>OY728163.1:1439736964-1449736964 GCA_963277665.1 Viscum album | reverse complement strand
AAGGGAAAAATTGTATCTTTCTCAAATGAATGTTCAAACATATATACATGTTAAGATTAAATAGGCACAAAAAGAAGATGTAGAGTTACAAAAGATGGTGAGAAATGTTCCTGAATTCAACCTTGATTGTGATGGGATAATAAAGTTTAGGAATCGGGTTTGTGTTCCTCCCATCCCAGAATTAAAGAAGGAGTTGTTGGATGAGGCTCATAGTTCTTCATTATCTATTCATCCTGGAAGCACGAATATGTATTGGGACCTGAAAGAGTACTTATGGTGGGATGGCATGAAAATAGATGTTACTGAATATGTCTCTCGATGCTTGGTTTGTCAACAAGTTAAAGATGAGAGACAGAAGTCTAAGGGGATGTTACAACCATTACCCATACCTGAATGGAAATGGGAAAACATCACTATGGACTTTGTCATCAGACTTCCTAAAACATCCAAAAGAAATAATCCTATCTGGGTCATACTTGATAGTCTTACAAAGTCTGCAAACTTCATCGCTATTAGAGAGTATTTCACTCTAGATCAGCTTGCCAGGATATATGTGAAGGAAGTGGTAAGATTGCATGGAGTACCACTTTCCATTATATCTGATCAGGATCCGAGGTTTACCTCGAAATTCTGGCGAAGTCTTCAGCATACTCTAGATACAGAGTTGAGTTTCAGCACTGCTTATCATCCTCAGACAGATGATCAGTCTGAGAGGACAATTCAAACTCTATAAGATATGTTGAGAGCTTGCTCTATGGATTTCAAAGGTGGTGGGATCAACAACTACCTTTGGTGGAATTTTCTTATAATAATAGCTTTCACTCTAGTATTCAGATGGCTCCTTATGAAGCTCTCTGTGGAAAGAAATGCAGGACTCCCACTTGCTGGGATGATGTTTGGGAAAGAAAGCTATTTGGACCCGATCTTGTTGATGGGATGGCAGAAAAGGTCAAATCTATTCAACAAGACATCAGAGTAGCTCAGAGTCGACAAAAAAGTTATGCCGATAACCGAAGAAAAGACCTAGAGTTTGAAGTGGGTGATAAAGTGTTCTTACGAATATCTCCTTGGAATAGAGTAATGCGATTTGGAAGGAAGGGAAAGTTGAGCCCTAGGTATATCGGTCCTTCCGAAATACTGGATCGTGTAGGGAATGTAGATTAACGATTGGCGCTTCCACCGAATCTCTCTGAATTTCATGATGTGTTCCATGTATCTCTCCTGAGAAAGTACATACCTGATCCTTAACATGTACTCATCTCAGATGTTTTACCACTCAAGCAAGATCTTTCTTATGAAGAACAGCCGATAGAGATTCTAGATCATAGCGAAAAAGTCCTATGGAACAAGACAACTCACTAGGTGAAAGTTTTATGGAGGAACCACCAATAGGAAGAAGCTACATGGGATCTTGTGGATATGATGAGGGAGAGGTATCCTCATCTGTTTGTCACAAAGTGACGAATTTCGAGGGCGAAATTCATTTTAAGGGGGGTAGATTGTAACACCCGAGACTTTTATGAGAAATATGTTGTTTTTATGTTATATAAATCATCAAAGAAATCTTTCACTACACACAACACTAGCTTGGCTTGCTTTACACGCAACTGCGACCTTCCTCGATAGCTTGCGTTGTACGCAATACCGAGTTCCACTAAACAACGATATGCTATAAAAATATTATTAAAACTAGCCGTTATGAATAGTAATACCCACTTTTTGAAATTTTATAAATTTTATCTTTCAAAATGGACTTCATTTTTGGATTCGGAATATCGAAATTAGCCTAGGGTGAAATTTTGGTATTTTTCTAAAAACTTTCAATTTTTGATAAATAGTGAAAACACTTGGTTACTATTTAAAAATAGACTTTTTATTTAAATAATTATTTATTTTATTTAAATTTATTTTAGGTCAAAATCGATACATAATACCTATATAAGTTCAATTCAATTTATTGGAGTCATTTTATAATAATTTTAGATATATGAAAATTTTATTGAACTTTTCACCGTCTTTTACCCACCTCCAAGGAGAATTTGAAAATTTACATAAAAATTAATTTTACCGCTTCTGTGAGTGGAATTTCGAAAATCCGAGAGACACGGTTAATATCAAGGACTAAAATGTGGTTCAATGAGATGAATTTTTTTAGTGAATAGTAACTTTTGAATTTTTTTACCACGGTTAAAAGTAAATAGGGTAATTAAGGGTAAAAGTGATATTATTATTAAATTAACACATGTCCTAATTCTAGTGGAGAAGTTTAATTCGACCAAAAACAACCTTAGGAATAAAATATGACCATTTAGGGCCACATGGATTAGATTAGTACATTTAATATTAATTTATTTAAATAAGGGTTAAAATAGTTAAAATCAATGTTTAATAAGTAAATAATTTTTAATATAGGGTTATACATAAGATAAATTAGACTATAAATATTCAATAGAAATATAAAAATATTTCTTACATAATGGTATTTTATTTGTAATTTTTAGACTTTAAATAATTTAATGTATTTATGACACAAGGATGATGCAGTAATTATATTATTAATGAAATATTGACATAATTGATGTTATAAATACCCAATTAAATGAAATTTGAGACTTTTTATGAATTAAAATAATTTTCTAGGTTAATATTACATGTTATTATTGATTTAAGTAACTTTTTTCGAACTAATCTTTCTGTTATGAGTTTCACAAAAATCAATTACCAAATAGTGTCAAAATTGACATAAAATAGTTTTTAAAACAAATATTATATTATTAAATTGTTATTTTATTCCTAAATATCTAAGGTTCGTCCAAATGACTTATATGAGGTTATATATATTAATAATAAACAACTTGGGGTTCTCTTTTCTTGTTATAGTATGTTCATTAACCTTATAGTGTAAGAAAACAAGAAGACACGGTAAAAGTTATATTATCTAACTTAAAGTTAAATATAAATGATAAGGTCAAAATAGATACCTAAAAATTTCTAAATTCTATTGGATGAAAGGCCTTCGACCCATCCACACCTTATATTCGAAATAAATCAATTTGGAGCTATAAAAAACTGAATATGACTTTATAATAAAATAATATGTTTTGTTTTTCCTAAGGTGACCCTCTCCTCCCTTATAAAAGGGCACATCCTTACTCTCTTCCTCACACCACTTTGAGCCTTCAAGCTCATACAATCCCTGAAATATTATCTTATAAACTTCCCTAGAAACATTTTAGAGGCCCTGTTCTTCTTCAAAGACTAATTTTAGTGCCCAAAAAGGAGGTCTCAAAGAGGCACTTCAAAGAAGAGGTAACGTCAGTTACCGATTCTTTCAACTTTATTTCTTCTTCCACTTCTTATTATTTAGTTTTTTCATTATGATGTAATAACATCAGTATCAATAATATAATGATATGTTATTATAAGTATGAAACAACCCTATTTCACCATCTATCCATCCTATAGAAAACGAAATCACCGCGCGTGCGTACGTACGGGATTCCGTCTCCACGCTGTGGTATAATCTATTTTCCACCACCACCTTACTTGGATGGGTATAATGGTGTAAATAATGACTATATATGATTATTGTAAATTGATATTGATTCTGAAATAGTATTAATACACTCCAATACAACTCCACGATCATGGTAACGATATCATCGCTCGTGCGTACATACGGAATACCATCTCCACGATGTGATGCGACTCGTTCTACATGATCTTCATTGCATAATGATTATATAAATGAATTGAATGAATAAATATGATATATATTACACTAATACAATTCTATAAATGAGGTATCTATAACCTAAAAATAAGAAAGAGAATTTATTCGACAAAACATGCATAAGAACAAAAAGTAACAAACACTCGAATAACAAGTACCAATGAAATATTACTAATAAGAAGCTTAGGATATGAACATATATGATATCATAACAATTAGTATGATTATTTAATAATTCAATGACATTATTTAAATCATTATACAAGAGGTCCGGACACTTACGAAGAAAATCAAACCTATGGTAAGGGAAAATCTCACAATCTCATTTTCATCCCAGATTGATTATACTTCCGAATTTACTGGGGAATATTTAGCATCCACATCCATGATTAATCAATATGTAATATTTATATCCTTATAAAATTGTTTATGTCCAATTTTACCCTTCGGTGAGTTTTTAGTAAAATATATGAAAGGAATCTTTTGTGGTTTTTCGTACGAGGTTTTTTGGACTTTTCCGGCCAAAGTACGAGAAGAATGTTTTCTTAACTTATACGGCATGAATGGATTTTTAGAAAATTATTTCCATGAATCTTCCTTTACAAGTTTTCAAGTTTATTTTTAATAAACTTCTTTTAGTTCCAAATTATATGACATGTTAATAAGGGAAAATGTTTTTTAAGTAGAAAGGATATTTTCCTCAAGAGTGGAGTTCAAGTGTTTTATCAAAATTATTTTCCATCTAAGATAATATAGGCTTCTGTTTCTATCCCTATTTTTACATTGATTTGATTATGTTATGATGGAATTATTTTTATGAAGTCCTTTTATCTTATATGGATTATGTTATGATGGCACGATGTTTAATAATCCCATTTTTATTACATGGGTTATGCTATGATGTATGGTTTATGATTTTGTGGAAAACATAAGAATGGTATCATTATGAGATGGGTGGGACCTATATCTCCCTCCAATTCATTGGGTAAAGATTTATATCACATGATAAAGACATGGCTAGAACGACTGGTTAAACCGGTTTAGTGAAACAGGACAAAAACGAGGAGTGAACTCTGTTCAGAAATAGACATTGTCCGCTAAGATAGACTTGGTAATGAGTCTTGACTACTAAGAAATGATTCTATATGATTATGTGTGTATGCCACAAAGTTTCTTGTTTTATGTTATGATTATTGGGATTACATTTCACTAATATGATTTATCCAATGTTATGAAATTATGATCTCTTTTTCAAGTTATGATTTCCAAAATGTTATGTTCTTATGAATATGATGTGATTGATATTTCATTTGTTTACCCATACTGAGAATTTGAGCTCACCGTTTTGTATGATTTCTTTCCCTAGGTTAGGAAGAAGGTTATTAAGTAGGATATGCCAAAAAGGGACTCTAGATATGATGAAATAAATGGGAGACAACGTAGATGATTTATGAACCAGTTGATTATGTTTCCCAGTTTCTAAAGACACTATACATATACGGTCCTTTCATGGTTTTGTTATATTTTGTAATAAGTGTACTTCAATTTTGATGTATTAACAATGTATGTAAAGTATGGGTCATTATAGTCGGTATCAGAGGAAAGGTATAGTCAACCTTTGGAAACTAGGATGTGAAAGCCTTAGTAAGAACCCTAAGGATAAGTCTAAGCATAGAACACACTCTTAGTGTTTTAAAAATGGCCATGAACAACCTATGATAATACCTTAAGTGTGAAATTTTATTCTTGATTATGTGGTTTTCCTATTATAATTAGTGTTTCTCACACTATTCTTCTTGGTTTTAGTCAATGGATGGAACCTGAAGGAACCATGTTAATGCGGAATACGACGGGAAATGCAATGATTATCCTCCTGAGAAACCAAATGTTATGGGAGCTGGAATGCAAAATCTTGTAGCCATGCTCACACAAGTTTCTCAAGCTATAAATCATGTAGTACTTCCAAATGAGCAAAGTAAAGAGCAACATTATTTTTAATCCTTAATGAGGCACCGTCCACCCTCATTCAGTGGGTCTACAGATCCATTAGTGGCTGAACAATGGATCAGTACCACAGAAAAGATATTTTCAGTTCTTCAATGATATGAACATGATAAAGTCATCTTAGCAGTTTATCATTTGGAAGGTGAAGCTGATCAATGGTAGAATATTATCAAGAATACGAGGCCAATAGATGTAATTGATTCCATGGAATGGGACGAGTTCAAGAAATTATTTTTCAATAAGTACTTCCCTCGTATTCTTCAAACAAAGATGGAGAAGGAGTTTCTTGAACTAAAGAAAAAGGATGATAAATTTGTTAGTACCTACGAAGAAAATTTTACAATACTTGCAAGGTACGCTTCTGGTATTATTATCCAACCTGAGAGTAGGATCGATCGATTCTTTAGTTGCTTAAAACCAAGTCTTCGAATGGTGTTAGCCATAAGGGACTTCAATATCTATGAGGATATCTTTCGATGTGCTCTCAAAGTTGAGATGGAGATTGGAGTAACCCATCAGTCATATGGGTTTGATAAGAAGGGTAAAATGGAATTCAAAGGAAAATATAAAGAGCACACTGAAATAAAGTTGAGTTTTCCCTTATGCTCAAAGTGTGGAAAGAAACATGGAGGGAGATGTCTTAAAGGGATATGTAAATGTTTCAAATGTGTAAAGGAAGGTCATCGGGCATTTGAATGCCGCAATTATGGGAAGAAGATTTCTAGTGATGCGAACAAAGAAAAGGCTATGCAGAGTGCACATCCTACACTTCAATGTTTCATGTTCAAGGAAATGGGGCATTATTCTAATCAATGATCTAATCCAAGGGTTGTTGATGATGATCTACGTCAAAAAACTCTTAAGGCTAAATACAAAGGAAAGTCACATGCAATTTCTATCAGCGATGTGGAGTACGATAACGAAGTTGTGAAAGGTACACTTACCATCCACTCTAAAGTAGAAAATGTTTTATTTGATTTTGGATCCACCCACTCTTTTATTTATGAAGAATTTTCTAAGGGTATCACCATATTACCTCAACAATTAGATGTTCAGTTAGCTATGACAACCCCTAATGGCACAACAGTCACATCAAAAGTTTATAATTATTCTCCGATTGAAGGTTGTGGGAAAGTGCTTCCTGAAAATCTTTTGATCCTTCCTATAGTGGAATTTGATGTGATTCTTGGCATGGATTGGATTTCTCTATATGGAGCTCATATCAATTGCCAAATAAGGGAAGTCACATTTCATATTCCAGATCAATCTATGATCTTCTATCGATGAAAGGATTAACATAACCTTCCAGTGGAAATTTCTTCCATCTTATGGACCATGATTCCACTAAATGAGGGTTATTTATCTCAAAAGGTTGGAGAGAAACTCATGATTAAGAATATTCCCATTGTACGGGAGTTTGATGATGTCTTTTCAGAGGAATTGTCGGGTCTTCCACCAAATCGTGAAGTTGAGTTTTCAATAGAACTCATACTGGGTGCTTTGCTTATTTCAAAGACACCTTATAGAATGACCCCAATTGAGTTACTGGAATTGAAGAAGAAACTCCAAGTGAATCTTGATAAGGGATTCATACTCCTTAGTGCGTCACCTTGGGGGGAACCTGTTCTGTTTGTTAAGAAGAAAGATGGATCAATGATACTCTGCATTGATTATCGAGAACTTAACAAGATCACTATCAAGAACAAATATCATCTCCCACACATTGATGACTTATTTGACCAACTACACAGATCTCAATACTTTTCCAAGATTTATCTTCGTTCATGGTATCATCAATTAAGGGTCAAAAGGGAGGATATACCAAAGACGACTTTCCGTACAAGGTATGGACACTATGAATTTGTAGTGATGTAATTTGGTCTTACTAATTCCCCTACTATCTTCATGGATATGATGAATAGAGTCTTTGGAGACTATCTTGATTAGTTTGTGGTCGTCTTTATAGACGATATTCTTGTCTATTCAAAGAGAAAGGAAGAACATGACGATCACTTGAGAATTATATAGAAGACCCTAAGAAAGGAGAATCTTTTTTCCAAATTTACCAAGTGATAATTTTGGCTTCAAAAAGTTTCATTTTTGGGTCACATAATCACAAAAGAGGGGATATCTGTGCATCCAGCAAAAACAGAGGTTATCGAAAGATGGTCGAGACCAACAACAGTAACCAAGATCTGAAGTTTTCTTGGTTTGGCTCGATATTATCGACGTTTTGTGAAAGAATTTTCACGATTATCTAATCCACTCACCAATTTGACTAGAAAAGAAGTTATGTTCGTGTGGACAGAGGAATGTGAAGAGAATTTCAAGTAGTTGAAAAGAAGGTTATCCAGTGCACCTGTGCTCACACTTCCTTGTAGTGGAGAAAGGTTTGTGATCTATAGTGATGCATCCAAGAAGGGATTGGGGTGTGTTCTCATGCAAAATGATATGGTGATAGCTTATGCTTCATGACAGTTGAAAATCCATGAGCAAAATTACCCAACTCATGATTTGGATTTAGATGCGGTAATCTTTGCTTTAATGATTTGGAGGCATTATCTTTATGGAGAAAGGTTTGATATTTATACTGATCATAAAAGTATAAAGTATATTTTCACACAAAAGGAGATGAATATGCGCCAAAGAAGATGGTTGGAGATGATTAAGGATTACGACTACTCAATTCATTACCACCATGGGAAAGCAAACACAGTGGAAAATGCATTAAGTCGACAAGACCATGCTAGCTTATCCATGATGAGGATCACAAAAGATCCAATATTAATGGATTTACAGAGGATGGATATTTGAATTATAATGAAAGGGAAAAAATTGTATCTCTCTCAAATGAATGTTCAACCATCTATACATGTGAAGATTAAAGAGGCACAGAAAGAAGATGCAGAGTTACAAAAGAAGGTGAGAAATGTTCCTGAATTCAACCTTGATTGTGATGGGATAATAATGTTCAGGAATCGGGTTTGTGTTCCTCCCATCCCAGAATTGAAGGAGTTGCTAGATGAGGCTCATAGTTCTTCATTCTCTATTCATCCTGGAAGCACGAAGATGTATAGGGACCTGAAATAGTACTTCTTGTGGGATGGCATGAAAAGAGATGTTGCTGAATATGTCTCTCGAGGCTTGGTCTGTCAAAAAGTTTACGTTGAGAGACAGAAGTCTAAGGGGATGTTACAACCATTACCTATACCTGAATGGATATGAGAAAACATCACTATAGACTTTGTCACCGGACTTCCTAAAACATCCAAATGAAATAATGCTATCTGGGTCATAGTTGATCGTCTTATAAAGTCTGCACACTTCATCCCTATTAGAGAGGATTTATCTCTGGATCAGCTTGCCAGGATATATGTGAAGGTAGTGGTAAGATTTCATGGAGTACCAATTTCCATTATATCTGATTGGTATATGACGTTTACCTCGAAATTCTTGCGATGTCTTCAGCATACTCTAGATACAGAGTTGAGTTTCAGAACTGCTTATCATCATTAGATAGACGGTCAGTCTGAGAGGACAATTCAAACTCTAGAAGATATTTTGAGAGCTTGGTCTATGGATTTCAAAGGTGTTTGGGATAAAAACCTACCTTTGGTGGAATTTTCTTATAATAATATCGTTCACTCCAGTATTAAGATGGATCCTTATGAATCTCTATATGGAATGAAATGCAGGACTCCCACTTTCTGGGATGAAGTTGGGGAAAGAAAGCTATTAGAATCTGATCATGTTGATGAGATGGAAGAAAAGGTCAGATCTATTCAACAACACATAAGAGCAGCTCAGAGTCGACAAAAAAGTTATGCCAATAACCGAAGAAAAGACCTAGAGTTTGAAGTAGGTGATAAAGTGTTCTTACGAATATCTCCTTGGAAGAGAGTAATGAGATTTGGAAAGAAGGGAAAGCTGAGCCCTAGGTATATTGGTCCTTCCAAATACTGGATCGTGTTGGGAAGGTATCTTACCGATTGGCACTTCCACCGAATCTCTCCCAAGTTGACGATTTGTTCCATGTATCTCTCCTAAGAAAGTACATAACCGATCCTTCACATGTACTCAGCTCGGAAGTTGTACCGCTGGAGCAAGATCTTTCTTATGAAGAACAGGTGATAGAGATTCTGGATCGTAGCGAAAAAGTCCTATGGAACAAGACCACTCAATTGGTGAATGTTTTATGGAGGAACCACCAATTAGAAGAAGCTACATGGGATCTTGAGGATATGATGTGGGAGAGGTATCCTCATCTGTTTGTTACAAAGTGACGAATTCAAGGGAGAAATTTATTTTAAGGGGGGTAGAATGTAACACCAAAGACTTTTATGAGAAATATTTTGTTTTTATGTTATATAAATAATCAAAGGAATCTTTCACTACACATAACACTAGCTTGGCTTGATTTACACGCAACTGCGGCCTTCCTCGATATCTTGCATTGTACGCTATACCAAGTTTCACTAAACAACGATATGTTATTAAAATATTATTAAAACTAGCCATTATGAATAGTAATATCCACTTTTTGAAATTTTATAAATTTTATCTTTCAAAATAGACTTCATTTTTGGATTCAGAATATCAAAATTAGACTAGTGTGAAATTTTGGTATTTTTCTGAAAACTTTCAATTTTTGATGAATAGTGAAAACACTGGGTTGCTATTTAAAAATCGACTTTTTATTTAAATAATTATTTATTTAATTTAAATTTATTTTAGGTAAAAATTGATACATAATACCTATATATGTTCAATTCAATTCATTGGAGTCATTTTATAATAATTTTAGATATATAAAAAGTTTATTGAACTTTTCACCGTCTTTTACCCACCTCCTAGGAGAATTTGCAAATTTACGTAAAACTTAATTTTACCGTTTCTGTGAGTGGAATTTCGAAAATCCGAGAGACACGGTTAATATTAAGGACTAAAATGTGGTTCAATGAGAAGAAAATAATTTTTTGTGAATAGTAACTTTTTTACTTTGTTTTACCACGGTTAAAAGTAAATAGTGTAATTAAGGGTAAAAATTATATTATTATTACCCTAAAACATGTCCTAATTCTATTGGATAAGTGTAATTCGACCAAAAACAATCTTATGAATTAAATATGACCATTTAGGCCCACTTGGTTTAGATTAGGATATTTAATATTAATTTATTTAAAGAAGGGTTAAAATAGTTAAAATCAAAGTATAATAAGTAAATCATATTTAATTTAGGTTTATACATAAGATAAATTCGACTATAAATATTTATTAGAAATATAAAACGATTTCCTACATAATGATATTTTATTTGTAATTTTTAGACTTTATATAATTTAATGTATTTTTTACACAATGATGATGCGGTAATTATATTATTAATGAAATACTGACCTAATTGATGTTATAAATACAAAATTAAATGTACTTTGAGACTTTTTATGAATTAAAATAATTTTCTAGGTTAATATGACATGTTATTATTGATTTAAGTAACTTTGTTATAACTAATATTTCTCTTATGAGTTTCATAAAAATCAATTACCAAATAGTGTCAAAATCGACATAAAATAGTTTTTAAAACAAATATTATATTATTAAATTGTTATTTTATTCCTAAAAATATATGGTTTAGCCAAATGACTTAGAAAAGGTTATATATATTAATAATAAACAACTTGGGGTTCTTTTGGCTTGTTATAGTAAGTTTATTAACCTTATAGTGTAAGAAAACAAGAAGACATGGTAAAAGATAAATTATCTAACATAAAGCTAAATCTAAATGATAAGGTTAAAATAGATACCTAGACTTGTCTAAATTCTATTGGATGAAAGTATTTCGACCCATCCCCACCTTATCTTCGAAATAAATCAATTTGGAGCTATTAAAAACTGAATATGACTTTATAATAAAATAATATTTTTCATTTTTCCTAAGGTGCCCCTCTCCTCCCTTATAAAAGGGCACCTCCTCCCTCTCTTCCTCACACCACTTTGAGAATTCAAGCTCGGACAAACCCTGACAAATTCTCTTATCCACTTCCCTAGAAACATCCTAGAGGACCCGGTCTTCTTCAAAGTCCAATTTTAGTGCCCAAAAAGGAGGTCTCAAAGAGGCGCTTCAAAGAAGAGGTAATGTCAGTTACCGATTCTTTCAACTTTATTTCTTCTTCCACTTATTCTTATTTAGTTGTTTCATTATGAAGTAATAACATCAGTATCACTAATATAATTATATGTTATTAAAAGTATGAAACAACCCTATTTCACAATCTATACATCCTACGAAAAACGAAATCACTGCGTGTGCGTATGTATGGAATACCGTCTCCACGCCGTGGTGTAATATATTTTCCTCCACCACCTTACTTGGATGGGTATAATGGTGTAAATAATGACTATATATGATTATTGTAAATTGATATTGATTTGGAAATACTATACCTGCAATCCAATACAATTCCACGATCATGGGAACGATATCATCGCTCGTGCGTACGTACGGAATACGATCTCCACGATGTGATTTGACTCGTTATACATGATCTTCATTTCATAATGATTATATAAAACAATTGAATGAATAAATATGATATATATTAAACTAATAAAATTCTGTAAATGAGGTATCTATAATCCAAAAATAATAATGAGAATTTATTCGACAAAACACGCATAAGAACAAAAAGTAATAAACACCCGAATAACAAGTAGCAATGAAATATTACTAATAAGAAGCTAAGAATATGACCATATATGATATCATAACATTGTGTCTGATTCTTGAATAAGTCAATGACATTATTTAAATCATTATATAGGAGGTTCGGACACTTACGAAGAAAATCGGACCTAAGGAAAGGGAAAATCTCAAAATCTCATTTTCATCCCAGATTGTTTATACTTCAGAAATTACTGGGAAATATTTATCATCCACATCCAGGTTTCCTCAATATGTAATATTTATATCCTTATACAATTTTTTAAGTCCAATTTTACCCTTCAGTGAGTTTTTAGTAAAATATATGAAAGGAATCTTTTGTCATTTTTCGTACGAGGTAATTTTTGAATTTTCCGGCCAAAGTACGAGAAGAATGTTTTTTTATCTTATACGACATGAATGGATTTTTAGAACATTATTTCCATGAATTTTCCTTTAAAATTTTTCAAGTTTATTTTTAATCAATTTATTTTAGTTCAAAATTATATGACATGTTAAGAAAGGAAAATGTTTTTCATGTAGAAAGGTTATTTTCCTCAAGATTGGAGTTCAAGTGTTTTATCAAAATTATTTTCCCTCTAAGATAATATAGGGTTATATTTCTATCTCTATTTTTACATAGATTTGATTATGTTATGATGGAATTATTTTTATAAAGTCATTTTATCTTATATGGATTATGTTATGATGGAACGAAGTTTAAGAATCCCATTTTTATTACATGGGTTATGCTATGATGTATGGTTTATGATTTTGTGGCACACATAAAAACGGTATCATTATGATATGGGTGGGACCTATATCTTCCTCCAATGCATTGGATAAAGATTTATATCTCATGAGATAGACATGGCTGGAACGGCAGGTTAAACCGGTTCAGTGAAACAGGACTGAAACGAGGAGTGAACTCGGTTCAGAAATGGACTTTGTCTGCTAAGATAGATTTGGAAATGAGTCTTGACTACTAAGAAATGATTCTATATGATTATGTGTGTATGACACAAAGTTTCATGTTTTAAGTTATGATTATTGGCATTAAATTTCACTACTATGATTTATCCCGTGTTATGATATTATGATCTCTTTTGCAAGTTATGATTTCCAAATTGTTATGTTCTTATGAATATTATGTTATTGATATTTCTTTTGTTTACCCTTACTGAGCATTTGAGATTACCCTTTTGTATGTTTTCTTTCCCCAGGTCAGGAATATGGTTTTATGTAGGATATGCCAAAAAGGGACTCTAGATATGATGAAATAAATGGGAGACAACGTAGACGATTTATGAACCAGTTGTTTATGTTTCCCAGTTTCTAAATACACTATACCTATATGGTCCTTTCGTGGTTTTGTTATATGTTTTAATAAGTGTGCATCAATTTTGATGTATTAACAATGTATGTAAAATATGGGTCATTATATACATGATTACAATATCAAATAAGAATGGACTAACTCGGGCACACCTTGGATTCTGAGAGGAGAATACCTTGGGACTCAGGATCCCCATTCTGATTCAAGGATGTGGTTTTATTTGGTTGATACCCACCTAGACTTCAGTTCTTGTCTATTCTTCGGATTCCCAGTATACTACCGTAGGTCCTTTACATTATTAATGGATACCTCAGATACACTCCTTGGATCCTTCATTAACTAGTAGCTGCCATGGTGAAATCCCATCAATCCCTATATTTTCTTTACGCCAATTTACATTGGCCGATCACCGTGGACTCGGTAGATGCCTTATTTTGTAATTCCTTGGATTACACTTATTAAATTACACTATTACCCCTTAGCTAGACTATGATTCCACTGAGGTAGCATTCTGTGAGATCTACGTTTCCTTGGTTATTACCCTGGAACTCCCTCACTGGATATAATTTCAGGTTTCCTTATTATGTCTTGGGACCTTCACTACTTATACTATCATGAGGTGATGTCAGTTATATCTAGGCCTCATGTGAACTTTTAACATTAAATGGCAATTACTTAATTAATGAACTGGTAACATGTTTATACACTAGCTGAGGTACGAAGCATGTACACAGGTATTTAGTTTTATTGTACTACTTGCTTTACATTGTATATCCATTCCTACACACTGTTATATTCCATTACATGAGACGAATATTATAGTCACTGTTGGTTGTGGCCCACTGATATTTATCTCATAGCCTCTCCAAGTTCCATTTGGTACTTGGAGTAGATTACATGGTTGCAGGTGTTGACAAAGGGAAGCATACAACTTTAAACACTTGATTTCTTGCAGTTTAGGATAGAGCTTGATAATAGATGACTGAGTTGGATCTATAGATTCTTGGAGTAGTCTTTGTTTTCCTTTACATTGTGGAACAAGTTGTTCCTATTTTCTTGTATCCATGTTTTTCCAGTTTTCTAGTGACATGAAATTACATCATCATTATTTTAGTTGACACTGATATTTTTATTATCATTTATCTATTGCAGCAGTTTGATTCCGCAATTTATTTATATTTCTTCCATTTTTTACTATTTATTTATTTTCCTTCCGCTATGATACACTAATATAATGAGGGAATAGTCTCCCCACAGACACATCCTAGGCCCTCGATGCTAGTCAGCAGCCTCTAGTGTTTGGGGAGATGTGCTTGTGGCCATGTGGACCACCGGCTCAGGGAACCCATTAAGTGGAATCTGGGTCCGGTTCATCACATCCATAAAATCGTAAAAAACTTTTAAGGTTATTCTATCACCAAGAACTTCCACTGTATTTGGAACCTTCAAGTAGTATCAAAGAGATCACATTTTAAATTTATTACTATTTATTGGATTGTTGATCGATTATGAAATAGTGGTTAGATATTTCATTTTCAAAATATTCATTCTTCAATTTTTTTTAGTTAACATGATTTTGACATATTAATAATCATTTTTAGGGTTTAATTTTCTTAAAGGACTAAATATAGATGAATAATAACTAGAGATTCCATAAATAAGTTCCAAGGACTCTAGAGGGTGAAACTAGGTTACATGGCGTATATCTAGAGTAAATATCATGTACCCAATTGAACTACACCTGGATGTGTTCTGGGTTACATGATACACTGAGAAGTTATTATACATAGCGCATTTATTTTACACCAAGTGTAGATCAGTCCAACCTAAGGCATGGGTTATCAGATTACACGACGTGTTGTTGGCATACACAGTGTGTAGTCTACATGGTTTAGTGGTGGAATTCATGATAACCGTATGGTCAAATACATGGTTTCTGACCACATGAGTCTGAAATCGCGTGTAATTAAGGAAACAAACTGTGTGTAGTCAACATTCACGGTGTGTAATTAATTAATTACCATGTATTAAATTCAAAAAAATCATTTAGAGTGTTATACAAACACATGGATAGTGGAACACATGATGTGTAGTTGGATTTCACATTGTGTAGTCCCATGTATGAAGAATATGCCAAGTCCGTTAGTGCGTTACATGTACACATGAAAATCATGATACATGGAGTGTGGATGGTTAGCACATGTTGTGTAGTCCTACAAATGTACATGCTGATTCCCCATGCATTTATCCCAAGTACATGAAAATCGAGGAACACGGTGTGTGGCTCATAAGTACACACCGTGTAGACTCCCAATAAAAGAAAGTATTTAATTACAATAAAATAATTAATTGTGATATTAAAATATAATTACACTGTTGGAACTAAATGTGTCTAACTATGTAATTAAGGTTTAAAGGAGTTATTAAATGATTAATTTCTTTAATATAATGCCTTTAATTATTGTTCATATAATTTATTATTCAATAAATTCATTTATGATGGGTATCTCCAAGATAATTCAGATTCTCATTAAGATAAATGGCCATTAATTAATTAATTAATGCAAGCATGTATATCGTAATAATAAATAATGAATAGAAATGAATGTTAACTAGTGTACTTTTGGGTATTTATTACATGTGTATGGTCATTGATGAACTTAACCAAGACATGTGTATACATTGGTTTAATTTAATTTAATTTATTTCATGTTTTTACAAGTATTATTTATTAAATTAAATATGATTTCCTTCGAGTCATTCCTCCCTCCATTATTAAATATGAACCACTTGTCCAAGGTTATTTATGTAATTCCCCTTAACCAATCCATTGGTTCTCCTCACCTACATGTGAGTAATAAATACATTTAATAAAAGGAGTATCACAAGGATCACATAGGCAGTTCAAGACAAAAATGAGAACAATACCAACCCAAGAGATACATAGATGGAATTGTGGAATGATGGAACTCATACCAAGACTAGCATAATGAGTTTTAACTTAGATCATAGGTTGATTTTTTTTCTACTCAATAAATATACCATTACACAAGATCCTGATCATTTCATTGTTTATTTATTTATTATGCATTAATTATTTTATTGATGCACGACTATGATAACATAAATAAATTGAATAATATGAAAAGATGAAATTTAAATAAATTTATTGTGTGTAAATGTTTTATCAAAACATGGTTAATCACTTAAGTAAAACCAACTTAATATTAACAAGACATATAAAGGATAAAAAAAGAAAAAAAATTACTCATAACAAAACAAAAATCCCTTACTTAATATTATGTTAGACTAAGCCTTCCTTCTCTTGATTAGAAATAAAATCCATAGAACTAATCGTTTGACCAGAATACATAGGGAACTTACTTTTATCATGGTGTTCTTATGAATGTTTTGGGAAAAATTAATAAATTTTCATCAAGGGTATTATCCCACACTAGACTTGATATAACATAAAGCTAACTGTTAAGGAAATCTGAGTCAGGTTTTTTGGATTAGGGACTGCACTCAACCGATCAAGGAACTACAAGCCCATGGTTGGAATAAAACTGCCTATCTAAATAACTTTGAGTAATTGACTAATACCATGATTAATTTATGACAAGGGGAATATGGATCCTTTCCAAAATAATTTTTGAGCAACCAACATTCTGAGTTTAATGGTGAGGGCTATTGGGACTTGATAAAATAGTAGGGTACTTACTAAAAATTAAATTCATTATGTCTAACATAAATTTCAATAAAGAGAAGTACTAAAAATATGATTTTTTATAATTATATAAAAATGAAAATTCTGTCATCCACATTATCCCTATGATCAATATTATTGAAATACTATCTCCTTACTAGTGGTAACTTCTAGGAATTGTTTAGACACCTACAGATTCTATTTTTCAATGAACATAAATTTTATATGCTAGAATCCTCCCCACTAGATCCATTAATAAAGGAGGAACGTGATGAATATATATATATATATATATATGATAAAAACTTTATTTACATGTTTAAAATTCAATGTTTAATTATTTTTTCCATTTAAAATGAACTCATGAAGTCCCATGAAAACATGGATGCATAGATCATGCTCAAGAATATATGTGGTTTATACTAGGATAGAGAAAGATAGGAACAATTTGAGATATCCAAGGAAATATTTTAGAGAATAATTGGGGAACGTGCGCCATCTGGGCCACATGTATTCAAAATTATTGGTTAAATTGAGTTCCTTGTAGTTCTAGGGTTTAAATTTCTAGATGAACTATTCATCAATCTCATTATTACATCAATTCCTCAAATATTATCTATATTTATTATTAATTATAATAAGAACAAAATTTAGAAGTATCTATTATATATACTCACTATAATTCACCATGTTGATAAGGAGATGAAGCAAAAAAAGACTTATATCCTTATAGTGAATAGAGGAAAATTCCAGGAAAAGAGATCTAAGACCAACTATTCTTCACAACACCATTACAAAAAGGGAAATATCATGGGGAAATCAAGGGAGTAGGATGATATATGTTTCACATGTAGCAAGAAGGGCCATTGGAATAAAAACATCACCTAGAAAAAATAAGCAAGGGGAAGCTTCATGTGTGTTTATTATCAAGTGAAATTTATCAATTTCTATAAATTGGGTATCCGAAATAGTATCTGGCTCTGAAATAAGTATTCAAAAATATGAACCAAGTATATTTAGGAATATTGAACAAGATGAGGTATATCTACAAGTATCCAATAGATACAAACATACTACTAGGGATACTGGGGACTCCCACCTTTCATTGATAATGGGAATGATCTTGGTTTCAAAATATTGTTATTCTATGAAATCTGTTACCAAAAACATTATTAATGTACCCAAAATTGATAAAAATGGATTTATTTTGAATTTTTGGAATAAATTTATATTATTTTATAAAGATATCTTTTTTTATTGTAAGGAATATTTATATAACAGTCTTTATGTGTTGGATTACACAAACCTGGTAATGGAAATCGATAAAGAAAATACTTTAAATTATTCCTTATACACCAAAATTTGGAATCATTAGATAGGTCATGTAAATGAAATATTTTGAATAAATTACACCAAGATGGATATTCATCTTCACTTTAACTAAAGACACTTTGTGTATGTAATTAATGTTTACAAGGAAATATGACTAAACCCCCATTTAGTGAAAAAGTTAAAAGGGCCAAAGAGCTTCTTAAATTAGTTCATACCGATGTGTGTAGAAAATTTACTACTGAAGAAAGGGGCTGGTACTCATGCTTTATAAATTTTACTAATGATTTTAGTATACATGGGTATGTATACATGATGAGATATATGTCATGTTCCTTTGACATATTAATGGAATACAAGAATGCAGTTGAGAACCATATTGGTACGAATATTAAGAAAATCCGCTCAGAATATGGTGTAAAATCTATTAATCAAGACTTTATTGATTATTTATGAGAGTTTTGGATTATATCTAAAATAAATTATCCATATAAACCATAGTGTAATTGTGTAAGTGAAATGAGAGACTAAACCTTCTTATACATGGTGAGATCAATCAAGATTCATGAAAGTCGTATATTATCCTTTTAGGGATACATGTTTCAAATATCATCATACATACTAAACTAAGTTCAAACTAAATTATATAATGGTATTTTATACCAATTTTGGAGTTTAATTAAACCCATGTTGTCATACTTACATGTGTGGGGTTGCAAATCTTTTTTTAAGGCCTCTTTAGGCAACAAACCTTCACCTTGAGGTACAAAGTGTCACTTTATAAGATACCCCATGAAAACATGTGATTATTACCTATTCAACTCCTAAAACAAAAATATAATACTGGAATGGAAAATTTTATTCCATGAGTGGGTTCAAATATCTAAAAGATTTTGTGGGAGGGGTATATACTTAGATCAAGTCCAGGATTAGGGAACACAAGAGTTGGTACAAGAACATATTCCACAAATCTATGTAGAAGAAAAAGTTCTGGAGACATAAGTACTAAATAGGATTAAAAGAAAGATTAGATAAATAGAACAATATTGTTTTCTTGTAAATGATAATGGTGAGTCATTTTTAGTTAATAATAATGATCCTACAACCTACCAGGAACCAGTAAGTGGCACATATGTTACCAAATAGAAAGAAGATATGAATTCTGAAATGGTTTCTATTTACTAAAACGAAGTCCGGATTTTGGTAGATCCTTCAGTGGATATAAAGATGTCGGGTTTTAATTTATTATTCAATAAAAAACTAAACATTGATGTACAATTTTGTAATTATAAATAATTATTGGTTACAAAAGAGTTCAAACATCATCAAGGAATATACTACAACGAAACCTTTTCACCAGTTGTAATATTGAAATCCATCAGAATTATACTTCCATTATGAACTTTTATGGATATGAAATTTTGAAAATTAATGTCAAAATAAACTTTATTAATGAGAAAATTGAGAATGATGTGTATAAGACACAATCTGAAGGGTTTTTGACTCTAAATGATGCCAAAAATGTATGAAAATAGGAAATATGTATTTATAGATTAAAGTAAGTATCTAGGTCTAGGATAATTTGGTTTTATGAGAACATAACATAATTTGGTTTCATAAATAACGAATGTGAACCCTATTTATATAAATGGTTGAAGGTGATTGCAATTTTTTTTCTTAATAGCATATATTGATGATATATTACAAATAAGAAATGAGATAAAAGTATTACAGTCTATTAAGTCCAGGTTGAATAAATACCCCTCTCTGAAGGACTTAATAGTAGCAATAAATATTATTGAGATCAAGATATATTGTGATAGATCCAAGGGGCTGCTCAGTATAAGTCAAGATACATATATTGACTAGATATTGAAGAGACTCAGTATGGAACAATCCAAGAGGGGGTTGTTTCAAATGTCACATGAAATTCATATTTCTAGTAAAATGTGTCCTTAGACACATTAGGAAGGAAAAAGGATCGAAAGGATTATATACCGATCAGTGATTTGGTCAATCATCTATGCTATTCTATGTACAAGGCTAGATGTCACCTATTCCTTATGTTTGGTATGAATATATCAAGCTAACCCTAGTGACTTCCATTGGATGACAATCAAGACTATCCTTATGTATCTAAGATGTAATAAAGATATGTTCCTAGTGTATGGAGGAGATGAGAAACTAATCATTATAGGATGTAACACCCAGATATTTTATGAGATATATTCTTTTTATTTTCTTTTATGCCTTGTGTTTTAAGCTACACCAAGATTAGCTTGTGCTACACGCAACACCGTATTAGCTTTCAATATATGCAACACTATTTTTAGCTTTTGTTATAAAGGATTTCAAGTTATGTTGATAGAATTAATTTCACAAAACACCAATTATAAGTGATAACTAAATATTATAACATACTCATTATAATCGTGGGTATGACTAATATTAATTTCCTTCTAAAAAAACAATTTACATGAAAATAAGTGAGTCTATAAAATAATAAAATCAGTATTTATGGATTTTATTACTGATATATATATGTAATATATTCAAGGTAATGTTTTCAATTCATCTTATATGTTTTCTAGATATGATATAAGAACAAATTCAATTTTTCAGATAAAAGAAGTATTTTTCAAGAAAATACAGTTTTACCGCCTTTTGATGGTGAACCTTTTTGAAATCTAGATTTTCAAAATTTTATAAGTTCTATTTGAAATAATAAACTTCTTCTTTGGAAGCTGGACATAAAGATTTACCTTGGTTGAAATCCCAGTATTTTTTGATGAAATTCATATTTTAATGAATAGTGAAAAATACTGCATTTTAATTCAAAACTGCCTTTTCATATAATTTGTTTATATAGTTATATTATATTGGGTTAAATGTGTAATTGAAATATGTTTTTATAATTTAATACAATTTTTTTAATTATAAGTAATTTAATAATTAAATTGGACATAAACACATGTCAATCTTTTGATAGTTTTAACTTTTTAAAAAACTATCTTTCTGGTTTTGACAACATGAATTAATTTTAAATTAATTAATGAATCTTATATGTTTTGATGTTTGAAATATGGTTTCCATATTTGGAATAATTGGGTCCAAATTATATAAATAGGTTACTTTTATTTTTGGGATATTATGAATAGTAACTCTGATAAGTTTTATTTACCATAGTTAAAGGTAAATCAGGTAAATCAATATAACAAACAATATGATCTAGATAATAAAATTACCCTAACATCTATAAAAATCATATTGGATGAATTAATGTTGATGAATATCACCCAGGGGTCAGAATTAATTTATTTAATAGAGTTTTTCCATGAGAGTGATGTAATTATAATTAAAACAAAAGAAAGTGACAACATGTCACTCTCTTATATCTTATAATTATAATTATTTTAATGTAGTGATAAACATGACAAACCTTTAAAAATAAATATTCTCCAGAAAAATAATGAAAATATATATAACATGTGAATTTATTTATAATATTTAGAGATTAAATAATTACCATTTATGATGAAAAATAGTGATATAGAAAATATTTTATTAATAGAAATATCAAATAAATTGTTTTAAAAATATTAAAAGAAATATAATATGAATTAATTAATTTTCTCCAAAAATTTTATAGGTTACTATGGAAGTTTAAGAGTTTAATAAATATTTTGGTTCAAATTTATCTTCTATTTGGATTTTATTTAAAATCAAATAGATAAATAGTGTCAAAATTGACACTATTGATATTTTATAAAAATAACATATTATTAAATTATTTAAAAATCACAAAAATATTTAAAAATCACAAAGTATAAATTATAAGGTCTAAAATGTCATAAATTATCTAATTATAGAAAGTTTACAATATATAAGTAAATATATATAACCATTTAATATTGAGAATATTATTACCACAATTAAAATTAAATAGATTAAATAAAGATAAATCAAAATGATAAGGTTTAAAATAAAATCATAACATGTCTAAATTTTATTGGTTAAGAGGATTTATAACCATCCTCATATTATCTTAAAAATAATACACTTTGGTAGCATTTGAATAAAAAAGATAATTTATATTGATTTAATAGTTTTGGTATTTCCAATGGTGCCCCTCCCCTCTCTTATAAAAGGGAAACTATCCCCTTTTAACCACATATTTAAATCTCTTTTTCTCAGCCAAAACCTACGCATTTCCTCTACCAACTTCCCACTCTACATCATTGAGTACACACTTTGGGTATAAATCCATCCTAAGGAGACCTTTTGTGAAAATAAAAAAGTGATACTAGAAAAAGTGGATATATAGAAAGGTTTTAGGTAGGAAAACAAAAGGGGATGATCATTATAAGAGATGTTAAATATCTTTCACCAAGTTATAATATTATGATCCATGTTTCCAAAGAAACTAAACTAATACTATCTTTGGGTGAATATGTGTGTAATGCATTAGCTATTTTGTAAAAGAAATGTAATTTCCATGTACGTCAAGCTTGGGTAGTTAGAGTTGGTATCAGAGTGAAGGTTTAGTCAAACTTTGGAAAATAGGATGATAAGACATCAATGAGATAACTAGAGATATTTATATGGTATGTCTAGGTATGTACGTAAGGGTAAGTCTAACTATAGGTTACAATCATAGAATTATGGAAACAATCATGAATAACCTTGGATTAAATCTAAGATGTTATAGATTGAAAGTACTCCCCCTGGATTATATTTCTTTCCTAGTATGATTTTTCCTCTCACACTATCCTTTTTGGGTTTTATACAATGGGTGGAACCCAAATTAACCATTTTAATGCTGGATGCGACGAGAAATGCAATGATTGTGCTCATAAACAACCAAATGTTATGGGATATCGACTAAATAATCTTGTTTCTATGACCAAAAATCATGCTAGGCTTTCAAATTACCAATGGTGGGAACAACATTCTCTAGAATATTTTTTAAGGTGAAATCCACATTAATTTAGTGGAATGACCGATCTACTAGTTTTTGAGTAATGGATTTTTACCGTTGAGAAGATATTTTTCATTATCGGTTGTTTAGAACATGAAAACGTTAAGTTTGGCACTTATTTCATGAAAGGTAATGTGAATCTATGGTGTAACTTTATCAAGAATATGAGGAAACAAGATAAAATTAACTATATAGATTTGGATGAGTTAATGAACTTATTTTTTAGTATATACTTTCCTTATATTCTTCTTACAAAAAGGTAGATTGTAGTTTCTCATCAATCCCATGGCTATGATAAGAAAACAATGATATAATTCAAAGGAAACTATATAAATTATATATAAGCGAAAATTTGATTTTACTTATGCTCAAAGTTTCGAAGGACACATGAAGGAAACTTTCTCAAGGAGACTGATAAATTTTTTAAGTGCAGGAAATAAGGTCATCAAGCAGTTGAGTGCCGAAGAAATGGGAAAAAGATTGTTAATTATGTTAATAGAGAAAAGACTATAGATAACACAACAACCAAACTTCAATGCTAAAAGTTCAAGTAAATTGGGAATTACTCTAACCAATGACCCAATCCAAGGTTTATGGATGACTAACGATTTCAACAACCTCTTAAGGACAAAGACAAAGGCAAATCACATTAAATCACTATTGGTAATGTTTAGTATGTCAATGAAGTGGTGGAATGATTAAGTATTTATGTAATGGGATTTCAAAATAGTGTTGTAGAATATCTTTTATAATATTACGGAATATTGTAATATCTATGTTTTTTTCAATTGTGATTTTCCATAAATATATGGTACTGGAAACCATGAAAAGTGAATGAAATATATTTTGTAAAGCATATGATATGTGAATAATTAAGGGATAAAGAGATAAAGTGATGTTTGATAGTATTAATGACCTCAAGACTGATATAAGGAAAAAGTGATTTCATGGTTTGAGTATATAGATTTGTTTTGTTTTTGGTGTGTAGAAAGAATTAGTTTTGACAGAATTCATGTTTTCACTAAGGTTCTATGCTAATTCATGTTATTATCATGTTTAAAGAGAATAAACTGTTAAGGTATTATAAATTCTATAATGTGACAACTAAGTACTACGTTTTGAGATATTGGAGATAAATGTTAAATCGATTTAGTTCACCTCTTTATAAAGTTTTTTATTTTTTTCTTTGGGAAGGATTGTAATGTTATCCATTTTTGGATTGTATAAGTTATATTTAAGTTGATGTTTGTTAGATTAATGTATTATCTCACTATAGGTGGACTTATGAATATGTTATTACCTATATAACCTTTTTTTGAGGCATATGGAATGACTTATCATTCTATCACATGATCTTCTAACACTTCAAGAATGAAGAATTCAAATTCATTTCATTAAATAAGATATGAAGTAGAAATTATTCAAGGTATGAAAATAGTGAGATTTTAGCAAAATCAAGTATGTATTTATTCTCATGAAAAATTATTCAACATTTGGGAAAGTATCTTGAAAACCAAAAAAGTTATCTTAGTTCCTTATTATCTGATGAAGCAGATGGTCCCTTAAATCATCACAAATTTATGGATTTCTAGTTGTTAACTTTCTACAAACCTTGTTCTATATCACTATCCATAAAAACATTATGGATATATTTTTCTTACAAATCCACATTTTCGCTTTCCACCCATGCTATTCTATGTATAAACCTAGTGATGATTTACTTTGGGTAACCGTTATGTTTCCAACTTTCCTTTTTAAAATCATGTTTTAGTATTTCTTTTTATGATGTTGGTTTTTATGAAAATACTTCTAAGTAGTAAACCATTTATAACCTCAAATAATTTCAAGGTAAATATTCATTTTAAGGCGGGTATAATGTTACACCCCAAGATTTCATGAGATATATTTTTTAATTTCTTTGATGTCTTATGTTATACGCTACACCAATATTAGCATGCGTTACACACAAAACCATATTAGTTTTTAGTATACACAACATTATTCTTGTCTTGTGTTATACACTATTTAAAGTTATTTTAATAGAATTAATTTAATGTAATCCCGTGTATATGTTAAAACTAAATATTATAACCTAGTCATTATAATGGCAGGTAAGAATAGTATTAACTTCCTTCTAAAAAACTATTCAAATGAGAATAAGTAAGTCTATAAAATAATAAAATCACTGTTTAGGGATTTTATTTGTGAGATATATATGTAATATATTCTATGTAATGTTTTAAATTCATATTATATTTTTTCTAGATATGATATAAGAACGAAGTCAATTTTTCAGATAAAAGAAGTGTTTTTCAAAAAAATACAGCTTCATGGACTTTTGATGGAAAACCCTTTCTAAATATTGTTTTTGAAGATTTTATAAGTTCTATTTGACATAATAAACATTTTATTTAGAACAGGGACATCAAAATTTACCTTGTTTAAAGTTTTGGTATTTTTTTTGATGAAATTCATATTTTAATGAATAGTGAAAAATACTGCATTTTAATTTAAAACTTCCCTTTTGTCTAATTTATTTATATAGTTAGATTTTATTTGTCTTAAAGTGTAATTGGATTATGTTTTTGTCATTTAATCCAATTTTGGTCATTGGTATTAATTTCACATTTAAATTGGATATAAACACAAGTTAATCTTTTGATTATTTTTACTTCTTAAAAAACATACTTTCATGTTTTAAAAACGGGAATTAATTATAAATTAATTAATAAAACTTCTATGTTTTTAATTTCTAAAAATTTATTCCATATTTGGAACTATTAGTTCCATATTATGTTAATAAGTCACCTTTATTTTTTTGATATTATGAATAGTAAATAAAGTAATTTTTATTTACCACAGATAAAGGTAAATCATGTAAATTAGGGTGACAAACAATATGATAAAGACAATAAAATTATCCTACCAACTACTAAAATCCTATTTGATGAATTCAATTAAACTAATATCACTTTTGGGTCATAATTGATTTATTTAATGGACTTTTTTCCATAAACATGATGTAATTATAATTAAAATAAAAGAAAGTGACAACGTGTCACTCTCTTATCTCTTATATGTATAATAATTTAAATGTAGTGATAAAATTGACAAAACATTAAATATAAATACTCTCTAGAAATATAATGATATTATATACATCGTGTGAATTTATTTATAATTTTTAGAGATTAAATAATTACCATAATGATGACACAATAGTGATGTAGAAATTATTTTATTAATAGAAATATCAAATATACGGTTTTAAAAATATTAAAAGAAATATAATATGAAATAATTAACATGTTCCATGAATTTTATAGATGAATATGAAATGTTAGGAGTGTTTTAAATATTTCTGTTCAAATATATATTCTGTTTGTATTTTTCAAAGTCAAATAAATGAAGTGTCAAAATTGACACTATTGATATTTTATAAAAATAAAATATTGTTAAATTAATTAAAAATTACAAAAATAGTTAATAAATACAAAGTGAAAATTATAAGGTCTAAAATGTCATAAATTATCCAATTATAAACAATTTAAAATACATAAGTAAATATTTATAACCATTTAATATTTAGAATATTATTACCACAATTAAAATTAAATACATTAAATAAGGATAAATAAAAATGATAACGTTTAAAATAAAATCAAAACATGTCTAAATTTAATTATTTGAGACAATTTCGAACCATCCTCATATTATCTTATAAATAATACACTTTGGAGGCATTTGAAAAAAAATAATTTATATTAATTTAATTGTTTTGGTATTTCCAATGGTGCTCCTCCCCTCTCTTATAAAAGGGAATATCTCCTTATATTTTAATAACACCTATAAATTTCTTTTTCCCTTCCAATACCTATATATTTCCTCTCCCAACTTCCCACACTTCATCCTAGAGGCCACACTTTGTGAAGAAAGCCATCCCAAGGAGACCTTTTTCTCAAATCAAAGGGTGATACTAAAAAAAGAGGATATAAAGAAAGGTTTTAGGTAGGAAAAAAAGGGGAAGATCATTGTGGGAGTTGTTTAAGATCTTTGACCAAGTCATAAAATTATGTTCCGTGTTTCCCAAGATACTAAACTAATACTATATTTGGGTAAATATTTGTGTAATGTATTAATTATTCTGCAAAAGAAATGTAATGTCTATGTACGTCATGCTTGGGTCATTAGAGAGGATATTAATATTCTAGTTTCCCAATAGATAAAGATGATAAAAAATTATAGATGACATATATTCACTCTCAAAGGAGATGTAGTGAGTTGGAAGAGATCAAAATAATGTTGTGGTTAAAGATTCTACAATAGAGTATGAGTATATTATGGCTTATGAGATAGCTAAATAAGTGGTATAGATATGAAACTTAATCTAATATATTTCTATGGTACCTATCATTAAATATCATACCATACTATATTTTATTAATAATACAATAGTGGATCTCATAATAGAGCCATGGGAACTTCAGCAGATGAAGTACATACTTCAGAAGTATCATATCTTGATGGATTTTTCTCAAAGAGGTGATGTTGTAGTGAGAAAAATAATAATATAAGACAATATTGTGGACCCCTAACCAAATCCTTAACTCAACAGAAACTTGATTATCATGTGAGGTCTAGTGTACTAAAATTCATAGGCAGTTGGCTCTACTCTAAATGGGAGTCTGTTGGAGTTGGTGTTCTATAATTTTTTAATGCTTTTGATTACATGTATATTCAAGGATTTAAATATTAATAAAAATATATATTATTATTTATTGTTCAATGTTATTCATTAATTTATTGTAATAATGAAATAGTGTATCTACTGTATTGATAAATACATAGTAGATCCCCACTGTGGTGATAACCATAACATTCTAGGATGATATTCTTAAATATTGTTATATGGTTGGATAAAATTATATGATGGGTAACATAGTATGTTGACTGTCATATGTGAGTACTCATAAAAGGATGAAACTTATTATCATGAAGTTTTCACTTTGTAATCTCCAATACTGGAGTTTATAAGAAAATAACTCCTATTAGGAATTCTGAATGTTTATCCGTCATCAGATATTCCTATATATAAGCATGTGTATTTATCCTTAGAATTTAAAATTATCATTAATACATTTAATGAGTCTTATAATTAGATTTACTAGCTGAAACTATGATTTCATATGTTCAAGGGAAGTAGGGTATATTGGGTGCATCACGAATGACATGTTACTAATATATAAGTTGAGAAATGATACGTCCATTCAATTTTTATGGAATTTTATATCTCATCACTTTTTTGAAATTGAGTCATCACGGTAAATTATATAGACATGGTTTAATGAAAAGTTCATTTCATATATTTAAAGAAATATCTATCAATTATATAGGTTGATGAAATATATGTGCGACTTTCTTGATGAGATATTGCGATGAAGGGATTATATTATATATTAAGTGTTTGAATGTGGTTATCGATATTTTTAAATTAATTTCTTTATCTTGGGTTTCACGAACCATTACTAGAAAGTAATGTTTGACTTTAGGTAAACCCTCTTAATGTCAACATGAAAGAATCCTATAGGTTCATACACTAAGTTTTTCCATTGATATCATCTATATTCTATTTGAATTTAATTACCGGATTAAATATTATTTTCAAGACTGTGGAATAATTATATTAAGGTTTTATTGATCACAAATTATTTATTGAATATTTTATAAACATTTAGTCGCTAGACTCTGAATAAAAATATTTCTTTTATGGATTAAATATTCAATTAAATATTTTTTCAAGTGTTTAATAAATTCTGATGGGTAAGAGATAACCAAGATCATGTTCATGGATAAATATTAAATTACGTGTGATTAAAATAATATTTATCATTACACCATTTAGCGCATTCCATAAAATAATAATATTAATAACATTATTATATGGATGAGGTTTGATAAGGTTTATTTTATTATTTAAGGGTCATTGTAAAATGAAATAAAATTTAAACATAAACCCTAACTCTATAAATAGATGTTCGTGTATATTGTTTAGGGTTAATCGAAAATTAAGAATTGATAATAATTTCACTTAACTGATTACTCACTCAGATTCATCCTTATCTCATCCTCTCAAGAAAGAAAATAAAAAGAGAGAATCCATCCATCCTGAATGAAGTAGAATTCATTCAAGAAGAAAAAAATAGTATGATTTACCAATCACACTTACACCAAATGTTCCATCAGTTTTATTTGAATATCAAAGAAACATGTGTGGATCACTACTATAGGGATTCTAAACTTTGATCCAACAAGTGTAATGATGGAAATCTAAAAAGGGTTTTCCTGATGATCAACGACATCAATGAATAAGGATACTAAGATCAGGTAACCTTTATTTGGATATAAATTAAGTTAATTATAAATTTAATATGGAAAATATACTTCCTCTAGGTTATGGGATTTTCTAAGTCAATATTTAATGGAAGAATTTTATTGGTCATGACATTTACATCATTCCCAATTGGAGAATGATCCATCGAATCCAAAAAACCCATTATGGTTATCCTCTGACCAAAAACTTTTTCTATATCCAAATAATTCCTATAAAAGGTGATATATATTAATTTGGTTATGAAATAGGTTATTAATAAAATTATTTTCATATACAAATGTTTAAAGATATTTCTAGAAAGCGGGGAATAAAGGTACGAGGTTTCTTTCCAATTCACTTTGAATTAGAGATTTTTTAAGACTAAATTTCCTTCCAGATAAAATGAATGTAATTTCTCTTTAAAACCCCATATATTTTATTCTTATATGGTTATTTATAAGGTTTACTTGTCTTTTACAATTTACTCTCTCTTTGGTTCAAAATTCATTGGAAATGATGATTGTGAGTTTATATGAAAATATCTTCTGTTTTTTATATGAAAGAATTATTATTCATGTTCATATTGTTCATATTGTTTTATAAATTTCCTCATATATACTTCTATTATTTAATAAGGTCATTTTATAATTATTTTGTCTTTATTTAAAAAAGGTTTATTGGAATCATTTTAACATTTTGCACATGGGTCATTTTCTATTGACATGATTTTCTTTATAAAAGTATGAAAATAAACACCCTTCTTAATTCATTTTTAATGAAAACATTCTTTCGTCACTATATCAATTTTTATAAATGAATCTTCCCTTTAAAATTTTCTTGTTTTTTTAAAAGTAATTATTATTCTCTTAGTTTTATATAATATTTTATTTAATGTAAATATTATAAAAAATTAAAGGATATTTATCTTTATTTTTTAAAGAAATTCTCTTAATAGTCTTATAAAGTGGTTTTTATCTTTTTCAACATCCTTTAACGTTTTTATGTTTTACTAGGTATGTGATCTAATAATACTATCTATAATCCTAACATAGATATAATATGATCTTATTTTGTAGAAATACTTACAAACCCCATTTATATATCATGGGTAAATCAAGATATAAATAAATAATGAATTTTATCAATTTTGAGTATCAAAAATATATATGGTTTGTCATTATGTGATGGTCAGTTCTGATATAGTTTCGTGAACTGTGTCATGACATTTTTGAGAAACTTGGGAAAATTTAAATTTTTTTTCATAGGTGGTCTTAAGGGTATGATCTTAATTGATCTAGTTAGATGATCTTGGATATTTTTGTGACCACTTTATTGGTCCCAAAATAGGGTCTTTTTCCTAGGATAGGATTTTGGTGGAATTTTGAGCCCTTCAAATTTTCTATGAATATTTAAAATTTAATTAATTAAATATAATTTATTTACATTACATTCAAAGGTTTTATATTTTTTAGAGAGTTTTATTGAGATTTTGAATTTACAATTGAGTTTAGAATGTAGGTTTTTTTCTAGGTGAGGCATAACCTTGTGTCAGGTGCCCGGGTTGGGCCTGATCTCCCTTGTATTTTTTTTAATTTTAATTTCCTTTTTTTATTTATTTTATTTTTTTTATTACTCTCCTCCATATTGAATCCTCATTTATACAGAACCCTCCCCACCTTTTAGTCACACTCTTACTAGAGATATTATGGTCAAGGAGAGGGATCAGGTGTTGTTGGGGTTCTTTTGAGGCCTGAATTGTGATGCTCTGGCTGTGGGTGGTGGGTTTGGAGTGAAGCGTCGGCATTTTACACCAAGAAGTTGGTATTATTTAATGTTTTAGAAAACAAATCCCTATTTAATAACTGATTTTAAATGTCAATTTTGTTTTTGTGTGTTTTGGGGTTCCATGAGAACCATTGTGGGGTGTTTTTATGAGAATTAGGGGTTTGGGGGATCATGAAGAGATTTCTATTCAGGAAAACCCGATAACACAACATGTGTTATTGAATCACATGTCAGGTGTTCTTATTTTGATCATAGGGAACAATAAGTGGTCTACACAACATATAGTCTACATGAAATGTTGTGTAAGGGTGACATGAGGTGTAGGTGGGCACTCGACTAGACACCCCGTGTCGGGGTACTTCACCATGTTGGGTATATGGCTAGACCAAGTGCAGTATATGACCAGAGGCCATATAGTGTACCTGTTATGACCTCAAGTAGGGTATGAAGCTATTTACCCAATGTGTATTTCATGAATTGTATTTTTGGTACAATGAGTGTAGTCGAACATAGTGCACGCTGAGCTGGGATGAGGTACACAACCAAACACCCTATATAGGGTACACGTCGTGTATAGGGGAGAGACACCATGTACATTGAAAATATCATTCTATGTGGGATATGTATATTACCAGGGGTGATATTTTAGGGTATACGATGGCTACCCAAGGTACATACTCTGTACTCCCTCTTTTAGTTTTTTTGTCTGAATTCTCACCTTAAGGTCAGAATTGTACCAATGATTCATCCCTTAAAAGTGTTGTTCAATGAAGATCATGGTGGTGGAATCCTTTCATTATAGAGAGGCTATCTGGATGCTGTTTGGGATGTTGTGAGGTTTCTGGGAGGAAACCTTTGAGGTTTTTTCCAGAATCAACCCAATGGTTGAGTCTATTGTGTGGCTTAGGTAAGGGTAATGCGTTCATTGATAATATTTTCTTGATAATAAAAAGGGGTTTATCTATGGATTCTATAAGGGCAGATTATATTGTTTCTTGAATGGGTTTCACATGGTAGTTGGTCTAGGTTTAGTTCTCTTAGAGCCTTTGTGATTGGGTGATTTTGTGGGGCGTTTAGAACTATTGAGTTGAGCTTGAGATAGGTCTCAGGGGAATGTTGGAAATTCCCTTGTGGGAATGATTTTATTTGAGGTTTTCCCTATATAATAATTTTTGTTCAAGGATACATTGTTTTTCTAGAGGCCGAATGAATTTTTTATTATAGTGGGCAGGGCCTGAGTTTTTTCATATGCTAAATAATACCCTCACATTATTTCTTGTTTGTGATATAGTTCAGAGGTCCATTGAGGGTTCCTCATGAGATATTGAACCACGGAGGGTCAGTGATGGTTCTAATATTTAAAATTGCAGTTCGTGTGTGGTCCAACCCAGGTTTATTTATAGATTATAGTTAGGGATATTTGAGGTAGTTTATATTTTAGTTCTTGATATAAGAGTAGACCTTTTAGATATTACTGGACTAATAATTATCCCTATGTTTAATATGGATTCTCTACTCCATTGGTTTGATCATGTTAGGAGGATCTATAGAGTGAATGGAAAAAACCATATGACTGAAACCACCTTATAGTTGTGTAGTATGACTTGGATAGAGTGGATTCAGGCTTACGAGATGCTGAGGCACTCACAAATTGGGCCATGTTTGTAGGGGATGTGTATACTCCATGGGAGACCCGATTAAGATCCTATACACTGATGGTGGCTTGGAATATTAGAAAAACTAGTTTTGATGGGTTTCTGAGACATGAAATATTCTATATTTGTGTAAACCTAGAGGTTCTTGTCACCAGTTTAAATCAAGTTATTGGATTCCTAGAGCCATGTATATGTGATTTATTTTTTTATATTCCTAGTATTATATCCCATGGTATAACATCCATAAATACACATGTATTCAACTTTTTGAGCTATTTGATCTGGAGGATGTGCTTGATGTTATGTGGTTGGGTGGGTCATGTGGAATAAATACTTTATATTAGGACAAAGAAGGGGTAGATTTACCTCAAGGGTTATAATAAAACCTAAGGTTCATTATTTTAATTATTTTTAGCCATTTTTATTTTATTTTACTCTCTTGTTAAATTTATTCTTGTTAATACTCAACTACGTTGGGAATATCACTTATTATATCCACAAGTAATGACATTAGATGATAGGACCACCAATAGTGGTGGCCTATGGAGATTTATTTCTCACCCCTTGTAAGGGTTATTAGGTGATTGTGAAGACCTCATATATAATTTTAGGTTGATCAAAGGATACATAGTGGATCAAACATAGTCCGAGGGTTTCATGATCCAGAAGATCCACTCATGTGAAGTCTAAGATCTATGATGGAGTAGTTGGAAAGTCATAGAGACCAATTATGTGGAATGTATTGGATTTGTAGAAGATCCTTGTGTATTTTTTATTTTTTATGTGTGGTTGGCCTAGTGGGTGACCAATGTATGTATGTTATAGCATGAATGTGGGTCTATATGTTTAATTTCATTTGATATAGCATGATTATATTTCAATTATTTATTTATGAGTACCATGATGTTTGTTATGGATGTGTATATGTTTTTTTATTTTTTTTTCTATTTCATCATAGGCCATAGTCTCTCCACTACATCTATTTGGGCCCTACCCTTTAGTTAGAATCCTCTGGAATATGGGGAGGCATGCTTGAGGTCATTTCGTGAGTCGAATCTGATGATGGGTAAGGTTGATCCAGGATGGTTCATGAAAAGATGGTATCAGATACCTTCTTCTTTATATTATTATTTGGTAGATGGGAGACATGAGCTCTAGGAATGTGTCAGAGCTTGTTATGGGTATCATAATGGTGTGTCATGAAAACTGTTTCAGTAGGAAGATAGGTTACCATGGTAATGAGATTATTGTTCTTGGTTTGTCAATGTTACAGATGTACGATTTCACCTTAGATGATGCACTTGGGTTGTCAGATTTATTGATTTATGTTTTGGGAATTTTTTGAACTTTTCATGATAGTAAGAGACCCATTTTCAAGCATCATTCTAGGAATGTAATATTTACACAATATTTTTTATATATTTTTGTGGATTTATTGATGATAAAAGTTTTATTTTTCAATGTTTCTATAAAAAACCTACACGGAATTATACTATATTACATCTTGGTAGAATTTTAATCTTATTAAAAATGAGTTTTTTATACAAATAGGTCAGGTGGATTTTGGGATAAGATATTATCTGGTGGTGGAAATATAGTTATTTTTTAAGGTATGTGTGGAGACCTATGTTGGTGTTGGATTCCATGTTTCTACGTGTGATGGATCAATTAGGGAAATGATACCTAAGAGATAGTTAGATTGGGATAGAATTTCCAAGACCATTTGGTTTCCCTGATTTTCAGGGTTCATTTTTAGGGTGTTTTTTAAAAACCTCATTGGAGCGGGTGTTTTTTCTGCCATGTTTTGTATAATGGGTCTTGGGGTGGGGTCCTAAGGGATACTATCTACAGAAGGTCTTGGGTGGACATTCACAATATTCCAATTGGTGTGGCCTATCATGATATTTTATCACCATGGTATCATTCTGTGGTAGGTTCTTTTCTTACTAGGCATGAGGATTCCTTGAGATTTAAAAGACGATAATTAGGAGTGATCTTGGTTTCAATGTAGGTTGATAGTGTAGGTTTGATTTGATTCTTGTACCTAAATATTTCTGGTTTAACTTTTTATTGCATGGTGGAATCATGTATAGGAACCCATGGTTTTAGATTGATGCTTATATTGGGGGTGGTCACGAGGTTGATCTTGGTATGAATGTGATGCCTCATTTTTTTAGAGGAGCAGCGAGGGTGCACGAGTTTTTTAGAACTAAACAATGAGAGGATCATGTTCCGAGTTTTAGGTGCATAACTTAGGTTCATCAAGGCTTCGATCAGGTGAGTGTGAGTTCATTTTTGCATTAAATATTCATAGAATCATGTAACCATTGTGTTTGGGTGAGTCTGAGTAGGTTAGTGTGCATGTGGCTAGTTGGGCTGTGAACTGGTGGTGTAGCCATACTAGACTCATTAAGACTAGTTGTTGATGACTGATTTTAATGATGGCTTATAGTGGAGAGTACACTATAGGCCACTCTAGGAGGAAATCCTCATTTTAAGTGGTTTATTAAGCATAAATATTATTTATCCTTATGATATTTGAACATGAAATGGATGGTGTATTAGGTTTTCACTTGAGAGTTAGTGAGTATGCCACATCTACTTATCATGTTTGGTAGTGGATGAAGTTAGGGCTGTAGAGGATGGGGGTTTGGTTATGGTGTGATGATAAGGACACTCTAATAATATGTAACATCCTATCGATCACGGATGAATGAACCTTGTGTTAGGAGAGCCACTAATTTTATAAGATAGATCAGTGGATTGTCATGGGGTAATTAGATGTACCAATGTTCTTGGAATAGCATAGTAGCGGGTTTACCACCTAGGATTCTCATGGAAAAGAACCATTATGGCGGGGTGTTTGTTATGAACCACACGGAGACATGTTGATAAATATAGTTTAAATATCAATTTTCATTCCTAGTTGGTTTTAATTGTTAAAATGGTAATTTAACCTATCATATGATCTCATATAATTTTATTATTATTTTATTGGTCCTTAAATAGGGGTTTTACCCTTATAATTTTTTATATAATTCATGTCCATTCAAATATGTGCAGAATATTCAATATCTAATTAATTAAATATAATTTATCCACATATGTTGAAAATGTGATACCTCTTATTCAGAGTGTCATGCTGAGGTTATGTCTTTTCAATTAATTCTATAATGAGGGTTTTTTCCCTAGATAAGACATAACATTACATTGGATTTTTTTCCATCTTTTCATTTTATTTTTTTTATTTTTTTTCTGTCCTCTCATACCCTTTTGATTCTTACAAACATGGCTCCACCCTTCTATTGTTTATACATAGATGAAAGAGATTAGGGAGAATGAGAGGTAGGAGGTGTCACCAAGGGTCCGTCTGAGGCTCGGATTGAGATGGTGTAGCTGTTGTAGCTGTTGGTGGCAGTTTTCAACCAAATCATTGGTATTTTACACTATGATGTAATCCATATTTAATTTATTTTCTTAAAATCCTCATAGTGTAGTATTTTTATGTTTTAATTATATTTTATTGTTCATAAGGGTTTCATGAGAGCCCCCATGGTATGTTTTTTGATGAATTGGGGGCTTCAATAGATCACAAGGGGTTTTCTATTCACGAAAACCCAAATACAAGGTATGTGTTCTTAAATTACATGCTGTGTATTTTTTTTATTTGAGGTAGTGAAGAATAAGAGTACTACAAGACATGTAGTTTACATGATACATAGTATAGTGGTGAATAGGTGTGTAGTCGGGCACTCATCTAGTCACTCCATGGTGAGGTACTTGGTCGTGTAGGGTATATGGCTAGAGGCCATGTATGGAACTTGTCCTAACCCTATGTAGGGTATATGGATAGGTACCTAATGTGTATTCCAATATATATTTATTTGATATACTGTTTTTAGTAAATATTAATTAACATCATGTTAGGACGAAGGGTAAACATCATATACAAGAGAGAGATGTTGTATACTTTGAAAAGTACATACCATGTGGGTTATAGAAAATGGATAGGGGTGATTTTTAGGGTTCAATACCTATACCCAAGGTACATGTTGTGTACTCCCCCTTTATGTAATGTTTTTCTTATTTTATATCCGTAGTACCATTATTAAACCAATGAGTAGTAAATTCTAATAATTTTTCCATATAGATTGTGATTGTGAAATAATTTTAGTATAGAAAGGTCATATAGATGGTCTGAGGTTTTACAGGAGGATTCCTTCAAGGTTTGTTTTATATAATCATCTTAAGGGTTGAGTATAGAATGAATCTTGGGTATGGATTATTCACCTTTTTATTTCCATGCTTTGAGGAATCTAATGGGTTTAGCTAGAAGTTCCTTCCTACAATTCCTATAATGATGGGTTGGGTTGTTTCTTGGATAGCTTTCACAAGGTGGTTGCTTGTAGTTTAGTTCTCTTAGATACTCTACGATGGAGTTATGTTGTGTGAAATCGGGTATGGATGGGAACCATTGACTAGATATTGGTATAGGTATGAGGGACCTTTTGAGGATTCCCTTATGGGAATGGTGAACTTGGAGGTTTTCCTTGTGGTCTTGGAATTGTTCATGGATAGATTGTGTGTCTGGATAACGACATAGGTTTTTCTTCTAGTGGGATGATCACAAGGTTCTGCATGTACTATAGGATCCACTCATAGGGTTTCATGTTTTTTTTTCTAAATGACCGTTGTGGGTGCATCATTTGTTTTTGACCCTGGGAGGGTCGGTGCTAGCTAAAATGTTTGGATGAGGGGTTCGTGCATTGTACAACCTTATTTTATTTGTGTCTTGTGGCTAGGATTCTTTGAGAAAGTTTATATTTATACTCTATATGTATGATAGTGCCTTTGGGATATTACAAGATTTAGAATTATCCCTGATATTGATTTGGATTCTCTCCACCATTGGTTGGTAGGTGTTAGGTGGGTCTAGGGAGGTAACATATGATCTATATGAGTGCACCCCCATTCTCGTTGAGTAGTGTTATTCTTGTTAAGAGGGAATTTAGGATTGTGATATGCTAAGGAACTCACAGTGTGGGTTATGTTTGTAGTGGATGAATATGCTCCATAGTTAAGTTCATTGAGATTTTTATATCTAGTTAAGGGCATTTTACTACATTCCTAGATCCCAGTAGATGCACTAAATTATTTTAGATATATATGGTGAGATAATAGGGTTCATAAATAAAGCATGTCCTTATGTTGGAAATTTTGAGTTCCTTGATCTAGTGGACATGCCTGATGATATGTGTCAAGGTGATCCATGTGCTATAAACCCTATGGATTAGGATAATGTGGTGAGAGACTTATGTTATATTTTGGACTAGAAATCAAGGTTTGTTTTTTTATTTATTCTCAATAAATTTTATTTTATTTTAGCCTCTTGTTGATTTTAGTCTCTTGTTTATTTCTTGCCAATTAGTACAAGAATATGCTAGGAATATCTTGTATTATATTCATGGGTTATGATAGAATATTTTAGAACCAAATTTTGAGGATGTATTTTGAGATTTTTTTATCACCCCATGTATGGGTATCTCAATGAACATATAGAACTTATGTATTTTTCCAGTTTGATCAACGGATGTATGGTGGATTAGTTAGATGCCTAGTATTTCAGGATCAAGTGGAGCTGCTTGTGTGAAGTATGAGGTTTGATTTGGAGTAGTTTGACCATCATGGATTATAGGTATATGTAATCTCTTAGAGTGTTAGTATAGACTTGTAAATTTTATTTTCATTATATACTCTACAGGTGTGGTCGTCCTAGTGGGCGACTAGTTTTTGTATGTTATAGATTTACTGTGAGTTTGTATGGTAAATTTAATTTGATATAGAATGATTATATTTCAATTATTTGTTTATGTGTACTCTAATAACTATTTATGTATGTTATTATTTTTGGTTTTTTCATTTTAATTGTATACTAATATGAGAGAATAATTTCCCCAATGCATCTCTTTAAACCCTTGTCACTAGTCAAAAGCCTCTAAAGTACAAGGAGACACACTGGAGACCATGTTATAAGCTTGATCATATGATAGTCCATGTTTACCTAGGACATTTCATGACATATAACCCTCCAACATATTAGATAATGTTTTATATCTCTTGATTTTAGACTAGGACAAAGGTGGTTAACCAAAGACCAAAATTGTTATTAAACACAGGTTGTTTTCCACTGTCTACTATGTTATGGGTAAGCGGTTAGACAACTCCATTATGTTATGAATGTCATGATGGTTAACATTGACATATATTACAATTTTTATACTTATGTTTATGCCATATTCTAATGCTCAACGTATGTTTTCATAGATCGTGATTAATGGCTCATGTATTCACACTCATATTACTCTTTTTATATGTTATAAAAAATATATATGTTATGAAACATGATTCATGATCACTGTTTTTTTTCGGTATAATTCTATAATGTCATGGATATGCACCATGATTATGTTATTATACCCAGATGCTCATATTATGCTCACTTATGATCTTTAATTGATATCATTTATGTTTGCCCTTATTGATCATCCAATTTAAAACTTTCTTATGGCTCCCTTCATCTGGTTGTGAAGAACAATATTATGAATTATATGTCTAAAATGGTATCATGTGACAATATTATTAGTTAAAGATGTTTAAAATGTTTTTAAATAAGTTGGTAATGTATCTAATCTCCAAATACACTAAACCTATTGACTTAAGGGTGTGATTTATTATGATATAAAAAGAATAATTATGTAAAATGATTTAATATGTTTAATGTTATGCTCGAGTTTCATAAAACAATATACTAATCTTAATCTAGAAATCATGGGTTCTAATTTTTAAAAAATCATTAAAATATTAACTAAAATGGTGCAGGTTATGTCAAATAACCAGAACCATTAATTGTATCCAATTTCACCCCATTGTGTATCTTTTTCAATTAAACAATTCATGGGTTTGTAACCTCTATTATTTAGTGGGACCATGGATCCACTTGTTGTTGAATTGTATATATCCTCAATCCAGAAGGGGCCCCAAAAAATGGAAGGAATTTTTTTCAAGATGAACCATCCATGGGTAAATGTTTCAGTTGTAATTAGATTTGTTATTATTCTACTAACTTCAAAATGAAGAGGATATATAATGATAATCAATTTCCTCAACCAAGAAACACTTAAGGAAAATATTATGCATATGTTACCCCAATAATAGCATTAGATTAACCTAATAATATTACCATATATACTATTTCAATTTAAATCAGAACAAATTATATTTTTTTATTCTAGATCATCCCATTCATTTATAATGTAAAATTCCATATTATGTTTGAATCACTCCCCTCAAAGGATGGAGGTATAATTTTTAATAATAAAATCTAATCTATCATCAATTACATCCCATGATTAAGGATTTCACAATCATAATTCATGAAAATTATTATTTTAAAATTAAGTAATTTTACCTTAGTTTAATTTAGTACTGTTATGGGATTAAGAATACATTTATCTTCTATAAACAATATAAATCATTGGGATAATTTGTATATATTTATCCTATTCAACAAGTCTAGATAAATATTATGTTCAAGGAGAAGAATGAATATCCCTCTTTAACATCTCCAGGTAGCATGGAATGAATTATAAAAAATTATTCTTATGGATGTCACACTAAAATAATATACAAAAGGGGGGAGGGGCGTAAATATGTAGGATATACCCATTGTCAAATAATTTCTATATGACTTACCAGAAGATCTTCCATGACCTACCAATGATCAAGAATTGGATTTTTTTAATATAGATTATGAATCTCTACAAATATCAAATACTATATATAAAATATTTCCAATCGTGTTTTAAGTGTTAACGAGGTAGTCTAAATAACTCTTTGAAAATAGGTTTATCTATATTACTGTATCACCTTTGAGTACTATTGTATAATTTGTAAATAATAATAATTAATTAATGATATTATTTATTAAATATCAACAAATCAATGATATTATGATTAATAATGAATATACATTTTCAATAATTGAGTATTTCATTGATCAGTCTAGTGGTGATCAATATTTCTCTAATATTGATCTAATATATAGATATAATCAGTTGAAATTAAGAAATAAATATATCTTTATGTTTTTATTTCAGGAAAACCATCATCTTTAAAAATTTATGTCAAATACCTTTGGTTTTATGAATTTACCTATTATATTCACATAATTAATTAATATAGTCTCTAAAGATTTATACATAACATTTATGGCAGTTTTTATTGATGATATTATTATTAATTATGAAATTCAAAAAATATATGATTATAATTTCTATAATACTTAATAAGAATGAAGATACATAAAATATTTAGTGATAATGAAATAAAACAGGAACAAGGAGAATTATTGGGAATTGTTTCCACTAGTGTAGGGATTTCATTTGGTCCTATAAATTTTAATTTAATTGAAGAATGATATAGTCCTTAAAACATGGAAAATGTCTATATATTTATTGGTTTATTACTGTAATATGTATTATTTGTAAAGAATATTTAATTTCTATATTCCCTACTAACCATGTTTTAATCAATATTGGATAAATTTATTTGGATGGAAAACTATGTATAATGCACTAAAATATTAATAAGATATTTTTTGTACACTTGCACTAACCAAATATTTCAATGGTGAATAGTATATAATTTATAATGATTCTTTAATGAGATTCCTTTATTATGTATTAATTTATAATGATAATTTTATAGTATATACATATATATGGTTGAGGACACTTGAAATAACTATCCAACCCTTGATTTAGTATTGGTAGAAGTAATATTTTCCTTAATTATTTTGATACCTAATAATTATAGTGCCAGATTTGACATATATATATATATACATAATGAATATTTGAAATATATATTCATATAGTATGAGTTAAAAATTAGTAAAAATATATTGTATGATCTATTGATGGATTATGACTCCACCATTAATTATTATCCTTGAAATATGAAGTGGGTGACCAATTCCATGAGTGAGAAGAATTATGGAACTATTTATGATCTAAGGATATAACATGATTCAATTATCAATGATCTAGTGAAGTTATATTTGAAAATCATAAAGGATATAATTTCCTTATATGTTACCCACATATAATCTCAACCATGATTACTAGAGAAGATAAAGAGTAGTTGACAAGATAAGGATGGGTTGTTTATGATAATTAAATATGGTTAAATGAGATTTTTTCTTGTGTTAATAATTAAAAAAGTGGGATTCTTTTGATTTGGGAGTGGATTATGTATTCCATGAATACTTGAGTTGAATAATTAATTACTTGATGATGCCTATAACTCAAATTTATCTATACATCCTTTGAGTACTAAGGTGTCCATGGATCATTGGGAGAACTACTGATCAATATTTGTTTTATTATTAAGGAGAAGTACATGGAAATAACTTGTAAAATACAAATAAAGGACCACTTAATAGTCATAGAGGTATGACATAATGAATCTTAAGAGTATATTCTCTAATAAGGTTGACCCCCTATGGATGAAAATACCAAAGACCAGAGAAGAAAGACATACACTCACTTTGTGTCACTGTGGATGAAAGAAAGTTACCAACTTTATTCCCTTCACACCATATATGAAGGATATCTATGTGGTTTCTCATGAGACTCTTGTACCTTCGAATAATATAAGAAATAAACCACTAGATAAGTCCAATACCAAGAAGTGAATTGTAAATAGTAATAGTAATAGTCTCAACTGCTTATAGATTTATATTTCAATGATTACATAAATAGAGGCCAGTGTGCATCACATGAAATTCAGTTAGAAGTGAGTCACCTCTTCCAAAGTATATAGAAAAGTCTAGTATAACTGAGCCCCATGTATCCTGAACCACTCCTCTACCCCGAATGAAACCCATGATATAGGAACCGTCTATGTTCAATTGAGGACTGAAATAGTGAAAATTCTAGTGAACTTAATGACCCTTCCAAGGATTAGTAACAATTTTTGGGGGTGGGATTGGTAGTCAGAAGAGGTATGAGGGATGTGGATTCCTCCCAGTCCTTACAAATCCTGAGTAGATCAATCAAGGGGTTCTTGGATTTTAATATGATACATGTTCTAGTACCTTGATCTTATTTATTTCATGCTTCATTCCTTATTTTACATATATCCCAACAACATTCTGCAAGGATGATAGCTCTAGCCCTTTTCTTTAGGTCAAGTTTCCTCGCTCCATAAAACCACATGTTTAAAAAAGTCACACTCGATAGATATTGGGAAGGTATGCCATTGAATTATCCAAACTATTTCCACACCAAACTCTCCCAATCACTTTAAAAAATAAGTGATCAATAGATTCCACCCTTGGTTCCCTATAACAATGGAATCTTGAAGCAAGTATAACTCCGAAGCATTTCAAGTTATCCATAGTGGGAAGCGTATTGTTCCTAACATTCCATGACATGAGGTTAAATTTAATTGGAATATCAATGAAGTAAAGTGCCTCACCCTAATAATCATGTTCAATGGAAAGCATCTGCAATCTATGAAACTATTTCACTGAGAAAGCTCATGTGGAAGAGCCCATAATGTCACACTTTTCTAGAAAATAATGTAACACAAATTTCTCAAAGATGACCCATTGGTTACCATCTAGGATGGCTTGGATGAAATATGGGTGCTAACTTTCTTTACTAAATGTAATGTACAAAGTATGAAATACCATAAAACCCACTCTATTCCCCACCCAATTATGCTACCCGAAATTGATGTCACCCCTTCATACAATCCAACAAGTACGTTATTGTATATTTAATAAGTAAGGTTGGATCATGACCTGAATAGAAAAAGCTCTATTTCTTTATATGTCCAAATCATTCACATATATATCCTTCATGTTCCTCCCCGAGGTTATGTCCCCCTCAGCAACCTCCCATGCTACTTAGCATTGAATCCCTGCATTATCCTAGAGACACTCCTACAGTTGATACCCCCCTCAAACAGGGGTCTTTCCGTACAAGTTAATGATTTCTAGTGGTGTTTTCAATCCAACTAGGTATCTGATAAGAAGGAAACCATTATATTCTTAATGTTATACATGACCACTTTCAAAACCTTTAGAGTAGAAATGACATGAATGGGGATTGTTGAGATAATTCTATTCACCAGGGTAATTGTTCCTCTGAATGATATGAGCATATTTTTTTCAGTTCAAAATATTCCCTATAATTCTATCCAAAACCTTATCAAAGTGATGAATATAAAGATATTTTGAGGAAACAAGTGAAAACAAATATTTAATTGTAAAGGTCCCTCTGTGCATGTTAAGACTACTCTCTAAGGCTCAGAACTACATGTCCGAACAACTACTAGCAATGTAAAAGCTAGGATTATCATGAATCACTAATTGTCAACTCTATTTACAATAATCCCCCAATATTCCATTGATACCCTGAACTGATCTACAACCACCATTAACAAAAAATGATTGTATCATCTATGAATATAATCTGGGGAATTCCGCCAACCAGGAGCCTATTTCGTTAAGGTAGAATGATACACAATACTTTTCATTGGTTAATATAAAGTGTATCTTGGGTTAGAATAAACAAGGTATGGTAGAGTAGGTCACCTTGTTTTAGGCACTATAATACCTTGACCAACCCATAGTTTATTCCCATGAAGGATGTAGAAATCCATGAGGAGCTAAAGCATCGAAATAGTAGATTAATTACCTAGGTAGAGAATCCCATGAAAGAATGGACATTGAGAATGAAGTTCTATTCAATCCTTTCTTAAGATTTGTTCATATCCAACTTGATTTCTAAATTGGATCAAAATTTCTTTTAATTAATGAAACTAATCGCCTATTGGGCCCGACCAATAGTTCCCTGGATCATTAATCCCTTAATAAACCCATGTTTTCATTTGGACATCCATCAAGGGAGATAAAACAATATTCTATTGTTGAAGATGCATGCCGAAACCTAATACAGAATGTTACACATACAAATAGGCCTATACTGATTTAGAGAGTGTGGATCTTTAACCTTTGGAACCAGTACGATCTTCATGGAATATTAAAAGAATGGAATTTTTCCTCTATAAAGATAGTCCTGTGCTGCTTTCACATGATCTATCTTCACCAAATCTCATGAGGCCTTATAAAAGGAACTTGGGTAACCATCTAGACCAGGCACACTTTTAGGATTAAGAGTCCACACCATATATTGAATCTTATTCTCTACAGGGATTACCCCTAGGTTCTCATTATCAATATTAGTAACCACATGAGAAATAGAATCAAAGAGCTTAGCAAGACCCCTCGGGTAACCTCCTTGCATGTAAGGATTAGGAAAATCTAGTAGAGATTTAAAAAGCATATCCACCAAACCTCCCATCACAACACAGTCTTACGAGTTATATCCAACCTCCATGAGAACATTAATTCTCTAGGTACATCATCTTTCTTTAATGCATGCATATAAAAAACTGGAGTTATGATCTCCTTTCTAAAGCCATTAAATTATCAATAGTTCACGAGCCAAGAGTTCCTGTTTCAATAGCATGTCGAACATGATATTATCCCTATTAATAAAATAAACGAATAACGATACATCCCATACATTCTATATACTATACTCAAGATGATAAATTCTTCTATTGATCACCTCCAGATATTGACATTGGTGGGGGCGGGGGGATTTCTTATCCATGTTTTAAGGTCACCCCTGTGGCATCTTAGTTTTTAAGAAGAGATATCCACAAATTTCCCTATGGTGGTCTACTCCATGACCCCCAGAGTGACTTAGAATCCTGTTTCCTCCACCAAAAGATGTGAAAAATGGAAACATTCACCTCTACCATTCTTGGGGGCGAAGACAATACGTAAATGTGAGTGATAAAATATGTTTCGAACAAGATGCGATAACTTAATATCTAGAAAAGAAGATATGAAATTATAATTCATAATACATTGATAAATAAAACATTATGTCCAAATATATTCTCTCTGGTTGTTACACCAAGTGAACAGATCCCCTACATAGCCCACACCCATAAGCCCGTAGCTGGGCATAAGTGAAACAAACTCTTGATTTAATTTCTTAGGAAATTCCACTCCTCATTTATTTTCCGCCTGATAGGAAACAATTTTTAAATTACCACCTATAAACCATAGTGTATCTTCTATGTTAAATGATACAAGATAACCATTAATACTCTCATGCATGAGCATCACATTTGGAATTGACAAAGGAGAAGATAATACATTGAACTCTTGATGTTATTTTCATGGTCATAAACTAATCTGAGGAAGTAATAAGATCAACTAAGATGTTCGTCTTCCATAATAACCAAATTTAAATATTTTGGGGGTTATCATTAAATAAAGTATTAACCATTATTCTCTAGTCATAATCCATTATCTTTAAAGAACTTCATTTAGGCTCCAGTACTATCCCAATTGAAATAGAGTTCTTATAGAGTATGTTGGAAATAATATCTATAATTACCTGGGCTCTTAGTCCATGATAATTCCATATGAGGAATGAAATAATATCAAATAGATTTATCTATATTTGGACCCAGCTGACTAGCCACACATTTTATGAGGCGATGATTGATCCACCATGATTTTGGACTGTGATCTATTGTAGACTCCATAAAGAACCAATAAAGGAGACACCACTGATCATGTCTGATGATATTGAGGCTATTGATCAAATGTCACACCATGCTGGATAATAGAAGGAGAAATGCATGCAACATTCACGATGGGTGAACTAACCATAGGAGTAGAAAGGGGTTCTTTTAGAGGATACCTATTTTCATGCTCATCCATAGAAACATCAAAAAATTTATGGTGAGGCAACACAAGAGGTGAAAGTGATAATTCACTATTTCATAAAGGATATTGAAGAGGCAATGTGACATAGGGGATTGAGTCCTAGGGACATGAGATGCAAGAGGATAGAGGTTAATTCCTATAGGATACCAGATCTATGCACTGAGGGCCCTCACCACACTACTGGAAATATGATCTATACTAACGGTTTTGGGAAAATCATTGGTATAGTTCACTAATTTGGACCTATACCAATGGTTTGGCCTAAACCATTGGTATAGGTCACTTATATGGACCTATACCAATGGTTTTGGACAAAATGTTGGTATTGGGGGGACCTATACAAACGGTTTGTCCAAAACCATTGTTATAGGTTCCAAAATCAAAGAACCTCTACCAACGGTTCACAAAACCATTGGTATAGGTCTATACCAATGGTTTTGAGAACCGTTGGTATAGGTACATGTATTCTTAATGGAATAATCTTACAACGGACATTAAATAAGTCAAAATTTTAAATACCTATGATAATTCAAGTATATATTTATGAAATTATCTTCACAAAAGTAAGTTAGGTTTTTGGTTAGGTTGTGCAATCACAAACGGGAGGTGATGGGATCAAAACCAACCGATTGATTATTTTTTGAATTACATATACCAATGGTTTATGGAACTATTGGTATAGATTTTCATATTTCTTATGCAAAATGTTTTCAAAACCATTGGTATATGTCTATACCAACAGTTTTCCCAAAACCGTTGGTATAGACCTATCCCCACAGCCTACCTGGAAATGGTTCTCCAAACCGTTGGTATAGCCTATACAAATGGTTTGGAGGCCTATACCAATGGTTCCAAACCGTTGGTATAGGGTACTTTTCCAATAGTTCCACAGAGTTGAACAACCTCCTAGGTGAATGAGCTGGAAAATGCTTTAGAAGATGGAGGGAGGAGTGATGCCTTTCCTCAAGAATAATCTCCCAGACCTGACCTTACAAGGAGGGAAAAATTAAGAACCAGAGGAATGAATTAACCATTTTCATCACTAGTATATTAATGGGATAATATCATAATATATTTTTTCACTAGTTTTCTAAGGACATTTAAGGAAAATAATACATTTTGGGTTGTGGTTGAACAATTGAAAATGCTAGTGAACTTCAAATAAATTAGAGAATACAAATATCTTAATTATCTTTATATGATTCATGTAATGGATTTTTTTGGGGTTAAGGGTGTACGTATCTCTATTGTTTCTAATTTCAATCCATGGTTCAATGAATATTTTAGATGAGTATTTAGTCATATTTATGTATAAAGATACACTTTAGAACTTCATAACACCCTAAAAAAGGTGTTTATCACTAGATTTCTAAGGAAACTTGGATAAACATTTTCCCTTGGTGTAATTATCATATATTAATACTTATAATTAAGTCATCCATATATCACTCTATGTGGATCTCTATGGAAGAAGTGGTGAAATCCATCCTTTCGGGATGAAGTTAGTGAGTAGAAATTTCTCAACATAGATTTAATTGTGGTGACTATTAATAAGTTTAAGGTTATATAGAAACATAAAAAAGGGACTCAATATATCCATAATATCGATGAAAATAATTAATGTTTAGATTTTGAGTTTTAAGACTTTGATCATGTTGTCCATGAGATATTTTCTTCAAGAGGAATCAGGATATTTTGAAGGAGTGGAATGTGAATCCCAATACACATTAACCCTTTGAAATATTGATGAAAATATAGATCCCAAAAAATGAAATGGATTTTTCACTAAACCATTATAAATTACATAATTCCTTTTATGTATCAGTATTGAGTAAGTATAAGAAAAATCAATCAAAAATACTCTATATTAAATACATAAAACATAAATATGATATATCATATAATGTAGAACTAGTAAAAATTAATAAATAGTGGAAGTAGGATCATTGAAATTAAACAACCCAACTTGTTAAATTCCTCTGGAAGAAAAAAAAATAAGGATGTAATAATAGATCATGAAGAAACAATAAATAAGAATTATCATCTTTTATTTTTATAACCAATTATAGTTTGAAAATTTTAGGGTGAAATGTCTGGAAATATTTGGATTATAATACCTAATATTCTCCAGTAATAAAAAAACAAATATTCCATTACAACACAATGATGTAATAAAAATAAAAGATGTATATTTGATGAAACTACTACGAGAAATAATAGATGTTAGATGATGACCTAGTTAGCTAGAATAATAAAAAATAATATAATATATGTCACCTTAAATGTATACCCCTATATGCTATAAGTTTTTAACTAATAGTGAGGGTATGTTGATATCATAGGGAGACTATATCCTCTATCAAATAACCATAAATATTATAAAAATTATAGATAAACTCTCACCCACAATGAACATATAATAAATAAATTTATACGATAATCCCAATATAATAAAACATCCCATGATATAATAAAATATAAATTCACTATAATGTCATAAAACATATACATTAATCATGGAATCACCTAGTGGGATGATCATATATTAAAAACAATCCAACATATAAAAAAATGTCTTATACAAAACATCTTGGTGTAAGGATTTTCCCTGTCTCGTCTCTCAATATTTTCATGCATCTAATTTATACATCAAATGCAGGGATAGTTCCCTTACATGTTTACCTGATCATGAAGTTCGCAATCTTGATAAGGTTCAAATGAAGGATGTATGAAATATCAGTTACAGGCTAATACTAATGATGCATACAAAAAACTCCAAAAATATATGGGTTCATGAATCATATGATATAATGACATTGAAATCCTAAAAAATATTCCCAACATTACATTGAATGTTGGGTGGACAATAAAATTTATTACTATACATTCTTTTGACACTACTGAAGTAGGATGAGTACTCCCATAATCTAATCTCAACAAATATAATCAATGGGTTATCATATCTAAAAATAAGGATGTAGTTAAACAATGTAACACTATTAATATTGAGTTATGGGGAATCTATAATCAATAATGACTACATAACTAGGTTAACAAGTTATCACTATGAAATATCATAACATGGATGAACATGTTATCTTTGTAATGTATTAATAAAGTTAGGTGAAAGGGTTACCACTGTAATAAATCTATAATATTGAACAGGTTATTATACTAATAAGTACTATGGTGAATGATTAATAACAAGCATTAATAGTAATTAAGATGTTTTATCAACATAATAAATCTTTATGGGTGAATTTTATTGTAACTGCCTAATATTTTTCTATATGTTCCCTTTAAATAAATGCAATATTGAATATCATGTTTTACGTGAAACATTGAACTAGAATGAAACAATGACATATTTTATTTAGATAAAAATATATCCAAAAAACCTAGCTATAAAATTAATAGGTATGAATATGAGTAACTGAATTATGGAATATATATGTATATATAAATTTCATTTTATATAAATTTGATTCGTTCATTTTCTTCTTAAAAATAAACTTTACAAGTAGTTAACTTTTTATGTATCGTACATTTTATTAAAGAAAACTACATATACAATTTTTAAATTATGATTGTAATAAAATTTTAAATTTATAAATTTACTTTCATTTGTTTTTTATAAAAATTAAGAATAAGAACATATAGTATTTTGAAAAGTTATATTCCTATAAAAACAGTTTTACATTATATTTTTTGATTTTATTTAAAGGTTAAACTCCAATATTTTATAATTTGAATTTAGAAAATTGGACATCATTTCTAGATTCATAATGAAAATATTATCTCAGGAAGTATAATTTATTTTAATGAAATAATTATTATTTAATTGAATAGTGAAAAATATAATTTTTACTAAAATTATAAATTTTATGACTTTATAAATTAATGATTATGACCTATAAGTTTATAAAACATATTAATTTATTAAATATATATTTAAGGAGTAAAATTATGCATTTTAAAAAATTATTTTTATCTTTAAAAAGCTATGTTTAAATTTTATATCTTTTGTAGCATTTAATTCCAATTTAAAAATTGTTTTTGATCATTTCATTCAATTAAAATTTATTATGGTAAAATTAGTTTTTAGATTGATTTGAAATCCAAAAATAATTATAATAAAAAAATTAATTACATTGAAATAAAAATTATTTATGAACTTAACTTACATAAAAAATTCAATCCAGAAAACAATCTTTTTTTAAAAATCGATTTTTACGTGTTTTGTGTGTTTAATCTTAAATTAAAATTTCTCACCCTTAGAGAAATATTATTTGATAAAATGATTTAAAAATTTTCAAAAAACATCATAAAATTATTTAATATGTTCATTTTTAATTTTTGTCATTAAAAGTAATTACCAATGTTCAAAATTTATTACCCTGGTAAAAGTACATCAGTGTAAAAGTTAAAAAATTAAAATAAATATCTGTAAAACACTCTATATTGTCTCCACAATTAGTTGTAGAGATGATTATATGAACAATAACTATCTCCACGTCATATTTTACACTTTGGTAACCTTTTACCCATGAAAAGTAACATTAAATTATCGAAAAGTAATGGGTATTCCTAAATTAATCTTATCTTTACTTATAAATGGGGAACACTTCCACCACCTCATGTCACCATTTATTCCTTCAATTTTAATCATGAAACTTTGTCATTTTTCTCCTAATGGAAGACTATATCAAGTTCATAAGACACTATTCTAATTTATATATCCAAAGGCCACTATTTCCAATAATATTTATAATATAAATCATAAGTTCACAATGAGGTTAGTGTATGTTTGAGTAAGAGAAAATATAAGATATGGGGTTCTTTATCTCAAATTTAATTTACTGAGACACATTTCCTACTAAACAAAATGAAATATTTGATATAGTGTAATTAATTCCTAATGAATTTCTATTACCATATTCATATAATTCATGGGGTTTGAATATCTATATCATATTATTTATTTAAATGGATTTCAATTTTAAGGATACTAAGGTTGTAAGGATCTTTGTTAACCCAACTACATTTTTTCAGTTATAAGGATTATTATTTAACTTCTTTCTTCCACCCTAAGATTTGATTATAGGGTACTTTCTCTTCCTCTCTAGGGAGAATGAATTTTTAATTCAAATATTTTACCTTGATTAATTTCTTCCTCAAAATTTATATCATTGTTATGAATAATTCAGATTCTATTTTAATATTTTTCCCATCCTTGTATATATTTTACATTCCCAACAATGTTATCCTTTATATTTGGAAACCCAATTATGTGTTATCTCATTCTACCTTTACATTTTTATTTCCCTATATTAAAAAATATGTTTTGTTATCTCTTTTGACAATGTGGGTTTTATTAAAAGTATTTATAAGTATTAAAAATGTTTACTTTGATGATTATATGTATTATATTACAAACAAAAATTAATTTAAAAACTTTTATATAATTTTCAAGGAGTAATCGTTGAATATTTTTTAAAAATTTTAAGGTTTTAAATTTTTTTCACTTTATCTTTTTAAAAATTAATTTGGAATGTGACTCATAACTCATATTTTATAAGTATGGTAAAATAATTTTCTAAAAAATATTTTACAATTTCTCTCTTTAGATGAATATTATTATATAGGATGCTTCCTTTACATGTTTTAAAATATTTTTTTTTCTAAATTATTTTAACTCTTGATTATTTTGAAATGAAAATTAAATATTTTTGTTTGTTTAAAAAATTAAAAGTTTTATTTTAAAATTGAAATATTGATTTTAAATGATATTTTAAAGGCTTATACTTTTAGGAAATAAAATTTCAACTGTTTTTTATGTCTTCTCAAATAACATTTTTAAAAAAATTTGCCTTTTTAATTTTTTTTATATGATTTTTTTGTTCTAAGAGGTAGATTTTAGAAAAGATTATCACGCCCAATGTATTTAATTTTAAAGAAAAAATATTTAAATATTTTTTAAAATTTTAAAAGGGGATATTTCATCATATTTTTCAAAAAAAAGTATCTGATAATAATTTTGATTCCATTTTCCTATTAAACTCAAAAATATATAACTCCTATAGAGTTTTGTTTTATGAATAACATTATACGACCCTTTATGAAAACTCCTTTTAGGTGATTTAATTTTTTGGTATAAATATATTTACTTTTGATATTACATTATGTTATACCATTTGGAAATGATTTGAAACCCATATTCTTTATTTAGTTTCTTCAATTTATGATATTGTGTTTTTTGGAACCTATGTATATGGATGATCATTATGAAATGGTTTGGTTCTAATAATTCCTTGTTATGGTATTGGTCCAATAAATCCCTTTAGATGGTTTTAGTATGATAAATACCTATGATGGTTTGGGAATTATAAATCCCTGAGATGGTTTTGTTTTGTTAAATTCCTCAAATTTATCAGTTAAGTTTGATATCTCATGAGATAGTAATGTGTGGATTTGGTGAGTTTTTTATAAAGTAAAGGACATAATCTGTTTTATCTTATTTAAGTGTGTGGGCATAATGAGTTTTTTCAAAAAGGGTTGAGTATAATTAGTTTTATCATAATGGTTACCTATGAATATATTATGCCACTTTTATAATTTTTTTTCTTTTCATACTATGTTATATTATATTTCCGCACCTCTTTATTAATATATTACTCACTTTTATGATATGTCATGCCTTGTGCCATGATTTATGATCTATTCTTTTTTGGTTATAACATACTTATATATCCTAATTATTCCTATATGGACATATTATGATCACATATGATCTTTGATCATTATAATTTATATTTACACATAATGATCATCTGATCTCACCACTTTATTACCTTTCCATCCTCTAGGTTATAAATATGAGTGTAACTTATGAAAATTCTAAATGAGGGTATAGTGTGGTTCGATTATGGATAATTATTCACAATATTTTCAAAATAAGTTTTCAATATAATTGACCACCAAAGAAACCAAACCTTACATTATTTTGATTATGTGGTTATTTATGAGATGTAATGATTAACTTATTTAAATAATGTTAAATAATTTTTTTAGGTTGGGTTGGTATAGTCATTATCATATTAGGGTTTAATTATTTTTTGGGATTAAGATAAGTAAAAATTAGTGAAAAACCTAGAGATGAGTCTAATTATATAATAACATCCTGATGTTTAGGGAAATCATAGAGTATATGGCTCTACTATAAATTAAATCTCTATCTAGATATTAGAAATTTGATGTGGTTGTGGAACAGATGCACCCAATGGTAATCAACCTGAAAGAGGATAGTTGAGAATCAACTCGATCTTCACTTATTACATGATAATTGGGCATAAGACTGCAAACTAGGCTAGACAATCCAAAGGGATGTTATTTGGTTTCTCATATTCTCTATAAGAACTATTGTAAAGGATTATATCACATATTTATATTATGGTCATAGAACCAAATAGGTTATAAATAATGAATAACCTAGATTGAAACCTATAAATTTATGCCATCTATGATTTATAACTTTTATGATGATATTTTTTATTTTTATATTAATTATTTATATATTTAAATTTTATTTATTTAATTAATTGTTGGGGAAAATAGAAACCGTGTTAACAATGGATGTGATGGTAAATGTGGTGATTGTTCTAATGAAAAACCATATAGGATGGGAGCATGGGTTCAAAATCTTGTATCGAACCTCATTAAAATATACTATGTTATTAATAATAATAAAAACCATGTTGAGCTCCAAAATTCACCAAGAAAGGATAAAATTTTCATTAATTACATATTCCATTAATGAACACCTTCATTTTGTGGGTCTTCCAGCCAACTAATTATTGGAATGTGGATTAAAATAATAGAGAATAAATGTTTTGTTCTTCGGTTCTCGAACCATGAGAAGGTTACTTTTTATATTTATTTTCTAGAAGGCGAGGCTGAATAATGGAAGAATATTATTAATAATATAACTAAAATGGATATGATAACTCAATTTTATGGGAGGAATTCAATAAATAATTCTTCACCCAATAATTTCCTCAAACTCTTTGCAAAAATAGAGTAAGAATTACAAGAGCTACAAAGGGAGGAAAAACCCATTATAACATAAGAGGATAAATTCATGAGACTTACAACGTTTGCTTATATTTTTATAACTCCCCCTTTAAGTAATAAAAAATTATTCTTATTAGAATAAAATAGATCCTTCCAAAGGAACTTTTCATAAGTGACTTTGGTAGCTATAGTGAAGTTGGTCGATGTGTGATGAAGGTGGAAATGGATACTAGAGAATAAAAGAATTTTTTAGATAATAAAAAGATGATAATGTTTCCTAGAAACCCAAATGAAATATCTCAATGTAGAAATAAATTCAAATTTCATATATGGGTAAACGTTTATGGGAATTTCCAAGGAACATTATTAAATGGAACCAAGAAATGTTTTATGTGTGGTTAGGATGGTCATAAAGCTCGTAATTATTAATCTAGGGAAAAGATACCAATTAATGAATCATAGGATAAGTGGGTTCCAACTAATTCTACACCCCCAATTCTATGCATCAAATTCAAAATTTTTGGTAATTATATAAAATAGTTCCCCAATCCAAGGGGTAATAAGGATAATATGCATCAATAAAATCCCCAACCAAGGGAACATGGAAGATCTAATGTAATCACCAATATTGATATTGACCATGATAATAAAGTGTTTTAAGGAACAATTATCCTCTACTAAAGATTATTGGATGTCTTATTGCTACCCTAGTATTACTAGGACGTTTTTAAGAGCATTAAATCAATACCCCAAAGATTTTATATTATCAAGGAAACAATCTAATATTATTATATACCATGATGAGATTTATGGAAAATGTATCATCGAAGTATTATTATCCCTCATTTTTATAAATTAGATATTATTTTGGGAATGTATTTGATATCTCTAAATTGAATCAATTGTAATGAAAAAAATTGAGAAATCAAATTACATATTTCAAACCAACCTGTGATCATCTATTAGTAAAAAAATGACTATGATCTCTCTTGATTTTTTTTCCATTATAGGAGTTATGATAGCTAATCAGGAGGGATGTTTGACTAATATAATTGGAGAAAAAAATTGTTTTAGGATTGTCCTATTCTAAGCGAAAATGATATATTTCTTATGTTTGTATATATCAATATAAAAATTATAACTTGCATCATGTATATCTCTTAGATACCATTAGTTAGTTTCATTAGTAAGTGATAATTTAAATTATGAGGATTCAATTTATTTAGGAGGAATGTTGTGACCCGAGATTTTATTGTATGTTCTCCTTAAATAAATATAATATTAAATATAATGCTTTACATGAACACTATTGAAGAACCCCAGGAATTTAAGGCCTTTTTAGGGATTCTTGATGGTATCATGGTTCTTGGGGAGTTTGGGTTGTTATACGTATTGAAAACCATTCATTATATGCTCATTAAGTTTGATGATGCTTGTTTTTGTTTGTATGGATTTATCTATCATGGAATTATGTTTCATTATTCTAGAAAGTGTTGTTGATATGGGATGAAGATTGTATGGAGTAGAACTGGCGAAGTTTCAATGAATTCTAGAATTTCTTAGATTCACATATCCATGTTAATAAAGGGATTTTTCTGTATAGGTGATTTAAATAGTCATTTAAACTATATAGGCGATTAAAATAGCCATTTATGCTACACATCCAAATGAATGTAGTCAAATGGGTCACATAGTAGAATGGAGACATAGCTAATTACTCAATGTATCCAAAATATTTACATTTCCAAATGGATCATGTAGTCAATTTCTGATGAGAATGACATAACTGATCGGAAATGTAGCTGATTCACATTGTTAAATATTCTAAACAGCTAATTGAGAACTGAATATATTATTTCTATGTAGACAATAATTATATATGTATACAATTTAGAATCTTTCATATTTTAAGTTTAATGTTTCCATAAACTTATAGATTCTGAATATTCTGTGGATAAATAGTCATGATGATTCTTGAATGGTTTTGAATGATTCTATAATCATAGGATTAAATTTTTAAGACATGATTCTAGATGTTTTTGAAGGATAATTATGTTATTCATTATAAAAAATAAATGGTGATTTAATTTTACTATGAAAATAAAAATTGTGGCATGATGAAATTAAGATTTTTGATACCTGTTATGGAGATTATGAGAGATTAAAAGAGGAGAGACCATAGATCATAGGGTGATCATAATACATATCCGTTGCATTGTAACTAATAGAAGAGAGGGTGTGAGCTGTTATAGATATCATGGCGTGATCATAATATGTTTCCTCGGTTTTATGAAAAAATAGAACTATAATGGTGAAGAGGTGTGAGAAGTTGATTAGTAGTGTTTCTGCTGTATGAAGAATAGGGAAAATAAAAAGATTCTTGAGTCGAGGTTGAAGACATAGAGATCAACATATTATAAATATCATTACTTTAGAATATATGATTTGAGTCTTAGAATATTTTGTATAAAAACTTAAGACTTCATAGTGATCAATTATTTCTTGTATATTATGGAGGCTTGTGGAAGTAGATATTTATGTTTTGTTACTGAAGAAACTAGTTTTATTTAGTGATATTCTTATTCTTGAAATTATCTGGTGTTCTGCAGTGCAAGGATATGATGTTTGGTGTGAAACCTAACATGTGATGTGGGGTACAATATGAATGTATATAAGAGGAATTAACTTGGGGATATAGTGAAAATAATCATTGGTTTGGGGAAGTAACTAGCCATGGTAAAGAGTAGGATTCCACATTGGATCTGAACCTTTTAAAAAAAATTGTCTTTCTTGTTCTTTAATTTTCTACATTATCATGTGATCCTGAGTTATTTTTGTTCAGAGTGGATCATACTCTAACAAGTCATAATGGTTTATCTCTGTTAAAAAGAAATTATAAAAACTACAATCCTCTAATTCAACCCCCTTCTCAGTGGAGAAAACCGTTCCTTCCAGGTAATTCAATTAGCATCAGAGGGAAGGTTAACTCTGTAGGATCTAATAAATCATTCTTTGAACCATGGAAAATATCAATTAAATTAACATTAGGGGTGTTCGTATATTTAATGTAAAAAACTATCATAGTTGGAAGTACTGAATGTTTCTACATCTTTTATCTCTTGGTCTATAACTTTCATATGCAGCCATAGTGGGCTTTCCACCATTTCTAAATGCTGGTTATATGATGTTTTTTGAAAATATAAATATGTATGTGGATGGAAAATAGAAAAATTATTTCTCATTTCATTTCTATTGAATGTTTACTCTAAATTTATGTGACTACAAACTACAAAAGAAATCTTGGACAAGTTAGAGAGTATCTATGAAGGTAATGTGAAATTCAAAGATTCAAAGCTATAGATCTGGTGAAAAGAAAACACAAAGACATTAAAATTGAAGAATAGAAATATGGTGATGATTTATTTACAGAGTTAAATGAAATATTGAGTAATATTTGTGGATTTGGTGAGAAGCATGATGATTCTACAATTGTGAATAAATTTATAAGAAATGTTCTAGAAAGATTTGATCCCAAAATTTCATAACATGAATATATAGAAGCTCAACGTCCCAACTCGGGATCCATTTGATAGTTCCCTGATTTAGTGGGTCACTTGGCCTCAAGCATGCCTCCATATATGCCAAATGATGCAGACTAGAAGTGAGGGTCCATGGTGATACAGTGGAGGATTATACCCTCATAATCGTAGTAGAAAATCTGTGTAATAGAAGAATAAATATGGTGTGTTTATTATCAATAATAGTAGAAAGTAATCTATATAGATAAAATAAAAAACCATCAATATCAATATCTTATACCATATACAAAAGGATGAAATGAAATATCTCTAATAAAAAGGAAATATAAAAACATGAATAAATGCTAACATAAATACAAGTATATCAACATAACAAAAAAACCCAAATAATATCTTTAGATAGCATCATGATCCATAGATCAGTCCTATGCTCCCAAATCCCATGCCATTAACCAATCATGCATCGACAACCGAGTGTCTTACCATGTCCCTACCTACAACCATGAAGTCTTTCTGGGTACCAAACAGTGGCCAAAACAAGGTGAGGGATATACTTAATAGGCCACTTCCAATGGTATCTAGAAGAATCCATCCAATTCATATAATATGAGCTATGTGTCAGCATAATATAAAGGAAAAGTAATGATATAGATTGTAAAGGGTTGGCTCTAGTTCCTAAAGGACACTATGATAACACTACCTTCTTCTTTCTATGATAGGATATCATCCAAATAGATATCACTATGAACAAATACATGTGATAATATATAATTTTATGTATATATATGTGCTATATATGTGGTAACATTTATAGCCATATGTATATAAACATAGTGCTATCTAGGAGCTCAGAGGAATAACTCAAGTATCAATGTCTAGTCAATAGATTCTCATAAAGTATCAGGGGATATCCTGCCTAAGTATTACAAGTCCTAATAGTCACCCTGCCTAAGTATCATAAGTATATGGGACTCCATGCCTGAGTATCTCAAGTGTAAGGGATCCCATTCCTAGGCATTACAATTATATGTGACACCATGCCCATGTATTATAAGTATAAGGGACGCAATTATTGAGTATCACAAGTATAAGGGACTTCGTTCCCATTTATCAAAAGTATAAGGGACTATATTCCCACAGATCATAAGTATAAGGGATTTCATTCCCATGTATACAAATTATACAGGATTCCATGATCATGTATCACAAGTATAAGGGATTCTATACTCATGTATCACAAGTATAAGTGACTCCATGCTCGTGTATCACATGTATAAGGGACGAAATAGGCTCTAAAAACTATTGACATTTCACTTTTACATGGGTGTAACCATTTTCTTCATTTAAACCCATAATGTGGTCATCCCACTCACTTCTCTGTCAATTCCTTATAGTCATTACAATTATAATTCAATCCAAAACCATATAGAGGATGGTTTAGTCACATAAGAAATTATAATACTAAAGGGATATTCCATAGGTACACTTCAAGGGGTTGAAATAGTATATGGGGACCTATTCCAACATGAATTAGGGGATACTAATTCATTTCTGTCTTAGATAACAATTCAAAAAAGGTTTATGTTATTTTTATGGAAATACATATAGAATCTGGAAAGCGGTATCATGATGTAAAATATAAAACATCAAGACTTTATGGATAAATACTATAACACATACCTCACACCCATATAGGAAGACTCGTCCAACATCAACCTCTAATTTGGTCTATATTAGAAGAAAAAAACAATATAGATGAACTCCATGAGAATATGGAATATAATCTTGAACCAAAATAACTCCATCAGTAAGAAGAATAATGAATAAAGGATCCAAATGATTTGAAATATTACTAGTGGTGATCGAACATGAAAAATGGAAGTTGAATTGGATTCAAAATGGAGAAATCCCACTAAATACTAGGATAGTCTTGAGGAGAATCTCTTAATAGAGGAAAAGGGTTATTATTTTCTAATGGAGTAGGAAAAGAATATTAGGTGAGGTCTTTTAAAGAGTTAAGGGAAAATGTAAATTTTTATTAATTTTTAAAGAGGCGTATAGTTTGATTGCATGGCTGGCCAAACTGTGCATCAACTATGCGCCATGTATTGCGCCAAGAGACCCCTCACATGAGCTAGGAGAATGGTTTGACAAACCATGAGAAGCCTATGAGAAACTCCTCTATCGCATGTATGAGACAAAATGCATGGCCATTTCTCCTGGGTCACACTATTGGATAAAACCACGAGGCCCTATTATGTTTACTAAAACACCCCACACTATTTTTTCTAACCATGCATCTTGGAATGCACAGTTTCTACTATCCTTGTGGCCTAGCTATATCCTCAAAAAAATGGGGCTCTGGGATCCAAAAAAGCTCTGAATACCCTCATTTTCTCTGTAGCCTTATTAGTATTTCAAATAGGTCAAAACCATGGAATTAAACTGAAATTTAGAAGGTTCGTACCTCATAGAAAAGTTGAGTTTTTACAGTCATCCACCTTAAAGGAAATCATCCCTGAGTTTCATTTCCAAGGGTAGTAAAACATCATCTGAGAATAACTTCAGCCACTAAGAACATACGTCAGCCTCTCAATCCCAAGTCTCATCCTTTACACGGTTTTGATACCATTGTACCAATTCATATGGGACATACCTACCTTATAGAGGATTTATTCTCTTATTAACACTTTGAATGGGATACTTCTCAAAAGAAGCATCACTATCCAATTAAACATCATTATGATCAAAATTATGAGATGAGTCTGCCTAGAAATAGTGAAGCTGTGAAATATGAAAGATGATGTGCATGGAATGGTACATCTGAGGAAATAACAATAGATAGTCTACCATCCTGAATCTTTCCAATATCTCAAAATGTCCAAGAAAACCAGGTGAAAACGTCCCTTTCCTTCATATTTTTCCATGCCCATTTCTAGGTGATACCTACAATAAAACCTGATCCCCGACCTCAAACTCCATAAGTCATCAATATTGATCATTATATGATTTCTTTCTATGATGGTAAGTATCCATACATTTTCTTATCAACTAAACATGCTTTGATGTTTTTTTCATGACACGAGGAACTAGAAGCACTCCCTCCCTTACCTCTATCCAGCACAAAGGTGAACGGTATATCCTACAATATATGGACTCATATGGGGTTGTTTAAATTGTTTTTAAAAACTATTATTGTAGGAAAACTCAATAAGGTGTATATTTTTCTCCCAATAACCCATGAAATCAAGGACTCATTCTTGGATCATGTCTTCTAGTACTTGTATCATCCTTTTTGACTGACTATCAGCCTGTGGGTGAATGGATGTGCTCAAAAGTACCTGCAAACCCAAAGTTCTCTATTACCCCTGCTAGAACCTTAACGTGAAATAAGAGGTCCCATATAAACTTATAGTTCGAGGGAAATTGTGTAAGTATATAATCTCATGGATCGATTGTCTTTCTATCTCATCAATTGAGAAATCCTCTTGGATAGGAAGGAGGCAGGATACCTTATTTAGTTGACCCATAACTACCCTACCTGCATCCCTGCCTCAAGGAAACCTCAGTTAACCAATCAAAAGATATATTGTGAAATCATCCCATTTCAATTATAGGAAATGTAATTGAAGAACCATTGTGGTATTTTTATTTTTAATTTTTTTTGTATTTTTTGATAACTAACTCTCTTTCTAAATGAATGTTTTTGTTTTCCAGTAATCAGATTAAGTCCATCGTAATGAGGTTATTTTCCAAACAAGTTTCCAGGCCCAGGCTTCCATATTGAGCTACACCGGACATAGAAGAAGTCAAGAAGATTAAATTGTTGATCAGATACTTTATAATATTCATATTCATCTACATTAAATTAAAATTAATCGAATTCAAAATAATCATAGAAATATTGAAGTTTTTGAAGAGTTTTGAAAGAAGAAGGTGAAGTCATGAGTTATAAAGTTTTCATTCTTTATAAAAAAAATTAGACAATGATTTTCTAATAATGAAGTTCTCATAATTCATGAAAACATTCATTGTAAAATATGTTGAAGAAATAGTGTAGAGGTTTAATGAATTTTAGAGTTGCAAAATGGGATTTCCATTGTAATGGGAATTACATCATAATTAACTAAGAAATAAAAATAAGTTTTTGAGACTAAGAAAGAATAAAATGGTACTGATATTTTTGTACTCAGATTTTAGTATTGGGAAAATCATAATGATATTTTCATACTCATATTTTTATACTAGGATTTTTGTATGGCGAAAATCATACTGATAATTTCATACTCAAATTTTTGTACTGAGGTTTTTATACTAAGAAAATCATACATATATTTTCATACTCAGATTTTCATATTGGGATTTTAGTACTGGGAAAATTATACTGAGATTTTTGTACTCATATATCCTTATTGAGATTTTTGTACTGAGAATATCATACTATGATTTTCATACTCATATTTTCGTACTTGGATTTTCATACTATGGAAATCTATCAAAAGTATTCAAAATGATTAATTCGTGCTGAGAAGGAAAAATATTATAATGATCTAATAATGAAAAAGATCGCAATGAGTTGAGAAAGAAACATATGGCAATGAAGTGGAGAAAGAAAGAAATCCTAATGATCTAAGAAAGAAAAAAAATAATGAACTGAGAATGAAATAGAATGTAATGATGTTGAGAAAGAAACAGATTATAATGAGATGTGAAAGGTATAAAGAGTTAAAGTGGTGTAACATGAATTTCATTTATTTTTTAAATCTTAGAGAAATATAAAGAGGTTTGAATAAGTCAAAGATAAAGTTTTAAATCTAAGATATTTTTAGATATTTTGAGATTTTAGGAAATGGTAATTGTTTCCAAGAATATTGCCTTTGTTTTTTTGAGTCACCTATAAATACCTCCTATGATCATTTGTTCATTTAAAACGTTCACACATGTGAAAAATGTATAGCGCTGGAGAATTTAAAGTGTATTTTCCGATATGATTGACGAATAATTGTATTGATCATTCTATAATAGGTTTGAGTTTTTCATATTGAGAATGAATTTATTGTATTGAATCATTATATTTGGAAAATCGGATCCAAAATACAGAATTATCATACCAAAAAAGATCAGATCCAGAATCCAACATTATCATAATTAGAAAATTGGATCCAAAATCTGGCATCATTGTATTGAAAAAATTGGATCAAGAATATAGAATTATCATACTCAAAAAATTGGATCTAGAATCATGTATCATTTTATTGAAAAAATATAATCCAGCCAAATCAGTCTCAGGATTCAAATTGAGAAACTGTGGAGTAGATTCAACAAATTCTTTGTTCTTTTGTTTGTATCAATTTTTTTTATAATAAAACATTTTAAACTTATTGGATTGAACATAATCATTACTATCCAAAGATAAAAGTTGTCTAATGGGAGTTGTCATAAGTTGTATTCACTTATTCTTAATAGTGAATTTCCATAGACCCACGGCAGTGGCTATGGAAAGGTTGTAAGTTCTCACACAGAGGCCAAAACTTTTAAATATTTTTTTCTTTATTTTCTTTCCTACTTCTTCATACATTAGTATTTACAAAAAGTTAATACAGAAATAAATTTAATCAGGTTGTAGGGGATAAATTTCTAAATGTTTTGAAACTTATAAAAAGTGAACCACTGATTCAACCCTCCTGTCTTAGTTGTCATTAGATCCTTTAGAACCTCAATTAGTATCATAGATAAGGTTCCCTTTTTAAATCATTATCATGGATAATATCAATTCTATCAATAATATATGAATTCCTATATTTGATAGAAAAAATTATTATGGATGAAAAAATAGGATGATTCCATATCTCCTATCTATGGGAAGTGATGTTTTTGATGCTGCTACTATTGGTTTTCCACCCATTGATAATGATTCTCCTATGAAATTTTATGATAATAAAAATATAGATGTTTATGGAAATTCTATAAATTAAATCCTTATATCCTTATTAGATAATATTTTTCAGAAGGTGATGGGTCTCAGAACTTCAAAAAGTATGTGGGACAAGCCGGAAAGTGCTTTCAAAGGGAATAAAAAAGTTAAGGAAATAAAGATACAAATTTAGTGTAGTATGTTAGAATACATCATAATGAGATATGAAGAAACAATTGACGAATACTTCACCAGAGTAAATGAATTTTTTTGCAACATCATAGTATTTAGAGATGTCTTGGAATATTCTACAACTATGAAGAAACTTATGAGAAACATTTTGGAAATGTTTTATTCAAAAATTTATTCATTATAATATAAAGATGATTTGTATCTTAACAAATTAAATATCCTTATTGTTTCTATTTAAATGAGTAAATATCCAGTGTTTAAAAAAAATATGAAGGATGAAATAGATTTTAAAGGTATGAGAAAGTTTAAAATTCATGACGCTGAATATGTTGATCCTTGTGACTCCGAAGATAAAAAGGATAATGAGTTGAATGCAAAAATCACATATTTTATATCCAAGAACTATTGTAGAGGAAGAGGAAATTATAGTGGTAAAATTCCTCAGAATTTTTTTGAGTGTGGTGGAATCAAACAATTTTCTATGAATTTATACAAGTAGAAAGTTATAGAATATCAAGATGACTTTGATGGAAAACCTTGATGGAAGAATTTGAACAAAAATGATAAATAAGAAAAGTCTTCGAACATATACAAGAATCATTTTACTGGAAACAGAAGAAGTATGTTGAGTAAAAAAGTTGAATCAGACTCAACTGACCAAAATTATTCTTAAGATGAATGTTCAAAAAAATATGAACCTTCATTGAAAATGTTGGAAAAAACAAAAGATTCCTCGTAGAGTGAAGAAGGTGGTAAAAAATCTTATAGAGAGTATCATCTCAGAAACAAACTCATTGCATGTATTGAGTAAATTAAAACTCTCTAGAATGAAATTAGAGTTATGAAGAAATTTTTTCCAGAAGTTTCTGATGGAATAAAGGATGCTATCAAGCAAAAGTAAGCATACATTAAATAGATTTTAATTCACAAACATAGAAATGATAAACACGGAAATATGATTGAATATCTTAGAAAGAAGATTAAAACTATGTAAGAAGAAGTTAATAAGTTTCAATAAAAAATTATTGAGTTCAAAGGAACCTTGAAGAAGATGAATTAAAACTTCCAAAAAGCTTTAAAAGTAAAAGCTAAGACTTATAAAGCTACTAAGAAGGATAAATATGAGAATCAAGTGAAATCTTATCTTAAAAAAATAATGTTTTATCTGATTATTTTAACATTTAAAGTTCCATAAAAAATATTAGGAAATCTTTGGTGGAAAAAGAATGTGAGAAACATATTAAATCTATAAAAGTTTAAAACTCACTCAAAATAAAATATGGTCAATGTCTTGTGTATGTTAGAGCTAAAAGAAGTTACCAACCTCAAAAACGTTTTAATAAAGAAAGAGCTTATTTCAAGAGAAAATAAAGATTTTATGGTTATTAATGGTGTTTTGGAATCTACAGGCATAGGTATTATAATTTTTGGCACAACTTATCCTTACCTGAAAGTAGTTTTAAGAAAAGTAGAGAAAATAGTGAAAGTAGAATCAGAAACTTTCACAACTATTGAAAGTTGTAAAAGTGAGTTATTAACGTGTTAAAAACATTATAATAATAAATCAATTTGAATTTCTAGAATAACGTTTTGGTAGATGTGATCAATATGGTCATCATGCCAAAAAAATGCATGACACACCTTCTTGAAGAAGTTTTATATGATAGAATAGAAAAGGAAGTTGAAAAGAATAATTTTGAGGAAAAACATTTTGTTGTTGAAATAGCTTTGAAAGAAAGTGAAAGGAAAAACCATGGATACTTGATAGTGGATTTTCTTCACATATGATAGGTGATATAAAAATACTGAAACAAGTTGAATGTCGTGATGTAGTTTTATTGGTAATGACAGTTCATTAAAAATTAGAGGAATTAGAATTGTTGAGATTGAATCTGAAAAGTGGAAATCTAAGGATGTTTTATTTGTTGATGGGATGAAAAATAACTTAGTGTGATTAATATTTGTAATGATGGAAAAGAATTTATTTTTATAAAATATTTTTATATCATCTAAGGTGTGAAAGATGGAAAAAAAATTAAAAAAGTTGAAATAACCAGTGGTAATCTCTTCCAAATAATAGAATTAAATAACTCATGTTACTTGAGTAGAGAAGATGAAAAAAAATATGGCACAGAATACTTGGTCACCTTAGAAAAAAAAATATGAACAAACATTATAAAGTTGATTTTTTTTGGAATTTTCTAGAATTGAAAATAAGAGATCAAGATGTTGTATTACTTTACAGAAAAGAAATATGACTAATAAAAATAATAAAATAGGTGAGATTAAATATATTAGTCCACTTGATATTATTAATTATAATTTTTGTTTACTAGGGAGACATCAATGAATGAAATGATATTTATACTTTATCACTTTTATTAATGACTTCACTCAGATGAGAAACATCATTTTTATAAAGAACAAGATAGAGGTTATTTAAATGTTTAAATCCTTTATAAAAGATTTTGATAATAAAATGGAGGTTTCCATAAATAATTTGATAACTAATAATGGTTATTAATTCAAAATAAATACTTTTGAAACTTATTTTAGAAATCATGTTATCAGACATTAGTATAGTGATCCCCGTACTCTATAAAAAATGGAGTAGAAGAAAGAAAGAATAAAAGCATGGTGTAAATAGGAAGAAGTATGTTAGCTAAATACAAACATTCAATATTATATTGGAGAGAAGATGTTAGTAATACTATTCATGTTCAAAATCAATTCTTGTTGAGATAGGAAACTAAAATGACACTTTAGGAAAATCAGTATAACAAAAAACCTTCATTGAAATACATAAAGGGTTTTGTAAGTTTATTTTTGCTCAAAAAAAAATATAGATTTGGGAATGTTTTATGAGAAAGATGAGGAAGGAACCTTTATGGGTTATTCACCAAATGGAAGAAGTTACAAATGTTGGAACAAATATTTAAAAGAGTTGGTGGAATCATATGATTTGAAGGTAATTGAAAATCAATGTTCCTTAACAATATTTGTTTAGAATGATGAGGAGGATAAATTAGAAAAAATTTTAAATGGTGAAAGTAATTCAAAACATTATTATCAAGACTCTAAAGCATCATGTGATGGGGAAATTTTAGCTGGGAAAGAAACATTGAAATTTCCTACCTTATGAAAACATTTTGAATCTGAAAACATCCCTAGGAATTAAAAGGCTTTGGTTCAGACAATATTAAAGTTGATATTAGATAATCAGACATCACTTATCTCAAAAATTGAACCATAATAAGTTTCAGAAGCTATTCAACACAAATAATGGTTGGATTCTATGAATTATGAATTAGATCATATTGAAAAGAATTAAACATGGGATCTTGTTTCATGGAAAATAAATAAAAATGTTATCTAAACCAAGTGGGTTTATAGAAAAAAGTTTAATCAACATGGAGATGTTTTTAGAAACAAAGGTAGACATGTTTTTAAAGGATATGAAAATGTGGAAGGTTTGGATTTTGAAGGAACATTTTCCCCAATTTAATTATTATAAATTATAATAATGTTTATTTTAGTGGCCTCACATTGGAATTAAAATGTTTATAAGTTGGATGTAAAGTCATAAGTCTCAAATGGTGAGATTGAGAAAAAAGTTTACATTGAACAAACATGTGGGTTTCTACTTTATGAGGTTGAAAAAAAAGTTTTTAAATTGAAGAAAGATTTGTATGGGCTGAAACAATCACCACATTCATGGTATTCTAAGATTAAAAATTGTTTGATAATGTTGAATTTTTCTAAAGGAAGAGTTGATAGAAACTTTTATATAAACGATGTTGACTTCGGAACACTAATTCTAATTTTTTATGTGATTGATATAATTTTTTTTTGGATAGAGAAGATGCTTGTGAAACATTTGTTGTAGAAATGAAGAAGAATTTTGAAATTTCAATGTTGGGATAGTTACCTTTATTCCTTGGCTTTCAAGTTTAACAAAAATAAAAATACATTTTATTATACCAAGAAAAGTATGTCCAGGAATTGTTAAAGAAGTTTTGGATGGTAGAATCCAAAGAATTTTCAACTCATATTTCAGTGAGAACAATGTTGAGAAAATATGAATGTAGAGAAAGTGTGAATTTGAAAGATGTTCGGAAGCTGATATGAAATCTTATTTACCTTATAGCCTTAAGGACTAGTATTTTTTATGTTGTAACTTTGTGTGTCATGTATCAAAGTAATCCAAAATAATCACATATGTTTTAAGCAAAAATAATTATGATATATATCAAAGGAACAAATGCACTTGGATTTTTATACAAAAGAAATTGTGAAATAACGTTTCATAGTTATACTGATACCGATTAGGATAGATATTGTAATGGTAAAAAATCAACCTCAGGAGGAATATTTTTCTTGGGTGAATGTTGAGTGAAATGGAGTAGTAAGAAACAATGTTCAATAATTTTGAGCATTGTTGAATCCAAAAATGTTTCATCCACTCAAGATTGTACTCAAATATTGTGGATGAAGGTTCTGCTGAAATATTTGTAAGTAAATGATTCTAAACCATTAAAGACACTTTGTGATAATCAGAGTTAAATTGAGCTTTCTAAGAATCCTATCCAATATTCATGATCAAATCACATTTATAGAAATTTTCTCATTATAAAAAAAGAATTATCTGCTAGAGATTATTTTTTGAAATACATTTCAATAACGTATCAAATTGTTGATATATTTACAAAATAAATAAGAAAAGAAAGTTTTGTGGAATTGAGGTTGTAATTTTATGTTCCTCCTCCTCCCATGTCTTCCTAATACAAAAAAGAAATAACCCCACCATTATTTGGATTATGCTGACAAAGTGGGAGATAATGTAACAAATTTTTCTTTTTCGGAAATTTTTACTTATATTCTTAAATGAATCTGAATTTGTGGTTATCATAGAATGAGGGAGAGAAAAATAAAAGTGAGAGGCAAAGATAAAATTGAGGGGGAGTTTATCTTTACATTTATGAAAAAAATTCTTTCCACCAAGGGATGTAATTTCATAAAAAATATTACTTTATATAGTAGTATGTTGTTAGGGAACTCTTTTGGGAAATGTTATATTTTGATAAAAGTCAAAAAAACATGAGTTGTTTACAAAAGTTGAGCTATGCAAAAATATTGAGCTGGAAAAATTGTCAACAAACCCGAAAGGGGTGATTTAAAAACAATTGTGGTATTTTTTAACAAAGTTTTGTATTTTTTGAAAACTAAATCTATTTTTAAAACAATATTTTTTCTTTCTATAAATCAGAACCTATCCATCGTTATGAGGTTATTTTTGGGACACAAGTTTTCAGACCTAGGTTTTAGTATTTAGGTACACCAGACACATAATAAGTTCATAATATGAAGTTTTTGATCAGATACATTATAATATTTAGGCATATCCATAAGACATTAAAAATAATCAAATTAAAAACAATCAGAGAAATATTGATGTTACTGAAATGTTTTGGGGGAAGAAAGTGATGTTAGAAGTTAAAAAATTTCATACTTTCTAAAAAAAATTAGACAATGATTTACTAATCAAGAAGTTCTCATAAGTCATGAAAAATTTCATGGTACAAGATTTTAGAGAAATGGTGGAGAGGTTGAAGAATTTTAGAGTTGAAAAATAGGATTTCCATTATAATGGGAATTTCATCATAATGAGTTGAGAAAGAAAAATATGTTGCTAAGCCTAAGGAAGAAGAAAATTGCACTGATATTTTCGTACTCAGATTTTCATACTGAGATTTTCATACTGGGAAAATTGAAATAATATTTCCGTACTCATATTTTCGTACAAGTATTTTCATACTGAGAAAATCATACTGATATTTTTATACTTATATTTTCATACTAGAATTTTCATACTGGGAAAATAATACTGGGATTTTCGTACTCAAATTTATGAACTGAGATTTTCATACTAAGAAAATCATACTATGATTTTCGTACTTAGATTTTCATACTCATATTATTATAATGAGGAAATCGTACTGAAGTATTCATAATGAAGAATTGATGATGATAAAGAGAAACATTGTTATGAGTTGAGAAACAAAAAGATCATAATTATTTGTGAAATAAGAGTATTGAAATAAAGTTGAGAAAGAAAATGATCATAATTAGATGGGAAATAAAAAGATCATAATGAGTTGAGAAAGAAACAAATTTTAATGAATATGAGAAAGAAAAATATCGTAATGAAATGAGAAAGGTATAAATAGTTAAAGTTGTCAAACTTGAATTTCATTTTTTTGTAAATATTGAATAAATATAAGGAGGTTTGAAGAAGTCAAAGATGAAGTTTTAAATGTGATAGATTTCTGGATATTTTGAGACATTAGGAAGCATGGAATGTTTCCAAATTTTCTAATTATGTTTTTTTGAGTCACCTATAAATACTTCCTCATATTATTTGTTCATTTGAAACTTTCACACACACCCAAATGTTAGAGTGATGGAGAATTTGACGTGAATGTCCATATATGATTGAAGAATAATTGTATTTTTCAATCTAGAGAAGTATGATTTATTCATATTGGGAATGAATTCATTGTATTGAATCATATTCTTGGGAAATTCAGATCTAGAATACAAAATTATCATACTCATAAATTAAGATTTAGAATCCAGTATTATCATACTTATAAAATAAGATCTATATTCTAGCATCATTGTATTGAGAAAATAAGATCCATAATACATAATTATCATACTCAGAGAATCAGATCTAGAATCCGACATCATTATATTGAGAAAATCAGATCCAGTATCATCGAATTGAGAAAATTAGATCCATCTAAATCAAACTATGGATTCCAACTGAGAAAATGTGGAGCATATTCAATTAATTATTTATTCATTTTCTATCAATATTTTAATAATAAAACATTTTAAACTTAAAGATGATAGTATAATAATTCCTATCACGATATAGATAGAGTCTAATGGGAGATGGCACAAGTTGTATTCAATTCTTCTAAATATTGTATTTCTCTAGACCTAGAAGAGAGGCTATAAAATGGTTATAGTTTATCACACTGAGGCTAAGCCTTATAAATCTTGTGTGATTTACTTACTTTACATATTTTTCATGAATGAGTATTTACAAATAGTTGATAAGGAAAAAAATATTAACAAGTTGGAGGGCTTAAGTTTCTAAATATTTTCAAACTTATAAAAAGTGAAAAACTGATTCAAACCCCCCTTCTCATTTATTATTCGATCCATTGGAACCTCTATAATGACTATAATAATCTAATAGGTCACTGATATTCTACCTTTAATTGCTTATAGGTGGAATACCTAGTGATAAAAACTACTATATGTCATTTCATCCTAGACCACCAATACTAACAACGCATATCACGATACATCTTGGTGAAACCTGGGTACACTTCCCACCAAGAAGCATGGGATTCTTTCATCATCTCGTCCTGCAGGTCTGTAAGAACCCAAATATTTCCATATATATAGACAATTTCCTCTCCATCCACAGACCAACCCAATGGCAGGTCCTCACTAGAAATAATTTCCCATATGACCAAACCTCTAAGATCTGAAAACTATCTTCTATTCAACTTATACATGACCTAAGAGGTATCTTCTATGGATGAAAGAAAAATCTACTGATAACACTCTTGAAACTCTAGATACATCTCATAAAATATACCCATAAACTTCCATTCATCACTAGCTTCCTAAAGGGCTTCTGCATGAGTATTCCAACTCTGTGCATCAGTTACCAAATTTCCCTTTCCAAGAATATATGCAATCTCAAAGTCCAAAAAACGAAGGTATTTGACCCATATATTTTGTTTTATATTCAATTCATGATACATAAATATACATTTGAGGATATTATGGTCTATAAACACCACAAAGTGCTCACCCATCAGATAATGCCTCCAACAACATAAGTCCCGGATAACAGCTGCTTCCTCAAGATCATGTGTCCGATAATTATGCTCATGAGGCCTAAACTATCAAGACCCACATGTAATCAATTGATCTTATTACATCAAAAATGAATCTAGACCAATGATAATGTATCATATAACACTATATGAATTCCTCTAGGGTCTATAAGATTCAGTATCAGTGGATAAGTAAGCCTTGCTTTTAAATCTTGAAATGAATTGTTGAAAGCTTCAGACCAGAAGAACTTCACACCCTTCTTATTTAGACAGGTAAGAAGTTTTTAAATGAATGATAATTCATTTATAAAATTCTAGTAATAACTATATATCCCTATGAAACTCTGTATATCCAAAAACAATTAGGCTACTCTCAGGTAACTACAACTCTCACCTTCTCTGGGTCAACTGATACTCCAAAGTTTAAGATAATGTGACCCAGGAGGTGCAGTTTATTGATTAGAAAGTGTCATTTAGCGATCTTATCATACAAACAACTATCTCTCTGTGTATTCAAAACAATCCCAAGATGTTTGGTTTGGTTGTGATATGTATGATAATACACCAAGATGTAATATACAAATACCACAACAAATTAATCCGAAAATAGGTTGAAACCCCAATTCATCAGATCCATGTAAATTTCCATAGATTTCATTAGACTAATTGGAATAAACAGATAATCATAGTGACCATAACATCTATAGAATGTTTTATGAGGTATTTTTTTAGGTATAACATTCACCTGGTGATAGCCTCACCTCAAATTGATCTTCAATAATAATTTATCCCTTGAGATATGATAAAATAGGTAATCTATTTGATAAAAAGGTTACTAGTTATTCACACTAAGTTGATTAAACATTTAGTAATCCACATAGATCCAACAGGTTCCATACACATTCTTGGTGAAAAGGATTAGTAAACCCTAGGGGAAGTACCGGGTAATATAAAACTCTTAACTTATAATTCCTAAAACTATCTCTTGAGATCCTACAGCTCAATAATGGCTATCCTATAAAGAGGAATAGACACTGGTGAAACTCCTTGAACCAGTTCGATAAAGAACTCCACATCTCACTTAGGAGATAAACTAGAAATGTTGTTAGAAAAAACATCCATGAAATGATCTACTAAAGGAGAGAATTTAGCCTAATGTAACCCTTGATCATCCACATAGGGGAAATAAATCTGGGATATTATGCCCCTTTACCCATGATGTTCTGTTCTATCTCTACCTTCTTGGACATCCCATTAACCCATGTGAATATAAGTACCACCCTTTGGTGATGTGAATGATGCCCTCCAGTGATAGAAATCCATGTTGTCATAATGAGAAACTAACTAGTCCATCCTTAGAATAATGTCAAAAATAACCTCTCATGGATGAAGAACTGCCATAGGAAAAAGTATCCATCAATCTCATGGGGGTACTCCCCACATTGGTGTATACTCTTTAAACGTATACCCAAAGGGGTGTCAAGGGTCATCACCCAATAAAAGTATTGAATATGAAGCCAAAGGATTTCCAAAATAGCCATAGAGATAAAATAATTTGAATCTACTATATAAAAATATTGATACCATGTTAGATTATACTGAAATAAAACCCTGAAATGTTGATTGGTCGACACCCTACACCTTGGGGGTAGGATACACTGAATAAAAAAGACCAGATCCATAACCTTGTACTGAAACCTCACTACCCTGAGTGGGTCTTATCAATGAGTTCTATGTATTTGAAGCCTATCTACATTGTTCATGACCTCCTCCTCGGCCTCTATGTCTTGCAGTACTCTAAATAACTTGCCGAGGTGTTGTTGATCCCATTCATAAAGGTAGAGCTGATATGGATCCTCTCCCACAATGCACAAATGGGAATGTCTAGTAAAAACACTAAATATTCCCAAACCTACCACAACCTAGGCACTTGATGGGGACTCAGGGACCCTATGGATTATTATTCCCTAGATTCCCACATTGGTGGCAAGCCAAATAACTAACATAGGGTGTCATCAAACTGCCCCTACTCCCGTGTGAAGTCTCAATGCATCGTTTATATCCACAAGTCTAACCACTTCCTTCTCTTAGTTCTGAACCACCTTGTATGACACCGCCAGCTACCCTCAGATTTGTCATTGTGATGAGAACCTAGTTTACTATATCAGATATGGTATTCAATCACAATAAATTCACCTAGTATTGAATAGTATGCATAAGCTTGTCCTCAAATGACTCTATTTAATTGTATCATCAGTAGTATAGATAGGAAAAAAGTGATGAAGCTCTATCAAGGAAGCCTAAAAATACATAAAAGACATAAAACCCAACAACAGGTTCATGAAATACTAGGAACGATCATCCCTCAAGGTTTTAGTAATGAAATATTCAAAGAAACTAGATTGTAAATCCTTACAAATCACTTCTTAATACTAACCTTCATGATTCAAAATATCCCACTAATGTTTATAGGATCCCAGATGCATCTACATAATGATAATAATCCTCCTCTCAGGGGGTTTCTCAAGGTACTTGAAGAGAAATAATACCATATTAAGGAATAACTTTATAGCATTGGGGACACCATTCTCTAAAAAAGTAAGTAGATGCTACTAATAAAACTCTTGTGTCAATTATCCCATAGATGGTGAAGGTCACAAAGCTACCTGTATAATATACATAATCCAAAAATAGTCCCCTCAAAACTGGGTATCATCACCCATATCAAGAATAAAAGGAGGTTCCACTGGTGGAACTATTAGATGTAACCCTTACAGTTTAGGGACCACGACCTCTAATGCATGGCCATAACCACCCTCATAGCACACTACGTTAGTACATCATGGAAGAATAGCTCTAAAAATTACCATCACATGCCTCTGATATAATTTTAAAAACAATAACATCACAAGTACATGAATAATATAGAGACAATCCCTTTCAATATAATATCAACACCCCACTTCCTACTCCAAAATCTAGGTTTGGGTAATAAGAAAGATAAAAAATAACATGAGAGACAATAACTACTTTCCACTACTAAGGTTATATCTAGTTCAAGCTCTATATTTCACTATAAAGGTACCAGTATGTGGAGTATCAATTACAAGTTATAGAGGAAAACCCCTTTAATTTTAAATTAGAATACCCATTTAACAATGACCACAATAGAATTTCAGAATTATCAATTGCTACAGTTACATAATAGACAAGTTAACTGATGTACCATTACCAATTTATAAAATTACATGCTTCATAAACTATAATGGTAGTTAATATAACTATATCAAATCATTTACATTTGATATAAGAATGTAACAGGTAGTATAAGATTATTTGACTAAATGATTAATCATTCAAAATCTATAGAGGTACATAAACACTTTAGAATACAAATTACTTTCATGTATACCAAATCAACTAACGTTTAATTCTATGTAACTCTAGTTACATAACATAAACATCTGATAATTGGTAAATTAAGGTGGCATCATTAATCTACATAGGAATGAACCATTTAGGTTGATGGAGACAGTTTAATAACCCATTTTTAATCTCCATTTTCCTATAGAAATGTTATTTTCATAATATATATCTCATTCAAGGTCTATAAAACAAATCTCATGTTGTTAAGTAATGCATCCTACATAGAATGACATAATTCATGAAATATATGTCCTATAAGGTTCATAAAATTATGCATGATCAATGATTCCTCATCATATCAGGCTAAAGAGAAATTGTAATCCAATATCATAATTATAATAACATCCCATATAATGTGTTTTCAACCAACAGTGGAATCATATCAATTATAAAATGCATAAACCAAAACATCGTATCCTATCTCAAGTAATTTGACTTTTTCCCTATATATGGGTTAGCTACTCGTAGGAATAGGTTCATTACCATATTCCAACACATCCTAGTCTTTTTTCTACCATCCCAAAAAGAGTATGGAAAAAAATTGATACCAATTTGTAATGTCTCATCCTGAGAGCCACTAGATGGTTCCCCAATTTGGGGGGTTATATGGCCTCAAATTCACATCCTCATATGTTAGAGGCTATCGACTAGAAATGAGGGTCCATGATGGTATAGTGTGGAGACCGTGCCCTCATAATCTGAGTAGAAAAGATTTGGAATAAAATAACAAATGAAGGAATCATATTATCAACAAAAGAAGAAAGTAATCCATCCATATAAAATATATAGTCATCAATAGAAATATCATACCATATAAATAATTATGTAATGTCATATATATAATAAAAAAAGTACAGGAAAATATTGGAATAGGATCTCATATATACAAGTATATAAAAAAACCAAAAATCTAAAAGAATATCTCTTGATAGCATCAAAATCTATTGCTCTCTCTTGTGCTCCCCACTCCCATACAATGAATACTAAAAAACTAGCCTTTAACAATGCTAGAAATGAACTTTATCAGTGCTACCAAAGAAATGATAACTTGAATGACATTAAAAGCCCATGACTTTTATCAAGATTCAAAAAGTACAGATAAAGGGTCCATTTATCAGTGCTAAAAAGAGCTGATAAATAGGAAATTTATCAGCACTTTAATTTAGCGCCACTAAAGGATTGCTTTATCATTTCTTATAAAAGTGCTGATAAAGTTGACCTTTATCACCACTTTTAGATGCACTACTAAATTTATATTTTATCAACACTTCTAAAAGTTTTGAAAAAGGTTTTCTTTATCAGCGCTTGTAAATGAATTGATAAGGGGACATACTACAGTGTGCTATTATAGCAAACCAAAACAATAGAAACACACCCGAAACACATATAATATCAACTAAAACAAATACCAATATATAATTTAAATGAAACAAAGATTACAAAAAATATACTAGAAAAAAACTAAATTATAGTCATTTCGAACATTGGTTTATAAAATTACATAAAAAATTATTACAAACATTAATGAAAATAACTGTTCCTTTATATTTTAATCATGACCTCACTCATGATATTTTCAAAAAAACCACCCCTATATGAGAAAAATAGCACACCTTGATGACAAAAATATTCTTATTTTAGTAATAATATAAACGAACTCTACAAGTAATAATGAAAATGAAATCAATGTTCCATTATATAATTTTTTTTCTAAAATAGAGAATATATACCGTAACATTACTTTTACATCATTCCAAAGGGTTTCCTTCATTATTGTTTTTTTCTTTCAGGGGATTGGTAACATCATCATGTGAAGAATAAATTGTCTTAATGAGTATTAAAGCATTTAATTTAGATTATGTTAATGTAGTAGAGATCATATAATATTATGAGAGAAAATATAATATATTTAAAAACACTTACCTACTCCTTAAACTAACTTTTTTTAAGGATTCAAGGATTTGGTTACTCTTTTGAGAATCCAAATCCCTTATTTGAGGTCCCCTCTAATTTACAAGACATTTTCTAGATAAGTACCAACATGAATTGATTATGATGTCTCAATGAAAGGGTCATCCTTGATTGAATTTTCATATGACTCAACATTTGTTTTAGTCTCTAGTAAAACAATCAAACCATTCTTATTTTTTGGATTAGAGACATAAAATACATTTACTGCTTCTAATGCCATTATGAATGGATTGTCTTTTTCCACTTCTATGTTGAAATTCACCTTCACAAATCCCATTTCATCAACTTTCACTCCATTGATATTTTCAACCCATTTGTAATAGAAAAATAACACTTGAAATGTAGTGTAATCCAACTCGTATATCTATTTGATAATGACGAAATAATAAATATTTTCATAAATTGGATTTTTATCCTTAGAACCAGATATGTGTATCACTTCCAGCACAATCATAACACCACTATTTTGCATCATACTGAAGTCATCATGTTCTTTTTTATATAATGTATAACCATTGATTACAAACCCATTATAAGATATAACATTTGAATTTAGTCCTCTGGATATCCATTGAAGTCATTCGACATTTGAATTCATATTTTCCGATCACTCCTTATAAATTTGATCTATGAACCATCCTATAAAATGTTGATTATGTGTATCTGATATCTATCTTTTATCCCTCGATGAATTAAAATATCTAATAATTTATATTTGGGATTCAATGTATGGATCAAAATATTAACTATTATGTATTATGTAAAGACTTTATTTCTCCTACTTTGTAAAGGTAGTTGTAACGACAAATCTTCCAAAAATACCTTCTTCATAAGGCATTCACTATGACAAGACATTGGGAGACTTATGATTTCAACATATGATAGGTAATCAGTACATAATTCAATAGCTTATTCAACAATTTATCATTTCGAAATACATCTTTCTATCCAACCTTGATTCTTGGCATACCATTTCAGAATATTCATATACCATTCAATGGGGTACATCCGTCTGTAATGGTTAGGACTACATAGTTTAACCTATCCGACCAAGTGAACCATCAGGTGGACCATTATATCAAAGAATGTTGGTGGGAAGAACATTTCTAATTTTCATAATATGATTGAAATCTCCTTATTCATGATGGAAAACTTTGATGGGTCTATAACATTACTGCATATAGCATTGAAAAATAAGTAGAGTTTGGTTGATGTATGACATACATTTTTAGGCATAATTTAATGGAAAGAAACATACATTAAATATTTTATCAAAACATGACAGTCGTGTGATTTTAGTCCTTGTAAGTTCAAATTAGTCATTGACATGACATTCTTGATATTTGATGAATACCCCTATGGAAGTTTTACACTTTTAAGGAAAAGGGAAAATTGAATATTTTTCTATATGGATAGAGTGTAAGATGATGGAGGAATAAAAGTACAACTTTTACCCTTCACTGGTTCCAACTATCCACTTAGCCCCATTTTAATCAAGTCCAACCTATCCTTGATTTCATCTTTTTTTTTCAGGAACATTTAGTAACATTAAAATAACACTCTCAGATACATTTTTTTCTACATGCATGACATCAAGAATATTTATGACATAAAAACATATCTAATAAGGTAATTCAAATAAAATTGATCTCTTCTTCCAACTTGATTTTTTAAGGTTTTTTCAAAAATGGTTTATTGAAAACAGTGTTAATCATGTTTACTTTTTTGTATTGTTGATCACCTATTTATGGAGACGGTTTTATACCTTGTTTGATATTCCCATCAAATGTTGTTGTCTAGGATCGGTATTTATTTCATCAAGGTAAAAAAATTTGATGTCCTAAAAAAATAGTCTTTGAGGAATATTTAAACCGAACTGAGTATGTGCATTTTTCACAAATGGGACACCACAATATGTCTTTAATTCTATAGCTTTATAAATTTTTATAAGTAGAGAAGTCATTTATAATTATGTACAACATGGCCCTTAATGTGAATTCTTCACTTCTATGAGAAACATACACATTAATTTTAGATCATTAATCAATGGAGACAAATAGACATCAATATCATTAATGGGTTTATTTAGTCCAAATATAAGTAGAGACAATATAATGAATTTGTACTGCATGCATAACCATGGAGGCAAGTTATAATTTTCCAACATGATGGGACATGTACTTTGAGTACTACTCTATACACCTAAAGGATTTATTCCATCTATAGATAACACAAGATGAAAGTTTCTCATCTCATTTCCAAATTCATGAAACTTATAATCAATTTTCTTCCACTAAGGAGAATCTAATGGATGAAATAACTTCCAATCTTTAATTCTTGAATCTGCATTCCATGTTAATTGTCTTGGGGTTTCTTAACATCTATATAATATTTTAATCTATGGAATGATTGGAAAATACCATATAGATTTTGAAGGACTTGATTGATTTTTCTTGTATCGATCCATTCCACACTTAGGGAACTTTATGAGTGATTCATGGCCCTTGAAAAACATTATAAACTCATTTTTAAAGTAATTTATTAGTTAGATATCATGAAAATTGAATGTAACATTAATTTAACATCATATGATCGGCATGATGGTTCATTTCCTTCTGGTAGAATATCTTTCAAAAGACCAAGTGGTTATGTAAAGATGGTGTCGCTCTATCAATTTCCCGCTTTCACATTATATAACTTCAATAAAGATTAAAAAGTTATGTATTTATTACAACCGATATAAAATGGTTTATGGTAATAGTTATTTTAATCCTAAAACATCTTTGGAAAATCAAGAAGGCCATCTTCAATTTCTATTATCCTTTATTCCATGTGATCTCCATCATCTTTTACAAAGGTATTCTTATTAAATGATTCATAAACTGTAGTATCATCCCAATCGATGTCCACATTTAGGTTTTCTCCATTTTTAGTCCAAAATTTGTAGCTTTGATCTATTCTGTGACAAATAAAGTGTTCTTACAACTCTTTCAGACATATTTTTCTCAAATAAAAACAATGTAAACTTGGATAGAGGATTTTAGAAGGGTCGTCTGCATGCTCTTTTGAAAGCTTGATGAACTCTTTAACTCCGTATTCATATTTTTTTGTCAAATGATTAGTATGCATCCATTTTCAGTTCATATACATCATATTGGGTTCATAAATCATGGTTTTGAAGGTATTAGTAAAAGTTAAAATAGAGGATATTTTTTAAATAAACTCAAGATGACCCGTATGAAAAGTAAGGAAAACTAGATGAGTTATATAAGAAGGTAAAAATACATGTGATTTTATTTTGGACTGTAGGGTTATTTTTCTAGTTTTCCATTAATTATTTGGAATATATATTATTGTGAATTTAAATGAATATTTATAAATTAAAGTTAACAATTATACTAATGAAGTTGAGGATATTGTTCAAATGACCATTTCCATGTTAACTATGTCTCTAATGGATGTCTTAGGTGATATTTAACTAGAATAGAAGTATGGAACCAATGTGAACTCAGGAAAAGTATATTACATTGGGAAATAGATTTCATGGGATGGTTAGAGAAGATCACTCGGCTGAAAGAAGTTTTAGGAAGAGGTCCAAAATATGAAAATTGCATCAAAAGATGAAAATTATTATTAAGACATACTCTGAAGTTAAAAATGATTATTGTAAGTAGTGAATTTTGTGTGAAATATTGAGCATGAGTTGGTTTCCCAAAACACACCCCCTAAAATTATTAAATATATATACAAAGAGGATGCACGAGGTGCAATTTTCTTACACCAACAATGAGTTTAGAGAGAAAAATTGACAAGATAAAAAGTTCAAGAAGAATCAAAAGAGGAGAACAAGTAACCATGCTACAAAACAAATATTATTCCTAGAGTAATCCTTACATTTCCATGGATGTACACATAAGATCAGCAGTGGGTGCACATAGAAAAAGAACCCTTTATCTATCCTTCACCCTGATCAACAAATGAGCAGTATCATTGGATATAGATATAATTGGAACAATTCCAACGAATAAAACAACAAGTGGTCCACATGATATAGACAAATATATTAAAACCTCTATTTGATTTGCAGATAGGATCACATAAATTGAAAGTAGTGAACTAGATGTCTGGTTATATCTAAAATTTCATGCGCATGAGTGAAAAAACATACATCATTACAACAAAAAGCAGTGTCCTATTTTTCATCAAGATCCAATTGATGAGTTGGTACAAACAACCAATCATACATCGATGGTGAATACAAACAACAGACCAAAAATTGTTCCCTACAAAACAGATCACCATCAAATCAAAAACAACAGATCACAAACAACGAATCATAATCAAATCATATAAGAAGAAATCAAAAATGAAACAAAAAAATACATAAAGAAAATTGGAAGGCCTACCTTGCTAGGTTGATGAAATTTAATGACCCTTTTCGAATGTCGGACGAGATATTTGAAGGCAGTCGAGTTGTGTGATTCAACCTTAGATTCATCGAGGAGGAGTTGTAAGAGTAGGTGGCTTTCACAAAAATCCCAATATCATGATGGGTTCACAAATTGATACGGTTTTTAGAATAGATTAGGACACTTTTATCAATTCTTACAAATAAGTGATGATAAATAGATCTTTTATCAGTGCTTATAACATTAGTACTGAAAAAGAACTATCTTTATCAGCACAAAAAAAGCAATAATAAAACTAATATTTACCCACGCTAAAATTAGAGTGTTGATAAATGTTCATTTTATCAGTACTAATAAATCCACATAATTATCAGTGTAGAAAAAGTGCTGCTAAAGATTCTTTTATCAACACTTATTACCGAAGTAGTGTTAAATGATTTATAATTATAAATATAAATTAAAAAAGCTATAAATTTAAAAATACTTAATAAATATATATATAACGGTCAATATAGAAAATATATTCCCTTTAAAATATATTTATTATAATTTTATAATTATTTATTTCTAATTATAGAAATATTTAAAAAAGTATTATTTATATTATTATATATATTTATATAATTATACATATATATTTAATAAATATATATAAATATAAATATAGTAAATATATAAATTATTTAAGTAAATTTATTATAAATTTAGTAATTATTTAAATATACATAATTATTTATTTATAATTATATAAATACTTTTAAAATATATATATTTATTTATAATTATAAATATATAATTGTATAAATATATTGATTGTACATTTATAAGTATTTTTATTTATACATATTTTTTTACAAATATTTTTTTTAACATTATCAATGAATATCTAATTTTGAGTGCATGCATTTATGTTAAAAATGAGTAAAATTGAATAAATTAAGAATATAGGAACAATTTAACAATATTGAAAAAATGGATAAGTCCTGTGTGTGCACATATTGAATATATAAATGCATAAATTACATATATGTGAAATAAATATAACACACATTTGATATATATTAAATTGTAAAATCAAATGACATTCAATTACATGTTGAGTACTATGCAATTAGTCAATATTTTTAATTCATATTAATTTTTAATTATATAACATTATTTAATAAATATATAACTATTTAATGTAAAATGTATAAATATTTTGTAATATATAAATCATATTTATATAAATTAATATATATCTATATATTTAATATATAAAATTTAATAACATTAATTATCCAAATTATCTAATTAATAAAATGTTTAATATTTAATAATTTACAATCAATCATTCATTTTAATCAATAATTTAATTAATAAAATTATTAATAATTTTTTATGTAGTTAATTATTTCATTTTATCAACATTAAAAATGCATTGATGAAAGAAATATTTATCAATGCTAACATAAAGTGTTGAATAATTGTACCCTTTATCAGTGCTAAAACTTATGTCCTGATAAAGGATTCCCTTTATCAGTGCAAAAAATAAAGTGCGGATAAAAGTTTCCTTTATCAGTGCTAAAATAAATGCTTGGATAAAAGGTTAAATCTATCAATGCATTCTTTAGCGCTGATAAAGATATCATTTATCAGCATTTTCTTCTGGCGCTTATAATGAAGAGCACTGTTAAAGTCCAGTTTTGTAGTAGTGTATAAACCAATCAACCATCGACAACAAGGAAATTTTCCCTATCCCTACCTACATCAATGAAGCCTGTCCAGTTTCCAAATGGTGGCCAAAACATAGTGTGATATATACTCAGTAGGCCACCCCCAATAGTGTCTAGAAGTATCTAATCAGGGAATATAATATGAGGAGTGTGTAGGTATAATATAAAGGAAAAACAATGATATAAAATATAAAGGTTCATCTTAGGTTCCTGAAGGAAACTAGGCTGACACTACCTGCTTCGACCCATAACAAGATAACCTTTGGATATATATCACCAAGAACATATACATATGAGAGAATATGATTGTATTTCTATATATGCATTATATATATAGAAATGTTTATTGCTACATGTATTCATATGTAGTGTTATCCAGGACACAAAGTGTAACTCAAGTGTGAATTTCTAGTCACTAAATTCTCATAAATTAGTAAGGGATTCCATGCTCGAGTATCATAAGTCATAAGGGTTGACATTACTAAGAATCTCAAGTGTAAGGGTTGGCATTCCCAAGTATCACAGGTGTAAGGGATGTCATGCCAGGGTATCACACATATATGGGAAACCATGCCTGTGTATTTAAATTATAAGGCACACTATTCCCGATTATCACAAGTAAAAGGGACTACATGCCCATATACCCCATGTAAAAGGGACGCCATGCCCATTTATCACAAGTATAAGGGACACCATGCCCGTGTATCAAAATTATAAGAGACTCAATGCTCATGTATAACACGTATACGAGACATTATAACTGTGTATCACAATTATAAGGGACTACATGCCCCTGTATCATAAGTAAAAGGGACCAAATGGGCTGTATAAACTATAACATTTCACTTTGATAAGGATATAACCATTGTCTTCATTCAAACCCATGATGTGGTCCTTACACTCACTTATCTGTCAATTACATATAGTCATTACATTTTTAAGTCAATCCAAAACCATATAGAGGATGATTTAGTCACTTATGAAGTTCTAATACCAAGGGGAAATCCTATAGGAACACCTCAAGTGCTGGAAAAAGTCAACATGGACCTATCCCATCATGAATAATGGGATGTTAGGTAATTTCTTTCAAGGATAATTTTTTTAAAAAGGTCAATTATATTTTTATGAAAACATATGTAGAATCCAGTGTGCAGAATCATGACACATAATATAAATCATCGAGTCATGATGTATAAGTACAATAACACATACCTCATTCTTGTGGAGGAACACCCATCTAGTATTAGCCTTCGATATGATCTAGAATGTAAGAAAACAACAAAATAGATGAACACCCTATGAATATGGAATATGACCTCACAACAAAATAACTCTATCTATGGGAAGAAGAATGGAAAAAGGATCTAAATTATTAGAGAGATTGCCAGTGTTGATCTAATGTGATAGAAAAAGGTTCAATCGGAGTCTGGATTGAGTAATAACACTAAATCCTATGATAATCTTGAGAAGAATATCTCAATGGAGGAAAAGGGAAGATTATGTCCAATGGAGGAAGAAAAGAAAAAGAGGTGAGTTATTTTAAATAGGTAAGGTACAAATGGTTATTTCTCCATATTTTCAATGAGGAACATAGTTTGGATGTACCGTTGGCCAAATCATGCACTAACTGTGCACCATGCACTGCCTAAAGAGGCCCCTTGCACAGGCTAGGTTCACGATTTGAATAACCACGTATAGTTTTAATGAAACTCTTCTATAACATGTCCGAGAAAAAATGCATATCCATGCATCCTCGACCTCATGGTTAGGGAAAATCGTGGGGCCCTCTACTATGCACTGAAACACCGCACACAATATTATCTAACCATGAAAACTAGGATATATAGTTTCTACTAACTGTGAAGCCCAACTATTTCTTCTATGTGATTTCTTGACGTGGGTTCCACATAATGTCGCCCTGGGCCAGTTTTCCACGTGACCTCAAGCGTGCCTCCCCATATGCCAGAGGCGGCCGACTAGTAGCAAGCACCTAATATTGATCATATGGGGACTGTACTCTCTTTATCAGAGTAATACCTCAATCTAAATAAATAAATAATAATCAAAATATATAACAATAACCATAATAATATCGGTATCACATGATGACCATAAAAGAAATAAAACATCCAAAATGAAAAATATATATTCCATGTCAATGTACGTGCCAAGTTTCAAAATGGAAACCCAAATTTAAAGACACTAACAACTCCCAAGTAAGTCTCAAACCACATCTGGTTCCCTCATCCATGCTCCATCTAAAATTAACCATCTAACATAGGGAATTTTCCCTTATCCTATCCTAAAAACATGAATTATATTCAAGTATCTATCAGGTAATTCAAGTTGGATGTCAGTATAACATAGTAGGACACCAACAATAATGTTTAAAATAAATCTTGTCAATAGAAGTGTATACAGTTATATTAATAATGGAATAAAAGTAATAAAGTAAATAGTCTATATTTAATCAATTATCCTTTTATTTAACCACATAAACCCTTAGGTTCCCGAGGACACTGAAACCAGGATACCCGCATCATCCCATGCCATAGTTTGAACCATATTGCGTTTTCAAATTAGAAACCATTATTACAAATGGTCTTTAATTATCCATTTAATTTCAATTTATAATATAGTTAATTAAAACCGAAGTCCAATTCCAATCACATGGGTGTAGAAGGTCATGTTTAACACCTCATGGGTATTTGGAGCATCAATATCTGTCCGACACCCCATGAGTATTTGGATCATCAGTCCATGTCCCATACTATAACATTTTCATGGATGAATTTGATCCTAGAACATCATGGATACGACCCCATGGGTATTTGTAGTGTGAGTCCATGTTCCACACCCCATTTCTCAATCAAACACACATGTCACATGTATCATAATTTCCCATATATCACATCAATCAAGGTTAATCAACATTAACCCCCTTATTAAATTTCACATCACAATATTCCATTAATTAATCTAATATTAATTAATCTAATTACCTTAATTCCATAATCACCACAATTTTCATTAATTAATTCAAAAATTAATTTATCCAATTAAATAATCTAAATATTCTAACAATTAATTCAGCAATTAATTATTCCAAATCCATAACCCTAATATTCTAATAATTAATTAAAAAATTAATTATTCCAAATTCCACAATCCCAATATCTATGAATTAATTAAGAAACCAATTAATCCAAATACTCAATCCTGATACTCATTTAATTGATTAATCAATTAATTAATCCAATTCACATTCACTTATTTAATTAATTCCCCAAATTAATTAATTAAATTTAGAAAAATTCAATATCAATTATATAATTACATAAAAATAATTTAAATCAAGACTTTTTGATTTTAATAAAAGACCACCTACCTCAAATTTTTTGATAATCACTCACCAATGGAAATCCTCAATTTGAGCGAAAAAATTAAGAAGAATGTGATCTAAATATGAATCATAAATCCAAGATCAAACGAACCAAAATTCTGAAATTCAAGATCTAGATCCAACAATCCTAGATTTATATCCTAAAAAACTTGATCTAGATCTAAAAAAAGTGGATAACATCCCTCCAAAGGATGGGAGATGAACAAGAGATGGTGATAAACCAATTAGAAAGAAACCATATACCTGAAGAGGTGAAGATCTGACAAAAAAGATTCAAATCCCCAAGAATAGAGGTTAGGAGCCTTAGTAATTCATCTGGGAGCCACAAAAAATGAGATAATTTGATTGGTGCTAATTTTGGGTCGATTTGGTGTTAATACAAGGGTTTGAGAAATTTTAAATATAATTTTCAGGCTAATTAAAAACCTACACATGGTTTCTTCAGTAGTGGAACATGGTTTTCCAAACCACGTTCCTTAAACATGTGCCTCTTTTGGGGTGGGTTCATGGTTTCTATTAATATGGAGCATGGTTTTACAAACCATTCGCTAGCTATGCGAATCCCCTCTGTTTGGGTTGGCACAATTTTCTTAGTTGGGGTGCACAATTTGGGAAAACCATACACAGATGATGCACACCCTCTCCTCCTTCCAAATTTCTCAAATTTCCCCCCAAAACTCCCCATGATACAAATCCAAATAAAAATTAATCAAAACTAAGAAAAAGAGAACATGAAAATAATCCTTATACATCTCCAAAGAAAGTTGATATCTTACAATCTTCCCACTTTATAACAGCTCATCCTCTAACTGTACTCCCATGTATCTCTAAGATTCTGAATCAAAAATATCAGGACACATAGCCCACAAATCTAACTCCCTTTACCTTGTTTCCTCCAAAAAACACCCATGATTCCATAAAACATGAAATATTAGCATGATATTTCCCCTCATCACTTTCTCACTATGATCCAACACACATATCATATTCTCCTCAAATAATGAATCTATCTCAACATCAACATCATCCACATAAATCACATGAGAAGCATTAGGGGGATACCTTCAATATTGTGACACATGGAAAACATCATTCATATCACTGTATCATTGTGAAATATCCAATTGGTATGACACTATCATGATTCTCTCTACAACCTCAAGCGGTCTAAAGAACCTGGGTGTTAGCTTTCCTAGTCTCTATATAATATGATGATCCAATATAAGAAGAACCTAAAGTAATACATAATCACCCTTTATAAAATCTAGGGGTCATCAATTTCTATTGGAATATGAATTATATATACTTTGAGTCATATCCATACACTTCTAAATCAACTAAACCTACTCCGACGTCTCCTGCATGAGACTTGGCCCAAATGGTTCTAACTCACCTTCCTCCATCCAACATGGAGGTGATCACTATGGACTTACATAAAGTTTCTTGTATGGTTATATATGAATATATTCCTGATAAATATTGTTAAATTAAAAACTCAACTAAATCTAGGTGCTTCCCCTAAGAACCACCAAAGACTAGGACACATGCCCAAAGCATATCCTCAAGCAATTGTATAGCATGTTCTGACTTCCCATCTATCTGTGGGTGAAAATTGTTACTCAATAAAACATTTGTACCAAGATACTTATGTAAAACCCACCATAAGCATGAAGTAAGATAAGAGTCACAATCTGGAATAATACTTTGCGTCACCCAATGCAGACATACCATCTCTTAAATGTACAAGTCTCACAACTAATCCAAATAGAAAGTATCCCATATCGGTAATAAATGTGCTATTTTTTTCGAATGGTCCAAATCACCCAAATAGAATCATTCTTCCTTGGAATCCTTGGGAGACCCACCACAATGTCCATGGTCTTCTCATACCACTGTCATTCTATAATGGGAAATGGTTATAGTAAACCACTAGGTTGTTGATACTCAGCCTTCACCTATTGATAGGTGTAATGTCGTGTCATGAACCTTGATACCCCTTTTTTAATCCCAACCACCAAAACAATCATCATAGCTCATAGTAAATTTTGGTCACACCTGGATACACCACCCATTTTGAGGCATGAAACTCAAGAATCATATTCCCTGCATTATTGTGGGCACAACAACATGATTTTCCATTTCGATGATCTCATCCGCATATATGGACCAATCAAAAGGTTTCTCCCCACTTTTAAGGACTTCCCTCAAGGAAAAACATTCTAGATCCTCATACTACATGTCTCTAATCTAGCTCAAGAGTGTAGAATCTATTAAAAATGATATAAGAGTCATCTGCTCCGGGCTGTCCCAAAACAAAACATGCATGTCAGCCATTAAATTCCTAATCATCCACTCATCACTAGACTCCTAAATTTCTAGAGTCTATGTTTTCTTTCTTAGAGTGTTGGAAAAAACATTTCCCTTCCCTAGAATATATTCCATCTCAAAATCAAATGACTGTATATACTCAACCTACATCTACTACTAGATATCAAAATATCATTAGGAAAAGATATACTTTAAGCTATTGTGATTAGTATATATTGAAAAAAATTTCCAAACATATAATGTCTCCAAAACATTAAATAATAAACCAATTTAGCTAAATTGAGGTCGTGCATAAGGGTAGTTCCATAAATTTTTCCTCAACTACCGAGATCTATATTGAAAAACTCGACCTCATTTCCTCAACACTACTCAATGTCAATTCAATGAAGTGAAAAAACATTGTATACTCCTAACCTGGCTCAGGTAGTATCAATATTAGTGTCATCATCAAATGCTTCTTTAGATCTTAGAAATAGTTCTAACATGATTTTGACCATTCAAAATTTATTACCTTTTTGGTCAAGCTTGAATGTGGTACTTCCATACAAAAAAAAACCTGGATGAACCTTTGATAATATCCTATTAATCCCATAAATATATGGACATCAAATATGTTTTTGGGTTTCTCCCAAAAAAAAACTGCATGAACCTTCTCTAAGTATACTAACACACATTCCTCTTAGATGATGTGACCCAAGAAGTTCCCTTGATCAATCCATAATTGACACTTAGATTGATTGGCATATAGTTTAGACTCTCTTAGTATACATAGAGAAATTCTATGATGTTCGGCACGATCATCATGAGTCTTGAAATACACCAAGGTTTCATCTAAAAACTCTACTACAAATTAATATAGATATATATAGAAGATTGTGTTTATAAAGTCTATAAACACTACCTGTGTGTTTGTAAACCCAAACTACATTATGAGGAACTCATAATGGCCATACGTACTTCTAAAAGTAATCCTTGGTATATAAGAAGGTTGAACTATTAACTGATGATACTCTGATCTCAAGTAAATATTTGAGAAGAAACAAGCTCCCCTAAACTATTCAAATAGATCAATTATACATGGAATAGGATATTGGTTCTTCATGGTCATATGATTTAACTTTTGGTATTAAAAAAATAATCACATGGTTCTTTCAGCCTTATTTACAAACAACACTAGAGAAACCCAAGGAGACATACTTGGATGAATAAAATATTTACCCATCAAATATTTTATTCAAGTCTTATGCTCATAAAGCTATATTTGTTCCATTCTATATGGTGGAATGGAAATATACTCAACTCCTGGAATGATCTCAATAGTAAATTCCACATCTCTCTCAGGTGGTATCCCTAAGAAGTTTTCAGAAAAAACATCCTGAAATCAATCCACTATAGGTAATAATACATCCTACTTGACACCTCCATCTTCTAGAAACAGACTAGTAACCTGGGAAATGATCTCCCCCAGTTGCTAATGAATTTTACCTAGAAAACCTGCCTAGAAATCCCACTCTATATAGTGAGTATAATTTTCACCCTTTGGAGATATTAAATTCACTTTCCTATAGTAAATATTTATGTGCGAGCAGTATGCTACTATCCAATCCATACCCTAAATTATGTCAAATATGAATGTAAAAATCCCCTAAAAACCATATTTCCCAACATCAAGATAATAAACCTTACATAAAAAGATATATCTAGATCATACTACCAATTATTTATCAATCTTCATCACCCTTCTCATGAATTCCACCACCATGTTAAAATAATTTACAAGTAGTGTAGATATAAAAAAATGAAAGGTGTCTGAATAATATTCAGAACTAGATAATGTAGAATCAATAAGAATAATACCTCTCACTATTGAGGGTCCAGCCTCACTATCCCCCAATTTAGGATAAACTACATGTTAATATCTTTCCCCACTTCCTTGTAATGTAGTCTGAGCTCCCTAAAATCCACCACTCTGCTGATATTGGTGCTCTTTCCTAGATGTACCACATCCACTATATCTACCTCCACGGCTAGTAGAACTATAAATGCTATACTTTTATGGTGTATAAGATCCCATTCATGTACTCTGGTTCTTCCTAGTTTCTCCATCACCACTCATATGTCATGGGTTCTTACAGAACCTATATGGATGACCAATCCTACTACATGCTTAGAACACTACTGGTGACCTAGTATAATGTTTACAAAAGTGGCCTGACGTACCATACTAGTGGCAAGTTACTCAGGTAAGATATGGAGTAACTGATCCCTCTATCTAGCTACTTTTCTTCCCACTAGTCTGCTCAATATTTTCATAATGAAGCTTCATACTCTTGGAAGTCGTAAATCATGAATTTCTAGCATAAAACACCTATCCACCACCTAAATCCACCTTCAGGTTCCCCTCTGATATGGTAGCCTAATTCACCACTTCGGAAAACTTCTTCAGCATGAAGATATTCACTTGGGACTTAATTTCACATTTAATACCTTACTAAAATTGGTTTTCCACAGTAACCTCACCTCATTCAAAAAATTGAAAAAAGTGATCCAAATATGCAATGAATCCAACATAGTCCACCACATACATGATCCCCTGAGTCAGTCTCATGAACATAACTTCTCTCTATTGTCTCAAAATATCTGGATAAAAGTTCTCTAATAACATCACCTGAAAGTCTTTCCACTCAATATTCTCTAGCTATCCATCCTGATTCTAGATGTCCCACCAATGCTTCTCTTGACCACATAACATATAATCTTCCATCTTAAATCACTTCATATCAAGAGTCTATATGTGGTCATATATATTTTGGATGGACTCAATCCAGAAGTCATCTGCCTTAGGTCCACCCTCTCCAGTAAAGATCATAGGGTGTTTCAATTGAAAATCTCATGTTATATTTGAAATTCTATTAACAACCCACCCTGGGTATCTTCCTATGAATTTCATAAACCAAGAAAAGTTCTCTCAGGACTGCTCTGTAATTTCCTCGCCTAGAACTACAAGTGCCTCATGTTCAACTACTAGAGGAGCATATATAGCCATGCCCTCTTGAGTTCGTCTCAAAAATAGTATTCAAGGAGGCATAACTGTACAATTAAAAACACAAAAATTAGGAAACATTCCACCACATTAACACATTTATGAGGATTCACATAAATTGATAACAAAACATTCCCCCAAACCCTGCCTCATAGTCAAAATCAGGGCGTTATCTCTACCCTTTACCATCCTACATCTAGGTCTTGGTTAATATGGTAAAATAATTATCATTATTCAATTTTCTCATTAGACACCCAATTATTCACATTTTGTATCATTTTAACCCCTATTAATTTTCCTATCAGGCAGCATTTTCAGTTCAATACACAAACATGGAAAAAAAATTAATTCCAATAACATAACCATGTTTTTTTCCATGCATGCCTAAAATGATGCTTGTCACAAAATAATCCTGAGTGTCCAAAATGATTGATGTACACTCAACTATCATTCCATTCTGGGCCACAATTCAAATCTCATGAAATATTAGAATCAATAATCACATCACATAACAAGTGCATCACCCAATGTGAAATAATGTTCTACTATAACAACACACATCAATAACATCAATCCAACCTAGGTACTTGGGTTTCCACCCATACATGGGTTAGATACTCTCATACCCAAGTTCATAACCAAGGTTTGACTCTTCCTAGTCTCCTCTCTACCTTTCCCAAATAGTAAGACAAAATAAAAGGAAAGAAAAATAGGATCTGATACCACTTTTTGATGTCCTATAGTAGGTTTCACACACTAGTGCCCCGATCCAGTTTTTTACATGACCTCAAGCATGCCTCCCCACATGCCAGATGATTTTGACTAGTAGTGAGGGTCTAATATTGATCATGGAGATACTATACCATCTTTAACAGCGTAATAACTGAAAATAAATAAATAAATAATAATGAAAATATATAACCATAACCATAATAATACCGGTATCACATGATGATGAAATAGGAAATACAATATCAAAACTGAACAATAGATATGCCATGCCAAAGAATATTCCATGTGTCAAAATAAAAACCCAAAAGTAAAGAAACAAAAAACCCCCAATTGGGTCCTAAACCACATTCGACTCCCCTATCCATGCTCCATCATAATTAGTCATCTAACATAGGACCTTTTTCCTTATCCTATCCTACAAACATTATGTCTATTCAGGTATCGATTAGCCAGCCCAAGTAGGGTGTGAGTACAACTCAATAGACCACCACCAACCATATATAAAAATAATCCATTCAATAATAGTGTATGCAGTTATATAAAGAATGGAATATAAGTAATACTGTAAAATGATTACATTTATTAACCCTTGAGTTCTCTAGGACACCTGAACCAAAATACCTATATTGGACCATGTTAGAGTCTGAACTATAATACATATTTAATTCACAAACCATTTTTACAAATGGACTTTCAATATCCATTTAATTTTAATTTATAAAACGGCTAATTGGAACCATAATCCAATTCCAATCTTGTTGGCATAGAACATCGTGTCTAGCACCCCATGAGTATTTTGAGCATCAGTCCTGATCCCACATTCCTTGGGTATTTGGAGCATCAGTCCCTATCCCATAAAATAATATTTACATGTATGCCTTTAGACCTTGAAATTCATGTTTAAGACATTGTGGGTATTTGGATCGTCAATTCTCATCCCACACCCTATTTCTTAGTCAAACACATATGTGATAATATCACATGTTCTATAATTTCCCATATATTACCTAAATAAAGGTTAATCAACATTAACCTCCTTATTACATTTCATATCACAATATTCCATTTATTAATCACAAATTAATTTATCCAATTCCATCAATTCCAATATCACAACAATTTCCATTAATTTATTCAATAATTAATTTGTATAATTCAATTATCTCAATATTCCATAAATTAATTCAATAATTAATTATTTTAAATACACAATCCTAATATTCCAATAATTAATTCAAAAATTACTTAGTCCAAATTCCACAATCCCAATATCTATTAATTAATTAAATAATTAATTAATACAATTTCACAATCACAATATTATATTAATTAATTCAATAATTAATTAATCCAACTCACATTCCCATAATTAGTTAATTCAAAAAATTAATTAATTATATTTAATAAATTCAATTTCTAAAAATTCAATATCAATTATATAATTACATACATGTAATTAAAATGAATCCTTTGAGATTTTATTAATAGACCACCAACCTCAAGATTTTTGAAAAATGATCACCATCAGAAATCCCTAATTCGAGCGAAACAATGATAATGAATGAGATCTTGATCTAAAACCTAAATCCAATATCAAAAGAATCAAGATCCAATAATCATAGATCTTGATCCAAAAAGAATAGATCTATATATTACAAAACTAGATCTAGATCCAACAAAATAAAGGATAAAATTTCTCCAAAGGATGGGAGAAGAATGAGATTAAGTGGGGAACCAATAGGGAAGATACCACATACCCAGAGAGGTGATGATCGGGAAATTGGGCCTCGAATCATAAATAATAGAGGTCATGATCCTTATTAATTTTTTAAAGAGCTTCTAAAAATGAGATAATTTTATTAGGTATGATTTAGAGTCGATTTGGGATTTATATGGGGGTTCATGTAATTTTAAATATAATTTTTCGGTTAATTAAAAACTCATGCATGGTTTCCTAGACAGGGGAACATAGTTTTCCAAACCGTGCACCTTAACCATGTGCATCTTCTCGGGGGGCATTACAGTTTCTCCTAATAGGTCACACAGTTTGACAAACTTTTCTCTATCTATGTGAATCTCCTATATTTGTATTCACATGGTTTTCTGGGATAGGGTGCATGGCTTGTAAAAATTGTGCACCAACCATGCACTACCTCTCCTCCCAAATTCCACAAATTTCCCCCAAGAATTTCCTAAAAATTGAATAAATAGTACTTGAAAACAATCCCGATACATCGACATATAAGGTTGTGATCATACACTCTAAAATATGGGGCTCCTATATCTAAACAACCCTAGACACCCCCATTTCCTCCACTTCTTTTCTAGGCTTTCATATTAGGCCAAAATCAAGGAATTAAACTAACATTTATAATGTTTTTACCTCATAAAAAATACAATCTCTTACAAAAGATCTTCCTCTTAATAAGTTAAATAATATTCTCATCTCTTATGAAATGAGAAATCATATAAAATTTGAAAAGAATGCTAAAGATGATAGGGATTTTGAATCCATAAAGAATATGAAAATTTTCAATGATGAAGATGTTATTGAATCTAGTGATTCTGACATTAAATAAGGATATGAAAGAGTAATTTAATTCATTTCTGAAAGATTTTAGAAAGAAAAAGAAAGAATACAGTTACTTTATTTGGTAAATATTATAAATGTAATGGTCTTGATCACTCTGTAATTAATTATTTAGAGAAAATAATCATATTATGAATATGAAAAAGATGAAATAATCAAGGAAATAAATATAAAAAATTTTTTAAAAACCATCAAAGGTAGGTGGAAGAAAAAAAAAAGATTTTAATGAACCAAAATAATAAATTTTATGAGAAAAAAGTGTAAACTAAAAGTATATCCTTCCATAATTCTGATGATGAAATTCATGACAAATTTACAAATTTTATGGCTCATATTCTTATTCAATTGACACGGCTAGCGATAATGATGATAATTCAGAACAAATAGATTATGAATTCATTCTCAAATATAAAATTTTGGCATGTCTTGAAAAAAAACCATGCTCAAGAAATAGAAGAGGATTTTGATTGATGATAATATGAAACTATTTAATGAAATGGGTGATAAAGAAATGTGGGAGGTAGATCTTGTGGAAGAAAATAAAAATCTAATGTTAAAAGCTATTGAATATGGGAATATGATCAAAGATATTAAAGAATGTCCCTCTTTAAAAGATTTATAATTATCAATGAAATAATAAAAATGAATTGAATATAAGAAATATCTAAAAAATATCAATAAATACTTCAAAATGTGTATGTAAGTCAAGGGACAATCCTTTAATGGTGATGGAAAAATTCTGGTAAAGACTTTATATGAAAATTATGTTTTCAAAACATTTGACACTAACAACGTAGGTTGAAAATTTAATTTTGGTCAAATAAAGACCAATAAAAATAGATATAAATTTCCTGAAAGGGTAATGTAAAATATAATAATATTGAATAATACTTTTATTCCAATTTAGTGATTAAATTTGACATAATAATTTTATTAGATATCAAAATTTGAATAAAAAATTGTGGATACAACTTTTGGTTTTCAATATGATATAGATTTCCAGGTTTTTATGGTTATTGTGGTATGTTTGTAAATAATGATTATATATTTCAGTATAACATTTATTTTCCTATGAGTAGGTATGAAACAAGGGGAAGTGGTTTCAATGAGAAGGAAGTAGTTTCTGGAAGGAAGTGTAGAAAGATGTAAAATAGCTACAAGATGAATACATAATAAATTTCATTATCATGAAGAGAAATATCGATGGTTTGATAAAAAAGGATATAGAGTATAAATATTAATGACAAGATTACCCAAATAGTTCTCTTTAAAATATAAATAGAAATCAGTTCCAATGAATAATAAAGAGAAGTCATGTTGGGCATTAGTTTCTTTAAGGAAAGCACGAACAAAAGGCATTGATACTTGATAGTGGGTGTTCCTCCCACATGATTGGAGATTCTAAAATTCTAAATAACATTTATAACCATTAATGATGTGAGTTAACCTTAATAAATTATTATTCTTGGAAAATAAAATGCAAATCCACAACTCATAATTGAGAATAATAATTTGAAATCAGAGGATGTTATTTATATTTAAGGGATAAAACAAAACCTTTTGAGTGTTATACAACATCATAATGATGGGAATGAGGTAACTTTCAAGAGAAACACATGAATTATTAAAAACACAATTGATGGTTAAATGGTCTGTCAAGTAATTAAAATTATGTGGCACTTAATTCATCAATTTAGCTACATCACTTTTTTAGTTAAAGTTATATTATTAAAGTTAAAATATGCCTTAAATTAGTTAATTTTTAGTGTTCAGTTAATTTAGATTCTTTATTGTTAAATTAATTAGTTTTTGTTTAATTTATGTTTTCATGATTAATTTTTAATTTTGGTTGAGTAATGTGTTCGTTATTAAAATATTAAATATTGATGTTTCTTTTAAGAAATTAATTTTTTTATTATTTAACTTTGTGTTCTGTTAATTTAATTTTTCATTTTATTGTTTTTGTTTTTAATTAAATAAGTGAATTTATGTTTAATTTAATAATTAATCTAATTAATTTAATGATTTAATAATTAGTAACATTAATTTATAATTTAATTCATTATTAATTTTTATCATTCTATTTATTAATAATTTATCCATCCAATGGCCCGAAGGCCTTCATTTTTTATTGATTTTTGGTAATCCACCTTTCAAGGGGTGAGGTGGAACCCTTACAGGGCCCATAGGTGCAAGTATTACTTGGCCCATAGGCCTTAGAGAAATTCATTTTCCCATAGGCTTCAAACATTACGTAGAACCCCGACTAACTACTTGTAACTACTCCTCCCTAGAATCTTCATCATGAATAAACTATCCACCTTCACATGGCTATTTGGCTTGGCATTACCGTGCATGCATAGGCTTATCCTGATGGTAGGTGACATACCCTCTTATTCTTGAAATCTGTTTATCTTCTGCTATGGTGAAAGCTCCTTGCTCATCCTTCTTGTAGAGCTTGTTCAATATAGGTCGTCTTGTTTGCATCTGACCATAAGATAACCTGAAGGCCTTGATGTGGTCTGAAGGCCTTATTTACCCGAAGGCCTGGGTGGACCGTAGGCCTTAAATGATGCGGGGACCAAATTGGGGTCCCGAAGGCCCAAACGGGGGAATATTCTCAGCTGCTACAGTGCAAAATAGTACCTCCAACAGTTCCCACTAAAGTAACTGCTAAAGTACTGCACAGTTCCCACTACAGTACTATTACAGTACATGGAAATAATGTGTCTGGCTGGATTTGATCCTGGGTCTCCCGGATGCACTTACAGAGTCCTTACCAATCGGGCTAAGGAACATGTGCTATTTATTAATTATTTAATTATTTAATTTTTTAATGTAACGAGATTTTATTCAATTTTATTTTTTTAATTTTAAAATTAGTTATTTTGGTTATTTGAATTTATATTAATTATGGTTTTATTCTTAATTTAATGATTTTATATATTTTTGGAATGCTAGTGAATTTTGGTTAGCAACCAAATATCTAATTTTTAACATATTCAAATAGGGGATTGGAAATCAGGTTCATGTTGCTTAGTCTGAAATTTCAAAGTTCTAGACCTATGTAGCTAATTAATAAAGGGAACCAATATATCCAAATTAATGAGGTAGCGAAGTATCTGATTTTCCATCTGATCACCTCATACCTGAATAGTGTACCCTGACATTTTCAAAAAACTACATAATAAAAACGAGGATCTAATCCTAACATAGCACTATTAAATAAGAGCTCAAACCAATATCTACTCACTAAAATAGGACTTCCCTAGATGAGATTTTGTTGAATATCATGTGATTATAGGTTTCCATACTTGGATCCATTATACAAGATAAGAAACCAAAATTGAGATGGGGGATGGGCAGCATGCCAGAACTTGAAGAAGATGAACAAAAGTAACCAGAGTATGACTGAGACTGAGTAGATTTTAAGAGAATTTCTAGTATATTTAAGATTATGTCCCCACTATTGTTGATGATATCTAATGATCCAAAGGAAGAATATGAGTTCACCTAAACGGATTATCGAAGCTTCTAGTTAACCAATGCTTGAAGACAATGTTGAGGCTTACTATGACTGGTTTTATTTATGTCTAACATCATGATTGATAAACAAAACACAATTCCACCATCTAAGCTTCAATATAGATTGTTAATGTCTTATAAATAATATTTTTGAGCTTAGTCTTGAGCCATGACCCAAATTTTTTAATGATTAACCCTAAGATATAAAATTTTTCATTTAGTAAGTTTAGCCACCACTACTGTTGTTATCTACCATAAATTGGACTAGAACTGATGGTGGATCAATTTTTGACTGAGTCTATCTATGCTACTATAGTTTAATTTTGTCAGGGATAAAGATGTTCGACAAAAATCTATTGAAGTTTGATATTGATCAAGTCCTTTCTTGAACTCATTTTTTTTATTTCCAGGTTCAAATTTTCTTAGGTAGAAAAGCCTTATGTATCCCATTGTTGTGTATATGGTGTTGGATCATTGTGTACACAAGGTGTTTGAATCAATGTCCATTTATAATTCATGAGGAAGTAGGAATTATAAGTTGAAATATATTGATATTGATCGTCTATTATTAGGATCTATAGCTAGATAGATATGTTGTTTTGTTTTTGTGCTTGGATTTTGAAGTTTTGGAATTGGATTTATTTGATTAGAAATGTTGATTTGGTAAATGAGTCGAAACCTCAAGAAGTAGTTGTGGGATTAGAATATTTCTTTAACACATGGTTTCAAAAAATTTAACTCTAGTAATAATTTTTGAGATTAAGCGGATGTTGAAATTGAAGAATTGAATCTAAAGGACCTAGATGAATCAATTATGTAATGTTGAAGCAAATAAAAGACAACTGGAATTTTCTTGTGCCAATTTAAAAAAAATTGAAATTAAATGATCTAGTTTAAAAAATCACTGTTGTTGTGTAATAAATCTATAATAACTAAGAATATACTAGAATCTCTTATATGATTCTTCCTTAATATGACATATTTTTTGGAATTTGTCTTGATCTTTCATGCTTGGATTTGTAGCATGAAAAATTGGTTTGAGAAAAATATATTAATTAGTTTTTTTGGAATCACTGGAGTAGCACCAGGCTATATTAAAGGCCAACCTTGGGGTGTTCCACGTGGATTATTACTCTAATTACTTTTTCTTGTGATTATTTTATATTTTATAATGTAAATAAGGGGGATCCCTATATCTTAATAGATATATCTCATTCTATCCCTTGTTTTCTTTCTTTGACACACACTCTCTCTTATTCTTATCTCTCTTATGTAACTTTGTATTTTGTAAATAAAAATCAATGTTATTTATTCTTCTTCTTAGTGTGTGATCTCATACCTAGGACATGGAGGACTAATTTGTGGAGTTAGTTTTAGGAGGAACTGATCAAATCCATTTGAAGACTGAATATATTTTTGATCAACTTTTTTCTTTACTCTTGGTAAATTAATAACATGAAATGAGTTGATGCAACCACAAACTCGTTCAGAAGAATGATTTTCTACTTTCTTATTCTCTATTATTTTTCCTTCTATTACCCATGATTTTTTATAGATAATATAAAGAGAGGATTCAGTGATTTTTTGATCTTGTGGGGATCACTTTTTAATAGAATACATTATTTGAGAATGCGATTTGAACTTATGATTCATCTCACAACTAGGATTGAACTAATGTATGGGGAGAAATTTTGTGCATGGTCATTCACTATTTTAGAATAGTTAGGTGTTTATTTCAAGACATCGAGTACACATTGAGTGAGGTTGAGTGTTTTTAGTATAAACCTTTACATCGATGATAGGAAATAGTGAGGATAAAATTTTTTTGTTTCATTTTTCTTCTTCATGGAACTATTTATTTAATATTTTTATGTCTCGTAAAATTATATTCAAAACATTAGAATGCTTCGATGAGATCGATTTTGATGATATTTACTAAAACATTACATGGTTGGTTGATTCTTGGTAGTTGAAAGTCTCAAGAGTCATCCCTCTGTAAGTTACACTCTTAGTGAATTAGATTAACCAAATAAATTGTGTGGGGGTGCTAAAAAAACTTTTCCATGAAATTAGAAATTATTTTAAACCATACTATTGTAATTATCATTTTTCTTTAGGTTGATTATTCCAGAACTAGTTTTGTTCTCACTAGCTTTTCTTCTCAAATGTTGTTTTTATTTTCGTTTTTTATATTCACTGCCACAAAACAGGGTAAGGGAAGCATAGGCTTTTATCAGCACTAAAAAGAAAGCGCTGATAAAGGGGTGGGACTTCATCAGTGCTATCTAAAAGCACAAATAAATGTAACCTTTATCAGTGCTGAAAAAGCACCAATAAAGGGTATATTTATCAGCGCTAATAAAAGTGCTGATAAATGTTTTCAATAAAAATATTATTAATTTATATAAAATTTCTATATTTATATTCAAAAAAAAATGTCTCTTGGTATACATTAAATAAAAAACAAAAGTTTATAATTAATATTTTTTTTTAATAATTCAAAATTTTATATATAATTTTTTAATTGAAAAAATTATTTAGAAGATTATAATTAATTATATATATATAATTAAATAATTATAATATTATAATAAATTATAACAAATAATAAATAAATTTATTAGATTTATTAGAGTTATTATATTTATTATATTTATTAGAAATTCATTAGATTTTTATTTATTATATTTTTTAGATTTATTAGATTTATTGGATTAATTCATTGTATTTGTTATATTTGATTTATTTAATATATTTAATATATTTATTATATTTATAAATATATAATACTCATTAATTTAAATAATTAAAATTAAAATTATTGAATATATATGTGTCTTCCAATGAATTTGGTCAATGAATATATTGTTCATGCATATATATATGTTCTATGTAATGACCCAAACTTTCATTAATGGAAATACCTCTTGATATAATTAAATGTCTCTTTATGCAAAATGTTTATGTAAAATGTAAACTTATTTGGTTTTATGTTTTTTGATTTTAAAATACTATTAAGAATTGAACCGTTGATAATATAGCCATTGAACTGTGATCACATGATTAGTATAAATATAGGGCTTTAACAAATCCAATTTACACAAACAAAGGAAGCGATGGACTCATCCAGTAGATGTGCCCCATATGAAGCCCATTTGACAGAGCTTAGAAAGGAGGTTGCATCATTGGGATTCACTCTTGACTAAGCCCAAGCTGAGCTTGAATATGTTAAGCTCAAGCGGGACCGCCTATGAGAGAAGTGGAAGTTGATAGAGATTACCACCTGAGTAATGTTATCTGAGCCACCCCAAGAGTCTGTCACCATAGCACACCTTACTCTTCAGTCTTATGTGGGTGTTATAATGGTTTATGTAACAAGACATTATCACTATGGTTATGTACATTATTTTTGTATATAATAATAGATATACTATTACTTTATTATTGTTACCTTTTAAATAGTTTTTAAAGAAACAATAGAATTTTTAGTTAACGGTCAACTAAAAAATCTATTTTGATGAATTAATGGATTTTTGGATTAAATAATATTTCAATAAAATATTATTATTAATATTAAATTAATTTTTATTAAATATAAATGATCGTATAATTTTATGAATGGCCTTGTAATTTTTATTAATGTTTGAAATCCATTTTTGTTAAAACCCATGAATTATTTATAAATGTTGGTTTTCATTTTAAAAGTGAAAATTAACATATTTTGACAATTATTTAGATAAAAGGAATATTATTTCTGGAATCAGGACATCGAAATTATCCAACGGTGAATTTTCATAATTTTACGAGACAGACAAAGTTTTGGGAAAATATTAAATACTGTTTAAATATATAATGTGTTTTATGAAATCATAATTACTCAATAGTGATGTAATAAAATACTATAAACTTAATTTTTGTCCAATATATGTTTTACCATTAAAATAATTTAATTTTGGGTTTTTTTGATTTATTTTACAAAGCTTTGGTGGACCCGTCATGATTTATTTAACATTTTGTATTTTTAAATTGTTTTCCTTGGGAGTGTGAATCACCTCCACATAAGCAACCCAATTATTCTAATAAGTTAGGACTTTGGCCTTATAAAATATTTTTTGCCACTCCCCTTTTCCAAAAAACATGGGAAATAACCATGGGATGGTTTGTGGTTTTGATTAGTTTAATGTGAGGTGTCCCAAACCTAAATAATAAACAATTCCTTCTCCTTTCCTATATAAACCCACCAAAGCTCACACTTACTCCTCACTCAAAGCCTTTGGATTTCATCCAATGTCTACCCTCCTCTATCAAGAATCCTCCCAAGGTTCCCAAGCTCTCATTAAGTCTCTCTCAATCCTCTCTCAATCCTTTGGAAAAACACTTTCAATTAAGGGTTTTCTTCATTCTCATTTTTGTCCGATATTATTTAAGACGTTATGCCCTATTAATTTCAATTCTAAATGTTGGGGTATAGTTTCACACCTACCCAATAAATCCCTTTTTATGTTTTAATGATTTGATTCTCCTTTCTCTTTCATTAAATTCCTCCCATGTACTCCCGTTACTATGCATAAATTCCAAAAGGAATTTCTCTTTCTTCATTAACATTTAAGAAATTATTTTGTATCATGAATATAAATTCCATTACATTTGTTGGGAACTATATCTATATGACCCCCTTACTGTACATGTCATGTAGGTATTATGAGACACCACTTTCTCTCTCATTAACCATTTTTATGATTTCTTATGTCACGCCGTCATACTGCCGAAATTGCACCGCGTTTTTCCAAGCCAAAGTCATTGTGTAATGAATACCATGCACATTTCTCTATCAAGGGTATTCAAATTTATGCACATTTACTTATTATTTAAAGAGTTTAATGTATGTATTCCACAATATTCTATCGTGGAATAAATGATTATGTTGAATGATTTAATGTTTTATGATCTATGTGGCACACTTATGCAAGAAGTGGAATGTTTAAGAAGGGTGTGCTCTGATAGCGCTCCAATGCATTGGGTAAAGTATAGTATCATGATATGTCATGTGTAATAGGTGTTTACTCTTTATAATTCAATTGAAATGAGCTCATGAGTGATTTGAAATGAGGGTTTAATCATGCACCATCTGCAATGAGCCTTGGCTCATGCTAATTCTATGTAAGTGTTGTTGCCACATTTCCATGTTATGATTATCACACTTTATCATACCTTTATGTTTATGATTTTATTATTCTCTATTAATATGCCTATTTTCTAACATGTGTTTTATTCCTCATGTTATTCCATTATTATTCCCTTACAGGGCATTGTATCTCATCGTTTTCTTATGAATGTCCTCAGGTTATCCCATGCAATGCTATGTACGAGGGAATGTAGTGGTCATGTAATAGTAGTTTTCAATAACGATGTTATATTTCACGTTTTAAGTTGTTACGTAATGATCCCAATCCCTAACGATACTAGAATTATTGATCTTGTATGTAGTATCAAGTGAAGTTTATGTAATAAATTATGTTTAACAGTGTAATAAAAAGTAGGGTTGTCATAGTTGCTATTAGAGGACTGGTTTAGTTATTTTTGGGATTAGAATTATAAAACCGTAGTAAAGCCTTAGAGAAAAGAGTATGTATAATAAACACATCCATATGTTTTGGTGAGTATTGAGTAAGTGGTTTATCAAGAAAGTACATCCATATCTGGATATGACCAGGTAGGGGCAGATCTGGCACAGATGTATCATAGGGGTAAAACCCGAAAACACCGCTTTGAGCGAGAATCAAATGGGAACTGGTGCACAAAAATGGGCCTTACTTCACTCTTGGTTAGAACACTCACAAGAGAAATGCTTAGGTAAATTCACATGTTTATTATGAACCATTATTAATGGGCAAAAAAAATTCCCTAACAAAATATGTTAGAAAGTAGATCATGGATAACATTGACTAAATCCAATAGATTCATATGTTAATAAAATAAATGTTATCTATGAGTCATGTAACACCCCAGGTAAATAAAGAATATGACATTTTTATATTTACCCATATTTGTGACTAAAATATTAATATTACTTTAAAGGGGATTCTATGCTCGATGGCGTACCCAACACACAACAACGAGTTTCTTGGGAATCTTACATTGCACTCTAATAATAAAATAATATTATTTTAAATGATAGTTAATGCCTAGCTGTTGTGATGGCAGGAATGAATAGAACTAACTAAAAAATGATTATATATGTTTTTCAAATATTTTTTTTTTACAATAAATGTTAGAGGATTAAAAATGCGAATGAATCCAATTTTAAGCGTAAACATTCTAATATTCTTTAAAAGGTCGATTAATCGCCTTTTGATGGCGAACCTTTTTTAAATCCAATTTTTTACAATTTTATGTGTTATATTTGACTAAATAAAATTCTTCTTTATAATTGGGACATCAAAATTTACTTTGTGTGAATTTTTGGTATTTTTCTGATAAAGTTCATTTTTTAATGAATAGTGAAAAATGATGTATTTTAATTCAAAACCTATTTTTAATATAATTTATTTATATGATTAGATTATATTTTGAATTGTTTTTAACGTTAAATTAGAATATATTTTTACCATTTAATCCAATGGTGGTCATTGGAATCAATTTTACTTTGAAATTGGACTTAAACTAGTGTCAATATTTTGATTCTTATTGTTTCATAAAAACACGCTATTTGTCATGACAGCGGGAATTAATTGTTAAATTAATTAATGTAACTTATATGATTTGAATTTTTTAAAATAGAAATAATTTTTGAATTCAGAATATCAAATATAGATTAGGGTGAAGTTTTGGTATTTTTCTGAAAAACTTCAATTTTTGATGAATAGTGAAACCACTAAGTGGTAGTTAAAGAAACTGAATTTTCGTTTAAATGAAACTTTGCCACTTCTGTGATTTGATTTTCAAAAATCCAACATACATGGTTGTCATTAAGAAGTAAAATGCGGTTTAATGAGATTAAAATAATTTTTTGGTGAATAGTAACTTTTAAGTTCTCAATTGCGATTAGAGGTAATTAGTGTAGTTTAAGGTAAAAATAATGTTTTAATAATATGATATGAGCTTGACACATGTCCTAACCTCATTTGATGTGTCATGGCCGACCAAGAAAATCAATGGGTCAACATGGAGACCCCATGGAGCCACTTTGGTTGGGAAATGACATAAATAATGTTTTATTTAATGTTAATGTAAAAATAACACAAACATGATATGTTTTACTAAAAAAAATTTTACATGGGGTTATACAAGTCAGCGTTTTAACTATAAATATTCATTGGAAAGATAAGAATATTTACTACATCATAGTATTTTTTTTATAATTTTTAGACATTAAATAAATTAAATTATTTATGACATCATCATGATGCAGTGATGACCTCATTATTTAACGATTTAAATAAAATGGAATGATAATGTAAAATCTAAGACCTAAAATGTCCAAAACCTATTTTATGGGTGGAGTTCGAAACCTTATCACCTTATCCTCGAAACACATCAATGTGGGACCATTAAAATCCGAAACTCATTCTAAAATAAAGTAACATTTCTTACTTTCCAAGAGTGCCCCTCCTCTCCTCTTATAAAAGGCCGCCACCTCTACCTCCTTACCCACACTTCCAAAGCCTTTGGCTCGGCCAACACCTGAAAATTGTGTCTCTACACATCCCTCTATTACTCCTTGAAGCCTAACTTTGGGAAGAAGTCTTCCCAAGGAAGCCATTGATCTCCAACCAATGGGAGTTACCCGATTTTAAGGTACTGACTTCACTTGAGTCCTTTTGTTTTATTTTGCTACTCCAACCCCCTAAACACTTTTTATTCATTTCTTTTGTAACAACTAAAGTATCTTCAATATACTAGGATTTTTTTAAGAAGTATTCGACATACACTTACACACACCTACATCTAATGGTTAAAGAACATACTGTTTCCGTGGATGGCGAATTTTTGCCTCCCGAAACGATGATTGTTCAACATTATTTTAACATATTAAAAGGTGTCCATTAAGATGAAACTATATTTATATATGATATATAATATGTTTATGTTTTTATTAAGTTTCTGTATTTTTCATTTTGGGCATACCTTTATGGTTTCCATTATGGGTAAACGCGATATCTTCATTTTAGGTAGTGCGGACTACCGCCCCCTCAAAGTGATTTGATTCGTCAATGCCATATGTGGGATGTATAAAGGATGTAATTAATGGTATTATATATGATATTATACTGGAATTATAATATACCTTTATATCATTATTATTCCATTCTATAAAATACGAAATAGAAATGAAAGTAGCGTTCATGCGTACGTACGGCTTACCGTCTCCATGAACGGTGCATTTCATTTCCTACCTCTAAATTATTATGTAATATTATAAATGCATTTATATACTGGATATATATGATATATACATCATTATTATAACTCTGGATATAATGGATACATGAACAACTTGTAATTATAAAGAGCATATTTTTACTCAAGTACCAATGATCGTTAAAACGACCGTTATTAACTAAAATAATTACATAGTGTTCATGACATGGTAATAAGTGATAGAAAATGAATAATGAACTTGAAAAAGGTTCTTAAGAAACTATAAATTAACTCATGTTTATTATTCAGAAGATTAAAGAATGATCGATTCAAGTCGGACCCGAGGTAAGGGATCCTACTCCTCTCTTTCTTTTTAAGTACACTCTTTTATGTCATTCCTTTTATGCTCATCTTTATTAGGATTGGGATGTTCTTTTATATTAATACTACTTTACTTCTTGTGTTCATATGATGAGAGACCCTATTTTCTCTCATGAGTCATTTTTGGAAGTTTTGAGTTGCGCCGTTAGGCTGCCGAATATTCGTAAGAGATCTAACCTCTCTCTTTCTTTTTAAAGTACTCTCCTTTATGTTACCTCTTTTAAACTCCTATTTGTTATGATGGGGGATGTTCTTTTATATTAATATTTCTGTACATTTTACTGTAATATGATGAGATACCCTATTTGATCTCATCAATCCATTTTTGAAAGTTTTAAGTGGCGCCGTTAGGCTGCCGAGTTTTCGTACGGGATTTTTCATCTCACTTTTATTCCTGTGGGATTTATGATACATTTTCCACAATTTACTTTGAGTGGTTTATGTACTGCCCATTATTTTACTCATTGTGTAATATACTTTCATTTATGAGTATTTACATCAATGTTTCATTGTCTTTCTTTCACGGGGTGTATGTTTCGAAAGATACCCAAGTTGGTAAGGGAACCTTTCACCCTCCTATTTTTAAATGACTTCTTTTGTTATGTCTTTTAATTCACATACTATTATGTTGGGATATGTTATTATATATCCTTATTGATGTAAATTTTATGTCCAAGTGATGAGATACCCTTTTTATCTCTCATCAACTCTTTTTCTGAATTTTGAAGTGACGCCGTTAGGCTGTCGAATTTTTGCAAGGGAACTTCTTAACCCAATTTTGATTCTTTGGGATAAACTTGTACTCCTTGAATATGTCATTCTATGAATATGTTTGAATGTACTCTGATTTTATACACTTAATATCCACTTATATTTGGTGTATTCATTTGTCACACATAATTATGTAATTGATTTATTCTTAATCCAAGGATACAGTATTTGTACGGGACTTCGTCTCAATATCCATTCATTGAGGAATATTTTTTTTTATACAAAACATTCTTTTATATGGTGTATAAACCCCTTTGGCTTTTACGTTTATCCAAAAGGAATCTTCATTATACGAAGCGTTTTACTAAATGACAAAAGGGAATGTTTTTGTTGTACGTATGCGGCGACAATGACTTCTCCACCGCCATGACCATTATTTAAGTTTCAGCTTCCTCTACAAGCCATACCTTTTAAAAAAAGAAAAATAAATACCATGTTTTACTTTTCTTTATTTTGGTATTGAAAATGGTTTTCATAATGTTTTTATATCAATGTGTTGTATTGATATCTTGTGATTGAAAAGTGGAAATGTTATGTTTCCTTTATGCATGTTTTATGTGATACGATTATGTTGTGTTTCTTGGGAATTATTATGAAGACGGGTGGTTCCATGAAAAACTAAAGGGGGGTGAGCCTAATATAGCTCTCCAATGAATTGGGTAACGTGAAGGAGTGAAACGTTAAGGTTTCTCCAAAGAGATTTAGGGAATATACTGTGGTGGGTATTCCAAACGAAACCAATAGCGTTACTCCCTACGTAATAATGTTATGAATGCCTCAAGTTACCTTTATGTATTATGATTTCTATGATTTATTCATGTTTTGATGAGGTATGTTAAAGTGTTTATGTTTTATGGGTGAAGTATGATATCATTCTTATGTATATATGAACTCATGTTTCTTTTCCATATTTTTATAACCCTTACTGAGCTTTTAATGCTCATCCCAAGTTTTTTTGAAATGTTTTTCATAGGTCAAGGTAAAGGTACATGATATGATGATAGTGTCAAGGAAGTTTCAAGAAAGAATCCATGTTTTATTTTTTAAATATGTTTCCGTTTGTGGGAAAAAATGAATACTATCCTTTATGTAACCACTTTGTTTAAATGTGGAATGTAATGCAAGTTTTATGATATAATTATCTAAAACTCTAAACCTGAAACGATCCTCAATGTATAATCTTGTAATAACTCAAGATTAAGTAAGGTTTAAGGCTGGGGCCTTATTGTTGTTATCAAAGGTCGGTTTAGATAACTTTAGAGGTTAGGGTATTCTTTAAGCATAAGTGACATTACCAAAATGGTTAGGATTTCAGAAAGAGTCATAGTTTTTAGATAAAGTGAATGAGTAAGTATATCTTCCTCATTTTTACTTGATGGATTTGTTGATATACTCACACTGACCTTTTTGATTTTAGTAAATGGTTGGATCTAGCAGCCACCAAAGTGACAATAGGTTTGAAGGAAACTGTGGTGGTTCTCTGACTATGATACTGGATGAAATGGGGGATTCAATGAGGAAACTCATGGTTGTTCTAAACCAACTATCCAGGAGTCATGATCAACCACTTGTACCTTTGTATGTTCTTTAATACATCATGTACGAGATGATCAATCGATGTGGATGTTCAGGTAATAATTATAAAGGTAACCATTATAGTTTATATGATCCTTACTTTTGAGGTAATTATTGGTTAATATATGTTATGATGGAAAATGAAAGGCATGAGATAAAAAAGAGGTTAAAATATGTTATGATTATTTTTTTAGATTTTATCTCTTTTTGGGGAATGTTTTAAGAATTATATATTTTGGAAAAAAGGACAACACGCAGACCGTGTGACAACCCGTCGCGTCGGACAAAGCTGCGAGAATCGAACCCACAACCAAAGTGCGACTAGTATTTATCACCTACCACTGGACTACGTGAAGTCCCCGGTTAGTATGAATTATTCTTTTTTGTTAGGTGACTTTATGAATTAAGATTAAGTCGATTTTGGGTTATTTATGAAAATTATTAACCTATCATGGAGGATATGTGATTAGGTTAATTACTTTTAAATACGAGACTTTATGAGCAACTGATGTTGTTTGGAGATAAATGTTACGATTTAACGTGGAGGACTATGTGACTAAATCCTTAAAATATTTGGGTTTCAATCTTAGTTTGGTTTAATTTGAATAATTTTATGGACAAATTGTTTATCGAATGGTCCTCGTTGAACATTGGGTTTTGTTGGACAAATTTTGGAGATTAAGAATAGATTTTATTTTTATAAAGGGTTATCCTTTTCTGGATTATCTGATCTTGTACTAACCTTTTTGGTTTTGGTTTTGGTTAAAGTCTAAAGACATGGGAAGTATATAGTTCTCTTTTGTGGATTAGGTGATTCTCTAGAAGTTGATTATAGTACTCTTAATGTGAACAAGTCTTCCTAAATACTCGTATTTTGGAGAAAATATGAGTTTGTGTAAGGAATTTAATAAAAGTTGAAAGTCAACATGATAAGTTATTATGTTTCCTTATGAATAAATTCCTCATTAAAAAGTAACTTAAAACAAAAATGTTGTCTATTAACTTTTCCTACTGGGGAATCGAATACCGTTTAACCCATCACAAGTTTGTGATTTTTTTTGTGGTTAACATTCTCCTAAACATGTTTTCTATCACTCTCCATCAGAACATGACCCTATGTTTTCTCCTTCATGTCCATGTTTTCTTACATGGAATCCTAGTATGGGTCAACTCGTTTGGCCTATTTACTTATCTTTATTTATTTTAAAGTGATTGTTTTACCGACTCTTGTTCCGATGTGGGACTTTCAAAGATGTTTTCAAGCTCAATTTTAAAATTGCGAGGACGCAATTCCCAAAAGGGGAGAAGGATGTAACACCCCAGGTAAATAAAGAATATGACATTTTTTTATTTATCCTTATTTGTGAATAAAATATTAATATTACATTAAAGGGGATGCTATGCTCGATGGCGTACCCAATACGCAACAACGGGTTTCTTTGGAATCTTACGTTGCACTCTAATAATAAAATAATATTATTTTAAATGGTAGTTAACGCCTAGCTGTTGTGATGGAGGGAATGAATAGAACTAACTACAAAATGATTATATATGTTTGTCAAATTTTTTTACTTTTTACAATAAATGATAGAGGATTAAAAATGCGAATGAATCCAATTTTAAGCGTAAACATTCTAATATTCTTTAAAAGGCCGATTAACCGCCTTTTGATGGTGAACCTCTTTTAAATACACTTTTTGACAATTTTATGTGTTATATCTAACTAAATAAAATTTTTCTTTATGATTGGGACATCAAAATTTACTTTGTGTGAATTTTTTGTATTTTTCCGATAAAGTTCATTTTTTAATGAATAGTGAAAAATGTTGTATTTTAATTCAAAACCTCTTTTTAATATAATTTATTAATATGATTAGATTATCTTTTGAATTGGTATTAAATTGAAATTAGAGTATATTTTTACCATTTAATCCATTGGTGGTCATTGGAATCAATTTCACTTTGAAATTGGACTTAAACTAGTGTCAATATTTTGATACTTATTGTTTCATAAAAACATGTTATTTGTCATGACAGTGGGAATTAATTATTAAATTAATTAATGTAACTTATATGATTTGAATTTTTTAAAATAGACATAATTTTTGAATTCATAATATCAAATATATCTTAGGGTGAATATTTGGTATTTTTCTGAAAAACTTCAATTTTTGATGAATAGTGAAACCACTAAGTGGTAGTTAAAGAAACTGATTTTTCGTTTAAATGAAAATTTTCCACTTCTGTGATTTGATTTTCAAAAATCCGACATACATGGTTGTCATTAATATGTAAAATGTGGTTTAACGAGATTAAAATAATTTTTTGGTGAATAGTAACTTTTAAGTTCTTAATCGCGATTAGAGGTAATTAGTGTAGTTTAAGGAAAAAATAATGTTTTAATAATATTATATGAGCTTGATACATGTCCTACCATCATTGGATGTGTCATGGACGACCAAGAAAATCCATGGGTCAACTTGGAGACCCCATGGAGCCACTTTTGTTGGGAAATGACATAAATAACTCAAGCAAAAATAACACAAACATGATATGTTTTACTAAAACAATTTTTACATGGGGTTATACAAGTCTGAGTTTTGAAAATAAATATTCATTGGAAATATAAAAATATTTCCTACATAATATTATTTTTTTTATATTTTTTAGACATTAAATAAATTAAATTATTTATGACATTATGATGATGCAGCGATGACATCATTATTTAATGATTTAAATAAAATGGAAAGATAATGTAAAATCTATGACCTACACTTCTCCAACACCTATTGGATGGGTGGATTTCGAAACCTTATCACCTTACCCTTGAAACACATCAATGTGGGACCATTAAAATCCGAAACGCATTCTAAAATAAAGTAACATTTCTTTACTTTCCAAGAGTCCCCTCCTCTCATCTTATAAAAGGCCCCCACCTCTACCTCCTTACCCACACTTCCAAAGCCTTTGGCTTGACCAACCCCTGCTAATTTTGACTCTCTAAATCCCTATATTACTCCATGATGCCTCACTTTGGTAATAATTCTTCCCATGGAATCCTTTGAGCTCAAACCAAAGGGAGTTACCCGATTTTAAAGTAATGTCTTCACTTGAGTCCTTTTGTTTTATTTCGCTTCTCCAACCTCCCTAAACTCTTTTTATTCATTTATTTTGTAACAAATCCAGTATCTTCAGTATACAAGTATGTTTTTATAAGAAGTATTCGAGCTACAATTACACACACCTACATCTAATGGTTAAAGAACTTACTATTTTCGTGGATGGTGAATTTCTGCCTCCCGAAACGATGATTGTTCAACATTCTTTTAACACCTTAAAAGGTGTCCATTAAGATGAAAATATATTTATATATGATATATAATATGTTTATGTTTTTATTAATCTTATGTATTTTTCATTTTGGGCATACCTTTATGGTTTCCATTATGGGTAAACACGATATCTTCATTTTAGGAAGTGTGGACTACCACCCCATCAAAGTGATTTGATTTGTTAATGCCATATGTGGGATGTATAAAGGATGTAATTAATGGTATTATATATTATATTATACTGGAATTATAATATACCTTTATATCATTATGATTCCATTCTATAAAATACAAATAGAAATGAAAGTAGCTTTCATGCGTACATACGACTTACCGTCTCCATGAACAGTGTATTTCATTTCTTACCTCTAAATGATTATGTAATATTATAAATGCATGTATATACTGGATATATATGATATATACATCATTATTATAACTCTGGATATAATGGATACATGAACAACTTGTAATTAAAAAGAGAATATTTTGACTCAAGTACCAATGATCCTTAAAACGACCGTTATTAACTAAAATAATTACATAGTGTTCATGACATGGTAATAAGTGATATAAAAGGAATAATTAACTTGAAAAAGGTTCTTAAGAAAGTATAAATTAACTCATGTTTATTATTTAGGAGATTAAAGAACGATCAAGTCAAGTCGGACCCAAGGTAAGGGATCCTACTCCTCTCTTTATAAGTACACTCTTTTATGTTATTCCTTTTAAGCTCATCATTCTTATGATTGGGATGTTAATTTATATTAATCCTACTTTACTTATTGTGTTCATATGACGAGAGACCCTATTTTCTCTCATCAATCCGTTTTGGAAGTTTTGAGTGGCGTCGTTAGGGAACCGAATTTTCGTAAGAGGTCTAACCTCTCTCTTTCTTTTTTAAGTTCTCTCCTTTATGTTACCTCTTTTAAGCTATTCTTTGTTATGATGGGGGATGTTATTTTAAATTCCTCTTGATTTAAATTTTATTGTAATATGATGAGAGACCCTATTTGATCTCATCAATCCATTTTTGGAAGTTTTAAGTGGCGCCAATAGGCTGCCGAGTTTTCGTAAGGGATTTTTTATCTCACTTTTATTCCCGTGGGATTTATGCTACATATGCCACAATTTCCATTGAGTGGTTTATGTACTGCCCATTATGTTACTCATTGTGTAATATACTTTCATTTATGATTATTCACATCAATGTTGTATTTTATTTCTTTCACAGGGTGTATGTTTCGAAAGTTACCCAAGTCGGTAAGGGAACATTTCACCCTCCTATTTTTAAAAGACTTATTTTGTTATGTCTTTTAATTCAAATACTATTATGTTGGGATATGTTCTTATATATCCTTATTGATGTAAATTTTATTTCCAAGTGATGAGATACCCTTTTTATCTCTCATCAACTCTTTTTATGAATTTTAAAGTGACGCCGTTAGGCTGTCAAATTTTTGAAAGGGAACTTCTTAACCAAATTTTGATTATTTGGGATAAACTTATACTCCATGAATATGTCATTCTATGAATATGTGTGAATGTACTCTGATTGTTTTACACTTAATATTCACTTATATTTCGTGTATTCCTTTGTCACACATAATTATGTAATTGATTTATCCTTAATCTAAGGATACCGTCTTTATATGGGACTTCGTCTCAATCTACATTCATTGAGGAATATTTTTGTTTTATACACAACCTTCTTTTATACGGTGTATAAACCCCTTTGACTTTTACGTTTATCCAAAAGGAATCTTCTTTATATGAAGCGTTTTACTAAACGACAAAAGGGAATGTTTTTTCGTACGTATGCGGCGACAATGACTTCTCCGCTGCCGTGACCATTATTTGAGTTTCAGATTCCTCTACAAGCCACAAATTGTTTTGAAAAAAGAAAAATAAATACCATGTTTTACTTTTCTGTTATTTTGGTATTGAAAATGGTTTTCATAATGTTTTTATATCAATTTGTTGTATTTATATCTTGTGATTGAAAAGTGGAAATGTTATGTTTCCTTTATGCATGTTTTATGTTATACAATTATGTTATGGTTCTTGGGCATTATTATGAAGATGGGTGCTTCCGTGAAAAACTAAGGGCGGGTGAGCCCGATATAGCTCTCCAATGCATTGGGTAACGCGAAGGAGTGAAACTTTAAGGTTTCTCCGAATAGATTTAGGGAATATACTGTGGTGGGTATTCCAAACGCAACCAAGAGGGTTACTCCCTACGTAAGAATGTTATGAATCCCTCAAGTTACCTTTATGTCTTATGATTTCTAAGATTTATTCATGTTTTGATGAGGTATGTTAAAGTGCTTATGTTTTATGGGTGAAGTATGATATCATTCTTATGTATATATGAACTCATGTTTCTTTTCCATATTTTTATAACCCTTACTGAGGTTTTTATTCTCATCCCAAGTTTTTTTGAAATGTTTTTCACAGGTCAAGGGAAAGGTACATGATATGATGATAGTGTCACGGAAGTGTCAAGAAAGAATCCATGTTTTATTTTTTAAATATGTTTCTGTTGATGGGAAAAATGAATACTATCCTTTATGTAACCACTTTGTTTAAATGTGGAATGTAATGTAAGTTTTATGATCTAATTCTCTAAAACTCTAAACCTGAAAAGATCCTCAATGTGTAATCTTTTAATAACTCAAGATTAAGTAAGGTTTAAGGCTGGGGACTTATATGTCATCAGTTTTTTCCTTGGATTACCATTTATGTGTTACCCCTAACATTCCTTTTATTCCATTCAATGGCCAGTAATAGGAGGACTCAGGCTAACAACCAATGTGGAGATCAATGTGATGACTATACTAATATGATGACCAATCCAATGGTAGTGGGAATCACGAACTTTTTCATGCTTCTCTCTTAGCTAACTCAAGATTTGAATAGAAACATGGGTCAAGAGGAACGTTCACCCCCCTAGGAAAGAACAATTTGCCATCAAGAGATTCATGAGATAAATGCCTCCTAATTTTAATGGATCATCTGATCCCTCAATCACTGAACAATGGATAAACATCATTGAAAAGATCTTCCCCATCCTTCAATGTTCTAAACAGGAGAAGGTTATCCTAACTGCTTATTGTATAAAGGGTGAATTTGTTCAATGGTGGATGTTGATCAAAAATACAAATCCTGAGGAGGATATCTAGGTGTTGGAATGGAAGGATTTCTAGAAGATGTTTTTCAATAAATATTTTCCGCACACGCTCTGTATTGACATTAAAAGGAACTTCCTTGACCTCATGAAAAAAATATAATGAATCTATTGGAGCGTATGGGGAAAACATCACAATGCTTGCACGATATGATTCCGGATTTTTCATTACCCCTGAATGCAAGGTTGAATGCTTCTTTGGTGGGCTGAAACCTAGCCTACGGAAAGTGCTGGTGATCCGTGACTTATACAGTAATGAAGAAATTGTATGATGTTCCCTCAAGGTTGAAATGGAGATTCAAGAATCTCTGGGGTATCATGGGGATATGAAGGGTAATCTAGACTTCAATTCTTGTGTTCTGAAGGATAAATCCAACGGTGTTAAAAAGATTCAGCACCACACATAACAAAGGTGCGGAAAGAAGAACCATAGAAATTGCCTGAAGGGTACGAGAAAATGCTTTAGGTGTGGAAGAGAAGGGGACCTGGATATTAAATGTTGGTAAGAAAAACCTGTGGCTGAAATAGAGGATAGGAATGCTCAGTTTGAACCTCAACGCATTGTTCACTGCTACAATTGAAAATAACCCTGGCATCTTGCAAATCAGTTCCCTAATCTAAGGGTTTTTGGAGGCAACCATCAACCTCCAAGTCAGCAAGGGCGAGATTTTTTCCATCACTACTATTGAAGTGAACCCCAACAAAAAAATGGTGATAGGTACACTAGTTATTCATTTAAGAATAGCGAACATAATTTTTGAATCAGGTTCTATGCATTATTTTATATCTCAAAAGTTTATTAGAACAATCCTAGCACAACGACAAATCATGGAAGTGAAGATGTCAGTGAGTACGAAAAATGGGGAAATCATTACATCCCATGTACATAACTCCTCCTCTGTCATAATATGTGGACTAAACTTCCCGGAGAACCTCATCATACTCCCTCTGGTGGAATTTGATGCAATTCATGGCATGGATTGGCTTTCCTTATATATATCCAACATAAATTACCATGAGAGGGAAATCACTCTCTATTTGGAGAGTCGACCCCCGATTATTTAAAAGTGCAAGGAGGAAGATGAATCTTATTTAGCTCCATGATATCAAGAGTGGGTATTACTACCCTATGAGAATGTGTATCTAGCTCAGATTATTGAGTCTAAGGAGGAAACCATCCTAGAAAACATGCCTATTTTGAGGGAATTGGCTGAAGTGTTTCCCGAATAATTGTATGGTCTTCCTCCTAGAAGAGATGTTGAATTCTCAATTGATCTTATACCTGGGGAATTGCCAATATCCAAGAATCTATATAGAATGGTTGTTCTAGAGAATGAGGAGCTAAAGAAACCACTATAGGAGAATCTTGATGAAGGGTTTATACGCCCAACTGCTTCACCATGGGGTGCACCAGTCCTCTTCATCAAGAATAAGGATGGGTCAATTTGCATTTTCATCAATCATCATGATCTTAACAAATTCACGATAAATAACAAGTATCCTCTCCCAAAAATTGATGAATTTTTTCGATCGAGTGTGTGGATATCAATACTTCTCCAAGGTGGATTTGTGGTTAGGATGTTATCAAGTAAGGGTGAAGAAGGAAGATATCCCCAAGACTCTTTTTCGTACAAGATACAAGCACTATGAATTCATAGTAATGCCTTTTGAACTCACTAATGCTCAAAAAATCATCATGGACATGATGAAAAGAGTCTTTAGAGATTATCTCGACGAATTTGTGGTAGTCTTTATCGATGATATTCTGATAGACTCCAAAACCAAGGAGGATCATGAGGAGCATCTAAGAACTGCACTAGGGACCTAGTAGAAGGAGAAGCTCTGTTCAAAGTACATCAAGTGTGAGTTCTAGTTGAAGGAGATCTCATTATTGGGCCATTTCATCACAAGAAATGGGATATATACGGATCCCTCCAAAATAGATGTAATTGAGGGATGGTTGAGGCCAACATCGGTAACGAATATGCGTATCTTCTTGGGGTTAGTTGGATATTATTGACTATTTATGAGAAATTTATCAGGATTTTTCAACCCTCTTACCAGGCTATCTCGGATGGGAGTAATGTTTTATTGGAGTGAAGAATTTTAATAAATCTTAAAGGAGTTGAAAATGAGGCTTATCACTATGCTCGTGCTCACTTTTCCCACAAGTGGAGAAATTTTTATGGTATTGAGTGATGCTTCAAAGAAGGGCCTAAGATGTGTGTTGATGAAAAATGACTATTCCATTGCCTATGCTTCAAGGAAATTGAACGTTCATGAATAGATCTATCCAACACATGACCTCGAGTTGGCTGTAGTGATCTTCAATTTGATATTTTTATGGCATTATCTATTTGGGGAGAAGTGTGAAATATATACTAACCACAAAAGCCTCGAGTATATATTCACATAGAAAGAGTTGAACATGTGCCAATGAAGATGCTTAGATCTGATCAAAGACTATGGATGCTCAATCTATTACCACCCTAGGAAAGAGAACAAGGTTGAAGATTCCCTAACTAAAAAGGACCCAGTTATTCTATCATTGTTGAGAATTGAAAAGGATCCAATCTTATTAGATTTGATGAAGATGGACATGGGAATCATAAAGAAGTGAACATCACCAATCCTTTTTCAAATTTTTGCTCAACTGTCACTTTTAGAAAGGTTAAATGATGATAAAAAGGGTGATTTGGGAATTTAGGAAAAAGTGGAAGCTATTGGAAAAGGGAAATCCTTAGATTTTAATGTTAAGGAAGAATGAATTTTGGGATTTGGGAAAAGAAAATGTATTCCATCAAGTCTGGAGCTGATGAAGGAACTTTTGGATGATGCATATAGTTCAAATTTCACTATTCAACCAGGAAACACAAAGATGTATCAAGATCTCTGAGATCATTTTTGGTGGGATAATATGAAGAAGGAGATCGTTGAATATACATCAAAGTTCATGGTGTGTAAGCAAGTGAAGGCAGAGAGGCATAATTCAAAAGGGATGATGAAACCATTGCCCATGCCAGAATGAAAATGGGAGAACATCACCATAATCTTTTTCACCGTAATTCTGAAGACATCCAAAGGAAAAAAATGAAATCTGGGTTTTTGTGGACCGTCTTACAAAGGTTGCACACTTCACTGCAATTTGGGAGGACTTCTCATTGGACCAACTGGAACAGATATATATCAGGGAAGTGGTAAAGATTCATGAAGTACCACTATCTATTGTGTCTGATCGAGATCCAAGATGCACCTCAAAGTTTTTGAAGTGTGCTCAACATGCATTGAATACTAAACTGAACTTCAGTACAACCTATCATCCTCAAACTGATGGCCAATTCAAGAAGACTATCCAAACACTTGAGGACATTTTGAGAGCATTCTCAATGGACTTTAGAGGAGGATGGGATCAACATCTTCCTCTTTTTGAGTTCTCTTATAATAACAGTTTCCACTCGAGCATCCAAATGACACCATATTAATACCTTCAGGGGGAAAGGTGTAGAACACTAGTGTGTTGGGATGCCTTCAGTGAGCGTATGCTACTTGGACAAAAAATGGTCGAAGAAATGGTAGAGAAGGTGAAAACCATTCAGCATCATATCAAGGTAGCACAGAGTCGACTGAAGATTTTTACAGATAACCTTCAACGAGACCTTGAGTTTAAAGTTAGAGACATGGTATTTCTATGCATATCTCCATGGAATAAGGTCGTGAGGTTGGTAAATAAAGGGAAGTTATGTCCAAGGTAAATCGGCCCCTTTAAGATTCTTGATCGTGTTGGGGATGTGGCCTATCGACTAGCACTTCCACCTATTGTGGACAAATTAAATGATTTCATTCATGTATCCCTCTTAAGGAAGTACATACCAGACCCTTCACATTTAATATCTTCAAAGGTGGTATAGTTAGAGGATTATCTTTCTTATGAGGAGAAACCAGTGAAGATCTTAGAACGTAGAGAAAAAGTTCTATGAAATAAGACAATTCCCCTTGTCAAGTTGTTGTGGCAAAACCACAAGTTTTACGAAGAGGCGTGGGAATTGGAGGAAATGATGAATCCGAGTTACCCACATCTATTTTAGTGTGGGAAATGGAAATTTCGAGGGAGAAATTTCTTAAAGGGGTAAGACTATAATGACCCAAACTTTCATTAATGGAAATCCATCTTGATCAAATTAAATGTATCCTTATGTAAAATGTTCATATAAAATGTAAAATTATTTGGTTTTATGTTTTTGTATTTTAAAATACTGTTTTTATGACCATTTATAATATATCCATTAAATAGTGATCACATGATTAGTATAAATATAGGGCTTTAACAAATCCAATTTACTCAGACAAAGGAAGTGATGACCTCATCGAGTAGACATTCCCCATATGAAGCCCATTTTTCAAAGCTCGAAAATGAAGTTGTGTCTTGGGGATTTTCTCTTGACCAAGCCCAAGCCGAGCTTGAATATGTTAAACTCTAGTAGGACTCCCTATGAGAGAAGTGGAAGTTGATAGAGATTACCAACCGAGCAATGTTATCCGACCAACCCCAAGAGTCTGTCACCATCACACACCTTACTCATTGGTCATATGAGGGTGTTTTAAGGGGTTATGTAACAAGAACATAGCACTATGGTAATTTACATTATGTTTTTATATAATAATGAATATACTTTCATTTTATTATGGTTACCTTGTAAATAGTTTTTAAAGCACAAATAGTATTTTTAGTTAATGTTCAAATAAGAAATCTATTTTGATGAATTAATAGATTTTTTAATTAAATAATATTTTAATAAAATATTATTATTTTTATTAAATAAAATTTTATTAAATATAAATGATCATTTAATTTTATGAATGCAATTGTAATTTTTATTAAGGTTTGAAAGCCATTTTTTTGTCAAAACCCATGAATTTTTTATAAATGTTGGTTTTTTTTATAAAAGTGAAAATTAACATATTTATAAAATTGATTAAGAAAAATGAATAATATTTATGGAATCTAGACCTCAAAATTATCCAACTGTAAATTTTTCATAATTTTTTGAGACAGTCAAATTATTGGGTAAAAAATAAATACCATTTAGATATATAATGTGTTTTATGACATCATAATGACCCAATAGTGATGTAATAAAATAATATAAACATTATGTTTGGCCAATATATGTCTTAAAATTAAAATAATCACATTTTGTGTTTGTTTTATTTATTTTACAAAGTTTTAGTGGACCCTTCAAGACTTATTAAACATTGTTTCTTTTTAAATTGTTTTCCTTGGGGGTGTAACTTACCTGCACATAATCAAACCCATTATTTTAAGTAGTTAGGACTTTGGCCTTAAAAAATATTGTTTTCCACTCCCCTTTGGAAAAAACCATGGGCCTGTTTTTAGTTTTGATTAGTTTAATGTGTGGTGTCCCAAACCTAAATAATAAACAATTCTCTCTCCTTTTCTATATAAACCCACTCAAGTTCCTACTTCCTCCTCACTCAAAGCCTTTTGAGTTCGTCTAAACTCTTCCTTACACTCTCTATAATCCTCCCAAGTATCGCCAATCTCCTAAGAATCCTCTCTCAAGCCTCTCTCAAGCCTTTGGAAGCACATTTCCAAGTAAGGGTTTTCTTTTATTCTCATTTTTGTCCAATATTATTTAAGTTGTTATGCCCTTTTAATTTCAATTATAAATGATGGGGTATGGTTTCTAACATACCCCATACATAATTCATTATGTTTTAATGATGGTAGACCCCTTTCTTTCTCATTAAATTCCTCCCATGTACACTCGTTACTATGCTGCAATTCCAAAAGGAATTTCTCTCTCCTCATTTACATTCAAGAATTTCTTTTGTATCATGAATCTAAATTCGATTACATTTGTTGGTAAATGTATCTATAAGACCCCCTTACTGTCCATGTCATGTAAATATGATGATACACACATTTCTCTCTCATCAACCATTTTTATGAGTTCTTATGTCACGTCGTTATGCTGCCAAAATTGCACCACGTTTCTCCAACCCAACATCATTGTGTAGTGAATACCATGCCCATTTCTCTATAAAGGGTATTCAAATTTATGCACATTTAATTATTGTTCAAATAGTTTTTAGTATGTATTTAACATTCTTTTATCGTGTAATAAATGATTATGTTGAATGATTCTATTTTTTATGATCCATGTGGCACACTTATGCATGAAGTGAAATGTTTAAGAAGGGTACACCCTGAAAGTGTTCTAATGCATTGGGTAAAGTACAATATCATGATACATCATGTACGATGGGTGTTTTATAAGGCTAATTCAATTTCAATGAGGGTTTACTCATGCTTCATTTTCAATGAGGGTTTACTCATGCTCCATGTGTAATGAGACTGGGCTCATGCTAATTCCATTTTAAGTGTTGTTGCCACATTTCCATGTTATGATTATCATGATTTATCATTCCTTTATGTTTATGCTTCTTCTGTGCTCTAATGATATCCCTATTGTCTTACATGTATTTTATTCCTAATGTTATTCCATGATTATTCCCTTACTATGGCTTTACAGCTCACCCTTTTCTTATTCATGTCCTCAAGTTATCCCATGCAATGCTAAGTACGAGGGAATATAGTGGTCATGTAAAGAAAGTTTTCAATAAAGTTGTTTTATTTCATGTTTTACGTTTTTATGTAATGATCCTAATCCCCAAAGACACTAGACCTCTCGATCCTCTATGATGTATAACGTGATGTTTATGTAATAAATTATGTTTAATTGTGTAATAAAAAGTAGGGTTGTCATATTATGTATCATGTGTGATTGTTCATTTATAAATTACATCATATTGTCCATTGATGTGGTATAATGATTAATTCACAATTTTAGCCATATAAACTATATATGTTATATAAAATGTACTTATAAAGTTTCATTAAATATATTCAAATAATAAACATATTTTATTATATATTTAATGATATATATAAATAAATTTCAAATACATTTGTAATTATAATTATAACTATATATATAAAAATAATTATAAAATTTTACATATAATATTATAATTTTTTTAATATGTTTTTATATATTAACAACTATATACAATTATTTATAAATATATACTATTTATAGTTTTAATTATAACTATAAATAAATATATATATATATATGTAAATAATTATAAAATTATAATAAATATATTTATTATACTACTTATAAAGTTATAAATATATAATTAAATAGATATATTTATAAATACATATATTAATATTTATTAATAAATACAAAATAATTTTATATTTATTTAAATAATTATTTAATTGGCCATGAAATTGTTCCCATAAAGGTGGACTTTATCAGCGCTAAATACACACTGATAAAATACATATTAATAAGAACTATAATTTTAGTGCTGATAAAAGAGGTCTTTATCAGTGCTATAAGTTTAGCACTGATAATGGTATGTTTTATCATCATTTTTTATATTTTAGTACTAATAAAACATACCTTTATCAGTTCTTTTAAATAGCGCTAATAAAGGTTCCATCGGGTTTTATAAAAGAACCCTAACAGACTCATCTTCCCTTACACCCTTTCAAGCCTTCGTGGAAGATGACCCCTAAGCCATCAAGAACTTCGAAGCCACCGAGCCCTCCTCCATTGTTGATCCCTCCATTGACGTCAATCCCTCGTCCATCACGACCCCTCCTCCTCCTCTACTACCAGCGCTGCCACATCATTTTCCTCCTCCTCCTCCTCCACCTCCTTCTCCTCCTCCTCCATGGGCGGACCCCTTGTCCACCTAACCTGCTCTAGTGTTCCCTCCTCATCCGAGGATCATCCCGACAGCCTCCTCTACAACGCAGGGATCCCCCCCGGTGAGTCTCTGTTGCGATTTTCTTGGTTTCCATCGGGTGCATAGTTTTTCGCTAGACCTTTACATCAATTTAGGTTGGTAATTACAATTCATTCCATTTATTTGAGACTTCATTTGATGATATGTATTCTAAACATGATTTTTTATCAGAAAAATGATTTATATTTTGTCTAAATTTTATTGGTCAAATATTTTCCACGATCACTTTTTGGTTTCCATTAACATAATGGTTGTATTTTAATAATTACATGATACTTTTTTTCAAAATTTTATTTCATTTATTCTAAATTCTTAATAATATGGAAATGCTGGTTTTGTTTAAGATAAATTATTTATTCATGGTTTATTGAAATAATGAAAATTTATAAAGTTTAGTGATTCTTGGTTTAAGGGTTTTAGATATTATTGAAGGGGGTGTGTGTTTGATTTATGGAATTATTTAATATCTTTTGTGGATTTATTGTGATTTTTTGGTGTATTCCCTTAGATTTACACTTTTTTCAAACGGTTTTAAAAGGTATTTTCAAATGTATGAATACTATATATATAGTAATGGATTGTTTGGAAGTTCATAAAAGGGTATTTATTTAGTTAATTTCCACCCTATGTGAGCCCTATGTTAGGGTTTGAGGTGATAAATTTTTTCTTCGTCAAGTGTCAATGATCTGGAAGTTCATTCTTTGAAAGTTCACTTGGGAGATATTGGATAAAGAGTAGTTCACCAGAACCATTGAATTATGAGTTTAGAAATCTTAATTTAGTTCACTGGAAGTTTATAAGTTTGATATATCAGTTCCCCTATAGTAAAATTTTTTGTTTAATTAAATTTCAATGAATCCTTAAAATGTTAACTCACTGGATGTAGGTTGCTAGATGGTTCCTTTACTGAATGTTCAGAGAGAGTTCCTTTACTGGATGTTTAGAATGAGTAGTTGGATGAACAAGTTTAGTTGATGGAGTACAGTTGAGTTCGGGTATGGAAATATCGAGGTGCAACATTGTATACAAGTACCCATGACATAGGTTATGGACTTAAATAAATTTAGTGAGGTGAACGGTATGGGAAGCTACTTGTATTTGAATGAATATCCATAGGAGGTGATGGATGTGTATAAGTCCATGAATCCCGTGAACTCTAATTATGATTCATGGGAGTCTCTTCTATAAAATGAAAATGGAATAGTTTTTCAAAGTCATTAGAGTGAAGGGGATATGGAATGCACCATTCACTAGTGTTGGTGTTCATAAATAATTTTTTTTCTAGAAATCAACAATTACTTGTGCCAACGGAAGGAAGCATAAAATTCTAGGATGGAGGTTGTGACTAGATGATTAGTTTAGGAACACTATAAATAGTGTTATGAACTACATGTGTAAGTATATATTCTTGTATAAATAAATGTAAGAGATTATTTGACCAACAATGATGAGGCCTAAGTACCGAAAGTAGGTGGTTATAATAAGAGAAGCACACTTAAGAATATCCAGATTCCCATAGGTTGGAATTAAAAAGTCTATGTTCAAAGAACTAGAAGGATCATATAGGATATCAAATGATCGAAATATGGTATTGGAGATACATCTTCTAGAGAACTAAGTAGGGTTTTCAAAAATTGACATTACCTTGTAACTCATGTCCTCCTTTTCAATTGAATAAAAATGTGATGTTGTTTTTCTACCATACACATTAGATTAAAGTATGAATTAAATAATCCTTATATTTAATGGTGTTTGTACATTGTTCATACATGTTTATATATTCTATTTATGCTTGTTCCCTCATGTGATCATTGAAATAAGGAAAATGAGATGACAAAAACAAGGGGAATCTAAGTTGGAGGAAAAATAGGTGCAGTTTTCAGGGTGTGTGCTCATCCCAGTTTTGGTATTTGAATCCATGAGGGATGCATGTAGCAGTGGCTAATATGATACATTTGGATAAAGTTCCACTATGTTGGAGAATCCGTAGTAAAAACTAATGATGATCTTAAAATTTCCACTTGTCCCCAATAAGTTGTATCAAATCTTATGTTCATTTTTTATGTCTCAAAAATTTATTGTAGTAATCGATGATAGAGAACAAATGTAGAGTTATTTGTGGAGTAGTTTTTAATGAATCAAAAGTAGTTTCGGTGTAAGATTATTTGGTTCTAACGATTAGATGGTTTGTTTGAGTAAATAAAAAATTATCTTTCTCTTGAAAACTAGACATATCCCATTAATAAGTTGAACATCTAGGAAAGTAATAGATTCCAAAAAAAATAGGTAGCATATATCTTAGATAGAAAATAAAATCCCACTATTGACCAATAAAACTGTTCAACCAAACATATATCATTCTTAAATATCATTGGAATCCATCTAGGGATGAAAAATTGATATCAGATACACATAATAGACAATTTATATAATGGTTAGAAGACTATATTTTTAAGAAGTCAGATGAAAATCTGGACTCAATTTCATAACGGCATCGATGGCTAGCCGAGGGACCAAGTGTGTATGTATTATCTTACAATACTTATTTAGTTAATAGTTATATATTCTATAAAAAATAACATGATGAAGACAATACCATAAAGAAGAATGGGGTTTCACTTGTGGTGGAAGCAATGCATGTTTCTAGTGCTAAGGAAAAAAATCCAATTTATGCGAATAGGTCATACTTTGGTATCACAAAACAAATATGGGGGTAGGATTATAAAAAATTCAATGTGTTGTTTTTTCAATACAAGTGGGTTGATAAAAGAAGTGTTGTTAAAATTGATTAATTGGGATTTTTGAAAGTAGATTTCAGTATGGAAGGGGAGAAATACGAACCATTTATAATGGCAACAAAGACAATATTAGTATTTTATGTTCTAGATCCTACAAACCAAAACTGGTCAATTGTTCTATTACATACCAAAACAACTAAAGGGTCAGAAGAAAATTCAACGGAGTATAAACCTTTCATTGGGACTCTTAAATCATTTCACAGTGGTCCCAATGAAGAAGGCTTTTTTTATGTCATAGGATACCACAATGAAGGGATTTACATAGTCGATATAGGGGTCATATCTATTCATCCATTAAAAAAATTTGTGTTCGATAAATAGGTTATTTATTGTAATACGCATTGTGTTACATTTTTTTATTATCTATTCACTGCAGATTTTAGGAAATCTAAATTAAATGTCAAACCACCTCTAAAGATAATGAATTCTTTACCTATTGATGCACCAAATCCTAATTCATAATAGGTCTCTCAACCTACTTTTCCTAGACCCAGTGTAGAGGAACAACAGGTTTCCCAACCTGTTGTTGATTGTCCTAGTGCTGTGGTACAACATGTTTCTCAACTTATTGTTGCTGGTCCTAGTGCTGATGCTAGAACTCTAGAGGAACATAATGATGATACTGAAATTAAATAAATGGTAGGCTATGAGATTCTGGTGGTGTATGAAAAAAAAGAGTGTCATAGTTTGACAGTGTAAGGCAAAATCCTTAAGGCAAAACTAAAAGGTATCAAATTTGAGGTGGGATGGAATAAGAGTGGCCAACATATACACCCCAAAAAAATCTATCTTTAGTAGCTAAATTGGAATCATCACTCAACAACGCATGCCAATTGATGTAACGTCATGGCACCATGTTGTCACCGAACGTAAGACACTAATGTGGGAAGATATTACGACAACATTATGATACAATTTCATTAATTTATTAAAATAAAATAAAATAATAAAACATTGACTTACTATATATGATCGATTGTAGAGTGTATTTATAGTAGATTTTTCACACAAGGAATATGTCTTAAGAGTTTGAGGAAGGATTAATAGAGGCTACCACACAGTTTTAACAAAATATCATCTTTAATATTCTAAAAGGAAAATCAATCTGCACCCACCTCTTCTTTATGTACACATGATATCCTAAAGAGTGTGAGATGCATTTAACAGCCGTCATGTGGAGCAGAATTTTCAGGTACATTATTTCTGGTAATATGTTGTTTTACAGTGCTTGTATTCATCACTTTAATTGACAATTTTTTATTTATGAACCAAAAACTAAGTGCTAAAAATATGAAATGGGTAGCAAAACCAATGTACCTTTACTGTAAATCATGGATGAGGTACACTACACTAGAGAAAAAATGGTACATATTTTAAATATACCTTAATACATTTATGTGACAGAAAACAACACCATAACCATGTTCCTTTATTTATATTCATATTGATGAATCAAAATTGAAATCCACATCCATCCCATTACATGTTCTATGGAAAGAGGCTCATGTAAATAAATAGGGGATACTGATAGATGAAAACACACAAAAAGTGTGGCAAACATGTGTAAGTACGACATAAAATAAATTTGTTTTTATTTAAATTTATATTACATAACAATGATTACATATTTACAATATTTTTTGGTTGACATAGTCATAGAAATAAACCACACCTAAACCAGATGCAGATATAATTTTAGTATCCTTGAAGCAACCAGAATAGTATGGCTACCTTAGAGGTGCGGGTTTTGGGGTGACACCCCAAACAAATTTTCAAAAAGAAAAAAATCTTAGGATCAAAATGGGGAAATGAAAAATATGAGAGAAACATTATCTATGTTTCAAGAAGAATTAAAATACCAGAGATAGATGATAAAAAGTTTGAAGGGGGAGACACAGAGAAGAAAAAACTCAAGAACAACTCGTGTGCAAAGATCTCACCCGACCCCCACATGTTTTGAGGTGAGCCACTCCCCTAAAAAACTTGACTTAGCTAAGGTAATCAATGTTATAAGAATTTTTTATGTGAAATTTGAATTACATAGACATTGAGACCTTTTCTTCACTAATATTCTACAGGGAGAAAATGACTGTGATTTATATCTATCAACTCTCACCTATCTCCTTGTTGCGAGGGATACAATGTTCAACATACAAAACAATATGCTACACAATAGACCACCTCCAACAGATCATATTTGAGTGTCGATTAATGTAGCTCGTGAGCTGAGAACTAAGATACATGTTCCTAATGACGATGACTACATTCATACAGTCGAACAAGCTGTTGCAACATTCATCACATAGCCGTCAATTCTTGTAAAACAATGTCAACAAGGAGGTATTCATTTCCAATTTATTTTCCAATATGAACCTTTAATATTTAATGAAAAAAGGTCTGAACTGTTGAATGTTGTTACCGAAAAAAAAGAGAAGGGGGTGAAAGGAAATATCGACTCAAAACTATCTCAACGATCAACCAAATGATCAGAACAATCTACTGAGATCACTTTCACCCCACCCATTCTATATCCACATTTAATATCATTGCATGACCATGTGGATACAAAGTTGATAGAAGAAAATACTGTCATAGTATATTTTAAAAAAAATATGCATGGAGGGGAAGAATCAGATTGCATTAGTGATGAAAATATAAATGAAATCCTCAAGTATGAATGTTTAGGTGCCTCAGTTGTAAATGTATACATGAGGAATGTTTTCATTATTGGATTTTACAAAAGCTGATATACTATGATAATTATGACTAAATGCATTTCATATTTTTTTCAGTCGTATATATGAAAAAATATTAAGGGATTTCACCATGAAAAAAAATTGGACTCGTTAGTCCTCACATCACCTCTTCAGAAGAAGTAATAAATTATGATAAAGAGGGTGAAATAATTTCATCCCTGCTCAAATCATTTGAAAACAAAATTACGGATGACAAAATCTTTTTAATACCAATAATTTAGGGGTAAAAATCTACAATTTAATCTTATCAACTATATTTTTATATCGTTCATTACTTACTCCTTTTTGTGTTTTTCGGTAACATTATATTCTCATTGCAATCAATTTTGATACTCCAAATATTTTTTTTTGGATTCAATGCATGGATATCAAAAAAACTGACCACGCATGATGTCGTTTCTCAATTTGTAATACACTAGATCCATCATTTTAAAACTAAACATCTCATTATATAATTTATATTATCCTTTAATAAAGATTTTTTTTTGATTGGGCAGTGTATCAATATCATCTACTTCATGGAATGAATCCATGGCCTAAGGAAAAGAACACCCATGAGATCTAAAAATGGACAAGTATCAAGGTATATATAATAAGATTTCACTATCTAAACACAAATCAAAACGAATTACTTATCTTTCTCGATGTTTCTATAGTATCCCAAATAAACAAATAGAAAGGTCTGTGTTTATTATATTTGTAAATTTATGAAAGAGATCATATTTCATCAACAAACTAGCATCCCTGTATAGGTATTTTCAAAAATACTTACTATTTCATTTAAAATATTTATTAATCTTTTATGTATTTATATTTTTTTGGTACTACCATGACTGTCGTAAAAACTCATATTCACAAGATGATATATATGTGTTTAGAAACGGATGGGTAGCATACCTGATGGAAGATTGTACACAATTAAGATGAATGTGAATTCCTACTATTTGTGTTATCCTTATATGATCATTGATATCTTCCTTGTTTACACATATTAAGAATCTATGAAAACCCTTTATTATGTTTCATATCCTCAGGTTATGAAGAATGGTTTTAGAAATGATCTCTCTTTAAATTAGAGAATCACTTAATGAGAGACTCTTATGAACTAGTTCTTTATGTTTCCATATTTCCAAAAGAACTATACCTAAACTATTATTGAGTGGGTCATTTATAATCAGTATTTGGATCATTTATGAAACTGTTTCTACTGATGTTTTGTGTTGGAAGAATATTGGTCGTTCATCACTCACAAATTTAATAAATAAACTAAGCATTCTTCACTATGTTTGTTTAACAACTGCTTAGCATAACATCTGATCTCAACATCTGATCTTAAATCCCCCTGATGCTCTCATCAGACACAATCTCTTTGATATCCTAATTCAGATTTCACTTTTCCTTCTCTTCCTACACGCATTTACCTAGTAAATTGATGCAAGTAGAGAAGGAAAAGTGAATGTTGAATGATGATATCATAGATATGGTGTCTGATGAGTGCATCACGGGGAGGCCAGATCAGAATTTCAGATCAGATGCTATGCTAGGAAGTAGTTAACCAACAATAGTGAAATGAAAAATGAATCATTAGTTTTGTTATTATCTTATATCTAGAGTAAAGAAACCCTTTGGAAATATGTAAAGGTAATGTTACGATATAATATCTCTATTTTAATGAAAAATTATGTAACAACACATTGATCTGATTTTCATTATTCTTTGTAGGATATGTTTATTTTAGATGATTTTTTTCCATGTGACATGCCTTTGTAGGAAGAGCAATGTTCATGTTTCTACTCAATCACATAGGTAATTTTGATGTTTTAATAGTAAAATCATTGTCTATAGAATTAATGAATTGTTTCATATTTATGTTTAATTTATTTCTTTTATGTAAGGAATATTAATCTACTCAAATGTGATATCAATGTATGAAATGTTTAGGTCATTACAGTTGGTATCAGAGTAATTGACCTATTCAAAATCATGAAAAAAATTTAGTTGTTTTGATACTTTAGAGAGATGATCTATAATTCATTTGAAATGTGTTGGAATCAACCCCACCTCAATATGACACATGATGCAACCAGTATAACTCAAAGTGTCTATTTTTATTTAAAATTGACATTATTTCTAGTAAAAAGAAAAAGTGATATACTTAAAATTAATAAAACACATTCCCATTGTTTTGATACTTTAGGGAAACAATCCATAAGTCATTTATGACATTTAGAAATAGAACACACTTCAATTCAATGCACAATGTGACTGGTATGACTCAAAGTGTCTCTTTTTATTTAAAATTGACATTAATTTTAGAAAAAAACAAAAGCGACAGACTAAAATCTGAAAAAATTCATTTGGATTGTTTTGATACCTTTGTAAAATGATCCATGAGTAATTTGTGACTTTTAAAAATCAACTACACCTCAATATGATGCATGGTGTGACCGATATGGCTAAAAGTGTCTGTTACAAGTTTCAAATCGGCAATTTAGCTCAAAATGTGTCACTCACAAAAAACCTAGAAAACCTGATCCAATTGTCAAAATAATTTAGGATAACAATTCATTATTTCTTGGTGATGTGTATAAAGAAGTATCATATCAAACCAACACATGATGTGACCGATATGACTCAAAATACGTGTTTCCAGTTTGAAATGACATTTTAGTAAAAAAAACATAACTGAAATTATACAAACTATGAAAACACATTCTGATTGTTTTAGTACTTTATGTAAATGATACATATGTAATTTCTAACCTGTATTAATTTACCTCACTTCAATTCAATGCACAATGTGACCAGTATGACTCATAGTGTCTCTTTTTATTTAAAATTGACATTAAATTTAGAAAAAAAACACGAGTGACATACTAAAAACCAAGAAAACGCATTCAGATTGTTTTGATACTTTAGGAAAATGATCCATGTGTCATTTATTATGTATTATAATCATCCCTACTACAATATTATTCATAGTGTGACCGGTATGGATAAAAGTGTCTTTTATCTGTTTAAAATTGACATTTTAGCTTAAAACGTGTCACTCGCTGAAAACCAAGAAAACCCACTCCAATTGTATTCATAATTTAGGATAACAATTCATAAGTTATTGGTGACATATATGTAGAAGTCTCATATAAAACCAATGCACGATGCGACAGGTATGACTCAAAATTCGAGTTTCTAGTTAGAAATGACATTTTAGTAAACAAACACAATTGACATACTAAATATTGAGTAAACATATTCGGATTGTTTTTGATACTTTAGGAAACTTATCCATATGTCATTTTTGACATGTAGAAATATTAAACACCTTAATTAAATGCACAATGCAACTGGTATGACTCAATCTGTCTTTTTTATTTAAAATCGACCTTCATTTTAGAAAAAAAAACAGAATTGACATACTACAAAACTAAGAAAACACATTCAGATTGTTTTGATACTCTAGGAAAATGATCCTTGAGTAATTTTTGACATTTATGAACCAACCATTCCTTAATCTTACACATGGTGTGACCAATATAAATCCAAATGTGTTATCTAAATTTGATATAAATTTCAGTAGAAGAACAAGTGACATACTCAAAACTGATCAAATCTATTCATATTATTTTAATATTAAAAAAATGGTATATGACTCATTTTTGACATGTAGAAATCAACCCCACCTCAATAAGACACATAGTGTGACCGGTATAACTCCAAATTTGTCTTTTTTATTAAAAATTGATATTTTTCTAATGTATTCTTTCATATTAATGTTTAATTTATTTAATTATTGTATTACTAAAATAATTATTTTGATATAAGTGTAATTTTTTTCTTGAGTTAAAATGCTTTGTTCAAAAACTAATACCATGGAAAATAATTTTTGAGAAGAGATAAAGGATGCAAAAGGATGAAACATTATTTTTTTAGGTGCTTGTTTGATAATAGTAATTGTAACTATATAAAACTTTATTTGAAATGTATATAGAAGTGTGTTTTTTTATTAATTATATCATTTAAATGTATATATCATTGTTTGAAAAACTCTTGTGTGTGTTGTTTCGTTCTTCTATGATTTGTTCGTGTGTAGGTGTTGTTTTGTGTAGGTGTGTAGGTGCTAGGTGTACTATTAAATAAACGTCACATCACATGCAACTATTCCTTTATCAGTGCTAAAAATAGTGTTTATAAAGGTGGCCATTTATTTGTGCTAAAACAACCCTGATAATAGGGGACCTATATCAGTGATTTTTTTAACAAGGATAAAGGGCCCCTTATATCAACACTTTCTTAGCACTGTTAAAGGGGAACCCTTTTTTCTACTCCATGATTTACAATGCTTTTATAGAACTATTTAATGTGGTTTATAGTTCTTCTAAAATCCTTATTTTTAGTAGTGATTGTTCTAATGTTCTCTTATTCTTCATCATCACTTCCCCCTTAACTTTGTTTTCATTGTTTCTTTTATTCTTTCAAAAGAAACCAAAATTCAAAAATATTTGGAGAAGTCACTAGGATGAACACACTAAATTCATTAGACCAACCCTAAGGTTAGCTAATGTGCTATATGTTGGGATAATAAAAAATGTATCTTCAGTAAATCCAATGATAGGCTATCAAAAAATTGGCGTTTTTGCCAAAATATCATGTTTGTCATAGTGATTATTCACTTTTCTTTTAAATATTTTTGTTAAAAGTGATGGAGTCATAGATTCTTCAAACATTTTGATTGTTATAATTATATTAATTACATGAACATACAAAATTGTAGAAATAATTCCAAAATTGGAGACATAGAAATATATTTAAGGAACCTTATATGCAATAGATTGTAGTTGTGAGAATTTAATGCATATCTTTTAAGTTTCAAATTTATATCAAGTGGATCAAATGATAAAGAAATCACACCAGCTACCAATTATAGAATAAATTATAAATAAAATTTTTAAAAATGAGAAAAGAAGTCAGAGAGTAAAATGGGAGTTGGATTTGACAATTTTTTATCTTGGAAAACCCTTGTAAGATAAGCTAGAGTTTCAAGATATACATTTGGGGAATTTTTTAGAGGGATGGAAGAAGAAAGGTCTAGATTAAAATAATTAATCTAGATATATTTTTGATGAAAACATTATTTTAATGGTCAATGTGATGATTTTAATTAAACTAGTTTTTCTAATTATTTTTTTATCTTTTCAAATGCTAAACCAGTTAAAGATACCCTATCATTTGCTTTGGATGATCCCAAAAATGAGTAAATTTTTTAGGATAAGATGTATTAGGTTGAATACCTCATTATTAACTTGGTAATGCTCCCAAGAGAACTACCTTTCAACGAGGAAGAAAGGTTAACCATAATTAGGGAGCTTTTCACATTTTGAAAGAAGATTTATTTTTATTTTATTATAAGTATAATGAAGTTAATTTTGATTATTTTTCTCTCTATGTAAGATCTTTAGAGTAATTTTAACTTATTAATTTCTTGTAGGGTCTTGAGAAGACTATTAATGAACCTAATGATAAACTTTTGAAATTACCAAATCTAATAGTAAATCCAAGTGTCTATGTGGTTAAAGAGAAAGATGATATTTATGAGATGAAAACTAGTTAAAAAGTAGATTTTTATACTTATTATGTCTTCAATAATTAATTTTTAGGGGATATTAAATTTGAAGAAAAATTACATCCTCATATTGAATTAATAAATTGTTTGCACATAACTCCTCTAGTTAAAGTGGAGAGAAAGTACAACTATGTTTTGTTCTCCGTTACAGCACTTCTCAAAAGTTAAAATTCCAAGTAAGGGGAAATAAAGGTAACTAAAAATGGTGCATTCCACAAGTTATTTAAGATACAAGGAAATAAATCTTATAATAATCACTTGTGGTGGTTCTTAAGTAATAAGTCTCATCCACCATCTATCTGGGGTTGAACCAAAGGTTTTACAGTTGTTGACGGTCAAAATCTAGTTCTCCATGGGGGTTAAACCCAATATTTCCTTATTTACAGTATGTTTTTAGTTTTTAATTTTTTTTTTCGTTAAATAACTTTTATTGTCTATTTTTTAGGAAAATAAGAAGGAAACACATTATACCATGTAACAACCTTTCATGGGTTGCTTCTTCCACTCCAATTGATCTTATAGGTTGTGTTCTTCCACCCAAAACTTTTAAAGAGTTTAATTTTCCAATATATGTTCCATGTAATGTGTGGGGAAGGGGCATATTCAAATTTAACTGTTATACTAATATTCAGGACTGAGGGTGTTTAATATTGGTGAATTTAATTTCATAGATAATTATTTCTTGAATTTTATTGAAAATTATTTTTAACATTACATAATGAATTTAAAATTTTAATTTTAATCTTTTTTTATAAAATTTTATTTGATCATATTGTACAACATTGAGTAGTTTCATAAATATTTTGATTTTCAATTACCAAAAGTAGATTCTTGTTAGAGAAACTTGAATCATCCTCCCAAAAATTTTACTCTAGTTTTTGTTTGTTTTTATCTTTAGATATTGGAATTTAATTCTTATTATTTCCTATTTATAGGAGATTGAAATAGGAAACTATAGGGACTTACTCAATAATAAAAGGAAGGGAGTGACATTGCTGAACATTAATTCTTACAGCTACTCACCAGTGGATAATATATCAAATTATTAATATTTATTGTACTTATTTTCATGGTGGATTAAAATCCTATTATTTTTTTGGTGGTGTATTTAATAAGTTAAAATTTGATATTTTAGTTCTTTTACATGCTGAAAATATCATGTTAACCACATTGTAACTGCTTCTATTTTAACTACCTTTGTGTGCTGAAATGTCAGTTTTTCAATATATTTCAACACCTTCATGAAAACCTTTGTTTAACTTCAAATTATAACATTATTATTATTTGAAAACCTTGAATATGGGCTAATTGTTTTAATATATTAACCATTGGATATAACTTTTTAATGTTGTGTATTGTTTTTCTATATGGAAAAATTATTTTTTTAACTTTTCTGGTGACTCTAATCATGGATCTATCACATATGATTTTCATAATATTTTTGAACTTATACTATAAAAATTTTTTCCTATCACTTTTTCATTCAATATGGGGCCATTTCAGGGTATTTAGTGTGGTCAATTAGTCTTTAAATTTTTTTTATCTAGGTTTCTATGAAATCCCAAAAAAACATTAATTTTTTTAAAAAATTGAGTGTTTTTAAGCATCACATAGTAATTTTCACTTAGTGAATCGTTTTCTCAAATTTGAGGGTTTTTATTTTACTCTAAGAAAGATAATATTTAATACCTTTTGGATTTATTTGGGTAAATCATTTTCCATACCCTCTTAGAAAAATGGATCTCTGAAAAAACATTATAAAAATGTTATACAATAATCATTCACATTGAAAATTTTAATTAGTATTTAACTCATTAGATATGCATCCAAATGATTATGAAAAAATACTACTCTTTATTGAAAATGTTCTTTAATTCGATTACATAATTAATTCATCAATCTTTTGGATGATTTATTTATTCCACCAATAAATTTTCACTCCACTGCATCCAATGGTCACTCTATTTACTATGGATGCTTAAATTATGTAAGTTTCTTCACATTGATTAAAAGAGAAGTTTGTAAATTCTTTTTGTTTCAAATTTGTGTATGTTAAATTCTCTTTAAATATTTCCATTTAAATATTTTTTTTAAAATAGTAACAAAAAATTTTCACTGAATAAATTTTATTTGAGTCGGAATCCTTTTTTTACTATTTGAGAGAATCTATAAGGGAACATCTTTAAGAAAATCATTTTTAGTATAATTTTAGCTTTTCTATTATGATATTAATTATATAACACTAAATTTTACTACAATATTTCTTAACGAATAACAATGTCTTAAGTGTAGGGGAATTTTATGTGGCCATTGTTTCATGTATTTTTTCACATTGCTTTTGTAGTTATATTTGTGTTTTAAAGATAAAATATGCCTTAAATTAGTTAATTGTTAGTGTTGTGTTCATTTGAATGTTTAATTGTTAAATTAATTAATTTTTTTTCAATTTATTCTTTTATGTTTAATTTTTAATTTGTGGTGAGTTATGTGTTCAATATTAAATATTAACATTTCTTTTAAGAAATTAATTTTAATTTTTATTGTTATATATTCTGTTTTGTTTATTTAATTTTTCATTACATTTTATTTTTTTAATTAAAAATTTTAATTGAAGTTTAATTTAATATATAATATAGTGAATTTAATTGTTGAATAATTAGTAACTTTAATTTACAATTTAATCATTTATTAATTTTTATAATTATTTTATTTAATCATTTCTTTATTTAATGTAACTTGAGTTTATTCAATTTTATTTTTTAATTTTAAAATAAGTTATTTTTTGTATTTGAATATATATTTATAATAGTTTTATTTTTAATTAAATCATTTTATATTTTTTATGAACGAATAATAATTTTGTTCGACAAGCTCGTATCAATTTTTTCTTATCATTATATAGGGGATTTGAAATCAGGTTCACATAGATGAATCTTGAATTTAAAATTTCAAGCCCTATATAGATAATTCTTGAAGAGCACAGATGTATCCAAATTACTGAGGTGGTGAAACATCTGATTTTCCATCTGAGGACCACGTACCTAAATGGAGTACTATCATGTTTTCAAAAATACATGTAACCAACCCAGGATTTGAGCCCAAATTGGCATTTTTGAAGAAGCACTCAACCTGATCTCTACTCACGAAAATATAACTACTCAAACTCGGATGTAGTTAAATTCACACAAAATAAGGTTATAAATTTTTGTAAAGTCTATTCACAAATGGAAGTAATACACTTCGAAGGTTTATTTGATCTAGTTTCTAGACTAGATACTATAAAAAAAATTGTAGTGGCAACTCATAATCATTACAATGATTTCTAAATGGATATAAAATCAGTGTTTCTAAATGGTTAACTTGAAGAATAAGTTTTATTAAACATATAAAAGGTTTAATTATTGAAAATGATGGTAGAATTGTTTTCAAATTGAATATTGAATTTTATTGATTAAAATAGGCTCCAAGGGCATCATATTTTAAAGTAGATGTCTATTTAAAAAAATCTGGTTTCCCAAAAACACTATTGATTATAGCTTATTCTCAAAGTATGATTCCTCATACACACTCATAGTGTTTTTTTATGTTTATGGACTAATTTTTTCTAGTAATAATAGTTTCTTAAGAGGTAAAGTTTCTATAAAGATGTAGAAGTAGTTTTAGATGTCTATGATGGGTGAACTAAACTATTTTCTAGGGATGAAAATTGAGAAAAACTCAGAGTATGTATTTATTTGAGAAGAAAAATATGCTATAGAGTTATTAATGAAGTTTGTAATGGAAGATTATAAAGAGGTTTATGCACCAATATTAGTTGGAATAAATTTTAGAAAAGGTAAACTAAGAAACAATGATGATCAGAAGAAATTCAGAATTATGATTGCTAGCCTTCGATATCTCATGACATTTAGACCTGAAATTACCTATTAAGTGACTCTATGTGTAAGGAATAAAAGTGAACTAAAATATTAACACATGATTGAAATTAAAATAATATTTAGGTATGTAAAAGGCTTAATGAATTGTTGTTTTAACTATAGATGTAGCACATATCTTAACTTTCTATCATACACTGATGCACATTAGGTAGGTGACTATATGAATTGTAGATCCACATCAAGTGGATTATTTCTTTTGGTGATAGTTGTATTAGATAGTGTAGGAAGAAGAGGAGTTTAGTGACCATTGAGTATAGCCGAAGTAGATTATATGGAATCTACTCATGAAATTATGTGGGCCTTATGGATTAAAGATTATATAGAATACTTGTGGGTTGATATGTATAGATTGATGGTGATTTCAAATGATAATTATAGTAAAATTTATCTTTCAAAAAATCATGTTCAACACTCTCAGTCTAAACATATTTATATTAGATATCATTTTATCAAAGAGAAGGTGGATTTAGGTGAATCAAACTCTTGAATATTGGATCAACAGAGAAGCTTCTAGATTACTTCAAAAAACCTATACCACAAGAGTGATTTTTAGAGTTAAAGGCTAATTTTTTTTTCAGATTTCCCCCACACACTTGAGAGTCTGATGCCTTATGTTACCCCATGGTCCATCGGATTATTTTTCTAAATGGGGTGATATTTCTGTGATGAAGGGAGAGTGTGTGTAAAATGGTGGTTTTTTATTTTGAGTTCAATAAGTGGTGTCATTTGAGTTAGTCTTAAAAAACATTCTTATTATCTAGGTATTGATATATGTCAACAATAATTCATTATCCATTAGTGTGGTGTTGGGTACATCTCTTTGAGATTGGATATGATTTAATGATTTTTTGTTGAGTCATGGTAATTTATTGTATTTTGAAATTTTTTTCAACAAACCCAAAGGATATTGCAGAACCAGATGGATCTGTGGCATGTTTTGAGAATTCTTAATGATCCCATAGTTATTGGTGTGTTTGGGTTGTTGTATTTGTTGAAAATTATTCATAAAATCCTCATTAAGTTTAAAAATTATTTCTATGGTTTGTATAGATTTATATTTCATTGAATCATGTTTCATGATGATAGATTATTTTTGAGGTGAGTTAAGGATTGGATAAAATGGAACTGGTTGAGTTTAAATGAATTCTACAATTTCCTAGATTCACATATCCAAATTTAAGAATGTATTTTTCCATGTAGTAAATTTATATATTCATTTATACTATATAGGAAATTTACATAGTAATTTATGATACATAAAAAAATCAATGTAGTCAAATAGGCTATGTATCTAAATATTGATGCAGCCAATTTCTCTATGTAGCCAAATGATCAATAAGTCCAAATGGTTCATGTCTCCAATTTATGAAGAAGACGATGTAGAATATTGGCGACGTAGTTGATTCATATAGCCAATTATGATATATAGACCACTGAGAATCATGTATCCATTTTCTATGTAACTAATCATTATCCATATAGCCAATTCACTATTTTAACGATGTTTGGATTGTTTAATTCTACATGTTCCTATAATTTAAATATTCTAAGGAGAAATAATCACGATGATTCTTAAATAGTTTGAAATATTTCGGTAATCATTGAATTCAGATTTTAAGCCATGATTACAACATGTTTTAAATGATAATTTAGTGGTTCATTATGAGAATTAAATGGTGATTTTAATTGTGTTGGGAAAATATATTTCTTCCATGATGTAGTTATGGTTTCTAATTACTGTTATTTAGATTTTGGGGTGTTAAAAGTGGAGGGAGTTTACATCATGGTGAAATCAAAATATGTTTCCTTTTTGTGGTATCATAAAAGAGAGAGGTTGTGAGATGTTATAAAGATTATGGGGTGATTTGAATATGTTCCCCCTATATTATGATGGAATAGAATTAGAACGGTGCAGAGGTGTGAGAAGTTGATTAATATTGTTTCTGTTGTATGAAAAATAGGGATAAGAAGAAGAGTCAGGTGACAGGGTTGAAGATTTTGCAATCAATATCTAATGAATCTCACGACTTCAAGAGATATGATTTGAGTCTGATAATATTTTTGTAAGGAAACATAAGAATTCATAGTGATCAATTATTTCTTGTATATTTCATAGGATCATGGCATGTATCCTCATATTTTTGTATTAAAGAAACCTAATTTTTTGGTGATATTATCTATCTTGTAATCATCATTTTTTTGTAGCAAGAATATGTGATGATGGGTGTGACTCTTGAAATGTGTAGTGGGGTGTTGGGAGAATGTTTGCACGAGGAATTTACTTGGGTATATAGTGAAAAGAATCTATGGTTGGGGGGATTAAGTAGCCGCAACAAGGATTATGATTTCACATTGGATCCAAACCTTATAAAAATAGTGTGTTTTTTATTCTTTAATTTTCTACATTATCATGTTAGGATGAGTTATATCAAATTTAAGTGGATCAAAATCTGAAAGTCACAGAGGATTATTTATATTAAAATGAAATTGAAAAAAACACCCCTCCACTTATTCAACTCCCTTCTCAGTGGAAGAAATTGACCCCGCCCGACAGTAAAACCTTACTAAAATGAAATTATGATATATTTTATTTATTTAAAAATATGACCACTAAAACCTAGCCATAAAATTCTTAGTTATGAATAGGTGTAACCTAATTATTATTATTATTATTATTATTATTATTATTATTATTATTATTATTATATATATAAAGGCCATTTTATACAAATTTACTTAGTTCAATTTGGGCATAAGAATTTGTTTTATTAAAAGTTGTTTTTTATGCAAATTATATTTTAGTAAAGAAAACTATGTATATTATTATTAAATTATGATGTAAATAAATTATAACATTTGTTAATGTCATTTTAATTAGGATTTTATAGAAATTAATAACAATAACATATGGTATTTTGTAAAGTTACTTTCCTAAAAAATGTTTTATTATATTTTATGATTTTATTTAAAGGTCAAATTCCTAAATTTAATACTTAAATTTTAAAAAACGGACATCAATTATATATTTATCATGATAATATTTTATTAAGATAAATATTTTTTATTTTCCTAAAATAATTACTTTTTAAGTGAAAAGTGAAAAATTCATCTTTTACCAAAATTATAAATTTTATAACATTATCAATATATGAGCATGAAATAGAAGATAATTAAACCATTTAATTGAATAAAATGTTTCTTTAATTAGTAAAAATATGAGCTTTAAAATATTTTTTTAACTTCAAAATCCTATGTTTAATTTTTAGAACATATGTAAAATTTTATTACAATTTTAAAAAAGTTTTTTTCATTTATTTTAATAAAAAAAATTTAGGAAAATAATAATTTTGTTTGATTTAAAATCATGAAGACATTAAATTATTTTATAATAAACTAATTTATTTCTTGTTAGTTAATAAAATCGTTAATTTTAACCTTCATATAAATTATAATCTTGAAAATTGTTTTCTAAAAAATATTTTTTACGCCTTATATGTGTTTATTCTAAAATTAACATTTCTCACCCTTGAACATATTATTATACAATATTATTTCCAATTTTGAGATCAACATGTTAAAATTATTTAATATGGTCAATTTTTATTTTCTTCCTTAAAATTAATTACCATGGATATTTGTTTTACCAAGGTAAAAGTATATTAGGGGAGAAGTTAAAAAAGAAAAAAAAGTAAAAAACCATTAATACATCCATATTGTCTATAAAATGAGTGGTGGAGAGAAATATATGATCAATATATATCTCCAATAAATATTATCCACTTTTGGAATGTTTTACCATTTATTAGTTACATTCCACTATTTAAAAGTCGTGGGTACTCCCAAAATTACCCTATTCTTAACTTATATATGTGGAAAACGTCCATCCCTTCATGGTACACTTATTCCACTGAATATCATCATAAATATAAATACCTATTCCTCTCATACATATATATTATGTCATTTTAGATGAATATTCATCACATTAAGAAATTACATGCCTAGGGACAATAATAGTTTAGTGTCTTTGGAAACATGGGACACAATCTCCAAGTATAGTGAAAGATATTCAATGTTTCCCATAAATATAATCCCCTTTATGAATACTACTTGAAACATTTATTTATAACATTTTGAAATAGAAAATAATAAATTGTGATCATAGATTCTCAGTAATGGTAAATAAGGAGATATTTAATCATAACATGGATATAAGGGTATAAGAACATGAGCATAACAGCTGAATATTATACCATGCATATAAAAGATTATAATCAGGACTCATGGCATAAATAATTGAAGTTAATAAGACATGAATCATGAGGTAATTGAGATTATAATACATGAGAACAAAACATAGAAATAAAACATGTAATTTTTGGCAGACCCATAAACTTAGAAAATCTTATGTGAAGGCTACCTACCAAGACATTCATAAGATGTTAGGCTTGGGATAATCACCAGTGTACTTGCTTCGGGCATAGGATGACCTACCATGAACCCTATTTTTTGGTCTTGGGATGACCTCCCATGTACCCTCTTATTGTGGGCTTGGGATGAACTCTTGTGTACCTTATTTTCATGGGCTTGTGATAACAACCTTCGTGCCCTCTTGTTGCGTGCTTCAGATGACGACTAATGTACCATTATGTTGTGGGCTTGGGATAACCACCCATTTACCCTTTTAGAACATAGAACACTTATCATTACCTAATGTATTAGAGGGAGATATAGTTCCCACCCTTCACCTAATATAATCATACATCTGTGTTTCATAAGTTCATAAAACATTCATCATATCATGACCCATAAAAAGAGATGAGTTTCATAAATATTATATCACAAACCATAGAATGAAAGGGGTATCATTTTCATTTCATCATATAATAACCTATGGAAAAGATACTGGCTTCATAATAATGTCATCATTGAGTAATATGTGAAAGGAATAAGGTTTCATTAACATTTAATTCGGGAATAACCCATGGAAGTGAAACAGGTTTCATAAATAATTTTTCATCTTATATATAAACTATTCAAAGATAGAATAAGAATGGTGTATTTGGACCATACCCCATTGCCAATAATAATCTATAACAAAGGATGTCTTATAAGATGTAAAATAATTTTTAAATATCATTTAAAAACATTTCTTGACGAAAATATCCTTCCCTCTTTGAAAAAATATTTGTAAAACATAAAAAATTTGGAAAACCTTTTTCACGGAAAGCATCCTTGAAAACTTATGAAGGAAGGTTTGAGAACAAGTTTAAACACTTTTTAAAATATATAAATAATTAAAATAATTTTTCTTTTTAAATCATCTTAAAATAGTATTTAAAAACATATTTAAAAACATTTTTTGAATACATGGTTTTTGAGAAAAAAATATTTCTAATTGATGAGAGAAATAAGGTCAGATTTTATTAAAAACAATTTCATAATTATAGTTAGTGATAAAGAGTGGAAAAATTATAACATTTCTTGAAAAATTCATTAATAATCATATTATAATAAAAAATATGAGTTTATTTAGATATGGATCATAAGATTTTATCATCAAAAACTTAATCATAAAAATATTGATAAGCGATGAGATTGAAACATAAAATCATTAACACTTTCGTAACCTTGAATCACAATATACATGAAATAATTAAATAAAACATAACATAAATTTTTATTAGTATAAATAAATTCATTATATTATATGAAAAATGGCTTGTATATACACCACTAGAAATAATTTAGGTGTATAACATAACATACGTCTCAAAGAAGAAAAATTGAGATAAAAATACATTATTACATGAGTTAATTTTGAATCATAATACCTATAAAATATTAACATAAATGGAAACATTAATTGTAATTAAATTGGGTATATTCATGATATATCATTTCATAGGGTAGTTTATACATCAAAATAAATAAATAGGTGCTGAATATGGCATGTGTCTCATGAAAGTAAAAAGTGAGACGAAATTCCCTTAATTGCTTGAGTAGATTTTAAATCGTGAGATATATGAAAGAATAGAATAAATTGGAACATATAATATAACTAAATAAATTAAATTCATGATTAAACATATCATATGTATGTATATACACCGTAAAAAGGAAATGAGTGGTGAATATGGAATAAGTCACACATAAATAAAATTGAGACTTGAAATCCCTTTACCTTAACTCTTAACTCCTGTTGTACTCATTCAAACATACCATATAAAAATATAAGTTTATTATACATATATTAAATAAAAATATTCAAATATATCACACCATATATGGTTTTCTTATGACTTTTTATTACTTTTTTATTAACAATTCTATGTGAAAGTTACGTTTCAAGTAATAACCACTTTGTTTTTCGTATATGTTTTGACTTATCATTTTGTCCTATTAATTAGATCATAGTTTAATAAAATCTATAATTTCAAACATGATATAAATATGATATATATTTATTATACATGTATTTATATAAATCCATAAAAATTGGAGGTATTAAATGAAATACATTTTTCAAGGAGACGGTAGGCCATATGTACGCATGGACGTTGTTTCCATTTTCTTATCATGTTGAAAGAAAGAAAATTAAATGAAATATACATATATATATATTATAGTATAATTACTATTTAATATATATCACATATTTTTACTGAACTCATCCTTAATAAATTCCAAGTAACGTGTGAATTAATCACATCGATTCGCAAGGCGGTTGTCCACTATACACATGAATGACATTACCATATTCACAAAAATGGAAATCATGAAGGTATCTGTGATATAAAAAATTAAATAATCATAATAACAGCATATAAATCATAAAAATCATATATAAACTATAAATCCATCATTATTCGTAACACTGAAATGTGGAAATGAAAAAATGAACAACATCCATTCGCGAGGTAGTAGTCTCCCGTACACACTAACAATGATCGTGTGTCCCATTTGATGGAAGTGTGTGATGTTTTAGGTCATAAAATTATAATAGATATATATAATTATATTTAACATAATTAGGTTATTATATAATCATTATATAAAATCAATTGAACAAGGTGGAGAAGAAAACAAAGGAAAACTGTTTTAGAACAACATTACCTCTTCTTTGGGCATCCACCTCAGGTTGGCACTAAAACTATAAAATATTTGATTTATAAAAAACAAATTAAGGCTTATATTATGAGTTTATCTCATTTTTTTGACTTATTTGGGATGGTATTTCCCTAACTTAAGAGGTTTCAAGGTGTTAATTGGGAAGGAGAGGGGTATGCCATTTATAAATGAGGGAGTGGAAACACTTAGAATTTTTGAAAAGAAGCTAGTTGAACCCAGGGTTATACCTAAACATAGGCTTCCATAACACCAAATATTATATCCTAGATTTTTAACGGTCTAAATATGTCCATAAAATAGTTTCTGGAAAAGTTTATACGTCATTTTTCCCTTAAGAGAAATGTTTAGTCCCTTGGTAAACTGGTTTTTCTCTTAATCAACATGATTAATTTTAATTGTTTTCAATAATATCTTAGGTAAAATATTATGTTTTACTTATAAGAAATTATAAAAAAATATTATTCCAATTATGGAATCCATTTTAACAAATTCAATTCACATTATTTTTTTAAATTAATTTAAAATTAATCCAGCAGACACGATGAGACAATGAATTTTTAAAGTGAAAATATTCTAAAGTTTGAAATATTTTTATATCAAATTTTAGAATGAAATTGATTCCAATGAACTAAATTGGATTTATTTATGTATAATTTAGCTAATTATACTTTAAGATAATTAAAATATTTTTTATCTATATAAATAATTTGAAAAAAGGTTGTTTTTAATTAAAATTCAGTATTTTTCAGTATTCATCAAAAAAACAAATCTTTTCGTAAAAATACAAAAAAAATAATCCTAAGATAATTTTGGCCCTATGATATTATAAAATTAATTTTTTTTTTCAAATAGAATTTATAAAATTATAAAAAATTATATTTAAAATAATTGTTCCATTAAAAGGTGTTAAAACTAACTTTTAGAAAAATACATCTTTTATGCATAAAATTTGATTTATGATTATTTATTATCTACAAAACACATAAGATGAATGTTAAATAGTTGATTGAATTTTCAATATATACATTTCATTAAATTAATTCATAAAAAGTGGTTTGTTTAATTTTCTGAGATAATATGTGTATGTGTATAGAAAAATATTTTTTCTGAAATTGAATTTCTTTATTATAAAAAAGTTCTTACTTTCATTTCTAATAAATTGGTTGATAGAGGAATAATTTTATAAGCATTCATAAACCAAATTTTCATAATTCATTAAATCCTTTTCATACCATCCATTCAAATGGATAAGTGATAACTAGAAAAATATTTTCATAAATGACACATTTCATTTAAACTCAGTGTTGCGTGTAACACAAGCTAAGGTCATTATAGCATGTAGGAAGTATAAATGTGGTATTGTGTGTAACATAATCCAAACTTAGTGTTTTGTATACCAAAATCTAAACACCGTGTTATATGTAGTGAAAAATTAACTTGGTGTTGCGTATAAATAATGTTTAATTTGTTGTAGTATCTAATGCAAGATATCAAAGAATTTTAATTTATTCAAAAAAAGATAATTCATAAGAAAATCTGGTGGTTACATTATACCCCCACCCTAAAATTAATTTATCCCTAAAAATCATTTGGGTCATTAAATTTTAATAATTTAAAGTTCATTTCATAGAAACCCACATCGTAAAAATGAATGCAAAAACCTCATTTAAAAAGGGGAAGTTGGAAACATAACAGTTACCCAAAGTAACTCATAACATGGTTTCCACATAGGAGAACATAGGAGGAGATTTGTATATAGAAGAAAAGTGTAAAAAATTATAGAGTGAGAAAGATCATTGATCACAAGAAATTGAGTGATATGATAATAGTTAACAACTACAAAACCATAACCTAAATAGGAATAAAAAAGGTCATTTATATCATAAAAATTGATGATAATAAGAAAAAAATTATTTCAAGACCCTTTTTTAAAGTTGAAATTTTTTCACAAGAAGATATACCTACTAGATTTCATTCCATTTCATATGAACAATCTTACCCTTTGGTTGTGCCTTGATCAATTTTCACTTTATAACTTACTCCAAGAAATGAAAGTGAATTTTTCATTCTTGAACCACTAATAGTTCATCAGATCCATAAATTGGATAATAATTCATTTCATATATTTTTAGTTTTCATCATAATAAAATGGTTAGAACAGGTTATCCAATATGCATAAATCTTTATATGGTGAAGTAATATATTAATCTCTAAGATCTCAACCAAATTTCAATATAGAATTTTCTATAATGGTTAACCTTATAACACTTTCAACATTAAGAATTTATAAATAAGGTTACTAAATTACTCAAAATCAATTTAACACTGATCCCCAAAATAACATAATGCATCCCTTGATTAACACATACAAAACATGTGGATTCCTTCATCATGCATTCCCATGAAACATGGAAATGATCTGAATTACCATAAAACCTTATTGAAAATATACATACTTATATATTACTTACATAGAACAAAAATTATTAGATATATTCCTTAAATCTGAAAATGTTCTAAACTTCATTAATGATAGAATAAACCATTTTTTCAATAAGACCTTTATTTGTTATGATGTCATCAATACTATCCAATTTAATTTATCCAAATCAATAATCTATTTATCTATTCTAAACACTATTTTATCATCCTAAGGAAGATCATAAGGGTTTTCATCCCTTAATAAAAATGTCACCTTGCCATAATATCACTTTTCTAGTCAATCAACATCATCAAACCTATTAATTAAATCCGAAACCAAAAACATACACTAGAAAATCCTTATATATTTCACAATTCTTAATTATTGAGTCCAAATACATAAACACTTTGATACATTCACTTATATGATCATCATGGAATAGTTCCTTCCTTAGTGTAGAAGTAATTCTTGGTTCAGGCAATTGAGTTAGGTAATGCCCATGTTTTCCATAGATAATACATTGAACTCCTTGACAATTTTCCACTCAATAACCTTCTTCCCCATATAGATAACATATTACCTAAAATTTGAGGTATTCATTCAGGTTCTTATTCCCCTATTATTGATATGTAGGAATCCAAATATTCATTCCTCTATGTTCATTACCACGTGATCTTTCATAAAATCCCATCTTCCTCTTATTTGATGTCTTAGGAATATCAATAAACTTCACATTGTTAATCATATATCTTGATATATGATTCAACATAATCACAATATCCTTCACTTCAGTCATCATCACATTTGACTTCTCATTAAAAAATTATCCATCACATTCAATTTTAACTAAGTTCCTTCTTCTTCCCACCATTGACTAAAACCAAAAGACATAGTGTGGGAAACACTTATCATAGTGGAAAACCACATAGTCATGGAAAATAACTTATAAGATGTCCAAATCATAACACTTTATTCTTTAATATATGATTCCTCAGGTTTATCTTTCGATATTAATAGTCATATTATATGTAAATCCTTTATGATGGTTCGTAAATATTTTGTGAATTTCCAAAGCATATCCCCTAAAAGTGTCAAAATATGTGTATAGTATGGCCCGCTATCATGTACCACTTCCCGATCTAGTCTAGCTCAATACAATATTTAGGGTTGTTAACCTAATATACATATGTTCCATATCCATGTCCACATTTAGTATCCAAATAAAGATGTATTTATATTAAACGAATCTCTCTATTGTTTACCAAAATTCTAAGACATTTTCAAACGCTTTGACTCTTCCTTAGAATTATCCTTAAATACTGACTGATTTTTTTTATTATAATGCAAACACTTTTGAGGAAAAAGTGAGAAACCAAACATGACTTCATGACTTCACCACTTCACCACTTCACTACATCAAACAAACAATTCTTCACAGTAAACAACATTCAAGCACAATGGATGGACAATCCATTCAAGCATTAAAGAAAACAAACCATCAAATATGGAGCTAAAATCGTCAAGAGAAGGCCAAGGAACCACGAACCAGGAAACATGAAAATCAGAAAAGCTGAACAAACCACTGAACTGATCTCCTCGAGCTCCCACTGGTGCCACCGTCGACACCATCCTAAATCCACAAACTCGGTGTCAGACTTAGTCAGAGTGCGCCCAAACCCTCCAGCGATGTGAGATGACCCAAAACGGACATCCCCAAAGGGCGATGAAGAAACCAGAATGAGGAAGACCAACTTGGAGTTCAACTATAGTAACCCATGACACCAAATATAGTAAACCATGATTCTAATACATAGATATTACATTATTTTAGATCAATATTCATCACATTAAAAACATACATATTTGAGAATCATAATAGTTTAGTGTATTTTGAAACATGGAGTACAATATTATAATCTAGTGAAAGATCATAAATGTTTCCCATAATGATCATTCCATTTAGGACTCATACTTAAAACATTTATTCATAACATGGGGATATGAAACATAAGAAAAGGTGATATTAGGTTCTCAATAAGGGAATATAAATGAGATATGTAAGCATAACATGAACATAAGGGTTTTTTGAACATTAGAATAACTTTTTAAGATCCTAACTTGAAAATAAAAGATCATAACCATGATTCATGGAATAATGTTTGGATGTTCATAATACATAAATCATAATGGAATCAATATCATGATCCAAGAGAAAATAACATAGGAATAAGACGTGTAATTTTGTGTCATACACATAATCTTAGAAAATATTATGCCTAAGATACCTACCAAGACATTCAAAACATGTTAGGATTGGGGTAATCAACCATGTACCTACTTTTGACTTAGGATGACCTCTTGTGTACCCTATATTTTTAGGCTTGTTATGACATCATGTGCACCCTCTTTTGGTATGATTGTGATGACCTCCTGTGTACCCTCTTTTTGCGGGCTTGGTATAACCTCTCATGTACCCTCTTAATGTGAGTTGTGGGTGACCTTCTGTGTACCCTCTTATTGTGGGATTTGGCTAGCCACCTATATACCATTTGATCTCATATAAAATTTATCATTACCTATTTAATTTTATGGAGATATAGGTCCCACCTATCATCTTATAAATTAATAATTTCATGTTCCAAAAGATAATATAACATTTATTATATCATGACCCATAAAAAGAGATGGGTTTTATAAACATCATATCATAGCCTGTGAAATGAAATGGGTATAATAAAAATTTCATCATATCATAAAATATGGAAAATGCACTGGTTTTATAATAATTTAATCACAGATTAATCCATTAAATGAATCATGTTTCATAATCATTTTATCATGGAATAACTCAAGGAAGATAAATTAGTTTCATAAATAACTTGTCATCTTAAATATAAAACATTCCATGAAATAATAAGAATGGTGTACATATATAATACCCCTAATAAAGATAAAATATAAAAAATTATGTCATATTATATGGAAAATAATTTTGAAATATCATTTAATAACATTTCTTGAAGAAAATATCTTTTCCGCTTTGAAAACCACTTTTTAAAACACCAAACATTTTGAAAACCTTTTTCTTTGAAAAAAACATTTATGATTTATAAAGGAAAATTTGAAACCCATATTACACACTTTTTAATGTATAAATAAATTTAAATCCTTTTCCTTTAAAATATATTAAATATAATTTGAAAATATTTTTGAAAACATTTTTGGAAGACATGGTTTTTGAGTAAAAATGATTTCCGACCAAAGAGAGAAATAAGGTATAATATTATTAAAAACACATTATTAATTATATTAAGTACAAAAGAGAGAAAAAAAATTACAATTACTTGAAGTTGTCATGAATAAATAGAGGATAAGAAAATTCATGAGTATCTGGAGATATGTATCATAATATTTTATCATGGGAAACATAATCATAAATAATCTCAATAAGTGATGAGATTGAAATGTAAAATCATTACCACTTTGGATACCATAAATCATAAGCTCCATGAAATAATAACATAAAATGGATCTTCAAATATCATGAGGATAAATAAATTAATGATATTACATGTAAAAGGGTCTATATATACACCTCATGAAATAATATTGGTGTATAACACAATGTATGTCTCAATGAAGGAAAATTGATACCAAAATACCTTATTGCTTGAGTAAATTTTGAATCATAATCCATGTAAAAGAGTAAATTAAATGAGAACATGAATTATCTTGAAATTAGGTAGATTAATTTTATATCATTTCATGGGGTATTATATATACCACACAAAATAAATATGTGGTGAACATGGCATGTGTCTCATGAAAGTAAAAAGTGAGATGGAATTGAATTACTACTTGAGTAACTTTTGAATCGTGAGCTATTTGAAATAATTGCATAAGTTAAAAGTTTTAATATCATTAAATAAATGAAATTAATGACATAAAATTTCATATTTAGGTATATACACCACACAAAATAAACAAGTGGTGAATATGTCATAAGTCTTGTTGAAATAAAAGTGAGACTATAAATCCTCAAACCTTAAGTCTTGATTCTCATCCTACTCGTTAAAAATTACTATATAATATATATAAGTTTATTATAAACATATTAAAGAACAATATTAATATATATCATACCATATATGGTTTTCTTATGATTTTTTATTTCCTTTTTATTAACAATTCCATGTTAAAGTTATGTCTCAGGTAATAACTGCTTGGTTTTTAGAATATGTTTTAAATATTTATTTTTGGTCCTATTAATTTAATCATGGTTACAATGTATCCATAATGTAAAAAATTATATAAATATCATATATATTAATTATATATGCTTTTAGAGTAATCCATAAAATCTGGAGACAAGAAATGAAATACACCGTTCATGGAGACGGTAGTCCGTACGTACACATGAACATTGCTCCCTTTTTGTTGTCATATTGATGGAAAAATTTAAATTATATATATATATATATTATAATTTTATTATAATTATTATTTCAAGTATATCACATATTTTCACTAATCTCATACTTAATAAATTCCATGTAAAGTGTGAGTGAATCATATCGCTTCACGAGGCGGCAGTCCGCTATACACATGAACGATGTTATCGTATTCCCATAAAATGGAAATAATGAAGTTATGTGTGATATAACAATTAAATAATCCTAATGACATCATAAAATCATAAATATCATATATAAACTATAAATCCATCATTATTATGATCTTTTAAAGGTGGTAACGGAAGAATGAACGATATCGATTCGCGAGGTGGTAGTCCACTGTACACATAAATTCTTATTGTGTATCCCACTTTATGGAAGTGTGTGAAGTTATAGGTCATAAAATTAATGTAAAAAAATAATACTATCATTAATACACTATGTTTATTATATAATCATGATATAAAATCAATTGAAGGAGGTGTATAAGGAAATAAAAGGAAACCACTTTTAGAAGAACATTACCTCTTCTTTAGGTATCCTTCTTAGGTTTGCACTAAATCCTTGAAACGATTTCCTTACACTAAATATAAGGATTCTAATATGAATGTAGTGAAGTTGGTGAGTTATTTTGGTAGGTAGTTTCTAAACCTAATTTGATTGACTGTGTGAAGTGGGGAGAAGATGAGGAGGCCTTTTACAAGTGATAGAGAGGGCACACTTGGAATTTTTTAAAAGAAGTTAGGATAACCCATGATTTTCTTAAAAACAGGCTTTAATAACACACATAATTATATCCTATAGGTTATTGGTCTAAATATGTCCATAAAATGGGTTTTTGATAAGTGTCTCGATCATTTTTTCCCTTAACTTTAAAGTTTAGTCCATTAATAAACTTGTTTTTCTCATAAACGCCATGATTAATTTTAATTTTTTTCAATAATCAATTTGATAAATAGTTAATTTGGAATTAATATAAATTATAAATTATTATTATTAAAAATATTGATTCTATTTTTATAAATTAAATTCATAAAAGTTGTATAAATTAATTAAAAATTAATCCCATAGATGGGACAACACAATGAGTTTTTAAAGTGAAAATGCTCAAATGTTTGAAATTTTTTTATATCAAATTTCAATGTGAAATTGATTTAAATTACATAAATTGGATTTATTAATTTATAATTTAATTAATTATAGTTTTAAAAAATGAAAATATAAATTAACTATATAAATAATTTGAATAAAAAGTCATTTTTCAATTAAAATCAGTATTTTTCACCATTCATCAAAAAATAATTCCGTTCGGAAAAATACCAAAAATCCATAATAAGATTAATTTAATGTTATTATTTCAAAATTGAAGTATATTTTTTCAAAAATAATTTATAAAAGTGTCAAAATTATTTTTAAAATAAGTGTTTCATTAAAAGGCCGTAAGACTACTTTTAAAAAAATACATATTTTTATGTATAAAATTGGATTTATTATTTTATATTGTATAAGAAACACATAACGTGAATTTTAAATAGTTTATTGAAAATATAATATTTAAATTTAATTTAATAATTCAAAAAAGTGATTTTTTTAATTTATTGAGATAAAATGTGTTTGTGCATATGAAGTGAGACTCACCTTCAGTAGCGATTTCAGTAAGCTTCCCTAATCTCCCTCTTCCATTTCAAAAAACTTCAATTATCAATATGCTTGGAAACCTAGTAGGAAGATACCTGTGTTCTAACAACAGAACCAAATCCATCTGTCATACGATTAATCCTCACATTTGTGTGGAGGTTGATGCTTCAAAAGTGCCTACCTATTTCGTTTGGTTTTCAGTTAGAGAATAATTCCGATGTAGACATGAAGAATATTATGAATCGTGGTTATTGTTCTCCATGCAAGAAAATGGGTCACTCGATGAAGGTCTATAAGAGTGGGTTTAGGAAGACAGATAAATCAAAGGGTGTGAGAATGGGTGGTAGTGGCAATCCAGAGAAGATAATGGTGGATGGATCGTCTGGTCCGGGGAATGTTGGTATGGAGTCTGTATTGAACTTGACCAAAGTTGTGCAAGGTGGATCAGGTAATCCACCGGTTGAAGATGTCTTCAGTCATTTGAAGAAGGATCTGGGTGACCCTCGTACACTATTGTAAATGGGGTTGGAGGCAGAGACAACTAAGAGTGGATTGGACACTCCACTTGAGGCTTCTCATGGGGGTAGTGGGAACAACACAGATGGGGTACATGTAAAGGTGTATGAGAGAGGTCAAAAAACTCAATCAGTCCCTTATTATGTTGAGGTGGTGTGCTTACGGAAGGATATCAGTGACAGTGGCTAGGTAGTGACTCGTAATCCCACTACAGGTTGCAAGGATCTAGAAAAAGATGCAGGGGGTGAGAACATGTGCAGGACAAGTCAGGTGGAAGGCCCTGTGATGGGTAATCATTTTGAGCTTTTATCCTATGATGATCTGGTCCAGGTCTCTATATAATTGCTCCAAATCTCAATGGATGAGCAAGAGGTGAACGAGTCTAGTGATTAATTTTATAAATCCTGTGTAGGTGACATAGAGGATAAGACTCAGGGTAGTAGGAATCCAAGCCCGCCGAGATGTAATAGCAGGAGGGGAAATCATAAAGTACGGAAAGGCTACTCATATTTACCTTTACCTATAGAGACTAGATTTGTGAAGAAGATGAAGTCCAAGTAGATTTACAATGTCCTTGACCTCTCCATATCAGCTTTCTAGAACTGATGGTCTGATTCTATGATTGAACACCATTTGGAACTTCTTTTGATCTCGGAAGAGGTTGTGGCTGAATCTGTTCTGACAATTAATGCAACTGATAAAGAGGTTGAAGGAATTATGGAAATGGTTATGAGGGTGCCTGAAAAAAACAGAGCAATGAAACTGGATTGATAAACAGGATCTCATCCTAATATGAGGATTCAACAATGGGATAATCAGAATAGAGGTGTACATACAGTCTTGGGACAAAATGACTTTTCAGTTTGAAGATCTCTTGAAGATGGAACCAGACACTCAGGTGAACACTATCTCTAGGAAATTAACTAGGGAGACAGAAACTGGTAGGCTACACTTTTATTTTAATGGATTGGTTACATCCTTTTGTGATTTAAAATATGTTTTTCACTTTTTCTTTAAAAGTGTTTGACAATAAAGAAGTAAAGTTGGCTGATTTCCATTGAATTCCTTTTATAAAAATTAATAAACCAAATTTTTATAATTTAGTTAATTTTTTTCATAACCTCTATTCCAATGGATAGGTAATAATTTTAACAATATTTTATTAATATGACTTGTCTCATTTGAACTCGTTGTTTCATGTAATGAATGATAAGATTGATATTGTGTGTAATACAATCTAAATTTCATATTTTATGTAACACAAGACAAAATCGATTTTTTATAACAAAATATAAACATAGTGTTTTTTGTAGTGAAATATTAACTTGGTGTTTCATAAAAATAAATCTCAACTTGTGTATAATGTAATGAAATCCATCAAATAATTTTAATTTATTTCAAAAAAATAAAATTCATAAAAAAATATCAATATTACACTGAAATCCTACTATTTTCTCATCCTATAGGGATGTATCGAGTTTGTTAGTTTCTAGTCTCCATTATATTACCTAAAACCTCCATTTCCAATGACATTTCCATGGTGAATCGTATGTTATCAATGAGGTTAGAGTGTTTCTGAGTAATCAAGAATTCAAGATAATACATTCTTTTTCTCAAATTTAATTTCTTGACACACATTTATTTTTTTGAAATATGTAATATTTTAAATGTTGTGATTACTTATTTATGAATTTAAAGTACCATATTCAGGTAATCCATTTGGTTTAAAGATCTATATCATGTTCTTTATTTAAATGGATTTCAATTAAAAGGATTACAAGGTTCTAAGGGTATTTGTTAAATCAACTCATGTTGTTGAGCCAGAATAATTATTCTTGAAATTATTTATTCCTTGGTTGGTTACTTACTCCCTAAGATATTATTTCATTGTACTTTCACTCACTCTTTTGAGAGAATTAATTTTTAATTTAAATATTATACCTTGATGAATTTCATCCCCAAAATGTATATCATTGTTAAGAATATTTCTCATCTTCTATAATAACCGTTTCCTATAATTATTCATATTTTCCTTTCCCTATAATGTTATAAATTATATTTGGAAACACAATTTTGTGTTATATCATTTAACCTTTATATTACCCCTTTCCTATATTGAAAATGAACATTATTCATTTATTTTAATGATATGGGTATTCAACAAAATTATTTCAAAGTATTAAAGATATTTTTTCTTTTCGTGATAGTATGTTTTAACATTCACTCCACATTTCATATAAAAACCATTATATAATTTTCGAGGCTAAATTATTTAATATTTTTTTAGAATTAAAGGGTTCCAAAAGTTTTCACATCAACTATTTGAAAATTATTTTGGAATGCAACCCATAACTCCTCTTTTATGAGTACCCTAAAAACATTTTTTTAAAAACTCTTTTATAATTTCTCTCATCATATGAGGATTATTATTTATGGATATTATTTTATATGTTTTAAAAATGGTTCATTTTTCTTAATCATTTTAACTATTGATTATTTTTAAAAGAAATGGTAATATTATTATGTGTTTCAATAGTAAAAGTTTGAATTTAAAAATAAATTCTTGATTTTAAATGTAATTTTAATGTCCTTTGTTTTTAATAAATTAATTTTCTAGTGTTTTTTATAACTTTTCAAAGAAAGTTATATAAATAATATTCCTTTATAATTTATTTTCTATGAAAATGATAGGTTTTAAGGGGTAACTTTTGAAATGTTTTATTAAGCCTAGAGAATTTCATTTGAAAGAAAATATATTTAAGAAGTTGTCAGGAATTTTGAAAAGAGATATTTCATATTGTTTTCAAATTGATTTATCCAATTGTAATTTCACTTCCATTTACCTCTTTTACTCCAAAATATATAACTACTATGAAGATATGTTTTATCAATCACCTTATAAATTCTTGTATTAAAAAACTCTTTTTTAATGCATGAATTTATGGTATCAACCGATCTAATTTTGAGATCACGTTATGAAATACCATTTGGAAATAAAATAAAACCCATTTTCATTCCATGAGTTCTCTAATTTATGATATTGGATTGATTTTTGTGTGTGGAACTCATGTGTATGGATGATCATTGTGAGACAGTTTGGGTCTAATAAATCATTGAGATGGTTTGGGTTTGATAAATCCCTATGACGGTTTGGGTTTGATAAATCCCTGAGATGGTTTGGGTGCATTCAATCCCTATAGTTCATTAGTTATGTTTGATATCTCATGAGATAGTAATTCATGGATATAATGAGTTTGTTCATAAAGGCATGAGAAAAATGAGTTTTCATAAATTTCAATGAATGGACATAATGAGTTTATTCACAAAGGCATAAGTATAATGAGTTTTCTCACAAGGTTTTCCTATGTTTATGATTTTGGAACATTTCTAAGTTGTTATTATTTTCATATAATGTTGGATTCCAAGTTTATGCATCTTTTCTTATATACTATGCACTTTTATTTTATGTCGTACCTTATGGAATAATTTATGAAATATCCTTAATTGAGTATAAATTTATTTTATATCTTGATTATAATTATATGATCTTATTATTCTAACTTATGATATTTAACTATTATCACTTATTTTTACCATTAAAGAGAATATTTTCTCACCCCATTAATATATTTCCATTCCATAGGTTATGAATATGGGTGTAATTTATGAGAAGTCTATAAGAAAGTCAATTGTGGTCCAATTATGGAGAAACATTCATAAGTTTTTTAAAATAAGTTGCCTATGTACCTGGTCTAAAAAGACACTAAAACTCTCATTCTTTGGATTGTGTGATTATTTGTGAGATGTAATGTTTAACTTATTTAAATTCTGTAAAATAATGATTTTCTTAGCTGAGGATGTTATAGTGATATCACTATAATCAATACGAGGATGAATGGATCATCACCACCATCAATTATATGGTGAATAATTTATCACTGTAACCTCAAATGTTTGGGAGATAAGGATGATGTGGATTTTTATAATACATATTTTCCACATAATTTTCACTAAATTTTTTTATTTTTGTTTCAAAGTATGCTTTTAATAGTAAATAATTTATTTTTGATCATTTTTATTAAAGAAAAATTCATTCAATGTTTTTTAAAAATTCAATATTTTAGTATCAAATTGACCAACTATTATTTCTTCAATATCCATTTATTTTGAGAATAAATATTTTAGTGGATCATTATCGAATATTCATTGAAATACAGTTTTCAAGTAATCTTGAGGATTTTAGGTTTGGTAAATTAACAAGTTTAAGTCTATTATTTTATCATTAATATAATTTATTAAATACATTTGTTCTATTCTTATTTTTGAGATTGGAATTTGTTTGTTTAATTTTTTTTAGATGTTATATTTTTCATATTGACTTGAAAAAAATCACAATCAATATATTTTGACATATAGATGATTTGAAATGGTTTCCAAGACATTTTAGATGTTTAACCTCATAAAAACTGAAGGATAATTTTTTTTGAAAGGTTGGGAACCCCCCATTAAATGTCAAAAACCATTTTCAAAAGATTCATCCATAAATAAATTTTCTGTGAAATCTCCATCCCACCAAATGAATCTCGATTAGATGTTAAGTAAAAATTTCCAACCGTCATTGAGGATTTAAGGTTAGCGAAGATCGATACTGAACTCCAAACTTGAGGGGAAATGACCAAACTCAGGTTGGTCTTCAAGCTGAGGTCTTCTGCTATGGATTTATCAGAACTAATTCATTATTATGTAGAGATAATTTAGTAGAGGATCATTAACATTAATAAAATATAGAAACTTATTTTAGATTAAACCCGGTGTATAATTTTTTTGCACTGTCGATGCATGAATGGAGTGAAGAAATATGAATATTCCAAGACTGCACTTCTACTAAGGATAATCTTCAGAGGCCATATATCATTTTTTTGAAAAGGTTAACAATCTTAGATTAGTTCCATCAATATTTTTCTTTTGTTTCTCAATTTTTACTCTATCCGATATTTACTTTTTCATCATACTCCATCACACCCTTTTTTATTTTTATTTTTCATCTTTTTATATTTTTGAAACACCAAAACATTCTTCCTTGTTCATGGGATTGGCCCTACTAAATTCTAGATTAAAGTAGGATTATAAATAAATAATTCATTATTGAAATATCCTAGAAATTTTTTGAATCATTTTATCTTTAGGTTTGATGGAATAGAATGGGTTTAGCTAATGATTTGATTGCGGGGGGGTTTTAAGGCCTCACTCAATTGCTCGCATCGGGTTTTCTTCTATTTTTTATTCCCTAGAAACCCCCAATGGTTCCATCATCCATAGCTGGGTACATACATGATTTCCAAAGACAGGAGTTCATCTAGGTTTTAGGCCTAATGACTATTGGGGACTCGCATTGGTCGAGAGGATTGGAGGTTGGGCTCATCACACCCTTTTAGGGGGAATTATTACCTACTCTAGGACTCTATTATAGATTTAAGATATGTTCATGAAATCCTTCCTAGACCCCGATATGGGAGTGTTTACCCCTGTATCAATGAATTGATTACAAACATGTATCTATTGGAACAACAATTGTGTACCATGGGTTCTCAATATCTATCTTATTTAGTTATGATTCTTGGGGTTATGGCCATGTTCGAACATTGTAGATTTTATTATCATCCAGGGAGATGGTAGGTGTCTTGGAGATGGGATTGAACCTTTATAAGTCATCTTAATTATCTTGTTAAAATAATAATAATAACCCACATAGTTCATTCATAAGGTTTATGGTCATATAACTAGAGTTATCCATGCAGTTTAATGTCATATGGTAAGGATGTAAATATTGGGCTCAGACATAAATGAGGTGTTCTACGTATTTTATTTTAAAATAGGAATAAGATTCCACATATTTCTTTTAATGGGAATATATGTCATATTATGTATCAAAAGAGAGGCCCTTGATTAGACTTAGGCATATAAGTCTTTCATGGATTGATTTTTCGGGAATATGGCCCTTTAAGCTGAGACAGTATGTAATAAGGATTACATTCCAATGATGGGCCCATGCTGGGGGAAATCTCGACATGCTTTTGATACAATCATCATTGGTCTCTAAGACCACATGATCTATGCTCTGTGTGAGAAATAATGGATGGTGGAATATTGTACACATTGCTTGTGAGCATATCTATATGGGTCTTACACATTATAGTTTCCCTTTGAGGGGCATGATTTATTATCTTATGGAAGATATGTTATGGAGCTCGGATTTAGGAATCCATTCTATGTATCTTGAATATGACAATAATAAAAGTTCTCATAGTACACTTATCAATTAACCCGCAGATAGTCTAAGGTGGATGATCATGCCCAGATACATTAAGGTTATCCCTGATATTTTAATAAAGCTAGTGGATTATACCAAAATGGTTTCCATATTGACCAGGGAAATATTATATTATATACGTAATCAGGGCTTATGCACTAAGACTGCCCAATTGTTCGGGGGTTACACTCTGAGGCTGTCTGATTGGTATATTCATTCTTTATCCTCTGGAGGATTAAAGAGAGATAGTGATGACCACAAAAGGTCTATCTAAGAGTACCACATTTATAAGGACCCGACCTTAAACATTACTTAATCTTGAATTAAATTGAATAATTCACATTGAGGATCTTTTCAAGTTTATAGTTTTAGAGAATTAAGACATAACTATTACATCTCAAAGATTACAAAGTAGACACATCTACCCAGTTTCCATTTTTTTCACAAAATAAAATCTCTTGAACAAAAGAGTCATGTCTAGTTCCTTGTTTTAGACATCCTGACATTTCCTTGATCCCATCCTCGACCGTATTCAACTTTATGTCCTGTGAAAAATATTTCAAAAACATGGGATGAGCATAAAAAGACCCGTAAGGGTTATAACAATACGAAAAGAAAACATCAGTCCATGTATACATAAGAATCAATGAAATCATACTTTACTCATAAAACATAATCACTTTAACATACCTCATGAAATCACAGGATTTATGAATAAATCGTAAAAATCATAAGTCATAAAGGTAACTTGAGGCATTCATAACATTATTACGTAGGGAGTAACCCTCATGGTTACGTTTGGAATACCCACCACAGTATATTCCCAAAATCTCTTTGGAGACACCTTAGCGTTTACCCCCTTCACGTTACCCAATGCATTAGAGAGCTATATCGGGCTCACCCACTCTTAGTTTACCACGGAACCACCCGTCTTCATAAAAAATTCCCAAGAACCATAACATAATCATAGCACATAACTTAAGCATAAAGGAAAGATAACATTCCCACATTGCAATAACAGTATAACATTTTAAGATATTGAAATAATGGATCCATCTAAAAAACCATTTTCAAAACCATTTAAAACATTTAATAAAGATATTTTTAAATCAATGTGTCCCATACCACTTTGATGCTTTCAACATTTTAAACCACTAATATCCATATAAATAAATCCTTAAAAACATTTTAAAAACATTAATATTGATGAGAAATATTTATAAGAATAAATCATTAAAACATTTAAAATGATATTTTAGTAAAAGTGTTTTTAACAAAATGAGAGACACTTGAATACAAATAATTGAGGAATAACATTTAATCAGAACTTTATAATATCATGAGAATAAAGGGAGTCATGATATAATATGCCAAAAGACATTATATACACCATATAAGAGTGAATTGGTGCATAAAAACAATGAAGTCTCAATAGAAAAGTAAAATGAGATGAAATCCCTTATAAAGAATGTATCCTTAAATTAAGGATAAATTAATCTCATAATTATGTGTGACAAATATAAATACACTGAATATAAGTGGATATTAAGTGTAAAATTGTAACACCATGATATTTTATGAAAAATATTCTTTTTTAATTATATTGATGTATTGTGTTGTAAGATACACCAAAGGGAGCTTGCACTACATGCATCCCTGACTTGGATTTCATTACATGCAATCGCGACTTTCCATGATATCGTGTGTTGTACGCAATACCGAGATTCACTAAACAACGACATGTTATATAAACTAGCCATTATGAATGGAAATAACCACTTTTTAAAATTTTTATTAATTTTATCTTTTGAAATGGACTTCATTTTTGGATTTAGAATATCAAAATTAGCCTAGGATGAATTTTTGGTATTTTTCTGAAAACATTCAATTTTTGATGAATAGTGAAAACATGGGGTTTCAATTTAAAAACCGACTTTTTATGTAAATAATTGTTTAATTTATTTAAATTTATTTTCGGTCAAAATTAATAAATAAAACCTATATAAGTTCAATGTAATTCATTGGAGTCATTTTATAATAATTTTACATATATAAAAATTTTATTGAATTTTTCACTGTCTTTTACCAACCTCCTAGGAGAATTTGAAAATTCACATAAAACATAATTTTACAGCTTCTGTGAGTGGAATTTCAAAAATCCTAGAGACACAATTAATATGAAGGACTAAAATGTGGTTCAATGAGATGAAAATATTTTTTGTGAATAGTAACTTTTTACTTTTATTTACGACGGTTAAAAGTAAATAGGGTAATTAAGGGTAAAAATGATATTATTATTACCCTAACTCATGTCCTAATTCTATTGGATAAGTACAATTCGACCAAAAACAACCTTAAGAATATTATATGACCATTTAGGTCCACTTGGATTAGATTAGGACATTTAATATTATTTTATTTAAAGAATAGTTAAAATAGTTAAAATCAAATTTTAATAACTAAAACATTTGTAATATAGGGTTATACATAAGATAAATTAGACTATAAATATTCATTAGAAAGATAATAATATTTCCAACATAATGGTATTTTATTTATAATTTTCAGACATTAAATAATTTAATTTATTTATGACATAATGATGATGCAGTAATTATCTTATTAATGAAATATTGACATAATTGATGTTATAAATACCCAAATAAATGTAATTTGAGACTTTTTATGAATTACACTAATTTTCTAGGTTAATATGACATGTTATTATTGATTTAATTAACTTTTTTTCGAACTAATCATTCTGTTATCATTTTCATAAAAATCAATTACCCAATAGTGTCAAAATTGACATAAAATAGTTTTTTTAAAAAAATATTATATTATTAATTGTTATTTTATTCCTAAAAATATAAGGATAAGCCAAATGACTTATATAAGGTTATATATATTACTAATAAACAACTTGGGGTTCGTTTGGCTTGTTATCGTATGTTTATTAACCTTATAGTGTAAGAAAACAAGAAGACACGGTAAAAGTAAAATTAATTAACTTAAAGTTAAATCTAAATGATATGGTTAAAATAGAAACCTAAACATTCATAAATTCTATTGGATGAGAGTATATCGACCCATCCCCACCTTAGCTTCTAAATAAATCAATTTGGAGCTATTAAACACCGAATATGACATTATAATAAAATAATATTTTTAATTTTTCCTAAGGTGCCCCTCTCCTCCCTTATAAAAGGGCACCTCCTCCCACTCTTCCTCACACAACTTTGAGCCTTAAAGCTCAGACAACGCCTGAATATTCCTCCTCTACACTTCCCTAGAAACATTTTAGTGGTTCTAGACTTCTTCAAAGACCATCTTTAGTGCCCAAAGTGGAGGTTAAGAAGAGGCGCTTCAAAGAAGTGGTAATGTTCGTTACCGATTCTTTCAACTTTATTTCTTCTTCTACTTATTTTTCTTTAGTTGTTTCATTATGATGTAATAAAATAAGTATTACTCATATACTTATATTTTATTATAAGTATTAAACAACCCTATTTCACCATCTATCCATCCTATGGAAAACAAAATCACCGCGCGTGCGTACGTACGAAATACTGTCTCAACATCATGGTGTAATCTATTTTCCACCTCCACCTTACTTGGATGGGTATAATGGTGTAAATAATAACTATATATGATTATTTTAATGTTATATTTATTCTTAAATAGTATATATACACCCCAATACAATTCTATGATCATGGGATTGGTATCATCGCTCGTGCGTACGTACGGACTACCGTCTCCACGACGCGATGAGATTCATTCTTCATGTTAACCATTCATGAATGATTATAAAGTATATATAATGAATAATAATTAAAAATATGAAATAATAATGATACTGGATTTATGTATATATATATATATATGCATTTCATCTACTTAATTCCATTCAATTCGATAAGGAAAGGAAAACAACGTTCATGCGTACATACGACCTACCGTCTCCCTGAACGGTGTATTTCATTCCATTTATCGATCTATCATATATATATATATATATTTATATGATGAATATATATGATATATAAATCATGTTTTAAATTCTTGAATTAATTAAATCAGGATATAAGTAATAATATGAAGAACTACAAGTCGAAACACGTACAATAATTGAAAGGATTTTACCCAAATCGTTGCTTTTACATCGAATATACAAAAGAAAGGGTAATATAAAGCCATAAGTAAACTATATATGATATCATAACAATGAATATGATTCTATAATAAGTCAATAACATTATTCAAATCATTATACAGGATGTTCGGATACATACGAGGCGTATCAAACATAAGGTAAGGGAAAATCTCGCAATCTCAATTTTTATCCGAGATTGTTTATACGTCAGAATTTACTGGGGAATATTTATCATCCACATCCATTTTTACTCAATATTTAATATTATTTATATCCTAATACAATTGTTTAAATCCAATTTTACCCTTTGGTGAGTTTTTAGTAAAAGATATGAATGGAATCTTTTGTCGTTTTTCGTACGAGGTACTTTTTGACTTTTCCTGCCAAAGTACGAGAAGAATGTTTTTTTTAAACATAGACTACATGAATGGATTTTAGAACATTATTTCCATGAATAATCCTTCACAAGTTTTCAAGTTTATTTTTAATCAACTTAATTTAGTTTAAAATTATATGACATGTTAAGAATGGAAAATGTTTTTGAAGTAGAAAGGATATTTTCTTCAAGAATGGAGTTCAAGTGTTTTATCAAATTTATTTTCCATCTAACATAATATAGGGTTCTATTTCTATCCTTATTTTTACATTGTTTTGATTTTGATATGATGGAATTATTTTTTATGATGTCCCTTTTTCTTATATGGATTGTGTTATGATGGCATGATGATTAAGAATCCCATTTTTTTACATGGGTTATGATATGATGTATGATTTATGATTTTGTGGCACACATAAGAATGGTTTAATTATAAGATGGGTGGGACCTATATCTCCCTCAAATGAATTGGGTAATGATTTATATCTCATGGGATATACATGGCTGGAACAGTATGTTAATCTAGTTCAGTGTTACAGGACTGGAACGAGCAATGAACTCGATTTATAATGGGACTTTGTCCACTAAGATGGTCTTCGCAGTAATGCCTTGGATACTATGGAAATCATAACATGTGATTAATGGATGCCACAATTACATGTTTTATTACCATTCTAGTTTATCATGAATAATGTTCCATTATTATCTATTCCTTCTGTACTTCCAAGATTTATGTCATTGCTCATGATTTTGATATTTAGATTTGATGTTCATGTTTTTGCATTCAAATGTTTATGGATTGTTTTATGTTCTCTATTCTTACACTTACTGAGCATTTGAGCTCCCTATTTATATGTTTTCCTTTCCCTAGGATTTAAAGAAAGGTTTTAGGTAAGAAAACAAAAGGGGAAGATCTTTATGGGAGATGTTGAAGATCTTTCACCATGATTAGATGATTATTTTCTGAGTTTCCAAAGACACTATTCTATTATGGTCCTTGTGTGTCTGTTTTCGTTATGTATCATGTATTACCAAAAAGTAATGTAATATCCATGTACTTCAAGATTTGGGTCTCTACAAAAAAATTCAGAGTTCATTCACACATATTCATAGGATGACATATTCAATAACTACAAGTTGAACCCAAAGAAATCGAAATTGGGTTAAGAAGTTCCCTTGTAAAATTTCGACAACCTAACGACGTCACTTTAAAATTTAGAAAATGTGATGATGAGAGAGAAAATGGTATCTCATCACTAGGAAATAAAATTTAAATCAATAAGTATATAGAATAACATATCCCAACATAACAATATGTAAATTAAAAGACCAAATAAAAAGAAGTCTTTTAAAAAGAGGATGGTGAACGGTTCCCTTACCGATTTGGGTAACTTTCGAAACGTACACCCCATGAAAGAAAGACTATACAACATTGATGTAAACAATCATAAATGAAATTATATTACACAAAGAGTAGAATAATGGGAATTACATACACCACTTAAATGAAATGGTGGAAAATGTCGCATAAATCTCATGGGAATAAAAGTGAGATGAAAAATCCCTTACGAAAACTTGGCAGCCTAACGACTCCACTTAAAACATCCAAAATTGGAATTATGAGATCAAATAGGGTGTCTCATAAAATGAACATAAAAATTACAGAATAATGAATATAAAAGAACATCCCCAAACATAGGAAATATGAGCCTAAAAAAATGACATAAAAGAGAGTACTTAAAAAAAATGAGAGAGGTAGGATCCCTTACCTCAAGTCCGACTTGTCTTGTTCGTTTATTTATATTCCTGAATAATAAACTTTTGTCAATTTATAATTTCTTATGGACCTCGTTTAATGTTTATTATTCAATTCATATCACATATTATAATGTTATAATAATTAGTTAATTATGTTAGTTCATATCAAATGTTTTTGTCGATGTTTGGTACATAAGTCAAAAATGAACTTGTTTGAAAAGAATTGACCACGTAGTTATAAGTAAATCATCTCTAGAATAGTATTTATGATTTAAATATCATATATATCTAGTAAATATTCATTATATACTATTCTATAACATTTGGAGATAAAAATAAATGAAACGCACCGTTCTTGGAGACGGTAGGCCGTACGTACGCACAAACGCTTCTTTCATTTCATTATCATATTAATGGAATTAAAAATAATTAAGAGATAGATATATATATATATATATTTTAATTACAGTATAATATATATATTATATAGGTCACATATGTTCATTAATTTAATTCTTTATACATTTAATGTATTGCATGAACGAGTCACATCACTTGAGGGGGTGGTAGTCCACACTTCCTCATATGAAATTATCACATTTTCACAACATGAAAAGAATAAAGGTATGCTTTAAATATAAAATAAAGAAGCATATAGAAAACATAAAAACCATATATATCATATATAAAATACATTTACATCATAATTTCGACCTTTAAAGGTGTTAAAGGAATATTGAACAATCATCGTTTTGTGAGGAAGTAATTCGCCATCAACAGAAACAGTATATTCTTTAAACATTAGATGGATTTTTGTGTATGTGTAGCTCGAATACTTCTTATAAAAACATCTTATTATATTTAAGATATTGGGTTTTTTACAAAATAAAGGAATAAAAAGAGTTTACGGTGTTTGAGAAGCAAAATAAAACAAAATAACATAAGAGAAGACATTACCTTTAAATCGGGTAACTTCCTTTGGTTTGAACCGAAAGGGTTTATTGAAGAGCATTATGCCTAAGTTGAGGCTTCAATGATGAATAGAGGGATGTGTAGAGATGAAATGGGAAGAGTATGGCTGAGCCAAAGGCTTGAGAGGTGTGGGTAAGGAGGAATAGGTGGGGGCCTTTTATAAGAGGGAGGAGTGGCACTCATGGAAAGTCAAGAAATGTTACTTTATTTTAAAATGAGTCTCGGATTTTAAAGGTCCCACATTGAAATATTTCGAGGATAAGGTGATAAGGGTTCGAAATATACTCATACAATAGGTTTATTCCAAGTTTAAGTCTTATATTTTTCATTATCGTTTCATTTTATTTAAATCGTTCATTAATGAGGTAATCGCTGCATCATCATGGTGTCATAAATAAATTAATTTATTTAATGTCTAAAAATTATAAAAAAAATATTATGATGAAGGAAATATTTTTTTCTTTCCAATGAATATTTATAGTCAAAGAGATCATTTACACATAAAAAACTAAAATTGTTTTACTTGGGTGATACATACTTTTGTTATATTTTCCTTTCTTTTAAAATAAAACGATAAAGTGTCAATATCACACAAAAGTGATTCAATGGGGTCCCAAAGATTGGCACAAGGCATCCCATGGTCGGAAATTATACAACCAGTAGCATTAGGACACATGTTGTGGTCATTTGTTATTATTATGATATTATTTTATTATCCTTAACTACCCGATTACTAATTAACCACGATAATTAAAGATAATTCCCATCGTTACTATTCATAATGTCCAAAAACAAAAGAATAATAATTACATAATTTGGACCTTCTGATTCCAAATATGTAATCCATTTTACCAAATTCCAAACACAGAAATTGCAATAATTAATTTAAAAATAATTCCTGTTGTCAAAACAAATAGCGGGTTTTTTAAGCAATATCTATGAAAAGTTTGGAACTTGTTTATGTCCATTTTCAAAGTGATATTAATTATAATGACCACCATTTAATTTAATGGTAAAAATATATTCTAATTATACTTTACAACAAATTAAAAAGATAATCTAACCATATATTTAATTTAGAAAAAAATCAGTTTTTATGTAAAATGCAGTATTTTTCACTATTCATTAAAAAAATGAACATTGTCAGAAAAATACCAAAAATTTAACCATAGTAAATTTCAATGTCCCAATCATAAAGAATAATTTTATTTTGAAAAATATATATTATAGAAATGTCAAAAGTTACATTTAAAAAAGGTTCGCCATCAAAATGCGGTAAAACAATATTTTTAAAATATTAGAGTATTTATTCTTAAAATTGGATTCATTTGGATTTTAAGCCTCTAAAATTTATTGGATAAATGTAAAAATATCTAACAAACATATGTAATAATTTTTTAGTTATTTCTATTCATTCCTGCCATTACAACGGCTAGGCATTAACTATTATAATATTATTATATTATTAATGTGCAATGTAAGATTTCAAAGATACTCATTGTTGCGTATTGGGTACGCCATCGAGGATAGAATTCCAATTAAAGTAATATTAACATTTTATTCATAAATATTGGTAAACATTATAATGTAATATTATTTATTTACCTGGGATGTTATAACATTGGCAAGGTCACATGAGTGCATGACCTTATCTTATCAAGGACATTTTCCTTATCAAAGGGGGGATGTAGCCAAAGGTTCATGGTTGGGGTCTACATGGCATGAGCCCAAATAGGCTCACTGAACAAAGTGGGAATTTCATCATGAATTTTCCAAACATATTTTGGACATCTACTAGGAAATTTTTGACTTTCTGTCTGATATGTTGGAGCACCAATTTGAAATGGTAGACACATCAAATGGTGTCAATCAAATCAATTAACATTACTTGGATTCCTTTTCATGGGTGAAGATGACATGTCCAAGATTCTTTTCATAACCAAAGCATGCATGCTCAAGGTCTCACACATGATCAAATGACTTGTCTCAGATGTCTTCAGATGATTGAAGTAGACATGTCTACGGGAAATTGCATGATCATGTCAGCATGTCAATGAATCCTTCGCATGATCAAAGCATGTTGTCAAGGATGTCACCACATGATCAAGACGTACAACTCTGAGATGCTTTTCATGAGTGACATGACTTTTCCTAGGATTTTTGTGACACATCACAGACATGTCAAGTTGGTTGTCACATAATCAACTTGGCTTGTCCATGGGTTGACACATGGAAATGGTGACATGTTAGTGGGTTGTCGTAAGGCCATCCCAACTTGTACAAGGATTGTCTCGTGACCAATATCGCATTTCCAAGGTTACACAAGGACATCGTGATACCATCGAAGGGAATCACAATGCGTGTCCTTAAAAAATCCATGTGGTTGGGTCTCCTGGATGTGTTTACAATCTTGGTCTAGTTTCAGCATCACAAGTACACATCTAAAGGGATCACTGTAAGTACATAATGACAATAATATATCAAGGCATAAGGGTGCATGGCTATTGGAAGGGTCTTCCCATGAGTTCTCTAGTGGGTTGAGGTTTTGTACATGATGAGGAATATTTGTATATAGGCGTCATATGAAACTCTATCCTTTATTCAATTTACTTGACCATAATGAGGTATTACGTTGGATGCTATAGTAATATGTGGGGTTGTCCATTGATGTGACTACACGCGTGTGGTTGCATATTTCATAAAGAGGGTGCATCCCATATTAGGTCTCATGTCCTCATTTACTGCCCTATATGGAGGGGGTTTCTATAAGGGATGCATGAAGGCATCATGAGTCATGAAGGCTCTTCATACTGCAAGATCAAATGAGCATCCTGATTTCCAATTCAAGGTTGTATGGAGGCATCACGTACTTGGAGCGCCTATGTTGGGGACTAACTGTATTGGTTATCAAAAATCCAAGGGTGGAATCCTACATAATCGTGGGTCTGTGAGGATGGCTCACTCTACGACAAGTCTCACAAAGGAGTCTACAAGTTGACTGGTGTCTTTACAATGACACCTCATGTTGCATGCTCTCAAGCGACCTGAAGGTGCTCCATTAGGGGGGTTTTAATACGTTTTATGAAAAAAACAGCATAGGATTATTTTTTTAAATACGCCTCAAATACGACATCGCTGATGCCACCTTTTAGAATAAACACAAAGGCGGCCTCTGCGATGCCACCGAAGACAATAATTTTATTCTGTTTTAATTTTTTTATAAATTTAAAATTTTAATTTTTTAATATTATTTCCTCATGGTTATATATATATATAACAAAATGATTCAACATATTTTATATTTTATTCAAGTATATGACTTTTATATCCTATAAAATATAAACTATAAGGCCGATATGAATGAAATTTTAAATATTTATTAAACATAAAACATGTAGTCAAAAATAAAAATAATTTTTAAAAACTTTTGATGAAAAGTGATTTATAAGATTCCTAATCTGCCTACTTGAAACATTGAAATGTTTCAAGTACGTGAAATTACTAGCCTATAAAATATAAAATATAAGACCGATTTTAATGACATTGTAAACATTGATTAAACATATAACAAGTAGTTGAAAATAAAAATAATTTCTTAAAAAATGTTGATGAAAAATAATTTATAATCATTCTAAGCCACCTACCTGAAACTTAATAATGTTTCAAGTATGTGACATTGCTAGCCTATAAAATATAATCTATATGACTGATATGAATGAAATCTTAAATATTTATTAAACATATAACAAGTAGTTGAAAATAAAAAAAATGTTAAAAAATGTATATGAAAAATAATTTACAAGCTTTCTAATCCACCAACTTGAAACATAAAAATGTTTCAAGTATATGACTTTACTAGACGATAAAATATAAACTATAAGACCGATATAAATGAAACTTTAAATATTGATTAAACATATAACAAGTAGTCAAAAGTGAAATAATTTCTAAAAAATACTGATGAAAAATAATTTATAAGCTTTCTAATCCACCTACTTGAAACATAAATATATTCCAAGAACGTGACTTTGCTAGCCTATAAAATATAAACTATAAGACCGATATGAATGACATTTTAAACATTGATTAAACATATTAAAATTAGTATGAAATAGAAAATATTTACTAAAACTTTTTGATGAAAAATAATTTATAAGCTTTCCAATCCTCCAACTTGAAACATGAAAATGTTTCAATAAATGACTTTTATAGTCTATAAAATATAAACTATATGATCTGATATGAATAACATTTTAAAAATTGATTGAACACATAACAAGTAGTCTAAAATAACAATAGTTCCTTACAAATGTTGATGAAAAATAATTTGTACGCTTTCTAATAAACTTACATAAAAGTTTAAAATGTTTCATGTATGTGGATTTGCTAGCCTATAAAATATAAACTATAAGAATGATATAAATGACATTTTATACATTGATTAAACATATATAAAGTAGTCAAAAATAAAAATAATTTCTTGAAAGATGTTGATTAAAAATCATTTATAAGCTTTCTAATCTACCTACTTGAAACATAAAAATGTTTCATGTATGTGACTTTGTTAGCCTATAAAATATAAACTATAATAATGATATGAATATAATTTTAAACATTGATTAAACATATATCTTCTAATTGAAAATAAAAAAAATTTCATAAAAATGTTGATGAAAAATAATTTATATGTTTTCTAATCCACCAAATTGAAACATAAAAATGTTTCAAGTACGTGAATTCTTAAGCCTATATAATATAAACTATAAGACTGATATAAATGAAATTTTAATCATTGATTAAACATATAACAAGTAGTCTAAAATAAAAAATTATTTCTTAAAAAATATTGAAAAAAAATAATGTATAAGCTTTCTAATCCACCTACTTGAAACTTAAAAATGTTTCAAGTACGTGACTTTTCTAGAATATAAAATATAAACTATAAGACCGATATAAATAAAATTTTAAACATTTATAAAACATATATTAATTAGTCAAAAATAAAAATATTTTCTCAAAAAATGTTGATGAAAAAAAATTTATAAGTTTTCTAATGCCCCAACTTGAAACTTAAAACTATTTCAAGTACGTGATTTTTCTAGCCTATAAAATATAAACTATAAGACCGATATGAATGAAATTTTAATAATGGAATAAAAATATTAAATGTAGTAAAAAATAAATATAATTTCATAAAAAATGTGAACAAAATATAATTTAATAACATTCTAATTGACCTAATTGAAACTTAAGAAAGTATCAAGTATGTGACTTTGCTAGCCTCTAAAATATAAACTATAAGTCTGATATGAATGTTATTATAAATGTTGATTAAAAATATAACAAGAAGAATAAAATAAAAATAATTTAGTGAAAAATGTTGATGAAAAATAATTTATAATTTTTCTAATCCACCTACTTGAAACATAAGTTTTTTTGAAGAACGTGAATTTGCAAGCCTATAAAATATAAACTATAAGACCGATATAAATGAAATTTTAAAAATTGATTAAAGATATAAATATTAGTCAAAAGTGAAAATAATTTCTTAAAAATGTTAATGAAAAATAATTTATATGCTCTCTAATCCACCTACTTGAAACTTAAAAATTTGCCAATTATGTTAATTTTATAGCATATAAAATATAAACTATAAGACTGATATGATTGAAATTTTAAACATTGATTAAACATATAATAAGCAGTTGAATATAAAAATAATTTTTTAAAAAATGTTGATGAAAAATAATTTTTATGCTTTTTAATACACCTACTTGAAAGTTACAAATGTTTCAAGTATGTGAATTTTCTATCCTATAAAATATAAAATTTAATACTGATATGAATGAAATTTTAAACATTGATTAAATAGATAAAAAGTAGTTGAAAATAAAAATAATTTATTAATTTTTTTTGATGAAAACTAATTTCTAAGCTTTCTAATCTACCTACTTGAATCTTAAAAATGTTTCAAGTACGTGACATTGCTAGCCTATAAAATATAAACTATAATATCGATATGAATAAAATTTTAAAAATTTAATAAACATATAACAAGTTGTCAAAAATAAAATTAATTTATTAAAAAATGTTAATGAAATATAATTTATAAGAATTATAATCCACCTACTTGAAACTTAAAAATTATTCAAGTACATTATTTTTCTAGCCTATAAAATATAAACTATAATACCGATATGAATGAAATTTTAAACATTGATTAAATATATAACAAGTAGTTGAAAATATAAATAATTTCTTAAAACATTCTGATGAAAACTAATTTATGTGCTTTCTAATCCACCTACTTGAAACATAAAAATGTTTCTAGTATGTGAATTTTCTAGTCTATAAAATATAAACTATAAGACCGATATGATTTAGATTTTAAAAATTGATTAAAAATATTACAATTAGTCTAAAATAAAAAGAATTTCTTAAAAAATGTTGATGAAAAATATTTTATAATCTTTCTAATCCACATACATGAATCTTAATTATTTTCAAGTATGTGCCTTTGTTGGAATATAAAATATAAACTATAAATCCGATATGAATGAAATTTTAAAATTGATTAAAAATATAACAAGTAGTAAAAAATAAAAAAATTATTAAAAAATGTTTATGAAAAATAATTTATAAGATTTATAATCCACCTACATGAAACATAATTTTTTTTCAAGTACATGACTTTGGTATCCTATAAAATATAAAATATTTGAACAATATGAAAAAAATTTAAATATTGATTTAATATATAACAAGTAGTCACAAATAAAAATAATTTATTAAAAAACGTTGATGAAAAATAATTTATAAGCTTTCTAATTCATCTATATGGAACATAACCATGTTTCAAGTATTTCACTTTCTAGCCTGTAAAATATAAACTATAAGACTGATATGAATGAAATTTTATACATTGATGAAACCTATAACAAGTAGTTAAAAATAAAAAAAAATCTTAACAAATGTTGATGAAAAATAATTTATAGGGTTGAAAATCCACCTACTTGAAACATAAAAATGTTTCAACTACGTTACTTTTCTAGCATATAAACTATAAACTATAAGACTGATATGAATGAAATTTTAAACATTGATTAAACATATAACAAGTATTTGAAAATAAATATAATTTATTATGAAATTTCTATGAAAAATAATTTATAATCTTTCTAATCCATCTACTTGAAACATAAAAATTTTTCAAGTACGTGACTTTTCTAGCCTATAAAATATAAACTATAAGACCGATATGAATCAAATTTTAAACATCAATTAAAAATATAACAAGTAGTCACAAATAAATGTATTTATAAAAAAATGTTGATGAAAAATAATTTATATGCTTTCTAATCCACATACATGAAACTTAAAAATTTCATCAAGTACGTGAATTTGCTAGCCCAAAAAATATAAACTATAAGAGTGATTTGAATGACATTTTAAGAATTGATTAAAAATATAAAATTTATTCTAAAATAAAAAAATCATAAAATTTTTGATGAATAATAATTTATAAGCTTTCTAATCCACATATTTGAAACTAAAAAATGTTTCAAGTACGTGACTTTGCTGGCCTATAAAATATAAACTATAAGACCAATATAAATGTCATTTTATACATTGATTAAACATATAACAAGTAGTTTAAATTTTTATTTTTATTTATATGGTTATTATAGTTTTTATTTTATAGGATTTAAATGTCAAGTTGGTGTCTTAGGATGCTCCTCAACATTTATTATTTTCTCTCTCACTTATGGGTTACTTTTCTTACATTCCTTTCATTTTCATTTATTTATTTTATTTATAAACTATTTTTTTTCAAAAACTTTTTAGATGTTTAGCTATCATTTAAATTTTATTTATGTTGTGTTTATATTGTATATTTTATGATATTTTAATGTTATCTAATTGAAATTTCATAATTATTCCTATGTTTCATGTAATTGACTTCAAAAGCTGTAAAATATAAATTGTGCATAAAATATAAATGAAAAATGAAATACTAGATAAACATATCAAAAGGGATGATATTAATAATATTATTTTCATTTTTGTAGACTTAAAACATATAAATGATCATGTACAATCAATGTTCGTACCTCTTCCCCCCGTCATATAGCAATGTCCTTTTTTTTGGAATCTGCATCATATAATCATAAACTTATTAATTACCCTAGAGTATTTGTTCAAAAAATTCTTCAAACCTCCATTGATCTTACTCTTATGCTATAGATAATATATGATATTTCACCTAATTTTATTTAATCTTAATGTTTAAATAGTAAAAAATATCCAATACAATGCAAACTAAGCCTTATGATTGCCTTATTCATCGATTCATTGTGGAATTTTCTATACACATTGCTAGGAATGTGTCTAATAAATAATCGATGTTGTTAATTTGGGTATATTCATGTATCAGTATCGACATTGATTGCCTCATTAATTTCCCAATGGAGATTAAATATCAAAAAAACTCCCAGAATGTCGATGAAATGGTTGCTGATACCTGCTAATAACCAACTCAATGATTCTTAGTTTTCTTTATCTACAATAGAAAAGGAAAACAAAAGAGGTGAACAGTTTCCATATTGGGTTACCTTAATCAATAATAAGACCTTGAATTTTCTATATAGAAACATTCCTTCAATCTAAATGAACTGTTTGCTGAAACAAAATGTGGAGATACGGGGGAGGAATGCCCAGAACAACCAATGAAATTGAACACGAGATGGATCATGTGGGTTATCATGAGACACATATTAATTTGTATCAAGATGGAAGGAAACATGGTTAAGATGCCTCAGTATGGCTAGAAATTGTGGCAACACCTGATATGAGTCATCCCAATCACCATATACCTGCACAATTGCCTTTTGTTTCACCATCTGTGCCTTATTATAAGAAATCTTATAACCAAATTGTTGTTGTATCCTCTCTTTCACAAGGGATATCGAATCATCTTGGCATGTATTGATCATCTCAACAACAATGGATGACACAAATTATGTATCCAATGAGGTATGATCTTGTGCTAGGCTTGGCTGAAGGAATGTATGAGTTGCCTCAATCCTTGAGATTCTCCAACATCCAAATGAAATGTCTAAAATCGCTCACAAGAGAAATATAAAATCATCCAATACTTATCACACCGTATGGAATATTAAATATGGAATGATTCATGAACTATATAGTTTTAGTTCCTCTCATTATGAAATCTCTTTAGTGTGCTTTTTAATGCATCCTTATTTTTAAAATTCTATCCAATATATGAGGTTTTTTCCAGCTCCCTAAACCTATTTGGTATAACTCTGGGTAACTCAATTTTTGGTGTGGGAACATTATTAACGAATTCAGGCATGCATTCCATTACTTCTGACTAGGATTCAAGGAGTGGTGGATGATTTATTGTAGATCTAGGTTGTTCTACAACTTATTCGTTTCTAAAAAACTCCTCCCTAACTTCCACTGGTCTCTCTTAATCATTACTTTTGTCACCATCTGATCTATGATTATGAATCTCTTTATCAGAAGTCATATTGACAAGTATATCTGAGAGATCTTCTAGTTTTTCTTCTTCTACATAATTTGGAATAGGCTCAATTTCATGGGGTGGACTGTCTTCAACTATACTTGTAAGTATACGTCTTTTTACAAATTGATGTTGTTGGTGTATAGTTAAAACATCAAAATATAACTCAATATTGGTACCATCTAACTATTAATAAAATAAGTTAATTTCTTTTACCCATTTCACATCAGTAACCACTGGACATGATAGATACCACAGTGTTGTCAGGAATTTACAATTTCTATAGCTCATCGACTTGATCTCTTTAGCGAGTCCCATATTTAAGGAACCATGAATTCTCTCTTGAAGGTCATAGGGTTACACACTCAGTTGTACTAACCACTGTTATTGGTAGAGCTCTATAAAAAGATCCTACCTTAGTTTGAATAGCATCCTCGTAATAGTACACATAGTCCAACATGATTTTCTACATCAAAAATGTTTCATTCATCAAAATTATGATAGTTTAAATAAAATTAACAATGATGTTTGACCATATAATATTTATTAGAATTTAATTTCAAGAATCCTTTTTATACCCTAAAATATGGTAGTCATTATATAGATTCATTTTTTAATCTTATTTTATTTATTAATTATTCTATAATTAATCAATGCTAATAAAAAATATTATTTATAAACTATATAATATTTACGATACTAAAATTTTAAAAATTTTCTTCTCCATTTCATTTTATATAATCATAATTATAATTTTATCAACTGATTTTCTTAGTACAGTTTTTAACTAATCAATAATTATTTAATCACTAGTTAATCTCTATTAATTTATTCTTTAATTATTTATTCAATAATCATTAATAATATTATATTCAATAGTTAATTATAATTAACTAATCATATGGATTCATTTATAATCCTAAGTTGTCATTAATTAATTAATAAATAATCATTACTACTAATAATTAATATTTCAAAACTATATATAACTAATTAAACTACTTAATAAATAACATCTTTAAAAAACGGACTAAAAAATTCAATTACTAATAATAAATTTAGTTATTTAATTCTTTTTTCCTTGTCCATTTCATTCTATAACATCCTAATTATCATTTTATCATTGATAAATATACTAATTTTATTTTTCTTTTGTTAGGTATTTTAGTATTTTATAATGAAAATATGAATCAACATAAGCATATACCATGGTAGTGTCAAACCAAGAGTGCAGTAAGGATTAATTTCATGCACCAGTTCCTATTCAAGTCTAGATCAAAGTGGTGTTTTCAGGTTTAACACCTAGATACATCTGTGCCAGATCCACATCCACTTGTTTGTATCCATACAGGGATTTGATTTCTTAGATAGTCACATAATCTTTATGCTACCAAAATTTCACAATATTTAATCCTAAGTCATAATTTATACATAATCTATACTTAATCATTTATAATAAAAATTATTATTCCAAACTATATATAACTAATTAAAGAACCAAATAAAAAAATATTTATAACTAACTAACCATCGACTCCACCGCATGGAAAAGGAATTTTTTAGAGAGAGAAGCAGTATATTTAAGAGATATGAGGGAAAAATGAAGTGAGGAGAATGGGGGGTAGCTTCCCTTTTATAGGGAGCTGAGGAAAAGGTGGAATCATCGATACTTCATTCTATCCTTGCATGAATCCAATGGTGGCATCCGAAGTTTCACCTTTCCCCTCACCCAATGACTAAAGGGAGAATCCCACCCCACCTTTTCATTTTCGTCGATCCGGGCCAAAGGTGTCATGAGAGATAGAAGGCGGCATCGTCGATGCCGCCTTTGAGGTTTATTTCTTAAAACAAATTAAACCTATGTTGTTTTTTAAAAAAAATCACAAAATGTATTAGACAACTTTCTAGTAGGCTTTGTGATGGGGTTTACACCTTTGTTCAAGGGGATCTTACTGATAAAATTGTATGCATGGATGCAGTATTTTTAGTATGGTGAAAGAGCTATTCAGTGAATTCATGAAAACAACAAGGGTTTTCACGTGGATATGTCAATACCTCTCATAAACCAGATGAATCAGGAACCTTAATTCATCATATGATCACCTCTTCTTCAAACTGACATGTGATGGGTAATGGAGATCACCTGAGGGGTTCTTTAGTGATGATTTTTGGTGCTCTCTCCTCCTCCACCTAGCTTATTTTATGGGGCCCTTTATTCTCCCTATTTATGAGTTTTTCTAGAAGGGGTTATAATATTTATAGTCAGAGGGAGTTTAGGGAGGATGACACATGTTCCAACTGAAGTTGTGGAGTTTTTCCAAATCAACATCACAGAACCACCTATTCCTCATCGCATGATCATTTCATTTGATCATGTGATTACTTTATTTTCCTCCTATGTCATAACATGATATAAAATACCTTATTTTCCTTCCTCTTCATCATGTGATCCAATAAATTATTGATTTAAATCAGATGAAAATTCATTGAGGAGGCAGAAGGGTTCGCAGTTTTAAATCACTCACGATGGCTTCCTCTATTGTCATCGCTTTAGTCACATGATCAAAGGATGATCATGGAAGATTACCTAGAACTATAAGTATATCTTATGGATTGATATTGATTCCATAAATTGGAGAACATGGTAGATTCTGTTGGATACCTCTGACTTGTGCGGCTATCAGTGAAGGTTCAAAGGGATGGTGATATTGATCAATGTTTGATCACACGAGTGGTGTCTTCGAGTTTCCATGTCGAACCAGTCGGTGTGGGAATATGAAGTTGGAGGTCTCACACTATATGGGATTGGACGAGCATGATTCATGAGGCACATGATGATTTGAGTTTGAGATCCTAAGGTGTTTTATTAGAGTGAATGGTTGGTATCAATATAGGGTGTGATCAGATAGTGAAAATCATTGGGAGGCATGATCAGACGGTCTAGATTCGATTTCCACAAAACAATGTCACCCCACATTGAATTATTGATACTAATTCTTATCAGTATATAAGTCATTCCATTTCATCCATCGGTTTGAGCTAACAACGGGGTTGCCACCAGTACCATATACACCACTTCCACCACCTGAGCTTTGGCACATCGAGGTTTCTGGCTCGGGCTATGCGCCAATGCGAGCCTGTGAATAGGTGACCCTATACAGAGGACCCACCCATATGTCTTAGGAGATATTATTCTTATACTTGTATATTGGTTATCCCAAAACAACTCCTACTAGGCGTGGTTTACCCCTGGTCCCACATGAGCTTGTGGTCGAGTTGGCCTGGCTGGTCAGAGGCTAGCCTTATTTTTTGGCTAAGGGTGGTAATAAAATTCTTAACTTCATAGAATAAAACTATAAGTTTAATGAAAGGGTCCAAAGTTTATATCCTCTATATCTAATCCCACTATTCAAGTATTCCATGCAAACCACATTCTATTTCTATATAATCTTCAAACTTATAAAATATTGAAGGTCAAAGTACACGACACACAAATATGGGTGCCAAAAAAATCCCCCCCCTAAGAATGTGATTTTTCAAAATGAAAAGAATCTAATTATAAGGTAAATTTAGTTCACTTTTTTAAATATATTAAGACCTAAAGATCCATGATACTAATCTTCTTAATAGTAACTATTCTGAGTATGTTTGAGGAAATATCAAGTGTTATAAAGATAATATTTCTAGCCACAAATGCTTTGATGAATAAAATATAGGAAGTAACTTTGACTTGGGTCATGGATAGCCAGAAATTGGAATACATATGAATTCTAGTATGAAATAGTGATTGGGTAGAATGGAACTTGTGACTAGATCCAGATTATGTAACTTGGATGTCTCTATGTATCCTATGAGGATGTAAATCTAGTCGTACATAGTTCTTAAATATACAACTATGCCGATCAAACTCATGCATAATGAGAATCGGTTCAAATATGAAGAATTTTATGATTAATGTACTTAAGTAGATATAAATCATACGTAGGATGGAAAATATCACTATTTTTTTTATTAAACCCTGGGTAAAGATCCATGTTCAGGTGGAGAAGTTTCTCACATCAACCACGATGCCCATCCTTTTTGTGTGTAATACTGAACAGATCCAATTTCCTGGATTTGAGTGCTTGACTTTCAATGGGTTTCTCATTGACAAATTTTCATGAATTCCCACTAATAAGAAATATTTAATTTATGTACCTACTCCAGTAATCTTGAGATCATTTGATTTATAAGGTCAATTTGGACATGGTATCTTTCTCGAATGCTCTAACTTTTTCCTATGTCATGCGAATTAGCGAGTGTAGCCATATTTTTTTAAGTTCATATAAAAGACCCCATATGATTTATATATTTTTATATATATATATTTTTACTTTTTCCTATGCTTCAAATAGAGGAAGACGTAGCAGACATGGACTTGGATTTTTCTCAGGTCTCCTTCAAACATGTTTTCGATCTCAAAAGATTATATGCCTCTTCAGTTTTATAAATTCACAATATTTCATAGATCACATAGAGTGAATTTCTATTGAGTGGAGACTCAAAATTTTCCCAATATTCCCTTATCGGGTTTTCATTTTGGCATGTATCGTGTATTTCATTATTTTAAGATCCTAAGAGCTATACCATATTTGTGTTGTAGTATAGGGTATTTGAGTTTGGACCTTTGGTGTACTATAGTTTAATTTTATCTAGCTTCGTCCATATTATGACTATAGTTTAGGGTCTTCTATCTTGGACCTTTGAGATTCCATGTAGTTTAATGTCTTAAATCTAGAATTTTTATGGAATATGGGGCTAGAAAACCAGGGATGAATCAAAACACTATGGGGTGCCGATTTTCAATATAGTGTTTCTAGGGCTTATGAGGATTATAGTTACTTTCTTTAAAGGAAGGGATTACTTTATTTTTAGGGTTAAATACCATATTCATTGATAACATGGAAAAGAAAATCTAATCCCCGCGCTTTTTATGGACTATAGAAGATTTATGGAGGTAATATGATTGAGGGTGAAATACTATAGTGTCTAGGCCCACATGGATAGCTGGAATGTGGATGATGTAAGATTCAATACAAAATTCTAAGCTATGTAATGTGAAATGGGGTAGAAATGTTAGGTATGTCTCTTAACACTATGAGGTGTTAGGTTTTGCTTCAGTGTCACTTAGGCTCAAAAGGATTGAATCTCATTTCCTTAAAGAAGGATATCACTTTAGTTAGTGGGTATAATCCCTTATGCATCGATAGCATGGCCGATCAATGCTAATCTTCACTTATTTCCGAGTGTCATTAAAATATTTTGAAGACTCAAATGTCTAGATGATTAAGTTGGGTATGGAAATAAAGCAATCAAGGAAGGGTTCTGGAGCCCTAGGGTAATCCAACTATAATGTTATGAAGCCCAAGCCCTACACCCATTTGTTTTGAATCACGAGGATTGGGCCATCAAAGGTTCAGGAATGAAGTGTTGAATTGTAGTCTTGTGAAAGGGTATAAACCAAGGGGATGCAACATTGAGGATGTTGAATCTGCTTGGATAGTCTGTATGAAGATTTTAAATCATATTCCAAAGAGCTCAAGTCATGAGGATGGTATGGGACAGTCACATAAGGGATATCTTAAAACACTATCAGGTGTTATGTTCCTCCATGATGATTCCAAGCTCACATAAATCAGAAATCCCTTTATATCGTACCAAGATGTATCTGATTGGTGGGTCTAAGCCCTTCTACATAGATAACATGGTCAATTAGAGAGATATCTTTTATTTTTCAAGGTAAATGAAAGGTTTTTAATGACCAATGATTATTTAAAACATTAAGTAAGATTTATGGAAAATGATAGATCCAACAAGGGTTCTAGCAGCATAAAAGTTGCATGAACACCCAGTGAACATATTGTCATAGTGAGGAAATGTGAAAAATCATTGCTCTAACATTTTCCTGGACCATGGGGTCCAGAGAGCATAGCTTGGATTTTACTATGGCTATAGAGTATATCTTTTGAGCTTTACAACTTTTATTAAAACCCTAATTTTGGCCCAAACTCTTGATATGAAGAGTTTAGAGATCAAATACTTGAATTTTACTCAGGATTACATTTGAGGGGTTTCAAACTAAAAAATTTTGTGTATATTATTCTATTATTTTAAGGTATTTTAATTGAGACCATTATAATCTAGAGTTTATGGTCATAAAACATTAACAAAATTGTAGGAATTTTAATGTCATGACTCACATGGATCTTATATGGAAGATGTCACACAAGATCATAATTATGTTGTCGAGTGTCAAGAGTACTCCAACATCATTTTGAGAATGATGTGGAAATGTTCAAAATAATAGCTCATGTTCCTCAGGCCATGTTAAATGATATGGGATAGTCATACCTAGTATGTCCCATAACACCCTAAGATTTTTGGTTCTGCCATGGTGATGTTGAGCACACGAGAATCAGAAGGATATTTATATTAGACAAAGATGTTGTTGATTGGTTGGTCTAAATCCCTTCTAAATCAATAGCATGGCCAACTGAGAGATCTATTTTTTCCATTCAAGGATAATAAAAGGCTTATGAAAACCTAAGGTGTACAATATATGAAGTGTGCCACATGGATTGAGGTGATTTTAAAAGATGGAAAAAGAACCCCATACTTTAGTAGACTGGGGTGAGTCTTTGTGTAATTTAATGTCATTGAACCAAAATTTTTTCCTTACAGTTTAAAATCATTTGTTAAGGACATATTTGTTGTGCAATTTTAATGTGATGTGACCAAGATTTTTTCATCTCAGTTTAACGTCATTCGACAAGGACATATTCTCGTGCAATTTATCATCATACAGTATGGAGGTGGGAAATGGTGTGAATAGAAGGAAAGGTTACAGTTGGGGAAAAGGGTGGAATTTCGGGAATCACTACATATATCAATGAGAATCAACCGATACATAATTCTGAAGAGTCATGAAACATAACTTCATTTATTGAGGACATGGATCCCCAATTTGAAATGATGGTATTTTAACTAGGCCCATGAATGGAACTATGGGCGTCACTATGTATCCCATGGGGATGGGAATTAATCCACATAGTTCATAATGAAGTTCCTTTCATAGTTATGACCCATAAATAAATAGGGGAATACTTATATTGGGATTTTTATTACTAATCCTGGTTTAAAGATCCATGCATCACTATGTATCATTTGATGATTGAAATCAATTCACATGTAGTTCATGAATGAGAAACTATATCTTAATAGGTCTAGCCTATAAAGAGAGGTGTGAATAATTTCTATTGATTTTTGTATTTTGGCCTTGGATTGAAGACCCAGGTGTCACTAAGTATCCCATGGAGATGGGAATCAATCCACATGTAGTTCTTAAGAAACTATGAAGCTTAATGTCATGCAGTAAGGACGATGGTGGACCAACATGGAAAACTAGTAATGTTGCGCCTGGGACCAAGGATGGATTTATGGGCATCGCTATTTTTCTTTTGAAATTGAGAATAAATTAATTTATAGTTCATAAAGAATCATGCAGTATAACGTCATACGGTAAGGGAATTGACCATGCTGTTTAACATCATGTGAAAAGGACTCATGGTGTTCCTTTTGTGGTCTTGCATTCATGACTTAGATGGGTCTTTTATGCCCTTCAATGACTTACTCATGAGGGGAAGACATTACTACAATTCCTAAGATCATGTGATCCATCCTTGGTGTGAGAAACAAGTAATAACAAGGATTTATCTCACAAGGAAGAGGCAGTCGAAGGTACAATAAGGGAATTTCGTATCATGTAGTGGCTGGACCAAGATATAAGATCGATGCATCCCTAGGTATCTCATTAGAAATGAGAATAAAGTCATATGGTATTATTGAAGAACCGTACAGATTAACATCATGGATCAAGGATGTGGGTGACATGATATGAATTAAGATAGATGTTAGGGATCTGTGTAGTTTTATGTCATGTGGTAAGGACATTGGGTCACCTATAATGAAGGGTGACATTTTAATTCATGCACTTTTATGTCATGTGATATGGACATTGGATCACCCAACATGAAATAAAAGTAATCCTATGGTCAGTCTTAAGAATAGAGTTTCATGCATCACTATGTATCCTGTGAGAGTATGAACCAAGCCATGTGTAGTTCACAAGGAAACATATAGTTTAATGTCATGCACATAGGATGCGATCTGTACAGTTTATCACTGTGTGGTCAGAAAAAAGGTACTTTGTAGTTTAAAGTCTTACTATTAGGTCTTGACCAGCATATTTTAATGTCTTTTGGTGAGGAAAATGGTCATGCAGTTTAATGTATTGCTGTAAGGATGATGGATTATCATATGTGAAAGCCCAGTAATATCATCGATTTATGTAGTTTTACATCTTACAGCAAGGATGTGGTGTACCTTTAAGTTTGATGTCTTTCTATTAGGACTTGGTTGTACAGTTTAACATTATTTAGCTAAGATGAATTCAATGGGGGATTAAAAGGGAACTCTTCCATCAATCTTCTAATGTAGCTAGTGAGGCGGGAACTGTTCTTCCTTTTTAATAGAATATTCACCAATGATATACTTTATCACCAATTATGAGTCCACTTTGATATTTAGGTAGTCTATGTGTGCCGGAAGGGTCGATCCCAATCTAATGAATAGGGCTTGGTATTTTTCCTTATTATTCACGCAACCTTTGGACAGTGAGAAAGAGTAGGGTAAAACAACTTTGTATGGAGAGACAAATATAATCCCTAGACTAACCCAATTGAGCTTTTGGTTTTCCATCCTTATGATGATATGACTCTAGGAGGTACCATCAAAGTAAATCTCCCATGGCTATGGAGTGTCATGGGCTTAAAAATCCTCTTCATATGAAATTTTGGTGTCTTTTGATGTGTTTTTTGGGGCATGATGTGCTGTGAGAAAATCATCCAAGGATTTTCCTTTCAATGACTTATAAGTGAATCAATATGAGAGATCATATGGACTTCATGGTGTTAGTATCATCCTACGGAGGTTATATAGACTATTATTGCTCCTTGAATCATTTTTTTGTGTGATTAGGGAATTTGGTGAGTGCTCTATGATGTCCACATCTACGATAATGGCATACCTTCTACCTAAGGAAACAAAATTATTGGGTGCGATAGTTACTGCTTGATACTTTCGAATGATATTTGGCATGAGAGGGGTGAATCCTTCTAGCTACTTATTTTAAGCCTCTATGTTCATTTGATATGTCGAGATGGTGTATATCCACATCTGGATTCATCCCAATAATATTTTCTATAGTTTCGAGAGAACAAACACTGATATTTCTTTAGAAATTCAATGTATAACTTTTTCTCTTCAAGGGGAATGGAAGAACCAATTAGAGTAGGTTATAGGTCTTCTTCTGTTCCAAGATTAATCTATCTAATCTCATTGACGGTGGTGGAAATACCTTCCTTTAATGACTTAAGGGAAATTCCTAAGATCATCCTCATCATTTTTCATATCTGATTTTATGGAGATATTTTCAGGCGAATGTGAAAATTCAGGGTTTCTCCCTCACTACTAGGGTACAAGATTACATTAGAAGAGACAATATTATCCCTTTATATCTGAGTATTCACATAGAAATGTTGGAGATTATTTATTTCTATACTATCACTGAGGATAGGATGGGATCATACCTCTAGGATTAGATCTTCTACCTCAACTAGATTTATGGGGAGCACATAGTCACAGAGGGGAATACTCCAGGTATTCACAAGGAAAGTCCCCAAGACATTGGGTGATGAAACCTGTATGTCATCATCCATCATTTGTTGCTTTCCTCCCTTCCTATAAAAATATGCTTCAGCATATTTGGATCTGCAAGTATCAAAAGGGGGTGTTGTAACCATGTAGTATGAAATCCTTCTGATGTTGACGATGTCTCCCAGATATTTAGAATCCCCATAGTTTTCTGTCCTATGACCGGGATGTGTTCTGTACAATTTGTCATCATATGGTAAGGATGTGAATATAGGTGGATGGGCCAGGATACGGGATCCAGGAATCCATATGTTTCTCATTGTAAATGATAATTAATTCATATGTAGTTCGAGAAGAACCATACAGTTTAACGTCATGTTGAAAGGATGTGATCCATGCCGTTCAACATCCTATGGTAAGGGGATGTTATGCGGTAAGGAAAATAGTCGTGTAGTTTAATGTCAAGTGGAAAGGATAAGATCTATATAGTTTATTTTTTTTGCTAAGGACACTGATGAGTAACCTATCAGGAGAGTGGCACATCTAAAGGATCTTGGACAACTGTTATGCATGTTTTATGAGTTTCGATATCCTTTAACTCTATCATGCCTTCACTTACTTGTTCCTCCAACTAGTCTTTGAATAAAAAATAGTTCACTATTGAATTCATGAGATGATGATGGTAGGGAAGATGATTTTCATGTCTTGTTAATCCTACCTATTTTGTCTTCTTGATTGTTGTAAGTTCCATCAAAATATTTTCCATGGAATGGTCAAAATATTTGGAGAAATGATTTGTTTGGAAATAATTGTCCTTGTTTAAAATTTATTTGAAATACGGTCACTTATCCTTGAAATGTATATGGATCATGCTCCTCTTCACAACTGGTGCATTCTGTTTAAATTGTTCAGATGACTGGAGTGGGGATTAGGGATTTTGTGGTTCCAATATCTACATGTCCATCTATACATGAAGGAAGTATTTAAAGGAAAAGAAACCTTTTATATTATCTATGAGACATCAATGTTAAGGGAAATTATTTTCTTGGACTATTAACCCTACCTCTCTCGGATTTCTCTTCATTAGGAACTCTATCAATCTATTTTTCATGGAATAATTGAAATACCCTAGATCATGTTTTTCTTGGAAGGAATGTGCTTTTCACGGCATGTATTCAAGATATGGATGACCAAGACACTTCTCTCGCATGTTATCTATGACACCATTGGTGTGGGTGCAGGGCTGAGTCTAGAGTATGGGGTGGTATTTATTGATTCAAGGGAAGGTTTTGAAGCATTGGGGGTCTTGGATGATTTAGATGTTTCCCATTAATTAAAGGTCCCCAACTCTTCTAATGTTTTTATAGTAACACTTGAGATCATATGGCTTCCAGAATATCACTGATGAGGTGGTGGAAAATATGGAAACTCTCCTAGCCTTGTAGGCTGGGGTGTGGTGGAATAATTTATGGACTTTTCCTAATTAGGGGATGGAAAATATGAAAATTCCCACAGCCCATTGGGCTGGGTAACTTCACTACAAGGTAGGTTTTCATATGCTGACAATGCTTCATCAACCCGAGGTAGAGACCATAGGAATATTCCCACAGTTATTTCCTTGAGATTGCTATTATCTTGTTAGAGTTGAGTTATTTGTTATTTTTTTAGAAATTTCCCTATCATCATTAAGGGGATGGCTGAGAGGGGACATGGAAACACCCTTTCCTCTCTTGATGGTAGGTTAACTGGATGATGGTGGGAGTTCCATCATGTATCCTAGAGATTGGATCCACTACTTCCTCTAGTCATGTTCTCCATTTTCATTACCCTATAAAACACCAACATGGTTTGAATCACCCTCAATAGATGCCTGATGGGTACCGATGATCCTTTTTGTTCTTATGCCATTTGCAGAAGATAAATCAGCCTGTTGTGACTCAGGCACCTAGAGAAAGGTATGATTGTATTCTTCGGGAGTTATTTTTCAGATCTGGTGATGAGTCGTTAGATCTGACTGATATCATATTTATTGATACACAAGTAAGATGGTGCTCCTCCTTGCCAATGAATCCCATTTAGTGGTTCAGTGCCCAATTTACCATTTGGTGGGTCGGTGCCTATGGTGCCGTTTGATGGGTCAGTTCCCATGGTTTCTTTTGAGGGGTTAATTCCATGATTAAGACGATACTATGGTAAAATATGATGAAAATTCCACGATCCTTGTATGATGGGGTTCACCATGGGATACCATAGTCACTGAGGCCAGTTATAGTGAAGTTAGAGGTTCCTAGATAGTGATTATATGTGAATGGTTTTAAGACACTGTTAGGATACCTTGGTGGGCCGCATATAGATTAGTAATAGTAGGTATAGAAGCCTAATCTAGATATGCATCATTTGGATACCCCTGGAGGGATCTTCTATCGGGCGCCCCAACATGGATAGTTGGTGTAGGCATGAACTCCTCTACAACACTTTGTGGAATCATGGTAACATGTCGGCAATGATGACCATAAAAGATGAGATCCATCCTAGGAATCCATTGATTGATTGATTTGTCATGTTGACTATCCACATTTATCTCCCCATTATATGGAATGTTTACATTGCTTCATTCCATTGATAGGTTCCCAAAAAAGTTGAATTTCGCAACAAGGGTTGCTTCCTTTCTTATGGCCTACTGTAGGAAAGATGGCCAGTGCAAATTAAAACAATGAAGGATTTAATGATCTAATTATAGAGATAGGATGTGAGCAATTGATATGGTGTTCTAATCCCAATACATTCACCAATAGATTCCAAAAGTGGTGTGTTGGTAGTAATGTATGGTGGGGTCTCAAGATCAAAGTATCTTGTCTAGGGATCTTAGAATCTGTTGGCACATTTGACGATTTCATTTCGATTTGAAAGAATATGGAATTCCTAGAGAAGGAAAAAAGACAAATTATTAGTTTATCATCATATATAAGAGTACATGTTCGATCAATAACTTTCACACCTCTCGCATTGGGTTCACCTTTTTGTTTTCTCGGGTTTTATGGTGTGGAATGGGTTTTGCTTGATGGTTTGATTGAGGGGGTTTTTAAGGCCTCTCTCAATTGATAACAATGGGTTTTACATCTATTTTGTCTTCCCTAGAAACCCCCAATGGTTCCTTCATCCACAACAGGGTATAGACCTGCTTTCCAAAGGCTGGAATTCTTCTGGATTTTCAAGCCCAATGATTCTTGGGGACTCAAATTGGTTGAGAGGATGGTAGTTTGGGCTCATCACACCCTTTTAGGGGAATTAATGCCAACTTATAAATTCTATTATAGATTTAAGATATGTCAATGAAATTATTTCTAGACCCTGATATCATACTAGTTTCCCATGTTTCAGTGTCTTGACTGAAATCATGTATCGATAGGAACAATGGCGTGTGTATCACAGGTTCTCTATCTCTCTCTCTTATTTAGTTATGATGCTCTGGGTTATGGCCATGATCAGACACTATGGAGTGTTTTGTCATCCAGGGAGATATTTGGTGCATTAGAGATGGGAATGAACACTTATAAGTCACCCTATGTGTCTTGTGAAAACACAAAACAAAAACCACATAGTTTATTCATATAGTTTAAGGTCATATGACTAGACCTATTCATGCAGTTTAAAATCATATGATAAGGATGTGAATATCGGTATCAAACCTCAATGATGTGTCTTATGTATCATGTTTTAAAATAGGAATCAGAGTCCATTTTTATCTTATAATGGGAATCCATGTTGTAGGAAGTATGATACGAGAGGCCCTAGAAGGGACTTATACATATAAGGGTGCCCTGTATTGCTTTTTAAGGAGTATTGCTATTTGATCTGAGACAGGTTGCAATTAGGATTACATCCAAACGATGGTCCCACACTAAGGGAAATCACAACCTACTTTAGATAAAATCATCACTCGTCTATAAGCCCACATGATCCATGTTTGGTCTGAGAAACAAGATATGGTGGTAGATTGGACACATTGCATGTGAGAATATCCATACTTGGATTAAACATTAACGTTTTCCTTTGAGGAATAGGACTTCCCATCTTATTAATGATATGGCATCGAGATCAAGCCTTACGAAGGCATCCTATGTATTTCAAATGTGGTGGAAATCATAGTTCTCATAGTTCACTTATCCCTTAACCCAATGATAGGCTATGGTGGACGATCATGCTCAGAGACATTATGGTTATCCCAGAGATTTTATGAATTCTATGGGATTATAAAAAAAAATCGATGCCCTATTGATTGAGGATATATTATATTATGTCAGTAATCAGGGCTTACACACCATGACTGATCAATTGGATGAGGCTTACACTCTAAGGCTGCCTGATTGGTATATGCATTCTTTATCCTTTGATGGATTAAAGAGAGATGGGGATGACCACAAGAGGAATTTTCTAAGAGTATGAAATTGGTAGGGTCACATGAGTGCATGAACTTAGCTTATCAAGGAAATTTCCCTTTTCAAAGGTGGGATGAATTCAAATGTTATTGGATGGGATACACATGGAATCAAACCTAATAGGCCAATCGAACAAAGTGGTAATGTCATAAGGGATTTTTCTGATATGTCTTAGTCTTATACCAGGACAGTCTTGATTGTTCGCATGATATGTTGGGGAACCAATCCGGAATGGACGACACATCCAAGGTTGTTTTCCTGATCAATTAACATGACTTGGATGCCTTCACATATGGAAATTAGAAATTTCCAATATGCTTGACATAATCAGAGAAGGAATTTATGGGGTTTCATGCATGAGAAACTGACTTGTCTCATATGACTTTGACTGGGTAAAGAAGATGTGTTTGTGTTCAATCATATGATCATGTAGAAATTTAAATGACTCATTTTCATGATAATAGTATCTTGTCTAGGATGTATTCACATGATACAGACATACAACTCTAAGGCGCTTCACATGATTGGCATGACTTGTCCTTTATCATGTTACATAATAGAAATGTCAAGGGGTTATCACATGATCCAATTGGCTTGTCCTTGGATTGTATAATGACAATAGTGACATGTTAATGATCTTTTGTGAGGTTATCCCAACTTTTCCAAGGCTTTTCTTGTGACCAAAATGGCATGTCCAAGGTCACCCATAGACATCATGAGACCATTGAAGGGTCTCACGATCACATGTACTTAAACCATTCATGTTGTAGGGTCTCAAGATCAAATTTCCTTAAACCATTCACATTACAGGTTCTCAAGGATGTATTTAATATCTTGATATTTTTTTAGTATCACAAGTACACATATAAAGGGGTCACCCTAAGTCCATATAGATAATTATTTACCTAAGAAAAAGGGTGAATATATGTTTGAATGGTCTGGCCATGAGTTTTGTAAAGGGTTGATGCTATTTACATGTGGAGGAATATATATATAAAGGAGTCATATGAAACTTCATCCTTCATGCAATTTACAAGACCACAATGAGGTCTTGCGAGGGAAGTTGTGGCCATGCATGAGGCTTTCCATTGATGTCGCCTACAGGGGTGAGGGTGCGTATTGCATGAAGAGGGTTTATGAAACATGGGGGTGCATGTACTCATTGCATGCCCAACATGGAGGAGGTATCTACAGGGGATGCATACATGCATCATGATTCATGAAGGCTCTTCATAAAACAAGATCGAAGGACCACCGTGATCACCTGCTTGAGGATACATGGAGGCATCACAAATTTGGAGTGCATATGTTGGGGAATAACTATCTTGGTTTTCAAACATCCATGGGTGGAATCCACTTATACAAAACATAGTTTTATCAGTACTAAAAAAGACCATTATCAATGCTAAAAAATTAATTATAATCAAGGAACTATTAAAAAGGGATCCCTTTTATCAGCGCTAAGAAAAGTGATGTTAAAGTCCCCTTTTATCAGTGGAAAAAAGGCACTGGTAAAACAGTTCATTGTCAGCGCATTTTTTAGCACTGATAAAAGTTAAAAAAATAATTATTCTACAAAAGGAGGGATTTAACAGAGATTGACGCCTTTCAACAGTGCTATGTGAAACCCCCGCCCCTGCCCACATGCCCCATCCACCCCTGCATTCACTCCCAAGCCACCCCCACCCTTTAACAACGCTAGCCCCAATTTCACTCGTGCGCACACCCCTGTCTCCCCTAGGATTCAAACTCGAGACCTCCCCTATACACACGTAGAACCTTTACCACTCCTCCATATTGCTTTTTTATCCATTTGATGATATATATATATATAGTTATATTTATTAATATATTAATATATATAGTTATATTAACATATATATATTCGTATATTAATATATATATATATATTTATTTATTTGTATATCAATATATATATACATATATAGATATATTTATATATTTATATATTTGTATATTTATTTATATATTATTATATATTTAAATATATTTTTTTATATTTTTTTATTAGTATATTTATTTGGAGATTAATATATATTTATAATATCAGTTTAAATACATTTGTAAAATGTGTTTTTATGTCTTTATAAATAAATAAATACATAAATATAAACAACACACACACACACAGATATATATATATATTATATATGGATATCTATAAGTATAATTATAAATATATATATATATATATATATATATATATATATATATATATCCAAATATTATATATTCAAATATATATACATATGTTAGAATATATAGATAATATATATCAGTTTGTTAATACAGACCCACAAAAATATATACAGACACACAAACACAGAATTATATAGGTATATAAATATTAACATATTTTTATTTTAAATAAAATGGATATTAGTATTGTAATGGCCCGCTAATTCTCATTAACTTGAGAGCACAAGGAGTCATTACTTGGCCTTAAGAGACCTCCCCATGATGCCAATGGAAAAAAAAGAAATGCCTAAGGATTACAAATACAAGTGGGGGATGATTTAAACATTAAGAAATAAACCAATAATCCAACCAACCATAACCAATCATTCACTATATGATGCATGAACAAATGAAAGACAACTCAAAAACTTCAGGTATCTCAAAACCACATCAAAGTGTGCAACAACAGAAGACCAAACCAATATCAAAGTAAACAATAGATAAACTAATAAATACTCTTAGGATACCACATTAATCCATGATCCACCTGCTCCTATCTCCACAATCATAGAACATCCCAAATATCACGGGGTAGTGCTAAAAACGTGGGAAATGTTACCTTTTCCCCTGTCCTGGAAAATAGCATCTGCAAAAGTAAAAACGTGCCATTGTATGGGTGAGTATAAAACTCAGTAGGTTTTCCACAATGAATTCCTAATCATGACACTAGGATTGAAATGTTAGCCACATTTATATAAAATAGTTTATATGAATCAAATTACTAAAACAGTTTATAACCAAATATAAAAAATTTTAAAATCCATTTACAACCAAGTGAAAACAAAACCAAATGAAACCAATTTCCAGCAAGTTATTTGTCCATAAAAATAACTAATAAAATATTAACACCCAATATTATTATCATTTGTCATACCCATTCCATAGTTCACAACACACCCTCACATACATGCTTCGTTTGACAGTTATATACTCATGAGTGGTCTCACATCCAATCACCTTGTGTCCCAATGACACACGCCCCCAATCCAAGGTCATGTCCCTTGTACCCCAACAATACTTGTCCCTTATTAATGGTATGTTAATCATGAACTCAAACCAACACAATTTATTCCAAATGTTTCCATTTCCATAATAAACCATTTCAATAAAGCTGGACTTGTTATTGAAAACCAAAGCACAACCAATTTTCAAGATACATTTAATTTCAATAAAACATTCCATTTTATTGAAAAAATCTATCGAAATCATGTTCCAAAAATAAAAAAAATCTCCATTTTAAAATTCACATTTTTAAACCAAGAACCAAATAATCCATTCAAAATCTCCAATTTTCTAGATTTTTCAACCATCACTCAAGAAGGTTTCCAAAAAGGTGTTCAACAACAAAATCAAAATCAATTCATACCCCACATTAAATTTTAAAGTATTAAAAGTAGTTATACTAATTGGAGTCAAGATAGAATCCTCCTTACTCGAACGTTTTTATGAAAACCCCAACGAATGAAGAACGCAAAAGAATACCAAGTCGATTCTCCACAAACCTACCTTAAATATCTTATCATTGCAAGATCGAGAAAAAATATCATCATATTTTTCATACACAAACTTAGATCTACCCATAACAGGTGTAGATCTACGAAACTGTGAATAGAGAAGAATTAGATCTAAGTAGATCTAAGAAACCGATCAAGAACAATGAAGAACGATCACATTCATCAAGAATCCAGATTCGATTCACCAAGGAAAGTAATCAGATCACCTCTAAAACACTTGGGAGAGGATCTCCTACCTTAAATGGAGAGTAATCCCAAGTTATGGCTTCTTAGAAGCAAAAATGATCCAATTAGAGGAGAAAATGTGTGAGATCCATTTTTTTAGGATCTCACATAAACGTCGTATGATTAGATTGCACGGTTAGAAAAATTGTACACTAATCATGTGTTAGCTACCGCCTAAAAAGTCCCTCACATGGATTCCGCACATGGTCTCCATAACTATGCTTCAACCGTGCGGGAGACACTGCCTTAGGAGGACAAAAAATGCATGGTTTGGCCACATGGTTAGACAAACTATATGTCGACCGTGGAACTTCCATTTTTCTTTCAAAACTACTTCCATAGTTCTCCAAACCCTCCCACTCATCACCCTTAAACTTTTTAACTATGAAAAGAAACAAGTAAGGGTTACACGCATGAAACCGGGGTAATACAATCTCCCCAAAATTGATCTTTCTATCCTTGGAAAGTAGAAAACATTCACTACTGTGAAAGAGTTATAGCCACTGCTCTTTCATTTCCTTCTCACATTCCCAAGTATCTTCTAGAATCTGTTTATGATGACATAAAACCCACAATAGACTAATTCATTTTCCATGAAAGTCTCTGTATCTCCTATCCATTATCTGTATTGGGGCATGTATCAATGAAGCATCCGACTCTAGGTCAACGTGATCCCATCAGATCACATGGTCAGGATCAGGCTGATACATTTTCTACTAAGATACATGGAACACATTATGCCCTAAACTGAACAATGGTGGTAATGAGAACTGATATTCCACCTCTCCGACCTATTCCAGTATCTCTAAAGGGCCTATGTATCTAAGAGACAACTTGCTGCACTACTCGAAATGATGATGTCCAAGTCCTGTAGATATCCTCAAGAAAACATGATCTCTCACTACCAACAAAAAATTTCCTTCAACAGTGATCTAAATAAGATTTTTGATAACTCTGAACCGTCTCCATCCTCTTTCTAATCAACTAGATCTTCTCTGTTGTTTATTGGACAAGGATCGACCCAACTAGTGAAGTTTCACATTTTTCCACCCAATATAGTGGAGAACATCAAGGACACCCATATAATGCTTCAAATAGAACCTGTATGGAGGAATGATAGTTGTTATTGTATGAGAACTCCACCAATTGTATATGCTCCTCCCATGAGCCACCAGAATCCATTACGGAAGCTTGAAAAATGTCTTCCAACGTCTGTATCGTCCACTCAGATTACCCATCCGTTTGAGGATGATACATCGTGCTCATAGTCAGTTGAGTTCCAAGAGCTTTCTGTAAGGATTTCCAAAAATGAGACATGAACCTTGGATCTATGTCTGATATGATTGAAAATATTATGCCATGCCTCTTTACCACTTTTCAAATATAGATTTTTCATAGATCTTCCACCGTATGAGTTTCCCAAATAAGGGTGAAATCATCCGAATTGGTTAGACGATCCACTATCACCCATATAGTATCATGTTTCTAAACCATTATTATACGACTTGTAATAAAATCCATCTCTATCACATCCCATTCCCACACTGGGATAGGAAATGACTACATCATTCTTTCTAGTCTGTGATTCTCTGCTTTAACTTGCTAACAAGTTAAGAACTGTAAGATGAACTTGACCACCTTCCTTTTCATGTCGCTCCACCAAAATTGCACCATTAATGACTTATACATCTTTAGTGTACCTGGATTTACAACCCATCTCGAATTTTTGTGAGCATGAAGGATTTGTTCCTAAAAATCCATAGGTACAACCATTCGATTTCTAAAGCACAAAACTAAACTCCCATCATGTTTCTATCCCCGAATGGTTTTCCCACCATTGTGTATTGAACTCATAACTAGAGATTATGAATCATATGTTTTTTCCTATTTGAATATATTTACCATATCAGAATGTAGTGTAGCTAAGAAGAAAACCGCATCATCACCTTGGTTTCACATTCTACATGCATGTCATCTAGGACTGACATCACTGCCATTCATCTAAAGCTTCATTTTTCAACTGAGCATATGAATTTCTACTCAATTATTATTCCACTGAATACCCTTTTCGTAGTGTATAAATAAAGTAAAAGTCGAACATTTGGAGTTACTCCATCCATCTCCTTTGCCTCAGATTCAAATCTCACTGTGAGAAAATGTGTTTCAAGCTTTTTCGGTCTATGAACATAGTGTATTTCTCACTAAAGAGATAGTGTATCCATGTTTTCAAGGAATGGACGACTAAATATAACCCCAAATCATGTGTTGGGTAATTAATATCATGCACCTTCAACTTCCTTGAACCCTAAGCAACCACATGGCCTACTTGCATGAGAACAAAGCCCAACCCTAATCCCGTAGCATTACATTACACCACTTACCAAAGTCCTGATTTTGAAAAAATCTATATAGGTTCCATGATAAGCTCCTAGAATGACTTCTGGTTTTCCTCTGTCGATTGGAATGGATAATTATTCAATTTCAGAGCTATCATTGGCAAAGATAGTCAAGATAAATCGCACACAAAGCGTCAGTAGAAACCAGCTAGACTAAAAAAACATTGTATCTTAAAGGCATTCTTCGATGGTTACCATGAGAAAATAGATTCTATCTTTTCAAGATTCATAGAAACCCCTTTTTAAGAAATGAAATGGCCAAGAAAATGTACTTCCTGTATCCAAAAATCATACTTTAATAATTTTGCATACAAAGGGTGATCTCACAAGATTTGTAAGTATGTTTCCAAGTTCATCACATGGTCAGCCCTTGTATTTAAATACAACAAGATGTCATCCAAAAACACCAAAAAAAAGAATAAATATATCACTAAAATATATGATTCATCAAAGGCATGATGACCGATGGTGCATTCATTAGACCAAAAGGCATGACTATATATTCAAAGTGGCCATATCTACTTCTGAAATCTGTGTTTGGAATACCCTCCCTCCAAAATCACAATTGGTGATATCCAGATCACAAGTCAATCTTGGAGAACAAATGATCTCCACTTAATTGATCCAAAATATAATCAATGTGTGGAAGGTGGTATATATTCTCTATTGTAACTTGGTTATGCTTACGATAATCAACACACTGTGGAAGAGTTCCAACTGCTTTCTTCATGATCAAAACAGGTGCTGCCCATGGAGACGTACTTGGATGAAGGAAACCCTTTATTTCCAGTTCCTACAATTTCACATTCAATTCTTGTAACTCTGTTGGTTCCATCCTATAAGACGGGAGGGAAATAAGACTGGTCCTCATAAGGATATCAATCGTAAACTCCACTTCCCATATATGTGGTAACCCTAAGAAGTTATTGTGAAATACATCTGGAAAGTGATCCATAACTGATGGAAAACTAATTTATTGATCTCTTCCATTGATGAAAAATTCAACACTACCAACTGATAATAGATCGTTCCCACCGTAGTTGCCAACAAGCTCTTTTCCCCTTTATTTACCATCCTATCTCCTCTAAAGAGATGCTCAATTTCGTCCTTAGTAGTGAAACTGATTGTTCACCTATAAATGTCAATGTGAGCCTTATATGTTGTCAACCAATCCATACCAATGATTATATCATACACGTACAAGTCCAACATTGATAAGTCTCATTTCATCTCAGTTTCATCAATAGTTATAACACATTCTCAAAACACAAAGGCTTTACATTATCTTTCACCGATAAGAGTTTTCAATTTTAAAATAGAAGGCATAAATTCCAACTTTAAATATAGCAAGTCCACATCACAGGAAGAAATGAAAGAATGTGATGAACCAGTATTGAAGAGAACTTGCAGACGGGTAAAATTCAAAATAATCATACCTTTCATTGTAGATGGTCCAGCTTGATCATCGATAATCATCTACTCAGCTCCATAAAATTGCTTCATCACTGCACTGTTCTCCTTGTTGCATTGTAGATATTTTCTTGGTTGAGGAGTCATGGTATTTAGAGAATCACCATGTCCAGCTCTACTTTGCTGACGAGACTGATTTTTCTATCCATTTCATGTTGAATAATATGATGCCTGCGATTCCAGAGAAGTGTCTCGAGCACCTACCCTTGGAGCACTGCGACAATAGCGCTGAAGATGACCTATCTTCTTGCAGTTATGACATGCTCTAGCTTGTGTCATACACTCCCACTTTATGTGGTTGAGCAAACCACATTTAAAGCAACATACTTTTCTCTAGGGTCGTGGAGGAAGGTTCACTGATCCATCCGTCTAATTTTCACTTCCACCTTGGAAATAGGTGTCCCTTTTCCGCTTACTCTCAGTGTCTGAGTTCCCACCATTCCCTATAGGTATCATCATACCAACTCCCCTAGACCCTGAGATATCATGTTCATCCAAAATCTCTCTATTCACCATATCTATATAATATTCAATACATAGTATTTCAATATTCGATCAAATCTCTTATTGTAACCCTGATTCGAAGATGTGTGCCTTCAAGGAAGCACTTTCTGCAACTTCTGGTGCCAAATGGACTAAATTTTTGAACATAGTCACATACTTTGTGACATAAAAACTCAATTATTTCAAGCTGAAAAATTTCTTCATTTTTTGAATTTTAAACCTGCGAGGATAGATTTGTTTTTTAAACAATTCCTCAAAATTATCCCATGTAAGGCCTTCATCCTACTTAACCTGCACCGTTAAATCCCACAACTAGCGTGAAAGATCATCGATCATATACGTTACCAGCTTGACCATTATCTTCATTGGTTTATTGATGAAATCAAAGATACGATTCATCCTACTCAGCCACACCTCCACCTTTTCAGGCTCAGCATCACCCCAGAAGTTAGGTGGATTATATTTCATGAATTGGAAGGTATGATCCACATGACTAGGCTTATTTATCTGGTTCCATGTATCCATAGCATGAAAATCATGGAAAATACTCTAAAACATGTCTTGGTTCACCTGTGGTTTAGGTGATACAACATTCTCCACAGTTTCTTTGGGTTGGTTTCAACAACGCCAACTGGGTGCCATTTTCTAAACTAACAACAAACTTTGTCAGTGTCACTCTCTAGAAACTGATGGCTTAACATTTCAAATTATATCACACCAACAATCAAAAAATTGTTTTCTAAAAAATGGTTTTCCATATTCACCCATTTTTAAAAAATTTTGCATTCTTTTTGAAATTAAACCATTTTCAAAATACCATAAGCATTCACCTTTTCAAAATATTTGACTTGTAAAAAAATTTCATACTTTTTAAAAAATTAATACTTTTTAACAACAAGAATCATACCTCAAAATGATGTCTGCACTCCTAGTGGGAATTCATTCCTCTACAATGATTGTCTTTCTTGTCTCATTGGCCAAACCCATGGAAATGACATACCTAAATCCTGGAAGTGTCCCCAAACACTAATGTACCCAACTCCCTGGTAACTTGATGTTCAATATAAAAGGGTTAGCTACATCCTTTTATGATATACATTTCATGTTCCGACAATCCTACTCCTATCTAAGATTTCAACCCAAGGAATATACAAGAAATATTTTCAACTCCAAGACCAAGAACACTGATGAAGACTTATTAAGTAATGACCAAACAAGATGATAACATGTGTACCACAAAGGAAGGACCGGACTGATACTATTTGTAATGACATTATCATTCTCATTGGCTTGAGAGCACAATGAATCATTACATATCCTTAAGAGACATCCCCAAGACGCCAAATGCGGGAAATAAATTGAGAAGGGTTTCAAATACAAGTGTGTTACAAGTTACCCATTATGAAATAAACCAATAAACCAAACAACCATAACCAAACATTCACTATATAATTCATGAACAAATGAAAGGCAACTCAACAACTTATTGTATCTCAAAACCACATCAAAGTGTCCAGCAGTGGGAGACCAATAAGTATCAATTTAAAAAGTAGATAAACTACTAAATAATCTAAATAAACATAAATACTCCATGCACCACATTCTCCAAGCTCTACAATCACTAAACAACCCAAATATCATGAGGTAGTGCTAAAAACGTGGGAAATGATACATTTTCCGTTGTCCTGGAAAATAGCATCTGTAAAAGCACCAAAGTACCAAAGTGGGGGTGAGTATGAAATTCAGTAGGTTTTCCCCAATGACTTCTTACTCATTCCACCATGAATGAAAATTTATCCACATTTATATAAAATAGTTTATATAAAACCAATTACTAAAATAGTTTATAACAATATATAAACAAGTTTTAAAAACCATTTGCAACTATGTGAAAACAAAACCAAATGTAACCAATTTCCAACAAGTTATTTTTCTAGAAATATAACTAATCAAAGCTTAAAATCCAATCTTCTTATAATTTGGCATACCCATTCCATAGTTCATAACACACCCACACATGTATTCTTCATTTGATAGTTCCATACTCATGAGCGGTCCCCCGTCCAATAACCTTGTGTCCCAATGACACACACCCCTGATCCAGGGTCACAACCCTTGTACCCAAATGGTACTAATACTTTATTAAGGTCCTATTAAGAATTAAATCACACCAACGCCATTTTTGCCAAATGTTTTCATTTCCATAATAAACCATTTCAATAAAACATAAATTTAATTTAAAACCAAAGAAAAACAACTTTTAAAGAAAAATTTAATTTTAATTAAACATTCCTTTTTATGGAAAACATCTATCCCAATCATGTTCCAAAAATTCAGGAAAATACCCTTTTTAAAATTCACATTTTAAAACTAAGAACCAAAGCATTCATTCATAATCTCCAATTTTCTAGATTTCAGAAACAATACTCAAGAAGGTTTCCAAAATGTGTTCAACAACCAAGTAAAAATAAATTCACTCCCCAAATTCAATTTAAAATCATTAAAATCAGTTCTACTAAGGGGAGATGAGAAAAAAGTCTCCTACCTCAATGGTTTTGACAAAAACCCCAACAAATGAAGAACGCATAAGAAACCCGATTTGATTCTCCAAGAACCCACTTTAGATACCTTCTCCTCGAATGATAAAGTACCAAATATCATCATGTTTTTCATACACACACTTATATATACCCATAATGGGAGTATATCTATGATACCTATAGTAGAGGAGAAGTAGATCATAGTAGATCTAAGAACCCGATCGAGAACAACAAAGAACGATCACATACCACAAGAATTCAACTTCGATTCGCCAAGGGAAGGCTTCAGATCATCTCAAAAATGATTGGGAGAGGGTATCCTACATTTAATGGAGAGTAATCCTGAGTTATATAATCTTAGGAGAAAAATGTGTCACTTAGAGGCAAAAACGTGTGAGATCCATTTTTTAGATCTCACTTAAATGTCTGCAAGGTTAGTTCACATGGTTAGACAAACCATGTTCTAATAGTGTGTAAGATATTTCCTAGGGAAACCCTCACAAAGATTCCTCGCATGGTCTCCCTAACCATGCTCTAACTGTGTCAGAGCCACTACCTCAAGAGGACCAAGAACACACGGTTTGGTTGTACGGTTAGACAAACTGTGCGCCACCCGTGCGACTTCCATTTTGATTTATAAATTGCTTCAAGAGTTCTCCCAACTCTCTCATTCATCACCCTTAAACTTTATAACCATGAAAACAAACAAGTGAGGTTACGTACCATAACTCATGGTTATTACAATATTCTATTTAAATAAGGCTTATATATTGAGAAATATATTTTATATGTAAATATGTTTAATTATTTATTTATAAAATTTAAATTTTATGTGTGAATTTATAAAAAAAATATGTATATATTGTTATATATTTGATTGTAAATAAAAGTACATTATAAAAAATGATAAAATTTCAAATTCATAATATCAATATGAATGTAATCCATTTTAATAAATTCAGTTCCCATTGAAAAGGGGAAAAAAGACCCCCTTAAATAAGCCTGAAATTCCATCAAATGTTAAAAAATTAGGATACCCTGACTAAATACTCAGTTTTTTAGCCAATTTGAGCCATTTTGGCCTATAAAATGTAAAAAAGGGATTACCCAGATTTAATAAGGCACAGAGATCATTGCGGAATTTGATTTGATATGTGGTAGAGCCCAAATGGACACTCATATCAAAATTTATGGTCGTTTGAAGTTTGAGTTACGTTTTTAACTTATTTTAGATATTTTATTAATTTTTTGATTTTTTTGTTATCAAATTGTTATTAAATGACTATTAATCGATAATAATAATGAAATTATTAATAAATAATATTTTTTAAAATATTTATTAATCCATTTTCACTTTATATATTATATATTATGTGTAAATGTGTATTTATACTTATCTAAAACATATTTAAAAATATATATATTATATTTATACCAATACAAATATGTTTATATATACATATATAAAGATATTATTTTTATTGATTTTTTTAAATATACCATTTATCAGTGCTAGTAAAAAAACCACAAAAATAACTCCCTTTATCAGCGCTACTAAAAAAAGTGATGATAAAGGTGGTCCCTTTAATAGTGCTAAAAAAGATTTGATAAAGGGGGTACCTTTATCTGTGTTAAAAAACACAGATAAAGGGGCATATTTAATTGAACATTTTTAGCACTATTAAATGTACCATTTAACAATGTTTTTTTAGTGCTGAAAAAGGTACCCCCATTATTAATGCGCTTTTAGCGCTATTAAAGGGTTGCGCTGTGAAAACCCATTTTGTGGTTGTAATCCCACATGATCGCGGGTCTACAAGGTTGGCTCACGTTTCGGAAAGTCTCGTGAAAGAGTCTGCAAGTCAACTAGTATCTTTTCAATGACACTACATGTTTCATGCACTAAAGATATCCACAAGAGATCCATTAGGCTTTTCAATGGGTTCTACACCTTTTTTCAAGGGGTGACCTCTAATATCGTTGTATGCATAGACACATGATTACATTGTATAGTAAAGGAGGGTGCATGAAATTTGGCTTGAACTTATTAAAACCTTTTTCACAAGGCCGAGCAGGTGTATCATGAGACCAAGGGTGTCACTCCATCACATAACTTGGGGCTGAAGAGGCATTGTACATGGAATCCTTTGTTTCTGAGGTTGTGTTTGTGCATTGCAAGAATGATGGTTTGTAGAATCAAAAGATACATGTCCATTGTGGTGTGTCAGGACAACCCGTGTTGGAGAAGGTCCAGTTCGGTGAAGTCATGAAACCAACAAGGGGTATCATGCAGTCTTGTGAATACCTCTCATGAAATAGGAGATGTATGATGATCAATTCGTCATGCCATTACAAATTCTCCAAAAGGACATGTGATGGGTTTTGCCGATCACATGAGGTGTTCTCCAATAATGATTGACAATGCACTCAAAACCTCCACCTTGCTTCTTTTTTGGAGTCATTCTCCCTATGTGTGTGTTTTTCATGATTGGGGTATGGTATATATAAGAAGAGGGAGGCTGAGTTTGAGGCCACTCTTCATAGGGAGGACGATGCACATTCAAACAAAAGTGATGGAGTTTTTCCAGACTGACATCATGTGGCTACTTATTCTTCCTTGCATGAACGTTTTATTTAATTATGCGATGCATCTGTTTTCCTCTTTTGGAATCACATGATATTTATTCCCTCAGTTTCCTTCTCTAAATTCATGAGATCTAGAAAAATATAATTTAAATCAGATGGAAATCATTGATGAGGTGGAAGGTTTTACGCTCTTAAATTTGTCGTGATCGATTCAGTAGTTGTATTCACTCTAGTCACATGATCAAAGGGTGATCATGAAAAGATCCCACGAGATGGTAGGAGATATCATGTCTTGATACTGATGCCTTATATTAGAGATTGTGGTTGATTATGTTGGATGCCTCAGACATGTGTGGCTATTGGAGAATGATTGGAGGGATAGTGATGTTGATCACCATTTGATCACACAAGCAGTGTCTTCGAGTTTCCATGTCAAACAAGTCAGTGTAGGGGGTTGAAGATAGATGTCTCACACTATGAAGGATCATAAAAATTCAAATTCGCAAGGTGTGGGATGACTTGTGTCTGAATTATCAAGGAATGAGATCAAAGAATATGGTTGTGATCAATGGAGGGTGCGATCTAATGATGCAGATTGTTGGGAGGCATAATCGGATGATCCAGATTTGATTTCTGTGGAAAAAAGTCCATCCTACACCGAATTCTTCCCGAAACATCCCATTGGTATATTAGCTATTTCAAGGTTTCCATTGGTTAAATTAGTAAATGGGGTCATCACCCATACCATATGCATCACTTTAACCACATTGGATTCATCCCAATAAGCTTCTGGCTCAGGATATGCGCATCTATGGTCATTCAAACTAGGGGTTCCATAAGCAATCCCTACCAATATGTTGTGGGAATTATGATTCCTATTCTAGACTACTGACTAGCCAAGATAATTCCCATAGAGCGTGGTTGACCCCTGGTCCCACATGAGCCTGTGGTCAAGTTGGCCTCACTAGTTTTATGGATGGCCTTAATCTAGAGTAAGGTAATTAGATGTCACTACGTATCCCATAAGGATAGGAATCAAGTCATATGTGGTTATGAAATATAATAATATGAATATCAAACTCATTCACATGGAGAATAAGTTCATATATAAATAACACTATGATGAATTTCCTTACATAGATTTATCTCTTATGTAGGAGGAGAAATATCACTATTTTGTGAGGAAATATCGAGTATATATCCATGTTTAGAAGGATATATTGCTCCGATAAACCATGATGCCCATCCTTTGTGTGTAATACTAAACTAATCCAATTTCTTGTATTTTAGTGCATGAATTTCAATAGGATTCTCTTTGATAAATTTCCCTGAATTCCCACTAACGTGAAATTTTTCATTAATACACTAGTTTCAGTAGTCTTGAGATCATCTGATTTAAAAGGACAATTTGAACATGGTGTCTTTCCCTACAACTTATACCTAATTCAAGGGACTTAGTGAGCATAACTTGATTTTATTCAAAGGCTATTTGAGGGGACCCAAATGAAATATATATTTTTATTCATTTTTTTCCTAACTTTTTTCTATGATTTACATGGAGGAAGACATAGTGGACCTGGAGTTGGATTTTTCTTAGGTTACCTTCATACAAGCTTTTGACTTGTTAATTTTATATATCTCTTCCATTTTTTATATGCTCAATATTTCCTAGATCATAAAATTTGAATGTCCAGGGAGCCGAGATTCGACCTTTTCATATTATTCCCTTATTGGGTTTTCATCTTGGTGAGTATCATTTATATTTTTGTTTTAAGGTCTTACAATCTTGAGCGTCATTGTCTTGTAGTTTATGGTCTTTTATCATGAACCTTTGGTGTACTGTAGTTTAAGGAATTCTACCATGGACCATCTTATTAGTGCTATTTAGGTTCTTCTAGCTCGAACCCTTGAGATTCCATGTTGTTTAAATTTTTATTACTAGGACTTTTATGGAATATGGTACTGGAAGACCATGGATGAATCAAAACACTATGGGGTGATGAGTTCCACTGTGGTTCTTCTAGTACTCATGATAATTGAAGTTAATTTATTTAAAGTAGGATATATCTTTAATTGGTGGGTTAAATCCCTTATTCATTGATATCATGGCATAAAAAATTCCAATCCCCATTTTTTTCAAAGGGATATAGAATATTTATCGAGGTAATATGGTTGGGAGTAAAATACTAGGGAGTCTAGGTCCGCCTAGATAGTTGGAAATGGATAATGTAATTCACAATCCAAAAGTCTAATCAATGTAATTTGGAATGTTGTATACATGTCAGGTATATCAATTAACACTATAAGGCATCAGGTTCCACCTTAGTGTCACCAGGGTTCATAGGGATTTAAGATCTTTTCTTGCAAGGATGAGATGCCTTTAGTTGGTGGGTATAAACTCTTACTCGTCAATATAATGTCCAAGAAAATATAATCTTTGCTTCTTTTTGTGGGTCATGAATGATTTTTGAAGACTCAAACATCTAGATGATGAAGTTGGGTAATGAAAGAAATCTATCCAAAAAGGGTTCTGGAAACTCGAGAAATCTGGATCTTATGTTATGAAGCTTGATCCCTACACCCTATGGTGTCAAATCACAAGGTATGGGTCATGAAAGGTTTGGGAATGGTGTTTTTCATTCTAGTATTGAGAAAGGGTACAAAAAATGGTTATGAAACATTAAGGATGTCATATCCACTTGAATAGTCTGGTATGGAGATTGTAAATCATAGTACAAAGTGCTCAAGTCATGAGGATAGTATGCAAAAGTCACACTAGGGATATCTTCGAACACTAACAGTTATTAATTTTTGTTGTGATGATGATTAGATCACAAGAATAAAAAATCCATTTATATCAGACCAATATATCTCTAGTTGGTGGGTCTAAGCCCTTCTTCAATTTTAGCATGGTCAAGTAGAGTGATCTCTTTTCTTGTTTAGGGGAAATGAAAGGTTTGTGATGACCCAAGATGCATTAAATCATGAAGTTTGATTTATGGAAAATGTATTATCCAAGAAGGGTTTGAGTACCCTTAAAGTTGTGCCACCACTTAGAGAACATATTCTCGTGTCGAGGAAATGTCACAAATCATTGCTCTAACTTTTTGATCGACCCGGGGGTCCAATGATCATAGCATGGATTTTACTAGGTCTTTAGAGTAGACCATATGAGCTTTATGCCATTTATTTTCACCCTAATTTTTTTACTAATCTCTAGATATAGAGAGTTTAGTGAGTGAAGACTTGGCATCTTCTCAGGCTTCCCTTTGTAGGTTTTCAACCTGAAAATTTTTGTGTATGTTTTTCTAGTAGTTTTAGGTCTTTCAATTTGAACCATTATAGGCTAGAGTTCAAGGTTGTATATCTTGGACCAAATTGTAGGTAGTTAAATGTCATGAATCACATGGAACTAATATGGTATATATCACACAAGATCCAAATTAGGATTCCAAAGGTCAAGAGTACTCCAACATGTTGGGTCGGAGAAATACGGGAAGGATGGAAAGAGGGGGGGTTAATTTCCTTTTAAAAAAAAGATAAAAAAATTAAAATCAAAGTTGAAAGTGCAGCGGAAAGTAAAGAGGCAAGACACAAGAAATTGATAATGGAGTTCGGCCAAAACCCGGCCTACGTCTCCGCTCCCAACTCAACCGTTGAGAGATTCCTACCGCTTGCTTTTCAATGGTTTTAGCAAGAAACCCACTAGGCTTTGAGGTAGCACTAGGACCTATTACAGCTTGCTTTTGAAATGGTTTAGCAAGAACCCACTTGCTTTTAATGGTTTAGCAAGAACCCACTATCCTTCTTACAGGTGAAGGATAACTCACCTATGTCTCAAGCTATTTAAAGGAAAGCTTGACAACCTCTTCACACCATAGTGGTGATGTGAAACCCAAATGAAATAGGGGATGAGAAAAAGAGTGGTTTGTAGATACAAACCCAAATTAAGCTCAAAATAGATAAACAAGAAAAACCGTATTGGGAGAAGCCTTGGGCGCCTTTGATTGATTGGAGATGATGAAGGCCGCTTCCAAGCTTCTTTGAAGGAGCTCCTTAGATGTGGAAGTTGTTGGAGCAAGGTGGGTTCCTTTGAGGAAGTTTGCCGGAGGTACGCCAAAGATGGAAAATGTGTACGGTGGCTTTGTATATGATCCAGTTGTGGTCCGGGGCTTCATTGGCCTTTATTTATAGGCATGGAACCCATTGGGGGCCTTCGGAGCCATTGGAGAGGCTTAAAGATCCATTGGAGGCCAAAAGAAGGTTGACTGGTCAAAGTCAACGGCTAGTTTGACTGGGCTATCGGCTGGCCTGTACAGCTCCACCGGCTGGCCGGTGCCTTGGAAGAGGGGAAGAGTTTTGGTCCAGGCTGCACCGGCTGACCGGTGGAGGAGCCACCGGCTGGCCGGTGGTGAGACAGTAGCTGGCACTGTTGACTGGATGCCACCGACTGGCCGGTGGTCAAGCCACCGGCTGACCGGTGGAACCTGGCAGTGGGCAATGCCTCTGCCAGGTCCACCGGCTGGCCGGTGCTATCACACCGGTTGGCCGGTGGACTGAATTTCAGTCCACTTCATGTGCTTCATGGCCCATTTCCTTGGAAATCTTTTGCCTATGAAACAAAAACACTTAAAACAATGTTAAACACATATGAAAGTGATTGTGATCATGAAAATCAAAGAGTGTGGGGTACAACAATGTCCCCCTATTTTGATGATCACAATCACTTATCTAAGCAATGTAAAAACTTAAATGAAAGGCATGCTTTAAATGATAAATTGAAAATAAATACTAAGCATGAGAGAAAAGATTCTCCCCCAATCAATCAAGAAATTTCTCCCCCTTTGTGATTATCAAAATAGAATGGGGAATAAAACATGATTGAGGGATAGGGTTTGAAAAACTAGAAATGACAATTGAAAGATCAATTGAGATTTTTGAAATTGAAATGAAAATTTGAATAACAGTTTGAATTGAAAGTTTTGAATCAAAAACCAATTGAAATTTGAAATTTGAAACCAAATGAAATTTTTTGAAATTAAAAGATTGAATAACAGTTTGAATTGAAAGTTTGAAAACAAAAAAAGAAACTTTCTCCCCCTAAATAAAACAAAAAATCATCGGGGAAATGAAACTATTTTTGGCCCGGAGAGACTCGCCAAAAGGGATTTTTCAATCCAAATTTGTTTCATGGCGGGTCTTCTCCTATAAAACTCGTCCGAATAAAAAATAGATTTGGGTTGACCGTACCGGCCATTTTTGCAATCACACTCATAAATGAGGTGCCCGGGTTTCTTACAATAGTTACAAAATTTAAAACTAGAGCTCCCCCTTACAAAAACAGTGGGTGCATGGGAGGAGGAGGCTTGGTTGGTATAGCCAAGTCCTTGAGTGGCCCTACAAACTCTTTGAGAACCCAATAATTTGGTCAAATTTTGTTCACCTTGGGTGAACTTGGCAAAGGATTCTCTAAGGTCCTTGATGGTTGATTCCAAAGAATCAACATTGGGGAAATTTTGAATTTTTAGGGAGAGTTCCTCCTTCTCTTTGAGAATTTGGTCTTTTTCGGAGGAAAGCTTTTTGAAATTATTTTTTAAAGGAAAAAATTTTGAAGAGAGTTCATGAAAACCATTTTCAAGTTGGTCTCTAACATGTTGGAGTTCTTCATAAGACAAATGATTAAAAGAATTTGAAGATGAGGACGAGGATGAGGAATCGGAAGAAGTTACCTCGTGAAATGCCATTAGGCATTTTGTACCTTGGTCGCTCGAGGAGGAGGAGGATGATGAAGAGGAGGTGTCACTCCATGTCGCCTTGAGGACCTTTTTCTTTCCTTTTTCTTTTTGCGTGGCCCGTTTCTTGTTGAGTGGGCAATCGGGCTTGTAATGGCCCTTTTCGCCGCACCTGTAGCATTTCACCTTGGGCTCGGATCTTGCGGTGGGTTCTTGCTTTCGCGCCTTGCGAGATTTCTTCTTCTTCTTGTGCTTCTTCATAAATTTGTGCATTTGGCGGGCGAGATTCTCCATTTCCGAGTCGTCGCTTGATGATGAATAAGATGAAGATGATGATGATGAGGAAGAGCTTACTTCTTTTTGTACCTTGAGGGCGATGTTCTTTGGTGTCTTGATTGGTGTGCCCTCATTTTGAGCTTTCCTCCTCATGGTGATCTCGTATGTCATGAGGGATCCAATGAGCTCCTCGACCGGCATGTTTTTGACATCCTTAGCTTCTTGTATTGCCGTCACTTTAGGTGCCCATGAGCTCAGTAGGATCCATAGGATCTTCTTCACCATAGTTTCTGCAGAAATATCATCACCAAGGGACTTTCTCCCATTGCAAACATCAGTAAAACGCTTAAACATTTCAGTAATAGATTCAGATGGATGCATGGTAAAAGACTCAAAATCTTGACGATACATGTCCAATCGAGTATCCTTGACATTGTTGGTCCCCTCATGGGTAACCTCCAAAAGTTTTCAGATTTCGTGTGAGGAGGTGCATTTGGACACTCGATTGAATTCATTTCGGTCAAGGCCGCAATGAAGAGCGTTCATGGCTTTGCCATCAAGCTCGAAATTTCTAATATCGGATTGGGTCCATTTGGATTCATCGGGGGAAGAGAGAGTGTAACCTTGCATGACAATTTTATAAATGGGATATCCTATGCTTCTAAGAAAGGTAGTCATGCGGGTTTTCCAATAATTATAGTCGGTCCCATCAAAAAATGGAGCCCGACCCAATGAGTAGCCCTCGGGGGCGAAAGAGGTAGATGCCATCAAAAAGGATCTTTAATTTGAAACCGGTTAGGGAATTATTCAAATTTTCCATTTGATACCAATTGTTGGGTCGGAGAAATACGGGAAGGATGGCAAGAGGGGGGGTGAATTGCCTTTTAAAAAAAAGATAAACAAATTAAAATCAAAGTTGAAAGTGCAGCGGAAAGTAAAGAGGCAAGACACAAGAAATTGATAACGGAGTTCGGCCAAAACCCGGCCTACGTCTCCGCTCCCAACTCAACCGTTGAGAGATTCCTACCGCTTGCTTTTCAATGGTTTTAGTAAGAAACCCACTAGGCTTTGAGGTAGCACTAGGACCTATTACAGCTTGCTTTTGAAATGGTTTAGCAAGAACCCACTTGCTTTTAATGGTTTAGCAAGAACCCACTATCCTTCTTACAGGTGAAGGATAGCTCACCTATGTCTCAAGCTATTTAAAGGAAAGCTTGACAACCTCTTCACACCTTAGTGGTGATGTGAAACCCAAAGGAAAGAGGGGATGAGAAAAAGAGTGGTTTGTAGATACAAACCCAAATTAAGCTCAAAATAGATAAACAAGAAAAACCGTATTGGGAGAAGCCTTGGGCGCCTTTGATTGATTGGAGATGTTGAAGGCCGCTTCCAAGCTTCTTTGAAGGAGCTCCTTAGATGTGGAAGTTGTTGGAGCAAGGTGGGTTCCTTTGAGGAAGTCCGCCGGAGGTACGCCAAAGATGGAAAATGTGTACGGTGGCTTTGTATATGATCCAGTTGTGGTCCGGGGCTTCATTGGCCTTTATTTATAGGCATGGAACCCATTGGGGGCCTTCGGAGCCGTTGGAGAGGCTTAAAGAGCCGTTGGAGGCCAAAAGAAGGTTGACTGGTCAAAGCCAACGGCTAGTTTGACTAGGCTACCGGCTGGCCGGTACAGCTCCACCGGCTGGCCGGTGCCTCGACAGAGGGGAAGAGTTTTGGTCCAGGCTCCACCGGCTGACCAGTGGAGGAGCCACCGGCTAGCCGGTGGGGAGACAGTAGCTGGCACTGTTGACTGGATGCCACCGGCTGGCCGGTGGTCAAGCCACCGGCTGACCGGTGGAACCTGGCAGTGGGCAATGCCTCTGCCAGGTCCACCGGCTGGCCGGTGCTATCACACCGGTTGGCCGGTGGACTGAATTTCAGTCCACTTCATGTGCTTCATGGCCCATTTCCTTGGCAATCTTTTGCCTATGAAACTAAAACACTTAAAACAATGTTAAACACATATGAAAGTGATTGTGATCATGAAAATCAAAGAGTGTGGGGTACAACACAACATCCTTCTGAGTGGGAGGTGTAATTGTTCTAAATCACATCTTGAGTTCCTCAGGTCCTGAGAAATGATATGGGACAGTCATACTGGGTATGTCCCATAACACCCTAAGATTTATGGTTCCACCTTGGTGACATTGGGATCACAAGAATCAGAAGGCCCTTTATATCAGACCAAGATGTCATTGGTTGGTGGTTCTAAAGCCTTTATTCATCTATATCATGGCCAACTGAGATATCTATTTTTCCTTTTCAATAGAAATAAAAGTCTTGTAGAAAACTGAGGTGTAAAAGATGGGAAGTGTGGCACATGGATTGAGGTTATTTTAAAATATGGAAGATGCAACCCATACTCTGGTTGACTGGGGTGAGTCTCTTTTTGTCCTTTGATAAGGAATGAAAAATGGGTGATGCTATGCACATTTTATCATCATGTAGTGGGGAGATTTTTCATGTAGTTTTAATTTCATGTTACCCATATGTATTCCTTATAGTTTAACATCATGTGGTTTGAGTGTATTTTTTGTGCAGGTTTAAGCTCATGTGACCAAGATATTTTTCATGCAGTTGAACATCATGTTGTAATGACATATTTGTTGTTCTGTTTTAATTTAAGTTGACAAAGACTTTTTTCATTCATTTTAACATCATGTGGTAAGGATGTATTTTAGTGTAGTTTTTTTTCATGTGGTTAGGATGTGGGAACCAATGTGAATAGATGAAAATATTGCAGTTGGGACCAAGGGTGGAAACACTATGTATCTCAATGAGAATCAACCCATATTTAGTTCCAAAGATGCATGCGCTTTAATGTCAAATAGTGAGTATGTGGATCCCACAATGTGAAATGATAGTATTGGAACCGGTCCCATGAAGGGAATTATGGGTGTCACTGCATATCCCATGCGGAAGGGAATCAAGCCACATGTAGTTCTTAATGAAGTTCATTGTGTTGGTCTAAAATGTATGTCAATAGGAGGCATAATTATATTTTATTTGTCATTACAGGGCTTGGTTTTAAGGTATAATCATCACTATGTATGTTGTGATGATATAAATAAAGTCACACATAGTTCTTAAATGAGAAACACTCTCTTCACAGGTATGTTTTTTACGAAGAGGGGGGCATTGTTTCCATGGATTTTTATAGTTGGGACTAGGATTGAAGACCCATGTGTCACTACATATCCCATGGTGTTGGGAATCAATCCACAAATAGTTCATAAGTAAATGTTCTTCTTAACATCATGCGGGAAGGATAAAGATGAATCGCCGTAGAAAAGTGGTAGTGTTGTGACTAGAAGTATAGGCATCATTTCATATCTCACGAAAATGAGAATTAATCCATATGTAGTTCTTGAAGAACCGTTTGATTTAACTTCATGTGGCAAGTATCACTACAACATAAATAGCCTTTTGTGGTTGTTTTTAGTGACAGTTTACTAAACCGTGCCTACTTTTTATAAATGATTTAGTGGAGGTTTATTAAAAACTGCTGCTGAACTGTTTGTTTTTCAATCCCAACACTTCCCCCACCCCCTGACACCCGTGAGACCCCCATCTCCCCCAACCCCTATGAGACCCCCCGATGACCTCTGAATCCCTACGCCTCCCCTCAGCGTGGATCGCCACCCATCACCGCCGACCCCCCGAACCCCTAGCTCGCCTCCCCACTGCAGATCCTGACCCATGGCACTACTCGATGCTTCTCTCTGCCCCTCGGTATCATACTTATTCTTGTTATTCCATTATCTAGTTATAACATTATCACCTAGAGGCCATACTCACACACATGCACATGAAATTTTCATCAGTTTGAAGTATATGATAATAAACCCTCCACACCTTCAAATGGAACTTTGAGAAAATATCCTTGCTCCATAGCAGTTCACTCAAAACATCTAGTTCATTGGATACCATTCTTTTGATTATGTTCTGGAATTATATTCTATATTTTATTTTTGTAAATATAAAACATTTTTTGTTAGATCAATTAATATATAGTTTTTCTTTTTAAAGTATATTAATTTTTTGAAAATACCAAAGAATATTATTATTTTTACAACATTTTAAACCGAATTTTTTATATAATTTTTTTTTGACTTTGGTGAATTTCAAAATATTTTTTTTTGATATACTCAATATTCCATTGTAACTTCATCACATTATATTGAACATTATTTTTGATAATTTAGTTTTTCTTGAGACTTTTTACTTATCATTAAGGGATTGATTATACTTATTTTTATGATATTTCTGTATTAAATTCAGTTCAGAAAAACCTTCATCTTGTTTTCAACAAGAATATTTTAGATATCTATAGCATAGGTGATTGGATAAATAATAATAGCGAGAGGATAAATTTTCTGTGGAAGATTAATAAGAGTTATATTTTATATCATGACTAACATTTATTTTAGTTATGAGATACTAGGAACATTTTTCCATTGATTCCTTTTATAGGAGGTTTTCATTACTCACACAATAAGTTGAAACATGGAAGGTTTCATTGATTTTTTATTCTTCCCCTTGTTCTTTTTTTATTCATATAGAATTAAGACCTTATGTGTTCTTTTTTTCATTGTAATAACATCACCTATTGTTATCTATCATTATCCACCTTATTTTAACAATTTTAGTATTTCTTTATTTTGAAGTATATGTTCATATTCTTTGAAAGATGAGCCATTTCATCATCATTATAGGTTTCATCATTAATTTATTTAAAAGGAAACATTATTTTATTATTGGATTATTTTGATTTTTTATTATCAGGTAACTTCATTGTGATCTTATAGGTCATGATAGATCCATATAGATCCTCAAATGACATGTTTTTTATTTCATTTTACTCTTGGAGTATTATATATTTTGGTTTCATATTTCTTTTTAAACCCCAAAATATTTTGATCACTAAATATTCTACAGTATGAGTATAATTAAGATACATTCTACTGTTTCATATGTCAGTAAATTATATAAATGGTTAGTTTTAATGAATTATTTTAAAGGGATTTCAAAGAAGACTAAAGTGACCTATAATTCAGTTTATATTAATAAGTCTCATTTTTAACTTTCATAATGAACTACTTACAATATATGTAATACCCTCTATGATTCCCCCTTCTCTTTAGATGTATTTTTATGACGTGGATGATATTTTTGGGGTTATTTATTGCAAGGGTGTTGGAGGTGAGGTTAGATTTATATTATGTTGATGCATTAATCATGTAACTTGTTTGATTACTCGTATCCTATTATTTATATCATGGGCACAGTATCCCCTAAGATAGAGGTCTATATTTATGTTACACAAGATAGTCACACACTATTGGTGTCTCCTAGTTGAGTTTTATACCATGGCTAGTGGGTAGTTCTCCCTATGATTCTAGGTACAAGATACTCAAGTGACTTGTGTTGTTTGGATGAAACATATATCAGTGGTATGTATCATGTATTGGTAAGGTCTAGGACTATCTTACTTTATAACATTCTTTCCCATGATACTATATGGATTCTATTTGGGGACTCTCATTTCTTGTGTCCCCTAGTTTGATTAATATTTTGGGAACCATGAATTTTTCTCTTTGTTTACTCAGATATCATTTGTGATGTGGTGACTTGGTGTTTTATTTATATAGTATTTTATAATAGGTTTGTTTCATTAATTTTTTTAAGTGTTTTAAAAAGGGTGTTTCTAATGTATTTTTAAAATTGAAACTGTAATGGGTGGTATTAAAGAATGTAACGGTTTTAAATTAATATTTTTAAAATGATTATTTTCATTTAAAGAAGAAGAAAATAGAAGTTTATAAAATGGATGTTAAGGTGATATTTTTTTCATGTGATTATCAAAAAAAGTATAATTTATAACTATATTTAAAACTATCATAAATGAGATGTGTTTTGAAAATACTTTCACAAAATCCTTGTTGAGATCCTACTCGGATTATTTTTTCTCACTCCCTATATATATAATTCGATATATAAATATTTTATGGTTTTTTAGGTTCCCTAGACTTTCTTAATGAATAGATTGGTTTTAAATAAATTTAACCTAAGGGGGGTTGTAGGGGGGTATGGGGGATATCCAGGTGGAGGGGGATATCCAAGTGTGGGTGGGTTTTCCAAGGGTAGGGGGGCTACAGGGGGTAGGGGCTATATGGATGTGGGGGAGGGGGTGTGGGTGTGGGCTATCCATGTAGGGGTGTGGGATGTCTAGGGGAGTCATGGTGGGATACCAGGAGGGGGAGGGGGTGTGGGTTGTCCAGGGGGTTGGCTGTCCAGGGGGTAGGGTGGGTTGCCCAGGTGGGGGAGGGGGTGTGTGCTGCCCAGGGGAGGTGGGGGAAAGTTTTCTAGGGGGAGGGGGTGTGGGATTTCTAGGGAGGGGGTGGGCTATCCAGGTGGGGAGGGTGGGGGGGGGGGTTATCGAGGTGGGGGTGGTGGGGGCGGACTATCCTAGTTGGGGTGGGGGTGGGGGGATCTCTAGGTGGGGGTGGGGGTGGAAGACTGTCCATGTTGGGGTGGGGGCACTGTCTAGGTGGGGGGTGGGGTTGTCTATTCTTGGGTGTGGGTTGTCTAGGTGGGGTGGGGTGGGGGCAGTCCAGGTGGGTGTGGGGTGGGGGTGGTGGGGGGGGGGGGTTCCGTGGGGGTGGGTGTGGGCTGTCCAGGTGGGGGAGGGGTGTGGGATTTCTATGGGGGTGGGATGACCAAGGGGGTGGGGGTGGTCTATCCATGTGGGGGAGGTGTGTGGGATGTCCAGGGAGGAGGGGGGCTCTCCAGGTGGGGTGGGGGTGGGTTGTCCAAGTGGGGTGGGGTGCTCTCCAGGTGTGGGGGGGTGTAAGAACCCAAATCTTTTTTTCAGGTATGTTTTTTTTCTTTTCTACTATTTTTGAGAAAAAGGGGAGTTTCTTGAAATTTCATATGAGTACACACTGTGTACTCAGTTACCGCAGGTAGCCGTGTGCCGACTGTGTAATGGTTACGCACAAGGACGTGTGTGGTAACTTGGAGGCCGCCTAATGTGGGGCTTGGTAAGGGAAAGTACATGCCATGTACCTTAAAATTACACACCATGTACGTTTTTTCATTAAACGTATCATGGTCATGTATGATGGAAAGAAACACCTCCTTCTCATCCTAGTTCATCCAAGAGCATTCGTACGACCATGATTCTTCCCCGAGCCCCCGATCGAGCATCCGTTCTCTGAATCGACCACCATTGATTGAATTGGGATCGCCTGAGTAAGTTCTTCATTCTTCCAGAGCTTCATTTCATGATTCCTCCTCTTTCAAGAGTTATCGTCAGTTGAATGTTTCAGATGTTTTTGTAGATCTACAGTGTTCTTGAGAAATTCAAGGCTTGAGGCTCACATATAATGATCCTACAACATCGAGGTAGGTGGTTTGTGCCTTTCTATAGAATTTCCTTGAGTTATATGTGCAAAACTGCCCAATACCCTTGAATGGGGTATTGCATGTTTTCTGTTTTATCCCTATTAATTGCCTGCTATACTTGTATGATATAATAGTGGTTAATTGAATGTGAATTTGGTAAATTGAAATGATTTGAAAGTGTTTTCCCATGCATGTTTTTTTATGACCGTTTGGTCCTACTTAGCCTGTTAGGCTACCTTGGTTTTCACCATTAATATTACTATAGGATGGAGTGTTTGTTTATCTGACATGATATTATTCTATAGACTATTAGCCACGTAGTTCTTGAGGTTTAATTTGGCCGTATTGCCTTGCTATGCTCATTTGACTTACACAATGCTGTGAGAACTTGGTGTAGTAGACCGTAGGGAGAATGGACGTAAGGGCTTCTCCAGAGTGTCTGTTCTTAGTTTTACGATGTGAGACCATATGGGGAATTGACGTAAGTTCTTCCTTAGAGTGTTCGTAGTTCCTAGACATGGGCCATAGGGGGAATGTTATGTAAGTTCTTCCTCAGAGTGCCTTTTAGTTACCGATATGAGACTATAGTGGGAATTAACGACGAATGCTTCCTTAGAGAGTCTATAATTAAGCTAAACCAGAGGGGTTACATTGTGTGAAATTCCTAGAGGGTTGCTTGTGTTGTTTTGGTTGGAAAAAAGGGGTTATGATGAGAGTAATTCCTAGAGGGTTTCTTTCTTTGATTGGCTGCTTACTTGATATGTGTAATTGAATGCTTGAACTGTAATAATGTTTACTGTGGAGTACTTCATTGTTTACTTCTTGTTTTTACATATTGCCTACCTTATACATTCAATGACTGTTAGGAATATATATTTTGGTATATTATTACTTGGATTAGTCTTACACCCTGTTTGGGTCATGCTTTTGGGCCCAAATAAATTATATTGTTGTAGGTAAAGATAACGGCAAGCACCCTTCTACTCCAGGTACTTGATTGATGAGGAGATGGTGATCATGGGACCAAGATAAGGCATGCGATGCTGAGGAGTTTATCTATTTTATTTTGTACTTGGGTTATATCTATATTCCCACATTGTGACTTTTTGGATGCTTTTCTAGAAATACATATCAATCATCATTTATATATGTGCTCCAGTGGCTTCTTATTTTCAGTATTCCAATTTTTAATGTTGTAAGGCATGTTTACTGCTTCCGTTGTTGTATATCTATTTTTTTCTACTATGTTACTCTATCAATTAGGGAATAGTTTCCCCACTATCACACTGATGGCCCTCACTGCAAGTTGTAATGCTATAGTGTTTGGAGAAATGTACTTGAATCCATGTGACCAACCGGGTACGGGGTGCCTCTAGGTGGCTTCCAGAATCAGGATGTTACAAAGTGGGATCAAGGGGATTATTTTCTTCTTGACATACTTTTTAGAGCCTCTAGTCTGGGATAGGATGGAATACATACTTGGAAATAATTTCTGCCCGAGAGTATCTAACCCGTGTACAGGGAAAATTCAATCTACCTCATTTTTTCAATTTTTTGGTTATTCAATTTTATAGTTGATTTGATTTCACTATTGGGAGATTCACATGTTTTGTGATGTTATCGTTGATATTATTAAGGTTTTGTTTCTGTTACAACCCGATGATATGAGGGTATTCCATCTCATGCATTATACAATAACTTTCTAGAAATCACATGTCATGCATTCTTGCCATGCCATTTAGGTAGCATTAGCGATTGCATGTTGTGATAGATGTTGTGCTAGATATGCATGTTCTTGTGATAGATGACTTGACAAAATAACTAATTTTGATAGGGTATTGCTTTGCATAAGGATTTCTTTTAATGAATTTCAATCATTGGTTCTTGAGGTGTTATGGGCCCTCATGGACCACAATTTAGTGGATCATTGTCTTTTTTTTCTTTTATATGACTTGAGTAAGATTCCAAGATTTGATTCGCGGGGAGTATGGACGCTCACAGATCAGAATTTGGAACTTTAATGTTCATTTCAGTGTTTTATGGGATCTCAGAGTAGTTTCTGAGGAATACTATCCAAGAAAACCCAGAATACACAGCGTGTAATGATGAATGTATGCCATGTGTTCTTCTGTTCGTAAAGAAACTGAAGGTCCCGGGCGCAGCAGAAGTTCATGGGTGGATGTGCCCACTTGACTTTTTGTCATTACCAATGATCAATCTGGGATCAATATGACGATAAATGACAGACTCCATGGATTGAATCATAGAAATTGGAAAATAAGAAGAATAGTCCCAGAACCAAAAAGGAGGATCATCACAGGTTGATTATTGTTAATTTAATTAATTAAAAAGAAGTACATTTTATGGAATTTATTCTTCGTTGATATTTCTGATCACATTCCGATGTCATCCGTTATTTCATCATAGAAGCCATGTGTGGACTTCCTCTATTGGTGATCCACACATGCACCATGAATCTCTGGACGTCGCCAAAGGAATCTCTGGGTGCTAGCATGGATAATACTTTTCTTGTGTTGTCCACCTTAGATCACCTTGATCCGATGGAGGAGGATCTCTCTCAGCCTTGAGAGAGTTCTTGGAGGACAAATTTCTTTTAGACTTGAGAGAATTATCCAGAATTGTTGTACACAATGATTAGAGAAAGGTTTTGGCGTTGTGAGGATATTTTTAATCGGGTTTGATGTTATAGAGTTATGATAATAAATAAACTCTTTACATGTTTTATTTATTTCATTAACTCTTATTGAAAACTCCCATGTCGAATCATTAATTCCTTGACATGTTCTCATGCTGATTATAATAAATATCATTTAATAAAATGATATTTTTTCCTCAAAATCCCAAATAAAAAACTACACAGCATGAAATCATTAATACACAGTGTGTACTCATTTTTCATTTCTTTTCCAAAATGAAAACTACATGGAATCTACATTAAATGTACACGGTGTGTATATCTTGTTTTCATTTTATACTTCCTCCAACATTAACATGATTTAGGCTTCAATTAATAATTGTTAAAGCACATATGGGAATAATCATTATTCTAATTAAGATACTTGGATACACTTAGTGTGTAAACCTCTAGGCCTATTTCTCGTTGGCATTAGGCGGGTTTGCCTAAAGTCCATGATTAGTGTCTAGAAATGGGTCAAGGAACCCAAGAGAAAGAACTTGACACCATATTGATGTGTCACCTCATACGAATGCTTACCGTCTAATTTAATCCCTTTTTTCAATATCTCATCAAGCAGGTTTCATGGTAGTGTCATAAACCTATATGCTGGATCCGCCATTCTTTTACTTCCAGAAATAAACGCATCATGACACCATGGACATGGAATTCGGGTGACAATTCTATTTAAATCAAAGTCCCAAGATATCTACTTCCAAAAATATGTATGGGGAAAATCCTTCCTCGACTTATCCATTAACAACATGTAATTTGTTACACACCCAACGTACCCTACTTACCACCAACTGTCGTCGTGGCAGTTTTCATCAGCAAATCTAAGTGCGCGAGTCATGACATGAGTTAATGATAATCTTCCAGTGTAAGGACCATTACACACGCTCATATATAGAAATGTCTGATGACACCAAGACATGCATAATTACTACTGCTGGGTCTGTTCTCATAATCTCCCATCTTGGAGATTACCAAGTGTGAACTCTATGTGAGAGAGTCTCATCTTCTAAAGAGTACTCGCACTTGACATTCTGTATACTTTGTGTCCTATCATAGTATGTCATCCAATCGTAGAACTTTATTTAATAATTTTTTTATATAATTTCATGGATCTTATCATAGATGGGATCTTCCATGACCTTATTAATGCGACAAATATTCAAGGACATTATTATATTATAGTCATGTAGAAAAATGAAGAATATATAATAAGTGTACATTCATGTAATCAATGTATAAACAGTTGTTTCTTAGGACACCAACTCTAAAAAACTCCCACATGGAATAGAGACAATTGCCTATGACTTTCAGTCTTCTAGACCTCACATGATGATCGTATTTCTGCTAAGTCCAAGCTCTAGTGAAGGGGTCAACCATGTTGTCTTCCGTGGAAATACTACTCACTAAAAATTCCCCTCTCTGAGAAAATTACCTCAAGAGATGATACATCCAAAGTATGTGCTTTATCCGCTGATGTGACCTTGGCTCTTTTTCAAGTGCCACTATTGTAGTATTATCATTATAGAGTGTGATATGATATTTACTGCTAGGTACTACATCCAAATCTTGGACGAAGCTTCGCATCCATACTGCTTCTTTAGCTGGCTCAAAAGCTGAGAAATACTCACTCTGCTCTAGAATATGTGACCACGCCTTTCTTTGAGCTCTTCCAACTCACTGCACCTCCATTCAAACTGAAGATGTATCCAGCCTGTGACTTCATGTCATCTAGATTAGTTTTATAACTAGCATCTACATGTCCTCTAATGAATAGTTCCTCATCTCCTCCATAAACCAGAAACATATCCTTAGTACGCCTCAGATACTTAATGATAGTCTTGACTGCCATCCAATGGCGGTCTCCGGGATCATCTTGATATCTGCCTACCACACTTAATGTGTATACAACATCTAGACTTGTACATAGCATAACATACATGACTGACCCAATCGCAAATTCGTATGGGATCCTTGCCATTTTCTTTCTTTCCTCATGTTTCTAAGGACACATTTTTTTGGAAAGATGAATGCCATGTGACACTGGCAACAATCCCCTATTGGATTGTTGCATACTGAATCTCTTCAGTCTCTTGTCAATGTATGTACTCTAACTCATTCCAAGCATTCTCTTGGGTCTATCATGATGGATCTTGATCCCAAGAATATATACTGCCCTACCCAAGTCTTTCATAGAGATTAATTTAGCCAACCATGCCTTAACTGATTGTAAAACATGTACTTCATTTCCAATTAGTAATATGTCATCAACATATACTATTAGGAAAAAGACTAAACGTCCTTTAATCCTTTTGTAGACACAAGCCTCACATTCGTTCTTAACAAATACAAATTCCATTACAGCTTAATCACAAAAAATGTTCCATGACCTTGATTCTTTCTTTAATACATAAATGAATTTCTGCAACATTCATACCCTGTTGGGATCCTTTGGAGTCACAAACTCTTCAAGTTGTGTTATGTAGACATCTTCTAGGAGGCTCCCATTAAGGAATGTTGTTTTGACATCCATTTTCCAAATTTCATAGTCATTGTAAGTAGAAATGGTCAATAGGATTATGATGGATTTCAGCATTGAAACTTGTGAAAAGGTTTCATCATAGTCAATTGCTTAACGCTGTCTAAAAACTTTTTCAACCAATCGTGCCTTATAGGTGATGTCTTGTCCCTCCATGTCATGATTCTTATTGAATACGAATTTATTACCAACATGATTTATATCAACTAGAGGATCTACCAAAATCTAGACTTGGTTTTGGTACATGGAATCCATTTTAGAATTCATGTCTTCTTGCCACTTGGTAATGTCTATGCCTTCAACTGCTTTATTGTAGGTTATAGGGCCATCATTTCCAACCAATATTGAGTCACCATCCTCAGTGATAAGAAAACCATATAGTTCTTATTCTCTCACCTCTCTCATTTTCCTACGCAATTCTTTTGTCTCTGGAATAGATTGTTCTTCCATGAGGCTTTGTGGAATCTGTTCTTGTACCAACTTCTATGTATCTTGATCCTCGACTTCATCGAACTCTATCTCACTCCCACTATCTCTTTTGGAGAAGTGATACCTCTCAAGGAATGGGGTGTGTCTTTCCACTGTAACCTTTTTATCTGAGGGGTCGTATAGGTAATATCCCCTTGTTTCCTTGGGATATCCTATAAAGGTACACTTTCTGCCTCGGGGTGCAAGTTTGTTACCCGAAGAGGCCTTAACAAATGTTTCTTTATACCACACATGTAAATTTGATAACATGGCTTTGAGTCCACTCAATAACTTGTATGAAATACCATTTAATGATTTAGTTGGTAATTGGTTTATTATGTGTGTTTTTTTGTAAGGAATATCCCAAAAAGAATAATGGAAGACTCGCATGACTCATCATTGTTCTCACCATGTCCAATAGGGTGCGGATCCCCCTTTCACTTACACCATTCCACTAAGGCGTGTAAGGAGGAGTGAGTTGAGATAGAATCCCAAACACCCATAAGAAATCAATGAAGTCTTGATTAAGATATTCTCCTCCTCTGTCTAAGTGGAGTTTCTTAATATTCTTAACAATATTGTTCTTAACTTCATTCTTGTATTCTTTGAACTGATCAAAAGAATCTGACTTATACCTCATAGAGTAAATATATACATATCTACTAAAATCATAAGTAATAGTTATGAAGTACAAGAACCCACTCCGTACATCAACTGGAAATGGTCCACACACATCTCTGTGAACTAATTCTAGAAGATCTTTAGCCCTTTCACCTTTCCCACTAAATGGGGCTTTGGTCATTTTTCATTGTAGACACGCATGACATACACCAAGTGGTTTTATTTCAAAAGAATCTAAATACCCATCTTGATGTAATTTTGTTAAACATTTCTCATTGACATGACCTAGCCAGTGATTCCAAAGTTGGGTGTGGCATGAGTCATGTGAATTAATTTTGTCATCAATTTCTATTACTTGGTTTTTGTAGTCTAACACATAGAGGCCATTATATAATTGTGGCCTACCAAAACAAATTCTATCATTATAAAAGTACCAACATTCATTTCCAAACATGAAGATGAATCCATCAGTATCTAATCTGGATAATGAAATAATTTTTTTTGGTTACAGAGGTTATATAATAACATCCTTTTAATACCAAGACCATCTCATTAGGAAATGTGAGGTGGTAGTCTCCGACAGCTATAACAGAGAGTCTGGCTCCATTGGCTGCTTGAAGACCCCTCACCTCCGTCAATCTTTTTTAATCTACATGGTTCCTATATTTGGATATAAATGTGAGCACCACAAGCAGTATCTAATACCCAATTGGTAGACATATATAGATTTCATTTGATAACAAACACACATGAAGCTTCCCCTTTCTTGCTTGGCTGGGTGCATCTTTTCTTTTTGTGGCCCTTCTTGCCACATGTGAATCAAACAACCTCATATTTTCTTGCCTCCCCTCTGATATTAATTTTCTGGGAAGGCCTTGATGAAGATTTGGGATTAATGTTGTTCTCCTTCCCTTTCCTTTTATTCATGATAATGACAAAATTATTTTCACGCTTCATATCGTTGTCTACTTAACTAATGAGGATAAGAAGATCAGATAGAGATTTCTCCAAGTTGTTCATGTTGAAATTTACAACAATGTAAGAGAAGCTCTGGGGGAGTGATGCATGTATGAGATTGGTACCCAGTTCTTCGGGAATTTTAAACCCTAGAACCTCCAAGATCTCAATGTATCCAATGAGCTTTACTACATGAGGACCAGCTGGGGCACCCTCTCCAAGCGTGCTCTGAAATAGTTCCTTGGAGATCTCAAACCTTTCCTGTTTTTCTCTCTCATAGTATAGATCACAAGGGTGCTCAGGCATGCTATAGGCATCCATGTCTTAATGAGAATTCATGAGATCACTATACATTGATGACAATATCACACATTCAACGTCTAGTGGATTATTAAAATGTTGATCATAGACTAGAAAATCTTCATCACTCACCCCTTGGGTAGGCGAATCAGGATGTGAGGACTCCAGCATGTAAAACATTCATTCATGGAATAGGATAACCTAAAGGTGCCTAAAACATTCCTGAAAGTTACTTCTGATGAATATATTGTCTTTATCTAGAATAGATCATAGAGAAAATGTGGTTGATGAGTTTTTCATATTGATTCAACAATTTAAAAGAGTAGATTTATCAGTGCCTTTTGATTACATTTTATGAAAAATAATAAATGAATTTATTAATTCTCCCACTATTTTATCATGTCCCAACAACCCCCACGATTGAACATGGAATGCCTAGTTTCTATGAAATTCTAGTGGCAAGGATACATATCCCCCATCACATATCCCCAACAAGGGTTGGTCAAGCGATTTAAAGGCATTTAGGTAGGCAAGTCTTTGCCAACTGTGAGCATACAGTTCCTTGATCTGTTGAGTGGAATCCCCAATACATAAATTCTAACATGGATTTCCTCAACCCTTGCCTCCATTTTACAACAAGTCTAGCAAGGGATACTCCTCTTGATATAAAATTTTTATGCCAACCTGAAACGTTCATAATAGATCCCTTTATAAAAGTAAGTGTCCCAACAAGGGTTGGTCAAACACATAGTTGTATTGAGTTTTTCACTTAATCAAGTAACATAAGGTTTGGTCTGACTTAATATGGTATTTGAGGGAGTTAAATCTTTTATGCTTAGTTTCTCATTATCACATGCTTTATAGTATTAAGCGATTCTTGCTGAAGTGATTAACCATGTTATGATATTTTTTACGCATTGTCTGGTTTTTATTTTATTCCATCGTAGCATGATTTTTTATTTCATTAACTATGTGATCATGACAATACATACATAATATATAAACCATGGAATAAGATAGAAATAAAATAAGATTGCATGATCATGATCTTCTATTGGTTAGCTTGTCTAGCGGTTTTGATAAGATAACGTTCACCTAGGGGAAAACACCTTGAACCTGATAGTTCGTGTTTTGCAGATCCCACCTATCCACCTTTGTATATTTTTGGGTTCTTTTCGCCTCATCTTTGGATTTTGAATCGTCTCCTCTGGCTTGGGAGATCCTCCATTACATGGGGTTTACATTAAAGAAACCATGGGCACACATGCCCTACATTTTATTGGAAGAAACCTCATCAGCCAATGAATTTAAATTAAATAAATTTAAAGGATACCATACACACACAAAGTGTCTTTGGTCTAGCTCATGATCATCCATAGCTTGTAACCCCATTTATGAATATTTATTATTCAAATTATTTTAATCTTCCAAGATAAGTCGTGCTTGAATTAAATTAATTATGATCTTATAATTAATCAATTATTTATCTTAAATTCTATTATGAATTTCCTTGAGATTCATCTCATCCATATTTCTTGTATGGTTCTTTGTACTTTGGAATTAACCTGGTGAAATTCCATTTCTAGAAAGTACATGTTGTTTAGGATATGTTAAACAGCATGTAATTGTTTTCACCATTTATCCAAAGTACACGTCGAGGGATTTGGAGTTTTTTATGTACTATGGAAATTTTGGAGTACACTGCATGTAGATTAATCTAACACAGCATGTACTTCCTTGTTACATGGTTATCGTCATGTCAATCTTGTGTATGCGGTAACACGACTTCTCCTTGTACATGGTTTCACCTAGGTCGAATCGGACTACACGACATTTTGATTCAACATACATGCCTTATATTCTGGTTTCCATACACCATTAAGTTTTAGTCAACACGGTGTATTAAAAAACATAGGTATGCTCAATTCACATAGCGTGGTTTGGAGAACCAGTATCAGTTCATTGAACCAAAGTACACGGTGTGTTGATTTCACCACACGCCATGTATTCTTGTGTTGTACAGACAGAATGAGTGGCTCCTCTGTAGGAGTTCCTCGTTTTTGTTTTTATCAAAATTAAAATTAAAAGGTCATTTATGTGATGTGAATTGAGAAACAAAGGTGGAATAATTGATCTCAATCATTAAATTCTATAGAATCATTTATCTTGAATTGAATCAAATATAAATGCATAAATTATCAACGAAAATTAAATAAATATAATCAACGTTTTCGCCGCTCTGAAACCACTTGAAGGACCTAGGCGCAACAGAAGCTCGTGGGTGGATGTGCCCACATGACTTTTACTTCATTAGCAATGATCAATCTCAGATCAATATGATGATAAATTCCAGACATCATAGATCGAATCATAGAAATAGACAAAAAATAATAATAGTCCTGGAACCACAATGGTGGATCATCACAGGTTGATTATAATTAATTTAATTAATTTACAAGAAGTATGTTTTATGGTGTTTTTTCTTTGTTGATATTTCTCATCATGTTCAGATGTGATTCGTCATTGTGTCGCAGAATCCAAGTATAGAATTCCTCTAGTGGTGATGCACACGTGCACCATTTATCTCTGGACATCGCCAAAGGAATATCTAGGTGCTAGCGTGTAGAAGCCTTTACTTGCATTGTCCGCCTTAGATCACCTTGATCCAATGGAGGACAATCTCTCTCGGTCTTGAGAGCGTTTTTGGAGGAAGGTGTAATTTTGTCCTTGAGATAATTCTATAAATTTTTTGTCCACAACGATTAGATAAAAGTGTTGGGGTTGTGAGGATATTTATAATCAGGTTTTAGGTTATTGAGTTATGATAATAAATAAACGTGATACACATTTTATTTATTTTATTAACTCTTATTGAAAACCCACATGTTGAATCACTAATTCCTTGAAATGATCCCATGCTTATTATAATAATTATCATTTAATAAAATGATATTATTTCCCCAAAATCCCGACTGAAAAAACTAAATGGCATGTAATCATTAATACATGGCATGTATTCATTTTTCATTTCTTTTCAAAAATGAAAAATTCACAATGTGTACATTCAATGTACACGACGTGTATATCTTGTTTTTATTTTTTTCTTCCTCCAACATTAAAATGATTTAGGATTCCTTGAATAATTTTGAAAACACATATGGGGATAATCATTATTTTACAAGAGATACTTGGATACACTTATTGTGTTACCTTCTATGCCTTTTTCTCATTGGCATTAGGCGGGCTTGCTTAAAGTCCAAGATTACTGTCTAGAAATTAGTCAAGGATCCCAAGAGAAATATGTTGCAACCACATTGACATTTCACCTCACACAAACTCTTATCATGTAATTTAGTCCTTTTGTCTCAATATCTCATCAAGCAGGTTTCATGGCAGTGTCATAATCCTATATGCTTGATCCTTCATTCTTTGACTTCCAGAAATAAACTCACCGTGAAACCATGGCCATGGAATTTGGGTGATAGTTCTATTTCATTCAAAGGGCCCGAGATATCTACTTCGATAAATATGGAAGGGAAAAATCCTTCCTCAACTTATCCATTAACAACATGTCATTCATGATAAACCCAACGTACCCTACTTCCCACCAACTATCATCATGACAGTTTTCGTCAGAAAATCTAAGTGCGAAAGTCAAGACATGAGTTAATGACAATCATCCAGTATAAGGACCATTACACACGCTCGTATATAGAAATTTTTGATGACACCAATACATACAGAATTACTACTGGCATGTTTGTTCTCATAATCTTCCATCTTGGAGATTACCAAGTGCAAACTCCATGTGAGAAAGTCTTTTCTTCTTACGAGTACTCACACATGACGGTAAGTATACAATGTGTCCTATCATAGTATGTCATCCAACCGTATATCTTTATTTAAGAATATTGTTATATCATTTCATTGTTCTCATCCTAGCTAGGATCTTCCATGACCTTATTAGTGCAACAAATAGTCCCAGACTTTATTATATTATATTCATGCAGAAAAATGAACAATATATAATAAGTGTACATTTATGTAATCAAAGTATAAACAATTGTTTCTCAAGACACCAAATCTAAGAGAAACTATTTTTCTTAAGTACACACCATGTACTATATATACACATTGTGTAGTATCTAACCATGTTACAGACTGTGTGGGAAGAAACATGGGGTTGGGAAATCGTGGTAGAACACGCCGTGTTCCTGATGTACACATCATGTGGTGTAAACCATGTGTTCACCGTGTGACTAATGACACAGATGGATGAAAGCATAAGTTATACATGTAGTGTCATGTATGAACATTCCATGTAGTGTAAACCTTGTATCAGGACATGTAGCATACAACATAGGTCAGAGAAAACATTATGTACACGCCGTGTCTGGAACAAACACATCATGTAGAGTCTTCCATGTAACTAGATGTGTCACTAACAACACAGGTCAGTGAAGCTCATCTAGTACATTCCGTGTCTAGAAAGAACACAACATGTAGTCTTGTTTTAGGGGAACTGTGTAGGTTAGTCATGTAGACGAAATCGGGCATGGGAAGAGGATTAAAGTACACGCTGTGTGCTTTGCTAACACACCATGTGTTTTGGGGTGTTACACGACTTGGGTTGGCAGAAGTACATGACCATGTGAAGGAATAAGGGAACACACCATGTAAGAATTATACACATCATGTATCCATGTTTTGAAAAACATGAATGCTATCATTCTATTGTTCCCTTATTAAACATCAAGTTTTCAGTCCATGAAAATCTAGATCTATGGGTTGCACTTGACCTTGCAGAGTCATGCCACCGAGACATCCTTCGGTTGTCCTCTAGTTACCAGGATGTGATCAGACAGCGGACATGTGTGATCTGGGACTACCTTTAGATCCTCCAGTTTTGCCAGTCTTGGTAACAGCAATCATTTTGGACATATGTGCTGACACACAGTTCTGACAGGGATTTATGAGGTTCATGAAAACCTTCTGCAGAGTACCACATAATTCCCTGTCTATGGCAGAGCTGAGGTGGGTTTTCTAGTAGTACCATCCTCCCACCATCACAGGGGAAGGAGTAACTCAGGCTACAGAGACATGGTTAGAATCCATGCTTCCCATCTTCGAGCATTTGGAGACGCCTTCAGAGAGGAGGGTGAATCTCGCTACATTTATGCTTCAGGAATCCACCATGAGATGGTGGGATGTGATCTCTCTGGCGGGGCCCCAGCAAGTTATAGATGGGGATGAGTTCCAGCATGCCTTCTATGACTAATTCTACCTGGAGACTTTGAGGGCCAATCGATCCCTAGAGTTCATGAGTCTGAATCAGGGTACTCTTTCTGTTATAGAGTATTCTTCTTGCTCCACAGAGCAACAATGCTAGATGCCTATTCTAGGAGGTGGTGAGTTATTCCTGGAAAGAATGTTCGAGGATGGTCTCAAGCATGAAATCTGATCACATGTGAAAATCTTCAAGCTGAATTTCATCACTTCTATAGTCAACAAGGTGCTGATCACTGAACATATTCTGAGAGATTCTGGAGTTGTCAGCCAGGGAGACTTGACATCTGTATTTATTATCCCTCCTACTGACAATAGGAAGCACCGTAGGGAGTCTACACGTGGAGATCCGAGGATGAGAGAGTCTTCTTCTTGTAGCCAGGTGGTGTGCTTCCATTGTGGAAAGAGAAGGCATATGAGGCCACATTGCCTAAGAGACCTAATGGGGTGCCGGTTTTGCAGGAAGATGGGCCATCTTCAGCGCTTCATTCAATTATTGTCAACAAAAACTAGTGACATGGGTTCTTCTATGGCTCCACGTTTAAGAGCAACACCACCAGTGTCTCACCAGTCATGTAAATGGAGTTCTTCTGACCATTCAGGATGCGGTGGAGGCCATGACCATGGTAGTCAGTCTTTAGGATTTCAAGGAAAGCAGGTTGGATCAACTCAAAGTGGTTTGGCGGGGTCACAGGTCTGCAGTACAGGCCATACATTCGCAGTAGATTACACCCACCAGGAGAAAGATCATAAACCCTCTACAGTTTGATGTATGATTCTAGTTTCTTTAGTTTTAGCTTATTCTCTTTTCGATAAGGGGGCCTCCCATAGTTTTATATTTGTTGATATTGTGGATATCCTTGGTCTCTTTATCTTTTCTTCTACTGAAATCATGAAACTAGACACACCGTTGAAGACTAGACTGGATAGTCTATGATAGTGCAAGGAGTGCCCTCTTGAGGTTAGTGGGTGCCACTTCTTATGGGACCTTTATGTCCAAGAGATGACTGGCTTTGATGTCATTATCATAATGGACTGGTTAGTTCCTTTCTAGGTTGTTGTCGATAACAATCGTTGTAGGGTGAGTTTCACATCATTAGAGGGTAGATCGTTTCTTCATAAGGGAGAATGGGATGTCCAGGTGAGAAGAGTAGGACCCGAGCATCATGGATTAAGAGGATTTACAACCCAATTTTCTAGTCTATATCTAGATGACCATGGGACTTCACAGATGGACCTTCCTCCACTGGTGGATCATTTCAGGGATGTCTTTCTAGAGGACTTTTCAGGATTACCTCCGAAGTGTGGGGTAGAATTATCTATTGATCTTGTTCTAGGAGCAGTACCAGTGTCTATTCCTCCTTATAGGATGGCTACACCAGAGTTTTCGGAGCTCAAGAAGCAATTGAAGGAGTTGCATGCAAAGGGATTCATCTAACCCAGTACTTATCCATGGGATTCACATGTCCTATTTGCGAAGAAGGTGGATGGTACCCTCAGACTTTGTGTGGATTATCGGATGTTGAACCAATTGACTATCAAGAACTAATATCCCTTTCCAAGGACTGATGATCTCTTTGATCATATTCGAGGAGACCAGCTATTCTCAAAGATTAACATGAGGTTTGGTTACCATCAGTTTCGTGTTAGACCATCAGATGTACATCTTACAGCCTTTCGGAGTAGTTATGGTCCATACATGTATATATTTATGTCATTCAGTCTCATGAATGCGCCTACTATTTTATTGGCAATGATGAACCGAGTGTTCCATCCATACATGGATTCCTTCGTGGTAGCCATCATGGATGATATCTTGGTGTACTCTCACACTCGATACGACCATGATACCCATCTTGAGATCATTTTGAGTACACTGATATAACATCAATTATATGATAAGCTCTCAAAATTCCACTTTTGAATGGACCTAATTCACTTCATGGTTCATGTTATCTTAGAGACAAGAGTATCAGTAGACCAAGAGAAATTGAGAGCAGTAGTTTCTTGGGAGCAGCTAAAGAACGTCTTTGAGGTGAGGAGTTTTATAGGGTTGGCTGGATACTACATATGTTTCATATAGGACTTTTCACACTTAGCAGTGCCACTAACGGGTCTGAGTAAGAAGGGTTCAAAGTTCTTGTGGTTAGATTTTGGTGAGTCGGCCTTCCATGAGCTGAAAGGGAGGTTGAAATTAGCACTGATACTAGTATTGCCAGAGTCAGGAAAGAGATTTAATTTTTATTGTGATGCATCAGGTATCGGTCTGGGAGATGTGCTTATGTAGGGAGAAGGAGTCATTGCGCACGGGTCTCGGTAGTTGAGGCCACATGAGAGGAACTACCAAATGCATGATCTCAAACTAGCTATAGTTGTTCACGCCATATGCTGTTGGAAACATTATCTTCTGGGAGATCATTTGTTGTTTTCACTGACCACAAGAGTCTCAAGTATATCTTCACTCATCATGACCTAAATTTGAGACAGAAGATGTTGGTTGAGTAACTTTAGTCTTTTGGCTTTGAGATTGACTATACGCCTGGGAAAGGCAATGCTATGGTTGATGCAATGAGTAGGGGGACTCAGATATAGGCAGTTCAGGAAGCCAGTAGTGAGTGACAGCTTGTGGATCTATTCTCTAAGATGAATTTGGAGGTGCACAACAGTCAGGGGTAGACATTTCATTCTTCTATGGTTGTTACCTCTACTCTTCTTGATCAAGTACGAATGAGGAAGCTATCTGATTCTGAAGGCCTAGTCCTACGGGAGACTCTATCAGGGATGGAACCTATTCTTGGATGGACTACAGGAGAGGTTGAGATCTTGTGTTTTCAAGGATGCATATGGGTTCCAACATACATACAAAATGAGATGATTCAGGACATTCATTCCTCAGTTTGGGAAGTTCATCCTGGTTTCACCAAGATGTATCGTGATCTACACTATCAGTATTGGTGGCCATGTATGAAGACAGATATTGTTGGTTTTTTCATGAGAAGTTCAACATATCAGCTAGTGAAGGTGGAGAATCAGTGACAAGAAGAGATTTTGAAATAGTTAACCATTATTGAGTGGAAGTGGAATGACATCGCAATGGATTTCATGACTGGATATCCGTGGTCACCTCAAGGTAATGATGCCGTTTGGGTTGTTGTTAATAGACTCACGAAGGATTCTCATTTCTTGCCGATCAATTAGACCTTCAGTTTTGATGAGATGGGAAGATTTTATATCCGAGAGATTGTACGTCTACATGGGGTTGCACACTCCATTGTTTTAGATAGGGACACACGTTTTACTTCTTGGGTGTGGCAGGGGCTTCAATGGGTTTTGGGTTCACAGGTACTTCTGAGTACAACTTACCATCCCCCGACATATGGCCAGTCCAAGAGTACGTTTCAGGTGATTGGGGACATGCTTCGAGCATGTATCCTAGATTTTGGAGGTTCATGGGAGAATCACATAACTCTTGTGGAGTTTTCTATCAATAATAGTTTTCAGGAAACTATTCAGATGGCTCATTATGAGGCTTTGTACGGTAGGCCATGCTGATCACACTTATATTGTCTGGAGGCAGGAGAGGCAGCTATTTTGGGACCTCATCTTGTCTAAGAGACCACAGAGAAGATATAGTTGATTCATAATAGGATGGATACTACACAGTCTCGACAAAAGTCTTATGTTGATCGATGAAGATGACCTCTCGAGTTTGAGGTTGAGGATCAGGTTTTCCTGTGTGTCACACCATGGTAGGGACACAGGAGGAATAAGAGGTTGGGTAATCTTTAACCGAGGTACGTCAGGCCATATGAAGTATTGAAGAGAGTTGAGACATTTTCCTATCAGTTTAAGTTACCTCAGAGGTACCAGGAAATGCATGACATCATCCGCATTTCTTAGCTTGGACATTACTTCTCAGAACCATCTCATGATTTTCAACCCGAGAAAGTTGAGCTAGAGGTGAATGAATCTTTTTAGGCGCATCGTATCTGGATTTTTGATCAATGTATGAAGGTTCTACATGGCTGGTATATTCCTCTGCTACGAGTGCTATAGCAGCATGGGCGAGTACAAGATGAGACTTTAGAGAGGGAGGCCAATGTATGATCGCAGTGGCCAGAGATGTTTGTGGATTTTCTTCTATTTCTCCATGATTGGGAAATTCGGAGACAAATTTCTTTAAGGGGGGAAGTTTGTAAGAACCCAGATCATATTTCCAGGTATGTTTTTTTCTTTTTGACTATTTTTTGAGAAAAATATGAGTTTCTAAAAATTTCTTAAGTACACGTCGTGTACTCGGTTACCACATGAAGTTGTGTGTTGGCCGTGTAACCACAGTGCACACGACTGTGTCTGGGGACCTGGAGGCCACCTAATGCAGGGATCAGTAAGGGCATGTACACACCATGTACCTAAAAAGTACATTTTGTGTACTTTACTTTTTTCATTAATCGTACATGGGTCCTGTCTGATGGACAGAAACACCTCTTTCATAACCAAGTTCGTCCAAGATTGTCTGTATGACCACGATTCTTCACAGAGTCCCTGATCGTGCGTCCAATCTTCGAATCGACTACAGTCAGTTGCATTGGGATCGCCTCGGTAATCTATTACTTCTTATAGATCTTTGTTTCCTGATTCGTCATCTTTCGAGAGTTGTCCTCAATTGAACATTTTAGACACTTTTGTAGATCTGCAGTGTTCTTGAGAAATTCAAGGCTTGAGGCTCACGTATAACGATCCTACAATATTGAGGAAGGTGGTTTGTGCCTTTATGTAGAAATTATTTGCGTTATATTTGCAAAATGGCCCAATACCCTTGAATGAGGTATTATGTCTTTACTGTTTTATCCGTATTAATTTCCAGCTATGCTTGTATGCTGGAATAAAGGTTGATTGAATGTGAATAGGGTAAATTGTGATGCTTTGGAAGTGTTTTCCCATGCATATTTGTTTATGATAGTTTGGTCCTACTTAGCCTGTTAGGATGCCTTGGTTTTCACCATTCCTAGCACTGTAGGATGGTGTGTTTGTTTATTTGACATGTTATTATGTTGTAAACTGTTAGCCAAGTAGTTCATGAGGTTTAATTTGTCCGTATTTCATTTCTGTGCTCATTTGACTTACACAGGGACTTGAGAACTTGGTGTAGTAGACCATAGGGGGAATGGATGTAAGGGCTTATCCAGAGTGTCTGTTCTAACTTTTAAGATACGTAACCATATGGGGAATTTATGTTAGTGCTTCCTCAGAGTGCCTATAGTTCCTCAACGGGGCCATAGGGGGAATGTGACCTAAGTGATTCTCCTGAGTGCCTTTTAGTTACCGATATGAGACTATAGGGGGAATTGACGACGAGTGCTTCCTCAGAGAGTCTATACTTAAGATGAACTATAGGGTTTAGACTGTGTGAATTTCCAAGAGGGTTTCTTATGTTGTTTTGGTTGAACCAGAGGGGTTAGTTTGAGATTGCATCCCAGATGGTTTCGATATTTGATTATCTACTTAATTGAAATGTGGAATTTAATGCTTGAACTATAAGAACATTTACTGCTGAGTACTTCCTTGTTTATTGTTTCTTTTTACTTATTTCATGCTTTATATATTCACTGAATGTTAGGCACATATCTTTTAATGGATGCCTACTTTGATTAGTCTCACACCCTATTTGGGTCATGCTTTTGGGCACAAACAGATTAAATTTTTGTAGGAATAGATAAGGTCAAGAAACCTTCTACTTCTGGTACTTGATTGAGTAGGAGATGGAGAGCATGAGACCAAGATCAGGCTTGCAATGCTGAGGAGTTTATCTGTTTTCTTTTTTACTTGGGTTATTTCTATATTCCAGCATTGTGACTTGTTTGGATGATTTCCTAGACATACTTATCATGAATCATTTATATATTTTCTCGAGTTGTTTCTTATTTTCAGTATTCCATTATTTACTGTTGTATGTCATGTTTACTTCTTCCGCTATTGTATATATATTTTTTGATTCTGCTATGTTACTCTATAAATGAGGGTATAGTCTCTCAACTATCACACCAAAGGCCCTCATTACTAGTCGATAGCCTTAGGTTTTCATGGAAATGGGCTTTAGTCCATCTAACCAATCAGGTATAGGGTGCCTCTGGGTGGCTTTCAGAACTGGGATGTTACAGGGGGCTGTCCAATGGGGGATTTAGGGGGTAGGGGCTACCGGGGTGTGGTATGTCCAGGGAGGGGGTGGGTGTGGGATTTCTAGGGAGTGGAGGTTGTGGGCTATCCAGGGGGGGTCCCTATGGGTTGTCCAGGTGGGGGAGGGGGTGTGGGTTGTCCAAGGGGTGGGGGTGGGCTATCGAGGAGGGGGAGGGGGTGTGGGCTGTGCAGGGAGGGGGTGGGCTTTCCAGGTGGGGTGGGGGTGTCCAGGTGGGGTTGGATATCCAAGTGGGGGGTTTTATAGGTGGTTAGGCTATCCAGGTGGGGTGGGGGTGGGCTGTACAGGTGGGGAGGGGGTGTGGGCTTTCTAGGGGGTGGGATGTCCAAGGGGAGTGGGGGTGGGCTGTCCAGGTGGGGGAGGGGTGTGGGATGTCTAGTGAGGAGGGATATGTCCACGTTGGGGGTGGGGTGGGATAACCAGGTGGGGTGGGAGGGATCTCCGGGTGGAGGGGGGGGGGGGCTGTCCAGGGGGTAGAGGGCTGCAGGGGTGTGGGATGTATAGGGAGGGGGTGGGTGCAGGCTGTCCAGGAAGTGGGGGGTGTGGGATATCTAGGGGGGTCATGGTGGGCTATCCATGTGTGGGTGGGGGTGTGGGATGTCTAGGGGGTTGGTTGTCCAAGGGGGGTGGGGGTGTGTTGTCGAGGTGGGGGAGGGGGCGTGGGTTATTCTGGGTGTGGGCTGTCTGGGGGGATGTCTAGGTGGGGGTGGGGGCTGTCTAGGTGTGTGTGTGTCAGGGGGGGGGGTTATCCTAGGGAGGGGGGGGGGGTTCTAGGTGGTGGTGGGGGCTATCCTGGTGGGGGTGAGGGTGGGATGTCTCGGTGGTGGTGGGGTCTATCTAGGTGGGGGGTGGGTTGTCCAGGTGGGGGGGGGGGTGTCCAGGAGGGTGTGGGGGGTTGTCCGGGTGGGGGGTTGGCTCTCCAGGGGCGTAGGGGGTTGCAGGGGTGTGTGTGTGGGGGGGGGGGGGTTGTACAGGGTGGGGGTGGGCTGTCTAGGGGGTTGGGGTGGACTATCCAGGTGGAGGAGGGATGTGGGCTATCTAGGGGGTGGGATGTCCTTGGAGGTGGGGGTGGGATTTCTAGGTGGGGGAGGGGGTGTGGGAAGTCCAAGGAGGAGGGGCCAATCCAGGTGGGGGTGGGGGTGGGTTGTCCAGGTGGGGTGGGGGCTCTCTATGGGGGTGTCCAGTGGGGATGTAGGAGGTAGGGGCTGGATGCATGGGGTCTGTGGGCCATCCAGGGAGGGGTGGGCTTTCTACTCTAATACTATAAAAAATATAAGAATTCCATATAACGAATGTATTGTTTCTTTCACATGTTAAGAAGTTTCTTAAAGTTCCATACCAACACTTACTCTTACCATTCAAAGAAGAAGTGATTTGTTCAAATAAATGTCACTCAGGTTCTTATCCACTATCCATATTGATCTCATACAATTTTAACATTTGTACAACTCCATATCACCTAATGATATAACAAGGCTCATACTCCCGTGAGTAGTGTCCCCTCGAAACTTGTCTCATATGCCTAAACAACATACATAGGATCATATTTTACACACACACAAAATATTTTAAACATAGAAAATAATATATTTATACCTTGTATCAAAACCTAGAATTATCTCTCTCATAGCCTCTCAAGGCTCAATAATCCATATACCTAGCTCAAAATTTGTAGGTTTTTTTACAATTAGGTGTGTTCTTTTAGAATTAATTTATGATATTTAGAATGTAAGATAAAATTTTATCCACAAATGATATTTGGAGGTGTGTTTATAATTAGGTGTGTTGTGATTTATATGTGTAATATTCATTGTTTACACCAACAGACTTTTGGGTCATCTATAATAGGCCTAAATTCATGCTACAATTGGATAGATATTGGCTCTATGGGTCACTTAGGAAATTTCATTGGGGAAAATGGATATCACCTACATGGTTATTTCCAATTTAAAAATGGGTCCAAGCACATAGGATATCTTTTTATTCTTTTATCTATCTTTTTAATTTGCATGCTTTGGTTTTCTAGTCGGTGGGTTCATTATTTACCATATGTAATTATATAGTAAAAAATTCTTTAACCTTTTATTTATTTTTTCATATAGTATATATGAATCTCTTTATTTATTTATTAAGAGTTATGTGTTTTAATTTTATTTAATATTGTGTAGGAACATTTTGATATACATGGATAAAAGCTGGATAACACTACCAAGGATCACACCTCAGTATGTTAAGGGTTTGGAGGAGTATATAGATTTTTTAATTTACAATTGATCCATTAAATGGAGAATAAGTTTTCCATGCATGAAATGTAAATTTACAATATGGTTAATGATATATTATGTTTATGAAAATTTAATATTAGAGCAATTACCTGGTCAATATTTGGGTTAGATTTGGCATAGAGAATCGAACATTACAGAAAGGTTGAGCATTGATGTCATTCCATAGAATGAGATCCCAACTTCATCCAATATGGAAAATGAAATGAAAAACCTTATAAATGATACATTTGAAACTGCAATACAACACCATCAACATCAAAACATATCAAAACAACCAGATGAGGGTTCTAAAAATAGCAATGTGACAAGTGATGTTTTTGAGACTGTAGGACAACCAGATCAAGATTGCAACATATCAATGTATCCTTATCTTTATTATGTGGAGACTAATGTAAGAGAAATCATCAATTAGGAAAATGTTTTTCATGATTTAGTTGACAATGGAAATCAAGTGTTGTATAGTGGATGATTGAAATATTCAAAAACATTCTTTTCTGCTGAAGTAGTACCATATCAAATGTCTGTGTGGAATTACAAATAAGGAAATTTCCATGATATTGGAATTGGTGCGTGATGAATTTCCTATAGTAAAAAATCCTGAGTCATTTTATGATATGAAAAAAGTTGTTAATAGTCTTGGTTTGAAATATATAAAAATACATATGTGTCCCAATGATTGTATGATTTATTGGAGAGAGGATTCAAGTAGAAAGGATTGAAAAAAGTACTTCTAGATAGTAGTTAATGGTGGTTTTTGGTAGTCTGAAATGACATACTACCATAAATAATAATAAAAGTAACACACCTGCAATGTTTTTTTATTACTTTCCATTAAATCCTCGATTGAAAAGATTATTCATGTCCCCAAAAATTGATGAACAGATGAAGTGACATTCTGTAGATAATAACAATGATGGGTTAATGTGAAATCCATGAGATTCATAATCATGGAATACATTTGATTCATTACATCCATATTTATCAGCTGATCCTAGGAATGTTTGATTGGGATTGGTTGTTGATGGATTCCACCCATTTTGTACTTTGAGTACCAGTTATAGTATTTGGCCAGTTATTTCGATCCCACACAATATTCCATTGTGGATGTTTTCTTAAAAAATGTATTTTATCATTTTGACAATTATTCCTATAAAAAAAATGCCTAAAAATGATATTTATGTATACTTGCATCCTTTAATTGAATAATTATAGGAGTTATGGAGCAACGGTGTCGAGACATTTGATGCTTCTTCTAAAACAATGCTCAAAATTCATATTGCTTTAATGTGCACCATTAGTGACTTCCCTAGGCTTGGGAACTTATCTGGTTGGAACACTTAAATAGGTTTGGATTGTCTTGTTTTGTATCTTTTATTTAGAGCCCAAATGGCTGCCTCACAATAGAAAATGGTTCTTCTCAAGCCATAAAAAATTTCTAGATGCATCTCATAGATTTTGGCTGAATAAAATCAATATTTAACAGTTTCATTGTTCGTAGACCACCTCCAAATTTGTTAACTGGTTCTGAAATATTGACACAACATGGAAATATTGAATCAAAATTTGGTAAATTTAATCATTTGAATGACAACGGGAAACGGGTTTGAAGTTCATCTTAAAGTGAAATCGGAATGCAAAAATGGAAGAAAAAAGTTTATTCTTCAAACATTCGTATTGGGAATTTAATTTGTTTTCAAATAATATTGATGTGATGAATATTGAGAAGATTTTCTGTGAAAATTTTATCTTCACATTTCTTAATGAGAATGGATAGTCGAAGGATCATCTCAATGCTCTGAAAGAATTACAAGTAATGATCACAAAACGTGATCTCTGGATAGATGAGAATGAAAAGTATGCTCTGGAAAAATTTTCAATGAAAAATAGGGATAAAGATACATTCATTCAAATTTTAAAGCATGTGAGAGTATCTGATGGGTATTAAAGTAACATATCGATGTGTATTGACTTAATGAATCCTAAGTTACGTAGATTGAAAAGTCACGATTCACATATTTTGTTACAGTAGTAACTACCCTTGGAATTACGTACATTATTACTTTAAACGGTTACTGTTGTTGTACTGCAATTATGAAAAAATTTCAGACAATTATGCATGAAATCTATATCTATTTTAGCTTGGAAAACTTCAAGATATGTTTGTATTGACACTTTCTGAAATGGAGATGATCTTTCCTCCATTGTTTTTTACTATCATGATGCATTTAATTGTGCATTTGGTTGAGGAAGGTATATTAGGACTCCCCATTCATTATCGATGGATGTATCCAATTGATAGGTTCTTTATTTATATGTTTTCACTTATGTAAAAAAAATCACTTAATTAAATGCATAATTATGTTTGTTTATTTTATTTCACAGATATCATGGGCATTAGAAATCATATGTGAGAAATAAAACTCAACCAGAAGGCTCTATTCTTGAAGGCTATTTGGAAGAATACTGTCTTACCTTTTTTTCTAAATACTTGGATGATATTGAGACACGATTTAATCTATTTAGATGTGTTGAAGAAAAATTTTCTCAATATCAAATATATGGGAAATCAAAAATATTTCATTCTATTGGTTGATCAGTTGGGAGGACCTCAATTGTTACACTGACAAAAATGGAATTATTACAGGCAAATAGATATGTGCTGCAGAATAGTGAAATTTCATACCCATTTTTTGAAGTGTTGATGATACATTCAAAGAGATGAATGTGAGGCTGAACAAAAAATGAGAATGATATAAAAAAATCTGTTAATAAATAGCTTGTAGAATTGTTTGCATGACATGTAAGTTCATAAATAATGCCATAAATACGAATATTTGGTTGACACACGTATTTTGTAATTATAATAAAGTATATTTCTTTTTTTAGATTAGGAATAATGATACTCGAGTAAAGTTGTCAGATGATTTGAGGATTCATGCTCAATGTCCTCTAAAACAAGTTAGAATGTATGACATCTACAACGTGAATGGATTTAGATTTCGTATAGTCGATCGAGAAGAGGGATTGAAAACACAGAACAATGGTATATTTACATTTTATGAAGTGGGATACTATGAAAGATGACTTATATTATTGAATCAAACTACCCTGGGCATTTTTCATTCGTTTAATTCAAATGAATTTGGGTGGATATTATCATAGGTTTCAAAAGAGATTTCTTTCAATTTACTTCTGTGAACTTCTCTTTCTTGACAGATGTTGGTGATTGTGAACTGCATGATCCAAATATATTATCATCATAAGAAAAAATGGTATATTATTTTAAAAATGTTTTGGATGAAGGGTGGAGTGTATTTTATCACGTAAAACAATGATATTTGAATGATATGGGTGATGAAGTGGAATATTTGACCTCTGACATTGAATCTAATCAAGAACATGAATCAAGAATTATTTGTCCATCATGACATTGAAAATATTATTCAAGCTAGGATGAATGGATTTGATGAAGTAATGGAGTAGGAAAATAAAATTATTGAAGCATAAAATGATTTTATGTACAGTTATGCATTCATTTAGCAACCACTTATTTCATTTTTCCAATTATTCATTATCATTGTTCTGTATATTCTTTTTGTTAGTACTATGAATCTGTTATCATTTTTTATTTTTTTTCTAAATAATTTTTTTGAAATATATGTTTTTAACTTAATTTTATTTGATTAAATGATATGAATTCCAAGGATGAAGGGATATACTATTTCATCGACCACTGTGACAGGTGATGATCCATCTGTCTCCCTCTCTATGACATTTGAGCCACCATCTACTTGCCCCACTGCACCATCTCCCCCTACACCATCTCTCACACCCTTTGTGAGTGTCCCTTCACCATCTCAGTCATAGAATCCCACTTCAGAAGCCTCATTAGTGGGGGGAGCAGCACGCCACTTCTAGTTATTTGTGGGGATACTGTAGGGTGACTGTTATAGGTACAAATTTTAATATGAATAAATTTATTGCAATTATTTATACTAACAGTTTGTTCATTAAATATGGAAACAATGAAAGTGTGGAGAATAATATAGAAAGTTTAGATGTATGGAATCTGACCTTAGAGAACATAGTTTCCCATTTGATTCATACGGGGTCCCTACAGATGATGTCATAGGATTACTTGGCCAAATTTTAGGCCAACTGGCCACGAAGCCCATTTCCCTTCCTATTTCGTATGATGATTGGAGGCATATGCATGTATGTTGGTAAAATGATGTTTTTGATTCCCAAATAAATAAAATTTTAATACATTATGGTGTAATTGAATGTCATGTTATTAATATTTTCTAAATGAATTTCTGCGTACAAATTTTTTCCCACTTTATAGTTTCTGATGTGATAGCATGAAAGTAGACATTGAAAAATCATGGAAAAAAATGGAAGTAATTTAAATGGAGATTGTGGGTCGATATCAGTAATAGTTCATTGACCTCCCAACAGATGTATGACAATCTACCTGATGGGGTACCCGAAGAGCAATGGAAAGTTTTTGTTGACATAAATCATGAAGAGAAGAAGATGGTATTTAAATATATATTACTATATTAATATCATTTTACATTTATAAATGTATATGAATAATGGATGAAATTGAATACATTACTATTAATTTTAATTTTATTTATTTCTGGATCTTGCAAGAAATAATGTGTCAAGCCGAGCTAAGCAGGTCATCCCTCACACTACGAGGTCAAAGAGTTTTTCTTGAAGCCGATCAACTCTGGTAAACTTATCATTAGTTTAAATATTTATAAGACAATATTATTTGTTTAATAAATTAAATTATTGTTTTATTTTTTTCTAATATAGTCATAGTGTTTAGGGCACAAAGCATCCCAAAAAGATGTGTGGTTGAATGTTCACAAAAAATCTGATGGAAGTTTTGTTAATGAGCCTTTCAAATAATTTGGGAGTATGAACTCATTTTTCATTATAATAACTTATTATCTGTTATCACTAAGTTAATATATATTACTTCTAATAATACTTCTATTTTATTTATAGGTAAAAATTAAAAATATTGTGGGATGCCAATTCTGTGCAGTACGACTCAGTCTCCCAGGATGACTCAGTTGCTAATGTCCGTGGGAAGAAGCATCCTAGAAGTGTGTGTGGGATGGGCTTGGGACCTATACTATCTAAGGCATTTTGCAGGACACTGAGGATTTTAACTATATCTACTTATTTTTGTAGTTAGTCCATACCTTTATATACTTAGAGAGATATTTTTTTCCCTATGAAACACAATTCAATACTAGAGGGCTTAGATATCCTCTTTATTGAAAGAGTTTATTGATTTATATCAGAAGATGGCCAGATCTGCCTTTGGTGGTATTGCATTGACTGGTGGTGAGTAGGTAAATCAAAAAAAATTCAAAATCATAAATTTTGTAAACTTTTATTGAATTTTTGTTTAAATATAAATAAACAATAGTATTTAATTTTCAATATAATGTTCTTACAGGTGGTAGCAGGAATTAGAGATATAGGTGGAGAGGGTGACCAGCTGTGTTCATCATCAGACCGTGATTAGTTAATTGTTGATATTTAAGAAAAATATGCTAATTTTCGGTTTGTATATATATCATGTGTGTCCCATAGTTCCCACCAAACATTTTCATGACCTAACATTTTCTTGATTTCTCATGTTTCCTTTTATGTATTTTATTGATTTCTGATGTTTCCTTTTATTTCTTGATTTATCGAGTGTGGTATACACCATATATGTCGATTCTTTATTGTCATGAATCAATTTTTATGATTCATTTTTCCTAAATTTATTAGTTTTATTACCCAAGGATGAACGATCAACCTTCTTATTGATTTTCTTGGGAATATCTAGTGTTGTAACTCCCTTCAACTTGTTTTTAGTGGATTTCCCTTCTTTATTTAAATTTTATATTATTCTCTTATCATGTTTTATAGTTGGCATGTGATCACTCCCACATATGATTTAATCTTATTCAAAATATTTTTGATTAGAATTTACAAATATATGTTGAACACTTTAGTGTCTTGATCTTGTTAAGGTAGAGGGACTATCCACTTCATTAATAGTAGAATTTATAAATATCTTTTGAACATTTGAATGTATTACACTACCATAGTTTTTATCTCCCCAAAATATGCATTTGGTAGATAAAATCTATAATACAATCCTGAATCATGTCTTATATAGTTTGGATCATCCTTCCTGACTACTCATTGATCTAAGGATAAAATGTTATACATAACTTCAACTATCAACATAGAGAATTATATTATAATTACCAAAACTATGAGGTAGAACATGACAGCTCTGGGTGAACATCCCACTTCAACTATCAACTCTGAAACTTAGTGATAAACTACGGACAACTCAATCAATTGGAAACAAATCCTTCAATGTCTTTTACTATGAAGGGCCACTAAAACATAAACTTTTCATTATTATAAATCATGGTCGGCCCTGGGTGAACATCCCACTTCAAAGCATTATAGGATCTCTTAAACTAATCTCTCCTGAAATATGAAATCATTACCATCCTATGAACTATAAACAATACATGTATATAAAAATTCAATCCCGAAATATTTTCACATTCTTCTAACCTATCACACATCATGATACATTCCAGAACAATATTCTAACCTGTATTTACTTGTTTAACCAAGGTAGATATTATCTCTATGGATACCCACATTGCTTCCCAAAAACACTCAACTTCACCCACCAACTAGTCTTACAGTGATGATAAGATCTTCTATTTATCTAATGATATCTTTTCTCCCATCTTCTAAATTTTCTAACCCAATGAAATTACCACTACATTTCCATTTCTAGTTGAAAACTATTTATCGATGTCAAAAACATACAAGTAATCTATGAAATTCATCTGATAAAGATTATGTATATACAATGAGAAAATATTATATGCACTACATGTGCCAAATTACCCAACAAATCTCTCTCCCATGAGGTTCTGTCGCGATCATTTCAATGCACATACCACAACTACAAACTAAAATACAGGATTATAGTATTTCATCTTGTGGGTTAAAAGCAGATAAAACCAAAAGTGACTAATTTATCTCTCTACATCATATCATATCCTATTCCATAACCATATGAATCACATTTCACTACATGTCCAACATTAGGCTCATTAATACTTAGGATTGGAGCTGACAATGACCACGTCTTCAACACTATGGAAACTTCCTCACACTAGTATGCACAATCAAACGTGAATCCATTTTTGGTAACTGTGGTCATTGCAAATGCAAAGTGAGAGATCTCTAAAATGATTCTCCTTTAATTCCCATACAATCCAATAAAACATTAACTATCAATAATATTCCTCAGTTATGACTGATACAAAAATACATCAACATACTCAATATCAACTGATATCCCTAATTTTGAAACCACTATATCCAAAAGTTACATTTCATGTACTTAAAATAAATTTTATGTACCTAAATAAATCTAAACCTATTATTCAAGTATCTATCATGTGATTCTTAAGAAATTATTGGTCTTCTAGTATTCATTTAGATGTGGGATGTATGTGAATGTAAATTTGGAATGGTTTTCATTTCCGAGAACTAGTACTTGGGCTGTAGATTCAACTATTTTTTTTATAAAGATAGCTTTAGCGGTATTTTTTAATGTCATGAGAGAAATGTATTATATTTTGTGGCAGTTTTAATCCCTGATAAAATTTCGATATTTTGCTATTCGTAGTGGTTAAACCTTCTGCTACAAAAAATAATTTTACAGTGGTTTAAACCACTACTAAATAGTTTTCATATTCCTTTATTATTTTGTCATCGTTATCTTGGTTTTAGGGGTGGTTTTCCTAGGGAAAATTATTTTTTTACCTTCGGGTTTTACCGCTACTAAAAAATAATTTTTGTTGGGAAAACCGCCACTAAACCATAAAAAAATCATTGCTAAATTCTTCCACAATGATGGTTACCATAAACTACTGATAAATTGAGTAAACCTCGACATATTGTACGCTGACAGACAATTTAGCAGTGGTTTTTTGAAATCGCTGTGAAATGGTCATTTTCCTATAGTGGATGTTGACAATTTAATTTAATGTCATGTTGTAAGGAATAATTGTATGACTTTATGGTATTTCATTTGAGACTAAGAAGGTTATTTCATGCCCTTTTATGCCTTACTCATGAGGGGAGGCCCTTACTATAATTACTAAGCTCACATGATTCATGATTAGTGTGATAAATAAAGAATAGAAAGGATTTCTCTTGCTATGCAGATGTAGTTGAGGGTAAAATAGGGGTATTTTGTACTATGTAGTGTTTGTACTATGATATAAGACTGAGGAATCCCTATGTATCTCAAGAGAAATGAAAATAAAATCATATGTAGTTCTTTAAGAACCAGGAAGTTCAATGTTATGCAGAAAAGATGTGGATGACTCGATGTGAATGATGATGGATGTTATGGATCTGTACAGTTTTATGTCATTTGATAAGGATATTTAGTCACCCATCATGAAGGGGGAAGTTCTAGATCTGTGCAGTTTTATGCCATGCAGTAAGGTCATTGGATTGCCCAATGTGAAAGGAATGTAATTATATGGATGATCCTAGGAATAGAGGTTCATGTATCACTACGTATCCTGTGAGATCAGAAATCAATCCATATTTAGTTCTCAAGGAACCATTCAGTTTAATGTTGTGTGGCTTGGATGAGATTTGTATAGTTTATCATTGTGTGGTTAAGATGAATGATACCATGCAGTTTAAATTCTTACTGTCAGGACGTGATACATGTATTTTAATGTCTTGTGGTACGAATTATGTCCATGCATTTTAACATATTTCGGTAAAGATGATGGATTACTCGACATGAAAGGTTGGGAAAATTGTGAATTCATGCATTTTTACATCATTTGATAAGGATGTGGGGTACCATGAAATTTAACGATTTACTATTAGAACATGGATGAATAGTTAAACATCATGTAGCCAGGATGAATTCATTGTGGGCTCAAAAGGGAACTCTTCCATCAATCCCCTAATGTAGCTAGCGAGTGGGGCCAATTCTTCCTTTTTAATGGAATATTCACATTTGATATGATTTATCACCAATTATGAGTACTCTTTGATATATTTGTAGGCTATGTGTGGCTATAGTGATGGTTCCAATCTAGCGGCGAGGTCTTGGTATTATGACCCATTATTCTCATAGCCTTTGAATAGTGAGAAAGAGTAGGGAAAATTGTTTTTTATTGGAGAGACAAATACAATCCCAAGACCAATACGGTTGAGCTTTTGGTTTTCCGTCCTTGTGTAGAAATAACTATAAGAGGAACCATCAAAGTACATATGCCATGTACAAGGAGGGTAATATGCACAGAAATCCTCCTCATCTAGAAGTTCTATGTAATTCGATGTGTTTTCTGACGTAGAATGTGATGTGAGGAAATCATCTAGGGCAAGTCCTTTCACTGAATTCTGAGCATATCAATACAAGAGACCAGATGGACTTTGTGGTTCTAGCATCATCTGGTTGAGGTGGTAGAGACTATTCTCACTACACAAATCATTTTTCTATATGAGGATGGAATTTAGTTAGCGTTCCATGATGACCACATATACGATAATTGTCCCCCATTCTCCTAGAGGTATCAAAATCGGTGGGTGTAGTAGGTAATGCTTGAGACTTTCAGTGGATTTTTGGCATGAGATGGGTTCATCCTATTGGATACCTATTTAAAGTCCTAATTCTCACTAGGTATGCGGAGATCGTGTGTAGCCACATCTGGATTCAGCCAAGGAATTTATGTGTCAATCTAAGAGAAAAAACACTCATGTTTTTTAAGAAATTCAATGTACATAAGTTTCTCTTCTAGTGGCATAGGGACACCAATCAGACTAGATTGTGGGTATTATTTCATTCCTAGATTAATCTTCTTGATTTCCTAAATGGTGGGTGAAACACATTCCTTGAATGCCGGAGGGGTGTTCCTGAGATCATTCTTATCTTTTTCCATCTCTGAGTTTTTGGATACATGTTTAGGAGAAAATGGAAATTTGGGGGCTTCTCTATCACTATCATGGTGAGGGAGGCCATTAGAAGAGACATAATTATCCATTTAAAATTTTTTCATGGTAGAGATAAGTTGGAGCTAATTTATTTCTATACTATCACTAAGGAAAGGAGGGGATTGAACCTTGGGGCTTAGATATGCTACATCAACTAGATTTATGGGGTGCACAAATTCATTGTGAGGAATAATCCAGGGATTCATGGGGGTGGTCCCCAAGCCCTTAGGATCATCAACCTGTACATCATCATCCTCCATTAGTTTCTTGCCTCCCTTACTGTAGAAATATACTTTAGAATATGTGGCTCTAAAGGTCTCGAAGGGGGACTTTTCACCATGTAGTATGTCGACCATCTTATGCTGACAATGTCTCTAAGAGATTGAGATGCCACACAGTTTATTGTCATGTGACTAGGATGTGTTTTGTGTAGTTTTTGATAATGAAGTAAGTATGTGAATATAGGTGGCTGGTCTATGATACAATATCTAGGTGTCACAATGTATCTCATTAGAAAAGAGAATCAAGTCATACATAGTTCTAGAATAACTATGACGTTTAACATGATGTGGAAAGGGCGTGTGATGTGCAATTTAATGTCTAGAAGTAAGGATAGAAACCATGCAGTTTAAAATCATGGGTAAAGGAAAATAGCTTTTACATTTAATGTCATGTGCTAAGGAAAAGTTCCATATAGTTTAACATATTTGGGTAAGGATGATGATGAGTAACCTATCAAGCAAGTGGATCTTTTAAAGGATCATGGAAAACTCTCATGCATGTTGTATGAGTTTTGGGATCCTTAAACTCCATCAAGACCACACTTACCTATCCCTCAAATCAGTATTTGAAGTTAAAACAATTATCTAGTGAGTTCCTAAGATGCAGATGTTAGGGGAAATGATTTTCATGTCTTGTTAATTCTACCTCTTTCAGCTTCTTGATTGTTAGAAGTTATGTCAAACTATTTTCCATGGCATAATCAAAATTCATGGAGACATGATTTGTTTAGAAAGAATATGTTTTTTCAATATTGATTACAAATATGGTCCCTTATCCTTGGGAGTTATATGGTTCATGCTCCTTTACACAACTGGTGCATCCTATTCAGAGTGGTAAGATAACTTTAGGGGGATTTAGATGCTGGTGGTTCCAATATCCTCATGTACATCTACACTTGAAGCCAATATTTAAAGGAAAAACAACCTTGTATAGTGTTTTTAAGGCACTAATGGGGGGGAGAAATTATTTTCATGGTCTATCAACCCAGCGTCACTCAGATTTCTCATCATTGGGAGTTATATGAAGCAATTATCCATGGAATAATTTAAATACTCTAGAACATATTTTTCTTCGAAGTAATATGATTTTCCCTGCCTATATTCAAGATATGGGGGACCAGGACACTTCCCCTACATGTTATCTATGCCACCATCGGTACGGGTGCATGGATGAGTCTAGAGTCTATGGTATAGAGTTTTGGTATTTATTGTTCTTGGGGTAGGTGCTGATGTATTGGGGGTCTTGGATGATGTAAACACTTCCCATATCATAAAGGGCCTCAAATCTCCTTAACTTTTTATGGAAATTCTTGATGTCATATCATTACTATAATATCCTTAATAAGGTGGTGGAAAATATGAAAATTCCCCTAGTCCCGTGGGATGGGGTGTGGTGGAACAATTTTTGTATTATTTCCAATTAGGGGATGAAAAATATAAAAATTCCCCTATGCCTATGGGATGGGGCACCTCACTATAAAGTGGGATTGCATAAGAATACACTAGTTCATCATCATAAGGTAGAGAGCTCTAGAGTATTCCCACAATTATTTCCCTGATATTCCTATTCTCTTGTTGGAGTTTAGTGATCTGTTATTCTATAGAAATTTTCCTATCATCCTTAAGGGGTTGACTGGTAGGGACATGAAAAAAACCTTTCCTTTTTCGATGGAAGGGTGAGTAGATGATAATGGGAGTTCCAATGTAGATCCCAAAGACTGAATCCACTTCTGTAATTGGTCATGTGATCCATTATCATTAACCTTTGAAACACCAATATGGTTGGTATCACCTTCTCTAGATGTCTGATGGGTACCGTTGAGCCTTATTCTTCTTTTTCCAGTAGAAGAATATATTCCAAGCTGTTGTGACTCAAACAACTATAGGAAGGTATGATTGTATTATTTATGATTGTGCCCATCCAGATCTGATAAGGAGTCTTAAAATATGACTGAAATCATATTGAATGAGACACAAGCAGGCTGGTTCTCCTCCTTGATAGAGCATGATGTTTTGCAGGTTAGTGCCCACAGTACCGTTTTGCGGGTTGGTTCCTATGGTACTGTTTGAGGGGTCGGTGCCCGTGGTACCATTTGATGGGTCGGTGTGGATGGTACCATTTTAGGGGTTAGTCTACATGATGAATATGATACCATGGTAAAATATGATCAAAATTTCCCAAGCCTTGTCAGCTGGGGGTGCTTTATGGGATTCCACAGTCATCGAGGCTAGCTATGGTGAAGTCAGATGTTCTCGTCTAGGGAAGATCTGGGATTGGTTTTGGGACACTATTAGGATACAATGGTGGGACTCGTATATATTTTATATATTAGGGATGTAATCTTTAACTCTAGCTTCATTGTTTAGATACCCATGGCAGGCTCTCCTACCAGGTGCCCCAACCTGGATAGTTAGTATAGGCAATACCTTCTCTATATCTCTTTGGGGAATCATGGTTACATGTTAGTGATGACGATTATAATAGATGGGAGACCACCTAGATAGCCTCTCAGTGATTGAGTTATCATATTGACTATCCTCATCCACCTACCTGATGAAGGGAAGGTGTGCGTTGTTGCATTCCACTGACAGGTTCCCAAAGTTGTTGAATGTGGTGACAAGGGTCACTTCCTTTCTTGTGGACTACCACAGGAAATAAGGATGGTGGGAATTCAAAATCAAAAGGATTTCATGATCTGGTTCTAGAGTTAGGATGAAACTATTTATGTGGTATTCCTGGCCAATGATGTTCACCAATGGAAACTGAAAGTGGTGTGTTGGTGACAACGTATGTCAGGGACTCAGGATCAAAGTAGCTTGTCTAGATATATCCAGATCCATTGGAACTTTCAATGATTTTATATTTATTTCAAGGAGTTTTGAATTCTTGGAGAATAATAAAAGACACCTTATCTATTCATCATCATATATAAGAGTACATGTTAGATAAATGACTTTCGTAGTTAAAGGATAAAGAGGCAGTCACTTGTTTTTACACAACGTTCGGTGTGGTTAAAAGAAAAATGTTGTGTTTATCATTTTGTTGTGCAATGAGAAAATCATAACTAAGCCTGAGGGGAACTTGGAAATATATCCTTTTTTACATGAAAAATGGGATGACATAGTTAAAGTATTTCATGTCAATTTCACTATTTTGTTTCATCGGGTTTCTTGGTATGGAATGGGGTTTTTCTTGATGGTTTTATTGTGTGTGTGTGTGGGGGGGGGGGGGGGTTTAAGCACTATATCAATAATTTGTATTGATTTTTCAATCTATTTTATCTTCCTTAGAAACCCCCAATAGTTCCCTCCTTCGCAGCTAGGTATAGACCTACTTTCCAAAGGTCAGTGGTCATCTGGGTTTTCAAAACTAATGACTCTTGGGGACTCGCATTGGTCAAGAGGATGGGAGGTTGGGATAATCACACCATTTAAGGAGGAATTATTTCCTAATCCAAGACTCTCTTATAGATTTATGATATGTTCATGAAATTCTACCCAGACCACGATATGGGAATGGTTACCCATTTATCGATGACTTCATTATGAACATCTATCGATAGGAATAATGGCATGTGTATCGTGGGTTCTTTATCTCTCTCTTATTTAGTTATGATGATATGGGTTATGTCCATGTTCAAACACTCTGGAGGTTATTACCATCTAGGGTGATAGTTTGTGTCTTGGAGATGGTATTGAATCTTTATAAGGCATCCTGCATATCTTTTGAATACAATAATAAAAACCCATATAGTCCATTATCATAGTTTAAGATCGTATGACTTGACCCATCCATGTAGTTTAACGCCATATGTTAAGGATGCCAATATCGAGCTTAGACCTCAATGTGGTACACTATGTATCCTATTTTAAAACATGAATCAAAGTCCACATAGTTCTCGTAACGAGCATCTATTTCATAGGAAATATGACAAGAGAGGCCCCAGATGGGCCTTAGGCATATAATGATACCCTGGATTTCTTTTTTTGGAATATGTCCCTTTGTGCTAAGATGAGATGTAATCAGGATTACATCCCAACAATGGGCCCGTGCTTGGGGAATCTCAACATATTTTTGATACAATCATCACTGGGCTCTAAGCCCACATGAGGAATGCTTGGTGTGAGAAAAAAGATACGGATCTTATATTATTGAAGATATGGTATGGATCTCCAGCTTAGGAAGGCATCCTGTATATCCCAAATATGGTGAGAATCAGAGTTCCCATAGTTTGCATATCCCTTAATGCACTCATAAGTAAAGGTAGATGATTATTCTTGGAGGCATTATGGTTATCCCTGAGAATTTAAGAATTCCAGGGGCTTATACCAAAATGGATTCCCTATTGATTGGGGAAATATTATATTATGTTGGTAATTGGGGCTTACGCACTGGGACTGCCCGATTGGTCAATGCTTACATTCTGAGTTTGTATGATTGGTATATTCATTCTTTATCATCTGGATGATTAAAGAGAGATGGTGATGAGAAAAAGTGGTCTGTATGACAATGTGAAATTGGATGGGTCACATGAGTGCATTACCTTAGATTATCAAGGACATTTCCCTTGTGAAAGGGGGGATGCGACCAAAGGTTCTTGGCAAGGGTCCACATGGCAGGAGCCCAAATAGGCATGCCAGACAAAGTGGGCATGGGGATTTGCCTGACTTGTATTGGTAATCTACTAGGCTAGTATTGATTGTCCACATAATTTTCTGGCGCACCAATCCGACATGTAAGACACATCCAAGGCTGTATGCATAATAAATTAACATACAATGGATTCCTTCTCATGGGTGAAGTAAACATGTCCAAGATGCTTTTCATAACAAAATCAGGCATGTCTGGGGTATCATGCATGATCAACTAGCTTGTCTAAGATATATTCTACTGAGTGAGGTGGATGATTCTATGGGAAATTGCATTATCATGTCTTCATGTCAATGAATCATCCACATGATCAAATTACGTTGTCTAGGATTTCTTCACATGATCAATACATACAACTCTGAGATGCTTCACATGACTGACATGACATGTCCTAGGCTTGTCTCCCTGATCAATTTGATTTTTCCTTGGGTTGTCTCATGGAAATGGTGACATGTCAATGGGTTGTTGTGATGTAGCCCAACTTGTCCGGTGCTTGTCTTGTGACCAACATGGAATGTCCAAGGTCTTACGAGGACATCGTGAGACCATTTAAGGGTTTCGCAATCACATTTCCTTAAACCATTCACATGGGGGGGGGTCTAGTTGATGAGTTCAAGATCTTGTGATTTTTTTGAGTATAACAAGTACACATCTAAAGGGATCACCGTAAGTTCATATAGAAAACTATATGTCTATGAAGAAGGGTGTATGACTATTGGAATGGTCTTACCATGAGTTCTATAGTGGGTCGAGGTTGTGTACATGTTGAGGAATATCTGCATGAAGGAGTTATATGAAAATCCATCCATCATACAATTTACATGGCCTTAATGAGGTCTTTCAAGGGATGACAGGGTCATGCATGGGGATATCCATTAATTCTACCTGAATGGGTGAGGGTGAATCTTGTACGAAGAGGGTTCATGTCTACCGGTCTCGCATCTTAAACATTTATCCTGAGGCCGATAAGGGGACATCACGAGACCAAGGGTGTCACCCCATCGCATAACCAGAGGACGGTGAGGCGTTTCGCATGGAATACATTGTTTATGAGGTTGTGTTTGTGCATTGTGAGACTGATGGTTTGTAGAATCGCAAGATACGAGTCCACTGGGGTGTGTTAGGACTACCCGTACTGAAAAAGGCCCTATTCGGTGAAGTTGTGAAACCAACAAGGGGAGTCATGCGGCCATGTGAATTCCTATCATGAACCTGGTGATGAATGATGCTGAATTCTTCATGCGATCTCTAGTTCTCCAAAGGACATTGGATGGGTTTTGGTGACCACCTGAGGGGTTCTCAGGTGATGATTGTTGGTGTGCTCCACTCATCCTCCTCATTTCTTTTTCAGAGACCTTCCTTCTCCCTATGCATGTGTTTTTCATGATGGGGTCACACTATATATAAAATGAGGGAGTCCGATATTGATGATTCTCTCCATGAGGAGGATGATGCACATTCCGACTGAAGTAGTGGAGTTATTCCAGATCGAAATAATGAGGACGCCTATTCTTAATCACATGATTACTTCATTTGATCATGTGATGCCTCAGTTTTCTACCTGTGGCATCGTGTGATCATCATTCGCTCATTTTCCAAGTGTTGGTGGGAGATCATGAAACATTGTACTGATTCTTTCGATTGGAGCCTGTGGTGGCATCTATTGGATACCTCAAACTTTTGGGGATATTTGGTGAAGGATCAGAGGGATGATGATGTTGATCACACAAGTGGTGTCTTCAAGATTCCTTGTCGAACCAGTTGGTGTAGGGGTTAATGATGGAGGTCTCACACTACACGAGATCAGTTGAGTTAGAATTCATGAGGTGCAATATGATTTTAGTTTCTGTTCACAAGGTGAAGGATTAGAGTGGATGGATAGGATCAATGAAGGGAAAGATTGAATAGCGTCAATCGTTGGGATGCATGATCGGACTGTCCAGATTCAATTTACAAGAAAAAATGTCATCCCACATCAAATTCTTGGTACGACTTCCCTTTGGTATATATGTGATTCCATACATTTTGATGATCTGATCTCACAACGGGGTCACCACCCATAATATATTCATCACTTCAACCATGATCTTGTGGTTGAGTTGGCTTGACTGGTTAGTGGGTGGCCATATTTTTTGGATAAGTGTGGTAATAATATTCTTAATTTCTTATAATAAAATTCTATGTTGAATACAAGGGTCAAATGTGTATCTCCACTATATCTAATCCCATTCTTCATAGATTCCATGAAAACCACATTATATTACCATATATTCTTCAAACTTATGAAATTTTCAAAAGAAAATTGTAAGATGAACAAATATTGGTGCCAACAATCATTTTTAGGGAATTCATGATATGTCTAGGTCCTTTAAAAAAATGAAAAGATCTTTTTTTGTGTTCTAAAATTAAAATTGTTACACTATAACTACATTCACAATAGATATTTAGTGAATCATTTAAAACCTTTGATAAATGAGATTAACAACCACTATAATAACTAAAAGATAAAAAACTGAAATGGAGAACTTAAGGGGGAGGAATATGGAAGGACAAATTAAAAACATCATTCTAATTGGACAAGGAATAAAGTTATTGAGAGATCTTGGATTTGGGAGTTTTTACTACCTACTCTTTTAGGTAAAACCTCATCTATGTAGTTGTCTCCTAGTCCTAGAATCTTTGAGATAAACTAGTCAAACATTTATATGTTGTTATCTTATAATTATACACTTAATGTGGAATCTTTTAAGTTCAGTAGATACTTTTATAGTGTTTTGAAGTGGATTCCACTACACGAGTTTATTAAAAAATAACTTAAGTATCATTTCTTTCCATTTATCTAAAAGTAAAATCTAGGACCTGGTTCCAACAATTAAAATATTAAATATTTGATGCTTAGGACTAGGTTTTTAATGAGTTTATAATTAAAATTTATCCTATGAATATGACTACTTTTCAAGACCCCCTTCCTCCAATGATACCCCACCTTGGATGACAATGAAGAAAAGGAGATAATGACCCCTGAGTCCCACCTCCAGTAGGCCCTAGGTTGGATACTAGCACCAAGGGTGTACAAATCTCACAATATAAGAAGCATTACCCTTTATAAGGGAACAACATCAGGATATAGGATGTGTTAACCAAAATTAACTCAATGAAGTATTATAAAATAAAGTCAATGTATCCCACAATTAATGTATAAAAAAACGGATACATATAAAAGTCTCCAAATAAAATCCAAAAAGAATAAAATCAAAGGCAACGATATAAAAAAAGCTCTAAAGTCCCAAACTATAAATGTACAACATGGTCCACAAAGTCCCCTTGAAAACATGGAAATGGTTTTTATATACATAGGGTGAGCATACATGTATACTCAGTAGAAAAAACAAGGTATCTTTGTGCACATGTGAAAGAAGCATAATAATTCCCCTGTGTGAAAGTAGTAGATCCAAACAACACCTAAACTGGTATACTAACCAAAAAACCAACCATACTAAGGCTCACTCACAAAATAACACATCCAAGTACAATAATATATAATATGAATCACATCAATGATAAGGTACCTTTCTTCACTTTCCCACTAATTAACCACTCTCACACCCCAAAGGTAGATGTCCTAGCACTCCTACATCTTCCAAATATACCACATCACAACTCACCCACACACACATGAGCCTCACAACACGTCATGCTTGTACACACATAGGCCTAAAAACACATATCACCTGTACACATCTGGGCCTCACAACACATCTCACCCACACACACATAGGCCTCACAACACATCACATCACATCCTCAAGACACCTGGGACAATAAATCACAACTCTTCCCAAAGACAGATGGGACATCACATCACAACTCATCCCAATGACACTTGGGATTCCACATCTCAACTCATGTTGAAGACACCTGGGATACCACTTCTCAACTCATCCCGATGACACATGGGATACCACATCTCATCATATAATGAACTAAAAAACATTCACCCACTACAGCCTATAAAATACCCATCTCACATGGAAGATGGGGTAAGGAAGAGTGGGTGTCTAACCATCCATCCTTCCACTGGGATATTTGGGAACGACACCCCTCACGTGAAGTTGTGGGTGTTTAGCACATAGTTCTCAACATGGGTTGGGTGCATATAGTAATCACAAGGAAAATAAAATGTATATATATATATAGGAACAAAAAACAAGACCATACTATAGGGTTATAACAATAACTAACCATCTCATAGAAAACACATAATCTCTACCACCTATAAATGCATAAAAACACATAATAAAAACACAAGACAAAATTCACGTTTTTAGTGTTTAAGCCATTTTCTAGAGTCCGTATTTTATCAATAAATAAAAATCTACTAGACACTTGATTTATGTAAACAATATGTAGAAAAACCATTTTATTTAGAAAAAAATCTTATTTTAAATTTACAACCAAACAGTTTATATATAAATATTGACCAGTTAATAAACACATCCTATAATCAATTTCATCCTTAAACATGCCCTTTTAAAATTATTAGCATGCAGTATTAGTTCCATTAATACTTGAGTAGATATGGTAGAAACAACCACCCATAATTATCACAACAAAACAGCCTAATTTACATATCTACCTCACCTTACAACCACATCCAATTTCATAGCCCCACTACATAACCATACCACAACTACCATCGCAACCCCACTATATCATTTTACCCTAACAATGATCACAACCACAATGAAAAACTACATCTCATCCACTTCACCCACTCCCAAAACAATATAGATACTTCACATTAAGTTAATCTCATGCATACAAACCACAACAATTCCATACATCACATCATATATCACAACATGGCACATTCAGGTTTAAAAAAGGGGGATCTTATTTAATTTCACTTATTTATTTAAGGGTGTTATCACAAAATCCATAAGATCTTAGGGAATCCATTTAATTAACTAAATATATTTGGTTAATAATTTATTTTTTATGATTATTGAAAGAATGAAAGATTTTCACCTATCGAATGGCCAAGGTTCCAGTGCTGTGCTAATGTGTATATCAGCACTCGGGTCGAATCCTGAATGATGATACTTTTTAATAGTCGGTTATTTTTAGTTGATTGTATTCTGATTGAGGGGTTTGATTGTAGAGCTTATAAAATGATTCATTGATTAATATTGATTTATCAAAATGATAAATATTTGGGAAAGTTCATTATTAGGTTGTTAAGATTGTGATATCCATGATCTTTGTTTATATTGCATATAAATAAACACTCACTTCACAAGATAACATTGATTGTAATTCCAAAGTGTTAAGTATTTAATCTAATCCTTAACTTATCTTAGGGTTCTAATATCAATCAGATCTCTTTGATGGTTGTGTATTTATGGTTCAAATAATCCATGTAAACCACATGTTAAACAAATCATGTCATTAATACACAACATTCTATGTTTAACATACATAGTGTTAATTTAAAGAATATCCATAGAGAAAATTCTCTCAATCACATAACATCCACAAATTATGACTCACACAAATGGTAGATTTACTCATTCATTGTTTTTGTTAATAACCTAGTTGTAATTTTTTTCATGATGAATTATAAATAGAGGAAAAATAAATGGATAAGAAAAGAGTTGTGCGTCAAACACACACAGAAAAATAGTGAAGTGAATTAAAAACTGACTTCAGATTGAAAGAGAAAGCACAATAAAGGAAGGGAAAAAAACAGTATTTTAACTATTTTAGGACCACTAATATTATTTAATAGAATATGTACGAGAATAATAGATGATGAAGAAGAAACTTGCATTAAAATAGAATTTCAAAAACCAATAATTATAAGATTACAACAAAGAAGACCACAAAGTAAATGAAAACAAAGAGAGGAGGAATGATCTATCAAGTAAAAACAAGAGCATGGAAGGTCCTCCCATGACTTTGGAAGTTATTTGGTAGTGAAAATTTATTTTCCATTCTTCTAAAATTCAAACCATTATTAAAGGAGAGGAGGGGGTGTATTTATAGCCCACGACGGTCAACAATTTTCATTCTAAAACTACCCCTCCAATTGCCTCAATGATTTGGACATCCAGACAGCTGAATCTCGATATATATCTTTATTCAAAGTTTTATATAATACTATCGTCCAACAAATCTCCAAATGTGGAGGCATTTGGAATTATGGATCCAATGTTATGGCTTTTTTATTAAACAATGTTAATCTGTCCATTTCAATCCATACTTTTTATAAGGCCAAAATGTGAATGGGTTTATCATCAAAAAGATGCATTAAAATCCGTATTATTCATTAAACAATGTTGGAAGACTATATATCCTCTTTAATAAGGAAAAATATCATCATGATTTTAAGATTATATCAAGAGACATGTCAGGAATATTTTATTGATTTTAATTCCCTTCCAGAATGGTGGGTTGAGATTAAATGAATCAGTTGGGCCCATTGTCTTTGGAGTAGGGCCTTGAAATTTTTATCCAGGACTAATTAATTTTTTTCACGAACTTTTGGGGATAATGAATGAATTTAAACATTAGGATTGAGCCCAGTAATTCAATCTTTAGGGATGGTCCAGTTTCTTCACAGATTCTGTGGGCCTTCTTGTGAGATCCATATGACCCTTAAAATGGCATAATTGCACCAATATTATTTCTAATGAAATGTTTTCTATTGAATTTGGAATCCTAAAAAATAATAACCATTCAATTTGGATTAGTAAAGTGATAGTTATAAATAAAATAGTAAACTGACACAATTGGACTACTTCTAAAAATGCTCAAAAATTATATTTTGTATTAAAACATTAATATTTCACACAAATTATGTATATTTCATATAAAATCTGTAAAGGGAGTATATAATAATTCATGAAAATATTAATTACATCAACTCCCCCAGACTTAGTCTTTTGCATGTCCTCATGTACAACAAATATAAGAAACATAACAAAATCATTTTTACTCACCAACAAATATTAACATTTTGCTTTCCCTGATAAGGGGAGGTTTTGATAATTTCATTCATCCATATTGAATTCCACAATAATTTTTTACAGATATAATGTTCCGAAAACAATTTGTTTTTCCATTCTCAAATTTAGAAAAGGAAAGTGGGGGCATACCAAACTTACTCTTCTCAAAATGAAAAAATTAATTTATAGAGTTTCAGTCATTCACCAACCAAAAGTGAAAATACGAGAGTCTGTAAGAGCTCTCATCTTCCACTCCCTATCGAAACTGCTCAAGAAATCAAGAGGTCTTTTTATGGGTTTTTCTATGGCTATGGGACTGTAGGAAGATGGTATCCAAAAGATAGGAAAGGATGTGTCATACATCAATATGGGTAAAACAATGCACAATTTTTTTAAATAGTACATGGAAGGAAATAGAAACAAAAATTTTATAGGGAATGAAAATGTGAAAAAGAAATAATTAAGGAAAAAAATTGAAGGGGAATAGAAGATTAAATATTTACAAAACACAAAACTTCTCTCAATGACATAAGTTTTCTTGTTTTTATTTTATTTTCTTCTTTTTTTAAATTTTGATCTTGAAAAAGATCTCACTCTCATTTCCCAACCCACGATTGATCTCCTCGCGATAGTATTTGTAATAGCTATAACAACATCAAATGTTGAGGAAGTGTGATTTTTGACCTACCTAAGAAACTACCGAATTTTGTTTGGTTCTTTTTTATTGATTTTGTTTTTGATTTTGTTTTCTATTTTTTTGAACACTTCACAATAACATTTACAAAATTACATAAATGAAACTAATTTACATTCCCCAAAACACATTGAATTACAACCTCTCCCCCACACTGAAATGGATGCTTTCCCTCAAGCATATGATAACATGGTGAAATCAACAAAGGGTACCCAAAATGAAATCCATTCTCCCCACACTTAAATTTTAAAAAAATATTCAATGAAAATCCATGTTGATATTGGGTGGGAAAAGGTATTGAGATTATACTATGGATATTAAAGAAAAGGTTTTCATAGTCTCAAAGGGGCTTTCAAAAGGAGGATTAATGTAAAGGTAATGGGAGGCTATAAGGATATTTTGATTCTCATGAGGTTAATATAATTACACTATAATATTAATGAACAATAAATTAGTAAATTCAACTCAAAGGTCCACAAAATGAAGAACTAGAAATGGGGGTGAAAACACACATTTTGAAAAGATGGACATTGGTAGCCTTGTCATGAAAGCTAATGTTATTCCTCGCAGTTTGTAAAAATCATTTTCCAAACCAAGAATTGAGCATTCAAAATTTCTTGGTTTTGAAAAAGAATTATTTATCCAAATTTATGAAGAAACCATAACATTTTTGAGATGAAACCCTGTCTTTTGACTCCGAAAAATGGATAGAAAAAATTTCAAAACTAGATGGTGAGTATGTATAACTCTTTTTGTTTTTTTTACTTTTTTTATAGTTTTTTAGTGTTTTAAAATACACACCCATACAAAAGAGAAATAGAAAAGGAAAGAAAAAGTTTGATGAAGAATGTGGTAAAAAATTAAAGAGAGATGAATACGAAGAAATATGTAGATAGAGGAATAGAGAGAGTTAAAAGGAAATAGGTTCCCCCTAGTTTTTATTTGGTGGGTCACCATCTCCATCTAGTGGTGGATTAGTGGAAGTGGAGGTGGTTCATGTGGGATGTTACCTGAAAAAATTCATTATTCATCTAATTAGAAATTAAAAATAAATTAAAATATCATAAAATTAAAAGAAAATATGGGTTACCTCCCAAGAAGTGTTACATTTATTTTTCTATAGATGGATAGTTGCGGTGGACTACCCATAGTCTGATGATGGCCACCGTATTTTCTCAACTCCAGAGTGCTTCCAAAAAAAAATTTCCTTTGGGATGCATGATTGTTTTTTGGATAATTTATTCCCTTCCTTGATTTTGTGCTTGTAATGAAATTGTGGTGGAAAGATATTATGGCTATCCTAACCACGGTCTTCAACTTGAGGAATGATGTTTTCCACAAAGTGATGGTTTTCTATGCTCAGAAATTCAAGAAGATGCTTCAATTATGATGGTCCATTTATGTATGGTTCAGATGACATGAATACATAGTATGAGATCCGTATTTTTTTTGACTCATTTATTTCATCCCTTACTGATGTAGAGTAATGACGATCAGTGGAATCATAAGACTGAATAAAATTTTCAATATCCATTATATCAGTATTCTTCGCCAAATAATGGTTAATTTCAACATCACCAATGATCACTTTATTAATTAGGGAGAAAATATAAAAAACATCACTACCATCGGGACAATATTAACACTTTAGTTTAGGGTTCACCTCACATATAATAGAAGTTTCAGAATCATGGATAAGAAATGTTGAATTTTGTATAATCATGTTTGAATCAAAAAATGAACATGCTTGTTCATTTTCCGCATTACCGTCCAAGGATGAGAATTGGATGTTAGAGGTGATAAGGGATTCCAAAGAGTTTTCAAGATCCTATAGATCAATAGAGTTTTCATTTGTAATGTTGACATCAACTTCTCGTTTTATGACTTAGTTAACGAGGATGAAATATTCACCATATCCTCTATTAGTAAAATAGGAAGAACATGATGGATTGGGATTCAAGACACTCTCAGAGAGGCTTTCAGAAGCATGGATAGAGAATAAAGATTCATTCTCTGATGGGAATCACAGGGATTTAAAAATTTTGAACATGAAATGTTGGTCACCAAATTCCATGGCTAATATGCTAGCATGGAATTGAAGTTTTGTTTTAGTTGTCATAAGGAAAGGTATTCCTAGAATCAGATGAGATTGGCCAGAAATTGTCTCAACTTCCATGTTAAGGACATAGAAGTTAGATGGGAAGATAAGGTCATTGACATGAACCAGGACATCCTTGATTATACCCTTAGTACTAGCAGTGCTTCGATGGTCCAATTCAATGACATCACCCGTTGGATGTAAGGGACCAACATGGGAGAAGATGGATTGGGGAATGACATTAATTGAGGATCCTAGGTCTATGAGTGCATCCTTGAAGTTGAAACATTTAATTTGGAATAGAACCGTAATGGTCCCTAGATCTTTTCACTTTATGGGAATTGAATGCTGGGTTGAAACATTTTTGAAGGTCCTAAGTTGCCTCTTGTGGGTCACAATTCTTTAAGAAACATGGAATACCTAGGGACTTGTTTTATGGTATCTAAGAGGGTAATTTTGACATCAACGCATCTAAACAAGTAGATTATTTCATTATTTGATTCAAAGGAGTGGTTTGGATTTGAAACAGCTTGAGGAAAAGGGATTTCGTTTCTATGTGGAATAGAAGGAGGTGAGGGAATGACTTCAGGTTCCTTTTCGATTTTATTTTTCATTTCATTTTCGTGGAAAACATTTAACGGAGGGTTGGAGGACTTATCTGGAGGCATATAAATTTTTTTCCCCGATATAAGTGCAATTTCACTTACATTACCTTTGGGGGTTGGGTAATGGTTGAGCTAGGAGTTGGGAAGAATTTGATTGTTTTTGTTGGCATAGGTGGGATGCTAGTTGACCAATTTGTGTTTCAATGTTTTTGAGGATAGAATGAGCGAAGGAGGAAAGATCTTCCACTACACATTCCCACGGTCTCTTGGAATAAGAGGCTTATCCTTTATTGGGATTACATTGATTTTGGAACATGGGAAAGAGATTGTATTGTTTTGGGAATTGGGAAGGCTCACTAGGATAGTGGAATCCAGGTTGGGGATTGTCCCTTTGAGGTTGAGGAAAAAAAGGATAAGGTTGTTGGAAGCTACCAACACCTTGAACATATTGGAATCAGATTGGGTTTTGATGAGGGTTTTGAGAGGGATAAGAAAAGGGATTCCCTTACCTCATGCCTTGGTTGAAGGTAGAAGAGAAGGTCTTAGAATGGGGTTGGTTAAATATTATAACAAAATGACCAAATTGTTGATGGTTGGGGTTCCGCTAAGCATATGCTGCATTGAGATCCATTGGTCTGGATGAATTAGAGGTATCATCTTGAATTTGTGGACATGTGCTAGTTGGATGAGATGTGAAGCTATAGATTCCAATGTTCTTGATAGGTCCAGGGAACAGAGATTGTGGAGAAGATGAGGTTGGGGATTTGGATGCCACAACTAGTTGTCGCACAAGACCTGTAAGTTCACTCATCCACTCAGTCATCTTTTTCAGCTCTAAGGATTTATTATCTTGGACATGTTTTACTTGATCATGTGCTCGAGTATGGAATTGTTTTTTGTTTTCAGCTATATTTATTATGATATCTCTTGCATTTGAAGGAGTTTTATCAACCAGAGCACCGCCACTTGAGGCATCAATGAGAGTTGTCACTATAGCCAATAAATCCTCATAGAAGTATTGGATCAAGAGTTGGTTAGGGATTCATTGGTGTGGGCAGGTTACAATAATCTTTTTGAACCTCTCCTAGTACTCATTGAGTTGTACACTTTGGAACTGACGAATACCACTTTTTTTTTGGATAGAAGTAGTACGAGAAGTACAAACAGATTTCTTTGAAAAGAGTCACATCATGACATTCCATGTCGTTATTAAACCAGGATATAGGTAGTAAATCCATGAATTAGTGGCGTTATCTATGGAGAAATGGAATTCTCTAAGTTTGATTTTTTCCTCAGAAACCCCTTGAGGCTTCATGGTAGAGCACACCACTTGGAACTCTTCAATGTGGAGATGTAGATCCTCACCGTCTAGCATGTGGAAATTTAAGAGAAGTTGAATCAAACCTAATTTGAATTTAAAGACAGCCTCTATGTTAGGATATTGAATACCAAGTGGTTGGTAATTAATATTAGGGTAAATGTGTTCTTTATGTGTTTGTTCCCTAAAATTGGCCATTTCTAATTCATCTGGTTGGACAAGGACTAGTTCTTGAATTATATTATTATCCCTAATGTTCCCCCTAATTTGGCGAAGAGTTCACTCAAATTTAGGGTCAAACAAATCAATGGGATTGTTTGGGAGGCTATGAGTTATTCAAAGTGATTTTGGATGAAAGAAGAAGACGATTTTTTCATTGTTTTTTTTCATTTTTTTAAAATTTAGTTTTTTTTTGGTTTTTTACCATAACAAAAAACAAATGACTACTTAATCCACCATCCCCAAAAAAAGATCCATTTGAAATAATAGAAAATTCTCACCTATCAACTGGTCAAGGTTTTAGGCTATGATAATGTGTATAGCAGCACTCAGGTCGAATCCTCAATGATGATACTTTTTAATAGTCGATTGTTTTTATTTGATTGTATTCTCATTGAGGTGTTTTCTTGAAGAGCTTATAAAATTATTGATTTACTAATATTTATCTAACAAAATTTATAAATATTGGGGTGATATCATTATTAGGGAGTTAATCTTGTGATATCTTGGTTCTTTTCTTTATATTTCATTTAAATTAAGACCTACTTCACAACATAACATTGATTGAAATTCTGAAGTGTTAAGGATTTAATCGAATCATTAACTTACCTTAGGGTTCTAATCTCAATCATATATTTTTGATGGTAGTGTATTTATGGTTCCAATAATCTATTGAAACCACACATTAATCAAATCAATTCATTAATCCATGAAAATATATGTTTAACATACACAATGTTATTCAAAATAATATTCATCGAGCAAATGCTCTCAATCACTTAACATCCCCAAATTATAACTCACCACAATTGTAGATTTACTAATCCATTTTTGGTTCAATAATCTGGTTTTATTTTTTATGATGATGAATTATAAATAGAAGAAAAATAAATGGATAAGAAAAGAGTTGTGCATCGAACACACACACACAAACAGTGAAGGGAATTAAATACTAACTTTAGATTGAACAAGAAGGCACAATAAGGGAAGGGTATTCAACTCTATTTAAAAACTTTTAAGACCATTAATATTATTTAATAGAATTTGGATGATAATAATAGATGAACAAGAAGAAACTAGAATTAAAATATAATTACAAAAACAAAGACTTACAAGAGTACTATAAAGAAGAACAAAAAAGGAAATAAAAACAAAAAGAGAAGGAAGGGTCTCTCAAGTAAAAAATTGAGTACGGAAGGTCCTACCCAGCCTTTGGAAAGCCTTTGGTCCTTCCAATTTATTGTCCTCTTTTCTGTAATTCCATCCATTTTTAAAGAAGAAGAGGGGATGTATTTATAGCCCAAGGTTGTGGACTATTTGCATTCCAAAACTACCCCTCCACTTCGATTGATGATTTGGAAACTCATACAGCTGAATATAGAGTTATATACTTCATCCAAGTTGTAGAAATGAATTTTGGACAAATAATATAAATATTTGGTGGCATTTGGACTTATGGAGAAAAAGTTATGGCCGTTTTTTTAAACAATGTTAATCTGTCCATTTCAATCCATACTTTTTAGAAGGCCGAAATGTGAATTGGTTTATCAATAGAAAGATGCCTTCAATTATGAATGATTTATTCAAAATATTCAGCCGTATGTATCTCCTATTTCAAACTGAAGAATATAATATTGATTTTATGAATAGATCAGGAGACATTTCATGAATAATATACTAATTTTGAATCTCGGCCAGAATTGTGGGATGAGTTTAAATTAATCAATAGGGCCCCTTGTCTTTAGATTTGGGCCTTGAAATTTTTATCCAAGACTCCTTAAATTGTACCCCTAATGTTTGAGGATAATGAATGAATTTTAAGTTCTGTATTGAGCCCAATAATTCAATCTTTATGGATGGTGTAGTTTCTTCACAGATTCTGTGGGCGTTCTTGTGTGATCCATATGACCCTTAAAATGGCATAATTTTCCCAAGATTCATTCTAATGAAATGTTTTATGTTGAATGTGGAATCATAAAAATAATAACCATTCAATTTGGATCAATAGGGTGATAATTATAAATAATATAATAAACTTACTAAATTTTACTACTTCTAAAAATGCTCAAAAATTATATTTAGTATTAAAACTTTAATATTTCACACAAATTATGCACATTTCATATAAAATAAGTAAAGGGAATATACAATAAGTCCAAAAAATACTAATAACATAAATGATACTATTTAATCACGAAAATTATAGGATTTCAAAAAGGAATTTGATGCAGCATAATCGTGCCACAGATAGACACAGTTTTTATCAAGGGAATACACCCATACGATCATAATATCAAATCAAATCAACAAGAAACTATACCATCATGATTCATATTACCCCAACACTTTAAATTAGATTTAAACCAACTAAATATCATTTTTATTTTTTATGAATCCATGTTCACATGAGGTGATAATAATAAAAACATACTGCATGATACTCATAAAGAGAAATGAAGGAAAACCTACTTGGATGAAAGATGGTCGACACAGCCTTGTTGCACCAAAACAGGGGGTGCGTACAAGAGGAAACGAATTTAGTGGATCAGAAACCAATTACAGGAACTAGGTCACATGAATTATATGGGAATAGGGATATATAATGTCTCGTATCAAGAGAAATAATTTTTTATGGAGGATAGGAAAGATCTTTTCATTAGAAAGAGCGTATCCCGAATATTTAAGATTAGACGCGGTTTTGAATTTACATTAAAGGTGGATCTCAACAAAGCACTCAGTTTGACCATTTTAAAGACTATGTTCATTGGAGAAATTGAGGATATGATTGATAGACTTTTAAATGGATTTAAAAACCATTAATTATCTAATTAAACTCACTTCTCATCAAAACAGATGTAAAATGGGAAAAGCTGGAAAATTAGTAAAATTCTGGAAATTTGAAAACCTGTTGAAATGGGTCACCACAACCACAAGATGAGTCACCTCTAGAGAGTCACCACTAGATAGTCATTACCAAACAAGTCACCACTTATGATTCACCACCATCATGTCACCGACAATGCGTCACTATGAGATGATTCACCGCCAGCGAGTCACCACTAAACAAGTCACTGGTAGCGAGTCACCACCAGCAAGCTACTACCTAAATGAGCTACTACTTGGATGATATACCACCAACATTATCTACCACAAGAATGATCTACCATTTGAAAATTGGAAATTTGGAAAACTATTGAAGTCAGTGACCATTGGAATGACTCACATATCCCAAAAACAACCCAAACTACCCCCATACACCTCAAACATCATATTTTTAAAAAAATAACAGACCATAAGGTTCAAGCTGTTATATAAAAAACATGTCAAACTGTTTCCTCCCTTGAGAATTGAAAACTGAACTAAATGAAAAGTATGTTAGGGTGCAAACAACCATCCCTTGAGAAACCTCGCAAGGATTTCCTTACACCCAAAACACCACCACTAATCAAACACACCAACCCAAATGATCACAAAACACATTTCAGAACCATCTCAGCCTCCATGTATCCCAAACAAAGAACTAATAAAACAAAAAAAATGTACTGTCCCAAACTAAAAAATTAGATAATTCCATCTTCCATGTCAAGTTACTATCTGTTCTATGTGGCACTGACTCGCCCACATGGGTTTAATCGCATCGCAGTTAATATGTCCCAATTAGGAATTAGTTCCTCTTCTTTTCATATGTCAGGAATTTATCACACATCACCCCACACACATCACATAACCAGGAAAACAAATCATCTCATTAAACCAAAGTATCCAAACATCACATCAAAAATAAAAAAAAGATAAGATGAAACTCAAAACAACTCCGGGTACTGGGCTTGCATTAGCATCTCATACTCCCAACTACTCTCCTCTAAGACACCATACCTACATAGCACCTGAACAATGGAATAGTTCATCCTAGAGAACTAAAAAAACTATAAGGAATGATAATGGTGGTCTGAAAAACCAACCCATGATATAATTTTCATGTTTCATGATATATTTGGAACATAGAAACCATAAGGGGAAATATGTTCAAATTTATATGATACCTTAAAACAGTCCCTCAAGGGAGATACCTCTCAAATATAAAAAAGCCACATAGATGGTCATAACTAAAACATCAAGCAGTATATACTAAATAATTTATGAGGAAAACATTCTTTTAAAATCAATTCATCATTTATCATTTTAAACAAGTGCATTCCTTTCAAAATCTCCCTTTATTTAAAATCAAATCATTTTTATTTGAAGACATTTTTCTTCCACCCAATATTTTTAAATCCTTTAAACTTTTATTTCAAAATTACATGCCTTTTATTTTTTAAAAAATATAAATTATTATTTTTGAAAACCTATGCCACTCATTTCAAATAATCCCAAATAAAATCATAAAACATTTCACAACCATTTCATTCTATTATTATTCTACTTCAAATCATTATTTCTACTCAATAATTTTTTTTTCAAAATATGAAATCTTTTTTGTTTTATTTATTTAAGTCATTGTAAAGGGTTTTAATCACACATGATATGTATTTTAAAATCATTTTTTATGTGTCTCAAATTTTAAATTTGATATGAAATGTAAAAAAAATAAAACACAATGTTGGGATAATCCATTTTTTCAGTTGAAATATTTCTGATGTTTTCTAACAAAACATTATTCATTAGAAGAACATCAATCAAACAAAATTTTTATAATATTTTAAAACTAAAACAATAACTCATACTAATATAGATAAAACTTCCAAAACAATACATATAAATGGATCCTATCCACCACACCATGGTATTGTCTTCATTGGGTGACACTGACTCACCCTCACAGTTTTAAAATGTGTCATAATATACCACTTCTTGATGCAGGGAAAGAGTTTCCATATATTCATATTTTTAAGGTCATAAAATGTTTTATCAACATGAAATCAATCACAAAAAAAAAAACAAATCAACAACATAACAGTCAAAAATTCCTATCACTTCCCTTATAAAAAGATTTAGTCATTGGAGGAAAACACATTTTCTTTTATTTCAAGATTTCCAAAAAGAACATTTTATTTTATTACCAACATTACGTTATTAACCTTTTTATGGTAGGAGGTATTAAATTAGTACAAACATATCATAATACGACACTATTCATCCCACCATAACAACCACACATCTCCATCACTACAAAAAACATCCACTGGACAAACTAACTGGCCAATGAAAACATCCATTATACATTTCCCCAACTATATTACCTCACCACCTTAACATACACACACAACCACCTATTTTACATAACCACATTCTCCATATCATCTTCCACACATCCCCAACAAATGATCAACATTATCACTACACATAGATCCCCAAACAAACAAATCAATGAATTGTCTTTCCCATGTTGAGATATTATCTATTTTGGGATGCACTAACTCGCCCGTATAGTTTTAATCACGTCAATGTACAATGCATCTTGATTAGGTATTAGGTCTTCAACTCTTTATATGAATGAAGACTTTAAATTTCTTGTCACATTGGTAAAAATAATAAGAAAAATCACACATAGCAACAACACATAGCATATTCTATAATTATTTAGGGGATTATATTACATCACCTCATTATTTATCATGGGAATTATCACACAATTTGAAAATTTATCATGGAAAACTAGTTCATTAACCATATATAAGTGATTATCCTTTTAATACATGGTGAGTTTAATAAATCAGTCATATCAAGGATCTCATAATCCACGATAATCCTAGAGCATTAAAGGTTTCCAACAACCATTTTTTATAGCATGACTTATCAACAATTCAATGCAATGATAACAATGAATCCACAAGAAAAACTCATCATTTATAAGTTATTTTCAGTGAAACTACATGTCTTTCATTTAAATATCTCTAACATGCATCCAAGTTAAAGAAAAAATTGCACACATGTTATATCACACACCATGTTTAATATGGTTAAATAATTCAATATGGGTTTATATTATTATTCAAGGAAATTCACTTCCAACTTCATTTGAAAATTTCTACCTGGTATGTTCTTGTGATCAATTCAAATATAACATTACATAGAAATCATGAATTTGAAACCATAAAAATAAAACAATCTTCATGTAAAAAAATTTAAAATTCAACATGTTGTATAGCTTTGTTCCATTGATTTATCATACTTGAACTAATCATTATTTAATCATTTAATTTCTCTTAAAATAATTCTTATATACTATATTAAGGATAATTTGATTCTAATTTCTTATATAAATTCAACTTATTAAACAGGATACATGATTTAAATCTAAAATATAAGTATTTCCACATCTTCTACACAAATGATTCCACGTTTAGGCATGCTCCTCTTAAGAAACTACTCATGACTTAAAATTTAAGGCAAGGATTTTTCAGTATGTAAATATTCTATTCAATAATGAAATAATAATTTTAATAAGTTAATTATTTTTAATTCTCAACTTGTTACCACAAATAAGTCTTATCGTTTTCTAAAATTTAGAAATAAATGTCCCATGAATTTTCTACGTAACACATGATTTTTTGAACCAAAACAAAACATATAGATTACTGATCAGCCACACCATATCTACAGATCTACTCAGGGATAGATTCTACCCAACAATGGTCACCCCTGGATTTCCCAAAACAATCTAAATGATGAGCCTCCAAATTTCCCCTATGCATAATGAAATAAAACATGCATTCAGAAGAGAAATTGGTCAAGGACTAGATCGTTCTCAAAATAAGGTCATACATTTGAGAATCCTCCTCCTTCTTTGATAAAGCGTTAATCAATTCCAATTAGTCATATTCTACCACAATTTTGATCTAGCCTTTTTATTGTGCGAGAAGAATCCCATGGATGATGGAATATGCCTCCGCTGCAACAGGGATCCAAGCGGCAACAAGATCCCTAAAGTGATCTTCCACGACCAGACCATCACTTTCATTAGCGATGAATCTGATTCCAACCCTGAGGAGATAAGATATGGCCACATCTATATTAAGTTAGACATTTTAAAAAATTATGATAGTTATTTTAAAAAATTGGAAGTGAATTTCCTTGATAATAATATAAATTTCTAAAGCCGCATCTTACAACAAGTCAATAATACATGCTTATGATAAATTACAAATTTAAAGAAATGTATGGAATATAATCTTACATTGAAACTAGAATACTTATATGAATGGTTTGAAAATAATTTATTTTATCATGCTAGTGTGGAATATACTTCAAGGTACCATGCTTCATAACAGTTTTCAAAATTAAATATTTGATCACAAAAAATACACTAAGCATGATTCTCTAATAATTTCATACATTATGAAAACTAGATGGAATGTTATATGTTTTAATAGAAAGAAGTGAAATTAAATTCATTAAGAATCATGCTACAACAGATAAGAAAACAACACATTCATACCTCAACAAGGCTTCAAACAAATATCTTAGGCCAATTAACCATCATCTTACTATTTCATTTTAGTTTATATGAATAATTCAGAAAAAAAATAAATAATTTTATTATAAATAAAAACATGTTAAAGGACATAGACACATTTATAAAATTGTAGGACTCATTTAAATCATTTTAACTTCAAAAAACAACCAATTCAAATAAGAACACAAGTCATAATGATACACGTACCTCTCCTAGGTATCTACACTGCAAGAAGAGATACCTTGCATTGTCATTCGATAGGCTTGGGGTCTGTGCACTGGATCATGGGGGGCCCGAAAATCCCATGACATAGTTGATCTCTCTAGCCGATGTCATGCACCAAGGTCAACTGACATTGTGTCCATACCAAATCATGCATTCCTCACTATGTCTAACCCCAAACTGCACTCTATATCTCAACTATCCTCTCTAATAATTCTCTTTCATTCCCCTCCCTCCAATGATACCCCTCTTGGGTTGGAAATGAAAAAGGGATATAATGACCCTGAGTCCCACCTCTAGTAGGCCCTACGTTGGAAACTACCACCAATGGTGTTCAAATATCACAATATTGGAGGCATTAACATTTTTAAGGAAACAAGATCATGAGATAAGATGTATTCACAAAAATCAACTCCATGAAATATTATAAAATAAATCCAAAACATCTCATAATGCATGTGTAAATAAAAATTGATACATATAAAAGTCTCCATGTGAAATCCCAAAAGAATGAAAGCTTAGGTAGGGACACAAAAATAGCTCCAAAGGTCCAAACTATAAATTTCCTTCATGGTCCACAAATACTTCCTAAAAACCTAACAATAGTTTTTATATACATAGGGTGAGCATACAAGTATACTCAGTAAGAAAACCAAAGTCTCTTATGCACATGTGAAACTAATGCGCCTGTTTGGAAGTTGTATAACCAAACAACACCTAAATAAGTATAATAACCAAAACCCCAACCTCACCAAGGATAACTCAACAAATAACACATCCATGTACAATAATATATAAAATGAGTCACATCGATGATAGGGTACCCTGCACCACTTTCCCACTGATTAGATGCTCTCAATCCCCAATGGAAGATGTAACATCGCTCCCACCATTTCTAAATATACCCCATTATATCCCCCCACACACACCTAAGCCTCACAACACATCCCACCCACACACACCTAGGTCTCATAACAAATCTTTCCTACAAACAGATGGGCCTCACAACACATCTATATCCCACACACCTATTCCTCACAACACATCACATATCATCCTAAAGATACCTGGTACATCACATCACAACAAATCTCAAAGACACTTGGGACATAACATCACAACTCATCTCGAAGACAGTTAGGATACCACATCTCAACTCATCCTGAAGACACAAGGGACACCACATCTAAACTCATTTCAAAGACAGCTAGGATACCACATATCATCATCTAATGCACTAACAAACTTTTGGCCATCAAAGACTGTGAAATGCCTACCTTTCCTAAAAGAGGTAGTATGAAAGAGTGGGTGGTTATCCATCCATCCTACCATTAGGATGTTTGGGAATGCCACCCCCGGTGTGAAGATATGGGTGTTCGACACATAGTGCTCAACATGGGTGGGTGCATATAGAAATCACACGGAAAATGTAGTTTTATATATATATTTAAATACAACACACAAGCCCATCCTATGGTTTTATAACAATAAATAACCATCTCACAGAATCCACACTATCCCTGGCACCTCTAAACAAATAAAAATTCATAAACATAATAGAAGAAACAATTCATGTTTTTATTATTTTAGCCATTTTCCCGATTATATATTATATCAATAAATTCCACTTTTACAGTCTCTTGATTTATGTAAAAAACATTTTGAAAACCCATTTTATTTATAAAAACATCTTATTTTATATTTCCAGTGCATCAGTTTATATATAATGATTAACCAGTTAATCAACACATCTCATCATCAATTTCCTCATTAAACGCACCCATTTGAAATTATTAACATGTAGTATTAATTCCATTAATACTTGGGTAGATATAAAAAAACCAACCAAATAGCATTAGCACAACACCATAGCCCAATTTCCACATACACATCACTTTACAAACACATCCAGTTTCATAACCCCGCTGCATAACCATAGCATAACTATCCTCGCAACCCCACTGTATCACTGTACGATAACAACAATTGCAAGACCACATCACAACCACATATCATCCACTCCCCCCACACATAACAATATAGTTATTGTATAATACATTAAACAAACACACACAAACCACAATAATTCCACACATCACATTATATATCACAACCCAACACATTCATATTTAGAAAAGGGGGATCTTATTTAATTCCACTTATTTATTTATGGGTGTTATCACAAAATCCATAAGATTCTGGGGAATCAATTTAATTAATTGAATATATGTGGTTAATCGTTTATTTATTTATAATGATATTATAGAATAAAAAATAGATTATTTCAAGAAAAATGTTTTTCCAGCATAATCATGCCACAAAAAACACAGTTTTTATCAAGGGAATACACCCATATTATCCTAATATCGAATAAAATAAAATAAAATCGAAAATAAATAGTACCATCATAATTCACAGTCCCCTGTCTCTTTAAATACAATTTAAACCGATTAATTATCATTATTAATTTGGATGAAACCATGTTCATATGAGGTGAGAATAATAAATGCATCCATCATGATAAAAATAAAGATAAATTATGTAAAAACATACTTCGAATAAAGATGGTTTACACAACCTTGTTTCACTAAAACAGGCGGTACGTATAGGAGGAAACTATTCTAGGGGATCATGAACCAATTGTAGAAAATATGATACAGGACTCCTATAGGAAGAGAGATCTGGTACATATCATATCAAGAGATATCATGTCTGAAGGAGGTTAGGAAATATATTTTCTTTAGAAATATCATATCCCAAAATTTCAGGATTTGATGCAGTTTCAAATATCTATTAAAGGTGAACCTCAATAAACCATGTGGTTTGACCATTTAAAAGCCTATTGTCATTGGAGAAGTTTAAGATATGATTAATAGACATTGAAATGGATTTAAAAACAATTAATTATGTCATTAAACTCATTTATCAACAAAATATATGTAAAAGGGGAAAAACTAGAAAAAATGGAAAATTCAGAAAACTTGAAAAACTTTTGAAATGATTCAACACCACCATAGGACGAGTGACCACCTGTGATTCACCGCAAGACGATTCCCCACCGGACAAGTCACCGCCAGTGAGTCACTGCTCGCGTGTCACCTCCAGTGAGTCACTTCCAGACGAGTCATTGCTAGTGAGTTGCTTCTAATGAGTCGCCTCCAAATTAGTTACTGTCAGCAAGTCACCACCAGTGGGCTACTGCCCGGATGAGCTGCCCCAGAATGAGTTATTACCAGAATTAGTTACCACTAGAAAACTAGAAATTTGGAAAAATCGTAAAACGAGTCACCATTTTAATGACTCTTGTGTCCCTAAAATAACCCAGACTACCCCCAAACACCTCAAGCATCAGATTCATAAAAAGTAACGGGCCCGAATGTCTTTGTTGTTACACTACTTAAGTGAGGTATAAGATTATCAATTTTTTCTAAGACGAGGGTGATCAATTTAATGAGACATAGGATATATTTAGAGGTCTCAATAGATAGTTTCTCAATCACAACTTAACTTTTCACATATTATTGGACACGCTATACAACGCTCTTACTTTTTACCACAAAAAAATAGTTGATATATCTTTGGGTGGTGATTTTTTTGATAAAACTATTGAGGAGATGAAAAAAAATTCAATATACATTCTTAAAACCCCAAAAACAAATATTCTAGGATAAGAACTATCTATTTTAAAGAAAAAAATTATATTCATGAAACTCACACACAAGCTGATGAAATTTATAATGATACTCAAGAAAGTTCACATAAGAAACAATATCAACATTGTGGAATGTTTGGGAAAAATAGTTTTTCATCATAATTTTAATCAACCAGGGTAACAATGATCCATTATCAGAGAATTATAACCCTGGCTATAGGAACAAACCTAAACTATATTTGAGATATTGGGGAGTTATTAAATAATTTTCTACCAGTAGATTCCGAAAACAACCAAGACCTCGATATCAAAAATCAATATAGAGATGAGTCCTATAATTATAAAAATAAATTAATGTGTATCATGAGGGAGATGATAAGTAAATTCGACTCAAAAAAGGTCGAATTTAATTAAGAAAAATATGAGAAAATATTATGAATCACTACATTTAATTAAAAATCCTCTAACTTTCTATGAACGTGACTTATAAGGATTAGGGAGATCTTCCTAATACTATAGTGCTAAATCCTAGAGAATATGTGATGGATTTGAGCATAATAATTGGTATGAAACATAATAATAAGTTAGGAAACAACCATGGGAATATGTTATAGTGGGTTAATTGATTATAATAATGAAAATATAGAAAATAAAAAAAGAATAGAATAGTGGGTAACAAGGTCCAAAAAGAGTTGAATGATGTTTTTCCGTTCAAAAAAAATGTAACAAAGGAATATAAAATGGGAGATAATAAAGGAAGGAAAGATAATTGTTTATGTTGAAGGAATATAATGGAACTGACCTATTTTTCATCACTATGTTCCGCCTATTCGTTTTCCTCGAAGGGTCAAGGAAATATAGTTAACCTAGTAATATCAAATTCCTTAATATGTTCATGTATTTTAACATGAACATTCACTTTTTGAGTCTTTAAAATAAAATCCCATCATATGTGAAATTTCTAAAAAACATTTTTCCTTAATATGAGGAACTTGGTTGAAATAGTATCCATAAACTTGATGAGGGATTATAGGGTTATCTCATAAATAATTTTTTTAGGAAAACTGCAAAACCTAGGATATTTGTTATTCCATGTAAAATTAGTGAATATGAGGAACAAAACTATTTTGGTGGACTAGGTTCTAGTGTCAAACATACGCCTTACTCATTATTTCAATAAATGGGTCTTGGGGAGAAACATTCCACTTATTTTTAACTTCATCAAGAAATCAGGTCAATCACCCAACCCATTTGAATGGTGGATGACCTATTAGTTAGTGTAGGAAACTTCACTCAACCCATTGATTTATTAATCCTTTAAATGGAATGTTATAAGAAAGTCTCAATCATTTTGGTAGATAATTATTTACTACAAGTGGGGTTGTAATTGATATCTAAAAGGGTAAATTGATTTATCATTTTCGTTGTGATTAATAAGAGTTCAATATTTTTAGGAAATCTATTTTAGATGTGATCTATAATATCTTTGATGTGGATGAAAAAAAATTGAGTTGAGATTTTGAATAATAATCCTCTCCCTTTTAGAGAAATAATTCATGAGATAGTTATTTGTCACTTTGTAGTCAACTATAATGAATCTGAATCAACCAGGGAGCATGAAAGTTTTGGTAGGCCTGAGATATGAAGAAGAAAAATTATTTCTAAAAACTATGAAGTGGTTCAACAAGAAAAAAGATAATATTTTGAATCTATCACATATGTTGTTAGTTAGTAGTTATGGTCTTCTATTTGTTATAATTCCCTTCCTCATGTAACCAAGATGAATTTAGGCTTACACATCATTTATTTTGATATCTTTTAGCCTATTTAGATGTATTTATCACCAAAAAATATGTGTTTCGATGTTTCAAAAACCATGGAACAATATAAGTTAAGTCATTCCATTGAAAAGCAGGGTATTTTTCAACATGAAAATATTTTCCTCTTAAAATCCTCTCAAATTCTTTAATTTATTCTTTTTGTAATAACTTCAATCATGTATTTGATAATTTCACTTCATTTGAGTGTGGTGTGGTCTTTGAAAAACAATTCTTGAAAGTATTATTTGATTTATTCTGGTGGGATTCTTCTATGTTTTTATATTTTCAAGATGTTTTTGGATCATTTTCTATAAATGTTGAGTAATTTATTACTAGTTTTTCAACTACTTATGAGTGTTCTTAAAACACTATGTATGGGGTATATGTGAGAATGATTTTGTCCATATGGGTAGTTTTTCTAGGTTGATGCCACCTGTTTTTGGAGAAATTTGTGTTGTCTTACAAATATATACATATATAAATAGAAAACATAGATCTTTTTAAATTAATGGATTGAAGAAGACTTTATTTGATGTTGTTTACAAGGATTGTTAATGATATTTTGATGGCATGTCCTTTCAAAAAAATGAAATAACATTCCATAAAAAAACACCTTAGTGATCATGGTTAAAAATCATGATAGTTGAAACTTGATAAATAATTTAAATTTAATGTTGCAAGGGAGTCAAACCAGGGTATCGTTTTTCATTATTTCTTTAATTAAACAAGAATAAAATTGAGGAAATGTTTTTCAATCTATTGAGTCCTTAGTACCATAAGGGAAAAGTTATTTTTTTACACTTAGTAAAATAGTATGGGATATATTTTTTTGTAACGAATAGTTGGGCGTTAAAATGTTATTCTTTTATAGGAACAATAAAAAGTCGAACCATATATTTATTCACATTGAGAGCATGATTTTGGTTTTTTAGTACCAGAACATAATTTGTTTCCAAGACTTTGAGCTGAATGAGAGACCAATTTGTAATCAAATTCCCTTAAAACCCAAATTCTGGAACATGAATTAGGTAATTAAAGGTTTAATTAAGTGGGAAAGAGGGAAATTTCATTGGATGAATTAAAAGGAACAAATCATCTACATTAGAGGAGTTATTATGTAATTTTTCACATATCATGAACCCTTAGAAAAAGAAAATGTAGTTATTTTTATGTATTTAATGGTTAAAATTTTTTATAAAGTGATGTTTCTTGATGAAACCATTCAAAAAATTTAGATGACTACTATTACTATTTTTTCCTTTAATTTCTGAAATAATGGTGTCACATGCTTCTATTTACACCTTGTTTGATATAATTTTTAACTTCTTGTTTAAAAACATTATTTTCAAAAAAAAAATCTTGTGCACTAAATGTTTTTAGAAGAAACTAAGTGGAACTTTTTTTTCATACTCTGAATTTATCTAAAAATTGTGTTCCGTTGGAAATATGCCTTTTGAATATTCCTTGAATCTTCAATATACTTATAAACAACTAAATTGAAAATTATATTTGTAACCTAATCTTTTTGAATTTTTTCTTTCATTTTTGAGTTTAACATTGGAAATAATGTTGGATTTTATGTGTTGGGAGAGACACTAATTTGAGATAAATTGAATTTCAAAGTAATATTCATCAAAATACCATGAAATGTTTTCAATATTATATGTCTTTAATATTAAATTAACACATTTAGTTGTTTGAATTATTTATTGAAATTATAAACTATTTTTCTAACTTAAGGGTTTTAATCATTTTCATTTATATCTGAATTTAGTTGGGTAACAATATCATAATGTCTCTCTTGAAAAAAATATTTTTGGATAAATTTTGTGAGTATTTTTTATATTTTTAATATAATTTACGCTTCGTGATTGTATTTAAATTAAAAAATTGTATTTAAATGGAATGAAAATGAACTCATGATCAATGATGAGCTATTTTTTATAAAAAAACTATTGGATGAGTTGACTATGTTTTCATGTTAATTATTAAATCTACCCATCCATCAGTTGAGTCTAATTATTCTTAATAGCTAAAACTTGTGTTTTTTCACAATGAAGAAAATGAAATCTCTCTAAGGATAATTGAATTCAAAAATAAAGTTGGTTCATTTCCTATCAATATTTTCAAATTTAGTTAACCTTTTTAAAATTGGGAACAAAATGTTATACGAAACAATTTTATTTGAGAGAGAAATCATAGATAAATACACATGGTAGTTCATAAGGGAGAATAATTTTAAAAATCACAACTTGGTTGCAATTAAAATTATTTCATATTTGATAGTAATTAGATTCCATTAAATATGATGAGTTGATTGCTTGAGGAAAACCAATTATTTAAGTGTGAACGAATTTGACGTGGCTTTATTTTGGATACATATCTCTTTCATCTTTTTCACTATTTTTTTGTGATTTCGGTATTAAATTTTTATTTTGATGATAAATAATTGATTCTTTATCATTTTAGGTGAAAAATATAATTCTTTCAGTACTTTTTTAAAACTGAATTTTTAGTGTTGAATTGATTAATTTTTGTTGCTTGAATCTCCTTTTATTTTTATAACAAATATTTTAGTTTATTTCTGTTGATTACTCTTTGGAATATATATTTAATTTAATTTTGAGTATTTGGGTTTGGGAATCCATTGTGATGTTTAAAACCCTTTTTATTAGTGGAATTTATTGTCTCCATTTCCCAGATGAATAGGTGGGTTGATTTGATGATTGTGATGGTAACATGTGGAAAACAACAAGGTTGTGAAATCTTATTTCTTATGTGGGTTTTTGGTTTAAATGGAAAATAGTTTTAATTACTTAAATAGACTTATATGGAATGTGCTCAACATTAACCCAAAAACCATTCTCTCTCTCATCAATTAAATTTTTTCCACCTTGAATCTTTGATCTAATATATATATATTTTTGAAATGATATCAAAATTTCAATCCGTCAACACTATTACAATTGTTACATCAAAATGAATAAATATAGATCCATTTAGGATGATTTTTTTATAAAAAAAATCATATACAGGTTCACATTTTCACTCTGAATTTTGAACATATTTTTTTTTAAATCTTACTAATTATTTGTTTATACAAACAAAATACATTAAATGTTTTTACATAGATGCATTTTTATAAAATTAATGTGTATACATGTGTATCATTAAGTTTATTCAAGTATATACGTGAATATATATTATTATAAATACATACATACATATTAGTATGATTATTTAAAAATATTTTTATCTACGAGTACATGAAAACATATGTATGTACATGCATGAACCTATAAAAATATAACAGTGTTTATAAATATAATTATTATCAATTATATATAAATAGAAATAGATAAAAAATTGCGTACGTACATCATATAGACATATGTATATATACATAAAAATATATATAACTCTATATAGAACATAGATTTTGTTGTATATGACTTAGAATGTATTTTTGTATACACTTTATGTAGAAATTAAATTTTCTATACCAACATTTTAATAAATATTTCTAAAAATTACAGATCACACACACACACACACATATATGTATGTATGAATGTGTGTGTACATATATATTAATTGGTTGTCATATATATGTGTGGTTGATATTTTTTATAGGTATATACAAATATAAGTATTTATAACAATATTTGAATATATGTACATACATGAATCTGTATATTATTACATGTACATACACACACATATATATAAATTTGAAACTATATGTATGTGCATGCATGAATTCATGAAAATATAAAAGTATATACAAACAAAATTATTTACAAGTATATATAAATAGAAATATATACACAAAAACATACATATATCAGATAAACATATGTATATATTCATAAACATATATATAATTATACATACCAAATAAATTTTGTTGTAATAAGTTTAGAATATTTTTTTAGTACACTTTATGTAGTAATTATGTTGCATGTTTTAATATAATAAAATTTATAAATAGATTTTGCACATTTTTTAAAAAGGTTTATATATCAATATTTTTACAATTTTTATATATTAATGATTATAGATTAACACTTTTGAATTTTTTATTTACACTTATTTTTTTATTAACACTTGAATATTTATTACTACACTAATGTGTATGAACTTTTTATATATATACATACATATATATATATATATATATATATATCTCTGTGTGTGTGTGTGTCTATATATATATATATAAACAGAGTTTACATTCTTACACACATGAATATGTTAAGTATGAACCTATACACATACAGAAATATATTAGTATTCATATACATCTGTGTGTACTAATACATATAGGCTTCCATACACCGATTCAAATATAAGTACATACATGTATACGTATATAAATATATAATTATATATGTACATGAATATATAGTAAAAAATTATATATATATATATATATAAATTTATAGACAATTAAATATAAGTACATGAAAGAATTAGTATAAGCATGCATACATAAATACATATAATGAAATATATACAAAAATAATAATGCAATTATTTACATGCATAGAAATTTTTTAACGAAATTATTTTTAATTATACATCTACATATTTACATACAAAAACAAATACATGAATGCATTCTTATATACATACATACATACATACATATATATATATATATAAATATATGAAAATCTTCAATAGGTAATCTCCCATGAGAGATTCATACTATAAATATTTCTTGGGAAGCCTCCCATGGAAGATTCACACTACAAATATGCAATCAAATATCTCTCATGAGAGATTCTAAGTGCCAATATTCCCTAGGAAATTTCTTCTGGGAGATTCTCAGTGCTAATATGCACTGGGAAATATCTCATGGGCGATTCTCAGCCCCAATCTACACTGGGAAATCTCCACTGGGAGATTTGTACATACTTATATTTATATATTGAATTTGTAAATAATTTCATTAATATATATGCATGCATGCATGGCTCTGGGTACTTATATTTATATGTATGTATGTTTTATGTATGTGTTTTTATGAACTTATTTATATATGTACATATGCATGTTTATAAGAGTATGCATATACTTATATATATTTATAAATAATTACATTAATATACATGCACACATGCATATATGTATACACTGATGTTTATATTTTATGTATTATTGTATGTATATGTATGTATGAAATTATTTAGATGCATGCATGTACATGCATTAAAATAAACCTACAAATAATTGTTGTCGTATACACCTATGTGTGTGTGTGCGTGTGTGCATGCATGCACTTATATTTGTATATAACTACATTATTTATATTTACATATAATTACAATAACATATATTCATGTACTTTTTTTTAATATAGATTTTTTATATAAAAATGTACTTTAAGATGCACTTATTAATGTTTATATTTGTATATACTTATATAGATGTATAATTGTAAATAATTTCACTAAAATATTTATATGTATACATGTTTATATTTATTTTTATGTATGTACATATAATAATATTTAGATGCATTTATGTAAATGTATTAAAATATAATTCTTATATTTGGATATACCTTTAAGATTTATTAATCACACACATATATGAAAAACAATGAATATATATACATACATACACACATATTAACGTATTTATATATAAAAACATTGATACATCTATACGTACAATGAGAGATTTACTTTGTATGTATATATGTGCATGTATACTAATGTGTATGTATGTATGTGTACATTTGTACTGTTATAGTTGTACACAATGTTTGGTATGTATATTTGTATATAATTTTTTTAATATGTATTTATGTACTGGTATTAATATAAAATTATATTTTTATATATGTATGTACTTATATTTAAATACAAGTAAGAAATCATGTATCAATTAAATATTTGGATGAAAGCATGTATTTATAAGATTCACATTGATATATCAATATGTGTGTGTGTGTGTGTAAATATATGTATGTATATAAACACTCATACATTTTCATAATTTCATACACAAAAAAAACACACACAGACACATATTGTATGTAGTTATATTGAAGTGTAATTAATACTATATATAGGGAATTTAAAAATAATAAAATATACATAAAATATTACGGTGAGTATTTATAAGTATACCCAACTGTAAACACTAATTCGTTTTTATAATTTTATATATACATTTCTATAGTATGTAGTTATATTGATATATAATCAATATAATCTATATAAAAGTTATAATTAATAAAATATTCATAAATATTATGTATGTAAGTATTTATAAGTATACACAAATGTAAACACTCATTCTTTTTTATATTTTTATGTCTACATATTTATAGATTGTTTTTAAATCAATACAAAAAAACACACTATAAATTTTCCCTACAATATTTGCAGTATCTTTTTGGGTATCCAATTTACATTGTGTTCATGTTCTACTGTAAGCATACACATTATATATATATATGTTCATTGATTTATATATATATGTGTGTGATAAAAACAATTAAAATATATTTACCTACATAATGGTATAAATAACATCATTAGTATATATAGTGTATACAAAAAAATACATTGTAAATTTATGTTTTAAAAATTTATGTTGCATAGATAATTATATATACATATATACAGAAACAAACATGTTTAAATGACTTATGAATGTAATTTTTATATATAGTTATATTAGTATATTCTTATAAACATCTATATTTATAAATACTAATATACATGTGTATACATGCTTGGACCCATGAAAGTACATTTAAATAGTGTATGTAGTTATATATATATGTATATTTGTGAATAATTATAGTATTATGTATTTATTTAATTTTATTAGTATATATCTATTTATGTATGTAATTTTATAAATTCATGCACATACATATATTTATACTTATTATGTTCTAATATTAATATAATTTTATTCATGTTTGTATGTTTGTAGTTTTTTTTAATGCGAAATAACTTAAATAATGAATATATATACTTAATAATATATATATACATTGTGTGTACACAATTATGTAAGAATACATTATATATATACACATATTAAATTATTTATATATATGTGTGTGTACATGATCATTAATTTTTAAATATATTTATTGATATGTTAATATAAAAAATTAAATTTTTATATAAAGTGAATAAAAAATAAATATTAAAAATTATATACAATGAATAATACCACATATTCAGATATGGGATGCACCAACTTTTATCAGCGCTAACTAGAAATAATTGACAAAAGCCACACCTTTATCCACACTATCTAAAAGCGCTGATAAAGACGTACTCTTTATCAGTATTTCTTTTAGCACTGATAATGTTTTTTAATAAAAAATATTAGTAATTTATATGAAATTATTTTATTTATATTCAATGATAATGTTTATTTATATATATTAATAAAAAAATGCTTATATATAATTAATATAATGTAGTTGGGGTTTGGATTAGTGGTAAGTACTCTATAATAATACATCAAAATGGGGATTCAAAACCCATTGGACGCATGACTGTAGTAGTAATGTAGCGTACTATGGAAGCGGTGGAAATATTGACCGGTGGTACTGTAGTGATGACAGGCACTGTTGTGGACACTGGAGCGACGATAGTACTGTAGCAGTGGTGGGTACAGTAACAGAATTGTAGCGGTGGCTGTATTGTAGCAGGTATTGTAGCATATGAGTTACAATTTATAGAATGGGCATTCAAAATTTTTTTTTGGGCCTACGGATCATGTAATGGGATTCATTGCCACTAGGACTTCAGACCAAAAATGTATTATGTAATAAAGTGGCTAGTTGGGTGGGTTATCCCTTAGGAAGATATGACCGGCTTTTCAGACCTGTGTGTGTGTGGTGTATGTGTGTTTAATGTAATTTTACCCTCAAACACCTGATATATATAATTGATGTCAATATGCTATATTATAATATATATTTTTTAATAATTCAAATACATATAAATAAGTTTAAAAAAAGTATTTATAAGTTCATAAATAAATAGATATATATTTAAATAATTATAATGTTATAATAATTTTTAAATGATAAATATATATATTATATATATAATTTTTTGGAAATAATTTTTAAATATATTTATTTATAATTATACTTATAAATATATATTTATTTATTTAAATAAATATGTCTTTAATGAATATATATATATATATATATCACGAGATAATGATGATATTAATTGTCATTATTTATTTTTATGTATTGAAGTGTGAGTACAATTGATCCTATTTGATCATAAAGTTTATTTGTGGACGAGATTGTGAGTTATGTTCTAAATTTTAAGATTACCTATATTATTATATGTTATATATTAATTATTATGAATGTTCATTTATAAACAGACACCTCTATGATTTATTCATGTTATACCCACGAACTTATGATGTTCTTGTAAATACATATAAAATTACAATAAATATAATTAAACAATAAATATATTTATAAAATTTATAATTATAAAATTTTAATTACATAGAAATACTTTTAATATTTATTTATTTATAATTATTATTATAACTATGTATATATATATATGCTTAAATAATTATAAAATTAATATAAATACATTTATTATAATTTCAAAAATATATATTTATACATTAATATACATACATATATATATATATATTTATTTATAATTATATTCAAATATTTATAAATATATATAATTATAATTATAATTATATATATATATATTTAAATAATTATAAAATTATAATAAATAAATTTATTCTAATTATAAATAAATAAATATATATATATATTAGATACCTAAGGGTACAATGAAATTGAAACAAATATATGCATCAACCACGATTGGGATGTCATAGCCCCCATAAGGGATAACCCACCCATTAATGATAAAAAGACACAATTGATAACTGCGTGAATACCCTTATTATATTAATGCATCCAACTCATCTAGCACTACACCAAACTGTCACCTTCTTCCTGCCACTTGCAGATCATCAACGGTAAGATTTTTTTGACTCTTGACCCATCTGTCTGAAGAGTCCCATACCACCATCATAGTCCCCTCAAGGACCCACTGCACAAGACCCACATCATCATTCCCGTCGATACCCACTGCATCTGGGATCCCACCTCGCTTGCCATCCTTTGTCGCCAGTATGATCGGTCACCCCTATAGTAGGCGAGTCACCTTATCTCGTCTTCAAAACTCATATGTCATCGTTATTGGAATAATAGGTTGAAAACCACACTTGTGGTTGGTGGGGGGCAAACACGTACCCCCCCCCCCAATTAATTGGGTCCCACAGTTTCTGACGTCGTTGGGATTTGAACCATAGCTGCCTGGATGCCACCAAGGGGATGATACCACTAGGGTACTACCAAATTATATAAATATATTTATAAATATATAAAAAATATTTATACACATATATAAATATTTATAATTATAATTATAAATTATATATATATATTAATATATTTAAATAATTATAAAAATATAATAAATATATTTGTTATATTTGTAATTATAATTATAAATATATTTATTTATTTATTTCCGTAAATATAAATAAACATTTATTTATTTAAATACCTATGAAATTATAATAAATATATTATAATAATGGTGTCTGTTGAATTTCTACGTTTCGTTGTAATTGTACCCCTAAATACCTTTAATATATATATATATAATATAATATATTTAGAATTAAATACAAATATTTATTAATAAATTCATTTATACTTAAAATTATAAATAAATAAAAATAAATAAATATAAATAATTACAGAATTATGATAAATATATTTATTATATTTATAATTTTGTTAATATATAAAATTGTGTAAATATATTTATAAATATATACAAATATATATACTTTTAGTTATCAATAAATATAGATATATTTAAATAATTAAAAATCTATAACAAATATATTAATTATATATATTTATATAATTATAAATATAAAATAGATATTTAAAATAATTTTATAATTATTTAAATATAGATATATTTATTTATACTTATAATTATGAATAAATAAAGATATATTTAAATAATTATAAAATTATAATAAATATATTAATTATATATATTTATATTATTATAAATATAATAATGATATTTATTATAATTTCATAATTTTGTAAATAAATAAATATTTATTTATAAATATAACTATAAATTTACATATTTATATTTATAATAAATATCTATATTATATTTATTTTTACGTAAATATATATAATTAATACATTTATTATATATAATTAAAAATATAATATATATATTTATTATATTTTTGAAATTATTTAAATAAATATATATTTATTAACATTAGATCTTTATTAGTGGTAAAAATTCTAATAATGGTAGGTTTTATCACCAATTTCTATTTTGGTGTTGATAAAAGCCTTTCATTTCATTATAAAAGAATATCTATCAATACTCTGTTGCCACTTGCGCTCAAGCTCTCACGGAACCGGACCTCTATCATCGCTACTTCCTCCTGCCACCGCTCCATCTGGTGTTGCAACTGTCATTACAGCCGATGCGTACACCATCACCGCCACCACCGATGAACCAGATTTATTAATGCATTGCTGTTGTCGCTGCTGCTGACCCCGACTACGTCGCTACCAGACCATAATGTAGTCGTCGGACCTCCAAATCTAAGGTATGTTCTTATTTGCAATTCTTCATTCCTATTTCTTGTTTCTATTTCTCTTAATGGTCATGAAATTAAAAAAAAGTGTTAATAATATTCTAAAATTTGGAGTTTTTGGTGTCTTGGGTGTATGGAGTCCCTATCTATCCTTATCAACCTTTATTTGAAGGAAGTGTTTCAATTAAACATGTCTAATATTTTTAATTCTATACTCTTTCACCTATTTGACAAAGCATTTTGTGGTTAATTTTTATAAATTCACTGTGAAATAATTGTACTTGTATCAATGGTATAATTAATCATTAATTTTAAAAAAATAATGGTTTAATTTCTTTTTTTAGAATATAATGACTTGTTTTGATTGAATTAAAAACTTCAATATTTTATTTACATCTCCTTTTTCTTTCACTTATTTATTTATAATATATATTTGAAATTTCATCATGTTTAATTAATGGTGTTAATGTGTAAGTGGATGCTTCAATGGATGTTATTCCATGTCGACATGATAGTTTTATAAATCTGTTTCATCAATTATTAGCGTTGGTATTTTAGAAAAACATCATTGGAATAGATTGGTAGATATGTTGGAATTAGAGAGACATGGGTTATAATATTATGGTGACACATGTATATTACACCTATCTTAGGTCACACACCAACTACTGGAATTGTCTTCTCGATGAGACCATTAATGGTGAGCTGATCGTGTTGCATTTTTTCAATAATATTCTAGTGTGATGATTCCCTTAATTTTTCAACTTAGATTATCTCTTTAAGACTCTAGTAGTCACCCGTTAGTGGTTGATGCTTGATATTTTATTATTGTTTTATCTTATGGTTGTATCTTTGTAAATTATATTTTGTTTATAGGAAAAATATATGTTTTTTAGTTTTATTTCCTCAATCCAATGCAACAAAAATATTTTCATTATTTTCCATAAAACTAGAATTTTTTGGTTTGTTTTAAAAATGAATGGTATAAAATTCTTGACGATATCCTACTTGGCTCTTTACTCACACCATACATATACACATTGGTGAATGTATAGATCCAGTTTTCAATGATACATGTAAAAGAAAAGTGTCACGCTATTATAGTGGTGTTCCATAGTCACTTGTTAATTATATAGTGATAATTTGATGTAGGGGTTACCATAGGGTATAAAAGGACTATATTCATGTTGTGTTATTTTAAGATATTTACTATAATGTTCCTCTCTTGAAAGTAAATTTATTTTTAGTTTACCTTTATATTTTGGATCATTTTTAATTATTTTGTATTTTTATATTTTATATAATGTTGGTTATTTTTTATTCCTGTATCTTTTATAAAGTGTCTCTCTTGGGATTTATGCCTGGGAAAATGCCTAAGTAGCTCTTTTAAAATGATTCAAGTGTTTTTAAATTTTTCTTAAACAATTAAATATGTTCAACATAGCCTTTTTGGGTTTTAAATAGATTTAAAATGATTTAAACACTTGGTAAGGACTTAGGTTGCATGACAAGTGTTTTTTAACTCACTTGATTGTCTTTCATAAAGGGATGTGAATATTTTGAAAAAATATTTAATGATGGTTTCATTTTAACAAGCGGTGGGTGAAGTTTTCATTGAAAAATTTTAAACTATAGATGGCTGTCACTCATTTTAAATGATTAAGACCGTTGGGTCATGATGTTTCCTTGAATTATTAAAAAACGTAATTTGGGTTTTGTGAAAGAGTACTTGGAACTGATTGGTTTATTTTAAATAAGGTGTATTATTTTAAAGATGAATTTATGTAAATGGTAGGTTTTTTAATGATATTTAACGTGAGATTTTATAAATAGTTTTCAAAAGGACATATGAAATTTATTTTTTCTATAATAGTTTATGTTTATATTTTTATAGAATTAAGAAAACCATTATCTTACATAAGGAAGAAAAGTATATTGATAATAACATCATTGAAAAGGAATTTCACAAACTCTATCCAACCCATAGGATATCCATCATGACCTCACTCCCATAAAAGGTGGATTATGGAACGATATTTGATGACAAGTGTTTGGGTAAATTCATAAATGTATTTTTTAAAAATGATTTTGGTTTTAAAATCAGTGGAAATCACTAACTTGATGTTTGAAAAATTATTCTCATGTTAATTGGATTTCAAACCAAGTGTTTGGGTGATTTAAAAGTGTTAAAAATGTTAGAAAAATTTGTTTTATTTTTAAAGTGGTGAGTTAACCATTGTGATCTATATTTTAAACCACACTTTTAGCCTTTTCTGATTTTTATATCAATGTTTTAGGGAGTTTAAAGATTTTAAGATTTCAAAATGATATGGACTATTTCAAAAGGGTGTGTTTTCCCATGTGTATTGAATTTTTAAACCTATTGGGTCTTTTAATATTTTTCAATGGCGGTTTAAAGGGTAGTGTAAATTCCTATTTGTGTTTCAAAGGTTTTTTGAGAAAATTTGTTTGAAGATTATATTTGGATGACTTTATAAATGATAAAATGTCATGGCATTTAAATATTATTTTGAAAAGAGAAGGACCTTTTGAAATTTTATAAAAAAATGAATTTTCAATAAAGGCGTGATACCCTCTTAATCCCATTTAAAAAGTGTTCTCAAATGAGAAAAGTTATAATGGTTTGTATTTGAAAATCCCAGAATGTGTGAGTTTGGAAAATGGTGTTTTAGCCCACCATGCCTAGTTTTATGGAAATGGTTGGTTTTCAAACATGTTTTATAAAACTGTATGATAGTTGGAAAACTCTTTGAGTTTTGAAATGTGTATATCAAAAATGTGTGTTTATGAGATAGTTTAATGTAGGATTATAAAAAGGTGATTTTTCCAAGAGGTATTGACTGAAGAAAATTGTTTTCCATGTGATTGTTTTGATTTAATTAAAATCTAAGAAAAATAGTTTTAACACACTTTTATATGTTACTACAGATTTGGTAAAACATTGTAGAAATTTTTTATTTTTATAATGTATTTAAAACAATATTTTTTTTATGTAATATTAATTTGATCTCTTATATTTGGTAGGTTTTGGTGACCTATTATACTATTATATCATTCTTATATTTTCTATATTCAGGTTTTTTCTGGATTATTTTTCATTCTTTGGATCTTATAAGAGGGATATATGGTTGAATGTTGACCCTAGCTAATCATATTTTTTGTATTTATTTTGTTAAATATTAATATTACCAAATTAAATAGGATGGATATGTATAATTAATGGATGAATGTCAATCATCTAACAAAAGAGTATGAAGATGGAGTGAAAGAGTTCATCAAGTTTGCAAAAGATCATACATATGACCCTTCTCAAATATTTTTTCTAGGTTTACGCTATTTTTATTCAAGACTAATTATTCTAGAGGAGTTGAAAGAACACTTGATCTGTCCTGGAATAGATCAAAGTTATAAATTTTGGAATAAAGATAGGGTAAATACAAATATAGCTTGTGACTGGGAGATCACTTTGTTTTATGGATCATCAGATATGATTACAAGTGTGGACAATGAAAAATATAATATCGAGGATGTGATTATAGATGTGAATGATGATGAAGATCATATTTAAGAAATGACAGGGACACATGAATATGAACTTCATGATTGCCCAAAATAGTTTGAGATGTTAAGGAGTTTTGAAAAGATGACATTGCATGTTTTTTTCACTAGATATGAAGCATTTTCAGTCATACTAAAGTTGTACAACTTGAAATTAGGAAATGGATGGAGTGACACCAGTTTTATGGTACCACTTGCTCTCTTGAATGCCATGCTCCTAGCATATAATGAGCTCCTGAGATGAACATACGATGCCAAACATATTTTGTGCTTGATGGGTATGATCTATGAAAAGTACATACCTTTCCAAATGATTTTATACTATTTTTCAAGGACCAAAAATAACTTACATAATTCCCAATGTGTGGTGCTTCTTGATACAAGAATGATTATTTTGGTCCTATGAAATTTATATGGTAATTTTCAATCTTTCCAATGTTTAGGAAACTATATGGAAGCGAGGAGACTCTATTGAAATTGACGTGGCACACATATATAAAAAATAAATATGGGAAACTATGTCACCTGTCATAATACCCTTAGTGGAAGAGAATAGTTCATGAGGATCCTGAATTTGTGAATAATTGGAGAAACATTTTTCTTTTATTATCTATATATGGAGTGAATCGTTTTGGTTTTGAAATAATCAATCATAGTACATGGTCAGTTATGTTAGTGAATTATAACTTTCCTCCACAATTATTCTTGAAAAAATACATCATGTTATATATGCTTATATCAGGACCAAAACAACCCGGTAATGATATTGATGTTTATTTGTCTACATTGACTGAGGAATTTGAAATTATTATGGAATTCATTTGTTACGTAGTATAATGCTTAGAGAAATGATGATTTCACATGGAGAGACATATTGTACAAGATGATAAATAACTTTCCTGCTTATGGTAATTTTTCAGGATATAACATTAATGGAACTCAAGAGTGTCCTGTTTTTTAACAAGGTACATAGTCAATTAGGGTGAAACATTCATCAAAAACCATGTTTCTAAAACATCACAGATTTCTACCCTGACAACATAAGTATCGATCTTGGAAGACACCATTCAATGTAAGTTTAGAAGAATTTAAAACACTTTCTCAACTAAGAGGTTATCAACTATTTGAGAAATTAAAATATGTGGACACTTGTTTTGGTAAACCATTTTCAAAAAATCTTACAAAAACTAGTTGGGAAAAGGGAACAGTTTTTTAATTACTGTTTTGGAATTTTCTATATGTAAGAAATTTTCTTGATGATATGCATGTTGAAAAAATTTATGAGATAGTGTCATTTAAATGTTTCAAAATACACCTGAAAAAAATAATGAAATTAAGGCTAGTATGGACATGGTTGACATGGGAATATGAGAAGAGTTGGTGTCTGTGAAGGGTGAAAAAATAATATTTTCTTTCTCTTGCTACTTATACTCTTTCCGGGTAGGAGAGATGTCAGTTTTGAAACTTCTTGAATTACATAAATGTTCTACATGGGTATTCATAGAATATAAATAATATCATGTAAATGAGCGATTTAACTTCAAAGGGTCTGAAATCACATGACTTCCATATTTTTATGAAAGATATAATTTCTATTGCTTTACTATGTATTTGTCTGAAATTTCAATCATACATTAAAAAATATCTATTTTCTCTTCAAAGATGTGTGGAACAAAGTTATAGACCCAAAGAAATTTATGACTATGGAAAGTAAAATTTCCATCATATATTGGGAATTGGAAATGTTCTTCTCACAAACATTCATTGATATGATGGTTCACTTAGTGAGAGAGATTGGAATATGCGGTCTTGTACACTATGTATGGATGTACCCCATTGAATGATATATGAATATTTTTAATGGGTATGTAAATAATTGAAGTTTCCCAAAGCGTTGTATTGCGTAGTGATATATTTTTGAGGAAGTCGTTGAATTCTGTATTGAATACCTGTTCAGTGTGAAAATAATTGATCTACCAAAATCTCATCACACTCGGAGGCTTACGGGTGAAGGAATTTTTGGAAGTGCTGTTGTCATAATTAATATTACTAATCATGAGCAGACCCACATTTATGTTTTTCATAACAGTTTTTAGGTTTCCACATATATTGAAACACACAAAGAAGTTCTTAGGCATTTTAATACATCAAGGGATGAAATAAGGATATCAAATAAACATATTCAACAATTTATAAGATAGTTTTCAAACCATATTTTTAATGATTTATATGAAAATGTATATTCAATTTCATAATGAATTCGATGGCTAGTCTTAGGACCAAGTATGTATGTATTATCTTACAATGGTTATACATTCTATACAAATGAACATGATAAAAGAAGTACCATGAAAAATAGTCATGTTAAACTTGCGGATGAAGCAATGCATGTTTCTGGAACTAATGAAAAAAATTAAATTTACACGAATATATCATACTTTGGCATCATCAAAAAAATTTGGGAGTGGGATTATATAACAATACAAGTGCCTATTTTTCAATGAAAGTGGGGTGATAATAGGAGGGATGTCTAAATCGATGAATTGGGATTCATGAAAGTTGATTTTAGTAAGGAATGTTACAAAGAAAAATCATTTTTAGTGGATTGATAGGTAGTATAAGTATTTTATTTTCCATATCCTACAATCTAAAAGTGGTCAATTATTATATTATTGACCAAAACCACTGAAGGGTCAAATGAAAATTTAACTGAGGATGATCCTTTCATTGGGAATTCGAAATCATTTCAGAATGGTATCAATGTAGATGAAATTATGTATGTTAGAGGAGACCACAATGAAGGGTTTTATATAGTTGATAGAGGGTTAAAATCCCTTCATCCTTTAAAAAATAATGAGATTTCAATAATTATGTTATATATATTTTTTGTAACATAGATACTATTACCTCATGTTATTATATGATCACTATCACATTTATGTACTCTACCTTAAATGTCAAACCACTTATGTTGATAATGAATTATATACATTATGGTCCTCCCAATCCGGAGGAATAACAAGTCTCTCAACCTACTATTGCTCACAATGTAGAGTAACAACGACCTTCTGTACGTGTTAGTGCTTCCAATCCTGAGGAACAACGGGTTTCTCAATTTCTTGTTGCTCCTAGTGCATAGGTACGATGACCATATTTACATTTCTATGCTAATTCTCTAGAGGAACAATATATTGATGATGTTGAATATGAAGAAATGGTAGGTTATGAAGGACTGGTGATGCAAAAAAAATAGATCATCATAGTTTGATGGTGTTATAAAAAATCATTAGGGTGAAAATAAAAGGTATCAAATACGATGTCGGGTGGAATGTGTGGGGACAACATGTTTTACACAATAAGGCTATGTTCAGTAGTTACATTAGAACCTTCACTCAACAACATGTGCCAATTGAATTAGATTCATGGCACCATGTTGTGCCCATGCTTAAGACACTAATGTGGGAAGAGATTGCGGTAAAATTATGATATCATTTTTTTATTTTACAAAAATAAAATAAATTGATGAAACATTAACAAACTCTTTATCATCCATTGTAGTGTTCATTTATAATAGATTACTCCCATAATAAATACATATTAATGCTTCCTAGAAGGATCCGTAGAGGCTTTCAAAAATTTCTAATGATATATCATCTTAAATATGTTGAAGGGAATATAAACCTGCACCCACCACTTATCTATGCACACCTAATAACCCAAAAATCATGGGATGTGTTTACTATCCATTGAGTGGATGTTTATTTTTAGGTACATTGTGTCTAGTAATACATTGTTTGACAATACATATATTTATTACTTTGATTGATAATTTTTTATTTATAAAACAATAATTGAGTGATAAAAATAAGGGAAAAGTAGCAAAACAAACGTACCCCTACAATAAACAAATATGGGGTATGATTCACTTGAAAAAAATTGGTATATATTTTAAATTTACCGTAATAATTTTATTTGACATGAAGCAACAACATAATTTTTCCTATGTTTATATGAAGATTAATGAATCCAAATAAAAAACCACATCCATCCCATGCTATGTGCTATAGAAGGAGGCATCTGTAAATGAATATGAGATACTAATAGATGAAAACACCCAAAAAGTGTGGAAAACATGTGTAAGTATGACATAAGAAATTTTTTTTTTCTTCAAATCGTTCTTACATAAGAACGAGTACTTATTTTACTATATTTTATTTCTGATATAGTCAGAGGAATTAGAAACACCTATACTGGATGAAAACCTACTATCAGTGGCCTTGAAGCAACCAGAATATTATGGCCGCATCAGAGGTGTAGGGTTCGTGGTGACACCCCAAACATATTTTGAGAGAAAAAAAGAGGAGGAGGATAAAGATAAATAAATGAAATAGATAAAAGAAAGACTAGACACCCCTGAAGAACAATTCCAATGGCAGGTATAGTTTTAAGAAACTTTATTGGGGGGAATCAAAGAGAATAAAAAACTCCTAAACAACCATTGCATGACACCCCAAACAAACTTTGAGGTGAGACATTCCTATCAAAGAGCTGTCTTAGCTGAGGTAATCAATGTTTTAATAATTTTTTTATGAAATGTGAATCATATAGACATTGATACCTTTCAGTTACTGATATTCTACAGGGTGATAATGACTATGATTTATATCTATCTACACCCTCCCATCACCTTGTAGCGAGGGATATGGTGTCCAATATCAAAAACAATATACTATATAACAAAACACTTATAATAGGTAATGTGAGTGTGGTGAATAGAATATCCCATGAGCTAATAATTGATCTACCTATTTCAATTGATGAGGAAGATATTCATAAGGTTGACCAAGTTGTTGGAACATTAATCACATGACCATCGCTTCTTGTAAAAAAATATGTCAACAAGGATGTATACATTTCCAATTTATTTTTTGTGCTAAAACATTAATAATTAATGAAAAAGGATTGAATCGATGAATGTTATCACAGAAGAACAAAGGGAAGGGGGTGAAATTAAAGGTCAAATAAACACCATCTAATGAATCAACCAAATTATGAAAAAGATCTACAGAAAGAACCTTTACCCCACCCATTGAATATCCACATTTACTAACATTGAAGGTTCATGCAGATGTAAGTTATAAAGTAGTAGTAGTCATGTAGTTGATTTTGATGAAACAATGTATGGAGACGAAGTTACTGACTACATTACTTCAATAAATTTTGATGAAATACTCAACTATGAATGGCTATGACACTTAGTTTTAAATGTATACATGAGGTATGTTTTCATGATTTAATTTTCTAAAAGATGATATATAATGTTAATTATGACTAAATAAATTTCATATTTTTTTATTGGTTTTTATATTAATACCAATTGAAAGTATTTCCCCAAGAAAAAAATGGACTCATTAGTCCTCATGACACTTCTATAGAACAAAGAAAAATTGAATCCAAAAAGATGGGTGAAAAAGTGGAAAACCAAGCCAAATTGTTTGTAACCAAACTTGGGGATGACATAATCTTCTAAATAACAATGTTTAGGGGTAAAATTATAAAATTTAATTATATCATATATATTTTCATTTCTTTCATTACATATTTTTTTCTGTGTTTTTAGGAAATATTGGATGCTCATTGCGGTCAATTTGGATACTCCAAATATTTAGTTTATACATTCACATCATAGATTACAAATAAATTGACCACATATGATAATGTTCATAAATTTTTAATAGACTACATCTAGTGTTATATAACTAAAATTCATGTTATATAATTTAAATTATGTTTTAATGATGAATTTTTTATTAAAGGGTAGTGTGTTAATATCATTTAAATCATGGCATAAGGACAAGAATCGTGTACAAGTACCCTGATAAGTTCTATAATTGGATAAGTATTAAGGTATATATAATAATATTTCACTATACCAACACATATAAAAACAAATTAAAAATATTTCTAAATGATTCAATAATTTTCTAAAATAAAAAAATGGAAAATATTGTGGTTATTATGTTTGAAAATATATGAGAGAGATATTATTCCATCAAAAAATACACATCCCCAAAGAGGTATTTTCAATGTTAATTAATAATTCATTTAAAATATTTATCAATCCTTTTTGTATTTATATTTTTCTAGTAATACTATGACTATAAATAAAAATCATATTCAAAAGGTGATATATATTTTCTTAGAAATGAATGGGAATCATACCTGATCACACAATGTACACAGATATCATAAAGATGTGACTTCTATAAAAGTAATAGATTGTCACATATTTATGTTTAATTTAATTCTTTTCAGTATTACTCAAATAATAATTTTTTTCTTATACTGGTGGATTCCATGGAAGTGAATTTTTTTTGAGACTTTAGTAGGTTTAGGAATCAACAACACCTCAATCTGACACACGACGTGATCAGTATGACTCCAAGTGTGTAATTTTATTTAAAATTGACATTAATTTTAGTAAAATATAGAACTCACATAAAAAAATTGAACAATTGTATTAAAATTATTTTGATAATTTTGGAAAATGATCCATAAGTCATTTAAGACGTGTAAGAATTAGCCATACTAAAATATGATGCACAATGTGACCAGTATGACTTAAAGTGTCCATTATCAGTTTAAAATTCACATTTTACATAAAAATATATAACTCGCTAAAAACAAATAAAACACTCTCAGATTGTCTTAATAATTTAGGACATCGATTTATAAATAATTTTTGATGTGTAGGAATTGATCTTAGGTCAAACTGATACACAATGTGATACATATGAGTCAAAGTGTGTGTTTCTAGTTTATAATAAAATTTTGTAAAAAAAACAAGTGTCATACTAAAAACCAAGAAAATATATCCATGTTATTTCGATTACTTTAGGAAAAATATACATGAGTTATTTGGGACGTTTAGGAATCATTCTCATCTCAATCCGACCCATGGTGTGATCGGTATGACTCAATGTACATCTTTTTATTTAAAATTGACCTCAATTTTAGTAAAAAGGAAAAAGTGACATACTAAAAATTGAGAAAAAACATTCATTTTGTTTTTATACTTTAGTTAAATGATCCATGAGTCATTTGGGACATTTAGGAATCAATCACACCTTAATCTGTGGTACGGTGTGATGGTATGACTCCAAGTGCGTCTTTTTTATTTAAAATTTACATCAATTTTAGTAAAAAGGATAATTTACCTTCTCAAAACAAAGAAAATATTTCAAATTATTTTGATACTATAGGAAAATGATCCATGAGTTATTTAGGATGTATATGAATCAACCACATCTCAATCTGAGGTATGATGTGACCAATATAACTCCAAGTACGTCTTTTTTATTTAAATTTTACATCATTTTTAGTAAAAAGGAATAAGTGACGTACTGAAAACTAATTATACACATTTGGATTGTTTTGATTCTTTAGATAAATGATTCATGATTCATTTGGGACATGTAGGAATCATCTTCCCCTCAATCCAGGGCACGGTGTGACTCATATGACTCTAAGTGCATCTTTTTTATTCAAAATTTACATCAATTTTAATGAAAAGGACAACTAAACTACTCAAAACCTATAAATCACCATCATATTGTTTTAATACTATAAAAATGATCCATGTGTCATTTTAGACGTGTAGGAATCAGGCTCACCTAAATCTAGCACACAATATTACCTGTATGACTACAAGTGCATCTTTTTATTTAAAATTAACATCAATTTTATCAAAAGGAAGAAGTGTAATACTAAAAACTGAGAAAACACATTCAGATTGTTTTGATACTATAGGAAAAATAACCATGAGTTATTTGAGATGTTTAGGAATCAGTTTCACCTTAATATAAGGCACAGTGTGATCGATATGGCTCTAAGTTCATCTTTTTATTTAAAATTGACATCAGTTTTAGTAAAAGGGAACAAGTGACATGCTGAAAATCGAGAAAACACATTTAGATTGTTTTGATACTTCAGGGAAATGATGCATGAGTCATTTTGGGATGTGTAAGAATCAATCCCATCTCAATTTGAGGCATGGTATGATCTGTATGACTCCAAGTGCATCTTTTTTATTTAGAATTTACATCAATTTTAGTAATAGGACAACTGACCTACTCAAAACTATGAAAACAGATTCGGATTGTTTTGATACTTTAGGGAAAAAATCCATGAGTCATTTGAGATGTTTAGGAGTCATTCTCACCTCAATAGGATGCATAGTGTAACTGAAATTACCACAAGTGCATCTTTTTATTTAAAATTGACATCAATTTTAGCAAAAGAAAGAAGTGTCTTACTAAAAAACTAAACAAACACATTCAGATTTTTTTAATACTGTATGTAAAAAATCCATGAGTTATTTGAGATGTGTATAAATCTGATGCATCTCAATCTAAGGAATGGTGTGACTGATATAACATAAAGTGAATCTTGTTATTTAAAATTGACATCATTTTTAGTAAAATGGAACAAGTGACATACTGAAATCTAAGAAAATGCATTTGGATTTTTTTGATACCTTCAGAAAATGATCCATGAGTTTTTTGTGATGTGTAGGGATCAACCACAGCTCAATTCGAGGCATAGTGTGATCGTTATGACTCAAAGTGTTAGTTATCAGTTTAAAATTTAAATTTTAGTTCAAAACATGTGCCACTCACTGAAAATCAAGAAAACGCATTCCGCCTGTCTTCAAAATTTATGAAAGCAATTCATAAGTCATTTTTGATGTGTATGAAGTAGTATCATGTCAAATAAATGCTTGATGCGACTTATATAGATCAAAATTTATGTTTCTAATTTGAAATGACATTTTAGTAAAAAAACAAATCTATCATACTAAAAACCGAGTACATGCATTAATATTATTTTTATACTTTAGGAAAATCATCCATTTGTAATTTGTGATCAATAAGAATAAAACAAACCCTTAATTTGACACATCGTGTGACCTGTATAACTCTAAATGTGTCATTATTTAAATTAAACATTAATTTTATGTAAAATAAAAAGTGGCATACTCAAAACCAAGCAAAAAAATTCAGATTGTTTTGATTTTTTAGGACAGCGATCCAAAACATATTTGTGATGTGTAGGAATCAACTCCACCTCAATATGATGCACTGTGTGACTGGTATAACTCCAAATGTGTCTTTTTAATTAAAAATTGATATTTTATTAATGTATTCATTCATATTAATGTAAATTTATTTCTTTATAGTAATACTAAAATTATATTTGATTTCTTATATAGGCGAATTTTTTTTGCTCAGGTTGAGATGATTTGTTCGACAATTGATACCATGGGTAGACATTTTTTAGAGGGATTCACAGACATAAAAAAGAAAAAACATTAATGTTTTAAATATTTGTTGGATTATTGTAAGTGTAATTATATAAAACATTTTTTGAAATGTATATAGCAGTGTTTTTTTGTATATACCATTGGAATTTTTTTTCGTATTTATGATGTAAATTAAATGTATATAGAATTGATTGAAATTACAAGTATTTTTGGGATTGTTGTCATATAAATAGAAGACTAAAAAAAGTTAAGACTTTATCTGTGCTATTTCCAGCGTTGATAAGGGCTCCCCTTTATCAACTCTATTGAAAGCACTCATAAAGGGGATTGCCTTTATCAGCACTGCGATTAACAATGTTTTTTTACACTACTAAAATCTTTTTTTTTCGTGATGTTAAAGAGCATGTGTAGTAGTGAAATTTGTTATTGTATATATAAATATACATGGACGCATATACTTGAATAAATTTGTATATATACCCATATACTATTTAATTTTATAAAAAAAATCATTTATATGTATGTTTTTAATGTATTTTGTTTGTATACACAAATGACAATAACCATTTTTTTAAAAAAAGTTTCAATTTTACCAGGAAAATACATACTTATATTAGAATAAAAAATCAAAATTCAAAAAAAACTATAATACATGGGTCTATAATTATTCATATCGATGCAATGATTACGCTGGTGGTGACATATTGAAATTATAATACCATTTGAGAATAATATAATAAATCAAAGATTTTTTATGGAAACAAATGTAAGGATGAGAGAGAATATATTATGGGATAAATCATATGCGCTCATATGTGTGTCATGGGTATTAGGGTAATTAAATTTACTATAATTTAAAAAATAAAAAAATCAAAAATAAGGAGACCGGGTCACTGCATTGTTTCTATGAAGCATCATCTGAAGCTCTCAATTAACCCATATATTTAGGAGGGAAATGGAGAGGAGGATCATCCTTTTAAGATGGTCACCCCTCTGAAATCCTTCCCATATTATGTCCCTCATAATCCTCATTCACTCTTAGGAACCTCTACTCCTTATAAGAAGTCATAAACCTCTCATTTCCAATTGGTCCTTCAAGAGGAGATTGAAGCTCTCAATGTAAGAAATATCTTATCCCTACTTTTTCTTTTATATCATATTCATGTATCTCTTGTTAAATTGTATCTATCACTTTCATAACAAGTTTTTGAAACAATTATGCTTTTGTTAATGTGATATTATCAGTATGAAATAGCATGTTCTTACACATTCAATCGTTATACCACACCCTTGTTTGGTTTAGTTTTATCGCTTACATGGACGATGTTATAATGTTTATTTCATGAATGATTAAATATTTTTAGACACATGTAATGTTATGTAAAATTAATGAACTAATGTTTTTTAATGAATTTAGAATGATTATATACAAGTTGTTATTCACAAATAAAATCAATTCTTTTTTTGGAATCGAAATTTCTAAAAAATGATATGTTTATGCTTTTCATGAAAACTATATCTATAAGTTCCATGAAATAACCATGGGAACACATAAATATATCAAATACATAATATACTGATTTAGGAACATTTTTGAGTTGATGAAACCATTACCAAAATGTGACGACCAGAACCGTCGAATTAGAAGATGGCTGTAAAGGTGAACAATTGACAAAAAAATACTGATTTTAACAAAGAATTATTTCAAAATGGGTAATAAGAAATTTTAATTTAATGGTATTTAGTAGGATAAATATAAATAAAATTATAATATAGATGTATGAAAAATTTAAATTTACAATACTGGAGGTCAGAGAACGTCCGACCAAATAGAGGTTTGAGGTAAGTGTTTTTGTCTCAATTTCACCTGATTATGACATGTTTCATATTATACAAACATTTTAATTTATTTGATGTATATACTGCCTCAATGAAATATTATATCATGAATCTCTTTATAATCATGGTATTTTAAGTTACTTATCAAGTTTTTTTCTTTGAAGGGGGTTTTGATTTTAAAATCTATAAGAGGTTTTATTTTAAATCACTTCATTAAATGTTTTAAGTTGTTTATCCAACTATTTCTCTTTCATATACTTATTTTTAATACTATTTCAAGAATGTTATTCTCTATATTTCAATGATTTCTCAAGGTTATTTTCTACTATCCTTGAATTTCTTTACAAAAGTGTGAAAACAAAAAAAAATTGTGTTAAAAGAATGACCACATTTTTTCATCATTATGACTCTTTGTTATTAAGATTTGTTTCCAAGTTCCCATGGGTTTCAATGAAAATCATATTCCAATTTTTCTATGAATTATTTTGTTACAATTTACTAAAAGAAAAGGATATTTATTCATGTTTTTAAATAATATTTCTAATTCTTTTATAAAACTATATTTCATATATATTATCAATTTTTAATAATTTTTTTGCTTCAATGGGGATATGCTAGAATGATACTGCCCATTTTCTTTCTTTGGAATATTTTTGATGTTTTTTATAGAATTTATCAAGAACCCTGTATTTTTTCCACAGGTTAATTAAGCGATAATGGAATATTGAATTATCTAATATTCTTATGCGAAACATTTGTATGGTTTATTGTTAAGTGAGGGGTGCGTCCATTATAACCCTCCAATGCATTGAGTAAAACTTTTTGTATCATGAGATAATAGTTAAGGGAGTTAAGATTGATCCAAATCCACCAAGGAACTTTTTCTACAGAGGTTTAAAGGAAAATGGGGAGTGAACTCAATTCTCTTTCGAACTCTATCCACCATAGGATAATAGTCCTGATAGTAAACATTGTCAAAGGAAATGATTTTATGTTTATGTTTATGCGACACTCTTATGAAATATTATTATGACTATATTAAGAACTTATGATTCATTATTAATTGATGTATCAACACTGTTGCGAATCCGGTGTTATGTCATTCCAAAGCCTTATTCCACAAATTATAATTCACGATCTATGACTTTTTGGGTATGATTTTCGTATGTTATGATCATGTACCTTAATTACATTCTCATACCCATATCCTCATCTTACGTTCTCATGCATTTAATTTTCTATTTTTATCTCTCATGTTTACCCATACTTAGAATCTGATCTCACCCCTTCACATGTTTCCATTTATCCAAGTTATGTTGAATGGTGTTAAATATGATATGTTTATAAGGGTACTATTTTTTAATAGCATTTGTGGGAAATGCTAAAGCGGGGTTGTGGAATATAGTGATTATATGTCTAATTTTCAAAGACACTAAACCTTTTGGTTCTTGGGTGTGTATTATTATGAGATATATATGTAATATGCATGTATGTTATACACATGTCACCTCACTAGTTTCTTTTCTTCATAGCCTTTTGCATTAATAATAAAATTACTATAAGAACAATATTCATTCATTGATCAAAATCATTCTATATTCCCAATTTTTATCTTTTTCTCACAGTTTGGTTTCCTTCATACTTTAATTTATTTTCTCAAATTTTATCCATCTCATTTTCACTTTTCCCACACTCTATCACGTCATTATTTTCATTTTGTTAGATATTTGAAAACCCAAAACACACTTCATTCATGGGAAAGACCTTAATCACTATTGTTCTGATTTTAAGTAGGCTTATAAATAAATAATTTGTTCATGAAATGACCTAGAATGGGTCATCAACACTCCAAAAACAACAATAGATGAATGGTCTATCACCTCAATAATAATCAATAAATATATTAGGTAGGTAATCACCATGAGTATAATCAATAACATAGTGAATGGGTTATCAACCATCAAAACATACATAACAAGGGTGAATGGGTTATCACTAATACCATATATATAAGCAAGGTGAATAGATTCTCACCATACACCTAAATAATAACAAGGTTAAAAGAGAACCACCAATGTATAAAAAATCATGGGTGAATTAATAATCACCAATACATAAACATAATAAAGGGTGAACTTGTAATCCCAATAATATAAACATAATCATGGTTGAGAAGAATATTACTAATGACATAAGAATAAGAAATGGGGAATGGGTAATCACCACTATCATAGACATAAGCAAGGGTGAATGGGAAATTAACAAAAATATAAACATTATAATAACCATATTGAATGGGATATCACCCTTGGAATTAGTTCAACCCAACCTCAAATAGACTATAGTTCACCCACATTGATGGTGTTGTACACTTAGATTTCATTTGTAAATCCTAGAATCCCATTGTCATGGATTTAGATCCATAATAATTACCCCTCTCAAAAGAGTCCACTAAAGTGTGCACAAGTTACATAAAATTCCTTATTAAGGCTAATTCCCAACATTATAAGATAATACGAGAGTTTCCTCTCACAAAAAAAATATTAAAGAACACCATAAAAGGATACATAAATTAAATTTCAAAAAGGAAACCCCTCATGTGTTTCATTTCAAAGATCCCTCACAACTTTCCCAAAGAAACATGGCCATCAATGACAATGGATTTATGTCCTAGTGTCTAGAAAACCTATCATGATCTAGATAGTGAATACTCATCTCTCATAACATATGGAAACCACATTTTCTTCCAATTTATGCCAGTTAGACTATCCCACCCATACCATCATATCATACAAAACATGAAAATCATATAAATTAATAGAATAATTTAGGGACCAACTACTATATAGTCATATAAAAACTCTCATTTAATATCGATGGTTCTTCTTAGAGATTTAATGTGTATATTAGTGATACAATAATGAAAACCTTTAATAAGAGATCATATAGGATTATCATTACAAATGAAAAATAAAAACAATTGATAGAAGTTGAATTAGACAAGGATTAAGGATATAGAATCCAACATAACTATGAATGGACGGTCTTCTACTACTTTGGGTGGGAGAAAAGGGAGGAAAATGGAGTGTATTAAATAAAGGCGATGGAGGTAAAAAGATAAAACAACCCTCATTAAATACATGGGATCATTCTCCCACCAGAACTCTTATAAATTCCACTATAATTGTAGTGAACCACATGGGTCTTGATGTAAACCATCAATCAATCGGTGGTAGGAACAATCTCTACTACTTTGGCCACCAAATGTATGGCGGCCTCCCACAAGGCTTTTAATGGAAATCTTATCCTCAAATAGATTTTTTCCACTCGACTCATTCCATTGATCTAGATCACGAGACTTAACCTATTTTTATATCCAAAATATGTCAAAATACATCCAAATTAACCAAAATAAATCATATCCATACCTTAGTGTATGTATTCCATCACAAAATATACACCATACAACCTTTCATCGAAGAGAATCAACACCGAGCCTCACTAGTGAAAAGGTCCAACTATTATACTCATATAATGACCTCCTACTCACACATCTCCTCCAAGAAACATCAATTATACTTCTGTACACATTTAAAAGGCATTTCATTCCATTGAACAATCATATCACTTTGATCCACTATATATATGGGTCAATCCAAGCATAACACATTAACTTCCATCTCTACATCATCAAACTTGATCATGTGATAGGCACCTGGATGATACCTACAAAGATGATATATATGGATGTATGAGATAAAATGTGTAATACATTGTAGCATCAATGAAGGTAAAATCAGTATGCTGCTACACTTATTAACTCGACAACAATAAACCTCCATATAAATAAGGGTTCTAATTTCCCATAAATAAAAATTTTCTTACTTTTAATCTAGAAAACACTATTATGAATACCCATTTTCCACCTAAGGATCTATAATTCCATGTATTTTTTCTCTTTATAATAGGTACATTCTCAATACTATCATAATCACCCACTAAATATATCTAATACACATTGATATCTCTGATATAAGGTTTAATCCAATGAAAATAGACTCAATTTCCTTTAACTAGAATAAATATTATTATAAAATCCTTCTATAAAATTACTTGAATGGATCCATATGAATAAACACATAATATTTTTTAATTAAAAATCTACTAACCCCGGATTGTTCTTTCATGATTGATTAAAAAGTTAGACACATGCTAATATAAGAGACGTAAAAAGATAAATATTATACTCAATATACTCATTAGTGTAAATATGGTATGCTCTGTTTAAATAAACTTGAGTATTAATAGATTATTTCAATCAATTTTAGAAATGTGATTTTAATCAGGGAACCTAATCGGGCATGATACTAATCAGTAGACTATGATATCATAAAACCACCCAAATATATATATTTCATAGATCATCTATATACTAGGTATATATGATTGCTATAAAATGAGCCACTTTGGTTAACCGGTAAACAATAAACTATATTATATTACATCTAGAAAGAAACACTTATAATACATTTAGGAAATAAATCATCACATTATCCCTTCTTCACTCTTGAATATGTAGTGGTCGAAGAATTCATGTGGGTCTTTGGTGCTTGATCTTCACCTGATAATAGGTGAAGCATTATGAAATAAAACCCGCATTATCCTTGATCATAATAATATGCATGTACTGGGTAAGGATGTCATGTTACATATTTTTGAAACCTGAGAGAATTTCCCATCATTGGGTATGTGATTCCCATATCACCTTCATATTCATTCTCATTAGAACCATAACTCAACATGGGAATTTTGGATACCATCATAATCATGGTTCAAATTTGGTGGTGGATGCCCACCATATATATTTTTTATTATAACCTAATAGTCTAATTAAATAATAAAATTTCCATCACACTATCAAGCAGTCAATAAATAAGGATTTGATCTTTGAAATTTTCCCTAACATGAAACTCCTGAACATCCGTATGAATCTTATTGAAAAGTATAACATATTTCTACCCACTACAATTTTTTTTCAAAACATAAGCCCAATTCATCCCATTTAGAGCATTAAATACTAAATTCTCATTACTATTGGTGTATACCACATAGATGTTAAAACTATAAATTTACTTGATCTATCTTATCTTACAAATGTTTTGGTCATAATAAAAAAATATATATTTAAAAATCTTATGGATGTTTTACACCAAAAATCCTCCACCAAAAAAATACTGTCTGCAATACATCCAAATTTTTATGACCATAGGAAATTATAAATCATGCATCTCATAGTTATTCTCACACAACATAAGCTTCCTTGAACAATAATGAACTACATACCTATCTCTTATGGAGATTACTCCTATCCCAAATCCTAATGCATCATAATATATAGTATATTCCTTACTCTACTCAGGATATTTTATGATTGGTGTGATCAAGAATATTACTTTCACATCTCAGAATACTCTCTCACAAGGGCTAGAACACTCAAAATTATCCCCCATCATATTCAAGGCTATAACCAATGTTACTAAAAATGATAGGTCCTAAATGAATATAATATAATATGTAAATAGTCCTAAGAAACTATTTAACTTATATTTTAACTTGGTTCATTCCCAAGAAACTTCAAACTCAAAAAACTCTGGGTCCTTTGATATTCAATCCTCAAATATCACATTCGCTAAGTAACATACCTATACGATCTATAAGAAATAAATATAGAGGCTGGCATAATCCTGATGATCTCTAAATGTGACATATGAAATAAATATATATCAACCATGATCCTCCCATATTAATGAGTATACAAGGTCTTCATTGAAGAAAATGATCATGATATAATATAAATAGAACTGATTACACTATTCTTCTTCGCTATGATACTACTTCTTTTTCCCTATCAAAATTCACTTGAAAAATAATCACTTCAGAGATGATACATCACCTCAGACACACATTACAGTACAGTAGATATTGAAGACCTGTATCAATGGTATAATGATTTTTTTAGAGACTATATCTTATACTAGATAACCCTAAATTATAGGATAAATAAAAATAAATCATCATCTATAAAGAATATAATTATATGGATGTCATAATGATAGTACACCAATAACTGAATATCCCATGCTATTACAAAATATTAAATGACAATAATATTTGACATAATATACATTAAATAATCGATATCTTGATGGTGTGATAATTATAGATTCTTAATTCAAATTATAAAAAAGAATGGAGGCTGTTATGAAAACCTCAGGATGAAGCTCTTCTCAGTCCCTTCTCCCAATCATTTATTACAACCCACTCATCCATCAATCCTAAATACATTTTCTTTAAATGTATCAATGATCATGAAGTGTAAACACCCACTATGGTGCACTTTCATGGTTTGATCAATAATACTCTATAGGTCACCACTAATGGTGACCCTAAATATCTACATTAATTTCCCTGTGATTTTATAATATGATATAATAACAATGTTATTATAAAAAAAATACACATATTGTTTCATAGAATACTTTTATCTAATCTAAGGAATTACTATACAAGCTTTGGAAAATACTGGAGTGGGATGATGACTTCTATGATATGATCTCAACAGAAAAAGGAAAGGTTTATCATATCTAGAAACAATTATAAATGTGAATGGAGTTTCACCATCAATATAAAGTATGGGTGATTGGGTGATTGGGTGATTGGGTAATACATAATCATAATATAACTAGGTTAATGGGTTATCCCAATAACATATCATAACATGGGTGAATAGGTTATTACTAAAAACTCTTAAATTTTTATGGTGAATTTTTTTCTCCATAATACAACTATAAAGTTGATTGGTTTTTCATTGTAAACAATACTTTGGGGAGTTGTTCATCACCGCCATCAATATTATGGTGAATGATTTGTCACTTTAATAAAACTATAAGGTTAAATATTTTATTACTGTAATTTAAACTAGGGGAAATGGGCCCTCACCACCATCAACTGTAAGGTAAATGAGTTATTTCATTAATATAAACCATAAATGTGAATCAGATATCACATTAAGACATAATGTGGTAAATTATTTACACACAATGTATAAAGAGTATGGGTGAATGTATTATCACCAATCTAATAAAAACCATCAGTGAATGGGCTATCAGCATAAGAAAAATCAGTGAACATAGAGATAAATTATCATCATGAGTATAATGGATAACACAATGAATGGGTTATCACCATATGTATAGACATAGTGACACTGAACTAGTTATCATAAATAACATAAGCATATGAAAGGGTGAATGGTTTCTCACCAAATTCATAAATTATAACACGGTGAATGGATAATGTCATATATATAACTATAATCAAGGGTGAATTATTAATCACCAATATATAAATATAATTGATAATGAATGGATAAGAACCAAAAATATAAACATAAGAAAGTGTGACTGAATTATCAATATTGAAATAAATATAAGGGTGAACATATAATAACTAATATCATAATCCTAAACATGGGAAGACAAATAATTTCCAATAACATAAATATAAGAAAAAAAATAAGAATAGACATGGTGAAAAGTTTAAAACACTAGAAATTTGTTCAATTCAACCTCAAATACTCTATATTATTCCAACAACCATGATATTTTTCACTTAGATTTTATTGGGTTTAACATAGGTTTAAGAGGCTTTTGAGAAGGTATGATTCATTCATAAACACATTAAAGCAGCCAAGGCAGGATAGATAAATTATATTGAATACTAAAGAAAGGATATGGAATTTAAATATTTTAGACTATGAATTCTTAAATTTATTACCATGAAATGGGGTAATACTATTCGGAGGGGAAGATAGTAATATTTTTTGGGCATTTTGAGAACCAAAGCTTATGATACATAGGGATTTTTTTGATATTTTAGAGCATATTGGAGATGTTTCATATCTTTTGACTATGCTATCAAATCTCAATAAATTACATGAAATAGTTTTTGTCACGATCTTAAGAATGTAAACTCTATACCCAATACATACACCAATAAAAATATTGGTCCTAAAATAGTGTGATTCTTATAGAGTTTAAGGTGGATCATGGTAGGTTTTTGACAGTCCATTTTGTTATATGAATGAAAAGGTATTAAATGAAAATACCATAAGAATAAGAAGATAAGATAAGTGGATATTTAAAAGGTTCACATCCTTAACTGAAGCCCCTTCACATAGGTCCCCCCAAAGCAGCATTACCGCATAGGGTTTACCTATGCATGTAGTGGTGCTGTGCAGGACCTGACGGCCAGGTCACCTAGCAGCACTATGTAGGGACACTTGTGCATTATCCTGCATGATAGACCTATGCGAGCCATATACTTCAACTAGGGTCCCATATATTTCTAAAAATATGTCCTTGGGGCTCCTCATTTGGATGATAAAAAATCCTAAATAATCTTTGTAGATATTCTTTCCTGAGTTCTTCACCGAGGACCTTAGAAACCTTTCAGGTAGTTCTCCAAAAACCTAGAGAAGATGGAATTAAAGGGGATAGTGAAATTTAAATCCGTCCAGGTTATAAAACACAGAAAACCTATATGAGTAATCCTTTCCTTAATGGTAGACAGAAACTTGCGTGAAGTCCCCTTCCTAAACCTGGTGCATGTATGAGATCCTTCCAGGATCACCTGAGGAGGCCCTTGGAGCCTAGAGCAGAATCTCACACAATTGTTGTTTCTTAGGTGGTTCATCGACAAAATACCTTTACCTCACATAGTCCTACCTGTGTTAATCCTTTTCAATCCACTTAGGCTTACCCTATGTGAGACCTCCTTGGATCACCTAGCCTTCACCTACAGAAGCCACCTTTGAGCCCACTCCCAAGCCACTAATTTTTGGGTTCCTCTTACTTTGGATCCCTCATCTATGGGGGGCCAAATTGAAACCCCCACCAAATATTTTGGACTCAAAATACCATGGTAGAAGGCACACCATCATGAATACCATTTGGATATGTGTTACTTCTATCAAAGTCGTTCTTCACTTGTATTGCATGACGAGTAGGGTCGTTAGGGTGCTTGCGGATAAGAATTACTTCGGTCATGAGGACCCTGATCGTTGGGGAGGTGTTATGGAACACTCAGTCTCAATTACTAGGGTTATGACCATGTACTTCCCTAGTTGTCTCTAAAACTACAAACCTTCAGTTTTAGGTGGGAAGGTAGGGGATCATTATTGTGTTTCCCTTCGAGGGTTAATGTCATATCCCTCTCCCTTCTCTATAACCAAGACTAGGGAATCCCTCCTGGAGTAATCCCCTAGCCTTTATTTTATGACATATTCTATTTCATTCCTTATTCATTATCTATACACATGGGTCGTGGCCAGATAGATCATCAAATGTGACTATCCCTATTACCAAAATAAGAGGGGAGATGTGAACTTTAAAGACCTTTTTCTCTCGCTTTCGGTCTAGGGAACAACGACAGGGTGTGGGACAGGTTACAGAGCCCACTCTCATTCCCTATCCCCTCGGGTTTTGGCATCGTCCACCATTAGAAAAATTAGATTTTTTTGTTTCCTAGATCTTCAAATTCCTCATTTTTATCACACCGAGTATGAATCACATGGTCTTACAGGCTGGTGGTGATCATGATACCAACACAATCCCAAAAAAAGGGAATCCTCCTATACAGTATAAGGCCCAAAATCAAATGTCATGGGAATAAATTCATGTGTAAACCCCAACCAAAAAATGATCATCCACTTAGTATAATCCCCAAATATATCACAACACTACCTAAGGGAATCATCCCATATGGTTTAAGCCCCAAATCAATCCTCTAAAATGAAAATATTACCCTATGAGAAAAACCGTATTAGGATCTTCATAGGCATGAGTCATCATCACCAAAATACATGGGATTTGATTCACATAGAAATGGGTATTGTAAGAAGCCCCCATTAGTTCCAAAACCAATCACCCAAAATCAACCCAATTATATTTGGTCCACATTCCCAGTAGGGGCTTATTCGTCATGGAAGCCTATATACCTTCAATGTTCCTTAGGCCAGTTTGGTATAAGTCCTACGACAACATTAACCTGGAACCATTTTTACAGACATCCTTTCCACGTGATGTTAAACTATATGGTTCGGTCCTTATCAAATTACCTTAAAAGGTATGATGTATCCCGTTAAGAAGCACCGAACTACGTGGTATTTGATTCCCATCCAAATGGGATATGCTTAAAGCCTCCATAAGGTCCAAACTCAATCACCCAAAATCAAACCTATTCTCTCTGGGCCACATTCCTAGTAGTGTCTTATTCAACCTAGAATCCTAAAACCCTTCCACGTTTCTTAGGAAACTTTAATATAAGTCCCCCACAGAACATTGGCTAGGAACATTTCTTCTAGATGTCCTTATCACATGATGTTAAACTGCATAGTTCGATCTTTATCACATGACCTTAAAAGGTGTAGTGTGTCCCATTATGTGGAACTAAACTATGTGGGTTATGATTCATTTCACAAGGATATGTTGGAATCCCATCTCATTGGTCCTATCCTGACATGGAAACAACTCCCATATCCCTGGTAAATGATAAACTCTAGAGTGCCCCATTATGTGGACTAAAAACCAAATCGTGATAATAAGTGATAAAATAATCTCTAATCCATTCATAAAAGTGCCCCATTTATAGAGAACTTTAAATACATACATATATCTCCATTTATGAAGAACCTAAGATATATACCGATGACTCTAACCACCACACATGATAATAATTGATTGTTAATTCAATGGTGAGTTAGGTTATACATGGGAATCAATGAAGGATTCACGAACCTAACATAAATATATAATAGAGTCTCAATGTAGGTGACAGTTCCCCAGAAAAGGGTGTGATGATCCCAGCCTCCCATTATCTCGAACAATGTGAGTTATTAAGTATCATTGGCCAAACTTCCAAATGAACACCTACCTTTGTAAATTAGTTCCATGAGTCATCATGGATATAACAAACATTGTGTGTTTCTAGTTATATGGATAAAACCCATTGGAAACTGCCTGAAAGGGACATGGGTGTTTGTGTTTGATGTAAAGGTAGTTCCACCAACACCACAAAATTCCCTTCTAACCCCACATGGAATTCAAGTAAAAAAAATGGAGAATTTGACATGAATCCTTAACCAATATAATGATGTCACCTACCTGTCAGTCCCATTTTTAAATCAAGATGGAATTTGTCCAAACAAGACAATAAATCATGCTTGAGTTCGTTTATTGAGATTCACCTTTTACATGGTTTTCTTGTTTTTTTCACCCATATTTCTGGAACATCAAAAAAGACCCCCTTCAATCCAAATGGAGTCAAAACATCTCTCACAGATGTATTCCATGGAATCCATTCATGGTGGGTCCTCATCAAAGTAGAGGACTCCATCGCCAACTGAGCGTATTCAAAGTTGGGTACCAAATTCACCGGTTCAAGAGTATGGCCAGAATGGTACTTTCTCAACCTTGGAGGCTGGCTTCCATGCCCTCCAAATTGTGAGGCTCCACCAAACATCCACTCAGTGATGACTGGGGGTCAAGAAGAAGATGAAATTGATCGCCATATCCATCCATTTTAGGAGACTATCCATAGAATACCATAATAAAATAATCCTTAATATTAAGTTGGTAGACAAAGAGGCCATGATCGACCCCACCTAGAAGACACATAGGTCCTTCCAAAGGTCCCTCGCCAGCAGACCTCTCTGTCAACACCGTGGGGAAGTGAACCCTTAACATTATGAGGGTTCCACTCTCAGTAGTCCAACTGACGTCACCCAGACTAGGGTATGCAAGATGACCCTCCAGGGGAAACAATTGGTCCATTGGGAGAAGGGGTACACCTATGCCACCTCTGAAGAATCCCACCAACCACATTTGGTGGAAAACAATGATCAGAAACATACAACTGCTTGCACTAATCAAATATTCAAGCATAATCATATGAAAACATCCAATGAAGCCCACGAACCAAATAAAACATCACAACGTGAGCAAGAACAAACACCTACATGCACATAGAAATCACGCTAGTAAAATTTGGTGGAAATATGTGAGCAAGAACAAACACCTTCCCGCATCACTCAAGCCCATCCGTATCTTATTCTGGAACTATTCAAAGAAGTTTGGTAGCTAAGTATGGTGAAAAATGAAAGCAGGTTCATACACCTTCTGACATTGATCAATCATTATAGATGTTTCATTTGGTATCATTTGAAGAGTTTAGTTGGAATGTCCTGAAAATGAATAGGGTATACCTAGACCTCTACCCCTGGACCTGAGTACTGCCAGAATCTACTAGAATAAAATGGAGGAAAGGAGTAGTCACACACTCCTCCTCCAACCAAGAAGTGGGAATATATACCCTTTCCAACTAATGTGGACCTATTTTCACATAGTTTTTCAACATATTTTTACTTAATTTTTAATGATTTAATTAATTATTTTATCACTTTATACTAAATAATTGTACTTTTGTATTTTTATAGTTAACATTGTTAATTAATCAATTTTTATAATTAATTATGTAATTTTGTCTTTAAATTAATAATTTTAATCTTACTAAACTATTCAAATTTAATGATGTCTTATTTAGTTTGGTTAATTTCAATCTGCTTAACTTTATAATAGTAGGTATTTATTATAAACAATTATTTAATCTATGTAATTCAATTTAATTAACTTAGACATTATTTTAATATTTAATCTGTTAACTTAGTTTCATTAGAATTGATTAACGTTGTTAATTAATTTAATTTATGTATCCTTCCAATCATTTACGTATGTAATATGTGTTTTTAAAAAAATTCAATTGTTCGATATTAATTCTATTAGTTAAAAAAGTTAAATAATTAATTAATTAATGGTTATAAACATTAATTTTATTATTTTATTAATATAGATTGAATTTTAATTCATCTCTTAGCTGTTTTAGTATACCAGTGAGGTAGATAATAGTTTTAGGAGAAATAAAGAGTTACTGTTACTCCTATTTTCAGCTGCTGCAGTTGCCTTGTAACTGTTCTTTAAGTAATTATTATATAAGTCTTTTATAATTGCAGTTTATTATTTAATTAGTTTTTAATTTAAGTGTTTTCTAATTAATAACCTAAGTTGTGTTTATGTTTAAGTTAGAGTTTAATAAAATACTTCCAAGTTTCATTTTATCATCTAACTAATTAACTATGTTGTTTAATAAGTTTAGTTAATCCTAATTATTTTAATTATATGTTTGTAGTTAATTAATTGTAGGTGTTCTGCATTTGTTTAGACTTATTTTAAATGAATATTAACTTTTATTTTCATAGTTAATAATTAGTCGCTTCTATTTTTAGTTTTCAAAATAATTTGGTTAGTTTTTAGTTATAGTTAATTAATTAGTCTTTAACAATTTAGTTATTTTGATTTTTAATCTAGTTAGTTAATGTTTTATTCATTCTAATGTTTATTGTAAATTAATTTTTTTGTTGTTACTGTTTTTTAATTTTTAACTATCGGTGAGTGTCACACCAATGTGGTGTCACACTGATGTTTTATTTATATAGCTATCGGTGAGTCTTGACTCACAGATTGCTTCGACGCACCGTTGTTGCGACGCACCGATCCTTCCATTGGTTTCATGTCTCACCATTTGATTTTTAATATTTTATTTATCGTTGAGTCATTACTCACCAATTCCATCTTGCTACCGATCCCCCACTCACCGATACTTGATTTTATTTTATCTAATGGTTTAACATGGCAGAATGTTGTTTTTTTGCACCGTTTAATTCTTTCATAGGTTAGTTTGGATTTTTTATTTTAACTATCGATGGGTCAATGACTCACCGATCCATTTTCTCAGCATCAGTGTCACATAGTGGCCATTATCTTTTATTATTTTAGTTTTCGGTGGGTAGTTTTTTTTATCGGTGAGTCCATTGCCATTCTATTTTTGGTCTTGCTGCTTCTCTGTTCAGCTACCGATCGGTTGATTAGATTCTTTACTCCATTCTTTCCAACCACCGACTCACCTAAGCTGTTGTTATCTTCACACACCGATACGTTTTTTTAACTACCGGTGTCTCTACTTTTCTTTTAATTATCAGTTTCTCTTTGGGTCTCTTCTTTTTGTTCTCTGCCTCCAACCTTACATCGGTGAGTCAATGACTCACCAATTTGCAGTGGACGTTTTCCTCTTTTCGGTTTCAAAATTTCTCGTTTCCCTCCACTGGAATCACTGATTCATCTTTCTTTCAGTTTCACAGTACACACCGATACTCTGTGTATTTATTCCATTTCTTCACTTGCAGCAACTCCTCGACCTCCGACTCAAACTCAAATTCAGTATCAAGTTAAGAAATAACATATTATACCAGAACCTGAATTGAATCATCAACAACACTGGTTCCAGAGGTCAATCTAGTGTCGCTGAAGAGTAGCTGTTTTCCCTGCCTTTACCGCACCATCCGCTCCAGCAAATTCATCGATTATCCGAATATTAAAAATTAATCGACACTCAAACCAGAATATCTAAATTTTTTAGTTCTACTTGAGAATTTCAACCCGATCTAAAGGGACTTTGCTGAGCTGTTCTTGTTCTACCGAGTTGAGTTACTGTTTTACCGCCACTGGTTCCGTGCAGCCGCACCGCATGAAGAAGGAGGGGTGGCGATGTCATGACCCGTGCTCGGGGCCCATGTCGTGACTACCCCAATCCTGCCTTCCATAGGCTAGGGGATGGTGACTAGCACCAAAGGCGTAAATCCCAATAACTGGGAAGGCATTGCCTTTATAAAAGTAAAAAAAACACTACAGAGTACTAGCGGAAGTAAAACACAAAGTACAAAGAGAAGTGCTGAAAGGTAAATGGGCCAGAATACAAACCCAAAAGAAAGTACAACTACAACTGAACAAAGTAAAACAGATAATTACAACAGCTGGAGGGACGGAAGCAGCTCCTGGGTCGTCCTCCTCGGATCCTACCTGAAGTGTAGGTACAGATGGCGCAGCTCCTGGATCATCCACCACAGATCCTACCTGAAGGGTAGGTACAGATAGCCCTCACAACGCTCTCTCCCGTCAACCTCCTCCGAGTGTCGTCTCGCCGTGATGTCCACCTCCGGATACTGGCTCGTCGTGTAGTCCACCTCCGGGTACCGTCCAACCCTCAAACACTCGGCCTCCGTCAGCACTGCCCGTCGTCTGCAACCAACACAACGAGGTGCGGGCATATACCATGCAGGGGTGAGTATAACGATACTCAGTAGGGACCCCGAGACCCTCAAGGTCTCACTAAAACCAACATGGATAACCACAAAGAAGATCTCAACAGATAACCTCTACTTAGGTATATGCCCATGCATATGCCTAAGTTATCAAGTAACCCATCTCAATCCTAAGGAAAACACCAAGATCATGAACTAAACGGATAACCACTACCTAGGTATATGCCCATACATATACCTAAGTTAACAAGTTACCCATCTCAATCATGAGGTAAACACAAAGGTCAAAAGTCTCAGCTCAAACCAAGATTTTCATTATCGAAACTGTAACTGCTGAAGAGCTCCGTCTCTGGAGTGTACAGTGGTCCTGTCATGACTCCGAGGTACTGCTCACTAACCTAAGACTGCTGAGGTACTCCTTCTGTTGAGTATCACGGGTCAGCCACCCAGACACAGTAGTGCTTCCCGCCGAGGTATGTCACCCAAACATAGTAGTGCACACCCCCTAGTAGCCTGCTGAGGTACTCTCCGGATGAGTACTGCGGGTCTGCACTGTCACACAGGTAGTTCTCCGTCCTCCATGGGTCTGCACCTCACAAAGTAGTGCTCCGCCCACAGGGCTAGTCGACTCACTCCAAGTCGAGTCGGTCAAGCAGTCGTTAGGTCTCAGTCGGCTACACGGTCTCCGTACTTCGCAAGCTCGTCTCCGGGAGGGTCCACTCCACGACCTACAGGTCAATACTCCAAGTTTCTCAAAGTCCCACGACGAAGTATCTCAAAGGACCGCCTCGTCATAGGGGTCTCAACGCAACAGACGGCGCGTCAATCGAACACCCGGTCTGTGAGTTATTAGCCTTTTCGTCCCAGGGGCCCGATTGGTTTCGTGAGCGAACCAACCCAGCCGTATCTCAACTGTACCACAAACTATCATAGGGTATAGTCATAGGGACCATTTCTCAACGAGATCACCAACGGCGCTGACGGTTCGTCAAACGGACGTCTGGTCTGAAAGATATCAGCTTTTCCGTTCAACGGGCTCGGTTGGATTTCGGGTGCAATCAAACCCGGCCACTATACAACTATACGAAAAATCTCAAGCAAAGAATGCCCAAAGTTCTATCTCACTTAGATGATTCCAAGAAAGTCGACGGCACGTCAATCGGACGTCCGAAGCTCAAGATATAAGTGTTTCCGCTCCGAGGGCCCGGTTGGTTTCGTATCCGAACCAACCCAGCCAAACCCAAATTTTTCCGAAACCATGAGTGCAATATATCGAAATGACCGTCTCGTTCGAAGTATCGCTACGCAACTGACTGTGCGTCGATCGGAGGTCCGTAGCCCAAGATATGGGTATTTTACTGAAAGTTGTCCGAAATCGGGACGTCTGGGCCCGGACCGACCCGGCCCGACCCCCCTGGGTCGGCCCGAACCGGGTCCGACCCGACTGGACCCGGCCCAGACCGGCCGGCGCGGCCCGGCCCAGCTCGACCGGCCAGCCGCGTCTCAGCGTGGCTGAGCTGATGTCGGGGAGCGGGGGGTGCGCGCGGCCCGCCCCTCGCCGTTAATTGAGGGCGGCGGCGCAACCACCGCCGCCAATTCTTCCGTCGGTGCGCTCGGGCGCCGCCACCGCCTGGTGGCCGGACGGCTCCGACCGCCGGCTCCGGTCGCCGACGACGCCGCGCCGGCGACCCGCACCTCCAGGTGTTTCCGCGGGCTACCAGAGTTGCTCCGGTGGTCTGTTTTCAAAACCGTCTGAACCGGTGTTCATCTTGGGTCTCGTACTTTACTGCGCAAGATTCAAAAATACTTTGCTGCCCCGTTATGTCATCGCTCGTCAATCCGCACGTCAATTAACAAAACGCACCATCTTTGTGGTTCTCCGGCGCGACGCGTTGGCGCCCCGCCCCTTCGCCGTGGCCCGACTTCGTCTGCGTATGTCTTCGGGTTTCTTTGACGCGGCGCAATGGTATCGCGCATTTTTTTTTTCACGACGCGGCGTGATGGCGCCACGCATTTCCTTTTCGCTTGATTCCGCGTGGTGCGACAACACCACCCCTCCCCATACCAAACCACAAAGAAATCCAACATGGAAAAGGGAGGTGGGTCGGCCGTGTTTGTGCGGACCGTCCCCCTCTCGTTAAATGATAGCAGTTGGACATATTCACGAAGAATAAAAATCAAGGTAGTAAACAAGGGTTCACCAACAATAACAATTTAAATTCCCTACCTCTTAATTGTCATTCGTTGACGATCTCAGAAAAATGGCGGATATCGATTCTTCAATTGTCGTGTTCGTCACAGACTCCTAATTCTCATGTTCATGCGTCGGAAAGGAAGAAGGGTACTCGTCGTTGGTGGACGAGCGTTTGGAGGTGACGTCGTCGTTGACGACATTCTTCGCGGGCGACGTATTCTCCTTTGACGCGGATGAAGGACGTTGGAGATGTCGTGGGCATCGCTTCCCTTTCCTTGCCTTGGTTGAAGAATGATGAAAAAGATGGCGTCGTCGTGCTTCAGTGGCGGAAGAGACGTTCTTCGTGTTCTTCGTCGTAGAGAAAGAAGAAACTCAAGACTTCCTAAGCTTTTTCTCCAAAGGCACCCAATCAACTAAACTCCAACCCAAATAAAATAAGTTCTTAAATTATTTTATTAACACAACAAAGCTTATGAATTTCAAGAGTTTGAAATTTAAATTAACTCACATAATTAAATATCTCAAGTTGTCAAATTTAATGAGAGGGAGGTAGATAGACTCATTTAATGAGAGAGAGTTTCATCGACATAAATGGAGAGTTCAAGAGTTAAGGGGGTTTGATACTCATGTGGGCCCCACCTTATAACATCTACCCAAGGGAGTTTATGTGCGGGTGGGACCCTCCACTAACCTCCCCTTGAAGGTTCTAACTACCACTTCAAATAAAAATATGGCAAACACATATTTTTATTCAGTTTAATTAAAAACCTCCAAAAACTAACTTCCAAACTCGATAAAACGCAACTACGGAATAGGTGTTCCTAAGCAAAAAACCGGCGTTGCGGTTCCATCGGTGCCCTCAGAATTTGATTCCGAGCACCGGTTCAAAAGATAGAAATTCTCGCTCATTCATTCACTGAACGAACCCAAGCCAAACTTCGGAAAATGATTCTGGGCACACCGGGCCTCGGAATCAGACACCATCAGAAACTGCGTTCTTGTAAAATCCCAATGAAAATTAAGAAAACATTTTCCTTTAAATTTTCGGGTCTTTACAGGCCACCACTATCCGCACTTTGCTGGATGCCTTTGTAGAAGATGTCAATCCATGAAAGTTGCTGCTGTGTGTCGCTGGAGGCCGGAGGCTGAAGTTGGGATACTACTGCGAAGCTGCCTCCATGATGTAGGTTGAGAAGGACACCGCCGGGATGCTGTCGAGCTGCGGACCCACCGCTGTGGAGTGCGCAGAAGAGGATTGGAAGCCCTAATCCTCCCCCTGCTTGCACCGAATTTGGGGGAGGGGATAAATAAGATAAAAAATTAGATAATAATATAATAATAAAAGGAATATAAAAAAAGTAATTTAAAAGTAATGTAAAGCCAAAAAAGAGGGTGAAATTTAATTAATTAAATGAATAGAATAATATTTATTAAAGTTATGAGTCAAAACAATTTTAAATAAAACACAAAACTAAATTAATAGTAATTTATAATAATTAGTTAATACACTTTAAATAAGTATAAATATATAATTAATTGTAATTAAAAATAAGCTATAAAATATTCTAATTAATTTATAATGCTTAAAACTTGAGAAATAATTTCAATTACTAAATTAAAATTAATTACCTAACTAATTAATCTATCAAATTAATTTCTTTCATAGTAATAATTAAATATAAACTTTTATCATAATTATGTATTTATTTTTGTTGTCTTATTTATAACTTAGTATTTATATCTTTTAACTTAATTAAATTAATAACTTTTTAATAATTTATATTTTACTATAGTAATATTAAATGGACAGTTTTATAAATAATATAAAAGTAGATAATAATTTTCCATTTACGTTATTTATTATTTAACTTTAAATAAGTATTATAATAGTAAATATTAAATAATTACTGTAACTTTTTAATTTCTTTTTTAAGTTTTAATTATTTCATTTATCGTGTGCAGGTTCATTCAAGAAGTAGAAACGTGTCCCGGTTCATCCAACTAATTCAGCGGGAGTTAGTTAGGAGGGAAAAGATAGCGCGACATGCCGGTCGTGAAAAAATGCACATTTTGCAGTGCGTGGGTGAATAACTTTGAAGTCGGTGTAGATCGAGCAGTGACGAGCAGCAGATGAAAACATGGTATTAAAACAGAGAAAGCAGCAGAATTAGGATGGAGGGGTTTTTCTGATTCACACACCTGGTGACTAATTGAAGATTCCAGAGCTTCTCTCTCATCCGGAGCATTGTAGTCCTAGAGTCGAAGGAGTAGAGGAACATAATATCTTTAGGGAGTTCATTCTCCCTTTGTTTTAAATCATGTACTCTGTTCCTTTGAAATGTTTCTCATTTCTATAGTGATAATGAAAAATATATTAGTTAGATAAATTCTAGTTCAGGGAGAGTTCTAGCTTTACTGGTATCTTTTCCATCCTTTTCACTTATCATTTTAATGTGTTTAGAATTGATCGGCGAGATCTGTTCTAAATACATACATCTGTTCTGCACCACAATACTGAATTTCATGCACCTACAATTTTTCAGCAAGTTTGATTGTAAAAACTTTTTCTTAAAACATTAAACTCAAATTGAAAATTTCAGTACTGACAACGAGTTTAAACTGTTGTTCATCTTAAGTCATCTTTCTGAAATTGTACTTCTCGGAGTGGCGAACTCTAGTTGTACAATTTCCACAACTTAATTCACGGTGAGGGAAGTAATTCGTCTCTTTTCAGTGGTACGGAGCAGTACTTTTACATGAAAAGGAAAATTGATTTAGAACAGTAGACTAGAATGATCCTTGAGCGCTCATCTCTTTTGTCTTTTATTAGCATTTTATTTTCTTCGTGCATCGTTCTTTCAGCTGAACTCTGGTTTAGTGTAGGTAGCGCAAATTTACAAGAGTTTTTTAGTTTTACATTGTAGTTTATTAATACATTAAAAAATGGTAAAAGATAAAAATGAAATAGAAGAACCACTCTGCTACTGACAATAGTGGAGCTTGCCATGTTTTTTTAGTAATTAGTGGCCAAATTAGCCTTCCATGTGGGTTTGACCCTGCTTTCCACATATACAGTAGTTAGTATGAAAATAAATTTTAAACTTTGACCGACTTCAATGATAGTTCAGGTCATGTTTTTGGCATCGTTGTCGGGGAAGGCACGAGCCATTGCTAAAAAAATAACTTTAAAAAATCACATTTATAAAAATCTTTAAAAAAATTGAAAATTTTGAAAACTGTAAAAAAAACTGTTACTCATCTTTCTGAAATGTTACTACTGAAACAATTATTTTTTTTTATGATCACAACAACTTCTAGTGCTACATTTGATCCCTCAATCCTTGAACTAGATAAACACTTAGCTGCTCTTAGAAAGAAGAACAAAATTGAAATAGAGAATCAAGATAATAGAGTTCCTAATAACAATTTCCAAAACCAACCAGAACTCTTAGATGAAAATGAAAGGCCTAGGATGATGGAGTTCCAACTCCCACAAGTTTCAAGCAACAAATCTTCGATTAGGCTTATCCCTAGAGCTCGTAACTATGAATTGAAATAGTTACACATTTCACTGATGCCTTCTTTTAATGGGCTCTATAATGAGGACTCTCTGGCCTTCATTAGAGACTTTTATAACACTGTGCAGCAATTATCACTTTTAGGTCTTACTGAAAATGAGCTAAGGATGAGTGTCTTTACCTTTTTCCTTAAAGGGAATGCTAGGAACTGGTTTTTAAGTCTAGATGATTTTTTTTGAGAACTGGGATAATGTTTATAAATCATTCATTATGAAATTTTATCCCCAAAGATTAAAAGGAGAACTAAGAACTAAAATCACAAGTTTTTACCAAGAAGATGGAGAAGATTTTCATGAAGATTGGGATAGATTCAAGGATTTGCTTAGGAAGTGTCCTCATCATCAAATCCCATCTCATCTCCTCATGGATACTTTCTATGAAGGGATTTCCTCCTCTAGTCAGAACATAGTGGATCATGATGCTGGGGGTAATTACAATGATAAGACTGATGGGGAGTTGAGACAGATATTCAATAATCTGGCCCTTGATTCTCAACATAATAATTCAAGAAGAAAGAGAGTCAATAGGAATATTAATACTATTTCAGGAGCAGATACTCAATGTCAACTTGATGAAATCACCAACCATCATCAAACCTTAATGAACCAAAATTCAAAACAAACTGTTAACCATGTTGAAAACTAAAATCAATATCAATCACTTAGACAACAATGTATTCAATGTGGTATGTATGGGCACTCTGAATTTTTTTTCCTAATGCTGATTTAACTTCCCAACAACCTGAAAATTTAAACATTGTCAATTATGGTCATAAGATGCCTCCAAAAGAATATCCATTCTCAAAAAACTATAACCAAGGCTATTGGAACCATCCAAATCTGTCGTGGAAGGATCAAGGTATTATTAAGCAAAAAACTGCCCCTAATTATCAGAACCAATTAAGATCAAACTTTCAAAATCAACAAAGGGGTGAGACTTCAAATGGTCAAGGAAGTAATGATAATCAAATGTCTTCTAAATTGGATCAGATCTTGAATAAAATAAATTCACAAGAGAAAAGGTACATGACTCAACTTAATAAACAGAATAATCAATATGATTCAGACAAAATGAAGACTGATGTTAGAATGCAGAATATGGAAACACAGTTAGGCCAACTTGCTAGAGATTTTTCACCTAGGGAAAAAGGTAGACTTCCACGTACAACTAAACTTAATCCTAGGGAGAATATCATGGCTGTTGTTACTAGGAGTAGGCTGAATACTCAAATTGTTGCTGAAAAACTGTAAAAATGCCCAAAATGAGAAAGTGTTTGAATCTGGAAATGAAAATATGCTTTGCAACCATGCTAAAAATTCACAGAAAATTAATGAAAATGATGAGAATCTGAACCTGTCACCTGGAACTCAAACTGAAACTTCTTTTAAAAATAAAAAGAATAAAGGAAAAGAAAATGTTTTGGAAGAGGTGAGGGACATGCACACTGTTCTGAAAAATTTTCCCCACCCATCCCCTTCCCTCAGAAGCTGAAACTTCAAAGTAATACTAGGGATGAACTTCTTTAGTTCCTTGGTCTCTTTTCTATGCTTCAAGTGAACATTCCTTTTATACAATCACTAATTCAAACCCCATATTATATGAAATCCTTAAAGAAAATTGTTTGAAACAAGAAGTACCTTGAAGAATTTTCTACCTACAGCCTCACTAAAGAGTTCAGTGATGTAATTCAAAAAAAAATCACACCCAAAATTGAAAGACCCGGGTAGCTTTGTCATCCCTTGTACTCTTGGAAATTCTGGTCAGCTGAACTATCTGTGCGATCTAGTTGCTATTATTAATCTTCTCCCATAATCACTATTTCGACAGTTGAGGCTGCGTGATATTCAACCCACCACGGTCATACTACAGTTAGCTGATAGATCTTTCACTCATCTTGTGTGTAGAATGGATGACTTACTAGTTGGGGTTGGGAAACTGTTTTTACCTGCTGACTTCCTTGTTATGGATATGGAGTGTGATCAAGAGGTTCGCATCATCTTGGGTAGGCCCTTCTTGTCCATAGGAAGTGCTTTTATAGATTTCTCAAAGGTTCAATTGATATTCAAAATTGGTGAACAAGAATAATAGTTCAATGTTTTTAAAAATATTAAGGAACCATCATATTCTGAAAAGTGCTCAAAAATAAAGTTCCTTGAAGCTGAATGTTCTTACAAAAATAAACTAGAACTCATTGAAGAATCTGAAAATCAATCCTCTATTAAAGAAAACTTTTTTGAAGTTGAAAATAATGTTCAAGTTAATCTGGAAATTGAAAATTCGGCTGAATCAACCAATCTGGAAAATTTTCCAGATCTGGGCAACTGTCCAGTTTCTGTTGTAGGAGAGTACTCTGTTTCTGATCGTAGGAGCTTTCTAAGTGAAGTGGGGGGTGTTTCTATTAGCAGTAACACTTCTGAGAACATTGATGATACTAAGGGAGCACTTTTGAGACAATTAGATGATTCTACTATGATAAACCTATTGAATTCTGATATGGAATGTCTGGATTGCATATTGCCCACCTTGGACAGTAGCACTGCTATTCCTAAATCTGAACTTGTAATTGAAAATCATTCATCTTTTAATACTCCTTACAAAAATATGTTGAAGATCTTAGACTTCCCAGGCCTAAGAGTCTTCCTTCAAGTGTAGAACCACATGATATTGAGCTGAAGCCCATCCCTGCCCATCTTAAATATTCATTTTTAGGTGAGAACTCTACTTTGCCTGTAATAATTTCTGCTGAACCTAATGAAAATTAAGAACAAATATTGTTGAATGTGTTGAAGAAGTTTAAATCTACCATAGGCTGGACAATAGCTGATATCAAGGGTATTGGTCTCTCATTTTGTATGCACAAGAATCCCTTGGAGCCTAGTCATAAACCTACGGTAGAGTGTCAAAGAAGATTAAATCCAAACATGAATGAAGTTTTGAGAGAAGAAGTAATCAAACTACTAGACACTGGAATGATATATCCCATTTCTGATAGTTCTTGGGTCAGCCCTATCTGGGTTGTTCCCAAGAAGGGAGGTTTCACTATAGTTAAAAATGAAAAAAATGAAGAAGTCCAAGTTAGGAAACCCACAAAATGGAATGTCTGTATAGATTATAGGAAGCTTAATGTAGACACTAGGAAGGACCATTTTCCAATGCCCTTCTTCAATCAAATGCTTGAGAGGCTTGTAGGAAATGAATTTTTATGTTTTCTGGATGGGTATTCTGGTAACAACTAGACCCATGTTGCTCTATAGGATCAAGAGAAGACAACTTTCACATGCCCCTTTGGAACATTTGCCTACCAGCGGATGCCATTTGGGTTTTGTGGAGCTCCATACACCTTTCAAAGGTGTATGATGGATAACTTTTCGGATATAATTGAGAGAATCATTGAAGTTTTCATGGATGAATTTTATATAGTGGGGAGTACTTTTGAAACTTGTTTAGGAAATCAAGAGTTAGTCTTGGAGAGATGCATTGAAACCAACCTTGTTCTAAATTGGGAGAAATATCAATTCATGGTTACATAGGGTATTTTACTTGGTCATAAAGTGTCAAAGAGAGGTTTGGATGTTGATACAGCTAAGATTGAAGTTATACAGAAACTGTCACCTCCTGGAATTGTTAAAGGTGTTAGAAGTTTCGTAGGGCATGCCGATTTTTACCGAAGGATCATAAATGATTTTTCTAAAATAACTAATCCCTTATTTTCTTTACTAGTAAAGGTTGAACCTTTCAACTTTGATGAAAACTGTTTGAAATCATTTAATCTACTTAAGAAGAAACTCACTACATCACCTATCATTACTACACCTGATTGGAAGTTGCCTTTTGAGCTTATGTGTGATTCTAGTGATATGGTTGTTGGTCTTGTCCTTGGACAGAGGAGAGATAAGAAGTTTCATGTGGTATGCTATGCTAGTAGACTACTAGACGATTCTTAAAAGAGTTATACCACCACTGAAAAAGAGTTGTTAGCTGTTGTGTTTACTCTTGAGAAGTTTAGATAGTATTTTTTAGGGTCCAAAGTCATAATTTTCACTAATCATTTTGTCGTAAAATACTTGATGTCTAAGAAGGAAACAAAACACAGACTGATTAGATGGATTCTTCTATTACAAGAGTTTGACTTAGAGATTAGGGATAAACAAGGAGCTAAGAATCTAGTTGCTGAACATTTGTCTAGGTTACCTCTTACCCATTCCAAAAATCCTAGGGAGATTAACTCTTCCATTCCTGATGAGAAGCTGCTTACTGTGTTAGTTAGGAAATCTTCTTGGTTTGCAGAATTTTCCAACTTCCATGCAGTAGGTGTTATTCCCAAAAATCAGTCCAATAACCAATGAAAAAAATCATTTCTGAGCTTAAATATTATTTTTGGGATGATCTCGTACTGTTTAAAAGGTGTGCTGATGGTATTCTTCGGAGATGTGTACCTGAGGAAAAGATGTATCCTATCTTAGAAAGTTTTCATTCTTCACCTTGGGGAGGCCACCATGGGGGTGAGAGAACTGCTCAAAAATTCCTTCAATCTGGTTTCTATTGGCCTACACTCTTTAGGGATGCTAAAAGTTTTGTGGTTGGCTGTGACAGGTGTTAGAGGCTAGAAAATGTGGGTAGAAAGAAGGAGTTACCCCAGAAAGGTATTTTGGAGGTAGAGATCTTTGATGTTTGAGGTCTAGATTTCATGGTTCCATTTCCATCATCTCATGGGAATGAGTATATTCTAGTTGTTGTTAACTATGTGTCATAGTGGGTTGAGGCAGTCTCTCTTCCCAATAATCAAGCCATTTCTGAAATAAAATTTGTCAAAAATAATATCTTTACAAGATTTGGAGTCCCAAGAGCTTTTATTAGTGATAATGTAACACACTTTAAGAACTATACGTTTAAAGATTTGGTGGAGAAGTATGGTTGTGTTCATAAAAATGGAACTCCTTATCATCCACAGTCCAGTGGATAGGTGGAAATTTCTAATAGAGAACTGAAACAAATTCTTGAGAAAACTATGTCAAACTCTAGGAAGGATTTGTTACTCAAACTGGATGAAGCTTTATGGGAATATAGAACAGCTTTCAAGACCCAATAGGTATGTATCCTTACAGGATGCTGTTTGAGAAATGCTATCATTTACCTATGGAGTTGCAACATAAGTCATATTGGGCAGTTAAGGCCCTAATCTTTGATTTTAAGAGTGCTGTTGAGAGGAGATTACTTGAGCTGAGTGAACTTGATGAGATTCAGGGAGAGAGTTATGATAATTAACGAATTTATAAAGAGAGTGCAAAAATCTTTCACTATTCTATCATTCAAACCAAAGAGTTCAAACCTGGACAAAACGGTCATTCTCTTTAACTCTAGACTTAAACACTTTCCTAGAAAGCTGAAGTTCAAGTGGTTTATACCATTTACTATTGTGAGAGTGTTGAAGAATGGAGCTGTTGAAATTTTTGGTGAAGAGAATAAGCCCATGTTAGTCAATGGGCGCAGAATGAAACTTTATTTTGAGGTACAACCAAAGGGCTTGGCTGCATTCACTGTTCTTGAATGAAGTCTAGCTGGGGACTTTAAACCTAGCGCAGCAAGGGAGGAAACCCTTGGTCTTTGTTGTGTTCATAAATAAGAAAAATGTAATTAAATAATGTCTAACTGATGAATTTCAATTCATTGCTTCATGGGAGTCAACCCATGCTCTTTCTTTAGTGTTTACTTTTATTTATGTTCTTGTTTTACTTAGAATAAAGTGATGCTTTTAATTATTATATATACTCTGTCTCTACTGGTTACAAATTCTTGGTTTATGTACTCTATGTTTCTAGGAATGCTGCTGCTGTCATATAAGGTGTGGAATTCCCATGGTCATTTTTTGACAAGAACTTAGTCAGGGAAGTACTTCAACTTGCTGCATTTATTTTTCTACTCTTGTTTTTGTTAATAAAATTATGCTTTCTTAAAAAATATTCTTGTTTTAAAAAATTCTGAAACTTGTCACTGTTATGTGCATAAATTTACATGTGCCCCCTTGTTGAGAAATTGAAATTCATTGTTTAAAATCTTTTCACTTCATGAAATTAAGTGTGGGGGGTTCCTATCTCTAGTTGTTGGGTCTTTCATTGGAACTGTATAGTCTATAGGGTGTTTAGCATGCATCTTATTGCTCTATTGAATATTTAATTGAATCATACTTTTCTAAACTTACTTACAACCTATGAATTGGGTTTTCACACTTCTTATGATTTTTTTGAACTTTAATTGAGAATCTGTGTCACTGGATTTAGATGTTAATGAATATACATGGATATGAACCTGCTGATTATTTATTCATTATGGAAAACTAAATTTTTGAACTTCATTGAGACCCTTTATACATGTCATCTATATACATAATTGAAAAACTATTTTAAAACTTAATTGATTAGTTTTTCTTCTCCATATTTAGAAGTCAACTTTGGGGACAAAGTTGGGTTTTAAGTGTGGGGGAGGGGGTCAATTCTTGACTATTCTAATCTGTGCTTAATTGAAATCCCATAAATTCCCACTACAAATTCAAACTTTTTTTAAAAAAGTTGTTAATTTTTTCAAAATTCTTGCATAATTTTAGGCTTTACAATTTTTCTCAATTGGGTCATGCCTTAGGAAGTGTATCTTGTTGGAAGTTAAGATTTTCATTGAATATGAAATTAAAAAGTTTGGATGATTTCTGTGTGATCTTTCTTAGTGAATTGATTGAAATATTGTTTAGATTCTACTTATGGAAGTGATATGGGTACCCTGTTTGTGGAATTATGATCATAACTCTTGGAACATGAAGTCTGATTTTGATTCTAGGGGACTCTTTCATCTTATTTAAATTATTAAAAGTAATTGCTTAAATTAGCCAATGTAAATGTTTTTTATATAAATCATTTGAAACTGGAGTAATTTGGGCATCTGGGATCCCACGGTGAGTCTCTGAGACCCTAGGTGTTTGGTGCGTTTCGGTTAACTAAAAGCCCTCTATACAATCTGAATAAGTGCATTGTACAGTATTTAGCACAATGATACATGGCTTGGGAAAAATAAGTAAAGTGTCTAGGGTCAAAAATGAGCTCATTAAGGTGATGGGAATAATGAACACCAGATGAAGAAAAGATCAAATGGTTTATATGGAAATCATTTAGGTTGTATCATTGAGGTGATTCACAAAAAAAAATATTTATCTCTAGGCCTTAATATTGAGTCAAAGAACAGAGTTCCTTGGTTGAGGTCTTAATTCCATTGATATTTTATTTCCTATTACTTTTGGACTGAGAACCTGAGATTGGATTGAATTTGTCACTAAACAGTACCACATATGTGGCATGACATATTCTTTGATGGATGGTCTTTGTGTTCTTAATTACCTTTGAGTATTTGTTTTAAGGGCAAGATCCATTTGAGTTACTCATTTTCTTAATGCCTACTGTTATGTAGTGTTCTCTATTTTGAGTACTAGAGATGTTACATTTTGAGCAATATCATAAACACAATTTACTGTTTTTCAAAGAAAATAAAACATGGGATTGTTTGAGGACAAACAATGCTAAGGGTGGTGGAATTTGATGTGGATCTATTTTTCATAGTTTTGCCACATCTTTTTACTTAATTTTTAATGATTTAATTAATTATTTTATCACTTTATACTAAATAATTGTACTTTTGTATTTTTATAGTTAACTTTGTTAATTAATCAATTTTTATAATTAATTATGTAATTTAGTCTTTAAATTAATAATTTTAATCTTACTAAACTATTCAACTTTAATTATGTCTTATTTAGTTAGGTTAATTTAAATCTTCATAACTTTATAATAGTTAATATTTATTATAATCAATTATTTATTCTATGTAATTCAATTTAATTAACTTAGACCTTATTTTAATATTTAATCTATTAACGTAGTTTCATTAGAATAGATTAACATTGTTAATTAATTTAATTAATGTGTCCTACCAATCATTTACGTATGTAATATGTGTTTTTAAATAAATTAAATTGTTTTCTTTTAATTTTATTAGTTAAAATATCTAAATAATTAATTAATTAATGGTTTTTGAAAACTAATTTTATTATTTTGTTAATATAGATTGACTTTTAATTCATCTCTTAACTGTTTTAGTCTACCTGTGAGGTAGATAATAGTTTTAGGTGAAATAAAGAGTTACTATTACTCCTCTTTTCACCTGCTGCAGTTGCCTTATAACTGTTCTTTAAGTAATTATAATATAAGTCTTCTATAATTGCAGTTTATAATTTAATTAGTTTTTAATTTAAGTGTTTTCTAATTAATAACCAAATTTGTGTTTAAGTTTAAGTTAGAGTTTAATAAAATACTGCCATGTTTTATATTATCATCTAACTAATTAACTTTGTTGTTTAATAATTTTAGTTAATACTAATTATTCTAATTATATGTTTGTAGTTAATTAATTGTAGGTGTTCTGCATTTGTTTAGACTTATTTTAAAAGAATATTAACTTTTATTTTCTTAGTTAATAATTAGTTGCTTCTATTATTAGTTTGATAAATAATTTTGTTATTTTTTTGTTATAGTTAATTAATTAGTCTTTAACAATTTAGTTATTTTTATTTTTAATCTAGTTAGTTAATGTTTTATTCATTCTAATGTTTTTTGTAAATTAATTTTTTGTTGTTACTATTTTTTAATTTTTAACTATCGATGAGTGTCGCACCGATGAGGTGTCACACAGAAGTTTTATTTATATAGCTATCGGTGAGTCTTGACTCACAGATTGATTCGACGCACCGTTGTTGCGACGCACCAATCCTTCCATTGGTTTCACGTCTCACCATTTTATTTTTAATATTTTATTTATCGGTGAGTCATTACTCACCAATTCCATCCTTCTACCGATCCCCCACTCACCGATACTCGATTTTATTTTATCTAATGGTTTGAAATGGCAGACCGTTGTATTTTTTTGCACTGTTTAATTCTTTCATCGGTGAGTTTGGATTGTTTATTTTGACTATCGGTGGGTCAATGACTCACCGATCCATTTCATCACCGTTAGTGTCACGTAGCTACCATTATCTTTTATTATTTTAGTTTTCGGTGGGTAGTTTTTTTTATCAGTGAGTCCGTTTCCATTCTATTTTCGGTCTTGCTGCTTCTATGTTCAGCTACTTATCGGTTTATTGGATTCTTTACTCTATTCTTTCCAACCACTGACGCACCGCAGCCGTTGTTATCTTCACACACCGATACGTTTTTTAACTACCAGTGTCTCTACTTTCCTTTTAATTATCAGTGTCTCTTTGGGTCTCTTATTTTTGTTCTCTGCCTCCAACCTTACATCGGTGAGTTAATGACTAACCAATTTGTAGTGGAAGTTTTCCTCTTTTCGGTTTCACAATTTCTCGTTTCCCTCCACTGGAATCACTGATTCATCTTTATTTCAGTTTCATAGCACACGCCGATACTCTGTGTATTTCTTCCATTTCTTCACTTGCAGCGACTCCTCGACCTCCAATTCAAACTCAAATTCAGTATCAAGTTAAGAAATAACATATTATACCAGAACCTGAATGTAATCATCAACAAAACTGGTTCCAGAGGTCAATCTAGTGTCGCTGAAGAGTAGCTATTTTTCCCTGCCTTCACCGCACCATCTGCTTCAACAAATTCATCGATTATCCGAATATTAAAAATGAATCAACACTCAAACTAGAATATCTAAATGTTTCAGTTCTATTTGATAATTTCAACATGATATAAAGGGACTTTACTGTGATTTTCTTGTTCTTATGAGTTGAGTTACTGTGTTACTGCCACTGGTTCCAAGCAGCCGCACCACAAGAAGGAGGAGGGGTGGCCACCACTGTCTGCACTTTGCTAGATGCCGCTGGAGAAGAAGCCGAGCCGTGAGCGCCGTTGCTGTGTTTCGCTGGAGGCTGGAGGCTGATGCGGGGATGCTTCTGTGAAGCCACCGTCGCGCTGTAGGTTTAGGAGCACATCACCGTGATACTGTTGAGATGGGGAGCCACCGCTGTGGAGTGCGCCGAATAGGATCGGAAGCCCTAATCCTCCCCCTACTTGCACCGAATTTGGGGGAGGGGATGAATAAGATAAAAAATTAGATAATAATATAATAATAAAAGGAATATAAAAACAAAAAAGTAATTTAAAAGTAAAGTAAAGCCAAAAAAAGAGGGATAACATTAATTAATTAAATGAATAGAATAAGATTTATTAATGTTATAAGTCAAAATAATTTTAAATAAAACCCAAAACTAAATTAATATTAATTTTTAATAATTAGTTAATACAATTTTATGGAGTATAAATATATAATTAATAGTAATTATAAATAAACTATAAAATATATTAATTAATTTATAATACTTAAAACATAAGCAATAATTTTAATTACTAAATTAAAATTAATTAACCCACTAATTAATCTAACAAATTTATTTCTTTAATAGTAATAATTAAATCTAAAATTTTATATTAATTATGTATTTATTTATGTTATCTTTTTAATAACTTAGTATTTATATCTTTTGACTTAATTAAATTAATAACTTTTTAATAATTTATGTTTTACCATAGTAATATTAAATGGATAGTTTTATAAATAATATAAATGTAGATAATAATTTTCCATTTATGTTATTTATTATTTTACTTTAAATAAGTATTAAAATAGTAAACATTAAATAATTTCTGTATCTTTTGAATTTCTTTTGTTAAGTTTTAATTATTTTATTTATCGTGTGCAGGTTCATTCAAGAAGCGGAAACGCGTTCAGGTTCATCCAACTAATTCAGCGGTAGTTAGTTAGGAGGGTAAAGATAGTGCGATATGTCAGTTGCAAAAAAATGCACATTTTGAAGTGCGTGGGTGAAGAACATTGAAGTCGGTGGAGATCGAGCAGTGAAATGCAGTAGATGAAAACAAGGTATTAAAACAGATCAAGCAGTAGAATTAGGATGGGGGGTTTTTTTCATTCACACACCTGGTGACTTATTGGAGATTCGAGAGCTTCTCTCTCATCCGGAGCGTTGCAGTCCTAGGGTCGAAGGTGTAGAGGAACATAACATCTTCGGGGAGTTCATTCTCACTTTTTCAAATTCTTGTACTCTATTCCATTGAAATGTTTATCATTTATATAGTGATAATGAAAAATATATTAGTTAGCTAAATTCTAGTTCGGGGGGAGTTCTATCTCTACTAGTATCTTTTTCATCCTTTTCACTTATCATTTTAATGTGTTTAGAATTGATCGGTGAGATCAGTTCTAAGTACATAAATTTTTTCTGCACCACAATACTGAATTTCATGCACCTACAATATTTCAGTGAGTTTGATTGTATAACCTTTTTCTTAAAACATTAAACTCAAATTGAAAATTTCAGTACTTACGGCGAGTTTTTACTGTTGTTCATCATAAGTCATCTTTCTGGAATTGTACTTCTTAGAGTGGCGAACTCTAGTTGTACAATTTCCACGATTTAATTACTGAAGAGGGAAGTAAGTCGTCTCTTTTCAGTGGTAAGAAGCAGTACTTTTACATGAAAAGGAAAAACAATTTAGACCAGTATACTAGAATGATCCCTGAGCGCTCATCTCTTTTGTCTTTTATCGGCATTTTATTTTCTTCATGCATAGTTCTTTCAGCTGAACTCTGTTTTAGTGTAGGTAGCACAAATTTACAAGAGTTGTGTAGTTTTATGTTGCAGTTTATTAAAACATTAAAAAATATTAAAATATTAAAATGAAATAAGAAAACCATTTCGCTGCTGACAACAGTGGAGCTTGCCATGTTTTTTTTAGTAATTAGTGTCCAAATTAGCCTTCCCTGGGGGTTCGACCCTACTTCCTACATATACAGTAGTTAGTAGGAAAATAAATTTTAAACTTTGACCAACATCAATGATAGTTCAGGTCACCAACCACTGAATTTTTAAAGAAAATCCTAACAATGGTGAAGGAGAAGACACAAATTCCTTCCCACATCTTACAGACCTTCCTAGATATTATAATGACAACAATTGTGGCAGAGGGGAGGATACCAAACTCCATCTCCACAAATGGGGAAAATCATCAACACATCACCCCAGAGTAGACACACACCTCTGCTCCCTTTAAAGAGTGTTTTGGGGGAAAATCCCCTTCAATTTATAGACAACTGATCGAGTCCATACCCCTGTTTCGAATGGAGGTAATATGCCTAGTCCAATGACTGCTCCGTGGTAGGTACTGACCCCTGCTAAAATTTTAGTAGTAATACGAGATCTTGTAAAGCAATATTCCATACATGAAAACCACTTTCCCTAGCATGTGGACCCAATTTCTTACAAAAAGGCATAACAAATCCTCACCAGAGGCAAATGGAAAGTGAAGAGCCAGTCTAAAATCCCATTATGCTCAATGATGGAGTTCTTGAAGCCCTCAGACATTTATTTTTGGTAGCTCAAGATATTACCACCCCATTACCAAATCATGGGGTCAATAGCAGTAATTGTGAAGGTCCTTTAGAGATGCTTCACTATGGAGTATTTCATCATGTTCATAATCCGATCAATCTTGAGATCCCATCTCTTAATAAGAGTCACATCAGAACTCTACGTGGTTAGATGATCAAATAGTGAGAAGGTATCCCCCCTTGCTGTCATCCAACCTAAAGATCCTCCCCGAGATATATACTGTAGCGGTTTTACTTTCATTCAAACAACAAGCCATAAAGGAAATCCTCCCCATTATGGAATTCTCTATGAATGTTCTCTCCATAGTAGTGTTTCAATTCATAGAGAGGGTCATCCACATTGAAATATAGTGATGATAAAGACATCATATCACAAGGCACTTTGGAAAATAAGGGTAGTCATGTCTGATGTCTTGTTATTGAAAATTGAAATCCTTTATTAGCTGGAAGGTAGACCAATGTGATAGTCACTCTTTGAACCACCCTTGGATCACCTGTCTTCTAATGTAATGGAGAAAGTACCAACCAATCACAAAGATTAAGCTAAAGGGGTAGGAAAGCGTCCACTTTTCTTAGACCAGGTCAAGGAATCTCTGAAAAAAGATGAATAAGATACATTGAACATGAGAAGACAATTTTCGAAAGATAACATATCAGTCATGTTCAAACCTTTATCCACTACTTAGTCCAGCATTCTAGAAGAATTGCTGGAATATTGTGTGCATGTCACATGCCTTAATAATTGAAGCACTATTTATTAGTTAAAAGAAAGGGTATTGACTTACAAAGAGTATCAAAGTCACCACCAGGTAATAGAACAGACACACCACCAAATTGACTTGGCAGCTCTCCTACTTCCATGACATCCAAAATTGGGGAAACAAAAATGATACCTTTAGAAAACATGCCTCAACATGATAAATGAACTATGTTAGTTGTTTACAGTTACCCCATACGGTTTTTATATTAAGGGATGGGGTGAACACTGAGCACTTTATTTCACTGTGCTCCCTAATCAACAAATCCAACCAATTATGACATCATGAAATGTCATATTTCAGACTGACTTCAACAAGCATACACTATTCATAATTGATTATATATTCTACCAAAATAGGCCCTGACTGACATTTACTGACGTCAGTCTAGAAGAGGGAAAGCCATTGAATGAATATTTCAGCAAGATTTTGAAAATATCAAACAAGCTTCCCGCTTAAGGGAATTAAATCATCATATAGTGAAAATGACGATGATAGAGAAAATCTATGTGGAAGCAAGGGATTCTAGTGAAAATTTAATGATGCACCCAACCAATATTCAAACACTATTCCATTAAATCAAGATGGTTTTCATGAAAGTAGCATGAATGAAAATCGAGGAGAAAACCCATCCCACAGGGCTAGGGAATTTTTTAACATAATATTCAAGGTCTTCAAATAAATCCCAATGAAATTTTGAAATGGATTAGGAACAATCCCAACCCATAGGACTGGGGCATTTTTCACCTCAACAGAATCCTCCTATGTGATAGTTAGTCTTCTCCCAATTTGTGTAACATCATAGAGTGAATCCTCCCAATTTGTCCCATCTTGTGATTGGGCATCCTCATTAGGCCCATATAAATCAGAATTTTCAAGATATTCCCTTTGGACCACTTTCCATAAAATGACTCCAAGAGAGTTAGTGAAGGAGAGAAGAAGGCCTCATGGAGGATTCATACAATGGCGGGTTTTCAAAAATACTGATGAAGTGCCTACAAGGTGTTAAACATTGGTGACTGTCATTAACACCCACTTAAGATCCTACAGAACACATGGACAACACATATAATCTGGAGGAATAATTTTTGGATCATAATGTGGTATACACTGAAAAAATGAATGAGGTGTTTATACAAAAAACAATAGGATTTCCCTGAAATTGAAAATTCCCTAAACAATCCCTCCATTAACTCCTTAAAGAGAACTAAAAAAAAGTAAAGGGAAAAGGTATGTTTCCACCTCACATATTACCTAAATAGGTTTGACCCCTTACACTTGAGGAAATGTTCGCTCAGAAAGAGGAAGAGATGAAATAATTGATAAGAATCAACGCATAAATACTTTGAGGTAGTATTCCTATTGAATATATTCTGCAAGTAGAGCAACAACTCGCACGACCAACCGACTCGCCTCAACAAAGAGGGTTTTTTATAACAACTGAAATGGAACCAGAACACCCACATAATGTGGGGTACCAAAAAAATATAAATGGATCCCACAACACTAGATCTGAAGTTCCCTCCATGAGGTATACAATATGGATAAGGATAGGTGAATCCTTTTTGGACTAAACCCTATAGGTTACCCTTGAAAAATACTTATTGTACTTCTATAGTTTTCCCTACCAACCACTTACTTGGTACAAACATCCTCTCATTCATACATTTCTCAAGGGTTCATGAAAACTATTGAGTTGAGAAAGGATTGATTGGAATACATGGAGGAATGGCCTGTGCCTATACAGCTTGAAAAGAAACCTTATCTCAAGTGGGTTAATCCGACTCTTCCCCCGCCAAACATTGGGACCCCTAAATTTCTAAATTTTAATGGATTAGGAGACCATAGTAGCATCTTATGCATTTTTTATCTCACTATGAACCCTTGATGAGGACACATGAACAAAAAGAGGTAGTGGAATTCTAGTTCTTCATGAAACCATTATAGGGACCAACCTTTGTGTGGAACACTGGTTTTTAGCCCGGTTAACTACATGGTGAGAAGATCTCCACCAGAAGTTTCTCTATTAATTCGGATTGACTATACTAAAGGAATTATTCAACAATCTCTTGATCTACAAATAGTTGGAGAATGAGAGGGTCTCAAATTTCATCGATCAGGGGAAGGGGTTGACATACTCCCTAGGATCACAACATTCTCAAGAAGATTTGATGTCCACATGTATAGATAACCTTCACGTTGAGTTACACACACTAATCATCCCTATTAAATACACATGAGGGTATTCAAGAAATTTCCAAATATCTTAAATAGTGGATGTATCCATTGTGCGAACTAAGGAAAAGTACTGAGTAATTTCATCAACACAAGGAAATAGTACAGAAAAGAAGAGGCTACCACGGTTACACTTAAGCATCACCCTGCACCCGCTCCATCTCTAAATCCTATGCCATATCATACGGTCCCCCATCCTAAGCATCAATAATAATGCCCACATCATCAGTTGAGAAAAGGGAGAAGAGGAAAAAATAGTTTGAGGAGATGAAGAATAAGATTTATTCTTTCTGAATTGACCAAGTCCCTGACTACTTCATCTCAATATTGGAAAACAATATGAATAAATTGAAAAAACCGAAGAATCCCCACCAGGATGGTGATGAAGATCTCCTGAACTATTCCCCTTCTATTAAGCATTAGGGTCATAACATCCAAGAATGTTTTTTTTTCAAATACATCCTACAAAAAATGGTGGAATATAGTAAAGTGAAGTCGAGAAATCCACTTTCTCAAGTATCATGTGTTTCTTCCACCAATTCAAAAGTGGAAAGTTAAATGAAGGAAGATAAGTTTGAAGGTAAGATAAGGTTCATTGTATGGATGGATAGAAATATTATCAACTAGGACCATGCTATCTCGCGGGCATAGTTGAAACAACCGACTATTCCCCAAGCTGCTTCTGCTATGGAAAAACCAACTCCATCAACAACTCAGTCATCTAAAGGACAATCTTCTAAAAAACAACATGGATAGAGGAAAAAGAAGAAAACATAGGAATATGAACCTGTATCATGGCCAAAGTCTCCTTCAAATATATTGGAATTCATTCCTTCACTCCAAAAAACAAGGGTGCTATGCTGCCAAACTGTACCACCAGATTCGACCCTCCAGACGAAATCTGCATCAAATGAGGAGTTGATATTCACTTTCATTAATGTTATCCACATAATGGACCCCTTATCAGATTATGGGTGAGAATATGAACTAGAATTCCCTACATCTGATTGGGGAATTAGGGAAAGAGACTTCCAGATCCAAGGATACAGGGGAAGACGTGATTGTTCTAGAACGTAGTACTCTAGTAACGTACCCACTCAGACTGTCCATGCATCCAAAACTCATCAGAGGTCCATCCATTGAGTTTAAAAGGACAATGAAAGTTCCCCCAAACAAGATAGAGTTTTCCTTGACTCCATATTTCTGGAATATTTACTGATAGAAGTGCTATCACATAATCAACCTTGTCACTCAAGTAGACCTAGTCATCTTGATCCACCAATGAACGAAGTACCATCAACTCCTATTCCAAGAGACACCCAACCTACATAAAGAAAATTGGTTCCTAACATTATTCAAAAATATAATCCTAATGCTGAGAAGTGCATGACGTTGGACTAGAATATAAAATTTTAAAGCTGTTATCCCTAGATCCAGCCAATTTTTCAATCCTGGATGTGTTGAGTTTATCAAAATACCTCCAGGAAACACTCATAGAGACTTTTTCAATCCCTCAAGAATTTGAGCCTAATGTTTTTTCTTCCAATGTATATCATATAGAGATAGATCTTTTATAATGCTATGTGATCATCTCTTTCAAATAATAGAAATAATACACCATTATACAAGGAAACATCAAAAGTTTCTATGTATTTGGAAGGATTAATTAATTTTATATCCAAAGAGTATTCATTGAAAATGGATTAGGTTTCTACCTCATTTGAGTCTAAATACTTCATCAATTAGGTTATAATGAGTCCCACTTGTCCCCTCCCCTATAACACTACATGGTTTTGATAAGAGTGAGCAGCGACCTCTCAGTGAGGCCAAGCTCAGGACTCAGTTTGAGATCTCGCATCAGACTCAAAGTTCCTAGTTTTTTTAGCAAGATATGACATTCAATGTTTTGGCTGGAAGGGTTTGGTTACATCAGCATGAAACTATTCCCTCATCATACCACTATTTCCTAAAATATTTCGTTAATGGTTAAATTGGGACATTTTATGGTAGTAAAGCCCCATTTAATTTTTTTGAATCACAATAAATTGATGTGGTATTATATAAGAGAGAAGGGAAACATCGCATGATCGACAATGTTTCTTGAATTAATGCCTCGAATGGTCTGGAGATGACCCTGACTAATCCATTCAAGAAGCTCAGTTCAGATTATGTGCTACCCATTAATCATATTAAAGGAATGGGTCTAAGTTCAATTGCATGATCGGTGACTTTTTTGGTATCAGTCATAGAAACTGAACCCGGTTGTGTCGGAGAAGTTGTCAACTCTCTAGACCGTGACAAAAGCACAAGTGAGAATGATATCATTCAACCCAATGAGTATAAAAAATCACAGCCCAATTAGTCGGGTTGGATGTTGTTACTTTTTTCTCAGAATGTCAAGATATTGTCACCTCCTGAGGCTCTGGTAAATTTTCTTCATCAGTTACTTCCCTTGAAAGTAATTTATAATTAGATGGGGAAAATCATGAGTAATGGGAAGAGGAGTAAAACCTAAGGGACACCCCTCTAGTATTTGAGTAATGTGTATCTAACATTTTTGAAGAACTTAGATAAATAAATATGGGTGCAACATAAGATCCATGACTCACTTTGATCAACATGACCATGAATTATGAAGAATAAGATGTATATATCTCCTTTCTGAAGTAGTATCTAGTCCTGTTCACCTGGAATTACATGGAAATGCTAGGCCATGACCCTGGGGTTTCCACTCATCACATGGGATTTCTGGAAGATCATTAGGGATAAAAACAGGCATCCAGAAGGACACCCCCGACACATGCCTCCAAAATTAAGGCTGTAGTGGACAAACATATCAATAATAACTTCCTCCAAAAAGATTAGTATCTTAAATTAATAGAAAACATATACCTAATAAATAAGAATAAAATCAATATCAGGATTTTTATTGACTCCATAGATCTTAACTGGCATTTTTTTTAAATATGATTTCTTTGTCACAATCATGGAACTACTGATTTAAGCGATGACTGGTTATCAATCCCCCTTCATGGATGGATATTCAGGGTACAACCAAAGTTGAATAACCCTTGAATATGAGGAAACCACTACCTTAATATCCCCCTAAGGAGTATTTTTCTATCAGGTAATTCTCTTTGGATTGAAGAATGATGAACGACATATCAATGCTCCATGCATCAAATATTTAAACCCTACCTTGGAATGTTTTTCGAATTCTATTTTGATGATCTTAAGTTTAAGTTATGAAAGTTTCATGACCACCTAGATGATCTCGAGATCATTTCAAAATACTTTGATATCATAATTTGAAGATAAACCCCTTGAAATGTGCCTTCCAGATAACCCTGAGAAGGTTTATTGGCTTCGTTGTATTCCATCACAGCATCGAAGTCGACCCTGAGAAGAGGATTCAGAACAGGTGCACTCACCAGAGTAGATCCAAATGGATTTTTCAGAATGAGAGGGTATGGCTATGCCAGCAGGACTAGATTGTTCTTGCATGGTATTCCTAGCCAGATGTCTATGCAAAGGTGGACAACTACTATCATCATGCAGATGTTTGGGAGGGGATGTTCCTTGTAGATAGTCTAGTTGAATCCCCTATGACCCCCGGGTCATGTATTCTCTACAGCCTATAGGCCATGTAATCATTGAGCCTACGGGCCTTGTAAGGGTTCCCCCTCATCCCTTGAAAGATGTATTATCAAAAATAAATAAAAATGAAGGCCTTCGGGCCATTCGAGTATGAAGAATTTGACAACCTGAAGAAATATCTCTTGAGTACACCAGTGCTGATGCCACCCTTGGAGGGAAATCCCCTCATTTTATATGTTACAACCCAAGAGAGATTACTAGGTTATTCCCTTGAATTAAATAATGAAATTGTTAAGGAAAAAATCCATTATTATCTCAGTTGAACCATGATCGATACAAAGTCTCATTAGTCTGATATCAATAAGATATGTCTGGTGTTAATATTTTTAGTTTAGAAGCTAAGGAACTACTCGCAACACCATGAGGACCATTTGGTCTCTCGCAATAATATACTAAAATATATCCTCAGCCGTCCTATGCTGATAAGAAATTTGGCATGGTGGGAAGTTATCAGGTAATAGTTTGATATACAGTTTGTGCCTCAAAAAGAAGTGGAAGGCCAGTAGAAGTTATATTTTCTTAAAGAACACCCAATTGATGAGACAACATCGTTAAATACTAAATTTACTAATGAATAAATATTTTATATTCAATACAAACCCCAAACACAGGAAATGTATTTTTATAGCTCATATTGAAGATGAATGGGGAAGAGACTGGAAGAACCCTAATCTTTATAAAGTCAGGTTGGGAGTCGAACTTATCTCTCCAGTAAACAGATTTTTCATTACTTCTTAATATTGTCAGTAAGCTGTAAAAACATTGACGCAGAATATCAGGCCATCATTAAAGGCCTTGAATTGGAGCTCAAAATACCAATAGTCCAACTAGAGGTGAAATGTGATTCATAGTTGGTAATTAAATAGACCAATAATGATTATGCTATCAGTAAAAAAGACCGAATACCACTGGCTGTCCATGATTGAGGGTTAATGGCATAGATCCCCTCATAAGAAACATTTGATCACATCCAATGATCATATAATTCCATGAAGTTTATGTTGGAAAATGCAGATACAGCCTTGGAAGATCCAAAATGGGATGAAATAGTCATCAACATTGTTCATCATCGAATGGTCTTACCTTTTTCTCATGTCAGCACAAAAGAGATTGATGAAATCTATCCTATTACCAAACCATATTGTATTAGCATTGGGTGGATGATACCCATCAAATAATACCTTAAAATTGTATTAATCCCATTAGACAGAGCTATAAAGTAGAAAATATGATGGTAGGTAAACAACTTCACTCTTTATGATGGCCCATATCACCAGAAAGTCCTCTATAGATGAGGCTTTGTGGGTTTCTTTCTCAGATGTATCAATGAATAAGATACTGATGCTATAATGAAATAAATACACATGAGAGCCTTGGGTGATCACCATTCAGGGAATCATCTTTCTAATCAATTATGAAGACTAGGGTATTATTAACCCACTACGACAGATGATTGCACAAACTTTTCCCAAAAATACCATTCCTTCCAGGTGCACACCAACTTCATCCATCAGCCTACAAAGTTTCTAAAAACATCAAAATACTCTTACCCATTTTCCATTTGGGGGATGGAAGTCATAAGATCATATCCTCCCACTACAACCAAGCAGTTCATGTGTACTTTTACTGTGACTAATTTATTCTCTAAATGGGATGGGTAGTAACTCTCAATGAAATTGGGACCAAAAGAACTATCAACTTCATGAAATCGAACATCATTACTAGATTTTGTGTCCCTCACACAATATTGATGGAAAAGGACACCATTTTCTATTTAATGGTTAATAGAAGTTTTACCCGGAGTATAATATCAAATCCCACTGCTCATCCTGCTATCATAAAGTAGCTAATGGATAGATAGAGGCCTTCAAAAAGAACCTATAAATCATACTCTAGAAGAAGGTAGATATAGATAACAATACATGGACTAATAATCTCTTGCATGCCTTGTGGGAGTATCAGACCACAACTCGTACTTCCACATGGGAAACCCCAAATTCACTTATATACGGGACAAAATCAGTCATACCCATGAGGTCTAGTTCCCATCACTCCGTGTGGCCATCTGTGGTTTTCTATCCTTGGATGAAAAATCCTCCAAATAACTGGATGTACTGTAGTGAATCAATGAGAGAATATTGAACACCTTCCATTATTTGGATGTCCATCGAAATCTGATAGTGTGAGATTTCAAAGAGATGCACTACCTCTATTTATTACTCCAAGGAGAATTGGGGATAGTTCTTAGATATCCAATGAGACATGGGATGTGGCCTCCAATGTTTCATCAAAAGTGGTAAGGAACTTACTCCATGCACAAGGTCCACTGTAATGATTCTTATTCATTGTTATATATGGATGGAGGGCTCATTACGGCCCGAACATATAAAATATTTCTGAAAAGTTACTTCATTTGACAAAATAGAGACATGTCTCAACTAGACAATGTTAAACCGCATAGTTTGGATTTGGAGCATGATCCTAGAAATCATGGCATATTTTCCATTTAATAAGATGATAATATTTATGACACAAATTTCCTAACCGTATGAAATGAAAATACATAGTTCATGTTCCTATAGAAAAAACCTTAAAAGGAACACTATACGATCCTAGTCATATGACACAAAACTAAAAGGCGTCGTAATCTTTGCTATCAGAATTTAAACTACATAACCAAACATCCTAGTCAAAAGATGTTAAATTGTATAACAATTTCCTTAATTCATGACATAAAATAGCAAAGTTCGCATCCCTATTGCATGTTGTAAAACAACATAACATTTTTATACGTGTTTGAGGAGATCACAATTTTCAGTTTTGGGGCCCCAACACACCTTTATTCAAGAAATACATGTGTCTTTATTATTATTCTAATGAGATACGTAAAGAAACCCATATATCGAAACTTGGGTCAATCTATAACAAAATAAAATTCCCCCTCTCTGTGCAAAGGTAAAGTCTGCATATAGAACCATACAAAAAATATATGTAGCTTGATTCTCATTCTAAATGAGATATATTGTGACACCTAGACCTTATGTATTGGGCCCAACCATCATTGTAGAAAATAAAAAAGTCCCCTTCCCACTTCAAAACGTAATATATCTAGGAAAACCTTTTTCAAGAACTACATGTAGCTGTATTCTTACCATCACATGATACATAGTGACACCCAGATTCAAATTCTAGGGCCCATCCACATCATTCCCCTACTTTCAGGTCGAGCCACCTTATTCGAAAACACATGAATTTAAACTACATGGGATTATAGAAATACATAAAACAAAATTATTATTTAATAATATACATAGGGGATCCTCGATCCTATATCTTGGTGCATCCACCACGAGACATAATGTGTCCCTATCCTCTCCTTGATTTTATCTGCATGGTCAGAAGAACCTTTGACGTTCCGTGTTTCTCACATCAAGCATAGATCATGTTATATTAGGAGATTTGGTAAGGGTAACCCCCATGAACAAGGAATATCAGTTTATGATAGTGTTATCATGGACCTAGATGAAAGAACCTAAAAGGAACACCATGGGCCCTTATCACATGACATTAAACTACATGATTTTTGTCCATTGCATGACATAAAACTTCACATAGATATGAACCTCACCCAATAAGACCTCTATTTTGATGTTATTCTTCCACCACACCTCTATTCCAGAAATATGTGTGGATTGATTCTGATATCAATGGGATACATATTGATGCCAATGATTTATGTCTTGGGGCCAACCATGGGGTAAAGGAAGATGACCCCTCTTCAATGTATGTAATCTGGGTTCCCCCATTCAGAAGTCCATCAAAGGAAAAAAATGTCCCATCCTAAAAATAAGCCAAATATATGTGAGTAAATCCACACTCCCTAGAAAACATTGGTCTAAATTATTCCTCTATTCTTAGACATATTCCTCCCAAACATCATACTCCTATTGATGAGGAATTTCAGATCTCCATAATCATTTTCTAGCCATTAAAAATAGAATGTATGATACATGAGTATACCTTTGCATTGAATATGGTGCAATATTCCCTTGTAGTCATTGTATCAATCCACCCACAAAATTTTTAGGGTTCATCAACCAGAGGATGTCATTGTTTGACTATGATATAACATATCCCAATTGTATTTTCATAAATTCATGCACCAAATAGGCATACCAACCAATGATACATTCATATTCAGGACAAGCCTCTTAAATCTCTTTAAGACCCAACCATGTCATCATACCATATCACCTCTCTTGACCTGAGAAGCCTTGTGATCTGTCTATATCGTTCCCCGCCTCATGTCTGAAGTATGTCGGAACATCCTTGGATGACTAGGCCTAATACTACCCATATTTTCCATAATAGTTTGTTCATAGTCATAACACCCAAAACAAAAAGACACCTCTCTTTATTACCAGAATATTTTGTTATATAATTTTCTTCTCATACCTATGCACTCTCTCTATATAAACCAACTCTATATCCTGAGGAATTTTGAATCTCTATAAGTTTTCATTGTTCATCAAAAATAGAATTTCTAATACCCAAGGACACCTCTGTCTTGACTATGTTGTAACATTACCTAGTTTTCATTGTATGAATTCTCCCACAAAACATGTATTTCAATTAGAGGATTTCATTATTTGGCAATTCCACAACATTCCCCAATTGTCTTTCCATAACATTGACCATGAAACTACGCTGTCAACCAGTGACACATTTGTCTTCATAAGAATCCTCTTCTATCCTTGTATAACCTACAAAAATTATTTTATATTTCATTCTTGTACCATCTTATTTCTCAGATTCAGAACCCCCTAGATTATAATTTAAAACTCCCCCTTCATACCTAGAGACTATGGAACATTCTCAATCCAATCACCCTAGAATGGAAAAATAATTAATCATGTAGTCAAAGATAAAAGGACGTTAAATTGTAGCCTCTAATTGCCTTATAATATGACTATAAACTACACAATCCTTGTCCTAGTCACATGACATTAAACTGAATGATGTCTCAATCCTTATTAGTCAAGGACCTTTCCCCTCTAAAATTAGTCATTTAACAAAAATGTACCCACTTTCCCATAAGATGAATTTTTATAAGATCAGTTTCCCATTAAAAAAAAAAAGTCATTATATATATTCTCTTCATTTTTAGATACCTTCCCTTGATGGACCACCCTTCATGGTCACAATAAATCCATATATTCATAAAATTTCTAACCATTGGTTGTACAATGTCGAAATTCTTGGGGATACCTTTGTTTAACTATATAGTCATACACCATAGTTGGATTTTCATATAGGAACCTACCAAATTTCAGGGCCTATTAGCCAAAGGATTGAATTTTTTGACTATGCAATAACACATCCCAGTTGGATTTTCAAAATGTCACCCACAAAATGAGTTTTTCAATGAGAAACATATTTATCCTTATAATAGAACTCCTCTATTTCCATAATCACTAAAAAATTGTGATAGAAAACATTTTTTTAACTAATTACATGGCCATTTTTCACATATTAGTCTTATATCATGTTTTAGATCCAGGAACCCGAAAATCGTGATTCAAAATTTCCCACCGATTATCTAAAAAAATCAGAACATTCATGAATCACAAGACTTGTTTAGAATATTATTTCAAAAATTTTGATCAAATTTATTTGACCTAAAACACTTGTCACATTAGTCTTCATTGCACAAATTTAATTTGAAAACAAAAGTAGACACAACAATCACCCAGTTGAAAACCTGCAATGGACACTATTGGTAAAAGTTGAGTCTCAGCTCGTAAGACGTAGGATTTGTTTTAGGTAGGAATCGATCAATAAAAAGATGAAATGAAAAAAAACGTGTTAGGCTAAAAACCTGAAAAGGATGGCCTATGAAAAAGACATGTCTAAACTACAATTTATTCTTTATATTAGACTTAGGAAAAAGAAATTATGGAGATTACACAAGAGACATAGAGTTTTTAGGGGTGTTCATATAACCTTATAAATAGTCTAACTATGCTCTCAAAGCCCCATGGTTTAGGAAATAATTAGAGAATCTCCCAATCCCTATCACTATGGTTACAAATCCTTGATGCAAAGATGTTTTTCTATTCAAAACAGATCTGATGTTATATTGTAATTACGAAAGAGAAAACAGGGATGAAGACATAGCTGATTGGAGACAAAATATTGTTCATTTATGAGGTAAATAAAATAATAAGATCATTCAAAATTTGGAGTCTCTACATCAGACTTTACATAATATCATAAACATAACTCATCATTTATTGGACGACCACCTTAGCCCCATCATCTGCCTGTTAAAGCATGGACAGCTGAACAACCTCAGTCTCCTCGACCTGACATAGCTTATCCATCATGGTTGTGATGGAAATTGACCTTCCTATTTGTGCTAATTCCAATGAATGGTGAAGCTGTTCAAGATCCCATTGGGTGGACTCAATCTATTATTGAATACGTGATATATGGTTGATCTTCTCATTAATATGTTGCTTTAACTCCTTCAACTTCTTGGAATGGTTGTCATCTTCCTAGGATAATTCTTCTCAGAGGTCATCAATGCTGATGAGCATATTTGATTTGATAAGATGATACTATATCTCATGTTCCCACTCCTGTTGGTGAATAATCTCCCACACAGTATTATGAATCATGTGGTAATAAAATTTTCCATATCCTAGAATGATTAACAGGAATGGAAGTTGATGAATTCTTGAAGGTTGGTCTTCAAATGCAATCTCAGATATTATAATTCAGATGACCTTCCAGGTAGTACAACATGTGGTACAAAAGGAATTTTGTACCTCCTAATCCAACTCAGAGCCACTATTATAGGGAGAATCATATTTTGGGATCAGTTCACTCAGCAAGATAACCTACCATGCTTCCTCAAGGATATTAATAAGTACTCTTTATGATATAGGCTGAATTAGCATGGAAGATCCTCCCTCAGACCTGGCCACAAAAATTGATGGCACTGGATAATGGACAAGGCTTCTTGTTATCCTCAAAAGGATAGAAAATGGAGAAAATATTGGGATGATTAAAGTAGTTGGTGACACTATCCTAGTGATGGTTCTGTGGCTTGGGTGGAATCCTCTCTAACATTCCCAACCTCAGTAGTTAGAGCCAGAAACTATTGATGAGGGCAACTCTCTAGTGTGTGCTCAATGATCACCAAGGATGGCTCATGAAGACTCACAATTTTAGGATTCCCTTGATTAAGTGCTCCCTCAACAGTGGGAGTGGGATATACCTTCGAAACCTTGTTGGTGCATTTCCACCACAACATTCTCCATATATAAATCTCCAAAATTCCTGAATCCATGTTTAAAACCTCAGACATAGAATTTTGGTTCAGAAAAATAAAGTCTCATGTCCATTCAATTACCTATTAAATTCCTCAAACCATTCTAAATAGGTGGGTATATTAATATATTCTAGAATGTCTCCAAATTTCATTTCATGATTTATCTTGGAAGGAAATAACACCCCTAGACCCATGGTAGTCTCACTCATGGGGAAACCCAAAATATTGGACTTAGGACCCAGCACAACACCCTCCTCCAATGACCTGATACCCCAAAAATCTTCCGTGTGGATAACCTCAGGGTTAGTACTAGTCACCGTAGTGTTCTCTGATGTTTTAGGTGAATCAAAAAAAATCATAAGGTATAAAATTAAACAATTGACATACAAAACCTTATGGTGTACATTTTGTTTTACCTGAGTCCCCTCATCTCTCTATAGCTACATGTTTAGTGATGAGTGTAATGAATGTGGTCTCAACCCTTGACTCTTATCCCACCAAAGGAGCTAACTCATCAACAAAAGTCTGTTCCTTGTCTGGAATATCCACTTTAGTTCTTGAAGGATTTCCTCCAATCCCCTTGTGAGAGGAGAGATAAGTAGATTCAATAACCAAAATCATGATAAAATATTTATTCTAAAGCATAAATAAAAAATTCCATGAGAACATACCATCACATGAAAGGTGATTATCTAAGGACTTCATTCTCCATTGTTCCATCCTTTCTGATAGAAGGAGGCTAGTATCCACCTCCTCAAAGATAGGTATCAGAGGTATTAGTAGATATTCTACCACCATCTCATTATACATCATTTTTTGGCCTAGGGATAACTCTCCTAACTTTGGAGATGATTAATTTATTAGGATTAGAGTGCCTGTCGAGCCATACATTGACGATGGAACCTTGACAAATTTCCCCTTTTCTTGCTAAAAATAAAGATGACCATTATCTCAGTAAAAAATATTTTATCAAAATAAAATAAAGGAAAATAAAAATATGAAACAATTGAAGGATAAATTACATCCTTGAGATCAATATAGTCATACCATTACTTAGATGATGGGTGGGAAAACCCTTCAGCGACCCCCCATTTCATAATATCCTCCTCCCATCATGTTGTAGGAATTTGGTTGTAAGTTGTGTAAATGAGAATCTACAGTTACTAGATATAAATTCCCACCTCAGTGGGATAATTCTCAAAGAAAAGACCAAGTGGGGCTTGAGCAACTCCAATTTCTGGAATCCACAACCCAACATGATGAAGTGAACACACGTTATCAGAATCATAAGGCATGATCTGCCGAAATTGGATTACCTCTTTTTTCATATATTTCTAGGCTGTTCTATCTTGATGTGGATATAACTTGAAAACCTTTGGTTTCATTGTCTTCACAACTCCCTATATCACGGTTTAAGGATAGGAAAATGGAACCCAAGTCTCCTCTTGATGATGATGGCAGAACCACCTATGCCTAACCTAAACTTTCATAGCCCTATTTATCCTGATAGGTGGACAATACCATACATGGGGTCATTTGGGAGAACTAGGGAGCTCATCATTTTCATCCTATGAAGGAGAAAAATCACCCTTAAAGGGAGACACATCGCCTTTGGGAGGTGGAGGATCCTTTCTACCTCACTTTCCTCACCTAATGGTGATTACGACCTCGACAAGAGAGGCATTCATCCTTACACTCCTTAAGGATATTATGAAATTCAAGACTTGACATACCATGAGTTCAACCTGGTGGATGTTCTCATGGGAGGTGGGTTATTCACCACTCGATCCATCTCCATAACTGTGATCATCCATTGTTTTTGGGCCACCATTGGGTGCCTCATTGATCTTACAATCACTGGAGGAGATACAATATTTTTTTATAGGAACTTTAATTGGCATGAAAATTTATATACAGAATATGACTCAGATATAATCTTTCCATCAATTCAGTTTTCTAGCACACCATATCTAAAGGAAATGATGTATGAGCTCCATTTTTTACCAACTATTCCATCACCAGTGAATGTATCAGTTGGTGGATCCTCATATGGAAATAAATTAAATTCTTTAAATAGATTCAGCCTCTTAAAGGTATCAACAAACATTAGGGACAAAGGTTAAATACTAGAAACCACTTAAAAAATTGTTGAAACTAGATCCAGAGAACCTAAAATCCACTTAACATGACATAAGCGGAATAGTAGGATGTGAACCATCTCCAATGTACCTATAATGACCCTTTAATTTTGAAAGGGTCCTTCCATATTTAAATATACAGTAGAAATCAGTGAATCTTCACCATGATAGGGGCTTCTAACCCTATGTTCTTCTTCTCTATCATCATTGGAACAATAACAAATTTCCCCAACCTCACCCCACCATTGGTGTCTTGGAGAGGAAGTAGGTTGACACATAGCCACATGGATAAGAATCCTACTAGATGTGTCTTTGGAGGTACATTGAACATGGGTTTGTACCCCCATTGGTTGTACTCCCCCTTTTCCCTGGATGACCATAATAGGACAAGAATGCACCACTTCATCAACTTGGGTCACCCTGTAGGATGTTTTCAAATAGGGCCACACCCCTTTGGATCAAAAAATGTTTGCATTTATGATTTAGGATGGATGTACCCCTCAAACAAGGGTCTTCATTCTTAATGTAGAGACCTGAATCTTGACGTACATGCACAATACATTACTTTTTCGGAATACTTAATACATAACAAAAACAGACACACAAGGATCGTAATAGTTTAGTGTCTTTGGAAACTAGGAATAAAATCTTCTAATCGTGGTGAAAGATCTTCAACATCTCCCGATAAATATCTTCCCATTTTTTTCATAACTAAAATCTTTCTTTATATCCTGGGGAAAAGAAAACATAAAAGGGGTGAGCTCAAATTCCCAGTAAGGGTAAACATAGATAACATAAAACAATCTATAGACATTTGAATGCAAAAACATGAACATAAAATCTAAACATCAAAATCTTGAGCAAACACATGAATCTTGGAAGTACGTAAGGAATATATCCTAAGGGAACATAAATCATGATAAAATTTCATGGGAATAAAGCATGTAATTGTGGAATCCATTAAGCACATGTAATGATTTCCATAGTAGCCAAGGAATTGCTGCCAAGACCATCTTAGTGGACAAAGTCCCTTTCTGAATCGAGTTCACTCCTCGTTCCAGTCCTGTAACACTGAACTGGATTAACTTACCATTCCAGCCATGTCTATCTCATGAGATATAAATCATTACCCAATGAATTTGAGGGAGATATGGGTCCCATCAATCTCATAATGAAATCATTCTTACTTGTGCCATAAAATAAACTTAAAACATTCATCATAAACCAACGAATAAAATGGGTTTCATAAATATCATCCCATCATCACATAATCCATATAAAACAAATGGATATTTCATCATAAGAAAAGTGAAACCACGTACATCATAGAGACATTTTAAATGAAACATATACATATGAAATAATGTCATCTTATATGGAAAATGGTTTTGATAAAACATTTGAAATGAATTCTTGAGGAAAATATCCTTTCTTCTTCAAAATCAATTTCTTTTCACAAAATGTCATGAAATTTTAAAAGAAATAGATTTTTTGGTAATAGTAATGAAATATTTTGGAGTATGCTTCATGAAAATAAGGCTTTATTAAACCGTAAAAATCCTTTCATGCTGTATAAGTTAAAAAAACATTCTTCTCGTACTTTTGCCAGAAAAGTCAAAAAGTACCTCGTAACGTAAAAAAAAGAAATATTCCTTACATACCATGTAGTAAAAGTCAAAATGGGTAAAAAGGACTTTAAACATACATGAAAACACTTTTATAAAACATGGACATGGATGATATAAATAACCCCAGTAAATACTTACGAATAAGCAATATCAGATAAAAATGAGATTTGCGAAATTATCCCTTAACTTAGGTCCAATATGCTTCGTACGTATCCGAACCTCCGGTATAATGATTTAAATAATATAGTTGACTTATTTCAGAATCATATTCATTGTTATCATGTCATATATTGTTCACTTATGTCTTTATATTACCCATTCTTTTGTAAATTCCATGTTAAAGAGTGTTTTGGGTAAAATCGTTTCATTTGTCGTCCGTGTTTTGACTTGTAATTAATCATATGATTACATAGATCATGATTACTTAATTCCAGAATATAATACATTATTTATATATTATATATATTCAGAATATACATATATATAATAGATCTATTAATGGAACGAAATACACCATTCATGGTGACAGTAGGTCGTACATACGCATTAATGATGTTTTCGATTCCTTATTGAATTGAATGGAATTAAGTGGATGACATACATATATATATATATACATAAATACAATATCATTATTATGTCATATATTTCATGATTACTTATTATGTATACTTTATAATCATTTATTAATTATTAATCATTGATAATGAATCTCACCGCGTCGTGGAGACGGTAGTCCGTACGTACGCACGAGCGAAAATATCGTTTCCCATAATTATTGAATTGAATTGGAGTGGATGATACAATATATCAGAATTATTATGATGTTATAATAACTATGTATAGTTATTATTTACACCATTATACCCATCCTAGTAAGGTGGTGTTGGAAAAACAGATCACACCACGGCGTGGAGACGGTATTCCGTACGTACGCACGGGTGGTGATTTCATTTTCCGTAGGATAGATAGATGGTGAAATAGGGTTGTTTCATAATTATAATAACATATCAGTATATTAGTTATACTGATTTCATTACTTCATAATGAAACAAATAAAGAAGAAGAAGTGGAAGAAGAAATAAAGTTGAAAGAATCGATAATGGACACTACCTCTTCTTTGAAGAGCCTCTTTGAGACCTCCTCATAGGGCACTATAATTGGTCTTTGAAGAAGACCAGAACCTTTTGGATGTTTCTATGGAAGTGGAGGAGAGAATTTGGCAGGGTTTCTCTGAGCTTGAAGGCTCAATGTGGGGTGAGGAAGAGAGGTAGGAGGTTCCCTTTTATAAGGGAGGAGAGGGGCACCTTTGGAATCATAAAAAAGATTAGTTTAATATATATTTCAACCCCAAATAAAAACCACCAAAAAATTACTCAATTCGATTATTAGATGATATAAGGTTGTAATCAAATTAACCAATAAAATTTAGACATGTAGGGAATTTATTTTAAACATTATCAACTTGATTTATCCTTATTTAATCTATTAAATTTTATTTGTGGTAATAAGATTCTAAATTTTAAATTGTTATAAATAATTACTTATGTGCTATTAATTATCAACAATTAGATAATTAATGAAATTTTATACTATATAATTTTCAATTTATAATTTTTAAATATTTTTGTTATTTTTAAACAATTTAATAATATGATATTTTTATAGAATAACAATAGTGTCAATTTTGACACTATTCATTTATTTGAATTTAAATTAAATCCACAGAAAGGATATATTCAAAATAAAATATTTAATAGGTTTCTAACATGTCATAGTAATCTATTAAATTATTGGAGTACATTAAATAGTTCATATAATATTTATTTTAATATTTTAAAACCATTTATTTGGTATATCACTTAATAAAATAATTAGTACAACATTTTTGTATAATTATTTAATATACTTATTTATTTCATAAAAATTAAAAACAAAATCCTATGATGAAGATAAATTTCAAAAATTTTATAATAATAATTTTACATGAATTTATCATCTTAAAATAACAACATGTAAATTGTTATCTTTATTAAAGTATGAAGGTTACAACTTTGGAATCATTTAAAATAAAATATTATAAGTGTCATAATCTACTTAATAAGGATCCAAATGGTCAACAATTCGGCCAGAGGATGATTAGGGTTTATATATACACTACTAATAAGTTTTGTGCAGATTTTTTGGCCTTTTGACAAGTATTAATATTTCAATAAAAACTATATTATTGATTTTTCACTAAATAAATAATTTCTCCATCATTAATGTATAAGATAATAAGGTAATTAAATAAATCTTAAAAATTACAAATAAATTACCATGAAAAAAAAAAATTTTATCTTTCAAATGAGTATTTATAATTGAATTTATATTCTGTATAAACTTATATTAAAAATACATTAATTATTAAAGTTGAGTGAGACATATTTCACTTTCCTTAAAATAAAATAAACTAAAGGTCTTAATCACCTCCAAGTGGGTTCTAATGGATTCCATTTCGACCCAAATATGAATTAGGACGAATTATAATCATTAAATTTTATTAATAAAAGTATTAGGATAATTTTATAATTTTATATTTACCCTTAATTACCTAATTTACCTTTTACTATGGTAAATAAAATTTACCGTTGTTACTATTCATAAATCCCAAAAATAAAAATTAGTCTATTAATATAATTTGGACCCAATAATTCCAATTATGGAATCCATTTTTCAAATTAAATATACAGAAGGATCATAAATTAAATTAAAATTAATCCCGTTGTCGAAAGAAAACGGGTTTTTGTTTAAAACATTGCAAAAGATTGAATTTATTTAACCTATGAATTCAATGTAAAATCAATTATAATGACACGAATTATATTAAATTGTAAAACTATATTCTATTTATACTTGAAAAACAATAAATAATATAATTTGACCACATAAGTTATTACGATGAAAAAAGTAGTTTTTAATTAAAATATAGCATGTTTTTACTATTCATTAAAATATGAAAGTTGTCAGAATAATATGAAAAATTTATCCAAGGTAAAATATTAAAACCTTATTACAAAGAATAACTATATTTTGTAAAATTTAACTTATAAACATGTCAAAAACTATATTTAAAGTTGGTGTGCCATCAAAAGGCAGCAAAACTGCATTTTTTTAAAAATACTTATTTTACCCGAGAAATTTATTTTTTTTCATATACCATGTTCTATAAAATGTGTAAGATTCATAATAATGTTATAAAATAAAAAATTTAGTAAATACTATTCATAACCGAGAGTTCATAATAATATTATAGTAATATATCGTTTTTTAGTAAAACCCGGTATTGCGTACAACACACGCTATTGAGGAAGGCCGTGATTGTGTGTAATGCAAGCCAAGTTAGGGTTGCATGTAGTGCAAAACTCCTTTGTTGTTGCATATAACAAAATACATTAAATATATATATATATATACTCAATGTTTCGTATAATAACTACTATCAAACAAACATGAAATTATGTGTAACACGGTTCAAGATTAGTGTTGCGTATACTGAAAACTAATACGGTGTTGCGTATAGTGCAAGATAATCTTGGTGTAGCGTACGACAGAAGATATGAAAGAAAATAAAACGAATATATCTTATAAAATACTTTATTGGTACATTCTACCCCCCTGAAAATGAATTTCTCCCTCGAAATTTGTTGGGGTTATAAATCGTTTACTATTCATAGAAACCCACATCGTAAAAAGGAATACTAAAAGACATTTTTAAAATCTAAAGTATGAAACACAACGATTACCCAAGGTAACTCATCATTGGGTTTCCATATAGGAGAACATAGGTGAAAATATGGATATGGAAGAGAGATCTAAACATCAAGTTCTGATGGAGAGTGGTAGAGAACATGGCTATGAAAAATCCAACAATCACAAAGCCATAGATTTGTGATGATCTAAGTTACCATCTGAATCATAGAATATGAGAGCAATAGGACAACATTTTTGGTTTTCAATATCATTTCCCTAAAGTTGAAAATTGTGAATTAGAAGAAATACTTTCTTGATTTTGGTACAATCTCACTATTGTTTGTGGTTTGAACAATTTCCACTTCATATCTTAAAGAAATGAAGTTGAATTTGTTATTCGTGAAGTGTTAATAGATCATGTGATAGAATGATGGTTCATTCCATCAATTTCAAACAAAATGTTAGCAAAAGTTATCAAACATACATAAGTCCATCTATGGTGAGTTTAATCATATATGATTCCAAAAATGAACTTATACTTCATATATCATACCGCTTAATAAAATGAAACTAGTTTCTACTAACCAGGGACTTCCTATAGGCCAGTGGTAGGTGATAAAGGCCAGTCCCACTTCGGTTGTGGGTTCGATTCCCAAAGCCTTGTCTGTCGCGATGGGCTGTCGCCTGTCCTGCAGGTTGTCCTTTTTCTAAAACTACATTACTATAACATCCCATCAATAAAATCGAACAAACTTATATCCAATATAATCTATTCTAATATTTAGTATTATCTAAAATACTTCGGTCCAAGCTTATAGTATATAGAAAATGATTGCTTGAAATGTCACATAACAATCACGTGAATTCCATCATTTATCCCCCATATATCATAAGATATATCTTGTTGGTCAAATTACAAACATGTGAATACCTTAATCATGTATTCTCTTGAAGAATGAATACCCATTAAACCTTAGTGAAAACATGAATTTTGTTAAATTTTAACACTTTCCACACACTAAAATCCCAAAAATTCTATATACTCAAACCATAATATCACTTAGTCCTTGTATCAGTCATGAGCTCATGATTACTATCATATTATTTTCTCCTTATCCCTTCATTATGTGCATTTCATCTTCTTTCTAAAAATATTTCAATCACCTTTTCATAATTACCAGTACCATATAATTATTGAAAACCAATACATAGATATTAAAAAATTCCACAATACCATAAATGATATTCCATGATACTATTTTGAAATCCCATTACATAAACACTTAATAATTGCACAACATCATTTTCATACTCAATATTACAAATAGTGATCGCATGAGACTTCCCTTTATCCTTTCCCTTAAGTGGTTGCTCACGTTGATCATCATTAACCTGTGGATTAGGGCATTTATTAGCATAATACCACATTTCCTTGCACTAGAAGCATTGAAGTGTTGGTGGAGAGTTCTATGTAGTATTTTCTCTATTCACATCATTAGAAACCTTTTTCCCATTACTTAGACAATCAACTACTCGATGACCTTATTTTCCACACTTAAAACATTTTCTAGTACCCTTTAGTAAATCTCCACCACTCTTCTTTCCACACATTGAGCATAAAGAAAAATTCATCTTCTTTTCACCATTGTTCTGAGATTTCTCCTTGAACTCAATATTTCGTTTCTTTTCAAAACCATAAGACAGATATGTTACACCAAATTTCAGTTCTACCTTGATAGAACAACACACAATTTCATCATAGCTATTGAAGTCTCTTATAGCTAATTCCTTTCGAAGACTTGGTTTTAAGCCACTGAAAAATCAATCAACTATACTTTCAGGTTGGATGATAAGGCCAGATTAATACCTTGAATGTCTTGTAAAATTCACTTTGTATATACCAACAGATTCATCATCCTTTTTCTTAAGCTCAAGAAAATCCTTTTCCATCTTTGTTCGAAGAATACGGGGGAAGTACTTACTGAAAAACAAGTTTTTGAACTCATCCCATTCCATGGACTCAATTTCATCTCTTTGCCTCGTATTCTTGATAAGATTCAACCATTGATCAGCATCACCTTCCAAATGATATAATGCTAAGATGAATTTACATTGATCAGAACATTGTAGAACTGAAAATTTATTTTCAGTAGTACTGATCCATTGTTCAGCCACTAAGGGATCAGAAGACCCGCTGAATGATGGTGGACGCTTCCTCATGAAGGATTCAACAGAATGTTGCTCCTTTCTCTGATCATTATGAAATCCAGAATGATTCATAGCTTGTGTAAGTATAGAAATAATATTGTGAACTACATCTCCCATGACATTGGTTTGGTCAAGAGGAAAATCATTGCATTGTCCATTACATTGATCAACACGGTTCCTTCGGGTTCTAGCCATCGTCTAAAACCCAAAAATAATAGTGTGAGAGCCAAATACAATGCTATGGGAAACAACATAATAAAGGGGGATTACCTTCAATAACTAACATCTTAGGTTAAATTCAATGATCTTTAGCACAATTCTAGGACAATAACCTATACGTATACTTAACCTTAGGGACATCCCTAGACATACCTTAGAAATATCTCTAGGGATCTCACTAAAGTTTTCGCATCCTAGTTTCCAAAGTTTAACTAAACCTTTCCTCTGATACCAACTATAGAGACCCGAAGCTTGACGTACATGGAAAATACATTACTTTTGTGGAATACTTAATACATAACAAAAACAGACACACAAGGATCATAATAGTTTAGTGTCTTTGGAAACTCGGAATAAAATCTTCTAATCGTGGTGAAATATCTTCAACATCTCCCAATAAAGATATTTCCCTTTTTTATCTTACCTAAAACCTTTATTTATTTCCTAGGGAAAGGAAAACATAAAAGGGGTGATCTCAAATGCCCAGTAAGGGTAAACATAGAGAACATAAAACAATCCATAAACATTTGAATGCAAAAACTTGATCATAAAATCTAAACATCAAAATCTTGAGCAAAAACATGAATCTTGGAAGAACATAAGGCATATATCATAAGGGCACATCAATCATGATAAAATAGCATGGGAATAAAACCTGTAATTGAGGCATCCATTATGCACATGTAATGATTTCTATAGTATCCAAGGCATTGCTGCCAAGACCATCTTAGTGGACAAAGTCCCATTCTGAATTGAGTTCACTCCTCATTCTAGTCATGTAATACTGAACCGGATTAATTTACCATTCCAGCCATGTCTATCTCATGAGATATAAATCTGTACGCAATAGATTGTAGGGAGATATAGGTTTCACCCATCTCATAATGAAATCATTCTTACTTTTCCACAAAATAAACTTAAAACATTCATCATAACCCAAAGAATAAAATGGGTTTCCTAAACATCTTCCCATCATCACATAATCCATATAAAACAAATGGATATTTCATCATAAGAAAATTGAAACCATGTAAATCATAGAGACATTATACATGAAACATACACATATGAAATAATGTCATCTTAGATGGAAAATGGTTTTGATAATACATTTGAAATGAATTCTTGAGGAAAATATCCTTTCTTCTTCAAAATCAATTTCTTTTCACAAAACGTCATGAAATTTTAAAAGAAATATATTTTTTTGGAAATAGTTGTGAAATATTTTGGAGGAATCTTCATGAAAATAAGGCTTTATAAAACCTTAAAAATCCTTTCGTGCCGTATAAGTTAAAAAAACATTCTTCTCGTACTTTTTCCAGAAAAGTCAAAAAAGAACCTCGTAACGTAAACAAAAGAAAGATTAATTACATACCATGTTTTAAAAGACAAAAATGGTTAAAAAGTACTTTAAAAATACATTAAAACACTTTTATAAAACATGTACATGGATTATAGAAATAACCCCAGTAAATACTTACCATTAAGCAATCTCGGATAAAATTGAGATTTGCAAAATTATCCCTTACCTTAGGTCAGATATGCTTTGTACGTATCTGAACCTCAAGTATGATGATATAAATAATGTCATTGACTTATAAAATAATCATCTTCATTGCTATAATATCATATATGGTTCACTTATGACTTTATATTACCCGTTCTTTTGTAAATTCCATGTTAAAAGCGTTTTGGGTAAAATCGTTTCATTTGTCGTCCTTGTTTTGACCTGTAATTATTCATATGATTACATAGATCATGATTACTTAATTCCAGAATATTAAAAATGATTTATATATTATATATATATTCATAATATTCATATATATAATAAATCGATAAATGGAAAGAAATACACCATTCATGGAGACGGTTGGCAGTACGTACGCATGAACGCTGTTTTCGTTTCTTTATCGAATTGAATGGAATTAAGTGGATGACATAAATATATATATATGTATATATATATACATAAATACAGTATCATTATTATGTCGTATATTTCATGATTACTTATTATATATACTTTGTAATCATTCATGAATGATTAATCATTGAAAACGAATCTCATCGCGTGGTGGAGACGGTAGTCCGTACGTACCCACGAGCGATGATATCGTTCCCATAATTATTGAATTGAATTGGAGTGGATGATACAATATATCAGAATCATTATGATGTTATAATAACTATGTATAGTTATTCTTTACACCATTATACCCATCCAAGTAAGGTGGTGTTGGAAAAACAGATTACACCACGGCGTGGAGACAGTATTCCGTACGTACGCACGTGTGGTGATTTCATTTTCTGTAGGATGGATAGAAGGTGAAATAGGGTTGTTTAATACTTATAATGACATATCATTATATGAGTTATACTAATTCTATTACTTCATAATGAAACAACTAAAGAAGAATAAGTGGAATAAGAAATAAAGTTGAAAGAATCGGTAACGGACATTACCTCTTCTTTGAAGCGCCTCTTTGAGTCCTCCTCTTAGGGCACTAAAATTGGTCTTTGAAGAAGACCAGAACCTCTAGGATGTTTCTATGGAAGTGGAGAAGATAATTTGGAAGGGTTTTCCCGAGCTTGAAGGCTCAAAGTGGTGTGAGGAAGAGAGGGAGGAGGTGCCCTTTTATAAGGGAGGAGATAGGTACCTTTGGAATCCTAAAAGGGATTAGTTTTATATAAATTTAAACCACACATGAAAACCTCCAAAAAATGACTCAATTAGAATATTAGATGATATAGGGTTTTAATCTCATCAACCAATAAAATTTAGACATGTAGGTAATTTATTGTAAACATTATCAACATGATCTATCCTTATTTAATCTATTAAATTTTATTTTTGGTAATAAGATTCAAAATTTTAAACTGTTATAAAAAATTACATATGTGCGGTGAATTATCCACAATTAGATAATTTATGACATTTCAGACTATATAAATTTCAATTTATAATTTTTAAATATTTTTGTGATTTTTATACAATTTAATAATATGTTATTTTTATAAAATAACAATAGTGTCAATTTTGACACTATTCATTTATTTGAATTTAAATTAAATTCACACAAAGGATATATTCAAAATAAAATATTTAATAGGTTTATAACATGTCATGGTAATCTAGAAAATTAGTGTAGTACATTAAATAGTTTATATAATATTTATTTTAAAATTTTTAAAACCATTTGTTTGGTATATCTCTTAATAAAATAATTAGTACAAGATATTTGTATAATTATTTAATATACTTATTTGATGCATAAAAATTAAAAACAAAATCCTCTAATGAAGATATATATAAAAGATTTTATAATAATAATTTTACTCTAATTTATCATCTTAAAATAACAACTTGTAAATTTTTATCTTTATTAAATTATGAAGGTGTCAACTTTGGAATTATTTAAAATAAAATATTATAAGTGTCATAACCGACATAATAAGGATCCAAATGGTCAAAAATTCGGCCAATGGATGATTATGGGTTATATATACACTACTAATAAAATTGTTGTAGATTTTTGGACCTTTTGACATGTATTACTATTTTAATAAATACAATATTATTGATTTTTCACTAAATAAATAATTTCTGCATCATTAATGTATAAGATAATAAGGTAATTAAATAAATATTAAAAATTACAAATAAATTACCATGATATAGAAAAACATTTTATCTTTCTAATGAGTATTTATAACCGAATTTATATTCTGTATAATGTTATATTAAAAAAACTTTAATTTTTAAAGTTGAGTGAGACATATTTCACTTTCCCTTAAATAAAATAAACTAAAGGTCTTAATCACCTCCATGTGGGTTATAATGGATTCCATTTCGACCCAAATATGACTTAGGACGAATTATAATCATCCAATTGTATTAAGACAAGTATTAGGATAATTTTATAATATTATATTTACCCTTAATTACCCAATTTACCTTTTACTATGGTAAATAAAATTTACCGTTGTTACTATTCATAAAGCCCAAAAATAAAAAGTAGTCTATTAATATAATTTGGACCCACTAATTCCAAATATGGAATCCATTTTTCCAAATTCAATACAAAGAAGTTGTAGAAATTAAATTAAAATTAATCCCGTTGTCAAAAGAAAACGATTTTTTGTTTAAAACATTGCAAAAGATTGAATTTATTTAACCTACGAATTCAATGTAAAATAAATGTTAATGAAATACATTATATTAAATGGTAAAAATATATTCTATTTATACTATAAAACCATTCAATATTATAATTTAACCACGTAAGTTATTACAATGAAAAAAGTTGTTTTTAATGAAAATATAGCATGTTTTTACTATTCATTAAAATATGAAAGTTGTCAGAATAACATGAAAAATTTATCCAAGGAAAAAATTTATATCCTGATTCCAAATAATAATTTTATTTTGTAAAATTCAGCTTATAAAAATGTCAAAAGCTAGATTTAAAGTTGGTACTCCATCAAAAGGCGACAAAACTCTATTTCATGAAAAATACTTATTTTACCCGAAAAATTTATTTTATTATTATACCATGTTCTAGAAAATGTGTAAGATGAATAATAATGTTATAAAATTCAAATTTTAGTTAATACTATTCATAACGGCTAGTTCATAATAATATTATATTAATATATCGTTGTTTACTAAAACCCTATATTGCGTAAACACACTCTATTGAGGAAGGTCGCGATTGCGTGTAATGCAAGCCAAGTCAGGGTTGCGTGTAGTGCACGACTCCTTTGTTGTTGCATATAACAAAATACATTGAATATATATATATATACTCAATGTTTCGTAGAATAACTACTATCAAACAAACATGGAATTGTGTGTAACATGATCCAAGATTAGTGTAGCGTATACTGAAAGCTAATACGGTGTTGTGTATAGCGCAAGATAATCTTTGTGTAGCGTACAATAGAAGATATGAAAGAAATTAAAATTAATATGTCTTATAAAATCTCGGGTTGTTACACTAAATGTCCCATGTTGTCTTCAACTGATCATGAGCCAAAACACTCATCCTTTTAGAAATATACCATTTCAATTTCGATGTGATGAATTCATCAAACATAATTCTAAGGATCGAAGCCCCTATGATCTTTCAGATATCCCATAAGATGATATCAACTTCTCCATGCATCAGGTGGAAGGAATTTGTTTGTGGGATCCATCGACTTAACAGTTCAAGAATAAATTAGGGATTCTTGTATATATATGTTTGCTCCACCCAGATGATTTCGTAGATTACCAAAACATTCAGATTGGTTACAAATTCAGCACATGTTTGATGCACCCAATATGCCCACATCCACTCGGGTCTAACACCCCCTCCCGGACGGAGGTCCTAGTCTTCCCTCCAACCCTTCGACTGGTCTTTTTGCGAATCACAGAAGATAATTAAGTGACAATGTGGATTTGATTCAAGCATGTGTAACATGAAATTCGAAGAACACTCATCATGATGCATGACACATGCCATGGATGAGTATTCTGCATTGATGTATGTACCAAAGCTTGATATGTTGTAAGTAGTGAAGTTCTTATTTTCTTGAAACAAGGAAAGAAAGGTATAATTTTCATATCTGACATAAATAACTCCTTCAGGTGTCCATGGACATAGAGAAGAAGATAGTTTCTCATAGGCTAATCATTATGATACTTCTTCAAATGATTATCCATGTCTAAAAAAGTAGCATCACAGACATCATAGTAGTCTATCTTGATGGTTTTTACCATATCCTCAATGATGTTTCCATCTTGTTTCATAGAAATATTAGTCCTATGAGTAGTTATTTAACCGTCAGGGAATCACTAAGATTTTCATTATAAGTATGTCTTGGTTTTGAAAAACAAAAATTTTAAACTTATAAAATTTTCAAAAGAATGAGCCTACATAAGGTACTCATGTAAGTGACCCTGATAAAGTGCCCCGCTCATGTAACCTAGCATGGGAATCTCACCCAGACGTATGAGTCATGCATGTAGGTGTATACCTGGTAAGATTGAATGAGTCTTTTAAAAATAAATATTAAGTGAAATATATGTGTGGAATACTAGTGTGATGTGACAAGTAGTATGAAATCATGAGGATCATTTTCTAATACCAATGACTCTATTTGTTGCATAAGAATCACATGTGTGAAACCTGTGTGTTCCCTCAGTTAATGAAAATGGCCTATGTGGATAACTCTTGCAGATGACTTGTGTGACCCCAAGGTCTTTTCATGCATTTACCTCAGGATCATACCCTATTATTTCAATTATATCAAATCCTGAGGGGGGGGGGGATTTTGTTGGAATTACAAATTTCACATAGATAGGTATTAAAGTAATATAGATTTAGAAGAAGAAGATAAGAGAAGAAAAAAACACCAAGGGTCACATACATCATTAAATCCCCTTATCACAGGTCTCACCAAAGTAGTTTTGGTGAACACGGTTGACCTACACATCCAGTGGCACTACGTAGGGCTAGATAACGAGGTTACTCAGTGATACTGCACATGGTCACCTATGCATTGGCCTATGTGAAAAACTTGCGTGAGCCCACACCTTAAACTAGGGTCCCATATTCTCCCATAAATAGGACCCTAGGGCTCCTAATTTGGAATAAAAAAAATCCTGGTGAAATATCATTGATCTTCTAACTCTAGACCTTCACCCATTCCCTCAAAAATCATTTAGTTAGTTCTCAAAAACACGATAGAAGAGGTAATTAATGGGGGTAGTGGAATTAAAATTCTTTTAGGGTCTGAAACAAACCCCAATTGTGTGAGGAATTATTTCCTCCCTAATTGAAAATCACTATCACAAAGATCCATTACCAAACCCAGGGCCTGACTAAGATCCTTCTAGGAACACCTGGGAGACCCTTGAAGCCTAGCATAGAATCTCACCCATGTTTTTTTCTCAGGTGGTTCATCATCGAATACATTTATCTTGCACAAGACTTCCTGTATGAATCCCTTTCAATCTCCCTAAGCTTACCATATAAGAGACCTCTTGTATTTCTCATCCTTCATCTGTGCATGCCACCTCTGAGCCGCATCCTATTCCACTAATGGAAAGTATTCTCTTCCATTGGATCAATCAAATGAGGGGGACCAAATGAAGACCTCCACCAAAGCCTTCAGAATTTCATGACCATGGTAGGAGGCACACCATCGTGTCTCCCATTTAAAAATGCATTCCTTCAGTCAGAGGTGTCCCACACTCCTCCTACCTTATGTTAGGTTTTTTTAGGGTGCATGTGAATATTTATTCCTTCAGTAAGGATGAAATTAACCCTAGGGATAGTGCAAGGGAACTCTCAGTCTTGGATACTATGGTTAGGACCATGTCCATCCCTAGTTTTCTCTATGACCAGATACCTTCAGTTCATAGTGGGGAGGGAGAGGATCACACATGTGTTTCCCTTGGAGGGTTAATTCTTAATCAACATCTCTTCTCTAGAACCAAGTCTAGGTTATCCCCCATAGAGTAAGCCCCTATCCTTTCTTGTAGGACCTCTCCTGCTTCATTCCTTCTTACTTATCTATACCCATGGGCTATGGCCAGATAGATCATCAAATGTGACTATCCAAGTAACCAAAATATAAGCGGATATGGTAACTTCAAATCCCTTTCTCTCTCCCTTTGGGTCTGAGGTAATATGATGGGAGGGAACATGTTCTAGATACTTCTCTCTTTCACTTTTGATTTAGGTTTTTTCCTCATCCACCAGTGGATGAATTAGATTGTATATTTTTCTAGATCTCCCTCTTCCTCTTGTTTCTCATATTTAGCTTGAATCACATGTGTTTAGAGGTTGGTGGTTATCATGATACCTGCACAATCCCAAACCAAACAATGGTATCCTCTTATATGGTATATTCCTTGAAACCCAACATCATGGGAATGATTTCAAGTGAAATCCCCAACCAATCAACGGGACTCCACTCAGTATAATCCGTAAACATGTTACAACACAACATATGGGAATCCTTACATACGATGAAAGCCCAAAATCAATCCTCTCAAAGGGACATATTCCCCTATGAGAAAAACCTTCAGAGGACCTCCATAGGCATGGTTCGTCATAAAAACAACCATGTGGTCTTTGATTCCTTTCCAAATGAGATACGTAGGAAACCTCCACGAGGTCCAAACCTAAACAAAGGAATTTACCCTATTCTATCTGGCCCAAATTCCTAGTAGGGTCTTATTCAGCCATGAATCTTATATCCCTTCCATGTTCCTTAGTCTACTTCGACATAAGTCCCAAAATAAACTTTGATAGGGAACCTTTCATCACGATGTTTTTCCCCATGATTTTTAAATGTGTGGTTCAATTTTTATTACATGACCTTAAAAGGTATTATGTGTCCCTTTAAGAAGCACCAATCTATGTGGGATTTTATGCCCACCCAAATGGGATACGTAAGAAGCCCCTATGAGGTCCAAACCCAATCACCCAAAATCAACACTATTCTCTTTGGGCCACATTCCTAGTAGGGTATTATTCAACATGAAATCCTACATCCCATCCATGATACTCAGCCAACATTGGTATGAGTCCTCAAAACATTGACTTGGAATCATTTATCTAGAAGTTCTTGTTGCATGGTATTAATATACATTGTTCGGTCCATATCACATGACCTTGAAAGGTAGGTATTGTCTCATTAAGTGGAACCAAACTATGTGGGTTTTGATTCCTTTCAGGAGGATAAATTGGAATCCCATCTTATGGGTCTGATATCAACATCAAAAAATGTCTCGTCTCCCTGGATAATGATGAAATATAGAGTGCCCCACTATGTGGATTAAAACCATCTTTGTGATAATAAGTTACAAAAGAATCTCTAATATGTTCATAAAAGTGTACCATTAATGGAGGACCATAGATACAAATAGATATCTCCATTAAAGAAGAACCTCAGATATATACAAATGATTATAATATCTAGACTTTCTAATAATTAATTATTAATTCGAGGGTGTCTTATTTTAAACTTTTTAATTAATGAAGGATTCAAAAACATAACTTAAATCTATAAGCAAGTCCCAGAGTAGGTGAAATTCCCCCTAAAAGGTTGTGATGAGCCTAAAATCCCATTCTCTCAACCAATGGGAGTTCTTATGTATCATTTTCCAAACTTCCCAATGAAAATATCCCTTTGTAAAGTAGGTCCATGAGCTATCACAAATATAAGAACCGTTGGGTGTTTTTGGTTCTATGCATAAAACCCGTTGGAAAACGCCTGAAAGGGACATGTGTGTATGTTTCTAATGTGAACCACCAACACCACAAAATTCTATTCCAAAATCATGTGTCATTCAAGGATAAAACATATGTTGAATAAAAATATCACTTTAAATTATCATGTTCTATGTTTAGTTCTAAAAAACCTTTATTCCACATTTAATATGAAGGTAATAATGTATAATACATAATCAATTTTAATTTAACCATCCTCACCAGGATACTTTAAGGATATATCAATATTTATATTTCAGTATTGAAAAATCCACCAATTTCACTACTTTCATATGGAATAGAGTAAAATTTACATCCCTCTTGGTTAACAAAACTTCACACTCAATAACTCACTATTCAGTTATAAAATAAGAACTTATTTACAAATAATTATATAATTTTTATTTATATAAACACAAAATAGGAATAGTAGAATCTCTGTGGGAATATTAAGAAGCTTCATCTTTATATTGATAATGACCCCTTACTCATATTATTCTTTCTTTTTATAGGTATTCCAATAGTAGTCATATAATCTAAAAATTTATAGAATTAGCTACTCTAATAATTATCTCCCTCTATTCTCCCCTTATTGTATCAATCTATATATCCCTTTTCTTCTATTCATGATATTTAATAAATTGTTTTGATATATCCATGTCATTCATACACTTCATGATCATGACATTTATCCCCATCCCATATTAGATTATTCAATACATTAAAAGTGTTAATTCCTTATCTAATTCCTAGTTTCCCAAATTATAAGATATGTAAATTCTTTAAAATTTTCTTATCATTATTTTATTACTATTTGATGATATAAATTACAATTTAAATCATACAATTTTTATATCCTTCTACAATGAAAGGTTTAATTCATGTCTCATTATCTCATTCCATGTATTTCAAATTTAAAGATTTGTAAATCGGTCAAAATTTCAATATCATGATTTTATTACTATAAGATGATATGAATTATGATGTAATGTGTACAATTTTCACATCCCTCAAAAAATCTCTACCTATTAAATATTTCCATGATGATTTTTATGGTGAAACCAAATATTGAAATATTTCACTAAAATATATTACCATGTATTGAATAATAACGTAGATAAATCCACAATTCATGGCATTTAATTATGGAATAAACCCAAAACCTATAATATACAACCCAATACACTCTTATTAAAAAATTCAATGTCTTACAACCATGGGGTCTTATTATGAGATAAATATCTTCCCAAAATCCATATATTTTTATCTATTCTATAAGATTTAATCATATGTAACAAATCCAAAAACAATATTTATTCTTCATGGAATAATATGTTACTCCCAACTATTTGAAATAAATATTTTAATTATTATGTAATCCAATTTTAAAGGGTTAGTGTGGACTCTCATTGAAATTATTGATCACGAAAACAGTAAGACATGAAAAAACATTACCCAAAAAACAACATGTAGTAGAAACAATACAATATTTCAGATCATCCTAAAGAATTTACCAACTATTTTTTTCACATTGAACTATTATAACATTATAATTCTACAAAATTAGCCTAATTTTCCACTATAATGGACTATTTAATAACCACTATAACATAAAAAACTATTAGAACATGAAGTGGAAAACAGTGTTGTGCATAATTTAAATTGAAGAAGGTTAGTCCCTATTGAGTTGGTGATAAAAAATTTAGGCACTATAATAATATAAATATTTCAAAATAGGTACCCTAATTTAATTATTCGTGTTCTTCCATTGGTTTCCAACAAGAATATTAATTAAAAATTTACAGAATAACACAATGTTATTAATGGAAAAGGGATTCATGCCAAAGTTTATAAAAATCAAATTTATTTATTTATAAAACCATATATGAGGATCTCCATTGAATCCTTGAACATTTCTCAACTCATTCACTTTAAATATATCTTCTAGTGAAATATGTAAACCAATACATCAAATTATGGAAAATTACTCTTAATATTCCTTACCAAATTTATCATAGGATAAATTCACCTTTCCAATGAAATGTAAATAGAAATAAATATTATTGAATCCTTATTTTGTTTGGTGTATAATACAATCCTTTTGAAGGTAAACATATTTTTCAATGGGTCCACAAACTTCCCTATGAACCTCATTCTAATATGGGGTAACCAAATCACCTTATTCCTTCTTACCCATAATCTCAATAACAATCTTATTGCTAGAACCCTTTGGGTATGATTTCATAGATAGATCTCGGACTGATAGTTTGATGGTATATTTTTTTTATTCATGGTTAGAAGTGGATTTACTTTTGGATCTAGTAACTAGTGTATTAGATACTGATAAAATTTCCTTCCATTTTTGTGACCACCTCCCAGTCTTGAAGATGATGCCATATAAATAAACCATTTACTTATTTCCTTTCTTATCAATGGGAAGAAATTATTATACATTTAATTCGTGTTCCTTTATCTCAATAGAACAAGAATGTGTTCCAAATACCTTATCTGACTTATTTTCACCCATACTTCCACTATGAGACTTTTCCACTTATGTTTTAACCACTATTATATCCTTCCCCCCGACCATGTTCATCAAATCATCACCCAAAATTGATAATAATTTTTGAAATTTAATACTATAAACGATGTTTAGTGTGAGATAGTAGGTCTAAAAACTACCAAGAACAAAAAATATAATCCCTTTATAGACCTCAATTCCATGATCCTAACTATAATATTTACCCGATCTCTTTAGAGGGAGAAAAACTATAGTACATACCATAATATCCTCAAAATAAATAGAATTTGTACTAGAAACCATTAGTGCGTGAGATACCAGGATCACTACATTAGTATAAGATGGCCATCTTCCCTCATATCATGACTTGAACATAAATATTCAATTGAACATTAGCCACAACCCCTTACACTAAATACATCAGGTTTCAAGGACACTATCCACACAAATATCAACCGATCTATAACTCCTTCTTTGAAATCCTCAACTATATGTAGTTAATATGCCAAAATAAGATGATTGGGTAGGGTCTCACTATACTTAAGATGAAAATCCTATTCTACATGACCTTGATGGTATCTATAGAAACAAAAATAAAACCATGAATCATAGAGATTAGGTTTATTATGGTGGTAATATCCCAGAATTTGGATATAAATGGAATCGAATAGAGGCCTGAAAACATCAACCACAACACATATTCAGGGCTCAATGGGATGAATAACCATTTGGGTCTTATTATTTGAATAAAGGTGAGATTTTCGAAAGAAATTGGTAATCCTAGAAGATAAATATAAATAACTTAAGTATCAAGGTCTAGGTTCATAGGCATGACAAAGGACTATTTTATAATAAAATAGTGGAAATATTTGAAGTATCGTGAGATGTTGGACCTCACACATACCAATTTGTTTTAACTTCTTAAAAATCTATGAAACTATATAGATTTAATTACCAAAAATATCTTCTTTATTTTAAATTATTTTCTATATATTTTTCAATAAACACAATCCAGAAATTCATTCATGGAGTTTTTAATGATCCCACCATCAGATATGTTAATAATACACCTATTTAAAAACCGAATCACCTTTTTCATCATCTACCATTGAAACCTTCTTTAATAAAATAAAACCAATGAGGATATCCTTGAAAATAAGTTCAATAATTCATAAATGATATACTGAAATCTCACACGAGTAATTCTCATCATTGAAAATAAGAATTAAATGAGAAAATTATCAGAAAAAGACTATACTCAACACATGATACCTAAAGTAACCTCTAATATTTATTGAAACATCACCTCAGGTATCTAAAATCAACTTAAAAATATTCATGCATTTATAACACATTTTAACACTCTCCCGTAAACTAAAATAACAAAAAGATGCCTCCCCCATTTGAGAGACCCATCAAAAATAAACATCTGATTATTTATCCCTATTTAAATTCCTATGAAAAAATATTATTACTTATCCATATAATGAATTTGTGTATTCACCCTTGGTAAAGTAAATCCAATAGAACTTCCTCAATTATGTTAACAGTAAAAATAACTCAACTAATTAATGAATGTGAGAAACATACACTTCCATAATACACATCATACGTGTAATAAAACATGATGAAATTTAAGTGAGTGATACCACTTACTGATCAAAACATTATGGAATTAAAAATAACTTTAATGGATTGTGGGTTACTTTTATAGAAATAAAAGTTTATGAAGATAGATGAAAACTAGTATAAATCTAATAGATCTACAAAATTCCATTGGAGAGTACCATCATCATGATATTGATAATTATATCAAGACAAGAAACATCCTATAACATAACCAACTGTTGTCAACATTCTCCATGATAATATAAAATATTATATAAATGTTATTTTACATTTATTGAGGTAAAATAAATTTACTAAAATTTATATAAATGAGTTATCAAATTTATTTTAAGTATGGGAATATAATTCAACACCATTATCTTCATGTTGTTACCTATTACAAAATTTGTATAAATTATGGATTAGTGATAATATATTAATAATATACAATGCTCAATGATATAAAATATTGTATCTAACTCTCCATAAATTATAAAAATCACCAAAATTAAATGTATCACGTGATGTATACTATCTATCATCCCATGAAGTAGCCCAGTTGGCATCTGTATAACATGATAAATCCTACAATTTTGTTCACGAATAAAACAATCAAAAATCAACCATTAATTGGATATACTGATGTATTATTTTCATCACAAGATTGAATCATTAATTAGGATTATGTTGGTATCATACCTATTAGCATGTAGTAAAAAATTGATCATTCATGATTCAATTAATTAAAAATGGATTCAAAATATTTTCCTATGTCATGTAATGTAGATCATTTCAATATTATCATCCTTAAATAACATCAACTGGCCAGTGACCATTTTTTCACAACATTAATTTCTTTTATAAAAAATATTTTCAACACTTCCATTGCATAATAAGATTATGATGTAACTTTATAATGATTTCTTTGGGTGACCTACATCTAAATTAGAAATTTAAATTCATTAATCATATAAATATTATATTCATAACTCATGCATTATGTGAACTCATTAAATTGGTCTTCATTTAATATTAATGATAATATCATCCATATAAACTAGCATCTGAATCCATTTATCATACTATTTATTCACATTGATATTATGATCAAATATATTATATTAAAATCCATTCATTTTTATATACTTATAAAGAACAAAATTTCAGTAATTTGGTGATTTCTTAACTAATAATGTTATTTATTTAATACACACACTCTATTATAAGATTCATGTATAAAAAACCCATAATGTTAATTAAAATTGACTTCATCATGAACTCCTTTAAGAAAAGTAGGCTTCACATCCATTTGTCATATTTATAATGTATACTACACTAATATAAATTTGATTAATCGATTCATTTCCAATTATACAGGGGAAAAATAATTCATCCATATAAATCCTATCAATTTGAGAGTGTCTTTTTCACAAAATTAATATGTTGACTAAAAAAACCATGAATTATTCTTATAGTTTTTTCTTTCTGGAAAATCAAATTAGATTCGATAATTTTTTATTTTCTAGACCCAAAGAAACAATACATGTCTAAAATTTTCCATTTTGACCCATCTTCTCTTTCATAAAATTTATCCAACTCTCTTATTACATTTACAATATAAACATGTTTAGGATCCACATATGATAAATGAATTATATTTTGAATTTTTTGGCCTATGTAGAATGGACAAAGGGTGGGGGTGTGGGGATGAATTTATTTGAAATTTTTTAAATCTATCAATTTAAATATAAAAATAAATTTAAACTATAATATATCATATTATCAATGATTTGAGGGACCCTTTAATGGGTAGACATGAATGGAATAAAATTAACCAAAAAATGAATAAATACACATTCTTTTCAAGGTTGAAGCAATAAACACAATACTCTCACATTAGTTGTATTAACCATCAATGAAATAAAATATTAAAAAGGAATAAATTTATTTAACTAAATAATATAAAATCATTCTATCTAATAAAAAAACGAGGATTAAAAAAAGTAGTAAGATAGATAATGTATGGAATATATATAATGAAATTAAATATGAAAAAACATCATCTGGATTTTAAAATCATTGTAATTGGTTTAATGTGTTGTACGGTGCCTTCTCTATTTCATCCTTTTAAAGTGATAAGCTATATAAAATACCAAACAATAATATTTGGTAGAAAAATCTATGATATTCTCCATGGGAGTAGTAATAATTGTAGTTTTAGTAGATATTTATATAAAAAACATGAAATAATCACAAGAAATAACTTCTTTAAATTTATCCTTCCAATTCAAAAACATTATAAATCTTACTATTATTTCTTCTAAAAGTAAGACCTTATAAATAACTATACATAATTACTTATATATCAATATTTTGAAAATAAACCACTTCATAGTTGAGTAATCTTATAATTTTTGGAAATATGATATTTATATTTGACGAGGAACCTCAATCTTTCTTAAAATCAATATTGAAATCATTTACATTTTTTTTTCAATAAAATTTCCTCTTAATCCATCATAGAAATATCCCTTTAAATAATACTTGAATAAATTTATATTTAATTTCTCAAAAAAAATATCTATATGTTTTATTTATGAAGAAATAAACTCATATAACCATCATATGTTTATATAAGGAAAATTAACTTTTTTGGTTGTGTGGGAACCCTTGGAAAAACATCTATATAAATTAAAAAATAATTTAAAAACAACCTCAACATACCATAAAAATCAATTATAAAATTACAATCTAGAAGAGTTATCTTGATACATCTATATCGCGTCATTGAAATCATATTTATGATAGAGATGAAGGTAATCTTTAATTTTTCTGAATATGAAATTAAAAACCACATGATAAGAATCTATGGGGAAAATATCTACATCTAAATCTAGAATATTGAAATCCCACTTGGCATATAAAAATTTAATACTATATTCCTTTAAATCTAGATGTCTTTACTAATTAAGAAGCTTGTATAACTCATTCAATGTTAAATCAATGTTTAAAATTTGTTCCATGTGGATTTCATCTTAAAAATAATTACCAATTTGATCATAAATTTTATTCATTTTATTTAAAAATATATGGTATGAATTTCTAAATTACATTACCTTACAAGTCACATCCAATGATTTGACCCTCTTGTCAATAGGTTTTGAATGTGGGGTATTTTATATCTCTTTCATGAGACATTGATTGGTTCTCATAATATTCTTAGACCAATAGAGGCCTTTCATTACCATGAACATTTTCAATGAACAACCAAAATTATATTGATATTCATAATAGCTTGATGTTTAGCTTCCATAATAACACCTATTTTACATTTCCCCAACCCTTACAGGTGTAGAAATGCCTATCCTCTAGTTGACTGGATCTGCTCCTACATCCTTATGATTCTAATACCTATATCTGATTATATATATGATAATGTTTTCTTGTTTCATGATCCATATAATTTGAAGGGGTTAAACCGAGATGAAATACTCGGACTATCAACTCAATCCAGTCTTTAGATTTCTTTAGGTCTGGATCACCCTGATGCTTAGGGGGGATTTGCCACTAAAACTCATGTAGTATTCTCAACATATGCAAATCTTCATCTGGATTTTCTAGAACAATCATCTACTTTAAATATAAAAAAACATCCACTTAAACCTCAAGAGATGGTTCTATTCACAACTCAATGGAAGGAAGTACTTCTCATTGACCACCTAGATGGAACACATCATGAATCGAACCCTAAAAAGAATCCATATCACATAGTTAGTCTTCATCAGGACCATTACTCAAAATCCAATATGGGTACCTATACTATGGAATCATAAAAATAAAAAATATGGAATAAGAAGAAAAAATTATATATGGGGTTCCAACTTAATAAGTAAATGTAAATAATAGACCCATTCTAATATGATTCATGTAAAATTATTTCCCAACAACCCCTGTCTCAGTGTAACTTGTAGAAAAGTAGGTTATCAGAGTCCTGGTGTGTGGATACATCAGCCTCCACACTATTACTGGGTTCACTATTCCAAGAGATATACTCAATACACCTCAACACTATTTCCTTAAATATTACTAAATAAATCATCCAAACACATCTATCTCCAAAAACCATTACTAGGAAAATCTCACTCTTATACAACTCTATCACAAACCAACCCATTGAGGGCCCTCCTACGGTGGTGGTTAGTTGAGTGTTCCACCCCAAGATTTCCTCTAATATGATAGGGGCTACTGACTAGTACTGAGTAGGCATATCAAAAAAATGGGAGGACTCAACCTAATGTACTTGTACACGTGATCACCTCCATACACTATTCAATAATGAATAATAATAAAAATTGAACCAGCTAAAGGTAAATAATTTTTTTAATCATCCACTAAGGGAAAACATGAGTGCAATAATACATATACAAAAATGTCAAGGGTAAAATAAAATCGAAATAAAAATAAGGATACCCAACCTAATAGATCTCCAAATAAGGGTTAATATATACTCATGAACTCTAAAGACTGACCACCATATACAATCAACACCACTAAGTATCATTATTCACCACACACACCTAGTCCCCCCAAGATCACCATAAAACTCCCTATCATTTTAATATGATATAACAATGTTGGAAAGATTACCATGAATAGGTAAGTATATAAATACCCAATAAGATTCCTTGAAAACCATAAAATAATGTAAGGAGTCCGGAAGGGTTATCTCCATAAAACACATCAAGATTTATAGAAAATATGAACCTAGATATGCTCATAGGGAGAACTTGATTCAAGGAGTAAGATATTAATCTCTACAACCATCCAAAGATGAAATATCTAGAAAAAATATGATTTAAAACCATGTTCAATAACCCATATAACCACTTAGAAACTATAGTTGTGGATCCCATTCCCCTAGTGGGTAAGGGGGAATAATGAATGCAGTAGAGTATCCCACACCCCACCGATGCTCTTTAAATATAGGTAATAAAAATGAACATATATAGGATCTCACATCGCACAGAAGTTTTGGGAATATCAACCCTATCTAATACCTATATAGAGGATCTCATTCCCCAAATACATGGGTGGAATTTACAACCCTACCCAAGGATTTTAATAGGAAACTAAATCTTGGAAAACTCTACTAGTAGGTATAGTTTCTAATTTCCAATAATTTATTGAATGTAAATTAATTACCCCCATTATAATATAAGTAAATATAAAGAGGTTAATATAGCACACATAAACACTCAAAATATATATACCATTGATTGAAAGTCTAAAATCATGCTACATGTGAAAAATCAATCATGAAATACTTTTATGTATGGCTAATATATGGTTATTTTAGAAGTACATGGTGTATTTATTATGGTACATGAGATTTAGCCCTTAAAATGTAGAATGACTATGTATAGGTGACACAAAATGCATGTAAGGATCCAAATATTCAATGTTCCTGGAAGTATAAAAAGTTTTCAACACCCATAGAGGTAGTTATTGTGTTCCATGCCTTCTAGTGACATGATATTTGGGTTTCATGATGTTTTCATCTGTGATACATGATGTGTAGCCCTAGATAGTCACTTATTTTTTACTTCTAAAGTAAACTGATTGATGTAGCTCCATGATTACATGGTGTCTAGTCTAAACCACATGGTGTGTAGGGCCAAAAAAATTCCAAGGCATGTAATCCCTATACAAACTATACTATTATCTCAGGTTACAGGTAATGTAGTCTCATATTACATATTATGTGATCATTTTTTCACTCAAAAACCTCTCCACCATGTCCCTGAAGTAAACAACATGTGTTTCATTATTTTAAAAATTGATTCAACACTATCTATAAAATCCTCACCATTTCATCTAATGCCACTCCCACTCTTTTCTAAATATTCATTTACCACATAATTTATGGAACCATCAGAGTCATATATTTAATATTTTTCGCCAGTAAGTTAAAATGGAATCCCACATCATCCCACTAAATTTATCCAATTACCCACATAAATCACCACTTGAGAACCAATATTGATATATATACCTTTAATGAATCCATAGTCACCCATAGTCCTACCATTCCATGACCTTTGATGTCATACCTATTGGATTTGGTTCCATAGAACCAACTACTCTCTACATTAGTCTACATGTATATTCAAAAAGGTGAATATAAATTTAAATATCTTATCACATATTAATTTTTCTTCTATATAACATTGATGTGATATTGTCCTAGGGTATCTATCACATTAATATGGTTATGGTATATCCTCTCTATAATGGGAAACTTGATGTGGAATGACTATATTATTAAAATATAGTTCTACTACTAGATAACGTACTCTGATGGAGTACATAGTATATAGGCTGTCAGGTGCTAATACTCGTAAGAAGATGAGACTTCATCACATGAAGTTACCACTTGAAATCTCACGAATGAGAGATTATGAGAATAAACATTAGAGTAGGAATTCAAAATCTTTTGGTGTCATTGGATATTCCAATATATGAACATGTGTAAATGAACATATAATTTAATATTATATTTAATGATTTTCATGACTCACACACTTTTATTTTATAACAAAAACCATGACAACATATATTCACTATGATGAAAGGCATGTCGGGTTTGTCAAGATTGACATATTTTAATGGATAAGTTGAGGAATTTTTATTTAACATATATCATTATGGATATTGATATATCATCCCTTAGATTGTAATATAAATATCATATAAATTCCATGGACATGGTGTAATGACACTTATTTTAGATATTCAGAGAAAGACATATTGAACATATAGGTTGATGACATAGATGTGAAACATTATTTATTAGATATTGAGACAAAAGAATTATATTAAATAGTGTGTGTTCATATGTGGTTTTCATCATTGTGACATCAAGTTTTTTTCTCTTGGGTGCCTTGATCTATTACTAGATAGTAATTTTGGAATTTAGGCATACCTACAAAATTCTAATGAAAAATAATCCTACAGGTTCATACACGAAGTGTTTATATTGATCTTGATTAAATTATATATGAATTTAATTATTGGAGTACATATTATTCTCATGACTGAGGAATAAATTTATGCAAGTTTTATTGATCGCTAATATTCACCACGTAATAAATAATTCTTTATTTAGTTACATGAATATATAAAAATATTTATTTTCTAGATTATGAATAAAATTTTTTGTTGAATAATTAATAAATATTCATTTAAAAATATGTGAATAAAATATTTATTTAAGCAAATACAATGTTTTGTTTAAGTATTCAGTAAATTATAAGGACATTGAAAGTTCTAAGACCACGTCCGAAGATTAATATTTTTTTCAAGCCGATAAATAAATACTCATCATTGTGCAAGTAAGTACACACGATAACATAATAATAATAATAATATTTCTTGACAAGAGGTTTTACAATGATTAGTAAATTATTTAATGTATGGTACATAATTTAAACACATTTTAACCTAAAATCCAACTCTATAAATAGATGGATATGTATATTGTGTAGTTTTAGTCATTTAAATCACTAATTGATAAAATAGAATCATTGAACACAACATAATTTACTCTTGACTCATCCTATTTATCTCTTTCTCTCAAGAATAAGAAACAAAAGAGATATTACTTCCGGATTGAAGGATGAGCAATCAATATGAACAACACAAGACAATTGATTCACAACACTAGCACACAAAAATAAATTAGCATTGATCAAAAATAAAAGTATCATGTTTGGATCACCTATAGAGGGATTATACCCTTGGATCATAACATCGCAATGAAGGCAATCCAAAAATGGTTTTTTGGAAGATCAAAACCCCTATCAAAGAAATGATCCTATGATAACGTATTTACTTTCTTAAAATCTAATTAAATTAATTATAAATTTAACATGAAAGATACTCACTCTGGGTTTTATGAAATTAAATATTAAAATAAAATTTAATAGATCACCCACCAATACATGCTTCTACTATGATCAAAACCTACAAGTGGTATCAGAGTGGTAACAATTTAAATTTATAATTATTTCATTGACAGTTAGTCTATATGAAACCATGGTAGAATGTTTAATTTCATGTTATTTAATCTTTAATATGATTTGAATCAACTTGTTATTGGCATATAAGTCATGTTTTTTTGTTATTTATTTTTCTTAATGGTCTAAGAATAGATGAAGAAGAACTGGAGATGCCATTGAGAAGTGTCAAATATTTTTCCAATAATATTGGGTTACATGGCATGTAGCCAGAATACATGCCATATGCCCACGTGTATTACACTTAGATGTTCCATGAGATACATGAAAAAAGAGTAGTTAATTACATGTAATGTACTTATTTCACACCATGTGTAAATTGGGTCAGTCCAACACACAATGTGTTGAATTACATGTCATGTAACTGGTGTACACACTATATAGTCTACACAGGTCAGAAGCATAAATCACATAATCCATTTGGTCATTATATAGGGTAAATCCAAGTGATATTGGAAACCTAGATAAATTATGATATACATGATGTGTATTTGGTGCACATAAAATTTAGTTAATCATTTACCACATACAAAATACACACCGAGCCATTCGACGTGTTATGTGGAAACAAGATATACAAGATACATAGTGTGAATCTGGCCTGTACACATTGAATAGCTGTGATTGATGAACACATCGAGTTTCTTGGGGGGATTAATGATCACATGGAATTCAGTACACATGGAATGTAGCTAGCTTATACACACTATGTTGTCCATATAAGATATACTCGTAAGCCCAGGAATTTATCCCAGGCACACAGAAAGTGGATACCTGAAATGTAGCTTGCATGTACATGCTTAGTAGTCTAGCCGTGTTAATAAACCGAAACCCCAGGCGTGTAACCTTGATACATTAAAACTATGGTATAAGAAGTGTATCTAAACAGTACACACTATGTAGTATCCAAATTAATTATAGAATTAAATGACATTAAATTGAAAATTAAAACATTATAGCCTTATTTCATTGATTGTATCTTTATGTGTTTGACAATTTAAAAAGGGGATTAAATAATTTTAAAAGATAAATTAGTTTATTGAAATAAATCCACATTATTGGTTCTAACATTTATTTTCCATGAATTCCCTCTATGATGGGTTTCTCCAAATGTATTCAAATGACCCGTGTGTCATCCCTCCCTTAATTATTATGTAGGAAAATCAATATTTTGGTTTTCCTCACAAACATGTTAGTTATAAATGATTTTAATTAATGGATTATACAGAGGTAAATGGAGGAAGTTCAATATGGATCCATAATGATTCCAACCCAGGTGATACATAGGTGGACATGTAGAATCCTGAAACTCGTGCTAAGTCCAACAACAAGAGTTATTCCCCAAAGTGATAGGTCGATTTATTGTCCACTCAAAAAAATCAACCATTAGATAAGATAATAACCAGATTATTTATTATTTATTTATTTATATATTATTTATTATTTATTATATGTTTGTAAAACTACTATATCATAAATAAATGAATTAAGTTTCAAATATGGAATTTAAAAAAAGGGATTATGCATAAATGTTTTTTCCAATATGGTTAATTAATTATTAATAATAAACATAATATTAACATTTTGTATAAAGGATGAAATAATATAAAATTTATTCACAATAAATTAAAATACCTCAAATAAATATTAATCATGACTTGGACTTTAATTAATTGATTAGGATTAAAAGCCTTATAACTATGTGTTTGAGAAACCCTCATTGGGAAACCCTCATTGGGAAAATTACATTTAATATTGATTTATTATAAATGTTTTCGATTGACTAAACCATTATAAATCAAGAGAAATATCCCTTGTTATACTTGATGTATCTTGTAAGTAGGGGCTGAGGAAATCCAAGTCAGGATTTTCGGATTGGGAAGTCCACTCAATGGATCATAGATCTTGAATTCCATAGTTAGAAAATAATATCCTACCTAAATACATTTATGTATCTTGAAAAACCCTTATTAGGTATATGTGGAGAGGAATATGAATCATTTCCACTATAATGTCCTATAAAATAGAAATTTTGAGTTCAATGGAGAGGAATATTGAGACTTTATAAAACAGTCGGAGATTTAATAAAATTAATTATTATTATTTCTCAGATAATTTGTTAATCAAGAAAATTACTAATAACATATTTTAATTATTATAGTAAATGGAAAGAAAAACTATTTAAATAGTGCGATAATTCCTTAAATTAGGGCATTCCATTACAAATAAAAATTTTCAGATATGGTATAATCATTTATGTGATACACTATTACATAAAAAATTATATTATGTGTTGGAATCCAGTATTCCCATTCTTCCACCCTAGAAGGTGAGAGAAGGTGAAAAGGTACTGTACAAGAGATATACTAAAGATATTTCCTATGTATGTTGTATTTTATTATAAAATACATATATAGAGTTGATGATACAACATAAATACATGGATTATTACACTATAATATATCATCTCTAATCTCTTGAGAATGATAATGAAAGGCATGAAATACATAAGATTGTCAATGCACTATATCATTATAAACTAGAAGAAGGTAATCTATCTATTGATCACGACTTATAAATGCTAGGGTATATTGATTAGTTAGAAAAATTGGGCTTCCACTTAGATTATAAATTATTGATTAATCTTATATTATTATCCTTACCACCAATATTATCCTTATTTGTCCAATTTTGGATAAAAAATGGATTAGTCTTTCATGAATTTTTTTTCCACACTTATCCAGGCATATAAGGACTGGTTAAAACCTGTTTCTCTACCCCTTATAGTGAAAATTTTGAAATACAAGTATGAAGACCCCATGAATAATATACATCCAAAATATACTTTACAAAATCCTTCAAATAGACAAATGATTATAGGGAAGAAGAATAAACATTAGGCTCTTTTCTTCTCATGTGGAAAGCTTAGACATTGGATAATAAACTGTATTGAATTCAAGAAGCAAGTAGTTGCATCCACTCCTGGTATTTTCATCATGTTTTTATTCACTACCTGTGTACAAAATAAAAAATTTATAAATCATACATGCATTTGAATATAAGAAATGAACAATAATAGAATGGTTATAGATATAACACAAAAATAGTTGAAAAAGGGTGATTCTTAATCCACTTAAAGGGAGGTCACTATTTCTCCTTGTCAGATTGGATTGATGTGTAATAAGAGTTACCAAAACATATATCTGAGTGTCTGGATTGACACAACAATACATTATTTCATTTTCAGAATAAATGTTGTCATGGTACTTAAATAATAACCAAATGGTTCATTAATTATTGAATCATGGATATACATTAAAATAAATGATAAATTTAAAACAATTGACTCAAACCTGATTGTGGAAAAATAATTATTTTTCAAAAATAACTAAAATTATTTAACCTATTTATACACATAAAGTGATTTATTCTCAATTTAGGTATGATAATAAATATAAAATGAAACCAATTATCACATTTTAGATAAAGAAACCTTCATAAATAAATACACATCACAAAACTTTTAGTGTTAATTGAACATAGTCATGATAACTATTATGAAGAAAAAGGAAACATCATATACTTCATGATATTTATTTAAGAAATCATAGAAACACTCAGTGAAGTAAATGAGTGGAATTTATAAATATCAAGGAACCTCTTAGCTGGTGTGTCAGAGAACATATTTTCCAAATATCCATTAATCATATATATGGAGTAAAGGATATCCCAAACTAAAATATCCTTATATAAATCAATCTAATGACAGTAGTTAAAGGATGATCAATGAAGAGTGTTAAATATATTAAAAATAGTCCATTATTTCTTCAAATACATGTTTTTCAAATAGAATTAAAACTAATAAACCATATACTAACTAAATTATTTAAAGGATATCAAATAAAAAATGATATGATAATAATATATTAGGAAATTACCACAAGATTTTTTTAAATTTTTTTAAAAATAAAAACTTAGGTACAAATTAACATCAAAAAAATAATATAAAACAACATACATACATATGATGGTTGGTTTATGTTCATGAACATTGATGTATTATAACTGGGTTTATTTGATTGGAATAAATGAGTTGGTAAATGATTCTTAACCTGAAGGATTAGTTATGGGGATATAATATTAATTTAATATGTGGATTTAGGTAATTTAATGCTATTAATAATTATTGAGATTAATTTGATGTGGAGATAAAATAATTGAAGGTAAAAGAGATAAAGGAAGACATTATGCAATGAAGAAGCATAGAAAAGGAAAATGGCATTGTCATGTCCTAATTTAAAATAATGGAAATTAAATGAATTCAATTCCTAAAAAATGATATTATGAATCATATTATGATATTATAAAAAGAATATAGTTTATAAGAGGTCAGTGGTTGTATGTTTGAAATTAGAGATGTTCAAAGTTTTCAAATAAAATATTATTGGAGTTGAAATCCATAGAAAGTTTCACTTAATATCCTAAAATATTATATGATATGGTAGTAAATAGAAACATAAAGAGCTATATTTACTTACAATAATAATATGAATGTCACTTTATATTATTAAAATTTATGGTATGAAAATATATTGTTAATATAAATAGTTCGATTAGTTACCAAATGATTTTAAGGAAATGTTTTGATGAAATGGGTTCCACGAATGATGATGATTTACATAGAATGAGTTCTAAGAAGAAAATATAAGTTAACAACATAACATTGTATGTTTTATAGATAATGAATTATATTAAGTTCATGGAGTTGAACATTGAGAATATGATTCCTAAATCTCACTATTATAAAAATGTGTTATCTTCATAGATGTTTCTCAAAATTTTGTATATTAGAAGGATTTTATAAGGTGATAAAATAGTTATGTGGTAGAAATTATATATATATGTAATAAATTAATAAAACCATGATTGTGTAGAAAACATAATTATGGTGTTGAATTATATCATTTGCGATATTTTTGACATGATCTTATGTATCGTTTTATTAATTATTCTTAATGGATTTTATGAATAAAGAATGTTTCATGTTATATAAAAGAAATACTAAAATTATTATTCTTTCATTATTAAAGAATATATGAATATATTGATATACCCTTTATTAAGTGCAATTATAATTTACCTCTCAAAGTATGAATATAATTTATCCTGAACTGATGTTTATCATGGAGTAATATAGGCTATGATTAAATATTATTATTAGTGTGAGTATAATTCGTTCATTAATATATAAAATATTATTATCCAAAACAAAATGGGTTTTATGTGCTAGATGTCCCACTAATCACACCAAATTGACTTTATACTCTATATTATTAATATAATAGTGTATCCTAGATTTTATTTAGAGTCCCCACTACCTAAGACTAATAGGATACATAGTATTATATCCTTCATATTTTGATTCCTTTATTATGTAATCATTGAGGATTATCTTTCTAGGGATTATTGGGTATGTATTTATTTATGTAATCGGTTTGAGCTAAAACAAGATGGAATTTTACTCTTATATGAGAATAATTATATACGGTCCCTTGATGGAGATTGACTAAAGAAGTTTGTGTTCAAAACTAGATATTACATATGATATGATTATCTATTATGGTGATGATCATGTGAAGTGGTCATCAAAAAAAGTGAGTGAAATATAATGTACTAATAGACCTCACCAGTGTATTATTAGGGAATCAAGAACATATGAGTATGATATATGGGATTGATATATATTATATCCTATGTTCACTTGATATATTAGAGAAAAAGATCATATAAAATGAATTCATTCATAGTATGGAATTGGTGGGAATAGGTGTAGAGATACTTTTGTTTAATGGATATCACGCAAGATCCCTTTGTATCTTGAGTAGAATTGATACTTTTCTAGAGGATTATCATTGAATAAATTTTCATATTATAATATTATTATTTATTTTTAATTCCACAATGTCCTATGGGATCATAGTTTTTGGATGAATGAATAGGTATTGTGTTTTACTCAAAATATACGTTAAAAGTGATTTAGAGTTTATTCAAAAGAGTTTTGGATGGGTATTCACAAGGTTTTTCTTATGATGTGATACATTGTAATGTTAATGATATTTTTCCAAACTGTTATTAGAATATATTCATAAGTGCATTGGATATATACTTATAATTTAGTATATTTGATATTAAATGTGGTAAAATTAATGTCTATAAGTATTTAGTGCAAGTGGGAGGTTAAAGGAGATATAACCTAAATATATTATTCACATGATTAATTTTTCTATATAGTATTATATGAAAAGGGAAATCATAAATCATGGTTTTATGGTACTGCCTATGAAATCTGTATTTATTGGCTAAATATATCATAAGGTATGGTATATGATACCATGAAATTCACTTTACTTTTTACGTAAGAATAATTTTAAATGTTAGTATTTGAGTGACCGTCCACATTGGATATCATTAAGAAAAGTGATTTAGAAGATTAAATGAATTAGGGTTTCATTAATATGATTAATGAATAAATAGATGATCACATAATCATCCTTGATGTAATGAATGATTAAAAACATATAGTTATTGGGATAGTCCCAAAGACTATGTAAACAATGTTTATGCTATGTTATGGTGGTCAACACACACACAGTTTATTAGATGAATCTTTTTAAATCCAATTACTCTCTTACTCTATAACATTTTCCTTCATTATGCATGATAATTTTATGGGTGATGAAAGGATATCGCTCGTATGATGAGTGATTTGGTTCAACCAATCCACACCTTTAAAAGAGGGATGTCTTCTCACTACCTCTCATGTGGTCTTCCTCATGAGCAAGAGATGAATATAAATGCAATGTCAATTTTGATGTAAGTTACACATTTATTGTTTTCTTCATTTTTAATATACCTGATTTAATTTTTATATCATGGACAATCATAGATTAGGGAATATTAATTATTTCAAATATGTTTAACATGTGTCTTTAGATTCATCAAAAAAATTATTCTTATATATGTTTTTGATCTTTATATAGATTTTTAATTCGTATATAAGTGTTCGATCATTATAGGATTTGTTTGATTTTATTATGATGAGTCTACTGAAAGAAACACCATAAGATGAATCCTTGCATAATCTTCTTCTCTCCCAACATTAATTAATGTCTTAAAATACATTGGTGTTTATAAGGTTCCAACCTAAGACTGGGGTGATTCCCCTGATCAATGGATTGCATCAGAGGATGAAGTGTCTTGAATACTTCTTAGTGATCTCATTTAAATTATTTTGACATACTTAAATAATATGGATCAATTGCTGTAAGGAAAAATGTTCTTAATCTTTATTTAATTTATTCTAATTATATAAATAGATTATAAGATTAATGGTTGTTTAAACATGTTCATCTACTAAGTGTAGGATATAAAACGACCTCTAAAACATAATAGGGAATACCATATATCATCATCATATGGATTAAAATTAGCTATGTGTGATTTAATATGATTTTATAGATTCATTGGCTAGAGTTTAATTATATAATAATAGTATGGATATCATTTTACAATGTATCAAACATTTATTACTTGGGATATCTAGAATTATAAGATAATTGAATACTGAGAACAGATTAAATCACTTATTTACTCTATTCATAAAAATTATTTTAATAATAATATATATTCATATGTATACATTTTTAGAAATATATAAAAGGTAAATATTTGTTTTATAGAAGATAAAAAGATGTTTTCCCATTAGATTATACATCTCATATACCCAATGGAATTTCTAAATTATCAGTCAGTGCATTTAAATTAGTAGAACAATTTATGTTTTGGATGAGTTTTTTCTTCTATTAAATAATTATCTTATAATATATATGAACAAAGATATCAAGCAACTTGAAACTACAGATAAATTATGCATAAAAGTTTTGAATGTCCTCTTAATGTAAGTAATTTATAAAATTTCATTAAATTTTATCAATTTAATGTAACTTATAACATTTTATTATTTTTTATTAGGTATCTTGATACACTATTAGATTAATATGATACGATTTAAATGTATGTATAATAGTCCCAAAAATGATTAATCCCTTAGAAAATAATTTACATTAAAATGAATGAACTAAATATGTTTCTAGAGGATTTCATAATGAATAAATAGTGTTAAATAATTATTTATCATATGAAATATGAGATATATTTCATTGTAATGTGCTAATTCATTTTAATCTTAATTATGTAACCACTTACAATTGAATTTTTTGAATATCAGTCAAAACTGGATGTTGTTTGTTTTCTATTTATATGACAACACCACTTATAAGTTATAATCTAAAAATATTTATGGGATGGAAAACATGAAAGAATTATTATAGTAGTATGTTTTATTATTTTAATTCTTATATTTTATTAGGATTTTTTATTTTATTTTATAATTATTATCAATTTTAAAGAGGACATGGAATCCCTACAAATTTTATTAAGAAGAGGGGCATGAAAAATAAAATATATTCACATAGATGTGACATATTTCCAAAAAAAAAATTAGTTTGTTATCTACATATAAGGTTATTTAAAATTTCAAACCTGTTTTAGAAATGAAGTTTCATTATAAACAATAATGTATCAAATGTGAACATTATGTGATGATACATATACATGGAATAAATATAACAAGAACAAATAAATCCTTCAAAAAGGTTATTTTTTTCATAATTATTCCTTTTATTTAACATATCATTTTATTGAGATGGAATGCTAAATATTTCCTAATTGTTTTAGTTTTTTATAATGATCATTCATATAGTACAAATGATCTGAATCAATTATGTGAATTATTAAAGAATTATTTCTCATTTATATTCTTGTTTGTATATTTGGTTTTTTATCTATGATAATTTAATGTTGTTTTTTCTAAAATATTCATGATATAGAAATAGTTAATACTTTTACACTATACTATATTTTTTTGAAATTAAATTGTTTTGAGGCCTTTTTGGTTCTAAGGGTTTCAATATTGTATATTCATTAAAAGAAAATATTTAAAAATAAAATTCATTCATTGGTTAATCAAAAAATAGATATAAAAAAATAAAAAACATAATATTTCATTTTTATTCCTATATATCTAATATAAAAGATGATATTTCATGTTTTTTTAAAGATAAAATTTTAATTATAGTCTTCCATGTTGATTCAGAAAAATCAATGTGAAATAGAAGACATTTTTTTTATTATATCTTGAATTTCATTATAGGTTATAAAAATATCTAATTTTGGGAAAAATTATGATTCCATTTATATAATAACTATTGTAAAAAAGTATTTAAAACATCATGGGAAATAATAATCCTTTAGAACCTATTTTAAAAATAAAAGAACTAAAAAAATCCTTTATTTTCACTAATGGTAAAATATGTGGGAGGTAATTCGATGAAAATTTGATCATTTTTTAGAGATGATAATGGTGGTAGTTAGGTTGGATTTCTTTCATATCAAATGGTCTTGAATGGGACCTTTTTATTATAAATTATTCATATTCAATGACTCATATTTCTGGTTAGATAGGTAAAGTGAAAATTTTTATTTTTAAAGGGGATTCATTGTCTGTCATTAAGATTATTCAATAAGAAAATGATTTATATTTTTTCACATTTTAGAGACATCATTGTTGACCTTTGGAGTATTCCGTCAAAATTTCATAACTATAAATTATGGAAACAAGGTGTTGCATATTATTATTTTTCTTGGTTGGGGAGTGGGTGAGTTCTTGGGTGTTGGTTAAGATCTCCATCATGGTCCATTATATCTTATATTTAGTTTTTTCATGCATGATATTTAAATATATATTTATTTTAAAAAAATTAAAGTAATTGAAATTCCGAATTTTATTATGATGAATACATTCCTTGGTTATATTTTTTTTCAAATCAATGATAAGGAATAAATTCAATTTGTGAAAAATTTTGGGTGATGAAAGAACCCAAAAAATGATTATGGTGTGTTTATTTTCTACTTATAATTTAATGAAAAAGGAAGATGGGGTTTCTTCTTGGAATTATTATGAAAAATGATTTGAGAAATCATCCCTTATATGGGATAATTGTTTATTTGTTCTTCAGGTATATAAAATGTGCAGATGAAGTATTTATTATTATCGAAAACACATTTAGTAAGATGATGAAGTTGAATAGAATATTGAGAATTTATCCATTGAGTTTTTATCATTAATACTAATAGAATTATTGATGAAATTATATTATATCAAGTTTTATGAAGCTCAATTAGAAGTTTTACATAACGAGGCAATACAGATACGTTGAAAATATTTAAAGAGTATTTTCATACATCAAAAGACATTGAAATTATGGTTGAATAACATGGAAAATATTCCAATACTTTTAAAATTAAATTAAATTAATTTCATAAACCTTGATTTGATTGGAAATTACCAAATATGTATTAAAGAATATTTGATATGATTAGAATATGTTTAAATTCATACGTATGAAATAAAGATTTCTATAAAATATATTTCATCGACCATTGATATGTGAATAATTAGAGAAGGATTAAGCCACAATAAGGTAAATGTTATGTTAAATATGTTACATATGATATTATTCTTCTAAAAGGCGAATGCATAAGATATTATCCAGGGGAATATTATTTAAATGTATTGGATGTTTACAAATATTAGTAATATGTTTCATGGAGAAATAAATTAAAATTGGAAAGGTAAAATATCTGACATGGATACATAATTTGTTTTTTTCTGAACCCTCCAATGGAAACCCTTATAGGTTAGTAATGTAGAAAGGGAAATAATCATCCCTGAATCCCAACTTCAATATAACATGGGTTATCAACTAGGATGAAGGATATATGAGTCTCAAATGTGGGCGACATTACCATCAATATAAATTTAAGAAATATGAGAAAAGAATATTAGCCATGCACCAAAACAATGCATAACTAAATAAGAAATACCAATATATGTAATGTCTTACATAAACTAATATAACTGAAGAAATATAAATGTCCCAAAATTAAATCGCTGAAAATGGCCATGGAGCTTCAATTACTACTGTCCAACTCCCAGGAGCTAGTACATACCAACCTGATCTCCAACAAGTTATTTTTTACGTGAAAAATACTTTATATATAAGTAAGGTAAGATTTACATTTATACCCAACCATAACCTCCCCAAAACCTCTCATAAAAAATGTGAAAGAAGTATAACAATGACTAGAAAATAATCAAATGAAAGCAATTCATCACCAAAATAGGAAAAGAATGTTCCTCATCCTCACCATGGAATACTCACGAACAAACTCATGGAAGTAAATCATTCAATATCAAAATAATACACACACACACATATATATATAAAAATTAATAAACCTCACTTTTACATCCCCACTAATTTGCTTCTCTAGCATCCCAATAAGTCATAATTTTTTCTAACCCCTTTCAGAAGACAATTCATACATGTTGTGGTTTAGTCCTCAGACCTTCCTATATTAGTCTCACACAAGGCCTAACATCTCATGTTTGCATCAATTTATATATCAATCTCATCATCTCAACCTTCACCTCATGAAAACATTTCATTTTTAACTAGGTAGTATTCTTGATGCCACCATATTGTTTTTAAATGAATTACACATAAAGTCATAAAAACCCAATCATGTACACTTGTTGGATGTCGTATCCACCATGAACAGATACACATATGTGCTATACCTTGAGTTACTAAAACCAACTAATTGTTTTTAGTAAAACATAGATCTATAAAATCCTGGGTAGGAATAAAACCAATAATATGACATTATAAACATGTATATTCCTAATAATATCTATGTATAATTGAATAGTAGGGGAGGGGGAGAAGTTATCCATCCATTCCCATGACATCCTAGATGTCGGAGAAAACACCCCCAAAACATTTGGTTGTTGGTTTCCCTACTGATGTGGGTGGTGATGTTTTCGAAATAAAAAAAATAGAATATATAAAAAAACCATAGTAAGGGAAACTACATAGTCATAGAACCATAAAAAATGTTAATTTCATAATAAACTATGCTTCCAATAATAAATATTAGATTTAAACATGTTTACAAGAATCAATATTATGTTTTAATTAACTAATCATCCATTAATTTATAATATTCATAATTCATTTCCCAGATTAACACATTAATATTATATATATAGTACCATTGGGACAACAAAATCACTTGTTTATTTGTAGGTATTGCATCATCATTTAAGACTAATATAAACCATCCTCATTTATTTACTCTGTTTTTTATCATTTCATAATTATTTTGGTATAATAGAAATTCATCATATGTTATTATAACCAGGATGAAATTTTTATACATAAGGTAAGATTATGACAAGAAGTTGGAATAAAAACATGGTACATCTAACCAACCAGGAATTTAAAAACATCATGTAATAAAGTATGTTGATGAGAAATACCTACTATGAACACATCTATACCACCATGGTGTCATTTCCACACCATTATGCATAACATAACCTCTCTCTCCATCCTGGACATTGACCATCACTATAGTCCATTACTCATAAATAATTCCCAACTATAACCAGTAATAAAATAACAAATATCATCGAGTCAAAACAAGGACCTAATCATCCAATATCATACATATATTTGACTTGTGTCTCATAGAAGTAAAAATTGAGATGAAAATACCTTACCTTAAGTCTTGAATTCTGTCATACTCATTCAAAACTTTTGTATAATAATTATATGTTTATTATGAATATATTATAGAATCATACATACATATTTCATACTATATATTATTTTCTTATGAACCTTTAATTACTCAATTATTAATAATTCCATTTTAATGTTACATTTTGGGTAATGTCCACCTTTTAATTTTACCATAGTAACATGTATCATTTTTTTTACATAGTTAAAATTTAAAAACAATAAAATATATAATTTATCATGGAAAATATTTTAGGTGAAAAGATTGTTCTCAATTAAAATTCAGTATTTTTCACTATTTATCAAAAAATGAAAATTTCAAGGAAAAACCCAAAAAATCACACTAAGATAATTTTTATGTTGTAAGTTCAAAAATTAAGATTATTTTTTAGAATAAATTTTACAAAATTATAAAAATTTATTTTTAAAATAAGTGTGCCAGAAAATGGAGAAAAAATCTTTTTTAGAAAAAAACAGTATTTTAGCATAAAATTGGTGTTATTATTATATACTATATAGAAAAGAAATACGATGAATTTAAAATTGTTAATTTAATATATATACTATATAAATTTCCTTAAAATCATTTAGAAAAATAATTTTCTATATTTTATTTATGTTAAACACATTTGTTTATGTAAAAAAAGTTTTTTAGGAAAGATTTTATTTATTTTTAAAAAGTTGTATTTTCATTTATAATTAGTTTTTCTCCAAATAATTAATTATATATACATGTGTAAAACATATTTTAATAATTTGGTCAATTTTATTCATATCTTCCTTTTCAACTTCTAGGTGATAACTATCATAATAAATAATAATATTTTAAAAGTATGAAAAAATTCATTTAAACATGGTGTTGTGTGTAACACAATTTAAACGTAGTTTTACATGAAAAAAAGACAAAATAAGTGTTTTTTTCACAAAATATATGTAAAATATCAAATATATTTGGAAAAACAATTTCATAAAATACCGGGGTGTTAAAAATATTGTCCTTTCTAATTTTTCCTTTCCCCAGGTTATGATGAAATGAGTTATGTATGACATGTCTGTGGAGGGTTACAATTATGAATAATGTAGTGGGATAAGATTTATCTCACTCATGTACATGTTTTTATGTTTCAAAGCTTCCAAAGCCACTAATCTATTACGGTCTTTAGGTGCATGTTTGTGTAATGTAATGAATATTCATTAAAAATGATGTAATATCTATGTATGGTAAATTAGGTCTCTATATCGCCCATGGATAAGTTCATGATCCACCATAAGAGTCCATCCAATGAATCCTATAAGTCATCCAACTATCTCTCCAAGTGCATTAATATTCCTTATAAAATCTAATTTATAATACATGACAAGCCTATCCAAGGTGTCCTCATGTCGGAACCCTTGTATTGCCGTCATTTTAATATTAAGGTATTGTTTAATTATGAATAAATCATACTCTTAATCCTTAAATGACAATGATACACATTAATAATGTTGTAAAATTAATTTAATTCTAGTAAAACAAGATATAGAATAAAGAAAAAGGAAAAAACACTTATCAAATCCACTATTTTATATAAATTCACACATCCAAGATAAACGAAATTAAATTTGGTTCTACAACATATGGATATATGTAATTTTGAAGGTCACACCAATAGGGGTGGATTGTGTGATGTTAATGAACCAAAAACATTTATTTTGGGGTGGCAATATATCAATTACATTTGATAGTAAACATTAATTTAATTAATTCAATTTTAGGATGGTGACACATAAGGATTTCAACACATGGTAAAATGACATATGATAAAATTCAATGAGGGTTTTTGAGAAAAATTCTAGACCACATACCTTAGGATTTTATTAATATACTTTTCCATTATCATCCCTTGAATTGAGCTGTGATGGGATAAATAAGAAAAATAAATGAAATACCTAAAATAAGGCATATGATCTCACAGAAAAATGTCACAAAATATTAAAAGATAAATAGATGAATTAAGGAAGAGGAATAAAGAGTTTCCATTGTGGGAAAAATTTGATTGACGGTGAGGGAAACCTATCTTGGGTGAAGAAGAACTGGAAGAACCTAGGTTAGGTGTGAAAGGGTACTCTCACATGGCTTCTACTCGAGAAAGAAGAGGATTACATCAAAAAGTTCCCCTACGTTCTTTTAAAAAAATGAGTTAGGTTATTTACATGTAGTGTAAACTTTACACACCGTGTAAATATCCAATTATTCCCTCCTTGGGAAAACCCAATTCATGAAATGCAAGGGGTTTGGCCAACCCATTAAACATTGTTCATTTAATACGAATCATATATTTTGAATTCAAACTATATATTGAATACACATAATGTATTTTTCCTACAACTATCCCCTAGACAATATTATCATTTATTTTATGTTTAAAAACAACCAGTCTAAAGGCTCGGTCTCCAGGGTCTAATATAGAAAGAAAAATCATCGAGTGATTGACCAAATTTAAAATAATTATTACCAATATGAAAAGACATGACATTAAAATCTCTCATAATTAAAAGAACTCGTATCTAAATTTCCATTATGAGGGTTTTAAAATAACAAAAAAGAAATGTTCTGGCCACCGAGAAAGTACATCATCATGTCACTCTTAGGTCTTTTCTTATACATGACCATGCTAACATAGAATCCATACTAGAGGAATTGAACAACCTCAACGAGACATCGTTATTTAATCAAAAAATACAAACCAGATGATTCTTAGGGGATACATCTTCATTGATCTCAATATCTTCATGGATATAAAATGAGATGGTTTGGAGTAATAATAGTGAAGTTGTGATACATGTAAGACATAATGCATGACCCAATATCTATGAGATAATTCCAACCGATCAGCTACCAACCCAACTCTCTCCACGAACTCAAAAGGCCCAATGTAATGAGGTGATAGATTTCTATGTCTCTAAATCTATCTATGACCCAATCTATTATAAAATCATAGAAAGACCAGATGTCCCACCTTGAAATCCATATCTTTGTGATGATGTTTAGTATAGAAATTCTTACTGGACTAAATTGTATCCATACTTTTCTAAATCACCTATACCTACACTGAAGTCTCATGAATGATATTAGGAACCAATAGTACAATCTCAGTTTCCTCTAACAAAAATAGGCTTGAATGAAATGTCATACAATAAATGTCCTTACAGGGAGAGATCCGAATCATTTATTGAACGATATTATTGTTGGAAAACTCAATGAGATGTATGTTTTTCTCCCATAAAACTAAAAAGAGATCCATTCATAGATAATTTCCTTTAGAACAAATATCATCCAGTCAATATTATCGTATGTTTGATGGTGATATAATGTACTCAATAGATCCTATGAACCGAATGCTTTCTACAACCCCTTCCAGAACTGCAATTTAAGTTGAGCATCTTGATCTTATATGATATAAAATTGAACACCATGAAGGTATAACATAGATAGAATATAAATAATTCTAATCTCATAATATAATAAGGTCCCTCAGATGGGTAGAATTTGTGTGGCCTTGGATAACCTATTTACATTAACCCTACCACATCACTACCAGGGTGAACTTACAAAACCGAAGCCTGATATTCTTGAATCGAATATACCCATAATTTTGTGGGGACCTATACACATTCAACATTGTGAAGGATATCATCCTAATAGATAACCCAAAAAGGCATTGGGTCCTCACCTGAGACACTCTCCCGCAGAACTAATGCATTCGGATATGAAATATTACTCATACTTACCCATTCTTGAAGGGATAATTTCACTCATAGTGCTTCTAGAATAGGCTACCCATGAAATTCTTGAAACTTTATGTTCATATCACAAAATAGGGCCATCAAATTCCTCTCACTTCTGGCATCTTGGATGACATGAGTCTGGGTCTTTTAGATCAGATCATTAACCACTAAATTTCCCATTCTAGCTATATAAGAAAGATCAATGTCAAATAAATACAGGTATTCAGCCCACATTCACTGACCAAGATTAAAATCATTCTATGTGGAAATATATTTGTGACTTTTATGATCTATTTAAATGATTAAACATTACCTAAATATATAATGCCTCAAAAAACATAAATCATGAACCACAACTACTAGATCGAGGTCATCTGTAGGGTAATTTCACTCATGAGGTTTTAGTTTGAGGGACCCACACACTATAACTTGATATCGACACATCAGAACCTCTCCAAGACTAATTATGGAAGAATAAAAATAAACAATATATATTATTTCCAAATATGGAATAATTAGGATCGACCCTAATTATATTCTCTCTTTCAAATCCTAAAATGATTCATCATAATCTTCAGACCATAAGAACATTATACCCTTTTTAGTCAAGCCTGTGAGAGGAACTTCTAGGTGTGGGAAGTCCTGAATAATGTTTTTTAATTGAAAACCATTCCTACGAAGATATTTATGTCAAAAACATTCTTAGTATTCTCCAATAAAACTACAATTCTCACATTATCATGGTAAAAAAATACTTCAGCCTTTGAAATGATATGACCTATGAAGTAGACCTTATCGATCCAAAAGTGGAATTTTGGGAGATTAACATATATATGGTTCCCTATCAGTGTATCTAGAATGATATCAAGATGTTTGGACTGGTATTTTCTATTGTGATAACAAAATTAGATATATTATATTAATACAACCACAAATTAATCTAGATATGAGTGAAAAAATTGATCTATGAAACACACTAGCATGTTCGTAAGGGCGAACGAAATAACTAGGTACGCATACAAGCTGTACCTACTTCATAACACTATACATGGTACATAGGATGGTATAACATGAACATAATAGTAACCCCACAACAAATTGATCTTATAGAAAACTATATATCCTCATTGTTGGTTGAAGAGGTCGTCTATACAATGTAGTGGATTGCAGTTATTAACTGTAAGCTGGTTCAACCGATGGTAATCCACACACGGTCAGAGGTCAGATTCCTCATTCTTGGTGAAAAGGAAAATTGAACCCTAGGATGAAGTACTGGGTTATAGAAAACCCATTTATTCTATGTCTTCAAACTGTTTCATGTGTTCTTGGAGATCTATAAGTTTCATCTTAAAGGGATAGATTGATACTGGTGTTTCACCTGAACTAGTAAAAAAATAGATTTTAAGTCATTATATTCAATTTTAATGTCAATTTAAATTGACTTTTAAAAGGAAGATGTAATAAATATGGGGTTTGACATCGAGTTTTTTAAACTGATGCCAAATGTCCCATAGTTTTGAGTTTTAGCATCAATTTTTGTTTAAAGTCAACGTCAGAAATTATATCTGTCATATTTTTAGCATCTGTTTTAATTATAAACCCGTTCTACAAATATACCTTCGACGTCAGTTTATAATATAAATAGACCCTAAAATTTATGTTTCATTTCAGTTTATAAAATAACCAGCACTGATGATCAATTAGATTTTTTTAATAATTTCAGGGTCAGTCTTTAATAAAAGTAACGCGAAAAGACAATTTTTTTAGGAAAATGGAAATATTACACCCCAAAAGTATCAATATTACTATAATAGAAAAAAAATATACAAAAATAAAATAACATGTATCATAGAAAAGAATCTATAAAAAGAAACAGAATTTAACAAATCAATCAAAAAATAATTATCTATATAATTATATTTTATACTCGAATTAAAATACACATACCCGATAATTTACAAAAAATTCATTCATAATTGTTATTGAAGCATTAATTTGAGATCATTATGTCCAACCATATATTATAAATAAATAATTATATTTTTCACACTTTTTATTTAGAAAATGTAAGATTAATCATAAAAATATAGATATACAGACATGATAATTTAAATCTCAATCAAACATAACAAATAGTTCGCAAACAATGATCAAATATGGTTAATTTCATCATTCATATATGAATCAATATCATTGAATATATAAAATATCACTAAATGTTATAAAATTAAAATACCGATTACTATGACAGATAATATAATATAATTAATATATCTAACCTTATCAAATTCAATCATCAACCCAATTGTAATTATCTCATACATGAATCTTGGAACATGATAAACACATTCCACATTTTCTTATTGATGATGAAACTGTGGTTATAAAATAATAACTTGAAAATAAAAAACAATATATATATATATAACATGAATAATATCTAATTTAAAAAATAATTACCATTACTTCCATGTATTTTATTACATTTGGGTTATTTGTCGACAAGTTATATTTATTAAATTTTTTCCATAACCATAATTTTCATATATATATATATATATCTAGTAATAAAACAAGTATAAACAATAACAAATAAATATAACAAATATATAAAAAATAAGAAAATTTACTTTTGTAACTAGGATCTAAATAGTTTATGAACACCACCTAATAAATACAAAAACCAATATAATGTGCATTCACTCAGGTAGAATACACCTATCATCCAATTCAACCCACACAATAAAATGTTCACAATTAATGATATTAAAATGAATATTAGTTCATAATTATCATAGTGTTCCTACCCATTAAGAAATGTAAAAAATAACACCCAATCTTCATCTTCGATAATATCTCACATATATATGTAATTATATCAGTAGACTTCAAATATTTTACAACCATTGAAGGACATTATGGATTTATAAAACAATAAATAGCAGTGGTATCATTTGGAATAAGAAGTGTGTATAGATAGACAATTAAATAAGTAATATAGAAAGTCATTTAAAAACATATTTAATTAAATAAAAAAAACTGAAAAAATCAATTTACTTACATGGAAAACAACTGCAACACATGCACATTGAGCTTTTCAAAATCAATCAGATCCATGATATATTTTTTGAATATTCTCAATGGATGGTCTCTTCCACATATATAAGACATCATATGAAACTCAAACAAATTATCCAAGGAAGAAGTAGCCTGAGATAATAATTATAGCCCATCAAAAATATCAAAATTATCTAATGTTGTTTATTCCCAAAACTTTTTTTCCCTTTATACCATTTATTTTTATTTTAGATACTCTTATATAAATGAAATGTTAGAAAAAATTATATGTACTTTTCAATTAGATTTATTTAATATTAAAAAACACATACCACATAAAAAATATAACAAAGAAGGATAGATGGCCAAAGTAAAGAGTGACCCATACAATCCATAACTCTGGTAACCTCCTTAGTAGGAAATGGTAGTAGATAATTAGGATCAATAATATCAAGTACTGATACTCTGACCTAACCAATCTACATTGGCTGACGATGTTCAAAATAACCGTAAATATGTATGACTCCATACGATGGAATAAACACATAAATATCTACATCATATAACTCACAATATAAGGTAGGGTATGAGTTAAGAGGTGGAGGACATGAATAGGTAGGCTGGTTCAGCTGGGTGGGCTATGCGTGCCATGCAACTGAGAGGGAAGGCTGGACATGCTGGGAAGGCAGCGTAGACTATGACTACCTCATCAATTATTCTAACATAGGCTATAAAACTAATTGAATTTGATCTCCCATGGTTGATTTTATATATTTATGCTCATATATTAAGGATTTGATTTATGGGTCTCTGGATTTTTTACTTTGATGATCAAAAAATATCTGAATAATAACACTTGCCTCATATCCGCTTATGTGGCCAGGGTGTTTTGGCTTTCCTTAAGCAGTGGCTAGGATGTCCACCATACCCTCAGGGATAAAAGTACCTTATGTTGATTTATCATGAAGGTCATCCTAAAATGAAAAATTTAAATGGTATATTTGTGTTGTTAATTTCTAAAATACAAAAATTCATGAACAATAAAAATTATTTACTTACAATTTTTTCAGCTACTTCCTTTGGTTGCTTTGTAAGATAATTTTCAATTTTTTATTTTTATCTCTCTTATCCATTTTTCATTGCGGGATGGGGGAGATTTAGGAAATAACTCCACCCCATATGTTCCAATTATAGACATAGATCTTAATGATTTTAAAAAAATTCAATAATTTTTTTCTCTAGGAAATGAAACCCTCCACATGATAAAGTATGAGGGTGTACATTATGTAACTAAAACTAGTGATGATATTTCCTAGATGATTGTTATATAAAAATAAAAACCTATCTAATTATGTAAACATATAATATTTTACTACAATATAAAATAATTATCATACTAGAAATGATTCATCATGTTGACCAGAAACAAATTTCTTCCATGTATTTGCATCTAAAAACTCATACTTGAGGCATGATTTTTCATTTTGTTTCTTTCAAAAAACATAATTTTTTGTCAAATTTGTTTTGAAATCCCTCCATAAACCCACTACTAAAGAAAGAGATATTTTCCTAATTGATATAATTTCTTCAAAAGTAAATGTCATCTATAATTGAATATATTAAATATTTGTAATTTAAAATATATATTCTTCAAAAACTGAGATAAAAAATCTATTAATATATTTTTCCGTTACAGCCTCCCAATGGAGATCTATTCCCATATTATTAAAAGACATCTAATTAGGATATGAAATTCTATTCCTGCAACAACTCTCCATGAAGATATTATTGATAAAATATGTTTTATTCTAGCTAGTGTCATTATTATCATCATCAAAACAAATATGCAATCGATCTTCTCCACGAACAAATAAATGTTTTGGTAATTGTGTAATGCAATGTATACCAACATGAGAAGTTTATTTCTATATAATAAAATAAGTAGACTCCACCGCTGAAGTCTCATTAGTAGTCCTATAATTGTTTATGTAAATTAATATTTTTCTTTCATTAAATTATTATATTACTGAAAATTAAAAAATATAAAAAAGGACATATACCTTAGTACAAGCTCCTCTGTATATATATCAGTATTTATCATTAAAACAGAAAAATGTAATGATATTATTGAGTACCTATATATTATTAGAAAATTTAATAATTATAAAATATGAAAACAAAAATATGTAAGTAAAAAAAGTGGCACACATGAGTAGGTTTTTTTGAAAAATAACGATGTTGTGTTTATTAACCAAAAAATATGAACTGTGATCTGTTAAATATAAATATTACTTTTAAAATGATAGAAAAATTTATAAATTTAAATATCAAATTTTGAAAAAGTGTTTTCATATGTGTAAAGTTAAAGAAAATATATTAATATATTTCAGGAATTTAAATGAAATAATGTTTAACCATAACTAGAGAATATAAATTTTAACACAAAAAATAACATAAATAATACAATATATATAATTAGAATTCCAATTGTTATTAAAAAATATATTTTTTACACATGTAAATTATAAAAATTAAATATTTATTAAATTGATTAGGAGAGTAATTTTGTGTTCTACCATATCCCTTCATCACGAACATTTCATACTGCATGCATTATGTCTATGTTGTAGTCATTGTTTTCCAGAAATCACGTAATAGACAAAGAAGCATCATATAAATCAATAAAATCATCATAATCCTCAAAACCCAAATTGATAATTTTCCCTTGAAAAAATATACCACTAATCATTTGATGGACTAATGATTTTTGTTTGATTTTCATGGGACACCGTGATAAATGGTTCCTCATTGAAACTAAATATATTCAAAGAAACTAGTTTAATCTCATATTCATCATGTCCTACACCAGTATTACTAGAAACCCAATTACACTTAAACATAGTGACTTAATATTTAGTATAATCAATTGCCCATATGTTTTCAAGAACTCGAAAATATTCCATTGAAGTATAAATGGGGTTTGTATATTTTAAAATCAAAAAATGATGTGAGGAAGCGATAACCATTACACCATTATTTTGAACAATAATCTTATCATCTATCATTTTTTGTGTAAAATTTGTACCCATTAATATCCAAACTAGACCATGTGATCATATTAAGAGATTCCCCCTAACAACCATTTAAACTTTTCTGATGCAGACATATCTCTGATGAGATTCTCATTAAACCATGAAAAAAAATTCTTTTTATGATCAACCATGACCCAATTCTCATTTATTTTTAGATATCATACCATTAATTCAGAAATATGTGATGATATATATGATTGAAACTCATCTGTATTGTTCAAAATGTATAAATGTCCCTACATCACTTCATCACGTGGAATGAAACTCACCTTTAAGCCTCAAATCCATCTACCTTCACTATCAACAATCATATATTGAGATATAGGGAGAACAATATGATCTAATTCATATAAATAATAAAAAAACTCAATCACCTCATCTGATAAATATTTTTGAATAATACGGGCCTCCAATTGATAAGGATTTTCAAAATATACCTTCAAAAGCTTCATATATCTTTCAAAAGATAAATCCATCATAAATAAAAAGGCCCACATATTCTTATCTCCTGCACCAAATGAATCCCAAGATGAACCATTATATAAAAAAACATAGGTGTGAAATATATTTCTTGTTGAAAATATATAATAGAATAATCATTCTTTAATAGATCTAAAAAAATTTCATCAACATCATTTCTACAAATGGATTTGAAAAAATTACATAAGCTGATAAAAATATTTCTAACAGCTATCGACAATATATTACGTAGTAAGAATGGTAGATGTTGATGCATCAATACATTATATTCATGATATTTCATACCTATTAATTTAAAATCCATTAATGGAACAAAATTATTGATATTTTATGAATATCTACTGGGTAATTTAATACTATAAAAACACTGAAAACAAAATATTCTCAATATTTCCTAATGCGTGACAAGTCAGAGGTAAATATGTTATGTTTCCTTTTATAATGGGAGATAACTCCAAACTTATTCCCATTGACATCAAGTATACTCTAGTATTAATTAAATCTTTTTATTTCCTTTTATGTTAAAAAAAGTTCCAATCAAACCATCACATATTTTTTTCTAAACATTAATCACATCAATTTTACGTTTTATCTCTAAGAATATCTAATAATGTAGTTCGAAAAAGATAGATTTTTTTCTTCCAGATATTTTTTGGAAAGCCAGAAATTATTTTATTTCTAAATGCAGAATCAATATTTTTGTAACCTTTCATAATATTAGTCAACTAACAACATGCATGGAGGAATATTGTATTCCAATAAACCATTAAAAATTATTTTTTCAATCTATGATAAGGATGATCAATTTTCAAAATTATTCGATGTCCCATGTAAAATATCTTTCTTCTATTCATAAATTGATAATATGAAGTCGCTTCTTCACAAATTATACATGATTTATGCCCCTTAAATCTATATTCAGATAATTTTTTATACTTAGAATAGTTGGTTATATAGAACATTATCATAGAATGCAAATGAAAATACTATTTCTTGTATGCATAAAAAACATTAACACCTATCTTCCATAGATTTTTCAAATAATCAATCAATGGTGAAAAATACAGATCAATATCATTTCTTGGTTGTTCTGGTCTAGAAATCATTAAGATTATCGTAACATATTTTTTATTTATACATATATGTGGGAAAAAATTATAAACTACCAACAGAATATTCCATGAACTATGTTCACTACGTATTCTCTAATATGGAGTCATTATATCTCTACAAACTCACATTATGATATTTAGAACTTCACTTATAAAATCAGGTAATTATTTATCAAATATTTTCCACTATGATGAATCATGAGGGTGATGTATGTTACCATCAGAGATGCGCTCATATGAATGATATATTAATGTTTTTTCATCAATTGAATTTGAAAATAGATGCCTCAAATGTGGAATTATTAGATGGTACCAAATTTATTTAGTAGGATTTTTCATTCTGGTACCTGAGAATGATTCAATGTTGATTTATTGTAATTCTTTGAAGGTAATATTTGAAGTAATTATTTTATTTATCATGAGGTTAGATTCCAGTACCTGAGAATGAATCTGAGTTTACTATTTCATCCATCTTATAGCGTGGTGTCTCACATGTAGGATATTTTGATAAATATTCATATTCCAACCTACACAACACACAATCATTGGGGCAAGAATTTATTTTTTTATACCCCAATCCCACTAAGAATAATATTTTATTCAACTCATAATTGGAATCTGGAAGTCCGTTGCATTCTGGAAGTAGCTTTATTAGAATCACATGAAAGTTAAGAATATTTTATCATTACAACCATTTATTTATTTCAAGTTAATTAATCCCAAAACTGTTGATATCAATATATATTTATTGCAAAGTAGGAATAATGGTTTCTCAAAATATCCATACAATCATTCAAAAGATGCTATTTTTTCAATGGTTTCAACACCTAAATCAAGAATTCATTCTTCAATATGATCATATTATTTATTATGAACTCTATCATCAAAATTAGATGTTTAGTTTTTAGTTCTTTCACCATTCAATATCCAATACATATAATTAAGACTAAAACCTTAACAAATGAGTTGATCCTTGGTTTCATTGAAATTTAATTTTCACATATTAAAAAACTTCACACATGGACAGAAAATCAAATATATGTTTTAAATATTTCACATATAAAATTCCAACATATAATTAACTCTTTTTTCATATCTACAAGTGGTTCATCATTAATTTATCCAATTATGATCCATTCAATACCTGAGATCATGATATAATCGGTGAATATATTAAAACATATAAACATTTATAAATATATATATATATAAATAGATAAATATTAAACATAAACAAATATAATAAATATTATTGGTAATCTAAAATTAAATGTCATTGATTATTAGGAATAAAATAAATTTTTTTTTACTAAATGTATTTATTGGGAATGATGTGTGTTGTTGTGATCCAAAATTACATAATTTGGCAAGAATAAAAAATGAAAAATATCATGGAAACTAATTTCAACTGATACACACACACACACACACAAACATATATATATATACATACATACATACATACATACATATATATATAAACACATATAAATATGTATATATCTTTTTTTTTCTATTATTTAATCAAATAAAAAATTTATCAAAATCGAAAAAAATTAACAAAAACATTTGTAATTTTAAATTAACTACATAAAAAAAATGAAAAAATAACTCAAAATTATAACTAAATGATAAATAATTTATCTTCAATATTAAAAAATAACTTAAAAATTTCGGATTTCAACAAGAAAAATGACCCAAAATCTTAATTTTCTCTCTTTATTTTGTTAGAAGAATGAACACTACAAGATTTAAATTTTTTTTATAGAAATAGACAATAAAGAAGAATAAACTAAAAAATCGAACCACAATCGATGATCGATAGGAGCATTTTTTTCAAATAAAAAATACTTATGTGGATGGTCAAACAAAGATATATGACAAAAAAATGAGGTCCAATGATCATGAAATGATCATTAAAACTAAAAAAAACTCAAGAATAATCAATTTTGAGGATCCCTGGATTGCTATCAGAGTCATCGAGAGTCGAGAGAAAAAGTGTTTTGAAGATCCTAAAATGAGAGTTTTGTGATACAAGAATTATTTTAAAATGTATTTAGAGTCGGTTTTTGTTAATACTGATTCCAATTTTTTTGATATTGGCATCGTTTTTTAAAATAATGGATGCTATAAATCAATTTTTTTTAAATTTATTTGCATCATTTTCCCTAAAAACTATTGTGAAAAAGAATTTCACATATAATTTTTGGAAGTGGTTTTATAAAAAATCAGTTCAAAACTAAAAATTTAAATATTTTGGTGTCGGTTTAAAAAAAACCGATTCAAAAAAATTATCTGCAAATATTTATCATGACGGTTTATGAGAAATCGAAGTCATATTTATGATGTTAAAGCGCAATTTCTACTAGTGTTGGCACTAACTCAATTTCGATCTGCACTACTATCATAGGATGTAACCCAAAAAAGTCATCAGAGATGTTGTCCCTAAAATAATAAAAAACAGGAGAAAATTCCACTCCTTAACTTTCATGGTCACTCATAAATAGACTATCCTTTTGGGATACCACTATATGTAGCCCATGATGCTCAGGTCCAGCTCGACCTGCTTGGAAATCCCATTCACCCTTAGGAACATAATCACTACACTATTAGTAAATGACACCATATAGTGATAGAAATCAGTAAGGGAAAGATAATAAAGTATTCAGTACACTCCATGTATGATGTTGAAACTGATGTTATCGAGGATAAATAAATTACACAAGAATCAGTACTCAACTATATCAAAGTGGGACTACTTGCATAAGCACACACTCTCTGATCAAACCACTAACTGTGTATCACGAGTTATAATACCATATAAGTACATCATTTCAAGCATAAAGCTCTACACAATTGTTTCAAATAAAAAGAGTATGAATACACTATATCAAATAATGTATATACTAAAGTAGAGTCCACTTGAATAGTACCTCAATCTATAGAAGGCACTGGACTCTTCTCCTTGGGAATAGCCTACACTGCATAAATATGGCCTGATCTGTACCTTGTAGATGCAACTTGACTAACCTGAGTAGGTCTAATATACTGGCACTAAACAATTGAAGTCTGAATACCCCATTAATGACCACCTCCTATGTTTGATCAGCTGGTAGTACTCTAGCTCTCTACCTAGCATGGAGCTATTGATCATGTACCCGAGTGAGGTTTCACTACTGATCCCTTCTCACTGGGATAAAAAAGTAAAATTTATTAGAAACACTAATAGTGAAACATCCTACCAAAAGATTGGTACTCGATTAGTTTCCTCATACTCTTGGTCTTATTATGTAGTATCCTAGCACACTGGTAAAAGAACCACATAACTATCAGTGCATGTCATATGGATGACACTACCCACATGAGCAGACTCAAAGTGACATTTCCTTCTACTAGGAAAACTATCTCACTATCTCATTACAGAACCACCATGGATCACATTTCCAGCATCCCTCAGGTTTCACTCTGTGATGGGGGTCGGATTTACTATCTCTGATATGGTGGTCAGCTGAAAAACATTGACCTATAATTAGATGTTGTACACAATGAAATCCTCAAACTATATCATAGTCATTAGTTCATCATCGATCATCATCTTTGAAACATTTTTAATTTCAACGAAACATTTTGAATACTCCTTTATGGACATAACAATGTGCTTTGGGTGTATAAAATCTCTTACACGGTCCTATATTGGCATCTACAGAAATAAGTTCTCATAAAATACTATCTATAATTATTCCTTAACCATACTCTAATTATTATCATCCTGAGAGATGACATCCGACCAATGTTTTGTAGAGTCACAATGAATATAAGTTGTCAGCTTAACCCTCTACTCTAGAGGAATATGTAAATGCTAAAAGATCTATAACATTCCCTCCAGACATGACTCAATATCATATGGTCTTCCATCCAATGAGAAGGTGGGAGGATGTGGCTACTAGAATTCCCATGTCAAATTAGCCATAGAAGAGGCAGAGCATAGCTCCCTGTAAAGACTGCATGAAACACGAGAAGCTCTCTCAAAATTGAGCAATGTATCTCAGTGGTGGATCAATAAGAGGTTCCTTTTGTGGAACTACAAGAGGTAATACTAGTGTCTTAGGTCAACTCTCTCCATATCATGGTCCTCTCCACCCTCCCAATATATGAAGTGAGGACTTCATGGAAGCATAACTCTACAATTTACAAAAACACAACTCTATTATGTATTTAACAATGGATATGATCAATGATAAATGTAAAGGAAGTTACAAATCCTTCCTATAAAAGAGTCAAACATCTCTTACTGCTTCTAAAATTATTTATAGATGAGAAAGAACACATCAGATAATAGGGGGAACGACCAAAAACCCACTACTAATGTTGGGTTGGGGTCAAGTATTCATATCACACAATAGAGTATCCAGTATATAGAGTGTCAATTGCAAGGTATAAATGTGAACAACCATTTTTTTTTGAATGAAATCCCCATTTAGCAGTAAAAATTTCATTTAAAATTTTTGATTTTTTTATTTTCATAATTATTATTGTGAATATATATATATATACAAATCAAAATACAAGTAAATTCATAACCATTCCCAATTTATAAAGGTCCATAATAATTATATATTTCAATTGGTATATCATGAAACTATGACATAAACATTACATCGATTAACATAATATAATAGTTAGTGCATAACGATTTGATTTAATGAACTATTATTCCAAATTTATTGAATTAAATGATTCATAAATTTCAATTGGAATTCCTAAAATCAAATCAACTAACATTTTAGCTCACAGTACCAGTGTTTCATGGCCCATACATGGTATAATTGGTTAATTCAGGTTCCATCATAAATTTATAAGGGAAAAAACTATTATTATTGATGAATACACTTTAATAAATACATGGATAATATCTTTGTAGGAAATGTTAGAAAAATATCATATTTATTAATCAATCCACTCACAACATTCATAAGAATCAAGAGAAATGAACATAGTATTATAAATATTGCATGGCATAATGCATGACATGTGAATCCTTAGGCATATAATATGATTCATGATATGATACCTCTTTTCCATATTAGGGAATGTAAAAAAGGATATAAATATTAATAATACCAGCAATAATAAGTGACAAAGAATGTACATCACACAATAGTGAAATCTGTACAATTGTAACTGACACTAACAAATAACAATAATAACCTATCCTAGGTAATTTGGGTTTCCCCTATACACGGGTTAACATATCCAACGAACAGGTTCATTACCAAATTCTAATACATTCATAGTCTATAATGTAATACCCAAATATTAAGTCATAATATAGAAATAAAACATCGATACCAAATTGTAGAGTATTGACTTAGAAACCACTAAGAGTTTCCCTAATCTAGTTCTCCACATGGCCTCAAGATTGCCTCCCCATCCTCCAATGTCTACCAACTATTAGCAATGGCCTTTTTTGGGTCTATAGAGAGACTATTCCCTCTTGAACAGAGTGTATCATAACAATAAAATAATGGTAAGTATCATAATTTAGAAACAAATAAGCAGAAGCTGAATAATAACAACAGATCATCCATTATAACCAACAGGTAGAAGCTGAGTCAATATCTTATATAGAAATGATGATCATGCCAGGATTTTGTACTAAAGGGGAAGTACATGAGTTATAGGGATACAAGAATACACAATATGATAAAATAAATAAAAAAAGAAAAAATATACATCTATCATCATCATGAGAATAATCTCAAAACTCTTCTTCTATACTACATCCGAGTGGTAAGAATCAAGCATCAGAAGTAGGGTGCTTCCCTTCATATATACTTGCAGTCCTGAAGGCTGTTCGAGTACCATATATGGCCGAATAGGGTGTGATATATACATAGTAGGCCACCAAAAATGGTGTTTACAACTATTTAATATGTTCATATAAAATAAGTAGTGTGTAGGTAAATAAATAATGTAAGGGAATAAATAAATAAACTACATCAGATCAGGTACCTTATGGGATACCCGACTAACACTACCAACTTTAGCCTAATCTAAATATCAAATTCAACCAATATAGATATAGTATATTAGTAAATTTATGTAGTTATATTTTATGTTTAATGGGATACATGTATGGTAAATGTAACTGGGTTGTCAAAAGGAAAAATAAAAAATTTTCGATCCCCGAGAATGTTATTTGGCTTGGGGGATGCCTCCTAGAATTTATAAAATTCATTCCAACTATTATTACAAAGAATTCATTATAGTTTCATAAATGGAATCTAGATCCATTATAAAGAATTTTGAAAAAGGAACCAAAGTATTTCTCTAGTATCACTATAAATAACCATAACTATAATATTCCGTCCAAGGTGATCTATAAAAGGAATCTCAAGTATCATTCTGGGCATAATGTAAAGACATAAACCTCTAATTTCATCCAATATATACCATATAGGAGACCATGTATCACTCGTGGCATGGTATAACTGTATTTCCCACCAATCATGTCCATGGTATCTCCCCTTGGGAATTGGTATCACCCATGGGTAAGTAAGTGATCCTTTCGGTGACCCCATCAAAGGCATCCTATAAAGAATCCATGTATCTCTCCTAGGGAATTAAGACTCCTTTGAAAATATAATTTACAAATCATGATGAGCCCATCCAAGGAATCCTTATGTCTAGACCCTTGTATCACCCTCATATTAATATAAAGGTATGGTTTCACTATAAAGAACTCATACAATTAAAAAGGAATTACAATCATCAACTTTAATCATGTTGTGAAATTCATTTATTTTAAGTAAAAAAAACTATGGCATAAAGAACAAGTGCTGAAACTCATGGCCAGTCCTCTCTTTTAAATAAATTCACACATATGAGGTAAAATCAATGAAATTTGGTTTTAAGGCACATGGATCCACGACATTAAAAAGGACATACCCATTGGGATGGATCATGTTAAGTTACATAACCCCTGACATTGATTTGTGGGTAGCTAGGGCCCCATTACATACAAGAATAACCTTTTATTTAATTAATTATCTTTTTGGAAGGTGGAACTCTAAGATTATAGAATGTGGCACAACAGTGCAAGCTAAAATCAAAAAATACCTTAGATAGAAGGTCTAAACCACCAACCTTATGCCTATAGTAATCTCCTCATTTAGTTTTGGCCCTTGAATTGATCTAGAATGGGGGAAATCATAAGAATATATGAAATCCTTGAAAATTGGGCATACGATCTTGCACCAAAATAGAAAAAAGTAATGATAAATGATATATGTAAGGAAGATGAATGAGGAGCATACTATTTGAATCCAATGTGAGTAAGGTCAATGGAAAAAGAGATCGATTTTGAAGAACCAGAAGAACCTGGGTTAGGTGCGGAAGGGCTCTCTCACTGGGATCCTATTGGAGAAAGAGCAGGGTTATATGAAAAAGATCCCATAAAACCTTAAAAAAAGGAGTAAGGTTATTTACACGAAGTGTAAACATTACACACAATTTAAAGGTCATGTTTATCTCTCCCAGTGAAAACCCAATTTAAAACATTCAAGGGGTCAGGAAAACCCATTACACCTCACACATTTAATAAATTCCATGTATTTGAAATAGAGACCATATATTTAATATACATCATGTATTTGGACTACAAACAACATCCATACCACATACTACTTTCTTCTTAGAAGTAAATCTGTCATCCTAAAGGCATGATCACCAGGGTCTAAGATAAAAAAGAAAACTCAATGAGGTATTGAATAAATTTAATAGAATTTGTAACTTTATGAAAATATAGGTTTTTATAACCATAAGAAACTATATACAATTAAATTCCAACTCATAATATCATACAAATGGTGATAAGATGAGATGAGAAAGTTATCCCTATATTCCCTGAACATTCCAAATGATTTAGAAAAACCACCAAAACATTTGGGTATTTATTGATCTCGTGACATGCATGGGGATGTTTAAGAATATGTAATATATAGAATATATCGAAGATAACTACACTGAGGGAAACTAACAATCCTAAGACACATATGAAACATTTTTAAAACAAAAAACCTAATTTCCTCCTCTTAAGACTAGATCTCAAGAATCATAAAAGCATCAATGGTCCTTATTATTTGATTAATCATTATGTAATTAATGTTATTCCTTATTCATTTCCATGATTAAAAAATAATTTTTTTTATCCATTCGTTTTGGGAACTAATACTTCTATTGTTTATTCTTATTTATATCATCATCATCTATGAATACAATGAACCATTCAAAATCATTTATTAGGTCATTTATATTTTTACTATTATACATGTACTCTAATAAATCATTATAAACTACAAAAACCCACATATATTTTCTATTCATAAATTAAAATTGAATCAGGAATTTGGAAACCAACCAGGTAATATCTAGCCAACTAGCCCATTAAAGGCATAAAAAATGTATGTTGATGATTAGACCCCTCTCTGAACTCCTCAATACCTCTCTAGTGTAATTACCACACCATTTCAAATAACATAATTTTTCCAACAACAACTAGAAACAAACATAACTATAGCCCCGGATCCTAGAACATTTCTCATAAAATGTTCCAATCCATAATAGGTTATCAGATGACCAATCATATCAATTATTAACAAGGATTTACTCATAGTTGTGTATATATAAATATTCAATTAATTTTACATGCACAACTCAAAGGCATGAAAGACCATGGAATCAAGGTAGTCAAACCTTTGATAAATAATAATGGACTTGTACAACATAAACAATTTTATATTTAATAAAAAACATTTTTAATTTCCCTGTTACATTATAAAGTTTATTATGTATATGTTTTCTACATCATCCAACCTCTCTGAAGTAGTTAAAGATATGTAAGTATCAAATATTAACATGTTATAACTATTACTTCTAGATCCCATGATGTCACAATTCTCATTAAGAATAGAAATTAATTAACATAAATCAATAATTATTTTTTAAATAATACCTATATTATAATTTTTTATACATTTAAAGAAACTAACTCCTTCTAAACAAAATTAACAAAAAATATCCAATAAGATAAGAAACTATTTAATAAATATAACGAGGCAACACAAAAAAAAACATAAAACTCATAAGATCTCAAGAATACAATAATTTTCAATCCTTGTGTCCTGAAATATTAATTATCTACAATATGTGATGATTATTTTATTTCAATTTTTTATTTACAAAAATTATAAAATTAATATTATCATAAATTAAATAATAAATAATACTATTCGTGGAAAAAATCTATATAAATAAAGCTACTACAACATTCAATATTATTATATTTCAATTCCTTAATCCCATAACAATAAATCCTTAATCAGTATTCTACATGTGATTATCCTTTTATCTCCCATAAATAATTTTAATAATAATAAGACAATAAAAATACAGTTTTTTTCATTCCATTTCTAGATTATTCAAATAGTAATATTTATCTATATCATGAAATATTATATCTATTTCAATTATTGAAGTAATGAAATTTGATAATATTATATTACATGCATTTTTAACTTCTCTTAATTCAATTATTATTTTATTGATTATTAATTAAAAAATGATGTGTTTTCTAAATTATAATATTCTCAAGGTTAATCGCATCCACTGAGATGAAGGAGTCCAAAAAATGATTCAAACAAACGTTGCAAAAATTTACAGAGGAAAATCATATATTATAATGGTTGATAATATTTTATGACTTCACTACACAAAATAGTGTAGAGTAATTGGTGTTTGTAGGACTAGAAACTCATTAGAATAGGATTGAACTGGTGAAGATGGGTTGAATGATTCCAAGATGTAATATTTTTTATTATCTAGACCTGACATAAAAAATAATGATGAAAGTGGGAAAGATTTATTATTTTATAAAAAAATATACAATTCCCTCAGATCATTATAAAAACCATATCTAATATTCCTTTTTATTTACCATTAATATATTTTGGATTTTAAACCCTGTTGAACCCTGTTGAACAATTAATTCAAAACACCAATATTAATGAATTTAATTTTATAAATTATCTTGAATTATTTTAGTTTTCAAAACTTGTTTTCCATTTATACTTCCTTATTTTTTGTTTGAAAATTTTTTTAACACATAAATGGAATTTCTAGGAATTTATTTTAAGGAGCCGACAGACTATGAAGACCGACTGAGTGGAGTGATTATAGAGATTTACCATACATTACATATTTTTAGAAAACATTAACAAACCATCCTCCACATAACTAATTTTCAATCACATGAATGATTAGGAACATAAATAAAGGATTGAAGATATGACTAACTGAGTTTCCACTAGAACAATGTTAAACTACTTGGATAGTAAACTAAAAATATGAGAAAACATAGACCAAATGATCAGTTAATGAAACACATGAATAAAATTTTAAACTAAAAAGGGAAATAAGGTCCTAACACTATATCGATACCTTCAAACCCTATAAAAACACAAAGGGTTGACATTGAAAATTACTTAGTGTTTTTAGTATGATTTGTTTTGGGTTCGGTTGACAATGCTATGCGTTCCTTAACTAGTTTTTCAGGTGGGAGGATCAAAAGAGAGAATTGTGTGCTTAAACATTTCATCTGTCTCTCCTTCACAAATCTTTATTTGATGGAGAGGTTCTTTACCATGTTGTTATAGTCCATCAAGGTGAAACATCTTGGAAGAGGGGGTGAAACATCATTTTGAATGAATTCACTATTTTACTATCTAGCAAGGGGAGCGATGGGGAGTTTATTGGTTCTTTCCTTGAGGTTTTATCCACTTCGGACTTATGGGACCATAAACTACTTTGTGTCTTGTTTATCTAATTAATTTTTCCCTTTATTGTAATGGGTTACCTCTTTTCTCAATTTTAAAATAGGTTTATATTTTTTTATGTTTAATAAAGGGGGATAGAACCTCAACATTTTCAAAAAAAATAAAAAACAAAGGGTTTTTTGAAATCAATAGCCTCAAATTTTTAAAGAAGTGGTCAGTGAAAATTGGAAAGGTAAATAATCTTGCATAAATGGATGATAAGTATAACATGTTATGTATGAGTCATTTGGAAATGTTGTAATTTATTGAGAGAATTATAATACCAAATATTTTTTTATATAAAATATTTTTAATGTATATATAAGATACTTGTTGGATCACATAATATAATGTGATAATGTAAAATGACTTACATATACATGTAGGATTTCCTTATTAAATATCTAAGAATATTTGGATCTCACACTTGGTTTTGTAAGAAGTTATTACTATTACATAAGAACTAAGAGTTGAAAAATTATGAGAATATATGTGTAAATTGATGTTGATGGGACATCATAAACTCAGTTAAGTCATAAGTATCTAAACATGGGTATCCATATTAAACTATGTATAACTCCCTGTATGCTAGAGGCTACTGACCGGAAGTGTGGTTCTCCAATGGTATAATAGGGAGACTATACCCTCATTATCAGAGTTCATCACAATAGTAAATAATAATAAATAGTGTAATAAGATTATAATGGAACTTAATAATAGAGATAATAAAAATAATAAAACATTGAAATACTGATAACAAACATAATAGAAGCAATTTTATATACACATTATTCTATGAGTGTAAAAACAAAAATTCAATACATGGAATTATAAACACATACAATATATGAAATAAAAATATGTAAGAATAATAAAAACCATATCCAATGGAATCATGAGAAGTATCATATTTTTGTAATCCCATTATATATCCTAGTATATAAAATCAACCATCCATCAGTGGGTTCATCCATTTATCACTACTTTCTTCCATGAATTCAGTTCGGATACCAATCAGAATCATGAACATGGTGTGAGTAAAACTTAATAGGCCACCAATAATGGTGTCAATAAAAAATCATGCTTAGTAATATATCTTAAATAATGTGCAATATAAATATGAATAAGGTATTTACTATAAATATAAAGTGTGATACAACTTTGTTTACAAGTAAAATATATAACTTAGGTAGTCTACAAATGAAGAATAAATGTATACTAAATGTAAATTGGGTATAACCACTTTCCTAGGAATATACTATATAAATCAACGTATCAGACCTACATTGGATAAGAACCCATAGAAAATGGAAAAGGTTCCCTATTCGAGTTTTTGGAACTCATATAAGGTATACTCGATAAAGACATGACTAGAGATACAGATATAATTTGTGGTAGTTTGTGTCCAAGGATACCGAGTTGGATCTAAGGATCTAATTCATTGTATCAAAATTTCGGAATATATATGTTGATCATCAATTTCATAACACAATATCTATCATAGATGTCATTATATGACATCCCTCAACGATTCCATACATCATTGTCCATCATCAGTGTCATAGCGTGATATACATCATAAAATATATTATATAATGGATCAATTTTCCTTGTTAATTTCCATGAAATATATCAATTCAAATCATCAAGTTAATTTAATAATTAACTCATATACAAGTGATAAAAAGGTATATGTAAATTTCTATTCCAATTAAGAAACCATATATATAAATAAGCATAATACAAGAGATTATCAATCCCATTTCACAATTATCATTTAGTCTATTTCATTAATATTATCATTTAAAAATGAAAATGAGTCCAAAATAGGAATTCTACAATTCAAAAGTTCATTTAAATCATTTCCAACATCCACTAATGAGTGGTAAGCTCCACTCACATAAAGGGGTGGAATATTCATAGTAATTTAATATAAAACACCACAAGGGGTAATCAAGATTGATATCGACAACCTCAAACAATGAAAAAGGTTTTCAGAAGCATCAAATCATTGTTTAAACAATTTATTTAACAGGTGATTTTTAGGAGCAATGCATGGAATGTAAAACATCTTGACAATATCAAAAATTATACACATTATATAATTTATGTAAAAGGTACAACAAACCAAGGGAAAAGATTAGATGACTTCGAATCCATTATCAGCCTCCAATTTTGGATGTAATGAGAGAAAAATTGAGAATATAGTCAAACATACTAAAATTATGGTATATTTTCTATTATGGAAATAACATTGAAGATAGCGAGGGAAAATTAAAAAAGTGGTATGTGATATCTTAGACATACCAATGGTTATCCAACATAATTTATTACAATATATTTAGATATTGGATGTGGGGGATATCTTAATTTCTGGATGTGGAGTGGAGGAGAGCACTGATACGAGTTGAATGATTTATGAATGATGGTGGAGAAAATAGCGGTGAAAGATTAATGGATTTAGGGAAAAACATGTAAAATATGTATTTTTAAATTGGACAATGGTTTGGAAAAATGATTAGAAAAACCATGTTCCATCTAGGCACTGTCCACTATCCAAGAACCCTATACTTTCACGGTCCAAGTGTATGGTTAGAGAAAATAAATACACACCATACATAGCTAATTCCCAAGAAAATAACCCTTGATCATTTTATGTTCCCAGTTAGAAAAACCAAGTTCAAATAATGAAACAGTTATATGTAATTTATTATAGAGTTTTCATGCATGTGAGGCCTTAATAAAATAGTTAAACTTACTGGGAACCTCTATTCTACGTCGCAAAGCTGAGTTAAAATACTTATACTAACCATGATATATTCATATACCTCAAATAGTTTCTAAAAATATTTAATCTTTATGCCCCGAGCATATCCCAAATCTCCTGAAACCTTCATATCCTTGATAGGAATTCTCCTCAGGGTAAAAATTTGATTTTTACTAAAAAATGGATGAAATTATCCTGAGGGATATTCGTATTGTACAACCCCCCGCCTAAAAACAACTCATCGATATGTTTCCCAAAGGCTGGTTTATCTGGATCGTAATATAACTCTGGACACTGAGGACATTGTTTAACCTCTCTCTCCCAGGTCTCATACTGTACATGGTCATCCTTCTATAACATGAAATTAGAGGAGGTAACTTTACTTGAAGAGTATTTATTCTACAATCAAATATATTTATAGAATAATACTCAAAAGATGAACTTATATCTCACTCAATGTCCTCAGAATTAGAAACAAGAAATTGATTATAATGATAATGATTAAGATGAGAAAAAAGGAAGATTTCATTCATGTCTTAATACCTCTAAAGAAGATAAATCTGATTGTCTATTGGTACAAGTATCTCTAAAATCTCAAAGGGTCCAATGAATATATATTCCATCATACCTTATCATCGAATTCATTAATGGCCCAATCTAGGAAAATCACAAAAGAATAACTAATCTCCCACATCAATCTGTAGAGGTTAGAAACTATGATTAATAGAATAATTATACCTAAACTGATCTAAATCCATATGATTCCTAATTAACTACACCTACTATAATGTCTCGTGAATAACTAATTTTTCCTCACCAACCACTATTAATCCCAATGGTGAACGGAAAAACCTTCTGTATAAGGAATCACAAGGATCCATCTGTATAGTTGCTTCCAAGATTTTATTATTAGAGATCTCAATATTAGGTACATGCTTCTCCCAAGAACGTCCAAAATCAAGAATATATTCTCTAAATATGTCCTATAAAACCTGTATAGTATTCTCATACAAACCATTGATCTGAGGGTGATATATTGTACTCAAATATACCTATAAACTCAAATCCTTAGGCAATCCCTACCAGTATAGTAAAATGAACTATTCATAACTTTCTTATATGATGGCACATGGAACCCAATTATTCTATATAATCAAAAAAAAGTTTTTCCATCCATATTTATCTACTAAAAAGTTCTCCTAAATAGGTTGGAAGTGGGAATTTTTCATCATCCACTCTAGGATCACCTATAATGTGTTACTACCTTAGGGTGATTTTGGTAAACCCATAAAAATATCTATAGAGAAATTATCTAATTTCTACAAAGGAATTAGTAATTCATTCACTATCTGCTCGATGGAACACCGAGTAACAAAACTCACTATCAATTTTCTGAAACTGGTACCCCAATATTTATGCTGTATGTAATGATACATCATTGATAATCCAGGATATATATCCCTTTTTTAATAATGATACTATCACCTTAATTCTTCTCACACATCTAAAAGAACCCATACATACCCATAAATTTACAAGATCTTATCTTCATCGATAGTATAACTAGACAGTGTGTCCTATCCAAAACAACCTTCCCTCAGGACTAAGTCTTAGGGATCAAAAAGATTCTTTATCTTCACTTGATAAAAAATTGAATAATTAACTAATAAATCTATGAGTTTAGGCTTCTAATGAAATTTATAAACCTCCAAATTAATTTTAGCAATAAGGGCCATGAACTACAACTTGATACTAGCTTCCTGTACAACTTGTGTTTGAATATTCTATCTAATATAATATTCCACTACATTTCCAATCTTAACAATATAATAAATATCAAATCCAGGGTCTATAGGTATTGAACCCATATAATATTTATAAGGATAAAATAAATATGAGTGAATATTTATTTTAATATCTTAGGGTTCATGTATGAAACAAACCACTCCCCCCAAAAAGTAGTGTCTTTAGAAAAAAATAAAAATAAACCACAACTACTAGATCGATGTTGGATTTTATATAACCCCTATTATGAGAAAACAATAGAAAATACCCTTAAATAACTACTTATTCATCTTTTATAAAAACTAAATGTAGCCTAACATTTTATTCATAACAATATTCTTTGTAGATTTGACTAGGCTCTAGAAGAATCAGGATCGGTGATAAGGTTAACCTATGATTCAACTCTAGAATGATCTTCTCAAAATCTTCAGACCATAAATATTTAACAACTTTTGTGGTATATCCTATTAGAGGTGTTTCAACGCATTAAAAAATATGAATGAAATACCAATAGTAATCATCCTTCCCCAAGAAACATTGTATATTCCATACGTTCTTCTTCAACTGTCAGGAAACAACGGGTCTTTACTACTTTGGAAAAACAAATAATCTTTCTTTGGATATTATTTTATCCAAGAGGTGACCTTTATCAATCCAAAAGTATCATTTTGTGAGAAATTAAGAGTCATTGTTTCTTGAGAGTAGGGTGTATTTTGGAATAATCATGTCATGTTTTGTAATACACTAGGACATCGTCCACATTACAACACCAAATAGTCCATATACATTTTAAAAACCTAATTCCTCAAATCCATTATGACGTATTGTTTTTTATGTTTATGAAATGTGTACATGAAGTTTTGGGAACTATCTAAAACACATTTTCAGGTTTAAGAATCTAGATAAAAAGGAGAAAATACATTTCTGGATTTCTATATATGATGTCTTTTAGAATGACTGATGAAAATCACTTGCACTATAGTTTATGATTGTAAGTTCAAATATATAATTTAGTCGGTAGTGGGGATACATTTAAATAATCTATGGAGTATTTAAATGTAGAAAAAACTTTGTAATTATGGTTGAAAATCTTTGGAAATAATCTAATATTTTCCATACACAATTATCCTGATTTTACCGGAATTGAGGTTATTAGAGTGCCCTAAGATGGATTTAAGAAGCTATAAGATTATTTTAAGAAGCATGGATTTATACAAGTGAAATTTTTATTCATATGTAATATATTTTATTTTTCCTAGGGATGTGATGAATTGGAGAAGGACTAAGATACACTGAGATGTATGATATTTTAAATATATTACATAAGTTATTCTTCTTCAGAATTAGAATGAATAATATATTCTTAAGATGATTTTTTTTGGGAATTTTTAGGGAATCCATTGATATGTGTATGATTTTTGGTGAAGATATATTTAAATATAGAAAATACTAATATCTTATATAGATATGTAAGATGTTTGATGGAGAGCTCTCTAAAAAATGGGAAATTATAACTTTATAAAAAAGTTTTTATGAAGTAAAAAATCATATATATGAGTTATATGGAAATGTAGAAAAGGAATGAGAGTAATTTATCAAATAATATAGTGTTGATACTTAAGATGTTTTCAGTGAATACATAAAATTTTTATTGGATTCTATAATGAAATTTGATAAAGGTAAATATCACACAAACACTCTAACACACATATATATAATATGTTCATATTTGATATTTATGAATATTTATATTTCACACTATGACACATTTTAATATTTTATTAGTAACAATTGTTGGAAAAATTTGATAATCTCTAATGAAATTAAATCTCATGATTCATAATTGGACATGAAAATTAAAATATCATGTCACTATTTAATGGATCAGAAGTGGTTCATGCTACTTTTTTAGATGATTTGATGGTATATAATCCAATATAATTTTTAATAATAATATTTTATTTATTTTCAGGACTAAATGATAATTATTTTTGGTGATATTTATGACCGACTTAAAAATTGAAAAAATCAAGAATACAAAAATCATGGAAATTTCATTACTAAAATATAGAAAATATTTTTAACATGATTATAGAGAAAAAATGTAGAGGAACAAGAAGGATAATTTTTCGAATAGATGTTGATTCTCTATTTGAATTGAGAAGAACATTTATGTATTAGTGAGTGAGTGAGAAAGAAAAATATACTATAATCCTTAAAGAACGTCAATGTGTATTGAAGGAAGAAGCCAAAAATATCTTGGAGTGGCAAACCTATGCATTAAATAAGATAAAAAATATATATATCATATGGGAGAGAATGAAATATGATGTTGATGTTGTTCAATTATTTTGATGAGATTATTAGAATATTGATCTATTGTGAATAAAGGTCATTGTGATATTGAGTCAAATAAGAAGGCCTATGCGAAAGAAGTATTGTTGATTAAATTTTGATAACTGAAGAGGTAAAACCTCAAGATTTATGTATATATGTTTCTCTATAAATATTTTTTTTGAGATAAATAACTTATTTTATACCCAACACTTAACTAAAATGAATTTAATATATTATAGATATAAAATATTTCAATATTAACATTTATATACTATGTGAGTTCATAATGAAATGCCATTAAGAAAAATACAAGTGGAATAAAACCCTAAGTAAATAACAATACCATGAACATAAATTCAGTATCCTCATTGTTATATATGAAGATAACCACCTCAATTACCACTATAGAATGAAGAAAAAATGTTAGAAATATAATATACTTGTTGAGAGATAATGTAACGAAATAGGATAAATTTTTCTATTATGGCTATATATATATATAGGAATTTGATATAACTATTAAATATATCATTTTTTGGTTTAAATGGTCACTAGTATTATATGGTCATTGGGAATATATGTCCATTAGGATAAAAAAATATCAATACTATCATAAGATAGTATAATAATTAATGAGATAAATTATAATTATTAAATGTGACCATTAAAACATTAACATTGAATTAGTGGGTATAAATGGAAGTAACCACGTTTTAAAATATATGTAGAATGTATAAGTAATCGAATCAAGGAGAATGAGTATTTAATTATAAGAAACATTCTTCTAATCTTGAAAATCTCTAATTATTATAAAGGTTTTCCCTAGACTAAACCCAAGTTGAAGCAAAAATAGTATATTTTTAGAGAAAGATTTTACAAGAGAATGTCAATTTTGTGGAAATCACTATGAGATCCATACTAGTTGAATCATAAACATAAATTCCATGGTTTCTTTTCTTTCCCCTAGATATAATGTAGTGGTCTTTAGGGTTTTTATAAGTAAATGTCAGGTTGATTTAGTCTTTTAATTATTTCGGAAATATATTTCATATGATTTCATTATTTTATTTGGAATTTTTATAAAATTTATTATGAAAGTATAAATTAAATTAAACAAGAAAGGATATATTTAATTATCTTTTGTTTATTAATTCCTAGGAAATAGGTAAATTTTTTTAAAAGAATTCGGAATAAAATAATTTAATATTAAAATGACATATTTATCAAAGAACCATAATTTTCAAGATATTATTTAATATTATCTTAATAAAATGAATTTATCACTACATATTAATGAATTTAATGAAATTTATTGATAATATTTATATAAAGATAAATTAACATTCATATAATTAATTTCACTTGATAATTAATAAGATTAAATTCTTTTTTATGCTTAAAATAGTCATTTTGTAAAAATTAACTTTTACGAGTTATATATTTTTATATTTAAGATTATTTTAAACACTTTTAGATATTTAATAAAAATAAATTTTTTTCATATTTGGAATAATCAAGTAAAAATAAGGTAATAAGATCATGTTCAATTTTATTTTTAAAAGTATGTTACCATGATAAATGATAGTCACTGTGATAAAGGGTAAAATAAGGTAAACGTGTCAAATCAAGGGGAAATGACCAAACATATCATAAAAAATTATCTTTAAATGAGTTTATGATGAATTTATTTACCTATTCTTATCTTTTATTCATTTTTCTTTAAATGTGGATGAACATTCATTAAAACGACATTCCTTTTTCATATTATGTAAGAATAATATACAAAATTAACACAAATCTCACTTCTAAAAGGACCCATCCATTACCCATTAAAGTCCATAAAAAATACAAGTTCTTATATACTATGATATATTTACTTCCCTAATAACCATATTCCATGTTGCATAGAATTTGGTATAAAAGAAGTTCCTAATATCCTTTAAAATCAAGAATGTTTCCAATAGGAGATATGAGTTCTTCATATAGGTTATGATTATGAAATAAATTAATAGAATATCTTAATATAAAAATTAATAAGTATGAATAAGGTTTTTAAATAGTTTTTTAATTATTCTATGATTGTTATATATGAATTTAGAGAACATACATCCAAGAGGGAATCCATGGTAAGGGTTTCTCATCTCAATTATCTTTCTTTGAGACATATGTCATATTCACAATTTTTTTACTTTTATGTGGTGTATATAATCCCTTATTGACATATTAATTAATGATTTTTGTTATATTAAAGTGTTTTTTAAAATAAATATCAGTTTCCCTCTATCATGGAATTTATATTCAAATGTTTCCAAAGTCATAAGGGGTTGTTCTAATATATTTTTCAAGTCAAGATTGTTTATCATTAAATCTCTATTTGAGAAAAATGAATTTTTTTTATATCATAAACAACATTTTTTCATGTTATTTTCTTTATTTTACATTTATTGTTACCATTTAATCTCCCATTGGTTCACTAATCAACTGAAATGATACATGTATGTTGAATATACCTTATATAATCATTCAGCCGGGAATATTTTTCCACCATTATCATATTTTTTATATTATATTATAGAGGTCCTATCACAAATCGACACAACCTGTCTCAAGCCGCAACTACCCCCAGCCCGCCTCCATAGGATAGGGGCTAGAAACAAGTTCCAAAGGCGTAAAAACCTTAGGGTGGCCTTTAACTAAGTCCCTATTCACGCACACACACAACCCACTAAATGCAGAAGTGCAGAGTGAAAAGGAAATAAATGTATGAACTACAGTATCCCAACCAAAGCATGCATCGACCACTAAAAGTGAACAAGTAATGTGCTGAAAAGTAGACTAACAAGAAAACTGAACAGTAAAGGGAAAAACATGCACCCAACTAGAATGTTGCCACAACCCAACAACAGGTAAACGTAAGTAAACAGATGGTGAGTCTCACACCTGAAAGTCCTGCTATGAGCATTGAACGCCACCCAAGCTCCTATGTTCTCTATGCTCCTCCATAGTCTCGATCGACCTGTCCGTCGTCTACAAGGGCACACCAAGTGCGGGAAAATTCCAAGCAGGGGTGAGTATGAAGATACACAGTAGGACACCTCGAAAGCTTGAGGGATCAAAAAAAGAGGTACTAAAATGGTGAGCAGTAGAAAAAACGGAGAACGGTGTAAGATAACAGTAGAGACAGTGCAGCTCGACCCAACAAAAGAAAGTAAGTAGACTCGTCCCAATGTAAGGAGATGTAAATGGCGAGAAGACAAATTTCTCGTCGAGTCTTCGCTACCTATACTAGGAGAGTAGACTCTTCCAACCAAGAGGAGCTAGACACGGAAAGCACGGGACATACCCCGTGCAACTTGGTGGAAAAGATCCAATATTCCTCATGTGTCCTAAGGTCACATCAAAAATGTCACACTGTTGTTGCGCACTACAGGAATCCCACTCCGGTTGTCACAAAGAAAACCACTTCCTTTCCTAACTGAAGGAACTAGGCCTGAGAAGTCAACGGGCGACCCACTGCCCAGCCCTGCTAGGGGGTAAACCCCAATAAGTCAATGAGTGTCCCACTGCCCCACCCCGATGTATGGTAAACCCCAATAAGTCAATGGATGACCCACTACCAAGCCCCACTGGAGGGTAAACCCCAATAAGTCAACGAGTGAACCACTACCCTGCCCCACTGGAGGGTAAACCCCAATAAGTCAATGGGTGCCCCACTACCCAGCCCTACTGGAGGGTAAACAAAAATAAGTCAATGCGTGACCCACTACCCATCCCCATTGGATGGTAAACCTAGAATTGGTTTGATAACTCTACATTGCAACTGACATCATAGGGTGTCACCAACATTGCAACCGTGCGTTGGTTCGGAGTGTGTCAAAGGAAGCTCCGACCAACGACCTTTTATGTTTCCACATTTAATGTGATATTTAATGAAGATAAACATGCCCCAATATATTAGACCATTGAAATACTCACGAAAAAAAATGTCAAATCAACTATTCATACGACCTGAACAGACATCTGGTGAAAAAGTCGCAGAACGCTGCAGGCATCTTGGACGACGGCCCATGGGCCCACACCTCAACTCTGGTTTCAACACCTGAAACCACCCTGTACCATGTCTCCTTGATGCCAGGGTCACAATTCCACTGACGGTGCCTAAAACAGACTCCGGATGTGCTTGTTCCATCCTAAACAAAAATCTCAATGAGGCTCTAAAAAACATAATGGGTGTGTTGCGCCACTGAGCCCCAATATCAGGAATTATAAATCCCCGATACCATCTCCAAACCTCCGAATCGATCTGAGGATCGTGTTTCCACAGATGTCACACAAATATGATAATCAGTTTGATAGTTATAGGCGTTTTAATGCCAATGTACAGAGACAGGGTGGGCCGGACCAGTTCGGCCGGTCCACCCCTTTAGACTGGCAGTCCGTGGCTGGGCCGCCCGGACCGCCCGGTCCACCGTGGCCCGTGGTTCACTGCGCGGGCCACACTTCTTCTCCTGGGCCGGCACGAGACGGTCTGGCTTTTCTACCTTGGGACCCACGTTTCGTGGGTCTCGGTCCACTCCGGGGGTTGCATCGACCCCGGTCTTACGGCGCACGCCGACTGATGAAGCCGGTCGGCCTGCCCTGGCTATCCTAGACCACCGTTGCACCGCCCCCCCCCATCCCGCTCGCCCACGCTGACCGCCGAGGAGCCTACACTGCCGCCTGGGGAGCCCGCGCCATCGTCATCGGACACTGGACTGCCCTGGAACTGCTGGAAAACAAGCGTTTTGGCCCGAAAACATCCCAGGTCCACCCCGGACGCCCCATTACTCAGATTATTGATCCGAAAAAAGAGTTGGAAAGCTCGGATCAAACCCTAAGCATCTATGTCCTTATATCGACAATTTAATAAAATTTCTACACTATAATTTACGCTCAAAGAAGGTGAGTGAAATTAAAATGAAAACACAACGATGCCCACCTCTCATGGAGTAGCCCGACGCTCGATGATTGCTCCACCTTCACTGGAACCAAATACACCTTGCTAGGGAGGAGGTGGAGCTTGAAGGAAGAAGAGGGGATTTCTTGATGGGAGATTCTGACATAGAACAAAAATGGGGGAAGGAGTGGATTTGTGTTTAAATAGGATAAAAATTAAAGAATTAACTTTTAATTAATTAATTTTATTTACCCACGAAAAGACCCGCATCTGAAACTCTTGACGGTTCTGAGATTAAACCGCTCGAATGGTAAACACCATTACCTAAGCGCAATGGTGGTCTCAGAATTTATATCTAAGGCACCGTTCGAAAGTTATAAAATTCAATGCCCGAGGCCGCTAAATTATGAAAGCGCCCCTGGTGGAGTTTTCCACATAAGGCATGTGCTTGCAAAAGTTACACCCCTTCAAGGGTAAACGACATGATCCGAACTCCACGATGACCTCAGTATTCTGGTTCGAGCTACCACTTAGGAGTTATTCTATTTATTTGGCATTCCATGTGTGAGTGCACTTAAAATTAAATTATGGCCACACCAGGGCTCAGAATCACACGACATATGAACGCCCTACTCTAGAATAACATCATGAAAAAAAGGTCAAAGTCTCACAGTCTCAAAACATGGGTTCTTACATCATTCCCTCCTTCAATTTTTTCATCCAAGAAAAACAAAACAACATAAACAACTTGGGATACTGAGCCCGCATCTGTCTCTCCCATTCCTAGGTTCTCTTCTGCACCCTCCAGTACCGCCATAGAACACGAACCAAAGGAATGGTCCGTCCATGCATAGTCTTCTCTTTCTGGTCCTCTATTGGCACTGGGTGCTCCGAAAAGGTGGCTCCATCCTCAATGTCCAGCTCTCCCCAGTCAATAACGTGCGTGGGTTCATGCACGTATTTCCTCAGCTACGACATGTGGAAGACGTCATGCACCCTCTCCAGCTGTGGGGGTAGAGCAAGATGTTAGGAAACCTCACCAACCCTGCACACGATCTCAAAAGGCCCAATGAACCTCGGGGATAGCATGCCTCCCTGGCCAATCCTCCATGTTCCATGCCACTGGGAGACTCTAAAAAAGGCATGGTCCCCCTGATCAAACTCTAGAGGCCTAAGATGAAGGTCTGCATAGGATTTATATTTTCTCTGAACTATCCTCATCTGCTCATGAATAACCTGCACCTTCTCTGTAGTCACCTGCACCAACTATGGGCCCATGAGGGAGGTCTTCCCAACCTCTGTCCAATACAATGATGACATGTAGGATCTCCCATTGAGGGCCTCAAAAGGATCAATGCCGATAGTGGAGTTGTAAATATTGTTATATGCTAATTACACCAAGGGCAGGTGATCCTCCCAGCTTAGGAAAAAGTATAAAATGCACGCCCTGAGCATATCCTCCAACACCTGGATAGTGTGCTCCATCTTCTTGTCAGTCTGGGGGTGAAAAGCTATACTCATCTGTAGCTGAGTCTAGAATGCCTCCTGAAGGCCTTGCCACAAACACGACACAAACCATGCATCGTGGTCAGAGATGATCGTTGAGGGCACTCCGTGAAGGTGGATGATCTCCTGAATGTACAGATGCCCTAGAGTCTCCACTGATCTCTGTTCCCTAATGGAAAGGAAGTGCGCCGAATTTGTGAGTTGGTCCTCTATCACCAAAATGGAATCATGGTAATTCGCTGTGTGTGTAAGCCCTATGAAGAAGTCCCCAAATATTCCATCCCACTTCAACTCTGGGATATCAAGGGGTTTTAAGAACCATGCCAGAACTGGATGCTCTGCCTTCACCTGATGACAGGTAAGACACTGAGAAATGAACTCACCTACGCTCTGCTTCATGCCAAAACAAAAAATTACTGCTAAAGGTCTCTATACATCTTCCCCACCTTGGGATGTACATCCAATGGAGAAGTGTAGAATTCCCCCATCACCTCCTCTCACATCTCCACTAGTACTATGGCTCACCCATGAAACAAGATCTCATGATTCCATTCTTCAGAATACCCATTAGGTGAATTTCCCATGGATATATAATCACACAGTACCACACTGTCGATATCCCCTAGCGGGGACCCTCTCACATGCTCAAGGAGCGAAGGAGTCACCATCATTGACTGTAGAAAAGCCATACCTTCCTGCTCCATCAAGGTTAGATGTAGGAAAGACAACCGCTCTCAATATTCCCACACTAGATGAGCCTAGGACTTCTTGCTAAGGGCATCTACTACTACGTTTCCCTTCCCTAGAGTGTAGACTATCTCAAAATCATAGTACGACAGAAACCCCAGCCATCGCCTCTGCCTCAGATTCAGATCCCTCTGAGTGAAGATGTACTTGAGGCTATGGAGGTCTGAGTAGACCACAAAACCCTCAAGCAGAAGGTAGTGTCTCCATAACCTCAAGGATATGACCACCACTGCCATCTCCAAACCGTGAGTCTTATAATTCTTCTCACAAGCCCTCAACTGCCTTGAACCAGATACAATCACTCCCCGTTGCTGCATCAGCATGCACTGGAGCCCAGCTCTTGAAGCGTCACAATATACCATGAACTTGACACCCTCCTCTGGAAGCCTCAATAGTGGAGCACTAGTCGGCATCCGCCTCATCTCCTCAATGGCCTTCTGACAAGGATCAGTCTAGGTGAACGGTTGTCCCTTCCACGTCAATGTAGTCAAAGGGGTAGCAATCATGGAGAAATATTCCATGAACCACCTATAGTATCCTGCCAAACCAGAGAAGCTCTGCACCTCTGACGCATTCTTGGGTGGCTCTCAAGAAATCAATACCTCTATCTTTGCGGGATCTACAGCCAATCCATGCACCGTAATGACATGACCTTGAAATTGAATCTCATGAATCCATAACTGACACTTTGAGAGTATCTCATATAGTTGGTGCTCCCAGAGTAAGTCTAGGAGCATCCACAAATGCTCTGTGTGCTCTTCCTCTATCACATAGTAGATGAGTATGTCGTTAATAAAGATAACCACACACCTATCCAATTTTGGCTAGAAGATCTAGTTCATCAAACCCATGAAAATGATGGCGGTATTCATCACGCCGAATGGATTCACCAAAAACTCCTAATGCCCATAATGGAAATGGAAATCCAACTTCGGGATGTCAGCATCACGAACCCACCACTGGTGGTATCCCGATCGAAGATCAATCTTGGAGAACCACTTTGCACCTCCAAACTATTCCAAGAGGTCATCAAACCTCAGCCAAGGTTACTTGTTCTTTATTGTGGCTTGATTTAGGGGCTGATAATCCACACAAAGTCGCAGAATCCCATCTGAATTTTTCACAAACAAAACAAGAGTTTCCAAGTGGGAAATATTGGGATAGGTGAATCCCTTCTCACGAAGGTCCTCCAACTATAGTTTTATCTCTCGAAGCACTTTGGGTTCAATATGATATGCTGCAAATGATATCGGGGTAGTCCCCACCTGCATGGCAATGCAGAACTCTATCTGTCACCTCGGAGGTAGTCCTAGGACATCCTTGGAAAAAACATCCATATAGTACTCTACAACAGTATGGATCCATGTTCCTGTAGCATTTTTTACTCCGAGATCCATGCTCACTAGTTGGTGAGAATGAGGCAGTGGTCTCATGCTTAGAGTACTTGTCTCCTCTACCACGAGGTCTCGTTCACCTAGAATGGTGAACCTCTTCCCATTAAAATGGATGCATCTGACTATTCTGCACCGATAGTCAATCAGGGTGGGAACCATGGAAAGACAATCCAAGCCCAAGATTACATCATAAGGTTCCATCGTGATGATGAGTAGGTCCCGCATGAAACTATCTCTTTCAAATGAGAGTTCACACAGTCTGCAGATAAAGGTCCCCAACGAGACCCTTCTCTTATGAACCTTGAGGCTAAGCACATGTGTCAGCACCTCTACTAGGAGATAGAACTCCCGTACAAAAGTAGCGATATAAATGAGTGGCTGGTGCCTGTGTCTACTAGTACCTATGAATGTGTATATTAAACACAAAGCGTACCTCGTACCATCTCATGTGCTGGGGGGTCACGAACACCCATAGCCTAAAGCTACCTGCGGTCCCTACCGCCAACTCCCTAAGCCAAGCGTGGGCCACCAGGTGGTGGTAGTGGAAGGACCTTGAAACACTATCCCCCTCCTCCAGGTCCTTCCTCTCTACCTACACCACCTCCCTGAGGACCACCCCTATCCTTGCCCGAGAGATTTTTAATCACGGCGCTGCGTCTGCGGCTGGGTGCGCCCACTGCCTACCACGGATTCTCGGTACGTCTGGTCAAGAAGTCCCATGCTAGGTGACCCTGTCCGTACCAAGCATAGAACCAGCTCTCTTCTGATTACCCCGGTGCTCTACGGTGCCACTATGGCGTATGAACTTTCCCCTAAGTCTACTCACATAAGTGTCTCCTCGACTGAGGCCCTACACTCTACCGCTTGCCTCTTACCAAAGAATCTACTCTGAAGAGACCACTGCTAGGCCCTTCTAGCTGGCATCCCTCATCCAAGAATATCATTGTCATGAGTTCCCACCCTGGCACCCAGACATATTTAGGGATTCACGAGGGTACCCCACTAGCAAAGATCTCCCTGTGAAGACCCTGCTCAAACTTCCATGCTCGGATGTAAGTATCGCGGATCATATCTTATGAGTAGTGTGTCAGATCGGTAAACCAGTCCGAGTACTATGCCATGGTATTCCCCCCATTCTTCAAATCCAGAAGATGTTAAATTTTAATGGAGTGTAAATAAGAGGCGGAGTACTCCTCCCGAAAGAGCTGCTGGAAGCTATCCAACGTGAGAGATGACTCATCGTGGGTTTGCATAACCAACCCCCAAAAATGCCCGACTGTCCCGAGGAAAAGGATGGCAGCTACGGATACCATATGGTCCTATGGTGTCCATTACATCCTGAAAATTCAGTCAACAGACTCAAGCCAGTCTTCCACTGCCTGGGGATCCGGGTCCCCATGGAACATCTGCGGCCGCTAATACTGGAAGTCTCGGAGCACCCTCAGCCTGCGCTCAACCTCGGTCTGAGCTGCTGGTACTAACTGACGCACTATAGAAGGAGGGGCTTCTACTTAAGCACTAGGTGAAAGGGGATCATGTGAGGGTCCCTGAACTGATGCCTCATCACTCATCATGTCGTCGTCACGAACTGGAGAGGGTGACCTGGCTGACTACTGTCATGGGGGAATCCTGAAAATTATCAAGGATTACCACGATCAGATGAGAATATATATATATATATATATATATATTAGTAATAACAAAGGGGAGATGACTCAAAAAGGATAGTCAAAGACTCAATCCTATCAGATACATGTTCCAAAGTTCCCAGCAAAAAGTGTCTCAGCGTTCCGAGTCGACAAGCGGGTTATCAGGGTCCTCGTGAATTGATATGCCGACTGCTCGTATCATCATTGGAATCCCTGGACTGATAGAATCTCTTAAGACACGTCGACACTGTTTCCCTAAATCCCAACCAATTCCTTTTTAAGGATGTCCGAACAAAGCCCCAAGAAACAAAAAATCCTCTAATACCACTTTGTCCCGACCCGAGCCTACCGGTCTAGAGCCGTAACTACCCCAAGCCCACATTCATAGGCCAGGGGCTGGCGACAAGCGCTGAAGGTGTAACAATGTCGGGGACGGCTTTTCTTAAGTACGTGTACACACTCACATACAACCCACTCAATGACAAAGTGCAGAGTGAAAAGGAAATCAAAGTATAGACTACAGTATCCAAACCAAAGCTTGCATCGACCACTAAAACAGAACAAGTAAAGTGTTGAAAAGTAGAGTGACAAGTAAACTGAATAGTAAAGGGAAAAAAATTCACCGAAATAGAAAGGTTCCACAACCCGACAACAGGTAAATGAATGTTAACAACTAGTGAGTCTCACACAAGAATGTCCTACTACGACCACTGAATGCTGCCCATGCCCATGTGTCCTCTACACTCCTCTGTAGTCTCGATCGACCTGTTTGCCATATGTAATGGCACACCATGTGTGGGAAAAGCCCAAACAGGGGTGAGTATGAAGATACTCAGTAGGAGGCCCCATACGCTCAAGGGAGAAACAAAGGATGTACTAAAATGGTGAGCAGTATACATAACAATGAACAATGTAAGAGTACAGTAGAGAGAGTGCAGCTCAACCCAACACAAAAAGGAAGTAGACTCGTCCCAATGCAAGGAGCTAGAAACAGTGAGAAAATGAACATCTCATCAAGTCTTTGCTACCTATATCAGGAGTGTAGACTCATCCAACCAAGGGTATATAGACACAGAAAGCACGTGACATACCCCACACCTCTTGGGGGAAAAGCGCCCCTCTTCCTCGTGTTTGATATGGTCAGGTCAAAAATGTCACACCGATGATCTCCACAACAAGATTCATGCACCAGTAGTCTCAAAGGAAACCACTTCCAAGTCGAGCAGTAGGAACTGTGCCTGAGAAGCCAATGGGCGACCCACTTCCCTGCCCTACTGAAGGGTAAACCACAATAAGTCAACAGGTGACCCACTGCCTAGCCCTGTTGGAGGGTAATCCCCAAGAAGTCAATGGGTGACCCATTAACCAGCCCCGCTGGAGCGTAATCCCCAATAAGACAATTGGTGACCCACTGCCCATCCCCACTGAAGGGAAAAACCCAATAAGTCAACAGGTGACCCACAGCCCAGCTGCACTAGAGGGTAAACCCCAATAAGTCAAAGGGTGACCCACTAACCAGCCTCCCTGGAGGGTAAACCCCCATAACTCAATGGGTGACCTACATCCCAGCCCCGCTAGAGGTTGAACCGGTAATTGTTATGATAACTATGCTTTTCAACGGACATGACAGGGCGTCACCAACATCGCTACCGTGGGTTGGTTCCGAGTGCATCAAAGGAACCTCCGACCAATGCCATTTTATTTTAAAAAATTTAATGATATCTCGAATTAGGCAATGCATGCCCAAAAAGATTACATCATTGCAATCCTCATGGAAAAACACCTTGAATTGACTATTCACACGCCCTGAACAGACGTCTGGTGAAAAAATCACAAAATGGTACACGCAGCTTGAATGACGGCCCGTGGGCCCACACCCAAACTATAGATTCAACGCCTGAAACCAACCTGGAAAATTTTTCCTGACACCATGGTCACAATTCAACTGACAGAACATAATTCGAATTCCAGATATGCTCGCACCATCCGGTAAAATAATTTCGGTGAGGCGCTAAATAACACTAAACAGGTGTGTCGCGCCATCGAGCCCCTGTCTCAGAAATTAAAAATCTTCGAGAACATCTCAAAACCTCTATCTCAATCCAAGGATCGCACTTCCACATATGGAACAGTAATACGATAATCGTTTTGAGTGTTATAGGCGTTTTAACACCAACGTACGAAGATGGGGTTGGCCGAACCGGTTGGGCCGCTCCACCCATTTAGACCGGCGGTCCACGACTCGGCCGCCCGGACCACCCAGTCCACCGTGGCCCATGGTTCACTATTCCGGCCATGCAGCTTCACTGGTACCAGTGCGAGCCGGTCCGGATTTTCCCTCACAAGACCCACGATTCACAGGTCTCGGTCCGCTCTCGGGGTTGGGTCACCCCCGGTCTCACACCGCACAACGACCAACGAAGTCAGCCAGTGCGGCCCCACTCGCCCAGACCGCCACTACGCCGGGACTCCATCCCACTTGCATGTGCCACCGCCTGGTGATCTTGCACCGCCATCGTTGCCTGCCGGACCACCCTGGAATCGCTGGAAAACAAGGGTTTTGGCCGGGAAATTTCCCAGCGCCACCCCGGACACCCAGGGACTCAGATTTTCGATCCGAAAAGAGCGTTGGAAAGCTCGGATCTAACCCTACACATCTGTAGTCATATATTGAAAATTTAACAGCATTAAATTCTAAAAATTAAGCTCAAATAATATACAAAAAATTAAAATGAAAACACAATGATTCCTACTTCGCAGGGTGTGGCCCGATGCTACACGATCGATCTGCCTTCGCTGGAACTAAAAACACCTTGCAGGGGAGGAGGTGGAGCTTGAAGGAAGGGGAGGGGAGTTATTGTTTGGGGATTATGTAAGAGAACACAAATGGGGTAAGTAGGGTATTTGTGTTTAAGAAGGATAAAATTTAAAGAATTAACATTTAATTAATAAATATGTTTTTGACCCATGATATAAGGCCCCAGCTTTAAACCTTACTTAATTTTGAATTAAATGAATAATTCACGTTGAGGATATTTTCAGGTTTAGAGTTTTAGAGAATTAGAACATAACTGTTACATCTCAAAATATTACAAAGTATTCACTTATACTATGTTTCCATAATAAAAAAAACTCTTGAAATAAACATGTCTAGTTCCATGTTTTATATAGCATGACATTACCTTGATCCCATCCTTGACCTTATTCCACATTAAGTCCTGTGAAAAACATTTCAAAAAAACTTAGGGTGAGCATAAAAAGCTCAGTAAGGGATACACAAAGAATGAAAACTGTTAGTTTTTCAAAATCAAGTAAACCATGTATACTCTATCAAAGTAATACCTTCACCTTCATGAAGTAGTAAAAACTCTTCACTAAATAAAGTATCATTACTTACCTTTTTGTAACCAAAGTATTACCATAAACCCCATATAAAGAACACATAACATATATAAAGGTAACTTGGGACATAAATATACTTAAGTGGAATAACCATACGGTTGACTTCCACACATATCACTTAATGGAATAGCCATACGGCCAATTTCCATACATACTTAATGGAATAGCCATACGGCTGACTTCCATACCCAATGCATTGGAGGTTATAACGTAACCACCCGTCCTGGTATTCACGGCACCACCCGTCATATGGTTTATAACGTAACCACCCATTAAAATGTCCAAGTACCATTATAAAATCATAAAACCTAAAACCAATATAAAGGAATGAAAACATTTCCACATTTCAATCACAATATATCATAATAGAATACTTTATCAAAACCATTTTCAATACCAAAATACATAAAAGAATATATGGTATTTACTTTATTTTAAAAACATTACGGCTTGTTGAGGAAGCCAAAGACCAAATAATACTCCCGGCGGTGGAAAAGGTCGTTGTCGCCGCGTACATTAAAAGAAACATTTCTTTTTGTCTTTTTGTAAAACGCTTCGTAGAAAAATATTCCTTTTGTATTAAAGTAAAAGTCAAAGGTGTTTATACACCGTATAAAAGGAAGTTGTGTATAAAACGAAATATGCCTCAATGAAATGAGATTGAGACGAAGTCCCTTTCAAAGATCATTTTTAATATAAAATAGATCTACTATGTGTATTTACCATAAGTACACATAAATAAAGTACAAATACAAGATAGGACATAATAATATCATGACATAATTTGAAAGTAGGAGATTAACCCAAAGAATGGAAATTGGGTTAAGAAATTCCCTTACCTCGGGTCCGACTTGACTCGATCGTCCTTTAACGTCCTGAATAATAAACTTGTGTTAATTTATACTTGATTAAGAACCTTTTTAAAGTTCATTATTCCTTTTATATCACTTATTTCCATGTTATAAAAATTATGTAACCATTTAAGTTAATAAGGTTTGTTTTGTCAATATTTGGTTCTTAAGTCGAAAGTGGACTTCTTACAATTACATGTTGTTCGTGAGGTCAAAGGTTCTTTATATCCAGAATGAAATTACCGATTTTGATATAATATGTATCATATATATCCAGAATATACTTTTATTTATAATATTACATAATCATTTAGAGGTAAGAAATGAAATGCACCGTTCATGGAGACGGTAAGCCGTACGTACGCATCAACGCTACTTTCATTTCTTTGTCATATTAATGGAATTAAAACTAAATGAGAGGTATGTATATTTTAATTCCAGAATTATATTCATCATCATTAATTATATATATCAATTATATACATGTACTTTTAATAGTACATTACATTTGGGGATAAGAAATGAAATGCACCGTTCATGTAGACGGTAAGTCGTACGTATGCATGAACGCTACATTAATTTCTATCTCATAATTTAATGGAAATAAATAATAATGATATAGAGGTATATTATAATTACAGTATAACATCATATATAATAACTTTAAATCCATCCTTTACACATCCCACTTATGGCATTAACGAATCACATCACTTTGAGGGGGCGGTAGTCCGCACTTCCTTAAATGAAGATATCGTGTTTACCCATAATGGAAACCATAAAGGTATGCCCAAAATGAAAAAAACAGAAGCTTAAGGAAAACATAAACATATCATATATCACATATAAAAATAGTGACATCATAATGGCCACCTTTGAAGTTGTTAAATGAGTATTGAACAATCATCGTTTCGGGAGGCCGAATTTCGCCATCCACGGAAACCGAATGTTCTTTAACCATTTGATGTAGTTGTGTGAGAGTGTATCTCAAATACATCTTATAACAACATCCTAGTATATTGAAGATACTGGTGTTGTTACAAAATAAATAATAAGAAGAGTTTAGGGGGTTGGAGAAACAAAATAAAACAAATGAACATGAGAGAATGAATTACCTTTAAAAGTGTAACTCCTTTTGATTTGAGCATAAAGGCTTCCTTTGAAAGGATTATGCCCAAAGGGAATCCTCTAGGATGAGGGGAGGGATGTGGAGAGAGTAAATGGGTAGGGGTTGGCCGAGCCAAAGGCTTTAGGAGTCTGTGAAATGAGGTAGAGGTGGGGGCCCTTTATAAGAGGAGAGGAGGGGCACTTTTGGAAAGTAAAGAAATATTACTTTATTTGAAAATGTGTTTCGGTTTTAAAAGGTCCCACATTGATATAATTCGTGGATAAGGTGATAAGGGTTTTAAATCCACTCATCCAATTGTTTTTGGACATTTGTAGTTCATAGATTTTACATTATCATTCCATTTTATTTAAATCGTCAAATAATGATGTCATCGCTGCATCATTATTATGTCATAAATAATTTAATTTATTTAATGTCTAAAAATTATAAAAAAAATACTATGATGTAGGAAATATTTTTATATTTCCAATGACTATTTATAATCAAAAATATTATCTTTATAACCCCATGTAAAAAGTGTTTTTGTAAAACATATTATGTTTGTGTCATTTTTACTTTTACATTAAATAAAAAGTTATTTATGTCATTTCCCAACCAAAGTGTCTCCATGGGGTCCCCAAGTTGACCCATGGCTTGTCTTGGTCGGCCATGACACAACCAATGATCGTAGGACATGTTTCATGTTCATTTCATATTATTAAAACATTATTTTTACATTAAACTACACTAATTACCACTAATCGCGATTAAGAACTTAATAAGTTACTATTCACAAAAAAATTATTATAACCACATTGAATCACATTTTACTTCTTAATGACAACCATGTATGCCGGATTTTTGAAATTCAATACACAATGATGGAAAAATTTCATTTAAACGGAAAATCAGTCTTTATAAGAACCACTTAATGGTTTCACTATTCATCAAAAATTAAAGTTTTTCAGAAAATTAACAAAAATTCACCCTAAGCTATATTTGATATTACGAATTCAAAAATGAGGTCTATTTTAAAAAATTCAAAACATATAAGTCACATTAATTAATTTAATAATTAATTCCCGCTGTCAGAGCAAATAGCGTGTTTTTATGAAACAATAAGTATCAAAAGATTGACACTAGTTTAAGTCTGATTTCAAAGTGAAATTAATTCCAACGACCACTATGGGATTTAATGGTAAAAATATTTTCTAATTTCAATTTAAAACCAATTAAAAATATAATCTAATCATATAAATAAATTAGATTAAAAATAGGTTTTGAATTAAAATACAACATTTTACACTATTCATTAAAAAATTGAACTTTATTAGAAAGGTACCAAAAATTTACACAAAGCAAAATTTGATGTCCTGATTCTAAAGAAGAGTTATATTTGGTCCTATAGAATTTATAAGATCGATCAAAACTATATTTAATGATGGTTCTCCATCAAAAGGTGATAAGTGGATCTTTCGTGAAAATTAGGGTATAAATGCCTAAAATTGAACTCTTTACATATTTTAAGCCTTTATCTTTTATTGGGTAAATGTAAAAACATTTAAAAACATATATAATCATATTTAATTATTTCTATCTATTCCCTCCAGTACAATGGCTACTCGTTAACTAACATTTAAAATAATATTATTTTATTACTTGTCTGCAACGTAAGTTTTCAAAGAAACTCATCGTTGCGTACCGAGTACGCTATCGAACGTAGAAACCCCTTTTAATTAAAATTAATATTTATTTCATAAATATTAATAAATATGAAAATTCTTTATTCTTTATTTACCTGGGATGTTACATCCTTCCCCCCTTTTGGGAATTGCGTCCTCGCAATTTTATTCACTTATCAAAATAAGTGGGGGTATTTATCCCTCATAGAATTTTCAGATTCCCACGTTGCCTCTTAAATCACATGGTTTTTCCACAAAACCTTTACATAATGAATCACATTATTCCGTAACACCTGCTCCATGTGGTCAAGAATCTGGACCGGTTGTTCCTCATAAGATAGGTTCTCTTCCAGCTGAACTACCTCTGGACTCAAAACATGAGATGGATCTGGCATATACTTTCTCAACATTGAAACATGAAAAACATTGTGTACCTGACATAAACTCGGCGGTAAAGCCACCCGGTATGCCACTGATCCAACTCTCTCCAGAATTTCATATGGTCCAATAAACCTTGGACTCAGCTTTTCTTTCTTACCAAATCTCATCACACTTTTCCAAGGAGAAACCTTGAGAAAAACATGATCACCTACCTCGAAAGATAGATCTTTCCTCCGGTTATCCGCATAACTCTTCTGCCTGCTCTGAGCTATTCTCATGTGCTTCTGAATCAACTGAACATTTTCTTCCATCTCTTCTACCAATTCTGGTCCCATCAGCTTCCTTTCACCCACTTCATTCCAAAATGCTGGAGTTCGACACCGCTTCCCATATAATGCCTCAAATGGTGCCATCTATATACTGGAATGAAAACTGTTATTATAAGAAAACTCAACCAAAGAAAGTTGTTGGTCCCAAATTCTCTGATAATCTATAGAACAATCTCGTAGCATATCCTCCAATGTCTAGATTGTTCGTTCTGACTGCCCATCTGATTGAGGATGAAAAGATGTACTAAAATTTAATTCCGTACCCAACGACTTTTGAAGGCCTTTACAAAAGTTAGAAGTAAACCTGAGATCATGATCCGATACAATGGAGAGAGGAACTCCATGTAACCTGACTATCTCTTTAAGATACAAACATGAAAGTTGATCAAGAGAGAAAGTATCTCATATAGCAAGGAAATGAGCATATTTGGTCAAGCGATCAACAATAACCCAGATTTCATTATTACCTCGGGATGTCCTCAGTAATCCCACAAAAAAGTCCATGGATATGTTTTCCCATTTCCACTCTGGCACTAGTAAAGGCTGAAGCATCCCTGCCGCTCTGCTTTAACCTGTTGACATGTCAAACACTTCACAGTAAAATCAGCAATGTCTCTTTTCATTCCATCCTACCAGTAATACTCCCGCAGATCTCTGTACATCTTAGTACTGCCAGGATGAACTGAAAACGGAGAACTATGAGCTTCACATAACAACTCTCTCTTCAACTGTGAATCACAAGGCACACATAACCTCTTCCCAAACCTCAAAACACAAACACAAACTTATCCAAGAACTCATGGAAAATTTTATTAATAAGGTCCATGAATACAGCAGGTGCATTGGTTAACCCAAAAGGCATAACTAAAAATTCATAATGGCCATATCTAGTACGGAACGTAGTCTTCGGAACTTCTTCTTCTTTTACTTTCAACTGATGGTACCCCCGACCTCAAGTCAATCTTCGAAAAATACTGAGCTCCCTGGAGCTGATACCACTTCATTCGATGTCCCAACATCTGCTGAAGTTGTTGCAATGGATTTCACCACCCCTTTCTACTTGTAGTCTGGATGAATTCCCCCATTTGAGTTCTTTGTTGGACACTCGTTTGCATAATGACCCATTTCATTACACTTAAAACATCTTACCGTTGGCTTTTCATTTCCTGATTGATCATCTTCCTTACAGTTACGAGCAATATGACCAGACTTCCCACACCGAAAGCACTTACCAAACATGGATAAACATTCTCCAGGATGCATTTTACCACACTTCTCACATGATGGATATTTTGTTTTCTTACCTCCTTTCTTCTTTGATGAATTCTTCCCCTTTTCCTGCCAACTAGACCTCTTATTCTGTTGTTTGTCATAGAACACCTGATCATCGGCAAACTCCATTTCCACCTTCTCCGCACATCGAAAAAGTTTTTCATAACTTTTGAACTCACGAGAAGCTAAAGCCCTTCGATACTTTGGATTTAACCCTGAGTAAAAATGGTTTATTTTACTATCAAGATCTCGTATGAAGTTTGGAGAATACCTTCCCAATCGAGTGAACTTTTCTTCATAAGCAGCCACTGAATCATCCTCCTGCCTCAATTCTAGGAACTGTTTTTCCGTCCTAAGACGAACCACCTTAGGAAAATATTTCTCAAGAAACATACCTTTGAATTAGTCCCAGTAAAGATCTTCAATCTCATCACTATCCCTTATATTTTTCACCATCGACCACCACTGATCAGCTTCACCTTCAAAACGGTAAACAGCAAGACTAACCTTTTGATGTTCTGAACACCCCATGACATCAAAAATCTTCTCCAGTGCTTTAATCCACCCTTCAGCTTGCACAGGGTCAGATGATCCTCTAAATGATGGGGGATGTTGCCTCATGAAATGTTCCACCACTGACATGTTCCTCTGCGGTTGATCTGGCTGATCTCGTGCATGGATACCACCACCATTTATAGCCTGAGTCAACTGTGCCATCACTGCAATAAACTGTTCAGTTCCGATTCCGACCATCTCAGGTTGCTGATTTGGAAGGTTATCTTCCTCTTGATGTCGTCCCAACATAGCTTCTTTGTATCCTCTGTGGAAATCCATTCTGAACACAGAAATATCTTAGGCGAAGCAACATGGTAATCCGTAAATGCTATATCATTTCAATCATATTATAATTTAACACTTTTCTAACTCCTAAAGTTGTCTAAACCGACCTCTGATGCCAACTATAAGGCCCCAGCCTTAAACCTTACTTAATATTGAATTAAATGAATAATTCACGTTGAGGATCTTTTCAGGTTTAGAGTTTTAGAGAATTAGAACATAACTGTTACATCTCAAAAGATTACAAAGTAGTCACTTATACAAAGTTTCAATAATAATAAAAACTCTTGAAAGAAACATGTCTACTTCCATGTTTTATATAGAATAACATTCCCTTGATCCCATCCTTGACCTTATTCCACATTAAGTCCTGTGAAAAACATTTCAAAAAAAAAACTTGGGGTGAGCATAAAAAGCTCAGTAAGGGATACACAAAGAATGAAAACTGTTAGTTTTTCAAAATCAAGTAAACCATGTATACTCTATCAAAGTAATACCTTCACCTTCATGAAGTAGTAAAAACTCTTCACTAAATAAAGTATCATTACTTACCTTTTTGTAACCAAAGTATTACCATAAAACCCATATATAGAACACATAACATATATAAAGGTAACTTGGGACATAAACATACTTAAGTGGAATAACCATACGGTCGACTTCCACACATATCACTTAATGGAATATCCATACGGCCAATTTCCATACATACTTAATGGAATTTCCATACGGCCGACTTCCATAACCAATGCATTGGAGGTTATAACATAACCACCCATCCTGGTATTCACAGCACCACCCGTCATATGGTTTATAACGTAACCACCCGTTAAAATGTCCAAGTATTAATATAAAATCATAAAACATAAAACCAATATAAAGGAATGACAACATTTCCACATTTCTATCACAATATATCATAATAGAATACATTATCAAAACCATTTTCAATACCAAAATATATAAAAGAATATATGATATTTACTTTATTTTAAAAAAATTACGGCTTGTTGAGGAAGCCAAAGACCAAATAATACTCACGGCGGCGGAAAAGGTCATTGTCGCCATGTACGTTAAAAGAAACATTTCTTTTTGTTGTTTTGTAAAATGCTTCGTAGAAAAATATTCCTTTTGTATAAAAGTAAAATTCAAAGGGGTTTATACACCGTATAAAAGAAAGTTGTGTATAAAACGAAATATGCCTCAATGAAAGGAGATTGAGACGAAGTCCCTTACAAAGATAATTTTTAATATAATATAGATCTACTATGTTTATTCACTATAAGTACACATAAAGAAAGTACAAATACAAGATAGGACATAATAATATCATGACATAATTTGAAAGTAGGAGATTAACCCAAAGAATGGAAATTGGGTTAAGAAATTCCCTTACCTCGAGTCCGACTTGACTCGATCGTTCTTTAACATCCTGAATAATAAACTTGAGTTAATTTATACTTGATTAAGAACCTTTTTAAATTTCATTATTCCTTTTATATCACTTATTTCCATGTTATAAACATTATGTAACCATTTAAGTTAATAATGTTTGTTTTGTCAATATTTGGTTCTTAAGTCGAAAGTGGACTTCTTACAATTACATGTTGTTTGTGTGGTCAAAGGTTCTTTATATCCAGAATGAAATTACCAATTTGGATATAATATGTATCATATATATCCAGAATATACATGTATTTATAATATTACATAATCATTTAGAGGTAATAAATGAAATGCACCGTTCATGGAGACGGTAAGTCGGACGTACGCATGAACGCTACTTTCATTTCTTTTTCATATTAATGGAATTAAAACATAATGAGAGGTATGTATATTTTAATTCCAGAATTATATTCATCATTTAGATATATCATTAATTATATATATCCATTATATACATGTACTTTTAATAGTACATTACATTTGGGGATAAGAAATGAAATGCACCGTTCATGGAGATGGTAAGCCGTACGTACGCATGAACGCTACTTTCATTTCTATCTCATACATTAATGGAAATAAATAATAATGATATAGAGGTATATTATAATTCCAGTATAACAGCATATATAATAACTTTAAATCCATCCTTTACATGTCCCACATATGGCATTAACGAATCACATCACTTTGAGGGGGCGGTAGTCCGCACTTCCTTAAATGAAGATATCGTGTTTACCCATAATGGAAACCATAAAGGTATGCCCAAAATGAAAAAAACAGAAGCTTAAGGAAAACATAAACATATCATATATCATATATAAAAATAGTGACATCATAATGGCCACCTTTGAAGGTGTTAAATTAGTATTGAACAATCATCGTTTCGGGAGGCAGAATTTCTCCATCCACGAAAACCGTATGTTCTTTAACCATTTGATGTAGTTGTGTGAGAGTGTATCTCGAATAAATCTTATAACAACATCCTAGTATATTGAATATACTGGTGTTGTTACAAAATAAATAATAAAAAGAGGTTAGGGGGTTGGAGAAAAAAAATAAAACAAATGAACATGAGAGAATGAATTACCTTTAAAAGTGTAACTCCTTTTGATTTGAGCCTAAAGGCTTCCTTTCAAAGGATTCTACCAAAAAGGAATCCTCTAGGATGAGGAGAGGGATGTGGATAGAGTAAATGGGCAGGGGTTGGCTGAGACAAAGGCTTGAGGAGTGTGTGAAATGAGGTAGAGGTGGTGGCCTTTTATAAGAGGAGAGGATGGGCACTTTTGGAAAGTAAAGAAATATTACTTTATTTGAAAATGTGTTTCGGTTTTAAAAGGTCCCACATTGATATAATTCGTGGATAAGGTGATAAGGGTTCTAAATCAACTCATACAATTGGTTTTGGACATGTGTCGTTCATAGATGTTACATTATCTTTCCATTTTATTAAAATCTTCAAATAATGATGTCATCGGTGCATCATTATTATGTCATTAATAATTTAATTTATTTAATGTATAAAAATTATATAAAAAATACTATGATGTAGGAAATCTTTTGAGCTTTCCAATGACTATTTATAATCAAAAATTGGATCTTTATAACCCCATGTAAAAATTGTTTTGGTAAAACATATTATGTTTGTGTCATTTTTACTTATACATTAAATAAAAAGTTATTTATGTCATTTCCCAACCAAAGTTTCTCCATGGGGTCCCCAAGTTGACCCATGGCTTTTCTTGGTTGGCCATGACACAAAACATGATGGTAGGACATGTGTCAAGTTCATTTCATATTATAAAAACTTTATTTTTTCCTTAAACTACACTAATTACCACTAATCGCGATTAAGAACTTAATAAGTTACTATTCACCAAAAAATTATTATAACCTCATTGAACCACATTTTACTTCTTAATGACAACCATGTATTTCGGATTTTTGAAATTCAATACACAATGATGACAAAATTTCATTTAAATGGAAAATCAGTCTTTATAAGTACCACTTAGTGGTTTCACTATTCATCAAAAATTGATGTTTTTCAGAAAATTACCAAAAATTCACCCTAAGCTATATTTGATATTACGAATTCAAAAATGAATTCTATTTTACAAAATTCAAAACATATAAGTCACATTAATTAATTTAATAATTAATTCCCGCTGTCAGAGCAAATAGCGTGTTTTTATGAAATAATAAGTATCAAAAGATTGACACTAGTTTAAGTCCGATTTCAAAGTGAAATTAATTCCAACGACCACTATTGGATTTAATGGTAAAAATATTTTCTAATTTCACATTAAAACCAATTCAAAAGATAATATAATCATATAAATAAATTAGATTAAAAATAGGTTTTGAATTAAAATACAACATTTTATACTATTCATTAAAAAATTGAACTTTATTAGAAAGGTACCAAAAATTTACACAAAGTGAATTTTGATGTCCCGATTCTAAAGAAGAGTTATATTTGGTCCAATAGAATTTATAAGATCGATCAAAACTATATTTAATGACGGTTCTCCGTCAAAAGGTGATAAGTGTACCTTTCGTGAAAATTAGGGTATAAATGCCTAAAACTGAACTCTTTCCATATTTTAAGCCTTTATCTTTTATTGGGTAAATGTAAAAACATTTAAAAACATATATAATCATATTTTAGTTATTTCTCTCCATTCCCGCCAGTACAACGGCTACTCGTTAAATAACATTTAAAATAATATTATTTTATTACTTGTCTGCAACGTATGTTTTCAAAGAAACTCATCGTTGCGTACCGAGTATGCTATCGAACGTAGAAACCCCTTTTAATTAAAATTAATATTTAATTTGTAAATATTAATAAATATGAAAATTATTTATTCTTTATTTACCTGGGATGTTACATCCTTCCCCCCTTTTGGGAATTGCGTCCTCGCAATTTTAATCACTTATCAAAATAAGTGGGGGTATTTATCCCTCATAGCATTTTCAGATTTCCACGTTGCCTCTTCAATCACATGGTTTTTCCACAAAACCTTTACATAAGGAATCACCTTATTCCGTAACACCTTCTCCCTGTGGTCAAGAATCTGGACCAGTTGTTCCTCATAAGATAGGTTCTCTTCCAGCTGAACTACCTCTGGACTCAAAACATGACATGGATCTGGCATATACTTTCTCAACATTGAAACATGAGAAACATTGTGTACCTGAGATAAACTCGGAGGTAAAGCCACCCGGTATGCCACTGATCCAACTCTCTCCAGAATTTCATATGGTCCAATAAACCTTGGACTCAGCTTTCATTTCTTACCAAATCTCAACACATTTTTTTAAGGAGAAACCTTGAGAAAAACATGATCACCTACCTCGAAAGATAGATCCTTCCTCCGGTTATCCGTATAACTCTTCTGCCTGCTCTGAGCTGTTCTCATGTGCTTCTGAATCGACTAAACTTTTTCTGCCATCTCTTCTACCAATTCTGGTCCCATCAGCTTCCTTTCACCCACTTCATTCCAAAATGCTGGAGTTCGACACCGCTTCCCATATAATGCCTCAAATGGTGCCATCTGTATACTGGAATGAAAACTGTTATTATAATAAAACTCAACCAAAGAAAGTTGTTGGTCCCAACTTCCCTGATAATCCATAGAACAAGCTCGTAGCATATCCTCCAATGTCTAGATTGTTTGTTCTGACTGCCCATCTGATTGAGGATGAAAAGATGTACTAAAATTTAATTTTGTGCCCAACGACTTCTGAAGGCCTTTCTAAAAGTTAGAAGTAAACCTGAGATCACGATCCGATACAATGGAGAGAGGAACTCCATGTAACCTTACTATCTCTTTAAGATACAAACGGGAAAGTTGATCAAGAGAGAATGTATCTCGTATAGCAAGGAAATGAGCAGATTTGGTCAAGCGATCAACAATAACCCAGATTTCATTATTACCTCGGGATGTCCTCGGTAATCCCACAACAAAGTCCATGGATATGTTTTCCCATTTCCACTCTGGCACTAGTAAAGGCTGAAGCATCCCTGCCGCTCTGCTTTAACCTGTTGACATGTCAAACACTTCACAGTAAAATCAGCAATGTCTTTTTTCATTCCATCCTACCAGTAATACTCCCGCAGATCTCTGTACATCTTAGTACTGCCAGGATGAACTGAAAACGGAGAACTATGAGCTTCACATAACAACTCTCTCTTCAACTGTGAATCACAAGGCACACATAACCTCTTCCAAAACCTCAAAACACAAACACAAACTTATCCAAGAACTCATGGAAAATTTTATTCATAAGGTCCATGAATACATCAGGTGCATTGGTTAACCCAAAAGGCATAAATACAAATTCATAATGGCCATATCTAGTACGGAACGTAGTATTCGGAACGTCTACTTCTTTTACTTTCAACTGATTGTACCCCGACCTCAAGTCAATCTTCGAAAAATACTGAGCTCCCTGGAGCTGATACCACTTCATTCGATGGCCCAACATCTGCTGAAGTTGTTGCAATGGATTTCACCACCCCTTTCTGCTTGTAGTTTGGATGCATTCCCCCAGTTGAGTTCTTCGTTGGACACTCGTTTTCATAATGACCCATTTCATTACACTTAAAACATCTTACCGTTGGCTTTTCATTTCCTTCTTGATCATCTTCCTTACAGTTACGAGCAATATGACCAGACTTACCACAACGAAATCACTTACCAGACTTGGATACACATTCTCCAAGATGCATTTTACCACACTTCTCATAGGATGGATATTTGGTTTTCTTACCTCCTTGCTTATTTGATGAATTCTTCCACTTTGCCTGCCAACTAGTCCTCTTATTCTGTTGTTTGTCATAGAACACATGATCATCGGAAAACTCCATTTCCACCTTCTTCGGACATCGAACAAGTTTTTCATAACTTTTGAACTCACGAGAAGCTAAATCCCTTCGATACATTGGATTTAACCCTGAGTAAAAACGGTTTATTTTACTATCAAGATCTCGTATGAAGTTTGGAGCATACCTTCCCAATCGAGTGAAATTTTCTTCATAAGCAGCCACTGAATCATCCTCCTGCCTCAATTCTAGGAAATGTTTTTCCATCCTAAGACGAACCACCTTAGGAAAATATTTCTCAAGAAACATACCTTTGAATTCGTCCCAGTGAAGATCTTCAATCTCATCACTATCCCTTATATATTTCACCATCGACCACCACTGATCAGCTTCACCTTCAAAACGGTAAATAACAAGACTAACCTTTTGATGTTCTGACCACCCCATGACATCAAAAATCTTCTCCAGTGCTTTAATCCACCCTTCAGCTTGCACAGGGTCAGATGATCCTCTGAATGATGGGGGATGTTGCTTCATGAAATGTTCCACCACTGACATGTTCCTCTGCGGTTGATCTGGCTGATCTCGTGCATGGATACCACCACCATTTATAGCATGAGTCAACTGTGCCATCACTGCAATAAACTGTTCAGTTCCGATTCCGACCATCTCAGGTTGCTGATTTGGAAGGTTATCTTCCTCCTGATTTCGTCCCAACATAGCTGCTTTGTATCCTCTGCGGAAAACCATTCTGAACACAGAAATATCTTAGGCGAAGCAACATGTTAATCCATAAATGCTATATCATTTCAATCATATTATAATTTAACAATTTTATAACTCCTAAATTTGTCTAAACCGACCTCTGATACCAACTATAAGGCCCCAGCCTTAAACCTTACGTAATATTGAATTAAATGAATAATTCACATTGAGGATCATTTCAGGTTTAGAGTTTTAGATAATTAGAACATAACTGTTAAATCTCAAAAGATTACAAAGTAGTCACTTATACTATGTTTCCATAATAAAAAAAACTCTTGAAAGAAACATGTCTAGTTCCATGTTTTATATAGCATGACATTCCCTTGATCCCATCCTTGACCATATTCCACATTAAGTCCTATGAAAAACATTTCAAAAAATATGGGGTGAGCATAAAGAGCTCAGTAAGGGATACACAAAGAATGAAAACTGTTAGTTTTTCAAAATCAAGTAAACCATGTATACTCTATCAAATTAATACCTTCACCTTCGTGAAGTAGTAAAAACTCTTCACTGAATAAAGTATCATTACATACCTTTTTGTAACCAAAGTATTACCATAAAACCCATATAAAGAACACATAACATATATAAAGGTAACTTGGGACATAAACATACTTAAGTGGAATAACCATACGGTCGACTTCCACACATATCACTTAATGGAATAGCCATACGGCCAATTTCCATACATACTTAATGGAATAGCCATACGACCGACTTCCATACCCAATGCATTGGAGGTTATAACGTAACCACCCATCCTGGTATTCACGGCACCACCCGTCATATGGTTTATAACGTAACCACCCGTTAAAATGTCCAAGTACCAATATAAAATCATACAACATAAAACCAATATAAAGGAATGATAACATTTCCACATTTCAATCACAATATATCATAATAGAATACTTTATCAAAACCATTTTCAATACCAAAATACATGAAAGAATATATGGTATATACTTTATTTTAAAAACATTACGGCTTGTTGAGGAAGCCAAAGACCAAATAATACTCACGGCGGCGGAAAAGGTCGTTGTCACCGTGTACGTTAAAAGAAACATTTCTTTTTGTCATTTTGTAAAACGCTTCACATAAAATTATTCCTTTTGTATAAAAGTAAAAGTCAAAGGGGTTTATTCACCGTATAAAAGAAAGTTGTGTATAAAACGAAATATGCCTCAATGAAAGGAGATTGAGACGAAGTCCCTTACAAAGATCATTTTTAATATAAAATAGATCTACTATGTGTATTCACTATAAGTACACATAAAGAAAGTACAAATACAAGATAGGACATAATAATATCATGACATAATTTTAAAGTAGGAGATTAACCCAAAGAATGGAAATTGGGTTAAGAAATTCCCTTACCTCGGGTCCGACTTGACTCGATCGTTCTTTAACGTCCGGAATAATAAACTTGAGTTAATTTATACTTGATTAAGAACCTTTTTAAAGTTCATTATTCCTTTTATATCACTTATTTCCATGTTATAAACATTATGTAACCATTTAAGTTAATAATGCTTGTTTTGTCAGTATTTGGTTCTTAAGTCGAAAGTGGACTTCTTACAATTACATGTTGTTCGTGTGGTCAAAGGTTCATTATATCCAGAATGAAATTCTTGATTTGGATATAATATGTATCATATATATCCAGAATATACATGTATTTATAATATTACATAATCATTTAGAGGTTTGAAATGAAATGCACCGTTCATGGAGACGGTAAGCCGTACGTACGCATGAACGCTACTTTCATTTCTTTGTCATATTAATGGAATTAAAACTAAATGATAGGTATGTATATTTTAATTCCAGATTTATATTCATCATTTAGATATATCATTAATTATATATATCCATTATATACATGTACTTTTAATAGTACATTACATTTGGGGATAAGAAATGAAATGCACCGTTCATGGAGACGGTTAGCCGTACGTACGCATGAACGCTACTTTCATTTCTATCTCATACTTTAATGGAAATAAATAATAATCATATAGAGGTATATTATAATTCCAGTATAACATCATATATAATAACTTTAAATCCATCCTTTACACGTCCCACATATGGCATTAACGAATCACATCACTTTGAGGGGGCGGTAGTCCGCACTTCCTTAAATGAAGATATCGTGTTTACCCATAATGGAAACCATAAAGGTATATCCAAAATGAAAAAAACAGAAGCTTAAGGAAAACATAAACATATCATATATCATATATAAAAATAGTGACATCATAATGGCCACCTTTGAAGGTGTTAAATGAGTATTGAACAATCATCGTTTCGGGAGGCAGAATTTCGCCATCCACGGAAACCGTATGTTCTTTAACCATTTGATGTAGTTGTGTGAGAGTGTATATCTAATAAATCTTATAACAACATCCTAGTATATTTAAGATACTGGAGTTGTTACAAAATAAATAATAAAAAGATTTTAGGGGGTTGGAGAAACAAAATAAAACAAATGAACATGAGAGAATGAATTACCATTAAAAGTGTAACTCCTTTTGATTTGAGCCTAAAGGATTCCATTGAAAGGATTCTGCCCAAAGGGAATACTCTAGGATAGGGAGAGGGATGTGGAGAGAGTAAATTGGCAGGGTTTTGCCGATCCAAAGGCTTGAGGAGTGTGTGAAATGAGGTAGAGGTGGGGGCCTTTTATAGGAGGAGAGGAGGGGCACTTTTGGAAAGTAAAGAAATATTACTTTATTTGAAAATGTGTTTCGGTTTTAAAAGGTCCCACATTGATATAATTCGTGGATAAGGTGATAAGGGTTCGAAATCCACTCATCCAATTGGTTTTGGACATGTGTAGTGCATAGATTTTACATTATCTTTCCATTTTATTTAAATCGTCAAATAATGATGTTATCGCTGCATCATTATTATGTCATAAATAATTTAGTTTATTTAATGTCTAAAAATTATAAAAAAAATACTATGATGTAGGAAATCTTTTTAGCTTTCCAATTACTATTTATAATCAAAAATATTATCTTTATAACCCCATGTAAAATTTTTTTTTGTAAAACATATTATGTTTGTGTCATTTTTACTTTTACATTAAATAAAAAGTTATTTATGTCATTTCCCAACCAAAGTGTCTCCATGGGGTCCCCAAGTTGACCCTTGGCTTGTCTTGGTCGGCCGTGACACAACCAATGAGGGTAGGACATGTGTCAAGTTCATTTCATATTATTAAAACATTATTTTTACCTTAAACTACACTAATTACCACTAATCGCGATTAAGAACTTAATAAGTTACTATTCACCAAAAAATTATTATAACCTCATTGAACCACATTTTACTTCTTAATAACAACCATGTATGTCGGATTTTTGAAATTCAAAACAAAATGATGGAAAAATTTCATTTAAACGGAAAATCAGTCATTATAAGTACCACTTAGTGGTTTCACTATTCATCAAAAATTGAAGTTTTTCAGAAAATTACCAAAAAATCACCCTAATCTATATTTGATATTACAAATCCAAAAATGAAGTCTATTTTACAAAATTCAAAACATATAAGTCACATTAATTAATTTAATAATTAATTCCCGCTGTCAGAGCAAATAGCGTGTTTTTATGAAACAATAAGTATCAAAAGATTGACACTAGTTTAAGTCCGATTTCAAAGTGAAATTAATTCCATCGACCACTATTGGATTTAATGGTAAAAATATTTTCTAATTTCACTTTAAAACCAATTCAAAATATAATCTAATAATATAAATAAATTATATTAAAAATAGTTTTTGAATTAAAATACCACATTTTACACTATTCATTAAAAAATTGAACTTTATTAGAAAGGTACCAAAAATTTACACAAAGTAAATTTTGATGTCCCGATTCTAAAGAAGAGTTATATTTGGTCCAATATAATTTATAAGATCGATCAAAACTATATTTAATGAAGGTTCTCCGTCAAAAGGTGATAAGTGGACCTTTCGTGAAAATTAGGGTATAAATGCCTAAAATTGAACTCTTTCCATATTTTAAGCCTTTATCTTTTATTGGGTAAATTTAAAAACATTTAAAAACATATATAATCATATTTTAGTTATTTCTATCCATTCCCGCCAGTACAACGACTACTCGCTAACTAACAATTAAAATAATATTATTTTATTACTTTTCTGCAACGTAAGTTTTCAAAGAAACTCATCGTTGTGTACCGAGTACGCTATCGAACGTAGAAACCCCTTTTAATTAAAATTAATATTTAATTCGTAAATATTAATAAATATGAAAATTCTTTATTCTTTATTTACCTGGGATGTTACACACGAAAAGACCAGCATCCGAAACTCTTGACGGGGCCGAGATTAAGCCACTCCTAGGGTAAATGCCACACCCTGAGCGCAATGGTGGTCTCTGAATTTTAGTCTGAGGCTCTGTTCAAATGTTATAAAATTGAATGCCCGAGTCCACTAAATTATGAAAATGCCCCTGGTGGCATTTTCCACAGCAGGCATGCGCTTGCGAAAGTTATACCCTCCTAGGATAAGCGACATGATCCAGACTCAACAGTGACCATGACTTTCTAGTCCGATCTGCCTTTTAGGAGTTATTCCATTTATTTGGCATCCATAAAGTGAACACACTTAAAATTTAATTCTGGCCTCATCGGGGCTCGGAATCGCACTCCGTTTGAACGCCCTGCTCTGGAATAACATCATGAAAAAAGTTCAAAGTCTCACAGTCTGAAAACCCGGGTTTATACATGTCCATAACTATACATAAATGATTTATTAAGTTAATTTTATAATTTCATTAAATTTATTTAACAAATTTCGAAAGGGATATTTCTAACATTTTTAGCACATTAAATTTTTAATGACTTTTGGATATAATTGAAATAATGTTAAAATAATCCTTCTTTTTATTGTTTTCTATATTTGAATCTTTTAAAAAATTAATATCAATTTTTATTAATGAATCATCCTTCCCATGTTTTCATGGTCTTCCATTTAAATTTCTATTCCCATTGTTTTGTGAATTTTTTAATTTGATATAAAAGTTATCAAATGAAAAGATTTATTTTTCAATAAAAATTTTCTAATGACTCGATTTAATTGTTTTTCATCCATGTATCCATATTTGGATGTTTTCAATAATTAAACAGGGATATTATCTAGTGAAACTGTTCATATTTTTCCTCAGGATTGTTTATGATGTTGTTTTATGAATGTTCTCATTAAACCCATTTCATTTACTTGAGTTACATATATTATGATGAAATTATGAATGTGGTCATTTTCAAGTGGGAAATATATACATGGTTTTTCATTATGTGATGGGTGTTCCTAGAATTATATTTCCCTATAATACATTCAGTAAATAATTATATCTTATGAGATGAAATTTTATGGAATTGGGAGTAAACCCCATCCCTTAAGAGATTCTATCCACTATAGTTTTAAAAGGGAATGGGGAGTGAACAATATACATGAAGGGTATTTTTTGGTGATGTTATGATGGTATTAGAAGTGATCCTAGAAATCTGAAATTAGTTTCTATAGTTATTATAGGTTCCACACTATTATTGTACATTCTTATGCTCGTGCACTATATTCATAGATCATAATTATTTCTCTTGTTTTAGACCCTTATTAATCATGTTTTATATCGTTTGGGATTTCAACATAATGAATATTAGTACATGATATATGTTTTATTATGCATAATTGATTTATTATTTGTCCTTGATGATTTATTATATCCTCATACCCATATTATCTTTTTATTCTTACTTATGATCTTTGACTGATGTCTCTTACGTTCTACCTTACTAGGCATTTGATCTCATTGATTCTTAGGTTTCTATTTTAATATCTAAGAATAATAATGTTAGGTATGATATGTATATAAGGTAATAATGTGTTATGAATGAATAGGTAATATTGAACAATTTGATTATGTTTCTAATCCCCAATGACACTAATATTGTAGGTTCTCAGGTGTGATTATTTGTGAGATGAAATGAATATTCATGTAAAATTATGTAAGAAACATAAAAGAAATGGTTGTTTCAAATCATAAGAACTATTAATTGAGGAAGGTGATGTAATTATTTTTTATGTAGTGACATATGGATTATATACTAAAATCATGTATAAGGAGTATGCTAAAGTGGATTACTAATGATCTACAAACTAAAAGTATAATCCAATCCCACACAACCAACTGATAGATTAAATATATTTTTGATGGAATATAAATCATTAGGAAGTGGATGAAACATGACCAAATTCCTTGAATGATACAACAACACCTCCCATGTGTAGGGATAATGTAACACCATGGTATTTCGAAATATATTTTTTCTCTAAAATTTATATTATTTTTGATAGCTTATCTTACATGCAAAAAAATAAGGTGGGTCATGACATATTAGATAAATATTATGAAGGAAATTTATAAATTATAAAACACTTGGAAGTATATTTTAGCTAAATAAAAATTCACACAATATAGAATTAAAAACAGTTAATCTATTAAAAAGCCATTTTCAATAAAATTATTTTCCTTTAATAATTTATATTTATTTTTAAAAATGAATTTATAAATTTAAAAAAAATTATTTAGTAAAACATATAGTTTTTTTATTGAACATGTCAATATTATATTATATTGAATTTTTTAGAGTTTTCTGAAATATTTTATTTTAAACTGAATAGTGAAAAATACCATTTTACAAAAATTATAAATTTTATGAATTTGTCATCATATAAGAAATAATAATAAATTAATTAAAAAAATAAATCAATGATTCATTTAAGGAGTAAAATTATATATTTTAAATATCAGTCTGATCTTAAAAAATAGATGTTTAATTTTTATATCATAGGGGAATTTTTATTCCAATTTAAAAATATTTTTCTATCATTACTTTTGATTAAAAACATTTATGGAAAAATTAGATTTTGGATTTCATTAAAAGACATAAAATAAATAAATTTATTTTATAATCATCCAAAATATGTCGAGAAAATTAATACCATTGATAATTTTATCATACCCATAAATTGATTATTTTTTTACAAACTGTTTTTATGTGTTACATGAATATATTTTAAAAGTAACATTTATGATCCTTAGAAAAAAAATATTTATGTTTTTAAAAATTGAAATCATCATTTCCAATATAGATAAAAAGATAATTTATAATTTTTGTTATTAAAATTAAATACTGAGGTAAAAATTTATTTACCAAGGTATAAGTACATGTGGGTGGAAGTTAAAAGGTAAAATGAAAATGCCTAAAATCAATCCACGATGTCTAGAAAAAATTCTATTGGGAGGAGGCTCGACCAACTAAAAATCTCCATATCATATTCTCCAATTTTTTTCCTTTTAACCAAGATACCCACATGCCACTATAGTGTATTATTTGAATTGTTTTATCTAATCTTCAGTCATGTTGAGCCCCAATATGTTTTGGGTTGGAAATATAGAGATTTAGAGTATTTCTGTGTGTTGAACAGCTTACCAGTACATTTAGGGGTAATCAGGTGACACCCATGTATAGTGTACTATCATGGATATAGTGAGGAAATTCACGGACTCCACATGATTTGTTAAATTGTGTGGAGATTCCCGTGGTCCAGGTAGGTGATTTTAGCTATAGGGGTACTCCCGCATGGTTGGTGTAAGGTTAAGAGAACCGAACAACCAAACTATGTGACCTACCTATAATAAAATAAAAGTATTTTTTTTATCAAAATGACAATTTCAAATTAAGAATTTACTTCCCGCTTCCCCACCCACAAGACACAACAAACCCCAATAATCCCAAAGAGAGCTCCAAACATCATTATAAATTGATTCATAGACCATAACATGTGTTTTATAAGTGATTACATGGTAGATCTATATTATTTTCCCAATTCCACCCTTTATTTTCTTTTTTTATGGGTCTTGGTTCTTCCTTTTCACCCTAGCGTTCCCTTTGGATGATTTAATATTTAGCGGTAGACATAATATTGTGGTTTTAGTGTCTAGGCTCTGTAAAAGTTGTCTACATCATTATTTAGGTGGTCACCAATGAAGACGTAAGGTTTCTACTTGGTTTCTCCTTCTTAAATGTATGTGTTTCTTTGAAATTGTTTCATTTTGGAATTAAAAGTGTTCTTGATATTTTTAAATATTCTTTTATTAAAGTTATGAATATATGTGATATCCAAAAGATGTTTTTAAATTCATTATATAAAAATTTATATTGGAATAAAAGGGTTTTCTTTTTAATTCCATGGTTTCATTTTTGAAATGGAAGGTATTAATGTGCCAAGCATTTGTGAAATGCCTTTGAGGAATTGAAATATTTTTACTAATGTGTGTTGTATTTTTATGTAGTTTTGTTTTTCAATGTAAAAAATATATTTTAAAGATAATTTTTATAACACAGAATTGACCATGAAATGAATTTAAAATGTGTTCTTTGATGAATTTAAATTTCTTATTAGAATTAGTGTATTGCTATTCACCTTGTGATAATTCAATAATGGCTATTTTAAAATGTGATTTGTGAAATATTTGAGGCCTTTGGTCTAATTTTCGATTTTTGAGGGTAATAACCATGATTTAATAGGTTTCATTGAAATTAATATAGACTATATGATTTCAATGCATTTATAAAGTAATTTTGAATTAGTATATTATTAAATGGAAATGGAATGTCATTTAGAGACATGTGTTATAGTAAAGGCACTATTTTCACTTTATAAAGAGTATTTTCTAAGGAATGAACATCCCTCTTGATTCTAAATTGGTTATTTTTTTCCCATGTGTGTAGGATCGAAATAGAATATGTCGATCCTCAAATATTATAGTGGGTGGATTTTAAGTTTAATAACTTTCGATTTTATCCTTAATGATGTTTAATAAATTTATACAAGTTAAATTCACAAACCCTCTTTGGTTCTTACTTAAAGGGATAACTGGAAGGGCCACGGTCTAACTATAAGAATCCTAAACTTAATCAGGTTAAACTTATGAAAACTTAAGTAGGTTTATATTAGTGGAAGATTCTACCTTAAAGCATATATAATCTTATTTATCAGTGTAAGTAAAAGTACAAGAAGTATAAGAATGTTATACATTATTTATTTTAAAAAATAAAGCATGAATGGCCCGAAGGCCTTCATTTTTATTAAATTTTTGATAACCCCCCTTGCAAGGGATGAGGGGGGGAACCCTTACAAGTCCTGTAGGATCATAGATTACATGGCTCATAGGCTTAGGAGATTACATGACCTGAAGGTCGTAGGGGATTCAACTAGACTATCTATAAGGAACTGACCCTCCCCATTATCTGCATATTGATCGTATCTCTCCACCTTTGCATGACCGTTTTGAAGGCTTCCCATGCAAGCACAAGCTAGTACCGATGGCATAGCCATACCCTCTCATTCTGATAATTCATTTGGCTCGGCTCTGGTGAGTGCACCTACTCTGAATCCACTTCCAAGGGTGCTCCTTTTTTGTGTTGTGTCTAGGGCCTGCATTCAAGTTTCCCAAAGGCCTTGGGGAGGTTCTATGGCCTTAAGGTAGCTCGAAGGCCTTGAGAATCAACTGGTCCGAAGGCCTTGGGTGGCCCGAAAGCCTTACAGGACCCAAGGACAAAATCAGTGGCCCGAAGGCCCAGATGGATGAATAGTTCTTGCTGCTACAGCACCGAACAATACCTACTACAGTACTACTACAGTACATACTACAATACTGATATAGTTCTACTACCGTACCACCGGAAATATGCCTCTAAATAGAAGGGTATCCGAAAACCTTAGATAAAGGTCATTTGATTTATTCTTTCAAAAACGTCTGTATACCCACACTAGGGTAATCCCTCGATAATAATATTAGAGTTTGTATTACTATACCCACAAGCCCTTGAACATTAAGGTAGTCAGCACCTATATCTTCCTATCCCTGGAAGTGCTCGATTGTACTCATCAAAAATCAGAGTCACACAATGCAATATGAAAAATATGTTCATGGTTGAACAAGATGTTCATAAAACACAGAAGTCAAGAGAGTCATTATTTTTTATAGAAATCACTTCACAACATGTAATTTATAGGATTATAGAATGATGTGACTCCTATCCTCATTAAAATTAGATCCTATTTATAGTCAAGGATTCTAATGATCATCTCACTCAACCAATGGTTAGTTAGAAACAAATTGAATGACATCGTTTTATGTAAGAAAAACATGGGATACATTATCATGATTAAGAAATAATAATATGTAAGGAAAAATAAAGTTTCATTATAAAAAATTAATAATTTAAATCATGGAAATATATAATTCTGAGTCTAAATATATAAATAATCAAATTCTATGAAAATGGATATTCTGATTATATTTTTCTAAGAATTTGGAGGTTGAATTATAATGAATTCAGAGTCTGAATTATAAGGAATTTGGAGTCCTAATTTGGAGGAATTTGGAGTCTAAATTCTAAGGAATTAAGAGTCTCAATTCTGATGAATTCCGAATATAAATTCTATGGAATTTGGAGTCTTAATTATTTAGAATTCAGAGTCTTAATTAAGAGGAATTCAATATCAAAATTATGATTAATTTGATGTCTAATTTATGAGGAATTTGGAGTCTGAATTTCAGAGAATACGAAGTCTAAAAATAGTAATACTTGATTGTTTAAGGAACCTTAAGATTCTGAAGTTTTTGATAAAGATCTTAATTTTTGACTTAATTAACATTGGTAATAATTGGTTTTGAGAGGACATTGAATAACACATTATAATCCAAGGTAAGGATAAAACTTTTCTCAGAGAAAGAAAATTTTCCTTATGAAAATAAGTCCTATAAAAAGATAATTTTTACTTAAGAGAATGTGTTTGTTATTTTCAAAAAATATAGGAGTAGAAAAGTCTTAAAGAAATCTTTTTGACTATACAATTCCTCATTTTTTGAAATCATAAGAAACCGTTCAAAAATAAATATAAGGAATATGAATTTTGATATTTTACCTTTAAATGAAATGCTTATCTCCCATTACTTATGAATTTTGATGAATATGACTAACCCCCCTTAGGTTTTCAAATCCCTAAGGATCACGTTATAGTATTTCTTAGAGATGTTATATTTTATTGATTAAGAAAATCTTCCTTAAGTAAACTCACCCTTACATAATATTCCCCTTTCATAGGGAATTCTCTTCTTTTTATATAATCTTCCTTTGATCAATATTATTTACCCCTTTGAGATTTTAAAAATGAATTGAGGTAATGAAATAAAAAATTATACCAGAATGATTAGAAATATAAATAGACAAAATAATGGAAGCAACCTTTTATGGTGATAGGAATATTTTGGTACATGAAAAAATAAAATGAAAGAATGGATTTTTAGAAAAAAAATTCATCCTTATTCTCCTTCAGCATGAGCATTCTCAAAGTTTCATTTGATTTCTTTAGCTCTTCATGATCATCCTCAAATCTCTTGAGCAACTGATCTTGATCTGGATTCTTCTTTTCGAGATCCTTGAATTTTTTTTCTTCTTGAGACTTCGGATTTTATGACTGATATTTTACTACCTCTTCTTTCTTTATGAACTTTTCTTCAGGATCGTCCATGAGATCCCCTTCTCTCTTCACATTTAGAGAAATTTAATTCAAATTTCCATTTAGATATATATACTCTTGCATCTAGGACACTTGCCCAAAATTCAGTATTTCTGAAAAACTTGTTCTATGGTTTTTGATTGTATCATCTGACTTATCAAAATCATATTTTACTGAATCTTGGAAGCAATTCACAATTTTGATTTCATAAATCATTCTCTTTAGACCAATTGGTCATTTCCTTCCATGATATACTATGATCATCATAACCAATATGAAAATTAATCAAGTATATTTCATGTTTGAGAAACTCTTCCATGAGAAAGATTATTGAGTCAATCTTCTAATGTAAAGAATGATGAAACAACTGACATCTCAAATCAATACATGGAATCAATGATATCGTGTTCACTAAATTCTTCCATGATTGTGAAAAGAAATCCTGACCCATCGAGGAATAATATTTGGAATATGATTCCTTTGTAGGTGAGGCATCTTTATCTAACTCTTCATATTTCTTATAAGATGTTCCACCAAAACCATTTTTTTCATTTAGAACCACAAACATTCTAGACAACTCATCACCAACTACTCTCCTTTATCATATTTAGAGACTACATTCCCAATATCCATAGTCTTGTGTTCATTATCTGAGACTTTTATTATCTTTTCTTCATTAGGATCTTCTTTCTCAGCATCTCCCTTGACATCATTAGGATGAATCAAATTATGGTTTCTACCCTCATAATTTGTAGGTTTATTAACCTCATCCTATCAATTATCCTCTTTCCATTGAGAAATTATTTTGGTTGAATCAACTTGGTAACTTATGATCAAAAGCTTATCTAAAGGACTTTCCATCTCATGAATTCTTCCACTTGTTTGATCACATCTTCACTTTTGTCTTATTCTTCTTCTTCTTCAAATTCCTCTTACTGAGTTGTCTCTTCTACCACAATAGGTTCCAGAATTGAAATTTTATTTCCCAGATTTTCTAATAGAACTAGTTCTTGGAGAAAATATTCTAGTACCTGAATTTGTTTAGATCCTTTCTCTGTATCATTATGAAGGGATTGAATGTTCTCAGCTTATGGAATTTTTTTAGTTTATTTTTATTTTCTTGTTTCTAATTCTCTTCTTCTACCATAATTTTCAAGGCCTTTTACTCATCATGGTCGAAATTGAAACATGCATCTCCCTCATTTTTCTTCTTCTAATACTCCCTCAATTTTAATACCAATTCATCAGAAAATATATTTTTTTGATTTGGTGGAGCTGACTGGGTTTCTGGAATATGAGATTTTTCTTTGGATTCTGGTTCTTTCTCTTTCCTCTTCTTCAGAGTTTTCTTGGAAGATTCTCTTACTTCTGATTTCTTGATCGAATCCTGCACCTCACATTCAAAAAGATCATAAAACTGTCCTAATTTGGTAATGAAACTAGTATTCATTCTCCTCAAAGTTTCATAACTCAAAAACACGATCTTAATGTTTATGGGTTTTGAACTGCATGGAATTTTAAAGGATTCTAAAAAAATAATGATGATCTTCAACAAGATCACCATATAAATTATAATCTGATATTTGACGGTTCTATTCTTTATGTTGGTGATTTTTAGAAGGATGTACTTGATGAGGTTTAATTTTTTCCGGTTTACCAAAAAATGTCCATCACAAAGACATCACTCTTATTAAGAGTGTAATTTTCACCCTTTCTCAGAATGAGAAATTCTTAAAACAATAAGGCTAACAACCTGATGTTTGTTGAAAGATATTTGATCTTTGGTTGTATTACTACCTTCAGTCCAAGGAACTCAATTTATTGTACTTTCTAAAAAAATCATATCTTATCTAGAAAATCGTGAGAGAAAAAAATTGCTTCTCCTACATACGGAATATGTAGAATGTTTTTAGCCATGTTGAAGGAAAGTGAATAGTATTTCCCATAACTCTAAAATGAAAACATCTCCCTTATTCCTTCTCCATAAAAACATACTATATAGTAAAATTCTATGAGAGGGTCAGGATAAACAAAATCCTGACTCTTCCACTTATCTATACATATAAGTTTACATCCATTAAGCTGAATAGTATTCGTAATCAAATAATTATACTTAGAAAAGATATTTTGTTTAACCATCCTTTCTCCATAAATTTTCCAATCCATGATTTCCTTGTTTGAAGTTATCTGATTCTGTGATGAAATTTCGAGAAACATCTAGAATGAAAGGAAACTTGGAAAACTGAACGATTGATTTGTAGATGAGAAGAGATTAAACGCCAAAAGTATTGAAAAATTGATGTGGGATGTTGACAAGGGGGGCCTTTATATAGGAATTGGTATGATAGTTTGAATTCTCAATTCAATCCAATGGTTGATTTAATCTTAATATGATCTGACAGTTGAGATGAATGCCAATAAAGAATTTGGTAGGTTCCGATCATTTGTGGTTTTAAGGAAAAATCTGATTTATGGAAAGTATATCTGATGGAGTTTTTTTTAAATCAAGATATAAATACCAACAAGTAAAAAAATACAATTATGAAGATTTAAGTAATTAAACAAACCATCTAGATTTCTTAGAAATAATTTTCATTTCTGATAAGGTTCTTGAAAAACATAGATTCTGGAAACTTTTATTAAGGAAAAAAAGTTTAAGGTTTTGTTTTTATTCTATGAATGTAAAGAACAGGTTCTAAGAATTCAAAAATTCAGGTTAAGAAAATTCGAAAATTTAGGTTATGGGAATATTAAAATTTAGGTTCTTAAAATTTTATTAAGGGAAAACAATTAGGATTAGGAAAAACAAATATACCCCCCAATGGAATGGAGTTTCTTAATGTGAGGAGATAGGTTTCATCAAAAAGTTAATATGGAAGATTACCTTATGGTTAACATTCTTATTTTTTTAATGTATTCAAACCTTTCAAAGGGTAAATATTTTATAAAAATATTATCAATTTGATCATGTGTTTCGATAAATTGATTAATGATATTTCCTCAAAGTGTGTGATACCTAAGAAAGTGGTGCCTGATATCTATATTTTTTTAATGATAGTGATGCGCATCGTTTTTAAGTTGGGAAATGAAACTTGTATTTTCACACAATATATGTGTTTTGGTAAAACTCATACCATAGACTGTGAGTGTATGTTGTATCCATAAAACTTAAGTACAACAACTTCCAACTACTACATATTTAGCTTCAGTAGTGGAATGTGTTACTGCTTGCTTCTTCTTGGATGACCAAAAAACTAATGTGTCTTCAAGGAAATGACAAGTTTCAGATGATTTTTTTTCAATCCATTCTATATGCAACAAAATTAGCATATAAAATCATTTTAAAACAAAATCATTTCCAAAATAATAGAACATTCCTAAATATACGGTTCCCATTAAATATAAAAAAAATATTTTCACTACATTTAAATGAGATTAAATTAGATTAGATAGATATATTTCACATAAGTATACTAAAAACATTAAGTCTGGATAACTAACTATTAAGTATAATAAACATCTTATCATACCTCTAAATGATGTTTGATCTTCTGGTTTCCCAACTTCATTAAGATCAAGTGAAATTAAGGTACCAATTAGAGTAATTATACTTTTAGTGTTGTCATATCCATACTTTTTAAGAAGATAATTAATATATTTATGTTGAGATATATAAGTTCCTTCTAGTTTTTGAGAAATTTAAAGACCAAGGAAAATTGTTAACTCACCCATCACACTAATTTCAAACTTATATTTTATGATTTTTTCAAATTAATCTGTTAATTATTTCTGAGTTGATCGGAATATAATTTTATAAACATATATTTAAACAATCAAAACATTTTTATTTTCTTTCTTTATAAATACAGTTAGATCAATGGTTCCCTTATCATAATTGTTTTTTGACAATTAAGTCTATCATACCCAGCTCTAGGGGCGTGTTTAAATCCATGTAAAGCATTGGTATGTTTGAAAACATGTTCAAGATATTTTGTGTCTTAAACACCAAGAGTATGTTCATCATAAACCTCCTCTTGAACATAACCATGAAAAAATCACACTTTGTGTCCATTTGAAAAAGTTTGAAATTAAAGAATGCTGAAAAGTAATGAAAAATATGAATAGATTCAAGTCTAGACATTGAATCATAGGTTTATTCATATTCTATTTTTCTTGTTTATTATAGCCTTTAACAACAAATCTTTATTTATTTATTAATTTGGTTCCATTTTCATCACATTTATTCTTAAAGATTAATTTTACTTCAATTATAAAGGATTTATTAGTTCTTTCAACAAATGTCTAGACTTTGTTTCTTTGTAATTCATTTAGTTTATCTTGCATGGATTTAATCCAATCATCATCACCTAATGATTCATCAATGTTTTTTGGTTCTAATTGGGAAAGAAATGTTAGATGTTCTACTTCATTTCTTAATGAAATTCTAGTCCTTACAGGATGCTTTATATCATTAATGATACTATCACTGGTATGACTCTTAAGAAAAAATTGATTTGGATTTTGTAAATCATGTTCATCAACGTATGGTACAAAATCTTCTGGGGTAAATACTTCATAAATATTTTTTAAGTATTTTTTTATTAAAAAAATTTTCCAACAAAGGTTGATAATCAGTTTTTGAAAACACATATGAGGGTGTAGTTTGGGGTTGTTTAAAAACCAAAGGACCACTTTCAAAAAATTTAATATGAACCATTTCTTCAAAAGTACAATATTTTTTATTAAAGACACTCTTGGCTTTAGAAGTGGTGGAATAATCTATGAAAATTCCACCATCAGGTTTGGGGGAAAATTTATGTAAGTTATCTTTAGTATTCAAAATCAATACTTTTAATCCCAATTCTTTGATGTAAGAAAGTCTAGTTTTTGACCAGTTCAAAATTCATATGGTGTTTTATTAAGAAAAGTACTAATTAAAACTCAATTTATAGTATAACAATAAGTACTAAAAACATCAAACCAAATTTTTTGTGCAATAGAATATTCACTCAAAATTGTTCTAGTTATCTATTTAAGAATTTTATTTCATCTTTCAACAACATCATTATGTTTAGGAGTTATTCGGCATGAGAAGTTATGACTAATGAATGTTTTAGTATGAAAAGTTTTGAAATTTGAATTTTGAAATTATCCCCCAAGATCGCTGTGAATAATTATCAGTGGAAGATTTTTATTATTTTTAAATTGGGCTATAAATGTTTTAAAATAAGAAAATGCTTCATATTACATTACTAGAAAATAGACCCACGTAAATTTGGTGTAATCATCCACTAAACAAATACATAGTATTTTCCTATAATACATATAGTTTTTCTTAGTCCAAAAAGATACATATGTACTAGTTATAATGCATTTGATGTTGGGACATCACTGATGGATTTAAATCTTGAATTATGTTGCTTTCCATATTGAAAAGGATAAAAAACTTTTTAAGAATCAAATCTAAGCTCTGGTAGATCCTTAACAAGTCTTTTATTTGAGAGATTTCACAGGTTTCTAAGGTTAAAATGTCATAGTCTTATATTCTATAACCAATATTGATATTCTATTGCTCTATGCCAAGGTAGATATTGGCTTCTAAGGACTTCTATGTAAAATATGTAAACATTAACATGCCTTTGGGAAGAAAGAATAACCTCTTCCTTAAAATTATGTACTAGAAATTTGTCATTCCTAAAATTAAAAAGGTATCATTCATCACATATTTCACTTATGATAATGAGGTTGTGCTTAAGACCATTGAAAAATAAAACATTTTAAATTAATTATTTTTAAAGAAGAATAATGTTTCATATGCTAATAATTGGTCCCTAAGCATTATCTTTAAAAGGTGGTTTTCCTCCTTTCATATTGATAGTATTTTTAAAGATGTTTTTGGTACCAGTCACGTGCTAGGAACATCCACTATCCATGTACCATGTATTGTTATTTTTTACTGCCTTTATTTTCCTAAAAATAAAATATTTAGACTTTCAGAATCCAAAATTTCTTGGATTCATGAAATTTCAAAAAATAAAATATTAGTAATCCATATTTTCTTGAAAAATAATGCTTTATGAATTCATGATTATTTAGTTTTATTTAAAGAATAATTTTTCTCTCAATTTCCACCACATTGACACTTGGTGTAAAAATTATCAGTTTGGGGAATAAAATAATTTTGACAACAAATAGGTTTTGAATTTTTATAACCAATTTCTGAACAATTCTGAAGAGAAGGAAGCTGTGAATTCTTTTTATCAAATTCCATCTTTCCGAAAGTAAAATTTGATGAAAGTATCTTTAAGGAAAAAAATTTGGATCATAGTTTGATGGCTAAATTATTATCCTCATAGACATTAGTTTTAGAACATGTGTTATTCTCGAAAACATTTTTCTTAGAAGTAACATTTTTAAGAACTTTAGAATGTTTATACTTCTCAGAATTAACTTCCTTAAAGTTTTTATAAATACATTCAAAATCATGAGTTTTTTCATCATGATATTTAGAAATATCTAATACTTATTTTGTTAAAACAAATATTCTAGAACATTCCTTCTCTAACTTCTTCTTTATCTTACAATTTTCAATTTTGAGTAATTTAGAATATCTAGAAAATTATTCAAATAAAACTAAAGTATTATCTTCTGATGAGGAATATTATTCATATGATGATTCATAATATTCTTCCTATGAAAAATTATAATTTAAATAAATATTGGTTAAGGATATAGTATTGTGTACTATAGCTATAAGATAATAATGTTAAATAGGTACGATGGATATAAGACGAATATTATTCTGACTAAAAGATTCATATTCTGAAGATTAATCTAAAGAGTCACCACCACTTTCACTCCAAGTGTCATTAGCCTTTAATACTTTCTTAGTGTTAGATTTTTAGTACTTCTTTCTATTCCTTCTCAGAATTGTTTTCCTTTCTATCATTTCTCTTAAGCCTAGGACAATAAGGTTAGATATTTAAAACTATTTTTCATTCATAACAAGTTACTTCAAAATCTTTCATGTCTTTCATGTCTTTATTTTTTAATCTATACTGAAAATATTTCTTTTCTAAAATCTTGTTCATCCTTTGAGAAAGACTGAAAAGTTCATTTTCAGACTGATCACTCTCAATAGATTCAAATATAACAATATATTTTTATGATTTAGATTTAGTTACCCTTTTAAGAGTCTTGTATTTAGATGTAGTTGTGAAGTCTAAACTTTCATTACCGTTTTTACTTTTCTTGAAATCAGAATCTCTCTTTATTCTTGTTTCTTCCTGAAGAAGATTTCCAAATAAATCACCAAGAGTGATGTTAGATACTTTCTTGTTCTCATTAATAACTAACCTTTTAGATTCCCACTAATTATTCATGATATCAATTATTTTACCACAATAACTTCAACATTAAGACCTTTCTCTCCCATAGGTTTAATATTATTGACAATGGTCATAAATAATTTTTGAACTTTGAAAGAATTTCACAATAAAGATATAAGAATGTATGATATTAAAATCTTAATATATATTTTCTAGTTTCTATCTCTTTATAATTTCCAAAATGTGTGCCTTCATGTTTCTTCCAAATACAGTTGGAATCTTCACAAGAAGATATTTGACTATATATATTCCTAGTTATACAACAGGAAAAATTATTCTTTACCTTATAGTTTAATTAATATTCTAGTTTCTATTGGTTTTTGAAAGTGTTAAATTATTTAAAATGAATTTTGTAATTTCTAGTGAGCAAGAAAAGGTTTTCTACTCCAATGTTAATGAATAAAGTTTTAATCCTATATCTCTAGTACTCATAATCATTACCATCAAAGATTAGTGGTCTGGAAGGATTAAGGCTGTCTATAGAAACAAAATTTATACCTTCCATTCTCTAAAAAAATATCTTTTCTAAAAAACTTGTTAATTGTAAAAATTTATAAATAAAAAAAATTTAAGAAAAACATGATCATGACAATTTACGAAAGAATATTTAATGTAATAAAAATATGAGAAATAAAACATATATGTAAGTATAATAATTTCATATAACATCCTCTTATACCAATTGTAGGATCAAAATAGAATATGCAGATTATCAAATACGAGAGGGGTGAATCGTATGTTTAAAAACATTCACTTTTAACCTTAATAAATTCTATATTTCACAAAGATAAACAATGTAAATTCAAAAAACCTGTTTGGTTATCACTTAAATGGATAATTGGAAGGACCTCGGTCCAATAAAAAGAAACCTAAACTTAATCAGGTTAAACATAAGAAAACTTAAGTAGTTTTATCTTAGAATATTATCTTACCTTAAAGCATATAAAACATATTTATTAGATTAAGTAAAAGTAAAAGAAGTATAATAATGGTATACATTAATTCTTTAACAAAATATAGTGGATATAAAAACTAGAAATAACAATCAATTAAACAAGTATGAAATAATTTATCCCAAAGATAAGGGTATCCAACAACCTAGGATAAAGGTCCCTTGATTTATAATTTCAAGAAAATATGTATTACCCACACCAGGGTAAGCCCTCAATAAGAATACCGAAGTCTATCTTTCCTTCCCCAAAATTACTCAAATTTTAAGGTAGTCAGCACCAATGTCTACATATCCCTAGAATCCCTCATCTGTTCTCATCAACAATTAGAGTCACACAAAGCAAACTAAATAAGATTACCATGGTTGAACAAGATTTTTATAAAATAAACAAGGCACAAGTGTATTTTTCCCTCTAGAAATCACTTCACAACATGTAATTTCTAGGATCATAGGATAGTGCATTTCGTGAGCTCATTTAAATGACCTCTTATTTATAAGAAATGATTCTAATGGCCAGATCTATCCTCTAACAGTCATATTTTTTCTTAAATATTAGAGGGACCTATACATGTTTCACTCAACCAATGGTTAGTTAGAAACAAATTATAGGACATCATTTTATATTGGATAAACTTGGGAAACATTACCATGCTTAAGAAATAATAATATGTAAGGAAAATAAAGTATCTTAATAAAAAATGAATAATCTGAATCTTGGAAAAATAGAGTAGAGAGTCTAAATATATATCAAATAGGATTATAGAAAAATGGACATTCAGAGTCTATTTTTATAAGAATTTGGAGTATGAATTCTAATGAATTCAGTGTTTGAATTATAAGGAATTTAGAGTATGAATTTATGTAGAATTTAGCTTATGAATTCTGATGAATTCAGAGTTTGAATTCTATGGATTCCGAATTCTCAATTATGAGGAATTAAGTGTATGAATTTTAATGAATTCAGATTCTGAATTCTATGAAATTTTGATTCCGAATTATGGATAATCCAAAGCTTGAATTCCAAGGAATTTATATCCTGATTTTTGAGGAATTTAGATTCCGAATTCTAAAGAATCCAGAGTTTGAATTCTAAAAATTCAAAGTCTGAATCTTTAGGAATTCAGAGTCCGAATCCTGAGAAATTTGAAGTTTGAAAATAGTAATAATCTATAATTTAAGGAACTACAAGATTATGAGGGATTTTATAAGGATCCTAATTTTTTAATTAGTAAAAAAATCATTAGACTTGGTTTTGATAAGACATTGAATAAGACATTAAAAACCAAGGTAAGGATTAAAATTATCTTTTAAAAAGAAAAATTTCCTTATGAAAATATATCAAAGAGAAAGTTAATTTTTCTTTAAGAATATGTTTTTATGATTTTCAGAATGTAGGGGAATTGAAAATTCATAAGGAAACCTTATATACTCAAAAATGTGTTTGGTTTTTAAGACTATGAGATGTTTGTTTCCACCATTTTAAGGGTATGCGAATTTTATGTGAAGGATGTATGGTTTATAAAAAAGATATATTCTATATAAGGGTGTTAATGATGAATGTTTTTTATTTGGTATTCCAGGTAGGTTGATATTGGATTATATGTTCACTCACCTCACATTTCTAGTGGTCATGGTATCCCAAGTACTAGTTGGGATGTCTATTCGAAAGTTACACTAGTTAGTTTATATTTTACTAGTTTCCCTCCAGTCATGCTAGGAACTAGCACTAGGAGAGGATTCCATTTACAATGAGGATTATGAGGGCCGGTTAAATGGAATTTTATTTTGTATAGGCATATGATAAATATTAGTCTATAGTAAATTTTTAACGTTTTATGTGTCACATGCTAGCTTTATAGGGTTGGGATGATGACACATTAAATACTTGATTGAGGGTTTATAGAGGGATAACATTCTATAATTAATTACATTATTCCAAACATATATTGTAGTAGAAACTTTTTCATGTTTATCGTCATTTCCTATCATTAGACATGTGGTGCCCAACTTTTCTATGCTTTAGTCTTTCTGTTTATATTGTTTCCTTTAAAAATTATTTTTTAATGATGATTGGAAAAAATATTTATGAGTTTAAAGACTCTTTTATGTATATTAAGGCTAGTTCTAAAATGGATTTTTTTCCATTAAAATGTCTTAGTAGGTGGAATATTTTTGAAGTGTGTGTTTTCACTTTTTGAAAAAAAATGGTAATTTTGATAAGATTCCATAAAAAATAATTTAGTTTTTCAAGATCTTATGTTTGAAAATCCTAAATTATAGTTATTTTTTCAAGATAGCATTTTAGGAATTCCCTTAAGAAAAATATTTCATAGTCTCAAATGTTGGGGACCTACTTTCCCATTTATGTCACACATATATATTACATAAGCACAATTTTTCATTTGGACTCGTGTCCAATTATTGGGGTAAACTTCAATTTATTTGGGAGGTGGTATCCAACAATATGTAATATGGAGTGGGTTTCAGGCATGGGTCTTGTTTTTTTTTAATTTTGGATGTTTTTGTATTGTCTATGAAAATCATATATGTATTTGGTTTTAGTTATTTTTTGTATCAATAAATGACATATGAAATTTTTTTTATAACATTTTTAGTTATAGAAGTGGGTTGAATCAGTGATTTTAGTTATGACCCACTTAGCCCATATATTTACTTTGGATTTCATATTTTTGAAGCTTTATAGATCTATAATATAAAGATGGTACATGTCCATCTTTGGTAATTGTATCATTATAAATTGACACTGATTTGAGGGAGAAAATGTTCCCAAAGTTGTTTTAGGTGATTTCAAGGCACTTTATTCTATCCCATAGAGATCATTAATGACATCAAGGACTTGTAAAATATTGGGTTGGGTGATGCTTCATGTTATCCTTGGCTAGTTCATTATATGAAACCTGAATAGTGACATCGCATTATTGAAATAGAATGGGTACTCCTAAAAATTACCTTTTCCTCACCTATAAAAGGGATACACTTCCACCACATCATGCCACACATATCCCATTTAATTTTATCCAAAAAATAATCCATTTTTATCTTCCTAAAATTCTCTCTCATATTCACAAGTCTTGGTTATAAACTAGTTATACTAAGCCTATCCTTTACAAAGATACTTTCAAGTGAAAGATCAAGGTCCCATCATGAGTATTCCTTAATTATTAATTTGTTATTCTTATTTTCTCTCATCTAAACATAACATAAATATAGTAATATAATGACCATAATAAAATTTTTATACTAAATTTGAATTATAATAATGAAACAACCATTATTTATCAATTCCTATCCACAATGAACGAAAAGGAAACATCAATCGCGTGTATATGCTGACAACCACTTCCATGAAATGATGTCTTCCATTTTTCATCACCAAAAATCATGAATAGTTATAATGACTGGTATTTATGAATAAAAATGATACATATAATTTATTTAATAGTTAAAAAATAATTTTTTTAACAACCATTATCCCCTCTCATTCGTTGAGAAATGATGATGTTACATGTGCATAGGTATGGAATGCTGACTTCGAGAAGTGATGTTTTTCATTTTTAAAATTTATTTTCATTATTTATAAAAACCTATTAATATTTTATTTAACAAATTTAAAACATCTAAATAATATCATTACACTTATATTATAATTATATTATACAATTCATTTACCATACTCACCGATAGAGTTATTGTGTGATCATGTTTGGGAATTTTTAACCATATACGTGAACTATAAAATAAAACTCTTTAATGGATGAATATGGGAACATATATAATAATATTATCATTATTTAATAAGAAAAAAAATATTTTATGGGTTTTTAATGATTTTATGAGGAATTTCACTTATTGTTAAGATATCATCTTAAATCACTAAAATTATCAAAATAAGTCGACACTAAATCCATTTTCATGAAACATAACTAAAAAAATATGAAATGAAAGAAATAAATTTATAAATAAATATAAGTTATATTTTATTGTAAAATTATTTATATTAGAATTATGAACATATTACCAAAGAACGATTATCAATATTTACACTACAAAGAATACGCAAAAAAAATAGAATTACAAAAAATTGAGGATGAAAAGAAATCCTCCTCAAATAGTTTTTTTTTGCATTTTCTAAAAAAGATACTTCTTGGAGAAGTGGAAACCTTAAAAAATTGGAAAACAATTTCAAACATTACACACATAAAATAACATTCAACACAAACCTGATTCCGGAAAACCAGATTCAAAATTAAAGTTCAAATTCAAAAATTGGAATCCCAGGAACGGTGTGCCACCCAAGAAATCCACCATCGTGGATGACCTAACCGCATCATCACTCACTGGCCTAACATTAGAACACTATCATCACTGTCATACCATCATATCACTATATTCACCGACTTCTTCATCTTCACCACCGACCTCATCCAATGTTCACCACTTACACCGAACATTGATCCACCACCACCATCAGTGTCACTGATCAAACACCATAGCATAACATCACAACTACATCATAAATATCACCAATGATTTCTCAAAAAAAATCATGGATTCAGAAAAATCACCACTGCTTCCTCAAAAATGCACCACTGAAACACCATCAGGATAATCTACTTCAACATGACATCACCACTACACAACATCACATGTTCTTCACAAAGACCAACATGAGATAATCACGATTTAAAAACCCAAAAAACCAGAGTCAAACATAGTTGGATAGTAGAGCTGAAATGTAAAGACAACAATCTTCGAATCACTGACTCCCAGAGGAGCATAAACAACTGTAGCTAATCAACCTGAACTGAGACTCCAAAACAAAATCATGAAAACAAAAAAATCCAAACTTCACTTATTTACAGAGGGCCTTCAATGCGAACCATTGTTCAGCATAAAAAAAGCATTTGAAACAAAAACTATTGCAAAAAAACAAAAAACGAAACCACCAAAATGCCTGAAGGAGGCCCAGTTGTTGCCAGATCTCATCACCGCCAACTAGAACACTCAAAGGGACGCGAATAACTACCATGCGCTCCCACCAGAGATGAGATGAAAACCTTTGGTCATTGATTCTCTGTCACGTGTCACCGCGCCACCAAAGAAACGCAATCTAGCTAAGAGGATTTGGGAGAGGAACCTGCTAGTAATGGGAAGAAGTGTCCAATCCTAAGAAGAACACTGCAAAAGAGATCCTCCGCTACCTCTCACTAAGTGTAAGGAGGAACGCTGCGCCATCTCGAGGTGGAGAAGGAGACAACGATGAGGGGGGAAACGTAGCACGTAAGGCCCCTTACGGGATTATCCCCCCATCATTCCACTTATTATATGAAATGAAATCATAACTATGAAGTAAATGATTAATAAATTATTATTATTTAAGGATATAAAAATTTATATATATGAATATGGTTATAAAATAGGTGAGTAAGATATTTATTCTTTTTTATACTGGATGTTAGAGTGTATTTGGCTAATTCGGAATACATGGTAAGGGGTTTTTAACTCAATTTCAACTATTGATCTATAAAATTTCTTATTGAACTCTATATTTCTATGTATTATTTATTATACATAACGAAATATTTATAATATATTTCATCATTATTTTATAGATTTTTATTATTAATCCTTATTACCACATATACAAATGGTTCTTTCTTTAATAGTTATGTTACTTGTAAGGGGTTCTCAGTCTAAAATTTAATTCCATATGACATATTTCTTATTATGCATCATGAAATATTTGATATGGGGACATTACTACCAAATGAATTACTATAATCATATTCTTGTAATTAATTAGGTTTTATGATCCATATTATGTTATTTATTTAAATGGACTTCAATTCATAGGATACCATGTTTTTAATGGTCTTTTTTAAATAAGATCCCTTTGTTGAGTTGAAATGATTATTATTGAATTTATTTCTTCCATTTATGGATTATTACACCATAATATTTTTTTCAAGATAATTTCTATTCCTATTTAGAGAGTATTAATTTTTAATTAAATGATTTTTCTTTGATGAATTTCATCCTCAAAATGTATATCATTTTTGAGATTAATTCTCATCCTCTATAATGATGTTTTCTCCTTGTCCATATTATCATTTCCCTCCAATGTTATATTTTATAATTGAAATCCTATTTATGTTTTATCTAATTTGAACTCTAAAATTTTCTTATCATGTTTTTAGAAGTATTTTTTTCTCTTTTTAGAGTGTCATCTTTCAACAGATGTATGTCAATATATTATGAAAATATTTTCTGACCATTAAAAATTAATTCTATTTATTTAGACTATATTTATTTTTGATAACCATTATGAATTTTCAAGGATATATTATTAAAGATTATTTTAAAGAGTAAATGCTTTAAAAATAACTTTTCATTTTTAGAAATTTTATGACTTCTCAAGGATCCTTTTCTGAAAATTATTTTTTAAAATATAATGTTTTCCAAATATATTATCATTATGTTTTACAATTTTTTTCATTTTTCACAAACTAATTATTTAGTATACATTTGAAATATTTATTTTCAGAATTAATTCATTTCAGTTTCATAGCATTATTAAAATGACTTTTCTATTTGACCTCTAACTTCATCACTTTGTCCAAAGTTAATGATGATATATAAAAAAAATAATGATTTCTATTTCATTTCCACATTTATAGATAAAGGTATTATTTTATAAGAAGTTATTTTTCATGAAACAAACTCAAAATGTACTTATGAAGTACTGTTTTCTGTTGTTTTTGGGTATCATCCTTTTACATTCTTAAGGACAACATTGATGATATTATCTAGAAATGTTGTGAAACCCAATTTTATTTCCATGGGTTATTTACTATATAATTATTGATTGATTTCAAATGAAACACATATATGTGGATTATTAATGGGTGGGGTCCTATATGACCTAATAATACAATTGTTATATTTGATATCTCATGAGATAGTAACATGTGGATATAATGAGATTGTTTACAATGTTATGGGAATAATGTGTTTACTCAAATTGTAATTCCTCTACATTATGAGTTTGTTAAAAATGGAATTAGCAAAATAATTTTCTCATATTTTAATGCATAAAAATAATTATTTTTTTTCAAAAAGGTGAGGGAATATTGACTATGATCACTTTTATGGCGTGGATATAATGATTTTGTTCAAAAAGGAATGTGTATAACGAGTTTTCTAACTATTTAATGCATGAATATAATGATTTTGTTCAAAAAGTAATGGGAATAATGAGTTAATTGATAAGGTTTCATTTTATTAATATTATTAAAGGTTTATATATATTTTGTCTCTTCCCACTATGTTTCATTCTATGTTTATTCCTATTTTATAAGATATTATGCACTTTTATACTATTCTATTCCTTATGCCATGTACTATGGTCTTTCCATTATTAGGAATAATTTTATTATTTATCATGATTTTATTATATTATCATCTTATTTTCATGTATTATATTTTATTTATGTCACTTATGATTAGAATTATTAAGTGTCTAACCTCACACGTTTCTTGTTTTTTCATTCTTCAGGTTACAAATATGAGTTTAAATTATGAAATATCTATATGATATTTTATTGTGGTTTTATTAAGATGAAATCTTTTAACATTTCGATCAAAATCAATGAATCCAATATAGAATCACACATGATCTTATATAGACCTCCCCATGTGCCAAAGTCTTCCAACTAGTATGGATGGTCTAATATGGAATCTTGGAGAGACTATACCCTTCGTAAGAGTGTACAATAAAAATTAAATGACCAAATATGTAAATAATATAAAATAATAATAATAGAAAACAAATATATTTAAAACTATATAAATGAATATGGAAACCAAAAACTCAATATTCATAATAGGAAAAAAGACACTGATCACCCACCTGACCGATTATGTACATGATAGAAAAACAAATTATAAGAGGCTCTATGAATAACACATCACCTCATTCCAGTCTCTATATTTGTAATGAACTATCCAGGAGAATGATCAAAATTGGTCATTTTCATAACCTATAACTGCATGAAGTGAGGGATGATCGTATTCATAAGTTCTATAACTTCTTGAAGAGGGTGTAAGTACAATTCAGTAGGATTCTAAAAATGGGGTCCAATACCCAATCATTGAAATGAAGTGTATTCGAATATAAATTTATCAAAATAAAATAAAAATGAAATACATGAACTGAAAAACATAACATATAATAAGAAATTCACAAGTAAGAAACAAACAATCATATATTAGGTGGTCGTGTTCTCACTGAGTTGACAAAAACCCTGACTGTACTTGCCTCATATATATACAGCAATGCTGATACAGTAGACATGTTTGATAGATCCCCATTTAAAGTTATATCCCAAACAAAAAATTTACATATCCTTCTAGGTGGGATATAACATTTCATTTGACACATCCCTCTCAAGGGGAATAGTCCATATACGACAACTTGTTTGCATAATGGTAGAAGATACGATAATAAGACATGAAAACAAGTATATAATATGATAGATCAATCATCATGTCATATCAATTAAAATAATATTCAAGTTAAAATAAAACATAGGTTTTATGGATCCACAACACATACACATGTGATCACGCCATAAAACATAGCCTCATAGGCTACACACATGAATGTGATCAAGGAATCAAACATGGTATCGTAGGCTACTTACACACATGGGTTCAAATAATCTAATATAGTCTCATAGTCTACACATTCACACACATTTGATCAAAGCCTGAAACATGGTACCTGTCAAACCATGGCCATAAGTGACCAAGAAATAATGTAGTACATAAGTTCCATAATTTCCTTTTACCCAATTTCAGTTCATTAGGAATATTCAATAAATTAGTTAGGATAGGGAATTAATTTACTAATTCTGCATGGTACATATCTATAATTTTACATTTGGAATGATTCTATCAATTAATTGAGACATAAGGATCCTTAAGAAATTAAGGATTAATTTTTATTCATAACACATTATCAAATTATGGTTTATTCTCCTAGGGTGAAAACCACATTCCAATTTTCAATAAATATATATAATTCCATAGGGTAGAGTATACTGGACCACCTAACTCAAATAGAGTCAACTCCCATCCATGTAAATCATGAAACATTTTTCATATTCATCCAATTCAATTCTTCCAAAGTGATATTCAGGAGATTTAGATACCAACACTTACCTATAACCATGAAAAACTATAAATTGATGGATTTTAACATGCTTCCAATGTCATTCAAGGAAAAATCATTATCACATAGCCACAACAAATATGAACAATTTGATATATTTAAATTTGTACATTTTAATGAAAATAAACCATGTGATGTACCTTAGACAAAACATCATAGAATGGTGTTCAACCATTCCCAATTCAATCTTAATTCTATAAAATAAAAAATCCAGAAATCAATTCACTAATATGATGACCAATTTAACTTAGTTAAACCAAAAATAAACAATTAGATCCTAATGGGATATTACTTAATTGAAACTCCATCTTCTACAAATTTCTATTGTCTAAGGACATCTTCTATCCATGTTTATTTAATGATCCATCATTTTTAGACAAATCCATCAAGATATGATGTAATTTTCCTCTAATTAATTAATCAAGATTGTGCTATTAATTAATACGTTACCAATATGATCAAATGAGATAATATCTAAGAATAATTAACAAATCAATTGATCGTAACCTTTATGTATTACCATAGGGATTCATCTATAAATAATGAAAAAGTGACCCACCACTCTAAGAGGAATAATGAGGTCAATATTATAAAAGAATGAGGGATATCATCTCGATTTTCCAAAATTTTCAATCTAAATATTCTATGAATCAAAGAGAGATCTTGAAGTGTGGAGGATAAGAGTCCATGAATTAATGATAATTATAAATCTGAGCCAAATTTATTAATCCAAATGTGGGATCAGTTGAAAATATGACAAAAAATCACTCTCATTAGTTTCTTATATAAACCCCCATATTCTGGCCATTCGAGGTCCAATGGCTAGTTAGTGGCCCTCTGACCACCCTCTGCTAGCTCCCAAGAAAGCTGGTTAGACCTGGTGGGATGCAGACCCATTTCCTGCCTCAATGAAAATCTAGTTAGTCATCACACCCCACAAGATTATAGGTATAACTGATCTATCCCTGATAGCCTAGCCAAGATACCGACCATTTTTCAATAACTAGGTCTCCCACCATTCTTCCCTTCAATTCAAATAATACTCTTCAATGATTTTCAAATGTGAATAATTTCATTTTGACACCCATTTCGTTGAATGGTCCATCCACCAGATGAAAATTTTACAGCCCTTTTAAAAATTAATCCCCGTAACGATGTGAGTTATTGAAATATTCATAGAAAAATTATTCTTATACTCAATATGTCTTTTAATCTTGTGAATCAAACCACCTAATCATCATCAATTAACATCCACAAGGATTCCTCCATGTTCCATCCTTGAATTACAAATTGCCACCTCAAGGCCACACTCATTCCAATGTTTCCACAATTCTATCCCCACATGAATTTGATAATGAGTAATATAAGGAAATAAAAAATATTGATGTTATCAAATATAGGGACCACAATCATAAAAAATATCTATATCTAAATGATACAGTGTCCTCCATGGATTGATTTTGAATAATATTAGTGCTTCCCACTATAGGAATATTTATACATACAAGATTTTATAAGTTAAATTATATGCTCGATGTATTTCAATTCCATTCCACTCTATAAAACATAATGCCTAGGTTAAAAATAGATACAAAAACATCTTTCCTAGTTCAAATCCAAACCAACGAGCCAGTATTGACTAAATATATTCCCATAACACCAAAACTATCCAAAATTCTATAACCAATTTATAACATCTCATTCGTACTCGATATGATGACGTTGATGTAGTTCCATACTACGGAAATCATGTTCACATTGATACACTAGTTAGTAAACATCCAACAGACTACCCATAAAAGGACATGACCTTAACAATTTACATTCCTGGAAGAATTTATCATGAATCCTTAATCCATAGAGGTGTCATTTAATTTATCCAACAAACATACTAATGTCTAAACTTGCCTCATAGTATTTTTACACGGTTGGGTGCACCATCCAAAAGGTTTTCAACCATGAACCAACATAACAAAAATATAAATCCCTTATGTTTCACATTGATTTCCCTTGATTATGAAACTCATAACAGGCATCCAACCATTAGTACATTTGAATCTATCATCGAGAATCATCATGGAACCAGACTCTCTTGGGTCCACTAGACATCACTCTTTTAGAGTCACCATGATCATTCAATGTCAGGTATTATGAAATATTATGAATCATACCACAATACTGATCATTTACTCATGTCCAATTTGATAATCCCCAACACAAGAGTATCCTTAATTTCACCTCAAATCACTTTTATTAGTTTTCCCAGCCCCCGACTAGTCCATTTCTTAACAAAATGTCTAAAGGTTATTTTCTATTCATTACTAATTATCTATAAAAGCACCACTTTTTATGTACATCATATTTTTTCATGACATAATCCATTCTATCAAAGGACTTATTCTTGATGTTAATTCTATTATCCAATAGCCTAGGCGTGGGGTATAAACTCAAAACAAGGTGGTATTCATCCTATTACATAATATGAAGCACCAAACCATGATAACTGTAAAAAAACATGGCATGGCCAAAAAATGGTTCCATAATCCATTATTAATGTCATATCCTACCATAGAGACATATCATCTGAAAAAAAACCTCATGGATTCAATTCCCCATGAGTATCACACCAAAAAAATCAATCGCTAACTGTAAATGTTTCTCTAAATAAAAATTTTCAGTTACCTACAAACACTACCTTTCATAGGGTCATTAACATAAACAGATTATTTTATATGATTCTTTAACCACCCCTTTCAATAGATTCATCGAAATCCACATGTATAAACACTCATACATCAATAGTTTCCTTGAATGGAATGTAGACACCACTCTTTACTTTCAATATAGTGATTTACCGATGAGTCATGGACCTTCAGACATGGTCACACATGCATGTTCAGTTATCCATACTTTAAAAGATTCCAAATAACCTAGTCTCAAGAACACTTAGTTCTTTTATATAGATATAAATATCATTACTAAATTGATTCATATAAAACCACATGTCACATGGTTATAAGTTCAACCCAATGAGTTTCACCTATACTCCAACCCTCCTAAGTCAGACCACCAATCATTTCCATTCGGTATCCAACAAGAGTATAATTATGAACTAATGGGACAGAAAAATCCTTATCCAATACTTAATGTGATAGGAATCTAAGCACTCTCATACCCAACATTTAATCATCAGTACTAGTACTCAATGTTCTCTATATTTATGAGTTGTAAGGAAACTTTTATGACCTTCCAATAATCTTTACAATTGTCACACACATGTACATGGAATTTTTTTCAATGACTCCCATAAGACTTTAACCTTATTTATCCATCCATAAGAAAATTCTGCACTCATGTCACTCTCACACAACATGAGACACTGCACACAAGAAACTACAATAACATTTTGATGGACATGTTCTTACAAAATCCAACACATTTTTCTATAATGAAATAAACCCTATTGTACCAAAGCTATTGGTTTATTTGTTACATTGGTACTAAATATAGGAAATAAAATACAAATGGACTAAATAATTTATTAGTCTCAGTAAACATGGTACATACTTGAATCACATGTTATATTTGAAAACATTAAATAAAATAGAGCAGTTTCTTTGGGATAATATCCATTTCATATAGAGCATCCCTATATATCAATCAAAAATAATTTCATAAAATACTGAAGAAATCAAACATAAAAAAATATGTGGGATCTAATTCATAGTAAGGTAATGTATACAATAGAAGACAAATAAGGAATGAATAATATTTCTATAATAAAATATGATAAATAATGACATATAATTATTCAGATGAGTTTGAAACATATCCTCAGACATAAAAACATTGAAAATAAACTCAGGGAAATCAATAACAGATTTAATATTTATGGATTTTATAATGGCATACATATAAACATATCATCATGTCCTTGATCAAAGACATCTAAAAATACAGTAAAGGAATCCTTCCAATTCATCTACATAAATGGGTAAGGCCTTAAGAAAATAACCAAATTAATTTAATCTCATGAGACCTATCGATGAATCAAGAGTCTATGATTTTCTCTTACCAAAAATCACATAATAATTACATTGCATTCATCATTTGAAAAATTATATAATATAATCACATTGCCTTAAATTTCAATAATTGTCTATATTAAAATAAATCGGATATATAATATCAATAATTTCTCCAATCAAGATGATAATAAAGAATCCAAAGAAATATGGTGGATGATATCATATGATTATAATATCGTTAAATTATTTTATTCAACATATTATACTTTCATATATAAATATACCTTTAAATTCACACTTAATAATTTCATGAGGAAAATAAACATTATCACTTTAAAAACACATATTTTTAATATAAAAAATTTATAAATATTATGGAAGTAATTATGTTTGAAAAGAACCATGTAATAATATAAATTATTCTTCAAAAAGTATGATATTTCACAAATGACGTAAATTTCATTCATGTCGTATAAGTTAAAATAAACATTCCTTTCACACTATTATAAAAAAGTCCAAAATTATCTCATTCAAAGAATTAAATAAATGTTAATTTTAATCCATTTTTTAAAAAATAAAAACATGTGTAAAAATATTATAAATAAAACTTTTATAAATTTTAAAATCATCATGTTAGGCAATTTTAGGAAAATATAGAAATGTAAAAGAAATATACCTGACTAATTATAAAAAAGGTTGGTATTTATTAAAAATATTATATCAGTATATTTAGTTTTTAAAGAGAGGAAAATGAAAGGAAAACAATTAATTTTATTGAAATAAATATATTAGAATATAATATATTGGTTTTATTATATAAATATAAAATAATTCCCCTAATAGATAATTAAACATAAATAATCCTAAATAATGAAGATATTGTGGAATAAACCCATAACTTATGTTCAACATCCAATATATATGTGTGCACCTCCTGTATAATAAATATATATTTATTGTAAATATATTATATAAACATAATCATTAATAACATACCAAAAATAATTTTCTTATAATATTTTATCACCTCTAATTTATTTTTATTATTTTCATAAAGAACCACATTAAGGTGAAGTGGGAACCATACAGAACATTCACTGCAACGTAGACCCTCCAAAAACGTAATTAAACTTACAGATTTCAAAATTTGAAAAATTCATCCAATACCAACTCAGAGAGCTTCGCACTCCAACAGGATACTCCAACCAAAAATCCCGCCCACATCACCAAAAAAGTCAATGACCCACACATGGAAACAAATATTCAAAAACTGAAATTCGAAGGGATTTTATCACCGCCAATCTCGTACCATGATCCCCCCACATCACATCTTCTACTCAGTTGCATCACTTTTCACCCTATCATAATCATCACCGGAGCCAAAGACATCCTTGCCAGAGCCGAACACAGCCTCACCGTTGTGGATCGAAGCGTCCTCACCCTCAACATTGTCTCCCTGATATTCATTATTCCATTGAAACGCTGTCACCAACCCTCCGAAAATATAACATGTAAGATATCTACAGAACCTCCATCCTCCATCGCACCGGTTTTCTAGGCGAAGAACTCATCTCTTGTAAAGCATTTGGCCACCCGAACATCACTTCCCAAAGCATCATATATCCATCCCACCTGGCCAACCTGGGAAGGGTAAATGGGACTCGAGGCCAGAGAATATTTGGGCGGCTTGAGCCCCCTCAGAGAGATGATCCATTCACCTTGAAAAAACACAAAACTAAAACAAATGCTAAATGTTCCCCAAAAATTCAACGTCAACCATGCCACAGAAAACCACCTAGACACACGACCGTCAAAAAACATCGAAGAAACCAACATCACGAGTCGCTCAACGAAAATAGAATCACAACCCATAGACACCATGGAACAAGAAAGAATGAGACACAATTGAAACCATAATACGAACATAGATTTATAAGTTGTAACTATAACCCGTAAAAAACCTGAACCAGAAATAACGAAATTGGGATAAAACCCGAAGTGGAACATGGGAATGAAACACTATGAAGAAGAACCAACTCCTATAATGCCTGGAAATCTATTATCCACCAAATCGCTTTCCCAAATCCTCAGTGTATCCCGTGCTCCGAATCTGACCTGGAGAAGAGCTAAGGACTGCAAGAATATAGCGCAAAGAGACAGATGGGTGAGAAAACAAAGAATCATCATAGAGCAGGGAGAGTTGAGCGGTAGAGAATGAAAAGCCGAAAGAGAGTGCCGCTAAACGTGAGTAAGATAGAAGAAGAGCCTGAGAGGAGTGGCGTTGATGAACCAACGACGTCGGGGAAAGGCTTAACCCTAGAAGTCGAGCTGAGGGCTTGGGAGCGCCTAGGCGAGTGATGTTCTATCCTGATTTACTTCTTTTTATCACATATTTATTAACAATTATTGGTCAAAATATATATTTTTGTTAATTACTACTTCATTTTTCATGTATGTTTTTGATTGGTTGTTTTGGTCCTTCAAAAATTATAATGGTTACTCCATATATATAATTTTAACCTTCATAAAAAATTCATATAAATTAATTATTTACATTTTATATTAATCCAAAAAATGATAGATATTGAATAATGAATTACATCATTCATGAAGATGGTATGATGCAGATAAACATGAACGTTGTTTTCACTTTTCCAAAAATGTATTGAAATAATTGTAAATAATGATTCACCCTTAAAGAATAATTGTTATAACATATAAATCATATATATTCATTAAATATGTCCTCATTACTATTTCTTTAAAATAGAAATGAAAAACAGATCACATCACTTCCTAGAGGTCGTAGTCCACGCGTACGCATGAATGACATTATCATTTTCCAATACATTGGAAGGTAAGAAGTTATATATGATATAATAATTTAAAAATAATAATCATTTAAAAAAAATAATATATTAAAATTAAACCCATCTTAACACCCATACATAAAATATGGCGATGATCAGTGAATTGTATCGCTACATGGAGATAATAAGTTGTATATATGTATGAGCATTACATTCACATTCAATTTGATAGAGAATATGGTGGATAATTATGGATTCAAAATAATAATAACATATCAGTATATTGGGAATAATGAATCAATTATTTTATGATAAATAAAAAAAAATTATAATAGGTAAATTAATAAATAAATTGAAACAATTTGGGTAAGATGATTGCCTATTATTTGAGAGACCTCCTTTAAATACATTATTATGGAACCTAAGGTTTGAAATTTGAGGAGAACATAACTTATAGAAACTATATATGTATATTTAGAATATAAATGGGTAAGGATTTTTATATCTACATTTCTCAATGGGGAGTAAATAAAATAATGAGAGGGTGTCCTTTTTTAGGGGAGGGAAAGGATACATTTGGAATTATTTTAATATTAAAATATAACTAAGTCATTCTAAATAAAAATGCTTCAAGATGACCATATATTCAATGATAAGGTATGATAATTTTTAAATATCATAAAAAAATATATTTTTTCATGTTTATGTGCTATTTTAAACTTTATCTTTTGGTTTAACACCTCATTTACAAAATTTTAACCCTAACCACAATAATGCCTTTTTCACACTTAAGGTGTTATAATTTTGTTTATAAGATGAAAATTGGCTCGTAGATTGAAAAGGGATGAATTTATACACAATAAAATGTCCCCTTTTATACTTTCATGATTTTAATTATTTTTATATAATTTAATAAAATTTTATATTCATAAAATTTCATTATCGTAATTTTTGACACTCTTCATTTAGTTTGAATTAATATAAATCATGAAATTTTTATAATTTTAAATTAACGATTTTAAATATAAAAATTATGTTTTAAGTATCTAAAATATTTATGGATAAAACATAATCACCCAATTGGTATTACATACAATGTTTTTAAAATCATTTATATTATTTTTCTATTTATTGGATAAATAATAGGGCATCATTGCGTAACTATGTAAAGTAATTATATATTTCCTAAAAATTTAAAAACATTACCAACATTAAATTAATTTTATTATTTAACAAATTAAAAAATTAATTCATTCACCACTTGATTTTTTCCCATGTGAACACATAATGGATATTTAATAGTAAGAGAGTGACATTCTGTATTTTTTATTTAAAATTATATAAGTAATTTTAAAAATCATGTGTTTCTTAAATAACTAATTTTAAAGACTAAGGTGAAAAGGGATGAATCGAATTCATTTAATTTAATTTTGGATGAAAAATGGAGACCCTAACACTTATTTTTAATCTAAACTAAGCCGATTTACCCTTAACTGTGGTGTTAAATTTTAGCATATTTACTATTCATAGTGCCTAAATATAATGTGGAAATATTTTCCAAATATTAACCTAAAAAATGTAAAAAAATGAATTTATTTTAACTAATTCAGTAACTATATGTGTCAAAAATTAATTTTACAATAAGTTCTCAAAATGTGATGCTAACCGCATTCTAGAAAAATACATTTTAAGCATAAAAATAAATTTTATTTGTATGTTATGCCTAAAAAATATTTTATGATTGGTAAATAATTTTATTTAATATATAAATATATATTCACTAAAAATGTTCACTAATAGTGTATATTTTAATTTATTAACATAATAACATGCTACACACATAATTTTTTTCTTAAAAAAATATTTTACTTTGAAATGTTTTTAATTTGATAGTCAATGAATTTATTTCATATTTTCATTTTTAATAATTTATTTAGTTTTATTCATACACTTAATTTAAACATATAGGTTATAATTTTATACTATATTAAATTTCATTTTTGACTCAGGGGTTTAGGTATCAGAAGATAAAAAAATTATTTCAACAGAGATATATATTTAAATGCATGTGTGTTACATTTTAACCACTTATAAAGAATTTCAACCTTGAAATTAGATAACGTTTATGCAAAAAATTGAGTATATATCTACTTGATTATAGCAATAGGTTCTCATGTAGCTTCTTTTAATTTTAAATTCATCTTGAGAAATTTAACCACGAGAGTCATTTTTTTCGTACATTACCACTATGATCCATGATTTATATTAGATGATCCTACAAAGAATGATCATGCTACAATGATGCATCCTTTTATTTTTGTACATGTGACGGATTAGGTATTTAATTCCTTAGAAGATATACAAGGATCATGTCCTTATATTGGGGAAGGTTCAGTTGAAGGTCCAAGTGATAAACTATAATCCCTACTCGATTAAGAATCTTGAAAGGAACAATATACCTAGGGATAAACATTCCTTACTTTTTGAATAACATAAATTTATTCCATTGAGAAATTCTTAGAAAAACCATCCACTGGCTTCAAATACCATATCTTGCTGAGTATTTTCTGTATAAATTTTCTATCGACTATGATATTCCTTGATGCATGGTTGAATCACTCTAAAATTCTCTTCCATTTCTTTAGCTAGCTCAGGTCCCAATAGATTCATTTATATAACTTTATCTCATAATGATGGATTCCTATAATTGTTTCTATAGTGATCTTTATAAGGATCCATTTTAATCCCTGAGTAAATGTCATTATATTATGAAAACAATACTAGAAAAAGGTTTTGATACGAACCTACTTTGAATTTCAATGTACAAGATCTCAACAAGCCTTCTATGGTCTAAATAGTCCTCTTTGTATTACAATAATTTTAGGATAATATGATGTACTAAAACATAACAATACATCTAGATCTAACTAAAGACATTCCAAAAACATTATGGTAATCCTTGGATTATGATATGATATAATAGCTAGTGGAACTACATGAATCCTAACCACCAATATATTGTATATTATGGAAAGATGATCAAGTGGGAAATTTTTTAAAACAGTAAAGATTTTTTTGACCTTGTATATAGATCCACTACAACCAAAATATTATTATGGAATTATTATGTTTATAGGATTATGAAAACAAATGCATGGTGATGTTTTCCAATTTCAAATTTGGTATGGGTAACAAATTTATCATACCCATATAATTAATTATCTTAACCTTTAATAGTATAATACCAGGAACCATGATACATACAAAACAATATCACTCTTAATGTTTTCTGACCATAAATACTTTTTAGATCTCTATAGATCTGTGTATTTTTGTGATGAATATATATTGATGAACTATGTGCCTCATCCAAAAAAATGTTATTCAACACTGGTTTTAATGGGAAACATACACATTTCTTAAACATTATCATTCCAGCATGTTCATGATTAAACTTAGGAACATTCCTCCTATTTTTCTGTAATTCCACATATTTTTTTGAACCTTCTAAATCCTCTCATGGGTGTATGGTTGAAAATTCATCTACAAAACATAAGATCATTCCAAATTCCGAATGATTTCAAGATCCATCTTCTAAAAATCTATAAATATTCAGTATCTTTTAATTATAATCATGGAAAAACAAGATTTTTATTTCTTACTTAGAGCATCAACCACCTTTTTCCCATTACCATGGAGGTATTGTATTGAGTATTCATAATCATTGATTGACTCTAACTATATTATTTAGATAATATTCAACTTTTTATATGTAAATATATACATAAATCCTTTATTATTTGTATATATATCACACCATTTAAAATACAAATACTGCCTCTATATTTTCAGTGAGGAAATTAATGCTTCTTACACATAATAATTAGTCAGGTAATTTTTCTCAGGAGCCATCAATTGTTGCGTGACATAGGATATCACCATATCATTATTCAAGCTGATGCATCCCAGAACCTTCGTTGATGCATCACTATAGATCATGAATCATCCTCCTTTGTAAGTGAGTGCAAGAAGAGGTTCACTAACCAAACATGTATTCATTTCATTGATACTCTCTTCACATTCATCTATCAAAAAGAACATATCTCCCTTCCAATTGAACTTGGTAAATGTATTAGATCATTGAGAGAAATATCTCACAAATCACCGGTACTATCCATCCAACATGATAAAACAACATATTTTTGTTACTGCGGTTGGTCCAAAAATTTTCTCAACAAATTTCATCTTTGAAGGATCAAAATATATATAAAAACAAGAGATTATATAGCACAAAAATGAATATTTTTAAATTAAAAATTAAAAATTTGTAAATTTACCATACAAATTTCAATTCCCATAGATGTTTAGCACATTTATAAAATGTTCTTCAATATATTCCTTAATATTTTAATATATAATAATATCATCAATAAATATTACTAAAAACTAATCAAGGTCGTCTTTAAAGACTCTGTTCATTAAATCCATCAATATTTAAGGATCATTGGTATGTACAAATATTTTACTATGAATTTATAATGACTATACCTCATATTGAAGGTCATATTTGGTATATCCCATTTAATTATTCTAATTTTATGATATATAGATCATAGATGAATCTTGGAAAAATATATATATCCCCATAATTAATAAGATGGATCATCAATATGGGGTAGATGATACTTTTTCTTAATTATAATGATTTCAATTTCATGATAATTAATGAAATGATCCATTGAACCATCTTTATTATTAACAAAAGTAATAGATGATCCCAATTGAGAAACAATATTACAAATAAATACCATATCTAAATTCATCTATAGTTTCTAATTCAATTATTTCACCTCAATTAGGGTCACTATATATTGATTCTATGAAATAGGTGTTTCACCATATATGAGTTATATCGAAAACTGAACATTAAAATTCTAGAGAATATAAGGATGTCTTTAGTAACAACATTCGAATATTCTTAAAAAATCATAACATTTTCAATGTACTTTTCTTTCAAACAACATGATATAAATATCCATCATTGATAGGTAGAAGAACCCATATGATGTAAGTAATTTCCATTAGGAGATTAGGTTCATCATTACATTGATATATGATTGAAAACTAATTCTGAATATTAAATGTATCTTCCCTTTCTGGATAATTGAAATTGAATCTATACTGGGTGGTCTAAGTGATTCCCCAAATATCATGAAATTCAATTATATGAATAATAATAAGATTCACCTAACGAAACATCACACAAAATTCTATTGAGGAGGGGTTGTAAACATGATATTAAATCATTATTCCATTAATAGTTTTCATCGCAAATTTAATACCTAATCATTAAGGTACTAATAAGATAAAATTAGTAAAAAACTCAGAAATAAACCATAATCATGTAAAGAATTTTCAATTATAGAGTGGATAATATGATTACCCTTAACCACATCCCCAAAGAACATCCACCTTAGATATAATAATTTCACAAGATTGACCTTCTACCCTTGGATTAATTTGGGGTATGTTTCCTTGACATCTATGGAATTTTGTACAATAGTTCCCAATATCAACGTAGTAAATTCACTATACATTGATGGATTCTACCTTCCCCTTATATTCATGATCATGATGATGTATTTATACACACATTAAGTACACTCATTATTTAGGCATGTACCAAGGTGTTTCCATCAACTTAAATCACATTTTGAAAAATTATTCTTTCTGTCTACCCCCTTAGCCTTTTTTAATGTGTAATCCCAGTATCCTCTTTAATTTATTCAATAAAATAATAAAAGGAAAAATAATTCGTTTTCATGATATAGAATGATACTATATCCTTATACGATGAGAATTATTGGGACACTAGTTCCTTATAAAGGATTTGTTTTAACCCAATAAATAAGCTATCAATCATACTATTTGAATTACTTACATAGTCTTCAAAATTCCATGTAAACATTATAAATTTTTCATCAAACATAGAAATATTTTAACTTCTTTTTTTTCTTAGACTTAAGGATTGCATCTCCATATTCAATAATTTTTCACGAGGAAAAAATTTTTCCAATAAAATTTCCTTAAAATCCTTCCATTGAATGATTATTATTCCTTCTTATCTTTTTTGTTTTGAATGAATGAACAACATTGATACACATCCCGTAAGTGATGAAAAAAATTCATGAAAACCTTCTCCATTTCATTATATGCCAATGTGAAAATATTTTATCTATGTAACATATCAATTTATCAACTAAAAATGGATCTGTAGTCCCATTTAATGACGGATATTTCAGATCCATGATACAATATGAAATTATTACACCGTTTGACTGATTAGAAGGATAATACATATGGGAAAGGCTATTTGTAATAACCTCATTTATCCATCCCAATATTGTTACAATTTATCCATCTATAGGTACATATTTATCTGTAGCTTTATTATCTTTCTTAGGTTATAAATCCAAACCTATATTACATGCATTGATACAGTTTTATTCCTTCCATTATGCGACATTTCTAAATAATGGAACACAAAATATTATGTCAATACATTATGAATCATAATGTATGATATAAAAACTGGTAAAAAACAGAACATAAGTTGAAAATTTATTTATAAATAATACAAAAATCATAATCTCTATTTCCATAGGAATATTCTCAAGGCCCACCACCATGTTAACACCGTAATGTTTTCCCTAAATATAGTTCCTAAGGTTAATTCTAAACATGATTTGACGCAAACTAAAAATACACTGACCCTTGTATTATATAGTTTGTGGTTAAATTATTACATTTTTACTATATTAATGCAAACATATCCCAAAGGAGTAAATAGTTTAGTATTCTTGTAAAAATATCTACATTCCCGAATCCCTCATTACATTTGGAATCCTAAAATATAACCTAGTATTTTATTAGGGAGAATATTTATTACCTATATCATATAGACATATATCAATAATTAAACATTTCATGAAATCATGGAGAATTAAATCATAAGAATGGGGTCATATCAGATGCTCATTATGGGAATGTATACAACAAAAGCTAAATAATGAATAAAATGTTTAGAAGGAATAAATGATAACAAAATAATGATATAAAAAGAATATAATGCATTTGAAACAAGTCCATGGATATAAAAACTATGAAAATAATCTCATTTACATTAATAACTAATCTCATTATTCTGGATTACATAGTGTTGTACATATGAACTTATCATCGAGACCTTGTGCCAAGACATCTAAAAATTCCATGAAATCCTCATGCCTAGATATCTACCTAAATGGAATGGTATTTTCCATATAAAAAATCTATGTTCTCTTATAAGACCGACCAATTCACTTGGGGTATATATAATTTCGGGCCCCATACAAAATGTAATAAGTCAAATTCATTCACCATATGAATAAAAACATAACAAAATAAACATGCCATAAAAATCAAGAGCTGTCTATATTGAAATAACTAGAATATGGAATATCAATACTTTCTACATTAAATATGATCATAAAACATCCAATGAAATATGGTAGATGGTATCATAAGAGTATAAGTTCAATAAAAATTAATATTAAATAATATATTTTGACCTAGATTGAAATACATTTAAATGCTCACTAGAAATTTTCTCTAGGAAAATACCATTTTCACACTAAAAAAATAATTTAATATCTAAAAATATCCCAAATATTATGGAATTTATTTTATTTGAAAATATAATTTTAAACATTTAAATTACTATTTCTTTAAATGAGAGGTAATTAATGTTTTAAAATTTATTATTCCATATAAGTTAAAAAGAATTCCTTTCACACTATTATTAAAAGGTCAGAAAGTACCTTGTTTGGAAAATGAAAAGAAGACACCATTTAATTTTTTTTGTAAAAAATTAAATTTTTCGTAAAAATGTATTTCAAAATCATTTGATAATGTTGAAAATATTATTAGATATATTTTTAGGAAAATATGGACACAAAAGATAAAGATTCACAACTAAGCAGAAAAACAAGGTCAATATTATATGAAAACATTATTTTGATGACATGAGTACTTAAAGAGGTAAAATTGAAAGGGAAACTTGTAATTTATAGAAATTATTAGATTATAGGGAAATATATTAAGTTTAATATATAATTATATAATAATTACCCCAATATATACTTAAACATAAACTATCAAAAATAATGAAGATCTGTTGAAATAAACCCACAGCTCAAGTTTGAATTCCTTTGTATATGTCCAAAAATCCTATAAAATAAAATAATATTTATTATAAATATATTCTAGAAGCATACTCATATATATAATAAAATATATTTTTTACTTATAATATTTTATATCATTTTTTATTAATAAATCATTGTTAAAATCACTATTTTAGGTAATAATTATCTAGTTTTTCATGTATATTTCGGTTTGTTAGTTTTGGTCTTTTTTTCTTTAATCATGGTTCTATAATATTAAGAAAATTAACCATGATATAAATATAATATATATTATTTATGTATTTATTAATAGTAATCTATAAAATATGTAGATAAAAAAAGAATTATACCATTCTTAAAGATGGTAGGACATACGTACACATGAACATTGTTTCCACTTTTTGATAGATGGAAAAATAAATAGTAGATAATAATTCACCCTTATATAATCATTATTATAAAATATAAATCATATATATTAATTAAATCTATCCGTAATACCATCCATATAAAAAATAAATTAAAAATATTTCACATCACTTGGTGGAGGTGGTAGTCTACACGTATACATGAGCGACGTTATTGTTTTACACCATATTAGATGGTAAGAAGGTAAAAATAATATTTTAATTCAAAAAGAATAATTATTTCATCAATATCATATATAGACATTAAAACCAACATAATACACATCGGTAAAATATAACGATGAAAAACGATTTATATTGTTATGTGGGGATGGTAAGCCGTAAGTATGCATGAGTGATACTTTCACAATAAATTTGATGGAAATGATGGAGGATTAGTGTGGTATAATAATCATAATAAAATTTAAATATTTTTATGATAATTAATTTATAATTTTATAATAAATACTAAATATTAATAAGAGTTAAAAGAATAAGTAAATTTTAAGAGGTTAGGTAAGACAATTACCTCTTTCAGGGGAGATCTCATTTCGATCCCTTTCTAAGGAACCTAGGGATGGACTGTTGAAAATTCTAGACTCTCTAGAACTTGGATAGTTATTTATATAATATAAATGGTTAGGTGTTGGTCAAGATATTTTTCTCAATGTGTTTTAACATAGAGAATGACTGTTTGTCCTTTTAGAAGGGAGGCGAAATACATAATTGGAAGTATAAAATGATAAAAATATAACTATGTCATTCTCAAATAAAATTTGTCCCAATGGTCATGGATTAAAACATAAGGTAGTATATGGTTGAATTATAATAAACCAATGAAATATTTTTATATTTATGTTGTATTTTATAATTCATCTTTTCATTTAACCCCTTATTTTACAAATTTTAAGCTTAATAATGATAACAACATTTTTAATCATAAGGGGGGTATAATTTTACTTATAAGGTGAAACTTTTGTCCTAAATTAGAAAATTATTACATTTTCAACTATATAATATCCCATTTTACTATTCATATATTATTATTATTTTTAACTAATTTAATAAAATATTATATTATTAAAATATCATTATTTCATCTTAACACTATTCATTTATTTTGACATAAAATACATGAGTATATTTGTTTTAATTTGAATTAGAACATTAAAAATATCCCTAATATGTATTATTTATATAAAGAATTATTGGATCATAATAAATCACCAAAATTGTATATCTTTTAATATATTTAAACTCATGTATTTTATTTTTTAATTAATTGAATAAATACATTATTATTATTGTGTAAGCAAATATGGTAATTATATTATTCATATAAACTAGAAATAAATTAAAATAATTAAAATAATAGTATTATTCTATAAATAAAAAACTATTATCATTCCCCATTTGATTTTTCCCTATGTAAACACATAGGATATATTTAAAAGTAACAGAGTGACATTTTGTATTTTTCATTTATTTAAATATTATATATGTCATTTTCATGGAAATGTGACACTTAAACCATTAAATTTAGATTTTAAGGTAATAAGGGTTGAATTAAATTAATATAATATAAATTTTGATGAAAAATTATGACTCTAACACTTAGTTTTATCCTAGATTAACCTAATTATCCCGTTATCGAGGTGATAAATTTTACTATAGTTACTATTTATAATGCCTAAAAATAAAAGGGTATTTTTTAAAAAAATTCGATATACTTATAAAAAATTTTAAATTCATTTTATCAAATTTAATAACTATAATAGGTTGAAATTAATATTATAATAATTAAGGAAATCATGATGAAAATGACTTTTTAGAAAACACATTATTATGCATTTATAGTGATTTATTCCCATCTCATGCATAAAAAATAAATTTTATGGATTATAAATTTTTTTATTAAAAACATAAAATATTAATATTATTAATATTATTCACGAATATTTTTTTTTAATTTTATTTTTTAATATAAAACTTGTTCTGCACATAATTGTTTTTCCCGAAAAACCTGTCTTTTAATTTAAATTATTTTTATTTGACAATTATAGAGTTTATTTTATATATATACTTTTTATAATTTATATATTACTATTACTATCCAAAAAATTAATGTCTAGGGTATATTGGTATAATATATTATGATTCATTTATAATCAGGGTTACATTTATCATAGGTAATAAAAAAATTGAAGTAAAATATATATTAAAATATCAGTGTGTTATAGTATCACTATGGTTAAAAACTCATGGGGTGATTATATTCATAAAGGGATCTCCAAATTTGTATATGTATCCCAACACCCCAGAAATTAGTTCACACGTTGGAAGTGAATGTTCCTAGGGTTGTTTATTTCGAGGATTTACGCTTCTAATGAAAGACAAAATATGTCAATTATCCATGAATTGTAAGCCTATACTACTCCCAAAACTAGTTTTTTTAAAAATACAATTATATAATTACCCATTGATATTATATTTATGTTTATATATCTGTTCCCCATCCAAAGGCAAAATAGAAATGAACACCGAATAGTCATGTGGCTTTTTCTTCCAAATAGTTTATTGGGGGAGCAGATCCAACAATAGAGGTTCTGACTACATATGATGGTGTATCTACTATATATTTTGGGGTAGGGATGAGGTAGTAGGAATCAAATACTAAAGTGAAGATGGATTCTAACATATATAAATATCCTACTACACTGAAGGAGGTAAATCAGAGGCTTGTAAAGCCCTCAACTGTAGTGGTGGTTACAAAAGAGGTATAGGATACCCAAGAGGTTTCTAGTTGGTAAATTACACACCTTGATATGGAGACTATCCCCTTATATAGGATCCTTGAGGTGAAAACTACTAGCGAATTACTCATAACCATACTCAACTTTCATCCTATCCCATAGAAAATGGATAACATGAAGTTAGATATTTATGAAGAGAACATAATGATCTAGTGAATGGTATAAAAGATAATATGATAATATATCACTTTCACATCATTAGAAAATTAGTTGGTATTTATGGGATCTATCCACCACTGTTTGGGGTACCTGGGAAATAGAGGTATCAACTATTACATACTCCACTCATTGGATTGCGTACTTTTGGATGATTATGTGAATCATTTGAGGAGAGAGTTTTTCATTGTCCAATACTATACCATCTCCAAGTGTTTCATGTCTACTGAGATAGTAGTGAAGGATAATTCTTAGATATATGAGGTAGCACAATATCATGAGGCTATCAACATGGCTAGGGAGGAAACCATATTCCAACTATGGGTAAAATTGAAGGTGGCTGAATTTGATACTTCTTAGAAAGTATATATGGAGGAATAATACATTACTAATTAAGACCAATTCAAAATCTGGGTGGATGTGGTGAAATATAAGGTGTTGGAGGAGATGGTGGATAAGGGAATGTAGTGGTAAGGTGTTGAATCAATAAGAATGAGTTTTTATGAATTGTAATAATCTTTCTCTTGGGCCACGACATAGGGAAATTTTCTTTAAAAAATTGATATTATCCAATATATGCATGTACCTCCACCATTTTTTCCTTTTTAATTATGATATAAATTTTTTTGATTCCTAATTGTATAATTTTCATCTCAATAAAAATAAATAATAACCACATAAAAATATCTAATCCCACATGATTCATGGTCGATGTGAGAAACAAGAGAAAATACAAGACAATTCATCCAAGTGAGAGTGATGAACATTGAGATATGGGTTGGGATTAGAATATTATGTTGATCACCATTTTAAACTCATAAAAATGTTCTCATTGTGATATTGAGATTCCTTTAATTTTTTTTGTTTTAGGATTGTGAGGGATACATGAGGGAACGACAATAATGGTGTTAGAATTAGCACTGATCATAGAGAAAATAGAGAAAGGTATATTGTTACTATAATGTTATGTATCAATGAATGTATAAGGTAGATAGATTAAGGATGAAAGTTGATTGCATTTAAGACGTAGGTTTTGTTATCAGACTAGTGATCAATCACCTTTTTGATATGTTCCTTGGATCAGTGGTAGGATTTTCTGGCATTATGGAATCACTGTAGGGGACTTTTTCGTATATTATGAGGATTGATCCTTTGTGGTTTATAATATCAATAAGAGGAATGCCTATTTGGAATCATGTCATCATTTTACTGGACACCATTCATTTATGTGAATGTATTTTGGTCCAAATAAAGGGACCTAATCAATGTCTATGGGTGAGTAGGTCCTCAAGAAGAGTTTGAGTATAGTTAACATTATAATGTAATGATCTCATAAAATTTATGATACATTAAAAACATATAATGGGCATGTAGGTATGTGGGAAAGATGTATATTCCAATTGGTTAAGAGACATGACAACAAGGTTTAGTTATTTTCTAGGTGTGAGATTAATGGAGATACAAATGATACATAACTTATGGTGATATAAATCTGAATTAAAAGGGATAAATTTTAAGGATATGTATCTGAGACTGTCGTGGTTTTCCTTTTAAGGTCATACTACCTAAAATAAGAGGTGATATATATAATATTGAATAAGTGATTTTTTGGCATCCATTGTTGCATAATGCTGATGAATACTATCTCAATTATAGGTCCACATAGTTTGTAGTCATAATTCATTGACAATAGGTTTTTAAAAAACATGAGGTCATACAACATTAAAAATATAGGGATAAAAATTTATGGACATCTAGTGTGGTGTAGATTCATTCTTTTTAGGGTCCTACTTCCAGGAAAAGGGTGTTTAATTTTAAGTTCATATATCCAAGAATAGGGGTGTTTCATTTTATTTTCCTATAACTAGGACCAAAGTAATTTCCATTTAATTTCATGTTTTATAAACCATAAGTTATTACCAATTATGATCATGCATCTAGAACAAAAGAAGGTGAGAAATTGTTGATGGATGGATAAAAAACCTGATTTGAATGAGTAGACATTGGGGGTCAAATTCCCATATGAATAATCACACCATTATTGGGGGAACATAGTTTAGGGTCCTGATGCATGGACTATGGAATTATATATATAGATATAGATCATGATCAAGTGAAATGGAAATGCTCTGGAAGTGGATGGAACCTGCATAAATGATGGAAGAACATCATCATCAAACCATAACTGAGAAAACCTATTTTATAGATTTGGATCATGCATTGAGGAAGATTCATTTTCATAGATCAAGGTTAAGTAGGTGATTGATTGAAGTGAATCAAAAGGCCCATTTTTTGTGTTGGTGAGAATTTAAACTTCACAAATAGTTCTAGAGAACGGTGTTCAGATGACATTATGTATCATGTAGTGTCTGAATCAAGAAAAAAAGTAGATTTAGAAGGCGTCATGTTAAAAGAACATCACTATTTAGGGGACCATGTAACAAAAAATCTAGGGTTGAACAAACCTGTTGCCCGATCAGGCCCACAACAAGTACTCAAACAGTCCTCCTTCAAAACAACATTTTTCTGATGAGTGGAAAGTGTCTAAATGGTGTAGTGGGTAGACTATATCCTTCGGGTAAGGGTGTAATAACATCACAAAAAACTAAACATTGCTACACATTGATCAATATTAGAGTATTCATAACAAATAACATAAATAGAAACATTCTGTAATAGATGTTATGAATAATACATACTCCAATAAGGCAAATAATATAATGGTTAGTCACCCTATAGGCCAAAAAATATAAAAAATAAATGGATTTATTGTAAAATACAATAGGTTCTACTGCCCACATTGAGCCAGCCCACATACCAGGTGTCCATGCTGATCGAGTAGCAGTAGCCCAATCCTCAAAATCTACATAAGATGATTTTCGTTATCAAGAAACATTTATACTCAACCCCAACCACTATAAAAATTGTGCTACAACCAAAAAGTAGTCATCAAGTTAGTACACATACCAAGGTTCACACATAGGGGTGAAAAATAAATCTCAGTAGGCCACCCCCAATATTAGACCTATAAACTACTATCATAACATGTTCATGTATATTTGATATGCCCAACCTATCTCAAAACTACCAGTTGCTAGCATAAAAGAAAAAATTACAAAATGGAAAAAACAAAAGAAAGAATCCAAAAAATGAGTTCTCACCTAATACCCATTGTAAATCTACCCCTTCTTTAGCCCCTGATAGAGGATTTACAACACATGGATCATCCAATCACCAGATAACTAGCACATCCGCGAGATATAAACATGTCCTCTAAGATGTCTAAATTAATCATGAATGAATATTAGACCCTAGGGCATAACCAAATCCATCCACACAAACAATGTTTATCTACTGGGATTGAGGATTACAAATACATGATCCAAACTAGTTATATGAACATCTATTACAACCACTAGAAACCTATCAGTCCCAAAGGACCTATAGAAGAAATTGAGAATTATCTATAGACCTGAACAAAATTTTCCATAGGTACCATAAAAGTTAAGAGCACAAATCATCCATGGACCTAGAAGTAAAAAAACATTCCCGGTATACAAAACTAGCTCTCTAAGTTCCTCGACATATTGTGAGCCCAAAGCCACACCATCATATCTAACACTCAACACGATGGGGGTTGTACTCTTCTAGATCACCCATTATCACCCCAAGCCTACCTATAAACAATAATCTAAAAGAGGATAAAACAAAATAATAACACAGGGAAATGCCCAATCCAATATATCACAAGGTAATGCTCCTAAAACCATTTTCCTAAGGAGATACTGCCTCAAACATCGTAGATAAATTCCAAAAAAAATCATTGGATGATCATACCTAAAACCCACTGTCCAAGAAACTAAACTAGAAGTGTTGATCCACTCTCGGCCAAAAATTCGTGTCCACTCTTGGTCCCCAAGATCTCAATTTACAAAGAAAATCAAAAACCATGGGCTCTTCACAAATCATCTCAAGGTCAAACCAAGCATGGAACTAACACAATCCCTAGTCCACAATATAAAGCATTTTCCACCTCTGGACTGCCTTGCTGCATCCAAGATATCATACCATTCTTGCAAAAAAAACCTCAACCGGCCCAAAGGCCATAGAAATAGAGGGAAACCCTATGGTATTTTCTATAGATCATCCAAAAAATATGATATTCCTTGTCATGAAACATACCAAACATCCCTCAATAGCCTCAAATGGATCTTTAATCAACAACACACCCAAAAAATGGGCATCCAAAAGAACAAGAACACCAACATGGTAATTTTCAATGGTCCCCATGACCAACTCCATAACAGGAGACCCACCATAAGGGTTCCTTAGAAGAAAACAAGAAAAACATCCCATAAAGACATTCTCAAAGGCCAACTATGGGAAACATTGGTCAATTAATTATAAATTATCCCAAAAGAGAATCCTAAAAATTACCTCAAACTCTTCTCAATAAAATAATGGAACATGGATAAAACCCACCAAAAATGGTGTAAATACATCCCAATGTTTCTAGTTGCTCTGGTTTCCAAAAACCCAATATCTAAACCTAAAAAATTATAACCTTCAGAAACCAGTCCCAACACGGAAGAGAAACCAAGATCTCCACAGATATACTAACCGATGTTATCTTCTAGGATCCATACAAATGAAGCTCAAACAATAATGGATGGAATCCACAATCCATGCCCAAATAACAAGATCACACCATCACATGAGCCTCATTGTTCACAACATGGACCCAAGGAGTATTTCAAAACCAAACCCCAAGTAAAACCTCCCAACGAATTTGCACAATCTAAAAACACCATCCAAAATGTCATTGAACACTAAATGGATACCTCCATCACAATCTATGAAAAAACATTATTTCAATGGAATACTCTCAAGTACAATTCTATTTCTAGGTTAAAAAAATAAAAATCCCAAGGAAAGAAAATTACATAATGTACTATTGGAATACATGGTGTGTAACCTAGATACACTCCACGGTCATGTTCGTTAGACCACTCAAAGTGTACTTTTCCAAAGTAAATGGTGTGTTCCACTACATGGGAACCGACCCATGTACGCAGTCCCCGCAATGTGTGAAATGCTTTAGTACATGGTGTGTACTGGAAGTACATGCTATGTAACCCCTAATGGGTACATTCCTATGTAAATGACCATGTATCCCACCTTTTAGTGTAGTACAACATGGAATGTGCTCTACATGGGGTCTGGCCATGTACCCTATATAGACGAGTACCCCACACGGGATGTCTGGATGAGCCCTTAACCATACACCCAATCCAAATACAATGTGTATAATCCAAATACATGATGTTTAGTCCAAAAAAATCATCCTACAAAAAAAAAATAAACACACAATATGGGTTCGAAAAAATATTTTGCTTTGTACACTAGTTTCCCTGAACTAGAAACTCCATTGATGGAACAAAACCCACCGTTTCTCCCCAAAACTCATAGATTGACCCTATTGGTATACCAAATTACCCATAGAAAATTTTGATAACTAAAAAAACATAAACTATGGGGTTTTGTAATATAAAACATATAAAATACTAACTCTAGGTGGAAACCACTAAAGATTCACACTGATATGTGATCCATAGCAACCGCACGACGATCTGGCGGGACTGGAACTATGTGGAATCACCTCCTCTTATCCCTATCCATCTCCCCCTCACACTCTCTTAGCCATGAAAATGTAATCCCCCCATGTTCATATGTGAAAATACAAGGGAAAATATATAATAAAAAAGAAAAAACAAAAACAAACAAAAACAAAAAAGAAAATAAAATGAAAATAAAAATAAAAGGGGACCCGTAACCATCCACCACACCCAATGCAAGGTTATGACTCACCTAAGAAAAACCCCTCATTTTAGAGTCAATCATGTAGAAAACATTTCAATATGATACTCTATTTAAAAGATGAAACCAAAATTACTCACATGAATAAATTATTATTCAATTAATGAAATATTAAATATTGTGAAAAAAATTGAATGGCGTAGATTTCCACTAAACTCTTGTCCTACGATATGCTAACTATTGTGAGACCAACATAGTGGCCATAAAAATTATCTGAGATCATATCACAATAGAAATTACCATTTTACCTCAAAAAATTTCAGGAGTAAAAGTTTAAAATATCCCTTTATTATCACAACCCATGGCAAAGTGGGTCATCAGAAACTCTCCCAAAAATTCATCTCACCCCCAAGAAGACTCATTTGATAACCAGAAACTATAATCTTTCCAAATAACATGCATAAAAAGTGATATTGTGAACATTTGATGACTTGTCTTATAGTATCCACAACTTTCACCCCAACATAAGAGACATTCTACTATGACTGATTTGATTCTCCCCACCACAAGATTATCCTTATAATCAAACTATTTCCCAATAGAAAACCACACAACCCACACTATATCTATCACTAAAAAATTGGTAGTCAGGAAAATAACTCTCACACTAGAGCACCGACACCAATCCCAAAAACACCCATGTTTAGAAAACCACTTAAACAGGGATCACAACCATCAAAATCCTATAGTTCACTACCACCACAAGGATTTTCATACTCATTCTCCCCGAGAGAACAATAGAAATCACAATCACATAGAAAAACACCAATGATGATAGTCTATCATGCCTAAATACGTAGACCAAAATCCTCATGTAGGTCAGTTCAAGAAAACAAGGGAACCCTCAACACTTCCCTTCAAGGATGAGACATCTACCTTATGCCATGATCAAACACATGGCTGACATACACATGGGTTTTGATCCAATACTATAAGCACCGAACCAAACTCCAATTGCACTACCTAAAGTGAAACCAAAACAATCAGGGCTAGGGGTCCAACCAAACACTCCATCTCAAGTAATCCATGAGACAGATAGCACTCCCAGAAGTCCACTTCTCAATCACCAAGCATCCTCATGCCTGGACACATCATGGTAATATCATACCTCAATGGACCCATCACGTATGAATTAAAACACCCACCCAAGTCATAGATGATATAAATCCACTGGGCCTCACCATAAGACTACGAAAAAAACACATATAATGAAATGCTCCCTCCTAAGGAACACGATCTCATGACATCAGGGTAACCACTATATAAAGGAAAAATGAACCCAAACCAAAGTTAACTTGGGAATAATTTCCCTTATTGAGCCACCAATGTAGAGACCCAAAGCTTGACATACATGGACATTACATTACTTTTGCAGAATACTTAATACATAAAGAAAACATACACAAAATGACCTTAATAGTTTAGTGTCTTTGGAAACTCGGAAAATAATCTTCTAATCATGGTGAAATATATTCAACATCTCCCATAAAGATCTTCCCCTTTTGTCTCCATACTTAAAAATTTATTTATTTCCTAGGGAAAATAAAACATAAAAAGGGTGAGCTCAAATGCCCAGTAAGGGAAAACATAGAGAACATAAAACATTCCATAATCATTTCAACGAAAAAACATGAACATGAAATTTAAACATCAAAATCTTGAGTAAAGACATAAATCGTGGAAGTACGTAAGACATATATCATAAAGTAACATCAATCTTGATAAAATAGCATTGGAATAAATCATGTAATTGTGGAAACCATTCATCACTTGTTATGATTTCTATAGTAGCCAAGGCATTGCTACCAAGACCATCTTAGTGGACAAAGTCCCTTTCCGAATCGAGATCACTCCTCATTTCATCCCTGTATCACTGAAACGGATTAACATACCATTCCATCCTTGTCTATGTCATGAGATATAAATCTTTAACCAATGCATTGGAGGGAGATATAGGTCCTACCCATCTCATAATGAAATCATTCTTACTTGTGCCACAAAATAAACATACATTATTCATAATAACCCAAAGAATAAAATGGGTTTCATAAACATCATCCCATTATCAATTAATCCATATAAAAGAAATGGATATCATTTCATAATAAGAAAATTGAAACCATGTAAATCATAGAGACATTATACTTGAAACATACACATATGAATAACTGTCATCTTAGATGAAAAATGGTTTTGATAAAACACTTGAAATGAATTATTGAGGAAAATATCCTTTCATCTTCAAAATCATTTTTTTTCACAAAATGTCATGAAATTTTAAAAGAAAAGGATTTTGTTGAAAATAGTCATGAAATATTTTGAAGGAAACATCCTGAAAATAAGGCTTTATAAAACCATAAAAATCCATTCATGTCGTATAAGTTAAAAATAACATTCTCCTCATACTTTTGTCAGAAAAGTCAAAAATGACCTATATGGTAACCAAAAGAAAAATTCCATCCATACAATGTGGTAAAAATTCAATAAAGGGTAAAAATGACTTTAAAAATTCATGGAAGAATAGTAAAAATTTTATGAAAACATTTTTGGAAAACATGGTCATGGATGATAAACGTAACCACAGTAAATACTTACGTATAAGCAATCTCGGATAAAAAATGAGATTGAAAATTTATCCCTTACCTTATGTCTGATATGCTTCGTATGTATCCTAACCTCCTGTATAATGATTTAAATAAAGTCATTTACTTATTATAGAATCATAATCATTTTTATTATATCATATATTGCCATATTCTTATCTTCTTATTAGTAATATTTCATTCCTACTTGTTATTGTGGTGTTTATCACTTTTTGTTCTTATGCGTGTTTTGTGGAATAAATTCTTATTCTTATCTTTAGGATATAGATACCTCATTTATAGAATGGTATTAGTGTAATATATATCATATTCATTAATTCAATTCATTTATATAATCATTATTCAATGAAGATCATGTAGAACGACTCGCATCACATCGTGGAGACGGTATTCCGTACGTACGCACGAGCGATGATATCCTTCCCATGATCGTGGAATTGCATTGGAGTGTATGTTTACTATTTGAGAATCAATATCAATTTACAATAATAATATATAGTTATTATTTACACCATTATACCCATCCAAGTAATGTGGTGGTGGAAAATAGTTTACACCACGACGTGGAGACGGTATTTCGTACGTACGCTCGCGCGGTGATTTCGTTTTCCGTAGGATAGATAGATGGTGAAATAGGTTTCTTTCATACTTATAATAACATATCAGTATATTAGTGATACGGATGTTATTACTTCATAATAAAACAACTAAAGAAGTAGAAGGGGAAGAATAAATAAAGTTGAAAGAATTGGTAACGAATATTACCTCTTCTTTGAAGTGCCTCTTTGAGACCTCCTCTCAGGGAACTAAAATTGGTCTTTGAAGAAGACCAGAACCTATAGAATGTTTCTATGGAAGTAGAGAAGAGAATTTGGAAGGGGTTTCTTGAGCTTTATGGCTCAATTTGGGGTAAGGAAGAGAGGGATGAGGTGCCCTTTTATAAGGGAGGAGAGGGGAAACTTTGGAAAAACTAAAAATATTATTTTATTATAAAGACATATTCGGTTTTTAATAGATCCAAATTGAGTTATTTCGAAGCTATGGTGGGTATGGGTCGAAATAAGGTCATCCAATAGAATTTAGACAAGTTTATGTTTCTATTTTAACCTTATCATTTAGATTTAACTTTAAGTTAAATAATTTTTTTTACCGTGTCTTCTTCTTTTCTTACACTATAAGGTTAATAAACATACTATAACAAGCCAATATAACCCCAAGTTGTTTATTATTAATATATATAACCTTATCTAAGTCATTTTTCCGAACCTTAGATTTCTAGGAATAAAATTACACTTAATAATATAATATTTGTTTTAAACAATATTTTATGTCAATTTTGAAACTATTTGGTAATTGATTTTTGTGAAAATAATAACTGAATGATTAGTTCGAAAAAAGTTAACTAAATCATTAATAACATGTCATATTAACCTAAATTAGTTTAATTAATAAAAAGTCTAAAATTACATTTATTTGGGTATTTATAAAATCATTTATATCAATATTTCATTAATAAGATAATTACTGCATCATCATTGTGTCATAAATAAATCAAATTATATATTGTCTAAAAATTATAAATAAAAAACCATTATTTAGGAAATCTCGTTATCATTCTAATGAAAATTTATAGTCGAATTTATCTTATGTATAACCCTATATTAAAAATGATTTAGTTATTAAACTTTGATTTTAACTATTTTAACCCTTCTTTAAATAAATTAATAATAATTGTCCTAATCTAATCCAAGTGGGCCTAAATGGTCATATTTTATTCCTAAGGTTGTTTTTGGACGAATTAAACTTATCCTATAGAATTATGACATGTGTTAGGGTAATAATAATATCATTTTGACCCTTAATTATCCTATTTACTTTTAACCGTGGTAAAAAAAGTAAAAAGGTACTATTCAAAAAATATTATTTTCATCTCATTGAACCACATTTTAGTCCTTGATATTAACCGTGTCTCTCGGATTTTTGAAATTCAATTCACAAAAGTGGTAAATTTTCATTTAAACGAAAAATTCAGTTTTTTTTAACTACCACTAAGTGGTTTCACTATTCATCGAAAATTGTAGTTTTTCAGAAAAATACCAAAAATTCCGCCTAAGAATTATTTGATATTCCGAATTCAAAATTTATGTCTATTTTTCCAAACTCAAAACATAGAAGTGGCATTATTAATTTTAAAATTAATTTCCATTATCAAAATAAATAGCGTGTTTTTTTAAGAAACAATAACTATCAAAAGACTGATACTTGTTTATATCCAATTTCGAAGTGAAATTAATTCCAATGACAAACATTGGATTAAATGGTAAAAATATATTCTAATTACTCTTTAAACCCAATTAAAAATATAATCTAACCATATAAATTATTGCGATTAAAAAAAGTTGTTTTTAATTAAAATATTGCGTGTTTACTATTCATGAAAATATGAAAGTTATCAGAATAATATGAAAAATTTATCCCAAGTAAATTTTTATATCCTGATTCCAAAGAAGAATTTTATTTTTTGAAATTGAACTTATAGAAATGTCAAAAACAATATTTAAAGTGGGTGCGCCATCAAAAGGCGGCAAAACTACATTTTTTGAAAAATACTTGTTTTACTTGAAAAATTGATTTGTTTCTCATACCATGTTATAGAAAATATGTAAGATGAATAATAATGTTATAAAATTAAAATTTTAGTTGATACTATTCATAATGGCTAGTCCATTATAATATTATAACCATATATTGTTGTTTAGTGAATCCTGGTATTGCGTACGAAACACGCTATCAAGGAAGGTCGCGATTGCGTGTAATGCAAGCCAAGTCAGGGTTGCATGTTGTGCAAGACTCCTAAATTATTTGGTATAACATAATCCAACCATATTTCATTTATACAATGAATATATATATATATATATATATATATACACTCAATGTTTCTTAGAATAACTACTATCAAAATTGTGTGTAACATGATCCAAGATTAGTGTTGTGTATACAGCAAGCTCATACGATGTTGTGTATAGCGCAAGGTGATATTGTTGTATCTTACAAAAAAATACATCAATGAAATTAAAAGAATATTTTTCATAAAATATAAGGGTGTTACAACCATCATGACATACATAACCCAAAACCACCCACATGGGTCTGCATGCATCCCTCATTAAAGGGACTACATCTCCAACACTGCTAAGAATCTCACCACATGATCCACCTAAACTGTCATTTGATGAAATTATACAATACAATGCCACAAATAGGTATAGGTAATGTGTATACTATGTTCCTACAATGATGCATGAACATTTTCTTCTTTCACACTATCCAAGAGAAACAAACTATTATAAACCATAAATCAAAAAACTCAATTGCATCACCCTAGGTGAAATCATATAAACATAAAAACAAATACCCAGAAAAGAAATCACATACCATGAATCAAGGACTTATTATTGATAAATATACTCATGAAACACCGGTTTTATATCTAACACATGTTATGAAACATTCTTAAACCACTTTTCTAACAACTCCCAAAAGAATAAAACCATTCTTTCCACTGATGCTATTTTTTAACAAACCAGGCCAGCTCAATCTGACACATCACCGGATCTGTCCATCCACAAGGCCAGTAGCATGCCTCCCTAAAATCCAAATCATGTTGAATGATGGAGATGGTATTAAAGTTATAGTGGGGAGACTATAACCCATTTCCAGAGTGTAAATAAAGATTAAAGAAACCAAACATCAATATATAGGGATAAATAACTGAGTATGCCTAATAAATAATAGATATAGAAACATTCTATAATAGATAGAATGTGGCATAAAAACTCAATGAAGGAAAAGAATAAAATATAATTCCACCTACTAGGACAACTATTTATAAAAAATTAAAAAACTAAATTTAATATAAAACATTCACTACTTCCAACACTAATCCAACCCACTTAACCAATTTCCACAATGCTCAATCCGAACCAACCTAATCCTTAGATTCCACTTGAGTCGCTTCAATCAATAAAGAAACACTGGGCCTTATCCCCAACTATTGTATAACCTACACTCCAACCTAAAGGGAGACATTAGGTCTACACACAGACCGAGCTTCATGTTTTGGGGATGAGTGATATATCTCAATAGTCCACCCCTAATGTTGTACCTATAAACTTATTCCATAATAAGTGCATGCAGACATGATATGTCCAACCTAGCCAAACACTAATAATAGGTTGACTAAAATAAACAAATAAAAAAGGTAAAAAAACATATTAATGGAGTCAAAAAATTATTATAGACTAAAACCCATTGTAAAACAACCCTTATTATAGCCTCTATCATTATATTTATAGCATGTGTCTCATCCAGCCACACAAAAACCGGTTCATCCACTAGATTTAAATAGGATATCTAAGACTTCTAAATGAAACAAGAATTAATGTATAATCCCAAGGAATAAACATAGGAATCCACATGAACAACACATGTCAATTGGGTTTTAGGAATCCAATGATGAAATCTGAACAAGAAAGAGGAACATCTAGGCTGACCACTAGATAACTTTTTTCCTCAAAGGTCTTGCAGAAAAAATAGGGCATCGACTATATATGTAAGAAAATATACCATGGTAACTAGAATAAACATAAACAAGATGCCTCATGGGTATCCGCATTGAACAAAAATAAGTTTTGTATTGGTACCAAAACAACTAAGACCACAAAGCATCCATGACCCTGAGAGTGAAAGGCATCCATAGTACATATAACCCACTTCATGAGTCCCTCAACATATCATGATTTGGAATCCAACCTAATCAGTGGTAAAACTAAACTTGATAGGGGTTTCACTCATCTAGAACATACATTATCTCCATATGTTCATCTAAACACAACCATCCATTGTAGGAGATAACCAAATACAAACTCAGGGTGAATTCAAGATCCAAGATATCCCAATGACAACCTCCTCAAAGAACAATCCTAGGAAGAAGATGCCCCAAAATTCACAAAAAATGCCAACTTAACATGGGAAAATATAACCCCAAACCCATAGTCTAAGTATATGAAGTAACAGTACTGATCCGTTATCATCCAAAAAATCGTGGGCGCCTATGGTCCCTTGGATCTTAACATCCAAACAAAATATCCACCACAATATCTCTATGAACCGGCTTATGGTCAAACAAAATCTGGGGTTCACCTACTCCATGGGGACACAACATAATGCGACGTCCACCATGAGAATCCATAACTACACTAATGTTCTTAGGTCAAGCCTACAAAAAAAACCTCAACTAGAAAAAAGGCCACATCAAGAGAAGTACACTTTATGATGGTTCCTCTAGCTCATCCAAATCACGAGACATGACTTATTTTGAAACATCCCAATTGAATCATATAAGATTACTGACCCTCTATCAACAACACCCAAAAAAATGGGTCATCCAATACCACAAGACCACTAAATGGTTAATTTAGAATGGTTTTCAGGACCACCTCAAATGTTGGAGACCCCCCCCCCCAAGGCTTCTGTATTAGAAGCTAGAAAAAACATACCATATAGAAATTCTCAAAGTCAAACTATGGAAATCACTGATCACATTATATAAAAAACTAGCCTACAAAGGAATCACCATGAGTCCCTAAAATTCATATCAAAAACAAAGTGGAAATCGACTATAACTTCTAAAAAATGAAGTCAAAATAATCCAAATAATTCAGTAACTCTGGTCCCCAAACCCAAGAGATAAACCTCAACCACTATAACCTCATGCAACTAGTCCCAACAGGAAAAGAAAAATCAATATATACTTATAGATACAAATTGGCCACAACTTTAGGGATTCATCCAAAAGAACCTCAAACAACACTGTATAGAATCCAAAATCTGCATCCAACTAACAAGCTCAAACCCTCGCATAGTCCTTGCAGCTCACAACCCAACCCCAAGGAGGATTCCGGATCCAATACTAAACGAAAACCTCCCACTGAACACTCATAGTACAAAACACCATCTAAAAAGCCTCTGAACGCAAAATTAATCCTGATCTATTTAAAACAACTCTCAAAATTAACTACTCATAATTCTAACTCTATCTTTGAGGAAAAAACAAGAAAAACTCACCAAGGGAGGAGTAGTATATGGCGTGCACTTGGGGTATGTGACCTATAACCAAAGAGTCCTCCCTGGTCATGTGACCCGAGCCACCTAGTGTGTACTTTTTTGAAGTACATGTTGTCTTCCTCGTAGTACATGGTGTGTACCCCTATATGGGTACCATCCTATGTACCCAACCCCAATAAGCATGTAAAACAAGTGAGTACATGATGTGTACCACCAATACATATCCGCTAACCCCACATGGGGACCCACCCATGTACCTGACCATGTTCCCCACTAGTATTTGTACTCTAACATGGAATGCGCTCCACATGGGGTCTAGATATGTACCCTACATGATTGAGTACCCCCACATGGGTTTTTTGGTCACGCACGTGGACACACACCCAAAACCAATACATTTATTTACTCTAGAAACATTACATGTAGTCCCAAAAACAATATCTTCCCCATACATGAAGAACACACATCACGTGTTAATAAACCAACACACTGTGTACAATGATATTCCAAAAAAACACCCAAAATGGACCGAAACCCCCAATTTCTACCTGAAACTCCTAGATAAACCCACTATAGGACCAAAAAACCCATAGAGAGATTTAAAACATAATAACACTTAAGCTATTTGAATTTTTGACATAAAATTTAAAACATGACAACCTTAAGGTGGAAATCACCGATGTTTCTCACTAATTTGCGATGCACAACTATCATGTGACAATTTAGTGCCAGCCAACCTCCACAAAAACACATTGTATTTTACATCACTATCATCTATACATATCCATTAATATGATTTACATATGGAATCTTCCTGAGAATATGTATTAATTTAATGGAAAACAATGAATGAAAAAATAAATTAGTTAAAAGTAAAAGAATGAAAAGAGAATGAAAAGGGGGATTAGCCCTAAACCCAATACCTGATGCAAGGTAATGCCTACCCTAGGAATAAAATTACATTTTTTAACAATGATGAAGATATAATATCAATCATACACTTCATTTTGAATATTTAATCGAAAAAAAAATGCATGAATAGATTAATATTTATTTAATTAAATATAAAATATTATGTACATATTTGAATGTCTTGTATTTCCCAAAATATACTTTCTGAGGTTAAGAACACTATCCCGATATCAAAGAGTGCTTAGAAAAATTATCCAATTTCATTTCATATGATAAATTACCATTTTTCTCTTTAAAGAATTTATGGAACCAAATGCACACATGTCTTCTAATTTTAACAACCTGTGATGACACTAATCATCATAGTTAACCTATTTGTCAAGGAAAAATGTATCAAATGGTTTCAAATCATGTGACATAGATGATGCAATATATTTTAATTTCATACCACAATGACATTGTGTACAAATCATTCATTCCTATGATAAGGATGGAAAACCAATAAAATTGATCACATAATTATTAAAATTAATAAAAACGCCATATATCATGTGATCAATGATCAATTTAAGAAAAAATAAAAAATAAAGGGATACCTAAATCACATAAAAGTCTTAACTAGATAAATAGATCAATATCAAAATGATATCTTCAACTATCAAGAGGACCCATGAAGATGTGTTGGATGATTGGTTAATATACTCCATATCTGGTCAACCCTGATGACGTATTGAAATATTTTATAGGCTAAAAATTATGTATTAAGTCTTTATTTGAGTAAAGGGGAGTTGATGAAGGTAAATCACACTTTATAAATTCATAATTATAGGTGAGGAAACATATACACTGAGGATGACCATTTATTATATTCAAAACCCAAATTCCCATGATACATAATCAAAAAACTGGATTAAAATTAGTGGTTTACTGATTAACATGTAATTAAAATAAAGGACATATCATATTGATGCAAAAGATCCACCAAGGATGTTCCCTTTATGGTATTTGGGACTAGGTAGCACTTTGATGTCACCATAGTGGATCCCATTTGACCATGAATGGTGGATGGGGAAATTCTTATTTGTGGACATAAATTATAAATATGTGGTAAAAAGATCAAATTTTATGTCTGAGAATTATAGGGTTTTACTTTTCTACAATGAAAATGTCGACAGGGTGTACCAGACTCAATAGACTATTAATACTACCAATGGAATGGGGAAGAGGGAATCATAATTTTTTACAGAGAACAAGGTTAGTCCCTGATGTTTTATATTTTAGGGAAACCTAACTAAGAATATTGGTTTTATATGTATAGTTCCATAGACCTTGGATCGAAGGGGGATATAGTTATTATTGAACCATACAATGGAAAACCCAACATGAATTGAAATCCCAATGTTGATACATAATATCTAAAGATATAATGGAATGCATTTTATGGTGGCGATTCTTGAAAGAAAGCATATTTTTATATATACTAGAGTATGGGAAATAATGTCAATTGAATGAATATTATATTTCATAACATAAAAATTTGTATAGTATGATCATAATTTAGGGTTACAAGTCTTGGACCATATAGATTTTTTTGTTTATGGTCATACAATATAGATCGATGGGTACCAAGATCATCTGTGTAACACCAAGAATTGAAAAATTAGACATGAATCTCGATATTAATGTTAATGCAGACCATCATGGAGGGATAAAGTATATATTTTATGGTTATCATTCTTTTTTCACATTCCATGGTTTTTAAAGTCATACAAATAGATCTATGGGGATAAGGATTACAGATTCGCTATAAATATTTCATGGCATAGTTGTTACAATGATCATGTCTAGGGTACTATAGGGGTAAAATTCTAGACAATATTTTATGAATACTCCATTAGTTATTTTACATTTTATCAAGTGGTAAAAGTGAATAATTATTTGACTAGAGGAATAAAATTAATCTTAGGTCACCCTTTATGGTTTTTTGGCCTAACAATCCCTTTACACCTCTCACTTGGGGTAGTTTAGAGCTTTACCATTCATAAACATAAAACCAGGGTTTAAAATTCATACCACTTTTACATGAAGGTTTCTGGGGTTTATAGTAATACATATTTGACCAGAAGGATGCTACTATATTAATAATGTAGAGAAAGTTCCAAGAACATAGTTTATATTCATGATGGATGAACCAGGTGAATTTCTATATGAAATAATAAGAGAATGTCCCAATTTGAATTGGAAATCCCATATGAAAATGCAGATAGTCCACAATGGAATGTGCAAAGATTAATTTCTCGATGTTTGTTCCATAGTAGGGCTGGAGTTTAGGGTTGGGCATATTTTAGGACTTAATCTTCGTGCAAGATAACCTTGATGTACAATAGGGAAATGGGTCTTGGAGGGTAAGTGTGAGGTGCCTATATAAGGAAGATGAAATGAAAGACCTTTGGATGGCCCAATATAGGTTATCTGGGCATCACTATATATATATAACATGGAATAAGAATCAAGACACATGTTGTTCAAATCGGTGTATCATTTCTTCATGAATCTGGATCATAGAGAGAATATGGGAAATAAATAAATGAGTTCTCTTGTGAGTAGGAGGGTATATATACATATAGTCATCATTATTATCTACATTTTTAGGTGTAGAGTGGAATGAGTATAGAGCATATGGATGGGTCTGTAATGGGATATCCTAGCATCACTAAAAATCCCATATATGTGGAATAAAACCCCATATAGTTCTAGAAGGTGGTATGGTAAGAGAGAAACACTGGAAGGGGGAGTTATCTTATGTTTGTATCCAAAGTGTCACATAGTTTAATGTAATGATATAGTGTTTACAATGTGTATTTTACAATCATATAATAGGGATAATGAAAATACTTCTTATCATCATATACTGAAGAATCAAAAAAGAATTTAGGAAGTTTATGTAATCTGAAAGGAAACAAATCTCAGATGAGAATGGAGGTACAAAATCCCTAGTTCCACATAGACATCCTCAGAGGGGGATGGAATTAGCTTAAGGTCATGATTTTTGGACTATTGGGATGACTAATAGTTTAAGGTCACATTGTATGGACGAATGAGGGTTGAATGATGTATCTATCTAGAGTGGATAAAAACTAACATTAATTGAGGGATAAGAGGTCTAACATTCTAAATGATCTCATAGGTTATCCTATGGAGAGAAATTTTATAATTTAATGTTATTATAGTTAGGTCCAAAGTGAGAAAATATATTTAGTATTGGTTGATGGAAAAAACTAACAAGGATCATAAATTACTAGCTAATGATAATGAATTTATAAGGGTAAATATTGTATTATATTTTAATTTCATGATATTAGGATTATGAGTAACCTTACCTGCATTCATGAAGTTATTCCATTATTTTTTAGTGACAAAAAACCAAAACATCTATTCTTCCATGAGTGATGTTCATTGTGGGGAATAAAGAGTAGAATATGTTCATCCATTTCTCATTAGAGTGCACACTAGGGGTGGAAGGGTTGTGTTCAATACTATACTTTGACCATTGGAAGAATCCAAATGAAGGGGAATTTTCTCAAGGTAATACTCTATAAGAATGAAATTATTTATCAATGTACAAAAATTCATGAATTGTGAAATACTGAGGGAGTTGGATTACATGAGAAAAAGTGAGAAGTGGGGGACCTAAATCATGAATATCAGGATCTAAATAACAAAAGGGGGTGGTATGTGGGTTGTAAATTAATACTAACCATGTCTTTGAAATACCGGATCCATAATCTCATTATCAATTATGGGGAAATAAACAAGCAGTTTGATCACTGACCATGTCTTGATAAAATGGGACCTGTGATTTTTATTCCCAAATTCCACCATGGAATTTACCACTGATGGGATGTGGTCCTATTTTTTATTTCATCACCACTAAGTGAACCCTACATGGATGTGGAGGATTATGGGGATATAGATCAATGGAGAACCAATGTATTACTATTAAATGAAAGCGTTTTAGCTAGAAATCAATGACACTAGTGCAACGACTCCATGCATTGAGAAAATCAAGAGACTTATTAGTATAAGTGAGAGTTAGAATCATCTCATAATAAGAGTATCAACTAAGTGTCATGTGTGAAAATGGAATTTGGTGGAGGGGTGTTGGTCATCGAGACTGTTAGAGTTGGTGTATTAGAACCAATTGTTTTTACTTTGATTACATGAATATTTGAGGTATTAAATTTTAAATTAAACATCTTATTATGTATTGTTCATTGTTTTTCATGACCATAATGTAATAATGTACTACATTATTTGTCTAATTTATAAGGTTATAATAGTTCCCTATTATGATGAGAACCTTTATGTTCTAGGATAATATTCTGAATATAGTTCTGTGATAGGATAACATACTATGATGAGACACATAGAATATAAACTATCATGTGTGAGCACTCGTAAGACGATGAGACTTACTCTTATAATGTTCACAATTGGTAATCTATATAATGGGAGATTACGAGAACCGAACCGCCATTAGGAATTCCGCATGATTTAGTGTCATCATATATTCCTATCTACGAGTGTGTGTAAGGGTCCTTAGACTTTAATACTATCATTAATTCATATCAAGACTCATGCCCTTAGATTTTATGATTAAAACCATGACACCATCTGTTGGAGTGAAGTAGGGTATGTTGGGTGTGTCATGAATGATATGTTATTAATGGATAAGTCAAAGAAGTATTTTTCACTTCCATAAGTGTATAATTTGATATCTCAACCCTTTTATTGAAATTGAACTATCTCCAAATATTCCATGGTCATGGTGTAATGAAAAGTTTATTTTAGATATCCAAATAATGATATACCAAGAATATAGGTTCATAACACCTTCATGAAAAGTGATTGATGATATTTTGTGGAAAATGGATTATATAATACAGTGAGCATTCGTATGTGGTTTCCTCATTGTGACTTTATGTTCTTTCTCTTAGGTGCCTTGACCCTTTACTAGAGATTAGTATTGGACTTTAGGCAAGACCACCTATTGCCAACAAGAAAGAATCCTAGAGGTTGACAAACTAAGTGTTAATGGGGGTCTCAATTAAATTATATTTGAATTTAATTAATGGAATAAATATCATTCATAAGACTAAAGAATAATTTTATTTATGTTATATTGATCCCGTAAATTAAATAAATATTTTTTCACTAGATTGTGAATAATATATATATGTTTATTGTATTGGATATTTAATAAATATTTATTTACTAGTTTATGAATAAAATATTTATTTAAGAGAATAAAATATTTATTTAAGAGAATTAAATATTTATTTATGGGAATAAAATAATTATTTGGGTGTTCAATAAATATAAGAAGAGTTTAAATGGTCCAAGACCTTGTCTAGTGATACAACCATTATTTATGAGTTGGTAATTATTATTTATCCACTTTTCACAATTTGGGACACAAATGAATAATAATACACTTATTATTATTATTTTTCATGTGATTTAATGAATGGTTATAACTATATGTAATGTACATTATGAAATTAAATTTTTGTAACCAAAATAATAGCTCTTTAAATTGATGACTGCGTCTTTTGTGTAATTCATTCGATATCAATTTCAAGTTTGGGAATAGAGAATTGTTGCTCAAAATGAATTAGCTATCAAATAATCATATTATTTCCCTCTTAATAATGATAATCCCAAGAGATAATTACCTATAGACCAAATAATTAGCTACCAAGAACGAAAAACACAATACATTTGATTCACCGTGGTAGCACCTAAAGAATGAGTGAAATTGCTCGGAGACCATTGGATCACGTTGGATAACTACTATAAGGATTCTACCCTTGGATCCTCACTATAACAATGAAGGAAATATGGAAGATCCTTTTTGGACAATCAAAAAATCATAAATGAAGAATATTACTAATCCCATGTATTTATTTCTTCGGACATTAAATAAACTAATTATAAATTTGACATGCAAGATCCTCACTCGTGGTTTCAAGAAAGAATTATTAAAATAAATTTTAATATATCACCCACTAAAACATACTTCCCCTATGATCAGAACTAATAAGTTGTATTAGAGTGGTCACATTTATATTTATATTTATTTATTAGATTATTGATCTATGCACAATTTTGGTAATATTTTATTTCAAGATAATTGCTCTTTAATCCGACTTGATTTAACATGTTATCGACATATTAATCATATTTTTCCAATGTTTTATTTTGTTAAATATTAATGAATAAAATGAAGAATTACCAAAGATACCATCAGAAAGTACTAAATCATTGGATGATAAAACTAGGATACACAATGTGCGGCCAGATCACACACTGTATACCCATGTGAAGTGTATCTAAGTGGACCAAGTAATTAATTACATGCAGTGCTTTTACTGAACACCGCATGTTGACTAGGACAACCTGGCACATAGAAATCTGATACATGGTTTGTAATTTTCATGTACACATCATGTAATCTAGTTGAGTAAACACATCGAAGCCCGAGTCGTGTGACTTGGATACATGGAAACTAAGGTACATGACATATTACTACACGTACAAGTCCATGTAGTCTCCAATTAATCTAAAAAAATGAAATTAAATTAAATTTTAAATTTCCGCATTAAAACCTTATTTTATTAAAAAAACATCATTGTGTGCCTAAAAATAAAGCAATGGGTTTAAATAATTTTAAATTATAATTTAATTAATTGCAATTAAGAAGTCATTATTGGTTGTTCCATTTATTTTTAACCAATTCCACTGATGATGGGTATATCAAAATAAGATCATATTAGTATTAAGGTGAAATATATTTAATTAATTAATTAATTTAATCATGTTTATCTTAAATAATAAAATAACAAATAATGAAATGATTGATATCCATTTACTTTTACGTATTCATTGATTGTTCATGATCTTGAACGAGACCTATGTATTTATAGGAATTTATTTAATTAAATTTATTTCATGGTTTTATAATTATTTAATATTATATTAAAAGATGGACTTTGAGACATCCCTCACTCCATTATGATGTAGGCCTTGCATGTCGAAGGATATTTATGTAATTACCTTTAACCAATCATTTGGCCCCGCACACCTGCATGTGAGTAATATATATTTTTAATTAATGGAGCATCCCAAGGTGTGTGGGGATAGTTCAAGATGGAACCATTATGACACGAACTTAGTAATACATAGGTGGAAAGTGTAGAATGTTGTAGCTCATTACAATTATGACATAAGGAGTTATTTCCCCTAGGGTATATGTTGATTAAATGTCCACTCATTAAATCAACCATTAGATAAGATCATGATCAGATCATTTAATTACTTATTTATTCTAAATATAATGTATTAAAATTATATTTATTGATGCAAGACCGTGATCACATAAATGAAGGAATTAATTTGAAAAGAAAATTTTAAATAAAATTGATTATGCATAAATGTTATATATAAACATGGTTAATTAAATAAGTAAACTTTCACTTAAAGATTAACAAGACATGAAAAGGATGAAATAAGATAAAAATCTATACATAATAAAATAATATTCCTCAATCTAATATTGAGGCATACTAGGACTTCTTTTACATTATTCAGAATAAAACTCAATAAAACTATGTGTTTGAACAACCCTTTTTGGTGCACATTTTCTATAAGGGGGGTTCTTATGAATATATCGGGTTTACTTAAACATTTTATATCAAGAGGATTATATCTTTCTAAAATTGGTGTAATTTGGACGAATGTGTTGAGAAAAATTCAAGTTAGGATTTCTAGACTGGGGAGTCCACTCAACAGATCAAGAAGCTACCAGCATATAGTTGGAAAATACATGCATACCTAAATACCATCAGAATTTCTTGACCAACCCTTTTTGGGGTTATGTGAAGGGGAATATAGATCCTTCACACTATGGTGTCCTAGAAACTACAAATTATAATTTAAATGTTGTGTCTATTGGGACTTGATAAAATAATTGGAGAATTAATAAAATCAATTAATTATTTCTCACCAAATATGTATCAAGAAAAGTAATTATAATCTATTATTTTAATTAAAGAATAAAATGAAAAGATCACTATCCTTGCGATCAATATTGGATAAAGATAATATCCTCATTGGAAGTAAATTTTAGGAGTGTTTTGGATGGCTTTGGGTTGTTCTACACCATGAATGGAAATCTTACATGCAAGATTCCTCAATACCTAATCCGACTACTCAATAGGCGATTGATGAAAAGTTTTGAGTCTACAAAAAACATATGGTCAATGTGGTCTACATTCAATGTTTGATTCTTTCAACTATATCAAGTGAACTCATGAAGTCTCATGAAAACATGTATGCATATAGCATGATTGAGCACCTATTTGGTCTTTACTCGGATATAGCTAGACAGGAATAAATTGAGATTTCCAAGCCTCTCTTTCTGATTAAGCTTAGAGAGGGTTCCCCAGCTGTGCCTCACATAGTCAAGCTCATTAGATACATTGAGCTCCTAGATGTTCTAGGGTTTAAAATCCCCAAAGAAATGGGCACTTATCTCATTCTGGCATCTCTCCCTCATAGCTTCTCATGTTTAGTTGTGAATCTTAATATGAAAAACACTGATAAGTCTCTACTAGATCTTGTTATCATACTTCTCCAAGTTGGTAAATATATGAAACACAAAAATAGTTTTTTCATTATGGTGAATAAATGGAAATGAAAGGAAAATATATTTAAGCTCAAAGCTTCTTTAAAACCTTCCAAGAAGAATAAGATCAAATTGGAAGCAAGGGACCACGATTCTATCTATTTCACATGTGGAAAGAAGGACCGCTAGAAGAAAACTGCACCTAGCTAATGAAGTAATGGAAAGAATCAAGTGCATTTTTATCAAGTAAAATTTATCTATTTATACAAATTGGGTATTAGATATAGCTTGTTGTTATCACATATGTATTCAAATATATTAACCAAGTAGATTCATAAAAATTGGCCAAGGGGAGTTATATCTAGAGCATCCAACTGAGCTAAACATTCAATTGTAGCTATTGGGGACTACCACCTCACATCGCTGACCGAAATTATCTTGGGTTTTAAGTGTTGTTACTATGTTCCTTCAGTTACCAAAATCGTTATTTATGTATCCAGAATAGATACATATGGAATCATTTTTAAATTTGTAAATAAATGTTTCTTATTTTATAAATATAACATTTTTAGGGTAAGGCGCATTTACATAATGGAATTTACATGTTGTATTACAAGAATCAAGTAATGGAAATTGATAGCAAAGTTACATCACAAGGCTCATACCACACACAAATTTGGCATCACCTACTAGGTCATGTAAATGATAAATTCATTAAAAAATTACATCAAGATGGATATTTGGATTCATTCAAACTAAAATAACATAGTGTATGCCACATATTTTTACAAGAAAAAATGATCAAAACCCCATTTAGTGGGAAAGGTGAAAGGGATAAAGAGATTATTGAATTAGTTCCAAATGATGTGTGTGGGCCTTTTCCTATTGAATAAAGGGGTGGGTTATCATACTTTATAACTTCTAATAATTATTTTAGTAGATATTATTATATTTACTTAATGAGGTATAAGTCAGATTCTTTTGATAAATTCAAGGAATAAATGAATGAATTTGAGAACCATCTTTGTAGGAATATTAAGAAACTCGGCTTAGACCAAGGTGGAGAATATCTTAATCAAAAATTCATTGATAACTTATGGGTTTTTGGGATCCAATCCCAACTCACTCCTCCTTACACGCCTCAGTGGTATGGTGTAAGAAAAAGGCGAAACCAATCCTTGTTGGACATAGTGAGAACATTGATGATTCATGCAAGTCTTACATTATCATTTTAGGGATATGAGTTACAAACTAGGTCACAAATACTAAACCAAGTACTAACTAAAGAGATAAATGGTATTCCATATGAATTTTAGAGTTAAAGAAAAACCATGTTATCGAATTTAAAAGTGTGGGGTAGTGAATCGTTTGATAAGTCGTCTTCAGGTAAAAACATGGACCCCAAGGGACCAAGTTCACATTTATAGGATACCCCAAGGAAACAATGGGATATTACCTATACAACACCTTAGAAAAAATGGTTATAGTGGAAAAATAATCCACATTACATAAGAGGGTGTACATATATAAAAGGGATAGTAGGAAAGAGATAAACTTTGATGTAGTCAAGGCTCAAGGCACACAAGAGTTGGTACAATATCAGGTTCCACAAAGCCCTGTGGAAGAAGAAACTCTTCTCGAGACACAAGAACTTTGTAAGAGTACAGGAGAGCTTAGAGAACCATAAGAGTATGGTTTTATAGTTACTGAGGATGGTGACTCATTATTATTTTATAATATTGATCCTTTAACCTATATGGAATTAGTAAACGACAGAAATGCTTCCAAGTGGAAAGAAGCCATGAATTCTAAAATTGATTCCATGTACCAATACAAAGTCTGGATTTTGGTAGTTCCTATAGTGGATGTATATACTATTGGTTAAAAATTGGTATTCAAGATGAAAATAGACATTTAAGGACATGTTAGTACCTAAAAGGCTCGACTAGTTTCAAAAGGGTTTAAACAACATCAAGGTATTGACTATGATGAATCATTTTCACCAGTTTTAATAATGAAATCCATCAGAATTATACTTTCCATTGTGGCTTACCATGACTATGATATTTGGAAAATGGATATCAAAATATCCATCCTTAATGGGAACCTTCATGAATTTTTCTACACGAGACAACCCTAAGGGTTCATGACTCTAAAATATGCCAATAAGATATGAAAGATTCAAAAATCCATTTAAGGATTAAATAAAGAATCTAGGCCATGGATCATTAATTTTGATGAAGCCACAATAGAATTTGGTTTTTTGAAGGGATTATACTATCCATGTGTCTATAAACAGTTGAGTGAGAGTGCATTCGTATTGTTAATATCATAAGTTGTTGACATGTTACTTATTGGAAATGAAATACCAGTCTTACAGTATATTAAGGATTGGATGAATAAATTATATTCTATAAATTTCTTGGGAAGGGTAGCATATGTTCTTAGGATCAAGATCAATCATGATAGATAGAGGAGGTTACTTGGTTTAAGTCAAAGTACATACATTTACAGGATACTAAAGTGATTCAGTATGGAACAATACAAGAGGGGATTATTGCCAGCATCACATGGAATTAATCATTCAAAGAAAATGTGTCCTCATACCCATGTGGAAATAAATAGAATAGAAAGGATTATATACACATAATTTATTGGTTAATTCATTTATTCTATGAAATTTACTAGGATAGAGGTCGCATATAAATTAATTGTTGTAGGAAGACATCAGGTTGATCCCAGTGACCACCATTGTATGACAGTCAAGACTATTCTTATGTATATGAGGTGTAGTAAGGATAGAGAGGATATGAGTAACTAGTCATTAGAGTATATTTGTATGATAGTTTCCAAACTTATTGAGATGAAATGAAGTCATAAACAAGATACATATTCAATTTAAATAGAGGTTCTGTGAGCTAGAAGAGATCAAAGAAGGATGTGGTTTTAGATTTTACAGAAGAGTATGACTATATTGAAGCCTCTAAGGTAGATAAAGACTAAATTTAGATGTGAAATTCCATCCAAGATAATGATGTGATGCCCAGTATTAAGGATCCCATTACACTCTATTGGGATAATACTGCAGTGGTGGCTATTTCAAAAGAGCCACGGTTACATCAGTTGAAAAAACACATACATTAGAAGCATCATATTTTCATGGAATTTTTTAGAGAGTTGATGTTTTAGTGAGCAGTATTTCCATGGAAGAAAACATGGAATACTTATTGAATTAATCGTTGACTCAGCAGAAACATGATTGTCATGTAAGGCATAGTGAACTGAAATTCATAGGCAGTTGCCTCTAGTCCAAGTGGTAGTTTTGTAGTGTTGTTTTCCTAGAAAAAACTATTTGTAGTTTGATTACATGAATTTTTTATGTATTGAATAGTAAATTAAACATCTTATTACATATTTTTCATTGTTCTATGTGAACATACTGTAATAATGTCCTAGAGTATTTGTTGCATTGATAAGGTTATAGTACATCCCCACTATGATGAAAAACTTGAAGTTATATGAAAATATTAATAATATAGTTCCATGGTTGGATAACATACTATGATAGGAAACACAATATATAGACCGTCAGGTGTGAATCCTCTTAAGGAGATGAGACTTCTTCTCATGAAGTTTTTACTTGGTAATCTACAAGAAGGGAGATTATTACAACAAAACAGCCAGTAATAATTCTGCATGTTTTGGTGTCATTAGATATTATTATATGCAAGCATGTGTAATTGTATTTAAACTTAATTATTATCATTAATTCATAAAATGGCTCATGAACATAGATTTTCTTAAAAAACCATCAAACCTTATATTTGTTGGATGTATGGAATGTTGTGTGTGTCACGACTAACATGAACTTGAAGGATAATTCAAGGAATGATTTTTACATTCCATATTTATGGAGGTTTAAATCTTATCACTTAGATTAAAATAGAACTGTTTCCCAAAATTCCATGTCAATGGTGTAACTATGAGTTTATTTCATATAGAAAAATTATGATGTATCAATAGGTTGATGACACCGTCATGCAACCTGCATGATGAGATTATTTGATGAAGGGATTATATTTCACATTGATCGTTCATATGTGGTTGTCAAATTGTAACATTATATTATATTTATTGCATACCTTGACCCATTTCTTGATAGTAATCTTGGATTTTAGTCTATTCCTCCTAACTCCAATATGAAATAATCCTAGAGGGTAACAAACTATGTGTTTCTGGTGGCCTCGATTAAATTTTATTTCAATTTAATTAATGGAATAAATATAATTCTCAAGACTATGGAATAATTTTTTAAGCTATAATGATCGCATAAATTAAATAAATATTTATTCACTATATTGTGAATAATATATATATATATATATATATTATTGAATCCTTAAAAAATATTTTTTTAATAGTTTGTGAATAAATTATTTATTTAAGAGAATAAAATATTTATTCGGGTGTTCAATAAATACAAGAGGAGTTAGAACAGACCAGGACCATATCCAGTGAAAAGTTAATTATTTACGATTTAGTAAATATTATCTATCCATTTTTTAAAAGTTGGTGCCCAAAAAAATAATAATACTGTTATTATTAATATGTGTCATGAAATTTCAGTAATGTTTATAATTATATTTAATTTCTATTATGTAATTTAATTTTTAAATCCAAATCCCAGCTCTAAAAATATATGTATACCTCTATTGTTTAATTCATTTGAAACCAATTCCATGTTTGTGAATAAAGAATTGTTGTGAGCAATGAATTCTCTCTCGAATCATCCTCCTCTATCCCTGTCATGAATGAGAATACCAAGAGATAATTTCTTCAAGGACAAAGAACAAGCAATAAATAATGAAAAATTAAAGATATTTGATTCACTTATCTAGAACTTGGAGAATGATTGGTGTTGGTCGGAGGTCATTAGAGCACGTGTGGATCATTGTAAGATGGATTATACCCTTGGATCTTCACAGGCACAACAAAGTCAACCCGGAAGGTCCTTTTTCAGACAATCAACAACCATAAATGAATAAAGTTCCCAATCCCATGTATATATTTCTTCAGACATTAAGAAAAATAATTATAAATTTGAAGTGAAATATCCTTACTTTCTGTATTCGCAATAAATATTTAAAGAAAAATTAATATATCTCCTTCAAATGCACACTTCCACTGTAACAAGAACCAGTAAAGACAACATGAGGATGATGAAATTTCGATGTGGGAATTGGTGGTTGGGCCGAGGATCAAATATCTATCCATCAATACACATTATGATAAATGGTAATGAATCCATAAATACATCTAGAAGGTTTGGTGGAAGAATAATGACACCAAATTTTGACCAACCTCTCATACAAGGACCTAATTAAAAATTTATTTTTATGTAATGGGTCAGGAACTAAACCTTTCTATTTAACATCATGTAGCAATGAAATTTTAAATTCATATTAACATCATATGATAAGGATGGATGTGTGTTTTATAAATCTTATAGTTATATATATTTGTTTAGGGGATTTGGGAGATATTTCTTGTGTAGTGAGAAGGTAATATAGACCTAATGGGAATTGGAGAGCCGAAGGACCCATCACCACACAAACATCTTCATATGTGGATACAAACAATTTACGTTCATGATGATTAATACATGTGTTATGAGGTTTTATAAATAGAACATGAATTTATGGAAACACATAAAGTATCTATCAACAGTACTGTTGAATAAATCTACCTTGGGAAAGAAAGTTTATCGTTTAAGGTTGTGGAAAAAGAATAGTAGGTATGGCAGTATTTAATGAAATGGGAGAAGTTAAAACATGACAATAATTGGAGATCGCAGTGGTGGAATAGAGTATAATATGAAAAGGAAAAATTCATTTTATAGTTTATGTCCATGTATCTTGGACCAAAGAGTCCCTATGGAAGATATGTTTTCCCCCTGATTGGAGACAGTCCACAAAATTTGTAAGACCACATGATCCTTGATCATTATGGGGTCAAATTGGTGAATAATTAAAAACCATGTTATAAGATAGATAATTATGGGGAAATAGGCTATGTATGAATTCTATTTCATCCATTAGAAAACATAAATCACAAGGTGGTTAACCAAGGGTAATTTTATTGGGAAAACATACTCATGTAATGTGCGTAAATGCATGTAGGGTGAACAGAAAAAGAATTTATGTTGCACTGAAATGTATAAGGTTAGATGAGAGTAAAATAAAACCTTATAGGATCTAAATAAATGGGTGAACTAATAGTAGTTGATCACTGAAGACCTTGCCTTTGAAATTCTATTTCCACCACATCCTCAATATATGGGCAATGACCATTTTGATCAACCAGTGACCATGTATTAAAAGCTTGAGACATATCATGTTATTACCAAAATTATTATTGGGAATATAACTTGGATGGAAGGTGGGTCTATTTTTCATCATTATCTCATAACTAAGGGGCTTGTTTAGGAATTGGGGATGATGGGGATTCAAATGGACGAATACCCAAAGTGTTAGCGTGAATATGAAGAAATTTTCCAGTAGAATTCAACTCATTGGGTACCATTCCTACATGAATTTTATTACTTTTGAAGGGTGAATCAGTATGTGAGATTCAAACCCACCTCTTAAATATAGAATCTTCCTAGCGTAATTTGAGTGTACGAAACCTATGGGAGTATATTGATCCGAATAAAACGTTGTGTGAAAGACATGGTGATGGTGTATAGTCTCAAGAAAAATAGTTTGAGAGTACTTATGTGTCTCATGGGTCTAGAATAAAGATAAAAACATTTCATATAAATAGTTTAGTATGTTATTGACAACAAGAAGATGGTGTTTTCCACTTGGATGAGGAATACATGCCAATTTTATAATATATGTATCGTATAAGGAGATGTTAGATATTAAATTTGAGGACATGTAAAATGGACCAATGTTTGTGCATTTTTACATCATTCATCCATGATGTTGATCATGTTGTTTTAAAATGTATAAAAAAGATGACATGACATGGTGTTTTGTGTCATGTGATAAAGAACAATTCCAAGAAATTTAATTTAGTTTGTAATGGACTTATGTAATATAGTTTTATTTTTTCAAGCTTGTACTTAATGGAGTTCCTTTTAAGTTCATGTATTTAGGACCCTAACCATGTAGGTTTTCTTCATAAAATTATGATTAAGGTACTATATAGTTTAATGTATTATAGATAGTACTATGGTTCAAAGATATTTAGGGTCTCACAATATGGACCAATGTGAACTGATGTGAAATAATACACAGTATTTCTTAATTAACCTTTAATTGGTGGAGAAATAATATTCTCTCTATCTTGGATGATCAATGAGTATATAAAATTGTAACAATACATTTAAATTGTAAACCTTATTTCCCACATGGTCTCTAGATTAAATGGTTTCATTCCATGTATCGTTTTTGTTCTCAAATCTAGAACCAAATCACTTTTAATGAAGGGGAAATGGAAAAATATTTTATTGAATGCTCAATCCACATGGTTCTGATGGACCATGAGGTTTTCTAGATCTTGAAACCTAGTCTCATTAAGGGATTATAACATGACTATATAAAATAAATACCTTTTTTTCTTGAATATATTGATGATAGATTGTTTTCCAGAGCAATGGATGTCATACCATAATAAGTAGAATTACTTATTTTCCATTTACTAGGTGGTAAGGAGTCACCAAGGTAGAGTTTTGATTCATTGTCCCATATTCCACTATATCATTAAAGTGATATTTAGGATGACTATTCTTATTCTGATCCTCTGTATTATATAGAATGTTTTGGATAATATTTTTGAATGTCTCAATATATCTATTTGTATCTATATGATAGAAAGGAGCATGATTGGACTTGATTCCATACAACGAATACACCTTCTTTATCCCAGTACCTTGGAAAATGGTTTCATTATCCATGAGAAAAAATGAGGGTTATTAAAAAAAATGAAGGATTTGGGACTCCATGTTCTCAATCGAGGATCTTTACAACAACTCCTTAATGGTAAAAACCACATACCGTTTTGAGAATTAGTTTGTGTTAGTAAGGCTGAAATGACACCATCAAGATGTTGATAAAGGATATTGAACTATAAAAACTAGTTTCCATACATAAAATTTTCATGATTATTTTTTTTCTCTAAAAATATATATTTTTTGAAGCTCTAGTTTAGAATGAATATGTCATACAAGACTCTTCTTAATGAGTTACATACAGCCATGAACCGTGGATGTCACGAAGTGGCCTAACATTTTGATCTGAGGGGAGGGAGTAAATCCTAATTGAGAGGTATGAATGACCAAAAATAGTAATTATATAGAACCTTAGGTAAATAATTACCCTGTATACAATAGAGAAGTATTTCATCGAATCGGAATTAGAATTGGTACTTATTTGAGTTTGGTCTATCATAAGTAATAAAATTAATTACATGCCAGTTGATTTTCGCTCACTCTACTCGGTCATATTAGAGGAATCATCCCAAAATATTTTTCAACTTTATTAGGTGAATTTTAGGCCCTTATATATTGATAAAAACTATCATGTTGGTTCACATCATAGTTCACATCATCAATAATAACGAGGGAAATTAGTTTCAGAAGTACCACATGGATTTCCAAGTCATTTGGATCCGACTCTACACAAGATATAGAAAAGATTTCCAATGTGTATACAAAATCATTTTGTGCTCATGATATACATGTACTATTCAGTTCAGAGGTAATTTTGGTCATCAATTCATGGGTTTTATCTACTGAGGTTATGAGAACATATTTTGAAACACTATTATTACCATTAATTTTCTTAATGACCATTTCTAGTTACCCTTCACGTTCTACAATACAAACTCAATCTCAAAGGAATATTCAAGACTTGTGATGAGATATTTGTACCCATATTTTTTTTGGTGAATCCTTTAATGATAATTAACACGTATTTCCTGATGGACTTGGATAAAGTGATGAAAACAACTCTAAGGTCAACACTATTTATCTTAGGGTTATTGAAACTTCTTCTATTTCAACTCCCAGGGGATCTGTCAAATTGAATTTTATAACATCATGATACATGATCAATATAGAAAATATCCTCATTTGAGATGTTCTTAATCTATTTAAACTCCTCAAGGATGGGGTTATGGAGTCGAATTCAACATATTGTTGGTCATTGATAGGTTTATTTGAAAAAACGTGTTGTTGAACTATTTATAGATAAATTCTTATAATACCAATCACCCAGTAAACATGGTGTGGTTGAGGATTTACATAAATAGATCATTATTAGAGATGGGATGGATCTCCCAACACTCAAAAATAATAACATATACAATAAACTTCAAAAAACAAGGTTAGGTGGTATTTATTAATAAGTGACTGTCATGTCTTTATATAAAGAAACATTTGAGTGGGATATTATAAATAGTCATCCTTGACTTATTGGTTCTACTAATCCAAGTTGGAACCAATGGACCTTTCATGGGTAGTCACAAAATTTACTATAGGTATCCATAATATAGGTGGCTTCAGAACTATAAAATATTGTATAAAATAATTGATTTAATAAAAAACAGTATGAAATTCTTCATTCAATTGATATATGGCACACTTATTCATTATTTTTTAAAATTTATTACATTTTCAAACTATATAGGTGAAAAAAAATCATATGTATGGTTGATGGACCCATTGAACATGAAATTATTGTGATTACATGGAGAACAAATTTTGGTGATGTATTTGACATTCTACATATTGATTTCAATTCCTCTTCATTTGATAGAAAAGATATGGAACATACCAAAGGTAACATTTAATGAAAACTTCAATGTGAGCAATATATTCTAGTGTTTATAGATTATACTAAACAATTTCCAGAGACTATCTTTCTTGTACTGGTGTTGGGAGGATTTTGTCACAATTTTGTTTTATATATTTCTCTTCCAATACCTCGTGCTTGGGCTTAAATATGTTTTTAGGGACTATTGGTGGTCCTCTTCACCATTTTTCAGGATAAAGGGAATCACTAAATAGTAATGTGTTTCAAGAGGTTCCATGAATGTAATAGATCCTTTATCATTATTATCCATTTAGATATGATTGTATCCAAAATATCCATCCATGAAGGAGAGATCTTAAAACACAACATCTGTGTTGATTAGAAACAATGTAATTGGGATGGGGAAGTCATCCATTTGGTAGTGGTGGATGAGTTCTTGGAAGTTGATGAAAAATATAATATTAATTTTATTCTTCCTAACGAGGATGATATTTTCTATCCACATGGGATACAAAACATCCGTGATTATTTAGGACTTGATCATGTTGTTTATTTCTACCTTGAACATTGAATGATGGGACATATTTATCTTATAGGTTACTGTTTTGAATACATTATTGATTACTCAAAGTCCAAAAGAGGGGAAAATGAAATGGGATTCAATCCTTTAAATATGATTTTTAGTTAAATAGAAATATTTTATAGTTATATTTTAGGAACACCAATAGACATTGATTTCATTGAGGAAAAACTAGAAAAAGAAGGAGTGGATGTGACCTTGAATGGTTTCACCTTCATCCTCCCAATAGTATGAAATATTTTCCTAAAAATATTCATTTTTTTATCCCCTGTGAAATAGGAATTAGGTGATGTTAACATAGTTTCAAAAGGAGGAGAAATTTTTTAGGTCCTCAATGAGGTTGTCAAATAAATCATTTTTTAAGTGGGGTACATCACAGATTGATAGTCAAGTTTAAATTTATACAATGATCTTGAGCACATTATACTTATGAAAATATTTAATGTTTTTACCCCAGGTTTCTACCCCATAGTAATAAGTGTATGTGGTCCATCTTATTACATTTTTAGGGATTCGATTTATACATTTCTTATCCAGTTACTGATTTTGCAGCTTTAGATGCACTATGGATGGATGTGGATGAGCATTAGACGGTGTTGGTTGAACCAAATTTTCAACCAATAATATGGGATGGGAATCCACCATAGGGGATTCTAATTATATATAAAAAACATTATATTCACATGGAAATTCTTGTCTTTGGGACTCAATAGAATTGACAGTGTGTACAGTTTTAACACCATTGGTATTGTACTTATAAGATGTGTTTCTTCCTTTTCTACATGAGGGCTAATTAGAGGATGAGGTAATTATATAACAAGATTAATCCTTAAGGTCTCCAAAGTGAAGCACCAACTTGATATCACTGATAGAGAAATAATCCTAATCTTAATAAATAGATTCCTCTATGATGGTATAATTCATGGAACATCCTCACAATGTAAGTGGCATGAAGTCCATGATTGTACCAACTAAAATAGGTACCAGAAACGTCTTCTGATTATACTTCTACTACTGGAATTTTCTCTATCGATCCTTGGTAGGTTGCATAGATGGTGGTGTAACTAAACTAAAGGGGCTACCCATGGAGCGTTCTAGTAGATTCAATCAGACACAAATGATTCCATGGGTCTCAATGATTTAATTTCAAGGTACCAAATCATAGTAATATCGAGTTCCTCTTTAAGAAACCTATCAACATTCTCAACCATCTGCTTTATCGTTGTGGGTAGAAAAAATGTACAAGATATGTTCTTAAGGGTCATCCAATTCAGAAATATTATGGTCCAACAAGTCTTGGAGACATTCCATGAAGACAAAGTACTATTTGGGGATGTTACCAAGGAGAATCTTGAAGGTGAGTGAGTTGGTATGGTTATTTTAATCATATTATTGTAAATTATTCATTTTTGGAATCTTTCAAATGTTATTCTCCAAATAAAAAAAGAATAATCCTTGGAATTTGTCATCCTGGGTGAAATATATTTAGTAATTTTGATCATTAAAAGGGTTTTGTGGAACCTTACCGTATTAGTTGGTTTGAGGATCATTCATGAGATGAAGTTGTGCATAGCGAGGACTATTTAATGGGGTCCCTAGAATCCTATTTGACTAGGGTTCAGAGTCTACTACCTGGATTTTTCAAGATGTTGAGAAATAACAATGAATTCCAAAAATCCACATCAATATATCATGTAGATGAGGATTGTAACTATCTCATCTCTAATGTTCTCTACATATATCCCCAAAAGTAGTTCCATGGTAATATTAAGTTATAGAGAGCATTTCAAGTCATTACAACAAGAAATGAAGTTGGGGATATATGATTTACCCCATTTCATGCATTTCGAGAGATCAGTGGTTCTTATCCTGTATAAGGTAGAACTGGACAAATATATGATTTTTTTTATTAAAATCCTAGATTGTGATAAAACCTAGTGTCTAATGGTTGATCAAGATGAAGGAATTTCTTCCAAATTCTAGAAAAAGAACTAGGATTTTACCACCTCTTATTTGTATAATATTCCCAAAATCATTCCAAAATGGGAGGAAATGAGGTAAATGCTTTTATTAGGATCACAAATATTTTGGAGAAAAAAATCACATTACTAAAATATTATGGTGGATGAGTATGGTCTACACAAACTAGATACAACTTCATATCTGGATGAACTACAGCTCATTGTTTCCCTACATATTAGAGGTGACTTGTCAGAGAACTAATAATGTCATCATTAAGGGGTTTTAGTATGCATCCTCCATCTAGTTTCATGGCTAGGCCATGATACATGGTATTCATGATCCATAGATGGGAAATACCATAAATCCATTAAAGAAGAAGTCACAAGAAAGGAATTTTTATCTCTTGGGGGAGTCAAAAATCCACCATCAGTCCAAGTCAGATATTTGGAGCCCAAATCTTCAGCCCAAATGGATTAAATGAGAACAATTAGTAGTCAGGGGTCTATGAGGAGAGATATGGGACCATCTTGATCATCCCCTACCTAAGGGTGGTACTTATTATGTTGTGTGACACCAATTCTCTGGTAGATCTCCGGATATTTTAGTAGGGACAGAATTATTTAATTATCTATGTTTTCTTATGTGTTTTTAGAGAGACCAAATCATTAGGTAATCCCATTAACTTTTTCATAGTTTCATAGTATATATTGAAGTTCCACAGTATGGAATTCAAAGAAAATTGATTATTTATACGGATGAGTATGAACACCTATTGAAAGGTAAGCATGACACTACTGATCCTACCATAGTGGGTCATTCTCCTCATGTGCCTTGTACCTTTATTAACACTCCAATTTTATAGAATTATTGTTGGTGAAAAAATTCATGATGGTAGCAGTTAGTAATAGGGTGCTGTTGTAATCATCCATCCTTCCAAATGGAGAGACCTTATATCATCATTAAATGATAACAAATTAGATGAAAGGATAATAACCCAACTTCTGATCCTCACATGAGGATTTACTTTTTCATTAATTCGATGAAACATTATGTTACATTCAATATATGTCTACTAAAAGCTCTAATAGAGCAGTCATGTGTTAGGGTTCTAGGCTTATAGAAGTGAAAATATGTTAACCTTATAACACTTTTATTCATTGGACTAAAGGTGATCAATTATTATTGTGTATATAAGTTGATGAAACATAATATGGTGTATCATTTCCCACATAATCATCCTAGGGAATTCTCGATGTTTTTTTTAAAGACTCTCTAGGACATAGATGTGAAAAGTTGTGGGTGGTCCTGTACTTGATAACAACATGTATCTATATGAGACAAATGGGAGGCCAGAGGAAGAAGAAATGTGTACCTTCTATAACCCTCCATGTTTATATGGTATGTCTCTTTTTAAATAAATTTAATCACTTCAATAACTTGTGGTTCACAGAAAACCGAACTAAAAACCATGATACACTACTAAATATTATTATTTTAACATGACCTTTATAACGTAGCCTTTTAATTTAAAGGTGTGAATAGTAATAAATATATTTTAAAATATATTATATGATAATATTCAATGAAAATTTATTTATTAATTATTACGAAATAAACACACAGTTTTTATAAAAGTCATTTTATTCATCAGATATAGTTTTAATGAAAAAATAATTTTTATTGTTTTATATAAAAAAATAAATATAATTATTTTTTAACACTTTTAAAAAATTTATTTGATAAATATAAATTCGTTTTTTAAATAATCATATCAAAATTATTATGTGGGGAAATTTTGAAAAATTTTCTTAAAAGTTAATTTTTTGGTGAATAGTAAAAAATGATTTTTTTATGAAATATGCGATCTTTTGTGAGATTATCCAAAAATAAATATGATATAAAAATTTGTAAAAATTATTTAAATAATAATGTAGGATAATATAATGTACATTTTATGAAACAATATTCTAGAATATATAAATTATAAATAATTTCATGATAAATATAAAAAACATTTTCAGTGACGACACATTGTCTACACAACGTTGAAAAGTTAAAATTTTGTGTTTATAGATACTAATGTAGAGTTGAAAAATATTTTAATTAATTTATTATTAAATATAATTGATACATTATTATTTTACTCATAGTTTTTATTTTTTGAATTATATAACATTAAGGTTTTCTAAATGATTGTGAAATGCTTGTACAAGGATAGAAAAGTCAAATGAACAAATTAAATAAGATATCATGACTTGGGTATGAGTAAATATACATAATGATCAGATTTAAAGTAATATGTTTAGACTGAATAATTTATTTTCATGGTATTAATTTATTTTTAATTTTTATATATGAAATAATTACCTTTTTTTCTTATGAACCCAAATCACAGTGCTTGTGAAATTAGAATAAAAATCGATAAAATGACTTTAATTTAAATTATTTGAACTATTAGATGACCCAAAATTTTCCCTAAATCATACTTCATAACTAATTTTATACAATAATCATCCATGGGTACAATTTAGGACCTTTTGGATCCACTTAGTTTACATTAAGACCCTTATAGTATTTTATTTTAAAGAATGTCAAACTGGTCACATTATTATTTTTAATACGTATAACATTTTAAATATGTGTTCTTATATAATGTATGTTTAAAAAAAATATTTTTAAAAATAAAATATTTTACTTAACCAAGGAGATTTATTTATAATTTTTAGAAAATAAATAACTACCTTAAAAGCTTGCACAACAATGAAGCAATAATTATTAACTTAATAGAGAAATAAAAAAATGATATTAAAAATATTAAAATAAATATAATTTATATAATTAATGTGATACAATAATTTCATAGAATAAATTCACATTTTTATGATATAATAAAATAGTTCCTTTTGAATTAGAATTGTTTTCTTGATGTTTTTAATTTCATAGTAATGAATAATATCAAATTTTACAATAATGATATATTATGGAATTTATATTTTATTAAAATATTTTCAAATAATAAAAATATAAAATATTCCCAATTTGGATAATATATGGTTTAAAATTCCATCCTATATTCTTTTATAGTCCATTTGTAAGGATTTAGATCTAGAATAGCCATATTATATTTTAATATTTTGAGAAATTCCAAAAGTGTCCCCCACCTCAATTATAGAAGGAGATCTCCTCCCTCATTTCTTCAAAACATGTTAAGAATTATATCTCATCCAATAACATCAAATTTCTCCTCCCAAAAACCTTATCCATGTTTTATAGGTGTTGGTCTTCCAAAAATACCAAGCCTAGATCCCTTAAGAAGAGATCTAAAAGAAGTCCACTGAAGAGGAGTTAATCATCCTTACCAACTTTTCCAAATTTATTAATCCTTATAATTCCTCTTAATGTTCTAGTTACATAATAAATTAGTAAATCAAGTATCATAAATATAAATATATTATATTTTTAATTTTTTACAACCACATTACACCTTTCATCCATCTTATGAAAATGAAATCACCATGTGTGCATACGTATGACTTACGATCTCCATGCAGTGGTGTAATATTTTTTTCATCACAAATTTACATGGATTGTTATCATGATGTAAATAATGGATATCTATTATAATTAATACATTATATAAATTCTATAAATTAAATATATCATGCACTCCCTATCCCTTCCAATTGTTAAAGGAATGATATCATTGCTCATGCGTATGTACGACCTATCATCACTATGATGCAATGTGATTCGTTTCCCTTGTTCAAAATTATTAAATGGTTATAAAACGACATAAAATTATAAAATTTGATATTTATAACATTATTATCATTCTATAGATGATTTATCTATACCTTATTCAATATAATTGAGGCATTCATGACAAAACATGCAAGAGAAAACAAGGAAATTAACATCTAAAGCAAAGAAAATAATGAAATATTGTTAATGAACAGGTCACAAGATGTGATGAAAGGGTTATATAATATATTATAAATATTAATAAGGTTATTTTATAAATGAATAAAAAATTTAAAACCATTATACATTATTTTTTTACATGATTGATGGAAGTCAAAGATGAGGTAAGGGAATTTTTAGCCAGAATTTCCAATCATTGGTTTAACCTTCTACTCTATTGAGTATATTATCTTGTATTTACACAAGTTTTTTTTGTACTTATAGGTAATACACCTAACCAATTCATTTTATTTATTCTCACATCAATGATATGATATTTTTAAGGGGATTTCTATTAAAAATACTATTTTAAATTTTTCTTTTTAAAAATTAAAAACGAATAATTTTTTTAACATAGATGGAATGAGAGGATTTTCTTAATTTTATGATGCCTTATTTTTTTTAATTCCTTAAAATATTATTGTTTTATTTTCAAATAAATGTTTTTTTATAATTGCGCAAATTTTTTATAATAAGTGATTTTAATGATAAAAGGGTTATTCTCTTCAAGAATATTTTAGTGATATTATTAATGTATATATATCAGCATACTTTGTTGAAAAATGAGATTCATTTTATGAATCTATTTACAATATATTTATTGAATATTTTTTTATTAGTTTGATTGGGGATGTACTATTATGATTCCATTATCCACATTACTTTGGATGGTTTATAATTATTTTTACTAGTTGAGGAAATTATCTACATTTCATATAATAGTTTAATACAAATGTATATGTTTATTTTTTCACCCCTTTTATATAAAAAATTCATTGGACATAATATGGGATCAATGAGGATTCCTATAACCCCTCAATGCTTTTGTGGGTCTAATGAGGGAAACTAGGCTGGGTATTGGATGATGTCTTACCCATTTATATATGATGAAATAGAAAAATCCATGGAGAAATGTTTATGATGTCTGTCACTATGAATTCCCTCATTATAAGACTGGTTATTGACATCCCATTTGATTATTTGATTACTAGAATATCAATTATTATGTTTCATTCCCATGTGATTACTTATACAGGATCATTTTATTATCATTTATTTTCCCCATATTATGATCAAGATTATGTTAAAATGTATCGTGTTTCTTTTATTCACCTTGACTAATTATTTATGATTATCAATTCATGACTTCTTCCACTGTACTCTTACACTTACTAGTCATCTGAGATCACCCCTTCCTTATGTTTTATTTTTCTCTAGGATTTCATGAATTATATCATGATTTATGTGTAGGGATAAGCTATGTGAATAATAGTGTTCTCAACAGAATTACTATGTTGTATAAAATATTTTCAATTTTAATGTAAGAATCATATATGTATCTAGTTTTCAAAAACTAATAAGAAATTCAGTCTTTCGGGATAAGATTCATTGTATATTATGGTAATGAAATAATGTAACCACCTAATCTGGGATACTAGGGTCGAAATATTTATAGTTGGTATCAGAGAAAGTTTAATAGATACAGTGGAAGATAGATTTGAAAAAACAAAGATTAGGGAAATGTAACCCTATAACTGACTTTTCTATTTTTATCAAAGTAACCAATCTTATAAGTTTATGATTAGTTACACATAAATTTTAAATTTATAATTTATTTTACATTATTATTTCTAATCTAGTCTCATTTATTCCATATCTTAGAAATGGTGCCTATTTAAAGGAATTAGAACTTTTTCATTGCACATAATCCATGTAGAGATTTCCTGCTTGGGAAAGATAATTATGTAGGAGTAGGAACTAAAACTAGGGAAGGACAAATTATAACTATATTGGGATAGATGACTTATGTTATAATAAATAACATTACCCATATGGATAATCATGGTCCACAATGTAGTGTAAATATGATAGACTGCTTCATCCAACAACAACCTCCATCATTTAGTTGGACTAAAAATCCATTTATAGCTATGAAAATGACAAGTTCCTTTGAGAAGATATTTCTTGATTTGGGGTGTAATAAGAGATAGAAGGATTTCAAAGTAGTTTATCATCTATCAGGGGATGCAGATCAATGGTGGTTATTGATATAAAACACTATGGAGGAAGAAATTTCAAACATAAAATTTAAGTATTTTATGGATCTCTGCTTGGGAAAATATTTTCCTCATGAAAAGAGAGTGGATATAGGGAGAAAAGTCTTGAGTATGAGACAAAAGGAGGCTGATAATGTTGCTAAATATGAATCCCACACCATAATTCTAGAAAGGAATTATATGGACTATGAACGTACTTATAAAATTAATATTTTCAATTTCATTAATGTGATTAATACTTTTATACAAAGGGAACAAGTCTCCCAAACATTATCATCATATGTGGATATCGTATCACATGCTGTAAAGACAGATAATTAATTCTCTATGTCATATGGCTACAAAAGAATTAAATATAAGAATATGGGTATTGATTACTCTAAAAAAAGAAATAAGGAAAAGGGGAATATGGTAAGAGTTGAATTTAAAAAATGAAATAAATTCAGAATTAACTATCATGGAATATTCCTTTTGGGAATTAGAGTTCTTTATAATTGAGGAGAAAAATTAAACTAGGCCCATGATTTAAAGAGTAAGAAAGTATATGAAAATATGAAATATTTCATTTTTAAATTGATGGGATATTTTAAAAATTATTTTTTTAAGCGTCAAGGAAATATTACCTTGAAAATGGGTGGGGAACAACACTAAGAATATATAGTCACAACAAATGAGGTTGAAGTTACTAATGAATTGGTGCTTAGTACATTAATCATTTCCAAAAATTTAGATAATTATTTATTTGATTTTAGACCATCTATTTTTTTATCATCCTAGTTTTCCAAAAAAATAATTCATTTCCTATTTACCTTAGAAAGGGAGTTTCCAATAAAAACTCACAGTGGGAACCTCATTGAAAAAACGATGTGTCAAGAATATCAAAATTTGAAACATGAAAATGCTCTATTTTCTAATTTAATTTTCATACCTATGCTTGACATTGATATAATGCTTATTATTTACTTGATTTTAAAATATAATGAATTGTTTTTTACAAAGAGAAGGAAATTATGATTCATGATTAATACATGAAATTAATTATCATTAGAGGAGATAATTCATCATTTGTGTCATGTCAATATTCACCTCAAGTACCTCTTCAGAATGAAATTATTGGAAAAGAAGAGAAGAAACAACCTACATATGAAAAATTTCATATTTAAAGAGATGATGTAGATATTGTACAAGAATTAATTGATGTATTTCTAGAAGGATATTACTTTATATACTCTAGAGTGGGAAGTTTCATTTTCTACTGATTTAATACCTAATTCAAGACCTACATAAAGGACTCCATATATAATGGACACAATATAGTTAGAGGAGTTGAAGAAAAAACAATAGGATTTGAGTGGAAATGGACTTATGCACCATAGTGTTTCACATAGGGTAGCCCTTGTTCTTTTAATTAATATGAAATATAGATCTTTGAGGTTGTGTATTGGTTTTAGGTAAATCAATGCCATTATGATAATTAATAAGTATCCGCTTCCTCACATTGATGATTTATTTGACCAAATTCATGGAGAAAAATATTTTTTAAAGACTGAAATTCATTCTAGAAATCATTAATAACGAGTAAAGAAGGAAGATATTTCCAAGGTAGTGTTTCAAATGAGGTATGGAAATTATGAGTTTACAGTATTTTTTTTCTGTTTGACTAATTCACTATATGTTTTTTTTACTTAATGAACACAATAATCATTGAATATATTTTTATTTTTGTTTATGTATTTATTGATAATATATTTTTGTACTCTATAAACTACGAGGACAATGATAACCACTTACAAATCATTCTTGAGATTCTTAAAAGAAAAGTGTTATTTGTAAAATTTATCAAGTGTGAAATGTTGCTTCAAAATGATTTTTTCTTGTTCATATTGTATCCAAGGATGGAATGTTATTTGATCCTATAAAGACAAAGTCTGTACAAGAATGTCATATACCAACAAACAGAACTAAGTTATTTATTTTCGTTGGATTGGAATGTTACTATCAATGATTTATTAATAAAAATTCCTGATTAACTATCCCATAAACCATTCTTATTCATAGATGGTTATAGTTTATTTGGAAAAAGGAATGTGAATAATGTTTTGAATAATTGAAGATGATATTAGTGAATTCTATAATCTTGAGTTTACCATCGGGAAATAGTGAGTTTTTGATTTATAGAGATACATAAATTAAGGGACTTTGTTTTTTCCACATGCATAATGAAATAGTTATTTCATATGAATCAAGGAAGGTAAAAACTCATAAATAGAACTATACAAATCATGATCTCATGTTTGCCATCATAATCATCGATTTGAATATATGGAGACACCATATATATTGTGAAACATGTGATATATTTAAATATAATTAGTGTTTGAAATGTATATTCTAATAGAAATAATTCAACATGAGTTAAATGTGATGTATTTAGCTACTCAAATATTATTATTTTTCAACACACTAACACCTAGGAATGGTAAATAAGGATGTATATTCATTGAAAAAGATGAATCATAGATCTCTGAAAAAATGAGGTTTGATAGTTATCTAGTGTTCATACATATAAAATATATGGATATAAGAATTATTAAGTAAGGAGAAACATCAATATTTATTCAAGTTATTTCCAAACCATATTTATTGGAAAAGATAAAAAAGTTCTCAGTCTGATGTTTAGAGTTTTCAAAATAAGATTAATGTTGTGAATGATGGGAAACTGGAAGAGTTCGTATATGAAGATGGTGTTCTAAAATTTGGAAAGAGGCTTTATGTTCCCTATATAAGCATTATAAAAAGGTAATTATTGGATTATATCCTAGCTCTAATTTCATAATACACCATGGTAGCACCAATATGTATATATGTTTGATAGAAAATTTTTGGTGGGATAATATGAAGCAGGAAAATACTGATTATGTGTCAATATGTTTTGTTTATCAACAAGTGATGGCTAAAATACATCAACCTAGAGGAGTCATAAAACCACTACCTATTACTACATGGAAATTGTATGACATTATAAGGGAAATTTTCACTGGGATTCCAAATAATCCAAGAAAGAATGATCCAATATTGGTTATTGTTGATCAACTTACCAAACCTGCGAAATTCATCACGAAAAGTGAATATTTTCCCTTAAATCACCTTAGAATACTCTATATTAATGATGTTGTAAGACTTCATGGTTCACCTCTTTAAATTTTGTATGATCAGGATCCACTATTTATATTTTTTTGGAAATGTTTTCAAAAGGCTCTTAATACCAAAATTTATTTGAGTACTAATTATCACCCTCAAACTTTCAAGAAATCAAAATAATTATTCATACTCTAGAATACATTTTGAGATCCTTCTCACCTGACTATAATGGTATATAAGATCAATATATACCTTTATTATAATTTTCCAATAACAATATCTTTCATTAAAGTATTCAAATGAAATTGAATGATGCCTTTTTTTGAAAAAGATGTTGTACAACAACTTGTTGGGATGATATTGATAAAAGTTAGTTTATAGTTTTAGATATTAATGAAGAAACAATGGAAATGGTAAATAGTATTCATAACCCAAATCAAAGAATCTAAAATTATAAAAAATAACTACACAGATAAACTTAGTTAATTTGTTTTAATTTCAAGAGGGGGATCACATTTTCTTGAAGGTATCTCCATAGAAGTGCATTATTAGATTTTATTAAGAAACAAAAACTGATCCCTAAGTACATAATAACATTTGAAATCGTGTAAAAAAGTGGACTTGTGGATTATAATTTGGAAATGACACATATCATTTCTAATGTACTTGATGTGTTCCATATCTCTCTATTAAGAAAGTACATGACAAACCTGAGGCACGTTCTCAATGATGAAGAAATAAAATTGAAACCTGATTTATCTTACAATGAAGAGAATATCTAGATTCTAGATACAAGAGAACAAGTGTTGAAAAATATTATGACTTATTTGGTAAAGTTACTTTGGTAAAATTCTAAAATATAAGAATCGATGTGGGAACGTAAGGAAATTATGATGAAGAGATACCCAAATCTATCTATGAGGTGACATTCTAGAAATTTTTAGGATATAATTTTTTAGAGAGAAGAATTTAAAACCCCAAAATTTTATGGTATATATCTTTTTAAATAATTCTAATATCTTTTACAGATTGTGGTACATACAACATTGATTTTAAAAGCATGATATACTATTATATAATCTTATTTTTATATGACCATTATAACATATCCATTAAACTAGAGGGTTTAAATAAGAATAACTAAATTATGAATATAATAAATTCAAATTCAATACAATTTTTTTTATAAATTCTTATGAAATAAACACATAATTTTTAGTAATGTCATTTTATTCATCAAATATAAGTTTTAATAAAAAAGTGATTTTTATTTCCTTCTTTGGAGGAAGAAGTATAATTAATTTTTGAAATCTTTCAAAACATTATTGATAAAATGGAATTCATTTTTAAAATAACCATATAAAAATTATTCAATGGTGAAATTTTAATAATTTTATGAAAAATTTAAATTTATAGTTAACAGAAAAAATTCGTTTTCATGAAATACGTTATATTGTAGGATATCTTCCAAACAAATATATGATATAAAATTTTATTAAACATATGTAAAGACATATGTATGATAATATAATTAATATATTATAAAAAATATTCCATAACATATACATTATAAATTATTTTAGGATAAATATAAAAATCATATTCAGTGCCGACGTAGTGACTTCACGCCATTGAAAAAGTCAAATTTCCAGACTTATAGATACTAATTTAGAGGTAAAAAGTATTTTTACGAACTTATTATTAAATACAATTAATAAATTATTATTTTTAATATTATTTTATAATTTTTTACTTATATAACATGAATCTTATAAAAAATTTTGTGCAATGCTTGCAAGAGGGTGAAGAAGTCAAATGAACAAATTTATTAATTTATCTAAACATGGATATGAGTGAATATACATAATGAACTACTATAAACAAATATATTTATAAAAATTAATTTATTTTTCTAAAACTTATTTTTTAATTTTTATATATTAAATAATTATCTTTAATTCATATGAAACATTGACATTGTGCTTTTGGAAGCAGATGAAAAATCAATTAAATGATTTTAATTGAAATTATAAGAACCCTTAAATGACTTAGAAATTTGAAAATTTTTATTTTATGAGTAAGTTTCTACCATAATAACCCATGGGTCAAATTTATGACCTTTTGGATCCACTTAGTTGACATTAAGTCCCTTATAGTATTTTATTTAAAATAAAGTCAACCATGTCACATTGTTATTTTTATTAATTATAACATTTTTAATATCTGGTCATCTAGAATATATGTTTTACCATAAATATTCTTTTGAAATACAAATTATTTATTTTCATTATGATAATTTATTTTTAGTTTTCAAGGGGTAAATAATTACATTAAAATCATTCACAAAAAGGATGTAGGAATTATAAATATAATGGAAAAATTAAATAAATGATATTAAAAATATTAAAATAAATTCGATTTTGTATAATTAATTTGATCCATGAATTTTATAGAAGATATTAACATTAATAAAATATAATAAAATATTTTTTTTTTTTGAATTTTAATTGTATTATTAATGTTTTTAATTTCAAAGTAATGAATTGTAACAAATTTTACTATAAGGGTATTTTATGGAATTAATGTTTTATTAAATTATTTTAGAGTCATAAATTTTTTAAATAAGAATAAAAGGGATAATATATGGTCCAAAATACAACCTCTTATTCATTTATAGTACATTTGGATGTCTTACATTAAGTAATAGACTTATTATATTTTAATATTTTGATATTCCAATAATGCCCCTCACCTCAATTACAAAAGGGCACCTCCTCCATCACAAATTCACAACACCTTGAGCATTATATTTAAATAATCCCTTCCCATTTCTCCTCCAAAAATTATTATCAATGTTTTGGAGGTCCTTGTCTTTCCAAAATACCAACCCTATATCCTTAATGATTATATCTAATAGAAGTCCTTCAAAGAGGAGGTAATCAGCCTTTCCAACTCATTCAAATTTAATTCTTCTTATACTTTTTATTAATGTGTAGTTTCAATAAAAAATTAATAAATCCAGTATAATAAATATAATGAGATGTTATTATGATTATGGAATAATAATAATCTTCATTTTATCTATCCTATAAATAATGAAAGCACCGCACATGCATACATAAGACTTACCGTCTCAACGCAATGGTGTAATATTTTTCATCTCAAATTAAATGGGATGGTTATAATGGTGAAAATAATGGATATATATTATAATTATTACATAATATAAATTATTAAAATTTAATATATCATTCACTCCATAACCCTTCTACTCGTTAAAGAATTGATATCATCGCTTGTGCGTATGTATGGCCTACCATATCCATGACATGATGTGATTAATCTTCCATCTTAAAAATTAAATACTGGTTAGAAAACTATATAAAATGATTATATATTTTATTTTTAACATTAGTATCATTTTTGGGATCTTTTTTTGTATATTTTATGGGAATTGGGACATTCATGACAAAACATGAAAGTGAAAACAAGGCAGTTAACATCCGAAACAAGAAAAATAATGAAATATTATTAATGAACAGTTGTTAAGATGTTATAAAAGGATCATATATGATATTATAAATATTAATATGGTTTATTTATACATTAATAAAATGTTTAAAACCATTATAAAGGAGTTTTGAACATGATTGATGTAAGTTGAAGCCGAATCAAGGGAATTCGTTTCCAAAATTTCTATTCATTGGGTTAAACTTCAACTCTATTGAATATTCCATGATATGAATAAATGATAAATGCATTATGAATATATTATGTCGTATTTAATTTTTTTTATGTGAATTTATATATGATATACATAATCTATTCATTTGATTAACACTCACATCAATGATACTATATTTGTATCGAAAATTATTTTATAAATTCTATTTTAAATATTTCTTGTTAAATAATTAAAAAGAGATTTTTATTTTATAAAACATGGGAATGTTTTCATTCTTTAATTAAAACATATTTTTTTAAGGTTCCTTAACAATATTTTATGATTTTTTTCAAATAAAATGTTTTCTTTTATAAGTACATATGTTTTTAAGAACATGTGATTTCAAAGTAAAAGATGATATTTTCCTCAACAATTCTTCAATTATCATATTAATGTATATATGTAAACAACCTTTTCTGAATCTAATGAATTACTGAGTTTGATATATTATGAAACCATTTTCCATAATTTTTTGGATGGGTTTTGATCAGTTTGACTGGAGATATACAATTTTGATACGATTTACTATATTACTTATGATGGTTTATAATTATGTTTACAGATTGTGGAAATTAAGTACATTTCATATACTAGTTGCATATGAATTTATATGTTGATTATGTTTCAAACCATTCATATGAGTCATGTATTAGACTTATTAAGTTATAGGTGGGGATCACTATAGCCCTTCGATACATCAATATGTCTCATGAGAATAACTACTTTCAGTATTGGCTGATATTGTTAAAATTTATGTATGGTGTCTTGGCCAAATCCTTGATAGTATGTTTATGATGTCTAAAATTATGCATTCATTTATTATGGGATTATTACTTGATATCCTATGAGACTATTCAATTAGTATAATATCTATGATTAATTTTCATTCTCATGTGATAATTTATATGGATTCATTTCATCATCATTTATTTTCCCTATATTATTCCAATGATTATATTTAAATGGAATGTGTTTCATTTATTCACCTTTCCTTATTTTTTATTATTAATTATTCATTAAAAAATCTATTTTGCGCTTACCATTAATGGGCATCTATGATAACCCCTTTATTATGTTTTATTTTACCCTAGGATACCATTATGTATATTATAATTGACTATAGAGATAATCTTGGAGAATAATGGTGTTCTCAAAGGAATTACTATGTTGTGTTTAATATTTTTAATTTTAATTTAAGAATCATTTATGTATCTTTATTGACAAAAATATTAATCAATTTGGCCATTTGTAATGCGATTCCATGTATACTATGCCAATGAAATAAAGTAACCACTAACTTTGGGCTACTAGGGTCAGGGTCGTTACACCAACCCTAATAATTATATTCTGATAGAAAAGGTATCCCATGAGAAATTATTCCCTATGAAGAGTTTTAATATGGATTTTATTCTAGTCGAACCACAATATACATGTCGAATGGAGGGTGTTGTCCTCTTATTTATGAGTATTTCATTCATGTGCTTGTGGATAAATTGGATGATCTTTCACATTAGAGGTCATAATATCACATTCAAACTTATATCCTAAATTGAATATAGAATTAGAGAGAAGGGGTGATAATGGTATTTTTCATGCATGAATAGTGATTACCTAAAATTAATCCATAACATCTTGTATATATAGATATTTGTAGATGTATTTTATGAAATTTGATACCTAAAATTTAGGGGTGGTTATCCTTAATGGATGAGTGTCTTCCCCTGATTATATTAGTAGAGGTATGGTAATATCCCCTGAATCATTACCTACCATATATTCTAAAATATTTAGGGTAATAGGTAGATGGTCACCACTTTCTTGAATCGTACAATGATGTCATATTACCCCATGTATGATCACCTATGAGTCGAAGGGATATCATCCCCATATATTATAGTTGGTTCCATGGAAAGGGCTACCATGGTGGGTGGTTTCTCATCTTATATGAGGTAATTATTTAGTGTGGTTGTCTTATTCATCATATATAATAAAACTAATAAGGTTTTAGTGGTTCCAGTTATAATGATACTCGACCAAGAATTCCCATTGAGAAACTAGTACCCCTATTCCAACTAGATGAAGTCTTTCCATACACTATAGTGATAAATGTAGGGGTTCTCTGAACATGGTGTGATCCACATGAGTCTTAGGAGTGGATTTTCATTGGAAAGGGTTGGTACCATTCCCCTTATATGGGTTTTGTATACTATAGGATGGTTAGGGTGCATTAGTAATATAGAGAACTTCTCCACTACTGATGGGGACACCCTATATTTTTAGTGTCATCGGGTACTAAGATCCTATATTAGGGACTCTGAGGTAAAAGTAGTGGCTACCATAAATTTAATGTACCATACCTCCTCAATGTAGGGGAAATTAAATTCCTTGTTTTCCTAGGACTGACTTATAAAATGGTTGAAAATATTAATTAGGATATTTCAACTATATGCCACTTTCTAGAAATGATGTCATTATGGTGCCACTGATTCTAGGATTTGATGATTCTTCTCCAATAGATAAGTTTTGGAGGGGAGAATTGGATAAGGATACAAGATCCTTAGAAGACGTTGTCTTCATTCCACGAGTGTAGACATATTAGAACACAACATGATTGTAATCCCTACCCCACACCTATCATTACGCATTTAGGAAGATTGTTGAGCATAAATGGTGGTCATTGTCTTAGAAGAACATATAGAGCCAATTTCTAGTTAAAGCTATGTCCATCATTCCAAATGTTGGATATTTCTAATGATGTCTATTCTCCCAAAATCACACATACTCTCACTATTTAAGGACACAAGATTAATGATAGGTATGCTATTTCATTTTATTAAACTTATACTAGGATCCCATGTTATCAATATATGGAATCATTAGAATCATTATGACCCCATGGACCTATATCCCTTCTTTATAAAGGTGATAAACCATCTATCATTGGTACTGATAGTGTTGACTTCTTGAAAAATTAATATTATGGGATTTATTCCCTTCTATCAATGGATTCCTTTATGGTGTTTGATGAGAAGTTTGATTCAACCTTATAGATTTAATACATGATCATGAATTACATTCCCAGTGAAAACCACAATTGGATTCCAATTAATTGCAGCATAGTTTTCCTCAGAAGGGTGAGAACCTTATATTATTATGGATGCATTGCCTTCTCACACAAACAAAAATCCTTAGTATTTTTGGGAATATGTGAATATGTTCCCAATAATAGATCATGAGGGAATCCTATGTAAATCATTATGGAATGTCATGTTCAGGACATGAATTATCCTATATTAATCAATCAAGAAAAATTATTCTCATCACATAAGGCATTCCATGAATTATTTAAATGGAAACCTTGACATGGCACTCGTGGATACTCCTGATCATAATGTGAGGAATCCCATGTTTTTTCACAAATGGTATATTAGGTGTATAACTTAATTATTATCTAGATCATAACTAGATGTATCCTATCCTCAACACATTGGGTATGATTCGTAGGATCATCACATAAGAGAAGAATTAAGTTATCGTATGATCATCAATTATTATTCTTATTCTCATCATACAAGGAGGCTCTTTGTCTTCACATGAGTGAAGAACATAGTCACATCAGTGATGAAATGGTTGAATAAATTCTATTCTCTTTCCATAGGCTTTGAAAAATATTCAATAAGTCATATCATACTCATATCATGAGTCGGAATCATAGTCTCATCCATAATTTTGAGGGAGAATAGATCATATAATAATCATATAAAATTGTTAGGCTTCCACCTAAGGCAACATAGGATGGTCATGTAGCGACCCCGATACCCAGGGTGCCTCATGAGACATGATATGCTTAGCATCTCATTACAACATTTACAAAAAAATATATCATGTCCCATGACTACAGAAGATCGCGAGGTTCACGGTTCTGGGAAACCAGCTGCTCTGATAAACATCAACAGTACGTTCAATGCCTGAAAAATTTTAAACAAAACGTAGGGTGAGCAAAAATTCCCAGTAAGGGGTTTTAAAAGCATTTTAAGAAAATCCTTTCTCAGGTAAGGCCTTTTGAAGAAAATAAAACACCTTGATAAAACTAAAACATTATCTTTTCTTAAAACATGAGATCCATTTTTTTTCTTTGAAAACCACTTGCACAAAGAAGCACGTACTTGAAATGAGCTTAAATATAAACATGATCGGAGTGCGCAATATAAGAAGAATAAATAATGCATAATGTTAAAACAAAGTTACTTTAATTCCAAAAGAATTATATGACTAGACGGGGAAGACATGCATGTCATGGATCATGAGTAAAATGTAGATCATCTAACAATTTACCATATGAAAACAGTTCTTGTTGCATAAAGTACACTTTCATGATCTTGGGAGCTTTAAACTAGGGGTTGTCCTATTAGTCTAACTAACCCCTTGTTAACCTTTATCATTACATGCAGAGGGGATGCATAATACCGGACTTTGTCAAGACCTCACGTCATGACCATAATTTTGGTACGGTCAAGGCCAAATGCCAATCCCGTTTCCCATGGTAGCACGAGCCAAGTCCATTTTCCAAGACCGTTGCACATGATAGGACGAGCCAAGGCTATTCGCCAAGACCGTTGCACATGATAGCACGAGCCAAGGCTATTCGCCAAGACCGTTGCACATGATAGCACGAGCCAAGGCTATTCGCCAAGACCGTTGCACTTGATAGCACGAGCCAAGGATATTTTCCAAGACCGTTGCACATGATAGCACGAGCCAAGGCTATTCGCCAAGACCGTTGCACTTGATAGCACGAGCCAAGGATATTCTCCAAGACCGTTGCACTTGACGTCTCATGAGACTCTTGCTTTACCCAATGCATTGGAGCGCTGTATAATTCCGGGCGCACCCGTCCATAAACATTTAAGTCCTATACATCCCTCACATATCTTGACATGGTCATTCATTCATAGAGTTTCATACATTCTTAATCAAAACTCATTTTTACATACATATTCATGACTTGAGGGGGATCATATCTTAGATGTAAAAAGAACTAGGCTTTTGGCTTCAGATTAAACATTGATGCAAATAAACTAAATCAACTTAATCTTGCACATGCAAAAATAACTGGAATACTGAACATAGCGGATTGTCATGTAAAATTTCATCATGTTCACTAAATAAAACCATAAATTCATAGTTCATATCTTTAAACATGCAAAACACATTCTTTATAAGTATAAGTTTCATTGAGGGTACTTAAAGGTTCAGGTTAAGCCGGTCCACCAGTTCAGTACACATGTTGTCTTAACATCTATTAAAATTATTAGAAACTTATGTGTCTATAATTATATATATATATAACCAAGTCCTTAAGAAAACAAAACAACAAAAAAAAGGTTTTGGAAACTGAAATTTTGAAAACACATTCACTTGGAAACATATAAATTCTTAAGGGGGGGTTCATGCCACACATTTTTACAAAAAGTGCACGAATTGTCAAAACGCTGATAAATGAATATTTTCAATTGGAGAAGTTATTTTGACACTAAACCAATCCTTAATCTTCATCATATATATAACCATGTTTATAATTAGTCTTTGTATCGTTCTTTGGAGTAATAAATTTTAAAGGGGTATATATATATAATTTTGATAACTCATCAAGTTATGAATTGTCTCATATGGTCCTGCATACATATTTTATATAAAAAAAGAGAGGCGAACGCAGGTATAAACTGGTTTATATGGTCCTTTATAATCTTGTAAAAATTTATACAACATAATTATATAACTTTGAAAATCTTTTGGAAATGAAAAGAAATGAAGGATATGATTTCCTTTTTCTACTATTCGGTTCCTCAGGCTAAGAGGGAAGTCCACAAGGTTCGGGTTTGCACAGGGTTCGTACATACCAAAAAAAATATATATCATGTAAATATATAGATATATATACACCGAACTCAAACAGAACCCATAACAATTCTTCTCCCTTACCTTAGTTCGGTGTGGAGATGAGGAAGGTGTGGCAAAGAGGCATGTGATTTTCGGTTGTATAACACAGGATGGATAGTCACGCACATAACTCGTATATATATATATATATATATATATATATATAAAATGAAACTTCAAACAAAAACTCAAAACAGAACTCAACCCTTACTTGCTCGACGAGGATGAGGAGAGCACGAGGCGGGGACGAAGTCTCGGAGGTCGGAGGGATCGTGAGAGCTGGGGTGCCAAAATGAAGCTTCGGTGCAACAGGGAGTTAAAAAAAATAAGAAGAGGAAGTCTTCGGGCGAGGAGAGGCGATGATGGAACCGGGACCAGGAAATAAAGGGGGCGGCGCCGACTTCGTGGAAGGAAACGAGAGGGGATGACCGTTGATAGCTCGGGCGGAGGAAACGAGGCTCCCTAACTCTACTGGTCCGACGACACCAGGAAGAAGAAGAAGTCGCGGGCGCGAGGTAGGAGAGAAACGCGAAACCAAAAGGACAGCCAGGATTAGACATAGGTTGATCGGACGGCCCATACACGACGCGGTATTAAAAGTAATGGATGGCTGCGATTGGAGGGCGCCGGATCGGATGGCTCAAGCTTGTCGCGGTGTTTTAAACACGCGGCCCCTCCCCCCCGATTCATTCTCTTTTTTTTATACCGTTCTTATTAAAAAAAACTATTATCTTATTATTTTATTAAACCTATTATAAAATCATTAATATAACCTTATTAATAAACTATTATTATCCTATGTCAAGGGTTATTAATACCCCTATATATTAAACTATTAAACCATTATTTTAAACATAAGTTATATTTTCATTTTTCTCTATTTCTTTTTATCAAAACATATAATTTAATAATTAATGATACTTATCTAAATTCAAATTTACATGTCAACAAAAATATTATTTAACCCAAATTTTCAAAGTAATAAATTTTTATTTTATAGTGAAGAAATCAAAATTTTATAAAGTATGGTAACTTAAGATAATTGTGCTATCATGAAAATATATATATATATGTATATATATATATCTTAATTTCCTTTGTTCGTTAATTAACTTAATATTCTCAATTAAGGATTATTTTTAAACATAACTATATTTAATCAAAGTGTGTTGATATAATTACGAAATACGTGAATATAAGAAACCGTAGTTTCCAAAATAGTTAACAAAGGTCAAATTATAAAAGAAATAATATATCTAATTTGATGCAACATATATAACTCATAAAATATAAATACGTCAGGTTTAAAATAACTATAAAATAAAAGTTATTGTTCAAATTGATACGCATAGTGGTAGAAAAACAATAATATTATTTTTTTTTGGTTTGAAACGTAAAATAAAATTATCATTTTTGGGGAAACAAGAGGTAAATTAACTAAATTAACATTGATGTCATTTTGAAATATTAAAGCAAAATACACACTTATCATACCGATCATTTTTGGGGTAAATCATCAAATTTCCAACGGTCAACATAGAGGATAAGGAGACCCAACGGTAAAAAATATAGCAGTTTGGGGTGCAACGGCCATAATAGGGTGTTTATAGAAAGAAAGGTTTTGTCTAGGGTGTCCCTTACCCCAAGTGACTGAAGGACAAGCAAGGATGGTTCGTGTGATCCCCTTGGTGTTGAGCACGGTCGCGGTGTCTTCAGCAATCCTTACGTTTCTTTTGATGGATGCTCGAAATCCCTACCGCATTTTCGGGCTCTTAGTAGTTTTAAGCAGTCTTCCCATTATTGTAATCGGGTTCTTGTTTGGAATATTTGGTTAGTGATCTTTTTCTTGTAGCCCAAAAAAAATGCAAGACCCTTAAGTGTTGAATTCATTAAATAAAAGTTACGTGTTTTTATATTTTACATTCTGATTGTTTTAGAGAGAGAACTTTAAAAGCACAAAATGCCCAATTTTCATTTAAGAGGTTTTGAAAACTTCGGGGTGTTACATTATCTCCCCCTTAAAAGAATTGCATCCCCGCAATTCTATCATAATAAAAAAAAAGAAACAGAAACTCCAAACGTAAAACTCTACCGAAACAGTGGATCTGGCTCGGTAAACGGGACACCAAAGTTGGCACACAGCTCTTCAGTTTCCCTAGTCCAGATGCACCTCGAACAGTGCTCCTTGAACTCCTGGTCGTGTGTACTACACACGGGCTTCCAAAGGGAGGCTCGTGCGATGCAAAGCTCGGATATGTCCGAGTAGATGAACTCCTTGACGACTCTTCTGGCCACATCCTGCTCGAGGTAGTCGAGAGGGACGGTGCGATCGAGCATACTGATGTTCAAGACTTGGAACATATAAGCTGCACTGAGATGGCCATCCTGGGTAGCCACGAGGAAACACGCTCTGGCAGAAAAGTTCTGTGCCAGAGTGAAACATTGGAACAGGCCCTCAAAGTACATTCCCCTTCGCCTATACCAGGGGAGTTGAGCAGCAGCGATGAGCTGAAAGACGTGATTATTCTCTCGACATAGTCGAGGAATCTCTGGACCATTTGCTAATTTGAGAAAACGCTGGAAGGACCCTCGTAGGTGGAGGAATGATGGGTAATCCACCATGCATGCCTTGATCAAGATGAACTCTACTAGCTCATCGGGTAGGGATGAGAAGTTCGTTTGTCCAGCCATCTGAAAACAAACATCGAGGGGAAACTCTTAACAACATAGATACGGTGAAGACATGAAAAGAAACAAGAAACTTCCATTTATGAAAAAGTTTACACGGCAAAGTCTGAGTCCACAAGACGTACGCGACAAAGAGTGGAAAAACTTCCTAACTCTTCAAACCACACACATGATGAACATACAGGACTAAACTCATGGGAACATTTATAACGCCTCCTGAGTTTAGCGTGAGGGGTGTGGAGTTGGGAAACATCGGTGTACACTTCTTGCCTAAGAGACACACGGGTGGACTCATTTTCCAACGCTCCGAAGTCCATTAACTGGCCCCAGAAGCCGTAGTGCAGGACTTGGCACAGATAAGCTGCTCGGAGGTCTCCAGTAGCAGCAGCTTCTTGAAAAGGGTTATCTAGCATTGTGCCAAATTCCTCGCCAGCTGTGAACACTTGGAAGATTCCTTCGTGATACCTTCCCCAACGTGCGTACGAGGGAAACTGGGTCATCATCATTAGGAGATAATCCATCCCCATTCCCCGGTGGAGACTAAGCACCCTAGATGAGTTTGACACATCGTACAAGTGCATACACGTCATGGGAATTTGGGCATAATTCAGGATGTTTTCACGGCTGGCTAGAGATATAATGTTCTCTAGAGCCTCAGTGGGGAGTGACAAAAAGGTCGGTAGGTACATCATCCATCTGAAAGTTATAACATTCTTACTTAGTTAGTCTTAGCAATATATCTATATCACCAGGTTTTCCAGAGTTGCCTGAACCTATCCTCTGATACCAACTGTAGCGACCCCGATACCCAGGGTTCCTCATGAGACATGATATGCTTAGCATCTCATTACAACATTTACACAAAAATATATCATGTCCCATGACTACAGAAGATCGCGAGGTTCACGGTTTTGGGAAACCAGCTACTCTGATAAACATCAACAGTACGTTCAATGGCTGAAAAATTTTAAACAAAACGTAGGGTGAGCAAAAATGCCCAGTAAGGGGTTTTAAAAGCATTTTATGAAAATCCTTTCTCAGGTAAGACCTTTTGAAGAAAATAAAACACCTTGATAAAACTAAAACATTATCTTTTCTTAAAACATGAGATCCAATTTTTTTCTTTGAAAACCACTTGCACAAAGAAGCACGTACTTGAAATGAGCTTAAATATAAACATGATCGGAATGTGCGCAATATAAGAAGAATAAATAATGCATATTGTTAAAACAAAGTTACTTTACTTCCAAAAGAATTATATGACTAAACGGAGAAGACATGCATGTCATGGATCATGAGTAAAATGTAGATCATCTAACAATTTACCATATGAAAACAGTTCTTGTTGCATAAAGTACACTTTCATGATCTTGGGAGCTTTCAACTAGGGGTTGTCCTGTTAGTCGAACTAACCCCTGCTTAACCATTATCATTACATGCAGAGGGGATGCATAATACCGGACTTTGTCAAGACCTCACGTCATGACCATAATTTTGGTATGGGTCAAGGCCAAATGCCAATCCCGTTTCCCATGGTAGCACGAGCCAAGGCCATTTGCCAAGACCGTTGCACATGATAGCACGAGCCAAGGCTATTCTCCAAGACCGTTGCACATGATAGCACGAGCCAAGGCTATTCGCCAAGACCGTTGCACATGATAGCACGAGCCAAGGGCTATTCGCCAAGACCGTTGCACTTGATAGCACGAGCCAAGGATATTCTCCAAGACCGTTGCACATGATAGCATGAGCCAAGGCTATTCGCCAAGACCGTTGCACTTGATAGCACGAGCCAAGGATATTCTCCAAGACCGTTTCACTTGACGTCTCATGAGACTCTTGCTTTACCCAATGCATTGGAAGCGCTGTATAATTCTGGGTGCACCCGTCCATAAACATTTAAGTCCTATACATCCCTCACATATCTTGACATGGTCATTCATTCATAGAGTTTCATACATTCTTAATCAAAACTCCTTTTTACATACATATTCATGACTTGAGGGGGATCATATATTAGATGTAAAAAGAACTAGGCTTTTGGCTTCAGATTAAACATTGATGCAAATAAACTAAATCAACTTAATCTTGCACATGCAAAAATAACTGAATACTGAACATAGTGGATTGTCATGTAAAATTTCATCATGTTCACTAAATAAAACCATAAATTCATAGTTCATATCTTTAAACATGCAAAACACATTCTTTACAAGTATAAGTTTCATTGAGGGTACTTAAAGGTTCAGGTTAAGCCGGTCCACCAGTGGACTACACATGTTGGCTTAGCATCTATTAAAATTATTAGAAACTTATGTGTCTATAATTATATATATATATAAACAAGTCCTTAAGAAAAAAAAAACAAAAAAAAAGTTTTGGAAACTGAAATTTTGAAAACACATTCACTTGGAAACATATAAATTCTTAAGGGGGGGTTCATGCCACACATTTTTACAAAAAGTGTACGAATTGTCAAAACGCTGATAAATGAATATTTTCAATTGGAGAAGTTATTTTGACACTAAACCAATCCTTAATCTTCATCGTATATATAACCATGTTTATAATTAGTCTTTGTATCGTTCTTTGGAGTAATAAATTTTAAAGGGGTATATATATATAATTTTGATAACTCATCAAGTTATGAATTGTCTCATATGGTCCTGCATACATATTTTATATAAAAAAAAGAGAGGCGAACGCAGGTATAAACTGGTTTATATGGTCCTTTATAATCTTGTAAAAATTTATACAACATAATTATATAACTTTGAAAATCTTGTGGAAATGAAAAGAAATGAAGGATATGATTTCCTTTTTCTACTATTCGGTTCCTCAAGCTAAGAGGGAAGTCCACAAGGTTCGGTTTTGCACAGGGTTCGTACATACCAAAAAAAAAATATATATCATGTAAATATATAGATACATATACACCGAACTCAAACAGAACCCATAACAATTCTTCTCCCTTACCTTAGTTCGGAGTGGAGATGAGGAAGGTGTGGCAAAGAGGCATGTGATTTTCGGTTCTATAACACAGGATGGATAGTCACGCACATAACCCGTATATATATATATATATATATAAAACGAATCTTCAAACAAAAACTCAAAACAGAACTCAACCCTTACTTGCTCGACGAGGATGTGGAGAGCATGAGGCGGCGACGAAGTCTCGGAGGTCGGAGGGATCGTGAGAGCTGGGGTGCCAAAATGAAGCTTCGGTGCAACAGGGAGTTAAAAAAAAAGAAGAAGAGGAAGTCTTCGGGCGAGGAGAGGCGATGATGGAACCGGGGACCAGGAAATAAAGGGGGGCTAGTGCCGGCTTCGTGGAAGGAAACGAGAGGGGATGACCGTTGATAGCTCGGGCGGAGGAAACGAGGCTCCCTAACTCTACTGGTCCGACGACACCAGGAAGAAGAAGAAGTCGCAGGCGCGAGGTAGGAGAGAAACGCGAAACCAAAAGGACGGCCAGGATTAGACATAGGTTGATCGGACGGCCCATACGCGACGCGGTATTAAAAGGAATGGATGGCTGCGATTGGAGGGCGCCAGATCGGATGGCTCAAGCTTACCGCGGTGTTTTAAACACGCGGCCCCTCCCCCCCGATTCATTCTCTTTTTTTATACTGTTCTTATTAAAAAAAAACTATTATCTTATTATTTTATTAAACCTATTATAAAATCATTAATATAACCTTATTAATAAACTATTATTATCCTAAGTCAAGGGTTATTAATACCCCTATATATTAAACTATTAGCCCCTTATTTTAAACATAAGTTATATTTTCATTTTTCTCTATTTCTTTTTATCAAAACATATAATTTAATAATTAATGATACTTATCTAAATTCAAATTTACATGTTAACAAAAATATTATTTATCCCAAATTTTCAAAGTAATAAATTTTTATTTTATAGTGAAGAAAACAAAATTTTATAAAGTATGGTAACTTAAGATAATTGTGTTATCATGAAAATATATATATATATGTATATATATATATCTTAATTTCCTGTGTTCGTTAATTAACTTAATATTCTCAATTAAGGATTATTTTTAAACATAACTATATTTAATCAAAGTGTGTTGATATAATTACAAAATACGTGAATATAAGAAACCGTAGTTTCCAAAATAGTTAACAAAGGTCAAATTATAAAAGAAATAATATATCTAATTTGATGCAACATATATAACTCATAAAATATAAATACGTCAGGTTTAATATAACTAGAAAATAAAAGTTATTATTCAAATTGATATGCATAGTGTTAGAAAAACAATAATATTAATTTTTTTTTGAAACGTAAAATAAAATTATCATTTTTGGGAAAACAAGGGGTAAATTAACTAAATTAACATTGATGTCATTTTGAAATATTAAAGAAAAATACACACTTATCATACCGATCCTTTTTGGGGTAAATCATCAAATTTCCAACGGTCAACATAGAGGATAAGGAGACCCAACGGTCAAAAATATAGCCGTTTGGGGTGCAACGGCCATAATAGGGTGTTTATAAAAAGAAAGGTTTTGTCTAGGGTGTCCCTTACCCCAAGTGACTGAAGGAAAAGCAAGGATGGTTCGTGTGATCCCCTTGGTGTTGAGCACGGTCGCAGTGGCTTCAGAAATCCTTACGTTTCTTTTGATGGATGCTCGAAATCCCTACCGCATTTTCAGGCTCTTAGTAGTTTTAAGCAGTCTTCCCATTATTGTAATCGGGTTCTTGGTTGGAATATTTGGTTAGTGAGCTTTTTCTTGTAGCCAAAAAAAAAATGTAATACCCTTCAGTGTTGAATTAATTAAATAAAAGTTACGTGTTTTTATATTTTACATTCTGATTGTTTTAGAGAGAGAACTTTAAAAGCACAAAATGCCCAATTTTCATTTAAGAGGTTTTGAAAACTTCGGGGTGTTACAGGTCAACTAGGATTTTATTTCTGATGCATCAAGTGGGATTCCAAATATACTAGTCACGTAATGTAGGATCATAGGTTCAATTTATAGTGGGGATTATTCCATATATTCTTATTACATATTATTTAGTTATATGTTATATGAGTAGTAGGGATTCATCTCATATTATTTCCATGTATTGGGTTGGAAGAAGATGAAATCCTATGAGGATACTCAATGTTTAAAGTATAATAAGGATTATCATGGTTTAAATTTCATTAGGGAACAAAATATTTAATATCTAGTTTGGTTGCTTCACATTTATGATGGTCACCTATTGGTATGGTAATATGTTAGTGTTCTATGGGGACACTGAAAATTTAATGTCCAATAGGGTCACTCATGGATTAAATTCCAATGGGTATGCTCAGGGTTTAATGTCCAGTGTAGATTATTCCCTTAAATTATATTAATTTATTAAACTGGGAACATATTAATGTTCTATGGTGACAGGAAATCCCAGTGTGGTCTTTAGGATGACACTGAAAGAGGTATGGTGTGTTTCCAAAAGATGGTTATTTTTGTGAACATAAACCTCAAGGGGATGGAATTCCAATGGAGATGTTGTTTTGTAGGTGGTAGAGTTTCACTAGGATCATCACCCAGGGAATATGTTGTAACCGGACTATACCTTACTGCTTAACATTATGTATTGAGGACCCTTGTTTTGTTAATATATTGATAAAAACAGATGATGTGGGGATTATGTTTTGGCCTACTAGGAAGATGTAGGTCAAATAATTCCCATCACATAATTAATATCACAGTAGTCACACAAACCATATTTGGGTTGTCACATGAGGCATAATTGGTTTTTCGCATATGGTATTTTATAATTTTACTTCAGGTATTGAGGAAGTTGTTGTGTAGTTTAAGGTCACAAGACTAGGAGTTTGGATATAATATAACATATTGTTTCAATTATTATGTTTTTAGTTTATCATTTTCCTCTGAAAATATTGTTTGTTACAAAGGGGGTGATAGCCAAGGGTTGTGTGGGTATTATACATTTACATTCCCTATCGTAGTTAGGGTGGGAGGGGGAATCATAAAAGGATCATACACATTATTATCAAGGGTATTATTAAGGAGTCACCATATATAATTATGAAAACCCTTCTTTTTATTACAACATAAACATGATTTATTACATAAAACTTCACTTGATACAATAAAAAAGATCGAGAGGTTTAGTGTCTTTGGGGATTAGGATCATTACATAAAAACTTTAAACTTCAAATACAACATCTTTATTGAAAACATCCTTTACATGACCACTACATTCCTTTGTACTTAGCATTTCATGGGATAACCTGAGGACATGCATAAGAAAAGGGTGGGATGTAAAGCCCAGTAAGGGAGTACACATGGAATAACATGAGGAGTAAAATACATGTTAGGCAATAGGCATATAAATAGAGCATAAAAGAAGCATGAACATAAAGGCATGATAAAGCATGGTTATCATAACATGGAAATGTGGCAACAATACTAAACATTGAATTAACATGAGCCAAGGCTCATTGCACATGGAGCATGAGTAAACCCTCATTGCACTTGAAGCACAAGTAAACCCTCGTTGCACTTGAATTAGCATGTGTCAACACTCATTTCACTTTACGTATCATGATACATTACTTTAACTAATGCATTGGAGCGCTATAAGGGCGCACCCTTCTTAAACATTTCATTTCATGCATAAGTGTGCCACGTGAATCATAAAACATGGATTCATAAAACATAATCATTTATTCCAAAATAATGTAATGTGGAATTCATACATGAAACTTTACAATCAATATGTAAATGTGCATAAATGTTAATTCCCTTGATGGATAAATGGGCATGGTATTCACTACACGATGACTTTGGCTTAGAAAATCGGTGCGATTTCGGAAGCATAACGATGTGACATAACAATTTATAAAAAGGTTGATGAGAGAGAAAGGGGTTCCTCATAATATTTACATGTAATGGATATTAAGGAGGTCATATAGATACATGTCCCAATAATTGAAATGGAATTTAGATTCATGATACAAAAGTACTGCTTGAATGTAAAAGAAGAGAGAGAAGTTCCTTTCGGAATTTCGGCATAGTAACGGGTGTACATGGGAGGCATTTAATGAGAGAGAAAGGGGTATCCCATCATTAAAACATAAATAGGGAAGTATGAGGGAGGTGTGAAACCATACCCCAACATTTATAATTGAAATTAAAAGGGCAAAACAACTTAAATAATATTGACAAAAATGAGAAAGGAAGAAAAAACCCTTACTTGGAAGTGTGATTCCAAAGGCTAGAGAGAGGCTTGTGAGAGGCTTCTTGGGAGCTTGGGAAACCTTGAGAGGATTCTAGAGAGAGTAGGGCAGAGGTTGGACGAACTCCAAGGGCTTTTAGTGAGGAGGAAGTGGGATCTTGGGTGGGTTTATATAGGAAAGGTGATAGAATTCTTTATTATTTAGGTTTGGGACCCCTTATATTAAAATAATCCAAACCACAAATCATCATATGGTATTTGCCCATGGTTTCTGGAAGAGGAAAGAGGAAAACAATATTTTACAAGGACAAGGTCCTAAATTATTAAAAAATTATGGTTTCTTATGTGGAGGTGAGTCACACTCCCATGGAAATTAATTTAAAAAGGCAAAGTGTTGAATAAGTCTTGAGGGCTCCATTAATGCCGTGAAAAGTAAGTCAAACAAACCCAAAATCACATTATTTTAATGATAAAACACATATTGGCCGAACATAAGGATTATGGTATTTTATTACATCACCATTGGGTCATTATGATATCATAAAACACATTATATATTTAAATGGTATTTAATTTTTACCCAAAAATTTGACTGTCTCAGAAAATTATAAAAAATTCACCGTTGGATAATTTTGACATCCTGATTCAAAAAATAATATTTATTTAATCTAAATAATTTTCTAAATATTTGAATTTTCACTTTTAATATAAAAACCGACATTTATAAAAAAGTCAACGGTTTTGACAGAAATGGCTTTCAAACCTTAATAAAAATTTTTATTGTATTCATAAAATTATAAGGTCATTTATATATAATAAAAATTTATTTAATATTAATAATAATATTTTATTAAAATATTATTTAATTCAAAAAATCCCTTAATTTAATAAAATATAATTCTTAATTCAATAATAACCAAAAACACCATTTGTACTTTAAAAACTATTTACAATGTATCAAAAATGACTAGAAATTATATTCATTATTATATACAAAAATAATTCACATGAACATAGTACTACTTATTTGTTACATAACCCCTTAAAATAGCAGCATAAGACCTAAGGGTATGGTGTGCGATGGTGACAGACTCTTGGGGCGGCTCGGATAACATCACTTGAGTGGTAATCTCTATCAACATCCACTTTTCCGGTAGACGGTCCCGTTCGAGCTTGACATAATGAAGCTCAAATTGGGCTTGGTCAAGGGAGAATCCCAAAGACTCCACCTCTTTCCCGAGCTCCGACAAATGGGCTTCGTATGGGGAAATTCTACTGGATGAGGTCATCGCTTCCTTTGTCTGAGTAAAATTGGGTTCGTTAAAGCCATATATTTATACTACTCAAGTGATCACTATTCAATGGCTATAAAAGTAACGGTCATAAAACTAAAGAAGTTGGCATCTTATAAAAAAAATTTCATAAAGAAACATTTAATTGGATCAAGAGGGATTTTCATTAATGAAACTTTGGGTCGTTACAATATTCCCCCCTTAAGAAATTTCACCCTCGAAATTTTCCTTTTCCCACACTAAAACAAATGTGGGTAACTCAACTTCATCATATCCTCTAACTCACAAGTTGCTTCTTCAAACTTGTGGTTTCTCGACAACACCTTGATGAGGGGCATTGTCTTATATCATAGAACTTTTTCTCTATGATCTATGATCATCACTGGTTTATCCTCATAAGAAAGACCATCTTCCAATTGTACCACCTCATAAGAGAGTACATGTGAAGGGTCCGGTATGTACTTCCTTAAGAGGGATACATGAAAGAAATCATGCACCTTGGCCATAGTAGATGGAAGTGCTAGTCGATAGGCCACAACCCCATCACGATCAAGAATCTCTAAGGGGCCGATGTACCTCGGACTTAAATTCCCTTTCTTTCCAAACCTCATGACCTTCTTCCACGGAGATATGCATAAAAATGCCATGTCTTCGACTTTAAACTCAAGGTCTCGTCGAAAATTATCTGCATAACTCTTCTGTCGACTTTGGGCTGCCTTGATATACTGCTGAATGGTTTTCACCTTCTCCACCATTTCTTCGACCATTTCGGGTCCAAGCAGCTTACGTTCACCGACCTCATCCCAACATGTCGGTGTTCTACACCTTTTCCCATACAGGGCTTCAGATGGTTCCATTTGGATGCTCGAGTGGAAACTATTATTATAAGAGAACTCAACAAGAGGAAGATGTTGATCCCATCCTCCTTTATAGTCCATTGAGCATGCTCTCAACATATCCTCAAGTGTTTGGATAGTCCGCTCTGATTGGCCATCAGTTTGAGGATGATAGGCCGTACTGAAGTTCAGTTCAGTATTCAGATCACGTTGTAGACTCTTCCAAAACATAGAGGTGAATCTTGGATCTCGGTCAGACACAATAGATAGTGGTACTCCATGCAACCATACCACATCCCTGATATATATCTATGCCAGTTGATCCAAAGAGAAATCCTCCCAAATAGCAATAAAGTGTGCAGTCTTTGTAAGACGATCCACAACAACCCAAATTGCATTGTTGCCTTTGGATTTCCTTGGAATTCCGGTGACAAAATCCATGGTGATGTTCTACCATTTCCATTCTGGTATGGGAAATGGTTGCATCATCCCCTTAGACTTCTGCCTCCCTGCCTTCACTTGCTGACACACCAGGCACTTTGATGTATATTCAGCGATCTCCTTCTTTATATTATCCCACCAAAAGTTTTCTCGGAGATCTCGATACATCTTTGTGCTCCCTAGGTGAATAGAGAAATTTGAACTATGTGCATCATCCAAAAGTTCCTTCTTTAGCTCCGGACTTGATGGAACACATAGTCTTTTCCCAAACCGCACAATTCCTTCTTCATTAACATTAAACTCTGAGGATTTTACCTTTTTGATAGCTTCCACTTTTTATTGGATTCCCACATCATCCTTTTGAGCATCCTTTATCCTTTCCAAAAGAGAGGGTTGAGAAATCATTTGTGAAAGGATTTATGATGTTCCCTTCTTTATGATTCCCACATCCATCTTCATCAAGTCTAAGAAGATTGGATCCTTCTCAATTCTCATCATTGATAGAATCGCTGGATCCTTTCTACTTAGGGCATCCGCTACCTTGTTCGCCTTCCCAGGGTGGTAATGTATTGAACAGTCATAATACTTGATGAGCTCTATCCATCTTCTCTGGCGCATATTAATCTCTTTCTGTGTGAATATATATTTAAGACTCTTGTGGTCAGTATATATCTCACATTTCTCTCCATAGAGATAATGCCGCCAGATTTTCAAGGCAAAGGTCACATCCGCCAACTCTAGATCATGTGTTGGATAGTTTTTCTCATGGATTTTCAACTGCTTTGAGGCATAGGATATCAATTTATCATTCTACATCAGCACACATCCTAAGCCCTTTCTCGTAGAATCACTTAATACCACAAAAATCTCCCCACTTGTGGGTAAAGTGAGCACGGGTGCAGTGATAAGCCTCGTTTTCAACTCCTTGAATCTTTCTTCGCATTCATCACTCCAGGAAAACTTTACTCACTTTCAAGTTAACTAGGTAAGAGGGTTGGACAATCGTGATAAATTTCTCACAAATCGTCGATAATATCTAGATAACTCCAAGAAGGTACGAATATCATTTACCGATGTTGGCCTCGGCCATCCATCAATTGCATCTATTTTTGAGGGGTCCACAGATATCACATTTCTTGTGATGATATAGACCAAGAATGAGACTTCCTTCAACCAAAACTCACACTTGCTGTACTTTGCATAGAGCTTCTCCTTGCGCAAAGTCTCTAGTACATTTTTTAAATGCTCCTCATGGTCCTCCTTGGTTTTGGAGTATATTGGAATATCGTCTATAAAGACTAACACAAATTTGTCTAGGTAATATCTAAAGACTCTATTCATCAAGTCCATGAATATTGCTGCGTCATTGGTGAGTCTGAAAGTCATTACTATGAATTCATAGTGCCCGTACCTTGTACGAAAAGCAGTCTTGGGGATATCTTCCTTCTTCAACCTTACTTGATAATATCCCGACTGTAAGTGCACCTTGGAGAAGTATTGTGCTCCACGCAGCTGATCAAACAAGTCATCGATTCTTGGGAGAGGATACTTTTTCTTTATCATGATTTTATTAAGTTCCCGATAATCGATGCAAAGCCGTATTGACCCGTCCTTCTTCTTGACGAAGTGGACTGGTGCACCCCATGGTGATGCACTTGGGCGTATAAACCCTTTATCCAGGTTCTCCTATAGTTGTTCTTTCAGCTCTTCAAGCTCAGAAACAGCCATTCTATATGTAGTCTTGGATATTGGTAGCTCCCCAGGTATATGTTCAATTGAGAACTCAACATCTCTTCTTAGAGGAAGACCACGAAGTTCCTCGAGAAACACTTCAGCGAATTCCCTCACAATAGGAATTTCTTCAAGGGTGGTTTCTTCCTTGGAATCAATCATGTGAGCCAGATATGCGTGCTCATAAGGCAGTAATATCCATGCTTGAGATGATGGAGATAAAGGTGATTCATCTTCCTCTGGACACTTGTAAAGAATCAGGGGTCGATTCTCCATATGGAGTGTGATTTCCATCTCCCGACAATTTATGTTGGCTTTATATAAGGAAATCCAATCCATGCCATGAATTGCATCAAATTCCACCAGAGGGAGTATGATGAGGTTCTCCGGGAAATTCAATCCACAGATTATAACAGGGGAGGACTTATACTCATGGGATGCAATGATTGCCCCATTTGCCGTACTCACCGACATCAATACATCCATGATTTGTGGTGGTGCTGGGATTGTTCTACTAAACTTTTGAGATATAAAAGAATGCGTAGAACCTGAATCAAAAAGTAAATTCACTATTCTTGAATGAATAACTAGTGTACAAGTCACCACTTCGTTGTCGGGGTTCACTTCGGTAGAAGTGATGGAAAAAGCTCTTCCTTGCTATCTTGGAGGTTGTTGGTTGCCTCCGAAAACCCTTGGATCAGGGCACTGATTTGAAAAATGACCTGATTCATTGCATTTGTAGCATTGAACAACGCGTTGAGGTTCGAACGGAGCGTTCCTCTCCTCTGTCGCATCTGCGGGTCCTTCTTGCCGACAGTTAATAGCTAGGTGCCCTTCCCTTCCACACTTAAAGCATTTTCTCGTCCCCCTAAGGCAATTTTCAGGCTGCTTCTTTCCACACTTTTGGAAAGTGGGGTGCTGGAACATCTTAGAGCGGTTGGATTTATCCATCGGCCCACCAGCATTGAAGTCCACCTTACGCTTCTTGTCCCCATGATACCCCTGTGATTCTCCGATCTTCATTTCAACCTTGAGGGCACATCGGACAATTTCCTCATAGCTGTCTAAGTCACAGATCACTAATGCTTTCCGCAAGATAGGCTTCAGCCCACCAAAGAAGCGGTCAACCTTGCATTCGGGGGTAACAACAAATCAGGAAGCGTATCGTGCAAGACTTGTGAATTTTTCCTCGTACGCTCCCACAGATTCTTCATCTTTCTGTTTGAGGGAAAGGAAGTCCCTTTCCATCTTAAGACGGAGGGTGCGCGGAAAATATTTATCGAAAAACATCTTCCTGCATTCCTTCCATTCCAAAGCCTCGATCTCCTCCTCAGGCTTTGTATTTTTGATCAACGTCCACCATTGATCAGCTTCACCCTCCATACGATAAGCCGCCAGGTGAACCTTCTCTTATTCAGAACATTGGAGGATGGAGAATATCATTTCAATGGAGTTGATCCATTTCTCAGCAATCATGGGATCATATGATCCACTAAAAGTAGGAGGCCTTTTTTCTCATGAAGCATTCAATAGCGACGTTGTCTTTCTTAGGGGGGGTTGAACGTTACTCTTGACCTGTGTTTCTATTCAAAACTTGAGTTAGCTGAGAGAGAAGCGTGACAAAGTTCGTGATTCCTGCTCCCATTGGATTGGGTATCTCATTAGTACAATCATCACACTGATCTTCACAACGGTGGTTAGCCAGAGTCCTCCTATTACTGGCCATTGGCTAGAATAAATGTAAAGTTAGGGGTAACACATAAAGGGTAATCCAAAGGCAAAAGTTTATGACTTATAAATACACTTTAATCTCTTTAACTCATGAGTCTATAGGATTCAATCCAGGCTTTTCATGATCTACCTTATAACATATATTCTTAGGGGAATTTTTCCCTTAATAAGGGTTCATAATAAGCTTGTGAATTTATCAAAACATATCCCCCAGGAGTTTCGTAACCAAGAGTGCAGCAAGGCCCATTTTCGTGCACCAGTTCTCATTCGAGTCTAGCTCAAAGCGGTGTTTTTGGGTTTTACCCCTAGGATACATCTGTACCAGAGCCGCCTCTACCTGCTCGTATCCAGACAAGGATGTATTTGCTTGATAAACCACATACTCAATACTTACCAAAACACAGGGATGTTTTTGTTATAATTAGTCTTGTATCTAAAGCTTTACTAGGGTTTCCTAATCCCAAAAATAACTAAAACTATCCTTTAATACCAACTATGACAACCCTGATTTTTATTACAACTTAAACATGCTTTATGACATAAAACTTCACTTGATACAATAATGAAGATTGAGAGGTTTTGTGTCTTTGGAGCTTAGGATCATTACATAAAAACTTTAAACTTGAAATACAACATCTTTATTGAAAACTTCCTTTACATGACCACTATATTCCTTCATACTTAGCATTGCATGGGATAACCTGAGGACATGCATAAGAAAAGGGTGAGCTGTAAAGCCAAGTAATGGAGTACACATGGAATAACATGAGGAGTACATTACATGTTAGGCAATAGGAATATCAATAGAGAATAAAAGAAATATGAACATAAAGGCATTATAAAGCATGGTAATCATAACATGGAAATGTGGCAACAACACTTAACATTGAATTAGCATGAGCCAAGGCTCATTGCACATGGAGCATGAGTAAACCCTCATTGCACTTGAAGCACGAGTAAACCCTCGTTTCAATCGAATTAGCATGATTCAACACTCATTGCACTTGACATATCATGATACTATACTTTACCCAATGCATTGGAGCACTATAAGGGCGCACCCTTCTTAAACATTTCATTTCATGCATAAGTGGGCCATGTGGATCATAAAACATGGATTCATAAAACATAATCATTTATTCCACGATAAAGGAATGTGGAATTCATACATGAAACTTTACAATCAATATGTAAATGTGCATAAAGGTGAATACCCTTGATGGCGAAATGGGCATGGTATTCAATACACAATGAATTTGGCTTAGAAAATCTGTGCGATTTCGGCAGCGTAACGGCATGACATAAGAATTCATAAAAAGGTTCATGAGAGAGAAAGGGGTTCCTAATAATATTTACATGTAATGGACAGTAAGGAGGTCATATAGATACATTTCCCAACAATTGAAATAGAATTTAGATTCATGATACAAAAGTATTTCTTAAATGTAAAATAAGAGAGAGAAGTTCCTTTCGGAATTTCGGCATAGTAACGGGTGTACATGGGAGGCATTTAATGAGAGAGAAAGGGGTCTCCCGTCATTCAAACATAAAGAGGGTAGTATGAGGGAGGTTTGAAAACATACCCCAACATTTATAATTGAAATTAAAAGGGAAAAACAACTTTAAAAAAATTGACAAAATTGAGAAAGGAAGAAAAAAACCCTTACTTGGATGTGTGCTCCCAAAGGCTAGAGAGAGGAATGTGAGAGGCTTCTTGGAAGCTTGGGGCACCTTGAGAGGATTCTAGAGAGAGTATGACAGAGTTTGGACGAACTCCAAGGGATTTGAGTGAGGAGGAAGTGGGAGCATGGGTGGGTTTATATAAGAAAGGTGAGAGAATTCTTTATTATTTAGGTTTGGGACCCCTTATATTAAAATAATCCAAACCACAAACCATCCCATGGTATTTGACCATGGTTTTTGGAAAAAAAAGAGGAAAACAATATTTTAAAAGGCCAAGGTCGAAACCTATTAAAAAATTAGTGTTTCTTATGTGGAGGTGAGTCACACTCCCATGGAAATTAAATTTAAAAGGCAAAGTGTTGAATAAGTCTTGAGGGCTCCATTAATGCTTTGAAAAGTAAGTCAAACAAACCCAAAATCACATTATTTTAATGATAAAACACATATTGGCCGAACATAAGGATTATGGTATTTTATTACATCACCATTGGGTCATTATGATGTCATAAAACACATTATATATTTAAATGGTATTTAATTTTTACCCAAAAATTTGACTGTCTCAGAAAATTATGAAAAATTAACCGTTGGATAATTTCGACATCCTCATTCAAAAAATAATATTTATTTTATCTAAATAATTTTCTAAATATGTGAATTTTCACTTTTAAAATAAAAACTGAAATTTATAAAAAATTCACGGGTTTTGATAGAAATGGCTTTCAAACATTAATAAAATTTTTAATTGCATTCATAAAATTATAAGGTCATTTATATTTAATAATAATTAATTTAATATTAATAATAATATTTTATTAAAATAATATTTAATTCAAAAAAATCCCATAATTTAATAAAATATAATTCTTAATTAAATAATAACCAAAACACCATTTGTACTTTAAAAACTATTTACAATGTATCAAAAATGACTAGAAATTATATTCACTATTATATACAAAAATAATGCACATGAACATAGTACTACTTATTTGTTACATAACCCCTTAAAATAGCTACATAAGACCTAAGGGTAAGGTGTGCGATGGTGACACACTCTTGGGGCGGCTCGGATAACATCGCTCGAGTGGTAATTTTTATCAACTTCCACTTTTCCCGTAGACGGTCCAGTTCGAGCTTGACATAATGAAGCATAGCTTGGGCTTGGTCAAGGGAGAAGCCCAAAGACGCCACCTCTTTTCTGAGCTATGACAAATGGGCTTCGTATGGGTAAATTCTACAGGATGAGGCTATCGCTTCCTGTGTCTGCGTAAAATTGGGTTCGTTAAAGGCATATATTTATACTACTCAAGTGATCACTGTTCAATGGGTATAAAAGTAACGGTCATAAAACTAAAGAAGTTGACATCTTATAAAAACATTTTTCATAAAGAAACATTTAACTGGATCAAGAGGGATTTTAATTAATGAAACTTTGGGTCATTACAATAATTATATATTCATGGATTATATTTCAACATCACAGGTTTCCTAGTTTGTAAATAGGAGTGGATGCTTAAAATTTCTAGAATCATGTTGGAGTCCCATTTGGGGAGTGTCTATGATTAAGATTACAAAATAATAAGGCCACCAATCCCATTCTAGGTTTATAAGACTTTTTTCACAAGGGTTCATGATACCAGTGGTGAATATATATTTTCTACATGTATGCTCAGTTTCATTGGATGTTAGGATTATGATCTATCAGTTTTTTCAAAACTAAGAGTGGTGAATAGAGAAGTTAAATGGGGACCCCTAGATTCTTGTTCATTAAAACTTTGTTTTTTATGAATGATTAAAATTATTAAATATATTAATTGAATTATAAGGGTGTCACGTGGATGGTTAAGAAAAGGTTTCATGCATGTTTATGAGTTGAATTTTTTTTGGTAGTTTCACAAGGAATTGCAGTCCTGTACAAAACTTGTTCATCAACAGTAAAAGTGCCATGAAATCATATCAAACATTGATAAATGTAATAAAAGAACTATATGATTTATTTTATATACTTCTATCATCTATGGGAATCCATTTTCATGTCTTGTTATGTGAATTCACGGGAGAAGAAGTTACCTGAACTGATCGCACAACCCTTCAAATTCTAAAGTAATATCCATGAAACCAGGGGTGATTCTAAATGTATAATATTTTTTCTTGTGAATGGTTTTAGATTATGAAACCCATCCTAGATCATGTATCTTGGGATTTTTATTGTACATATGACTTTTCATCATGGAACATAATGTTTTTTGATAACCCATACCATTTCCTTTCATTGAGCTTGTTTCTTATAGGTGTTGAATTTTGGGATTGCACAACATAATTTTTTAGGGTCGTGTGAAACTTGTGTTTCATGAATTTCAAGAAGTTTCACAAATAACAGAAAATTTTTCTGTGGAACAATGGATTGATCCATAATTCCTTTTTATGACCATTCTCATCACCAATTGATTGTAACCACACATTTAACGGAAAAAGTGTTATATTTTCATATCTAATAATAGAAGACTCTGTATTTACAAATAAAATGACATATTGTTATACAATGAAGGAATTAGTGGTCAATGTAATGTAAAACGAACATACCTTCACAAGACAACATGATCCTATTTGACATTAAATTAAAAATTTAGAAATAACTAAATTCTCATAAAATAAACTTATAAATAATCATGTTAATGGATTATAAGAACCCATCAACACCAATTAGCACTGAAAAGTGAAAAGAAATGGATTTGTAAATATGGATCCTAACATGAGATACCATTCAAAAATTATCATCCTATATAATTAAAAAAAACTAAATAATGAAAGGATAAAAGCTTCAAAATGTCCACCTCCCATGATTCCTCTCAATGATCATGCTATAAAAATAACATAGCCATCCCATCCCATGAAAATGGTGAATAAACACACAAAAACATAAAAAACCCATATCATATAAAAACATGGGTAAAATTTATCATCCAATAGAAATTAAACAAATAATATCATAGGGTATTGAACCGACATCTGAGACACTTTCTCCCAAGTGATATCCTCTAATCGACAATGGATCCACATGACACTAAACAAAGGAATAACATACACGCACAACACATTCCTCTAATATTCCTAAATCTCATAAGATTGTTCCTAAATGATATATCTATCATAAGAATCTATCTCACTCTAATCGAGGACCTAGTAATCATTATAATGATATCAATGAAGTTTTGAAATATATAAAACATCATGAATATAGATCATCTATGAGGGTAATTTCCAATAATACACCACCTCTCCACCATGCTATAACAAATCAATAGATCTAATAAACTAGGGTTACAGATTACCCAAATGAATAATCATTCTCTATCCATGGATAGTACATAACTTAAAAAAACACATGATATCCAACACTGAACTCTATATGTCCCCTAAATTGACATGAATAAGACTTATAATGATCATGAACGAACTTTATTCACTCATGGATCGACTACACTTTCTCTATCACAAACTACACTAATTATAGTATGAGATTAGATTAATCTCTAAACTTGATCCAATAAAATTGATATTGAGAGGGTATACCGTACAATTCTTCAAACTAAGCAATACTAATAGGATAATGATAACTATTAATGTACAAAAATTCCACCAAGGGTAGGTGACTCACCCGTGAACATTCAAATCAATGAATTTATACATGCATCATGTCCTCGAATGTCTTGATATTCTAAGCTATATAATCATATGTACGTGGATGAAAATTATTGATAAAGAATATTTGGAAGTTTAAATCAAGATGAAGACTAATCCACAACCTGATGGTAAAATAGGAATCACGATCTTATATTTTCATTTTTGGAACCCCATGAGGCCTCTACACATACTCCAGATAATTCCTTGATGAAATATCTGTTTTGATAGACTCCTTAATCACTAATAAGTTGAATGAATTAATCAAGAGTCCAAAATTCACACATATAGGAACTTGATTATCACCCTTAACCCTTGTAAAACATGTAAATGAAAATAAAATATACTATATATCTCTTAATTCCATAAAAAAGAAATAACCTCTTAAAGAAAATTAAATATTGGCTATATCAGGATGTACCGTCAAGGTTGAATTGTCGAACTCATAGAGAACCACATCACATTTAACTCATAGAATAAAGAGCCTCCTCTAAAATAAAAATGGATATTAAGAATATGTGAACCATTCCTTAGGGGAATATCCAAAAAAACATTATACTTCAAGACCTGTACCTTACAATCCCTTAAATATAACTCCATAATATTAATAAATATATATTAAAACACCATAATATGATTTGGAAACCCTCTTCCATCATCTTATTTCACAACTTGCTGCATCATATTTAACATTTTTATCACTTCATATAAGTTTCCAGACCCATGTACCACACTGCCACATGAATTCTTTCTCAAAGTATTAGCCAAAGTATTCCCACAACATAGTTTATCGAAAGTATAAAATTCATAATTATATAATAATTAAACAACACATCATTATTAAACATTTTTTAATAGGAAATGAAAAACCTCAAACACTTTTGAATAATGAAGAGTATAAATAACTCACCAATTAGATAATTCCATCAATATATTTAGGAAAAAACAACCACATAAATTTCAATGTCTTTTTTGAAATAATATTATCCATGGGGATATAACTATCAAAAATGATAGGAGATAACCACCATCTAATTCATAAACACTCAACATAAACCATGATGAGAACCATTTAAATAAACATTGAATGAAACTACCACATATAGAAATAGAGGAATTAAAGAACAATCCATACTATCCTTCAATTTTAAAAAATAAAATTGGAATTAATGAGTTCGTATGAACACTTGTTCATTTCTTATTAAAGACATCAAACTATTCCCAATCAAAGAGATATTTAGAATGAACCTCTTTTAATTAACAGTTAGACTATGGAAAATATCACCTCTTAAAAAATATATGTGCTACCCAAGAAATAACAAATCAAACTTACAAGGTTCCATGACTATTATATTATGAAAAAATAGAACTTATATAATAGAACTAAATAGTAGGAAATTTTAATTACAAAACCTAATGAACAACTGATGATGATAATGAACTAATAAAAAATCTTTCAGCTACTCTCCATGCTCATATTACTCAAAGATTATAAGAATTTTGTCTATAAAATCAATAACGAATCAATCCAGAAACACATGTAACACTACAATAATCATTATGTGGAACACTTTTGGGGTTTTTATCACACTGAAAGACATCTAAAAGACTCATAATACCCATAATGGTTTCATAATGCAACCTTCTGGATATGTTATCCTTCACTAATATCTGATGATGTCCTGACTATAAATAAATATTTGAGAACCATCTATATCATTTTAGGAGATTAAATACAAATTCAATACACATGGTTGGATAATGTTTCTTCACATAACAATATTCATACGGTGATAATCGATATAAAAACGTAGTCTTCCATATGAATTTTTAAAAAATAGAATTGTAGGTTCCCAAGGTTAAAAAACTAGGTCAAAGATTCCACTATTTTGGATATCATCATCTCGAATACACATATCATGAAGTTTAATTTAGTAAATCCTATATAGAGGAATTTATTTATGACCTAAACCTATATATAACAATATAAAAAACACTATATATTATTGAAGGGATAATTTCACAACAACATATAGAATAACATCAAGGTACTCTTATACAACCATGGGAAATGTTGGTTCTGGGCACAACGGAAGCGTGTGATGGGTCATAACCAACTTTTCTTTTTTCCTCAATTGATGATAAATCTGAGATTTATACAATGATAAATATAATGATCTATGAAATTTAATATTATAATATAATCAAGGGATATAATTCTGGAACTAGAGATGGGAATATCACATACTATTTATAATCAAATTAATTAATTATAGAATAACCTGGTAATAATTTATTCATTGATTGATCTGAAAATAGATCTGCACTGTACTGTCATTTCATTATAGGCATCAAAGGAAGATTCTCTATGGTGGGGATCTACACGTTTTCCACTAATCTACGAATGTCATTGTAGGAATATCTAGGTTCTAGCATGGAAGATACTTTCACTTGCATCACAGACCTTTGATATCCTTGAGAATAGCTTCCATAATGTTCACCTTAATCTCTCTTGACTTGAGAGTGGGATGTGGAGGAAGATCTCTCTCTGTTCTTGAGGGCATTATTAGAGAAGGGATCTCTATTGGTCATGTGAGGGTTCTCCAAATCTGATGTGCACAACCAAACAGATTAATTGGCTCTATTAGAAAATTATATAACAGGGTTTATATAATTTCTATGTTAAAATAAAATAATTTGAAAAGTGAAATTTATTACTTATTTAATCCCTATAGAAACCCATGTCAAATAATAATAATATAATTAGTATTTCTCGATATGCACATAACTTGAAAATTAAATTAAATGTTATTTAATTATATAATATTCAATATTTATTATTTCACACCTGACCATTAAACTCTGTCCTCCATTCATCTGCAATATTTATCAGGCCATTAATAGTGAGAATTTATTTATTAAATTAATTTCACCACATTATTCTCTAATAAATAAATAAATATTATATTCACAGAATATAAAAAATATTTATTAAATATTATGAAAATATTATATTCTCTCAAATAAATGGTGACAGAATAAATGCTATCCAGAAATCATGAATAATTATTAAATGACACGTGCCTATCATTGGTGTGGAAAAATCAATTATTTACTATGTTAAAATATAGTATAGTGTTTAACTTAGGTTTTCTCAAGATGGGAGCACTCAACAATCATGTTTCTCACATTGTTTTATTAATTAGTTTGGTTTTGAAAACAATGAAACAAAACTAAAGAAAGCAATAATGTATAAGATTTAAAACAAATTGAAAAATAATTTGATTAAAAATAGTGATAAGTATTGGGTGATCAGGTCAGGGTTGGTTTTCCAATTTCAATGTTATCATAGTTCTTATTTATTCATTACTATTTTATTAAATCGATTAAAATGAGATTTCTCAATCGCTTCCTCTAACTTCAATATTTAATGGTGTTGGAGAGATTAAACCTTACTAATATCTTGTTTTGTCCTATTAATCATCCTCTTATGAAATATTTGTAGTGAACACCCTCAATCGATTGAGGAAATTCCCAATCAGGTTTTGTTTATCACAAATAATCTTTAATATTGAGTACAAATGTCACACGTACTGACGATCGCCAAGTACTTTACCACTATGTTCTGATCCATTCCATTGTATATAGACCATAACCTAGTGAGGGATATAATTATAATTAAACAAACAAATGATAACAATAGAATATAAAATCAAATACAATCGAACACGATAATATAATTTGTTATTACAATTGAAACCAACTTCATAATAGAGAATTTTTTTTATAAAATTAAGAGCATGAACTCAAACATTACAAAATAGTAAACCTAACCATCCCCAATCACTCATAAGATTTTCCCCACCTTGGTAAGGGTAATTTAGGAGAAGGGGAATACTATTAAATTAAAAACTATTAGAAAGAAAAGAGGGAAAAGAATAACAAGAACATTTCCTTCAGAATATGTCTACCAGATGTTCAGCTTCAGTTCATCCACCACCTCATTAAATCAGGACAGGGTCCCTTCCTGTAGTATTTTAATGTTTTTGTCCATCTACCCAAAAATGTTTTATAAGATTTTTATCCATGTGGAATGAGTTAGATCTGAATTAGTAGACCTGACTTATTCTGGCCGCGAATCACTATTCCACCAACCATATTTGACTAGTTTAAGGAAGGCCTTAATCAAATCCTTTATCCATGAAATTTAATATACATATTACTCGTCGAGTTAGATTTCTGACCCAGCTAAAAGCACCCCATTTGGTGATTGATAGCCCGAGATATTTATCATTGAATTATATATGTTCCATTCTGCCAGCCAGAATAAGTTTTCACATTGACCGATTTGTTTTGGCCTCATGGAATTCGAATTGGCTTTGGGTCCTGAAGACTTATTTGTATTAAAAATATCATTTCATCCTATAAAAAATGAATATGATGAATTGGTTAAAAATTGAAGGAGTTATTAACCAAATACAGAGACAACATAAAACTATTAAATGTACATAATTAACCAATTTTTACATTTATGATCAAAACTCACCAAATAATATAAAATGATCCTATGAAGGTAAAATTGATTAATTGGAATGGATTAAATCATTTAAAAAAATATGAATAATTATGAAAATATAAGCTTTATAAATTCCCCCACACATAGCTCCTGGACTCCTGGACAAGTAAACATCGATATTAAATCAAAGTAAATTTAAAACACATGTCTATGAGATCTAACAATTTAGCACAAAAAAACTATATCATACCTCATCAAAAAATATTATTAAAAGTTATAAATTCAACTCATTAAATGTATTTGTTCTTCATTTATTCTCCCATGCACACAAAACACTAACCTGACATCCATTTTCTCTAATCACACAAATATCAATTTTCAACAATGCCTTCCTCGTCCCATACTCATGAAAGGGTCACCATAGGCTTGATAAATTCCTACATATCCACCTGATTTGTGTCAAGGACATATGATTATCATGAAGACTTTATATGGTTGTTCTATGGATTTCAGTTGGTAGGATTTAGATGTGAAAAATTATGAGGCTGAATGAGGAGGGCTTGGCTCTTTTTGAAGACAAATTGCATTATTCTAATTTTTACTCAAGTGCAGTCTCCTCCTCACTCCCCTTAGTAGTAAATCAGATCTATTCGCATGAAAAATTAGTGAAATTTCACACCAATCAGCATTTTAGTGAAAAAATTATCAGTCATTTCAAACATGATTTTTCTTGAATGCTCAAGATAGAAAGAACTTTCTTTTTTATTACAAGCTTCAGAAAGACCCAACATCTAATGCATGAAAGCTCCAGATAAGGCCCAAAATTCAACATAAATAATTTTTTTCAGAAACAAGCACATATCTTCAACATTTTATTTTCCACCCAATGTATCACCATATTAGGTAGCATAATAAAAAACGACTTCCCCAACTCTTATGTTCAACTAGATTATGCAATTTCACTTCAAGAGTAGGTTGGATAGAGAAAATTGTCTTGTAATGTGGCTAACCTAATAGGCTATTCATGTATTCTATGGGATCCACGGATTAAATTTCCATGGTAGGACATAGTGAAATGGATTATTTTGAAAAGGGGGATTTAATACCAATGAAATTCCTCAATCAATTAAAACACATGTACCTCAAACCCTTTTGTTTTGATAGAAATAAATCAAATTCAAGTTAAATCAAGAATGCTATGGTTCTCTAAAGAAGAGAGGTATAAGAAAAGATTATCAAAACTAAGTTTGGAAGCCTCATGGGAAAGTTATTCCAAATATAAAGACAGTGAATTGTGGCATGTGATTAAAAAATTATAGTATTTTTTAAAAAATTTCCAAATATCTGAACTTGAAACAAAGTCAATTTCAGCATTAATTTACGCTCAGTTTCATGGGATAAATTGTTTCACACATTGAAATGGGTTTAAAAATATGTTATGATAATCATTTTAGCTCAATAGTTTAAAAAATAAAAAAAATTAAAAAACACACAATTTTTTTTGAACAAAATAGAAAATCAAACAATTAAAATTACTAAATATCAATGGTTCCCTCCCCCACAATTAAATGATGCAGTGTCTGGAATGCATTCAATTGGATTTAAAATGTAATTATACTTTAAATTGAATTAAAACAATCATGAAAGAGACAATTAGAGGTACAACCTGACTTATTAGTAGTGCAATGTTGAGTTAAGCTTCGAAGTGTTACAGATATAAAAACCTACAACCAAAGGTAGATATTAAAACATAATAAATTTATTAAATGTAATGAAAATATAAATAGAGATAGACTAGAATGATAGATCTTGGTTTAATCCCCCAAGTGGGCCCTGGGTTTTGACTGCCTCTAGATGGGCAGTTTCAGTGGTTATCCACAATCCGGTGGTGGGTGATGTTTCATTAATATGAACCACCAGAACTTTTTATTTCCATATTGAACTTCTTCATTTTTATGGATGACCACGTTGATATAGTACACAAAATCCACCCCTATGAAAATGATATTAGTCCTACATAGTGGGGCTAGGACAAATAATGAGCCCTCCTCTTTATTGGTTTCCACATTCATAACTTCTTCTTCATTCTCCATCGGTTCCTCAAGGTATGTTTTATAAAAATAATAATCAATGGGATAATCAGTAAGTAATTCAATTTGAACAAAATTAAAGCATGAAAAATCAAAATAAAATTCTTCCCTTTCAATGTATGCATCATTTTTATCTATTTCCTCATGGAAATCCTCTTTGTTATCCTCTTGAACTCCCTCCAAAAAGTGTTCATCTAGTTTAGGGAGCCACATATTTTCCTTATGAGGTGTATCTTCTTTTTCTTCCTCATCCACCAAGACAATACAATTGTAGGCCAAATATGAAAATTTATAACAAGGGGAGGTAATACTAAATTAATATTTGATAAAATCAGAATGAAAATATTATATGAAAAGATTATCTCCCTGAGTTTGTTCTCCTTCAATTGCTTCTTTAATTGGAGGTGCCTCTTATATTTGAATTTAACAAGATAAAAGCCGATAGTCAGGATCCTTCATCATTTCTTTAAATTCCAACACTTTGGTGGTGTCTTCCTTCAATGGTTCTAGTTCATCTACTTTATAAAGAATATATAGATGAAGTGGTTCTTCATACTCAGTATAGAATCCAACCATTTCTTTTTGATCATCCATATGTATCTCAGTAGTCATTTCTTCCATCTTGGCCTCCTCAAGTTCATGCTTAGGTTCTGGTTTCTCCATAAATACCCATCCATATTCCAATGCAAGTTCTACTTTTCTCTCTAGTTGTTCTATGTCACTTCTAAGTTCTTGAATCTGAATTTTATTATACCCAAACATGTCTTCTTGTTCAACTTGTGGGTAATTTTTCCATGAATTAAAAAGATTATCATTTGAAAACATCATGGAAAAATATTTTTTTATGTTTTTTTGAAAAGTGTTAAATATTTATAATTCGATTGTGAAACTGCCTCCCCATAAACGGTGCCATGTTTTGACATGTGTCAGTTGTGGGGTGTGTAAAAACCAATTATTTACTATGTTAAAATTCAATATATTGGTTAACCAAGGTTTTATCTATATAGGATCCCTCAACAATCATGTTTGTCAATTTTTTTTATTAATTTTTTTGGTTTTCAAAATAATGAAACAAAACTAAAGAATGAAATAATGTATTATATTTAAAACAAAATGAAAAATAATGTGATTAAAAATAGTGATAATTATTGGGTGATCAGACAGGGTTTAGTTTTCCAATTGCAATTTTATCGTAGTTCTTATTTATTCATTCCTCTTTTATTAAATTGATTAAAATTAGATTTCACATTAGCTTCCTCTCACTTAATTGTTTATTGATTTTGGGGAGATTAAACGTTAATAATATATTTTTTTGGTCTAATCTCCATCTTTTTGTGATATATTTTTAGCGAATACCCTCAATTGATTAAGGCCATTCCCAATCATGTTTTTTTTATCCCAAATTATCTTAAATATTCAGTAAAAATCTCACACGTTCTGATGATCTCCAAGTAATTCACCACTATGATCTGACCCATTCCATTGTATATAGACCATAACCTAGTGATGGATATAATTATAATTAGGCAATGAAATAATAACAACAGAATGTACAATAAAATACAACCACACAAGATAATATTAGTTGTTATTACAATTGAACCCAACTTCATAATAGAGAAAACATTTTATAACATTAAGCTCATGAACTCAAGAATTAAAAACTGGAAAACTTAACAATCCCCAATCACTCATAAGATTTACCCCAACATAGTAAGTTTAATTGAGGAGAAGTGGGAAGACTATTAAATTTCAAAACTATATGAAAGAATATAAGTAAATGAAGAAAATGAACATTTCCTTCAAAATATGTCTACCAGATGTTCAGCTTCGTTTCGTCCACCATCTCATAGAATCAAGATGAGGTCCCTTATTACAGGATGTGAGGAATGTCATTGGCCATCTACCCAGGAGGTTTTAAATAATTTTGAACCATGTGGAATGAGTTAGATCCAAATTAGTAGACTAGACTTATTCTGGCCACCAATCACTATTCCACCAACCATACATTGACTGGTTTAAGGGAGGATTTATCAACTCATTTCTCCGTTAAATTTAATATTCATATTACTCATCGAGTTGGAATTATGACCCATATATAAACACCCCATTTGGTGGTTGGTATCCCATGATATGGACCATTGAATGATACATGTTTCATTCTACCGGCCAGAATAAATTTTCACATTGACCGATTTGTTTTGGACTCTTGGAATTCTAATTGGCATTAGGTCCTGAAGACTTATTTTTATTACACATACATTTTAATCCTAAAAAAGTAATCATATGAATTGGATAAAAATTGAAGGATATTTTTTCAAAATACAAAGACAATATAAAATTGTTAAATGTCCATAATTATCATATTATCACATTTAAACTCAAAACTCACCAAAAAATATAAAATGATCCAAAGAAGATCAAATTGATTAATGGGAAAGGATTAAATCATTTTAAAAAATAAGAATACTTATTAAAATATTATCTCTATCATTAAACCACATGCAAGTGTTATATTTATTTAATTTGTTAAATACTAAATAGTAATATTATTATATAACTGAGAATCTAGATATACATAGTGTGTTACACTCTAGGAAACCTTCTCAGTGACATCAGGAGAAGGTTCCTAAAGTCCAAGGTTAGCATCTAGAAACATTCCAATGCACCAATATAGAACAAATTTAATTCCATAATGACATAACACTTCATACAGATGCTTACTATGTAATATAATCCTTTTATCATGTTATCTCTAATGAAACAGGATGCATGCTGGTGTCGTCAACCTATATGATCAATGTCTCTCTATTTGACTATCTTGTAATTGAACATTCTTATAGAACCCCATGGAAATGGATTTATTATTAATCTATGTCATTTCAATTAATGATATTGAGTTTTTAACTTCCATTAAATAACAAAAGGTACGAATCTTTCCGGACATTATTCACTAATGGAATATTACTCATGATGAAACCAATGTATCCTACCTCGTAGAAAACATCTATCATCACAATTTTCATCAATACGTCAAATTATGTGACTCATAATACTCATTAATATTAATATTAAATTCTAAGTATCAATTCACATGTACACAGATAGGAACATCCAATGACACATATAAATGTATATTTTCTACTAGCGTGTCTTGTTCTCATAATATCCCACTAGATATTACCAAGAGTGTACCCAATGAGAATACACCTCAATGTACTATAAGTATTAAACCCTAATACACTATATCATCTATGTCCCACAAATTATATAATCTGGCTATAGAACATATATTTAAGAATAGCATTGTAACACTTCTCGATAGTCATCATAACGTGGAATTTCTATGACCATTAATTTGACAACTACACATAGGACATTTTGTCATACAATTATACATAGAAGAAAAATCATGATTTGATAAAGAGTTTCTTAATATTCAAAAATATGAATATAGGTTATTATAAATTACAAATAAGTTGGTTCTAGGGTACCAACTCCAACAAACTCCCATATTTACTAGGGCCAAATGCTAAAAACATATATTCCAATAGTTCTCAAATGATACTCATGATTATGAAGAGAAAATCATTTATTCAAGGGGTTTTCCATGTTATATTTTGTGTATACTCTTCTTTCAACAACTTCACCCATTTGATAAAAATCCCTCAATAGGTTATACTTATGAAGTATATTCCTTTTTTGTTGGCGTGACCTTGTCTCTTTTGTAAGATCCACCACTAAAGTCTGATCACAATACAATGTGAGAGGGTATTTAATTCTAAGTACCACATCAGGATCTTGGATAAAATTCTGAATCCAATTGGATTCCTTGGATGCATCATAAGTTATTATATACTCAAACTCTCAGTGATAACTAGATTCATTAAACACTTTCTACTAATATCTCCTCTATTGAGAGAGAAAAAATATCCTGATTGTGAATTCAGATCATTCTAATATATCTGAAAACATTCATCTATATAACACTTAAGGATCATCTCCTCATCTCCTCCATAAACTAGGAAAATATCCTTATTTATTCTCATATACTTAAGAATAGCCTTAATAGAAGAACAATTTTTTTCTCCTATATTAGCTTGATATATGCCTCACACGATCAATGTATAGGATATATAATGTATAGTATATAACATGGCATAAATCATTGATCCTATCACCGAATCTTATGGGATCATACTCATTCTATCTTTCTCATGTTGTTTCTTAAGACACGTTTTCATAAAAATATAAAAACCATGTGACACTGGAACCAATCCCCCCTTGGATTGTTCCACACTAAATATCATCAGTATCTGGTCAACAAATGAACTTTTAATTTGTCTAAGAATCCTCTTGGAGTATCACAAATGATATTAATCCCTAAAATATAGGTTTCTTCACCAAAGTCCCGTATTGAGAAACACTTGTTTAACAAGTCCTTAACAGACTGTAAGACATGTATAACATTTTCAATAAGTAATATGTCATCAACATATGATACTAGGATAACTACCTCATTCCCACAAATCCTATTTCAAACAAAAAAATCACATTCATTCTTAATGAAACCAAATTCATTTATAGATTCATCAAATTGAATGTTCCATGACCTGTATTTTTTCTGCAATCCATAAATGGGTCTATGCAACTTTCAAATCCATTTGGAATCACTTGGAGTCACAAAAACTTTTGGTTGTGTCATTTAGAAATTTTCATGAAGGTTCCCACTAAGGAATGTAGTTTTGAAATCCATATACCAAATCTCATACTCATGGTAAGCTTCCATTTAAAGTAGAATTCTGATTGATTTAATCATGGAAACTGAGGAAATGGTTTCAACATAGTCAATTCCTTAACACTATTTAATCTCTTTAACCACTAGCCTTTATTTATAGGTATTTACATTACCTTACATGTCCATTTTCCTCTCGAATACACATTTGTAACCAATGTGATCTATATCAACTAGCACATCGACTAAAACCCAAACTTGGTTATGATACATGGAATCTATTTTAGAAACCTTGGATTCTTTCCATCTTATAAATTTTGAGCTCTCTACTACCTCTTTATAGGAGAGTGGTTAATCATTGTCAATTGATAATGAGCCACCACCTTCGGTGAGTAGAAAACCATATCTATCTGGTTCTCTTACCACACTTACACTCCTACATTATACTTATGTTTCCAAAAATACTACTTCCATAGGGACCTATGGATTTTTTTTTTCTATCTACTGTGTTTCATGAGAATTAACTTCATCAAATTCAATGTTGATCTCACTACCCATTTTGTGGATTTTCTATTTCTCAAGAAATATGGATTGTCTGGTGATAATCACTTTCTTTTACGAGGGGTTGTATTAGTAGTATCCCTTAATTTCATTTGGAGACCCTATAAAGATACACTTTTTTCCCTAGGATGATATTTTGTTCCCTAAGAAGGCCTAAACAAATGACTGACAACCCCATACATCTGTATGAGACAAAATGGGTTTCTTTCCGCTCCGTAACATTAAGGGAATTACATGTTATGCTTTAGTTGGTACTTGGTTTAATGTGGGTGGAATAGTTTGTAATGAATATCCTTAAAAGGATAATGAAAGATCTATATGACTCATTATCAACCTTACTATTTATATAAAGGTACAATTTCTCCTTTAACTAACACCATTCCACTATGGTGTGTAAAGTGTATTTAGTTTATATTGGATCCAAAAATACTATAGACTTTTGATAAAATCTTGGTCGAGATATTCACCACCTCAATCAGATCAATGATTATTTATATACTTTCCAAGGTAATTATCTACATCTATATCGAATTCCTTTAATATAATAAGGCACATGGACTTATACCTCATCAATTTGACAGAAAAATATATACTAAAGTCATTAGTAAAATTTATGAAGAATACCTACCTCTAAATTCTTCTAAAAATGGTCCACACACATTAGTGTTTATTAATCCCATAATCCCTATGGAACTTTCACCTGATCCACTAAATGATATTTTGGTCATTTTTTCTTATTAAAAAGAAAGGCAAATTTTATGTGGTTTTTGTTTATATGAGTCTAAATAAGAATCCTGAAAGAGATTGGTTGAATGCTTCTCATTTACATGACCAAGATTATGAATCCATAGCTAGATGTTATATGAGTCTTGTGAACATGGTTTATTAACAATTACCAATATATGGTTTTTTAATTTCATACAATAAGACCATTATTTAAATGTTCCATACCATAAAATATGTTCTCCTTATAAATGAAACAAATTTTATTCATAAACACGAAAAGAAACCCATCTTCATCTAAGCATGATATATAAATTTTTTCTTGGTAACTATTGGTTCATAATAAAAATATTTTAAAACAAAAAATATTCTTGCTAGAAACGAAAGGATGTATTAACCAATTGCTAGGGAATTAAAACTCAGAGCATTAGTAGATATCAAATCCACATCTCCTCAAGCATTATTTTGAAATCTACCTTGTTCCTATATTTGGATATATAAGTGAGCACTAAAAGTTGTATCTAATGCCCCGTGTGTATTAATTGAAATATTACCCTTGATAAGAAACCCACCTTTAGCATCCCATTTCTTCTGGGTGTAGATATTCCTCTAGTGGAATATCATTTTACATGAAAAACTACTACCACACTTTCCTTACCTTGCCTTTATATCTTCTTATTCTTATAAGGATGGTTCTTAAGAGCTTTATAATTTTTATGAGTCTTGGACACATTTTCGTTTTTCATCCTTTTCTTGTTTACCCTAAGGATCGCAAGTTTATCATTCCCCATGTCCATATCCACTTGGCTATTCAAATTAATAGGTTTTTAAATACTCTTCTCATTTTTGATCACATTATAATTAACAATAAAACTAGATATGGTCCTGGGAAGTGATGAAAGTATGAGATCAATATGCAAATCATCTGGGAATTTAATCCATAAGATGTTTAAGAATTCAATATATCCAATAAGCTTGAAGGCATGAGGCCTATATGGAACCGAATCTCAAATCTTAGTTGTAAAAAAATAATTGTTGATATCATACCTCTCTTATCTTGCCTTCACATTATAGAGATCATGAAGGTGATACATCATGTTATACACATTCATGTCCTCATGTTGCTTCGAAATAATGTTGGACATGGATGGTAGCATAAAAAATTGAAAATATTTGGCATCATTAACATGTTTCTTATAGAGTGATAACACTTCATCACATGCCTCATTACTAGGTGAATCGGGAATAGATTCTTCTATCACATACAATTCCATTTCATGGAGAATAATGAAGTGTAAACTCTTTTTCCACTCATGAAAATTTATGCCAGTGAGATGGTTATCCTCTCAAGTGTGGATTTCAATGATATGATTCTAGTAATTTTAATGATTATATTTAAAATAATATGAGTTTAATTTTAGTAATTTAACAGATCAAATTTCTAAAAATAAATAAATATTAAATTTATTAGTCTTCAACTATTTTATCCAAACCCAATAGTCATCACCATTGACTTCAGAGCATCCCATTACTCAGAAATTCCTGTGGTAATGATCTGTATTACCCATCTCATTACCTAAAATTTGGTTATTCAAGAAACATTAATGGTTTTAGTTAGGAATTCCAAATTCCAATTGCATTAACTCGTTGTTCCATAATCAATTGAGTGGACTCCCCAATCCTGAAATCCTAAAATTGGATTTCCTCAACACTTTCCTCTATGTTACACAATGTCTTGATTTAGAAGTCAACCCTTGATTTGAACCAAGTTAATTCAACCCAAAACATCAAGTTATAATTCCTTGTTATTTGGAATCACCCCAACTTTGGATGGTCAAACACTTTAAACTATGGTTTGATTTTAACTAAAGTAGTAGAAGGCTATACTGACTTAATATACGTGATTGGGGGATTTAATTCATTATTCATAAATTTATTATTATTATCTTTATCACATAATTGTAAATTTTAAGTGTATTTCCTTATGTTATTATCCATGTCATAAATAGTTTTTACACATAAACTACTTTATTTTAGTTCTATCTTGCATGATAATTTATTTCATTAATTCCTATGATTGCAAAAAAATACATAATGAAATAATAATTAAACTTGATGTAAATTATATAATAAAGTTGTATGGTCATGATCTTTTACTAATGGTAATTTTATCTTGGGGTTAAAAAACTAACTGCTGAACTATCGGAAAACACCTTAAACTAATTAAGGTTCATGTTACAAATTTCCACCTATCCAACTATGTACCTATCTCAGATTGGTTTTGCATCAGCTCAAAACTTAAACTAACTTTACTATCATGGGAGCTCCACCAATTAAATTTGATTTTACTCACATATTAGTGAGGGGAAAATGGATTACATAAAATAAACCATGGGCATGAAAATCCTTATATAATAAGAGGCGAGAGGGAATTCATGCCAACTATTAAATTTAATAATAAATTAATCGAAACCAATTACATGAAATGATATGGAATATTCTCATGATAATTCACATTCATGCAATGAATTAAACATTTAATAAATCTAGAATTCAATTCTTAATCATTATTATTTAATATAAATCATACTCAAATCAATTAATTATCATCATTAATAAATCAATTATTTTATATTAATTCTAATCAAAATTTCCTTGAGATTCTCATACATTATAATTTTAATAAAATTAAATAAATTTATTTAAAATTAACTATGTTCAATAATGTACCATGGAGGAAACACGATGACTACCCATAGAAATCTACCCGACATGTATTATACACATATACTGTTTAATATTTTGACATATTGCATACACAACTTATCCTGTACATTCATGACGTATACTATCAACATAATGATTAAATTAATTACATGATTTTTCGGTCATCTGTTATGCTTCAATACCCATAGAGTAAGAACTATAATATGAATCATACATTATATAAAGATCTGGACATTTTGTAGATATCCATTAAATATATATATATATATATTCAAATCTACCACATGGTTTGTCCTATCAACATAATTAACACACACAAGAACATGTTGATAAGGTTTATATAATACAATAAAAAATTTAAAATGTGTAAATTGGTATAAGTTTACATCATGTATAATAGAGCTACATGGTAATTACATCTCTCCCCATGTATCTTAGGAACAAGCCTAGGGACTCAATGTGTAAACTATGACTCGAATAATTCGATCACACAATGTGTATAATCGACTACACTGTTTGTGGTCTCCTTATTACTTGACCACCATCCAGATATGATGTGTATGGCAATACATGGCCCTTTTGTGACTCAAATAGACTACACACTATGTGTGTGGGGTACACAACATGTACTCTAGTTATTTATGTACCACCCTGTCCTAGCCAATACGCATTGTAAGAAATAAATACATCATGTTTCATCAATGGACACAGTTTGAATTAATTTATGATTCATACCTAATGCATTGAACACAAGTACACAATGTGTAACTTTGGTTACATGGTGTGTACTCCTGTGTAATTTAGAAGTAATTATTAGATCCTCTGGTTGAGTTCCTAAATTATATTTCATTCATAAATTTAATCGTTTTGATTTGATCTGTGATAAAAAAGGAGGAAGAAGTATATCTCATAGTCATGATTAAAAGAATGATTAAAATTGAATTGAAAACTAAATAATTTTTTTTTAACTCAATTAATGATCTGTAAATAATTAAAAATAATTATGTGACATCTCAGATACCACTTTTTGGTTCTGAGCGCAGTGGAAGTGTGCGATGGGTCGTGCCCAACTTTACTTTTTTCCCATGATCAATGATCAATCCGTGATTTACACAAAGATAAACTTTTTTATAGATGAAATTTAACCATAGAAGATAGATAAGCTGTAACGCCCCGACCCTAGTTACCCCGAGTCGGTGCATTATTACATAACATTGGCATGATCACAAGAAAGATCAAATCTCGAAATACCGATTGGTTTAGTAGCCTTGGAAACACTAGATATATTCATAAGTTTTACATTACATCATAAAATGAAAAACTACTACAACAACATAATGTCTCCACAGTCCACACTATTATCCCCTCATAATAACCCTGCAGGTCATTCATAACATACTTCTTCACTTCCTGGGAAAAATAAAACATAGAAAAGGGGTGATCTCAAATGCCCAGTAAGGATAACAATATAGCAGAAACTTTCATAAATAAGAATAAACATTTAAGGCAATGTATAAATAAAACAAAAGCCTTTCAAACATGAACTTTCAACATTGTATGGCATAAATAAAATGAAATAATGCCATTTACTCATTCACATGGATATTCTACTAATCGAATAATCACATGCAAAATCACTAACCACTTTCATAATGTTGGAATACATAATGCCAGACTATCATAACCACATAGCCAAGGCCTCATGCCAAGACTACAAATAAGATTTTGTCAATGCCTTGTTCCAAGACACTAGTTTGTCTCATGAGACCTACCGATGCAATTTTCTTAGAAGATACTTACGTTTAAAATTGCTAAAATATACTCCATTGTTTTTCTGAAAACATTATGCAAGCCTCTGAAAACAAAATAACTAATTCTGAGACTACTCGATTAATTATAGGCCATGATGGGTCCACTCCCAATCCCTTCCTATCTACCACACTCGAGAGTCGGGTTTTCTGAAAACATTTTTAAGCTTGCGTTAAATACGTATACATTTGCACTGGATTTTCATATATTTGAGAGAAATATCTCTTTAATTTGAAATCATTTAAAAATCACATAATTATAAAAGAAAACCTTTATTTTGAAAATATCCATATAATCATGTAAGGGAAGCTTGAAAGGGGTAATAACGGTAGAGAATAACCGCACCTACCGTATAAGTTTTAAAAAAGACATTCTTACCTTAATTCTGTCAAAAAGGTTAAAAAGGACCTTGTTTTGAAAACGACGGAAAGATTCCTCTTATAAAAAGTCAAACAAGGGTATAAATTACTTTAACCCATATTCTTGTAAATAATAAAAAACATTTGAAATACATTTTGAAGAAACATGGATGTGGATGATAAAGAGATCCCAGTAGATTATTACGTATAAAAAACCTCGGATAATGAAGAGATTGTGAAATAACCCTTACCAATTTGGTAACATATGAAACATACAACCCATGAAAGTGCTATCATACAATGAATTTGTAAATACACAGAAATTAGAGTGTATTATACAAAGAAAATAATTATGGGCAGTACATACACCACACAAAAGGTGATGGTGGCAATATGGCATGAATCTCACGGAAATAAGGAGTGAGATGAAAACCCCTTACCTTGTAATTTTCCTTTGTTGGGGTAGGTTAACCTCCTGTATAATGGTGAAATAATTGTTATTAAATTATAAAAGAATCATATACATTAATATGATATCATATATGATCTTTTAATATTGATTTGATAATAATATCTTAGTATTATCGTTGTTTCGGGTGTTAACTTACTTGTTTTATTTTATATGTTTTGTTACGTAAGCCATATTTGTAATGGATAGGTTGTATATTATTCATATACAGAATGATATCAAGTCCTTAAACATCATTTTTAAATTATAAAATGATAATTATACTTGAATGGATACGATGGAGAATGAATCTCATCGCGTTCGTGGAGACGGTAGTCCGTACGTACACACGAGCGACAATATCAATCTTTTGATATTAAAATAATATATAAATGGATGGTATATCATATATACAGAATAATTAACATGTTATATTTATTATTTACAATAGTTACACATCATTATTATACCCATCCAAATAATATTATATTGAAAAACAATTACACCACGATGTGGAGACGGTAAGCCGTACGTACGCAGGTATGGTGGTATGTTATTCAAAGGGTGGATAGAACACTGAATATGGTTGTACCATATTTATAATAACATCACAGTATATATATGATACTGGAGTTATTATTTTATAATGGTAACAACAAAGGAAGAAGAAGTGGAAGAAGAAATGAACTTGGAAAAGGGTGGTGAAATCATTACCTCTTCTTCGGTTTCTTCCTTTTGATTTGATCAAAAGGGATCCTTAGGTTGGCTTTCTGATCAAACTAAGGCCTCTATGTTGTAGTGAGGGAAGTTGGGAGAGTATTTGGGCAGAGTTTGTCCGAACCAAAAGGCTTTTAAGGTGTGAAGAAATGAGAAGGAGGAGTGCCCTTTTATAAGAGGGGTGAGGGGAACCTTTGGAAAAGCTAGAGATATTAGTTTATAATAAATTCATATTCGGTTTCTAAAGGCTCCAAAGTTGATTATTTAAATTTTAACGTGGGTATGGGTCGAAAACCACTCAACCAATAAAATTTAGACAGGTTTGGGTATTTATATTAACCTTATATTTAAGTATCAACTCTAAGTTAATTAGTTTCACTTTTACAATGTCTCTTTGTATTTTTATATAATATGGTTAATAAACATACTATATACATCCAAGAGGCCCCCCAAGTGGTCCATTAATGATGAACCTATCATGATATAAGTCTTTTGGCAGAACCGTAGATTTTTAGGAATTTAATATCAATTAATAATATAAAATTTGTTTTAAGAACTCTTTTATGTCAATTTTGACACTATTCAATAGTTGATTTTTGTGGAACTCATAACATATTGACTAATTAGAAAAAAGTCAATTAAATCAATCCTAATATATCATATTATCCTAGAAATTTATTTTAATTCATTAAAAGTTTCATATTATATTTATTTGGGTATTTATAATATCAATTCTTTTAATTTTTCACTATTATGATAATTACTGCATCATCATTGTGTCATAAATAAAATAAAGTATTTAATGTCTAAAAATTATAAATAAAATATAATTATGTAGGAAATCTTGTTATATTTCTAATGAATATTTATAATCTAAAATCAATCATATATAACCCTATGTAATAATTGTTTTTCTAAAAGATATATGCTTGTGTCATTTTTGTATTCATTTTAACTTAATTAAAATAAAGTGTCTCTATCACCTACCAGTGGCACCATGGGGTCCCCAAATCGACCCAAAGATTCCTATGGTCGAACATGTATCAACCAATAGGCTAGGACACGTTTTAGGGTAATTTAGTATTATTATAATATTATTTTTTAACCTTTATTTACCAGATTTACCCTTAACAATGGTAAATAAAATATTTACCACAGTAATTATTCAAAATGTCTAAAAATAAAAGTTACCTATTTACACAATTTGAACATCCTGATTCCAAATATGGAATCCATTTTTCTAAATTCAAAACACAGAAGTGGCAGAAATTAATTTAAAATTAATTCCCGCTGTCAAAACAAAAAGCGTGTTTTTAAGAGATAATAACTATCAAAAGATTGACACTTGTTTATGTTCGGTTTAATTGTAAAATTATGTCCAAAGACAAAAATTATATTAAATGGTAAAAATATATTCTAAATATACTTTAAAACCACTCAAATTCATAATTTTTCACAATTAATTATTTTGATTAAAAAAGGTGTTTTTAATTTAAATTTAGTAATTTTCACTATTCATCAAAATATGAAAGTTATCCGAAAAGTACCAAAATTTCACCTTAGGCTAAATTCGATATTCAGAATCCAAAAATGAAGTCCATTTTGAAATATAAAATATATATAATTTCAAAAATTAGGTATTACTATTCATAACGTCTAGTTTGATCGGTTGTGGTGTGTGTTAAAACTCGAAGTTGCGTACAACACACGCTACTGTTTTATTCAAAGGAAAGCGTACCATGGAAGCTTGGGATGTTTCATTTTAAATTTTTTGATGTCCCCATTTATTCAAAAAGTTTAAAATATTTTACTTAAAAAGGTTTCACTATTAACAGTTGATAAAAGTGCAATACTGAAAATGAATCTGTTCTTTCATTATGACTAAGAAACTCATAATAGGTATTCTAAAATTATAAGGATTATATAAAGTTTAAAATGTAGATAATACTATTCATGACCTCTTTTAATGGGTATTTTTTTGTAATTCATGGTGTGATTGAACTCGGTGTTTTGTGTAGTGCAAGTTATTGAATTATTTTGAAGAAATAACACACTATGAATTCATGAGGTGTTACATTCTCCCCTCCTTCAATAAATTGCGTCCTCGCAATTTGAAATTGTTCTTCGAAAATAAAAGGTTGAAAATAGAAAATATATTTGTGGGAAAACCCAAATCGGAAATTGGGTTACTAAAATTTAGTCTTAATATGAGGAAAAGATAAATGAAAGGGTCACCACCAAATTATGATCTCGATTAGGAGAACATTGGTGGCAATTAGAGACATATAATTGGAGGGAAAATGTAAATATTTATAGGTAGTGATTGAGGTCATTAATCAAAAACAAGTATAAAATTGTGGTCCTTAAACTCATCAATCTATGATGATTTGAAATACCGTCTGTTCAACAAAACATAGGGTATTGGGATAACACATTTTTGACATTTCAAAATATCTTAGTTGAAATCCCACATCGAAAAATGAATTAATAAGGCCTCTATTTAAAATAAAGAGTGGAAAGTATGAAGATTACCGAAAATAACACATACTAGGGTTCCATGTATGAAAATATGGATATGGAAGTGAAATCTAACCATCAATTATCTGATGGAGAGTGGTAGAGAACATGTCTATGAAAAGGCCAACAATCCCAAAGCCATAAATTAGTGATGATTTAAGGTACCATCTAGGAAAACATTTTTGTTCTAAGTTCCTTTTATTAATGTTGAGGAATTTATTTATGAGATTGGCTAAGATCATAAAGAGATATACTTACATTATAATTAGAGTTTTATCCATTAATAAATTTCTACCACAAACTCATCTTTCACTCTAAAAGATAATAGAACGTAATTATTTTTTCTATTTATACTATTCGTACAGGGTTCCAAAATAAATGAATTTATAATTCATCTACCAGATCTTTTATAAAAAACTACATTATTTAATCCAGGACATCTCGTGGGCCAGTGGTAGGTGATACACCCTTGTCTCCCTTCGATTGCAGGTTCAAGTCTCGCGGCCTTGCCGGTCGCGACGGGTTACCACCCGACCTCTGGGATGTCCTTTTATGGCAATCCAAAATAATCCAAACTATAACTATCCAAAATACTTCTATCCAAACTCACAGTCCAACATTTATAAGGAAGGTAAACGTAATGTAGACCCTTTTTACCCCGTAATAGCATATGAATACCTTCATCTTGTATTCTTTTAATACACTAAAACATCCTAAATTACCATATTCCTTATTGATTACATTCATGCTCCCTTATTCCATATAGAATGATGGATATACTTCATCAATCCAAAAATGTTTTAAACCCCAGAAATGATGGAATATACAAATCATTAATCACTTTCAAGGTAGTCAATAATATCCAATATAATTTATCCAAATCAATCATGTATTATTCTAAAATCACTAACTCGGTATCAGAGCCATATTATGGTTTATCTTTCTCTCAAGCATATATTTTCCAAAACTTTAACCTGCTATTGAGTCACTTTTCTTTGTTTCACACAATCTCAAGTCCTTAATGAAATATTACTGCAGTACAATCCTTATATACTCCATAATTATTATAACAAATACATTGTTGATACAACACTCAATTGACATAATCAACATAAGAACTCTAATCATTCCTCTTCATCTGTGGTGGTATCATAACTTGATTATTATCCAATAGCATCATTTGCGGCATAGTCTGATGACTGGGACATAGGTTCGCATAGTGTCCAAACTCCTTGCAAATGAAGCATTGTACATTTGAAAAAATTTTCTTACCCTTGCAGTCACGTACTTTGTGCCCTTTTCCTCCACACTTATAAAAAACTCTCATTCCTTTCAGGCAAGTTCCAGGTTGTTTCTTTCCACAGTTACCACATATGGAAAAATTCTTCTTTTCCCTCTTCCGTTTATCCATCATTCTCTCTTCCATCCTTTTCTTCTCTTGCTTCCCTTCAAATCCATAGGACTCAGTAAACTCATTACTTATCTTATCAACACCTGATATTATTTCTTCATATGATGATAATACATGGGAGACTATTTCTCTTATAAATTCTAGCTTAAGACCATGAAAGATATGATCCTTCCTTCTCTTTGGATCATGTTCATTACTGGAGTTCTCATTCCTTCTAATGGGCACCATTTCTAAACAATGGAATACACTAGATTAGTTTATGAATCAAAATACATAATCCCATACTTATAAAACACTTAACATAAATTGAACTATTTATGGATATAATCCATAATCATAAAAATGTTTTCATTGAGGAAGTATATACTCATAAACCCTTCATAATGATTTGTAAAGAAAATGAGATTTATCCTAAGCATATTCCCCGGGAGTGTCGTAACCAAGAGTGCAGCAAGGCCCGTTGTCGTGCACCAGTTCCCGTTCGAGTCTAGCTCAAAGCGGTGTTTTCGGGTTTTACCCCTAAGTACATCTGTGCCAGAGCCGCCTCTACCTGCTCGTATCCAGACAGGGATGTATTGCTCGGAAAACTCACAAAATCTATACAATACCAAAATTCTAGGAAGTTCTTCTTTACTAATCCTCAAAGTTCATCTTAGTTCTACGTTCTCTAATCAGAGTTTATCTAAATCTAGCTTCCATGGTTTGTACTAAACTTCCTCTGATACCAACTGTAACGCCCCGACCCTAGTTACCCAGAGTTGGTGCATTATTACATAACATTGGCATGATCACAAGAAAGATCAAATCTCGAAAGACCGATTGGTTTAGTAGCCTTGGAAACACTAGATATATTCATAAGTTTTACATTTCATCATAAAATGAAAAACTACTACAACAACATAATGTCTCCACAGTCCACACTATTATCCCTTCATAATAACCCTGCAGGTCATTCATAACTTACTTCTTCACTTCCTGGGAAAAATAAAACATAGAAAAGGGGTGAGCTCAAATGCCCATTAAGGATAGCAATATAGCGGAAACTTTCATAAATAAGAATAAACATTTAAGGCAATGTATAACTAAAAGAAAAGCCTTTCAAACTTGAACTTTCAACATTGTATGGAACAAATAAAATGAAATAATGTCATTTACTCATTCACATGGATATTCTACTAATCGAATAACCACATGCAAAATCACTAACCACTTTCATAATGTTGGAATGCATAATGCCAGACTATCATAACCACATAGCCAAGGCCTCGTGCCAAGACTACAAAAAAGATTTTGTGAAGGCCTTGTGCGAAGACACTAGTTTGTCTCATGAGACCTACCGATGCAATTTTTTTAGAAGATACTTACGTTTAAAATTGCTAAAATATACTCCAGTGTTTTTCTGAAAACATTATGCATGCTTCTGAAAACAAAATAACTAATTCTGAGACTACTCGATTAATTACAGGCCATGATGGGTCCACTCCCAATCCCTTCCTGTCTACCACACTCAAGAGTCGGGTTTTATGAAAACATTTTTAAGCCTACGTTAAATACGTATACATTTGCACTGGAGTTTCATATATTTGAGAGAAATATCTCTCTTTTTTTGAAATCATTTAAAAATCACATAATTATAAAAGAAAACCTTTATTTTGAAAATATCCTTATAATAATGTAAGGGAAGCTTCAAAGGGTCAATAACGGTAGAGAATAACCGCACCTACTGTATATGTTTTAAAAAAGACATTCTTACCTTAATTCTGTCGAAAAGGTTAAAAAGGACATTGTTTTGAAAATGACGGAAAGATTCCTCTTATAAAAAGTCTAACAAGGGTATAAATGACTTTAACCCATATTCTTGTAAATAATAAAAATGTTTTGAAATACATTTTGAAGAAAAATGGATGTGGATGATAAAGAGATCCCAGTAGATTATTACGTATAAACAACCTCGGATAATGAAGAGATTGTGAAATAACCCTTACCAATTTGGTAACTTATGAAACATACCACCCATGAAAGTGCTATCATACAATGAATATGTAAATACACATAAATTAGAGTGTATTACACCAAGAATATAATTATGGGAAGTACATACACCACACAAAAGGTAATGGTGGCAATATGGCATGAATCTCACGGAAATAAGGAGTGAGACGAAAACCCCTTACCTTGTAATTTTCCTTTGTTGGGGTAGGTTAACCTCCTGTATAATGGTGAAATAATTGTTATTAAATTATACAAGAATCATATACATTAATATGATATCATATATGATTTTTTAATATTGATTTGATAATAATATCTTAGTATTATCGTTGTTTCGGGTGTTAACTTACTTGTTTTATTTTATATGTTTTGTTACGTAAGCCATGTTTGTAATTGATAGGTTGTATATTATTCATATACATAATGATATCAAGTCCTTAAACATCATTTTTAAATTATCAAATGATAATTATACTTGAATGGATACGATGGAGAATGAATCTCATCGCATTCGTGGAGACGGTAGTCCGTACGTACGCCCGAGCGACAATATCATTCTTTTGATATTAAAATAATATATAAATGGATGGTATATCATATATACAGAATCATTAACATGTTATATTTATTATTTACAATAGTTACACATAATTATTATACCCATCCAAATAATATTATATTGAATAACAATTACACCACGACGTGGAGACGGTAAGCCGTGCGTACGCACGTATGGTGGTATGTTATTCAAAGGGTGGATAGAACACTTAATATGGTTGTACCATATTTATAATAACATCACAGTATATATATGATACTGGAGTTATTATTTTATAATGGTAACAACAAAGTAATAAGAAGTGGAAGAAGAAATGAACATGGAAAAGGGTGGTGAAATCATTACCTCTTCTTCGGTTTCTTCCTTTTGATTTGATCAAAAGGGCTCCATAGGTTGGCTTTATGATCAAACTAAGGCCTCTATTTTGTAGAGAGGGAAGTTGGGAGAGTATTTGGGCAGAGTTTGGCCGAACCAAAAGGCTTTGAAGGTGTGAAGAAATGAGAAGGAGGAGTGCCCAATTATAAGAGGGGTGAGGGGCACCTTTGGAAAAGCTAGAGATATTAGTTTATAATAAATTCATATTCGGTTTATAAAGGCTAAAAAGTTGATTATTTAAATTTTAAGGTTGGTATGGGTCGAAAACAACTCAACCAATAGAATTTAGACAGGTTTGGGTACTTATATTAACCTTATCTTTAAGTATCAACTCTAAGTTAATTAGTTTCACTTTTACAATGTCTCTTTGTATTTTTATATAATATGGTTAATAAACATTCTATATAAATCCAAGCGGCCCCCAAGTGGTCCATTAATGATTAACCTATCATGATATAAGTATTTTGGCCGAACCTTAGATTTTTAGGAATTTAATATCAATTAATAATATAATATTTGTTTTAAGAACTCTTTTATGTCAATTTTGACACTATTCAATAGTTTATTTTTGTGGAACTCATAACAGATTGATTAATTCTAACAAAGTCAATTAAATAAATCCTAATATATCATATTATCCTAGAAAATTATTTTAATTCATTAAAAGTTTCATATTATATTTATTTGGGTATTTATAATATAAATTAGTTTAATTTTTCACTATTATGATAATTACTTCATTATCATTGTGTCATAAATAAAATAAATTATTTAATGTCTAAAAATTATAAATAAAATATCATTATGTAGGAAATCTTTTTATCTTCCTAATAAATATTTATAATCTAAAATCCAACATATATAACCCTATTTAATAATTGTTTGTCGAAAAGATATATGCTTGTGTCATTTTTGTATTCATTTTAACTTAATTAAAATAAAGTGTCTCTATCACCTACAAGTGGCACCATGGGGTCCCCAAATCGACCCAAAGATGCCTATGGTCGAACCTGTATCAACCAATAAGGCTAGGACACGTTTTAGGGTAATTTAGTATTATTATAATATTATTTTTTAACCTTTATTTACCAGATTTACCCTTAACCATGGTAAATAAAATATTTACCACAGTAATTATTCAAAATGTCTAAAAATAAAAGTTACCTATTTACACAATTTGAACATCCTGATTCCAAATATTTAATCCATTTTTCTAAATTCAAAACACAGAAGTGGCAGAAATTAATTTAAAATTAATTTCCACTGTCAAAACAAAAAGCGTGTTTTTAAGAGATAATAACTATCAAAAGATTGACACTTGTTTATGTTCGGTTTAATTGTAAAATTATGTCCAAAGACAAAAATTATATTAAATGGTAAAAATATATTCTAAATATACTTTAAAACCACTCAAATTCATAATTTCTCACTATTAATTATTTTGATTAAAAAAGTTGTTTTTAATTAAAATTTAGTAATTTTCACTATTCATCAAAATATGAAAGTTATCCGAAAAGTACCAAAATTTCACCTTAGGCTAAATTCGATATTCCGAATCCAAAAATGAAGTCCATTTTGAAATATAAAATATATATAATTTCAAAAATTAGGTATTACTATTCTTAACGTCTAGTTTGATCGGTTGTGGTGTGTGTTAAAACTCGAAGATGCGTACAACACACGCTACTGTTTTATTCAAAGGAAAGCGTACCATGGAAGCTTGGGATGTTTCATTTTAAATTTTTTGATGTCCCCATTTATTCAAAAAGATTAAAATATTGTACTTAAAAAGGTTTCACTATTAAAAGTTGATAAAAGTGAAATACTGAAAATGAATCTGTTCTTGCATTATGACTAAGAGGGTCATAAAAGGGATTCTAAAATTATAAGGATTATATAAAGTTTAAAATGTAGTTAATACTATTCATGACCTCTTTTAATGGGTTTTTTTTCTAAGTCATGGTGTGATTGAACTCGGTGTTGCGTGTAGTGAAAGTTATTGAATTATTTTGAAGAAATAACACACTATGAAATCTTGGGGTGTTACATAAGCGATATAATGTTGGAACCATGGAGTGTAACATCACATATTATTCAAAATCAATTTAATTAAATAAAGAATTACCTTGTTGGAATTCTTTTTACATTGATCGATCTAAAAATATATATGTGTTGTACCATCATTACGTTGTTGGAATCAAGGGAATATTCTAAATAGTGATGAACCATATGTGTTTGAAAAATCACCGAACATTGAAATAGGAATCTGTGGGTGCTAGCATGACATATCCTATCACTAGTATCATCGGACTTTGATCGCCTCGAGTCCAAAGTGTTCTCCTTGATCTCTCTTGACGTGAGAGTGGAAGGTGGAGGAAGATAGCTCTCCATTCATGGAAGAGTTCTTGGAGAATTTATCTCTCTAGGGATTTAGAGGATTCTAAAAATATGTTGTGAACAACTAAAAAATGATTTGGCTCTATAAAAAATTAATATAATTGGGTTTATAAAAATTTAGTGTTAAAATAAAATAATTTCAAAATTTCCCAATATTATATATTTAATTTGTATGTAACCCCATGTGAAATAATAATAATACTATTATTATAATTTCTCAACATGAACATAACATTTGAAATAAATTAAATATTATTTAATTAAATAATATTCAATAATTTTTACATCTCACTAGACCATTAATCTCAGTCCGTCATTCCTCCAAAATATTTATTGATCATTGAATAATGTTTATTAATTTATTAAATAAACATCACTCCAATATTCACCAATAAATAAAATAATATTATATTCACTAAACATAAAAATAAATATTTATTAAATATTTAAATATCATTATATTCTCTCAAATAAATGTTGGTGGAATAAATTAGATCAAGTAAACTTGAATAATTATTAAACCATGTGTGGAAATAATATATATTAAATTTAATAAATACTAAATAATATTATTATTATTTAACTGAGATTCTAGATAAACTTAGTGTGTGACCCTCTAGGCCCCTTTCTCAGTGACATTAGGCGGAGCATCCTAAATTCCAAGGTTAGTGTATATTAATATGCCAAGGCATCCATAGAGAAAGAAGTTAATGCTGTAATGAAATAATATCTCATACAGATTCTTACCATGTAATATTCTCCCTTTATCATGATATTTCTAATCAAGAAGTTTGATTATTGTGGCCATCTACCTATATTCTCAATGTCTATTTAACATCCTTAAAATTAAACAAGCCTATAGAACACCATGTCCAGGTATTTATTTAGGCTATATTATTTCCATAAATTGCTTGGGATATTAACTTTTATTATAGAACAGAAGGGTGAAGTCACTTCTTGCCTTATTTATTAATTTAATATTAATCGTGACACACCCAACATATCTTATCTGGACATGAATATCTATCACCATAGTTTTCATCAATACATCAAAGTACACGACTAATAATACTCATTAATAATAATTTTAAAGTATAAGGATCAATACACACATCCACATATAAAAACATCCAGTGACACATATAAATGTGGATTTACTAATGGCGAGTCAAGTTTTTATTATATCGTACTAGATATTACCAAGGGAGTACACCATGAGAAGATGTCACAAAGTACTATGAGTCTCTAAAATTGATATGATGTATAATTTTTGACTCTCAAATGATATCATCCGGCTGTAGAACATGTTATTAAGAATCGTGTTGTAGCACTTATGGGTTCTCATCATATTAGGAAACTTCTATAACCTTTTAGTGAAATAGATACTCTTAGGACATTATCACATACTACATTACGTAAAATAACAATCATGACGTGACAAAGAGTTTATTAATATTCAAAACTATGAATATAGGTTATTATAAAGTACAAAAAAGTTGGATTTAGATAACTAACTCTAACCTGAAACACCACTAGCTAATCATATTGGAGAATCAACATAATCCTAATCATCAAGTAAGATAGAGATCCAACAAGACATTAAACCATCATAGGGTCTTACTATTCTAAAAACATAGCTATCCCCCATTATTATCATAGAATAAGATGATCCTCCAAAATTAATACATAATAGTCTAAACAAAAAACAAAATAGTATATTTATAGGATGATGACTTATAGCTATATGCACAAATAGATGAAGTATCCCCATTAGTGATGCGTAAATAGAATCAACTCACATTCTCTACACTTATACAATCATTCATGACATCCAACATGCATAGTCAACACCAATAGTGCTAGAATAATCAATACCTCAATTTTTAAATCATTGACTAGGTCAGAAAAAATGACGGAGTGTGGAATTCCTAAATCTAAACATGAATATACCAATCCATAAAATAATCATACCGTACATCAAATGATTTCTAGATCACATAGATCCTGTAAATCTATGTAATGAATATTACCATGAATTACTCCATGATCTCTAGGGAATTGATGGTGAAAAACACTTTGACTATATTTTACCCACTTCCTCTAAGGATGAGGGAAATAACATGGTTGTATTATTCCTACCCCATTCCCACTATACCGATCAAATTCTAGACCTCATTATTGTTGCTACTCTCTTAGAGGATAATACTACAAATTCTTGTCCTAAAGACTACCTAAAACACAACACTGACTATTGATGAAAGTTGGAGAGTCTTTATTTTTTCCAATAACCTACCATTCATATAAAACCTTGCCTTATTCACTTGTAGGAGTCTAAGAATTACCATCACTAGTGAAATGATATGAACAAGGTTGGAGCATACTACAAACTCTTGGAAAATTTATTTTACTATAAAACTATGAATATTATTCTATTACTCTTCTCGATAGAGAATCTTGATGTCTCATATCTTAAGATAATACATTCCAATATTAAATCCTCCAATTAAACTCTAAACTCAACAGCACCTCGAGGTATGTCATCTTCCTAAATGGGATGAACTAGGGCGGTATTTTTTGAATAAAAACTATATCATAATACATTTCTCTATCAAACTCATATGATTAATTCTATGAAGAATTACATAATAGGTTATTATAAAAAATATTTAAATATTATATAATGGAATGAAATTGATGAAAGGTAATAATATCCTATATATAGTACACCATCAGTGTCAAAGAAAGAAAATCATCCATAAACTAGACAACAAAATTCTACCACAAAATAGCTTGCTCCTATTAATTCTAAAGGAATAAAAAAAATACCTTCACTAAGATTCCCCACATTGGACCTTTTTATCTAGAAAAACACAATTCTCCTTCCAAGAATGTATGATATTAACGAAATGAAATCTCTATAGAATCCCACACTTTTATTACATAATATTTTCATTACATTGTATAAAAATATAGGATATTTTAAGGATTAGTTTCCGGGAAAAAGGTATATAATACACGAAAATATTATAAATTATTCTAATCCACTTTAAAGGTTTCATCATAGGTTCATTTTAACACCCCGAGATATTCTGAGATACATTATTTTTAATTTCATTGATGTCTTCTATTATACACTACACTAAGATTAGCTTGAAATATACACAACACCGTATTAGCATGCAGTATACGTAACACTATTCTTGGATCGTGTTACACAAAATTTCTAGATCGTTTGATAGAATTCATTATATGCAACATTGAGTGTATATATAAAGTTATATTCAATGTATAAATGGAATATGGTTGGATTCTATTATACAAAAAAATGAATCATTCACAAAACGCATCCCTGACATGGCTTTCTTTACATGCAATTGAGACCTTCCACAATAGCATGTGTTGTACGCAATACCATGTTTCACTAAAAAACGATATGTTATTAAAATATTATATAAACTAGCCGTTATGAATAGTAATACCCACTTTTTAAAATTTTATAAATTTTATCTTTCAAAATGGAGTTCATTTTTTGATTTGTAATATCCAAATTATCCTAGGGTGAAATTTTGTTATTTTTCTAAAATCATTCAATTTTTGATGAATAGTGAAACCTCTGAGTTATTGGTTAAAACCGAATTTTTATTTAAATAATAATTTATTTTATTTAAATTTATTTTAGGTAAAAATTGATACATAATACCTATATATGTTCAAAGTAATTCATTAGAGTCATTTTATAATAACTTTAGATATATAAAATTTTTATTTAATTTTTCATTGTCTTTTACCCATCTCCTAGGAGAATTTGTAATTGTACATAAAACATAATTTTACCACTTCTGTGAGTTGAATTTCCAAAATCCAAGAGACACAGTTAATATCAAAGAGTAAAATGTGGTTCAATAAGATAATTTTTTTTGGTGAATAGTAACTTTTACATTTATTTACCACGGTTAAAAGTAAAAAGGGTAATTAAGTGTAAAAATTATATTATTATTACCCTAACACATTTTATAATTCTATTGGATAAGTTTAATTCATCCAAAAACAACCTTAGGAATAAAATATGACCCTTTAGGTCCACTTGTCTTAGATTAGGATATTTATATTTATTTTATTTATAGAAAAGTTAAAATAGTTAAAATCAATGTTTAATAAATAACACATTTTTAATATAGGGTTACTCATAAGATAAATTTGACTATAAATATTCATTATAAATCTAAAACAATTTCTTACATAATTTTATTTTATTTATTTTTTTTAGAAATTAAATAATTTAATTTATTTATGATACAATGATGATTTAGTAATTACCTTATTAATGAAATATTAACATAATTGGTATTATAAATACCCAAATAAATGTAATTTGAGAAATTTTATGAATTCCACTAGTTATTTAGGTTAATATGACATGTTAGTATTTATATAATTATTATTGTTTGAACTAATCATGATGTTATGATTTATACATAAATCAATTACCAAATATTGTCAAAATTGACATAAAATAGTTTTTAAAACAAATATTATATTATTAATTGTTAATATTTTCTTAAAAATCTTGGGTTCATCAAAATGACTTAAATAAGGATATATATATTTATTATTAACCACTTGGGGTTCGTTTAGCTTGTTATAGTAAGATTATTAACCATATAGTTTAAGAAAGAATTAAGACAAGGTAATAGTTAAATTATTAAACTTTGAGTTAAATCTAAATTGTAAGGATAAAATAGTAACATAAACTTGTCTAAAACCTATTGGTTGAAAGGATTTAGACCCATACAATCTTTATCATCGAAATAAATTAGTTATGAGATATTATAAACCGAACATGACTTTATTATAAAATAATATTTTACGTTTTTTCTAAGGTGCCCCTCTCCTCCCTTATAAAAGCGCACCTCCTCCCTCTTCTATTTACACAATTTTGAGCTTTCAAGATCATCCATCCACTTCCCATTTCACTTATCAAATTCCCTAGAATCGTTATAGAGGTTATGGTCTCCTCGAAAGACCATTCTAGAGCCTTAAGAGGAAGCTTAAAAGAGGTGCGTCGAAGAAGAGGTAATCTCTTCTATCGATTCTTTCAAGTTTTCTTTCTTCTTCCAATTATTCTTACTTAGTTGTTTCATTATAAAGTAATAACATAAGTATCACTAATATATTGATATGTTATTATAAATATGAAACAACCCCATTTCTCCTTCTTTCCATCGTACGGAAAATAAAATCACCGCGCGTGCGTAAGTACAGAATACCGTCTCCATGCTGTGGTGTAATCTGTTTTTCCACCACCACCTTGCTTGGATGGGTATAATGGTGTAAAAATTTACAATATATATTTATTATAATATCATACTGATTCTGAGATATTATATCATCCACTACAAGTCAATTCAATAATTATGGGAATGATATCACCGCTCGTGTGTATGTATGGATTACCGTCTCCACGACGCGATGAGATTCATTCTCCATGTTAACCATTCAAAAATGATTATAAAGTATATATAATGAATAATAATTAAATATATGAAATTATAAATCTAATGGATTTATTTATGTATATATTTCATCTACTTTCTTCCATTCAAGTCAATAAGGAAAGGAAAATAGCGTTCATGCGTACGTACGGCCTACCTTCTCCATAAACGGTGTATTTTATTTCATTTATCAATCTACTATATATATATATATAATAAATATATATGATATATAAATCATGATTTAAATTATAGATGTAAGTAAATCATGATATAATTAATAATAATATCAAGAACAACAATTCCAAACACGTATGATAAATAAAATGATTTTACCCAAAACGATTCTTTAACATGGAATTTACAAAAGAACGGGTAATATAAAGTAATAAGTGTACCATATATGATATACTGAAAATGAATATGATTCTGTAATAAGTCGATGACATTATTTAAATCATTATACATGAGGTTCAGATACGTACGAAGCATATCGGACCTAAGGTAAGGGATAATTATTCCAAACTCGTTCTTATCCGATATTGTTTATTCGCATGTATTTTCTGCGGTTATTGTTATCATCCATGTCCATGTTTTCTAAAAGTGTTTTTATGTATGATTAATGTACTTTTTACCCATTTTTGACTTTTAACACTTGTTATGAAAGGAATATTTCTTTTTTTACAATACAAGGAACATTTTGACTTTTTTGAAAAGAGTAGGAGGAGAATGTTTTTTTAACTTATAGCATAAATGGATTTTTACAATTTCATAACACACTATTTTCATGAAGATTACTCTACAGAACTTCATGGTTATTTTCAACAAATACCTCTTCTTTTAAAATTTCATGGCATTTTGGGAAATGAAAATGATTTTAAATAAGAAAGGATCTTTTCCTCAAGAATTTATTTCAAGTGTTTTATCAAAACCATTTTTTATCTAAGATGGAAATATTTCCTATGTGTATGTTTCAAGTATAATATATCTATGATTTACATGGTTTCACTTTTCTTATGATGAAACAATATGAATTTCTCTTATATGGATTATGATATGATGGGATGTTGTTTATAAAACCCATTTTATTTATTGGGTTATGATGAATGATTTATGTTTATGTTGTGGCACAAGTAAGAATGATTTCATTATGAGATGGGTGGGACCTATATCTCCCTCCAATTCATTGGGTAATGATTTATATCTCATGAGATAGACATGGCTGGAATGGTATGTTAATCCGGTTCAGTGATACATGACTGGAACTTGGAGTGAACTCGATTCACAAAGGGACTTTGTCCACTAAGAAAGTCTTGGCAGCAACGCCTTGGCTACTATTGAAATCATATCATGTGCTATATGGTTTTCCAAAATTAAATGTTTTATTCCCATTATATTTTAACATGATTGATGTTCCTTTATGACCTATTCCTTACGTACTGCCAAGATTTGTTTCACAACTCAATATTTTGATGTGTAAACATTATGTTCATGTTTGGAATTTCAAATGTATACGGTTTGTTTTATTTTATCCATGCATACCCTTAACTGAGCATTTGAGCTCACTCTTTATATGTTTTCTTTTCCAAATGATATAAAGAATGGTTTTAGGAATGAAAAAAAGGAAGATATTTATGGGAGATGTTGAAGATCTTTCACCAAGATTAGAAGATTATATTCCGAGTTTCCAAAGACACTAAACTATTATGGTCCTTTGGTGTCTGTTTTTTGTTATGTATTAGGTCTTCTGCAAAAGTAATTTAATGTCTATATACATCATGCATGGGTCTCTATTGTTGGTATCAGAGGAAAGGTTTAGTTATCCTTTGGAAACTATGATGCTAAAACTTTAGTGACATCCCTAGAGATATTTCTAAGTTATGACTAGGGATGTCCCTAAGGATAAGTATACGTATAGGATATAGTCCTAGAATTAAGGTAATGATCTTCGAATTAAACCTACGATGTTATATATAGAAGGTAATCGCCCTTTATTATGTTGTTTTCCTAACGTGTTTTTTGCCTCTTGCACTGTTCTTTTTGGGTTTTAGAGAATGGATGGAACCCTAAAGAACTGTGTTGATCAATGTAATTGAAAATACAATGATTTTTCTCATGAACAAACCAATGTTATGGGAGATAGAGTGAAAATTAATATTTCTATACTTACACAAGCTATGAATCATTCAGAACTTCCAAATGAGGTGAGAAAGGAACAATATTCTATTGAGTCCTTCATAAGGCAATGTCTACCTTCTTTCAGTAGTTCTTCTGATCCACTTGTTGCTAAACAATGAATTAGTACCATTGAAAAGATATTTTCGATACATCGCTGTTCAGAACATGAAAAAGTCATTTTGGCTATTTACTGATTAAAAGGTGAAGCAGACCAGTGGTGGACTATAATTAAGAATACAAGTCCCTTAGATGAAATTGAATCCATGGAATGGGATGAGTTCGAGAACTTATTTTTGAAAAAGTACTTCACTCGTATTCTTTGAACAAAGATGAAAAACGAGTTGCATGAGAATAAGAAAAAGGATGATGAATATATGGGTATATACGAAGCAAATTTTACATGGCTTGCAAGGTATGCATCTGGCTTTATCATCCAACTTGCAAGTAAAGTTGATCAATTATTTAGTGGCTTAAAACCAAGTCCTAGAAGGGCATTAGCTATAAGAGACTTCAGTACCTATGAAGAAATTGTGCGTTGTTCTATCAAGGTAGAACTGGAAGTTGGTGTTAGATATCAATCTCATGGGTTTGACAAGAAATGAAATATGGAGTTCAAGAAAAAATCATAGAACAATGGTGAAAAGAATGTGAATGTTTATTTATTCTCAAAGTGTGGAATGAAGCATGGTGGAGATTTCCGAAAAGGTACTAGAAAATGTTTCAAGTGTGGAAAAGAAGGTAATCGAGCAGTTGAGTGCCGAAGTAATGGGAAAAAGGTTTCTAATGAAGTGAATAGAGAAAATACTACAGAGACCGCTTCACCAACACATCAATGCTTCAATTTTAAGGCAATGGGGAATTATTCTAACCAATCCCCTAATACAAGGGTTAATGACAATCGACGTGAGCAACCTCTTAAGGAAAAGGACAAAGGGAAGTCACATGCAATCAATATTTTTGATGTTGAGTATGGAAATGATGTTGTGGAATGATTAAGAATTTATGTAATGGGATTTCAAAATACTTTCATGGAATCTCGTTTATAGTATCGTGGAATTTTGGAATATCTATGTTTTGGTTTTAAATAATTTTATTGTACTAGTAACCATGAAAAGTGATTGAAATATTTTTCAAAAGAGAATGATATGTGAATAATGAATGGATAAGGGGAAAAATGAAATGTTTGATAGTATTCATGAGCTCTTGACTGATATAAGGACAAAGTGATATCATGGTTTGAGTATATAGAAATTTTTGGATTTTGGTATGTGGAAATAGTTAACTTTTGACAGCATCCATGTTTTCACTAGGGTTATATGGTAATTCATGTTTCAGAAGAATACATGTTTATGTTATTCACATGTTTGGAATATGACAAACAAGATATATCTTATGATATATGAGGGATAAATGATGGTATTCTCGTTCTTGTTATGTGACCTTTCATGTAATCATTTTCTTTATTCTCTGAGATTGGATATATGTATTTTGGATAATCCTAAAGATTGGAATGGATTATGTTGGACATTAGATAGTATTATTTAAGGATAGAACTTTTTTTTCAATATTATTTCTGAAATGTTATAATAGTATAGTTTTAGAAAAAGGATAACCCATAGGACGAGCGACAACCCATCGCATTGGACAAGACTGTTGGAATCGAACCCACAACTGAAGTGCGACATGCCTTTATCGCATACCACTTGCCTACAGGAAGTCTCTAGTCAGTAGAAACTTGTTTTATTTTATTATTCTCTTAGATAGATGAAGTATAAGTCCATTTTAGCAACCATATATGATTAATCTCAGCATTGATGGACTTATGTATATTTAATGAATTATGATAAACATTTTGCGATAGAAACAGATGGAATGACCTTTCATTCTATCAAATGATCTGCTAACACTTCACGAATGACAAATTCAACTTTATTTCTTTAAGTGATAAAGTGGAAATTGTTCAAGGAATGAAAAAAGGTGAGATTGTACCAAAATCAAGTAAGTATTTCATTTAATTCAACAATTCTTCAACATTAGGGAAATTATCATGAGAACTAGAAACATTATCCTAGTACCCTCAAACCCAATGAATTTGATGGTACCATAAATCATCACAAATTTATGGCTTTGTGATTGTTGGATTTTTCATAGCCATGTCCTCTACCACTCTCCATCAGAATTTCATGGTTATATTTTTCTTCCATATCCATATTTCCACCGATGTTCTCTTATGTGGAAACCTAGTGATGAGTTAATATGGGTAAACATTCCATTTCTTAGTTAAATTTTAAAATAATGATTTAGTATTCCTTTTTACGATATGGGTTTCTATGAATGAAACTTTCAAGTAGTAAATGATTTGTAACCCCGATTAATATTGAGGTCACAATTCATTTTAAGGGGGGTAGAATGTAACACCCCAAGATTTTATGAGATATATATATTTTTAATTTCTTTTATGTATTCTATTATACACTAAACCAAGATTAGCTTGTACTATATGCAACACAGTATTAGCTTGCAGTATAGGCATCACTATTCTTGGATCGTGTTACCCAATATTTGAAGATCATTTGATAGAAGTCATTCTACGCAACATTGAGTGTATATATATACATATATTCAATGTATAAATGAAATATGGTTGGATTCTATTATACACTACATCAAATGAATCTTGCACTACACGAAACCATGACTTGGATTTCTTTACTTGTAATCATGTCCTTCCACGAAAATGTGTGCTATATGCAATACCGAGTTTCACTAAACAAAAATATGTTATTAAAATATTATTTAAACTAGCCGTTATGAATAGTAATACCCACTTTTTGAAATTTTATAAATTTAATTTTTCAAAATGGACTGCATTTTTGGATTTGGAATATCGAAATTAGCCTAGGATAAAATTTTGGTATTTTTCAGAAAACTTTCAATTTTTGATGAATAGTGAAAACACTAATTTATTAGTTAAAAACGACTTTTTATTTAAATAATAATTTATTTTTTTAATTTATTTTAGGTAAAAATTGATACATACACCCTATATAAGTTCAATGTAATTCATTGGTGTAATTTTATAATAATTTTACATATATAAAATTTTTATTTAACTTTTTACCGTCTTTTACCCACCTCCACGGAGAATTTGCAATTGTAAATAATACTTAATTTTACCCCTTCTGTATGTTGAATTTCAAAAATCCGAGGCATATGGTTAATATCTAGGAGTAAAATGTGGTTCAATAAGATAAATTTTTTTTGGGTAAATAGTAACTTTTTTACTTTGATTTACCACGGTTAAAATTAAATAGGGTAATTAAGGGTAAAAATGATATTATTATTACCCTAAAACATTTTTTAATTCTATTTGATAATTTTAATTTGACCAAAAACTACCTTAGGAATTAAATATGACCCTTTAGTCGACTTGGCATAGATCAGGACATTTATGATTATTTTATTTAAAGAAGAGCTGAAATAGTTAAAATCAATGTCTAATAACTGAAACATTTTTTAATATAGGGTTATACATAAGATAAATTCGACTATAAATATTCATTATAAAGATAAAACGATTTCCTACATAATGTTAGTTTATTTATATTTTTTAGAAATTAAATAATTGAATTTATTTATGACACAATGATGATGCAGTAATTACCTTATTAATGAAATAACAACATAATGGATATTATAAATAAAAAAATAAATGTAAATTGAGACTTTTGAAAAAGTCCACTAATTTTCTAGGTTAATATGATATGTTAGTATTTATTTAATTAATTTTTTTGAACTAATCATGATGTTAACATTTTCACAAAAATCAATTACGAAATTGTATCAAAATTGACAAAAAAGAATTTTTAAAACAACTATTATATTATTAATTGTTATTATTTTCCTAAAAATATAAGGTTCAGCCAAATGACTTAGATAAGGATATATATTAATAATTAACCACTTGGGGTTCTTTTGACTTGTTATAGTATGTTTATTAACCAATAGTGTAAGAAAACAAGAAGACACGGTAAATGTTGAATTATTTAACTTAGAGTTAAATCTAAATGATAGGGATAAAATAGTAACCTAAACTTGTCTAAAACCTATTGGATGAAAGGATTTAGACCCATCCTTACTTTATCTAATAAATAAATCAATTTGGAGCTATTATAAACCAAATAAGACTTTATTATAAAATAATATTTTAAGTTTTTCCTAAGGTGCCCCTCTCCTCCCTTATAAAAGGGCACCCCCCCCCTCTTCTCTTTACACAATTTTGAGCTTTCAAGCTCGGCCAACCCCTGAAAAATTCTCTTATAAACTTCCCTATAATCATTATAGAGGTTCTGGTCTCATAAAAAGACCATTATAGTGCCTTAAGAGGAAGCATAAAATTGGTGCGTAGAAGAAGAGTTAATCTCTTGTCCAGATTCATTTAAGTTTCCTTCCTTTTTCACGTTCTTCTTCTTTAGTTGTTTCATTATAAATTAATAATATTAGTATCACTAATATACTGATATGTTATTATAAATATGAAATAACCCCATTTCTCCATCTTTCCATCCTATGGAAAATGAAATGACCGCGCATGCGTACGTATGGAATACTGTTTCCACGCCGTGGTGTAATCTGTTTTTCCATTAGCCCATTACATGGATTGGTATAGATGTGTAAATAATAACTATATATAGTTATTATAACATAATATGGATTATGAGATATTATATCATGAACTCCAATTCAATTAAATAATTATGGGAATGATATCAGCGCTCGTGCGTATGTACGGATTACCGTCTCCACGATGCAATGAAATTCATTCTTCATGTAAACCATTCAAGAATGATTATAAAGTATATATAATGAATAATAATAAAATATATGACATGATAAAGCTACTTGATTTATGTATGTATATATGTCATCTACTTACTTCCATTCAAGTCAATATGGAAAGGAAAGCAGTGTTCATGCGTACGTACGACCTACCGTCTCCATGAACGTTGTATTTCATTTCATTTATCTATCTATTATATATATATACTGAATATATATGATATATAAATCATGATTTAAATACTATAAGTAATTAAATCATTATATAAGTAATAATAATATAAATAACAACAAATCCAAACACGTACGATAAATAAAATGATTTTACCCAAAAAAGCTGCTTTAACTTGGAATTTACAAAAGAACGGGTAATATAAAGTAATAAGTGAACCATATATGATATCATAAAAATGAATATTATTATTTAATAAGTAAATGACATTATGTAAATCCTTATATTTAGGTTTGGATATGTACGAAGCATATCAGACCCATGTTAAGGGATAATTATTCCAATCTCGTTCTTAACCGAGATTGTTTATTCGTAAGTATTTACTGGGGTTATTGTTATCATCCATGTCCATATTTTCTAAAAGTGTTTTTATGTATGATTAAAGTCCTTTTTACACATTTTTGACTTTTACCACATGTTATTAAAGAAATATTTCTTGTTTTTTACCATATGAGTAACTTTTTTACTTTTCTGACAAAATTACGAGGAGAATGCTTTTTTCAACTTATACGGCATGAACAGATTTTTACGGTTTCATAACACCTTATTTTCATGAAGCATAATCTACAAAATGTCACGAATATTTTCAAAAAAATCCTCTTCTTTTAAAATATCATGGAATTTTGTGAAAATAAAATGACTTTGAATAAGAAAGGATATTTTCCTCAATAATTTATTTCAAGTTTTTTTGTCAAAACCATTTTTCATCTAAGATGACATTATTTCATATGTATATGTTTCAAGTATAATGTATCTATGATTTAGATGGTTTAAATTTTCTTATGATTAAATGATATCCATTTTTCTTATATGGATTATGTTATGATGGGATGTTGTTTATGAAACCCAATTTATTATTTGGGTTTAGATGAATGATTTGTGTTTATGTTGTGGCACATGAAAGAATGATTTCATTATGAGATGTTTGGGAACTATATCTCCCTCTAATTAATTGGGTAATAATTTATATCACATGAGATAGACATGGCTGGAATTGTAAGATAATCTGGTTCAGTGATACAGGATTGGAACGAGTAGTGAACTCGATTCAGAAAGGGACTTTGTCCACTAAGATGGTCTTGGCAGAAATGCCTTGGATACTATGGAAATCATATCTTGTAATTTATGGTTTTCCACAATTAAATGTTTTATTACAATTCTATTTTATCATTATTGATGATTCTTGATGACATATGCCTTATTTACTTCAATGATTTATTTCACAACTCAATATTTTGATGTGTAAACTTTATGTTCATGTTTTGATGTTCAAATGTATATGGTTTGTTTAATTTTCTCCATTTGTACCCTTTACTGAGCATTTGATCTCACCCTTTATATGTTTTCTTTTCCACAGGATATAACGAAATGTTTTAGGTATAAAAAAGGGAAGATATTTAGGAGAGATGTTGAAGATCTTTCACCAAGATTATAAGATTATATTCCGAGTTTCCAAAGACACTAACTATTACGGTCCTTTGGTGTCTGTTATTGTTATGTATTAGGTATTTCGTAGAAGTAATGTAATTTCGATGTACATCAACATTCTATATCTACATTCATACTAAGTATATTTACATCATCTCTTAACTTGGGGACATACATCAAAGTTAATTGTGAGCGTAAGGTATAGTAAGGGAAAAAAGGGAAATAGTTTTCAAGTGATCATGGGAATTATCGATAAGAACAAGAAGAATTTCATAAAGGAATGAGAAAAAGAAAAAAAGACATATAATAGTAAAAATAATATGAATCATAACATGGAAATTAGGCTACAAAATTTAATTTATTTAGTCATACGTATATCTCCAAGGATTATAATCGATGTGTCATAACAATTACCATAGTCAATCACCTATGTATCGTAAAACATGCCATCTCTAGAGATTAAATTCATTACCCAATATTTTGGAGCACTATCAAGGAAAATCCTTCATATGTATTAATTAATTTTAACCACATATATCATAATAAAGAATTTCATAAATAAAACATGGAGAATAAAATAAATGGGTTTCATATCAATGTCGTGGCATTTAAAAAAATGCTTAAAGATAAGATATCAAAGTCATTAATAACCATGAAAAAGGAATTCATATTTCATGTATGTTAATCCCAAAATAAAATAGATAATTTTTACATATTTGTGAATAAACATGGAAAATAAATTGGTTTGTGTATTCACAAAATAAAATTAGTTGATTTCTAGAGGAAAAATAGATAATTTTAGAAGAAAATCCAACAACATAACGTGTATGAAACATAGTTTTAGAAAATGTTAAAAAGAGAGGGAAAAAGGATATTCCATTCATAAAATAATGTTAATATAGTAAAGGTATAGAATAAAATATATTATGGAAATTTTAAATATATACCACTAGAAAAGTGAACTTGAAAGGAAAAGAGTTGTTTAGATTTCCATTACCTTAAAGAGTAACTACTAAAACTAGAATATTGGGTCCTTGGGATATTCATGACACCTTGGGAGGTAAAACTAACTGATATTTGTAGAGGATTAATTTAAATTGAATTTAAATGATGATATGGTCATTATGAGTTTTTTTTATTCCCCCTACTTGACTAATGCTCATGTTATTTTTATGGATATGATGAATAGAGTCTTTAAGGACTACCTTGATAACTTTTTGGTAGTTTAATTGATGATATTATGAGATATTTAAAAAAATTAAAGCATCATGATGATCATATAAGGGTTATAGTTTATAATATGAGGAAGGATAAAATATTTTTAATATTTAAAAAATGTAAATTTTGGTTACTACAAGTTGCTTTCTTGGGGAACATTTTATCCAATGAAGGAATCTTAGATGATCCTTCCTAGGTAAAGGTTGTGGAGGAGTGTCCTCATCCTACAATAGTAACTAAGATTCATTGTTTTCATATATTAAAATAATATTATATGCGGTTTATGAAAAACTGTTAATGAATTTATAATCCACTAAACTAGTTAACTCCAAAGGGGTGAAAGTTCATATAGAAAAAGGAGTGTGAATAAATATTTCAAGAGCTGAAGAAGAGATTAGTTACTGCACCTATGTTAAATCTACCCACTATTATAGAAGGATTTATTATTTTTAGTAATAATTTAATGAAATTAATTGTGTTCTTCCTCATGAAAAATGACATGGTGATTGAATTTTCATATCAATAATAGAATCCCCAGAGCAGAAATATCATATGCATGACCTAGATCTAGCTATGGTCATTTTGTTTCTAAATATATTAAGGCACTGTATTTATGGTGAGAAATGTGATAAATACATAGACCATCAATGTTTTAATTATATCTTCATGAAAAAGGATTTGAACATGTGAAAGAGGAGATGTTTGGAACTTCTTAAATACTATTATTGTTCAATTAATTGTCACCCAGGAAGAGAAAACAAAGTTGTTGGTGAATTAAGTTGGAAAGAACCAATTGTTATAGAAATGACGAGGATTCAATGATATCCATTTATTAATGAACTAGTAAAACTAGACATGGGAATCATAAGATAAGGGACATCATCAAACATATACCAAAGTATCTCTCAACCATCATTACTAGATTAAATAAGGATATCCCAAGGACAATGTCATTTTTATAGAAGAAGTTAGAGGTTTGGTGGAGTTTTAAGTTTCCTGAGTACAATATTGATCAATAATGTGTAATAAAATTTCATTAAAGAATATGCATTCCATATTTTCAAGAAATAAATAAGGATCTAAGGGATTAAGCTCATATATATACTTTCTCTATACAACCTAGAAGCAGGAACATGAATAGTGACCTTCGTGATCATTATTTGTAAGATAACATTGAATGGGAGATTTCCTATTACACTAAAAGGGGTCTAGTGTGTCAATAAGTGATGTATGTGAAAAAAAATCTTGAAGAGGAATTACAAACACTACCCATACCAGCATGGAAGTGGGACAAAATCACTATGGATGTTGTCACTTGTCTGTTGAAAACATCCAAAGGAAACACTGTGATATGGGTTATAGGGGACCGTCTCACCAAGACAACCCATTTTATCTCTATTCAATAAGATTTCTATCTTGACCAACATTACAACATTTACATCAAGGAGGATGTGTGGTTTCAAGGAGTGCCACATTTTATCATGTCTGATCATGAGGAAAGGATAACATAAAAGTTATGGAGAAGTATTTAACATGCTCCGAGTGCCGAATTGAATTCTAGTATGGACTATCTCCACCAATCTAATGGCCAATCTTAAATGAGTATTCCAAGAGTCAAGGACATGCTTAGAGCATGATCAATGTAATTCTAAGGTGGATGGGATCAACATCTCACACTATTTGTGTTCTCATACAACAACTTTCATCATATTATTCAAATTGATCCCTGTGAAGCTCTATATTTGAATAATTGTATAAATCCTACTTTGTTCGGATGAATTTAGTGAGAGAAATATTCTTGGAATTGATCACATGAAACAAAAGACATAAATCATTCAAGCCATCCAACAACACATAAAGGTTACTTAGAGTTTTCCTAAGAGATATGCTAACAACTATCAAAGGGAATTGGAGTTTGATGCTTGAGACATATTCATCCTTTGAATTTAACATTGGAAGAGATTCATATAGTTTGGGCTGAAATAGAAGATCATTCCCATGTACATTAGCCCCTATGAAATCCTTGATCACTTTGGATGATTGGCATATCAGCTATAATTTCCCTGAAAACTAGATCAATTTTATGATGTTTTCCACATATCTCTATTCAGGAAGTACATACATGCCCTCTCTTATGAGAAGCATCCAATGGAGATCTTAGACTATAGAGACAAGGTTATATGTAATAAGATTATCAACCTCGTTAAATTGTTATGGATGAACCACAAATATGAAGAATCTATGTGGGAACCAGAGGAAACAATGAGGAATAATTACCCACACCTTTTTTCATCTGAGGGAACAAGGTGAAATTTTAGGTATGAAATTTCTTATTGGTGGAAGAATGTAATGAATTAAACTATTTGAATGATAAATGTTTCCTGGAAATTTGTGAAATATTATACTCAAAAAACTATTTCTCTTTAATAATTATGTGAGTATAAATTGAAATGTGACCTTCAGAGTTTTACCATTATATAACAATTGTTCAATATGGCCATTGGAAATGATTCTCTTTATAATAATTTACAGGTTATAATTTGTGTAATAAATAGAAATGATAATGGTTAATTAAAATAGAAAGAAGAAATGATTTCCTTAACTAGTAGAGTTGTGCCCAATTAATCCCATTTATCTATGCTTGGGAAGTAGGTAGCATCACTATGTTTTTCACTTAGCCAATACCAACACAAGCTTCAACAATGTAAGCTTGAATGAAATCGCCTATGAGAGAAATTCAAGTTAGTGGAAATGTCCACTTGGGCGATGTTATCCAAACCATCCCAAGAATATATCACATTTTCCCAACATAACCTTTGTTTGTATGTGGGTGTTATAAGGGTTATGTTTTGAGGTCTTAGTTACATCAATTGTAAAGAAATCGTATAAATAAAATTTTTGTTCCATTTATTCCATTTTAAGAATAAATATTCTTAATGAAATTGAGTTGAAATTTGATAAATTGATTTTTTTGAAAGGAATTATACTTTTTTGAAATGATATAAATATTGTAATAAAATAATATATTTTGAATAAAAATTATTTTAATGAAATATTATGGTTAATACACTCTTATTTGGTTATAAAAGATAAAATAATTTCATTTTTTCAATGGTCAGAAAATTAACTATGCAATTTAACTATGCAGTTTTTATCCAATGTTATTTTTAATAAATAATGATTTTTATACATAAAAGTTAAAACTATCATATTTAGATAATTATTAGGATAATATAAATATCCTTTTTAAAATAATCACATTAAAATTTGTTAAGGGTGAGTTTATGAGAGTTTTCTAAATTACATTATTTTTTCTTGAATAGTAATATTAGAGTTTGAGTTTTTCGATATGTTTAATGAAATAGTAATTATTTATTGATGATGTAATAAATAATTAAAAAAATCCAAAATTATTATTATAAAATTAATCCATTTTTTTAAATCAGCACATTGAAATAAGGTTAGGGTGAATTTATGAGAATGTTCGAAAATACATTATTTTTCATGAATAGTAAAAATACAGTTTCAGTTTTTCAGTATGGTTAATGATATCATAATGATATCATAATTATGAAATAAATAATTAACCAAAATCCTACAAATAATATATATTTTTATTAATATAAAATATGTTAATATATTTTAATAAATTTCCAAATATATATTTTAATTTAAAAAATTTAAAATGAAAACATTGTCATTAAAAATGTTATTTTATAAAAAACTTAATTATATTAGCACAAACAAGTAACATAAAATTCTGGAAGACTATTGTGGATAAATATATCATAATAGGTGTTCAATGTTTCTAATACCATGGGAAAATACCATGGTAAAGCTCATGTTTTTGTATTTACCACTACCTAGGTGTCCAAGGAAATTAATAAACAAATCACTCACTTTTTCTATAAATACCCATCCATTTCATAATTTACAATCACTTCCAATTCATCATCCATGAATCTATGATAGTTTTACCTCCCAATGTGTCCTACCATGGTTTCCTCAATCCTCCAAGGTCCCAATATTCGATTTTTAGGAGTTACTCTTCAAGGTAAGGAAAATATTAACTTCTCTTTTCATTTAAAGTTCACTTTTTATTTGGTATGTCTTTAAAATTTTCATATTATATTCTTATATCTATTTTATTCTACCCCTTTACTATACTAATATTCATTTATGAATAGGATACCCCTTTCCCCTCTCTTTTATAATGTTTTATAAAACCAAGGTTCATGCCCATTATGTTTTGAGATTTTCTTCTTAAAATTTCTCTCTTTTTCTCAAGAGATTCTCTTATTTTATTTTATGAATACCCAAAACTATTTTTTTCTTGGGGTATTAACCTTTATTTAAAAATTCTTAAATTTTATTATGGTATTAACATCCATGAATCCCAGATTTCGTTTTCACGGGGTAATAATGACATAAAGATATTGTCTTTATTCATTTTTTAAAAATATGATGATTTTTATATGAAACCCATTTATTTTATTCTCCATAGGTTATTTATGAATTTTTTTATTTTGATATATGTGGATCAAATTAATTAATACATATGATGGGTGCACCCTGATAGAACTCTAATTCATTGGGTACATAATTTAATCTCTAGATATGACATGTTTTAAGATACTTTGTAGAATTGCCTTGGTAAGGGAAGGGAGAACATAAACACTATCCCAAATGATTTATCAACCATTAGTAAAAGATAAGATTAAGAAATTTCAAATAATATATCATTTGTCACAGAATAAGATCAAGTTTGTGAAGAATGATACATTTTCAAAGTTCAATATTGATCATGAAGGTGTACTGCAATTTCATACAAAGCTATGTGTTTCATCTTTTACATAAATAAAGAAGGAGATGATGGAAGAAGATTGTAGCCCTAATTTATATATATATAATGGATGTACTAAAATTTATAGTGACTTTCATGATCATTATTGGTGGGAAAACATGAAAAGGGATATTTCCAACTACACTAAAAGGTGTCTGGCATGTCAATAAGTGAATGCAGAGCGATAACATCGAAAAGGGGTATTACAACCACTCCCTATACGATAATGGAATTGGGACAACATTAATATAGACTTTTTCACAGGTATCTTGAAAACATCCAAAGTAAACAATTCGATATGGGTTATAGTGGATAATGTCACCATGAATGCCCATTTTATCTCTATTCATGTGGTTTGGGAAGAAAGGGAAGCTCAGCCCTTGGTACATTATCCACTAAAAAATTCCCAATCACATGGGAGAAGTAGTTAATCGGCTTGCAGAGTTAACATAGGTGTAGTAACCAATGTCCTCTTTATCTCTTAGAAATATTCTTCACATTCCATTATGCAGATGAACTTGAACCCTTTTCTAGTTTACTTGGATAGTAGATTAGAAATCCATGAAAAGTTTTCACAAACCTCTTATAATATCCCACTAATCCAAGAAAACTATGAATATCAGTTACTGTGAAGGATGAGGCCACTCCTCTACCACCTTTTTCTTATATTATCAACTAATATTCCTTCATTGGTTACAATATTCCCCGAGAATGAAACTTCTTCATAACAAAATTCTTATTTTATGAACATTTCAAATAGCCTCTTCTACCTCATAGTTTTCAATATAACCCTTTGATAATCTACATAGTCCTCATGAAATTTTAAAGAAATCATAATATCATAAAAAAACTACAAAAAAGATATCAAGATAGGCCTTAAAGACTCTATTCACTAAATCCATAAAATTGTAGGAGAATTAGTCAAGATGAATGGAATTTCCATGAACACTCCCAAAAAAGTGTACCCCCTGGGCTGGGAAAGGGAGAAGAGAGATAGTGTCACTTATGTCTTTCCTCTAACAGGCCATGTGTTGTCCACTAGCGATGAAGGTATATTAAACATGCATATGGGATGAATTACCCTCTAAGAGAACACATATGAAAGAGAGATATGAGATAGTCACCACCCAACTCTTCCTCATACTACAATATAAAATTAAATCTAATGTTCACATATGTAATGAAATGAAATAAAAACTACAACTGCATGGAAAATATGCATCTACCAAAAGAAAAGTAATGATGATAACGACCATGAAGACCAAAGAACTCCTGCTAAACCCCGGGATAGTAGTAACCAAACTGATATCCAACTTAATATAAATATTGTGAAAAATAGATTATATACACATAAACTGAGTATAATATTATACTTAGTTGGATCCTCCCTAGAGCCTCTCATGTAAGAGGTAAAGAAAGGTGTTAAATCATATTAAACAATAAGTGAAACTAACTAATAACCTAAATATGTATACTATGTTCCCAACCCAACTATGGATATCACAAAAAATTATTACATAGAATAGAATCTAATATAATAAAGAATATAAAGGGTACCCCTCTACCACTTCTCCAATGTTTTTTTATCCACTGAAACGTTGCACGTCTTGAGAATATGTCTCCAAAAGGCTTGCCTACAGACACCTTGGCGAAGCACCAGATCATGCAACTCATGTAACACCCCCCCAAATCCACATAATCAAAAGTATCTAGGTTGTTTATTATAGTAACCATAGCCTGTATAACATGTATCATACATAAGGAATAATACATTAACCCATCACATCCCATACACTGAGTTAGGATCCTCAATCCATCACAAACTATACACCTTATACCTAAATTATTCCATAGAAAACTATATCCATAATACATGCACCAGTGAATATTTTTTTTACGTTGGTTATTTTTTTATTTTATACATTTTTTTAAGACGTTATTATACGAGAAATTATAAATATTGTTTTTTATATAATTTATTTTTAAACCGACATAAAAAACATAAATACGAAGCATTTTTCATGTCGGTTCCTAAAAAAATGACAGGGAAAACGCATCAAAGTCAAGATTTATTTTGTTGGTTTTTAAATAACCAACATGTTATATAGCTTATTACATTATTTATGTAATAACCGACATATTAAAATGGACCTACGAAGTGTTTTTCGCATCTGTTATTTAAAAATAGACATGAAACAAAAATTATCACATTGATTATTTTTATAACATCCATGATAATTTAGTCTACAAAGCATTTTTTCATGTCAGTTATTATTTAACCAATGTGAAAATATATATACTATGTCAGTTATTAATTAATCGATGTAAAAAACATCCCCATGAATTTATTAGGTCGTTTGTAAAATAACCGACGTAAAAACAAGTCTACAAAGCATATTTCATGTTGGTTATTCTTTAACCGATGTGAAAAACCATTCCCCTGCATTTATTACCCAAGTTATAAAATAACAAATGTAAAAACCAATTTTTTAAATAAAACCATTCAACCATTACTATGATCAACCAATGAAGACCTGAAATAAGTAGAAAAAAGACCAAAACTAGACCAAAACCAGACCAGAATACATACCATAAAAACATTTTAACTAGAACAAAATAAGAAGAACCAAATAAAAATTAAACATTTACATACATAACATTCAAAACATACAATGTTAACTAAAAAAAACTAAAACCCCTTGGATAGCCACTACCCCCATAGACAGCACCCACCCCACCGGATAGCCCCCACCCCCTGGATATCCTCCCACCGACTGGACAAACCCCACCCCTTGGACACCACCCCACCCCACTAGAAAGCCCCCCACCCCTGGACACCCACCCACCCCTTGATCATCCCCCACCACCTAGACAACCCCCACCCCCTGGACACCCTCCTACCCCTGGACACCCTCCCACCCCTAGACACCCCCATCACCTTGAAAACCCCCCACCCCCTGGACACCCTCCGACCCCTTGGACACCCCACCCCCTGGACAACCCCATATCCCCTAGAAAACCCCCACCCCTTGGAAAATCCGCCCCCCCCACCCTTGGACATCCGCCACCCCTAGACACCCTCCCACCCCACCTGGAATTCCCCTCCACCACTGGACACCCCCACCCCATGGACACCCCAACATCTAGAAACCCCAAACCCCTCGTATACCCTCCCACCATAAGACACCCCCACCCTTGGACCTCCCTCCCCCCATAAATAGCCCCCACCCACTAGACACCACCCCACCCCACTAGACACCCTTACCCCTGGGACACCCCACCCCTGGATACACCCTCCCCTGGACACCCCAACCCCTTGACCTCCCCCCACCCTCTAGACATCCCCCACCCAACCCCTATACACCACCCCACCCCGGTGGATAGCCCCCACCCCCTAGACACCCTCCCACCCCCAGGACACCACCCCACCACACAAGACACATGCCCACCCCTGGACACCCCACCCCCTGGACAACCCCCACCCACCTGGACACCACCCCCTTAACACCCCCACCACTATACATCTCACACTCCCTCTAAACCCTCCCACCCACCCCCCTGGACACCCCCACCCCACTGGACAACCCCCACCCCATGGACACCCTCCCACCCCCTACCCCTTGAACACCCTCCCAACCCTAGACACCACCCCACCCCCATGGACAACCCCCACCCCCTGGACACCCCCACCCCTTGGACACCCCTACCCCTTGGACCAGCCCCCACCCCCTGGATAGCCCCCACCCCTAGACACCACCCCACCCCATTGGATACACCCCACCCCTAGACACCCTCACACCCCCTAGACCATTGGACACCCTCCCACCCCTTGACACCACCCCCACCCCCATGGAAATCCCCCACGCCATGGACACCCCCACCCTTAGACACCCCTACCCCTTGGACAACCCCCCCCCTGAAACAACCCCACCCCCATGAAGCCATTAATATGATATGCCAATGTATGAAACAAGAAGAAACTATACTAAAAGCAGACCGAAACTAAACCAGAATCCATAAGGAAAAAACATCAGAACTAGTACAAAACATGAAGAACCATAGAAAAATTAAAAATTCACATATATAACATTCAAAACATATGATTTAAACTAAATAAACCGAATACGACCATAAAAACTATCGTATACCCAATTATAATTAAAATATTCAAAATTAAATTTTATACTAGAAGCAATAAAAAATAAAATCAAACCAGTAAAATAATTTGATCATTCCACTTGTATGTTTTTTAACTCTTGAAAACTATAGGGTTGAGGGTTATCTAAAAGCTACAAATTAAACGGATAATAGTTAACATGAATAATGATTAAATCAAATGAAATATTTTGGCAAGGTTAATAATGAAATCTTACGAAGCCAAACTTTACAGGTGTTCTAGTTGTAATTATTTCATACATGAATCTTGAAATATAATATCTACATTCAATGACGCCTTATTGTTCATGATAATTCTATTTAATTGAGTGTCAATTAATAATATCATTTTTATGTAATACATTGAGAAGTACTAATTATAAATGGATATTTACCTTTTCTTTTACATATTTGATCTTGGACTTATTTTTTCATTGTGTTTTTTTGAATGTAGAACCATTCCATGTTAAAAAATAATATGAATGGGAAAAATTTAAAATTCATTATAATATAAAATACTATTATGAAATTCAAACATACTTTTCTAACATATTTTTTAATCTGCCCCACACATCACTATAGATAGAGCATATCCAATAAAGTGTTTTCTCCCTTGGGAAAAAACACCTAACCTCCAATGATCACTGATATAAAAGAAAATTAAAGGTTTGTGGTTATTTATGTTAAACAATAATGAACACATTTCCATATACATGTTTCATAACTCTCACCAAAAAGCATCATCCAACACTTTTTGACTATATTCTGTTCAAATTGTTCAAAAATATAAAATGTTATTAGTTCCACATCCAATGCATGTGCTTCAAGGGAAATAAGATGCGGGTCCTTGAATCCATATACATATATATAATCATTTTCCTCACACCTGTTATAAATATACCAAATACAAAACATAATTAAGTATTTATTATTAATAAATATAACACAGGGAAAGGTGATATGACTTGCACGGAAAAAATAAGCACCACATTGATGCACAATTTATCTCTAGTAAAAAGCTCCATGATATCATTTTTTAGAGTCCCCATATTTATTTAACATCCACAAACATGAGCTTCTATTGGAAACTCATAATGGTTCGCCAACAAATTTGAATATCTTGACAATCTGTCAAGACTACTAGAATCTGTAACTAATGTCCTAGCCATTTTTCTTTTTCTTTGTCTATAATGTATGTATTTACCATTAAAGTATTCCTATAAAAATAAATAAAAAAATATATTAGTTTTAAAATGTTAAAAAACGTTAATAAAAAATAAAATAAAAGATATAACATACATACCTCTATGTTAATGAGTCACAAAATCCTGGATGGCCAAATTAAAAGTGGTTGATACTATGTCCAACTTTCATCACCTCATTTGTAGGTAATGGTAACCAAGATAATATATCTATAAAATCTTGTACAATAACCCTATGATGATCTACCTCTAACTGTTGATGATGAACAGTATCTCCTATACAATATACCCACCCATATGCAACTATATAATGTCGAGGATCATCAACATGAAAATCACAATAAGTAGGAAGTTTTGGCTAGGGAGTAGGATAAAAAATGGGGTTCGTAGGCTAAGGTGGGAGAGTGGGAGCTACTAGCGGAGGTGGAGGATAAACAATGGGGCATGCAGGGGGAGGTGGAGGAGTGGGTGATGCTGTCTAAAATTGCCTTTGCATGTCTACAAACATAGACTATACCGACCCTCTGATCTTAACCTCCATAGGTGCATTAATATTATGAACGTCAGCCTCCAAGAATTCTATTTTTTTATAAAAATCATCAAAGGATGAAGATGAAGAATGTGGAATCACTTTTCTTACCAATACACCAGCAGAATATCCTCATATACGACCAGGGTTTTTGGATTTCCCCATACTCTAGATAAAATATCATGCCTCTCAGCAGCTATAAATACCCCTTATGTGCTCTTCTTCTCAAGGGAATCATGTATTAATTAATTTAACACTTTTTTAATGATTCATACTAAATAAAGATTATAATTAACTTAAATAAATAAAATAAATATCTTACAACCATCTCTTCTATGATTCTTTATTCTTCTGAAAGATATTTACCATTTTTTCCCATCTGATATCTTTTTCATTTTTCATGTCTAGATGGAGGGGATAGAGGGGAAACCTCTCCAGATCTTGAAGACTCAGCTCTCAGTTTTTTCAATTTTTCTACCATCATTTGTTTTTCCAATAATGTATACCCTCCCTAAGATAAACATTGAGGGTATACATTTTTAGATTGGATCTCTTAATGAGATGTCCTTCTTCACTATAAATCATGAATAAAAAATTATTAAAAAAAATTAATAAAATAATTTATATAATAATGCTTATAAAACTTTACATTTTCCTTTCCAAAAATGAATATTTTCTTCTACTTTAAAAAAATTGACTCCAATTGTTTGCATATATGAAAGGATATACATGACATTGATTTTCATGATTCTGATGACCAAAAGTGAAATCATATGTGAGGGTTGATTTGAAATCCCTCCATATCCTTACAATCATTGATAAACATTTCTTCATGACTCTTCTAGTGTTATGAATATCAAATGTCCTCTGACAAAGAAGAGTTAAAATATATTATACTATAAACATTTGTAGATTAGTCAAAAAATAACAAAATATCATACCAAAATCATCTCCCACAACTGAGATACTGTCTCTCTGTCCACACTTCTCCAATCATCATACAAAATGATGAATTTTCTTTTACACTGAGTTGATACAAGCTCTTAAAGTCATATGCATTTAGACCTCTAGGAATATCATTCTCATCAAACCCAATGAGTATCCACTAGTCCTGGCTACAGGCAAGAAATAATTTTGGTAAACATGTGCAACCATGTTTACCAAATCTTAAAATATTCTTTCTTGTTATGGAATCACACGAAGAAGATTGTGGAACATCAAAAGGAGAATGTGAAGGATCATTCCCAGAGGTATGATCATCATGCTCATTTCCAAAATCATGTGTTTGATCAACTGATTGATCTATCAGTATCCTTCAAATCAAAAAAGAAATCATCATTTCACAAATATGAAAATTTAAAAATTACAATACTAATGTAAACAAAAAATAGAAAACTGAAATATGTTAAGTTACAGTAAACATGGTATATATAATAATAATGATAAAAAATGGAAAAGATGGTAAGAATGGTAAACATGGTACTGTAATTTTTATTCAACCAAATCAAAAAATATATAAGTTACATAAAGGTAAACTATGATAAACTATGGTAAACTATGTTAAACATGGTAAACATGGTAAGGTAATTTTCATTTATCAAAATCAATATATATATAATTTATTTAATGGTATACATGATAAACTAAACTAAAAAAAACAAAAAAAACAAATGTTTATAACATTTTATGAAAATAATAAATGTAAACAAGAAATAAACATATGTTACCTATAATATTACAAATATAAAAATGGATTGTTTTCCTAAATTCATTCTTCACGATCGTTCCTTATGGAAAAAATCATTTCTTCAACATGATCATCATTATTTTGTGCTAATATTTTCATGTAAGTAGGGATATCACATAAATCAACATCTTCATCAAGTTGATCCCCACCAACATATTACTTTTTCCCTTGTAAAACAACAGACCACTGTATATCTGATTGATCGACTATGTTGAAAATCTATTTTTCATGTGTTTCCATTATAAAATATTATTTTGTGTCTTCTAATCTATTCATATTAACATCTGTCATTCAAAATTCATCGTTTATAACACTATTTTTACCGATAAAACATTTATAGTTAAAAATAGGATCTTTAATTTTAAAGTTACCAACCTTCCATTTTTCTTCAATGACTCTATAATATTAACATGATGCAGAAATTGGGTGTTTGTCTTAAAAAATCAAAAAATTCATTGCTTCTGCAAACATCAATACACCACTATTTTGAAATGAACTTCTATTGCCCTGCTTTTTCATATGAAATTAATAGCCATTATTACCATACTCGGACCATGTTATCACATTTAAACATGGACCTCCCACTAAAAATCTAAATGTCTCTGATACATCTGATCTACCAAGCATGGTCTTTTTAATCCTTGGAAAAGAAATTTTGTTGTGCTCATTCAAAATCCACATTTCTTTCTTCTTTGGACGACGTTGTTTCAACTCATTAATATGAAATGTGATATACGGTTGAGAATCAGCTATGTTATTCAAGATGTATAATACTACCTTCATCATCTGTTCAGCTGACAATGATATTACATTCAATCCACAAATCCCCCTTCCCCAATTATTAACTCGTTCATGACGAGATGGAGGAAAACCTATGTGCTCCAGTATAACCAATTAGCTCGTACAAAACTCAACAAACTCCTCTGAAATATAATTTTCAATAATGGAGGCTTTAGTTCAATATGTATTCTTAATATACCCCTTCAATATTTTAACATAAATTTAAAAGGGATACATCCAACAAAGATATTCAGGTCCAAAATGCTTTATTTCTAGAACCATATGAACCATTAAATACACCATTATATCAGAAAAATATGCAGGAAAAGACATTTCCAATTGGAAAAGTATATAAATTGAATATTTTTCAAAAATGTTCAAAGAATTCGCATCATTCACCTTATTAAAAATTGAATTGAAAAGATAACACAACTTCATTATAGTCTTTATGACATATATGGGCAACATTCAACGCAATGAAACTAGTAGAAGTTTCCACATCATGATGTGAAAATTATGAGATTTTATACCTATCAACAACAAATCCTTCAAAGAGATTTTTTTACATTTCAAGAATAAACTTTAGGCACTTTTATATCATTGAGACATTGAGAAAAGCTAAATTTATCCCTCTTGGATAATATTTGACAAGCCAGGGGAAGAAATGTTCACCTTCCGTTAGGAGTCGAATCTAACTCCTAGTAAGTCTAATCTTTCATTCAACCCATATTTAGTCTTTCATTTAATATCTAATAGTGTTCCAATCAAACTGTTCGAGATATTTTTCTCCACATGCATGACATCAATATTATTTTCACATCATGATATCTACAGTATGGTAGCACAAAAAATATTGACGTTTTTATTCCAAATATGTCTATAATTACCAGATTTATGTGTCTTTCCCAATGTCACATTATGGTTTTTCACCCTCTAAAAATACACATCAGAGGATAATGTTCTGGGAGAAATATCAAATTCTTCTAATCCAATAAATTCCTTCTTTAGTCTTTTGTAAGAGTGATCCATAGGAAAAAACATTCAAATACCCATGTATAATTTATTACTACCATGATGAAATTGACAATATGAACTCTATTGTTCGAAAATTGGACATGCTTTCTCCTCTGAACAGAATATCTATAAAAATTTCCATATGTTGGAAAGTCATTTATAGTGAAGATAATCACTTCATGCACTTAAAAATATTCCATTTTATAAGAATCATACACTCTAATACCATCCTCTCATAAAAGTTTCAAATCATCAATAAATTGTGACAAGAATACATAAATATCATTTCTGGGTTGCTTCGGACTAAAGATCATTATAATCTACATGACATATTTCCCTTCATACAAACTTCATAAGAGAGGTTGTAAATTAAGAATAAAACATGCCAGGAACTGGGTGTGCTACTGAGGGTTTGGTCTAGATTCATTCCATTTTTGCACACCAAATATGAGATTTCTAATTTCATTTCCAAATATAGGATACTAATCATCATTTTTCTTCCATTATGGAAAATTAGTTGGATAACGTATTTTTCCATCACATATCCCCTCATCAGCAGGACATATTAACATTTTTAGTATTACGTGAATTATAAAATAAACATTTCAAATGAATAATTATAGGGAGATACCAAAATACCTTGGTAGGGATCTCTGTAATCTCTACATTAGCCTGTGGTTTTTCTTAAATCTCATACCGTGATGTCCCGTATTTAGGACACTCTGAAAGAAATTCATATTCCTTACTATATATAAAACAATAATTCATATTGGCATGTATTTTCTTTATCCCAATCCCATCGAGCGTAATATTTTTCTTGGCCATATAATGTGACATTGGAATATCATTGTCTTTTGGATGAATGTCTTTCAAAAATTTAGCATCTCTGTAAAGCTTCTGTAACAACATCCACGTTTCGCTTTGAGGTTAATCAATATTAACACTGCTGAAAGAACCATAAATTCCACACAACTATGATACATTATTTGTTCCGCATCACTATATAGACGTGAAACTATAGGTTCTATATCAATTTTTTTTGCTGTAATATCGTGGATCATTTCTTTAATTACATCAGAGTTACCAACATGAAACTCATCATCCTTAGTGTATCTAACATTCTATCTAGTTTCGCCCTGACAAATCCAAGGGCATTAACGTGGATTAAAACCATGACAAATCTGATGATATTTGATCTCTCTACTTTTCAACTTCTTCATATTCATTGATATCAGGCATGGACAAAAAATGTCACTGCATGGAACATTTCGTTTAGAATGTTCCAAAAAGGCATCAACACCATCCTCTTATTCCTTACTCATTCGATGTTCCATAATTCAAATTCAACTCATTATTTCCTATAACAAATATCAAAATTATACATCTTGTTATGATAAGACAATTTTATATTAATATGAAAAATATCATAATTTGAATGTAAAACAATTTTGAAATATAAATCAAATATGTGCGTACTTGAAATGTATATACATGAAAATGATTTTAAAAAGAAAATATAGTTAGATATAATAGTTTTTAATTCATCTTAGATCCTTTCTTATTAAGGGACTCAAAGAATACATCCAGGTACAACTAAATACCAAATCCACCCTTCTGTAATCAAGAAATATGAAATATAAATATTAAAATATGTATACATTCACTAATAAAAATTACACATATCCCAGTGATTTGAAACCATTGGGATAGACACTAAAATAGTTGGGATAGAATATACGAACTGTTTCACACCCTGTTGGCATGATGTCCATTGAAATAGCCCTATACCAATGGTTCAATAGGAACCATAGGTATAGACTGCCTAAAGTTAATATATTCCAATGATTTCAATGAAACCATTGGAATATATATATATATATATATATATCAATGGTTCAAGAACCGTTTGTATACATTTTGTCCAACAAATAATATGTTGCAATCGAGGGGTGGGGGTTGTCCATGGGGGGGGTCCATGGGGTGCTGTCTAGGGGTGGGGGTGTCCGTGGGGGTGGGGGTGTCCAGGGGGTGGGGGTGTCCGGGAGGGGGGAGGGGTTGTTTAGGGTATGGGGGGTGTGTATGGGGGTGGGGGTGTCATGGTGGTGGGGGATGTCCAAGGGGGTGGGCATGTCCAAGTGGGTGGGGGTGTCCAGGGGGTGAGGGGGCTATCCAAGGGGTTACGGGGTGTCCAAGGGTATGTGGGGGGGGGGGGGGGCAGGGGTGAGAGAGCATTCCAAGAGTATAGGGGTGTCCAGGGGGTAGTGGTGGTGTCTAGGGGTGAGGTGGTTGTCCAACCCCCTACCCCCCATTGGATAGCCCCACCCCCATGGAACCCCCACCCACCCGGGACACCCCTCATGGAAGCCACCCCAACTCCCTGGATAGCCTCCCACCCCTCAGACACCCCCAGCCCTGTGCACACCCCCAACCCCAAGGAATGCCCCCTAACCCCTCGACAACCCCCACCCCCAGACACCCCCACCCCCTAGACACGCCCACCCCCTCGGACAACCACCTCACCCCCTGGACACCACCCCCACCCCCTGGACACCCCAAACCCCTTGGACAATCCCCTCAGCCACTAAACACCTCCACCCCCTTGGACACCCCTAGAAACCCAACCCCTTTTGACAAACCCTACCAAAATAGAAACCCCCAACACAATGGATAGACCACCAACCCCTGGAAATCCCCACCCCCCAGAACACTCGTCACCCCCTCAACACCACCTACACCCTTGGAAAGTTCCCTCACCTCCCTGGACACCACCCCCACCCCCTGGAACCCCCTTCCCCCTTGGAAAGCCCCCTCACCCCATGGAAACCACCCCCACACCCTTGGACACCCACTACACACCACCACCCCCTTGGAAAGCCCCCACCCCCTGGATAGCCCCCACCCGTCTGGACTCTACCACCCCCTGGACACCCCACCCCCTAGATACCCCTTACCCCATTGGACAATCCCATCACCCGCTGGACACCACCACCACCCCCCGGAAACCCCTACCCCCTTGGAAAGCCCCCTCACCCCCCTGAACACCACCCCAACACCCTTTTACACCCCCTAGACCCTTGGAAATCCCCTCACCCCACCTAGAAACCTCCCCCTCCCCCCTCGGACTCCCCCTTGGACACCTCCACCCCCTTGGCCAGCCCCCACCCCCTAGACACCCATCGCCCTGGACAGCCCCCACCCCCTAGACATCCCACCCCCTGGACAGCCCCCCACTCCCAAGATATCCCGCACCACCCTACCCCCATGGACAACCCCCAACCCCCTAGACTTCCCTCCCACCCCTTCGGACCCCCACCCCTGGACACCTGATACCCCCTTAGACAGAACCCACCCCATGGACACCACCCCACCCCTGGACATTCCCTACCCCTTTGTAAATCCCCCTCACACCCTAGACACCACCCCCACCCCCTTGGACACCCCCTAGAATCCACCACGCCCTTGGAAATCCCTACCCCCTAGACATCCCCCACCCCCTGAACACCCCCACCACTAGGACACCCCACCCCTGGCCCCCTACCCCTTTGGAGAGCCCCCTCACCCCCTGGTCACCACCCCAACCCCTTGGACACCCCAACCCCCTTGGACATCCACCTCACACCCTAGACTCCACCCCACCCCTTGGACACCCCCCTCGCCCCTTGGACACCCCCTACCCCCTTGACACCCCCCATACATGTGAAAGTACACACAAACACACATGATAGAATACACTAAAATGATAAAATTTCATTATATAACTTCCATGGTTTATTTTAAAAAAATAGAATTTATCATGGTATAAAAGAACACTATGACACTTACCATGATATTAAGAACAAATATAGAAAAATAAAATCTCAAAACATAAGTTTCAGGCATAACAAAAAATATAAAATGAAACAGAGGTGTGTGAGGCTTACTTTAGTGTTGCGAGTCGACTTCATAGATATGGTGATAATAAATACGATGAATAAGGTTGGAAAAATGATGCTAGAGGGCCAGACTTCGAAGAATCCTATATAAGATTTCCGTGTGAGAGAGGCGAGTCGCTGGTCGCCCAATCGAAGAAAACTGAATGATAGAATACATGGTGAGATTAATCATTTAATAGCATTATCACATTAGTTATTTAATAACTGACGTAGAAAATCTTTTATCACGTCGGTTATAAAATAACCGATGTGATATATGGTCTTTATCAGATCGGTTGTTTTATAACCGACGTGATAAATCACTGAGATTTCATTTATCACATCGGTTATTTAATAACCAACGTGATAAAGCACCCAGATTCGATCGTTCACATCGGCTATAAAATAACCAACTTTATAAATCCAATCTTAGTATTTTTTATGTCAGTTAAAAAATAACCGACGTAATAAAAAAAAATTCTAGCATTTCACATTAGTTATATAGAACTGATGTGAAAAATGCCGACATGTTAAATGTTTTTTGCAGTAGTGATGTGTGTCAAGTAACCCCAATCCATTGCATCCCTCTTCCCACATATGTGGGGAAAACTAACCATCATGCATACCAACACAAATAATTACCAACAGAAGAGATAAGGGGAAAAGGGGGTAGTCAAACCTCCATCCTCCCACTAAGATGTTGGGTAAAACACCCCCAGTGTTCAAAATCCTAGGGGTGCTAGTCACCAGAACTGGCAGGGTGGAGTAGCATATATAAACACAAAATTACATGATATAATATATCTAATAACCACACTATGGATATAGACTACTCTTAGACTCAATTATTGATGACGTCTCTCAGACTCATGATTGCCACTATTAAGACCAGATATCCTATAAGCACACAACCATTTATAGATGTATAATAAATTATCTTATTCATTTTTATCATTTTAAATATACTTTAATTAATTCATTATAATTAATTAACAATTAACATTTTCTATATTAAATTACATTATCATTACAAAAAAGTTCCATGCCCTCAAAGCAGAAAAAACCGAGTCCACAACTGCTCAAATTATAACCTCAACATGACATCCCAATAAGCTCCAACATCATGTTTTAGAAATTTATTCATTTAATAACATTATCAATTTCCATAGTACTAGGTACTATAGGAAAACATCCAAATCTACAAAATAAGTCAGGCAATGAAGCACATACATTTTCCTCATGCAGTGGAGAATGTAAAGTAGATAAAAGCAACATTTCCATTGAAAAAAAAACAGATTCAAACTAGAATACAAACTTTATATCAATGGTTAATACTAAATTCTACTAATTTCATTGTCTCTGGAGTCCTCCCTGACACCCACAAGAATATACTGATGTATCTTTCTACTCCATGTATCAACTACTTCCACAAACACCAGGCCTCCCCTCCCCTATTAAATAAAATATACCTACAGGATCATCCATCCTAGGATCACATAACATCCAGGCCTCCCCATGGCACATAAAAGAACAACACATTAGGATTAACCATCCCAATCTCACATCACAAGAAGTAGGAAACAAAGAAAGAAACTGGGCTCTTGGCCCAAAAATAAGGAATGCACACCTTTTTATACAATGACCTCTTATGGATCCAAAGAATAAGATACATGGACTTTAAAAAGAAAAATGGAAACTACGGTTCTGTAATGAATTATATTTTATCACAAAACCAGTTCTTATTCCTTCTTGAATTAACCATTTCATTATCATAGGTTCCAACTACAAGAAACCTATGCAATAAGCTATCACAAATTTCAAAAATTAATTAAATAATTAATTTAAGATGCCTTTTATTATTTTCTCAACTACATTATCTTTCATCAGGTTCCTTAACCAATTCAATAAAACATGTATACTTGCATCAATTGGATTAATATAAAATTACAAAAAAAGATTCAATAAACATGCATCTTTAATCTCTTATCCAATAAATTATCAATTAATTGTGGATTTATGTTCTTTACCAATTTCACATGATATTCTAGGAATAATAATCACAACATAGATATCAAAACATATATAAAATCATTATGCAACCTGTTATCATGGTACCAACAAAAACATCTCATTGTGATTGATACCAAATTTTTAATCCGGTTCAAGTAATTTTTAGGTCAATTTACATTGTTATCCAAGTGAAGAAATCACACTAAATCTATGATTGCACAAAAATAAATAGAGAATAAATGAATCCAATACCTCAAAATGGTTTCAACGTTCTTCAGATGTGAATAATTCAACGATGCAGATCCTAAATGCCAATCCTAAATAACTGCATCCACCTAAGAATGTCGTGACACAACGATACCAAAACAACAACCAATACAACTCTATTTGAAATATGGAGATCAAGCACTATCACCTGGAAATAAGTAATGAAACGAAATAGATCAATAAAACCATAAGAATGGCGGTAGAACATACATTGGATTGAATACAGATCGAAGGAGGGAAGATTAGGATCAATCCATGGAAAAAGAATCCTCAAAATAACTAAGAGAGGGTTGTCAATTCATCTGGAATGTGAGAGAGGAGTGCTGCATCCATAGGGTTTGAAAACTAGAGTGGATGAACATTTCTATAACAAACAACATTGGGGATCTAGAGAACATGTAAACCCCTTTCACGTCATGTAATCTACAGGGTTCAATTTCTGACAAAATACATTTCACCCTTCTATTTTATTTTATTTTTAAAACCCATTTTATTACACAATGTGAAACATACCATCTTGTCATGTAAAATGTTTACACATCATGAAATATCCCAAATCCCAGCTCTCAAGAGATGAAATCCACCAAAATTCCTCTGAGTCGCCTCCTGGAACCTCGATCTTTGAAAAGGCACAAAGGGTCGATCCATGTGGATCCTGGACCTGACATTATATACATCCCAAAACATTCTATTACATGAGAATACGAATCCAAACCATAGAGGAAACATAAAGGGGTCATCCAAAAATCCACCCCATGAGAAACCTATAAAGGATCTCATCACTAAAAGAGCTCAACCACCTCAACTAAGAACAAGGGGCTAGACACGCAGAGTATATAAACTACTCATCGAGTCTTCACCACCTATATTAGGATATTAGACCCATACAAGAATATAAATCTAAACATGTAAATAACATGGAATACACAACATGTCTTGGTCTCCCATGAAAATATAGTAATCCACTATAACCAACAATAGAAAGCCAACTCTTAACTAGAAAAGGTTTAAAATAAAATACCAAATATCATTAAAATAGACAATTTAAACATAAGACAACTCAGTGTAAAAAAGCATGTATATGAGACTCATGTTCCTAGGTACTCTTATCCACACCACTGTGTCCCCACAAGACAAAAACCAAGGGGATAGCATTCCCACACAACACCTTATCCTGGTGGTCCGGAATCTATATAAGCCACTCCTTGATGGTCGAAACATCGTTAACATCAATCTCAACCCAATACATGACAGGAGAGTCTCCATAGAGTTAACCATGGAGCTATGACACATGAAAAACATCACGTATCTGACTCATCTGTGGGGGAAGCTCTATCTGATATGACACGACTCCAACATGATCCATCACCACTAAAGGCCTAAAAAAATAGCTAAAAAGCTTACTACAATGAACAAAACTTCAATTTCCATAATTGGAAGTAACCTTTAGGAACACGTGTTCCCCAACACCGATCTCCACAAGTCTTTTCCTATGATTGGCATAGGATTTCAGACAATCCTTCCTTCATCCTCTCATGAATCACCTGAACCATTCTTTTTTTATTCTTTACCATTCCAACCTAATAATTTCTAACTCTCCAACCCCAATCCAACACAATAAAAAATGAAAAGGTAGTACACAGAAGTCTTAAAATTACACCATTCAAATGGTGGAGTGAAATGTTTTTTTGTAAAGAAACTCTATCATGGGAAGTTTCCTCTTCCATGAACCTATAAAATCCAGGACACAAGATTGCATCTTGTCTTCAACAGTCTGGTTTATCTGCACTATCTAAATGTCTTTCTATGCATAAAAAATAGTGTTATGGAATAGATGAGAACCAAAATCACGTTGTATACCTCTCCACACCCTATAGGTGAAATGAGTCTCTTGATCAAAAACGATTTTCCTTAGGAATCCATGAAGTCTAACAAACTTCTTCCATATACTACCTTGAGTAAACCTCCACTGAGATCAACTCGTTAATGTCTATAATGTGTGATCCTTTTTTCAAAACATCCACTATCACCCATATAGCATCATAACCTACCTAAGATCAAGGTAAACTAGTAACTAATTCCATCGAGATGTCCTCCCAATTCCACTAAGGAACATCTAATGGTTGGAGAAAAGCATCAAGAACACAATGTTCTAATTTCACCTTATGGCAGACCAAAAATCAGGAAACCAACTCTAGAACTGTATGATTGAACCCATGACACCAAAAATGAATTCTCAAAGCTCAGTAACACTTTTTCAGGCATGGATGTACATCCAAAGGTTAACTATGGAACTCTCTGAGAACTATATAGTACATCACCAAAGGATAGAAAATCCCTCCCTAAAATAGCTCTTAGTGTTTTTTATTATCAAACCATCCATCAGGGGCCACACATAAATCAACCCAATATCTATAGACCTCTACATCAAGATCCACGAACTAGGAATCTTACACCTGTTGCACCATATATGGAATCACCCCCATCTGAAAGAGATAACCTTTCTCCCTAAATTTTCCCAAATCTAGGTGCAATGATTGAAGTTATCCCATCCCTCTCTAGGAATCACCTGACCCCACACTGTATCACTACAAGACTTCTAGATAAATGCATTGACCATGAAATTCCCCATTATACGTTAATATAAAATATCAAAATCATAATCCTATAATAACTCCATCCACCAATGCTGACACAAGTTCAAGTAAAGTTGGGTGAAAACATACCTTAGGCTCTTATAATTGGTGAAGACCACAAAATTCCCATCTTTGAGATAATGTCTCCAAAAACTCAAGGAAAACACCATCGCTGCAAACTCAATATCATGGGTTGAATAGTTATTATCTTTGGGATGTAATTGATGATACCCATAAGAAATGACCGATATCTGCTGCATCTAAACATTACATAACACAAGATGCAAAGAATAAAAAAACAAAATGAACTCCTTCTACTGGTAGAAAAAGAACTTGAGAACAGACCAAATTATCCTTTAGATACTCAAAATACATCTAACAGTAACCAATTCATAGGAACACATGATTCTTTATGGTTAATACTGTCACAGTAATCACAACCCTAGAAAAATTGGCTACAAACCTTATGTAATAGGTTGTATGTCCAATAAAACATCAATACTATACCACTATATTAGGATATTATAAACAAAAAACCCCTTATATCTTTGAAAGATCCAGATAAAATCCTTACAGGGATACAACATGACCCAATAAAAAGACTTCCCGAGCACAAAACTCACACGTCAGTAACTTTCCAAATAAATTTTCCTAATGAATAAATCCCAAAATTGCACAGAGATAATCTATATGCTCCTCATCAAATGCAGAGTACACGTGGATTTCTTCAATTAAAACCACAAAAAACTTGTCCAGAAACTCAAAGAACACAATTTTCATTAACCCCATGAACATATTTGTAGCATTCATCACATAGAATGAATTACAACAAAATCATAATTCTTATGATGAAAATGAAAAGCAGTCTTCAGGATATCCCCATACTTCACACGAATCTGATTATATAAGGATCACAAATAAATCTTCAAAAAACAACTCAAACCCTTCAGTTAATCGAATAAATAATCAATATATTAATTTGGGTTGTGGTTCATCACAACCACTTCATTCAAGTAAAGATAATTAATACACAATAAGAAACTGTTGTCAACCTTCTTTACGTAAAAAATTGGTGCACCCCATGATGACACACTCGGCCGAAAAAAACCACACTACAATAGTTCGTCGAGATGCATACCCGGATCTTGCAACTCAGAAGGATCCATCCTATATAGAGACATCGAGATAGGAGACACACCTAGTTGTAGCATGATCCCAAACTCAATCTCTCATCAAGGGGTTAATTCTACAAACTCGTCTAAAATGACATTAGGGTACTCTTATACGACCCTATGGAACATGAATATTGTTCCTATGATGAACTTAGAATTAGATTTGCCATAAAGGATGAAAAGGAGGTAACATGCCTCTAACATATTTTAGGGTCTTGCTGATCAACAACCATTGTTGAATCTCTATCAACATCAATGAAAACAACCTACCTCATGAAGAAATACATGATATCCTACACTAAATACAACCAATCCATACTGGGGTTGATGTCATATGGTTGTATATGTAAACATAAGAAATTTCTCCAATAGTTGTACATCCCCAATTCTAGCTCATAATTTCTATATACATCAAATAGGTCAGCTCGACCTCCAACTGTCATAGTGAACGCTGAGGGAACTAGAAGTTTCTCTACCTCTAGTCCCAAAGAATGGAAAAGGGAAGGTGATATGATATAGTGTGTTGCTCCCAAATCAAAGAATTCAAGGACCAAAGTAGAATATAAGAAAAGGGTGCCCTGAATGATGTATATCATTCATGGATCTGGTAATGCTAAAGCAGGAATCTAACCATGAACTACTTCATGACCTATATGACCATGCTCATGACCACCTCCATGGCCACACTCTACTCTTTGGGAACATGAAGCATCCCAAGGTTTTCCTCTGCCTACCCCATATACACGTTGCTAATCCCAAACTAGATAAACTTTTTGCTACTATCTTGGATGGAAATGCCTCAATAGAGAAACCTGAAGCATGAAAAATAATACACACTAACTACTTATAAAGGTCAGACACTCACTCCGCTGATGAACTCATCCTCCACAAGAAAAAAATACGTCTGCTACATTGTAATATACCTGAGAGCTACCAACCCCGAATAAATGAGACATTGAGGTTCGTGACCTACCCTCAGCTTATTGAAAGCTGTTATGTCTTGAGAACTGTGAACCCCGGACCACAACTCTGCTTTATGAGGAATCTTGATGACTCCCCTCTCATGATGATCCAGTTCTGGATAATATTTTCTATATGACGTTTTATCTCAAAAGAACCACAAGACATGTCTTTGAAATAAATGTGGTGTCTTATATCTAGTTCTATAGATGAAAAGATTCCTCAAAATACCCCACCCTAGCCTCCTCATCTGACAACAAATATGAAGCATATCACAGAAGGTTCCTAAAATAGATCCCAAAATCTCACACACTAGAGCTCCCCTACTGGAGGGTTATCATATTTTAGAGACTAGAAACCATCATGTTCAATGAATGAAACTCAGCTCTGAACTGGTATTGTAACTTATCCCATGAGAATTCTGTCTCTTTACAATCTCTAAGGAATAAGAACCACCACTTCCTAACTGCCCCACACAACATTTTCATAACCAATGATACCCAGTGATCCTTCCAAACCTAGATTGAACTTAATGCTATATAAACCCCCTATAACAAGTATTCTATGACTATATTTAAATGGATACCTCATACCTCTACATACTCATGCACTAATGCTCTTACGTGTCCACCAACAAGTGTCATCGCTATTAACCTCCACTCTGAGGTGATCTTCTAGCATGATCTACTGATCATATTCTATATGAACCCGATATGGATGTCGACCTAGATTTATGCATAGAAAATAAATAAATTTACAACTTGTAAACCTTGAATTTTGAAGAATTTTACTTTAATAAATTTTTTCATTTATTCATTTTAGGTTAACCCATCTGAAGGTCTTCCCATTCAAACATAGTGAAAATAAGAATGATGCATGATCCTTTCCTAGGTCTCTACCCTGCAACCAATATCACCTTGTTTAGTAGCCTCTATAAGCTTAAAGGTCCATACATCATGTCACAGGAGGACCTAAATACCTATCTGTAATATGATATCCCATGTTTATAATGATTGTAAACTTAGCTGACACCATTTCCTTATCATCCCACAAAACCTCACTTGTTCTTAACTCCAAACTCCATCCTATTCCTTAACCAAAATTCTAATTACACTTTTTCATGACCCCTATTCACAAAGCGTACCTTTCCTGGGATGGAAATGAGAGAATAGAGATAGTGACATCAAATTCCTGCCTCTAGTAGGCCCCAGGTTGCTGAATAGCATTGAGACTATAATAAACACATAGAAGGGAGACATTACCCTCTATGAGAACACATGGGAAAGATAGAGATAATACATACACCAACCAAGCTGTAAAAAACGTCTCTCAAACTCCCAGATTCCACTACTAAGACCATATTTCTACATCATGGTATTTAAGTTGTAATTTTTAGACATAAAATAAATATATTTAATTATGAAACAATATTGATGAAGTATTTTTCTTATTAATGAAATAATCAAATAAATGATATTATAGATATTAAAATAAATATAATTCAAAAGTTTTTATGCCATCCACTAATTTTATATGTAAATATGAAATTTTAGGGTTGCTTCAATATTTTTGTTTATAAATAATCAAGCTTTTATGAATTTAAGAATAACCAAATACCAAATACAGTCAAAATTGACATAAATGAGTTTTTTTTAAAAGTACAATATTATTAAATGATATAATATTATTAATAATCTAATATTCATCCAATGGAATTCAATAATGTTATATATTTCATTAATGAACAACTTGTGGTTCTCTTGGCATATTATAGTAAGTTTATTAAACTTATAGTGTAATAATACAGGAATACATGGTAAAAGTTAAACTATTTAAGTAAGAGTTAAAACGAAAAGATAAGGTTAATATTGTGGCCGAAACTTGTATAAAACCTATTGTTTGAGAGGTTTTAGACCCATAACCACCTTAGAATTAAAATAAATAAATTTATAGGCATTATAAATGGAAAATCCATTTATAATAAATTAATATTTCAAACATTTCCTAAAGTAACCATCACTTCTCTTATAAAAGGGTACTTCCCCTTCTCCAAAATTCACACCTCCATATCCTTTTTTCTCAAAGAAAACCTGCTCAAATATCCTCTAAAATACCATAACATAATCTTATAGTCCTTACTTTGATTATAATGATAACCTATGGATCCCTTTTGTTCAAATTAAAAGGAATCACCACAAGAAGAGGTAATTACTTCATCACCTCTTTCAAAGATCTTTTCTTCTTCCAATTCCTCTTTCTTTGTTATTTCCATACTAAAATAATAAATTAGGTACCTTATAAATTCTGATATGTTATTATAAATTTGTTACAACCATATTAATTATTCTATCTATACAATTAATGATAGATTCACCATACGTGCGTAGGTACGGCTTAACGTCTCCACATCGTGGTGTAGTTTGTTATTCAACACTTCATTATTTTGATGGTTATAATAATGAGAATAACCAATTTAAATAATAAATATAACATGTTAATTATTATTTATATATAATATACCATCCAATTATATACAATTTCACCACGAATAAAATGATATTGTTGCCCGTGCATACGTACGACTTACTGTCTCCACGAGGCGATGAGATTTCAATCACCATCATAACCATTTAAGAATAAATTTCATATAATGATTAAAAATAATGTTTAAGAACATAATTTAATTCTGGATATGAACCAAATAAACCCTATCCATAACAATCTTGACATACATAACAAAACATATAAAGGAAAATGAATCTGTAAACACCCATAACAAGGACACTAATAAAATATTACTAAAAAAGCAATATTATTGGATAATATTTGATATCATATTTATGTATGTGGATTATTTTATATGTTAATAACAATGATATAACAATTATAAAAGAGGTTATCCTACCCTCGACTAAGGAAAAGTGCATGGTAAGAGTTAATTTTACAATCACTTTATTATCTGATGTTGTTTATACATAAGTTTCTACTGGGACTAATTTATCATCGATTTTCGTGTTTATTAATAATTTATTTCGTAATATTTTTTCTATTTATTAGACTAAGGGTTAAATTAATTTATACCATTTTTTAATTTTTTAAATTGTTTTGAAAGTAATAATTTTGTTGTTTTCCAAACAATTTACTTTATGACCTTTTCGAAAAAATAAGGAAAGATTTTTTTTAACTTGTATAGTGGATGCAACAATTTTTTTCCATTATAACACCTTTGAAGATTACCTTTCAAGATTATAATAATATTTTTTAAAATAAATGTTTTCATTACTTTTAAATTATTTCCTACTAGAAATAGATATTTCACTCAAATAGTTTTTGGATGGATTTAATATATGTCAACATCCCTTATTGGATTTTATGCTGGTTTGATGTTGATTTATTATAATACAATTTTCCATACTGTATTTAATGTTTTGTGATATGATTGAATATGGATGTGATATTTTTATACCATTCATGTTCTGTGGTTAATTTTTGACATTTTGTATGCTTTTTTTAATACGAATGTTTATAATATGTTTCAACCTTTTCATATGAGGAATGAATTAGACTAATTATGTGACGGGCGAGGCCCACTATAGCCCCTCGATGCATTGGTATGGCTCATGAGACAAACTAGTGTCTTGGCACAAGTCCTTGAAAAAATCTTATTTGTAGTTTTGGAATAAGGCCTTGACTATGTGGTTATGATGTACGTCATTATGCATTCCATCATTATAAAATTAGCTATTGATATTACATGTGATTATTCAACTAGTAGAATATCCATGTGAATAAGTAAATGAAATTATCTGATTTATCATTTCCATATTTTGCTGAAATTTATGTTTAGAAGGCTTTTGGTTTTGTCTTATACATTTCCTTAAATGTTTATTCTTATTTATTGTAGTTTCCTCTATATTGATATCTTTACTGAGCATCTGGGCTCGCCCCTTCCTTATGATTTATTTTTTCCGGGATATGAAGAAGTATATTATGATTGACCTATAGAAATAGACTGTGGATATGAGTGTGTTTAAATGGGACATAATATTGTTTTTTTTCCATTTCATAATGTAATGTAAAACTTTTGTATATATCTTGTACTTCCAAGGCTATTAAACGAATCGGTCTTTCGGGACATGATCTATTGTGATCATGCAAATGTTATGTAATAATGCACCAACTTTGGGTAATTAGGGTCGGGGCATTATCATTGGTATTTGAGGAATTTTAGTACAATCCTCGGAAACTAGATTTAGAAAAACTCTGATTAGAAAACATTACCCTAAGATAGACTTTGTGGATTCGTATAGAAGAACTTTCCATAATTTTTGTAATGTAGAGATTTTTTGAATTTTCCATGAAATAAATCCCTATCTGGATATGAAGAGGTATATGTGGCTCTAGAGCAGATGTATCTATGGGATAAAACTGAATACACTGCTCTAAGTTAGACTCGAAAGGGAACTAGTGCATGAGAACATGCCTTAATTCAGTCTTAGTTACGACACACTTGGGGGATATGATTAGGATAATTCAAATTTTTTTACTTGCCATTAATAAGGATTTAGGAGTAAATACTTTCTAAAAGAACAACTTTTTTTATGATTATGAATTATATGCATAAACTGTTCAATTTATATTAGGTATTTTAGTTTTTTGGAATTATGTATTCAGATTCAAAAAATAATCTAGTGTATGCCATTTTTTAGAAATTGTGCCTAGTGTAAGGATTGAAACCTGTATCAACACATGTAATCCATGTAGGGATTTACCTCCTACATAAGATAATTATAATGGACCAGGTGATGCAACTGGTGCTGAATAGCTTATAAACATTCTAGGACAACTCACTCAGGTTATGAAAAATATACTTACCATTATGGAGCACCCTGATCTACAATGCAGAGGATAAATGTTAGACCGCTTCATGAGGAAAAAACCAAAAACATTCAATTAGACTACAAATACATTTGTATCTGAACAATGGATAAGTTTCTTAGAGAAAATATTTCATGCTTTGGGGAGTAGCGAAAGTTAAAAAGTTGTAGTGGTAGTTTTTGACCTCACATGAGATGCAGATAAATGGTTGTCATCAATTCAAAACTAAAAGGAGGATGAATACATATCAAATATGGAATGGATGGAATTTAAATATATTTTAATAGAAAAATAATTTCCTCTTGAACATCGAGTGGATATGGAAAGGCAATTTCAGAGTATGAGGCAAAAGGGGGATGGGAATTTCGTAAAGTATGAGGCTAACTTTTCAAGGTTAGAAAGGAATGTTGTAGATTATATATGTACCCCCATAATTAATATAGATCGATTATTTTATGGGTTAAATCAATTTCTCAATCTATCGTTAGTCTCACAATCTGTCGCATCGTACAATGATATAGTCTCATGTGCTATCAAGACAGAAATAGAATTCCCTAAGTCTTATAAATTTAAAGCAATGCAAGAGAGGAAGAGATCTATTGAACAATCTGGAAGTAAAAATAAGGGGAATAAGGGAAATGTTTAATTTCCATCCTATTGTAAATGTGGGAATAAACACCCCAATACTTTCCTAAAGGGAATGAAAGTATTTTACATGTGTAGAGAAAAAGGCCACCAAGATCGTGATTGCAAGGGGAAGAAAGAGGATGTCAATGTTGAATGCCAAAGCTGTAAAAAAATGGGGCATTATGAAAATTAATGTCCTAAGAATCAAGTAAACTTACATTAGAAAAGGCCAGGAGAGCAAGGCCAAGGTTTTTCGATCGTAACTACAGAGGTTGAAGTTCTAAATGATGTGGGAAAAAGTACATTAATTGTTTCATCAAAATTTTCCAATTCTTTATTTGATTATGGATCATCATATTCTTTTAAAACTTCCTATTTTTTCCAGAAAATTAGATATTTCCAATTTGATTTAACAACGGCATTTTCCGTCAAAAATCATAAGGGAAGTATCATTGAAACAATGTTTTTTGAACGAGTTACCATTACAGTATATAAATGTGCTTTATCTACAGATCTCATCGTTATAACCATTATTTAATTTGATATAATCCTCAGTATAGACTGGATTTCAGGCCATGATTCCAAAACATATTATAATAATAAGTAGGTTACATTTTTTTATGTTGATAATGAATCCCGTATATTTAGAGAAGAAATATTAGCATCTGATACTTATCTAGATCCTCTCCCATTAGATCTACTAAATTCAATTATTGGAGAGGAAGGGAGTGAAATAACAGTGTTTGTGGAAAGGAATGTTCAAATAGAGGATATACATATTGTTTAAGAACATTTTGATGTGATTCTAGAGGTTTTACATGGACATCCTCTAGAATGAGAAATTGAGTTTTCCATTGACTTAATTCATAGTTTAAGGCCCATATCGAAGACCCCTTATAGAATGACCACTGTGGAATTAGTTTAAATAAAGAAACAAAAAGGGGAATCGTTTATTAAAGGATTTATTTTCACTAGTGTTTCTCTATGGGGAGCCCCTGTTCTTTTTGTTATGAAAAAAGATGGATCTATGAGGCTGTGCATTGACTATGAGGATATAAATGCTATAATAATAAGGATCAAGTATCACCTACCTTACATTAATTATTTATTCGATCAACATCATATAGATCATTATTTTTCAAATATTTTCTCTGATTTGGATATCATCAGTTGTTCGTGAAGAAGGAGTACATTCCGAAGACATCATTTTGTACCAGGTTTGGGAATTATGAGTTTATAGTAATGCCTTTTGGATGGACTAATACACCCTATGTCTTCATGGATCTAATGAATAGAGTTTTCAAGGAATATCTTGATGTCTTTGTAGTTGGATGATATAATTATGTAATCCAAAAACTACAAAGATCATGAAAATCACTTGTGCACTATTCTAAAGACACTTAAAAGAAATTAATTATACAGGAAGTTTAGAAAGTGTTAATTATGGCTTCATGAGATTTATTTTCATGTCAATATTGTCTCTATGGATGGAATATCTATTGATCCTTCTAAAAAAAGAGCAATACAAGAATGGATAACATCGGCGAGTATAAATGAGGTATGCAATTTAATTGGATTAGCTGGTTATTGTCAACATTTTGTCTATAATTTTTCCCGATTGGATAACCCATTAACGTAAAGGGGTTCATTTTTTTTGGAAAAAGAGTGTGAAGAATGATTTTAAGAAATGAAGAGAAGGTTAGTCAATTATCCTATCATGAAAATACAATTGGGGAATGATGGGTTTGTTTTTTATCAGAATGATTCAAAGTGGAGACATGGTTGTGTCCTTATGCAGAATGATAGAGTTATTTCTTATGCATCAAGAAAGATAAAAATTAATGAACAAAAATTTTACATTCATGATATTGAGTTAGTAGCTATAATATTTACATTGAATATATGGAGACACTATCTTTATGGTAAAAAATGTGATATATATACCGATCACAAGAGTTTGAAGTATATTTTCTCACAGAACGAACTCTACATGAGGCAAAGTTGATGGCTTTAACTATCAAGGATTATGATTTCACTATACACTACCATCCAAGGAAGTAAAATAAGGTGGAAGATTCTTTGTGCAGAAAGGATCATGGAGTTCGGAAAATGATGAGAGTTGATAGTGATCCTATGTTCATTGATCTACTAAATATGGATATAGGAATAATCATGGAAGGTGAAACCTGTGTACTTATTCAAATGGTTGGCAAAGAATCTTTACAAGAAAGGATAAAAAGTTCTCAGACTGATGATGAGGAGTTTCAGAATAAAATTAATGTTCTGAATGATGAGAGATTGATTGACTTCATATATGAGGATAGAATTTTGAAATTTGGGAGGAGGATTTGTGTTTCCAATATACCTAATCTAAAAAGGGAATTGTTGGATGATGCTCATAGCTCCAATTTCTCCATACACTCTGGTAGCGCTGTGATGTTTTTCGATATGAAAGAACATTTTTGGTGCGACACCATGAAGAGAGAGATTGCTGATTATGTGTCATGATGTATGGTTTTTCAATAGGTGCATGCTGTAAGACAACAACATGGATGAATCATACAACCTCTTCCCATACCTGAGTGAAAATGAGATGATACTATGACAGAAATTTTCATGGGGCTACCAAAGACTCCAAGAAGGAATGATGCAATATGGGTCATTTTTGATCATCATACCATGTTAGCAAATTTTTTTACTATAAGAGAAGATTTTCCACTTTAATGTTTAACAAGACTATATATTAATGAAGTTGTAAGACTTTATGGTTTACCCCTATCGATTCTTTAGGATTTGGATCCATTTTTTACATCAAGATTCTAGAAAATTCTTCAGAAATCCTTAGATAATAAACTTTTTAAGCACTTCCTACCACCCTCTAACTAATGGACAATCATAATAGACTATTCCAACCTTAGATGACATGTTGTGATATTTCTCACTTGACTTTTACGGCATCTCGGATCAATATTTTCCAATGGTAGAATTTTACTATAAAAATAGCTTCCATTCAAGTATTCAGATGGAACCATATTAAGTGTTATATGGAAAGAGATGTTACACACAAACTTGTGGTGATGATGTTGGTGAAATAAAACTCTTAGGCTCAGAACTTGTTGATGGAAAAATTGAAAAGGTGAAGATTATCCAATCCCACATCGAAGCAGCTCAAAGTAGGCAAAAAATCTATTTTTATAACCAATGGAAAGATTTGGAATTTCAAGTGGGATATCATATTTTATAGAAGGTATCTACATGGATGGGTGTTCTACGATTTGGTAAGAAGGGTAAATTTAGTCACAAGTACATTGGACCTTCCAAAATTCTTGAATGAATTGAAGTCGTAGCTTATCATTTGGAAATGCCGCCATGTCATCCCATGTTCATGATGTGTTCCACATATCATTGTTCAGAAAATACATGTTAAACCCAACACATGTACTCACCTATGAGAAAATAGAAACAGAACCTGATTTGTCTTATTGTGAAGATCCTATCAGGATTCATGATTCCAGAAAACAAGTACTGCAAAACTGAACGACTCGTCTGGTAAAATTTATTTGGAGAAACCATAAAATAGAAGAGACAACATGGGAACCTATGGAACATATGATGAAGAAACACTCAAATATCTTTATGCAGTAGTATTCTAGAAATTTCATGGATGAAATTATTTGAAGGAGGGAATAAGGAAACACACCAAGATTTTACATTATGTTTCTCTTTGAGAAATACAATAGTGCTTGATGTATTCCACATTGAGTTCAAGTGCACTAAGACCTATCAAACTATCCCTTTGGACTTCATTTCTGGATTCAAAATATAAAAATTAGATTCGGGTAAATTGTTTTCATTTTTATGATAACGTTTATTTTTTGATGAATAATGAATGATAATAAATTTTTACCGAAAACAACTTTTTTAATCGAAATAATTTATAGTGTTAAATTATAAATTTTATTAGTTTTAAATTATCATTAGATTATATTTCTATAATTTAATTTAATATAGGTCATTTGATGTAATTTCATATTTATATTGTACATAAATACATGTCCATATTTTGATAGTTTTTATTTCTTAAAAACCCACTTTTTGGTTTTGAAAATGGTAATTAATTTTAAATTAATTTCTAAAACTCTTGTGTTTTGAATTTGGAAAATTGCCTTTCATATTTTGTATCATAATGTCAAAATTTTTTAAATTGGTAAATATTGGTTTTAGATATTATGAATTGTAATTTTATTAAATATATTTTTTTGCCATGGTTAAAGGGTAAATCCGATAAATAAGGGTAAAAAATAATATTATAATAATATTAAATTACCCTAACAAATGTAATAACCCAATAATATGATACATTTCCGACCATGGGAATCCTCGGGTCAATTTTTGGACCCCATGGATCCACTTTTAATTGAAAATGGAACTTAATAAAAATAATTTAAAGCTAATGAAAATGTAAGATAAACATATAATTTTTGTAAAACAATTTTTATAAGGGTTTATATAAGTGATATTTTAGACTATAAATAATCCACAAAAATCTAAAAATATTTACAACATCGTGGTGTTTTATTTATAGTCTTTAGACATAAAATAAATAAATTTAATTATGACACAATAATGATGCATTATTTTTCTTATTAATGAAAGAATGAAAAAAATGATATTATAGATATAAAAATAAATACAATTAGAAATTTTTTATGCCTGTGAATAATTTTCTAAGTAAATATGAAATTTTAGGGTTGATTCAATATATTTTAATCGAAGTAATCATGTTTTTATGGCCTTCAAAGAAACCAAATACTAAATAGTTTCAAAATTGACATAAATGAGTTTTTAAAACAAATACTATATTATTAAATGATATCATATTCCTAATAATATAATATTTGGGAAAATGACTTAAATATTGTTAGATATGTAATTATTGAACTACTTGAGGTTCTCATGGAATTTTATAGTATGTTAGTTAACCTTATAGTGTAATAATACAAGAAGATATGTTAAAAGATAATCTATTTAAATAAGAGTTAAAACTAAAAGATATGGTCAATATGGTGACCTAAACTTGTATAAAACCAATTATTTGAGAGGTTTTAGACCCATACCCACCATATACTATAAATTAATCCATTTTTATCAATTAGAAACCAAAAAATATTTTTAATAAATTAATATTTTAAGCTTTTCCAAAAGTACCCTTCACCTCCCTTATACAATGGTACGTCCCCTTCTCTCAAATTCACTCCACTAAAGACAATTTTCTTGGCCAAAACATACTAAAATATCCTCCCAACTACTCCTAACTTAATCTTATAGGTCTTACATTGACCAAAAATCCAACTTAAGGATCCCTTTTGTTCAAATTAAAAGGAAGAACCCGAATAAAAGATAATTAGTTCATTACCTATTTCAAAGTTCTTTTCTTCTTTCACTTCATTTTTCCTTGTTGTTTCCTTACTAAAATAAAAAATACAGTACCTTATATATACTAAGATGTTATTATAGATATGTTACAACCATATTCATTATTATATCCATACCATGAATGAAAAAGTCACCATAATTGTGTACGTATTGTTTACCATCTCCACATCATGGTATAGTTTGTTTATCAACACTTCCTTATTTGGATGGGTATAATAATGAGTATAAATTATGTAAATAATAAATATTACATGTTAATTATTCTATATGTATATATATATATATATATTATACCATCTAATTAAATTCTATTTTACCACTTATATAATGATATTTTTGCTTGTGTGTACGTATGACTTACCAACTCTACGACTCTATGAGATTTCGTTCCCCATCAAAACTTTTCAAGAATAATTTTCATTTGAGGATTAAAAATAATTTTTAATAACATAATATAATTTTGTATTTGAATCAAGTACATCTTATCCATATCAAACATGACTTCTGTAACAAAAAAACATAAAGAAAAATTAATTAGTTAACACCCAAAACAATGATACTAGTGAAATATTATTAATAATGAAATATTAGAGGATTATATATGATATCATATTTATGTATGTGGACTCATGTATAACTTAATAACAATGATTTAATCATTATACATGATGTTAACCTACCCACGACTAAGGAAACGTGTAAGTTAAGAGTTAATTTTACAATCTCTATATTATCAGAGGTTGTTTATAAATAAGTATCTACTAGGACTACATTATCATCCCCATCCGTGTTTCTTTAAAATGTATTTCAATTTTTTTTACTATTCACTAGAAAATGGGTTAAAGAAATTTATACCCTTTTTTGACTTTTTTCTAAACTTTTTTCTAAATGAATCTTTCCATTTATTTCGAAACAAGGTACTTTATGAGATTTTCGACAAATTGAGGAAAGAATATTTTTTAAACTTATATGGCAGGTGCATCCATTTTCTGCCATTACAACACCTTTTAAGCTTCCCTTTCAAGAATATAGAAGCATTTTCAGTATAAAGGTTATTTTATGTTTTAAATTATTTCAATTTAGATTGAGATATTTCACTCAAAAAGTTTTTTGATTGATTTCATCTATATCAACATCCTTTGTTGAATTTTACTCGTGTTTCATGTTGATTTATTATGATAGAATATTTCATACTATATTAAAGTTTTTGTGATACGTTTGACTGTGGATGTGATATTTTTATACCATTCATGGTTTATGGATAGAGTATTGAAATTTTTATGCTATTTTTAATACGAATGTTTTTATTAGGTTTAAACCATTTAATATGAGTAATGAATTGGACTTAGTAAGTGATGGGCGAGGCCTACTATATCCTCTCAATGCATCAGTATGTCTCATGAGACAAACTAGTGTCTTGACACAAGGACTTGGCAAAATCTTATTTATACTCTGGGCATGAGGCCTTGACTATGTGGTTATGATGTCCGAAATTATGCATTTCGTCATTAAAAAATTAGATATTGATATTACATGTGATTATTCGACTATTATAATATCCACATGAATAATTAAATGACATTATTTGATTTATCTTTTATATATTATACTGAAGTTTAATTTTAGAATTCTTGTGTTTTAGTTTTATACATTTCATTAAATGATTGTGATTATTTATGATAGTTTATGCTATATTGTTACCCTTAATGAGAAGGTGGGATCACCCATTTCTTATGTTTTATTTTTCGCAGGATGTGAAGAAGTATATTATGATTGACCTTCATGAATAGGATATGGATATGAGTGTGTATAAATGGGAAAGAATGTTGTTTTTTCTGTTTTATAATGTAATGTAAATCTTATGTATGTATCTAGAACTTCCTAGGCTACTAAACTAATCGGTATTTTGGGAATTGATCTTAAGTGATGTCACGACCCCCTCCCACCAAAGATGCCCCTCCTGAGCTGGAAATGGTGAAAGGGAGATAATGACCCCCGAGTCCCGCCTCCAGTAGGCCCCGGGTTGGCGACTAGCACCAAGGGTATGAGTTTTCACAAATATGGAAGGCATTACCCTTTTTTATTATTTTGGATCGGGTAATAGGACAAGCCAACCACCAAAAAGGGAAAAGAACAAGTGTATAGAAATAAACTCAAACCAAGCCCACATGCATGTTTAAACAATTTTTATAACAAGGTACAAGTACAAGGAAGCTCAAAATTACAATGCCAATGAAAACAAGAAAACAAAAACTGCAACAACTCCAACTGCCCGACTAGTAGGGTCCCGCACGGCCCTGGTAGTCCTCCTGGAAACCTGAAAGTAAACGTACGGTGAGCATACAAGTATACTCAGTAGGGAAACCTAAAGCTCTCGTGCACAAGTGGGGAGACACCCTAAGGTCCCGTGAGAAAACAGAAGAACCAGTACTAACAAGGAAAAACTATCCACCCAGCCTCATTGGTCACACTCACCAAGTAACACAAACAAGTTTAGTAAGTATATAGAACAAAAGTATTGGGTACCCCGCACCATTTCCCACTTAATTAGATGCTACTCTTCCTAACGGCAAACGTCCTGACGCTACCACACTCTTCCCGCCCACACACACCTGGGCCAAACCACGCATCCCGCCCGCACACACCTGGGCCTCACAACCACGCATCTCGCCCGCACACACCTGGGCCACAACCACTAACCCACCCGCAGACACCTGGGCCTCATCCCGAAGGTTCTTGGGAACGGTAAGCCTGCCCAAAGAGTCTTGGGCTAAAGGTCGCCTCATGCCATCACAGCCTCCGAGACCTTCCCGAAGTGTCTTGGGTGTAAGGTCACCTCAAGCCATCATAGCCTATGGAAGAAGGAGCAGAAAGGAGCTAGTAACTAAGGGGAACACCCTCTCCCATAAAATGGGAGTGTTCGGCACTAGGTGCTTGACATGGGTGTGGTGCGACAAAACACAAAGATACAATTATATATATACATATACCAAACACACAGCCCAACCTATGGCTTCTTAAAAAGAGAAACTGAGCATGTGCCTCGGCACTGCTACCACGAAGCATGCATCAACAACCAAACAATCATCCCCCAACCCCATTTAGGTTTTCATGTTTCATGCAATGGTTTAACAAATTATTACTACTGGGCAACTATCATCCAGACAAAACCTTTCACAACATATCCCTGCCATCCACAACCAAGGTTAGGTAAAACGCAAGCAACCTCATGCCATTTCCTCTACAAAAGATTATCACAACAATACAACATTCCATCATTCATTTATTTCAAAGTTCCACACATAAAACCCTTTCCACACACAAAACATTTCCGCATTTGAAAACACCTTTTACTTCCAAAACACTTTTCATAATCAAAACACTTTTCATAAATAAAGGCATTTTCCACAACCAACCACTTCCCATTTCAACCCCATCGTTTACAAAAACATTTCCCACAAAACAACCAAACCACCAACATGTTCATTATTCCAATTTTGTTCAACTGGGGTGATCACACAAGGTTTTCATTCTCATTTAATCAGCCATTCTTTACGTGCTTATCCATTTTCCATGTTTTAACAAAACCAACCACAAACAATTCAGATATCAATTTCGCACGCAAAGGCCACCAACGGCCTTGATTTTTAGTAGGCAAAGGCATTTCAATCCAAAATCACAATCAGAAGATAAAGAAACTGGAAGGCAATAGAAACAGCACAAAACCCCAAACCCTTCTTTATCCGGTTATTATCTTTATTTAAAGTTCAACTGCATCCCATGGAACAAAAGAAAAATATCCCACCCCGCATGTTGCACCAAATAGAGAGACAAAGGTAAACCCCTTTTTAATACATTTAATTTCATTAATCTCTCGCACATAGTTTTACGTCATCATTTTTATTACTCTTTTTCAATAATAATAATAACAATTCATTGTTTCATTTCATTTACTCATCGCCATTATTATTTTTAATAACAATAATATTTATGCTCATCGCATTGACTACATTAAACCACCACGTTGGATATCTGAATCCAACCATGCCACATCAATGTCGCGTAACATACGTCAATTTAATTATTCAATTCTATTTCTTTTATTTCACATTGATTAAACTAAAACCATTTTAATTTAATTAACACCAAATATTTTCAAGCCATCATAATAATAATAACACTTACGCTACTCATCTTCATTTATTTATTTGCAATAAATATCATAACTCATTTTATTAATTTCTCATTAATGTTATGAAAAATATTAATAACACAACACCTATTATTATTATTCTAATTTAATTCCAACAATTTCTCAATTAATATTAAACTAAACGACTTATTTTTTTAAATTCTTATTTAGAATTAAAACCCCTTTTAATTTAATTAATCACGCACTTTATATCACCATCTTTATTATTTAATATAATAAACTGACAAAACATATTTTAATTTTTTTATAAATTCTTATTCGTTTTTATCATTAATAATTATCATTGTTACGCGCGCCGTGTTGACCACATCGATTTCCACAAAGGAATGGACCGGAGGGGTCCGGTCCATTACATCAGATACCTCTTAAAACATTCTCGTCCTCGAGAATTAAAAACCAACCAAGATAAATAAAGGATCCAAACAACCACTCCGCAAGATACCTCTTAGGGCTCTTGTCATAACAAGAAACAACCGACAACCCTAATTATGTAAGTTAGGAATTCCCTAACCTATGTCGAGATATTATCCACTTTAGGCGGCACTGACTCGCCTGCACGGGTTTAATCGCATCCGCATTAATGCGTCTCGATTAAGGACGGAGCCTTCCCACTTCCATATATTAGGATTTTCCAACTTACACTGCAACCAACTAAGTACAACCCACACACTTCCCGGACACATGGCTTGAGGAATTCCTTCTCCCATGTCGAGATATTATCCGCTTTAGGCGGCACTGACTCGCCTGCACGGGTTAAATCGCATCCACATTAATGCGTCTCGATTAGGGATTAGGTCTTCCCCTCCCCACATGATAGGGCTCTTCACGTACATTTAAAGAAAAGCGGGAAACAACATAGCATCAAAAACTCACAAAAACAAGGTCCAGGCCCAGAGAATGAGCAAAAGAGTTCCAACAAAGGAGTGTGATGATCTTGAATTTAAACAAAACATAAGTGAGAGAATTTAAGTAAAACCGGAAACATCTCTCTCGATCTCTGGCCTTGCTAGGGTTGCCACTTCTATTGCGTGAAACTGTATGTGTCCCACTCCTCTGCAGTTCTGTTGACGTCCAGGTGCCATAGTTGTTCGGTAACCAGGGAATGCCTAAGCCCAAGTAGTAATGAAAAACTCAAAGTTTTAATTATCATTTTATTTTAATTTCTTTCCCAGAACACCCAAATCAAGTAAATCACAAACATGATGATGTATGTACCTTCCCTAGGGTCTCTACCCTGAAATCAATATAGTCTCACTTGGTCATTCGGTAGGCTCAGAGTCCTTGCATCGGATCACGGGGGGCCCTAAAATCTCGTGTCCTAGCCGATCTTCCCTGGCCTATGTCACGCACCAAGATTAAAGAACACGGTTTCCCTACCATCCCATGCAATCCTCACTGTGCCTAACTCCAGACTCCATCCTATCTCTCAACCATCATCTCTGATACCATTCTGTCACGACCCCCTCCCACCAAAGATGCCCCTCCTGAGCTGGCAATGGTGAAAGAGAGATAATGACCCCCGAGTCCCGCCTCCAGTAGGCCCCAGGTTGGCGACTAGCACCAAGGGTATGAGTTTTCACAAATATGGGAGGCATTACCCTTTTTTATTATTTTGGATCGGGTAATAGGACAAGTCAACCACCAAAAAGGGAAAAGAACAAGTGTTTAGAAATAAACTCAAACCAAGCCCACATGCATGTTTAAACAATTTTTATAACAAGGTACAAGTACAAGGAAGATCAAAAGTACAATGCCAATGAAAGCAAGAAAACAACAACTGCAACAACTCCAACTGCCCGACTAGTAGGGTCCCGCACGGCCCTGGTAGTCCTCCTGGAAACCTGAAAGTAAACGTAGGGTGAGCATACAAGTATACTCAGTAGGGAAACCTAAAGCTCTCGTGCACAAGTGGGGAGACACCCTAAGGTCCCGTGAGAAAACAGAAGAACCAGAACTAACAAGGAAAAACTATCCACCCAGCCTCACTAGTCACACTCACCAAGTAACACAAACAAGTTTAGTATGTATATAGAACAAAAGTATTGGGTACCCCGCACAATTTCCCACTTAATTAGATGTTGCTCTTCCTAACGGTAACCGTCCTGACGCTACCACACTCTTCCCGCCCGCACACACCTGGGCCAAACCACGCATCCCGCCCGCACACACCTGGGCCTCACAACCACGCATCTCGCCCGCACACACCTGGGCCACAACCACTAACCCACCAGCAGACACCTGGGCCTCATCCCGATGGTTCTTGGGAACGGTAAGCCTGCCCGAAGAGTCTTGGGATAAAGGTCGCCTCAAGCCATCACAGCCTCCGAGACCTTCCCGAAGAGTCTTGGGTGTAAGGTCACCTCAAGCCATCATAGCCTATGGAAGAAGGAGCAGGAAGGAGCTAGAAACTAAGGGGGAACACCCTCTCCCATAAAATGGGAGTGTTCGGCACTAGGTGCTTGACATGGGTGTGGTGCGACAAAACACAAAGATACAATTATATATATACATATACCAAACACACAGCCCAACCTATGGCTTCTTAAAAAGAGAAACTGAGCATGTGCCTCGGCACTGCTACCACGAAGCATGCATCAACAACCAAACAATCATCCCCCAACCCCATTTAGGTTTTCATGTTTCATGCAATGGTTTAACAAATTATTACTACTGGGAAACTATCATCCAGACAAAACCTTTCACAACATATCCCTGCCATCCACAACCAAGGTTAGGTAAAATGCAAGCAACCTCATGCCATTTCCTTTACAAAAGATTATCACAATAATACAACATTCCATCATTCATTTATTTCAAAGTTCCACACATAAAACCCTTTCCACACACAAAACATTTCTGCATTTGAAAACACCTTTTACTTCTAAAACACTTTTCATAATCAAAACACTTTTCATAAATAAAGCCATTTTCCACAACCAACCACTTCCCATTTCAACCCCATCGTTTAAAAAAACATTTCCTACAAAACAACCAAACCACCAACATGTTCATTATTCCAATTTTGTTCAACCGGGATGATCACACAAGGTTTTCATTCTCATTTAATCAGCCAGTCTTTACGTGCTTATCCATTTTCCATGTTTTAACAAAACCAACCACAAACAATTCAGATATCAATTTCGCACGCAAAGGCCACCAACGACCTTGATTTTCAGTAGGCAAAGGCCTTTCAATCCACAATCACAATCAGAAGATAAAGAAACTAGAAGGCAATAGAAACAGCACAAAACCCCACACCCTTCTTTATCCGGTTATTATCTTTATTTAAAGTTCAACTGCATCCCATGGAACAAAAGAAAAATATCCCACCCCGCATGTTGCACCAAATAGAGAGACTAAGGTAAACCCCTTTTTAATACATTTAATTTCATTAATCTCTCGCACATAGTTTTACGTCATCATTGTTATTACTCTTTTTCAATAATAATAATAACAATTCATTATTTCATTTTATTAAATCATCGCCATTATTATTTTTAATAACAATAATATTTATGCTCATCGCATTGACTACATTAAACCACCGCGTTGGATATCTGAATCCAACCATGCCACATCAATGTCGCGTAACATACGTCAATTTAATTATTCAATTCTATTTCTTTTATTTCACATTTATTAAACTAAAACCATTTTAATTTAATTAACACCAAATATTTTCAAGCCATCATAATAATAATAACACTTACGCTACACATCTTCATTTATTTATTTGCAATAAATATCATAACTCATTTTATTAATTTCTCATTAATATTATGAATAATATTAATAACACAACACCTATTATTATTATTCTAATTTAATTCCAACAATTTCTCAATTAATATTAAACTAAAATCCTTATTTTTTTAAATTCTTATTTAGAATTAAAACCCCTTTTAATTTAATTAATCACGCACTTTATATCACCATCTTTATTATTTAATATAATAAACTGACAAAACATCTTTTAATTTTTTTATAAATTCTTCTTCGTTTTTATCATTAATAATTATCATTGTTACGTGTGCCGTGTTGACCACATCGATTTCCACAAAGGAATGGATCGGAGGGGTCCGGTCCATTACAAGTGATCATGCCAATGTTATGTAATAATGCACCAACTCAAGGTAACTAGGGTCGGGGTGTTACAGTTGGTATCAGTGTAAGTTTAGTACAAACAGTTGAAACTAGATTTAGAAAAACTCTAATTAGAGAACATTACACTAAGATAGACTTTGAGGATTCACATAGAAGAACTTCCTAGAATTTTGGTAATATAGAGATTTTTGAATTTTCCAAGAAAAACATCCATGTATTGATATGATAAGGTAGAGGTGGCTCTGGCACAAATGTATCTAGAGGTAAAACCCAAAAACATCACTTTGAGCTAGACTCGAACGGAAACTGGTGCACGAAAACTAGCCTTAATGCTCTCTTGGATATGACACTCCCAAGGGATATGATAAGGATAATTTTCATTTTCTTTAAAAGACATTAAGAAGGATTTATGAGTAAATACTTCTTTGAATAAAACCTTTTTTTTATTATTATGGATTATATGCATAAACTATTCAATTTAAGTTAGGTATTTTAGTAGTTTGGAATTATGTATTGTGATTTATAAACTAAGCTAGTGTATGACATTGTTCAGAAATGGAACATAGTGGAAGTAATGGAAACTGTATCAATGCATGTAATCCATGTAGGGTTTTACCTCCTACGCAAGATAATTATAGTGGATCTGGTGACGCAATAAGTGATGAAACTTGTTATGAACATCTTATAACCATACTGGGAAAACTCACTCAGGTTATGAATAAAAACCATACCCATATGGAGAACCTAATCCACAATGCGAAGGATCAATGTTAGACCACTTCATGAGGCAACAACCACCAAAATTCAATGGGATTAAATATCCATTTGTAGCTAAACAATAGATAAGTTATTTAGATAAAATATTTCATGCTTTGGGGAGTAGAAAAAGGGAAAATGTTGTCATGGCACTTTATCGCCACACATGAGATGATGGTCAATGGTGTTCATTAATTCAAAACACAAAGGATGATGAAGAAGTATCAAATATGGAATGAAGGGGTTTAAAATATCTTTTCTTAGAGAAATAATTTTTTCATGAACATCGGTCGGATATGGAAAGGAAATTTATGAGTATGAGGCAAAATGAGGATGAGAATGTCGTAATGTATGAGGCTAACTTACAAGGATATCAAGGTGCGCTTCATAATATATACGTAACCCAAGAAGTAAATCCAGTAAATAAGAGAAAAAAATAATATTATAATAATATTAAATTACCCTAATAAGTGTCCTGACACTATTGGAAGATACATGTCCCTTCATGGGAATCCATGGGTTGATTTATGGACCACATTGTGCCACTTGTAAGTGAAAATGACACTTTATAAACATTAATTTAAAATGAAGGAAAATGTAACATAAACATATAACTTTTATTAAAAAAAAGTAATATTGTTTTATATAAGTTATATGTTAGACTATAAATAGTCATTATAAATATAAAGAAATTTCCTACATCATGGTATTTTATTTATAATTTTTAGACATAAAATAAATATATTTAACTATGACACAATGATGATGGAGTATTTTTATTATTATTGAACGAATCAAATAAAAGATATTATAAATATTAAAATAAATATAATTAGATAGTTTTGATTCCATCCAAGAATTTTATAGGTAAATATGAAAATTTTCTGTTTGTTCAATATATTTTTTTGAATTAATAAAGTTGTTATGACTTTCACAAAAACAGAATACTAAATAATGTCAAAATTGACATAAATGAGTTTCTTAATACAAATACTCTATAATTAATTGATATAATATTTCTAAAAATATACGATTTAGAAGAAGGAATTAAATAATGCTATATACTTCATTAATGAACCACATGAGGTTCTATTATAATTTTATCATATGTTTATAATCCTCATAGTGTACGAATACATAAAGATATGGTAAAAGTTAAACAATATAACTAAGAGTTAAATAAAAAATATAGGGTTAATATGGTGACCTAAACTTGTATAAAACCTATTGGTTGAGAGTTTTTAGACCCATACATAATGTATCCTCAAAATAAATCCATTTGGAGCCATTAGAAACCGAAATTTATTTTATAATAAATAAACATTTCATGCTTTTTATAAAGTACCCCTCATCCCTCTGATAAAATGGTACTTCCCATTCTCCCAAATTCACACCTCCAAAGCCATTTGGCTTGGCCAGACCATTATCAAATATCCTCCAAACTACCCTCAATTAAATATAGAGGCCTTAATTTGATCATAGATCCAACATATGGAGCCTTTTTGTTTAAATAAAAAGGAAGATCTTGAAGAAGAGATAATTACTTCATCGCCTCTTTCAAAGTAAATTTTTTCTTACACTTCCACATTATTTTTTGTTTCCATACAAAAATTATCACTGCAGTACCTTCTAAATTCTTATATGTTATTATAAATATCGTACAACCATATTCATTTTTCTTTCCATCCTATTAATGAAAAATTCACCATACGTGCGTACGTACAACTTACCGTCACCAAGTCATGGTGTAGTTTGTTATTCAATAATTAATTATTTGGATGGGAATAATAATGAATATAAATGATGTAAATAATAAATATAACATTTTAATGATTCTGTATATAAAATATACCATCCCATTACATACGATTTCACCACTAATAGAATGATATTTTCGCTCGTACGTACGTACAACTTACCGTCTCCATGAAGAGATAAGATTTCTTTCCCCATCGTAACCATTCAAGAATAATTCTCATTTTATGATTATTTTTTTAAGAACATAATATCATTCGGGATATGAATCGAATACAATCTATCCATAACAAACACGACTTACATAACAAAATATACAAGGAAAAACAAATCATTTAACACCCAAAACAATGATACTACTAAAATAATATTAACAATGAAATATTTTAGGATCATATATTACATCATATTTATGTATATGGATCCTCGTATAATTTGATAATAATGATTTAACCATTATACAGTAGGTTAACCTACCCTTAAATAAGGAAAAGTGCAAGGTATGGGTTAATTTTACAATCTCTTTATTTTATAAGGTTGTTTATATGTAAGTATCCTCTAGGTATACTTTATCATCCACATATGTGTTTCATACAAATGTATTGTAATTTTTTTACTATTTCATAGACATTGGGTAAAAGTCATTTATTCCTTTTTTTATTTTATAAAATGTTTTGAAAGGATTCTTTTCTTCGTTTTCCAAACAAGGTACTTTATGACCTCTTCAACAAATAAAGGAAGGAATTTTTTTTAACTTATACGAAGGGTGAGACCATTTTCCATTTTTTTAACTCCCCAAGATTTCATAGTATATTATATCATTAAAGTAATTCATAGCTTGCGTTATAGCAACATCGTGTTCGAGCGAACCACAACATACCAAACTAACCGTTCAAAAAGCAGTTATGAATAGTATTAAATGCATTTTGAATCATATATACTATATATAATTTTAGAATCCATATTATGTGTTTCTTATACATAATATAAGAACAAATTCATTTTTTTTGGTAAAATAAGTATTTTAAAAAAAATGCAATTTTACCATCTTTTTATGGAGAACCATTTTTAAAACCAATATTTTACACATTTTTATATTCAATTTAATGAAATTAATTTCTTCTTTAGAATCATGACCTAAAAATTTAGGTCGGATAAATATTCTGTACTTTTCGGATAACTTTTTATATTTTGATGAATAGTGAAAAATACATAGTTTTAATTGAAAACAAATTTTTTAATAGGAATAATTTATAGTGAAAAATTATGCATTTGAATGGTTTGGAAGTATAATTATATTATATATTTTATCATTTAATTATATTTAGGTCATTATAAGTAATTTCAAATTTAAATTTGACATAAACACATGTCAATCTTTTAATAGTTTTTATTATTAAAAAACTCAATTTTGGTTTTTGACAACGGAAATTAATTTTAAATTAACAAATGAAAATTATATGTTTTGAATTTGTAAAATAGACTTAATTTGTGAATTTGGAATATCAAAATTATCTTAAGATATTTTTTTTTGTATTTTTTGAAAACATTCAATTTTAAATGAATAGTGAAAAACATTGCGTTATTATTTAAAACCGACATTTTATTTAAATAATTATTTACTTTATTTAAATTTATTTTAAGTAAAAAATAGATATATAATACCTATATAAGTTAAATTTAATTCATTGTAGTCATTTTATAATAAAATTATATGTATAAAATGTTATTGAACCTCTTAACCTAGTTTACCCACCTTCTAAGTACATTTACAAATTTGCATAAAACATAATTTTACAGCTTGTGTGAGGTGAATTTCAAAAATTTGAGAGATATGGTTGGAATCATTAAGTAAAATGTGATTCAATAAGATGAAAATAATTTTTGGTGAATAGTAAGTTTTGACTTTTATTTACCACGGTTAAAAGTAAATATAGTAATTAAAGGTAAAAATGGTATTATAATTAGACTAACATGTGTTCCAATTATATTTTATATGACTAATTTGACCAAAAAAACTTTATGAATAAAATATGATCCTTTAGGTCTACTTTGATTATATTAGGACATTTAGTATTATTTTATTTAAAGAAGAGTTAATAGTGTTAAATTCAATGATTATTAACTAAACCTTTTTTAATATAGGGTTATACAGAAGATAAATTTGACTATAAATATTATTATAAATATAAAAATATTTCCTAAAAAATAGTATTTTTTTATAATTTTTATAGATTAAATAATTAAATTTATTTATGACACAATGTCGATGCAGTAATTACCTTCTTAATGAAATATTAAAATAGTTTATATTATAAATATTAAAATAAATATAAGTTAAAAGTTTTGATTCCATTCACGAATTTTCAAGGATAATATGACATTTTAGGGTTGATTAGATATATTTTTTACAATGTGATAAGGTTTTTATGACTTTCACAAAAACAAAATATACATTTTTTCAAAATTGACATAAATTAGTTGTTAAAACAAATAATACATTATTGGTTGATATAATATTCTTAAAAATCTATGGATCAGACAATGGGATTAATTAATACTATATATGTCATTAATGAGCCACTTCATGTTTTCTTTTATGTTTAGATTATCTTTATTAACCATATAGTGTTAGAATACAAGAAGACACAGTAAAAGTTAAACTATTTAACTAAGAGTTAAATCATGATGATAAGGCTAACATGGTAACCTAAACTTGTCTAAAACCTATTGGATGAGAGGATTTTAACCCATAATGACCCAATTTTCTAAATAAATTCATTTTAAGCCATTATAAACCAAATATGATAGTATAATAATTTAATATTTTAATCTTTTCCTAAAGTGATCCTCACCCCTCTTATAAAAGGGTAGTTCTCCTTCTATTAATATCACACCTTCAAAGCCATTTGGCTCAGACAAACCCTGCCCAAATTTCTTCCCAACATCTCTCACTTCATTCTAGACGCCCTAATTCGATCATAAATCCAACCTAAGGATCCCTTTTGATCAACTTAGAAGGGAACACCTGAAAAAGAGGTAATAATGTCACCACCCTCTTTCAAGTTCTTTTCTTCTTCCACTTCCCCTTTCTTTGTTGTTCCCATAAAAAATTAATAACTCTAGTACCTCCTACATACTGAAATATTATTATAAATATGGTACAACCATATATCGTTACTATATCAATCCTGTGAATGACAAAGTCACTATACATGCATATGTACGACTTACCATCTCCACGTCGTGGTGTAGTTTGTTACTGAAACACTTCATTATTTGGATGGGTATAATAATGAGTATAATTTATGTAAATAACAAATTTAACATGTTAATGATTCTGTATATATGATATACCATTCAATTAAATATGATTTCACTATCAATATATTGATATTGTCTCTCTTGCGTACGTTTGGATTACCGTCTCCACGACCGCAATGAGATTCATTCCCCATCAAAATCATTCAAGAATAATTTTCGTTTTTTGATTAAATATAATGTTTAAGAATATAATATTATTCTGTATGTGAACGAAATACATCTTATCCATAACAAACATGTCTTATTTAACCAATCATATAATGGAAAACAAATCAGTTAACACCCGAAATGACGATACTATTGAAATATTATTAAGAAAGTAATATTAAGGGAACATATATGATATCGAGTTTTTTTATATAGTTCCTATATAATTTAATAAAAATTATTTAACTATTATATATGAGTTTAAAATACACTCGACCATTGAAAAGTACAGGGTAAGGATTAATTCTACAATCTCCATACTTATCTGAGGTTGTTAATAAGTAAGTATATACTGGGACCTCTTTGTCATCCACATCCGTGTTTCATAAAAATATTTCCAAAATGGAATATTTTAAGGTTTTATGGAAGGGACTCTTTAACTAGATCCTCATTTTAAATGGTTTAAAAATTTATTCTTCTAAATCATTCACATTAATGTCCATGTTTTTAAAATGGGGTTTAAGGATTTATTTATATGGACATGAATATTTTTAAATTGTAAATTCCTTTCAAATGTTTCAAAGTGGTACGAGACACTTTGATTAAAAATTTCTTTAAATCTATTCCTTTCTAGATTGTGTGACTTTTGATTGTATTCATGAAAAATGTATATTTCTCTCAAGGAGTTTTACAAATCATTTTCACCTAAATGATCATCCTTTGATGGATTTTAAAAATGTTTGAAGTTGATTTATTATGATAAAAATCTTCCATATTGTATTGAAGTTTTTCTGATATGTTTTAAAATGGGTGTGTTATTTTTATATCATTTATGGTTTATGGATAAAGTATTGACATTTCATATTCTAGATGTAATATGATTGTCTATATTATGCTAGATCATTTTCTTATGAGGATTGCATTGAACTTAGTAAGTGATAGGTGGAGCCCTCTATAGTTCCTTGATTCATTGGTAGGTCTCATGATACAAACTAGTATCTTGGTACAAGGCCTTGAAAAAATCTTACTTTTTGTATTGGCATAAGGCCTTGAATATGTGGTTTTGAAGTCTGGAATTATGCATTCTATCCTTATGAAATTGTCTATTGATATTGAATGTGATTATTCGACTAGTATAATATCCATGTAAATAGGTAAATGTAATTATATGATTTATTTTGGACATATTATGCAAAAGTTCATGTTTAAAATGATTTTTCTTTGGTCTTATACATTTCCTTAAATGTTTATGCTTATTTATTAAATTTTTTGCTATATTGTTATCTCTAGTGAGTATTTGAGCTCACTCGTTTCTATGTTTTATTTTTCTTAGGATGCAAATAAGTATATTATGACTGAATTTTAAGGATAGTCTAAGCGATATGAATGTGTTAAGTGGAGAAACTTTTGTTGTTTTTTTTTAATTTTAAAACGCAATATAAAACTTATGAATGTATCTAGTACTTCCAAGGTTACTAAACTGGTCGTTCATTCAGGATTTGATCCCCTGTGATCATGACAATGTGTTGTTATAATGAATCGACTATGGGTAACTGGGGTCAAGGTATTATAGCTTTTATAAAACCTTCAAAGCATCCCTTGCAGGATTATATGAATAATTTCAAAATATATATTTTAAATATTTTTAAATGATTTCAAAGTAGAAAGGTATTTTTCACTCAAATAGTGTTTAGATTGATTTCATCTAAGTCAACGTCCTTTGTTGGATTTTACACTTGATAGAATTTGATTTATTATGATACAATCTTCAATACCGTATTGAAGGTTTTGTGATTTGTTTGATTATGGATGTGCTATTTTTATTCCATTCATGGTTTATGGTTAAATTATTGACATTTTGTATGCTACTTTTAATACTAAAATTTATATTATGTTTCAAAATTTTCATACGAAGAATGTACTCGTCTTAGTAAGTGATGGGTGGGGCCCACTCTAGCCCTCGATGCATCGGTAGGTCTCATGAGACAAACTAGTGTCTTCGAACAAGGCCTTGACAAAATATTATTTGTAGTCTTGGAATGAGACCTTGACTATGTGGTAATGACGTTCGACATTATGCATTCCATTATTATGAAATTAGCTATTGAAATTACATGTGATTATTCGACTAGTTGAATATAAATGGGAATAAGTAAATGGAATTATTTGATTTATCATTTCCATATTATTCAGAAGTTTTAGATTAAAAGGATTGTGTTTTAGTCATATACATTTCCTTAATTGTTTATGATTATTTATGATAGTTTCAGATGTATTGTTATCCTTACTGAGCATCTGAGCTCACCCATTTCTTTTGTTTTATTTTTCCCAAGATGCGAATATGTATATTATGATGGACCTACAGGAATAGGCTATGGATATGAGTGTGTTCAAAGGGGACATAATGGTGTTGTTTTTCCATTTCAGAATATAATTCAAAACTTATGTATATATATAGTACTTCCAATGATATTAAACTAATCAGTCTATAGGGAATTGATATCTTGTGATCATTCCAATGTTATGAAATAAGGTCCCGATTCTGGGTTACTAGGGTTGGGGAATTACATGTATGCACAACTACGACCCATTTATTCATCTATAGTTTCCTCCCCAACACCCACATGCATATACTGATACATCTTTCCACTTTACGAATCAACTGATGCCACAAAAAATGGGCTTTCCCAACCCACATACCAAAACATCCCACCATGCTTAGCCATCCCAGTCTCACATCACAAGTATTAGGAAACAAACAAATCAACTGGGCTCTTGGCCCTAAAACAATCCATCCATCATTTACAAATGATGATCTCTCATGGATCCAAAAAACTAGAAACATGGTCTTTAAGATTAAGTAGGAAAATTAGTCTTTACCAGAAATTATCTTTTGTCTCACAACCAATTCTAATTCTATATTGAATTAACCGATTCATTATCATAGGTTTTAACTACGTGAAACCTAATAAAAAACTATCACAACTATCAGAAATTAATTAATCTATTAGTTTGAAATGAATTTAATTATTTTATAAATAATAATTAAAATGATTATAGTTCCTTAACCAATTCAATTAAACTTTCAAACTTGCACAAAATTGATTAAATTCAAATGACAACATCATCTATATTTATTAAAAATGACTCTTTAATATCTTATCCAGAAAATTATCTATTAATTCTGATATTTCTTTCTTTAACAATTTTACATGATACTCTAGGAAAAATAAGCACAACATAGATATCAGAATCTCTATAAAATCTAGAGGCAACCCATTATCGCATTAAAAAAATCACCATGCAATCAATACCAATTATTTATTCTTGTTCATGTAATTATTAGGTTAAATTACATTATGAACCAAGGTGATGTAACATGATAACTCTACTATTTCACATAAATAGATAGAGAAGAAATGAATCACATAACTAAAAAAGGGTTTCAAAGTACTTTTCACAAGAACATACCTATTATGTGGCTCTGGACCACTTCTCATGAAGAACTGTATCCACCTGAGGATTCCATGCCCCAACCACACCAACAAACAACCAACAGAACTTCATTAAAATCATGGATATCGAGTGTCATTAGATTTCATGGAAGAAATATATTTAATAAGATGACATAATGAAGGTAAAACATACCTTGGATAGAAGATAGATCAAGGGAGATAAGTTAGGGATCAATCCAAGGAAATGGAATCCTCAAAACATCAAAGATGGGTTTCTTGGTCACCTTGAATGAGATAGTGGGGTTGTGCATCTATAGGTTTGATCACACAAGTAGTTTTAAATTCTTAAAACATAAAACATTGAGGATTTTCATAATGTGTAAACCCCATTCACGTCATGTGATCCTCAGGGTTTGGTTTCTCCCAAAAAATGAATCACCCTTCCATTCTATTCTATTTTTAATCAAATATTTATTGCATGTTGTGAAACTTACATTCAAATCATGTAAAATGTTTACACATCATAAAATATCCTGCATCCTGGCTATCATTATCTAGAATCATCCATACATTCTTCAAGCCCCCTCCTAGCACCTCAGTCTTTGAAAATGTACAATGGTTTGATCCATACATATCCTATACCTTATAGAAATAACAAAAAAGTCATAATTCCCATATCTTGATCAAAAGGTGGTATTTAGAATATATTCTATTTTCACCCTCAATTTATGAAATCCATATCTAAGATCAATCTTGGAGATGAATTTATCCTCATGAAGCTGGTCAAGGAAATAATCACTTCTTGGAATATGTTATTGTTCTTCACTATGATCCCATTAATTTATCTATAAAACATTAATAGACGTAGTGATCTACCCTTCTTCTTCACAGAGTGAATAGGTTCTCCCCAAGGAGATACAATTGGTTGGATAAACTTCTTATCCAAAAGATCTATGAGTTTATTTTTTAATTCTTACAGCTCCACATTCCCAATTTTATAAAAGGACATTGAAATTGTCTTTGAACATGTCTTGAGCTAATATGGTAACTCTACCTCTATTTCTAGGGGTGGACCACGTAACTCAACAGGAAATATTCCAATGTATTCTAAAAGGATGGTGACATTTTATATTTTTATACTTTCATTTCCTTCTTCATCTTCATTGATCATTTCCATAATCAAGGAAATGGGAGGTGCTTCAAGATAAATCTTAGGTCCAAATATCTCTCAATTAAAAAAATTATAGGTTATCCATTCAATAAAACTAATTTTTTCTTTACTTATGTAGATGATATGAGCATTATACATTGATATCTAGTCTATCCCTAGTATAATGTAAAATTTACGCGTGGGAATGATGACTAGAATTGTGATGAGATTATGCTTATCAAAGTAAATACTATAGTTTTTATACACTACTGAGACAAAAGATATGGTTGGAACTTCTTATAGCCTATGATTGATCAATTCATTATCACCCTAGAAGAGAGAAAAAATTTGTTGATGCATTAAAAGGGAATACCCTATTGTTCTAGATGTGATGATGATTTAAGGAGATCGTATGCTCAAAGACCTAGTAGAACTAGACATGGGAATCGTTAGGGAAGGGATATCATAAACTCTATAAAAAATGATTTATCAACAGTATTTAATAGAAAATATCAAGAAATCTCATATAGAATAACCTTTTTAATAGAATAATATATAGGATATGAAGAATTAGATGTTTCTTGAGTTCAATATTGATCAAGAAGGCATACTGGGATTTTGTACAAGATTATGTGTTCTATCATTTCCATAAATAAAGAAGGAGTTGATGGATCAAGCTCATATATCTACTTAATCTATACATCCAAGAAGCATGAAAATGTATAGGGAGCTTCATGATCATTATTTGTGGGATAATATGAAAAGGATGATTGTTGACTACACTACAAGGTCCCTAGTGTGTCAAAAAGTGAAGGAAGAGTGAAAATTTACTAAATGGGTTCTACAACCATTACCCATACTAGCATGGAAGTGAGACAATATCACTATGTAATTTTTCACTGTACTCACAAAATCAACCAAATAAAACAATATTATATGGGTTATAGTGGTTCCTCTCTCTACGAATACCGATTTTATCTATATTCAAGAAAGGTTTTCTATAAAACAAATTACTAATATTTATGTAATGGAATCTGTGAGATTTCATGGAGTACGTAATTGAATTTCAGTACGACTTGCCACCCCCAAATTAGTGGCCAATTTTAAGGTATATTAAAAAACATGAGGACATGTTGTGAACATGCTCAATGAAATTTAAATGTGGATGGATCGATACCTTTCATTAGTTGTGTTCTCATAAAAAAATAACATCCATTAGAGAATTAAAATGGTACCCTATTATGCTCTATATGGGATTCACTATAGAACTCTTACTTGTTGGAAAGAAGTTTGTGAGAGAAAGCTTTTTGTACCTGATCTTGTGCAAGAGATGTTAGAAAAGGTTCATGCCATACAATAACACATAAATTCTTGTTAGAGTTGGAAGAGGAGCTATGCTGATAACCATCAAAGGGACATGGAGTTTTATGTTAGAGGAATATTCATCCTTTCAATTTCACCTTCTAATATGTTCATGCAGTTTGGGAAGAAATGGAATCTCATCCCTAGGTACATTGGCACATATAAAATCCTTGATCGCATAGGATTAGTGGCCTATTTGATTGAAATTCAACCAAACCTATCTCAAGTTCATGATATTTTCCATGTATCACTCCTGAAGAAGTACATACCTAACCCTTCACTTGTACTAAATCTGGAGGAGGTACAACTAGAATATGACCACCTTATGAGGATAAGTCTGTGGAGATCATGGACCGTAGAGACAAGGTTCTATGTCATGAGACTACCCACCCTATTAATGTGTTGTGAAGGAAACACAAATACAAAGAATCCACAAGGGAACCAGAGGAAATAATCTGGAAGAAGTACCAAAACCTTTTCTCAAATGAGGGAATTATATAAAATTTCAGGGATGAAATTTTTCACAGGGGTAAGAATGTAATGACCTTGACTTTCTTAATTATAATTATTTCTTGAAATTTTGTGTTATATTATACTCAACAAAACTATATATCTTTAATAATGATGTTAGTATAATTTGAAATGTGACCATTTGGTTTTGAATTTTATATGTCCTTTGTTCAATATGACCATGGGAAACAATACTCTTAATAATAATTTTAATGTTATAATTAGTGTTATAAAAGAAAATTACAATGGTTAATTAATGAAGATAGCCTAAACTAGTAGATTCATTCTATAAGAATCTCATTTTACAAATATTGGGAAGGAGGTTTCATCACTATGTTTATCTCTTGACCATTCTTAATTCTATCTTCAACATGTTAAGGTTGAAAAAAACCTCTTATGAGAGAAGTTAATGTTAGTGGAAATTACAACTCGTGCGATGTTACCTAGGCCACCCCAAGAATCTGTCACAATCACACAACTTTTCCCTATGTCGTATGTAGGTATTATAAGTATAATGTTTTTATTCCCTAGTTACTTAATGTTTAATGAAATTATATAAATAAAATTTTTGTTCTATCAATTTAGTTTTAAGATAAGTTTTTCTTAATAAAATTGAGTTGAAATTTGATAAATTGATTTTTCAAATAGAATTTATACTCTTCCAAAAGGATATAAGTATTAGAATAAACTAATATATTATAAATAATAAATATTTTAAAGAAATATAATGGTCAAAAAACTCTTATTTAAATATTAATGATAAAATAATTTTATTTTTTCAAGTGTCAGCAATTTCACTATGCAATTTCACTATGCATTCTCTATTCACTATTATTTTTAATAAATAATAATTTTTTATTTAAATTTTATAATTATAGTATTTATATTATTATTTTGATAAATTAAATATCATTTTTGAATTCATCGTATCAAAATTAGGTTAGGGTAAATTTTGGATAATTTTTTAAAATACTAATTTTTTTCATGAAGTGTAAAAATATAGTTTGTGTTTTCAGTTATGTTTAATGGAATCATAATTATTTCATAATGATGTAATAAATAATTAAACATAATAAAAGACTTAATATTTGTTATTTTTTTAATATTAGTTATTTTAAAAAATTTCAATCAATTTCTAAATATATAATTTATTTCCCAAAATTTAAAATGGAAACTGTACATTAAAAAATGTTATTTTGTGAAAACATTTATTTTATTCTCCAAAATAAGTAATATGAAATTATTTTAGACACTTTTGGATTAAAATATCATAATAGGTTTCCTAAGTGTCTAATAACATGGAATACTTCCATGTAAAATCCCCTGGTTTTTCATTTACCACTACCTTTGTGTCTAAGGAAATTAATAAACAAATCCTTTTCTTCTGCTATAAATACCCACCCATTTCTTCATTTTAATTCACTTTCAATTAATACCCCATAAATATATGATACTATTATATTCATGGAGTCCTAAAAAGGTTTCCTCAAGCCCCTAAGGTCCCAATCTTTGAGTTTTAGGACATACTCTTTAAGTTAAGGGAAATCTAAATTTCTCTTTTCATATCATGTTCTCTTTTTTATGTGGTATGTATTCCAAATTTCTATACTGTGTTATTATATGAATTATATTCTATACCTTATCTTCATTAGGATTATTTTATGAATGTTATACACTTGTCTCCTATCATTTTAATTTCTTTAAACCATGTTTCAAACCCGTTATGCTGTCATATTTTCTTATAATTTTTTTTATCATTTTTCTCAAGAAGTTGTCTTATTTTATTTTGTTAATACTCAAACCTCTTTCCTTTCATAGTGTATTCACATAGATATAAAAATTTTCTATTTTATTTTATCATTAAGATACCTGAAACTCACTTTCCTTTTTCAAGGGTTAATAATGACATAAATATATTGTCTTTGAGTATTTTTTTAAACTCCATGATTTTGATATGAAACCCATTTGTTTTATTCTCCACAGGTTATTTATGAAATGTATTATTATGATATATTTTCCTGAAATTAATTAATAAATACGAATGGTGTTCATTGGTAGCACTATAATTCATTGTGCAAAGAACATAATCTCTATAAATGACATGTTTTACGATACCTTGGTGAATAACCTTGGTATTCTTTTGACAAATATATGATAATACATAGTGATATGATTATAAATGATTCAAATATTTTTTTCATCACATTTCCATGTTATGATTCTTGTTATTTTTACTATGATATGTCTATTTTTACTTTTCCCCATTTCTTTATGGTATTCTTGATGTTCTTATCGATAATTCTCATGATCACTTGCAACCTGTTTCCCATGCTTTCTCTTACCAAGAATTATGCTCACCCTGTACCTTGATTTATGTACCTAGGTTATGAGATGCAGTAAATATACTTAGGCTGAACATATTATGAATCCTTTCAAGTTTGATAGACTACTTTATTTAAGTTTTCATTTATTATTTACCTTTTATTCCAAGAAACCAAACATTAAAAGATACTCTATTTCTGTACAGTGTAATGAAAGTCTTATGTAATTAAAATGTAGGATTCCATAGTTTGTTTTAAAGGATTGTTTAGTTATTTGTGTAAATTATTATTTTAAACCACTAGAGGGATCCTTTGTGAAAATTTTCAATATTGGAAAACATCCTTGTATTTTGGTGAAGTATTATGTAAGTGGTTTCTGAGTAAAGAGATCCCTATATAGATATGAACAAGGGGAGGTTGTTCTAGTATAGATATACCTAGAGGTAACAACTCTAAAAAGGTTTTTTGAGGCTTAACTAGTGTATCTTGGTACATGAATTTGAGCCTTACTTTGCATCTTGTTTGACACTCCTCTAGGATATGTTTGGTTTATCAAAAGCTTTTTACGAACTATTATGAAGGATTTATAGAAAAAGTAATTATTGTTAAAGAATAATATATTTAAGCATGATGTTTTAAGACATCAAATTATTTCAAAATTATAAGAATAATAACTGAAACTCATTTTTCACTAAGTTCTTATTATTTTAGGAAATGGTGGAAAATTTGAGAAACTGTGTAAATGATGATCACAACTGACCACGTACTAACGAACATCCAATGGAATCCAAAATGGAAAAATTCACGAGAATAATGAATCAAATCACTCATGCTATGAACTATAACTTGAATCAAGGTAATATATCTGATTCACCTCAAAGGAAAAAACATTTCATTGAGTCTTTTATGCATTAATGAACACCTTCTTTCAGTGGATCTACCAAACCATTAATTACTGAACAGTGGATAAACTCTATAGAAAATATATTTTATATAATCTATTTCTAAAAATAAGATGATGTCACCCTAGATGTGTACCACATAGAGGGATAATTTGATCAATGGTGTACATTGATTAAAAATAGAAATCCAAGAGGGTATATTTATGCAACAGAGTGGGAAGAGTTCCAGGGAACCTTTTTCAAAAAATATTTCCCCCATTCAATGCGTACAAAAATAGAGAAGGATTTACTGAAGCTGAAGTTGAAGGAAAATGAATTTTTTGGAATCTGTGAGATTGAATAATTAATAATTTCCTATTTCACCTCTATATTTTTCATGTATCTTAATGGTATGGTTGATATATTCTTTGATAGAATAAAACCCCATCTACGAATGAATCTATCCAACCTAGACATTGAGAATTATGGGTAGATCGCAAGGAGTGCTATGAAAGTTGAACAAGAGTTCGAAGAGACTCCAGGGTCCAATAGATCGAATAAAACGAACTGATATTTGGATCTACACATGGGGAATATATTTGATAATAGAAGAGGAGGAAGGAATGTGAATATTACAAAATGAAACAAATGTGTTAGAAGAATATGGGATCTAATTGATCAGGATTAGGAAATTTTAGTGTGGAAGAGATGGCCATATTACTTAGAACTATCATAGTGAGGTGAACCCTAAACTTCTAAACACTAAAGGCAATGGGATGGTAGTGTAGGCATATCCTTACATTCAATTCGTTATGTGTGGATAACACGTGAAATTTTCTAATCCCTATCTAAATCTGAGATAGTAGAAGGAAACACCATCAACCTCAATATAGGACAGGGGCGCAAGGTCATGCTTTTTCTATCAAAACAATTGATATTGAATCTCCAAATGATGGGGTGGCAGGTACTTTTATTGTTCTCTCAATTATAGAAAGTAATTTGTTTTATTCTAGTTCTACGCATTCCTTTATTTCATTAATGTTTGTAAAAAAATATATAATCAATCCTTGAATTGATAGAAGTAGAACTATGAATCAAGAATCCTGGAGTGATTATCCAAGAATCATCATTGTATATAAACTATAGTATAAAATTTGCTGAGAATAATATCATCTCAAATATAGTATTCATTCCCATGCTGGAATTTGACATTATACTAGGGATGGGATGGATCACAAATTATAATGCTAATATCAACTTCAGAAGCAAGGAAATATCATTAGTCTTGAATGGACATCCTACAGTTCATTTTAAATGAGAGATATCTTGACCTAGGATTTGTCTACAAGCACCTCCCATATTCATCTTTATGGAAATTATCAAGGAATATAAAGAAGGGAATGAAAGTACATGAATTTAAAATGTACCCATTATTGAGGAATAATTTGATGTATTTCTTGGAGAGTTACTGGGACATCCCCTAGAAAGAGAGGTAGAGTTATCCATTGAAGTCATTCCGAGTTCAAATCCTATTTAAAGGACCCAGTACAGAATGGAAAATATAGAGCTAGAGTAATTAAAGAAACAATTAATTGATGTTTTAACAAAGGGGTTTATTCGAACAAGTGTGTCCCCATTGGGAGAACAGGTTATCTTGGTGATGGATAAGGATGGATCAATGTAGCTATGAATTAATTATAGAGAACTTAATCGGATCTCAATGAAAAATAAGTACCCACTTCAATGAATTGAAGATTTATTTTACCATCTTGGTGGGTCTAAATTATTCACCAATAATGATATTTAATCTGGTTATCATCAATTGATGTTGAAGAAAGAATATATGACATAGAACACATTTCGATCAAGATATTGACATTATGAATTTGTTTCTATGCCCTTAGGCTTGACTAATGCTCAAATTATCATTTTTTGATTTGCTGAATATAGTGTTTAAGAACTACCTTGATAAAATTTTGGTAGTTTTTATTGAGGATATTCTAATATATTTTAAAAGTTGTGAGGAGCATGAGGATCATCTAAGGGTTATATTTCAAACCACAAGTAAGGATATGATATTTGGAAAGCATAGAAAATGTGTATTTTAGTTACAAAAAAGATACATTCTTGGGTAACATTGTTACAAATGAAGACTTCTCAATTGAGCCTGCCAAGAAAAGAGTAGCGGGGGTGTGTCCTTATCAAACAATAGTAACTAAGATTAGTTTTTTTCTTGTATTAAAGGGATATTATAGGAGTATTTTGAAAGTAAATTCACAACTTTATAATCCACTAAACATGCTAACTTGAAAAGGGGTCAAGTTCATCTAGATGAAGGAGTGTGAATAATGATTCCAAGAGATAAAGTAGATATTGGTTACTGCACCCGTGTTAAATATACACTCTATTTGAGAAGGATTAATTATTTTTAGCAATGTAGCTATAAATGGTCTTGGGTACATTATCCTGAAAAATTAAAAGGTTATTTCTTATGAAACTCGACAGTTAAAGCCTCATGAGAATAACTATTTTACACATGACCTGGAGTAGGATACATTTTCTTTTTCTCCAAAGAAACGGAGGCACTATCTTTAGGGGGAGAAATGTGATTTATACACAGACCACAAAAGTTTGAAGTATATTTTCATGAAAAATAAATTAAACAAGAGATAAATGAGATGGATGAAACTTTTTGAAGACTATTATTATTAAATTAATTATCACCCCCAAAGAGAAAAAAAAATTCTAATTCATTATGTAAGAAAACCCTATTGTTTTGGAAATGATGAGGATTTCGGTAGATCCATTGATAAAATACCCTATAAATTTGTACATGGGAATTGTAAGGGATGAGACATCATCAAACCTATCCCAAATTATTTCTCAACCATCATTACTAGAAAAGATCAAAAAATCTCAAAGATAAGATCCCTTGTTACAGAATAAGTTAGAGGGTATGAAGAATGTGATGTTTCTGAGTTCAATATTGATCAATAAGGTGTAGTGAAATTTTAGACAAGGCTGTGTGTTTTACGGTTTCTGGTAATAAAGAAGGAGTTGATGGATGAATCTCATAGATCTACTTACTCTATAAATCCTTTAATCATAAAAATTTATAGGGACATTCATGATCATTATTGGTGGGATAACTTTAAAATGGACATTTTCAACTATACATCAAGGTTCCAGGTGTGCTAATAGGTGAATGAAGAGTGAAAAATTACTAAAAGGGTAGTACAACCTATACCCATACCAAAATGTAAGTGGGAAAATATCACTTTAGAATTTTTCACCAGTCTCCTAAACACATCCAAAAGAAATAATAAAATATAGGGCATAATGGACCATCTCACCAAGATAACCCATTTGATATCTATTCAAAAATATTTCTCTCTTGAAAAAACTTCCATGATTTATATAAAAACAGTGGTAAGGTTGCATGGAGTGCCTCTTTTTATCATTTATAATCATCATTCATGGTTTTCAGCAAAGTTATGGAGAATTCATCGACATGATCTGAGAACCAAATTGAATTTAAGCATGACTTATCACCCCCAAACTGATGAAAAATATGAAAGGACTATTAAAAAACTTGATTAAATGATGAGAACATGATTATTATAATTAAAAAGATGATGTAATAAACATCTCCCATTTATTGAGTTCTTATACAACAATATATTCCATTCGAGTATTAAAATGTCACCCTTTGAATCTCTATGTGAGAAGCATTGTAGAAACCCAACATGTTGGGACGAATCTAGTGAGAGAAAGCTTCTTAGACACTATCCTTTGAAAGAGATAAATGAAAAAAATAACACCATCTAACAACACATAAAGGCTATTAAAAGTTGGCAGAAGATCTATGCTGAGATCCATTGAAGGGACTTGGTGTTTGATGTCAACAACAAGGTATTCCTTCTAATTTTACCTTGGAAGAGATTCTTATAGCTTCGTAAGAAAGGGAAGCTCAACCCTATTTACATTGTCCCCAATGAAATCCTTGATCCCATTGAAATAGTATCCTATCAGATTTCACTTCCACCAAACCTATTTGAAGTTTATGATGTTTTCCTTGTAACTCTTTTGAGGAAGTACATATCTAACCCTTAAAATGTGCTGAATATGGAGTTGGTATAACTGGAACATGACCTATCTTATGAGGATCAATTGATGGGGATCTTAGAACATAGAGATGAGGTTCTAGACAAAAGACTACCCTGCTCGTTAAAGTGTTCTGAAGGAATCACAAATATAAAGAATACACATGGGAAATAGAGGAAACAATGAGGTAGAAGTAACCAAAAAAATTTCTAAACTGATGGAATGAGATGAAATTTCAAATATGAAATTTCCTTAGTGGGTAATAATGTAACAACATAAACTTTTTGAATTATAATTTTTCTAGAAAATGTGTGTAATATTATACTCAACAAAACTATATCTCATTAATAATGATGTGAGTATAAATTTAAATGTGACCATTGTGGTTCAACAATTATATTATCATTGGTCAATATTACTATTGAAAATAATACACAAAATAACAATTTTATAATTATAATTATTCTTATAAATATAAATGATAATGGTTAATTAATGTTGAAAAGAGAAATAATGGCCTTAACCAGTAGGTTCATGCTGTATGAATCCCATTTGTTAAAGATTGAGAAGGAGGTAGTGTGATTGGGTTTCTCTCTTGACCAAGCCCAAGATAAGATTCAACGTGTTAATCTTGAATGAAATCGCCTATGGGAGATGTTCATGATAGTTGAAATTACCACTTATGTGATGTTATCTGAGCCTCCCTAAGAATATATCACCATCAAAATACTACCATTAAGTCATATGCGAGTGTTATAAGGGGTTATGTTTCAAGTCCCTAGTTACTTAAAGTGCAATTACATTGTATAAATAAAAACTTTGTTCTGTAAATTCTTTTTTATGAACAGTTTTTCTTAATAAAATTGTGTTGAAATTTGATAAATTATTTTTTTGGATAGAAATTGTACTTTTTACGAAAGATATAAACACTATAATAATATAATATATTATTAATAATACTTATTTTAAGTAAATTTTATTTTTATAACATTACTATTGAAATATAAATTAGAAAATAATTTTATTTTTTCAAGTGTTAGAAATTTCACTTTGCATTTCCACTATGCATTTTCTATCCGCTGTTATTTTTTAAAAATAATGTTTTTATATATAAATATTAAAATTATCATATTTAAATTATTATTATGATAATGTAAATATAATTTATGAAATCAGCATATCAAAATTAGGTTAGATTAAATTAATGTGAATTTTATAAAATAATTTATTATTTAATGAATTGTAAAAAATCCAATTTGAGTTTTAGGTTTGTTTAATGATATCATAATTAAGTATTAATGATTTAATAAATATTTAAGAATAATAAATAAACTAATAAATGTAATTTTATTAACATCAAGTATATTATTTTATTTTAATTAATTTCCAAATATATAAATTACATTCCCAATTTAAAAATAGAATCTTTAACTTTAAAAATTTTATTTTATGAAAACAGTAATTTTAATTGCCAAAATAAGTAATGTAAAAATATGGTACACTATTTTGGATTAAAATATCAAAATAGGTTTCCCATGTGACTAATATCATGATAGAATAATATGTGAAATTCCATGGTTTTCATTTACGACTACTTAAGTGTCTAAGGAAATTAATAAGGAAATCCTTCTATTTTTCTATAAATAACCACAAAATTAATTATTTATTTTAACTTACAAATAATACTCTATGAATATATAATATATTTACCTTCCAAGTAGTCGTACCAAGGTTTCCTCATGCCCCCAAGGTCCCAATCATTACGTTTTAGGGGTTACTCTTCAGGGTAAGGGAAATCCCAACTTCTCTTTTCCTTTCAAGTTCCCTTTTTATGTAGAATGACTTTATAATTTCCATAATATTATCTTCCTGACATTCTATTCTATTATATTAATGTATTAATATTATTTTATGAATTGTAGACCCTTTTCCTCTTTCTTTATAATGTTTTCTAAAACCATGTTTCATACCTGTTATGTTATCCGATTTTCATCTAAACATTTCTCACTTTTCTCAAGAAATTATCTTATTTTATTTATTAAAAACGAAAATCTCATTGTTTTCCATGTTTATTCACCTAGATGTAAAAAGGATCTATATTATTCTAGGATTATCATACATGAAACCTACATTCCTTTTTCATGGGTTAAGAATGGCATAATGATCTTGTCTTCAAGCATTTTTTTAAAACACAATGATTTTTATATCAAACCAATTTATTTTTTTATTCAATTGTTATTTATGACAATTTTTTTATGATATATGTGGATAACATTAATTAATAAATGTTAATGGTATTACATGATATCACTCTGATTCATTGGGTAAATAATTTAATCTCTAGGGATGACATGTTTTAAGGAGATTATTGGTGAAGATGAAGAAGGAAATGAATGTATATGAATATAAAGTGTACCCATAATTCAGGAATACATTGAAATATTTTATTCAGATTAACCTTTAACTCCCCATGAATGATAGTTGTATTTATCCATTGATCTTATTCTCGATTCCACGATGATTTCAATGACCCCATATTGAACAAAAAATATGGAGCTGGAGGAATTAAAGAAACAAATTGATGATATTTTGGCGAAGGGGTTTTTTTGACCAAGTGTGTATAATTAGATAGAATGTTTTCTCTTTGAGAATAAGAATAAGGATTTATCAATGTGTCTATTCATTTATTATGTATCACTTAATGTGATCACAGTGAAGAACAATTACCCTTTTACAAAGATAGTTGATTTATTTGACCAGTTTCGCAGGGCTCAATTATTCTCCAAGATTGGTCTTAGATTTGGTTATCATAAATTGAGGGTGAATGAATATGATATTTTAAAGACTACCTTATAATAATGGTATGAGAATTATTTGTTTTTTATTCCCTTTGTCTTGACTAATTCTACAATTATTTTTATCGATTTGAAGAATGGTGTCTTTAGAGACTACCATGAAAACATTGTAGTATTTTTTGTTGAATATATTATGATATATTCCAAAATTTATTGGGATCATGAGGATCTTATAAGGGTTATATTTAAAACTATAAGGAAGGAGTGGCTATTTTGAATGTTTTTAAAATGTGAATTTTTGTTACAACAAGTTTCTTTGTTGGGGAACATTATAACCAATGATGGAATCGCAGTTGAACCTTGTAAAGACCTATAATTTCCATGTAATTATTTTTCTAAATACATGGGAATATTACGAGTCCGAGAAAATTTATGGTGCTTGATTCCGAGGCCCGGTGTTCCCAGAATCAGTTTCTGAAGTTTTTTTCGGGTACGTTTAGTAAACGTATGAGAAGACTTTTAGAACTTTTAAACCGGTGCTCAAAATTGAAATCTGAGGGCACCATTGAACTCGCAGTGCCGGTATTCACTTTTGGAGGACTTCACCTCGATGGCAGTTGGTCTAGAGTAGAAGATCGATTTTTGGTTTTTGTGGAAAGTAATAAAATAAAGTGAGTTTTTACATTATTTTTCTTTGAGCTGCCATGTGAGAGTTTGGTGGTTAAAACCTCGTCATGGGAGTTGGACGTGGGACCACCTCACCTTGACATCCCATGACTGGTTATGGTGGTGGGGACCACGCGAACATAACCTCCCATTTGAATAATAGGGATGGGGACCACCCGACCCCTATTAATGGGAGGAGAGTATAACCTCTCAAATATCCTTCAATAATGAGGTAGAGCCTCTTGATCTTCCCCTAATTAATTCATTGTGCCCACTCTGGTGGATTAATTTAGGGGAGCCATGTAATTAATTCTCCATTTTTAAATTTTGCACCAACACCTAAAATAGTAGATCTATTATTATTTTTGGGATAGCATTGTTCATTACGGTGGAAACCTTGGGTGTTTTGAGGAGAGGATTATTGGGAGAAGGCCCCAATGAAGAACCCTCGCAAATGAAGAATGAAAAATGCCAATGGTCCCCTTATATCTTGTTCCCCGGACACCTACCGATGTGGAACTACTTATATAAATGTCATGCAAAATCGGGAGTGGGAGAGTGCAGTGGAAGCGACGAACGACATCACTGTCTTCTTCCAGCGACATCCCCATTGACGACAGATGATTAATCGTAGGGGATTAATTTTATCTATGTATGATCTTTCCCATGTTCTTCTTTTCTCTCAAAACAATGAATGGGGGTTGTTGTGCTTCATACTTGTAAGCCTCTTGATACCACCCTAATCATAGAGGGTGCGGGCCCAACCAACTTGGCACGACCCCTCCGCTGATCTTGTTTATGGTAATCGTTCGCATGGTGATGATGCAACGCGTCGACGAAGGTGGTGAAGGAAAATGACCGTGCTAACCGTAGCCTCCGTGAACCGCGCTGCCCCCGTGGGTCCCTGCACCACCGTCGGCCCGCCTGCCGGCCAGCCCGGACGCCCCGCCGGCCTCCCCAGGCCATCACTCGGCCTGCCCGGCTGCCTCATCGACCTATCCAGGCTGCCCCCCGGCCTGCCCGGCCGCTCTGCCGGTGTGCCCAGGCTATCACCAAGCCTTACTGACTGCCACACCGGCCTACCTAGGACATACCCCAGTTCTCGGCCGAACCGAACGAGCCACGTCGGCCTACCGAGCCGGCCCATAGTCTCCCTTACGGCGCCACTGGATGAACCGGATCAGCCTCTTAGTCTGAGCCGCCCGAACCGTGCCTCTTGCAGCGCTGGCTGAACCAAACCGACTGTGCCCTTTGGGCCGAGCCGCGCCCCTTGCGACAACCTCTAGCTGAACTTCCCTCGTAGTCTACTGGGTCGGGCCCAACAGATCAGGAAGAACCTGACAGGCCGGCCCACCTAGTGGGTTGAGCCAAACACAACTGGTATGAGCAAGTCGACCCAGACCGGGTTGGCCCAGACAGGCTTAGGTTGGGACAGTCCGACGGAGTTGAACCGGACCCGAGCCCACTACATACCCTTTACTTTCATTGGCCATATCTTTAGAACGAGATGACCTTTTGACGAATCGTCAATGGTGCTGGTTTTCATAGAGCATGACAGTACCTTTGAGTGTACCACATTATAGTTTGGGATATAGTTGAGATACGGTCTGGTTGGATCGTGCACAAATCTAACCGGAGCCCCATGAATAAAAGACTAATAAATCACAGACCGGGAATCCAATTGACGTGTCGTATATTATGTTGAGACCCCTATGAAAAGGTGGACCTCTAAAAAACTTCTTCATAGGACTATGTGCAAGTTTATGTATTGACTCTTGGATTGAGGAGCAGACCCTCTTGGAATCAAGCATGCTTTATGGAATACCTGTGTCTAGCTGCGCTCTGATGACTATTCCAGGATCCTGTGAGGGTCCGACAGCTCCAAATACTGTTCTTAGATCCTTTGTGGGTCTGATAGCTCTGAATACTACTACTGGATCTTGTGTGGGTCCAAAAGTTATGACTTCTATTTCTGATTCCTATATAGATTCGACAGAATAGCTGGTTATAGATCTTGTGTGGGTCTGACAGCTCCAACTACTGTTCATGTATCCTTTGTGGGTCCAACAACTCTTACTACTAGTCCTGGATTCTGTGTGGGTCTGACAGCTTTCATAATTCAGTGGAAATATCTGATCATCTCTATCTCCCAACATAACTTATATACCTATGTGAGCTGAGTCTGTGACTTCGGTGTTTTTCTAATGATTGAGATCGGTTACTTGATAAATTTGGTATATGTATGGGAATAAACCTATGTAATGGATATCCATATATTTCATACAATGTAGTTTATCCTTGATGGATTTTGAGAGACCTTGGTGGTCTCAGGGTCCCTATTGAGCATCATTATACTCACACCTGCACGGGCTATGCCCGCACCTCATTGTGCTGAATGCAGACGACAGATAGTGCAGACTGAGGCTGAGTGTATGAGGACTGGATGATACCTGAAGGTGGACCTCATGACGAGTTGGTACCCAAAATAGACTGACAGATGTGGAGTGATGAGGAGTCTATCTGTACCTACCCTTCAGGTAGGAAGCGTGGTGGATGATCCATGAGTTGATTTTTACCTTTCAGCTATTTTTGTCATTTTTAGTTGTACATGTACTTTATGTTGGGTTAGTACTTATAGCCCCTTTACATTTCAGCACTCTCTTTTTATACAGTTTTGCATAGTTTTTTGTATCCAACTATGTACTCTGTTGTGTGTTTTTTCAGATATAAAGGCAATGCCATCCCAGTTTAGGGATTTGGGCCTTTTGTGCTAGTCGCTAGCCCATGGCCTATGGAAGGTCGGCTTGGGTTAGTCACGACACGGGCCCTAGGGGACAGGTCATGACAAATAGGTATTAGATGAGTCAGTTTTACCGCATAATATAGGACTCTGAACATTCTTTTATGTGAATCAATAATGTTATGATTAATGAGTGTGGTTTTCAGTCCAGGGAGTCCAGTGTTGGTGCGACGACCAACGTATCCATACACCAGGACCCTGACTTCTAATTTCCAACATATTGCATGAAAATAGTAATTGTGTTAATGTTTCAAGAGTTTTCTTTGTGATATCTTTGAGTCAGCTAACTAGGTATAACATATTGACCGTTTCACACTTATATCTTTTCATTATGGCCCCACGAAGATAGCCATCCAGGGTTCTGAGAGTTGTACGAGATGATATCCAACCGAGCGACGAGGCCTCGCTGCAAGGCCATATCATAGAGGAGGCACCAGCGGTACCACTACCCGTTGGGCCACCGATACCACCATTCCCAGTAGTAGAGAGTGCACGCCACGTGAGTGTGTTGCATGAGTTAAAGCATCAGAGGCCTCCCAAGTTTAGGGGTGAGACAGACCCGAAAGCAGCTGAGGATCGGCTGGAGGCTGTGGTGAGAGACTTTAGACTAGTAGGGACATCAGCCGACCTTATAGTGATTCTTTCTGGGATTATTCTTCAAGAAGCAAGTAACAAATGGTGGAGCCTGATGCTCAAGGTGTATCAATAGGTGACACTTCTCTTGGCAGACTTCAAGAGCCTTTTTCGGGTAGAGTTTGTCTCAGCCACCCTATGTGTGGTATGGATACAAGAGCTACTACATCTACAATAGGGTAGCATGAATGTGGCATAGTAATCAGATATGTTCACCAACCTCTCATTCTAATCCACATATATGGTGTGGGACCCATTCATTAGGTCCCGGACCTTCGAGCAGGGGATCAGGCGAGAGATCAGAGCTTCGATGATCTCCCTCAGCATCCTTACGCAGGTGGGGGTGTTGGAGCAAGCCATCATAGTGGAGAGTTTCCTTGCTGACCAGTCCCCAATAGCGTGACCTACCACCAGGCATCACATAGCAGAGTCCTCGGCAGATGACAGCAGACAATTGTTATAGTGGTCCAAGGGGACCATACCATTCAGTAGACGACCTCAGGATATGGGTTTGGTTGTGCAAAGCACATGAGATAGAGCCAGTCATGCATGGAACAGAAAGTGTTTCACATGAATTGTGGAGGGTCACATGGCTCGTGACTGTCTGACCCAACGTTCCGATGATCAGTAGACAGTTGAGGGACCTCCCAGGCAGAGGAAGAGGTTTGATTGAGGTGGTCCGAAGGGATCATGCAGACGTGGCAAAGGAGCTGGTTGTGCAGTTGTTGGTGGACGACATTACGAGGTGTTACCACCACCATCGGGAGGACCACACCGACTGCAGGGAGTAGGTGGATAGGGGAGAGCTTAGCTCCAGGTAGCTGAGGATTATGTACATGGAGCTACGGAGATGATTCAAGGTACGATATTTTTCTACTCCACCTTGTCTTCAGTTCTTATAAGCACAGGTGCCTATAACCCTTTCATTGCCACCGCCCTCGTTTGGAGCTCAAAGATTCTAAATGTGCTGTTAGTTCCATCCTTACAGCTAGATACTTCTTACGGGAACTTATTCAAAGATTACGCACTGCTTCTGGGATTACGAACTTACTCTAGGAGGCAAGAGATTAGGGTGGTATCTCCTTGTAGCGGCGTTGAGGCCTTATGACGTCATCTTGGGTATTTATTTGTTGTGTACAATCAATGCTCAGATCGACTGTATTGGGCGAAATGTGCAGTGGATCTGCACAGATAGGACCAGGTTCATCTTCACCGGCGGGAAGGGATCCTTTGCAGCACATGATGGACTTACTCGGAGGAGGGTGTAGCCGATCACTCATCAGTTGGCCTGCCTTACCCTCAAATTAGTTGATGTGGAGTGTCCGAGTTATCCTGTAGTGGTGGATCAGTACGCTGATGTTTTCCCTGATGATGTTCCAGGACTACCTCCTCGCAGAGAGGTGGACTTCTACATTGACCTATACCCCAGGACGACACCGATATCTACACCAATGTATCATTTGGCTCCCTCAGAGCTTCATGAGCTGTAGGTACAACAAGAGGACTTCCATGGGAAGGGATGCATTCGGCTAGGTGTTTCCCCCTGGGCAGCCCTAATTTTTTTCACCAAGAAGTTGGATGGAAACATAAGGCTTTATATCGACTACCGTTGCCTAAACCAGGTGACCGTGAAGAACAAGTACCCACTCCTGAGGATTGATGACCTCTTTGATTAGCTGATGGGGGCAGGGTGCTTCTCGAAGATAGACCTCAGATCAGGATATCACCATCTCAGAGTTCGAGATGAGGATGTGGAGAAAATGGGCTTCAGAAGTCAGTATTACCACTACGAGTTATTGGTTATGGCATTCGGCATAACCAACACTCCATCAGTGTTCATGGGACTCATGAACATGATTTTCCATCCATTACTCGATCACTATGGCATAGTCTTCATCGATGACATTCTGATCTACTTGAATATTAAGGAGGAGCATGAATACCACTTGCAGGTAGTACTGGACACAGTCCAAGAGCACCAGATTTATGGTAATCTCGAAATGCCAGTTCTGGATCTGATAGGTTCATTTTTTGGGACATGTCATCTCGAAGGATGTATTTTTAGTAGGTCCAGTGATGATTGAGGTGGTACTTTCTTAGGAGCCACCCAGGAGTGTGATGGGGGTACAGAGTTTCCGGGGTTTGGATGGGTACTACCAGAGGTTCATACCAGACTTCTCCAGAGTTGCAGCACCACTATTAGCATTGAAGAAGAAGGATAAACCCTTTTTGTTGTTGGAGAGATGCCAATAGAGATTTTAGCACCTTAGGCAGAGGATGACTAGTGCCCCCATCTTGAGTCTTCCAGAGGAGGGAATAGGTTACATAGTTTATTGCGATGCATCAGAGACTAGACTCGGATGTGTCCTGATGCAGGAGCGAGTAGTTCATGCATTTAGTTCTCGGCATATGAGATAGCACAAGAAAACATCACTACCCAAGACCTGGAGTTAGCAGTAGTGGTCTTTTTCTTCAGGATGTGGCGACACTATTTTATGGGTGAACATTTTACCATATACACTGATCACAAGAGTCTCAGGTATATCTTCTCTCAGTGGACCTGAAAATGAGACAACAATGTTGGCTTGATTTCCTCTAGGACTATGACTTCGAGATGTTCTATACTCTTGAGAAGGAAAACATTGTTACAGATGTGCTCTCCAGGAGATCTGTTATACAGCTGCTAGGAGAGGTGACATAAGAGCTGGCTACATTACATATTTCTTATGTGGACCAAGATGGAACATCTTTCCTTCAATCTATTACAGTCACTCCTCCACTTCTTCATCAATTCAGGGAGGCATAGCCTGGGGACGCTGACTATGAGACAAGACGTGCCCAGATATCCACAGGGCAAGAACCTGATGGATTTTTTGAAGGTGGGGAGCACGTCATATTCGTAAGAGGGTTTCTTATGTTGCCAGTGTCACTTCAGGAGGAATTGTTGGGGGAGTTCCACACATCCCCTCTAGCGGTACATCTAATAGTGGAGAAGATTCACCAGGACCTTCGGTGACAGAACTGGTGGCCAGGTATGAAAAGGGAAATAGCAGAGTTTGTCTCTCGATGCCTCAATTATCAGGAAGTGAAGGCAGAGAATTAGGTACCAGCAGGCTGGGTTCAGCCATTAGAGGTCCCAGAGTGGAAGTGGTATGGGATATCCATTGACTTCGTGACGGGAATTCCACGTACATCTAGTAGTCATGACTCTATTTTATTGATTGTCAACCGCCTCACCAAGTCGGCCCACATCCTAGCGATCAGAGAGAAGGGTTCAGTAGAGAGCTTGGGATGCCTCTACATGCATGAGAATATGAGGCTACATGGAGTACCTTCTTATATTGTCTTTGATCCTAAAGCATGGTTTACTTCCCAGTTATGGAAGGGCTTGTAGGAGGCTTTCAGGACGTAGCTCTGTTTGAGCACCGCCTTCCATCCTCCGACAGATGGTCAGACTGAGCAGACTATTCAGACCATAAGTGAAATGTTTCATGCATGTGCCCTCTGCATCGGTCACATCTGGGAGGATCAATTACCTATGGTGAAGTTTACATAAAACGATAGTTATCACTCCACCATCGGGATGGCACGTTTTGAGGCCTTGTATGGTCAACCTTACAGATTTCCGTCATGCTGGACAGACCCAGGTGGTCAACACTAGTGGGACCAAAGATGGTACGGAATACCACCGAGAAGGTGAAGATCATCCTAGAGTGGGTGAAGACTACACCGAGCATGATGAAGTCGTATCATGATAGGATACAGGGACCTTTAGAGTTCATGGATGGCGACCATGTCTTTATATGGGTCTCACCTCGATGAGGTTTACAGAGATTTGGCTAAGATGGAAAGTTATCTCTGAGATTCATCGAACCTTTCGAGGTCCTCAGAAGACTAGTTGAGGTGGTTTACCGCTTGATTCTTCTGCAAAAGTTGCACCTGGTGCATGACGTCTTCCACGTATCCCAGCTGAGGAGATACGTGCACGGCCCTTCCCACATAATCATCCATGGGGAGCTAGACGTCGATGATGGGGCGACCTTGACATAGGTTCTAGCGGAGATTGATGATCTACATAAGTGGGTACTTTGTGGACGGTAAATACCTCTGGTACGCATTTTTTGACAACACTGGAACCTCCAAGAGAGCACATGGGAGCGGGAGTCTCAGATGTGTGCTCAGTACCCCCACTTGTTCCCTTAGTTCTAGTTGTTTCCTATGGGGACGTAAATCCCCAAGGTGGGGAGACTGTAAAAACCCGTAATTTTCATGGATTTTTTTTTCTTAAAAGCATGGGAATTTTATGAGTCTGTGAAAATTGACGACACTTGATTCTGAGGGCCAGTGTGCCTAGAATCAATTTCTGATGTTTTGTTTGGGTACATTTAGTAAACGTATGAGCGGGTTATTATAAATTTTGAACCAGTGCTCGAAATTGAAATATGAGGGCACTGTTGAACTCGCTGCGGCAGTATTCTCTTAAGTAGAATTTCACCTCGACAGAAGATGGTCTAGAGTAGAAGATAGATTTTGGGTTTTTGTGGAAAGTAATAAAATAAAGTGAGTTTTCACTTTATTTTTTTTAGAGCTGCCATGTGGCTGTTTGGTGGTTAAAACATCCTCATGCGAGTTGGACGTGGGACCACCACACCTTAACCTCCCATGAGAGGTTATGGTGGTGGGGCCCACATAAACATAACCACCAATTTGAATAATAGGGGTGGGGAACACCCGACACCTATTAATGGGAGGATAGTATAACCTCTCAACTCTCTCTCACTAATGAGGGAGAGCCTCTTGAACTTCCCCTAATTAATTTATTATTCCAACTGTCATGGATTAATTAAGTGGATCCTTTTAAATAATTCTCCATTTTTCAATTTTGGGCCAACACCTAAAATGATTGATCTATTATTATTTTTGGGTTGGAATTGTTCATTACAGTGGAAACATTGGGAGTTTTGAGGATATGATTATTGGGAGAAGGCCCTAAAGAATAACCCTCTCTAACGAAGAACGAATAATTCCAATGGTACCCTTCAATCTTCTTCCCCAGTCACCTACGGATGTGGAACCACTTCCACAACCGTCGTGCGAATACGAGAGTGGAAGAGTGTGGTAGATGCGACGAACGACAAATTCTTCTTCTTCCAACGACTTCACCATCTACGATCAATGATTAAAGGTAGGGATTTAATTTTATCTATGAATGATCTTTCCAATGTTCTTCCATTCTCTCAAAATGAAGAACGAGGGTTATTGTGCTGCATACTTGAGAGCCTCTTGATACCACCCAAACCACGGAGGGTGTGGGCCAAACCAACATGGCCCAACCCCTCCACTGATCTTATTTATGGTAATCATTGTCATGGGGATGAAGAAAAGAGTCAAAGAAGGTGGAAAAAGACAAAGGTCGCGCTACTCGTGACCTCCGTGAACAGTGCCGCCCCGCCCCGCCGCCAGCTGAACTGGCCACCCCGCCGGCTTGGCCAGTCGCCCCGTCGGCCTGCCAGGACACCCTAAAATCATGAATGGGCTGCCACACAGCCTTCATGGCCATCTCTCTGGACTACCCGAGCCACACCCCGGTTCTCGGCCGAACCGGCCGAGCCGAACCGGCCGAGCCGAACCGGCCTACCGAGCCAGCCCGCGACCTCCCTTGCGGCGCCGCTGGCCGAACCGGCTCGGCCTCCCGTGTCGATCTGCCCAGGCTGCACCTCTCGCGGCAGTGGCCAAACGGAATCGGTCGTCCATCCTGTCCAATGGGTCGAGCCAAAACCAACTGGTCTGACCTGGTCGGTCCCACCGAGTCGGACCAGACCCAAGCCCACTACCAACCCTTTACTTCTTTTGGCCATATATTTGGCACTGGATGACCATTTGACGAACCGTCAGTGGAGCTGGTTTTCATGGAGCACAATGGTCCCATTGAGAATACCCCATTGGAGTTTGGGATATAGTTGAGACTTGGTCAGGTTGGATCGCGCACGAATCCAACCGGGACCTCAGGACTAAAAGGCTACTGACTCACAGACCGGGCCTTTGATTGACGTGCTTTCGGTTTCATTGAGACTCTCATGACATGGCGGACCTCTAAGATACTTATTCATAGGAATTTGTGGATGTTGACATGTCAAATCTTGGATTTAGGTGTCAACCCTTACATACTCAAGCATGCTTTGTGGAAACCCGGTGGCTGGCTGTGCTCTGACGACTGTTTCTCGATCCTGTGTGGGTCCGACAGCTCAGACTAATGTTCATGGATCCCGTGTGGGTTCGACAACTCTGACTTCTATTGTTGGATCCTATGTGGGTCCAAAAGTTCTGAGTTATGCTCTTGGATCCTATGTGTGTTTGACAGAATAGCTAGTCTCGTACCCTGTGTGGGTCCGACAGCACCAACTACTGTTCCTAGATCTTGTGTGGGTCTGAATGTTCTAACTGATGGTCCTGGATCCTATGTGGGTCTGATAGCTTAGATGATTCAGTGGATATATCTAATCATATCTATCTCTCTACATATGATGTATACCTATGTGAAATGAGTCAGCGACTTTCGTGTTTTCCTCATGATTCAGATGGGTTACTTGATAACTTAGGTATATGTATGGGATTATACCTAAGTAATGGATATCGGTTGATTTGATAATTTTTGGTTTATCCTTGGTGGATTTTGAGAGACCTTGGTGGTCTCAGAGTCCTTACTGAATATCGTTATACTCACCCATGCACGGGCTATTCCTGTACCTCATTGTGTTGGATGTAGATGACAGAAAACACAAACTGAGGCTGAGTGTACGCGGACTGGACAGTACCCGGAGGTGGACCTCACAACGAGTCGGTACACAGAGGAGACTGACATACGTGGAGTGCTGAGGAGGATATCTGTATGTACCCTTCAGGTATGATCCATGGTGGATGATTCAGGATCTTCTTTTCAGCTTTCAGCTGTTTTTTCCATATTCAGTTGTTCTTGTTCGTTTAGTTGGGATTGTATTTCCACCCCCTTTACTTTTCAGCACTCTCTTGTTCTACAGTTTCACGTATTGTTTTGTATCTAGCTCTTTACTCTGTTGTGTTTTTTTCAGTGATAAAGGAAATGTCTTCCTAGTTTAGGGATATATTCCTCTAGTGCTAGTCACCAACCACAGGCCTATGGAAGGCGGGCTTGGGGTAGTCACAGAACATGCCCTGGGGGATGGGTCATGACAACCCTCCTAAGACAACTGTTATAGAGTTGTTTCCTCCTCCTACATCAGTAACTGAGATTCATAGTTTCCGTGGATTAGTAGGATATTATAGGAGGTTTGTGAAATTGTTTTTTTGACCTTAAAATACACTAAAAAAGATAATTCGAAAATGGGTTATGTTCATCTGGACAAAGGAGTGTGAAGATGGTTTCTAAGAGATGATGATGAGATTGGTTACTTCACTTATGTTAACTCTACCCTCTATTGAAGAAGGATTATTTAATTTTATTGATGCATCTCTAAAATGTATTGGGTGAGTCCTTATACAAAATGAAAAAGTTATTTCTTATTCATGTCGAAAATTAAATCCTCAAGAGCAGAATTATCTTATGCATGACCTAGAGTGGGATGTTATTTTTTTCTCTGATGATATAGTGATATTATTTTTATAGAGAGAAATGAGATATATACACCGACCACCAAAGTTTGAAGTATATTTTTACACAAAAGGAATTGAACATGAGACATAGGATATGGTCATAACATCTCAAAAACTATGATTATTCAATTCCTTATCATATTGGAAGAGAAAACAAAGTCACTAATGCATTATTTAGGAAATACCCTATTGTTCTGACTATGGTAAGGATTTAGGGAGATCATTTTATCAGAGACCTAGTAAAACTAGACATGGACATTTTATGGTAAGTGGTATATTCAGCCCTATCCCAAATTATTTCTCATCTATAATTAGTAGATAAGATCAATAAATCTCAAATAGATAACCAATTTTTGAAAAATAACATAGAGGCTATAAAGGATGAGAAGTTTCATGAGTTCAATATTGATCAAGAAGGTGTACAAATTTTTTTTACTAGGATATGGGTTCCATCTAATCTAGAAATAATTAGGATCTGATGGATGAATCTCATAGATCTACATTCTATATACATACTAGAATCAAAAAACATTATAGGGACCTTCATGATCATTATTGGAGAGAGAACATGAAAAGAGAGATTTCTGACTACATTATAAGGTGTATGGTGTGTTAGAAAGTTAAAGCAGACTGAAAAACTTATAAAGGGATATTACAAACACATTAAATACCATTATAGAAGTGAGACAAAATCACTATGGAATTTATCACCGGTATCCCAAGAACATCCAAAGGAAACAATGAGATATGGTTTATAGTAGATCATCTAACCAAGACATCCCATTTCGTTACTTTTTTGGGGATGATTTTTCTACAGACCAACATGACAAGATATAAACAATGCATGTGTTCTGTTTTCATTGATGGACACTTTTTATCATTTCTAATCATGATCCATGTTTTACATCAATATTATGGAGAATTATTCAACCATCTCTAGATACCGAATTAAATTTTAGTATAGACTATCAACCACAAACTGATGGCCAATCTGAAAGGAATATTAAAATAGTCAAGTGCATTATCAGAACATTCTCAATGTCATTTATAGGTGGATGAGATCAATATATATCCTTATTTGAGTTATCATATAACAACAACTTCAATTCGAGTATTAAAATGGCACCCTATGAAGCTCCATATGCGATTTGTTATAGAATTCCTACTTGTTAGATGGAGATGATGAGAGAAATATTATTGGTCTTTATCATGTACATGAGATGGTAGAAAAGGTTCATTACATCCAAAAATACATAAAGTATTTTCAGTGTCATCATAAGAGTTATTCTTATAACTGTCAGAGGGACCTAGAGTTTGTTGTCAATGATAATGTCTTCAATCGAGTTTCACCTTGCAAGAGAGTCATGCAGTTTGGAAAGAAGGGGATGATCATAACTAGATACATTGGACCCTATGAAATCCTTGATCACATAGGAGTAGTGTCCTATAAACATTCACTTCCACAAAACCTAGTTCAATTTCATGATTTTTTCCACATATCACTCTTGAGGAAGTACATACATAACCGTTCACAATTATTGAATATGGAGGTGGTAGAACTAGAACATGAACTCTCTCATGAAGAGTTACCGGTTGAGATCTTGGACCATAGAGATAAGGTTCAACACAACATGACTACTTACCTGGTTAAACTGTTTTGGTGGAATCAAAATATTAAGAAGCCACGTGGTAACCAGACGAAACAATGATTTAGATGTACCAACACCTTTTCTCAACCGAGGGAATGAGATGAAATTTCAGGAAAACAATTTCTTTAGTTGGGAAGAATGTAATTACTCAAAATTTTTGAATGTTAATTGTTTATTAAAAATGTGGGTTGTATTATATTCTGAAAAAACTATATCTATTTAATAATGATGTTATTATAAATTGAAATGTGAACATTAGATTTTAACTATTATATGAATATTGGTCAATAAGATCATTGGAATCAATAATCATAACAATAATTTTAATGTTATCATTGTTGTTATAAATAGAAATGATAATGGTTAATTAAGGAGGAATGGGTAACCAATGGACTCAACCAGTATAATCATATCATTCAAATCCAATTTGTTTGATTCTGGGAATGAGGTATTATCATTAGGTTTCTCTCTTGACCAATCCTGAGTCAATCTTCAACATGTTAATCCTGAACAAAATTGCATTGAAGGAGGTTGGAATGAAAGATAAACGATCCAGTTAGTGTACCCGATTAGACCGTTCCCCTCCAACTTATGTACTATCTATCCCACATTCTTATCCTAGTGTGTTTTTAGGGAAACACAGGATATTTAGGCCTCCCATGTTTTCACCACCCATTAAATTTGAGCCTTCTCACCCATCTTTATCATATCTGATGATGAAACCCACTCTCCATCCATATCATACATATGGGTATCCATATATGTCATCTTCTTTTACTTCTAATTCCTTCTCTCTGAGATTCTATATTCCATATTCTTTGACTCCTACTTTGCAACAGTCTGTGCCTATAGGGCATACACTCTGACCCACTCCACCAATATAGGGTGTTCCTTTTAGTTTTTGCAGATCCAATGATGCCCATTGATCAGACCGTTGTAGGTATATTTATAGACACCTAACAAATTATGATTCCATTATTTATTTTCATTATACATGTAATGATAAAATATTGGTTTCTGTTTCATAACAAATACATATACTGATAGGATAAGGGATTGGGGACATATATTCATGCATGTGGTGTGGAACCACCACACGTATTTTATGGTGGACTACAACAAAGACAATTAAACCATTGAAAAAATAGGGCAACCATGTCAGAGGTTTTTGGGGATGCTTACCAAATACTCCGACATCATTCTCGTTAGCCTACTCTCATGGATACAGTTTCCAAACAAATTCAAGGATAATTCTTGGGCATAGATATGGGGAAAAATATTTTTTATTTAATTTAATATATTATTTTTGTATTTATTTGAATAAATAATTTTGTTTCAGCTTTGGTTTAATTTCCCCAATGGTGAGGGTGCACAACCAGCATGTCTAAAAGAATTAGGTGAGCTTTAGAGAGCCTATAAGCATGAGCTGTATGATGGTTGGCCTTCTAGAGTTGGAACAGAGTTAGAGGTGGTATATTTCCTAGATTATTTTCTAATAGAGTAGTATTGGAAAAATATTACTCATTGTACGACTATCATGTTTATGGTTTAAATCACATTTGAGGTATTTAAATTAAAATTTTCTTGTTTTTCATTAATACTTTTTTTTTATTATTGTATTTTATTTAGGATTCATAAGGAAAAAATAAGAAAAAGCATTAATGAAAAGAAATACCTCCACATATTGGGACGTATTATGATGTCAGATCATAATAGAACGTAGGTACACCATTTATTTATATTTTTTCTTTAGAACATTCACTTTATATTGTTTCGTCCATAATTTATTGGATTTCAAATGTTTTCATATAATTTTAATTATGAAAATAAATAACGATAACTTTTTTTTTAATTATGGTTTCCTACATTCAATGTAATTTTAGAGGAAAGAATTGAATATTGATCGATGCGTCCCTCAAGCAAAACTATTTTTCTCAAGTAGAAGGACAAATATGGAAGTGAAGTTAATGAACCGACACATCCAGAGATTGTAAGTTTTAATTTGTTGATTTCAAATTTTAATATCAAATTTTTGACTTAATAATTTTTTTATATTTGTAATAGGATGCTTTAGTGTCCCTTGATGGACATGAACCTGAAAATGTTGTGCCAAATGTTCACTTACATCAGGTGTTGGGAGATGAGCACCCTAGAAGAGTATGTTGCTAACAAGGGAAGAGGAAGAGGATGAGGATGAGGATGAAGTTGAGGAAAAGGGTAAGGAGGAGGCTGATGTAGAGGATGAGGGCAAGTATGGGGACACAGATGAGGGGCGGAATGAGGGTGGGGACGATGATGGGGGCCTGTATGAGAACGAGGATAAGGCTGATGATGATGGTGATTATAGTGATAGTGATGATGGATAGATTGATTTTTTACAATTTTGACTGATATTACTGACACTGGATGTTTGATTATTTTCTATGATAGAATATATATGTGATTAGGTAGGTTATGTTATCTTCATTTATCTTTAAATAATAAAAACTAACCTATCATGGAGGTATGGATTCTATGGATTCTATTTTTTACATGGTATCAATGATATTTTAAATTTTTCTTTTTACATACACTCAAACTCTTGGATGAAGAACATGCACTTGTTCATTTTCATTATACAACTTATTTTTCATATTTCTCTGAATAATTATCTTTTGATTCTTTACATTATGGGACAAATTTTTTGATCTAGTCTCATTCATAGATCATATTGTACTTGATAATTTGTGTTTTGGTATTTTTTTACCAAACATATTTTGATTTGCTGATAAATTATGAATCTTTGTGATCTGGTTTGTAACACCCCGACCCCAGTTACCCAGAGTTGGTGCATTATTACATAACATTAGCATGATCACAAGAAAGATCAAATCTCGAAAGACCGATTGGTTTAGTATTCTTGGAAACACTAGATATATTCATAAGTCTTACATTACATCATAAAATTAAAAACTACTACAACAACATATTGTCTCCATAATCCACACTCATATCCCCACATAATATCCCTGCAGGTCATTCATAATTTACTTCTTCACTTCCTGGGAAAAATAAAACATAGAAAAGGGGTGACCTCAAATGCCCAGTAAGGATAACAATATAGCGGAAACTTTCATAAAGAAGAATAAACATTTAAGGCAATGTATAACTAAAACAAAATCCTTTTAAACTTGAACTTTTAACATAGTATGGAATAAATAAAATAAAATAATTACATTTACTTATTCACATGGTTATTCTACTAATCGAATAATCACATGCAAAATCAATAACCACTTTCATAATGATGGAATGCATAATGCCAGACTATCATAACCACATAGCCAAGGCCTCGTGCCAAGACTACAAATAAGATTTTTTCAAGGCCTTATGCCAAGACACTAGTTTGTCTCATGAGACCTACCGATGCATCGAGGATCTATAGAGGGCTCCACCCGTCACATATTAAGTCCAATGCATTCCCATATGAAAATGTTTAAACATAACATAAACATTCGTATTAAAACTAGCATATGAAATGTCAATACTTTCACCATAAACTATGAATGGTATAAAAATAGCACATCCACAGTCAAACATATCACAAAACCTTCAATACAATATAGAAGTTTTGTATCATAATAAATCAACTTCAAATAATCTTAAAATCCATCAAAGGATGTTGACATAGATGAAATCAAAATTCTTTTTAAAGAAATATCTCCTTTTATTTTGAAATCATTTAAGATCCATATAAAATAAAACATTTTCTTTGAAAATATTCTTATAAGCTTGTAAGGGAAGCTTTGAAGATTTTATAATGGCGGAAAATAGTCGCACCCGCCGTATAAGTTAAAAAAACATTCTTACCTTAATTCTGTCGAAAAGGTTAAAAAGGACCTTGTTTTGAAAACGACGGAAAGATTCCTTTATAAACCTCTTATAAAAAGTCAAACAAGGGTTTAAATGACTTTAACCCATATTATTGTAAATAATAAATATGTTTTGAAATACATTTCAAAGAAACATGGATGTGGATGATAAAGAAATCCCAGTAGATTATTACGTATAAACAACCTCGAATAATGAAGAGATTGTGAAATAACCCTTACCAATTTGGTAACTTACGAAACTTACAACCCATGAAAGAGGTATCATACAATGAATATGTAAATACACATAAATTAAAGTGTATTACACAAAGAATATAATTATGGGCAGTACATACACCACACAAAAGGTAATGGTGACATTATGGCATGAATCTCACGGGAATAAGGAGTGAGATGAAAACCCCTTACCTTGTACTTTTCCTTGGTTGGGGTAGGTTAACCTCCTGTATAATGGTGAAATAATTGTTATTAAATTATACAATAATCATATATATTAATATGATATCATATATGATCTTTTAATATTTATTTGATAATAATATCTTAGTATTATCGTTGTTTCGGGTGTTAACTTACTTGTTTTCTTTTATATGTTTTGTTACGTAAGCCATGTTTGTAATGTATAGGTTGTATATTATTCATATCCAGAATGATATCAAGTCCTTAAACATCATTTTTAAATCATCAAATTATAATTATACTTTAATGGATACGATGGAGAATGAATCTCATCGCGTTCGTGGAGACGGTAGTCCGTACGTTCGCACGAGCGACAATATCATTCTTTTGATATTAAAATAATATATAAATGGATGTTATATCATATATAAAGAATCATTAACATGTTATATAAATTATTTACAAGAGTTACACATCATTATTATACCCATCCAAATAATAATATATTGAATAACAATTACACCACGACGTGGAGATGGTAAGCCGTACGTACGCACGTATGGAGACATGTTATTCAAAGGGAGGATAGAATACTGAATATGGTTGTACCATATTTATAATAACATCAAATTATATGTGAGATACTGGAGTTATTATTTTAGAATGGTAAGAACAAAGAACGAAGAAGTGGAAGAAGAAAGGAACATGAAAAGGGGTGGTGAAAACATTACCTCTTCTTCGGGTTCTTCCTTTTGATTTGATCAAAAGGGCTCCATAGGTTGGCTTTATGATCAAAATAAGGACTCTAGGTTGTATTTAGGGATGTTGGGAGAGTATTTGGGCAGATTTTGGACGAACCAAAAGGCTTTTATGGTGTGAAGAAATGAGAAGGACGAGTACCCTTTTATAAGATGGGTGAGGGGCACCTTTGGAAAAGCTAGAAATATTAATTTATAATAAATTCATATTCGGTTTCTAATGGCTCCAAAGTTGATTATTCAAAGGTTAAGGTGGGGATAGGTCGAAACCCACTCAAACAATAGAATTTAGACAGGTTTGGGTACTTATATTAACCTTATCTTTAAGTATTAACTCTAAGTTAATTAGTTTCACTTTTACAATGTCTCTTTGTATTTTTATATAATATGGTTAATAAACATAATATATACATACAAGAGACCCCAAAGTGGTCCATTAATGATGAAAATATCATGATATAAGCCTCTTGGCCGAACTTTAGATTTTTAGGAATTTAATATCAATTAATAATATAATATTTGTTTTAAGAACTCTTTTATGTCAATTTTGACACTATTCAATAGTTGATTTTTGTGAAACTCATAAAAGATTGATTACTTAGAAAAAATTCAATTAAATCAATACAAATATATCATATTATCCTAGAAAAGTATTTTAATTCATTAAAAGTTTCATATTATATTTATTTGGGTATTTATAATATCAATTATTTTAATTTTTCACTATTATAGTAATTAATTCATCATCATTGTGTCATAAATAAATTAAATTATTTAATGTCTAAAAATTATAAATAAAATATCACTATGTAGTAAATCTTTTTATCTTTCTAATGAATATTTATAATCTAAAATCCAACATATATAACTTTATGTAAAAATTGGTTGGCTAAAAGATATATGCTTGTGTCATTTTTGTATTCATTTTAACATAATTAAAATAAAGTGTCCCTATCACCTACAAGTGGCACCATGGGGTCCCAAAATCGACCCAATGATGCCTATGGTCTACAATGTATCACCAAATAAAGCTAGGACACGTTTTAGGGTAATTTATTATTATTATAATATTATTTTTTAACCCTTATTTACCGGATTTACCCTTAACCATGGTAAATAAAATATTTACCGCAGTAATTATTCAAAATGTCTTAAAATAAAAGTTACCTATTTACAAAATTTGAACATCCTGATTCCAAATATGGAATCCATTTTTCTAAAGTCAAAACACAGAAGTGGCAGAAATTAATTTAAAATTAATTCCCGCTGTCAAAACAAAAAGTGTGTTTTTAAGAGATAATAACTATCAAAAGATTGACACTTGTTTATATTCGGTTTAATTGTAAAATTATGTCCAATGACCAAAATTATATTAAATGGTAAACATATATTCTAAATATACTTCAAAACCACTCAAATTCATAATTTATCACTATTAATTATTTTGATTAAAAAAGTTGTTTTTCATTAAAATTTAGTAATTTTCACTATTCATCAAAATATGAAAGTTATCCGAAATGTACCAAAATTTCACCTTAGGCTAAAGTTGATATTCCGAATCCAAAAATGAAGTCCATTTTAAAATATAAAATATATATAATTTCAAAAAGTAGGTATTACTATTCATAACGGCTTGTTTGATTGGTTATGGTGTGTTAGAACTCGGTGTTGCGTACAACACACGCTATCACATTATTCAAAGAGAAGCGTACCGTAGAAGCTTGGGGTGTTACATTCTCCCCTCCTTCAAATAATTTCATCTTTGAAATTTCTAGAATACTTATCACATGAAAAGACTCAGGTGGTTCTTTATCATAAGTACCTCGGGTTCCCACGTTGCCTCTTCCATCTTATGGTTTCTCCACAAAACTTTTACCAGACGCGTCGTCCGGTTTCTCAGTACTTGTTCTCTCGTATCAAGAATCCTGACGGGATCTTCACAATAAGAAAGATCAGGTTCCAGTTCTAATTCCTCATAGTTGAGTACATGCGTTGGTTCAGGCATGTATTTCCTCAACATAGATACGTGGAACACATCGTGAACTTTAGAGAGACTTGGCGGCATTGCCAATCGGTAAGCTACAACCACAATTCGTTCTAGAATTTCGAAGGGTCCGATGTACCTGGGACTCAATTTACCTTTCTTACCAAAACGTATGACTCCCTTCCATGGAGATACCTTCAGGAAAACATGATCACCGACTTGAAATTCCAAATCCTTCCTTCGATTATCGGCATAGCTCTTCTGCCTACTTTGAGCTGCTTTGATGTGATTTTGGATTACCTTCACCTTTTCCACCGTTTCCTCCACCAGTTCTGGGCCTACAAGTTTTCTTTCACCGACGTCATCCCAATAGGTTGGTGTATGACATCTCTTTCTGTATAACGCTTCATATGGTGCCATCTGAATACTCGAATGGAAGCTATTGTTATAGGAAAATTCTACCAGAGGTAAATATTGATCCCACATACCCAAAAAGTCAAGTGAGCAAGATCTCAACATGTCTTCTAAGGTTTGAATAGTCCGTTCTGATTGTCCGTTTGTCTGAGGGTGGTAAGCAGTGCTCAAATGAAGTTCAGTATCCAGGGATTTCTGAAGACTTTTCCAGAATCTTGAAGTAAAACGGGGATCACGATCAGAAACAATCGATAGGGGTACTCCATGAAGTCTCACAACTTCATTAATATATAGTCTTGCTTGACGTTCCAGGGGTAGATCTTCTCTTATAGTAAGAAAATGTGCTGACTTGGTAAGACGATCAACAATAACCCATATTTCATCGTTCCTTGTAGGAGTCTTTAGTAGCCCCATGACAAAGTCCATCGTAATATTGTCCCATTTCCACTCCGGTATGGGAAGAGGTTGCATGACTCTTCCAGGCTGTTGCCTTCCAGCTTTCACTTGTTGACAAACCATACATCCTGACACAAAATCAGAAATCTCCCTCTTCATGTTGTCCCACCTAAAATTTTCCTTCAAATCTCTATACATTTTGGTGATCCCAGGGTGTATAGAGAAATTGGAACTATGAGCATCATCCAGCAATTCCCTTTTTAGATCAGGTAAATTGGGAACACAAAGTCTCTTCCCGAATTTCAAAATTCCATCTTCATACACAAAGTATCTCAATATCCCATAATTCACAGCTTTAATCTTCTTTTTAAATTCTTCATCATTGGTCTGAGAACTCTAAATCCTTTCTAGTAAAGATGGTTTGGAAAACATTTAAAAAAGAATTGATGTTTCGCCTTCCCTGGTTATTCCCATGTCCATCTTCACTAGATCCATGAAAATTGGATCCCTTTCAATTCTCATATTGTTCAAAACTCCATGGTCTTTTCTACTCAAAGCATCTGCCACTTTGTTTTCTTTCCCCGGGTGGTAGTGTATCGTGCAATCATAATCCTTGAGTAATTCAAGCCATCTCCTTTTCCTCATGTTGAGTTCTTTTTGTGAGAAAATATACTTCAAACTCTTGTGATCAGTATAAATCTCACATTTTTCACCATAGAGGTAGTTCCTCCATATCTTCAAAGCAAAGATCATAGCTGCTAACTTGAGATCATGTGTAGGATAGTTTTGTTCATGAATTTTCAACTGTCGTTATGCATAGGCAATAACTCTATCATTCTGCATAAGGACACAACCAAGTCCTTTCTTTGATGCATCACTATAAATAATGAACCAATCATTCCCCGATGGTAGATTCAATATAGGAGCATTGACTAATCTTCTCTTTAGTTATTCAAAACATTATTCACACTCTTTTGTCCAAACAAATTTAACCCCTTTACGTGTGAGCTTCGTTAATGGGTTAGCCAATCGGGAAAAATTCTGGACGAAACGTCGATAATAACCTGCCAAACCAATAAAACTGCGTACCTCAGTTATACTCGTAGGTGCTGGCCATTCATGGATTTCCTTGTTCTTAGAAGGATCAACAGAGATTCCATCTTTAGAGACAATATGGCCAAGAAAATAAATCTCTTGAAGCCAGAATTCACACTTGCTAAACATCCCATATAATTCATGCCTCCTCAGAGTCTTTAAGATAATGAGCAAGTGATTTTCATGATCTTCGTAGGTTTTGGAGTATACCAAGATATCATCAATAAATACCACCACAAATTCATCGATATACTCCTTGAAAACTCTATTCATCAGATCCATGAATACAGAGGGTGCATTAGTCAATCCAAAAGGCATTACAGTAAACTCGTAATGCCCGTACCTGGTTCGAAATGCTGTCTTCGGAATGTCTTCCTTCTTTACACACAACTGATGGTATCCAGATCGAAGGTCAATCTTTGAAAAGTATTGAGCTCCATCTAGTTGGTCAAATAAATCATCAATACGAGGTAGGGGATACTTGTTCTTTATCATTATAGCATTGATCTCCCTGTAGTCGATACATAACCTCATAGATCCATCTTTCTTTTTAACAAAAAGAACAGGGGCTCCCCATGGAGAAACACTAGGGTGAATAAATCCTTTATTACTCAATTCCTCTAGTTGTTTCTTTAGTTCGACTAACTCTACAGTAGCCATTCTGTAAGGGATCTTCGATATAGGCCTTGACCCAGGATTTAAATCAATTGAAAACTCAACTTCTCGTTCTGGCGGATGTCCAGGTAAATCTTCCGGAAATACATCTACAAATTCTTTCACAACAGGTACATCCTCTATTTGAACATTCCTTTCCTCACCCGCAGTTATTTCATTCTCTTCCTCCCCAAAGCCTGAAATATTTTCTCTAGGGAAAATATCCATTGCTCGGCTACTAAGGGATTTGTACTCCCATTGAACGTTGGTGGTTGTTGCCTCATGAATCGATCTAACATTGATCCTCCACGCTGCGGATCAGGGTGCTCCATACGGGTAAGGTTATTATTCATAACCTGAGTAAGTTGTCCTAGTATGATGATTAGCTGATCGGCACCAGTTGCATCACCAGCTCCACTATAATTATCTTCAGCAGGAGGGAAATCTCTACATGGAGTGCGTGCATTGATACGGTTTCCATTTCTTCCACTAGGCGCCCTTTCTAAACAATGGCATAAACTAGACCAGTTTATGAATCAAAATACATAATCCCATACTTATAAAACACTTAACATAAATTGAACTATTTATGGATATAATCCATAATCATAAGAATGTTTTCTTTGAGGAAGTATATACTCATAATCCCTTCAAAATTATTTGTAAAGAAAATGAGAGTTATCCTAAGCATATCGCCTGGGAGTGTCGTAACCATGAGTGCAGCAAGGCCCGTTGCCGTGCACCAGTTCCCGTTCGAGTCTAGCTCAAAGCGGTGTTTTCGGGTTTTACCCCTAGGTACATCTATGCCAGAGCCGCCTCTACCTGCTCGTATCCAGACATGGATGTATTTCTCGGAAAACTCACAAAATCTCTAGAATACCAAAATTCTAGGAAGTTCTTCTATACTAATCCTCAAAGTTCATCTTAGGTCTACGTGCTCTAATCAGAGTTTTTCTAAATCTAGCTTCCAAGGTTTGTACTAAACATCCTCTGATACCAACTGTAACTCCCCGACCCCAGTTACCCAGATTCGGTACATTATTACATAACATTGTCATGATCCCAAGAAAGATCAAATCTCGAAAGACCGATTGGTTTAGTAGTCTTGGAAACACTAGATATATTCATAAGTCATAAATTACATCATAAAATGAAAAACTACTACAAAAACATATTGTCTCCATAATCCACACTCATATCCCCACATAATATCCCTGAAGGTCATTCATAATTTACTTCTTCACTTCCTGGGAAAAATAGAAAATAGAAAAGGGGTGAGCTCAAATGCCCAGTAAGGATAACAATATAGCGGAAACTTTCATAAATAAGAATAAACATTTAAGGCAATGTATAACTAAAACAAAAGCCTTTTAAACTTGAACTTTTAACATAGTATGGAATAAATAAAATGAAATAATTCCATTTACTTATTCGCATGGTTATTCTACTAATCGAATAATCACATGCAAAATCAATAACCACTTTCATAATGATGGAATGCATAATGCCAGACTATCATAATCACATATCCAAGGCTCGTGCCAAGACTACAAATAAGATTTTTTCAAGGCCTTGTTCCAAGACACTAGTTTGTCTCATGAGACCTACTGATGCATCGAGGAGCTATAGCGGGCTCCACCCGTCACATATTATGTCCAATGAATTCCCATATGAAAAGGTTTAAACATAACATAAACATTATATTAAAACTCGCATACGAAATGTCAACACTTTCACCATAAACAGTGAGTGGTATAAAAATAGCACATCCACAGTCAAACATATCACAAAACCTTCCATACAATATAGAAGTTTTTTATCATAATAAATCAACTTCAAATATTCTTAAAATCCATCAAAGGATGTTGACATAGATGAAATAAAAATTCTTTTTAAATAAATATCTCCTTTTATTTTGAAATCATTTAAGATCCATATTAAATAAAACATTTTCTTTGAAAATATTCTTATAAGCTTGTAAGGGAAGCTTTGAAGATTTTATAACGGCGGAAAATAGCCGCACCCGCCGTATAAGTTAAAAAAACATTCTTACCTTAATTCTGTCGAAAAGGTTAAAAAGGACCTTGTTTTGAAAACGACGGAAAAATTCCTTTATAAACCTCTTATAAAAAGTCAAAAAAGGGTATAAATGACTTTAACCCATATTCATGAAAATAATAAATATGTTTTGAAATACATTTTGAAGAAACATGGATGTGGATGATAAAGAAATTTCAGTAGATTATTACGTATAAACAACCTCGGATAATGAAGAAATTGTGAAATAACCCTTACCAATTTGGTAACTTACGAAATGTACAACCCATGAAATAGGTATCATACAATGAATATGTAAATACAAATAAATTAAAGTTTATTACACAATGAATATAATTATGGGCAGTACATACACCACACAAAACGTAATGGTGGCAATATGGCATGAATCTCACGGGAATAAGGAGTGAGATGAAAACCCCTTACCTTGTAATTTTCCTTGGTTGGGGTAGGTTAACCTCCTGTATAATGGTGAAATAATTGTTATTAAATTATACAAGAATGATATATATTAATATGATATCATATATGATCTTTTAATATTGATTTGATAATAATATCCTAGTATTTTCGTCGTTTCGGGTGTTAACTTACTAGTTTTATTTTATATTTTTTGTTATGTAAGCCATGTTTGTAATGGATAGGTTGTATATTATTCATATCCAAAATAATATCAAGTCCTTAAACATCATTTTTAAATCATCAAATGATAATTATACTTTAATGTATACGATGGAGAATGAATCTCATCGCGTTCGTGGAGACGGTAGTCCGTACGTACGCACGAGCGACAATATCATTCTTTTGATATTAAAATAATATATAAATGGATGGTATATCATATATACAGAATCATTAACATGTTATATTTATTATTTACATGAGTTACACATCATTATTATACCCATCCAAATAATAATATATTGAATAACAATTACACCACGACGTGGAGACGGTAAGCCTTACATACGCACGTATGGTGACATGTTATTCAAAGGGTGGATAGAATACTGAATATGGTTGTACCATATATATAATAACATCACAGTATATTTGAGATACTGGAGTTATTATTTTATAATGGTAAGAACAAAGAAAGAAGAAGTGGAAGAAGAAAGGAACTTGAAAAGGGGTGGTGAAAACATTACCTCTTCTTCGGGTTCTTCCTTTTGATTTGATAAAAAGGGCTCCTTAGGTTGGCTTTCTGATCAAACTAAGGCCTCTAGGTTGTAGTTTGGGATGTTGGAAGAGTATTTGGGAAGAGTTTGGCCGAACCAAAAGGCTTTGAAGGTGTGAAGAAATGAGAAGGAGGAGTGCCCTTTTATAAGAGGGGTGAGGGGCACCTTTGGAAAAGCTTGAAATATTAATTTATAATAAATTTATATTCGGTTTCTAATGGCTAAAAAGTTTATTATTCAAAGGTTAAGGTGGGGATAGGTCTAAAACAACTCAACCAATAGAATTTAGACAGGTTTGGGTACTTATATTAACCTTATCTTTAAGTATTAACTCTAAGTTAATTAGTTTCACTTTTACAATGTCTCTTTGTATTTTTATATAATATGGTTAATAAAATTACTATATACATCCAAGATACCCCCAAGTGGTCCATTAAAGATGAACGTATCATGATATAAGCCTCTTGGCAGAACCTTAGATTTTTAGGAATTTAATATCAATTAATAATATAATATTTGTTTTAAGAACTCTTTTATGTCAATTTTGACACTATTCAATAGTTGATTTTTTTGAAACTCATAACAGATTGATTACTTCGAAAAAATTCAATTAAATCAATACTAATATATCATATTATCCTAGAAAATTAGTTTAATTCAATAAAAGTTTCATATTATATTTATTTTGGTATTTATAATATCAATTATTTTAATTTTTCACTATTATAGTAATTAATTCGTCATCATTGTGTCATAAATAAATTAAATTATTTAATGTCTAAAAATTATAAATAAAATATCACTATGTAGGAAATATTTTAATCTTTCTAATGAATATTTATAATCTAAAATCCAACATATATATCCCTATGTAAAAATTGTTTGGCTAAAAGATATATGCTTGTGTCATTTTTGTATTCATTTTAACATAATTAAAATAAAGTGTCTCTGTCACCTACAAGTGGCACCATGGGGTCCCAAAATCGACCCAAAGATGTCTATGGTCGAACATGTATCAACCAATAAGACTAGGACACGTTTTTGGGTAATTTAGTATTATTATAATATTATTTTTTAACCCTTATTTACCGGATTTACCCTTAACCATGGTAAATAAAATATTTACCGCAGTAATTATTCAAAATGTTTAAAAATAAAAGTTACCTATTTACACAATTTTAACATCCTGATTCCAAATATGGAATCCATTTTTCTAAATTCAAAACACAGAAGTGGCAGAAATTAATTTAAAATTAATTCCCGCTGTCAAAACAAAAAGCGTGTTTTTAAGAGATAATAACTATCAAAAGATTGACACTTGTTTATGTTCGGTTTAATTGTAAAATTATGTCCAATGACCAAAATTATATTAGATGGTAAAAATATATTCTAAATATACTTTAAAACCACTCAAATTCATAATTTATCACTATTAATTATTTTGATTAAAAATGTTGTTTTAAATTAAAATTTAGTAATTTTCACTATCCATCAAAATATGAAAGTTATCCGAAATGTACCAAAATTTCACCTTAGGCTAAATTCGATATTCCGAATCCAAAAATGAAGTCCATTTTAAAATATAAAATATATATAATTTCAAAAAGTAGGTATTACTATTCATAACGGCTTGTTTGATTGGTTATGGTGTCTTAGAACTCGGTGTTGCGTACAACACACGCTATCACATTATTCAAAGAGAAGCGTACCGTATAAGCTTGGGGTGTTACATGGTTTGTATGGATACATCATATTATAATGATTCATGATCCTAGAAGGTGTTTTTAAGGTCAGTTTGATGTCTTCTGGAGAGGCTATGAGTGAATATGAGTGAAATCAATAATTTTCTAGATTCATGTAATAATTTCCACAAAAATGTAATTACATGTTTCAAAATATATCACATAACTAAATCCAGTCATTGATACCATATAAATTTCTATTTTAATATTAACCTCATCTCTCAACACACCAATAATAGAATCTCTAAAAAACCCAATCATTTGATTTATCCATCATAATAGTTAATCCTATTAACTATCACATTTCCCTCAAGGAAAAATGACCCCCATGAATCTATATTATCATCCTAAGACCTTATACATCAATTAGATTTTTTATATGTCACCTTCATGTAGGTCACATCACCAAAATAGCTTACCCATTATTGTATCAATATATTGGAATATATATCATTTCACCTCACTATAATTCTAAATCCTTTATGTTAGATTTAGTAACCCATAATTGTTCTTAAATCAATGTTTTATATTTGAATCAAGTAATCCCATCCACTTACATAATCCCATATTTTACATCCGAGAAAAATATTCCCAAGGTCTAGAAGGCCACATGAGGATCCTTACTCATCACTATTCCCTTAGACCCTAGTTCAATAACTTTAAAATAGATCCATATGTTGATAAATTACCTTATAAAATCCATGGAATCTACTCATAGAGTAATTATATCATTACTATCAACCCACTAAAATTAAATAGAGGTATTTACTCAATATAATGAATTTATAAACCATGAGTATTCAGCATTGTCATGCTTCCACTATCGATCTTCAAAAAATACACTTAATATTATATTGATTGGACTATGTTGTGGTGGAATGTCTTATAGTTCCTAAATCCAAAACCACTGAATCAAAGGGAAGCTGGGGGATAGTAAAATTGAGGGAGGTGAGGGGGAATCATACATAAAAACTCCATATACACACCACTAAAATGACCCTTAATCATGGAGTACATAATGGATAAAGAAAAATAGTAGAGCTATCCAAATGGACTTACATGTGTTCCCCATTTATTATTATATTCTAGATCACCTATATTTTGTGATTATGTTTAATACATTATGACATAGTGGTTCCATCTTTGCTATGGTTTAAAAATGTGTGTTTTTTAGTTTTATTGTAAAATGGTTTAAAATGATTTTTGGGATATGAGTTTTTAATTTAATGACTCTTCTATGATATTAATATTGTTATTTCAAAATACATGTTTTGATTTAAAGAAGGATCCAACCTATAAAATTTTATTTACGTGGATATTTTCATTAAATAAAAGAACATGGTTTTTGATAAATGTGAATGGGTTTGTGATTTTAGAAATTTCTTAGGAAGGTGGGGAGGGGGGTTGTGCAGGTGGGTGGGTGGGTGGGTGGGTGGGGGGGGGGGGTGGTGGAGGCGGGTGGAGGGGGTGTTTAGGTTAGTGGGGAGTAGGGGGAGGCTGCTGGGGGTGAGGTGGGGAGGGGGATGTGTAGGAAGGGGGTGCATGTGGGGGGGGGGGTCTGGGCAGGTGGGGGGGGGGGGGAGTGTGCATGGGGAGGCTACTGGGGGTGATGTGGGGAGGGGGTGGGTGTGTAGGGGGAGGTTGTTGGGGGTGAGTTGGGAAGGGGGGCTATGCAGGTGGGGAGGGGGTGTGCATGGGGGAGGGGGCTGTAGAGGGGGAGGCTGCTGGGGACAAGGTGGGGAGGGGGATGTGCAGGTGGGGAGGGGGTGTGTAGGGTGAGGCTACTATGGGTGATGTGGTAGGGGGGATATGCAGTTGGGGGGGGTGCAGGTTGGGTGGGGGGATGTGCATGGGTATGCTGTTAAGGGTGAGGTGGGGAGGGGGGCTATGCATGTTGGTTGGGGGGATACGAAGGTGGGGATGGGGTGTAGGGGGAGACTGGTGGGGGTGATGTGGGGAGGGGGGTGTAGGTGGGAAGGCTAGTGTGCAGGTGGGGGTGTAAAGATAGGTGGGGGTGCATATAGTATGATTCGAAATTTATTAATCTGGCTTGAATCACCCATGATAACTCAGGATATAACATAAAACCATAATAATTATTTGGTTTTATCCATCAACCATTCCTAAATCAATGTTCACCAAATCTATTCTAAACCATGGGGCATACACTTTATCAGTTTATGGTGTGATCCCCACAATTTTACTACACCCACCAAATATCCTTGAGCACCAACCGGTAAAGATGTCTATCATCACCCAATCATTTTCACCCATAGAATATTCTAATTTCGTACTCATAGCTTCATCTAAATCTCTATAATTGTGTATTAACTTCATGATATCCCAAGTTTCTTCTACCCAATACTATCAAAAGTTAATCACCAAGGCCCCATACTACTTCCCACTATAGAACCACACTATCCCATAGGATGTCTTATAATTCCCTTGATTTCTTATTCCCCCCATAAGGGTAAGACCTTTTCCAATTAAAAATTTTACATGGTTCCACCAATCCCATTGATATTGAAAAATTTCAATAATATCATCCCAATGAATTTCAATGAGACAACTCTAGGGTAATTGAAAACTAAGAATCATGAATCATAGTCTAATTGAAATGTATTTTACTATTTATAAATGCCATAAATTTTTCTTGGACAAGCACATGACATTGATCAAATCCACCCACTTATCATAGTGGCAATGAGTAACACTAACATAAACCACTGAAATATGTACAGTGTAATTCAATTGCACAGGGTAATTACCATCTAAATTATGAATTCTATTCTATATGTGTTATAAAGGATTCAGTTCTGAATGTATTGACTTATGAATTGACTACACTATACATAATTTATAATTCTGTATGTATTCATAATTATATATAAAACATACATAATTATGTATTCATCTCTATATATATGGTATTCATAATTCATAATTCAATTCTGTATGTACTTAATTTTTCATTCAATTATAAATTCAGTATTTCATAGGGTAATGGCCGTATAAATTATTAATTAAATTTTGAATTGGATTATGTATTGCACATTTTATTGAATGGTTGCACAGAATAGAACATAATTTTTCCTTCTGTATTTCATGGGTAATTTCAGGGGAGGCAGGCCACTGCCTACTGAGATTCCAATAGTAAGTCTATTCCAATAGTTTATAACTATTGGTATATGTGTGAAAACAGAATCTATACCAACAGTTTACATGAAACTATTTGTAAGAGTCTATACCAATAGTTTTTAAATAGTTGGTATATCTCTATAAAATCAATATTTAATAACTAGTTACATCAAACCGTTGGTAAAAATATTTTCCGATGGATTTCAAACTGTTGGAGTAGATATGGAAATTCAAATTTTGCTTTGGTTTCAAACCATTGGTAAATATTTATACCACCAGTTACCAGAAATCATTGGAATAATGTTCATTCCGAATCCATATCCTAACATTTATTCTATAATCATTGGTATATGTATCTCCCCACGCCTCAACAACCAACGATTTTGACAACCATTGGTGTATGTTATACCAACAATTTTGTATCCATTACCAATACTTCTAAACCGTTGGTATATAGTAGGTTTCCAGTACTATTAATAGGTTTTCAAATATAAATTTCAATATGTTTTCAATTTTTTTATAATTTATCAAGGACAATGTTTTTCAAGAATTATTTATATGTTTTCATGGTTATTTACAAAAAAAAGGTTTTTAAAAATGTTTATAATCTTATTTTATAAGTTTTCAAGGAAAATATTTTCAAAACTCTTTTAGGATTCCATTATATGGTTTTATTGGATTGGGATTTCAAAAATATATTCAAAATCCATTTACATGTTTTGAAGGAAAATGGTTTTCAAAATGTATTCAAGTTTTCTTTATAATTTTTCATGGAATAATGTTTTCAAAATATTTTAAATATTCTATTATAATTATTCAAGGTTATTTTAAAAGATCATGGTTTTCAAAAGGACTTATGTTTTATGTTTTTCATAGAAGAAAGGATATTTTCCCCAAGAAATGTTTTTAGAAGACATTTCAAATTTATTTTCTATCTAATATGACATCCATTTGTTTTACTCATGCCTTTCCCGAGATATGCTCAAAGGGTATCATTCATTTTATTTCATGGAATGGTTTATGTTTTTATGGAATGAGGTTTACCAAACTAGTTTATCTATCATGGGTTATATGTTTTTGAAACCCTTTTCTATTTTATGGGTTATATGGTTATGAAACCAACCTATTTTTATGGGTTATTCTTTGATGAAATTTTTATAAAACCTCTATCTTTTTTATAGGTTATGATATGATGACATGTTTATGATACCCATTTCATTTGATGTGTTATTATATGATTTTTTATGATATTTTTTCACATGTATGTATTATTTCATTATGATGTGGGTGAGACTTATATCTCCCTCCAATGAATTGGGTAAATATTTAAATCTCATGAGATAAACATGCCTAGAATGAGGAGTGAACCTTGTTTAGTAAAGGAATGTTTCCACTAATATGGTCTTGGGAGTGAACTTTGACTACTAAGATTTTTTGGGGAGTGAATCCATCCAACTAATATATCCTTGGATATATTTTCTGTCTACTTTGGAAATCATTTTATTTGTTTATGTGTCTAAAAAATTTCCATGTCTTATTCCTATGTTATGATTTCCTATTTTATGATCTTGATTCCCTTATGATTCATGTCTTATGGACTACCAATATTGATTCCATGACTCTTTATTATGATCCTTTATATGAAGGGTATGATATTCTAATGTTATGAACATGTTTTCAAACCCTTATGCTCATTGTTATGCTTACATATCTCCCCTGTTTACACATAATGAGAATATGATATTATCCTTTCTTATGTTTTCTTTCCATAGGTTATGAATATATGTATTATGTATGATGTGTTAAATAGGGTTTCTAGACATGGAAATCCTAGTGGGAGATAATTTAGCTCACTTATGTACCAATTTTTATGTTTCCATGTTTCTAAATGCACTAAACTAATATGGTATCTGGGGGTGTGTTTATGTAAAGTATTAAATTATCCAAAAAAGTTATGTAATATTTATTTATGATAAGTGGGGGATTATATAATTGGTATTAGAGTGAGGTTTTGTTTATCATTTGAAAAATATGACGACGAAACCATTACGAGAACCCTAAGGACATTTCTATAGATAAATATAAGTAAAAAGATATAGAATAGTATAAAAAAATGTATTATAATTTTTGGTAAAGTATGGTGTGAGTGGTTTCTTAGTAATACATAAATGTATGGATAAAAAAAGTAGATGTTGATCTGGTATAGATGTACATAGGGGTATCTCCCCTAAAATCACTATATTGAGTTAGACTCGATTCGGAACTGGTGCACAACAACACGTCTTGCTGCAAACCTAGCTTGAAAATCCTAGGAAATATGATTTGGAAGTTCCCAAAATCCTCATGAAACATAATTAAGAATTGAAATAGAAGTTGGATATAAAAAAAATAGGATAAAAATAATCTGTCATAGTATAAATAATTTTTAATAATTTAGACATTCTATAATTAATTCCATGATTATGCAGTTCCCCGTTCTGGTTATTGTTTCTTACTCTATACTTTTTGGTTGTAGTTAATGAATATAACCTAATAGTACTATTAAAATATTGTGTATGATGTGAAAAGAAATGATTATTCTTTTGAGAATCCAAATTCTATCAGAGTTGGAATGAAAAATTTCATTTTTATGCTCACACAACATTCTCAATCTATGAATCCAGATGAACTTCCAAATGAGAAAATGAGGGAACAATTCTTTATTGGTTTTTTTATGATTCAATACACACCTTCTTTCATTGGTTCTTATAATCCACCTGCCTCTAAAAAAATTATTAGCACCACTAAAAATACATTTCTCATTTTTTAGTGTTCATAACATGAAAATTTATTTTGGATGTTCATTATTAAGAAGGAGAAGCATACCAATTATGGGATCTAATCAAGATTATGAGCCAACAAAGTGAAACTGAATCTATGGATTTGAATGAGTTCAATAATTTATTTTTTAATAATTACATTCCCCATGTTCTTCATATGAAAATGGAGAAGGAGTTTCTCTAGAGAAATCAAAGGGATGATGAATCTGTTGGCACCTATAAATCCAATTTTACAAGACTAGCAAGATGCATTTCTAGAATTATCATATAAAAATTAAATAAAGGTTAAACAATTAATTTATGGATTAAAGCCATGTATCATAATTTTTTAAGCCATAAGAGACATCCATAACTGTGATTATATTGTGTGTTGTGAAATCAAGGTTCAAATAGATGTTGGAGTTACATTTCAATATCATGGTTTTGACAATAAAAAAAATATGGAGTTCAAACGAAAATATAAATACCATTAAGAAAAGAAAATGAGATTTCATTTATGATCTATGTGTGGGAAAATAATGGAGGAAATTTTTCTTAAGTGGTCTAATAAATTTTTTATGTTTATAAGGAAAGTCCATCAAGCACTTTATTGATGAAGTGATTGGAAAAAATAGTCTAACAATGCCAATGGGGAGAAATCTACAAAGAATAATCATCACCCACTTCAATGATTCAAGTGTAAGGAGAAATAGAATTATTCCATACAGTTACCAAACCCTAAAGTTAATGATGATAATCAACATCAACATCCTATTTAGCTAATGGATAAGGGGAAATATCATGCTATTTCTATTTCTAATGAGGGGTACGATAACGACTTGGTGAAAGGCACACTTACCATTCCTAGTAGAACTGTTAATGTCTTGTTTTATTTAGGATCAACCCACTAAATCATATCTAAATAATATTATAAGGGTACTAATATTCTACCCAAATTATTAGATATGGAATTATTAGTGAAAACCTATAATGGTATGATGATTTCTTCACAAGTCTATGATTCCTCTCCAGTTGATGTTGGTGGGAATTTTCTTCATGAAAATATTTTCATTATTCCTCTAGTTGAATTTGATTTCATTTTCGGAATGGATTGGATTTATTTTCAAAAATGCCACATCAATTGTTGAGGATGGAATGTAATGTTTGATATTTTAAACCAGTCTATGATCGTCTTTCAATGTGATGATATGAATGATCCTCCTATAGAAATTACATCCAGTATATGAGTCTTAATTTTCATTAATCAGGCGTGTTTATCTCAAGTTGTAGGGGAGAGACACAAAATCTATTGAATGCTTATTTTTTGTAGAATTTGTTGATGTATCATTGGAAGAGTTTTATATCCTTCCATCCAAACGTGAAGTTGATTTCTCAATAAAACCCATGCGTAGTTCCACAACAGTTTCAAAGACTCCCTATAGAATTTCCCCAGTTGAGTTTTAGTAAATGAAGAAGAATCTCCAGAAAACTGTTAAAAGGGATTCATTCAGCTATGTGTGTCACCTTGGGGTGCATTTTTTCTTTTGTTGAAAGACAAAGTTGGATCAATGCAACTATGATTTGATTATCAGAAGTTGAACATGATTACAATTTATAACAACTATCCTATTCTTTGTATTGATGATTTTTTGATAAAATATACGAAGATAAATAATTTTCAAAGATTGAATTTCATTATAAATATCATCATTTGATTGTTACGAATAAGGATATACACAAGAATACATTCTATACAAGGCTTGAACACTATGAATATATAAAGATGTAATTAGGAATTAACCATTCCTTTATTATATTCATGGATTTGATGAATTGAGTATTTAGATATTACCGTGATCAATTTCTGGTAGTCTTCATAAATGATATTTCTATCTATTCAAAGACAAAGTAAGAACATTAAGACTACTTGAGAATTGTAATAATGACACTATAGATAGAGATAATGTATAAATAATTTACAAAGTGTTAATCTTGGCTACAAAAGGATTCATTTTTGGGTCATATAATCTTAAGAGAGGGTATAATAGTAGATATATAAAGTCGGAGGATATTTAATGTTGTCCCAAACCAACCATTGTAATAGAGATATATAGTTTTCCTAATTTAGTTTGATATTTATAATCTTTGTGGACAATTTTTCACAACTTTCTAATTCTCTATCCGGGTTTACTTAGAAGGGTTCAATGATTCTCTAGAAAAATGAATGTGAGGAAAATTTCAAGGACCTTATGATAATTTTATTCAGCACACATGCTCTCATATTAGCCTATAGTGGATAAGGGTTTCTATTCTTTAGTGATTCATTAAATATGAGTCTGGGATGTGTTATTATGAAAAATAAAATCGTTATAACTTATGCCTAAATAAATTTAATATTCATGATAAAAATTACCCAAATCATGATTTGGAGTTTGATATGGTAATTCTCATGTTAAAGATATGGAGGTATTATAATTATTTAGAAATGTGTGATATATATTATTATAAAAAAAATTTATATTATATATTAACATAGAATGAGTTGAACATGTGCCAGAGAATATGGTTAGAGATGATAACGAATTATGATTACTCAGTAAATTATAACCTTAGGAAAGTGAAAAAGGTGGTTTATTCTTTGAGTCAATAGGATCATGCAAGGTTATCCATGATATTGATAAAAAAAGATCCAATATTTATAGATTTTCAAAGGATGGATTTGGAAATCCTAAAGGGGGAAAATATTATCTTGGTAAATTGTATTTTCATCCATCTATCCAAGAGACTATTAAAGATTCATATAAGAAAATAAAAAATTGTATATGAATGTTATAAATTCCAATGAGTATAATACTTAATATGATGGAATCATAAGGTTTGGGAATAGTGTATGTGTTCTGTCCATACCGTATTTGAAGAATTATTTTTATTGGAATATCATAGTTCTTTATTCTATGTTCATATTGGAAGTATGATTGTGTACATATATATTAAGGAATAATTATAGTGGGATGGAATTAATAGAGATATCATAGTGTTTATATATTATTTTTTGGTGTTTCAGAAAGTTAAAGTTGAAATACAAAATAATAAGGGGGTTTGGTATCCATTACCTATAATAGAATGGAAGATGAATAACATGACTTTGTATTTTTTCATTGGACCCCCCTTAACATCTAAAGGGACTAATTATATATGGGTGTAATTTTATTAAGTTACTATGTAATCATAATCTATTACTATTATAGATAAATTATATTTAGATCAGATTCCCAGGATATAAATTAAGGAAGTAGTTTGGGTTCATGGAGTACCACACTCCATTGTATTTAATCGAGATCTGAGTTTTACCTAAATGTTTTGGTGAAGTCTTCAAAAATCCCATGATACATAATTTACATTCATAACTACATTTCATCCATATATTTGTGATCAGTTTGAAGGAATAATTTAAACCCAAGATGATATATTGAGATCTTATTCCTTACATTTAAAGGGTTGTTGGGATCAATAACTTTTTATAATTGTGTTTTCTTACAACAATGGATTTATCTTGAGATTTCAGATTGATCTTTAGGAAGACCTATATGTAAATAAATGTAGATATCCAACACATTGGAGTGAAATTGGAGAAATAAAGATATTGGTATATGACATACCTGAAGAAATGGATGAGAAGTTTAAAACCATTTTTTAACAAATCAAGGTATATCAATGTTATAAACAATGTTTTGATGATAACCATGAATGAGAAAATGAATTTGAGGTAAATTAAAAGATATTTATTTTAATATTCATTTGGAATATGGTTAAGAGATTTAGGAATCGAGGAAAACTAATCCTTAGGTATATCAGTCCCTTTGAGTGACTTGATAATATCAGTAAGGTATCTTATTAGTTGGCTCTCCCACCAAACCTAAATGATTTCAATGATATGTTATGTGTATATTTCATGAGAAAATACATACCTAAACCGAATCATTTACTCAGCTTAGTGATCATACCACTGAAGTAGGATCTTTCTATGAGGAAGAACTAGTTGAAATTCTATATCGTATAGAGAACGTTTTACAAAACAAGACAACTCACATGGTCAATGTTTTGCGGAGAAACAACCATTTAGAAGAAGCTAAATGGGAAAATAAGGATATGATGAGGTATAATAATCCTCATTTATTTTTATTAAAATTATGAATTTCTATCGATAAATTCATTTTACAGGTGGTAGAATATACACCCTTAGTTTTTATAAAACTTTTTTGGATAAATTAAATATCTCTGAGGTCTGCCATTATAACCTAGACATTAAATTTAAAATATGAATAGAAATAACTAATTTTTTAATATTATTTATAATTTTTTCATATAAATAAAATATATTTATAATTAAATATATAATTTTTGGTAGAGTCTCTATGTTTTGAAAAAACACTATTTTTCTCAAAATAACTACTTTTTATGTAATTATTTGAACAATAATAAAAATTAATTTTAGAAACATATAGAAATTTAAATTTAAAAATAAATTATTTTTTTAATTTAGAATGCATAAATTATCTTAGGATGAATTTTTGGGATTTTTCGGAAAACATTTTTTTTGGATGAATAGTGAAAAAATACAAAATTTAAATTAAAAACTACCTTTTCATCTAATTTAGTTATATAGTAAAATATTTTTTTTAGTATAATCAGATAAAATTTATATCAATTAACCAAATTAAGGTATTTGGAATCAATTTCACGTATAAATTGTATATAAAAACACTTCAAACTTTTGAACGTTTTAACATTAAGAACTTATCATCTCATCTAGTTTGTAGAATTAGTTTTAAATTAGCTTCATAAAATTATGTGATTAGATTTTGAAAAAATGGATTAAATATTTGGAATAAAAATAATATTATATTTTTAATAATGTTAATTTAATTTTTACCAAAGTGATTATTGAAAGTTATTAAAATTAATTATAGCAATTAATGTAAAAATGAGTTTACTTAGTGGTTAAACATTAACTTAAGGGGTCAAATAACCAAGAAACATGTCCAAAATCCAAGGGATCTACATATTTATACCATATCATCCCTTGGATAAATAAATACCATTACTTTAGGCACATTAAGTAAGGGATACCTCTCAATAGTGTTTAACTTTAAATATTTACAAGAATTCCACTCCTCCTCCACTATAAAAAGGGCCCCCCCCCTTAATTTTTTACACCTATCAACCCAATTTTTATTAGAAAAAAACTAACCAAATATCCTAAAAACATTCCTATATTAATAATAGAAATCCCCAATTTGGGAAAAAATCTAACGAAGGTACCTCTTTGGTTCAAACCAAAAGAAGTTACCCAAAAATGAAGTAACATCCTTAAAAAAACAATTTTGTTTTATTTATTTCCCAGACCCCTAAGTTATTATTATTACATGATTATATAATAACATAAATATCCTCGATATAATTATATTAAAGTGTGTTATGTTTTCAACCTACACTCACACACACTTCCATCAAATGGGGTACACAATCATCGTTCATGAGTACAGTAGACTACTACCTTATGAATCGATGTAATAAGTTATTCCATTACCACCTTTAAGGGGTAGGAATAATGATAAAATTAATGTTTTTATATGATATATATTATATTTATGATATTTTTACAATTGTTTAATTATTATATAACTCATACCTCTATGATTTCAATTTTGGGGGAATATGATAACCCCATTTACGATGATGTGGACTAATGCCTTCTGAAAGCAATGTAATACGTTCACGCTTTACATGGATTGTATTATAAATGAGATTAATAAAAATATGTGATATAGGTAACAAAATATTCTACTTTAATTATAATATATATATATATATATCATTTATTTCACTTCTTTATTTTAATACATCAGGAAAATGGAAACAACGTTCATACGTACGTATCACTTACCATCTCCCTAAATGATGTATTTCATTTCCCATTTATATATTTTATTGATTATTATAAATACATATATACTGAATATATATAATATTTAAATATTTTGTCATATTATTTAAATATGTAAATAATTTTCCATGTAATAGGATCAAGAATAAAAATTCAACCCATATACAAAAAAACGAACCTGTTATTGCCCAAAACACAACATTAACATGAAATTATTAATAAGAGGGTAATATAAAGTCACAGTTAAATCAAATACGGTATTATATATAAGAATATGTTTATGTGTTTTTTTATAATTAAATTATATCTTTTATATAGGATGTTGGAATTTGTGTGATGAAATTCATTACTCAAGGTAAGAGTTTTCTTATCTCACTTTTATTTCTGTGAGACATATGCTATATTCATCACTTATAATTGTTTTGTGATCTATATGATGAACTATGAAATGTTATATAATGAATTTTCATTATTTAATGATATCAATGTTTCAATTTATTTTATTGTGTACACAAATCTCATGATTCAAAAGATACTCACGTAGTAAGCGGAATTGAAATCTCACGTTTATTTCTACGAGACATAGGCCTTACTCACCAATCCTTTCTTCTGTATGGTGTATATACAGAACAAAAATTTATTCTATGAATTTTATACATATCTTTATGCATATTTAAATATTCATTTTATGATCTATCGTTCAAGGGGTTTGTGGTTTAAAATTTACAAAATTATTTAAGAAATTTTGTCCCACTTTTCGTTCATTGAGACACATGTTATGTTATGTACCTATATTATTTTACAAGGTGTATAAAATTACCTTTAATATAAATTATAATGAAACTTTTTATTTTATTTATATTTTAATCTTATTTTAATTTCATCCACTCATGTGTATTATGACTAAATGTTACTAATGTGGAAAGAGTTTATTGCAATAATCTCATTGTTATGGAGATTGTTTTCAACTATACTTCCATTGATGACATATTATGATACATCGCTCAAAAACTCTAATGATTTTTTATCTCCTTATTATTCATGATATCTTCATGAATTTTTACCAATTTTAAACTTTTTTTTACTTAAGATAATTGTGAAAATGGATTTAAAAAATTCCAAATTTATCTCCCTCTTCATTTGAAAATATAAATTCTTTTAAAACAATACTTATAAAAATGTCTTAAAAATTACTAATATTCACAAATGATGTTTAAATTAAATTTTTATCAATTTTTAAACATAAAAAATGGTTTTAAAAAAATAATATTCTTTTTATTTTCCGATCAAGTAAATTTTCTAAACTTTTTACTAAAAAGAATGTTTGGAATATATGGATTTATCTGTCATCATAAACTTCATCTCTTTGATGTATACTTTGAAACATTACAATATTTTTTAAATAATTTGTTTTCCTAATATTATGAAAATTCATTCTTTTTAATGTGGTTTTCAAATAAAAATGTTTTCATAATTGTTTTATGTTTAAAAAGGGTTTTAAATGTTTTTCAAGCATCGTTTATAAGTTTTAAAATAAAAATGATTTTAAAAATGTTTTATGATTAAAATTTTTTCTAAATGATTTTCATGCTTCCTTTATATTTTTTCAAAGAAAGTTATTTTAACATGTTTTGAAGATTCCTTTATAAGTATTTTTGGGATAATTTTTAAAATTATTTTAATCTTCTTTTAAATGTTTTCATGGTTATTTTAAAAGAAACAATTTTTTAAAATGATTTCAATCTACTTCTATATGTTTTCAAGTAAATATGTTTTCAAAATGTTTTCAAAAATACATTATAAGTATCTAAGTATAATATTTTTCCAAAAAAATCAAGCTTCTTTATATGTTTTCAACGAAAATTGTTTCCAAAATGTTTTCAAGCTTACTTTATATGTTTTCAAGGAAAAGGTTTTTTAAAATATTAGTAAGCTTCCATTATGTGTTTTCAAGGTTATTTTAAAAAAAATGGTTTTCAAAATGTTTTACATTTTAAAAATTATATTTTTCAAATAAAAAATAAAAATTTTCCTTAAAAATGGTTTTAAAAAATATAGTTAGAATATATTTTATATCTAATGTGAAATATGTCAGTGTTAATGATTCCTTTATAAGGATATTATCCAAGGGGTTCATTCATGTTATTTATCTGAATGGTTTATGTTTTGATGTAATAACGTTTATGAATAATTTTTATCCTTCCTTGGTTATATGTTTATCTATCCCATTTCTATTTCATGGGTTATATGCTAATGAAACCAACTTTTTCCATGGGTCATGCTTTGATGAAATGATTATGAAACTTGTCACTTTTCTACAGGTTGTGGTATGATGACGTGTTTATGATACTCAATTATTATCATGGGTTATGATATGATTATTTTTTATCTTATGGCACAAATAAGTTTGATTTCATTATGAGATGATTGGGATCAATATCTCTATTCAATGGATTGGGTAAATATTTATATCTCATGATATATACATAGTTGAAATGGAGAGTGAACTAGGTTTTATAAAGGAATGTTTCCTCTAAGATTGTAATGGAAGTGAATCTAGACTAATAATATGGTTTGGGGAGTGAACCCATTATTCTACTATGGTTAAGTATACAATCCTTAACTACTGTTGAAATTATTTTATATGTTTATGTGTATTCCATAATTCCATGTCTTATTCCAATGTAATGATTTCAAAGTATGTGATATTAATTCCCTTATGATTCATGAATTGGTAAATTTCAATATTTATTCCATGAATCTTCATTATGATCTCTAATATGTAGGGTATGATATTATAATATTATGAACAGGTTCTCATACCCCTATAATCATTATTAAGCTTACATATCTCCATTATTTACCTTTATCAAGCTTTTGATCTAAACCTTTATTATTTTTCCTTTCCCAATGTTATTAAGACATGTATTTTGTATGATGTTTTTGAGAATTGGGATTATCATGGGAAACATAGTGGGAGATAATTTAGATCACTTATGTACCAATTTTTATGTTTTCATGTTTCTAAAGGATCTAAAATAATACAGTCTTCTGGAACATGGTTTTGTAAAGTATTAATTCTTCTTGAAAATTTATGTAATGTTTATATATGAGATGATATGGTGTTGATATAATTTTATTTGGTAGGAAAATTGGGGGAACCACCCAATTATAGTGAATTGGGGAGTGATTTGGACCTTATGTAAAATGTGGAATTTTATTTTTAAAATTTCACTATGAAATGTATTCTGAGAAAATAGTTTAAATTGTTTTGATAAGAACCTTGGAATGGTTTTATCCAAAAAAAGGTTTAAATTGTCTAATTTTTTTTTGATTTTAAAATTGAAATTGGCTTATTAAAATGGAAAATTGGGCAATTTTATGTTAATTTGTTTTGAAATATTTTTCCAATTATTGGTTTATGTTTGAGAACATGTAATCCAAGGTAGATATCATGATATTAGGGACAAACACAATATCTTGGAATTACCCTAGAAATGGATTGCCACTTTTAAAATCTTACAAAAAACACACCTTGGAAGATCTTATCATTAGTTGGATGTTGATTAGTCCCCTATGACCAGTTCCATAAGGATGTGTGTGGATATTTGTATTATCATTATATGAGAGTGTGAGGATTCCATAACATGAAACTATCACACCACTTATAAGATGAATATGTTTCTCATTTTTAATAATTTTGATATATATCTTGTTGTTTGTAGAAATTACTTACATATCCCTTATGAGTTTATATAAACTATTTTATATAAAATGTTTATTATTCTATTATTTGAAATGTTTCTATTAATTGAAATGAAAATGACGTTTATTAAAATATTCTCTTTTACATCCATGGCTCTTTTATTCCAAATTGAAATTATTATTTGGTTAATTATAGTGAAAAATTATTTTGGAACACTTGGTGAGACCCTACTAGGATTTTACCTCACACCCTATTTTTTCCCTCATGTGATTATAGATTTCATTCATCCAGGGTTTTTCATTAGGAAATAACCAATTGGAGGTGGAAGTTGTTGATATTATGGGCTCAACATGATATGTTCAATTGTACTTGGCCTCTTTTTCCTATCTTTATGGTACTTTTATGTTGTACTATTTGGGTTTTGTTGTACTTTTTGAATTATGGTACATTCAATTTTGGTTGTTTTCTTTAGGAATGCTGATATATATGTTTATATAGAAAACACCATTCTTAAATTATCTTTAATGATGTCAGGAGGAAGTCTCTAACCCGTGGGGATCTGTAATAACCTTCAGGCTATGTCAGTATTGACATGGGTATCAGGGTACCAGGGTATCTGGTATGATTCATGATAAATTGGTATCAGAGCTCTAGGTTGTGATTCATTTTTGATATCAGTGCATAGTGTGTAATTTTTTAGAGACATAGGAGGTATTTGTGAGTGAGTGATTGGACAAATATCACCATAATGATTGTTAATTTACCAGGGGTTGTTTGGAAAATATGTCTTGTGTATTATATCAAGTCTATTTCCAACTTTTTATTAAGATACGTTGAAATAAAAATCATTTTTATCTATATGATGGGATTAATTTTCCTTCATTCTCTTGCTTGAGTGTTGATCTAGGTAATCTTTTGAGGTCTATGATCTCATCTGTTGATTTTTGTAGAATCATGATTATGAGAAGGTGCATTAATAGGATATAGAGGTTAGATATTAATGAAACAAATTTAGGAATTAATCCCTAGGACCAAACTCTGGATCAGATTATTGTGTGTGTTTTCCAGGCTATCGGACAAGCACCTGCACCCATTCCCATTTAGTATATAACTATGAACCTTATGAGGGATGTTTCTAAGATTTAGGATTAGGAATTCCTTAACAAGAATCCAATGTTTTTTCAAGGATTGAATGATCCACTAGAGGATTAGGATTGGTTGAGAAGGGTCGATATTTTTCGTGAGTCCTTGGAAATTTCGTGATTCCATCATGGTGAAATGTGCCCCTTCAAGCTAGAGGGTCCTTTCATGACATGGTGGGACACAATGGAGATAGTCAATAAGAATGATGGATTAGATTAAAAATAATTTTAAGATATTTTCAATGGATCGTTTTATCCATATTAATTGTTCTTTTATAAGGATATCGAGTTTTTAAAACATAAGCAGACTGATAAGATCGTAATAGAATATGAAAATCACATTGATAGTCTTTTGATGTTATGAAATGGTATTTTATCAAACTCGAAAATGAAAAAACCTTTATTCAAGATTGATCTTTGATATAAAATTCATTTTCAGGTTTTCTTGATGAATATCCCTTTTTTATGCCGATGTTATGCATAGAGCGTTAATGATTGAGATGGACCTATCTTGTTAGTCATGGTTGACAGGAGTTCTATTTTATCCTAGTGGTAGCTCGGTGAGTTTCTTCAAATGAAAGAGGAAACATGTTGAGTCTCATGGTGGATCATAATAGCAGGGTTATTCTAGAACTCCTAATATTTTTGGAAGAGGCCATTTAATTGTCTACTAGTGTCGAAACATGATTACACTAAGATTCCCATGATATGTGGTTTAATAGAGTGATTAGGTATCTTATTGAAGTTATTTCATGTCTATTATACTACACATACTGTCATGGGATCATCTGTTCCTAAAATTTCTGCAGTGCAATCAAATGCTTCATGAACTAAGGGGTTATGTAGCGACCCTACTTTTCTTACATTAATTTTATATCATTTTAATGATAAAATATGTAAAACTAGTACACATAGACGACTCAAATGTTTAGTGTCTTGGAAAAAAAAGGACCATACATAAAATTTACAACAAAAAACATTTATTTAATTCCTTCTTCTCTAGCTTATTATTGGCTCTTGACTTCTGCTGAGTACAAGTAGTCACCTGAGGATATACATAAAAAATGGGTGAGTTAAAATCCTAGAAAGAGGATAATAGTATGAGTTAATAAAACATGGGTTGATCATAAAAATTATCATTATAACACACGTAAGGGATCGTAAATATGATAGAAAGAAATATTAAAAGGCTTGAAAAGTAGAAATTCATAAAAAGGAAACCATATGACTTAGTAGTTAACTTCCACACATAGTTGTGAACAAATATAGCATCAAGTTAAAACATATTTAATTTAATCATGAGGTTCTTCAAATTACCCAATGCATTGGAGCACTATATAATTCTGAGTACACCCGTCACATCATAACATCAACACTTCTCTATATAATTCTGATTCCACCTTTCACGTCATAACATTAACATTATCATGCATGCCACATATAATGTACAAAAATCATGGTCTTAAATAACCCATGGAAATTAATTGGTTACGTTTTAAAAACCATACATTCATAAACATTAGGTTTTGAAATGAAGGAGGGAATAACATACTTGATACAAGAACCATCAACCATGAGTGAGAAGTAAAAGGTGAGTACTTTAAAGAAGGGTTCTTTTAGAAAATAATATGTTTGACATAAAATCTAGTGAAAAAAATTTATATCAAAAGAAGTAATATAATTATGAAAAGGTGATTTTTAATGAATATCCATACTGAGAATGGAGTGAGAGAGGAAAACCTTAACGAAAGAATGTAGGGTTCATGAATTCCCCTAACCTTGTATCTGAACGCTTTGTTCAATTTAATGTATGGTATAATGACTTTAGATTCATTAATTAGAAATTAAAAAACATTATATACATTAATATAGATCATTATGGGTTCATTAAGTTATTTTATGGTCCTTTGGATGAGTTATAGAGTTTAAATTCATTGTTCGGATGTGTTCTTTTTCTTAGATTTCATGAACAGTTAAGTTGCGCCCATGAGTTAATGTTCGTATAGAACATGGATAAAAATAGATAATTACTAGTTAATGTTATTAATTAACATAAATATGTTTAAATTATCTTATAATGAATTTTTTTATATACCATGTGCATGAATCATTTGTTAAAATTTAATGATGATCATATTTGGTTAATTTGAGCGGTTTTTTATCACAACAGACATTTTTTCTTTTATCATTTTCTATTATGTAAAAAAATTGTTTCCAGAACATAAAAGGGGTTAAAAAATAAATATTATAACATTTTCTCAACCATATAATGGTTTTATTGACAACATTTAAGTAGTTGAAGGAAAAATGAAGTGCTTCACCCATGATATAGATAAATTAACACATCATGGGCAACACTTTCATTTTTTAAAAAAAGAGAGGGTAGAGTATAATGAATAATCATCCACTAACATGATATAATAACATTATATAAATAATAATTTACTGATAATGACATTTTTATAATATAATTTGTGGGTAAGAGAAGGAAACAAAGAAATTTCAAAGGAATTTGAAAGAAAAGAGAGAGAGAAATTATCTCTTGAATATATATTTTTATAGCCTCTTTAGAGGATAGTTTGTGGTATTTTTATGAGATCAAGGGATTATGTACATGTGGGAGGAGCTTGGAATGATATTTGAGTAGAATTTTGTATAGTAACAAGGATTAATAGGTGTGAGGAAATGAGGATGTGAGAGGTGACATTTATAGTGGAGGGGAGAGGGGTTTTCCCAATATTATAATCATTATTTTATTATTTCTTCAAAAGATAAATAATAGTGATTATTAAATTACTAATACAGTAACATGAGCATGTGAGTTCTAAACAATGGCCATTTACATCATCCATGACTCAATCATGATGCAAAAATTCATTTATTTAGTATATTTTTTAAATTATTGAATCTCACTATTCACAAAAATTCAAGTATTTTAGAAAAATAAAAAAAATTAACCTAACCATTTATTTGATGTGTATAATTAAAATTTAGATTCCATTTTATGAAAATAATTCTATAATTATGATTAATTTAATTTTTAATTAAAATCATAATTTATTTAGAAAATACAAATTTTACAATTAAAACTGTTTTTCTAACACTTTGAAAAATTAATTATGGTCTCATATAATTATAATATAATAAAAAGATATAATAATACTTGTTTATGAATACAATTTGTGAAAATTAATTTTCTTCTAAATTATTAAATTAATAATTAAATATACATGAATAGCCTAAATACCAACACTATAATATAATTATTTCATATTTTGACTTATATGATGGATAAATATTAATCATACTATCATTGATATGGTTCTATTAAGTTTTAAATTTTACTATTCATAAGGGTCATATTAATATTCATATGGGTAACATTACTATTCATAAGGGTATGTTACTATTCACCAAAAAATAATGTTTTTCCTATCAGACTCCAAAGAGTTTAATGATCGCAACTATGTATGTCAGATTTTTTAAATTAAAATCAAAGAAGTGGAAAAATTATGTTAAGAGTACACATAGAATTTAGTAGTTCATTAAATCATGAAATGAAATTATTATTTCTAATGTGATTTTATGTGATTATACTATATGACATTACAATAATATGTGAAACATTTCCTTGATAAATGTTTGGGTTGTTACATTCTACCCCCATTTTGAAAAATTTCCCTCGAAATTTCATTTTACATAAACAAATGAGGGTACTTCTCCTTCATCACATGCTCCAATTCCAATGTTTCTCCTTTATATATATGGTTCCTCCATAATAATTTGACAATTTGGGTTGTCTTTTTTTGTAGAACCTTATCTCTTTAGTTTAGAATCTTTACTTGAAGCTCCTCGTAAGAGATGCCATCTTCCAGTTTTACCACCTCTGATTTCTGTACATGTGAGGGATCTAGTATGTACTTTCTCATGATAGATACTTGAAACACATCCTGAAATTTAGACATTTTTTGTGGAAGTGAAAGCTGATAGTCTATGTCACCTATGTGGTCAATGATCTCAAAGGGTTCAATGTACCATAGGTTTAGCTTCCCTTTATTTCAAAACTGTATGAATCTCTTCCATGGTGATATTGGATGGAATAATTTATCTCCAACATCATTCTCCAAGTCTCGTTGACAGTTTTCATTATAGAACTTTTTCTAACTCTAAGAAGCATTAATATGTTTCTTGATGAATTAAACCATATCCTCCATATCTTTTACAAGATCATGTCCAAATAGATTTCATTCTCCTACCTCATCCAAATTGGTTGGAGTTATAAATCATTTTCTATATAGAGCTTCATATGGATCCATCTGAATACATGAGTAGAAGATATTTGTATATGAGAACTCAACCAATGGTATATAATTATCCCATCCACCATTGAAGTCTAAAGAGAATTATTTAAGCATATCTTAGAGCTTCTAAATTGTTATTTCAGATTGGTCATCAGTTTGGGGGTGATCAACCATTCTAAAATTTAATTCAATATTCAAGGAATAGTAGAGACTCTTATAGAATTTATATGTGAACCTTTTTCGAGATATGAGAAAATATAGAGTGGAACCCCATGCAGTCTCACCACTTCTTCACATATATCATTGAATGTTTTTCAAGCGAGAGACCTTCCCAAATAGCGACAAAGTGGGCGATCTTGGTGAGTAAGTCCACCACAACTCATATCACACAATTTCTATTAGATATCTTCAGGAGATCTGTAACAAAGTTAATAGTGAAATTCTTCCATTTCCACATTGGTATAGGAAATGGTTTCATCATCCCTTTGTAATTTTTTCACTCTTCTTTAACTTGATAACATATCAAGAAGCTGGAGATATATTCTGAAATCTCCTTCTTTATGTCATCCCAGTAGAAGTGTTCTCTATGTTCTCTGTACATGTTGGTTATAATAGGATGGATAGAAATATTATAGCTATGTAAACAGTCCAATATCTTCTTCTTTATCTCGAGTGATGAAGGCACACAAAGCCTTATTCCAAATCAAATAGCATGATCATCATCGATATGGGACTCTCACAGCTTACCATCCTTTACTACATTCACCTTTTATTGCAACTCTTGATCATCCCTTCACGCCTCTTTAATCTTCTCTTGAATATATGGCAGGTAAATACTTTGTAAAGGTTTGATGTATTCCCTTCCATTGTGATTTCCATATCTATCCTTTTCATATCCATGAAGATAGGTTCTTTCTTAGTCTACATCATGGAAATAATAGAATGTTCTTTTCTTCTCAGAGCATCAACAACCTTGTTCTCTTTTCAAGGATTATAGTGAATAGAGAATTTATAGTCATTTATTAGCTCAAACAATCTATTTTGGTTCATGTTGATCTCCTTTTGTGTGAACATATACTTTAGACTCTGGTGATCGGTATATATTTTTCACTTCTTACCATAGAGTTAGTGCTGCCAGATTTTCAATTCAAAATTAACAAATGCCAACTAAAGATCATGCGTCAGGTAGTTCTACTCATTTATCATCAACATTCACGAGGCATAGGCTACAACATTTTTACTTTTCATGAGTAAAAAACCCGAGCCTTTCATCAACGAATCACTATATATCACAAAACATTCTCCAATTTTCGGTAATGTGAGTATAAGTGATGTGATCAACTGTGTCTTTAGATCCTTGAATATTTCTTCACATTCTTTTGTCCAAACATACATTACCATTTTCCTTGTTAACTTAGTTATCAGGATTAAAAATTGTGAGAAATTTCTAATAAAATGTCGGCAGAACCCATCAAATCCAAGAAAACTATGGACTTCTATGACACTAGAGGGTCTAGACCATTCCTCAATTACTTTTATTTTTGAAGGGTCTATATAAATTCATTCACATGTGATCACATATCCCAAGAACATGAATAACTTCATACAAATGTCACACTTTATGAACATGGCATACAACTTATCCTTTCTCAATGTTTCCAACACAAGTCTTATATGTTATTCGTGTTCCTCCTCTATCTTTTAGTAGATTATAATATCATCAATAAATACTACCAAAAAAATTTCAAGGTAATGTCTAAAGACTCTATTTATCAAATCGATAAAGATTTCATGGGAATTTGTAAGTCCAATGGGAATAATCAGAAACTCATTGTTCCTATACATTGAATGGAAGTTCGTCTTCTGAATATCATCTTTATTCACCATTAGCTGATGATATATAAAATTATGATACACATTTGAGAAGTACTGAGGTCCTCTTAACTGATCAAACAAGTCAACAATAATTTGAAAAGGATTCTTGTTCTTTATGGTGATCTTCTTGAGTTCTCGATAATCTATACACAGCCACACTGTTCAATCCTTCTTATTCACAATGAGAACTAGCACACCCCAAGGTGATGCACTAAAGAGTATTGTCCCTTTATCTAAATGATCTTGAAGATAATTCATTAACACCTCCTGTTTGATAGGATCCATCCCATATGTACACTTTGAGATATGAGTAGCTCTGGTTATGAGTTCTATGGAAAATGCTACCTCACGGTCTAGGGAAAGTCTGGGTAACACTTCTGGAAGTACATCACTGTATTCCATCATAATATGAATTTCCACTAGGTTGACATTTATTTTGACTTAACTATTAGAGACAGTTATGCCTCTTCCTAGGGAATCAACACCCACATCATTAAAGGATTTTTTAAAGGATATTAACGATCTTCCTTGTATTTGTAGAGTATCATGGGATGGTTTTGAATATGAAAAGATATTTAGTTTTCCTGATAGTTGAAATGTGTTCTATAAAATGAGAGCCAATCCATTCCCAGAATGGCATCGAATTACATTAAGTTATGTATCATGAGAATCACTGTAGGAATCATCCTAATTATGCCAATGGGAGAAGAGTCCACCACTTCATGTTAAATTATTTAACCCCTCAGTGTTTTTACATATATCTCTACTTCAACGTTTTATAGATTCTATGTCATAGGTATAGAAAACATTCATGATATAAAGGTATGCATAGAACCAGAATCAAATAATAATTTTTCCATTCTTGAGTGATTAGGAAGTGTACCTTGTATGACATAATTGACATTCTAAATCTCAGCAGTAGTGATGGAATAATCCTTCCCTTGTTACTTTGTATTTTGTGGCTATTAATGCTAATTACCCTCAAGGACTCATGGTTTAGTGCATTCCCTTGCATAGTTCCCCTGCTCTTTACAGTTCTTGCATTGGACCATGGGTAGTGATCTCCTTTACTCAACAACATTCTCTTATCTTCTCATATATTTTCGACACTCTTGAGATTGGGGGCCTTCTCTCTCACACTTGAATCATTTTCCCAAACCTTTCAAGAAGTTTCCATGATGATTAATCCCACATTTTGACATGTGGGTGGATGAGTTTTCTTTCCAAATTTCTCATTAGATCATCTGGTATGAAAATCTATATTTATTTTTTTATCACAATAGTCATGGGACCATTCTATAAACTCCATATACACATTGAGGGAACATAATATGAATTCTTCATATCTCCCAATGTTTCGAATTTCAAGAGCCTTTCAAAGGTTGTGTTTTACTCCACTAAAGAGTCTATCAATTTTTATATAATTTTTTATAACAAATCATGAATCATACCATGAAAGCCTTGTGAAATTCAATTCATAGTCTATGAATGATTCTCCAACCATTTTCTTTAGCTTAATGAATTCTATATCCATCCTCATGAAATGATTATGTGGGAAATACTTGTTAAGAAACATTATATTAAATTATTCCCACTCCATATCTTCAATTTTGTCTCTCAGATTGGTGTTATTAATCAAACCCACCATTGTTCAGCCTCTCTATCGAGATGATAAACAGCCAGAGTCACCTTCTCCATCTCAAAATAATGAATCACAGAAAATATCTTATCCCTCGAGTTGACCCAATATTACACAAGTAGTGGATAAAAAGTTCCACTAAATTTTTTTGGTCATTTCCACATAAACCCTTGATAGCCAGTTGATCCCTCTTAGGTGAATGACATTTCACATTACTCATGTCATTATTCATAACCTGTGAATACTGGGTAAAAATCACCATGTATTTTTGAACTCCACATCCCAAAGCATTGGGGATGTCATTCGAGTAATCATTGTATTGTCCTTCGCATGCGTCGTTGGCATGGTTTCTCCTAGTTCGCACTATTTTCTAAAATAGAAATGTTTAGAACAAACATAAGTCAACATGTTATGAATAAATAATTTTTTTCTTTCTGAAATTAACACTAAATGAATATTTTATGTGATCCTTATGTTTTTCAACTATTCTTGTGTGCTTACATATATTTAGTCACATACTAGGTTTTTCACTATGGTTATCTAATCCTAATACCAAAATTAACAAAACCATGCCTTTGATACCAAATATACCAACCTTACTTTTCATAAATTAATTTTATGTCATTTTAATGATAAAAAAATTACACATTGAGGATCCAAAGGTGTTGTGTCTTGCGAAAACTAAGACCATACATAACATTTACGACACAAAAACTTTATTTAATTTCTTTTTATCTAGCTTCTTATGGGATGTTGAATTCTCCATAAAAAAAATACTATCTAGAGGATATATATCAAAAATGTGTGAACTAAAAGCACAGTAAGAGGATAATAACATGAGACAATAAATCATGGGGTGGGCATAAACATTATCATCATAACATTGTAATGAGATCATAAACACGATAGGAAGAATTAATAAAAGGATTGAAAGGTGAAAATGCATAAAAATGATACATTATGTCATTGTGGTTAACTACCACACATAATTGAGAACTAATATAACATCACTTTCACACATATTTAACTTTAATCATGAGGTTATTCACATTACCCAATGCATTGAGCGCTGTATAATTCCGAGCGCACCTATCACATCATTACATCAACATTGCACTATATAATTCCGAGCGCACCCATCACATCACAACTTTAACATTATCATGCATGCCACATAGAACATACATCAATATTGGACATAAAGAACCCATGGAAAGGAATGGGTTTAATTTCATAAATCATACATTCATGAACTTTGGGTTCCTAAATAAAGTAAGGAATAAAATACTTTGTACAAGAACCAAAATCCTTGAGTGAGAACTAAATGGTGTGTTTTTTAAAGAAGATTTCTTTTGGAAAACATTATGTTTGACATAAACTGAAATTAAAAATATGTATATCCTAGAAATATTATCACAATTAAAATTAATTTAAATTTAATGAATATCCATACTGAAAATGGAGTGAAAGAGGGAAAACTCAATGAAAGAAATTATGGGTCATAAATTCCCCTAACCTTGTATCTGAACATCTTCTTCACTTTAATTGTATGTATAATGAAATTAAATTCATAAATTAACAATTAAATAAACTTTACTGAAATAATATGGATCATTATGGTTTTATTAATTTTTTCAGACTTTGGATGAGTTATGGAGTGTAAATTCAATGTTTGGGAGTGTTCTTTTTCTTAGTATTCAGGAACTGTTCACTTGCGCACCTAAATGGAAGTTCGTATAGAACATGGATAAACATACAGAATTGATATTTCATGTTATTAACTACCTTTGAGTAGTTTAAATTATCTTATAATGAATTTATTTATATACCATGAAGATGAATAATTAGTTAAAATTTAATGATGATGGTTTCTAGTTAATTTGGGAGGATTTTGGATCACAAAGATCATGTTTTGTTTTTTCATATAGTATTATATATCTAATTTGTTTCCAAAACATAAATGGTGTTATGAAATAAATATTAAAAACTGTTTTCAACCATTTTATGCTTTTATTGACTTCCTTGAAGGATTTTATGGAAAACGGAAGTACATTACCCATGATATGGGTAAATTAACACATCACAGGCAACAATATCATTTTGATAAACAAAGGGACAGAGAGGGAGGAGTATAATATATAATATTCTATTAAAATTATTGAATAATGTTATATAAATCATACTAGAGTTATCAAGACATTTTGAAGAGCTATGTTGAGGATAATAGAAGAAATGAAATGAAATTTTAAAAGAATTTGAAAGAAAAGAGAGAGGGAGAAATTACCTCTTGAACATATCTTCTTTTATAGACACTTTACGGTAGAGGTTTTAGTATTTTTAAGATAAAAACGGAAGATGGAAGTGGGAGAGGATCTTGGTAATATATTTTATCATAATTTGGAGTTTTAATAAGCCTTGAGAGGTGTGAGGAAATAAGGTTGTGAGGGGTGGTATTTATAGTGGAGGCGAGAGAGGTTTTCTCAATATTATAATAGTTAATTTAATATTTCTACACAAGACAAGAAATAGTAACAATTCCATCAATAAATATGGTAACATAAGAATTTGAGTTCAAACCAATGGCCATTTATATCTTCCATGACTCAATCATGATTCATAAATTCATTTATTTAGTATATTTTTCAAATTATCAAATTTGACTATTCACCAAAAATTTAGATTTTTTAAAAAAATCTCAAAAATTCACCCCAAAAATTAGTTTTACATGTATAATTTAAAAAATGAAATCCATTTTATGAAAATTATTTTCAAAATTTTATTGATTCAATTTTTAATTAAAATTATAATTGACTTGAAAAATAAAAATTTTAAAACCGAAACAACTTTTCTAACACATTGAAAAATTAATTCAGGTTTCTTAAAATTATAATATAATAATAAGAAATATAAATATTTGTTTATGGTTAAATTTTATGAAAATAATTTTGCTTTTAAATTATTAAATTAATCATTAAATATTCATGAATTACAAAAATACCAACACTATAATATAATTATATCATATTTTCACTTATAGGATGGATAAATTTTATTTCTACAATCATTGGTAAGGTTCCATTAACTTGGATAATTTACTATTCATAAGGGTTATATTATTATTCATAAGGGTAAATTTACTATTCATAATGGTATGTTACTATTCACTAAATATTATATTTTTTCCTGTCAGACTCCAGAGAGCTTATTGATCTCAACCAAGTATGTTATATTTTAAAAATTTAAATAAAAGTAGAGGAAAAATTGTGTTTAGAGTACACATTGTGTTTAGTAGTTCATTTAATCAAGACATGGAATTATATTTCCAAAAGTAATTTTATGTGACTATATTATATGAAATTACTATAATTATTGATAAATTTCATTGAAATTTTTTTGGGTCGTTTTAGTTTTTATCTACATGAATATGAAATGAAGCTTCTTCACATAGTGGAAGAATCTCCAAAAGGAAGAAGATATGGGTCGTGTGACTGTGGGAGGTACCATCACCATAACTTCATATTTAGTGAAAATATTATTTGATAATGGTGAATATCATTCATTTATATAAACTTGTATTTTCAATCATCAATTTCTTACTACAATGATTTTATCTTATGTGATGGATATTACAACTCCCCCAAGAAGAATGAGAGGGCATGGTTTTCATTATCATTCTAGGGTCTTCACTTTATTGTATATAGATATTACATGGGATTCTTTAGTTATGAACATTAATATACTTGACATCATTTTCAAGAAGGATTTCATCAATTCTAATAAATCCCATAACAGTATATATCTTTGGCGGGTCTCCATTAATATGACTAATGGAGTGTGTCATATCATTCAAGTAGAATTAGTCCCAATGTCGAGTAGAGCCAGAAATTCTTTACCTAAGCTGGAAAAAATAATATTTGTTTTATCATTTTATTTGGAGTGACAATATTTGAGTGATTATCTCCCTCCATTTGTCATCATGTTTTCCAATGATTTTCTTTTTTAATTTTATAGTTTTCCACTTGTTAGGTAGGTAGAGTTTTATATTGATTTAGTGTTTGGTACTCATATAGTATCTATTCCTTCATACCACATGAAACTAAATAAAATTTAAGAGATAAAGAATCTATTGTATGATCTTTTAGAGAAAGGATTTATACACATGAGCGTGTCACCTTGGGCATCTCTAGTTCTATTTGTTAAGAATGATGATGGGTCAATTCACCATCTTATTGACTACATTAAACTCAATCGAGTCACAATAATGAAAAATTAGTAGTTTTCATGGATTGATGATTTTGTTGACCAGATTAAAAGGGAAAAGTGGCTCTTGAAGTTTGATCTTAGATCTAGTTATCACTAGTTTAGAATAAAAGAATCTGACACTTTGAAAACTATCTTTCAGAGATGGTATGAACATTAGGAGTACCTTTTCATTCCATTTGGTCTAACCAATGCTCCTACAATATTTATATATTTTATTAATCGTATCACCCACAAGTATCTTGAAACTTTTGTGGTAGTCTTTATAGAGTACATCTTTGCTTACTCTATGTCCTAGGAGGATCATGGGCGTTATCTAAGAGGAAATCTAAATTTTTTGAGAAATCACCAACTTTATAACAAACTATTGAAATGTGATTTCTGCATTCGTGAAGTGATGTACTTCGGAAACATCAATTCATAACATGGTATTTAATTTAATACAAATAAGGTGAAATCTGTTACGACATCTTTCAACCAGAAAATATTTTTTATATTCAAAGATTCTTAGGATTAATTTTATATTATCATGGTTTGTAAAGGTTTTATCAACATTGGATTCTCCAATGATAGACCTAACTCAAAAACAGAGTGTTTTCATGGTATTAATTCTTTTATTGTTCATTTGTTGAGGTAAAAATTATTTTTACTACAACTCTGGAATTGAATATTTCAGAGGCTAGGAAGGTCTATGTGGTCTTTTATGATACATCAGGATTGAGATTGGGATGTGTTCCTATGTAGGGTGATATAATCTTTTCATATGGATCTTGATAGATTAGGATTCACATGATTAATTATATGACCCATGAAATTGAACTCACATCTATGATGCATTCACTTAAGATTTGGGAGCCTTACCACTTAATGGAATGTTTTACCAAGTATTCTATCCATAATATCGTGAGTTATATCTTCCCTAAAATAGATTTAAATCTCCACCTGTGGTTTTGGCTGGAGTACCCAATGTATTTTTATTTCCATATCACCTATACCTTATTGAAATAGAATGTCATTTTAGATTATTTGAACATGAATCATTCAACCAGGGGCATGAAAGAATCATATGAAGAGTGAAACTTAATGGATATTTTCATATTGTTTCATATAAGAGTTCATGAAATCAGAGTTGAGGTTTTTTTGCCCAAATTTTAGTTGACCTGCACTCTTATTTAGATGATCCTCTAGGAGAAATATCTTGATGATGAATTCTATATCATAAGAGACTATCTTAATAGTGGGGGGCCATTTATGACTGGCCATTCTTCTTTGAGGGTATTCTATGTTTATAAAATTAGTACATAGTACCTTTTCCTATGATAAAATATGTTCTGGAGGATTTCACTAATTACCAGTGGGAAGTGCACCCTGGAACCACAATGATGTTTTATAACATGAAATGATGATTATGGTGGCTATGTATGTGACATGGAATTGCTAATTTTGTCTCTCTTTATTTTACATGCCAATAGGCCAAGGCTAAGAACAAGAGACCTTCAAGATTTCTTCATCCACATCTAATTCCTCCATGGAAGTGGGATGATATTTCTATGGAATTTTTGGTTGGGTTGTTTCATACTTATAACAAGAATAATGAGAGGAGGTTTTTGATCGATAAACTGACCAAATTAGATCACTCTATTCCCATTTTTTATACAAAAAAAGTTAACGAGAGAAAAAATATATATGTGAAAGAGATTATTTAATTGTGTAGAATTTAATCTATTATAATAACTGATAGAGAACCTTTGTTTACTTATCACTTTTAGAGAGGCATTCGGGTGGCACTAGAATCATAGGTCCATTTAATCACGACATATCATTCGTAGTGAGATGACATGATAGAAAGAGCTATACAAATTATTGAGGATATACTTCACATATGTGTTCTATAATTTGATGGATCTTCGTATGAACTTTTAGAATTTTCTTTTGAGAGTTATTATAATAATATTGATGATTCCACAATCCAAATGAATCATTGTGAGTCATTGATTAGCTGACCTTGAAAATCTCTACTGTGTTGGATGAGGATCAGTGAAAGTTACTTGATTTGACCAAACATGGTTCAGTAAATGACAAAAAAGTTCAGTTTATTCCTCATAGAATGATGAAGACATATATATGTTATAATATTATGTTAATCATCATCACAGACCATTGGAATTTTTAGTTGGGTGATAAGGTATTTTTGAATGTTTCACCTCATTTAGGCCATTAATGGATTTGGAGACAGGGGAAGCTTACTCCTCATTTGGTGGGAACATGTGAGGATATTAAGTAGGTTGGTAAAGTGGATTAGTTTTTATAACTCCTTCTACATTTTATGTCAAAAAATAATTTGTTCTATGTAATGTAGATAAAAATTTATCATTCTGATCTATATCATGTTCCAAGTTAGGGTGATCTTGATGTTGAGGTTGATTTATCAATGACTGAGAATCCACTCAGGATTGTTGATTCTAAAACCAAGGTACATCATAAGAGGATATTACATTTGGTTTGAGTTCTATGGTAGAATAATTCTGATATTCATGAGGTGTGGAAGAGATATGTATTGATGAGAGATTTGTGGCATCATCTTTTTTACATGGAGACTTCATGGCAGACATTCTGGGGAATGAAAATTTCTATGGTGATGAGGTTATAACAACTTATTATTGTTTTCAAGTACCATTCAACAGCTCTTTACAATCATTCTTCGGTTTGGGATCATTTATGGGTGCTTCATGATAAATTTTAAAAAATTTGGATGTCTTTTAGGCTGTGCACAATTAGCTAATGGTTTTTCAAAAATGTGAGCCCTGATAGTGAAAACCATGAAGACACAAGTAGTGAGGGGTTTCACAGTTAGCACATGGTCTCAAAAACATGTTCCCACCTAGTATAAACCTTTAACCCCTTTATAATGGAGCAAGATTTAGAAAATGGTGTGGCCCTTCCCATCTAACGATGCACTTATAATTATTTGATTATGAAAACTGGTAAATGAATTCCCATATCATCATTTTATCTCCCAATCATCCCAAAATCCCTATATAATTATTTTCATGGATAATAAGGCTCTCCGAAACCCTAATTTCTCCTAAAACCCCCTTTCAAGGTGGATCATAGTTCAATGAATAATGTTCGATATCATCCGGGTATGAGAATATTCTCTTCTTGGTCTATCCTGATATTTTCTTCTCTATTAAGGGTTTTCTTAGATATCCATGTTATTGGAGGGTCTAATATCCATTATTTCTTATCTTGGATATTGGTTTTATTCTTGTATGTTCATTTACTACATTGTTCATTGGAGATTCCCATTGCGGTTTTTGTGTTACGTGATCCTGTGATCTAAGGTAGGTGGTTCCATATTAGTTTGGAAAATTAATTTAACCTATAATTTCTTCATTGTTTTTATTCCATTTAATTAAATTGTGAAAATAAAATCCACATAGAATTATGATCTTAATTTTATATACTATGAAAATTAGGGAAACCCCCCAATTACTTTGAATTGGGGTGTGATTTGTACTTTATTAGAATTTTGGCATACGATTTTTGAAATTTAATTACAAAATTGATTTTGAGAAAATGGTTTAAATTGTATTTATATGAACCATGGATTGGTTTTATCCTGAAAAAATCATATATTTATTAAAAACCCTTGTTTTAGTTTTCAAATAGATATTGACATATTGAAATGGAGAATAACGAAATTGTATTTAAAATAGTTTTGAAATAAATTATCCAGTTATTGATTTTTTTTTAAAAACATGAAATCCTAGATTGTTATTTAGTTATTAGGGACAAAAATGACCGGTTGGAATTTCCCTAGCAATATATTGATGTTTTGAATCCCTTATAGAATCATACCTTCATATATATTTTCCTCTGTATGATGTTGATTATTCTTCTCTAACCATTGTATAAGAGACGTGTGTGCACATTTCTATTATCATTATATGTGATTTTAAGGATCCCATGACCTAGAACTATCATACCTCTTAGAAGTTATCCATTTTTCTCATTTGTAATTATTATTTTATATATTCCATGGTTTTTAATTATTATTTACACAAGCTATGTGAATTTGTTTAAAACATTTTATATAAAATTTGTATTATGCTATTATTTTAAATGTTTCCATAAATTGAAAAGAAAATAATGATTTTTTTTAATTATGATCTTGTACTTCCATGAATATTTTATTTAAAATTGAAATAATTATATGGTTAATTATTATTGAATCCTATTATGGAACACATGGTAGGATCTTACTATTATTTTAACCTACACCATATCTTTTCCTTTGATAAATTTTAGTTTTATTTCTTCTGGGTTCGAGCAATATGAATTTACATTTTTAGGTGTTGGTAGTTGATATTATAGGCTCAGAGTGTTTTTTTCGTTGACACGTTTTCTATATTTCTTATCTTTCTAGTACTTTTTTTATGCACTTTTTTATGTTTTGATATATCTATTTAATATTGATATTGTATCTTTTGGCATTTTTCATTAGGAATGCTGATATGTATCTATTTCTTCCCCAATTTTTATGAGATGAAACCATTCCCACTTTATTTTGTAGGATTCTTGCCGTTAGTCACAAACCCGTGTGGATTGGGAACACCCTTAGGGTTATGTTAGTGATGGTTCAGGTATTATGGTACAAGGAAATCTGGTCGGGTTCTTAATAACATGATTCTACTAATTTCAAAACTTATTCTAAAAGAACGACATTTAATTCATTCTTCATATGCTATATGAAAATTACATAGTTTTAATAATATGTGGGATGGAGCCACAACTTTTGGAATTATTGTTGGATCAGGAAAACCTATACATATCTTGCTAGGAGTCTATACACACCATCTCAGTACTAGGGTATCTGGGATAGTTTTTGATAACGTGCTTATTATTATCTCAAAAAATATTCCACAAGAACCACATTTAATACATTCTTAATATTATATATTCAATTACATAATAGAAACAATTTTTGGGTTGAAGACACAACTTTTGGAATTATTTTGGGATCAATAAAACCTATACATACCTTGTTATGATTCTATATACACCAGATCAGTTCACAAAACATTCTCCTTATTTCTTTAATTTCATTCATCATAGATAAATTAAAAACTGAATTATATTTTGATATTTCTTGTAAATTTATCTACATTATTTTTAAAATTTAATTCATTAATTTTAGATATTTTTATGATAAAAAAATATCCCAGATTTTGATCTACCTTCTCACAAATTTAAAGATAAGTTTATCAGGATTGGATCATCAAATTTCATCGATTCGTGATATTTTTAATGATTAATAACACTTCTATAATCATTATAATTTACATTCTTTGTATTTTCATAATTCTATAAAATATTATTTTTCACTATGGAAAATATCTTATAGGATCCATATGATATTTTTCTTTTTTTAAATGTATATGAATGCCATATAATATAAAATGGGAAAATATCATAAATTCTAGCCCAAAAATCATTTATTATCAGAGTTATTATCCTATGTTTAAATCTATTATGGGAATCTAAAAAAGTCAAATGTGCACAAAATTTTCATAGTTTCATCAAACATTAAAGTTGTATTCTCGGTGAAATTACATACAGAATAAAAAAATGACTCATGGCCTTCTCATATCATATACAAAATATTCTATCACATGAAAAAGACAAATCCCCAACTCACAGTTCACATAGCACAATTTATACTATTTAGATAAAATATATTTAGTCTAGATGAAATCACTTATACTTTGGAAAAAATTTCTTTCAGATTTTTCCAATGCTATGGACTTGATATCTTATAACCTAATATCTTAAGGGAATCACATAAGAATTTATACTTAGAAAAAAAATTCAACTCAAACACATGAATTTTATATTCATACAAGTAATGCAAAATTAATTTAAAAATCCTCAATGCCACCTCCATGTACTTAAAATATATCAAATAATCTCTAGATTATATTAGGAATTAGAAACATAATTAAAAATCCAATGAATATTATTCTGTTGAATTTCAATGTAATAAATACCTATGGTAGAAAATTTCAAAAAAATATTATTCCTTCTCAACTACTACATCATTTTGACCTCTATAAATTATCTTCCAAGAGATATAACAAACTCTAATCAGTAACATTCATTTTGAAACACTCATGGATGGATCCTAAAAGACTTTATCATTTTAATCTATATGGTAGACTCAATATATTAATGTGATATATTCTCTTACTCATTATAGATGATGTATTCACCACTCACAGCATTAGTATATGTTATTTGTTTTCTCCAAAAAGAGAATATATATAAATAAACTGATTTTATAGGGATTTCCATTTAAATTTGTCATCCATGTCCTTTAAGGGTGGTTTGAATATAATTTTATATCTCCAAAATATGTGGGAAAATGTCCCATAATTCTCATAATAAATTTAATTCATACATATTTAAAACAAATATATTTTTTTTACTCATCCAATGTTCACCTAATTCCACTCTACTTGAGTTAATTTCAATGCTATTTAAAACCACTGATAATATAATTTATATCCTAATTTTTGAAAATATATAAAAAAGAATGAAAGTGTGTCTCCACAGTAATTGTATTAAAGTAATCATTAAGAAATTATTCTATCCCTAATTTAATATAGTTCAAAGGAAGTCTTATCATATTTTAGTCCTCAATAAATATCATCTTCATTTTATTCATCCACATGTATTGTGCTTAATTCATTCCATGAAATATGGGAGTAATCAATTTTTTCTTAGAAGTGATCCATCAACCAATCATATCAAAATTTAAATGGGATAACCTATTTTATAAAATAATAGTTACATGTTTAAACAACAAATATATCCATTAACTCACTATAATCTGCTACCAACACTAAATTTTACCTCACAGGGTCTGTCCAAATAGGTTTTCAAAATGATTTGAGAACCTATAATCACATCAACTGACACATTAGAAAAATAAATGTGAAAGGTATTTCTTATAAAATTTCATTATATAACAAATAAACCTTGATAAACATTAAAAATTTGACATAATAGGTGATAATTGAATAAAAATCATAAATCATTCTTCATCCTTAATATTTTGAAGGGGATATCAAGATATTCGAAATTTTCATAAAAATATTAATCCCTGGAAGCCTCACCTTATTTGAATTCTCCCACTCACAATATTCTATCCAAACATATTGACCATCAATTCTATGTAAATTATCATAACTAAGAACGTGTTAATAAAATGATATATTCAAATGTGCAGTTAGATCAATGGGTGGGGACATGTTGCTCAACCCAATGACACCTTTCCATAAAGGTATAAAGTATCTAGAACTCCTCATGATTCCTTGACCACTAATTTTCAAAATATATCCACCCATATGGAAAATAACTTATTTTTTTATTTCTTTATTCACATTACTTTTAATATATGTTTTCTTTATAAACTATAATAGTTTTCTCCTTCTTATATTTATCAATATTCCAAGGCTATTCCTTTTGGTGTAGAAACTTCTTCAGTATAAAATATTTCATATCAATTGTAGTATGTGGTCCTTTAACTTTAATATTAATCCTTAAATTATATTCTTGAATACATTTCATGAACTTGATATCCACATGTACATACTTATTACAATTATAACACATAAATATACTTCCCTTCAAAACATCCTTTTTGGTATGATTTTAATATCATCACATGGAGTTTATATAAAAATAACAATTATGTAATATTTTTCATGGATTGAAACTTCCCTTTGGGACTCCATTTTACTCCCATTAACATCAATATGGACTTAAATTTTGAAATGATCCCTGATATGGCCTTTATGTCTCAATAAATGAAAATTCACTCTATAGGTTTGATTCCCTTCTTAGACTTCATCAAATAATTATTAGGAGTAATTGAGAAAACATTATTCTTTTATTCCCTCCTCAATCTATACAAAATAACTTATATCTCAGTATGTGGTGAATATTTATTATCAATAGAATATGAGTAATATATTGAAGGTTTATAAAAATAATCATTAATGTAGTTACCACATATATTCACAACTCAATAAAACTTTCTAGTGGTTCATAATAATTATTGAATGATAAAATCATCCTTTTAGGTAAATTCTACTTCATTAAAAAAGGATTATTTCTTTTCTTACATATTCACCCCTTGATTTATGGTGTCTATGATTTTAAAATATTGACATATTATACAAGAAATTAATATTCCAATAATTTAATCTATAGTAGCACCAACATATCCTAATTAATCATGTTCTTTTACTATTATATTAAATCATTACTTATTTTTTAATATTGATATCATTGGGAAAGAAAATAATTTTCCTTACTACATTTACTGGGAATATTTTTTATGACATGATCACTTTCACCCTTAATGATGAAGTGGGTGTATTAGTATTACGCCATCAAAAATTTTATTAAATTAAACATCACTTCCAAAAAATATATTCAGTGAAATCTATTTTTTGGGTTGTGAGAAATATTTCTCCATGAGTTTGTGGTGGTATATTCCCCAGATGATCTCAAGATTATCTCACAACCATTTAGATTCTTCTTTTAAATAACACTAATTAATGAGTATTTTATGGAATAATTATCATCCCAATATATTGATATGTTTTAGGTTTTCACCCATGGAGATTTTTTAGTTTCCCTTATATCTCAAGGAAATTATCATTGAGATAATACTTATTATTATTAATTTATCTCATTTTATCTTCACCATAAATTTCCAACTTTTGAATTTGTTCTTCATGAAATTTCCTTGTCTTTACAAGTGAATTATATAGATCATTCACCCTTATTGATTTAACTTTTTTATGGGAATACATGAAAACCATGCAGACTTTATGAATGTTTTCTAATTCTGGGAACCCCTAATTATCTATATTATCAGAAAAATACCTCTCATATTAATCTATTTTAAATTCCTTATCATCACTAAAGAATAAATCATTTTAATGAATGCTAGTTTCTCCCTTAAAATACAACATCATTGTGTTATTGTTATAATTTCTCCAATACTTTGATAATAAATCACCCATTTAATTAGTATTCACTTAATTATGTGACTTATCATCATGAATTTCACTAAAGGATATGAACACAAATGTCAGGAATTCATTGGGTACATTCTCCAAATAATTATTAATGTCAATATAATGGTCCTTTGTTGATTTATTATGCCTATTTTAATAGATTGATAATTATTTTTCTGAGAAATAATATCTAATAGATTTACCCAATAATTTACCAATTTAAAAACCCCTAGATATTAGTGATTTTATAATCTTTATTAATCACATGATAAGAATCTTTTCATCTATCTTCATCCTATTTTTCTGGGTATTTTTGAAACATCTAATTCTATCTCAAACAAGATGGTAGTAACTTTTTTCTTTTGAGGGTCTCAGAACTTAAGTCATCAAATCATATATTTTGTGTAAAAAAACATGGAATTTTTTTTAAAACAATTAAGGGGGTATATTTTTATCATATATAATTATTACTAAACTATATTGATCTAATAATTAAGAGTCTATACTCTAATACAAATTATAAGTCCTAGTCAGACCATGTATACAAACCTGTGATGGGGGTAAATCATATAATGTTAAATTTTAAAAAATATTCCAATTAATTATTTCAATATCAAACCCCTATGGTATTTTGAACCTTTGTGGTCCATTAAAACTCACATGGATCTTCTATTATTCAACCAAAGATATAAAACACAATCATTCCATTAATATAATAATGTAATGAACATGTAATTTTTTATAAGATCATCCCTGATATAGGAAACCTACTCTTTACCATGTTCAACTCATGATAATCCATGTATTCTCCACTATAAATATAATTATCTGTAAAAAGGTTGTGGTGTGATGTTATTATCCTAAAAATCTGTCACCAAATTAAATATTTTATTGTCTTTACATTATTAAAAATGTGAACTAGGACTCTACTATCTAACACAAATAGTGGGATCTTTATACTGAATCAATGAGTGTTCAAACTAGAATCCCACCTACTAGTATTTAGTATTTCCTTACACGTCGTAAAGTTGATCCCAATATAATCTAGATGTATTTTCACCCTTAAAGATTATATATGTCCCTACTATATACAATATATTAAACAACCATGATAAATTTAAAAGTTCAATGTTGAAATTCAACCTCTATTATATCCAGAACTTCAAGTTATTTACAATCTATATTGCATGAAACTCACAACATAGTCTTTTAAGGATCTGTAGTCCCAAAAAAAAGGAAAATATTTCTATACATTTGTATTTCACACTCTTTTATTATTATATTTTTATTCTTCCTTTACTATATTTTCTTGTATAGGTTAGTACACTCAATTTTTTTTACTACTACTACTACTATTCATCTTCTTCTATACATAGATTTTCTTTCCAGAATCATATAGTATCATAATCATCATTGATTTTATGCTTAGACTCTCGATATACTTATTGTTATCTTACTTGAGATCTCTAATTCTCTCATTATACTCCCTTGGTTAAAATTAATTAATCTTTGAATCATTATTAATTTTCAATTTTTTATTCTTAGCTATTCTCGTATCCTCTAATTCATGGGAAACTATAGTAAATGTATTTTATGATTTAAAATATCACCAAATAGGATGTTTAAACTATTATTGTAGAGTACTACTAAAGAAACATTATTAAATACCCATTTTTTAGTTGCAATGATTTTTTGTGCACTGTGAAATAAAAGATCCCACTTGAAACATATTTTCATGAGTTTCAAATTTACTAGGTAAAATTCAATTTTAATTTTATTAACCCTAAATAGTTGATTATGTTTCTAGGAAATATTTAAAAAGATCAATATTTTAAATTGATATCAAATTCATCCATATAAACCACATTCAAATTATTATTCTTATATTATATAAAAATTACATAGTCGCTTCAATATATGGGAAAATTATTCCTCTTGAGACATGGGTTCTTGATGAATAAAACATGTACGAATCATTACTTGAGTATGTATACAACATCAATGATCCCATCATCTTCTCATTATTTTTCAAAAATATCCCTTCAAAAATGACTTAGGATATGAGGAATAGGTGAATATTTTATGTAAATGCATCGACATTACTTTTTTAAAATATATAAATATATTTCATCTGATTTTAATATACATAAAATCTCTCACATATTGATTCTTATTCTTATAGATATTATAATAAATATCTATGGCTCTAATATTGTCTTTACATAACATTATAAAATTTATAATGATTATGAGAAACTATTTAATCATTTAATTTACTACATTTAGAAAATAATAATTTTAGAAAACATTATTTATTATCATTTAAAATATTATACGGGATCGATAAGATATTATACATTAAATAATAGTATCACCTCATAAAAATATATAATATGACAAAACTTCATTCATGGTTTCCTAAAGTTCCATTATGTATGTGATAATTATCCTTTGAATAGATAAATTTTGTTAATGGATTCTCAATTTTTTTAGAGACCATCCATTACTAAAATGCAGAAATGTAAAATTTCATACATAGGATCAATTTACTTATGTCTAGACAGAACGACTTACAACCTTTTAAAACTACCCACATAAAAAAATGTCATATTAATAATATAAATAACATACATGTGGCTCATGTAGCTCAATTATCTTATGCATAGAACAAAATTCATATGTATGTATGAAATATCTTACATTTGAAAAAATATTTTTTCATTTTTAAATTACATTACATTGGATATATTACAACCCAATATCATAAGAGAATCATGAATGAATTTATAATTATCTATATTTTGATAGTACTATTTGAAACATAGATTCATCAAATAAAATACGATTACATTGTATCTTCCTAGTAACTCTAAAACTATTTTTAATCAAAACGTAATAGCTCTAAAAAATTGTTGGAATTATAAATTAATTTTAAATTTATTTATGATTTTTAAAAATAATTGATACATAATAAATACCAAAGAAAATTTATTTCTATAATGTTATTTTACTCCTCCACTATATCCTTATCATTTCATTTATAAAAGATCATTTGTCTGATATAAAAAACTAAAATCAATAGGCTTTAAGATCAATCACACAATGATGTATTATATAATACTAATACTCCTAAATATCTCATGTATACTCAATCTACTCAAGTTATATCTTCTCTAAATACTTATAGATTATATAGATACACCTTACCACTTATGAACTAGTCATTGGATATTAATAAATATTTTTTCTATAAATAGTTTCAATTGAGAAGGGATTCCATTTGAAGCCTTCCATCCTTGTATTTAAGGGAAGTAACACTTCAATTATAAATTATTAAATAACACGAGAAAACTTCAATTACCACTCATAAAAATTTGAATTTAAACATATTGATAGGAAATGAAATTTAGGATTTACCTAGAGAATGAAAAAAATCATACTTAAATCTTCTCACCCAATAAGAAATTACACCATAATCTGTATGCCACCAATTTTCACTAAGGTATTTAATATTATTTTTTATTTATTAATGAATTTCATTTATGTTTGTTTTTTGAACTTGAATAGTTATAATGAGGTGATGATGATCTCACCTTATAATGAAACCAATGTCATGGGAGTTTTAGTGGGCATTTTTCCATGGGTGATTCCCCTTTGTGAAAGGGTGAGGGGTGAAATATCAAGTTTATGAATCTCTCCTTGTATTTTTGCTGAGGGATTCCTCATATAAGAAATGATCAGCAACACCATAATATGGTGAATTCCATGGTGTGTGCTAGAATGAAAAGGGGTGAGGGAATTTTTCATGGTGTTTAGGAATATTTATGGTTCTTGATAGATTCCATGGGGTACACTATGACATAGTGGATTCCATGTTCCATGTTATTGGGAACAAACCTAGTGTGAAATTTTTGTGGTCATTCCATTTTCCTCTACCAATTTTAGTGGTGTTCAACTGCATTTCTATCCTCATTATTATGTATTCTGACCTAGGGAGTTCCCTTAGAGCTTATCCATCTTTCAAAAATGTTCTCTTGTATTTATTTATCATTTTTTTGATTCATGATGATTTATATGGACAGTTATTCCTTTATTTTTTTTTTCATTTTTCCCTTATATTCCATTGACATTCTCCTCCTCCAAAAACGTTAATTTATTCATTGATCAATTTTAGATTTTGAGTCCATTATTATCATTGGGGTTTTTAATATTTATAGAATAAGGTGGTTATATTCTCACTCTATTCACCTTATGTCATTTAACGTGACATGTTGTGTCTTCTTTTTCATAAATGATGGTAATTTTTTATAATATTCCTTTTATATTACACTCTACAATATACTAGTATGTTTAATATGATTTTTATTCCAAACAATACCTATATGTATTACCCATGGGGGTATAAAATGTTTCTAAAATAGATTTCATACTATGAATATATTTTCCACAAGACAAGTTGTTTTTAAAAATTGAATATTTTCTCTTTTAATGGAACTAATGTGATTTGAATGAGTGTATTAAAATAAATTTATAGAAAAAAATATGCAACACACCAACATTTTAAAAAAAGGACATATTATTTGATATCGTTTATGACATGCAACACAAAGCATATAATGGAATATAAAATCCTCAAAAATTAAAATATATTTAATTTTCTATATAAACTATATGTATTAAATATATTTCAATTCACACAATACTGAGTTATTTTTTATTGATCATGACAATGAGTTTCTTTGATAGCTTGTGTTACATGCAAGATCGAGTTTTACCGAATACTGTTTATATCATTCTTTAAAATGATTATAATCTCCTAGTCAGTAAATTAGTGGTTATGAATAAAATTAAATAACATATAAGAATATACGGATTAATTCATTTGTTACCAATTTATTATAAATTAATTTAAAAACCTATTGAATATAAAGGAAATATTTTTAGAAAAATGTATTTTTTTACACCAAACGATTTTTATCTAAATTAATTAAATTAATTATAATTAGTGAATGATAATAATTAAAATTTCATAATATATATTCAATAATATATTTTTTCATATCCATCTAATAGATTTGATATGAATATGAAAATAACAAATCTTTTTTATGCATAAAAATAATTTTTTTTTTCTAAAGGCAGTTTTGTAGCCTTTTAATAGTGCACTTATTTTAAAAAAAGAATTTGATTTTTAAAAAAAAAATTGAAAAAATTAAAATTATTTGTTAAATTGTAATGTCAAAATTAACATTGGGTTACATTTTTGTATTTTTCAAGAAGTTTCAATTTTTGATGAATAGTGAAAAATACATAATTTTAATTTAAAAAAGCCATTTAATATAAATAATATATAATGATAAATGATATTTATAATTGGATTTTAAGTAAAAAAATAATAATTATACATATATTAATCCAATTTAGGTCATTGGAATCATTTTTATATTGAATTTATATATATAATCTTAGTAAACCTTATAATATTTTCACTTTAAAAACACGCATGTGTATCCCTTATGTGAGAATAATTTTAAATTAATTGCTTACAATTATGTTGATTGAATTTGAAAAAATATATTCCATATTTTGAATCAAAATAATTTATAATTTCTAACATGATCAACATAAAATCTAACCATGGTGATTAGTGAAAACGGCTAAAATTAATTACAACAATTAAGAAAAAGTAGTTTTCTTAGTTGTAAAACATAGAGTAAAATGTGTATGAATTACCCAAAACTTGTCCAAAAACAATTTTATGGCCATATTTATAACTTTTAACCTCTATGGTATAATTTTTTGAATTATTTAATCCTGTTGTTTCGTAGAATCATGGGTACAACTAACATCTTTTAAAAATTCCAATTGCATCCTCACCCTCACTTATAAAAGGCCACCCCAATACCCTTTCTTAAAACATCTAAAACATCATAGGAATGGGAAATACATGATAAAATAATTTCCCAACACCCCTAAACTCATCCTATACGACTTATCTTGGTCATAAATCTAACTTAGTAAGGATTTAGTACAATCCTAAGAAGGATACTCGAAGAAGAGGCAATGATTTTCTAAAATATTTTTTATTTTATTTCCATATCCATACCCTAAATTATTATTATATAATGATTATATAATACCATAATTATAATAAATATAGCAATATGTTTTTATGTTAAAGGTACAAGAAACATCTTAACACACTTCCATTAAATGGGTTATGAAATCATCATTCATGTGTACAGTGGACTACCACCTCCTGAACAGATGTCATTCACTTTTCCATTACAACCTATAAGTGATTTAAATAATTATTTAAATACTATTAACATATTACATTTTTTAATTTTGTTATCTATATATTCTTTGAGAATTATAATATGGCTCATACTAGATGGATTTCTATTTTCAAGGAATATGATAACGTATTTCGTGTGTATGACAGACTACTACCTCACAATGTGATGTGATTCATTCTAATGTCTCATATTTTCAATGTATTTTTTTTTCAAATATTATATGGAATTATTTTGAGATCAGACTTTGTTAAGTCGTACGATTCCACATCCTATAATAAATATAACATTTAGATAGCGCATGCGAGTGGATTTCATGAAAAAGTTGAATAACTTTTTAGTGGGTGGTCAAGTCAGAAATACTAGTTCACTTTTTCTTTTAGAGAAGAAAATTTACCATAGGAGAGGCCGAACGTCGACTGACATGATTTGGAAGAAGAAGTTAGTTTTTGAAAGTTAAAAATATAAATTAATAATTTGTTTTATTTTAATTGTTTCCATGATGCAGTGACACATTAATTTGATTGAAATTACAAAGATCCCTGGGTTAGGCTCATATCCCTATAAATATTCCTTGGATTCTATAGAACACTGGAGGGGATCCATACATAGAGTGATCTTAATGATCGACAATATGTAATGATGTGTGGATCATTGCACAGTGAGATCGAATCTGAACTGATGACTGCTTTTCCTATTCATCAATGATCAAGGTAGATGTAGTTGTTTTGATTTCATTTTCCCTCATTCTTTAACTAAATGATGAATGCGGATCAACCCACAAACAGGTTGACCTGAAGATCATTCGTTCTTACAGGAGGTTCTATTATCCTGTTTATTTTGAGGAATTGATCCATGTTTTATCTTGTTCGTATGATGATTTTCTTCATTTGATCCTTCTAACACGATTAGATAAATGTCGTAACAAATGAATGTGGAGGTTCCTTCCTCCATTTGGTATTTGTACTTCTTCCCCCTTTTTTGACCCCATGGTCTTTGCATTCTTCACAGGGTTATGAACAAAGGATCTTTCCATGTTCTTTTCTCATCAAAATGATCCCAAATTGGAGATCCAACATCGTGAAGTCCTTGAAAAGGTGAGAAAATGATGGGGGAGATCTAATTGAATCAGTTTGTTTGAAATAATTCTTCAACTTTTCTTTGTTCCAATAGATGGAATCATGCTTTTGGGGTGGATCGGAGGCCTAAAACCAATGGATTCAACCATGCAATGAAGAAACATCCCAAAACCTTGAGTTTGATGGAGATCAGATGGCTGAATCATGAATCATAGCTTCGCTCGAAGCGTCGTATGAATTACAATGTTTTCCAGACAGACACGATGAACATGACGTGTTCTTCCAAGAACACGACATGTGGTGATGGCTCTGCGGCAGCTAGGGTTTCGTGATAAATGAAGTGATGAACTGGCATGTTAAAAATTTCACATAGCATGTGGGTACTTATGTAGGAATCAATATATATCTCAGAAGATGCATGGACAAGGTGTGGATTTCATAGCATGTACTACACCACACAGCCAAACCGGTCCGGTTACATGGGTTACTCACTATATCGGTACATGGAATGGCATACATGGGTAGAAGCCGTGTACGGGTACAAGGCCATTGTACAAAGAGTAGACCCCCAAAATCGTAAATGGAATTTGACCATCACTACACACCATGTATGCGCTCATTACATGACATGTCTTCTGAATCGGGCCATTGCACACAGGTAGTACCCGAAGTCTTGGGACATGGTGTGTTACCTTGATACATGTCATGTACTCTTTTCTACATGGTCTGATCTTTTTTTCAATAGTTTATTGGAAAAACATTATTTTGGTTAGTTCCCCCTTTTCTCATTCCCTTGAAGGTCACATATCATTTCCATCTATAGGAGTATGATACCTTCAACATGAAATTCTGGATAGAGAGAAAATCCCTCAGAGATGCCTCGAGAGAAATACTCTACCCATTTTTGGCCCTAGGTATTATCAATTATCAATATGACCAATACTACAATATTCCAATAATCTACTTAGAAGGTGAATCTAGATGATTCGTGGTGTACTCCAAGGCTCTGGACGTGATCCTCATCTATGTATCTTAGTATTTCCCCAGTTAGGAGTTTGTTCTCCGGGAACAAGTGAATTTGTTCTCCCTTTTGATATATTAGTACGTCTATCTCCCTCAGGACACATCCTGATGAACTGACTTCTCAAATGTACGACATCAAAGATATCAGACTCGTGGAGTGATTTCTCCCATATTAATGATTCATGGAATCTTCAAACGGAATCTCTAGAATGGGTATGTAGGTCATTGTGACTTACCCATAGACTACACGTCTGGGTTTTGACTATATCTAGATATGTTTCTATTGATATATGTTTTGTTGAAATATAATTTGTAGATCTAGTTGTACCTTTACATATATGTTTATTTCTGGTTTTTTGGGTACTCAATAGAGTATTTTAAGACTCACTGATGCATGAGATTTTCCCACACACGTCGTGTCTTGTGGGGATGAGTGGAATTTTGACAGAGTCTAGCGAGGACCAGGACTGAACCGAGTTTTGTGAGCATCCTTATAGGCTGAGGAATTCCTACAGTTATGTGAAGAAGTCCCGATACTTATTTCTTACTTACATGTTGGAATTTTTTGTTGAAGACTCTTTCTATTGGTGAGATTTTATTCTATATCATTTTACATTCCTCAATTTACTTTCTGTTGTACTCTATTGGTTGGGTGTAGTTGTATCCCTTAATTTTCTTCCTTAGTGGTTTTTACATTTTAGAATTTGTGGGTTTGGAGATGTGTGCATGTTTACAACTACATAAGAAATACCTCACATTTTAGTGATATGTCTACATGGTTATAGTCACCATCCCCTAGCCTATTGGAGGTGGGATTGGGGAATCCCCTCACGGGCCCCACTGGGACGGGTCGTGATAGAGTGGAATCAGAGGTGGTCAGTTCTACCTTAGGACAAAAGGAATGTGAGATTGGTTTGGGGTAATAGTGTAAAGTGTTTTTAGTTTGGATTTAGGCCAGGGACTCCAGTGTTTTTGGGGGCGACCAATGAATCCATACACTAGGACTTTGATAACCTCCTTTTCAACTTGGAATATGAGAACACTAGTTGTTTGGAAACAAAAAAATAGTACATGCATCATATAGAAATAGGTTGAGTTTTCCATATCATTTAGTGTCAACTTTCAAGATATAGTCTTTGTCCCTGGTACATCTTTTTTATTTATAGGATTCAACGACTTGATCATGAGGATGAACCCCTAAGTGATGAGGATTTGATTTAGGGACAAGTTTTCCAGGCGTTACCTCTAGGTGATGTACCTACTATACCACAACAAGTGGAACATCATGTAGTACCTATAATACTAGCAGTTGAGGAGCACATACTTAAGGCACTCCATGAGTTTTTGAGATAGATACCCTTCTAGTTTGAGGTGAGACAGACCCTCAGGAGTCTGAGGACCAGATTGAGGTGGTGACCCGAGTTTTCAGTCTAGTTAGGAGACCAACAGACAATATGGTGATCCTAGGAGTGATCCTTTGTCAGGTTTTAATGGAATTATGGTATAGTTTGACCATGAAGACTTGCAAAAAGGAGACTCATCTGTGGAAGAAGTTCGAGAAACTCTTTATGAAGGATTTATCTCCAGTTACATTGAGATCGGTGAGAATTTATGAGCTTCTTAAGCTCTAGTAGGGAGGTTTAACAATTGAATACTATTCATCAATGTTCACTAACCATTCCAGGTACTCAATGTATATGGTCAGGGATAAGTAATTCATATTTGTACATTTTATAATGGTCTATGATGGTAAATACGAGATAGCATCATGCCTCTATGCATTTCAACTTATGCAAGAGTGCTTGAGTGAGATTTGGTGGTTAAGAGATTATTGGTAGAGTAGAGATATGTAGTGCTAGACAAAAGTAGGTAGACAGATGTAGAGACCTCGACAGTAGGGATACAATATCTGGAACATGGATAGGGATGTTGGAGATGTCACAAGAGGACCCATGATAGAGGATCAGTGGTCCAGGGATCATAGTAATGCTCTAGGCAGCCTAGGGAGAGGTGATTCTATTAGTGCAATGAAAGGGGACATCTTCTTAGTGATTTCCCAACCTATCGAACTGCTGATAGGGAGGAAATTGATGGACCACCGAGGGTGAGGTAGACACTGGAGCAGGATGACTTTCCATGAGATGGATGTGTAAAATAAGTAGGGGGAGCTCTAGTAGGTGGAAGATGCTTTGACTTACTTTTTCAACAACCCACAAGAGTTTCACACTAGGAACATGGAGCTGGGGGACATGGGTGGGAACAACTATATGTGGTTCAGTCTTACAAACCATAGACTCTAAGGATGATCTGAGGTATGATCTATGTCATTTCTACCTTAACTATCGTACTTATAGACACATGTTACAATCATTCATTCCTTGCTACATGTCTTGTGCAAGACCATGATATTCTGGTGGATCCGTTGACTCAACCCTTATGCTTGGTGACACCAATGGGAGGAGACTCAATGATCACGTATATTTGCTGATAGTGTGATCATACCCTTCAAGGTGATAGTTTTGGATGGAATTTCTTGGTGGTAGTGTCAAGCCCTATGGATTCATTCTTGTTATGGATTGGCTTTCTTTGGCCCATGCTGAGATTGACTACTTTAGTTGAAGAGTGCAGTTTGTTCGTGATGATGGAATAAGGATTTCCTTTATTAGTTAAAAGGAAACCTATGTATCATAGAATGGGCTCATTATTAGGAGGGTGCATCCAATCGCTTATGAGTTCGCTACCTCTACCATCATAGCGGCATATTTTGAGAGATTTCAGTTCCCATCCGTAGTAGCAGAGTATGAGGATGACTTTACAGAAGATGTTCTAGGATTACCTACCCACTTGTAAATTGACTTCTTCATCAACATACACCTCAGGACTGCACTGATATCCTCACTGATGTATCATATGGCTCTCATAGAGCTTCAGGAGCGGAGGGTACAACTAGAGGATTTGTAGAGAAATTGATTCGTAAGACCTAGTGTTTCACCCTAGGTAGCCCTGGTTTTGTTTTCCATGAAGGTAGATGGCAGTTTGAGGTTGTGAATGGACTATCAGCGCAGGAATCCGGTAAAAGTGAAGAAAAACTATCCACTATCAAGGATCGACATCCTATTTTATCAATTGATAGGGGTTGAGATGGTTCTTGAAGGTTTACATTCAATTGGTTTACCAGCAGTTATGAGTATGAGATTAGGATATATCAAATATGGCTTTCAAATGACTCTACAGTCAATACGAGTACTTTGTGATGCCTTTCAATGTGACAAACTCCTCCGCAGTGTTCATGGGACTTACGAACCAGATCATACAATTGTACTTAGATATGTTCATAGTGGTATTCATAGATATCATCGTTGTATACTCAGCTTCAGAGGAAGAGCATGTGAGACACCTGGGGATAGTTCTAGACATAATCTGAGAGAACCATATTTATAATAATCTATCAATGTTCCAGTTATGAATACATGAGGTACACTTTATGGGACATGTTATCTTAGTATATGTAGTAGTGGTGGACCCAGGAATGGTCTAGGTGGTGTCAATAAGGGAGCTTACATAGGTTGGTCGAATACTACTAGAGTTTTATCCCTGATTTCTCTAGGATATCTGAACAGATGATAGTATTGACCTAGGGGGGGGGGGGCTTTTGTATGGGTAGAAAAGTTCCAACATGATTTTCAGAAGTTGATGCTGATTTTACTTGAGTGCATAGATCTTGAGATTTGGAGAAGAGGTTTTTGAGTATGTAGTTTTCTATGAAGCATCACAGGTTGGGCTTGTCCGAGTCTAAATGTAGATACATGCATAAATTTCTTTTGTTTCACACCAGCTAAGGCCACATGAGGATAACTACGCAACCCATACTCTTGAGTTGGTAGTGGTAGTCATCATGTTGAAGATGTGGTGACACTTCCTGATGGGTGAACGATTTATCGTTTACTATTACCGTAAGAGACTCAAGTACATATTCCCTCAAAAGGATCTGAACATGAGGCAGATGTGATGGCTAGCGATCCTCTAGAATTATTAATTTGAGATCATATATACTCGAGGGAAGGGTAACATAGTATCTGGTTCTCTTAGTCAGAGATCGAGTTCATAGCTGCTGAGCAATGAGTCAGAACTGTTGGCCTCATTACAGTTATCCTTCATGGATGGTGATGATGCATCTTATCTTCAGTAGATGGTTGCCCCACCTCTTCACTTAAAACATGTCAGGGAGGCATATATAGGGGATGTCACCTATGAGACTTTACAAGTTCAGTTATTCAAAGGACAAGATCATGATGGATAATCACAAGGTGATGAGCATGTCATTTTTTTCAGAGGACGCACAATTGTTCTAGTGGAATTGCAGGTGGAAGATCTGATGGAGTTTTATACATCCCCATAGGTGGTATATCCTATAATGGTGAAAATGTACTAGGACCCCCAGAATTAGTTCTGGTGGACAGGAATGAAGAAGGCAGTAAAAGAGTTCATTTCTCGATTCCTTACAAACCAACAGGTGCAGGTGGAGCACTAGGTTCCAGTAGGATTATCTCACCCCTGTAAGTTCCAAAGTGGAATTGGGATGGAATATCGATATACATAATGAAAGACATACCATGATTGTCTAGGGGACTCGATTCTATCTGGGTGACTGTTGACTGACTCACCAAGTTGGCCCACTATCTAGATTTTTAGGAGCAGTGTTCCATATTGATCCTAGGACCCCACTACATGTAGTATATAGTTTGGCTTCATGGATTCCCTTAAATGAAAGTATTAGATCATGATCCTTATTTAACATACCAATTGTGGAAGGTATTAAAAGAGGAATTTGAGACTCCTCTACATTTGAGCAAATCATTCCATCCCCATACAGATGGTCAGACAGAGAGAACCATTCTTGTTATAGAGGATATGTTGTGGGCTTGTATCTTGGACTTTGGTCACAGTTGGGAGGACCAACTACCATTGTTGGAGTTTACATACAACAAAAGCTACCACTACACCATCTGTAAGTCATTATTTGAGGCTTTATATGGGTGACTCTAACGATCATCACTTTTTCAGGATGACCCCAAAGAGTAATCATTCATGGGGCTAGAGTTTGTATGAACTACCATCAAGGAATTACAGATAATCCAAGAGTGGATGAAGACTGCATAGAGCTAGAATAAGTCTTAAAATGAATGACAGGAGAGACCACAATAGTTTGAAGAAGGATACCACGTCATCCTTTGCATCTCAATTTGATGAGGGTTGTAGATATTTGGTCGTGGTGGAATGTTTTCTCCAAGCATCATTGGCCCTTTTTAGATTCTATAGAGAGTTGTAAAGGTGTTTTACCACCTAGATCTACCACCATAATTGCATCAAGTACATGATGTCTTCTATGTGTCGTAGTTGAGGAGGTACATGCAGGACCCATCACACATCATCGATTTGGGTGAGATGGACATCGAGGATGGAGTGACCTCTATTAAATACCCTTTTGAGATTGAGGACCAACAAGATAGGATACTTCGTGGGTTATCTATTCCCTTGGTTTGTGTCCAGTGGAATTATGGGAACATTTAAGAGATCATGTGGGAGTAGGAGGCTCAGATTCATGCACCGTACCCACATATATTTGAGTAGCATTTTGTTTTGGATTTTCAAGGATGTAAAATCCCAAAGGTGGAGACAATGTAATGAATTGTATTTTCTATGTATTATTTTCAAATATTGTAAGAAATTATTTCAAGACCATTATTTGTGATGGCATGTGATTTAGAGGTCTAGAGTGGCCGCAATAAATGTTTGAAATAAATCAATCTTTTAAATAGTACACACAAGAAGTTTTACTGAAAAAGTGGAATATTTTTTAACCATGTACCCGAATCAGAAATATAAGGGCACCATTGTATTTAATGTAGTGAATTTACCATAGTAAAGGCATAACATCAACCTGTGAAGATTGACAATAGATGTTAGATTATGCACCTTTCAAAGAAAATAAAACAAATTTATAATTTATTTTAGTTTTAATGTTACCCTGACGTAGCATCACGTTAATTGGTTTTAAATAACTAGGAGCCCAAGGTTAGGCTAATAAACATGGAAACGTTCCATGTACACGATGTAACTTTGGATAGGATCCATAATTAGTGAGATCTCAATTAATAACAATGGGTAATGACACTTTGATTGTTGCATAGAATGATTGAATCTGAAACAATGACTGTTATTCCTCTTCATCAATGGTTAAGATAGGGGTTTTTGTTTTGATTTCATTTTCCATATTCTTTAAATAAATGATGAACACAGATCAACCCACATATAGGTTGATCCATGGATCATTTGTTGTTATGAGAGGGTCTTTTAACCGGGTTATATTTGGGAATTGATCCATGTATGATTTGATTCATATTATGATTTTCACTATTTGATACTACTAATGGTAGAAGATAAACACTGTGATAAATGATAGTGGGGCATTATTTCTAGATTTTCTATTTGTATTTCTTACCCTTTTGTTGACCCTATGTTAATTGCATTCTTCGTGGGGTTATGAACAATAGATCGACACATGTCTATTTCGCAACACAAAGATCCCAAATTGGAGGTCTGACATTCTGACGACCTAGACAAGGTGAGATGACAATGGTGGCAGATGAAATGACTTGGATCTTGGGAAATCATTCTTCAATGGTTCTTTTTGTGGATGGATTGAAATATGTTTTCGGGGCCGATCAGAGGATTGAAACCAACAGATTAAACCTTGAGGTGATGAAACGATCCAGAAACACGACTTTTATGGTGATCAGATATCTAGATTGAGAAACAAAGCTTCACATGAATTTCCAGATAAGGAAAAATATTTTCCAAAAAAATGCGACGGACACACAATGTTCTCTGAGGAAGACGGTGTGTGGGGAATGACTTGTAGTGACAATGGTTTTATGATGCATGAAGAGATGACATGGCATCTGAAAACTGTAACATGGTGTGTAGGTACTTACATAGGACTTGACATGTATCTCCAATGATACACGAACCCAGGATGGAGTACACCTCATGTAGTCCACCACACGGCTAGACTAGGACAGTTATGTGGGTTACCCCATGTACCGGTACACATGTTGACATACACTGGTCAAAGCCTTGTACGAGAATAGGGCTAGGGTACATGAAATGTACCTCATATAATTGGACATGGAGTGTGACCATCACTACATTCCATGTATGTGCTATTTACATGAAATTCCTTCTAGAATGGGCCATTGCACATAGGATGTACTCAATGTCAAGGGACACGATGTGTGACCTTGCTATGTGCCATGTTCTCTCTTTTACATGTCTTGATCTCCTTGTCCACCGTTCATTGGGAAATTTTCAATTGTGTTAGTGACCACTTTGTTAATTCCCTTGGATGTTAGGTATCATTTCCCTCCAAAAGAGTACGATCCATTCAACAAGACTTTCTTGATAGAGTTAGAATCACTTTGAGTGGCCCGATGTGAGATCCTCTACCATCTCACGACCTTAGATAGTGTCAGGTATCGACGAGTCCAATCCTATAAGATGTTGATCCTCTATATAGTAGGTGAGTTCCAATGAGTCATGGTATATTACATGGCCCTGGTAGTGATCCTCATCCATGAATCATGATCATTCCCAAATCAGGAGAGAGTTCTCCTGGAATGTGTGTATCTGTTATCTCTTCAGATATATTTGTACGTCTATATCTCACAAGACACTTCCCAAAGAATGTACTTCTAGAACATACATCATTAGAGCTATCAGACTCATGGAGTGAGTTCTTAAAGATGAGGTCTTCATGGAATCTTTGAACTGAATCCCTAGCATGGGCATGTGGGTCGTTGTGACTTACCTCTAGACTATGGGTCTGGTTTTTGAGTATATATGGATATATTTCTATTCTTATATGTTCTCCAGACATACACTGTTTAGAGATGACTATACCCTAACGTTAATATTTCATTGTTGTTTTAGGGGTCCTCTGTTGAGTATTGTTATACTCAAATATGTATGGGCTTTTCCCGCATGCATTGTGTCTTGTTCAGACAAGTGTCTTTTTGATGGAGTTCAGGGAGAACCAAAACTAGATCGAGATTTGTGAGCTTCCTTATAGGCCTAGGTGTTCCAATATCTATGATTAGTTGTCGCAGTACATATTTCTTGCTTACAGGTTTGACTTTGTAGTTGAAAACTTTTTATTTTGGTGGGATTTTATTTTAGGCTGGTTTACATTCTGCAATTTACTTTCTGTTGTATTCTGTTGGTTGGGTTTAGTTGTGTCCATTAATTTTGTTGCATTGTGGTTTTACATTTAAAAATTTTTGGGATTGAAGATGTGTGTGTGTGTGTGTACATTTACATAGGAAATTCCTCCCATTTATAGTGATATGCCTAATCGGTGCTAGTCACCAGCCCCTAGATTATTGGAGGTGGGCTTGGGGAGTCTTGGTACAGACCCCACTAGGATGGGTCAGGATATTCATTCACACATTAAATGTAATATACTAAGGACGGGTATGATAAAAATATATCATATATATGACATAAAATTAATACATTAAAGATAATATGTATATATATATATATATATATAATTTACACCTCTTTATTTTAATATGACAGTAAAATGGAAACAGTGTTTACGCATACGTATATCTTTCTATCTACATGAATTGTATGTTTCATTTCTTATCACCAAATTATATGGATCACAATAAATACATATATATAGAATATATATTAAATTTTTATCATTAATTACATTATTTATATTATTAAATATTTATCGATGTTAGAGGAACAAAAAATAACAATTCAAAACATACTAAAAAAACTAGGCTATCAACACAGGAAATAGTGAAGAAAATGATTTTTTTAAAACATTTATGGTAAGATGTTATAAAAGTATAACATGTGATATTATAAATATTAATATGGATATCTAATAATTTAATAACATTATTTAAACTATTATACAATATTTTAATAAGTGTTCAACCAAATTGAGTTGTGAGTTATTTGATTTCTCTCAATTTCACTTCATTAAGGCATATTGTAATGTTATGAACTTATTTACTTTTATGTGGTGTATATACATCCCATTCAAATGTAATAAAATGAGGAAATAAAACTTAATGGTATTTTTATCTTCAATTTCAATCATTTCATCTATATGTTTTTGAATTATACCTTTTCTATGTGGAAGTGAAAATTATATCTCAATTTTGTTATATTCGGTTATATTACTTCTTTATTATCGTTAATATTATAAGATAATTCCACTACAAAAAACAATGATTAGTAGTAGTTTATTAGTGTTGGTTCTATTAAACAATACTAAAAAAATTCTGTTTAATAAATAAATAAATAATATAGTGGCAGCTCCATCAAACCAATGCTTTGTTTTTTTTATTTTAAAAATTGGAGGATGTTTCCATTAAACTATTGTGAAATGTTTTGAAAAAACCCTATTTACTCTACCTACCCTACCCCCGCTACACAACCCAACCTTGATACCTATACTCACATGCTCCCCAGATGAACCCAATCCCGTGACCCCCATCCTTCCTCATCACCCTCCCTATCAGCGATTCGAAACCCCACTTCAACCTTCCTCCTATATCCTCAACGATGACCTCGACCCCTGTGACCCGCTCTTACCTCCCCCTTCCCAGAGTCGATGTAGATTCATTCCTCTAATCTCCATATCCTTAGAATCTTCCCTACTCAGTGCTTCCCCTCACCAACGGTGATATAGACCACCTCTAACCTCCATATTCTAGGATTTGTTCCCCTCCTCCTAGCCTCTTAAGGAGTTGTTTGGCCTTGTTGTTGTGATTTAGTGTACCACATAGTGGGAGTGGCAGGTTATAGGTTGGTTTTCCCTATTGAATTATTCATGAAATTAATTAACACAAATTTATTAACTATTGTATTGTGGTTTTATATACCTAATTAAATTATTATATGATTATATACATCTATTTTATAGGGAAACCATATTTAACATTTTTCCATTGAATGTGACGATTTTTTTATATGAAACCATGTATTTTAAATTTATTTTTCCATTACCATGAGAACCTAGCATTTGATAAAAGAGTATAATGTATTCTATTCATGATTTAATGAATTTAAATGTTTTTTTGGTACTAAAAATAATTTTTAATTGAAAATTATGACTTACAAGGGTGTCAATGGATTTTTATGAACCATTTTTGGGTTACCTTCAAATATAGTGTCTTTATAATGATTGAGTATTTGATTTTTCAAAAAAAATTATAAATAAGTTTCTCAAAGTGTATTCTCTTATGTAATCCATCCCCAAAAAATATTTTATTACTTATAATATACATAATTAGAATATATTGACGTATCCTTAATTGTTTCAATATAACTGTTGGCACAATGAGACTTGTATATACCCCTATACATTAATGTAAATTGTATAACATAAGTGTTATTCGTCTCATTTTTACTCTTTTTACTAATTATTCTACTCCATTAGATTGATTACCTCCTTTCATTTAGTCTTCCTTAAATTTTCATCGATAATAAATTCTTAATCTTGAGATTGTAGTTGAAATTTTATTCCCTAATTTAATAAATTTATCTTAAGTGGAATATTCATGGACCCACATTGTATAATAAAAAATCCCCATTATGAAAACACCAACACTAAAGAGTAAAAATGATAAAAATAAATGGGGTGATAACATGCCTGTTTTAATGTATTAGACTTAATATTCCAATATGTTCAGTAAATAACTGGTAACAGTTCCAAAAAACTGGACTAAGATTCAATAATCATTACTTAACACATTAAAGAAATATTATAATTTTAAATATTTTTCTTTTAAATCACTAACTATTAAGTTTTAGTACATGTCTATTAAAATTTACCCCTCCCTACCTTGTCTTTCAGGAAATTTAGGTGCAGATATAAAGTGACATTAAATAGTAGAATGAAGTATAAACACATGTAGTGACCAAAATCCACTGTTTTTATCAGTTTCAACAATCCACTAGTATTTTATATCCAAATAAAGTATACTTTTAATTCCTATTTTTAAATGGGTTCTCTTGGACTTTGTTATACCATGGGAAATGGTTCAGACATTGATAAATGTACCTAATATTTCAATGGAATGAACCCTCCATAGTTACAACACTATGTTAGAATACAACATTATATTTTTCTCCCAAAAAAATTATATTATCTACATATAAAGTATAAAAATTTGATTCATATTTATCATATTTAATTTAGAGATTTTTTTCCACACTTCCATCATAAATTATTAAGTGCTTCCAGAATGTATCTAACTTCAAAAACTATGCCATTAAGTTTTATTCTAACTTGTATATATTATTCTTTAATTTATATTGTAATTGTATGTTTAAACAATTATCTATTTATATTTTTATGTATAAGGAGAATTTAATCCAATACCTATAGACAATATTTAGATTAATTTACTTCAAAAAACACCTCGTTTTTCCAAGGTATTGGAAGAATTTTTTGATTATGAAATTGAAAACTAATGAATTTATGATAGAATAAAATATTTACTTCATGATAGTAAATTCAAGTGATGGTGGAATAGAGAAAACTATATGAGAATTTGATATTGAAATAGTTTCCTGGTTGATATGTATATTCGATTTGGAATGGTGAATCAAATGTTATGGAAAGTCAAAACAATGACAATATTTTCAAGGAAATTTAAGGTGACCCAGCGAAGGTGGATTCAGTTTGAAATTTATTAAATTAAGCATTTGGTTTGCAGAATACAATGTCCAAGATTTCAATAGATTAATATAGCCTTATGTTGATCCTAATCAGGTTAATCATTCTTAGAACTTCAATGAACAAAATATGTTTTTGAAATTAGTTGAAGATATAAATCGAAAACTATGGGAAGGGTGTACCAAGTATTCCAATTTTTCTTTTCTCCTTATGTTTTACCATATCAAGTGTCTCTAGGGAATTAATGAAAAAGAAATTTCCTGGATTTTAGAGTTTTTTAATGATTCATTTTGTGATGATAAGACCCCTACATCATTCTATGAGATGAATAATGTCGTAAAAAAATATGGAATTGATTTTGAAAAGTTACATTCACGACCTAATGATTACATTCTTTATATGGGAGATGATTCTGATAAAAAATAATACACATGTTTTAATACAAGTAGATATAAGTCAATAAAAATAGTGAGAGTATAAATTAATGAAACCCCAAAAATAAATAGAAGAATAAAACTCATGAAAAGTTATTTCATTAATTTCCTCTAAAACCATTCTTGTAAAGATAATTCCAGTTATCTAAGACTGTAAATGACAAGAAGTGGCATAATCAGGATAATAACGATGTCTTGATGATACATCCAAAAGATTAAACAACATGTAATATGATTGATTCACTATATCCAGAATTTTCTTTGGATATTTGGAATGTATATGTTGTAATAGATTCTAATGGGTTTAACCCTTTTGGAACATTAAGTATTAATTATAGTATTTCTCCAGTTGTTTTGATCTCCTATAATATACCCTCATTGTTGTGTATGAAGAAGACATAGTTCATTATTTTGATGATTATTCTTGGAAATAATAATCTCAGAAATGGCATTTATGTACACCTAAAACCTCTAATCAAAGAATTTTGAAAATTATTGTATGATGGAATGGAAACATATGATGATTCAATGATATAACTATTTATAATTCATGATGATCTAATGTAGAAAATTAGTGGCTTTATTAGACAAGGTAATTTAACTAGTTCGGACACTCGTACTGGGTGGGCCTTCCTAGTTTGTAATTTTGATTTTGAACCTTAATGCTTGTCGCATAGTAGAAAATGGTGTTTTATATTTCATTGTCAATTTTTTATGCATTTCATATATTCTTGTTTAAAAATACATGATTCTATGGAGAAATTGAAATGATAAAGTCACCAAATGTGTTATACAGTTTATAAATCATGAGATCATTATTGAATGTCATAGAATAATATAGAAAATGTTATTAGTTTAATGAATGGGGAAAAGGGTGTGAGGTACAATATCTGAAGCAGCTGGAAAACAACAATGGAAGAAAAGGAGTATATTTTTCAAACATTATTATTCAGAGTTTAATTTAATAAATCATAATCTTGATGTAATTTATATTTATAAGAATGCATGTGACAATGTATTTTTTATAGTGCTTAATGTGCATGGTAAATCTAAGGATAACCTAAATGCTCATAAGGATTTGGAATCAATGAATATAAAGCATAGTTTGTGGGAAAATGAGAATGGAAAGTATAATTTAGCTATTTTTACAATGAAAAATCATGGGAAAGATACGTTTCATCAAACATTAAAGAATGAAAAAAGTTCCAAATGAATATTCAAGTAACATTTCAATGTGCGTTGACTTGAAAGATCAGAAGTTACATGGATTAAAAATTCACGTCTCGCATATTTTTATAGAGTAGTTGTTGACCTTGTATTTGTGTAATACATTAACATAAAATGTAACTATAGTTCTAGATGAGTTTTATACCTTTTTCAAAGAGATTTTTGGAAAAACATTAAATCTAACCGGGCTTGATAAACTTCAAGAAATTTTTTTTGACAGTATGTCATTTGGGGGTGTTATTTTCTCCTTCATTATTCAAATCCATGATTCATTTGACAATTATTTTATTTAATAAAACTAAACTTAGTGGACCGATACACCGCTGAAGTATGTATCTAATTGAGAGGTACATATATATTTTTTATTTTCATTGAATTATTCAATTTTATCAAATCAATGTGTAAATTTTCTAATACGTTTTTTATTTTCATTTAGTACTTAGGTAATTTAAAATCATTTGTGAGGAATAAATCATAACCCAAAGGATTTATTGTTGAATGTTACATATTAAGAGAGTGATTGACCATATGTTCTAAGTATTTGGATGGGATTGAGACTAGATTCAATTGTATCAGAAATGCTGATGACATCTCCAGTAATTCTTGTTCTGAAAACCAGTCATCGATATTTCCAACTATTGGAAAAACAATTGGAAGTAGTAAAATTTTACCTTAATTGAATTGGAGTTACTATAAGCACATTGATACGTGCTACACAATAGTGTTATTTCATATCCATTTATTTAAGAATTCTGACTGCCAATAAATATGTGACTAAGGGGTTGAGCTCCAAATGATCTGGAATTAAAAAAGGATTTTAATAAGGATCTTTCTAAATGGATCTCTCATTTTTAAAGTATATACTCACATTCATATTAATTATATGTAGTTATTTTGTCTTTGTTAAAAGTAACATGTTATATAATTCCCTCTTGATAATGAATTTTGAGAATCGCGATGAAATATTTAATGATTTGATGTTTATGGATTGAGGTCTTTATAGGAAGGCTAAGAGACTCGATTTGTATAATATTTATGGCCTCAGGTTTCATACAACTTATCATGAAGAAGGCTTAAAAACTCCTAATAATTGTGTATTTACATTTATAGACGTGGGAAACTATGGGAAGTTTTTAAATATAATTGAATTAAATTATCATGGGTAGTTTTTAGTTTTATTATTCAAATTAAAGTGGGTCAACATTGATAGTGTTATAATGAAATATTTTTTATGTTTTAATTCTGTCAACTTCTCTCACTTGATGGATACCGGTGAGTATTCATATAATGATCCATTTATCTTGTCTTCATAAGAAAATATTGTTTATTTTGTAGATTATTAAATACATTAAGGTTGGAGTGTTATTGTACACATAAATAATAGATACTAATATGATATGGGAAATGGAGATCAATTGGGGATTTGTGATAGTGAACCTCATCAACCACAAAATATTGAAAAATTATTTCATAACAATATAGAAATGGTAGAACTTACAGGAGAGGATGAAACTGGAGAAATTTTCATAGTAGAGGATGATAACAATGAATATAATGAAGTTGAAGATAAATTAATGTATAATTTGGTAATGAAATTATATTACATGCACTCATTGATAAGTTTTTCATATATATATACATTATTTTAGATTATAATTTTTTGTAAAATATTTTTGTTTCATATTATTTATATATTTAATATACCATAACCCTATGAAATAAAACAATGTCGATATGTTTTTTAGGATTCTAATTATTATACTCTCAGAGAAAGCTGCCACTATCTTTGTCTTCTTTAGATCCTAGCGATTCTATTCTACCTAAGGCTCCAAGAATGAAATATGTTTCCTCAGATGTCATTGGTAGCCCACCACCTGATTCACCTCCATTAATGGTTCAGTTGATCACCCCTACATCTAGGGGATATTGGCGGGTTACCATTACTATTATATATTTCATTTTCCAAAAAAAATATTTATATTTTTACTATATTTCTAATTATTTTTTAAAATAGATAATGACAATCATATAACGAACTCAAATAAGAACACAATAGATGTTTGGGAAAGAAAGAAATTTAATATTGTCATTGAATTTTATGAGTTTTAGGTGCCTACCGGTGATGCTTCCAGAATATATGTGTAGATTCTTGGGAAAACTTTTTGTGAGACTGTGAGAGTTCCCATTAATTATAAACACTGGAGGCATATTCCTATGGATTAGAAAAATAATGTCTTTGATATTCATGTAATGGTAATATTAATTTGATATTCTTTGATAAATTATTTAAAATACATGATTAATATTTCTAATATACTTATGTTAGTGTTATTATTTTTATTTTTAGATGTTTCTTAATTTTGAGGTCCCTAACATCGTTTCACACCCATGGAATTTGAAGAAACACATACAACATCCATAAAAAACAAAATTGACACTTCTATAAATAAAAAACACATTTAAAGTTATAATGAGCACATAATATACTAGATTCCTTTGTGGTTTATTTCTACATGTCCAAAATATATTATAGATCACTATCTATAAGTTTGAAAACAATATGAGCTTATTTACTTTGTTTTAAATCACTAAACACTTAAAAATGGCATAAAAGCCTTTAAACACAAGTTACAAGAGGTAATAAATGGATAAAAACATCCAACTACCCTGAAATTAGGGTAAAATGATGAGAAATTTATTTTTAAAATTTAGGAACCACGTAACGTTATTCCGAATGACGGTTTTCCCATTATGTTCGTAAAATTGTTTTTAGTGTTTAAATCACCAAAACATTCGTGGAATGGTCAAAACAAGAAAAATGATGTCATATTTTCTTGAAATTGGCTAACAACAACTGTAGATATAATTATCTTATGTAGGAACTAAAGACATGTCTTTCAGAATGGCACTTTTCCTATTTGGTCCATAAACATGATTAGGAGTTTAAAACACTAAAACATGCGTGAAATGTTTAAAACCCTGAAAAAATAGTAGCTTGTACTCAAATCAAGGGAAAACCACTTCTTAATCATTTTTTACATGTATTCATAGAAAACATGTCAATCCAACATGTGGTGTTATAAGAATTACTCGGTAAACACTTATTAATGGTAAAAAATCCTTTAAAAACAGTGTTAGGGGTAAAAACAAGACAAAATATGTTGGATTTTCCTAAACTCAGGGAAAAAACTATAAATTTAATTTTAAAATGTAGGAAATGATGGAATTTTTTTCCAAATGAAGTTTTACCTCTGTGGATGTAAATTTATTATTAGCGTTTTAAAACATTGAAATGTACACGGAATGGTCAAAACCATAAAAAAATGTAGGATTTTCATGAAATCAAGGTAAAATGATTGTAGATGTATATAAAAAATTATAAACTAATGGAAACAAATTATAAAAAAAATGTTTTCCTGTTATGGATGTAAACACATTTTTAGTGTTTTAGAACAAAAAAACATAAACGAAACTGTAAAAACCATGAAAATGATATCAGATTGTCCAAAAATTAGGGAAAAAATACCATAAATTTAGATTTGAAATGTATGAATTAAATTCCAATCATTCCAAGTGATGTTTTTCCTATAACATCTGTAAAAACGTATTTAGTGCTTCATAACACTAAAACGTGCATTGAATGGTTGAAACCGTGAAAATGCCATCAAATTTTCCTAAAATGAGGGGACAAACACTGCTTAGTTTCTTTTCACATGTATGCACATAAAACATGTCAGTTAGACATGTGGTGTGATCATAATTACTCAGTAAACACTTATAAAATGTATAAAATCCTTTAAAAACAAGTGTTATGGGGTCAAAATAAGAAATAACATAAAATTGTCCTTAAATTAGATTAAAATGACTTTAGATTTAATAGTCAAATGTTGGAACTGACGACATGTAATTCCAAATGATTGTTTAGTAGTTATTCTTGTAAATGAGTATTTAGTATTTTAATACAAAAAACATGCATGGAACAGTCAAAAATTTGGAAAAAATTTTATTGTCCAAAAATTAAGTTAAATTCGCCATATATTTAATTGTTATATTTAGTATCCGATAAAAAGTCATTCCAAGTGATTGTTTTTCCTTTATGGATGAAAACACAATTTTAGTGTTTTAAAATACTAAAACATTTTTGGGACAGTATAAACTATAAAATTGATGTTGGATAGTTATAAAATCATACGATAATGACCAGATATTTAATTGTGATGTGTAGTAACTGAAGGAATGTCATTCCAAGTGACAGTTTTCCATTTATGGCCATAAATGTGTTTTTGTGTTTTAAAATTATAAAATATGCATGGAACAATCAAAACTAGGAAGAAGACATATAATTTTCTTGAAATCAAGGGACAATGACTGTATATTTAATTTTAAATTGTAGGAACTGAAATCATGTCACTCTATGTGACAGTTTGACCGTTATGGCTGTAAACACGTCTTTATTGTTTTAAAACACTAAGACATTTATGGAATGCTGAAAACTAGTAAAATTAAATAGGATTTTCCTGAAATTAGGTTAAAATGACCATAGATTTAATTTTGAAATATATCCATTAACATCATATCATTCCATGTTCTAGTTTTCCTATTATGGCTGTAAATGCTTTTTTAGAGTTTTAAAATTCTAAAACATTAGTGGAACAATCCAAACCAAGAAATTGATATTAGATTGTCCTGAAATTAGGTTATAACCACCCTAGAAATAATTTTTAAATGTAACAACTTATGACACATCATTCAGAGTGAATGTTTTTCCATTATGGCTGTAAGCACATTTTTTGTATTTTAAAACACTAAAACATGCATGGAATGGACAAAACTAGAAAAACAATTTCATATTGTCCATAAATAAGGGAAAAGAACCATAGATTTAATTGTAAAAAATTTGAATCAATTTTACAACATTCCAGGTGATATTATTCCTGTTATGTCTGCAAACATGTTTTTATTGTTTGAAAACACTAAAATGTCCATGGAACAATCAAAACTAGGAAAATGAAATCATAGTCCTAAAGTCATGATACAACCGCTATAGATTTTTTTTAAATTTAGAAACATAAAAAAATCATAATGAGTGAGGGTTTCCCCATTATGGTTTTAAACATGTTTTTATTATTCTAAAACACTAATAATTTAAATTTGGATTATCAAAAATCAATAAAAATTTAAAGGCCTTCAATCCATTTAAGAAAAAAATATCGAATTTTATTGAAATAAAGGAAAAAACTGTAGATTTAATTTTATAATTTAGGAACCAATGACATGTCATTTTGAATGACAGTTTTCCCATTATTGTCATAAACACATTTTCTTTTGTTTTTTAAAAATATAAAACGTGTGTGGAGTGGTCAAAACCATAAAAACAGCCTCTTGTTGATGCGAAATCATAGGAAAACCACTGCATAGTTATTTCTAAATTATAGGGAATGATCTGAGGTAAAAATCATCAAAATATTTTTTAGATAAACATCAACCACACTGCACACTGCTATAAGAATAAATTACAATATTTACTTATCCCATTTCAGTTTCAAGTGTTGAATATTGTCTTAAAAATGTATGTTTATATTTTCAATATTTTTTTCACTATATATTACTTATTTTATAATAAAATGTATTCTATTTTATTAACAAAATAATGTAAATTATGTCCATCATTTTGAATATATTTTGTTTCATCTCTTTGTCACTTATTTTCCTAAATGTTCTGATTTTCATTGCAGGTGGATGATGCTAGATATATGATGAAGGTTGAACTTTTGGATTCATGATGTTATTTAGAAGGATGTATTGATGGTTCTCCATTTCCATGGTATGTTAAAAATTCATTAATTATTCTATTATAATTATTATTTATTATGTTTATTTTTAATTTTTGTTTGACTTTTTGATAAATCTAACGAGGTAAGATGGCCGGTTTCAGTTGATGAGATGATGCGGAGGCACACAAATATTGTGGAGGTAATGACATGGATGTATATTGGGAATTCATTTTTTTTGGACTTATTTTATATGTATATATTGATGAATAAAGAATTGGTTGATGTGTAGGGTGAGTGAGACGTAGGTTATGATGACTGTGGTGGTCTGTAGGTATGTGGATGTGTGATTTAGGAATGATGGGTTAATCACATATCTATGTTTGAGTTTATAACATGTCATTATTTTTATATTTATAATTTTTTATTAAATATTTTTTAAAAAAGTAAAAATAGATTTAGTGGTAGTTCTTTGTAATCACTGCAAAACATATATTATTTTATGTATTTATCAGTGGTTCAGATTAACCGCCGCTAAATAGTTTTTGGATGATAATATAATATTATTTATATTACCAATGGATATTTTTATTAATATACTGTCACTAATTAAAAAACAAACCACTAATAAATTTTCCATAAATGACACTCCAAAAAACAATCATGAAATAAAATAATCCACCTTTAATAGACTAGCAACTTTTAATACACAATGGTTTTATGAACCTTTACTAAACAATTAGTATGTGGTTTAAACCGATGTTAGAATAATAAATAACTGCTACTACCCATTGTTTTTTATAGTGTGTCTATAATATATTTTTGTTATCTTATGTTGTGTTTTAACTTTTTTATGTGGATTTAAAATTGTTACACATAATTTATTAATTTATTAATTCACACTTCAACAATACAGTCATTTTAATAGATTATTTCACAATCTTATTCTATTCGAGATTTTTTACACTTTTATATTAAAGGAAATAATTTGATCATTATTTAATAAAACCTTTCATTTTCTTCTAATCTTGTTGTTTATGAACATTTTCAATTGATAATACTATTTTCACACTATTTTGCTACTTAATTTTATTGATTACTATTTTTAATAAGATTCAAATTCATTTCTCACTTCAGCGGGAAATCTATTTCCTTACAAACCCATGTTTTCTAAAAAAATCAATATTTTTTCTTTTCCCTTTTCAAAATCATCTATTCAAATAAAATCTTACAAATTTTTTTCCTTTTAAAAAAATTTCTCAAAGGAATCTTCTTATAACATTCTAAAGAAATAACTTTTCAAAATTTTATTTATAAAAAGTAATGTTGTTTTTACCTTATATAGAATTACCACCATCATTTCTTTGAATATTCATTTGAAATTTTATGTATAAATTTTTACAGAATTTTTTTAGAAAGTGATTTTCAATGAAAAGGATTTTCAAAAATATATTTCAAAATGAAAATGATTTTTTCTTCAAGAATTTTTGTTAATGTTATTTTTATAGTAACACTATTCATCAAGGGCAATAACACTTATTCTTACTCGTATGGGTATACGTTGTATTAATACCATCCTTATTCTTTTTCTGTATGGAATATGATTATTTTTAAAGAGGATAGTATTGACATTCACTTTGTTAAATAAATTTTGTAGAAATTAACCTCTCTTTTGGTTATTCAAATTCCAGTGACCACTAAACATTAAATTTTTCCTAAACATCCACACTATTTATAATTGATATGATTATTTCCTAAACCATATACCATTTTTACAAATGTTTTTTTATTAATTGTTATTTGATTATGTAACGACCCGAATCTGGAGCCCCTCCACTACTGCCACATACCCTATTCTCCACATGACCTCAAGCGCATTTCCCCAAATTCCAGGGCCTACCAACTAGCGGCGAGGGCCTTGGTAAGTTATTAGGGAAACTATGCCCTCATTCGGTAAGGTATACAAGGTAACGAAAACAACAGTAAATAGGGGAAGCAGTAAACAATACGCAACAACAGAAACCAAACAGCGGAAGCAATGAATATATAGTAATGATGATAATGATGCAGTAAGTACAAGTTTCTAAGGAATGGAACAAATATAACAACGTTCTGAAATACAATTAAAACAACGTACTAAAAATAACAGCAACTCCTGCCGTATCGCAAGCCTAAGATTGGACCCTTACTCCCCAGCTCCAAGAAATCATGTACCGGAAGTCGAAGGGCGCTTTCCCTTATCTATACCTAAAACAAAAAAGTTTTCTTGGGACCAAAATCATGGCCCAAACAGGATGTGAGATACAATACCAGTAGGAAATCACCCAAAAATTTGTGCCTAACAGTCAATGAATACAAGGAAAGTAAAAGTCTAGGAACCAGTAAACAGAAAAGCACACAGAAGCTACAATCCACAGTTCTAGCATATAAAGTACACATGTAAACAACCAACAACAAGTAGAAAACAGGTAACCCTCTGGGTAGCTCTCACATCCTAACCCCTATTGTTCACCCCAAAAGTACCAACAACCCTCAAGGGGGGATACACAGTCTCACCCCTCTAGTTCATTTAAGAGTATACTTTCTAAAAAAGCACTCACCGTCAATTCCCCCTATAGTCTCATATCATACTAAAGGCCAGTACACAGCTTCGAGTGGGAAAAGAGTACATGGTGTGTACTCAGAAAGTACACAATGTGTACTTCAAAAATTTACAAAAACATTATTTTTCTCAAAAACTCCAGAAAAAGGAAAGGCATACTTGAAACGAATATCTAGGTTCTTACAAACTTACCCCCTTAAATAAATTCATCTTTGAATTTCTCTAGCGAGACGTAGAAGAAGAAACCCCAAACAGTTTTGACCACTGCGATCGTACATCGACCTCCCTCTCCTAGGACTCATCCTATACATGCGCATGCTGCCATAGCACACATTCAAGAGGGAAAAACCGCCCACAGAGAACCTTAGTACTACGATCGACAATCCGGATGAGATGCTCCTCAAACGATGCATCCTCTTCGAGCTCAACCTCCTCGGGCTGAAGGACATGAGATGGGTCTGAAAATTAATGTCGGAGCTGAGAGACGTGGAAGACGTCGTGCATGGCCTAGTACCTGTAGGGTAATTGCAACCGATAGGTGACCGGACCAACTCTCTTCAAAACCTCAAACGGCCAGATGTACTGCGGTGAAAGCTTACCCTGCCTCCGAATCCTTTTGTGTCCCAACCTCGGTGAGACATGAAGGAAAACCTTATCTGTGACCTCGAACTCCAGAGGTCATCTCCACTGTTCAGCATAAGACATTTGCCGAGGCTATGTTGTAGCCATCCTCTTTCGAATCAACTATATCTACTCAGAGGTCTCCTGAACAAGACAAGGTCCCAGCAAAGCTGCCTCTCCTACCTCCAACCAGCATAAGGGTGATTGGCATGGCCTACCATACAGTGCCTCTTATGGTGCCTTCTGAATGTTCGCCTGAAATTTGTTGTTGTAGGTGAACTCCACAAGAGGTATTTGCTTCTCCAAAGGACCGACAAAGTCTAGAATGCAAGCTCAGAGCATATTCTCAAGCACCTGGATCATACGCTTGGACTGGCCATCTGTCGGGGGATGGTATGTTTTACTCAAAAGTTCCTGTGTACCCAAGGCCTTCTGATGTCCCTTCCAGAACCGAGAGGTAAAGCACGCATCCCTATCTAAAACAATGGAGTGTGGATCTCCATGTAGACAAACGGACTCTTTGATGTAAAGTCATCCCAGATCATCAAAACTGAAGCTATCCTTGATTGGCAAGAAGTGAGCAAACTTCATGAGCCTTTAGATGACAACCCAAATAGCATCGTTCCCCCGAGGCTACCTCGGCAACCCAATCACAAATTCCATCGCAAAATCATTCCACTTCCACTTAGGAATGGGTAACTGTTGAAGAAGGCCTACTGGTCGCTGATGATCCACCTTCACCTACTGACAAGTAGATCATATCATGACAAAACCATCAACATGTTTCTTAATACCTGGTCACCAGTACTGGCGATGAAGATCTCGATACATCTTGGTGATGCCAGGATGAACTACCCAAAGTGAGGAATGAAACCCCCCCCCCCCTCAGCTCCTCGTGTATTACTTCTGCCACCCATACGCGTCTTCGGAAATGCAAGATCTCATCCTCTCCCACCGTCTATCCAGGAAGAGGGACCTCTCCTGACACACTCTCCCGCAGGAATAATCCATCTGAGTCTGATAGTTGCCTCATCCGTACCCGATAAAGTAGTGTAGAGGTAACATCTACTGAAGATAGGAAGGTCTATCCATGTCTGTCGTGAACCTCCAGATGCATATCAGAGAACAGAACCATAAGCTTCCACTCACTGCTGGCCTCCTGAAATGCCTGAATATGAGTTCGCCTGGTCAATGCATCTACCACCACATTTCAATTTCCCGGTGTATAGGCAAGCTCGAAATCAAAATACTAAAGATACTTGACCCACCTGTGTTGTATCAGATTCAGATCCCGATGAGTGAAGATGTACATTATACTCCTACGGTCGGTGAAGACCACGAAGTTATCTCCCAAAAGTTAGTGTCTCCATTAGTGTAAGGCATGAACAACAACTGTCAATTCCAGATCGTTCGTATTGTAGTTCCTCTCATGTGGCCTCAACTGCCGAGACCCGTACGCAACAAATCCATCTCCCAGCATAAGCACATCACCTAGTTCAATACCAAAAGCATAAAAATAGATAGTATGGATCTTGACTGGCTCTGACAAGACTGGTATTGGTGCTGACGTCAACCATCCATTCAGCTCCTTAAAGGATGACTCACAAGAATTTGACCATAAAAACTTCACCCCCTTCTTGGTCAGATCTTTCAATGGTGCTGCTAGGCATTATTAGTCCTGAATGAAGCGTCTGTAGTATCCAGCCTACCCTAGGAAACTCCACCCCTAAAAAATGTTCTTTGGATTCTCCCAGGAACCTTCAACTCTCACCTTCTCTGGGTCCATAGATACTCCTGCCTCTGAGAAGACATGACCCAAGAAGTGAATCCGATCCATCCAAAAATGTCACTTCGGGAGTTTATCATAGATTCGATGCTCTCTCAGTGTACTTAAAAAGATATCTAGATGTGTGGCATGGGCATGTCAAGTGTGAGAGTACAACAAGATATCGTCCACGAAGACCACAATGAAGGAGTCCAAGTAAGGATGGAACACTCGGTTCATCAGTTCGATGAAAACTACAGGCGCGTTTATAAGACTGAATGGCATGACTGTATACTCTTATAGACCATACCTACTCTTGAAGGCTTTCAGCGGTGTCTCTGATGGTCTAACATGCAACTGATGATAACCGGACCTCAAGTCGATCTTTGAGAACTCATGGGCTCCTCAAAGATGATCAATGAGGTGATCGATCCTTGGTAATGGATATATGTTCTTTACCGTCAACTGGTTCGGTTTCTGATAATCCACACAAAGCCAAAGGGTACCATTTTCCTTCTTCTCAAACAGGACATGCGACCCCAAGGAGAAGTACTGTGTTGGATGAATCACTTTACATACAACTCCTCCAACTGCTTCTTGAGCTCCTCCAACTCAGGTGTAGCCATCCTATAAGGAGGAATGGACACCGGTGCTGCCCCTAGCATGAGATCAATAGAAAATCCTACCTTACGCTCCGGTGGAAAACCCGAAATGTCCTCTGGAAAGACGTCCCTAAAATGATCCACCACTGGAGGAAAGTACAACTGCGAAGTCCCCTGAACATCCAGATAAAGATTAGAAATCTGGGTTGTCACCCTTCCTAGCCCATGATGCTCGAGTCCTGCTCGATTCGCCTGTACATCCCATTCGCCTCTATGATGAAAAGATTCACCCTCAGGTGAAACGAAACTCACTCTGCGGCGATAACAGTCGACGACTTCCTAGAAGGGAACCAATCTTTCCATCCTGAGGATGACATCATAGCCTATCATCTCTAGGGAATAGAGATCCCATAAGAAATTATACCCTGCAACATCGAGATGACACTCTCTACACTGGCATACACTAGATGTTCTCTTCCCCAATGGTGTTTCTAGTGTTAACAGGTCGGCAGATGAAAAGACATAGAGCCCAAGGCTCTCCACAACAGCAACAGAGATAAAGCTATGCGTAGAACTAGTATCGAAAAGAGTTGATGATAAAACTGAGGCTAATAAAATCGTACCTCAAACTATAGAAGGGACAAGATCCTGCTCTCGATAGGTCTGCTCTACGGTGAAATACTGGCTTGCACCGCGTCCATGCGCCTCTGGCTGACCACTATGAGCTGATCCACCTTGTTGGAGCTGAGGGACTGGAGGCTGACTTCCATGGACTCAACCTCCACCTCGGCCCGAACAACCGAGAGAACTCTAGTTCCTTGACTGGTGAGAAACTGGTGGTGCTGGTCCCGAACGAGGAGTCATGGAAGAACCCCGGTCACCAGCTGCTGGTGAGAATACATGGTAGAAACGCTGAAGGTGACTCATCTTGCAACAAGATCGGCACTCCATGGGGTCTCTATGGCACTGCGGACTCATGTGACCTGACCAGCCACACTAGTAGCATATCACCTGTCTTCCTGATGATGCATCTCGCTTCCTCAGATCACCGCATGTAGACTCCCTACGGTGCTTCTTGCTGTCATCTGGAGGAAAACTAGCTCTGGAAGCAGAACCGCCCTGGCTCACAGCTCCGGAGTCTCTCAGATTTCACTCTGCAATCAGGGCCTGGTAGATGATGGAAGAGATGGAATTCCACTGGAAGAGATTCACCTGCGAGCAGATCTCCCACCTAAGGCCATCCTTGAACATCCGTTCTACGAACATCTCATCTCCACCCTGGAGGGGTGTGAAACTCTGCAGCTCGGTAAAATGAGAGGAATACATCGTAACAGATAGAGTACCTTGATCTAGACTCATGATCTCCCGAGATCGATCGACCCTCAAGGTATCCGAATATAAGTAGTCGTAGAACATGAATTGGAACTCCTCCTAAGCCATAACCTGCTGATGAACCGCCTATGAGATCACATCCCACCACCTCTTGGAGGAGTCTCGGAGCATGTAGGTAGAGAGCTTGACCAGCCTCTCTAGAGGCGTCTCCAGATGCTTGAAGATAGTCAGCATGGCTTCTAGCCATGACTCTGTAGCCTGTGGTCCCACTTCTCCCGAGAAAGTTAGAGGATGCTGCTGCTGGAATACCCATGTCAAATCTGCCATAGTCGTGGTTGGAGACCGTGATCCCTAAAAGATCGGTATCATCCTCATAAAACCTTCCCTGAACTACGCGTCAGTGCCTGCAACTAGAATGACAGTCGGTGCCAAGGCTGGCCCGACCGGAGGATCAGCGGGAAGTCCCTGATCTGCCATATCTGGCATCTGATCACTGCCTGATAACTGTCGTACAACTGGAGGACGTCTCAGAGTCATAACTCTGAAAGATCAAAATCACACCTTAGATTTGAAAAACAATGACATAAAACACAAGATTATAAAATGGGAACAGGGGAAGGAAAACACAGAAGTTTAAAAAACACGACTACAATGCATGTATAAAAACTACACAACGTTTCTTCTTAAGCCACTGACATGGGCGTGTACCCCTGCCGTAAAGGTCGTGTAACACCTCAAACTACATGGCGTGTTGACCACACACATGGAGTGTACTTGAAAACTATTCCCCTGCCTGAGTCTCTTTACATGGCTAACCCTCACTGTCCGACTTAACCTAAGACTACACGACATGTTCTAAACAAACACGGTGTGTACTAAAGAAGGCTTCGACGACTCGTGTTTTTAAATACACGTCCGTCTACATGACTGGACCTTACACGGAATGTTCCAAACAAACATGGAATGTATAGGTAAAGGTGACACCATCCTGTGACATTCGTGACACGCCCAGGTACCAGAACAAGACTAGACGGCGTGTTTTGAAACAACACGATGTGTTCTACTGGAGCTTTCCCCAATTGTGTTGTTAGTGACATGACCAGGTACATGGCTCCAAACTACACGGTGTGTACTAACTGTACACGGTGTGTTCCTGAAGTTATTTTTACAACAACGTTTCCCTTCTCACACGGTCAGTGACATGGCCCAAAAACTACACTACGTGTAGCCAAAAGTACATGCTGTGTATTCTGGGTTTTTCTGGGCAGTAGCTCAGATACTGCACAAAAGCCCAAAAAACACAGAAAACAAGGCAAGGATGTGCCAAAATCTGATTCATGAGGGCCCATAACACCTCAAGAATCAAAATCTGGCGTTCATTTAAGAAAGTATAAAACAAAAATCCTCTAACAAGGCAGAAGAGATTCTATTAAGCATATATCACAACAGCATGCATAATCTATACAATGTCTATCACAACAACATGAAATCACTAATGCGCCCTAGATGGCATGGCATGTGATTTATACAAGTGCCTATATGATGCATGAGATGGAATACCCTCATATCATCGGGTTGCGATAGAAATAGAACCGCAATAGTCAAGACAATAACAAAACAAGGCGTGTGAATCACTCCAGGTGAAATCATAACAACCGTAAAATCTCAAAACTAGAAAAATACAATAAAAGAGGTAGTATGGATTTTCCCTATACACGGTATAGATAATACTAAGGACAACTTAATACCAAGTACCTAATCCTTTCTACCCCCAGATAAAGGCTCCATATAGTAAATCAGGAGAAATGAAACCCCTCTAATACCACTTTGTAACGACCCGAATCCCGAGCCCATCCACTGGTGCCCCGTACCCGGTTCGCCACATGACCTCAAGTGCATTTCCCCAAACGCTAGAGGCTGCCAACTAGTAGCGAGGGCCTTGGTAAGTTATTGGGGAAACTATTCCCTCATTTGCTAAGGTATGCAAGGTTAGAAAAACAATAGTAAATATCGGAAGCAAAAAACAATACACAACAACTGAAACCAAACAATAGAAGCAATGAATATATAGTAATGAAGATAATGATGCAGCAGGTACAAGTTTCTATGAAAAGAAACAAACATAAAAATGTGATGAAATACAAGTAAAATAAAGTACTAAAAATAACAGCAAATCATGAATCATCGCAAGCCTAATCTTGGTCCCTTGATCCCCAACTCCAACCAATAAAGTACCGAATGTCGAAGGGCACTTTCCCTTATCTATACCTACAACAACAAAGTCTTATTAGGCCCAATAGCATGGCCCAAACAGGGTGTGAGATACAATCCCAATAGGTAATCACCCAAATATTTGTTCCTAATAGTCAATGAATACAAGGCAAGTAAAAGTGCAGGATGTAGTAAATAGAGAAGTACACAGCAGCTAATCCACAGTTCTAGCATATTAAATACACAAGTAAACAACCAACACCAAGTAGGAAACAGGTAACCCTCAGGGTAGGTCTCACAACCTAACCCCTATGGTTCATTCCACAAGTACCAGAAACCCTCTAGGAGGTACACACAGTCTCACCCCTCTGGTTCACCTAAGAGTAGACTTTCTGAGGAGGCACTCACTGCCAATTCCCCATATAGTACCTCATCGTAATAATGTCTCTCTGGGAAAGCACTCAACGTCAATTCTGCCTGTGGCTCACGTTGAGGAACTAAAGACCCTCTGAGGAAGAACTCAACGTCAATCCCCATGTGGTCTCATATCGTAAATTAAAGACACTCTAGAGAAGCCCTTATGTCCATTCTCCCTTTGGTCCATACACTAGGTTCTCTCAGCTCAGTGTAATATAAACAGGCATAACGTGCATTAATCACCCATGTAATCCTAAATAACATCTTGGCTATCATTCTAAGGCTCAGCAGTAAAACAACACATTAGTCCCACTATCCTACAACTAGGCACAAAAACTGGAAAAATACCTAACAAGAAAAACAAATACGAAAAACAACCACAGTACAACAAAAAAACTACTCTATTCACAAAGGTAAACCTCTACTATAGCAATCTAGAAAGAAGTAAATTAATCAAGGGAGAAACAAGAAAATGCACAATTCTTATTCAGGGGAATTAGTGAAATTGCACAAGATACTCAAAGATATTCTACATAAAGGCACAAACCACTCACCTCGATCTTTGGAGATCGATATACTTGAACCATGATGACTGATTCTCCCCTAATCATCGTAGATTGGAGAAAAATACCAAAACATTCAACCCAAAATATCTTGAGAAGGAGGGGGAATTATAGAACGAGGCTCAAGTAGAAGGAAGAACTCACCGCTGCGATTCCAAAGAAATAGACCGTGCTAGAATTGGAGAACGAATGGAGAGGTGGGTGCTCGACGAAGATTCACGGATCCTCGGCGCTCTCGGACGACCAGAACCTAGAAGAATATGTTTTTCTACGTCAGCCGCAACCCCAGTCCGTTTTGTGAAAACAAAAAGAAAGTACACAGTGTGTACCTTTAGAGTAGACGACATGTACTAGGTCTTTCCGTACTCTGCCAAAATTAGCCTCCATGTCACCCATACACACCGTGTGTGTGTGGATCGGACATGGCCAGTACATGGCTTCGAGTAGGAAAAGAGTATACAGTGTGTACTCAGATAGTACATGACGTGTACTTCAAAAATTTCCAGAAACTTTATTTTTCTCAAAAACTCCAGAAAAAGGAAAGGTGTACCTGAAACGAAGATCCGGGTTCTTGCAGATTATCGGTAGAAATATTGATAAATTTGTATTCTTTACTAAGTATAGATTTTTGATAAGGCATATTGTTCATGGATGAAATATATTATCTGATATATGATAAATTATTTGGAAATTAAGTGATAGGTGGGGACCAGACTTTTTATAAACCCCCAATATGTCGACATGTCTCATGAGACAAATCAGTTGACAAAATTAAATAGATATTTACCAATATTTTTAAACTATCTGGAGGATAGATCATGAAAGTAGGTGTTTTCATATTCTTAAGCTATGAAATACAATAATTAATCATTTTATATATTTTAAATACATTTATTATTATTATCCCTGATATTTTTATTTGACATTATATCTAGATTCATTTCATTCTCATATTATTTATAAAATTGCATGTTTTTCAGTTATTTCCATTTTCATATTTATTATTCCTTATCCTAATATGTATGCGACATGTTTTTTCAGTTATATACCATTCCATGTTGATTATTATTATTGATTCATGATAACATCTATTTTAATTAACCCTTATCAATAATTTAAGCTCACCCTTATTGTGTTTCCTTTCACCAGGTTATGAAGAGGAATCCTTTGAATTATGTTTCAAGGATTCTGAGCATTTTATTTTGAATCATTTTATATTCCCAATGTAAAATGGGTATCATGTATATAATAAAGTTTTCAAAAAATTCTAAACTATTTTTTTATTTTTTAATTTAATCTTATATCTATGAAAATGTAATAAAGTAAGACACCAACTCTAGGATACCGGGTTTGGGGTCATTATTGTAGGTAACAGATCATGTTTAGTAAAAAATATAGGAACTAGATTTAGGAATACATAGATTAGGGAACATAACCATATGATAAGATTTTAAGTTAATTATAGAAGAAAATCCTTAATTTTTTGTTTGATAGGGATTTTTTGGTTTTACTTGTTATACATACCTCTCTGGATAGTACCTTTGAATGTGGTTCAAGTATACATATACCTAGGGGTAATAGATCTGAAAAGGTCACATCGTGGTTGAATTGAGTATAACCTAGAACATGACAACAGACCTTACTATGCTCTTGGATTGACACTCATTGTGGGATTTTATTAGGATAATTCATATTTTCATTACAAATATTGATGAAATATTTTAATAGATAATGAAAATTAATGACCTATGTTAAACCCTAGACCAAGGATAGAACAATATAGAAATTACCTGGATGCAATATTTATGTATTGGGATTGTAGAATTAAATTGTTAATGTATTTGACCAATTACATTTTTGAGTAAGAATCATGAACCATATAAGGATTATGTTATATTTTAAAATAACACATTCCTTAATAATCTAAAGATTTATGGATACCATCATGGGTTATGATTTTATGATTTATAATATCCCCAAAGTCTTAAACAACTATTTTTATGTAATGGGAGTCTACCAAGATTATGGAATCTTTGGATAAACCTATAAAATGTATATGATTTAGTGGAAAAGTTATTTGATCAAAAAATCCTTTGCATTTAATAAATAATGTTTTATAGGTATTTATGGCCTTTAGGGTTAATATTATCATAATAATGAAAGTTTATTTATTAGAATCTGTGGAGAAAATAAAAGTCACAATGAAAACACTTATATTAATGTTATTTAAAGATTTATTTTATTTCAAGGATGTCGACCATAATTTTTAGGGGAATAATATATTAATTATATTTATATTGTTTATAAAAATTGATATCCCATAAGAAGGGAGAAAACCCATCACAGAAATAATGGTGTTGGGGTATAAACCCATTACAAAAGGATGATAAGGGTGTCATACCAACCACAAGCTGACATGATGTCCTAGTTAATGTGTCATGAATTTTAGATAAAATATTTGAAAATATAATTTTAATGAATAACAAAAAATATTAATTTTTTGATATAGAGATTAATGTATTAACCACATTGGTTTTTGAAAATAGTTACAGACAAATTTTAATCCCAATTATATGGACCTTATGATTCATTTAAAGCGATTTTTTGTTCTTCTGACATATAAATATTAAATTTTTGTATATTCAATTCGTAGAGTAAGGGATAAATTGGAAATTGATCGAATCAAAACCAAAGTATTAAATTTTTTCATATGAATTAGATACATATCAAGTAACTATATTTTCTAATATTCTCATATAGTTAAATAATTCGTTAACATTAGGAAAAATGATCTTGAAATAATATTCTATCCTATTACCATCATTTCTGATGATATCAATTACTATTTCACACCCATTTGATTAATGGATTTGAGGCCCTCAGATTTTGATTTATCATTCACGTTATTGCGATCATTGATCTCATACATTCACTACAATTATTTACTTTTTTCCACTAATTCAATATATTCACTTTCCACTAATGTTTCATATATAGAAACTATGTTATATTTTATTCAATATGAAAATTTTATTTCCATTTCTTCCATATTAAGAGGATATTTTATTAACTGTTTAACATTATGGGGATTTTTAGAAATAATATATCAAAATTTGTAATGATTGATTACTGAGATGAAGTTTAAATAGAAAATATGAAATTTATTTATGGTTGGGAGAATGTAACACCCCAAAAATCGAATATAAGGACATTATATTTGATAGCGTGTATGAAATGAATCCCAAATCATAGAAATGATTATAAATTCACAAGAAATTATAATATATTTACTATTGAAAATAAATTTTATCAATTCTATATCATCCAATGCACACAATAATTAGTTAGCCTACGTTTCACACACTAATGAGTTTCTTCAAAAACTTGCATTAAACGCAGTCAGAGTTTTACCGAGTACAATTAATATCATTATATAAAATAAAAATTATCTCCTAGAATTTAAATTGGTGTTTATTAATAGGATTAACCAAATTATGAAAATATATGGTTGAAATCATTGGTTTCCAATTTATTATAAATGAATATAAAAACTAATTGAATATAAAGGAAATGTTTTAATAATGAAAAAATTTTTTATTTACTAATGGAATTTTATCTTAACAAATTAAATTATTTTCAATTAGTGAATGATCCTAATTAAATTTATAAATTATATATTAAATCAATTTTTTATGTTTATCCAAAAGTTTTTATAGACATAAAATAAGAATATATCCAATATTATGTATAAAGAGTTTTATTTTTTCTTAAGGCAATTTTGCCACATTTTAATGAAGAACATGTTTTAAAAATAAATTTGTAAAATTTTAAAAAATTTATTTGAAAAAATAAACTTAATTTTTAAAATTTTGTATATAAAAATAAGTTTGGGGTATATTTTTTCTGTTTTTATTAGAAGTATCATTTTTTCATGAAGAGTGAACAATGCTGAATTTTAAATGAAAACACAGTTTTCATATAAATAATTTATAATGTTAAATTATATTATAAATTATTTTTATATAAAAAATAAATAAATTATAAATAAATTAATAATATTTAGGTCATTTTAATAATTTTTTATATTGAATTTATATGTACATACAAAGTAAGATTTTGAACATTTTCACTTTAAAAACTTCATTCTCTTCCCATATACATGATTGATTTAAAATTATAATTTTTAAATTCTTTGAATATAATTTATAAAATGAATTATATAGTTTAAATAAACATAATATATAATATATGATAAGGTAAAACTAATTTTTTACAAATTTCATTAGTAAAAACTTCTAAAATTAATTATAGTGAATAAGAGAAAATTGTGGTTACTTTGAGGCTAAAGATAGATCATAAGCAGTAAGAGTTACCCAAAACATTTTCAATACCCATTTCATGAAATATTGTTTCCATTAAATCTATAGGATATAATTTTTCTTATTATGGAATATCCTATTAAGGTAATAATGTAGGCACACCTAACTTATTTTCCAAAAATGCAAAGTATGTCTTCTCTCCCACTTATAAAAGGCCAAAACATTTCCTTTTTTCACTCCTATAAAACCAATTTGATTCAAACAAGACCAACCGACATAATTTACAAAAATAACTACCCTCATCATATATATTTTTTGGCCGTAAATACAACATATAGAGGAATTACTACAAACCTAAGTAGGATACTCGAAGAAGATGTATTGATTTTCTAAAATAATTTTTATTCTAATCCCTTATCCATAACCTTAAATTAATCATATATCATGAATATATAATAACTTCAGTATTTCTAATAGACTATAATTTTTTTGTTTTGTGTTTATAGCCTAAAACATCACAAAATTCAATAAAATGAATGAAAAAATTATCATTCTTGTGTACAGTGGACTACCGCCTCGTGAAAATATGTCATTCATTTTTACATTACCACCAATATAGGTTGTAAATAATAATGAAAACACTATTTATATATTATATATTATTTTTCTATTTCCTCATTGTTATTTAATAATTATAGAACACATAACATCATTCATATTAATTTTTTGGAATACGATAAGATCATTTGTGTGTACGATATACTACCGCCTCACGAAGTGATGTGATTCATTCACACATTACATGAAATGTATTAAGGATGGTTTTAATAAAAATATGTGATACATATGAAATAAAATTGATAATTTAATGATAATATTTATATAGAGAATTTACTTTTAATTCATTCAGTATGAGAAGAATATTGAAACAACGTTCATGCGAACAAACGACTTACCATTTCCATAAATGAGATATTTCATTTTGTATCACTAAATTTTCAATATTACACAAAACAAATATTATATATATATATATGATATTTAAATCATGTTTTTAATTTTTGAGATATTTAAAACAAATCCATGTAATTCTAACAAAAAATAACAATTCAAAACATACTCAAAAAGAAGGAAATTAACTCCCGAAACAGTGAAGGAAATGAATGATTATTAACAAACTGGTGATAATATGTTAGAAAAGGATCATATATGATATTTTAAAAATTAATATTGTTATTTTATAAGTTAATAAAATTCTAAAAAATCATTATAAATTTGGATAAATATCATTCAAATAAAAAAAGAATGAGCTAATGGATTTCATCTCAATTTCACTTCCATGAGGTATTTGTAATGTTATGAAGCTAATTAACTTTGTATGGTTTATATATTTCTACATGGAATGTAATATCATGAATAATTCATTATTTATTATATTTTAGGTTTAAATTTGAATAATTTTATCTATGGGGTTTTGAAGAAAAAGTTACTAAGTGGTAAAGAATTGCATAACCCTATTTCTTTTCATTAGGTTATATTACTTCCACATGGAATTTAATATTATGTGATTATTTTTGTAATGTATTATGATTATATTATTTTTTATTTGAAATTTTCTGTGTGTATTTATTTCTATTATAAATAATTTATTTATTAATTAATTATTACATCAACATTATGGTCATTTTATGGGTTTATTTAACAAAATCATTTTAATCATGTTTGATTATTATTGAATTTACATTAAAATAAAATTCATGATAATTTTTAATAAAACCAATAATTTTATTATACTATGGTTTTTCATGATCTTAATAAAGTGATTTAAAGATATTAATTCTCTTTGGTTATTGTAATTACTAATAAAATGATTCAATATTATCCAGTATCCTTTATCTCTTCAGTCACAAATCCATTTTCTTAAAAAAACATGTTTTTTAAAAATGTTTTAAAATGTTTTCTTAATATATTTAAAAATAATTTTATATATTTTTTCTACCCATTTTTTATTTTAACAAAAAAACATCAAACTAATTTTCTTATCGCATTTAGAAAGGGGAAATTTCTATCATTTTATACAATGAAACAAATATGATACTTTTACTGTGTACTGAATTTCCCACCGTCATTTATTAGAAACTTACTTTTCAATTTTACATGCATATTTGTAAATATTTTTTTAAATGTGATTTTAAAAGAAATGGATTTTCAATTTTTTTCAAAATGAAAAGGATATTTTACTCAAGAATGTTTTAAAGATATTTTTATGGTAATTCAATTAATCAATGACAACAACCCTTATTATTAATATAATGGGTATAAATTATATTGATAATATAGTTATTCTTCATATAGATGGATAATGATTATTTTGACCAAGTATAATATCAAAATTCACTCCCATGAATCATTTTTGTAGTCATTAATATCCCCTTGAGTTATTTACTTTACAGTAACCATTGGACATTAAATTTCCCCAAAAAATCCACATTATTTATCGTAGATATGATTATTTCCTAAATCATATACCAATTTTACCAATGGTGATTTCTTTGAGATTTATTTGATTATGTAGATAAATATAGATAAATTATTATTCTTTACTCAAAAAAGAAATTTTATAAGGCATATTGTTCATGAATTAAATAAATTATTTTATATATTAGGAATTATTTGTAAATGAAATATTAAGTAATGCCCAAACATTATTTATCCCCTTGATTCATAGAAATTTCTCATGATTCAAATCATTTATCCAAGTTAAATGGGTTTTACCTAATGTTTAAAACTTTCTAGAGGATAGATCTTGACAATAGTGGTTTTCATTTTCCTGAGACATACCGTATAATAATTAATCATTTTTTAAATTGAGAAATCAATTATTATTACTATGCATTATATTTTTACATTGATATTATATATAGAGGCATTTCATTATCATTTTATTGATAAAATGGTATCTTCTATAGTTATTTTTTCTTTCCATTTTGATTATGGATTATCCAAACATATATGTGGAATGTGTATTTGGTTATTAACCTTTCCATGTTTATTGTTATTATTTATTCTTGATATCTTCCTATCTACATAACCCTTATGGTGGATTCGAGACCATCCGAATTTTTTTCATTTCCGTAGGCTATGTAGAGGAATCATTTGATTGAGTTTTCAAGGATGCTGAGCATTTTACTTTTTTCATTTCCTATTCCCAATGAAAAATTGGTACCATTTATATAATATAATTTCTCTCAACTGCTAAACTATTTGGACCTTTGGAATTCAAAAAATTAATCTATTAAAATGTAATAATGTAAGGCACTTTTTCATAGATAATGGGTTCAAGGTCATTACTAGGTATGTTAAATAGTTTAAAGATTTGTTTTTATTGAAATGGTTTATTTTGGATTATATTTATTTATTCTTAATTCTTAATATTCTCATGGTGGTTAAAAGTTATTTCAAATGGAAATAGTTTATTATAAAGGGGTGTATAGAATTAGTTAATTTTAATGAATAGTTTCAAGAAATTGTTTTAAACATTAATATAGTGTCTATTAATTTTAGAAACATTTTAAAAATATTATTTAGAACCATGTTAGAAGATATATTTTTTTGGAAATTGTATAGTCCATAATTATTGATCCCATTTTTTTATGTTCATTTTGAATTGAGTACCCAGGGGGTAGTATTGTTTACCCTTTTAGATTAATAATTGATTCAGAAAGTTATGTTTCTTGAAACGGTGTCATATGTGGGAAGTGGTATTTTTTTCTTTAAATGTGGATTTATGTGATGTTATTGTGATATGTTTTCTTATTAACTCGTTTTTTATAATCTTGGGAACACTCATAAGTAAGTAGATGTTATTGTTGTGTCTTTTTATAGAGTAGTGTGTATTTGATTGCTGGTACCTATGAATGTTACTCCCTTTTTAGGGTCTATTTTGTACACGGTGAACTGAAAGGGCACCGAGAATGATGTTATGGGTTCATATATCATACCCCTAGAGATAATTATTTGATGAACTAGGTACAATATCATTCATATTACAGCATAGCGTGATTTCCAAGATATTATATCACATTAAGAATGATTTAGGGGATCATTTATATTCAATATTTGTATTCCCTATCCAGATTTGTTTTCAAAACACCTTGTATTGGTTGTTGGTCACTTCATATTTCTCAATTTATATATTGGTGAAATTTTGATTTTGTGATTTAATAGTTTTGGTTTTGATTTAATTTCTAAATGGGTTTAAAAGTATTTGGAAAATATATTTTCAAAAAGGAAATTGATGCTTATTTCAAAAATGGAATTGAGAAATAGTTTAAGAGAAGTGGTTTAAAATGTGGTTTTTATATGATTTTGAAAGTCCAATTCTCATGGGTTTTCCATAAAATATTATCAGAATATTTTATTTGAATGAATTTGATTAGAATTTTTGTTTTAAGTTGGATAAGGATTGCTTTTTATTAAACGTTTTTTCACATTTTTTGGAAAGAAATTGATAAGTCTTGATACTAATTTTCATTATTATTTCTCATGTGAAAAATAAATTTTAAAAAATTATGGTCAAAATAAAAATTATTGATTATATTATAAACGTAAATGTATATATTCATTTATTTCCACTTAGGTATACTCTTTTAAGATATTGTCATGGAAAATTTGGTCTGGTTAATTTATTTATTTAGTTCCCATTTTATATAAATCCACTATATTTTTATTTGCTGATATAACTATTTGAAAGGGACTAGTGTTTTTTTATTCCATGTCTCTATTTATTCATTATTTATTACTATTTTTTTATAAATGGAGATCAAATTATGGATACATCATTCGGGATTTTTGTTGGTATCCACAACTTATTTATATTGCTTTATCAGGGTTTAATTATTCCAAATCGTGATTGTTGATACCCTTGGCGCTTATCCCTATCCTATCGATTTTGTGAATTCCATTTAGGCATTCTAGAAATCAGGGATTGTTTCCTGTTTAGTGGTATACCTAAACGGTTCATTACAAAAGGTATCAGATCCAAGATTTCTCAAAAGACCCCATTTCATGAAAATATCTTTCCTTATTTGGTTGTGTCTTGGTATAAAGGATAATATGATGGTTGAGACTCAAGTTATAGGTCATTTATAGTTTCTCAAAAACCACTTTTCATGATGAAACTCTTATTATCAATATATTTTGGGATATATTTTATTAATTTATTTCTTGACTTGGTTTTGGTATAATATTATGGCGTTCCAATCCTATTTAGTATATCTATAGTTTCCTCAGGGCATATGTTTAGTTTTTATATGATAATATAATAATAATAATTTGAGCATAGTTTTCTCACATGGATTTATTAATATTTGGAGTCTATGAACATGATTCAAAAAATATTTTAGAAGTTGTTGTATTATTGTCATATAATCTATCCAACAATGAGTCCATTACATGTGTGGTTGTCTATAAATTTTGGTTTGATATTTAGACATCATTTCAATTATTTTTAATAATGAGGGTGACGTCACCGGATATTATTTTGATTTCTTGATGATGATATACTGGAATTTTGTTTTTTATTTTTCATTATGGGGATGCTTGGAAATCCAATTTTATATGATAAAATTGGGATTTCGTGAAGATTTATTTTTTCATTTAATTGAGGAATTAGTATTTATTTTAAATTGGAAATAGTTCCCATTAATTTCTTTTTTAGAAATGGTTGATTTGATAATGAAATCCCTAAAGTTATTTCTATATAAAAATTGTTTTGATGGTTGTTTATAAACCATTTTTACCCTCTGGGAGTGTGTTATAAATTGTGGTCATTTTTTATATAAAAATTATTGAGTGATTTTAAAAGTTTTAAAGTGTCAATCCCATTGAAATAGAATGTGAATTCTTATATATGTGTTTTAAAATAATAAATATTTTTTTGAATTATAAGTCGGTGTGCTGTTATAAAGTTGAATAAGTGTTTTTGATGATAGGTAAATAAAATTATATTTTTATGGGTGTTGATATATTTTTAAATGAAGTGAAATTATACATATGGTTGGGTGTTTCAATAATATGTTTTTCTCGAAAATGGGTTTTAATTCTTTATTGAGAGTGGTGAATTGTTATTTTGTAGGACCGAGTTTTTTGGAAGTATATTAATTTTTTGAATGGGTTATTTTACATTTTGTCCCATAGTTTATAGGGTCTTTTTGGATTGTACTGGGAAACATGAATGGGTTAGATTGATGTTTCATTATTTTTAAAGAACACATCCTCAAAATAATTTGATAAATGATAGAAATATTATCTTGTGTGATAACCATTTGGGCTGAATCCTCTTGTTTCATGAGTGTGGCCTTCTTATATTTTTTGAAATCTCATGCTCCATATATATTGGAATATGTCATTTTTCAATCTCAAAATATGTTGTTGTGTCATGGGTAGTTATCGAATAACGTATTTCTTCAGTGTCATATTCCTGAGACTATGTTGGTTGAGAATCCATTGAGTCCTTGAGCCTTCCCTTGAGGTGACTGAACAATAAAAAGATTTTTATTCTTATTTATCAGTTTAATGGAAGAGATATTAATAAATTACATAGATCAGATGTGTTTTCAACAGAGGAGAACCAGTAATTTAAATCCTTAGTGGTTGTGATGCATTGATACTTACTAGAGGTGGTCGTTCGAGCTATCAATATTAATTTCATAAGATGATTATGAAGCATGAGTTTTCATTTGTGGTTCAAATTTCATATATAATCTATGATAGTAATATTATTTGAGGATTTTAGAGAAATTGATTTCTTAATGTGAAATTCACATGTTTTATCCTTTCAGAGTAGTTATGAATTTATCTTGAGTGAGCAGCGATTATTCTTTGACGTGCATTACCCATTTATTTGTAGTTATCATTGTAATATTTTTTAAGAAATGATCCATATGATGAATTTTTCGTTGCTGATTGAATGTGGGGAATCCATGGGTGCATTTTTGGGATAATAGGGATGATTAATTGGGTTTTGATAAGACTGTGAGTAGAACCATGCAATAATTTTTCAACGTGATCACCATCAAAAAAATTTCTTTGTACTTTTCCATGAGTAATCCTTTGATGTAGTTTTTACCCATAGTTGGTACCATGATGTTTCTTATTTAATTTTTTTATATTTATTGTGTTCTCTAGTTTGGTTTATATTTGATTGATTTAGGGACTAGGTCTAGTGACCATTTATATGTTCATTGAGGTCATTGCTAATTTATGGAGTTGAGAGGGTATTCTGTAATTTTATGTGGTTGGAGGGATTTTTTCATTTCATTTGATAATTATTCAAAATTAGGGTGTTTCCATGATTATCCATCAATATTAGGGGATATTAATTGACAACTAATTTTAGATGAATTCAAAATGGAAGTTATACTTATGTTATGTCTCAATATTCATGGATCTTTTTGATAGATTGTTGTGTTTGTGTTTTGTGTTGTCCTTGATGTGATTTTTTATCATTTTTGGCTGATTGTTGATTCATATGGATTTTTAGGGGATTTTAGTAATGATGGTGTGTGGTGTTCTTTTTCATTGGATATCATATAGTTTCACCTACCCATTGATCTATTTAGTTCAGTTAATGTCTTTTGGGCCTCTTTTTGTTGTCACTTTTAAAACAACCTTTTGGAGGAAGAATGTGGCACGGTGTAGTGAAATATAAAACCTCCATGTCATTGAGGTAATGAATATAAATTAATTATTAATAAATCTTGTGTTTTTAAAAGTATTTATTCATATTATAAGTGTGTTTTTATTGAATAGTGGTTATGATATGAAGATGAACTCACCAAGTTGTGGCACCCTGGGCTTGGGTGTTTTGGTTGTAATTTCATCAGGGGTGTTTCCCCTATGGGAAATGAAAGGGGAAATGTCTATGTTAGGAGTTTCAAAAGGAATTTTGACTTGGGATTTACCCTTAGGAGAAATGTTTGGGACACCCACGACAAGGGGAATATAGAGATGACTGCTAAAAACATAGGAATAAAGGGATTCACTATAACTGTCGGGTGTGTCAAGTGTTATTGGGGGATCTTATGGGGTAGACTATAGTGTGGTGAATATCATGGTTCTTACAGTGGTTCCCTAGCCAAGTGATTTTTTTTTCTATTTTCACCCATTAATTTTTATAGTGGTTTGTCAACCTTTCTCTCATTCCTTTCATGTTTTCAAACCAAGGGATATCCCATAGATCCCTTACCTCTACCATATACTTTCTTATTGATTTAATTATATTTTCATTTAGATTCAAAAATATTTACATAATTAGTTCATCCATTCTTATTCTTATCTTATCACTTTTGCCTTCCATTGTTTTTATCATTATCGTATAATTCTGCAATTTTTTGATAGTCATTCTTTGGGGATATAATGATTCTAATCCTGAGGGTTTGGATATTTAGGGCATGTCAATGTTTTCTTTTTTATTCAGTTTGGATATCATCATTAAATTTGATGTCTTGTGTTCAAGGTAGTTATTTATATGATATTCATTTATATTATGTTCTATAAAATGCATGGAAGATTAAAATATCATTATTTTTAAATAATACCAATATGTATCACCAATTAGTGGAATGAAATGGTTTTGAAATGGTTTTCATACATGGAATATAGTTACCACATACTAAATTTTAATCAAAATGTCTAAGTGGATCTTTGGAATTAATGTGTTTTAAAAGTGCTTTTGACATCATTTTTTAATGTGAATATCAATATTTTAAAGATATATTTTAATGAAATGGGTTGTTTTGGCCCATATTTAATTATTTTTAATACTTATTAGACTTATTTTTTTAATTAATTTCAACGAGAAATGGGTGATTTGAAATGGGTGATTGTCAGTAGTTGTTTTCAAATAATACTATCATGGATTGGCTATAAAGGATGATAGAATGGATTGGAATTCCAAGAGTGATTACAAAGGCGTACTCAATATCTTTTCAAAACAGTTTATTTGAACATCCATCATCATTTTTCCCCTAGATTATTTATTTTAATTGTGATTCCTGGCCCTAATGGGGTTGTTTACAATTAATACATATTCATGGATGTGAATGGGTTTATTTTTTGTGAAATAGAAAGCGGGGAGATGAAGTTTATTATTTTATTTAAATGTTTATTTTCTATGATGATCCTTTGACATTTTTTATGACCTCCTATATTATGTAACTGTAAAATAAGGTAAGTAAGTAGAATGTGTAGATGAATGATACACATTATTAGTGTGTATAGGCCCTCTAATACCCAAGAAAAGCCACACCCTCCCAGTTTATTTAGAACTTAGTGAACCAAATGGTACTATGATGGTGTTTCAGTTTCATATAGGGTCCCCTTATATATATTTACAAATTTAACAATGTCTAGTATATATAAAGTTAGAGATTATTGATTTTCCCATTATTCTAGAACAATTTATGGAATATTTAGTGGATCTAGTATAGGACATGTCTTTATGCCCTATAATTATTTGGTTACATGAAACCATGGACTAGATGTAGGTTTTTTTATTTTTCTCTATTGATATCCTTTTTATATAGTATTTTATTGTGTTTTTTCCATTTTTGATATTGGTTTACATTCAGAGTAATTTGAAAATAATATGGAATGTGTTTCCATATAGGTTTGCAATATTTATTTGGAAAATGTTATTTTCAATTTTTATTGTAAAATATGGAGAAATTATTACATTATTTATGAATTTTAAATTTAAAATATCACGGGTTTAGAAATAAATATAAAGGATTAATTTTTTTATTAATTTTTTTAAAAAATATGTCTATTGACCAAATTTTTTTTATTAAATGGTTATTTATTCATTTTGGAACTATATAAATGAAGAATAATTATCATTTCATTTACATATGTTCATGTGGAAAACATAGATTATAAATTATTTATAAAGAATCACTTATGTATTTTAATATTAATGTTACTATATAGTCTATTTTTATAACACCAGTCAACCCTTACTTGACTTATTCTATAAATATACACTTTTGTGTATGTTTGTGTTAAAAAGTTTAGTTTTATCTAAGGTGGAAAATATTTGATCTCATTCATTAATTGATCATTAGTTATGCTACTGGATGAGTTAGGATATGGTGATTGGTTAGGGATTATATAATATTTCATTGGATCTACTCATGTTTTTTCCTAATATTTCAAAATATCTACACCAGTTTGGGCTTGTGTATTTCTATAGTTATTTATCATTATATCCTATTAAATATTTCTTTTTGTTTTTCTAGTTGTTATCATTGAATGGATGATTATTTTTTCCCATGTCTGTAATTATTCTTTATTTAATACTTTTTATTTTGTATGCATGGATGTCCAATATATGTATTGGTCATGCCCGATTCAATATTGTTTCCTCTTCTAGTTTATACTATCATATTAGGGTGAAATCATTCTAATTGGTGCATGCTGATGCCCTTGGAACTTTTTTTCAGACAATAGGGATGGAGAATAATATTTAGGACTTATGGAGAATTAGGTTAGGATTTATATGAGTTGTATTTGGTTTTAGTTTAATATATTCTAAATATATGAACCAAGAAAAAAAACTTGTGGTCATCTATCAAGATATGTTTCTTAAGCACGCTCGATTACCTCAACCCAAAAAAACCTACAATAACATCATATATCAAAACCTCACACAATATAACTCCCCATATATCATAATATAGTTAATAATCCTTACCCATCTTAGGTATATTGAAAAAACCCAATCTAAACATTCATATAGTTTACATAATTTCTTGAATCACAATATTACATATCACCGTTAATTAAACAATCCTTGAAACCAAAGTTTTAGTGTATATGAATATTATCTATATAAATGTATAACTAAATTTTTTTTATTAACATCTCAATGAAAATTCACCACTCATGACATCCTTCCAGTTAAAATCTGGTACACAATTCCCCCGGGGATGGAACACATTAGAAGGTGTTACGTCAAATGAAAAGGAAGGGAAATATTTTGATTTTTTCACAAGGTACTATAAAAAAGGAATGGAAACATGATTAGAGGAGTAATACTACATAAAAAAGAAGTTTTCATTTTTTCAATTTCTCCATAAATCAAGATAAAAGAATATTTTACTTCATAAGATAAAACATATACTACATGTAAAATCATGGAAACATAACACAATAATCATGATTCATTAATAATAACATATGCCTATAAAATAAAAATGTGGAATAAATATAAACATAGAAATAATGGAATAGTGGCTTAGGCATCAAAATATACATCACCTAGAAAATTTGATCACAAATCACAACCTGTTTCCTATATTTGATCATGTATAATAACTTGCTCCCCATAATTATTTTAAAAGATATAAAACATTTACCATTTCCTTATATATATATAAACCCCCAAAAATCTGATAATGAACAAGTTTTAATCTCAAAAAAACAATAATAAATCATATCAAGAGAAAAATATGGAAATAAAAATGTTTTCTTATCATTTTCAAATGGTATGATATAACATAATTTCAAGAATTATATGGGATGATGTGAAAATTCAATATCTAATAAGTAATATATTATAAAAAAAAATTAGAGACTGAACATGAACATTTATATATATGAGATAAACCATACTAATGTAGATATTAAAATATAATATAATCCATAAACATAATTTTTTATAATCATTCTTATCACACGTGTGAGAAGAGAATATTTAATGTCATATTTATGAAATGTCATTTATGAGAAACTGGTTGGAAGAATTTTTAAAAAATTACATTTACTTTATCTATAATTATTTATCATTGATATGAAATATTATTTATTTAAAAAATGTTTAGTGGAATATGAAAATGAATATATATACATTGAAATTCATATTCATGCTTTTTAAGTAGTTGTAGAGAAAAAACCCACATTATTGAAATATTTAAAAAACATCATTTTGATAAGAGATAAAGAGATATATAATGAATACAAAATATAATACATGTATATACATAATAAAATTATAATAAAACATTTATAGTATGATGAACATGGATTTGGAAGGAATAGTTCCAACAGAACAGATGAGAAATTATTTTAACCATATTTGTTTCCAAGAAAAAAGTTCATAGAGGAAGACTATTTTGAAGTCAAAATATGAATACTACATATAGAAATATAATATAATATATTAAATGAATGAATTAAATAATATAATATACACGTACGAGTTTAGTCATCAATGAAATCTAATGAGATAATGTAATGGAAATTGGTTCCTTAAAACCATTTCCTTTGATTCCATCATGGTTGAACATACTATAGCCTAATATATAATAATCAAATATTTATTGACCATATATTTTAGAAAAAATATTCATATTTACAACCATATTTCTATTAATATTTAAGATTAAATTATTGTGTTCTTATTTTTATATAATAATAGTCTTTAATTGTTTGTATGTTTAATTATTCCATAACAATTTTGGTATAATGATTTTAGTTATCATTACACGATCATTAGTTTATATGTTTTAGAACAGTAATGGTATTTTAATATAATAATATTAATGAGAAATTATGTTCTAGGTTCAATCCATATTATATTTAGTTATGATTCAAAAAGATGAAATATATAACGAGCTTATTTCAGTAATTTTTAATAAAAAAAGATGGTATATTATTGATGAGTTAAATGTTAATATTAACATTTCATAGAAAAAAATTTAGTTATTAATTTAAATAATATCTGAAAAGTAACAATGTTTCGATATTCATCCATGTTAAACATTTATATCATTGTTTATTTAGGTGGTTAAAACGACCAAATCGGTAACATTATATTATTTGTGCATTATTATTGTTATAAAATTGATTATTTTATTATAATATCATTTTTAAAAAATTATAATGACCGTATATAGATTTTATTATGTTGGGGAATAATATTGGAGATTTTATGGATTAAAAATATATAAAATAAATTATTTATTGAGTAGAAAATACTCACTTTGAGGACTAGAATATTCTCTTAGGGTAGCATTTGGAAACCGAGTAATTTTCAAACCTTTTGAACATAGGTTGAAAATAAGTCGGAGAGGAAATTTGGGGAGGGAAATTGGGTTGGAATTAAATATATTTCAGAATTTATATAATGTATTAGATTCAATGGAATGGAGATTCGTTTATTGGGGAAAATTATGGACTTTTTTAAAAACTTATGTTAGGTGTAGGGAAAATTTTGAAGCATAGGGTATTTATTTAAAGAAATTTTGATAAGAATTATTTTATTATTTCTTAAGCCTAATAAAGGTATCTATAAAACTATTATATCCTTTTAATTATTTTAAATACAATCCACTTTTCGTTTCCCCATATACCCTATATAACCTTGTTTAATTTTTATCCACGATAATTATTTTAAATACATATATATATGATGAATCATCATGTGAAATTTTTTTATGATTAATGAAAATAAATACACATTTGAATCTAATAGAATTAATATATTTTAGAAAATTTCTTTTGAAATTTAAAAAAAAATTATATAAAACTTTTTTATTATTCAAAAATGTCTTTTTAAAACATTAAGTGCTTTTACCATTATTTTCGATGAATAGTAAATAAACTGTATCCTAATATTTTTGATTTTATAAATAAAAAAATATTTAGAAATCATCAATTAAAAGTAATATAATTATATTATATAGAAAATTAATTTTTAAGAAAATAAATTTTTAATAATAAAATTGATTTTATTCCCAACCCTTAAACATTAGCTAAATATTAATTTCATATCATCAATTTGTTAATATTAATGAAAAAAATTATTTTTTAATTATAATAATTGTTTAAAAGTATATATTATAAAAAAATATAATTATTTATAAATACATATAAAAATTAAAATATATTCATTTATAATTTATAACTGTAATAATTATATCATTATATTATCATTTATGCTTCTTAAAAAACGATACAAGACCTATGCATATTACATAAAGATAAGATATGAAATATCTATATTCAGGGTTGTTTATTTAGCCCAAATGGATCTACTAGTGATTTTTGTGATCTCAAACTTCTCTAGAAAATTATTTTTCTCAAGCCACTCATGTTGAAGTTTTTCTTGGGCGTAGTCTAGAAAAAAAGCCATGTGATTCTATATCCTTCCAAATATAAAATAAAATGAGCTATATATGTAAGAATTCTACTACTTTTCTCTATTTCATAAAATTTTATATATATTTTTTTATGTAGTTATTTTCATTTATAATCGCCAATTAAACAACTATTCTACAATGGTATTATTTTAAAGGAATATTATGGGCAATTTATCGCATGAATTATTTATATTCCATACTATGGTATCCATATAAGTCAAAAAACTATATAATTAAAATGAAAATATATGCCCATTAGATATATATGTCCACAATTCATATAATTATAATAACTTTATAAGATCAATAACTATATAATACCAAAAATCATATGAAAAATGAAATTATTAACATCATCAAAATTTATTATCTCATTATCTCATTAAATTTGAAAATATTATCATCTAATTTCTAACTAGTATCATTTTTTTCCTTGTTTTTACCAGTATATAATTTTTATGGAAGATCAAGATGAATAAAATTTTAATTTTAATTTCATTTTCATTACTTTTGGATATATTCAATTAGTAATTGTAATTATTATTTTGTTTTTAATTATTTCATGATGTATTTTATTTTGTACATTAATTTTATAACATAACAAAATAAACCCATGTAAATTTTAGTATTATATTGCATGTAAGTTATGTAATCATAGATTAATTTATCACTATAAGTTTGGGATGTGACATTTAATCCCCAAAAATAATTTCTCCCTTAAAATTACATTACGTAAAAGAAAAAGTGTAAGGGTATTTTTATATTTCTACATCTTCATTTTCCAACATAAAATCCTCAAACACAATGTTTTTATAGATAACATTAACATAGTAGGTGGTCTTTTTCTGATAAACTATATCTCTTCTATCGAACATATCTATTGGTTATTCTTATTAAGATATATCATGTTCCAAATAAAAAAAAACTATGTACAGAATTGGTTATGGATATGGTATTTTTTTATAATAAAAATTTATGGAATGAACCATGCATCTGAGAGAGGTATATAAGAAGTGATAAACTATATGAAAAAAATCCTTACATGATTAATCATATTGAATAGAATTTTGTATTTATGAATCATGTTTAACTAATTCTTGACTATCCTAACCCTTTTATAAGGATATTTTTTATGTAATAATTTTTCAAAAACATTAGACTCCTGATTTCATATAATGTTATCACCATAGAAAATTTATTGACATTGGGATGCTTTGAAAGACTATTGAATGATTTTGAAATTCTCAATTATTTCATAGAAAAAGTATTATGTTAACAACTTCCACTATTTTAATTTAACCCATAATATTGTTGTTTTACCTATATTCTCTTATAGAGCTTGAAATGGGACCATTTGGATTCTAGTTTGGAATCTATTATTGTATGAGAACATAAAGAGAGTAAGATTCTGATCCCAACATCCTTTGAAATAAATCGAACATCATTCTGAAGATATTTCAATGGATTAATTTTCATTTTAGATTTACCAATGGATCGAGGTTGATAAGTCATGCAAAATATTAGCTATGTATCCAACTACTATTGAATACTTATATAGAATTTTTAAGTGACCCTAGGATCTCAATCATATAAAACATAAATTTTTACCCCATGTTGTCGGAATACAATCTTTATTTATAAGATGGAATGTTTATTGAGTTAAAAATATTGATGGATTTAAATTAATTTTCCCATATTTTTAAGACAATTCACTACTACCCATATCAAATTATAGCCTCTAAATGTCTTTGGAAATGTGATGATGAAATTCATGGTGGCTTTTTTCCACATCCATATGGGTATACGTAATAGTTTAATAATCACCTTATATTTATGATGTTAATAATTTACATGATGTTATACCATGTATCTGGATGTATAATCTATATTCATCATGTTTGTGTCCCATAATACATTTTTCCTTATATATCAATACATCATTATAATTTAGTGGGAATAGAAAATTATGAGCTATGTGAATCATCAAGAAGAACCATCTTCAATCTTAGTTTTAATGGGAAACATATCTAGGTTCATAATTTCATAACCCCACCTACATCAAAGATGAAATCCTAAATATTATTTACCCTCTTTTTATCTTTATAGCATAATTCCAGGCTATCATAATCTTCACAATGAAGATCATTGAAAAATAATTTTTTAAATACAGGATATTAAACCTTATTTAAGGATATACATATACATCCTTCTAATTCCCATATACGTTGGGTTCATTTCAATCTACATAATTCATATTTAAGTATGATTATTTTATACTTAGATCATACACTACCTTTTATTCCTTCTTGATATGGTATTGTATTGAGAAATCATTATAATTGACTTTCATTAACCATACCATTTATAACATGTTCAAATCATAATGTTTGAATATATAAATATATATCTTATAGTTAGTATATATAATATTATTTTAATATAGATATCTTTCCATAATATATTTATTTTAATTAATAACATATCCATATATTGATCAAGAATCCAATAAAATTTTCATGTATCATTAATTGATTCAAGGAATAGGATATCACATTTGAATTTTGAATAATGAAACAACCTAATATATTTATTTATGAATCAGTTTTTTATAAATACTTCTCCAATATAGGGAAATATATGTACAATTTTAGTAATCAACATCTAATTAATATCCTTGATGGTTTTTGTGCATTCTTCTTTCATGATTAACATTAATCCCTTTGACATTAACTTTGTTTTAGGATTTGAAAATAATGAGAAATTACTCAAAAAAGATTGATGGTATACCTAAGGAAAAATTGGATTTGTAATATTTTAATTGGTTTAATATATCATTTACACACCATTTTCTAAAATTGATCCATATATATACCCTTTCTAGTGATTATATGACACAATAAGTATACATCTATGTTGCCAAAATTCAAATTTGGTGATCATGGAAAAAATCTCTATACCGATAATGTCATTAGCACATTAAAAAAATGATCTTAATGTTCTTATTTTCTCATAGAATGCATAATAATGTCATCTATAATGACTACTAAATAATTTTTAATATAATATTCTAAGAATCCATTCACCTTATTAAGGATGATTTCTAGACCATTTGTATCTCTAAAAGGAATTAATGTTAATCTATAGTGACCTCATGTTGTATGTAATGTTATCATGAGTATATCTTATCTCATTACACATAATTTATGGTATAAAGTTATAAAATAATACATTGAGTAGTATTTATCCCCAATATGTTTATTAAAAAATAAAAAATACATGGTAAAGGATATCTTCTCTTGATTTTGATTTTTTTAAGTTCATCATAATCAATGAAAAGGCTCATTGAACTATCCCAGTTCTTTACAAATAGGACTTGTGCACCCCATGGTGAAGGACTTGGGAATATGAAACCATTTTTCTATATTAACTTGAAAATATTTCTTTAATTATTTCTATTAAATGGTTTCAATTCTACAGGCTGTCTTCAACATTACCACAGAACCTGGTATGATTTCAATTGAAAACTCAAACTCACATTCCGGGGAAATAACATGTAGTTCTTAATGAAATGATTTAATAAACTCTCATAATATTTCAATGTCATCAATTTTTGATTTCCCTATGAGTACTTTATCTGTGTATCCCTCATAATTTGGTATCATGACTCATATTAATGAGTTTGTTTCAAAAATCGAATGATAATTATAAGTGTTTTAATAAATTATAATTTAATGATTCAGGATATTTAATTAATTTTTTTTATCCCCAAAATGGAATAATCTATATGCATGGATAAAAAATCCATATCCGATATCACATTAAAGTGAAATAATATAGAATCAGTGGATCTAAAAGAATATTCTTTCCAAAATCATCATTTAATGAAGGGTGGTATATCATGGATAAAATTACCTCAGTACTAGTTCTTTCATTGATAATTCAATATCAAATGTTTTTTAGGTGAATAAATTACCTTAGAAATCATGGATGATATGAAAGAATTCAAAAAATCAGAATCAAATATGATATTCACGTATCTAGAGTGCAGAATAAATATATCTTTCAAAAATTTATTATTATGATCCTCTTTTGCAGTATTGTTTTCATTGGCTCTACCTTGTTCTTATAGACTAAAAGGATGATTATTATTATTAACCTTATTATCCTTTGGATATAGATATGGATTATAATTATTCTGTGAATCTTTGAATTATAATCTTTAATTCATGGGTGGTTTATTAGTTGTGGCCTTCCTCTACATCATTGTGTTAAGATTAAACTTCTCATTTCATATATAGTTTTCTTTCATTATGAACTAATCAACCACAAATAAAAATTCTTCATAAACCATTGAGGAAATTTCATGGGTGCTTCATTAGACATTCTTGACATGTAGGTTTTTTTAAATTCATTTATTTATCTAATATATCACTTTCATTTCCAACAATATTTGGTTTCCTTTTATTTTGACCAAACCCATGAGAATAATTAGAGTCTACAATTTCTATTACAAAATATAGAATACATTAGAAAATTTCTTCAAAGATACTACAATTTATTATGTCTAATTATTTTGAACACTCAGTTTTATTCCACCAATGAAACAATCTATCTTACATCCAGGGTTTGTAACAAAACTAAATATATATATTGTGTGTCTCATGAATTATTTTATAGGTTATATTATATTTATCCACATTTTTTTTAAACTCTAAGAATAATTTAATCATTTTATATAAAGTATTATTGAAAAAAATTTAGTATAAAATATTTTATATATCACCTCACAAAAAATATATAGTCAACATATATATTTTGTGTGATATTCAAAATAAGGGATCACCATGGGTCAACCTCACATTGAAAATGAAAAACAAATAAGATAACCTTTTAAATATCTGAGTATGATAGAATTTGAAATATATTATATATTACATTGATCCATTTCTCAACAACTCATGCATTGGAAGATCCACTAAAAGGGGATAATGTTTTCAAAGGAAGGAATCATTAGAATGTTTCTCAGTCATTAGTGAATTAGAGATGTCCCAAGGTTTTATAATATTATTTATTTATAAAGGTAATTGTGTGACAATCTCTAAATTTTTTGTATTCTAGTTCCCATTCTGATTGGCTAATAATTAAGAGAATCACAACATTATTGATAACACTAATTATTAGCTCAGTTACTTTTAGATCTATGAGTTAATAAATATTAATTTGTTAATATTTTTGATAAAAAATTATATTTTAATATGATGAGAATAAATATCATATTAATGTGATAAATAACCTAGAATAAATATTTATAGATGAATAATTCATTTTAACCTATGATAATTTCTACTTGAACTAGGTTTCTTTAAGTTGGGTTCCTATACATTGTTCAAACTAATTCACAAATATAACTATAACCCATCATAATACCAGCTAATAAAACCCATGATAAACATGTATATATTTTACATAAATGAAATAATTAAAATATTATATCCCACTAATAATCACATAATATAAGGACCAAAGGATTAGTTTATTTTTTATAATAGATATATAAATTTCCTATTAAAAAGTTTTTATTTATAATCTATAAAAAATCTCCAAAAAAAACTTTTTTAAAACAAAATACATCATATAATTATCTTTTAAATGGGTAGAATTATAAGGGGGTCTATAATGCTCAGTTTAGGAAACATTTTCATGTTTCATGAAGGGTTAAAAAATAAACATGTGAGGAAAAATGAATAATCTAGAAATATAGGATTTAAAATAACATGTAATAACAATATTTTCCCATAGAATAGGATATAAGAACATATGACATCCAATGTTCTAACATGTACCATGTTGTAAAAGCATAGAATTAGAAGAAAATAATCATGAGACTTGAGTATTAACATGGGAATATAACATTCAAATGTGTCATAAATATAAACATAGAAATCATTACATAGTAGATTAAGAATCACATCCAACATCCAATAACATAGTAGGTCATTCATTATAACATAATCACCATATTTTATCGAGGATAATAACTTTCACCCCATGATAATATATTGTGATATAAAAAAATCAACCAATGCATTAGAGTTTTATATAGGACCATATATCTCACATATATGTAATTCATATGTGTCCCATAAAAAATAAATTTTATAGTAGATCATGGTAAAACCATGGAATTTTCCCCATGGGGTATAGTTCAATGGTTTCCTAATTTGTGTATATATGTTAGGGTTTAAGGAGATCTCAATTTCGAGACTCCCCAGCTGCATGTATATTAGTTTTTATTTGAGTTGTACCCCTCCCCCGAATTGTTTCATATTGAAAAAACCCATGAATTAAAATTGGGTCTGTAACTTTTTAAAACTATATAAAATTAAATGAAATCAATAATTGGATTAGTTTATACCAAAATTCAACCTCAAAAAATATTTATATCATAAAATCGCATTAAGGGTGATCCTGAAAATTTAGCCATAAGAGATAAATATTTTGGATATAGTGAGGAAAATGTAAGTGAAGTAAAATAAAGAGTATAAAAACAATGTTTTCACTATCAGAAAAAGATAAATATATCATTCAATGTTAGTAAAAATAAATTTTTAAAACTTGAAAAGAATATTTTGTTAAATTTTTTTAAAAAAGATATCCAATAATGTATATTTTAAAATAAATAATTTTTATGAAAATAAATATGTAGTGAGAGAAAAATATTTATATGAATGTGCATAGAAATTATTTTTAATATTTTTATAAAGTTTCAAAGAAAAACCCCACAATATGAAATGATATCAAAAATTTATTTTTGAAAATATTTAAAATGAACAAATAGTAAATAATATAATACATATTTATATTTAATAATAAGAAAATGAAACATTTATGGTATGAAGAACATGGATATTTAATAAAAAGTTCCAATATAATGGAGTAGAATTATTAAAAAAAATGTTTCCTTTTTTTGAAGAATGAAATACAAAAATCTACTATATTTAGATATAAAAATGTAAATTAAATAATGGGAATGAGAAATTAATAGAATATATGAAAAATAAATTTTCATAGCAATGGAATAATGAATATGACCAAATGAAATATGAATTCTCTTAATAAACACAAACCTCGTATTCTCTATTTGTCTGGCATGATTTATTCTCCCATATAACGATCGTAGACTTATCAGAAATAAATTTAATAACCATATTCAAATTTATCACCCCATTTTTATTGATCAGTAATCATCGTTTAATACATACTATTTTTTTTAATATTAGTCATAGAGTGATAGTACATTCAATTATTCATTGTCCTTTTAATTATATTGGGGGTTTATCACACTATTCCTAAACATTTATAATCTTTATACGATTAAATTTGTTGGAATAGAAGATTCAACATTTGTTATGATGTTATAAGTTCATTCGAGGTCACATCTATGAATTTTTTTAATATATTTTTTTTCGTCTTTCATTTATCCTTGGGATTCCCATTGAGTTTATAGTGAAAATGGAGATTTTGGATGAAACGCAAGGTGGAACACAGTTGACTCATGATTAGGAGAAACCATACACCCTTTCTCAGGAAACAATGTGGAAAATTATCATTTTAGGCTATGAAGAGTACATGGTTAGCACACAGTTTGGAAAACATTATGGTATGACCTTGTTCATTTTTCCACTTTGATAGTGAGAGAAGCATAGTTTCCTTATAGATTTGAATACCCTATGAGATAACTATGTGACCTATCCAGATCAAAAAAAATTTGGAATTTACCCTTTTCCCCTATTTGATTTTAACTCTATTTTCTCTCCTTTCGTCCCTATTCACAAATTTTCACCCTAGGTGCCTCCTCCCTTCCACTTTACCCCCTTGTAACATAAATTGTTTGGTATATTTGGATTTATTTCTTCATCAATATTCAATTAAGTGTCTTTCTTTGTTCATTTAGGTTTTCTCTTCCCTCCTTCTTTAGTTATTATTTCCCAGTGTGTTTTTTGACATAATAAGGGTATTATATTGTGTTTTTGGGTTAAATATTTATGGTTATTATTTTATCTTGGCTTGGTATGGTCTCTTGGTGTTGAAGTTGTGGCTTTCCACAAGTTGTTAGATGTTTTCAAGTGTAAGGTAGGTTGTTCCATGAATTTACCTTATTAGATGAGTTTTTCCTTCTTCCTTGATTGTTGAAATGTTTTCTACGGATTATTATTGTGTTGAAAAATATGTTTTGGAATGATTTTGATAAACACATGTGATTAAAATGTGTTTTATAATGGAAAGTAGTTATGTTTCAAGGTTTTCTTGTTGTGGTGTTCCTTAAATATGTTTTATGCCTTGTGTGGAAGGTGAAAAGAATGTCTTAAGGAGATTTAAAAAATAAAATGTGATGAAAGTGGATTTCACAAATGAAATGGGTTTTGTAGCATGTTTGTTTCTTTCTTGTGCACCATAAACATGTCTTTGAATTTTGAAAGTGTTGTAAAGCATGTTAGAAAACTGTTTTTATGTGAACATGAATTTTAGAGGGGATTTGTCTATGTAAAGGGTTGGAATCCATATGTGTTATTTATGTTTCATTTCTGAGAGAGTTTCATAAATTGTTAAAGTGTTGATAAAAGTATTTCTAAATGGTTTTAATGTATATATGAAATGGAAAATGGTGGTTTCCATGTGTTTTTGGATCATTGGATCAATGTGAAAATGTGAAAGTTGTGATTTACTTATGTGATTATGATTCTTGATATGTGTATGTGAAAGTGATGATGTATGTTAAATGTGAAATTAAATTTGAGCACCAAAGGAATCCTGGGTATTCTAGGATCGCTAACTTGAACTAGTACGCTAGTTGATTTGGAAGTGGATGAGGCTGAAATTATTCTAGTAGGATTTCTAATTTCAATACTAACTAAAATTCTAATGTGATAAGAGACTAATATATTTTTTATACGGGACCCCCTCTAGTAGATTGTTCATGGGAACACTGTTGGTATTGTCTTATGATTTAGAGGCCATCAAATTTTTTTGAGACATTCCCCTCTGGTCATTCGTGCATGGGAACTCTTTGGGTAGTTTAGTTAAAGGATTTTGATTCCCAAGGTATGTGGTTCATAGGGTCCCACTAGTTCTAGTTACCTATATTGATTTACCCATGGTTATCTCTTGTGACATGATTCTTCTGTGATGTGGTTATATCCATTGGTACATGATATAACTTTTATATATTTTTATTTTATGCAATCTTATCTATAAAAAGGGATTTTCCTTTAAAAATGTTTTTGAGATAGTTTTACTTAAAAAATATCTTATAAATGAATCAAATATATTCATGAAAATGTTCATGTTGATTTTTATTCTAATTTTATAGTAGGGAATAACTCTTTTGGGTGGAATCCTATAGAGATTTTGATGACACCCTATATACTCTTTTGGGTGTATATAGAATTTGTTATTAATAACCCATGTAAAGGAAATATTTGTCATGGAGGTGATAGTGGATTAGGATTCTTGTTGTCCACTTATTGCAGGTATTGGTGGTGGTGGATTGAGGGTGATTACCCTATTGTTTCATGGAGGTTTATGGGATATTTTTGATGTTCCCAATCAGTTGTAGGACTTTTGTTTTTTGTTTAATGTTTTTAAATTTTAATCTGAAATTATTTGTACCTCATTTGGTTATGGTTACCAGTTATTGTGATGTTTACTCTTTCTTGTTATTTTTGGTTATTTTAATGATTGAGATCCTTACAAAAGTTCATTTTTGATACTTGGAACTAGTTTCCATCCCTTGGGAATTGGGAATTCCCCTCAGGCCATGACATTAATCGGGTTGGGTGACGGGTCAGATGGCACCGCAACTTGGTTCAGGAAAAAATGGTATCAAAGGAGGTTACACTCTTTTTTTTAAAGTCTTTGGGTTGATTTTTCATAGAAAAGAGTAAGTATATTTGGGCTTGAGGTTCTAGTTGTGAGTGAGTTGTCTTGTCAAGACACCTCATGACATGACTCGAGTCAGTATGGGATGTTGGGATTTGGATTGACTTGACCTCTAGGTGAGATGTATAGGCTGCAGATTGTATATAGAGACTGGGTGGGGGTGTATTATTTGGTTTGGAATGTTATTGTGATGGATATGGTTACGTTATGATTTTTGCAAGTGTTTGAGATTTTTTTCTAAAATTTCTAATAATGTGAGTTTATGGTATTTTCTTACAGTAGTTCCTTGATGTAGTAAAATGCCTCCTCAGATAATTCTTATGAAACTATGTGAACATTCCAAAGAGAGTTATCCCTTACTAGTTGATCAATGGTTAGTAGAATATGTGGCTCAGGATGTCCAAGATTAGAGACAAGGAGTGTTTGTTCAAGCTCCTGTTAGAGAATCTGAACCAAATCCTGGAAAGGATAAAAACTCAAGAGTTCATCAAGAACAATCCCTATTCTTTCTAGGGTCACATAGAATACCAGGAAATAGAGGATTGAATTGATAAGATAGATAGGATGATCTAATTTATTGATACTCTCGGGGAAGTTAGAGTGAAATGTTTTTCATTCCTTTTGGATGGTCCCCATCCGATGTGGCGGGACATAGTGGTGCAAGTAGGTAAGAAAGTGCAGATGTGTTGGGCAAAAATCCCTCAAGGTAACATTGAAGTATTTTTTGGGTTGATTGTGTTTGTTGATAAAGCAGGTTTCCATGGAGAATTGTCGAGTTCCCGAGAATTTGTTGACATTACATGTTGAAAAAGAACTATGACAAAGGAAAGGACGATCTAGAAGCGGTACAAAAGAGCAGTACAAGGTGGTGTCGTTTTCCAGTGTTTGCCAAATTTTTGGGGTCCAAAATTTGGAGTTTGGTGAGAATCGTGAAACTAGGATTTCCATAAAGATCATAATTTAATATGGAAAAAGCATGAATTTCGCGAAGATATGATGCATGGTTTGGAAATCGCGAAGACTAGAAGAATGGAGTTGGTGATGCTCCGCGATTAGGTCAAGCTTCTCGAACGGCAGAGGCTGAAGCGCATCGTGGCGGTGAAGGGATTTGCGAAGGAGCTTCACGGCGAGGCGTGAAGGAATGTTGGGCTTCGCGAGGGAGCTTCGCTGCAAAGTTGCGAAGGAATGTTTACGGTGATTCTTTGCGACTACGTCAAGCTTCGCGAATGAAAAATTGTTGTGGTGCTTCGCGATTTGGACAGAATTCTGGAGGAATATTTAGAGCTTTGCGATTTGAGTTGATGTGGATTTTACTTCGCGCGGAAGGGACAAGGGTCGGTGGAATCGCCTATAAATAGAGGCCGACCCCCTCGAGAGAAGTAGAGATCATTTTCATAGAAGATCATTCGCTCTCGCTTTGCGAAGGTGGTTCGCGGAGCTAGTGTGCTTCGCGAAAGAGGAGCTTCACGGCGGCTATTATAGCTCCGCGAAACCTGCGAGCTCCGCGTTGGCTTACTAAGCTTCGCGAGGGTCATTGCTCTGCGATGGCTTAAGCATCGCGAGAGTGCTTCGCAAGAGAGCTTTGCGATAGAGCTTCGCGAAAAGGCAGGAGATTCACGAAGGCTTGTTAGAGCTTCACGAAATTGGGAACTTCGTGATGTAGGGTGCTTTGCAAAGGTACTTTCCAAAGGTAGTTGCCCAGTGGTCAGAGGCAAAGTGTTATTCATCAGTGGATGAAAGTTGGACTTCAAAGGAGCATCTATCAACAATTGATGATGCATTATTTCATGCAAATGAAGAGACCTACAGGTCTATAAACTGTGATTGGATTCCCTTCTAGAGCAGTGAGCTTAGGAAGAGGAAGAAGGTGATCCTCTCCACTGGCAGTGATCCAGAGAGAGAGAAACCGGGAGTGACCCTTGATAAAGTAGTGAGCTGACCCTAAACTTTGTAAAGGCAGTGATCCTGGGCATAGAAGTGATCTAGCCCAAACATTGTAATCCACAGCTAGTGAAGTTTACTGGAATTGGTACGACCGGCAACTTGTCGGCGTATGCTCCTTGGACGTAGCCCTTTGCGGTGAACCAAGTAAAATTGGTGTGTCCTGTGCATGCTTTACTTTCATTCTACTTTGTGCAACAGGAATGAGAGAGATGAGTGTTTTTCTTAACAGCGAAACAAGATCAGAACGAGCATTTATTTTAAATTAGTCATACCCAGATTCCCCCCCCCCCCCCTCTTCGGGTATTCAGCCTTGTGGACCTAACAATTGGTATCAGAGGGAAGGTTGATAGTTGTTCTTCTCTCAAATGGAGGTCACTAATCATAGAGGGATTCTGATCTTCGACGGATGTAATTTTCAGATATGGAAGAATCGAATGCAACACTATTTCCGATCTTTAGGAATGGATGTTTTTTCAGTAGCTATGCACGGTATCACAGTTGATATTACTAGTGGTGCATTATCAGAAGCAGAGCATAAAGAGTTGGATGCTGATTTCAAAGCAATCAATGCCTTAGGGGGAGCCCTTTCCAATCCCATATATATATAGGTGATGTCATGCAAAACGTCGCATGCCATGTGGGTAAAGCTTTTGAATATTTATGAGGGGGATACAAAAGTCAGAGAGGCAAAGCTGCAAGTGTTGTGGAACAAGTATGAAGATCTGAGAATGAACCCGAATGAGTCCGTTTATGCATTCTTTGAAAGGGTAAATGCTGTGGTAGAAGACATGTGGGGTCTTGGAGAAATTATCGAAGATATAAAAATTGTGAAGCACATATTGAGAAAACTTCCACCTCGGTTCAATCCGAAAGTTTCTGTTTTGGAAGATAAAGACCTAAAAGAACTGACATTAGATAACTTGCACAGTACTCTTGTTGCATATGAAATTACAAACGATGATAACGAGACTGTGGAAAAGGGGAAATCCAAAGACGTGGCATTCAACGCCATGAAAAAACTCACCATTAAAGATTCTAATGATGAAGAAGAGACAGATGAGGTGATGTCATTGCTTTCTTCAAATCTGCAAAGAGGAAGAGGAAAGTTTAAAGGTAAACTTCCACTAGCATGCTTTCGATGTAGAAAGTTTGGTCATCTTGCGGAAAGATTCCCCAAGAAATTTCAAGATAATGATGATGATGATGATGAAGTTCAAATTCCCAAGAAGAAATCTTCAGCCTATGTGAAAGGGAAGAAGCAGTTCAAGAGAAATTTCTTCAAGAGGAAGAATATTCTTTCACATGAAATAGACAGTTCAAATGAGTCTGAGGATGAATAGGTTGAGGAGTATGAAAATTGTAAAGATCACAGACAAACTGATATGGTAGCAATCGTTGGTAGTTCTCAGGAAAAGGAAGAAACTGGCGCTGGAGAAGAGGAAGAAGAAGTTGAAGGAAGAGTTGATATGGATGCCGAATTGGAAGCAGCTCTTGAAGAGATAGATGTTTGGAGATCCAAAACGAAGAAAGCCAATAAAGTGGTTCGTGATGCCAAACTCTATATGCAACAACAAGATGAAGAAAAGTCAGAACTATTAGAAGAAATTGAAAGACTAATATCCTCAACACCAGAGAGCTCAGAAAATATTGTTGAGCATAAACTTAGAATTGAGGAACAAAAGAAGGAAATTGATTGTTTGACTAACACAAGAAAGGAGCAGGTCAGACGTATCAAAGAGCTTGAAGAAGAAGTGGTCAGTCTGCAATGAAAAATGAAGGATCAAGAAAAACTCTTGACCCCCAATGTTTTATCAGAAAAGTAGGCCATTCAGAAGACAAGGAAGATGAAAGAGGAGGCTCGTAGTTCAGCAGGAGTGAAGCAGAAAGAAAGCTCAAATGCTAAGGTTGATTCAGGGCTGGATAAGAAAAAAAAATCGGTGGCAGTTAATGTCAGACCGCAAGCACCCATCCCAAAATTGAAGGTTGATTTGGGCACAAAACAAAATCAGAATATTCATAGATCTCAAAGGGAAAATCATAGTGCTGATGTATCATGAAAGAATGTACCCTATATCAGGTGTTATTGCTGTGTGAAAATGGGACATGCACAGTATGTGTGTTCCATAGCCAAGAGATATAGAAGGGAACAAGAACAGAAATGGCAGCCAAATAGATAAAGGTTTTCCAGAACATGTTTTGAAGGACACTATTTTTGGTGCGGAGGATTTGGGCACATGGCTAGGTATTGAACATCGACCATTCAAAGAAATGTGCCAAATCAGAATCAAAATGTTCACAACCAGCAGGTCAATAAACCGATAGGTGAGTTAAAAACGCAGAATAGATTTGCGGCTTTGCAAGATGAGGCTGGTCCATCATACTCTAAGAAAGAACAGAAGTCTCAATCCATGCCGAGTGTGAATGAAAAAGTATGGACCAAAAAGAAGAAAAATGAGAAGGCCGTGGTGGCAGAGATTGCCATTAAAGCAGAAGATCGATCTGGTGTTTGGATCCTTGACAGTGGTTGCACATCCCACATGACAGGTAATAAGGATCTTGTTACATGCATCAAATATGACAAAGAAGGAGTTGTCAAATTTTGAAATGATGAAGGCCTGAAGATTGTTGGCTCAGGGAATGCCAAGTTTGTGGGCAAAGATATGAGACATGCTGATGTCTTGGTAGTAGAGGGTCTCAGTCATAACATACTTAGTGTCAGTCAACTATGTGACTCTGGGCACTCTATCTGATTTACCGAGAAGATGTGTGTTGTGAAAGGAAAAGATGGAGCAACTGTTCTGTAGGGAAAAATGTCAATGCAAAATCTCTACCTTGTAGGTGGGGAAGAAGATACATGTCTTTTATCCAGAGAGGAAGAAAACCAGCTGTGGCATAAGCGACTTGGTCATCTATGACAACCATCTATGGAGGATCTCATAAAGTGTGATGCTGCTAGAGACCTTCTCAAGCTATCACGTGATCACACTCATACGTGTGATGCTTGCCAACAAGGGAAGATCATCAGAAAGACATATATGCCAAAGGAACCGAAATCAACTAGAGTGCTTGAACTGGTTCATGCGGATGTATGTGGACCTATATCACCACGAGCTATAAATGGGAAAAGGTACTATGTCCTTTTCATTGATGACTATAGAATAATGTCCTGGGTATTCATCATTACCCATAAGACATAGGTGTTCGGTTGCATAATGCAGTATAGGAGGGAATCATAAAAGATGCTTGGGTAGAAAATTCTGAAGTTTCGTACTGATAACGGTACAGAATTCACAAATAGTCAAGTTGAAAACTATCTCGAGAAACATGGGATAAGGCATCAAGTTTCATCGGTAAGAACTCCCCAATAGAATGGAGTGGTTGAAAGGAGAAATCGGATCATAAACAACATGGAGAGAACAATTCTTATTAATAAAGACCTTCCAGAGAAATTTTGGAAGGAAGCAGTTTTGACATCGGTATATGTTTCGAATAGGTCTTTGTTGTGTCCGAAGCAAAGGAAGACTCCATATGAACTGTGGTACGGAAAGAATCCAACGCTGAAATACTTTTGAATCATTGGAAGTAAGTGTTTCATTCTTAAAAAAGAAAATCACAAGATGTTTGAGGCACGAGAAGATGAGGGGATATTCCTTGGCTACTCAGGGAAAAGCAAAGCATAAAAATGTTTCAACAAAAGGGTGGGAAAAATCATTGAGAGCAATGATGTCACTATAGTTGAAAATGAACCGAATACTCAACGATCCAGTGAACAGTTCTTGGATGAAAGTGATGATGAGGTAAGAAACCCAGGGGGAGTAGAAGTGGCAGAAGCTGATTCAGAAAAAGATACTGATGATGAAGGAAAAATTGTCAAGTCTGTGTCTGTGAGGAAGCCAAAGAGTCGAGATGAAATTGATAGGCAGAATATCATTGGTGATCAAACAGCTCCAGTTCAGACTCGAAGAATGAAATCATCACAACAAACATCGTTTTTATCTCAAGTAAAGCCGAAATGTTTTTCCAATGCAGCTGAAGATGAAAACTGGGTTCATTCTATGAACGAAGAGCTTGATCAGATTGAGAAAAACCAGACATGGGAGATTGTTTCGAGGCCAGCAGACAAGAATTTCATCGGGGCTAAATGGGTCTATCGCAAAAAGATGAATTAAGACGGCATAATGATTCAGAACAAAGCACGACTAGTGTGCAAGGGGTACTCCCAGATCGAGGGAATAGATGTCGATGAGACATTTGCACCGGTTTGCAAGGCTAGAGACAATCAGATTATTTTTGGCCATAACAGTACAACGAAAGTTCAAGGTGTTCCAGATGGATGTCAAATCCGCATTCTTGAATGGGGTTCTGGAAGAGGAGGTGTATATTGAGCAGCTAGATGGTTTTCTCATTCATGAGGATGGGAACAAAGATTGCAGGCTGAAGAAGGCATTGTATGGGCTGAAATAAGTACCATGGGCATGGTACACAAGGCTTGATCAGTACATGAAGAAGCTTGGTTTTCAGCATGGATGAGTTGATTACAATATCTATTTCAGTAATGACAGTAATGAAAGGATTATGGTGTTGGTTTATGTCGATGACATAATATTTGGCGGATTAGATGAAGCTCAGTGCAGACAGTTTTCCGAATTCATGAAAAATGAGTTTGAAATGTCAATGATTGGAGAGCTAACATTTTTCCTCGGTCTATAGGTGACACAAGGAAGGAATAGAACATTCATTTCTCAATCTAAATATGCCAAGGAGATCCTGAGAAAGTTTGAAATGGAAAATTCCAAGGAGATGAAGACTCCGGTTGCCACCCGGATGAAATTATCAAAAGATGAAGATGGAAAGGCAATTAATATCACAGAATACAGGCAAATTATTGGAAGTTTCTTGTACTTGACTGAAACAAGGCCTAATATTGTTTTCGCCACATTCCAAGCAGCGAGATATCAGAGCAATACCAAGGAAAGCCACATGCTTGCAGTGAAAAGAATACTTCAGTATATCTAGGGCACAATGGATTTCGGCTTGACATATACTGATAAATCCCAGACAGAGTTATTAGGCTATACTGATGCAGACTGGGCCGGTTCAGCGGATGATAGGAAATCAATGTCAGGTGGTTCTTCCTACCTTGGTGGATTGTGTATTTCATGGCTAATCAAGAAGCAAGACTGCATTTCATTAAGCACCACAGAAGATGATTATATTGCGGCCACTCAAGCATGCACAAAGTTATTGTGGATGAAGCAGCAGCTTGAAGATATGGGAGTTGAAGTGAAGTCTCCGATCGGAATCCAGTGCGACAACTCAAGTTCTATAAGTCTCAGTAAAAATCCCGTCCATCATTCAAGGACAAAGCACATTGAGATTAAGTATCATTTTATCAAGGAGAAGGTTGAGCAGAGAATCGTGAAGTTGGAGTACGTGCCTACAAAGCTACAGGTTGCAGAAATTATGACAAAGGCCTTACCCAAGGAAGCTTTTGAGCGGCATCAACTGGCTCTGGGAGTTCAGTCGATTCCCCTCACTTGAAATAGTGTGGATGTGGGACCTCCCCCTCTCCCCGAGGTATGATGTGTTTTTCCCTGTTGTGCTAATATGTGTTCTCTACTATGTTACAGACTACAAAGGAGTGTCCTTTGGGTTCGTTGACAAAGGGTGAAATAATAGTGATTGCTAAAGGGGGAGACAGTGTGGAGATTTGACAAATCATGAATGATACGGGGAGAAGATGACCAGTGGTGCTGCCAGATAGGGGGAGAAATGAGAAAGGGGGAGAGTATCAAATCTGATGATGCTAGAAGTGATCGATCAAAGCAATGAAATCACGACAGCTGAGGATCGTGATAATAGCATAACAGTGGTGTTGGAATGGCGTGAGATGGTGTCCAGCTATCAACAATTGGTATCAACATAAGAATTCACCAGTGGGTATTAGTGTGGTTCAAAAATTGTTATCAATTTATGAATTGGTATCAGGGTGAAATCGACAATTGGGGTCTGACATGAAGTGATTCATTGATTAACTTTTCATACTACTCTTGTTTCTCATGCCGAGAATTGCTCATGTGGGCTTAGAGTACGTGTTAAGTGAATCCTTGAACGCTATCATAATAGCAAGAGGCGAATGGTGGTAGCGACTGGAAGAAGACTCAGTGAGGTATCAAAGTGTAGAAAATCATTCTGAGCAGAGTTGTGAAGAGTTGTCAACAAACCCAAAGGGGGAGATTGTTGGGAAAAAATCCCCCTAGTTAACATTGAAGTATTTTTTGGGTTGATTTTGTTTGTTGACAAAGCAGGTTTCCATGGAGAATTGTCGAGTTCCCGAGAAGTTGTTGACATTACACGTTGACAAAGAACTATGACAAATGAAAGGACGATCTGGAGGCGGTACAAAATATCAGTACAAGGTGGTGCGGTTTTCCAGTGTTTGCCAAATTTTTGGGGTCCAAAATTTGGAGTTTGGTGAGCATCGCGAAACTAGGATTTCCATAAAGATCATAATTTAATATGGCAAAAGCATGAATTTCGCGAAGATAGGATTCATGGATTGGAAATAATGAAGACCAGAAGAATGGAGGTGGTGATGCTTCGCGATTACGTCAAGCTTCGTGAACGGCAGAGGCTGAAGCGCATCGCGGAGGTGAAGGGCTTTGTGATTAAGCTTCGCAGTGAAGGCGCGAAGGAATGTTGGGCTTCGCGAGGGAGATTCGCGGCGAAGTCACGAAGGTATTTTGACAGTGATTCTTCGTGACTACGTCAAGATTCGCGAACGGAAAATTGCTGTGGTGCTTCGCGATTTGGACAGAATTCCGGCGGAATCTTTGCAGCTTCGTGATTTGAGATGACGTGGAGTTTACTTCGCGCGGAAGGGACGAGGGTCGGTGGAATAGCCTATAAATAGAGGTCGACCCCCTCAAGAGAAGTAGAGAGCATTTTCATAGAAGATCATTCGCTCTCGATTTGCGAAGGTGGTTCGCGGAGCCAGTGTGATTCGTGAAAGAGGAGCTTCGCGGCGGCTATTATAGATCCACGAAACCTGTGAGCTCCACGTTGGCTTACAAAGCTTCGTGAGGGTCGTTGCTCTGTGATGGCTTGAGCATCGCGAGAGTGCTTCGCAAGAGAGCTTCGCGAGAGAGATTCGCGAAAAGGCAGGAGCTTCGCGAAGGCTTGTTTGAGCTTCCCAAAATTGGCAGCTTCGTGAAGTAGGGTGCTTTTCGAAGGTACTTTCCAAAGGTAGTTGCCCAGTGGTCAGAGGAAAAGTGCTATTCATCATTGGATGAAAGTTGGACTTCAACAGAGCACCTATCAATAGTTGAAGATGCATTATTTCATGCAAATGAAGAGACCTACAGGTCTATAAACTGTGATTGGATTCCTTTCTAGAGCAGTGAGCTTAGGAAGAGGAAGAAGGTGATCCTCTCCACCGGTAGTGAGCCAGAGAGAGAGAAACAGGGAGTGACCCTTGGGAAAGTAGTGAGCTGACCCTAAACTCTGTAAAGGCAGTGATCCTAGACATAGAAGTGATCTAGCCCGAACATTGTAATCCACAGCTAGTGAAGTTTAGTGGAATTGGTACGACCGTCAACTTGTCAGTGTATGCTCCTTGGACGTAGCCCTTTATGGTGAACCAAGTAAAATTGGTGTGTCCTGTCATGATTTACTTTCTGCCTACTTTGTGAAATAGGAAAGAGAGAGAATAGTGTTTTTCTTAACAGCGAAACAAGATCAGAACGGGCGTTTATTTTAAATTAGTCATACCCTGATTCACCCCCCCCCCTCTTAGGTTATTCCGCCTTGTGGACCTAACAAGATGGGATGGAAATATTTAAAGGTTGTATTTAATGTGTAGTATTTTCCTATGAAATGAGACTTAGCTAGGTCCATGGAGTTTTTGGAGAATATCCAGGGAGACTGGACCACAGTGGAGTATGTAATCCCCTTTGTTTAGAATGTTTGGTATACACATGAGGTCATTTCAAATGAGCAGTTGGAGGCTCAGAAGTTCAAGATGGGGGTGTGAGTAGAAATATGATCTTGGTTCTTTTTATTCAAGATGAAGTCTTATTCTAGCATGGTAGATAGTTCCATGATGGACAAAATTCATAGTAGTGGACAACATGGTTTCCTTGGAATAGTGTTTGCATTGGAAAGTGGTAGTTCATCTGAGAAGAAGAGGAATATGGATGACAAAGGGAAGAAGGGAGGTGGTAGTTTAGGATATCCTTCATAACTGTCTTTTTATATGGCTTTTGATACTGGTTATCTTGTGTTCCATTATTATGGGAAGGTATTTCAATTTTTGTATTCATTTTCATCTCCATCTAGTTATTTCCATTGGCGTGGATCTATGGGAAACTTGTAGTGATTTTACAGATTGGATCACCCATATCAGTTTGTTTTAGGAAATATATCTTCTAAGGGGATGTTAGCTTGGTCAGAACCATCTTGGAATGAAGGATCTCGGTTTGGAGGTCATGGAGGTAAAGATGGATATTCGTCTAGGAAGAGTAAATTCATGTAAGTGTGTCAGTCTAGTGGTGATTCGTAGGATCAGGTTGAGACACAGAAACATTAGGTGGTGGATTGAGCACTAATGGAATCAGATTCATGGATTGTGGTTGTTTGTGGTACCATTTTTTACATCACATTTAGCTGATTTTCTATTTGATAATGGTGATTCAATTTCATTTATTTCTACCCATCTCATTGATGTTTTCAATTTTTCAACTGGGATTGTGTTGTATGAAATAGAGTTGGAAATGTCTCTTGTTAAGAAGTGATAGTAGGGTTTCAGGTGTCCGTCTTTCACACTCTCTATGTCAAGGGTGATGTTGGAATGTGATTTTCATGTTTTTCTAATGTTTTATTTATTTTATCCTTCATATGTATTGGATGGTATTTTTTCAGGTTCAAATCAATTACAAAAGACAGTGAGTTAGTTTTGTGATACCTGATGGAAATGCCCATGTTTTTTAAGGTGAATGGATCCTCATTCGGGTTGTACCATGCCTCCATATCTAGAATTTGGAAACCGTTTTTATCATATCTTGATGCTCACATTGGATGAAGACGATGGTGTTCTTAAGGGTTTATTACCCTCTTTGGTGGATGAGTTACTAGAGGTTTTTATATGATTTCTTTGGGTTTCTTTTGGAGTGGGTTGAAGAGTTCACTATCGTCTTAGCATAGGTAACATATCTGATATCTCTTCCATCATACTACATGGCACCCACTAAGTTGAGGGGATTAAAGTTATAATTGGATGATTTGGAATCCAATGGATTTTTTCTCCTGAGGGTATAACCTTGGGCCTCCCAATTTATGTATTCAAAAAAGACCGATGGATATCTCTAGTGGTGTATCACTTATTGAAATCTGTATCAGGTTATAATTAAGAGAATGTATCAATTCCCCTGAATTGATGAACTATCCGATCATGTCAAATGGGAAATGTGGTTTTCCAATATTGACTTGTGTTGTGGGTGTCACCAAGTTAGAGTGACTGAAATAGATGTTCTGAAAATTTCCTTCCAAAGTAGGTACGACCACTTTGAGTATTTTTTCATGTCCGTGGGGTTGAAAAATTCCCCAACATTCTTTATGGAACTTATGAATAAGGTGTTCCACCGGTATCTCAATTACTTTATTGTGGTATTCAAGGATGATATCCTAGTCTATTCTATGACTGATGAGGCACATGAGCAGCCTTTGATAATTGTGCTAGACATCCTTCCAGATCATAGTCTTTATCCAAAATTTTCTATGTTCATCTTATAGATTAAGGAGGTGAGAATTTTGGTCCATTTGATTTCATAAGAAGGGGTTTTGGCATACCAAAAGAAGATTAGGGCATTGATTTCAGGGAATAACCAAATAATATGTTTAAAATCAGAATACTTTTTTGGCCCAGTAGGGTATTACATGCTATTTTTTTAAGATTTATTATATATAGGCTATTCCATGATATAACTCACCCAGAAGGGGGTTATGTTTTAATGGATCAAATAGTATCTTGATTCTATATATGAGCTAAAATGGGGGTTTACCAAATATCCTTGTTTGATATTACTAGAATATGGAAAGGGATATGTTGTCTATTGTGATTCCGTAGGTATGGTTCTTGGTTGTGTTATGATTCCGGATGACTTTGTGGTGGCTTATGGTTCTTGCGAACTCTGACCACTTGAAAAGAATAATCCAATAAATTACATGGAATTTACAGTAGTGATGAATTACTTAAAGGCATGGAACCATTATACTTTTGGGGAGATGTTTTTAGTTTATTTATATTATAATTGATTATACTACATCTTATCCTAGAATGATATGAATTTGAGGCCACATTATTGGGTTGAGTACCTTCAGGGTTTCAATTTTGATAGATTTTATGAACCATGAAAAGGAAATATAGTTCTAGATGATTCTGAGTAAAAAAATTTCTAATGAAAGTATTAAAAACTCCAATGATGAGTGTAACACCCTGATATTTTATGAAAAATATTCTTTTAATATCATTAATGTTTTGTGTTGTATGCTACACCAAGATTACCTTGCGCTATACGCAACATCGTATTAGTTTGCAGTATACGCAACATTATTCTTGGATCGTGTTACACACAATTTTGATAATAGTTATTCTACGCAACATTGACTATATATATATATATATATATTAAATGTATAAATGAAATATGGTTGGATTCTGTTATACAATACAATGAAGGATTCTTTCACAACATGCAACCTTGACTTGGCTTGCATTACACGTAGTCGCGACCTTCCTCGATAGCGTGTGTTGTACGCAATACCAGGTTTTACTAAACAACGATATATTATTATAATATTATTATGAACCAGACGTTATGAATAGTATTAACTAAATTTTGAATTTTATACCATTATTATTCATCTTACACATTTTCTAGAACATGGTATAAGAACAAAGTAAATTTTTCAGGTAAAATAAGTATTTTTCAAAAAATGCAGTTTTGCCACCTTTTAATGGTGCACCCACTTTAAATCTAGTTTTTTACATGTTTATAAGTTCTATTTGACAAAATAAAATTATTCTTTGGAATCAAGAAATAAAAATTTACTTTGGATAAATTTTTCATTTTATTCTGATGACTTTCATATTTTAATGAATAGTCAAAACACGCTATATTTTAAGTAAAAACAACTTTTTTCATCATAATATCGTCTGTGGTTAAATTATAATACTGAATGGTTTTAAAGTATAAATATAATATATTTTTACCATTTAATATAATTTATGACATTAGAATTGATTTTACCTTGAATTCGTAGGTTAAATCAATTCAATCTTTTGCAATGTTTTAAAGAAAAACCCGTTTTCCTTAGACAACGGGATTAATTTTCATTTAATTTCTGGAACTTTTGTGTATTGAATTTAGAAAAATGGATTCCATATTTGGAATCAGTGGGTCCAAATTATTTTAATAAGCTACTTTTTATTTTTGGGCATTTTGAATAGTAACTACGGTAAATTTTATTTACTATAGTTAAAGGTAAATCGGGTAATTATGGGTAAATATAAGATTATAAAATTACCCTAACACGTGTGAAAATTCTATTGGATGACTAAAAGTCGACCCATATCACCTAAGGGTCGTATTAGATTCATTAAATAGGCTTTTTTCCATGAAAATAATTTAATTAAAACGAAAGAAAGTGACAACATGTCGCTCTCTTAAATACTATAAGTATAATAATTTTAAGTAAGTGATAAACTTCATCATACTTCGAAAATTAATAATGAAAAGAAATCTAACAAAATTATCTACATCATGAGAATTTATTTCGAATTTTTTGGGATTAAATATTTATGATTAATTGTGACACAATAGTGATGAAAAAATTATTTATCTAGTGAAAAATCAAGAATATAGTTTTTATTAAACTAATAGTGACCATAAAAGGCACAAAACCCTGACCAAAACTTATTGGTCATATAAATTTAAACTATAATCATCCAATGGTCGAATATTTGACCATTTGGAGTCTTATACATGCAATTATGACACTTATAATATTTTACTTTAAATGATGCCAAAGTTGTCACCTTCATAATTTAATAAATATAACAATTTCAATATTGTGATTTTAAGATGATAAATTCGAGTGAATGAATTATTGTGAAAGTTAATAGCTTTATCTTCATCATAGGATTTTATTCTAAATTGTTATGCAACAAATCAGTATATTAAATAATTATACAAAAATGTTGTTGTAATTATTTTATTAAGAGATAAACCAAATAAATGGTTTTAAAATTAATAAAATAAATATTATATGAACTATTTAATGTATTCCACTAATTTTATATATACATATTACCTTTTATGAATCTATTAATGCTTTTAGTTCCAACATATCTTCTGTATATATTTTATTTAAATTCAAATAAATGAATAGTGTCAAAATTGACACTATTGTTATTTTATAAAAATTACATATTATAAAATTGTTTAAAAATCACAAAAATATTTAAAAATTATAAATTTAAATACATATGGTCTATAATGTTATAATGTAAACAATTATTAAAAATTGAAAACAAATAAGTAATTATTTGTTATAATTTAAAATTTAGTATTTTATTACCACAAATAAACTTAAATAGATTAAATAACGATAAATCAAAATGATAAGGTTTAAAATAAGCTCCAACCATGTCTAAATTTGATTGGTTGACGAGATTACAGCCCTATATAATCTAATATTCAAATGTGAGTCATTTTGGAGGTTTTTATGTGGGGTTAGATTTATTATAAATTAATATTTTTAAGAATTCAAAAGGTGCCCCTCTCCTCCCTTATAAAAGGGCACCTCCTCCCTCTCCTCATCACACCAATTTGAGCATTCAATGTCGGCCAAACCCTACCAAATTATCTTCTCCACTTCCCTAGAAACATCCTAGAGGTTCTGGTCTACTTTAAAGGCAAATCTTAGTGCCCTAAGAGGAGGTTTCAAAGAGGCGTATCGAAGAAGAGGTAATTTCTTTTCCCAATTCATTCAAGCTTCTTTCTAATTCAAATCCTTCTTCTTTAGTGGTTTCATTATAAAGTAATAAAATCAGTATCCCTAATATACTGATTTGTTATTATAAATATTAAACAACCCCATTTCACCTTCTATCCATCCTACGGAAAACAAAATCATTGCGCGTGCGTACGTACGGAATACCGTCGCCACGCCATGGTGTAATCTGTTTTTCCACCAACACCTTAAATGGATGGGTATAATGGTGTAAAGAATAACTATAAATAGTTATTATAATATCATACTGATTCTGATATATTGTATCATCCACTCCAATTCAATTAATTAATTATGGAAACGATATCATCGCTCGTGCGTACATACAGACTACTGTCTCCACGACGCGATGAGATTTATTCTCCATGTTAACCATTTAAGAATGATTATAAAGTATATATAAGAAATAATAATGAAATATATTACATTATAAAGCTACTTGATTTATGTATATATGTATGTCGTCTACTTAATTCCATTCAACTTAATAAGGAAACGAAAACAGCGTTCATGCGTATGTACGGCCTACCGTCTCCATAAACGGTGTATTTCTTTCCATTTATCGATATATTATATATATGTATATTATGAATATATATTATATATAAATCATGTTTTGTATTCTGGAATTAATTAATCGTGATCTAAGTAATCATATGAATAATTACAAGTCAAAACACGGACGACAAATGAAACGATTTTACCCAAAACGCTCTTTAACATGGAATTAACAAAAGAACGGGTAATATAAAGTCATAAGTAAACCATATATGATATCATAACAATTTATATGATTCTGTAATAAGTAAATAACATTATTTAAATCATTATACAGGTGGTTCGGATATGTATGAAGCATATCAGACATAAGGTAAGGGATAAATTTTGCAAATCTCATTTTTATCCGAGATTACTTATTTGTAAGTATTTACAAGGGTTATCTCTATCATCCATGTCCATGTTTTATAAAAGTGTTTTCATGTATTTTTAAAGTAATTTTTACCCATTCTTGACTTTTACTACATGGTATGTAAGTAATCTTTCTTTTTTTTACGTTACGAGGTACTTTTTGACTTTTCCAGCAAAAGTACAAGAAGAATGTTTTTTTAACTTATACGGCACGAATGAATTTTTACGGTTTTATAAAGACTTATTTTCAAAAATATTCCTACAAAATATTTCATGAATATTTTCAACAAAATCCTTTTCTTTTAAAATTGCATGAAATTTTGTGAAAAAAAATGATTTTGAAGAAGAAAGGATATTTTCCTCAAGAATTCATTTCAAGTGTTTTATCAAAACCATTTTCATCTAAGATGACATTATTTCATATGTGTATGTTTCAAGTATCAGGTCTTTATGATTTAAATGGTTTCAATTTTCTTATTATTAAATGATATAAATTTCTTTTGTACGGATTATGTGATGATGGAATAATGTTTATGAAACCCATTGTGATTATTGGGTTATTATGAATGATGTATGTTTTATTTTGTGGGACAAGTAAGAATGATTTAATTATGAGATGGGTGGGACCTATATCTCCCTCCAATTCATTGTCTAAAGATTTTATATCTCAAGAGATAGACATGGCTGGAATGGTGTGTTAATCCGGTTCAGTGTTACAGGACTGAAATGAGGAGTGAACTTGATTCAGAATGGGACTTTGTCCACTAAGATGGTCTTGGAAGCAATGACTTGGATACTATGGAAATCATTACATGTGATTAATGGATTCCACAATTACATGTTTTATTCCCATGCTATTTTTTCATTCTTAATGTTTCTTTATGATCTATGCCTTACGTACTTCCATGTTTTATGTCATTTCTCAAGGTTTTGATGTTTAAACATTATGTTCATGTTTTTAAGTTCAAATGTATATGGTATGTTTTATTTTATCCATTCTTACCCTTACTGAGCATTTGAGATCACCCTTTTTATGTTTTCTTTTCCCCAGGATATAAAGAAAGGTTTTAGGTACGGAAAAAAAGGGAAAGATCTTTATGGGAGATGTTGAAGATCTTTCACCACGATTAGAAGATTACATTCCATGTTTCCAAACACAAAAAACTATTATGGTCCTTGTGTGTATATTTTTGTTATGTATTAAGTATTCTACTAAATTAATGTAATATCCATTTATGTCATGATTTGGGTCTCTACAGTTGGTATCAGAGGAAAGGTTTAGTCAACCTTTGGAAACTAGGATGCGAAAACGTTAGTGAGATCCCTAGAGATATTTATAAGGCATGTCTAGGGATGTACTTAAGGATAAGAATACGTATAGGATATAGTACTAGAACTACGGTAACGATCTTAGAATTTAACCTAATATGTTAGATATTGAGGGTGCTCCCCCTTTACTATGTTGTTTCCCTAACATGATTTTTTCCTCTCACACTATTCTTTTTGGGTTTTAGAAAATGGATGGAAACAGGAAGATTAATTATAATGGAGGATATGACGGACAATTGGATGATTTTCTTCATGAGAAACCAAATGAAACGGGATCTGGAAGTCTAAAAATCGTTATTATGCCTAATCAGCAATCTCATAATATGATCAATAATCTCAACATTGGTAAGTTTCCTGACTCAGATAATAAGAGAAAGATGGAGTTTCATGATGATCATAGAGGAAAGAAAGTTCAATTTCTATCATGTAAATCATGTTGGAAGGGGCATCAGGGAGATTATTTCAAAGGAACTAGAAGATTCTTTGAGTGTGGAAAAGAAGGACACAAAGCCAGTAAGTGAAAAGGAAAAGGTTCAGTTAACACCATGGACAAGGATAATGGTATTGCTACGACATCAACAATGATTAGATGTTTTAAATGTGGAATGTATGGGCATTATGCTAACCAATTCCCTAATGGAAAATCTCATGAAGAGAATCAGCATGGTCGTATTTGTAGTATTTTTGTGGATGATGATGAGGAGACTACAAATGATATATGAGCTGAAAGAAGTTTTGAAGCTCAGTCGGTTGTTTTATAAGGTAGTGGAATGATTTTATATTTATTGAGAGTTATGTTGTATAGTTAATGGTACTATGGAATAAAGAATCATCTAAGGATTGTTACACTATTGTTTTTCCTAAAAGTATTTTAAAGTATATGTTGAATGGTACCAGTAACCATGTAATGTTATTCAGATATTTTTGTAAAGTAGATGATATGCACATAATGAAGTAATAAGAAGATAATGAGATGTTTGATTGTATTCATGAGCTCATGGTTGATATAAGGACTAAGTTATATCACGGTTTGAGTATATATAATTTTGAGGATTTTGGTATTTGTAAAGTGTTAACTTTTAACTGCATTCATGTTTTAACTAATGTTCAATGGGTATTCATTTTTAAAGATAATACATGATTAAGGCCTTGGAACATTTGTAATGTGACCAAAAAGACATATCTTATGATATATGGGGATCAATGATGGTATTAACATGCTTCTTATATGAAATCCGTGGTAATCATTTTCACTATAATATGACAATGGACTACAATATTATGGGTAAGACTAAAGATTGGAATGGATTATGTTGGACGTAAGTTAGTATTGTTTAAGGATAGAACCTTTTTTTGATATTATTGATGGGATGATATAGTAATGTAGTTTTAGAAAAAGGACAACCTGGAGGATGGGCGACAACCCATAGCATCAGACACAGTTGTGGGAATCGAACCCACAACCTAAGTGCGACTGGCCTTTATCGCCTACCACTGGCCTACATGAAGTCCCTGGTTAGTTGAAACTAGTTTTATTTTATTAAGCGGTATGATATATGAAGTATAAGTTCATTTTTAGAACCATATACGATTAATCTAACCATAAGATGGACTTATAACTTTTTCTAACATTTTGTTTGAAAGAGATGGAATGACCCATCATTCTATCACATGATCTGCTAACACATTACGGATAACAAATTCAACTTCATTTCTTTAAGAGATGAAGTGCAAATTGTTCAATTCACGAACAACAGTAAGATTGTACCAAAAGCATGCAAGTATTTATATTAATTCATCAACTTCAGGGAAATGATCTTGAAAAACAAAAATGTTGTCTGATTTCCCTTATATCTGATGAATCAGATGGTACCTTATATCATCACAAATCAATAGCTTTGTGATTGATGGCTTTTTCATAGCCATGTTCTCTACCACTCTCCATCAGAACTTGATGGATAGATTTTTCTTCCATATCCATATTTTCACCTATGTCCTCCTACGTGGAAACCCAGTGATGAGCTAATTTGGGTAACCGTTACATTTCATATGTTAGTTTTTAAAGCCATGTTTTGGTATTCCTTTTTACGATGTGGGTTTGTATTAAACAAACTTTCTAGTAGTAAACCATTTATAACCCCGACGAATTTCGAGGGAGAAATTCATTTTAATGGGGGTGGAATGTAACACCCTGAGATTTTATGAAAAATATTCTTTTAATTTCATTAATGTCTTGTGTTGTATTCTACACCATGATTACCTTGCGCTATACGCAACACCGTATTAGCTTGCAGTATACACAATACTATTCTTGGATCGTGTTACACACAATTTTGATAATAGTTATTCTACGCAACATTGAGTATATATATATATATATTCAATGTATAAATGAAATATGGTTGGATTCTATTATACGAAACAACGAATGATTCTTTCACAACACCAACCCTAACTTGGCTTGCATTACACGTAATCGCGACCTTCCTCGACAGCGTGTGTTGTACGCAATATCAGGTTTTAATAAACAGTGATATATTATTATAATATTATTATGAACTAGCCGTTATGAATAGTATTGACTAAATTTTTAATTTTATAACATTATTATTCATCTTACACATTTTCTAGAACATGGTATAAGAAAAAAATAAATTTTTCGTGTAAAATAAGTATTTTTAAAAAAATTTAATTTTGCCGCCTTTTGATGGCGCACCCACATTAAATCTAGTTTTTGACATGTTTATAAGATCCATTTGAAAAAATAAAATTATTCTTTGGAATCAAGAAATAAAAATTTAGTTTGGATAAATTTTTCATTTTATTCTGATGACTTTCATATTTTAATGAAGAGTAAAAACACGCTATATTTTAAGTAAAAACAACTTTTTCATCGTAATATCTTATGTGGTTAAATTATAATATTGAATGGTTTTAAAGTATAAATAGAATATATTTTTACCATGTAATATAATGTATGTCATTATCATTGATTTTACCTCGAATTCGTAGGTTAAATCAATTCAATCTTTTGCAATGTTTTAAAGAAAAACTCGTTTTCTTTCAACAACGGGATTCATTTTAATTTAATTTCTGAAACTTTTGTGTATTTATTTTGGAAAAATGGATTCCATATTTGGAATCAGTGGGTCCAAATTATGTTAATAAGCTACTTTTTATTTTTGGGCATTGTGAATAATAACTACTGTAAATTTTATTTACTATAGTTAAAGATAAATCCGGTAATTAAGGGTAAATATAAGATTATAAAATTACCCTAACACTTGTAAAAATCCTATTGGATGACTAAAAGTCGACCCATATCACCTAAGGGACAGATTAGATTCATTTAATGGACTTTTTGCCATGAAAATAATTTAATTAAAACCGACGAAAGTGACAATATGTCACTCTCTTAAATACTATAAGTATAATAATTTTAAGTTAGTGATAAACTTAATGAAACTTCAAACATTAATAGTCTACTGAAATTTAAACAAATTATATACATCATGAGAATTTATTTAGAATTTTTTGGGATTAAATAATTATCATTAATTGTGACACAATAGTGATGCAGAAATTATTTATCTAGTGAAAAATCAAGAATATAGTTTTTATTAAACTAATAGTGACCATAAAAGACTCAAAACCCTGACCAAAACTTATTGGTCATGTAAATTTAAACTATAATCATCCAATGGACGAATATTAGACCATTTGGAGTCTTATACAAGCAATTATGCCACTTATATTATTTTACTTTAAATGATTCCAAAGTTGTCACCTTCATAATTTAATAAATATAAAAATTTAAATTTTGTGATTTTAAGATGATAAATTCGATTAAAATTATTATTGTGAAAGTTAATTGATTTATCATCATCATAGGATTTTATTTTAAAATTTTATGCAAAAAATAAGTATATTAAATAATTATACAAAAATGTTGTAGTAATTATTTTATTAAGAGATAAACCAAATAAATGGTTTTAAAAATAATAAAATAAATAATATTTGAACTATTTAAAGTATTCCAATAATTATATATATACATATGGCATTTTTATTAATCTATTAAGGCTTTTAGTTCGAACATATTTTCTGTATATATTTTATTTAAATTCAAATACATGAATATTGTCAAAATTGACACTATTGTTATTTTATAAAAATAACATATTATAAAATTGTTTAAGAATCACAAAAATATTTAAAAATTATAAATTTAAATTTATATGGTCTATAATGTAATAAAGTAAACAATTATGGAAAATGAACAACAAATAAGTAATTATTTGTTATAATTTAAAATTTGGAATTTTATTACCACAAATAAACTTAAATAGATTAAATAAGGATAAATACAAATGATAAGGTTTAAAATAAGATCCAAACATGTATAAATTTGATTAGTTGATGAGATTATAACCCTATCTCATCTAATCATCGAATATGAGTCATTTTTGGTGGTTTTTAAGTGGGTTTAGATTTATTATAAATTAATATTTTTAAGAATTCAAAAGGTGCCCCTCTCCTCCCTTATAAAAGGGCACCTCATCCCTCTCCTCCTCACACCAATTTGAGCCTTCAATCTCGGAAAACCCCTGAAAAATTATCTTCTACACTTCCCTAGAAATATCCTAGTGGTTCTGGACTACTTTAAAGACCAATCTTAGTGCCCTAAGAGGATGTTTCAAAGAGGCGTATCGAAGAAGAGGTAATTTCTTCTCCCGATTCTTTCAAGCTTCTTTCTTCTTAAACTTCTTCTTCTTTAGTTGTTTCATTATAAAGTAATAAAATCAGTACCACTAATATACTGATTTGTTATTATAAAAATGAAACAACCCCATTTCACCTTCTATCCATCCTACGGAAAACAAAATCATCGCGCGTGCGTACGTACGGAATACCGTCTCCACGCCATGGTGTAATCTATTTTTCCACCAACACCTTACATGGATGGGTATAATGGTGTAAAGAATAACTATACATAGTTATTATAATATCATACCGATTCTGATATATTGTATCATCCACTCCAATTCAATTCAATAACTATGGAAACGATATCATTTCTCGTGCGTACTTACGGACTACCGTCTCCACGACGTGATGAGATTTATTCTACATGATAACCATCTAAGAATGATTATAAAGTATATATAAGAAATAATAATGAAATATATGACATTATAAAGCTACTTTATTTTTTTATATATGCATTTCATCTACTTAATTCCATACAACTCAATAAAGAAATGAAAACAGTGTTCATGCGTACGTACGACCTACCGTCTCCATGAACGGTGTATTTCATTCCATTTATCGATATATTATATATATGTATATTCTGAATATATATTATATATAAATCATATTTTGTTTTCTAGAATTATTTAATCGTGATCTAAGTAATCATATGAATAATTACAAGTCAAAACACGGATGACAAATGAAACAATTTTACCAAAAACCCTCTTTAACATGGAATTTACAAAAGAACAGGTAATATAAAGTCATACGTGAACCATATATGATATCATAACAATTAAAATGATTCTATAATAAGTCAATAACATTATTTAAATCATTATACAGGAGTTTCAGATACGTACGAAGCATATCGGACATAAGGTAAGGGATACATTTTGCAAAACTCATTTTTATCCGAGATTGCTTATTCATAAGTATTTACTAGGGTTATTTCTATCATCAATGTCCATGATTTATAAAAGTGTTTTCATGTATGTTTAATGTCCTTTTTACCCATTCTTGACTTTTACTACATGTTATGTAAGGAATCTTTCTTTTTTTACGTTACGAGGTACTTTTTTACTTTTCCAGCAAAAGTACGAGAAGAATGTTTTTTTAACTTATACGGCACGAACGAATTTTTACGGTTTTATAAAGACTTATTTTCATAAAGCTTCCTAAAAAATATTTGATGACTTTTTTCAAAAAAATCCGTTTCTTTTAAAATTTCATGACATTTTGTGAAAAGAAAATGATTTTGAAGAAGAAAGGATATTTTCCTCAAGAATTCATTTCAAGTGTTTTATCAAAACCATTTTTCATCTAAGATGACATTATTTCATATGTGTATGTTTCAAGTATCATGTCTCTATGATTTACATGGTTTCAATTTTCTTATTATGAAATGATATCCATTTCTTTTATATGGATTATGTGATGATGGAATGATGTTTATGAAACCCATTTTGTTTATTGGGTTATTATGAATGATGTATGTTTTTTTGTGGCACAAGTAAGAATGATTCCATTATGAGATGGGTGGGACCTATATCTCCCTCCAATGCATTGGGTAAAGATTTTATATCTCATGAGATAGACATGGCTGTAACGGTAAGTTAATCTGGTTCAGTGTTATAGGACTGAAACATGGAGTGAACTCAATTCAGTATGGGACTTTGTCCACTAAGATTGTCTTGACAGCAATGCCTTGGCTACTATGGAAATCATTATATGTGCTTAATGGATTCCACAATTACATGTTTTATCCCCATACTATTTTGTCATTCTTAATGTTTCTTTATGATCTATGCCTTACGTACTTCCATTTTTTATGTCATTTCTCAAGCTTTTGATGTTTAAACATTATGTTCATGTTTCTAAGTTCAAATGTATATGGTATGTTTTATTTTATCCATGCTTAGCCTTACTGAGCATTTGAGCTCGCCCTTTTTATGTTTTCTTTTCCCTAGGATATAAAGAAAGGTTTTAGGTAAGGAAAAAAGGGAAAGATCTTTATGGGAGATGTTGAAGATCTTTCACCACGATTAGAAGATTACGTTCCAAGTTTCCAAAGACACTAAACTATTACGGTCCTTGTGTGTTTTTTTGATATGTATTAAGTATTCTGCTAAAGTAATATAATGTCCTTGTATATCAAGCTTCGGGTCTATACAATGAGTGGACATAGATGGGTATTTTCGGTCATATGAATCTCAAGACCAAGTAACACAATTCATGTGTGTTCTTGGCTAGTGTGCAACAAAAAACCACCTATTTTGTAGTAGATTTGGAAGGATCAGCCAAATGGTGAGTTGTTATAATGTTCTAGGAAAATTTAAAATGGTGTAGAGGTTCCTTGTGAATGGTCATTGTCTCCTGAGAGAGTTCTATGTTTCTAGTGTCTCTTTGTGGTGTCGTTGTTGTTGAGTAAGGTGGTGATGTGGGATTGGAACCAGTATTAGTGGTCCATTCATATTTGTGATACTAAGATGTACTAAGACATGCATCGACAATTCTGGTCGCTAGGTATGTGTTGAGAGAAAAATTACTTTCTATCACAGTGTTATACTTATCATTAGGTTAAATTGTAGAACCAAAGGTCCTTTGGTTTTCATCAGCTGCTACCTATTCCTATCTGGAAGTGGGACATGATCTCCATGGATTTTATTATTGAATTACCACATAAACCCTAGTGGTGGAATTCCATTTGGGTATTGATTCACCATTTAACAAAATCATCCCATTTAATTCCAATCAGGGATTCATCCAAAGTTGATGAGTTGGGTTAGTAGAATGTTTAGGAGGTTATGAGGCCTCATGTAATTCCATTGAAAATTGTTACATATAGTGACCCCCCGTGTTACCATATGATTTTGGGAAGGACATTGAAATGATATTGGGACAAATATCAAGTTGATCATGACATACCAACTTTATAATGGTGGTTATAAAAATCAGGAAATTCATATTTTGGAAGACATGCTCTTGGAATGTCTATTGGATTTTATATGGTCATGGGATATCCATTGGGGATTTGTTTAGTTTTCAGTATAAATAGTTACCAATTCTGAATTAGAATTGATCAATTTGAGGTGCTTTATGGTAATAAATATTGGTATCCTTTAGGTTGGTATGAGGTGGTTTAGACCTCATTTTTGGGACCAAACCCTATGAATGAAACTTATGATAAAGTTAATTTAATCAGTCAATAGTTGTTATTTAAAAACCCAACTCTTTATTACACAATTAAACATGATTTATTAACAAAAATTCCACTGAATACAACCCTGATGATGGAGATGTCTAGTGTCTTTGGGGCATAGGAACATTAGATGACAACTTAAGACATAAAATACAAAATATTTATCGAATACTTCTTTTACACGACCACAACATTCTTTCGTACTTAGAATTTTATGGGATAAACTAAAGACATAATAAGAAAAGGGTGAGCTTAAAGCCCGATAAGGGAGTAAACAAGGTATAACATGAATAATAAAATAAATTTTAGGCAATATACATAAAAATGGATCATAATAGAAACATAAACATAAATACATGATGTAGCATGATTATCATATCATGTTAATCTAGAAACAATATAAAACACAACATCATTAACATAAAGGAAATTGGTAACCCCCTATCCCAACATTGTGGGAATATATAATCAAATGAATCTTGTAAAAACCTATCTTAACATGACACATCATGATACTAAACATTACTCAATGTGTTGTAGCGCTATCAGGGATCACCATTCATAATCATTTCAATCTCATTATTAAGTGTGACACATAGATCCTATAACATGGATTCATTCTAAATAACGATTTCTTACACAATTAAAAAATGTGGAAGAAATACATTTTACATCCAATAAAAATGTATATGCTCATAAAGGTGAATAACCTTGATAGAGAAGTGGGTATGGTATTCACTTCATGATAATTTTGGCTTGGAAAATTATAGTTCGATTTTTGCAGCATAACGTCGTCATATAGAAATTCATAAATTGGGTCGATGAGATAGAAAGTGTTATCTCATAATTTATAAATAGAATATACTTTAAGGGAATAAAATAACATAATATCCCAACATATGGAATGGAATTTAGATACATAATATAGAAGAAATTCTTGAATGGAAATTAGAAGAGTGAAGTCCCTTATGGAATTTCGGCATGGTAATAGGTGTACACAGAAGGCATTAATGATACAGAAAGGGGTATATAATCATTTAAACATAAGTAGGGTAGTATGTGGGAGGATAAAAATCATACCCTAAAATTTTCAATTGAAAATAAAATGGTTTAATAACATAATGAAACATGGATAAAATGGGAAAGGAAGAAAAATAAGGATCTATTACTTGAGTGTTTGACTTAAATATCATAAAGACGAGATTATTGAGAACTTGGGAACCTTGTGATGATTCTAGAGAGGTTAATATAGTGTAGAGACATTCTACAAGTATTTTCAGTTAAGGGAAGTGGGATCTTGGGTGTCTTTATATAGGAAATGAGAGTGTAATTCTTTAATATTTCATAAATATAGGTTTTGGAATCTATATAATTAATTATTCAAAAACACAAACCTTTCCATGATTTTTCCCAATGTTTATTACAAGTAAAAGTTGAAAATATTATTTTATAAGGATAATGGCTGAACATATTTAAATATTAGCCTTTTTAATGTGGAGGTGAATCAAACTATTAAATAAATGAATTTAAAATCGTAAATATATTATAAATTATGTAGAATTCACTAAGCCTTTATAAAATAATTAAAATCATCTAAAAAAGAATTATTTTAATGGTAAATATATATTGTTCCATGAACACCCATTATTGTATTTATTACATTATTTTAGGGTCATTATGATTTCATAAAACACATATTTTATTTATACAGTATTTAATTTTTATCCAATAATTTGACTGTCTCAAAAAATAAGAAAAATCGACCATTGGATAATTTTGACGTCCTAATTCAACAAATAATATTAATTTTATCTCTATAATTTTATAAATATGTGAATTTTCACTTTTAAAATGAAAACTGACAATTATTGAAAAATCTTGGGTTTTGAAAAAAAAACTGTTTTCAAACCATAATAAAAATTACTTTTGAATTCCTAAAAGTAATATACTCATTTATTATCCATAAATATAATTTTATAATAATATTTTATTAAAATATAAATATTTTTAGTAATTCATTATTTCTTAAAAATAAATTATTTTGAAATACATTTTCTATTTTATCTTAAAAAAATGTAACTCTTATCATATTTTTTACCAAATCATTTACAGATAAGAAAACGATATAATGATCATTTATAAGAATTTTTTTTAAAATATTATTAAAAAAACCTTATTTTAATATAATAATGTATATATTTCTAAAAAGTTTAATTTTTACCTAAAGAATCAATTTATCAAATTCATCATTTTTAAAGAAGGAATATTCCCATAAAGGAATTGGTGGAATATGAATTTTATTCACAAAATGTGATTACACAAAAAGTAACTAATACCTAAGAACATAAACAATTATAACAGCTTCATATTACCTAAGTGTAAGGTGTTCGTTGGTGATAAACGGTTGGGGCATCACATATAATATCGCCATAGGGGTAATCTCTAATAATTTGAGCTTCTCTCGTAAGTGATTTCATTCAAGCTTAACATGTTGAGTCTCAACTTGGGATTGGTAAAGAGAGCAGTGAAGCTACCTATTTTACGAGTTCCAAAAAATGAGCTTCGTATGGCCCAAGTCTACTAGATGAGGTCATCCTCTGTTTTTCCTTTGTCGAAATTATTTTTTAAACCTTATATTTATATCAGTCCTATGATCACTATTTAATGGTTATATTATCAATGGTAATGGTACATAATGGTCATTTAAACCAAATAACAATAATAATAATAAAGAGTTCATGTGTTGTCTATATTTGTATGAAATTATAATTAGGGTAATTTTATTCATAAATTATTGGTTCGTTACATTTTGATGACGCATGTTCATCAAAAGTCTTTCGCTGATCAGAGGAACCGAGAATTGGTGTTTTATGTGGGTGACCGAGTGTTCCAAAAAGTGAAACCTCTCTTGGGCAATCATAGTTTGTATAATAAAGGGGGAAAAAGGTATGTCAACCCATTTGATATTAATGAGAGAGTTGTTATGGTTTAATATAGGTTAGTTTTTTCCTATCATCTGATGTCAATTCCTGATGTGTTCCGTGTCTCTCATATGAAAAATTTAACATAGATTATTCTCTTGTATTGAATTGGGATGAGATGGGATAGGATCCTGATTTTTTTATTGTTGATCTACCAGTACAGATTATAGATTCTTAGTAGAAAGTGCCTCATGGTAAGTGTATTCAATTTTTTCACGTTCTATGGATTCATGGAAATGATGTGCTTGAGATGTGAGAGTGGAATTCTTGGGTTGAGAAGGAGAATCTATTTTTGTTCTCTAGTCAATATTTGAGTTAACTTTCTGAGGGTGTAAGGTTTTCATGGTCGGAAAAATTTTCAGATTCCTAATTTTATTTTTTGGTATTATTTTGTTAATTTTTGGTCTTGAATTTATCCTAGGGTTTTATATTTATTGTTTGAGAAAAATTGTGATATTGGGCGTGAGATTATGTGCCGCATGGTTGGTGCATAGTTTGGTGAAACTATCCACCCTTTCCATGAAAACCATGTGGAAAATGTTCATTTTTTAGTGTCCACTATAGAGTTGGCGCACGGTTTAGAAAATTGTGTTGGAAAACAATGTGGCTTATTAATCTTGGATAGTGGGGGACATAAGGTTTTTGGATGGTTTGGAATATCATACAAGCTACTCGTGTGACATGTCTATGTAATTACCAAGTTGAAATTTACCCCCATTCCCTATTATATTTTAACCCTATTTTCTCCCCTTTCTTCCCCATTCGAGATTTTACCCTTGGAACACCCTCACATCCTCATTTCTCCAATGGAGTATCAATTTTGGGGTGGATTTAGTGTGGTTTCTTCAATAATATTTATGTATGTTACTATCTCCCTTCAATTCTCCCTTATTTTAGGGTTTATCTACCCACCTTCTTGAGTTCTTATTTTCCAGCTTGTTTTTTGATCTAAGGGGGTTTTTATTTTGTATTATTTGTTGAAATATTGATGGTTATTATTTGATAATTCCATAATTGGGACTTTTGCTTGTTTGTTTGTGGGTTTCCATGAGTTTTTAGAAGTTTCCACATGTGAGGTAGGTGATTCCATGATTTTACACTGTTAGATGTGTTTTTCTTTCTTGGTTAATAGTTTGAATTTTTTCTATGGATTATTTTAGTGGTGAGAAATATGTTTTGTAAAGATTTTGAGTTACACATTTGATGAAAATTAATTTTATAACATAAGGTGTTTATGTTTCATGTGTTCTTTTATGTGGTGTTTCTAAAATATGTTTTATGCCTTATAAATAACGAGAGAAGTGTTTTTCAAATATATTTAAAGGTAAAAATGTGATGAAAGTGTATTTTCCATGTGAAATCTATTTTTTCATGTTGGATTCTTTATTGTTCCCCTTAAATGTGTATTAGAATTTTGAATGTTTTGGAAAGCATGATAGAAAATGGTTTTGATGTGATTGTGAATTTTAAAGGTGATTTACCCATGAAAATGGTTAGATTCCATATGTGTTGTTATTTTATCATTTCCAATTGGGTTTCATAAATTGTGAAAGAGGTGTTAAATTTAATTCCAAATGGTTTTGGTGAGAATTTAAAATAGAAAATGGTTTTGTTTATAGAAAAAAATGGTTTCTATGTGGTCTTTAACATTTGATCATTGTCAAAATGTGAAATTGGTGATTTACATATGTTCTTACAATGCTTGATACATGTACGTGAAAGGGAAGTTAAATGTGACATGTGAAATGGAATTTTATCAGAAAGGGAATCCTATATATTATAGGTGAGTGAACATGAACTAGAATGCTAGTTGATTCAAAAGTGGTTGAGTCCTAGATTCATATAACATGATTGAAAATTGCAACACTAACTAAACATGTGATATGATCAGATACCACTATAATTCTTTGATGGTATCCCTTGTAGTGGCTCATGCATGGGAATGTTCTTGGAACAAGCTTATGTAATGGAGGTCACTAGAATTTTTGGATATGTTCCCCTCCAGTGGATCTTGCATGCGAACGTTGTTGGTTGTTGAGTTGGAGGATTTTGATCACCGAGGTTCTAGGTTCATAGGGTCCCATTTGTGCTAGTTACCTATAAGTACATACCCATTGTGCTCTATTGTGAAGCAGTGTTTTTGTGGTGTGGTTCTAGTCATCAGTACATGGTATACCCTGTATAATTTTTTTTATTAAATATTATTTTTAAACAGGGGTTTCCCATAAAATACATTCTGATAATGTTTTCCTAAAAAAATTCATTGAAATGTTGAAAATATTCTCATGAAAATGTGTATGTTGATTTGTCTTCTAATGTCATAGCCTATAATATTTTTTTTGTGACACACTACATGGATTTGGCTCACATCCTACATACACTTTTGGGTGAATGTAGAATTTGTTAATTATGTCCTAGTTAAAGGAAAGATGTTTTGTGGAGGTTACGGCAGATCGGGTTTCTTGTGTTCTACTTCTTTCAAATGTTGATGGTGGGGTATTTAGGGGGCTTCCCCTCTTCTTGCATGGAGGTTTTTGGCATAGTTTTTTTGTTCCCATTCCATTGTAGTACTTTTTTTTCTTGAATTTGCAAACATTTAATCAAAAAATTGTTAAACCACATTTGGTTATGGTTATCATTTATAATGATGTTTACTCTAATTGGTTATTTTTTTATGTTAATGGGTGAAATAATTCCCAATGTTCATTGTTGATACCTAAGAATTAGTTTCCATCCCTTAGGGATCGAAAACACCATTTGGGACATGCCATGAATTGGGTCAGTTGTTTGGTTGGATGGACCCCCATCATGGTTCCTGGCACTCCCCATGAGTCTCACGTAGGATTATTAAATACTAAATCTACAATGAGCTTGTTTTTAAAATTTTTAATGAATAATAGATAATATATTTGTAATGATGTAATTGATAATATTTTTATTTCAGAAACAAAAAAAACATCATTTTCTTATTAATATAATATATTACAAATAATTAATTTTCCATAGTCATCCATGATAGAAATTTATATCGTCATTCATATGGGTGGTTCAACTAACCAAAATAAGAAGATGATATAATTTATGGATGTGTATGGTTATAAAAGAGATTAATTTTTATAGAATCATCATAAAAAAAGTAAAATTATATTATATATATATTACTTATATGATGAATTATATATGGGAATTGTTGAAATAAAAGTATTGTAAAAAATAATTTTATGACAAGATTATAATCACATTTGAAACATGGGTCATCTCTTAGAGTGTCACTTGGAAATTGAGGAATTGTAACTCATGAGCAAAATATGTAAAACATTTGAGTGGAATGTAGGAGACTGAAATTGGGTGAATATTAAATAGATTTTAAAAGTAACATAGTGTATTAGAGTATTTGGAAGAGAGACCCTTTTACAGGTGATAATGTGTGACATATATTTTGAATCTTAAGGTAGGTGATGTGTAAATATTGAATTGTTGGGTTAACAGAATACTTTCAATAGTTTTAATGATATGTTTGAAAATAAAAATTCACTTCCTTATAAGTTTATACATTTTTATTTTTTAATCTGTTACTGTATTTAATATATTTTCTAGGATTTTTTATTTTTCTATATTAATGAATATTCTTTATATCAAATAGAACATCCTTATATACACCAGATATATAAATACATTTTACATTGTAAAATGGTTACTATGTTAAGTAGATGAATGTTTTAGAATCCTATCAGTAGCAGTATAATTATGGCTAATGGATTATGTTCATCCAAATATATCAGATTGATATTATTATATGGGCACATATATGTATTCAAATTGAACATTTATAAAGCCTACCAGATGAGTAACATTCAATAATATACCATTTTATGAATTTAAATTTTACTCAATGAAACATATATATAATGTATAGGTGTAAATAATAATGAATATAAAATGGGGACACTGTGTTAAACTATTCATGTGAATAAGGATCCCATCTAATTCCATTATAACCACCACTATGAAATGAAAATTATTTACATTGGGAGTGAACCTATAATTAGAGTTTCATTTAAGGAGGGGGAATTTTTTCATAACACCAACAAACTAAATATGTAGTGAACTATTTTTTAACATCATGTTATGATATATTGATTCATTTTAATTATTTTGAGGCTTTCTTCAATCATTTGATTATGATGATACAATTATAAATTCAATAAGATGATTTTCTTTTTTAATAATAGTATTTAAACTTATTGCTTAAGGGAACTAAGGGTAGAGAGACATACATTTATTCCAATAGTATTTATCAATGATTTCTCGATCTAAAAAATATATCTATGTCCAATATTTGTATCTTGGGCCTCTATGGATATGGAATATAAACTTTAACAGTAAGGATAATACTATTGATAACTTTACAATAGTAAAATATTTATTTAACACATAATGATTACTTGAGTAAACATCCTTATAAAAGATTTGCTTTTTCATTATATACTTTATAATAATTCTTTTTCATGTTTTTATAGTTTATGATAAACATCTTCCAATATATATTAAAATGTTTTTGGTACGAATGTTTTTCTCATAATATTCTCAATGACGTTATAGAAAATTATTTATTTTATATTTAAAAACTATAATTTACCCCAAATATTTTAGATAATGATATAATCTTTATATACCACCTTTCGTATAGGAGAAAGGTTTATAATTGTTATATGTTGGAAAATTAACATTTTTTTTATAAAAGAGTATCTTTGTTTTACGATGAAATGTATTAATATTAAGGTACTAGGAAATATAAATACATTTGGACCACCAATAATTGATGGTAATAATTATGAATATTTGGTATGTCTCATGATGAAATTAATTATCAATACATGAGTGGAAAATTTTGGAAATACCGATAAGAGATTATAAAATTCCATAAAATAAATTTACTACACATAAATTATAAGAGAAATCTAAATATCAACATAACTATTTTGTCATGAATAAATTTCTATTTTATATGATTATAAATATGTATAGTCTAATTTAAATTTTTGAAAATACTAATAATATTTTCTAGAAACTTGTAGTGAATAATTTTGGTACTACTAATGTGGTTGAAACTTGAAGAGAAATATTTATATAGGATTATAGACCTTTTGATTTAATAAATGGAGAATCAGTTCCTCATATGCATCAATAATTTATGATCATAGTAAATATTTTATAATCACATAGAATGATTAAAATTTAATAGATGGATAGTTCATTATGAAAATTTTGGATATCCAATTAAATGAATGAGAATCTATTGGAATATCTCTTGATTACATGAACTATCATACAAATATGATCTTACATGATTTAAATAAAACCCTCTATAAATATGAGGGTTTAATAAAAAGAGATACAGAAAAAGGGAAAAACAATAATATTGATTATTTTACCTATACATCTTCTACAACTAAGAGTGATTGATCTTCTGAAAAGTTACTAATTGTTTTATAAAGAAGTAATTTTATGTCAAAAGAGAATGTAGTTCATCCGATGAGATTGATAAATAAATTTATCAACATGCTAAAAGAATGAGATGAATTTTTTATAATAATAATTTCCATTATAAATATTTGAATAATCCAAAGGAGTGAAGGGATAATAGAGACACATATTAGATGAAATATTAGGGATGTAATAATGATAGTAATATCATGAAATATTTTCCAAGAATAAAAAAGGATATGAAGGAAAGAAATTTTAGAACGTTCTATATGAAATGTGGCATGAAATGTTTGAATGCATCAAAAATATGGTGTGTATGTGGTGGGGATAGTTCATCAAAAAATTATTCTTATGGCAGCAGTGATAAAAATAAGATTATGGTTTTATATATATATATTAAAAATTCTAAAAACTTGTTCATAGAAAAGGTATCTACTAAATCCTTAAATAAATTATCATTGATTAAAAACTATCCTGATTCTGGTGTAGAATATTCTACATCATCAATAGAAGAAAACTATAATACATATAATATTGAAAATACTATTCCATTTTTTATAAAGATACACGATATTAACAATTTCTTGTGGATGAAAAAAATTTTAAGAAACACTTTATAGGTGTTCTGGTAATACATGGAAAAGAATATAATAAAATTTAAATTATTCCATATAAATTTAAAATCATAGTATAGATTTAGATATGATATCTAGTTAATCATTAACTTAATTATATTAGAAAAAAGATGAGAAATATAATTCCAAAATACATAGTTTGAAAATACATCTATAAAATTTTACTTCAAGAAAGTTAAAATTTCATAATATGTACAGTTATTTGAAACCATAAATAAATACTTCTAGGATCGGTTTTAAAATTTAAAAACAACATTTTTTGAATTAAAATATTGTTCTAAAAAGTACTTATTACTTTATAAAATGTTATAGAGGTGAACACTGGATGAATAAATGTTCCTTAAATGAAGATAAATCTTTTGTTCTTCATAAATTTTATGTTTTTAAAGAATTAGAAGTTGAACTACAAAGTAATGTTGGTAAAATATGTATTCCTAAGGATTTATTTTCTAATAATTATAGATCCTAGTATGTATGGGCTCAAAAACATAATATTTATATTATAAAGAAGCAATATGCATTTCAACTATAAGAGTATTTGGTACATGTACATAAGTCGTTCTAGACACATGACTATTAAATACATATTCATTCAAAATATTATCAAAATGAAATGTGGAATAGTTAATTTTTGTGGTAATTATAAAGGATAAATTAATCGTATTTAGGATATTATATTCCTTTTTAAATCTATAAATTCAAATGTTTTATATGTTTCGGGTGTTAATAACAATCTCATTAGCTTATGTAAATTATATGGTGAAATTTACCTTATAAAATTTCGGCATAGTAAATTCATTTAATAATGTTTATGTGGTAAATATATTCATTTCATGGATATTATTAAAACTTTATACACATTAAACATAGAGGACGATATAAGTTTTCATATAGCATGCCTTAGTGAAATAAAAGATCAATCAAGTTTATGAAAGAGATGGTTAGGACACTGTAAGGTGGGTACATTATCCAAAATCTCTACGAAAGAAATCATCAGTATTCTACTAGATCTTAGGTTTAATTCTAATAATTTATTTTATTTATGTCAATATATTAAGAAACATATGTTATGTTCAAAATATATTAGTGATGTTTCGACTTCTGAAAATTTATAGTTAGTGAACATGAATGTATTTTTTACAATATATAATAGAATTATTGAAGGAAAATACTATGTATATTTCATAGAAAATCACTAAACTAGATATACATGGGTATATTTTTTAGAGAAAAACCTCTAATTCTTTTCTTTTTTTGAAAACAATGTAGTATGTGTTAAAAATTAGAAATCCCTACCTTTGGTTTCTGTAACACCCTGAGAATTTATGAGATATATTATTTTTAATTATTTTGATGTCTTCTATTATACACTACACCAAGATTAGCTTGTACTATACGCAACACCGTATTAGCTTGCAGTATACGCAACACTATTCTTGGCTCGTGTTACAAACAATTTCATGTTTGTTTGGTGGAAATTATTCTACGCAACATTAAGTATAGATTTTGTTTAATATATAAATGAAATAAGTTTTCATTATTTTATATACAACACCAAACGGAGTTTTCACTACACATAGACCGGACATGGCTTTCATTACACGCAATCAAGACCTTCTTCTATAGCGTGTGTAGTACGCTATACTGAATTTCACTAAACAATCTATTCTTATAATATTATTATGAACAAACTATTATGTATAGTAATAGACACTTTTTAAAATTTTATAAATTTTTTCTTTCAAAATGGACATCATTTTTGGATTTGGAATATTAAAATTATCCTAAAGTGAATTTTTGGTATTTTTCTAAAAACTTTCAATTTTTGATGAATAGTGAAAACACTCGGTTACTATTTAAAAATCGGCTTTTTATTTAAATAATTATATATTTTATTTAAATTTATTTTATGTCAAAATTGATACAGAATACCTATATAAGTTCAATGTAATTCATTTGATTTATTTTATAATAATTTTAGATATATAAAAATTTTATTGAACGTTTCGCCGTCTTTTACCCACCTCCTTGGAGAATTTAAAATTTTACATAAAAATTAATGTTACCTCTTCTGTGAGAGTAATTTCAAAAAAGTTAGAGACATGGTAAATATAAATGAGTAATATGTGGTTCAATAAGATAAATATAATTTTCGGTGAATAGTAACTTTTTACTTTTATTTACCACGATTAAAAGTAAATAGCGTAATTAAGGGTAAAAATGATTTTATTATTACCCTATAACATGTCCTAATTCTATTGTATAAGTGTAATTTGACCAAAAACAATCTTAGGAATAAAATATTACCCTTTAGGTCCACCTGGATTTGATTAGGACACTTATTATTATTTTATTTAAAGAAGAGTTAAAATAGTTAAAATATATGTTTAATAACTAAAACATTTTTAATATTAGGTCTCACATAAGATAAATTCGACAATAAATATTCATTAGAAAGATAAAAATATTTCATACGTAATTGTTGTTTATTTATAATTTTTAGACATTAAATAATTTAATTTATTTATGATATAATGATGATGTAGTAATTACCTTATTAATGAAACTTTAACATAATTGATGTTTTAAATACCCAAATAATTGTAATTTGAGACTTTTTATGAATTACAGTAATTTTTCTAGGTTAATATGACATGTTAGTACTGATTAAATTAACTTTTTCTGAACTAATCATGTTTTTATGATTTTCAAAAAAATAAATTACAAAATAGTGTCAAAATTGACATAAAATAGTTTTTAAAACAAATATTATATTATTAATTGTTATTATATTATTAAAAATATAAGGGTCAGAAAAATGACTTAGATAAGGTTATATATATTAATAATGAACCACTTGGGGTTATTTTTTCTTGTTATAGTAATTTTATTAACCATATAGTGTTAGAAAACAAGAAGACACGGTAAAAGTTAATTATTTAACTCATAGTTAAATATAAATGATAAGGTTAAAATAGTAACCTAAAATTGTATAAAATCTATTAGTTGAGAGGATTTCAACCCATCCCCACATTATATTCGATATAAATCAATTTGAACTATTATAAACCGAATATGACTTTGTTATAAAATAATATTTTATGTTTTTCCAAAGGTGCCCCTCTCCTCCATTATAAAAAGGGCACCCTTCCCTCTTCTCTTCACACCCTTTTGAGCCTTGAAGCTCGGCCAACCCCTAAAAATTTCTCTTCTTAACCTCTCTAGTTATAACATAGATGTTATGTTCTTCTCAAAAAACCAACTCTAGTGCCCTAAGAAGGATTTTAAAGGAGGTGCATCGAGAAAGAGGTAATCTCTTGTACCGACTCTTTGAAGTTTCTTTCTCTTTATACTTTCTCTTCTTTAGTTGTTTCATTATAAAGTAATAACATCAGTATTACTTATAAAATTATATTTTATTATAAATATTAAACAACCCTATTTCACCTTTATCCATCTCATGGAAAATAAAATCACAGCGTGTGCGTATGTACAGAATATCGTCTCTACACCGTGGTGTAATCAGTTTTTCCACCACCAACTTACTTGGATGGGTATAATGGTGTAAAGAATAAATATATATGATTATTATAGAATCATAATGATTTAATATATTATATCATCCACTACAATTCCATTCATTAAATATGGGAATGATATCATCGCTCGTGTGTACGTACGGATTACCGTCTCCACGACGCGATGAGATTCATTTTCCATGTTAACAATTCCAGAATGATTATAAAGTATATATAATAAGTAATCATGTCACGACCCATCCTCGGGGCCCATGCCGTGACTACCCCAAGCCCGCCTTCCATAGGCCAGGGGCTGGCGACTAGCACCAAGGCGTAATTCCCGGTAAAAAGGGAATGCATTGCCTTTGTATTGTAAACAAATACCACAGAGCAAGCAAGCAGTAGAAGAAAACACTAAGTAAAAACTGGGTACAACAGTAAGTGCAGAAAAGTAAGTGGGCCAGAATACAAACCCAAACTGAATGTAAAGTACAACTTGAAAGGGAAAACAGTAACTGAAGTAAAGCCGCAATGTCGAGCCGCCCACTAGAATTCCCACCTGAAGGGTGAGTACAGATAGCCTCCACAGCTCCTTGGGTCCAGCCGTCCGCTCCGAGTACGTCTCGCCCAGTGGTCCACCTCTAGGTTCCACCCTGGTCTGCTAGCCTCAACCAAAATCAGTGTTTTCCGTCGTCTGCAACCAACACAACGTAGTGCAGACATATCCCGTGCAGGGGTGAGTATAAGCTACTCAGTAGGGACCCCGAGACCCCCGATGGTTTCCCAGAATCCAGAAAGGATAATCCACAATGGAAAGATACAATCAGGAAGTAAAATCCAACACTTCTTAGTTATATGCCCATACATATACTTAAATCGCCAATTCCAGTTCACACCAGCCACCGAGCCCAAGCACAACCCAGTCCACACAGGAAATCACCACGTAATCCACACATGATAGCACAACACAATCCACAAAGGAAATCAAAACAGGATTCAGCTCACACAGGTATACTTTTTCGTATGATGATAGAGATGATCAGATATAGCCACTGATTCATCTAACCCGTCGGACCCACAAAGGATCGATAGGTACTAACCCCCGAAATGAACCACAAAGGATCTGACCCACAATGGATCGATAGGTAACTAACCCCCGCAAGACCCACACAGGATTGGACCCACACATGATCTATAGGTGATGGCCCACACAGGACCATTGAGCGCTGACCCACATAGGATCGGACCCACACAGGATCGGTAGCACTGATCCACGTAGGATCGTTGAGTGTTGTAGTTGTCACCGTCGAGTCCACTGAGGATCTCTGTACAATCATCGCCGTTGTCGCAGTCGCAGCCTGCTCTAGGGTTCCCGCACACAGCAAGATCATTCGGGAGGGTCCGCCCCATGAGCCGAGAGGCTGATACATCAACTGAAACATAGTCCAAAGTTGATGTATCCAAAAGTTCCGTATCGTCAACAGGAACTCAACGTCGCAGACGGCGCGTCAATCGGACGCCCGCTCTGAGAGTTATTCGCCTTTTCATTCCAGGGGCCCGGTTGGTTTTTAAGGCAAAACCAACCTGACCGTTCTCCAACTACGTCCAAACATCGAGCAGAGTAAGAAAAAAATATCTTTATCACTTATAGAAATCCATCAATGTCGACGACACGTCAATCGGACGTCCAGAGCTTATGTTATGAGTGTTTCCACTCCAAGGGCCCGGTTGGTTTCGTGTACGAATCAACCCGGCCAAACCCAGTGTATTCCGAAACCTTGAGTGTAATATACCGGAACGACTGTCTCGATCCAAGGATCACATCTCAACTGATGGTGCGTCTATCAGAGTCACGTAGCTAATGTTATGGGAAACAGACCGAAAATGGTTCGGTAACAGGGGTTCGGGCCCGGTCCGACCCGGCCCGATACCACCATGGTCGGCACGAACTGGGTCCGGGTCCGGCCCACATGGGCACGGCCCAGCCCGGTCTGGGCGTGGCCCAGCCTGGTTGTCCGGTTCGGCGGACCAACCAGGGCAGCCGCCCAGCGCGCGGCGCTCTGGCGCGACGCCAGGGGTTCGGCCGAAAGGCCGAACCGTTTCGGGACGGGGGCACTGCCCCCGCGTGAAGTAAACCGATGCCATTTTAATGGGGTTGCTCAGGTGGTCGGCCGTGGGTTATGTCCCTCGGTGCTCTCCTCGAACCGTCCGGCCCGGCTGGCCGGCCGGCTGCCACCATCACGGGACCGGCAGGGGCCGGTCCCCTCGCTCCGACACCGGCGGACCGGAACCGGCCACTGGTTCCCCTGCTCCGGCGCAGCCCGGAACCTGTCGTGGTGATTCCGAGGTCCTCTGGAATGGCGCGATGGGGCCGTGTCCTTTGTTCATCTTCTACGGAGCCGCACGACGGCGCCGCGGATTTGTTGCTTCCCACAGCGCGGTGCGGCGGCGCTGCGTTTCTCCGCTCTCCCTTTTAAAATTTCCGCGCGGTGCTTCAGCACCGTGTTGCCTTATTCGACGCATCAAAATCCACAACCAAAAAGGGGAGGAGTGTCGACTGTGTTCGTGTGGTACGACCTCCTCCCGTTAATTCGATAACAGGCGGTTCAATTGAAAGGGAAAAACGACGGAAAAAAAACACAAAATAGAAATGCATAAAACCCCTACCTCGACGCTGTCGTCGAATGAGCGTTCTTTGCGGAAGAAGAAGATCGCCGTGGAAGAAGAGATTAACCGCGGAAGAAGAGGTTCTCCATGGTAGAAGAGGATCACCGCAGAAGAAGAGGTTCACCGTTGGCATTGTGTGATCTCCGAGAAAGGCGTCTCTCGCCGTCGGAGGTTGGCATTCTTCGTTGGCGGTAGAGCGTTCTTCGCGTTCTTCATTGTCGGTAGAGCGTTCTTCGCGTTCTTCATCGAATAAAGAAGAATCCTATCTTTGTTCTCCAAAAGGATTAACACAACACAAACCCCCAACAATAATAAAATAAGTCCTCTTCTTATTTTATTATCAACTTATGAATTTAAAAATCAAAAGATAGGAAACGAACAATTAATTCGATGAATTAATTGTAACGATTTAACCGCCCAATTTAATGGGGCATTTCTTAACCAGAAAAACATAAGGTTTGACTTTCATTAAATGGGGGGTTGCGGGTGCATTTCTTAGGAGGGAAGAAATGGTGGGGATCATGCGGGGCCCACCTCACAAATATCCTACCAAGTGGGTAGGATATTTTTGGTTCAACCCTATCCGCATAACAAGGCTTAAGTGGCTTTAAGTGAAATAAAATAAAGTTGTCACACCACTTTATTTTATTTCTTAACTTAACCCCAAAAATAAAAACCACATCCGAGCAAACACAACACCGAAAAAGGCGTTTCTAAACAAATACTGGCGCTGCAATTCCATCGGTGCCCTCAGAATTCGATTCTGAGCACCGGTTCAAAAGTTAGAAAACCCCCCTCATTTGTTCACTAAACGTACCCAAGCTAAACTTTGGAAAATGATTCCGGCCACACCGGGCCTCGGAATCAGGTGCCGTCAGAAACAACATTCTTGTAAAAATCCCAAGAAAATAAAGAAAAAAATAAATAAATTTCATTTATTTTTACAGGTCTTTACATCACTTCCACCTCAGGGATTTACGTCCCCATAAAGATACATCAAAAATAGGGGAACAAAAGTGGGTACTGAGCAAGCATTTGAGCTTACCGCTCCCAAGTTCTCTCCTGGATGTTCTCGTGCTTCCATCTGATGCGCACTAGAGGAATCGACTGTCCACGTAGGACCTGCTCCTGTCGATCCTAGATCTCCAACGGGATCTTCGCAAAATTCTCCCCATCATCAACGTCCAGCTCCCCATGGTCAATGATATGCAACAAGTCGTGCACGTATCTCCTCAGCTGAGATACGTGGAAGACGTCGTGCACCCGGTGCAACTGAGGTGGTAGAGCCAGGAGATAAGCCACCTCGCCAATCCTGCTGAGGACCTGGAATGGTCCGATGAAGCATGGAGAAAACTTGCCTCCTCGACCAAATCTCTGTAATCCACGTCGAGGTGAGACACGCAAGAAGACGTGGTCGCCTTCCTCGAACTCTAGTGGCCTCCGCCTCCTGTTAGCATAAGATTTCTTCCGGCTCTGAGATGTCTTCATCCGCTCCTGGATGACCTAGACCTTCTCTGTCATGGCCTGGACCATCTCCGGTCCCACAAGTACTGACTCTCCATGGTCATTCCAGCACTAAGGAGATCTATAAGGTCGGCTGTACAACGACTCATATGGTGCCATCCCGATGGTGAATTGGTAACTGTTGTTGTACGCAAACACCACCAATGGTAGGTGGTCCTCCCAACTACAACCAAAGTAGAGGACACATGCGCGGAGCATGCCCTCGAGAGTCTGTATGGTTTTCTCTGTCTGACCATCTGTCTGATGGTGGAAGGCAGTGCTCAGACGTAGCTGCGTCCCAAACGCCTCCTGCAACCCCTTCCAAAGCTAGGAAGAAAAGCGATCATCCCGATCAGAGACGATAGATGATGGCACACCGTGAAGCCGTACAATCTCCTGAACGTAGAGACGTCCCAAGCTCTCCACTGAACCCTTCTCTCTGATGGGTAAGAAGTGATCCGACTTGGTGAGTCGGTCGACAATCACCCAAATGGAGTCGTGACCTCTGGAAGTGCGTGGAATTCCTGTCACGAAATCCATATATATCTCGTCCCACTTCCACTCCAGGACCTCCAAGGGTTATACCAAACCAGCTCGTACCTGATGCTCTTCCTTCACCTGCTTGCAGGTGAGGCATTGAGAAACGAACTCTGCCACAACCTTCTTCATGCCCGGCCACCAGTGCTGTCGTCTGAGATCCTGGTACATATTCATCACTCCAGGATGTACCACCAAAAGAGAAGTGTGAAACTCTCTCAGCACCTCCTTCCCTTAAAGAAACTGGTACCAAGGTACGTCCTCTAAAAAGGATGTCGTGCTCTGCTCCATAGGAGAAACCATCAGGTGCCTGTCCGGAGGAAATCTATGCACGCCGCGTCTCACAGTCAGTGTCCCCACGCTGTGCCTCTCTGACCCGCTGTAGTAGTAGAGGTGTGACTGTGAGAGACTGAAGGTAGGATTCCCTATCTCTATCCACGAAGGATATCTACAAAGCTGAAGCTTCTCTGTCACCTCGTCAAGTAGCTGAATTCCCGTCCTCCTGCTGAGAGCATTGACTACTACATTCCCCTTCCCAGGAGTATAGACTATCTCAAAGTCATAGTCCTAGAGGAACTCGAGCCAACGTCGCTGTCTCAGGTTCAGGTCCTTCTGAGAGAAGATGTACCTGAGACTGTAATGGTCAGAAAAGACTGTAAAGCGCTCGCCCATCAGGTAGTGTCGCCATGTCTTCAGAGCGAAGAGCGCTATTGCTAACTCCAGGTCATGGGTAGCATAGTTCTGCTCATGTAGACTTAACTGACGTGATCCATAGGTGATCACCGCCCGCTCCTACATCAGAATACATCCAAGTCTGGTCCCTGATGCATCGCAGTAGACTACGTACCCTACTCCCTCCTCTGGTAACCTCAAGATAGGGGTGCTGGTCAATCTCTGTCTCAGCTCCTGGAAGCTCTGTTGACTTCTTTCTGACCACACAACGGGTTTCCCCTTCTTTTTCAATGCAGAGAGTGTTTCCGCAACACTGGAGAAGTCTGGAACAAATCTCCGATAGTATCCAGCTAGTCCCCGGAATCTATGCACCTCCGTCAAGTTCCTGGGTGGCTCCCAAGCTAGCACTGCCTCAATCTTCGCAGGATCCACCAAAACTCCAGCCTTAGAGATGACGTGCCCCAAGATGTGGACCTCACGTAACCAGAACTGACACTTTGAGATCATTCCATAAAGCTGGTGCTCTCAGAGTGTGTCTAGTACAACCCGTAAGTGGTAGGCGTGCTCCTCCTCAGTCGTCAAGTATATCAAAATATCATCGATAAAGACTACGACAAATCAATCGAGGTATGGCTGAAAGATCATGTTCATGAGGCCCATGAACACTGCGGGAGAATGTTTTACGCCAAAGGGCATAACCAAGAACTCATAGTGGTCATACCGACATCTGATGGTCATCTTCAGCACATCCTCATCCCGAACTCCGAGCTGATAATAGCCTGACCTGAGGTCTATCATTGAGAACCACCGTGCTCCCTTGAGCTGATCAAAGAGGTCATCAATCCTCGGTAGCGGATAATTGTTCCTTATTGTCACCTGGTTTAGGTGACGATAGTCGACACAAAGTTTCAAGCCCCCGTCCGCCTTTTTGGCGAACAATATCGGGGAAGCCCAGGGTGAAACACTAGGTCGGATGAATCCCTTTCCCTATAAGTCCTCCAACTGTATCTGTCACTCTTAAAGCTCAGTGGGGGCCATCCGATATGATGGAGTGGATGTCGGGGTTGTCCTGGGGTACAGATCAATATAAAAGTCTACATCTCTACGAGGAGGTAGTCTTGGAACATCATCGGGGAAGACATCCGCATACTGATCCACCAATGGAGGAAACTAGGACTCCACACGTCAACTGCTCCTAGTATTAGGCTAGCCAACTGATGAGTGATGGGCTATTCTCTCCTCTGCGGAAGTCTATCCAATGCTGCAAAGGTTCCCTTCTCAACGGTGAAGGTGAACCTGCTCCCATCGGTGCATACAAATCGCACCTTGCGCCTAATACAGTCGATCTGAGCATGGACGGTAGATAACCAATCCATGCCCAAGATAACGTCATAAGTCCTCGACGCTGCTACAAGAAGATACCAGCCAAATCTCTCGGCTCCTAGTGTATGCTCACACTGTTGGCACCAGTGCGTAATCGCCGAGTCTGCTCCCGTAGGAGTCTCTAGTCGTATGGATCGAGCCAACGACTCTGTCAGAATCTCCGAGCTCCGAACAAGGGCATCGATTATGAAAGAGTGACTCGATCCTCTGTCTATACGAACTGGAGCAAGGGTGGAATAGACACAGATAGTACCTAGAATCATCTCGGGCACGCCATGGTCATAGGCCTCCGCTGCTTGGAGATGTGCCTATCTCTGCCCTCCAGCTCCCCATGGTCGGGGTGGACCTACAGGTGGTGGTGGTGGTGGTGGTAGGGCCACAAAGCGTCGCCCACCACCTTCTGCTCGGCCAGCCCCTCTGCCTCGTCCGCCTACTCCCTGCGGACTGCCACGATCGACCCTCTCCCTCTTCCTGGGTGGCCCCTCAACCATTTGCTGCTCCTCAGAACGGCGGGTCGGGCAGTCACGAGCCATGGGGCCCTGCCCGCCGCATGTGTAGCACTGCCAGCCTCTCGAAATACTGGCTCCACGCTGTGTGCCCCACACTGCTGAGCCATTGTCCTGAGGTCTTCTTCCGGAGGGTCTGGTTTGCCTGGACCCATGAGTCATCCGTCAACTGCCTGCTACAGAAGACTCTGCTACCTGCCGCCCTGCGGTAGGTTTCGCTGCTGATGTAGACTCTGCAAGAAAGCTATCGATCAGAAGAGCTCACTCGAGTACTCCTGCCTGAGTTAGAATGCCGAGGGAGATCAGCAATGCCCTGATCTCATGCCTCAATCCCTGATCAAAGGTCCGGGCCCAGAAGAATGGGTCTCGTACCATTTCTGTCGAGTAGCGTGACAGATCGGTAAATCTCGCCGAGTACTGGGCGACCGACAAGATTCCCTACCGCAATTGTAGAAGCTCCTGGATGCGCACCGCACGGAGGGTGGCTGGGACGAACTCTGAGCGAAATAGGCTATCAATGTCCGTACAGAAAAGAGATGCCTCACCGTGCACCTGGAGCATCATTCTCCACCATCTGCAAGCTTCTGCGTGTAGTAGGCTCGCTGCGAGGATCACCATGAGGTCTGCTGGTGTCCTCGCTAACCTGAAAACTCGTACCACTGCCTCCAGCCAATCCTCGGCTGCCTGGGGGTCCGTCTCCCCACAGAACCTGGGCGGTCGCTGGCGTTGAAACTCGTGCAGTGCACATAAGTGACGTGCATCGTCAGCGGATGGGGTTGGAATAATCGGTGGCTCGGTGGGTAGATGTACCGTCGGTGCCTCAGCTGTCCAAGGGCCCTGTACTGAGGCCTCTTCACTCTATGGGCTGTCGTCACGCACAACTCTCAGAACCCTAGCTGGCTGCCGTCGTGGGGCCATCCTGAAAAGAAACAGGTGCGCCACGGTAAAACAGTATACCTGGTGAGGTGATATAAAGTAATCACAAAGAAAACTTGAAACACACATGCAATTAATGTTTTCATGAATTAAGTCAGAAATCAGAAGTCAGGTCCTGGTGTACAGATAGGTCGGCCGCCGCACCAACACTAGACTCCATGGACTGATAACCACACTCAATATTCTTAACACTATTGCTTCACTTAGAAAAAAGACCAGATTCCAAAGTTTTGCGGTAGAACTGAACTCCTTTGACACCAATTTGTCATGACCTATCCTCGGGGCCCATGCCGTGACTACCCCAAGACCGCCTTCCATAGGCCAGGGGCTGGCGACAAGCACCAAGGCGTAATTCCCGGTAAAAAGGGAAGGCATTGCCTTTGTAAAGTAAACAAACACCACAGAGAAAGAAAGCAGTAGAAGAAAACACTATGTAAAAACTGGGTACAACAGTAAGTGCAGAAAAGTATGTGGGCCAGAATACAAATCCGAACTGAAAGTAAAGTACAACTCGAAAGGGAAAACAGTAACTGAAGTAAAGCCGCAACATCGAGCCACCCACTGGAAGTCCCACCTGAAGGGTGAGTAAAGATAGCCTCCACAGATCTTCGGGTCCAGTCGTCCGCTCCGAGTATGTCTCGCCTAGTGGTCCACCTCTAGGTACTGCCCTGCTCCGCAAGCCTCAACCACGATCAGCGCTTTCCGTCGTCTGCAACCAACACAACGTAGTGCGGGCATAGCCCGTGGAGGCGTGAGTATACGCTACTCAGTAGGGACCCCGATACCCCAGAAGGACTTCCAAAATCCACAAAGGAAAGATACAATCACGAAGTAACATCCAACACTGCTTAGGTATATGCCCATACACATACCTAAGTCACCAATTCCAGTTCTCTCCAGCCTCCGAGCCCAAGCACAACCCAGTCCACACAGGAAATCATGACGTAATCCACACAGGACAGCACAACACAATCCACAAAGGAAAGCAAAACAGGATTCAGCTCACACAGGTATACTTCTTTGTATGACGATAGAGATGATCAGATATAGCCACTGATTCATCTAAGTCGTCGGACCCACAAAGGATCGATATGTACTACCCCCCGCAATGACCCACAAAGGATCTGACCCACAAAAGATCGATAGGTAACTAACCCCCGCAAAGACCCACATAGGATCAGACCCACACAGGATCTTTAGGCGCTGGCCCACACAGGACCACTGAGCGCTGACCCACAAAGGATCGGACCCACACAGGATTGGTAGCACTGATCCATGTAGGATCACTGAGTGTTGTAGTCATCGCCTTCGATTCCACTGAGGATCTCGGTACAATCGTTGTCGTTGTCACAGTCGCAGCTAGCTCTAGGGTTCCCGCACACAGCATGCTCGTTCGGGAGGGTCTGCTCCACGAGCCGAGAGGCTGATACATCAACCGACAAATAGACCAGAGTTGATGTATCCAAAAGTTCATTATCATCAATAGGAACTCAACGTCGCATACGGTGTGTCAATCAGACGCTCGGTCTGAGAGTTATTGGCTTTTTCGTTCTAGGGGCCCGGTTTGTTTTTAAGGAAAAACCAACCCGACTATTCTCCAACTGTGTCCAAACCTCGAGCGGAGTAAGCCAAATCATCCGTCTCCCTTAGAGGAATCCATCAAAGTTGACGGCACGTCAATCGGACGTCTGGAGCTTATGTTATTAGCATTTCAGCTCCGAGGTCCTCGTTGGTTTCGTGTACGAACCAACTCGGCCGAACCCAAAGTATTCCGAAACCTTGAGTGTGATATATCGAAACGACCGTCTTGATCCAATGATCGCATCGCAATAGACGGTGCGTCGATCTAAGGCCCGTAACTCATGTTATGGGTAACAGACTGAAAATTGTTCGGTAATAGGGGGTTCGGGCCCGGTCCGACCCGGCCCGATACCCCCAAGGTCGGCCCAAACCGGGTCGACCCGAACCGGGTCTGGCCCGCTTGGGCGTGGCCCGACTCGGCCTGGGCACGGCCCAGCCTGGCGGTCTGGTTCGGACGACCGTCCAGGGAAGCCGACCGGTGCGCGCCGCGCTGGTGTGCCTACAGGGGTTCGGCCGAACGGCCGAACCTTATCGGGGCGGTGGGGGGGGGGGGGCTGGCCCCGCGTGAAGTAAACTACGACCCCTTTAATGGGGCTACTCAGCAGGCCAGCTGAGGGTTACGACCCTCGGTTCTCTCCTCGAACCGGCCGGCCCGGCTGGTCGGCCGGCTGCCGCCATCACAAGACAGGTAGGGCCCGGTCCCCTCACTCCGATGCCGGCGGCCCGGAACCGGCTGCCGTTTCCCCTGCTCCGCCGTGGCCTGGAAATGGCCGCGGTGCTTCTGAGGTCCTCTGGTGTGGCGCGATGGTGCCGCGTCATTTGTTCATCTTCTACGGTGCGGCACGACGGTGCCGCAGATTTGTTGCTTCCCACGGCGCGGTGCGGCGGAACCACGTTTCTCCGCTCTCCCTTTTATAATTTCCGCACTGTGCTTCGACACCGCGTTGCCTTGTTTGCCGCATCAAAAATCCACAACCAAAAAGGGGAGGAGTGTCGGCCGTGTTCGTGCGGTCCGACCTCCTCCCGTTAATGTGATAACAGATGGTTCAATTTAAAGGGGGAAAACGACAGAAGACAAACACAAAATAGAAACACATAAAACCCATACCTCAACGCTGTCATCGAATGGGCGTTCGTAGCGGAATTTGAGGATCGTCATGGAAGAAGAGGTTCGCCGCGGAAGAAGAGGTTCGCCGCGGAAGAAGAGGATTGCCGCAGAAGAAGAGGTTCGTCATTGGCATTGGGTGATCTCTGAGAAAGGCGTCTATCGCCGTTGGAGGTTGGCGTTCTTCGTTGGCGGTAGAGCGTTCTACGCGTTCTTCATTGGCGGTAGACCATTCTTCGCGTTCATCGTTGAAGAATTAAGAATCCTCTCTTTGTTCTCCCAAAGGTTTAACACAACACAAACCCCAACAATAATAAAATAAGTCTTCTTCTTATTTTATTATCAACTTAAGAATTTGAAAATCAGAAGATAAGAAATGAACAATTAATTTGATGAATTAATTGAAACGATGTAACCGCCCAATTTAATGGGGCGTTTCATAACCAGAAAAATGTAAGGTTCGACTTTCATTAAAAGGGGGGTTGCGGGTGTGTTACATAGGAGGGAAGAAATGGTGGGGCTCGTGTGGGGCCCACCTCACAAATATCCTACCAAGTGGGTAGGTTATTATGGGTTCCACTCTATCCGCTTAACTTGGCTTAAGTGGATTTAAGTGAAATAAAATAAAGTTGTCGCACCACTTTATTTTATTTCATAACTTAACCCCCAAAATAGAAACCACACCCGAAAAAACGCAACTCCGGAAAAGGCGTTTCTAATCAAATATTGATGCTGTGATTCCATTGGTGTCCTCAGAATTTGATTCTGAGCACTGGTTCAAACGTTAGAAAACCCCGCTCGTTCGTTCACTGAACGTACCCGAGCTAAACATCAGAAAATGATTCTGGCCACACCGGGCCTCAGAATCAGGTTCCGTTAGATACTGCACTCTTGAAAAACTCCCAAGAAAAATAAGAAAAAAAAATTTCTTTGAATTTTACGGGTCTTTACAAATCATGAAATATATGACATAATAATGCTTCTGTATTTAAGTATACATATATATATATTTATGTCATCTTGTAACAACCCAGGTAAATAAAGAATAAAACATTTTCATATTTATTAATATTTATGAATTAAATATTATTTTTACTTTAAAGGGGTTGCTATGTTCGATAGTGTACCCGATACGCAACAAAGAGTTTTTATGAAATCTTACATTGCTCAATAGTAATAAAATAATATTATTTTAAACGGTGGTTAACACGTAGTCATTTTATTGGAAGGAATGAATAGAAATAACTAAAATATGATTATATATGTTTGTTAAATTTTATTACATTTATCAAATGAAGGATAAAGGATTAAAATACAAAAAGAATTCAATTTTAGACACATATACTCTAATATTAACTAAAGGTCCACTTATCGCCTTTTGATGGAAAACTGTCATTAAATATAGTTTTGGTCACTTTTATACATTCTATTGGACCAAATTAAATTCTTCTTTAGAATCGAGATATCAAAATTTACCATGTGTATATTTTTGGTATTTTTCCGATAAAGTTCATTTTTTAATGAATAACGAAAACGTTGTATTTTAATTCAAATCCTCTTTTTAATATAATTTATTTACATGATAAAAATATCATTTGAATTGGTTTTGAAGTTAAATTAGAATATATTTTTACCATTTAATCCAATAGTGGTCGCTGGAATTTATTTAACTTTTAAAATGGACTTAAACTAGGGTCAATCTTTTGATATATATTGTTTCATAAAAACACGCTATTTGTCATGACAGTGGGAATTAATTATTAAATTAATTAATTTAACTTATATGTTTTTAATTTTGTAAAATAGACATCATTTTAGAATTTGGAATATCAAATATAGCTTATGGTGATGTTTTGGTATTTTTCTGGAAAACATCATTTTTTGATGAATAGTGAAACCACTAAGTGGTACTTAAAAAACGGATTTTTCGTTTAAATGAAAATTTACCACCAATGTGTTTTGAATTTCAAAAATCTGACATACATGGTTGACATTAATAAGAAAAATCTGGTTCAATCGCATTAAAATAATTTTTTGGTGAATAGTAACTTTTATGTTTTTAATCGCGATTAGAGGTAATTAGAGTAGTTTAAGGTAAAAATAATGTTTTAATAATATTAAATGACCTTGAAACATGTCCTACCCTTATTGGATGTGTCATGGCCAACCAATAAAATCCAGGGTCACCATGGAGACTCCATGGTGCCACTTTGGTAGGAAAATGTCATTAATAACTTTTTATTTAATGTTAAAATAAAAATGTCACAAACACGGGTTGTTTTACTAAAACAATTTTTACATGGGGTTATACAAGTCATATTTTTGACTATAAATATTCATTAGAAAGCTAAAAATATTTCCTAAATCATGATAATTTTTATTATAATTTTTAGGCATTAAATAAATTACATTATTTATGACATCATGATGATGCAGCGATTACTTCATTATTTAACGATTTAAATAAAATGAAAAGATAATGTAAAATCTACGACCTACACTTGTCAAAAACCTATTGGATGGGTGGATTTCGAACTCTTATCACCTTATCCTCGAAATAAATAATTTTGGGACCGTTAAAATCTGAAAAATCATTTTATAATAAAGTAACCTTTTATAACTTTCCAAGAGTGCCCCTACTCTCCTCTTATAAAAGGCCCCCACCTCTACCACCATACCCACACCTCTCAAGCCTTTGGATTGGCCAACCCATTCCCATTTTGTCTCTCCACATATCTATATTACTCATATAATCCTCACTTTGGGCAGAATTATTTCCAAGGAGGCCTTTGAGCTCAAATCAAAAAGAGTTACCCGATTTAATGGTTGTGTCTTATCTTGTGTTCTTATGTTTTATTTTTCTTCTACAACCCCATAAACTATTTTTATTCCTTTCTTTTGTAACAACACCATTTTCTTAAATATAATAGAATTTTGTTATGAGAAGGATTAGATTTACACTTACACACACCTTCATCTAAGGGTTAAAGAGCATACTGTTTCCGTGGATGGTGAATTTCTGCCTCACGAAACGATGATTGTTCAATATTCCTCTAACTCCTTAAAAGGTGGCCATTAAGATGAAACTATATTTATATATGATATATATTATGTTTAGTTTTTCTTTATAATTCTGTATTTTTTATTTGTGGCATAACTTTATGGTTTCCATTGTGGGTAAACACGATAATTTCATTTTAGTAAGTGCGGACTACCACCCCCTCAAAGTGATTTGATTCATTAATGCCATATGTGGGACGTATAAAGGATATAATTAATGTTATTATATATTATGTTATACTTGAATTATAATATACCCTTATATAATTATGATTTCACCCCATTAAATACGAAATAGAAATGAAAGTAGCGTTCATGCGTACGTACGACTTACCATCTCCATGAACGGTGCATTTCATTTCTTACCTCTAAATGTTACGTACTATTATAAATACATGTATATGCTGGATATATATGATATATATGATATCCAAATCATGAATATAATTATGGATATAATGAACTTTTGACCACATAAACAACATGTAATTGTAAGAAGTCCATTTTTTACTTAAGTACCAAATGTCGACAAAATGAACTTTATTAAATTAAATGATTACATAATGTTTATAACATGGAATAAGTTATATGAAAGGAATAATAAACTAGAAAAATGTTCTAGAGAAAGTAGAAATTAATGCTAGTTTATTATTTAGGAGATTAAAGAGAAATCAAGTCACATCAGACACGAGGTAAGGGACTTCGTCTGAATCTCCTTTCATTGAGTCATATTATGTTTTATACACACCTTTCTTTTATATGGAGTATAAACCCATCTGACTTTTAAATTTATTAAAAAAGAATATTTTTTATAAAAATCGTTTACTAAATGACAAAAGAGAATGTTTTTTTGTCGTACGTATGCTGCGTCGACGACTTCTTCGACGCCGTGACCATTATTTGAGTTTCGGCTTCCTCTACAAGCCATAATTTTTTTTGAATTAAAAATAAATACCATGTTTTAATTTTCTTTTATTTTGGTGTTGAAAATGGGTTTCATAATGTTTTTATATCAATGTTTTGTATTGATATCTTGTGATTGAAAAGTGGAAATGTTATGTTTCCTTTATGCATGTTTTATGTGATACGATTATGTTATGGTTCTTGGGAATTGTTATGAAGACGGGTGGTTCTGGGATAAAATAATGGCGGGTGAGCAAGATATAGCTCTCAAATGTATTGGGTAATGAGAAGGAGTTAAACGTTAAGGTTTCTATGAAGAGATTTAGGGAATATATTGTGATGGGTATTCCAAATGTAACCATGAGGGTTACTCCCTATGTAATAATGTTATGAATGCCTCAAGTTACCTTTATGTCTTATGATTTCTATGATTTATTCATGATTTTATGAGGTATGTTAAAGAGATTATGTTTTATGAGTAAATTGTGATTTCATACATGGACTAATTTTTTCATTCCATACTCTTATATCCCTTACTGAGCTTTTTATGCTCATCCCATGTTTTTGATATTTTTTTCATAGGTCAAGGGAAAGGTACATGATATGATGATAGTTTCAAGGAAGTGTCAAGAAAGAATCCATGTTTTATTTTAAATATATTTCCATTGATGGAAAAAATGAGTACTATCTTTTATGTAACCACTTTGTTTAAATGTGGAATGTCATGCATGTTTTTTTATCTAATTCTCTAAAACTCTAATCCTAAAAAGATCCTAAACATTTATTCTTGAAGTAACTCAAGATTAAGTAATGTTTAAGGTTGGGGCCTTATAGTTGGTATCAGAGGTCAGTTTTGATAACTTTAGGAGTTATAATTCTGTTAAATGATTATCCAAAAATATTTTTATGGTCAAATTGAAAGGATATATCATTTGAAGATTACCACGTTGCTTCATCTAAGACATGTTTGTTCATAATGGTTTTCCGTAGATGAAACAGGGAAGCAGTGCTAGGAAGGAATACAAAAGGAAATGACCTTCTGAATCAGCATCCTGAGATGGTCGGAATTGGAACTAAATAGTTTTTTGTGGTAATGGAATAGTTGACTCAAGCGATAAATGGTGGTGGTATCCATGCACGAGATCATCCATATCAACCGCAGAGAAACATGTTAGTGGTGGAACATTTCATGAGGCAACATCCCCCATCATTCAGAGGATCATCTAACCCTGTGCTAGCTGAAGGGTGGATTAAATCACTGGAGAAGATTTTCAATGTCATGGGGTGTTTAGACAATCAAAACATTAGTCTTTTTATTTACATTTTGGAGGGTGTAGCAGATCAGTGGCGGTCGATGGTTAAAAATATCAGGTACGCTGATGGGATTGATGCTCTCGACTGGGATGAATTCAAAGGAATGTTTCTTGAGAAGTATTTTCTTAAGGCTGTTCGACGTTGGATGGAAAAAAATTCTTGGAATTGAGGCTAGGGGATAATTCAGTGAATGCCTATGAAGAAAAGTTCACTCGATTGGCAAGGTATGCTCCAAATTTTATCCGAGACCATGATAGTAAAATCAGTCATTTTTACTCATGATTAAAGCTAAAATATCGAAGGGATTTAGCATATCATTAGTTCAAAAGTTATGAATAGCTTGTTCGATGTGCTGAGAAGGTGGAAATGGAGTTTTCCAATGATCAAGTGTTCTATAACAACCAACAGAAGAAGAGACCATGGTGGCAGGAGAAAGGAAATAATTTTTCACAAAGGTCTGACGGTAAGAAAACAAAGTTTCTAGTTTGTGATAAATGTGGTAAAAGGCATGCTGGGGAATGTCTTTTGAATTATGGAAAGTGATACCGATGTGGTGAGATGGGACATAAGGCTCATGATTTCACTGAAAAAGATCAAGGTGATGGTATGTCCAAATTTAATTTACAGTTAGTGAAATGTTTTAAGTGCAATAAGATGGGTCACTATGCAAACGAGTGTCTGACAAAGAGCTTGAGTGATGGGAAGCAGTTAGACTACAAATAGAAAGGGGTAGTGAAATCCTTTTCAACTATTTCAGCATATGTCGGGCCATCAAATGAAGTTGAATCAGGTACCTTGTTTGTTTTTTCAGATTATGCCAGTGTGTTGTTTGATTCGGGGTCTACACATTCATTCATCTCTGAAAACTTTTTTAGTTAAATGGGAATACCATATCAAGAAATGAATCCTGAACATGTAGTAAAAACACCATGGGGGAAATGTTAAGGCAGAAAGAATTTATAAGAATCTTGCTATCCTTATCCGTGGAAAGAACATACATGAAAACCTTATTGTTTTACCTCTAGTAAAGTTTGATGTTATCCTGGGTATGGATTGGCTCTCTATTTACCATGCTAAGATTGACTGTATAGCTAAAGAAGTTTCTTTTTAGATAGAATTTCATTTTGTGTACAAGAATGAACCCTTACTGTGGATAAAATATCAAGAGGCCGAAAAACTTGTAAAAGATGGAAATGAATGTTACCTTGCACATATCGTTGAAAACAAGGGAACTGTTCATATTAATGATGTGCCAGTGGTAAATGAGTATCCTGATGTTTTTCCTGATGAGTTTCCTAGAATTATACCAGATCAGGAATAAGAATTTACTGTTGACTTAGTTCCTGATGCTAAGCCAATTTCAAAACCCCTTTGTCGAATGGCTCAAACTGAACATTTAGAGTTGAAGTAGCAATTACATGATTTATTAGAGAAAGGTTTCATTCGGCCTAGCACATCACCTTGGGGTGATCCTGTTTTATGTGTTAAAAAGAAAGATGGTTCAATGAGACTTTGCATTGATTATAGAGCCTTGAATAATATCACTATTAAGAACAAATATCCTTTGCCTCATATCGATGATTTGTTTGATCAGCTCCAGGGAGCTCAGTTTTTTTCAAAGATTGACCTGAGATCGGGGTACCATCAGTTGATGGTAATGGAAGCAGATATTCTGAAGACCGCATTTCAAACAAGATATGGCCATTATTAATGTGTATTAATTCCTTTTGGGCTAACCAATGCACCTACTGTATTCATTGACCTTATGAATAGAATTTTCCATGAGTTCTTGGATAAGTTTGTGGTTGTTTTCATTGATGATATTTTGGTGTTTTCTAAAAGTAAAGATGAGCATGAAATACATTTAAGGTTTATTTTGAAAACCTTAAAAGAAAAGAAATTGTATGGGAAATTCAGAAAGTATGAGTTTTGGTTGCAACAAATTTCATTCCTTGGTCACATTGTTTCTAAAGATGGAATAACTATGGATCCTGCAAAAACAAAAGTTGTTTATGAATGGACAAGACCCACTAATGTAACTGAGATCCATAGTTTTCTTGGATTGGCAGGTTACTAACAAAGGTTTGATGAAATTTTTTCACAGTTATCTAGTCCAATGACTAAGCTAACTCGGAAGGGTGTTAAGTTTATCTAGACAAAAAAGGTGATGATTGTTTTCAAGAGTTGAAAAGAAGATTGGTGAATGCTCCAGTTTTGGCACTACTTTCCAGGAATGGTGAGTTTTTTATCTTCAGTGATGCTTCATTGAAAGGACTTGGTTGCATCCTAATGCACAATGATCATTTAATTGCTTATGTTTCATGACAGTTGGAAACTCATGAGGTAAATTACCCTACATATGATTTGGAATTAGCTTCTGTTGTTTTTGATTTAAAAATTTGGAGGCATCATTTTTATAGAGTAAAGTGTGAATTATATACTGATCACAAATGTTTAATGTATATATTCACTCAGAAATAATTGAACATGAGATAGAGGAGATGGCTATAATTAATCAAGGATTATGATTGTACAATTCATTACCATCCGGGAAAAGCAAATTATGTGGCTGATGATTTGAGTCGAAAAAGTAATGCTTCATTAACAATGTTGCATTTGGAACGTGATCCTTTGGTTAAGTATTTGATGAAATTTGGAATAAAAGTTGTTGGTACATGATGTCCTTCTATTTTGTTTCAGGTATCAGTGAAATCTTCTCTATCAGACAGAATTAAGTAAGTATAGAAGCAAGACAGTGAGTTGCAGAAAAAGGCAGAGCTGGTTCAGAAGGGTAAGTTTCCTAAATTCAACATTGATAATGATCGTGTTTTGAGATTTGGGAAGAGATTGTGTGTGCCTTGTGATTCATAGTTGAAGAGAGAGTTGTTATGTGAAGCTCATAGTTCTCGGTTTTCAGTTCATCCATGTAGTACTAAGATGTATAGAGATCTTCGAGAGTATTACTGGTGGGGCTGAAAGAAAAGAGATATTGCTGATTTTACTGTGAAGTGTTTGACATGTCAACAGTTAAAGGCAAAGAAGTATTTTTCGAAAGGGATGCTTCATCCTTTACCTGTACTAGAGTGGAAATGGGAGAATATATCCGTGGACTTTGTTGTGGGATTGCCGAAGACACCTCAAGGTAATAATGAAATATGGGTTATTGTTGATCGCTTGACTAAATCTGCTCATTTCCATGATATACGAGATACTTTTTCCCTAGATCAACATTCACACTTGTATCTTAATGAGATAGTAAGGTTACATGGAGTTCCCCTCTCCATTGTTTCTGATCCTGATCCCAGGTTACCTTCTAACTTTTGGAAAGGCCTTGAGAAGTCGTTGGGTAGTGAATTAAATTTTAGTACATCTTTTCTTCCTCAATCAGATGGGCAGTCAGAATGAACAATTCAGACTTTGGAGGATATGCTACGTGCTTTTTCTTTGGATTATCAGGGATGTTGGGACCAACATCTTTCATTGGTTGAGTTTTCTTATAATAACAGTTTTCATTCCAGTATACAGATGGCTCCATTTGAGGAATTATATGGTAGACAGTGTCGAACTCCATCTTTTTGGGATGAAGTGGGTGAAAGGAAGCTGATGGGACTAGAATTGGTAGAAGAGATGGCAGAAAAAGTTCAGTTGATTCAGAAACACACGAGAATAGCTCAGAGTAGGCAGAAGAGTTATGCAGACAATAGGAGGAAGAATCTCTCTTTTGAGGTAGGTGATAATGTTTTCCACAAGTTATCACCATAGAAAAGTGTGATGCGGTTTGGTAAGAAAGGAAAGTATAGTCCAAGGTTCATTGGACCATATGAAATTCTGGAAAGAGTTGGATTAGTTGCATACCGAGTGGCTTTACCTCCGAGTTTTTCTCAAGTACAAAATGTTTTTCAAGTTTCGATGTTGAGAAAGTATATGCAAGATCCATCTCATGTTTTGAGCCTGGAGGTAGTTCGGTTGGATGCGAATCTCTCTTATGAAGAAAAAACAATCCACATTCTTGACCAAGGAGATTAAGTGTTGCAAAATAAGGTAATTCACCAGGTAAAGGTTTTTTCAAAAAACCATATGGTTGAAGAGGCAACGTGGGAATATGAAAATGCTCTGAGGGACAAATACCCCCACTTATTTTGATAAGTTAATAAAATTGTGAGGACGCAATTCCCAAAAGGGGGAAGGATGTAAAATCCCAGGTAAATAAAGAATAAAACATTTTCATATTTATTAATATTTATGAATTAAATATTAATTTTACTTTAAAGGGGTTTCTATGTTCGATAGTGTACCCGATACGCAACAAAGAGTTTCTTTGAAATCTTACATTTCACACTAGTAATAAAATATTATTATTTTAAATGGTACATAACACGTAGATGTTGTATTGGAAGTAATGAATATAAATAACTAAAAAATTATTATATATGTTTGTTAAATGTTTTTACATTTATCCAACGAAGTATAATGGCTTAAATTATGAAAATAATTCAATTTTAGACATATATACTCTAATATTCACTAAAGGTCCACTTATCGCCTTTTGATGGCGAACCGTCATTAAATATAGTTTTGGTCACTCTTATAAATTCTATTGGACCAATTAAAATTCTTATTTAGAATCGGGACATCAAAATATACCTTGTGTAAATTTTTGGTATTTTTCTGATAAAGTTCATTTTTTAATGAATAAAGAAAAACGTTGTATTTTAATTCAAAACATCATTTTAATCTAATTTATTTACATGATTAGAATATATTTTGAAATGGTTTTAAAATGAAATTATAAAATATTTTTACCATTTAATCCAATAGTTGTTGTTGGAATTAATTTCACTTTGAAAATGGCCTTAAACTAGTGTCAATCTTTTGATATATATTGTTTCATAAAAAACGCTATTTGTCATGACAGCGGGAATTAATTATTAAATTAATTAATGTAACTTATATGTTTGGAATTTTTTAAAATAGAAATCATTTTTGAATTCTGAATATCAAACCTATCTTATAGTTATGTCTTGGGATTTTTCTGAAAAACTTGAATTTTTGATGAATAGTGAAACCACTAAGTGGTACTTAAAAAAACTGATTTTTCGTTTAAATGAAATTTTACCACCTCTGTGTTTAGAATTTCAAAACTCCGACATACATGGTTTTCATTAAGAAGTAAAATGTGGTTCAATGGGATTAAAATAATTTTACGTTGAATAATAACTTTTAAATTTTTAATCGCGATTAGAGGTAATTAGTGTAGTTTAAGGTAAAAATAATGTTTTAATAATATGAAATGACCTTGACACATGTCCTACCCTTATAGGATGTGTCATGGACGACCAGGAAAAACCATGGTTCAACATGGTGACCCCATGGTGCCACTTTGATAGGAAAATGACATTAATAACTTTTTATTTAATGTTAAAATAAAAATGTCAAAAACATGAGTTTTTTTACTAAAACAATTTTTACATGGGGTTATACAAGTCATATTTTTTACTATAAATATTCATTAGAAAGATAAAAATATTTTCTACATCATAAAAGTTTTTCTTGTAATTTTTAGACATTAAATAAATTAAATTATTTATGACACCATGATGATGCAGCGATTACCTCAGTATTTAACGATTTAAATAAAATGAAATGATAATGAAAAATATAAGACCTAAACTTGTAAAAAAACCAATTGGATGGGTGGATTTATAACTCTTATCACCTTATCCTAGAAATATATAATTTTGGGACCTTTAAAATCCGAAAAAACATTTTATAACAAGTAACCTTTTATAACATTCCAAAAGTGCCCCTCCTCTCCTCTTATAAAAGGCCCCCACCTCTACCACCTTACCCACACCTCTCAAGACTTTGGATCGGCCAAACGCTGCCCATTTTGTCTCTATGCATCCCTCTCTTACTCTTAGAAGCCTCACTTTGGGCAGAAGTCTTTTTAAGGAGGCCTTTGAGCTCAAATCAAAAAGAGTTACCCGATTTAAAGGTAGCGTCTTCTCTTGTGTTCTTATGTTTTATTTTGCTTCTCCAACCCCCTAAACTCTTTTTATTCCTTTATTTGGTAACAACAACAATATATTAAATATATTATGATGTTTTTAGGAGATGTATTAGAGATCCACTTATAGACACCTTCATCTAATGGTTAAAGAGCATATTGTTTCCGTGTATGGCGAATTTCTGCCTCACGAAATGATGATAGTTCAATATTTTAATAACAATTAAAAGGTGGAAATTTAGATGAAAATATATTTATATATGATATATATTATGTTCATGTTTTCCTTATACTTCTGTATTTTTCATTTTTGGCATACCGTTATGGTTTCCATTGTGTGTAATCATGATAATTTCATTTTAGGAAGTGCGGACTACCGCCCCCTCAAAGTGATTTGATTCGTTAATGACATATGTGGGACGTATAAAGGATGGAGTTAATGTTATTATATATGATGTTGTACTGGAATTATAATATACCCTTATATCATTATTATCTCACCCCATTAAATACAAAATATAAATGAAAGTAGCATTCATGGGTACGTATGACTTACCATCTCCATGAACGGTGCATTTCATTTCTTACCTCTAAATGTTATGTACTATTATAAATACATGTATATGATGGATATATATGATATATATGATATCCAAATCATGAATATCATTCTGGATATAATGAACCATTGACCACATAAACAACATGTAATTGTTAGAAGTCCATTTTTGACTTAAGTACCAAATATCAACAAAATGAACTTTATTAAAATAAATGATTACATAACGTTTATAACATGGAAATAAGTTATATAAAAGGAATAATATACATGAAAAAGGTTCTCAAGCATGTATAAATTAACACTATATTATTATTCTAGAGATTAAAGAGCAATCGAGTCATGTCAGACATGAGGTAAGAGACTTCGTCTCAATCTCCTTTCATTGAGGCATATTATGTTTTATACACAACATTCTTTTATATGGTCTATAAACCCCTCTAACTTTTACATTTATTAAAATGGAATCTTTTTTATAAGACGCGTTTACTAAATGACAAAAGGGAATGTTTGTTTGTCATACATATGCGGCGACATCGACTTCTCCGCCGTCGTGACCATTATTTGAGTTCCGGCTTCCACTACAAGCCATAAATTTTTTTGAATGAAAAATAAATACCATGTTTTACTTTTATTTTATTTTTGTGTTGAAAATGGTTTTCATAATGTTTTTATATCATTGTTTTGTATTGATATCTTGTGATTGAAAAGTGGAAATGTTATGCTTTCTTTATGTATGTTTTATGTGATATGATTATGTTATGGTTCTTGGGCATTGTTATGGAGACAGGTGGTTCCGTGATAAACTAAGGGCAGGTTAGCCCGATATAGCTCTCCAATGCATTGGGTAACCCGAAGGAGTTAACCGTTAAGGTTTTTCTGAACAGATTTAGGGAATATACTGTAATGGGTATTCCAAACGTAACCATGAGGGTTACTCCCTACGTAAGAATGTTATGAATGCCTCAATTTACCTTTATGTATTATGATTTCTATGATTTATTCATGATTTTATGAGGTATGTTAAAGTGATTATGTTTTATGAGTTAAGTATGATTTCATACATGGACTAATGTTTTCATTTCGTACTTTTATATCCCTTACTGAGCTTTTTATGCTCATCCCACCTTTTTGAATTTTTTTTCAAAGGTCAAGGGAAAGGTACATGATGTGATGATAGTGTCAAGGAATTGTCACGAAAGAAGCCGTGTTTTATTTTAAATATGTTTTCGTTGATGGAAAAAATGAGTACTATCATTTATGTAACCACTTTGTTTAAATGTGGAATGTAATGCATGTTTTTTGATCTAATTCTCTAAATCTCTAAACCTGAAAAGATCCTCAATGTGTATTCTTGAAGTAACTCAAGATTAAGTAATGTTTAAGGGTGGGTCTATATACATATACTTAATTCCATTCAATTCAATAGGGAAACGAAAAATAGCATTTATGCATACATACGGCCTTCCGTCTCTATGAACGGTGTATTTCTTTCCATTTATCGATATATTATATATATTTATATTCTGAATATATATTATATATATCATGTTTTATATTATGGAACTTAATAATCATTATCTATGTAATCATATTAATAATTACATGTCAAAGCACGGACGATAAATGAAACAATTTTACCCAAAACACTGCTTTAACATGGAATTGAAAAATGAACGGATAATGTAAAGTCATAAGTGAATCATATATGATATAATAAATATTATTATGGTTAAGTTAAAAGTTAATAATATGTTCAAACCCACTATACAGGAGTCTTGGACACATATGGATGAAATTGGACATAAGGTAAGGGATAACTTTTCCAATCCCATTTTTATCTGAGATTGTTTATTCGTAAGTATTTACTGGGGTTATATTTATCATCCATGTCCCTATTTTCTAAAAATGGTTTAATTTATTTTTAAAGTCATTTTTACCTATTTTTGACTTTTTATACATGGTATGTAAGGAATTTTCTTTTTTTACCATACGAGGTACTTTTTGACTTTTTTCGGCAAAATTACGAGAATAATGTTTTTTTAACTTATACGGCATGAATGGATTTTTACGGTTTCATAATTCCTTATTTACATAAAGTTTCCACTACATGATTTCATGATTATTTTCAACAAAATCATTTTCTTTTAAAATTACAATGCATTTGGTGACAGAAAATTATTTTGAAGAAGAAAGGATATTTTCATCAAGAATTCATTTCATGTTTTTTATCAACACCATTTTCCATCAAAGATGACATTATTTCATATGTGTATGTTTCAAGTATAATGTCTCTATGAGTTACATGGGCTCACTTTTCTTATGATGGAATGATATCCATTTGTTTTATATGGATTATGTTATGATGGGATGATGTTTATGAAACCTATTTTATTTTTTGGGTTATGATGAATGATTTATGTTTATGTTGTGGCACAATTTAAAATTATTTCATTATGAGATGGGTGGGACATATATATACCTATAAGGAATTAGGTAATGATTTATATCTCATGAGATAAACATGGCTGGAATGGTAAGTTAATTCGGTTCAGTGACGCATGACAGGAACGAGGAGTGAACTCAATTCAGAAAGGGAATTTGTCCACTAAGATGGTCTTGGCAGCAATGCCTTGGCTACTATGGAAATCATATCATGTGATTAATGGTTTCCACAAATACATGTTTTATTCACTTGATATTTTATCATGATTGATGTTTCTTTATGATATATTCATTACGTACTTCCGAGATTTATGTCTTTGCTCAATATTTTGATGTTTAAACATTATGGTCATGTTTTTAAGTTCAAATATATACGGTTTGTTTTATTTTATCAATGCTTACCATTACTGAGCATTTGAGCTCACCGTTTATATGTTTTATTTTCCCCAGGATATAAAGAAAGGTTTTAGTTTAGAAAACAAAAGTGGAAGATCTTAATGAGAGATGTTCAAGATCTTTCACAATGATTAGAAGATTACATTCCGATTTTCCAAAGAAACTAAACTATTAAGGTCCTTGAGTGTTGGTTTTTTGTTATGAATTAATTATTCCGAAAAAGAAATGTAATTTCCACGTATATCAAGTATGGGTCACAACAATTGGTATTAGAGGAATGGTTTAGTTATCCTTTGGAAATAAGGATGTGAAAACTTTAGTGAAATCCCTATAGATATTTATAAGGTATGTCAAAGGATGTATCTAAGGTTAATTTTTCTGATGCTTTCACCGGGGGACACACATCCTTCTGTGAGAACGCTACAGCTGTTACCCCGCACACCCACTTTCCAAAGGCGGGCGGCATCCGCTCTTTATTCTGGGACATCTTTTCCTTGGTCAAAATCGGGATGATGGGATGTTGGTTCTTCCTTCCATGGATTCCTCCTCCGAACTCTTCACCTAGTCCAGGTCTCCCTCATAGTTTTAATATGTTGTTCGTGAATCTCATTCCCAGTGCCATATCTTCATGGAGACTGGTTAATTATACTACTTTCATCATGACATTCCATGGTGTCTTGACAAGGTAGCGGCCTTTGGTCGGAGTAGACGACAACATTAGGCGTGTCGAGGCATCTCTACATGTGTTGATATTGGGGAACCTGTATTCATCTGTATAAGAGGGCATCACAAGGGTGCAGAACCCGAGCCATCCCACGTCTAATGCGTGGAATCATATGCCATGGGTATATATCTGAGGTTTTCCTTAGCATCCTATGTTTAACACAGGGTATGTTGCAAGATTAACGTCTAGAAGAGATGGTTACGCTAAAGGCGTTTCATACGAGGTTTTCCTCGGGCATATCATGTTTATCACGAGGTAGGCCGTGAGTTTAACGTCTAGCAGAGATGGAACGATAGTGATCAGAACCTCCCATAGAGATAGATCAGATTAGTATATCCTAAGGTGGGAATACCTGGATGCTGGATGGATCAGAACACCCAATGAGGACGGATCCGAGGTGGTGCACTCCAAGGAGGGGAGATGTCAAACCGTAATGGATGATCTGAACACCACTGAGGGCAGATCAGGGGAAGTGCACCCCATGATGGGGGACACCATGGATTATTATTGGTTGGGATTAAACCTCTTGGAGGTTTCCTACATACCCTGTGTAGAGGACAGGGATCAAAACCCACGTAGTTCAAAGGGGTGATGAATCAGGGTGCACACATAGGACAACGTCCCAAAGACATAATGGGGCTTACACATGGATAGCAGCTCGGGTAATACTAGGAGCGGCGAGGAGGGTGGATGGCATGATCCCACTGGGATGCGGTGGCCTGGGTGAGAATCAAGATGGGTGATGGATGGATGAATGATGTGGAGGGGGAATAAAATGGGATCATCGCAAGGGAGACAGTGAAGTTGGTCTTGAGCCTCGAAGAGACCTCCTACGTATCCCCATGTTAGGGAATCAATGCACGCGTAGTTCGGGATGGTGCTGGTAAAGCGATGTGAAGGTGGACCTTGGTCTGATAGGTGTTGTCAGCGAATCGACGTGAAGGTGGACCATGGTCTGATGGGTGTTAGGCATGAACCCTGTGAGGCTTCCTCCGTATCATGCCTTGACATGGATCAATGTTCTCGTAGATCAGGGAGATGTTGAATACAGTTTAACATCATGTGGGATAGGGGTGAACCGACGTGAATGAGGTTGGAATGACTGGGTAATGGACTTGAACCTCATGGAGGCTTCCTACGTACCACTCCTCGACATGGATCAATGTCCTCATTGTTCAGGTTGGGCACCGGAGAACCTGCGTGAAAGTGAACCCATGGGTCCACTAGTGGTGGTCTTGAACCTCATGAGGCTTCCTACGTACCATGCCTTGACATGGATCAAAGACCTCATAGTTGAGGATGGTCACAATGGCTTACCGCTGGACTGGAATGCTGTTTAACGTCATACAGGATGAGGGCGAACCCTGATGTGAATAAACGACAGGCGGTGGGCTTGAACCTAATGGAGGCTTCCTAAGTACCATGTCTTGACATGGATCAAAGACCTCATAGTTCAAAATGGTGTTCCGGCGAACTGACGCGAGTGAGGACCTTGGTCAAGATGGTGTGGGGCATACACACTAGGCTGCCCAGGTGTTAGTGAACCAACGTGAAGGGGGTCATAGTGACCTATGGGTTATGGGAATGGACCTCGTGAGGTTTCCTACGTAAAGTCGTCGTAGTTCAATGCACTTCGTCAGTGAACCGACATGAAGATGATCTCAGGGGTCCAATAGTGGTGGGCATGAACCTTGTGAGGCTTCCTACGTACCATGCCTTAACATGGATCAAAGTCCCCGTAGTTCAGGTGGGTCACAATGGCTTACCGTTGGACAGGGATGCAGTTTAACGTCATGCGGGATGAGGGTGAACCCTGATGTGAGTAAACGACGGGCAGTGGGCTTGAACCTCATGGAGGCTTCCTACGTACCATACCTTGACACGGATCAAAGACATCATAGTTCAAATGGTGGATAGTTTAATGTCGTGTGGGACATCATATAGTTTAACTTCATGCTAGATGAGGGAATATAGTTTAACGTCATGCTGGAAGATGTATTGTCATGGTCAATGCTTACTCTAAGCCCACGTGAGTCGTGCTCGGTGTGAGAAACAAGAGGCAGCAGAGACCTGACGATCACGTCGTGAAGGGTGCGTCCGTGAGAAGCGAATAAGGGCTTATGTGTTAGGTGACCCATGGTGCCGGGACTTACTATAGGATAGAGGCCCGAGTAAAAGGATGATGATAGTTTCGGGCTTGAGACTTGAAGAGGCTTCCTACGTATCCCCGTGGCAGGGAATCAACATCCATGTAGTTCTTTTGATGACGGCTTACCGCCGATTGGGGGTTTCAATGGCTTACCGCTATATTGGGTCATAACAGCTTACCGTTGGATACAGTTTCAATGACTTGCTGCTGAATAGTATCACAATTGTGGATGGGGCTTACGTGAGGAATCTGCCCAGGTGCTTCTATGGAGCGGCAATCGTGGATGGGGCTTACCCTGGGAAGCTGCCCGGGTGCATTTGTGGAGCGGCACTGGTTAATGGGGATTATGCTAGGAAGCTGCCTGGGTGCCACTATGGAGCGGCAATCGTGGATGGGGGTTATGCTAGGAAGTTGTCCGGGTGCTGCTACGGAGTGGCACTGGTGAATGGGACTTATGCTAGGAATCTGCCCAGGTGCCGCTATGGAGCGGCATTGGTGATTGGGGCTTATGCTAGGAAGCTGCCCGGGTGCCTCTAAGGAGCGGCAATGATTAATGGGGCTTATTCTAGGAAGCATCCCTGATGCCGCTATAGAGCATAAATCGTGAATGGGGCTTACACTAGGAAGCTGCCCAGGCGCCTCTATGGAGCGGTACTGGTGAATGGGGATATGCTGGGAAGCTGCCCGGGTGCTGCTATGGAGCGGCAATCGTGGATGGGGATTACTCTAGGAAGCTGCCCAGGTGCCGCTTTGAAAGGGCACAGGTGAATGGGGCTTATGCTAGGAAGCTTCCCGGGAGCCGCTATGGAGCGACACTAGTGAAAAGGGCTTACGTTAGGAAGCTGTTGGGGTGCCTCTATGGAGCAGCAATGGTGAACGAGGCTTATGCTTGGACGTTTCCCGGATGCCGCTATGGAGCGGTAATCGTGAATGGGGCTTACGTAAGGAATCCACCCGTAAATTCTTCCTCATGTCTGGCCATGAGGGCATCCCAACTCACTGGTGGGTTGAGGTTTATGATTCTACACCTATGCTCTAGAGCGCAAGTTGGATAACCGCAAGGGTTTTTGTAATTATGCCATTGTAATCATGGAATTAGGAGTCTTATGCTTGGAGTAAAAGGCATCACTTTTTTAGTGCAATAGGCATCCTATGATTGGCACATAGGGTGTACTGCAATTTATAGTCGTATAGAAACGACTATTGGAATCTCATGCTTAGAGCATGAGGCATCTCTTGTTTAGTGCAAGAGGCATCCTATGATTTGCATATAGGGTGTACTACAATTTATAGTCATGTAGAGAGGACTGTTGGCATCTCATGCTTTGAGCATGAGGAATATCTTGTTTAGGGTAAGAGGAATCCTATAATTTGTTAGACAGGGAGTACTATAGTTTATAGTCTTGTAGATAAGACTGTTGACATCTCATTCTAGGAGGATAAGGCATATTTCATATAAACTAAGAGGAAACCTATGGTTGGAAAATAGGGTGTACTACATTTTAGAGTCTTGTATAAAGGACTATTAGGCAGAAGGTGCCTAGAAATGGTTGGTATTGGGTCTTACACAAGGGCGGCCCTTTATGGTTCATCCTAGCATAGGATCCAAGTGATGGGGTTTGGAAGAGTTGCTCGAGGAACGGTTCGACTCACGGTACTCGGGGAATTGATGATGAGGATCTCAACTCAGGACATGCGAAAGGGACCGAGAGGAATATGTCGACTCAAGGGGCTTCATCGCAAGTAGAGAAGTATCTCAAATCATGGTATTCCATAAGTGGAAGGAGGCTGTGTATAAGGGTGCAATGGAAAATACCGGAGTCCCAACCTGAACGGTTCGCTGTGCGACTCTACATTTGTCATGGGGTTCTGTGACGGTAGCGAAGGGACCGACACTGAACCAGAGCGGGGGTGTGGGGGTGCAGCCCCCGCGGTGTGGACCGGTGGGCGCAAAGGTTGGAACCTCGCAAAGGATTGGACTTTGAGAAGTAGCATCGCGGAGCATGGCCTCACGGAGCAATGGTCTCTCACGGAGCAAAGGGGTCTCGCGGTGAAAAGGGGTCTCATGGAACAATGGGCTCTCGCGAAGCATGGTCTCGCAGAGCAGAATCACAGAGAATTGGCTCACGGAGGATGGACTCATGGAGCATGGACCTCTTGCGGAGAAAGGTTGGCTCGCGGAGCATCGTCTCACGGGGCAGCCACACGGAGGAAGCTGCTCATGGAGCAGGGACTCACAGAGCAGCAACGCGAAGGAAGCTTCTCACGGAGCGTGGCCTTGCGAAGCCGCAAAGCGGATCTCCGTGGATTGGGAGATCAGCCGCCCAAGGGGCTAAGTGTCAGTGGTCATCCATAGAAGGGGGGGGGTGATTTGGGTATTTATAGGCATGGGGTGCCGCGAATCAGAGCTCGCACGACGCGAAGATGGAGCTTGCTCCCCGGCGGATCGCAAACCTCAAATGGGTTCATAGAGCTTCCCCCCTCCTTTGTTTTGCGGCGGGTTCACGAATGTCGAATTCCTTCATGGAGCATCCCACCTCCTGTGCTTCGCGGCGGGTCTTCGCGGTGCGTTGTGAACGTCAAACAGTTTCGCGGAGCTTCCCACCTTGTTGCATCGCGACGACGCTCCACGATAAGGGAGGGGGGCGTTGTGAATGGGTTTCACGAACCAGTTTTCCAGTCCCAACTTCAAATGATCATAACTCTTAATTCGTAGTTCTGTTCGGGCCCTGTGACCTACCAAATCATAGCTTGAAAAATGTTATACGATCTTGGGTCGTAATGGAAGCATTTGGAAAATTTTGGGGACACATTTTATGGGTTCTACAGTTAACTATACGTATAGGTTATAGTCCTATAATTATGATAACGATCTTATAATTAAACCTAAGATGTTATATATTGAAGGTACTCCCCCTTTATTATGTTGTTTTCCTATCATGATTTTTTCCTCTCACACTATTCTTTTTGGGTTTTAGACAATGGCTGGAACCCGAAGGAACTGTGTAGATCAATGTAATGGACAATTCAATGATTGTCCTCCTAAACAAACAAATGTTATGGGAGATGGATTGCAAAATATTATTGCTATACTTACACAAGATATGAATCATTCTGGACTTCCAAATGAGAAGAGAAGGGAACAATATTATATTGAGTCCTTCATGAGGCAACGCCCACATTCTTTTAGTGGGGTTTATGATCCACTTATTTCTGAATAATGGATCAGTACCATTGAAAATATATTTTCCATAATTCTCTGTTCAGAACATGAAAAAGTCATTCTAGCTACTTACCGTTTAGAAGGTGAAGCATAACAATGGTGGACTCTAATTAAGAGTACGAGGCCCCGAGTTGAAATTGAATCCATGGAATGGGATGAGTTAACGATCTTATTTTTCAATAAGTACTTCCCTCATATTCTTTAAAAAAAAATGGAAAAGGATTTACTTAAGATTAAGCAAAAGGATGATGAATCGGTTGGTATATACGAAGAGAATTTTAAAATGATTGCAACGTATGCATCTGGATTTATCATCCAACTTGAAAGTAAGGTTGATCGATTCTTCAGTGGATTAAAACCAAGTCTTTGAAGGGAATTAGCTATAAGATACTTCAGTAGCTATGAAGAAATTGTGAGTTGTGATATCAAGGTAGAAATGGAAGTTGGTGTTACAAATCCATCTCTTGATTTTGAAATGAAATGAAAGATGGAGTTCAAGGAGAAATATCAGAATAATGGTGAAAAGAATATGAATGTTTCTTTATGATCAAAGTGTGGAAAGAAGCAAGGTGGAGATTGTCTTAAATGGAAAAGAAAATGTTTTAAGTGTGGAAAAGAAGGTCATCGAGCAGCTAAGTGTCTAAGTAATAGAAAAAGGGTTACTAATGATGTGAATAAATAAAATACCGTAGATAACGCACCACCAACAGTTCAATGCTTCAAGTTAAAAGAAATGGGGAATTATGCTAATCAATGTTGTAATCCAAGGGTTAATGATGATGAACGTGAGAATCCTCTTAAGGAAAAGGATGAATGGAAGTCACATGCGATCACTATTTGTGATGTTGAGTATGACAATGATGTTGTTTAATGATTAAGTGTTTATGTAATGGGATTTCAAATAGAATCATGGAATCTCATATATGGTATCGTGGAATTTTGGAATATCTATGTATTGGTTTTCAATAGTTATATGGTACCGGTAACCATGAAAAGTGATTGAAATATTTTTGGAAATCATATGATATGGGCACAATGAAGGGATAAGGAGAAAATAGTATTAATGAGCTTACAACTAATATAAGGAAAAAGCAATGTCATTGTTTGAGTATATTGAAATTTTTGGATTTTGGTATGTTGAAAGATTTAACTTTTGACAACATTCATGTTTTCACTTTGGTTTTATGGTAATTCATGTTGTAAGAGAATACAAGATTAAGGTATTAACATGTTTGGAATGTAATCAACAAGATATATCTTATGATATATGGGTGATAAATGATGGTATTCACATGATCGGTAGATGAAATTTCTAGTAATTGTTTTCTTTATACTATGAGCTTGGACAGAAGTATTTTAGATAAGCCTAAATATTGGAATGGATTATGTTGTACATAAGTTTTTATTGTATAAGGATAGAAAGTTTATGATATTATTGATGGTATGTTATAATAAAGTAGTTTGAGAAAAAGGGATAACCTGCAGGACGAGTGACAACCCGTTGCGTCGGACAAGGATGCGGGAATCGAATCCACAACCGAAGTGCAACATGCCTTTATCGCCTACCTCTGGCCTACAGGAAGTCCCTGGTTAGTAGAAACTAGTTTTATTTTATTAAGAGATATGATTGAAGAAGTATAAGTCCATTTTAGTAACCATATACGAGTAATCTCAACATAGATGGACTTATTTATATTTAATAAATTGTGAAAACCATTTTGTGATAAAAATAGATGGAATGACCTATCATTCTATCGCATGATCTGCTAACACTTCACGAATGAAAAATTCAACTTCATTTCATTAAGAGATGAATTTTAAATTGTTCAAGGCACTAACAATGGTAAGATTGTACCAAAATCAATTAAGTATTTCTTTCAAAAATTATTCAACATTTGGGAAATGATCTTGAAAACCAAAAATGTTTCCCTTGTGCTCTGATATCTGATGAATCAGATGGTACCTTAGATCATCAAAAATTTATGGCTTTGTTATGGTTGGCTTTTTCATAGCCATGTTCTCTACCACTCTCCATCAAAACATGATTGTTAGATTTCTCTTCCATGTCTATATTTTCACATATATAATTCTATGTGGGAACCCAAGTGATGATTTACTTTGGGAATCTGTTTTGTTTCTAACTTTCCTTTTTAAAATGATGATTTAGTATTCCTTTTTACGATGTGGGTTTCTTTGAATGAAACTTTAAAGTATTAAACGATATATAACCCTGAGGAATTTTGAGGGAAAAATTCATTTTAAGGGGGGTAGAATGTAACACCCCGAGATTTTCTGAGATATATTATTTTTAATTTCCTTGATGTCTTCTATTATACACTACACCAAGATTATCTTGTACTATACGGAACACCGTATTACCTTGCACTATACACAACACTATTCATGTCTCATGATACACACAATTTCAAGTTCGTTTTGTGGAAATTATTCTACGCAACATTAAGTATTGATTTATTTAATGTATAAATGAAATAAGTTTTGATTATGTTTTACGCAACACCAAACGGAGTTTTCAAAACACACAACCTTGAATTGTCTTGAATTACACGCAATCAAGACCTTCTTCGATAGCGTTTGTAGTACGCAATAATGAGTTTCACTAAACGAGACACTATTATAATATTATTATGAACTAGCCATTATGAATAGTAAGACCCACTTTGTGAAATTTTATAAATTTTACCTTTAAAAATGGAATTCATTTTTTTATTCAGAATATAGAAATTATCCTGGGGTGAATTTTTGGTATTTTTCTGAAATCCTTCAATTTTTGATGAATAGTGAAAACAGTAGGTTACTATTTAAAAACCAACTTTTTATTTAAATAATTATTTATTTTATTTAAATTTATTTTAGGAAAAAATTGATACATAATAACTATATTAGTTCAATGTTATTCATTTGAGTCATTTTATAATAATTTTAGATATATAAAAATTTTATTGAACTTTTCACCGTCTTTTACCCACCTCTTAGGAGAATTTGAAAATTAACATAAAACATAACTTTGCAGCTTCTGTGAGTGGAATTTCGAAATTCTAAGAAACACGGTTACTATCAAGGAGTACAATGTGGTTCAATAAGATAAAAATAATTTTCGGTGAATAGTAACTTTTTACTTTTATTTACCACGGTTAAAAGTAAATAGGGTACTTAAAGGTAACAATGATAATATTATTACCCTAACACATGTCCTAATTCTATTGGATAACTGTTATTCGACCACAAAAAACCTTTGGAATAAAATACTACCCTTTAGGTTCACTTGGATTAGATTAAGAAACTTATTATTATTTTATTGAAAGAAGAGTAAAAATAGTTAAAATCAAAGTTTAATAACAAAAACATTTTTTATATTAGGTTATACATAAGATCTATTCGACTATAAATATTCATTAGAAATATAAAAATATTTCCTAAATAATGGTATTTTATTTATAATTTTTATACGTTAAATAGTTTAATTTATTTATGACACAATGATGATGCAGTAACTACCTTATTAATGAAATATTAACATAATTGATGTTATAAATACCCATATAAATGTAATTTGAGACTTTTTATGAAATAAAATAATTTTATAGGTTAACATTACATGTTAGGATTGATTTAATAAACTCTTTTCCAACTAATCAGGTTGTTATAATTTTTACAAAAATCAATTTACAAATAGTGTCAAAATTGACATAAAATAGCTTTTAAAACAAATATTATATTATTAATTGTTATTATATTCTTCAAAATATAATGGTCCACCAAATGACTTAGATAAAGCAATATATATTAATAATGAACCACTTGGGGTTCGTTTGGATTGTTATAGTATGTTCTTTAACCATATAGTCTAAGAAAACAAGAATACACAGTAAAAGTTAAATTACTTAACTTAGAGTGAAATATAAATTATAAGGTTAAAATAGTAACCTATAAATTTCTAAAACATATTGGTTTAGAGTATTTAGACCCATCCCCACTTTAGCTTCTAAATAAATTAACTTGGAGCTATTATTAACTGAATATGACTTTATTATAAAATAATATTTTAAGTTTTTCAAAAGGTGCCCCTCTCCTCCCTTATAAAAAGGGCACCCCTTCCCTCTTCTCTTCACACCCTTTTGAGCCTTGAAACTCGGCCAACCCATGAAAATTACTCTTATAAACCTCTCTAGTTATATCATAGAGGTTCTGGTCTTCTCAAAAGACCAGCTCTAGTGCCCTAAGAAGGAATTTATAGGAGGTGTGTCGAGGAAGAGGTAATCTCTTCTACGGACTCTTTCATGTTTCTTTCTCCTTATACTTACTCTTATTTAGTTGTTTCATTATAAAGTAATAACATAAGTATTAAATATATACTGATATTTTATTATAAATATTAAAAAACCCTATTACACCTTCTATTCATCCTATGGAAAATGATATCACCGCGCGTGCGTACGTACAGAATATCGTCTCCACGATGTGGTGTAATCCGTTTTTCCACCACATCCTTACTTGGATGGGTATAATGGTGTAAATTAAAAATAAATATTATTATTATAACATAATATTGATTCTAAGATATAATATCATCCACTCCAATTCCATTATATTAATATTGGAACGATATCATCACTCGTGCGTACGTACGGATTACCGTCTCCACGACGCAATCAGATTCATTTTCCATGTTATCAATTAAAGAATGATTATAAATTATATATAATAAGTTATCATGAAATATATGACATTATAATGCTACTGGATTTATGTATATATATATTTATTTCATCTACTCAATTCCATTCAATTCAATAAGGAAATGAAAAAAAGCGTTCATGCGTACTACGACATACCGTCTCCATGAATGGTGTATTTAATTCCATTTATCGATCTGTTATATATATGAATATTCGAAATATATATTATATATAAATCTTATTTATATTATCAAATTATGTAATGATGATTTATGTAATCATATTAATAATTACAAGTCAAAACACATATGATAAATGAAACGATTTTACCCAAAACGCGGCTTTAACATGGAATTGACAAATGAACGGATAATGTAAAGTCGTAAGTGAATCATATATGCTATCAGAAATAATAGTTTGGTTCTGTTACAAGTTAATAATATGTTTAAACCCACTATACAGGATTATCAGACACATATGGAAGAAATTGGACATAAGGTAGGGGAGAACTTTTCCAATCTCGTTTTTATCAGAGATTGTGTATTCGTAAGTATTTATTGGGGTTATATTTATCATCAATGTCCCTATTTAATAAAAATGGTTTCATGTATGTTTAAATTAATTTTATCCATTTTTTACTTTACTACATGGTAAGTAAGGAATCTTTCTTTTTTTACCATACGAGGTACTTTTTTATTTTTCTGGAAAATGTACGAGAAGAATGTTTTTTAACTTATATGACATGAACTGATTTTTACGGTTTTATAACGCTTTATTTAAATAAAGCTTACCATACATGATTTCCTGATTATATTCAACAAAATCCTTTTATTTTAAAATTACATGGCATTTTTTGAAAGAAAATGATTTTGAATAAGAAAGGATATTTTCCTCAAGAATTCATTTCAAGTGTTTTATCAAAATCATTTTCCATCTAAGATAACAGTATTTCTTATGTGTATGTTTCAAGTATAATGTCTATATTATTTACATGGTTTCACTATACTTATCATGAAATGATATCCATTTCTTTTATATGGATAATGTTGTGATGGTATGATGTTTATGAATCCCATTTTATTCTTTGGGTTATAATGAATGGTGTATGTTTATGTTGGGGCACAAGTACGAATGATTTCATTATGAGATGGGTGGGACCTATATATACCTCAAATGCATTGGGTAAAGATTTATATCTAATGAGATAGACATGGCTGTAACGGTATGTTAATCTTGTTCAATGAAATAGTACTGGAACGAGTAGTGAACTCGATTTAGAAAGGGACTTTTTCCACTAAGATTGTCTTGGCAGAAATCCCTTGACTACTATGGAAATCATTTCATGTGCTTAATGGTTGCCACAATTACATGATTTATTCCCATGCTATTTTATCATGATTGATGTTTCGTTATGATATATGCCTTATGTACTTCCAAGATTTATGTCTTTTCTCATGATTTTGATGTTTAAAAATTATGGTCATATTTTTATGTTCAAATGTATATGGTCTATTTTATTTTATCCACGCTTACCCTTACTGAGAATTTGAGCTCACCCTTTATATGTTTTCTTTTCCCTAGGATATAAAGAATGGTTTTGGTAATAAAACAAAATGGGCAGATCTTAATGGGAGATATTGAAGATCTTTCACCATGATTAGAAGATTATGTTCCGAGTTTCAAAAGACAATAAACTATTGCGATCCGTGAGTGTTGGTTTTTTTCTGTATTAAGTATTCCGAAAAAGTAATGTAATGTCCATGTACGTCAAGTATGGGTCTCTACTGTTTCTATTCATATTTATCATTGGGGAGAATTTATGAATTCTTATTTTGGAACTTTTTTTATAAGAAATATATTATAAAAAACATTCCAACTCCTAAAACACATATTATAAATTCTATAATTGAAATATTAAATATAATTCTTTATGAAAATACTAGAAACATGTTGACTGAAAAATAAATTGCTAAATATTTTTAGGATGAAGCAGTTATTACTTACTACATTAATATAAATCATGTTTTACTAAAACTATTATATTATAAAACTCCTTATGAGTTTTTTTATAGGAAGAAAGAATTTTTTTTACTTAACAGTTCTTAGAGGTAAGGTGTTCATATTGAATATTAGATATAATGCACAAAAAATTTCATCAAAATGAATGAATGTGTTTCTATTAGCTGTTCAAAAAATAGCAAGTCTGATCATGATTTCAATTAATGAGAAAAATACTACTGATGAAATAATTATTTTTCAAACTGATGAAAGTGACCCTTTTGTTTTAATAAAAGATGAAAATACATATATAGATTAGCCTTTCTAAAATGGTTTTAAACTAATGTTAAAAAATAAATCTCAATAAAGAGAAACTCAATAAATATTACCTAAAGTTATAAGTCTATAATAAAAATTACTAGTTAATAATAAACATAGTTTTATTAACCCATATAATTAGAGAATCACAAGCTATACTTTCATAGATAATATCACTGTTAATGTAGAAGAAGTTTTAAAGTCAAAAAGTTATTTAAGAAATAAATGTGAACATTGTGAATTTTTATCAAATATAAGAACCCAAATTTTCCACTCATGTATGGATCTTTTAAATTTCAGTATAATTCATTATTTTGGACGTAAATTGGATTTCTACTGAGTTAGAGATGTTTCTGAGGGTGTTTGAGGCATATTCGGAGCCCATAACACAATTTTTTTTTGGAAAAATAGGCTCTGTGCACGGTTTATAGTAAACCATGTAGGAAGACTACACGATGAGACGAAACTGTGTAGGAGGAATGTTTTTGGACAGAGTCCTACCACATGGTAGGAACAAGGTTTACCTAAACATGTTACCTAACTATGTGAGAGACCATTTTTCCCTGGTACCCATGTACGGTTTGGGAATGATTTATAAAACCATACAAACAAACTCTACGCAGGCTATTTTATGGGCAATTTAACTTTCTCCCCTTAATGATCTAATTAAGCTTCATTCATCCTCCTAATTCATATTACTATGGGGATAACCTATTTTTCTTTAATTTTGGATCTCTTTGAAGGTGTAAGGTGGGGGTTGAAAGATCTCCTTTATCAGTGATTCGATAGAGATTCTATTTATCATGTTGGATGCACAATGGTAAGTACTTCAGTCCTTTTTTTGTGCTTCTCCACCCTTTCACATTACCTAGCAATGAAGGTGTGATATTTTTTACCTTTTTATCTGATATACAATGTTATAATACAAATAAAAGTCCAATATTAGTAGAGGAGTGTCTTACATCATTATGGTGGGTGATCTATAACTCATCCATCAAGTTAATTCATTTTGGAATTATCATGTGGGGCCCACTGATCATATTCGGCGTTGTTTGTTGAAAATATTTGTATTGATTATAGTCATTATAACTACATGGTTATTCTCTTTCAATATATATAATTTATTTTTTGTGGCTTCACCCACACATCCATCGATACCATCTAGGATGTAATTCCGTAATTGGGTATTTAGTATTTGACACATTTCAACCACAGTTTGGGTGTGAATTGGATTCACCAATCTAAGGGTAATCCTTTCTATATTAAATGGTATGATTTATATTGTGAATTTAATAATGGAAACTAACATTTTTTCTCACCACATTACATACATAAGCTTTTCTATAATAAATTCCAGGATTGATATTGTGAATTTCATAATAGAAAGTACCATGTTTCCTCACCACTTTACCTGCCAAAAATAAGTTATTAAATTTATTATTAAATAAGAAATGGAAATTAGAAAGTATACTATGTATATGGCTTGGGCAGATGAAATGTAGATAAATGATAGGTATTAAGTCTTTAGAACCACTTAAGACATTAATGTAAGGTAGAGAAACGAACAACAATTATTGAATATGCCTTAAATAGATTTTGTAAAGGTTTCATGCTACTTATCCTTATCAAACTAATGAAAGGAAAGGATTGAAACAATTAAAATTATACATGACTTCATTATTAAATAGGAGTGGCCGGACTCAAGCATGCCTTTGATTCTTATTAGGGAATGCCTTGAGCACTCAAGAACCCCATCTGATTCAAGGATACTACTTTCTTAGGTTGATACCTTCTTATATCTCGATCCTTGTCTATTCTTGTATACCTTGTAAGAAAATGTAGGATCCCTCACATAGTTTTATAGGAATCCATGGATACACTCATTTGATCCAACATTGGTAAGTAGGTTCCATGGTTATGGCCGATAGGGACCAGTCACTACTTATCCCCGTTTTACCTTAGATGTTCACCATGGATTCGATAGTCACATTATTATTGAATGAATTGGAACATTATCCTTGGATTACACTCTTAACCATTATCACGTCATAGATACTACTATGCATTTACCCCTTTAGGTCTACATTTCATTGGTCATTATGTTGGAACTTCATTATTATATAGCATCAATCATTGTTTCCTTGTTACATCTTACAGCCTTCACTATTTATACTATCAGGAGGTGATGTTAATGATGGATATGCTTCACATGAACTACCAACATAAATTGGTAATTACATAATTAATGAACTGGTTACATGTTCAGACACCAACCTAGGGATAAAGTATGTACAAGGGTATTTAGTTACATTATATTTTATTAGTTTATATATATGCATGCTTTCTCACTATTTCATTTCCATTACATGGGATATATGTTATAAAAACTATTGTTGGAGGACCACTATGATTTATCTCAAACCCTCTCTAGACATCGTTTGGTACCGAATGTAGATTACATAGTTGTAGGTGTTGAAAAAGCTAAGCACAAGGCTTCGAACATTGGATTTCTTGTTGGTTAGGATAATGCTTGATAATAGATGACTGTGCTAAGTCTTTGGATAGTTGAGATAGACTTTTTATTTCATTTATACTTTCCTAGAACAAGTAATTCCTATTTTATTGTTCCCATATTTTCTAGTTTTCCATATTCATGACATATCATCATCATTTTTGTATGTTATTTTAGTTATTTTAGTTATTATTGTTTTTGTCTCGATTTTTCCACAATTCACTCTGTTTACATAAATTTATTCCACTTTTACCTCAGTTTTTATTTAACCAATATATTACACATTATTAATAAGAGAGTAGCCTCACCACAGACACACCCGAGGCCATTACTACTAGTCAGCATCCTCTGGCATTTAGGGAGATTCTCTTGAGGCTATGTGGCCCATGAGGCTCGGGAACCTAATAAAAGGAATCCAGGTATGATACATCATAAATTTGTATCAAATGAGTTTCTTTTGATTCTTTACTAATTATAGACAATATATTAGAGATTAGTAATACTTCAGACATGGTCATAAGCAGAGCTTGTGTGTCGCAAACCCATAATTAGGGTAAAAGCAAAGTTTCCCAAAATATATTTTTTATTCTATTTTTCCTATTACAAATGACATTATTTCACCATTGGGTAATGCTCATGTTGTGTGGTGTTTTTGATTATTTTAATGATGAATATTCTATTTCATACATGGCCCGATGATATAAGGGAAAGGATAGTTGTCACATGTATCATATTACACACCTACAATTCACATGTAATACATATTTCCAGGCCATATATGTTCATTACATGAAATTTCATTACATTATATGCTTCTAATTGTTGAGTGATGATGTTATAGTAAGCATAAGATTCTATTACTTTTGGTCATGATTTAGTGATTTCATATCTCAATTGATGAGGTGTATGAGCCCTCATGGGCTGGGAAGAGTAATTTACCGAGTCAAGCCATTATGCTACAAATAAATGATTATCATTTCTAGTGATATGGTATATGAGAAATAATTCAAAGGGAATGAGTATCCATTATAAAGTGAATCATGATATCTAAAACGAATTGGTAGAACATACTTATCCCGCCTTGTCAGGATTATGAATAGTAAAGGAGTGAACTTGGTAATTAAGTGTAAAATGAAATGAAAATTATACTTGAGGATTTATCAGTGTCTGACCATCTAAGCAGGTAGTTGGGGCAGTATTCCTTGGGTAGTGAGTTTTATTGTGTTCATATTCCACTAGTAATGCTATATTTCTGCTTAAGATTTCACTAAGGTGTGTGATTTTAATTTTTAGACCAATGATGCCATGATGTCCTCACATCGTACGCTAGGAAGGTTGCAATGACATGCTCCAGACATGGTGGGACTTAGGCCGCCAATTTTACTACCATGATCTCCTCTACTGAAACCACATATTGTACATGATTTGGGCACTAATTCCCAAGTTCATGATGGTTTCCTTTGTCTGACACAATCCCTAAATGGTGCTTCATGGCTTGCACCTATGATGGCTGATCTATCTCATGTGTTCTAGAAGCAGTGACCACCTACCTTCTTAGGGGACGTAGGTCCACCGGTAGATAAGTCATGGATAGAGGCCACCTTATATATCCCAGATCATATAGATATTAATCCAGAGTCGAGGGGCAAGATTTATACATACATGCTTTGGAATTCAGCAAAGTGTTGGTGGGATGTGATTACCCGGGCTAGTTGTCATAAGGGAATGTTATTGGTTTATTTCAAAACTACCTTCTATGATTAGTTCATCCCTTTGATACTAAAAGATGACCGATTTATAGAGTTCATGAATATTGAATAGGGTATTATGTAAATAATGGAATATTCAGCATGTTTGATGGATTTTCATCACATTTCACCACTTCTAGCTAGTGATGAGCTTTTAAGTGCTAGTCGTTTCGAGGATGGGATCTATTATAAGATCTGTAAACAAGTGAATGTATTATTCCTACCTTTTTTTCTTGAAATTATTCTATCTGGAGCTTATAAATGAGGGAGAAATGAGAGAATGAAATAGTTCCAGACATCGAGGACTGGTGCCGTATCAGGACAATATTTCTTCGGGTGGAAGGAAGTGTTCTCTTGAGGTTTCTCTTTAGAGCATTGACATCCAGAGTGTTAGTTTCGATACCTAATTAGTAAGTCATCAGTGAGGATGATGGAAGAATTTGATACATCAGTGTGATAGAGACCCACTATATTGTTAGGATTGTGGATGTATGGGGCATCTTCAGTGATTTTCTAGGACCTTACAATATTCTTTTAGGCGAAATCGATCAGCCCCAGCTCAACTATCAAGGGAAAGTTATTTTTCCCATGTCAGGTGGGAATTAGAGTAGCACCAACATGACTGGTTGTGGGGGAGGTTATGGTATTGGTTTCCAGACCCCTAATCATCAATAATACCAGTAGAGCTACTATGATCATTGTATTCCTTATGTTGCATAGGGTCACAGATTTGGTCAATTGCATGTACTATAGATGTTATTATAGGATCTGGTTGTGAGACCATCAACAATAAGAGTTAATATTCATGTGGAATCTACTATAGTATCTACATTATTTGATACAGGTTCTTCAAACTCGTATATCTTTTTATCTATTTTGGAATGTCTTGGACTATAGATACAATATTACTATGGTATCATGACACTAGATATGCTATTAGGGGTATAAACAGAGGGAATAAGCTAGTGTAGGGACTGTCCCCTTAATGTAGGAAGTTACCCTTTCTTATAAAACCACTTTATTCATGAGATGAAATGCTTAAATTTCATTATTGGGATGGATTGGTAGGTTCAATATCATGCTTATGTATACTACTATCATCTTATGGTATCATTTACATCACCAGAGTATAGCCGCTATATAAATAAGGGTGAGTGGGATGACCATGATGGTAGAGTAGGACCAGAGCATCATGGGATATGTGGAGTGCCTTCCCTGATAACAAATATCATCATGGAGGATCAAGGTTTACATAAAGATGATTTTACCCCAGTAGTATATTATTTCAGGGATGTATTTCCCAATGATTTATTTTGTCTTACCTCACAAGATAGAGGTAGAGTTTACAGTCGATCTTGTTCTGGGAGTATCTATAATGTCCATTCCTCTGTACAATATGGAATCTAAAAAGAATTAAGAGCTCAAGATATAGTTATAGTATTTATTGTCCAGATGTTTTATATGGCCTAGTACATCCTCTTGTGGTTCTCCCTTGATTTTTGACCAGAATGTAGATGAATATTTACACCTATGTGTGGATTATAGGTGGTTGAACCAACATACTATCAAAAACCTATAACCACTACCTCAAATATATGATCTCCTCAACCAGCTCTGAGGAGCTAGGATCTTTTCTATGATTGACCTGAGGTGAGGATATTCTCAGGTGTGTGTTACACCATGTGATATACCTCATTAAGATTTACGGAGCAGATCTGGTCTATATGAGTACCTAGCTATGTCATTTGGTGTAACGAACATGTCCCCTATTTTTATGGATCTCATGAATACGGTGTTCCCCACCTATTTGGATTGATTTTTCCGGGTATTTTTAGATGAAATCTTGGTGTATTTTCACACTCATAAAGACCATGCCAATCATCCTGAGATCATTCTAAGTACACCGAGAGAGCATCATATTTATTCCAAGCTTTCATGGTGACACTTATAGATTTAAAAAGTTCACTACTTGAGTCATATTATCTTACAATTAATCATATATGTTGACCCCAAAGGTTATTTATATAGTTCCTAGGTGTATCCCAAAAAAGGGTTTGATATAAAGAGTTTTTTTGGGCTGGATAGATATTAAATGCATTTCATACAAGACCTTTCCCACCATATCTATCCTCATACATGCCTTAATAAGATGGGAGTTAAGTTCTTGTGGTCAAAAGTGGGTGAGAAATCCTTTCATTAGATAAATTTAGGCTTGTATGAACGCCTATTCTGATTCTAACAGAACCTGGTATAGGTTATACCATCTTCTATGATGCATCAAGAATTGACCAAGGAGTAGTACTAATGTAGGAGGACAAAGTTGTTACATATAAATCTTGGCAGTTGAGAATTCATGAGATAAATTACCTGACTAATCACCTTGATCTACCATTAATTTTCCCTGACATACATTTCTGGAGACATTATATGTTTGGTGAGCACTTTGTGGTGCACATAGAACACAAGAGCCGAAAATATATCATTTCATACCATGAATTGAACCTCATACAGTGGATATTGGTCTAATATCGATAATATTTTAATTTTGAGGATTCTTATATGTTAGGGATGGGAAATGTGGATAAAAATGAAATGAGTTAGAAAACTCAAACACATGTCATATGAGGATCCAGTAATGAATGGAAGTAACAAAAATCTTTTCTGTGCTACATCTGGAAATCCATGATAGTCACGAGCAGTCTTATATCTCATCCTTGGAAGTTAGCTATTCCCTCCTTGTGAAGGTGATGAGTAGGCAATTTTTATATCCTTAAGGCTTGGTTCTCCATGAGAGTATAACAGGATATAAACCACCTCAGAATTGGTCTATGGATAGAGACTATATCCCGCATATTCATGGATGTGTCTAGGTTTCTATAGATTTGATAAAAGAGTCGAGGGTAGAGGTTATCCTTTTGATATATTAATGTGGTAAAAATGGTCAAGTGTGTTAAACCCTGAGAAGTGATTATCTATGATATTTATATGGGTGTTGGTAATGGCATTCCACGCCATGGTGAAGATGGTGATTATGGATGTGCATATCATGGAATGGGTATTGTTAATGGTGTTCATAACCGATGGGTGGATAATAATCATATATGTCCATTATGGGAATGGGTGTTGGTATTAGCATTTCCCAATATTTTTATGATATTCAGATTGATGACCCTCTTATGAAATTTTGCAAACATTGGATTTATGGTTCAGAATTCTTGTGTATGTTGATGAAGGTTTGTTTCTTTGGTACTATATTGGAACTAAGATCCCTTAGGGATAATACAAACTTATTTAATGCACCTTCATGTATTTTAATTTTATATAATTATCCATACAATTTTATGGAAATGATATTTTTTTAGACACCATTGGTGGTGGGTTACATGGTTTTACTCACACCCCGCATTGGATGTCATTCAGTACCTAAGAATACTTCATAGTTATAGGTCAGGTTAAGGAAAAAAGCCATATATTAGATAATATATATGGTATTTGGGAAGAATCATGGATGGGAGAACCAGACTAGGAATTGAGACAAATTTTTGGGATTTTTGTTAGTGTCTTGTTTTTTTTTAATTTGGAACATTATTCTATCAGAACATTTCATAATTTACATTGTTGGTTTGATGGAACTACATCTTTTTTTGTAGTTGGTATGTGATTTTTAGGTATTTATTACTATTTAATATTTATGTCTATCTTGTCTCCTCTATTATATTACTTTTTTAAAGATGTTATTGTCTTCGCATTCACATCATTAGACCCTCACTTCTAGTCATTAGCCTCTAACGTTTAGGGAGGTACACAAGAGGTCATGTGGGTATATGTTTTGGGCACCGTTTTTTGTGTAAAAATTTCCAGTACATTACAATGAGGTATTAGAGAGGTTTAAATTTCATTATCATTAATATTTTGGATGGTAGGATGTATATTCTGTTTTTTGTTCTATAGTATATGCCTAGTTCATGGGAGTGGCTAACTCATTTGTGAGGGGAAATCCATGTACCTAGTCAGGGTTTTTGGTTCTTGATAATGTCATTACCATTGGATGCTATATCACATTTTTGGTGTACATTTCCATTGATGTTATTGATTTATTTGATTTTGTTTTTGGCTTATCATGGAATGAGGTTTGTTTATTCATTCATCTTTTAAGGAAAATATCATTTACATGGAATATTCTATATTAGGAACTAATGGAAAAGAATATTAAGGTGTATTGTTATAAATAAAAAAATAATTGTATACCTACAGCTTTAGGAAATTTTTTCATAATAACAATTTTGAAAATTATATCAATTGAAAATTAATAAAATGAAAAGGTTAAAATGGTACCTTTATAACTAAAATTTATGTTGCTTTAATGGGAAATGGATGAAATGGTGTAAATGAATGGCTTGAGATTATATAAGTTGGTTTTACCCCTTGTTAACTATTGACATTGATAGGGATTGTTGAGGGTAGTGATGCAATGTTATTTTACCAATTGGGATATTGTATGATAAGTGGTTCAGTTAGGACCACTTTAGTGTTTTATTTCTTGTATGTTTTGAAAACTACATGTAATGAGTTTTGTGATGTGTTCTAGTCATTGAAAAGATATTCCACAATAAAGACATTTATTAGTTGTGTGATAAGGGAAATCATTGATAATTATCCTATATTAGTTGAATAAGAACCTATATTTATTATGATAAATAGAGGAGATGGTATGTTCTATGATAACATTTCTCATTTTATATAATTACTGGAGCGAGGTCCAAGGAGAGTTGTGCAACGTATTCTTTATACAACAAGGGTGAGTCGGTCATAAAGCCCTATGCAATTTTTCGAATATGGTTGACCTAAGGTAGTTTGGTTCTGGATAGAGTACATTCAAATTAAATTGTACCACTTTGAGACTCCTCCCAGGAAGAGATCCAAGTTGGTAGTTTATATGTTACAATTAATAGTGAAATATTTGTGGGATAATTAGGATCATGATGATCAGTAAGATGGAAAAAATGGAAGTAATTCTAGGAGAAGTTCAAGGAGAATGCTTTCCCTAAGACAATAAGGAAAAGGAAGGATGAATTGTTCATTAAATTTAACCTAGATATTATTTTATTAATGGATTATATATGCAATTTCACATACTTGAAGAATTTTTTCCCAACATTGAGAGTAAATGAGGTAGCTAATATTATGTAGATTCAGGATGGATTTTGATGTGAGATGATGTACCCGTTAAAAATAATTCTTTTCTAAAAGATTATGAGGTAGTGGATAAAAATATATTTTTATAGGGAAACCTAATGGAGGTGTTTGGTGGTAGGTAGATAGTTAAATTAAGCAATCTGGTTGTATGTGTTGTCATAATAGGGAGCACCATCATGAAAATATTGACCAGGGTAATGGTGAACCAGGAAACCAGTGGAGTGGACAGAACTCTCTGAGAATTCGTCATGTGATCTTCTATTAGTGTGGTAAGCCTATCTAATTGCGTGTTCAATGAATTTGACACACAATGGAGTTCCAATAATGTGAAAGGATGGTTCATATACAGAGGTTTTTTAGGAATAGTCGGTAGATTTTAGTGATGGATGATCTAGACCCCTAGAGATCATTGATAAGGGACCAGATACCCATATCAGTCATGCATTTAGATTTACACTATTCATAAAATTTTATAAAATGGACGTGGTGCCTTAGGATGAGAGCACCCATATCAATAGGGTTTTTCAATATAGGGGACTCATACAGAAGATCAGGGTAGAGGAAAACGACAAATACAATCTATTAAATCTCCTCAGGAAGGTAACAAAGAAATACCTTAAACAATTTGAGGTATGATTCATATAGATTCTAGACTATATAGATCATTATTTCACACACAGGCCTCAAAAACTTTAATATAATAAAATTTTGTAAGTGGGTTGGGTATTGTATTGGTGTATATGTTTGAAATTATATTGACTGAAACAACATTACAAGTTAGGTCAAAGGGTATCCTTTGATGTAAGGAGTGTTACCTAAAGGGTTTTGGGTATCGTATCTATTGTAACTTGTATATAACTGAGATGATATGTTTTATCCGGATATTGAAGGAAAAATTGTTGGTTACACACTAGAATCACAGTGATTTTTGCCTTCAGTGAGTGAGTTTCACATGCTTGAATGTCGACACATATATCCATTGTGTGGGATGAAATTTCTTGATTGGTCAGGTAATTTTAGTTCTTCCATAACTAGGTGAGATCATATTCCTCATAACAATGTATTTTTTGGATGATGATGGAGTATAGAACATTGTATTTCCTCCTACGGTGGATCTGTTTTAAAAAGTGTTTCATGTGGACTTCTCTAGGCTGCCACACGAGAAAGATGTTGAGTTCATGATTGAGTGGATTCTAAATGTTTAAACCATTTATATTCCACCTTTATAATTTCACCATCATAAATAAATGAACTAAGAAATTAGTGTTTGAAATTGGAGATTACTATTTTTATCTTTTTGAGTATGTCACTATGGGGTTCTATAGTTATTTTCTTAGGAAGGATGACATAATGTTGCAGTTATGAGTCAGTTATTAGAAGTTGAATCTAACGATGGTTAAGAACCAATGTCCCATTCTGCGTATTATTGTTATCTTTAACTATATGAAGGGTTATTTTACATTCACTATTATCTATTTGAATTCAAGGTATCACCAGTTATGACTTATACCTTCTGATATACCAATGACTGGTTTTAAAAGAAGGTATGGTTTATATGTGTTTCTCATGAATCCTTTTTGAATGATTAATGGACTGGTTAGGTTTAATGATTTTATGAACCAAATATTCCACCAATATATGTATTAGTTTTTAGTTTTTTAGATTTAATCTTTGTCTAGTCCAAAAATAATGAAGATTATTCTACATATATTGACATTTTCTTGAGTACATTTAGATATCATCAAATTCAAACCAATATTTCAATCTGTCACTTCTATATCTAAAACATATTTCTCATGGGATACCTAATATCAAAAGAAGGTGTTTCTATGGACCTATAAAAGGGTCAAACGGTTTTATATTGGTAGCATCCCAAGGATTGTTTTTGATTTTATAATCTCTTTAGGCATAGTGGGTTATTATCAAAGGTCTATCAAATACATTTCTCACTTGAAAACACCACTATCCAGATTTACCGAGGAAGTTATATGTTTTGATTCTTGTAAATAATGTGAGAATAATATTTAGAAGCTAAGGAAACATTTTACCACAACCCAGATATTGATCTTACAGGATCTAGTTATGTAGTATACTTTGTTTTGTGATGCATCTAGGAGTATACATGGGTCATTGTTCATGTAGAAAGATCTTGTAAGAGAGTGTGGATCATAGTAGATGAGGTCACATGTATTTATGTGATGGTTTTTACCCATCATGTGGGATGTCATTTTTATATAACAATATTTAAATAATTCTTATAATGTTCACCTATGAAAATCCTTGAAATAAAATTAATAATTAAATAATGTTATCACTATGGTTTTCAATACAAACCTTTTTCAATGAAGTCGAAAATTTTTATTTTACTATTATTAATATATAAATAATGATCATATTAATCATAAAAGATATAAATACTTATTAAACTTATGTCTATTAAATGTAAAGACAATTTTCCCCAAAATAACATTCCACTAAAACATATAATTTCCATAATTGATAACCAAAATATACTTATTGATGATAAAATCCCATCATATATAACATATAATAGAAATTTATGAAAATTTAACTTATAAAAAATCTTAAAAATATTAACCCATGAAAGTATGCATAATTATTATAGTAATGAAGACATGTATGATTATGAAATTTATGCTAATCGTTAAATGTTTCATGATTTTTATACAAAAATACCATTGTTAATTTTTTTTCTAAAATTTAATTATTGAAACCCAATAAATAAAAATTTTTCTTTCTTATTTTCACATAGGTCTTTCCCTATTCTAGGGTTTATCCTTTAGATGAGTATTTTTGAGTCAGAAAATCCCCAAGATCTCCACATTAAAGAAAAAGAACTATATATAGACCTCTATGATGAAATTTAATTATTTCCATCCCACTATTTAGTTTTCCATGGAAATTATTTTCCTTAGGACCATCATTTCTAAATAAAAAATTTTTTTAATTCCATTAGGACACATTACAAGGTGTCACCTATCACATTTCATACAAGATAGAAATCTAGCCTTATTTCCTCTATGGTCTCCATTACTCCTGCTCTTAGAAAACAACATCTTTATCTTCTTTTATGAGTCTAGTATTTGGTTGAGATATAAGTTGTTAATCATATTTTAGGATAAGTAATTAGGAATAATCATGATATATTTCACTTCTATCATCATCCCTTTTGGTTTTTCATAGTTACCACTTTTTCCATTATGTTAAATTTTTACATAATTCCATTAGGTTTTAGCCATAGACTAAAACCAAAAAGGATAATGTGAGTAATAATAATCATAGTGTGAAAAAACTTATAATAATTTATTGGATGAATTAATCAGTACCCCATTTTTTCAATTAATGAATCCTCAGTTTTAACATAGGTCAATCATTTTTATAGTATAAATAAATAAATTAGATTAGTTTATAATGAAAATTTGAATTATACAAATAATATCCCCATGAGTGTCAAACCAGATGCATAGTAAGGGCCATATTTGTTCACATAGTGATAATCGGGTCAAACCCGATGCTCTAATTTCATTTTTATTACCCCTAGGTACCTCTATTCTTGAACCACATTCACTATTTATATCTAGATAGGGATTAATTTCTTGAAAAAACAACATAATATAATCCTTAACAAAAAATAAGGAGATTATAGTGCTTATCCTCAATTTTTATAATAGGGTTATATTTCGTAATCTATGATTTTCAAAATCAATCTCCCAAGGTATCCATTAAACATACAATGATACCTACTTTAGAGACCTTGAATCTTGTATTCTAGATCAAGCGTCTGCTTAATTACTTTCACATAAGATATAAGGTATCAAATCCTGAAGCACCAAATAGTTTAGAAGTATTTGTAAAATAAATTCATACATTAGTCTTTTAATACACTTGAATACAAAGAGTACAATATAATTTTTTTAGACTAAAAATTTTCCCACTAAAATATCTTTTAATATAAAACACAGTACACTTTAGGTTTCCCATAGAAAGTAATCAAAATAAGGTTGAGCACAAATGGTAGTAAAGTGTTAATTATAGCAAAATCAATTAATACTCAATAATATTAAAAAATTATGAATAGTAAATAATTAAAACCACATAAAATTTTATCAATAAACATACAATTTAATTCATTCATAGATAATAACATTGAAAAAATCTCATTGAAAATAGTAAATATAGAAAGGAAAATAATGGAAAATACATTAAAATTAATCAATAACATGAATTACATAACTGCTTAAGGAATAATCAATATGAATTTATTTTTTTATTAGCATAGATCCTCTTTTAAGGGATGAGGGGGAACCCAAAATGACATCAATGACATAAAGGCAACAACTGTGCACCAATGGTCCAAAAATTCAAGGTAATAAGCAACCAAGTGAATGTATATAAAATAAAGACCCTACCTATCATCAAAAAACAAAAGAACATATTCCACCTTCCCATCACTACACAGCTATTTGTCCCATGTAGAGGAACATAGTCCTGGTACCGATGTCAATTTCCATACCCTCTAAAACATAAATATCCGGATAGCAATGGTCTAGTGAAAACTCCCGGCTTTAAAACTCATCTAAGGAATCCCATTTTATGTTGAATGGTTACCCAAAACCATAAACCATATATTGTAGGGGCCAAAAATCAAATATACCACTACAAAAACAATTCCACATAGTAAAAACAATCCTTAATAATGCACAAACAAAAAAAATCATTGAAAAACCCATCACAGGTAGGAAAAAAGAGAACATCCTTCAATAGTAGGGGAAGACTTCACATATAGCCTATTCTTTCGTGTAACCTAGTCACAATAACCATCACCAGAAGAATGAACCATCGTAATATAACCCTCTGATGCCATAACCTCAGAAGAAACACAATGAGGTGAATGCTCCAAGGTGCACCAAGCCGATCCAATGCATCATAGGGCTGGAAGACACAACAACCACACCAAGGGAGCATCATCGATGAGGGAATACAAGACTATCTAAGGCCAAAGCACCACTCTAGGCATGAAACCGATCTGATCTGAACCATCGAAGAACTCTCACCGGATGTTGAAATGAGAAAACCACGGGATGTGGAAGTGAGGGAAACTAGGGCGGTACATATTCAAACTAACAATGATGATTCCACTAAACTACCAAAAAACCAACCAACATCACCACGAAACTACCTTACACCAAATCCACTTTGGGAAATTGAACCCTTGAACGCCTATATAGAAAAGAACTCTCGATCCCCCCCCCCCTCTGAGCCACTCCAGTGCCGACACTGAGACACACCAGAAATGGAAAAGCTGGATGACACGCCAAAGATGATGTCGAACCACGACGATGTCGAGATGAGATCAAGATTAAGCCAGAGTCCACACAGAGACAATTCTGAAAAGAGAAAGTCATAAGCCACATAAGTTTCATCTCCAAGCCACACCGACACTGAGTTAATATCCAAAGGAAGATGACATCAAGACACTCCGAGTCATTCTAGAGGATGGGAGGAGGTGACTTCATAGAAAAAATTCTAGACCTTCAATTTGAGGGATAACTGCCACTCATTGGATCGAAGGAATAATCAACATGTAAATGTGAATAAAGGAAAACACATTCCATTTAATAAATAAACTAAGAATGAAATGAAACGAGAGATATTTTCATTCTAAAATTCTCATGGATAGTAATAAATAAATTATGAATGATGGGAATTCTTAATTATTGGATTTCATGTCTCATGAACTTGATTCCTCAACCATAAATATATTCCCTCATAATAGTTTAAAATTACTGGGTCAAAACCCATTTAATTAAATCTAGCCTACTATTCTGTCTCATATTGCTAAAGATTCATTGAGGGGATATTTATATCCAATCCCCACCCAAGACTTTAATTTTAAAATTATTCATCATAAATCAAATAATTGATTAAATTCATAAAAAATGTTCCTTATCATCATGTATCTGTATTGAGTAAAGGATAAATGTTTTTCAATATTTCGCCAGTTAATGAAAAAAATAAAACAAAAAACTTTATATAAATATGGTTTAATTTTTAGTTAGTAATCACATATATTATATAAAATATGGATATATATGATAAATTTAATGTCCAATGATTAAAGGAAAGTGATTTTTAAGGGAATGTTGAGGACTTCAAAAATGGATAAAGAAAAATAATGTCAAAACATCCCTCTATCAAAATGATCATAAAACTTTCATAGAAATAATAATGATGGTAAAAGTGCAACAATTACAAAGTGAATCATAAGACGAACAAGGATTTTTGTCATTGATGAATAAAGTTACCATAAAAATATCTTCAGAAAAAGTCCTTCTGGAAGATATCATATTAAATTTGAAAATTCATTTTTAAAACTAAATGTTCACAAAACATTTGGAACATATATTCATTTAAAATTATCTTATAAAATTATAAATTATTATTTATAATATTTGAGGGTTCATGAATTATATAGATTTTTTTCATGTTGCACATGTAAAAATAATTATTCCTTTAACATTTTTTGAAAAAGAAAAATAAGAATTATTTTGAAAAAAATAACAATATTACATTGAAAACATTTTTATAAATTTAAAAATGGATAAAAATAATAAAATGATTTCTAAAAACACTTTTATGATTCATGGTTTTATAATAAATATTTTTTTTAACAAAAGATAGAAATGAAGTTATATTTTCCTAAAAACATTTTATCAATCATTTTAAGTAGAAAATATTGGGAAAATGATATAATTATAATGTTAATTTGACAATTAACTAATGAATTGATTATGTGTATAGAATTAAAATCCAATTTCTTATATATAATAATATATATCATAATTCAATACACACATAATCATATAACATCATAGATGAAGAAAAAGTAATCTAACCAAATGAAAAAATTGAGTTATGCAATTATTTACAACATTGTAACTCTTATGTCAAATAGAAAAGGATGTAATAATTCAAATTAAAACTCCAATTACCTTGAATTATTATATAATCATGTTATTATATATATATGTGTGGGTAGTATATACACCCGATAAAAGAAATTATGTATATAATATTACAAAATGCCTTAATGAAATGAAATTTAGATAAAATCTATTACCGCATGCTTGTTTTTGGATGAATTTGATTTAATCTCTTGTATCGTGGTTTTTAACATTTTATAACATTTTATAACCCTTTATTTAAAAATATTTAATTATTTTCATTATTTGGGGTGCTAATTTACTTATTTTTTCTAGATTGACTCATCATGAATGATTCAGTTCTTACAAATATTATATAGTTATATCATATTTGGAATAATAATTAAATAATTATAATAATTTTACATCTATTTTTTTAAAAAAATTTATGAAATATTTCTTTGAGAAATGTTAAATGTTATGATCATTGAGACAATATAACATACATATACCTGAGTAACATATCCATTATTTCAATGATCATTATGGAAAGAAGGTAAGTAATTTATTATCTTTAGAGAATGATAATAAATTAATAAATATAAAATTAAATATTTTAATATAATTATATATAACATCAATATGGTGTTTATATTAAAATAGAGTTATGTCTCTTTGTGACGGTGGTAGTTCACAGGTACACGAATGATGTTATTATGCTTCTATGAGTGAAAAGGTAAGATAAATAATGATATATTAACTTTTTAGAATTATACATATTTCAAAAATATAATAATTATATCACATATATCACAAATATTAATAAATATTATCTTTATATCCTTTCCTATAAATCATTAGGGAAATATGAATCACATCACTTCATGAGACGGTAGTCCTCCATACACATGAGCGATGTTATCGTATCCCCTATGGAATAAAACAGAAAATAGTTTAAATGATATAATTACAATAGATATATAATTTTTTCATAAATATAATATATATATAATTTGTATCCATCATCATACAAAACCATTAGATGTGGTAATATAAAAAAATAACATTGGTTCGTGATGTAATAGTCCCCCATACACATTAATGATTATTTTATAACCCATTTGAAGAAGATGACAAGGTTGTAGGAAATGCACTTAGTATAAAACCATAGAATTATATGTAATATAATTATATTTTCATATCATCATGGATTAATAAGAATTTATGTATGTAGAGAGTGAAATAAAATAAAAACCCTCACTGAAGAATGTTACCTCTTCTCTGTGTATTCTCATTAGTATTGCCACAAAAAATCATACTAGGTTGGATTGTGTACCATAATAAGGATTATAGAATGATAGAAATGAATTTGGTTTTTTTTCTAGGAATTTATTGGATTAAATAATGAGGTTTTAAGGTGTAAATAATAGAGAATACGTGGTTTCCTTTTTCAAATGAGGTGAGTGGCATACTTGTATTTTTTTTTTAAAAAATGTACCCCACCCATGTTTTTATGTAAAAAGTATTAAATAATAAAATATTATTAATCCAATATGTTACAAGTTCAAACTAATTACATTAAATGTATTTTAAACGTGTTTTTATTAAATTTTTACCCTTATATATAATGTATTATAACCTCCGGGTAAATCTATTTTTACCCTAATCATGGTAAACTATTTTAATGTTTTTACTATTCATTTTAGTCATAAATTATGTTGAACATATTATATAATATAAATTATTATTATTCCAAATATTTATTCCATTTTGGAAAATATTATTCACAAAGGTGGAAAATTGAAATTTAAAATTAATACCGCAGATGAGACAAGAGATTAGGTTTTCAAGGAGAAAATATTCAAAATATTACAATGTTTTTATATAAAAATTCAATGAAAAAATTATTCAAATTACCTATATTGGATTAAGTAATATATAATTGAACTAATATTAATTTCAAAACCAATTACAAATATAATGAAAATTTAAATAATTTAAATTAATTGTTTTTCTTAAAATAAACATCAAATTTTTCATTATTCATAAAAAACAAAAAAATTCAGAAAAAAAAATCCACCTATGAAAATTTTTATATTATGATTTTAAAAATTAGTACACTTTATATAATAATTTTTATATGATTTTTAATTTTATATTATCTGCACAAAGTGTGACTAAACAATCTTTTGGAAAAAATATAGTTTTTAAGAAAACATTATTTGTATTTAAAATGAATCTTATTTATTTTTATTTATCTTTTAAAAAAATCAGAATTTTGTTTTAAATATTTATACCATCCAATTTAATGATTATGTATACTATATTACAGTTCACTTCGAATCATATTTATATGTACACAAAGTTATTAGAGTGATTAATTTTAAATAAATATATATTATGGGTTGTTTAATCTTAGTGTTGTGTGTTACATACCGTGTTAAATAAAATGTTATTATTTTATAATTTTATTTTGATGAATTTTATAAAAATTAAATAAAATTTTAACCCACAATTTAATGTTGATCTTGAAAATTGAGGGTTTGACATTTGGGAAAAATTGATGAAAAACTGATATCGCAAGAGGGTGAATAAAAAATAATATTAATTAGGGAGAATGGGGAGGGAAAATGTCATATCAAATAGGAGATAAATAGGTTTCTAAATAAGATAACATTTATGAAAACTGAATATATGTACATTTATTAAAATTATAAATAATTATACAGATTTATTGAGGCCATTGATCCTAAATAAGTGAATGATCGATGGAAGGTTAAGGGCCATGAAACCCTAAATCAATAGTGATTTAAAAGACCATATAATTCATCATATATGAATTTAATAGGATAATATTTTTCTTTCAAGATAATTTTCCAATTTTTGAGGAATTCTTTTACTTTTAATGAATGAATACAAATATACTTAATTGATACGTTTCTATTTCATAAATAAAATTCCATCCAATTATTTTTCTTTGATAAATCCTCAATTAATTTTTCAATCCTTGAAAGGATTATCCCAAAATTAATTTTTCTTCTTGATGTGATAAAAATAAATTTTAACAAGTCATAAGATCTATAAAAGAGAAGAAAATCTATACGTCTATCTATAACTATTTTCTAAAAACAATACTGTTTGTACAAGTCATCCAATATAAACAATTAATCAATAAAATTCAATGTAAAACCACTGGTTCATCATTAATATTTATTTTTCATATAGTTTAATTAAATAAACTACATATTAACATGGAAATTATTTAGGATATTGGAGGGAACAAAACCCTTATCATCTTAGGTCATGGGTTCAGTCCCATGTGGCATTTCCAAAAACATCATATTATCAAATAAAATGTTGGTTGTCCTTTTTAAATGACTATATTAATATACTTTATATAAAATTCACTAAAAATATTAATGGCATACTTGAAATAAAATTAAACATTATACAATATTTTCACTAAGGTTTTAAATAAAAATTATTTTTCTTTCAAACAGTATAAAATTGTTATTTAGCTATTATAAAAATGTCAGTAATGATTATATTTTATATAAAGGTTATTAATACCTTTAGAATCATATCTTTAAAATGGTAATACATTGATACTCAAATAAATTTCGCACTAAAACATTTAATTTCCTTAATTTATTCAAAAAATATCCTTAATATTGGTAGACACCCATCACATAAAACATTGAATTTTTGTTTAAGACTATGATATTATTATAAATTATAAAATAAATAACCCATGAGGTTATCCATAATTCTTAAGTTACTTAATGAATATATTCTTTTGAAATTTAATAAAATCATTAAACATTTTATGATTATTATACAAAAATTCAATTGGTTAAAAAGTTTCTTTAATTTAATTATTGATACCTAATAAAAAACTCTAATTTTTTTAAATATGACCAGCCTTGGTCTAGGTTTTATCCTTTATAATTGGTAGTTAACTCAGATAATTCCCATGTTTTTCAAATTTAAGAAAAATGACCATAAAATGATCATTAGTATGTGATTTATTTCCCTTCTTCATACTATTCATTTCTCTATTATAATTATTTTCTTTGTGACCTTTCATTCCATGCATAAATAGTTTTCCCATTTGACTAAGATAATTTCCTATGTTTCACTCTCCACATTTCAGGTTTCTTCCATTGACTAAAACCAAAAAGCACAGTGTTAGTAACAACAATTGTTGTGGGAAAACCAAAATAATTATTTAAAAGATTTCTAAATCATGCATCAATTTTTCTCAATTTATGTAACCGTATGTTTAAAATAGGTAAATATTTATTATTATCTAGTTAAATCCTTCAAAATGGGTTTTAATGAAATTGTGAATTATCCCAAGCATATCCCCCAAGAGTGTCAAACTAGGGGAATAGTAAGGTCTGTTAACATGCATAGTGTGATGATGAGGTTAAGTGAAATGATCAATTTTTAAAGTTATTATCCCTAGATACATCTGTTCCATAACCATATCCACTTGTATTATCTATAAAATGATTAATTACTATTGAAAATAACATTTTTACTTCCATACCAAAACATTACAATATTCAAATACTTATCGTTAAAGATTTTCATATGATTCTATTCCCAAATCTATGTTTTTATCAATCTAGATCCCATAGATGCTACTAAACTTCCTCTAATACCAATATTAGGTATGTCAATCCCAGTAGCCCGAATCTAAACTATACTTCATTAAATTGACATAATATACAAAGAATCACTTCCCTAAGGACTAAATACTTTATTAGTCTTTGTAAACTTGATACACACAACAGTATCACAATACATTTGTATAAAAAAATTATAGTATATTTTTTTCTAGAATACAATTTTTCCCTCTAGAACAACCTTGAATATAAAACATATTATAGTTTAGAGATTCCTCAAAACGGAATAAAAATAATGGTGACATCAAATTCATATTAACGATTAATTACAAGAGAAAAAACTCATGCATCAATAAGAATGAAAAATATTGAAGGGTAAATAATTGAAACTATTAAAAATTTAATCAAAAAATAATAATGAGATGCATTATGAGGTAATAATGTTGAAAAAAATATCATAGATTATAATCAATATATTACGGTAAAAAACTAAAAATACATTCCATTTAAACAATAACATTACCATCATAATTAGATAAGGCATAATCAATATGTAAATATAAATAACTGACAAAACATTCCATTTAATCAATAAAGTAAAATGAAATTCATACAAAGATAATATCATTGATAAAATATCATGGATCGTAATAAAATAATTTTAAATGACAGAAATTCTTAATTATTGGATGTCATGTCTCAAAGACATGATACCTCTATCATCAAGGTCTATCCTCAAGATAGTTTAAAACTGATGGGTAGAAACCCTATTTAATAGAGGCTATACAACTATTTTATCTCATGAGGATACTGATCCATCAAGGGGATATCTATAACTAGGCCCACCCATTTATTTCATATCAAAATCATTCCTCATTTGTCGAATAATTTATTTAATTAATAAATAATGTGCCTTATCACCATGTATATATATTGAGTAAAGGGTACAAATTTATCAATATTTCCCCATTTAATAAAACACATTCAAATTAAACACCACATGTAAAAACGATATATGTTCAATAAATAATAATATCTATTATAAATAATATATATATTTAGGGAAAATTAAATTTCTAATGATCAATGGAATGTGAATATTTCTGGTGGAAGATGATTACTATAGAAATGAATCAAGAAAATGTATGTCAATGCATTACATGGTCAAAATGATAGTAAACCATCTATATAAAGGATAAGAATGGTATAAATAAAAAAAATTAACGAGTGGGTTATAATTAGAATATGGGTTTTTGGAATTTAGGTATAGAGATACCATAAAAATATCAATAAAAACATTATTGAGGATAATATATTTTTTATTTTTAAATTCACTTTTTAAAAATAGTTGTTCAAAAAATGGTTGGAAAATAATTTTGTTTGAAAATATTAAATGATTCTTCAAAACTTTAGCATGGTCATGAAAATTAAAAATTATGTGCATAATATAAGTATTAAAATAATGATTCATTTCACTCTTTTAGTAAAATATAAACAACAATTGATCTGAAAATGACATGAAGATTTATTTATTTTTTTTGTAAAATTTAAAAAAATTTAAAACATATATAATAAATAATTTAAAAAGGATATAATTATTTTTGATAACATTTTTTTGGAAATGAGGTTTTGGAAGAAAAACAATTTCTGATCGAATAGAAAAATGAAGTGTATTTTTCTTAAAAACTTTTATAAATAATTTTATGTACCAAAGAGTAAAAAAATGGTACTATTACATGAAAATATCAAGAAAAAATAATATAATAAAATTAAATTATTTTATTAGTAAATTTTCCAATAATTGCCTTGAACTAAAATTCAATAGTATTCAATAATGATTAGAATGAGATTATTTAATAAACCCTTACAATGATAATATAATTTAAGTGAGAATTAATCAATGAATCGACTATTTGTATCAAATTCAAATTCACATAAAACAAGTATAAATAAAAAAATAATATGTCAAAATTCATTAAACACAAAATCTTATAATAACAATGATGATAAAGAAGTAATATAACCCAATGAAAAGAAATTGAATTTGGAAATTATTTACCAATTAGTAACTATTATATAAAATCACCTTGTATGTAAAAATTCAAATTAAAACAATAAATACAATGAATTAATAATTAATGATTATATTACAAGTAAAATGTAGGTATATACACCATATAAAATAAATTATGAGCATAACATTACAATATGCCTCAATGAAATGAAATTAAGGTGAAATGACTTACCTCACAATTCCTTTTGGATGGACATGATTTAAAATTTTGTATATTGGTTTTAAATATGTTATTTACATATACAATATACATATTAATATTTATAATATCATATATTATCCTTTTATAACATATTATCACCCTTCCATTATTAGTCTTTCGTTATTTTCATTGTTTAGGGAGTTAATTACCATGTTTTTTCAGACATGTTTCTTCATGAATGATATGGTTATTGAGAATATTATATGGATATATCATATCTAGAATAATAACATTGACATAATTAATTTACTTTTAAATAATTTATATTTTTAAATCAAATAATGAAGTATGGGTTTGAGAAATAAAGTTTGTTGTGCTCATGGAGATGGTTGGTTTTATGTATGAATGATTAATGTATCCATTTATTCAATAATCATTATATATAGAAGGTAAGTAATTATTTAACTTAATAGAATTATAATAAAATCATAATTACCATATTTTTCTATAAATATATTTACATGTTTTATAAGAGTTTTTTGGAGATGAAAAGAGAGTCACATCACTTCATAAAGGTTGTAGCCAATACATACATGAATGAAGTTATCATCCTTAAATGAGTTAAATGGTATGAAATTAAATGATATTTTACCTTTTATAAAAAATAAATATCTCATTATTCTCATATTTATTTCATATATACCACACATATTCATTAAATATTTCCTTATATACATTCATGTAAAGAATTAATGATAGATGAATCACATCACTTCGAAAGGTGGTAGTCTGCTATATACATGAGTGGCATTATCATATCCCCAAAATAATATAATGTAAAAAATTTATATATGATATAATTAATTTAGATGTATAATTATTTTTTAAATTTAATAAATATAATTTATATCTGTCAACATACACAATCAGGAGAGGTGGTAATGAAAAAAGAGATGATGTTCTATTGAGGAGGTAGACCTCTTTGCACACAAATGGATATTTTATAAACCATTTTGTGGAAGTGTAGATCATATTTGGTCATGAAATTATTATAAAAGCATCAAAATATATTTAGGATACTATTTTTTTATGTCATAATGTTATAATAATAATTTATGAATGTGGATAAAGAAAAAAATACTCATTGTATAACATTGCCTCTTCTTCAGGTATCCACCTAATGATTTCACCAAAATCTTTCATAGAATGGATTTATGAAAAAAATAAGTCCTATAAGAAGTTTTTAGGTATTTTTAGAGGTTCATTTTTCATATATTTTGTAACCTAGTAAGTATTTATAGTGTTAAGAAGTGAGAAGAGAGGGTGGCATTTTATATGTGAGTTGAGTGGAATACTATTAATTTTTGAAAGGAATGAATTTGACCCTCATTGATTACATTTATAAGGACCCAAAAAATGTACCATTATATATAATAGGTGGTATAAGGTCAATATATGGCCATAAAATATATTTTAGATATTTTTAGGTCATTTTAACTCATATATATATATATATATATTTTAATCCTCATTAAACCCATTTTACATTAAATGTGATAATTAATTTTTAATATTTTCACTACTCATTTTTGTCATAAATTAAAATGACCTTAGTAAATACTATAAATAATTATGATTTAAATTATATAATCCTTTTTAGAGAATTTTACTCACATAATTTTTATAATGTAATTGAAAATTAATCTTGTAGAAGCGATGAGAATGCTGGTTTTGAAAGGGAAAATGTTCAAAAGTTTAATAAGTTTTTAAATAAACATTTAACATGAAAATGATCTAAATGAACAAAATTTAGTTATTTTATGTATACTCGAACTAATTTTACTTCAAATAAAATTAAAATTAAAATTTATCATTATAAATAATTTATACGAAAAGTCATTTTTCAATTAAAATTTTGTATTTTCACTATTCATAAAAAAAATAATATTTTTAGAAAAATTCCAATACTAAATCATAATAAAAGATTGAAATTATTGTTTTAAAAAATAATTTTACTAAATAAATTGTCTATGTTTATTAAAAATGAATTTTTTAATATGTGCGCAGAGCATGACTAAACTTTCTTTTAGAAAAAATTATAGTTTTTTTTTAAAATCGTATATTTTTTTATTGAAAAGAATATTATGTTATTTATAACAAAGAAATAAGCCTAATTTTACTAATTTAGTTTCTAATATTAATACCCACCAACTTAAAAAATAGTTAAAATATATTTTAATTCACTTTGACTCAGTTTAGTGTGTTCCACAAGTTATGAAAGAGATTAAATTTAATGAAATATATTTTGTAGGTTGTTTAAATGCGATGTTGCAAGTCACATATGCTAAAAAAATTATTATTTTAGAATTTTGGGGTGTTAAACCATTAAAATAATAAATTATTGTTATATGGTACATAATGGTGTTATTATATTATAATTTTTAATACATGAAATATGGTGGTAAGAGAAGAAGTAAAAAAGGAAATTACATAGCGAGGATAACTAACTCAATATTGAATATCCTCATTTGGATCTCTTATTAAGGTCCTTTGGGTTGAAATTTATACAAGAAAAATGTATATAATTTTTATAAGTATTTTGGGGTGATATTTGTTTTGGGTTTTGTTGATCTAAATTGTATAAGTGGTTTTATGAAGTGAGGGGAGGACATTCCCTATCATAATAGATGAGAAGTGACATTTTTGTAAGTATATTTTATAATTAAATAATTAGAATCCACTATCTTCTCATGTGCCTAAAAAAATTTAAATAATATTTAGGGAATATATAGTCCAGAAAAACCTCCACCAAAAAATAAACCAATTTTATTCATTTGGATACTTAACACATAAGTTTAATTAATTTTACCATCTTAGTTTTCACCATGGTAACTAGTTTTTTATTTATTGCGGTAATTTAACCTTTATGAGTAAAAAAATATTCATTCTTTTTATATAATTAGGAACCATTTTTTATGAATATGTAATATAATTTATCAAATAAATTTTATATGTGTGTTGAATATTAATTTTAACACAAGTGCATGGGGCACAAAAATCCCCATTTTAGTCTTAAACATGGAAATTTATATTTTTACAATTTTTAAATTTAATTAAGACCATAAATAAATATAAAAAAATTAATTAATAATAAATATTCTAAATAAATATATTAAATCCACATTTCCAAATTCAATTTAATGAAGTGGTGGAATTTAATTTAAAATTAATCACGCTTACATGATAAAAAATGATTTACCAAAAAAAATATTACATATATAATTAATTTGTTCTATCAAAAATTAAAATAAAATTTATTCCAATAACCTATATTGGATTAAAAATTAATTAATTGGATAAATATTAATTTTAAATTAATTAGATCAAAAATTAAACTTTATAAAAGTATTAGATGAAAATAATTTTTTAAATAAAAATCAATATTTTTCAGTATTCATCGAAATATTGAAATTTAAAAAAACTATAAAAACAAAAATGTAAGATAATTTAGACAAGTTTATTTTAGAAAATAATTTAATTTTTCTAAATATGATTTATAGTGTGAAAAAATTAGTTTCAAAATAAGTGTGCAAATTACAATAATACAACTTCTTAGAAAAATATGGTTTTCAAGAATAAAACCAGATTTATACATATGACATTCATGGAAGAAATATTATATAAATGATGAAACATTTAATTGAACATAAATTTAATAGAAGTAATACAGTAATAGTGACTAAATTAATTTATTTTGATAAAAACATATTTCACACATAAAGATATGTTTTTTGAAAAATATTTCATTCACATTAAAATGGGTTTTAATTTTCATTTAATTAGATTATGAAGAGTAAAATTATTTTATACATCTTAATGTAATTTAATTTTAATAATTTATTTATTAAAATATTTACCATCCAATATTATATATTGGTTGTAAATATCATATCAAATAACAATATTTTAATAATATACCTCGTTATGGTTGAACATGATATTTCATGTAATGCAATAAACAGATGAAATTAAACTTATTTTAAAAAAATTCATAAAATAATGAGCTATAAATTATTTTCCATTTAATAAATTTAATCCCCAAAACATGAAAACATCCCCGGGAATAGAGGTTTTATCATTTAAAAATACCTTTTTAGAAATCCATCATCATAAAAAGGTATAATAAAACCACCTCTGGAAAAGAGGGAAAGGTAAATATTATGGTCATATAAAATCACACATTTTGAGGTTTTCAAATTGGAGTAACTATTTGAAAGTTAATATATGGACATTTAAGACAATAATAACACCCATGTATTAGTATAAAGTGATATAGAATATTGTCATGTGAAAGTGAACAACCAAAAAACCATAAATCTATGACGAGTTAAAAGAACATTGATTCATTATAAATTATTGTAATAGGAAAAAATTATTCCCCAAAATCATTTTATTAAAATTTATGTAATTATTATTATCAATATATAGATAATGATAAGATATATTAACTTTATTTCATTCAATTTCAAAAGAATAATATCATCTTTGGATTGGCCATCAATCACCAAGAAATACAGATGAACTATTCATGCTTGATGAACAAATGGATCAAAAGACCCATAAAATAAGTATAAGTCATTCCTTATATCTCTAGTTATCATAAACATAAAAAAATTTAGAAAAAGTTTTCCAATATTGATAAATCTTTACATGATGAATTAATACATTAGTCTCTAAAACCTCATTTATACATCTACCAAACCATTCCATAAATTGTTAATCCTAAGAGCCATCCAAAATTTAAAAAAAAATTATTTTTAATGTCACAGAATTCTTAAATATTAAATTAACATTAATCCCCCATATATCAAAAATCAGTTCTTAGTTTTCACATACCAAATAGGTGAATTCCTTGGTCTTATATTCTGATATAAACTCCATTCTTGATATTATAAAAAACATTTTCATCCAATCATTAATAATTTCCAAGGACATAAATAATATCCAACTTAAATTATATATAATGATTATATATTTATACCAAATAAACACCATTATCTCATAATAAAGAACATATTAAGGGTTATCATTCCCTTAACGACATATTTTCCATAAAATTTCTCATTTATATTAAATTAATTTTCTAGGTCATCAATACCCACAAATATATTATTTAAAATACTTAATTTAAAATTTCTAGAGAATAATGCTTATATATTTAATGTATAATATAACATAATTATAGAGTTTAAATACATAAAAATTTCAATCACCCCATTTAATTATTAAATAATTAACTAGGATTCATCATCTAACTCCTTAATACATTCTTTTTTATAATTTCATTAGTTTCCTTTATATCATCAATAAAAAAATTAATCTTAAAACTTTTCTAATAATATCTTTATCATTCCACCTATGAAATAGATTTCCAAAATGTGCATACATTACACATTTAAAATATGCAATCAATGAATATTCCTTTGGGAAAACATTATTCTAATCAACTGTGTTATCTAAATTTATGTTTTCCCTATAAAATAGATAATTTTTTTCATTCTTAACCTCACACAAAATATCTTCTCAATCATTTTAGAATTTTCCATGAGTGCTTCATCCAACATTATAGACATATAAGAAACTTAATCTTCTTTTAAACATGTTCTCCACCACCTTTTCTCTGAGATAACTCTATCATTCACTTATTTAGTGATTCTAAGAGTTAAATATGGTGCATATTGTAAATCCTATAACATAATAAGTAATTATAAATAATTGTAATATAATTATCTCAAATCATCAGATCATTTGGATTCATGTTAACACATTTTCTATATCATTAATCATTAATATAGATGGTTATAATCATTTCCATTGACAAAATTCGAAAAACATAGTGTGATACATAATATTCATAGTGGGAAACCATATTATAATTAGAAATCATTTATATGATATCTAAATCACAACTCCTACATATCAATATATGAAACCGTCAATTTAACCTTAGCCTTCAATTATCCCAAAATATTCAAATCCATCGTAATGGATCATTTTGAAACTATTGATTACCCTAAGCAAATCACCTAGGAGTGTCAAACCACATGTATATCATGGACCATTGTCATGTTCCTGGTAATGAATGATTCATAGATAAGTGCAACCTTTTCACAATTAGTACACCAAGGTAAAATAATTCAAGAGCTACATCCACATGAAGTATCTAGACATGGATGTAATTTATTTGAAAATAAAATAATCTCTTCTATACAAAAACATTTTGATGTAAACCAATTCTTAGACATATCCCTAGGGGTTTCAATAAAGTCCTATAAAATTAATCGTCAATGGTAATATAAATCTATTATCTAATAGGAATAATAACATCCCATTATATTCAAACATATATGTTACATCTTTTTCAATGAATATACAATACAATTAAAAAATAACTTCCTAAGAATCATGTTGGTTTATTTTCTTTCAATACTATAAACAAAAATATATTATTTTATAATATATCTTCATTATTTCCCATAATGATCTCCCCAATTTTTACTCTTCATAGACATACCCAACAAAAATCCTTTCTTCAAAACCTAATGAAATGAATCATAATAATGGGTGATCTCATATTATATGTAAAGGTAAAATAGGGTGATTTCAGTGAACAATTTATCACAACATGATCATAAGGGTATGCAAATGTGAGAATAAAATTTCAAAATCATACTCTACAAGATATAGTTCATAATCCAATGTCATGTAATAATGTTTGAAAGTTAATATGATATGAATCATAATTTAAATCTAAAAATTTGACCATTGTGACATTAACTTATAAATTTTAATGTGGGAAAAACATAATATAATTACAACATGAAAATGCATAAATTGAAATATTTTCACGTTATTATCTTGAAATTAGGGCCTCACATAAACTAATGGGAATGAAAATTGGGCACATGATTAATATTATGGACATGAAACATGGTACCGACATAACCTTATGTATATAAAACAAGGTCCATTCATACCATTTGGGACACGAAACTATGTCCACAAAAAATTTTGATCAGATCAATAAATTAGGTTCACAGATAAAATTATCAACTCATGAGTTATCCTTCATTACACAATCTGTTGGGGGTATTTAAGAGACCCTATTGTCACATAATCAATATAAATTAATATAAATGACACAAATAATTCATTTTAATCATAACCTATCAAAAAAATATTGAGTTTAAAAACATTTAATCATTTAATCAAAGCATAACCCAGGGAATAAAAATGGTGTTCATAAACATCTCAACAATATAATAATAAAAATAAAGCCTAACAAACTATTGATTTTATAATTGGATAATATCCCCAATAAATCATTATCCTAAGAGGATGTTATCATATTTGGATATTCAATAAGAGGATCACTGAAATATTTCATGAGGAAAATATTTTTTAAATAATATTCAAAAAAATGTTACAAAAAATTTTAAAAAGAATTTTCCTTAAAAAGAGACTTTTAAAAATGAAACTTAATATTCTAAACATTTACTATTTATGATGGTGTAAATTTATTTCATACTGTATAGACTATAATAAATTATAACTTTTATGTTTTTTAAAGTAAAAAAGTAGCTTGTTCAGAAAATGAAAAGAATATCCATTTTAAACTATTCAAAGAAAATTAATAAATGGGTAGAAATTATTTTTATTAATTCATTACATCTAATTAAAAACATTATTGAAATAAAATTAGATAATAAGGAAAAGTAAGAGCATTAAATTTCAACAATAAGATAGAAATAATGTTGATTTTTCATAAAAAATTATTTTAGACATTATAGTTCATAAAGAGAGGAAAAAGAGTGGAAAAGGTATTCTCAATAAATAACTAAAGTTGTAAAGACCCGAAAATTTCAAGGAATATTTTTTTCTTAAATTATATGGAATTTCATGAGTATACAGTTTCAGACAGCACCTGATTCTGAGGCTCGGTGTGCCCGGAATAATTTCTTGAAGTTTTTCACGGGTACGTACAGTGAATGAACGAGCGGGTTTTTCAATCTTTTGAAACGATGCTTGGAATTGAAATCCAAGGGCACCAATGAACTCCCAACACCGGTATTCACTTAAGGGGACCTTTACTGTAGTTACGTTTTATGCGGGTTGAAAGTTAATAATTGGGAATTGGCATAAAATAAATAAATTTAGTAGTACACAATTTTATTTATATCTATGGTAGTTATATCCTACAATAGAGAGTTAAGGGTGGGACCCACATCCACCTAACTTCCCATGCGTGGATATTTGTGAGGTGGGGCCCACATGAGCCCCAACCCTTCATCTTCCCATAACCTCCATTAAACCACATTTAAACTCCCTTGTTTAATTCTTGACAACCCCCCTTAATTATGAGAACTCTTACTCTCCCTCCATCTCTCTTTATGGTTTTCTAACAAACCTTAATTAATATATTCAGACTCTTTATTTAATTAACTAAGTGGTTTTAATTTTGAATTTAATGGGTTAATAAAATAATAGCATTAGCCTATGATTTCAATTTTGGGGGCTTTCGTTGTGTTAGGGGAGAGAGCTCTTGAGAAAGAAAGGATAGTGTTCCTCTCCAAAGAAGAACACCAACCTTCAATGAAGAACGAATCGACGAAGAATGACTTAGGGAAGAACGTTCCACAATTCTCCAATCCACTTCTTCCTTTGCGTCATGGGAGGAGGCTCTGCCGCGGGAAACTCTCCAACGACGATGGTTCTTCCTCCAACGTTGACGGAGGGACATCGCTTTCTGTGTCTACGATGAACAAACCTTATTCAAGGTAGGGGTTTGTTCATTTTGAAGTGTTTATCTCGTACTCCGTTCTTGGTTGAAAATCATTGTTTTTTGGCCAACTGCTCCCACCTAAAACGAAGGTCGCGAGCCGAACGCACATGACCAGATGACCCTCCATAGTCTCTTTTGATTGAGATTGAAATTATTACAAGAAGGTTGCGATTAATGCGATTTGTGGTCGTGTGCCAGCCATGAGTGGAAGAACTGCGACCCGCAACCACGGGCCACTCGATCGATGAAGAACCGGTCGGCCACAGCCGGCCCGACGGAAGGGAGGTATCGTGGCTCACCACGGAGCAGTGCTGCAGAAGACGGTGGCTTGTGTTCCGCTGGACTCTTAGGTGGAAGAACCAGTCGGCCCATCAGTCGGCCGGTCAGTGAAGAGAGGTGGCACTAGGAGGGTGCTGCACTGGATGAACCGCGACCCGCTCGTGTGGGTCGCTTGTGCAAAGAAGGCCGGCCGGCTTCGGCCGGCCAGTTAGGGAGGGCGCCGCCGCTTGGAGCCCCCGGTTCGGGCAGCCGGGGGGCCGTGCCCCTACCTCGAATCACTCGGCCCCCTCAGTCCGAGCCACGGCTGGGCCGCGCCGTGCATGCCCGGGCCCCTCCGGCCTGGGCCGCGCTGTGCCGGGATGGGCCGCGCAGGGCTGAACTACGTTGGGCTGGGCCACGCCCCACCGGGCCGGGCCATGCCCCTCTGGCCAAGCCACACATCTTCAACGGTCTTGTCCTACACCCCTGCTGGGTCGGACCCTCCAATTCTGGGTTAACATGACCCATTGGCCCACTGGGCTTAACGAGCCAGGCCCGTTTTCACTTATACGTGAATAACATAAAGACCGCGCATCTGATAGACACGACGTATATGGAAGAGGGACCCTCGCAAAGATGCGGTCCTTTTGCGATAATCTAAGTGAGTTTCGGACGACTTTCGGGAATGGCTGGGTTAGAAACGAGTGTATTTTCAACCAGGCCCCTGGAACAGAAATGCCAATATCTCTCAGATCTGGCGTCCGATTGACGCGCCGTCTATCACATTGAGTTTCTTTTGACGAGACAGAACATTGGGATACATCATCTTCGGACTTTGTGATAGTTGAGGTATCTAAACCCTTGGATCGAGGAGCAGACCCTCTCGGAATCGAGCATACTGTCTGTGGGAACTCTAGAACTGGATGCGACTATGACAACTACTGTGCTGGGATCCTCCGTGGGTTCGACGACGATGACTACGGTACCTGGATCCTCTGTGGGTTCGGCAGTGACAGCTACTGTACTTGGATCCTCCGTGGGTTTGGCAGCGACGACTACTTTACTTGGATCCTCCGTGGGTTCAGCAGCGGTGATGACTGTACTTGGATAGAACGTGGGTTCGGTAGCGATGACTTCTGTACTAGGATCCCATGTGTGTTCATCAGAGAAGATGAATCAGATGATACATATAATCATCTCCACAAATATTCATGAGTAGTATACCTGTGTGAGATGAGTCTTGACTTTCAATCATTATCATCAATGGGATTGACTTGTTTTCCTGTGTGGAATGTGTTGTGTTTTCCTGTGTGGACTGGGTTGTGCTCGGGCTCGAGATTTGGAGCCGAACTGTAATTGATGACATAGGTATATGTATGGGCATATCTCTAAATAGAGTCGGTTGAGACTTCGTGTTGTATCTTTCCTTTTTGGATTATACTTCTTGGATGCTGGGAGACCTTCAAGGGTCTCGGGGTCCCTACTGAGTATCATATACTCACCCCTACACGGGCTATGCCCGCACTATGTTGTGTTGGATGCAGACGACAGACAACACTGATCGAGGTGGAGGCATGTGGAGCCAAATGGTACCCAGAGGTGCACCACTTGGCGGGACATACATGGAGCGGACGACCGAACTCGAGGAGCTGAGGATACCATCTATAACCACCCTCCAGGTGGGATATCCGGAGGACAACTCAGTGGTTTCTCCTTTACTTTTCTATTGTTGTACTTTTTTTTCAGTTGTACTGCACTTTCTGTTAGGTTGGTATACATGCCCATTTACATTTCATCACTTACTTTTGTATTCAGTTTACATAGTGCTTACTTCTCTTACATACTCCGTTGTGTTTGTTTACTATATAAAAGCAATGCCTTACCTTTTTATCAGGATATACGACTTCGGTTCTAGTCGCCAGCCCCTGGCCTAAGGAAGGTGGGCTTGGGGTAGTCATGGAACGGGACCCGAGGATGGGTCATGAAAAATTGGTATCAAAGGAGTCAGTCCTACCGTAGAACTCACGACTCTGATCTTTCTTTTCTGTGAAGCAATAGTGTTAAGAGTATTGAGTGTGGTTATCAGTCCAGGGAGCCCAGTATTGGTGTGGCGGCCGACGTATCCATACACCTGGACCATGACTTCTGATTTCTGACTCGATGCATGAAAACACTGATTGCATGTGTGTTTCAAAAATTTTCTTTGTTATTACTTTTTGTCATCTCACCAGGTATATAGTTTTGACCGTGGTGCACCAGTTTCTTTTCAGGATGGCCCCACGAAGGTAGCCAGCTAGTGTTCCGAGTCTCATGCGAGATGGTATCCCACTGATCGATGAGGGATCGGTGTTGGGCCGCATCACAGCGGAGGCACCAGCAGTACCACTACCCGTTGAGCCACCAATACTACTATCCCCAGCATCAGAGAGTGCACGCCGCCTGAGTGAGCTGCACGAGTTTCAGCAACATAGGCCACCCAGGTTCCATTGAGAGAAAGACCCTCAGGAAGCCGAGGATTGGCTGGAGGCTATCGTCAGGGTCTTCAGATTTTTAGGGACACCATCTGACCATATGGTGTTCCTTACCATGAGTCTACTGCACCTAGTAGCAGGTAGATGGTGGAGATTGATGCTTCAGGTGCACGACGAGGCATCTCTACTTTGGATAGACTTTGAGAGTGTAACACCCGAGACTTTTATGTTATATAAATCACCAAAGTAATCTTTTCTACACAACACTTGCTTGTCTTGTTTTACACGCAATCACGACCTTCCTTGATAGCTTGCGTCGTACACAATACCGAGTTTCACTAAACAATGAAATGCTATTAAAATATTATTAAAACTATCCGTTATGAATAGTAATAACCACTTTTTGAAATTTTTTGAATTTTATTTTTCAAAATGGAATTCATTTTTGGATTCGGAATACCGAAATTATCCAAGGGTGAAATTTTGGTATTTTTCTGAAAACGTTCAATTTTTGATGAATAGTGAAACCACTAAGTGGTAGGTTAAAAACTGAATTTTGCATAAAACTTAATTTTACCGCTTCTGTGAATGAAATTTCGAAAATTCGACAGACACGGTTAATATCATGGACTAAAATGTGGTTCAATGAGATGAAAATAATTTTTGGTGAATAGTAACTTTTTACTTTTTTTTACCACGGTTAATAGTAAATAGGGTATCTAAGGGTAAATATGATATTACTATTACCCTAAAACATGTTCTAATTGTATTGGATATGTGTAATTCGACCAAAAACAACCTTATGAATATAATATGACCATTTAGGTCCACTTGGATTAGATTATGGAATTTAATATTATTTTATTTAATGAATAGTTAAAATAGTTAAAATCAAAGTTTAATAACTAAAACATTTTTAATATGGGGTAATACATAAGATAAATTGGACTATAAAAATTCATTAGAAATCTAAAAAGATTTCCTACATAATGATAGTTTATTTATAATTTTTAGACTTTAAATAATTTAATTTATTTATGACAAAACGATGATGCAGTAATTACCCTTTTAAGGAAATGTTAACATAATTGATGTTATAAATGCTCAAATAAATGTAATTTGAGACTTTTTATGAATTCCACTAATTTTCTAGGTTACTATGATATATTAGTGTTGATTTAATCAACTTGGTTCGAACATATAATTTTGTTATGACTTTCACAAAAATCTTATATCAAATAGTGTCAAAATTGACACAAAATAGTTTTTAAATCAAATATTATATTATTAATTGTTATTTTATTCCTAAAAATCTAAGGTTCGGCCAAATGACTTAGATAAGGATATATATTAATAATAAACAACTTGGGGTTCGTATAACATGTTATAGTATGTCTATTAACCATATAGTATAAGAAAACAAAAAGTCATGGTAAAAGTTAAATTATTTAACTTAGAGTTAAATCTAATTGATAAGGTTAAAATAATACCTTAAACTTGTCTAAATCCTATTGGTTGATAGGATTTCGACCCATCCCCAATTTAGCTTCGAAATAAGACCCTTTGGAACCATTATAAACCGATTTTTACTTTAATATAAAATAATATTTTGAGATATTTCTAAGGTGCCCCTCTCCTCCTTTATAAAAGGGAACCTCCTCCCCCTCCTCCTCACACTAATTTGAGCACTCAAGCTCGTCCAACCCCTGCCATTTTCTCCTCTCCACTTCCCTAGAATAATCCTAGAGGTCCTGGTCTTCTTCAAAGACCAATCTTATTTCCCTAAGTGGTGGATTCAAAGAGGCGTTCCAAAGAAGAGGTAATATCCATTACCGATCATTTCAATTTCTTTCTACTTCAACTTCTTATTATTTAGTTGTTTCATGATAAAGTAATAACATAAGTATTACTTACATACTGATATGTTATTATAAATATGAAACAACCCTAATTCACATTCTATCCATCCTACGGAAAAATGAAATCACCGTGCGTGCGTACGTACGGAATACCGTCTCCACGCCGTGGTGTAATCTATTTTCCACCTTCACCTTACAAGGATGGGTATAATGGTGTAATGAGTAACTATTTATGATTATTATAAATTAATATTGATACTGAAATAATATATATATACTCCAATACAATTCCACGATCATAGGAATGATATCATCACTCGTACGTACGTACGGAATACCGTCTCCACGATGTGATGCGACTCGTTCTACATGATCATCATTACATAGTAATTATATAAATGAATTGAATGAATAAATATAATATATTTTACACTAATACCATTCCGGATATAAGGTATCTATAACCTTAAAAGAAGAATAAAATTTATTCGAAAAAACATGTATAAGAACAAAAGGCAATAAAGACCTGAGTAACAAGTAACAATGAAATATTACTAACAACAAGCTAAGAATATGAACATATATGATATCATATCAATATGTATGATTCTGAAATAAGTCAATAACATTATTTAAACCATTATACAGGAGCTTTAGACACGTACAAATCAAATCGGACCTAAGGTAAGGGAAATATCACAATCTCATTTTTATCTGAGATTGTTTATTCGTAAGTATTTACTGGGGTGTATTTTATCAACCACATCCATTTTTCATCAATATGTAATATTATTTCCATACACCTACAATTTTTTAAATCCATTTTTACCCTTCGGTGTGTTTTTAGTAATATTTATGAAATGAATCTTCTGTCGTTTTTCGTATGAGGTACTTTTTGTCTTTTCCGAAAAAATACGAAGAATGTTTTTTAACTTATACGGCATGAATGGATTTTTAAAACTTTATTTCCAAGAATCATCATTTACATGTTTTCAAGTTTATTTTTAATCAACTTCTTTTAGTTTATAATTGTATGACATGTTATGAAAGGAAAAGTGTTTTTGAAGTAGAAAGGATATTTTCCTCAAGAATGGAGTTTAAGTGTTTTATCAAAATAATTTTCCATCTAAGATAATAAAGGGTTCTGTTTCTATCCATATTATTACATTGATTTGACTATGTTGTGATGGAATTATTTTTATGAATTCCTCTATCGTATATGAACTGTTTCATGATGTCATGATGTTTAAGATTCCCATTTTTATTACATGGGTTATGCAATGATGTATGGATTATGATTTTGTGGCACACATAAGAATGGTATCATTATGAGATGGGTGGGACCTATATCTCCCTCCAATGCATTGGGTAAAGATTTTATATCTCATGAGATTGACATGGCTGGAACGGTAGGTTATAACGGTTCAGTGAAACAGGACTGGAACAAGGGTGACTCGGTTCAGAAAGGGACTTTGTCCACTAAGATAGTCTTGGCAATGAGTCATGACTAACAAGAAATGATTTTCCATGATTATGTGTGCATGCCACAATGTTTCAAGTTTCATGTTATGATTATGGGGATCTCATTTTCACTTCTATGATTTGTTCCATGTTAAGATATTATGATCTCTTTTGCAGGTTATGATTTTCAAAAAGATATGATATGATTTTTATTTCCTTTATTTGCCCTTGCTGAGCATTTGAGATCACCCTTTTATGTTTTCTTTTCCCCAGGTCAGGAAGATGGATATTAAGTAGAATATGCTAAAAGGGACCCTAGATATGATGAAATAAATGGGAGACACTGTAGAAGATTTATGAACTAGTTGTTTATGTTTCATAGTTTCTAAAGACACTATACCTATACGGTCCTTTGTGGTTTTGTCATATGTTGTAATAAGTGTGCTTCAATTTTGAAGTATTAACAATGTATGTAAAGTATGGGACGTTATAGTTGGTATCAGAGGAAAGGTATAGTCAACCTTTGGAAACTAGGATATGAAAGCCTTAGTAAGAACCCTAAGGATAAGTCTAAGCATAGAGCACAATATTAGTGTTTTAGAAATGGCCATGAATAACCTAGGATAAGACGTTAAGCGTGAAAAGTTTATTCTTGATTTATGTGGTTTTCCTATTATAATTAGTGTTGCTCACACTATTCTTCTTGGTTTTAGTCAATGGCTGGAACCCGAAGGAACCGTGTTAATGCGGAATGTGATGGGCAATGCAATGATTGTCCCCCTGAGCAACCAAACTATATGGGAGCTGGAATGAAAAATCTTGTAGCCATGCTCACACAACTTTCTCAAGCTATGAATCATGTAGGACTTCCAAACGAGCAAAGGAAGGAGCAACATTCTGTTGAATCCTTCATGAGGCAGCGTCCACCTTCTTTCAGTGGGTTTACTGATCCATTAGTTGCTAAACAATGGATTAGTACTACTGAAAAGATATTTTCAGTTTTTCAATGTTCTGAACATGATAAAGTCATCCTTGCAGTGTATCGTTTGGAAGAAGATGCTGATCAATGGTGGAATCTTATTAAGAATACGAGGCAAAGGCATGAAATTGAGTCTATGGAATGGGACGAGTTCAGGAACATATTTTTCAATAAGTACTTCCCTCATATTCTCCGAACAATGATGGAGAAAGAGTTTCATGAACTGAAGAAAAGGGATAATGAATCTGTTGGTACCTATGAAGCAAATTTTACAAGACATGCAAGGTACGCTTCTGGTATTATTATCCAACCCGAGAGTAAGATCGATCGATTCTTTAGTGGCTTAAAACCAAGTCTTCGAAGGGCGTTAGCCATAAGGGACTTCAATAGCTACGAGGAAATCATTCGATGTGCTCTCAAAGTCAAGATGGAGATTGGAGTAACCCATCAGTCATATGGGTTTGATAAGAAGAGGAAAATGGAATTCAAAGGAAAATCTAAAGAGCACACTGAAAAGAAGATGAGCTTTCCCTTATGCTGAAAGTGTGGAAAAAAACATGGATGGAGTTGTCTTAAAGGGACAAGTAAATGTTTCAATTGTGGAAAAGAAGGTCATCGGGAATTTGAATACCGCGATAATGGGAAGATGATGTCTAATGATGCAAACAAAGGAAGGGATACACAGAATGAACCTACTACACTTCAATGTTTCAAGTGCAAGGAGATGGGGCATTATGCCAATCAATGACCAAATCCAAGGGTTGATGATGATGGTTGACGTCAAAAAACTCTTAAGGCTAATGGCAAAGGAAAGTCACGTGCAATTTCTATCAGCGAGGTAGAGTACGATAACGATGTGGTGAAAGGTACTCTTACCATCCACTCTAAAGAAGAAAATGTTTTATTTGATTCTGGATCCACCCACTCTTTTATTTCTAAAGAATTTTCTAATGGTATCACCATATTACCTCAACAATTAGATGTTGAGTCAGCTGTGACAACACCTAATGGCACATCAATCGCATCAAAAGTTTATAATTCTTCTCCGATTGAAGTTTGTGTGAAAGTGCTTCCTGCAAATCTTGTGATCCTTCCTATAGTGGAATTTGATGTGATTCTTGGTATGGATTTACTTTCTTTATACAGAGCTCATATCAATTTCCAAAGAAGGGAAGTCACATTTCATATTCCAGATCAATCTATGATCATCTATCAATGCAAGGATGAACATAACCTTCAAGTGGAAATTTCTTCCATTTTATGGGTATTGATTCCACTAAATGAAGGCTATTTATCTCAAATGGTTGGTGAGAAACTCACGATTAAGAATATGCCCATCGTACGGGAGTTTGATGATGTCCTTCCGGAGGAACTACCGGGTCTTCCACCAAATCGTGAAGTTGAGTTTTCAATAGAACTCGTACCGGGTGCTTTGCCTATTTCAAAGACACCTTATAAAATGGCCCCAATCGAGTTGCAGGAATTGAAGAAGCAACTCCAAGAGAATCTTGATAAGGGATTCATACGCCCTAGTGCATCACCTTGGGGAGCACCTGTTCTATTTGTTAAGAAGAAAGATGGATCAATGAGACTCTGCATTGATTATCGAGAACTTAACAAGATCATTATCAACAACAAATATCCTCTCCCACGCATTGATGACTTATTTCACCAACTACGTGGAGCTCAATACTATTCCATGATTGATATTCGTTCATTGTATCATCAATTATGGGTCAAAAGGGAGGATATACCAAAGACGACTTTCCGTACAAGGTATGGACACTATGAATTTATAGTGATGCCATTTGGTCTTACTAATGCCCCTGCTATCTTCATGGATCTAATGAATAGAGTCTCTAAATAATATCTTGATCAATTTGTGGTAGTCTTTATAGACGATATTCTTGTCTAATCAATGAGAAAGGAAGAGCATGAAGATCACTTGAGAATTATATTGAAGACCCTGAGAAAGGAGAAGCTTTATTCCAAATTTACCAAGTGTGAATTTTGGCTTCAAAAAGTTGCATTTTTGGGTCACATAATCTCAAAAGAGGGGATATCTGTGGATCCAGCAAAAACAGAGGTTATCGAAAGATGGTCGAGACCAACAACAGTAACTGAGATCCGATGTTTTCTTGGTTTGGCTGGATATTATTGACGTTTTGTAAAAGATTTTTCACGATTATCTAATCCACTCACCAAGTTGACTCGGAAAGGAGTTAAGTTTGTTTGGACAGAGGAATGTGAAGAGAATTTCAAGGAGTTGAAAAGAAGGTTATCCAGTGCACCTGTGCTCACACTGCCTTGTAGTGGAGAAAGGTTTGTGATCTACAGTGATGTATCCAAGAAGAGATTGGGGTGTGTTCTTATGCAAAATGATATGGTGATAGATTATTCCTCATGACAGTTGAAAATCCATGAGAAAAATTACCCAACACATGATTTGGAGTTGGCTGTGGTAATCTTTGCATTAAAGATGTGGAGGAATTGCCTTTATGGTGAAAGGTGTGATATTTATACTGATCATAAAAGTTTAAAGTATATTTTCACACAAAAGTAGTTGAATATGCGTCAATGAAGATGGTTGGAGCTGATAAAGGATTACGACTGCTCAATCCATTACCACCCTGGGAAAGCAAACAAGGTGGAAGATGCATTAAGTCGACAAGACCATGCTAGTTTATCCATGATGAGGATCACAAAAGATCCAATATTTATGGATTTACAAAGGATGGATCTTGGAATTATAATGGAAGGGGAAAAATCTTATCTTTCTCAAATGAATTTTCAACCATCTATACATGTGAAGATTAAAGAGGCCCAGAAAGAAGATGTCGAGTTACAAAAGAAGGTGAGAAATGTTCCTGAATTCAACCTTGATTGTGATGGGATAATAAAGTTCAGGAATCGGGTTTGTGTTCCTCCCATCCCCGAATTAAAAAAGCAGCAGCTGGATGAGGCTCATAGTTCTTCATTCTCTATTCATCCTGGAAGCACGAAGATGTATAGGGACCTGAAAGAATACTTTTGGTGGGATGGCATGAAAAGAGATGTTGCTGAATATGTCTCTCGATGCTTGGGTTGTCAACAAGTTAAAGATGAGAGAAAGAAGTCCAAGGGGATGTTACAACCATTACCCATACCTGAATGGAAATGGGAAAACATCACTATGGACTTTGTCACAGGACTTCCTAAAACATCCAAAGGCAATAATGCTATCTGGGTCATAGTTGATCGTCTTACAAAGTCTGCACACTTCATTGCTATTAGAGAGTATTTCTCTCTAGATCAGCTTTCCAGGATATATGTAAAGGAAGTGGTAAGATTGCATGGAGTACAACTTTCTATTATATCTGATCGGGATCCGAGATTTACCTCGAAGTTCTGGCGATGTCTTCAGCATACTCTGGATACAGAGTTGAGTTTCAGCACTGCTTATCATCCTCAGACAGACGGTCAGTCTGAGAGAACAATTCAAACCCTAGAAGATATGTTGAGAGCTTGCTCTATGGATTTAAAAGGAGGTTGGGATCAACACTTACCTTTGGTGGAATTTTCTTATAATATTAGCTTTCACTCCAGTATTCAGATGGATCTTTATGAATCTCTCTATGGAAAGAAATGTAGGACTCCAACTTGCTAGGATGAAGTTGGGGAAAGAAAGCTATTAGGACCTGATATCGTTGATGAAATGGCAGAAAAGGTCAGATTTATTCAACAACACATAAGGGCAGCTCAGAGTCGACAGGAAAGTTATGCCGACAACCGAAGAAAAGACCAAGAGTTTGAAGTGGGTGATAAAGTGTTCTTACGAATATCTCCCTGGAAGAGGGTTATGAGATTTGGAAAGAAGGGGAAGTTGAGCCCTAAATATATCGGTCCTTTCAAAATAATGGATCGTGTTGGAAAGGTAGCTTACCGATTGGCGCTTCCACCGAATCTCTCTCAAGTCCACGATGTGTTCCATGTATCTCTTCTGAGAAAGTACATACCTGATCCTTCACATGTACTCAGCTCAGAAGTTGTACCGCTGGAGAAAGATCTTTCTTATGAAGAACAACAGATAGAGATTCTAGATCGTAGCGAAAAATTCCTACGAAACAAGACCACTCAATTGGTGAAAGTTTTATGGAGGAACCACCAACTTGAAGAAGCTACATGGGAGCTTGAGGATATGATGAGGGAGAAGTATCCTCATCTGTTTGTTACAAAGTGACGAATTTCGAGGGAAAAATTCATTTTAAGGGGGGTAGAATGTAACACCTGAGACTTTTATGTTATATAAATCACCAAAGGAATCTTTTCTACACAACACTTGCTTGGCTTGTTTTACACGCAATCGCGACCTTCCTCGAAAGCTTGCGTCGTACGCAATACCGAGTTTCACTAAACAACGATATGCTATTAAAATATTATTAAAACTAGCCGTTATGAATAGTAATAACCACTTTTTGAAATTTTGTGAATTTTATTTTTCAAAATGGAATACATTTTTGGATTCGGAATACCGAAATTAGCCTAGGGTGAAATTTTGGTATTTTTCTGAAAACTTTCAAATTTTGATGAATAGTGAAACCACTAAGTGGTAGGTTAAAAACTGAATTTTGCATAAAACATAATTTTACCGCTTCTGTGAATGGAATTTTGAAAATCCGACAGACACGGTTAATATCAAGGACTAAAATGTGGTTCAATGAGATGAAAATAATTTTTGGTGAATAGTAACTTTTTACTTTTTTTTACCACGGTTAATAGTAAATAGGGTAACTAAGGGTAAATATGATATTACTATTACACTAACACATGTCCTAATTGTATTGGATAAGTGTAATTCGACCAAAAACAACCTTATGAATATAATATGACCATTTAGGTCCACTTGGATAAGATTTTGACATTTAATATTATTTTATTTAATGAATAGTTAAAATAGTTAAAATCAACGTTTAATAACTAAAACATTTTTAATATGGGGTTATACATAAGATAAATTGGACTATAAATATTCATTAGAAATCTAAAAATATTTCCTACATAATGATATTTTATTTATAATTTTTAGACTTTAAATAAATTAATTTATTTATGACACAACGATGATGCAGTAATTACCCTTTTAAGGAAATGTTTACATAATTGATGTTATAAATGCTCAAATAAATGTAATTTTAGACTTTTTATGAATACCACTAATTTTATAGGTTACTATGATATATTAGGGTTGATTTAATCAACTTGTTTTGAACATATAATTCTGTTATGACTTTCACAAAAATCATATATCAAATAGTGTCAAAATTCACACAAAATAGTTTTTAAATAAAATATTATATTATTAATTGTTATTTTATTCCTAAAAATCTAAGGTTCTGACAAATGACTTAGATAAGGATATATATATCAATAATAAACAACTTGGGGTTCTTTTGGCATGTTATAGTAAGTGTATTAACCATATAGTATAAGAAAACAAAAAGTCACGGTAAAAGATAAATTATTTAACATAGAGTTAAATCTAATTGATAAGGTTAAAATAATACCCTAAACTTGCCTAAATCCTATTGGTTGATAGGCTTTCGACCCATACCCACTTTAGCATCAAAATAAGACCCATTGGAACCATTATAAACCGATTTTGACTTTAAAATAAAATAATATTTTGAGATATTCCTAAGGTGCCCCTCTCCTCCCTTATAAAAGGGCACCTCCTCCCCCTCCTCCTCACACCAATTTGAGCACTCAAGCTCGGCCAAACCCAGCTATTTTCTCCTCTCCAATTCCCTAGAATAATCCTAGAGGTTCTGGTCTTCTTCAAAGACCAATCTTAGTTCCCTAAGTGGAGGATTCAAAGAGGCGTTCCAAAGAAGATGTAATATCCGTTACCGATCTTTTCAATTTCTTTCTTCTTCAACTTTTTCTTCATTAGTTGTTTCATGATAAAGTAATAACATCAATATTACGTACATACTGATATGTTATTATAAATATGAAACAACCCTAATTCAACTTCTATCCATCCTACGGAAAAATGAAATCACCGCGCGTGCGTACGTACGGAATACCGTCTCCACGCCGTGGTGTAATCTATTTCCCACCATCACCTTACAAGGATGGGTATAATGGTGTAATGAGTAACTATTTATGATTATTATAAAGTAATATTGATACTGAAATAATATATATATACTCCAATACAATTCCACGATCATAGGAACGATATCATCACTCGTGCGTACGTACAGAATACAGTCTCAACGATGTGATGCGACTCGTTCTACATGATCATAATTACATAGTAATTATATAAATGAATTGAATGAATAAATATAATATATTTTACACTAATAACATTCTCTATATAAGGTATCTATAACCTTAAATGAAGAATAAGAATTTATTCGGCAAAACACGCATAAGAACAAAAGGCAATAAAGACCCGAGTAACAAGTAACAATGAAATATTACTAACAAGAGGCTAAGAATATGACCATATATGATATCATATCAATATGTATGATTCTGTAATAATTCAATAACATTATTTAAACCATTATACAGGAGCTTCGGACACGTACATAGCAAATCGGACCTAAGGTAAGGGAAATATCACAATCTCATTTTTATCCGAGATTGTTTATTCGTAAGTATTTACTGGGGTGTATTTTATCACCCACATCCATGTTTCATCAATATGTAATATTATTTCCATCCACCTACAATTGTTTAAATCCATTTTTACCATTCGGTAAGTTTTTAGTAATATGTATGAAAGGAATCTTTTGTCGTTTTTCGTACGAGGTACTTTTTGACTTTTCCAACAAAAATACGAAGAATGTTTTTTTTAACTTATACGGCATGAATGGATTTTTAAAACTTTATTTCCAAGAAGCTTCCTTTACAAGTTTTCAAGTTTATTTTTAATAAACTTCTTTTAGTTTATAATTGTATGACATGTTAAGAAATGAAAAGTGTTTTTGAAGTATAAAGGATATTTTCCTCAAGAATGGAGTTTATGTGTTTTATAAAAATTATTTTCCATCTATGATAATAAAGGGTTCTGTTTCTATCCATATTATTACATTGATTTGACTATGTTGTGATGTAATTATTTTTATGAATTCTTTTATCGTATATGAATTGTTTTATGATGTCATGATGTTTAAGATTCCCATTTTTATTACATGGGTTATGCAATGATGTATGGTTTATGATTTTGTGGCACACATAATAATGGTATCATTATGAGATTGGTGGGACCTATATCTCCCTCCAATGCATTGGGTAAAGATTTTATATCTCATGAGATAGACATGGCTGGAACGGTAGGTTATACCGGTTCAGTGAAACAGGACTGGAACTAGGGTGACTCGGTTCAGAAAGGGACTTTGTCCACTAACATAGTCTTGGCAATGAGTCATGACTAACAAGAAATGATTTTCCATGATTATGTGTGCATGCCACAAAGTTTCAAGATTCATGTTATGATAATGGGGATCTCATTTTCACTTCTATGATTTGTTCCATGTTATGATATTATGATCTCTTTTGCAGGTTATGATTTTAAAATAGATATGATATGATTTTTATTTCCTTTATTTTCCCTTGCTGAGATTTTTAGCTCACCCTTTTATGTTTTCTTTTCCCCAGGCCAGAAGATGGATATTAAGTAGAATATGCTAAAAGGGAACCTAGATATGATGAAATAAATGGGAGACACTGTATAAGATTTATGAACCAGTTTTTTATGTTTCCCAGTTTCTAAAGACACTATACCTATACGGTCCTTTGTGGTTTTGTCATATGTTTTAATAAGTGTGCTTCTATTTTGAAGTATTATCAATGTATGTAAAGTATGGGACGTTATAGAGAGTCTCTTTTACTCAGAGATTTTTCAAGCGACCCTTCATGCGGTGCGCATCCAGGAGTTACTTCATCTGCGACAAGGCAGCATGGGAGTATCCCATTACTCAGCGAGGTTTACCGACCACTCGCGCTACTCCACGAACATGTTACGGGACCCATTATTTAAGGCCCGAACCTTTGAGTAGGGACTGAGACACGATATCAGATCTTTGATGATCTCCCTAAGCATCCCGACGCAGGCGGGAGTACTAGAGTGAGCCCTTCTTGTGGAGAGCATCCTCGCTAAGCCGACACCAGCAGCAAGACCTACCACCGGGTTACACGTTATAGAGTATTCTGCAGCTGACAGTAGACAGATTTCGTAGAGGTCCAAGTGGACCAATCAATCAGGATAGAAACCCCAAGATACTTGTTCAAAGGTGAGGGTCACACGAAATAGAGCAATCCATTCGAGGGGCAGTCAGTGCTATGCATGCGGAGGGTAGGGTCACATGGCTTGGGACTGCCCAACCCGCCATGCGAACGAGCAGCATACAATAGAGGGACCTCCTAGGTAGAGTCAGAGTTTCGACCGTGGTGGTATGCCGGGAGTTGGAGGACGAGGTAGAGGAGATGGCTGAGCATCAGGTGGTGAACGACGCTTTGAGGCTCCACCACCACCACCACCAAGAGGACCACCCCGACCATAGGGTGCTGGCAGATAGGGGATGGCTCAGATCTAGGCAGTCGAGGCCTATGAACATGGCTCACCTGTGATGAATCGAGGTACTATCTGTGTCTACTCCACCCTTGATGCAGTACTTATAGACATAGGAGCGAGTCAATATTTTTTTGCCACTGCCCTTGTTCGGGGCTCATAGATTCTGACAGAGCTGTTGGCTTGATCTTTATGGCTAGAGACTCCTACGGGAGTAGACTCACCGATTTATCACTATTGCCGGCAGTGTGAACTTACTCTAGGAGGCGAGAGCTTCAGATAGGATCTTCTTGTAGCAGTGTCGATGCCTTACGATGTCATCTTGGGTACGGATTTGTTTTCTACAGTCCAAGCTCCGATCGACTGCATTAGGTGCAAAGTGTGGTGTGTCCGCACGGATGGGACCAGGTTCACCTTCACAAGAGAGAAGGGATCCTTTGCATCACAGGGTGTAATTACTTAGAGGAGAGGTTATCCGATCACACATCAGTTGGCTAGTCTCATCCTCAGAGTGGTTGATGTGTGGAGTCTGAGTTTTCCTATTATTGTGGATCAGTATGCTGACGTTTTTCCTGAAGACATTCCAGGACTACCTCCTTGTAGAGGGGTAGAATTATACATATACATGTACCCTGGGACATCACCGATATCTACTCCAGCATATCCGATGTCTCCTACCGAGCTTCGTGAGATGAGGGTACAGCTGGAGGACTTGCAGGGAAAGAGATTCATCTGACACAGTGTTTCACCATGGGCTTCTCCGATTCTGTTTGCCAAGAAAGAGGATGGGAGCTTATGACTATGTGTAGACTAAAGTCGCCTGAATCAGGTGACCATAAAGAACAAGTACCCACTCTAAAGGATTGACGACCTCTTTGATCGGCTCAAGGGAGCACGATAGTTCTCGAAGATAGACCTCAAGTCAGCCTATCACTAGCTCAGCGTTCGAGATGAGGATGTGCAGAAGACTGCCTTCAGGTGTCGGTAAGGACAGTACGAGTTCTTGGTTATGCCCTTTGGTGTAAACAACACACCAATAGTGTTCATGAGTCTCATGGATAGTATCTTCCAGCTTTACCTCAATTGTTTTGTCATATTCTTTATCGATGAAATACTAATTTACTTGACTGCTGAGGAGGATCACTCCTACCACTTTCGGGTTGTACTGGACACACTCCGAGAGCACCAACTTTATGGTAAGCTCTCGAAGTTCCTGTTCTGGATTTAAGAGGTTCATTTATTGGGACACATCATCTCGAGGGCTGGGATTGTAGTGGACCCAGCAATGAACGAGGCTGTGCTTGCTTGGGAGCCACCCAAGAGCGTGATGGAGGTGCGGAGATTTCTGGGTCTGGCTGGGTACTATCGGAAATTTGTGCCAGACTTCTCCAGAGTTTCAGCACCACTTTCAGCTTTGATGAAGAAGGTGAAAACATTCGTGTGGTCCGATATATTTCATCAGAGCTTTCAGGAGCTGAGAAATATATTGAACAGTGCACCCATATTGAGGCTACCAGTGGAGGGCGTTGGGTATGTAGTTTACTACGACACGTCAGGGACCTGACTCGGGTGTGTCCTGATGCAGGAGCGAGCGGTGATCTCCTATTGTTCATGGAAGTTGAGGCAGCATGAGCAGAACTACATTACCCAAGACCATGAGTTAGTTGCAGTGGTCTTAGCCTTAAAGATGTAGAGGCACTATCTTATGGGCGAGCACTTTACAGTCTACTCTGACCACCAGAGTCTCAGGTATAACTTCTCATAGAAGGACTTGAACCAGATACAACGGCGATGGAATGGGTTCATCCATGACTATGACTTTGAGATAGTCTATAATCCTTGGAAGGGGAATGTTGTGGCTGATGCTCTCCGTTGGAGATCCGGCATTCAGCTGCTTGGAGAGGTGACAGAGCAGCTATCCGCTTTGCAGATATCCTTCATGGATAGATATGGAGCAGCCTTTCTACAATCTATCATTGTCACTCCTCCACTCTTGTGAGTCAGAGAGGTGCAACATGGGGACATTGACTGTAAGATGCAACATGCTCATATATCCACAGGGCCGGTGCCTGATGGGTTTTCTGAAGGAGGGGAGCACGTCATCCTCTTCAAGGGACGTACTATGGTACCAGTTGCATTATAGGATGAAGTGCTCAGGGATTTTCACACTTCCCTTATAGCGGTATATCCAGGAGTGGTGATGATGTACTAGGATCTCAGACAACAACACTGGTGGTCGGGCATGAAGAAGGCTGTATCAGAGTTCGTTTGATGATGCCTCAATTGTCAACAAGTGAAGGAGGAGAACCAAGTACCAGTGGGATTGGTTCAACTCTTATATGTCCCAGGGTGGAAGTGGGATGGGATATCCATGGATTTCGTGACAGGGCTTCCTTGTACATCCAGAGGACACGACTCTATCTGGGTGATCGTCGACTAACTCACCAAGTCGGCCCACTTCCTACCGATCAGAGAGTAGGGCTCAGTAGAGAGCTTGGGATGCCTCTATGTCTAGGAGATCATATGGATTCATGGTGTTCCATCGTCTATCATCTCTGATCGAGACACTCGCTTTACTTCCTTGCTTTGGAAGGGATTACAAAAGGCTTTAGGGATGCAACTACGTATGAGCACCACCTTACATCCTCAGTTGGAAGGCCATATGGAGAGGACCATTTAGACCATTGAGGACATGCTCCGTGCATGTGTCCTTGAATTTGGTCGCAGCTGGGAGGATCACCTACCCTTGGTGGAGTTTGCGTACAACAACATCTACCACTCCACCATCAGGATGGAACCTTAAGAGGCACTGTATGATCGACCTTACAGATCACCTCTGTGCTGGAATGACCCTTGGCAGTCCGCACTTGTCAGACCATAGATGGTTCAGGTTGTGACGGAGAAGGTGAAGATCATCCAGGAGTGGATGAGGACTACACAGAGCAGAGGGAAGTCCTTTAATCATCGTAAATGGAGACCACTAGAGTTTGAGGATAGTGACCACATTTTCATAGGGGTCTCACCTCGACGTGGATTAAAGAGATTTGGTTTGGGCAGTAAGTTATCTTCACACTTCATCAAACCATTCTAGGTCCTTAGTATGGTTGGCGAGGTGGCTTATCATTTGGACTTTCCACCTCAGTTTCACCGGGTGCATGACGTCTTCAACGTATCTTAGTTTAGGAGATATGTAGACGACCCGTCACACATCATCGACCATGGGGAGCTGGAGATCGATGACGGGGTGACATTTACGGAGGTACCAGTGGAGATCGAGGATCAATAGTAATAGGTCCAATGTGGATGGTCGATTCCTCTGGTGCGCAATCGTTGGCAGCACGAGAACCTCCAAGAGAGCACATGGGAGTGGGAGGATCAGATGCCTGCTCAGTACCATCATTTGTTCCCATTATCTATGTTGTAGATTTACGGGGCCGTAAAGCCCTGAGGTGGGGGCAATGTAAAGACCTGAAAATTTATAGGAAAATTTTTTTCTTAAAATTTTTGGAATTTTATGAGTACGCAGTTTCTAACGGCACCTGATTCCAAGGCCTAGTGAGCCTGGAAAAATTTCCTGGAGTTTTTCCCAGGTACGTTCAGTGAATGAACGAGTGGGTTTTCTATCTTTTGAATCAGTGCTCAGAATTGAAATTTGAGGGCACCGATGAATTCGCAACATTGATATTCGCCTAAGGGTACCTTTACCGCAGTTGCGTTTTATGCAGGTTGAAAGTTAATAATTGGTAATTTAGAATAAAATATATATAATTGGTAGTAAACAATTTTATTTATATATATGGTAGTTATATACAAGAAAGGGGAGTTATGGGTGGGACCCAAAATCAACTAACTTCCCAAGGGTGGATATTAGTGAGGTGGGGCCCACACAAGCCCCAAACCTTTATCTTCCCATAATCTCACTTAAAAATCATTTAAACTCTATTTTTTAATTCATGAAAACCCCCTTAACTATGCGAACTCATCCTCTCTCTCTCTCCCTCTTTATTGTTTTCCAACACACCTTAATTAATGAATTCAACCTCTTCAATTAATTAATTTAGTGGGTTGAATTTTGAATTGAATGGGTTAATAAAATAATAGCCTTAGCCTATTATTTTATTTTTGGGGGCTTTTGTCGTGTTATGGGAGAGAGATCTTGAGAAAGAGAGTATAGTTTTCTTCTCTGACGAAGAACACCAACCTTCAAGGAAGAACGACTCGTCAATGAATGTTCAACGATTCTCCAATCCTCTTATTCCTCCACGTCAAGGGCGGAGACTGCATTGTGGGAAACATTCCAATGACGACGGTTCTTCCTCCGACATTGATGGAGAAACATCGATTTCCATGTCTATGAAGAACAAACATTATTCGAGGTAGGGGTTTTTTCATTTTGAAGTTTTTATCTTTTAACCCGTTCTTGGTTGAAATGAATTTTTTTCGGCTAACTGCTACCACCTAACACGGGTGGTGTGGGCTGAATGCACAAAGCTTGACGACCATCCGTAGTCTCTATTAATTGAGATGGAAATCATGAAAAGAAGGTGGTGATGAACGAGAGTGGTAGTAGTGCGCCGGACGTGAGAGAAAGAACCCCGACCCACAGCCGCGAGCCTCTTGACCGACGAAGAACCGGCTGGCCATAGTCGTCCGGGCTGAAGGGAGGAACCGCGGCTCCCCATGGCGCAGCATGACGGATGACTATGGCCAGCATTCCATGGGCCACTTCAGTGGAAGATCATGTGGGCCCATCGGCCAGCCGAGTAGAGGAGAGCCGCAACACCAGGAGGGTACTGCGCTAGAAAAACTACGGGCCGCCCGTGCGGGCCGCTTGTGCCAAGAAGGCCGACCAGCTTCAACCGACTGGTTAGGGAGGCCAACGCCGGTTCGGGCCGCTGAGGGGTCGCGCTCCCCACCTCGGACCTCTCGGCCATTCGGCTGAGCCGCGGCCGGGCCGGGCCGTGCCCCGCCGTGTTAGGCCGTGCCCTGCTGGGCCGGGCCGGGCCACACCCATTCAGGTCGGGCCGCACATTTTCATCGGTCTGGTCCGACACCCCCGCCGTGTCGGACCCGCCAAAAATGGGTTAACCCGACCCATCTGCCCATTAGGCTTAACGGGTCGGGCCCGTTTTTCACTTAAACGCGAATAACATAAAGACCACGCGTCCGATCGACACACCGTCTGTGGCACAGGGACCCTCATGACGAGGTGATTCTTTTGCAATACTCTAAGTGAGTTTTTTTATGAATTTTGGGAAAGTATCAGGTTAGAAACGAGCATAATTTTAACCAGGCCCCGGGAATGGAAAAGCCAATATCTCTCAGACCGGGCATCCGGTTGACGCTCCGTCTATCGTGTTGAGTTTCTTTTGATGAGACAAATCATTGGGATAAATCAACATCAGACTTTGTGACAGTTGATGTATCGACCTCCTTGGATCGAGGAGCATACCCTCTCAGAATCGAGAATGTTATGTGCATGAACCCTAGAGGTGGCTATGACTATGACGACTACCATGCTGGGATCCTCTATGGGTTCAACGATGATGACTACTATATTTGGATACTCCGTGGCTTCGACAGTGACAACTACTGTGTGTGGATCCTCTGTGGGTTTGGCAGCGATGACTACTATACTTGGATCCTTCGTGGGTTTGGCAGCGGTGTTGTCTATACATGGATCCTACGTGGGTTTGGCTGCGACGAATTCTATACTAGGATCCTACATGGGTTCGACAGAGAAGATGAATGAGAGGATACATCTAATCATATCCACCCCTCTTCATGAGTATTATACCTATGTGAGATAAGTCTTGACCTTCAATCATTATCATCGATGGGATTGACTTTCTTTCCTGTGGGGACTGGGTTGTGCTTTCCTGTGTGGACTGGGTTGTGATTGGTCTCGAGAGTTGGAGTCAAACTATAATTTATGACTTAGGTATATGTATGGGCATATACCTAATTAGAGTTGGTTTATACCTTGTGACTGTATCATTCCGTTGTGGTTTATCCTTCATGGGTTCTGGGAGAATATCAGGGGTCTTGGGGTCCTTACTAAGTATCGTATACTCACCCCTGCATGTGATATGCCCGCACTACGTTGTGTTGGATGCAGAAGACGTTCATCACTGATCGAGGTAGAGGCATGTGGAGCCGAACGATACCTGGAGGTGGACCACTTGGTGGGACATAAACAGAGTGGACGACCAGAACCAATGAGCTGAGGAGACCATCTATACCCACCCTTTAGGTGGGATATCTGGAGGACGACTTTGTGGTTGTTGGTTTACTCTATAGCTATTGTACTTTCTTTTCAGTTGTAATTCACTTTTAGTTGGGTTGGTATACTGACCCATTTACTTTTCATCACTTACTTTGGTATTCTGTTTACTTAGTGCTTACTTCTCTTGTGTACTCTATTGTGTTTTTTTACTATATAAAGGCAATGCCTTATCTTTTTATTAGGATATATGCCTTTGGGCCTAGTCCCCAGCCCCTGGCCTAATGAAGGTAGGCATGGGGTAGTCACAGAATGGGCCATGAGGATGGGTCGTGACAGAAGTATAGTAGAATTACGATGTTTTATTAATGTTATATAATGATATTTTATCATCAAATTCCTTATCATTAATAATCCTGATAAATTATTAGATTATAACATAAAACTCTTACCACTTTTGTAACTTTTGATTCATCATCCCCATGAAATAAATAACCATAGAAGGATTTTAAAAAATATTAAAATTTTTAATAATCATAATAAAATAAATTAATGGTATATATATACACAACATGATAGAAAAAAGTTGTCAAAATCGAATGTGCCTCATAGAATTAAAAGTGATACCTAAATCACCAAACCTTAGTTCAAACTTCCCTTGTACACGATCAAACCTCATGTATAACAAATAAATATTTTCTGTAAATATATTATAGAACTATAATATTATATATCATAACATAGATAAATTACATACATGGTTTCATCAACATTTTATTAATTATTCTTTACTAATATAACTATTTTGAGTGATAACATCTTCATTTATCATGCATGTTTTGGTTCTGTAGTTTCAGGCCATGTACATTGATCATGGATCAATAATATCCTTATTTTTATTCATGTTATATATTTAATATATATCATTTTTATACATATTTATATTCATTCATAATAGTTAGTGATGGAGAAATGAATTATACCATTCATGGAGACGATATGTCGTACTTACACATGAGTGATATTTCAATTTTATTGATGGATGAAATGAAAGAAAGGAATATAATAAATCACGTTTAAAAAATTATTTTTATGTCATATATATAAAAAATATTCATTAAATATATCAATTTTAACAAAAATTTAAAAATTAAAGGAATAATGAATAACATCGCTTCATGGAGGTGGTGGTACAAAGATACACATAATTGACAATATCATTTTCCAAATGATTTTAAGGTAACAATTTATCCATTAAATTATCATTAAATTAGTATAATAATTTAATATATATTATATTAATACATTATACAAATCATTATATTCATACTTGGGTGGTAGTGATGAAAAATGAACTACATGCTTCTATGAGAAGGATGTTCATCATACACACGATCGATATTTTCGGTTCCCATTAGATGGAAGAGGAGATGGATATATGTTAAGAAATAAATATAATAAAATAATATATTATGTAATATTATAGATTAAATATATTTGAATTATTTTTTACATTAATTAAGGAAGTAATATAGGATGATACAATTGAATGATCATAGGGATTAAAATCAACTTCGCTTAGAATAACCTCATTTTTCATCTCTCAATATAGATCATAGGGTTGGTATTTTGGGATAGAAATTATCTATAAAAAATGTGAATTGAATATTTGGAGGGATTTTTTTAGTGTTAGGGCTATCAAAATGGCTTAGTAGTAGTGAATAGAAGGGGGGGGGAGGCCCCCTTTTATAATTTTGAAAGAGTGATTTTTTTGCAAATACCCATTAATAATCAATAATGGGACATCACTCTAACCCCAAGTTCCAAAAAAAAGTAATAAATAATGGATTGGAGGTATTATATAATCTTTAAACACCTCCAATATAAAAAATCAAAATTTTTATCATTTTCTTTCAGAACCTCAATGTTTACATGGTTTTACCATTTTAGTTTTCACTAACATAGCTATTTATTTATTTATTTATTTACATAAGTTATTCATACATTATGTATAAATATAAATTATATTTCCTTATATAATTATGATATAGATATTGTAAATATATACTTCATTTAATCATTTAATAGTCCTATTTGTGTGGAAATTTTATTCTAACATATGTTCATGTAACGTGCAAAACCCTTTTTAAACATTAATTGAGGTAAATAAATTTTTTATTATTTTAATATTCATATAGAAATAAAATTATATTTTACTTATTAAATAATAATATATAACCTAATTAGAAATATGGAATCCATTTTTCAAAACTCAATTCACTATAATGGAAGAATAGAATTTTAAAATTAAATCCACAAGCTCGATGAAAAGAAGCTTTTGAATGAAAATGATTCCTTAAATAATAATTGTTTTTATATTAAAAATAAAAATAATATTACTTTTTTACTAGATTGTTTTAATAATAATATAATTAGAAATATAATTCCTTTAATATCCATTGATAAAAATCAAAAATTCTAAATTCTTTTTACGAAATCCGATTTTTCAAAACAAAATGTATTTTTCACTATTAATAAAAAAATGGATCCTTTGAGAAACTTCTCAAATATTCTCTATATGATATTTTTTAAATTATTATTTAAATAATTATTTTAAATAATTGGTATGAAATTTTTAAAATTTTTGAAAAATTATTTTTTTAAATATGTGTGTAGAATGTGGAAAACAGTTGTTTTTTTAAAAAATGGGTTTTCAAAATATTACTGGACTTAATATTATACCATCAATGGGAAAAATATTACATGGATCATAAAAAATTTAATTTAATATAATATTAAATATAATCATTCAAAAACAATGACTAATTTAATCGTTTCATAAAAAACATGTTGTGTACATAAATACAGTTTTTCAAGAAAATATATATTTTTAATTTCAAATGGGTTTTTATATTCATTTACAAAATAATAATATCCGATGAATTTATTTTACATTTTTCTAGACCACATAAATATTATTATTTTTATTATTATATATAAAAATTAGTAAAATATCTAGGAAATAATTATCTTATTAGATAATTACATTATTATAGTATATCACAGTTTATTTGAACTCAATGTTGTGTGTAGTGAAATATATCAACAAAAACAAGTTTATTTTTTAATAATCACTTCATAAAATATTATTATATTATATATATAATTTTAATTTCTACTAAAAAAACATCTGAGGATCTCCATGTGATCCCTTAGAATAAGATAAGCATTAAAGGTTTCCATCAATGGTGATTCCCCAAGCTTGGATATCATAGAAATTATAACCTTCTTAAAATTCCCTGAACTATGATTCCAACAATAATGAAATTGATGGAATTTATCTTCGGGATAGTCTAGGGAAAACCCTAGAGATTTTACTTCCTTGCCAACCGCATATTAATGAGTATTATTAAGAAGAATCATGATATTTGATGTGATTTTTTTTAGTTTTTTTATTTGGTTACATATATTTATACCTACTAAATTAAATACTATATAATAACCATCAAATTAATTAATTTTGATTTTTTGTACAATATTTTTTTATGTTAGTTTTTCATTTAAATAATGTCATAAATATAAAATTATTTTCAAATATAAATTACGACTAAAATCTCAAGGAAATTAATTTACCCCTTCCTTAAATTGTATCCTCGTAATTTTAATTATCATCGAATAATGAAAACAAATAAGGGTATATAAAATTTTTACACGAACCATTGTTTATGTTATAAAGATATCCAAAGAATAAAAATATAGTAAATATATAATTTTTCTTAGAATAGCCATATCCAAATCATTGACCTTTCCCCAACCGTTTCATCCAAGAGCCTATAGTTTTTTGGTATAAGAACCAAAATTTTATAATTAGATTCTAATGGTTTTTTGTAATTATACATTCATTGGTATACTGTCATATGATGAACTGAAATGTGATATCCTTATTTTAAATAATTTTTATCTTAGTAGATATAACCAATCCATTTCCAAAATCACATTAAATTCATCTAAATAAATGAGAATAATAATTTAACAAGGCACATTTCTCTAATAATTACATTAAGATATTGTAATTATAAAACAAGATTTTATAATTAAAAATACATTATATATTTATTGGGGTTCTTATTTAATATTCATAAAAAATTCATGTAATAAAGGAGTGGGTTGAACAAGATACAAATACAAAAATTGTAGTTCTTAAGGGGATGATATGTGTTCCTCACTATATATATTTTTTATGAACTATATTTTATAGTTGTGAATTCATTGGATTTATCTTATTCTATAGGTTTTAGATGTTTTTTATTCCTATCATTCTTATAAGGACATAAATTAGGTAATTTACATGGAAAAATTCAATGTTTAACACATTTTAAAACATTAATGGTAGTGGTACCTCATTATGAACCATATTTGATGAAATCTTCATTTTTATTTGGTAATTTGATACTCTATTCCCTAATTTTCACACAAAGGAAATTTTCTATTTCCTTTGAGCCATTCATCTTAGTGATAAATTAATTCTTTTTTACACAAATGAAAATTAAATTATTTACATCATGGGAATTGTAATTACAAATTCAATAAGACACTATCCTTATATTCTTTATTTTTTTATGATCATAAATAATGTTTATGTTGTTAATCATAAATATTGATAGCTATTTAGGAATAAATAAATTATTTCTTCTACAATACCTTATTCTATTTGACTAATCATTGGTAAAATCATTATATTGTTCATGAAATTCATAATTAACATGGTTCCTTCATGATTCATCCTTTACTATAACCATAAGTGGTTAATGTGGCTGATAATCAATTAATATCATAAGAGAATAATAATAAATAATTTCATGAAATAATAATCCCAAAAATGTTTTTCTTTATAGAACCATCACATTAGATTTCAGTTCGACAAAAATTGCTCTCCGTTTAATTAGGATATTATTTTGTTGGGTTATCTCATACAATATAAACTAATCATTTATTATCATAAAACCACCTAGAAATCTCAAATTATAATGTGATTAACTAAAACATATACACATGGGTTGTTAAAAAAATATAATGTTAATATTCTTTTACATGAACTAGTTGAAGATTGGGTTAATTATTTTTTAGTCCTTCTACGGTTAATACACCTCTGTGTATTTATTGCAGATCCTACTTCAACTTTTAGTATCTAAACAAGGATTCCATTTCTCAAAAACCACATAATATCTAATTTAAAATAAATTTATTATTTTATCTTATAAATTAACCAACCCTAATGGTTTTAACTTATGAAATCTCTTTTTAAACCCTAGAATAACTAAATTCATTGTTATTCCCATGTTTGTATTCCATTTTTTTGAAGGGTTCAATATGTTTTGTTAATGAAAAATGGAGGATTATTGAGGAATGATAATTAGATTTCATGGTTGATTGATCATATATATATATTAACATGACACTTATTGACACATTATGAATAACATGATTGAATAAAATTAGGACAAGGTAGACATAGTTAATCAGGATGATTGATGGACTATTTTTTTCAACCAAAATATTTTGTTAGTTATCTTGAGGATAACCCATATCTTGTAATAAATAGGAATAGTTTAATGGAATGAAAAATGAAATTATAATTTTCTTGAATAATTTATTTAGATTAAACATTAAGGTAGTTGGATTTGGATTTCATATATGGTTTAATTCTACACATAGATATTATCTAGGCAATTGAATAATATTGGCCCACCATGCCAAACAAAATTGACCAAAATGGAGATCTATACCTGGAGGTCCATTTGGTATAATAAGATAGTGATTTGGTCATCATATATAACCCCTATGATTTCTATTTATTAGTCTCCTAGAGGTGGGTCAATGGGCATGTGTTGGTTAGTCACAACCCAATAAGCCTTTGTCTATGATGTGTATATGAGATACGACCTCAGTGCCAAATCGAGAGGCAATAGAAATGTAGAATACTATATGTGAGAGGTTTAACGAGTGATAAATTAATCTTGTAATTAGTTATAGTGTGAAAAATTCACACTTATAAAAACCATTCATACATTTTATTGGTCATCCAACTCATTTGATCTACACCATCTGATCAAATTAATAAATCCTTATCATCATCCCTTTTTGATCATTTTTAGATCACTACCATCCATATAAAATTAATATATCCACATATATGATCATTCAAACATTTCTTCCATGTTTTAATATTGAACAAAATAAGCATATGCGGATACATGAATAATATCGTGTCTCAAATCCTTGCTCATGCAAACAATCATGGATAAATTACCAAATATTAGTCCAAGGATTTATTGAATGATAAATCATATTTAAATGAAATTGTGTGATAAAAATGAAAAATTAATTGAGTTATACATTATGGAATAAAAATAGAATGAATGAGAAAATTAAATTGAATTGGAAAAAATAAGTAATGTGATTCACTTAGACAATTTCTACATATGGAATTTTGGTAGAATGATGTACCGAGATGTTTAATATAGATGTAATTTCATATAGCTATTTTTCATAGAAAACTAGGTATATAATTAACCCACATAACTATATATTTCATGTAGTTGAAAGCATGATGAACTTTTTCACATAGAAAATTCATTTCACGTAAATGATTTTGTTTAAGAGCATCATGTAAAAAATTAATTTAGATAGCTGATTGAATGAAGGATTGAAAATAAAAAATATTTATACAGATTTCATGAAGTAATGAATTATATAAATAATGTAAATATAAAATCCATGTGAATAAAATTATTACTATTATAATATTTTGATCATTTTTATGGTGAGGTTATAAAATTAAGTGGACTGAGTCATGATAGAATTTTAAACCTAAAAATTTATGTATAAGAATAACCGAGTCATTATGGTATTTAAATATAGAGAAATAATTGAATAATTCATGGATATTATATAAATAATATCAATAATTAAGGTCAAGATAATTTATTTGTAAATGTCTACCTAATTAAATTAAAGAATAAATTTTTTCGATTTCATATATTTATGGTGAATAAATCATGTGAAGAAAATAAGCCGACACATAAATTATTTTTAGTATCATCATATAAATTTTTATTACAGTTTATTTAATACTTTTTTGAAAATGTGGCATACATTGAATCTATTTTGTTAGGAAATTATGAGAGTGACTAATACATCCAATATATTAGAAACAAAAGAGAATATAGATCACACTATATCCAGTTGGAGTGTCTCGAATAGTAGTATTGCAACCCACTATTGAAGATATTGAATAGTTCCACTGGTAGACCTATGGATTCATCTACTCATTGATGAAAATTATATTTCCAAGTTTTATAGATTCATATAATGAGAAGAAGAAAATATTTATATATTACATCATTGATGAATAAGAAAATAACATCTTTAATTGGTTCTTGGAGTGGAGTATATATTTTCATTTTTTCTATAAGTGATGTAACACAATTGGACTATGGGTTGATCATCCTTGAATAGTTTACAGTGACAATCACTTGTTTGGTAAAGAAAAGTATTTAATAGATGTAAATAATCAGTCTTAGAAAATAGTATTATTTTTTTTACCAAAATCCATAAATATTTTTTTGATTTCATACATTATTACTGCACATGTTGTGAGGCTATGAGAAATATTCATAACTAGATTTAGAACATTACCAAGTTAAATACAATGAAATTAAAAGGAGAGTAATTAATAAATAGATACCACTAATTCAATTTCCCCACACCCCTCTTAGTTGTCCATCTAGTTATAGACTCTACAAGTTTTATAAGTGGGGATTTCCTCTAAAAATCTATGTATCTCTCTGATGGTTGAAAATCAAAATTTAGTAAAAAGTATTGGTATTATAAATTTCGATGAGAATAATTATCCAACTGAATGAATAAGATGATAAAATACCTCATATCACAAGCCTTAGAAGCGAGAAATTATTAAATATTAGTTTTTATACCCATTTCTTACAATGCTCTTATGAGAAAAGCATATAAGAGAAATTTGGAAGTAGATGAAAATGATCCAAATTTCACCTTTATTCCTATATTAGAAAATTTCTACATAATTTTCATGTTATAAAAACTACTTATTAAATCTATTGAAATTTTTTAAGCTTCCAAAAATGTATCTATAAATGTAAGGAAACAAATATTAATGTTATGAGGAACCAATTTGTAGATATAATGATAGAATATTATGATAATATCAATGACTACTTTAGCAATGGTAAATAGATTATAATAAATATCTGGGGATTTAGGGAGAAGATTTAGGATTCAAATATAGTTATAATACAATTTTGGAAATTTCCATATTGTTTTTAGTCAAAACAACATCCCTAGAAAAATATAATATTTGAAAACTGATTCGTTAAAAAAATAAACATTACTCTTCATTTGAGGAAGACACCTAATTTTAAAATGAATGAAGAATATGAAATGGATTTTGATGACATTAGAAATGGAAAGGTCAGTGATGCTAAGGGTGTATTATTTGATTAATCAAGTGATGATAATGATAATGAAATGAATCTAAATGTCACTCTCATATAAAAATGATTCAAAATGGGACTGTTAAATGTAAATAATAAGAAAACGGTAAAATGTTTCAACTATGGTGACTCTGGTCATTTTTCATAAAATATAAAAAAATAAAAATTTTGATGAAATAGAATCATAATCATATAATGAATGACCTACGAAACATAAATTGGGAAAGAAGAAGAATCATGACATTGGTGGCATAAATAAGAGTTTATTGAGAATAAAAAAATCAGGATTTATTATCATTTTTTTCTTTATAGGTTGATTTTTGTTTCTTTTCTCATATAAATAGTGGATTTTTATCACTAAGTAGTTGTGATGATAGAGTATTATTGAAGAAACCATGATTTGTAGCATAAATAAAAGTTACTATTTTACATGGTATAAGTATAATTCCTCAGGAAAAAAAATTAGAAAATTGATAATGAAAAAAATATTTACTAGTGAGAAATAATAGCTAAGTAATAAATAAGTATAACATGTTAATGAGATAAAATTGAATAAATTAATGATTAATGAGCCTGAAAAAATTTCATGAGATGTTAAAAAGAAGCTGAGTGAAAAAAAGACGAGTTATTCAAAAAAAAATTTATCAGAGAAAAAATAAGTTGAACAAAGACATATAAAGCTTCAAAAAATTACTAGAGGTCAACAGAGAATATTCTCAAATTAGTGAGATAAAGTATTCCAATAATTAGGTAAAATATTTTTCTTTTAATTTACTAAATTGAAATGTTATATTTAAAATAAATGATGTGAACACCAAATTTATGGATATGGGGTCCCAAAAAAATGAGATACATTCTTCAAAATAAAGGGGAGTAATGAATTTCAAAATGTAGTTATAAAACCCAAATTGTATGTGAGTATTTGTTCTTAAAATTAAAATAATCGAAAAAATAGAGACAGATATAGAACAATTATGCTAGAGAAATGATTTATGATTTTTGTTAGTGTTATCGTAAGAAATGGAAAAAATCATAGTCTTACTAGTTTAATATGTATTTAACAGAAAATAGAAAATTAAATAAATGTATTTTAATGTGCAGATGAGGAAACATATTAGATAAAACAACTAGTGAATAGATATATATAGAAATTAGATAATAAAAAAATATATTTAGGTTCATGTTTGTGGGAGATGTGGTTTGTAAGGTCACAAGGATGGGGAATCCATGAAAATTATTAGATGTGTTCCCTATATAGTGAGAGGGATGTGGTTCCAAAATAAAACCATTCGAAATTCATGTGAAAATTCAATAAAATCTTTGGTTATCATGGAATAGTGTTTAATAGTTTGGAAAAATAAATTGAAATTGTATAAATAACTGGATAATGCTAACATACATGATAAATACAAAGGTATGTAATTGGATTCAAAAACCAAGTTGCAAGTTCATGCAAATGTATCCACTATTGGAAATATGATAATCCAAAAAATTAATATGGAAAAAGATACTCTATATAATGAAAATGTTATATAGGTGTAATAAAACAATCTAGATGATGAATCTCAACCCTCACATAAGAATCCAAAAAAATTATTCCGTGAAAAAATTAGAAGAAAAGAATAGACTAGATTTATATGAATATCTCAATATGAATGTTATCATTATGATACCCATAGGTACGTATAAGATCTATATTATTCTTATGTATTTATTAACTGTGAACATAATTGATAAATATGTTTGTGGATTTCACTTCTATAAAACATAATGAGATTTTATATCATGGATTCCACTAAATTGCATGAATTAGAGGAGTAAATGAGAACAAAAATATGTGGGGGGGATCATGAAATGTGGATGTAAATTAATTATGATATGAATCTTGATTTTTCATGATATAATATAAAAAAATGGAATTTGATGTATTCTGGGAACACTCAAATCCCCTATTCACAATTGAATAAAATTTATTAATAAAGGGAGAGTTTTACATAGAATATTATGAGAAAAAAGGGGTAGATTCATGAATTTTACATGAAATGTTTTGATTTATTTTTAATATTTAGGAAAATTATATGATTCAATTAATGGAATCTATTTTTATTTAACCCCTCATAGTGTAAAAATATTTTTTGAGCATGATATCACATGATTTTTCATTTATGGACTTCATAGACAACAATAGTTTTATATCAAATATTTTCATCACTGAGTTCTCCCACATGTAGTAACTATAGAAACCGAGGTCGTAATGTACATTGATATTAAGTATTTTTAGATGGATATTAAATACATTAGAAAATTACACATTGATGATGGTAATATTTTTCTGCCTTTGGAGACTTAGAACATAATCATCTAATCTGTGGATGGTCTACAATGTTTTACTCAAATATATTACAATTTAGTACACTTCATAAAAATACCCTACATAAAACATTTCTTTATAACTTTGGGATAGGAAACATAATAAAGGGTGAGATGAGACTCTCAGTAAGGGTAAAAAAGGGAGATAAGTAAGCATAACATGAATATAAGGGTAAGAGAATATATGATTTTTTTTAAAAACATACCCTTTGTATTAAAGATCATAATCAAGAGTCGTGGAATAAAGGATGGAAATTTATAATACATGAATTTTAATGGAATCAAAGAACACAAGCCATGAGATCATAAGACATGGAATTTATGGAATACATATAAGGAAAAAAAATATTATTTCAAGGATACCTATTAATTTGTTCATAACATTTTAGGCTTGGGATAACCACCCATGTACCTAATTTTTTAAGGGATGACCACCGACACACCATCCTCTTTGGGCTCAGGCTGACCCCCTATGTACCCTGATTATTGGGATTGAGCTAAAAACATGTGTATCCTTATCATATTTCATGGGATAAAAACTTGTATACCCACATATTTGGGCTTCGGATAAACAACCTAGTACCCTAATCATTAGTTTTGGAATTAGCACCCATGTACCCTAGGAGATCATATAGCATTCATCATTATTCTATGCATTGAAGCAATATCCATGAGAACCCGTCAGGTAAACTATAACAGGGCCAACTAGTAATATCTAGGATACATTATAATAGAATCTAAAATAGGCCTACCCAAGAATATCTGAGAGTCTCCATCATATAAGTAATTTCTATCAACAATAAAATGACTAAAGTACAAGCATATTCCATAAAAATTATAACAATTTCCATTATTCTTTTTATAACATGATTAACCCATGGAAAAGAACTGGGTTTTATATTAATATAATTTAAATCATATTTCCTAATGTAAAATTAACCTATTTCATAATAATCTCTTTGTAACATGATTAACGAGTGGATAAGAAATGAGTTTCCAAAAACAACATGCCACTAAAATATCAACCATTCTGAGAAAGAATATGAATGGTAACCTTGGATCATATTACCATTAAAGAATATATAACTCCAATGGATTTCATATTAGATGGGAAATAATTTTTAAAGGAAATTTTAAAACATTTATGGAGGGAATTATTCTTCCCACCATGAAAAATGCCTTTTAATAGTTAAAGCATTTTAAACCCATTTTCCTTGAATGTAACATTGAACAATTATAAAATAAAATTTCAAAAAAATCAACCAAATTTAGAAATTAAATCATTTCAAAAATACTTTTATATGAAAATAATCCTAAAATATCTTTTAAAAACATTTTTTAGATCATTTTCTAAAATACATTGTTTTGGAAGAAAGTAGATATCTGATGGAAGAGATAAATAAATTCATATTTTTATAACTTTTTTAATAATTTTATAAATTAAAAAATAGTGAAAAAGTTGTACCATTGAATAATTATATAGTGAATAACTAGATTAGAATAGAATCCAATATAATTCAGGAGATATGGATCATAATATTTCATCCATGGAATCATAATATAAAAAAATCCCAAAAGATGATGAGATTATGATAATAAACTCTTACCACATCGGTAATATTGAGTCAATATCCCCATTAAACTATAACATTATATTATTCTTAAAATAACATGAAATTAATGAGATTTATGATATAACATGTGAAATGAGAAGTATATAGACCTCACAAAATAATATAGATTCATAACATAACATGTTTCGAAAAGAAGGAAAATTGAGAAAATAATCCATTAAAACTTTGGTAACTTTAAAATAATAAACCCATGAAAGAGATGTCATAAAATGGTTGTGTACATACCAAAAAATTTATATATATAATAATCATAAATTACATATATGGCTAGTATATACAGCACATAGAATAAAGAGGTGGTGAATATAACATGTGTCTTACAAATGTAAAAGGTGAGATGGAAATCCCGTACTACTTCAGAAACATTTGAATTGTGATCCCCATGATAGAATATAATATTTAAAATATTTACATATCACTAAATAATGTGGATTAATGATATATCATGTCATATTTATTTATATACACTTAAAAAATAAATGAGTGGTGAATATTCCATAAGCCTCACATAAATAAATGTGACAGTAGAAATCCCCAAACCTTATGTCTTGACTTTATTCATACAGATTGAAAAATAATTTATTAAAAAATTTGTTTATTATAAATAAATTAGAGATCCATATTAATATATATAATACCATAATTGTTTTTTAATGATGGTTTATTATCCATTAATTAAAAATTTCATGTTAAAGTCATGTTTCGAGTAATAACCACATAATTTTTCATAAATGTTTTGGATTGTAATTTTTTATCCTATAAATATTATAATTATTTAATCTATTAAAGAATATAAAAAATGATATAAATATCATATATATTCAGTATATGTTTATTTATAATAATGTATAAAAATATATATAGGAAATTAAGTACATCATTAATGGAGACGGTATGATGTACATTCGCATGAATATTGTTTCCATTTTATTTTTATATTGAATGAATGAAAAGTAAAGGATATATATATATATATTATCATACCAATAGAATTTTTATTTCACATATATCACATATTTTAATTAAACCAATCCTTATCAATTTACTTTTAATGCTGGAATGAATCATATCTCTTCGCGAGGTGGTAGTTTTTCATATAGACGAACGACGTTATTCTGTTCCCACAAAATAGAAAGAATGAAGTTATTCACTATAAAATTATTTAAGAAGTATAAATAAAACCTAAATATCATATATATAATATATTAATTGTATCAACATTATTTTTCTGTGCCTTGATAGTTGGTAATTGAAATATTAATAACATTTTTTCATGAGACGGTAGTTCTCCAAACACATGAATACTGATTTCATAACCCTTTTGATGGATGTTTTTTGGATTTAACTCAAAAAATTGAAATAAAAACATATTATTACATTTAATATATTTATTATATTATATAATAATTATATAAAAACAATTTAATTTGTTTTTAGGAAAAATAAAACAAAAATGTTTATTGATCAAGGTTACATCATTATCAGGTATCTCTTTTTGGTTTGCAACAAAGGACATCCATGGATGCATTAATTCATAAACTACGGCATATAGGATTAGTGGAGGGAAGTTGGCATGTAAAATATGAAGATATTGGGCGATCCAAATTATAACACATTGAGCCCTCTCTTCTGGACTTAGTACTTGAAAAATGATGTGTAATTTTTTTTATAAAAATGAATAAAAAATTACACAATATTTTAAAACAAATTAAGAAAATTTACCAGTCTAACTTAGAGAGGATTAGAAAAAAAATTACATTTATCAGAGTTTAATAAAAATATAACAATTTCCAACAATTCTCATGCACAAGATAAAACCAAAAGAATCGGATGCCAATTTTTATCTTCTATGATTCATTTGAAAAACATTTAAAAACAAAGGGGTGAGAAATAAATTTCCCAGTAAGGGGTTAGTTATTTTTTTTGAAAAATACTTTTACGTTTTGAAATGAAATCTTTGGAAATACCTTTGAAAGTTATTTTTTATAATAATATATGAAAATAATTTTGATAAATACTTACTACTTTGAAAACAAATAAGTAAACTCTTTTGAAGGGAGCTATGATTTTGAATATACTATAAATCCCATGAAAATAGTTATGCATTTGAAAATACCTATGCTTGAGAGTACATTAAAATAATCCAGCGATTCTTCAGAAAATACTAAACATGCCTATAAAAACAAAATATTTGGGCTAATTAATCATTGAAGGTTTTTCGGGTCTACCCACATAGCGAAGGATGGGTTTAATCCCCATTAACCTTTCATATTTACAATTTTTAGGTTTCTAGATTTTCTAAAAACAATTTACACATGATATACTTATATATATTTTCAATGGATTTTTTGATTGTTGAAAACATGTCAATACATTAAGATACATTTAAATTTATATATAAAAAATATAAATAAATATATATAAACATTCCTGTGATCTTGGTTACAACCAAACCCCATGCCATAGGACATTGTAAAGTCATTTACAGGTAAGACTTATAGCTTTATACGACTGAGATTTTGTATCGCATGATTTTGTGATGATCAAATGAAGAAATTAATCCGGAAGTCATAAACTAATTGTTTGAGTTCTACATACTTCCATCTTAAATTGAAGGGAAATGTTGATTGAGAAAGGATAACCAATCTATCGAATGATTCTAATTTTTCAGAGTTATATAGACCGTTCCTCTGATACCAATAATAACCCCATGGATCCCGCCCTTCTTGACTCAGTTCTTGAAAAATTCATTGTAATTTTTTTTATAAAAATGTATAAATAATTACACAAAACATTAACACAAAAGAGTACCTTTTACCAGTCTAGGTTCTGAAGGATTAGAAAAAACCGTGAATTTAACCGAGTTGACCAAAAGTAAAATAATTTCCTACTTCGCTTTTGTGACCACTAACACCAAAAGTTTCGAAGTCTAATTTAGAAATTCTATTATTCTTGTGAAAAAACACTAAAAAACAAAGGGATGAACAATCAATTTCATAGTAAGGGGTTAATGAAAAATACTTTTGAAAAATACTTTTATGTTTTAAAACAAAAGATTTTGGAAATACCATTGAAATATATTTGAGGTAAATTTCTTTGAAAATGCCTTCAATAAATACTGAATACTTTGAAAACATATAAATAAACTCTTTTGAAGATAGATATGCTTTTGAATATGATATAAATCCTATGAAAATAGTTATTCTTTTAAAAATACTTATGATTGAGAGTACTTTAAAATAAACTAGTGATTCTTCTGAAAATACTAATAAAGATTCTAAAAAAACTATGTTTGGGCTACTTAAACATTGAAGAATATCTAGGCCTACCCACTATGAAAAGTATGGTTTTACACACCATTAAACTTCCATATTTACAATGTTTATGTTGGATGTATTTTTTGAAAAAATAGACTTTTGTTACATATATATATTTTCACTGTAGTTTTAGATTGTTGAAATCATGTTAATTCATTATGATACAATGGCATTTATATATAAGCATATATATATATATATATATATATATATATATAAACATTAATGTGATCTTGTTTACAACCAAACCTCATGCCATAGGAATTTTCATGCAATATGTTCATTGTTTTATTTCATAGAATACAATAATTATTCATATAGATAATTTATCATAAAAATGATTATATCTTGCACATAATGTTTTAGAACATATCAAAGCCTGAAGAAATCCATATTTATGATAATCTTAGATAGTGATCGATAAAATTAAATTGAAAAACATGAATGAAATAATAAAAAGTAAGGTTGATATTATGCCTAACACATAGCCATAACGAAATGCAATTGTTATATCCTTAATATAACATAAAACATGCTTATTTATCTTTGCACAATGAAAATAAAATTACAGACATGTTGATAAAAATTTATCATATATATATATATGACATAGAGTCTATAATTATAAATCCAAACATTGATAAATTTATATATCATTTTACAAGATTGATACAAAATTAGATTAAAACATAAAAAATATTAAATACATATACCCAGATGAAATAATGGTTTTATAATCTGAAAAACTAAATATACACTATTACATCATTACTTCCACTATAATTATACACATACATGTATATATCATTTAAAATAAAACATAGACTAATAAATTAGTATAAAACTAAAAGAATAGAGAATAAAATCTGAAAAACAAATTTAATAACACCATAACAAAAAAATTACCCTTCAATAAAATATTAACTTCTTAAACACATTTATTTATAAATTAAAGATAATATTATATGATTTAAATGAAGAAATATCTTACAAAAGATTTCATAAACATAGAAAATAAATTAGTTAAATAACATGATCCATTACTAAAACCCATTCAAATGAAGAATTAAATTTTTACAACATCCATTCCTTCAACTTCACTTATACATTTTATATTTACATGAAATCTAAATAATAAAAGAAATAGCTTGAAGTTTCCCATACAAAATATCGAGATTAGTTTACTCTTATATGTACTTGTTTCCATAATCATAGAACCAAAAACAACACAACACAACACATAGTAGAAAAAATGGCACCCTCATTTCCTTCCCATCTCAATTTATATAGACCCAGTGAGCTAAAAAATATAGTTTATTTCATTTAGTGAACAAACATCAGTGCAAGTGAGTTCATAGATAAGTGATGTCTGCAACCACAATGTATTATATATTCTATAAAAAATAGTTAATTTTGGGGATATGCGATTTCATTTAATTAGGATATTATCAAATTCAAAATCAAATCAATAAATAATACAAATCATTGGATCATTGGGGAGAAAACCATTAAACAAGACAAACACGCATTCAATAACAAGATGGAGATATATACAAAATTTTCAAATATACCCAAATGATATGGTGACCACATGAACACAGTGATACTATATTAAATTTCGAGTATAAAAGAATCCCAATTGTAGATCTCAGAATTAGAAGAAGTCTATTTTTGGAAGAAATACAAATAGATAGTTCACATAAATTTCCAATTACCTAATTTCTTGAAGATTAATTCATTAATCACACAGATTTTGGACATTAAAAACATGATTCATCCTACCTCATGTGGTTCAAAACCCTAATCATGATAAATCTGGTTTTAATTTGGTTTATGTCTCCTCAAATGCCTAGAAACTCAGACAATCTAGAGTTCGATCTACTATCATTCCCAATCCTGACCTCACTTCAGACCTCCATTGTCTACAACACCCGAAAATGAAGATCCCTCCACTCGAAGCGTGGCTATAAAGGACTTTCCACTTCACGTCGCCCTCGACTCCAGAACTCACAATCCCTGATTCGATCTTCTAATATAATTATTTTTAAATAAAATTGTATATCATTTTAGTATCTTATATCATTTTATTTAGTGTTTTAATTTTCAAATATTATAATATACTCCATTAATTATATACGTTCAAAAGAATACACTTATATATATAATACTCAAATTAATATCTTATTTTTAAGAGAATATTTCATAATAGAAACATTCACATAAATTGAAAAAAGTTGTTGTATTTATTTTAATGATTAATACATTATTCATTAGTAAAATAATTTATTTAATATAAATAAACTTTGTTTATTTCATAATAGTCAATAATTTGACAATAATATTCAAATCAATATTGTTTCTATATATGTATATTTATTCATTTATTTTATTTATATATCAATGGTTATCATATGTCATTTTTGAAGATTAATTTAAAAGTTCTAATGGAAATTTTTTTGTAACGGTAAGATAAATTTTTTATAAATACCATTATCTATGGGAATTCAAACACACATTAAAATAACTCTAAGCTCACACTATTTCTTTCGACAATGGATTTATCTGTTTCTCTAATTATTAGTTTCATTTCTATTGTTCCTTCTATAACCATTGTGCTTATAATAGTTCCAAAACATGTGAGCTACCCAATCGACATCATTTTGATTCTCTATGGAATTACAGTTGTTTCGTTATCATTAGAAGTGGGTTTAATGGTTTAGTTCTTGTGTGTCAAAAATATATTATGGTATTTTTATAAATACAATGCTTACTAATTATATATCTAAATTCATAAATTTATGTATTTTATTGAATTTTGGAACATTGAAAATACATAAAACATACTTTTAAACCTGGTATTTACACAAATGTCTTTGTAGGTGTGAATAATGGGGTAGAGTGGGTGGCCTTTTAGAAGTGTGGGAGAGGACATGCTTGGAATTTTTTGAAACTATATTAGGTCTAACCATATTTTCTCATAAAAAAGAATAAATAATAAAAACATTCATTACATGATGGGGTAGGGTCTAAATGGGTCTATAATATAGGTGTCATATATTTTTCTAAGTCATTTTCCCCCTTACGTTGAAATTTTAGTCTCTTGGAAAACTCGTTTTTTTCTTAATCACTGTAATTAATTTTTCCTATTTTCACTAATAATTTTGTTAAGAGTATATTATTTAATTATTATAAATTATATATTATTATGATTCATAATATTCAATCCATTATTAAAAATTAAATTCAAATTATTTTAAGAAATTAATTTAAAATTACTCTTGTAGACGTGATGAGAAATACTATTTTCAACTTGAAAACAATTGAAAGACTACAGTGTTTTTTATGAAACATAAATGTGAAAATGATTAGAATGAGACAAAATAGATTAATATATATATAATTTATATAATTATACTTTTAAAACAATTTAAATTATAATTTATCTGTATAAATTAATTATATAGAAAGGATGTTTTCAATTAAAATTCAGTATTTTTCACTATTAATAAAAAGTTGAATATTTTCATAAAATCCCAGAAAATTATCCAAAACAAAGATTTGATGTTCAAAATTCAAAAAATATTTTTATTTTGTAAAATATAATTCATAAAAGTGTTAAAAATTTGATTACAAATAATTGTGCAATTAAAATGTGGAAAAAATAACTTTTAGAAAAAAGGCTTATATTTATGCATAAAATTAGACCTATTCTTATCAATAGATTATAAAACACATAATATGAATTTTAAATGGTTTTATGAATATATAATATACATATTTTATTAAAATCACTCATAAAAATTGTTTTGATTAATATATTGAGATAAAATATGTTTTTTTATAAAAAAATAGTTCTTCTAAAAATGAATTTATTAATTTTAAAATAGTTATTACATCCCTTTCAAATGAATTTTTTACCAATAAAATAATTTTAAAAACATGAAATAACCATATTTTCATAATTTATTTAATATTTTTCAAACCATCCAATCCAACAGATTTGAGGTAACCATATTGATATTTTAATAATATGTTATGGTTTGTTTAAACTAAGTGTTTCATATAATAGAAGATAAGTTGGATGTTTGGTTTAACAAAATATAAACATGGTTTTTTTGTAACATAATCCAAACTCATTGTTTCAGGTATAAAAAACTAAACAAAATGTTTCATGTAACACAATATTAACTTGGTGTTTCATATAAAAAACATTAACCCTAGTGTAGTGTGTAATGCAAGACTAACTCAATGTTGTGTGTAAATCAAGATAATATTAGTTTTATGTGTAACACATGATATCAAAGAAAATTAATTTATTTGAAAAAAGTAATATATCATAATACTTAGGGTGTTAAATTCTAACCCATTAAAATTAATTCCTCCCTTGAAATTCACCACTCTGAAAGAAATGTGGATACATTTTCCTCATTATATCCTTATATTCCAATATAGCTTCCCCAAACTAGTTATTTCTCCACAAAACATTGTCCTGGTGAGTGGGATTTTTTTATATAAATTTCTTTGTATGATCTAAAATCTTAACTGGTTGTTCCTATTAAGAAATACCATGCTTTAGTGTTAAGAACTCTGATTTTAGTACATGTGATAGATTAGGCATATAGTTCATCAAAAAGGGATATAGGGAACTCATTATCAACCTGAGAGAGGTTCAGTGGAAGGTCCAAACAAGAATCTACTATCCTAATACCATATTGTATTTTAATTCGACTAATATAACCAATTCATAGATTTATCATCTTTCTTCAATGACGAAAATTCATAAAAAGGCATTATCACCAACTTTAAATTCAAGATTCTGTAAACATTTATGAACATAATATTTCTGCCAATATTGTTCAGTCATAACATGATTCTTAATGGATTTATCATTATCTTCCAACTTATTAGATTTTTCAAGACTAAATATCTTTTATTATACAACTTCATTTTAGTATATTGGATTTATATACTTCTTTTGTAAATCATTTCCCAAGGATCCATTTGAATTCTCGAGTAAAATATATTTTTGCAGGAAAATTATACTTGAAGAAAATGTAAGCCCAACCTCCTTTTAAATCCATTGAATATTATCTTAGAATGTCCTCTTGGGTTTTAATTATTCTCTTAGATTGACCATCATTACATGTATGATACTCAGTGATGGAACTCATTTAGGTATCAAGATATTGTTAAAGAACTTGAAAAAACATTGGGGTGAACTTTTCATCCCAATCAGATACAATTGATGGTTGTACTCCATAAATCATTACCAATTCATTAATGTATATTCAATGAAGCATATCCAAATAGAAATAATCTATAATAGAAAATAATTGTGATGAATTTATAAGGTGATCGACTATAACCCATAATTACCTCAACATCATATATAACGTAAACACTCAGGTTTACAAGTATCATTAGTCATATGACCAAAATAATGTAAATAAACTCTTCCTTAAATAATTTTTTAATTATAACCTTTAGAAAAGGGTTCTATTCTTAAAATATGCTTAATAATGATAAAATCCCATAACATAAAACATCATGAGGTGTGTTTAAGACATTGAAATTGTAATCAGCCTCAATCTTATAATGCCATGATGGAATCCATAATTCTTATGTTAATCTTACATGGATTCTTATATGCTTCCAAAAATAAAAAAATACTTATATTTATCATGATTCATATGCTCCAAATACCATTGATAAAATAATTTGTATTTATAATACATTGATACCGATATATCAATACTTCAATCCTTATACTTTAATGAATGGCATGTAATAGGTCCTTCTTTATTGTACAATTTAATTTTTGGGTTAAGTTATTGAGTTGTATAATTCCCATGTTCCCCACTCATAATACTTTTAAATACATGACAATTTTTCACTCTATGAAATTCTTTTCCACATAGATAACTTCTTCCCTTCCACTTCAGATGTTCTTACATATTCTTCTTCCCATCATCTTCACATGTAGAAAGCCAAATAATTTTTCTATAATGTTCATTCCTATATTGACTTTCATAAAATACCAGCACACCTAATTTTATATGTTAGGAATATCACTTATGTACACATTTTTAATTATATATTGTGATTGTTGATTAGGAATAATCACAAAATCTTTATCTCTAGTCATAATACCATTTGGTTTCTCATAGTCATTGATTTTTCTATCAGATTCTATGTTAACATGAATTCATTGGGTTTTATCCATTGCATAAAACCAAAACCACGATTCGAGAGACACTAATCAATTGAAAAACCATATAATCATGAAAAATTAATAATAGGATTTATGAATTAGGACAGATTCTTTTAAATAATTTAACCTTTACCCTTAAGATGGGTCATTCATAACCATATTCTATTAATGTCCTTAATGATGGTTCCAAAAGTGTTTTTAGTTCCAAATTATATTCCCCGAGAGTGTCTAACTAGGTGTGTAGAAAGGCCTGTATTAATTCATCATTTCCTAATCGAGTCAAGATCAATATGATTTTTAGGGTTGTCTCTCCTAGGTACGTCTATTCTAGATCAACACACACATATAGTATCAAGATTGGGATATCCTTCTAGGAAACCATTCTCTACATTTCGTACCAAAATTCTAGTAAAATATCCTATACATTAATTCATCCTTAGACTTATCCTAACAGACATTCCAAGATAAATTCTTAGAAATATCCCACGGGAGATCACTATGGTTTTCTGTTCCTTGTTTATGAAGGCTAACTAAACCTAGATCTAATACCAACTATAGCAACCTACGGATTCACATACAAGGATATTACATATTATTATATGAATGTTAAATAAATTACAAAATTACACACCCAAGGATCATAATAGTTTAGTTCATTTGGAAACGGGTACTCAATCCTCCAATCTAGTGGAAGATCTTAAATGTTTTCCCCAAATATATTTCCTTTTAGTAGACTTTATATAAATTCCTTATGTAAACTCATTCTTCATAACTTGGGTAGAGGAAAACTATGAAATGGTGAGCACAGATTATCAGTAATGGAAATAAAGGGAGATACGTAAGCGTGAGTATGTCATTTTGAAATCATGCCTTTGATATCAAATATCAATATAATGAATCATGGCATAATGATTGGCAATTCATAATACATGGCACATAAAGGATTCAAAGAACATGATCCCTGAGAGAATAAAAATGGAATTTTTTGAATATATATAAACATATAAAATCATATTTCAAGGCCACAAACCATGATGTTAATAACATGTTAGGATTGGGCTAATCACGCATGTAACAACTTGAAACGGTGAATGACCACCCATTCCCCTAATTGATGGTCTTGTAATGACCACACATGTACCCTAATCTTTGGTATTGCTATAAACACTCATTTACACTCATCTTTGGCCTTAGGATAAACACACATGTACACTTATCTTCGGTAATGTGATGAACACCCAGGTACCCTAAACTTGTTCAGGGGATAAACACTCTTGTATATTCATCTTTGGGCTTAGTCAAAACACACATGTAATCTCTGAGATCATATTGTAGTTATCATTACCCATTGCATTGAAGTACTATTTAGTAACCCTCATCAAATTAGATATAACGGGGACACACAATTCTATCTAGGATGCCCCGTCACAGAAGATATAATGGACTTACCTAGTGTTATCAGATCTACCCCATAATATAAGTAATTTCAAAGAACCACAATGTGACTAAAGTAAAAAATATATTCCAAAAAAGTCATAAAAAGATCGATTATTATTGTTATAACATGATTAAACAGCAGAAAATAAATTGGGTTCATGTAAATATCTTTCAAACATTATTTCACTATTGAAAAGAAATGGTTTCCATAATAGTCTCTCTAAAACATGATTAACCTATTAAAAAGAAACAATTCCCTTAAAAACATGCCACTAAAATATAAACCATTCATATAATCAATATGAATGATGGAAATTGTTCATATTACCTATAAGGAACATTTATCACCAAGAAATTTAATTTTAGTTGGAAAATTATTTTTAAATTATCATTTAAAAAATATATTGAGTAAAATATCCCTTACTATTTGAAAAATACATTTTGAAACATGATTTATTTTGAAACAATTTTCTTGGAATGAAACCATGGAAACATAGAAAGGATTATTTATAAACCATTTAGTTTTTTTAAAGATTAATAAACATCCAAAAATATTTTTATTTAAAAATAATATTAAAATTTAATTTAAAAGAATTTATTTTTTTAAAAAAAATTGTCTTAGAAGAAAACAAATTTTCTACTAAAGTGATAAATGAAGTTGTATTTTCCTAAAAACGTTTTATAAACTATCAAAATACCAAAGAGGGATATAATGATAACATTAAATGAATATGTCATGAATAAAAAAATGATAATAATGTTAATGATAATTGCTGAGATATGTATCAAAATATTTCATTAATGGAAGGACAATAAAAAACCATCCTGGTAGATGATGAGATTTATGTAATTAACTATAACCACTTTGGAGACATTGAATAAATATCACCATGAAATGATAACATTAAATTAAGAATAAAATATCATTAAAATAAGTATATTATTTAATTTACTTGTTAAATTAGATGTATATAAACCATGAAAAATTATATTGGTGCATAACATAACATGTGTCCAAAAGAAGGAAAATTGAGATAAAATTATCTTACCACTTTGGTAATAAGGAAACCATTACACCATGAAAGATAGATCTTAAAATAGATTTGTAAACAAAAAACGTCTCTTTATAATAATTATATAGTAAATTCATTGGTATTATATAATTCTCATATAAGAAAAATGTGGTGAATATACCATGTGTCTCGTAAAATTAAAAAGTGAGATGTAAATCCCTTAATACTTAAGTAACTTTTTAATTGTGATCAACATGAAAGAATACCATAAAATTGAAATTATAATATAATTATAAAAAAAAGTTAATCATAATAAATTTCAAATGGATTTATGTACAACACACAAAATAAATAAGTTGTGAATATGGTATAAGTCCCATAGAAATAAAAGTTACACTAGAAATAACATTACCCTAAATCATGAAATCATTTGTACACATCCAACCCTCCTATATAATTAATTAAAGTATAATATAAAAATATTACATAACCACATTCATATATATCAGATCAGATATTGTTTTACTTCTGACCTTTTATTAACTATTTATTAACAATTTCATGTCAATTTCATTTTCAAGTAATAACCACTAATTGTATGTGTTTTGAATTTTTTAATTTTGGAACACTTAATTTGATCATGATTTACTACTTAAAAGAATGTTAAACATGATATAAATACTATATATATTTAGTATACAATTATTTATATTATTCTATAAAATAATGAAATTGGAAATGAAGTGCACCATTCATAGAGATGATAGGTCGTACGTACACATGAATATTGTTTCCATTTTCTTTTCTTTATTGAAATAAGGAAAATTAAATGATATATATAAATATATATTATCCATAAATTATTAATTTAATTTCATATATGTTACATATTTCTATAAAAATTATTTTTAACACATACAATGTAAAGCGTGAATGAATCATATTGCTTCGTGATGAGGGAGTCCGCTCTACACTCGAACGAGGTTTTCTGTATTCTTATAAAATAGAAATCAGGAAGGTATGTGTTATATAATGATTATATAACTATATATATATATCATATATATAATAAATTATCATTATGTACATCATTATTTCCAACCATAAAAGGAGGTAATGGACAAATGATTGATATCAATTCCTTAGGTGGTAGTCTTTTGTACAAATGAATGATAATTTTGTAACCCATTTAATAAAATATTGTGTGTTTTTAGTTCATAAACATTCCCTAAAGTAATATAATTATAATTAAGATACTAATTTTATCAGATAATAATTATATAAAAATAATTGAAGGGGTTTTAGTAAGAAATAAAAAAATTTACTTTGATGAACATTACCTCTTCTTTGGGTATATTCTTTGGATTGAACCAATGGCCTCCTTTGGATGGATTTATTCCAAAAATAATGAATCTATGATTAGAGGTATGAATTTTTATATTATTTGGTTAGATCTTTTTTTATATTAATTTCTCGAAAGGTGAGAAAAATGGGGGAGTGGGGTATCCTTTTATAATTGGCAGAGAGGACATACTTAACATTTTTGAAATGAAGATAGTTATACCAATGTTTTTTCATAAAAAAATTAAATAATGCCTTTAATTATATCCATGAAGGTTTTTGGTCTATATATTCCCATAAAATCAATATTGGAAAAGTCTATAGGCTATATCCTTTTAATTTTAATGTTTAATCCCTTAGAAAACTCATTTTTCTCTGAATCACCATGATAAATTTTTATCTATTTCGACTGATAATTTTGGTAGAATATTACAATATAATTACTATAAATTATATTTTATTATTATTCCAAATATGGAATCCATTTCGGAAAATTCAATTCGTATATGTATCCTAAATTGATTTAAAATTAATGTTGCAGGCACGACGAAAAAGTTGGGTTTTAAAGTTGAATTGTTCAAAAGTCTACAATGTTCTTATATAAAATTTCAATATTAAATTGATTTTAAAAAAATTGTTTTAATAGACTTATAATTTATATAATTATAATATATAACAATTTTATAAAATAATATAACTACATAAATATATTATCTAAAAAGGCAGTTTTCAATTAATATTCTATATTTTTTTACTATTTATCAAAAAATTAATATTTTTATAAAAATTCAAAAAAAAAACACCCTATGATAATATTTAAGTTACCATTTAAAAAATGAGGTTTATTTTTTGAAATAAAACTTAAAAAAGTATCAAAATGTATATTTAAAATATGTTATTTATTAAAAGGTGGTAAAACTACCTTCTAGAAAAATAAAACTTTTTAAGCATAAAATAGGATATATTCTTATATCATATCTAGAAAACACATAATATGAATTTTATATATTTGATCAAATAATATATATATTCAATAAAATCAGACTTCAAAAGTGGGTTTTTTTAATTTATTGAGATAAAACATGTTTTTGAATATAGAAGTAGTTTTTAAAAAATAGAATTTAATTATTTTCAAATATTTATTACTTTATGTTATAAATAGTTATTTATATAATAATTAATTATATAAGTATGAATAGACTATATTATCATAATTTACTTAATACTTTTCAAACTCTATATTCCAATGGAAGAGTGATAACTATAATTATAATATAATAATATGTCATTTTTCATTAAAATTCAGTGTTGCGTGTAATAAAAGCTTAAATTGGCGTTGTGTGTAACATAAACTAAACATGGTATTTCATTTAACACAAGCTGAAATTAGTGTTTCATGTACTGAAAGATAAACTTAGTGTTCTGTCATGTGAAATATTAACATAGTTTTGTGTATAAAGGAAGATTAGCTTTGTCTAGAATGTATTAAAAACCAAACTAGATATTGAATGTAACTCAATATAAAATTAATTTTTAATATAGTGAAATAAATCAAATAAATTAATTTTTTTGGGAAGAAATAATGTTCATAAAAACTTATTATGCATCCCTTAGAGTAGACCAATTAATAATCCTTTTCTAATATAACCATGTGGAATCATCCTTCTCCATGAAAAGGTAGAAGGGTATGATTGTATCTTCAAATGGGAAATGAATAGATGAAAATTCCATCACATTGAACTTTTAATTTTATTTTCAAAAGTGGGAGAAAGATAGTATCCATCTAAGAGTACATATAAAAATTAAGGATTCATATTTCCAAAAAATTAAAATGGGGGATTATAGTGTATATGTATTTATTACATTTGTTTTAAATAGTTAAATATGAGTTGATAATGATACTTAGAGAATTATTGAGTAAAATGAATTAGATGTCTTGATTTTCCTAAAATCCCTATTTGTATAAAATATTATTGATGCTACATATTAAAGAACATGGATGGATACAAATAAGTTAATGTGGAAATATTTAATTGTGATGATTATTGGATTGTTCATTAATTTCAAATTCTTGTTTAAGTTATTTTAATAATGACTCAATTTTTTAAATAATTAGTAATTTTTTATTATCATTAAAAAATAATTTATATTTTTCATCAATAATAAAAATGGAATTAATATGATTTTATTTTATTTTATAATTCTTATATGGAGATATTATACTCATAGATATTTTCATTTTATTGGGAATTAATTGTCCAACCATTCTAGACATAATGGCATGGATATTATCATTTTTTATGGGAGCATGAACAAACTCACGGGAAATCCAAACTGAGAGGCCCACATGGGGGAAGAGAGATGTGAGTGGTATATCATGTTGTAACAATAGGTTGTGTGCAGGTGGAAATTCTAGAGGTGGGATGGTGAGTCTTCACATATGAGGCGTAGCCCGTGAAGCCATTGTGTTTTATTTTTATTCGATTTCCACCCACGTGTTAATTCAAGAGGTAGCTGGAAGGTGTATCATATGAGAGATATCAATTGAGTGCTACATTTTTTTGAGACTCATCCAACATACAAACTATTCATTCATATTAAAATATATGAATATTTGATTGGTCATGAAATTATGTTGATCTACCCAATCCAATCAAAGTGGAGAATCATCATCATAATCAACTATTTTAGGGTCCTTCAATTCATAGTTATGCAACCATTTATGAGCTAAAAAGATAATTCATAACTAAATACATTACGAAGATCCACTTATATGATCATGCAAACATTTTTTTCAATGTTACAATGTCGAATATAGTCATCATATGATGGATACATGAATCATGGAATGTCTAAGATCCATGTGCACAAAAAATACCATGGAGCAATTATAAAAACTCAAAAAAAATGGTATCATGAGTGAAACACCCTGATTTAATTCATTGGTGAGATTGAAACGAATAATGCATGTAGTTACACATGCATGCCTAAGAATCAAATAATGGAGGAAATTAAAGGGAATACGTAACATTTAGTTTTGATATCCACATAGACAACTTCTATATATGAAATTTAGGCATGAAAATGTCTCTAGTTGATTACCTTAGAATAATTTATAGGAATAGGTTTTTATATATGTTCCATGTAGCTATTATGCCATGAAATTAAATATCTCATATAGATAAAAGCATAAAATATGTTTTCACATAGCTGATTCTGACGAGGATCTCCATGTATCAAATTTTTCTATATATTCAATTCAATGAAGGTTTATAAATAATATATTTTTATTTAAAATGAGAATGGATATTATATGAAAAAATCAATTATATTTTAAATTCTAATGTATATAAGTGATAACAATTGAATTATTCATTCATTTTAATGGTGTAGGATTAACTTGAAGAAGCCCACCTCATACTGGGATTTTAAACATGAAAATATATCTATTAAAATGAGTCTAAATATTCCAAAAGTATTTAATAATAATAAATTATTTTGAGTATTGATATGAGGTTCAGTGATGGAATAATTTAAGGATATTTTGTAGATAATATGTTGAATAAATGTAATGATAATTTGAGGCTTAATTCGAACCCAATTAAATTGAAAAATAAATGATTTTAATTTTGTATATTAAGGAGGAAAAAATCATGTGATGAAATGAAAATGACAGATAGTTTTTACTATTAACATATAAATATATATTCTCGCGTGATGAATAATGTTTTTGAAATACATGCGAGTGACTTTGCATCATTTCTGACAGTAAATTTTAAGAGAGATTGATACATCCTTTATCAATAAAGTTGATAAGAATCTAAATCAATATATATCTAGAAATTTTTTCATAACCTTCATTAATAAAATATATTTCTATGAATTTTTAAGAGGAATTTGAGTATTCTTTTTGATCAGTATTCTCATAGAAGAAAATTATATTTCCATGTTCTATTGAAGAAACCAAGGATTAGAAGGAAAAATTTATATAATATATTATTATTTAAAAATAAAATTACATCATTCTATTGGTGTTGTATGTGAGTGTATCTTTCAGTTGTTTCTGGATGTGGAGGAAGATAGTGGGACCCAGTGTTGATCAGGATTGTATTGTCTAAGATGATAATCACATAGTAAATAATAAAGAATATATAACCTGGGGGATAACCAGTTTCTACATGGAGAATGCTTCTATGCCAAACCATAAAAATAATGTTTTCTGGTTTCAGACATTATTACTAACATGTGGGGAGATGGTGAGAAATAATCTTTGGAAGATCGAGAAAAATAACTTGTTCAAGAGGATGAATTTTAAATTAGAAAATTTCATAAAAATAAACCACTTATCCCACCACTTTTAGTGGTCTATCTATCTTGGGACCCTGCACTAATAAAAAAATAACTAAATATATATTTGATATAAAATAAGGAACCCCATATCCACACATCCATGTATATTGATTATAAATATACATTTCACATGTGATTTGATATCATTTGAGAGGACTATACATAAAAAATTATTATTTTAAATCATTTTAGTTATTTAGTCATTAATTATCATTAATAATTACACATTACCATGAATTGATGGTTTAGTAAATTTGAGAAATAAGTATATAAGAATCTTATATTATATTACTTTTGAGAAAATATCCATAATATAACCCCTCCAAATCCACTTCTAAAATCCTTTTTGGTTATATATATCTTCAAGACCCAGGGAATGAAAAATATTGAAAGGGGTGAGCTCAAATGATTATTAAATGAAATATTATATATATATATATATATCATTAAGGGTTATATAATTAGAATATTGGAAAACATTGTCATGGGAGAAATATCTTAATTAAAATTCTATGTTATGATAAGAGTTTTCCATAATTCACCATAATGGAACATGTAATCTTAAATTAATAATTATATACTATGAAATTGGTGTGTTTAGAAAATAAACATTATCTATTGAGAATAATCATAAACATTTAACATAGAAATGTGGAATAATAATTAATATAGGAATCATGACATAGTGGTTGAGGTATCACTTCTCATCTTCCATAGTTGATCGTGTATTAAAAATTCATTCCCATAGTGGATCAGGCATGAAAACCTATTTCTATGTATTATTTTATTATATGTAAAGATATTACCAATGTATCATAGGGATCTATTAAAACCCCCAACCAAATAATAATCATTCAAACATATATTTTCCATATTAAATCAGTCACTCATCATATAATAAAGAACCATTGGATAGAAATGTGTTTCATTACATTTGATTACCATATTATATAAAATTACATCAAGATTGAGATCTTTAGACACTACATTTTCATTCATCAAAATGATTATTTCATATAGTCATTTCAGAGGTTAATTATAAAACATAAATATATTAGAGTTAGAAAATTTGAAGTTATATTGGAATATATTGGTGAAAAATAATGAAATATCTAGAAACATTTTCTTAATATAATAGGAAATGTAATATTTTACGGGTAACACTCAAAAATATCATTTTTTGAGGTTTTCATGAATTCTATTCTAGCATGACATTGAAATAAATATAAATAAATATTTTTTGGAAAATTTATTTTGGTTTTTCAAAGAATAGGTCGTGTTGAAGATAAATTTTACAATTAGGAAAAGAAAACCTTGAGATAATGAAAATAACAAAACATCCATTTTAAAAGAGACATATTAAAATACGAATTCCAAAAAAATAACTCATATTTTGGTGCCCAAATAGTCAATGAGAACATGTTAGGTAATATAAAACATTGATATATAAGGAAAAGTGATTGCAGAAGAATTATGTAAATTATTCCCAATAATAGTATAATTATATGATAATGGAATTAATTATGATCTTATAATTTAATTAAATATTAATTTTAACATAGGGATGAAGCATTACAAAATTTTAAATGAAAATTATGTTCGATTGCTATACGGTAGACACTATTGAGGTAAACAAACAAAGAAATATAATTATTTTACGACACTTATAACAAATAAATATAATTAGATGGTACAAATAGAAGTAAATAAATTATGAAATATTTGTAAACATACTTCTCAATAAAAATGTGATGATAATTTCTTGGGATAGAAGAACTCTATTTTTTGTAAATTTTTTATGTTTAAAAAATATATTTTTTCCTAATTGTTTTTTTTATTTTTTTATGAGAAAATATTACAACTTTAGTAGGCCATTTTTTTAAAATTTTATTTAATAAAAATTATATCATTTTTGATATAAACAAATTAATGTTATCTTAGGGAAATGGTATGATAATTTTATAATAGGAATGATTTTTTTTGTGAATAATTAAAAATATTTATATTTATTAAAAATTCATTTATTTATTTTTTGAAAAGTATCATTATTAATTGAATTATATATCTAGGTAAAATTTGTATTCATTAATTATATATATTATAAATATTTCAATTTTAATCATTATTATACTTGTTTTGTATTAGAAATAAAAATTGTTAAATTTTTTTTTCATTAGGTTTTATGCTTTTCTATTAAAAATATTTTTTTTCCACTTCTAGGTATTAAATCATAAAAAATTGATAAAGTATTTGGATTCATGTTGTATAATTTTAGTAAATAGTACCCATTTATTTTTTCTATAATTTTAATATATTTTAATAGAATATGTTTCTTGACACCATGAAGAACACAGAACACTGAGTTTAAATGATCCATAATATACAATTTAAAAAATAACTATGTAATTGTTATCACCTAGACATTGAATTAGATGGTATAAATACTATTAAATAAATTATTATATATATATATATATCTGTGTGTGGGTGTGTGTGTGTGTGTGTGTGTGTATAATATAAATACTAAATAAAAATTCGTTTAATAACGATTATGAAATAAATAGTCACTTTTTACACAATTTATCTAATACTTCATAAATATGAAGTGTTCATGTAGAGGCCCAAATCATGATGTACATGGACATTACATTACTGTTACGGAATACTTAATACACAACCAAAACAGACACACAAGGACCATAATAGTTTACTGTCTTTGGAAACTCAAAATATAATCTTCTAATCATGGTGAAAGATCTTGAACATAACCAATAAAGATCTTCCCCTTTTGTTTTCTTACCTAAAACCTTTATTTAAATCCTGAGGAAAAGAAAACATATAAAGGTTGAGGAAAAATTCTCAGTAAGGGTAAGAATGGATAAAATAAAACAAATCATATACATTTGGACTTAAAAAAGATGAACATAATGTTTAAACATCAAAATCTTGAGCAATGACATAAAACATGGAAGTATGTAAGGCATAGATAATAAAGAAACATTAATCATGATGAAATAGAATGGTAATAAAACATGTAATCTCAAGAACAATTAAGAACATGATATTATTTCCATAGTATCCAAGGAATTGATTCCAAGAACATCATAGTGGACAAATTCCCTTACAGAATCGAGTTCACTCCTCGTTGCAGTCCTGTATCACTGAACCAAATTAACATGTCGTTCCAACCATGTATATCTCATGGGATATAAATATTAACCCAATTAATTGGAGGGACATATAGGTCCCACCAATCTCATAATTAAATCATTCTTACTTGTGCCACAAAATATACATAAATCATTCATCACAAACCAAAGAGTAAAATGGGTTTCATAAACATCATCCCATCATAACATAATCCATATAAAACAAATGGATATCATTTCATCGTAAGAAAATTTAAACCATTTAAATCATACAAAAATTATACTTGAAACATACACATATGAAATAATGTCATCTTATATGGAAAATGGTTTTGATAAAACACTTGAAATGAATTCTTGAGGAAAATATCCTTTCTTCTTCAAAATCATTTTATTTTCTCAAAATGCCATGCAATTTTAAAAGAAAGGATTTTTTTTTTGAAAATGGACATGAAATCTTATAGAGTAATCTTCATGAAAATTATGCATTATTAAACCATAAAAATCCATTCATTCCATATAAGTAAAAAAATACATTCTTCTCATACTTTTAACAGAAAAGTCAAAAAGTACCATGTGTGGTAAACAAAAGAAGGATTCCTTCCATAACACAAAGTAAAATTCAAAGAGGGGTAAAAATGAATTTAAACATACATTGAGGAATATTATTCACTTTATGAAAAACATTTTTATGTACATGGATGAAAAATATAACTCTAGTAAATACTTACGTTTAAGCAATCTCGGAAAAAAATGAGATTTGAAAAATTATCCCTTACCTTATGCCCAATATGATTCTTATGTATAAAAACCTCATGTATAATGATTTAAATAATGTCATTGAATTATTACAGAATCATATTCATTGTTATGATATCATATATGGTTCACTTATGACTTTATATTACCCATTCTTTTGTATATTTCATTTTAAAGCAGTGTTTTGGGTAAAACCGTTTCATTTATCGTACGTGTTTTGATTTTTTGTTCATGATATTATTACTAATATCCTGATTTACTTAATTCTAGAATTTAAAACATGATTTATATATAATTCTTATTCAATGTATAAATATATATGATATATTGATAAATGAAATACACTGTTCATGGAGACTGTAGGTCGTACGTACACATGAACCCTATTTTTTTTCCTTACTGAGTTGAATGGAATTAAGTAAATGAAACATATATGTAAATAAATCCAGTATCATTATTATGTAATATCATTAATGATTATTTATTATATATATACTTTATAATCAAACTTGAATGGTTAATCATGGAAAATGAATCTCATCGCGTTCGCGGAGACTGTAGTATATACGTATGCACGAACGATGATATCATTCCCATAATTATTAAATATAATTGGAGTGAATTATATAATATCTCAGAATCAGTATGATGTTATAATAACCACATATAGTTATTATTTACACCACTATACTCATCCAAGTCAGGTGGTGGTGAAAAAACTAATTACACCACGGCATGGACACGGTATTCCGTACGTACGCACACGCGGGAATTTCATTTTCCATAGGATTGATTGAAGATAAAATGGGTTTGTTTAATATTAATAATCTCATATCAGTATATTAGTGTTATTGATTTTATTAATTTAAAATGAAACAACTAAAAAAGAGGAAGTTAAAGAAGAAAGAAACTTGAAAGAATCGGTAGAATATATTACCTCTTCTTCGACGCACCTCCTTTAAGCATCCTCTTAATGGACTAGATTTTGACTTTTGAGAAGACCAGAACCTCAAAAATGTTTCTAGGGAAGTGTAGAATAGAAAAGGGTAGCGGTTTTCCAATCTTGAAGGTTCAATGTGTCGTGAAGAGAAGAGGGAGGAGGTGTCCTTTAATAAGGGAGGAGAGGGGAACCTTTGGAAACCTCTAAAATATTAATTTATAATAAACCCAAACCCCAAAAAAAACTTCCAAAGTGACTCAAATTATGATATTAGATAATATAGGGTTTTAATATCATCATACAATTAAATTTATACATGTTTTGATTTTATTTTAAACCTTATCATTTTTATTTATCCTAATTTAATCTATTTAATTTTATTTGTGGTAATAATGTTATAAATTTTATATGGTTATAAATACTTACTTTTGTGTTGTTAATTATACATAATGAGATATCCTATGACATGTTAGATCATAAAATTTTTAATTAGTAATTTTTAAATATTTTTGTGATATTTAAACAATTTAATAATATAAAGTATCAAAAGTGTCAATTTTGACACAATTCATTTATTTGAATTTAAATAAAATCCACAGAGAATATATTTTCGAAAAAAACTATTTTATAGATTAATAAAAAGTAATATTCCTCTATAAAATTAGTGGATTACATTAATTAGGTCATATAAGATTTATTTTAACACTTTTTAAATCATTTATTTGATATTTCTCTTAATAAAATAATTAATACTACATTTTTTGATAATTATTTAATATAATTATTTGTTGTATATAAATTACAAATAAAATACTATGATGAAGATAAATATAATATATTTAATAACAATACTTTTAGTCGAATTTATCTTCCAAAACAGCCCACTTTTAAAATTTTATCTTTAATAAATTATGAAGGTGACAGCTTTGACATCATTTAAAACAAAATAATATAAGTATCATAATCGCTTTTATAAGTCTCAAAATGGTCAAATATTCATCCATTGTATGATTATGGTTTAAATTTACATGAAAAATAAGTTATGGTCAGGTTTATGTTCCTTCTATGGTCACTATTAGTTTAATAAAAACTATATTATTGATTTTTCACTAAATAAACAATTTTGGCATCACTGTTGTGTCACCATTAATGACAAATATTTAATCTCTAAAAATTATAAATAAATTATAATGATGTAGATAAATTTTTTTAGCTTTATTTAGACTATTTATATTCGAGGTTTTATGAAGTTTATCAGTAATTAATTTTTTTTATACTTATAAGATTGAAGAGAGTGACATGTTGTCACTTTCTTTGGTTTTAATAATAATTAAATTATTTTCCTGGTAAAAAGTCCATAAAATTAATCTATTATGACCCTTAGGTGATATGGGTAGACTTTTAGTCATCCAATAGAATTTTGGCAGGTTTTAGGGTAATTTTATAAACTTATTTTTACCCTCAATTATCTGATTTACCTCAAACTGCAGTAAATAAAATTTATCGTAGTTACTATTCATAATATCAAAAAAATAAAAGTAACCTATTAACATAATTTTGACCCACTGAATTCATATATGGGATCCATTATTCAAAATTCAAAACACAGAAGTTGCAGTAATTAATTAAAAATTAATCTCGTTGTTAAGAAAACGGGTTTTAAAAGTTAAAACATTGCCAATGATTGAATTGTTTTTACCTATGAATTCAATAAAAAATTAATTGTAATGACTTATATTATATTAAATGGTAAAAATATATTCAATTTATACTTTAAAACCATCCAATATTATAATATAACCATATAAATTATTGCGGTGAAAAAATGTGTTTTTAATTAAAATATAGCATGTTTTTACTATTCATTAAAATATGAAAGTTATCAGAATAATACGAAAAATTTATAAAAAGTAAATTTTTATATATTGATTCAAAGTAATAATTTTATTTTGTAAAATTGAACTTATAAACCTGTCAAAAACTAGATTTAAATAGGGTGTGCCATCAAAAGGCAGTAAAACTGCATTTTTTGAAAGAAACTTATTTTACCCAAAAAATTTATTTTGTTCACATACCATGTTTTAGAAAATGTGTAAGATGAATATTAAGGTTATAAAATTAAAAATTTAGTTAATACTATTCATAACGGCTAGTTCATAATATTATTATTATATATCATTTTTTAGTGAAACCCGGTATTGTGTATTACACACGCTATCGAGAAAGGCCACGATTGCGTGTAATGAAAGACAAGTCAGGGATGTGTATAGTGCAAGCTCCATTTGGTGTTGTGTATAACATAATCAAAACTTATTTCAATTATACATTAAACAAAATCAATATACTTAATGTTGCGTAGAATAACTCCTACATAACGAACTGGAAATTGTGTGTAACACGAGCCTGTAAGAGTGTTGTGTATACTTCAAGTTAATATGGTGTTGTGTATAGAACACGCTAATTTTGGTGTTGCATACAACACAAGACATCAATAAAATTATAATGTATAATTCTCATAAAATCTTGGTTTGTTACATTCTACCCCCCTTAAAATGAATTTCGCCCTCGAAATTCGTCGGGGTTATAAATGGTTTCTACTTAAATGATTCTTTCATTGAATCCCACATTGTTAAAAGGAACACTAAAACATAATTTAAAAAAGTGAAGTATAAAAGATAATGGTTACCCAAATTAACTCATCACTGGGTTTCCATATAGGAGAACATAGATGAAAATATTATTATAGAAGCAAAATCTAACCATCAAGTTCTGATGGAGAGTGGTAAAGAACATGGGTATGAAAAATCCAACAATCCCAAAGACATAAATTTGTTATTATCTAAGGTACAATTTGATTCATCAGATATAAGAGCACTAGGACTACATTTTTGGTTCTCAATATCATTTCCATAAAGTTGAAAATTTTGAAATAGGAGAAATACTTACTTTATTTTGGTATAATCTCACTGTTGTTTATGCCTTGAACAATTTCCACTTCATCTCTTAAAGAAATCAAGTTGAATCTATTTTCCGTGAAGTGTTAGCAGATCATGCGATAGAATGATACGTCATTCCATCTGTCTCAAACATAAGGTTAACAAAAGTTATATACATAAGTCCATTTTTGGTGAGATTAATCGTATATGGTTCCTAAAATGGACTTATACTTCTTCTATCATACTACTTAATAGAATAAAACTAGTTTCTACTAACCAGGGACATCTTGTAGGCCAGTGGTAGGCGATGAAGGCCTGTCGTACATCATTTGTTGGTTCGATTCCTACAGCCTTATCTGATGCGATGAGTTGTCGCTCGTCATACATGTTGTCCTTTTTCTAAAACTACATTATTTTAACATCCCATCGAAAACGTTTTATCCTTAATCAATTATAAATTATGTCCAACATAAGCCATTCCAATATTTAGGCTAATCTAAAATAATTCTATCAAAGTTCATTGTATAAATAAAACAATTTCATGAAATGTCTTCTACCGAGCATGTGAATACCATCATTTATCCCCCATATATCATATTATATGTCTTGTTGGTCACATTCCAAACATGTGCATACCTTAATCATTTGTTCTCTTGAAAAAAATTAATACCCATTGAACCTTAGTGAAAATATGAATGCTGTAAAATTTTAACTCTTTCCATATACCAAAATCCCAAAATTTCTATATACTCAAACCATGATATTATTAATGAGCTCATTTCATTTTCTCTTTATCCCTAGATTATTATCATATCATCATCTTTCCAAAAATATTTCAATCACTTTTCATGGTTACTAGTACCATATATTTATTTAAAACTAATACATAGATATTCCAAAATTCCACGATACCATAAATGATATTCCATTATACTATTTTGAAATCCCATTACATAAACACTTAATCATTCCACAACATCATTTTCATACTCAACATCAAAAATAGTGATTTCATGTGACTTACCATTATCTTTTGCCTTAAGAGGTTTCTCACATCGATCATAATTAACCCTTGGATTAGGGAATTGATTAGCATAATTCCCCATTTCCTTGCCCTTGAAGCAATGAAGTGTTAGTGGGTCATTTTCTATAGTAATTTCTCTATTCACATCAACAGCTACCTTTTTCCCATTACTTCGACACTCAACTGCTCGATGAACTTATTTTCCACACTTAAAACATTTTCTAGTACCTTTTATGAAATCTCCACCATGCTTCTTTCTACACATTGAGCATAAAGTAACATTCATCTTCTTTTCACCATTTTTCTGAGATTTTTCCATGAACTCCATCTTTCGTTTCTTGTCAAAACCATGAGATGGATATGTAACACCAACTTCCAGTTCTACCTTGATAGCACAATGATAAATTTATTCATAGCTACTAAATTCTCTTATATCTAATGACCTTCAAAGACTTGGTTTTACGCCACTGAATAATCGATCAACATTCATTTCTAGTTGGATGATAAAGTCAGATGCATAACTTGAAATCCAAGTAAAATTTTCTTCGTATATACCATCTAATTCCTCACCCTTTTTCATAAGCTCAAGGAACTCATTTTCCATATTTTATCGAAGAATATGGGGGAAGTAATTATTGAAAAAAATGTTCTTAAACTCATCCCATTCCATTGATTCAATTTCATCTAGGGGCCTTGTATTTTTTATTAGATTCCACCACTGGTCTGCTTCACCTTCTAAATGGTAAACAACCAGAATGACTTTTTCTTGTTCTGAACAGTGAAGTATGGAAAATATCTTTTCAATGGTACTGATCCATTGTTCAGTAACAAGTGGATTAGAAGACCCACTAAAAGATGTTGGATGTAGCCTCATGAATCACTCAATAGAATATTGTTCCCTTCTCTTCTCATTTGGATGTATAGAATGATTCATAGCTTGTGTAAGTATAACAATGAGATTTTTCACTCCATATCCCAAAACATTGGTTTGTTAAGGTGGACAATCATTGCATTTTCCATTACATTGATCAACACAATTCCTTCATATTTGAGCCATCGTCTAAAACCCAAAAAGAATAGTGTGAGAGGAAAAAATCAAGCTCGGAAAACAACATAATAAAGGCGAAGTACCTTCAATATATAAAATCATAGGTTTAATTATAAGAGCTTTAAAGTAATTGTAGGACTATAACCAATACATATACTTAACCATAGGGACATCCCTTGACATAACATAGAAATATATCTAGGGATATCACTGATGTTTTCACGTCCTAGTTCCAAAGGTTAACTAAACCTCCCTCTGATACCAACTGTAGAGAAACAAAGCATGACATACATGGAAATTACATTACTTTTACGAAATACTTAATACATAAAAAAACAGACACACAAGGACCGTAATAGTTTAGTGTCTTTGGAAACTCATAATATTATCTTCTAATGGTGGTGAAAGATCTTCAACATCTCCTATAAGGATCTTCCCCTTTTTTTCTTACCTATAACATTTATTTAAATATTGTGGAAAATAAAACATATAAATGGTGATCTAAAATGCACAGTAAGGGTAATCATGGAGAAAATAAAACAAATCATATACATTTGAACTTAAAAAACATGAACATAATGTTTAAACATCAAAGTCTTGAGCAATGACATAAAACAACGCAGTACGTAAGGAATATATCACAAAGAAACATTAATCATGATAAAATAATATGGGAACAAAACATGCAATTGTCGAAACAATTAATCACATGATATGATTTCTATAGTATCCAAGGAATTGTTTCCAAGACCATCTTAGTGGACAAAGTCCCTTACTGAATTGAGTTCACTCCTCGTTCCAGTCATGTATCACTTAACTAGATTATCTTGTCGTTCCATCCATGTCAATCTCATGAGATATAAATCTTTACCTAATTAATTAGAGGGATATATTGGTCCCACCCATCTCATAATGAAATCATTCTTACTTGTTCCACAAAATAAACATAAATCATTCATCATAACCCAAACAGTAAAATGGGTTTCATAAACATCATCACATCATAAAATAGTCCATATAAAACAAATGGATATCATTTGATCATAAGAAAAGTGAAACCATGTAAATAATAGATAACATAAAATAATCATACACATATGAAATAATGTCATCTCAGATGGAAAATGGTTTTGATAAAACACTTGAAATTAATTCTTGAGGAAAATATCCTTTCTTCTTCAAAATCATTTTATTTTAACAAAATGAAATGAAATTTTAAAAGAAAGGATTTTTGTTGAAAATATTCATAAAATCATGTAGACGAAGCTTCATAAAAATTAGGCATTATTAAATTGTAAAAATCCATTCATTCCGTATATGTTAAAAAACATTCTCCTCGTACTTTTAATGGAAAATTCAAAAAGTAGCACGTATGGTAAAAAAAGAAAGATTCCTTCCATAACACGAAGTAAAAGTCAAAGAGGGGTAAAAATGAATTTAAACATACATTTAATAATATTAAACACTTTATTAAAAACATTTTTATGGACATTGACGAAAAATTTAACCCCAGTAAATACTTACGTATAAACAATCCCGGATAAAAATGAGATTGGCAAAATTATCCCTTACCTTATGTGTGATATGTTTCTTATATATCTGAAACTTCTGTATAATGATTTAAATAATGAAATTGAATTATTAAAGAATCATATTCATTTTTATTATATCATATATGGTTCACTTATGACTTTATAATACCTGTTCTTTTGTGAATTCCATTCTAAAGCTGTGTTTTGGGTAAAATCGTTTCATTTATCGTACGTGTTTGGATTTTTTGTTCTTAATATTATTAATCATATACTGATTTACATAATTACAGAGTTTAAAATAGGATTTATATATAATATATATTCAGTATATAAATATAGATGATAGTTCGATAAATGAAATACACCATTCCTGGAGACTGTAAGTCGTACGTACGCATTAACCCTGTTTTTGTTTCCTTACTGAGTTGAATGGAATTAAGTAAATGGAACATATATGTACATAAATCTAGTATCATTATTATGTAATATATTTTATGATTATTTATTATATATAATCTTTATAATCATACTTGAATTGTTAATCATTGAAAATTAATATCATTGTGTTCGTGGAGACGATAGTCCGTACGTACGCAGGAGCAATGATATCGTTCCCATATTTATTGAATAGAAATGGAGTGATTGAAATAATATCTCAGAATTAGTATGAAGTTATAATAAACACATATAGTTATTATTTACACCACTATACCCATCCAAGTGAGGTGGTGGTGGAAAAACTAACTACACCACGGCGTGGAGATGGTATTTTGTACGTACGCACGCGCGGTGATTTCGATTTCTGTAGGATGGATGGAAGGTTAAATGGGGTTGTTTCATATTTATAATATCATATAATTATATTAGTGATACTAATTGTATTACTTTAAAATGAAACAACTAAAGAAAAGGAAGTTGAAGAATAAATAAACATGAACGAATCGGTAGAAGAGATTACCTCTTCTTCGACACACCTCCTATAACATTCCTATTAAGGGACTAGATTTGTTATTTTGAGAAGATAATAACCTCCATAATGTTTCTAGGGATTTGTATAAGAGAAATGGTCAGGGGTTGTCTGATCTTGAATGGTCAATGTGTTGTGAAGAGGAGAGGGATGAGGTGCCCTTTTATAAGGGACGAGAGGGGCACCTTTAGAAACCTCTAAAATATTGATTTATAATAAACACAAACCCCACATAAAAACTTATAATGTGACTAAAAATATGATATTAGATATTATAGGGTTATAATCTCATCAACCTATTAAATTTATACATGTTTTGATTTTATTTTAAACCTTTTTATTTTGATTTATCCTTATTTAATCTATTTAATTTTATTTGTGATAATAATGTTATAAATATTATATGGTTATAAATAAATACTTATGTGTTTTTAATTATACATAATTTAATATCCTATGAAATTTTAGATCATTTAAATTTTAATTTGTAATTTATAATTATTTTTATGTTTTTTAAACAATTTAATAATATAAAATATCAATAATGCCAATTTTGAAATAATTTATTTATTTGAATTTAAATAAAATACACAGACAACATATTTTCAAAAAAAACCTATTTAATAGATTACTAACAAGTGATATTAATCTATAAAATTAGTGGAGTAAAATAATTAGTTCATATAATATTTATTTTAATACTTTTAAAATCATTTATTTGATATTTCTCTTAATAAAATAATTAATACAAAAATTCTGTATAATTATTTAATATACCTATTTGTTGTATAAAAATTAAAAATAAAATACTATAATGAAGATAAATATAATATATTTCATAAGAATACTTTTAGTCGAATTTATCTTCTAAAAAACCCACTTTTAACATTTTATCTTTATTACATTATGAAGGTGACACCATTTACATCATTTAAAATAAAATAATATAAGTATCATAATCACTTTTATAAGGCTCAAAATGGTCAAATATTAGAACATTGGATGCTTATAGATGACATGTACATGACCAATAAGTTTTGTTCAGGTTTTTCTTCCTTTTATGGTCACTATTATTTTAATAAAAACTATATTATTGATTTTTCACTAAATAAACAATTTCTGCATCACTATTGTGTCACCATTAATGACAATTATTTAATCCCTAAAAATTATAAATAACTTCTCATGATTTAGATACCTTTTTTATATTTCTGTATACTATTTATATTCTAGATTTTATGAAGTTTATCATTAAATTAAAATTATTATACTTATAATATTTAAGAGAGTGACATGTTGTCACTTTCATTGGTTTTAATAATAATTAAATTATTTTCATGGTCCAAATATCTTAATATTAATATATTCCAACCCTCAGGTGATATGTTTTTGACTTTTAGTCATACAATATAATTTTGGTAGGTGTTAGGGTAATTTTATAATCTTTTTTTTAATCTTAATTATTTGATTTACCTTTAACTACAATAAATAAAAATTATCGTAGTTATTATTCAAAATATCAAAAAATAAAAGTAACCTAATAACATAATTTGGGCCCAATGAATTCAAATATGGAACCAATTTTTCAAAATTCAAAACATAGAAGTTGCAGTAATTAATTTAAAATTAATCCCATTTTTAAGAAAATGAGTTTTAAAAGTTAAAACATTGCCAAAGATTGAAAAATTTTTTACCTATGAATTCTATATAAAATTAATGGTAATGACTTATATTATATTAAATGGTAAAAATATATTCTATTTATACTTTCAAACCATTAAATATTTTAATTTAACCGTATAAATTATTGTGATGAAAAAAGTTGTTTGTAGTGAAAATATAGCATGTTTTTACAATTCATTAAAGTATGAATGTTATCAGAATAATATGAAATTTTTATCCAAAGTAAATTTTTATATCCTGATTACAAAGAAGAATTTTATTTTTTCAAATTGAACTTATAAACCTGTCAAAAACTATATTTAATGTGGGTGCTCCATCAAAAGGATGCCAACCTGAAATTTTTTAAAAATACTTATTTTACCTGAAAATTTATTTTGTTCACATACCATGTTTTAAAAAATGTGTAAGATGAATAATAATTTTATAAAATTAAAAATGTAGTTAATACTATTCATAACAGCTAGATCATAATATAATAATAATATATCATTATTTAGTGAATCCCAATATTGCGTACTACACACGCTATCGACGAAGGTCATGATTGTGTGTAATGTAAGACAAGTCAGGGATGACTGTAGTGAATTCTCGCATTGGGGTTGTGTATAACATAATCAGAACATATTTCATTTATACTTTAAACAAAATCTATACATAATGTTGTGTTAAATAATTCCTACAAAACGAACATGAAATTGTTTGTAACACGAGCCAAGAACAGTGTTGCATATACTGCAAGCTAATATGGTGTTGTATATAGCGCAATATAGTTTTGGTGTACTGTACAACAAAATACATCAATGAAATTAAAAAGAATAATTCTCATAAAATCTCAGGTTGTTATAGTTCAAAAAAAATTATTTGTTTTTTTTGAGAAAATTTTATAATTGATTTATTGAAATTATATAATTTTTTTATTATAATAATATCGAATTTTAGATATTATTTTCTAAATTAGATTATGGTAAAATATTAATATTTTTCTAAAAATACTTATTATTTTGTGAGTACTGAATATTACATATTTTTAATTAAAACTGTAGTGTATATTAAAGAATTTACAAATATCCATTTTGTTTTAAAATATTTTAAGTTGATTTTTTTCTATTATATCATAAATAATTTAACTTTGTTTATTAGAACCAATTTTATGATATAATTTTCCATAAAAGAATATTTATTGTTAAAAATGCATTTTTTGGGAAAACTATTTTTCATTGTGTTTTGAGTTTTGATTTTAATCATATTTATGAAACATATAGAAATTGAATAATGAAAAATTGATTCCATATTATGTATTAGTAGATATTAATTTGGTAAATATAACCCTTTTATTTAAATTCATTATGAATAGTAATAATTATAAAACATTTTTACCATAGGAAGGATAAATCAGGTTTTATGGTTAAAATTAATATGATAAGCACTAAAAAATGAACCTCAAACATACCATAATTTCATTCAAGAACTTATTTCATTTAAATATCCTTTATTCATATATAAGATATTTTTCTACCATTTGGCATTGATTTTGACCATTATATTAATATATTTAATGAAAAGTCTCAAATGCCATTATATGTTTTATTATCATTAAATTTTTGAAATAATGATAAATTGACGATATGTTCAATTATAAATAGTTATATTAAAGATAAATATTTTTTATATAATCATAATTTAATTCCCATTTTTAGTATCAAATTAATTTTCTTAAATTCATATGCATTATAGACTAAATATTTATTCAATTATTAGAAAAATCAAATAAATTATTTGAAAATATTACAATTTATATAATTTTAATGATTTATTATGACCAACTAATTTTTTAGATACAAAACAAATTTTGGGGATGTTTTAATGTATTATAACTGAATTAATTCATTTTTCCTGGTTCCATTAAAAGTAATATTAATTTAATAATTTCAAAAATTTCATTAATAATATGTTATATAAGTAATATATTATTATATTATATAAAATTATTAGTGAAAAATAAAATAATATATTTAGGATAATATATGGTTTAAATTTTCATTCATTTTCAATTTATGAGAAAATAGCTACTTTATAAGTGAAATTATTACCCTTTAAGACTGGAAACATCGTTACCATTATTAATGTTAAAATGGATTATCTAAGAGGTGTAAAAAAACGATAAGGTATTAATCCTCACATAAACATTTGAAAATGAAACAGTTTGATGGATTTAAAACCACATCCTAACTCCATCCATCCAATGACCTGAAGGACTTTGAATTTCTTATTATATGTTAAACCCCCTTTTAAGGGAAGAAGGTGGAAACCGAAAGTGACTTAAATAAAGAAGGCATTACACGACCCGAATGTCTAGAGAGAAAAAACAGAATGAAAACATAGAGCTACCCCTCCCCAAATGTGAATGTGATAAAGATATCCACTACTTCTTGGCTGAATAGTAAACAAGTTTCCCGTGTCAATCACATGCCTCATCTAATGGCAAACATCATACACTCTCAAACATCAAAATCCACAATTCTCTAAGAAGACATACAGAAGCTCTGAAACCTCCTCTGGGGACAGTTTTATGTGGCCGAGTTCAGGTTCACCTCTATTCTAACAGGCCACACAACTCACTAAACTATCCAAATAACCAAATAACCAAGTCAACCAAATCACGAAAGCAACCAAATACCACCAAATCACCAAATCAACCAACTCAATATTCAACACTGGTAAAACTTCAATGAAAACCATCACAGAAAGTAACTACATACTCTACAATAAGAACCAGAAGATGCACTGCCATCCTCATAACTTCATGCAGAGACCATATAAATCCAACCAAGGAACCCCTGCCAGAACTCGATGCAACTGATAGAAACCCCCCCTCGCTACGGAGCTGGAACATGACCCTTGTGTTGAGGAACACCAGATCACAACTACTCACTGTGAAAGAAGAGAAGTAATCTATGTCTGAAACACCTTAAGTAGAAAAATATCAAACTCATTCCCTAGATGTAGAGTAGGTCAATGCCATGATGTCGAACCATAATCAACCCCACGCCGCCTGGCTCGCAACCCTAAAGCTGCACTGGAGTACGCCCCTAGCACTATGGAAACCAGGTCTCGACCCCAGCACACCAGATTGAATCCCCTATGCATCTAGAGTCATGACCATAACACCGAACCAAATCTCAACCCCCGATGCACCATATCTGATTCCCTCACCACGAAGAAGGACCACAACCCCGATGTCACACTGGATCTGAACTCTATGCCGCATCAAATCTGGAAACCCACCCTGAGCCCACTAAAGACCTGACCAAATTCTTCACAAAAGAACAAACCCCAGAGCCTCCAAGGAGGGGCCTCCATTCATCGCAGATGAAGCCTCCACACTGCAAAATGGTAGTAAGACCAAGGAAGATCAACATCCCAAATGAAAAATCGAAGAATTTTTCGATGGGGAGAGCCCTGATACATTACACCCAATTCGGGATCATCTCTACCCAGACTCCTTAAAACCATATCCTACATTATATTTGAATTAATATCCACTTAGAATCATTTTTATTTAGAATTACATTCACATCCTGACCACATTCCCCTTTTATGGTTTTCTTTTCTCAAACTTGTGTCATTTTGATGAGGTTTAGATGGGTTCTGGTTTGAAATTTATCAACGTTTGATATTTTTGGTGGGTTTCGAGCAAGTGCTCAGTCACCACAATACAAACAGTCACTGCACATTTGGTCGAGGTGGATGAATGGTAGCCTGATTGTTCAAATAAATAATGATTTTAACAAATAAAATAATTTAATTTAAAAATAAATATAAATGAAATTTATTAACAGTAATACAATGTGAATTCTTGAACAATTATAATAATATTTTTTGTGCAGATGATAATACTATTATTATAAAAAATTTATACATATAATTACTATTATTAAAATAAAATTGATAATAAATAATAATTATTATTACTACTACTACTACTACTACTATTATTCTCTTTATTATTGGTATTATTATTTAAATAACTAATAATTTGTAAAAAATGGAAATAAAATACAAACTCTAACCGTTTTTCTCTCTCTCTCCAGTCACCTCCTTCCATACTCTCTTGTGGGGTGTGGGTGGCCTTCCCCCTCCTATTTGACTTTCGGCGTACCTCCCCTCTTCTTATGGAACCCCCAGATGTGGCCCCTCATATAGATTGACCAACTCTATGCCTACGAGCATCCCCCCCACTGGACGTGACCACCCCTCTTGATTAACCTCTCCTCTACCTGTGAGCAGCCCCTAGACACACCCTCTCCTCCATCTGCTAGAAAAAAAACCCCCACTGGAAACCACCTCACCCAGCCAGAAACCTTCCGGACACCTTATATTCGGCCACCTCATTTCTTCCTTCCCTTTGTTCCCTATCCCTCTATCCAACAATCACCTCTAGCTAGTAACAAACCCTACTATGCGACAATTGAACCAGAACCCCAAACCACACCCTGTTAAGGTGAAACCCAATACACCTTGGGCAATGCCTTCTCCATTCTCCAATATGACCGCGGTTCCCTTTTCTAGCCACCCTAGTCTCTTTTGGGGCAACTGTGCTTATTTTTTTGGTGATTTTCTCTTCAATTTAACCAAATTCTAAAATCATCGGGTTGCGATCGCGCGTCTTTATCAGTGTCTAGAGTTCACAATTGGCCTGCAGAGTGATGATCTTCCCTCTGTTGAGGTTTTTTCACTTTCACACGTGTTGAGATTAGTGTTTGTTTCCTTTTACACCCAATTTCAATTACTTTGGTTCTTTTGTGTTGTTATTTAATTTATGAAACATATTTACACATTTATTAAAAATGTAGTAAATTAGTATTAGTGATTCTATGTTGGTTGAATTGATCAAAATTGGAATTTTTTCGATGTCTTTCTTTTATGCGCATGTGAATGCCTCACCTTTTGGTATCGAATAATTCTTATCTTCTTTTAAAAGGTATTTTTGGATATCTTGGTGTTTGTTTTTGGTATACATCCTTTTGGTAGGGTTTGATCGTGTTTTATGACTTGTGAATTTGGTTTATGTGAGTCCCTAATTCTTTTGGTCGTGTGTTGGTCTTTGCCATCTTAATTTTGGGTATATTTTGTTTTTATAGTGAATTTTTTGTTAATGAAAGTCGGCACAGACTTATATGCTTAATGTATGTATATATATAATATATATATTTCCTCCATGTATGTATTCCATCATGGAACAGTGAATACATGAATTGGATTATGAATATAAACATTGATATATGTATGTGTGTGCGAGTGCAAGCTGGTTATGAGTGGTGGAAACCTTTTTCTCATGTTCCAAAGGGTTCGGCATGACCCGTTTCATCTTTTTGGTAGGATAATATATGAGTTTTTCTTTACATTGATTTTTCTATGATTCATGGAATTTTCAAATTAATTTATTAAATTTTTTTCCACCTCTATGGTACCTCTATTTAGTTTTCTATTACATTTTCAAGTTGAATAATTGTATTAACAATAGGATTTTACATGAAACATGATTTATTCTATTGTGTGTTAGTGAAATATCTTTTTAATGAAATTTCAAATGAACTTTCAATGTTAATTAGCATGGGTGAGTGGTGTTTTCCCCATAGAAATATTTGGTTAAGTTGGTTTGGAACTTTTTTGGGGTTTTTTTTGTGAAATAATGTGTTTTCCTTTGATGTGTTTTGGAACATTATTTTGAAATAACTTCATGATTTGGAGACATGTGTTTAATTTTATGAATGAGTGAAATGGGTGGTTTTGGGTGGAATATTAATGGTTGATTTACAAAATTGGATTTCAAATGCCTTGATCGGTTTTAGACTGTCCAATTGGATGAAGGAATAAACATGGGTGAATTAGATGCACGCATGGTTATGCAATCAAGTGAAAATGGCTCTCTATATCTAAATTCCCTCATGAGAACCTCTTAACCCCTTATTTTTAGTTTCCATAAAATACATCATTTTTTTCAAAAAAATTTGTAAATGGTAATCATTATGTTCTAAAAAAACATGAAATGGGTTCCGATGGTTTTTCCCAGTTGGTCATGAAACTTGGTTGGGTGTGTGTGTGTTTGTGAATGATATGGCCCGTTTGGTATCTTGTGAATCTTTGGTGTGTTTTAATTTGGTTTTAAAGAGCACTTGAGAAATTTTGGGGGACGCCTGATTTGAGGTCCCATTTAGCCACTTTTGTATAAAGATGGTATTTGGGGTTGGTTTGAAATGGTTAATTAATGTTTTAATAAAAGGTCGAGCATTGTGAAGTTGAAGGATAGGTTAAAATTTAAAATTCTCTGGTTATAAAAGTTTTTATGTGTGGAGTTTGTGTGAGACCTGTTTGGCATCTTTGAAACATTATTATTGGAAAATAGTTATTTGGTTAGGTCTCTCTACTTAGTTGATGATCATAAGACCAGATGGTCCTATTTAAAAGACATACATTATGTAATTATTATTTAAGTTAAGGTACTAACAATGTGGTGTCGAGGTGGTTCTAGATTGTGTAGTTTGATTGGATAGATATGAGGCTTATTGTTTGAATGCGTGGCACACCCCTTTGTGTACATAGCACAGAAACCTGGCATAACAAAGAGTTTACTAAGAACGATTTCTGTTCTAGAAGTTCTTGTACATTCTAGTGTCCTACAGTCAGTAGAAATTTTGGATTATTTCTATGGGATTTTCCCCCTTAGTCTGACCTGATAAAGGGTGGTTGGGAATTAGGGTGTTTGATTATGTTGTTTATGGCTTGATACCAGGGATGGATTCATAGGTATTAGTTTGTTCTGTTCTTCCTCAGAGTTCATAAGTTTTTTACGATCCTTTGATATGAGAACTATTAGTACAATTTCAGTAGTTTTGGGTGTAATCCCAATCATTCCTTTGGTTTTGGTCTTTTCTTGAAAAAACATTGTATGTATGGTTGTTTTTAAAAAGTATTTCAAAGTATCTATTTTAGAAAAGTATGTGTGAACCCCTCATTATTTATTTTCCTTGTATTTGAATTATACGGGAAATTGAATTTTGATTGTTTTTTTCATGTTTCATTGTATATATAAAAACTTTATGTTTATAACTTTAGTTCAAACCATTATTATTTGACTGTTTTGGATTTTGGAATTCAGGGATTTTGTGGTTCTTTTTTGTAATTACTACTGAGAATATTATTTACCATGCATATCCTCCCCTTTTAGATGCAGGTTTAGTTACGTGGTTCAGGTTCTGGTTTCATCTACCCATGCAAGGTAGTGTGTTAGTTATTTGAGGTTACCAAGATATCACATGGATGTATGTGAAGTCTTGTTTTTTTTCCACAACTAGTTTTTTTTCATTGATTAGTTTTTTGTAATTTTTTGTCTTAATTTTATGGTCTAAATTGATCCCACCTATTTAGTTTTGATGCCTGACAGTAGTTTCCATCCCATGAGGATAGAAAATCCCTTTGGTACATGTCATGGACAAGCTTGGGTGACCAGTTCATGGTCAAACCGGGATTGATTCCTGAAAAATGTTATCAGAGGAGACCCTTTATATTTGGGATATCTGTTAGAAGTAGAAGATTATTTTAGGGGATCAAGATGTAGGTTATGGATCTCTTCCTTATCACCACTACTCATGAAGAGACCTGAGTTACCTGGGGTAGTATGGGCATTGAGTCTTTTGTCATGGGATTTTTTTGGATTGAGAGATGAAAATAGAGGCAAATCAGTTCATGTTGTGGGATCACATGGGGTGGTGACCCATGTTAGACCCATGTTACCGATTCAAGGTCCTCTAGTGTTATACCATTATTGGGGCATGGCTCACAAGCATGTTGACGGGTCCAGAATATGCACAAGTTCCTCATTCTAGTGGTATGTTATTGGTCAGGTTTCATTTTAATCTCAGTTGATGTGAGTGTGCGTTACATGTGAAATTGATTATGAAATGGAAAAGAGTTTATTTTAAATTATTTTGCAACTAGTGAAGTCGGTTTTTAAAGAGAAAGTATTTCTATTTTAAACATTTGGGTGTGTGTTTGGATATTATAAGAGAAAGAAGTTTCCAATCCTTGGTATTCATTATGGAGGGTTACATGTGCATCAGTATGTATGGAGATTATGTGGGGGGAAGTCGTTCACAGATGATGTAAGCATGATTGAATGAATTTACCTATGATGGTTCATAAGATGCCATAGGTGAGTTCTCAAAAATTAAAATAAATTGCGGTTTTTGGAAAAGTAATTTTTACATGTGTTTGACTATGGTTGGATTGTGTGCATGTTTCCTTTGGATTCGTCGATTTCATTGAAAGAGCATTGGCCTGATGTCGATCGCAGTTGAATTTCTTTTTGTTCTGAGTATGCCGCCTCGAATGGTCCCTATAGATTCCAGTGATTCATGCCTAGTGTTTGTTTTTTTGCGTTTCCAATCAATCAAGGTAAAAAATTTCCTTTAGAAGAATTTCTGTGGTTTGTGGAATTAGATTGGGCCTTCAGGTTATTGGGAACTCCCAAGGTTGTTAAAGATCTTATCGTCGCAGAGTTAATTGTGGGTTCTGTTCTGGACTAGTAGCGGTTTGATTTCTCATCATCGTCAGTGTTTTTGGGTGTGATTAATGGTGGCCGGGTTTCACGATGGTTCCCCATCGGACAAGGAGTTCCTGACCGAGGAACCTGCCTCCACAAAACCACCTTCCTTGGTGTTGGCACCCAATATATCGGACGGTTCTCTTGTGTGCCACCAGTGTGGCCAGTTCTATAATTCTATTCCGTAATCTAGTATCCCTTTGAAAATGTTTCACCATTTTATTCATTTTAATCATTAAGAGGAAGAAGGAGTTGGGGACTAAAGGATGTGATGTCCAGACTATGAGGTAAGAGATACTACAACCATCAGGGCCCCAACCACAAGTCTCGGGGTGAAGCTCGTTCATAGTCAAGAGTTTCTATGGGTGTGTGGAATCTCAGTCCAGTTTATGTTTTTAATCATGGTATGGAAATGTCTTTTGTTTCCTTTATTTATTCTTCTCTCCTAAATAGGCTCATACTTTTTGTGGTGGTGTGATGAGCTAGTTATTCCACAATCTAAGAGGCCTTATCTATTCTAAGCGTGGTTCATAGATCATTCTGACTATTTGAAGTGTATTGGGCCTTTAAATAGAGAGACATGTTTCAATTTTGAGTTTGGTCTCAGTTGTGTTCATTATGGAAATGTTTCGTGAAGTCACTGGGGGTTTTCTCTCGACTTTTTATTTGTTCGGGCTCCTCTCGGGGTTTTTCCTCTAGTGTGTTTCTATTTTGTGAGGGATTCCTCCGTTATAGTGTCTCGATGCATCAATTGTCCTTGTAATGGTTTCAGATCCTAGTTATAATGGTGTAACTATTTTTATTGTGCTATAGAAGTTGGATTATATTAGTTGGAATTTCTCGTGTGCTTCTCCCCCTCCTCATTAGGGTGGTATGTTTCGTTTTTTCTTTTAGTGCTAGTGGAATCCTTATAGTGGGGAGAACCCTCTTATGTTCCCCCATTATTTTGAGTTGTGGTTTCATCTGGTTTGGTTAGGTGTGACTTGGGGAATAAATAGTCACCCCTATTCTCTATGTTTCTTTCGGCTACATTTGGACCTGTACTTAATTCTTGGCTATCATTGGGCTTGGTGACTTTCTGGGGGAAAAATATTTTTTGGTATGGAGAATTGTAACACCCCACTACATGAACTTTTTTTTATTCATTTCTCGACCACACATTATTTAGACTCTGTTTAGTTGGGTTCCAGTTATAAATTTTTTGATGATTGTTATTTTTGGTGTGTCTAGGTCCAGTGAAAAATTACCGCACTACTAGAGGTCACTGTACATTTGGTTCGGGTGGATGCACGGTTTCCCGGTGGTTCAAATATAAAAGTAATTAAATAAATAAATTATGTTAATTGAAAAATAATTCTAAATGAAATTTTGTAATATTAAAACAAATTAAATTCTTAAACCATAATAATAATATTTTTTTCACATATGATAATACTATTATAATTAAATTGTTATAAATAAAATAATTATTTTAAAAACGAAATGGATTAGAAATTATTATTATTATTGCATTTATTATTATTATCATCATTATTATTATTATTATTTAAATTGTTAATAATGTGAAATAAATATAAATAAAATACAAGCCCTAACACTTTTTCCCCTCTCAAATCTCCCCCACCCTTCATCTCTTGTTTGGAGCGAGTGGCATTCCCCCTCTTGTTCTACTTCCAGCATTCCTCCCCTCTACCTATGGAGCAACCTCCCTCCCCCATACATGAGAAATCCTGGATCTTTACCTCCACTCTACCTGCAAGCAGCCCCCCTAAACACAGCCCCTCCTCTTGCTCGACCTCCCCTATACTTGTGAGAACCCCACAAACACACCCTCACCTCCAACTGTTGGAACTGATAGCCCTACCAGCCCACACCTCACCCATCCGATGACCTTCGGGCCACCTTCTGTCAAACCACCTCGTGTCTTTCCTCCGTCTATGACATAACCCTCTAGCCAACTGCCACCTCTTTCTAGTAGAGAATACCCTGGCATGTGAATACCTAACCCAAAACCCTAACCACAACATGTTTCATCACATCCCAAACACTTTTGTGTAGCACCTTTTCCATACCCCCGACATGATTATGGTTCCCCTTGCCAGTAACCCTCATCTCTATTGGTATAACCGTGTTTCTTTGTTTTAGTGGTTTTCTATTGAATTTAACCAAATTCCAGAAACTTCAGGTTGTGTTCGCACATCTTTCTCAGTGTCTAGTGTTTTCAATTGGCCTGAAGAGTGATGATATTTCCTCTATTAAGGTTTTATCACTTTTTCACATGTTGAGGTAGGTGTTTCATAACCTTTACTCGCAATTTAAATTCATGTGGTGCTGTTGTGTTGTTATTTAATTTCTAAAAAATGTTTCAATCTTTTTTACATAGTTAGTTCATTTGTAGTAATGATTTCATGTTTGTTGAAATGATTAAAATTTTTATTTTTGTATGTCTTCCTTTTATGTGCATGTTAGTGCCTCCCTATTTGGACTTGAATTATTTTCATATTCATTTAAAGGGTATGGTTGGATATCATGGGGTGTGTTTTGCGTATAGATCCTTTTGGTAGCATTTGATAGTGATTTATAATATGTGCATTTGGTTTATGTGAGTCACTGGTACTTCTAGTCTTGTGTTGGTCTTTGCCGCCGTAATTTTGGGTATCTTTTGTTGTAATAGTGAATTTTTGGTCAACGACAGAGGGTGCACACACATATACTTAAGGTATGTATATAATATATATATATATATATGTCCACCAATAATGTATTCCCTCATGGTGCGGGGAATACATGCATTGGATTAGGGATATATGTACATATATATATATATGTATGTGTGTGTGAGTGAGGGCTAGTTACGAGTGGTCGACGCCTTTTTTGTCAAGTTTGATTGTGTTCTGCATGACCTAGTTCCTCTTTGAGGTAGGTGAACCCATGCATTTCCCATTCCATTTCATGTTCTTGGATGATTGGTGTTTCAAATTAATATTTTAACATGTTTCACACTTATATGGTAACTCAAGTTAGTTTCCTATGACATTTTCAAGTTCAATAATTCTATTTACAGTAAGATTTTACATGAATCTTGATTTAGGATCTTGTTTTATTTGTGAAAAAATATTTTTATGATATGTAAAATGAAATTTCAAAGGTAATATGGTAGAGTCTTTGGTTAAGTTGGTTTGAAAAATGTATTGGGTTTTATATGTGAAATCATGTGTTTTTCTTTAATGTGTTTTGGAAGCTGATTTTAAAATAGATTCTTGATATGGAGACATGTGTTGTATTTTATAAATTAGTGTAATGGATGGTTTTTCATAAAAAGATAACGGTGGATTTACGAAATTGGATTTCAAATGCCTCGACCAGTTTTCAAGTGTCCCACTGGATGAAGGCACAACAATGGGTGCATTAGGTGCACACATGGTTGTGCAATCAAGTAAAAATGGAACTCTAAATCTAATCTACCTCTTGAGTAACACTTCTACAATTATTTTTATTTTCCCTAAAATAATTCCATGTTTTAGAAAAAATGGGGATGTATTACACCTTATGTTCCAAAAAATTCAAATGGGTTCCGATGGGGTGGCCCAGCTGGCCTTGCAACCTGGTTGGAGGGTGTGTGTTTTAATGCTATGACATGTTTTCTATCTTACAAATTTTTGTTTTGTTTTACTTTTGTTTTAAATAAAACTTGGTCACTTTAGGGGAATACTTAATTTATTGGTCAATTTGGTGACTTTTGAATAAATATAATATTTGGGGTTGTTTTGAAATAGTTAATTAATGTTTTGATAAAAGTTCGAGCATTGTGAAGTTGAAGGCCCAGTTTGAATTTAGTATTGATTATTTATAAAAGGATTGAGGTGTTGGATTTTTTTTAGGCCCATTTGTCATAATTGAAACATTAGTTTCGGAAAACCTCTCTTTGGTTATGTCTCTCGCCTCAGTTGTTGATCATGAGATAGGAGGGTCTTCGTTATAGGACCTCCTTTGGGTAATTATTATTTACGTAAGGGGACTAACAACGAGATGTCTGAGTTATTTGGGATTGTGTAGTGTGATTGGATAGATATAAGGCTTGAAATTTGAATGTGTGGCACACCCTTTTTTGAACATATCACGAAAACCTTGAAAAACAAAGAGGTTTACTGAAAAAAAATTGTTGCAGTGGATGTTCATGTACTCTATAGTGGCCCATATTAGGTAGAAATTTGGGATTATTTCTATGGGATCAGGCACCTTAGTCTAACCTGGGAAAATGTGGATGGGCATTGGGGTGTGTGTTTTTTTGTGTGTGGCATGCTACTGGGGATGGAGTCACAAGTATTAATATGTTCTCATCTTCCTATATGTTTTTAGGTTTTCTGTGATCCTTTGATAAGATCACTATAATTAAAATTTCCATTAATATGTGTAGAATCATAATTTTGACCTTGGTTTTGGTCTTTTCTAGGAAAACCTCATATGTATGGTTGGTTTTAAAATGGATTTCAAAGTATCTGTTTCAAAAAAGATTATGTGCACACCTCTTTATCTCTTTTCCTTGTTTTGGAATTATAAGGGCAATGGAATTGTAATTGTTAGTTTTCGAAATGCATTGTATATAAGAAAATATTAATTTTATATCATTTGTTTAAACTAGTATTATAGGACTATTTTGGAATTTGTAAATGCATGGATTATGTTGTTCTATTTTGACATTCCTACAAAGCAATTTAATACTCATGCCTATCTCCCCTTTTCAAATACCTATTTAGTTTCATGGTTCAAGTTCTTGTTTCATCTACCTGTGCAAGGAAGGTTGTTAATTGTTGGAGGTGACCAAAGTGAGACATAGAGGTATATGCAATATTTCATTCTTACCGCTTCTAGTTTTCTTTTTCTTTATTCAGTTTTTATTAATTTTTTTATTTTATGAGCCAAATTGTTCCAACCGGTTTAGTTTGATGCCCAATACTAGATTCCATTCTGGGGGGATCAGATTCACCCATCAAGACATGTCATGGATTGACATAGGTTACCAGTTCATGGTCAACTTAGAATTGGTCCATGGTAATTAATTTAGTATAATTTAATATTTTATAAAATTTCAAAAGTTCCCCTCACCTCAATTATAAACGGGAACATCCACCCATCAATTATTCAAACACATTGAGCCCTATATCATGATAAAAACCTACCAAACTACATCCTAAACATAATTATACACATTTTTGATGTGATGGTCTTCCCTAAAAACCATAAAATGTCTTTAATAGGATACCTAATAGAGTTCTTTCAATGACGAGGTAATCACCTTAACTACTCATTTTTTTCACTTCTTCATTTATGTTCTATTAATTTATGGTGTTTTTTAAAAAATAATATATTTATTATCTAAAATGTTCTAAATTGTTATTATAATTATAAAATACCGATTATTTATAATCATACCTAGCAAATGGGGTGTAAAATTACCGTTCTTGTGTACGCATGGATTACCATATCTATATAGCGATACAATAATATTCCACCACTATATTTCATTTATTTTTATTATGATTGGTTTAATGTTTATATATTATCCTTATGACATAATTATAATTTTTGGAATTATTTAATAACATCAACTATCTTACCTTATAATTAATTCGAAAATGATAACATTCTTAGTGTGTATATGTGGACTACCACCTTTACATTGTGATATGATGTTTTTTCATTTCCTCTTTACATGGATGGTGATACAGATAGATTAAATTAATATATATCATTTATATAATATTCTAATTATTATATAATCACTATTTTTCACCTTTCGTTTGTTACATCTATTAAAAATTTAAAATTGTATTCAATGGGTGATTCGACCTACCATCTCCATGAAAGGTGTAATACATTTTTCCATATCAACTTTTATGGATCACTCCAAAAATATATAATGAATATCTGTAATATATAAATCATTATTAATATTATTAATATTATTAAACCATGATCAATGTACAAGGACCATAACTATTGAACTAAAATAATCGTGATAAATGTAACATTTAACACCATAAAACAATGATTTTAATGGTGAATAATTGAAAAATGGGTATTTAAAATCTATAAGGAGATAATATTGGATATAATAAGTATGTAAATGATTATGTTATATAAGTATTATAAATTGAAATTTACTATACAGGAGTTTAGATAACTTTTTAATTAACTAAAAATCATGGAAACTGGTTCTGATCTCACTTTTACTTCTCTTATATGTATTTAATACAAACCAATTATTTCTTTTATCTTGTATATGGTGTTCCCTTTGGTATGTTAAATAACTATCTCTTTATATTCATGTTTTTTAATTTTTCATTTGATGTAATTATGCCATGGTGCTTATAATTCAAAATATACCAATATAGCAAGGGCTTACTTCACAATCCCATCATTATTCATGACTATTTATGTTAAAAGTTCCACTTGTGATATTATTTGATAATGTTATCTTAAAATAAATATTTTTTATTCTCCCCTAGTTATTTATGGTAATTACATGTTTTTCATTCTTTTTCCGCTTTTATGTACTTATGATATTGAAAACATGTTATTATGGAAAATGGGCATTGATTTCCTACACTGGCTGGAATCATTTTCTACCATATACATATTTACTTTAAATTATTTTAAATAATATTTTAACTATTTAAAAATGATTTATTTAATGATGTTTTACCTATGTTTTACATTTAAAAAACATTTTAAATGGAAACTTCCTATTATTTTCTAAATGAGGTACATTTTTACTTTCCATACATAAGAGTGAATGTAATATTTTTAACATATACAAAAATAAATAGGTTTTTCCACAATCATGAAAAATAATATTTTAGAGATTTCATTAAATGTTAAAAAATTTATTTTCAATGAACATTTTCTCTATAATATTATGTCAATTTTTTTAAAAAATGGATTTCAAAATGAAAATTCTATTTTTCGCAAGACATTTTTAGAATATCTTATTGTATTTCAACACATCACTGAAAATAAAAATTTCTTATACTTTTATTACACTAGGGATATGTTTTAATAATACAAATCAGTTTTAGTTGGTACATATTATCATTTCATATTATTGTTTTTTAATTAAAATGTTTATGTTTATTATGAATTTAATTTGTGTTACCCACAATAATATGTTGAATACATTGGAAATCGTATGTGATGGGTATATACCTCTATATCCCTTAAATGTGATGGATGTACTCAAGATAAAAACTAGTTTGGGAATTTGGTTGGGGAGTTACCCATTTATTTAAGATTTATTCACATAAATCCTTGATAATATGATTACGATGTCTTGGAGTAATGTGTTGAAAATATGTTTCATATGTTTGACATTATGAATTACATAATTATAAAAATTTAATTGATTTTTATGAGATTATTTGAATATTTAATATATCCATCACTATGTTTCAAGTTCATGTTATTAGTTACATGGAATTAGTTTCTCATGATTTTTTCCTTCCATATTATTATTGTAATAAAGTTATTGATTAAATGGAATATTTTTTCTGTTAGTTATTTCTACATATTGGTTATGGCTTATTTATTATATGATAACATCTAATTTACTTAACCCTTAATGAGAATCTTATCTCAACCATATTTTATGTTCATTCCCCATGATATGTAGAAGGAATATTTTAATGAGTTCCAGGATGAAAAAAAGTTACTATAAATATATTTTATATTTAACAATCCAATGTAAAATAGGAAGAATGTATATATCTATTTTACCAAGAATATTAAACTATTAATTCATTTATGATGACATTTATCATATCTTTTTTCAATGTAATAAATTCAATGCTAGCTCTAGGATACTGGATTTGGGGTAGTTACTATTCATATTAGAGGAACATTAGTCGAATCATTTTGAACAACATTTAGGAAATAATTTATTAGGGAGAACATCCATATGAATTAATTTTAGGAAATATCCTAAACAATATATGTTTCTGATTTAAATAAGAATATTTTAGTATTTATTATATATTATGGAATCCCAAAATTTCATTACATAACTTTTCATTATAATGTAAAAATATCTGATGTTTTAAAGTTTTGTTTTCGTGAAAATAAGGTACATAATACCTGAAAACATAAAACATTATTCTAATTCCATGTGAATAAACCTTCATGGGTTCATGATAAGTTACATTTATTAAATATCAAATCCTAGGGACATACATCTAATTAAGGGGTGAGAATTCGGCCTAATAAAGATGTAAGGTTAAAATTAAGATGTGGTCATGAGGAATATTTATAAAGAATATGAGGCAAAAAAATATCACTTATTAAAGAAATATTTTCTTATATCATAATAAAACAAAAATGAACTATAAAATGGAAATGTTTCTACAACATTTAAATGAGACATTTATAAGAATATCACCAATGGTTCATAAATGAAAATAGCTTATATTATTCAGCATGGTATCGTAAAACATGTCACCTCTAGAGATTAAATTTTTTACCCAATGAATTGGATTGCTATCAGGATGAACCAATTATGTGTATTAATTAATGTCATAAACATAGATAATAATATATCATTTCATTACTAACATTTGTGGAATAATGAATTGGTTTGTTATCAAAATATTGCTGTAAGAAAGTGCTTAAACACATTATCATTATTTCTTTTTTCACCCACTAAAAGAAATGGGAGTTTCATATATGTAAATATATTAAAAAAATTCATTTTTACATATTTTATAATGCACATTTTAAGGAAATAGGTTTTAGTGTTAAAATATATAAAATAAAATATAATTTCAAATTCAAAGGAGAGAGTTTTGAGAAGTTAATTCGGTGGGTTGATGGGCACCAAATGTTTTAGAAAAAGTTAAATTGAGGGAGGAAACAGTATAACATTGTTAAAAAATAATATTTAAGTAAGGGTATAATCAAATGGTTTATAAAATAGATTAACCATAAAATTTTGAATACGTATATAAAATAGGTTTTTCACTTGAATATATGGGAAGGATAATTCACATTCCATGAAGAGTTGCTCCTAAATGTTGAGGAATGAATATTTGAGGACATGAGGAAACCATTAGGGGACTCCCTGGGAGGAAAAAACAGTAGATCTTCATGGAATATAGATTGGGAGTGAAACGAAATTGATAAATGGGTTGGTATTTATATAAAAATTTTGGGAATTGTTTAATACATTCAAAATATAGGTCCTAGAAAACGAGGTTGTGGAAAATGAAACAAAATTGGATTACCCATGGTTTATGCTCATGATTTGGATATTTTGGTCACGGATTAAGTTATATTAATCCACTAGATATAAACACCATTTTTTAATACTAATTTTGGAATGGAAAATTAGAGATTCCCCAAAATAATGTTTTTTAAAATTGAATTTTTTTAGACATTGAAAAGCTACTTATAGTTTTTGAAATTAAATAAAACCTATTAAAATAATTAATATTAATAAAATAAGATATTTTACGCAATGTATTGTGTTTAAATAATTATTAAATCATTATGAAGGAAAAATGATGTTATAATATATACCGGAAAGACAAAACGATATTTTTTACTATTCATGAATAAAATACTGTATTCAAGCAAATTTTCATAAATTGACCATAACCTAATATTTATGTGAATTTTTAAATATAATTTTAATTTTATTATACTATATATCTAAAAATAAAATTTTTAAAATTTTAATATAAATATCATTATTTATTTAAAAACCATGTTTTTTAATACATAAATAAATTGTTGGTAGTTATAAAAATTTCTCAGGACATTATAAAATTGTTTCATAATTTAATTTAAATAATATTATTATAAAATTATATTTCATTGGGAAAAATATTAATAAAAAAATGTTGGTTTATTATAAAAATTTATTTATTTCATAAAAAATGAAATTATATTTTTTGTCAAGAAATCAATTTATCATCTTTGTCTCAATTAAACATATATTTTATTAAGAAAGTCTATTCCTAAAATGAATTGATAGAATAAATATTTTATTTATAAAATTTAAATGACACATTATTTAACTATGGTCTAAACAATTAACCAATTATTACACCCGCATACGTCCTAAGGGTAAGGTGTATGATGGTGGTAGTTTTATGGGGTGCCTCGCTAACATAGACCAAGTGGTAATATAAAATAATTTAAAATTATACACCAGGAAATCTCATTCAAGCTTCACTTATTGAAGGTTATCTTGGTCAAGCTCAAGGTTAAACCCTAGTGATGATACACCCTCCCATGTTTGAAAAAATGGTCTTCAAACAACCTAACTATACTAGATGAGGCCACCAGTTCTCCTTTGTGTATCAATTATCCTTGGTAATTAATACTTATAAATTCAAATAATAATGGTAATATTATCACATAGGGTTTTTCTAGCAATGGATATATTAACCAACAGACATATTGACCAATGATTAGATAATGGTTGAATCCCAGTGGTCACATTTCCCTTTGTACCCTACATATACCACTTCATTATTTCACACAAACATTCAGTATAATTTATACCTATTTTGATATTTCCATTTATTAATATTTTTATTTGTTTAATAATATTTTGTTTCATTTATATTGAATTTTTTTCAGGGGAAATGATTCTAGTGGATTAGGTTGATTTTGATTTTCCTATTTTACCATTTATATTTTTTCGAGTGGCAATGTTTGTCATTTTAATTGGTTTAATTACTGAATAATGTAATAATCGTTGTTAATGAGATGATATTTTGTTTGTTTATCTTTATTTTTTATGTATATAATATTATATATTATGTAACACACATTTATTCAGGAAACACTTACTATTTAAAAAGTCAGGGGCATTACATTCTTCCCCCCTTAAGAAATCTCATCCAAGAAATTTCCACTCATTTTTTGGTGAGAAAAGGGTATGGTAAATATATGTCATTGAATCCACTAGTTCCCACATTTCTTCTTAATATTTTGGGTTCTTCTATAAAAAATTTATGAGGTGGATAATCTTATTATGTAGAACCTTGTCTCTATATTCCATGATCTCTACAGACATCTCATTATATGAGAGGTCATGTTTCTATTTTACCTCTTCCGAATTTTGTACGTGTGAAGTATCAGGTATGTACTTCATCAAGAGAGATACGTGTAGTAAATCATGAACTTGAGAAATATATGGTGGAAGTGGTATATGATATTCCACTTCTCCTATACAATCCATGAATTGAAAGGGGCCAATGTACCTTGGTCCAAACATACATTTTGTTTTTCAAAATCACATGGCACTCTTAAATGGTTATATTTGAAGGAAAAATTCATCCCCAATATCAAACATCATTTTGTCAAGAATATTTTCACCATATATCATCTACTGACTCTGACCATCCTTTATATATTTTTGAATGACATGAACTTTTCAATCATCTCTTGCATAAGATCAAGCCCAAGCAATTTCCTCTCACTAACTTCATACCCACAAGTAGGTGTTCTACATTAATTCCCATATAGAGAATCATATGGTGACTTTTTAATACTATATTGAAAGCATATATTGTACGATAAATCAACTAATATGAATTTTTGATCCCAACCACCATTAAATTTCATTGATCATGTTCCCAATATGTCCTTAAGTGTCTAAATAGTCTTTTTAGATTGGACATCCGTTTGGGGCTAATATTCCACACTAACGTCCAATTTCATATTTAGAGAATGTTGCCGAATTCTATAGAATTTATATGTGAACCTTGTACAATAATAAGAAATTTATAGAATGTGTCACCCCATGTAACCTCCCCACTTCCTTTACATATATCATAGAATGTTGGTCAGTAGAGAAATTTTTCCAAATAATGATAAATTGGTAGTCTTGGTGAGTTGATCCACTATAACCCATATCACATTGTTTCCTTTGGATGTTATTGGGATACCAATAATGATATCTATTGGGATATTGTTCTACTCCCATGTTATTATGGTTATTTTCTTTAATAACATTTTAGTATGTTATCTATACTCCTTTAATAGTTGACATACAAAGCACCTTACAGTGTAGTAAAAAATATCCCTTTTCATATTATCCCACCAGAAATGATCCTGAAATTCCCTATAAATTTTATGTATTCTAGGATGTATATATAGTGTAGAGATATGAGATTCACCCGTCATATCCTTATTTATCTACAGGTTATATGGAAAAAATATCCGTGTATGAAATTACAATTTTCTTTCATGATCAATATTGAAATCAAGAAACATCTCATTCTTCACAAACTCTCTCTTATTTTATAAAAAATGATATTATTTTTTAGATTTATTGATCTTCTATAGTAATGATGGTTGATAATTCATTTTGGATAGGTAGATAACGTCCCTTCCATTAAAATTTTCATGTATAACTTTACTAGGTCCTTGATCAATGGATCTTCTTGAAACATCATCAACTCCAACACAACCTGGTTTTTCCTACATAATGAATCAATGAATTTGTTTTCTCTCTTAGGGAGAAATTGAATTGAATAGTAATAGTCTAAATTAAGTTCCTTCTATTTTTTCCTCATGTTAAATTCCTTTTGAATTAAAATTTACATCAATCTTTTGTAGTCTGTGTATATATATATCACATTTCACCCCCATAAAGATAGTTCCTCCAAAATGATAGAGTAAATCTAACTAAATATAACTCCATTTCTTTCATAGTATATTTATTTTCATGAGGATTTTGCTTCCAATATAAAAAAGAAATCCCCTTGGAATTTTTATGAGGATGTACCAAATCCATTTTAGAGATGCATTGCTATAAATAATGATTCCATCTCCAATAGAGTGAAGATTTTACCTAAGTGAAATAAAAAATATGTTCCTTAGTTATTATAAATCTTCATCACAATACTCTTTCATAAAGAGCATATCCCCTTTTCAAGTTAAATTGTTTAGTGGATTAGAATGTCATGAAAAGTTTCTTTAAAAAATATTTTACTACCAAGATAAAACAAGTAAAATAAGAAAATCAGTTATAATTATAGGATTAGTCTACTCCATTAAAACCTTTTTCTTGATACGGTCAATTGATATTCCTTTATTAAATAAAATGTGACCCAAGAATGCATATTTTTTTAACCTGATTTCAAATTTTTTGAATTTTTCATAAAAATAATCCTTCCTTATAGTTCCCAATATTACTCTTATATGATCCCCATTACCGAAATAAAATTTAGAATATATTATAGTATCATAATTAAAAACAAACCAGAATTTATCTAGGTGGGTCTTAAATAATCTATTCATCAAATAAATAAATATACAAAGAGAATTAGTCAAGATGAAGGGCATAACAAAAAACTCATAATTCCCCTATCTTTTTTGGAAGGTATTATTTAGAATATCTTCTTTATTCACCCTCAATTTATAATGAGAAGAGAACATGCTATATCTAGGGAGTTCAGATAAATACATTCTCAAGAAGAATATGAATTTTTTATTTAATTAATATGACTCCATATTTTCCATTCCATGTGGGGTTTTTGATATCATCATGGATATAAATATTTGCTAAATAGATTACTCTAACTCTCTTTCTAGTGGAGGTTCATGTATCTCATTATGAAATAACTCAATGTATTCCTAAACTATAGGGAAATTTTCTATCTTTATACTTTCATGTACATCTCCAATTTCATTGATCATCTCTGTAAGGAAGGCTATGTTAGGTGATTCTAGAAAAAGATCTTCCCAAGATATATCTCCTTTGGAAATAACCATTTGTTGTGCATTAAAGACTATTAAAAATACCTTGTTTATATATTTTAAAATAAAATAATACATTGAGATAAATTCTTTCCCTGGTATATTGCTTAATTAATCTATGGGAATGACTACTAGATTTGAGATGATATTGTACTCTCTAATGTTAATAGATGAGTTTCTATACACTGATGATGTTATCATAATCTCTCTGGGAGTCTTGATTTATAACACTAATTCTAAAAGATTATAGATTTATTCTATATTATTTACAAACTTGGATGAAATAAATGAATTCAAAGAACCATTATCAAACAATGTACTTATTAGCTTTGAGATCACAAGTAGTGTACCGACCACCACATCATTTAAATCCTACACTATAGACATCATGATAGAAACTTATCAACCATTATCTCTTGGTATATGGTAAAAATTGTGCTGGTTTCCATCAATTATCTTATTATTTGGACATTTATGGGAATATTTCCCTTACTTTCCACACATTAAGAATTGAACCTCTAGCGGGGCTTTCACCATCTTCCCTTTTTCGTTAGTTTTGAGTAGTTTAGGTTTCACCTCAATATGGTAGTTTGGATATATATAGTCACCTCATGCGCACTTGTCTCACATTCCACTCCCATGTAATAATTTACCTGAATACTGGATTGCACATTTTTGGATATGGTAAGTTTCACGTTCTTTCCTCCTCTTCCATGATCATTATTCCTCCATGATTTTGGATCTATTAATCTCTTAATCTTATTGGACATATGTGACCATTACGTCTATCCAGACTCAAATTCAACTTTCATAGAACTCCAAACTATCTCAAATAGCATAAATAGTCTTGATTTTTTATATTCATCCGTAGATGTCATCTTAGGATACCAAAGAGTTTATTATCCTTTCTCTTAGGATCAATAACAAATCATGAGTTGTATTGATCATGTCTAGTAATGTGCATCTCATAGATTTACACCAATTCATTTTCCTTCTACTCCTGCGATTGGAATTCATTATAAATTTTATATTGTATTTAACGGGGAAAATATTTATTAAAAAAGATTCCAATAAACTATTCCCCATCCATGAAAGCAATATACCGTCTTGGCATCATATTTGAAATTAGTGTCCACCACTAATTATCTTATCTTTCTAAGTAGTATACTACTATAGTGGATTTATCTTTCTCCAAAAATTGATGTACAAAAAAGATCATTTTTGTTGAGCTTATAAATTTGTGATCAAGGGATGTGTTAGTATATCCAATTAAATAAGTTAGTGTTTTAATCTTGAAGGAATAAATATAAAAGTGTTCCATTCGAGGTGAATATGGTCTCTCAAATTTATTCAAGATATTATTCATAACACGATTTAGTTGATTCGTCATCCTCATGATGTTTTCAATTCCATATTCCGTAAGAACTTTTTCAATGCATATCCTGTTTCACTCATCATTTCTATGACTCTTTCTATTTCCCTCCATTTTTCAAAAAAAATAAAACCATACTAAGAAAAATGTTACTTTTGTGAATCTTATAATTCAAAAGGTATTCTATGTCTTAAAACCTCACACTCAAATATGTTATTAATATCCCCAAATAGAAATTTAGTTTTCTATATATCGTTCATAATGGTTTATAAAAATCTTGTTATTAACTAGAAATATACTATGGGAATGTCAAAGATATTATGAAGCAAATCCCATTTTCATACACCAGTACCCATTATAGTATAACTCAAAGTAGTGTTTTTGGGTGTTTCTCTTAGGAACATCTGTTCTAGAGCCCCATCCACTTGTAGTATGCAAACATGGATATATTTTCCGGAAAAAAATTACGTAATACTTCAAAAATACCTAGATGTTTACCTATATTGATACTTTTACCTAGGGTCCATAATAATGTTTTCAAGTCATAATTTCTAAAAATAATGGAACTATCCACTGATACCAACTATGGAATAGCTCTTTTTATTACATAACTTTTCATTACATGGTTTAAATAGATTGTATTTTAATGTTTAGTTTTCTTGAAAATATGGTAAATAATACATGAAAACATAAAAACCTATTCCATGTCCACTTGAAGATACATTAATGGGTTAAAACTAAGTTAAATTTATTTTGTCTCATAACCAGGTGGAATACATCAAATGAAATGGGTGATCAAGAGTCAGAGTAAGGGAGTAAGAAAGAGAAACATTTAACATGGGATCATGCGGAATATAAATAAGAACCTGAGGCATAATAATATTGCTTAATCCATAGATCATGAGGCATATCATAATAAAATGAACATGAACTATAACATGGATGTTTGGATACAAAATATAAAGGTTATATTCATAAGAATATCATCAAGGTTTATCACCAATGTTTTATACATGAAAATTAACCAGGTCATTTGTTTGGTATTGTAAAACATGTAATATCTAGTGACAAAATTCATTGAAAAATTAATAGGAGTTATATTAGAGTGCATAATTGATTTTTTTAATTAATATGATCCAGATATTAGATAATAAAGCATTTAATTAATAACCCACATAATATAAATTATGATTTTCTTATCAAAATCATAGCATACAAAAGCTCATAAAGACATAATCATTACGTCATTTTAACCCATGAAAGGAATGGTGAGTTTCATATATGTAAATAGCCCCAAAAATGAATTATTGTTTACATATATTTGAAAAAACATTCAAAATAAATATGTTTTGGTATTCAAATAAATAGGATATGATATTTTATCATCTAAAAGGAATAATTTTGAGAAGAAACTTTCTAGTATGATGGGTATAATACATGGTTTTAGAAAAGGGTAAATCGAGAGGGTACAAGGTTATCCCATTATTAAAACATAATTTGGGAGTAAGTTTATTATAAAAAGGGTATAAAAAAGAGAGTAAACATAACATTTATAATACATATAAAAAAATGGGATCTTGAATTGAAGAGAAAGTAATAATAATTCGTTACCTTAAAGAGTTACTCCTAGATCATGAGGAATGGAACCATGGGGGCTTGAGAAATCATTTTATGGAATAAATTGGGGGAAACCCACTATAAATTCATAGATAATCTATTGAAAGTAAAATTAAATGTATAAATGAGTTGGTATTTATGGAAAATGTATAGGAATTTCTTAATACTTTTCAAATATATGCTTTGAATAACTATGTTGTGGAAAATGAAAATCCACGGTCTTTCCCAGGGTTTTTTCTCATGGTTTTAGAAAATTATGTATCATTTTATGTTAATTTAATCCACTATAACATAAAATTTTTTTTAATAATTCCATTGACATGGAACATTAAATATTCCGGAAATTAATGTTTTTAAAAAGAATATTTTCTTTTCTAGAATTTGAGAATTCACATATTTTTATAGAAATTGATTAAAATATATTAAAATAATTATTTTTTATAAATTAAATTATTTTAGGTTTTAGAAAAATTTTAATTAGTTATAAAATCATTTTTACATAAATATAATGTCATAAAATATACAGTGGACACAAAACATTGTTTTTACTATTCATAAAAAAATAATGTATTTTAGAAAATTCTCATAAATTCAACATATCGTAATTTTGAAAGGATTATTTCGAATATAATATTTATTTTTTTCAGAGAAATTTTCAAAACATGATAATTTTAATATAAAAATACATATTTAATGAAAATATTGGTTTTTAAGACATAGTTATTTTTAACACTTATAATAATTATATAGGACATTATAAAATTATTTTACCATATATATATATAAATAAGTGTGTTTTAATAGTGTATTTAATTGAATAAAATATTATTCCAAAAACATTGGTTTTTTATAAAATTTTATATATTTCATAAAACCATTCAATTAAGTTATTTTATGTCTAAAAATCAGTTAATAAAATTAATATATATTAAACATATATTATATTGAAAAAAATATTTAAAAGATTTTATGGAATAATTATTTCACTTTTTCAAAGTAAATTATACATTAATTAATGAATTCGTAGAAATGTAACCCCTTATTATACCTACATACTCCCTAAGGGTAAGGTCTATGATGGTAGTAGTTTCATGGGGTTGATCGACTGTCCTCGACCGAGTGAAAATATCCACTTGATTAAACATCTCCCATAGATGATTTTGTTCAAGATTAACTTATTTAAGATCATATTAGTATATGTAAATAGATAACCCTAGTGATGATAACTCCCTCCTATGTTCTAAAAAATGAGATTCAAAGGACACAACTATACTGGTTTAGGCCCTCAATTATCCTTTCTATATAAATTATAAATTATCAGTACTACTTTTGAAAACTAATTATTATGGAAAAATTATCAATAAGGGTATAGTTTTCAATGGTCATATGTACCAATGGTCATATAGTAGTTGAATATGAACAATCACATTTCACATTATACCCTATAATTACCACTTCATTATTTCACTAAAAAATCACATTAAATTATATATATGGTAATATTTATATTTCATAATATGTTAATTGGTTTACTAATATTTTGTTTAATTTATATATAATTTTCAATAGGTGTGATAATTCTTATAGATTTGTTTGATCCTTATTTTAGCATTCTAGATTTTCTTTTTTATATTTATATTTCAGTTTTAATGATTATAATTTTATTTGGTTTCATAGATTAATACTGAAATGATAATCTTTAATTAGATAAAACTTTGTTGGATTCTCTTTATTTAGTATGTTTATAATATTATATAATATGTAAAAAAAATTATTGTGGAAAAAAATATCATTTAAAAATTATGCATCGTTACATATACCTACAAAGATTAATAAATATAAGGGTTTTTATACTTTTAATAGAATATATACCTTTGGTAACGCCCCGATCCTAGTTACCCAGAGTCGGTGCCTTATTAAATAACATTGAAAAGATAACAAGGGATCATATCCTAAAAGACTGATCAGTTTAGTATCCTTGGAAGTACTATATACAAAAATAAGTTTTACATTACATTATGAAGTAAAAAAACAACAACATTTTGATTCCTTTTAACACATTCATCTCCAATAGACTTGCCCTGTCGGTCATCATAATACATGACTTCGCATCTTTGAAAAATAAAACATTTAAAGAGGTTAGATTGGCTACACAGTAAGGATATCAATATAACTCAAAATTTCATAAATAAGAATAAAGATTTAAGGCAATGTATACGACTAATACACAAGACTTTTAAACATAAACTTCAGAATAATATGGAAAAGATAAATAAAATAATGAAATTTACTTATTTACATGGATATTCCAGTAGTCTAATAATCACATGTTATACCAATATCCAATTTCATAATTATGGAAAGAATAATAACAAACATCATAACCACAATGTCAAGGCCTCATTCCAAGACTACAAATAAGATTTTTTTCATGGCCTTGTTCTAAGACACTAGTTTGTTTCTTGAGACCAACCGATGCATCAAGGAGCTATAGCAGGCTCTACCCGTCACTAACTAGGTCTAATGAATTCCTCATATGAAAAGGTTGAAACATAACACAAACATTTGTATTAAAACTACATATGAAATGTTAATATTTCTACCATAAACTATGAGTGGTATAAAAATAACACATCCACATTAAATAATATAACAAAAAATTCAATACAATATGGAAGATTGTATCATAATAAATCAACTTCAAACAAGTTTAAAATCCATCAAAGGATGTTGACATAGTTGAAATCAAAACTATTTGATAGAAATATTTCTATCTATTTTGAAATCATTTAAGAGTAACATAATTATAAAATAAAACATTTATTTTAAAATTATTCATATAAGTTTTAAGGGATGCTTAAAAGGTGTTATAATGGCAAAAAATATCCATCCCACCATATAAGTTAAAAAAACATTCTTACCTTAATTTGTCGAAAAGATCATAAAATACCTTATTTGGAAAATGATGGAATGATTTATTTAAAAAAAATTTATAAAAATTTAAAATGGTTATAAATTATTTTAACCCATATTCTAGGAAATAATAAATTTTTTTAAAATACATTTGTAAGAAAGAAAGATGTTAATGATAATGATGTCTGAGTAGATACTCACGTATAAACAACCTCAGATAATGAAGAGATTGTAGAATTGACCCTTACCACATACTTTTCAATGATCGAGGGTACATTAAATATCTGTGTAATAGTTAAATCATTGTTAATAAATTATAAAATAATCACATACATAAATATGATATCATATATGATCTTCTAATATTTCTCTCTTAATATCATTTCAGTAGTATCATTGTTTTGGGTGTTAACTAATTCGTTTTTTTATATGTTTTGTTACATTAGTCATGTTTGATATTGATATGATATATTCTATTCATATCCAGAATCATTTTTTGTTCTTAAAAAAATTATTCATAAAATTAAACTTATTATTTAATGGTTACGATGGGGAATGAATTTAATCGTGTTCGTGGAGATGGTAATCCGTACGTACACACAAGAGAAAATATCATTATATTGATGGTGAAATCGTAATTAATTGAATGTTATATCATATATATCGAATCCTTAAAATGTTATATTTATTATTTACATCATTTATACTCATTATTATACCCATTAAAATAATGAATGGTTTATATAACAAACTACACCACGACATGGTGACGGTAACCCGTACATACGCACGTATGGTGACTTGTCATTCATAGGATGGATAGAATAATGAATATAGAAGTAAATTATTTATAATTATATCATTGCATGTATGAGGTATTGGATTTGTTATTTTGGTATGGAAAAAACAAGGAAATAGTAAGTTGAAGAAGAAAAGAACTTTGAAAGAGGTGGTGAAATTATTACCTATTCTTCAGGTGTTTCCATTTAATTTGATCAAAAGGGATCCTTATGATAGATACATGATCAATGTAAGGCCTCTAGGTGGAATTTTTGGGTAGTTGGGAGGATATTTGATCAGGGTATGGCTGAGCCAAATGGATTTGGTGTTGTGATTTTAAGAGAAGGGTGTCTGCCCATTTATAACAGAGGTGAGGGTCACATTAGGAAAGGCTTGAAATATTATTTTATTATACAATAATATTCTGTTTATAATGGGTAAAAATGATTTTTAAGAACATTAGGTAGGTATGGTTCAAAAAAATCTCAACCAATAGGTTTTACATAGGTTTAGGTCACCTATTAACCACATCTATTAGATTTATCGCTTAGTTAATTTTTTTACTTTTACCATGTATTCTAGTATTATTATAATAAATGGTTAATAAACATTCTATAGAATTCCAAGAGAAACCTAAGTGGTTCATTAATGATATATCAATTATAATAAAATTCTTTTGTCTAATACTTATATTTTTAGGACTATTATATCATTTAATAATATCGTATTTGTTTTAAAAACTCAATTATGTCAATTTTTACACTATTTAGTATTTGATATTTGTTAAAGACCTAAAAGATTTATTACTTTGAAAAAAAAATCATTTAATCAACCCTAACATTTTATATTAACCTATATTTTTTTTTGGAATTCATAAAAAGTCTCAATTTTCATTTTGTTTGATATTTATAATATCAATTATTTTAATCTTTCTTTATTAAGGTAATTACTACATCATCATTGTGTCATAAATAAATTTAAATATTTAATGTCTCAAAATTATAAATAAAATATCATTATGTAGAAAATATTTCTACAATTCTAATGAATATTTATATTCTAGTTTATGTTTTGTGTATCCCTAGATTAAATGTTTTAGTTATAAAAATTTGAATTTAATACTTTTAACTCTTCTTTAAATAAAATAATAATAAATGTCCTAATCTAATCCATATGGACCAAAATGATCATATTTTTTTTTCTAAGGTTGATTTTGGTCAAAATACATGTATCCAAAAGAATTGGGATATGTGTTAGGGTAATTTTAATATCATTGTTACATTTAATTACCAAATTTACTTTTAATTGTAGTAAATAAAAGGCAGAAGTTACTATTCACAAAAAAATATTTCCATATTATTAAACCACATTTTACTTAGTGATATCAACCATGTCTCTTGAATTTTTGATATTCAATTCCAAAAAGCAGTAAAACTAGGTTTTATGGAATTTTGTAAATGCACCTATAAGGTCCGTAAAAGATGGTAAAAAGTTCAATAAAATTATATATATATATATAATATTATTATAAAATTAATCCAATGAATTACATTAAACATGTATAGCTATTATTTATCTATTTTTTAACTAATATAAATTTAAATAAAATATATAATTATTTAAATAAAAAGACGGTTTTGACGAATAATGCATTGTTTTTCACTATTCCTCAAAAATTGAAAGTTTTTAGAAAAATACCAAAAATTCACCCTAAGATACGTTTGATATTCTGAATCCAAAAATGAAGTCCATTTTTTAAAAATTAAATTTATTATATTATAAATAGTGGGTATTATAATTCATAATAGTAAGTTTGATTGGTCGGGGTGTGTTAAAACTCGAAGTTGCGTACAACACAAGCTATTATATTATTCCAATAGAAGCCTACCGTGGATGCTTGGGGTGTTAAATTCTTCCCTCGTTCAAATAAAATCATCCTAGAAATTTTTTGAATACTACAACATTAAAATATTCGGGTGGTTCTTCATCATATGTTCCTTGGGTTCCCATGTTGCCTCTTCCATCATATGGGTTATCTATAGAAATTTTACCGGACGAGTCATCCAGTTTCTCAGCACTTGTTATCTAGTATCATGAATCATGATAGTATCCTCTCAATAATATAGAACAGGTTCCAATTCTATCTCATTAGAGGTAAGTACATGTGTTGGGTTAGACATGTATTTTATTAACTGTGATATATGGAACAGATCATGAACTTTGGAGAGATTTGAAGACATTTCCAAACGAAAAGCTACAACTCTATTTCATCATTTAATTTAGAAAGGTCTGATGTAACTGGGACATAATTTTCCCTTCTTATCGAATCATATAACATTCTTCCAGGTAGATACCTTCCTAAAAACATGATATCATACATGAAATTTTAGAATTTTTTCTTTTGGTTATCAGCATATCTCTTTTGCCTACATTTAGCCGCTTTCATGTGGGTGTGGATAACCTTCACATTTTCCATTATTTCCCGAACAAGTTCTACGCCTATGAGTTTTCCTTCACAAATATCACCCATATAAGTTAGTGTGCGGCATCTCTTTCCATATAACACTTTATATGGATCCATTTGAATACTTGAATGGATGCTATTGTTATAGGAAAATTCTACCAGAGGTAAATAATTATCCCAAAAACCCTGAAAGTCATGTGAGCAAGATCTCAACATGTCTTCTATGTTTCAATAGTATGTTCTGATTTCCCATCAATTTTTGGGTGGTAGGAATTTCTCAAAACGAAGATTATTATCCATGGCCTTTTGATGAATTTTCAAAATTTTTATTCAAAATGAGGATCGCGATCAGAAAAATTGATAGGGGTACTCCATAATGTTTTAGAACATCATTAATATATAGTATTGCTTAAAATTAAAGTGGAAAATCTTCTCTTATAGGCAGAGAATGTGCCGACTTGGTTAGACGATCAACAAGGACCCATATTGCATCATTTATTCTAGGAGTCTTTGGTAGCCCCATTAAAAAGACTATTATAATATCATCCCATTTCTACTCATGTATGAGAAGTGGTTTGATGACTCTTCTTGGATGTTGTCTTCCATCCTTTACCTATTGGAAAATAATACATATTTACACATAATTAGAAATCTTCCTATTCAGGTTGTCCCACAAAAAATGTTCCTTCCAATATCTATACATATTAGTGCTACCTGTATGTATAGATAAATTGGAGCTATGAGCATCATACAATAATTCTGTTTTTAGATCAGGTATGTCTAGAACACAATGTCTCTTCCCAAATTTCAAAATTCCATCTTCATAAATGATGTCGATCAATATCCCATCATTCACAGATTTAATTTTCTTCTGAAACTCGTCATAATTATTCTGAGAACTTTTTATCCTTTCTTGTAAAGATGGATTGGAAACCATTTGGAAAAGTATTGATGTTTCACCTTCTATGATTATTCCGATATCGATATTTACTAGATCCATGAACATAAGATCTCTTTTAACCCTCATCATTTTAAAAATTACATGATCCTTTTGGCTCAAATCATTTTCCACCTTATTTACCTTCCCCGTGTTGTAGTGTATGGTGCAACACTAATCCCGGAGTAGTTGAATCCATCCTCTTTGCCTCATGTTGAGTTCTTTATGTGAAAAAATATTCTTCAAGCTCTTGCGACCAGTATAAATCTCACATTTTTCACCAAAGAGATAATTTCTCTATATAATCATATCAAAGATTACAACTTCTAACTCAATATCATGTGTGTGATAGTTTTGATCATGAATTTTTAGCCGCTGTTATGCATAGGCAATAACCCTATCATTCTTCATAATGACACAACCAAGTCCTTTCTTTGAAGAATCACTATAAATAAAAAACTCATCATTCCCTGATGGTAGAGTCAAGTTAAGATCATTGAATAATATTCTCTTCAGTTCTTCAAAACATTCTTCACACTCTTTTGTCCAAACAAATTTTACCACTTTACGTGTGAGATTGGTTAATGGGTAAGCCAATCGGGAAAAGTTATGGGATAAATACTGATTATAACTAGGTAAAAGAATAAATTTTTTTACCTTAGTTATAATCATAAGTGCTAGAAATTCATGGATTTATATTTTATTAGAATAAACAACAAAGATTCCATCCTTATAGATAATATGGTCGAGAAAAGAAATCTTTTGAATCCCTAAATATGAATTCCTAAACATAACGTGTAATTAAATTCTTCTAAGTGTTTCCAGAGTATTGAGAAAGTGATTTTCATGATCTTCATAGATTTTGGAGTAAAAAATTATATCATTTAAAAATACTACTATATATTCATAGACATATTCCTCGAAAAATCTATTAACTAGATCCATTAAAACAGAAAGTACATTAGTCATTCCAAAAGGTATTACTGTAAACTCGTAATGCCCGTACCTGGTTCGAAATACTATTTTTGGAATGTCTTCCTTCTTCACACAAAACTGATGATATCTAGATCGAATGTAAATCTTTGAAAAATATTGAACACTATGAAGTTGGTCAAACAAATCATCAATGCGAGGTAGAAGATACTTGTTCTTTATTGTTATATAATTGATCTCTTTGTAGTCAATACACAACCTCATAGATCTATAATTCTTCTTATCAAAAAGAACAGGGGATCCCAATTGAGAATCACTCGGGTGAATAAATACTTTATTACTCAATTACTCTAGCTTTTTCATTAGTTCCACTAATTCCAAAGTGTCCATTCTACAAGGGGACTTTGATATGGGCATTGAACCAGGAATTAAATCAATGGAAGTCTCAATTTCCCGTCCGGGGGGACGTCTAGCTATATCCTCTCGAAACACATAAACATATTCTTGCACAATAGGTACATACTCTAGTTGAACATTATTTTCCTCACCCATAGTTATTTCATTCTCGTCCTCCCCACAAACATAATAATAGAGCTATTGAGGGTGGATCTATATAAGAATTAGATGATGACGTTTCTTCCCTAATGATAAGGTAGTCTTTATCATCATCGAAAATTTTAACCTCCTATTTTTTGAAATAAATTTCCACATCATGGTCTGAAATATAATCCATACTAGGGATTATATCAAATTGAATCATGGGTATGATGATGAGATCAGTAGATAAAGAACATTTATATGACCTAATGGGGACTGATTTACAAAACATTGTTGCAAGGACAATTACCTTAAGATTTTTGAATAAAAAATTCTATTTTTAATCAAATTGGAAATATCTAATTTTCTTAGAAAAATAGGGAGATATTAAACAATGTGATGACCCAAAATTAAATAATGAATTGGATAAACATGAGGAAACCATTAAATTACCTACCAACACGTCTTTTAGAGCTTCAACCTTAGTAGAGATGATTTCATAAGCTTGGACATTATCCACTGGACTTTTCTAAGGTATGATTCATTGAAGAAAAGGACATTCATTTTCTTAATTCCCCATTTACATACAACTGTAGAATTCAACATTAACAACCTCTTTCTTTCCCATTCATCCATGAGCTTGGTGTCCTTTTCACCACACTTGTAATAGAACCCCATTACATTCAGTCAAGTACCTGGGTGTTTGTTCACACATTTACCATATAATGGAAATTCAATATATCCTGTATTCCCCTTATTTCTATTATCTGAGTGTTTATCAGATCTCTTCTTCTATTTATTTTATTCAATGTTATAATACTTATATAATTCCTTTTCTGTTATGATAGAACATGAGGAAAAATCATTGAATGATGAGAAGGATTGTGAGACAAATTCTCGATAGAGAAATTGTTTTAAACAATAAATTAATCGATCAATATTACTACTTGGGTTACGAATATAATATTATGTATTCCTAGATAACCGTGTAAAGTTAGAATCATACTTTGTGAAATTCTCATCTTCTTTTTTCCTCAGACTCAGAAATTTTCATTCCATATTCGCTCGATGGTCATGAGGAAAATATTTTTCTAAGAAAATATCTTTAAACTCCCTCCATTCTAAATTTTATACTTCTTCATCTTCCTTTGTGTTTTGAATTAATTTCCACCATTGATATGCATCTCTCATGAGGTGATAAACTACCATAAAAAATTTTACAATTTCACTACTCCCCAAATCATGAAATATTTTCTCTGAGAAATTTATCCATTACTCAGCTACAAATGGATTTGTAGTCCCATTGAATGTTGGTGCTTTTTTCCTCATGAAGCGATCAAACATTGATACTCCACATTGTGGATCAGGGTGCTCCATATGGGTAAGGTTATTATTCATAACCAGAGTGAGTTATCCTAGTATGGTTATAAGTTGATTAGCACCAGTTGCATCACCATCTTTATTATAAATATATTATATAGGTTGGAAATCCCTACAAAGATTACATCCATTGTTACAATTTCTATTCCTTCCACTATGATCCATTTATAAACAATGGTATACAATATATTATTTTATGAATCACAATACATAATCCCAAACATGTAAAACAGTTAACATAAAATGAAAAATTTATGGATATAATCCATAATCATAAAAAAATTCTATGAGTAAGTATTTACTCATAAATCCTTCATAATGGTTTGTAACGAAAATTTGAATTATTCTAAGAATATCACATAGAATTGTCATAACCAAGAGTGTAGTAAGACACGTTATGTACCAGGATACCCTTGGTCAGGCCGGAAACTCCTGGTTAGAGTTTTCACTCCTAGGTACATCAGTTGTAATGCCCCAACCCCAGCTACCCGAAGTCGGTGCATTACTTCGTAACATTGGCATGATAAAAAAAGATCAAGTCTCGAAAGACCGATTAGTTTAGTAGCCTTGGAAACACTAGATACATTCGTAAATGTTACATTACATCATAAAGTGAAAAACTAATAACAAAGTCTTCATAGTCCACACTATTATCCTCTTCTGACTATCCCTGCAGGTCACTCATAAAATACTTCTTCACATCCTGGAAAAATATTAAAACATTGAAAGGGGTGAGCTCAGATGCTTAGTAAAGATAACAATATAGCGGAAGCATTCATCAATAAACATAAACATTTAAGGAAATGTAAAACTAAAACAAAAGCCTTTTAAACTTGAACTTCAACATAATATGGGAAAAGTAAAATGAGATAATTCCATTCACTTCTTCACATGGATATTCTACTCGTCGGATAATCACATGCAATATCAATAACCACTTTCATAATGAGGGAATGTATAATGCCAGACATTCTGAAACATTTTTTCAAGGCCTCGGCCAAGACGTCTAAAATGATTAAGGCCTCGGCCAAAACCATAAATCAAATTGGGAAAAGGCCTCATCCAATTCCACGTCTAGTTGACTCATGAGACCTACCGATGCATCGAGGAGCTATAGCGGGCTCCACCCGTCACTTATTAAGTCCAATACATTCCTCATATGAATAGGTTTAAACATATCATAAACGATAACATAATCGTATCACATAAAACATGCATAAAGGAAATATAACATTTCCACATTTCAATCACAAGATATCAATACAACACATTGATTTAATAAAAACTCTATAAAAACCATTTTCAATAACAAAATAAAAGAAAGTTAAAACTTTGTATTTATTTTTCATAAAAAAAAATGGCTTGTAGAGGAAGCCGAAACTCAAATAATGGTCACGGCGGCGGAGAAGTCATTGTTGCCGCATATGTATGGAAAGAAAAACATTCCCTTTTTGTCGTTTAGTAAAAATCTTCGTATAGAAAATATTCCTTTTGAATAAACGTAAAATTCAAAGGGGTTTATACACCGTATAAAAGGAATTTGTGTATAAAACCAAATATGTCTCAATGAAAGGATATTGAGACGAAGTCCTTAAAAAGATCATTTTTAAAATAAAATAGATCTATTATGTGTATTCATCATAGGTACACATAAAGAATACAAAATAAGACATAATAATATCCTGACATAATTTGAAAGTAGGAGATTAACCCAAAGAATGGAAATTGGGTTAAGAAGTTCCCTTACCTCGTGTCTGACATGACTCAACCATTCTTTAACCTCCTGAATAATAAACTAGAGTTAATATATACCTTATTAAGAACCATTTTCAATTTCATTATCCTTTTTATATCACTTATTACAATTATATGAACATTAAGTAATTAGTTAAGTTAATAACGGTCGTTTTGTCGATTTTTTGGTACTTGAGTCAAAAATAAACTTCTTATAAATACAAGTTGTTTATGTGGTAGAATATCCATTATCTCCAGAATTATATTCATGATTTAGATGTCATATATATCATATATATCCAGTATATACATTCATTCATAATATTATGTAACATTTGGAGGTAAGAAATGAAATGCACCGTTCATGGAGACGGTAAGCCGTACGTACGCATGAATGCTACTTTCATTTATATTACATATTTAATGGAAGGAAATAAAAATTATATAAATTTATAATATAATTCTATTATAATATAGTGTATAATACCATTTACTCCATCCTTTATACATCCCACATATGGCATTAACGATTCAAATCACTTTGAGGGGGTGGTAGTCCGCACTTCCTAAAATGAAATTATCACGTTTTACCCATAATGGAAATCATAAAGTATGCCATAAATGAGAAATAAAGAAGAATAAGTAAGACATAAACATATTATATATCATATATAAATATAGTGACATCTTAATGGCCACCTTTGAAGGTGTTATATGAGTGTTGAACAATCATCGTTTCGTGAGGCAGAAATTCGCCATCCACAGAAACCGTATGTTATTTAACCATTAGATGTAGGTGTGTGTAAGTGTATCTCGAATACATCTTATAAACACATCCTCGTATATTGAGGATACTGGTGTTGTTACAAAATAAATGAATATAAAGAGTTTAGGGGTTGGAGAAGAAAAATAAAACAAAACAACATTAGAGAAGACATTACCTCAAAATCGGGTAACTCTTTTTGATTTGAGCCAAAGGCATCCTTGGGAAGAGTTCTTCCCAAAGTGAGGCTTCTAGGAGTAATAGGGGGGAGTTGGGAGAGTATTTGGGCAGAGTTTGGCCGAGAAAAATGGCTTGAAAGTGTGAATGAGGTGGTAGAGGTGGGGGCCTTTTATAAGAGGAGAGGAGGGGCACTCTTGGAAAGTAAGTAAATTATACATTATTATACATTGCTTTTCGGATTCTAAAGGTCCCCCACTTATATAATTCGAGGATAAGGTGATAAAGGTTCTAAATATACCCATAAAATAGTCTTTGGACAAGTTTAAGCCTTGTATTTTACATTATATTTTCATTTTATTAAAATGGTTAAATAATGAAGTTATCACTGCATCATCATGATGTCATAAATAATTTAATTTATATAATGTCTAAAAAATATAAAAAAAATACTATGATGTATTAAGTCTTTTTAGCTTTCTAATGAATATTTATAGTCAAAATTTGGATTTTTTTAACCCCACTTAAAAACTATTTTAGTAAAACATTTCATGTTTGTGTCATTTTTTACTTTAACATTAAATAAATATATATTAATGTATTTTTCCAACCATAGTGGCTCCATGGGGTCCCCAAGTTGACCCATGGGTTTTATTGGTAGGCCATGACTCATAACGTAGGATTAGGACAAGTGTCAAGCTCATCTCATATTATTAAAACATTATTTTTACCTTAAACTACACTAATTACCTCAAATCGTGATTAAGAACTTAAAAGTGACTACTCACCAAAAAATTATTTTAATCTCATTGAAACAAATTTTACTTCTTAATGAAAATCATGTATGTTGGATTTTTGAAAATAAAATCACAGAAGTAGTAATATTTCATTTAAATGAAAAAACAGTTATTTAACTACCACTTAGTGGTTTCACTATTCATCAAAAATTGATGTTTTTCAGAACAATGCCAAAATTTCACCCTAAGATATAATTGATATTCCGAATTCAAAAATGATGTTTATTTTACAAAATTCCAAATATATATGTTTCATTAATTAATTTTATAATTAATTCCCGCTGTCACAACAAATAGCGTGTTTTTAAGAAACAATTTATATCAAAAGATTGGCAATTGTTTATGTCCAATTTCAATGTTAAATTAATTCTAATGAACAACATTGGATAAAATGGTAAAAATATATTCTAATTATACTTTAAAACCACTAAATAGTATAATTTATCACTATAAATGATTTTGATTAAAAAAGTTGTTTTTAAGTATTTTTCACTATTTATAAAAAATTAGATGTTCTCAGAAAAATACCAAAAATTCAACATAGGCTAATTTCGATATTCCGAATCCAAAAATGAAGACCATTTTGAAATATAAAATATCTATAATTTTAAAAAGTGGTTATTACTATTCATAACGGCTACTTTGATTAGTCGCGGTGTTTTAGAACTCGAAGTTGCGTACAATGCAAGCTATTGCATTATTGAATGAGAAGCGTATCGTGGAAGCTCAGGGTGTTACATTCTCCCCTCCTTCAATAAATTTAGTCCTCACAATTTGAAAATTTTCTTTGAAAATAAAAGGTTGAAAATTGAAAATACCTTTGTGGAAAAACCACATCGGAAATAAGGTTAATAAATATATAACATTAAATGAAAGCAAGATAAGTACAAAGGTCACCCGAGATATCCCATTCTAGGATTCTATGAAAATATGGATATGGAGGAGAAACAAACCATCAAGGTCTGATGGAGAGTTATAGGAAACAGGATTAGGAGAAAGTTTAACTACAAAAAAATCACAAACTTGTGATTGGTTAAACGATCATTGATTCCCCAGTAGGAAAAGTTAACCGACAACAATTTTGTTTTGAGTTTACATTTATAAAGTTGAGGAATTTATTTAGGAGATTTACTAAGAATGTAGGGGAATATACATACTTGTCATTTAGACTTTAATTCTTTAAAAAATTTTTACCACAAACCCATATTTCACTCTAAAAGGTAATAGAACTCAAAAATATTATACTTATCCTAATTGTATAAGGTTCCAAATGTTAATAGATACCATTTAGATTAGTAAAATTATTTTGTAATAACCAGGGACTTCCTGTAGGCTAGTGGTAGGAAATAAAGGCATGTCGCACTATGATTGTAAGTTCGATTCATACAGCTTTGTCCGACGAGACGGGTTATGCCCCACCCTGCAGGTTGTCCTTTTCCTAAAACTATAGTATCATAATATTCCAAAAATAATCTTCATAAATTTTTTAACCTTAAACAATACTATCCAAAGATCAACTTAATCCACTCCAACCATTATAGTTATCCAAAATACCTCTGTCCAGACTTTCTCTAAAAGGTCTCTTAATTCCAAAATCAATTTATCAGATTCTGCAAACAAAGTAAAGTTTCTCTTATTGTCACATACTAAAAAATATAATTACCTTCATCATATTAAAAACTTAATGAAATAAAAAAGTACTGTAGTACAATCCTTATATATATATCACATTATTCTAATAACCAGAATATAATCCATGAGTCCAAAAGCACCAATACATTAGTTATTCTGCTTCAACTGTAGTAACCGCATAAGATTTTCATTGATCCCTTGGCCTTTTCTGAGGTAAGTTTCCTTGATGATTAGGACATTCATTTGCATAATGCCCCATTTCTCTACAATTGTAGCATTAAACATTGATAGCCTCTTTCTTTCCCTTGCAATCACGTGCCTGGTGACCTTTTTCTCCACATTTATAACAAACTCCCATTCCTTTTAGGCAAGTAACAGGGTGATTCATCCCACAATTATCACATAATGGAAAATCCTTCTTTCCCTTTTTCCCTTTATCTGTCTCTTGTTCCACCATTCTCTTCTTCTCTTGCTTTACTTTGTTGTCATAAGAATTAGATAATTTCTTTTCTGTCTTGATAGCACATGAGACAATATCTTCGTATGTTGTGAAAGATTGTGATACAAAAGCTCTATGGAGAAATTGTTTTAACCCATCAAAGAAACGATCAATCTTACCTCTTGGGTTACGTATATAATCTGCAGCATACCTCCCCAAACTTGTAAAGTTGGCCTCATACTTTGCGACATTCTCATCCTCCTTTTGTCTCAGACTCAGAAATTGCCTTTCCATGTCTGCTCGATGGTCATGAGGAAAGTATTTTTCTATGAAAAGCTCTTTGAACTCCCTCCATTCCATATTCGATACGTCATCATCTTCCTTTGTATTTTGAATCAATGACCACCATTGATCGACATCTCCAGTGAGGCGGTAAACTGCCATGATAACCTTCTCCCTTTCGCTACTCCACAAGGCGTGGAATATTTTCTCTGAGATGTTTATCCATTGCTCAGCTACTAACGGATTTTTACCCCCATTAAATGTCGGTGGTTCTTGCCTCATGAAGCGGTCTAACATTGATCCTCCACGTTGCGGATCAGGGTGCTCCATACAAATATGGTTATTATTCATAACCTGAGTGAGTTGTCCCAGTATGGTAATAAGTTGATCGGTACCAGTTGTATCTCCAGATCCACAATAATTATCTTGAGCAGGAGGGAAATCCCTACACGGAGTGCGTGCATTGATACAGTTTCCATTGCTTCCACTAGGCGCCATTTCTAAACAATGGCATAAAATAGATTAGTTTATGAATTAAAATACATAATTTCATTCTTATAAAATACTTAACATAAATTGAAATATTTATGGATATAATCCATAATCATAAAAAGGTTTTCTTTGAGGAATTATATACTCATAACCATTCATAGTGGTTTGTAAAGAAAATGAGAATTATCCTAATCATATCCCCCGGGAGTGTCGTAACCAAGAGTGCAGCAAGGCCCGTTGTCGTACACCAGTTCCCGTTCGAGTCTATCTCAAAGCGGTGTTTTCGAGTTTTACCCCTAGGTACATCTGTGCCAGAGCCGCCTCTACCTCCTTGTATCCATACTGGGATGTATTGCTCGGAAAACTCACAACATCTCTACAATACCAAAATTCTAGGAAGTTCTTCTATACTAATCCTCAAAGTCTATCTTCAGGCTATGTGCTCTAATCAGAGTTTATCTAAATCTAGCTTCCAAGGTTAGTACTAAACTGCCTCTGATACCAACTATAATTCCCCAACCCCAGCTACCTGAAGTCAGTTCATTACTTCTTAAGATTGGCATGATCACAAAAGATCAAGTCTCGAAAGACCGATTAGTTTAGTAGCCTTGGAAACACTAGATACATTCGTAAACGTTACATTACATCTTAAAGTGAAAAACTAATAACAAAGTCTTCATAGTCCACACTCATATCCTCTTCTGACTATCCCTGCAGGTCATTCATAAAATACTTCTTCACATCCTGGAAAAATATTAAAACATTGAAAGGGGTGAGCTCAGATGCTCAGTAAGGATAACAATATAGCGGAATCATTCATCAATAAACATAAACATGTAAGGCAATGTAAAACTAAAACAAAATAATTTTAAACTTGAACTTCAACATAATATGGCAAAAGTAAAATGAGATAATTCCATTCACTTCATCACATGGATATTCTACTGGACGGATAATCACATGCAATATCGATAACAACTTTCATAATGAGGGAATGTATAATGCCAGAAATTCTGAAACATTTTTCACGGCCTCGGCCAAGACGTCTAAAATGATTAAGGCCTCGGCCAAAACCATAAATCAAATTGGGAAAAGGCCTCGGCCAATTCCACGTCTAGTTGTCTCATGAGACCTACCGATGCATCGAGGAGCTATAGCGGGCTCCACCCGTCACTTATTATGTCCAATACATTCCTCATATGAATAGGTTTAAACATATCATAAACCATAACATAATCATATCACATAAAAAATGCATAATGGAAACATAACATTTACACATTTCAATCACAAGAAATCAATAAAACACATTGATATAATAAAAACTCTTTAAAAACCATTTTCAATAACAAAATAAAAGAATGTTAAAACTTTGTATTTATTTTTTATATTAAAAAAAAGATGGCTTGTAGAGGAAGCCGAAACTCAAATAATGGTCACGACGGAGGAGAAGTCGTTGTCGCCGCATATGTACAGAAAGAAAAACATTCCCTTTTTGTCATTTAGTAAAACGCTTCGTATAGAAAAGATTCCTTTTGAATAAACGTAAAAGTCAAAGGGGTTTATACACCGTATAAAAGGAAGTTGTGTATAAAACCAAATATGTCTCAATGAAAGGAGATTGAGACGAAGTCCTTAAAAAGATCATTTTTAAAATAAAATAGATCTATTATGTGTATTCACTATAGTTACACATAAAAATAAAAAATAAGACATAATAATATCATGACATAATTTGAACGTAGGAGATTAACCCAATGAATGGAAATTGGGTTAAGAAGTTCCCTTACCTCGTGTCTGACTTGACTCAACCGTTCTTTAACCTCCTGAATAATAAACTAGAGTTAATATATACCTTATTAAGAAACATTTTCAATTTCATTATCCTTTTTATATCACTTATTACAATGATATGAACATTATGTAATTATTTAAGTTAATAACGGTCGTTTTGTCGATTTTTTGGTACTTGAGTCAAAAATAAACTTCTTATAATTACAAGTTGTTTATGTGGTAGAATATCCATTATCTCCAGAATTATATTCATGATTTAGATGTAATATATATCATATATATCCAGTATATACATTCATTCATAATATTATGTAATATTTGGAGGTAAGAAAAGAAATTCACCGTTCATGGAGACGGTAAGCCGTACGTACGCATGAACGTTACTTTCATTTCTATTTCATATTTAATGGAAGGAAATCATAATGATATAAATGTATAATATAATTCCAGTATAATATAGTGTATAATACCATTTACTCCATCCTTTATACATCCCACATATGGCATTAACGATTCAAATCACTTTGAGGGGGCGGTAGTCCACACTTCCTAAAATGAAATTATCGTGTTTTACCCATAATGGAAATCATAAAGTATGACATAAATTATAAATACAGAAGCATAAGTAAAACATAAACATATTATATATCATATATAAATATAGTGAAATCTTAATGGCCACCTTTGAATGTGTTATATGAGTTTTGAACAATCATCGTTTTGTGAGGCAGAAATTCGCCATCCACAGAAACCGTATGTTCTTCAACCATTAGATGTAGGTGTGTGTAAGTGTAGCTCGAATACTTCTTATAACAACATCCTAGTATATTTAGGATTCTGGTGTTGTTACAAAAGAAATTAATAAAGAGTTTAGGGGGGTGGAGAAGAAAAATAAAACAAAACAACATTAGAGAAGACATTACCTCAAAATCGGCTAACTCTTTCTGATTTGAGCCAATGGCTTCCTTGGGAAGAGTTCTGCCCAAAGTGAGGATTCTAGGAGTGAGAGGGGGAAGTTGGGAGAGTATTTGGGCAGAGTTTGGCCGATCCAAATGGCTTGAATGTGTGAATGAGGTGGTAGAGTTGGGGGCCTTTTATAAGAGGAGAGGAGGGGCACTCTTGGAAAGTAAGTAAATTTTACATTATTATACAATGCTTTTCGGATTCTAAAGGACCCACAATTATATAATTCGAGGATAATGTGATAAGGGTTATAAATCTAACCATAAAATATTCTTTGGACAAGTGTAAGCCTTGTATTTTACATTATATTTTCATTTTATTAAAATCGTTAAATAATGAGGTCATCACTACATCATCATGATGTCATAAATAATTTAATTTATTTAATGTCTAAAAATTATAAAAAAACTACTATGATGTAGGAAATCGTTTTATCTTTATAATTATTATTTATAGTCAAAATTTGGACTTGTGTAACCCCACTTAAAAACTATTTTAGTAAAACATTTCATGTTTGTGTCATTTTTTACTTTAACATTAAATAAATATATATTAATGTCATTTTCCAGCCAATGTGGCTCCATGGGGTCCCCAAGTTGACCCATGGGTTTTATTGGTAGTCCATTACTCATCCAATGGGAGTAGGACAAGTGTCAAGCTCATCTCATATTATTAAAACATTATTTTTACCTTATACTACACTAATTACCTCTAATCGTGATTAAGAACTTAAAAGTTACTATTCACCAAAAAATTATTTTAAGCTCATTGAAACACATTTTACTTCTTAATGACAACCATGTATGTTGGATTTTTGAAAATAAAATCACAGAAGTGGTAATATTTCATTTAAAAGAAAAAACAGTTATTTAACTACCACTTAGTGGTTTCACTATTCATCAAAAATTGATGTTTTTCAGAACAATGCCAAAATTTCACCCTAAGATATAATTGATATTAGGAATTCAAAAATGATGTCTAATTTAAAAAATTCCAAATATATATGTTGCATTAATTAATTTTATAATTAATTCTCGCTGTCACAACAAATAGCGTGTTTTTAAGAAACAATTTATATCAAAAGATTGACAATTGTTATGTCCAATTTCAATGTTAAATTAATTCTAATGAACACCATTGGATAAAATGGTAAAAATATATTCTAATTATACTTTAAAACCACTAAATAGTATAATTTATCACTATAAATTATTTTGATTAAAAAAGTTGTTTTTAAGTATTTATCACTATTCATAAAAAATTAGATGTTCTCAGAAAAATACCAAAAATTCAACATAGGCTAATTTCGATATTCCGAATCCAAAAATGAAGACCATTTTGAAATATAAAATTTCTATAATTTTAAAAAGTGGTTATTACTATTCATAACAGCTACTTTGATTAGTCGCGGTGTTTTAGAACTTGAAGTTGCGTACAATGCAAGCTATTGCATTACTGAATGAGAAGCATATCGTGGAAGCTGGGGTGTTACATCTATGCTAGAGCCGCCTCTACCAGCTCATATCCAGACAGGGATGTATTTCTTGGAAAATACACAAAATCTCTATATTAAACAAATTCTAGTAATTTTTTCCATAATAATCCTGAAACTATATTTTAGGGTAATGTTATCTAATCAGAGTTTTCCTAAATCTAATTTCCAAGGTTTGTACTAAATTCTCTCTGATACCAACTATAACGCCCCAACCCTAGTTACCTAGAGTTTGTATATTATTACATAACACTGGCATGATCACAAGGGATTAAATCCCTAATGACTGACTAGTTAAGTAGTTTTGGAAGTACTAGATACAAAAATAAGTTTTACATTACATTATGCAACAAAAAACAAAAACATTTTGTCTTATTTTAACACATTCATCTCTCTTAGACTGTCCATATTGGTCAGTCATAATATAACTCTTCGCATCATGGGAAAAATAAAACCTAGAAAGGGGGTGAACTCAGGTGCTCAATAAGGATACCAATATAGCGGGAACATTCATAAATAATCATAAACATTTAAGGAAATGTATAAGGGTAAAACACAAGCCTTTTATACTTAAACATCAATATAATATGGCAAAGGGAAATAAAATATTTTTATTTACTTATTCACATGGATATTCTAATAGTTGAATAATCACATGTAATATCAATTCCCAATTTCATAATAATGGAATGAATAATGTCGGATATCATAACCACATAGTCGATGGCTCGTGACAAGACTAAATAAGATTTTTTCAATGCCTTTCTCGAAGACACTAGTTTTTATGATGAGACCTACTGATACATCGAGGAGCTATAGAGGGATCCACTCTACACTTACTAAGTCCAATGCATTTCTCATATGAAAAGGTTGAAACATAACATAAACATTCGTACTAAAAATAGCATATGAAATGTTAATAATTTAACCATAAACCATGAATGGTATAAAAATAACACATCTACAGTCAAACATATCACAAAACCTTCAATAAAATATGGAATATTTCATCCTAATAAATCAACTTCAAACAAGTGTAAAATCCAACAAAGGATGTCAACGTAGATGAAATTAAAAATATTTGAGAGAAATATCGCTTTCTATTTTGAAATAATTTAAGATTCACATAATTATAGAAGAAAACATTTATTTTGAAAATTTTATTATAATCTTGTAAGGGAAGCTTTGAAGGTGTTATAATGGTAGAAAATAGCTACAACTGCCGTATAATTTAGAAAACAATCTTACATTAATTTGTCGAGAATGTCATAATGTACCTAGTTAGGAAAATGATAGAAAAAATACTTTAAAACATATTATAAAAATTAAAACATGGGTATAAATGACTTTAACCCAGATTATAGGAAATAGTAAATTTTTAAATGCATTTTTATGAAATTCATATGTGGATGATAAATAGGTCCCGATTGATACTCACGTGTAAACAACCTCGGATAATGAAGAGATTTCCGAATTAACCCTTTCCTTGAATTTTTCCTTGATGTAGGGTACATTAACATCCCTCATAATAGTTAAATAATTTTTATTAAAATAAATAATAACCACATACATAAATACACTATCCAATATGATCTTCTAATATTTCATTATTAATAATATTTCAGTAGTATTATGGTTTCATGTGTTAACCGATTCATTTTCCTTTATATGTTTTGTTATATAAGTCATTATTGATATGGATAAGATGCCTTTTATTCATAAATAGAATGATATATAGTTATTAAAAATTATTTTTAATTGTAAAATGAAAATTATTCTTGAATAGTTATGATGGGGAATGAATTTCATCGCGTTTGTGGAGACGGTAATCTGTACGTACGCACGAGTGAAAATATCATTCTATTGATGGTCAAATCATATGTAATTTAATTGTATATCATATATACAGAATCCATAGAATTTTATATTTATTATTTACATTATTTATACTTATTATTATACCCGTACAAATAATAAAGTGTTTGAAAAACAAACTACACCATGACGTGGAGTTGGTAAGTCGTACGTATGCAGATATGGCGAGTTGTCATTAATAGGATGAATAGAATAATGAATAGAGTTATAACATATTTATAATAACATCACAGTATGTATAAGGTACTAGAGTTATTATTTTTCTATGAAAAAAAACAAAAGGGGAAGTAGAAGAAGAAAAAACATAGAAATATGTGTTGTAATTATTACTTCATCTTCGGGGGTTTCCTTTTGAGTAGATCAAAAAGGCTCCATAGGTTGGATTTATGGATAAATTAAGTGCTATAGGTATAATTCATGGTATATTGGAGTATATTTGAGTGGGGGTTGGCCAATCCAAATGGATTTGGAGGTGTGATTTTGAGAGAAGGGAAGTAACCTTTTATAACAGAGGTGGGGGTCACTTTAAAAAAACATGAATTATTATTTTATTATAAAATAATATTCGGTTTATAATATCTTTATAATGATTTATTTCAATGATATGGTTGTTATGGGTCAAAAATCTCCCAAACAATATGTTTTAGATAGATTTAGGTAACCATATTAACCATATCATTTAGATTTAACTTTTTGTTAAATTGTTTAACTTTAACCATGTATTCTTGTATTATTATAATAAATATTTAATAATCTTACTATAAAATGCAAAGATAATACCAATTGGTTGATTAATGACATATCTATTACTATATAATTCCATTGGCTGATCAATATATTTTTAGGACTATTCTATCTTTTAATAATATAATATTTTAAAAAAAATCAATTATGTTAATTTTTTAACAATTTATTATTTGATTATTGTTAAAGTCCTAAAAACATGATTACTTCTAAAAAATAATTTAATCAACTGTAACATTCCATATTGACCTATAAAATTTGTTTAATTCATCTATAGTCTCAATTTACATTTATTTGGATATTTATGTTATCAATTATTTTAATCTTTCATTAATATGGTTGTTACTACATCATCATTCTGTCATAAATAAATATAATTATTTAATGTCTAAAAATAATAAATAAAATACCATTTTGTAGAAAATATTTTTATATTTATAATAAATATTTATAGTTTAATTTATCTTAGGTGTAACCCTATATAAAAAATGTTTTAGTTTTGAAAATTTGAATATAACACTTTTAACTTTTCTTTAAATAAAATAATAATAAATGTAGTAACATAATTAAGGTAGTTAAAAAGGATAATATTTAATTCTTAAATTTCATTTTGGTAGAAATAAACTTATCCAATAGAATTTGGACATGTTTCATGGTAATAATAATATCATTTTTACCTTTAATTATCTTATTGACGTTTAACCGTCGTAAATAAAAGTCAAAAGTTAATATTCACCAAAAATTATTTTCATCTTATTGAACCAAATTTTACTTACTGATATCAACCATGTCTATCTTGTTTTTAAATTCAATTCACAGAAGTGGTAAAATTTCATTTTATGCAATTTTTGCAAATTCACCTAGAAGGTGGGTAAAAGACGGTAAAAAGTAAATAAAATTTTATATATCTAATATTATTATAAAATGACTCAATGAATTACATTGAAATTATATAGGTATTATGTATCTATTTTTCCAGAATATAAATTTACATAAAATATATAATTATTTAAATAAAAAGTTAGTTTTGAACAATAATGTACTGTTTTCACTATTCATCAAAAAATGAAAGTCTTCAGAAAAATACCAAAAATTCACCCTAAGCTAATTTGGATATTCTGAATCCAAAAATGAAGTCCATTTTGAAAAATAAAATTTATAAAATTTTAAAAAGTGTATATTACTATTCATAACAGCTAGTTTGATTGGTCGTGGTTTGTTAGAACTCGATGTTGCGTACAACGCAAGCTATTGTATTATTCAAAGAGAAGCGTACCATGGAAGCCTGGGGTATTACATTTTTCCCTCCTTTCCATACTTTTGTCCTTGAAATTTCTAGAATAATAATGCATAATAAGATTCATGTGGTTCTTCATCATATGTTTCTCGGGTTCCCATGTTTCCTCTTCCATCTTATGGTTTCTCAAAATAAATTTTACCAAACGAGTCATCCAGTTTCTAAACACATGATCTTTAGTATCAAGAATCCCTATAGGATCCTCACAATAAGAAATATTGAGTTAAAATTCTATTTCTTCATAGTTTAGTATATGCGTTGGGTCATGCATGTATTTTTCTAACAGTGCTACGTGGAACACATCATGAACATTGGAGAGATTTAGTAGCATTGAAAAACGATAAGCTATAACTCTAATTCATTCTAGAATTTAAAAAGGTCCGATGTACCTGTGACTTAATTTTCTCTTCTTACAGAATCATATAACGCCCATCTAGGGAGATACCTTCAAGATATCATGATCTCATACATGAAATTCCAAAACATTCCTTTGTTATCTACATTTCCCTTTTTCCTACTTTGAGCTAAATTGATTTAGGTTTGGATAACCTTCACATTATCCATTGTTTACTCAACAAGTTTTGGGCCTACGAGTTTTCTTACACCAACATCATCCCAATAAGTTGGTGTGTGACATCTCTTTCCATATAATTCTTCAAATGGTTCCATCTGAATACTTGAATGAAAGAATTTGTTATAGGAAAATTATACCAAAGGTAAATATTGATCCCAATTTCCATGGATGTCATGTGAGAAAGATATAAACATGTAATCTATGTTTCTATAGTCTATTCTAATTTTCCATCAGTTTGAGGGTGGTAGGATGTGCTCAAAAGAAGTGCATTATCCAGGGCCTTCTAAAGACTTCTCCGAAATCTTGATGTAAAATGGGGATCACGATCGAAAAAAATAGATTGGGGTACTCCATGAAGTCTTAAAACATAATTAATATATAGTCTTGCTAAACGTTCACATGGTAAATATTCTCTTATGGTAAAAAATGTGCTGACACGGTAAGACCATCAATAATAACCTATATTACATCATTCCTTCTAGGATTCTTTGGTATCCCCATGAAAAAATCCATCATAATATCATCACATTTCCACTCAGGTTTCGGAAGAGGTTGCATTAATCCTCTAGGATGTTGTCTTACATCCTTTACCTATTGAAAAACCATACATCTTGACACATAATCAGAAATCTCTCTCTTCATGTGTCATATCCAAAATTTTCCTTCAGATCTCTATACATATTAGTGCTACCAGGGTGTACAGAGAAATTAGAGGTATGAACATCATCCAATAATTCATTTTTATATCAGGTATGTCAGAAACACAAAGTATCTTCCCAAAATGCAAAATTACATCTTTATACCCAAAGTCAATCAATCTATCATCATTCAGAACTTTAATTTTCTTTTGAAACTTCTCGTCATCATTCTGAGAACATTTTATCCTTTCTAGTAAAGATCAATTGGAAACCATTTGATAAAGTATTGATATTTCAACTTTATGATTAATCATATGTCCATATTTACTAGATCCATGAACATAGGATCCCTTTTAACTCTCATCTTGTTCAAAACATCATGATCCTTTCTGCTCAAAGCATCTACTACCTTATTTTCCATCCCTGGGTGGTACTGTATAGTGAAATCATAATCCTTTAGTAGTTCAAGCCATCTTTTTTGCCTCATGTTGAGTTCTTTCTGTGATAAATTATAGTTCATTCTCTTGTGATCGGTATAAATCTCAAATTTTTTACCATAGATATAGTGTCTACATATCATCATAGTAAATATTATAATTTATAACTCAACATCATGTATGGCATAGCTTTGTCCATTAATTTTTATTTGTGTTGATGCATAGTCAATAACCCTATCATTCTACATAAGGAAACAACCACGTACTTTCATTGAATAATATCTCTAAATAAAAAACCCATCATTCCTCGATGGTAGAGTCAAGATAGGATCATTGACTAATATTTTCTTCAGTTCATCAAAATACTCTTCATGCTCTTTTGTCCAATAAAATTTAACCCCTTTACGTGTGATCTTGGTTAATGGGTTAGCCAATCGGGAAAAAGTTTAGAGAAAACAATGATAATAACCTACTAATCCAAAACAACTATGTACCATAATTATACTCATCAGTGATGGCCATTCTTGGATTGATATTGTCTTAGAAGGATCAATAGAGATTCCATTCTTAAAGAAAATATGGCCATGAAAAAAACCGCATGATGCTAGAATTCACACTTGCTAAACTTCCCGTATAATTCAATTCTATTAAGAGTTTTTAGAGTAGTGTGCAAGGGATTTTCATGATTTTCATATCTTTTGGAATAAACCAAAATATAATAAATAAATACTACTACAAATTCATCAAGATATTCCTTGAAAAATATATTCAGTAGATCCATGAAAACCTAGGGTGCATTAGTCATTCCAAAAGTCATTACTGTAAACTCATAATGCCCGTACCTGACTCGAAATGCTATTTTCGGAATGCCTTCCTTCTTCACACACAACTAATGATATCCAGTTCGAAAGCCAATCTATGAAAAATATTGAGCTCTATGAAGTTGGTTCAATAAATCATCAATGAAAGGTAGGGAACTTGTTCTTTATTATTATAGCATTGATCTCCCTATAGTCATTGCAGAAGCTCATAGATATATCTTTATTCCTAACAAAAAGAATAGGGGATCCCAATGGAGAAACACTATGGAGAATAAATCCGTTATTACTCAGTTCATATAGTTGTTTCTTTAGTTCGACTAATTCCATATTGTACATTCTATAAGGGGTCTTCGACATGGGCCTTGATCAAGGAATTAAATCAATATAGAACTCCATTTCACATTTTGGAGGACATCTAGGTAAATCCTCTGGAAACACATCAACATATTCTGTCAAAATAGGTACAACCTCTATTTGAACATTGTTTTCCACACCTACAGTAATTTAATTCTCTTCCTCCACAAAAAATGAATTTAGTAGAGATATTGGTGGTGGATCAAGATAAGAATCACATGATGACGTTTCAACCCTAAAGATAAGGTACTCCTTATCATCATAGAAAATTGTAACCTCATACTTCTTATAATAAATTTTCGCATAATGGTCTGAATGACAATTTATACTAAGGATTATATCAAATTAAATCATGGGTTTGATAATGTGATTAGAAGATAAAGAACATTTATATTCCCTAATGGGGACTGATTCACAAATCATTGTTGTAGTGATACTTCTCTTAGGAGTTTTGTTTGACAAATTCCTTGTTTAATCAAATTGGAAATATCTAATTTTCATAGAAAATTGGGAAGATATTAAACAATGTGATGATCCATAATAAAATAAAGAATTGGTTAAACAAGAGGAAAACTTTAAATTAACTACCACCATGTATTTCTAGAGCTTCAACCTCAACAGTAGTGATTGCATAATCTTGGCCTTGCTCCATTGAAATTTTCTAAAGTATGTTTCCTTGTCGTATATGAAAAACAATTTTATAATTCCCCATTTCTCTACAATTATAGATTTTAACTGTAACACCCCAGGTAAATAAACAGTATGACATTATCACATTTATCCATATTTGTTAATAAAATATTAATATAAATTTAAAGGGGACGCTATGCTCGATGGCGTACCCAACACGCAACAACAAGTTTCTGGGGAATCTTACATTGCACTCTAATAAAAAATAATATTATTTTAAATGGTAGTTAACGCCCAGCTATTGTGATGGCGGGAATGAATATAACTAACTACAAAATTATTATATATTTTTGTCAAATATTTTTACTTTTTACAATAAATTTTAGAGGATTAAAAATGCGAATGAATCCAATTTTAAGCGTAAACATTCTAATATTCTTTAAAAGGTCGATTAACCGCCTTTTGATGGCGATACTATTTTAAATCCACTTTTTGAAAATTTTATTTGTTATATTTGACTAAATGAAATTATTCTTTATGATTGGGACATCAAAATTTACTTTGTGTGAATTTTTGGTATTTTTCCGATAACTTTCATTTTTTAATGAATAGTGAAAAATGTTGTATTTAAATTCAAAACCTCTTTTTAATCTAATTTATTTATATGATTATATTATCTTTTGAATTGGTTTTAAAGTGAAATTATAATATATTTTTACCATTTCATCCAATGGTGGTCATTGGAATCAATTTCACTTTGAAATTGAACTTAAACTAGTGTCAATATTTTGATACTTATTGTTTCATAAAAACACGCTATTTGTCATGACAGCGGGAATTAATTATTAAATTAATTAATGTAACTTATATGATTTGAATTTTTTCAAATAGACGTCATTTTTGAATTCAGAATATCAAATATATCTTAGGGTTATGTTTTGGTATTTTTCTGAAAAACATCTTTTTTATGAATAGTGAAACCACTAAGTGGTAGTTAAAGAAACTTATTTTTCGATTAAATGAAACTTTTAAACTTCAATTATTTGATTTTAAAAAATCAGACATACATGGTTGTCATTAAGAAGTAAAATGCGGTTTAATGAGATTAAAATAATTTTTTGGTGAATAGTAACTTTTATGTTCTTAATCGCGATTAGAGGTAATTAGTGTAGTTTAAGGTATAAATAATGTTTTAATAATATGATATGAGATTGAAACATGTCCTACCCTCATTTCATGTATCATGGCCTACCAAGACAATCCATGGGTCAACTTGGGGCCCCATGGAGCCACTTTGGTTGGGAAATGACATAAATAACTTTTTATTTAATGTTAAAATAAAAATAACACAAACATGATATGTTTTACTAATAAAATTTTTACATGGGGTTATACAAGTCATAGTTTTGACTATAAATATTCAGTGGAAATATAGAAAGATTTCCTACATCATAGTAGTTTTTTTTATAATTTTTAGACATTAGATAAATTAAATTATTTATGACATCATGGTGAAGCAGCGATGACCTCATTATTTAACGATTTAAATAAAATGGAAAGATAATGTAAAATATGAGACATACACATGTCCAAAACCTATTGGATGGGTGGATTTTTACACCTTATCACCATAACCTGGAATCACAACAATGTGGGACCATTAATATCTGGACTCATTCTAAAATAAAGTAACATTTCTTTACTTTCCAAGAGTGCCCCTCCTCTCCTCTTATAAAAAGACCCCACCTCTACCTCCTTACCTACACTTCCAAAGCCATTGGCTCGGCCAAACAATTCTCATTTTATCTCTCCACATCCCTATATTACTCCTTGAAGCTTCACTTTGGGAATAAGTCTTCCCAAGGAAGACTTTGAGCTCAAACCAATGGGAGTTACCCGATTTTAAGGTAATGTCTTCACTTGAGTCCTTTTGTTTTATTTTACTTCTCCAACCCCCTAAAATCTTTTTATTCATTTATTTTGTAACAAATACAGTATATTCAATATACTACGATGATTTTATAAGATGTATTCGAGCTACACTTATACAAACCTACATCTAATGGTTAATTAACATACTGTTTCCGTGGATGGCGAATTTCTGCCTCCCGAAACGATGATTGTTCAACATTCTTTTAAAACCTTCGAAGGTGCCCATTAATATGAAACTATATTTATATATGATATATAATATATTTTTGTTTTTATTAATATTCTGTATTTTTTATTTTGGGCATACCTTTATGGTTTCCATTATGGGTAAACGCGATATCTTCATTTTTGGAAGTGCGGACTACCGCCCCCTCAAAGTGATTTGATTCGTTAATGCCATATGTGGGACGTATAAAGGATTTAATTAATGGTATTATATATGATATTATACTGTAATTATTATATACCTTTATAATATTATGATTCCATTCTATAAAATATGAAATAGAAATGAAAGTAGCGTTCATGCGTACGTACGACTTACCGTCTCCATGAATGGTGCATTTCATTTCTTACCTCTAAATGATTATGTAATATTATAAATGCATGTATATAATGGATATATATTATATATAAATCATGATTATAACTCTGGATATAATGTATAAATGAACAAATTGTAAAAATAAAGAGCATATATTGACTCAAGTACCATGGATCGTTAAAATGACCGTAATTAACTAAAATAATTACATAGTGTTCATGAAATGGTAATAAGTGATATAAAAGAAATAATGAACTTGAAAAATGTTCTTAAGAAAGTAGAAAATAACTCAAGTTTATTATTTAGGAGATTAAAGAACAATCGAGTCATGTCGGACCCGAGGTAAGGGATCCTACTCCTCTGTTTCTTTTTTTAATACACTCTTTTATGTAATTCCTTTTAAGATCATATTTATTATGATTGGGATGTTCTTTTATATTAATCCTACTGTACTTATTATGTTAATATGATGAGAGACCCCATTTTCTGTCATAAATCCATTTTGGAAGTTTTGAGTGGCACCGTTAGGATGCCGAATTTTCATAAGAGATCTAACCTCTCTCTTTATTTTTATGTACTCTCCTTTAAGTTACTTATTTTAAGCTCCTATTTGTTATTATGGGGTATGTTATTTTATATTACTCTTGCTTTGAATTTTATTTTAATATTATTAGAGACCCTATTTGATCTCATCAATCCATTTTTGGATGTTTTAAGTGGCACCGTTATGCTGCCGAGTGTTCGTAAGGGATTTTTCATCTCACATTTATTCCCGTGGGATTTATGATACATTTGCAAATATTTCCATTGAATGGTGTATGTACTTCCCATTATTGTACACATTGTGTAATATAATTTCATTTATGAGTATTTACATCAATGTTGTATTGTCTTTCTTTCACGGGGTGTATGTTTCGAAAGTAACCCAAGTCGGTAAGGGAACCTTTCACCCTCCTCTTTTTAAAATACTTGATTTGTTATGTCTTATAATTCACATACTATTATGTTGGGATATGTTATTATATATCCTTATTGATGTAAATTTTATGTCCAAGTGATGAGATACCCTTTTTATCTCTCATCAACTATTTTTCTGAATTTTGAAGTGACGCCGTTAGGCTGTCGAATTTTTGCAAGGGAACTTTTTAACCCAGTTTTGATTCTTTGGGATAAACTTGTACTCCTTGAATATGTCATACTATGAATATGTGTGAATTTCCTATGATTTTTATACACTTAATATCCACTTATATTTGGTTTATTCGTTTGTCACACATAATTATTTAATTGATTTATCCTTAATCCAAGGATACCGTCTTTGTATTGGACTTCGCCTCAATCTCCATTAATTGAGGCATATTTAGTTTTATACACAACATTCCTTTATACGGTGTATAAACCCCTTTGAATTTTACGTTTATCCAGAAGGAATCATCTTTATACGAAGCATTTTACTAAACGACAAAAGGGAATGTTTTTGTTGTACGTATGCGGCGACAACGACTTCTCCGCCACCGTGACCATTATTTGAGTTCCGGCTTCCTCTACAAGCCATACCTTCTTTTTAAAAGAGAAATAAATACCATGTTTTACTTTTCTTTTATTTTGGTATTGAAAATGGTTTTCATAATGTTTTTATATCAATGTGTTGTATTGATATCTTTTGATTGAAAGGTGGAAATGTTATGTTTCCTTTATCAATGTTTTATGTGATACGATTATGTTGTGGTTCTTGGGATTATTATGAAGATGGGTGGTTTCATGATAATCTAAGGGCGTTTGATCCCGTTATAGATCTCCAATGCATTGGGTAACGTGAAGGAGTGAAACGTTAAGGTTTCTCCGAAGAGATTTAGGGAATATACTGTGGGGGGTATTCCAAATGTAACCAAGATGGTTACTCCCTACGTAGGACTGTTATGAATGCCTCAAGATACCTTTATGTCTTATGATTTCTATGATTTATTCATGTTTTGATGAGGTATGTTAAAGTGCTTATGTTTTATGGGTGAAGTATGATATTATTCTTATGTATATATGAACTCATGTTTCTTTTCCATATTTTTATAACCATTAATGAGTTTTTTATGCTCATCCCAAGTTTTTTTGAAATGTTTTTCACAGGTCAAGGGAAAGGTACATGATATGATGATAGTGTCAAGGAAGTGTCAAGAAAGAATCCATGTTTTTTTAAATATGTTTCCGTTGATGGGAAAAAATGAATACTATCCTTTATGTAACTACTTCGTTTAAATGTGGAATGTAATGAAAGTTTTATGATCTAATTATCAAAAACAATAAACCTAAAAAGATCCTAAATGTGTAATCTTGTAATAACTCTAAATTAAGTAAGGTTTAAGGTTGGGGCGTTATAGTTTGTATCAAAGGTCGGTTTAGATAACTTTATAGGTTAGGGTATTCTTTAAGCATAAGTGACATTACAAAAATGGTTAGGATTTTAGAAAGAGTCATAGTTTTTAGATAAAGTGAATGAGTAAGTATATCCTTCTCATTAGTAAATGATGGTTTTGTTGATATACTAACACTGACCTTGTTGGTTTTAGTAAATGGATGGATCTAAAAGGAACCAAAGTGAAAATAGGTTTGAAGGAAACTGTGGTGGTTCTCTGACTAAGAGACTGGATGAAATGGGGGATTCAATGAGGAAACTCATGGTTGTTCTAAACCAACTATCCAGGAGTCATGATCAACCACTTGTACCTTGGTATGTTCTGTAATGCATCATGTACAATATGACCAATATATGTGGAAGTTCAGGTAATAATTATAAAGGGTAACCATTAGTGTTTATATGATCCTTACTTTTGATGTAATTATGGGTTATTATATTTTATGATGTAAAATGAAAGGCATGAGATAAACATGAGGTTAAAATATGTTATGATTATTTTTGAAGATTTTATCTCATTATGGGGAATGTTTTAAGAATTATATAGTTTGGGAAAAATGACAACACACAGACCGTGTGACAAACCGTCGCGTCGCACAAAACTGTGGGAATCGAACCCACAACCAAAGTGCGACTAGTATTTATCACCTACCACTGGATTATGTGAAGTCCCTGGTTATTATGACTTATTATTTTTAGTTATGTGACTTTATGAATTAAGATTATGTTGAATTTAGGTTATTTATGAAATTTATTTACCTATCATGGAGGATATGTGAATAGGATAATTACTTTTCAATACGAGACTTTAGGAGCAAATGATGTTGTTTGGAGATAAATGTTACAATTTAACTTGGAGGACTATGTGACTAAATCCATAAAATATTTGGGTTTAAATCTTAGTTTGGTTTACTTTGAATAATTTTATGGACAAATTGTTTATCGAATGGTCCTCGTTGAACTTTGGGTTTTGTTGGACAAATTTTGGAGATTAAGAATAGATTATCTTTTTATAATGGGTTATCCTTTTCTGGATTATCTGATCTTGTACTAACTTTTTTGGTTTTGGTTTTGGTTAGAGTCTAAAGATATACGAAGTATATAGTTCTCTTTTTTGGATTAGGTGATTCTCTAGAAATTGATTATAGTACACTTAATGTGAACAAGTCTTCCTAAATACTCATCTTTTGGAAAAAGTATGAGTCTGTGTAAGAAATATATTAAAAGTTGAAAGTCAACATGACAAGTAAGTATGTTTCGTTAAGATCAAAAATAAATTCCTCAATGAAGAGTAACTTAAAACAAAAGTGTTGTCTGTTAACTTTTCCTACTGGGGAATCGAATACAGTTTAACCCATCACAAGTTTGTGATTTTCTTACGGTAAACATTCTCCTAGACATGTTGACTATCACTCTCCATCAGAACATGACCCTTTGTTTTTTCCTCCATGTCCATATTTTCATACTTGGAATCCGAGTATGGGTTTACTCGGGTGACCTTTGTACATATCATTCTTTATTTTAAAGTTATTTTTTACTGACTCTTGTTCCGATGTGGGATTTTCAATGAAGTTTCCAAGCCCGAATTTAAAATTGTGAGGACGCAATTCCAAAAGGGGGGGAAGGATGTAACACCCCAGGTAAATAAAGTGTATGAAATTTTCACATTTATCCATATTTGTGAATAAAATATTAATATAACTTTAAAGGGGACGATATGCTCGATGACGTACCCAACACGCAACAACAAGTTTCTTGGGAATCATACGTTGCACTCTAATAATAAAATAATATTATTTTAAATGGTAGTTAACGCCTAGCTGTTATGATGGTGGGAATGAATAGAACTAAATACAAAATTATTATATATGTTTGTAAAATATTTTTACTCTTTACAATAAATGTTAGAGGATTAAAAATGCGAATGAATCCAATTTTAAGCGTAAACATTCTAATATTCTTTAAAAGGTCGATTAACCACCTTTTGATGGAGAACCTATTTTAAATCCACATTTTGAAAATTTTATGTGTTTTATTTGACTAAATAAAATTATTCTTTATGATTGGGAAATCAAAATTTACTTTGTGTGAATTTTTGGTATTTTTTCGATAAAGTTCATTTTTTAATGAATAGTGAAAAATGTTATATTTTAATTCAAAACCACTTTTTAAGCTAATTTATTTATATGATTATATTATATTTTGAATTGGTTTTAAAGTGAAATTATAGTATGTTTTTACCATTTAATCAAATGGTGGTCGTTGGAATCAATTTCACTTTGAAATTGGACTTAAACTTGTCTCAATATTTTGATACTTATTGTTTCATAAAAACACGCTATTTGTCATGACAGCAGGAATTTATTATTAAATTAATTAATGTAAATTATATGATTTTAATTTTTTTAAAATAGACATCATTTTTGAATTAAGAATATCAAATATAGCTTATGGTGATGTTTTGGTATTTTTCTGAAAAACTTCAATTTTTGATGAATAGGGAAACCACTAAGTGGTAGTTAAAGAAACCGATCTTTCGTTAAAATGAAACTTTGCCACTTCTGTGATTTGATTTTAAAAAATCCGACATACATGGTTGTAATTAATAATTAAAATGTGGTTTAATGAGATTAAAATAATTTTTTGGTGAATAGTAACTTTTAAGTTCTTAATCGCGGTTAGAGGTAATTAGTGTAGTTTAAGGTAAAAATAATGTTTTAATAATATGAGATGAGTTTGACACATGTCCTACCCTCATTGGATGTGTCATGGACGACCAATAAAATCCATGGGTCAACTTGGGGACCCCATGGAGCCACTTTGGTTGGGAAATGACATAAATAACTTTTTATTTAATGTTAAAGTAAAAATTACACAAACATGATATGTTTTACTAAAACAATTTTTACATGGGGTTATACAAGTCAGAGTTTTGACTATAAATATTAATTGGAATGATAAAAATATTTCATACATCATATTATTCTTTTTTTAATTTTTAGACATTAAATAAATTAAATTATTTATGACATCATGGTTATGCAGCGATGACCTCATTATTTAACGATTTAAATAAAATGGAAAGATAATGTAAAATATAAGACCTACTCATGTCCAAAACCTATTGTATGGGTGGATTTCGAAACCTTATCTCCTTATACTCGAAACACATCAATGTGGGACCATTAAAATCCGAAACACATTCTAAAATAAAGTAACATTTCTTTACTTTCCAAGAGTGCCCCTACTCTCCTCTTATAAAAGGCCCCACCTCTACATCCTTACCCACACTTACAAAGCCTTTGGCTCGGCCAAACCCTGCTCATTTTTTCTCTCAACATCCCTCTATTTCTCCTTTAAGCCTCACTTTTGGTATAAGTCTTCTCAAGGAAGCCTTTGAGCACAAACCAAAGGGAGTTACGCGATTTTAAGGTAATGTCTTCACATGAGTCCTTTTGTTTTATTTTGCTTCTCCAACCCCCTAAACACTTTTTATTCATTTCTTTTGTATCAAATCCAGTATCTTCAATATACTAGGATGTGTTTATAAGAAGTATTCGAGCTACACATACACACAACTACATCTAATGGTTAAAAAACATAATGTTTCCGTGGATGGCGAATTTCTGCCTTCCGAAACGATGATTGTTCAACATTCTTTTAACACCTTAAAAGGAGGCAATTAAAATGGAAATATATGTATATATGATATATAATATGTTTATGTTTTTATTAATCTTCTTTATTTTTCATTTTGGGCATTCCTTTATGGTTTCCATTATGGGTAAATGCGATATCTATATTTTAGGAAGTGCGGACTACCGCCCCCTCAAAGTGATTTGATTCGTCAATTCCATATGTGTGAAGTATAAAAGATTTAATTAATGGTATTATATATGATATTATACTGTAATTATAATATACCTTTATATCATTATGATTCTATTCTATAAAATACGAAATAGAAATGAAAGTAGCGTTCATGTGTACGTACAGTTTAACGTCTCCATGAACGGTGCATTTCATTTCTTACCTATAAATGATTATGTAATATTATAAATGCATGTATATACTGGATATATATGCTATATACATCATGATTATAACTCTGGATATAATGGATACATGAAAAACTTATAATTATAAAGAGTATATTTTGACTCAAGTACCAATGATCGTTAAAACGACCGTTATTAACTAAAATAATTACATAGCGTTCATGACATGGTAATAAGTGATATAAAAGGAATAATGAACTTGAAAAAGGTTCTTAAGAAAGTATAAATTAACTCAAGTTTATTATTTTGGGTATTAAAGAATGATCGAGTCAATTCGGACCCGAGGTAAGGGATCCTACTCCTCTCTTTCTTTTTTAAGTACACTCTTTTATGTCATTCCTTTTAAGCTCATCTTTCTTATGATTTCGATGTTCTTTTATATTAATAATACTTTACTTCTTATATTAATATGATGAGAGACCCTATTTTATCTCATCAATCAATTTTGAATGTTTTGAGTGGCGCTGTTAAGCTACCGAATTTTCGTAAGAGATCTAACCTCTCTCTTTCATTTTATGTACTCTCTTTTAAGTTACTTCTTTTAAACTCATCTTTGTTATGATAGGGGATGTTATTTTATATTACTCTTGATGTAATTTTTATTTTAATATTATGAGAGACCCTATTTGATCCCATCAATCCATTTTTGAAGTTTTAAGTGGCGCCGTTAGGCTGCCGACTTTTCGTAAGGGATTTTTCATCTCACTTTTATTCCCGTGGGATTTGTGCTACAATTGCCACAATTTCCATTGAGTGGTGTATGTAATGCCCATTATTTTACACATTTTGTAATATAATTTCATTTATGATTATTTACATCAATATTGTATTGTCTTTCATTCATGGGGTGTATGTTTTGAAAGTAACCCAAGTCGGTAAGGGAACCTTTCACCCTCCTCTTTTTAAAAGACTTGTTTTGTTATCTCTTTTAATTCACATACTATTATGTTGGGATATGTTCTTCTATATCCATATTGATGTAAATTTTATGTCCAAGTGATGAGATACCCTTTTTTTCTCTAATCAACTCTTTTTCTGAATTTTGACGTGACGTCGTTACGCTGTCAAATTTTTGGAAGGGAATTTCTTAACCCAATTTTGATTCTTTGGGATAAACCTGTACTCCTTGAATATGTCATAATATAAATATGTGTGAATGTCCTCTGATTGTTTTACACATAATATCCACTTATATTTGGTGTATTCGTTTGTCACACATAATTATGTAATTGATTTATCCTTAATCCATGTATACCGTCTTTGTATGGGACTTCATCTCAATCTCCATTCATTGAGGAATATTTTGTTTTATACACAACCTTCCATTATACGGTGTATAAACCCATTTGACTTTTACATCTATCCAAAAGGAATCTTCTTTATACGAAGCATTTTACTAAATGATAAAAGGGATTGTTTTTGTTGTACGTATGCGGCGACAACGACTTCTCTGCCGCCATGACCATTATTTGAGTTTCGGCTTCCTTTAAAAGCCATACCTTCTTTTTAAAAGAAAAATAAATACCATGTTTTACTTTTCTTTTATTTTTGTATTGTAAATGGTTTTCATAATGTTTTTATATCAATGTGTTGTATTAATATCTTTTTATTGAAAGGTGGAAATGTTATGATTCATTTATGCATGTTTTATGTGATACAATTATGTTGTGGTTCTTGGGAATTATTATGAAGACGGGTGGTTCCGTGATAAACTAAGGGTGGGTGAGCCCGATATAGCTCTCCAATTCATTGGGTAACGTGAAGGAGTGAAACGTTAAGGTTTCTCCGAAGAGATTTAGGGAATATACTGTGGTGGGTATTCCAATCGTAAGAAAAAGGGTTACTCCCTACGTAAGAATGTTATGAATGCCTCAAGTTAAATTTATGTCTTATGATTTCTATGATTTATTAATGTTTTGATGAAGTATGTTAAAGTGCTTATGTTTTATTGGTGAAGTATGACATAATTCTTATGTATATGTGAACTCATGTCTCTTTTCCATATTTTTATAACCCTTACTGAGAATTTTATGCTCATCCCATGTTTTTTTGAAATGTTTTTTACAGGTCTAGGGAAAGGTACATGATATGATTATAGTGTCAAGGAAGTGTCAAGAAATAATCCACGTTTTATTTTTTAAATATGTTTCCGTTGATGGGAAAAAATGAATACTATCCTTTATGTAACCACTTTGTTTAAATGTGGAATGTAATGCAAGTTTCATGATCTAATTCTCTAAAACTGTAAACCTAAAAAGATACTCAATGTGTAATCTTGTGATAACTAAAGATTAAGAAAGGTTTAAGGCTGGGGCCTTATATTAACATTGAGATCCTCTTATATTCCCTAAAAATCACAAGCTTGGTGGCCTTTTTCCCCACACTTGTAACAGACTCCCATTCCCTTCATTCAGGTTCCAGGATGTTTCTCCCCACATTTAACATAGGATGGAAATTAAAATTTTCCCTTATTCACCTTATTTATATTTCCAGATTGTTCGGCAGATCTCATCTTCTCTTTCTTTGCTTTAAAGTAGTACGACTTGGAGAATTTCTTTTCTATCTTGATAGAACATGAGGAAATATCTTCATATGATGGGAAGGATTGTGGGAATAATTATCAATTGGGAAATGGTTTTAAACCATCAATAAATAGATCAATATTACACATTGGGTTATATATTTAATCTGATTCATGCTTTGCTAACCGTGTAATGTTAGCGTCACACTTTGGGACATTCTCATCCACATTTTTCCTCAAACTCAAAATATTTATTTCTATATCTGCTTGATAGTAATGAAGAATGAATTTTTCTAAGAAAATATCTTTAATATTCATTTATTACATATTTGACACTCTTCGTCTTCCTTTTTGTTTTGAATTAACGACCACCATTGATATCAATCTCTCGTGAGGTGATAAACTACCCTGATAACGTTTTTCCTTTCAGTACTCCCCAAATCATGAAATATTTTATCTATGGAACATAATCATTGATCAGATACAAAAGGATTTTTAGTCCCATTGAATTTTGGTGGTTATTGCCTCATTTAGTGGTCCAACATTAATCCTCTGCATTATGGATCATGGTGTTCCATACGGGTAAGGTTTTTATTCATAACCTCAGTGTGTTGTCTCAATATAGAGATAAGTTGATTAGCACCAGTTGCATCACCTTCTCTAGTATAAATATATTGAGTATGAGGGAAATCCCTACATAGATTATGTACATTGATACGGTTTCCATTCCTTACATTAGGTGCCATGTATAAACAATGGTATACAATAGATTAATTAATGAATCTTAGTAAATAATTCCAAACATGTAAAACACATAACATAAATTGACCAGTTTATAGTTATAATCCGTAATCATAAAAAAATTTCACTGAGTAATTTTTAATCATAAATCCTTCATAATGGTTTGTAAATAAAATTTGAATTATCCTAAGCTATCCCCTGGGAGTGTCATACACAAGAGTGCAGTAAGACCTTCTGTCATGTACCAAGATAACTCAAGTCAAGCCCAAAACTCCTTTTTTTAGTTTTTACTCCTATGTACATTTTTGGTAGAGCCGCCTCTTCATACGTGTATCCAGACAGCGTGTTATTTCATGGAAAATACATAAAATCATTAAATTACCAAAAATCTAGGAATTTATTCTATACTAATCCTCAAATTCTATCTTATGGTAATGTTCTTTAATAAGAGTTTTCCTAAATATGGTTTACAAGGTTTGTAAGAAAATTCAACTGATACTAACTATAATGCCCCAACCCCAGTTACCTAGATTCAGTTCATTACTACATAACACTGGCATGATCACAAGGGATAAAATCCCGAATGACTGATAAGATTAGTTGGCCTGAAAGTACTAGATATAAACATAAGTTTTACATTAAATTATTAAATGAAAAAAAGCATTGTGACTACTTTTAACACATTATCTTCCCTTAGACTATCCATGAAGGTCGGTCATAATACACTTCTTCACATCATGGGAAAAATAATACATAGAAAGGGGTGGTCTCAGGTTCTTAGTAAGGATAAAAATATATCAAAAACTTTCTTAAATAAACATAAACATTTAAGGAAATGTATAAGACTAAAACACAAGACATTAAAATGTAAACATCAGTATAATATGGCAATGAAAATAAAATAATTACATTTACTTATTCACATGGATATTCTACTAGTCAAATAATCACCTTTAATATCAATATCCATTTTCATTATGATGTAACACATAATGTCAGACATCATAACCACATAGTCAAGGCCTCGTGCCAAGACTAAAAATAAGTTTTTGTCAAGGCCATGTGCCAAGACACTAGTTTTACTCGTGAGACCTACCGATGCATCGAGGAGATATAGTGGGCTCCAACTGTCACTTACTATGTCCAATTAATTCCTTATATGAAAAGGTTGAAACATAACATAAATATTCATATTAAAACATCCATAAGAAATATTAATATTTTAACCAAAAACAATGAATAGTATAAAAAAACACATCCACTTTCAAACATATCACAAAAACTTCAATAAAATATTGAATATTTTATCATAATAAATAATCTTCAGACATGTTTAAAATCCATCAATGGATGTTGACATGGATAAAATGAAAACAATTTGAGGGAAATATATCTTTATATTTTGAATTATTTTGTGATTCACATAATTATAAAAGGAAACATTTATTTTGAAAATATTATTATAATTTTGTAAGGGAAGCTTCGAAGATGTTAAAATGGATGAAAATAGCCAGACCTTCCATATAAGTTAAAAAACATTCTTACCTTAATTTTTTGAAATGGTCAAAAAGTGCCTTTTTTGGAAAAAAAAAGATTCCTTTCAGAACATTTTATAAACAGTCAAAAAAGGGTATAAATGAATTTAAATCGTATTCTAGAAAATAGTAATTTATTTGGAAATACATTTTTATGAAACCCAGATGTGGATGATAAAGACGTCCCAGTAGATACTCACGTATAAACATCCTCAGATAATGAAGAGTTTGAAGAATTAACCATTTCCTTGATCTTTTCCTTGATAGAGGTTACGTTGACCTTCTGTATAATAGTAAAATCATTTTTTTTACATTATCCGAGAACCACATACATAAATATGATCTCATATATGTTCTTTTAATATTTAGTTGTTAATAATATTTCAGTGGTATCATTATTTCGAGTGTTAACCGATTCGTTTTCCATTAAATGTTTTGTTAAATTTATTATGTTTGATATGGATAGGATGTTTTTTATTCATATATAGAATTTTATTATTTAATTAAAAATTATATTTAATCATAAAATGAAAATTATTCTTGAATGTTTACGATGGGGAATGAATTTCATCATGTTCGTGGAGAGGGTAATCTGTACATACGCGTGAGCAACGATATGATTCTATTGATGGTGAAATCATATGTAATTGAATTGTATATCATATATACAGAATCCTTAACATGTTATATTTAATATTTAAATCAGTTATACTCATTATTATACCCATCCAAATAATGATGAGTTTGAATAACAAACTACACAACGACGTGGAGATGGTAAGCCATACGTATGCACATATGGTGACTTTTCATTCATAGGATGTATAGAATAATGAATATAGGTATACCATATTTATTATAACATAATTTTATGTATATGTTATTAGAATTGTAATTTTTGTATGGAAACAACAAGGAAAGAAGAAGTGGAAGAAGAAAAGAACATTGAAAGAGGTGGTGAAATTATTACGTCTTCCTAGGGTGTTTCCTTTTTAATTTGATTAAAATGGCTCTATAGGTTGGATTTATGATCTATTTCAGGCCTCAATTTAGAAGTGAGGGTATATGGGAGGATATTTGAGTAGTTTTTTTCCGATCCAAATGTCTTTGGAGTTATGATTTTCAGAGAAGGGGAAGTCACCTTTAATAAGAGAGGTGGGGTTCACTTTATGAAAAGATTGAAATATTATATTATTATACAAACATATTCAGTTTATATTGTCTGAAAAATGATTTCATTTGAGGGTAATTTATGGATGAGTTTAAAACCTCCCAAACAATAGTTTTTAGACAGTTTTAGGTCACCATATTGACATTATATTTTATATTGAACTCTTAGTTAAATTGTTTATCTTTTACCATTATTCTTGATTTATTATAATAAATAGTTAAAAAAAATACTATAAAATTCCAATCGAACCCCATGTCACTCATTAATGATATATATATATTATTATATAAGACTTTTTTCTGGTCCTTAGATTTTTTGGACTATTATATCATTTAATAAAATAGTATTTGTCTCAAAAACTCATTTATATCAATTTTTTCACTATTTAGTAATTTTTTTTTTAAAGTCATAACTACATGATTACTTCCGAAAAAATTCATTTAATCAACCCTAACATGTCATATTAAAATATAATTTTTAAATTCATAAAAATTATCAATTTATAATTATTTGGATATTTATAATATCAATTATTTTAATCGTTCATTAATAAAGTAGTTACTACATCATCATTATGTCATAAATAAATTTAATTATATAATTTATAATAATAAAAAATAAGATACCATTGTATAGGAAATCATTTTATATTTATAATTAATATTTTTAAAAGAATTTATCTTATGTGTAACACTATATTAAAAATGTTTTATTTATGAAAATTTGAATTTAACACTTTTAACTCTTCTTTAAATAAAATAATAATATATGTCATAATTTAATCCAATTGGAGGAAAGGATCATATTTTATTCCTAAGGTAGATTTTGGTCTAAATAAACTTATCTAATAGAATTAGGACATGTGTTAGGGTAATAATAATTTCATTTTTACCTTCAATGACTCTATTTACTTATAACCGTGTTAAATAATTTTCAAAAGATACTATTCAGAAAAACAAAATTCATATTATTGAACCAAATATTACATACTGATATCAACCGTGTCTCTCAGATTTTGGAAATTTAATTCACAATAGTGGTAAAATAATGTTTTATGCAAATTTTTCAAATGCACCTAGATGGTGGGTAAAAGGCTGTAAATTGTCCAAAAAATTTATATGTCTAATATTATTATAAAATGACTCCAATGAATTATATTGAAAATATATGTATTATGTATCTATTTTTACCTAATATAAATTTTTAAAAAATAAATTATTATTTAAATAAAATGTTTGTTTTGAACAAAAAATAGTGTTTTAACTGTTCATTAAAAATTGAATGTTTTCAGAAAAATACCAATATTCACCCAATGCTAATTTTGATATTCCAAATCCCAAAATGATGAAAAATTTTAAAAATAAAATTTATAAAATTTTAAAAAGTGGGTATTATTATTCATAATATCTTGTTTGATTGGTCATGGTGTGTTAGAACATGAAGTTTCATACAACACAAGATATTTCATTATTCAAAGAGTAGTGTAATGTGGAAGCTTTGGGTGTTAAGTCCATTATAATGTTTTATTTGATAGACGTTCCTAGGAGAAATTTTTAGAGTTTTAATTTATGATTGAGGTATAGGTAACTTTTATGTATAACCTTTTTTTCATGAAACTTTTATTTGAGGAATAATGATTTTATTTTTTATTAACATAAATTTGAAGTTATTTTTAACCTTTAGGATCTATAAGATCATTCCTATTGAGTTAATTATGGGTTATTAAAATTTAAGAATATATGTTTTATTGTATATATAACCATGTGATTTAAAATTTATTTCATGAATAATGATATATCTGAGGATAACCATGATATTTTTGGAAATGTAAAAAGAATTATATTAATGTTGTTTTTGAAAAATGAAAACCTATATTATGGGAAACAAATCATCCCTTTAAGTGAATACTTGGTGCTTGAACCCACAATAAAAGGGAAAAATGGTTAAGCACTGAACACTATGTTGAATTATTACCTGGTTCATCTGAAAATTTTTCACATTAGCAATTTGACAGATAATATTAATTTGAATATGGGAATCATATTATATGAGAAAATCATTTTTTGATATTATAGTAATTTAAAAAGTTAACACATTTTGAGGAAAAAGTTTCTATAGAGGATTAAATAAACCCTTTTTAGTATTTAATTTTTTGTTAGGATAATTATTCACTATTGTTTATTTGGATATAAAACATATTTATGTTTAAAAAGTGATTCATTACAAATGTTATATTTTTAGAAATATTTTTTTTCAATATAAGGATTACCTTTTATGCCGGTGTTTAAATTTTATCTTTGATATTTTGGTGATGTTCACTATATTATAATATTATATAGTTATTTAAAATAGTGATTAATGATATTTTGGTGATCCTTGATTAGGTTAAGGTATATTTATCCTTTAGAATTAAAATACTGTTCGACATGAAATTTTATTTGGATTGAATGTAATTAAAAATTTTGGTACATAAGTTAAGAGTTTTGAGATCAATTTTGAGGATAATTTTTTTTAATGTTGAGGTTATTGATATTAATTGGGATGTAAGGATATTTATTAGAGCAATAATAAATGTTTATCCTTTGGTGTTATAGTTAATATTTTGACTTGAAATGTATTTTTTCATCATATGAAGGTTTATACATTTTAGACATCATATTAATTTATTTTAACCATCTATTTTCTAGTCAATATTTAAAAATATTATAATATATTTTTATAATTATTTGGGAAGTACAATTCATTGGAAGTTTATATTTGTTCTTATGGCATGAAAATTTCATCCTGAATACTAATAATTTGAGGAAAATGATGAGAATGTGGAATAAATTGATAAAAGAATTAAAGTATTCAAGTAATATAAGAATATATCATTATTTTAAATTTTTTAAATGGAAATATAATCCCTCAACAACAAGAAAATAATCTTGAAATAAAAAATTATCTATTTAACTATATTTTGAATGAATTTATGGCCTCTTTGCCCCTCAATTATAAAGGTTTTTATGGTTATTAACATTATCTTGACCATTTTATACATCATTATGTATTATTACAAGGATTTTAGTCTTAAATTATATGATTATAATTTAATATCCGACCAAATATCTCCCAATATGGGAAACATAATATGTGATCTTTCAGGTTACCTTTATGATTCATAATATTTTTAAAGTATTATTATCCAACTATATAATATGGGTTTTGAACAAGGTTTAACACTATGATGACCAAAAAAAATTGTGAGGGTGAAATTTATTTATCAGGGAGGGGTATATTATAATATAATCATATTTTAAAATAATACTATGATTTATAGAGTAAAGGATTTGTATCACCAAATTTAATTGAACCACAATATGCTATTAAAATATAATTATTTAATAGTTATCACACAACCATTGAATTGGTTCATATGAAAAGCATTTACCATATATATATATATATCTGTAAATAACCTAATCAATATAAATTAAATAATTATAAATTAAGAAATTAGTAATCAATTTTTTGAAAAGTTATTTTATACTTGATAATTATGTTATGGTCAAAAAATATTTTTATTTTATATTGTGTGCTAATATTATAATTTATCTCTAATATTTCTATCAATTTAAGTTATAAAACTATTATCACATTCTATATATATATCAAAATTATATTAGTCTAAATTATTTAAATTTTTTTGGAAAAGTTTTTTTTCAATGATTAGTGAAATATACCGAATTTTATTATAAATAGTGTTTTTATTTCTATATTTTTAAATGTTCTATTTTGTTTTAAAATTAAAAAAGATTAACATTATTTATATTATAAAATTAATAATTCAGTTATCTTCCTTGGAGGGAATTTCATCAATCAATTTTGAATGAATGAATATCTATACATAAAAATTTATTTTTTCTAATGAACAGGTTTTTATTGGAAATTTACTTTTGATATTAAATTTATTACTCCTACATATAGAAATTTAATATTAAAATATTTATTTCATATTTGAAATCTGGAGCTCCAATTTTGTAAATATCCCCCATTTAATTTTTTTCATTATAATTTTTACCGAGAGTAATTAATTATCACCACAATAATCATAAATTATGCATTTAAAGTTAAAAATAGTATGACAAGGAGTAGTAAATTAAACTAATTCATTTTTAAATTTAGGTGAATGAATATATTTCATCCATACCCATCAAAAAGTATAATATATTTCATTTTTTTGTTATTTTGGAGTGATTTTTTCCTTTAATTAGTTTTTTTACAGAATGGTTAAAATTATCTTTCTCTTTGTTTTTTTACATTAAATTTTGGACATAAGGATAAAAAAATGACATATTTTATTATTAATATTTATTTGAAATATAAATAATTTTTTATCATGGTTTTTTATTTAAATGTTTTAGTGATAAAATTATTACCTCTAGTGCTTATGCAACAATGGATCAATATTTTTTAAATTAAGAGGAAAATAAGATAATTTTTTTATTAATTTTAAGGGTGATATTTTTTAATTAATTAAGATCTATCATGAACATTATACATTTTTATGACATATTATGGAATTTTTTAATTGATTATATCCAAATTCCCTATTTTTTATAATGTCATTAAAATTCAAATTAAATGAATAGTTTCAAAAAAGACATTAATGATATTTTTTGGAATTAATATTTTATTACATTATTTAAAATTTATTTAAATATGTCATGTGGACAATTACGATAATTAATTTTCCAAATTATCATCATTTTTTCCTTTATGTTCCATTTTTATATTATAATTAAAATTGTAACCCGTTAATTGTGAAAAATATGTTATCATGGTTAAGGTTAAAGGGGGTTAACCAAGGGGATAAACCGAAAGATAAAATTTTTAAAATAACATAAACCTATCCAAATTCAACTGGATAATGTAATTAAAACCACATACTACAAAATAATTTAATATATTTCCATTTGAATTATTTGGCATGAAAATGTCTTTACTAGAATTTAATAATTTAAGATATTCCAAAAGATCCCCTCACCTCAATTACATAGGGGCCCATCCTTACCTCTATTATTATTACATTTGAGTCATTTATGTCACCATAACCTACCAAAATATCACCCCATAATTATTAACAACATTTTATAGGTAGTTTGCTTCTTATAAGGAAACCCTTAGGATTATTGAGAGGATATCTAAAACAGTTCCTTCAATGAAGAGGTAATCCACTTAACTAACAACATACCTTTTTAATTTTTATTTTAAATGCTATAAATTAATTTTAATGGTAATAATATAATGAAATTATTTTCAAAAATAAACATAAAGTTTATTTTGATTATGAAATTACCATTACTAACCCTTTCCCCACCAAATGGGAAGTTGTTGTATCACTTATGCATACGTACTATTTACCAAATCAATGTTGTGATTAAATTCAGATACCACCACCATATTTCATGTATGGTTATTATTATGGTTTTAATTTTTATATATGATAAATATGGAATAATTAAATTTAATAAATTATAATTTTACATCTACATTTTTACCTTTCAACCTATCGGAAAATGATAACATCGCTCATCATTAAATGTAGACCACCACATCCCTGAAGTGATGTGATTTATATTTCATTTTAATTTTATGTGGATGGTAAGAAGGATATAATTTATTTATATAATTTATTTTAATGATTAAATAATTTTTTCCACATTTAATTATTATTTAACATTTCTTCATTCCATTTGTTGAAATGTTAATACAGTGTTCGTGCATACGTATGACCAACCATCTCTAGGAAATGTGTAACTCATTTTTCTACCTATGAATTTTATCGATGACATGAATAATATAGATAATGAATATATATATTTTTTAAATAATTATAAAAAATATTTATATTATGGAACAATGAAAAATGTGAATGGACTACAAATACTGATATGAAATACTCATGTGGAAGTAAACAGTTAACACCTAAAAATGATGAATTTAATAAGAAATTATTGATAAATCGGTATTGAAATTATATAAATAGATCATGTTTTTAATTATAAAAATTTAAATTATTATAGTATAAATTTATAATAAAATTAAACTTATTATATATATGGATATAATAGTTTCAAAGAAAATGAAACTTAACGTGTGGGTTACTCGTCTCAAATTTACTTGGGTGAGATATATGCATAATCATCACAAATTTCTATTATGTAGTGTATATTAAAGATGTTTATATGTTATATCATCAATAATTTATATTCATTGTATTTCAAGATTCATTTAATGTTATTTTATCATGGGGATTATGATTCAAATGATACCAATGTTTTTAGGGTTTATTTCATAATCTCAACATTATTTAGAATTTTTTATATTAAAGTCCACATTAAGGGAAATATTTAATTTTTATATCATAAAAAATATTTTTTTCTCACATATTAATTAATGGATTTTTTTTCATTCGACACACTTTCTTTATAAGAAATACCAAATCTAAATTTTTAATGAAAATTGACATTATTTTTATGGATAGTCGAAATTATTTTCTTCTAAACCCATATTTTCGTTAAAATATTTTAAATAATATTTTTATTATTATACATTGATTTAATAAATTAATTTTTAAAAACTTATGTCATTTACAAAATATATTATTTGGAATCATCATGTAATTTTTTAAATGCAGTACCTTTTAACTATTCTGATAAATCATTGAAATTAATGTTTTTTAAATTTAATAGATGGACATCATTTCCCACTATAGTGAAATCTCAATGAATTGAATATTACATTATAATATTACAAAGTTATTTTGAATGAAAATTGATTCACTAATATTCATTAAATTAGTGGTTTTATAAAGTGGGTTTAAAAATAAAGTGTTTATTTTGATCAATAATTTTATTAATGATCCTTTATGGTATTTCAACTTAATAATTAAATAACTTTTATTCTATTTATACTCTACTAGGGATATATTGTAATTATACAATACTAGTTATTTTCAAGACAGTATATGATACTTTTTTTGGATAAATATAACATTACATATTCTAGTTTATCAATATGATAGTATATTATGATTATGTATTAAATTTTTATTCTTACCTTTCAGTTGGTGAATGCATTAGAGTTCGTTAGTAATGGCTTGGGCCCACTATAGGACCTCAATAAATCAGAAGATATCATGAGATAAAGTATTTTGGTTATTTCATTGAGGACATTCCAATTAATGTAAGAGGTATTGGAACGAGGCCTTGATGTCATGTTTGTGATGTCTTGGAACAAGGCCTTAATAATATGATTAAGATGTATGAAATTGTGAATTCCCTACTAATGAAACTAATTATGTATTTCCATGCGATTATTTAAAATGTTATGATATATATATGGATATGTTTCATGTTCATGTATGTAGTAATATTACTTTAATTTATCATCATTATTTTGTGGATATATTTCTCTTCATGACAAAGGTATTGATTAAATGGAATGTTTTTTTATGTTAGATTATAACATAAAATTACCCAATTTTAGGTAGCACGTATTTTCCTTATTTATTTGGGTGAATTTTTGGAATATCAAGGATGGAGAACATTTGATGGTGAAAATATCCTAATGATTAGGGATGTGTTTTTCTGAATTAGTGGATTCTGTGTATAATTGTGTTAAAGGCCTTTTGTGGTTATCAAATAGTTAAAGGAACATCATAGTTTCTTGAGTTTTATTAGAGAAACTAGGATTTTTACTATTTTCTAGAGAAATACACACCATGAATTCATCACCTGGAAGATGTCATGGGTTTAGTTCAGGGCATGAAAATCATACATCTTATTAGAAATTTACATGAAATGTTATGTTTTTATATGTTGTGTAATGGGATCTAAAAATATTCCCTAAAACAGAACTATGTGTGAAGATTTCACTACATAAAAAATGACATTCAATATAATGGTATAATCATGATTTTAATCCACAATGACTGTTTTTTCATTTAATTTGGATTTTATGTATTACATGATGTGTAAAGATATTACACCCACTGTAATACTCATAGGTAGAGGTTTAGCGTTGTTCATGGTTGATTTATATTTAATTTGTCTCTAGCCCTCTACCCTCTTGACCTGAGAGCTCTCCCATGAATTTTTAGAGACCTACGTCCTCCTAAATCATTTCATTCAGGGATTGATCACGGTTGTAGTTGTGATGAATTTATCTAGTCGAGTATTCATTTTTCTTATTCTTTTGCATTGATTATAGGGGAATCATTATGTTTTTTTATTGGATCCATTTATTTGTAATGATATTCTTCTAGATTCCATTATGATATTTAGTTTCATCTTCTTCCAAAAGATAATACTTGGGTTTGTTATGGTGCGGTAAGTGAGTCTCTTGAATGTATGTTATGATATATCCTCTTCACTGACTATTTTTATTTTTGATACAATTCATAGATGTGAGTATTTATTATAGGACCAATATCATTTTATTTATGTTATTCCTTGTTATGGATCTCATTCCTAGAATTATGAACACATGTTTGAGGTTGTTGGTTTCATCTCTGGTCTATGTTGAATGAATAGTATTACTTTGGTTTTTATAAATTTTTTACAAATTTAATGAAATGATTAATTGATGGATTTGAGGGTATGGATTAGTGTTTTGGTAAAAAAAAATTCCCTTATTTTCATAAAAGAAATGGGTTTTTAAAAGAATTGTAAAATGGTTTTCTGAAATAGATTTCAATGCATAATTCTGATAATTTGTTTTAAAAATAGAGGACATGGGAAACTTGGGGTTAGTTGGAAGGTGTTTCTTAGTGGCATCATCCACATATTTTTGGGAGATACACTCATAGAGTTTTCCACTTCTCCCTTGGAAAATGATTCTATGGAATTGATTTATATATTTGTGGTTCACCCATGGGGTGGTCCTATGTTCTTAGGGTTGTGTACCAAGGACATAATTTCACACCTTTCTTTTAATATAGTTGGATTAGTCTACTATCATGATCTATAGTGATCCTTATTATTTTCTTATGTATACTTTGTCTTTTACTACCATGTATTTGATATGATTTTTGATACATTCTTTGGTTTGATTTGACTAATTTGTTGAATATGGATTTCTTTATTAATGTTTTACCTAATTTATTTTTTAAATGAAGAAAAAGGGGAAACTAAATGTTGTACAACTTTTTTAATACAATTTTGTTAACTATTTATCATACCATGTTTTATTTAATTGTGATATTTTTTATATTATTCTATAAAGACTTTTTATGGAACAACTAGGTGTTATATTACTAAAAATATTTAGATCACACCCTATTTAACCCTTTGACAGTGTACATATCATTGTATTTCATTCAATACAGGGAAAACTAAGATAACGAAATTATGCTGAAATGATTATTTCTACTTTGTAAGGATATCTAATGGTTATATGGGTGATATTTATAACTCTATAACATGAAGTATTCAATTTTATGTTTTAGTCGACCTTTGTTATTAGACTTGTACTTTAGGATGTTCTAACCGCTATTGAGTTATATAGTTTCCTCGTTCTTGTTTCAGTTAAGGAATATTTTTATCTACTCCACAATTTCACTATATTGTATATATATATATATTCAATTGTGTATACATTATATTGGGTGAAATCGTTCCATATAGTCTTTCTTGATACCCTGGTGCTATCCATTGGCCCGTGGTGATCAGGAATTCCCTTCGGGTATGTGTACATATGGTTTGGGTACACATTTTAGAAGTTATTCAATTTGGGATCTCCATAGTTTTATGTCAGAAGAGATAAATCCTAAACATTAATTCTCATATATTTTTGGTTATAATAGAGATAGTATTTTCATAACTTGAGTGGTAGGATTCAGTGAGTGCTTAAAAAGATCTTTCCATAGTGACACACAAGTTACCATGGGATATTGGGATCCATGTCACCAGTTTTGAGTTCTAGATATCTATCTTAGATTTTTATTAGGATTTTCTAATTTGAAATGATATTATCTTATTGTGTGGTCATTTTTTCTTTTTCGATTTGTAGTTGTATACCTATGAGATGTCTTTCTTGGGTTCCCCAAGAGGGTCTAGTAGATGCCTTCAAGTGAAATCTCATAATGATCAAAATATTGTTGATGTTATCATTCAGACAGTTCATCATATCAAGAAAAATGTAACACAATTATAAAACATAGTTTTTGAGGTACAATGAGAAGCATTATGAGATATGGATTGATCACATAAGTTCTTATGGGAATATCCCCTATCCCATAAGCTTATAAATGACCCTAAAGTGGTAAAGGGGTGGCAAGACTAGATCGATCAAATATTTGACTTCTAGGATACACTGTAGAGTATAAAGGTGTTGTGTGTGATGTTCAGAATTTAGTGCCCCATTATGTGATGGTGGAATTCCATGGATTAGGTGAATATTTATGTGGTATTTGAATGGGTAAGCTTCAACACCCTATTCATTTAGTAGTTTTATCTAGTGAGGTAGATAATGGATAAGTCTCTAGAAATCATCTATTTATAGCATAAAGTGTGTTCGTTGTCAATGTACACCAATTGGTTTGAGGGGTTAGTTCATTTTTCACTAAAGGTTGTAAAGATTGACCAAGTAGAGGATTAGAAGTACTTTTATGGTTTCAATTAGATATCAGATCACATGAATTTATTATAATTAATTTGACCTATGTTGTGAAGGTTTATAGGGTAATTATGAAAGAGATGAATATGGGTGGAATGGTTTGATAAACCACCCCTTATCAACTATATAGTATCAACCTAAGTGGTGCACATGTGATAAAATAGGAAGTGGAAATATCATCATACTATTTGTGGAGGTAATTATTAGAAGAAGACAAACTCTGTACCTATTTTTATAGCTAGTAGGCTACCCCTAACTTGATATTATTGTAGCAAGGTTGGACACACCCAACATTCATATCTTGAACATATGAATATGTAAAACAGTTCTGGAAATTATGGTCCTATGTAGTATTTCCATCAGGCTATTTTTTCACCTCAATATTGTCAGTGATCATTGGATCAAAAGAATACTATGGCATAGTCAGATGCTTAAAAGACTATAGGGCTCTAATCATGGGCTTCAAGTGTAATATACCTTCACTCATTAGTTTATTTTTTGGTGGAGTTAGATGTGGGTCTAACAATAGTGAGAGGTACTATCTTTATTTCATATTTAGTACCAATGGATCTATTGGATACTGGTTCATCCTACTCATTTATATATAGTAATTTTTTTGATATAATTAAACTTCTAATAGATCTCATGTACATTTTTATAGAGGTACAAAAAAATCACGCAAAGAGGAAATAGAAGGGGATTTAGTTTTCTTGTGGTTCTTTATCGATAGCTAACGTAGAGTTAGTCTGGGATTTCTTATTTCTCGATCTAGGTCAATTTGATGTTGTAACTATAATGGATTGGCCTATTAATCATCATGATGAAGTTGATTGATATCATCGGTGTTTATTATTTACTATGGCCGATGGGAGGTCAAAAGTGTTTTATGGAGAGTGGGATCCATGGTTTGGTCATGTAAGACATTATCATCTAGTGCCTCAATGATTGTTTTCATCATTTGTAGTAGAGCATGATGATGTTTCATCAACTTTTAATCTTCCAACTATTGTTTGGAATTTACCTAATTCATTCCCAGATGATTTCTTTGGTCTTCATTCGGGGAGGAAAGTAGATTTTACAATCAACTTGATGTTGGGTATGAAGAAGATTTTGAATCCTTATTATTATATGTCACCAGTGGAGCTAAAAGTCATCAAGATTCACTAGGATGATCAGACGGTGATTGGTTTTTTTCTCCCTACTATTTCACCATTGACAGTCACTATTCTATTTTCCAAGAAGGCAGATGGTTCACAATAATTGTGTGTGTACTATTAGAAGTAGAATTGGGTAATGGTAAATAATACGTATCCATTTCATCATTAGATGATTTGTTTGATCAGTTAAAGGGGGAAAGTGTTTTTATAAGATTGGTCTATGGTCGGTTTATTAGCACCATGGCGTATGGGAGTCTGATATACCAAAAATGAATTTCAAGAGATGGTATAGCCATTAATAATATAAGTAATTCCATTTGATATGACTTAATCTATAAATATTTTCCTAGTTTTGATGAATCCAATATTCCGTGATTATCTCATCACTTTTTTGGTAGTATTCATGAATGATATTGTGTTTTATTCGATGTTTGAGCATAATTATAAGCACCATTTTAGTTAGGTTATGAAGATCATGAGAAATCATTTTTTATATGTAATTATTTAAAAATATGATATATGGATACATGATGTGAATTTTATTTGGAACTTTATTTCCAACTATGTCTTATTATATTATCTTATGAAGGTGATGGTTTTCTTTTCAATGGTAGAACCACGTAATGTATTTGAGATTCAAATAAACATTATTCTAATTGGATATTATAATTGGGTCACCAAGGACCGTTAAAAGTTATAATAACCTTTCACTTCACTTTCCAAGAATGGGGTCAAATTAATAAGAGATGTAAAGTGATTGGCTTCTTTTGATTAGATGAATTCACTCTAAACATCAGATCCTATTCTAATCATACCTGATCCATTTAAGGGGTAGGTTGCATTTTGTGATGCTTTTGGGGATTTTTGGGTTGTGTTCTTATACATGATTATCATGTTGCGTCTTACTGGTCACACAAACATTGACCGCATGAGATGAATTATCCCACACTTAATTTAGTTATTTCCACAGTTAGGCATGAACTTATGTGTTGGTGGAACTATATTTTTGTGGAGACTGTAAAGACCCAGAAATCTTGTTGTATTGTTTTAAAATACATGGGAATTTTACGAGTCTGCATTTTCAAACAACACTTGATTTCGAGACCCAGAGTGCCCAGAATAAATTTCTTAAGTTTTTTTCTAGTACATTTAGTAAACGTACGTGCATGATTTTATATCTCTTGAACCGGTGCTCATAATTGAAATATGAGGACACCGATGAACTCGCAGTGCTGGTATTCACTTAAAGAGGCCTTTACCTTAATTGCATTTTATCGAGAGTGGACGTTAATTTTTTGGGATTCTTAATAAATTAAATAAAAATTATGTGAGACATAATTTTATTTAAGTGGTGGTTTTATCCACAAAGGGGTAGTTGGAGGTGGGGCCCACCCCCACATAACCTCACAAGGGAGGATATTATGTGGTGGGGCCCATATGATCTCTAACCCCTCAACTTCATTTGAAACCCCCTTTTAACTCTTGAACTCCCTCTTTATGGTGGAGCTTTTCCACCTTCCCTCATAATGGTGCCAACACAAGGATTAATTAATGCCTTAATTATATAATTTGTGGTGTTATGAATTCTTATGAATTATTTTGAAATGAATGGCATCATTAAAATATATAGAGGCTATTATTTTATTTTTAGTTTAGTTTTCATAAGCATTGCTGGGACAACTAAGGAGAGGAGAAGAATCATTCATCCAACGAGGAATGTGATGAACATAAAAAACTCCCTTTCTCTCCAAGGAAAAACAACAGACTTCTTTTCTATCTAACTCAACATGATCAAGGAAGGGAAGAACCTCCACCCACTAAGTACACTGAGGGCGTCATCTTGACTCTACTTCACTGAGCTCTACTCCCTCTGATGCCAAAAAAACGACGTCGTCTTCCCGAGACACCATCAAACAATCTCCAGTTGTGACGTAGGGGGGTATGATTATTTCTAAATGAATAAAATTATACCATCGTTTTCAATGAATGCTTTGATTCATCGTTGGACAATTGATATCACCTAATACAAAGGGCACGGGCCGAACCAACATGGCCCGACACCCCTTCGTTGTTTATTATTGATTGACGTCGGAGGCGGAGCCGAAAGGGTGTGGTACCATTGCACCGCGCTAGGGAATAACCACAGCCAGGAGAACCACGGTGGACGAAAGAGGAACCACGACCGGGAGGGCCACAGAGGTTGAAGAGGCGCGGTGCTGTCACGCCATGCTATGAAGCCGAAGGCTGCGACCAGGTCGAGCCACGACGGTGGTGGACCGACACCGTCACGCCGGCCAGGTGGAGGGAAACCGCAGCCCGCATCAGCGGGCCACTAGGCTTGAAGAACTGGTCGGAACCTACTTGTCTGGAAAGAAAACCGTATTTTCCCCAAGCGTCGTGCGAAGGAGACCGTGGCCCACATCCACCGGCCGCTCGACTGGGTGAACCGGTCGGTCGCCTGCCTACCGGTCGCCTATCGGCCGGGTTAGAAAAAATCGGTGCCTGCAGGCTCCGCATGGGAAGAATAGAAGCCTTCTTTGTGGGCCTTGTGCGCCGGAAAAAACAGGCCAGCTATGGCTGGCCGGGAAGGGGAGATGCGGCACCGCTTAGAACCACCATGCGAAACGGACGGCTCGTAGCGCGGGGCAGGTTTGTAGCTGTGTCGGGCCCCACCAGGCTGGGCAGACCCCCAGCCTGGTCGGACCCACCGTGCCAGGCCGGGCTACCCCTAGCCTGGTCCGACCCATCGAGTCCAGCCGGGCCGACCCCCCCAGCCGGGTCAGACTGACGAGCCAGGTCGGGCCGACCCACCAATCCACTGGGCTTGACAGGCCGAGCCCGACTACGCTTGAATACAAATATATCCTAGAACGTGCGTCCGATCGACGCACTGTCGGCAGCACTAGGACCCTCACGATGAGGCGGTCCTTTTTCTATATTGTAAGTGAGTTGTGGTCCAATTTGGAAAACGGTCGGGTTTGGATCAAGCATAAATCCAACCGGGCCCCTGGAACGGAAATTCTTATAACATTCAGACCAGGCATCAAATTGAAGCGTCATCCGTCGCGTTGGGTTCCTTTTGATGAGATAGAACTATGAGATACATCAAATTGAGACTTCGTGATAGTTGACGTATCGACACTTATCTCGAGGAGTGGTCCCTTCCGAAATCGAGCATGCTGTGTATAGGAACCCTAAAGGTGGCTGCGACGACGACTGTACTGAAATCCTACGTGGGTTCAACAATGATGACTATTGTACTGGAATCCTACATGGGTTCGAAAACAATTACTGTTGTACCGGGATCCTCCATGGGTCCCACAGTTCTGAATTTTGTTTTTGTAACCTGTGTGGGTCCGACAGAGTAGCTGTTCATGTATCCTTTGTGGGAATGACAACTTAGCTGGTCATGTATCATGTGTGGGTCTGACAGCATAGATGAATCAGTGACTACATATGATAATCTCTATCACTCAATGAAAAATGTGTACCTTTGTGAGCTGAGTCATGTCTTTCAATCATTATCAATGATTTGATTGACCTTACGTCCTTTGTGGACTGGGTTGTGAATGGGCACGAGAGTTGGAGTGGGAATGAGGGTGGTAACATAGGTATATGTATGGGAATATACCTAATTAGGGTTGGTTGATAATTCTTGATTTTATCTTTATACTATGGTTTATCATTTGTGGATTCTGGGAGACCTTTGGGGGTCCCGGGGTCCCCTACTGAGTATTATTATACTCACCCCTGCATGGGCTTTGCCCACATCTTTTTGTGTTATGTGCAGATGACATACAACATTGATCGAGGCTGTGGGTGACTGAAGGAGACGGCTCAGAGCTGGACTAGACGGGATGTACCATAGGTACGAGTTGTTCAAGTTTTGTACCTACCCTTATGGTAGGATTACCTGGTGGACAATCTAGGAGCGATTTTCCATTTTTACTTGTACTTGTACTTGTTGTTCAGTTGGGTTTGTATACTGGCCCACTTACTTTCAGAAAACATTACTTTCCTATTTTAGTACATGTTGCCTCTACTTCTTGTTTTCATAATGTGGGTTTTATAGGTTAAAAGGAAATGCCTTCCCTTTTTATCGGGATTACGGTTGTGGTGCTATTCCCTAGCCCCTGGCCTATGGATGGCGGGCTTGGGGTCATCACAACACGGGCCCCGAGGATGGGTAATGTCAAATTGGTATCAGAGGAGTCATTTCTACTACAGCACATGGAATCAGATTCTTTTAATAGCAATATTGTTATGTTTTTGAGTATGGTTATCAGTTTAGGTAAACTGGTGTTGGTGTGGCAGCCGACGTATCCATACATTTGGAATTTGACTTCTGATCTCCAACTCAGTCCAAGAAAAAACTAATTGCGTGTGTGTTTACATTAAAAACGTTTTCTTCATGATTAAATTGTGTCACCTCACTAGGTATACTATTTTAACCATGGAACACCTCTTTTTTTCAGGATTGCGACCCGAAGGCAGCCACTTAGGGTTCCATGTTTCGTACGATATGGAAGCCCACCAAGCGATGAGGCCTCAATGCAGGGCCCTATCACAGTGGAGGTACCAGTGGTACCACTTCCCACTAGGCCACTGATACCACCAGCTCAAGAAGTAGAGAGTGCATGTCGCCTGAGTGAATTACATGAGTTCAGCGCCAGAGGCCACCCAAATTCCTTGTAGAGATGGACCCACATGCAGCTGAGGATGGGCTGGAGGCTGTCGTGAGAGTTTCCAGATTGGTATTGACACCAGCCAACCTCATGGTGATCCTTGTCGCGAGTCTCTTGCTTACAGTAGTAGGAAGATGGTGGAGCCTGATGCTCTAGGTGCATGTCCAGACATCATTACTCTGGACAGACTTCGAGAGTCTATTCCGCGAGGAGTTTGTTCCAACCACCGTTCGTGCGGTGCGAATTAAAGTGTTACTTCATCTGTAGTAGGGAAGCATGATAGTAGCTCAGTACTGAGTGAGGTTCACCGACCTCTCATGCTACTCCATGGATATGGTACGTGACCCGTTATTCATGGCTCAGACCTTCGAGCAGGGACATAGGCATGAGATCAGGGCATTGACTATTCCCCTCAGCATTCCCATACAAGCAGGGGTAATAGAGGGATCCCTTTTATTGGAGAGTTTTCTCGCTGGGCAGTCACCATCGGTGAGATCCACCATAGGGAGACACGTAGTGGAGTCTTATGCAGAAATTAGTAGACAGAAGACAGAGAGGTCCAAGTAGACCAGGACATCATGTGGGAGACCGTAGGATACTGGTTCGGTTGTGCGGGGCACATGAGACAGAGCCAACTATATGAGGAGCAGGAAGTGCTATGCATGCGGTGGGCAGGGACACACGGCTCGTAACTACCCGAACCAGCATGCAGAGGTGCAGCAGACAGTAGAGGGACCTCCCATGCAGAGGCAGAGGATCGACCCTGGTGGTCCATCGGGAGCAGGCGGACGTGGCAGAGGAGCTGGCTGAGCAGCGGGTGGTGGACGACGTTTCGAGGCTCTTCTACCACCACCACCAGGAGGTCTATCCCAACCACAGGGAGATGGAGGACAGAGGCGGGCTCTCCTCCATGCCGTCGAGGCCTACGACCATGCCACACCTAAGATGATTCGATGTACTATCTATGTATACTCCACCCTTGCTGCATTACTTATAGAAACATATGTGAGTCATTCTTTTATTTCCACTACCCTCATTCAGAGCTCCGAGATTCTGATGGAGCCGTTGGCTCGATCCTTACGGCTAGAGACTCCTACGAGAGAAGACTCAACAAATATGCACTGGTGCTGGAAGTGTGAGCTTACTCTAGGAGGCAACATTTTCTGCTGGGATCTTCTTGTAGTGACGTCGAGACCTTATGACGTCATATTGGGTGTGGACTGGTTATCCACAATTCAGGTTCAGATTAACTATATTAGGCCCAAAGTGCGGTGTATCTTCAAGGATGGAACTAGGTTCACCTTCACCAGTGATAAGGGAGACTTTACAGCATAGGATAGACTTAAGTAGAGGAGGGGGCATTCAATCACACATCAGTTGGATAGACTCATCCTCGGAGCAGTTAATGTGTGGAGTCCGAGTTTTCCTATTGTGGTGGATCAGTACATGAATGTTTTCCCTGACAAAATTCTAGGACTACCTCCTCACAGAGAGGTAGACTTCTACATTGACCTATTCTCTGGGACAAAAACGATATCTACTCCAGCATATAGGATGTCTCCCGCCGAGCTTTGTGAGAAGTGGGTATAGCTGGAGGACTTGTAGGGGAAGGGATTTATCAGACCCAGTGTTTCACACTGGGAATCACCGATTTTTTTCTCCAAGAAGGAGGATGGGATCTTGAAACTGTGTGTCAACTACCATCACTAGAATCAGGTGACCGTGAAAAACCAGTACCCACTCTTGAGGATTTAAGACCACTTTGATCAGCTCAAAGTCGCATGATGGTTCTCGAAAAAGACCTTAGATTAGGCTATCACCGGCTCAGATTTCGAGATGAGGATGTGCATAAGATGTCCATCCAGTTTCGGTGTGGCCACTATGAGTTCTTGGTTATTCCCTTTGGCGTAACCAATTCTCCAGCAGTTTTCATGATTCTCATGAACAGGATCTTATAGCCTTACATCGATCGCTTTGTTGTAGTTTTCATCGATGACATACTAATTTTCTCAACTACTTAGGAGAAACATACCTACCATTTGCGGGTAGTATTGAACACACTCCAAGAGCTCCAGCTATATGGTAAACCTTCAAAGTTCTAGTTCTGGATTCGAGAGGTTCACTTCCTGGGACATGTCATCTCGGAGGCTGGAGTTGTAGTGGATCAAGTGAAGATAAAGGCAATACTTTCTTGGGAGCCACCCAAGAGTGTGACATAGGTGTGGAGTTTCCTGGGACTGGCTGGGTATTATCGAAGATTTTTTCCAGACATCTCCAGAGTTGTAGCGCCACATTCACCATTGATGAAGAAGGAGAAACCCTTCGTGTGGTCTGATAGATTCCAGTAGAGCTTTAAGGAGCTGAGGAAGAGGTTCACCAGTAAGACAATATTGAGGCTACCAGAGGAGGGTGTAGGGTACGTAGTTTAATGCGATGCATCAGGGACCAGAATCGGGTGTGTCCTGATGCAGGAGCGAGTAGTGACCGCATATGGGTCATGGTAGTTGAGACAGCACGAGGAGAACTATGCTACCCATGACCTGGATTTAGAAGCACTGGTTTTCGCATTGATGATGTGGTGGCACTATCTGATGGGTGAGCGATTTAAAGTCTACAATGACTACCAGAGTCTCACGTATATCTTCTCGCGGAAGGACCCGAACCTGAGACAATGACTATGGCTCGAGTTTTTCCAGGACTATGACTTTGAGATAGTCTATAATCCTTGGAAGGTAAACATTGTAGCAGATGCTCTCAGCAAGATTTTAGGCATTCAGCTGCTAGGGGAGGTGATAGAGCAGCTGTTCGCGTTGTAGATATCCATAGTTGATAGAGATGGATCATCCTTTCTACAGTCTGTCGTAGTCATTCTCCCACTTCTAAAGAGAGTCAGAGAGGCAAAACTTGGGGACATTGATTGTGAGACGCAACAAACTAAGATATCCTTAGGGTAGGCACTTGATGGGTTTTTTGAAGGTGGGGATCACGTCATCCTCTTTAGAGGATGTTCTATGGTACCATTTGGACTACTGGAGGCGGTGTTGAGGGGTTCCACACTTCCCCTCTAGCGGTACATCTAAGAGTGGAGAAGATATATCAGGACCTCAGACCACAGAACTGGTGGCCGGGTATGAAGAAGGCAGTAACAGAGTTTATCTCACAATGCCTCACTTGTCAGCAAGTGAAGGTGGTGCACCAGGTTCCAACCAGCTTAGTTAAGAACTTAGTGGTCTTAGAGTGGAAGTGGTATGAGATATCCATCGATTTCAGGAAGGTAGTTTCATGTACATCAATAGGACATGACTCTATCTAGGTGATTATCAACCGACTCACCTAGTCAGCCCACTTCCTATCGATCAGAGAGAAGGGATCAGTAGAGAGATTTGGACGCCTCTAAATACAGGAGATCGTATTCCTTCATGGTGTGCCATTGACGATCGTCTCTGATCGATATTCCCGTTTCACTTACCGGTTATGGAAGAGGTTGCAGGAGGCTTTTGGGACGTTTCTTCGCTTGAGCACCACCTTCCATCCTCAGACGGATGGTCGACTGAGAGGACCATTCAGACTCTTTAAGACATGCTCCGTGCATGCGTCCTTGAAATTGGTCGTAGTTGGTAGTATCACTTACCCTTGTTGGCGTTTTTGTACAAAAACAGCTACCTCCCCACCATCGGGATGGCACTTTAAGAGGCATTGTATGACCAACCTTATAGATCACCACTGTGCTAGACTTACCTAGGGGAGTCAGCACTTTTAGGACCAGAGATGGTATAGGCTACAATAGAGAAGGTGCAGATCATCCAGGAGTGGATGAAGATTGCACAGAGCAGATAGAAGTCATATGCTGATAGGATATGGAAACCAGTGGAGTTCAAGGATGGTGACCACGTATTCCTACGGGTCTCACCTCAACGAGGTCTATGGAGAATTAGCCGAGGAGTCAAGTTATCTCAATGATTTATTGGACCTTTTCAGGTCCTCAGAAGAGTAGGTGAGGTGGATTTATGCCTGGCCCTTCAACCTCAGTTGCACCAGGTGCACAATGTCGTTTGTGTATCACAGTTGAGGAGATACGTGCATGACCCATCCCACATTATCGACCATGGGGAGATGGAAATCGATGAAGAGGCGACATTCACGGAGGTTCCATCGGAGATTATGGATCAACAGGATTGGTTCCTATGTGGACTATCAATTCCTATGGTACACATTCATTGGAAGCACGAGAATCTCCAGGAGAGCACATAGGAGCAGGAGGCTCAGACGCATGCTCAGTACCACCATTTGTTCCCTTAGTGTGTGATGTAGCTTACGGGGATGTAAAGAACTGAGGTGGGTAGAATGTAAAGACCCGGAAACCATGTGGTAAATTTTTTTAAATACATGGTAATTTTACGCGTCTGTAGTTTCTGACGGCACTTGATTCCGAGGCCCGATGTTCCCGAAATCAATTTCTAATGTTTTGTTCGAGTACGTTCAGTAAATGTATGTTTCAGATTTTATATCTTGTGTACCAGTTCTTGTAATTGAAACATGAGGACACTGATGAACTCACAGTGCATATGTTAGCTTAAAGAGACCTTTACCGCAGTTGCATTTTTTCGAGAGCGGAAGTTAATTTTTGGGGGATCTTAATAAATTAAATAAAAATTATGTGTGACATAATTTTATTTAATATTTTGTTTTATCCCCTCCCCACATAACCTCCAATGGGAGGATATTATTTGGTGGGGGCCACACGAGCTAAAACCCCTCAACTCCCCTTGAATCCCCCTTTTAACTCTTGGCCTCCCACTTTAGGGTGGAGCCTTTCCACCATCCCTCATAATGGTGCCAACACAAGGATTAATTAATGCCTTAATTAATTAATTTGTAGTGTTATGAATTCATATGAATTCTTTTGAAATGCATGGCATCATTAAAATATATGAAGGCTATTATTTTATTTTTAGTTTGGTTGGCATAAGAATTGTTGGGAGTACTAAGGAGAGGAGGAGAATCATTCATCCAATGAGGAATGTGAAGAACAAGAAGAACACCCTTTCCCTCCAATGAAAAATTACGGGCTTCTCTTATATCTCCTTCAATCGTCGCAAGGATGGGAAGCACCACTTCCCACGATGTACACTAAGGGTGTCATCTTGACTCGACTTCCCCAAGCTCTACTCCCTCTGATGTCAACAAAACGAAAGCCTCTTCCCACGACATCGTCAAACAATATCCAATTGTGTGGTAGGGAGATTTGATTATTTCTAAATGAATAAAATTATACACTCATTCTTCGATGAATGCTTTGGTACGTCATTGGCCTATTGATATCACCTAATGCTGAGGGCGTGGGCCGAACCAACACGGCCTGATACCCCTCCATTGGTTATTGTTGGTTGACGTCGGAGGTGGAGCCGAAAGGGCACCGTGACATTGCACCGTGCCAGATATTAACCTTGTCTATGAGGACCATGACTGACGAAAGATGAACTGTGGACGGGAGGGCCACGGTGGATGAATATTCACAACACCGTTGCACCACGCTGTGGAGCCAAAGGCTGCAGTCAGGCCGGGCCGCGGTGGTGGTGGACTGACACCGTCGCACTGGCCGCATTGAGTGAAATTGTGGCCTGCATTTGCAGGCAGCTCGACTGGAAGAACCGGTCGGCTGCCTGCCGGCCGGGCTGGAAAACCGTGATGCTTGATGGCGCCGCATGGAGGAGACCATGGCCCGCATACCCAGGTCGCTCGGAAGGGAGAACCGGCCGGCCGCCTTCCGGCTGGGTTGGAGAATCTCGGAACCCTCAGGCGCCATGTGGGTAGAACCGCATCTCGTTGTGCGGGCTGCGTACACCAGCCAGAACCGGCAGGCTACGGCCGGCTGGGCAAGGGAGAGGTGGCGCCGCTAGGGGAACCGGACCGGCCCACAATGCGGGCCGGGTCCGTAGGTCGGCCATGCCCAACCGGGTCGGACCCACCGAGCTGGGCCAGGCCGACCCCTGAGCCGGGTCGGGCCAACCCGCCAGCCCACTAGGCTTGACGGTTCGGGCCCGACTTCGTTTAAATATGAATATCTCCTAGATCGTGTGTCCGATCGACGTGCCATCAAAGAAACTGGGTCCCTCGCGATGAGGCAGTCCTTTTACGATACTCTATGTGAGTTATGGTCAAATTTGGAAAATTTCCAGGTTTGGATGGAGCGTAAACCCAACCGTGCCCCTGTAATGGAAATGCCAATAAATTTCAGAGTAGGCTTCCAATTGATGTGACATCTATCGCGTTGGGTTTATTTTGATAAAATGGAACTATGTGTTACATAAAATTGAGACTTCATGATAGTTGATGTGTTAAAACATGACTTGAGGAGAAGACCCTCCCAGAATCGACTGTGCTCTATGCGGGAACACTAGAGCTGGCTGCAATGACTATTGTACCAGAATCCTACATGGGTTCGACAACGATTACTTTTGTACCAGAATCCTACGTGGGTTCGACAAAAATGACTATTGTACTAAGATCCTCCATGGTTCTGACAATTCTGACTTCTATTCTTGTATCCTGTGTGGGTCCGATAGATTAGCTGGTCCTGTACCCTATATGGGTCTGACAGTTTACTTGGTCACGTATCTTTTGTGGGTCTGACAGCTTAGATGAATCATTGTCTACATCTGTTCATCTCAATCAATCTATGAAAAATGTGTACCTATGTTACATGAGTCTTGTATTTCAATCATTATCAGTGATGTGATTGACCTTACTTTCTTTGTGGACTGGGTTGTGATTGGGCTCGAGAGTTGGAGAAGGAATGAGACTAGAAACTTTGTTATATGTATAGGCATATACCTAAATATTGTTGGATGATACTTCATGATTTTATCTTTATATTGTGGTTAATCCTTTGTGGATTCTAGGAGTCCTTCGAGGGACTCAGGGTCCCCTACTAAGTATTATTATACTCACACCTGCATGGGCTTCTCCCGCACATTGTTGTGTTTTGTGCAGAGAACGGACAGTAGTGATCGAGGCTGAGGGTGACGGACAGAGGCAGCTCAGAGTTGGACTAGACGAGACATACCATAGGGAAGAGTTGTCGGAGTTATATACATAACCTTCCTATAGGATTCCCCGGTGGACGATCTAGGAGCTGTTTTCCATTTTTAGTTGGACTTGTACGTGTTGTTCAGTAGGGTTTGTATACTGGCCCACTTACTTCCAGCTCACCTTACTTTTCTATTTTAGTACTTGTTGCCTCTACTTCTATTGTTCAGACTATGCGTCTGTTATAGGTTAAAAGGTAATTCATTATGTTTTTATTTGGATTAAGCATTTGGTGCTTGCCTCTAGTCCCTCGCCTATAGAGGGCGGGGCTTGGGGTAGTCACGACACGGGCCCAGTGGACGGGTCCTGACATAGAGGTTCAATGTCTTTTATTATTATAAGAGTATGAGATATATATTTAATCAAAAATAAATTAATCTCAAAAAGATATGGTGGGTAAAATACATTCATATGTTGGACTTTAACATCACCATAACCTCAGTCAATGGGATTGTTATTGTAAATGATCACTTCATAAAAGCACCATCATAGGATGTTTTGGAATCATAGGAATAGTGGAACCTTATGGGACTCTTCTCTAAGTTTCACCTAGATACTCATGGGTATGTTTCAATAATGTTTCAAGATAGAGTTACATTATTATCCTCTATACATGAGATTATTATGCAGATCTAGTAGCACGGTGACTTGTTCATAGGAATATGAAAAAAAACTATATGATAAGGAGAGCGTTTCTAAGTTGTATATATCTTCAAATAGAATTATCTGTTTTTGGGGATTAGTTATTTTCCCTGTATCTATGTGGATATTAGTTTTTTTTTATTATCATAGTCATTCATTTGAAATTCATCTATTCCCTACGATGATGCATTATTACATTAGATGGTGATTTGTGTGGCTGGTTATGAAGTGTGATATTTTTGAGTATGTGTCCCACTATTAGACCAGCCAATATATAATGATAGTGCATTAGAAACCTTTTTTTCTCTAACCACATTTTGTGATTTTTTGTAAATGGGATAAGGTGTCCATATATATTTTTGGGATTTATATGGGCTCCCCAAGGGAGGAATTCTATCTATGTGGTGATTGATTGGTTAGAAAATTAAGATCACTTCCTTATGATCAAGGACACCACTAAATTTGATGATTTGGGTATGATGTATATGTAGGTGGCTATGAGGTAACATGGGTTTTCTAATGACATTGATTTATAAATATTTATTAGGTTTACTTTGAGGTTATATAGTAGTCTTGAAGAGGCGATGCAGACACATGTCAAGATGAGTGCGGTATATCATACACTGGGTGTCAGTTAGACAAATAATTCTATTAAAATCTTTGAGGATATAATCCATTCATGAATATTAGATTTTTTGGTTCATGAAACAAAAATATAAGACAAGTTGATTATTCTTATAAAAAATACAACGAGTTATCAATCTGAATGGATACCTTTGATAATTTTTATGGCCTACCATGAAGATCAACTCTTGATAGGAAATAGGTTTGAAATGACTATTTAGTGGGAATGAGTGTTGTTCAAGAGATTTCAATAAGGATTCAAGATATATGTCACCATCTATTTATAGCATAGAGTCCGTAGAAATATTATACGGATCAGAGGCATTTCCCTTTGGTTTTTTTCATAGGTAGCCAGGTTTTGTTGAAACTTTCTCCTTAGTTGTTTCACTATCATCATTTAGAGAATGGAATATTGGATGTGACATATATTTGACCATTTGAGGTCATTGAGAAACTTGGAAAAGTTTCTTATTAGTTGGAATTTCGAACTCAGTTGACAAGAATTCATGATGCCTTCCTCATATTGTAGCTCAGGAAATACCATCCTGATACCTCTCACATTTTTAAATTGAAAGGGATAGAGTTAGATAAAGATGTTTATGATGTGGAGAAGCAAATGGAGATCCTTGAATCTTATATGAAAGTCTTAATTGGGAATTCAATTCCATTAGTCAGAGTGTTATGAATGCATAGATCATATTTTCATAAGGCATGAGAGTATGAATTGTTGATGATGGATTAGTGTCCCCACCTCTTCTCTTGACACTATTCTATAAAACAACATCCTAAGGATGGGTATTCCTATTATGGGGATTTTTTAATTTACCTTTACAAAATCTCATGTATTTCTCTTACTCTTCCCATTTTAAACTTTATTTGGGTGCATTTTGGGACTCGTGAGGATTGAGAGCATTTTTTTGTGGAAAATGACCTAAATTTCACGGATGTGTATTTGTTATAATTATTGGAGTCCATGTATAAATGTGTTAAATAATTTATTGGGTTCTCCCTGAGTTTGGTGGAAACCATAGTTGGTTTCATTTTTCTTAGGAGAAACAATGATTTTTTTGTTTGTAGGAGAGTTACTTATCATTTTTTGGTCACCAAGCAGATTTTGTGAGTTTGGTTTTGAGTGGGAAATCATGCACATCATGATAAATTTATTCACTATGTATAGTTTTTACATGTCTTGTAATGGGTACCAATAATATAACTTGAATTAGTAAATGATATTAATATTACACATAATAAAAAATATACATGTTTTGTAATAGTAAAAACAGTATGTTTAATATGAGAAATAAGGTTTTTCATAATATTTAGGTTTCAGGGATTATATGATTTGAAAAAGGATTGCCCACATCTAATACTCTTGGTTTTTATTTTTATGGAAATGCACATTTGATTTATTTTTCATTCAATAGAATCCCACTTTATTTATGTCCATCGAAATATCCTAGGTGATTTTGTGCAGCTACACTAACTTTAAACAGTTTCATTCAGTGATTGATATCCATTATGGTTACGATTAATTTATTCAGGTGATTATTCCCTTTGTCTCTTCATTTATATAAATCTTAGTAGATATATTTTTAACATTATTTGATATGTTAATATGTGTTGATAATATTCTTAATTCCTTCCATATCTACTATGTGATCTTTGTTTACAGGCTAAAACATGTGTTTTTTGTGGTGTGACATGTGATTCTCTTTAAGGTATGTTTTGATATGTCATATTCACCAACAATTTTTCTTATTGAATCGATTCTTAGGAGTTAGTACTGATTCTATATATTTCTTATTTGTATTTATATTATTCTATGTTAGTGGATCCCATTGCAGTCAAGTATGATCAGAGTTTGAGGTAGGAGGTTCTATCTCTATCCAATGTGGGATAAATTGTATTGTTATAGTTTTGATAATTTTTTTAATAGAAATGGTATGACTAATTGACAGGGTTTCTTTTTTTGGAATGTATTTTTGATAAAATATAGGTTTTCACTTTTTTAGAAAAAGAAATTATACTATCATAGAATTGTAAAATGGATTTCTGAAACGTTTTTTGAATCATGATTTTAATGAAATGTTTTATAAAATTTAGCACATGGGAAGCCTTGGGTACATAAGTGGATGGTGTAGCTTAGGAACAAAATCAAAATATAGAGGGGCGTCACCCATGGTGTTTTCCTCTAAAGTATTGACCCGTTTTTTTAGGTACTCTATTGAGATTTTGGAGGATTTTCCCATGGGGTGTTTCTCTATTATTAAGTTTGTTTTCGAAGGACTTGATTTAACACCATTTTTTTATTGTGTTAATGGTATTTTGATATCCTGACCTGTAGTGATCATTTTCATGATGTGACATGTGCTTTGGGCCGTACAAATTTAGCTCATACTATCATGGTTTTTTTTATGATTAGTTATACATGATTTTTTTAATTTTACTAGTTAAATGAATCTGAAATTTTTTGAATCAAGTTTACATGGATGATTTTGGAAATGTGTAAAAAGTAGGAAATAATAGTGTTTACATTGTTTTTATATAATTTTTTTGATTCATTTTTCATCATGTTTTGTTTTTTATAATGTTGAATATGTTCATATTATTGTACAATGTCTTTTTATGGAGAACCTGGGTAGGATCCTACTAACCATTTTTATCACACACCCTAAACACCCCTTTATATGTGCCTTGAAATTTTAATGTATGTTGGTTTTGGGAAAGGTAAGGAGCTACTATAAGTTGGTTTGGTTTCAATCCGATATTGTTGGGTAGATGGTGGTCAGATGGTGGGAATTTTCCCATGCTATCACATTGGGTACATATTTTTATTTTTTAGTTATCCATTGATTTGGGACTTTTTCATTGAGATGTTTAACTAATTTTGAGCTATATCATTTCCCCTATATTTTTTCAGTCTTGGAATATATTTTTCTCTTACACTTTTTCTATTTATTATGTGTGTGTATATATATATAAATATATTACATGATGTCTTATTTATTTGAAATGAAATTGTTACCTCTTATTGTTTTTGATCCTATAGTTCTCATATCCGTCATATGGTGTGAGGGAATACCGTTCCGGTATGTGGAAATTCAGTTCAGGTACCAATTTGAGAGGGTATTCATGGCGGGTTCACAACAGAGTTACCATTCCATATTTTTATGTCTTCTTTTTCTAATTATATATTTTGTTATATATAATCCTTTTAGATATTTTGAGGAAAAACATATTTTGTTACAATTCCAAATGATATTAAGAAGGAATCATTTAATGAGGTCAAGGACAAAAAATAATTACTATCATTATGCTTCATATTTCAATATCCAATGTGAAATAAGAAGAATTCAGGTATTAACATTACTAAGGATAATAAACCAACTCTTCCTTTGGGATGGTATTTATTTGTGTTAGATCTTGAATATACAGATTACACACAAGAGGGGGGTTGAATTGTGTCTTTTAGAATATTTGTTAACTCTTCAATTGAACATGTTCTATCCTCTATGCTTTATTAGATTTGATCATGCAGCAGAATAAGTAAAAGCAGGGACATGTCGATGTATAGTGGTTTGGTGAGTAGAAGGACCATAGTCCACTCCACCAATGCTCAACTACACGAGCTTGGTGATTTTCACTATCCGGTCCTCGTTTCAACAGACCAGTTCACAAATGAGTACAGGCAGTAGACACCTTTACAATCCAAGGCAAAAAAAATCCTTCTGGTTCAAACATGAACCTACTCAGCTTAGTACGAGAAGCTGGTTAATCAAGAATAGAAAGAAATGATTTTTTTATTTTGAAAAAACTTTCCAGAAGTTCTTCACAATTACAACAACAAGCAATTGACAGCAGTTGGATCATAGTCTCTAGAAATATTGATTTTCAAGTTGAAGCAGTTCTGAATCGATCCGTTTGCAGTAGATATAGAGATATAATTCATAACTTCAGAACTAGTAGATCCACAGTAGATATTTTATGTAGAACATGTGAATATTCTATTGAGTTCCTTCTTATTTAATAAGCAAAGCATTGACGCTCCTTTTGAATCAGAAGAACTGAGTGCTTTTTGCGGTCTTCGTTTTTTACCTTTTTTTTAATAATCAATTGATCACCACACACTTGTACCTGGTGTTTTCGGAGAAAACATATATAATAATGAAGATCTTATTCCCTGCACATTTATATCCATAAAATTCACCTTTTTATTCGCGATATTCAAAAATTTGAATTTACAGAGTAGTTTCTACTTACCTGAAAACTCGGAATAAAAATCACTTTATAATTAGATCTTTAATCCATTGATAAAACAGCTTTGAATCTGTCAAAGTTGTATTTTAAAATCAACATTAAATCTGGCTTGAAATCCGCCTAATAATCAGCTTACTGACCATTACATAAAAATATCATCTTTCAAACATTCTGACGCCAAACGTAGGGTTGATGACGTGATTTATAAATGTAGGGTTGATGTCATTGTCTTCAAATGTAAGGTTACAAATATAAGGTTGACAATGTAAAGTTGACAACAAATGTAAGGTTCATTCCAAACATAGGGTTGGTCATCCATACATTTCTCTTCAACATTCAATCTTATGGTAAAAGATCCCTAGTTTTACTTTATCCATACAGGAACGTATGGTTGATTACAAAAGTAAGGTTGATGAACCATACATTTGAGAAACAAACGTAATGTTTAATATTTACATACGGTTCTCCTTCCATACTTATCTGATAACCAAAACGTAAGGTTCCTTCCTAACGTAAGGTTCTTCTTCCATAATTTGCCGATAACGTATGGTCGATTAACCATACTTTTCACTTATCTCAAAAAGGATACACACATTTCATCCTTAGGCTACGTTTATCCACTTAGTGTATGAACATTGATTCTAGGACACGCTAAAGGAGATTCCGACTATGTAGTGCATGATCAGTGTTTCAGGAACACGTTAAATATGAATACATTAACAAAAAATTCATGTAATTTCAAGAGTAAAATAAAATGATAAATTCCTAAAAAGTACTAAATAAAATCATTAGAAAATAATTATTTCTATTTGTGAGCATCAAAATTATCATAAAGAGATAGAGTATCATTTTCATTAATCTCCCCCATTAAATAACATTATTATGTATTGTTGAAAACAATACTTTTCTCCACAATATCCCCCTTTTTGATGATCACAAAACCCATAAAATAATAACACTAATTAAATGAAATTAACATTCAAAATTAGTTACATAATGTTTTAGAATTTTGAGAGGATAAAATAATATTTACTTTTAACAAGATCATTTCAATAAATATAAATTTCTCCCCCTTCATGAAAATAAAATATTTTTTCTTTAAAAATAAAAGATTCTAGTTTTATCCAAATTTATCCGCGGTAATAACATAAAATTGTTTTTAAAATATAATGTTGTGTTTATCCAAATTTCTCCCCCTATTGTGATATCAAAAAGAATGATAATTATGGATTTGAAAACATTTAATGTTGCACTGAACTATAGGTAAATGCCATTATTAACTGTTTATCAAAAATTAAATCTAGATTACTGACATATCAAAAAAATACAGTAAAAAAATAGAAAGAAACAAATATACAATGGAGAAAATTTTCACTAAAAACAGCTTTATTTACTTGATAATGGTATACATAGGAATCAAGGTTTGCTCAAGGTGGGAAATAGGTTCTATCTCCTCTGGATTGCAGACATGATTTCTATAAACTGTTCCCTGAGTCTCTTCATCATATCATCTCGATGTTTGATAATGATCTCTCTATTCTCATATGTCATATGAATATCCTCGATTAAATTGACCCTAAAAGGTTCATGCATCCTTTCCCCTTTTTCTAAAAACACTGACAGCTTCTCTAACAGCTGATTTAATAGTGTTCTGATTGGTAGCTCACTAGATGTCAGTTGATCCACTAAAAATTTCTAATTGTCCAGCAACACTAATAATGGAGCACTGTTACATTGATGATCTTGCATCCTGTCATTAATGTTGCTCATCACAGCTGTAATAACATGAAATCTTCTGATTAAATTAGGTGAAGTGCCTGATCCACTAGCAGCACTATTTGCAACTAATGGAAATTGGTTCTCCATAAACAATTTTAGATTTGATAAATCTTTCTTTATAACCATATCAGATTTCAACTTGACAATTGCATTCAGCATATCCTCTTTAAACATTTCAATTTCTTTCCTTGAGACTGTACTCTCCTTCAGCTTTGGAAATCTCAATTGTTCTAAGTCTAAGGCATTTCTCAGAGTGACATTCTCAGATTCCAACTGAGACACATTTTTGTATAGGTTTTCAGGTTCTATCTTTGTTGAATTAGGGGAACCCTATGCTTTATTTGCATTCTAAGGATCTGGATGATGTAACATTACCAAAGGTAATGATTCAGCATCAGATTTTTCTTTCTCTTTGTCCTGAGTAGGTTTGTCCATAGATTTTTCCTTAGAGTCCGCAGACTCCTCCATAGATAAATCCTCTTTAATTACTTTTGTGTGAGCTTCAGAATCATGCTCATCACAAACATCAGCATTCTTGTCTTCCACTAAAATTTAGATAACAGTATTTTCAAGATTTTCCTGAGGTCTTTCCACTTCCTCACATGGCCCTGCCTCCTTATTTTTTTCATGTTGAATTGTAACTTCAAAATCAGCTACAATCTATTCCTAATTCTCCCTTTGAAATTCTTCTTGAACTCCTGATCCCTCTACTGGTGTTTTCCTTTCACTAACAACTTCCATGGTCTTATCAATAGTAGCTTCCCGTAATAAAAATAAGAAAATAAAGCTTCTGTTGTTGCCAATGCCGGTGAAGTAATTTCCTCAGTAAATGGTCTAGTTCTTTGAGATTGAAGTCCCTCTTGAATTCTTTCTTCCTCAGCATCTCCCACTTCAAATCAAATCCTTCTTGCTACATTGCTGACTCTTGATTCAGCTTTTCGCTCCATGGAATTAGCAGGTTGAGCCTGAGCACTCTCTGAGTCATCCTCACCTCCTACTGGAAAAATATTTCCATTAATGGTGCTCCAGAATTAGCCAATTTTTCTTGTAGTTCCTGAATTTAACATATTACTATGATGACAGTGTACTCAGGTATCCACTAATCTCACCATGTCCTTCTTAAGAAACAACTTGGTAATAAAATGACCAAAAGGGTAAAAGTTCATCCTGGCGTCACTTTGACAACAGTAATTGAGGTACCTTACCATGTACCTTGGGAAGTTTAATTTGATAATGTATAATAGAAGATACATTATGTATATATCAGGGTACAAAATCTTTTCCATTTTTTCCATTCTGTGAGCTATTCCTGTCTGAACAAATTTTACCAGGATCTTCTATTCCTGTTCTAAATCATTCACCATCATTTTCTTAATAGAAGATGTTCCAAAAAAAGTACATAATGTCCTCGGATTTATGCAAAACATCTCCTATGTTTTTCAAATCAAAATGAAAAACTCCCTCATGAGGGAAGTTGAGAATCTGACCAATTTCTACTGATGAGATTGAGAAATCCCTATCCTCTATCTTAGCCATCATACTATCCTCAATATCCCCCAGACTAAACTATACATATTTGAAGAAGTATCTATGTTCTACCTCATACAGAAATTCTTTATTTTTACTGCTGAATGTCTGTTCAAGGTTTTGAAATTACAGTGCATGTTTCAATAGTAGATTTGTCTGAAATAACCGGTCGAGATCGATTACCTTGCCCTGTAAGATTTTTATTCCTTAGCAGCGTTGTCTCTTGCGTTGCTTGGCTCGGCTTCACTGGCTCTTTTATTCCTTACAATCTCTACGAGAATCTATGATGGTTTTGAGATTAGGGTTTCAAATGTTCGAAGATTAGGGTTCATGAGCAGAGGTGCGGTTTGTGGATTCGAAAAGTTTTCGATAGAAATGAAATTGTTTAGAAGTCAAAAGGGTTTCTGACATCCTTGATTCCCATGTTTTTTATAATCATTACATATATTTAGAAATAAATAAAATATATTACGTAGATAAAAGATTCTTATTGTGTTTAAAAAAAAAGCAAAATTATTTTAAGCAGAAAAATAAAGAACTAGCATTGTAAATTAAATTATTATTTAAAATCAAATAAACCTAGCTCCCCCTTAATAAAATCAAACCCTGCAGTGGGAAGTGGATTAGGAAAAATATATGCTAATTGAATTTCTGCATTTATAAATTCTAAAAATATATCATTTTTAATAACATGATCTCTTAAAAATTGATGCCTTATATCAATGTTCTTAGTTCTAGAATGACTAACAGGATTTTTTTGAAATATTAACTACACATGTATTATCACATAGAATAGGTATATTATTAAAATTAAATCAAAATTTCATAAGAGTGTTTTTCATCCACAACACATGTGCACAACAACTGCCAGCAGAAACATATTCTGCCTCAGCTGTTGACAGGACAACTGAAGGTTGTTCCTTACTAGACCATGACACTAAATACATTCATAAAAAGTGACATGTTCCTGATGTTCTTTTTCTATCTAATCTACAACTTCCAAAGTCAGCATCTTAATATGAAATCAAATTTAAATCAGAAGTTTTAGTATAAAGTAGAGATTGAAAAATAGTTCCTTTTAAATATCTGAAAATTCTTTCGACAGCAATTAAATGAGATTCTTTGGGATTTGACTGAAATCTAGCACAAAGACATACTGAATACATTATATATGCCCTACTAGCAGAAAGATATAACAAACTACCAATCATACCTCTCTATAACTTGATGTCAACTAATTTCCAAGTTTCATCCAAAAAAAGTTTTATATTAGTACACCTAGGAGTTGTAAATGGATTATTGTTTTCAAGTCCAAATTTCGTAAGTAAATCAGTAATGTATTTTCTTTGATTCAAAACATTTACAAAATCTTTTTGATAAATTTGAAGTCCTAAAAAGAAATTTAATTCTCCCATCATACTCATTTAAAATTATTTTTTCATTATCATTGAATACTCATGACAATGGGTTTTATTAGTTAATCCAAAAATTACATCATCAACATAAATTTGAACCAATAAAAACATTATTTTTCATAGTTCTCTTAAAGAGTGTTGGATCTGCCAATCCAACAGTAATGTCATTTTTCAAAAGAAAAGAAATTAATCTTTCATAACAAGCTCTGGGTGCTTGTTTAATTCCATAAGGAGAATTGGTATGTTTAAAAACAGAATCCGGTTTTTGAGTGCTTTCAAAACCAGGAGGTTTCTCAACCTAAAACTCCTCCATTAAATAACCATTTAAAAAGGTAGATTTAACATCCATCTGAAATAATTTAAAATTCATATAAGATTCTTAGGCTAAAAGGATTTTAATGAATTTTAACCTAGCTACAGGAGATAAAGTCTCATCATAATCTATACCTTGTTCCTGATTATAACCTTTAGCTACTAATCCTGCTTTATTTCTAGTTATTGTGCCCTGGTCAGCTTGTTTATTTCTAAATACCCATTTGGTTCCTATTTATGGATAGTTCTATGGTCTTTTAACTAATTCCCAGACTTCATTTCTTTTGAACTGGTAGAACTCTTCTTTCATTGCTATCTTCCAACTTTCATTACCTAATTCTTATTCTATATTCTTGGGTTCTAATTGGGATAGAAAGGAAGACAATTATACAAGATTTCATAAGTTTCTTCTAGTTTGAATACCAGTTTCTAAGTCACCTATCACTGTTTCTAAAGGGTGATTCTTTAGGGTTCTGGACTGTCTGGGCAATATATTTAAAGGTTATTCAGTATCATGTTCCTCTAAACTGGACTGAATTTCTTTTATATCATTTTGGAAATCATTTTTAAGTCCTCAAGTATCATGTTATCATTAGAGTCAGGTTTATCCATTTGATCTGTCCTTTTCTCAAAGGTATTAGATTCATCAAATTTCACATGAACTGATTCTGCAACAATCCTTGACTTTTTATTATAGACTCTATAAGTTTTGGAGGTAGTAGAATATCCTAAGAAAAAACCTTAATCATATTTTGGCTTGAACATACCCAGATTATATTTGGTGTTCAAGATGTAGCCATTGCATCCAAAAACTTTAAAGTAATTTACTTTAGGTTTTCTGTTATTCTATAGTTCATAGGGTGTCTTCTATAAAATAGGTCTAATTAAAACTCTATTAATTATATAGCAAGATGTATTTACAGCTTTTGCCCAAAAAATATAGGTAGGCTATATTCATTTAACATTGTTCTAGCCATTTCTTGAATTGTTCTATTTCTCCTTTCTACAATCCCATTCTGTTGAGGTGTTCTTGGTGTAGAGAAAGTATGTTTAATACCAATGTTTGAGCAAAAGGAATTAAATTACTGAATCTTAAATTCTCCACCATGATCACATCTCAATGATATTATATTAAATCCTTTTCATTTTGAACATATTTTCAGAAACTTTCAAATAAATTAAAATATTCATTTCTAAATTTCAAAAAGAAATTCCAACTAAATCTAGAATAATCATCAACTAATACATAAAAATATAATTTACCAGCTAATCTTGCTACCCTGGAAGGTCCAAACAAATCCATATGGATATGTTCTAGAGGTTTAGTTGTGGAAACTTTATTAATAGATTTGAATGATGATTTATGTTCCATTCCATGTTGGCATGCATCACATAATCTGTCACTTTCAAGTTGGAGACTAGGAAAATCAGAAACTAGATGTTTTTTAGATAATTTAGGTAAAAAATATACATTGAAATGGCCAAGTCTCTTATTCCATATCCAAGATTCACTTATTTTAGCAGTTGAGAAGTTTACTTGTTGTTTACACAAGGAATTTAAATCCAAGGTATAAACATTATCAGTTCTTGGTGCCCTAAATTTAAACAGTTTATCTTTAGAAACAGTACATAAATTTTTAGTAAAATCAACTGTATATCCATCATTAAAATGTTGAGAGATAGTTATTATGTTGTGTTTTAATCCTTGCACATAAAGTACTTTGTTGATTGAGACTTTTTTTTGGATATCCGGTAGTTCCAATGCCAATTATTTTATACTTTGGCATTGTCACCAAATGTAACAAGTCATCATTCCTTTTAAGTGAGTGAAGAAAAATTCAATGAGTTTCCACTCATATTCCTTGAGCATCCACTATCCATGTACCATATATCTTTTCTACACTGGTGGCCTACTACCGGCAAAGAAATTCAATCAAATTGCTTTGGTATCCATATTTTGATGGGTCTAGGGGTGTTAGATAGCAATGATCCAGGTATCCAGAATTTATTTGTTCTTTTAAAATCAGCTGAATCATATAAGTCGTTTGAAACATAGGATTTCTTAATACCATTGATTTGAAGTTGTCTTAAGAAATAGTTTTTATATATATGTCCCTTTGTCCCACAAAAGTTACAATTAACCCTTTTAGAGGTAGGAACAAAATAATTTTTTTATAGCTTAGGTTTTTCTCCTTTACTGCCAATTCCAAATCTCTCCTTTTTAATGACAGTTTTTCAATAATTTCATTTAATGAATTCTCTCCTTTTGTAAAAACCAATGCAGCCTAGTTGTAAGATTCTACTTAATCCTACAGTGTTTTTATTCTTGATTCAAAATTAAAATAGTTAGTGTTAATAGAATTGTACTTATCAGTTAATTCCTTATATTGTTTTAGCATTTTTTCTCTTTCATCTAGAATTTCATTATGTATGTTCTTTAGTGACTTATGTTTCTTAAATAGTGTGTCATATATTTCTTCAAGCATATTGCAGTAAGCTGCATGTTTTTCATTTGTGTAGCTTGATTCAGAATCTGATTCATTATTTGAGTTAGAGGAGTAATATGAGTGTACCTCATCGGTTTCTGCCATGAAACACATGTTTTCTATTAGATTGACTTCTTCATTCTCTGAGCTCGATTTTGGAGAGATACTGGTGTCATCAGATACACTCTATGTGGCTTTCATAGCTTTCTTGTCTTTCTTCTCATAGTCATTTATTTTGAAGAATTTCTTCTTCTTTGCATCTTCTAATTGTAGGCAATATGGTCTGATATGCCCCATATTCTTGCATTCATAGCATCTTACTTCCTTATCAACTCTCTTAATGGATTTTTTGTAGTCTCTTATCTTGATATATAATTTTCTAAATTTTCTTGCTAGTTGATCTAGTTCTTCAATTTATTTTGATGAGTCAGAGCTCTATTATTTAGCTTTGACTTCTCTGCTTTTCACATTTCTGCTTCAGCTCTGTGATGATGCTTTCAGGGCAGTATCTTCTCTTTTGATAAGCACTTTTTGTTCATTAGCTTCATCTTCCATCTCAACTTCATACATCATTAATGTTCCAATCAGTTCTCTCATGGTTAAATCTATGACAGTTGTAGACTGTCTGATTTCTGCAGATATTCCATTCCATTTTGTAGGCGGTACTGTCAATACTTTTAAATCTTGATCAGCTTTTTTAATGGGATCTCCCAAGTACGTTATGTTATTGACAATCTCTATCAATATTCCATTCATTTGAGTAATACTCTCACCTTCAACCATTATGAATGTATCAAATTTAAGCTTAGCAGTTGCATATCTCATTTCAATGATATTATTAGTTTCTTCATAAGAAACAGAAATAGTTTTCCACAGTTAATATGCTATTGGGAATTGAGATACTCTGTTAAACTCATCAGGTCCTAGACCACATATAATTTCATTCATTTCTTTTTATTTCATATCATATTCTGCTTCAATAGCTGCACTCCATGTTTCAGGTTTTTCTGGTATTTAATATAGAGTTAGAATCTTAGAATAGAATTTGTATCCAAGAGTTTTCAGATATATAATCATTCGAGACTTACAACATCCATAATTTTCTCCATTGAAGTACGGTGCTCTGACAGTAGACATTTCCTCTCTTTTATCAGTAATGATGCTCTGTTGTATAATATTTAAATGCTTCTAACTTTCTATGGCTCTATCAGAAGCTCCACCTCTGATACCAATTGTTGGAACTTGAATATACAGATTATACAGAAGAGGGGGGTGAATTGTGTATTTCAGAATTTTAGTTAACTTTTTGATTGAATGAGTAATTTACTCTGTGATTTATCAGATTTGATCATACAGTGGAATAAGTAAAAGCAGGGACACATAGATGTATAGTGTTTCGAGGAATAGATAGACCCTAGTCCACTCCACCAACACTCAACTCCACAATCTTGGTGATTTTCATTATCTGGTTCTCGTTTCAACAAACCGGTTCACAACTGAGTACAGGCAGTTGACACCATTACAATCCAAGGAAAAACAAAGCCTTCTGGTTCAAACACGAACCTACTCATCTTAGTACGAGAAGCTGGTTACACATGAATAGAAATAAAATATTTTCATATTTTTAAAAAACTTTCCAGATGTTCTTCACAATTGCAACAACATGCAATTGACAACAGATGGATCGTCATCTCTAGAAATATTGATTTTAAAGTCAAAAAAGTTTTGAGTCGATCCGGTTGAAGTAGATATAGAGATATAATTCACAACTTCAGCAGTAGTATATCCATAGTAGATATTTGATGTAGAATAAGTGAATATTCTATCGAGTTCCTTATTCTTTAATAAATAGATCTTTGACTCTCCATTGGAATCAGCAGAACTGAGTGCTTTTTGCGGTCTCTATTTTTGACCTTTTTTTTAAGAATTGATTGATCATCACACACTTGTACCTAGTGTTTTTGGAGAATGAATATATAATAAATAATAGAATATTCCCTGCACATTTAGATCCATAAAAGTCGCCTTTTTGATTCGCGGTATTCAAAAATTTTAATTTTTAGAGTAGTTGCAAATTCACTAAAGACTCACCATAAAATGTTCCTTATAATTAAATCTTTAATCCATTGATAAAATGACTTTGAATCTGTCAAAGTAGTATTTTAAAATAAACTTTAAATCCAGCTTGAAATCTGCCTAACAATCAGCTTGCTGACCATTGCATAAAAATAACTTCTTTCAATCTTTCTGATGCCAAACGTAAGGTTGAAGACGTGGCCTCCAAACCTAGGGTTGATGACATAGTCTTCAAATGTAAGGTTCACAACGTAAGGTAGATAATGTAATGTTGACAACAAACATAAGGATCAATCCAAATGTAGGGTTGGTCATCCATGATTTTATATTCAACATTCAAACGTACGGTAAAAGATCTATACTTTTACTTGATACATACTTTTCCAAGAACGTATGGTTGTTTACAAAAGTAAGGTTGATGAACCATACTTTTGAGAATCAAAGGTAATATTTAATATTTACGTATGGTTCTCCTTCCATACTTTTCTGATAACCCAAATGTAAGGTTCCTTCCTAATGTAATGTTCTTCTTCTATACTTTGCGGATAACGTATGGTTGAATAACCTTACTTTTATCTTATCTCAAAAAATTTATAGGCTTTTCATCCTTACACTACGTTTATCCACGTATGTTATGAACAGTGATTCCAGGACATGCTAAAGCAGATTCCAACTAAGTAGCGCATGAAAAGTGTTTCCAGAACACGTTAAATATGAATACTTTAACAATAAATTCCCATAATTTCAAGAGTAAAATAAAATGATAAATTCCTGAAAATTATTTAATAAAATCATTAGAAAATAATTAAGGATATTTGTGAGCATGGAAATTATCATAAATAAACAGAGTATTATTTTTAATAATCTCCCCCTTTAAATAACATTATTATGTAATGACGAAAAAAATACATTTCTCAAAAATTTGATCTAGTGAAAATATAGTAATTTAACCACTATATCTTGGACACTAGAGTGCATTTCGTTACATTTTTCATTATTAATAGTAATGATTGTAAATATTTTTCAACTTAATAGGGGTAAATATGATAATTAAGGATAAAGTTAATATGATAAAAATAAAATCGAACTAAATTATAGCATAAATATATTTTTTGAGTGGGTTTGAACAATCATATTCCATGATTCTAATTTATGGAAAAATCATGTCATTTTATTTTGAAAATGAAATATATTATTTTACATAATTAAAAATACAAAATTTAACTCTATGGATCTAAACAATTATGCTAAATGCTCATATAGGGATAAAAATAAGTCATAAAGGAGTATTAAAGAATATTTATATAATTTATAAATTCTTTATATGGTTCGAATTTATTTATAATTTTTAGCGATGAAATAATTATATTAAATTCTTAAACAACAGACATTGTTCCTGTGCATCAATGAGAAAAATAAAGTATGTTATTTAAAAAAAATTAAAATTTTATGGGTGTGTTATAGTTTCCAAATTTTGATTTTGATAAATGAAAAAAATTATAGATGTTTTAAAAGTTTATAGCCTAATTCCATATTATCATGAGGTCTTTAAATTAAATGAAAATTAATAGTTTAAAAATAGAATTAATGATATTTTATTGTAAATAATATTTTATTAAATGATATAAAATTAAAAAAAAGTATTATCAAAGCCCAAGTTAAGGTTATATGGATTAAAATGACATCGATGATCTGTTTATGGATTATTTTTCCAATTATCGTAACTTTCATGACATATAAATAGTAAAAAAATTATATCGTGGTAATTTTCAAAAGGAATAAAGGGAGGGGTTACAAAAAATTGAAAATGGTCAAAACATCACCTTGTAAAAAAATTATGAGAGTTTTAAAAATTGTACACATCCTATATAATAATTATTTAAATTTTGTTCCTTTTGACCAGAAAATTTATTTTTTAATGATTTAATTTTTACTGTAATCACATGAGTGCCCTCCTCACTAATAAAAGGGCACAACATTTTCTCTCATAATCACACTATTTTAGATCTATTGGTCACCAAATACTTAAAATAATCTATTTCCGTCATCCCTAATCATAATCTAGTTCCCTTCTTTGAGTAATAATACAATCCTAAGAGGTATTAATGTTTATAGTAAAGGAGGTTGTTAAAAATAGAGGTATTACATTTATCTGAATGTTTTAGATTTATTTAATTCTTTACCACATTAAAATAAAATATAAATATTCTGATAGAATAACATAAATCTATAATATATTTTAAAATGTTTTTATTAATATTTGACACAACATTTTTATATTATTTTCCCTCTCATGGGGAATGAAAATTTCATTCGTTCGTATTTGTGGACTACCACCTCCACAAATGAATATGTTTTGATTTTCCTTTCAACCTATAATTAGTATTTATAAAGTTGAATATAATGTATATATATATATATGCAATTAATGAAAAAATTATAGTTTTAGAGGAAAATGAAGTCATATTTTTTCATACCATTACATCAATTGAAAAATTATGATGTTGTTCTTGCATACGTGTGAATTACAACCTCCATAAAGCCATGTGATTTTTTGTTCATAACCATATCACATGGATACTATATAAAAGTGTATTTAATTAAATTATATGTTATTTATGATATAATGATATCTCTAGAATGGTTAAATTATCCTTACCTTTATTCCTTCATGTCCAATAAAAAATTGAAACATTACTTATTTGTATGTATGACCTACCATCTCAATGATTGTAATATATTTCATTTTTCACAAACATCAATCATGTTTTTTCATAAAATAATATTTTCTATATAAAACAGATAATTATTTAATTATTAATATTATATAGGTGTGTTAATGATGAATTATTTCACTATAGTCATCTTACCAAAATCATTTTTGACATATGAGCTGAATATAGGCCAAATATATGATGTTAAACTAATTGATATTGTAATTGATTTTAACGAGATAAAAAATAAAATTAAAGTAATAAAAAACATCTAAAAGGTTTGTAAGAATGTAAAAATTAATAATACATTATTCTTCAGGAATATAAAGAACACACGTGGTGAGTTAGAATTGAGATAAGGGACCCATAATGTTCAAAACCCTTTTTATTTTGTTTTAAAGATCAAATTTTCAATATAATTTTCATCCATATAAATATTCCACAAATTATTTTATGGATGAATTTATATGGATATGAATTAATTATAATGGATTATGCTTAATTTATAACAATGGTTTTCAAAATGGATCATTTTGCAGATAAATTTTACAATCCTTAAAAAAGACAAAATGAATATTCTTTTTTAACATATATCGAAACAAAATATTTTCCCACCACTAAAAAATTTATTTGATAATTTTCTACCTTTAAAATATTTATTTTTTATTGAATTAAATTTCATACTTTTCTTTTTTTGGGTATTTTTGTTTTAAAACATTGGGGTTAAAATTAATGGGATATATCAATAACAATAAATGTTTTACATATGGTATCTAAAGAATATTTTTTGAGTTTGATGATGTAAATGAAGAACTAGAATGGGTAAATCCAAAATAAAAAATATATTTATAATATCATATAACTCCCATCACCATTGTATTTAAATTCCATCCTCAAAGGAAATCATCATCAATGGAATGGACAATCTACCTTGTGTAGTTAAAATGTTACAGTGGAAATATGAATAGTCAAGAACATGTACTCATGGACCTTATTGTCATAGTCACAAACACTTAAAACTTCATGGTTTTTCAGGGGTTCCTAGAAACAAAAAAATCTACTGATTTCAAAAATAAATAAAATGTCACATGGTATGATACTTTCTCCCTCTTAGATACTTTTTAACATATAATTTTTAGAGAACAAATGTTTTAGAAATCCTCACAGCATGAATAAATCTAAAACCAAAAAATTATCATTTATATTTCCCAGAATTATCCTCTGGTAATATGATATATTTTTCAATTTATAATTTCCTTGTAATTACCCTTATATATGTTTTATAATCATAATCTAAAAATTTTCTTTACATATTGTTTATCCATAATTATTTTATGATATTTTCTCATAACTTAACCTTCGATAATCTTTAGAATTTCCCCTTAATAATAAACTATCATCTGATAATTATTTTATTATAATGTATTTATAAATTATGCTTTGATAATTCTATATAATTATCTTTTGATAACCCCTACAAAAATCCGCTGATAATATCATAAAATTATCAATTGAAAAAAATTTAATACTTATTTTTTTATAATCCAAAATAATTATCTATTTAAAATATTTAATAATTTATCCCTGGAACATTCGATGTGATTATATTTCGTAATTATCGTAGAATTATTCAATGAAATTATAATTTTATAATACTTATAATACTTTTTAATAATTAAAAAAATTATTTATATAATATTTATATATTTTTTTTGATAATTGTTTTGAATTATCAGATGATAATTGTTGTTTTATGTTTTTTAATTAAAAAACATTTTTTAAAATTTAAGGAAAAATGGAAAATGTAAAAATTGATAAAAAATAAATTAATATAAACTAAAAATTATTCATTACTTCAAAATTCCTTACAAAGAAAATTGTCATGGCCACCCAACCATCGATATGGGATTTAGAACATTGATTAATGATTAATGACCATGCACAAGGGACATCTATGCCACTCAAACTCATCGAAATTGAATGCAATCAAAAGTCAATTGTTTTTCATTTTTCAAAACCAATAACATAAATAACTACCTAAAATTAAAATACCCTAATTTAATCTAGTAATTTATCCAATGATTTAATGAATAGTTATTAATTTATCCCCATTAATGGGCCGATAGGTTCAAAATAGTTGAAATGTGAAGGGTTCAGATTGAAGACGCTACCAAAAATGGAGGTACAAAATGTGTGGAGGATAAAAAATGGAATAAAAATAAATTATTATTATAATAAAATTAAAAAGGGTAATAGAATTACCCTTATGTGTGATTTATCCAAAAACGCGATACCCGCACATGTTATGCTAGACCTACGGTAAAAACAACATTCAAAAAATAATGTCTTTAACAAACTGAAATAGACATCCATATTACATGGAACCCAAACCTATTATCCACTACCCTTGTGGGGCGTTACCAATCCCCACAATATAGAAACCAGTTCCTTGGCATACCAAAAATCCCATTGGGAATTATTTCTCAAAATTTAGAGATAAATACATCGAATTAGAATAAATGCAAGATCCAAAATAAACGTACATGCAAAATTGGTCATACTAAACAACAATGATTCAAAAAATTTGCATATACATAATGAAATTAATAGATATAATGAACAAAAAAAGAACCGAAAGATATAAAAATAATGAAATTATTACCAAATACTGAAAAAAGCCTAAACTACCTCCAAAAAACCCTTGTTTTCTATCCACCACCCAACTCACCCCACCTTAGCCTCATTGAGAAAAACAAATTCCAATTGAGACCTTGGAATCTGAAATATGTTGGAACGAGATAGAAATACCAGTAGGCCAACACAACCCACAAAAAAAATGAATGATTTTTCATACAGAAAAACATAATTGTTAAATTCAAAATAAACTATAAGATATGAGTTTCAGATATATATCATAGAAATCAAAACATATCCACAATCACACTCCAATAGATTTTTCTTCTTTATTCCAAAAAAAATATGTGTTGAAAACAAATCCACCAGCCTAATCAATTTTGAACCACACTCCAATTCACATTACTCAAATCAACACATTTTTTATATTAAAATGAAAATGGCCCCATTAAAATATTTTAAAATCTAAAGAATTTTTTTTATCATATCCGCATTTTGAAATACATATTATAAAACCCACATAAGAGTATTTAAATTCAATACTTATTTTCCAAAATCCTTGAAAACCCATTATTACAATGGAAATAACCAAATGCCTAGATAAACCAAGTATAAAAACAGGAACCAAATTTCACAAGGAAAGAAACTAGATATAAAAAATAATCAGTTCCCTAAAAATGAAATCATGGGAAATGATGGCACTAAACACGAGATCAAAATCTTATTAAACCAACAATATCTAATAAAGTGAATGTGTTAAGGGATCTATCTATGTATTTCTAAAAATTGAAGAAATTAACCATATATGAGGTTATCACTAGAGAAATCACTACTATCATGCAATGTTGTTCAATAACTGATCATCCAATTGGTCCAAAGTATCGTCATTTCGTATACTAACCCCCAAATAGACCTTGTTCCTAGCATGGACAGTGGAAAACTAGAATCATTTGAACAAATTAATAGGAATTAGATAGGTCTTCTACATGGTAGTGGTTTCCCATGAATAACAGAATAATTGTTTTGTTGGATCAATTTGTCCATGTCTAACACAAAAGAAAAAATCATAACTACCCTCACCCCTAAGAAAATTATAAATATACCCATATATAAACATCACCAATGAAATATCATGCACATTCCCACATAAGGGGACAAAAACAAGTGTCTCATAAATATCAATAACCTGTACAAGAGGTAAAAAAAGTCAATCATGGTTATGAATGCACATCTTTCATATAGATACCAATGTTATAAATAGGATGGTAACACTAAAACATGGATCAGGATTCCAAACACCTCTAGAATTACATAAAATACAACTTAAAACATGTTGAGAGATTCAAGTAAATATCGTAAGTCATTAAATCATTTCAGAGATACCTTTCAAATTGGTTCCTCCACTTTGAAAACAAAAATAAGGCTAAAGGCCAGTGATTTCCATCAAACCATTTTAAAAAATCCCTTAATGGATTTCCACAAGGTGAAACCCCACAAATTTTTAAATTACCATTTGAAATACATCAAAAAACCCCTTCAAGAAACATCTTAGTTTGACACATCACCAAAAAATCCTTTTATAATGGTATTTTTACTCATTCAAAATGAAAACTAGGTTGAAACCCATTGCTCAACAGGAAACCATTTCAAAATACATTTTGATATTCAAAATAATATTAGTATAACAAAACATTCCATATCAAACATTGAATCATGGAATTCACATGAAAAACTATTTATACCAAACTCCAAACACAATGAAGTGGTTTCAAATGACAACAATGTTATCAAATATATCTATACCTGGAATGAAAATAAATCTATAAAGAACACACATAAATTTAATTCCAAAATAAAATAATTTCATTGTAACAACTACCTCAAAGATATGGGAACCAATCCAATCCAATTTAGAACATGTCACCTTCAATAGAAACCACACCCGATGATATAGAAAGTATGTTGAAAACCCATAGATTGTTGAAACCCAAAAATTAGGTCTACCCTAAACCATAATTTAATCAAATTGAGATATGGGGTTCAAGGGTAATGAGAAAACCAAGATAGTATAGAGGTACATGTGAAAAAAGAGAAAGAGAGGAAGAAATCATCTCAAACCACTTGGAAGTCATCAAAGAAAGGGTATGGATAGAGAGAGAAGGATTGTGGAACTCCTCATAGGGATACCAATGGTTATCTATTATATGATAGAATAAAGGGGGAGAAACTACCCAAAATTGATATGTAAAAAAGAGAAAATTAATAATTTTTAAACACCTAGAAATCTCTCACAAACATTACACACAATTTCTCAAACCATGTTCCAACCATTGGATATCTTTGGTCTAAACCAAAAGAGGTCACATAATTACTCCTAGTGGGTTTGACTATTCTAATAATCCATGAACACCACCCTTGAGACTCCCAAGGCCCACATGTATTCTAGAGAGATCTGCATGATTTAAAAACCATGTTGAATCATGAAAAAGAGCCCTATAAAAATGATAGACCAACTTGAACAGTAACTTCACAATTTCTAATAACATTACAGACTACAATTTATCCTCAAAAAACAAAAAACACAATTATTTTTATTCCCAAAGTGAAATAATACTCAAACCTCTAAATTCATTATAAAATAATAAAAAATAAAAAACATTGTTACATGTGGGGTATCAAAAACATCACTCCATTCCATTTTATTCCCTTATAAATCCCACAGTAGAAAATAATGATGATTGATGAATGGAAACGAATAATAATAATAGGAACCAACCCAAAATAAATGCTCGTGACTAGTCATCCTCACAGTTTGAAGAAAAATAAAATAAAATATATCGAACAAATCAGAAAACAAATTCAAACATATCTAATAAAAAAATTAAATGAGAACCTCAATCAAGAATTTCTATGTAGAATGGGTGGAATAAAATGGTCTCCATAATATTTATATTAATTATAACATGGTGTAAAAAAGGAAAACCACTATGAAATGCATCCTTTAAAAAAGTATAAAACATGACAAAAACACACTCTCAACAAAAAATGAGCAGCCACAAAAAGCACTAATAGAAAAAAATGATCTCCCACCTCGGGTAGTAGTACACAAAGACATCCAAGGATCAAAACTAGATCACCCTCACCTAGATCATCAGAAATAACTTTAGTTTGACACCATCATGTATAAAAAATCATATGGAGGATCACATTCCCTAGATATCCAATCACACACATTGGTCCCCTCTCACATCGAAAGAATTTACATCTTAAAGAATCATAATTGAAATGGGTGAAATAAATATTTTCATGAGAGTTTTTCCTAAAAAATGTAGCTAATTAGATAACACTCATAACTAAATACAAAAAAATGGGGGAAAATATAACAATATCATATTGAGCCATACACAAATGATTCAAGGTATTCTATAAATAAAATCTAAGATATCCACACAAAACATCCCCAAAACGAACTATAAATAAGGCCCCCACAAAACAACCAAATATATAAAACCAATATCAAAAACACTAAATGAAATATCCAAAAAATACCACATCCTCAAAAATGACTACAAGTTGGAAATTTTCTGAAACATTTGTTTTAAAAACTTCTTATGATGACCCAAGATGCTACAACTGAGGAAAAATCGAGGAGACTTTGAATAATATGGATTCTCATCCCTTATATCCCCACACTAGAAGCACATAATAGATATTATCTTCTATTAAGAAATGCTATTTTCTATATGATATAGATAGTCATACATCTTCTGCTCACATGAAGGGTTATCCTTATATCCACAATGCTTCTGATACATACTAGATTTAAATAATGCAACACCCAACACATGATTTCTAGACTGATCAGATTCTATTCGCATAGCCTTGATAACAACCTCTTGAAAATATATAAGAATAAATGTAAGAATAGTTGACCCGTGATTTGGGTGAAGACTTCCTCCAAGGAAATGAGATTTATCTAAGTCAATGACCATCATTTTTGGGGAAAAGGTAACCAATAAAAAGAAGTGATCCGTGTATACCCTCACTGATCGGTCACCCTAACAAGGGCTCACAAGACCCGGATCCTCCTCCACTACATGAAACTCTATAAATAATAAATAAAAAACGTCAACCAAATGAAATCCAAAGACATACCTCTAGATAAATGATAAGGTAGCAATGTCTCTTAACAAACATTATTGGGATTGAAAAAAATGTCTCAATAGTCCATACCCATGAATCTTGTGTAATTCCCTGTGAGTCAATGATTAACTCACCCTCTTTCAACAACCTCAATACTTATACTAACCTTTATCTCCACTAAATTTGGAAAACATGCCATTATAAGATGTTTGAGTTGTGGCCCAAGATTAGAGATGATTCCACATCCATCACTCGACTTGGAGTCTTGGTAGATATCTTAAATGGATAATTTATTTTTACCATTATGGGTAACAATAACAACATTACCAGACATAAACAAATTTAAATCATTCCTGAAACACAAACAAAATGATTCTTCCAATGGTAGGAATCAAAACCCAACCCATAATCCCTTAAATGAGGCACAAAATATGGACACCTAAATAACATTTCATTTGAAACCAATATTTTAACCAATGTATTTTAAAACCACCCTCCTCTACCAAGGTATCTCTAAAATTCAATCCAACACAACATTAATCACATAACACCTTGTTGGAACCCAAACACATTCCGTTTACAACTATATTTAAAAAAATTGATTTAAAAGTATTATTTAATTTTAAAAGAAACCAATTGAATAACACTCATCAAAATTTATTTTTCATTATTATAACACCATACCCATGTGAAAAAACAAATTTTTAAGTTTTTTACATAAATCCATGATTTTAAAGTAATTCTTCAAAACAACAAATCACTATTTAAAAGAATGATTTAAATGAAAGTTCAGTAAAACTCTATATAAGAATTAAAACATGGTTCACATGAGGAAAGTCTTAAAAAATTTATCAAAACACTCCTCATTCCACATTTTATATGTTGAATTTAAATTTTGGGTAAATCTAGAATTATGAGGATTTCAAATAGAATGACTATTGAAAAAATAATATTTTTTATATTTTGGCCACATAGTTGGGAAGCTATGTGAGAATCAAGAATCAAACCCTACAGAGGAGGTAGACTCAACTGCATCAGCACATCATGGTTTCCCTATCCATTCATACTAACCAGGAAGATCATGTTTTCTTCACTTTCAAATCTGAATCCACAGAGCGAACCAAATAATATGTCCAAGTGTATCAAAAAAACTGACAACAAAAAACCATCATAATCAGTAAGAAAAAAATTAAAATCCATGATTTGAATCAAAAATACCTTAGGAAAATAGAGTCTTAAGATGATCTCAATCTAGGAAGACTCTTCCCACCCTTATGTATCAACTTCCAAAAACATTGTATTCTTCAACCAAAATATCCTAAAATAATATTGGCTACAAAAGAAGATTACAATACTATTAAATGAAAATTCAAATATTTATTATTCTATTTTTTAAAAAAATTACCTAAAATGCCAACATATCTATCACCCGACCCAATTCTCCAAATGGATAGAAGGGAATTGTCGATCCCCATGGTATGGATACAAGTGCATGGGAATCCCATGAACCAGTTTGCGAATGATTTCAACATGATTAGAGATAAATACTGAGTAAGAGAGTAAATACAAGGGAAAAAATAAACAATCACTAAAAATATGTCATAACTAACAACAATGATTCATCCCATTTGCATATACATAAAAAAAATCCATATATATAGAAGGAACAATATGAAAAAAAGAACCCACCAAAAAAACAACTAGGAATCATTCTCAATCTAAGCCCAAAAAATCTTTATGTAACTCGTTGTTCCTCACTACCACCCCACTCACCCCATGTTTTCTACACCATGAATAAAACAACACAACCAAGAACCGGTGACCTGAAATTTGTAGGCATGAGATAAATAGATCGGTAGGTCAAAAAACCCACAAAAAATATGCTATATGTTTCATTAGGTAATTAATAAATTACAGTTTTAAAATAAAATATAAATTATTATTTTCACATATCTCTTGGGGTAAATAAATCATATCCATAATCACACTCCAAATTAATTTATTTATTTTCCAAATCCAAAAAATGTATTCTGAAAACAAAAGGCACTGACCAAATCAATTTAAAATTAAAAACCCATGGAAATTTCTCAAAAATACTCATATTGTTTACTTTAATGAATATAGACCCATTAACACAATACATGATTTAAATATTTTCATTAAGTCAAACACCCATTTTGAAATCCACTTTAAAACACTCACACAAGAATATTTAAATTTAAGAAATGTTTCCCATCATATTTGAAAACAAATTTTTCTAGAGAAAGCAACCAAACACCGACATAGGTTAGGAAAAACAAGAAGGAACTACATATCATAAGGTAATAAACCATATATAATTAATAAATAGTACCATAATAATTAAATAAGGGGAAATGATGCAACTAAACACCACACCAAACTCTATTTAATAAAAACTCGCCATAAAAAATAAAATTTCATGGTATCTACCAGAGTATTCCTATTGTGAAAATCACCTAACCATATATGATTTTACATATCATGAAATAGAAACTATGCTACGATGATGCTCAATTATAAGTCATCCAATTTTCCCATATAAGGATCATTATGACAACAAACTACCCACCAGATCCTATTCCTAGAAGGATTAGTGGGAACTAGTGGTGATTGAAACAACGAGAGGATCATATAATGTCTTGCACTTAGTACCTAGATTCCCAGGAACAGTAGAGGTAGTGGGGAATTTTATTTAATGATATATTTCTAACACACAATTCATAAATATATCCACCCTAAACACTAACACCCAATAACGAATATTCCTATATATAATATGCTTCCATGGTATATCAATAATACACCAATATAAGTTGATTATTAAGAATGACATATAGATCAATAAGCTAGACAAGGGTTCACAATGAAATGGAAATCAATGGGTTTCTTACCCATCATCAATTTAAAAATGAATGTTCCAGCCAAGAATTTATCAACAAAACATGGCTCATGATGTAAACACCCTTTCACATTTCATTAAACAGAACACTAAACATTTTGAGATGTTTAATGAAACTACTAACTTCATTAAAAAAATTCATTAATACACATAAAAAATTTCCCTCCTATTAGAAAACCAAAATAAGCCCAAAGTCCATCCATTTACATCAATCCATTTTAATGAATCCATAAATTAATTTTCACAAGTGGAAACCACTCAAACATTTAAATTCAACATTAGAAACACAAAAAAAAATTCCCCTTTATAAACAATTTTTAGATCAACACATCACTTTAAAACCAATTTCAATTAAAAAAATATTTATCAATCATTAAAATACCAAACTGGATCAAACACTATTTCTCAACATGAAAAAAAAACTAAAAATCCATAAGTCATTTCACAAGAATCTTATCATAATAAAAAATCCAATATCAAAAATAAAATCATTGAATTCACATTCAATACTACTTTAGTTATGCACAAAAACCAATTAAATGGTTCCAAATCACCAAAATGATATAAAATATTTCATTACATTCAATATAAATAAATTTTTAAAGAATAATAATACATTTAATTCCAAAATAAAACAATTTCTATGCAACACCTACATCAAAGAGATGAGAGTTAAGTTGAAATTATTTTCAACAGTCCAGCTTTAATTGTCACCACACCATAGGGATATTAATGCTGTCAAAAAACCGACAATCAAAAAATTTAAATATTTCAATCACACGTAACCATAAAATAATCCAAGAGATATATTGGGTTCATGGGGAAGGAAAAATCATGAGTGAATAAGGGGATAAGGGATGAATTTATAAATTGAGGAAGAACTCACCTCAAAAAACATGTAAACCATGAATGGAAGGTAAAATATGTTGATAGGATGAAAGTAGAACTCCTATAAGAAATCAAATGGTTCAGTAGTTATATAAGGGGACAAATGGAATTTAAAATCCTTAAAATCATATAGGGGAAAATTAGAAATTCCAAATTTTAGAACACCTTGATTGGTTGCATGTTTTGGCTACACAATTTTTGAAACAATGAACCAACCAAGTTCTAGCCTCCACCTAAGAAAAATGTTGTCAAAAACATAATCCTAGGTCTCTATAGGGATTAAAAAAATCATACATCTCACCCCTAACAGTCTCATATCCTACATAGTTTATAAGGAGATCTGTGTGGTTTTAAAACCATGAGGAATTCATTCGAAATTTTATAATCCAAATAATGGATCCACCTTATTTAGAACCCCATGATTAATATCAATAGTTTTAGCAAACGATGATTCTCCAAAAAGGCCTTGAAAAAAAAATTAACGTTTCCATCGACAACCAACCAAGACTAAAAACTGTTCAACGAATGATAAATAAAAACAATATAAAAAACACTATGACACATTGAGTTTCACAATGGTAGTCTCAATTTTCTCATACCTAATTTGAACGATTTTTATTTCCATAAAAATCACACACATGTAAAATAAAAAATTTACCCTTACATGTGATATTACTCAAAAATGGATGTTCCCAAATATTATGTCATGCCTAGGGTGAAACTCACATTCCTGATTTAATGGAAGTATTAAATTTTCCTTCCTTGACACTATTTGGGAGATATTTATTTTATGAAAAATAACTAGAATGTAAACTAACACATTTAATATTTCATGTTATCTAAAAAAACCCTAGATGTTGAAAACTTTTTTCTCCCTAGTGGTAAAACTTATATTTTAGATTAAATGGATGTCTTGGATTTCCCATTAAAGACACCATTCTGGTAATATTTCATTATTTTGGAAAAACAAAATACAGATGGTATAATATATTTAGCATTATTATTATATCAATACTATTACAATTTGGTCCTTGAAATCATATGAATACCTATCACATAACTGCAAAAACATTCTTGGCTATATTTCAATGTGTTAATGGTGACATTACCCTTATGTGATGTTACATTAAAAGGGAATATTTAGATGGTAAATTTTATTAAAATATTATCTTTTTCACAAAAAAAAATAATAAATTATGAAAATTTTGGTTTTAATAATCATTAAAAAATTTGAATATTAAAATAATAATATGGGATAAGTCATATTAAAATTTATGAAGATATATAATGAAAGCAAAATGTGTTTCATTATAAATTATTTATTTTGTGAAAAATAAATATTACGTTAATGTATCCACTTTGTAATACATTGGATTATTATGTACTAATAAGGTCCTAATTTTCTAAAACACTAAACCTAAAATAAACTCATATAGAATTAAATTGAATAATTATCAAATGATTCAACAGACCAATTTTTTAGGGTTGGTTCCTTATATTTTGCATCAGATGAATAATTTAGAAAAAATTTTAGATTATGATGTTTTAATGTATGTTTAAACTAATAGTTATGGATTGTATAATGGGTTTATAATATTATGGTTGATGATAAGTTCAAATAAATAGAAACCGATATTGATAATTTTTTTTATGGGATTTAAAAATGATTGAGAATAATTTCTAATACATTTTCTTGGTAATAATACCCTAGGGTTTAATATGTGTTTTAGTGAAACTTGTTTTTAGAATAACTAATTTTATATGTCTGTGAAATAGCATTAATGTTATTGATAACCTTTAGGGTTAATATGATATTTTAAGCTGATGTAATAATTGGTAATTAAAATTTATGAACATATGTTTTATTAAATTGATAACCATGGGATTTAAAATTGTTTTGGACATTAAGTAATTAATGTTAATTTATATGATTATCAATATATTTATGGGGAGAATTATATGGTTTACAAAAACTGAATATTATTAGATAATATTTTATTTTATTTTATGAATAAATTTTTAATTATCTTTTGGACAAATATATTATTCAAATTTGGTTTTATAGGGATTTATGTTTTTTATAATATTGATTAGAATATTTTAGAATTATATGATTAGGAAATGTTTTTGTGATACATGAATATATGAGTGAAAAATATTGACTAGAGATAAATGTTATGTTAATCTCAGAAGAATATGTGATCAAATTATTCTTATTTTTGGGTTTAGAACATTTTAAGGAAATTTTTTAAAATTTTCAAGGTTAGTTACTTATTAAATGAAATGATTCGAACATTTGGTTTTATTATTGATGATTAATATATTAATGTTGTATTTCATCATATGAAGGATTATTCATTTTGTGAATTCTATTACATTTTTCTAACTATATTGGTTTTGGTTAATTTCCATAGCAATGAGGAATATATTTGTATCCCTTTGTAGATCATGTGATCTATTAGAAGTTTATTTTATCACTTTAGTACTGAAAAAATAATCTTGAATACTTATAATTTCATGGAATTATGATATTTCCAAGGAAATTAAATAAAGGACTAAATTATACTTTTCATGAACATATATTTCCTTATATTCTTAGTGAAAATGATAAATTTATTCATCAACAATAGTAAAAGGATCTTGAAAAAAAAATATTATCTCATAAAGATTATTTTAAATGAACCAATGATCTTTTTCACATCTATTTGGTTTATGGTTTTGGGGAAATTAAGATTAATATGACCATTCAATTTACTATAATCAATTATCTTTGTCACTATGACTCAGTATTTTTTCATTAAATTTCCTCCATTTTCATATTTTCACATCCCTCTAATGTTCTTTTTTTAAACCTAGTTCTGTTTTATTCTAGACGACCTTCATGTTTCTGTTTTGTAATATTCATTAGGATGGTTTATTAACCATTATTTTAATATCATGTTCTAAAAATGGTATTTTTAAATGTAAAATCTCTGATTACTAAGTTTATGGTCAAAATAAAGTTACACAATTTATTAAAGTGGGGGGATGGAACTACATTAGATTTTTGAAGAACATTATGTTCAATAGTGTATACGATATGCAACACTAAGCTAAATGAACCAATAATATTAATTATTATATGACCATTATTGAATAGGTATTGTACTATAATATATGAATATAAGTAACTGAAATATTAAATATATATATAAAGGTATAAATAAATTAATTCTAATTGATTAATTATTAAGAAACATGCACTCAATTTTTAGTGAAGTTATTCTATGCATAAAAAATATGTCTTCTTGAAAACTGGTTTTTATTTATTTTTGTGAGAATATATTATAATTAATTTATACTTCTTATTGAGATTTTATTTTATATAAATTATTAATGTTTTGAAATCGGTATACTAAATTTATCTTAGGGTTAAATATAGGGACTTTTTTAAAAAGATCGATTTTTCAGTGAAAAGCAAAAAATAATTTTGTTTAGAATTATCATTTCGATTTATTGAAAATATAAATTATGATTTTAATTTTATCTCAAGTTAAAATATATATCATTAAATTATATATAATCCATGTAATTGTATTTTACTGATAACATTAATTAAATTCTTATAATATTTGTTTTGGGATAAAAAAAATTTTAACATAAAAATTTTGGGTAGTGTTTTACACACATTTATTAAAATTAATTTTTTACACAAAAAGAATACAATATTTAAAAAAGTTTATCCAATATTTTTAATTAGGAGGTTGAAATTTTTAAAACATTTCTCTTATATTTTTGGCTATTATAAATAGAAACTTTTCTGAAAAGGTGTCACAAAGGTAATTGTAAATTCAGTAATTAAGGATAAAAATAAAACATAAAGACTACAAATTACCCTAAAAATCGATTAATATATTTTATGAGTGTGGATAAACCATCTTCAAAAAATATTTGAATTTATGGAAATTTTTATTAATTTGATATGAGAGACTGATATATTATATTAAGTAAAACAAAATAATAATTATCACTATCATAGTTTAGAAAATATATTATTTGATCACTAAGGGATAAAAATTTATCAATGAATATTGAAGAATAATTGTATAATTAATAAATTATTTTATTCTCATAATTTTTTAATAATTTTTATTAATGAAGTTATTATATTAAATTCATAGACAACAATGAAAGACTGCTTGTGAAAGCAGCAGGAAAATAAATTAAACTATTTTAGCATCTTGAAAAATTAATATTGTAAGGTTGATTAAAGTTTTTCCACAAGTTTATTAGAAAAATAAAAAATATTTGAGTAGTTTTAATGGTTTATATAATAATTTCATAACTATATTTATGACATTTAATTCCATGTAAATGAATAGTTTAAAAATAACATTAAATATATTATATAATAAATAATATTTTACTAAATGATTTCAATTTCATAATAATCCTACCATAATCCAAGTTAATGGTAAATGATATAAAATATCACTATGTTCTATTTTGTGGTAATTTTCATTTTAATAGTACCTCCTATCACCCCTAAAAAATTAAAAAAATTAATATTATAGTATTTGTCAAACGGGTTAACAAGAGGTTAAAACAAAGAGATATTTTTTAATACATTTCCTTACCATGCCAATTTTTTTGTAAAAAAGGATTTATACTCAAAATAATAATATTTTTGAATTATTTTAATTCAAATTCAATTAAAAATGAAATTCAATTTTTATTATTTTAAAATTTTAATTAATTCCAAGATTACCCCTCCTAGAAATATAAAAGGGAACCACCTATCATATTTTTGTAATACCATTTGATGAATATATATAAGTAAATCCTAGATCAAATCAATTAATATCATCCTTCACCGAATGTTTTTGGTCTTATTTTGGAATGAATAAAAACCATATAAGACTATATGTGAAATGAAATAGAGGTTGTCTACATAAGAGGTTTAACATTTACCAAAATATTTTAGTTTTATTTCTTCTTTTAGAATAACAAAATTCTTCCATAATGATGAATAATATCATCAGTATTTACTATATATGTAAATAATATTTTTACTATGTGAAGGACATTTTTCATCTCATTTTACATCTTATTTGGAATAAAAACATTATTTATTCAAGTATATAGATTACCACATCCATTAAGTGATGTGTTGTATTTTCAATCCTCACATCTGATGGATATTTAGAATGATGGATTTAATGTATATATATCATATTAATGGAATAATTATAATTTTTAAAGATAATATTGTATCAATTTTATTACATTCCCATTCATTGAAAAGATGAAAAATTCATTCATTTGTTCATGTGGATTACCATCTCCATGATGCGATGTTATTTATTTTTTCCTAACCACAAAAACAGATTAAAAATGTAATTGATTTTAATTAATTATTATAATATTATAATAAATTAATAATTATTCAATGATAAAATTATACTTACTTTTTTCATCATGTTTTTGAAAAATTGAAACATTATTTTTGAGTAGACATGACTTAACATCTCTATAATGGAAATATATTTCATTTTTCAAAATAATCATTCAATGAAGGTTTTAAAATGTTAACTGTTGTATAAAAGTTAAAATTATTCCATTATTATTATTTGTATGATGATGTAATAATGACCACTTTCAACAGAGAGAAATTCCCAAAGTTAATTTGGACATACGAGATGAATTTCTCCATAACATATAATGTTATCATAATTAATTAATTTTATATACTATTTTAACAAATAAAATAAATGGAATAATAAATTTTGAAAATTTATTCACAAAGAATATAATTAATAATTTTTTATTATTAAAGAATATAAAAATTTATGTGGGGTATCAGAGTGGACGTAAGAGACACTTTACCATATACACTCATTTTAAATGTGTTTTAGGATAAATTTTACTATATAATTTTTTCCATGACCATATTTATATTATTTATTTATTTATTTTTTACATGAATAAATTATAATTTAAAAATTTTAAATTCTTATAAATGATTTCAAAATTATCCTTCTTGAGGACCATTTTAACATTCATTAAAAAAAGTAAAATGGAATATTATTTTTTTCTATGTATACAGTGTCAATGAATTTTACCACCACAAATAAAATTATTTAATATTTTTCTTCCTTTATATGATACCATGTTTTCATCATAAAAACCCATCCTTTTAACTGTTCTATTTATTTTAGTTATGATAATTTGTCTTTAAAGTAATGATAAATTTCAATATACCAAAATATTTTACTTATGGGCTTAAAATGTTATTTTTATAAGTTTGATGATAAAACATACATGATAATATTTTTTTCATTCTTGTTATGGCCTTTGGAAATTTATTTTTATGATAGGTGGGATCATTATATCTCATGATTACAGGCGAAGTCTATGCAGCTCAAGATAATGGATGAGCCCCAAATAGCACCCTATAAAAATGTGTAAAAGTTATTTTTTCTTGATAATTATGTTAGAAGATGATAGTTTCTGTTTTTCAACTTTTAAGGGTTCTTGAAAGGGTTATTTTAGGGGTTTTATGAAGATGGTTCCCCAAGAAAACTATACGACATTTTTTAAACATTCAAATGAACATTCATGAAAATAATTTCATTTAAAATATAAATCCAATGAAGATTATTAAAAGTAAATATTATTCTATTTTATTATAAAAGGTTAGTTTTTAATATATAAAAAATTTAATGGGTTTTGGGTTTTTAAAATACAATTATTATAATGATTTTTTTCATTTTTTTTTCTTATAATGCGTTTTATGAAAATAAATTTGGTATTAAAGTTGCTTTCATGGGTATGTAAAAAATTTTGTGATCTAAAAGTTCATTGTGTTAAACTAAATCATTCTTTTATGATATCATGTATATAAATTAGACTAATGGGTTTGTTCATTTCTTTTAATATGCTCCTTTCTATGGTTTTTGTGGCCATTCAATGTTTTTAAATGTCTTTCAAAGGGTTTAAGGATGAATATGGAAATATAATAAGTCAGGTTGAATGTTATGATGGTTTATCTTGAAAATAAAATGTGTTAATTTATTATAGTATTATTTTATGAAAAATAAAGTTATATAGAGGAATTGTAAAATTTTGAATATATGGGGTTTTATATAAGAGTTAAGACCTAAATCTATTAAACTATAAACTGAATTGATATTTAAAATGAATTAAAGTGAATTATTATATAATGATTCAATTTATGGGTTATTTATGGTTGTTTCCTAATAAGGGTGAAGAGAGAATTACAAATAATAAAAATATTATGGTGGAATAATCCATTCATGTAATAAAAGAGTTTAAGGTGAAACAATATAACTCAATAGAATGGGGTGATTTATAAGATCTATAATAAATATCATATGTTTTATATAAGAATAATTGTAATATTATTTTATTGTGATGAAGTTAAAATCCATTAAATTCATAGAAAGAACACAAAATAATACATTCATAGGTAAGGGTGATTCAAACATATAATAAACATGTTCAAGAAGAATCATTTTAAATCAAAAAAGGTATATTGAGTTAAAAACACCATTACCTTTTATTCATACATAATAGAAAAGTTATATGCTTTTTAAAATTCTCTGGCCGCCTCCCGACCATTTGTTTTGACCTCATTGGGTTTATCACTTGTTGAAAGAAGATATATATCTCTGGGAACATTTTGGGTGGCAGGCAAGATAGGTTGCCCGAGATATGTGGTTGAGTCACCATGGTCGTGGGAAGATCACCAGTGGATGGAAACAACTCACAATGCTATGTGGTTGAGGATCCATGGTTTTTCCTCTTCCTCTTCAGAATCTGTTGGTTTTGTAGATAGGGAAAATGCTTTGAGGGGTTACCATCCAATGTCATAACTCCCTACATTTTGGCCTTAGGGGTGGAGACTTCCTTTGAGATTGTCCCAATTTCACATGTTGTTAGTGGATCCTTGTTTCTTTTTCGAGAGGTTGGTTTTCTAGTGGGTGGATATCTTGATTCTAAGAAGTGGATATCACTCCCAAAGAAGGGATTTTGATTGTAATATTAATTTCAAATTTAGAGTGCACTCAGTAGGTGGAAAAGTAGAACAATGAGTCTTCCATGGTAGAGTTTTCCATGGTTTCCTATGAGAATTTTCTATGTTTTTTTACCAAAATGGTAATTAGCTACCTGTTTTGGTCATGAATCAGCATTATCCCATTTTTCCCCTTCAAATAAGGTATGGTCTCCCATTATCATTCAATCAGTGTTGAATCATGCTCCAATGATTTTAAAAATTATTTTTAATGCGATTGGTATTGGGGATGGGGGGAAATATGAGTTTTTTTCTAATGAGGTATGTAATTTAGAAGATTATTGAGTTGGATATTATAAAAACTAAAACAAATACCCAAATACAGGTTCTTTCGAACCATATGGGATTTACAGAATGTTTTCATACCACCCCATGAAACAAGGATATTTGTATTTTCTATAATCATTGTGATTTAGGGTGGTTTATTAAGGCCTCTCCACATCATGTTTCGACCATGGTGATTATGAGTCTGTCTGAGTTTACTTTCCAATTTTTTATGATCATTGTGATTCAAATGGGAGATTGGTAATGTGGTGGAAAATAGGGAGCTATGAACCAGGACAAAAAACCTGCATTGTTGGTGGATATTTCAAAACTATTTTTGACATGAGAGCAAAGAAGGGTGGGGAAAGATTCCTTTTCACACCCATGAATTATTTTATCGGCTCCATGGTATCGAGTGGACTTCCGTATCTCAGTTTTTTAGGTAGTAATTTTCCTAGTGTAATAATAGGAAATGTAGCGGCCACATTCGGAGTCAGTTGGACTGATTCTTTGGAATCATGGAACACCATGATTACTTCTCACACACCTCATTAAGACATCCCACAAGATCAATGTCTGACCACTTTCTGTTTGTGGATAATATTGATAGGGATCAAAGAAATTCAAATCTTTTTGTTTATTTCAGTTTATAGTTATTAAATGAGGACTTCCTACATACAATTAACTTCTAGATCCAGTTGATCGATAAACCTTTTTGGGTTGGTAAATAAAGAAGGATGAGACATCTTAAGATTGATATAGGTTTGGAGTGGGAACAATAAAACCCACAAAGATAGTCTATGTGAGGTTCAAGAAGAAATTCAGAGGAATGAGTTGAGGATCCAACATACATAGAATGATACCATTGCTATCTTGAATGTTACAAGTTTCATATAGCGGAGATGATGCTCAAAGAGGATAGATTTTATAGGAAAAAATTTTGGGCTTTCTATCTTAGTTATGGAAAAAACACTTCATTTTTTTAGGATTAACTCAAGGAAAGAAAGTATATAAGGGGTGTAAATCTAAACCAACATGATGGGTCTTATACTAATGAATTTGAGGTGGATGGTTTAATTGACCTAGATAAATTTAATAAACTGTCGATGTGGAACTGAGGGAAGCCTTGATCGTAACTTGGAGGCAAGTGGATAGGGCAGGTTCATGCAGTTATTCTACATGCGGGTTGAAAATGGTGGTAATGACTATATGGCTGCCCTTCCAGACAGGGATGAGATTAAAGAGGATGTGTTTATTTTGAAGGAAGACATTGTACCTGGATCTAAAATTTTTCCATTGTAATTCTATATGAAGGATTGGGACATCATAAAATATACTAGCAGGGTGTAAGTTTGGGATTTATTCAAAGGGGGAGCTCTCCGTCGAGCTGTATGTGCATCCAGAGTAGTCCTAATTTCAAAATTCCATAATCCAGAATCTATTAGTCAATATCGTCCCATATGTCTATGTAATTTCTCAAATAAAATTATTTTTGTTCTGTTGAATAGGAGGCGCAAGAGTAAGGCTTCATATGTTGTGTCACAGGAATAACATGGCTTCATCCTAGGGAGATATATTTAGGGCAGTTGGAACTTCCCAAGATACTATGGATAACATTAATAAGAAAACCATGCGATCTAAAATCATTATAATAAATTATTTTGAGAAGTAATGTGAACAGAAAAAATGGAGTTTTATCATGAACCTTATAAGGAAAATGGGGTTCAAAGAAGGGGGTTGTGATCTTCTATTTAGGTGTTACTTCTCACCTTGGCAGCCTATCTCTCTATCTAGGAGAACCATTGGTTTCATTAAAACTATTTGAGTTATGAGGCAGGGTGACCCTCTCTCAGAAAATTTATTTATCATTCCCATGGAGGTGATTATCATAAGTATGATACACTTCTTAGAGGAGTGTTTGATCAAGTCCTATCAGAACAGATCAAGAGATAGCCTCACATATTATTTGATGTTTGCAGAAGACGTTATTTAATTTTTTAATGGATAGAATAGATTGATCATAGGACAAAATAATATTATATGGATATATGGGAAGCTCAATGGACAGAGGATAAACTTGGGTAAGAGTAATGCTTTTGTATACAAAAGAAGATGCCTATGGTGCAACTTAGTGCTCCCATTTAGAATGGAAGAATTTGAAAGAGCTGGTCCGATAACATACTTAATAAAATAACAGGACATATCTATAATTGGAAAAATAAATTCCTCTATTTCCTGGGTGAATTAACTTGATCAATACTATCTTATCCTCCATGAATATGCTAGAGATCTCAATAATTAATATTATCAATGGTACTATCAGGTTCCTAGAGAAAATCATGAATAAATTCTTATGGGATACCAATGACTCAGGATGTTGTGACTGGGTATCCTGGAAGAGACTAGCAAGGCCAGATGTTGAGGGTGGTATCAATCATCATGACATATCGGAGGCCATGGAGGACATTTAGGAAAAATATGTGTGGGATATCATGGAAGGGAAAACCCTTTAGGAAAATTTCGTGTGGTCCATAGAAGTTATAATATTGGAGGAATTGTATGTTATCACTAGGAACCCATCAAGGATCTCACAAGGTTATCAAGGAGAATGTTGTGTGGGTTGTGGGAAGACGTGAGATCTAATTTTGGAAGGATAACTGGTCCAATGAAGCATTGTTTTTTATAGGTTTTTTAATTCCAGATATTTCATTCTAGGAGTCTCATAATTTCCCATTTTTATGAAACTTGATTACCAATAAAGATAAAGGTTTGATAGAATTTATATGATCAATGTCTCTAATAAATTTGTGTAGTTTGGGTTTTGCATAGTGGTAAGCACCCTGTAATCCTACATTAGAAAATGGGGGTTCAAACCCCATTGGGCGTAGGTATTGTAGCAGCACTGTAGTAGCGTTGTAGAATAGGTGGTACTGTAGACCGGCGGGTAATGTAGTGGCGGAAGGGTATTGTAGCAGCGGCGATACTGTATGGGTGTTGTAGCAGCCAGGTTACTATTCACATAAAGGCAATTGGGCCAAAAAATTTGTCCTACAGGCTATGTAATGGGCTACAAGCCCACTGGGACTTCGGGATATGTAATGGTTCTCCCTCTACCTATTTAAAAGATGTCTCTGATTTGATTTAATAATAAAATGAGGCTTTGGCCCCAACCTTTTTAAAAAATGTCCCTAATAGATTTGTATTTTCCACCTAGAGCAATGTGTCCTTCATTGGAAAGGATTATTGCAAGTTGATACACCACTATAATGAGAATGTTGTGTGGACAGAGAAGATGTGTTGTAAATGGATTCCAATGAAGATGAAAATTATATTTTTTGGATGAGGGATAGGGATATTTGGATGGATGATAACATCCAGAAGAAAGGTATCACAATGACCTCTCATTACTAGTGCTACACATCACTGTGTCAAGAATAAACATGGAACCTTTTCTTCCAAAGAAAGATAGTAATTGGTATCTAGATTAACATAAGTTGTTTAATAGGTCTCTTATGGAGTGGGGATATCAAGAAATTGTTCTTGGAGTCATCAATTTAGTGGGTATATCAAACCATTAAGGAGACCATCCATAGAGCTCTGATTTTATCAGGTGAATGCTAGGTCATTTGGGAGGTAAGGGACAAGGCTAGGTAAGGCATGATATATACTCATGTATTCATGTAGTTTTGGGTCGAATCTCTTATGTTTTATTTCTATACATTGTAGCCTGATAAATACCACTAGAATTATTTGACGGTGATAATTGAATGGATGGTCACAAATGTAGGGACAAAAGAAGTAGAAATAAGCGGTGTGGGTGTACTTGATTCCTCCGTTGAGAAGACTGAAATTAAATATTTATGGATCCTATATAGAATGGAATATGAAGGGTAAAAGAATAATATAGGATCTATATGGTTCTATTATACTGTTCTTTATCACCTTCTATGATATATTTAACTATGTGTCGGCTAAGGAGATAGCCTTGATTAGTGGTCTCATACTACGCAAACTATACAACCTTAGTGTCATGTAGGTGGAAACGGAAACTATGGTACCAGTGGAATGTCTACAGGGAAGGAGTAACACCCTATGGGAATTAACATACCACATTAGGAGGTGCATGATTTTATTAGATTAGGGTATGGTGGTTGAACACACCCGGAGAGAAGGAAACTATGTAGCTAATGCACTAGCTATGAAACCGGTTCTAGAAGAGTCACATAAATTATATTCTTAGATATTCTCCCTCCTAGATGATTGATTGTTAATTTTCAAGGGTTATTATCTTAGTCTTCATAATTTTTGACACCCTTGATTGTCAGTGTGTTTTTTCAAAAGCAATAAAAATTGAATTTAATGTCGTAATTAGTAGAATGTTCCTTAAGTTCTTATATATCTAACATAAGACTCTTATAAACATATCTCAAAATAAAATACAATTATTTTAAATTTTATACTATTACATTTAATTATTTATTATAAATTAACAATTTAATTAAAATTTATTAACAACATTTGTTGATTGTAAATTTAGTTTGTTTTCTCATTCTTTAGAATATAGATGTTTATCCCCATTATATGATATAAAAGTCTTCATTATCATGTTATTTCAGTTACTTTAATAAAAAAATAATATTTTTATTATTTTTCAATTTCATTCCATGGGAGTTTTTTTACACTTCATGTATAAGAAATCGACGATGTACTTGTTTTGGTTATTTTTAATGAAAAATGGGTGGTATGTTAGTAAATGTTATAATACTAATATAACCTATCTTGAACACCAATCCAAAAATTAATTTCACATTTAGGTCTAATAATGTGATTATTTATTCTCCCATAATTATCTATGATTGAAATTTATAGCATTGTTCATGAAGTTGGTTAAATCATCCTAAACATGATCACACTCTAATATATGGATAGGTTTGGATTAAAATTTTATTTTTTAAGGATAATAGAATTTTTAGGGGAAAATGGAATTATGTAGTTTTTTCTATGATAGTGAATCATAACTTAATAGAGTTGAGAGATGGAAATATAAATATGATAATATCTTGAGGTAGTAGTTCAAACAAACGAAGGATGATGTTTTCATTTTCTATAGAATACAAGATGGGTAGGATATTGTTTATTATTTATTGTAGCATAATAATAATATAAAAATCATTTTAATATACTAAATATATCCTTTAATGTTGATATGTAGGGTGGTGAATGAAAATGAAACATGTTGCTGGTGGATGTGGTCGTCCACATATACTCACAAATGAAGCTTTCATTTTTATAATTAATAATTTGAAAAGGTGGATAATCAATAATACATAAGATTACTATATTTTATTATAACAACATTAATTATACATTTATTGAATGATGTGAAAATTATATTTTTATGTTATAGATGGTAATTTAAATATTATATTGGGTGACTAGTACTCTCGTTGGGAACTTGAGCTTTCACTTGTTGGACTTCATGGAATTATTGGACATAAGTCAACTTACTGTGACAAAAATATTATGATCATGATATTGGGATATAGTTTAAGTAAAATAGGTCATGCTTATAGATGATTCTCAATTTTAGAGTTGTTTTTAGGGGGTTATGGAAGACCCCATTTATATGTGAAGGGAATCACAATTTTTTTTAAATAAATCTTCTTAAAATAGAAATATCACATGTTTCACCTGAAATATAGATAATAATGTTGGAAATAATAGAGTGGAATAATATTTGGTCACATAAGACCACAAATACTCATTGTAAGACATATTTTTACTAATTTTTATGTCTTTTAATCTCTATTTTAGATTAATTTACCTTTACCTTGGTAACAACATTTTTAAACAAAATAAAAAATTAATAAAACTAAAAATAAAAATGTTATTATTAAATTATATTAATATTATGATTTAAAATATGGAATCCTTTTTCAAAAATAAAATTCATATATATTATAGAAATCAATTTTAATATTAGTGAATCTAAATATGAAATATAAATTTTAAAAAAGTGTAATTTTATGATAAAATATTTATCTCAGGTTAAAAGTATAAATTTGGATGATTGAAAATAAAATAAATTAGTTTTTTATTATAATATACAATAGTAATGTTTCTTTCAATGATACATAAAACAAAATTTCCCCTTGTGTAAAATTCATCAAATGATAAGATCAAAAACTATTTTTTATTATAAAAAAATATTATATATATTAAAAATGATAAAATTGGAATATCTAAATTTATCATGGAAAATGTAATTGAATAACACTACCCATTAAAACAATTGGTCAATAAAAATAATATACAATTTTTATATTTATGCTTATATTTTAATAAGGTTATAAAATCTATGACATATTTATAAATTAAAATATCCAGCATTCACCTAAAAATAACAAGTACAGAGAAAGATAAAAAAATCATCATCTGATAATATTTTTATTAATAGGAAAACAATGAAGCTAATGTTGTGAGATTCCTATAAAAAATTTAGAATTTAACATTTAATTATGAAGAAATAAATTTCACATAAATGGTTTTATTTTGAAAATGACTACATAAAATTTTATATAATCACACTTTTTTTCCTCTCAATTACTAAATATATTTATTTTAATAAATAATGCATATAAAAAATATATTTTAAATTAAAATATTTTACTTTTTAAAATCGAACGTATAAAAATAAAATTTTAGACAAATGTATTTTTTTTGTATAAAATGGTTATATTATTTATTTAGTTATGTCATTATAATTTTATCAGTTAATTAGTACCTCAAATGAACATTTATTTTTTTGTAAAAGTAAAAATATTAAATTTATAAAAAATCATATATATAAATATATATAATTTATTTGTTTCTTTATTATATATTTATATAATTTTAAGTCCTACATACATAACCTCTCCATATATCCATGTAAGATAAACGAAAATGATATTCTTTGGTGGGAATTGCAGGGGTGATTCTGCTAACATAAATCTCATATAAAATTCCATGATCTTTACCTTCTATCATATATTATTTCCCTCATTCCTTAATTGTTGGATTTTTAATTTGGAATGGTCTAGGGAAATCCCAAGTGAAGCTTCCATCTTCCTAAGAATAGATAAATGTGGATTGTAAATAAAACACCTTTTGTTTGGTTTTATTTCATTTAGATTTCATTACATGGTTACTTATTTTTTTGTGTGCCATATGAATGACTATATAATAAACTTAAATTTAATAATTTTGGATTAATTATTCATAGATGAATTTTAGTGTAGTATTTAGTGTAATTTAATATATTAAAAAATAATAATTTTAAAAAATAAATTAATACTAAAATCATGGGGTATCATATTCTCTCTCCTCTCATGGGATATCTTCATATTGTAAAAGATGATGTGAATAACATTTATACATAAATTAGTTTTGAATGGACCATAATCACATATAATAATGGTTAATGATACATCTATAACTCTTTACTCCAATCTATTATAGATGCCAAAAATTGTCGAGTCTCCCTCCATATTGATGACACATCACATTGTAAGATGTCACAAAGCTATTTATCCAACACAAGTATATGTTTTATGGGAGAAAATATTCTAACAGTAGGTGGATAATGTTTATTATCACCCTCCATGTGATATATTATATTTTATTGTGGATAATATTTTTATAATGAGAAACACATGCCTAAAAACCTATTTTTATCAGAACTCATCATATCAAAATTTAAGAAATGATATAAAAGTCATAACATCACACTAAACTATTTTTCCCATATCGTATATATCTTATATACTTGTAACTCACTCTATATTATCTACACATAACATGGGTCCTTATAGTATATGCATATAGGATAAAAATCATATATTTACATTATAAATTTTACCTTCCATTATTAAGGATATAATATTTGTTGTTCGATTAATGAAATTTCATACCTAAGTTATAGAGGAGAAATATTTATTTGTCTTTATTGATTTTTTAATTGATACATTCATAAAAGATCAAATTAATTAATGTTAACCATAATAAATCGTCACAAATTAACTATATAATATTCCACTACCATGTAGTTAGGGGAAATACCATTTATTTTGGAGTTTTTGTATTTAATAACAAAACATGATATCAATAACAATAAATCAAATAAAATTTATCAGATAAATAATATTTTAATCATATATTCCAAAAATGATGCATGATAACACATCCTCTATCAATTAAACTACAAAAAAACTCTATATATCAAAAATCCAAAACCCAAGTCCATCACCACTCGTGAAATAATTTTTCTGTAATAGTGGAAACCATGAATAAGAATCTGAGCCTTGGTATCGTTGAATTTTATCATTCCTGGATTAACTACTCCGAAACAAACATCAACACCATGTTCCCAAAAAATACACTCTTATATGAACTATGATCAAATAATAAAAGAAAATAATGGTGGATTAGATACCACTTTGTGTTGACCCAACCCATTTCACAATGTAGTAACAAGATTAGGGTGTTACTAAATTTCAAGAACACCTCCCCATTAAAGAAAGGATGTTGATTAGCTATGAGGTTTTATGTCAAAGTCTTGTTTACACTATACCATCATATCGTAGTAATAAATGACTTAAAAACTAATTACATTACAAATATATTGGATTAAATGACAGCATACATCACAAAAAATAATATAAAAGAACATAAATAACACATACAATCTCAAAATATATATTTTTACAAGAGATACCTGTAATACTAATCCCCATAAATACCCCTCAAGGGAGGATTATGTTGATCCACCCAAATATACTAAAACTTTTCTACACTTGTAAAGCATAAAAACATATACCTAGTCCAAGAATGGTTTCATGTTGCCTACCCCATCCTAGCATTCCTGATGAACCATCATACATAGTTACGTTTATTTTTTTCTATCACACAAACAAGAATTTTTCTCTAGTACCCTTGATTTCCTCATGTGGGTTTGATTAAAACATAGGGGGCCACCAATAATAGTGTCCCCAAATATCAATGTTGAATAAATGTTTAGGCTAATGTTCTTTAGATAATCAATTAATTTATAATAAATATTATAGCACTGTCCCTTGAGTTGTAAGGTAAAACCCAATGTTGACCATCACTTATTTATCAAATTTATGATGTCACTATACAATATATATGTCTATATAGATCTATACCAAGAGGAAATATTTTCCATCCCTACAACCATCACATATCATATATTTCTTGGGAATAGTGCTCGACCATATATCTCATATATCGTTCTATGGGGAAATAGTTACCATAATATAAATATAATGTTTAAAAATAAGGGTAAGATATTGTGATCCTGAAAATATATTGTATTATACTTATTGGGAATAACACGAAACCAATAAATATCATATATTATAATTAGAGGAAATAACCCCCTCTCAACAGACATGTGCATAATTCATAGGGAAATTGAACATTTCCCATAAATATTATGTATAATACTTTGAGGTAACGAAAAATTCCCTGTTAATTTCATTTATAGTATTCTAGTGGAATATCACCCACACCATAAATGTAATGTATATTATTCTGTTGTTAATATTTCCTACGCCATGAATATCATTTATAATACTCATGATAAATATTGTCGGTTTATAAATATATTCTATAATGGTGGGGGGTTTAATGAATATCTTATTAATCTCAAGTATAATACTAAGGGGGAATATATACCACCCTTAAACACCAGATTTTATTATTTAATATTTTCCACACTAAATAAATTTTATTTCGTTATATAGCATGTGAAATAAAATATCTAGGAGTTCAAAATATTAATATCTCTCTCTAATGGATAATTTTTTAAATTATAGAACCCCACTAGTTACTTTGCATATTCCAATTTTTTTTTAAATTAAAGATATCATTATATGGTGGAAAAAATTATGGGATTGAGATTGACCAACAGACTACTACTGGTCCATTAAAATTGACAGTCAAAAAAAATGATTCAATGTTATGTTTTTTTCATACCCACATTATCTTTGTGTGACCACAAACCATAAAAATAAGAAATGAATTATGAACATTAAAGATTGTATAGGAATCACCTACCCTTTTCTTTGTATAAATCCACTTATTGAATAAAATATACAAATTAATGTTCAAATGGATGAAATCATAAAAGAAAATTGAACCCCGAATATTGAGAAAACATGGTTAAAATTGGGGTGATATATAAAATTCACAAATGAAACAAGATAAACCGGGTCATAGAGTGATATTTTAACCTTATTTCACTTCTTGTATCAAATGAATCTAGAATCTATAAAAAAGGGGTATATTTACTGTATGAGAAAATATTTAGAGGAAGGGAAATTTGAGAACATGATAAACAAATGGGGATATATCCCACTTTTAGATTTAATAATATGGATTTTTTCAATCTATTATAACACCCCCTCCTGGATTTATTTATTTATACATATTATATGATTTCACTTATAATTTTTATCCCTCATATCTCTTATGTTCAATGTCAACCACTAACATTCATTTTTTCATATCATCAACTTTTCTTCCTTTTTATTTTACTATATTTTGTTTTTTATCCCTCCACCAAATATCTTGGTTACATAAAGGCTCTGACATCACTGATTCTTCTGGACATTCATATTTTGGACATCTAATGTCTCAAAATAACTCCACCATATAGAATTCCAACAACCAGACAATTCATCCCTTGGTCTTATTGATTCCAGAAATCTGAGGGAATTTCCCACTGGTACTCTATATTCAATGAATAAAATCAGTGTTACATAAAAAATTTATTCCAAAGAATAAGAGATCAATATGTTACCAACATTTAGGGGTTTTAATATCTCAAAATTATTTAGTAAGGATCATTAGGGGTAACTCATATTGATAACACCTAGATAATATGAAGTTCATCCTAATCATCATAACATGAAACATTCCTTGAGTATTATAAACCTAAATTTTTATAAAGACCTATTTTGTTCTCATAGGGTACATTCAATATTTTGAAAGCGTATGATTGAACTTCATGAATTTAACCTTATAATATCATATGGATTATAATTATCATTTAAAGGTACAATAAGACATCTTTATAAAGCCTATTATCACAGGGAAGACCACAAGGTACCCATTTTTTTAATTTATCATATGCCATAATTTCTAATCAATATATATCTGATGTTTAGTTTCATAGAATAATACTCTTTAACTCCCTACAATGGAATGATACATAAGGGTTATCATGGGAGTTTTGAAATTATTAGAGGAGATACATCCTAATTCTTAAAGTCATATCCAAATTCCAATATTCATACTCCAGACTCAATCATACTATTCATTTTAATGTCCAAATAACCATAACTAAAGACTCATACTTCATATATAAACATACAGTGATCTTCCTTTCCTACCAGATACATTCCTACTACACTGAAAATATTTTAGTAGCCAAAACAAATAATAATAATTTAATTTTAATTTCATTTTAACTTCTTCATTCTAGTCATTATCATTCTAAGAACATACAAATGTAATATTTGGGCAATATATTGCAATATCATCGAAAACAAGAAGAAAAATTCTTCCACACATTAATTATTTAATGTTTAGACTTCACCATAATTTATAAAACAAAAAATCATAAATTTAGGGGTTATAATGTTTTTTGAAATTTTATTAATGTATGGTTCGTTCAAAAAATAACAATTACAATTTAATTATTGAAAAGACCAATAATAAAACCCATAATAAATTTAAACCAGCCCCCGTAGTTGAAGTATTTCTCAAACAAACCTATAAAAAATATCATCACTGAAGCCACTCTCAAAACATAGAAAAAAGCCAAAAACTACACTTTTAATTAATCACATCACCACAAAAACATTAATTGAGCCCCCTATACTTTGTATAAATTAGGATTAAACCCAAACACCATCATGAATGACTATCCTTTCATTAAATCCAAGTAATAAAAGTATTGTTTTATAATAAAATTTTAAATCTAAAAATTATTTAAAACAATTTCATGTTTTTTGAAAAAATTTAAATATAACCACACGCAAATTGGACTAACATTTTATTGAGATATCTATATGGCCCCTGAAAGTAATGGAGACCAGAAGGATTGACTTTCTAGAAAGTACATAATATCCCCTAGGCAAGGATAAAAAAGAACCTAAGCCCCCAAGGTATCACAATATTTATATCCACGTGTTCAAAGAATGGTGAATCCTGGTGGTCATCCTAGGAACAAATGTAGGGTGTGGAGTAGGTGAGTCTTGAAGGATGTGTCATGTCCAGCCAACCAAAATCTTGTCTGATCCACTCAAAACAACTAGGTATGCATTCCCTGATCTATGAGGGTACCAAAATCCCACATTATATAGTGTGTGTGCGATACACACATGTGTTAGGGTTGTATTCCCCCACTTGAGGAATTACAAATCTCATTTTTGAAGACCTCCATGTGCCTCAATTTTTTTTCAATTTTTTTCAAAACATTCCCTCCATGGGTTTGTTTCTAGAAAATTAATATCAAAAATTTTAATTTTTCATTATGAAATTTTTAGATTTAAAAATTTTCACAGTAGGGATGATGATGAGGATCATGAATGATGATCAAAGCATTCATGGGGTCAAGTGATCCCTTGCAAGACATGTTCTAGTATAAAACGTCAAAGTTATATATACTATTGATAGTGTTAGTATCACGACCATATATTATGTTACACTATAGCTATGAGTTTCGTACATGTGAATTTAGGTCCCTCTAATCTATTAAGTGAAACATAGGGTGTTGTGCCCCTTATCTATAGAGTTGGTTACTTACTCATCTATCATTTGTTAATTGATGAGGTGCAAACCACCATTTTATATATTGAAAATAATATTTTTTCCATTCCTTGGTGGCTATAGTAGTAGGTTTTAACACTCCCTTAACCATCATCTATTCCTAGGACTAGTACGTCTCTCCCCCTATGTGTTATATAGTGTAGATATAGTAATGCAAGAAGGAGATACATAGTAAATCTTTGAATGATATGCCTGATTAATTATATAGTAAACTATTTATTATAATTATAGTGTAAGTGTGGAAAAAAGGATTAAAAAATTAGATACTTTGAAACATGTGACTCTCCAGGAACCCCTTTGTTTCCTTTGAAAAATAAAATACACAAGGGATATCGAATTTAGGCCTTGATTTTTTCAAACTATTCATATATAGTTTATCATGAAATTTGAATTTTTTGAATACTTCCTATGAGATGAAAAAAATTCAATATACCCTTAAGAATTCTCATAGTATGTCATGAATGGATCCTTCCATGTATTTCACCTAGTCACCCTCTCATTCTATAAGTCTCTAGACAAATTATTTATTTTCAATAAATTATGGTTTGGGGATTCTGACATAGTATATTTATAACAAAATTTGCATATTAATTACTTCCATATGTTTTGTGGATTTTAAGAAGACACTTAGTTTAGATATTGTAGTAGGTCATAGATCGGGCATGCGTTGTCCAAAATTAACATTTCTTTATTTTTAGTGATGAATAATAGAAAATGGTGTTTTATTATTGTTGAGCTGATCATTTTTTATATAGATTAATGTATGATAACATTTAGTAAGAAGATTCTTACCAGCTTCTAGTGTGTATCAGATTCAATGGAATGTCATATATATGTTTACATTAGTTTTTTACTAGGTAGTTATGTACTTTTATATGATATATCATAAAGGATTTTTATATTATTTAGTTATTTATCAATATACTGAAGATTTTTCTAGATATTTTTTTCATTTGATATATGTGTATATTGGTGGTTTTAAAAGGATGAAGTCCTTCTACATTTGTTTGATATAAAAATGTATTTTTTAGTGGCTTTCCCTATAGCCTATTGGTGGTAGGATTTGAAACAACACAAAAATATAAAGTTGGAACATTTTATTCGATAGTGTGTATGACACACAAAACCATATGTTTAATGTAATATAATATCCCAAGAACTTTCAATATATTTTTTATTTTTATTAAATTCAAAATATAATTTCTTTTTTCATACAGATAATACTGAGCTAGCGTGCAACACACAGAACAACAAGTTTCTTCAAATGGAGTATGTTACATACAAGATCGAGTTTTACCTTACAATAATTTATTTTTAAAATATTATTATTTAATATAATAAGATATAAACTAGAAATTAAATTAGTGATTATGAATAATATTGACTGACTTTTAAAAATATATGGTTTAAAAAAATATAAAATGAATTCTTTGGTTTGTAATTAATTAGAAATTAATATAAGAAAAAATTGAATATAAAGGGAATGTTTATATAGAAAAGTAATATGTAGCTCACAAAACTATTTTAGACTAATAAATTAAATTAATTATAAATTTTTAATGATATTAATGAAATATATATTTTGTATAGTAAATATTTTTTTAATATTCTTCCAATAAATTTTATAGTCATGAGATAAGAAAAAATAGAATACTACACTTAAGAAACCTATATTTTTATTAAGGAAATTTAACTTCCTTTTAATGGAGAAACTATTTAAATCCATATTTTGGATCATTTATAAATCATATATGTCAAAATATACTTTATATTTTAAATAATAACATAAAAAAGATCTTAGGGTGATTTTTTTGATATATTTCTATGATGTTTAATTATTTTATAAATAACGAAAAATTCTAGATGTTAATTCAAAAAATCTATTCCATCCATTTTATTTATAAGGGTAAAATATAATTTATAAAATACCCTCAATAGTGCAAGATCACTGAGAGGAGAGGGGTGAATCAGTGATCTACAATTTTAATTTTTTTTATCTTTTAAAGAAATTTCACCCTTTTGTTTTCATTTCAACCACTATTTCTGGATAAGGCCACAATCCATTCATTATATATTTCTCGGACTTACATCAAATGATGGTGCAAAATAATGACATAGAGAACAAGGATTTACAATGATCGGTATAAATACTAACTCCTTTTCCATGTTTCTTATTCTCCACAATGCAGATTCTTTACTTTATCATAAGATAATAACAAAATGTTATTTGTTAAACTCTCTAATTATAAGCTGGTTATAACCCACATCTTGAATTCATCTTTTGGTATTAGGTATGACCACAAATACTCCTTATTTATCCAAAAAATAGTTATAACCCCCCCCAATGACAACTTCAATCTATATATTGTATGATCATCATCAGGATGATCTTATATTCTTCATCCAAGAGCTTATAAGATCTGACCTTATTATATACCTATTAAAATAGCTTTAACTATCTCAAATGAAATTTGTTTTCTTTTCTAAATTAAAATTTCACACACAATTATTTCTTCATGCTCCCATGGGTAAGTATAAATTCATATATTTTTAGGTATGTTTAATGAATCCCAACAAAAATCATTCACTTTCTTTCTTCATTTTACACCCAATTTTTATCAACGCATCTTATGCATAAACCAGGAGATGATAACGTAGGTGTGTTCCCTACTTCCTCTTATACAGAAACAAGAATGGGTAAAATTTTTACATGGGTTCTTCTTCTAAAAGGACAATGTATGTGTATGCCTGGCTCAAGGATTCTCATGACACAAACAAGGAAGGCTTTGTATTCATTATTTGTCACCCAATCCCGTGAGGTGAAACAAACTATCCCTGTATGGCTTCATGAACTAGTTCTTCATGAAGCATCTCAAGAGTGAAAATAAAAAGTTGAGTTCCCCTTGGAGTCTTATCTTTTAAATAAGTACATCTTTCCTCATGTAAGAAAGAGATGCACGGAACACTTCTATCTTTCACGAATAGTTGGTTATGCAATGCACAATTTCTTCACGAATAAGAGCTCTCCAAATATCAAGAACATTAACCCCTTGTCCGAGGGATATTTATTTATAGGTGAGGATCAAAATTCATTTCATTTCATGTGATACACATTTTTTCTCCTCATTCCAACTCATTCAAACTCTCAGACTATATTTCATTCCCTGGAATATCATCCAATGCCCGAGTCATTCAAGACCATTTCAAACATACACCTCATTTTAGGGAATTATTATTTTGAGAGAGAAATAATCTCCTTAAAAACGTCACCCTCATATGCATGATGTTTCGAATGCATCTCAGGTTGATAAAGCTGTAGTTGATCAGAGTTGAACACTATGAATACTTCTCAACCCCATTTTCATCGTCCATATTTGATCTTCTTTGTTTTGTTGCATACATACAAATGTAATTTCATGCACAATCTTGTGACATCAAGATGACTCTAATGTAGTGGATTAGATCATCAAAAGTGTAAGAACAATATATCTTGGAGGTGTGACTATGGTGATGACATAATGGTATGCGTTGGGTGGTTGGAGGTAGAAGACGAAACTGATCCATCAAATAAAGGAGATTAATCAGATCAAATTGGGTGTCCCAAATGAATCAGATCAGATGATGGAAAATCTTTCCATGGTTTTAAAGATATTATCAACTGATCAACAACCCTAATGATGTGTTCGTGATCATATTTTCCTGGTTCAAATAAACCTACCCCAAATCAAAACGTTCTATGGTTTCTCTATGCTTTAAAATAATCATCATGTTGAAAGTAGTTCAGAAATCAATTCCTCCTCATGGTATCGCCCATACTGTTCTATGGGCATGCATTTCACCCAACATCTCAATCGGCCCTTGTCATAAAATATGAATGGTTTCAACCTAGTGCACACTTGAGGGCTTCCACATGGCCATACGCATGCCCCTACAGGCTGAACTTGGCTAGCATTCCCTAGGTGTGGTCAATATAGTGTCCTTTAAGTGCCCTCGGTTGACACTGGTTAGTCAGCTTTGTGGCCTGGCCTTCATTTCTAAATAATCCCCATATAAAGAACTTTTTCAAAACCCAATGTACATATAACAAAATTAATCATAAAATGCATCGCCACATCAACTTTTAAATCTAAGCCTCTTCAACCTCAAACATCATCCCTCTTCTTCAATTATTTTAGGAATATGAATTTAAAAGTATTTCTTCAATGTAACCAATGATCAAAATATTTTTTTAGTCATATTAATCATTTAATATTAGTATAATCAACCGTTCTATTTTATAAAACGTCATCCAATTAGAAACCATAGGATAAATATTTTATGTTCATCGTGAAATAGGATATTGCATGACCTTTTTCAAATGTTGTTTTAAAGTGTGTTAGTCATTAACACAAGCATTGGAACATTGGATTAGTTCAACAGTCATCTTATTTAATTATATATAATGTCCACGCATGAAATCCAATGTCATTTCATGAACCCATAAGGAAACTCCAAGCATCATCACTTCAACCATCCACTCACAAAGCACATATTGACATATCATTGAAAAAATACAGTAAATGGGCTATATAATCCCCCACCCCCTTTGTATTTTTTTGTCAATATCTCATATGAACACACTGTAAGAGTCAATATGTATACCAATTTTTTCTCCCCCTTATTGGAAATAAAATTAAATGGGTATGTGAGGACATTCAAAAAACAACACCTCCTTCCTTTAAAGGATATCTTCATGAATATTGATGAGAGATAGATGATATGACATGGTTTACTATGCAATGGGAATTTAGTGAATAAACTACAAATCTACGTGTGATAACTCTATGTATAAAACAAGGGTTATATGACCAAGTTTTTAAATGCTATCTATAAATAATAATGAATGTGAAATCATGCTCATAATGTATCAATTCATATCCAAGGGGTTGGAAGTTATCATATTTACCAATGAAATGCAAAAATCCTTTACACACTTCATCAACAATTCTCTTCCTCAATGGATACATTCATATCCTTCATCTATCTGTAAATCAGTACAAAATAAGGCATATCTTTGTGTAATGAAGTGAGAAATTCTGTTATTCTTCATGTGAGAGGAGATGGGTGAACATGAACTTTTAATCATAGTTCTAAAAACCTTTATATTTTCATTACTTCAGTGAAAATATGTAAAACCCGATCTTTAGTAGAAATGTATTCTAGCTTGATATACATACCTACCAAATTTTCATTGGTTAATTGATAACAAATATCAATATTATCAGATCTTGAGTGTTTTTTAGGACCCTTAGATAATACAATATCACTTTTATTATCAAATAAAATCATTATTGGTTTCACAATTTCAATTTTCAAATCTGCTAGCTGCACTTGCAATCCAATCATCAGTGTATATGCATGTGTAGCTGCCACATACTCTACCTAATCTATGCTCAATGTTACTAGATATTCCTTCATTCCATAGAAACTGAAACATACTTCTCCAAAAAAATGGGTTACACTTGAATTAGATCACCTATCTGTAGATTCACCAAACCAATCAGCAATTGTAAACCCCAACAAATTCATGTATGCACTAGGTTTGTATAAAATCCATTAAATTAGTATTTCTTTCACATTTCTAAAAATTAATTCAGCTGCTAATATGTGAGGTTCATTTATGTCACTCAGAAATATGGAACATGGAGTCACTACATATGTAATATCATGCCTTGATGCTTGGAGATAAATTAAGATTCTAATGATACTTCTGAATTATTTCTGATCAACAATATTTCCATTTTCATCCTTGAATTATTCTGTTCCAACTGAAATGGGTGTTGAAACCACATTTTCATTTTCCATTCCAATTTTTTCACCAATCACCATTAATACTTCTCCAATAATATAAATATAGAATTTTTTTTTGTTTAACCTGATATTCCAGAAAATATGTAATCTATCCCAAAATGGACATGTCGAAGTTTATCTTCATTTTATCAGAAAATTAATCAAATATACCTTCCTTGTCACACAAAAATATAATTCCATCCACATATATAATGCCTATGAGTGTACCATTGTCTATTTACATGACATAAAGGTTACATTCATCTTACTAATGACAAACATCATATCCCTTAAACATTCATCTACGTCAGAGTACCAGGTTCTAGGGACACGTTTTAAACTATACAAATATTTTCTCAAATTGCATACCATGCTTCCATCTTTGTCTAGAATAAAACCCTCTGGTTGTTTGAAATATACTTCTTATTTAAGATCTCTATTTATAAATTAAGATTTCACATCCAATTGATAATCCTTATAGTGCTTGTGTGCTATAACTACGAAGAACATGGTAATGGATTCCAATAAAGCAACTGGTGAAAATGTTTTTTCAAAGTCAATTCTTTCTATTGGTGAATATACTATATATATTAGTCTGTCACTATTTTTTGAAACTTCACTATTCTCAGTTAGATTATTTCAGAAAACCCACATTATTCTAGGGACATTTTTATTTTTGGGTCTTGATACAAGATCCCAAGTAGAAATATTATCTATTTGATCAATCTCATAATGCATCACTAGTATCCATTCTTATTCCCAACTACTTCAGCAACTATATGAGGTTTAAATTGTAAAATAAGTGAAGTTTGATCTTTAATTCTCAATCTTCTTCTTGTTTTTACTAAAGAATTTTGATTACCAATGATATTTTCTATCTCACCATGTTTCCATAATTTTTTGTACCATTTAATTTTATTTTCCTCAGCTTCTTATTCATCATTGGTATATTCAAAATTAATATCAACATTATATTGTTCCACCTTAGCAGTTTCATTATTCTTCTATTCCATATTCATACCATTTTTTTCCAAATCATCTGAAAAAATATTGTCATTAATATTTGATTTGATAATGTTTTGGAATAATTCTGAAATCACTACAATCAACCTTCTTGGTCATACATTGGTTCCAATATATGTAGACTTTACCATTAGGTGGGTAGCCCATGAAAATTCATTCCTTATCCTTTTATTCAATTTTTCCCAAATTAATGTTCTTAATATTTATGATGCAAGGAATTATAAAATAAAGTATTAAAAAGTTGGTTTTCTATTGTTCCACATTTCATAAGTTGTTATTTGTGTTTTTCATCTTAGTAGACATTTGTTATCTATATGTATGGAAGTAAATAATACTTCTCTTTGGAACAACATTGAGATGTTTTGTTCGATGGACATTGTTTTACCTATTTCAACTATGCTTATGTTGTTTCATTCAGCTACCCCATTCTTCTGTGGAGTAAACAGTGTGTTGTGCTGTTTATTTATTCCATGAATTCAAATATAGAAGTAAAGAGAATCAAAAGTATACTATTTAGCATTATCTCATCTCAATTTATTGATATAGAGACCCATCACCTTCTCATCATGCCATCTATATTTCTGGATTATTTTAGTTTCCTCTAACTTATGCATGATATACATAAAAATAATTATTTGTGTGTAATAATCAATAATTAGTATAGAATAGAGATCACCTCTTGTTGTCTTTTTTCTGATTGTCCCACATATGTCAGTATGAAAATGATTAAATTCCCCAGTGGATTGGATACACAACCCTTTGGGAGAACGTTGGGTTAATTTTCATTTATGGCATGTTTAAAAAATGCCATCCCTTTCCCTTTACATATTTGAAAGATCTATCACAATGTCATACTATAGGATTTTACAAATACCCTTTTATCTAATATTGACAAGTATTCTATGTTTGTGGTTTTATTCATTCTTGGAACTCAAATAAAAGGAATTAATAGAATCACCATTTTGAAATAGATTACTTGTGGCCATTTTTGATTTAGTAATAATTTTTCCATCCTTCAAGCTCTTTATGATACATGATTCCTTTTTGAACAACAACTTATGCCAATCATCACAATGATGGCTCAAACTAAGAAAATTTCTCATTAACCCCTCAACAAATAACACAAAAATGGACTTCATATTTTTGGATTCAATCTTTTCTTTGTCAACTCCCTAAATTTTTAGAGAAGAATCATTTAAAATGTTCACGGATCCTCATTCATGAATTTATATATTTCTCAAAAATTTTTAATCACTAGTCATGTGTGATGAAAATCTACTATAAAAAATCCATGACTTGGTTTTACAATTATATTTCATGCAACTTCAGCAAAACATGATTTTTATTCATTTATTTTTGGAACACTTTTTTCATACATGACTTTGAGTTTTTCTTTGGGAAGAATACTCTTGAAATTTTCAGCAATGGGTCATTGATGATCAAATATTTTATTGACAACCTATAAACAAACATATTTGTTCTAAGTTAGAATATTAGATTACTTTTTGAAGATTTATTTATTAATTTCTATTTCTATTCTATTTTCAGAGTAAGACCCCCTTGGTTAATGACTCATTTTTGGTAGGTACATCTTATACCAACACAAATATGATTTGTGCGCAAACATTCCACAACATAGGTAGTATCCTCTAAACCTTGATCTTCCCCACTGATAAAATCCTCATATTGAAGATTTATATTGTTTTATTTCCAGAACATGAGTTTGTCTTTGTTATGAAGGAACAAATATTTATAGATAATTTCCCTCTTCTTTTAGATTTGATGAAGATTTCTTACATGGATTTGTGCTCCAAAGTTGTCTCAGATTTATTTTTGGATCTACCTTTTCATATATAATAGATGTATTTTTCGATTTGAAGAGTATTGAATTGACCTACTTCTTCGATCCCATCATTTCACTAGTGTGAGATGATTCTTCTCTGGCCTCAATGGCCTTGCTGAAATATTCTCTATGGATTTTCATTCTATTTCATACATTGAAGGATTTAGACTAAGTTATTAACTATTTTTCTTCAATGAGGTAATTCATTTCATCAAGATCTTTTACCATCTTTTCCATTTCATCTTCCTTTAGTTTGTGTCTTTTTATTTCTTTAATATAAATGTTTCTTTATTTGAAAAATCATTATTTTCCTTAGTTTTGTTTTTGTTTCTTTCAATAACAATCTTTTATATTTCTTGAGATTATTGTTTGTCTCAAGAAAAGTTTATAATTCATTCTTCAGCATGTGTTCTAGATCTATCAGTTCACATTCATCATATTTACTACTAGAAGTATCGTCTATTTTTTCTACATGAGCCATAAAAAATAGCTTAATCTTATAATTAGCTACATGATGTAGAGTCTACATCTTCTTATTTTCTCATATATATTCTTCTTTCACCTGGAATGAAATTATTCATTCTACTTTTAAATTTGAGTGAATCGTTTTAACTTCTAACCCATTTATTCTTAGGTGGTTTTTCTTCATCGTTCTCAGGTGAAACAAACCTTTTCTTTGGAAAATTTATAGCATTGTGTCCAATGTCATTAAAGTTATAACACCTTGGTGGTTGTTTTATTTTATCCTTAAACTTTACTTTCTTTAATATATTTAATATATGAGAAATTATTCTATTATATTATTCTTCTTGGTCTTCATCATCTGATTCTCTTGATTCCGAAAATTCATCATCACTGGATTTGAATTTTATCATGCCTTCAAAAGCCATCCCATCTTTGATCTTCTTGTTGAAAACTAAGATCTTTAAAATTTCATATGCAATGATAATGTTATGTAATTCATTAAGAGAAATATAATCTAAATCTTTCAATGATTATACTTTGGAATCAAACCTCCAAAGAAAATTTCCCATTAGTTTTTTTCCAATAGTTGAATCATCCATGTTTTTTCCAAATCCCCAAATATTACTGACAATTTCATTGACTCTTGTGAAATAATCATCAATGTTTTATTATTCATCCATCTTAATGTCTTCAAATTTTCTCCACCAAATTTTCAATTTGGCTTCTCCAACATTAATGTTGCCTTCACAGTTTCTTTAAAATTTTTCCCAAATATAATTGGCATTTTTGAGTCCCATAACGTTTGTGTCAACTTTTTCGGAGAGATACTTCAAAATAGATTTTTTATCATTGCCATCAACTTCCATATTTCTTTCATCAGTGAAATTGATAATAAAATCATCAGAAATAGGATGGAATGAAACCATAGTTGCATCTCTAACTTCAAATCCAAGATATATAAGATGGGGTAACACTATATTCTTCTAACTATGATAATTCAATCCATCTACAGTAGAAAAACACCTGATATTGACAGAATTTAGATAATCCATCTTTAGAATGTAGTAGATCCTTAAAGAGGTTTCCTACATCTGATACAAATTGAAATACCCTGAATAGTAGAACATCACTGAGATGGTATTGGGGACTTAGTAATCCCATATTATAATTTGTTTCCCTTTTCTATTAATTGCCTCCTTTTGTTTTCAATTCAACCTCTATGTCCAGTTAAGACACTGATCCACTATTTATATATCTCATGGCCTTAATTCAAATGATACTATTAAATAAAGGCACAGAACTCAACAATTTACAATATTAGGTACAAAGACGTACTCTTTTTTTGTTTCTTATTCTCCCTAACATAGATTATTTACTTTATTTGAAGATGATTATAAACACTAATCATATAAACTTCCTAATTAATGGTTGGTTATAACCCCAACTTGAATTCATCTTTTTTCTGTTAGGTATGACGACAACTAAATCTTCTTCTTCCAAATACTGGTTAAACCCCCCCCCCCACCTTCAACATCTTTCTTTAGATGGCTTGATCCACTTTAAGAATGATTAGATATTCATTCTCCATGTGCTTTTTTGATTTGAATTTCTCATGTAATCATTAAATTACCTTCAAAAATTACTTACTGAATATATTTTCCTTACTCGATTCAATTTCCACACATAATTAATTCTCCACGTGTGCATGGGTATGCATAAATTCATGCACATTTGGTTATGTTTAATAAAACCCTAACACAAAATGTTCACATCCTTTATTCGTTTTACACCCACTGTTTAGAAATGCTTCTTATGCATAAACTAAGAGATGATCTCATAGGTGTGTGTCGTACTGCCTCTTATGTACAAACCAAAATGGGTAGAAGCTTTGCATGATTTATTCTGATCATGGGACAATGTATGTGTACACCTGTCTTGAGGATTATCACATAATGAACTAAGCATGATTTGTTTTAATGGTATGTCACCTAAACATGGGATGTGCAACACACTATCTCCAAATGGTTTCACAAACCAATTCTTCATGAAGAGTATCATGAATGAGAATAACTTATTGAGAACTCATGGTTGACTTCTCTTTCTTGTAATGTCTGCATTCCTCACGAAATCAACAGTTGTACAGACCAATTCTCTCTTTCGCGAACAGTGGGTTATGTGATCCTCTGTTTCGTAGCGAATGAGAGATCTCAAAATATTTGAAACAAAAAAACATAGGTTGAGTGATATTTATTTACACTAGAGGATCACAACACTTTTCATAGACTGTTATCCAATTTTTTTTCCTCTTCCATGACTCATTCAAACTTATGAACTATATGTCGTGTCATGGAATATCATCATACACTCGAGTCAATTAAGACCCTTTCAAACTAACACTATATTTAATAGAGTTTTTCTTCTATGAGAATAACACACACTTTCACAGTATCATCCACATATTCATGATGTGTTGCAAGTATCTCATGCTGATAAAGTGTGAGTTGATCAGATTTCAACATCAAGTAGCGTCTGTAACTTCGTTTTCATCAGTAATATTATATTTTATTTGTTTCATTGTATGCATGAAAATGTAATTTCATGCATGATATCGTGACATCAAGATGAATCTAATGTAGTTGATTAGATCATTAAAGTTTTCCAGAATCATGATCATAGAGGCACGATTGTGGTGAAGGTGTACTAGTATGCATTGGGTGGTAGGAGGTAGAAGATGAAACAAATTCCATTGATTAGAGGGGAAAACATATCAGATCAGGTGGCCCAGATGAATCCGATCAGAGGATGGGAAATCATTCCAAGTTCATAAAAATCAAATCAACTGATCAATGATCCAAATGACGCATTTGAGTGATTAGATAGTCTTGGTTTAATCAAACCAAGCCCACATCAAAATGTGTCATGGTTTCTACATGCTTTATAATACTCAGTGTGTTGAATGAAATTCAAAAATATAATCCTTCTCCCGGTACCACCCCATACAATTCTGCGGGTACACTCTACATTCAACCTCTCTACAGGCCCTTGGACCAAACTTTTCATGGGCTCAACCTCGTGTGTTTATGCAGGCTTACCCATGGCACAACACATGCAAGTTTTAGGTGGGACTCAACTAGATACCCTTGGGTGCGGTGGACCTAGTGTGCCCCAAGTGTCCTTGATTGAGTTTGGCTGGTCACCTAGTAGGCTATCCTTTATTTTTAAATAATCCCCATATAAAACAATTTTTTTTAAAAATTATATATAATAGAATTAAACCTGAAATTCATGACTACTTAAACTTATAAATCCAAGCATCTTCATCCTCAACAAGCATCCATATTCTTCTAATATTTTTGGAATATGAATCTTAATGTTTTTATTCAATGTACCCAATGTGAAAATTAATTTTTCAAACCTATTAAAAATTTACGATCAGCATAATAAATCATTTCATTTGTTAAAACAACATATAATTAGAAACCACTATGTGGATCTTTTAAGTTCATCATACAATAGGGTATTGGATGTACTTATTCAAAAGTTGTAACAATGTGTGACAGTCATTGAGACACATATTGAAACATAAGATAAGGTTAAAAGTATTCTAATTTAATTATGGATAATATCCAAACATGGCATCCAATGTCATTTCATGAGCCCATAAGGACAACCCAATCATCATCACTTCAACCATCCACTCACAAAGCACATAATGAAATATCATTGATAACAAATTAAATCATTGTTATCAAAAATTATTTTTCAATTATACAAATAGATTTATTTAATGAATCTAATTTAGGTCATTAAAATAAATTTACAAAATTAAATTGAAGTTCCAAATAGAGAAATATTTTGGATGTTTTTACTTTAAAAACATGCATTGTTGTCCCTTCTACAGGATTGAATTTAAATTCATTTTTTCCACTTCTATGTTTTGAATTTGATGAAACAGATCCATATATGAAATCACTACAATTTAAAATATATAATATGGTAAAATTAGTTTTGACCAAAAATATTAGGGAATGTAGAAAAAATTAATTATAATTAATAAGGTGAAATTAATCTTAACAAGGGACTAAACCTCAAAATCAACTGCCAAAATGACCTAGAAACATGACTAAAGTCCACTATATGGTCATATTTTAACCCTATAATACCTTTTCTAATATTTAGTACATTATGGGGGCTAATTTCAATGGAAACAAATTGTGGGATTTTCTTTTCCAAAATTTACAAGATTTCCACTCCACCTCTTATATAAAAAAGTACTCAAGACTCTCACTTCCTCATACATCTCAAGAAACATATTTTTGATTAGGATCGTCCCACGTAGCTCCTAAAAATCCATAACCTCATAGTATAAGTGTCACATTTTGAATAAATATATCAATGGAATCTCGTTGGGGAAAACCAAAAATAATTACCTAAATAAGAGGTAACAGCTTTCCTCAAGTTATTTAGTTTTATCTCCATTATCCACCCCATATAATATTCTTATTCCATTTATATATAAAAACATCAGTATCCTCAATATAAAAAATTTTGTATTGTTATGGGTTCTACCTACACTTACACACACTTCCATCTAATGGGTAATTAACATACCATATATGTGAATAATGAACTACAACCTCACTAAATGATGATAGTTTCTTCATCCTTTTCCTCCTCTCAAGGTTGGTAATTATGATATAAATGATGTTTATATATGATATAAAGTATATTTATAATTTCTTTATGATTATTTAATTCTTTTATAACACACACCTTTATGAACTCCATTTTGTGGGAATATAATATCATTGTTTTTGGTAGTGTGGATTACTGCCCCCTCAAAGCAATGTGACTCATTCCCCCTATACATGGAACATATAAAGGATAATAATAAAAAACATATATAACATTTATAAAATATATATAATAATTTATTTTAATATATATATATATATATATCATTTTTTAATTTTTATATGGAAAAGAAATGAAAGTAGTGTTAATGGGTACATACGACCTACCATCTCCATGAACATTGCATTTCATTAATTATTTCAAAATGTTACGAATTATTATAAATAAAGATATAATTGATATATATACTAATAAAATCATGGTTTAAATTAATTATATGATGAAATATCGATCTAGGTAAGAGGGAAAATAATTAACTACTCAAAACATAGTAGAAAAACTAGGTAAATAACGCATAAAATAGTGAAAATAATGAAATAGTGTTAACTGATAGGTAATAAGATATTATAAGAAGATCGTATATGATATCATAAATAATAATACAGTTCTGGAATAATTTATTAACATGTTTAAAACCATAATACACTGTTTTAATGGATGTGCAATCGAAAGAAAACTGAAGGTATGTAATTTTGTCTCAATTTACCTTCTTTTCAGACTTTTTTGTTGTTATGCCCCTAGTTTATTTGGTATAGGGTATATACTACTCTTTGTATTTTTATATCATTAATATACATTTTAATGACATTATAATTTTTATTTAATTTTATTCCTTCCTGAGATGTATGATTTAAATTTATTCAAAGTGGTGTGAGACACTTTTCAATGTGTAGTGATAATTTTCCTCTAGAAATGTTTTAATGATATTTCATTCCCATTCAAGGAAATTATATTAAAATTGTTGAATAAAACATTTTATTTTAATCTAATATGGTTATTCATGACCTTTTTAATGTATTAGTACCTTTTTACCACTCTTTGGTACTCAAAGTGTTTTATAAATTATTTTTAAGAAAACCCAACTTCATTTATCTCTTTTGTCATAGAACCAGTTTTTTATAAAAACCCTATTTTCAAAAATAAACCAGTTATTTATATAATTTTAATTTTTTTATTAAATATAATTATACCCTTTTGTTCTTTTACCAATGTATTCAAAGGAATATTATTTTCTATTTCCGAAGAAGGGATTTTTCAAACTTTTTTATGATAAAAAAACAAAATGTTCTTTTACCTCATATTACATTTATAGATTTACATGATATTATATATTAGAAGCATCCTTTTAATATTTATAAATTTAATTTTTAATGAAATTTTTTTCAAAAGGTATTTACAATGAAACATTTTTAAAAAAAGGCTTTCTATGAAAAAATGTTATTTTCATAATAAATGATTCTAAAAGATATTTTTATAATATTTCTATTATTCAACCACAAAAACCCTTTATTTTTAATCCACATAGATTATGTTGTATTTATGACATATTTATTCTTTTCTGGAAGGTTTATGATTGATTTGTCCATAGATAATATTCACACTCAATTCCTTGATTATTTTTAGCACCCTTGAAATATTCAATTTTTTATAAAGTAGTTGACATTGAATTTCCCATAAATTACAAATCATTTTTCATGGATACGCTTATTTTTTGAACCATATTCCATTTTTTAAATGGTGATAACTTCAAAAGTTATTTCATTTTTTATGGAAATATTGATAAATACATTTCTTTTTTTCAATTCAGATATTTGATAAGGGATATTGATGAATAGATATAAGGAATGATTGACCCATGAAAGTCATAGGTTGGGGACCATTTATGATAATTCATATAGGGTAGGGACATGTTTATGAAATTCCATCGATGAATTAAAAGTCTTATGAGATGAAATTAGTTAGAAAAAAACCATTCAAGTTTGTTCCTATAAAGAATATATGGTTTTCTACCCATAGTTTTAAATAGTCTGGATGATTGATCTTAAATGTAGAGATTTTCATGTTCCTTATACATGACATCTAGTAATTTATAATTTCCTTCATTTGATTCACTTATTATTATCCATGATATTTTTCAGCAACATATCTAATGATTAATTTTATTATCAGTTTATTGATTTAATTGCATGTGTTTTGGTATATTACATTTTTATTTTAATTTTCTTAATATAGTAAATTCAATATAAATTTTTCTAGTTATTACCTTTAAATGTTTTTTATATTCTTCCTTATCAATTTTTTGATTTCATGGTATCTGTGTTCAGCTATTTACTATTCCATAATTATTCTTCTCATAGATTTTTTATTTATCAACTATATGTTACCCTTACTGATCATTTGAGATCACCCTTATTCTGTTTCCCTTCCCCAGGAATCCAATAATTATTATAATAATGATGTTGAAAGATATCATAGATGGAAAAAAGTTATTATTCCCAAAAGAAAAAATTATGTTGTAATTATTGTATTTATTGTAATAAAAGACTCATATGTATATCTAGTTTACCAAGACTACTAAAATCTTTGATCTTTCAGTATTTGATTCCTTGTAATCATGCCAATGTAATGGTATTAGTCACAGGCTCTGAGATCTCTGCTATTAGGCCACTCTAGTCTTAGGGTGTAACACATAATATACTATATTATTGGGTATGACCCCAGTGGGTATGGTCATATAAATGAATTATCATTGTAGTCGAGTCCTTGGAATATCATTTTAGAGTTATCTTTCATATGAGGAACAGTTCTGTAATTAAATTCAATGATGATAGGGAAATTTTTAAATTGGTAATCGGAGAAGGGAAACATGTATAGGTATATCAGATGATACATCCTTTAACCGTGATTCTTATAACCTATTAGTCTACCCAATGATATAATATTTCATTATGATGTGTAATAAGGAATATACGTGAAACATATGATGGTGAATTATAGTCATTCAAATATTTCATGTGTCACCTCATCTATATATGTTCCAATCCCTATAGTTTCACAATATCAAGTCAAGGGTACTATGAAATAATATCAAAATTGGGTATGGAGGTAGGTTAATTATGAGAACATGCTTTTAGTTTAACCACCCTCCATTATTTAATGGGTTATGAGGCATTATTTCAAGTACTTGGTTGAGGTAAATCCTTTCATTGTGATATGAGGTAGTTTCTCTCTGATGTTTTTATTAAATATTCATATTAATAAGATAATAGTTCATACAAATGTTTTATGAGACTACCCATTGTCTAAATACACCATAATCATTTTAATTAAAGAGGCATCCTATGTATTTACAATGAAGTTTCACCCCTACTATGGGAGAAGGTTGAAATCTCACCTGAAGATAGACAAAGTAGTAGGGTTGATGAAGATCCATGTTGAAAGAAACATTGAGATTAGAAGCCTCCAAATACTAGGATTTTTTGACTAAGGGTGAGATATATGGAGGAACAATTTTTTGTGTGATAGTATTTAGATATTGACGATGCATCACTCTACTACAATAATGTAACACCTTGTGATTTTAACAAGTATTTTCCATTAAATAAATTTATGGTTAATATATTATTTCACAGGAAACACATATATAAAAAATAATTTGATACAATTTATTTATTAAACAAAAAAAATATAAACATTAATAGATAATTAAAATATAATATTAACCAACATTATAAAATTATATGATGAATAAATCTAAAATTAAATAAAAAAAATTAACATAAAATCTTTATCTTCATTGTTTTATATTAGGATAATAACCACAACTAAAAATATGAAAAATAAATATTAGTATTAGAAAAATAATATAAAAGATGGGAGTGAGGTAAGGGATTAAAATGAAGGATTCTTGAGATATATGTAAATCTATATTACAGACAGAAATATATCAATTAAATATTTATCCATTGGAAATATGAATATTTGTAATACGGTCATCACAAGTTTGATTTGTGGATATAAAACCACTGAGTATAAATTTTTCTATGGTATATTAAATTAAAGAAATGTTTAGTAAAAAATTTAAAATAATTTAATAATACATATTTATTGAATAAAATAAAATATAACATTTAACTAAACTATTTTATTATAAAAATATATTTTTATGCCTTACATATTTTTATTTTTAATGAATGATTATATTTATTTATTAAAAAATCAATATTTTAATAAATATTTAATTATAAAATTTAATATTTAGAAGATCAAATAGTTATATTTAAAGGGATGTGACTAAAATAATCAAATTTAAAAAATGGATATTTTTATAAAATTATTTTTATTAATTATTTGTAAATTTTTATTATTACAAATTTAAATTTTCAGTTTTAGATAATAAGTATAATTAAATTATTCAATTTTAATAAATCATTTTAATATTTTTTAATTAATAATTGATATGACATATAATTCAGATCCCTATTAATGTCTAAAGTAATTATAATATTAAAATAGTTTTTCTTATCTATATTATTTTATCTGTAAAAAGATATAATCCAAATATTTAGAAATTAAATTATATTTAATATAATTTAAAATTGTAATTAGAATATTGAAATTCTGTAAGGATATTAATTTTTTTTAGACAAAAAAATATGTTACCAGGGAAATAATTGAGTTACCACAAAAAACATAAAATAAGGTAAAACTTGATATAATAAAAAAGAAAAAAAACAATAATATTACCAGGAATTATTAATAAAAGTGTGTATGAAGTGTTTCTATAACTAAAAATATAAAACTATATTTATTTTCTACATTTTATCTACACTCCATGAAAACATACTTTTCATACACATTACCAAATAGGTATTTGAAAAAATGTCACTGCATCTCACCAATAAAAGGACCTCACCACAAACCTTTCATAAATACTATTTTACATAAAATATCAATTGAATATAAACTTAATTTACCTCTCTTAATTTATTATTACTATTTTTAATGTCTTTTTTCTACAAGAAATAAATCTAAACCCATCATTTTGGAGGAACTCATATAAAAAATGGAATAATTAATTAATGTAAGTGTATTGTAATTATATATATTTTTTCAGTTTCGTTATCAACTTCATCATTCCTAATATATTAACCAATAATAATTAAATTATATTAACATAATTATTATTATTATAAAATGATATTTCAGATATAATGCTATATACTCTTTTTATTTTATTATTATAACACATTCTTGTTTGGGTTGGATCCACCACATACTTGAATGATGCTATATTATCTTAACCATTTATAACATGAAGTATTACCAAGAAATTATTATAGATAATATATTATAAAAATGTGTTATTTATGTTAAGGATAATTTTCTATAAGGTTAACAGAAAAAATTATTTATTATTTTACTGTAACTTGTTCTTATCAGTAAATTACCCAAAAATATTTAACATGGATTTCATTCAGGTGAATCACAACCATTAAATCCATAAAATCAACTTGGTATTATATGTATTGTGGAAAAAATGATTCCAAATCCATTAGTTATATGTGAATTATTAACATGATGCTAGATAAATAAAATCCACATTGTAATTGTTAAAAAAGAACGAATCAAAAAATATTACAAACACTAGATAATGAAAATAATAAACTACTAACAATTATATGTGTAAATAACAAAAATAATTAATCATTGGATAAGGTAAAATATATGAATAAGGGTGGTAGATATTTTATTATTAGGGTTATTTTTATTATTCACTATATTAAATAAATTATGTAAATTGAAAATAAATGGCAGTGCTTCTTTTCAAATATGTTTTTCAAATCAAGATTGATTGTGAATAAATTTTGGTTCGAGGGAAATTTTATGTTATATATTTCTAAAAATACCTATATTTTATTTCCATCATATTATTATATCGAGTTTCCTGTTTTATTACCATGTAAACACACATTGGTAAATAATTTACCCAATGTGATGCTTATAAGTGATATCGACCATATCTAATATTTTTTTCCCAATAATAATTTTCCATGATGTTGATATTATTAATATTATTATTTATATCCTTTTCTATTAATTTATGCCACCATAAATAGAAATTACTTTTTCGTTGAAATTATTTTAAAATGATTGAAATGAATCTTTTTTTTATATTTTCTCCGTGGGACATTTTCTAATAACTTCACCCCTCAGTATGAATGTTTGAAAAGAATATTCCATTTAATGATATCAAGAAGAATCTATTTACCCACTATTAGATTCATTTTTAATATGGAGTATTAATTTAAATGATTTCATGTCTTTCTAATATTAATATTTTTTACCCTTATTAAAAAAATATTTTATTTTTAGGTAAATTATATAAGAATAACATATACTTGCTATTATTTTCAATGAATTTATTCAAAGGATTTTAAAATATTTTTCATTTATTTCATGATACTTTAATATTTATTATAATCCACTGGGGACATTATTTAATGATACAATACACATTCTTTCTCTATATGTCTTATGATATTATTTTATACGGTTCTTCAGGAAATTAATTCCTTTATCACAGATTAATTATTCTACGATTAAGAATATTTTCATGTTATTTGGGAAAAATATGTATTTTATATCATTATGTGTCAGATGATTTTTCTTAATACCTATTTTTTATTAGATATTGTTTCATATCTCCTGATAACCTATGGGTACATGTGTGGTCAGCCCGATCCTAATGGTACACATGTGGTTATCTCTAGCCTAGGTAGACATTAGTGGTCAGCCCAAAGCCAATGATCTATGTGTGGTCAACCAAATATTATTGGTAAATGGGCGGTTAACCTAAGACCCAAGGTGCATGGGTGGTTGTCCTATGTCGTAATGTTCAACCGTTGTTTATCACAATAATAACATATTATGAATTGATGGTTAGTCAAGTCTATTATCATATGAATGTCCTTAGGATTTTATAAGAAATTTTATTAATCTCATTAAAATATTCATTCCATATTATTCTCTTAGTTTTCATGAATCTTTAATTGTCACATATTAATGAATCATGTTTCCACACTCCCAGACTCATGTGTTAATTTTTTACCTAAGGCCATATATCTTGATTCATGATTTATGATCCATGTTTAATTGGGTATTATTTCCTTATATTATGTTAACATACTTTTTTTATGTTCTCATTACAACATGTGTATATTATACCAACATATGATTATTAATTATTTTTTCCATGTGTACCATTACTAAGAAACCAAGATAACCATTTTTTTTATATTTTCATTCAATTGGAAATGAAAATGAGTTTTATATGTGATATGAATATAATGATATCATTTACAAGAATTGATTTTAGAAATGTAAAAGTGTTTTATTTAATATAGAATGATTATGTATTTAATATCAAAAGAAACTAAACATATAGCTTATGAGGTGTCATTTTATGTGATATGTGGAAAATATTTATTTTAAATTAAGTAATATATCTATGTATTATAGTCGGGTAGACTCATTTGGTATTATAGTGGGTTTTCAAATTTTCTTTCGAATATGTTTTAAATAATAAGGAGATAAATCATATGGAAACAAATGATGAAGAATTAGCGAGGTTGGATAAACCTAATATTTCATAGTTTTAAATAGAGGATTCTTATTCTAGGGATTCTTAGTAATAATTTTCCTAAACATATTATTACCCACTCAAATTATTATTATTTTATACTCATGATACCCATTTTATTTTAGTATATAATTGAGGACATAAAATTTTTAAGGTGACATGTATACCCATTATTAAATACATAAGTTTTTTTGTGAAAATTTCTCGTCATTCCTTTAAATATTGAAAATTACAAAAGACTATTCGATCATATTCCCAATGATTGAAATTGATTTTTTATAAGAAATAATTGTTTTTCAATAATTATATATCACATCTATATAAATTATATAATTGAAGTTAGTGGAACTATACTTCCTAAAAACATTATCACCCCACTTTATATGAATTATATTTGATTTGGTAATATATTAGAACCCTCGACCTAGAGCCCTTATAAATTTATGTTTCATGGAAGTTATATTTCATACCCAAAATAAATATATGATTATATACTAGTGTGTGGATGACTATGAACTATACATAGAGGTTGAATCAATTATATAGGTCTTAATTCTAAATAATGAGGATAATTTATCACAAATCGATGAAAAATATTAATATTGAACAAACATAAATTTTCCTAGTATATATATATGTATATTGAAAAGGGTTTCTCATTCATCCCCCATACAATGTGGTTATGTTTTAAGAAGAATTAATACATAGTGTTATTCTTGTACAATGAAATCTTTATAGAATGACCACTGTTGTATAGAATGAGATAAATAATCAACTATTGTAGAATCAATATAAGTGTTTTATCCACCCATATGCTTCACCATGGAAAAAACATAATCTTTTTGTCAATAACAATGTTGGATCAATGTTCATATGAATTGAATATATTAAACATGACATGATCACTATCGAGAGAAAATATACTTTACCTCATATTATTGACTTCATTGATCAAAAATCATGGCTCAAAATATCGTAATAATTATAATTTGATCTAAATATAATAAACTAATAGTTATAATAGAGGAAATATCCAACAGAGATATTTTTATGACATAAGGACACTATTCATTCTAATTTATTCCATCTATGAAAGAAAATTCTCCTATTATCTTTATGGAGATGAGGAATAGGGTCATTAATTATCAGCACAATAAAATTTTAATTTAATTTATAGATGATGTTATAAATTATTACGTGATTAAGAAAGAGATTCTAGTTCAGTTTAGGATTATTCAAAATTCAATGAATAAGATAAAATTTATTCCAAACATGACAAATGTGGATTATGGATACAAAATATATCAATATATTGTCATGAAATTACATGAAAGGATATATATATAGGACCTTTAAATATTTAATAGATTGAAAATTGAAATAGACTAATGACTATAATTGAAATCTATAGTTTTCATGGATCAAATGGATATTATGAATTCATTATGTGTAAATTCTCATGATTTTCAAATCTATTAACCATATTTCCTCTAAAGGTCTACATGTTACAATTGGAATATGATTGTGAAAAAAAATTCAATGATCTAAAGAGAAGGTTTTTTAATCAACATATTATCACATTATCCTATCACAAATAAGTGTTAAAGAATTATAGTGATGCATCAAAGAATAGATTGGGATGTTTCCTAAAGAAAATTCTTTGTGATATAGGGAATGACTCACACCAATTAATGGATCACGGAAAAAATTACATGTGTCATGATTAGGAGCTAGAATCATTACTATTTGAATTAAATATATGGTGGAATTATCTATATAATTAAAAGTTTAATTTATATATATCGACCATAAATTATTAATGAATATATTAATTTATAAGGAGATGAACATGCACCAAAGAGATAGTTTGAGTTGATCGAAAAATATGACTATACAATGCTTTAAAAAAATTGTAAAGAGAACAAAGTTAATGATGCTCAAGGTATGAAAGATCATCCCACCATATACATTATGAGGTTATAAAAAGACCCAATTACTATTTATTTTTAATGTATATAACCATGTATCATAAGGGAAGGGGGAAATAAATATCCTTCCCAAATGAATTCCCATCCATCCATCTATATGTAGATCAAGAGGTGTATAAGGAGGATATGGAGATAAAAAAAAGTAATAAATATAATATTGTTCATTAAATTGCACTTCTATTATATTAATATTAATGAAAATAATATGTGTCACATAAAAAACATAATCATGAAACAAATATAATGATAATGAACATAGCTCATCATTATATATCCATATCTGAAGAATATTATTGTATACTAATCTCAAAAATTAGTTCATGTGGAAAAACATAAAGAGGAAGATTGCAGAATATATATATTTATGATCAATTTTCCAACAGGTTAAGGAAAAACATAAGAAGTATATTGCTCTGATTATACAACTACATGTACCGTTTAGAAAATGGGAGAACATATTTATAAATTCTATTTTGGGTTTTCACAAGTCCCCTGAATGATAACATGAATTTTTGGTTATTTTTGATCAACATATACAATCATCAAATTTTATTGGTTTTTGGGATGTTTTATCAATAGATCAACTTTCCATGTTACACAAAAAAAGGTGGTATGGAATTATGTAGTGTGTTACTTTGTGTATCTGGTTGATATTTGTTGTTTACTATGATGATTTAGAAAAGTATCCAATATGAATTGGATATATATATATATATATATATATATATTTTACATAACATATCATCTTCATATTGATTGTAAATTTTATAAGATTATTCAATACTAAGAGGGAATACTGTGATCTCATTCAATGGATTTAATAAGGTGATTGGGATCAATAACTCCCCCTAGTAGAGTTGTTATTTAACAAATATTCCATTTCTAGTATCAAACAAGGTCCAAATGAGGCTATATGTGGGAAGAGGTGAAAACATCTTGCATACAATGATAATGTGTGAATTAAAAGGTTAATGGGATGAAAACTTACATACATTTTTCCATATAATATTCAAAACATTAGGTGTCATAGAAAAGTTTCATTTAGTTGATATAAGATATTTGGTGATAATAATCAATGAAATATGGAATTTTACGTTTCTGAAGAATTATTCTATTTAAAATCTCAATGGATGAGGGTTATGAGATTCCAAAAGGAATTAAATTTGATCCTCAGAAACATTATCCCTTTCAAAATACATGATCATTTTAGGATGGTATCTTATCATCCTACACTTCTACTGAAGCATTCCTAAGTGAAATAAATATTCCATGTATCAATTTTGTGTAAGTACATACATGATAAATCATATTCACCAAACTCATTAGTAGAACATTTTGAAAATGATCACACATTTGTAGAACAATTGTTCAAATAATATATCATTGATATAATGTAAAATGATGCAAGATCTAGTGTTTTCTTAGGAGGTATAAATAAATATATATATATATATATATATATATGTAGTTTAAATTAATTTTTAAGCTATTGTGAGTACTCATTGAAGACATGGGTGTGTTTGGGGGGTAATGGAGTGGTGTGAATCCCAATAACCAACTTTTTGGAAAGAAATTAGTATGCCACATGTTTAGTAGAAACTCTGTAGGGTAAGACACACAATTACTCTAACCGTGTGAGGCCAGGATAAAGTGGTGCAGGGGGTCACATGGTTTGAGGAAAAAATTCAACCTTAGGTTCACGCCCATGTGAGGGGATATGTAATATTTAGTAAAGGGTTTCACATGTTTTTCACATGGATATTCAAACCATGCAAGTGAAACCATGTGAGGTGTCGTTTAACATAGTGAAGGGAACATGGTCTCTACATGTTTTGGCCAACTAGGTGTCCAAACCATGTAACCTAGTTAAAAAGATGGAAATGACCATTATGAAAGTAAAAAATATTATAAATTAAAATATTTTTTTTATTTCCACCTATGGAGAACCTCTTCAAAGAGAGAGCTCCATTTTGAAGACACATTATTGGATTGGCTCCTGTTTCATCATCCATACTCAGAATTGAATGTCATCGGTCTTGTTAGATTCATGCCGATAATTTACTCGAGCATAATTTTTACATTAATTATCTGACTTCATATTTATGGAGTTAATTCACTACATTATAAAATTACCCATTTTTAGTATTTTAAACTATTCTTTTATTTTTCATATCTAGATCTAATCAGATCTCGATACATTAAAATTGGTCTACAACAGACCTACAGTAGATGTTATATAACTTTTACCAAAAGTTTGGTGTTGTATGGAGCTAGTTTATATGGTTCCACATGATGGAATTTTTGGTGTCTCTATAAAATGAATTATATAATTTAATTAAATATTTTAGGAATTGTTAGGGATGTCCACTAGATCCTTGAGTTTATTATAGGTTGTTTCGCAAAAAAGTCCACCCATGGGGTGTGTCTTTTGATTTTTCCTATTCTTATACCACCCATGGAGAGTGAGTGAGATTTCCTAGTCAGAGTAATTTTTTTTAATTGAATTGAATTGAATTTAATGATTAGGATAAGTTTTTATACCTTTTCCATGTGATAACATGATGATGACTAATTTAATTATTTAAATTGATTTTAGATTAATTATTAAAATGTGTGGATAAAATCATGGAATTTAATTGATTTGAATTTTTATTGAAATGAGATGATGAATTGAAATGGTAGTGGATTATATTGTTAGTATACCTTGGATATTGATTCCATTAAATTCAATTGATGTTTCTCTCATGGATATTATTTATAGAAGTGGACACGTTAGACCTATTTCTCCACTGGGTCTTTTTTTGTAGGATTTATTAATACTTGCTACCCCTTGGCTCTATATTTCTTGAGATCATAATGAACATTGTCTGTTTATGTTCTCTTTGGACCCCACTAAAGTCATTACTGAGATTCCATCATGATTCCCCTAGGACTTGATTTTGACGCCTTGGTATTCAATACCTTGGATCTAACCCTTCGAGGTCTAACACTTTAGATTACATGATGATTCCTTTGTGGACCAATGATTATATGGTGTTTTCATGCTGTGTATTTTGTAGTGGATTATAGGGAATAGACATGGATATGGTTTTCAACATGTTTATATGATGTGGACATGGTGGATATCACGAATTGTTTTAAAGGCATCCCCTATTGGGGAATTTGAATCAAGTGGGTATACAATACAATAATACGTTTTTAGTTATATTTTATTTATACCATTGTTGTGGGAGTCTGATTATTGTTTTTTGGGAGCCTTTTATTGATTAAAATTTTCCTCTTATAGGAATTAATCTTTATTTGGGTATTTAACTTTTATTACTATCATATATGTTATATACCATGCACATTGATTTAGCTTGTTTAGAAAGACTGTATATGTTATGAAAACTATTGGTGGTGGCCTACTGAGTGATATGTCACACCCTATTTGGGTTAATTCTATGTACCTAGACAGACGTCATGGATGTAGGTAGGGACCGAAGAAAGCACCCATAGTATGCTTTTTTATTTGTGCTATGATTAGGAGAAAGGGAGCACATGACTAAACTAGGATCATGATGAAACTTAGAGATAACTAATTTTTGTCTTTTGGGAATTTTGATACAGATATGGTTCTGGTTGCTTGTATACATATTTTCGTAATTTATAGAGTAATTACAAGGCCACTCATTTAGTATATGAGATTTTATTTGGACCTTTTTATTTTATATATTATTCTTAATGATTTATCATTGATCATATGTTTATCTACGTCCATTATTGATATATATGATTTCTGACACTATATTATACTCTTCAATTAGGGCATAGTCTCCCCAAAGACACACCCTTGTCCCTCGCTACTAGACAGTAGACTCTATCATATGTGGAGGCACTCTTATGTCTATGCGACCCACTGGTTTGGGGCATCGTTTAGTGCCATACAGGTTGGGATATTACAAAATGTATCAGAGAACATATTTTCTTATTTTTTTACTATTTGAGGAAAATATACTATGATAAGAAGGAATTTAAATTTGGTAATGAAATGTGACTAGGAGTAGCCAACCCATGTTTAGAAAAAATCCAAATTTCCCAGAATGTAATTGTTATTTTAGGGATTATTCCTATCATTGTTGATTTGATTCCACTATTGGTTGATGTACATAAGATCTGATGCCATAATTGATATGATTTAGGATCTGATTTATCATTTCTAGATGATTCAAGGGTATGCATCTCATCCATCCTTTTAGTTACATAATAGGAACCACATTCCATGAATTGTTTTATTCCATAGAGGTTACATTGCTTGACTGCATGGATTTTTGATGTCTGTCTTGTCTGATATACTTCTAAAACTCCATGAAAATTTTCTAGGAATTGAGAAACATGGTTGGTAATTAGATTTTCTTTTATAATTAAATTTTTTTTCGTTTTTATAATATAGTAGGCACCCTAAGTTGTCATCTATGACTTGTTGATTCATAGACCATTGGTCTCATGGAGTAGAACAGGTAATGGTATGGATTATGTTGAATTCATTTTTTTGGTTCATGAGTTGTATGGGACCTTATCAATCGGAAGTGGTAACCCATTTGGTAAAACCATTTAAAATATTATAATTATATAATTGTGAATTTACAAGGAAATATAAATTGTGGAACATAGAACATGATCTATATATAGATTTTGAGTGGGCAGTAGGAAGTGTCTATAGTGATTTTTAAGACTATTTACTTTTTTACCTGTTATAGTTTTAGGAGTAGAGATATGGTGTTGGATTGTTTATAGGTAGGTTTTTACTTGATCTACACTGGAATCTATGATCATTTATAATAAATATTTTCATATGAGTATCTTTGGTGTTGCAGTGACATTCCACCACAACGACCTACAGTCGTATGACCGAAGGGTGGAAATGACCATGATCCAAAGATAGTGTGTAATGGGATACTAGTAGATCCTCCTATAGTTACAACTGATACACCAATGGTTTTACTAGACATAGGTGCTAAGTCATAGTTCTACGAAGCTTTTCTACACAATATGCAGATTTTTCAGGGAGCACCACAACCATCCTTTTCTATGGCTGAGATGATGTGGGTGTTCCAACAGTTGCATCCTCCCACTTTCTCTAGGGATAGAGGGACATAGTTCAATGATCTATGTCTTGTGTCTACATTTTTAATTTTTTTCATCAAGATAAAACTATTTTTTGGAGAGTAAAGCTCACAACTTATACGATATGGGTAATAAAAAAATGATGGTGGGATGTTTTGACCAGGCACTGTGATCAGGGGAATATGGATTTGGATGATTTCCAAATAATATTATATGGTTAGTTTTTCTATAAGACTGTATGATTCGAGTAGGATAGTGAGTTCAAACATTTGGATAAGGGCACATTGACAGTTACGAATTTTTTTGAATGATTTATAGAGCTATGGAAGTTTACCCCAATATATATTGTGGACAAGAAATTGAGTGTGAGATGATTTTAGGATGGCCTCATACATTCTATTTAATATTAGGTCTACATGGTTAGGATGAAAAATATTAATGAGATAGTAAATTATTCCCGGTTTATAGAGAGGAACCCAATTGACGCTGGAGGTATAGAGAAATCTAGTTCAGCCTCTCGACCCAGTGGTTCATCTTCCAATGGTATGAAGCACCATTTTCAGGCTTACAATGAGATGAGTATAAATCATACTATATGTGATGTTATCATTATTTCCTCCATTGGTTTGGAAGATGGGTTTATACTAGGAATAAGTGTGATTGATACCCATATGAGGATCAAGATTGCGGCATGATAGACCACATACATCATCTTTATAGGACCATTCCTCTACCAGTTAGTGGAAGGGGTCAACATTGACTCCATGTTCAGTAGTGTGTTTCATAGCTCAATGTCAGGTTGGGATATTGAAATTTAATGGTCATTTAGGATGAAGTGGTGGTCATGGTTGAGGATGTGAGTAAATAGTTGTACCTAGTCAGTATAGTGTGAATACTTTAGGTAGAGAGGTTGTTTCACAGGGCTTCAGTTTAGGCTAGATATAATTTGTAAAACATGTACCTGAGGAGGATATTTTCATTCCATATAGGGTGATAGGTATGATATTAGTATACACTAATATAACATGTTATAATTTCTATATATTTTCGTCTCATAATTTTATATATGTACCTATGGTTGAATGTTTTGGGCTCATTATTCAGTTTTAGGATGGAATTATGAACTTGAATACTCTGTATGGAATTAGAAGAAAGGGTGTATTCTAGTGCAGAGAGTGCCCCCATGAGACTGTTAGGTGTCAATTCATATGTGCATATTGTTCATCAAAATTATTGGGTTCTACATCATAATTGGGATGGAATGGATAGATTAATATCAATTTTATATTGAATATTATCACCTGAGTATGACATTCACATCATAAGAGGGAAGGTATTGTATTAATACTAGAGAATGAGATTTAAATGAGATCTACTCTAGAATAAAGAATCATGGGATGGGTGTGATGGTAGCCCAGGTCACAAGTTTGTATCTGGATGATCAGTGATCATGTTTAATAGATTTCCCTCGAGTGATTGACAATTTAAAGGATGCTTTCCTAAAATACATTAACATTTTACCTTGTAAGAGAGTGGTGAAGTTCTCTATTGAGCTAGTTATCGGATCTGAAATGGTATATATTCCTCTTTATAGGTTGGATGTTAGGGAGTTTCAAGAGAAAAATAGGTACCTATAAGACTTTAAATTAAATAGGTTTATAAAAGTTAATACTTACATATGGGGTTCATGAGTCCTTTTTGTGAAAAAATAGGATCATACCCTCCTAACATGTATGGATTATTGAAAATAGAACGAGTTGAAAATTAAGGATATGTATAATTTTCTATAGATAGATGATTTTTTATTAGCTATGACGAGCTAGTGTGTTCCCAATAATTGACTTGAGTCCATGTTATCATCAATTATGTGATTGACATGTAGACATACCTCATACAACATTTCATAGTAGCAATTCTCTTTATGAATATTTAGTTGTGCCATTTGGACTCATAGATGAACCATTAGTTTTCATGGCACTGATGAATTGTGTAGTCCATCCTTATCTGAATTATTTTTTTGTGGTATTTATGGATGATATCTTAGTGAATTCCCACAATTGGTATGACCATGCCAAATATATTGATATCATTTTGAATACACTGAGAGAGAATAATCTATATGATAACCTCACAAAGTTACACTTCTCGATAGATAATATTCACTTCCTGAGTCATATTATCTAAGATACCAAATTTTAAATTGATCTAGAGACGGTGGGAGTTGTAGTTTGTTTTGAGAAGCGAAATAATGTATTCAATATAAAGTGCTTCTTAGGGCTAGTTAGATATTACATGAATTTCATATATGACTTATCAAGATTATAAAAACATTTTATGATCTGGAATAATATATATGTGATGTTTTTATGGTCAGATACCCAAGAGCTAGCCTTTCAGGAGGTGAAAGGGAGACAAAATTTTGTGCTAGTTTTGATTCTTCTAGACCCTAGAAGGATTTTCACAGTTTATTATAAAGCATTAGGTATCCATTTAGGAGTAGTTTTGATGAATAAGGAGAGAGATAGAGATTCATGGTGTGTGGGTCTTGGAATTTGATGCCACATGAGAGGAATTACTTGATGTATTATATCAAGGTAGACGATGTTGAACATGAGTTGTGTTTCTAGAGACATTATTTAATGGGAGATCATTTTGTGGTGTACATGAACCAAAAAATTGTTATGTATTTATATAAATGAAATGTTTTTAATTTTATGCAGCGAAGGTAGGTTGAGTACCTACATTCTTTTGACTTCAATCTAGCCTTTACACATGGAATTGGAAATCTTGTGGATCATATACAGAGTAGGTGGACTTTAATATAGATATTTCACCAGGCCAGTAACCAGTAGGCTCTTATGTATTTTATTTTTGATATGTTCTTGTAAGTGTTGAACTATTAGGGGAATACTTTTTTTCTTCCTTAGATATGAACTAGACCCTTTTGGATAGAGATAAGATAAACAAGATGTTGGATCTTGAGGGACTAGTCATATATGAGAGTGTGGTAGGTGAGGACCCACCTCTTTGTTGGATTTTGGGAGAGTATGAAATCCATAATATTCATGGTTGTTCATGGGTTCTGAAAGACATAAGATATGACATGATGTGGGGGTTTTAGGGGTCAATTTGGGTAGTTCATCTGGAAATCACCAAGATGCATCATGACTTTCACCGTCAATATTTGTGGACATGTATGCAACATGCGATAGTTGGTATGGTTGCGATGTTTTTCACCTTTCAGTATGTGGAGGTAGAAAATCATCGACCTACTAGTATTTTATCGTATTTACCCATTCTTGAGTGTAAATAGCATGATGTCGCGAGGGATTTCATGACTGGTTTACTGAGGTCACCTTATGTTAGAGAATCCATTTGGGATGTTTTTGACATGATCATGAATGATTCTCATTTCCTATCAATAAAGGAGACCTTCTTAGTAGATGAGCATGGGTGGTTCAATATCCATGTGATAGTTTGACTTCACAAGGATCCTTATAACATTGATTAATATTGGGATTCCCATTTTACATCTCATATATAGAATAATTTTTAGAGTGATTTGGGTACATAGGTTCATCTGAGAAGAAGATAGCACCCTCAAACTAATGGCCAGTTAGAGCGCATGATTCAGGAGCTTGAGTATATACTACAAGAAAGTGTCCTAGATTTTGGGGTATCTAGGGAGAGGATTATACATCTAGTATATTTCTTTTTAAAATAATAGTTATAAAGAGACTATACAGATGTAACCTGATGAGGCTTCGTATAAAAGGACATTCCAATTACCAAAGATCTATTTAGATGCAGGTGAGGCAGCTTTACTCAGACCTCATCTCTTTCAAGAGACTTCAGAAGAAGTCTATTTGATCAAAAAATTTATAGATATGACTCATTTTGAATAGAAATGGTATTCTAATCACCTTACATGACCTATATATATCAATGTTAGGGATCAATTATCTTTACATATCTCACATAGGCTATAGAAGAGGCATATTAGGTGATAGGGTAATCATTCAACATAATATGTGGGTTATTTAAGATTATGTAGAGTCAGGATGGTAGCCTATCGTTTGTAGTTACCTATGAGGTACCATACAATGAATAAAATATTCCATGTATTTTAGCAGCATAATTATCACTAAGACTCGTCTCATGTTCTGAAGCCTGAAGAGATTGAGTTTCAAGTAGATGCATTCTTTTAGAAGCATAATATTGGTATCATTCAAAGGAATATTAAGATTTTTTGAGGTCGGTGACTTCCTCAAGTATGGGTTCTATGGTATAAAGACCATTTATATGATAATACATAGGATCAAGAGGCTAACAGACATGATTAATGGCCTATGTTATTCTCCATATATTCATGACCAACCATGGAAGGTAAATCTAGGGATGAATTTATTTAAGAGGGAATATTGTAAGATCCTAGGATTTACTATGAGGTATATATCTTTTTTTTAGTTTAAATTATTTTTTATAGACTAATGTTAGTACCCATTGAGGTTGTGGGTTTATTAGGAGCGTCTAGGGCTTGATCATGTCCATGAACACATCTTTTTGGAAAAACAAGGTAGGTCGCACGGTTAGTAGAAACAATAAGGGACAAGACACACTGTTACACTAATCATGAGAGGCCTGGATGAATGTGTGTAGAAGGTTGAATGGTTTGATAAAACCTTGAATCCTTAAGCACAACACTGTGAGAGGGGATTTATAGATTTTACAATAGGGTGTTTCAATGTTTTCACACAATTAGTCATACCAGACACATGAAACTGGGTGATGTGCCCCTTAACATAGTGAAGGGCTCATGATTGGTGAATGGTTTGGACAACCCATGCGGCATAGTTTAAAATATTGAAATGATTTTTTTACCTCAATACATATTAAAATTTATGAAATTAGTTTATTGTTTATAGAGGATAGTCTCTTTACAAATGGAGCTCAATTTTCAAGGAAAATACCAGGGTATTATTCATTTTTCATCATCCAGACTCAAAATTTATTGTCATTGGTCTCTTGAGATTAATTTCCTTATGTTCTTCGATCATCTTCTCACATTATTTATTTGAATTTTTATTTATAGAGTTATTTTGGTGAATGTTTATATGCCTAATTTTCCAGATTTTTGTCTGTTATTTATTTCTCTTCTGATCTAGGACAAATCAGATCTCAATGTTCGATGTCTGTTTTACTAATGTCCTACAATAGTTGTTTTATATCTTTTCCAAAAAAATCTGTGTTTAGTCGATATAGTTTCCATTTTTTCACATTATAGAATTTCTATAGTCACCTGTTAAATGAATTAAATGATTGCACTAAATATCTTGGGACATGTTAGGAATGCCCAATAGTGCCTTGAGTTCATAGGAGGTTCTCCCCAACATAGGCCACCCAAGGGGTTTCAATTTATATTTTTAATAATAATATTCCACTTGTGTTGTGCTAGTGATATTTTATAGTTATAAGATGTCTTTTTAAATTTAATTTAATAAAATTGAATTAATTGGAAAATATTTTCCTATATTTCAATGTGACATAATGATGATGATTGATTTAATTATTTAAATGGATTTTAGATAAATATTGGAAATGTGTGGGTAAACTCATTGAATGTAATTGATTGTGAATTTGTTTTTTAAATAAGATTATAAATTGAAATTTTAGTAGATTCCTTTGATGGTATACCTTGGATCCTGATTCCATTATCTTCGACGAATATTAAAACCATATATATTATTTGTGTTAGTGGGTAACTTGGACCTGTTTCTCTGTTGGTTCTTGATTTTTAAGGATGCATTGGGCTTAACAACCCATTAGATATTCCATGTTTGGGCCCATGTTGGACATGGTCTATTTACAAACACCATAGACCCCACCTAAGTATCTACTGATTTTCTATAAAGAGGCTCCTAGGTCTTGACATGGATTCCATGATCTTATTTTCCATGGATATGACCCTTCACGGCCTAACAATTGCGATTACATGGAGTGTTCATTGTGGAAACTTGATTAGGTGGAGAGTCTATTATGATTTTTATATACTCGATTATATAGAATGGCCATGGTAGTGTTTTTTCACGTGGTTGTATGATGTGTCCATGGTGGATATCTTGAATTATTTTTCAGTTATCCATGGTTTGGGTATTTGACTCCAACTAGTAGACTAGATAATATTACTTATTTATTTATATTTTATTGGTTTCCTTGTTATGGGAGCCAAACTGTTATCTATTGGGATCATTATATGTCTTGATATTATCACCTTACAACTATTAATTATTCTATTGTATTTTCACTTGTATTACTATCATATCTGTAATATACCTTGCATAGTTATTTAGCTTGTTTACACGGACTAGATAATTTATAGACACAGTTGGTGGTGATCTACCGAGTGATTTCACATATCCTATTCAGGCCACCACTGGGTATCTTGATATACTTCATTGATATTGGTAAAGACTAGGTAAAGTAACCATAACACGATTATTTATTTTTGCTATGCTTAGGAGCCTGGGAGCACAAGAATGATCTATTCTTGCAATGTTAATAAGCGATAGTTTATTTTTTTTCTTTTTGGTATTTTGTTACATGTATTAATCTAATTTCTAATGTATCTATTTTCAGGTTTTTTAGAGGCACGAAATGAAACCAAATTTTCTATATAGAATAGCCTTTTGATTTATTTATTTATTACAGTCTTCTGGAACATTTATCATATATCACTTATTTATTTATTTCATCTGTTGATCTGTATGATTGTTACCACTATGTTTGACTTTTACATGAGGGAATACTCTCCCCAAATAAACACTGTAGACACTCAGAGCTAGTCAGAATCCTCTAGTGAATGGTGAGGCACGCTTGAGTCCATGTGACCTAATTGATCTAAGACTCATTCTGTGGTATCTAGTGTGAGAAGCCGCATAAAAAATAGGACAAAACCATAGGATAATATTCTCTAGGTGAATCATAAGTTTGAAAATTTGACCTGGTATCCTGAATATGAAATGTGCAATAATTATTCCCTTCAATTTCATCAGAGTATTGAATTGGACAATGGAATTATTTTTATGGGCGGTATGGTATAAGACCACCTAATTTAACAATGTATTTTTTTCATTAATTAAATATTATGTCAAATAGATTATTTTACAAATAACACTGCACTAAGATGAACCATAATTAATTATATTATAAATATATTACAATGATAGAAAAACATTAAAACGTCATCTGAAATCAATATTAATAAACATTATTAAACTTATAAATGGAAAATATTTCTATTAAAAAAGAAAAAGAATATAAAATAGTCATCATGGTGGTTTTATATAAATATTATAATCTAAATTATAACTATTGAAAGAAAATTATGCTTTAAAAATATTATATAAATTTTGGGAAAGACGAATATGAATAAGATTATTAATTTTATAGTTTTATGTGAGGAAATATATTATAAATAAATACCACATTTTTTCATATCATTTTATGAAATATTTCATTTTAAACATTAAATACATGATATATATCCTTTGGAATAGTATGTATCCAACATATATATGCATTTTGTGTAATTTTTAGTGACACGGTAAAAATGAATATAAAAGAAAACAACTCTCTAATGGAAAAATGATAATATTTAATTAAAATATTTTATTATTAAAAAATATTTTTTTCCATACATAACATTATTATAAAGGAATTATTTGATTTACTTATAAACCACAAATAAAGAGTTCAATATGTATGGATTTATAAAATTTAATTTTTAGAAGATTTAAATTTTATTTATAGTGACGTGAATAAAATAATATAATGTAAAAAACATTTATTTTTGAAAAACTATTTGTAAAAGTATTTTTTATTATTATAATTATAAAATAAATAGTTAAATTTTAAATAATGAAACAAACATTATGATTCCATTTATAATAGAAGTATCACTTATTTAATTAGAAATTTATATGAAAGAGTATTAAGAACAATTTTTTTATTTTTAAATATTATATAAATACATGTTTATATATATAGATATTTTTTTCATTTAAAATATCAGTTACACATATTTATAAACTTAATTAGATTAAATAGAGTTAAAATTATTAGTCAGTATGTTGAAATTTTTTAATGGTTTTAATTTAATTTTTATGAATATAAAATAATTCACTAAGTTAAAATTTGATTTAACAATATAAAGGTTAAACAAGAAAAATGGTTCTAACTGAGGGGTATAGATCTAAAATAACACCCCAAAATTGCCTATTAATGTCTGTATGAGATATTTCTCTAGAAAACTTATATTTTCTCATTGTTTTCCATTTTGGATCAAATTTCTATATAGAAAGACATTCCTTACATATTATGGAATATGTATTTTTAAAAAGTTTACTTAAATTAATCTAAAAAAGGACATCTCCACCACCCAGTCCCAAGGAAATTTCTATAAATATCACCTAAATATCATCCCATTGGTGTTCTAAAAATTCATTATTATATTTTTAGTATCCTTTGGTTCTAATAAGGAACCATAAACCCTCCATTGTGAATGAACCCATATTAAAATAGAGAAAATTCATCATATATTTTATGTTATTCTCTATTAATTTAAATTACCGGATCAGAAAAATTATATTTAAATATAATTATCTCATATAATTATGATATATTAAAATAAAAATTATTCTGATAAAATTATTTTATTATTATATTACTCTATAATCTTTCTTAATCCATAGTATAAGATGTACTTTTTTGGTTGGTACTATCACCTACATAAATGATGTCATTCTATATTAACCATTGTAAATATGAATGACTATCAAGATAATAATAATTGAAATATATGATACTAATTTTTATTATATGTAGGAATATGTTTCTATAATAGTGATTGAAAAAATTAATTATAACTATAAAGTAACTCGACGTGGTCATAAATTTCCTGAAAAATGTTTGTCATAGACGGAATTTCCAAGAAAAATACCCATAGTTTCTATCATATAAAAATAAATCACAATAATTAAAATACCATGATATATATATATATATATGAATTATAAACCTTTTATAGAATAATTTGTTTCGAAAACTATATTGTGAAACCTATACATAATAATCAAAATTACTAACTTGTGTATCTTAAAATAAATATGAAAACAAGTGTATGTATAGTGAGTGGTTATGGTTGAATATTTTTAGAAGTAATATATTTGAATATAGGGTTTAAATAAGTTATTATGATGGTTATTATAATTATACTATTGATTAAAAAATATTCATGGAATTTATAATAATAAAATTGTGTTATGTTAACAATATCATTTTTGAATTGAGATTTTTTATGAATAAATTATCATTTGAAGAGATTTTGATCTTATTTATCTATGAAATTAAATCTATAATATTATCCTATTTATATATCAAGTATTTTCAAGTTTTATTATCATTTCACTCACCTTTTAATCATTATTTACAAAAGGGGATGTTTATAAGTGATACAGACCGTATCTCTTATTTTTAGTTGGGAATAATTTTCCTCTATATCGATATTACTCATATCGATTTGAAAATGTAATTTTACATTCCTTAATAAGTGATTAGGAATATTTAATGTTTTCCAGGAGTTTATTTATAAATTTTTAGAATAATTTTTTCATTTTCCAGAGGATATATTTTTTATTTTTTACGACATTAATTACAAAAGTGAGAAAATAATATTTTTTTTAATAAATTAAACATGAATACAATTTTCCACTATATGATAAATTATAATTAATGGTGATTTTTTGAAATTTTTTATTGTTTTTGAAAATTAATCCTTATTACAACTCTTTTTTAAAATAAATTCCTTTTTAAATTAATAATATTAAAAAAGATTATTAACTTTTTTATAGGAAATTTCCCTAGTGATTTTATAAAGTGTTTCTCATATATGTAAATATAAATTAATGTTTATTATTTACCTCTATAGATATCCTATTTATCTATTTGGATTATGAAATTATTTTATAGAGTTTATTATGAAACATATACCATAATCCAGGGTTAATTGTATAATGATTATAAATGTACTAATATTCTTATATCCCACATAGTTTTTTTGTCATTATCTGATTGATGGGTTCGGTATAGCCTCTAATGGATTGGGTAAAATTTTATACCTCAGGAGCACAGATGGGTATATTCTAGGTCATCCTTGTCATAATGTTACACAAGTAGACATCCCAATCCTAGGAGTTCATGTTTGAGAATTCTAGACCCCTTGGAATATGGGTGGTAACCTCAACATAAAAAGTTACAAGTGTTTTTAGTACAAGACTACTATATCGTGAACATATGTTTTACCAAGTCCATTTTTTAATAAATTTACTTATAGTTTTCCTTAACACATGATATTTGTCAGAAGTTCAAATTCATTATATATTCATCATTTATGCATCATGTGTATGTCATGATCACATATTATTAACTCATGTTTCAAAATTCTCATGGATCATATTGTATGTTATGCTCGAATTGTTTTATAATTATTCATGATTTATAATCCATATTAAATTGGGAATGATTTTATTATGTTATACTCATGCACATTGAATTAAATTTCCATACCAATACGTTCATATTATGCACACTTATGATCATCTATGGTTATTCCACATGTTTCCCCTTATTGAGCATATGAGCTCATTATTTTGTTTTGATTTAATTACATAATAAATATATAGGGTTATTATGTGTTATATGTCTTATAAAATATTAGGTGTTGAAATTTTATTGAAATTCGGATTATATATTTTAATATAAGAAGGTCTCATAGATAAACCACAAATAGATAAACCTATATCATCAATGGAATTGTTTTATGTGATATTTAACTAATATTTATATGGAATGATATGATTTTTATGTGTATTATAGTCATGTTTCCTCAAAAAATCAATATTTCTGGTTCATTTTAGTCATGATTATTGTCATTATATTATGATTTTTGGGAGTATTCATGTGAGGAATGAATACAATTAGACCTCACTGAATGTGATTTTGTGTAAAATTCATATCCTATATTTAAAGACCATCATATTGTTCAATGCATGAATGCAAAATTAATCCAGAACAATAGGGTTAAGATATATATATTCTAATGAAACCATATTCATGACCTTATCTCTCTTAGGAATTATTTCTAATGGAGACTATCCTTGATTTTTTCCATATGGAGAAGTGATTTTAGTAATTCTCTAGAGTTATGTCATTAAATTTAGTGCATCAATTAAGATAATACATGTATTGGTGACTTCCTTAGTTTTAATTGGTTACTTGTCTCCAATAATGTGGGGTCCTAGTGATTTTATAAAGAGGGGTTCTTGCTCCATTAGATGTGGGATGGATTCCTTAGGAGTTTTGTGTAGTGAGACCCCTATATAGGTTGATGTTGGATACCCATAGGATGGAAAGACATGGATGTCCATGATATCTGTGTGGAACTATATTATAATAGTTGTTAACACTTATATTATAGGACTGTATGAATAAATGAATGAGGATGATCTTGAGGAGGTAGCCTTGGAGTAGTTTATTTTTTCATGGATAGGGTTATGTTTTTCACATTAAACTAATGATTCAATTATCATACTCTATATTTGTGTAATGGAGTCTCATTGTATTGATGAATATATATGGAACAGTTCGAATAGGATGATATAAATTATTATAACTGAAGTGTTTTTATAAATATAGGAATAATATTATTCACTCCCAAAGAGTATTTTGGTATCTCGATTAGTATTAATATTAAATATCATGAGGGAAATACTAAGATCATATATCCCTATTAGAGTAAGACACTTAGTATGACACATCTATAAGATCTTTTTGTAGTTTCCCTCACATATAACCTCTCTAAACACATTTTAAATGGAAATTTTATTTTGAGATTATGGAATTCATTATATCCCATTTTGAGAAGTGTTATATGAGAACCTATATATGAAAAATATGGGTTATCTAAATATTCAGGACTATTGAATTTAGATAATGATGGATTCCACCACCTGATGAATAATGGTGTGATGTTGATAAGTTTAATAAGGGAGGTGTTTTTCATGATATTGTTGTTGATATATTTATATAAAATAATTATCCAAATACATTAGAATCATTTAATTGCTGTAAGTAAAAGTTAGAGACTCTAACATATATACTAATGTGTATGTGTTCTAAAATACTTTTCATGTGAGTTGATAATCAAGTAACGTAACTAGTACTAGAGTGTGGTTTTGATGATTTTTACTGATATGGCGACCATATATAATTATCGTTAAATGTGTGGTGAAAATTGATCCCTCTATATTTAATATTTTTGAAAAACTATGTTAATATTCAAGAAAGTGTTTCATGACCTAATTTCATCAATACGGTATGACAAACTTCGGATGAGAGAATTTTCTCTTTGTTGAGTCATGTAAATACATGGATATAGAAGATAAATGAATATATTTCTCTATTTTCCCATGATGACCAGAATATGATTCCTTTGATGATGAAAGATGTTGTTCCCATATATTGTAGTTTTTCACTCTGTTAATTTTGATCATAGAGATCCAAATAGGATAGAAGATAATGTGAATGTGGTTTTTTTTACAAGTGGTGGTATTTTAGTAGAATTACTTTTTTGAAGCTCTATTTGTCTCATTTTTAGTGATAATTATGATTAATGGGGGGTTGATTTGGTGACCTAGGTTATTTCTTGTTGAGACTTAGCTAAAATTTTTATATTTCATTATCCTATGATCACTATATTTGTTAAATGGAAAATTTATCTGTGTATAACACCTAATAAATATTCTCTAATGTTTCTAATCATCTCATGGTCTTTAATTTACTATAGAGATGAGTGTTAATGAATATTCTTATTATTGAATTATACATTATTTTAAATATTAAAAAATTTAATAAAAATTTATTCTATGGGAGTATGGTTTTATATTATAGATAGATGGTTTTCATTTAATACTATTAGAATATAAATAGAATTTATATTTTTGTGGTCATTGAGGAATTTTGGAATTTTCATCACGACATAGGTTTAGAAAAAATATTTTTCCAATAATTTAGTATATTTATTTGTGAACCTAGGAACTATGATTAAATAGTTATATCTATGATTGTTTTATGATAAAGTTGATGTTATTATAATATCCATAATTTTAGGGTTTCTGAGGGATTATTGACTTTGCATTCAAAATTTTGTCCCTTGGTATGTGTTGTTACAAGTGCTTTTTATTTGATGATTTATAATTTTCTTTCATTATTTGTTGTGTAAACCCTAAAATCATGAAATAAAAACTTATTGATTTATTTCTATGGGTTTCAACATTTTTAGTAGTCATAGAAAAAGATCTAATTAGATAATATGGATCAAATATTAGTAGATATGATTGATTATTGAAGGGGTGGGTCTTGATCTCGGATAACATCAATAATTGGATAAGGTAGAAACATTTAACAAAACCTTGATATTTAAAATGGATTAAAGTGATATATATATATATATATTTCTTGATATAGGGAAATTTTATTTTTGAATCAAACATTTCAATTTTTTTTGTATTTATCATGATTGGACCTCTGATCTGGGAAATTCCAATCTCAATCATGATTATCAGATACCGTTGTAGAATTTATGGAACCTTTAATAAAATTAATGGTTATATTTTTCCTATATAGTCTTTATTTTAGGTTCACATATTTGCTGAGATATAATCATGATTGGGAAATTTATTTCTCTATATTCTATCTTTTTTTCCTTCTTCATTTATGTGAAACAATACTGTTTCCAATAGTTGATATGACTGATAGAGATAGTATGGGGTTGTAAAAACTGGGGAATGAGAATGGGTAGTGGTGGTTATGGAATTGGTTCTTGATTTTGCAAGAAAATGTAAAATGTAATGGGAGGATCCATGGTAAGGGTAGCGTAGAACCGATATGCTCTTACTCTATGGGTGGATGAAAGTATTTTTGGGGAATTCCATTGGAGTGGTAGTATTATTATAATTTGATTCACAATGCTTAAGATAGGTTTAATAAATCTATCAATAAAGATAGTCAATGGGGAAATACGTTTGGAATACTTAAACAGAGTCTTTAAGTAGACGATTACGTTGATTTTTGTGGGTAATCATAGATTACATATGTATTTCCATGATGTGAGGTAGCAATGGGTGTTTGTGGTTATAGCCATTCGACCATCACAGGTAAAGGTGACCAGTGAGATCAATATGAAAAAATAAAATCCTATACCCATGTCTAGGAGGAGTATGGAATTGAATTCTCTAAACACAAAAATAACTAATTTGGGTGGTCCCGACTCCTTGGTTTAGGTACCTGACCCAGCAACCATCCTAGAACTCATAGTGGGAAACATAGGAATATTGGGTTGGGTATACCCGATCAAATTTAGGAAGAACACCATGATACATGTGGATGTATAGAACCTCACATGTTATGTTATGCATGGGATTGACAGGGAAATTATGGTTATAGAGAAAAAAATATAACTGAATTAAATTTATCCACATGTAATTGACTTTCTTTGATGTTTCATTTTCATAAATTAATCACCATGCATTACTTTATTGAAATGGAATGAAATATCTTCTTATTTGTTATAAATAGATCAATTTACGGTGTTTTTTTATATCCATGATAGTGTTTTAGGTATGATAGGATGTTTTTAGATTAATATCCCTATAGAATATGGTGGCGATCATCTATAGTAATCAAAATATTAAAGAGGTAATGTATTCCATCATCTTATTTGTTCTACTGAATGAGTAGAAATATCCCCATATTATTTTTAAATTTATTCCCTTCCCCCTCAATTTTTTGATACTTCAGATAATGGCTCTCTATTTGTGACGTTATATCCCCCTCATATTTAGTTATCTACTCAGGGTGAATTTAATCTATCTATGACATTAGGAACTCCATTATTTTTTTCATGCCACTCAATAAAGAATAAACATCCATTTCAGACAATGATTAGTGCATCAAATTCCATGGATGGATGGATATTGTAGTGTATCACAATAATCCTGTAACATTTAACAATTTTTACCTAGTATGGTTATCCATATAAAAATTCAATATTAGTAACTCCATAATATTGACAACTTAGTTGTATTACTTCCTTGGATTTAATTCATGAATCGGTAAGGAAAAGGTTCGATATTATATCATTTTATATTATTATATAATAAAGGCTTAAAATACTAAATTCATTAATACGTGTTAATCCTTAAATTTCATTTGTTGGATTCGATATGTGCTTCACAATAGGACTATCAACTAAATATTTTATGGTATTTCAATTACTCTAATCATATATAGATTCACATGAGATATGATCCAGTTTAATTCAGTAGTAATAAGTTTAAAGCTTCAATTTACCCTCGAGAAATCTTATGGTAAAACATATATAGTTCATTTCTTTTTTTTCATAGTCCTCATCTCTAACATGGAAATTTGATCATATTAATATATTTTTCATTCCTTTATATTTTTTGAGAATCATAATGAGTTTGTTTATACACACCCATTCATGTTAGTTATTCCCTTTTATTTTTTAGACAATGAACAATTCAGAGATTATAGGAAGATGTAGAGTTGGTGTGGTTTGTTCATTGCTAAATAGTCGTGAGTCATCAAAATGGATGATGGAACATGGTGGGTCATGATGGAGTTGTCGATCAATTTGGATGGAGATTGATCACATAATACACATTAATAATAGGACATTTCTAGTTTCTTTTATCTATTATTTTCTGAGGCATTCCAAATGTATGGTTCATTTTGTATTTTCCTATGATGTGAGCATGTTGTATTCGATGTCTCATTCGTTCATTTGATATATTTTAGTTTATTACATATATAATTTTAATTTTAATTAATGGATAATGAGTTATATTTATATTGATATTAAATGTAATTATTCATAAAATGAGTTCTATATTGGGTTATATTTCTACATTTTTTAGTCACCTGTAACACCCCATGTTTTTATGAATTTGATTTCAAATAAATTAAAACTCGTTGATGGAGTCTATTTCACACTACCCAAAGATAAGAATGATTTATATGAAACAGAACGTTAATATTGTGGTACCTATAACAAGGATATTATCATTAAATACACAAAAAATAACTTTGGATTGTGTTACACACAATAATGAATTTCTTTGGTAGCTTGTGTTACACGCAAGGCCGAGTTTTAACAAACTACAATATGATATTAATAATATTATTTAATATAATTTTTTTCCCATAGAATTTGGAATAGAGGGAATGAATATGATTAACTAAATTATGAAAATAAATTTTTTAACATGTTTATTAATTATATAATGATTATAAATAAAATAAGAATCATTCATAAGAAAAAGAAATGTAATATAAAAACATTATATATTCTAAAAGACAGTTTTATCGTACGAGGTGAACATAATTTAAAACTAATATTTAATTATTTAATAATTTTCAAAACTTAATTATTGAATGTAAAATAACAAAATAATCATAGGGAGGTTTTTTTTGGAATTTTCGGAAAAGATTCATTTTTTCATGAAGAGTGAAAATACTATGTTTTAATTGAAAAATAACATCGGGTTTTGTTTTTTATAACATAAAATTAAAAATTAAATTATTTTTAATGTATAATTATTTCTATTATATATCAAATAATACATTTTATTCTATTGGAATCAAGTTCATACAGAAAATGAATTTAAAAACATTGTAAACATTTAATCATTTTATCACTTCAAAAACCCGCTTTCCCATCACAATTGTGAGATTAATTTTATTATGATTTGTTCTAATTATGTGAATTTAATTTAATAAGATGGATTCCATATTTTGAATATGAATAATTTATAATGAATGATAACTATAACATTAATTTCTATATAAGTGATTAGTGAATGCAAATAAAATTAATTACTATAATTAAGGTAAGAAAAAGATTACTTAGTGGTTATAAATAGAATATAAGGTGTATAAATGACCTAAAACATGAAAAAAACCCCATTTTTTATACATATTTATGCCATTTCTACTTTATTGAATAATGTTATATGTTTTTGGGAAATGATTCTATGAAATTATCCCAAATAATAAGTTAAGTAAAGAAATATATAGAAAATGATTAAAATTTCATTTCAGTTTCTATAAAGCATTGGAATTGGGAGAAGCAACATAGGTTTGGTTATAAATATTAGCTTGGAAGATAAATTATATTTTTTATCACGTTAATTTATTATAATTTGATAGAGGTGATATTATTACATCAAATCCTTATGGAACTCCAATGACAAAAAAATTTAGTAATTAAATAAATAAATAAAAAGATACTAAGAACATTAAAAGTAAAGTAAATTTAATTAGTTATTAAGTGAAATTAATTTTATATTAATATAACATGTTATAATGTTTTTGAAAAATTATATTTTAATTCCATCATTATACATAATTTCTTTAAATTGAGTTAAATAAATAATGTCAAAATTTTCATCAATGCTATTTTATAATAAATTTTTTTTATTAATTTATTTAAAATTACATAAAATACTATAATTATTGAATTTTAATGTATATATTATTAAATATTAAATATTATTCATCCATTTACCAAATTTTATATTATAATTACTATATTTATTGTTTAATAGTGAAAAATGAGTGAGCACAAGTATGGTTTAAGCAGTCTTTCCGTAGGTTGCACGCGCTTGTGTTAAAGTTAATTTCCCTAAAATATAAGATTTATATTTTATAAATTAGATATAATTTTTGAGAATCGTTTTTTTAAATTATAATATATTTTTCAAATTAATTTATTTATAATTTATAAATTACCTATGTTAGAATATTTTCCCCATTATAAAAAAATTGTAAAATATGGAAACATAAGGGTAAAGGAAAGAAATGTTTAAAACAAGTTTATAATTTTTTTGAGAATTATTGGATCGAAAATATCCTTTAGAAATACCTTTAATTATCAGTTTTGGTGAAACATGAGTTAATATTGTCCTCCAAATAGTGAATAATTTTGAGAATTTTCAAGAATGTTACTCCTCCTTAACTCTAATGGAGAACTCACTCACCCTATATAATCACACCTAAAAAGTTATTTTGATCAATCAAAAAAGCCTAAAAATAATAAAGAACGTCCTTACCAAAATACTTTAATAATTTATTATTGAATAAATATTTCAAAGGTAGTCTTTTGGTACAATCTAAGACCCCTAAATAAGAGGTAAGGTCCATCAAGCAACGTTTTTGTTTTATTTGTAATCCACAAACCCCAATTATTATTTTTATATAATTATTATATAGTATAATTAGTATAATAAATAAAATTACATGTTTTTATATAAATTTTATGACCTATAATCAAACACTTCAATCAAATGTGTTATAAAATCATTATTTTTGTGTATGACAGACTACTGCCTAATAAAATGATGTAGTTTTTTCAATTACCACCTTTAATGGTTAGGAATAATGATAGAAATAATTTTTATATATGATACAAATAATATTTATTATAGATTTATTCTTCTGAAATTTTTATATAACACATACCTTCATGCTTTCAAATTTTTTAGAAATATGATTATGATATTCGTGTATAGAAGAAACTACCATCTCATGAAGCGATTTGATTCATTCACACTTTAAATGTAATTTATTAATGATAGTTTTAATATTTTTTAGTAATATATATTAAATAAATAGTATACTGGAATAATAATATATATATATATATATATCAATTAATTTTCTTTTATTCAATTTTTCAATAAAATTGAAGCAATGTTCACGCGTACGTATTGCCTCTCAACTCCATGAATGGTGTTTTTCATTTCCTATCACTAAATTTTGTGAAATTCAATAAATGAATATATAAAAAATATATATGATATTTATATCATTTTTATTATTCCTTAGTTGATGAAATCATGATCTATGTAATATTACGAAAAATTATAAGTCAAAAACATGTTCAAAAAACAAACCTGTTATCACCCGAAACATATCTTTTACATGAAATTGATTGTAAAAGGGTGAAATAAAGTCAAATTATAATCATATATGGAATTATATATATTAATATTAATATTTTATACATCTATAAAAATACTATATTTATTACATAGGGGGTTTGAAATATTATTACGAGATTCAGGACTTAAGGTATGTGATTTCCATCTCACTTTTTACTTTTGAAGGACATATGATATTTTCAGCACCAATTTTTTCTAGGTGGTTTATATAATAACCATGAATTTATTTTATAAATAATCTAATAAATTTATTTTTATTTTCCTATCTATTTGAGGTTCTATCTTTCATGGGCTTTACGGTTCCAATGTTACTGAATAGGTAAGGGGATTTTGTCTAAATTTTCCTTCTTTGAGACACAGGTTAGGATATGAACCTATAATATTTTCGAAGGTGAATATACATCCAATTATACATTTTATATGATAAATTTTATTATTTTCAAGATAATATATGCTTCATGTTATTTTATTCTTTAATGAGGTTTAGGATTCGAGGTTTACAACATGTTAAGAGTTTAATTCTACAATCGCATAGTCTCTCTAGATTGTTTACGATTATAATTCCATTGATGAAATGTTATGATTAATATATCAATATTTATCATTATGTTTTATATACCATGGTAATCCATGATATATTAATGTAATGGTATGATTCTATAACTCCTTTGTATTTATCATAATTTAGATTTTGTTTATGAAAATCTATCTTTATTTATCACATCGGTAAAAATTCAATTTTTTTAAAACCTTATTTTCTAAAAATATTGAAAAAATGCTCTAGTATTATCCTATTGTTTTAAAAATGAAATGTTATGATATTTTTACTTTTTATTAAATGGTTTTAATAAGAATAATCTTTTCATTTTATGATCAAGTATTTTTTTGTCTTCTACTACTAATAAGAAATGAATCATTCTTTTTTTAGGTATAGTTAATTCATCGAATTATCAATCCTCATTACCAATAAATTAATTAAAACATTATTTATAGGTTTTAAAAAATATTTTCAAATGAAAATATTTTCTTAAATATTTCTTATGGAAATTTGTTTATATTTATTTAAAAAATTATAATTTTTGAAATTATTTTATTTTTTAAATTGAGTTTTAAATGAATTAAAAAATTAATTTATAAGTTTCAAAATTCATTTCAATGAAAATTTTCTCAATGGTATTTTATGATTATAATTTATTTTAAATTCTTTCCAAATCAACATTTATAAGTTTTCATTTTTATTTTTAAAGAAAATAGAGTCTATAAGGTTTTACGTTTTAAAAAGAGTTTTTGATATAGAAATGTATATTTACCTCAATAAATGGTTTAAATAAATTTTCGAATAATTTTTATAATAAAAGGATATTTAAAGTATTTTATGAATTTCATTTTCATAGAAAGGATATTTTTCTTATGAAATGTTCAATTTTTTCATTCAAAATACTTCTGCATATAAGACGAAAACCTTTCATATAGTTTATGATTTACTAGGGATATGATCTAAGGACACTATCCCTATTCATCCATTTAATACATTATGTTCAATATGAAATTTTATATACGAAAGTTTTTTCTATTCCAATACTTAAACCACGATAAAATGAATATGAAACCCACTTCATTACATGCATTATGAAATAATGAAATGATTAAGAAACATATCTATTTTTATAGGATATGATATATTGAAATTTTTATGATACCATTTTCATTTCATCAGTTATGGTATGAGGAATATTTATGATCAAGTGAGACACATATGTATTAGGACAACCCTGCTTTTATTACAAACTTAATCATGATTAATTACATAAAACATCACTTGATACAACAAAGAATATCCAGAGGTTTAGTGTCCTTGGGTCTTAGGATCCTTACATAAAAACATAAAACATGAAATACAACATCTTTATTGAACACTTCCATTACATGACCACTACTTTCCCTCATACTTAGCATTTCATGGGATAACCTGAGGACATGCATAAGAAAATGGTGAGCTATAAAGCCCAGTAAGGGAGTACACATGGAATAACATGAGGAGTACAATAAAAGTTAGAAAATAGGCATATAAATAGAGCATAAGAGAAACATGAACAGAAAGGCATGATAAAGCATGATAATCATAACATGGAAATGTGGAAACAACACTTAACATGGAATTCGCATGAGCCAATGCTCATTGCACATGGAGTATGAGTAAATCCTCATTGCATATAAAGAACTAGTAAACCCTCGTTTCACTTGAATTAGCATGAGTCAACACTCATTGTGCATGACGTATCATTATGCTATACTTTACCCAATGCATTGGAGCGCTATAAGGGCGCACTCTTCTTAAACATTTCATTTCATTCATAAGTGTGCCACATGGATCATAAAACATGGATTCATAAAACATAATCATTTATTCCACGATTAAGGAATGTGGAATTCATAAATGAAACTTTATAATCAATATCTAAATGTGTATAAAGTTGAATACCCTTTATGGAGAAATGGGTATGGTATTCACTACACAATAGCATTGGCTTAGAAATCGGTGTGATTTCGGCAGCGTAACGGCGTGACATAAGAATTCATAAAAATGGTTCATGAGAGAGAAAGGGGTTTATCATCATATTTCCATGTAATAGACAGTAAAGAGGTCATATAGATACATGTCCCAAAAATTGTAACAGAATTTAGATTCATGATACAAAAGTATTTCTTGAATGTAAATGAGGAGAGAGAAGTTACTTTCGGAATTTCGGCATAGTAACGGCTGTACATGGGAGGCATTTAATGAGAGAGAAAGGGTCTCCCATCATTAGAAAATAAAGAGGGAAGTATGAGGGAGGTGAAAAACCATACCCCAACATTCATAATTGAAATGAAAAGGGCAAAAATACTTAAAGAAAATTGGACAAAAATGAGAAAGGTAGAAAATACCCTTACTTAGAAGTGTGATTCAAATGGCTGGAGAGAGGCTTGTGAGAGGCTTCTTGGGATCTTGGGGCACCTTTTGAGGATTATAGAGAGTGTAGGTCAGAGGTTGGACGAACTCCAAAGGCTTTGAGTGAGGAGGAAGTGGGAGCTTGGGTGCGTTTATATAGGAAATGTGAGGGAATTCTTTATTATTTAGGTTTGGGTACCTTTACATTAAATTAATCCAAACCACAAACCATCCGATGGTTTTTGCTTTGGTTTTTGGAAATCGGAATAGAAAAATAATATTTTATATGTCCAAATTCTTAACTTCTTAAAATAATAGGGTTGCTCATGTGGAGGTGAGTCACACCCCCATTGAAATTAATTTAAAAAGACAAGGTGTTTAACAAGTCTTGAAGGGTCCATTAATGCATTTCCAAGTAAGTAAAACAGACCCAAAATCACATTATTTTAATGGTAAAACATATATTGGTCGAACATAAAGATTATAGTCTTTTATTACATCACAATTGGGTCATTATGATGTCATAAAACACATTATATATTTAAATAGTATTTAATTTTTAATCAAAAATTTGACTGTCTCAGAAAATTTTGAAAAATTCACCACTAGATAATTTCAACATCCTGATTCCAAAAATAACTATTATTTTATCTAAATAATTTTCTATATACGTTAATTATCTATTTTAAAATAAAAACCTACATTTATAAAAAATTCACGGGTTTTGACAAAAAATGGATTTCAAAACATAATAAAAATTATAATTGCATTCATAAAATTATAAGATCATTTATATTTAATAAAAATTAATAATTATATTTTATAAAAATATTATTTAATTCAAAAATACCTCAATTTAATAAAATATAATTCTTAATTAAATGATTAATAAAAATATTATTTGTACTTTAAAAACTATTTATAATGTATCAATAATGACCAGAAAGTATATTCATTATTATATACAAAAAAATAATGTACATGAACATAGTATTATTTATTTGTTTCATAACCCCTTCAAACAGCCGCATAAGACCTAAGGGTAAGGTGTGCGATGGTGAAAGACTCTTGGGGTGGCTCGGATAACATCCGTTGAGTGGTAATTTCTATCAACATCCACTTCTCCCGTAGACGGTCCTGTTCGAGCTTGACATGATGAAGCTCATCTTGGTCTTGGTCAAGAGCGAAGCCCAAGGATGCCACCACTTTTCCGAGCTCCGACAAATGGGCTTTGTATGGGGAAATTCTACTGGATGAGGTCATCATTTCCTTTGTCTGAGTAAATTTGGATTTGTTAAATCACTATATTTATACAAATCATTTGATCACTGTTCAACGACTATGTTAGCAACGGTCAAAATTCATAACATAAAACCAATGAAGTTGACATTTTATATAAACATAAAGATACATTTAATTAGATCAAGAGGTATTTCCATTAATGAAACTTTGGGTCGTTACAATATTACCCCTTAAGAAATTTATCCCTCTAAATTTTTCCTTTTCCCACACTAAAACAGATGTGGGTAACTCAGATTCATCATTTCCTCTGATTCCCAAGTCACTTCTTCAATCTTGTGGTTTCTCCACAACACCTTGACCAGGGGTATTGTCTTATTTCATAGAACTTTTTCTCTACGATCGAAGGTCTTCACTGGTTTCTCCTCATAAGAAAGATCATCTTCCAATTGTACCACCTCAGAAGAGAGTACATGTGAAGGGTCTGGTATGTACTTCCTTAAGAGGGATAAATGAAAGACATCATGTACTTTGGCCATAGTAGGTGGAAGTGCTAGTCGATAGGCCACAGTCCTGACGCGTTCAAGAATATCGAAGGGGCCGATGTACCTTAGACTTAACTTCCCTTTCTTTCCAAACCTCATGACAGTATTCCACGAAGACATGCATAGAAAAACCATGTCTCCAACTTTAAACTGAAGGTCTCATCGACGATTATCTACTTAACTCTTATGTCGACTCTGGGCTTCCTTGATATCCTGTTGAATGGTTTTCATCTTCTCTACCATTTCCTCGACCATTTCTGGTCCAAGCAGAATATGTTCACTGACCTCATCCCAACATGCTGGTGTTCTGCACCTTTTCCCATATAGGGATTCATATGGTGCCATTTGGATGATCAAGTGGAAACTGTTATTATAAGAGAACTCAACCAGAGGAAGATGTTGATCCCATCCTCCTTTAATGTCCATTGAGCACACTCTCAACATATCCTCAAATGTTTGGATAGTCCGCTCAGATTGTCCATCAGTTTGAGAATGATAGGTTGTACTAGAGTTCAGTTCAGTATTCAGAGCATATTGAAGACTCTTCCAAAACATAGTGGTGAATCATGGATCTTGGTCAGACACAATAGATAGTGGTACTTCATAGAACCTTACCACTTCCATGATATATATCAATTTCAGTTGATCCAATGAGAAATACTCTCGAATAACAATGAAGTGTGAATTATTTGTAAGACGATCCACAACAACCCCGCTAGATTGCATTGTTGTCTTTGAATGTCCTTGGATGTCCGGTGACAAAGTCCATGGTGATGTTCTCCCATTTTAATTCAGGTATGGGAAATGGTTGCATCATCCCCTTAGACTTCTGCCTCTCTACCTTCACTTGCTGGCACACCAGTGACATTGATGTATATTCAGTTATCTCCTTCTTCATATTATCCCACAAAAAGTTTTCTCGGAGATCTCGATACATCTTTGTGCTCCCTGGGTGAATAGAAAAATTTAAACTATGTTCATCATCCAAAAGTTCATTCTTCAGATCCAAACTAGATGGAACACATAGTCTTTTCACGAACCGCAAAATTATTTCATTATTAACATTAAACTCCGAGGATTTACCTATTTCGATAGCTTCTACTTTTTTTGAATTCCCACATCATCCTTTTGAGCATCCTGTAACCTTTCCAAAAGAGAGGGTTGAGCAATCATTTATGAAAGGATTTATGATGTTTCATTCTCTATCATTCCCATGTCCATATTCATCAAGTCTAAGAAGATTGGATCCTTCTCAATTCTCATCATTGATAGAATCATAGGATCCTTTCTACTTAGGGAATCCGCCACCTTGTTTTCTTTCCCAGGGTGGTAATTGATTGAACAGTCATAATAATTGATGAGCTCTATCCATCTTCTTTTGGGGAATATTAATCTCTTTATGTTTGAATATATATTTAAGAATCTTGTGGTTAGTATATATCTCACATTTCTCTCCATAGAGATAATGCCACCATATTTTCAAGGCAAAGATCACCGCCGCCAACTCCAGATCATGAGTTGTATAGTTCCTCTCATGGATTTTCAACTACCTTGAGGCATAGGATATCACTTTATCGTTCTGCATCAGCACACAGCCTATGCCCTTCTTTGAAGCATCACTGAATACCACAAAAATTTCCCCACTTCTGGGTAAAGTGAGCACGGGCGTAGTGATAAGCCTCCTTTTCAACTCCTTGAAGCTTTCTTCGCATTCATCACTCCAAGAAAACTTTACTCTCTTCTGAGTTTTCTTGGTAAGTGGGTTGGATGATAGTGAGACATTCCTCACAAATCGTCGATAATATCCAGATAACCCCAAGAAGATTGGGATATCTGTTACTGATGTTGGCCTCGGCCATCCCTCAATTGCATCTGTTTGGGAGGGATCCACAGATATCCCATTACTTGTGATGATATGGCCCAATAATGAGACCTCTTTCAACCAGAACTCACACTTGTTGTACTTTTCATAGAGCTTCTCCTTGCACAAAGTCTCTAGTACAGTACTTTAATGCTCCTCATGATCCTCCTTGGTTTTTGAGTATATTAGAATATCATCTTTAAAGACTACCACAAATTTTTCTAGGTAATCTATAAAGACTCTATTCATCAAGTCCATGAATATTTCTGGAGCATTGGTGAGTCCGAAAAGCATTACTATGAATTCATATTGCCCGTATCTTGTATGAAAAGCAGTCTTGGGGACATCGTCCTTCTTCAACCATACTTGATAATATCCTGACCACAAATCTACCTTGGAGAAGTATTGTGCTCCATGCAGCTGATCAAACAAGTCATCGATTAGTGGGAGAGGATTCTTGTTCTTTATCGTGATTTTTTAAGTTCACGATAATCGATGCAAAGCCGCATTGACCAATCCTTCTTCTTGAGAAAGTGGACTGGTGCACCCCATGGTGAAGCACATGGGCTTATAAACCCTTCATCCAGATTCTCATATAGTTGTTTCTTCGGCTCTTCAAGCTCTACAAAAACCATTATATTTGGAGTCACGGATATTGGTAAACCCCAGGTATAAGATCAATTGAGAATTCCACATCTCTTCTAGGAGGATGTCTAGGTAGTTCCTTGGGAAACACTTCCGCGAATTGCATCACAATAGGCATTTCTTCAAGGATGGTTTCTTCCTTGGACTCAATCATCTGATCCAGATGCGTGTGCTCATAGGGCAGTAATATCCACACTTGAGATGATGGAGATAAAGGAGATTCATCTTCCTCCTTACACTTGTATAGAATCAGGGGTCGATTCTCCATGTGGAGTGTGATTTCCCACTCCCAAAAATTTATGTTGGCTCTATATAAGGAAATCCAATCCATGCCGAGAATTGCATCAAATTCCACCAGAGGAAGTATGACAAGGTTCCCCGAGAAATGCAATCCACAGTTTATAACATGGGAGGAATTGTATTCATGGGAAGTAATGATTTCCACATTTTATGTACTCACTGAAATCTTTGCTTCCATGATTTGTGGTGGTGCTGGGATTGTTCTACTAAACATTCGAGATATAAATGAATGTATAGAACTTGAATGAAAAAGTATGTTCTCTATTCATGAATGAATAACTAGCGTACCGGTCACCACTTCATTATCGGGGTTCAATTCGGTAGAAGTGATGGAAAAAGCTCTTCCTTGCTGCCTTGGAGGTTATTGGTTGCCTTTGAAAACCCCTGGATTAGGGAACTGATTTGAAAAATGACCTGGATCTTTGAATTTGTAGAATTTAACAATGCGTTGCGGTTCGAATGGAGTGTTCCTCTCCTCTGTCGCAGCCACGAGTCTTTCTTGCCGACAGTTAACATCTAGGTTCCCTTTTCTTCCACACCTGAAGCATTTCCTCATCCCTTTACAGCAATTTCCAGGGTGCTTCTTTCCGCACTTTAGGAAAGTGGGGTGCTAGATCTTCTTAGTACTGTTGGATTTATCCATCGGACCACCATCATTGAAGTCCACCTTATGCTTCTTACCCCCATGATACCCATGTGATTCTCTGATCTGTATTTCGACCTTGAGGGCACATCAGACAATTTCCTCATAGTTATCGAAGTCACAAATCACCAAGGATTTCCGCAGGTTGGGCTTTATCCCACCAAATAAGCGGTCAACATTGCATTCAGGGGTAATGATAAAGCCGGAAGTGTATCGTGAAAGCCTTGTGAAATTTTCCTCATACACTCCAATAGATTCTTAGTCTTTTTTCTTGAGGGAATGGAAGCCCCTTTCCATCTTATACTGGAGGTTACGCGGAAAATATTTATAGAAAAACATCTTCCGGAAATCCTTCCATTCCAAAATCTCAATCTCCTCCTCAGGCTTCATATTTTTGATCAACGTCCACCATTGATCAGATTCACCCTCTATACGATAAACCGCCAGGAGAACTTTCTCTCATTCAGAACATTGAAGGATGGAGAAAGATCTTTTCAATAGAGTTGATCCATTGTTCAGCGATTGTGGGATCAGATGATCTAATAAATATAGGAGGCCTTTATCTCATTAAGCTATCGATAGAGACTTATTCTTTCTTAGGGGGGTTGAATGTTCCTCTTAACCCGTGTTTCTATTCAAAACTTGAGTTAGCTGAGAGAGAAGCATGACAAAGTTCATGATTCCCGCTCCCATTGGATTGGGAATCTGATTAGTACAGTCATCACACTGATCTTCACAACAGTTGTTAGCCCGATTTCTCCTATTACTGGCCATTGGCTGGATTAAAAGGAAATTTAGTGGGTACACATAAAGGGTAATACAAAGAAAAAATTTGATGATTTATAAATAAACTTCTATTTCCATAACTCATGAGTCTATAGGCTTCAATCTAGACTTTTTTTATCTACATTCTAACGTATATTCTTAGGGGAATTTTTTTAATTCCATTAATAATAGTTCATACTAAGTGTGTGAATTTATCAAAACATATCCCTTGGGATTTTCGTAACCAAGAGTGCAGGAAGGCCCGTTTTTGTACACCAGTTCCCGTTCGAGTCTATCTCAAAGCTATGTTTTTGGGTTTTACCCGTAGGATACATCTGTGCCAGAGCCACCTATACCTGATCATATCAAGACAGGGATTTATTTGCTTGATAACCCACTTACTCAATACTCACCAAAACTTAGGGATGTTTTTATTATACTTAGTCTTTTCTCTAAGGCTTTACTAGGGTTTTCTAATCCTAATCCCAAAAATAACTAAACCTATCCTCTCATACCAACTATGACAACCATGATTTTATTACAAACATAAACATGATTTATTACATAAAACGTCACTTGATACAACAAAGATGATTGAGCGGTTTAGTGTCTTTGGGCATTAGGATCATTACATAAAATCATAAAACATGTAATAAAACATCTTTATTGAAAACATCCTTTACATGACCACTACATTCCCTCGTACTTAGCATTGCATGGGATAACCTGAGGACATGCATAAGAAAAGGGTGAGCTATAAAGCCCAGCAATGGAGTACACATGGAATAACATGAGGATTACAATACATTTTAGGCAATATTCATATCAATATAGCATAACAGAATCATGAACATAAAGGCATGATAAAGCATGATAATCATAAATGGAAATGTGGCAACAACACATAACATAGAATTAGCATGAGCCAAGGCTCATTGCACATGGAGCATGAGTAAATCCTCACTGCACATACAGCACGAGTAAACCCTCGTTTCACATGAATTAGCATGAGTCAACACTCATTGCACATGAAATATCAAGATACTATACTTTACCCAATTAATTGGAGCGCTATAAGGGCGCACCCTTCTTAAAAATATCATTTCCTATATAAGTGTGCCGCATGGATCATAAAACATGGATTCATAAAACAGCGTCATTTATTCCATGATAAATGAATGTGTAATTCATACATGAAACTTTATAATCAATAAGTAAATGTTCATAAATTTTAATACCCTTCATGTAGAAATGGGTATGGTATTCACTACACAAAGGCATTTTCATAAAAAATCAGTGTGATTTCGGTAGCGTAACGGCGTGACATAAGAATTCATAAAAATGGTTGATGCGAGAAAAATGGGTTTCTCATAATATTTAAATGTAATGGAAAGTAAGTAGGTCATATAGATACATGTCCCAACAATTTTAATTGAATTTAGATTCATGATACAAAAGTATTGCTTGAATGTAAATGAGGAGAGAGAAGTTCCATTCCGAATTTCGGCATACTAACGGGTGAACATGAGAGGAATTTAATGAAAGAGAAAGGGTCTCCCATCATTCAAAGATAAAGAGGGCAGTATGAGGGAGGTTATAAACCATACCCCAACATTCATAATTGAAATTAAAATGGAACGACGTCTTAAAGAAAATTGGACAAAAATGAGAAAGGAAGAAAAACCCTTACTTGGAAGTGTGCTTCCAAAGGCTAGAGAGAGGCTTGTGAGAGGCTTAATGGGAGCTTGGGGCACCTTGGGAGGATTCTAGAGAGAGTAGGGAAGAGGTTTGACGAACTAAAAAGGCTTTTAGTGGGGAGGAAGTGGGATCTTTTGTGGGTTTATATAGGAAAGGTGAGGGAATTCTTTTTTATTTAGGTTTGGGTCCCCGTACATTAAATTAATCCAAACCACAAACCATCCCATGGTTTTTGCCGATGGTTTTTGGAAAAGGGAAGAGGAAAAAAATATTTTATATGGCCAAAGTCCGAACTTCTTAGAATAATAGGGTTGCTCATGTAGAGGTGAGTCACACTCCCATGGAAATTAATTTGAAAAGATAAGGTGTTTAATAAGTATTTAAGGGTCCATTAATGCTTTGAAAAGTAAGTCAAACAAACCCAAAATCACATTATTTTATGGGTAAAACATATATTGGACCAAAATAAAGATTATAGTATTTTATTACATCACTATTGGGTTATTATGATTTCATAAAAGGCATTATATATTTAAACGGTATTTAATTTTTACTCAAAAATTTGACTGTCTCAGAAAAATATGAAAAATTCACCGTTGGATAATTTTGATGTCTTGATTCCAAAATTAACATTTATTTTATCTAAATAATTTTATAAATATGTTAATTTTCACTTTTAAAATAAAAACCGTCATTTATTTAAAATTCATTGGTTTTTCCAGAAATGGCTTTCAAAACATAAAAAATATTATAATTGATTTACAAAAAATTATAAGATCATTTATATTTAATAAAAATTAATAATAATATTTTATTAAAATATTATTTAATTAAAAAATACATTATTTAATAAAATAGTATTCTTAATTAAATAATAACTAAAAACATTATTTGTTCTTTAAAAACTATTTACAATGTATCAATAATGACAAAAAAGTATATTCATTATCATATACAAAAAAATAATGTACATTAACATAGTATTATTTATTTGTTACATAACCCCTTAAAACAGCCGCATAAGACCTAAGGGTAAGGTTTGCACTGGTGATAGACTCCTGGGGTGGCTCGGATAACATCGCTCGAGTGGTAATTTCTATCAACTTCCACTTCTCCCGTAGACAGTCCCGTTCGAGCATGACATGATGAAGCTCAGCTTGGGCTTGGTCAAGAGCGAATCCCAAGGATGCCACCTCTTTTCCGAGCTCCAACAAATGGGCTTCGTATGGGGCAATCCTATTGGATGAGTTCATCGCTTCCTTTGTTTGAGTAAATTTGGATTTGTTAAAGCCCTGTATTTATACTAATCATGTGATCACTGTTCAACGGATATATTAGAAACGGTCAAAATTATTAATATAAAACCAAAGAAGTTTACATTTTTTATAAACATAAATAGACATTTAATTAGATCAAGAGATATTTCCATTAATTAAACAATGGTTTGTTACATGTATGATTTCATTATGTGGCATTTGGTACCATTGTCTCACTAAAATTCATTTGGTAATGAAATATATCTTATTAGATAAACATTGATGGAATAGGGATTGAACCCGATATAGTAAGGGAAGTTTTCCATTATAAAGGTGTGGGGGGAGTGGATCCATTACAGTATAAGGAAAGGGATCATACAAGGGTTGTTGGTGTATCCCACCCAGTTGGTGTAGCCCCCATTAAGTGCCTTCATAATATTTGGAAATGGGATTTGACTTCTAGGGAATACTTTTATTTACTTATGTGTATACCAAAAATCTAGGTCTTATGCCATTTTTATGATCTTATAGCACGTGTTCGTTAATTTACTTATCCTTAATGACTTTTGAACTGACAATATTTATTCCATGAATCTTTATGATGATCTTTTATATGCAGTGTATGGGTTTAAAATGTTATTCTCATATTCTCATACCCTTATGTTCCTATCAAGCTTACGTATCTCCTTAATTTACACTTACTGAGCATTTGAGATCATCCTTTCTTATGTTTTATTTTCTTGAGTAATGAAGAAAGGTTTCAAGTGGGAGTAATAAAGGGGAAGATATTCATACGAAACATTGAAGATATTTTTCTATACTTGACTAATGTTTTTCAACATGTGAGAGGCACTAGACTGTTACGACCCTGAAATACTAGTTGGTGTCATGTGATGAGTATTCATCAAAAAATACTAATTATCCATGTATAAAAATCATGGGTTTTAATATCCTATTTCTTTGTCATATTAGAGGTGGGATTAGGGTTGAAAACTTATCTTATTGTGGGCCATGGTTGGAACCATTGGGCTGGGTTGAATCAAATAAAACCTTTACCATGGAATCACTTAAAGTTAAATGCGAGAGGGATCCATGATTTAACATGTTTGATAGGTATGAAAATTTAAAAAAGTATAATGTTTTTAGGTTAGATAGGATATCCTTTGTTCAAATAAAACTAAATGGAGACATATGAAATGCTAATTTGACTTATAGGTTTTCTAAAGACGACCTATTCAATTGCATTGATTCCAAACCACTTAAGTTTAGATACAATAAGAATAATTTACTTTTATATACAATATTCATTGTTCATTTATAGATTATAAAGGAAAATAAAATACCAACTATGATAGAGAATACCCTAGGGAACAAACCTTAAAATCAAATTCCATAAATCGCATATCCCTTTTAGTAAGATACACGCTAGATAATAAAAAATTGTAACATGAAAAAAAAATCTCAAAATTTATTAATACAAAAAAAACTAACCCAAAGAAAAATATAAATCAAATATTATCATAATAATATGTATATATATATCTATAATATAATGAAATAGTATACATTAATCATCAAAATATTTAATTGAATTTAAAATATTCATTATGTAATGGCATTTAAACTTGGGGAAACACATTATCGTAATTTGAAATAATTTAATGATCAATTCTTTTTCAAAAAATATATGAAAGGATTATAAAGGTTCATTTTATAAAATCATAAATACTATAAGAATAAAATATATTAATTAAATAACTTAAAAACAATTTTTTGATTATTATATCATAAGATGAAAAGACTTCACCCCTATTTAATTTTAAAATTTCTATCCATTTTCCAAAAACATTGATATTCAATACAGTAAACTGACATTAAATATATAGTAATTTTTTTAAAAAAAAATCAATAGTTATCTTTAAAATCTTGTTCATTTCATAATTTTGTTTTTCTAAAAGGGATTTTTTTTTTGAAATTTTATAATTGAATACCTCTGTACTGAATAATGTAAACTCATCATAATAACTATGTTGAATTAAAAAAAATAACTGGACAATATCATTGTTATTAATTTAAAAAATTAATGAATATATTATTGTATTAGAAGGATTTAATATTTTCTATGGTTGTTCTATATGGTTTGGCAGACTATACACATGGAATGTGATAGTTTCAAGGATGTCTATAGAACAATGCACATGTCCCATTAAAATAGTTATAGTCCCTTCTAAATAACTATCAACCTATTGTTATTTGTCTATATCCACCTCCTAAGTTGTAAAACATAAAAATAACCCATTTATTTTTGTATTAATTGATTCTCAATAAATAAGAATCAAATTATATATAAATAAATTAAAAACCCAAATCCATTTTCAGAAATAACATCCTAATAAATCATGAAAATTCAGTTATCGTCATGAATGATTCTGATCTAGAACTTTCTGATGATATACCTATTATGTTTCAAAAAACATATCCAACATGTATCATAAATTCTAAAATAACAAGATGTATTCAATACAATTTTATTATGAACCAACCTAGGTTAACCTAACACATCACTCTGGTTACCCGACTATAATGCCTAAGGAGAATTCCCAATTAACACTGGAATGTGATGAGTATAACGACCCATAAATTACATACATTGTTAATACTTCAAAATTGAAGCACACTTATTACAACATATGACAAAACCACAAAGGACCGTATAGGTATAGTGTCTTTAGAAACTGGGAAACATAAAAAACTGGTTCATAAATCTTCTACAGTGTCTCCCATTTATTTCATCATATCTAGGGTCCCTTTTAGCATATTCTACTTAATATCCATCTTCCTGACCTGGGGAAAAGAAAACATACAAAAAGGGTCAGCTCAAATTCTCAGCAAGGGCAAATAAAGGAAATAAAAATCATATCATATCTTTTTGAAAATCATAACCGGCAAAAGAGATCATAATATCATAACATGGAATAAATCATATAAGTGAAAATGAGATCCCCATAATCATAACATAAAACTTGAAACTTTGTGGCATGCACACATAATCATGTAAAATCATTTCTTGTTAGTCATGACTCATTTCCAAGACTATCTTAGTGGACAAAGTCCATTTCTGAACCGAGTTCACTCCTCGTTTCAGTCCTGTATCACTGAACTGAAATAACCTTCCATTCCAGCCCTGTCTATATCATGAGATATAAATCTTTACCCAATGCATTGGATGGAGATTTAGTTCCCACCATCTTATAATGAATCCTTTCTTATGTGTGCCACATAATCATAAATCATACATCATCACGTAACACATGTAACAAAAATGGGATTCCTGAAACATCATGACATCATAAAACAAATCATATAAGGTAAATGACTTCATAAAAATAATTTCCTCAAAACATAATAAAATCAATGTAATAATAGGGATAAAAACAGAACCCTATATTATCTTATATGGAAAATAATTTTGATAAAACATTTGAACTACATTCATGAGGAAAATATCCTTTCTACTTCAAAAACACTTTTCTTTTCTTAACATGTCATACAATTATAAACTAAAATAAGTTGATTAAAAATATACTTGAAAACTTATAAAGTATGATTTTTGGAAATAATGTTTTAAAAATCCATTCTTGCCGTATAAGTTAAAAAACATTCTTCGTACTTTTGTCGGAAAAGTCAAAAAGTACCTCGTACGAAAAATGACAAAAGATTCCTTTAATATCTTTTACTAAAACTCACCGAATGGTAAAATTGGATATAAACTATTTTAGAAGGATGGAAATAATATTACATATTGAGGGAACATGGATTTGGATGATAAAATACACCCCAGTAATTACCAAAGTAAAAACAATCTCGAATAAAAGTGAGATTGTGATATTTCCCTTACCTTGGGTCCAATTTGCTTTGTACGTGTCCGAAGCTCCTGTATAATGGTTTAAATAATGTTATTGACTTATTCCAGAATCATACATATTGATATGATATCATATATGGTCATATTCTTAGCTTCTTATTAGTAATATTTCATTATTACTTGCTACTCAGGTCTTTATTGCCTTTTGTTCGTATGCGTGTTTTGCCGAATAAATTCTTATTCTTTTTTTAAGGTTATAGATACCATATATCCAGAATGGTATTAGTGTAACATATATCATATTTATTCATTCAATTCATTTATATAATTACTATGTAATGATGATCATGTAGAACGAGTCGCATCACATCGTGGAGTCGAGATTCCGTACGTACGCATGAGCGATGATATTGTTCCCATGATCGTGGAATTGTATTTAAGTGTATTTATACTATTTCAGTATCAATATCACTTTATAATAATCATATATAGTTACTCATTACACCATTATACCCATCCTTGTAAGATGATGATGGAAAATAGATTACACCACGGCGTGGAGACGGTATTCCGTACGTACGCACGCGCGGTGATTTCATTTATCCGTAGGATAGATAGAAGGTGAATTAGGGTTGTTTCATATTTATAATAACATATCAGTATGTAAGTAATATTGATTTTATTACTTTATCATGAAACAACTAAATAAGAAGAAGTTGAAGAAGAAAGAAATTGAAAAGATCGGTAATGGATATTACCTCTTCTTTGGAACGCCTCTTTGAATCCTCCACTTAGGGAACTAAGATTGGTCTTCGAAGAAGACCAGGACCTCTAGGATTATTCTAGGGAAGTGGATAGGAGAAAATTTCAGGGGATGGCCGAGCATGATTGCTCAAATTGGTGTGAGGAGGAGGGGGAGGAGGTGCCCTTTTATAAGGGAGGAGAGGGGCACCTTAGGAATATCTGAAAATATTATTTTATATTAAAGTCAAAATCGGTTTATAATTGTTCCAAAGGGTCTTATTTCGAAGCTAAAGTGGGGATGGGTCGAAATCCTATCAACCAATAGGATTGATACATGTTTAGGGTATTATTTTAACCTTATCAATTAGATTTAACTCTAAGTTAAATAATTTAACTTTTACCATGACTTTTTGTTTTCTTATACTATATAGTTAATACACTTACTATAACATGCCAAACGAACCCCAAGTTGTTTATTATTAATATATATATCCTTATCTATGTCATTTGGCCGAAAAATAGATTTTTAGGAATAAAATAACAATTAATAATATAATATTTGATTTAAAAACTATTTTGTGTCAATTTTGAGAATATTTGATATATGATTTTTGTGAAAGTCATAATAGAATTATATGTTCAAACCAAGTTGATTAAATAAAAAATAATATATCATAGTAACCTATAAAATTAGTGGAATTCATAAAAAGTCTCAAATTACATTTATTTTAGCATTTATAAAATCAATTATGTTCACATTTCCTTAAAAGGGTAATTACTGCATCATCGTTGTGTCATAAATAAATTAATTTATTTAAAGTCTAAAAATTATAAATAAAATATAATTATGTAGGAAATCTTTGTATCTTTCTAATGAATATTTATAGTCCAATTTATCTTATGTATAACGCCATATTAAAAAAAATTTAGTTATTAATCATTGATTTTAACTATTTTAACTATTCATTAAATAAAATAATATTAAATGTCATAATCTAATCCAAGTGGAACTAAATGGTCATATTATATTCATAAGGTTTTTTTTGGTCGAATTAAACTTATCCAATAGAATTAGGACATGTGTTAGGGTAATAGTAATATCATATTTACCCTCAGTTACCCTATTTACTATTAACCGTTGTAAAAAAAGTAAAAAGTTACTATTTACCAAAAATTATTTTCATCTCATTAAACCACATTTTAGTCCTTGATATTAACCGTGTCTGTCGGATTTTCGAAATTCCATTCATAGAAGCGGTAAAATTAAGTTTTATTCAAAATTCAGTTTTTAACCTACCACTTAGTGGTTTCACTATTCATCAAAAATTGAAAGTTCTCAGAAAAATACCAAAATTTCATCCTAGGCTAATTTCGGTATTCCGAATCCAAAAATGAATTCCATTTTTAAAAGTAAAATTCACAAAATTTCAAAAAGTGGTTATTACTATTCATAATGGCTAGTTTTAATAATATTTTAATAGCATATCGTTGTTTAGTGAAACTCGGTATTGCGTACGACGCAAGCTATCGAGGAAGGTCGCGATTGCGTGTAAAACAAGCCAAGCAAGTGTTGTGTAGAAAAGATTCCTTTGATGATTTATATAACATAAAAGTCTTGGGTGTTACATTCTACCCCCCTTAAAATGATTTTCTCCCTCGAAATTCGTCACTTTGTAACAAACAGATGAGGATACTTCTCCCTCATCATATCCTCAATCTCCCATGTAGCTTCTTCAAGTTGGTGGTTCCTCCATAAAACTTTCACCAATCGAGTGGTCTTGTTTCGTAGGACTTTTTCGCTACGATCCAGAATCTCTATCGGTTGTTCTTTATAAGAAAGATCTTGCTCCAGCGGTACAACTTCTGAGCTGAGTACATGTGAAGGATCAGGTATGTACTTTATCAGGAGAGATACATGGAACACATCGTGGACTTGAGAGATATTCGGTGGAAGCGCCAATCGGTAAGCTACATTTCCAACATGATCCACTATTTTGAAAGGACCGATATATCTAGGGCTCAACTTCCCATTCTTTCCAAATCTGATAACCCTCTTCTAGGGAGATATTCGTAAGAACACTTTATCACCCACTTCAAACTCTAGGTCTTTTCTTCGGTTGTCGGCATAACTTTTCTGTCGACTCTGAGCTTCCCTTATGTGTTGTTGAATAGAACTGACCTTTTCTGCCATTTCATCAATGAGATCAGGTCCTAATAGCTTTCTTTCCCCAACTTCATCCCAGTAAGTTGGAGTCCTGCATTTCTTTCCATAGAGAGATTTAAAAGGAGCCATCTGAATACTGGAGTGAAATCTATTATTATAAGAAAATTCCACCAAAGGTAGGTGTTGATCCCAACCTATTTTGAAATCCATGGAGAAAGCTCTCAACATATCTTCTAGGGTTTGAATTGTTCTCTCAGACTGACCGTCTGTGTCACGACCCGCCCTCGGGGTCCGTGCCGTGACTACCCCAAGCCCGCCTTCCATAGGCCAGGGGCTGGCGACTAGCACCAAGGCGTATATCCCAGTAAAAAGGGAAGGCATTGCCTTTGAAAAGTAAGCACACACCACAGAGTAAACAAGCGGAAGGTAAACACTAAACAAGCAGAGTACAACTGAAAGTGCGGAAAAGTAAATGGGCCAGAATACAAACCCAAACTGAAAGTAAAGTACAACTCAAAAAGGGAAAAACAGCAACTATAAAGTAAAGGCCGCTACTCCGAGCTGTCCACCGGAAATCCCACCTGAAGGGTGGGTACAGATAGCTCCTCTGCTCCACGGGTCCCGTCGTCCGCTCCGAGCACGTCCCGCCCAGTGGTCCAACTCCGGGTACCGTCCCGCTCCGCAAGCCTCAGCTAAGGTCAACGCTGTCCGTCGTCTGCAACCAACACAACGTAGTGCGGGCAAAGCCCGTGCAGGGGTGAGTATAAGCTACTCAGTAGGGACCCCGAGACCCCTGAAGGTCTCTCAAATCCACAAAGGATAAACCGCGAAGAAAGGAACAATCACGAAGTAACAACCGACACTGCTTAGGTATATGCCCATACATATACCTAAGTCATCAATTCAAATACGCTCCAACCTCCGAGCCCAAGTACATCTCAGTCCACGCAGGAAAGTATACGTATTCCACATAGGAAAGTAGATCATAATCCACACAGGATTGCACAACACAATCCACACAGGAAAGCAACAGGATTCAGCTCACACAGGTATACTTCTTCAAGGACGATAAAGATGATCACTGATCCATCTAAGTCGTCGGACCCACGAAGGATCGATAGGTAACTAACCCCCGCAAGACCCACACAGGATCGGGCTCACACAGAACCTGTAGGCGCTGGCTCACACAGAACCGCTGAGCGCAAGGACCCACACAGGATCGGGCTCACACAGAACCTGTAGCACTGATCCACGTAGGATCGCTGAGTGCTGTAGTCGTCGTCGTCGAATCCACACAGGATCTCTGTACTGTCGTCGTCGAATCCACACAGGATCTCTGTACTGTCGTCGTCGCAGTCACAGTAGCAGTCGTAGCAGTAGAACGGTCGCAGCCAGCACTAGGGTTCCCGCACACAGCAAGCTCGTACGGAGGGTCCGCTCCACGAGCCGAGAGGCTGATACATCAACTGTCACGAAGACCGAAGTTGATGTATCCAAAAGTTCCGTATCGTCAACAGGAACTCAACGCAACAGACGGCGCGTCGATCGGACGCCCGGTCTGAGAGTTATTGGCATTTTCGTCTCCGGGGCCCGGTTGGTTTTTAAGGCAAAACCAACCCGACCGTACTCCACCTGCGTCCAAACCTCGGGCGGAGTATGCCAAAAGATCCGTCTCACTAAGAGGAACACTACGCGACTGACGGCACGTCAATCGGACGTCCGTAGCTCAAGATATGAGCGTTTCCGCTCCGAAGGCCCGGTTGGTTTCGTGAACGAACCAACCCGGCCGAACTCAAAGTAATCCGAAACCTTGAGTGCGATATACCGAAACGACCGTCTCGATCCAAGGATCGCGTTGCCGCAGACGGTTCGTCATTCGGAGGTCCGAGGCTCAAGTTATGAGCCAAAAACCGATTCTGGTCCGAAACGGGGGGGTCCGGGTCCGGACCGACCCGGCCCGACCCCCCCCCCTTGGGCGGCGCGGCGGCCGGCGGCGGCGGCCGGCGGCGGCGGACGGCGGCGGCGGGCCACGTGGCGGCGGCGGGCCGCGTGGCGGCGGCGGCGGGCCACGTGGCGGCGGCGGGCCGCGTGGCGGCGGCGGCGGCGGCGGCGGGCCGCGTGGCGGCGCGGCGGGCCGCGTGGCGGCGCGGCGGCTGGCCACGTGGCGGCGGCGGCTGCCGCACGGGATTGTCACGCGGGGCATAGCCCCGCGTTTTTCCTTCAAGCGGCACGGCTCAAGCCGTGCCTTTGACAAAAACGGCCCCCGCAAATGGGGGCCGGCTTGACAAAACCGGGGGGCTGTTGCCCCCCCTCTTTAAGTGAACCGCCCCCCCTCATTAAGAGGGGGGTCTTGAAGGTCCGGCCGGGGGTTTAATCCCCCGGTTTTTATGACGTCCGGCCGGCCCGCTGGCCGGCCGGTTTTTACCAACGGGACCGGAAATTTCCGGTCCCGCCCTTGACTTCCGACGCCGGCGGCCCGGCCGCCGGTCTTTCCTTCCGCCGCGGCCCGGAACCGGCCGCGGTCTCCTCGTCTCACCGCGGCCCGGAACCGGCCGCAGTGTTCGTCGTCCGGCGCGGTGCGACGGCACCGCGCCCCTTTCGCCGTGCCAAGAATCCTCCCAACGCGGCGTGTCGGCGTCGCGGTTTTGAAGTCTCTCCTCGGCGAAGCGCGACGGTGTTGCGGAAAACATAAGCATGTTCATCCGCGTGGTGCGACGGCACCACGCCTCTTGCTTCCACCCGCATGAATCAACATGAACGAAGGAGGGGGTTTCGGCCGTGTTTGTGCGGTCCGACTCCCCTCGCGTTAACAAATAACATAACTAAAAGTCTCACGTTTAGTCATGCTAAAATCCACGATTCAAGAATGGAATAAAAATAATTAATAAAAACATCCCCTACCTCGGGTTTGAGGTTTCAAGAATTCTCTACGTTCCGCGTAAGACGGCGTCGCGGAAGTCGGGCGTCGCGGTCGTCGTTCGTCAAATCCGTTGACGAAGAGTTACGTCCGATGCGACACGTTGTTGGCGGATCTTCGTTTGCCGACGAAGAAGGTCCGAGGAGGAAGAAGAGGTCCGATGATACTAGGTCTCCGTGTCGATGATCCTTGACGAAGTGTTGTCGTTCTTCGTTGAGGATGAAGACGTTCCTCGCCGGAGAAGATGAAGACGTTCTTCGTTCTTCGTCAGAGCTTGAAGATGAGAAAGCTCTCCAAAGACAAACAAAGAACCCTAAATAAAATAAGACTACCTCTTATTTTATTAACACAACACAAAAGAATTTCAAAGTCTTGAAATTCAAAAAGACAAAACTCCCATAATTAAATAAGAGTTACTTAGGCCAATTTAATTAGGGGTTAAGAACGTTGAGAGAATTTTGAAAGATAGGGGTTCGTGTGGGCCCCACCACACTTAATCCTCCCAAGGGAGGTTAAGTGGGTGTGGGTCCCACTTCCAACCCCCTTGGGTAGGTTTTTAATAAGTTAAAAATAAAATTTGTTTAACACAATTTTATTTAACTTAACTGAAAAACCCCAAAACGGAACTTTCAACCCGCAACAAACGCAACTCCCGGAAAGGTCTCTTTAAGCGAATATCGGCGCTGCGAGTTCATCGGTGCCCTCGGATTTCAATTCCGAGCACCGGATCAAAAGTTAGGAATTCCCGCTCGTTCATTCACTGAACGTACCCGAGCCAAACTTCGGAAATTAATTCCGGGCACTCCGGGCCTCGGAATCAGGTGCCGTCTGAAACCGCGCTCTTGTAAAAATCCAAAGAAAATTAAGAAAAAATTTCCCTTGAATTTTACGGTCTTTACATTACTCCCACCTCAGGGCTTTACGTCCCCGTAAAGATACATCAAAAACTAGGGAAACAAATGAGGGTACTGAGCACGCATCTGAGCCTCCCGCTCCCATGTGCTCTCCTGGAGATTCCCGTGCTGCCATCTGATGCGCACAAGAGGAATCGATCGCCCACGTAGGACCCGCTCCTGTCGATCCTCTATCTCCACCGGGACCTCCGTAAAAGTCGCCCCATCGTCAACGTCAAGCTCCCCATGGTCAATGATGTGCGTCGGGTCGTGCACGTATCTCCTCAGCTGGGATACGTGGAAGACGTCGTGCACCCGGTGCAACTGAGGTGGTAGAGCCAGGCGATAAGCCACCTCGCCAATCCTGCTGAGAATCTGGAAAGGTCCGATGAAGCGCGGAGATAACTTGCCGCCTCGGCCAAATCTCCGAATACCACGTCGAGGTGAGACCCGCAAGAAGACGTGGTCGCCATCCTCGAACTCCAGTGGCCTCCGCCTCCTGTCAGCGTATGACTTCTGCCGGCTTTGAGCTGTCCTCATCCGCTCCTGGATGACCTGGACCTTCTCTGTCGTGGCCTGGACCATCTCCGGTCCCACTAGTGCTGACTCCCCTGGGTCTGTCCAGCACAAAGGAGATCTACATGGTCGGCCGTACAACGCCTCGTACGGTGCCATCCCGATGGTGGAGTGATAGCTGTTGTTGTATGCGAACTCCACCAAAGGTAGGTGGTCCTCCCAGCTACGACCCAAGTCAAGGACACATGCACGGAGCATGTCCTCGAGAGTCTGAATGGTCCTCTCCGTCTGACCATCCGTCTGAGGGTGAAAAGCCGTGCTAAGACGTAGCTGCGTCCCGAACGCCTCCTGTAACCCCTTCCAAAGCCGGGAAGTAAAGCGGGCATCTCGATCGGAAACGATAGATGATGGCACGCCGTGGAGCCGCACAATCTCCTGAACGTAGAGACGTCCCAAGCTCTCCACTGAGCCCTGCTCTCTGATGGGTAAGAAGTGTGCCGACTTGGTGAGTCGGTCTACAATCACCCAGATGGAGTCGTGACCTCTGGAAGTGCGTGGAAGTCCAGTCACGAAGTCCATAGATATGCTGTCCCACTTCCACTCCGGAACCTCCAAGGGCTGTACCAAGCCTGCTGGTACCTGATGCTCAGCCTTCACCTGCTGACAGGTAAGGCATCGAGAAACGAACTCTGCTACAGCTTTCTTCATGCCCGGCCACCAGTGCTGTCGTCTGAGGTCTTGGTACATCTTTGCCACTCCTGGATGTACCGCTAAAGGAGAAGTGTGAAACTCCCTCAGCACTTCCTCTCGCAAGGCGACTGGTACCATGGTACGTCCTCTGAAAAGGATGTCGTGCTCTGCTCCAAGGGAGAAACCATCAGGTGCCTGTCCCGAGGATATCTGTGCACGCCGTGTCTCGCAGTCAGTGTCCCCGCGCTGTGCCTCCCTGACTCGCTGCAGTAGTGGAGGAGTGACTGTGAGAGACTGTAGAAAGGCTGCTCCATCTCTATCCACGAAGGATATCTGCAAAGAGGCTAGCTGCTCCGTCGCCTCCTCAAGTAGTTGAATGCCCGTCCTCCTGCTGAGGGCATCAGCTACTACGTTCCCCTTCCCAGGAGTATAGACTATCTCAAAGTCATAGTCCTGGAGGAACTCGAGCCATCGTCGCTGTCTCAGGTTCAGGTCCTTCTGCGAGAAGATATACCTGAGGCTCTGATGATCGGAAAAGACCGTAAAGCGCTCGCCCATCAGATAGTGTCGCCATGTCTTCAGAGCGAAGACCACTGCTGCTAACTCCAGGTCATGGGTAGCGTAGTTCTGCTCATGCGGTCTCAACTGTCGTGATCCATAGGCGATCACTGCCCGCTCCTGCATCAGAACACATCCGAGTCCGGTCCCTGATGCATCGCAGTAGACTACGTACCCTACTCCCTCCTCAGGCAACCTCAAGATAGGTGCGCTAGTCAATCTCTGCCTCAGCTCCTCGAAGCTCTGCTGACAACTGTCTGACCACACGAAGGGTTTCCCCTTCTTCGTCAACGCTGTGAGTGATGCCGCAACTCTGGAGAAGTTCGGCACAAATCTCCGATAGTATCCAGCTAGTCCCAAGAAACTCCGAACCTCAGTCACGCTCCTGGGTGGCTCCCATGCTAACACAGCCTCAATCTTCGCGGGATCCACTGCAACTCCCGCCTCAGAGATAACGTGTCCCAAAAAGTGGACCTCACGTATCCAGAACTGGCACTTCGAGAGCTTACCATAAAGCTGGTGCTCTCGGAGTGTGTCAAGAACAACTCGCAAGTGATAGGCGTGCTCCTCCTCTGTCGTAGAGTAAATCAGAATGTCGTCGATGAAGACCACGACAAACCGATCGAGGTATGGCTGAAAGATCCTGTTCATGAGAGCCATGAACACTGCTGGAGCATTGGTTACACCGAAAGGCATAACCAAGAACTCATAGTGGCCATACCGACATCTGAAGGCCGTTTTCTGCACATCCTCGTCTCTGACTCTGAGCTGATGATAGCCTGACCTGAGGTCTATCTTCGAGAACCACCGTGCTCCCTTGAGCTGATCAAAGAGGTCATCAATCCTCGGTAGCGGATACTTGTTCCTCACTGTCACCTGGTTCAGGCGACGATAGTCAACACAAAGTCGCAAGCTTCCGTCCGCCTTCTTGGCGAACAATATCGGGGAAGCCCAGGGTGAAACACTGGGTCGGATGAATCCCTTGCCCTGCAAGTCCTCCAACTGTACCCGTAGCTCTCGAAGCTCGGCGGGGGCCATCCGATATGCTGGAGTGGATATCGGGGCTGTCCCGGGGTACAAGTCAATATAAAAGTCTACCTCTCTGCGAGGAGGTAGCCCTGGAACATCGTCGGGAAAAACGTCCGCATACTGATCCACCACTGCAGGAAAACCAGGACTCCGCACGTCAACTGCTCCAAGGATAAGGCTAGCCAACTGATGAGTGATGGGCTGTCCTCTCCTCCGCGGAAGTCCATCCTGTGCTGCTAAGGCTCCCTTCTCGCCGGTGAAGGTGAACCTGCTCCCGTCGGTGCGTACACATCGCACCTTGCGCCTAAAACAGTCAATCTGTGCATGGACCGTGGACAGCCAATCCATGCCCAAGATGACGTCGTAAGGCCTCGACGCTGCTACAAGAAGATCCCAGCCGAAGCTCTCGCCTCCTAGAGTAAGCTCACACTGCCGGCACCAGTGCGTGATCGTCGAGTCTGCTCCCGTAGGAGTCTCTAGCCGTAAGGATCGAGCCAACGGCTCTGTCGGAATCTCCGAGCTCCGAACAAGGGCAGCGGCTATGAAAGAATGACTCGCTCCTGTGTCTATAAGAACTGCAGCAAGGGTGGAATAGACACAGATAGTACCTCGAATCATCTCGGGTGCGCCGTGGTCGTAGGCCTCTGTTGCCTGGAGCTGTGCCTGTCGCTGCCCGCCAGCTCCCTGTGGTCGGGGTGGACCTCCTGGTGGTGGTGGTGGTAAAGCCTCAAAGCGTCGGCCACCACCAGCTGCTCGTCCAGCTCCTCTGCCTCGTCCGCCTCCTCCCTGCGGACCGCCACTGTCGACCCTCTGCCTCTGCCTCGGTGGTCCATCAACTGACTGCTGCTCCTCGGCACGGCGGGTCGGGCAGTCGCGAGCCATGTGGCCCTGTCCGCCGCACGAGTAGCACTGCCTGCCTCTCGGAAGACTGGCTCCGCGCTGTGTGCCCCGCACTGCTGAGCCAGTGCCCTGAGATCGTCTGCCTGAAGGTCTGGTCTGTCTGGACCCCTGAGTCATCCGTCGACTGCCTGCTGCAGATGACTCTGCCACGTGCCGCCCTGCGGTGGGTCGCTGTGCTGGTGTAGACTCAGCAAGGAAGCTCTCGATCAGAAGAGCCCGCTCCAGTACTCCTGTCTGAGTCGGTATGCTGAGGGAGATCAGCGATGCCCTGATCTCGTGTCTCAAACCCTGCTCGAAGGTCCGGGCCCGGAAGAATGGGTCCCGTACCATGTCGGTCGAGTAGCGCGAGAGATCGGTAAACCTCGCCGAGTACTGGGCGACCGTCATGCTGCCCTGCCGCAGCTGTAGAAGCTCCTGGATGCGCACCGCTCGAAGGGTGGCCGGGACGAACTCAGAGCGGAAGAGGCTCTCGAAGTCCGTCCAGAGTAGAGATGCCTCATCGTGCACCTGGAGCATCAGGCTCCACCATCGTCCAGCTGCTGCGTGTAGTAGGCTCGCAGCGAGGATCACCATGAGGTCTGCTGGTGTCCTCACTAGCCTAAACACTCGAACTACTGCCTCCAGCCAGTCCTCTGCTGCCTGCGGATCCGTCTCCCCGCGAAACCTGGGCGGTCGCTGGCGCTGAAACTCATGCAGTGCGCTGAGGCGACGTGCATCGTCAGCGGCTGCTGCTGGAAGCATCGGGGGCTCGGCGGGTAAAGCTACCGCCGGTGCCACTACTGGGAAAGGGCCCTGCACCGAGGCCTCGTCGCTCGGTGGGCTGTCGTCTCGCTCAACTCTCGGAACCCTAGCTGGCTGCCGTCGTGGGGCCATCCTGAAAAGAAGAACAAGAGCACCATAGTCAGAACAGTATACCTGGTGAGCTGAATTAAGTAATCACAAAGAAAACTTGAGACTTTCATTAAGCAGATCAGTATACCCGGTGAGCTGACACAAGTAATCACAAAGAAAACTTTGAAACACACACGCAATCAATGTTTCCGTGCATTAAGTCGGAAATCAGAAGTCAGGGTCCTGGTGTATGGATACGTCGGCCGCCGCACCAACACTGGACTCCCTGGACTGATAACCACACTCAATACGCTAAACATTATTGCTTCACATAGAAAAGATCAGAGTTCGCGGTAGAACCGAACTCCTCTGATACCAATTTGTCACGACCCGCCCTCGGGGTCCGTGCCGTGACTACCCCAAGCCCGCCTTCCATAGGCCAGGGGCTGGCGACTAGCACCAAGGCGTATATCCCAGTAAAAAGGGAAGGCATTGCCTTTGAAAAGTAAGCACACACCACAGAGTAAACAAGCGGAAGGTAAACACTAAACAAGCAGAGTACAACTGAAAGTGCGGAAAAGTAAATGGGCCAGAATACAAACCCAAACTGAAAGTAAAGTACAACTCAAAAAGGGAAAAACAGCAACTGTAAAGTAAAGGCCGCTACTCCGAGCTGTCCACCGGAAATCCCACCTGAAGGGTGGGTACAGATAGCTCCTCTGCTCCACGGGTCCCGTCGTCCGCTCCGAGCACGTCCCGCCCAGTGGTCCAACTCCGGGTACCGTCCCGCTCCGCAAGCCTCAGCTAAGGTCAACGCTGTCCGTCGTCTGCAACCAACACAACGTAGTGCGGGCAAAGCCCGTGCAGGGGTGAGTATAAGCTACTCAGTAGGGACCCCGAGACCCCTGAAGGTCTCTCAAATCCACAAAGGATAAACCGCGAAGAAAGGAACAATCACGAAGTAACAACCGACACTGCTTAGGTATATGCCCATACATATACCTAAGTCATCAATTCAAATACGCTCCAACCTCCGAGCCCAAGTACATCTCAGTCCACGCAGGAAAGTATACGTATTCCACATAGGAAAGTAGATCATAATCCACACAGGATTGCACAACACAATCCACACAGGAAAGCAACAGGATTCAGCTCACACAGGTATACTTCTTCAAGGACGATAAAGATGATCACTGATCCATCTAAGTCGTCGGACCCACGAAGGATCGATAGGTAACTAACCCCCGCAAGACCCACACAGGATCGGGCTCACACAGAACCTGTAGGCGCTGGCTCACACAGAACCGCTGAGCGCAAGGACCCACACAGGATCGGGCTCACACAGAACCTGTAGCACTGATCCACGTAGGATCGCTGAGTGCTGTAGTCGTCGTCGTCGAATCCACACAGGATCTCTGTACTGTCGTCGTCGAATCCACACAGGATCTCTGTACTGTCGTCGTCGCAGTCACAGTAGCAGTCGTAGCAGTAGAACGGTCGCAGCCAGCACTAGGGTTCCCGCACACAGCAAGCTCGTACGGAGGGTCCGCTCCACGAGCCGAGAGGCTGATACATCAACTGTCACGAAGACCGAAGTTGATGTATCCAAAAGTTCTGTATCGTCAACAGGAACTCAACGCAACAGACGGCGCGTCGATCGGACGCCCGGTCTGAGAGTTATTGGCATTTTCGTCTCCGGGGCCCGGTTGGTTTTTAAGGCAAAACCAACCCGACCGTACTCCACCTGCGTCCAAACCTCGGGCGGAGTATGCCAAAAGATCCGTCTCACTAAGAGGAACACTACGCGACTGACGGCACGTCAATCGGACGTCCGTAGCTCAAGATATGAGCGTTTCCGCTCCGAAGGCCCGGTTGGTTTCGTGAACGAACCAACCCGGCCGAACTCAAAGTAATCCGAAACCTTGAGTGCGATATACCGAAACGACCGTCTCGATCCAAGGATCGCGTTGCCGCAGACGGTTCGTCATTCGGAGGTCCGAGGCTCAAGTTATGAGCCAAAAACCGATTCTGGTCCGAAACGGGGGGGTCCGGGTCCGGACCGACCCGGCCCGACCCCCCCCCCCCTTGGGCGGCGCGGCGGCCGGCGGCGGCGGCCGGCGGCGGCGGACGGCGGCGGCGGGCCACGTGGCGGCGGCGGGCCGCGTGGCGGCGGCGGCGGGCCACGTGGCGGCGGCGGGCCGCGTGGCGGCGGCGGCGGCGGCGGCGGGCCGCGTGGCGGCGCGGCGGGCCGCGTGGCGGCGCGGCGGCTGGCCACGTGGCGGCGGCGGCTGCCGCACGGGATTGTCACGCGGGGCATAGCCCCGCGTTTTTCCTTCAAGCGGCACGGCTCAAGCCGTGCCTTTGACAAAAACGGCCCCCGCAAATGGGGGCCGGCTTGACAAAACCGGGGGGCTGTTGCCCCCCCTCTTTAAGTGAACCGCCCCCCCTCATTAAGAGGGGGGTCTTGAAGGTCCGGCCGGGGGTTTAATCCCCCGGTTTTTATGACGTCCGGCCGGCCCGCTGGCCGGCCGGTTTTTACCAACGGGACCGGAAATTTCCGGTCCCGCCCTTGACTTCCGACGCCGGCGGCCCGGCCGCCGGTCTTTCCTTCCGCCGCGGCCCGGAACCGGCCGCGGTCTCCTCGTCTCACCGCGGCCCGGAACCGGCCGCAGTGTTCGTCGTCCGGCGCGGTGCGACGGCACCGCGCCCCTTTCGCCGTGCCAAGAATCCTCCCAACGCGGCGTGTCGGCGTCGCGGTTTTGAAGTCTCTCCTCGGCGAAGCGCGACGGTGTTGCGGAAAACATAAGCATGTTCATCCGCGTGGTGCGACGGCACCACGCCTCTTGCTTCCACCCGCATGAATCAACATGAACGAAGGAGGGGGTTTCGGCCGTGTTTGTGCGGTCCGACTCCCCTCGCGTTAACAAATAACATAACTAAAAGTCTCACGTTTAGTCATGCTAAAATCCACGATTCAAGAATGGAATAAAAATAATTAATAAAAACATCCCCTACCTCGGGTTTGAGGTTTCAAGAATTCTCTACGTTCCGCGTAAGACGGCGTCGCGGAAGTCGGGCGTCGCGGTCGTCGTTCGTCAAATCCGTTGACGAAGAGTTACGTCCGATGCGACACGTTGTTGGCGGATCTTCGTTTGCCGACGAAGAAGGTCCGAGGAGGAAGAAGAGGTCCGATGATACTAGGTCTCCGTGTCGATGATCCTTGACGAAGTGTTGTCGTTCTTCGTTGAGGATGAAGACGTTCCTCGCCGGAGAAGATGAAGACGTTCTTCGTTCTTCGTCAGAGCTTGAAGATGAGAAAGCTCTCCAAAGACAAACAAAGAACCCTAAATAAAATAAGACTACCTCTTATTTTATTAACACAACACAAAAGAATTTCAAAGTCTTGAAATTCAAAAAGACAAAACTCCCATAATTAAATAAGAGTTACTTAGGCCAATTTAATTAGGGGTTAAGAACGTTGAGAGAATTTTGAAAGATAGGGGTTCGTGTGGGCCCCACCACACTTAATCCTCCCAAGGGAGGTTAAGTGGGTGTGGGTCCCACTTCCAACCCCCTTGGGTAGGTTTTTAATAAGTTAAAAATAAAATTTGTTTAACACAATTTTATTTAACTTAACTGAAAAACCCCAAAACGGAACTTTCAACCCGCAACAAACGCAACTCCCGGAAAGGTCTCTTTAAGCGAATATCGGCGCTGCGAGTTCATCGGTGCCCTCGGATTTCAATTCCGAGCACCGGATCAAAAGTTAGGAATTCCCGCTCGTTCGTTCACTGAACGTACCCGAGCCAAACTTCGGAAATTAATTCCGGGCACTCCGGGCCTCGGAATCAGGTGCCGTCTGAAACCGCGCTCTTGTAAAAATCCAAAGAAAATTAAGAAAAAATTTCCCTTGAATTTTACGGTCTTTACAGTCTGTCTGAGGATGATAAGCAGTGCTGAAACTCAACTCTGTATCTAGAGTATGCTGAAGACTTCTCCAGAACATTGAGGTCAATCTCAGATCCCGATCAGATATAATAGAAAGTGGTACTCCATGAAATCTTACCACTTCCTTTACATATATCCTGGCAAGCTGATCTAGAGGGAAATCCTCTCTAATAACAATGAAGTGTGCAGACTTTGTAAGACGATCAACAATGAACCAGATAGCATTATTGCCTTTGGATGTTTTAGGAAGTCTTGTGACAAAGTCCATAGTGATGTTTTCCCATTTCCATTCAGGTATGGGTAATGGTTGTAACATCCCCTTAGACTTCTGTCTCTCAGCTTTAACTTGTTAACAAACCAAGCATCGAGAGACATATTTAGCAACATATCTTTTCATGCCATCCCACCAGAAGTACTCTTTCAGGTCCCTATACATCTTCGGGCTTCCATGATGAATAGGGAATGAAGAACTATGAGCCTCATCCAGCAGCTCCTTCTTTAATTCGGGGATGGTAGGAACACAAACGCGATTCCTTAACTTTATTATCCCATCACAATAAAGTTTGAATTCAGGAACATTTCTCACCTTCTTTTGTAACTCGACATCTTCTTTCTGTGCCTCTTTAATCTTCACATGTATAGATGGTTGAACATTCATTTGAGAAAGATAAGATTTTTACCCTTCCATTATAATTCCAATATCCATCCTTTGTAAATCCATAAATATTGGATCTTTTGTGATCCTCATCATGGATAAACTAGCATGGTCTTGTCGACTTAATGCATCTGCCACCTTGTTTGCTTTCCCATGGTGGTAATGGATTGAGAAGTCATAATCCTTAATCAGCTCCAACCATCTTCTTTGATGCATATTCAACTCCTTTTGTGTGATAATATACTTCAATCTTTTATGATCAGTATAAATATCACACCTTTCACCATAATGTTAATGCCTCCAAATCTTTAATGCAAAGATTACCGCAACTAACTCCAAATCATGTGTTGGGTAATTTTTCTCATGGATTTTCAACTGTCGTGAGGCATAAGCTATCACCATATCATTTTGCATAATAACACACCCCAATCCCTTCTTGGATGCATCACTGCAGATCACAAACCTTTCTCCACTACAAGGCAGTGTGAGCACAGGTGCACTGGATAACTTCTTTTCAACTCCTTGAAATTCTCTTCACATTCCTCTGTCCAAACAAACTTAACTCCTTTCCAAGTCAACTTGGTGAGTGGATTAGATAATCGTGAAAAATCTTTTACAAAACGTCGATAATATCCAACCAAACCAAGAAAACTTCGGATCTCAGTTACTGTTGTTGGTCTCGACCATCTTTCGATAACATATGTTTTTGCTGGATCCACAGATATCCCCTCTTTTGAGATTATGTGACCCAAAAATGAAACTTTTTGAAGCCAAAATTCACACTTGGTAAATTTGGCATAAAGCTTCTCCTTTCTCAGGGTCTTCAATATAATTCTCAAGTGATCTTGATGCTCTTCCTTGCTCTTTGAATAGACAATAATATCGTCTATAAAGACTACCACAAATTGATCAAGATATTCTTTAAAGACTCTATTCATTAGATCCATGAAGATAGCACAGGCATTAGTAAGACCAAATGGCATCACTATAAATTCATAGTGTCCATACATTGTACGGAAAGCCGTCTTTGGTATATCCTCCCTTTTGACCCTTAATTGATGATACCCTGAACGAATATCAATCTTGGAAAAGTATTGAGCTCTGTGTAGTTGGTTAAATAAGTCATCAATGCGTGGGAGAGGATATTTGTTCTTGATAGTGATCTTGTTATGTTCTTGATAATCAATGCAGTGTCTCATTGATCTATCTTTCTTCTTAACAAATAGAACAGGTGCTCCCCAAGGTGACGCACTAGGGCGTATGAATCCCTTATCAAGATTCTCTTGGAGTTGCTTCTTCAATTCCTGCAACTCAATTAGGGCCATTCTATAAGGTGTCTTTGAAATAGGCAAAGCACTCGGTACTAGTTCTATTGAAAACTCAACTTCACGATTTGGTGGAATACCTGTTAATTCCTCTGGAAAGACATCATCAAACTCCCGTACGATGGGAATATTCGTAATCGCGAGTTTCTCACCAACCATTTGAGATAAATAACCTTCATTTAGTGGAATCAATACCCATAAAATGGAAGAAATTTCCACTGGAAGGTTATGTTCATCCTTGCATTGATAGATTATCATAGATTGATCCGGAATATGAAATGTGACTTCCCTTCTTTGGAAATTGATATGAGCTCCATATAAAGAAAGCCAATCCATGCCAAGAATCACATCAAATTCCACTATAGGAAGGATCACAAGATTTGCAGGAATCACTTTCCCACAAACTTCGATCGGAGAATAATTATAGCCTTTTGATGCGATTGATGTGCCATTAGGTGTTGTCACAGCTAACTCAACATCTAATTGTTGAGGTAATACGGTGATACCGTTAGAAAATTCTTCAGAAATAAAAGAGTGGGTGGATCCAGAATCAAATAAAACATTTTCTTCTTTAGAGTGGATGGTAAGTGTACCTTTCACGACATCGTTATCGTACTCCACCTCGCTGATAGAAATTGCATGTGAATTTCCTTTTTCATTAGCCTTAAGAGTTTGTTGACGTCGACCATCATCATCAACCCTTCGATTTGGGCATTGATTGGCATAATTCCCCATCTCCTTGCACCTGAAACATTGAAGTGTAGTAGGTTTATTCTGTGTATACCTTCCTTTTTTTGCATCATTAGATATCTTCTTCCCATTATCGCGGCATTCAAATGCCCGATGACCTTCCTTTACACATTTGAAACATTTACTTGTCCCTTTAAGACAACTCCCTCCATGTTTCTTTCCACACTTTTAGCATAAGTGAAAGCTCATCTTATTTTCTGTGTGCTCTTTAGATTTTCCTTTGAATTCCATTTTCCTCTTCTTATCAAACCCATATGACTGATGGGTTACTCCAATCTCCATCTCGACTTTGAGAGCACATTGAACGATTTCCTCGTAGCTATTGAAGTCCCTTATGGCTAACGCCCTTCGAAGACTTGGTTTTATGCCACTAAAGAATCGATCGATATTACTCTCATGTTGGATAATAATACCAGAAGCGTACCTTGCAAGTCTTGTAAAATTTGCTTCATAGGTACCAAAAGATTCATCATCCCTTTGCTTCAGTTCAAGAAACTCTTTCTCCATCTTTGTTCGGAGAATACTAGGGAAGTACTTATTGAAAAATAAGTTCTTGAACTCGTCCCATTCCATAGACTCAATTTCATCCCTTTGCCTCATATTCTTAATAAGATTCCACCATTGATCAGCATCTCCTTCCAAACGATACACTGCTAGGATGACTTTATCTTGTTCAGAACATTGAAGAACTGAAAATATCTTTTCAGTAGTTCTAATCCATTGTTCAGCAACTAATGGATCAGTAAACCCACTGAAAGAAAGTGGACGCTGCCTCATGAAGGATTCAACAGAATGTTGCTCCTTCCTTTGCTCGTTTGGAAGTCCTGCATGATTCATAGCTTGAGAAAGTTGTGTGAGCATGGCTACAAGATTTTTCATTCTAGATCCCATGTCGTTTGGTTGCTCAGGGGGACAATCATTGCATTACCCATCGCATTCCGCATTAACACGGTTCCTTCAGGTTCCAGCCATTGACTAAAACCAAGAAGAATAGTGTGAGCAACACTAATTATAATAGGAAAACCACATAATTCAAGAATAAAATTTTCACGTTTAAGGTCTTATCCTAGGTTATTCATGGCCATTTCTAAAACACTAATATTGTGCTCTATGCTTAGACTTATCCTTAGGGTTCTTACTAAGGCTTTCACATTCTAGTTTCCAAAGGTTGACTATACCTTTCCTTTGATACCAAATATAATGACCCATAATTTACATACATTGTTAATACTTCAAAATTGAAGCACACTTATTACAACATATGAAAAAAACCACAAAGGACCGTATAGGTATAGTGTCTTTAGAAACTGGGAAACATAAACAACTGGTTCATAAATCTTCTACAGTGTCTCCCATTTATTTCATCATATCTAGGGTCCCTTTTAGCATATTCTACCTAATATCCATCTTCCTGACCTGGGTAAAAGAAAACATACAAAAAGGGTGAGCTCAAATGCTCAGCAAGGGCAAATAAAGGAAATAAATATCATATCATATCTTTTTGAAAATCATAACCTGCAAAAGAGATCATAATATCTTAACATCGAATAAATCATAGAAGTGAAAGTGAGATCCCCATAATCATAACATAAAACTTGAAACTTTGTGTCATGCACACATAATCATGGAAAATCATTTCTTGTTAGTCATGACTCATTTCCAAGACTATCTTAGCAGACAAAGTCCATTTCTGAACCGAGTTCACTCCTCGTTTCAGTCCAGTATCACTGAACCGAAATAACCTTCCGTTCCAGCCATGTCTATCTCTTGAGATATAAATCTTTACCCAATGCATTGGAGGGAGATATAGGTCCCACCCATCTTATAATGAATCCTTTCTTATGTGTGCCACATAATCATAAATCATACATCATCGCATAACACATGTAACAAAAATGGGATTCTTGAAACATCATGACATCATAAAACAAATCATATAAGGTAAATGAATTCATAAAAATAATTTCCTCAAAACATAATCAAATCAATGTAATAATAGGGATAAAAATAGAACCCTATATTATCTTAGATGGAAAATAATTTTGATAAAACATTTGAACTCCATTCTTGCGAAAAAATCCTTTCTACTTCAAAAACAATTTTCTTTTCTTAACATGTCATACAATTATAAACTAAAAGAAGTTGATTAAAAATAAACTTGAAAAATTATAAAGTAAGATTTTTGGAAATAATGTTTTAAAAATCCATTCTTTCCTTATAAGTTAAAAAAAGATTCTTCGTACTTTTGTCGGAAAAGTCAAAAAGTACCTTGTACGAAAAATGACAAAAGATTCCTTTCATATCTTTTACTAAAACTCACCGAAGGGTAAAATTGGATATAAACTATTTTATAAGGATGTAAATAATATTACATATTGAGGGAACATGGATGTGGATGATAAAATACACCCCACTAATTACCAAAGTAAAAACAATCTCGAATAAAAGTGAGATTGTGATATTTCCCTTACCTTAGGTCTGATTTGCTTTGTACGTGTCCGAAGCTCCTGTATAATGGTTTAAATAATGTTATCGACTTATTCCAGAATCATACATATTGATATGATATCATATATGGTCATATTCTTAGCTTCTTATTAGTAATATTTCATTGTTACTTGTTACTCGGGTCTTTATTGCCTTTTGTTCTTATGCGTGTTTTTTCGAATAAATTCTTATTCTTCTTTTAAGTTTATAGATACCTTATATCCAGAATGGTATTAGTGTAACATATATCATATTTATTCATTGAATTAATTAATATATTTACTATGTAATGATGATCATGTAGAACGAGTCGCATCACATCGTGGAGACGGTTTTCCGTACGTACGCACGAGCGATGGTATTATTCCCATGATCGTGGAATTGTATTTAAGTGTATTTATACTATTTCAGTATCAATATCACTTTATAATAATCATATATAGTTACTCATTACACCATTATACCCATCCTTGTAAGATGATGATGGAAAATAGATTACACCACGGCGTGGAGACGGTATTCCGTACGTACGCACGCGCGGTGATTTCATTTTTCCATTGGATGGATAGAAGGTGAATTAGGGTTTTTTCATATTTATAATAAAATATAAGTATGTAAGTAATACTTATGTTATTACTTTATCATGATACAACTAAAGAAGAAGAAGTTTAAGAAGAAAGAAATTGAAAAGATCGGTAATGGATATTACCTCTTCTTTGGAACGCCTCTTTGAATCCTCCACTTAGGGAACTAAGATTGGTCGTTGAAGAAGACCAGGACCTCTAGGATTATTCTAGGGAAGTGGAGAGGAGAAAAGGGCAGGGGTTGGCCGATCTTGAGTGCTCAAATTGGTGTGAGGAGGAGGGGGAGGAGGTGCCCTTTTATGAGGGAGGAGAGGGGCACCTTAGGAATATCTCAAAATATTATTTTATATTAAAGTCAAAATCGGTTTATAATGGTTCCAAAGGGTCTTATTTCGAAGCTAAAGTGGGTATGGGTCGAAAGCCTATCAACCAATAGAATTTAGACAAGTTTATGGTAGTATTTTAACCTTATCAATTAGATTTAACTCTAAGTTAAATAATTTAACTTTTACCGTGACTTTTTGTTTTCTTATACTATATGGTTAATACACTTACTATAACATGGCAAACGAACCCCAAGTTGTTTATTATTAATATATATATCCTTATCTAAGTCATTTTGCCGAACCTTAGATTTTTAGGAATAAAATAACAATTAATAATATAATATTTGATTTAAAAACTATTTTGTGTCAATTTTGACACTATTTGATATATGATTTTTGTGAAAGTCATAATAGAATTATATGTTCAAAAAAAGTTGATTAAATCAACACTAATATATCATAGTAACCTATAAAATTAGTGTAATTCATAAAAAGTCTCAAATTACTTTTATTTGAGCATTTATAACATCAATTATGTTAACATTTCCTTAAAAGGGTAATTACTGCATCATCGTTGTGTCATAAATAAATTAACTTATTTAAAGTCTAAAAATTATAAATAAATTATCATTATGTAGGAAATCATTTTATATTTCTAATGAATATTTATAGTCCAATTTATCTTATGTATAACCCCATATTAAAAATGTCTTAGTTATTAAACTTTGATTTTAACTATTTTAACTATTCATTAAATAAAATAATATTAAATGTCATAATCTAATCCAAGTGGACCTAAATGGTCACATTATATTCATAAGGTTGTTTTTGGTCGAATTAAACTTATCCTATAGAATTAGGACATGTGTTAGGGTAATAGTAATATCATATTTATCCTTAGTTACCATATTTACTATTAACCGTGGTAAAAAAAGTAAAAAGTTACTATTCACCAAAAATTATTTTCATCTCATTGAACCACATTTTAGTCCTTGATATTAACCGTGTCTGTCGGATTTTCGAAATTCCATTCGCAGAAGCGGTAAAATTAAGTTTTATGAAAAATTCAGTTTTTAACCTACCACTTAGTGGTTTCACTATTGATCAAAAATTGAAAGTTTTCAGAAAAATACCAAAATATCACCCTAGGCTAATTTCGGTATTCCGAATCCAAAAATGATTTCCATTTTGAAAAATAAAATTCACAAAATTTCAAAAAGTGGTTATTACTATTCATAATGGATAGTTTTAATAATATTTTAATAGCATATCGTTGTTTAGTGAAACTCGGTATTGCGTACGACGCAAGATATCAAGGAAGGTCGTGATTGCGTGTAAAACAAGCCAAGAAAGTGTTGTGTAGAAAATATTCCTTTGGTGATTTATATAACATAAATGTCTCGGGTGTTACAATGAGGTCCAGGGGTATCAATTTTAGACTAGTACAAACAATTTCATCATCGAAAAAGTCTTAAATAATCTACATATTCATGGTGAAAATATAACATGTGCCACTTATATATTGAAATTTAATTCATAAAATGATATATAGTTTTTAATTTTTAAACAAAATATCAATCCAGAATCAAAAAATAAAAAACCAAATCCACATAGATAAAAAAATATCATGTAAGATACATAATGAGTGCATGTATACAAGATTACAAAATTAATGGAAAAGATGAAATTTATGATACATTAATCAACCCAACATAATATATGAAATATTAAATGCTAAATAATGTTATTTTTATTACCCATGGTCACTTATATGTCCCAAATTTATCCAATAAAATATTATATAAATCACCAGCTATATCTTTTTGTAACCTACATGAGTCCTAGAATGGATATTATACATGAGAAAAAATTCTTAGTATTCATCCTTTCCACTCCCCATGCATTCTATTTAAATATATAAATAAAATAATAGTTTAAACAAAATATGTGAGTGTATGATTTAAAATTATAAAAATAAAACTAATTTGTTTTTCAAAAATATGACCAATTCAAATTAATCATTATACATTACATATAAAATTTTCCATTGAAACCATTACGTCAAATTAAAATGATGATTTTTTTTTGAAAATCCAAATTAAAACATTAATTTTGAAAACAACCCATAATCCATTATATATAATAAACATAAAAATTCATTAAAAAGAAATAATAAAATACAATAAAAGATTATTTAATTATATATGAAGCATAAATCAAATTGTTAATATAAAAATTCAAGGAAAATAGTTTACTGAAGAATTTATTGACATCATTATGATTTAATCAAAATAATTTAATATAGATTAGCATACTTGGAATCTTTACCTAAAAAATTAAAAAATATATAAAAGTGAAATAAATTGTCATACTCAATATCAATGAATTAACCATAACTAAAAAACATAATAATTAACCAAATAATACCTAAGAGCCTAGTGAATATCATGGAAGAAATGGTAATAAATCACACTTAATTGGAATACTTGATGATCTAACCACCTAAACAATCTATTTTAGCCAACATAATCTGAATACGAGGAAAAATTCCATAATCGTTTAAAACATCAAACAAGGGGCCAATATATATAGATTGATAAACAATTATGTTTGTACATGAACATAGAACTCCAACATAATTACCCAAGGATTCCCATGATAGAAATACAATTTTTTTCTTTGTACATTATAAGTAAATATAGCATATAACACACATAAAATTAACACATAAAATTATATATCAATTTCGAGCACCCAATTTTATGGTTACCTTAATATTTAAATTATCAAAATCCTTATCATGTAACTCGTTATCGATAATAATTTAATAATATATTCTTCCATATTCAACTTCAAGAAACTATTAGGGGGAACATAATAAATTATTAAAAAAAATAAAAATATAATTAAATCATCTAAATAAATAATAGAATTTTGATAAAAGGAAAATGAATTTAATTCAATTTTATGAAACATAATATAATCATTTTCTAATAATGAAATAATTATTATTAGTGGATCATTAATAATAGAATAACTTATATTTGAAAGGAAAAACATGTCCTTAATCCTTGAATCATTGTATACAATATAATGATACTTTATAATAATTCAAAAGTCATCATTTCATGAAATAAAAATTAATTATTTACTTAAAATGCCTATAAGAAATATTTGAAAAAAATTAGTGTGGATTGAATATATAAAAACTATTATTTATCCTTTTAATGGGGAAGGACCAATTGAAATCTAATATGTTCCAAATGATATTTCGGAAAAATAATAAAACATTCATCAATAAAGATTATAATTTTTTTTGTATTTTTTTGAAATAAACTATCCATGAACACATTAATAAATATTTAATGAGAAATTCATGGATTTATATGGATAATTCTCGTCAAATGATGTATGATTAGGTTATTCCATATAAAAGGGAGAGAAAGAGCCCTCTAAATATCTAATAATAACCCTAATATCCAAAACCCCAAAAATTTGTAAGTATATAAATTGATTTCAAAATTCCATGGATATGGAAAAGATATAACTTGAATATATATGGATAAATATTAGTTGAATGTCAGTTTTAACTTGAATAACTCAGAATAAATCAACCTTATAATCAAGAGGAAGATAGTGCATTTGACCTAGAAGAACCAAGGATTGTCCCATTAGGATGAGAAGCGAAAATGAGGAAATATCTAATTAAAATAAAAAAATATAGAATGACCCTATGTTTAGTATGTTACATGGTTCACTCATAAAAGTTTAAAAACTGTATCAATATCGAGCACTATATTCTAGATTGAAACCACCATAGACCCTCACACATTATGCCACTATTATTATGAACTATAGAGAAAATTTATTGCCCTTAAAAATATACCACATATAAAAATTTTCTTTTCGATACACCATAAACACAATGGAACATATTTTATAATATGTATAAACACCTGAACAATATTTTTGGATGTGGGATATCATTTATAATTGAAAATATTGAGTTTAAAAAAATTATTCTCTAAAAAAACTATGTTTAGAATGATGTTTTTTGGGGTTTCATTTATTTTCTGGTTTTTTACATAAATATATATATAGATATATAAATAGAAAAAAAATGAAAAAAATGATAAATATTTATTTATCCAACATATACATTTCCCCCCTCCCCAAAACATAAATGCCACATTGTTATCCATGTATCCTCAAAATATAACATATGAATATGTAATTAAAATAATATATATTTGTAAGCAAATTATAGAAAATTAGTAGGGTATATCGTCATTAACTAATGTGTCTAAAATGTAATTTTTTGGGATAAAATCATATGTATAATTTCGTAATACCTCAATGTATTTATTTAATTATTTCCTATTTACTTTGAATCACAAAACCATTGTCTCTTTTGATATCTCCAATAAACCATAAAGAAATACATAAGTTATTTTATAAGGGTCTTACAATATATACTATATCATACTAAAAATAAACTACAACATTTCTATATAAACATTAATTTACATCCCATTAAATACACCCTATTTTTTTATCATGTTTAGATGATTTTACATTGACTGTTTTTGTTAAAGGGACATTTTTTAATCTAATAAATGTAAAATAGATAATTTTTTCATTAATCATATACAATTGGACTCCACATGAACAAGTAATGATATTTAGTGATGTCCCTCAAATCCTCACAGCCAAATTCTACTTGTTTTCAACTCACATTTTAGGTTTAAATCACTAAAATGGGATACATTAATCTATAAATATAAACCACAAAAGAATATAATTTATTTAAAAACCCCCATAACTATAAAAGAATATACTATCAACCTAATAATTAACTAACTGAATATTAAATAACATATGTTAAATTATAAAATGACATCAATTCCAAATTGATAACATTACATTATCCTATTTTCAAATCAGACCCCATGTCTATCAACTCATCAAGAAAATAATCATATATCCATCAATACTATAAAAACCATCCATGAATCATCAATAATGAAAATTTAAAAATAATATGTACAAATTATGGTGTGTATATACACAAACTATATAGGTTTCCCATGATCATTGGACACTAATATTCTCTCTCTTGATTAAATATATAATAATGATGATGATGTAAAAAAATAGTTTAATCTATTTCATCATAAATATAATAAATAGATAATTTATATTTAATCTTAAATTCATAGTCAACAAAATGTCTTAATAAAATTTTCATCCTAGTGTCATGGTGTCATTAGTAAAATCAATGGAAACCTCATCTCCATACCTTAAGTATCTATTACCCTTAGGTTGGTAGTATGATCTATTATGCAAAAAAAAATCGACCTCTTATGATCCAGGGTCTGGAGACATACACTGGGAAGGAAAAATTACTCACATGGGAGAACATAGAAAAATAATTCAACTAATAACTACATGTCTCCATGAATTATTAAACATATGAAAAGTTATATAATTTATAATAGTAGAGTAACATGCCTGTTAATAATGTCAAAATACACAGCATTTAAAAAAATTGGGTGTCTATAAATATGGGTATACATAAAAGGTCAATATCTCAATGTAATAGTTTACATATTAGAACAAAAAATGATATCTAATTCTCAAAATCCATATATTGGAGAGAAATTATAGTTATTTATCACTATCAACCACTATACACAAGCTCTAAAACATCAACATCCTCCACAATCAACAATTAACTATATATCGTCTATATAGAAGACAATTTGTTTATTTGAGATTCCCATATATTGGTGTGTATAAATAGGAAAAGCTAGATTCACAAAAAACAAGGAATAAATGAAATGTAATGTAATATTAAGGCCCATGATAAATGAAAAATGACATTAAATGACCCAAAAATTAAGTAAATTACATGAAATAATATAGATATACATTATGTATTGGGGAAATCATTGATGTAGTAAATTCCCAAAATAATTTCTCAAATACAGAGAGAGAAAAAACTATAAGAATATCATGATCCATAGACTATAATCTAATACATTTAAACCAGACTTCTTAGTTTCCATATCATATGTTTCACTTTTCTAAATAGATAATAAGGGACTCACAACACATCTTGGGAGGTGTATATTAATAAAGGGAGTATTGAACCCTATTAAGGACCCAAACCTCATTATGGAAAGTGTATATTGATCAATAGAGGAATGAAACTAGGTATGGAAGACAATTATCTAACATAATGTTAAATGCAATATTTTACATTTTTATGTAAATGATACATACCTTAATACACGAGGGATCAATGAAAAACAAGTCCAATATTAATGACCATATCCTAGAACACAAGGGAGTGTTGAACCCAAAATTCCATTAAGTGACCACACTGTAAAATATGTATTTCATCTAAGATGTACCACCCACATGCCCAATATAATTTAATGTGACAATCACTTTCATTTCCATTATATATTTATGATATTTAATCCACTTGAAATTCTACTTAGCAACCCTATAATGGAAATTATAAACACTAGATCACATTCTATATATAATATGAGAAAGAAAAAAATCATGAAATATTCTCTATCTAAGGTGAGGATATTTAAAATAAATTCAATATAGAAAATTACATGAAATATATTTCATCTTACATAATTTTAACTTATGAGATTCACACTTTGTGTTTTTCTCACTACCATAAAAATTTAGAATATAAACACCATGAAATTCCAATGACTATATCCATGTGCATATAAAAGATTTAAGATTATGAATATAACTGCATGAGTATGTACTCAAAGCAATTCGCCAAATATAACACATAAGATAATATAATACTACTGAACAATTAAGGGGTACACAAATAGATTCATGGTTTTTTATGAGGCCACTCTATATATTGGAAATAATAATAATGTAGATACAAGAATGAAAAATAATATATACATGTTAATAATATTAAATCAAAATCCTAATAAAAACACTCCAAACTCTGGATAAGAACTTCTAAAACCAAATATATAATCAAAATTATACAAAAATCATCAATACATCCCTATAATGAACTCCATATATAACCCTACAACAAATATATGAGAAAAAATTATTTAAAATAGGGGTATTTATATAAACATAGTTAGTAGGTTCCTTATCTTACCCCTCATGTGTTAATGTGACAATGGAATAAAAATAATTTTTTGTCATGAAATAAAACTAGAATTATAACCATATAAAAAATAGTATAATCAATGTTACCATAACAGTCAAAAAATTACACATTCCATCTTATAATAAAAAAACATTGAGAAACACTATCTGTATAAATGGAATCTGTAGAGTGTTTTCACCTCACCTGAAACATTAATGAGTGTGTGTATCATTAAATCAAAGACCACTTAATATAAAATGATTCTTACAACTTGGTAATATAATCAATAATCACATATCATGTCTCCCCAATCCACAAAAAGTGAATAACTACCTACTAGTAGAGAAATTTCAAAATAGACCATATGCATATAACTCTTCAAATGGAAAATTATTATCAAATAGTTTTCCTACAGAAACACCATAAATCCTACCTCCAATACCAATTGGGAATGGATAGTTATTGAAAATAATTTGAACTTCACCCTATACCCAATGCACAAACCCTGCATCAAGATACATTACCAAAATAACATTCATTTTTCCTCATCTACCATAAGAAATAAAATAACGACTTACTATACAAAGTAACATAATAGAACATACAAGTTTTTCATTTCTAGAAAAAGATCACATGTCATACCTTTGTAAGTAAAGGTATAAGACAACGGTAAATAACCAAAGGTCACACAACATGCCTCCATACCAAACTGAGAGGATATAATTGAATAAACTCTATTGGATCTTACCCCCTAAAAAATCCACTAACTACTATATTTAAAAAACAATATTAGATGACTAATAATATTCAATACTTTTTATTATACATATCACCCCATACTACATAATATTATTCCAAATTAATATTCAATTTAACCGGTTATCTTTAATAACTCATGGTATAATGTCACTATCTCATCGAAATAAACCTAAAAATAACTCTTTTAATAACTAAATATAAAAACAATTCCTTTTTAAAAATTGATATTCCCATAATTGTCTTACCAATAAGGTGTAATAATTTTCAAAAGAGAAATATAGTATATTATTTCAAACAGTGCAACACCACGATGAATATTTAGAACTTCCTTAGGGAACATTCCAGTGATATTCTTTAGAATGTGTCATGAACCCCATGCATGGTTGGAAGACCACCACACCATATTTCAAAAAAAAAGTATTAACCCATATTACATGAAAACTGAGTCTAATCCACATTTTATAACCTAATAAAACCCTTCATGAAATCTAAGATAACTAAAAATTATTAAAAATATATATTTTCTTATCGTAAAATAAGAATTCATCAAAATTAAAAATAACCATTCTTAGTATAAATTTTTAATTGAAATCCAAGAATATTAAGGTTAATAATATTTAATTCCAAAAATTTATCCATAATAAGGAAATTCCTCTAAAATTTCCATAATTTAAATATTCTATTAATGAAAAAAATTTATTAACTCCTAAGGAATATAACATTGATTATTTACGTTCCTCAAGCTCATGATGTCACCATCATTCACCATTATTCATTATCTATTATCACTTAAATGTTTTTTCCAAAAGAGATGGTATCTATAAAGGATATTCATGGGATAAATTTGAGAACATAGTGAAATGTTTTTAGTTATGAAATTAATCAACCAATCTATTCCATTTTAACACCACAATCCTCAATAAAATTTAATTCTTGATAAATTTAAAATTTAAAAACATTGTTAGATTATTCATAAAAGCGTCATGTTAGTTCTATATTCTATTGACTATTATTTTTTATATTTGAAAAATATTTTCTCTTTCTCATAATTTTTTAAATTTCACCTCCAATACATATATGTAGGTAAATACAATAATATGTTTTAAACTCTACTATTGTATTCAATATATACATAATAAAATAATAACATGTTATAATTATTTTATCCAAATTAAATTCTAAGAAATAAATAATAAAAATATGACTAAATAACATTATTATGTAAAATAAAAAAAATGATAATTGTCAATCACATTGATAAATCTATTTCACCACCTGATTTGCTCAAAAATGTGGTACACATTTAAAACCCATTCATATTATTTTATCAAAATAATAATAAAAATATTTTAATATATATTATTAAATAATTAATACATATATATAAATCTTAATATTCTATCCATATGTAGTCATTAAAATATTAATTATAAAGATTTAATAAATAACATAGTTATGATATAAATAATTATATTTATAACAAAAATTTTACAGAAAAATTACTATTTTTGATTTGAATATTTTCTATATTATGTTATATAATAAATTAATATTATAAATGAAGAAAATATAATAAATAATTCCATACACATTATAATATTTCAAAAAATTTGTATCAAAATACTAGTTTTTACACTATTAAAACCACATTATAATTATATTCCATGAATTAAATATAAATTTAAACAAATTTAAGGCTCAATTAAAATAATACAACATTTGATTAATTTACTAACAATTTATGAAACCTTAATTATTAATTAACCTAAACAATTTACAACATGCACAATGATTTTATATATTTATTCAATTAAAACATATTTAATTATCACATAAAAATTAATAGTACAAATATCACTTTTATTACACATTTTAACATTTTATAATTTTACAAATATCTTAATTGTAATATTTCAGTTCTATAAAATAATTTTTCAATGAAAAAATTATATTATCCCATAAAAAATAAATTAACCCTCTTTCTTCTTAAATTTTAATAATATAAATAAAAGAAAATATTGTATTTATATATAGAGATTTTGAGGATATAATATCCTTTGTTTTTTTATATAGGATGAATCTATGTTATATTTTATTTTTTCAAAATAAACATGATGCTCATACTCCATTCAAAGAAAATAAGTCTTCCATTAAAAGATAAAATATTTGAATATACGGATAAGATTATTTTATTCCATCCAATATGACAAAACGTACATAATATATGTGATTTTTCACATTACTTTAAGTTGTTGACATGGTTTTCTCCAATATTTTCATTAAATCATGATTTGAATAATACACTTGGTCACTAATTTTGGATTGGTATTATTATATTACATTAAAAGACCACAAATAAATCCAAATGATTTAACCCAAAATGTAATTTTAAAAATGGGGCCCCTATCCACCAAGTATTAGGATCATTATATTGAAGACTTAAAAAAAAATATTACATGAAACAATAAAATATAACATATAGTTTCTATTTTTTGTTTCCATGGACTACTTAAATTTTATATAATTATTGATAATAATTATTATTTATATGATTATAAAATAAATAGGAAATTTTTTAATATAATAAATTATCTATACAATAAAAATATCATAGTTAATTACTAGAGAAAAAAGTAACTGATATCTCAAAGAAATATAGCCAGGGTTTTTGAAATGTGTAGAATAATATACAAAATTATGTGTATCATGGAATAAACTAAACCAATATGATCATCTATCTATGGCCTTAAAACGGTTTTCAAGGACACAATGTACTGACCAATAACTAGTGTATGGCAGGAATGGAAAATACATTGATATAATTGAACATGAATATATCTCTTATCGAATTGTTCACTAAAGATGTCATAGAATGTAGGGATTATCCTATTGAAAATTAAATTACATAGTCATAAATCCATCAATTTATTGTTTTTAGATTTATAATATTTAAATATGGTGTTCTATAGTTAAATATATTAATATTCTATGAATGTATACATGATAGTGCTTTAAAAATATTATTACGAAATGTTTCCCAAAGAGGAACTTTGTACACAGTGTCTAGATTTAATGTCCAACTGAACCTAATCAGGTGATATTATAACAATTTATCTTTCAATATAGTTTCTATAATATTAATAAAAAAATATAAATAGATTATAATTAATATACATTTTCATTTTATAAGACCTATTCAAGAGCTACAAGAATGTTGCATGCTACGAGAAAAACATAATTTAGAGCCTAATAAATGATAAAATAATATTTTAAAAAATTAATATGAAACATAATTTATAATGGTTATGTGTTTAATTAGGGATAAATTTAATTCATTATATTAATTTTAAATATTATGTGGATTCTGATCCACCCTCATTTATAAGACCACACTACATGTGCTGTTTGAAGTGTTGTATATAAGATTGAATGGTAGCTCCCACTATAGAGGCTCTATGATAGGGGAGTCCAAAAGAAAAGTATATTGATTATTCAAGTCTATCCCATAATAATACACAATATAAATATAAAAATATTGTTTAATTTACATATAAAATGGTAGATTAATAATATTTAATACTTTGAGGATTCTTCTATATAAACCTTGATATGCTTTGAATGATATAACACCATACAAACAATAATATAATGTAATAGGAAATGTTTTTAAATCATAGATCTATACAACAGAATTACATTATTGGAAACTAAATTTTGTTTGGTAATGTATTTTTTATAATGAAATGATATTTTTAAATGTACAAAACCATGTATATCTAATTGGGAAGATTTAATTTGTTTCCATAACTAGATAGATATTGATAAAATAAGGAACCATGTTTAGGGAAATCATCAATTAATACATCTTTATATGTATCATGTAAATAAAAAATGACACATTACTTATATATCCTAAATGTACCCGAGGCATTAACAAGTTCAAAATTTATCCCCAGTTAATAAAATAGTGAAATCATGATTGTTAAGGTCGGAAATTCCTAGTCCTCTAAGAATGTTTTTTATAAAAATGACTAAAATACCATTTCTGAAAGAATAATATGTCCTACCCATCAGTGTATCATGAAAATAACTAATTATTTGGGGAGGTAAATAACCCTTAAGAGTGGATTAATATAGTTAATATAATATATGGATTCTTATTATCTATTATTCAACATCATCATATCCAACTCCCCTATAATGTTTTTTATTTTTAAGAAACCAATTTCATTCAGAACAACCTAAACAGGGATAATAAAATTAGATCCATATATGGGATAAATAATAGTGGAAACAATTTTTTAAAAAATATTTCTTTACAATATACAAAAGAGTGTAAATAATCCTCATTTATTGTTTCTAAACATTTTTTACAGTATAAATGAATAGAATATTAAACATATTGACAGAGTGAATACTATATTGTGTAAATCATATAATAAACCATATATCTCTAATGTTCTATGTTCAATAATACTAATTTTTAGTCATGTGGAAGGATATTTGTAGTGAAAATATTATGAAATTTTGCATTATTTAATAATTGATATTATTTCCTAATATTGGGGGAATTCGTGAGTTTCATTGTGAGTAGGTGATTCATCGATGAAAAAATATATATCAAACTAATATGTTCATAATTAATATTCTTATTCGATGGTGGAAGAATAACATATTTCTATAATGAATGAAATCAATTTATTTGATCAGCAATTACATCATAATTCAAAAACTATTTAAAAAACAATATGAATAACAATAATAATAAAAATTAAGAGTTGGTTGATCGTAAAAATAAAATGTTTAAATATTATAAGGAATAAAAACTAGAATGATAATTATAATTTACTTATGAATAGGATAATTCATCGTTGAGAAAATAGAAAATCATAATCATAAGAAGTATTAGAATAACTATTATAATTTGAGGCAATAAATGTTGCATATTCTATAGTTGGGTACATTATGATGTTTGTAATATTAAATCATATAATTACATTACTATACTTTAGAATAACGGTACACACAAGAAACAGTATGATAATTTTACAAGGTTTAAGGATACGATAACCAATATTTTTTGGTTTATTGTGTTTCATCTGATAATCCTCCATGTTAATCATATAAAACATTAGAAGAAAAATCACATGATAATGTATTTATATCCAGAATCTATATTTAAAATGTGGTACTATATTAGTATGCAATATAGAAAAATAATCAATTACACTATTATTCTATTTTCACCCACACAATATTTGTTTCTCAATTAATAAAAACTAAAAATTATATCTGAGAGAATTATTTATATTTGTACAATATATAATTATTTATTCAATATAAATGTGAGTTTATTTGACAGGGAACCTAAATTTTCATAAAATGATTGTTGTTATCAATGTTTTTTTTTACCTTGGTGAAATTAAATTAGTATAAAATTGATTATCTCTCCCCTAAGAAATGATTTTCATAAATCTCTACATCAATTATGAAAATAAAGACATATATGATTTTTGTTAAATGAATTGAAAATATATAAATAAATTTATAATCTCCATTTGAAACATTTTATTTCTTCACTATGATTACATAAATTCACATGAATTAACATTAATCATATATTATTTAAATATTTAAAATTTCTAAATAAAATCCTTATGTTAGATGAACTAAAATGATATAAAAAATTAAATCTTAAAAAATAAATTATATCAGTCATCATCGTAATAAAAAACAAATCATTCAGACTGTTTAATATGGGTTTAGAAGTTTATTTTTAATAAGTACAATATTTAGATTCTAAAAACCAAATTTTTTTAAAATTCTAAATTTTAAGGAACATTGTGTTTAAAAGATATAAAAGATCTCAAAAAGTGGTTAATTCATCGTGGGAAATTTTAAAGAATGTTTCTATAAGGGTATTTTGGATAAATTAAATTAAAAAATATATCATAATAATAATAATAAAACAAATTTTTGAGTATGTTATCCATCCATGAAATATAGTTTAGGTCAATTGGAATATCCTCCCCCGCATGTAAAACTCAGAAGTTTCCATATTATTATATCTCAAGTTGGTGGGTATATTTAATAATATGTTTTAAATTATAAAAATTATTTCAATAGTAATAAACATGAATTAGGAGTCATAAAAATATCAATGAAATAATAAAATATCTTCATATTCAACATATTAATTGTAGATTTCAAATGGAATATATATTTATCAAATAATGTTTCAAAATACTGTTCATAAAAACAAATAAAATATATGATTGACACTCATTTTATTTGGAAATAATATTCAAATCAATAACAAACTAGTATTTTTTTAAAAATATAAGTAAATAATAATGTTCAATGACATAACATACCCATCAAATATAAAATGTTAGGTTTACAATATTGAGATATATATATTGTGGCACTCATTTCGTAACTTATTTTAATAAATTGATGTTTTTTCATTTATTTTATATACATTTTCAGTTCCCTGACATTGTGTTGTATTTTTTTAATGTTATGAAAAAAATGATTGGGTGTGGTATTAGAACATTGTTAGAGATAATTTTAAACACAAAATATATAGAATTTGTAGGGGCCTGCAGTTCTTTTTTGATTATTATAAAGGATTTCTCAATCCATTAGATGAGTCTAGGTAACCTTGAATACTGGTTTGGGTCTGGGGTGTGAGCCACATGGTTGGAACATAATTTTCCAAAACATTTGGTGAGACCTTGTGACCATTATATTTTTCTTAAAATAATGAAATTTCTTTAACACCCTTATTGATTTTTATCACATTATTCCAATATTTCCACCATCTCATTCGACATAGGCAAGCCAATGTTTTGAAAGAGAGTCATAGTTACCTTTGGTAACCATATGTTAAAATTCAACCATGATTTTAATGTGATCCTAATTTTGATACTTGTTTACATTATTCTCACTAACATAGTATTATTATTAAAAAAATTCATAAATTGATCATAGAATTTATATTTGATGACTACTATAGTTATATCATTATTTAAATTATGTTTTTTTCAAATTAATGTATTTTCTAAATGTTTCCTTTTCATGAAAATGGGTTTTTAGAATGTGATGTATTCAAAATAGAACCAATGGTTTCGATTGAGAAACATTTCATATTGATTGATCAGGGTATCATACATAGATTTTATTAACACAAATTACATTTTTATTGGAATATGAAGAAATTTGTTCCCAATACTTGACAATGAAAATGAACTGAAACTCATAATGGTGCCCCTCAATGTATCATCAGATATCCTATATTGGGGTTGGTGTTGGTCATATTCCAAATGATGATGTCTAAACAAAATAATATTAGAAATACTGTGTAATTGGTAATATGATTTTACTTTAAAATTGGACCAAATGAACATGGAAAAAAATTTACATTTATTGAATGTTATGTAACATTATAGTGCATTATTTTCCATATCGTTTATTGATTATTTTTTTTATATATTATTTGTATAATTTTTTAAATTAATGATTTTTATTTATAACTAATTATTTCATTAATTAGAGTCTAATGATTGATTGGTCATGATGAAATTACATGTTGATTAAATATTGTGATTATATATATTTTGAGAGTAAAATCATTCCCACATAGTTTATTTTTATACCTGGTATATTATGGATAGTCCATGGAAACTAGAAACATATTTTGGGACCTCTGAAGTATGTCTATATAATAATTAAAATTATTATTAATCATTGTAAAATATAATTAGAGTTCCCTTTACTATTTGGATTGTAAAGTACTATAGTGTTGGACCATTCAGGATCGAAATGTGTGTGTGTGGGGGCGGGGCGTCTTGTGAACTCATCTTTGTGATATATCTTAATCCAGAGTGGTTTTTTTAGATTTTTTGTTATAATGATCATATTTTCAGTCGTTTTGAGTATATGATAGATGGTATATTGTGATTATGTGATTTAGAATAATTATTTGAGTTATTTTTAGAGAATTTTATTTTACTTAGTGGAAGGGATAATGGTGCATATATTTTTATAGTTTAGAATCATGTTACAGAAAACAATATGAAATTTGTGAGGAATGTTCTTGAGAGATTATATTTTAACATTCAAAATTTGGTGATGGTGTTTTTGACCATGTGGCCAAAGCAGACATAGTGTATTAATGTTTAAATTTTTAGTACATTTATGCATTTTGTATTTTTAATTTTTATTGTTGATATTGTTAAATTTTTAAGAGTAATTGGGTGAGTTTTTATAACTTAATTGATTCTCTTGGAATTAATTTATGTAACTATTGACCCTTATGTTTCATATTTTATTCATCATGCCTCTAATAATTTCTACAATAGATTGAAGAGAGGGAGATGCTGATAAAACACCATATGATTACCCAATCCTTTTATCCCCTATATATATTAAAATTATATTTAAACCATTAAATATCATGGACATGGTATAAATCATTGAGAAAATCAAATGTGGTATCATGATGAGTAGTTCAATAAAGAGAATACAACCTTGTTCTATGGTGGATGGGGTTATAGTGAACGTAAATTGTCATTATAATAGATAAAAATTTCCATTTATTTTCTATACACTCCCACGAAATCCATGTTTTTATTCCCCCACTACTATAAAAAACGGGCAAGGGATGATAATAACTTTTATCAGTGCTAAAAAAATCGTTGATAAAGGGGACCATTATCAATGCTAAAAAAAAGGGATGATAAAGGGGAGATTCTTCAGCACTTTTTTTAGTGCTGATAAAGGGGACCCGTTTATCCGCACGTCTTCTAGTAGCGTTGATAACGGGTGGATTTTTCAGCACTTTTCCTGAGCACTGATAAATGTTATGTTTAAAAAATATATATTTATTCATGAAAAATAATATTTTGTTAAATAAGTATATATATATTGATATAAATACAATATATATTTTTAAAATATGTTAAAGATACATATAAATATACTATTACATTTAATATATAAAAACATTAGTGAAAATGGCTTCAAATATTTTTAAAAAATATTATTAATTAATAATTTTCTAATTATTATTGATTAAACTCATTTAATAGAAATTTGAGGACTAAAAAATCAGAACAATTAATAAAATATCTAAAATATGTTGAAAATGTAACTCAAACATCAAACGACCATAACTTTTGATACGGGTGTCCATTTGAGCTCTACAGAATATCAAATCAATGCCTGCGATGAGCTCTATGCGCTAGTGACCCAGGAAAAGCCTCTATCACATCTTTCAAGCCTAAAAAGTCCCAGAAGGCCTCCAAAACTGATTGTTTAGATAGGATGCCCTGATTTGTTAACATTCAAACTGGTATTACTTTTTATCCGGATGTCCGTTATGCCTTTACTACATATCATATCAAAAATTGTTTTATTTTCTTCTATTTGACTGGTTGTAGTGTTGAAATAGGATTCTAGATTATAATTTACGGTCATTTTAACATTCTATGGATTTTCAAATACACATATATATGTATTTATTCGTAAATATATATGTGCCTCGGTGTGTGTGAGTGTCTATGAGTGTGTCTATGTGTTGTATATATGAATATATGTATTTATTTATTTATTTACATATAAACACACATAAAAAACATATTTTTTAATAAATGTATTGAAAACTAATCTTATAAGTATATTCTATGGATTATCAAATACACATATATATGTTTTTATTTGTAAATATATATGTGTTTGTGTGTGTGTCTCTGTGTGTGTCTGTGTGTTGTATATATCTATGTATGTATGTATGTATGTATGTATGTATTTATTTATTTATTTAAAAACACACATAAAAACATATTTTTCATAAATGTATTTGAAGCTAATATTATATGTCTATATTAATATACAAATAAATATACGTATAAAATATTATAACTAAGTATATATATGTATATCTTAATATACGAATTAATATATATATACTAATATATGAATAAATATATTTATATTAATATAAATCTATATCAATATATGAATAAATATAACTATATATATATATACAATTACATAGAGAACAAAACGAAATGGCATAGTGGTAAAGGTGCAGCTACGAAAGGGGGGAGGTCCCAAATTTGAGTTCGGGTGGAAGCGATGGGGGTGCGCGCGTACGAGGATGCGAGGGAAGGGTAGCGCGCTAGAGACCCTCCTAGAGCTGATAAAGGGGGTGTGAAGTGCTAATAAAATCACTCCCCATATTATTATTAATTTTTGTTAGATTTTTTTTAATTTTTTGACCTTTATCAGCGCTAAAAAAAGCTCTAATAAAGGCCCCTTTTATCAGCACTAAAAAAGAGCTGATAAAGGGGTATTTTATCAACGCTTTTTTAGCACTGATAAACGGGGCCTTTATCAGCGATTTTCGGAGAGTTGATAAAAACCCCCTATATCAGCGCTGAACTTTACGATGCTTTTTTATCATTGTTAAAGCCCTTTTATAGTGACGATATAGGCCGTTTTTGTAATAGTACCCCCTAAGTGTTGGGAGGGTCTAATGGAAATTGTGGGACTAAATCATGCTGTTTAAGATACAAAACCATCTATAATAAACAATTTTTAAGGATATATCTAATTAAAATTTACTTTAGGTGACAATATGGTAGGATACGTATATAGAGTATGATTCATTGGGATAAAGGGATCGATTAATGATGGAACATTCCAATCATTTTTGTCTATTTGGTACATCTATCTCTTAGAATCCACAAGAAATTATTTGAAAACCCAGTGGATATTAGATGAAATTGAAACCTAAAATTAGATATAGTATTATCCTTAATTTCTACCAAACATAAGAAGTTTTAATTAATAATGTAGATATGGGTGAAGCTGATATTGAAAGGTTGAAAGGTATTAGTGTTTCCCATAATATTATAAAAATAAGTCTGAGTGTCTATTCCATTTGGAAAATGATGTTTAAATAATCTAAATAGGTTTGTAAAGGAATAATTTAACATCCTGAAAGTACTTATAAGGAATTATGTAGGCTGAAATCAATGGAATGGTATTAACCTATGGAGATAGGAAATGTTGTGCAAAGATTCTAATAATCATTAAAAACATTCATGTTGTGTGGGATCCTGGGGAATCTGTATTTAAATTTTAGTTATTATTTTAAAAATAATATGGTGGTTCATTATAAAAGTAGTGGTTATTAATGAAAATAAAATGATTTTTTGGGAAAGAGAAATCACTCTTAGGTGAAAAGATATTCATATTCTATTAGAAAATATCAGCGTTAGATATAATCTAGGTATTTTTAAATAGAATATAAGTCATTCCATTAGAGTTAGATTTTAGTCTAATAACCACCCATGTTGTGGTATTTATTTCATCATCTATAAAATTGTGTTAATTTGATAATGATTTATCCCAATCATTTGTCATCTTTATGTATATTGATTTCATTCAATTATGAAATGTCTTTATTCCATATGGGATTGATATCTCAACACCTTAGGGAATAAGGAATGATTGGAGTTTCAATTACTTAGAGTATCATGTGATGATTTATGATGTTTTTGTTTTTTATAATTTATTATTACTTTATATGGATATATTTTACCTTATATATTTATCATGTAATGGAAGGAAAGTGATAAAGTTTATATGGAATGCTAATATGATAAAGTTATATTCCTCTCCTCTAATAAGATCACTGATGTATTTTAATGTTTATGGGATTTGAGATAGAGTATGTATGGGTCTTTTATTTATGTACATAGATCACTTTTTTTAGTATATCAGTGTTTCTTCTTGAAGCCTTTGAAGATATTTCATTTGGTCAAATTCCTTAAGTGTTGTTTAGGTATTCATATATATTATTTGAGTGTTTCATTATATTATCACTCTAAATAGATGTGAATAATATTATTTTAATACAATTCATGATGAGAACCATCTCCATACAAATTTATTTGATGGATCATGATGACCAGAAATATTTTAAATTCCATCTAAATGATCTTAAAATAAATGATTTTATACACTACAATAATTAATTGTGGGAATCACTGAACCCTTTTCTAATAATGGTGAACAAAATATTTATAATTTATATTATGTATCATATGATTTAAGTAGTAATATTAAAAATTTAACATCGAATAACATGGATGGATTATTTATTTATCCACCTTAGGGGATATAATATAGTTATAAAATATTTAATAGATATCATGATACCAATGAATATGAGTATGGGAAAATGATTATCACAATAATGATTTTCCAAAAACGTTGTGCAAATTATGTGTATCTACTTCTGTCATTCATTTTTACAAATTATAATGTTGATTTCATGGAAATTAGGAACTTTTCATTCCATTGGTATCTTGAAAACACTGTTGTAGAGTTTGTTGATTATATCTTATTTTACATAAAGAAAATAGAGGATAATGATGAAAATATAAAAATTGTTTCATGCACCATAATGGATGATATTCTATATGAAATGTTTTTTACATTCAAGTGTTAGATCATGGAAGTGATTATCTTTGGTTATGTGGTATCTGAAAAGGGGTTTTTTATGAACCTAGAGATGATTGATGCTATGATATCTTGTGAGTTACCTAGAAATGTGTCTATGATTTGGGGATTCTGGGGAAAAGTGGTATATTTAAATTTTATTGAAATTTATTTCTCAAGATTATATTCTCCTCTGATATCTCTAATATTGTATGGTAAATGATTTTAATTGTATGAGAAATATTTAAGGCATTTTGAGGAGATGAAAGATATATTAGCATTAGGTCATGTATTGATACTTCATGGTACATGTTTGGACCATACTGATGTGCTTATAACGTGATCATGTAATGATAAAAAATTATTCATATTTCCAAATATTTATATCTTATTTGAAATTTATTCATTAATGATGAACATTATGTTATGGATTTTTCTAGTAAAGTGTAAGGATTCAAATTGATTGAAGATTTCATTTTCATCATCCCACACTAATAGAAATGAACATCTACACAGTGGTAGAGCATTGAATACTATGTGGAACAACACTAACTCTCATGTGGAATATGAAAGATCCTCTAGCATTGATGGAATTTCATGAGATAACTAGTGGGACATCATAATGTGGATACTATGTGCCACATAAAAAATGGTTCTACAAATGTTCTCTAATGCACACTCCACCGCTCAAACATTTATACTTTGATATGATACATTTGAGCTAACCATTCCACTACTTTTAGATACCAAAAATTCACATTAAATCTATAGTGGAAGATCAAGTTAAATTTATAAACATTTTATAAATCCCTAATGTCCCAAAAATGACCCTAGATTATTGAGGAGATGATCTATGAGTCTGGAATGATGAATAAGATTCCATGATTATCAATGAAGAATGATGCTTCCATGATACCATCAACATGCCATGTTTTCCTATTAATGGAAACCTATACAGAATACCTTCCTTCATCAAGATTCATTCATTCAATGCTCCTCATACTGTTTACTATTTCCACGTCTTCCCAATAAAATTGTTATGTACCACTAGTGTTTTTACCACTAGAAGATACTTCTGCTATCCTTGATACCATCATTGTTGACACATATATTATCTATTGTATCAGTAATGTTATAACCAGAATTATAATTTTCCCATACTCATTCATAATCCTTTAAAAATAGTTTTCATGTATCTTACTACTACCACAGAACTAATAAATACATAAATTTGAGAACTACAACTAATCATACAATAATTCTATCAACCGACCCTTAGTTTGTTTCTAATTCTTCCGCTACCAGCTGGTGGAATATCTATCATCTTTTATTTCAATATCATATATATTCTACCACTAATAAATGTTACCATACTATATTGATTGCGCATGCAGTTTTGAAAAACATCATATTTTCATAAATCATGTCTGAGTGTGTTATTTAATGTTGGAAATAATCCATGTTGAATGAGAGCATACAGTGAAAGAATCCCATCTAATTTCTTTTCATGAGAATCATAGTTGTTATATTAATCATGGAAGGAGAATCCATTAAGCACCCATTTTTATTTCATGATGACCACCATGGAAACCATTATATATATGTAAAATAAGTATATAAAATGTCGAACAACCAATTATTTATTTTATTTGTGATCATATTATCTATGCAGATGTAGTGAAGGATACAAATGACTTTCACCCCCCATGTTTTACCATACCTAATAAGGGGTGGATGTAATAACTCAGAAACACTTGAGCTATCATTTTAATAGATATTAATGATCCAAATAGATAGACACTATTTAGGGTTTACACACTCATGTAAATTATTAGGCAGATCCACCACTATGCATCTACCTGCTTATGCGATCTAATAATAATTAAAAGATAAATCTTAAGTGGAATGTAAAATTTATTGGAAAATTAATATTTAATGTAAAATGGGATTATGGTTGATGATATAGAGATATTGGTATGTTAGAGTTGTGTTCTCTATCTTCAATAGTGGATAATTTTAAAGGATATCTTTATTGGAATAAAAAGTGAAATATTTTTACTGATTAAAAGAGAAGAAATTTTGAAAATTTTAATAAATAGTTTTAAAAATTCAAAGGCATTAAATGTGTACATTTATTCTTATAAATATAGATAATAATATATTTAGTGATAAAGAGACATAAAATAAGGTCATGGAAGACTTAGTTGGAGAAGATCAATATTCTACTCTAGATTTATGGCACTTTAATATGTTCAATTTTACATTTAATATTTCATATAATATTATAATATTCATTTAAACAATGACATATGTGTTGAAATGTTGGCTGATTTGTGAAGTCATGGATTAAAACTTATTTTATTTGTGTATATGAATGTGGAATAAAAGAATTTTTCCCTTTTTAATGTTAATTTTCTACTATATTTAGTAAAATATTTAATTATAAACATGATTATTGTGAAATTTATTCTAGAATATTATTTATTGAAATTTTTAAGGATATTTCTTCTCCAAATACTTAGTTTTAGATCACAATGGTTGTATGAACTGAAGATAAGTAGTGATTGTTTAGGGATTGCTGACTAAAGATGAGGTGGAAGTGGTAAAAATAGTATTATGTTGTAATCATAATGCCTGATTAGGTATTAAACGAGGGATATGACACTGAAAACTATATCATTCACATTTTGTAATGAAGGTTATCCAAATATTTTAAGATATTATCGTCGTAACTATCCAATCAAAGGTGATGAGGGGATGTAATTACAAAACATATCATTTTTCAATAAATAATGAAAAAGAATATAGTTTTAAATATTATGATAGAAATCAAGGTGGAATTGCAGATCACACAAGATCACTTTAATATTGATTAGATTTTATAATACCTATTTAATTAAATTATTTTTCCTAGAAACCAAAACGTTATCACTTATTTTTTCTCCTGTAAAAACTAGATTTAGGCCACCTCTCTTAGAAGAAAACTTCTATTAGAAATAATATTATATTCCCTAGGAAATTTATTAACTTTTGGCACACCCATGATAGGTGTATGCCACACACCATCTATACGATGGTATCTAGTGGATTCCTGGTGGGATTATGGATGATGATCTATGGAAAAATTTATTAATGTCAATAATTCGATATGTTTGTATCCTATAACATGTTAGACCCTCGATAAATTCTAGATGATTACTGATTACCTTATAAACCAAAAATAGACCACTGGGAGACATAAAAACCTACTAGGAATCAATTCTCAATTGTAATTCCCTATTATTATTTACTTCATCCTTGTTACACTTATGATTTCAATTACAACAAAAATTTTACATTCTTTGTATATCATCCTCACATCTCCAACCTTATTCTCTATCTCTGCTAGTGTTCATTCTTATCACTTGGGAGATTGAGACCAATATTTGACTGAATTAAAATTAAAAAATTATGTTTATTTCTATTTAATATTAATTGTGTTATCAAAATAATTAAAACAAAAACATTCAGGTTTCATTCCAAAACATGTAAAAGGAAATATATTTCATTCTTTTTTAGATTTCCAATTATCACAATTAAAATTCATGTGTCCATTTTTATTTAAATATCATGATATAAGTAATATAAAACAACTGGAGTTTTAGTATATTGAATGATACTAATGGTAAGGAATAATAAATTAATCTTTTATGATAATTGGATGGGAGAGGTAGGTAGTTTTATTAAGTCAGTTAAAAACATATTTAACAAATTTGGGATTTTTTTTCATCATTTATCTTCTGATCCCAATCATCTAATTAATTACTAAATTTTTTATCCGTCAATCATATAGTTTTGTTTTCAATAAAATTATTATAACAACCCATATTAATAATATTTTATTTTTATATTTTTGTTTTTAATAAAATGATCTCACTCATGTTCAATTATATAATTTATAAAAAATATTTCATTTATGTCATATTTTACCATTATATTTTTAAAATGAAATTTACTTCCCTTCCTATAATTTATCATACGTTAACCTATATTAACTACATATTATGATGCATCTTGTATGGGGTTTCAGTGTTTATTAATGAATGTTGATCTTGTTATGTAATATGGAAGATTCTAACTATTCCCTCATGAGAAAACTTACCCCATATGACCCCGAATTGGAGACAATGATGCCAGTTCCTTAAAAATATTGAATCACTATAATCATTTGTAGTACATTACTATGTGAAATAATCATAAAAATATTAGATACATCGTTACATAAAAGGATATTAACCACTTATAGTGGTGATGTGTGGGGTAGTTTTAAACATTTTATCTTGATGGGGTTATACACATGGAAAATGGGATACAGTGGTAGATATTTTGAGAAGAAAACCATAAAAATTTCTAGTGATGTAGTTTTAATAGTAAATTTATATAATAACATTGTTCACCAAATTTATTTTTAATATAAAATAGATCCATGAGAGGGAATTATTGAGATGTTTATAGATCACAACCTCTATTAATGAATAGATCATGCCTAATAAGGGAGAAGATATTTTCTATTAGAAGATAAGTGGAACCCTAAATGGTGGACAGACCATAGGTGGCCTATATTATGCTCACTATTATTACATTTATTTCAATATTTTTCTATTGGTTCCACTATATATAAGAAAATATCTGTTAAGAGGTGTGAACCACTCTATCTGGGTAGTTCAGCCAATAACTACTAATAAGTTTTATGATTTGATATTTCATATTGGTAAATATTGATAAATAATTTTATTTCTTACTATGTATTTCATTTACTTACATATATTCCATAATATGTATCATCAGCCATTGTTTTTATCAATACTCAGTCTTTATTTCCTGTTTCTATATTTTTCACCAACATGCTCTCTGTTCTCCATTGAGATTGATCAGAACCTATAACAAATAGACATATTACTTGATGTATTTTAATATATATATTCAAAATAATATACTATTGTCCTACATGAACTAATTTAGTAGCTTATTAGAGAAAAAATTATTTTTTACTAACATTTCTTATAATAATTAAAAAACATGATAATAATATCTCTCTTCATAGAAGATGATGAAACACAACAATTGTCTCATTTTTTTGATGATAATAACTAGGATAGATTTTTTATTAGTACCATGAATTATATAGGGGATGAAAAAGGATTAACTTATTCATAAAAAATTGGTAATGAATAATATTTTCTAGGAATTATATTCTAATGATTTTTAGTGTCTTTTGTAATTCTCATTGGGTGATCAATTTTTTAGGATCTCTACCAGACTCATCCATAAATAGTTTGGTAAACATGATATTCAAATTCCATGGAATTACCTAATATTTTATATCACATAAAATCTCAGAAAAGTTGAATACTATAATTCCTTATCAATATAAATAACATAAATTCATGATATACATCATGTTTCTCATTATTGAAGGTATAATCTGGATTTTTCTCACATGATTAATTTGGAATAATTGGAAATGGAATATGATAAACTATTGTTAAGAAGACTTTTTTTAAATTTCGCTTATTATAATACGATGATTCAAGGAAATTTGATAAAATTATTTCATGTTTAATGGTATCATGATTGGGATTTCCATGATACATGGTACCATGTGACCATGGTGAGTGAGTATTGGACTCACCAATTCATAAATATAGATTGTTATGAATATTATATGGGTATAAAGTGGCATGGTGAAGATAATTATGAAAAATTTTAGGTTACTTTTGTGTTTTTAGTTATATTGTTTCTTAACTTTTATGTTTGGATTTATAAGGATTTGAGGATAAAAATTTATAACAATCATAGTAAAAAAATATTGATAATATTCTATCAAATGGTTAGTGTTAACCGTGCTCCCAAAACATGTTGACAGTGTAGGGCACTAAAATGGTGAATTTCATAGTTAGAGTATAGTTTCATGATCCATGATGAGTCTCCAAGTTACCATGCCTCATGATTAGGTTGTAGGTGTTCATGCAAGGTTATTAAATGATCTTTATAACCATTAATAAAAAATATACACCCTACATAGTTTTCTATACATTTGGAAATTATACTAACTATTCTATTGATTTAATCCAACAATTTCCATCAATTCCTTCCCCATTCAACTAATGTCTTCCCATAGCTATGGAGATCTATACCCATGATAATTGGTGGTTTTATTTTAGATTTTTTTGGATTCCCTTGTAAAAACATCATATTTTACATAAATCTACACTTTTATCCATTGTTATATTTTTTTCTTCCCTTTTCACATCTATAATTGGAATTGTATTGGACAAGGGTAGATGAACATAGGGTTAGGGGGAAATTATTAATTTATTTTAGTGCTTTTCTATAAAATAAAGGATCCTTATATTCCTATTATTGTGATATTTTTTTAAGGATATGATGTGGCATCCATTCTTGAGGTAGGTGAATCGATCTAACCTATTTTTACTTTTACAAACACTTGTTTTTTATTATTTAACTTGGATTTATTCATTAAATTTTCATGATATAATCCATGATAAATTCCATATATTATTCCATTACTATGTTTTTTTTGAATTGGAATAAAAAATGATATCTCAAGGGTTTTAATGAAAATTTATTTTATGCCATATTTTTTTTGAAATAATGATTAAAAGAAAGATCTAACTTGTAAAGGCGCAATAATTACATATATATTTTATTTAATTAAATGGGAATTTTACGAGTCCGCGAAACTTGACGGCCTGTGATTATAGGGCCCATATTGCCCAGAACCAATTTCTGATGTTTTGTTCGTGTACATTCAGTAAACGTACAAGCAGTTTTTTAAAACTTTTAAAATGTTTCTCACAATTGAAATATGAGGGCACCATTGAACTCAAAGTGCTAGTATTCACTTAAAGAGACGTTCACCTTGATGGCAGCGGGTTGAGAATAAATGATAGTTTTTGGTTTATTCGTGGAAAATAATAAAATAAAATGAACCACACTTTATTTTATTTTTTGAGACACCATGTGGAAGTTAGAGGTAGAGTCCACAAGAACTAAACCTCCCATGAGAGGTTATGGTGGTGGGGCCCACACCAACCTAACCTCCCACGAGAGGTTACGATGTGGGGACCACCATGGACTAAACCCCCTAATAATGGTTGGAGAGGAAAACCTCTCAACTCCCCTCATTAATGAGGGAGTGTATCTCCACCCTCCTCTTTTAATGGTGTCAACCCTTCATCTCTTTTAATTGTGCCATCATCAAGAATTAATTAAGTGGAGCCAACTTAATTAATTCACCCTTTTTGAATTCTTATGCCAACGAATTAATAGATTTTATAATCTATTATTCTTTGCTACCTTTTCATTGGATGGAAATAGAGGAATAATATTTTGAGAGAAAAGATCTTGCCAATGACGAACGAGGAGCACTTTATTCCAATGAAGAATGCCGAAAAGGAGCATCTTAGACTTCTTCCTCGGAAGCACATTGAGGAAGTAACCGACCTGGGACGTCTTCGATGACCGACCCTTCCTCCTCATAATCTTCAAAAACTGACACAGGAGATAGATATTGGAAGTGTGCAATAGACACGAAGAATGATGACAACTTCTTTTTCATCCTCGCAACAACGTCAATGAACAATGAACAAAGGGAGGGTTTTAATTTAATTTTGTTATGATATTATTCTTTTATTACGTTTCATTCATAACAAAAAATGGGGACCAACTTATTATCAAGTTGATCCACAGATGTTTTTCATTGCGAGTTGGGAATATTTTTTTTAATGAGGTATTATGGGAATTGATTTTTTTAAGATATCTTACACGCTCATTATTATCTTCATTCTTGTGAGCCAATTTCTATCACCCGAAACGCAGAAGGGTGCGGACCAAACCAATGTGGTATGACCCCTCCACCGATCATCTTTGTGAGGTTCTATGGAATGGCGACAAGGCATAGAAGGAAACATGTGCCGCCCCCTCGACGGTTCGGTGCCCCGGAATGAACCGCGCCTCCCTCCGGCTTCTAGGCCGCCCCGGCCACACTTCCCGCTGGTAGCGCCTCCTGCCGGCCAAATCGGCCGAGCCACGCTCCGGCTTCACTACGCCCTGACTCCCGGCCCGCATGCCTCCCGCTCCTCCAGCACCCCTCGCGGCGTCCTCCTGAACCCCGACTGAGACGACCTATGCGTTCCTCGAGCACCCCGAGCGCCCCACGACGCCGCAGGCCGCACTGGCCTACTGGCCTCCACACACCCCAGGGATCTTCCATCCAGAAACCATGTGGCACCCCGGCCAAGCTGGCCTCCTGGACCTGTCCACGCCACCCCAGCGCCCTACGGGCCGAGCAGAGCCCTCCAGGTCGAGGTGCGCCCTCCGGGACGAGCCGTACACTCACGGGGACCTCCGGGCCGAGCCTCGCCCACTCGACACCCTCCAGTCTGAGCCTCTTTCTCACGGTTCCCTCCATATTAGGCCACCCACGCGGCTCCCTCTAGGCCGAACCTCCCCCACACCGACTCGCGGCCGGTCCACACCATCGTGACCGGTCCACACTCTCGAATCCCTCTACGACTCCTCGCGACCTACCAGGCTAGGCCCAGCATGCCTGGATGAACCTAACTGGATTGACCATATAACGGCTCGGGCTAGAACCAACTGGTCAGGCTGCGTTGACTCAGATCGGGTCATCCCAGACTAGGTTGGTCTAGGCCGGACCGGACCCAGGTCTATTACGACATTTTACTTTATTTTGGCCATATCATTGGCATCAGGAGTCTGTTGGATGAAACGTCAATGGACCTGGCAATCATGGAGCTTGAAGGTACCTTTGAGAATATCCCTGTATAATTTTCGGTATTGTTGCGATACAGTCAGGTTGGATCGCGCACGAATCTAATCGGGCCCCCGGGACTAAATGTCTAATAACTCACACACCAGGCATCTGATTGATATGCCATCTATTGCGTTGAGACCTATATGACACAGAGGACTTTTGAGATACTTATTCATGGGATTTCATGATAGTTAGAGTATCAAATAGTAGATCATGGAGAAGATCCTTCCAGAGACATGCCGACAGATTGCGGAGACCTTGGAGATGGATGATACTTGAAGACTACAGACCGATTGACTCATTGTGACTCGACAAGCCTAGTGGGGAGTTCCTGGTTGTGGTGGAATACCTATGAAGGAGGAGCACCTGGTTGTGGCATCATACCCGCATTGCTCGACAGGAGAGGTACCTCTGTAGGCTGTTAGGGGAGCGTTTGGTTGTGACAGTAGACCCACGGTGGGGCGCGCCTTGGTGACGTAGTAGACCCACAGTATTGGACAGGAGGAGTACATTAACATTAAAAGGTTAGTGGGAAGCACCTTGGTCTTGAGGCAGATCCACTGTACTCGACAGAGGAGGAGTTCTCCAGAAGACATGGTTTCGATATTGTAAATAACAATCATGGTTGACCTGAGTCCATTTTTTCCCCCATGATTGAGATGGATCACTTCATAACATAGGCATGTGTATGGGCATATACCTAAGAAAGTTTATCTGTTGATTTCATACTTTTTGGTTTATCTTTACAATATTTTGTGAGACCTTGAGGGACTCGGGGTCCCTACTGAGTGTTGTTATACTCACCCCAGCACGGGCTATGCCCGCACCTCGGTGTGTTGGATGAAAACGATGGACAACACAGATCGAGGATGATAGTACCAGGACTGGATGGTACCCGAAGGTGGACTATACGATGTGTCGGTACCCGAAGGATATGGACGGACAAGTAGTGCTGAGGAGGCGATCTATTCCTACCCTTCAGGTAGGAACCCGGAAGACGACCCTGTAGCTATTTTTCCTTTTTCCAAAATTGTACTTGTTTTTCAGTTGTACTTGTACCTTCCAGTTGGGCTTGTATTCTAGCCCATTTTTTATATACCGTACTCACTAGTTTCTTATACAGTTTACTCATTTTTGTATATTTTTGTGTGCGTTTAAAGGTTATAAAGTCAATGCCTTCCATGTTTTAGGGAAATACGCCATGTGTGCTAGTCGCCATCCCCTGGCCTATGGATGGAGGGGTTGGGGTAGTCACGACATAGGCCCCGGGGAACAGGTCGTTGCAAATTTTTATGAATCGTGTCGGTTCTACCATAGAACATATGACTCTAATCTTTCTTTTCAATGAAGAAATTGTGTTATGAGTAGTGAGTGTGGTTCTCAGTTCAGGGAGACCAGTTTTGGTGCGACGACCGACGTATCCATACACAAGGACCCTAAATTCTGATTTCTGACTCATTGCGTGAATACAACGATTGCATGTGTGTTTTCAAATGTTTTCATTAAGTCATCTCAACCAGGTCAGCTCCCCAAGTATAATCTTTTGACAGTATCAAAAAAATATTTTTCAGGATGCCTCCCCATGGATGAGTAGCTAGAGTCCTAAGAGTAGTTCGCACAAATATCCCACTGAGTGACGAGGCCTCAATGCAGGGCCCATTTCTAGCGGCGGCACCAGCGGTACCAGTCCTCGTTGGGCCACTGATGCCACTAGCCCCAGCAGCAGATGATGCAAGATCCTTGAGCGTGTTGAACGAGGTCTAGTCCTAGAGGCCACCCAATTTTAGGGGAGCGACGGACCCACTGGCAGTTGACGAATGGCTGGAGGCTGTGGTGAGTGTTTTTCAACTGGTAGGAACACCAGCCGATTTCAAGGTGATTCATGCGGTTATCCTTCTACAGGCGGCATAAGGCAGATGGTGGTGTTGGATGCTCTAGGTTCATGATGAGATGATGCTACTATAGGCAGACTTTGAGAGCCTGTTTTGGGAAGAGTTTGTTCTAGCGACTCTCTGCGCAGTGTGCATACAGGAGCTACTTCATCTGCAGCAGGGCAGCATGACTATAAAACATTACTTAGATAGGTTATCTGACCTCTCACACTACTCCACCAATATGGTCCACAACCCAATCTTTCGGGACCAAACCTTCGAGTAGGGCTCATATGGGAGATCAGAGCACCGATGATCACACTCAGCATCTCGACGCAGGCGGAGGTGTTAGAGAGATCACTCCTAGTGGAGAGTTTCTTTTTTGAGCACTCTCTAGTAGCTAGATCCACCATCAATCAACATGTAGCGATTTATTCTAAAGATGAAAGTATATAGATGTCACAGAGGTCCAAGATGACCAGACCTATAGGTGGATGACCGCATGACTCAAGATCGGTTGTGCGGGGCACCCGGAGCGGAGACATATATGCCAGGAGCAGGAAGTGTTTCACATTCCGCGGGCATGGTCACATGGCTCGTGACTATCTGACCCGCCATTTGGATGATCATTAGATGGTCCAAGGACCGCCCATATAGAGACAAATATTTGATCAAGGAGGTCCGTAGGGAGCAGGAAGACATGGTAGAGGATTTGGTTGTGCAGCTGGCAGTGGACGACGTTTTGTGGTGTTACCAACACCACCACCAGGAGATCCACCCTGACTGTAGGGAGAAGGTTGATAGGGGTGAGATCAGATCCAAGCAGCTGAGGCCTACTATCACGGCACTTCAGAGATGATACAAGGTACAGCCTATGTCTAATACACCTTAGCTGCAATTCGTATAGACACAGGTGCTAGTCACTCTTTCATTTCCACATTCCTCATTCAGAGCTCGGATGTTTCTACGGAGCTGTTGGCTCGATCCTTATGGCTAGAGACTCAAAAGGGAGCCGATTCAACGAATACACGCTCGTTCTGGCAGTGTGAGCTTACCATAGGAGGCGAGAGCTTCTACTGGGATCTCCTAGTAATGGCATAAAGGCCTTATGACATCATCTTGGGTATGGACTGGTTATCTACAATCAATGCTGATATATACAGTGTTAGGTGCAAAGTGTGGTGTTTCCTCACGGATAGGACTAGGATTACCTTCACCATGGAGAAGGGATCCTTTGCAGTGCAGGATGGACTTGCCCAGATGAAAGTGCAGTTGATCACTCATCAGTTGGCTACCCTTACCCTCGGAGAAATTGATGAGGAGAGTCTGAGCTATCCAGATATGGTGGACCATTACACGAATGTTTTCCCTGAGGATTTCCTTGGTCTACCTCCTTGCAGTTAGGTGGACGTCATCATTGACTTGTACCCTGGGAACACAACGATATCTACACCATCATATTGAATGGATCCAGTGGTGCTTTGCGAGCTACGGGTATAGCTAGAGGACTTGCAGGGGAAGGGATTTATCTAGCCTAGTGTTTCTCCCTGGGATACCCTGATTATGTTCACAAAAAAGGTGGATGGGATATTGAGGCTATGTTTTGACTATCGACAGTTAAACTAGGTGACCATGAAGAGAAAGTACCCACTCTCGAGGATTGATGACCTCTTTGATCAGTTGATGGGAGCACGGTGGTTCTCAAAGATAGACCTCAAATCAGGCAATCACCAGTTCAGAGTTCGAGATGAGGATGTGTATAAGATGAACTTCAGATGTCTATACGACCACTATGAGTTCTTGGTTATGCCTTTCGGTGTAACCAATGCTCCAGCATTGTTCATGGGACTAATGAATAGGATTTTCCAGCCATACCTCCATCGCTTTGTTGTAGTATTCTTCAACGACATTTTGACCTACTCGACTAATGAGGAGGAGCATGCCTACCATTTCCGGGTAGTACTGGACACACTCTGAGAACACCATATTTATGGTAATCTCTAAAAGATCTAGTTCTGGATCTAAGAGGTTCACTTTCAAGGAGATTTCATCTCAGTGGCTGGATTTTCTGTAAATCCAATGAAGATTAAGGAGGTACTTTTTCGGGAGCCACCCAAGAGTGTGATAGAGGAATGGAGTTTCCTGGGTTTGGCAGGATACTACCAGTGGTTTGTGCCAGATATCTCTAGAGTTGCAGCACCACTATCTTCCATGACAATGAAGGGGAAACCCTTTGCGTGGTTGAAGAGCCGCCAGTAGGGATTTTAGGAGCTGAGACAGAGGATGACTACTGGACCCATCTTGAGGCTTCAAAAAAACGATATAGGGTACGTAGTCCACTACAATGCATCAGGGACCGTACTTAGATGTGTTTTGATGCCAGAGAAAGCAGTGATCATATATGGCTCTCATTAGCTAAGACAACATGAGAAGAACTACACTACTCATGACTTGAAGTTAGAAGCAGTAGACTTTTCCTTGAATATGTGGCAACAATCTCTGATGGGAGAGTGTTTTATCATGTACTATGATCACAAGAGTCTCAATTAAATCTTCTCTCAGAAGAACATGAACTTGAGACAATGACATTGGCCTGAGTTCCTCTAGGACTATGACGTCGAGATAGTTTATAATCTTCTGAATGGGAACGTTGCTGTAGATACACTGAGCAGGAGAACTGGTATATAGCTGCTAGGAGAGGTGAAAAAACAGTTGGGTACATTACAAATATCCTTTGGGGATAGAGATGGAGCAGCCTTCCTTCAGTCTCTTACAGTCACTCCTCCACTTTTCAGCGAGTCAAGGAGGCACAACATGGGGACGCTAACTAAGAGACACGACGTGCTCAGATATCCAGAGGACATGCACGTGATGGATTTTTTGAAAGTGGGGATGAAGTCATCTTATTTAGAGGACGTACTATGGCACCCAAGTCACTTCAGGAAGATGTAATGAGGGAGTTCCACACATCCCCTCTAGCAGTACATCCAGGAGTGACGATGATGTACCAGGATCTCCAATGACAGCATTGTTGACAGGGAATAAAGAATGCAGTTGCAATGTTTTTCTCTTAATGCCTCATTTGTCCGCAAGTGAAGACGGAGCATCAGGTACCATAAGTCTTTCTTCTGCCTTTGGAGGTCCTATAGTGGATGTGGGATGGGATATCCATGGACATTGTGACAAGACATCCACATACATCCAGAGGTCATGACTCGATTAGGGTGATCTTCGACCGACTCACCATGTCGGCCCACTTCCTACCTATCCGAGAGCATGGTTCAGTAGAGAGTGCGGGATACCTTTACCTATAGGTAATTGTGAGGCTACATGGATTACCTAAAATGATTGTCTCTGATCGTGACACATGCTTTACTTCCCGACTATGGAAGGAGTTGCAGGAAGCTTCCAGGATGCCGCTTCGTTTGAGCGCCACCTTCCATCCTCAGACGGATGGTTAGACTGAGTAGACCATTTAGATCCTCGAGGACATGCTTTGTTCTTGTGTCCTCAACTTCGGTCGTATCTGGGAGGACCACTTACCTTTGGTGGAGTTTTCATACAACAACATTTATAACTCCACCATTGGGATGGCACCTTTCAATGCGTTGTACGGTGTGACATGGCATATCACCTTTGTGTTGCACTGACCCAGGGGAGTCCACACTAGTGGGACCAAAGATGGTACGAGCTACCACGGAGAACATGTAGATCACTGAGGAGTGAATGAAGACTGTACAGAGTAGAAAGAAGTTGTATGCTGACAGTATATGAAGACCTCTGGAGTTCGAGGATGGCGGTCATGTCTTTCTACGGGTCTCAACCCGATGATGTCTATGGATATTTAACTGAGGCATCAATTTATCTCTGAGATTCATCAGACCTTTTCAATTCCTCAGCAGAGTTGGTGAGGTGGCATATCACTTAGCTCTCCACCTCAGTTACACTAGTTGCATGACATCTTCCATGTATCCCAGCTCAAGAGATACGTGCATGACCTTTCTCACATTATTGACCATGGCGAGTTGGACGTCGACAATGGGGCGACTTTTACGGAGGTTCTAGTTGAGATTGAGGATCGATAGGAGCGAGTCCTTCGTGGATGGTCGATACCTCTGGTACAAATTCGCTACCAGTACGAGAACCTCTAGGAGTGCACATGGGAGCGAGAGGATCAGATGTGTGCTCAGTACCCCAACTTGTTCACTTAGTTTTGATTTGTAGCTTATAGGGATGTAAATCCATGAGGTGGGGAGAATGTAAGGACCCAGAATTTCCATGTATTTTTTTAAATAAATATGAGTTTTACGAGACTGCCATACATAATAGCGAGTGATTCCGAGGCTCGGAGTTCCCAGAATCAATTTTTGATGTTTTTTTTGGGTACACTCACTAAACGTACAAGGAATGTTTTATAACAGTTTAACTGGTGCTTGGAATTTAAATCTGAGGGAACTGTTGAACTCACAATGCTGGTATTCTCTTAAAGAGAATTTCACCTTGATGACAGTGGGTCGAGAATAGATGATATTTTTTGGGTTATTCGTGGAAAATAATAAAATAAAAATAACCACACTTTAATTTATTTTTTGACCCACAATGTTGAAGTTGGATGTGGGGTCCAGCAGAATTAATCCTCCTTGTGGGATTTGAAGTGTGGGGACCACCAAACCATAACCTACTATGGGAGGTTATGGTCGTGGGGCCCACCCTAACCTAACCTATAGGGAGAGGATACGATTTGGGGACCACTCAAGACTAAACCCCCCTAATAATGAAGGGAGACGAAAACCTCCAAACTCCCCTCATTAATGAGGGAGAGTCTCTCCACCCACACCTTTAATGGTGTTAACCCTTCCTCTATTTTAATTGTTCCAAGCTCATAAATTAAATAAGTAGAGACAAGTTAATTAATTCACTATTTTTGAATTCTTATGCCCACAAATTAATAGATTTTGTAATCTATTATTCTAGGATAGCATTTTTTGTGGGAAAAGGATGAAGGATATTTTGAGAGAAAAGATCTCTCCAACGAAGAATGAACAATGTGTTCTTCCAAAGAAGAATGTGAGCAAGGATTGTAATTGAATTCTTCATCAGAAGAACCTAGAAAAATTAACTGATGCGGGATGTCTTCACTGACGGACCCTCCATCCTCATCGTCATCAATGAACCGATGCAAGATCTCGGGATTGGATGTCTGCATGGGACACGATGAATGATGACCACTCTGTCTTCTTCCCCATGAATCCATTAAAGAACAACGATCAAAGGTAGGGGTTTAATTATATTTAATTATGATATTATTCCCTTGTTACCTTTCTTCCAAAAAAATAATATGGACTATCTTATTATCATGTTTATCTGCGTATGTTTTACTTGTGAGTTGGGAATGATTTTTTTATGAGGTATTATGAGAATTGATGTTTTTAAGTTATCTTACATGCTTGTTCTTTGCTCCATTCTTGTGAGCCAATTTCGACCACCCTAAACGCGGAAGGGTGAAGACCAAACCAACGTGGTCTGACCCCTCCACCATTCTTCTTTGTGATTTTTTTCAGCATGGAAACGAGGTGACGAAGGAAACCTGTGCCCCCCTCGTGATGATCTGGCGCCCCTGGCCGAACCGCGTAGCCCTCCGACTTCCAAGCTGCCCCGGCTGCGCTGCCCGTCGGCTGCACCGCCCGACGGCCGTATCAGATGAGCCATGCCGCACCCCGGCCGAGCAGCGCTCCGACCGCACAGTGACCCTTATCCTGACCTATGCACCCCCGTTCCACCTAGGCCCCAAGGGGCATCCTCCAAAGACCCTATCGAGCTGGCATCAGTGTGCCCCGCGACTCCACTATCCGCGCACACCACGTTCCCCGCCTCGCCACTAGCTGAACCGGCCCGCCAGCCTCTGGTTGCCTCATGGCTCCGCCGTCCCCTCTCCCCATGATTCCCCTGCCGAGCCGGCCTCCGGGCCCCGACCAAGCCACCCAGCGCCCTCAGGGCCGAGCGGGGCCCTCCGGGCCGAGCCACGCCCTCGCGTCGCCCTCTGGGCCGAGCCGCACCCTCCCAACGCCCATCGGGATGAGTCGAACCCCCGCGGTGCCCTCCATGCCAATCCACCCATGTGGTACCCTCCATGACAAACTAAACTTGTGCCAACCCTCAGCCGGTCCACGCCCTCGTGAGAGGTCCGCGCTCTCACGGCCCTCCGCGACCCCTCATGACTTGTGGGGCTAGGCCCAGCATGCTGGGACGAACCTATCGGGCTGGACCGCCTAACAGGCAGGGCTAGACCCAACGGGTCATGCCGAGACAACCCAGATCAGGTCGGCCCAGACGGGGTCGGGTCGGGCCGGACCCGGGCCCACTACGACCCTTTTACATTCTTTTGGACATATTTGTGGCAATGAGAGTCCGTTTGACGAACCATCAGTGGACCTGGTAATCTGGGAGCATTATGTCCTTTTGAATATACTGCATTAGAGTTTGGGGTATAGTTGAGATACAGTCAGGTTGGATCATGCACAAATCCAACCAGTCCCTCTGGACTAAAAGGCAAATAACTCACAGACCGAGCGTCCGATTGACACGCCGTCTATTGCTTTGAGACCTCTATGATGTTAATAACCTTTGAGATACTTCTTCGTGGGACATCATGATAGTTAGAGTATCGACCAGTAGCTCATGGAGTGGATCCTTCCAGAGACGAGAAGACATAGTGTAGAGACCTAGTAGTTGGATAAGACATGACGACTGCTGACCGATTGAATCGGATTGACTCAACTAGCCTAGTTGGGAGTTCATGGTTTTTGCGGCAGACCCACGGCAGAGTTGCGCCTTATTGTGGCTACAGACCTGCAGTACTCTATAGGAGGAGTTCCTCTACATGCTATTAGGGGGAGTGCCTGTTTGTGCAAGAATACCCACATTGGGGAGCGTCTCTATGATGCAGAAGACCCACGGTACTCGATAGGAGTAGTACATCGGTAGTCCAAGGTTAGTGGGAAGTACCTTAGTGTCACATTAGGCCCATAGTACTTGACAGAGGAGGAGTTCTCCAGAAACCATTGTTTCGATAATGTGAATAAAAATCTCGGTTGAGCTGAGTTAGTTTTTCTGTGTTTTCCTCATGATTGAGATGGATATCACGTGATAACTTAGGTATATGTAAGGGCATATATCTATGTAAGGTTATCTGTTGATTTCATACTTTGTGGTTGATACATGTTTGATTTTGTGACACCATGAGGGTCTTGGGGTCCCTACCGGGTATCATTATACTCATCCCCGCACGGGCCATGCCCTCACCTCGTTGAGTTTGATGCAGACGAAAGACACCGCTGATCAAGGCTGAGAGTACCAGAACTAGATGGTACCCGGAGGTAGACCATGCGGCGCGTCGGTACCTAGAGGAGACTGACGGATGAGGAGTGTTGAGGAGGCTATTTGTACCTCCCCTTGAGGTAGAAACCCCGGAGGATAACCCATTAGCTATTTTTCCTTTTTTTTTCTCAGTTGTACTTGTTTTTCAGTTTTACTTGTACTTTCTAGTTGGTCATGTATTATGACCCCTATTTACTTATTGTAATCACTAGTTGGTTATACAGTTTACTCATTTTTTGTATCTTGTTGTGTGTGCTTACAGGTTTTAAAGGAAATTCCTTCGCAGTTTTAGGGAAATACACCTTTTGTGCTAGTCGCTAGCCCTTGTCATATGGATGGTGGGCTTGGGGTAGTCAGAGCACGGGCCCTGGAGGACGGGTTGTGAGAAAAAACTAAATGGGTTTTAAATATGATTTGAAGAGTTTTTTTGAATCTTTATAAATTTGAATTTGAGAATTCATTTTTTGGATTAGATATTAATTATTACATAGATTGTGATTATGGTTATTATAATGTCGAATATGGGTGAATGGGAATCCATATGGGTGATTCTACATCATTGTGTATCAAAGGTATATTTTTTCATTTCTGGTATGACCTTAAGTTCCAACAGGGTGGATTACTTATTTGGGATAACATACACTGTCAGATCAAGACCTTATCTAGATATTTCATGGGTTCATTGCAGGTATTTTTTTCCTATTATTTGTACTTTTGGGTTTATATTTTGGGATTTTTCGGTGAAATTTAGAAATTATTAAAGGAGGAGGGAATTTAAACGGTCATCACATGGTTTTCCCAAACAATGGCCCTAGCTCAAAAAACCATCCAAACCTAGAAATAGGGGATTCAAAAGGCTGGAAAACAGTTTTTTGAACCATGCACCCGATTAGAAGAAATCATTCCCCCCACCCAAATGAGGAACATGTTAAAGTTGAATAGTTTGGAAAATCAGTTGCCCCTGCCGAAAAAACCTTGCACCCAATTATAATTAATCCAAAACACATATTCTGAAAATACATGAACCCCCATATTAACAAAAAATCTACCCCACTAGACCCCTATCATTTTATATTGATTATGGAGGTTCCCATACAATTTCAAAAGGCTCCTGACCTCTATTCATGGATAATCAAATGGAATATTGAAGATATTAACTACCCCGTATATGTGGTTTCTTCCTAGTTAGAGCTATCTCTCCCACAAACACTCCTCATTATAGATAAAAGAGGGATGTTTTACTTGATATTGGAAATTTATTAAAATACGATCTATGTTGGAAGGATCTCAATACATTTAATCATGCTTATAGGATTTGATTCTAGATCTCATTCCTTATCATGATTAAAGATTATTCCACTCATATTGGGTATTTCTGTTAGTGAGCATTCTTCGTCAATTTTGAGGTTGGTGGTCTAAAATTCAAATGCCAAAGTATTAATTTCAATCACATTTGTTCAATTGTATATTTTATATTAGATTATTTGAAATAGAGTTTTTTGATTCAATTGATTAATTTGGTGAAATAAATAATTGAGGAAATTATTGGGATTGTGAATTAAAATAATTAATTGTTGAAATAATTATAGAGTTTTTATGAATATTGAACTTGATTAATTAATTATCTAATTACTTAATTGGAATGGTTAGGTTCATGAAATTTATTTATTCCGAATAATATATTATTAAATTAATTATGGAAATATTGAAATAATTGAAATTGAATAATTAATTATGGAGTTAATTATTAAAATTTAAAATTATTTAATTAGAATAACTACTTTTTAAATTAATTATTAGAGGTTTTTTGTGATTTTGAAATTGATGGATATGATTAATTTATTTCATAATTAATTAATAGGGTAAAGGTGGTTTGTTAATTGTAGAATTAATTAATGGAATTCAGGTGGATTAATTAATTGTGGAATTAATTAATAGAATATAATTATTATAAAATTAGAAAAATTGATTATTTGATTAACTATTTACATATTTTTATTGTAAAATTAGAATAATTAATTGTTGAATTTATTATTATAATTTTGAGATTGTGGAATTGGAATAATTACTTACTGAATTAATTATTTAGAATTATTGTGATTATAGAATTGATTGAAATGTATTGATTAATTGGAGAATTAATTAATAGATTGTTGTGATGGTGGAATTAAATAGGATAATTAATTAATTAGTTAATCAGTTAATGGGGATTATTGTGTTAATGAAATTGATTAAATTGTATTAATTAATTGGTAAATTATATAATGTGAATTATGATTATTTGGAAATTTACTGAATTTGATTAATTAGTTTTTGAATTATATAATGGGATTGAAGGGATTAATTAACTATTGAATTAATTTATTTTATTAATGTGATTAGTCAAATTGTTGAATAAACTAATGGAAATGATGTGATCTATTAATTTTTGAATTAATTAATGCTATTGATGTTATTATTTAAAATTTGAATTAACTAATGGAATTGATGTGATTAATTAAGTTTTCTATTAATTAATGTCATTTGTGTGATTAGTAAATTATTTAATTAAATAATGTAATTTATGGGATTAATTAAATATTTAATTAATTAATGGATTTTATGTGATTAGTGAATAATTTAATTAAATAATGTAATTTATGGGATTAATTAATTTTTTAATTATTTAATATTGTTGATATGATTAGTTAATTTTTAAATTAAATTATGGAATTTATGTGATTAATTAATTTATGTATTAATTAATATTATTGATGTGATTAGTTAATTATTGAATTAAATAATGTAATTGATAGAGTAATTAAGTGTTGAAATAATTATTTTTATATATTTTATTAATAAATTATTTAATTAAATAATGGAATTGTTGTGATTAATTAATTATTCAATAAATTATTATTATTGATGTGATTTGATAATTTCTGAATTACATAATGGAATTGATATTATTAATTAGTTGTTGAATTAATTAATGTTACTAATGTGATTAGTTTATTGTTTGATTAACTAATGGAATTGATGTAATTAATTAATTGATGAATTAATTAATGTGGTTGATGTGATGAGTTAATTATTGAGTTAACTAATGGAATTGATTTTGTCAATTAATTGCTGGATTAATAAATTGAATGATATGAATATGTAATTGTTGAATTTAATTATTTAATAAGTGAATTAATTAATGGTACTATTATGATATATATGATATTGTTATATTTGTGTGAGGGATATGGATTGCTTCATCAAAATCTCATAGTGATAAATTGACATTCATGTGTGGTACATGGCCTACTACATCAAAGTCACATATGGATAAATTGATTAAAGAGTATGATACATGATCTCCAGCATCCAAATCCCATAGAGTGAATTGAAATGATGAATGTTAATGATGGGATTAATATGTGAAAATAAGTGAAGAATGGTAACAAGAGAATTCTGATGTGTTAATCGTGTGTGGGAGATGGTCTGTTGAATAAAAATCACATAGTTATAATTAAAATTTTGAATATTAATAATGGAATTTATATGGTAAATGATATAAAAATGGTAACAATGGAATTCATATGTGAAAAGAAATGAGGAATGGTAGCAATGGCACTCATATGTAAAAATCGTGCGTGGGACATGTTCTGCTGCGTCAAAAACTGACAATATGGATTGAAATGAAGAATGGTAACAGTGTAATATGTATTTTAATTGAGATAAATAATTATAAAAATATAATTATATGATATGATATAAATTTTGTACAGTTTAGACTCTGACATGGGATGAAGAAAGTATTGAGAGTTCGGGAGTCCTCAGGAACCCAGGTGTTATGTGGTTAAATAAATAGTAATTAAATATGTGTTAAATGATTAATTTATTGTTTTTATATATCATTTATACAACTAAAAATAGTTTTTATTAATTTTATGTTGTTTTAGAATCCATTGGTGGTGGCCTACCAAGTTTTCCTCACACCCTACTCAGGTTTCCTGATCAGTAAATGAATTGACATCATGTTTGTAGGACAAGATAAGGGAATATGAACTACATTATATAGAAGATTTGGGATGGAACATTGGTAAGGGAAATAGAATTGGTTTTAATCCCACATGGTAGTATTCAGTTTATTTACTTTTGGGTTTTTATTTTTACACTTGGCACATATTATAGCATGGCATATCTACTGTTCAGTTTTGATATTGTATTTCTAGTTTTGGTCATCTTATGATACTGTTATTGTGATAGTTATGGTGACATTTCATTTGGTTATTTCTTATTTATTTTCACTATGGTATTAATATGGTAATGAGGGTATAGTATCCCCATGATAAATAATAGTCCCTCACTACTTGTCATCAACCTCTGGCATACGGGGAAGAATGATGGAGGCCATGTAACAGATCATCTCGGGGTATTGATATGTGGAACTCATGTCAGGATGTTATAAAGTGATATTAAATGATTTTTTCTTTTATTTTGTCTTTCTGTTTGAGAAATTTATATCAGATACTAGGAAAAGTCATGGCATGGTTATGAGCTCATTCATTAGAGTGTCTTTCCCATGTATGGAGGAAAACCCATGTACCCAGGGTGGGATGTGGTTATTTTTATTTTCTATTACAGTTGGATGTTATTTCACCTTAGGTAATGAACATGTTGTTTGATGTGATAATTACTATTTAGATTTTCTAATATTATATCATGGTTTAGTATGGTATGGGATTGGAGTATGTATGAATAATTGTAGGCCTTTAAGATTATTTTGTGACATGCATCATTCTAATCATGCACAGGAAATAGAGGTTAGGGAAAGTTGTTGAACGTGAAATATTTTTTATTTTTTGGGAAATTGAATTGAAAATGGTTCCTATTGTGAAATGAAGTTGTTAAAATGATGTGATATGTGAATAAATAAGTTTATAATGAGAAATATTAATAACGATAATGTGTTTACCCTTTTTTGACAATGACCTAGATGTAAGAAAGTTACGGGTATTGATATTCCCCTAGTTTGAGAACTCGGTTGTAGGTTGTGCATGTGAGTTTTTGGTATTGGATTGGTGTGGTGAGATGTTTTCATATAGGGAAGGATGATACATTAGGTAGTTTATGGTTTTTTCATAATAAGATCAATAAATTGGCGATGAATGATTTGAGGTGGTGTTCAACGATGAATTATTAGCATACTTTTAATTAATTATATTCATGTACACTACCTTGACATCATCCCTGGTATGCTAAAAAAGATTTGTCTTTACGTCTAGCTACCAGAATGTGTTTTGGACAGATATGAGGCCTATAAGATGTTTCACGTAAAAAGAGGTATATGTGAAGCCATCATAGGTACACCATCAACGGTATAGAGATGAGGTTCTCTAGATGGACTATAGGTCAATCAATACCATGGGTTCCATACTCTAATGTTAGGAATTGTTAGAGGTTGATTTTTTTTTTCCAATAAAATGATAGTAGGCCACAACTATGTTTTATGGATTGGAATATGATTTAACCCTGTGCCATGATGGTTTAGTTTCATGACATAATATTGTTAATGGTGCATTAAATATGGGGAACAATGTGTCTATAATATATGTGTGTAGAATGACCATGGATTGGAAGTGGTGGCATCAGAATGCTAATGAGGAACCTGAATCGTTCATGTTGAAATTCCTTGGGGGAAGGTTGAGAGCGACTTAGAGTTGGTGGATTTATGTTCTTTCATGGTGGTTTAGATGGAAATTACAAGTGCCATTGTTGGTTGGTGTTCTTGTGGTTTTTGAGAATAGTGAAATGGGAAAAACGTCTGGTATGTTGTGGATGTATATATTGAGGAAGATTCCATCTTTGAGGAGAATTCGATATATGAGTTCGATCGTATTGATAAATGGTTGTATTGAAATACTATTCTAATCATTCTGATATTTGGAATACAGTGCCTTTTTCAAGAGAAAGCATGAGATAGAGTTGAGGATATGAGAGCTCAAAGGCGTGATCTATTTGACTTGGAATCAAAGAGATTCTTGGGAGTAAAAATCTAGGAAGAAATGTTATAATGTGGTGAAATTTTAAGATCCCAAACTATTTTGAAGATTCCCTAGGCTCATTTTAGGCACTCTTTTTTCAATTTTGAGTAGTTTTTTTGGTTAAATGTTGTTGAGTTTTAGGGTGAAATTTGAAAATTGTAGAAGGAGTTGGGAAACATCATGGTTGGAGCATGGTTTTACCAAACCATGATCCTTAGGTTATAACAATTTGTAATCATAAATAGGGGGTTCACATGGGTAGCACATGTTTTGTCAAACCATTCGCCCTATTCGGATAAATCGCGAACCCCCTTAGAAGAGGTACACAATTTAGGTGAACAACATGTAAAATAGTGTTCCCCTGCCTAGAAAACTAGTCACATGGTTTTAATTAATCTAAAAATAAGATTTAAAAATACTGAAACTCCTCATATAATCATAAAATCATCTCCCACTCAACAGCTGTTGATTTATCTTGATTTTAAAGGTCTTGAATGGTTTCCTAAGGATCGTGACCTCCGATCATAGAAAATTGAACGGAAGATTGAATATCTACACCTCCTCGAGTATATGGTTTTTTCCTAGTTATATTTCTATCCCTCTCCCTCTCCCACTCTACGTCTCTATCTTTTATCTTCTTTAAATATAAAAGATGAATTTTTAACCCATTTTTGACTAGTATTTAAATCTTGATATAGATTTGATGGATCTTGTTCCATTTGATACTTTTTTTGATTTGATTCAAAATCTCATTCATCGTCATGACTGGGGATTATTCCTGTCATATTATTGATTTCTATTGGTGAGTGTTCTTTATCAATTTTATGGTAGATGGCCTATAATTGAAATTCCAAAATCATTATTTAAATTATGTGAATTTAATTATAATATTGATATTAGATTATTATAAATTAAGTTTGACAGATAGAATTGATTAATTTTGTGAGTTAATTTATTGACGGAATTGTGATTAGAAAATATAGGGATTATAAATTAAAATATTATGTTGTTTATTTAATTGCAGTTTTTTAGGTAGTTAAACTTGATTAATTAATTTTTCAATTAATTAATGTGAATAGTTGGTATTATCAAATTTATTGATATAGAATAATTTATTTTTGAATTAATTATGGTGTTATTGAGAGAATTGAAATTTGATAATTATTTGTTGATTTAATTATTGATATTTGAAATTATTGAATTGGAATATTAAATTTTTGAATGAATTTATGGAGATTTTTTTGATTCCAAATTGATAGAGATGATTCATTAATTATTGAATTAAATAATAGGGCTGAGGTGATTATTTAGTTATCGAAATAATTAATGCAATTGAAGTTGATTAATTAATTATGGAATTATTTAATATAATATTGTGATTGTGAAATTTGAATAATTAATTGTTGAATAAATTAATGTAATATTAAGATTGTGAAATTGGAATAATTAATTATATAATTAATTATATAATTAATTATTTCCATATTGTAATTGTGGAATTGGGAAAATTAATTATTTAATTTATTGTTCAGAATTATTATGATTATTGAATTCATTAAAATGGATCATCTAATTGATAAATTAATTATTATATTGTCATGATGATGTAATTGAATGAATTGGATTAATTAATTGGTGAATCAATTAATGATGTTTTTATTTCGACGAAATTGATTGAATTAGATTAATTAATTATTAAACTAATTAATGGGGATTGTTTTTATTATTAAATTTACTGAATTTGATTAATAAATTGTTGAATTTATTAATGAAATGGATGTGCTTAATAAATTATTTAATTAAAAAATGTTTTAATTTGATTAGTTAATTATGAAATAAATAATGGAATTGATATGAATAATTAATTGTTTACTTAAATAATGCTATTTATGTTATTAGTTAATTGTTGAATTAACTAAGGGAATTGATGTTATTACTTAATTGATGAATTAATTAATGTTATTGAAGTCATTAGTTATGGGTTAAATTTACTATTATAAATGATACAATTAATTAATTTTTGAATTATTTAATATTAATGATGTGATTAGATAATTATTTCGTTAACTAAAGTAATTGTTGTGATTAATTAATTTTTGAATTAATTTATTTTGTGGATTTGATTTGTTAATTATTGAATTAACTAATAGAATAGGAATTATTAATTATTTTTCAAAATAATTAATGTTATTGATGTGATTTATTAATTTTTGAATTAACTAATAGAATTTATGTGATTAATTAACTGTTGAATTAATTAAAATTTTTGAGGTGATTAGTTAATTATTTTATTAAATAATGGAATTGGTGTTATTAAATTACTGTATAATTAATTGTTGTTATTGATGTGAATATTTAAATGTTGAATTAACTAATGGAATTGATGTTATTAATTAATTTTTGAATTAACAAATGATATCGAGGTGATTAGTTAATGGTTGAATTAATTAGTTGAATTGACGTGATTAATTTATTATTAAATTAATTAATGTTATTGGTGTCATTACTTAACTATTGAATTAACTAATAGAAATGATGTGGTTAATTAATTATAGAATTAATTAATGGAATAATGTGAATATGTAATTATTGAATTTGAACAATTAATTGGAAAATTAATTATTCGCCCTATTCTGATATATGTGATATATGTGATATTGTCATATTTGTGTGTGGGACATGCCATGATACGTCAAAAACCCATAGTGATAAATTTATATACATGTGTGGGACGTTGCCTACGACATCAAAATCTTCTAGTGACAATTTGATTAAGGATTGTTGAACATGTTCTGCTGCATCAAAGGCACATAGTGAGAATTGGAATGATGAATGGTAATAATGAAATTCATATGTGGAAAAAATGATGAATGGTAAGAAGGGAATTCATATGTGACAATCTTGTGTGAGATATGGTCTGCTACATAAAAAACCATAGTGTGGATTGAAATAATGAATTGTAAAAATGGAATTCACATATGAATTGAAATGATGAATGGTATCAATGACATTTATATTTGAAAATAAATGATGAATGGTAACAATGTATTTCATATGTGATAATCATGTGTGTGACATGGTGAGCTGCCTGAATATCTAATAGTGTGAAGTGGAATTATGAATGGTGACAATAAAATTCATATGTTAATTGAGATGAATAATGGAAGAAATGAAATTATGAGATATGATATACCTTGTAGATAGTTCAGACTCAAGCACAAGACAAAGCAGATATTGAGAGTTCTTGTGTCCTCAGAAACCAGAGTGTTATGTGGTTAAAAAAGAGTAATTGAATAAGTGTAAAAAATTTACTTGATTGATTTTATGTATTATTTATATAACTACATACAATTTTTATTGAATAGGGATTTTTTTAGGCACTGTCAGTGGTGGCCTACTGGGTTGTACTCCTAGCCTACTGGGGTGCCTGATGAGTACCCAAATAGAATTCATGTTTGCATGAACAGATAATGGAAAATGCCATATGTTAGATGGATAATTTGGGACGGAGCATGGATGAGTTAACCAGGTGTGGTTAGGGGTCCATATAAGAGTTTTCCGTTTTTTTAATTTTGGGTTTTAATTTTAACACTTGGCATGTACTTAAACAAGGCATATCTACTGTTCAATTTTGATATTATATTTCCAATTTTGTTCATCTTGTGATACTAGTATTGTTCTAGTTATGATTTTATGTCATTTTGTTATTTTTTATTTATTTACACTATTGTATTACAATGATATAGAGGGTATAGTTTCTCGGAGATTAACATTAGACCTTTGTTACTAGTCAGTAGCCTCTGGCATATTGGAAGGTGATCTAGAGGTCATGCTACTAATCGACTTAGGGAACGGTGACTTGTACTCGGGTCAAAACATTACATACTCCAGCTAGTGTTCCATGTGCATGTTATTATTACCTTCAAAACCTATAAGTCAACGATATCCCAAGATTCTAATGTTACAATTTTTGTGATAAATTTATAATTTATGAAACTATTATTTTTTATTTATTATGATTACTATTAAAACATGATTCCATTATTTGTATGTTACATCATTCATGTTTATATCATTGTGAAAATTACAACCTTTTATATGCAAACAATTATTTGTAAAATATTTATTTTTTAAAAACATAATTTTCAAAATTTATGATTTTAGACTATAAAATATTTCATTTATTAATAAAATTTTCATATAAATTCATAGTGGAATACTATTATGAGTTTCCACACACATTTAATATTACCATTTGTATATGGTAAATTAGTTTTCTTAATATAAAGAACGTATCCAAATATTATAGTGTTAAATCTTGATGTATCATAATATTCATTGCTTTCAGTTAGTGGGGAAAATATAAAACATGAAAATGGATTCAACAGATCATTTTTTTGGAACCTTAATTTTTTGTTGTGTATTTTTTCTATGTATATGACATAATATCCTTGAAAAAGTTTAGTATTTATTAACACTTATTTCAAAATATAGATATTTTTTATATATATAAATAATATTGATTTTTGTTATTTATAATTCATATTATGTATAGACTATTCAAATTTTAGTTTGTTAGTTATAATTACTTATATCATACACATGAATCAAAATTATGTATTAATGATAATGTACTTTAATGTGTAATACATAAGTTGGTTATATCGACTCTGGTAGTGAAATCCTTACCACTTGATCAAAACGGATACCATAGTTGTTTTTATGCCCCTCAGGGTCAGGATCATGATTTGAGATGGTTTAGGTGATATATAATGTCAACTCAGATATGTTATTTATAAATATATTCAACTAAAAGTACAAAAAAAATATAAAACTGACGATAAAAAAATATAGAATGAAAATGTAACACCCCTAACTTGGTAAAAGAGTAAAACCATGTACAACATTGTATATGAAATGAATGAATAATATTATAAGAGAATATAAATCCTTGAGAATTTATGATGTATTTATTTATAAATACATTCATTGTATTTGATAAATTGTGTTGCCCACAACACCAGATTTGAACTAAGCATGTAACTCTATTAAAATATTTTGAATTATGCAATACCAATATAACCCATCTACTAAGTTAGAGGGTATGAATATTAATAAACAAAGTATAAAGAATATGTTGTTTTAACATTTATAAAATATGTTCAATGGATAAATATTGACAAGAAATTAAAATAAAAATCATTTGAAATAACAATAAATGTTTTTTGAAAAAATATATTTTTCTAAAAAGAGTATCTATCATTCTTTACACACATGTTTTAAAAATATTATTTTACCACTTTTATAAATTAAATTTGAAAAAGTAAACATAAATTTTGAAATTTACATTTCAATTTTATCTTTGGGGTTTTTTGGGAAGGATAATTTTTTATCAATAGTGATGTCTACTATATTTTATTAAAAATGACTTTTATTAAAATAATATAAAAGGATAAATTATATATTAAATTGGGTTTAAAGTAAAAAAAAGTTAAATTATATTACAATTTATCTAATTTAACTCATTTTAATCAAATTTATATTGAATGATTAAATGAAAACATTTTTGTCTTTTGATTTTTTCCTATGGAGAAAACATTTTTTATGTTTCCGATTGATTTATTTTAAATTGAATTTTATGAATTCTATTTATTGAATTTGGAAATGTGGATTCCATATTTTTAATCAAAATTATTTATATTATATAATAATTTGAATTTATATTTCATCAGAATGATTAGTGAAAACAATAAAAGTCTATTATTGTTATTAAGGTATAAATGGGTTTACTAAGGGGTTAAACCATTGAAGATAAGGGCTAAAACAACCTAAATATTATCGAGAAACCATGTTATCGACTTATTTAGACATAATATTATATAAATTTCAATTATTACCACTTCTTGGGCTAGTGACATGATAAAAACATGGGTATCAATTTATCATTTCCAAAATTCCATGTGCGTCCTCTCCACTACTTTCAAAAGGCCACCCCTTCTGATCCATTCTTCACAGTTCTAAAATCCATAATACCAATGAACTAAAAAAATTATTCATTACTTTTCTACAAAAATCATATAGGGATTAGTTTTTTATGAATCCCTAAAAATAATTATTTTGGTGTAAACATAGAGATGGTTTACGAAGAAGAGGGAAAATTATAATGTTTGTGTATTTATTTTATATATTGTTCCAAATAAATTAAATAATCCTAAAATATGGTAAAATAATAGAACATGTAACCACCATGTACTTTAATTTCATTATTTTAATATCATAACCCATATATATGTCCATATTCATTACATAGTAATTGAATCCTTCGATCACATGTATGATGAACTACTGCCTAGTGAACCGGTGAAATTCATTTTTCCATCACTACCATTCAAGGATCGGTATATCGAAGGATTTAACATATTTATATGATATTTATGAAATAATTATACTTATTAAAATAATTATATCATATATACCATCTTTCTTAAATTTTTTTGGGGGTATATGATAACGTCTCTTATATGTACCACCTAGTAATGTGATGTGATTCGTTTTCCTCGTACGATTTACATAGAAAGTTTTATGGATAATTTTAATGAATATATGTGATATTTATTACCATATAAAAATTATAGAAAAACATATTCCATCTAAATTCTTACATTCACTTCCATTGGAAAACAGTAACATCTCTCACAAATATATGCGGACTACAAACTCCACATAATGATGGGAAAGGTTTTTCATTTTATTTTTACATGGATTGTAATAAGGAATTATTTTAATAATATAGATTCTATATATAAAATAATAAATATTCTATAAAATAAATTTAACATTACTTTTCCTTTCATTTTATTTGTCGAGAAAAATGGAAACATATTTTCATCATATGTATGGCCTAACATCTCCATTAACGGTGTAAGCACTTTTATATAACTATATTTTGTAAATTTATATTATAAAATATATAATAAATATATAATATATTTAAATCAGGGATAATACTCTAGAGAATATTTTACCATAATCAATATAATATGGCTGAAATTACAGAACAAAAATATACATGAAATTAGAAGCAATTATAATAGGTAACATGTTTTTTAACAAAGGAATATTAACAAATGGGTGATAAAAGACTTTATGTAAATAATATAATTTATAAAATATATTATTATAGTCTTTTAATATATTTATAATGAAACTATATTTATTTATATAGATGTTTGAACATGTAAGAAGGAAACCAGAACAAAGGTAAGGGTTTCTCATCTCACTTTTACTTTCATCAGGCATATTCCATATTGACTACTTATTCATTTTTGTGGTATATATAATTCCCATTTTGATATGTTATATCATAAACCTATTTCTCTTAAGGTTGTTTATTTTTTCAATTAATGTTATTATCCCTTTTATCGGGATTACTATTCTAAAGTTACCAAAGTGGTAAGATATTTATGTTTCAATCTAATTTTAATAGGGATTGTTTATACCTGAAAATAAATTGAAGGAAATTATTGGATTTTTTTTATTATATTTAATTTTAGTATAATATCTGTATTTATGATTTTTTCATTTAATATTACCTGATTACAATATTTGGAACGGAAAATGTAATGCCCCAACCCCAGAAGGTTATGCCCCGACCCTAGTTACCCAGAGCTGGTGCATTATATTAATACATTAGCATGATTACAAGGAATCAAGTCCTGAAGGACTGATCCATTTAACAATCTTGGAAAATAGATTACATACATGAACCTTACATTACAAAACATATGAAATGAGTGAGCTCATATGCCCAGTAAGGGTAAAATTTTTAGCAGAAGCTATAAAATTTTAAGGAAATATGTCTGATAAAAACAAATGACTTTTTAAACATAAAAATGAACATAATATGGAAAAATTGAATCAAACATTAAAATATAAACATGCACATGGATATTCTACTAGTCTAATAATCACATGTAATAACTAATTTCATAATAAGGGAATGCCTAATGCAGGACATCATTATAAGATAGTCAAACCCTTGTTCCAAGACAACAAATATAATTTTTGTCAAGGACTTTTGACAATACACTAGTTTGTCTCATTAGACCTACCGATGCATCGAATATAGCGGGATCCACCCATCACTTACTAATTCCACTACATTCCACATATGAAAAAGTTAAAACATAACATAAACATTTATATTAAAACTAGCATACAAAATTTCATTACATTAACCATAAACCATGAATGTTATAAAAATAGAAATTCTAGTGTCATATATATTTCAAATAATTCAATACAATATGGATGATTTTATTATAATAAATGAACTTCAATAAAAAATAATATCCAGTAAAGGATGCTGACATAGTTGAATATAATGCGTAAAACATTTTGAGAGAAATATCATTTCTATAAAATCATTTAAAAGTCACACATTTATAAAATAAGTAATTTAAAAAGAGATTTTTGAATCAAAGTGTCACATACACGTTAAAAAGTTTTAAAATAATTATCATTTCAAAACATTCATGACTTTGTAAATAAATCCTTAAAATCATTTTGAAAACATGGACATTTATTAAAAAGATTTTGAATGATAAATCATTAAAACATTTAAAATTATGATCTTGATAAAGAGTACCTTTCATAAATCCTTAAAACATTCATTTTGAATATTTTTTTTTTTGGAGAAATGTACATGGAACATGCAAATTTCTCAGTAAATACTTACACATAAACAATATCAGATAATAATGAGATTGAGGAATTAACCCTTACCTTGAACTTTCCTTTAGTAGATGGTTCGTTTCACCTCCTGTAAGAAGATCATAGTATGTTACTAAATTATACCAGAAACATAATAATATTTATGATATCATACATGATTCATTCATTTTTTTATACTACCCATTTAATAATAATTTCCATGTTAAATTAACATTTAGAGTACTAATTGATTTCTTTATCGTACATGTTTTAACTTGTTACTCTTTATTGTATCACTTATATCAAGATTTAAATATATCAAAAATGTGAAACATGATTTAAATATCATATATATTTAGAATATAAATATTTATAATAAACATATATGTGAAATTAAAAACACCGTTTATGGAGATGATAGTCCATACGTATGCATAAACACTGTTTCCGTTTTCATATCATATAGAACGGAACTAAGTGAATAAGATATATGCAAGTATATATATATATATGTACAGTCGCATTATTATTTCATATATTACATACATATTAGTAATATATATTTTTATGATCGTCGAATAATGGTGAACGTGGAAATGAATCCCATCGCGTTGTGGAGACGGTAATACATACGTACACATGATTGAAATTATCATTTTCTTAAAGGTGTGGAATTGGATGGTATATTAATTTTACAGAGTCATCAGCATGTAATTTTCATTATTTATATACATATTACTCATCATTATATCCATCCAAATGACATAGTGTTGAATAACAAATTACACCACGACGTGGAGAGGTTAAGCCGTACGTACGCACGCATGGTGACATTATCATTCATAAGATTGAGAGAATAATAAATAGAGTTGTTCCATATTTAAAATAACATCATAGTATATAGAATATTCTCAAGTTATTATTTTATAATTAAGAAAATGAGTATGTGGAAGAATAAGAGAACATGAAAGAGGGTGGTGAAATCATTACATCTTCTATGGGTTTTTTTTGATTTGATCAAAAGGGCTCTTTAAATTTGATTTCTAACCAAAGGAAATCCTCTATGATGATGGTACAATAGTTGGGATGATATTTGGTATAGGGAAAGCCACGCAAAATGGATTTGGAGGTGTGAATTAGAGAAAAGCGGAAGTGCCCTTTTATAGGAGGGGTGAGGGGAACCTTAGGGAGAACATAAAATATTATTTTATAGTAAATTGTTTATCGGTTTCTAATGGCTCCAAAATGAATTATTTAAAGGATAAGGTGGGTATGGGTCGAAAAACACTCAACCAATTGGTTTTAGACAATTTTAGTTCACTATATTATCCTTAACATTTAGATTTAACTCTTAGTTAAATTTTTTTACAATTACCATGTCTCTTTGTATTTTTATATTATATGTTTAATAAACTTACTATAAAATGTCAATAGAACCCCAATTAGTTCATTAATGTTATATATATTATTATATAAGTCTTTTGGAAGAACCTATGATTTTTAGGACTATTATATCAATTAATAATATAATATTTGTTTTAAAAACTATTTTTTTGTCATTTTTAACACTATTTGGTATTAGTTAGTTTGTTAAAATAATATCAGTATGATTAATTCAAAAAAAATAGAAATAACTAACCCAAACATGTTATAATAACTTATAAAATTTTTATTATTTATAAAAGTTACAAATTACATTTATTTTGATATTTATAATGTCCATTATGTTTATCATTCATTAATACGATATTTATTGCATCATCATTGTGTCATAAATAAATCTAATTATTTAATGTATACAAATTATAAATAAAAATCCATTATATAGGAAATATTTTTATCTTTATAATGAATATTTATAGTCTAATAGTTCTTATTAATAACCCTATATTTAAAATGTTTTAGTTATTAAACTTTGATTTTAACTCTTTTAACTCTTCTTTAAATTCAATAATAATAAATGTCATAATCTAATACAAGTGGACCTAAAGGATCGTATTTCATTCCTAATGTTGTTTTTTGTCTAATTACACATATCCAATAGAATTAGAATATGTGTTAGGGTATGATTAATATCATTTTCACCCTTAATTACCTTTTTTACTTTTAACCATCGTAAATAAAAGTAAAAAATTACTATTCACCAAAAATTATTTTTATCTTATTCAACCAAATATTTCTTACCGATATCAACTGTGTATCTCAGATTTTTAAAATTCCACTCACAAAAGCAGTAAAATTATGTTTTATGTGAATTTTCAAATTTTCCTAGGAGGTGGGTAAAAGACGGTGAAAAGTTCATAAAAATTTTATATATCTAATATTATTATCAAATAACTCCAATGAATTATATTGAACATATATAGGTATTATGTATATATTTTGAACTGAAATTAATTTAAATAAAATAAATCATTGTTTAAATAAAAAGTCAATTTTAAACAATAACTAAGTGTTTTTCACTATTCATCAAAAATTGAAAGTTTTTTGAAAAATACCAAACATTTACCCTCTGTTAATTTTGATATTACAACTTCAAAAATGAAGTCTATTTTACCAAATTCAAAACATATAAGTTTCATTTATTAATTTAAAATTAATTTCCGTTGTCAAAACCAAAAGGTGTATTTTTATGAAATAATAACTATCAAAAGATTGACACTTGTTTATGTCCAATATCAAAGTGAAATTACTTATAATGACCAGAATTGGATTAAATGGTAAAAATATAATCTATTTAAACATACAAACCATTAAAATTTATAATTTATCACTCTAAATTATTTTTATGAAAAATGTTGTTTTCAGTTAAAATATTGTATTTTCCACTATTCACCCAAATATGAATGTTATCAGAAAAACACCAAAAATTTATTGAAACTAAATTCTTATGACCTGATTCTAAAGAAGAAGTTTATTTTTTCCAATTGAATATATAAAAGTTTCAAATATTGGATTTAAAAAGGCTTTTCCATTAAAAGGCGGTAAAGGTGCATTTTTTTAAAAATAATTATTTTTTCTGAAAAAAAATGAATTAGTTCTGAAATTATGTCTAATAAACTCAAAATTTGGATTCTAGAGTAACAAGGACTATATATAGATCAATATTTAGTTAATAATATCCATAATCGCTTTTGAACGTCATTTTTGGTATGTCGTGGTGCGCTTGAACTCATTGTTGCGTCTAGTGAAAGTTATTGAATTACTTTGAAGAAATAGTGTGCTATGGAATAATGGGGTGTTACATTTTTTCCTCCTTCAATAAATTGCATCCTCTTAATTTGAAATTGTTTATCAAAAATAAAAGGTTGAAAATAGAAAAAAACCTTTGCGGAGAACCCATATCAAAAATTGGGTTAATAAAATTTAGCCTTAATAAGATGGAATATATATATATATATATATACATGACAAGTAGAGTTACATCCTTTAACTACCACAAACTCATCTTTCACTCCAAAATATTTCAAAAAAATATTCTATTTATCCTAATCATATAGGGATCCAAAAATAATGAATTTATAATTCACCTATCATTCCCATTAAAAAAACTAGATTATACCATATAGGGACTTCGTGTAGTCCAGTGGTAGGCGATAAATCCCAATTGCACTATGGTGTGGCTTTTATGCCCACTAATTTGTCCAATGCGATGGATTGTCACACGGTCTGTGTGTTGTCCTTTTTATAACAATCAAAAAATAACCTTAACAATAATATCCAATATCAACAATTGTCTATTCCAAACATTAGACCTATCCAAAATACTTCTATCCAAACTCATTGTCCAAAATTTATAAGGAAGTTAAACACAATGACGATCCTTTTTTCCATGTAATAACATGTTAACTCCTTCATCAGATATTATTTTAAAACATGCTAACACCCTTAATTACTATCAAAGCTTATTGATTACATTAGTACTCCATTATCCTTTATATAATTCTGGATATATTCCTTATATCCAATTTTTTTTTAATATTCCAACAATCAGGAAATAAAGAAACCATTAATAACTTCCATGATAGTCTAGAATATCCAATATAATTTATCTAAATCAACAATCTCTTATTCCAAAATTATACCTTAGTATCAAGACCATATAATCTCAAATTACCAATGAAATAGTATGGCAGTACAATCCTTATTTATATCCATAATTCATATAACCAGTATATCTTTGATACACCACTCAAATGAAACAATACATTAATAACAACATAAGAACTCTTAATCATTTATCTTCATCTTCGGTAGTATCATAACTTGATTCTTATCCAATATCAGCATTTGCGGTATACTCTGATGATTTGGACGTGGATTCACGTAGTGTCCGAACTCCTTGCAGATAAAGCATTGTACATTTGAAACTTTTTACTTACCCTTGGAATCACATACTTGGTGTCCTTTTTCTCCACACTTATTACAAACTCCCATTCCTTTCATGAATTTACTCCCAATCATTTTTGATTTTTAAATGGCCGGTTTGAGGGTAGCTGGTTCCCCTGAAACCGGTTAAGGGGTTGCCGGTACTCGAAACACTACAAATCCACATCACCACATCAAGAAATTAAAAATTCAAAAAAAAATAAATAAAAAATTTAACAAAACACCGCCTTCAACGCCTTGAGCCATGCACCGCCTCAGGATTCATCGAATCACGTGATCACCTCGGTCCGCACACCTCCTCAAGCCGCGAGACAACACCACCTTGCCGGCGAGCATCTTCGACCTTCTTCGACACCGTAATTCCATAATCCCTCCAACATTACCACATAATCACCACCGGTGGAATCACAGTGGGAACATACACTCACAAACCTTCAACAACATCACCGGAGAGAACCAACCACACCATCGCCATCACCATCTCCAAATTCATCGCCTCATCGGAGGCACCATAAGAAACATATACGATTGAAAAAAAAATCCACAACACCAAAACATCCCTACTTCACCTCACCAAGAAATGAGATGAATGGAAGAATCAAAAACCATTTCTGACGGGTCAGAAATCACAGAAACACCACCCAACCACACAAGCCACGCCCTGAAACTGAAGATCCGCCGCAGCCTACCAAAACGACTACTTCAGACATGAAGAAACCCGACCACACTCACCTGATAAAGGCCGGGATCCCAAGCACCGCAGACGCAAGAGTGCGACCATCATATGCTAAGAAGCACACCGCAGGACATCAGCTTGTTGCCAAGAACGAACCCAGGAGCGCTCTGAAGAGTATGTCGTCGAATGGGACCGTTCTTACACCCGCAGGTCTGAACCCGCAACTACCGAAGCCCAAAGAGAAACTTCACATCAAGGGAAGAACACGAAACCGCACGACGCCGCATAGATCCTGGCCGACTCCCCGAGCATGAGAGGGAACGTCACGCCATCCGCAGCGAAGGGGCGGCGACAGCGGGAGGAAAACCCTAGCTTAGGAGCCATTTACAGGCACATGATAGACTACTAATCCCTATACCGATTTTAGGAATTTACCAAGGTGATTCTTTCCACAGTTATCAAATATGGGAAAATCATTCTCTTCCCTCTTCCCTTTATCCATATTTCTCTCTTACAACCTTTTATTCTCTTGCATACCTACAAATCCATAAGACTCAGATAATTCTATACTTATCTTATTAACACGTGATACTATTTCTTCATATGTTGAAAATACATGGGAGACTATTTCCCTTATAAATTTTGTCTTAATACCATGAAAGATATGATCCTTCTTAATATTGGGATCATACGTATTGCCGGAGTTCACATTCCTTCTACAGGGCGCCATTTCTATATTGTGACATACACTAGGTCAGTTTATGAATTGTAACGAATAATACCAAACATGTAAAATAAATAACATTAATTGAACAGTTTATGGATGTAATCCGTAAAATATTTTCTTTGAGGATATATATACTCATAAATCCTTCATAATGATTTGTAATGATAATGAGAATTATCCTAAGCATATCCTCCAGGAGTGTCTTAACCAAGAGTGCAACAAGGCTCATTATCATGCACCAGTTCTCGTATCCATACAGGGATGTATTTTCGTAGAAAACTCACAAAATCTCTACATTACCATAATTATAATAAGTTCTTATATATTAATCCTCAAAGTCTATCTTAGGGTAATGTGCTCTAGTAAGTGTTTATCTAAATCTAGTTTCCAAGGATATTTCTAAACTTCCCCTAAAACCAATTTTAATGCCCCGACCACAATTACCCAGATCCATTGAATTATTTTAATACGATGGAATGATTATAAGTAATGATGTCACGAAGGACCGACCAGTTTAGCAGTCCTGGAAAATAGATTACAAACATTAACTTTACATTACAATTTCAGGCATAAAACACAACATAGATAGATATTTTATTACACTATTATTACCTTTATCTTAACCCTTCATATCAATCATAATACACTTCATGGAATCCTGGGAAAATAAAACATAATAAAGGGGTGAGATCAGATGCCCAGTAAGGGTAAATAATTTAGCGGAAGCTATAAAATTTTATGGAAAGATGTGTGATAAATGAAACAGACTTTTTAAACATAAAATTGAACATAATATGGAAAATATAAATCAAACATTACCATATACACATTCACATGGATATTCTAATAGTCGAATAATCACATGTAATAACTAATTTCATAATGATGGAATTCTTTACACCAGAAATCATTACCATATAGTCAAGGCCTTGTTCCAAGACTAAAAATAAATTTTTATCGAGGCCTTGTGTCAAGACACTAGTTTGTCTCATGAGACATACTGATACATGGAATAGCTAAATTAGGCTCCACCAGTCACTTATCTGGTCCACTACATTCTTCATATGATAAAGTTGAAACATAACACAAACATTCGTATTAAAACTAGCATACGAAATGTCATTATATTAAACATAAATCATTAATGGTATAAAAATAGAACATCCACACTCAAATATATCATAACACATTCAATACAATATAGATAATTGTATTATAATAAATCAACCTCAATCAAAAATAATATCCTGTAAAGGATGCTGACATCGTTGAAAATGATGAGTAGTACATTTTGAGAGAAATGTCATTTTGTAAAATCATTTAAAAGTCACAAATTTATAAAGGATGTAATTTTAAATATATTTTTGAATCATAGTGTCCCATAACACTTTGAATCTTTTGAAACGAATTATCATTTCAAAACATTCATGTCTATATAAATAAATTCTTAAATTCATTTTGAAAAAATGGGCATTAAGTAAAAAGATTTAGAAAGATAAATCATTAAAAAAAATTAAATTCTGATCCTGATAGAGAGTACCTTTCAAAAATTCATAAAATATTAATTTTGAAATAATTTTTTATGAATAATGGACATGAATGATAATAATGACCCAGTAAATACTTACACATAAACAATCTCAGATAATAATGAGATTGAGGAATTAACCCTTACCTTTCACTTTTCATTAGTTGAGGGTACATTTAACCCCCACTATGAAGATCATAGTATGTTAATAAATTATACTAGAACCATATTAATATTTATGATATCATACATGATTCATTTATTAATTGATAGTACCCATTTAATAATAATTTCCATGTTAAATTAACATTTTGGGTTATAATCGTTTTCTTTATCGTACGTGTTTAACTTGTTTCTCTTGATTGTATAACTTAGATAAAGATTTAAATACTTAAATAATATATAGAATTATTAATATATCATATATATTTACAATATAAATTTGTATAATAGAGATATATATGAAATGAAAAACTTCGTTACTCCGTTTATGGAGACGATAGTCCGTACTTACGCAAAAATGATGTTTCCGTTTTAATATCGTATTGAACGAAAATAAGTGAATAAGATATATGTTAGTGTGTGTATATATATATCTCTAGTGGAATAATTATTCCATATATTACATACTTATTAGTAATATATATTTTTATAATCCTCGATGAAGGGTGAACGTGGAAATGAATCCCATCGTGTCGTGGAGACCGTAATCCGTATGTACACACGACTGACAATATGTTTTCTTTAAAGGTGTGGAATTGGATGGTATATTAATTTTAGAGAGACATTAGCATGTTATTTTCATTATATATATATATATATATATTACTCATCAGTATATCCATCCAAATAATATAGTGTTGAATAACAAATTACACCACGACGTGGAGATGGTAAGCCTTATGTACGCACACAAGGTGAGATTTTAATTCATAAGCTGGATAGAATAATGAATATAGTTTTTTCATATTTATAATAACATAAAATTGTATATAAGATAGTGGTGTTATTATTTTATAATTGAAACAAATAAAGAGTAAGTCGAAGAATAATAGAACTTGAATGTGGGTGGTGAAATCATTACCTCTTCTTCAGGTTCTTCCTTTTGATTTGATAAAAAGGGCTCCTTAAATTGGCTTTCTGACCAAATGAATGACTCTAAGATGACATTAGGATAGTTGGGAGGATACTTAATTAGGTTTTGGCCAATCAAAAAGGCTTTGGAGTTGTAAATTTGAGAGAAGGGGATGTGCCCTTTTATAAGAGGGCTGAGAGGGAACTTAGGAAAAAATATATTATATTATAATAAATTCATTTTCGTTTTCTAGTGGCTCGAGAATGAATTATTTAATGTATAAGGTAGGGATGGGTCGAAAACCACTCAACAGATTGGTTTTAGATAGGTTTACTTCACCATATTAACCCTAACTTTTAGATTTCACTCTTTGTTAAATAGTTTGACATTTACCACGACTCTTTGTATTTTTATATTATATTATTAATAAACATACTATAAATTTCCAATAGAACCCCAATTGGTTCATTAATGTCATATATATTATTATATATGTATTTTGGCGGATAAATAGATTTTTAGGACTATTATTTAAAATAATAATATAATATTTGTTTTAAAAACTATTTTATGTCAATTTTGACAATATTTGGTATTTTCTTTTTGTTAAAATTTTAACAACATGATTAATTCGAGAAAAATTTATATAAAAAACCCTAAATTTTCATAATTACCTAAAAATTAGTGTAATTCATATAAATTCTCAAATTTCATTTATTTTCATATTTATAATGTCTACTATTTTTATCTTTCATCAATACGGTAATTACTACATAATTATTGTGTCATAAATAAATATGATTATTTAATGTCTAAATATTATAAAAAAATATAATTATGTAGGAAATTTTTTTAGCTTTATAATTAATATTTATAGTCTAATTTATCTTATGTATAACCTTATATTAAAATTTTTTTAGTTTTTAAACATTGATTTTAACTCTTATCACTATTATTTAAATTAAATAATAATAAATGTCATAATCTAATCAAAGTGGACCTAAAGAATCATATTTTATTCCTATGTTTGTTTTTGGACGAATTACAATTATCCAACAGAATTATGACATGTTTTAGGGTAAGATTAATATCATTTTTACCCATAATTACCCTTTTTACTTTTAACCGTGGTAAATAAAGGTAATAAGTTACTTTTCACCAAAAATTATTTTTATCTTATTCAAAAAAAAAATTCTTACCGATATCAACCATGTCTCTCAGAAAATTGAAATTCCAATCATAGAAGTGGTAAATTTAAGTTTGATGTGAATTCTAAAATTCTTCTAAGAGATGGGTAAAACACGATGAAAAGTTCAATAAAATTTTATAAATCTAATATTATTACAAAATGAAAATAATGAATTACATTGAACATATACTGGTATTATGTTTCCATTTTGACATAAAATAAATTTAAATTAAATAAATAAATAATTATATAAAAATTCGGTTTTAAACAATAACTCTCTGTTTTTCACTATTTATCATAAATTGAAAGTTTTCAAATAAATACCAAAAATTTACCCTAATATAACTTTGATATTCAAAATTAAAAAATGATGACTATTTTACCAAATTCAAACACAGATTTTGAATTTATTAATTTAAAATTAATTCTTGTGGTCAAAACCAAAATGTGTATATTTAAGAAACAATAATTATCAATAGATTGACACTTGTTTATGTCCAATCTCAAAGTGAAATTACATAAAATGACCATCATTTGCTTAAATGGTAAAAATATAATCAATTTATACTTCCAAACAATTAAAATATATTATTTAACATGATAAATTATTTTTATTAAATAGATGTTTTCAGTTAAAATATAGTATTTTTCACAATTCAACAAAATATTTAACTTATCAGAAAAACACCAAAAATTTATTGTAACTAAATTTTTATGTCCCTATTCTAAAGACGAAGTTTATTTTTTTCAAATTTAATATATAAAAGTTTCAAATATTGGATTTAAAAAGGGTTCACCATTAAAAAGTGGTAAAAGTTCATTTTTTGAAAAATACTTCTTTTAATTGAAAAAAATGAATTATTTCTTAAATTATTTCTAAGAAACTCACAATATGGATTCTAAAATTATAAGGATCATATATACATCAAAATTTAGTAAATACTATTCATAACCTCTTTTGAATGACTAGATTGGTATGTCGTGGTGCGCTTGAACTCGGTGTTGCGTGTAGTAGAAGTTATTGAATCACTTTGAAGAAATAGAGTACTATGAAATCATGGGGTGTTACATTATTACCTCCTCTAATAAATTACTTCCTCAAAATTTGAAATTGTTCTTTGAAAATAAAAGGTTTAAAATAGAAAATACCTTTGTGGATAACTCATATCTAAAATTTGGGTAATAAAATTTAGTCTTAATAAGAGGGAGTATATATATATATATACATGACAAGTAAAGTTACATCCTTTAACTAATTCATATCAGAAACTCATCTTTCACTCCAAAATATTTAAAAAAATTATTCTATTTATCCTAATCTTATAGGGTTCCAAAAATAATGAATTTATAATTCAACTATCAGACTCTTTAAAAAACTAGATTATACCATCCAGGGACTTCATGTAGTCCAGTGGTAGGCGATAAATCCTAGTCACACTATGGTGTGGGTTCAAATCCCACTACTTTTTCCAACACGACAGATTGACACATGGTCTGTGTGTTTTCCTTTGTTTAAAAATCCAAAAATAACCTTAACAATAATATCCAATTTTAATCATAATCTATTCTAACCTTTAGAATTATCCAAAATATTTCTATCCCAAATCAAAGTCCAAAATTTATAAGGAATTTAAAAACAATGAAGATCCTTTTTTCCATGTAATAACATGTTAACACCTTCATCATGTATTATTTTAAAATATGGTAACACCTGGATTTACCATAACACCTTATTCATTACATTCATACTCCCTTATCATTTATATAATACTAGATATATTCCTTATATCCAAAATTTTTGAATATTCCAACAATCATGAAATAAAAAAACCATTAATCACTTCCAAGATAGTCAAGAATATCCAATATAATTTATAAAAATCAACCATCTCTTATTCCAAAATTAGTACCTTAGTATCAGGACTATATAATCTCAAATTCCCAATGAAATCGTATTGCAGTACAATCCTTATTTATTTCCATAATTCATATAACCATTACATTGTTGATACAACACTAAAATGACACAATACTTTAATAACAACATAATAACTATTAATCATTCCTCTTCATCTTTGGTATTATCCTAACTTGATTCTTATCTAATAGAATTATTTGGGGTATACTATGATGATTTTGACATTGATTTGCATTGTGTCCCAACTCCTTTCTTATGAAGCATTATACATTTGAAATTTTTTTCTTACCCTTGAAATCACGCACTTGGTGTCCTTTTTCTAAACACTTATAACAAACACTCATAACCTTCAATCATTTACCAATGTGATTCTTTCAAAATTTATCACATATGTGAAAATCATTCTTTTCCCTCTTCCCTTTATGCATCTTTCTCTCTTCCATCCTTTTTTTCTCTTGCTTCCCTTCAAAGCCATAGGACTCAGAGAATTCTTTACTTACCTTATTAACAAATGATACTATTTCTTCATATGTTGAGAATACCTAGGATACTATGACCTCTTAAATTTTGGCTTAATACAATGATAGATATGATCATTCTTACTCTTTGGATCAAACGTATTGATGGAGTTCATATTCCTTCTACTTGGTGCCATTTCTATACAATGGCATACACTAGGTCATTTTATTAATTGCAATAAATAATTCCAAACTTGTAAAATAACAAATGTAAATTTAATAGTTTATGGATATAGTCCATAAATATATTTTATTCGAAGAGGTATACACTGGAAAATCTTTCATAATGATTTGTAAAGAAAATGAGAATTATACTAAGCATATCCCCACGTGTGTCATAACCAAAAGTGTAACAAGTCCCATTGTCATGCATCAGTTCCCATTCAAGTCTAGCTCAAGTCGGTGTTTTCAAGTTTTACCCCTAGGTACATCTATGAAAGAGTCTGATCTCCCTGCTCGTTTTTAGACAGGGATGCATTTTCATGGAAAACTTACAAAGTATCTACATTACAAAAATTCTAGAAAGTTCTTCTACACTAATCCTCAAAGCCTATCTTAGGGTAATGTGCTCAAATGAGTGTTTTTCTAAATCTAGTTTCCATGGTTATTATTAAAATTCTTCTAATACCAACTGTAATGCCCCGACCCAAGTTACCTAGAGCCAGTGCATAATTTTAATATATTGGCATGATTACAAGGAATCAAGTCCCAAAGGACCGACCAGTTTAGCAGTCTTGGAAAATAGATTACATACATTAGCTTTACATTACAATTTCAAACATAAGAAACATCATAGATAATTCTTTATGAACAACATTATTCCCTTTATCTTAACCCTTAATATCAATCATAATAAACTTCTTGAAATCCTGGGAAAATAAAACATAAGAAAGGGGTGAGGTTAGATGCTCAATAAGTGTAAACAATTTAGCGAAAGCTATAAAATTTTAAGGAAATATGTGTGATAATAAAAAAACCTTTTTAAACATAAAATTTAACATAATATGGAAAAAATAAATCAAACATTACTATATAAACGTGCACATGGATATTCTACTAGTCTAATAATCACATGTAATAACTAATTTCATAATTAGGGAATTCCCAACGTTGGACATCATTAACACATAGTCAAGGCATTGTGCCCAGACTACAAATAAAATTTTTGTCAATTCCTTGTTCCAAGAAAATATTTTGTCTTATGAGACTTTCTGATGCATCTTGGAGCTACAGAGAGCTCCACCCGTCACTTACTAAGCCCACTGAATTCCTATATGAAAATGATTAAACATAACATAAACATTTGTATTAAAACTTGCATACGAAATATCATTACATTAAACATAAAACATGAATGGTATAAAAATAGAACATCCACTGTCAAACATATCATAACTCATTCAATACAATATAGAATATTTTATTATAGTAAATCAACCTCAATCAAAAATAATATCGCGTTAAGGATGCTGACATAGTTGAAATGATGAATAAAACATTTTGAGAGAAATATCTTTTTCGTATAATCATTTAAAAGTCACGCATTTATAAAAAAAATTATTTTAAAAGAGATTTTTGAATCAATGTTTCCCATACGACTTTTAAACATTTGAAAATAATTATAATTTCAAAATATTCATGTCCATATAAATAGATCATTGAAATCATGTTGAAAACATGGACAATAATCAAAAAGTTTTAGAAAGATAAATCATTAAAAAATTTAAAATTCAAATATTGATAAATATTACCATTCAAAATTATTTAAAATATTCATTTTGAAATAATTTTTATGAAAAATCGACATGGATGATAAAAATGTCTCAGTGAATACTTATACATAAACAATCTCGGATAATAATGAGATTGAGGAATTAACCCTTACGTTGAACTTTCCTTCAGTCGAGGGTACGTTCAACCTCTTGTATGAATATCATAGTTTGTTATTGAATTATACCAAAACCATATTAATATTTATTATATCTTACATGGTTCATTTATTACTTTATACTATCCATTTAATAATAATTTCTATATTAAATTAACATTTCGGGTAATAATCGCTTTCTTTATCGTACATGTTTTAACTTGATACTCTTGATTGTATCACTTAGATAAAAATTTAAATACTTCCAAAATATAAAACATGATTTATATATCATATATATTTAGAATATAAATATGTATAATAGACATATATATGAAATGAAAAACTCCGTTTATGTAAATAGTAGTCTGTACGTACACATAAACACTATTTCTGTTTTCATATCTTATTGAACAGAACTGCGTGAATAAGATATATGTATATATATATATATATAACTCCAGTAGAATTATTATTTCATATATTACATACTAATTAGTAATATATATTTTTGTAATCGTTGATGAATGGTGAACGTAGAAATGAATCTCATCGCGTCGTGGGGACAGTAATCCATACGTACACACGAGCGACAATATAATTTCCATAAATGTGTGGAATTGGATGGTATTTTAATTTAATAGAGACATTATAATTTTATTTCCATTATTTATATACATATTACTCATCATTATATCCATCCAAATAATATAGTGTTGGAAAACAAATTACCCCACGATGTGGAGACGGTAAACCGTGTGTACGCACACATGGTGACATTATCATTCTTAAGATGGATAGAATAATGAATATCATTGTTCCATATATATAATAACATCATAGTATATAGAAGATACTGGAATTATTATTTTAGAATCGAAACAAAGAAAAATTAAGTGGAAGAATAAGAGAACATGAAAGAGGGTGGTGAAATCATTACCTCTTCTTCGGGTTCTTCCTTTTGATTGGATCAAAAGGGATCCTTAGGATTGATTTATGTCTAAATAAAGTCCTCTAGGATTATTGTAGGATATTTTTTAGGGTATTTGGGTAGGGTTACGGCATGCCAAATGTCTTTGATGGTGTGAATTAGAGAGACGGGGGAGTGCCCTTTTATACTAGGGGTGAGGGGCCCCTTATGAAAAGATAGAAAAACTATTTTATAATAAAATTATTTTCAATTTCTAATGGATAGAAAATGAATTATTTAATTTTTAAGGTGGTACGGGTCAAAAAACACTCAACCAATAGGTTTTAGATAGGTTTAGTTCACCATATTTACCTTAACATTTAAATTTAAATCTTATATAAATAGTTTTACATTTTCAATATCTCTTTGTATTTTTATATTATATGGTTAATAAACATACCATTAAATAAAACACGAACCCCAATTGGTACATTAATGTAATATATATTATTATATAAGTCTTTGGTTCTAGCCTTATATTTTTAGGACTATTATATCAATTAATAATATAATATTTGTTTTAAAAAATATTTTATGTCAATTTTGACCTTATTGGTATTTTTTTATCAAGGTCATAACAGTATGATTACTTCGGAAAAAATATATATAACCAACTCTAACATGTCATAACTACCTATTAAATTAGTGGAATTTATAAAAAGTCTCAAATTACATTTATTTCGATATTTATATTGTCCATTATTTTTATCTTTCATTAATACGGTAATTACTTCATTATCATTATGTCATAAATAAATTTAATTATTTAATGTATAAAAATTATAAATAAAATACCATTATATAGTGAATCAATTTGGATTTATAATGAATATTTATAGTCTAATTTATCTTATGTATTTCCCTATATTAAAAATGTTTTAGTTAATAAACAAGGATTTTTACTATTTTAACTGTTTTTTGAATTAAATAATAATAAATGTCCTAATCTATTTCAAGTGGACCTAAAGGATAATATTTTATTCCTAAGGATGTTCTGGGTCGAACTATACTTATCCAATATAATAAGTACATGTGTTAGCATAATATTAATATCATTTTTCCATTAAATACCCTTTTTACTTTTAACCGTGGTAAATAAAAGAAAAAATTTACTATTGACCAAAAATTATTTTTATCTTATTGAACCAAATTCATCATACTAATATCAACCATGTCTATTGGATTTTTTAATTTACACTCACAGATGTGGTAAGATTATGTTTTATGGCAATTTTCAAATTCTCCTAAGAGGTGGGTAAAAGATGGTGAAAAGTTCAATAAAATTTTATATATCTAATATTATTACAAAATGACTCCAATGGATTATGTTGAACATGTATAGTTATTATGTATCTATTTTTACCTAAAATAAATTTAAATAAAATATATAATTAGTTATATAAAAAGTCAATTTTAAACAATAACATAGTGTTTATCACTATTCATAAAAAATTTAACGTTTTAAGAAAAAACAAAAAATTTACCCTAAGATAATTTTGATATTCTGAATTCAAAAATGTAGTCTATTTAACAAAATTAAAAACAGATAAGTTTCATTCATTAATTTAAAATTAACTCCCATTGTCAAAATCGAATGGCGTATTTTTAAGAAAAAATAACATTCAAAAGATTAACACTTCTTTTTGTCCAATCTCAATGTGAAATTACATAAAATGACCACCATTGAATTACATGGTAAAAATATAATCTATTTATACTTCAAACCATTAAAATGTATAATTTAGCACAATAAATTATTTTGAATAAAAAGGTTATTTTCAGTTAAAATATAGTATTTTTTACTCTTCACCCAATTATGAACGTTATCATAAAAACACTAAAAATATAAAGAATATAAATTCGTACATCCTAATTCTAAAGAAGAAGTCTATTTTTTCAAATTGAATATATAAAATTTTCAAATATTGGATTTAAAAAGGGTTCACCTTTAAAAGGCGTTAAAAGAGCAATTTTTTAAAAATACATCATTTATCTGTAAAAAATGAATTAGTTATTACATTATGTATAAGAAACTCATAATATGGATTATAATATTATAAGGATTATATATAGTTCAAAATTTAGTTAATACTATTCATAAACTCTTTTGAAGATCTAGTATGGTAAGTCGTAGTGCGTTTGAACTCGGTGTTGCGTGTAGAGCAACTTATTAAATTAATTTGAAGAAATAGCGTACTATGAAATTTTGGAGTGTTACACAAGAGCCCAGATTCCATTCATTATTACGTATCATTGGCATGATCACAAAATATCAAGTCTCAAAAGGTCGATATGTTTAGTAGCCTTTGATATACTAGATACATTCATAAGGTTCACATTACATCACAAAATGGAAAACATCAACAACATTGTTTCCATAGGCAACAATGAGATCCCATAGACTATACCACCAGGTTAGTCATAATATACATCTTCTCATCCTGGGAAAAATAAAACATAGAAATGGGTGAGCTCAAATGATCAGTAAGGATAACAATATATAAGAAAGTTTCATAAATAAGCATAAAAATTTAATGCAATGTATATAACTAAAACATAAGCCGAATTAACATAAAATTTATCCTAATATGGAAAATCTAAATGAAAATAATTCCATTTAATTACTCACATGGATATTATTCTCGTCGAATAATAACATGAAATATCAATACCCGCTTTCATAATGATAGAATGAATATTTCCATGCATTGATAGCCACATAGACAAGGCCTTGTGCCAAGACTACAAATAAAATTTTTTCAAGGCCTTATGTGAAGACATTAGTTTGTCTTATTAGACCTACCGATACATCGAGGAGCTACAGTGAGCTCCCCTGTCACATACTCATTCCAATTCATTCCTCATGTGAAAAGGTTTAAATATAATATAAACATTCGTATTACAACTGGCTTACGAAATTTCAATAATTTATCGATAAACCATGATTGGTATTAAATAACAAATCCACAATAAAACATATCACAAAAAAACAATAAAATATTGAATTTCTGTATCATAATTAATCAAATTCTAAAAAAATTAAAATCCATAAAAAGATGTTGACATAGATGAAATCAAACCCATTTTAGAGAAATATCTCTTTCTATTTTGAAATCATTTAAAAGTAACATAATTATAAAATAAAACATTTATATTTGAGAAAAAATTTATATTCTTGTAAGGAAATATTTGACGATGTTATAACGGTAGAAAATAGACTCACCCACCGAATAAGATTAAAAAAACATTCTTACCTTAATTTTGTTGAAAAGTTCATAAAGTACATTGTTTGGAAAACAATGTAAGGATTCCTTTATAAAAATATTATATAAAGTCAAAAAATGGTATAAAAGACTTTATACCATAGTCTAGTAAATAGAAAAAATGTTTTGAAATAAATTTTTAAAAAAACATGGGTGTGGATGATAAAAAGGTCCCAGTAGATACTTACGTAAGAACAACCTCGGATAATAAAGGGATTGTGAAATTAACCCTTACATTATACATTTCCTTTGTCGAGGGTTGGTAAACATATTGTATAATGGTGAAATAATTGTTATTAAATTATACAAGAAAAATATACATTAATATTATATCATATATGATATTTTATCATTTCTTTGTTAATAATATCTTAGTATTATGGTCGTTTCGGGTGTTACCTGATTGATCTTCCTCTATATAAATTGTTACGTAAGTATTGTTAGTTATAGATAAGATGTATATTATTCATATTCATAATGATATAAAGCCTTTAAAAATTATTTTTAATCATATAATGGAAATTATTCTTGAATTGATATGATGGGCAATGAATCTCATCGCGTTCGTGGAGACAGTAATCCGTACGTACGCACGAGCGACAATATCATTCTTTTAATATTATAATAATATACAATTGGATGGATTATCATATATAAATAATTTATATCATGTTATATTTATTATTTAAATCAATTACACCTCATTATTATACCCGTCCAAATAATAATGTATTGAATAACAATTACACTACGACGTGGAGATGATAAGCCGTACGTACACATGTATGGTGACATGTCATTCAAAGGATTGATAAATTAATGATATGGTTATTCCATATTTATTATAAAATTACAATATATATATGTTACTAGAGTTATTATTTTATAATGGAAACAACAAATAAAGAGAAAGTAGAAGAAGGAAGGAACTTGAAAGAGGTGATGAAATATTTACCTCTTCTTCAGGTTCTTCATTTTGAATTGATCAAAAGGGCTCTTTAGGTTGGATTTAGGACTAATGGAAGGAATATAGGATGAAGGAAGGATAGTTTAAGGGATATTTGGGTAGGGGTAGGCCGAGAAAAATTATTTTGATGGTGTGAATTATAGAGAAGGGTGAGTGCCCTTTAATAAGAGGGGTGAGGGGCATCTTAGGAAATGCCAGATATATTATTCTATAATAAAATACTTTTTCGTTTCTAATGGATCTAAAATTAATTATTTAAAGGATATATTGGGTATGCATCGAAAACCACTCAACCAATAGGTTTTAGAAATGTTTGAGTCACTATATTAACATTATCTTTTAGATTTAACTCTTAGTTAAATAGTTTGGCATTTACCATGTCTCTTTGTATTTTAAAATTATATGGTTAATAAACATACTATAAACTGAAAGCTACCTCCAATATGTTCATTAATGATACACTTATCCTTATATAAGTACTTCTGATGATCCTTATATTTTTAGGAATATAATATCATTTAGTAATATAATTTTTTTTAAAAAAACACTTTTATGTCAATTTTGACACTATTTTGTATTTTGTAATTTCTAAATTTATAAAAACCTTATTACTTAAAAAAAATATAACCAACCCTAACAAGTCATATTAACCTATAAAATTAGTAAAATTAATAAAAAGTCTCTAATTACATTTATTTGGATATTTATAATATCAATTATTTTAATATTTAATTAATTATGTAATTACTGCATCATCATTGTGTCATAAATTAATTAAATTATTTAATGTCTAAAAAATATAAAAAAAATACCATTACATAGGATATTTATTTATCTATGTAATGAATATTTATAGTTGCATTTATCTTATGTGTAACTCATAATTAAAAATGGTTTAGTTATTAAACATTGAATTTAACACTTTTAACACATCACTGAATTAAATAATAATGAATATCCTAGTCTAATCCATGTGGACCTAAAGGATCATATTTTATTATTATGTTTTTTTGATTGAATGATACTTATCCAATAAAATTAGTACATGTTTTAGGGTAATAATAATATATTTTTTACCCTTAATTACCCTATTTACTTTTAATCGTGGTAAATAAAAGTAAAATGTTACTATTCACCAAAAAAATATTTTCATCTTATCGAACAAAATTTTACTTACTTATATAATAATGTTTCTCAGTATTTTTAATTTCAACTCACAGAAGTTGTAAAATTATGGTTTATGTAAAATTTTAAATGCCCCTAGGAGGTGGGAAAAAGACGATAAAAAGTTCAATACAATATTTATATTTATAAAATTATAATAAACTGACTCCAATGAATTACATTGAAATTATATAGGTATTATGTATCTATTTTTATGTAAAGTAAATTTAAATAAAATATATAATTATTTAAATAAAAATTCAGTTTCAAAAAATAACTCAGTGTTTTTCATTATTGATAAAAAATTGACAGTTTTCATAAAAATACCAAAAATTCACCCTATGATAATTTTGATATTACAAATTAAAAAATGAATTATATTTTTAAAATTTCAAAACATATAATTTTTATTAATTAATTTAAACTTATTTCCCATTGTCAAAAAATGAGTATTTTTAAGAAATAAAAACTATCAAAAGTTTGAAACTTTTTTATGTCAAATTTCAAAGTGAAATTACATACAATGACCATAATCTGATTAAATGGTAAAAATATAATATAATTATATTTATAAACCATTAAAATGTATAATTCATCACTATAAATTATTTTTATTAAAAAAATTGTTTAGAGTTTGAATATAATATTTTTCCCTATTCACCCAAATATGAAAGTTATCAGAAAAACACCAAAAATTAATTGAAACTAAATTCTTATGTCCCGATTATAAATAAGATTTTTATTTTATAAAATTGAATATATAAAAGTTTCAAATAATAGATTTAAAAAGGTTTCTCCATTAAAAGGTTGTAAAATTGCATTTTAAAAAAAATACTACTTTTATCTGAAAAAATGAATTTGGTCTTACATTATGTCTAAGAAACACATAATATGGATTCTAAAATAATAAGGATAATGTAAATTTAAATAATCAGTTATTACAATTTATAACTGCTTTTGAATGGCTAATTTGGTAAGTCGTGGTGCACAGGAACAGAGTGTTGCATGTAGTTGAAGTTATTAAATTAGTTTGAAGAAATTAAATATAGGGGTGTTACTTTCTTCCCTCCTTCAATAAATTGCATCCTTGCAATTTGAAATTGATCATTGAAAATAGATGCTTGAAAATAGAAAATACCTTTGTGGGAATACACAAATCGGAAATTGGGATAATAAAATTTAGTCTTAATAAGAAGAAAAAGGGAATGAAAATGTCACCACCAATTTATGATCTCGATTAGGAGAACATTTGTGCAAATTTGAGACACATAATTGGAGGAAAATGTAAATATCTATATGGAGTGATTGAGGTCGTTAGTTAAAAATAATTTTAGAATTGAGGGCATCCAAACCATCAATCTATGATGATTTAAAATATCATCGGTTCAACAAAATATAATGTATTTGGATAACAGATTTTTTTTAAGATCACTTACCTAATTATAAGAATTAATTTATTCATAGAATAATGGAATAAAAAATATATATACATGACATGTAGAGTTCCATCCTTTAACTAATTTCTACCACAAAATCATCTTTCACTCTATAAGATAATAGAACATAATTTTTTTTCTATTTATCCTATTCGAACAGGGTTCCAAAAAAATGAATTTATAATTCATCTACTAGGCCTTTAAAAAAACTTCATTATTCAATCTAGGACGTCACATGGGACAGTGGTAGGTGAGACACCCTTGTTTCGCTTCGGTTGTGGGTTCATGTCTCGCGGCCTTGCCGGACACGACGGGTTGCCGCCTGACCTATGGGTTGTCATTTTTGTGGAAATCCAAAAATAATCTCAAACCAGAATTATCCAAAATACTTCTTTACAATCTCACAGTCAAAAATTTAAAAGGAATGTATAAATAATGAAGATATTTTTTTCCATGTAATAACATGTAAACACCTTCATAATGTATTATTCTAAAACACTGCAACTGTCACGAACCAGCCCGAGTCGACCCTGAACCGGTCACCCGAGCCGGTCGGCGGCAAGTCCCGAGGGGCGTTCCCGATCCCCCCGGGATGGCAACAAGTGTCGGGCATTGAAACATTAATCGTTGGGAACGATTTCAGCCCAAACTAAAAAGAGGATCGAAAGAACGAATATAAACTAAACAAACAAACAGACACTAAAGACATAAACAAACCTACACCACGACATACCTCCACGTGACCTCGCGGTCACCACCCAACTAAAACCAACGTCGCTCCCACACTGAGCGACTCAAGCCAGGAAAACCTGAACACAAGGAACCTGCAACTGAAAAGGTAAAAGGATAGGTGTGAGCACAAAAGTACTCAGTAGGTGAGCCCCACAACAAATCCCAATGCACTGCCAGTAAATAAAGAATCTACCTATTTCAGGTTTGAACTACAATGTATAAAAGTATGCTTTTATAACGTTTCACTTCAAAAACTAAACACGAGCCATTACCCTTATTCCATTTCAAAAGTTGAATTTCTTTTCATTGGTTCTAAATTCATTCTGAACGACAAAGAAGTGTTACATTTTCAGTTTTACTACACAAGAGAAAAACGCATTTTTATTTGAGAACCATTTTCGCAAAGCAACTAGTACAAGCGGTAAAGAAGAACTGAAAGTAAACAAGAAGGAAAGAAAACAAGTGCAAGTAGAAGTAAACAGGCAAGGAAAAAACCAAGTGCAAGTAAAAATGAACCAGACGTTATCAGCAATAACCATGGGCACACACTCACACACACACACATACTCAAACACGCACACACTCACACCCAAGTGGTCCCCCGTATGCCAATGGAAGGCACCACTCCAGAGATGGTAGAGCACTATGGGTAAATCCCCTAAGGTTCATCTAGCTCGCGTGGGACCCTAGAACCTCGTGTCTCGGTGAAACGTGGCTTAGAAGGCCACGACCCTCAGAAAACGTGGCTTAGAAGGCCACGACCCTCAGAACACGTGGCTTAGAAGGCCACGACCCTCAGATAACATATGTTTAGTTAGTGTTTCAAACGTCAATCCAGCTAAGTGAAACAGGGACGACACCCATCCGGCTCACTAGCGCACTAGTTCTAGTCCGCCCACCTAGATACCCAGGGTTTCCCATGTGCTCAAACAAGCTTCACATTCACATAGTATATTTCTTCCTCATATCGCATGCCAAACCAGATATCGCACACAAAAGTCACCATTTCCACACCCAAACAATATTTCAAAACTCATGCACGTCAAAAATACCTTTCTGAAAATATAAATGTCATTACCCAATCATTTCGCAAAAAACCCCTTTCTTTGAAACACTCAAACAAGAACATAACCAACTTTCACAACCTAGAAAACATTATTTTTAATAACACAACAAGGGAAAACATCTTTCGTCAACCAAGAACCACACGTAAAGTTTCCAAAAACAATTTCAAAAGGTCACACGACGTTTTCTCTAATCAAGGTTATAAGAAAACACCATTTTCCATAAACAGTACATTTACTAATTTACACACGCCAAAAACATTTCAAAACCCAATTCAACATGTCTTTCGTTACTCAGGAAAAACCATTTGGCGAAATTACTATGAAATACCACAATTGAAACCAAGAAAACACTTTTAATGAAATGCTAGAATTAAACAGTTTGCATTATCAGCAAATCACCACACTATAAAAACTACTTAATATTATTTTCTTAAATTTACTGAAATTTAATAAAAGGACAAGGAATAAATAAATTCTTAATTTAGAGGCAAGTGCATAGGGAGACCTACCTCAGGACGCAGCTCGGATATGACGACACAGTATACCTCGCACTGGCGCACAAGCACGCTCAAGCCGATGTTCGCGATGTCACAGGGTTACCTCGCCAACACGCTGAAACAAACACATGGTAACTAAGAACACGGAGCCACTGACTCAGAACAAAACAAACGAACAACCAATGCAAAGGAACCAGCTTGATATATTTTTTTTCAAAACACATCCCGCGAAAGAATAAGGATTTATCCAAATTAAATAAAAACACCGATGTTGAATAAAGAGAAAGTTAAATAAATAATAAGACATAAATAAAATAATAAATAAGTAATCAAAAGAATAAAATAATGAACAAATGAATAAACAAATAGATAAATAACTAAAATAATACATAATTGACTGAATAATTAAATAATTAAACAAATAATTAAATAGGTAAATCAATAAATGAAAGAAAGAGTGAATAAGTAAATAATTAAATAACTAATTAATTAACAAATACTTAAATGAATAAATAAATAAATAATTAATTAATTAATCAATCAATTAATAAACAAATAAGCAATTAGATATATAGGTAAATAACCCATACAAAGATAATCAAGGGAATAAATAAATAACAATAATAATAATAGAAAAATATTTATAACATAATAATAATTTTATTAACATGAAAAATAAAACAAAACGTAATAATAAAAAAAAGAAAATAAAAAAAAAGAAGCTTACAGCGGAGGGGGAAAGCAGGGGAGGCCGACGGGAAACGGGAAGCCGGAGCCGGGGGTTCGCACGGGGAAGGATGCAGGCGGCGGCTTGGTGCGGCTGAGAGGAAGAAGGAGAGGGAGAGCTGCGTGGCGGGGCTACTGCTGGGTGCGGCCTTGGGACGCCGGGACGAAGCGAGGTGGAGGAGAGGAGCGGGGATGACGGCCGGAGGGAGGGAAAACCGGCGGAGCGCTGGCGACGGGGTCGGAGGCGGCAGGGCGCAGGGCCGGCGACAGGAACCGGCCGAGGGGGGGCGGCGAGCTGGTTCGGTTGCGGACGCTGGAGGCAGGGGCGGGGAGTGCGCAGGAGGGGAGTCGCCGGACGGAGGAGCAGGGGGGAAAAATGGGTCGGCGACAGGAACAAGAGGGGAGCGGGGCGGAGCGCCGGAGGGCCGAGAGTTAGGGGTGCTGCGCGAGGCGCGCCAGGGCGGAGCGGGAGCCGGCTGCGGAAAAGGGGAAGTCCGCCGGACGGGAGCCCGAGGTGGTCAGCAGGGCGGGAAGTGCGAGTTGCGTAGGGAGGCTGGGACGACGGGGCAGCGAGCCGGCGCTGCGGGTGCAGGAGGACAGCGCAGAGGCGCGCGGCGGAGACCGGAGGGGAGGTCGGGGGGTTCGGAGGTCACGCGGCGCGGCAGCGGGAGCAGGAAGGCGGGACACCGCCGGAGAGGTGCGAGCGGTGGCCGGGACCAGGAGGCCGGAGAGCGGGCTGAGAGGGGAGCCGGCGACGCAGGGAAGGTGCGGCTGGGTGCGGGCCGGCCGAAACCAGAGGAGGAGAAAAACGGGGGAGGAGGGAAGAGAGAGAAGGAGGGGTTGCGGCGCTAGGGTAAGGGTAGGGTTTTATTAGGCCTTATAAATATATTTATATATGATAGAAATAATAATAATTATTATAATAATAATAATAATAATAATAAAACTTATAATATTAATAATAATAAAACTTATATAATAATAATAAAACTTACAATAATAATAAATAATAAATTAGTTAATTCAAATAATAATTGTTTTGATCACATATTTAAAATAATAATTAGAAAATCATTTAAAGATGTCTCACATATATATATATATATTTATACATATATAATTCTATATATATATATACATACATTATTATACATATATATAAACATATATAAACATATATACAATAATAATAACACAAATAAAAAGTTATTAATAATAAAATACCAACGTAAAAATTATAAAATTTAAAACACTGGGTGAACACACTGTCACCCGGGCTGAGCGCACGGTCACCGCTGACAATGCGGTGACCACGCACCGGCGCGGAACTGCCAACGCAAATAAACTTCGGAAAATTTAAACCGGGACCAAGAAAAAAAAAATTACGGACGTCCGCGGTCGGGGTGTGACAATTCTCCCCACCACAGACACTTTCTGCCCCCAGAAAGTCACCAGGTCACAAGTCAGCCAAAAACCAAGTCTATTCCCAAACAGAACTAAAGGAACTGAAGAAACTGAGGTTCTCGGGGATGACCTTACTCTACACAGGTCACACCCGCCCGATTCAAGAGAAAACTGGGGTCCGAGATTGAGGGGAGAACACGAAGGGGTTCTCCCCACAACAAGAACTTAACTAGTGCAGAAAAGGTGACCATTTAAATTGAAAACCCCGGGAAGGGGGGGGGTCGACGCGGGAACTCCCAACAGATCTAAACCAACTCTTATAGCATGCTAAGATTTACACCTCTGTCGAAACCTTGAACCCACGACTAGAGTCATCAACTTCAACATCAGGGAAAACCCATAGAAAAACATTTAACCAATATCAAATTGGAGACATGATCCACCGAAGTCCCCGAAACATAACCACATCTTAAACATAACTAAAACGAGGTCAACCCACACGAGATTCAAACACACTTTTAAGAAAGACACACGATTTAGAATACCAAGTCCACACGACACGTCTGCTTAGATTATCATAGAACAAGTCCACCATCACTTTATAGAAAAACAACGCATTTACAACGTTGTTGGAACCTCAATAGCGGGGAAATAAACATGAAAAGGTTTTTAATTGCTCCACCGTCCACACGGAATACAGAACTTGGACCAAGGCTTCACAACCCTGGGAAACTCCTGACCGTGCGCGAGCTTCACCCCGAGACTTGTGGCTGGGGCTCTGATGGCTGAAGCATCTTCTGCCTCACAGTCAGGTACTGACATTCTCCCATCACAGCTTCCTCTTCAAGCGACGCTTCTTGAAAAACTCCTCCAGATGACCCAGACAACCACAACAATGACACGTCTTCGGAGGGTTGCGACAAGAAGACTTTAAATTCCCGAAACGACCACACTGAAAGCATACCATCGAACAATCCGATGAACTGGAAGCTGGGACCAAATGGAATAACTCATTAGTAACAGGTATCTCTGGCGCCTTTTCCTCGCCAGAGGGGGAACTCTTACGAATGACAGGGGACGCTGAAGTATTAACCACCCGCACACTGGAAACCAACTCACCCAAGAAAGCTTCCTCCACCAGCTTCTCAAAACAAAGGTCTTTAGGAGGGAGGACTCGCTCCTTGATCTATGGACGAAGACCCCCAGTGAAAAGAGAGACCTTCATGAGCTCATGTGACACTACATCTGGAGAAAAGGAAATCAGTTCCTTGAAATGGTCAACATATGTATTCACCGTCCGTTGACCTTGTTGAATATGCACAAGCTCTCTCTTTTCTCCAGCTTCACTTCCTCAGGTACAAACCATTGGATGAAAACCGTTTTAAAGACATCCCATGTCATTTCACCTTGCGTTGACGGTGGGGTAACCATCTTCCACTGGTCCAGAGCTGGAACCTCAAACAACTCCATAATTGCACGGACCTTAACACTATCGGGAGTTCCCAATATTCTAAAGACACGTTCCACTTCCTCGAGCCATTTCACTGCCTCTAACGGACCCTGATCACCATGGAGAATAGGCAAAGTCTGAGGAGGACCGAAAACTGGGCATGACATATCCGAATCCTTAGAGACATTTCTGGGCAGCATTTCCTGAGCGATTATATAAAACTCAAAGCCAAAACCAACATCAAATCGAAGCAACATCAATAAAAGCGTCTTCATCAAAAACAGTCAGCACAAGGACCAAACAGATACAACACAACCCAAAATAAAATCTCCTCTTTAAAATTCCCTTTTTCATTTTTGATTTCAAAACCACCCTTTTTTCAAGATCACTTTCCAAAAACCGATCCACTTTCAAACCAAAACTTTTCAAAATTGTTTCCCCCTTAAAAACAATTTAGAAAACAAGATCAAGCCCTTAATTTCAAATACACACCAAGGTAATCTCATGAACCGTTTCACATGTCTTTATCCACATTCCATTCATACGTGCATCAACACACACTTTCCCTGCATTCTCACACATGTGCAAACGTTCATAAAGAGGAACCGAGGTTTCAACCCAAATCATTCTTATCCAATTCCAAGCAAACAACAGATTTCCAAATCAAGAGATTTCAGTTTCAAAACCCATTTTATAAATTTAAAGTCCTTTAAAAGAAACCAGTCAAATTTTCAAAAACCTTTTTCATTTCCAACTACGCACTCACACAGACCAAAACGGAAACAACATCCAAATTTGCATCAATCACAGAAATGAGGGGCTAGTAGTCACACTCAACCTGGCGACATGGTAGTGGGCCATGTCCCAAGTCAGCGTCGACCACTAGGAGGAATTCAAACCACGTACTCGGACTCCACATGGGTCACTACTCCATGTGAAATCACGTCGTAACGTCGGCTTGCCTCCATTGTCATCTCTCAATCCAAGACAAACCAGAAAAGACAAGGGCACAATTCCCGAACTACCCCTGGTAACTCGAAGATCAGTGCGAGCAAGAGTTCGCGACGCTCTTCCCGTACTTACCCCTCGAGTTCCGACAGTCCTAATCTCCTTCTACCGGACAACACAAATAACAAGAACCGCCTTTGATACCATTTTGTCACGAACCAGCCCGGGTCGACCCTGAACCGGTCACCCGAGCCGGTCCGCGGCAAGTCCCGAGGGGCGTTCCCGATCCCCCCGGGATGGCAACAAGTGCCGGGAATTGAAACATTAATCGTTGGGAACGATTTCAGCCCAAACTAAAAACAGGATCGAAAGAACGAATATAAACTAAACAAACAAACAGACACTAAAGACATAAACAAACCTACACCACGACATACCTCCACGTGACCTCGCAGTCACCACCCAACTACAACCAACGTCGCTCCCACACTGAGCGACTCAAGCCAGGAAAACCTGAACACAAGGAACCTGCAACTGAAAAGGTAAAAGGATAGGCGTGAGCACAAAAGTACTCAGTAGGTGAGCCCCACAACAAATCCCAATGCACCACCAGTAAATAAAGAATCTACCTATTTCAGGTTTGAACTACAATGTATAAAAGTATGCTTTTATAACGTTTCACTTGAAAAACTAAACACGAGCCATTACCCTTATTCCTTTTCAAAAGTTGAATTTCTTTTCATTGGTTCTAAATTCGTTCTGAACGACAAAGAAGGGTTACATTTTCAGTTTTACTACACAAGAGAAAAACGCATTTTTATTTGAGAACCATTTTCGCAAAGAAACCAGTACAAGCGGTAAAGAAGAACTGAAAGTAAACAAGCAGGAAAGAAAACAAGTGCAAGTAGAAGTAAACAGGCAAGGAAAAAAACCAAGTGCAAGTAAAAATGAACCAGACGTTATCAGCAATAACCATGGGCACACACACACACTCACACACTCACACACACACACACATACTCACACACGCACACACTCACACCCAAGTGGTCCCCCGTATACCGACGGAAGGCACCACGCCAGAGATGGTAGAGCACTATGGGTAAATCCCCTAAGGTTCATCTAGCTCGCGTGGGACCCTAGAACCTCGTGTCTCGGTGAAACGTGGCTTAGAAGGCCACGACCCTCAGAATACGTGGCTTAGAAGGCCACGACCCTCAGAACACGTGGCTTAGAAGGCCACGACCCTCAGATAACATATGTTTAGTTAGTGTTGCAAACGTCAATCCAGCTAAGTGAAACAGGGACGACACCCACCCGGCTCACTAGCGCACTAGTTCTAGTCCGCCCACCTAGATACCCAGGGTTTCCCGTGTGCTCAAACAAGCTTCACATTCACATAGTATATTTCTTCCTCATATCGCATGCCAAACCAGATATCGCACACAAAAGTCACCATTTCCACACCCAAACAATATTTCAAAACTCATGCACGTCAAAAATACCTTTCTGAATATATAAATGTCATTACCCAATCATTTCGCAAAAAACCCCTTTCTTTGAAACACTCAAACAAGAACATAACCAACTTTCACAACCTAGAAAACATTATTTTTAATAACACAACAAGGGAAAACATCTTTCGTCAACCAAGAACCACACGTAAAGTTTCCAAAAACAATTTCAAAAGGTCACACGATGTTTTCTCTAATCAAGGTTATAAGAAAACACCATTTTCCATAAACAGTACATTTACTAATTTACACACGCCAAAAACATTTCAAAACCCAATTCAACATGTCTTTCGTTACTCAGGAAAAACCATTTGGAGAAATTACTATGAAATCCCACAATTGAAACCAAGAAAACACTTTTAATGATATGCTAGAATTAAACAGTTTGCATTATCAGCAAATCACCACACTATAAAAACTACTTAATATTATTTTCTTAAATTTACTGAAATTTAATAAAAGGAAAAGGAATAAATAAATTCTTAATTTAGAGGCAAGTGCATAGGGAGACCTACCTCAGGACGCAGCTCGAGTATGATGACACAGTATACCTCGCACTGGCGCACAAGCACGCGCAAGCCGATGTTCGCGGTGTCACAGGGTTACCTCGCCAACACGCTGAAACAAACACATGGTAACTAAGAACACGAAGCCACTCACTCAGAACAAAACAAACGAACAACCAATGAAAAGGAACCAGCTTGATATATTTTTTTTTCAAAACACATCCCGCGAAAGAATAAGGATTTATCCAAATTAAATAAAAACACCGATGTTGAATAAAGAGAAAGTTAAATAAACAATAAGACATAAATACAATAATAAATAAATAATCAAAAGAATAAAATAATGAACAAATGAATAAACAAATAGATAAATAACTAAAATAATACATAATTGAATGAATAATTAAATAATTAAACAAATAATTAAATAGGTAAATCAATAAATGAAAGAAAGAGTGAATAAGTATATAATTAAATAACTAATTCATTAACAAATACTTAAATGAATAAATAAATAATTAATTAATTAATTAATCAAACAATTAATAAACAAATAAGCAATTAGATATATAGGTAAATAACCCATACAAAAATAATCAAGGGAATAAATAAATAACAATAATAATAATAGAAAAATATTTATAACATAATAATAATGTTATTAACATGATAAATAAAACAAAACGTAATAATAAAAAAACGAAAAAAAAAATAAGCTTACAGCGGAGGGGGAAAGCAGGGGAGGCCGACGGGAAACGGGAAGCCGGAGCCGGGGGTTCGCACGGGGAAGGATGCAGGTGGCGGCTTGGTGCGGCTGAGAGGAAGAAGGAGAGGGAGAGCTGTGCGGCGGGGCTACTGCTGGGTGCGGCCTCGGGACGCCGGGACGAGGCGAGGCGGAGGAGAGGAGCGGGGATGACGGCCGGAGGGAGGGAAAACCGGCGGAGCGCTGGCGACGGGGTCGGAGGCGGCAGGGCGCAGGGCCGGCGACATGAACCGGCCGAGGAGGGGCGGCGAGCAGGTTCGGTTGCGGACGCTGGAGGCAGGGGCAGGGAGTGCGCAGGAGGGGAGTCGCCGGACGGAGGAGCAGGGGGGAAAAAGGGGTCGGCGACAGGAACAAGAGGGGAGCAGGGCGGAGCACCGGAGGGCCGAGAGTTAGGGGTGCTGCGCGAGGCGCGCCAGGGCGGAGCGGGAGCCGGCTGCGGAAAAGGGGAAGTCCGCCGGATGGGAGGCCGAGGTGGTCGGAAGGGCGGGAGGTGCGAGTTGCGTAGGGAGGCTAGGACGACGGGGCAGCGAGCCGGCGCTGCGGGTGCAGGAGGACAGCGCGGAGGCGCGCGGCGGAGACCGGAGGGGAGGTCGGGGGGTTCGGAGGTCACGCGGCGCGGCAGCGGGAGCAGGAAGGCGGGACACCGCCGGAGAGGTGCGAGCGGTGGCCGGGACCAGGAGGCCGGAGAGCGGGCTGAGAGGGGAGCCAGCGACGCAGGGAAGGTGCGGCTGGGTGTGGGCCGGCCGAAACCAGAGGAGGAGAAAAACGGGGGAGGAGGGAAGAGAGAGAAGGAGGGGTTGCGGCGCTAGGGTAGGGGTAGGGTTTTATTAGGCCTTATAAATATATTTATATATGATAGAAATAATAATAATTATTATTAAAATAATAATAATAATAAAACTTATAATATTAATAATAATAAAACTTATATAATAATAATAAAACTTATAATAATAATAAATAATAAATTAGTTAATTCAAATAATAATTGTTTTGATCACATATTTAAAATAATAATTAGAAAATCATTTAAAGATGTCTCACATATATATATATATATTTATACATATATAATTCTATATATATATACATACATTATTATACATATATATAAACATATATAAACATATATACAATAATAATAACACAAATAAAAAGTTATTAATAATAAAATACCAACGTAAAAATTATAAAATTTAAAACACTGGGTGAACACACTGTCACCCGGGCTGAGCGCACGGTCACTGCTGACAATGCGGTGACCGCGCACCGGCGCGGAACCGCCAACGCAAATAAACTTCGGAAAATTTAAACCGGGACCAAGAAAGAAAAAAAAATTACGGACGTCCGCGGTCGGGGTGTGACAGCAACATCCTAAATTATTGTAAAACCTGATTGATTACATTCATTCTCCCTTATTCCTTATAGAATACTGGATATACTCCTTCTATCCAAAAATGTTGTAAACTCCATCAATGATGGAATATAGAAATCAATAATCAGGTTCAAGGTAGTCAATAATATACAATATAATTTATCCAAATCAATAATGTATTTTTCAAAAATCACTACCTCGGTATCAGAACAATATTATGGTTTATCATTCTCTCATACATATATTTTCTAAAAATATAACCTGCTATTGAGTCACTTTTATTTATTCCACAAAATCCGAAGTCCTTAATGAAATTCTATGGTAGTAAAATCCTTATATATTCTATAATTCCTATAACATGTACATCATTAATACAATACTCAAATGACATAATAATTTAATAACAACATCAGAAATCTAACCATTTTTCATCATATTTGGTAGTATGATAACATTATTATTATACAATAGCAGCATTTTGCGTCTACTCTTATGATTTTGACGTTGATTCGGGTAGTGTCCCAACTCCTTGCAGATGAAGCATTGTACATTTGAAACTTTTTTCTTACCCTTCCAGTCACGTACGTGGTGTCCTTTTTCTCCACACATATAACAAACTCCCATTTCCTTCAAATATTTACCAAGGTGATTCTTTCCACATTTATCACTTATGGGAAAATCCTTCATTTCCCTCATCCCTTTATCCATCTTTCTCTCTTCCATCCTTTTCTTCTCTTGCTTCCCTTCAAAACCATAGGACTCAGAGAATTAATTACTTATCTTATTAACATGTGAAACTTTTTCATCATATGTTGTGAATACATGGGAGAATATTTCCCTTCTAAATTTTAGCTTTATACCGTGAAAGATATGATCCTTATTACTATTTGGATCATACGTATTGCTGGAGTTCACATTCCTTATACTGGGTTCCATTTCTCTACAATGGAGTATGTTGGGTTATTTTATGAATTGCAATGAATAATTCCAAACTTGTAAAATAACTAACATAAATTTAATAGTTATGGATATAATCCATAATCATAAAAAAAATTCATTGAGGTGGTATATACTCGTAATTCCTTCATAATGATTTATAAAGAAAATGAGAATTATGCTAAGCATATCCCCCAGGATTGTCATAATCAAGAGTGCAGCAATGCACATTGTCATGCACCAGTTCCTATTCAATACAATATGGATTTTTTTATCATGATAAATCCACTTCAAACAAACTTAAAATCCATCAAATGATGTTGAAATAGATGAAATCAAAACCTTTTTTGAGAAATAGCTCCTTTTATTTTGAAATCATTTAAATGTCAGATAATTATAAAAGAAAACATTTATATTTGAAAATATTCTTATAATATTGTAATGGATTCTTCAATGATGTTATAATAGTGGAAAATATCCACAACCATCGTATAAGTTAAAAAAACATTCTTACCTTAATTTTGTCGAAAATGGTCATAAAGTACCTTGTTTGTAAAACGACAGAAAGATTACTTTATAAAAATAAAATATAAAGTAAAAAAAGGGTATAAATGACTTCATCCTATATTTTAGTAAATATTAATAATGTTTTGAAATACATGATTTATGAAAACACGGATGTGGAAGATAAAGAGGTCCCAGAACATACTTACGTAAATACAACCTCGGATAATAAAGAGATTATGAAATTGACCATTAAATTGTACTTTTACTTGGTCGAGGGTAGGTTAAACTCCTGTATAATGGTGACATAGTTTTTATTAAATTATAAAAAATTCAAATACATTAATATGATATAATATATGATCTTTTAACATTTCATTGTTAATAATATCTTAATATTATCGTTGTTTCGGGTGTTAACTGATTTGTTTTCATTTATATACATTGTAATGTATGTAATGTTTATTATGGATAGGATATATATTATTCATATTCGGAATAATATTATTTATTTAAACAATATTTTTAATCATATAATGAAAATGAGTCTTGAATGGAGACGATAAGTAATGAATCTCATCGCATTTGTGGAGACGGTAATCTGTACGTACGCATTAGAAACAATATCATTCTTTTGATTTTAGAATAATATAAAATTGGATAGTATGTCATATATAAATAGTCATTATAATGTTATATTTATTATTTACATCAATTACACATCATTATTATATCCATCCAAATAATAATGTATTGAATAACAATTACACCACAATGAAGAGACTGTAAGCCGTACATACGCACGTATGGTGACATGTCATTAAAAGGATGGATATAATATTGAGTATGGATGTACCATATTTATAATAACATCATAGTATATAAAAGATACTGGAGTTATTATTTTTTAATGGAAAAAACAAAGAAAGAGCAAGTGGAAGAGGAAAGGAACTTGAAAGTGGTGATGAAATATTTATCTCTTCTTCGTGTTCTTCATTTTGGTTTGATCAAAAGGGATCAATAGAATGCATTTATGACTAATTTAAGGCCTCTAGGATGAAGGGAATACAATTTATAGGGTATTTGGGTAGGTTTAGGCTGGTCCAAATGGCATTGAAGGTGTGAATTAGGGAGAAGGGGGAGTGCCCTTTTATTAGAGGGCTGAGGGGCACCGTAGGAAAAACTAGAAATATTATTTTATAATAAAATACTTTTAGGTTTATAATGGTACCAAAATGAATTATTTAAAGGATACGGTGGGTATGGGTCTAAAAGAACTCAATAAATAGGTTTTAGATTGGTTTGGGACCCTATATTAACATTATCTTTTAGATTTAACTCTTAGTTAAATAGTTTGACATTTACCATGTCTCTTAGTATTTTTATATTATATGGTTAATGAAGTTACAATAAAATTACAAGAGAACCCCAAGTGGTTAATTAATGATACACCTATCATTATATAAGTATTTTGGAAGATCCTTATATATTTAGGAAAATTATATCAATTAATAATATAATATTTTTTTAAAAAACTATTTTATGTCAATTTTGCACTATTTGGTATTTTGTTTTTTAGAATTTTATAATATCATTATTAATTCTAAGAAAATCATCTAAACAAACCTAACATGTCATATTAACCAATAAAAGTATCAGAATTCATAAAAAGTCTCAAATTACATATATTTGGATATTTATAATATAGATTATTTTAATATTTCATTAATTAAGAAATTACCACATTATCATTGTGTCATAATTAAATTAAATTATTTAATGTCTAAAATATATAATTAAAATACCATTATATATGAAGTCTTTTTATATTTTTAATGAATATTTATAGTCTAATTTATCTTATGTGTAACAATATATTAAAAATTGTTTAGTTATTAATCTTGGAATTTAGCAGTTTTAACGCTTCCTTGAATTAAATAATAATAAATATACAAATCCAATACCAGTGGACCTAAAGGATCATATTTTATTACTATTGTTGTTTTTTGGTCTAATTATATTTATCCAATAGAATTAATACATGTCTCACGGAAATAAAAATATCATTTTTACCCATAATTAACCTATTTAATTTTAACTATGGTAAATAAAAGTAAAAATTTTATATTCACCAAAATTTATATTCATATTATTAAAACACATTTTACATACTAATATCAACTATTTCACTCATAATTTTTAAATTCAACTCACAGTAGTCGTAAAATTTGGTTTTATGTAATTTTGAAAATGCTCCTAGAAGGTGGGTAAAAGACGGTAAAAAGTTAAATAAAATTTTTATATTTCTAAAATTATTATAAACTAACATCAATGAATTACATTGAACTTATAGAGGTATTATGTATCTAATTTTACATAAAATAAAATAAATTAAAATGTATATTTATTTAAAAAAATGTCAGTTTTGTACAATAACTCAGTGTTTTTCATTATTCATCAAAAATTGAAAGTGTTCAGAAAAATACCAAAAAATCACCCTAAGCTAATTTTGATTGTCTGAATAAAAAAATTATTTTTATTTACCAATTTAATAAAATAGATGTTCTGTAAAATAATTTAAAATTAAGTCTTGTTGTCAAAACAAAAAAAAAATTAAAAAATAATACATATCAAAAGAGTAAACCTGTTTATGTCCAATTCTAAATGAAATTACTTACAATTAACATCATTGGATTAAATGGTAAAAATATAATCTAATTATACTTCCAAAAATTTAAAATTTATCATTCTACACTATTAATTATTTTGATTAAAAAAGATGTTTTTAGTTAAAATATTGTAACAGCACGAGATTTTATGAAAAATATTCTTTTTAATTTTATTAATGTATTGTGTTGTACGCTACACTAAAAGGAGCTTGCACAACACACATCTTTGACTTGCCTTGCATTACACGCAATCGCAACCTTCCTCAATAGCGTGTGTAGTACGCAATACTGAGTTTTACGAAACAACGATATGCTATTAAAATATTATTCAAACTAGCCGTTATGAATAGTAATAACCACTTTTTAAATTCTAGAAATTTTAGCTCTCAAAATGGACTTCATTTTTGGATTCGGAGTATCGAATTTATCCTATGGTGAAATTTTGGTACTTTTCGAATAACTTTCATATTCTGATGAATAGTGAAAATTACTAAATTATAATTAAAAATAACTTTTTTAATCAAAATAATTAATAGTAATAAATTATTAATTTGAGTGGTTTTAAATTATATTTAGAATATATTTTTACAATTTAATACAATGTTTGTCATTGGATGTAATTTCACATTTAAACCAGACATAAACAAGTGTCAATCTTTTGATAGATATTGTTTCTTAAAAACACGCTATTTGTTTTAACAACGGGATTTAATTATAAAATTAATTAATGTAACTTCTATGTTATGAATTTGGTAAAATAGACTTCATTTTTGAATTCGGAATATGAAATATAGCTTAGGATGAAATTTTGGCATTGTTCTGAAAAACATCAATTTTTGATGAATAGTGAAACTACTAAGTGGTAGTTAAAAAACTGAATTTTTCATAAAACATAATTTTACCACTTCTGTGAATGGAATTTCAAAAATCCGAGAGACACGGTTGATGTCAGTAAATAAAATGTGGTTCAATGAGATGAAAATAATTTTTGGTCAATAGTAACTTTTTACTTTTATTTACCACGGTTAAAAGTAAATAGGGTAATTAAGGGTAAAAATGATATTAATATTACCCTAACACATGTCCTAATCCTATTGTACAAGTTTATCTCGACCAAAAACAACCTTAAGTGTAAAATATTATAATTTAGACCCACTTGGATTAGATTAGGACATTTATTATTATTTAATTCAAAGAAGAGTTAAAAGAATTAAAATCAATGATTATTTACTAAAAAAATTTTAATATAGGGTTATACATAAGATAAATTCGATTGTAAATATTCATTAGAAATATAAAAAGATTTCCTACATAATGGTATTTTATTTGTAATTTTTAGACATCAAATAAGTTAATTTATTTATGACACAAAGATGATGGAGTAATTATCTTTTTAATGAAATATTGAGATAATTGATATTATAAATACCAAAATAAATGTAATTTAAGACTTTTTATGAATTCCACTAATTTTCTAGGTTACTATGATATATTAGTATTGATTTAATAAACTTGTTTCGAACATATAATTCTGTTATGACTTTCAAAAAAATCATATATCAAATAGTGTCAAAATTGACACAAAATAGTTTTTAAATAAAATAAAATATTATTAATTGTTATTTTATTCCTAAAAATCTAATGATTGGCCAAATGACTTATATAAGGATATATATATTAATAATAAACAATTTGGGGTTCTTTTGGCATGTTATAGTAAGTGTATTAACCATATAGTGTAAGAAAACAAAAAGACACGGTAAAAGATAAATTATTTAACTTAAAGTTAAATCTAATTGATAAGGTTAAAATAATAACCTAAACCTGTCTAAATCCTATTGGTTGATAGGAATTTGACCCATACCCACTTTATATTCGAAATAAGACATTTTTTAACCATTATAAACCGATTTTGTCTTTAATATAAAATAATATTTTGAGATATTCCTAAGGTGCCCCTCTCCTCCCTTATAAAAGGGCACCTCCTCCCTCTCCTCCTCACACAACTTTGAGACTTCAAGCTCTTCCAAACCCTGAAAACATCCCTTCTCCACTTCCCTAGTATCATCCTAGAGGTCCTGGTCTTCTTCAAAGACCATCCTTAGTTCTTTAAGTGGAGGCTAAGAAAAGGCGCGTCAAAAAGAGGTAATATCCATTACCGATCTTTTTCAATTTCTTTCTTCTTCAACTTCTTCTTCTTTAGTAGTTTCATGATAAATTAATAACATCAGTATTTATTATATACTTATAAGTTATTATAAATATGAAACATCTCTAATTAACCTTCTATCCATCCAACGTAAAAAGGAAATCACCGCGCGTGCGTACGTACGGAATACCGTCTCCACGCCGTGGTGTAATCTATTTTCTACCACCACCTTAATTGGATGGGTATAAAGGTGTAATGAGTAACTATATATGATTATTATAAAGTTATATTGATACTGAAATATTATACATACCCTTCAACACAAAAATCCACGACCATGGGAACGATATCATCGCTCGTGCGTACGTACAGACTACCGTCTCCACGACGCGATGAGATTCATTCTCAATGATTAACCATTCATGAATGATTATAATGTATATATAATAAGTACTAATGAAATATATGACCTAATAATGATACTGGAATTATTTATATTTATATGTATGTCATATACTTAATTCCATTCAATTCAATAAGGAAACAAAAACAGCGTTCATGCTTACGTACGGACTACCGTCTCCATGAACGGTGTATTTCTTTCCATTTACTGATTTATTATATATGTGTATTATTAATATATATATAAATCATTTTTTATATTCTTTAATTATTTAATCATGATCTAAGTAATCATATGAATAATTACAAGTTAAAAACACGAACGACAAATGAGACGATTTTACCCAAAATGATACTTTAACATGAATTTACAAAAGAACGGGTAATATAAAGTCATAAGTGGACCATATATGATATCATAACAATGAATATGATTCTCGAATAAGTCAATAACATGATTTAAATCATTATACAGGTGGTTCAGACACTCACAAAGCAAGTCGGACCTAAGGTAAAGGAAATATCACAATCTCATTTTTATCCGAGATTGTTTATTCGTAAGTATTTACTGGGGTGTATTTTATCATCCACATCCATGTTTCATAAATATGTAATATTATTTCCATCCACCTACAATTTTTTAAATCCATTTTTACTCTTCGGTGAGTTTTTAGTAATATGTATGAAAGGAATATTTTGTCGTTTTTCGTACGAGGTACTTTTTGACTTTTCCGACAAAAGTACGAAGAATGTTTTTTTAACTTATAGGGAATGAATGGATTTTTAAAACCTTATTTCCAAGAAACATCCTTTACAAGTTTTCAAGTTTATTTTTAATCAACTTCTTTTATTTTAAAGTCGTATGACATGTTATGAAAGGAAAAATGTTTTTGAAGTAGAAAGGATATTTTCCTCAAGAATGGAGTCCAAGTATTTTATCAAAATTATTTTCCATCTAAGATAATAAAAGGGTTCTGATTTTATCCCTATTATTACATTGGTTTGATTATGTTGTGATGGAAATATTTTTATGAATTCCTTTATCTTATATGAATTGTTTTATGATGTCATGTTGTTTAAGAATCCCATTTTTATTACATGGGTTACGCTATGATGTATGGTTTATGATTATGTGGAACACATAAGAAAGGATTCATTATAAGATGGGTGGGAGCTATATCTCCCTCCAATTCATTGGGTAAAGATTTTATATTTCATTAGATAGACATGGCTGGAACGGTGGGTTATACCGGTTCAGTGAAACAGGACTGGAACGAGGGTGACTCGGTTCAGAAAGGGACTTTGTCCACTAAGATAGTCTTGGAAATGAGTCATGAAAAACAAGAAATTATTTTCCATGATTATGTGTGCATGCCACAAAGTTTCAAGTTTCATGTTATGATTATGGGGATCTCATTTTCTCTTCTATGATTTATTTCCATGTTAAGATATTATGATCTCTTTTGCAGGTTATGATTTTCAAAAAGATAAGATATGATTTTTATTTACTTTGTTTAACCTTACTGAGAATTTGAGCTCACCCTTTTATGTTTTCTTTTCCCCAAGATATAAAGAAAGGTTTTAGGTAAAAAAAGGGAAGATCTTTATGGGAGATATTTATGATCTTTCACCACGATTAGAAGATTACGTTCCGAGTTTCCAAAGACACTAAACTATTACGATCCTTGTGTGTGTGTTTTTGTTATGTACTAAGTATTCCCCAAAAGTAATGTAATGTCCATGTACGATAAGCTTCGAGTCTCTACAAATATAGTATTTTTCCATATTCACCCAAATATGAACGTTATCCGAAAAACTACAAAAATTTGTTGACACTATTTTATTATGACCCGATTTGAAAGAAGAATATTATTTTGTCAAATTTAATATATAAAAGATTCAAATATTGTATTTAAAAAGGGTTCTCCATTAAATAGTGGTAAACTTGCATTTAAAAAAACTACTTTTATCTGAAAAAATGAATTTCTTCTTACATTATGTAAAGAAACTCATAATATGGATTCTAAAATTATAAAGATTATATAATGTTCAAAATTTAGTTAATATTATTCATAACTGCTTTTCAACGACAAGTTTGGTATGTCATGGTGTGCTTAAACTCAATGTTGTGATTAGTGGAAGTTATTGAATTACTTTTAAGAACTAACGTAATATGAAATATTGGGGTGTTACATTCTTCCCAACTTAAATAAATTACATCCTCACAATTTAAAATTGTTTTCTGAAAATAAAAGATTGAAAATTTAAAATACTTTTGTGGGAAACCCCACATCAGAAATTGGGTTAATAAAATTTATGCTTAATAAGAGGAAAAAGGGAATGAAAAAGTCTCCATAAAATTATAATCTCAATTAAGAGAACATTGGTGGAAATTAGAGACACATTATTGGAGAAAAAACATAAATATTTATTGGGAGGAATTGAGGTCATCAATCACAAAAAAATTGTAGAATTGAGGGCATCAAAGCCATCAATCTATGATGATTTAAAATATCATCAGTTCAACAAAACATAACGTATTAGGATAACAGATTTTTAGTTTTAAGATCCCTTAACTTAATTTTAAGAACTAATTTATTCATAGAATATGTGAAAGAAAAATATATATACTTCACAAGTAGAGTTCCAACCTTTAACTAATTTCTACAACAAACTCATCTTTCACTCTAAAAGATAATAGAACTTAAAAAATTATTCTATTTATCCTATTCGTATAGGGTTCAAAAAAATGAATTTATAATTCTTCTACAAGACATTTAAAAAAACTAAATTATTCAATTCAGGACATCATGTGGGCCAGTGGTAGGTTATACACCCTTGTCACCCTTCGGTTGTGGGTTCATGTCTTACGGCCTTGTCGGACGTGACGCATTGTCGCCCGACCTCCGGGTTGCCATTTTTGTTGAAATCCAAACATAATCACAATATAAAATTATCCAAAATCCTTATGTCAAATCTCAGAGTCCATAATTTATAAGGAATTTAAAAACAATGAAGATCTTTTTATCCATGTAATAACATTTGAAAAACTTCATCATGTATTCTTTTCAAACACTTCAATATCCAAAATTACCATAAAACCATATTGACTACATTCATCATTCATTATTCTTTATAGAATACTGTATATACTCCTTCTATCCAAAAATGTTGTAAAATCTATCATGGATGGTATATACAAATCATTAATCAGTTTCAAGGTATTCAATAATATTAAATATAATTTATCCAAATCAATCATGTATTTTTTCAAAATGACTACCTCAGTATCAGAACCATATTATGGTTTATCTTTCTCTCAACCATATATTTTCCAAATATTTAACGAGATATTGAGTCACTTTAAATTGTTCCACACAATCTCAAGTCCTTAATGAAATAGTACTGCAGTACAATCCTTATATACTCTATAATTTTTATAACATGTACATTAGTAATAAAATAGTCAAATGACACAATACATTTATAACAATGTAAGATATATAATCATTCCTATTCTTCTTCGGTAGTATCATATCTTTATTATTATCCAATAGCTACATTTGGGGTATACTCTGATGATTTGGACATTGATTAGAATAGTGTCCTAACTCCTTGCAGATGAATCATTGTACATTTGAATCTTTTTTTTACCCTTTCAATCATGTACTTGGTTTCATTTTTCTCCAAACTTATAAAAAACTCACATTCCCTTCAAGAATTTACCAAGGTGATTCTTTGCACATTTATCACATATTGTAATATCCTTCTTTTCCCTCTCCCCTTTATCCATCATTCTGTCTTCCATCCTTTTCTTCTATTGCTTCCCTTCAAAGCCATAGGACTAAGAGAATTCATTACTTATCTTATTAACACATGATACAATTTCTTCGTATGTTGAGAATACACAGGAGACTATTTACATACATAATTTTGGCTTAATACCATGAATGATATGATCCTTATTACTTTATGGATCATACATATTTCTTGAGTTCACATTCATTCTACTAGGTGCCATTTCAATACAATGGCATACACTAGTTCAGTTTATGAATTGCAATGAATAATTCAAAACTTGTAAAATATGTAACGTAAATTGAATAGTTTATGGATATAATCCGTGGTCATAAAAATATTTTCTTTGAGAAGGTATATACTCGTAAATCCTTCATAATTATTTGTAAATAAAATGAGAATTATCTTAAGCATATCCCTCGGGAGTGTCGTAACCAAGAGTGCAGCAACTCCCATTGTCATGAACAAGTTCACATTTGAGTCTAGTACAAAGTTGTGTTTTCTGGTTATAACCCTAGGTACATCTGTGCCAGAGCTTCCTCTACCTGCTTGTATCCAGACAGGGATATATTGGTTGGAAAACTCCTAAAATCTCTACAATACCTAAATTATATGAAGTTGTTCTATACTAATCATCAAAGTCTATCTTAGAGAAATGTGCTCTAATCAATTTTTATCTAAATCTAGATTCCAAGGTTTTAACTAAACTTCCTATGATTCTAAATATACCACCCTGACCCCAGAATCCCAGAGTCAGTGCATTATTAAGTATCATTGGCATGATCATAAAAGATCTAGTCTCGTAAGACCTATTAGTTTAGTAGCCTTGGAAGTAATAGATACATTCATAAAGATTAAATTACATAAAATAATGGGAAACTATAACAACATTGTTTCCATAGAAAGCACTGAGATTCCAAAGACTATCCATATAGGTCAATCATAATATACTTCTTCACAACATGGGAAAAATAAAACATAGAAAGGGGTGATCAATGATGCTCAATAAGGAGAACAATATAATGGAAACATTCATAAATAAGCATAAACTTTTAAGGAAATGTATAAAACTAAAATGAAAATCCTACTCAACATAAAATTCATCATAAAATAAAAAATATAAATCAAAATAATTCCATTTACTTACTCACATGGACATTCTACCATTCGAACAATCACATGCAATATCAACATCCACTTTCATAATGATGGAAGCCATAATGCCATGACTTTCATAACCACGTAGTCAAGGACTTGTGCCAAGACTACAAATAATATTTAGTAAAGACCTTATGCCAAGATAGTAGTTTGTCTCATGAGACCTACCAATGCATCAAGGAGCAATAGTGGGCTCCACCCATCACATATTTAGTCCAATGCATTTCCAATATGAAAAGGTTTAAACATAACAAAAACATTCATATTAAAAATGGAATACGAAATTTCAATAATTTATCCATAAAACATGAATGAAATGAAATAAAACATCCAAATTAAAACATATCAAAAAACATTCAACACAATATCTATGATTTTAATCATAATAAATCAACTTCAAACAAGCTTAAAATCCATCAAATGATGTCGACATAGATGAAATAAAAATATTTTTATAGAAATATCACTTTATATTTTGAAATCATTTAAAAGTCACATAATTATAAAAGAATAAATTTATATTTGAAAATATTATTATAAGATTTTATGGGAAGATTCAATGATGATATAATGTTGGAAATTATCCGCACTCTCCGTATAAGCTAAAAAAACATTTTTACCTTATTTTTGTTGGAAAGGTTAGAAAGTGCCTTGTTTGGAAAATGATGGAAATATTAATTTATAAAAATATTATAAAAAGTAAAAAAATGGTATAAATGAATTTAACCCATATTCTCGTAAATATTAAAATTGTTTTGAAAGACATTTTAAAAAAACACGGATGAGGATGATAAAGAGCTCCCAATAGATACTTACGTAAAAACCTCGGATAATAAAGAGATTTTGAAATTAACCCTTACCTTGTACCTTTACTCTATAAGGGATCGGTTAAAATCCTATAAAATGGTAAAATAGTTGTTATTAAATTATACATGAATCATTTACAATAATATGATATCATATATTATCTATTAACATTGCTTTGTTATTAATATCTTAGTATTATCGTTGTTTTGGGTGTTAACTGGTTCGTTTTCCTTTATATGCTTTGTTACGTAATTAATGATTTTAATGGATAGAATGTATCTTAATCATATTCATAATTATATTAATTATTTAAACATTATTTTTAATCATCTAATGAAAATTAGTCTTGAATGGATATGATGAAGAATGAATGTCATCGCGTTCGTGGAGACGGTAATCTGTATGTATGAACGAGGGACAATATCATTATTTTGATATTAGAATAATATATAATTGGATGGTATATCATATATAAAGAATCATTATAATGTTATATTTATTATTTACATCAATTACACATCATTATTTTCCCATCCAAATAATAATGTATTGAATAACAATTACACCACGATATGGAGATGGTAAGCCATACGTACGCACGTATGGTGACATGTCATTTAAAGGATGGATAGAATAATGAATATGGTTGTAACATATTTATAATAAAATCTATGTATATATAAGATACTGGAGTTATTATTTTATAATAGAAAAAACAAAGAAATATAATGTGTAAGAAGAAATGAACTTGAAGGAGGTGATGAAATATTTTCCTCGTCTTTGTGTTATTCATTTTAATTTTATCAAAATGGCTCCTTAAGATTGATTTATGACTAAAGGAATGCCTCTAGGATTAAGGTAGGATAGTTTAAAAGGTATTGGGGCAGGGGTAGGCTGATCCAAATTTCTTTGAACGTGTGAATTAGAGAGAAGGGTGAGTGCCCTTTTATAAGAGGGGTGAGGGGCCCCTTATTAAAAGATAGAAATATTATTTTATAATAAAATTATTTTCAGTTTTTAATGGCTAGAAAATAAATTATATACATTATATGGTGGATATGGGTCTAACACCACTTATACAATAGGTTTTAGATAGGTTTGGTCACTATATTAACTTTATCTTTTAGATTTAACTGTTAGATAAATAGTTTGATATTTACCACGTCTCTTTGTATTTTTATATTATACATTTAATAAACTTAATATAAAATTTTTAGAGAACCCAAAGTTGTTAATTAAGGATAAAAATATCATTATATATGTCTTTAGGCATAAGATTACGTTTTCTTGAAATAGAATATCAATTAATAATATAATATTTATTTTAAAAACTCTTTTTTGTCGATTTTGACAGTATTTGTTCTATTGTTTTTTCTAAATTTATAACATCATTATTAAATCAAAACAACATCATATAAAAACCCCTAACATGTCATATTAACCTCTAAAATTAGTGGAAGTCATAAAAAGTCTCAAATTATATTTATTTGCATATTTATATTATCAATTATATTAATATTTCATTAATTAGATAATCACTCAGACATCATTGTGTCATAAATAAATTAAATTATTTAATGTCTAAAAAGTATAATTAAAATACCATTATATAGGAAATATTTTTAACTTTCTAATGAATATTTATAGTTTAATTTATCTTATGTGTAACCCTATATCAAAAATGGTTTAGTTATTAAACTTTGAATTTAACACTTTTAACTCATCTTTGAATTAAATAATAATAAATGTCAAAATCTAATCCAATTGGACATAAAGGATCATATTTTATTTCTAAGGTTATTTCTTTCTAATTATACTTATCCAATAGAATTAGGACATGTGTTAGGGTAATAATAATATCATTGTTACCTTTAATTACCCTATTTACTTTTAACCGTGGTAAATAAAAGTAAAAAGTTATTATTCACCAAAATTTATGTTCATCTTTTTGAACCGCATTTTACTTACTCATATCAACTGTGTCTCTCGAGATTTTTAAATTCAACTCACCTAAGAGGTAAAATTACATTTATGCAAATTTTCAAATGCTCTTAGGAGGTGGGCAAAAGACGGTAAAAATTTCTATAAAATTTTAATATCTCTAAAATTATTATAAATTGACTACAATGAATTAAATTGAGCATATATAGGTATTATGACTCTATTTTATAGAAAAAAAATTAAATTAAAATAAATAATTACCTAAATAAAACATCGGTTTTAAACAATAACATAGCGTTTTTCACGATTCATCAAAAATTGAATGTTTTCAGAAAAATACCTAAAATTCACCATAATCTAATTTTGATATTCCAAATTCAAAATTAAATTATATTTTACCAATTTAAAATAATATAAGTTGCATTAATTAATTTAAAATTAATTATCGTTTTCAAAACCAAATGGCATATTTTTAATAAATAATAACTTTCTAAAGACTAACACTTGTTTATGTCTAATTTCAACGTAAAATTACTTACAAAGTCCCTCATTGGAATACGTGGTAAAAATATAATCAAATTATACATCAAAACCATTAAAATAAATAATTCAAAAGTATTAATTATATTGATTAAAAAAGTTGTTTTCAGGTAAAATATAGTATTTTTTACTATTCACCCAAATATGAAAGCAATCAGAAAAACACTAAAAATTTATTGGAACTAAATTGTTATGTACCTATTCTAAATAAGAAGTTTATTTTTTCAAATTGAATATATAAAAGTTTCATGTATTGGATTTAAAAATGGTTCTCCGTTTAAAGGCACTAAAATTGCATTTTTTTAGAAATACTTCTTTTATTTGAAAAAATGAATTTTTATTACATTTTTTCTAAGAAAATCATAATATAGAGTATAAAATTATAAGGATTATATAAAGTACAAAATTAAGTTAATATTAATCATAACATCATTTGCACGGCTAGTATGGTAAGTCATGGTACGCTTGAACTCGGTGTTGCTGGTAGTGCAAGTTAATGATTTATTTTGAAGAAATAATGTGCTATGAAATATTGGGGTGTTACATAATATTATTAAGAATGTGTTTCTAATAAGATCTTATGTCATTTTTCCCCTCAACCAAAAATCATTTTTCAAATTAAGACATGGTTTCTAAAAAAGTTTTAAACAATATTATTATCACTCTCCAAATGATTTAGTAATTAAAATATTAAATTTTTTTCAAATTTTATATATTGTAATGAGAGGATTATTCATGTAGTTTTCTAAATAATTCCAATTTTAATTATCCAAAAAATGTAAAAATAATCTTTGTTTAAACGTGTAAAAAATGTATGAAATTTCCATCCATAATGAACACTCATTATTTTAAAGATTTTTTATTTGATTCAATGGTTATTTTCAAAGAAATGTATTTTCTAAAAATTGTGTGAACATTTAATCTTTAAAAGAAAATTCACTTTGAAAATTAAATTTTCATATAGAATGTTGTAATGGAATTTTATTAAATTTGTATTCATCAATGACATCTCATATTCATTGAACTTATTCATTATTGGGTATATATTGTCATGATACCATAATTATTATATATAAATATGGTTTATGAATATAATTATTGGGGACCTACTATTTTGATACCATTCACCACTTCAATTTGAATGGTTTATTATTATTTTTATTGGTTTTTGAAAATATTAAAATTTTGTAATGTAGTTTTTACATAAAAATTTTTATTCTTATTATGAATCCTCTTATCAATATGAGTATTGAATAAGAATTATTATGTGATGGGTGGGGCCCATAATTACATATTTTTTATATTCATTAACAAGCCTAATGAGACAAATCAGTGTGTCAAATTAAATGGGGTTTCACCCATAGTGTTAAACTGGAATGCGAAATGTCTTGAGAATATGTTTCATATATCAGGAATTTTGAATTCTCTCATTAAGAGATTAGTTATAAATATCAATGTTTTTATTGTATTAGATATAATATCTATGGTTAAGTTGCAAGATAAATTGATTATTTATATCAATTTATTTGATCATTAACAGTTCCTTCTATATTGTGCATCTGTTGTAATTCAAATGGCATACATTTTTTATATAGATTTCCATATTCATTATTCTTATTTATTCTTGATTATTTATTTTTTATGAATACCATTAATGAGTATCTAATATCACCCATTTCATATTTATTATTCTCTTGAGGATACCATAAAGTGTATTAGGATTGATATGTACCTATATTAAAAAGATAAATATGGAATTCTCAAAGAAAACACTTTCTGTATATTATGATTTCAATTTTAATGTTAATATCATGTATGTATTTAGTTTAACAGGACTACTAATTTATTTAGTTTTTATGAATGTGATTTTTTATATCTTAGTCTAATGTTATATTGTGACAATTGGCTCTAGACTACTCGGGTTGGGGTCAATAAAGTTCGTATTAGAGGATTTTTAGTAGAAACCAATTGAACTAAATTTAAAAAAACATAGATTGTACAATATAATCCTATGTAACACATTGAGGATAAGTATAGAAGAACGTACTATTGTTTTTTAGGTAGATATTATGCGGGGTTTTCTATAAAATACATCCCTTTATGGATATTAAATGTGGAGGTGATTCTAGAATAGTTGTACGTTGGGTTAATAACTCTAAAAAAGGTTCACAAGGCATGACTCATGTGTTACATGCTACAAAACAGGGGGAATTTCTATGAATCTATTTTGACACTTCCTGAAGATATTATTTGGTTAATTTTAATTTTCGTTATGAAATATTATGAAGTATTTAAATAGATAATGAAAATTAATTACTTAATATTAAGACGATGGTGAAACATATAGAAAAAAATGAATCATGATTTAGAAATATTATAAATTATTTTTAATGATTATGTGGTCTTGATCTATTATTATATTTTATTACACAATTTTTGTTTTGTTTAATTCAATGGAGTGAAGAAAAATGAAATTGGTTTACATTGAATGCGATGTGAAATGATTTAATTAGAAACCAAATGGGATGAATTTATGGTAAATTAAATTGTGATTTTTCCTAATCAGTTATCATGATATATTACTGAAAACATTAACATTAAAAAACATCAAGACTCACCAAATAGGAGAATGATAGTGTTTTTTGAGATATTGGGTGGTTGAGACCATGAATAAAAAAAGATTCAATTTCATATATGTAGAATATATGGGAAGATATAGAAAATTTAATGTAATATTATAATGAGAAGATGTTCTGGGTGTGGAAAATAAGGGAACCAAGAATATAATTGATTAGAAAAAATGAAATGTTTGGTTGAGGCAATGAAGGAGAAAAATGGTCACCATAATTATTACCCATAGTGGAAATTTTTTAAATACTAAATGTACGGAAATTATGGAAATTTATTTTTAAGGGGAAATACCATCGATAAGATTCGAAATATTATAGGAGTAATTTTATAATTATGGTGGCGAATAGACTACAAATGAAATATGAAAGGATACATGTATTAAAGAATAAGACAATGAACACTATTTAATGGTTTAATAACTAAGTGGATTGATTAATGTGATTTTTTCTTCTATAATTATGTTATAGGAGTATTTTTTAAATGATATTCATGATATTATAAACATTAAAAAAATATTCATTTTAATATATGACTTTTTATTTATGCCTTTGATAGAATATACATACTCGTATCAATGTCTTGTAATTGTGATTTAGTGGAAAGTTGATCATTTGGGGAAAAATGTGATTGGGAGCAGATATCCATTAATTTTTACTTTATGATGAGATAATAATCATAAAGTGGTGTTTATGGGATAGTATTGGTCACATTGAAATTTGTTTATGATTTGATGGTTTGTATTAGATTTTCTAGACTATAATAAATGTTTGTATTTAAAGAATACATCTACAATTTGTGTTTTTTAATAATTATTGTTTTTATTATAGTTTTATATTGTTAAAGGTATTAAAATATTTATATTGTGATGTTAAGAGCAGTTTTATATTTCATGGGGAAAATAATGATGATTTATTAACCTTCCGTCTAAATTTTCGGATATTGAATTTAGTCTAACATATTTTTGATGTGTCTGGAAGTTAAAGATTTATGAAATGGATTATGCTGAACATTGGTGTTTTCGTTCAATTTTTAGAGATTAATATATTTATGATAACTACTACTTTCCATTTTTCTTTTGAAAAATATTGGAGGAAGGACATTTCATTCTATTATAGAGCATATGACATGTTAGAATTTTATTTTAGTGCATTAGTAATAAAAATAATTCAATTTTAAATATTAATTTTCTTGTAGTACATAATGAAGTGGAAATTGTTCTCTAAATAACCAAAGGATGAAGTTTTTCTTATAAAATATAATTACATCAACTATGTTTCTTTCATTATATCTCGATTTTAAAATAATTCACCAATATTTGGAAAATGATCTTGAAAAAATCATGTTATCATACTACCTTTAAATCAGGTGAATCAAATGGTCTTCTACATTATCATTGATTTTTGGTTTTGAGATCCTTAAAATTACATTTATCATTAAATTTACAATTATCAATGATCTTTATCACTCTTAAGAATTATTTATTCTTTTTTTCCATGCTCATAACTTTGCATCTAACCAATGTTCTCCTACTTAGAAAAAACGTTTCGTGTTATTCTTGATAGCCAGTGTACTTACATTTCACTCTTATAATGATGATTATTTATTAACCTTTTTTCTGTTTCCAAGTTCTAAAAAAATTATTTTAAAATTACAAATCCTCAATTTAAGAGATCATGAATAAATTGAGATGAAAAAATTTATATAATGGGGTAGAAAGTGACACCCATATATTTTAAAAGTGGAACATCATGTTCGATAAATATATGATATGATACAACTATTTTAGAAGATAATATAACACCGTAAGACTTAATTATATATATACATAATAGATAAATTTAGTCTCTTTGATATAATTAAATAAACGCAACATTGTGTTTGAATGAAACACAATACTCTATTAAAATATTATTATTTAAACACGAACATTATAACCTAGTTGATATGTTTGGGGATATTAATTGAAATAAATAATTTAATAAAACTATATTTCTAAAAAATATTAAATATTATAAAGCAATATATATTTAATAGTCATTAAAATAAAAAACATTTGACACAAAAAGAGATATTTTCTAAAATTCCAATTTATCCTATGTTGTGAATATATTTTAAACTTTATTTAACCAAATTAATATATTTTTTTGAAAAAAAGAACATCAATTTTTAAATCTAAAAGTCAGAATTATCATTTGCATAAATTTTTGGATTTTATAGAAAATAATAATCTAATTAAGAACAATTAAAATATTGATTTTTTAGATAAATTATTATTATTTTAAATAAATTTCTTGAGTAAATTATATATTAATTTTTTTTGAAATAGAATTAGTTCCAATATATTAAAACGTAACTAATTTCGGTCATTTTATTAAATTTCATATTGAATTATTATATAAAAACATTGTAATACATTCATGTCCCTTCATAGGAAAACCACTTATTTCAATGCGTATGTGGGTTTAATTATAAATTATAAACTTCTAGTTACGTGAATGAAATTTAGAAAAATTGATTCCATATTTAGAAAAAGAATAATTTATACTATATAATATTTCCAATATAATTTTTTATCATATGGAGTTGTGTAAACATTATTGATTGATTACTGATGTTATCTTAGAAATGGGTTTATTAGGTTGTTAAACTAAGATAATAATGGTTAAACATGACATAATATATCTAAAATAATCTATCCACATGAATTCCTTATAATGTTTTTTTTAAATAAACCATATTTGAGGCTTTTTCCTGAGAAAAATATTGGTAACACATTACATTTTAAAAAAATTCTTGTGTGTCCCCACCCCCATTTAATAAAGGAAACCCCTCTCCTCCATTATTAACATTGAAAAAACACATTTCTCCAGCCAATACCTTCACAAAATTTCTTTCTCATTTCCCTCTCGAAACCCTAGAGGTATTATTTTTATTATGTAGCCATCTTAGTAAATATTTCTTTATTAAACTATAGATTCTATTAAATGAAGATGTAAAATTATAAAACAAGATTATTTATTTTATTTTTTCTTTGACCCACTTAAAATTATCTTCAACTATGATAATATAATAAAAATGTTTCACCTAAATATTTTTTTTCCTTTTTTAATCATATAGAAAAAAATCAACATCCACTTCCTTCAACTGGAAAATGAAACCATCAATTATTTATACAGCGGACTACCACACTGGTAGAAAACAGTGTCTTCGCATTGGTTATTTTTAAATTTAACATTATTTAAACAAATTTTTTTTCACCAACATTAAAAGTGGGACATTAGATGTCAGGTATTATAAAACATAATCAAAAAGTAAAATTTAGAACATTCTATGACAGTCTTTTGCAACACTAACGTTGATATTCTAATTACATAAGGTTTTTACCATTAGCTTTTGATACAAACTGATATTAAAAGTCCTCATATAAAGATTTTAATGTTGGTTTTTCAATAACATATTTTAAAAACATTATTATGGTTTTGGTTTATAAAAAATGATTCTAAAATTCTTCATATAATAATTTTAATATCAGTTTCTTTTTCAAGATCTAAGGTTAAAAGTCATTATTAATGGTTGTTTTTCAAATAACTGATTTTCATTATGATTACCAAGTTTTACTTCATTTTCCAATCATTGAATTTACTAGTATTGGATCCAAAATAATTATTTAGATAAATATTTTTATCCTCAAAAAGTTATGGTAATATATGTTTCAATAGATAAAACTTATTTCAAAGAAACCCTGAGAAACATTAATGAAATTACATGATTAAAATATATAACATGTTGTAATCATCGATTAAATGCATTTTTAAAATTTTATTGGATCCAGGAGGTTTATCATGTGGAAATAAATATAATATGTATTTATATATAGTAAAAAAATATATTTTCAGTGGGATTGTTTTACACATCGGGTGGGATTATAAAAAATGAAACCCGCATTATGAAAAAATTGAAATGTTGACCCCACATGTTATATATTTTACCTTTAACATTTGTTAAATATATAACCAAAGAAAAAATCTGTATTGTAACATTTATTAATGAAAAATAAATGTTAAAGGTTCCTTATAAATTACTTTTAGCTTTGATTTTTTCATGAACATATGTTCAATGACTTTTTTGACATCGGGTTTTCCAAGAAACAACATTACAAATACCTACCAAGTTATAGCTAATTTCCTAATAAATGATTTATCTGGTTTGTATCTAAAATGGACATATGGATCAAAATTTAATTACATTAGAAGTTGAAATTATCAATGATAAGTCTTATAGAACTCCAGCATTCAATGGCGATAAGATTTTATCTGTAACTCTGTTTGAGCTCCAAGATAAGTAAAATCGAAGCATATAAAATTATCTAAAACTTGGTAAACATTTTTAACATAATTTATTTAGAAATTATGCAGTAAAAGTATATTTTAATATATATTTTAAAAAAACATTGTTAAAAGACTTCTAATGTCAAACTTTTGATGTATATAACTTTTGATCTATATGTCTATTTTTCCTTTATGGGCAGTAAAATATAATCTTTTGAAATGTAATAAAAAAATTTCATAATTTTGTGTTAGTGTTTTAATAAAGTGATGTAAAAAAGTTAATTTTAACGATGTTTCCTAAAACCAGATGTTAAATGTACTATATGATGACTTTTAAAGCCAGTTTTTTCTATAATCAATGTTATATGTTGACTTTTTAACATTGGTTACTGAACAACTGAAAATAAAAGTATTCCAACGGTACATTTAACATTATTTTTTCTATCAATGATTTTAAAAGTGATATTTTAATGTTTTTTACTTAATAAATGATGTTGAATTTCTTCATGAAATACATTTAATGTTTTTCTTGATGAATTGACATTAAAAGGCAGAAGTTGAAGGTCATTTTTCTACTAGCACCACATCACAAACCGATGTAACTAATATTCCTTCCCCAAATTTCAAGAATGTACATAATTATAGATTTAAAAAAATTATATGATATTTATGAAATTAGTATACTTTTTGAATTATGATATCACATAAACCTTACTTAGCATTTCTTGGGGGATATGATAAATTCACTCATGTGTCCGATGGACTACCACCTCCCAAAGTTATGTGATTCCTTTTTCTCTTATAAATTACATGGAATATGGTATGGATAAATTTATTGATTTTTTGGGAAATTTGTGACAAAACCATATTTATTTAAATAAAATATAACATCTACCTTTATACCTTACTATATGTTGGAAAAAAAATAATGTCACTCATTTGTATGTATGGACGACCACATCCACGTAGCGATATGAATTTTTCTTCATTTAATTTTTACATGGATGGTAATAAAGATTTATTAGTTAAATATAAATGATATAAATAAAATAAAAAGGAAACCTAAAAGGTGAATTAAAATTTGTTTTCTTTTCATTCCATCCATTGAGAAAAATGGAAACAGTTTTCATGTATACATAAGACCTTCCATCTCAATGAATAGTGCAATCCAATATCTATCTATAGCATTTATTGATTAATTGTATGACATATATATGTAATATGTATGATATTTATATAATATTTAATAGTTTGGATATTATTTATCAATTATTGATGTAAAATTAATGAAATTACTAAACCAAAACATGCAAGAAAAATGAGGGATTTATGACCCAAAATATAGATTTTATATATGAATAATTAATAAAAAGGTGAAAAAATACTATAATAAATTAATATAAGGTTTTAAATATATTATAATTATTTGTTAATGTATTTATAAGACCCCTATATATATTATACTGTATGTTCAGAAACATTCAACAGAACTCATATTTATGGTAAGGGTTTCTTGTCACATGTTTTCTTCTATAAGACATATGCCATATTCACCACTTAATCCTTTGTGAGTTTAATATAATTTCAAATTTTATATGATATATAATGAATCTATTAAAATTCATGGAATTTATTGATTTATTTTTATTATTCTTTTCACGAGTCTTACCATTCAAATGTTTCCAATGTGGTAAGATATTTATGATAAAATATCTTTTTATTAGTATTTTTTATACATGAATTTACATTGAATGAAATTATTCAATAATTAACAAATAAAAACCTTTAATTTTCTTATCTCATCACATTTTCAGAAACTCAAATTGCACATCAAATGAAAAAAAGTAATAATAGGTGTATCTAATAAAATTATACATGAATATAGTGTTATTTATAAGTGAATAATGTAATAGTTTATCTTATTTTTCAATAATATATTCATAATATTAGGGGAATTCATTATTAACATGTTCCCTCTACCTGCTTCATGAAAATTATCTTTGGGGAAAACACCTGATGGGTTTCTAGTTCCACCTCACATGGTAGATTTTAATTATTTTAGTTTTATATCACATATTATCTCTTCCTATGCAATATTAAATAGTATCTATGCCACCTCTATAGTAACTATAAAAAAGAAAATATTTTAGATATTTTGATTTCCTTATATAATGACTTCGCTGCTCAAGTTCTAAGTTGAACATAAGTTGATAATATTTATGGCTAACTCCCATAAAATTTACATTTCATGAATAATTGATCCCATTACTCAAGGAACATCATGCGTCCTTATTAGTTATGATATGTTTTTTTTCAAAACATCATACATGTCCTTTTTCAAACTATTATATTCTGTAGACATGCATCCATATGGATAGAACTCCTCAAATATCATTTTAATTAAGATATAATATTGAATATTATAAATTATGAAAGGATAATATAATTTTAAAATAAGAAAAAACATCCATGGAATAAACATATTTCTCTATATGATAATGAAAAGTATACACTAAGCTAATTAAAAATATTTTTACTTCAATCTTCATTCCCTACGAATAATTAAGTTCTTTATGGGGAATAACTTCTAAACATATTTGGGGTTTCCTTTAAATATAGTTGATACTTGTTCTTCATTCCATACTTCCTTATATAAATATTTTCATCGATCATTATCACAAATCCATAATCATTTACATTCATTGAAAACTACTACAACACACATAAATAGGGATCCACAATCTGCATCTTTTTCATTTATTTTCAACCCTTGAAATTTTATTTCAATACGCATTATTAGATGATCAAATATTTATATATCCTTCATTATATAATTCAAATTTAACTTTTATTTTTTTTCTCCCCCTTTTCATCAACCTTTAAATTTTCATTTACCTCCCACTTATAAATAATACAAATATTTAGGAGAAGATGGTATCATTTTATACATTATTACAGTTCCATCAACCATTACACTATTTTAATATGATCAATGATTGATGTAAAAACAAGAGTGTTTCACATAGACAATATTTTTTCCATGATAATAGAATATGACTCCATATATTAAATAAAACTTCACATATCCTTTCCTAGGATCTTAAAAACTATTTTCTCGATGTGATAATTTGTTGACATCAATTATAATAAAGATATATTTTTTATCAAAATTATAAAAAAGATTATAATGAATGATTTTGAGCTGAATACCTACAATAACATCAACACAAACATAAAATTCATTCATGTATAACAAATATGATTTAAACATTTAAAATGTATTGAGTCTTCCCCAAAAATTTCATTTTAATTAACTATACAATATAAATTTATCCTCCCATTATATTACCTTTTTACCAAGGATGTTAAAATTGGAATCAATTACACTTTAATGAAATTTGGTGAAGAACCATACAAAATAAATCAGTTTCTATGAAACGAATATTTGTTGACGCCTATTAAAATATTCTACACATATATCTCGATCATGGAGACACTCCAAATTTTTATCAATGAGGTATCTATTCATTGAATGACATTTGAGGTATTTAAATTTTTTATTGTTCCATGATGGATTACATGAAGTTTCTTTAATTGTTATAAATATTTAAAACATAATAAATTATTATTCATTCCTCATATTTTCATGAAAATCCTAAATGAGATATCATTCTAGGATGATTTATATCGATTTAGATATCGAGTTTTGTGTATGTGTACCCAAATTTTATTTCTCCCCGTAGGAATAAGATTTACATTTAATTTGAAAAATTTAATACATATAAATACAATAAAAACATTTATAGGAATAATGTAGATTATTTTTTTATTCAATAAGAACAATTACATGAATGTTATTGAACATGTCAAACTGGGATTACTTATAACTCCTATAAAATATATTATTGGTAGGAGTAATGTGTTGAATGTATATGGAAGTTAAAATAATTTTAAAGACCCATCATTTGAAAGTCCCAAAAAAATATGGTTGGATGATTTTTTAAATTTCAAAAATAAAAAATAAGGTAGTTATTTTAAATTAGATAACAATAAAATAAATTTAGAATAAAACAAGATCCTAATGATATGGTAAGGGTGTGAAGGTGAATTTTGGTTGATTTTTTTAAAAAATTATTTCTTCTTCGATGTGAAAAATAATTTCATGCACATCTACTAATTAATTAGATTAATCTACCTTTATAATAGTTTAATAAATATTTGTAAGATTATTTTATCTCACCACATACAAGACTCATCAAAATCCATTGATGTTTTTTATGTAGAAAACAAAATAAATATCACTGAAAGATTATTCTTATATGAAAGAAAAATTTCCAAAAAAATTTTTTTTAATGAAATAAGGTGATGTGAAGAATTTATGGAATGAAATCAAAAAGAGATAATTCCATAAAGAAAATATTTCAAATAATTATTTAATGAGAAAACAGTACAAAAATTCTTATATCTGGATTTATAAAAAAAATTAGATTATATAATCAATAATATTTCCAAATCATTAAATATCAATGATTATTCGTTGCTTTGATATGTATCCTACCACTATATATTCGAGTGTATATCAAATTAAAATAATTTTTATAAATGTGGATGATCCTCATATTTATTAGATAAATTTTTTATTTTTTTATTTGTTCGATTCATGAAAAACTACGTGCAGTATCTAAAGTAATTCATTAACAAATAATTTATCATTTGTCAATGGTCATCTATCATTGTTACCTTTCTATGACTTGAGAAGAACAATTGAAATTGAAATTAACCAATCAATTTCACTTAGATTTTGTATAAATCCAAATAAATATAAACATACTCATTTATATATTCATTATTTTAACATCTCTAACAATATTTAAAATCATAAAACAAGGTTTTAGACTATGGAAACCACTGATTCATAGTGTCACACAATAACCCTTAAACAGTTAAATAAAATTGAACTATATTTTTTACCAGAAAAATTATTCTATTACCGAAAAAAACAGTACACTCCACACTCAAGTAATTTATTTTCAACAATATGAAAGAACAAATAACCTTCAATAATTAATGTACAATTATAATCATACGTTACAAGAGAATAAATAAAAACTGATTTTAGTCACCCATCTCAAAACCCTCTGCCCTTACAAACAAAATAACATCAATTTGGCTTCAATAATTTAATAATAAACCTTATAATATATTTACATAGAAATTATATAGAATACCTTGTGTTCCTAATTATTCATCGACACTATCTTAAAATTTGAGACTATAAGATTCAACCATCATCTTTAAATCATACCCCAAAAAGATAAACATAAATAACATGAACTTATTTGATTTCATAGTTTCAAACACATATCCCCATAGTCGATACATTGAAATTGGGAAAAAATATTATGGAGATTAGGATGATCCACCACATCCTTATTTGTTATAAAATATCTCTAGTACATGATTTATCTTATGATTTGATAATGTCAACAAAAATAATTTCATTTTCGTTTTTGGTCTTTTCCTGGTGGGATTTAGTGAGATCGACCATATATTTTACACATTACCAAAATTCTAGAGAGTAGTCTCGGTTAATACTAGCTTTTAATTCTAAGAGCATGAAATCCATTTTATTCCATGACAAGATCTAGCTCAACCTAATATCCCACTCAAGTACCCAAGTCAACTGATCTTTAAAAAGAATAAATATAGGCTGGTATTTGATTTTTGTGGCATAAAAATTGTGTTGATTGAGACATATATTTTCATCCATGACCACAAATAACTACAAAAAGGTTTAATTTTATCCTCATCCCATATCAACCTTTAATCCTTCTTCACAGCTAAGACATTCCGTTCCACACTTCATATTTAGTTCAAGCACAACTCACCTACCAATGATTTCACTAGGTTTATAAATATCTTTCAACCCGACAAAACACATCAAAAACCATAAAGATAATTCCTATAGATAATAATTCCCTAAATAAACAGTTACAACTATGATGGGGTTTTACTCTTCAAAATTCCATGGTCTAGATCATATTTTTTCAAATTTCAATTTTATAATGGTCCACTAGTGGTAACTCTCAATAACATTCATAGTAAGTTGAGTATGGATGCATTATTTATAAACTATCATTTAACGTCTATTGAGGTAAATATATTTGGAATCTTCATCCCCTCATGGTAGTTCCCCTCATTTGGTATGTTTTTTTCACCCATAATCACTAATGATACTATTATTGATTCATTTGGTAGGTTATTTCCTCTTTCACACTTGGATACAAAAGAGATCATGAGCATTCGTGCAGTAATTTGTATGAGGATATGGTAGGTCGATCTAGTAGGATTGATATTTTTATATTGTGGTAGGTTTAACTATAATAAGAATCTATTTTATTATCTTGAATTTAGAGTGAATTTTCTTTATCAAGTAACTCATAATGTATCAAACTAGTACCAATGATGTTGTCACATCATCAATTGACTACAAATGGGAATTTTTTTAAATTAAAATTGAAATAAATGAGTCAATAAAGAATTAGTTTTTATAATTAGAATAAATTCTAAAAAAATAGTCTCTAATTATAAAAATTGTAACATAAAATTAATTTTCAAAAAAACTAGAAATAAACAATGTTTTAATCAATTATAATATCATTATTATTATTCTAATAAATTTATATAAAAACATATGATAATATTTAATCATATAATATTAAATAAATTTTAGTACCCTAAATAAAATTTCTACATATACTATAATTGACTATGGATTTTGACCATAGAATATAAAAAATTCATAAATTGTTCATGAATGACTCATTTTTGTCATTTAGAACTTCAATAAATCATTAAAGGTGATGTTTTGTAATTTAATGAAATAGATTTACAGAAAATTTACTCAAATGTATGATAATGTTGTTCCTTAAGAAATCCATTTTAAAATTTTAATGTGTGAAATTAAATCCCAAGACTGAAAAGGTGAGCTTCCAATAACAATTAGATTTAAAAAATATTCTTTCACAAAAACTCTTTCATATGAATGTTGATTTTACTATTAGAGGATGCTGATTCGGTCAATATTGTTTTTTGGTTTTACAAAAAAGGATGAAATTTGGAATTTGGAATTATTTTAATCAAATAAAACATCTCTTTTAAAAGATACATCCAAAAATCCCATTGCCTCAAGGATAATATCTCCAAAAAATTAAATATCCATTATAAACAGAAAACACCTTTTAGATGAGTACATATAATATTAAAAATATGCATAAATAACTCATCCTATATATTAAGAAATAAATAATGACTGAATTAATAAATGAAATCTCTTTCCTAGATTATGATGTTCATTTCATATTTCATTAAAATAAATTTTTTAATTTCTTAAAACCTTTTGAAAATGTTGAAAACCAATTATTATTTTAAAGACTATTCTCTATGTCTGAAAAATAGTTTTTTTTACAGATAATGAAATTGATTAACCAAAGTATTTATATAGGGAAACAGAAATAATTAACTTCAACAAGACGAAAAATATATATAAAATTTTAGAATTTTATTCTTCCACCTAATAAGAAGAATTATAATCCAAAAAAACCATTATTTTTAAAAATATTTTCTAGGTTTTATAAATGTATTATATTAAAGTACATTTTATCCAAAATTAAGAAGTCACATCCCCCACAAAAAAATTAAAAAATTTCCACATTGTTAACTATAATACAGGAAAAAATTTGAAGAATTTAAATATTGTTATGATTATCCATTTATTAATTTTAATGCATGATCAAGGTTTAAAACATAATTCCAAAAAAAGTTATACCAAAATTTCTTATTGGTCAATAACACTAAATTGAAAAATAATGTGCATTTATTTCATTTTATAAAGACACGTTAATTTTATAATAAAAACAAGAATTAGAATGTAAAAATATGAAAAAAATAGTGTGTAATTTCATGACACGGAACTCGTATAAAAGTAATATATATAAAAAATGAATTTGAAAAATTAAATAATAGTCAACCTGGAATAAAAACAAAAAAAATATAAGCTTAATAAAAATGTAGAAAAAAAATTTATTGACCAGACCCTAGAATTCCTGGATCCAGTGTCTACACCTATTATATTGGAATGATTATAAGGAATCAAATACTAAGGTATCCTAGAGAATAATTTTCTTGGTAAACCATATACAAACAAGTGACTTTTATTACAAATGGATACACTAATTTAAAAATATTTTTTTATTTAAAAGATAAATTTATTATATATATCATATAATTAAATATCATTATTAGAACACTTATTGGATTAACAAGGAATGGAAAAAATAATGGTGATATCAAATAATATGTAAGGGTAAATATAGTGGAAAATTAATGAATAAAATAGAATAATCAAGATAACTAGATAATAACATAATACACATGACAGAAAATCTATAAACTGATAATAAATTGAGTAAAAAATATAGAAAGATAAATATCAATAAACACATGTTATTAAAATAACTAGATAAGGATAAATAAATATAAAAAGGTATGAAACTGAAAAAAATTATTTTTATCAATAATTTAAAAATAAAATATATCCATAGACTTTTTAATAGTGAAATTCTCACAGATAATAAATAATGAATCCAAATTAAGGAAATTATTAATTATTCAAAGTTGATTATGAGGAACAAGAAAACTTATACCATAAATTCATTTCCATAGATGGTTTAAAACTATAGGTTAAAACCCATTTAATATGGGAAAAATATTTGTATTAATATAACCAGTCAATGCATCAATGGGATATATAATATCCGAGTCCCACCCATCATTTCCAGTCCAAGTCATTCCTTATATAGAATAATCAAAATTCAATACTATTCTTTATTTAATATCTTTATTGAATAAATATTAAACATTTATCAATATTTTCTCATTGGAGTATAATTCAAAACAAAGTTTGATGATGTTGATGAATGGATATACCATCAAAATATCAATCAACATTCTTGTGGAAGAAAATATTTAAACATTCCAAATTGTCCCATACCACTTAGAAATATTTGAATCATAATTCCCCATAAATTAAATGAAAATTATAAAATAATGAAAATAAGGAGATTCATGACAAAAATTTTATAACTAAAAAACGTATATAAAATTGAAATTAGTTTTGGGAAATATATATTTACATGAAAAATTATATAGATAATGAGGGGAAATTAAACATTAAATGATCATAGTAAATTGAATATTTCAAGGGTACTAAAAAATAAATCCAAGAAATGAATACCAATACTATGTTTTTCCAAACCATTCAAAAACCATATAGAGTAAAATAATGATTGTATCAATAAAATATATCCCAAGTGGAGTAAAAATAATGGTTTGTTGTCACGGATGAATATAAATACAACAAAAAGGTCTTTTAATATAATATTGATTAAAATATCAAATTTATTTTGAAAAAAAATTGAAAATAATTTATTTTGAAAATAACTTTTGAAATAACTTTCTTTGAAAATTAAAAATTCAAAAATGAAAAGGATATTTCAATGAAATAATGATGGGTAAATTCGTACATGTTGTGCAAGGTAAAAAAAACAATCCTATTTCACTGTAAATGGTTAGAAATATTCCATGTTTGGAAAGAACGAAGATGATTACATAAAAAATTCAAAATACAAAAGGGTAAAATGTAATTAATAAATCATCTTTGAAAGGTTAATTATGTTTACAAAATAAATTTTTTAGAATAAAACAGTTTCTCTTACTATAAAGTTAAATGAAGTCGTGTTTTATTATACTAAATTTATAAACCAATTTGAGAACCATATAATGTAGAGACGTTACTATTAATTGGAAAAGGTCATAAATAACCATCGGATGAAAACAATTAATGGTTTTACTAAAAAATTATAAAATAATTTACTCTAATATAAATTCATGTGTAAATAATCCCAAACAAAATTAGATTGTAAAGTAAACCATTGAAAAGAACAAAATGTGGATGTGAGAATCACTCAATGAATATATCATGCATGTCAAATTTAAATACACATAAAAACAAGTGTAAATAAATAATTATATAGAAAATTGTTTTCACACAAAAAATCACAGGGTTTTAATGAATCAAGAATGTAATATAACCAAATGAAAAGGATCGAGGTTATGAAATTATTTACCACTTGGAATTTTTTTTCTAAAAACCACTAAGATAAAAGAATTCTAATTGACACTCAAGATACCATAATGATAAAACTATTCATGAAATTATATATCAAATTGTATATTAGATGCACCCACAAAATAATTAAGTGGTGAATATGACATTTATCTCACGTATGTAAAAAGTGAGAGGAAAATCCGTTAACTTAAGTTTCCTTTAGGGTGAAAATCTTTTAACCTCTTATATAGTGGTTTAAATAATGTTACAAACTTATCAAACAATCATAATAATATTTAGAATATTTATAATATCATATATTATCCTTTTATATTATTTTATTACTCATTATTTAGTAATCATTCATTGTTTTGAATATTTCGGGTGTTAATTGACTATTTTCTCAAGTATAATTTGACTGGTAAATTGTTGTTCATACCATGGTTTCGTCATCTCCAGAATGAAAAAAAATTACTTAAAAGCCATATATATTCATTAAATATTCTTTTATAAAAATTTATAAAAACCATAGATAATAAATGGAATGCATCATTCATGTGGTGTGTGGATGACACATACGCATGTACACTAATTTCATTTATTTTTTGGTATTAAAACAACAAAATTTAAATTAAATATATGTATATATATATATATTCTAATAATAGTATAATATTTATGTCCTATATTGGATATAGTTTTATTAAAACTACCTTTTATACATTCCATGTATAGTGGAAGGAATCATATCTCTTCGAGGAGGTGGTAGTCCCCACATCCACAAACGATGTTATCAAATTTACACAAAATGGAAAGTATAAGGGTATGCGTTGTATAAAAATATCTGAAGAATAATGATATTTTAAATATCATATATATCCTATATAATTTTTTTCCCTCAACATTCGCAACCATGGGAGGTTGTGAAGGAAAAACGGACGACATCATTTTTTGAGGTGGTAGATCACCGTACACATAAATGGTAAATACGTTACCCATTAAATATTAGTGTGTATAACTGTAGGTATAACCTCTATAATATCATATCAGTATATTTATTATAATAGTTTTATTATGAAATCATGGAATAATTGTGTTTTATGTGGTGTATAATGAAGGTATAACAAACAAAATTGAGAAAGGATGTTACCTCTTATTTGGGTAACTCATTCGGGTTTACACAAATGGGATTATTTGGATAATTTTATGACTAATGTGAGCCATATATAATTTGATTTGGGATATTTATTATCTATTTTAAAAGATCTTGGTTGCAAAAAAATGTATTTAGAGGCATGAATATGTGAGAAGAGTGAGATCCTTTTTATGGTGGAAGAGGACTGTCAATCTAGTAAATTTTTGGTAAGGGAATTCCTCCCACAATTCCCACTAAATACTTGATAAGACATACATAAAAATCAGTATAGGTTATAAATATTTCAATAAAATTATTTTTTGAAATGTTTCCAGGTAATTAGTCTAATAAGATTAAGGTTAATCCTCTTGTGAAACTAATTTTTATCTTAATCACTGTTATTAATTTCAATCACTTTTATTAATGTATTTTTTCAAAAAACAAAGTTCAAATTATTATAAATCATAAATTATTGTGATTAAAAATATGGAATCCATTTTCAGATGTTAAAATCTCTAATATATAGAAATTAATTTTAATTTAATCTCGTAGACGGGACGACAAACCATGTTTTAAACGTAATATGTTCAAAAGTTTTCTGTGTTTTTATATTCAATATTAATGTTAAATTGATTATAATGACCTAAATTGGATTAAATGGTATACATTTTATCTAATTAATCTTTGAAAAAAGTATAAAATATAGTTTTACTGTATAAATATATTAGATGAGGAAGCAGTTTTGAATTTAAATTCAGTATTTTTAACTATTCATCAAAAAATGAAACTTCACGGAAATAAATTAGACATTCAACCTAACCTTATTTTGAAGTTTATTTTTCATAAATCACATTTATTTTGAAATATAAAATGTATATATTTTTTAATATTTATATTTAAAATAGGTTATCCATTAAAAGGTAGTAAATTTTCTTTTAAATAAATATTGTTTTTATGCAAAATATTGGGTTTTCACTTACCTTATGAATATAAAATATTTTAGATGAATTAAAAAAATATTTTATATAATGTAGTTTTCATTTATTTTATTAATATCACTCAATAATCTTAATTAATTTAATTTATTATGATAAAATAACTTTGTGGGCATAAAAATAATTTTCTAGAAAAATATTCCCTTTATATTCAATTGGTTCTTATATTAAATTATAATTAATTTGAAATCAATGAATTCATTTTAAATTTTTGAAAAAATATATTTCATAAGTTAGTTAATACTCTTCCAAACCACTAATTTAATGGATATTTTATATCTTATTATGTTAATTTATAATATTTTTAATAATATATTGTTGTTCTGTAAAACTCGGTCTTGTGTGTGACACACGTTATCGAAGAAACTCGTTATCAAGTTTGACACACTCTAACTTAGTATCACATTAATTGAAAGCTATATCATTGATTGAATTTACTTAAATTAGTAAATATATTTTAATGTTTTGGGACATTATATTTTATTATGTTCATGGTGTTGTATATCACACATGCTATTGATTATAATGTTCTACATTTTGAATTTTTAAACATTGAATTCTCCCAGCATTAAATAATTTTTTCCCTTAAAATTTAAATTATATATTTTTAGTTAAATTTTAGATATTTTCTTTATTGAAATCCAACATCAAGTGAAGAGATCGAAAAAAATCCTCTAGAATCGAGTGATTGAGAAGTAAGATGGTCTCATGGATGAAAATTTCAATATATCTCTATTTAAGAGAACATTATTGGAATATAGAGATACATACCTAGAGTAAATGATTAAATATTTATATGTGGTGATTGAGGTCATCAATACCAAATAATTGACTGATCAACAGAATGTTGAGTGTCTCAAATCCATAAATCAAGGATGATTTAAAAGACAATCATTCCAACAAAAAAGTAATGTATTAAGAAATCCTTTTTTGATGATTTTTCTAATGACGAGTAATTATTTTATGGGATACAAATATAATAAAATATACATAAGTAATATATTTCTATAAAAAAGCATCATTTTTTTTGACTTTGATGAAATTTCAATTTTTCCAATAATTAATGAATATAAAATCAAAAAATTATCTTATATTTATGAAGCACTAAAATAAATTTATAACAGATTATAAGTCCCATAAATGAGTCGAATGTATAACTATTTGACTATAATTATTCTGTAAATCCAAAATAGTTAATACATTAATCCCTAAACGAGAAAATTATACAATTAGTTCATTATTAATTTTTATTCATTAAATTGTTCAACTAGAAACAATAACATATTAATACAGAAATTGTGTAGGTTAGTGGTTTTCATTAATACCTTATCATCCTTTGGTCATGGTTTTATGTCTTGTGGCCTTTCCAAATATTATAGGTGATCACCCAGAATACATTTTGTCATTTTCAAAAACCATGGTAACAAATATAATGGAGATCCTTGAAATATAAACATTACATAACATTTTTTCTATAGTTTTTCACACTACCACAAAACATAAATACAACATCCATTTATTTCAACATAGGTACTTCCTTGGTATAAGGTCTATCCTTTATAAGATGGGACTTCCTAAAACCAAAAACCATATTGGGAGCATAATTTATCATATTGAAAAATCTATATAATCATTTTTAGGATGTCTAAATCATAACTCATTATTTTCTATTTAAGACTACTCTGGGATAACATTGGTCATTCACTGTCATTATCAACTTAAAAAATTAATAATTTTCTGTAATGAAAATTTTAATTATTTTCATAATATCCCACAAGAGTGTGAAAATAGGTGTACAATAAGGATCGTTGTCGGGTTCCAGGTTATGCTCAAGTCAAGACCAACACAACTTGTCAAATTTGTTACCCCTAAGAATATCTATGTTAAAAGCACATACACTATTAGTATCTAGACATGGATGTATTTCTATGAAGACCCACATAATTTCTACCTTAACAAACATTTAGGATGTTATTCTATTCATATACTATAATTCTTAATTAGGGATATTTTCTCTAATAAATGTTATCATAAATATAGTTTCAAGGGTTTCTACTAAAAATCATATGATACAAATTATATTGACTTGAATGCAGAATGTCTGGAGTCGGTGTCTAATACCATTTAATCTGCATGATTATAAGAAATAAAATCCAAAACGGTCAAATATTTAGTTGTATTGGTAAACATGGTACATACATGATTCATGTATTTCAAATGAATACAATAATTTTAAAAAACAATTATCAAGGTTAACATTATTCCATCCAGAGTATCCTTTCATATCATTCTTCGTAATCTTATTGGATACTTGGGGAATGGAAACAAAATAAGGAGGAGATAAAATTATTTTTATTGGTATATATACTGGAAGGAATAATGAATCAATTAGAATAATAAATATGAAAAGGTAATAACTGAATACACATTCCATGATATCAATAAACTGAGAAGGATGTGCATGAACAATATGGTAGGTTAAATAACTAAAAAACATGCCATTTAAATAAATAGACATGGAAAATAATTTTTGTAATGTAATAAACTGAAAGAAAAATTATATTTAATCAATAATGTGAGAATTAAATGAATCCATAGACATTTCCATTATGAAAATAGAAGAAATAATAATCATTTAATTAAAAATAAGTAAATGGTAAATTATTGGGAATCATGTCTTAGGCTCCAAAAAACCAATACCATCAAGACCATTCAAAATAAAGCTTAAAATTAAATGAAGAATCCCATTTAATTTTTGAGTCATTTTACTTTCTTAAGAAACAATCAATGAATCTAGGGGATATAAAATGATTTTGCCCAACTCTCATAACCCTTCCAAAGAATTCCTCAAATAAAATAATCATATTTAATAATATACCTTAAAAAATAACCATATTTAATAAAGAATACATATTTATCATTATTTCATCAATAGAGGATAACTAACAACAAGGTTTTTTGATGTTTATTAATGGATATCCCATTGAATTATAATTAATACATTCTTGAGGAGACTAATCATTAAACATTTCAAAGTTTCCCATACCACATTCAAGTATTTTATTCATAGTACCCATAAATTAAATTAAACATATAATATCATGATAATTAAGAGATACACGATTTAACATGTCTATGTAAACACCGTTTGTAAAAATAGTATACATTTTATGCATTAAACATATATATGATAAGTGATATGGATAATGAGGGTAAATTCAATGTAAAATTATCATAGGAAACTTAATCTTTCAAGGGGATTAAACAATGAATCAAGGAAGTTATTTTTGATAATATTGTTGGATAAATCAATTGTAAAACATGTTGAGAAAGAATAGGGATGGTCTCAATACAAAATATCCCAAGTGAAGTAAAAATAAATTCCTTTTGTTGATTATGAATATAAATACTACAAAAACATCTTTTAAAATTTTAATTGAGGAAAATGTGCTATTTTATTTTGGTTTTTTTGAAAATCCTACTATTTGAAAATAATTAAAAAAAATTATTAAAAAATTATTATTTTTAAACACACAATGTGGGATTCATGTAAAGACCTAGAATTTATATGGAATTTTTTTCATAAATACAAGGGAATTTTACAAGTCCGCAAAAACTGATGGCACTTGATTCCATGGCCTGGTGTGCCTGGAATCAATTTCTGGAGTTCTGTTCGGGTACTTTCAGTAAACGTACAAGAATGACTTTATAACATTTGAAACGGTGCACGAAATTGAAATATGAGGGCACCGTTGAACTCACAACATCAGTATTCGCTTAAGAAGACTTTCACTTTGATGATAGTGAGTTGAGGATCAACGTTAGTTTTTGGTTTTTCATGTTATGTAATAAAATAATGTAAGCTCAATTTATTTTATTTTGAACCTCCATGTGGTGGTTGGGTGGTTAAAACATCCTAATGGGACTTGGATGTGGGACCACAACACCTTAACCTCCCTTGGGAGGTTATGGTGGTGGGTCCCACCCAAGCATAACCTCCCTTGAGAGGTTATAATGTGGGGAGCACACGACGCTTAAAAACCTATTAATAGAGGAGGGTTAAACCTCCTCAACTCTCAATTAAATGGGGAGAAACCCCTTGACCTTATCCACCATAAAGGAGACAACTCCCCTTTAATTTAATTTGTGCCACCTCTCAAGCATTAATTAGGTGGAGCAACTTAATTTAAATCTACAATTTGATTTTTAATGACAACTCCACCCCATTAATTAAATGATTCAACTCATTTAATTAAATAAATCAATTTGAATTTACATCAACAAGAATAATAGTTCCTAATCTATTATTTGGATATGATTTCATTGTGGGTGGCGTGGAGAGAAAGGAGGAACTTAGGAGAAATATTGGGAGAAGGCGCCAAATGAAGAATGCTTCCAACAAAGAACAATCATCCTAGACATTATTCTTTGGAACCCCCTTCGACGTGGGACTTATTCAACTGATCTTCCCACCACATAGTCACTAACGAACTGACGCACGAGCTTGGATTGGAAGTGCCTGGCAGACACAATGAACGACGACAACATCCTCTTCTTCTCACGACTTCATCGTCGAGCAACGATCAAAGGAAGGGTGTTTACCTTGAGTATTATCCATTTCCTTCTTCTTATATTTGTTTAAAGATGAATTGATGTGATGTATTGTAAACATTTTTCATCCACATTTCTTTCTCTTACTTGAACCAATTGTTATCATCCGTAAACGCAGAGGTTGTGGGACAAACTAACATGGCCCGACTCCCTCCGCCGATCTCTTGGTGATGTTTCTTTCAGCATGGTGACGAAGCGGAAATGAGGCGATGAAGCCGCCAATGAAAAAGTCTGCGCTACCTGCGGCCTCCATGAACCACACCACCCCCATGGTACCCCAGTATTCCCAGCAGAACACCACCGGCTCGCGCCATCCCGAACCGTGCTGAACTGACATGCTCGGACGCCAGCCAGCCTGCCCATGGCATGCCCGCACACATCACATGCATGCCGCCATCCTCCCTGCCCACTTCCCATGCCCCGCCAGCCTCACCGTGCCCTGCTGGCACCCATTAGCCTACTCGCGCGCTGCCTGTTGCCCCGCTGGCCTTCCCACACGTTGCACGTGCCCCGCCGGCCGGCCTGTGCACTGCCCGCGTCCTGGCTCCCGGCCAAACCGGCCGAGACGCATCGGCCACCCCAGCAGGCCGATGGAATTCATTGCGGCATCGCTTGCTGAATCAGCTCGACATTCCGGGCCGAGCCACCCGAGTCATGCCCCATTTGGTGCTGGCCAAACTGACCCCAGCCTCCGGGCTGACCCGCCTACGCAGCGACCTTTGGGAGAATTCGTCCCTACAGTTCACTGGGTCGGGCCCAGAGGACTAGGCCGAACCAAGCGGGCAGACCCGCCCAACGGGTCTGACTGGGTCAGCTCAGTCTTGGTTGGGCCGAGTCGGTCTGACCGTGTCAGACCAGGCCCATGCCCATTACCGACCCTGTTACTTCCTTTGCCATATCTTTGGTACCAGACAACCATTTGATGAACCACCTGCGGTGAAGAAAATCTTGGAGGAAAATGGTTCTTTTGGTATACCCCAATAAAGGATTGGAAAATGTTGGTATAAGGCCCCAGCCTTAAACCTTACTCAATATTGAGTTATTACAAGATTACACATTTAGAATTTTTTCAGGTTTAGAGTTTTAGATAATTAGATCATAAAACTTGCATTACATTCCACATTTACACAAAGTGGTTACATAAAAGACAGTATTCATTTTACCCCTCAACGGAAACATATTTAAAATAAAACATGGATTCTTTCTTGATACTTCGTTGACACTATCATCATATCATGTACCCTTACCTTGACCTGTGAAAAACATTTCATAAAGTTGGGATGAGCATAAAAAGCTCAGTAAGGGATATAAAAAATATGGAAAGGAATCATGAGTTCATATGTACATAAGAATGAAATCATACTTTACCATAAAACATAGGCACTTTAACATACCTCATCAAATCATAGAAATAATAAGACATAAAAGGTAACATGAGGCATTCATAACATTCTTATGTAGGGAGTAACCCTCTTGGTTTCATTTGGAATACCCACCACAATATATTCCCTAAATCTCTTCGGATAAACCTTATCGTTTCACTCCTTCGCGTTACCCAATGCATTGGAGAGCTATATCGGGCTCACCCGCCCTTAGTTTTTCACAGAACCACCTATTTCCCTAACAATGCCCAAGAACCATAACATAAACGTATCACATAAAATATTCATAAAATAAACATTACAGTTCCACATTTCAATCACAATATAACATTTTAGTATATTGAAATAATGAATCCATTCAAAAAGAAACCATTTCCAAAACCATTTAAAACATTTAATAAAGAGATTTTTGAATCAAAGTGTCCCATACCACCTTGAAGCTTTTAAAATTTTAAACCATTAATATCAATATAAATAAATCCTTAAAACCAATTTGAAAACATGGATATTAATGGGACCCATTTATAAGAATAAATCATTAAAACATTTAAAACGATATTTTATTTAAAGTGTTTTTAACAAAAAGAGAGACTCTTGAATACAATAATGGAAAAATAACATTTCATCAGATCTTTATAATATCATGAGAATAAAGTAATTCATGATATAATATTCCAAAGGAAAGTATATACACCAAATAAGAGTAAATTTGTTCATAACAACAATGAAGTCTCAATAGAAATGTAAAATGAGATGAAATCCCCTGTAAAGAATGTACCCTTAAATTAAGGATAAATCAATCTCATAATTTTGTGTGAAACATATAAATACACCAAATATAAGTGGATATTAAGTCTAAAACACTCAAAGGTCATTCACACATATTCAAATGAGGACATATTCAGTAACTACATGTTGAACCCAAAGAAATCAAAATTGGGTTAAAAAGTTCCCTTGGTAAAATTCGACAGCCTAACGGCATCACTTCAAAATTCAGAAAATGAGTTGATGAGAGATAAAAAGGGTATCTCATCACTTGTACATAAAATTTAAATCAATAAGTATATATAAGAACATATACCAACATACTAGTATGTGAATTAAAAGACATAACAAAAGAAGTATTTTAAAAAGAGGAGGGTGAAAGGTTCCCTTACCGACATGGGTATCTTTCGAAACATACGCCCCGTGAAAGAAGGACAATAAAACATTGATGTAAATACTCATAAAAGAAAGTATATTACACAAAGAGTAGAATAATTTATAGTAAATACACCACTCAAAGAAAATTGTGGCAAATGTAGCATAAATCTCTCGGGAATAAAAGTGAGATGAAAAATCCCTTACGAAAACTCGGCAGCCTAAAAGCGCCACTTAAAACATCCAAAAATGGATTGATGGGATCAAATAGGGTCTCTCATACTATTAAAATAAAATTTAAATCAAGAGGAATATAAAAGAACATCCCCCATCATAACAAAGATGAGCTTAAAATATGTGACATAAAGGAGAGTACTTAAAAAGAAAGAGAGAGGTTAGATCTCTTAAGAAAATTCGGCAGCCTAACGGCGCCACTCAAAACATCCAAAATGGATTGATGAGAGAGAATAGGGTCTCTCATCACATGAACATAAAAATTACAGTAATATTAATATAAATGAACATCCCAATAACAAGAAAGATGAGCTTTAAAAGGAATGAGATAAAAGAGTGTACTTAAAAAGAAAGAGAGGAGTAGGATCCCTTACCTCAAGTCCAACTTGTCTTGTTCGTTTCTTTATATTCATGAATAATAAACTTTTTTCAATTTATAATTTCTTAAGGACCTCTTATAAAGATTATTATTAAATTCATATCACATATTTTAATGTAATAATAATTGGTTAATAATATTAGTTCATATCAGACGTTTTTGTCGATGTTTGGTACATTAGTCAAAATTTGAACTTGTTGGAAAATAATTTTCCATGTAGTTATAGGTACATAATATCCAGAATAGTATTGATGTTTTAAATATAATATATATCCATTATATGTTCAATTTATACCATTCCATATCATTTGGAGTTAAATTAAAAGCTCCGTTCATGGAGACGGTAGGCCGTACGTACGCATGAACGCTACTTTCATTTTTTTTGTCATATTAATGGAATTAAAACAAAATGAGAGAGATATATATATATGTTATAATTACAGAATGATATAAATAATTTATATGTAATATATTACATATATATCCATTATATCTATGTACTTATAATAGTACATTACATTTTGAGATAAAAAATGAAATGTACCGTTCATGGAGACCGTAAGCCGTACGTACGCGAGAACGCTACTTCCATTTCTATTTCATATTTAATATAATTAAGACATAATGATAAATAATAGTATTTTAATTCCAGTATGGTATCATATATTATATCATTAAATATATCCTTTATACGTACCACATATGGTATTAACGAATCAAATCACATTGAGGGGGCGGTAGTCCGCACTTCCTTAAATGATGATATCGTGTTTACCCATAATGGAAACCATAAAGGTATGCCATAAACTAAAAATACATAAGCATAAGTAAAAAATAAAAATATTATATATCATATATAAATATATTGACATCTTAATGTCCACCTTTGAAGGTTTTAAAAGAATGTTGAACAATCATCGTTTCGGGAGGCAGAAATTCACCATCCACGGAAACAATATGTTCTTTAACCATTAGATGTAGGTGTGTGTAAGTGTAGCATGAATACTTCTTATAACAACATCCTAGTATATTTATGATATTGGAGTTGTTACAAAAGAAATGAATAAAAAGAGTTTAGGGGGTTGGAGAAGCAAAATAAAACAAAAGGACACAAGTGAAGACATTACCTTAAAATCGGGTAACTCCCTTTGGTTTGAGTTCAAAGGCTTCCTTGGGAAGACTTCTTCCCAAAGTGAGGCTTCACGTAGTTATAGACGGATGTGGAGAGACAAAATGGTCAGGGTTTGGCCGAGCCAAAGGCTTTGGAAGTGTGTTTAAGGTGGTAGAGGTGGGGGCCTTTTATAAGAGGAGAGGAGTGGCACTCTTGGAAAGTAAGGAAATGTTACATTATTTAAAATGAGTTTCAGATATTAATGGTCCCACATTGATTTTTTTTCTAGTATAAGGTGATAATAGTTCTAAATCCACCCATCCAATAGGTTTTGTACATGTGTAGGTCTTAGATTTTACATTATCTTTCCATTTTATTTAAATCGTTAAATAATGAGGTCATCGCTGTATCATCATGATGTCATAAATAATTTAATTTATTTAATGTATAAAAATTATAAAAAAAATACTATGATGTATGAAATCGTTTTATATTTCCAATGACTATTTATAGTCAAAAATTTGACTTGTGTAACCCCATGTAAAAAGTTTTTTAGTAAAATAACTCATGTTTGTGTCATTTTTACATTAACATTAAATAAAAATGTATTTATGTCATTTTCCAACCAAAGTTGCTCCATGGGGTCCCCAAGTTGACCCATGGACTGTCGTTGTCGGACATGACTCATCCAATGAGTGTAGGACATGTGTCTAGGTCATTTCATTTTATTAAAACATTATTCTTACCTTAAACTACACTAATTACCTCTAATCGCGATTAAAAACATAATACGTTACTATTCACCAAAAAATTATTTTAATCCCATTGAACCACATTTTAATTCTTAATGAGAACCATGTATGTCATATTTTTGAAATTCATAACACAAAGATGAAAATCTTTCATTTAAACAGAAAATCAGTTTTTATAAGTACCACTTAGTGGTTTCAATATTCATCAAAAATTGACGTTTTTCCAAAAATTATCAAAAATTCACCCAAAGCTATATTTGATATTCCGAATTCAAAAATGATGTCTATTTTACAAAATTCAAAACATATAAGTTTCATTAATTAATTTAATAATTAATTCCCGCTGCCAAAACAAATAGCGTGTTTTTATGAAACAAAATGTATCAAAAGATTGACACAAGTTTTAGTCCGATTTCAAAGTGAAATTAAATCCAACCACCACTATTGGATTAAATGGTAGAAATATATTCTAATTTCACTTTAAAAAAAATTCATAAGATAATATAATCATATAAATAAATTAGATTAAAAAGTGGTTTTGAATTAAAATACAACATTTTTCACTATTCATTAAAAATTGAACTTTTTCGGAAAAATACCAAAAATTTACACAAAGTAAATATTGATGTCCCGATTCTAAAGAAGAATTTTATTTGGTCAAATATAACACATAAAATTGTCAATACGTGGATTTAAAAGAGGTTCGCCATCAAAAGGTTGTTAATCGACCTTTAAAAAAATATTAGAATGTTTACGCTTAAAATTGGATTTATTCGCATTTTTAATCCTCTAACATTTTTTTGTAAAAAGTAAAAACATTGGAAAAACATATATAATCATTTGGTAGTTAGTTCTATTCATTCCTTCCATCACAACAGCTAGGCATTAAATACCATTTAAAATAATATTATTTTATTATTAGAGTGTAACGTAAGATTTCAAATGAACTCGTTGTTGTGTATTGGGTAATCCATCGAGCATAGTGTTCCCTTTAAATTAATATTGAAATTTTATTCAAAAATAGGGAAAAATATAAAAATTTCATATTTTTATTTACCTGGGGTGTTACAGTTGGGGTACATCTAGGTTGGATCAAAAGTAAATCCATCCGGGTCCTTCGAACGGAAATGCTAATAACTCATAGACTGTGCATCTGATTGACACATAGTCTATTGAGTTGAGAATATTATGACGATACAGACCTTTTAGATTCTTCTTCATGGGACTTGGTGGATGTTGACGTATCGTAACATGGCTTGAGGAGTTGTCCCTCCAATAATCAAGCATTCATTGTAGAAACCCTGCGACTGGATGTGCACTGACGATTGTTCCTAGATCATGTGTTGGACTGAAATAATTGCTGGTCCTAGATCATGTGTTGGTCGGACAACTCAAACGAATGTTCCAGGATCATGTGTTGGTCTGACAGTTCCGACTTCTGTTCCTGGATCATGTGTTGGTCCAACAAATTAGCTGGTCCTAGATCATATGTTGGTCCGACAGCTCTGATGATTCAGAGGCTATATCTGATCATCTCTATCTCTATACATAAGTTGTATACATGTGTGAGCTGAGTCAGTAACTCTTGTGTTTCCTGGTGATTGAGATGAATTACTTGATAAATTTGTTAAATGTATTGTCATATACCTAAGTGGGGTTATAAGATGATTTCATACTTTGTGGTTTACCATAGTTGGATTTTGAGAGACCTTGAGGGTCTTGGGTTCCTTAATGTGTATTATTATACTCACCCCTACACGGGATATGCTCACACCTCATTGTGTTGGATGATGACGATGGAAAATGCTAAAGGAGGTTATGTAGAGGACTGGACAGTACCCGGATGTAGACCATGTGACGATTCGGTGCATGGAGTAGACTGACGGATGTGGAGTGCTGAGTAGTCCATTTGTACGTACCTTTCAGGTAGGAACCCCAGAGGACAACCATGTGGCTTCTTTACATTCATCAGTTGTACTTTCTTTTTTTTTTGTACTTTTACATTTCTGTTGGGCTTGTATTTTCGGCCCCCTTTACTTTTACATCACTATTTTGTACACAGCTTCACATAGTGCATTGCTTTCAACTCCAACTCTCTTGTGTGATTTTAATCTATATATTGGCAATGCCTTCCCAGTTTTAGGGAATTATGCCTTTGGTGCTAGTCACCAGCCCTTGGCCTATGGAAGGCTGGAATGGGGTAGTCACAGCACGATCCCCGGGGGATCAGTCATGACAAATTGGTATCAGAGGACTCGATTATACCGCAAAACATAGGAATCTAATCTTTCTTTTCTGTGAAGAAATAGTTCCATGGGTACTTAGTTTGGTTTACAGTTCATGGAGTCTAGTGTCGGTGCGGTGACTTACGTAACCATACACCAAGACCATGACTTCTGATTTCATACTCATTACACAAAAACACTGAATGCATTTGTGTTTTCAAGAGTTTTCTTTGTGACATCTTGAGTCAGCTCACCAGGTATAACTTATTGACTATGACACAGCAGTTCCTTTTCAGGATGCCTCCACGCAGACAGCCAGCCAGGGTTCTAGGAGTTATATGTACAGATAGCCCACCGAGCGACGAGGCCTCAGTGCAGTGCCCTTTTCCAGCAGAGGTACCAATGGTACCACAACCCATTGGGCCACCGATTCCACCAGCCCCAGCAACAGAGAGTGAATGCCACCTGAGCACGTTTCATGGTTCCTAGCGCTAGAGGCCTCCTAGGTTCAATGGTGAGAAGGACCTGCAGGCAGCTAAGGATTGGCTTGAGGCTGTGGTGAGAGTCTTCAGACTAGTAGGGACACCAGCAGACCTTATGGTTATCCTTGTTGCGATTCTCTTTTAGGCAGTAGTATGCATATGGTGGAGCTTGATGCTCTAGTTTCATGATGAGGTGAAACTACTCTAGAATAACTTCGAGATCCTATTTCGGGCGGAGTTTGTCCTAGCCACCCTTCGTGTGGTGTGGATATAGGAGCTACTGCATCTACAGCGGGGTAGCATGACAGTGGCATAGTACTCAACGAGGTTCATCGAATATCGTGCTATACTGCCGATATGGTACGAGACACATTCTTAAGGTCTCAGACCTTCGAGAAGGGGATCAATCGAGATATCAAAGCTTCGATGATCTCCCTCATCATCCCGAAGTAGGTTGGGGTGTTAGAGGGCACCCTCCTAGTGGAGAGTTTCCTTACTGAGTAGTCACCAACATCGAGCCCCATCACTAGTCGACATGTGGTTTTTCTTCTACAACTGGTAGTAGACAGATGTTATAGAGGTCCAAGCGGACCAGACAATCCGGTGGACGACCTAAGGACATAAGTTCAGTAGTGCAGGGCACATGAGACAGAGCATGTCATGCCAGGAGCAGGCAATGCTACTCTTACGGGGAGCATGGTCATATGGCTCGTGACTGTCCGACCCTTCGTACTGATGATCAGCAGACAGTTGAGGGACCTCCCATGCAGAATGAGAGGTTCGATCGAGGGGGTCCGTAGGTGGAAGGTGGATGTGGCGGAGGATTTTTCCATGCAGCTGGTGGGTGACGATGATTCGAGGTGTTACCGCCACCACCACCAAGAGGTCCACCCTGATCACATGGAGCAGGTGGACATGGGAGATCTGAGCTCTAAGAAGCTGAGGCACAACACCATGGTGATCTAAAAATGATTTGAGGTATGATCTTTGTGTACTCCACCTTAGCTACAATTCTTATAGACATAAGTGCTAGTCTATCTTTCATTTCCACTGCCCTCGTTCGGAGCTCGAAGATTCTGACAGAGTTGTTGGCACGATCTTTACGGCTAAAGAATCCTATGGGAGTAGACTCAACGATTACAAACTAGTGATGACAGGGTGAGATTACTCTAGGATTCAAGAGATTTGGATGGGCTCTCCTCATAGTGGGATCAAGGCCTTACAACTTCATCTTGGGAATGGAATGGTTATCTACAGTCCATGCTCAGATTGAATATATTAGGTGCTAATTGCATTGTGTCCATATGGATGGGAACAAGTTCACATTAACTAGTGAGAAGGGAGCCTTTGTAGTGTAGGACAGACTTACTCGGAGGATGGTGCAGCCAATCACTCATTAGTTGGCCTACATTACCCTTAGAGTAGTTGATGTGGAGAGTCCGAGCTATCCTGTAGTGGTGGACCAGCACGTGGATATTTTCCCAGAAGATGTTTCAGTACTACCTCATTGTAGAGATGTGGACTTCTATATTGACATGTACCTCGGGATACCACCAATATATACTCCAGTATATCAGAAGGATCCCGCTGAGCTTCGTGAGCTACGGGTACAACTGGAGGACATACAGGGGAAGGCATTCATCCATCCCAATGTTTCTCCCTTGGAAGCCCTGATTCTATTCTCTAAAAATGCATATGGGAGCTTAAGGCTTTGTGTCAATTAACTTCTCCTGAACTAGGTGACTGTGAAGAACATGTACCCACTGCCAAGGATTGATGGCCTCTTTGATCAGCTTAATGGAGTGTTGTGGTTCTCGAAGATAGACATCAGATCGGGCTATCACAATCTCAGAGTTCAAGACGATGATGTGCAGAAGACGACCCTCAGATGTCGGTACGACCACTACGAGTTATTGGTTATGCCTTTCGGCATAACCAACTCTCCAGCAGTGTTCATGGGTCTCATGAACAATATCGTCCATCCATACCATGATTACATTGTCATAGTCTTCATCGAAGACATTCTGATCTTCATGACTAATGAGGAGGAGCAAGCCTATCATTTGCGGGTAGATCTGGACACACTCTGAGAGCACTAGATTTATGGTAATCTCTCAAAGTTCCAGTTCTAGATCCGAGAGTTTCACATCTTGGAACATGTCATCTCGGAGGCTGGAGTTGCAGTAGATCCATTGAATATTGAAGTGGTACAAGATTGGGAGCCTCCTAGGAGTGTGACGAAGGTACATTGTTTACTAGGATTGGATGGTTACTACCGAAGGTTCGTACAAAACTTCTCCAGAGTAGCAGCACCACTATTAGCATTGAAAAATAAGGGGAAACCCTTTATGTGGTCAAATAGATGCCAGCAGAGCTTTCTAGAGCTGAGGAAGAGGTTGAATAGTGCCCCCATATTGAGACTTCTATAGGAAGGAATATGGAACGTAGTCTACTGCGATGCATCGGCGACCAGACTCGGGTGTGTCCTGATGTAGGAGCGAGCAGTGATCACTTATACTTCTCGTCAGCTGAGAAAACATAAGCAGAACTACCCTACCCATGACCTGGAGTTAGCAGCAATGGTATTCTCCTTGAAGATATGGTGACACAAACTTATGGGTGAATGGTTGACCATGTAATATGATCAAAAGAGTCTCAGGTATATCTTCTCTTAGAAAGACTTGAATCCGAGACAACGGTGATGGTTTGAGTTCCTCCCGGACTACAACTTCGAGATAGTCTATAATCCTGGCAAGGGGAATGTTGTCACAGATGCACTCAGTAGGAGGTCTGGTATACAGCTTCTAGGAGAGGCGATGGAGCAGCTAGCTACATTGCAGATATCCTTTGTGGATAGGGACAGAGCAGCCGTTCTACAGTCTCTAATGGTCACTCCCGCACTCCTTCTCTATGTCAGGGAAGCACAAAATGGGTATGCTGACTACGAGACACGACATGCTCATATATCCAAAGGGCATGCACCTAATGGATTTTCTGAAGGTGGGGAGCACATAATCCTATTCACAGGACGTACTATGGTGTCAGTGATACTTTAGGATGATGTGTTGAAAATGTTTCATAAATCCCCTCTAACGGTACATCCAGGAGTGGTGAAGATATATCAGGACATCAGACGACGACACTGGTGGCCAGGTATGACGAAAGCGGTAGCATAGTTTGTCTCACGACACCTCACTTTTCATCAAGTGATGGCAGAGCACCAAGTACTAGAAGGCTTGTTTCAGCATTTATAGGTACCCGAGTGGAAGTGGTATGCGATATCCATGGACTTTGTGATGGGTCTTCCACGTACATCCAGGGGTCACAAATCGATTTGGGTGATCGTCGACCGACTCACTAAGTTGTACCACATCTTATGTGATGTAGATTGTACATTTTTATGGAATAACTTCTAAGATTTTCTCTGATCATGATGCACGATTTACTTACCTTCTATGGAAGGGGATGCTGGGGATTTTTAGGAAACAACATCGTCTGAGCACCGCCTTCCATCCTCAGATAGATGGCCAGACTAAGAGGACTTTCAAACCCTTAAAGACATGATACATTCTTGTGTCATCAACTTTGGTCGTAGGTGGGAGGACCACTAATGTTTAGTGGAGTTTTTATACAACAAACGTTATCACTCCACCACAGGGATGACACCTTTTGAGGCGTTTTATGGATGACCTTGTAGATCACCCTTGTGCTGGACTAACCCAGGGGAGTCAGCACTAGTGGGACCTGAAATGGTATGGGCTACCACGGAGAAGGTGCAGATCATGCAGGAGTAGATGGAGACTACACAGAGCAGATAGAAGTCGTATGTTGATAGGATATAGAGACCTCTAAAGGTTCGAGGATGGTGAACACTTCTTTTTACGGGTCTCACCTTGACGATATTTACAGGTATTATTTCAAGGTGGCATGTTATTTTCGCGATTCATCTGACCATTTCAGGTCCTCAGAAGAGTAGGCGAGGTGTTATACCGCTTTTCTCTTCCACCTTAGTTGCACCGGGTGCACGATGTCTTCCACATATTTTAGTTGAAGAGATACGTGCAAGATCCTTTACACATCCTCGACAATGGGGAGCTGGACGTCAACGATGGGGAAAATTTTATGGAGGTTCTAGTGGGGATTGAGGATTGACAGAAGCGGGTCCCACATGGATGGTTGATACCTCCGATGCACATTCTTTGGCACCACATGAACCTCCAGGAGAGCACATGGGAGTGGGAGGATCAGATGCATGCTTAGTACCTGCATTGTTTCCCCTAGTTCGAGTTGTAGCTTAAATTGACGTAAATATCTGAGGTGGATAGAATGTAAAGACATGGAATTTCCAAGGAATTTATTTTCATAAATACATTGGAATTTTATGATTCCACGAAAACTGACGGAATATGATTCCAAGTCCCTATGTGCCCTAAATATATTTCTGAAGTTATGTTTGGGTACGTTCAGTAAACATTCGAGCAAGATTTTATAACTTTTTAACTGGTGCTCAGAATTGAAATCTGAGGGAACCGTTGAACTTGCAGCGATGGTATTCTCTAAATAAGACCATCACTTCGATGGCAGTAAGTCAAGGATAAAAGTTAGTTTTTGGGTTTTCGTGTGAGGTAATAAAATAAATTAAGCTCAATTTATTTTATTTTTAACCTCCATGTGGTGGTTGGTTGGTTAAAACCTCTTCATGGTAGTTAGAGTTGGTACCACCACACCTTAACCTCCCTTGGGAGGTCATGGTGGTGTGACCCACATAATCATAACCTCCCGTGAGAGGTTATGACGTGCGGACCACATGAGGCTTAACCCCTATTAATGGAAGAGGTTAAAACCTCCTCAACTCCCCAGTAAATTGGGACAAACCCCTTAACCTTCTCCACCTTAATGGAGCCAACTCCCCTTTAATTTAATTTGTTCCCCCTCACAACAATTAATTATTTGAAGCCACCTAATTTAAATCACCAATTTGAAATGTTATGCCAACTCAACCCTATTAATTAAATGAGTCAACTCATTTAATTAAATTACTCAATTTTAATTTTCACCAATGATCATTATAGATCCTAATCTATTATTTGGCTATGTTTTATTTTTGGGTGAAGTGGAGAGAAAGGAGGAACGTGGGAGAAATAATGGGAGAAGGCTCTCAACAAATAACACTTCAAACGAAGAAAAATCTTCCCCGAATTTCTTCCTCGGAACCCCCTTAGACGCGAGACATCTTCGACTGATCTTCCCTCCTCATCGTCGCTAACAAACCGATGCACGAGATTGGATTGGATGTGCATGGTAGAAAGGATGAATGATGACAACATTGTCTTCTTCCCATTACATCATCGTCGATAAACAATCAACGGTAGGGGGTTTACCATGAGTATAATTCCATTCCTTCTTATCATCTTTGTTTAAAAAGGAATCAATGAGATGTATTGTAAACTATTGGTGTTCAAAATTCATCCTCTTTGTTGAACCAATTTTAATCATCCCTAAACGCAGAGGGTGCATTCCAAACTAACATGGACCGACTCCCTCCACCGATCTCTTTGTGAAGTTTCTTTCGACATTGCGACGTAGTGGAAACGTGGAGATGAAGGCCCCAAAGACAAAGGTCGCATTAACCGTGGCCTCCTTGAACCGTGCCACCCCTGCGATGCACCAGTGTTCCCAGCCGAAAAACGTCAGCCCACACGGGCCCGAGCCGTGCCGAACCGGCCAACCCGGCTGCCGGCCCCAAAACCCACGGCCTAACCACAACATGCCCACACGCTGCCCGATGCCCCACTGGCCTGCCAGCGCACTGCCCACACACCCCGTCGGCCTCCCCGCATGCTGCCCGGGATCCGCTGACCTGCCGGCGCGCTGCCCTGGCTCTACTGGCCTCCCTGCCGGCTGCCCGGGTGTCCCGAGGCCTGCCCGCATGCAGCTTTCGCGCCCCACCGATCGGCCCTCGCGCTACCTGCGCCCCATCTCCTAGCCGAACCGGACGAGCCGCGCTGGCCACCCGAGCCGTCCCATGGCATCCTTCACAGTGTCACTGGCCAAACTAGCTCAGTATTCCATGCTAAGCTACCTGAGCCGCACCCCACATGGTGCAGTCCGAACCGGCCCCAGCCTCCAGGCCGAGCTTCCTACGTGGTGGACTTCGGGCCGAACAACCTGTGTAATGCGCTGGGCCAGGCCCAGCAGACCGGGCCGAACCGAGGTTGATGACCGTCCGAACAGGTCAAGTCAGATCCATCGGGTAAGACCAGGTTGACAAAGACTAGGACGGCCGAATCTGGGTTGGTCCGAGTCAGTCTGACCAGGTCAGACTAGGCCCAGGCCCATTACCGACGTTGTTACTTCCTTTGGTAATATCTTTGGTACCAGATGACCATTTGACGAACCATCTACAACAATGAAAATCTTGGAACATGATGATTATTTTGGTATACTACACTTGAGGTTTGGACATTTTTGGGGTATGGCCGGGTTGGATGAAACATAAATCCAAATAGGCCCTCGGAACGAAAATGCTAATAACTCACAGACCGGGAATCTGATTGACGCATAATCTATTGCGTTGAGACCCCTATAACGAGACATACCATTAAGATAATTCTTATTGGTACTTGGTGGATGTTGACATGTTGACACTCGGATTTAGGAGAAGACCCTCCCCGAATCAAGCATGCTTTGTGGAAACCCTGTCGCTAGCTGTGCACTGACGATTGTTCCTAGATCATGTTTTGGTCCCGTACTTCTGACTTCTATTCCTGGATCATGTGTTGGTCTGACAAAATAGATGGCCCTAGATCATGTGCTGGTCCGACAGATCTGACGACTATTCTTGGATCATGTGTTGGTCCGACAGTTCTAACTTTTGTTCCTAGATCATGTGTTGGTCCGAAAGAATAGCTGGTCTTAGATCATGTGTTGGTCTGACAGCTCTAATGATTCAGGGGCTATATCTGATCATCTCTATCTCTCTACATAAGGGTTATACCTGTGTGAGTTGAGATAGTAGCACTTTTGTTTTATCATGATTAAGATGGATTACTTGATAACATAGGTATATGTATGGGTATATTCTTAAGTGGGATTTTCTGTTGATTTAATACCTTGTGGTTAATCCTTGTTGGATTTTGAGGGACGTTGAGGGTCTCGGGGTCCCTACTGAGTATTTTTATAGTCACCCCTACACGATCATTGCTTGCACCTCGTTGTGTTGGATACAGACGATGGAAAACGCTGACTAAGGCTGAGTAGCAGTACTAGACGGTGCCCGGAGGTGGACCATACGACCAGTCAGTGCACGGAGGAGACTAATGGATGTGGAGTGCTGAGGAGGCCATCTGTACCTACCCTTCAGCTAATAACCCCAGAGGACAACCTTGTGGATTCTTTAAATTCATTAGTTGTATATAACATTCAGCTGTTTTTAGTATTTTCCTATTGGGCCTGTATTTCTGACCCCCTTTACTTTTTCAGTACCCTTTTTTATACAGATTCACATAGTATTTTTCTTTCAGCGCTTACTCTGTTGTGTGAGGTTACTCTATATAAAGACAATTAATTCCAATTTTTAGGTAATTATTCCTTTGTTGCTAGTCTCAAGCCCTTGGCCTATGGAAGACAGGTTTGGGATAGTCACGGGACGAGTTGTGACACTTCAAATAAATGATGGTGTGTAAATCCATACATTCCATAAAAGGTAAAAATAACATTCCTTTTTGATTGTAAAATGCTAAAGAAATGAATTGTTCGGAAATTGAAAAGAAGATGATTTGAAAACATTTTTCAAATAAAAAAACGTACAAATTACTTTATATAATAATTTTGGAATGGTTAAAAATATTTTTGAAAAACCTTAATAGAGAATAGATTTTTTGAGGAAAAAAAGTTCTCTGACTAAAGAGGGAAATGATGTTGATTTTTAATAAAAACCTTTCATAAAAATTGTTATGTACAAAAAAATAAAAAAATGGTATGATTAAATGGAAAAGTTCATGAATAACAAGAGGAGAGAAAAATTAATGATTTTATTAGGCAATGATCAAATAATTTCCTCTAATGGAAACTCAACTATAAATAATGCTAAAAAATGATATTTTGAAGTAAACCCTTGAAAAGACAATAGCGTTGATGTGAGAATCAATCAATGAATAGACTATACATTTAAAATTAAGATACAAATTGAATAGTGGAATAAAATAATTATATAATAAAAAGTGAATAAACACATAATATTATAATATTAACAATAATGACGAAGTAATATAACCCAATGAAAAGGAGTTAGGTTATTTAATTATATACGACTGGGTATCTTTTAACTCAAATCCCCTTAGAATAAATAATTTGAATATAAAATAATTATAAAAATAATATAATAAAATAAATGATATGATATATCAAAAAAAATTTAGATACACGATAAAAAATAAGTATGTGGTGAATTTGAAAATTATCTCATGGATGTAAAATGTTAGATGAAAATCCTCAAACCTAGCATTTCATTTTTGGGTGAAAAACTTTTAACCTTATTTATAGTTGTTTAAAATATGAAACTAAGTTATTAAAAATTAATTTTAATATTTATTATATCATATATTTTCTTCTTATAAAATATTATTACTCATTTGATAGTAATCTTTCATTATTTTCACCATTTCGGGTGTTAATGGCCTAGTTTCTCAAGTATGTTTTTACTTGTAACTTAATGTTCTTAACATGGTTTCATCATATCTAAAATTTGGACCATGATTTATATATTATATATTTTTTATATATATGTATTTATAATAATCCATAATAGTTGGATGTTATAAAATACATGCACTATTTATGAAGACAGTAGGTTGTACGTATGCATGAACCCTGGTTTCATCTATTTCTCATATTAGAAGAATTTAAATTAAATTATATTTCTATATATTATATTTAGAGTATCATATTTTTTTCATATATATCATATAGGTTTGTTAAAACCTTGTTTTATACATTACTTGTCAAGCATGAATGAATCATATCACTTTGAGGAGGTGGTAATCCACACTTCCACAAATGATGTTACCATATTTACACAAAAGGGAAAGAAAAAAACAATGTGTTATATAAAAATATAATAAGTTTAAATAAAATATAAATATTATATATATATATAATATAAATAGTGTTTACATCTTAATTACCAATATTTATTGATGCTAAAGGAAAAAACTAATGACATTATTTTGTGAGGCGGTAGTTCAACATACACAAAAATGGTAAGTTCATTACCTAGTAGATTGAATTGTTAGAAAGTGTTGGTATTATCCTTATAAAATATAAATATATTTAGGATAATGATATTATTATATAATAATGGAATAAGAATATTTTATTTTCTGGAGAATGAAAATAATACAAAAGAGCTTGAAGTAGGATGTTACATCTTATTCGGGTAACAACTTTTGGTTTGGTACACATGCATTCCTTGGAGAGATTTATATCCAACGGAAGAGTTATGGGATTATGGGAGAGTGTTTTAGGATCTCTTTGGATGGATCTAGGTCTAGTAAAAGTGGATTTATATCATTAAATATTTGGGAGGGTTGAGTTCATTTTTATAGTGGAGGAGTGATATTCTTGTAAATTATCAAAAAAGGAATTCCTACCATGTTTTCCCATTAAAGGTTAATTAAAACATCATAATATATAGTATATGGTAGAAATATGACCTTAAAATATATTTTTTTTTAAATATTACAGAACATTTTGTCTCTTATGTTTACGGTTTTGTTCGTTGTTAAACTAATTGTTCTTCTAATCATAGTAATTAATTTCCATCACATTCTCTAACAAATTTTTTAAACTAATATAAAATTTGTAGAAATTATAAATTATTAAGATTATAATTATGTGATAAATTTTTCTAAATTACAATAACGTAATTGGAAGATAATGATTTAAATTTAATCTTGTAGGCAAGACGACAAAATGGGTTTTTTTAAATGTAAGATGTTCAAAAGTCTTCTATGTTTCTATATTCAATTTCAAAGTGAAATTGATTCCAATTTCTTAAATTAGGTTAATATATTTAAAATTTTTCTAATTAACCTTTAAAAATAGTAAAAAATATAATTTATCCTTCTAAATAATTTAGATGAAAAATATGATTTCAATTAAAATTTTGTATTTTTTTCTATTCATCATAAAATAAAACTTCAGAGAAAAATACTAAAAATACACTGTAACCTAATTTAGATGATTCAAATTCAATAATTATTTATTTTTTTAAATATATAATCAATAAAATTTTTAAAAAATGGATTAAAAATATTTTCACCATTTAAAGGCGGTAAAATTTCTTTTAGAAAAGTATTTCATTTTTTGCGTAATATTGGGTTTGATCTTATCTTATTAGTAAAAAATAAATTGAATGAATTTAAAAAATATTATATTTAAAATAATATATATATATATATAATTAATATATCTCACTAATTTTAATTATTTTAATTTATTTGGATTAAACAACTTGGTGGGCATAAAAGTTGTTTCCTATTAAAACATTTTATTTATATTGAATTAGTTCATATATAAAATTATAATAACTTGTAAAGACCCGCAAATTTCAACGAAATTTTTTTTTCTTAATTTTTTTTGGAATTTTACAAGAGCGCAGCTTCAGACGGCACCTGATTCCGAGGCCCGGTGTGCCCGGAATCAATTTCCGAAGTTTGGCTCGGGTACGTTCAGTGAACGGACGAGCGGGTTTTTCTATCTTTTGAACCGGTGCCCGGAATCGAATTCTGAGGGCACCGATGAAATCACAGCGCTGGTATTTGCTTAGAAACTCCTCTTCCGGAGTTGCGTTTGCTCAGACGTGGTTTTTAAATTTCGGGGCTTTAAGTCAGAAATAAAATAAAGTTTGTGCGACAACTTTATTTTATTTCACTTAAGCTGCTTGGAAGTCACTTGGAAGCCACTTGAACTGAGTTAAAGCGGATAGGGTGCTATCCGGAAATATCCTACCCCTTGTTAGGATATTTGTGAGGTGGGGCCTGCACGAGCGCCGCCGTTTCTTTCGCTAAGTAACGCACCCGCAAAAACCCGTCAAAGTAACTGAAAAGTCAACCGACGCGTTTTCTTTAATTTCTTAACAGACCATTTAATTGGGCGGTTTATTTCGTGAATTAAATGGGCTGTTTCATTCGTTGAATTAATTCAACGAATTTAATGGGTCGTTAGTTACGCGTTTTGCGTTTGTTGGAAAAATAATAAAATAGACAAACTTGTCTATTTTGGAGGATTGCTTTTGTTGTGCAATTCCTCTGAGCCTCCACCCTCCCCGCGAAAAACGCGAAGAACGCGAAGAACGTGAAGAACGCCGGCGACCGGAATTCGACGACGCACACCGTGATCTGCGACGTCGACGAGCTCTACCCGCGACGTTCTTCGGCGACGCCTCTTCTTCCGCGGCCGATCCTCGTTCGACAATTAAGGTGAGAAACGAATTGTTTATTTCTCCCCTTTTTTTATAATTCAATATCAACGGATTTAAATTAATCCGTTTGATCTTGATCCGGAGATTGGAGACGCGACGCCGGATACCGCGACGACGCGACGATCTCCTTCATCCGCGACGAGCGATTCCGCGACGACCTCTCGTCCGACGACGACGACAAGGTAAGGGTTGATTGGAATATTTTCCTCTCCCGTGATTTTATTTCTTTTAAAGTAAAGAACCTGATCTTCGAACAATTTTAATTTATTTAAAATTGTTGTTGATTATTTTCTTTTCCTCCCGATGATGTTTATGACTAACGCGGAGGGTGCGGATCTAACAAACAAGACCCGGCAACCCTCCACCGATCTTCCCTTTTTTGTGCGGATTTGGCGGACGACGACGAACGGTACGGCAAGGGCGATCCGTTGAACCCGCAGTGAAGATCGGCCCGCGGAAGGTGGTGGCGGCGCGGGTTGCCGGCGCGGCGGCGGCGAACCGCCGGACCGCGTCTGCGGTCCGGCCACCCAGCACGCGGCCCGCGCGGGGCGCGTTTCTCCAAAGCCGCGGGTCAAACCCGCGGCGGCTCACTCGGCCGCCCGGCCGAAGCCGAGCCGGGCGGTCCGGTCGGCCGGGCCGCGCCCAGGCCGGACCGGACCCGGCCGAGCCGGTTCGGGCCGGGTCGGGCCGACCCGGTTCGGCCGACCCAGGGGGGGTTCGGGCCGGGTCGCCCCGGGCCCAGAACCCCCGTTTCGGGCCCTCTTCGGTCTTTCGCCCATATCTTGGGCCTGGGACCTCCGATTGACGAACCGTCAGTGGCTACGCGATCCTTGGATCGAGACGGTCGTTTCGGTATATTACACTCAAGGTTTCAGAAGACTTTGGGTTCGGCCGGGTTGGTTCGTACACGAAACCAACCGGGCCCTCGGAGCGGAAACGCTCATAACTTGAGCTACGGACGTCCGATCGACGTACCGTCAGCTGTGGTAGTTTCCTCTAAGTGAGACGGAACTTTTGGCATACTCCGCCCGAGGATCGGATACAGTCGGAGTACGGTCGGGTTGGTTTTTCCCTAAAAACCAACCGGGCCCCTGGGACGAAAATGCCAATAACTCTCAGACCGGGCGTCCGATTGACGCGCCGTCTGTTGCGTTGAGATCCTGTTGTCGATACGGAACTTTTGGATACATCAACTTCGGACTACGTGTCAGTTGATGTATCAGCCTCTCGGCTCGTGGAGCGGACCCTCCTAAACGAGCTCGCTAAGTGCGGGAACCCTAGCGCTGGCTGTGACTTCGACGACAGAGCAGAGATCATCCGTGGACTGCGATGACGGCAGAGGAGAGATCCTCCGTGGACTGCGACGACGGCAGAGCAGAGATCCTCCGTGGACTGCGACGACGGCAGAGTAGAGATCCTCCGTGGACTGCGGCGACGACTGTGCAGAGATCCTCAGTGGACTGCGTCGACTACTGCACTCAGCGATCCTACGTGGATCAGTGCTACAGGTTCTGTGTGAGCCCGATCCTATGTGGGTCCTTACTACCGGTTCCGTGTGAGCCACTGCCTACAGGTTCTGTGTGAGCCCGATCCTACGTGGGTCTTTGCGGGGGTTAGTACCTATCGATCCTTCGTGGGTCCGATGACTTAGATGGATCAGTGATCATCTTTGACGTCATCTGAAAAAGTATACCTGGTTGAGCTGAATCTTATGTTACTCTCCTTTGTGGATTGTGTTGAACTATCCTTTGGGGATTTACTGTTTACTCTCCTTTGTGGATTTGAGTCTTGCTTTTCCTTTGTGGATTGAGTCGTTCTTGAGCTCGTGAGCAGAGCTAGAATTGGGGACTTAGGTATGTGTATGGGCATATACCTAAGTCGAGTCAGATGTTACTTCGTGATTGCATCTTTCTTTTGTGCTATATCCTTTGTGGATTTCGGGAGACCTTCAGGGGTATCGGGGTCTGTACTGAGTAGCTTATACTCACCCCTGCACGGGTTATGCCCACACCTTGTTGTGTTGGATGCAGACGACGGACAGCGCTGATCGCGGTTGGGGCGTGGAGCAGGACGGTACCTGGAGGTGGACCATTGGGCGGGACGTGCTCGGAGCGGACGTGGGACCCGAGGAGCCTGGAGGCTATCTGTACCCACCCTTCAGGTGGGATTGCCAGTGGACGACACGAGGCCGCCGTCTTTTCTTCAGTTGCTGTACTTTACTTTTCAGTTGGACTTTACAGTTGGGCTTGTATTTCCGGCCCCCTTTACTTTTCTGCACTCTGTAGTTACTTTCCGCTTGCTGACTCTGTGGTGGTTGTTACTTATAAAGGAAATGCCTTCCCTGTTTACCGGGAATTTACGCCTTGGTGCTAGTCGCCAGCCCCTGGCCTATGGAAGGCGGGCTTGGGGTAGTCACGGCACGGGCCCCGAGGACGGGTCCTGACAAATTGGTATCAGAGGTGGTCGGTTCTACCGCAAACTCTGATCGTCTTTTCTTTCTATATGAAGCAATAGTGTTTAGTGTATTGAGTGTGGTTATCAGTTCAGGGAGCCCAGTGTTGGTGCGGCGGCCGACGTATCCGTACACCAGGACCCTGACCCCTGATTTCCGACTTAATGCATGAAAACATTGATTGCGTGTGTGTCCCAAGTTTCTTTGTGATTACTTGTGTCAGCTCACCGGGTATACTGATCTGCTTTATGAAAGTCTCAAGTTTTCCTTGTGATTACTTGTGCCAGCTCACCAGGTATACTGTTCTGACTGTGGTGCTCTTGTTCTCCTTTTCAGGATGGCCCCGCGACGACGGCCAGCTAGGGTTCCGAGTGTAGGGCGCGACGGCAGCCCACCGAGCGACGAGGCCTCGGTGCAGGGCCCTTTGCCAGCAGTGGCACCTGCGGTAGTTTTACCCGCCGAGCCACCGATGCTACCAGTACCAGACGCTGACGATGCACGTCGCCTCAGGGCACTGCATGAGTTTCAGAGCCAGCGACCGCCCAGGTTTCGCGTTGAGGCGGACCCCCAGGCCGCCGAGGACTGGCTAGAGGCGGTGGTACGGATCTTTAGGCTAGTGAGGACACCAGCGGATCTCATGGTGATTCTCGCGGCGAGCCTCCTGCAGGCGGCAGCAGGACGATGGTGGAGCTTGATGCTCCAGGTTCACGATGAGGCATCCTTGCTCTGGGCGGACTTCGAGAGTCTCTTCCGCTCTGAGTTCGTCCCGGTCACCCTCCGAGCGGTGCGCATCCAAGAGCTTCTCCAGCTGCGCCAGGGCAGCATGACGGTCGCTCAGTACGCGGCGAGGTTCACTGACCTATCTCGCTACTCAACCGACATGGTACGGGACCCCTTCCTCCGGGCCCGGACCTTCGAGCAGGGCTTGCGACAGGAGATTCGGGCGTCGCTGCTCTCCCTCAGCATTCCGACCCAGGCGGGAGTGCTGGAGCGAGCCCTCCTGATCGAGAGCTTCCTGGCAGAGCCTTCTTCAGCGGCGAGACCTAGCGCAGGGCGGCAGGTAGCTGAGTCTTCGGCAGCAGGTAGCCGACGGATGACTCTCGGGTCCAGGCAGACCAGACCCCCACGCAGACGGCCTCAGGACACTGGCTCAGCAGTGCGAGGCACACAGCGGAGTGCCAGCCTTCCGAGAGGCAGGCTGTGCTACTCCTGCGGCGGGCAGGGTCACATGGCTCGTGACTGCCCGACTCGCCGATCAGAGGAGCAGCAGACGGTGGAGGGGCCACCCAGGCAGAGGCAGAGGGTCGACCGTGGCGGTCCGCAGGGAGGAGGCGGACGAGGCAGAGGAGCTGGCCGAGCAGCGGGTGGTGGGCGACGCTTCCAGGCTCTACCCCCACCACCACCAGGAGGGCCACCTCGACCACAGGGAGCTGGCGGGCATGGACAGGCCCAGCTCCAGGCAGTGGAGGCCTACGACCCCGACTTGCCAGAGATGATTCGAGGTACGATCTGTGCCTATTCCACCCTTTCTGCAGTACTTATAGACACAGGAGCGAGTCACTCTTTCATAGCCTCTTCCCTTGTTCGGAGCTCGGAGATTCCGACTGAGCCGTTGGCTCGATCCTTACGGCTAGAGACTCCTACGGGAGCAGACTCGACGATTACGCACTGGTGCCGGCAGTGTGAGATTACTCTAGGAGGCGAGAGCTTCGGCTGGGATCTCCTTGTAGCGGCGTCGAGGCCTTACGACGTCATCTTGGGCATGGATTGGCTATCCACGGTTCATGCCCAGATCGACTGTTTTAGGCGCAAGGTGCGATGTGTTCACACCGACGGGAGCATGTTTACCTTCACCGGCGAGAAGGGAACCTTTGCAGCACAGGATGGACTTCCGCGGAGGAGAGTGCAGCCCATCTCTCATCAGTTGGCTAGCCTCATCCTAGGAGCAGTGGACGTGCGAAGTCCAGTTTTTCCTGCAGTGGTGGACCAGTACGTGGACGTCTTTCCCGACGACGTTCCAGGGCTACCTCCTCGTAGAGAGGTAGACTTTTACATCGACTTGTACCCCGGGACAGCCCCGATATCTACTCCAGCATATCGGATGGCCCCCGCCGAGTTTCGAGAGCTGCGGGTATTGTTGGAGGACTTGCAGAGCAAAGGGTTTATCAGACCCAGTGTTTCACCCTGGGCTTCCCCGATTTTGTTCGCCAAGAAGGCGGACGAGAGCTTGCGACTGTGTGTCGACTATCGTTGCCTGAACCAGGTGACAGTGAGAAACAAGTATCCGCTGCCACGGAATGATGACCTCTTCGATCAGCTCAAGGGAGCGCGGTGGTTCTCGAAGATAGACCTCCGGTCAGGCTATCATCAGCTCAGAGTTCGAGACGAAGACGTGCAGAAGACGGCCTTCATGTGTCGGTATGGCCATTATGAGTTCTTGGTTATGCCGTTTGGCGTAACCAATGCTCCAGCAGTGTTCATGAGCCTCATGAACAGGATCTTCCAGCCATACCTCGACCGATTTGTCGTGGTCTTCATTGACGACATTTTGGTATACTCGACGACTGAGGAGGAGCATGCCTACCACCTGCGAGTTGTGCTAGACACGCTCCAAGAGCACTAGCTTTATGGAAAGCTCTCAAAGTGCCAGTTCTGGTTACGTGAGGTCCATTTCTTGGGGCACGTCATCTCTGAGGCGGGAGTTGCAGTGGATCCCGTGAAGATCGAGGCAGTGCTAGCTTGGGAGCCACCCAAGAGCGTGACAGAGGTGCGGAGTTTCTTGGGCTTAGCCGGATACTATCGGAGATTCGTGCTAGACTTCTCCAGAGTTGCGGCACCACTCTCAGCGTTGACGAAGAAGGGGAAGCCCTTCGTGTGGTCAGACAGATGTCAGTAGAGCTTCCAGGAGCTGAGACAGAGATTGACCAGCGCACCTATCTTGAGGTTGCCTGAGGAGGGAGTTGGATACGTAGTTTACTGCGATGCATCAGGGACTGGACTCGGGTGCGTCCTGATGCAGGAGCGGGCCGTGATCTCCTACAGATCACGTCAGTTGAGGCCGCATGAGCAGAACTACGCCACTCATGACCTGGAGTTGGCAGCAGTGGTCTTCGCTCTGAAGACTTGGCGGCACTATCTGATGGGCGAGCGCTTCACAGTCTTTTCTGACCACCAGAGTCTCAGGTATATCTTCTCTCAGAAGGACCTGAACCTGAGACAGCGGAGATGGCTTGAGTTCCTCTAGGACTATGACTTTGAGATAGTCTATACTCCTGGGAAGGGGAACGTGGTAGCCGATGCCCTCAGCAGGAGGACGGGCATTCAGCTCCTTGAGGAGGCGACGGATCAGCTAGCCTCCGTACTGATATCCTTCGTGGATAGAGACGGAGCATCCTTTCTTCAGTCTCTCACAGTCTCTCCTCCACTTCTACAGCGGGTCAGAGAGGCTCAGCGTGGGGACGCTGACTGTGAGACCCGGCGTGCACTGATATCCTCAGGTCAGGCGCCTGATGGTTTCTCCCTTGGAGCAGAGCACGACATCCTTTTCAGAGGACGTACCTTCGTACCGGTCTCTTTACGATAGGAGGTGCTGAGAGAGTTTCACACTTCTCCCTTGGCGGTGCATCCCGGAGTGGCGAAGATGTACCCGGATCTCAGGCAACAACACTGGTGGCCGGGCATGAAGAAAGCTGTGGCAGAGTTCGTTTCACGATGCCTCACCTGCCAGCAGGTGAAGGCAGAGCATCAGGTACCAGCAGGCTTGGTACATCCCTTGGAGGTCCCGGAGTGGAAGTGGGATGGCATATCTATGGACATCGTGACTGGACTTCCACTCACTTCCAGAGGTCACGACTCCATTTGGGAGATTGTCGACCAACTCACCAAGTCGGCACACTTCTTACCCATCAGAGAGCAGGGCTCAGTGGAGAGCTTGGGACGTCTTTACGTCCAGGAGATCGTACGGCTTCACGGTGTGCCATCGTCTATCGTCTCCGATCGAGATGCTCGTTTCACTTCCCGGCTTTGGAAGGGGTTGCAGGAGGCGTTCGGGACGCGGCTCCATCTGAGCACAGCCTTCCACCCTCAAACGGATGGTCAGACGGAGAGGACCATACAGACACTCGAGGACATGCTCCGTGCATGTGTTCTCGACTTTGGTCGCAGCTGGGATGACCACCTACCCTTGGTGGAGTTCGCGTACAACAACAGCTACCACTCCACCATCGGGATGGCACCATACGAGGCGTTGTACGGCAGACCCTGCAGATCACCGTTGTGCTGGACAGACCCTGGGGAGTCAGCACTCGTGGGACCAGAGATGGTCCGAGCCACGACAGAGAAGGTCCAAATCATCCAGGGGAGGATTAGGACAACTCAGAGCCGGCAGAAGTCATATGCTGACAGGAGGCGGAGGCCACTGGAGTTCGAGGATGGCGACCACGTCTTTTTGCGTGTCTCACCTCGACGTGGTTTACAGAGATTTGGCCGAGGCGGCAAGTTGTCTCCACGCTTCATCGGGCCTTTCCAGGTCCTCAGCAGGATAGGAGAGGTGGCTTATCGCCTGGCTCTACCACCTCAGTTGCACCGGGTGCGCGACGTCTTCCACGTGTCTCAGCTGAGGAGATACGTGCATGACCCGACGCACATCATCGACTTTGGGGAGCTGGACGTGGACGATGGGGCGACTTTTGCAGAGGTCCCAGGGGAGATCGAGGATCGACAGGAGCGGGTCCTACGTGGGCGGTCCATTCCTCTTGTGCGCGTCAGATGGCAGCACGGGAACCTCCAGGAGAGCACTTGGGAGCGGGAGGCTCAGATGCGTGCTCAGTACCCCCATTTGTTCCCCTAGTTTTTGATGTATCTTTACGGGGACGTAAAGCCCTGAGGTGGGAGTAATGTAAAGACCCGCAAATTTCAAGGAAATTTTTTTTTCTTAATTTTCTTTGGAACTTTACAAGAGCGCAGCTTCAGACGGCACCTGATTCCGAGGCCCGGTGTGCCCGGAATCAATTTCCGAAGTTTGGCTCGGGTACGTTCAGTGAACGGACGAGCGGGTTTTTCTATCTTTTGAACCGGTGCCCGGAATCGAATTCTGAGGGCACCGATGAAATCGCAGTGCCGGTATTTGCTTAGAAACGCCACTTCCGGAGTTGCGTTTGCTCAGACGTGGTTTTTAAATTTCGGGGCTTTAAGTTAGAAATAAAATAAAGTTTGTGCGACAACTTTATTTTATTTCACTTAAGCTGCTTGGAAGTCACTTGGAAGCCACTTGAACTGAGTTAAAGCGGATAGGGAGCTATCCGGAAATATCCTACCCCTTGTTAGGATATTTGTGAGGTGGGGCCCGCACGAGCCCCGCCGTTTCTTTCGCTAAGTAACGCACCCGCAAAAACCCATCAAAGTAACTGAAAAGTCAACCGACGCGTTTTCTTTAATTTCTTAACAGACCATTTAATTGGGCGGTTTATTTCGTGAATTAAATGGTCTTTTTCATTCGTTGAATTAATTCAACGAATTTAATGGGTCGTTACTTACGCATTTTGCGTTTGTTGGCAAAATAATAAAATAGACAAACTTGTCTATTTTGGAGGATTGCTTTTGTTGTGCAATTCCTCTGAGCCTCGACCCTCCCCGCGAAGAACGCGAAGAACGCGAAGAACGCCAGCGACCGGAATTCGACGACGCACACCGTGATCTGCGACGTCGACGAGCTCTACCCGCGACGTTCTTCGGCGACGCCTATTCTTCCACGGCCGATCCTCGTTCGGCAATTAAGGTGAGAAACGAATTGTTTATTTCTCCCCTTTTTTTATAATTCAATATCAACGGATTTAAATTAATCCGTTTGATCTTGATCCGGAGATTGGCGACGCGACGCCGGATACCGCGACGACGCGACGATATCCTTCATCCGCGACGAGCGATTCCGCGACGACCTCTCGTCCGACGACGACGACAAGGTAAGGGTTGATTGGAATATTTTCCGTTCCCGTGATTTTATTTCTTTTAAAGTAAATAACCTGATCTTCGAACAATTTTAATTTATTTAAAATTGTTGTTGATTATTTTCTTTTCCTCCCGATGCTGTTTATGACTAACGCGGAGGGTGCGGATCTAACAAACAAGACCCGACAACCCTCCGCCGATCTTCCCTTTTTTGTGCGGATTTGGCGGACGACGATGAACGGTGCGGCAAGGGCGATCCGTTGAACCCGCAGTGAAGATCGGCCCCCGGGAGGAGCAACGGCGCAGACGGGAGGCAAAACGGGCCACCGGAGCAACTCCGGCGGCCCGCGGAAGGAGGTGGCGGCGCGGGTCGCCGGCGCGGCGGCGCTGGCGACCGAAGGCGGAGGCGCCCGGCGCGCCGCCGGAGGAGTCCGCCGCGGCCGAGCCGCGGCGGCGGCGAACCGCCGGACCGCGTCCGCGGTCCGGCCACCCAGCAGGCGGCCCGCGCGGGCCGCGTTTCTCCAAAGCAGAGGGTCAAACCCGCGGCGGCTCACTCGGCCGCGCGGCCGAAGCCGAGCCGGCCGGTCCGGTCGGCCGGGCTGCGCCTAGGCCGGACCGGACCCGGCCTAGCCGGGTCGGGCCGACCCGGTTCGGCCGACCCAGGGGGGGTTCGGGCCGGGTCGCCCCGGGCCCAGAACCCCCGTTTCGGGCCCTCTTCGGTCTTTTGCCCATATCATGGGCCTGGGACCTCCGATTGACGAACCGTCAGCGGCTACGTGATCCTTGGATCGAGACGGTCGTTCCGGTATATTACACTCAAGGTTTCGGAAGACTTTGGGTTCGGCCGGGTTGGTTCGTACACGAAACCAACCGGGCCCTCGGAGCGGAAACGCTCATAACTTGAGCTACGGACGTCCGATCGACGTACCGTCAGCTGTGGTAGTTTCCTCTAAGTGAGATGGAACTTTTGGCATACTCCGCCCGAGGATCGGATACAGGCGGAGTATGGTCGGGTTGGTTTTTCCCTAAAAACCAACCGGGCCCCTGGGACGAAAATGCCAATAACTCTCAGACCGGGCGTCCGATTGACGCGCCGTCTGTTGCGTTGAGATCCTGTTGTCGATACAGAACTTTTGGATACATCAACTTTGGACTACGTGTCAGTTGATGTATCAGCCTCTCGGCTCGTGGAGCGGACCTTCCTAAACGAGCTCGCTAAGTGCGGGAACCCTAGCGCTGGCTGTGACTTCGACGACAGAGTAGAGATCCTCCGTGGACTGCGAGGACGGCAGAGTAGAGATACTCCGTGGACTACGACGACGGCAGAGCAGAGATCCTCCGTGGACTGCGACGACGACAGAGCAGAGATCCTCTGTGGACTGCGGCGACGACTGTGCAGAGATCCTCAGTGGACTGCGTCGACTACTGCACTCAGCGATCCTACGTGGATCAGTGCTACAGGTTCTGTGTGAGCCCAATCCTATGTGGGTCCTTACTACCGGTTCTGTGTGAGCCACTGCCTACAGGTTCTGTGTGAGCCCGATCCTACGTGGGTCTTTGCGGGGGTTAGTACCTATCGATCCTTCGTGGGTCCGACGACTTAGATGGATCAGTGATCATCTTTGACGTCATCTGAAAAAGTATACCTGGTTGAGCTGAATCTTATGTTACTCTCCTTTGTGGATTGTGTTGAACTATCCTTTGTGGATTTACTGTTTACTCTCCTTTGTGGATTTGAGTCTTGCTTTCCTTTGTGGATTGAGTCGTTCTTGAGCTCGTGAGCAGAGCTAGAATTGGGGACTTAGGTATATGTATGGGCATATACCTAAGTCGAGTCAGATGTTACTTCGTGATTGCATCTTTCTTTTGTGCTATATCCTTTGTGGATTTCGGGAGACCTTCGGGGGTCTCGGGGTCCTTACTGAGTAGCTTATACTCACCCCTGCACGGGTTATGCCCACACCTTGTTGTGTTGGATGCAGACGACGGACAGCGCTGATCGCGGTTGGGGCGTGGAGCAGGACGGTACCTGGAGGTGGACCACTGGGCGGGACGTGCTCGGAGCGGACGTGGGACCTGAGGAGCCTGGAGGCTATCTGTACCCACCCTTCAGGTGGGATTGCCAGTGGACGACACGAGGCCGCCGTCTTTTCTTCAGTTGCTGTACTTTACTTTTCAGTTGTACTTTACAGTTGGGCTTGTATTTCCGGCCCCCTTTACTTTTCTGCACTCTGTAGTTACTTTCCGCTTGCTGACTCTGTGGTGGTTGTTACTTATAAAGGCAATGCCTTCCCTGTTTACCGGGAATTTACACCTTGGTGCTAGTCGCCAGCCCCTGGCCTATGGAAGGCGGGCTTGGGGTAGTCACGGCACGGGCCCCGAGGACGGGTCCTGACAAATTGGTATCAGAGGTGGTCGGTTCTACCGCAAAATCTGATCGTCTTTTCTTTCTATATGAAGCAATAGTGTTTAGTGTATTGAGTGTGGTTATCAGTTCAGGGAGCCCAGTGTTGGTGCGGCGGCCGACGTATCCGTACACCAGGACCCTGACCCCTGATTTCCGACTTAATGCATGAAAACATTGATTGCGTGTGTGTCCCAAGTTTCTTTGTGATTACTTGTGTCAGCTCACCGGGTATACTGATCTGCTTTATGAAAGTCTCAAGTTTTCCTTGTGATTACTTGTGCCAGCTCACCAGGTATACTGTTCTGACTGTGGTGCTCTTGTTCTCCTTTTCAGGATGGCCCCGCGACGACAGCCAGCTAGGGTTCCGAGTGTAGGGCGCGACGGCAGCCCACCGAGCGACGAGGCCTCGGTGCAGGGCCCTTTGCCAGCAGTGGCACCGGCGGTAGTTTTACCCGCCGAGCCACCGATGCTACCAGTACCAGACGCTGACGATGCACGTCGCCTCAGGGCACTGCATGAGTTTCAGAGCCAGCGACCGCCCAGGTTTCGCGGTGAGGCGGACCCCCAGGCCGCCGAGGACTGGCTAGAGGCGGTGGTACGGATCTTTAGGCTAGTGAGGACACCAGCGGATCTCATGGTGATTCTCGCGGCGAGCCTCCTGCAGGCGGCAGCAGGACGATGGTGGAGCTTGATGCTCTAGGTTCACGATGAGGCATCCTTGCTCTGGGAGGACTTGGAGAGTCTCTTCCTCTCTGAGTTCGTCCCGGCCACCCTCCGAGCGGTGCGCATCCAGGAGCTTCTCCAGCTGCGCCAGGGCAGCATGACGGTCGCTCAGTACGCGGCGAGGTTCACTGACCTATCTCGCTACTCGACCGACATGGTACGGGACCCCTTCTTCCGGGCCCGGACCTTCGAGCAGGGCTTGCGACAGGAGATTCGGGCGTCGCTGATCTCCCTCAGCATTCCGACCCAGGCGGGAGTGCTGGAGCGAGCCCTCCTGATCGAGAGCTTCCTGGCAGAGCCTTCTTCAGCGGCGAGACCTAGCGCAGGGCGGCAGGTAGCTGAGTCTTCGGCAGCAGGTAGCCGACGGATGACTCTCGGGTCCAGGCAGACCAGACCCCCACGCAGACGGCCTCAGGACACCGGCTCAGCAGTGCGAGGCACACAGCGGAGTGCCAGCCTTCCGAGAGGCAGGCTGTGCTACTCCTGCGGCGGGCAGGGTCACATGGCTCGTGACTGCCCGACTCGCCGATCAGAGGAGCAGCAGACGGTGGAGGGGCCACCCAGGCAGAGGCAGAGGGTCGACCGTGGCGGTCCGCAGGGAGGAGGCGGACGAGGCAGAGGAGCTGGCCGAGCAGCGGGTGGTGGGCGACGCTTCCAGGCTCTACCCCCACCACCACCAGGAGGGCCACCTCGACCACAGGGAGCTGGCGGGCAGGGACAGGCCCAGCTCCAGGCAGTGGAGGCCTACGACCCCGACTTGCCAGAGATGATTCGAGGTACGATATGTGTCTATTCCACCCTTGCTGCAGTACTTATAGACACAGGAGCGAGTCACTCTTTCATAGCCTCTGCCCTTGTTCGGAGCTCGGAGATTCCGACTGAGCCGTTGGCTCGATCCTTACGGCTAGAGACTCCTACGGGAGCAGACTCGACGATTACGCACTGGTGCCGGCAGTGTGAGCTTACTCTAGGAGGCGAGAGCTTCGGCTGGGATCTCCTTGTAGAGGCGTCGAGGCCTTACGACGTCATCTTGGGCATGGATTGGCTATCCACGGTTCATGCCCAGATCGACTGTTTTAGGCGCAAGGTGCGATGTGTTCGCACCGACGGGAGCAGGTTTACCTTCACCGGCGAGAAGGGAACCTTTGCAGCACAGGATGGACTTCCGCGGAGGAGAGTGCAGCCCATATCTCATCAGTTGGCTAGCCTCATCCTAGGAGCAGTGGACGTGCGGAGTCCAGTTTTTCCGGCAGTGGTGGACCAGTACGTGGACGTCTTTCCCGACGACGTTCCAGGGCTACCTCCTCGTAGAGAGGTAGACTTTTACATCGAATTGTACCCCGGGACAGCCCCGATATCTACTCCAGCATATCGGATGGCCCCCGCCGAGCTTCGAGAGCTGCGGGTTCTGTTGGAGGACTTGCAGAGCAAGGGGTTTATCAGACCCAGTGTTTCACCCTGGGCTTCCTCGATTTTGTTCGCCAAGAAGGCGGACGGGAGCTTGCGACTGTGTGTCGACTATCGTCGCCTGAACCAGGTGACAGTAGGAAACAAGTATCCGCTGCCACGGATTGATGACCTCTTCGATCAGCTCAAGGGAGCGCGGTGGTTCTCGAAGATAGACCTCCGGTCAGGCTATCATCAGCTCAGAGTTCGAGACGAGGACGTGCAGAAGACGGCCTTCAGGTGTCGGTATGGCCATTATGAGTTCTTGGTTATGCCGTTCGGCGTAACCAATGCTCCAGCAGTGTTCATGAGCCTCATGAACAGGATCTTCCAGCCATACCTCGACCGATTTGTCGTGGTCTTCATTGACGACATTTTGGTATACTCGACGACTGAGGAGGAGCATGCCTACCACCTGCGAGTTGTGCTAGACATGCTCCAAGAGCACCATCTTTATGGCAAGCTCTCAAAGTGCCAGTTCTGGTTACGTGAGGTCCATTTATTAGGGCACGTCATCTCTTTGGCGGGAGTTGCAGTGTATCCCGCGAAGATCGAGGCAGTGCTAGCTTGGGAGCCACCCAAGAGCATGACGGAGGTGCGGAGTTTCTTGGGCTTAGCCGGATACTATCGGAGATTCGTGCCAGACTTCTCCAGAGTTGCGGCACCACTCTCAGCGTTGACGAATAAGGGGAAACCCTTTGTGTGGTCAGACAGATCTCAGCAGAGCTTCCAGGAGCTGAGACAGAGATTGACCAGTGCACCTATCTTGAGGTTGCCTGAGGAGGGAGTTGGATACGTAGTTTACTGCGATGCATCAGGGACTGGACTCGGGTGCGTCCTGATGCAGGAGCGGGCCGTGATCGCCTACGGATCACGTCAGTTGAGGCCGCATGAGCAGAACTACGCCACTCATGACCTGGAGTTGGCAGCAGTGATCTTTGCTCTGAAGACTTGGCGGCACTATCTGATGGGCGAGCGCTTCACAGTCTATTCTGACCACCAGAGTCTCAGGTATATCTTCTCTCAGAAGGACCTGAACCTGAGACAGCGGAGATGGCTTGAGTTCCTCCAGGACTATGACTTTGAGATAGTCTATACTCCTGGGAAGGGGAACTTGGTATCCGATGCCCTCAGCAGGAGGACGGGCATTCAGCTCCTTGAGGAGGCGACGGATCAGCTAGCCTCCTTACGGATATGCTTCGTGGATAGAGACGGAGCAGCATTTCTTCAGTCTCTCACAGTCTCTCCTCCACTTCTACAGCGGGTCAGAGAGGCTCAGCGTGGGGACGCTGACTGTGAGACCCGGCGTGCACTGATATCCTCAGGTCAGGCGCCTGATGGTTTCTCCCTTGGAGCAGAGCACGACATCCTTTTCAGAGGACGTACCTTCGTACCGGTCGCTTTACAAGAGGAGGTGCTGAGAGAGTTTCACACTTCTCCCTTGGCGGTGCATCCCGGAGTGGCGAAGATGTACCAGGATCTCATGCGACAGCACTGGTGGCCGGGCATGAAGAAAGCTGTGGGAGAGTTCGTTTCACGATGCCTCACCTGCCAGCAGGTGAAGGCAGAGCATCAGGTACCAGCAGGCTTGGTACATCCCTTGGAGGTCCCGGAGTGGAAGTGGGATGGCATATCTATGGATTTCGTGACTGGACTTCCACGCACTTCCAGAGGTCACGACTCCATTTGGGAGATTGTCGACCGACTCACCAAGTCGGCACACTTCTTACACATCAGAGAGCAGGGCTCAGTGGAGAGCTTGGGACGTCTTTACGTCCAGGAGATCGTACGGCTTCACGGTGTGCCATCGTCTATCGTCTCCGATCGAGATGCTCGTTTCACTTCCCGGCTTTGTAAGGGGTTGCAGGAGGCGTTCGGGACGCGGCTCCATCTGAGCACAGCCTTCCACCCTCAGACGGATGGTCAGACGGAGAGGACCATACAGACACTCGAGGACATGCTCCGTGCATGTGTTCTCGACTTTGGTCGCAGCTGGGAGGACCACCTACCCTTGGTGGAGTTCGCGTACAACAACAGCTACCACTCCACCATCGGGATGACACCATACGAGGCGTTGTACGGCAGACCCTGCAGATCACCGTTGTGCTGGACAGACCCTGGGGAGTCAGCACTCGTGGGACCAGAGATGGTCCGAGCCACGACAGAGAAGGTCCAGATCATCCAGGGGAGGATGAGGACAGCTCAGAGCTGGCAGAAGTCATATGCTGACAGGAGGCGGAGGCCACTGGAGTTCGAGGATGGAGACCACGTCTTTTTGCGTGTCTCACCTCGACGTGGTTTACAGAGATTTGGCCGAGGCGGCAAGTTGTCTCCACGCTTCATCGGGCCTTTCCAGGTCCTCAGCAGGATAGGAGAGGTGGCTTATCGCCTGGCTCTACCACCTCAGTTGCACCGGGTGCGCGACGTCTTCCACGTGTCTCAGCTGAGGAGATACGTGCACGACCCGACGCACATCATCGACTTTGGGGAGCTGGACGTGGACGATGGGGCGACTTTTGCCGAGGTCCCAGTGGAGATCGAGGATCGACAGGAGCGGGTCCTACGTGGGCGGTCGATTCCTCTTGTGCGCGTCAGATGGCAGCACGGGAACCTCCAGGAGAGCACTTGGGAGCGGGAGGCTTAGATGCGTGCTCAGTACCCCCATTTGTTCCCCTAGTTTTTGATGTATCTTTACGGGGACGTAAAGCCCTGAGGTGGGAGTAATGTAAAGACCCGCCAATTTCAAGGAAATTTTTTTTTCTTAATTTTCTTTGGAATTTTACAAGAGCGCAGCTTCAGACGGCACCTGATTCCGAGGCCCGGTGTGCCCGGAATCAATTTCCGAAGTTTGGCTCTGGTACGTTCAGTGAACGGACGAGCGAGTTTTTCTATCTTTTGAACCGGTGCCCGGAATCGAATTCTGAGGGCACCGATGAAATCGCAGTGCCGGTATTTGCTTAGAAACGCCTCTTCCGGAGTTGCGTTTGCTCAGACGTGGTTTTTAAATTTCGGGGCTTTAAGTCAGAAATAAAATAAAGTTTGTGCGACAACTTTATTTTATTTCACTTAAGCTGCTTGGAAGTCACTTGGAAGCCACTTGAACTGAGTTAAAGCGGATAGGGTGCTATCCGGAAATATCCTACCCCTTGTTAGGATATTTGTGAGTTGGGGCCCGTACGAGCCCCGCCGTTTCTTTCGCTAAGTAACGCACCCGCAAAAACCCGTCAATGTAACTGAAAAGTCACCCGACGCGTTTTCTTTAATTTCTTAACAGACCATTTAATTGGGCGGTTTATTTCTTGAATTAAATGGGTTGTTTCATTCGTTGAATTAATTCAACGAATTTAATGGGTCGTTACTTACGCGTTTTGCGTTTGTTGGCAAAATAATAAAATAGACAAACTTGTCTATTTTGGAGGATTGCTTTTGTTGAGCAATTCCTCTGAGCCTCCACCCTCCCCGCGAAGAACGCGAAGAACGCGAAGAACGCGAAGAACGCCGGCGACCGGAATTCGACGACGCACACCGTGATCTGCGACGTCGACGAGCTCTACCCGCGACGTTCTTCGGCGACGCCTCTTCTTCCACGGCCGATCCTCGTTCGGCAATTAAGGTGAGAAAAGAATTGTTTATTTCTCCCCTTTTTTTATAATTCAATATCAACGGATTTAAATTAATCCATTTGATCTTGATCCGGAGATTGGCGACGTGACGCCGGATACCGAGACGACGCGACGATCTCCTTCATCCGCGACGAGCGATTCCGCGACGACCTCTCGTCCGACGACGATGACAAGGTAAGGGTTGATTGGAATATTTTCCTTTCCCATGATTTTATTTCTTTTAATGTAAAGAACCTGATCTTCGAACAATTTTAATTTATTTAAAATTGTTGTTGATTATTTTCTTTTCCTCCCGATGATGTTTATGACTAACGTGGAGGGTGCGGATCTAACAAACAAGACCCGGCAACCCTCCACCGATCTTCCCTTTTTTGTGCGGATTTGGCGGACGACGACGAACCGTGCGGCAAGGGCGATCCGTTGAACCCGCAATGAAGATCGGCCCCCGGGAGGAGCAACGGCGCAGACGGGAGGCAAAACGGGCCACCGGAGCAACTCCGGCGGCCCGCGGAAGGGGGTGGCGGTGCGGGTTGCCGGCGCGGCGGCGCCGGCGACCGGAGGCGGCAGTGCCCGGCGCGCCGCCAGAGGAGTCCGCCGCGGCCGAGCCGCGGCGGCGGCGAACCGCCGGACCGCGTCCGCGGTCCGGCCACCCAGCAGGCGGCCCACGCGGGCCGCGTTTCTCCAAAGCCGCGGGTCAAACCCGCAGCGGCTCACTCGTCCGCTCGGCCGAAGCCGAGGCGGCCGGTCCGGTCGGCCGGGCCGCACCCAGGCCGGACCGGACCCGGCCTAGCCGGGTCGGGCCGCCCCGGTTCGGGCCGACCCGGTTCGGCCGACCCAGGGGGGGTTCGGGCCGGGTCGCCCCGGGCCCAGAACCCCCGTTTCGGGCCCTCTTCGGTCTTTCGCCCATATCTTGGGCCTGGGACTTCCGATTGACGAACTGTCAGCGGCTATGCGATCCTTGGATCGAGACGGTCGTTTCGGTATATTACACTCAAGGTTTCGGAAGACTTTGGGTTCGGCCGGGTTGGTTCGTACACGAAACCAACCGGGCCCTCGGAGCGGAAACGCTCATAACTTGAGCTACGGACGTCCGATCGACGTACCGTCAGCTGTGGTAGTTTCCTCTAAGTGAGACGGAACTTTTGGCATACTCCGCCCGAGGATCGGATACAGGCGGAGTACGGTCGGGTTGGTTTTTCCCTAAAAACCAACCGGGCCCCTGGGACGAAAATGCCAATAACTCTCAGACCGGGCGTCCGATTGACGCGCCGTCTGTTGCGTTGAGATCCTGTTGTCGATACGGAACTTTTGGATACATCAACTTTGGACTACGTGTCAGTTGATGTATCAGCCTCTCGGCTCGTGGAGCGGACCCTCCTAAACGAGCTCGCTAAGTGCGGGAACCCTAGCGCTGGCTGTGACTTCGACGACAGAGCAGAGATCCTCCGTGGACTGCGAGGACGGCAGAGTAGAGATCCTCCGTGGACTGCGACGACGGCAGAGTAGAGATCCTCCGTGGACTGCGACGACGGCAGAGCAGAGATCCTCCGTGGACTGCGGCGACGACTGTGCAGAGATCCTCAGTGGACTGCGTCGACTACTGCACTCAGCGATCCTACGTGGATCAGTGCCACAGGTTCTGTGTGAGCCCGATCCTATGTGGGTCCTTACTACCGGTTCTGTGTGAGCCACTGCCTACAGGTTCTGTGTGAGCCCGATCCTACGTGGGTCTTTGCGGGGGTTAGTACCTATCGATCCTTCGTGGGTACGACGACTTAGATGGATCAGTGATCATCTTTGACGTCATCTGAAAAAGTATACCTGGTTGAGCTGAATCTTATGTTACTCTCCTTTGTGGATTGTGTTGAACTATCCTTTGTGGATTTACTGTTTACTCTCCTTTGTGGATTTGAGTCTTGCTTTCCTTTGTGGATTGAGTCGTTCTTGAGCTCATGAGCAGAGCTAGAATTGGGGACTTAGGTATATGTATGGGCATATACCTAAGTCGAGTCAGATGTTACTTCGTGATTGCATCTTTCTTTTGTGCTATATCCTTTGTGGATTTCGGGAGACCTTCGGGGGTCTCGGGGTCCTTACTGAGTAGCTTATACTCACCCCTGCACGGGTTATGCCCGCACCTTGTTGTGTTGGATGCAGACGACGGACATCGCTGATCGCGTTTGGGGCGTGGAGCAGGACGGTACCTGGAGGTGGACCACTGGGCGGGACGTGCTCGGAGCGGACGTGGGACCCGAGGAGCCTGGAGGCTATCTGTACCCACCTTTCAGGTGGGATTGCTAGTGGACGACACGAGGCCGCCGTCTTTTCTTCAGTTGCTGTACATTACTTTTCAGTTGTACTTTACAGTTGGGCTTGTATTTCCGGCCCCCTTTACTTTTCTGCACTCTGTAGTTACTTTCCGCTTGCTGACTCTGTGGTGGTTGTTACTTATTAAGGCAATGCCTTCCCTGTTTACCGGGAATTTACGCCTTGGTGCTAGTCGCCAGCCCCTGGCCTATGGAAGGCGGGCTTGGGGTAGTCACGGCACGGGCCCCGAGGACGGGTCCTGACATAACTTTTTAACCTATTAATTGAATTTATATTCTCATAATCCCTATATATTCATATGTTATTTAATTATATGCATAACCATGAATTTAATAGTTATGTTATATCTTATTATATTAAATAACTATAATTTTAATAATATATTGTCATTCCGTAAAACACGTTCATGCCTATAACACAGGTCAACAAAATTACCCATTATTGTGTGAGACACACACTAACTATGTATCACATGAATTGAAAGATATAACATAGATTTAATTTAATTAAAATATTAAATATATTTTAATGATTTAGAATATTATATTCTCTTATGCGCATGGTGTGGCTTGTCAAACCCATTATCGAATAAAATGTTCATACATTAGAATTTTGAGGTGTCTTTTAAAAATCCCTTGATTTAATAAATATTTAAATTTAAATTCTTCCAAAAAATCTTCTTAAACCTAACATTTTACTGAAATAATTTTTATTATTATTATATAAATTACAATAAATTGCAGTAGATAAACTCAAGACTTCAATAGATTAAGATTACAAGTAATGAAAAACCAGAAGATTAGTGAAAACAAGTTATGATCCAAATTTATCCATTATATACCTCCATATTTTATTTAAAAGAAGTAGGATTATGTAACATTGTAGTTCACTTATTATTCATCTTGATAAAAAACAAGGAGGAAAAAACGTATAATCCAAGAAGCATGATTTATTATCATACAAAACAAAACAATATTTTAATATAAACAAAAATGAAAATATAATCACACAATTATTTCCATGGTTTGACTCCAATGAAGGAAAAAATATATATTCATAGGTTATATTTTATAAAAATTAAATTTTCAAGAATAATTATTGTATCCAAGACCTTTGTATTCCCTTTAAAATAATTCTTAATTCCCGGACCACCAACTATGATTGTTTTAATCTTATATCCAACAATTTCAACAACATGATTTTTAAGTACTCCAGGAATGATTAAAGTTTCAGACAACTTAGATTTCAAATTTTTTGGAAATATGTAATGGAAATAATTATATTTAATAACCTTATAACTTTCCTTGATATATTATTTTTAATGATAAGATCCTAAAAACCATTAGCCATCTATTTATAAATCTCATAATTGTCATTGGAATCTCTCTTAATTTATTTTTTGTCACTCATATGAAGAATTATTCTCCCTCCAATAGTCTTGAAATAAAAATTAAATGAATTAACAAACCAATGTTATTTCAATTATAAATCCATTTTCAAATGAAAATATTTTCAAACAAAGGAAACTTTATAGAGACAAACAAATTGGGTTTTTGAATGTTATTTTATAGGCTAATAATGATTCATCATGATTACAAGACCATTCCTTCCAAGAATTAGATATATTTTTATTTAAAATATTTTTACTCCTTATGTTTGAAATATAAAAATATCAACTTGATTTTGAATTATAAGAAGCACATTTTCTATGAGTATATCCATAATTCTACGCAAAATATTTAAATTTTAAAATTTTTATTTTTTTTCTATTATTATATTTAAAATAATTTAGTTACCCATACCATTAGAGGAAGTTATTTTTATTATATTTAATCACACTACATTATTGATTACTATGATGTTTCAAAACCTCAACCCAGTTAGATAAATAGTCCTTATTTACAAAAATCTACTCCTTCCATTGTGAACATGAATATGGCCCCATAATGTCTAATCCTCAATCATTAAAAATATAATATTATAAAATACATTTATTAAGTAGATCTTAAATTCTTCCCAAATTTCCTATTTGTATGATCTAATCATCTACCAGAACTAATCTCCTATCATCCACTGATAAAGTTAGCCCATAAAATATTTATTTATGGAATATTAAGTATATTCTCTCATTTCCATTACGAACTCATCAATGATAGGACTGTCAACTCATTAAAATGGAAAACATATCTTCCATTGACAAAAACCCCCTCAAAAATCAATCATCCCACCTCTTATAGATAAAATAATCACCCCACATATACTAATTTTGGACTAATATGAACATATTCATCTTGTTATGTGGTAAATATATGGGAATAACTCTTAAAGATAAGAAATTGATGAAATCTTTATACCAAGAAAATTTAATAACTCAAATATTGAGTAAATTTTCATCAATAAAGGAGGAATTAATATCCATAGGATCTTCACATTAATTATAATAAAATTTAAATAATGATCTAAAAAATATTCACAACAACATTTTTATCCCTTATATCTTAATAAAACACATGTATGAAACTTTTCCACCTAATGAGTCTCAGTTTGGCCCCTTTCATAGAAAAAATATACTTCTAGGTTGTTTAATTTGTAAAGAATACAACGTTATAGATTAAATGGTACTTCCTAGATATCTCTCCAGAAATAATAGCCATACAATTTTTCTTGATATAATTTTAGTTCTATTGAAAATCATATAGTATTATATTATCATAATAAACTACATGTGTTCTTATTTCTGTCATTTAGACCAAAAAATCTCTAAACACTACATCACAAACATCACACATAATTTCAAAAGTAATTTCAAAAAATGTGTTGTGTTTATGGTTGATTATGAGAGTTTTTGTTAAATAAAAATAAAAGATTAACAAAGTTTTTCATCAAAGACATGTGGCCAATTATTAACAAATAAATAACATAATAGCTCTATAATTTTTGAAAACCCGTAACAAATATCCTTTTAAAAACTGTCATGCTATAAAAAATCAAAAAAACCATGAAATATTAAGGAATGGTGAATTGTTTATTATATATATTTTCTCATTATCAATATAAAATCCCTTTTAGACACTATATAGCCACGATCTATCTCTTCAGTAATTATTAAATTTTATTTTCCCAATTATTAACTATGATAGTCACTTCAAACCTCTTTAAAATAAACTATTTTTCAATTTTTAAATGAAAAAAAGTGTTCCCAATGGTGGAAAAAAATAATCCATTAAAACATCAATGATCATCTATATCATTTCTAAAAATATATATTAGGAAACATTGAAGGGTGTTTAGAGAACCATAGAAAACAAATGGAATTATCCGATATGAAAATGTTTAATATGGCCATGTGAATGTTTTTTGAGGGTATTATTCTGACAATAAGGTTTTGTTGCAACAATAATAACCATCCATAAAATAAGATAATTCATTACCAACAAGAATCTGATGAATTTTTCATATGACTGGAATATAAAATTGATCCATCCATGTTTCTAGATTAATCTTTCCTTTATTAATATAAACTCTATACTTAATTACTTTTCTTACACGGATTTATCCATTATTTGTATTCATAACAACACAATATCGTACATTAAGATTTACTAATTGTACATTATATGACCCAAAATTAATATTAAATGTGATAGATAATCTAGAAAACTAATAATTTAATTGTCTCTTATCTCATGAATGTTTTCATATTTGGGTTCAATCACCTTTTGACCTCAAATCTTAGTATGTGGTATGGTTCAATATGAATCCTATTCATATTAAATATAGGAAAACCACATTGACGTTTACTATAGAACATGATATTACAATTTTAATATTTTTTTAGATCACTATTCATTTTTTCCCTTTTCTTTTCAATATGATTAAAAGAAATTCTACTAGGTAGTTTTGAATTCTCACCATCCATGTATCTAATGTATGATTTTTATTAAAGGAACCCAGATGAAAACAAGATAAAGGAGTAATAAATTAATGAAGGTTGATATATTCAAAAAATAATCATTAACACACTCCAGGGGGATCAAATGCTATGAAACATTATATGAGGATTATCAACTGTTCCTTTTATAGCAAGGAAGTATAAAAAATTACCTTTATTCCAAGTGTGCATCATACAAACTTGATTAAGGTTCATATTACTACATTATATGTAGTATACAATGGACTAGGTAATGGAAATATTGTTCTAGAGAGAGATGAATATAATTAAGGATTCTATCTCAATTGCATCATAAAAGATATCAATTTAATGGTAATTCTCAAGCCCATTAAGAAATGACCTAACCTCAAAAATAAGAGAGTCACCACATTCTAAGAATATGATAATAGAAATGGACATTGAATCATTATATTTAAAAACCATGCCTCCTCCATGCATGATACCGATATAAGAAGATCCATCATTGTTTCCCTAAACCCGACACTAGAAGGATTATATTAGACCTATCTCTCATTAAATGGAATAATCATCTTTGATTTAATGTAATTCTTAATCACCACTACCATAATCATGTAGGGAGAATTCTCTAATTATTTAAAGAGTTCACCCAATTATGTCTCAAGTCATTTGGGATGAATCTGAAGGGAAAAACACTAGTTGGTGGATTTTTCAGTGCAAAAACTATGTCCGGTATTCCCAATGCAGTGGAAATCTGTTAATACTAAGTTCTCTCAACCCTTAATATCAAGACAATTACTCCCCATTCCATGAAAATGGGCCTAAAAAATAATATCTGGTGTTATCTGGGGTTGTAATCTTGGTAAATTCCCCAAAGCCTCTCCAAAATTCTGGTTCTCACCCCCTTCTCAAAAATATATGATCAAACAATTCCTACTTAGTGTTTTGATAAAAAGGATATTTTGATACATTCGTATTTCCCCTCTTCTTTATCACATCATCTTTTGAGACTAAATTTTTGGAAACACAATTAATCCAAAATTTATGTTTTTCTAGTATTTCATTACACAAGAAATTATTACCCCATTAATCAAAGTTTTATTTATGATGAAGGGTATTTAATTATTTTTTGGAAGAGAATTCATCTAATGAAATTTCTGTGAAGATGGGCCTATTATAATCAGTAGTAAGTTATATGGTGTTAAATATTATCAATATTTAGGATCTATGATGGCTTCAAGAAATTCGAGGGTATACACATTGAAAATAATTTCATTTCTAGATTTGGGAAACCCGTGATACAATTTTAAAAACCCACCAAACTATTCTCATAGAAGATGATGTCCTAAAATATAATAATCCAATGAGACTACTTCTAATGCTCGGGTGAAGGACCACAAATCATCTACCAAGAATAAGAAATTATCTCCTTCAGTGACTCTAAGTCCAATACATACATCATAAGGAAATATTTACCCATGATTAATATCCCTTATATGACATCCCATGAAAAATTGAGTTGAATTCATTCCATGGTTCCCACCACACTTTAATGATTGATTACTCTTGAATCTTCTAGTTTATCCATCCTTCTATAGGAGGAATAATAAAACATACCTCCCACATGTTCATCCAAAATAAAGAACATAATAATTCTATCTATCTTCCACACCATTATCTTTGGAACCCTATATATAGATAGTACACGCACAAGAATTAAAGTGGGTACATAATTAACAAGGTTTATATGCCCCCATAAAACATGAAATGATTATTCTAAGTATTGATATAAGATAAAAGGTTCTAAAATATAACAAGGATTTCTCCAATTATATTTTCATGTGTTTCCAAACTATAGTTAACTGTACACATTAATTTTTTCTCATGATAGATATGTTGGACACTAAATCTACAATATTCATCCTTGATGATGATAATGGAATGAATTGACATGATTATAACATTGATAAAGAGTGAAATTTTATCCACAAATAGGAGTTGGGTGACACCATTTATGTAACATCTACATCGGATGGGAATGATGATACATATATGAATGACATCATTCAGGATTCAGCTAATGGATTCCAAGAACAGAATAAAAACACTAAGATATAGAGGGTCCCCTAGAATTATACTAAACATAGTCATTAAGAAAAAAAACTCTATTCTATTAATTTAACCTAATGTAGTAGTGATAAAACATACAATGATTAAATCTCTCAAGCATACTAAAAAACCTAAGATGGATATCACTATAAGACTAAAACACCACTCAAATATAAATTTATTTCTTTTCCTTGAAAATTTTTATTTCCATATTCTTTAAAATAATATTTCTATTAATATCATAGGTCATTTCATGTTCTATGGATGTTGCAGCCAGGGTGGACCGTCCTCTTACAATTTCATGTTGATCCATGTATATCAGTTAATGAAGATGATAAAAGAGACCCATGTTAATCAAACTAAAATTAATATTTTATTAAAATTTATACATACTTATAGGACTATAATGATTAATACAAGACATGTATTTAACCTTTATAATGAGAATCAGTTTATTAGAACATTCCACCTAGGGTAGGTCTCCCCCACCCCCAAAAGCCGTAAATAGAATCCAAGAGATTGCCTTTAATGTTTTCAAATAAAGCCACAAAATATTACCTAAGGAAGCACTATGTTCATGGGTACCTCTCATGTTGGATATAACTCATTGAATCCCAAACCACCCTCTAAATAGAATAATATAGAAAAACAAATTAGTAGTGTCTGAAACTATAGATGAATAGAATCAAACAAACTATATCACCCCTTAGGAATCCTTCCTACATGAGAGGGTTGAAATAATCAAAAATGGATTAAAGAAGATCATCCACCACATTTAATTCATCCACAGGGTTATTGGTATAATTTCCATCATCATTCTGGATATTTGGAGTGCCGCCCCTTTATATCTCTTTTAAACAGACCAGAAAATGTTTTTCATTATTGTAGACCCCCATTAACCACAATTTCCAAGATTTCTAAAGTGAAATTATATCTTATTATATAATAATTTCTAATAAATGAATTTTCGGTATATATTAATAAATATCTCATCATACAAACCACTCACTTGTTTTTTTAATACTTGTTTGATGTCTTTTTTGACTGTTTTCTGGTCAAAGAAGCATGAATGATGTTGACTGCTCTAGGACTAGAGGTTCCCCATCATTCATATTTGATTGTTGTGAAATATGACCTGTGATTGTTCATGTATTGGTATGTATTATGAATAACACACCACTATTTGATAATATGTATTAGAATCTCACTACCCGACGAAGATGATGGTCTGGAAAATCATAAGTATGGTCTCTATGTTAGAAAGAGTTGGAATGTGATTTTATTGATCCTGAATGAGTTATATGAATCTTTCATAATGAAATGTAGATATGTCTTGAAGGTTGGTGGGAATTTGATCAAGCTGATGCCAGGTGAATTAGTTTCCCTTTTGATTATTACAACATGTAAAGGTGTTACTAGGAAAACCCATGGATGTGAAACCTATATTATATGAAAAGGTGGATAAATACTACATATCCTCCCATGTTATGTTATGTATTCCCTTATTCTCTAGAAAATCCACGAAAATGTTTAAGTCACATCATTAAAACCATTCCATATTCCTCATATTGATGGATTTGTTATCTCACCACAGTTTTCATCATGGGATCACATCACACATGGAATACACAATGAAGAAGTGGAAAATGAAATTATCTAAATCAAAATTTATTATAAGGTGATACCCAGAGAAATGACCCCCTCCACTTAAATATAGTTTTTATAAGATCTAAATATGGTGATTAATGTATTCATCATGCATGAATTTACTCATGCACATCTTGAGAGTAATATCAACAATATTGAACATTGAGTGTTTAGGTTCTAGAATTCCCACCAAGTAAGCTTTGTTAATACATAATTCCATATTTATGAAGACTATTTTCACCCAAATTACTATTATATGTTAATTCTATTTAATTAACAAGGTCATTGGAAAGTATTTTTCATTATTATTGCCTTTGAATTTATAAAGACTTCAACTTTTAAAGGATGAAAATTAAATTATCACATAAGGAAATATTATTTCAGGTTTGATGGAAGTTATTTATGATCAACATATGCTTCATGTGATGAATAAGTATGACTTCTGGGATGGGGAGGACTAAGGTATCTAATATGTTTCATCAAATGAGTTTGAAAATTTGAGATGTATTGAATTATAGAACATGTTTTTTATTCTTCTCAAATACTATCCAATATGGATGAAAAAACAACTAGATTTCTAAATAAGTTTACAAATTTTTTATTATATAAAAATAATCAAATTATTATAAAAATATCTCCCTCAACATTAGAAAATTATTCAACTTTTTTATAAGAGATGTTATCTTATAGTTTTATTAGAAATTATTTAATCTTGGATAATGAAAATTCATCCTCAACATCAAACTTCATAGTAGGAATTTAATTGTTTTCAAAATCTAGAATGTAGTCTAGATTCTTATTTTGAGAAAACATAAAAATGATAGAAACAAAATTTTCAACATCAACATGTATTTATAAAAACATGGATTGTTTTCAAAACTATTTAAATAATTTAATGAGTTTCAAGATTCAAACAACCACTCTTTTGAATAGTTCTCCCATGATGAATGTTACATAAAATATATAAAATATTGAATTAAACTTTTTTATCTATAAAATTAATCACAAATTAACCCTTATATAAATCTATGAAATAAATTACAATTGATACAAAATACCTTTCCATGACAATACATACCTCATGGTTATGTTCCATATCTAAAATGATAAATTTAGTTTGTAAAAATTTATATGAAACACCAAATAATAGTTCTTCACCTTATACTATAGTATGAGTAAGAGATATGTCAGCTAAATATAGAATAATATTTTTGTGTTAATGTTGTCATATCCTCAATATTTTATGTAGTGAGAGAGGAATAATTTTTTTATTATTACCATGATTAAAATGATATCTAATATGACCACTATTAAATATGTGGAGGGAAGGAAAGGACTACTAGTATCATTATATTTAAGATTGATTTTATTTTGAAGGATAGAACCACACACTTTATTGAGGCCATGTAAATGAAATTTCATGATTTTTTATTGTTTGAAGAAATTATCTTGAGTGATTTAAAATGTTAAGGAATATGAATCCAGTTTATTATCAAATGAATATTCATTTGGATATCAGTTAAAATAACATTAAACTAGATCAATTATGTTTTGTAAGATTTAGTTTTTAGTTTTTTATGGCACATGATGGGTGGTGACTAGTCTACAATACCATAAGGAATCACCAACTAAGAATAAAAAAGTTTTTCCTTCCCCTTGATCTTCATATTTTAGAATATTTTTCAGATATCTCTTTTGGTGAAATGATGCAATTTTCTTTATATTAATAGATTTTTTTTTTCAAATCCAAATGTAGTTTTCTGCATATTTTGGTTTTAAATCCAACTAAATTTATTATTTGTGTTTTTCAAAGATAATTTTCACCGTCTATTTGTTTTTAAAGACACTTCTTGTATCCACACATATAAAATTTTTATTTGTGTTTAATTCAATTATATTTTGATGTATCCAATTTTTCTTACTACCAGACTATCTATCCATTTTAAATAGAGTTTAATGTTTTTTAATTTTTTTTGATGTTTCCCAAATCGTGATCATATCCTACTAATCATTTAATACATCAAAGAATTAATTTTTCACTGAAAACTAAATTGGGAATTTTAATAATATTCCCTTTTTTGGATTTTATATTTTGGTTTAAGAATTTTAGAGAAACCAAGTTGAGGTGATCGTATCATTCTATTCTCTTTCCATGAATGTTGTAGATGATTTCGATAACTATCCATTTTAAAAAAAAATATTATCCTTATTTTGAAACCTTAAAACATATCCCAAAAATTTGACATTTTAATTATGTTAAGCTAGAATAGCAATGATTAGGAATATATTATTATATTTTCCAAATATTCCACACATAACAAATAACACTCTATGTGATTAGTTATGATTTTTAAAACCCATTTTATTTACACATATAATTTTAATTCTCTAATGATTGAATTTTCTTCAATATTTCAGCTAAATTAAAATTTATTTCAATGAATGAACTAGGGTTATTTCTTTATCTATAAAGTCACCTTATCCTAGATTTATTATTTATAGTATTAAAATATTTTTTTTGTTAATTTACTTGAGCTATTCATAAGTTTTATAAATGAAAATTTTACCAGCTGATTGACCCAATAAATTATAAATATATGGAAAAATCCATCATAGAATGAATCGAAGAGGATATGGGAAGAGATATGTTGATGATGCAACTTTTTATTGAGGTCCCACAATCTATCAGACTCTTATTGAAAGGTCTTTTCATCCTCATTTTATAAACTATGGATATAATACCATGTTTTTTGTTTTAATATCACTGTGAAATATTTTTTGATAAATGAATTTCAAATATATTCATATGTTTTGAAATTATTTTAATCTAGACTCAAAAAATTTATATCATTCCATTTATGGAAAAGTAAAGAATATCATCCTATGTTAATCCACCGTATTCCCCTGAAAAGGAAAATCCCACAATATATTGTGTATATATAAAATTAATATTAATGAATCTTCAATAGAAAAACTAAAAAATTTGGGATGTAAGGGGATGAATGTATTTTTATCAAATATTTTCACGATATATAAGAAACTTTAATATAATAATGTTTTCTTAATAATTGATAAAATTGATACGACTCTATCCCAAAACATCCCGATTTACCTTGAATTATCTACGGTTTATGATTAAATTCATTTTTATTTGGACACCAAAATTTCAAAAATTCAAAATTTAATTTCTGTCTTTATCAACGAACTAAAATGGTTATTTATTTCAGGAAAAAACAACTTTAATATATAATTAAAATAATTTTTTTATTTAACATGAAATTTTCTATAATTGTTAACAAAAAACTAGCATAGATCATAGAAATAATTATAGAACATCCAAATTTTTAGTAATTGATTTTCATTATCAATTAATAGATGTTTAATGGTTTTGAATTGTTCTGTGATGATTTTAAACATGGTATCATGAAACCTTTTCTAAAAAATATTTCCAAAAACATGACACGTATGTCACTGAACACATGAAATTATTATTTTTTAAAACCCCAAATAATCTCATTATATAAATGAATAGTGATCCAAACCCGCATGAAATTTAAAATTATTATGAAGACCTAATATTTGAAAAGCCATTAATAAAAAGGAGTTTTATGATTTTTTTGTATTATTTAATAACATCAATTTAATGAAGTTATTATTAATTTGGCTAAAAAATATGGAATCAAGAAGAAAATTTGAGAATAAAGAAACATTAAAGGCAACCATGAAATCCATTGTTGATTTGTTTAGAAATATATTTTTTATTACCTGAAAATTAACTATATGTATATCAACTAATTTATTAAATTAATATCCATCAATAATTGTTTAATCCTTTTGATGGATGATTATTTTAGATCAGCATTACTATGTGTTATCCAAATTCAAATAATTTTATTAAATAACCGTTAAATCGGAATCCACAAATGATTCTATATACAAAAAACCAAAATATCATGAATCATATAAATTTATAAAAGAATGAATATGAAGTAAAAAATGTACTGAATAAAAACCAAATAACCCAAGTCCCTAAACAAAAATCATGCAAAACATTTTTATTAATATAAAACAAAAAAAATTATAATGTGGATTCATTGAAAATAAAATATGAATAAGTAAATAAATAAATATTCCAAATTCATCCACAAATATTGACTACTTTTTTTCTCAATATATTGATTCCTCTATATCATTGATAGTATCTCTAAGAAAAAATGGAGTTCAATTGTGATAGATCATCCGATTAATAAGACAAAATTTATTTCTATTCTATTTTATATTGGTGATGGCGCTTGTATAATGTCAAAAATAAATCTACACATAATCATAAGAAATGTGTCAAAATATTTCTCTCTTTGATAACTATATATTATTTAAGAAGAAAAATTTTATCAGAATTTAAAAAAATCACATTAATTTTGAATCTCCAATAAGGAAACGATAATCTAGATAGACTCATTAATTGATTCACACATTGAACATCTCTATTAAATTTGTGAATCATCCAATGAGATCCATCAATCTACCAGACACTAAGTTATTGAATCTTTATAATTCCATAATATATAATAATATAGAACATTATTTAAGTCATAAAAATTATAATATCCTTACATGGAACCAACTAGAATATAACTCAACTGTAAAATAATTCAGGTTCTATAATGTTCATGCATAATGCTGATTCAATAATGAAAGTTCAATTATAATCCAAACTCAATGTATAATTACTAAAAAATAATTTATTTCACCTATATTGAACAACTATATCCATAGAAACAACCCAAATTCATATATCATTTTATAATTTTATCGAAAACAATAAACATTCATTTCACATACATTTAATAAAACACTTATTTTTTTAATTATTCTACCACACAAATCTATCATTAATGTGTATTATAGGCCCCAAAGTGTTTGAATTAGACATGAGATAATAAATACAATCTTTAAAAATTAGTTATTTTATTTCATAGTTTCATCCTCATCTCCCTAAAGTCTATCATTAGTTCTGGATTAAAAATATCCAATCAACCTCAATATGATCCAACTCATCTATCATAGAAATAACACATCTTGTTTCCATGATTCTAGATTAGACATTCTTTATGTAAATATTAACAATTGTGGCACTATTTTATATTGTTACAATTCTATATTTGGTAAAATACGCCATGGTATCTACCCCATATCCAAATCCAAGATCCCAACCCTTGTCAACATTGACTTCTCTTCACATAAACATGAAATACCTCTCTATCCTCTTCCAAATTGAGCTTATCCTAATCCCCAACATAGTTACTAAATTCAAAAAAACATTCACATTACATGACGTGGGTTGGTATTTCTTTTTTGTGTGTCTCAACTAGTAAATCCAAACATGCCTTATTTATCGTCCCAGATCATTAACACCTGAATCTGGCTTGATTAAATCCCTAGATATACTTGGACAATGACAATTCACTATGATGGCAAAAACTCAATTTTTACTCTTTTAATTCGTATAGTGATAAAATAATTTAATATTTATTTACTCAGTTAAAAAATCTCCATCAAATAAATGAAACACATAGTTGACCTTCTAGACATGTTTTATAGTCTAAATATTTTCAAATTGTAGTGACATGTTTGACTTGTTTTACTTCTTCCATATACGAATATCATGATCGAATTTATTTGAACATCAATCATAAAAGGATGCACTTATTGAAACTAAAAATCACATTCATTATAGGTTATGAGTGGAATCTTAGTTGGAAGAGTTACTATGATCACCACATATATCAAATCAGTGAAACAAAATTACCCCCCTCATGGTAGGTCGAATAATGTAGTTATTTTTATATAAGATAGAAACTTAAGTAACCATAACCAATCTATTTGATAGGTTATTTAATCTTCACCCAATGGTCAATTAATTTTCTATGAAAATTTAATTTGGTATATGGTAGGATGATATGATAAGATTTTATTTCTTATTATGGTAGGTATACACACCATAAGATTCTCAATGGGAAACTTTTGGTTTGAGTTTGATAATTTGATATGGTAACTATTGATGTTTCAACCTTCCAAAATTATATTATAACTTCTATATTTTCAAAAAATATATTAAATATTCAAAAATATTTTTTTAATGGTATTCAATAAATCACATTTTACTTAGAAAATGAATAAATTATAATAAAATATTTTCTAAATAAAAAATATTGAATAAATAATTATATTTCATAAAACACAAATTAATCATAGTATTTTTCTTTAAAAAACTCAATATTGATATTCTAATAAAATTATACAAAAATTATTACAATATTTAAACATATATCAATCAAAAAATTATTGTACCACAAACTAAAATTTTTAAAAATTATTTTATTGAATTTTAATATAAACCATTTTTAAAAATTAATCAATTATCCATAATTGACTAATTTTCACATATAAAACTCTTCAAAATCTATTACTACAATGTTTGATAATGTAATGTAATTGAATCCCATCAAAACATAATGTTTTGAGAATTCATTTAACAAAATTTCTCCAATATTTATATCCTTCACAATTGAAAATCTTATTATCATAACTATATTAACTCTATAAAATGGGGATTTCATTAACTCTTTAAATTCATTTGGCATTGTACCTTTATTTTTAGAACTCAGTAATTTTGAAGAATCATGTTATTATTTTTTCATATTTTTATGAATTTATTATTATTTTAGAATATAATTAAATCATATTTAGAATTGTGACCATACTTATTATACATCCAACATATTAATTGTGAAAAACTTTTGTAGGAAAGTATTTTGTACTTATAATGATATTAATCACATATATATAAATCATCTTTTCTCTCTTTATAAAATTACTATTTTTTTCTTCTTTCATTTTCATTGACTTTTTCAAATTAGTTAGAAAAACAATTAGAAATTATTTTGAAACATTCTTAATTTCATGGGAAATTCCACAATGATCATTTATATTTTTATTCACCAATTTAATACATTTATTTTTTACTGAGAAAAGATTTTTATTTGTTTTTTATAATTCCTCCATCAAAACATATATCCATGGACTCTTTTCATGATTCTATGGTATTTACTCTTTTTGAAAAAAAAATTGATATTATTTTTTGAGATACAATTTTTGGTATTCTTGGACTATCATATAACAAAATCCGCCATTTGTTTGTTGTTTAAGGATGACTAACTCAACTTTTAATACATTGTGGGAGCATTCTTATTTCCAAATTTCTTCATCTGCATACCTGAGGTTATATCATTATAATTTTTCAGATTATATAGTCTTCACTCTGCAAGTTTTGTTACACATTTTTAGTTTAGGATTCTCAATTATTTTGACCACTTACAATGAAAATAAAAAATTTATTTTTCATGATTTTGATGTAAATTTAATATTATTAGTTATTTACCTTTCATATATAGATATTGAATCTTTTATAGTTTTCCACACCACAACATATAAAACATATAAAATACAAACTTATATATAATATATAAATGTCACCATCTACAATGAAACATACAAAATAAAAAAATTATATATTAAGATATCAAATAAATACAAAAAATGATCAATAAAACGTTCTAAAAGTAGAATATATATGTTTTATTTAAAAAGAAATTTAATATAAAGATGAATCTAAAATCAACATTTCTCTCCTATATAATTTTTGTTACTTATATGTGATGTATACTTATCATTTTTATTTTGTATAATAGCATATACTATATATGATGCCTACAATAAATTGAATATAGAAAAAAAATTAGTTAAATTTAGAAAGTAGATGAAAAAAATACATAAAAATTTACAATGATAATATACTCATATTAGTATATATATATATATATAAATTTTACCTCTATAGAATGTCATATCAGGGAAACAATGTCTATAGGAATTCCTAATTAATTCCCTAAAATAATGTACCCAATTAACTCTGCATCACTAAAAATTGTTTTTCTTGAGCTATCAATCTTTCCATCGACTCTTATATTATGTTCTCAAAAATCATAATTTTTCTTTTGTTATATTAAGGAATATATACTAGAAATACTAATAAAACATATAAAATGAGGAAACACAATGAATGAAGAAAAGAACATCCCAAAGGCTCGTGATGGGGACAGAATAGTACGTAACCCTCGAACATGACCAACACACCAAATTTCAAAAACATGGTAAATCACTTCACTGTGGGATACTAACGATTACTACAGATAATTAAAATCTCATGCCTCATTAAATTATTCATTAAAATATAAAAACATTTAACAAAAAATATATCTTCTAGAAACAAACTTATGTTTTATATGTTTACCCCAATTCTTAAAACATAACCATTTACATAACTTATTTCATCTTTTATGGGAACATGTAACAAAAAATTTGTTCAAATGTATTCATGTCAATAATAATTTCATATGTAAACAATGAAAATAAAAACTATAAAAATTATATTTCTTAAAATAAAATAAAATTATATTACAAAAATTTCTAGAAGACTACGCTATAGGTTCTTATTCTCAAAATATATTTAAAACAACCTATGTGTGGTTTGATTTATTCCACAATTTTAGGATGAATTTTTATTAAGATTCTTAACAAAAAAATAATATTTATAAAATGTTTATTAGTTTGATAAATTATGTTCAATATATTACGATAATATCAAATAAATTATGTGAATAAAAACTACACATATTCACAAATGAATTAAAATGATCCCAAGGCATCCCTTTGGGTACCATTTCACACATATGATACACCCACATTGAGGTCTAATTAAACTCACACCATGACCTATACATAAGTTCCTTCTACATTTTTGACAAACATTTCAATGTATTCATATGTAAAATCATGCCATGAACATAAAAATAGAGAATCCTCTACAATTACTTGTACTAAAATAATTATATTGCATTATATAAAAATATTAGACAACAATATATAAATATCAAATTTGACTCACATTCAAATATTTATCAAAAATGTTATTCTCATAATTTTTCTGAATATTCCTATAGTTATAATAATTGCAGTAAGGGACCTCTTCTAACATGATAACTGATAAAAAATAATCTTATATAATCCCTTAAAAAAATTTATGCACCCTAATCATGTCAACTGAGATTACTACGTTAAAATTTATCAAACTCTAATAATCTGATGTACATGTGTTCATTTCTAGCTTGTTATTATCTAATTATATTCAATAAGTATATTCAAAAATTAATATATATATATATATATATATATATATATATATATATAAATGTGTGTGTGTGTGTGTAATAAATTAAATTAAAAATTAACTATTTTATTCCAATATTGGTGAAACTCGAGTACCCTTATTATAGTAACATTGTCACCATAGTTATAGTCAATGTCATATTCTTAGAAACAACATATAATCCCTATAAAATTTTTAGAGTAGAAGGTGATGAACAAGATTTAGGGATAATAAATAATTATTATTGGAGATTTTCATATGGAATAAATAGATGGAAAGGTGTGAATAATGAGAAATAAAAATTAATGCATGATAGAGTGTATTAGATGGATAATCTAATATTATTGGATTCGTGGACGATTAGATAATATATTTAAATCATTTTATACTTGGAATACGTACATAAAATAAGAATATAAAATAAAATAGAACATGATATACTATATAAAGTAATAAATTTATTTAAAAATATTATACATAGATTAATTAAATTCATTTATTCTAAATAAAATAATGAATAGTTTAGTTAAATTTAAGAATATATAATCAATAAATTTATTAGTAACTGTATAATTACCTTCATCCACCATTAAAATGATGTTACCATCATAACTTTTTCATACAAGAGAAAATATTTCAATATCATCATAAGCTGATGGATCAATATAATGTTGTTGATGAAGATTGATGTTACAAATCAATTCTTCAACATCATCAACCATATAATACAAGTATCTTTGTTTTTTATGGAATACAAAACACCATTACTCATTGATTCCATCATCTATATAATGTGAAATGTTGGATTATGAGGATAATATATCTGGATCATGTTCTTAATAGTCACCAACATCAATTAATATAGATAATTTAACAAATTTAAATTCATATAAATCATTCCTTATTCCCTAATAAATAACTTCTCATTTTAATTTTAATAACACAAGTAAAACATCCGTTAAAAATTTTATGCAGTATTTTTAATAAACATTTTTTAGTATCACATGTTAGTGAAATTTTTTGAAATATCACTACACTATGTTATCACACAATCCTTTTGTAAAATTGTACAAAATGTAAGGCCCTTAATATTATATGCGTCAAATCTACTATAGTTCTTTAAAGGTCCTCAAGAAAAAAAATTAAATCCTCTAGTGAACTAGTTTGATTACCAACATTCATTATATTGGTTAAAAAAAATAAAATATTATTATTTTAAAAAAAAATTATCAATATTTTCTGAATTTGAAATTTATTATTATCTCCCACATTTTAAAAAACAAATTAATAATGATTTGTTTTTAAAAAAATTCACACCTCTTTCTCATTTCATGATCTAATTTGAAGTTATATCATTCTTTAAATATTCAATTATTCAAGGAAAGGATATTTAATATCACTATTTTGTAGAATATATATATATATATATATTGTTGTATAATCATTATTTGTGTCTTTAAAAATGATGATATTTTCCCAACATAATGAACCAACATTGGAATTTTGGATGATTTACTATAGGATTCAATTTGATTTGTGTTATCATGAACACATAAAAATATATTAAATCATGTCTCAATGTCTTCTAATTACCTCAAAAAAATATTAAATAAAATATTTTTCTATATATTCTACATCAACAGGGTATTCTGGTAGAGAAATGTTTTTCAAAAAATACATAAAATGACATATATACCAAATAAAATAACATAACATAACATAATTAACCAAATATATAATTTGTTTCAAAATTTTAATGTAGTTGTCAAAAAAAGTAATATGAAAAATAAATCATCATGAGATAATTCCTTTGATAATGTGTGGTTCCTCCTACATTAAAATCCCAGGTCAAAGTAAAATATAGAAGAATCGTTATACTGAGAAAAAATGGTTAAAATATAATCCTAAAATGAAAAGTTTTAATTAAAATTTATTCATTCTGTTTTTGGACCAATGGGGTTTATGTATTTCCGAAAAAGGTATTTGAGGAGTATAAACAACTCAATTACAACTATTTTTATTTTATATGTTAATAATTTATGAAATAAAAAATATAGAAATTTATCCATCAAAATATATGATCCATGGATTCTATGTCTAAGAAATTTTTTTTGTTTTATATTAACACATAATGAAATGTTAGATGAATATTTATAAGGTACATTACCATTTTTTAATCTTTCAACCAAAAAACCTTTCCTTCAATTTTCAATGAGGAAACTGAAATAGTATAATTTACATTAAAATTTTCACAAATATAATACTTTATATTCTTTTATTTTAATTCCTTATGAGAATTATGATGGTATTTTTAATCTTAATGCTCGATCCATATTCTAAAAACAAAATTATCACCCACATTTTTATTAGTATTTATAAAATTATGATTATGTTATAACAATTGATATTCCCAATAATATTTTTAGAAAAAAATTTGTTCCTTCCATTGTTGTGTTGAAAATGAAATTGATGAGTTTTAAAAACATTTCTTAGAAGCCTTAAACTCATAGTATTTTCCAAATTCTGAATCCAAAATTGATAATTGTGACCTTATTTGTAAACCAGATTAAAATTTTAGCGGTGAACTAAACACATCTTCTCTATTGAATGATTAATTATTAAAATAAAATATAAGAGATAAACCAAAGAATTAAACAAGAAACATGAAACACCACATTCTATAGTATAGTAATTCCCTTGATTGAAATTTAATTTTACAAATTAGAAATTTGTAACTAGTGTATGTGTTCAAAAAATAGTTTTCGACTCTGAAAGTTTTTATTTATCCGTATTATATCTACGACACATTTAATCATTTAGGTGATTAATGCATCATATATACTTACACTATAGTTCCATAAATCTTGAATTAATTTTATATTAGGGTGAAGATATGTATATATTCAATTTGAAGAAATTGTTTCCCCTAGAAATATCATTGACATAATGAATGATGTTGATTATGTACACATCTATAGAGGTAGATTGTAAGTGATAAAAATTACAGGTCATATGATATAAGTTATATGTAGAGTCTCAAATTGATTAAATCATTCAGTATCCATTCCCAAATTCACTATATAAGGATCGAAATATGGATTTGAATATTAAGAGTCAGATTTTGTGTGTGCTTTCAAATATCTATGATGATGTACAAATCTGTAATTTTGGTTTTGACAAAATTCCACTTTAATTTCATTTTCGTTTTAGAATACATTAACAATAATCTCACTCTTTCTTTTAATATAATGTAATGTCAAAAGATTTTAGTGGGTTTATTTATTTAATTATTTATTTTTCATTCATTCAAACTATTAACATGATTGGCCAGTATCCATATAGAAGTATAACATCTTTTACACACTTCGTTTTAAAAATCATCTCCCTAATACTATATAGAGTAATTGGGATATGTATGTATCTTTATATAATTGAGACTGGTTTTCTTGTTAGCTTTATTCATATCATCAAATAATTATGGGAACATACCTTGATAAAATTCATCATGTAAAAAAATCAATATCATTGAAATTACATTATGTATAATTACATATAATCATTTGATATGGGATAATATCAAAATGATGGAAAATTTTATATATTTCAAAAATCTTTCATATATATCCTAATTTCAATCTCCATGTAATTGAAAAACCTCACATGATTTAATATATATATATAAATATCATACTAATAAAATGAATTTCAGAAATAGGATTTACTGATACGTCACAATTATCATCATTCTACATAGTTCAGAAAGTATCATTTATTAGGGTATAAATCTCATTCTCCACTATCTATGTGGTAGTTATTTCATTTTGATGACGGTCAGATTCCTAACATTCAGCAACGCCAAATTACTCATTCCAAATCCATATCATAAATGTAGTATGATGTTTTCTAAAAAATAAGTTATCATAAACAACATGTCTTTTCAACCATCATCTGATATTATAATAAGTATATTGAAATTTTGTTCATTTATATTCTGATGAATTTGAAAATTAAAAATAGAAAAACTCCACCAACCCTTAAATATTTTCAGTAGTAATTTGATTTAAATTAATCCAACTTTTATCCATTTTTATTCCATTTTTAAATTTCAGTATAAAATCCTATCATAATTAATTTTATAAAATGAAGTTAAGAAAAAAATTCAATTTCAAAATAAAACAATTTATATTTTTTTTAAATATTTTATAGATAAAAATAACCAGAAAAATCTATTATATAATATAAGTATTATTAAGTGATGGAACATGAAACATTTAAATAATTTTTTTTATAAATTAAATACTACTTTTATTTTCGGAAAAATGGGAAATGAAGGATAAATATAATTTTATGTCTAAAGACTCCAGATATAGAATCATTTATAAACTCTAAACCATGATCAACACATCAATTTTCTTTTTACATTAATATATTTTTATCACAATGAGGGGAGACTTAACAATAAATTATATTTTAGTGCCTATACTCCTTTATTTATTATGATGTGTCTCTATGATTTTGTAGAGGAGGGAGAATGATTGATACAATATAGAGAAATATATAAATACATAAAATTGAGAACAATTTACTAAATTTTTATTGTATCATTTCAAGAGAACTATGTTCCTACAAGCTATGTTTTGAAAATACTATAGAACATTTCTAGTTATATTCAACAAAAAGAATTTATATTTATAAAGAAAATGATTGTATAATAATTCCACATCTACACCGTTCTATTATAAACCCATAAACATTAATTATATGAATACATGGAATGGGTCATCCTATATGAAATATGTTTCACTAGATCAGTGAGAATAATGGGGAAGGTGTATGCCACCAATTAGAATATTCCATAGACTAAGTTAATAGAAACATATGTAATATATATATTCAAAATGAATTGATACTAACCTATTAAAATAATGAAGGTTTTACCTTAGATTCATGTAGGACTAGATTCCAAACCAACTCAATTGAATAAAAACCAATGGGATGATATATAAATGAGACATAGTGTAGGGGAGGAGTCTCCAAAACGTCACATGAGGGTTCTATGCAAGTAAAGAGTAAATATAACACACTATGAGGACTTCATTTGAGGGTATTATTTTTCTATTATGTCCATGAGGATGTCAGGTAGGATTTGATTTTTAATAGACAACAGAGCTCACCATGACATAAAAAACACCAAGTAAGGTCTTTACATGAGAAATGGGATAAATGTGGTCACAGAATGTTATAATGTAATTAATATTTGTGTTTTTTAAATAACAATATATACTAAATAAATTTGAATCAATGTGTTTAAAAAATCCACTAATAATATTTTACAGGGGTTAGTAAAATCTTACCCCCATTACTAAATTGACAGATATTATACTTTCATTAATCAATATGGTTACATCAAACCTAATCTACATATAAACTTATAATATTACATTATTATATAGTGAATTCTCATACAACATCATCTACACACCATTGGAATTGTTTTTTTTACTCCTAACACTATTTATCACCTAATGTTCAACTAGTTTTTTTTCTAAAACCTCTGATTTTCATAAAAAACCATTCAATATGAGATTTATATTTAAAGGGGGATAAAAAAGTATCCTTTTATATTAACAGGGAATAATAATTTAGTGATATTAATATATTTCTCCCAAAATATAGGCAATAAAAATAATAGCTATCTTTAAAATGATTGGTGGTACTTTCAAGATTATCCTCAACATCTTAGGATGAATTCCATTGAGAAATTTCCTAACTTATTATTTTGAAATAAATATGTATATACCCTATAATTATAACAAATTTATGATTATATATATTATTAATTTTTTTTTCACTCCTTCATGATTTTTTTTATAATTATGTGTTTTTAACTTCTCATGCAACATTGGGTCATGAATCATTAATCTCATGGATTCAACTTTTAATTGTGAAATATTGATATCAAGACTATTTTATTGATCTTATTCAATTTTATGGAACATGAAATGATAATATATATTTTATTCTGTTAATACATTATAATGATCCATTAAATTTTGAAATTTAATCAACTTTCATCTATTCCCAAATTCATCAAATAATTATATCTAAATTATTTATAATGATTTTGGTAAACCTGAAACAAATAATACAAATAATTCCTCAAATTCTCAACATCAACTCTAGATGAATTGATATCAATCTAGAAACACACAAAAATACCCTTGATAAGAAAAACTAGTTCTTCCTGGAATTGGTATACCATATCTATTAACATGTATATAGTTCTCAATCTGATCACACTAACAAGTCCATACCTCCTTTTGCGAAAAATTTGGACAGAATTTTTTAGATATTTATGATAAAAAATAATTTAGTCTTTGAATATATGAAATATTAACGTCACCTTGGGGGTAGGTTAAACATCAAGTTCTACTCCCATTAAAATAGATATATATATTTTATAATATTATGGGTATGAAAAGCTCTAATTTTATCAATATTGACATGTTGCATACCATCTTCAAATTATTATTTTTTCAATTCATTGTATTCTTGGTATATATAGAATTCTAATATGAGATACATGTATTCCCAAAAAACATCACATTCACTATAAATTTTAATATTGACTCAAATATAAAATAATGAACTTACAAGGGGAAAATCCAATCATTGATGAATTTGGGATCTAATAAAAATTATTAGGACCATGTAAGTGTGTTTCCAACACAAGGGGGATGGTGAATCAATGTTTCATGACTATTTAATAAAATAAATATTCTATACCATTCATTTCACTTATTCATTGGAAAATCTTAATTTATAAATTATCTCACTTTTTTGAATGCATCATATCGTAATGAAAAAATATAAGATGAATATCCAATTTACACGGCTAAGTTCTTAATAAAAAGGGAAATAACTAGTTTGTTATATAAACACCAAATATCAAAGAACCAAATTATATAAACATTTGAATTTATGATTCCAACATCTGATTATGTTTTAAAAAACTAGATAATATTGTAGAATGATGTTTAGTAATAATAAAAATGTGATTGACCAATATCGCCTCTATAAGTTGTTAATGTGGTGCATGAGAATTCTTATTCTTCTAATATTTTTTGAGAACTCTTAAGAGTTGAGAGTTGAAAATTTTAAAATATATTGGGAATCTATATATTGATAACTCCATTTAATAAAATAAATTATAAATGGCATAAAATATTTATTAAGATAATGGTTGATCCAAAATAATGTTGTAAAAGTGTGGAAAAATGACGAATGGCTATGTGGATATGTCTATATACAATCATAGAGTGTGTAGCATTATAAATAATGTGAAAACATATGTTGTAGTTTTCACCATATCCTTATATAAATGACTAGATAACATAATCCATTCCATAGTGGAGACATTCGAGAGTAACGCTACACTATATAGAATATTTGGGTGAGTCACTCGAAATTATGGCCAGACCATGTACACATTACTATGCGGAATTATTTTTGGTTCTTTCACAAAATGAATTCCATCCTTTACTAGGATTTTAATCTAGTTCGACCTCATATATATGAGATAAATATTATCCATTAAGAAGGACTAACATGAAAATCTAGCCATGGCATCATAAGGAAGGTTGGTTGATATAAATGCAGGTTGGTGTATGTGCGTAGAGAAATGGTCTATTGTATATGGAAGTAGAATGGAGGATATGGAATTGAATATAAGTTGGAAACATGGTAGAGATCGATTTAAGACAATATCACTTTCATCTAAATATTCAAGGGGGTGAATAATTTTCTAAAAAATTAATTATAGATCCATTTATGAAGTTTGACTCATAGATTTCAAGGTATGTTGCTTCCAACCTCAACATTGAGCATAGTGGGTTTTAGAGTTTTTTTATTGAACTAAAGATTTTTGTGTTCCCATGACACTAAAAAAAAGGCTACATTGTTTCCCCTACAGAAATGATGGATTCCACACCGCATACATTCCATGCAATGAGATGTTTCCAAATTTGGAAGAAGTGAATATCAAAGGGATAATATTCTACATGAGGGTACATTTTGGAAATATTTATTCATGAAAACATAATCCCAGTGATAAGTGGTTTGAGTATATCATGTCATAGAACATCAATGTTCAATTTATAGTCATTTCTGAGGGATAAGTTTATCTACTCAAAAATAGAAGACCATGCAATAGTGGGATAGATGAAAAAAAGTTTCACAAACCAGGAAACTATGAACTAGACCATACCATATTAGTTTATAAATATTTGAATGCTACACCATGGAAATTAAGATCACACCAAATGAGATGGAAGTCTTGTGTTGTATTCCTCTAGAGAACACAAAAACTAGGTTTCTTATGCTATCAGAATTTATCTCATGGATTATTTTTAATAATATTGAGGAATAGTGGAGTAGTTTTTGGCTATTTTTAAATCCCATAATTGATCTCACCATGCATCTAGTGGATGTTATAATAAAAATACATTATCTAGAACAAGATATCTATCAGAAGACATTGAGGACCTTAAGTTTCTCTATGTATATCCTTTATATCCAAAAAATAGGGAAATGTGAATCCAAATAGATATAATTTTGTAGATTTAATTTTAAGAGGAATACTAGGTTGTTTCCCCAATAATGGAGCTAGAATCCTTGAATAATTACCGATATATGAATTCATATACATATAAGGATATTATTTGTTGTTTTAATAGAATTTTTCTATTTTTCATGGTAATATTGCAAGTAAAATATTATGCATCACAATGTTTTCATATATTTTGAATAATGAGTAATAAAAACATCAGTAGTACGTAAACATATAATTGATGATGTATTCAATGATTCTGGTGAAGGTAAATTCATATCTATAAAATATATGTGGATATTTTTTTAATAAGTGGGAAAAGGAATATCAAGAATGTGATTCCCTCCAATGGTAGTGAGTGATGGAAAGAATGTTCAAGGGTGTAACCCTTGGAATAAACTATATTGTAAATAAACATGTATGAAATTTATCTTGGGCATATGAGTCTTCTAGCTCGAACATGTATAATTAGTGAGCATTATAGTTCATTTTGGTGCATGATACAAAACATATACATTCCCCTTAGACAGATAATTTTAAGGTTGAACCATGTAAATATTGTTCCCAATATTTTATTTTTGTATACATAGAAAAAGAGATCAGACAATCTAAATAATATCTAATTAAAGATCATAACAAATGAGCATCAATTTTTTGAGGTCAAGATCCTATAGAGAAAGTGTGACATTTAATTGATTAAGTGTTTTAATTGAAATTTAAAGTGTATACCCCGATTCACCCCTTATTGTAATATCACTATATATCCCTTGTATATTTATAACTAGGGGGATCAAAGTGTATGTCTCTTTATTGTATTTTTTCTATATTTAAATTATTTTGATTGTTAGGGACGTAGTTTCTATTTAAATCTATATTACGGAGTTTCATAGAAAAAGGAATAACTTATAAAATGTATCTAAAATCATGTGTAATAAATTTTGGGGAAAATATTTTTAATAAAGTGAGAATTCATTAAAAAAAGTACAAATACATAAAAATGAATGGTATGGATGTTTCAGATTGCGTATATCTATATAATAATACTACATGAATGATTTTGTAAAATGATATTCCTAGAGATGATGGAACAATTAATAATGGGAAGATTTTATGAAATCCAATAGTTTTTTTCCACTAATCATAAGAGAAACACCATCAATTAATAAAAGAGAATATGATTTTGAGGGAGAATAACAAGTCTAATGAATCTAGATTTCTGTGATGGATGTGAGGTAGAAAAAATGTTATGCCTAATCAAAAACCATGTTTAATATGTATCTAATCTATTAGAAAATAATTATTTCAATGGAGATAATTTAATTTAAATATACATAAAGGGGGAAGAGCTCAAATAAGATTAAAAATAATAGAGTCTAAATATGAATGTGTTCTATAATCTAATGTCAACGATGGATTATTCGGATGGTAAAATGGATATAATCGTTAATTGGAATGGAAAGTTAAAATAAGAAAAGGTATTATTTATGGACTCTATACTTCAAATTAAATTTTAAATGATCTATTATGAGAACATGATGGATAATAATAAAAAAATAATTAGAAGAGGAGATGTATAGTGGGAAGAATCTCATAAAAGAATTTAGTTCACAACTTAATTCATGGAACTTGTAGTACTAGTGGTTAGAAAAATAATTATATTCAACCCAAAAAAAGTTAAATTCCTAAGGAAATTATAATATCAATTATGATTTACATTTTTTATTTTATCATCCTTACACTAGTAATGATGAATCATAAAAGAATACTTTTATCTTATATCATAAATAATAAGTGATTATTCTGTCTAAAAGATCATGATCCATGGATAAAACCAGTCTTGGATATGCAGAAACTCCACTATGGAATATGATAAAGGTAACTATTTGTACTCCCAGGGAAAGGGGATACAGTGAATGGGTTGTAAATGGTTATAAAATTGACCGGAAATGAATTTTTTAGAAGAGGAATAAATTAAGACTTTGTAAGATAGTTTTCTTTTATGGGATATATTGGAACAAATTTAGTAATTAGGTTATGGAATGAGGATACATAAAATTTTTCCTAGCTCATGGATAACCCAAAATACTGACTCACCATGAACAACATAGGATGTATTGGTATTATAATCATAATTATTAATTTATTAATCATTTAAAAGGTATATGTTTTTGGGGAAATTACAAAGGGGTTAAATAAATATTCTCAGATTCATGTAAGTGAAAAATTATTTACATGGAAAATAAATTTTAGTGATTACATGAAGAAGACTATTTTCAATAAATGGGGTGGAGAAAAGATAACAACATTTATCTAAACCTCAGATATCCTGGAGAGATTTGAAAACAAGTTATAAGTAATAAAATAATTTACATAATTGTGAAATCAAGGAGCAATAGGATAAAGGTCATGGAAATGAAATGAAATCATTAAAAATCATGATTTTATCTCAAGGGTTAGTCAAAGAATCAATAATTTTAGTATAAATAAAAATATTTCTAATTTTGGAAAAAGAATCATTTTTTTAAATCAACATAACAAAGAACAAATAGTTTGATAGGGAATCAACCCAATGATTTTTAAATGTGATCAGATACCATCAAAGTAACTTTTAATCTGAAGATTTATTCTTAAATGAAAGTAAAAGGGAACCTGGTGATCTATAGTAACTCACCATCATCCTCAACTTAAGTAATTTCTAGGTACACAACACCATATATTTAATATATTTTTAAATTATTTCTAAAATTATAGATAATTATGGTGGAGGTAAGATCCATGGGGTGTGTTTTCTTGAAAATGACATGGTTTATTGTGCTATAAATGTACAAGTTAGAGGATCCAAATTTGAATTTTGATTTCATCAGTTTTCATTATCATAAATTAATATTTAATTATATCAATTTTTATCATGATTGAAGATATATATATATATATTAAGCTGTAAATTTCATGGAAAAAGGTCCTAGATATTTTCCAACAATGTTGACATCATGTTTTATGAATAAATTATGGATCATAAAGGAATATTATTTTTTGGAAAATTTAAAATACCAAATAAATTAATTTTATATTCATATTTTTTCTTCTAATAAGTTTTTTTGATTTTGGTATCTTCTAACACTTCCAGGATATCCAAAATTAGATAAATTATAAATGCTGTTCCAATAGTTTATACCCCTATTCTGAACAATTAAAATTGTTATAAATACGTGTTTTATAGAGTATACGGCATAAGAGATGTTATGATTAGAATTAATGGTTATTAGGCCTTATCAAAAAAATTATTATTGTGAATATATTATAGGAATGGAGTTCATATGATATAATTTTTTCAATATAAACCACTATTGAAATAATAGTGTCTTCTATTATTAATACAGATCAATTAATTAATCTTGTGTTTTTTCCTTATAATGAATAACAAAATGTTATTTACTAATGGTGTTTTTTGAAGGTGTGGAGAATGAAGGTTATATTTTGAAAATAGAAAAGCGAATTCTATCTTTTAGGATAAATTATATTCATGAGTGACATGGAAAACATTCATGTCATATATATACTATTATTTCGTACACTGATTTCTATCATAGTATACATGACATATTTATTTCATGTTCCAAGTGGTAAATTCAACAAATGAATCATTTGAAAAAAAATAAAACATACAACTTGAGTGGATTTTGTAATATGTGGTTTTAATGGATTTGGATGAGAAACATGTGGTCCATTCTAAATAATGAAGTTGTTTTGAAATATGAGGTAATGAAATACCAAAAGGTGATGTTTTTATTCATATGATTCATAACATACATTAAGGTGGATAATATTTTCAAAAATAATTTAGGGAATCAATATTCACTATGGGACAAAATTCATGAACCAATGGATTGTATCATTTTAAATTAAAAATTCTATTTATAGTAGAATCACAAGGAATGTCACATTATATTTTACTAAAAATAATTGGGAGAATTGAAAAATTATTTTTTGTTCACCTAATCTCAAAGTGTTATTTTAAAGGGAATTTTTTATTATTAAAATAATGAAGTGAAAATTATGGTTGGTTCACTTGATCTCACAATGATATCATGAAGTAGATATTTCAAACTAAATCTAAGAGGATACTATTTCAATATTAAGGGATTTTAATGGTTTTTGAATAATATTTTTGTAATGGATTTTTTTAGAAATATCATCATTGGAATGACATGTTAATGTTTATAAATGTGTTTTTATGGGATATTTTTTGATCCAAAATATTATTTCCCATGTATTTAAAATGTGATAATTTGGAATGTGGAGATGTCAATGACCTAAATGTAGTGTGTACCATAATAATTCTAGGAAAACCCCATGTCATGGTGGTGACCCTTAACTTATTGTCATTCCTTCAATATCATTCTCCATGTCCTAGTCTAGATGTTATTGAGTAAATATAATCCACAAAAGGGAAAATTTTAGAGTTTATTCAATGCATGGCCACAACATAGTCACAGGACTATGACAAAACCTTGTTTTATGTGTTTTATAATTAATGAAATCTATGGCCTGAAATCCATTCTTTCTGAACACCACATATGTGAGAGAAATAATTACTATTTGGGGGAAAATTATGGTAGATATCCACTACATAACTAGGGATATAGGTGAGCACACACAATATTAGGCATGTATCGATCAAGTAGTGGTCTATAGTGTAATTTGGAACCTTAATAGATATAGTCCACTGCCTAAGGGGGTACCATGGAGGAGGCTGGGATTCAATCCTGATAGATAAATTTGTTATGTTAAGGAAAAATAAATGTTTTTATAATCCATTAATTCTAGTATTATTTCTGATGTTGGGTGTGGTGCCTTTAGAATATTCCATAACCATCCTCACCACCATAAAAATATACTTTTAGAGGTATTTGGTGCCACTGATGTTTTCTGGTTCCAAAACCACATCATACATGTCTAAATTATAACCCCCATAGAATGGAATGACCAACACTATAACCATTACCTATGATTTATAGTGTCAAAATATGATAGAATTGAATATTCAAAGGAATCTATCATACATGGGATGAACCACGTCAATGTGTCCACACAAAAACAATCTCAACATGTGATGAAATTTGAGGATATAATGATATAAAATATATAACTATTTTTAGGAGTTATTTCTATTGGATAGGAGGATTTGGGAAAAAAATAGAAGACCATGACATAGTTTTATTTAGCACACCATAGTACCACAAAGTACACCACATCTTTCAAGACTATTCCATAGTCTAGTCTAAAGAGTTAAAGCATGCACCATGGTAGACAAGACCACACCACATAAGTTAGTGGTGTGACACTATAGTCCTTAATTCCACAAATTAGACAGGTGTTTTATAGTTTTCTATCATATATACCATAAAATTTATTTAGATAAATCATGTAAGAATAATGTATGTTTTCTATGCTCTTTTTAAATAACATAATTGAACATTCCAAGTGTTTAGTTGAGGGGAGAAGGACCATGTTTTACCAAGAAGTGGAGATCAACCAGGAGATGTATATGGGAGGGGGATTATTTATGCATATCCTATATATCTATATAATAGATTAAAATTAGGAATAGAGATCATGTTGAATATATGATTTTTAGAGTAATAAGAAGGTGTTGTTAAATACGGGGGTGGAAGCCTTTAGGAGTTGGGAATCAATAGGGACATAGAAAAAGAAGAATATTTCTTGGTGGAAATATTGTAATGTGATGTTGTTCTATTCATTCTATAATGTATAATGTATTGTATTATGATTTTATCATTTATTTGTATTGAAGAATAAAGATGAAATTTATTCGATCATCTACCTAGATTTATCTTCTAAATCCACTGTCAATGAGGAAGGTAACTATATTCCCAAGAACTGTGTGTGGGTACTTTCTAAAAGAAGTAATTTAATGAAGAGGATGAAGAAGATTTTTTAAACAATCGGTGAATTAAATAATTATGGTTCAAGGGTGTGACCCATTTTAATTAGTGAGATATCCCTAAGCATGTAATGTGGTGTTCCTGACAAAAAGGTGTTACCTAGACCAATCCAATATAACTAGTTAGATTCATAGTACAATATAGGAAATCGCACAATGTCGATGCGTTTTTATAGACCCAATCTTGTGAGAGTGAACAACATAAATACTTTTCCATACATTTAAATTATGAAACCACTATAAATGACCATTTTAAATTTTATGAATATATAACCAAAGATCATAAAATGTGTCCCTCAAGGTTTAGAAGTGATAATATTATAGGAAACGTGATACACATAATAGAGTAAGTGTTTTAATTGATATTGGAAATGAATTTTTTGATACGTTTCATCTCATGGTAATCTCACTCTAAGATACTTCTATATTTCTATCACTTTAAAAAAATAATCCAATAAACACATCTTCTTCTTTAATATTATCAAATTATCAAGAATGTATTGAAATATGTTTCTTCTTCCACTCACACATTGTTGTGAGGGACTTTTAATTCTTCCATGAGAAAATTTACAAGACTCAAAGGAGCCATTTTTTATATTCTTATATCACACTAATGTGAGACACTTATTATTATTTTATGTGATACATTCTTCAAATAAATAAAAATGTCATCTTCTTCACAATAATAATCTAAAATATATATTTATCATCAACTTAAAAAATTGAATGTATCTTTTTCTTTATAAATTTAACTTCTTATAACCATGTTCTTTTATATTCATTTTAATAATATTTTACATATTTTATTGAAATAAATCAACATTATTTCTTCCTTCTTAGCCATGAACTCTCAGGATGTGTTTAATGAATGAATCAGATATCACATCTCTTCAATTATCATTTCTTTTTCTTTATGTTTCAATATCAGGACTATATTAATGAATATGTTTTTTATTTTGACGATCAATATATATATACAGTGAGTTATATAAATGTTTTTCCTCACAATATTTTTTCTTCACCTTTCCTCTTATCCCGATATTTCATTAATACCTTATTATAAATAATAGAAATTTTTATCAATTTATACATCCACATATATTATACTTTTATACCATAGAAAATATATAAATATTTATGAAGACTCATATTTTAATAAAATGAATCCAGAATGGATTTAGTAAATTTATTTATTTCCAATAGGTACTAGTATGAAAACGAGAAAAAAATGTAATCCTTCTTTTTTAAAACAATCAGTCGATATTTCCATATTATTATTTTACAAAATACGTAAATTAAAAATTGAATACACCTATGAATTAATATTTAAGTTGTTTCTATTTCTAATTTCTTAATGACATAATTCTCTCAAAATTTTCATTCTCTTTTATATTCTTCTAGAATCGAATAAATAACTGTTATTATATTTTTTTCAAGGATAATTAAACATAGAATCGATAAAATATATAATACAAATTTTATTTGCATGAATATCCATTTTTTCATATTTTCACTTAAATTTATAATTTATAAAACATACTTTATCTTTAAAAAATAAGCTACCACCCTTATTAAAATATATAACCGTATTAAAATAAAAAATAATATGAAGTAATAAGTACTTTATGAAGTAAAAAATTGTTAATTAATGTCCCACATTATGAGGGTAATATTATTTTTTATAAAATAATCCCCAATAATAATAAAATAAATGTAAATATCATGTGAAATTTACAAACCCCTAGTGTAGATTAATGACCAAAATCAACTGTACAAAATCATTGATCAATTGTACAAACACTACAATAAAATTTACAAAAATAAATACATAACACACTCCGCATAATCCAACCTCTACATCGAGTATTCATATTTTTTTGAGATTCTCCTCATATTACATTCAACATATTAAATATATTTATTGTCACTGGATAATAAAACAACACCATATTCATCACAATGACTTGTAAATATTTTATTAAGATCCAAAAATCATACAAATTTTTTTATTCAGTCATATTCTTCTTAGATGATCTCTATCAATATTTTCTTATTCTGTCTATACAGTACAAAAATTATGAATACCACACACAAAAACTCATTATATCAAACGGTGGATCACACAATTATCTAAGGTAAATGAATAAATAAAATACCACATTATATCCCCAATGATGTAAAAACCAGATGTTCCTGAGGTATAACATGAAGGAATATAAGAATCATCATATTAAACATTTTGTGTATAGTAACTTTATATCCTCAAAGTTACACACCACACACTCTCTCTATATGTAGCAATATATATAGGATCAATTATACCTCTATATACACTGTTGTATGGGACAAATTTTATATTAATTGGTAATCCTTCTAGAATAACCTGGATTTATGGTTTCTTTGTCTTCCTGGAATTTTAAATATTTTTATCTTGCTCCCTTATCATTTTTTTTTCAAATAATAATTCCCTTAACTCAAGAAAAAACATTCATCTATATTATTCTTCATCATATTAATTTCCATAATTTATCAAATGTTTTATTCATAGTATTTTGTTCTATAAAAATTAGACTATATTTTTAGAACTCATCAAATACATTATTCATAGTGATTTGAAATTGACCATTATAAATACTCTATAGACCATCAAATATCGAAATAATTTAACCTTAAATATAAAAAGTATCACAAAACAACTGAACATAGCGTTCCCTTTATAAAATAATAAATTTTATGTAACTGGAAAACCATTTCAATGGTTTCTATCTCAATCTCTATTCTCATAATACTAGTAACCAATTTCATGGGAAGTCAATCATCCTAGAAATGTTGGGATCTTCATCCAATAGCGTATAAATTTATCCTTAATTATATATATTATTCAGTTAAAATTGAAATAAAGATTCATTAATCCTATAGATTTAGTGATAACAAATAAAACACATACAAGGTGTGCTCAATTAGAAGCCTTCAACCCATATATTTTCAAGAATATAAACTATCTTAAAATCAAGATTTATTCATACTGTTACCCAATACATTAAGAAACATTACTTTTAATTTATATAAATTCACTATGGAACCTTTTTAATTATCCACACAATCTTTCATGTGAACCTATTCTGAAAATACTTGATGAAAATCCATTATAACCAAGTCATCATGTGAATTATTATTCATTGGTGGATAATAACTACAATAACATATTTGGTTCTCACAAATCTTTCCAGGAATGAAAATGAATGAAAAATCCAAACTCAAGTTTTAGATCAAAAATTACCCACTATTTAATTTTTTCCACAATACAATCATAAATCCATCATCCATATAATATATCAAATATTTTCAAGGTTATGGATTTTGGAATCTTTGATTTCATTTATTATTCTATATTTATGATTCACTAATTTCCCCCCTTTTACATAAAAATATAATTGGATATTTTTTACCCCCTAATATTATAAATGAAAGGGTTATTCTCATAATTATTTTTCACTTTCTAACCCCCCATTTTATGTTTTCTTCATATTTTCATTCATTATACTTACCCTATTTCATTGAACAATATATGTATACCCTATTATCTCTAACCTCCCTTTATATATGTAAATATATATATAAATTCAATGATATAGATAATAATTGTTTTGTGGATATTTAATTCATCTTGTATTAAAATTAGATATATTTTCTCCTATTTTTAAAGAACTCACTCTCAGGGACACTAATATCGTGATTTCAAAACCAAAAAACTCTTGGATGTATGAATAATCTGAAAGTTTTCTTCAATAACCAATGTGATTCATTTACCACCTTTACAATATAGTAGCACCAACTCATAAATTTATATTTTTATACCACATATTAATAAAAAAATTCCGTAATTACCTTCCAAAATTCATGAATTTTATTCCTCATTATTTTCATATTAATAATAAGACATCAAAAAGTGAATATACCACATAGAAATGATGTTTTCCTCAAAAAATATAATCCTATTTAATTATATATTAGAATAGAAAATAATAGTAATAGTTATAAATATATATGTTGTCTATGTCACTCACTTACTCTCAATAAGTTCTATAATATTGAAATTTCTTAATCTCCATCAATTCATGGGATCTTAATCACCGATGAAAATTAAATAATAAAATAATAATTAAATTAAAATTAATTTTTAGTATACTATATGTTTAATTAATTGATACCACATGATTGTGATACCACTTAATATCTGGGACCATTAGTTTTTAAAGGGATAATCAATGATGTTTATAACTGGTATATAATTTCTCACAACCAACTATCCATGCATGTCTTCTCCAATTGAATCCATTTCATGGGTTGTTTTTTAGTATTCAGAACCGATTTTTTGTTTTTTGACTTTCATTCAGTAGTTTCCTAGCATTCCAAAAACATTAAACAAGTACAAAAATGTAAATAAACTAATAAATTCGCATAGAATATTTTAATGCATATAATTAATCTCTTGATATAAATTCCCTATTATTATAGTATAGTTCAATTTGATATGTGGTCTTATCTCATTTTTGATCACCCAAAATGGAAACAAAGAACATAAATTTCTTATTATTCCTATAATCAATTGAAAACTTTCATTACTAAATGAATCATTTGTATTTTTAATGGATAATCAATGTGTATTTTTAATATCCCCTTTTGTGTCAAATTAGGGTCGTAGGGCCATTTTCCCATATGAATTATGCCCAATAAAATATATGAACGAAATTGTTATCCAAACAAAAACAGATTCATTTTTATCATTTTACATCAAACACTTGTTATTTATCATTAAAAAGAATCCATGGACAATATAACTCCCATAATCATGTAACACATTGAATGGATTTATGAATCATTTATATATATGGGTAAAGTTGTACGTATGAAAACCTCAAGTAAGCAATTGTTATTATTCAGGAAAAACATATCATATTCTTATTACCTACATTAAAGGTTTATTAGTGGTTATTTCTTCTATAAAACTTTTATATTTTTTAATTTGGATGTTTTTTCTTGATTTATTTTTCATCCATGACGTAAGTATGATCTCAATTGTGATGATAATATGATTTTTATATAGTTATAAAATGATTTATTTTTCAGGCATCCATAAACATGAATTATCCACCAAAGGGGGGATCTTACACTGAATTCCACCCCTTTATTAATGGTATATTTTTTAAAACCACTATGGAATTTTTTTATCAATATATATTAGATCCACCATAAAATTTTTCATACTTAGTGAATAATTATTTTAATTTCTTTTTTCACTCATCGCAACTATATACGTTAAAAATTTTCCTTAATTGATTTATTTTCCATATTTATATTTAAACTAATGTGACTGTAATATATTATGTATTTGTTTTATAATTTGTTTTCACCAACATCTTCCATCAAAATATTAATTTTTTCAACATAATTGTATTTATTCCAATAAATTACTATTCATGTTATGTTATTCTAATTATGAAATTCCAGGAGATACAACTATATTTCTTTCCAACTATATTTCACTTCCATATGCTTAGTTAACACATATAGATATTATTTTTTCAATAACAAAACTCATTTAATCCTTCCTCAATTGAGATGTTACTAGTATTTTTATTCATTTGATGGTGATAATTTGTGATTCTATACCCACAATCATGGTGCTACCAAGTCATCCAAGATATTACAACTTTATAACTGCTTTTATTTAATCGATTTTAGATCCAAATTATGCATGTTACATCCATTTTTATCAAAATTATAAAATTGATACCACAATTGCTCTATTTTTTATGTTATTAATAGAATGTATATTTTTTTATAAGACATAACCTATCCTAATTTTCTATGAATTTATGATCATAATCATTCAACATGAAATATATATCGTTATTATAGAGCCTAATTTTATTCTTATTTTTCTCCTCTTTTATTTTTGTGGTCAAATAGAGAAAGTTTTTTCTTTAATTTCATTCCCAATAAACATTTGCTTCATGTACACATTTTAATGTTCTCTATGTAGCTCTATTTGACCCTCCATCTTGGTGGTCATATAAGTAATTTAATAATTGATGGTAAATTGTACACTTGTCAAGATTTTATTAATTATGAAAAATATACAATGAATGAAAGGTCAACCGAATGAATGATTTTTTATTTAAAACCCATTCATTTCAGACATGGGTATTCTTTTCATTACTACAATAACTCACTCTATAATTATTATTAAATTTTATTAATAGTTTTTCAAAGGAATCCTCACTCTATTCCTTCCTTGAAGTGGAATATAAATTTATGGATATATAAGAATCATCCAAAATAGTTTTTGTTATTTTTTTAACATTGATACCAATCACCCTTACAACAATGGATGTCTATAAATTATTATGATCCATCATCATTTTATTTATAATTTTCATTCTTCTTGAAATGACATTCTCATTAAGGCCTGAAAATTTAGAATGTATTTGACAGAAAAAATAGATGAAATATTAATGTTAGTAGGGATATCAAATAAAAATTACTGATTTTTTTCATGATAAAAAATTAGTGCTAATGAAATATTATTTTGTTCATTAAAATTATTCTAAATAATAAATAAGGAAACTCATGAAGTATCATTATCTCCCAAAAAGAAATTATTTAATGAATTCATATCAATTTCTAATAGACATGTAGGGAATGTATATGAATTATTTTACCTCTTAATGAGTTATTGGCATTCATGATTTTGAATTAGTGGTTTCATTCCCACCTTGTGGTCCCTTATAATGATGTGAAATGATACTTGACCATTTTAATACCACCATTTTGGTCGATCCATTTTCTGATCATTTTCATTAACCATTTAATTGTGAAATACCTACACAGACAAGTATTCCTAATATGACAATAGATTCACAAAATATGGTTATAAAACCTAATTATAAATACCCATAACCTATCATCAATATAAAAATAAGAGTGATGAGTGGGTACATATATAGAGATACCCATATCGAGGATATAATTAAGGTTCCCCAGAGACTTGAAAACGATATTTTGAATACTCAAAAAATATCCCCCCATGCAAACACCTTGAATGAATTCTCTATCAACATTCACTTTATTAAAAGTTTGAATAGTAAAAAGTAATTGGATTTTTTACGTAATCATTCATAAAGAATTCTCTTGAATCTCATTTACAATTCTCGTTCATGAATATCTATAATAATTCATGATGGTGAATATTATTTGTAGAGAAATTGTATGAACTCAATTTATGTAGATTATCTAATGTAAATCCATTATGAAGAAACCATAAAATAATTATATATTTGAGTTGTACATCATTTTCAATTAACATACCCATATTGTGATGTTAGTAGAGCTCAATGTACTTTTAAATACATACTTAATAGTTTTTTGTATTATAGAATCAAGAACATCCATTAGAAGTTCAACAAACACCCAAAGGGTGTATATATAAACCTTGTCCATGTCATCTCATTTACTAAGGTCACCTACCTAGGACATCCTAGTATAAATAAACTTTATTAAAGCCTTTTTCCATTCCTGAAGTAAAAAATTCAACAACTCTAGGCCACCACCACAACCACCATAAATTCAATACTATATCATCGAGAAGGCTCGCGAATCCATATTGATATTTTAATCCCTTGATAATTGGGTTCTCTTGGTTTTACTACAAAAATGATAGAATCATCAAGGAGATTTCAACCATGTATCACTTTGAATGTGATGGAATATAATGTGAACATACCAGTGAGACTTTTCTCATGCATATAATTTCCACATTCACTATTTAAGTGTTGTGTTGGGAAACATTTAGTAAATATAATGAGTGAGGAAACCATATTCATCCTTTCATGTCTATATCCAAACAACATGACCATTAATGATCAAATATAAATTCAAAAATATATTCAATGACTGTGAAAACCTCCTAATTAAGTATAAGTTTCTTCAAATTTATTAATTATTTATTTCATCACTATTATTAATCGATGGTCCATATATGTTCCATGGGAAAAATATATGGTGTAAGGCCATAATTATTCCCTGACGATTCTATATTCACCTTGATTGAGGTACCACTCCATCAACTGACCATTATATGAAGATAAGAAGAAATATGTACAAGGATGTTATAATGAATAATCCCCACTCAATCCTTCATTATCTCCTGTTTTGTGAAAAAATACTCCGTATAATTTTATGAAAAAAAGGTATAATCATATAATATGACTATAAACTGACTAACACATGAAATATTTTCTCTTCTTCATATTAACTATTATATATAGGATTATTTTCACGTTAAGACACAGAAAATAACAATCATCCAAAATTCATAAAAATATATCCCCAATGAAAGCAAAAACTACATTTTAATTTTTTATTCTTCATGATTATACCATACAAATCCCTATAATTTGGAATTATCTTTAAGGAATAACTAAAAATGGAGTCACATTCATAGGTCCAAAAAATTCCATTTCTAGGCCCTTTTCACATGGATATCTTAGTTACCTAATATAAAAAAAATAGAATAGGTATAGCATTCACAACAACAAAACACACAATAATAACCCCTAAATTTATATGGAATGATCTTTCTTAATAAACATTTTTGTCATATTTATTACGTTTTTAATGTCCATTACAAAATCAGCATAAAAAAATGAAAAATAATTTTTTAATATAGAACATTATATTTAGAGAATATATTTTATCATAAAAATTATTTTTTTACCATTAGAAAATATATAAAATAATATATAATAACAATATAATGAAAATTTTGATGATTTTGGTCCATTAAAATTTTTAAACACCAAGAATACACTATAAATAGAAATAATACTTTAATAATCCAATTTTTTAAGCATAGAATATTTAAACATGATAGGATTTATATTTATAGATATATAAATAAGATACACCATTTTTATTAGAATAGTAAAAAAATATGACCATTGTTAATGAGATGGTTGGAAAAGTATTATCTCTATTATAATATTAATGTAATCATTACAAATAGTAAACTTGACATCAATGAAGTAACATGAATGACGAGATCATAAAAATATATTATAATAACATATGAAATAAATATATAAGGAATTTATATCATAATACAGTGCACTTAATATTTTAAAATAAAAAAACCTAAAAAATGTAATAATTATTTTAGGTAATGAAATTTTCTTTTAATTTTAATATATCACATTTTTAGGATAAATCAGAAAATTTTAAATAAAAGTTAATATATTTATATGGATTTATTAATTAGAAGTAATTTTTTAAGTATTAATATAATGTTATAAAACCACATCTAATTAGTCTTAGAGTCAAAATATTTATTATTTTTTTCAAAAATGTATTCTTTATTTAATAAGTAATTTATTTTAAAAATAAATTTTTCAAAAACAATATTCATTTTTGATATAATGTATTCAATTTTTGGATTTAGTACATCTAAATTTTGATAGGTTATAGTTTCTATAACCTTTATAATTAGTTAAATACACTAGTGAATAGTAAAATAATATATAAGTACTATATATTTTAATATTAGATATAAATAAAATTTTTTAGTTATTAGATGTCAGATTAATATTTTAATTTCTCAGTTACTATTATATTTTTATCCACTTACTTTTTAATCCAATGAATGATCACTATTCAAAGATATAATTTTTTACTCCAATATAAAATTTTGACAAACCCATATCATACCATTATAAAATCTTCCTCCCACTACAAATTTGTAATTAAATTAAAAATACATCAGATCAAAAATAATATTCAATAAATACTACCACAACTCTATTCTCAATATCTCTAGGAATTGGTTTAACCAACAGACTGATCTATGAAACCTTAAGATGTAGAATACGAGAGGACATATAAAAGGTTAGGCAATTATCTTAAGTTATTTCATGTTCTTTTATTCATGTATACATAAAGTTTAATATATCTATGATAATATAATAACTCAAGAAATAAAAATGTTCTCAAATGTAATTAGATTTGTAGATTATTTAATATTTGAATTCTTCCCTTAATTTTCTTTCTATACTTTTGATTTATTACATATGGTTATTAGTTCCCCACAAGCATGAAATGGTATTTCATTTTCATCACATCATTGATGCCTGGTTTTAAAAATCATATTATTATTTAAATTGATGTAAATAAGTATTTTTTCAAATTTATTAATTATTATACGGTCAAATCATAGTCAATAGGTATATCATGGATAGAAATATTTCCTAAATGAAAAATCTATGTAACAAAAATATTTATATATTCTAATCTTTAGTTTGAATCAAATTTTGTAAAATATTTACAAAAATCTAAACATTTTCTTTCCCAAACTGATAATGAAATATAAATTATTTTAATTATTTAAATATTTTTAACATATATCTTGAGTTCTAGAAGATTAATGGCTATAAATTAAATTTTTGGATAATTTCTAGTAGTTTTAGGGTTATCCCACATGGTTAATAAAAATATTGAGGGGCTCATATGGGTTCCCCTATGAGTAAGTGGTGTGGCGCACGTCTTTGGTGTAGTTTATTAAACAGTGCGACAAGAGTTTGGCTGGCCTCTATGTGTTAGTAGTGTTGAGTGGATCAATTTGAGCACAATTTTCTGAATCATGCATCTGCCTAAGGGTATCCATGCAAGGGTACCTTTCTTTGATAGTGGAAATCACATGGTTGACACATAATTTCGTAAATTGTGATCAACCATGCATATTTCCCCGTTAAAAAATTGATTTTTATTTTTTTATTTTTTTTATTTCTCTTATGTCACATTTTTTTCTTCCTAACTTGTCCCCCAATGAAATATACGACCCCCTTGTATTCCTATATGGTCATGCATCACCCCTCACCCGATCCACCTCTTCCGGTCATTTTCTATGATTCCATTGGGATTCATGGTCATTGCCCTAAGGTTTTGCCTCTATCACCCCCATACTTATTTATTCTAGAGATTTGTCATTCCAAGTCACCCTATTTCATTCAAACAGACCATAGGGTATGCATTGGATTACTTTTTGTTTATCTATTTTCTCGTTTTAGGGATTGCAATGGGTCTCTATGGACTCTTATGAGTGTCTTTCGACATTCGATTTTTAAAGAGAAGCATATCGTACTTTTTTGGATCACCCAACACCATTTGAGGTGGGAATCTTATGCTCTATTTGTTATTTCTAGTTCTTAATGGGTTATTTTAGTGATTTTGTGTTCCCAGTATTTTTGTAGTGCACTTTGGTCATTCATGAAACAATTTCGAGACACCGGAGTCGAAGGGGAATTATAGGCGTATGCATAGAAATGTTTATATATATGTATATATGTATGTCCCCCATTTGTATGTATTCACTCATGGTAGTGAAAATATATACATTGGGTCAAGCTGTGCATATATATACATATGGAAAATGCATACGTATGAATGTGGAAAGGGTTTATATATGTATAATAATATATGTAAGGAACCCCTTGTACATTTTTTATTATGGATGTATGTAGATATGGTCTATATATCATTATATATTTATGATAATATTCAAATTCACGCAAAAAGATATGGAAGATTCATGTTTTCTTCTTCAATGATATCAACTTCAATGGTGATTTGGCTTTGTTCAATCCCTTTTGAGGTAGGTTCACTATGCTCGAGTTTTAAATTTTTTATTCTTTGATTTCATGAAAATTTCAAAATTATGTTTCTATATTTATTTTCAATAATTATTTTAGGGAAAACTTGTTTTACCTCTTGGAAGTTGTTTATTATTTATTTATATCATATTTCTAAGCCTGTTTTCATGATTACCATAAAATTTTATGTATCCTAAATGTTTAAAAAGTATTCTAAATATCTCCTAACACATGAAATGTGTTTCATGTAACTAAAAGGATTTTGAAATATATGTTTTCTAAATGTTATCCTTTGTGGGATCTTGAATTATTGTATAAAATCAACTAAATGCAATTCCACTTTGGTATCATCTGAACATGAATGATATTTTCCATCAAATTTTGGGGAAATAATTTTGAAATAGTACATGTGTAGGGATATTTTGGAACATTGATAGGTGATATGTTTTATGGTAATCCCTAAGGTCATCCTCCTGATGAGAGGGTCTTTGAAAATGTGGTGTCCGAGTTTGGACTAGAAAAGCATGCTGGCATCTGTGGGTTATAGTTAAGGCCACACATGTAATGACCTCATAATTCTTAACATACTATTATCATGGGATTACATGGAATCACATATTGGGTTGGGTGATGGTTTCTTAGTGACCCTAATTAGAAGGGTACGTACCCCTTGATGTGTGGGAGGCCAAGTGGGACGTACCACTTGTTAGACTATTATAGAGAATCCATGTTGGTGAATGACTAGGGAGTTTCACCATACACTAAGAGGATAATTAAAACCATGTTCATATAAGTATTACTTCTATATATCTTTACGAAATTCCCATTATTACATATTTTTATGTTCCGGTCTCATTTTTAACACTTTTTCTCTTGACCCCATTATAGATATTTCACACGTACACTATTTTCCTATGTTATATAGTATTTATATACAATGAAGTCCTTGTATTGACATTTATATTAAAAAACTATTTCCAACACTATTTTTATTTTAATATAGTTTATGAAAATTACTTTTCATGATCTAGAGATTCTTTTGAAAAATTTAATGGAATGGTATTTTTCATCAAAATGGAATAATGTCACTTTTTTTAAAAAAATAATGGAAAGAATTATTTTAAAATATAATATTTTCAAACAGAAATGACATGGTTTTCTTTTTTAATGTAGTGCATAGTTAATAGATTATTTATGATTTTTTTCTGAGTTTTAATACTCATTATTATATCTTCATTAATATTTTTCCCTTTGGTTATACTTACAGATAAGATTCAATCGTTAGGTCGTGACGTTGGATTAGTGGTCAAGGGTGACCTGTTGGGTCCCAAGGAGGTTTGAGAATTGTATTTTCCTTCCACAATTATTGTATATTTTTATTTTTCAGTTTTTTTTTAATTTTTTATGGTTGAAATATCTCCAATTGATTTATCTTTGATGCATGGAACTAGTTTCATTTCCTAGAGGATTAGGAACTCCTCTCAGATCATATTATGGCTCAGGTAGGGTTAGAAATTCTAGTATAACCTAGGATGGTTCATGATAAAATTATATTAGAGAATTTCATTATTGTTTGGGGTGTTATGTAGATCGTATATAGGGTTGTATAGGATTTGAAGCAAGGTTAGGGGTTGGTGCCTGATCACCACCAATCATGGTGAGACCTCAGTCACCAGTGGATGCTCGGTTTTGATTCTTTGTTTTTGTTTTTGTTTTATCATGTTTTTATTTGTTTAATTCGATGAGCTCATGTATTTTGGGGGATGAAAGTGGAAGTGATAAGGGGTCACATTGTGAGAATACATGTCATATAGAATTATGTGAATCTTATTTTCATGGTTTAACATGATTCTAGTGGTTGGGTCATACTCTATGTACGGCCTACAAAAACCATGTATCAGGGGTATTCAATACAACTTGTTTCCTATTTTATTTAATTTGTTGTCTATAATGGTTCAATTTTATTTTAGTTGGTGTGTGTAGATTTCAAAAAAAAATTAATGGTTTTTGGAGGGAAAATTTTGATTTTAAAAAGGGACAAATAATTATTTTATAATGGATTTTTAGGTTTAAAATGGGAATTAGTAGACAGTTTTAATTTTGTATCGTATTATAAAATATGAAATTTTAATTAAATTGTAAATTCTTGGTTTTATGGAATAATTATATATGAAAACATAATTATTTTCGATGAACATTAACATAAATTTGTGTGTGTGTGTGCATGTGTTTGGCAAGTGCTTGTTGGTATATATGCATGGATGATATAAGTGGAAGTGGGATGCACACACATGTGATAGATCATAGGAAGTCACTTGTCTGTATTTAAAATAAAAGGTTTTACATTTTTTTTCCAAAGATACATTTGAAAAGGAAAACATTTTCCATTAAAAGGGGTATTATTTTCTGATTGGAATTGTGGTTCTAAATAAAAAAAAGTGTTTGTTTTTTAAATTATTGAGTGGATGTGATGAAATGGTTTAAGAAGTGGGAAAATTGGTATTCAATTTAAAATAGAAATATTCATTTGAAAATTATGTTTTTTGGATTCTTTTGTAATGTTGATGTGGTATTATTTTGGTTGAGATATAAATTTATTTTGATCTATTTTTATGATTTTTTTATATCGGGGTTTAGTTTCAAATGATAATTGGTCATGTTCTTGTTTGGTGTTGTTTTTTTCATTTTATTTAGAATATACCAACTATAATGACCTAAAATGTTTCTATTAGGTCTCTTCTAATCATTGACCCTACAAAGACTCTTATTCGATAGGTGGCTCTGAGATCTCATCAATTATATATTTTTTGTATTCATCGAAGTTCAGTGGAGGTGGTTGAATGAATTGAGGATGTTGGGAGAGTATTCATTATTTTGGAACTATAGACCCTATGAAAGCATGAACTGTCTTTGGTATGTATGAAGGATTGGGACTGGACTAATTGAAGTTGATCATTACATTCTCGTTACCAATGGGAACTTGTTGGTATATTTTGATGAAAGCATTCATCCAATAGTTTTTTATTGAGGAAGAGATGGAGAAGAAATTGGAAGAGACCATGGACACTCGAAAAGGTCAACTTATTGTGAAGGGAAATTATTCCCAATTCAATGAGTTTTTTTCCCTAGTGATCATGATGTTAGATAAACTGGAGGCTACTCATTTCGAGTGGGTCTCCATCAAGGGTTCATTGATTGTGTCCTTTCTTCTTGGAAAGTCCCAAAGGGTAGCACTTGGTAGTGGATATTATTGTTTCTTTTGGGGCTCAGGGATGTTCTCCATTTAATGAGGAGTGAGAATTGGAGGAACCAGTTCTATAAAAGTCTCATTGTCATCTCAAACATTTCATTCATTAAATTAATAGATTGTTTTTCTCCAGTGTGTTCAGTTTTGGCATTTGAAGACATATTTCTGTAATTCCTTGGGGGCATGTTAACCATGTAGCTGCTCATGACTCTGGAAGAATGGGTTATAATCAGGTATTACAATCTCCTGAATGTGTTGAATTGTATACATCAATACATCAGGGCTCCATCAATTGGTATTTGATTGATCATTTTTGCATAGTCTGGAATTTCAAGGTGTGAGAGGATGTGCATCCAACATGTTATATCTGACGCTAGAGTGGTGACGATTAAAATATCCCCATGATGTATTTTTCTATCTTTGTTAGCCTTTAATTTTTATGATCATGGGGGCATCATTATTGAAATTGTTTTGGTCATTCTCTATGGATGTTAACTCTTAAATGGTTAGTCCATATATGGATTTGTTTTAGTTTTCAAGTGGTACACATTTGAAGATGAATGTGTCATGAGGAATTATGAGTATAGGATTGGATATGTTACAAGTTTTATTCTCTATGATTTAACCCTTATAATATTGGTGGGTGGTTTCATTGATATTTAGACTTATTTCAAACATTGTGCTAGTCAGTTCCACAATGGTGGGGATACCACATTATCTTTCCCTGTGTATCATCTTTCTGTTTTATATAGAGTTTTTTGGGTATGATTTGTAGTTTTTAATGGATATACTATGTTATGTGGTTTCATTTAGTCTTCATTAGTTTTTATTTTTGGATTTTGTTCTTTTTCTAGGTTTAACTTTTTATCTTGGTCCATTAAGAATTATGCCACTGCCACTGATGAGAATATCAAGAAACTTGGAATCAGTATGGCTTCTTGATGCCATTGTGGTATCCACAAGTGGGAGGAGTGTATTAATAATCACCTTCACAAAGTGGAATGGGTTCAAGTAGTCTTGTCCACCTTTGGTGGATATACAGTCCTATCCTCTCAGAATTTTTGGTATTCTTCTTTCATCGACAAATGGTTCCATGGATCATTGGATGATGGAATGGAACGAACAGTTCGGGTAGTGATCTATAATTCCAGGTGATAGAGTCTCTGGTAGGTAAGAAACCAATCCAGATTCGATGTCCTAGTCTCCACGAAGAGGTCCATCAATGTGAGGACTCGATGCCTACTAGCAGACATGGCCTCGTACTTCTCCTAATGGCAGTGTGATCCCTCTTTGCGGCGTTTTCATGTTAGGTCCCCAGCTCAACTCCTTTTCCTACCAAGGGGAAATTGGGTCTGCTGGAACCCTCCTGCTATAGGTTTTATGATTAACTCAGATGTGTCTTGTTTTGTAGGAGAAATGAGAGGTAGGGGATTGGTTTGTGATCCTATAGGTACTATAGTTATAACCTATTTTTTATTCTACGGTAATGGCACCCCTCTACAGGTAGAGGCCAAAAGACTGCTCACCAGGCTCACTATTTATATACAAGTAAAACTGGACGTCTCTTAGGAGGAAACCGATTATAAGGACCTTCTTGAATCCCAGAGCGGGAAAGCTTCATCTCCTTGGTCCATAGCCTTTAATTTTCGTAAATGAAAAGCCCTTCTTGGTACAAACATCTGAGTCTCCCACACTAGGTGTGAGGGAAAAAATGTCACAGATTTTTTGCCCTATTTGGAAGATCATAATTCCATTATTATTCATATCATATTTTTTATCCGTATGAAACCTAAGGGTGAGAGTCTAGTCATAAGGGATGCCCTCGACCATCACTACTTCAGTCCCCCTTTGTTTGGGACTTGGTGTTCTATTTTTTTTAAAATAAAATTGACATTAGATGGATGTATGGAATAACAAATATACCATGAATATAGTTGATGGAATTCTAGATATTAATTTAAATTTATTTTATGTGTTCTCCGGTAAATGATGATAGATTTCATTTAAAATAATTATTAATTTGATAATTATCAAGAAAACTATTTTTTACTTTATTAAATATCTATAAATATGAGTAATCGTTAGTAAAACAAATAATAAAGGAATTTTAATGATTTCCCTAACTAGATACCGAATATTATTGATTTGGTAGTTAACAAATTTCTGATAATACGTGAATTACTAACATATGTAATGAATAATAATTTTAATCATGTTGAATTTAATCCATTTACTAATAGAGATAATATTGTGGTTGAGTCATTTATACAAAAAAGGAATATAACTATTAGTGGATCATATGATACCCAAATCATGAATCAAGGGATTAATTCAATTGAGATGATAAATATTAACCTCTAATTATAAAAGTAAGATAAATTTATACTAGATATTTATCATTTTGAGGTATAAGTAGATCAATGATGTACAATGGACATGAACATATATCAAAATGATATCATAAAATCAAATGGGTAAGAAGGATTAACGAAAATATTTTTATCACTTATTCATACTCAAAATGGTGATGGAATCCTATAGGATCATGAAAATGGAGGAAAAATTTATCTAGTATTATGAGTAATAAATCCAATGTTAGACATAGTACATTTAATGAATTGCATAATATTTCCCACAATCATTGTAAAGGGATGAGGTACTATTAAAAATAGTTAACATCCCCAAGACACCATAGTATGAAAATAAATTCCATCGGGTTACTAAAATGTTGGGGGATGATTTTCCATTAAAAACAAAACATTTCATGATAAAACCAAAACAACCAAACACTATTATATGACTCATAAAGATTAAAAAATAAAATTCAAATATAAAACCTAAATAAATACCACAATATGAGTGAAACAACAATGAAAATAGATTATATAAAGGATAGTAAAATAAATTATGAAATTGGAAAGATTGTGGAACCACTATATATTCCATGAACATGACTAAATCCATTCTCTGACTCTAGAAGACTATATCAATTATACATACTAGAAGAATTTCAAATAATAAACATTATTATATCATGGAAAATGGATTTTTTATTTTCAAAAAATAGAATATGGAAGAAGTGAGTAATTATACCTTTAATGACCCTGACCCTCGTAGCTAGGAACCGATGCCTTACATTATTACATTGGTATAGATACATGATTCAAATCCCAAAATAATGAACCATTTTTTAGTTTTTGAGGACTATATTTTATACATGATAACTATTTTATATTATGGATATGAAATTAATAAAAATTCAAAATAAAACAAATGAAATGAATCGTTGAATACTCATTCAATGATATCTTTTTCATAACCAATGGAATGGAGAAAAAATAATAGTGAACTCAAATGATCATTAATGATTAATAATATTAGAATATATCATGAATCAATAATGAATAAAAAAATTTCAATGGTAATTAACTGAACACAAATGAAGATTAAATATCTTAATGTTAAATAATCAATATGGAAACATAAATAACTGAAAAAAAATTTCATTTAATCAACATACTAATAATAAAATCCTTCCATTTTTTTTCTATAAGAAATAATCATGGATTATAATAACAAGAGAATAAAAAAATTATGTAAATGATTATTTATTAGATTCCATGTTTTCAAGGAACATGGTACACTTACCTTCAAGTACATTCACAAGACTATTTAAAACATATTTGGTAGAAACCCATCTGATTTGGCTAACTAATTCATATCATGAGACTACTAAAGAATTGATGGACTTACTTTGAATGGTCCCAAAACCATGTCATACTAGTCCAAATAATTCCTTATATATATGTGTATATATATATATCTAATAATGGATTAATTTCATTAAAAATACACCTTATCAAATATCTGTATTGAGTAATGTATATATATTTATCTATATGACCACAAAAAATCATATAATTATCCTAGTAAACATCTTATTAAATAAATAATATATAGTTTTGGAAATAAACATATCAATGATAGATAATATGTATATTTATTATAAATTTAATGTCCAAGGAAAAAATATTATAAAAATGAGATTTTTCAAGATAAAGTTTACAATCACAAAAGAAAGTGAGATTTCAATATAACATTTTTCACTGGGTAATTTTCAAATAATATATTCTTGGATGATATAATTAAAATTTATACTCAAAATACAATGAATAATTAATTATTCCAGATATTAAATTTCAAAATTGTAGTTTTTACACCACATAAAAGTTAATTGTTGTATAATAACAAATAATTCTCAACGGAAAGTAAATGAAGACGAAATCCCTTACCTTACAATCTATTTTGGTTGAAGATAATTTAGAATTATGTATAGTGGTTTTATTAAATTCATTAACTTATACCATAACCATATTAATATTTATAATATCACATATAATTATTATATAATATCTTATCCCCAGTTTGTTAAAAATCTTTCATTATTTTCATTATTTCGAGTAATAACTTCATTGTTTATTGAGCTATTTTTGACTTGTTAATTTTTAATTCTTATTACATCAATCAGGATATAATAATATTAATAATTAAATACATTATTTAAATATAATATATATTTTTTATATATGTATTTAATGTAATCTATTAAATTTTGTTACAAGAAATGGAATACACCATTCATGGATAGAGTAGGTCAAACATATAGCTGAATGTTATTTTATTTTTATCATTATATTGAAATAAATAGAAGTAAGTTATATATAATAATATTAAAATAAAATTATAATTTATATTTCATATATATAATTTTTCTATTAAACTCACCCTTAATATATTCTATGTAAAGCGTGAATGGATCACATTGCTTCTTGTAGATGTAATCCACTATACACATGAACAACTATATCATATTCCTAGAAAATGGAAATAATGAAGGTGTGTGTGATATAATAATTACATAAGAATAATAAATTTCAAAATTTAATATATATCACATATTTACTATAAATCAAGAATTAGTACCCACTATTAATAGTGGTAATGGAAGAACAAAGAACATCGGTTCGCGAGGTGTTAGGATATCACACACTCTAATGATGATTGAATATCACATTTGATATGTGTCTATGAAGTTGATTGTCACAATAATAGCATAAACAATATCAGTATATTGAATATATTTTGGTTATTATTTAATCACGATATAATAATAATTTAATGTGGTGGAAAAATAAAAAACAAAAAGAGATCATTGATGAATGTTACCAATTCTTATGGAAAATCTTGTCATTTTATTGGAAAATGCATTATTTGATTATTTTTGGTAAAAAAATATAATATATAGGACAAGTATAAGGATGTGGAGAGTTTGTTTTGGTAGGGATTGGAAAATCACAAAGGCTTTATAGGTGTAAATAATTGGGGAAACTGAATTCCCTTTTATAATGGAGGAGAGGTGGCATTATATTAAATAACATATAGTGAAAACAAATGGGAGGCCTACCTTACATATTTTAACTAAGATAATGAACAATTTTCAATTAAATAGTTTATATATTTGAAAAATGTCAATCTAGTTGGTCTTGGAAAAGTTTCTAGGTCATTTGGAGACTTAAAATTAATGTATAACCACTATGTAATCTCAATTTTACCTTAATTGATGTAATTTATTTTCATTTATGTCACATTGTTTTTGTAAAAAACTATATTGTAGTTAATATGATTATATATTATTCTTATCTAATATATGGAATCCAATTTTTTAAATTCAAATCATAGAAGTGGAAGAAATTAATTTAAAAATAATCCAACAGATGGGAAAAGAAAGAAAGTTTTAAAATTTTAAATGTAAATTATCTCACTATGATTTTATATCTATATTCAATATAAAAATGACAAAAATGATGTATATTGGAATAATATATGTATAATTTATATAAATTAACATTAAAAAAAATTAAAAATATAATTTAACATTTTAAATTATATAGATGAAATTTAAGTATTCCATTAAAATTAAATACTTTCCACTATTCATAAAAAAATCAGATAGTGAGAAAAATATAAAATATTTATCCCACGATAATTTTGGAGTTATTTTTTCAAAAACTAAGTTTATTTATTGAAATAAAATTTACAAAAGCGTCAGAATTTTTGTTAAAAATAAGTCTTCCATTAAAATGTGAAAAACGTGCCTTTAAAAAAATAAAAATTTTTATTGGTAAAATTTTATTTTTATCTTAATCCTATAAAATCTGTTATATGAATGTAAATAATATTTATTGAATATATAGAAATTTCATTGAGATAATATACTAAATTTAATTAATTTAATTAGTGATGGTAAAATTCCATCGGTGCAAAAAAACATGTCTTTAAAATGAAATTGGTTTTTATTTTCACTTATAATTAATTGGTTACTAGTGAATTCAACCATATATTTTCATACATTAGATAATTCTATTCGTATTCTCTGATTTTTCATCATGGAGATAATTGAAATTTTGAATAAAAATATTAACATTATTTGATAAAACATTATATTGCGTGTATCACAAGATTTTGGAGAATGTCGTTGTTGTATGTAATAAAAGAAAACTTAGTATTACTGGAATTGTAAGATATAAATAATATTAAAATTATTCAAAAATAAAAATAGTATAATTTGTTCGGGTGTTACATTCATCCTTCCTACAAAAAATTTATCATCAAAATTTCAGGGGTGATACCTTCAAAGAAACATGGGGAAGTTCTCCTTCATCATATACACTACATTCCATGTAGCTTATTCCATTTTATAATTCCTTCAAATTACCTTTAACTAATAAGTCATCGAATTCATCAATAACATTTCTCTTCTATAAATAATTTGTATGGGTTCATTAGTGTATCATAGATTATATTGTCACTCTATTTCATTAGAGGTGACCACATGTGTTGGGGATGGATTGTTCTTAGAAAGATATATGAAAACAATTATGCACTTTTGTGAGGCATGGTTTCATTACCCAATTTTATGAAATGACACTAATTCATTCTATATTTTCAATGTGTCTAAGGTATATGGAGCTTAGTTTCCCATTCTCATCAACCCATATAACACCATTCCATGGAGATACTTTCTTGAAAATGAATCTCCCACATGGAAATACAAATCATTCATATAATTATTGAAATTACTCTTTTGACTAAATTAATAATGTTTAATGTGATCTTAAATTAAATTTATTTTTGTTGTTGTATCATTGAAAAGTTCATGTCTTTCATGTTTCCTTTCATCAACCTCATCGCCAAAATTTTGTGTGTGACATATTTGGCAATATAATGCTTGATATGAAACCATTTGATTACATGATGGGAAAACACTTCTAAAGGAGGGTAAAAATCCCACATACCTTTAAGGTTGAGTGAGAGTGACCTCAACATGTCTTCCATTGATTGAATTATTCTTTTAGGCTTTCCATAAATTTGAGAATAGTAAGTGGTTCTCAAATGACAATCAGCATCAATAGCCCTATGAAGACTCTTCCAGAATTCTAATGTAAAATGAGTATCTCGATTAGAAACAATTGATAGGGGTCCACTATAAAATTTTAAAACATCACTAATATAAATCAATTTGAGGTTCCCCATAGGAAAATATTCTCTTATTGAAACTAAATGTTCTTATTTTTTAACCCTTTCATGATTTCCCATATTGCATCATTCTTTCTATGAGTATTTGTTAGTATTGTGAAAAAGTGCATAATAATGTAATCCTATTTACCAATATGAATAAGAATATTTTTCATGAATCCTCTAGGAAGCTTCCTCAAATTTATAACTTGTTGGGAAACTAATCATCTAGAAATATAATTTGTAATATCCCACTTCATGTTATCTCACCAAAACATTTCCATCCAATCAATATACATATTTTTTCTACCAGGGTTTATAAAGAAATTTTAAGTATAAGAATTTTCCTAAAATTCCATTTTTATCTCAGTTTTTGATAGAATACATGATCTCCTTCCAAAATTTCAGACATCATCTTCACAAAAAATTATATTAATTTCCCTACATTCGCAAATTTAATCTTATTGAGAATGTTATCATCTTCAGATTGGGAAATATTTATTATCTCTAATAAATGTGGTCTTCCGATAATTTTAAAAATTAATAATTTCTCATCTTCCTTATTAAGTACCATATCCATATTTATTATATCCCTAAGCATATGATCCCTCACAATACTTATTTGGGTCAAAACACCGTTATCCTTTCTAATCAATGCATCTGCTACCTTATGTTCATTTCCACAGTGGTAGTGTATTGATAAATAAAAATCCTTGAGCATCTTAAGTCATATAATTTTTATAATATTGATCTATTTCTTTGAAAGGATTTATTTTAGGATTTTGTATTCTATTTATATCCCACATATTTTCCAATATAGATATTGTCTCCATATTTTCAAATAAAATACCATAGCTGCCAACTCCTGATCACGGGTTGGGTAGTTTTGTTCATGAATCATCAATTTACTTTTTGAATATTCAACAACATTATAATTTTTCATTAGGACACCACCAAGTTCTTTATTTGATGCATCACTATATGTCACAACCCCTCCGCTTCTTTATGGTAGAGTAAAAAACATAGCAATGACCAATATATCTTTTTTTCCTCAAAACATTCTTCCCATTAATATTTCCAAACACACATAACCCATTTATGTGTATTATTGGTTAACAGGTTCTCCAATCGTTTAAAATTATGAAGGAACCGCCAATAGTAACCAACCAAATCAATTAAAATGCTCACTTTCTATCACAACCCAAACCAAGATGATGCTAAATCCACAACTACCCCAAGCATGTCTCCATAGGATAGGGGTGGAGACAAGCACCAAAAGCACAACATACTGAAGGATTAATTTTCCTATGAACCTTTACAAACACACAAAACTAATTAAATGAAAAAGTTCATAGGAAATGTAGAAAAAGTGAAAACTTCTATAAAGTAAATTTAACATTCATGAACCTCTAGATGGTACAAGAGTACGGTAGTGAATACTAAAATGTAAAGGGGTAAAACACACACCCAAACAAGAATTTGTTCCCAACCTGATGGCAATTGGAAAAGAGTATCCATAAGGAGAGACCAACTACTGTATTCTTACTATGAACACCATATGTGGTCCACACAACCTATATCCCTATGATCCATTATAGTCACGATCGAATTATCCACCATCTACAAAAGACATAACATGTGTTGGGAAAATCCCATAAAGGGATAAGTATATACATACCGAATATAATTCCCCAAAATGGGAAGGGGTGCAGTAAGGTATACAACCAAATATAATCTGTAAATGGAACATTTTATAGTAAAAGTGAATGGAAAAAGTATACATCAACCCATAAAAAGTTTGAAAGTAGGATCATCCAAGCACCAGGAGCTTGAAACAATGAGGTGTTGAACCCCCCCATCGATTCCTAACTAGCAAAATATGATGAGTATACCTTCCCATCCATGATAAGATTTAAACATAATGTACGTGGAATACCCCATGCTTATTCGCCTCACTTGTAAAGAGGGTAACCAAGACTAAATAGGGTCTATTTTAGAGGGATATATTCAAATATATATATTATTTCAATGAATCCCAAACAAGAGAGTAATGGGATCTCCATCCAATAGCTCTGCCCAAAAAGATGAGTAGCCAATAGTTCCAATGTTGAGTCATATGCGAATCCCAACACCTCAAGATTATGTCCAGGAGTCGTAGGTCAATGGGGATAAAATTTCCACAGATATATATTATATTCTATGCGAATAAATGAATCACATATATGGTTTTAGATCGCATTACAAGAATGCATCTCAGAGGGTAAAGTTCCCATTTTTCTTGGAGTCCATAGGTAAGTCGTATCATACGTCGCCACCATGCTGCATAGTCGAGGGTCTTATATAGAATGATTTTGGATTCTAGACGACCCAAACCTACTGGAGGGTCATCCAGAGAGGTCATCTGGGACTAAACTACCCAATCCACAATGTGGGTCAGCTCGAAAGGTCATCAGGGAAGATACTACCTAGAGTAGCAGGAGGGTTTTCCCGAAAGGTCATCGAAGACTACTCTACCGAGCCTATATGGATGGTCATTGTGAAAGGTTGTTTAGTTAACACAATACCCAGCCCAGTTGGAGGGTCATTAGGTACCAAAATAACTATCCCAACAAGAGGGTCCTCCTGGAAGGTCATCAGGGATTACACTGCCCAGCCCGACTGGGGGGTCAGCATGATAGGTAGTTCTGGTAATCCAGTCTAATGGCTTCCAGTATCTAGTGTTGTATCTAAAAATTCCAAACCAAAAAATATCCAAATCCTATCTCAAAATCCCTTATTTAGGGAACTGTCTTATTCTTCAATAAAAAACACTCAGGATAGGCATCTCGTGGGATAAAATCCCAGTTCAAATGAATGAGATGTTGAGGATTGAAGATTGATCTTGGGTGCTCAAATAATACATGAACTTTGAGGGGACCACATAGTGTGTGGACCCGCTTCATGGTTTATTGATTTCTCTGGCAGGACATGGGTCTCGTCCTATATAGTAGGGTATAACATATAGGTTCACTACATGGCGTGTTCCATTTGTACGTGGACCAGGGACGTGTCTGTAGGCCATGCCCTTGTACTAGGACTTTGTGATTGTGTACTCAGACTTTGTGTCCATGTAGTCAGACGTCGTGTATGTGTACTTTGGTATATGGTGTGTTGATAAAAACAGGATGCTACCCATGTGGCCAAACCATGTCTATGTGCTCGGCTCATAGTGTGTGCCTAGCCATGTGTTCCTTTATATGGCTTTTCTTACAAGACAAGGTAGTACATGACATTTCAAGGAAAGTAAATGTTGTTCCATCCTTATCATTTACCAAACCATAGCACCACTACCAAGGGAAAATACCTGACATGTGTTCTTCCATGATCATCTCATGTTGTTGGGATTTTACCAAAAACACTAGATTTCTCAAAAATCCACGCCCACACTTTTAATCTACTCCAACTGCGGTCAAAATCACCCGATTATTCTTTGAAAACATCGGATCTGGGGGAATAATTCTGAATTGCTTCACCATTCATTGCGAAGTGGCCTTGTTGGAAAATGACAGTTTGGATGGATATTCCAAACACCACCGTGGATTTTTTTTCCTCATTAGATTGTTCGGGAAATCTTCAGATTTGTCATCCCAGCATAATTTCATTTCTTGATCTGTGACTCACCCACAAATCTATTTTTGTTGTACAATTATATCTTGTTTCTAGGTGCACGATCATGATTAGGTCACTCGATAATCATCGAACAATGATTCAAAGGAAATTTTTAGAAAGGAAAGTGAATAATCAAGGGGGAAAAGGATCCAAACAAGGGTTTGGATCACTGGAAAAGCGTCCTTGGCCAACCGATTATAATTGTGAAATTCGGGTTAGAACAACCAAAAATGAATTGAAAACCAGAAATCAGTATCATGAAAGGTTTAAATTAAAAATAACATGTTGAAAAATTTACATTACACATCCACAAAATTTAAATCCAATGTGTAAAAATGATAAAGACGATTCCTACCATGATTGGATTGATTTTTGTTTATGGAGAACATGTTCATTGATATAGGAGAAGGATCTATTACATCATGATTTTCCTAGATCCATTTTTTACCATCATTCAATCTTCATTCATAATTTCATCAACGAAGAGGAGATGAGAGGAGAGATCAGAATTTTTAGAAAAAAATCAGGATTGTGTGAAAACATTTCCTCTACCCACATAAATATATCTAATTATTATGTTAATGATATTTTAAGTAATTAAAGAAATCATTTCATTTAATTACATAAACGTACCACCAATGATCAAGGGGTCTAAAAATCCCTCACTGACTTGTTTCAATTCATGCCTAAGAGAAACATTGTATTTCGGAACCAATCGTGCTCTCAAATTTCTGATCTGATAAACCATTTTTTTTGTCCTATTTTATTTAATTAACCACATATTCACAATAAAAAATATTTTTAATATTTTTATAAAATTAATTTCAGTAACATCGGGCCATACAAATGCACGCTATCTCAGTGCCTATCTCTAGAATAACATTTAGAATTATTTAAATGTCTTATTAGGGTAAAAACTAGATCTCTACTTCAATCTATCCTAAAAGACATTTATCCCGAAAAAAACTAAACAAACAACATGGGATATTGTTCCCACATCTAGATCACATGTTCTTAGGAACTCTCTTACACATTTCTGTGCTACCACATCACTCAGACTAGAGGGATTACTCATCCTCATAGGGTATGATCATGTTGATCCTCGATCTTCACCAGGTTCTTCACAAATGTGGATCCATCCGCATTGTCCATCTCACCCCATTAGATAAGATGCATAGGGTCATGAATGTATCTCCTTATCTACAACATGTAGAAAACAACATGCATGAAATCCAACTATGGGGTTAAGGCAAGACAGTCGAAAACCCCACCGTCCCTCTATACGATCTTGAATGACCTGATGAACTATAGGGTAAACCTTATTCCTAGGAAACCCATCAAATTACACGTTATTGGGAGATTCTCAAGAAGACGTGGCCTCCATTCTCAAATTACAAGGCCCTATGATGATGATACGTGTAGGACTTCTATCAAATCTAGGCCATCTTCACCCATTCTGGGATGAACTACACCTCCTCTGTCATCGCTTTCACCTTCACCAACCCCATAAGAGATTACTCTGCATTCTCTATCCTGTACAAGGGTGACTAGTTGGGTCTCCCATATAGAGTAAAAAAAGTCTTCATTCCAATGGTGGAGTAATATCTGTTGTTATACACAAAATCCAATAAAGGTAGGATATCCACCCAAATCCTATAGAAATCCAATATGTGTGCTCATAGCATATCCTCTAGAATCTGCCTAGTGAGGTCGGTCTTCCCAATGGTCTGGGGGTGAATGTTTGTACTCATCCGTAGATGGGTCCCTAATGCCTCATATAGGTCGATCCAACATCGTCATGTAAACTAAGTATCACAATTGGAGACAATAGTGTAGGGTACCATATATATGTGGATGATCACGTATATATATAGCTACCCCAAAATCTCCCCCGAACACTACTCTATGATAGAAAGGATGTGCGCTGGCTTCATGATCCAGTCCACTATCACCCATATGGTGTTGGATATCTTCTCAATGTGTGGAATACCTATGATGATGTCCATGGATATTCCGTTACATTTCAACTCAATGGTATCAAGCTGCCGTCAAAAACCAACTGAAACTCGGTGATCATCCTACACCTCCTGACATGTAAGTAATCGTGTGATGAACTCAAAAACAATACATCTCATGTCGGACCACCAAAACTATTGCTGAATATCCATATACATCTTCCTCCCACCAGGATGTACAGCTAAGGGAGAAGTGTGGAACTCCCATGTCACTTTATCCTGTATCGCCACTGAAACCACAATTTTCCCCTGGGATAATATATTTTGGTTCCCTTCATTAGAATATCCATATGGTGTGTTTCTTTTGAATATAAAATCACACAGAACCTCACAATCAATGTCCCTCCGGCTCGGGCTCCTTCACATGATCACTAAGAATAAGAGTCAACACCATAGACTGTAGGAAAATTGTACCCTCCTACTATATCAGGGTCATCTGTCTGGAAGCTAAGTGGTCTGAAGCTTCCTTCACTAGGTGAACCAGGGACTTCTTACTAAAGAAATATGATAAATCATTACCCTACGTAGATTATAGAATACCTTCAATACATAGTCCAATAGGAACCCCAACCCATATCACTTCCTCGGGTTCATGTGTCTCTAAGTGAAGACAACCTAAGACATAGGTGGTTTGGGTAAACCACATAGAGCTCTCCCAGAAGGCAGTGCCTCCACATCCTCAAATATAATACTACTACTTCAAACATAAGTTATTGAGTCACATAGTTTGGATCAAGGGGTCTCAACTGCCTCGACCTATATGTGATAAACGATTTTCGTTGAATTATCACACAACTAATCCTAGCTACCGAGGCATCACAATATACCATGAACTCAACTTATTTCTTTAGTAAACTTAATACTATAGTTCCTGTCAGCCTTTGCCTCAACTCCAAGAAAGACATCAGGAACTGCTTAGACCAGGTAAAAAACTATCCCTTCTACATCAGATTGGTCAATGGATATTTGATCATGGACAATTCTACCACAAATTTTTGGTAGTACCCGACCAACCCAAGAATGATATGTACCTCAGGTACATTCTGAGGTGGATCCAGATAAAGAAATACTTCGACTGTCTCTAGATCAAGGTATAAACACTTAATATAAATTAAATTATTTATAAAGTGAATCTACTATATCTAGAACTTGAATTTTGATATATTTACTTAATGTTTGATATATTGAAGTAGATCAAGGACCATCCTCGAGTACTATACATGCTTCTCCTCTATCAGAGAGTTGACGAGTATGTCATCGATGAAGAAAATAAAAAAATGGTCCATGTATGGCTGAAATATTTGGTTAATCAAATCCATAAAAACATTGGGGGAATTTTCCATGATAAAGGGAATCAATAAGAACTCACAGTGTCCATATTGACATCCAATGGACAACTTCAGAATATATTCCTCACAAACCCACATAAAGTGGTAGCTGGACCTTAGATCGGTCATAGAAAACCATCTCTCACCTCAAAACTGATCAAGATGGTCCTCCAACTGCAACCAAATCTCTTGGAGGTTAGAGGGTGCCATCCAATATGCTTCAGAAGATATCAGGTAGTCCCTAGCTACAAGTCAATACAAAACTCCAAATCCAACATCATATGTAATCCCAAAATATTCTTAAGAAATTCATCTATATAATCCCCCCCCCCAACTGAGGGGAAATAGATGCATGTATATTCTGCTTCACCTTGGGTCATAATCACTAGATAATGGGTGATTGTTTGCAACATCATTCTCACAACACCCACTCATCATTATATGAGGTATATCTCACTGAAAAAGGATAACCTCATCAAATCATCACATTGGCATCTGACTAATCTATGATGGCAGTCAGTCTAGGCTAGAAACATGGATAGCCAATGCATGCATAAGATGACGTTAGAGGGTTCTATCGTGATGACCAGTAGGTCTGAAGTGATCCAAACTCCTCTAAATGATAGCTCACACATCCTATAGATGAAATATTTTGAGGAATCCTTCCCTGTAGGGACTTGATGGCATAAATATTGTGATAGAAACTATACTAGGAGCTCTATCTCCCACATGAAGAGTTGAGAGATAAAATAATGGATAGTACATATGTCTAATAATACTTAATAAATAGTATATTAAACATAGATCATACCTAGAATCATATCGTGTGTCACCGAGTCATACATATATATAGCCTACAACTATCTGTAGCCCTGACTTCCTGGTCCCTAACCCTCACATGGGACACCTGGTGGTGGGGGTGGGAGAACCTCATACCGTTGTCCCTCAGATACTACTCCTCCATATCATCTGATAGATCCACTACATTGGGGACCACCGTATCCATGCTGGGGAGATCCCAGTTCACGGTGCTACCTCTGTCGTGGTGGTTCATTACTATCTTCCGTGGATGGTCAGTATTCCTGGACAGGATGTCCCATGCCATGTTACCTCTCGCTTCACAAGTGTAGCATCAGTCTTCCCTGGATTTCTCTGGTCCTCTGTGCTTCCCCTGAACTGGGACCATGACCCTGAGTCTGATCGTAGATGGGTCAATGATTCCAAGACCTCTGACCCATGCTGCTGATAAAGATGACCATGTCCTCTCACACCTACTACAAGCTCCACCTACCTGGCATCACTCTACTAGTAATCTCCCCATCAAAAGAGTGTGCTCTAGCACCCCGACATATGTGGGGATACAGAAGTGAAATACGCTATCCTAGATCTCTCTAAATTCCCTACTATGACTTTCGTGATTCAAAGTAACCATCTATGATCATGTAAAGTTAGTAGTGCATATGGTCATTGAACTTATCTGTGTACCATTGCACCATCATGCCTCCATGATGAATATTCAGAAGCTCCTAAATCTGAATGGACTGAAAGTAGCATGGTAGTACCCCTTCAAATGCAGTTGTTGGAAGTAACCCCATGAGAGTGTCGACTCATTGCGCATCTGGGAACTATGATCCACCAATTCCCAACTACTCCATGGAAAAGGATAGATTCTAAAGACACTATCTAATCTATCAGTTTTTGAACCATTGTGAACAAGTGAACCAACAACTATAGTAAATCCTCTGATTTTAGAAGATCTGGCTCACCATGAAACCTTAATGGACACTTACACTAGAACTCAATGAGTGTGCTCAGCCTTCAAATTTCCTCATCCTACCCTTATGGGACTATCTGATGCTCAATGGGTGGAGGCTCCGATAGTGGTCCACCTGGAGGAAGGGTAAACATAAGAGAACATGAATTTAGGCCTCATCCATCATAGGGTCGTCGTTATGAATCATAGATGATATCCTAGGGGATGTCATCTTAGAGAAATCCTGAAAATTATCACAGGGTACCGCTGTCAGATGAGAACACACCCACAAACACACACAGATATATATATATATATATATATATATGTATCATCAAAGGAATAGATATGTGACTCCATAACTAAAATGAAAAACTCAATCCTATATGATTCATGTACCATTGTTTCATGCAACTTATGTCTCGAGGTTCCGAGTTGAAAATATGGAAATTAGGGTACTAGAAAATGGATACATTGTCTGCTTGTACCAATACTAGACTCCCTAACCCAAGGGCTAATCTCGAGACACATCAATAATTCTTCCCTAAATCCAAAACAATTTCTTTTTAGGGATTATCCGAATAACATCTAAAGGAATGTACCACCATTGATACCACTCTGTCATGACCCATGCCAAGATTTGACTCAAGCCACAACTACCCCAATCCCCCCTTCATAGTCTACGGGATGACAACAAGCACCGAAGGTAGACAAAACTAAGGGAGGCCACCACCGAAGAACCCGCACACCCATACGCAACCAAACTAATGAAAAAGTGTAAATTAATTATAGAAAAAGTAAAAAACTACTATAATGTAAATTGATCATGCATGAACCTAGAGATGATACAATAGTACATTATTGAATAATCAAATTCAAAGGGAAAATGCATGCCCAAACCAGAATCTAGTCCCATCCTGATGAAAACATGAAAATAGCATTTAATGAGAGATTTTAACATATGTTTCCTAATAATGACTGCTATACAAAGTCCGTGAAGCCCATATCAAAATTCCCCTTTATCTCCATTATTGACCTGTCCCCCATTTATAAAATACATGAAACGTGTTGGGAAAATCCCATATAGGTGTTAGTATATAAACACCCAATAGAACACCCAAAAAAGAAAATGGGAGTAGTAATCGATACAACAAAAGGGAAGTAGTAAATGGAACAAGGTACAATAAAAGTGAACAAAAAGAGTATAGTTAAACCCATTAAAATTGTGAATGTAGGATCATCCAAACACATGGAGCTGAAAATGGCGAGGTGAACAACCTATTAAGTCTTCACTACCTAAATCTAGATAGTAGACCCATCCAACCCTGAGAAGTTTGACACCAAAAGAATGTGGCATACCCCAAATTTCTTCACCTCTATTGGAAGTAGAGTAACAAATGTAACACCCCAAGCATCCATGGTACGCTTCCCTTTGAATTATAAAGTAGCATGTGTTGTATGCAACTTCGTGTTATAACACAGACCACAACTAATCAAACTAGCTGTTATGAATATTAATACCCACTTTTTGAAATTTTAATAATCTTATCATTCAAAATTGACATCATTTTTGGATTTGGAATATAAAAATTAGCCTAGGATGAATTTTTGGTATGTTTTAGAAAACATTCAAATTTTGATTAATAGTGAAAAATACTAAACATTAATTAAAAACAAATTTTTTTAATCCAAATAATTTATAGTGATAAATTATACTATTGAGAGGTTTTAAATTATAATTACAATATATTTTTACCATTTAATCGAATATTGGTAATTGGATGTAATTTCAAATTGAAACTAGACATAAACAACTGTCAGTATTTTGATAGATATTATTTCTTAAAAAACACACTCTTTTTAACAACAGAAATTAATTTTAAATTAATTTCTGCCACTTTTGTGTTAAGAATTATAAAAATTTTGTAACGCCCCAACCCCAGTTACCCAGAGTCGGTCCATTATTACATAACATTGGCATGATCATAAGGAAATAATGTCTCGAAAGACCAATCAGTTTAGTATTATTGGAAACAAGATTCATACATAAGTTTCACTTTAAAACTTGAAAAGAAATAAAATAAAAATATATTTCATTAGAAACATCCAAGCCTCCTAGATTATGCCTATTGGTCAGTCATAAATAACTTCTTCATATCCGTGGAAAATGAAACACAAGAAAGGGGTGGGCTCAAATGCTCAGTAAGGGTAAGTAATACTGTGGGAAATGGCATAAATATTAAGCATGGTAAATAATTGAAACCACATGCCTTTACCAATAATAAACATGATTACTTTTATGGAATGAATATGAGTTGAGTAAATAATTCCAAAATAAAACATAATCCTGGGTATTCTACTAGTCGAATGACCACATTTACCATCAATATTATTTATATAATGAGGGAATGTATAATGCCAGATATTCTGAAACATTTTGTCAAGGCCTCAGCCAAGACGTCTAAAAATGATTAAGGCCTCGGCCAAAACCATATATCAAATTGGGAAAGGGCCTTGGCCAATTCCATGTCTAGTTGTCTCATGAGACTTACCGATGCATCGAGAAGATATAGCGGGCTCCACCCATCACTTTCTAAGTCCAATACATTCCTCATATGAAACGGTTTAAACATATCATTAACATTCATATTAAAACTAGCATATGAAATGTCAATACTTTAACCATTAATCATGAATGGTATAAAAATAGCACATCGATAGTCGAACATATCACAAAACCTTCAATATAATTGGGATGTTTTTTATCATAATAAATCAACTCCAGATAAACTTAAATCCATCAAAGGATCATGACATAGATAAAATCAAAACTCTTTTTGGAGGAAATATCTCCTTCTATTTTGAAATCATTTAAGAGTCACAAAATTATAAAGTAAAACATTTAATTTAAAAATATTATTATAATATTTTAAGGGAAGATTCGACGAGTTTATTATTGTAGAAAATATCCGCACTCTCTATATAAGTTAAAATGATACATTCTTACCTTAATTTTGACAAAAAGGTTAAAAATGACCTTGTTTGGAAAATGACGGAACGATTCCTTTATAAAAATCTTATAAATTTCAAAAAAGACTCTAAATGAATTAACCCATATAATGTAAAATAGTAAGAATGATTTGAAAAACATTTTTAAGAAACATTGATGTTGATGACAAAGAGGTCCTAGTATATAATTCGGTATAAACAACCTCGGATAATGAAAAGATTGTGAAATAAACCCTTACCTTGTAATTTATCTTGGTTGAGGGTATGTTAAACTTTTGTATAATGGTGAAATAATTTTTACTAAATTATACAATAATCATATATATTAATATGATATCATATATGATCTTTTATCATTGATTTGTTAATAATATCTTAGAATTATCGTCGTTTCTTGTGTTAACTTACTCGTTTTCTTTTATATGTTTTGTTACATAGTAGTGTTTGTTATGGATAGGTTGTATCTTATTCATATCCAGAATTATATCAAGTCCTTAAACATTATTTTTAATCATCAAAAGAGAATTAGACTTGAATGATATGATGGGGAATGAATCTCATCGCGTTCGTGGAGATGGTAGACTGTACGTACGCACGAGTGACAATATCATTATTTTGATATTAAAATAATATATAATTAGATGATATATCATATATAAAGAATAATTATCATGTTATATTTATTATTTACATGAATTACACATCATTATTATGCCCATCCAAATAATAATGTATTGAATAACAATTACACCACGACATGGAGACTGTAGGCCGTACGTACGCACGTATGGTGACATGTCATTCAAAGGAGTGATAGAATACTGAATATGGTTATACCATATTTATAATAACATTATAGTATATTTATGATACTGGAATTATTATTTTTTAATGGAATTGACAAAGAATGAAGAAGTGGATGAAAAATGGAACTTGAAAGAGGGTGGTGAAAACACTACCTCTTCTTTGGGTTCTTTCTTTTGATTTTATTAAAAGGGCTCCATAGGTTGGCTTCCTGATCAAAATAAGGCCTCTAAGTTGAATAGAGGGAATTTGATAGAATATTTGGGCATGGGATGGCCGATCGAAAAGTCTTTGAAGGTTTAAATGAGAGAGAAGGGGGAGTTCCCTTTTATAAGAGGGGTGAGGGGCACCTTTGGAAAAGCTAGAAATATTATTTTATAATAAATTCATATTCAGTTTCTAGTGGATCCAAAGTGTATTATTTAATGGTTACGGTGGGGATGGTTCTAAATCCATTTAACCAATAGATTTTAGACAGGTTTGAGTCACTATATTAACCTTATCATTTATATTTAACTCTTAGTTAAATAGTTTGACATTTACCCTGTCTCTTTGTATTTTTATATTATATAGCTAATAAACATACTATATACATATAATCAATCCCCAAATCATCAATTAATGATACACTTATCATGATATAATTCCTTTGGCCGAACCTTAGATCTTTAGGAATAGAATATCAATTAATAATATAATATTGGTTTTAAAAACTCTTTTTTTTTCAATTTTGAGACGATTGGGTATTTTGTTTTTTATATTTTCATAACAGAATTATTACTTTGAATAAAATTTATATAACCAATCATAATATGTCATATTAACCTATAAAATTAGTATAATTCATAAAAATTCTAAAATTACATTTACTTTGATATTTATAATATTAATTATTTTAATATTTCACTAATAAAGTAATTACTGCATCATCATTGTGTCATAAATAAATTAAATTATATAATGTATAAAAATTATAAATAAAATACAATTATGTTGGAAATATTTTTATCTTTCTAATGAATATTTATAATCGAATTTATCTTATATATAACCCTATATTAAAAATGTTTTAGTTACTAAACTTTGATTTTAACTCTTTTTACTCTTCTGTGAATTAAATAATAATAAATTTCCTAATCTAATCCAAGTGGGCATAAATGATAATATTTTATTCCTAAGGTTTTTTTGGTCGATATAAACTTGTAAAATATAATTAGGATATGTTTTAGGGTAGTATTAATATCATTTTTACCCTTAATTACCCTATTTACTTTTAACCGTGGTAAATAGAAGTAAAAAAGTTACTATTCACCAAAAACTATTTCTTTCTTATTGAAAAAATTTTTACTCCTTTAAATTAACCAGGTCTCTAGGATTTTGGAAATTCCACTCACAGAAGCGGTAAAATTATGTTTTATGTAAATTTTTAAATTCTCCTATGAGGTGGGTAAAAGACGGTGAAAAGTTCAATAAAATATTTATATATCTAAAATTATTATGAACTAACTCCAATGAATTATATTGAACTTATATAGGTATTATGTATTTATTATTACCTTAAATAAATTTAAACAATGTAAATAATTGTTTAAATAAAATTTTTTTTTAAACTATAACTCAGTGTTTTTTCACTATTCATCAAAAATTGAATGTTTTCAGAAAAATACCAAAAATTCTCCCTAAGATAATTTCGATATTATGAATCCAAAAATGATGTCCATTTTGAAAGATAAAATTTATAAAATTTCAAAAAGTGTGTATTACTATTTATAATGGCTAGTTTGATTGGTTGTGGTGTGTGTTAGAACTCGAAGTTGCGTACAACACACGCTACTGTATTATTCAAAGAGAAGTGTACCATGGAATCTTGGGGTGTTATGTTCTCCCCTCCTTAAAATAATTTTGTCCTCGAAATTTCTAGAATATTATTTCATAAAATGACTCGGGTGGTTCTTCATCATAAGTTCCTCGGGTTCTCATGTTACCTCTTCCATCTTATGGTTTCTCCATAGAACTTTCACCAGACAAGTCGTCCGGTTTTTTAGCACCTGTTCTCTTGTATCAATAATCCTAATGGGATTTTCGCAATAAGAAAAATCGTGTTCCAGTTCTAATTCTTCGTAAGTGAGTAAATGTGTTGGGTCAGGCTTGTATTTTTTCAACAGTGATATGTGGAACACATTGTGATCTTTGGAGAGACGTGGCTGTATTGTCAAATGGTAAGATACAACCCCAATTTTTTATAGAATTTCGAAAGGTCCGATGTACCTAGGACTCAATTTACCCTTCTTACCGAAAATAATAACTCCCTTCCACGGATATACCTTCAAGAAATTATGATCTCCAACATGATATTCCAAATTCATCCTTTGGTTATCGGTGTAGCTCTTATTCCAACTTTTAGCTACATTGATGTGGTTTTGGATTACTGAAAGAGCCATGTAGTTTGCATCCTCAAATTATTAGTGTGATTTTGGGGTACTTAAGTGCAACAGATTGGCTGAACAAGGTCGTCTCTCAAAGGAGTAAGTGAATTAAAAAACTTTTTAGAGGAATTCTAAAAAAAGAGACTAAAATTGAAACACTACTTAAAAGGATGGGGGTTGTTTATAGTTTATAAATCTAGAAAAAGTTTTCTGTAAGAAGATTGATTTTTTTTGTTTTTAGTTTTAAAATGAAGTTTGTGTATAAAGACAGAACAAGAATATATTTTTTTAGAAAATATTTTAAAAGGCATAATCGCTCTAACCCTACCTCTTAAATATATTATTAATCATTATCATTTAAATTAACATTAACTTAATTATGATCTCATAATTTGTAAAATCCCGAAACCTATGAAAATTAACTTTACCACGAAGATGATGTGAATTTAACCCTAGGCTAACTTCAGAAAATGCAATCGCAGCACCCTGATTTGATTGATGTTCAAAGATTAGTTTATGGTAAGTGGTAAATTTAGGCACATTTCCCCTCTGGAAATTAGAAATAATTGGGTTTAGGGATTATATTTGAGCACTAAAAATTTATCCCGTATCGTTTTGTATAACCGATTATGTTCGCACTCTCACAATTTCCACAAAATCTCATCCTCACGTGTTTTTTTGTTAATTGTTCAATTTCATGCTTAGTTTCAATTAAATTAAAAACTCAATTAATTTATCATATAATGTGAATTATATTATATCATTTATTCAAAATAAATGAATGTAGAACGTAAGAGAAAGATCGATTACTAAAAGACTACACTTCCATGGGCGGCGTAATCATCGTAGAAGCGTTTTGCATGTGTAAAAGTTTATAATGGGTATAACCCAAAAACGCTTATACTCAACCCAAATAGGAGATTAAGAAAAGAATAAATTTAAACAAAACAGAATAAAATAGTATAAATAAAAGAAGAACAAAGAATGTTTAAAACACAAATGAAAATATTACAACATGAAGAAAAGAAGGAGGTTTCGATGAGGGGATCTTTGCTTCAAAAGATATCCCTCTTAAAATGGTTGGAGAATTTTGGTGAAACCAATTCTCTTCTTTCTCCAATCTCATAATTCACGTCCCAGCCCCTCAAAATGAAAAAAACACCAATTTATAGAGTGGTGGGGAGGCTAGGTTCAATGTGGTTTCAAGTTTGAATGGGGATTCTCGGACCAATATTTTATTCCAACTTTCACCGCTCATTTGACCACCAAAACGCGTGAATTGGACAACCATTCAGGAGGATCATATGTTCGGATATAGGTCCTTTATCGCCTATAAATATTTGGGCTCTATCCAAGCAAATATGAAAAATTTATGGCCGAAATAAAAAAGCTTTTCCATTCCGGCGTGTCCATACCACCATTAAACTTATGGCCCAATTACTCCATCCAAATTCATTCTTCTTATCTAGTGTCCTGAATAAAAGTCGTATCCCATGAAGTAAGGAAGACATTTAAAAAATATTATGTTCCAATAATCCAAATAAGTATATTTATGATTGAAATACTACAGTGGTTTTAAAAGGATAAAAGTGGAATTTTCATCAAATATTCAAATGAATGATCTAATCCCAAATAACTTCGAATTAAACATATTTAACACAATGAGAGGAAATTATATCATTTATTATCAATAAAATATTCAGAAGAATAGTTTTTTATCAAATCCCCCACACTTACCATTTTCACTCCTGAGAAAAACCTCATATCAAGTAAACATCAATATCAAATCAAAACAAATTTTAAAACACATATCCTTTAGATCCAAAAATTAGACACCAAGAAACAAAAGATATAATTCCTCATAAAAAATAATTATTTCAAGTTATATATTTATATTATTCAATATATTTCCACTTCATTTATCCTCCCATGCACAAAACACTTACCTCGCTTGAATTTTCTCTTATTACACAAATATCATTTTTTTGCAATGTCTTTCTCATCCAAAATCATACATGGGTCACCATAGGCTTGATAAGTTTCTACATAGCCACCCAATTTGATTCAAATACATATGTTTATCATGAGGTACTTTCATGGTTGTTCTATAGATTTTGGTTGGTAAGATCAAGGTGTTAAATATTCTGAGGCCGAATGAGGAGGGCTTGACTCTTTTTGAAGAAAAATTTCATTAATCTAATTTTCACTTAAATATGGTATTCTCCTAAATCCCCATAGTATCAATTCATCTCCATCATCATGAAAAGTCATGGAAAGTTTACACCATTCATCATTTTAGCATAAAAAAATGTCAATCTTCTGAAACATGATTTTCTTGAAAGCTCCAGATAGGCACAACTTTCCACCTCAATTAAGAAGCTCCAGAAAAGGTATAGCTTCACTTGTCATGAAAGCTCTAGAAAAGGCACAACTTTCAATATAATGATCTTCTTCAGCATTAAACATATCTCTTCAGAATTTAATTTTCGACCCAATGTAACACAGAATGTCGTAGCACAACACAACACAGCTTCCCCCACACTTAAGATCAACTAGATTATGCCATTTCACTTCAAGAATTTGTTGGATAAGGAAAATTGGCTTGTAATGTGGATAACCTAACAGGTTGTGCAAGGCTTCTAAGGGCTACAAGGATTAAATGATAATGGTATGCCGTTAAAAAATGGATTCTTTGAAGTAGGGGCTTTAATTCTAAAGAAATGACTTAATCATTTAACAATAAGTTCCTCAAACCCTCATGTGTTGACAGAAGTAAATCAAATACTGGTTAAATCAAGAATGGTTTGGTTGTCTCAAGTAGTGAGGTGAATGTAAAGAATATGAAAATAATGGTTTAGAAGCCTCATTGGATAGTGGATTAAAATATAAAGACAGAAAGATGTTCCATGGGATTCAAAATTCAATGTACTTTTCATTAAATTACTAAATATTTGAATTTGAAACAAAGTCATTTCCCGCATTCATTTAAGCTCTGTTTCTTTGTATAAATTGTTTCACTCATTGATATGCATTTCAAAATTGTGATGAGAATCATTTCAGCTCAAAAATTTCAAAAACACAAAGACAATTGAAAAATAAAAACACACAATTTGAAAAACACAAAAAAAAATATTGTTTTTTTTAATCAGGAAAAAAATTGAACTTACGAAACTAAAAGGATCCCTCCCTCACACATAAAATATTGAATTGTCCTCAATGTGAACCCATGAGATGATATATGCACATTAAATGTAGAATTTTTAAATGGGACAAATAATATAAAAGTGAAAGGGTTAGGAATAGCCTGATGTGTTCAAGTGATGATTGGGTCATTCAGTGTGATAAAATCCACTACATCAGTTGGAAATCCCTCAATGTATCTCTTCAAACATTTCCCATTGATTGTAAAGCTCATTCTTGTGTCCTCTTGTTTGATCTCCACTGCACCATAAGGAAAAAAATTAGATACAATATAAGGACATAACCATATGGAACGCAACTTACCAGGCATCATCTTCACTCGTGAACTATAGAGAAGGACTTTCTCTCCAACATGAAACTCCCTTTGTTGGATCATTCTATCATGAGCTGATTTTGATCTTTCCTTGTAGTGCCTTGAGTTTCATATGAAGACACTCTAATCTCTTAATTCTCTTGAATTTGCAGCTTCCTTTGGATTCCAGCTTGGGCCAAATCCATGTTGCATTTTTTTATAGTCCAACAAGCCCGATGCTCAACTTCCATAGGTATATGACACGCTTTCCCAAAAAAATCCGATATGGGTACATACCAAGGGGTGTCTTTTATGCTGTCCTATACGCCCACATTACATCATCCAAGCGCCTACTCCCGTCTTTCCTATTTGGCTGCATAGCATTCTCCAAAATTTGTTTCAATTCCCTATTTGAAACCTCAGCCTAGCCAATTGTTTGAGGGTGGTATGGTGTTGATGTTTTGTGTGTCACCCCATACTTCATAAGAAGGGAGGAAGAATTCCAATTGTATAAGTGTGTCCCTTGGTCACTAATGATGCCCTTTGGTACTCTAAACCTGCAAAAAATATGATCCTTGACAAAATACACTACAACATGAGAATCGTCAGTCCTGGTGGCCATGGCCTCCACCCATTTACTTACACAATCGACAGAAACAAGGATATACAAGAAACCAAATGAACTAGGAAAAGGGCCCATAAAATCAATTCCTGAAACATCAAAATTCTCATAGAATAAAATGGGTTGTTGGGCCATATCGTGTCTCCTTGAAATTTTTCCATTTTGTTGGCAACGTGAGCATGACATAAAAAACACATGGGAATGATGGAATAAGCTAGGCCAATATAATCCAGAGTCTAAGAATTTTCTAGCAGTATGTTGGGCTCCAAAGTTTCCACAACAAGAAAGTGTATGAAAGAAATGAAAAACAGAATCAAACTCATGATCCGGAACACACCTCATAATGACTTGGTCACTACACATGCGTCATAGGTAAGGATCATCCCACACATAAAACCTAGACTCACATTTTAATTTTTGGACTTGCTGCTTCTTCAAATTTACTGGGATTTCAGAGGAAAAAATGTAATTAACTAAATCAGCATACCAAGGATGTGTACCTGATATGGAATAGAGATGTTCATCGGGTAAAGTGTCCCGAAGTGGTACCTGGTCCAAGGTGTCACCCTCTAGTCTGTGAGTAAGAATACTCATGTGTTTGGCCATGTAAATACCCGTAAGTTTCATGGAATTTTTTTTCGTAAATTATATGTAATTTTACATGTACGCAGTTTCTGACGGCACCAGATTCTGAGGCCCGGTGTGCCCAGAATAATTTTTTGATGTTTTGTTAAGCTTAAATTAACGCGCGTAAACAGTTTTCCTGAAAAAGTGGAATAACTCTTAAACGGTTACTCGGATCAGAAATCTGAGGACATTGTTTTTCTCAGTATGGCGGGTTTACCCTAGGTGTGACTTATGTTTATATGGCGCAGGCCTCCTTTGAGAAAACCCGAAAATGGCATAACCGTAAATAAAATAATTAAATAAAGTTATTTTATTTTTCAAATTCTTATAACTCAAAAATGGTAACTCAGATTAAAAATCTGAGACCACCGATAAACTCGTGACGGTATGCTTCCTTTAAGAAGATACTAACTTTGGCCGGCGCAAGCCACCTGAGAAAGTTAGTTTTTGGCCGTAAATAAAATATTTAAGTGACAATTATTTTATTGTAAAATTCATAACTTCTAAATGGTAACTCGAATTGAAAATCTGAGAGTAAAGTTGAGTTTTTTTGGGCGTGTTTCTCCTAGGCAGATCCTAACCTTGACCGCAGTGGGTCGAGGGTGACTTATAATAATTTTCTGAACTTTTTTTCGGGTATGTTCTGTAAATGTACGAGCGGTGTTTTATAACTTTTGAAAAGGTTCTCGGAATCTAATTCTGAGGAAATCATTGAACTCGCAGTGCCGATATTCTCTTAAGAATACATTCACCTAAATGGTAGATGATCGGGTATGAAAGTTATTTTTTGGGGTTTTACGTGGGTTAATAAAATAAAATAAGTGAATTATTTATTTTATTTTGTTAAACATATGTAGTGTAGATAAAGTGGTTAGAAGCTACACTTGGGAGTTGGTGGTAGAACCGCAACACCCTAACCTCCCATTTATTGTGGAGGGAAAGGAAACCACTCAAACCCCCCATCAATTAATTTTACATGTCGACGTAAAATTAATTGCAGTCAATTAATTTTATGGGTCGACGTAAAATTAATTATTGTCAGTTAATTTTATATGTCGACATAAAATTAATTGATCTCAATTAATTTTATGAGTTGATGTAAAATTAATTATTGTCAGTTAATTTTATGGGTCGAAGTAAAAATTAATTGTTGTGAGTTAATTTTAATGTGTCGACGTGAAATTAATTGCTGTCAATTAATTTTATTTGTCAACATAAAATTAATTCCTTTCATATGTTTTGACGCAGGCTATGTGGGGGAAACTTCTTGGCATCCTCCACTCATAAGTTTTGCCAATGCACCACTTAAATTGCGCCAACGCAATTTAATTCACCCGACCCCCTTTTTAAATTAAGTAACCACATCGTTAGAATTTTGGAAGCTTCAAAATAAATTAACCATCACAAATTCCATGATGATTACATACCTCTCCCCCTCTCCAATATATAGGGAGCATGGGAGAAGGTTTTGGGATGGCTTCACCATGAGACGAAGCGCTGGTAATGTATTGTGACGCCCAACACTTGGGGAAATCATATCTTCTCCAACAAAGAATGTGAAGAACGCCAACAACTATCTTCCACGCGATTGTCTTCGACCATCCATCCCCAGAAACCTATCCTCTGCAAAATCATCAACGAACCAACACAGCTCGGAATTGGGGACATGTGGAAGACGTGACAAATGACGGTCTTCACCGTCTTCCTTTCGCGACTCCGCCATCGAGCGACGAGCAAGAGGTAGTGGTTTTATTTTTATTTAAAGTATGAACCTTTCCCATGTTCTTCCTTTCTCTCAAAATGATGAACAATGGTTGTTGTGCTTCATACATGCAAGAACCTATTGCTACCACCCTAAACGCGGAGGGTCCGGGCCAAACCAACATGGCCCGACCCCTTCGTTGTTCTTTTTGTAATGACTCCAAGACGGCATGGCAATGAGGCAACGACAACGAAGGTGGCAAACAAAGGTCGTGCTACCCGCGACCTCCATGAGCTACGCAAGCCCCGTGGCACCCTGGCGCGCACACGGGGCCCCACGCCCCTGCCGGCGCACTGTCGGCACATGCACGGCTCCCGGCCGGCGCACCCGCAGCGCCCTACCAGCGCACCCCTGGTGGCCTGCCGGCACAGCTCGGTGCCCCCCGGCGTGCTGCCTTGCAAGCCCGGCGCCCCGCACCTTTGTCGGTGTCCTTCCCTTTGCCCCTACCGGAAGCCTGCCCCGCACACCCCGGCACCCCCGCGGTGCCCAGTAGCACGCCCCTACGCACTGCCCGGCTTTCGGCACCCTGCCTGGTGCACCCGCGCCCTACCTGGTGCACCCGCGGCCAGCCAGAGCCCAGCCGGCCCACCCGCACCCCACACGGTCTTCCCACTGGCATCCCGGTCACCGGATTACTGAACCGGCCCGCGACGCCACCACGATGTCGCTGGTTGAATCAGCCCGGTCTCCCGGGCCGAGTTACCGAGCCGCCTACGTGGCGACTATCGGGACGAACCGCCCTCGCATTCCGTTGGGCCGGGGCCAGTGGACTGGGTCAAAACATAGCGGGATGACTCGCCCAATGGGCCGTGTCAGACCCAACGAGTCTGACTGGGTTGACCCAGACCAGGTCGGCCCAGTTTGGGTTAGGCTGAGTTGGTATGACCAGGTCGGACCCGATCGAGCTCATTATTAGCCCATTACATTTTTGGGCCATATCTTTGGCACTGGACGTCCGTTTGTTGAACCGTCAGCGACACTAGAACTCTTGGAGCATAGTAGTCCCTTTGAGTACACCCCATGGTAGTTCTGGGTATAGTTGAGATACGTTCGGGTTGGTTCGTATACAAAACCAACCGGGCCCCGGAACAAAGAGGCTAATAACTCACGAATCGGGCGTCCGATTGATGCGACTTCTGTTGCGTTAAGACCCCTGTGACGAGGCCGTATTTTGTGATACTTCTTCGAGGGACTTTGTGATTCTTGTAGTATCGACTAGTGGCTCGTGGAGCGGATCCTCTTGGAGGAGATCATAGGGAGTACGGTGACCTTGTAGCTGGCTGAGACCTGATGACTGCTTTCCCGATTTCATTCGTAGTGACTTGCATAACCCAGTGGGGAGAACTACTTTGTGAGGTGCCAGACCCATGGAGGTTGACCACTACTTTGTGAGGAGGCAGACCCGTTGTAGTCAACAGGATGAGTACCTCTGTTGGCTATGAGGGGGATCACTACTATGTGAGGTGTCAGATCCATGGCGGGGGAGAACTACTTTGTGAGGTGGCATACCCGCGGTACTTGACAGAAGAGTACCTCAGTATTCTATGGTTAGTGAGTGACACATCGGAATCATGACAAGACTAATGCACTCAACAGAGGAGGAGTTCTCCAGCAGCCAATTTCTTCGTCATCATGACTAAAAATCCTGGTTTGATCTGAGTCAACGACCTTTGTGTTTTTCTCGTGATTGATATGGGTTACTTGATAACATAGGTATATGTATGGTCATATACATAAGTAAATTTTATCTGTTGAGATCATTCTTTGTGGTTTATCCTTGTTGGATTTAGTGAGACCTTGAGGGTCTCGAGGTCCCTACTGAGTATCGTTATACTCACCCCTGCACGGGCTATGCCTGCACCTTGTTGTGTTGGATGCAGACATCAGACAGTACTGATCGTGGTTGAGGCTTGCAGAACTGTATGGTACTCAGAGGTGGAATTCACGACAAGATGGTACCCGGAGTTGGACTTCATGAAGAGATGGTACCCAGAGGTGGACTTCATGACGAGACGGAACCCAAAGGTGGCAGACGGATGTGGAGAGCCGAGGTGGCCATCTGAACAAACCATTCAGGTAGGAACTCCATAGGACGATCCCGGAGCAGCTTGAAACATTCCTTCTATTTTTTCATTTCCTTTTACTTTACTGTTGGTCTTGTATTTATGGCCACCTTTGTAATTTCATCACACTTGTATTATTTCTTTACTTAGTGTTTTCTTCCGCTTGTACTCTGGTTGTGTGTTTTTCTGCGTTTCATAAAGGCAATTCCTTCCCTTTTTATCGAGATTTACGCCTTTGGTGCTAATCACCAGCCCCTGGCCATTGGAAGGCGGGCATGGCGTAGTCACGACATGGGCCCCGAGGATGGGTCGTGACAAATTGGTGTCAGAGGACATCGGTTCTACCGCAGAACGTATGACTCTGATATTTTCTTTCTATGAAGAAATAGTGTTAAGCGTACCAAGTGTGGTTTTCAATTCAGAGAGACCGGTTTTGGTGTGGCGGCCGAAGAATCCATCACCAGGACCCTGACATCTGATTTCCAACTCATTGGATGAAAACACTGATTACTTGTGTGTTTTAAAAAGTTTTCCTTTAAATCAGCTCAAATCTGGTCAGCTCACCAGGTATAGTCATTTGACCATGTCACATCTATTTCGTTCAGGATGCCTCCCTGAGGACGACCAGTTTGTGCCCCGAGATTTGTATGTACTAACAGATATTCGAGCGACGAGGCCTTAGTACAGGGCCCTCTTCCAGTTGAGGCACCAGTGGAGGCTCCAGTAGTACTACCACCCGTTGGGCCACTGATTCCACTAGCCCCAGTAGCAGGCGATGCACGCCACTCGAGCGCACTATATGAGTTCCAGTGCCAGAGGCCACCTAGGATCCAGTGAGAGACAGACCCACATGCAGCTGATAATTGGATGGAGGCTGTGGTGAGAGTCTTCAGGCTAGTAGGGACGCCAACAGACTTTATGGTGATCCTTACTGTCAGCCACCTTAAGTCAGCAGCAGGAAGATGGTAGAGCCTGATGATCCAGATGCATGACGAGGTGACACTTCTATGGCTAGTCTTCGAGAGCTTGTTCCTTACAGAGTTTGTACCAGCCGCCCTTCGAGCGGTCCGTATACAAGAGCTACTACATCTTCAACAGTGTAGCATGATAGTGGAACAGTATTCAGCAAGGTTCACCAACCACTTATGATACTCCACTGATATGATACGAGACCTATTAATTGGGGCCTGGACCTTTGAACCAGGGCTCATGTGAGAGATTAGAGCTTTAGTTGTTTCTCACAGCATCCCGATGCAGACAAGGGTGTTGGAGCGAGCCCTCTTAGTGGAGAGTTTCCTTGCTGAGCTGTCTCTAGTAGTAGGATCCACTACTATCCAGTATGCAGCAGAGTCTTCTACAGTTGGAAGTAGACAGATGGCGCAGAGGTCCAAGAGGGCCAGACCTACAGGTGGTCGGCTGCAAAACTCAGGGTCGGTAGTGCAAGGCAACAAGGGGAGTGATAGAGCCAGACCTGACATTCTGTGTTACATGTGTGGTGGATAGGGTCACATGGCTTGTGATTGTCCGACCCACCGCTCGGATGATCAGAAGATAGATGAAGGACCTCCCAGGTAGAGGTGGAGGTTCGATCGAGGGAGACCGCGAGGAGCCGGAGACCTAGGAATGGGATCTGGCCATGCTGCTGGAGGTGGATGACGCTTCGAGGTGTTGCCACCACCACCACCAAGAGGTCCACCATGACCACAGAGAATAGGTGTACATGGAAGAGCACAACATCAGGCGGCTGAAGCATACGACTATGGAGCTCCAGAAGCATGGGGACATGAGAGGGACTTTTTCCAGGAAAGTAGGCCTGTATTCATTGTGCATCTAGTTTCCATGATGTTTTTGTTTGTGGTTGTTGTATGTATTTTTACTTGAGTTGCAGTAATAAAAGTGACTTTTCCTTGTGACGTTTTCTTTCCTTCCCTTTTGTGTGGTTGATACTGAGAGGTTCCGGTTAAACCTGTTCACATCACCCTCACTTTTTAGATTCCTATTGGAGGAGACCCAGTGACCACACATTTAGGCTGACAGTGTGACTCAACCCTATATGGCGAGAGTAACGATTGTATCTCTTGGTAGCAGCGTCGAGGCCTTATGACATCATCAAGACATGAAATGTACCGTTCATGTCAGGATTGATTGTATTAGGCAAAGAACGGTGTTCATCCAAAGGATGAGACATGATTTCTCTTTTTCGGAAAAGGGGAAATCTAAGCAGCTTTTGTAAGACTAGAGATTGTGAAGGCTACGATGGAGAAGGTGCAGATCATCCATTAGAAGATGAAGACTGCACAGTGTAGAAAGAAGTCCTATACTGATAGAAGATGGAGACCACTAGAGTTCGTGGATGGTGACCACATTTTCTTATGGGTCTCACCTCAATGTGGACTACAGAGATTTTTCCGGGGTGGCAGGTTATCTATGTGTTTCATCTGGCCCTTCCACCTCAGTTTCATTGGGTTCATGATGTCTTTTCATGTATCTCAGTTGAGGAGGTACATGCATGACCCGACCCATGTCATCAATCATGGGGAGTTGGAAATCGACGATGGGATGACCTTCCTAGAGGTTCCGGTGGAGATCGAGGATCGACAGGAGTGGGTCCTTCGTGGATGGTCGGTTCCTCTAGTGCACGTTCTTTGGTAGCACGAGATACTCTAGGAGAACTCTTGGGAGTAGGAGGCTCAGATGCGTTCTCAGTACCTCCTTCATATTCCCTAGTTTGTGTTGTATCTTTACGGGGACATAAATCCCTGAGATTGGAGTAATTTAAAGACCCATAAATTTCAAAGAATTTTTTTTTCATAAATTCTTTGGAATTTTACAAGTACGCAGTTTCTGACAGCACCTGATTCTGAGGCTCGGTGTGCCCGGAATAATTTTTTGATGTTTTGTTAAGCTTAAATTAACACGTGTTAGCAGTTTTCTTGAAAAAGTGGAATAACTCTTAAACGGTTACTCGAATATGAAATCCGAGGACACTGTTTTTTTCAGGATGGAGGGTTTACCATGGGAGTGACATAAGTTTAGTTGGCACAGGCCTCCTCTGAGAAAACCCGAAAATGGCATAACCATAAATTAAATAATTAAATAAAGTTATTTTATTTTTCAAATGATTATATCTCACAAAAGGTAACTCAGATTAAAAATATGAGACCACCGCTAAACTCGTGAGGGCATGATTCCTTTATGCAGAAACTAACTTTGGCCGGTACGAGCCACCTGAGAAAGATCATTTTTGGCCGTAAATAAAATAATTAAGTGACAATTATTTTATTGTAAAATTCATAACATCTAAACAGTAACTCGAATTGAAAATCTGAGAGTACGGTTGAGTTCTTTGGGGCGTGTTTCTCTTAGGCAGAGCCTAACGTTGACTGCAGTGGGTCGTCGGTGACTGATAATAATTTTATGAACTTTTTTTCAGGTACGTTCAGTAAACATACGAGTGACGCATTATAACATTTGAACCGGTGCTCGGAATCGAATACTGAGGGCACCATTGAACTCACAGTGTCGATATTCTTTTAAAAATACTTTCACCACAACAGCGGATGATCAGGTATGAAAGTTATTTTTTGGGGTTTTATGTGGGTTAATAATATAAAATAAGTGAATAATTTATTTTATTTTGTTAAACACATGCAGTGCGGACAAATTAGTTAGAATTTATACTTGGGAGTTGGTGGTGAAACTACCACACCCTAATCTACCATTTAATGTGGAGGGAGTGGAAACCTCTCAAACCCCCAATCAATTTATTGTATATGTCGATGTAAAATTAATTGCACTCTATTAATTTTATGGGTTGACATAAAATTAATTGTTGTCAGTTAATTTTATATGTGGACGTAAAATTAATTTCCCTTAATTAATTTTATGAGTTGACGTAAAATTAATTGTTGTTAGTTAATTTTATGGGTCAGCATAAAAATTAATTGTTGTGAGTTAATTTTATGTGTCAACGTGAAATTAATTGATGTCAATTAATTTTATGTGTCAACATAAAATTAATTCGTGTCATATGTTTGGACACATGCTATGTGGGGAAAACATCTTGGCATCCTCTACTCTTATGTTGTGCCAACGTACCTCTTAAATTGCTCCAATGCAATTTAATTCGCCCGACCCCTTTTTAAATTAAGTAACCGCATTGTTGGAATTTAGGAATGTTCCAAATAAATGAACTGTTATAAAGTCCACGATGCTTACATACCTCTCCCCCTCTCGTATATATATGGATCTTGGGAGAAGGTTTTGGGATGGGTTCACCAAGCGACGAAGCACTAGTAAGGTATTGCGACGTCCAACACTTGGAGAAATCATAACCTCTCCAACGAAGAATGTGAAGAACACCAATGACGATCTTCCACGCGATTCTTTTTCGACCTTCCTTCCCCAGAAACCTATCCTCGGCAACATCGTTAACGAACTGACGCAGCCAGGAATGGGGAAAGTGTGGCAGATGCGATGAACAATGGTTTTCATCTTCTTCCTTCCGCGACTCCGCCAACCAGCGACGAGCAAGAGGTGGGGGTTTTATTTTTTTTTAAAGTGTGAATCTTTCACATGTTCTTAATTTCTCTCAAAACCACGAATGGTGGTTGTTGTTCTTCATATTTGCAAGAACCTCTTGCTACCACCCTAAACGCGGAGGGTCCGGGCCAAACCAACATCGACTGACCCCTTCGTTGTTCTTTTTGTAAAGACTCCACGATGGCCAGGAAATGAGGTGACAACGACGAAGGTGGCGAACAAAGGTCGTTCTACTCACGTCCTCCATGAACTATGCCGCCCCCGCGGCCCCCTGGCGTGCACCCCGTGCCCCACGCCCATGCCGGCGCGCTACCGGACCAACCGATGAACCCTACCGGCGCACCCCCAGCGCCCTACCGACGCGCCCCCAATGCCCCGCCAGCGCAGCCCGGCACCCCCCCCCCCCCGGCGTGCTGCACTGCCGGCACGGCGCCCCGCGACGCCCTATTTCGCTAACCGGTGAGCCCCCATGCACTACCCGGCATTCTGCACCATGCCAGGCGCGCCCGCGCCATGCCTGGGGCACCCGCGGCCAGCCGGAGCCCAGCCGGCCCGGACGCGCCCCGCGCGGTCGGCCCGCTGGCCTCCCGGTCACTGGCCTGCTGAACCAGCCCACGACGCCCCCGCGGTGTCACTGGTTAAACCATCCTGGTCTCTCGGGCTGAGTTACCGAGCCGCCTACGTGGCGACTATCGGTCTGAACCGCCCACGCGGTCCGCTACTCCGGGCCCAGTGGACCGGGTCAAAACATAGCGAGCTAACTAACCTAATGGGCCGTGTCAGACCCAGCGAGTCTAACTAGGTCGACACAGACCAGGTCGGCCCAGTTTGGGCGAGGCTGAGTTGGTCTGACCGGGTCAGACCGTACCCGAGCTAATTACTGGCCCATTACCTTCTTGGGCCATATCTTTGGCACCGGACGTCCGTTTGACGATCCGTCAGCGGCGCCGTTACTCATGGAGATTATCCGTCCCTTTTAGTACACCCCATGGGAGTTCGGGGTATAGTTGAGATACGACCGGGTTGGTTCGTATACGAAACCAACCAGGCCCCCGGAACAAAGAGGCTAATAACTCACGAACCAGGCGTCCGATTGACGTACCGTCTATTGCATTAAGATCCCTATGATGAGGCAATCCTTTGTGATACATCTTCGTGGGACTTTGTGATACTTGGAGTATCGACCAGTGGCTCATGGAGAGGATCCTCCTAGAGGTGAGCATACAGAGTACTGTGACCTTATAGCTGGTTGAGACCTGATGACTGCTTGTCTGATTTCATTCGGAGTGACTCGCATAGCCAAGTGGGGAGAACTACTTGGTGAGGTGGCAGACCCATGGTGGAGGAGCACTACATTATGAGGTGGCATACCCACAGTACTCGACAGAAGGAGTACCTCTGTAGGCTATGAGGGGGAGCACTACTTTGTGAGGTGGCTGACCCATGGCAGAGGAGCACTACTTTGTGAGGTGGCATATCCACGGTACTCGACAGGAGGAGTAACTCAGCAGTCTATGGTTAGTGGGTGACACCTCGGAGACGTGATAGGACTACTGCAGTAGACAGGGGAGGAGTTCTCCAGCAGCTGTGTTTTCCATCATCGTGAATAAAAATCCGTGATTGAGTTGAGTCAATGACCTTTGTGTTTTCCTCATGATTGAGATGGGTTACATGATAACTTAGGTATATGTATGTGCATATACCTAAGTAAAGGTTATCTGTTGATTCCTTTTTTGTGGTTTATCCATGTTGGATTCAGTGAGACCTTGAGGGTCTCAGGGTCCCTACTGAGTATTGTTATACTCACCCCTACACGGGCTATGCCCGCACCTTGTTGTGTTGGATGAAGACGTCAGACAACACTGATCGTGGTTGAGGCTTGTAGAATTGAACGATACTCGGAGGTGGACTTCACAACGAGACGGTACCCGGAGGTGGACCTCACGGTGAGACGGTACCCGGAGATGGGCTTCATGACAAGATGGTACCCGAAGGTGACAGAATGACGTGGAGAGCCGAGGTGGCCATCTGAACCTACCCTTCAAGTAGGAACTCTAGAGGATGATCCATGAGCAGCTTGACACCTTTTTGCTATTTTGTCTTTTCCTTGTACTTTACTGTTGGGCTCGTATTTTCTGCCCCCTTTGTACTTTCATCACACTTGTCTTATTGCTTTACTTAGTGTTTTCTTCCACTTTTACTCTATTTGTGTGTTTATATGAATTTCATAAACGCAATTCCTTCCCTTTTTATCAAGATTTACGCCATTGGTGCTAGTCGCCAGCCCCTAGACTATGGAAGGCAGGCATGGGGTAGCCGCGGCACAGGCCCCGAGGATGGGTCGTGACATGCCACTAAGTTTTCTGAACCCTTCTTTCCCTTTATCTCGATGTCAAAGTCTTGAAAAAGGAGTCTCCAATGGATAATATGTGGCTTTACATCTGACTTCTTCAGGAGGTACCTCAAAGCTGCATGGTCAGAAAAAAAACTAGTTTATATCCGAATAAATAAGAACCAAATTTATCTAAAGCAAATATAACAGAAAGAAACTTTTTTTCTGATGTGGTGTAGTTTTATTGAACAGAATCCAACATCCACGATGCATACAGAATCACATGTGAACGTCCCTCCTCCCTCTAAGATAAGACAACTCCAACCGCGATGTTGGACACATCACACATAAGCTCATATGGAAGGTCCCACCATGGGGGTTGTACGATCGGTGGAGTGGTCAGACACTTCTTTAGATCATCAAATGATACCCTGTATGAATCATCAAAATTGAAGTCAAACTCTTTTTGAAGCAATTGATATATGGGTAGAGAGATCTCCCAAAAATCATTGATGAAGCGTCGATAAAATCTAGCATGTCCAAGGAATGATCGAACATCACACACACATGTAGGATATGACAAGGATGAAATAATTTCTACCTTAGATTTATCAACTTCAATGCCATGTTGTGAGACTATATGACCTAAGACAATTCCCTTTTTGGCCATGAAATGTCATTTTTCAAAATTTAAGACCAGATTTTTCTCAATACAATGATGCAACAGATCACCCAAACTAGAGAGACATTCATCAAATGAGGATCCATAAACTGTAAAATCAACCATAAATTCCAGCATGCAGGTCTTAATGAAATCTGATAAAATACTCACCATGCATCTGTAGAAGGTACCTGGGGTATTGCAAAGTCCAAATGGAATCCTTCAGTAAGAAAAGGTAGCGAATCGGCTGGTGAATGTCGTCTTCTCCTGGTCCTCTACTGCAATGGGAACCTAAAAATAGCCATAGAAACCATCCAAGAAGCAATAATGTGTCCTACCTGCAAGTCTCTAAATCATATGGTCAAATAATGGATGTGGGAAATTGTCCTTACGAGTGTATTGATTTAGTTTCCTATAATCAATACAAACTCGCCAACTGTTTTGTACTCTCACAGGAACTAACTCATCATTTTCATTTTTTATAACTGTGAAACTAGTTTTCTTTGGTACAACCTGGACAGGGCTAACCCATAGTGAGTCAGAAATAGGGTAAATTATACCTGTCTTGAGCAATTTTTCAACCTCTTTTTCAACAACCTCTAGAAGGGTTGGATTGAGTCTCCATTGTGGCTGCCTAATTTGTTTAGCCCCATCCTCCAAGAGAATACTATGCATGCAAATGGATGGGCTAACACCTGATATGTCTGCCAATGTCTAACCAATTTCTTTAATGTTATCTCTCAAAAGATTAAAATGTTTTTCTTCATGTTCAAAAGAGATATTGTATGCAATGATAATAGGTAATCTATCACCACTCAGAAAGTATGCATATTTAAGACATGGGGAAATTGCTTGAGTTCCAATGTAGGGGGTGATATATGGATGGAGAAATTGATTCAACAGACATATCTGCACAATGAACATCAGTATCAGAATAAAAATCATCAAAATTAGAAAATAATACATCAAATCCATCAACAAACTCAATAGCCAGGTTATAATTAGAGTTCACATGGTCAAAATCAGAATATGAATCCATTTGAAAAATCAAATCATAGAGAGTCTTGTTCATTAGAAATAGGTGTGGAAGTTATCTTAGACATTAAATCAGAACCAATACTCATAATCTCCCTAAGTATAGGACAATACAATTCCATGGTGTTTTTACTTGGTGGTTCAAAATGGCAGATAACAAATGCATAATAATCCTCTGAGGGGTACTTCATGGAGTCCATAACATAAAAAATTACAACTTCATCTCCAAACTCCATGGAAAGTGTACCCTCATGAACATTTTTTATAGTTTTTGTAATTTTGAGGCAAGGTCTACCTACGAAAATGGGAGAATGAGAACTTACCTGATCATCCTCTATTTTGAGCACATAGATGTTTGCTGGAAAGATCATGTCGCTTACCCATACAAGTACATCCTCAAGCACTCCAGCAGGATATGCCGTATCTCTATTTTCCAATTGCACCACTACTCTCGTCGGCTTCAACTCACGAACCTGTAAGGACGAGAATATAGAGTGAGGAATCACATTTATGGAATCTCCAAAATCACAAAGTGCATTGGAAAAGTTGAAATACCCTATGGTTTATGGGATGGTGAAGGTCCATGGATCCTTGCACTTTTTCGGCATTTGGTAGAGTTGGTGTAATGAGTGATGAAACATTCCTTCCAAGATTTATCCTCTCATTTCCCTTGATCCCTCTTCGATTTTTGGAGAGTTCTTTTAAAAATTTGGCATACCCTGGGATTTGTTTGATGGCTTCAAGTAGAGGGATGTTGATCTGAAGACGCCTGAATGTGTCCAAAACCTCTTTTTGCGTTGCTTCTTCATTCGTGTTCTTTGTTTGAACTACCCTGTTTTGAAAAGGAAAGGGTTTAGGAGGAACATCTTCAATATTTTTCTTACCTTTATCTTTCTCTTTGGATTTATCATCAGTTGGTATGTAATGTGTCTTCTCTTGAGTTGAGGTGAGTCCCGGTGGAATTGTAGGTACAGATGTATCATTCATTTTCATCCCACTTCTCAATGTGATGGAACTAACATTCCCCTTTGGATTTGGAGTGGGTTTGGAATGTAGATTTCCATAATTATTACTTACCAGTTCATGGAGGGCGGTGGAAATCTGGCTCATTTGAGTCTTCAACTCCCTCAGCTCCAAACCATGACTTTTCAACTCATTCTGTTGATTAAGAACAATTTTCTTCAAAAGGTCATCAGTTTTATAATCTACCGTTGATGGGGGATTACCTTTTTTCTTTCTTGTTGGTGCTTGTGATTCAAATCCCCTTTGAGATTGTTGGAATCCTTGCTGGTAAGGTGGAGGCTTCTGTAAGTTTTGTTGTAAAGGGGGCCTTTGTTGTTGTCCAAAGACATACCTCATGTCCGATTAATCCTTCCACCCTTGGTTGTATGTTGGATAAAACGTCTTTTAGGGATATGGTTGTTTTTGTTGTTGTTTTTGTTGCTGATATGGTCTCCCAGGGAACCCTGCTGCACAATCTTCTGTTTCTTGTAGTTTGGGGAAACAGTCAGTTGGGTGGCTTGTCTCAGTGCAAATACCACAAAGACTTGAAGGAGGGGATTGGGATGTCTTTTGTGCCAAAGAAATCTATCGCGCCATATTTTCCAATTCTTCTAACTTGGTCTAAATCAAATGACTTTCAAGAGAAGATAAACTTATCTGATGTACTTCCCTGACATGTGGTGTACCTAGATCACTAAATTATTGGGAGTTTTGGGCCATTTTGTCTATCAACGCACGTACATCTACTGGTGTCTTTTCCACCAATGTTCCTCTAGGTACAGCATCCTCCATGCTCCTCTCAATAGGTGTGATTACTTCATAAAAGTATTGGATGATGAGTTTCTCACTGATTTGGTGATGTGGACAGCTTGCACACAACTTCTTGAATCACACCCAGTACTCATACATTGAATCCCCTTGTGCTTGCTTGATCCTCGATATCTCCTTATGAATGGAAGTAGTCCTCGATGCTGGAAAAAAACTCTACAAGAATAGATGTTTCAAATAATTCAAACATGTTACATCTTTAGGTTGTGAATAGAACATCCAATCCTTTGCAGCTCCATCAAGTGAAAATGATAATGCTCTTAATTTGATTTCATCTTCAGAGACATTTCTAGGTTTTAGGGTTGAGAAAACCACATTAAATTATTTCAAATTCTTACTGGGATCCTCACTAAAGAGGTCATGAAGATTTGGAAGTATGTAAATTAACCTAGATTTTAGTTCAAAGTCCGATTCGAGATTTGGGTATAAAATATAATTTATTTGATAGTTAATATCAGGTGCATCCAATTATTGAATGGTTCTATTAAGTTCATTTACATTATTGTCAGCCATTGGTTCTTGCTTTATGGTTGCGTTTGAAATTCATCCAATTTCTACGTTCTGATATTGGATTAATTCTCCAACTGGTTGAATGTTGAAACGTCCCGTAGACTGAGAATGTCTGATTTGTTCCCTAAGGCTACGTTCAATCTCTGGGTCAATATCTAAGAGATCCTCATGATTTGTTCGTGTCATAAAATAATGAAATATGAAAATTAGGAAAGAGGAACATAGTAAAATAAAAATTAAAAGTTTGAGTTTATGGTCCAAAAAGAAGTAGAAGAAAATAAAAGAAGAAGAAAAAAGAAATCGGGTTGGGTAAAGAAGGAAGAAAGAAGAGTGGAAGAGAATAAAATGTAAAATAAAATAAATATCTCTAATTGGTTGAAATAATTACTTTCCTCCCAGGAAACATAACCATTTTGAAAGAGTGCTTTCGTAGGTGCCCTCAAATGATTAGTTTGAATTTGGGGTACTTAGGTGCAGCAGAGTGGCTGACCAAGGTCGTCTCTCAAAGGAGGAGTTGAATTAAAACAAATTTTAAGAGTTATTACAAAAATAAAAGAGAATAAAATTGAAACAAAACTTAAAAGGATGGGGGTTGTTTATAGTTTATAAATCTAGAATAAGTTTTCTGGAAGAAGACTGCATTTTTTTTGTTTTTAGTTTTAAAATAAAATTCGATTAAAAAGACACAACAAGAATATGTTTTTGTTTTGAAAATATTTTACCAGGAGCAATCAATCTAACTCTACCTCTTCAAAAAATTATTTTTCATTATCATTTAAATTAAAATTCAATATATTATTATCCCTTGATTTGGTTAATCCTGAACCCTACGAGAATTAACTTTACCACGAAGATGATGTGAATTTAGCCCTAGGCTAACGTCGGAACATCCAATCACAACACCCTACTTTGATTGATGTTCTAAGATTAGTTTATTGTTAGTCGAAAATTAAGGCACATTTTACCTCTGGAAATTAGAATTAATTGTGTTTAGGGTTTATATTTGAGCACTACAAATTGATCCCGTATGGTTTTTTATAACCGTTTAAGTTCGCACTCTCACAATTTACAAAAAATATCGTCCTCGCGTGTTTTTGTGTTAATTATTCAATTGCTTGCTTGGTTTCAATTAAATTAAAAAATCAATTAATTGGTCATATTTTGTGAATTATAGTATATCATTGATTCAAAATAAATGAATATAGAAGTTAAGAGATAGATCTATTTCTAAAAGACTACTCTTCCATGGGTGGCGTAATCAACGTAGAAGCATTTTTAATGTGCAAAGGTTTATAATGGGTATAACCCAATAACACCTCTACTCAAGAATTACAACCCAAAAAGGAAGATTAATAGAAGAATAAATTTAAACAAAACATAATAAAAGAGATGAAATAAAATAAGAACATAGATGTTTAAAACACAAATGAAAATATTACAACATGAAGAAGAGAATGAGTCTTCAATGAGGGGATACTTGCTTCAAGAGCTACCCCTCTTACAATGGTTGGAGAATTTTGGTGAAACCAATTCTCATCTGCCTCCAATATCTTAATGAACGTCCCAACCCCACCAAATGAGAAAAAAACCAATTTATTGAGTGGTGGGGAGGCTAGGTTCAAAAAAGTTTCAATTGTGAATGGGGAATCTTGGCCAAATATTTTATTCCAACTTGCACCGCCCATTTGACCACCAGAACGTGTGAATTGTCCAGACTTTCAGAAGGGTCATATGTGCGGATATGGGTCCTCTATCTCCAATAAAATTTGGGCTCAATCCAGTCCTAGATGAAAGAGTTATGGCCAAAATACAGAAGCTTCTCCATTCTGGTGTGTCCAGCCCACCTTTAAATTTATGGCCTAATTACTCCATCCAAATGCATTCTTTTTTATCTAGTGTCCCAAATAAAAGTTATATCCCATGAATTTAAGTAAAAAAGTTAAAAAATATGACGTTAAAATAATTCAAATAAATATATTTATGATTGAAATACTATAGTGATTTTAAAAGGGTAAAACTGGAATTTTCATCAAATTTTCAAATGAATGATCTAATCCCAAATACTTTCTAATTAATAATATTTAACATAATTCTAGGAAATTATATCATTTATTATCAATAATATATTCAATAGAATAGTGTTTTATCAATTACCATCACCTTTTCCATAGTTTCCTCCACCAGTTCTAGGCCTACGGGTTTTCTCTCACCAATATCCTCCCAACAGGTTGGTGTGCGACATCTCTTTCCCTATAACGCTTCATTTAGTGCCATTTTAATACATTAATGGAATCTATTATTATAGGAAAATTTTACTAGAGGTAAATATTGATACCACATACCCTGAAAGTCAAGTGAGCATGATCTCAACATGTCTTATATGGTTTTAATAGTCCGTTATGATTGACCATCAGTTTGGGGGTGGTAAGCAGTGCTCAAACAAAGTTCAGTATCCAGGGATTTCTGAAGACTTTTCCAGAATCATGAAGTAAAATGGGGATCATGATTAGAAACAATAGACAGGGGTACTCCAAGAAGTCTCACAAATTCATTAATATAAAGACATGCTAGATGTTCAAGTGGTATATCCTCTCTTATTGTATGAAAATGTTCTGACTTGGTAAGACGATCAACAATAACCCATATTGCATCATTCCTTCTAGGAGTCTTTGGTAGCCCCATGACAAAGTCCATCTTAATATTATCCCATTTCCACTCCAGTATGGGAAGTGGTTTCATTACTCCACCAAGCAGTTTCTTTCCATCTTTCACCAGTTGACAAACCATACATCGTGACACAAAATCAGCAATCGCTCTCTTCATGTTGTCCCTCCAAAAGTGTTCTTTCAAATCTCTATAAATTTTGGTGCTCCCAGGGCGTATAGAGAAATTGGAACTATGAACATCATCCAACAAATCTATTTTTAGATCAGGTATTTGGGGAACACAAAGTCTCTTCCAAAATTTCAAAATTCCATCTTCATACACAAAGTCACTCAATCTCCCATCATTCACAGCATTAATCTTCTTTTGAAACTCTTCATCGCCGGTCTGAGAACTCTTTATCCTTTCTAGTAATGATGGTTCAGCAACCATTTGAAAAACTATTGAGGATTCACCTTCCATGGAGATTCCCATATCCATCTTTACTAGATCCATGTATATAAGATCCATTTCAACTCTCATCTTGTTCAAAAATCCATGATCCTTTGTACTCAAAGCATCATCCAACTTATTTGCCTTACTCAGGTGGTAGTGTATCGTACAATCATAATCCTTGAGTAGTTCACGCCATCTCCTTTTCCTCATGTTGAGTACTTTCAGTGAGAAAATATATTTCAAACTCTGGTGATCAGTAAAAATATCATATTTTTCACCATAGAGATACTGTCTCCAATTCTTCAAAGAAAATATTACAGCATCTTACCCAATATCATTACTAGGATAGTTTTCCCATGAATTATCAGTTGTCATGATGCATAGGAAATAAATCTATCATTCTACATAAAGACATAACCATGGCCTTTCATCGAAGCATCACTATAAATAACGAACCCATCATTCACCGATGGTAGAGTCAATATAATAGAATTGAATAATATTCTCTTCATTTCTTCAAAATATTCTTCACACTCTTTTGTCCAAACAAATTTAACCCCTTTATGTGTGAGCTTCATTAATGGGTTAGTCAATCGGGCAAAGATCTGGATGAAACGCCGATAATAACCTGCTAAGCCAATAAAACTACGTACCTCGGTTATACTCATCAATGCATTCCATTCCTGGATTGCTCTTGTCAAAGAAGGATCATCATATATTCCATCCATAGAGACAATACGGCCAAGAAAAGAAATATATTGAAGCTAGAATTCACACATGCTAAACTTTCCATATAATTCATGTCTTCTAAGAGTTTTCAGGATAACGCTCAAGTGATTTTCATGATCCTTGTAGCTTTTGGAGTATACAAAGATATCATCAATAAATAAAACCATAAAATCACCAAGGTATTCCTTGAAAAATCTATTCATTAGATCCATGAATACAAAGGGTGAATTAGTCAATCCAAAAGGCATTACTGTAAACTCGTAATGCCCGTACCTGGTTCGAAATGCTGTCTTCGGAATGTCTTCCTTCTTTACACACAACTGATGGTATCAAGATCGAAGTTCAATCTATGAAAAGTATTGAGCTCCATGCAGTTGATCAAATAAATCATCAATACGAGGTTAGGGATACTCGTTCTTTATTGTTATTGCATTGATTCCCTTATAGTCGATACATAACCTCATAGATCCATCATTCTTTTTAACAAAAACGATAGGGGATCCCCATGGAGAAACACTAGGGAAAATAAATACCTTATTACTCAATTACTCTAGTTGTTTATTTTGTTCAACTAATTCCACAGTGGCCATTCTACAAGGGGACTTTGATATAGGCATTGAACTTTGAATAAAATCAATGGAAACTCAATTTCTCGTTCTCGAGGATGTTCAGGTAAATCTTCCAGAAACACATCAACATATTCTATCACAATAGGTACATCCTCTATTTGAAAATTCCTTTCCTCACCCATAGTAATTTCATTATCTTCCTCCCTGATAATTTAATTTAGTTGAGATACTAGGGGTGGGTCTAGGTAAGAATCAGGTGGTGAAGATTCTTCTCTAAAGACAAGGTGTTCTTTATCATCATCATCAAAAATAGTAACCTCCTTCTTCATACAATAAATTTTTGAATCATGGTCCAAAAGCCAATCCATACCGAGGATTATATCAAATTAATTCATGGGTACGACGATGATATCATAAGATAAGGAACATTTATATTCCCTAATGGGAATAGATCCACAAAATTTTGTAGCAATGATACTTCCCTTAGAAGTTTTAAATGACAATTCCATTATTAAATAAAATTGGAAATATCTAATTTTCATAGAAAACTGGGAAGATATGAAACAATGTGATGATCCAGAATTAAATAAATCATTTTCTAAACTTGAGGAAAACATTAAATTACCTACCACCATGTCTTGCGGGGCTTCGACCTCAGCAGTAGTGATTGCATAAGCCTGGCCTTGGTCCCTAGGCCTTTTCTAAGGTAATATTCCCTCACACTTAGGACATTCATTTTCATAATGTCCCATATCTTTCCCATTTCAGCATTGAACATTGGTAGCATCTTTCTTTACATTACAATCACCGCTAGATGGCCTTTATGTCCACACATGTAGAATACTCCTTTTCCTTTTAGACAGTAACCGGGGTTCTTCCTTCCACAATTATCACAAGGTGGAAATTCAATTCTTACCTTCTTCCTTGTTTCCTTATTTCCTTTCACAGAGTGTTCAGCAGATCTCTCCTTCTATTTCATTGATTTAAAGTCATAAGACTTAGAGAATTCTCTTTCTCTCTTGATAGCACATGAGAAAATATATTCGTATGACAAGAAGGATTGTGAGACCAATTATTGATGGAGAAATAGTTTTAACCCATCAAATAAATGATCAATCTTACTTCTTGGGTTATGTATATAATCTGAAGCATACCTTGATAACCTTTTAAAGTTAGCATCATACATTGAGACATTCTCAACCTCCTTTTGTCTCAGACCCAGAAATTGCCTTTCCATATCTTCTTGATGGTCACGAAGAAAGTATTCTTCCAAAAAAGATATTTGAACTCCCTCCATTCCATATTTTATACTTCATCATATTCCTCTGTGTTTAGAATCAATTACCACCATTGATCAGCATCTCGAGTGAGGCCGTAAACTTCCTTGATAACTTTTTCCATGTCACTACTCCCCAAGGCATGGAATATTTTCTCTAAATAATTTATCCATTGCTCAGCTACTAAGGTATTTGTACTCTTATTTAATGTTGGTGGTTGTTGCCTTATGAAGCGGTCTAAAATTGATCCTCCATGCTGTTGATCAGGGTGCTTCATATGGGTATGGTTATTAATCATAACCTGAGTGAGTTGTCCAAGTATAGTGATTAGTTGATCAGCACCAGTTGCATCACCAGTACCACTATAATTTTCTTGAGGAGGAGGGAAATCCTTACATGGAGTGTGTGCATTGATACGGTTTCCATATCTTCCACTAGGTTCCATTTCTAAATAATGGCATAAACTAGATCAGTTTATGAATCAAAATACATAATTCCATACTTCTCAAACACTTAACGTAAATCGAAATATTTATGGATATAATCCATAATCAAAAAAAATGTTTTCATTGAGGATGTATATTCTCATAAACCCTTCATAATGTTTTGTAATGAAAATGATAATTATCCTAAGAATATCCCTCAGGAGTGTCGTAACCAAGAGTGCAGAAAGGACCATTGTTGTGAAGTAGTTCCCATTCGAGTCTAGCTCAAAGTAATTTTTTCGGGTTTTACCCATAGGTACATATGTGCCAGAGCTGCCCCTACCTTCTCATATCCACAGAAGGATGTATTGCTCAGAAAACTCACAAAATCTCTCTAATACCAAAATTCTTGGAAGTTCTTCTATACTAATCCTCAAATTCCATCTTAGGCCTATGTTCTCTAATCAGAGTTTATCTAAATCTAGTTTCCAATGTTTGTACTAAAATTTCTCTGATACCAACTGTAACGCCCCGACCCCAATTACACAAGTTGGTGCACTATTACATAACATTGGCATGATCATAAGTAAATCATTTCTTGAAAGACCGGTCAGTTTAGTATTATTGGAAACAATATTCATACATAAGTTTTACTTTACAACTTGAAAACAAATACAACATAAATATATTTCATTAGAAACATCCAAGCCCCCTAGATTATGCATGCTTTCACTCATAAATAACTTATTCATATCCTAGGAAAATGAAACATGAGAAAGGGGTGAGCTCAAATGCTCAGTAAGGGTAAGTAATACAGCGGAAAATGACATAAATGTTAAGCATGGTAAGTAATTGAAACCACATGCCTTTACCAATATTAAACATGAATATTTTTATGGAAAGAATATGATTAGAGTATATAATTCCATAATAAAACATAATAATGGGTATTCTACTAGTTGAATAACCAGATGCACCATCAATATTATTTCCATAATGAGGGAATGTATAGTTCCGTACATTCTGAAACATTTTTTCAAGGCCTCGGTGAAGAGATCTAAAAGTGATTAAGGCCTCAGCCAAAACCATAAATCAAATTGGGAAAAGGCCTCGACCAATTCCATGTCTAATTGTCTCATGAGACCTACCGATGCATCGAGGAGCTATAGCGATCTCCACCCGTCAATTACTAAGTCCAATACATTCCTCATATGAAAAGGTTTAAACACATCATAAACATTCATATTAAAACTAGCATACAAAATGTCAATAATTTAACCATAAATCATGAATGGTATAAAAATAGCACATCCATAGTAAAACATATCACACAACCTTCAATACAATATTGATGTTTTGTATCAAAATAAATCTACTCCACATAAACTTAAAATCTATCAAAGGATGTTGACATAGATGAAATCAAAACTCTTTTCAGAGAAATATCCTTTCTATTTTGAAATCATTTAATAGTCACATAATTATAAAGTAAAACATTTACTTTGAAAATATTCTTATAATATTTTAAGGGAAGCTTCGATGAGTTTATAACGGTAGATAATAGCTGCACCGCCGTATAAGTTAAAAAGATACATTCTTACCTTAATTTTGTTGAAAAGGTTAAAAAGGAACTTGTGTGGAAAATGACAGAAATATTCCATTATAAACATCTTATAAAATTAAAAAAGGGTATAAATGAAATTAACCCATATTTTGTAAAATAGTAAGAATGGTTTGAAATACATTTTTTCAGAAACATGGATGTGGATGATAAAGAGGTCCCAATAGATAATTACATATAAACAACCTCAGATAATGAAGAGATTGTTAAATAAAACCTTACCTTGTAATTTTCCTTGGATGAGGGTAGGTTAACCTCCTGTACAATGTTGAAATAATTGTTACTAAATTATACAAGAATCATATACATTAATGTGATATCAAATATGATCTTTTATCATTGATTTGTTAATAATATCTTTGTATTATCGTTGTTTCGGGTGTTAACATACTCGTTTTCTTTTATATGTTTTGTTACATAGTTGTGTTTCTTATGGATAGGTTTTATCATATTAATATCCAGAATGATATCAAATCCTTAAACATTATTTTTAATCATCCAATGATAATTATACTTGAATGGATATGATGTGGAATGAATCTCATCGCGTTTATGGAGACGACAGTCCGTACATACGCACGAGCGACAATATCATTCTTTTGATATTAAAATAATATATAATTGGATGTTATAACATATATACAAAATAATTATCATGTTATATTTATTATTTACATGAATTACACATCATTATTATACCCATCCAAATAATAATTCATTAAATAATAATTACACCACGACGTGGAGACTGTAGGCCGTACGTACACACATATGGTGACATGTCATTCAAAGGATGGATAGAATACTAAATATGGATATACCATATTTATAATAACATCACAATATATATAATATATTGGAATTATTATTTTATAATGGAAATAACAAATAATGAAGAAGTGGAAGAAGAAAGGAACTTGAAAAGGGTGGTGAAAACATTACCTCTTCTTCGGGGTTTTCCTTTTGATTTGATCAAAATGGATCTTTAGGTTGTATTTATGATCAAAATAAGGCCTCTATGTTTAATTTAGTTATGTTGAATGAATATTTTGTCAGGAGTTGGCCAAGCCAAAAGGCTATGAATGTGTAAATGAGAGGGAAGGGGGAGTGCCATTTTATAAGAGGGGTGAGGGGAATCTCTGGAAAAGCTAGAAATATTATTTTATAATAAATTCATATTCTGTTTCTAATGGCTCCAAAGTGGATTATTTAAAGGTTAAGGTGGGGATCAGTAGAAATAATTTCATCTAATAGATTTTAGAATGGTTTGGGTCACAATATTAACAGTATCATTTATATTTATCTCTTACTTAAATAGTTGGGCATTTACCATGTCTATTTGTATTTTTATATTATATAGTTAATAAACATACTATATACATCCAAGAGACCCCAAAGTGGTCAAATAATGATACACCTATCATGATATAAGTCCTTTGGATGAACCTTATATTTTTAGAAATATATTATCAATTAATAATATAATATTTGTTTTAAAAACTCTTTTATGACAATTTTGACACTATTGGGTATTTTGTTTTCGATAATTTTATAACAGCATTATTACTTCGAATTGAATTTATATAACCAATCCTAATATTATATATTAACATTGAATATTAGTTGAATTCATAAAAAGTATCAAATTAAATTTATTTTGATATTTATAATATCAAATATTTTAATATTTATCTAATAAGTTAATTACTGCATCATCATTGTGTCATAAATAAATTAAATTATTTAATGTATAAAAATTATAAATAAAATACCATTATGTTGGAAATATTTTTATCTTTCTAATGAATATTTATAATCCAATTTATCTTATGTATAACCCTATATTAAAAATGTTTTAGTTATTATACATTAATTTTAACTCTTTTAACTATTCTTTGAATTATATAATAATAAATGTCCTAATCTAATCCATGTTGACCTAAATGATAATATTTTATTCCTAAGGTTTTTTCTGGTCGATATTCACTTGTCCAATAGAATTAGGACATCTGTTAGGGTAATATTAATATCATTTTTACCCTTAATTACCCTATTTACTTTTAACCGTGGTAAATAAAAGTAAAAAGATACTATTTAGAAAAAATTACTTTTATCATATTGAACCACATTTTACTTCTTGATATTAACCATGTCTCTCATATTTTTGAAATTCCACTAACATAAGCGGTAAAATTATGTTTTTTTGTGAATTTTTAAATTCTCCAAGGAGGTGGGTAAAAGACGGTGAAAAGTTCAATAAAATTTTTATATATCTAAAATTATTCTATACTAACTCTAATTAATTAATTTAAAATTTTATAGGTATTATGTATTAATTTTTACCATAATTAAATTGAAATAAAATAAATAATTATTTAAATAAAAATTCGGTTTTAAACAATAACTCAGTGTTATTTCACTATTCATCAAAAATTGAATGTTTTCGGAAAAATTTCTAAAATTCACCCTAAGATAATTTTTATATTCCAAATCCAAAAATGAAGTCCATTTTGAAATATAAAATTTGAAGACTTTCAAAAAGTGGGTATTACTATTCATAACATCTAGTTAGATTGGTTGTAGTGTGTTTCAGAACTTGAAGTTGTGTACAACACATGCTACTGTATTATTAAAAGATAAGTGTATCATAGAAGCTTGGGCTGTTACAAAATGGATTCAAAATTTATAATCAGGAGGTCCAAATTTTTTCAACAGGTTACTTTTATTTTTAGACATTTTGAATAATTACTTCGGTACATATTTTATTTACCATGGTTAAAGGGTAAATCTGGTAAATAAGGGTAACAAAATAATATTATAATAATTTAAAATTACCCTAAAACATGGCTAACCCTACTGGTTGATACATGTCCAACCATGTGCATATTTGTGTCGATTTTGGGACCCCATGAAGCCACTTTCAATTGATAATGACACTTGATATTAATTAAGTTAATGTAAATAACAAATTGACATAAGAATATATATTTTAGGGAAAACAATTTACATAGGGTTTTGTATGTTATATTTTAGACTATAAATATTTATTACATAGCTAAAAGCTTTCCTACATAATTTTATTTTATTCATAATTTTTAGACATTAAATAATTACACCACGACGTGGAGACGTTAGGCCGTACATACACACATATGGTGACATGTCATTCAAAGGATGGATAGAATACTAAATATGGTTATACCATATTTATAATAACATCACAATATATAGAAGATATTGGAATTATTATTTGATAATGGAAATAACAAAGAATGAAGAAGTGGAAAAAGAAAGGAACTTGAAAAATGTTGGTGAAAACATTATCTCTTCTTCGGGGTTTTCCTTTTGATTTGATCAAAATGGATCTTTAGGTTGTATTTATGATCAAAATAAGGCCTCTATGTTGAATTTAGTTATGTTTAATGAATATATTGTCAGGGGTTGGCCAATACAAAAGGCTATGAAGGTGTAAATGAGAGGGAAGGGGGAGTGCCATTTTATAAGAGGGGTGAGGGGCACCTATGGAAAAGCTAGAAATATTATTTTATAATAAATTCATATTCTTTTTCTAATGGCTCCAAAGTGGATTATTTAAAGGTTAAGGTGGGGATCAGTATAAATCCTTTCATCCAATAGATTTTAGACAGGTTTGGGTCACAATATTAACAGTATCATTTATATTTATCTCTTACTTAAATAGTTGGGCATTTACCATGTCTCTTTGTATTTTTATATTATATAGTTAATAAACATACTATATACATCCAAGAGACCCCAAAGTGGTCAAGTAATGATACACCTATCATGATATAAGTCCTTTGGATTAACCTTCTATTTTTAGAAATATATTATCAATTAATAATATAATATTTGTTTTAAATACTCTTTTATGACAATTTTGACACTATTGGGTATTTTGTTTTCGATAATTTTATAACAGCATTATTACTTCGAATTGAATTTATATAACAAATCCTAATATTTTATATTAACTTTTAATATTAGTTTAATTCATAAAAAGTATCAAATTACATTTATTTTGATATTTATAATATCAAATATTTTAATATTTCTCTAATAAGTTAATTACTGCATCATCATTGTATCATAAATAAATTAAATTATTTAATGTATAAAAATTATAAATAAAATACCATTATGTTGGAAATATTTTTATCTTACTAATGAATATTTACAATCCAATTTATCTTATGTATAACCCTATATTAAATTTTTTTTAGTTATTATACATTAATTTTAACTCTTTTAACTATTCTTTGAATTATATAATAATAAATGTCCTAATCTAATCCATGTGGACCTAAATGATAATATTTTATTCCTAAGGTTTTTTCTAGTCGATATTCACTTGTCCAATAGAATTAGGACATCTGTTAGGGTAATATTAATATCATTTTTACCCTTAATTACCCTATTTACTTTTAACCATGGTAAATAAAAGTAAAAATATACTATTTAGAAAAAATTACTTTTATCATATTGAACCACATTTCACTTCTTGATATTAACCGTGTCTCTCAGATTTTTTAAATTCCACTCACATAAGCGGTAAAATTATGTTTTTTTGTGAATTTTTAAATTCTCCAAGGAGGTGGGTAAAAGACGGTGAAAAGTTCAATAAAATTTTTATATATCTAAAATTATTCTATACTAACTCTAATTAATTAATTTAAAATTATATAGGTATTATGTATTAATTTTTACCATAATTAAATTGAAATAAAATAAATAATTATTTAAATAAAAATTCGGTTTTAAACAATAACTCAGTGTTATTTCACTATTCATCAAAAATTGAATGTTTTCAGAAAAATTTCTAAAATTCACCCTAAGATAATTTTTATATTCCAAATCCAAAAATGAAGTCTATTTTGAAATATAAAATTTTAAAACTTTCAAAAAGTGGGTATTACTATTCATAACGGTTTGTTTGATTGGTTGTAGTGTGTTTCAGAACTCGAAGTTGTGTACAACACATGCTAATGTATTATTAAAAGATAAGTGTATCATGGAAGCTTGGGCTGTTACAAAATGGATTCAAAAATTATAATCAGGAGGTCCAAATTTTTTAAACAGGTTACTTTTATTTTTAGACATTTTGAATAATTACTTCGGTACATATTTTATTTACCATGGTTAAAGGTTAAATCTGGTAAATAAGGGTAACAAAATAATATTATAATAATTTAAAATTACCCTAAAACATGGCTAACCCTACTGGTTGATACATGTCCAACCATGGGCATATTTGGGTCGATTTTGGGACCCCATGAAGCCACTTTCAATTGATAATGACACTTGATATTAATTAAGTTAATGTAAATAAAAAATTGACATAAGAATATATATTTTAAGGAAAAAATTTACATAGGGTTTTGTATGTTATATTTTAGACTATAAGTATTTTTTACATAGCTAAAAAGCTTTCCAACATAATTTTATTTTATTCATAATTTTTAGACATTAAATAATTATGTTTATTTATGACAAAATAAGGATGAAATATTTTCCTTATTAATGAAAGAATTAAATAATTGGTATTATAAATGATAAAATCAACATAATTTGAATGTTTTGATGACATCCATGATATTTTTGGTTAATATGACATGTTATAATTTCTTAAAGTATTTTTTTTGAATTAATAAATTTTTTATGACTTTAAAAAAATAAATTATTAAATAGTGTCAACATTGGCATAAATGAGTTTTTAAAAGAAATATTATATTATTAATTGATATTCTATTTTTTAAAAACTAATGATCATCCAAAAAACTTATATAATGACAGATTTATCATTAATGGATCACTTGGGGGTCTCTTGGAAGTATATAGTATGTTTAATAACTATATAATGTAAAAATACAAAGAGACATGGTAAATGTCAAACTATTTAACTAAGAGTTAAATAAAAAAGGTAAAGTTAATATATTGACCCAAACCTTTCTAAAACCTATTGGTTGAGTGGTTTGTGACCTATCCCCGCCTTAACATTTAAATAATCTACTTTTTATCCATTAGAAACCGTATATGAATTTATTATAAAATACAATTTCTAACATTTCCTATGGTGCCCCTCACCCCTCTTATAAAAGGGAACCCCCCAACTAACTAATTCACACCTTCAAAGACATTTGGATCGACCAAACCCTACCCAAATATCCTATAAATTTCCATAAATTCATCCTAGGGACCCTGCTTTGTACATAAAACCAACTTAAGGAGCTCTTTTGATCAAATCAAAAGGAAGAACCTAAAGAAGAGGTAATAATTTCACCACGCTCTTTCAAGTTCTTTTCTTCTTACACATCTTCTTTTTTTTTTGTTTATATTATAAAATAATAGATCCAATATCATCTATATACCATGAAGTTATTATATATATGATACAGACATATTAATTATTCTATCCATATTTTTAATGACATGTCACCATATGGGCGTACGTACGGATTACCGTCTCCACGTCGTGGTGTAATTGTTATTCAATACTTTATTATTTTAATGGGTATAATAATTATGTTTAATTGATGTAAATAATAAATATAACATTATAATGATTCTTTATATATGATATACCATCCAATTATATATTATTTTAATAGAAAAAGTGTTATATTGTTGCTCGTGCGTACGTACGGATTACCGTCTCCACGAACGCGATGAGATTCATTCCCCATTGTATCCATTCAATAATAAATTTCATTTTATGATTATAAATAATGTTTAGAGAAAACATATGATTTTGGATATTAATTATACACATCCAATTCATAAACAATATGGCTCACATAACAAAGAATATAAAGGAAAATGAATTTTTTAACACCCGAAACGACGATAATACTAAGATATAATTAACAAATCATTGATAAAAGATCATATATGATATCATATTAATGCATATAATTCATTTATAATTCCATTACTATTATTTAACCATTATAAATGAGGTTAACCTACCCTCAACCATGGAAAATGTACAAAGTAAGGGGTTTCTTATCTCACTTTTAATTCCGCGATATTTCCATTGTTCGCCACTTATTTATTGCATGTGTTGTGTGTAATGCACATGATTGTATTCATTGTGTAAAATATTTTAATTTATGGATATTTACATAATCATTTTATGATCCTTATTTCATGGTTGTGTTTTTGATAAGTTTCCAAATCAATAAAGGAATTTTAAATTTCAATTTCTACTCATTCAGCTTTACACATACTTCATTGATTATTTTACTCGAAGATTATGTTTGAAATAACTATTCATTTACTTATTTCATGATTTCCACTCACCTTTATATAGATATAATTTTGATACACATAATCACTCCATTGATAAATTCTAAATTCATCGATATGACCTTGATAAGAGCAATTTTAACTCAATTTCCATTTGTTGAGTTAAATATCCAATTCATCGGTGTTGTTTTTACAAGAATATGTGTGAATGTCCTCTGATTAATTTACCATTAATTTCCAATAATATTTAGTGTATTTACGTTTTTAAAACATAATTATTTCATTTTTTATCCTTATCCTAATGATACAGTCTTTATAATAGATTTCATCTCAATTTACATTCCATCGAGACTTCATTGTTGTTATACACCAATTCCCTTTTATATGGTGTATATAATTACTTTGACATAGTATATCATGAGTTCCGTTATTCTCATGATATTATAATGATTTTATTACCTCAATTATTTTTAATCAAGTGTCTCTATTTTGGTAAAGAAATAAAACTAAAATATCATTTAAAATGTTTTAAAGATTTATTATTCTAAATCTTTCACATTAATGTCGATGTTTTAAAAATGGTTTTAATGATTTATTTATATAAACATTAACGTTTTAAAATTAAAATTCCTTTTAAAAGTTCCAAAGTGGTATGGGACACTTTGATTCAAAATATATATTTTTAAACAGCTTCTTGACAAATAGCGCGACTTTTAAATGTTTTCAAGAAAAGGGGGATATTTCTCTCAAATAGTTTGGATGATTATTTTCATCTATGTCAATATCCTTCATTATTCTTGATTAAGGTTAATCTATTACAATAAAATCTTCCATATTGAATTGAATGAGTTATGTTTGACTATGGATTTGCTATTTTTATATCATTCATGGTTTGTGGATAAAGTATTTACATTTTGTATGCCAGTTTTTATATGAATTTTTATGTTATGTTTCAATATTTTCATATAAGGAATTAATTGGACTTAGTAAGTGATGGGTGGGGCCTGATATATCTTCTCGATGAATCGGTAGGTCTCATGAGACAAAATAGTTTCTTTGCACAAGGCCTTGATAAAATCTTATTTGTAGTAATGGCACAAGGCGTTGACTATGTGGTTATGATAGTCTGGCATTATGAATTCCATCATAATGAAAGTGGTTATTGATATCGCATGTGATCATTAGACTAGTAGAATATACATGTGAATAATTAAATGGAATTATTTGATTTTATCTTTGCCATATTAAGCTTAAGTTAATGTTTAAAAGGCTTCTGTTCTAGTCTTATAAACTGCCTTAAATGTTTATGCTTATTTATGAAGGTTTATGCTATAATGTTATCCTTACTGAGCATCTGATATCAACCCTTACTATGTTTTATTTTCCCAGGATGCAAAGAAGTATATTATGAATAACCTCTAGGGATCATCTATGGCATCTCAGTGTTTTCTATGGAGACAATATTGTTCTAGTTTTCTATTTTATGATGTAATGTAAACCATATTAATGTATCTAGTACTTCCAAGGATACTAAACTAATCTCTCTTTTGAGACATGGTCTTTTATGATAATTCCAATAATATGTAATAATGCACCGACTCTGGGCTTCTGTTGTCGGGGCATTACCTTTGGTATCAGAGGAAGGCTAGTACAAACCTTGGAAACTAGATTTAGATAAACTCTGATTAGAGCATATATACCTAAGATGGACTCTGAGGATTAGTATAGAAGAAATTACTAGAATTTTTGTATTGTAGATATTTTGTTAGTGTTTTGAGCAATACATCCCTATCTGGATACGAGCACGTAGAGTCGGATCTGGCACAAATGTACCTAGGGGTAAAACATGAAAACACCGCTTTGATCTAGACTCGAATATGAACTGGTGAACAATAATGGGCCTAGCTTCACTCTTTGATTCGAGAATCCCAGGAGATATGCTTATGATAATTTACATTTTTTTTATAATCCAATTTGATGTATTTTAATATTAGATGAGAATAAATGACCTTGGTTAATCCTAAGGTGTTTCAAATTATGAATATGGTGTCATGATATTCTCTAAATAATTTTTTGACTAGTATTACTCACACAATTCTTTCTAGTTTTAGTCAGTGGCTAGATTCCAAGGAAGTCATAGTAACATTGATTATGATGTACAAGGTGGTATGGTGGGGGAATTAAGAAATAAAATGGATTGTTGATAGGCATAAAAGATATCATGTTCATGCCAAATCAGTTTTCCAAAAATTTGACCAACAACATATATATTAACCAACTACCAGACATAACAAAGAAGAGAAAGTTGATGAATGATAAGAGCTCCAGTAGTGGAGAGCATGGAAAAATGAATCCTCAATTTCCATCATGCATGAAATGTGGAAGGAGACACCTAGGAAAGTGTCTCAATGGAACAAAGAAACGATTTACGTGTGTGAAAGAAAGACGTAAAGTGATGAATTGCCGAGGAAAAATGAGGAGTACTATGGAAGAAAATAAAAATGGTTCCAAGAATCCATTTATAGTCATTTTCCGTACATATAGGGGACCTGGACATTACTCGAGGGAATGCCCTATTCTATAGGATATTTTCATGGTCAAAGAAGAAGCTATGTGGAAGTAAATGGTTGGAGAAATATTTAAATGTACTAGTACTCCTTGTTGATGAGATTACTTTGGAATAATTTTCTCTTGTATTTGTAACCCTGCAGTTTTTCATGTGAAAATGATATTTTTGGAAGACTGATCTTTTCTCTTATGGATATATTTATAAATAACAATTTTTTTATATGATCATTGGGTCTGAGGCAATTAAAAGTAATTATATTTTGGGATGAAAATGGAAGGTAAGAGTTAACATTTGTGGTTAAATTATGTTATGGTTATTATGAAAAATTTATCTCATTTTGGTAATGTTATTAAATATAGTTTTTTAAATAGGACAACACACAGCCATGTGGAAACCCGTCGCATCAGAAAAAGCTGTGGGAATCGAACCCACAACCAAAGTGTGATTGAGATTTATCACCTACCACTGGACTACGTGAAGTCTTGGTTAGTGTGACTAATTATTTTTAGTTAAATGATTTTATTGATCAATAATAAGTTGATTCAGGATCTTATTCCATGTCAAATGAATACCCTTAGTATAGGAAAATGATTCGGTGATTAAGTGATAAATGTTATTTTGGAAGATGTTCACTTTGTTGGGAACACTATATGCACAAGGAAAATAGAATACTATGAGCTTTCATTTGAGGATTAATGGTGTATTTTTATCTATTTTTTTATTTCAGATTTATAGTGATTTGAGTTATTTATGGAAATGATCAACCAATAATAGGGAATATGTGATTATGTTAATTACTTTTAAGTTTGTGACTTTAAGAGTAGTTGATGTATTTTGGAGACACAATTTAATGTGGAAGAATACATAACCAAATTCTTCAATGTTTTTGGTTTCAGAATTAGTTTGGATTGTAATGCATAATTTTATGGACAATTTTTTATTAAATGGTATTTATTTAACTTTGGGTTATTATTGGTTTAGTATTAGAAATTAAGATTACTTTTTTTCCCTAATGGAATATACTTTTGGGGGATCATCAGATCTTATACTAACCATTTTGGTTTTGATTAAACTCTAAAGACATAGTAAATATATATTTTATCCTTTGTGGATCATGTAATCCTACATAATTTTATTCTAGATCTTCTAGTGTGACCATGTCTTCTTGAATACTCATCATTTAAAAAATTGTGTTAGTGGTAGAAATATATTAAAGAATGAAACTATACTTAAAAATTAAGTATATCTCTTTATGTTCCCAGTCCATCTCATAAATGATCTCCTCATCTTTATGTAATGTATCAAAAAACAAAAAAAAAATGTTGTCCATTTAATTTTCCAATTGGAAGACTAATGACTCTTTGTCCTATCACAGGTTTGTAGTTTTCTTGTTGTTAAATTTCTCTTGATCATGTTTTCTATCCCTCTCAATAAAAACATGAATCTTAGTTTATCATCCATATCCATGTTTTCCTATATGGAATCTTAGTATGGGTTATCTTCGGTGACCTTTGTACTTCTCTTTCTTTCTTTTAATGTGATAGTTTTATTGACTCTTTTTCCAATTTGGGACGTTCCATTATATTCCCAAGCCCAATTTTAAAAAAAAATTGAGGAAAAAATTATTTGAAGGAGGGGAGAATGTAACACCCCAAGTTTCCCCGGTACGCTTCCCTTTGAATAATACAGTAGCGTGTTTTGTACGAAACTTCAAGTTATAACACACACCACAAGCAATCAAATTTACCGTTATGAATAGTAATACACACTTTTTGAAATTTTATAAATTTTATCATTCAAAATGGACATAATTTTTGGATTTGAAAAATCGATATTATCCTAGGGTGAATTTTTGGTATTTTCTAGAAAACATTCAAATTTTGATGAATAGTGAAAAATACTAAACATTAATTAAAAACAACTATTTTAATAAAATAATTTATAGTGATAAATTAAACTATTTATAGGTTTTAAAGTATAATTAGAATATATTTTTACCATTTAATCCAATATTGGTAATTGGATGTAATTTCACATTTAAAATAAACATAAAAAAGTGTCAATCTTTTGATAGTTATTATTTCTTAAAAAACACGCTGTTTGTTTTAACAATGAGAATTAATTTTAAATTAATTTTTGAAACTTATGTGTTTTGAATTTAGAAAAGTAGATTTCATATATAGAATCAGGAGGTCCAAATTGTGTGAATATGTAACTTTTACTTTTATACATTTGGAATCATTATTTCTGTAAATATTTTATTTACCATGGTTAAAGGGTAAATCCGATAAATAAAGGTAAAAAAATAATATTATAATAATATTAAATTACCCTAAAATGTGTCCTAAACGTATTTGTTGATACAAGTTCGACAATGGTCATCTTTGGGTATATTTTTGGACCCCATGGGGCCACTTTATTGTTATAATGACACTTTATATTAATTAAGTTAAAGTAAAAACAAAAATGACATAAGCATATATCTTTTATAAAAACAATTTTTACATACAGTTATATATTTTATATTTTCAAAAATAAATATTAGTAAGAAATATAATAAAATTTCCTACATAATTGTATTTTAATTTTAAATTTTAGACATTGAATAATTAAATTTATTTATGAGACAATGATGATCCAGTATTTTCCATATTAATGAAAGAATCAAATAATTGGTATTATAAATGTTAAATCAAATATAATTTGAATGTTTTTATGACATAAAAGGATTTTATTGGTTAATATGACATGTTATTATTGTTTAAATACATTTTTTTGAATTAATAATGTTATTAATACTTTAACAAAAATTAATTATTAAATAGTGTCAAAATTGACATAAATCAGTTATAAAAAGAAATATTATATTATTAATTGATGTTCTATTGATAAAAATCTAATTTTTGGCCTAAGGACTTGTATAATGATAGTTGTATCAGTAATGGAACACATGGGAGTCTCTTGGATGTATATAGTATGTTTTTTAACTATATAATAAAAAAAATACAAAGTGACATGATAAATGTCAAACTATTTAACGAAGAGTTAAATAAAAAAATATAATGTTAATATAGTGACCCAAACCTGTCTAAAACCTATTTGTTGAGAGTTTTTAGACCTATCCCCACATTAACCTTAAATTACCCAATTTTGAGCTATTATAAACTGAATATGAATTAATATAAAATAATATTTCAAGCTTTTCCTAAGGTGCCCCTCACCCCTCTAATAAAAGGGAACTCCCCCTACTCACTATTTCACACCTTAAAAGCCTCTTGTCTCAGCCAAAAGCTTCTAAAATATCTTATCAACTTCCCTCAATTCATCTTAGAGGCCCTACATTGGTCATAAAGCCAACTTAAGAATCCCTTTTGATCAAATTGAAAGGAAGAACTTAAAGAAAGGGTAATAATATCACCACCATCTTTCAAGTTCTTTTCTTCATCCAATTATTCTTTTTTGTTATTTCCATTATAAAATAATAACTAAAGTATCATCTTTATACTGTGAAGTTATTTTAAATATGGTACAACAATATTCATTATTCTATCCATCTTTTAAATGACATGTCACCATACATGCGTACGTACGGATTACCGTCTCCACATCATGGTGTTATTGTCATTCAATACTATGTTATATGAATGGGTATAATAATGATGTGTAATTAAGGTAAATAATAAATATAAAATGATAATTATTCTGTACATATAATTCCAATTATATATTATTTTATTATCAAAAGAGTGATATTGTCGCTCGTGTGTGCTTACGAATTACCGTCTCCATGAACGCAATGAGATTCATTCCCCATCGTATCCATTCAAGACTTAATTTCATTTGATGATTAAAAATAATGTTTAGAGACATGATAAAATTCTGGATATGATTAATATACATCCCAACAATAACTAATGTTTCTCACATAATAATGCATATAATGGAAAATGAATCCATTAACACCCGAAATGACGATATTACGAAAATAATATTAAAAAATCAATGTTAAAAGATCATATATGTTATAATATTAATTTATATAATTCTCGTATAATTAAATATCAATTATTTCAACATAATACATTAGGATAATCTACCCTCAACCAAGGAAAAAGTACAAAGTAAGGGGTTTTTATCTCACTTTTAATTCCGTCAGATTTCCATTATTCGCCACTTATTTATTTCATGTGGTGTGTGTAGTGCGCATGATTGTATTCATTGTATAATAGTTTATAATTTATGGATATTTAAATCATCATTGTATGATCCTTCTTTCATGGGTGTATGTTTCGTAAGTTAATAAATCGATAAGGGAATTTGAAATTTCAATTTCCACTCATTCGGCTTTACGCATACTTCATTGATTATTTAAATCCAACATTATGTGTGGAATCACTATTCATTTTCTTATGTCATAATTTACACTACCCTTTCTGTAGATATACTTCTGATACACATAATCACTCTATTGATAAATTCTCAAGTCATTGATATGAACTTAATAAGAGTAATTTTAAATCAATTTCAATTTGTTGAGTTAAATATCCAATTCATTGGTGTTGTTTTTACAAGAATATGTGTGAATGTCATCTGATTGATTTACCCAGAATATACAATCATATTGAGTGTATTTATATTTTTCACAGATAATTATGTCATTTTTCATATCTGTAACCCAAGGATACAGTCTTTATAAGAGATTTCATCTCAATTTCCATTCCTTCGAGACTTCTTTGTTGTTATACACCAATTCACATTTATATGATGTATATAATGTACGTTGACATATTATATCAAGAATTTCTTTATTCACATGATATTATAATGTTTTTATTACCTCAATTATTTGTAATCAACTGTCTCTCTTTTTTTTAGGAACTCAAACTACAATATAATATTAAATGTTTTAAAGATTTATTATTCTAATTCTATCACATTAATGTCCATGTTTTAAAAATAGTTTTAATGATTTATTTATATAGACATTAAAGTTTTAAATTTAAAATTCATTTTAAAAGTTTCAATGTATTAAGGGACACTTTGATTCAGAAAATCTATTTTTAAATGGCTTCTTGACAAATACTATGACTTTTAAATGTTTTCATGAAAAGGGGGATATTTCTCTCAAATAGTTTTGATGATTATTTTCTTCTATGTCTATATCGTTAATTATTCTCAATTATGGTTAATCTATTACAATACAATCTTCCATATTTTATTGAACGAGTTAACTTTGACCGAAGATGTGCTATTTTTATACTATTCATTGTTTCTGGATAAAGTATTGAGATTTTGTATGCTATTTTTAATACGAATATTTATGTTATGCTTCAATTTTTTCAGATGAGGAATGCATTGGACTTAGTATGTAACGGGTGGAGCCTGCTATAGCTCCTCAATACATCAGTAATTATAACGAGAAAAACAAGTGTATTGGCACAAGGACTTGACAAAATCTTATTTGTAGTCTTGGAACAAGGCCTTGACTATGTGGTTATGATAGTATGGCATTATGCATTCCATCATTATGAAAGTGGTTATTGATATTCATGTGATCATTCGACTAGTATAATATCCAAGTGAATAAGTAAATGGAATAATTTTATTTTATCATTGCCATATTATTCTGAAGTTCAAGTTTAAATGTATTTTTTTCTAGTCTTATACACTGCCTTAAATGTTTATGCTTATTTATGAAAGTTTCTGCTATAATTTTATCCTTTCTGAGAAAATGAGCTCACCACTTTCCATGTTTTATTTTCCCAGGATGAAAGAAGTATAGTATGACTACCCTCGAGGGATAGTATATGGGATCTCAGTGTTGTCTACGGAGACAATGTTGTTTTAGTTTTCCAATTTATGATGAAATGTAAACCTTATTAATGTATCTAGTACTTCCAAGGATACTAAGCTAACTGGCATTTCGAGACTTGATCTTTTATGATCATGCTAATGATACGTAATAATGCACCGACTCTGGGATTCTGGGGTCAGGGCATTACAAAAAAGTTTTAATAAGGACATACTGTAGCAAGAAATAAATATATATATATATATATGATCAGTAAAAGAATCCCAAATGAGATAGTAAGGGGATCTCCATCTCACAGCTCTACCCAAGAATATGAGTAGCACACGGTTCCAAAGTAGAGTCATCTACGATGCTGGGCACCCCAATCATTTATCTAGGATCTACAAGTCCAAGGAGATTAATTCACCAAACCTCTATACTATACACTTTTGGTGGAACTTACTCACATAAACGATTTTAGGTTGAGTCACTAGATTGCATCTCAGTGCGGAACGTTCACCTATTTCTCATGTGTCTTTAGGTATGTCGTATCATGCATCTCCACTATGACACTAGGTTGAGGGTCTTCTATGGTAGGTCGTTAGGGTCACTACTGCATAGCCTAGCTGGAGATTCATCCCAAAATCTCATCAGGGAATACACATACCTAGCCCAAATGGAGGGCCATCCATAAAGGTCATCAAGGACTACACTACCCAGAGATGAAGGTTCATCGTAGAAGGTCATTGGGTACTACACTACCCACCATAGCTCGAGGCTCAGTCTATAAGTTCTTTGGGGAATAAAATCAACAGCCCAACTGGAGGGTTAGCCTGGAATCATCGTCGGGGACTACACTACCCAAAACTACAAGAGGGTCATCCTAGAAGGTCATCAAGGACAACACTACCTTGCACTACTAGTCGGTCAACTTGGAAGGATGTTCTGGTAATCATGTCTCATTGCTGTCGTCATCAGGTCTTGTCTCTATGTGTGCCAAACCTGGAACATCCACATCATATCTCAAAACACACATGCAAGGGTGCCATAATTTTCTACACAGATAAACACACAAGATATGTATCTCAAAAGTTAAAATATGATTTAAAACTAAAAAGAAATAGATAATTGAATATTGCCTGTGGGAAATCCAATAGTACATGACGTGTGAGGTGGCCCACATGGTGTGTGGCCCCTCTAAACTGTCTGGCCATGTCTTTGGCCAGACACAATTCCTATCTCATATATCAATTCACACCGTATAGATGAACAACATGGTGTGTTACATTTATCTAGGTACCGAGGAAATGTCTATGTACTTCAGTACACGACCTGTTGATCAACACAGGATGCTTCCCATGCGGCCAACCCAAGTCTGTGTGCTCGTCACATGGTGAGTGCCTAAACTTGGTTTCCATTACACAGATCACCTCACATAGGAAGGTAGTACACATTGCGTCAAGGGGATTGCATGTTGTCTTATCCTTTTCTTATCCCAAACTCTATCGCCACTATTGAGGGAGGCTACACATCGTGTATTCTTCACTAAACACGGTGTTAGTCGATTTTTTTCTCGAAAATCCATATTTCATCCAAATAATCATCCTCACATTGAATTTTCCCCATCCATGGTCAAAGTAAACTGAATATTCTTTGAAAACCTATGATCTAGTCAAAGCATGCTGGATTGCTTCACGATTTGTCACGAATCTGCCTCATTGAAAAAAGGGGGTTTGATCATGTATTTCGAATGAAAACATGGCTTCATTCCTTGTTATATTGTTGTATAACATTATGATTCTTCATCCCCACATAATTTTATTTCTAGATATGTGTCTATCACACAAATCCTTTTCCATTCAAAAATTATGTCTCGTTTATGGGTGACTGATCGAGCTCGGGTCACCCAGTAATCATCGAACCGTGATTCAAAGGAATTACATAGTAAAAAACATTAAGAATTGAGGGGGGGGGGGGGAGCCACCAAAAAGGGATTGGATTATTGTCCAAGAATTATTGTCCAATAGACCATAATTGTGAAATTCAGGTTCGAACAAGCTAAAATTCATTCATAACCAACACTTGGGCTAAATCAAGGTTCAAATTCAAAGGTGCGGGTTAAAGAATTTAGTTTTAACATTTTCATGAATTTAATCGATGACATAAAAACAGTAAAGATTAGTCCTACCTAGATTGGATCGATCTATGTTGATGAAGAACTTGTGCATCGATGAAGGAAGAGGAACAATTACATCTTGATCCGTCTAGATCCAAGGTTTTCTCATCATTCAATATTTATTCTTCATTTCATCAATGAAGATGAGAGGATAGATCATTGTTGGTTAAAAAACAGGATTTTGTTGCCTAATTTCCTTTAACCACATTAGTATATCCAATTATTAGGTTAAATGTATTTTATTTATTTAAATAAATTAATTCATTTAATTATGTAAATGTAGCGCCAATGAGCGAGGGGTATGAACATCCCACACCGACTTATTTTTTTTCTCACATATGGGAAACACCTTATTCCTGATCCAACTGGTGTATTGGATTACTAAAAAATCATACATTTATGATTTATCCCATTTTATTTTAATTAAAATCTCATGAGTAATATAATGTATATTAAATATTTTTATAAAATTTATTTCTAGGCGTACGAAGCCCTAGAATCCCACGCCATATCATCGCCTAGCACTAGAACAATATTTAAAAATATTTCAATGTCTTGTTAGGACAAAATAGGTTATAGAAATTAGTTACATTTTTTGGTATTAGATATTCTCTGAAATCCTTTGACATTATAGGATCAACAGAGATTCAATTCTTGGAGACAATAAGAAAAATAAAAAAAATCATGAAGGGAAAAATCAAACATACAAAATTCTCCATATAAATATATAATTATAAGAGTCTTAAAAATAATTTTCATGTTATTAACATATTCCTAATATATTTTACAATATACCAAGATATCATTATTGTATAATAAATAAATTAGGAAGAAATTCCTTGAAAAAACTATTTATTATATCTATAAAAATAGTGGGTGAATTATTCAATCAAAATGGAATTATTGTAATCTTGTAATGAGTTTACTTCATTTCAAAAGTTTTATTAAGAATGTATTCCCTCTTTAATCACAATTATAGATACCCAGAACAAAGATCTATTATTGAAAAATAATGGGCTACAAGAATTTGATTGAATGAGTCTTCAATGCAAGGTAGATGATACTTATTATTTTTCATAATATAATTGGACTCCATATAATCAATGCACAACCTCCTAGATCCATATTTATTCTTAATAAAGAAAACATGTGGTCCCTAGTGAAATATTAATGTTAATAAATCCCCTATTACCCAAATATTCTAGTTGTTTCTTTATGTACACTAATTCCACAGTGGTTGTTCAATAGGGAGTCTTTAATATAGATCTTTTATAGATAATTAAATCAATTGAAAACTAAAATTCACACATTTGGTGTTGTCTATGGAATTCATCAAGAAATACATCAATGTATTCTGGTAAAATAGGTATATCCTCAATTTTATGTATTCCATCTTCATCCTTATATTTTGTTTTCTATACTTCCCTATGAATTTTATTCAATAGAGCCACTAGGGGGGATTTAGAAAAGAATTAGAAGATGAAGTATCTACCCTAGAGATAAGGAATTATACTATTTCCCTAGAAATCATAATTTATTTTTTCTTGTAATATATTTTTGAATCATACATTGGATTCTAGTATTTACAAAGTATTGTATCAATATCTCCCTAAGGAATGATAATAATGTTATAAAATAAAGCATATTTATTTTTCATAACTGGTATTTTTCGATACATCATTGTTTTAATGAGAATTCCCAAAGGGGGTTTGACTAATGACTCACCTATAAAATTAAAATGAGAATATCTAATTTTTATAGAAAACCTAGAACATGTAGAAGAGTGACATGATCCAAAATCAAATAAATAATTTTATAAACAAGAATATATGATTAATGTACCTTCCACCTTATCATTGGGTACTTCTACCTCTGTTGTAGGGATCATATAAGCTTGGTTATATCTGTTTGGACTCTTCTGTGGTTGATACCATTGATGCATAAGGAATTCATTTATATAGTTTCATATATCCATGTAGGTTTAATAAGGAATATCAGTGTTTTCCTTCTACCCATTTCCTTATTTAACATGATGACCCATTTTTCCACACTTATAAAATACTTATATTCCTTTCATGGATTTCCTACGGTGCTTCTTTACAATGTTCTGACATGATAGATATATCATCATCACCATATTTGATGAATTACCCATACCATAGTGTTATTATGTCTGATTCATCTTCGAATTACCCTTGAATATATTGTTTCTAGAAATTTATTCTCCTTTCTCATGGTACATAAATTTTTTCATCATATTAGGAAACATTTTGGGAGACTAGTTTCCTTTGACGTCTTGGATTAATCCCCTCAAAAAAGTGATCAATCTGGAAGTCTATGTTACATATGTAATCCGTTGAATACATGGATAAAATTATAATGTTAGATTCATAATGAATGAATCATTCTTATTTATTTTTCAGTATGATAATAAAAATTCTATTCACCTTAAAAATTTTCTCATGAGGGAAATATTTATTGAAAAATTTCCCCTTAAAATACATACATTACATGATTTTAATTTCATCTTCATCACTTTTATTCAAGAACAATAACCACCATTGATCAAAATAACTATTGAATAAATAAACCCTAATTTCAACCATTTAATTTTTACAATATCCCAAGGATATAAATATATTATTTACAGACATGATCTATTCCTCAGAAACATTGTATTAGTTGTCCAACAAAATGATGGAGGCTTTGTCACATAAAGAAAAATAGTGTCAGTGAATCTCATTGTGAAATTGGTTGATCCTTTCAGGTGAGGTTGTTTATCATAACCTGATTATGATACTCTAATATAGCCATAGATTGATCCATTACAGAACTAGTTGTATTAGTTTTCTTAGCAGGGAAATATCTATATTTTCCTTGATTATTGGTACAATTCCTATTTCTAGGTTCCATTTCTAAACAATAAAATATACTGAATTAGATCATTAAAAATGTATCTTAAATCATAATTTATAATTTAAAATATGGTGTAAAACATAATTTAAATTAAATAATTATGTATTTTTAATACTATAATAACAAACTTTGTAATATTTGGAGAAATATTTACATTCAAATAAATCATAATGGTATGTAAGGAAATTATAAATTACACTTGGAATAAATCCAAGAAGTGTCAAAATAGGTGTCCAGAAAGGCCCATCTTCATAAACCTTATTACACTCATGTCAATCCTAACATTACCTTTCTTGAGTTATTACTTCAAGATACATATTTTCTAGAACCTCATCAAATCATAGTATCTGGAAATACTTCTATTTCTAAGAAGACCCATATATTTTATACCTTACCAAAATTCTCAAATGTTATTTTATTTCATTCACTAAATCCTATCATAGAGTTATGTACCATAATATATGTTTTCATAAATATAGTTTCCAACTATTATAATAAACATTTTCTAATAGAAATTGTTATGATCATGAACCTAGTACCCTACATACGATGCTGTTCTTTATCACATTTGGCCTAGATATAATATTAAGATCCCAATGGACTGAAATTAAAAGTAGTTTTAGTGATCCATATTACATATGTGATAACTATTTTACATCATGGATAGAAAATTAAATACAATATGTAATACAAAAATGAGCATCATCCTATAATAATAATTTAATAACAACTTCTTCATAATATGGAAAAATGAAAAAAAATGAAGAGCTAAAACAATCAGTAAGGGTTAAGAATTATAGAATATATCATGAATAAATAATGAATAATTGATATGTCATGGTAAATTATTGTACACAAATTCCATTTAAATAATAGTATAAGGTGTAATCCACATTGAAAGGTAAATATCTAGAAACACGTGTCATTTAATCAACAAAATTAGAATGAAATGAATACATACATTTATTCATTTTGAAAATATCATTGATTAAAATAATAACTAAATTATAAATTATTTATATTCATTTTCACTGGACACCATGTTTCCTAGGTACATGGTACCTTTACAATAATATCTTTCAGAAGACGTATTAAAACATATCGGGTAGATACCCATATGATTTGTTCCCTAACACTACTGATGCATCATGGGGATTACATTATACTAGCCCAAACCATTTATAACTAGTCATAATACTTAATTTTATATTTAATAATCAATTTAATTAACAAATAATGTTCCTTAAAAAATATACTTATTCAATAAAGTATACATATTTAACAATATTTCCCCAAAAAATCACATAATGGTAAAAGTAAACACCATATATAAAAAGTGTGGTATGGTTAAGGAAATAAACATATTTAGGATAGGTAATATCTATATTTAGGATGAATTTAATTTCCAATGAAATATGATTACAATTAAGTGATTGTTTTAAGAGAAAGTTATCAATCACAAAAGAAGTTGTGGTTTCACATTAGATTTTATCACTTGGAAATTTTTAAATCAAATATGCCTGTATAAAATAAATTAAATTGAAACTAAAAATACCATGAGTAATTAAATAATCATTATTTTACATGTCAATTGAGTAGTTTATGCATCAAATAAATGTAAACTAATGGATAATAACAAATAATTCTCCATGGAAAGTATATTGAGGTGAGACCCCTTACCTTACACACCCTTATTGTTTAGCACCCTTTAACCAACAATATAAGGATTGTAAGAATGTTATAAATTTAAAATAAAACCTTATTAATATTTATAATATCATATATTATCCTTTTATTAGACCTTATAACTTTTTATTTAATAATATTTCATTAGTTTCATTATTTTTCATAATAAAAACATTATATTTCATTTATGTTTTTACTTGTTATTTTTTATTCGTCTTTCATATATCCTGATTTAATAATTTCCATAATTTGAAACACGATTTATATATAATATATATTTATTGTATATATTTTTATTGTATTCTATAAAAATTGGTGATGAGAAATGGAATACATCATTCATGGAGGCAGTAGGTCATACGTAAATGTGATCGTTGTTTCCATTTTGATACTGTATTGAATGAATGAAATGAAAATCATACATATGTATATTTTATTTAAAATATTATTTTATTTCATATATTTCACATATTTTTTTTAAACCTTCCCTAAATTCCTTCCATGAAAATAATGAAGGAATCACATCTTTTCATGAGGTGGTAGTCTATAATACACACGAACAACATTATCATATTCCCATAAAATTAATAGAATGATGTTTTGTGTGATATAATAATTACATAAGCACAATATATTTATAAATATCATAAAAATAATAAAAATAATATAAATAAATCATTATTCCTAATCAATAATGGTGTTAATGGAATAATGAACGACATCAGTTCGTGAGGTGGTATTCTCTCATACATATGAACGATGATTATGTATCCCAATCGAGGGAAGTGTGTGAGGTTGTTTTTAAAACCCATATAATACAAAATTATTTATATATTTAATATAATGAAGTTATTATATGATAATTATACATGAATAATAAAAGGTGGTGTAGAAATAAATCAAAAAAATGTGATCATTGATGAACACTAAATCTTTTTTGATTAAATATGTTTGATTTATACCACATTTTTCTCTTTGCAATGCTTTATATAAAGACACTTATAGTATGTTTTCGTTGGAGTGCATACTCAAGAGTGGGTGAATTGAGTTCCAATTAAAATTTCTTTTTAAATACATCATGGTTATCAAAACTCCCAAATTTAAAAACGGCCTAGTTAATTTAGGCAGTAGAAATTTAATTGTTCTATTGGTCAACAGGTTTCTCAAAGGGTGATTAGTCATAAGATAAATTAGTGTAGAAAACAAATTCAACTTTTGAAATGTGTTTAGTGAATTAAACAAATACACACACTAACCAAAACTAACTATCAAAGTGTAAGAATAAATAGTTATATGTCTTATCAAATATAAATAGCAGATGAAACAAAACAGAGTAATTGAATATTAGAAAAATAATGTAGACAGGAGGTTCAGCCTCAAGAAGAGACATAATCCTCTCCACTTGGTGATCACCTGACACCACCCTATTTATATAAATAAATATTTGATCCACACCTAGGATCGGGGTTTACAATAGCACACCCGGCTGTTCGGGTCACACTTGACCTCTACCATAGTTATTCGTGGGAAAAATGTAATAAGTGATTGAGTATGAGGATAGTTTGATATCCTCCAGTTATGCTCAAGAGATAGTGTGTGTTATAAAAATAAATATTTACACTGATCAAATATAAAATAAAAAACATAACATTGTTAAGGATGAGAATAGAGTTATGAATTCCCTGTGTGTTGTGAAGTGAGTCTCTAGACTGAATGAATGTAGAGAAACTGGTATTTATTGTCTTCTCCTGGAAGATTTCTCCAAAACAGTGTATCGCAGTTTCTGTAATCCAGCTTTCGGGAGTGAAAAGGTCCATCTCGTTGAAGTCTCGATGTATATTGAGCCTTTGGGGTGAAGATAACTTGTAATAGTGTTCTTGTAATATCAAGCGCTTAGTTTTCGCTTTTCGTATTCACACAATCCGTGTTTTAGCGTGTACTACTACTACCGTCATATCATTTACGTAATCGATGAGGTACTTTTATACTCCATTATTTTCCACACATAAGGATCTTCGCAAGTGCATGTACCTCGTACATGTCTACGAATTTCGTATGAACAAAATTAAATAATGTTAGAAACATTAATTTGTCTAAATATGAGTGTTAGAAATAAATTTGAATTAATAAAATGAAAACAATTATTTGTATCAATCGGTGAGTAATCTTCGGTCTTTTGTCTTGGGTTTGATAACATCGTTCTGTCATCTTTGGTGTGTCATCTTCGGTATGTTGACTTCGGTCTGTCATACTGTGGTTTTTCATACATCAATTCTGGTGTGTCATCTTTTTTTTGGTGTGTCGAATTCATTTTCATTGTGTCTCCTTCAGTGAGTCATCCTTCAGTCTGTCGAAATTCGGTGTGTCATACTTCGGTGAGTCAGACATCGTTTAGTCGAACTTTGGTTTGTCATACTTTGGTGAGTCAGACTTTGGACTGATAACATCAGTCTATCGTACTTCGGTTTGTCTATCATCCGTGAGTCAGACATAATTCTATCATTCTTTGGTTTGTCTTACTTTGGTGTGTCACCTTTGGTTTCGGTGTGTCGACTTTAGTGAGTCATACTTCAGTTTCAGTGTGTTGACTTCGGTGAGTCATCCTTTAGTATTAGGGAATCCATGAAAGATTGTGAAGAGTGTGTCTTGCATATACCATTACAAGATGAATTGTTAATAAAATTATATGTAAAAATAAACTTGTAAACATATTGATTCATGACTTATAAGGAATTGACTTATTAAATTATATGTTGCTATACGAAAAAATGGTTTCTCATAGAAATATTAAAATTGGCATGAAAGATATGAATCTATATGTTTACATTATTTGTGATTTTGAAAAACACAATATCATGAAGGGTCTAACAATATCCCCCTTTTGATAATACTTAATTATGGAATATATGAAAATATACTGAATAAATATGTCTAAATAAACATATCCAATATAACTAAAGTTCTACATTTCTATAATTTATTTAAAACAAATCTCCACCTCACTATATGGATTAATGAGAGTATATTACACCCTTGTTTTCTCATCATCCTTACTTGGTTCCCCTTTCTCATTTGCCATTTTGACATTATCCCCCTTTTGGGATTAACAAAAAGATAAAAATAGAAAGAAAAAATAAGATAAAAGAAAGATACCACATGAATTTTCATTCAAAATCCTACGAGTACATGACAAACAAAAAAGAGAAAATCACTATAAAAAAGAAACAATCCATCACTAAAGTTTTGGATGCAGAGGATCTTTGACATTGTCTGAAGTATACAAAGGAGAAGGAGAAGGTTTGAGAGTAGTAGAGGATGGAGGTGATCTTATTACAACTCCAGGCAGATAAAGTCCTGCAGGAACAGTATCTGCAAGAGTAGGCCTTCTCTCAAACAACACACTACCGGGAGACTGCTCAGTAATGATCGGTAAAATCTGTGTAGGATCTTGAGAGACAGTCATTTGAGCAGGAGGATGAGAGGCAGTAGCAATTGATGCAGCTAGAGGAACCACAATATCCTCGGCCTGAACATGAAAATAAGGTTTGAGTAGTTTGATGATGTCATTAATTGCTTCTCCCCCATATTGCATTCCCTTCTCAATGTCATCCATATTCTCCATAAACATACTCTGTAGAGGTGTAAACTCTTTCAACAAGAGAGCTTTCTTTTTGAAGGCTTCTGCGACTAGGGGAATTCAATGATTTTCTGCCAGAAACATGAAATTGTTGATGAGGGAATACTTGGTATATATCTTAGTGAAATACTTATCCACCTTTTCCCGAATTTCCTTCTGAGCTGCAGAGGCTTTATTGGTTCATTGTCTGACCACATTATACACAAGATCTATATTCTAATGTACCTTTTCAAGGGTTTTCTTATATTAAACAACATGAAGTTTCTGAATCTTTTCTCTCATCGCAGCCTTGAGAGACTCTAAATCAACAACAGTACTTCTCTCACTCCTGGAACTAGATGGCCCAGTCAACATTTTTCCAAGATCTTATTTCTATTTTTTCATATCTACACTGAGTTGATGAGTTAGCAAGTTATTAAGAACTTATAGAACACCACAAAAGGAGGTCTTGAAGACAGAGGTTAAAGAATTCATCTCATTTATCATTTTTCTTACTTCTTCACTCATCAAAGTGTTGTGTCTAATAATAATTTTTGTTGTAGTAATATGATTAGATTGAATCTCCTGAATCACAATTCTTAAAAAAAAATTCTGCATCAGCATCTAAGATACTTATTGAGGTGGAGGCTTCATTTCTGGATCTCACTTAAGCTATCACAGACTCACGTATATCATTCTTAAACTTTTCCAAATTAGTCCTAGTGACATAGTCACTGGGTCCTAACTGAGAAATATTGTCTAATACTCGAGATTCAACTATTAGACCATGATTAGATGGCTCTGTGTCAGCATGGACTTGAGGAATAGGAGGAAGTGGTACCATTTCCTCAACTGAGTCATATTCTAAACCGAAAATAATATATCCTGCATTACAATTCCACTCTCTAGCACATGTCTAATGTCTTGTCTCAATGGTATCAATTCTTACCCTTCTACCCTAAGGCTCAAAAATAACATCAATATCACAAATTTCTTCATCCTGTTCTCTGGCCATAATACCTTGTCTGGGGACTAAAACCAACTGAACTTCAGGTTCTTCCTGAGCTCCATCTTCTTCAACTTCACTAGGTACTTCCTCAATTTAATTAAGTGGAACTACATATTCTTCTTCATGGATAGCAACCATAATATCATTAAATTACTAAATAATCTCTAGATTTTAAGAAATGGGATGGATTGTTCTATCCTCATGTCCAGCATCTCTATGATAATCCGCCTGTTGATTAGCATGCTCTATTCCATCACTAGTTCCATGAACATAATACTCACTGGATCTGTCTATCACTTGTTTCCCCACATTTAGAGATTCACTAACATTCTCAACACTTCCTCCATCATCACCATTATCATCATCATTAGATTGATCATCTGATTCCTCATCTAATTTGATAACATAAAATTTTACTCCAATAACTTCAGTTTCTTCCTCTTCTTCATCAACTAGAATAGTTTCTATTGAAGGTGGTTCCATAGGAGGAATAGAAAATCCATAAGTCATATTCTTGGGACATTCAAAGATATCAGGATCACTACTATCATCAATAGGAGATCTTTCTTCCCTTGGCACTTCAGCCTCTGCTTCCTTATCAGAATAGACATGAACATCTCCAGGTTTGAGACTAGGATCAACTTGGTCCTTTGTTCTAGGAGGATGGTCAACCAGATTGAATTCCTCATACAGACATTCTTCATCTCCTACCCAAAATCTCTTCTATGGGTTCTAGAATATCTTCATCCTTTTACAAATGTGTTTTTTAAGACAAAAAACCACTACAGGTAGTTAAAATTTCATCTCCATCTTCTACACAGACTAATTTCTTCAATATGGAAGAAATCATTATTGGATTGTATAATTAGGTTTCCTTCTTAGATGGCTTAATAAACTCAAAAATATGTACCATAAGATATATTCATAGATTCACCTTTATTCCATGTTTCAACAAAAATATCAAGAACACATCTAGATTTTTCAAAGTAGAGAAATCTCCCTTTCTAGAGAAGATTTGATATTGAATGAATATAAAAATCAATATCACTTCTCTTTCAAATTCATTTTCAATAGTTCTCCTGGATTTTTCATTTCCAGTAAGCTCTTTCAGAGTATCTTCATATGAAAACAAATTTGATGAAGGTGGAATATTACCTGGATAGTCAGCATAGAAAACTTCATGAGGTACCTCTAAGCATTCAGCCTATTCCATTGAAGAAAAATCCCATTTCCCTTTACTATAGACATCATCTTTACTACCTCAGATTCATCCAGTGATATACTTAAATTATTATAGAATTCGTGCACAAGCTGGGGAAAATAGGGTATTTCATTATTGATAAACCAACCGATCCACCCTTGAGATTCCAGTACCTTTAGTAGAAATTATTTTTTTGACAGAAGCCACTTAGCAGACACTTCCTTTTCAGCTGTAACAACCCGACTTTCTAATCGTGGTTTCCCAGTCCCACTGGTTTCACCCTTCTAACACATAGCAAGAGGAGATTTTCGAGGCTCTTCCATTGCGTGATTAGTCCTTTCAATGGTGATGCTACAAATTCTAATTGTGTTGAGAGGTCGAGAGTCGAGAGAGATATTTACTATATGTAGGAGGATTTACGTCTATGGAGAAGGTGAATGGTTGGGATAGATTGGACATAATATATCATTTAGGGATTGTAAATCGGAAAACATAAAATTTAATCATGGTATGTCGAAAGAAATTAAATAGCATCATTTCACTAAAAGCAGATTGAATTTACAAAACAACCCTTAAATGTATCGGTGTCATAGAATCGGTTCCAAGAAGATCAGTTTCACAACAATTGGTTTAAACAGATCGGTTTTACATATACCATATTTAGAAAGAGGAGTTTTACAAAGATCAGTTTTATAAAGACCAGTTTTAAAAATATCAGTTTTACAAATATCGGTTTTAAAAAGACCGGTTTTACAAAGATTGATTTTACAGATTTATCATTCGTAGTTCATGTATCATGTAATTCATTCTCTCAGAATTTAAGGGTTTAGTGAATATTTCAGCAATCTGATGTTCAGTTCCAATAAAATCAAGTGTTATATCACCTTTTTGATAATGATCTCTCAAAAAGTGATGTCTTACATTAATATTCTTTGTTCTAGAATGAGATATTGGATTTTTAGAAATGTTAATAGGACTTGTGTTGTCACAGTTAATGGAGACATGTTTGAATTGATATCCATAGTCTAGTAAAGTGTGTTTCGTCCACAAAATTTGTGAAAAACATCTACCAACAATAATGTATTCTGCCTCAGTAGTAGATAATGCAACAGAATTATTATTTTTACTGCACCATGATACTAGTGACTTGCCTAAAATGTGACATGTCCCATATGTGTTTTTTATATCTAGATTAAAACCAAAAAAGTCTGCATCTAATTAGCTTATTAAATAAAATGATTTTCCTATAGGAGAAAGTAATCCTAATTTGGGATTATATTTGCGATATTTGAAAATCCTTTTAATAGAATTTAAATGATATTCTTTGGGATTTGCTTGAAAGCGAGAACACATGAAAACCTTGGACATAATATCAAGTTTGGTAGCACTAAGGTAGAGCATACACCCTGTAACATCCCAAGTAAGTAATGAATAAAAGATATTTTTATCTATGTCTATTAAATAATTAGATAGTGTTTTAGAGGCTTAAAATGAAAATATATCCAATCTTAAGCATGAAATACACTAATATTTTTAAAAGACTGTTTTATTGCCTTTTGATGGAAAACCATTTTTAAATCTATCTTCTGACAATTTCATAAGCTATGTTTGTCAAAATAAACTTATTCTTTATGATTGGGACAGAAAAATTTACTTTGTGTGTATTTTTGGTATTTTTCTGACAATGTTCATTTTTTAATGAATAGTGAAAAATACTGCATTTTACATCAAAATTGATTTTTAATCTAATTTATTTATATGATTAGATTATTTTTTGAATTGGTTTTGAAGTTAAATTAGAATATATTTTTACCATTTAATCCAATGGTGATCATTGGAATCAATTTTACTTTGAAATTGGACTTAAACTAGTTTCAATCTTTTGATACTTATTGTTTCATAAAAACACTCTATTTGTCATGACAACGGGAATTAATTATTAAATTAATTAATGTAAATTATACGTTTTGAATTTTGTAAAATAGACTTCATTTTTGAATTCGGAATATCAAATATAGCTTCGGGTTAATTTGTTGTAATTTTCTGAAAAACATCAATTTTTGATGAATAGTGAAACCACTAAGTGGTACTTATAAAAACTGATTTTTCGTTTAAATTAAAATTTACCACTTCTGTGTTTTGAATTTCATAAATTCGACGTACATGGTTTTCATTATGAAGTAAAATGTGGTTTAATGAGATTAAAATAATTTTTTATGAATAGTAACTTTTAAGTTCTTAATCGCGATTAGAGGTAATTAGTGTAGTTTAAGGTAAAAATAATGTTTTAATAATATGAGATGGGCTTGACACATGTCCTACCCTCATTGGATGTGTCATGGATGACCAATAAAATCCATGGGTCAACTTGGGGACCCCATGGAGCCACTTTGGTTGGGAAATGACATAAATAACTTTTTATTTAATGTTAAAGTAAAAATGACACAAACATGTGTTATTTTACTAAAACAATTTTTACATGGGGTTATACAAGTTAGAAGTTTGACTATAAATATTAATTATAAAGATAAAGATATTTCATACATCATGAAATTTGTTTTATAATTTTTATACATTAAATAAATTAAATTATTTATGACATCTTGATGATGCAGCGATGACCTCGTTATTTAACGATTTAAATAAAATGGAAAGATAATGTAATATCTAAGACCTAAAAATGTCCAAACCCTAATGGATGAGTGGATTACGAACCCTTATCACCTTATCCTCAAATTATATCAATTTGGGATCTCTTAAATCCGAATATCATTTTAAAATAAAGTGAATTTTCTTTACATTCCAAGAGTGCCCCTCCTCTCCTCTTATAAAAGGCACCCACCTCTACCTCCTTACCCACATTCCCAAAGCCTTTGTCTCTGCAAAACCCTGCCCATTTTGTCTCTCCTCTTCCCTCTATTACTCCTTGAAGCCTCACTTTTGGAAGAAGTCTTCCCAAGGAAGCCTTTGAGCTCAAATCTAAGAGAGTTACCCGATTTTAAGGTAATGTCTTCTTTTGAGTCCTTTTGTTGATTTTGCTTCTCCAACCCCCTAAACTATATTTATTATTTTATTTTGTAACAAATACAGTATCCTCAATATACTAGGATGTTTTAATATGAAGTATTCGAGCTAAAATTACACACACCTACATCTAATGGTTAAAGGACATAATGTTTTTGTGGATGGTGAATTTATGCCTCCCGAAACGATGATCGTTCAAAATTCTTTTAACACCTTCAAAGGTGGACATTAGGATGTCACTATATTTACATATGATATATAATATGTTTATGTTTTCCTTAAGCTTCTGTATTTTTCATTTTGGGCATACCTTTATGGTTTCCATTACGGGTAAACGCGATATCTTCATTTAAGGAAGTGCGGACTACCGCCCCCTCAAAGTGATTTGATTTGTTAAATACCATATGTGGGACATATAAAGGATGGAACTATGATATTATATATGATATTATACTGGAATTATAATATACCTTTATATCATTATGATTCCATTCTATAAAATACGAAATAGAAATGAAAGTAGCGTTCATGCGTACGTATGGCTTACCGTCTCCATGAACGGTGCATTTAATTTCTTACCTCTAAATGATTATATAATATTATAAATGCATGTATATACTGGATATATACGATATATAAATCATGATTATAATTCTGGATATAATGGATACATGAAAAACTTGTAATTATAAAGGGTTTATTTTTTACTCAAGTACCAATGATCGTTTAAACGACCGTTATTAACTTAAATAATTACATAGTGTAAATGACATGGAAATAAGTGATATAAAAGGAATAATGACCTTGAAAAAGGTTCTTAAGAAAGTAGAAATTAAATCAGGTTTATTATTCAGGACATTAAAGAATGATCGAGTCAAGTCGGACCTGAGGTATGGGACTTCATCTCAATCTCCCTTCATTGAGGCATATTTTGTTTTATACACAACCTTCTTTTATACGGTGTATAAACTCCTTTGACTTTTACGTTTATACGAAGCCTTTAATAAACGATAAAAGGGAATGTTTTTGTCGTATGTATGTGGCGACAATGACTTCTCCGCCGCCGTGACCATTATTTGAGTATCAACTTCCTCTACAAGCCATACTTTTTATTAAAAGAAAAATAAATACCATGTTTTACTTTTCTTTTGTTTCGGTATTGAAAATGGTTTTCATAATGTTTTTATATCAATGTGTTGTATTGATATCTTGTGATTGAAAGGTGTAAATGTTATGTTTCCTATATGCATGTTTTTTGTGATACAATTATGTTGAGGTTCTTGGGCATTATTATGAAGACGGGTGGTTCCGTGATTAACTAAGGACGGGTGAGCCCGATATAGCTCTCCAATGCATTGGGTAATGTGAAGGAGTGAAACATTAAGGTTTCTCTGAAAAGATTTAGGGAATATACTATGATGGGTATTACAAACGTAACCAAGAGGGTTACTCCATACGTAAGAATGTTATGAATGCCTCAAGTTATCTTTATGTCTTATGATTTCTATGATTTATTCATGATTTTATGAGGTATGTTAATGTGCTTATGTTTTATGGGTAAAGTATGATTTCATTCTTATGTATATATGTACCCATTTTCCTTTCCATATTTTAATATCCCTTACTGAGCTTTTTATGCTCATCCCATGTTTTTTGAAATGTTTTTCACAGGTCAAGGGAAAGGTACATGATATGATGATAGTTTCAAGGAAGTGTCAAGAAAGAATCCATGTTTTATTTTAAATATGTTTCCATTGATGGGAAAGAATAATATTATCTTTATGTAACAACTTTGTTTATATGTGGAATGTAATGCAAGTTTTATGATCTAATTCTCTAAAACTCTATACCCGAAAAGATCCTCAATGTGTAATCTTTTAATAACTCAAGATTAAGTAAGGTTTAAGGATAGGGCCTTATAGTTGGTATCAAAGGTCGGTTTAGATAATTTTAGGTGTTAGAATTCTATTAAATGATTATCCATTTTTTTATGGTCAAATTTAAGTGATATAGTATTTGAAGATTACCATGTTGCTTCATCTAAGACATGTTTGTTCAAAATGGTTTTCCACAGAGGAAACAGGGAAGCAGTGCTAGGAAGGCATGCAGAATGAAATAACCTTCCGAATCAGCATCTTGAGATGTTCGGAATTGGAACTGAACAGTTTGTTGTAGTAATGGTGCAGTTGACTCAAGCGATAAATGGCGGTGGTATCCATACACGAGATCAACCAGATCAACCGTAGAGGAACATGTCAGTGGTGGAACATTTCATGAGGCAACATCCCACATCATTCAGTGGATCATCTGACCCTGTGCTAGCTGAAGGGTGGATTAAAGCACTGGAGAAGATTTTTTATGTCATGGGGTGTTCATACAATCAAAAGGTTAGTCTTGATATTTATCGTTTGGAGGGTGAAGCAGATCAATGGTTGTCGATGGTTAAAAATATCAGGGATGCTGATGAGATTGATTCTCTTGACTGGGATGAATTCAAAGATATGTTTCTTGAGAAATATTTTCCTATGGTTGTTCGACTTAGGTTGGAAAAGAAATTCTTTGAATTGAGGCAAGAAGAAGACTCAGTGGCTACCTATGATGAAAGGTTCACTCGATTGGCAAGGTATGCTCCAAATTTTATCCGAGACCTTGATAGTAAAATCAATCGTTTTTTACTTGGATTAAAGCCAAAATATCGAAGGTGTTGGGCGGAGAAAGTGATGGAAAGAGGGGGGGGGGTGAATTGCCTTTTAAAAATGATTAACAATTTAAAATCAAAGTTAAAAGTGCAGCGGAAATAAAAGAGGCATGACACAAAACATGATAACGGAGTTCGGCTTAAACCCAAGCCTACGTCTCCACTCCCAACTCCACCGTTGAGAGATTTACTACCATTTGCTTTTTAATGGTTTTAGCAAGAAACCAACTAGACCTTAAGGTAGTCTAGGACCTATTACAACTTGCTTTTGATGGTTATGCAAGAACCCACTTGCTTTCAATGGTTGAGCAAGAACTCACTAGCCTTCTTAGAGGTGAAGGCTAGCTCACCTTTGATTCAAGCCTTCTAAAGGGAAGGCTTGACTAACCTCTTCACACCTTGAAGGTGGTGTGAAAACCCAAAAGAGAGGATGAGAGAAAGAGATGGGGGTTCGTAGGCACAAACTCAAATTAAAGCTCAAAATGATAAAATAATAAAAACCGTAATAGGAGAAGCCTTTGGCGCCAAAGGATTGATTGAAGTTGATGAAGAGCGCTCCCAAGCTTCTATGGTGATGCTCCTTGGATGTGGAACTGAGTTAGAGAAAGTGGGGGTTCCTTGGAGGAATGCGCCGAAGGTTCGCCAAATGATCAAAAATGTGTCTGTGGGCTTCCTTGTGTTTCCGGGGCTTCCTAGTCCTTTATTTATAGAGGGGGAACCCTCAAATGGCCTTTGGGGGTCTTCGGAGCCGTTGGAGAGGCCTTCGGAGCCGTTGGGAGTCAAGTGGACAAGCCTGGTCAAATCCCAACGGCTAGTTTGACTGGCTCCACCAGCTGACCGCTACTAGGCCACCGGTTGGCCGGTGCTTTGGAAAAGGGAGAGGGCTCGGGCTCAGGCACCACCGGCTGGCCGGTGAGGAGGCCACCGGTTGGCCGGTGCTGAGATAGTGGCTGCCACTATTTGTCTGGGTTCCACCGGCTGGCCGGTGGTGGGACACCGGTTGGCCGGTGGTCTGGACAGAGGGATGCCTTCTGTCCAGGCTCCACCGGCTGGCCGGTGGTCATCCACCGGTTGGCCGGTGGACTGAAAATCAGTCCACTTTTGCCTTCTTGCATTCTTGGCCCAATTCCTTGGCAACCTTAAATCATGCCTATCATCCAAAAATACTTAAAACAATATTAGATAAATAAGAGAGTGATTGTGATCATGAAAATTAAACCACGAGGGGTACGAGAGGTACAACAATCTCCCCCTATTTTGATGATCACAATCACCAAAACAAGCAATGTAAAATGATTGAAATGTAAGCAAAGAATGAGAGAAAAATTTCTCCTAGATTTTTCCCCCAATCAACCAAGAATTTCTCCCCCTTTGTGATTATCAAAATAGCACGGGGCATAAAACATGATTGAGGGAAAGAGATTGAAAAATAAGATTGAATTTTTAAACCAATTGAAATTTTTGAAATTTGAATTGAACGTTTTGAAATTAAAGTTTTGAATTAAAGCAAAAAGACTTAAACAATCCTAACTCCCCCTAAATAAAAACAACAAATCACCAGGGAGAGGTTTTTCAAATTGAGACAAATTTTGGTCCGGTGAGACTCGCTAAAAGGGATTTTTCAATCCACACTTGTCTAGTGGCGGGTCTTCTCCTATGAAATTCATCATTAAAGAAAATAGTTTTGGGCCTTCCATACCGGGCATTTTTGCAATCGCACTCATAAATTAAGTGCCCGGGTTTTTTACAATAATTGCAAAATTTATATTGGGAGCTCCCCCTTACAAAAATAGTTGGAGCATGGGAAGAGGAAGCTTGCTTGGAATAGCCAAGCCCTTCGGTGGTTCTAGATATGCGTTGGGAACCAAGCAATTTGGTCAGATTTTGTTCCCCTTGGGTGACCTTGGCAAGATATTCCCTTAAATCCTTGATTGTTAATTCCATAGAATCAACATCGGGAAGGTTTTGGACTTTGAGGGACAACTCCTCCTTTTCTTTGAGAAGTTGTTCCTTTTCGGAAGAAAGTTTTTTGAAATTCTTTTTTAAAGCAACAAATTTGGAAGAAAGTTCGTCAAAACCTTCCTCCAATTGATCTCTAACATGTTGGAGATCCTCATAAGACAAATGATTGAAAGAAATTGAAGAACTAGAGGAAGAGGAGTCGGAAGAGGTTACCTCATGAAATGCCATTTGGCATTTTTTACCGTTTTCACTTGAGGAGGAGGAAGAGTCGGATGTGGATCTATCACTCCATGTGGCCTTGAATGCCTTCTTCTTTTCTTTTTGCTTGACCTTTTTCTTGTTGAGTGGACAATCGGGCTTGTAATGGCCTTTCTTGCCACACCCATAGCATGTTACCTCGGGCTCAGATTTTTCATTGGGTTGAGCCTTGCAGGATTTCTTCTTCTTGTGCTTCTTCATGAATTTGTGCATTTTGCTGGCAAGATTCTCCATTTCTGAATCGCCGCTTGAAGAGGAAGACGATGAGGAGGAGGAGCTTTCTTCTTCTTGAACTGTGAAGGCAATGTTCTTTGGAACTTTGATCGGTTTTCCTTCCTTTTCAGCTTTCCTCCTCATGGTAATCTCATAGGTCATGAGGGATCCGATGAGCTCTTCGACAGGCATGTTCTTGATGTCTTTTGCTTCTTGGATTGCCGTGACTTTTGGTGCCCATGAGCTTGGTAGGATCCAAAGGATCTTCTTGACCATCGTTTCTGCAGACCCATCATCACCAAGGGACTTTCTCCCATTTCAAACGTCAGTAAAACGAGTAAACATATCAGAAATATTTTCAGATGGATGCATGGTAAAAGACTCAAAATCTTGACAGTACATATCCAATCGAGTATCCTTGACTTTGTTGGTCCCCTCATGGGTAACCTCCAAAAGCTTCCAAATTTCATGAGATGAAGTGCATGTGGAAACTCGATTGAACTCATTACGATCAAGGCCGCAATGTAGAGCGTTCATGGCTTTGCCATCAAACTCGAAATTTTTAATATCGGCTTGAGTCCATTTGGATTCATCGGGAGAAGAAAGAGAATAACCATGCATGACAATTTTATAAATCGGATAACCTATACTTCTAAGAAAAGTGGTCATGCGGGTTTTCCAATAGGTATAGTCGGTTCCATCAAAGAATGGAGCACGACCCAAAGAATAGCCTTCGGGGGCGAAAGAAGTTGAAGCCATCATAAAGGATCTTGAATTTGAAACCGGTTAGGGTATTACTCAAATTCTCCCTCTGATACCAATTGTTGGGCGGAGAAGGTGATGGCAAGAGGGGGGGGTGAATTGCCTTTTAAAAATAATTAACAATTTAAAATCAAAGATAAATGTGCAGCGGAAATAAAAGAGGCAAGACACAAAACGTGATAACGGAGTTCGGCTTAAACCCAAGCCTACATCTCCACTCCCAACTCAACCGTTGAGAGATTTACTACCGCTTTCTTTTTAATGGTTTTAGCAAGAAACCCACTAGACTTTAAAGTAGTCTAGGACCTATTACAGCTTGCTTTTGATGGTTATGTAAGAACCCACTTGCTTTCAATGGTTGAGAAAGAACCCACTAGCCTTCTTACAGGTGAAGGCTAGCTCACCTTTGATTCAAGCCTTTAAAAGGGAAGGCTTGACTAACCTCTTCACACCATGAAGGTGGTGTGAAAACCCAAAAGAGAGGATGAGAGAAAGAGATGGGGGTTTGTAGGCACAAACCCAAATTAAACCTCAAAATGATAATATAATAAAAACCGTAATGGGAGAAGCCTTGGGCGCCAAAGGATTGATTGAAGGTGATGAAGAGCGCTTCCAAGCTTCTATGGTGATGCTCCTTGGATGTGGAATTGAGTTGGAGCAAGTGGGGGTTCCTTGGAGGAATGCGCCGGAGGTTCGCCAAATGATCAAAAATGTGTCCGTGGTCTTCCTTGTGTTTCCGGGGCATCCTAGTCCTTTATTTATAGAGGGTAACCCTCAAATGGCCTTTGGGGGTCTTCGGAGCCGTTGGAGAGGCCTTCGGAGCCGTTGGGAGTCAAGTGGACAAGCCTGGTCAAAGCCCGATGGGTAGTTTGACTGGCTCCACCAGCTGACCGGTGCTAGGCCACCGATTGGCCGGTGCTTTGGAAAAGGGAGAGGGCTCGGGCTGAGGCACCACCGGCTGGCCGGTGAGGAGGCCACCGGTTGGCCGGTGCTGAGACAGTGGCTGCCACTATTTGTCTGGGTTCCACCGGCTGGCCGGTGGTGGGACACCAGTTGGCCTGTGGTCTGGACAGAGGGATGCCTTCTGTCCAGGCTCCATCGGCTAGCCGGTGGTCATCCACCGGTTGGCCGGTGGACTGAAAATCAGTCCACTTTTGCCTTCTTGCTTTATTGGCCCAATTCCTGGGCAACCTAAAATCATGCCTATCATCCAAAAATACTTAAAACAATATTAGATAAATAAGAGAGTGATTGTGATCATGAAAATTAAACCACGAGGGGTACGAGAGGTACAACAGAAGGGTATTAGCTTCTCGTGAGTTTAAAAGTTATGAAAAGCTTGTTCGATGTTCTGAGAAGGTGGAAATGGAGTTTACCGATGATCAAGTGTTCTATAAAAACCAACAGAATAAGAGACCGAGGTGGTAGGAGAAAGGTGAGAATTCTTCAAAAAAGTCTAATGGTAAGAAAACTAAGTTTCCCGTTTGTGATAAATGTGGAAAAAGGCATGCTAGGGAATGTCTTCTGAATTCTGGAAAGTGCTATCAATGTGGTAAGATGGGACATAAGGCCCATGATTGCACTGGAAAATATCAGGGTGATGGTAAGACCAAAGTTGATTTACAGTTAGTGAAATGATATAAGTGCAATGAGATGGGTCACTATGCAAACGAGGGTCCGACAAAGAGCTTGAGTGATGGGAAGCAGTTAGACTACAAGAAGAAAGGGGTGGTGAAATCCTTTGCAACTACATCAGAAGATGTCGGGCCATCAAATGAAGTTGTATCAGTTACATTGTTTGTTTTTTCAGATTATGCCAGTGTGTTGTTTGATTCGGGGTCTACACATTCATTCATCTCTGAAAACTTTTCTAGTAAAATGGGAATACCATCTCAAGAAATGACTCCTGAACTTTTGGTAAAAACAGATGGGGGAAATGTTGAGGAAAAAAGAATTTATAAGAATCTTCCTATCCTTATCTGTAGAAAGAACCTACTTACAAACCTTATTGTTCTACCTCTAGTAGAGTTTTATGTTATCCTGGGTATGGATTGGCTCTCTATTTACTATGCTAACATTAGCTGTAGAGCTAAATAAGTTTCTTTTCAGAAAGACTTTCAGTTTGTGTACAAGAATGAACCCTTACTGTTTATAACATATCAAGAGGCCAAGAAACTTGTAAAATATGGAAATGAATGTTACCTTGCACACTTCGTTGAAAATAAAGGAACTATCCAGATTAATGATGTTCCAGTGGTAAATGAGTATCCTGATGTTTTTCCTGATGAGTTGCCTGGAATAATACCAGATCGGGAAGTTGAGTTTACTATTGACTTAGTTCCTGATGCTACACCAATTTCAAAACCCCCATATCGAATGGATCAAATTTAACTTTTAGAGTTGAAGGATCAATTGCAATATTTATTAGAGAAATGTTTCATTCGACCTAGCACATCACCATGGGGTGCTCCAGTTTTATTTGTTAAAAAGAAAGATGGTTCAATGAGACTTTGCATTGATTATAGAGCCTTGAATAACATCACTGTTAAGAAAAAATATCATTTGCCTCATATCGATGATTTGTTTGATCAGCTCCAGGGAGCTCAGTATTTTTCAAAGATTGACTTGAGATCGGGGTACCATCAACTGAAGGTAAAGGAATAAGATGTTCTGAAGACTGTGTTTCATACAAGATATGGCCGTTATGAATTTTTAGTAATTCCTTTTGGGCGTACCAGTGCACCTGCTATATTCATGGACATAATGAATAGAATTTTCCATGAGTTCTTGGATAAGTTTGTGGTGGTTTTCATTGATTATATTTTGGTGTTTTCTAAAAGTAAAGAGGAGCATGAAAGACATTTAAGTGTTTTCTTTCCATCCTTAAAAGAAAAGAAACTGTATGGAAAATTCAGAAAGTGTGAGTTTTGGTTGCAACAAATTTCTTTCCTTGGTCATATTGTTTCTAAAGATGGGATAACTGTTGATCCTGCAAAAACAAATGTTTCTAAAGAATGGCCAAGATCCACAAATGTAACTGATATTCGTAGCTTCCTTGGTTTGGAAGGCTATTACCGAAGGTTTGTTAGAAATTTTTCACGGTTATCTAGTCAAATGACTAAGCTAACTCGGAAGGGTGTTAAGTTTATCTGGATAAAAGAATGTGATGATTGTTTTCAGGAATTGAAAAGAAGATTGGTGAATTCTCCAGTTTTGGCACTACCTTCCAAGAATGGTGAGTTTGTTATATACAGTGATGCTTCATTGAAAGGACTCGGTTGTGTCCTAATGCATAATAATCAGGTAATTGCATATGCTTCACATCAGTTGAAAACTCATGAGGAAAATTACCATACACATGATTTGTAATTAGCTGCTGTTGTTTTCGCTTTAAAAATTTGGAGGCATCATTTGTATGGAGTAAAGTGTGAAATATATACTGATCACAAAAGTTTAAAGTATATATTCACTCAGAAAGAGTTGAACATGAGACAAAGGAGATGGCTAGAATTAATCAAGGATTATGATTGTACAATTCATTACCATCCAGGAAAAGCAAATAAAGTCGCTGATGCTTGGATTCGAAAAAGTAATGCTTCATTAGAAATGTTGGGTTTGGAACGTGATCCTTTGGTTAAGGATTTGATGAAATTTCGCATAGAAGTTGTCGGTACAAGAAGTTCTTCTGTTTTGTTTCAGGTATCAGTGAGATCATCTCTATCAGATAGAATCAAACAAGCACAGAAGCAAGACAGTTGGATGCAGAAAAAGGTAGATCTGGTTCAGAAAGGTAAGTTGCCTAAATTCAACATTGATAATGATTGCGTTTTGAGATTTGGGAAGATATTGTGTGTGCCTTGTGATTCACAGTTGAAGAGAGAGTTGTTATGTGAAGCTTATAGTTCTCTGTTTTCAGTTCATCCTGGTAGTACTAAGATGTACAGAGATCTGCGGGAGTATTATTGGTGGGATGGAATGAAAAGAGATATTTGCTGATTTTACTGAGAAGTGTTTGACATGTCAACAGGTTAAAGCAGAGTGGCAGTTACCGAAAGGGATGCTTCAGCCTTTACTAGTGCCAGAGTGGAAATGGGAGAATATATCTATGGACTTTTTTGTGGGATTACCGAAGACATCTCGAGGTAATAATGTAATCTGGGTTATTGTTGATCGCTTGACTAAATCTTCTGATTTCCTTGCTATACGAGATACTTTTTCCCTAGATCAACTTTCCTGTTTGTATCTTAAAGAGATAGACAGGTTACATGGAGTTCCCCTCTACATTGTATCTGATCATGATCCCAGGTTCACTTCTAACTTATGAAAAGGACTTCAAGAAGTCGTTAGGTACTGAATTAAATTTTAGTACAGCTTTTCATCCTCAATCAGATGGGCAGTCAGAACGAACAATCCAGACCTTGTAAGATATGCTACAAGCTTGTTCGATGGATTATCAGGGAATTTGGGACCAACATCTTTCTTTGGTTGAATTTTCATATAATAACAGTTTTCATTCCAGTATACAGATGGCACCATTTCAGGCATTATATGGGAAGCGGTGTCGAACTCCAGCTTTCTGGGATGAAGTGGGTGAAAAGAAATTGATGGGACCTGAATTGGTAGAAGAGATGGCAGAAAAAGTTCAGCTGATTCAGAAGCACATGAGAACAGCTCAGAGCAAGCAAGAGTGTTATGCGGATAACCGGAGGAAGGATCTTTCTTTCGAGGTAGGTGATCATGTTTTTCTAATGGTTTCTCCTGGGAAAAGTGTGATGAGATTTGGTAAGAAAGGAAAGTTGAGTCCAAGGTTTATTGAACCATATGAAATTCTGGAGAGAGTTGGATCAGTTGCATACCGGGTGGCTTTACCTCCGAGTTTATCTCAGGTACACAATGTTTTTCACGTTTCGATGTTGAGAATGTATATGCCAGATCCATATCATGTTTTGAGTCGAGAGGTAGTTCAGCTGGAAGAGAACCTATCTTACGAGGAACAACTGGTCCATATTTTTGACCACATGGATCGAGTGTTAAGGAATAATTTGATTAATCAGGTAAAGGTTTTATGGAAAAACCACATAATGGAAGAGGCAACATGGGAATATGAAAATGCAATGGGGGATAAGTACCCCCATTTATTCAATAAGTAAATAAATTACGGGGAAGAAATTTTCTAAAGGGGGGAAGGATGTAACATCCCAAGTTTGTAATGAATAATAGATATGTTTATCTATGTCTGTTAATGAATTATATAGTGTTTTAGAGGCTCAAAATGAAAATAAATCCAATCATAAGCATGTAATACACTAATATTTTTAAAAGATTGTTTTACTGCCTATTGATGGAAAACCATTTTTAAATCTATCTTCTGACAATATTATAAGCTATGTTTGTCAAAATAAACTTATTCTTTATTATTGGGACATCAGAATTTACTTTGTGTGAATATTTGGTATTTTTCTGACAATGTTCATTTTTTAATGAATAGTGAAAAATACTGCATTTTACATCAAAACTGCTTTTTAATCTAATTTATTTATGTAACGCCCCAACCCCAGCTACCCAGAGTCGGTGCATTACTTTGTAACATTGGCATGATCATAAAAGATCAAGTCTCGAAAGACCGATTAGTTTAGTAGCCTTGGAAACACTAGATACATTCATAAATCTTACATTACATCATAAAGTGAAAAACTAATAACAAAGTCTTCATAGTCCACACTCATATCCTCTTCTAACTATCCCTGCAGGACATTCATAAAATACTTCTTCACATCCTGGAAAATATTAAAACATTGAAAGGGGTGAGCTCAGATGCTCAGTAAGGATAACAATATTGCGGAAGCTTTCATAAATGAACATTAACATTTAAGGCAATGTATAACTAAAACAAAAGCCTTTTTTAAACTTGAACTTCAGAATAATATGGCGAAAATAAAATGAGATAATTCCATTCACTTACTCACATGGATATTCTACTAGTCGAATAATCATATGCAATATCAATAACCACTTTCATAATGAGGGAATGTATAATGCCAGACATTCTGAAACATTTTGTCAAGGCCTCGGCCATGACGTCTAAAATGATTAAGGCCCCGGCCAAAACCATAAATCAAATTGGGAAAGGGCCTCAGCCAATTCCACGTCTAGTTGTCTCATGAGACCTACCAATTCATCGAGGAGCTATAGCGGGCTCCACCCGTCACTTATTAAGTCCAATACATTCCTCATATGAATAGGTTTAAACATATCATAAACCATAACATAATCGTATCACATAAAACATGCATAAAGGAAACATAAAATTTCCACATTTCAATCACAAGATATCAATACAATACATTGATATAATAAAAATTCTTTCAAAACCATTTTCAATACCAAAATAAAAGAAAGTTAAAACTTTGTATTTATTTTTCATAAAAAAATGATGGCTTGTAGAGGAAGCCAAAACTCAAATAATGGTCACGGTGGCGGAGAAGTCGTTGTTGCCGCATAATTACAGAAATAAAAACATTCCCTTTTTGTTGTTTAGTAAAATGATTCGTATAAAAAGATTCCTTTTGAATAAACGTAAAAGTCAAAGGGGTTTATACACCGTATAAAATAAAGTTGTGTATAAAACCAAATATGCCTCAATGAAAGGGGATTGAGACGAAGACCTTAAAAAGATCATTTTTTTAAATAAAGTACATCTATAATGTGTATTCACTATAAGTACACATAAATAATGTAAAAATACAAGATAGGACATAATAATATCATTACATAATTTGAAAGTAGGAGATTAACCCAAAGAATAGAAATTGGGTTAAGAAGTACCCTTACCTCGTGTCTGACTTGACTCAACCCTTCTTTAACCTCCTGAATAATAAACTAGAGTTAATATATACCTTATTAAGAACCATTTTCAATTTCATTATCCTTTATATATCACTTATTACAATGATATGAACATTATGTAATTATTTAAGTTAATAACGGTCGTTTTGTCGATCTTTAGTACTTGAGTCAACAATAAACTTTTTATAATTACAAGTTGTTTATGTGGTAGAATATCCATTATATCCAGAATTATATTCATTATTTAGATGTCATTTATATCATATATATCCAGTATATACATTAATTTATAATATTACGTAACATTTAGAGGTAAGAAATGAAATGCACCGTTCATGGAGACGGTAAGCCGTACGTATGCATGAACGCTACTTTCATTTATATTTCGTATTTAAGGGAATTAAATCATAATTATATAAATTTATAATATAATTCCAGTATAAGATAGTTTATAATTCCATTTACTCCATCCTTTATACATCCCACATATGGCATTAACGATTCATATCACTTTGAGGGGGCGGTAGTCCGCACTTCCTAAAATGAAATTATCCCGTTTACCCATAATGGAAATCATAAAGTATGCCATAAATGAGAAATACAGAAGCATAAGAAAAACATAAACACATTATATATCATATATAAATATAGTGACATCTTAATGGCCACCTTTGAAGGTGTTATATGAGTGTTGAACAATCATCGTTTCGTGAGGCAGAAATTCACCATCCACAGAAACCGTATGTTCTTTAACCATTAGATGTTGGTGTGTGTATGTGTAGCTCGAATCCTTCTTATAAAAACATCCAAGTATATTGAGGATACTGTTTTTGTTACAAAAGAAATGAATAAAAATATTTTAGGGGGTTGGAGAAGAAAAATAAAACAAAACAACATTAGAGAAGACATTACCTCAAAATCGGGTAACTCTTTTTGATTTGAGCCAAAAGCTTCCTTGAGAAGAGTTATTCCCAAAGTGAGGCTTCTAGAAGTAAGAGGTGGAATTTGGAAGAGTATTTGGGCAGAGGTTGGCCGAGCCAAATGGCTTGAAGGTGTGAATAAGGTGGGAGAGGTGGGGACTTTTTATAAGTGGAGAGGAGGGGCTCTTTTGGAAATATTGAAATGTTACATTATTAAACAATGCTTTTCAGATTCTAAAGGTCCCACACTTATATAATTCGAGGCTAAGGTGATAAGGGTTCGAAAGCTACCCATCCAATAGTCTTTGGACAAGTGTATGCTTGGATTTTACATTATCGTTTCATTTTATTAAAATCGTTAAATAATGAGGTCATCGCTGCATCATAATGATGTCATAAATAATTTAATTTATTTAATGTCTAAAAATTATAAAAACTTCTATGATGTAGGAAATCTTTTTAGATTTCTAATGAATATGTATAGTCAAAATTTGGACTTGTGTAACCCCACTTAAAAACTGTTTTAGTAAAACAACTCATGTTTGTGTCAATTTAATTTTAACATTAAATAAATATATATTAATGTCATTTTCCATCCAAAGTGGTTCCATGGGGTCCCCAAGTTGACCCACAGGTTGTCTTGGTCAGCCATGACTCATCCAATAGGAGTAGGACAAGTGTCAAGCTCATATCATATTATTAAAACATTGTTTTTACCTTAAACTACACTAATTACCTCTAATCGCCATTAAGAACTTAAAAGTTACTATTCACCAAAAAATTATTTTAATCTCATTGAACCGCATTTTACTTCTTAATGACAACCATGTATGTCGGATTTTTGAAAATCAAATCACAGAAGTGGTAATATTTCATTTAAATGAAAAATCAGTTATTTAACTACCACTTAGTGGTTTCACTATTCATCATAAATTGAAGTTTTTCAGAACAATGCCTAAATTTCACCCTAAGCTATAATTGATATTCCAAATTGAAAAATGATGTCTATTTTACAAAATTCCAAACATATATGTTGCATCAGTTAATTTTATAATTAATTCCCGATGTTACAAAAAAATAGCGTGTTTATAAGAAACAATTTATATCAAAAGATTGGCAATTGTTTATGTCCAATTTCAATGTTAAATTAATTCTAATGACCACCATTGGATAAAATGGTAAAAATATATTTTAATTATACCTTAAAACCACTAAATAGTATAATTTATCACTATAAATTATTTTTATTTAAAAAGTTGTTTTTAAGTATTTTCCACTATTCACAAAAAATTAGAAGTTCTCAGAACGTTACAAAAAATTCAACTTAGGATAATTTCGATATTATGAATACAAAAATAAAGTCCATTTTGAAATATAAAATTTCTATAATTTTAAAAAGTAGTTATTACTATTCATAACGGCTACTTTGATTAGTCGCGATGTTTTAGAACTCGAAGTTGCGTACAATGCAAGCTATTGCATTATTGAATGAGAAGCGTATCATAGAAGCTCGGGGTGTTACATTCTCCCCTCCTTCAATAAATTGCGTCCTCGCAATTTGAAATTTTTCTTGGAAAATAAAATGTTGAAAAGAGAAAATACCTTTGAGGAAAACCCACATCGGAAATAAGGTTAATAAATATATAACATTAAAAGAAAGCAAGATAAGTACAAAGGTCACCCGATATAGCCCATTCTAGGATTCTATGAAAATATGTATATGGAGGAGAAACAAACCATCAAGGTCTGATGGAGAGTTATAGAAAACAGGATTAGGAGAAAGTTTAACCACAAGAAAATCACAAACTTGTGATTGGTTAAACGGTCATTGAATCCCCAGTTGGAAAAGTTAACCGACAACATTTTTGTTTTAAGTTACCTTTTATAATGATGAGGAATTTATTTAGGAGATTTACTAAGAACGTAAGGGAATATACATACTTGTTATGTATACTTTCATTATTTAATAAATTTTTACCACAAACCCACCTTTCACTCTAAAAGGTAATACAACTCAAAAATATTCTATTTATCCTAATTGTATAAGGTTCCAAATATTAACACATACCATTTAGATTTGTAAAACTATTTTGTAATAACCAGGGACTTCCTGTAGGCTAGTGGTAGGAAATATACGCTTGTCGCACTATGGTTGTCGGTTCGATTCCTGCAGCTTTGTCCGACGCGACGGGTTATTCCCCACCCTGCAGGTTGTCCTTTTTCTAAAACTATAGTATTATAATATTCCAAAAATAGTCGTCAGAAATGCTTTAACCTTAAACAATACTATCCAAATATCAACTTAATCCACTCCAACCTTTATAGTTATCCAAAATACCTCTGTCCAGACTTTCTCTAAAAGGTCTCTTAATTCCAAAATCAATTTATCAGATTCCACAAACAAAGTAAAGTTTCTCTTATTGTCACATACTAAAATATAATTACCTTCATCATATTAAAACCTTACTGAAATCAACAAGTACTGCAGTACAATCCTTATATATATATATCACATTATTCTAACAACCAGAATATAATCCATTAGTCCAAAAGCACCAATACATTAATTATTCTGCTTCAACTGTAGTAACAACATAAGAATGTCCTTGATCCCTTGGCCTTTTCTAAGGTAATTTTCATTGACTCTTAGGACATTCATTTGCATAATGCCCCATTTCCCTACAATTGTAGCATTCAACATTGATAGCCTCTTTCTTTCCCTTGCAATCACGCGCCTGGTGACCTTTTTCTCCACATTTATAACAAACTCCCATTCCTTTTAGGCAAGTACCAGGGTGATTCTTCCCACAATTATCACATAATGGAAAATCCTTCTTTCCCATTTTCCCTTTATCTTTCTCTTGTTCCACAGTTCTCTTCTTCTCTTGCTTTACATTATTGTCATAAGATTTAGAGAATTCCTTTTCTGTCTTGATTGCACATGAGACAATGTCTTCGTATGATGAGAAGGATTGTGATACTAAAGCTTGACGGAGAAATGGTTTTAACCCATCAAAGAAACGATCAATCTTACTTCTTGGGTTACGTATATAATCTACAGCATGCCTCGCTAACCTTGTAATGTTGGCCTCATACTTTGCGACATTCTCATCCTGCTTTTGTCTCAGACTCAAAAATTTCCTTTCCATATCTACTCGATGGTCACGAGGAAAGTATTTTTCTAAGAAAATCTCTATGATCTCCCTCCGTTCCATATTCTATACGTCATCATCTTCCTTTGTGTTTTGAATCAGCGACCACCACTGATCGGCATCTCCAGTGAGGCGGTAAACTGCCATGACAACCTTCTCCCTTTCACTACTCCCCAAGGCATGGCATATTTTCTCTAAGGAATTTATCTGTTGCTCAGCTACTATAGGATTTTTACTCCCATTGAAGGTTGGTGGTTGTTGCCTCATGAAACGGTCTAGCATTGATCCTCCACGTTGCGGATCAGGGTGTTCCATATGAGTAAGGTTATTATTCATAACCTGCGTGAGTTGTCCCAGCACGGTGAGAAGCTGATCAGCACCAGTTGTATCACTAGCTCCACCATAATTATCATGAGCAGGAGGGCAATCCCTACATGGAGTGCGTGCATTGATACGGTTTCCATTTCTTCCACTAGGCGCCCTTTCTAAACAATTTCATAAACTAGATCAGTTTATGAATCAAAATACATAATTCCATAATTGTAAAATACTTAACATAAATTGAACTATTTATGGATATAATCCATAATCATAAAAAGAAGTGTTTCCTTTGAGGAAGTATATACTCATAACCCTTCATAGTGGTTCGTAAGGAAAATGAGAATTATCCTAAGCATATCCCCCAGGAGTGTCGTAACCAAGAGTGCAGCAAGGCCCGTTGTCATGCACCAGTTCCCGTTCGAGTCTAGCTCAAAGCGGTGTTTTCGGGTTTTACCCCTAGTTACATCTGTGCCAGAGCCGCCTCTACCTGCTCGTATCCAGACAGGGATGTATTTCTCGGAAAACTCAAAACATCTCTATAATACCAAAATTCTAGGAAGTTTTTCTATACTAATCCTCAAAGTCTATCTTCGGTCTATGTGCTCTAATAAGAGTTTATCTAAATCTAGCTTCCAAGGTTAGTACTAAACTGACTCTGATACCAACTGTAACGTCCCGACCCCAGCTACCCAGAGTCGGTGCATTACTTCGTAACATTGGCATGATCACAAAAGATCAAGTCTCGAAAGACCGATTAGTTTAGTAGCCTTGGAAACACTAGATACATTCATAAATCTTACATTACATCATAAAGTGAAAAACTAATAACAAAGTCTTCATAGTCCACACTCATATCCTCTTCTAACTATCCCTGCAGGTCATTCATAAAATATTTCTTCGCATCCTGGAAAATATTAAAACATTGAAAGGGGTGAGCTCAGATGCTCAGTAAGGATAACAATATTGCGGAAGCTTTCATAAATAAATATTAACATTTAAGGCAATGTATAACTAAAACAAAATCCTTTTTTAAACATGAACTTCAGCATAATATGGAAAAAATAAAATGAGATAATGCCATTCACTTACTAACATTGATATTCTACTAGTTGAATAATCATATGCAATATCAATAACCACTTTCATAATGAGGGAATGTATAATGCCAGACATTCTGAAACATTTTGTCAAGGCCTCGGCCAAGACGTCTAAAATGATTAAGGCCTCGGCCAAAACCATAAATCAAATTGGGAAAGGGCCTCGGCCAATTCCACGTCTAGTTGTCTCATGAGACCTACCGATGCATCGAGGAGCTATAGCGGGCTCCACCCGTCACTTATTAAGTCCAATACATTCCTCATATGAATAGGTTTAAACATATCATAAACCATAACATAATCGTATCACATAAAACATGCATAAAGGAAACATAAAATTTCCACATTTCAATCACAATATATCAATTCAATACATTGATATAATAAAAAACTCTTTCAAAACCATTTTCAATACCAAAATAAAATAAAGTTAAAACTTTGTAATTATTTTTCATTTAAAAAATGATGGCTTGTAGAGGAAGCCGAAACTCAAATAATGGTCACGGCGGCGGAGAAGTCGTTATCGCCGCATAAGTACGGAAAGAAAAACATTCCCTTTTTGTTGTTTAGTAAAATGTTCGTATAAAAAGATTCTTTTTGAATAAACGTAAAAGTCAAAGGGTTTTATACACCGTACAAAAGAAAGTTGTGTATAAATCCAAATATGCCTCAATGAAAGGGGATTGAGACGAAGACCTTAAAAAGATCATTTTTTAAATAAAGTACATATATAATGTGTATTCACTATAAGTACACATAAATAATGTAAAAATACAAGATAGGACATAATAATATCATTACATAATTCGAAAGTAGGAGATTAACCCAAAGAATAGAAATTGGGTTAAGAAGTACCCTTACCTCGTGGCTGACTTGACTCAACCGTTCTTTAACCTCCTGAATAATAAACTTGAGTTAATATATACCTTATTAAGAACCATTTTCAATTTCATTATCCTTTTTATATCACTTATTACAATGACATGAACATTATGTAATTATTTAAGTTAATAACGGTCGTTTTGTCGATCTTTGGTACTTGAGTCAACAATAAACTTCTTATAATTACAAGTTGTTTATGTGGTAGAATATCCATTATATACAGAATTATATTCATGATTTATATGTCATATATATCATATATATCCAGCATATACATTCATTTATAATATTACGTAACATTTAGAGGTAAGAAATGAAATGCACCGTTCATGGAGACGGTAAGCCGTACGTACGCATGAATGCTACTTTCATTTCTATTTCGTATTTAATGGAATGAAATCATAATGATATAAATTTATAATATAATTCCAGTATAATATAGTGTATAATTCCATTTACTCCATCCTTTATACATCCCACATATGGCATTAATGATTCAAATCACTTTGAGGGGGCGGTAGTCCGCACTTCCTAAAATGAAATTATCGCGTTTACCCATAATGGAAATCATAAAGTATTCCATAAATGAGAAATACAGAAGCATAAGCAAAACATAAACACATTATATATCATATATAAATATAGTGACATCTTAATGGCCACCTTTGAAGGTGTTATATGAGTGTTGAACAATCATCGTTTCGTGAGGCAGAAATTCACCATCCATAGAAACCGTATGTTCTTTAACCATTAGATGTAGGTGTGTGTATGTGTAGCTCGAATCCTTCTTATAAAAACATCCTAGTATATTGAGGATACCGGTGTTATTACAAAAGAAATGAATAAAAAGATTTTAGGGGGTTGGAGAAGAAAAATAAAACAAAACAACATTAGAGAAGACATTACCTCAAAATCGGGTAAGTCTTTTTGATTTGAGCCAAAGGCTTCCTTGAGAAGAGTTATTCCCAAAGTGAGGCTTCTAGAAGTAAGAGGGGGAAGTTGGGAGAGTATTTGGGCAGATGTTGGCCGAGCCAAATGGCTTGAAGGTGTGAATAAGGTGGGAGATGTGGGGGCCTTTTATAAGTGGAGAGGAGGGGCTCTTTTGGAAAGATTGAAATGTTACATTATTACACAATGATGTTTGGATTCTAAAGGTCCCACACTCATAAATAATTTAATTTATTTAATGTCTAAAAATTATAAAAAAACTACAATAATGTATGAAATCTTTTTATATTTCTAATGAATATTTATAGTCAAAATTTGGACTTGTATAACACCACTTAAAAACTGTTTTAGTAAAACAACTCATGTTTCTGTCAATTTAATTTTAACATTAAATAAATATATATTAATGTCATTTTCCAACCAAAGTGGCTCCATGGGGTCCCCAAGATGACCCATGGGTTTTCGTGGTCGTCCATGACTCATCCAATAGGAGTAGGACAAGTGTCAAGCTCATATCATATTATTAAAATATTGTTTTTACCTTAAACTACACTAATTACCTCTAATCGCGATTAAGAACTTAAAAGTTACTATTCACCAAAAAATTATTTTAATCTCATTGAACCAAATTTTATTTCTTAATGACAACCATGTATGTAGGATTTTTGAAAATAAAATCACAAAATTGGTAATATTTCATTTAAACGAAAAATCAGTTATTTATCTACCACTTAGTGGTTTCACTATTCATCAAAAATTGAAGTTATTCAGAACAATGCCAAAATTTCACCCTATGCTATAATTGATATTCTGAATTCAAAAATGAAGTCTATTTTTAAAAATTCCAAACATATAAGATGAATAAGTTAATTTTATAATTAATTCCCGCTGTTACAAAAAAATAGCGTGTTTCTAAAAAACAATTTATATCAAAAGATTGGCAATTGTTTATGTCCAATTTCAATGTTAAATTAATTCTAATGACCACCATAAGATAAAATGGTAAAAATATATTCTAATTATACCTTAAAACCACTAAATAGTATAATTTATCACTATAAATTATTTTGATTTAAAAAGTTGTTTTTAAGTATTTTTCACTATTCAAAAAAAATTAGAAGTTCTCAGAAAGTTACAAAAAATTCAACTTAGGATAATTTCGATATTACGAATACAAAAATGAAGTCCATTTTGAAATATAAAATTTCTATAATTTTAAAAAGTGGTTATTACTATTCATAACGGCTACTTTGATTAGTCGCGATGTTTTAGAACTCGAAGTTGCGTACAATGCAAGCTATTGCATTATTGAATGAGAAGCGTATCATAGAAGCTCGGGGTGTCACATTCTCCCCTCCTTCAATAAATTGCATCCTCGCAATTTGAAATTTTTCTTGGAAAATAAAAGGTTGAAAATAGAAAATACCTTTGAGGAAAACCCACATCGGAAATAAGGTTAATAAATATATAACATTAAAAGAAAGCAAGATAAGTACAAAGGTCACCCGATATAGCCCATTGTAGGATTATATGAAAATATGGATATGGAGGAGAAACAAACCATCAAGGTCTGATGGAGAGTTATAGAAAACAGGATTAGGAGAATGTTTAACCACAAGAAAATCACAAACTTGTGATTGGTTAAACGGTCATTGAATCCCCAGTTGGAAAAGTTAACCGACAACATTTTTGTTTTAAGGTACCTTTTATAATATTGAGGAATTTATTTAGGAGATTTACTAAGAACGTAAGGGAATATACATACTTGTTATGTATACTTTCATTATTTAATATATTTTTACCACAAACCCACCTTTCACTCTAAAAGGTAATACAACTCAAAAATATTCTATTTATCCTAATTGTAAAAGGTTCCAAATATTAACACATACCATTTAGATTAGTAAAACTATTTTGTAATAACCAGGGACTTCCTGTAGGCTAGTGGTAGGAAATAAAGGCTTGTCGCACTATGGTTGTGGGTTCGATTCCTGCAGCTTTGTCCGACGCGACGGGTTATTCCCCACCCTGCAAGTTGTCCTTTTTCTAAAACTATAGTATTATAATATTCCAAAAATAGTCTTCATAAATGCTTTAACCATAAACAATACTATCCAAAGATCAACTTAATCCACTCCAACCTTTATAGTTATCCAAAATACCTCTGTCCAGACTTTCTCTAAAGGGTCTCTTAATTCCAAAATCAATTTATCAGATTCCCCAAACAAAGTAAAGTTTCTCTTATTGTCACATACTAAAATATAATTACCTTCATCATATTAAAACCTTACTGAAATCAACAAGTACTGCAGTACAATCCTTATATATATATCCCATTATTCTAACAACCAGAATATAATCCATCAGTCCAAAAGCACCAATACATTAATTATTCTACTTCAACTGTAGTAACAACATAAGATTGTCCTTGATCCCTTGGCCTTTTCTGAGGTAAGTTTCCTTGACACTTAGGACATTCATTTGCATAATGCCCCATTTCCCTACAATTGTAGCATTCAACATTGATGGCCTCTTTCTTTCCCTTGCAATCACGCGCCTGGTGACCTTTTTCTCCACATTTATAACAAACTCCCATTCCTTTTAGGAAAGTACCAGGGTGATTCTTCCCACAATTATCACATAATGGAAAATCCTTCTTTCCCTTTTTCCCTTTATCTGTCTCTTGTTCCACAGTTCTCTTCTTCTCTTGCTTTACTTTATTGTCATAAGATTTAGAGAATTCATTTTCTGTCTTGATAGCACATGAGACAATGTCTTCGTATGATGAGAAGGATTGTGATACTAAATCTCGACGGTGAAATGGTTTTAACCCATCAAAGAAACAATCAATCTTACTTCTTGGGTTACGTATATAATCTGCAGCATGCCTCGCTAACCTTGTAAAGTTGGCCTCATACTTTACGATATTCTCATCCTCCTTTTGGCTCATACTCAAAAATTGCCTTTCCATATCTGCTCGATGGTCACGAGGAAAGTATTTTTCTATGAAAATATCTTTGAACTCCCTCCATTCCATATTCGATACGTCATCATCTTCCTTTGTGTTTTGAATCAGCGACCACCACTGATCGGCATCTCCAGTGAGGCGGTAAACTACCATGGCAACCTTCTCCCTTTCACTACTCCCCAAGGCATGGAATATTTTCTCTAAGAAATTTATCCATTGCTCAGCTACTATAGGATTTGTACTCCCATTGAAGGTTTGTGTTTGTTGCCTCATGAAACGGTCTAGCATTGATCCTCCATGTTGCGGATCAGGGTGCTCCATACGAGTAAGGTTATTATTCATAACCTGCGTGAGTTGTCCCAGTACGGTGAGAAGCTGATCAGCACCAGTTGTATCACTAGCTCCACCATAATTATCTTGAGAAGTAGGGCAATCCCGACATGGAGTGTGTGCATTGATACGGTTTCCATTTCTTCCACTAGGCGCCATTTCTAAACAATTGCATAAACTAGATCAGTTTATGAATCAAAATACATAATTCCATACTTGTAAAATACTTAACATAAATTGAACTATTTATGGATATAATCCATAATCATAAAAAGAAATGTTTCCTTTGAGGAGGTTATATACTCATAAACCTTCATAGTGGTTCGTAATAAAAATGAGAATTATCCTAAGCATATCCCCCGGGATTGTCGTAACCAAGAGTGCAGCTAGGCCCGTTGTCGTGCACCAGTTCCCATCCGAGTCTAGCTCAAAGCGGTGTTTTCGAGTTTTACCCCTAGGTACATCTATGCCAGAGCCGCCTCTACCTGCTCGTATCTAGACAGGGATGTATTGCTCGGAAAACTCATAACATCTCTATAATACCAAAATTCTAGGAAGTTTTTCTATACTAATCCTCAAAGTCTATCTTCGGGCTATGTGCTCTAATCAGAGTTTATCTAAATCTAGCTTCCAAGGTTAGTATTAAACTGCCTCTGATACCAACTGTAACGCCCCAACCCCAGCTACCCAGAGTCGGTGCATTACTTCGTAACATTGGCATGATCACAAAAGATCAAGTCTCGAAAGACCGATTAGTTTAGTAGCCTTGGAAACACTAGATACATTCATAAATCTTACATTACATCATAATGTGAAAAACTAATAACAAAGTCTTCATAGTCCACACTCATATCCTCTTCTAAATATCCTGCAGGTCATTCATAAAATACTTCTTCACATCCTGGAAAATATTAAAACATTGAAAGTTTGAGCTCAGATGCTCATTAAGGATAACAATATTGCGGAAGCTTTCATAAATAAACATTAACATTTAAGGCAATGTATAACTAAAACAAAATCCTTTTTTAAACTTGAACATCAGCATAATATGGCAAAAATAAAATGAGATAATGCCATTAACTTACTCACATGGATATTCTACTAGTCGAATAATCATATGCAATATCAATAACCACTTTCATAATGAGGGAATGTATAATGCCAGACATTCTGAAACATTTTGTCAAGGCCTAGGCCAAGACGTCTAAAATGATTAAGGCCTCGGCCAAAACCATAAATCAAATTGGGAAAGGGCCTCGGCCAATTCCACGTCTAGTTGTCTCATGAGACCTACCGATGCATCGAGAAGCTATAGCGGGCTCCACCAGTCACTTATTAAGTCCATTACATTCCTCATATGAATAGGTTTAAACATATCATAAACCATAACATAATCATATCACATAAAACATGCATAAAGGAAACATAAAATTTCCACATTTCAATCACAAGATATCAATACAATACATTGATATAATAAAAACTCTTTCAAAACCATTTTCAATACCAAAATAAAAAAAGTTAAAACATTGTATTTATTTTTCATTAAAAAAATGATGGCTTGTAGAGGAAGCCGAAACTCAAATATTGGTCACAGTGGCGGAGAAGTCGTTTTCGCCGCATAACTACGGAAAGAAAAACATTCCCTTTTTGACGTTTAGTAAAATGCTTCGTATAAAAAGATTCATGTTGAATAAACGTAAAAGTCAAAGGGGTTTATACACCGTATAAAAGAAAGTTGTGTATAAAACCAAATATGCCTCAATGAAAGGGGATTTAGACGAAGACCTTAAAAAGATAATTTTTTTAAATAAAGTACATCTATAATGTGTATTCACTATAAATACACATAAATAATGTAAAAATACAAGATCGGACATAATAATATCATTACATAATTTGAAAGTAGGAGATTAACCCAAAGAATATAAATTGGGTTAAGAAGTACCCTTACCTCGTGTCTGACTTGAATCAACCGTTATTTAACATACTGAATAATAAACTAGAGTTAATATATACCTTATTAAGAACCATTTTCAATTTCATTATCCTTTTTATATCACTTATAACAACGACATGAACATTATGTAATTATTTAAGTTAATAACGATCGTTTTGTCGATCTTTGGTACTTGAGTCAACAATAAACTTCTTATAATTACAAGTTGTTTATGTGGTAGAATATCCATTATCTCCAGAATTATATTGATTATTTAGATGTCATATATATCATATATATCCATTATATACATTCATTTATAATATTATGTAACATTTAGAGGTAAGAAATGAAATGCACCGTTCATGGAGACGGTAAGCCGTACGTACGCATGAATGCTACTTTCATTTCTATTTCGTATTTAATGGAATGAAAACATAATGATATAAATTTATAATATAATTCCAGTATAATATAGTGTATAATTCCATTTACTCCATCCTTTATACATCCCACATATGGCATTAGCGAATCAAATCACTTTGAGGGGGCGGTAGTCCGCACTTCCTAAAATGAAATTATCGCGTTTACCCATAATGGAAATCATAAAGTATGCCATAAATGAGAAATACAGAAGCATAAGCAAAACATAAACACATTATATATCATATATAAATATAGTGACATCTTAATGGCCACCTTTGAAGGTGTTATATGAGTGTTGAACAATCATCGTTTCGTGAGGCAGAAATTCGCCATCCACAGAAACCGTATGTTCTTTAACCATTAGATGTAGGTGTGTGTAAGTGTAGCTAAAATCCTTCTTATAACAACATCCTACTATATTGAGGATACTGGTTTTGTTACAAAATAAATGAATAAAAAGATTTTAGGGGGTTGGAGAAGAAAAATAAAACAAAACAACATTAGACAAGACATTACCTCAAAATCGGGTAACTCTTTTTGATTTGATCCAAAGGGTTCCTTGAGAAGGGTTATGCCCAATGTGAGGCTTCTAGAAGTAAGAGGGGGAAGTTGGGAGAGTATTTTGGAAGATTTTGGTCGAGCCAAATGGATTTAAGGTGTGAATAAGGTGGGAGAGGTGGGGGCCTTTTATAAGTGGAGAGGAGGGGCTCTTTTGGAAAGATTGAAATGTTACATTATTAAACAATGCTTTTCGGATTCTAAAGGTCCCACACATATATAATTCGTGGATAAGGTGATAAGGGTTCGAAATCTACCCATACAATAGTCTCTGGACAAGTGTAAGCCTCAGATTTTACATTATCGTTTCATTTTATTAAAATCGTTAAATAATGAGGTCATCACTGCATCATAATGATGTCATAAATAATTTAATTTATTTAATGTCTAAAAATTATAAAAAAACTACTATGATGTAGTAAATCGTTTTAGCTTTCTAATGAATATTTATAGTCAAAAATTGGACTTTTGTTACCCCACATAGAAACTGTTTTAGTAAAACAACTCATGTTTGTGTCAATTTAATTTTAACATTAAATAAATATATATTAATGTCATTTTCCAACCAAAGTGGCTCCATGGGGTCCCCAGGTTTACCCATGGGTTTTCTTGGTCGGCCATGACTCATCCAATAGGAGTATGACAAGTGTCAAGCTCATATCATATTATTAAAACATTGTTTTTACCTTAAACTACACTAATTACCTCTAATCGTGATTAAGAACTTAAAAGTTATTATTCACCAAAAAACAATTTTAATCTCATTGAACCACATTTTAATTCTTAATGAAAACCATGTATGTCATATTTTTGAAAATCAAATCACAGAAGTGGTAATATTTCATTTAAACGAAAAATCAGTTATTTAACTACCACTTAGTGGTTTCACTATTCATCAAAAATTGATGTTTTTCAGAACAATGCCAAAATTTCACCCTAAGATATAATTGATATTCCGAATTCAAAAATGATTTCTATTTTACAAAATTCCAAAAATATATGTTGCATTAGTTAATTTTATAATTAATTCCCGCTGTTACAAAAAATAGCGTGTTTCTAAAAAACAATTTATATCAAAAGATTGGCAATTGTTTATGTCCAATTTCAATGTTAAATTAATTCTAATGACCACCATTGGATAAAATGGTAAAAATATATTCTAATTATACCTTAAAACCACTAAATAGTATAATTTATCACTATAAATTATTTTTATTTAAAAAGTTGTTTTTAAGTATTTTTCACTATTCATAAAAAATTAGAAGTTCTCAGAAAGTTACAAAAAATTCAACTTAGGATAATTTCGATATTACAAATACAAAAATGAAGTCCATTTTGAAATATAAAATTTCTATAATTTTAAAAAGTGGTTATTACTATTCATAACGGCTACTTTGATTAGTCGCGATGTTTTAGAACTCGAAGTTGCGTACAATGCAAGCTATTGCATTATTGAATGAGAAGCGTATCATAGAAGCTCGGGGTGTTACAATTTATATGATTAGATTATCATTTGAATTGGTTTTGAAGTGAAATTAGAATACGTTTTTACCATTTAATCCAATGGTGGTAATTGTAATCAATTTCACTTTGAAATTGGACTTAAACTGGTGTCAATCTTTTGATACTTATTGTTTCATAAAAAACGCTATTTGTCATGACAGTGGGAATTAATTATTAAATTAATTAATGTGACTTATATGTTTTGAATTTTGTAAAATAGACTTCATTTTTGAATTCAGAATATCAAATATAGCTTAGGGTTAATTTTTGGTAATTTTCTGAAAAACTTCAATTTTTTATGAATAGTGAAACCACTAAGTGGTACTTATAAAAACTGATTTTTCATTTCAATTAAATTTTACCACATCTATGTTTTGAATTTATAAAATCCAACATACATGGTTTTCATTAAGAAGTAAAATTGTGTTCAATGAGATTAAAATAATTTTTTGGTGAATAGTAACTTTTAAGTTCTTAATCGTGATTAGAGGTAATTAGTGTAGTTTAAGGTAAAAATAATGTTTTAATAATATGATATGAGCATGAAACATGTCCTACCCTAATTGGATGTGTCATGGCCGACCTAGAAAACCCATGGGTCAACTTGGGGACCCCATGGAGCTAATTTGGTTAGGAAATGACAAAAATAACATTTTATTTAATGTTAAAGTAAAAATGACACAAACATCAGTTATTTTACTAAAACAATTTTTACATGGGGTTATACAAGTCAGAATTTTGACTATAAATATTCATTAGGTATATAAAACTATTTTCTACATCATGATATTTTTTTTATAATTTTTAGACATTATATAAATTAAATTATTTATAACATCATGATGATGCAACGATGACCTCATTATTTAACGATTAAAACAAATGGAAAGATAATGTAATATCTAAGACCTACACATGTCAAAAACCTATTGAATGAGTGGAGTTCGAACCCTTATCACCTTATCCTCGAAGTATATCATTGTGGGACCTCTTAAATACGAATATCATTTTAAAATAATGTGACTTTTCTTTACTTTCCAAGAGTGACCCTCCTCTCCTCTTATAAAAGGCCCCCACCTCTACCTCCTTACCCACACTCCCAAAGCCTTTGGATCAGCCAACCCCTGCCCATTTTGTCTCTCCACTTACCTCTCTTAATACTTTAATCCTCAATTTGGGCATAAGTCTTCCCAAGGAAGCCTTTGAGCTCAAATCTAAGAGAGTTACGCGATTTTAAAGTAATGTCTTCTTTTGAGTCCTTTTGTTCGATTTTGCTTCTCCAACCCCATAAAATATTTTTATTCTTTTCTTTTGTAACAACTCCTGGATCCTCAATATACTAGGATGTTTTTATGAGAATGATTTGAGCTACACTTACACACACCTACATCTAATGGTTAAAGGACATACTGTTTCCGTGGATGTTGAATTTATGCCTCCTGAAACAATGATTGTTCAACATTCTTTTAACACCTTCAAAGGTGGCCATTAGGATGAAACTATATTTATATATGATATATAATATGTTTATGGTTTCCTTAAGATTCTGTATTTTTCATTTTGGTCATACCTTTATGGTTTCCATTATGGGTAAATGCGATATCTTCATTTAAGGAAGTGCGTACTGTGGCCCCCTCAAAGTGATTTGATTCGTTAAATAACATATGTGGGATGTATAAAGGATGGAACTATGATATTATATATGATATTATACTGGAAATATACCTTTATATCATTATAATTACATTCTATAAAATATGAAATAGTAATGAAAGTAGCGTTCATGCGTACGTACGACTTACCATCTCCATGAATGGTGCATTTCATTTCTTACCTCTAATTGATTATGTAATATTATAAATGCATGCATATACTGGATATATATGATATATAAATCATGATTATAATTCTGGATATAATGGATACATGAACAACTTGTAATTATAAAGGGTTTATTTTTTACTCACGTATCAATGATCGTTAAAACGACCGTTATTAACTTAAATAATTACATAGTGTTCATGACATGGAAATAAGTGATATAAAAGGAATAATGAACTTGAAAAAGGTTCTTAAGCAAGTAGAAATTAACTCAGATTTATTATTCAGGACATTAAAGAACGATCGAGTCAAGTCGGACCCGAGGTATGGGAATTCGTCTCAATCTCCTTTCATTGAGGCATATTTTGTTTTATACACAACCTTCTTTTATACGGTGTATAAACCCCTTTGGCTTTTACGTTTATACGAAGCCTTTACTAAACGACCAAAGGGAATGTTTTTGTCATACATATGCGGCGACAATGACTTCTCCACTGCCATGACCATTATTTGAGTTTTAGATTCCTCTACAAGCCATACTTTTTTTTAAAAGAAAAATAAATACCATCGTTTACTTTTATTTTGTTTCGGTATTGAAAATGGTTTTCATAATGTTTTTATATCAATGTGTTATGTTGATATCTTGTGATTTAAAGGTGGAAATTTTATGTTTCCTATATGTATGTTTTATGTGATACGATTATGTTGAGGTTCTTGGGCATTATTATGAAGACGGGTGGTTCCGTGATAAACTAAGGGCGGGTGAGCCCGATATAGCTCTCCAATGCATTGGGTAACGCGAAGGTGTGAAATGTTAAGGTTTCTCCGAAGAGATTTAGGGAATATACTGTGATGGGTATTCCAAACGTAACCAAGAGGGTTACTCCCTACGTATGAATGTTATGAATGCCTCAAGTTACCTTTATGTCGTATTATTTCTATGATTTATTCATGATTTGATGAGGTATGTTAATGTGCTTATGTTTAAGGGTAAAGTATGATTTCATTCTTATGTATATATGTACCCATGTTTCCTTTCCATATTTTAATATCCCTTACTGAGCTTTTTATGCTCATCCAATGTTTTTTTGGAATGTTTTTCACTGGTCAAGGGAAAGGTACATGATATGATGATAGTGTCAAGGAAGTGTCAAGAAAGAATCCATGTTTTATTTTAAATATGTTTCCATTGATGGGAAAGAAGAATATTATCTTTATGTAACCACTTTGTTTATATGAGGAATGTAATGCAAGTTTTATGAACTAATTCTCTAAAACTCTAAACCTAAAAAGATCCTCAATGTGTATTCTTTTAATAACTCAAGATTAATTAAGTTTTAAGGTTGGGGCCTTATACTCTCTATCATGCCTTTGTAGTTGGTTTGATCCACTGATTCTCTTGCTTCATCAGCATCAAACATACAAGTGGCACTCATAGGTGTATCACTACCTTTACTACCATCCAAAACAAAATGTTTTAAAATGTCTTTAGTTTATTTACATTGATTTAAAATAATACCATCTTTATTTTGAAAATTTTGAAATCCATGGAAAAATTTTAGTTCTCCCATTAAACTCATTTCAAATTCATTATGCATTATTTCTAAAAAATTAGTACATAAAGAATTTTTTTAATATCCAAAAATTATATCATCTAAATAAATTTGTACTATAAAAATATCTTTGGAAATCATTTTAATAAACAATGTAGGATCTTCTATTCCTTTAGTAAACCTTTTGACATAATAAAGGAGCCAAGTCTATCATACCAAGCTCTTGGAGCTTTATTTAGACCATATAAAGCCTTAGAAAGTTTAAAAACATGATTTGAAAAGTGGGGACTTGTAATGAAAGGGTGTTGTTCAAGAAATACATCCTCAACTGTATACCCATTTAGAAAAGAACTTTTGGCATCCATTTGATAATGTTTGAAATTCAGATGAGTTGCATAAGCAAGTGGTATCCTAATTGCCTATAACCTAGCTATAGGATAAAAAGTCTCCCCAAAGTCTATTCCTTCCTCTTGACTATATCCTTGTGCAACTAACCTAGCTTTGTTTCTAACTATATTTTCAGACTCATCAACTTTGTTTCTAAAAATCCATTTAGTGCCTATGGTCAAGGTGTCTTTAGGTCTTTCATCTAGTTCCCAGACTTTGTTTCATTCAAATTGATTTAATTCATCATGCATATCCATCACCCAAAATTCATCATTGATAGCGTGAATAATATTTTTGGGTTCAAGCTGTGAACGAAAAGTTTGATGTTCAATCTGGTTTCTAAGATAAGCTATAGTTTGTGTCCCTTAGTTTAAATCACCTACTACAACATCAAAAGGATGATACATTAGAGTATTAATACATCTAAAATGATTCAAACTATACTCCCCAGGATTTTCTATTTGTTCAGACTCAATAGGTGAAGATTCTGGAAGATTCCCAGAACTGGTCACTTTTACAGGGGATTCACTGTTATTATCATTAGGGTTCAGAATTGACATATCTTACTCAATATATTCAAGAGAGGTTTCGAGTTCATGGGGACTAGTCTCATAAAATTTGACACGAACTGACTCTTCCACACATTTGGTCTTATTATTTAATACTCTATAGGCTTTACTGGTTGTAGAGTAAACTAGGAAAATTCCTTCATCACTCTTAGAGGAAAATTTGTAAAGATTATCTTCAGTGTTAAGGATAATGGATTTGCAACCAAAAACTCTGTATTAGTTAACCTTAGGTTTCCTATTGTTCCAATGTTTATAAGGCGTCTTCTTAAGAATAGGTCTAATCAAGACTTTGTTAATGGTATAAAAACTGTATTTATAGCTTCAGCCCAAAAAAGTAGATAAATTATATTCACTATATATAGTCCTAACTATTTCTTGAAGGGTCCTATTTCTTCTTTCCACGACCCCATTATGATGAGGTGTTCTAGGAGAAGAGAAAGTGTGAATATATCCATTGTGTGAGCAACATGATTCAAACTCTTTATTATCAAACTCACGACCATGATCACTTCTTAAGGTCTTAATTCTATGTCCATTAATATTTTCTAAAGACTTGGTGTATTTTATAAAATAAGAACATGATTCACTTTTGTGAGCTAGAAGGTATACCCATGTGTACCTAGAAAAATCATCTACAACAACATAAACAACTTTCTTCCCATTTAAACATGAAACTCTTAATGATCTAAACAAATCAATGTGAACCAACTCAAGTAGCTGAGAAGTATAAACTTATTTCATTGGTTTAAAAAAAACTTTTTGTTTCGTTCCCTTTTGGAAAGGATTGCACACTTTGTTATATGGGAATTTCAGTTTAGTTAAGTCTCTAACTAAACCATTCATAGTCAGTTTCCTAAGATAGTGCACAATGTAGTGTCCTAATCTTCTATGCCACAGCGAGGAATCCTTATGAAAACCATTTAAGAATGAAACATTTTTCATAGCTAAATAATTTAAGTCAACAACATACACATTCTCATTTCTGAGAGAAGTAAATATTAAATCATTTTTGCAATTAAAAACATTAAATGCATCATTTTCCTATTTTACATTTAAATCATCATCACACAATAGAGATATTTTTTGTAAACTGTACATTATTCTATCAACAAAAAGTAATTTGGAAATTTATAATGTATTAGGGTTACTGATCTGGCCTAAGCTGATGATTTTTCCCTTTGCATTGTCACCAAAAGTTACATGACCACAATAAAACTTGATTAGGATCTTGAAGAATGAGTAGTCTTCTATCATATGTTTTGAACATCTATTGTCTAAATACAAAAGAGTCTTATATGAACTCTTTAGGTAACATCCCCGCAAAACAGATTAGACAGGGGGTAACTTTGCTACCCAGATTTTTGAGTGTCCTGAGAGGTTAGCAAGTATCATTTTGGGAACCCATACTTGTTTCACAGATTTCCTATAATCATTAGATATATTTTGATACATAAACCCTTTTTTGGTCCATTAGATAATTGTTTTTCAAAAAAATGGTCCAGTACTTGATCTAACATTGAATTGTCCAGATTTTGTAATAAATATAGTTTTAATGATCCTTCTCTGTCCGGGATGATATCCCAGACCAGTTGTATATTTTGGGGAAATATGTTTTCCATGAAATTGAGTCAAGGTATATATACCTTCAGTAAAAATATCATGCTCTCTTATTCATTGTTCATTTTATAACTTAAGTTCAGTGTTTTCCTTTAACAGTTGGGAGAGTTTTTTATTTTCAATATCGAGACTTGACTTAAAATTTGTATTTAAAGCATGATGTCTCATTAATTATTTATACTTTTCCTTGAGCTCAGTAAAGGTATCCTCAATAATTTCACAATATTCAAATAGATCATACATAGTCATATATTCATCATTTTGTAACTCACTTTTATTCTACGAATAATAGGCATTATGTATAGGAGAGTTAAGTGTTACCTCAAATGTCTCTGCCATGAAACATAAGTTGGCATGATTGTTCTATTAACTATCAGAAGCATCAGATCCACTAGAGATATCTCGTGTTTCACTCTAGGTAGCATTCATAGCCTTTTTATATCCTTTTCCATTTTATTCATATTTCTTCTTGAATTTTAGCTTGGGACAGTCTGCCTTCACATGACCTTTTCGTTTACACTCATAGAAGATTGTTTAATTTGAGCTGTCATTCCATTTTTTGTCTTTCTTCCATTGTCCTTTACTCTCCTACATTCCCTTGTATTTTGACTTCCTAAATAATTTCTTTTTTTGGTAATACTTTTTGATCCTTCTAGCAAGATGATCCATCTCCTCGTCACTGTCTGAATCTAAATCTTCACAAGAGGATCTATTTACAGGAACATAAACATTTTCATTGTTTTTTCTCTTTGAGGTAGTAGTCTTTAGGGCTACTGACTTCTTCCTTGGGTTCTCATCTGCCTCTTGATTCACCTTATGTTCTTCCTTGTACATCATAAATTTTCCAATTAGCTCTTTCCCTGGTATCTTTCATTCGTCACATTATTCTTGGATAGAAATAGATGTTCCCCTCCATCTGTCAGGTAGGTATCGAAGAAGTCTCATAATCATGTCCTTTCTGTCCACTAGTTTTCTATGCAGACTCATAGTATTCACTATTTCATTGAACATGAGTTATATTTCAGAGACATGTTCATCAGGAATCTTTTGAAAATTATCATATTTAACAGTGTATGTATTTAGTCTCATTTCATTAACCTTAGTTGTTTCCTCATGAGAAACAGCTAATGTATCCCAAATTTCATATGCTGTTTTACAAGTAGATATTCTATTGAATTTATCATCACCTAGAGAACAGTACAAGGCATTCATTTCTCTACAATTATTATTATATAAATCTTTTTTCAACTAAGACCATGTATCCCTATCAGTAGCTGGTAATGTTTGTTGTTCGTCAATTGTGTCCGAGATTTTAGGTCCCATACTCTCTAGATACATTTAAATTTTTAATTTCCACTCAGGATACTTATAACCATTAAAGAAATGTTTCCTATCAGTATTATCACCCTCAACTCTAGTTTCCATAGTTACTTAAAATGTAAAGAACTGAAAATTTAGATATGATAGAAAATTTACGATCTTTAAGATAAAAATAAAATCACAGTTGAATATAATTTGAAAACATGAAAATAAATAAACCTATGATACCAAATGTTGGTGGGAGTGGATACACAAAAGGCGGTTGAATTGAGTTCCAATTAAAATTTATTTTTAAAAACATTATGTTTAAGAAAACCCCCAAATTTAATAATAGTCCAGTTAATTTAAGCAGTATAAATGTAAATGTTCAATTGGTCAACTGGTTTATCAAAATGTGATTAGTCTTCAGATAAATCAGTATAGAACACTAACTCAACATATAAAACAAGTTTAATGAATTATACCAATACACACAGTAACCAATAATAACTATCAAAGTGTAAGGGAAAACTGTTTTACATTTTAGAAAATATAAACAGTGGATAAAACAAAATAGAGTAATTGATGATTAGAACAACAATGTAAACAAGAGGTTCAGTATCAAGAAGAGACATAATCCTCTCCACTTGGTGATCACCTTCCACCAAGATGTTTATATATATAAACATTTTATCCACACCCTGGATCGAGGTTTGCAACAGCACACCCGGCTGTCTAGGTCACACTTGACCTCTACCACAGTTATTCATGGGAAAAAATGTAATAAGTGATTGATTGTGAGGATAGTTTGAAATCCTCCAGTTATGCTCAGGAGACAGTGTGTGTTATACAAATAAATATTCACACTGGTCAAATATAAAATATAAATCAAAATAGAGTTAAGGATGACAATAGAGTTAAGAATTCCTTGTGTGTTGTGAAGTGAGGCTCTAGATTCAATGAATGTTGCGAAACTGGTATTTGAGGCTTCTTTTGGAAGATGTATTCACAATAGATTATTGTCGTTCCTGTAATGCAGCTTCAGGGAGTGAAAAGGTTCAGCTCGTTGATGTCTCGATGTATATTGATCGTTTATGGGGAAGATAGATTGTCACAGTCTTCTTGTAATCTCAAGAGCTTAGTTATTCTATTTTCATGTTCGCACAGTCTGTGTATTAGCGTGTACTACTACTATCATCATATCTTTAACGTAAAATATGAGGACATTTTATACTCCACGATTCTCAACACATAATGATCTTCGCACGTGCATGTACATCGTACTTGTCTACTGATTGTCCTATAGACAACATTAAATAATGTCAGAAACATTAATTTATCTATATATGACCTTTAGAAAAAATTTTGAATTAATAAAATGGAAAAAGTTATTTATATCAATCAGTGAGTAATCTTTGCTCTTTTTTCTTCAGTTTGACAGCATCAGTCTATCATCTTCGTTGTGTCATCTTTGGTGTGTCAACTTCAGTCTGTTATACATCGGTCTGTCGTACTTCAGTTTGGATGTGTCATCTTCGGTTTTTGTGTGTCGACTTTGGCTTTGGTGTTTCGCCTTCGATGAGTCATCCTTCTGCCTATTGAACATTGGTGTGTCATACTTCGGTGAGTCAGACTTCAGTCTGTCAAACTTCGGTGTGTCATACTTCGGTGAGTCAGACCTTAGTCTGATAACATCGGTCTGTCATACATCGGTTTTCAAACATTGGTGAGTTAAACTTTGGTCTTTCATTCATCAGTTTTTCATACTTCAGTTTGTCAACATTGGTTTTGGTGTGTTGAATTTGGTGAGTCATAATTCAGTTTCAGTGTGTCGACTTCGGTGAGTCATCATTCAGTTTTAGGGAATCCATGAAAGATTGTGAAGAGTTTTTCTTGCATATACTATTACAAGATGAATTGTTAATCACAGTATATGTAAAAATACATTTTTAAACATATTGATTCATGACTTATAAGAAATTTACTTATTAATGTATATGATTCTGTATGAAAAAATTGATTCCCATAGAAATATTAAAATTGGCATGAAAGATATGAATCTGTATATTGACATTATTTGTGATTATGGAAAATACAATATCATAATGGGTCCAACAGTATGAGTGGTGGAATTTTGAGAGTTTATTTGGGAATGGTTTTTATGAGAAAAAAATTCGTGAGTGTTTTGATGAAGTGGGGAGAATGAATTCCCTTTTATAATGGATGAAGAGTGACATTATTTTAAATACTAATAGGTAAACACTATTGGGTGGTCTCCCTTAAAACATGTGCCTCCAATAATGAACTAATTTCGGTAAAATACGGTATATTATTGAAATATGTCCATAAAGAGAGTTTTAGACATGTTTTTAGGTCATGTGGCTGCTTAAGATTAAAGGTTTACCACTACGTAAAGTCATTTTTAACTTGATCACTTTAATAAATTTTAATCTATTCACCTATTAATTTTGGTAGAAAACTATTTATCCCATAATAAAAATTATAAATTATAATTAATCAAAATATTTAATTAATTTTTATAAATATAACTCACGTAAGTGGAAAAAATTAATTTAAAATAAATCCTATATACCGGACATGAAAGATGTATTTAAAGTGATATTTTTAAAACATTGAAATGTTTTTATGTCTAATTTCAATATAAAATTTTTTCCACTTTCATATATTGGATAAATATATGTATAAATGATGTAATTTAACTTTATATCTAATAAAAAATATAATTTATAATTATAAATTATTTATATAATAATTCTGTTTTCAATTAAAATTCACTATTTTTCACTATTCGTAAAAAATTGAAATTTCTAAAAAAATTGTCAAACATTCGCCCTAATAAAATTATGAAATTAATATTTTGAAAAATAATTTTATATTTTCAAATAAATTTATAAGTGAACAATTTTTTTTAAATAATCCTTCCATTAAATGGTGGAATACATCCTTTTAGAAAAATATCGATTCTTATGTGTAAAATTGGATTAGTTTTTATATCATGACTATAAAAAAAATTTAATTAGATTCAAAATATTTTATTTCATATATGTAAATTTTATTCATATCACTCAATAATATTAATTAATTTTATTTATTATGGTACAATTCCTTGGGTATATAAAAATATTTCATTTATTTTTCATTTTTTTTATCATTAAAAAATAATTGGTAACTAATGAATGCCACCATATATTTTTATAATTTTTTTAATCCTATTCATAACCTCTAACTATATGGATATGAGATAATTTTAATCTGAAATAATAATATAATTAGTATTTTCTTAAACTTTATCTTGCGTGTAACACAAGCTATTTGAGAATATTATTCTTGCGTGTAATGCAAGATATCTCAGTACTACAAGCATTTCAAGATGTCAAAATATTTATGTAATTATCAAAGGAATATATTGTAATGTATTTTTGTTTTAAAATACATATATTATAATCGATTAAAATACTCTCAAACACATTATTAGAAAAAGAACATGTTAGCTAATATTTCAAAAAATTTTATAACAAATAATGGGAATATCAAATTCATCGATAAATATAAAACAATTTAAATAAATAAAATTGTATTTTCATTTAATTCCTCTTAGAATAACCAAAATTCATTCATTAAATCTTTTTGATAGGCATTCCAATTGAATTTCCCATACTGAGGAGTAGGTAATGGTAGATCCACCATGTCATCACAATGTGACCATTATCAAGGTCCTTCTAGTCTCACACCCCCCACTATGTCATATTAGAAATACCATATCAAATGAAATGAAAATGACACAAAACCCATGCATTCCACATTCTTAAGAATATTGTTTTCTTTTAAAATCAATTCATCAATTTATGAAATTTAATTTATCATGTTTATTTTATTGAACCTAAACCTTTATTTAAACAATAAATCCATGAAGATTTCCTAAAATATTTCTAATCCCATGATTTCAAAATTATTAAAAAAGGGTTTCCAAATATAATAAACTTGAGTAACCTTTGATATTAAATGAATTTTTTTTAATATTAAATAATTTATTTCACAGAATATTTGGAGATGGTAGAGAATCCACCCACCCTATAATGGGTGGACAAACTAATTAATGACACCATGAAACATCTATAACTGAGATAAAAATTCAGTTTCATCAATATATAAACTAAATAACATATTGAAACAAATCATAAATCATAAATGTATGCATAATTAATAATATCTAACATCTATTAAATGGAAAATCATCACGTCTACAAGGAAACAATAATTGAGGATAAAAATAGGATATTGTATTAAATCTCTTATATATAAAACACATTTATCCATTGAATATGAGTTCTAGCTAGTGGGGAGATGGAACAAACAGTTAGATGAATAATCATGTTTGGGAGTCAATTTCATTAGGGAGGATAAATTAGAATTTTGGGTAAAAAAAACAATAAAAATTATATTATCTGATGTATTAATTCACATCACATTATTATATCACATTACTAAAATTACCATGTTCCAACCATGCTTGTGGTAATAGAAAATTCCTAGGAGGCTACAGGGTTGTGACACATGGTTTGAAAGTATACTAATTATCCAATGATTTAGTATAATATTCATTATTAATATATATAATTTTCATATGATTTATTATTCATAAACACTATTTTAGTGCATTTATCACTTTGAACATCATTTCACATTATGATTGTAATTCCTTCTTAAAATGCACCACTATATGGTACATTTTTTAACATCATTTAAAATAAAAAATTATCTTGATTTTATTTTCAAATTTAATTTTCTTTTTTCTCATTATATTGGGAACAATTCATACTTTTGGAGTTTTGGAAGAATCACATTGTAAGACTACCAAATGGGATTTTATGCAAACAGTTCTGGAGAAGGAAGAATGGACACCATCCCACTGATGAGAATGTTGGTCCCAAAATACAGGCCCAATGAAGCTCAATTTCATGTTATGATAGAAGACATAGAGAGGAACATGTAATTATTTGTGATCCAGTTCTAATTCGGCCTCCATTGTGGTTATTCATGCGGCCCAAATTAGAGATAACATTCTGGCCTAGATTCCACGTCCCAAACAAACAACCCACCAATTTAATCCTATATTGGGATCCAAAAATTCATTTGTGATGAAATTTTATAGAGAGGTAGGAGACACCTCTAGATTCACTTTCTTCATCTATGTACCACTCTAATTCAGTCATATTGAAGGCCATCTAGGCGTGTATGATTAGCAGATTCAAGTTGGCTGCCATATCGAGTCAAGGATTATGAAGTCCACTCTCCCTTGCTTTCCACCACATTAGACCTACCATAATCAAGTGGGATGCTTTATAATTTTGGAGGATCAACCCTAGGCTCTATATATTCATATATAAAGTAGTGGAGGTGGAAGATTTTATCATCTTTTCAGATTCCTTTCATTGTAATGTTATACTGTGAGTTTTTTTGTCTCAAGTTTGTCTTTCACATGTATGTTGTTCAATTAACATTAGTTTCTTAAAAAAAGTTCTTTTTATCCTCTTATTCTATTGATATTAATATCCCTTTTATACCATTGGTTCATGGTGTGACCTTTTTCACACCAACCCTTTTTATATTATCACACAACAGTGGAGTGATTGTTATTTCATTGTTATTTAACTTCTCAAATTCCTCCTTCATGAGTCTACTTCCCTATTACATTGAAACCATATGATCAATGGAGGGATATCCCACCTGTGGGTTCATCCAAGGGATTATCATGGGGATGTATTTGATGTTATTTTTTACTCCATTAATGGATAATCACTTCTTTAAAATGATATTTTTATTTGATGATTTTAAAACCTCGTCATCCTTATTGAATTTAAGGTCATACAATTCATGTGCTAATATGAACCGTTAGCTTGGAGTGCTCAAAACATTGATCCTTCAAGTTTATATGTGATTATTATTAGGTTGTGTATGCATTAAACGAGTAAGTGATGATTTTGTTTGATCTCCTTAAATGAACCCATCTCAAATAATAGAAATTGAAATATTTTAAAAGAAAAATAATGCATCCAATCCACCCCATTTATATCCTTGGATCGACCCCTCTCATAATTTTAATTCACTAAAATACTCTTAGTGTTCACATAAAACCATCTAAAATATACCAAATGTTGGAAACTTAATGTCCAATAATATTTCATAGAATGTACGTGTTCTCAGGTTATATGTTAGGTCTATGAGGAATCGACAACCCATGATAAACTTCAAGCGACCGCTTAACCCTAAAATCTTGGAAAAATTGGGAAAGAACACATTTTGGTTCCATTTCCAGGGACCCATGTAATTTATATAAACAACTATTCTATTTTCCACTATTTCTTATGTTCTCATCCAAATTCAATTACCTTTTCCCTTTATCATTTTTTTGGTGCATGCCTGCCTACACAAGTTACCATGAAAACCATCTAGTTAGAGTGGATAGTCCGGGGGTTGGCGAGTCAAGTACACCAAGGGAACTCTTTACATTAGATCCTAATATTATTAAAAACATTGAGTCTAAAATATTTCCCATTTCAATTAAGGTCTTCAAAAAAACCAACTCTTTAACCCGGGTGTGAACCAAAATGGAAATCCAAATGAGGCAGCCCCCATCTTGGGGAATGTAGTTGATCAAACCATGAATGACTACCTCACACCTGCCTAGAACAATTCCCCCTAATGCATTAGACACAACTCTCTAGGATATAAAAACTATATATTTAAACCCCATGTCCTAAACCATCTTCCCAAAATCCATACAATAGAGTCTGAGATGACATACCTTCACTTTAAGGAGTTCAATGACATTATAAAAACCATGGGTCCCCAACATCAACTAGAATAACCTAGATGAGGATATTTCCTTTTTTATTTAACGGATTGAGCTAAAAATTGGCTAAAAAATTTGAGACCATCATCCATCAACTCTTTGGGCCAACTACAAAGAGATTTCTAGAAAAACATACTTTCCCCACCACAAAACAATTTCACTTAAAAATAGAATGCAAATATTTTTTTAAAATAGGGATAGTCATTATAAGAAACATGGGAGATGGTCAAAGACACTCTAAACATGGTTCCACACTATGGTTTTTCTATTACAGAACATGTAATTATTTTCAATGAAGGGCAGGGTCCGGGGAAGAAACTATTCATTGACATGATGTATAATTGATCTTTTAAAAACAAAGAACCAAATGATGCTTACAAGTATCTGGAAGGCCATGCTGAACAAAAACAAACATGGGGAACGTTACCATATTCTGAAAAGCCACAAGAAACTACAGGAAATCATACACATTGATAAGTGGAAATCCTTATGGAAAAACTCACAGCACTCTTTAGGAAGGTTGAAGAGATAGACCTTAGGAATGTCCATGAAATCCAAACTGTAGACCCTGTTTGCACAATTTGTGACTAACATGACCATAATACAGAAAACACCCCAACCATTCCATCCATAAAGGATGTTCTTTTAGGAGGACCCCCAGTAGACGTAAATGCATTGAACTTTCAAAAGCATCAATAACAAAACAACATCATCCCAAGGAATAATGACCAACCAGGATTCCTTTGGAATGATAACCAAATAACTAGCCAACCATAGGGAAAAAAATACTTACATCCCTTGAAACTACTAAACTCATAACCACTTCCAAACCCACCCTAAGAAATACCAACAGCCACCATTCCATTTTCAATAAACCATCCCACCAAGAAAAATATCCCCTAGGATAAACCAATCTTCTCAAGCACTACCCCAAACTGTTCCACAAATCCTACTAGAACAACAATGCAAACAAATTAAAATAATGAACTAGGAATTCTCTTCCCTAAAACAAGAACATCAATAGATCAAAACTGGAAATGCACCCATGCCTACTCAGGCGGTGCCATCATAAAATTCCAGGGGTGAGTCACGTTGTACTCAAAGAACTCATAAAAAACTAAAGTCTATGACTATTTTATGAAGTGGTAAATAAATTGAGAAATGTGAAAAAACTAATTCAAAAACCATATAAAGAGTAAAACTTGGATGAAAATTAAAATTAACCAAATGAACAAACTGAAAAACCTGATAACATTGCCAACAAAACAACTCGTCATCAAACAACCCCACAACCTCCACCATTTCCTCAATGCATGAGGGGGAAAACCAGGCCTGAATTGAGTGAAAAATTGAGGGAAATCTTCTCACATGTCATATTGAACATTACAATTCTCTATTCAATTTAAACCATACCTGTCTACTCAATGTACCTTAAAGACTTGTTCAATTTTTAAAAAAAAATTACACAAAAACCAAGCCCTTTTGGCTGATAATGTGAGTACCACGATTCAAGGGACCATTCCTCTTAAGTTTAAAGACCTGGGTTTCCCTTACATCAATGATGAACTAGGAGAGAGAAAAGTTGTCAAGCCCTTGTGTGACCTAGGTGCTAGTGTCAATCACATTCCCTATGCTGTGTACGGCCAGTTCGGCCTAGAAGATCTCCAAACCACATATGTCACACTTCAACTTATTGATCATAGCATTTGGGTTCTAAAGGGGATTTCAAAGTACATTCAGGTAATGGTGGAAAACTTCATATACCCTACTGAATTCATTGTCCATGACAACCATCCAAACATATGAGATAAAGAACACACCCCTATAATACTTGGTCGTCCTTTCCTCGCAACAATCAACTCTGTAATCCATGTTTGAAAAGGGTTCATTACCATCACCTTTGGAAAAATGAGTCCAGACTTGAATATCTATAATACAAGCTCCCAAATAGGGGATGATGAGGAAATTCATGTAGTAAACATGATATGAATTATTGATAATGAATCCATAGAACATTAAGGAATATTTGATTGATGTTTATGTTAGGATGACAATGATTTCCATTGTTCACATGAAGGATGTTTATGTCCTTGGCTTGAATCATTTTCAAATTGCACTTATGATGATGTCTTAGGTCCATTAATCGGTGAAAAATTTCAGGAAACTACTTTCATGGAGACAAATCAAACTTCATTCCCTAAATATGATCAAACCAATCATGTAGTTGAAACTTCTACACATGGAGAATCCAACCCGATCTAAAATTTTAAAAAAATTGTTCTTGATCCAATGTCCCAATATTCTGATGAAATTCTGAACCAACCTAATCTTGAATTGAAAGAAATTCCTTTTTCAAATAAGTATGCCTTCCAAGGAGAAAATGGAACACATCCTATTGTTATTTTTTGTTCTCTAAAATCCAATCATGAGAGGATTCTTCTTGATTTCCATAGGAAACATTAGAAATCCATTGTTTGGACCCTCTCTGATATTATTGGGATTAGCCCACTAATCGGGACTCATAGGATAGTTCTAGATTCTGATTCAAAGCCCTATCGTCAACCTCAATGGAAAATTAATCCTAATCTCATGGAAGGGGTGAGAGAATAACTTCTGAAATTTTTAAAAGCTGGTTCATTTATCCCATAGCTGAGAGTGAGTGGGTATGGAAAATATAAGTGGTTACCAAGAAGGTAGTAATCACTTTGATAACCAATAAGGATGGAGAGATTCTTCCAACTAGGGTGAGTAGTACCTAGAAAGTCTGCATAAACCAAAGGATGATAAACACTTTCACTAAGAATGACAAATTTCCCTTACCATTCCTTGACCAAGTCAATGATATAGAGGAAGGTCATGAGTACTATTATCTCTTAGATAGGTACTCGGGGTACAATTAGATTGATTTATCCCTATAGGATCAAGGGAAGATGACATTTACCCTTCCATTAGGCACATTTTCTTTAAAATGCATTCCCTTCGGGTTATACAATGCCCCTGGAACATTCCAGCGGTGCATTATGGGAATATTCTCAGATATTCTATGGGATTTTTTTGAGGACATCATAGATGAATTCTATATCATTGGGGATACATTTTAGTAATGTATTTGGAATGTTGAGAGAGTTTTGTCTAGATGTGAAGAAATGAATCTGGTCATAAACTGTGAAAAAATACATTTCATAGTTAAACAAGGATATGTCATTGTCCATATAGTCTCAGGTAGGGGGATTTAAGTTGATAAAGAAAAGGTTGACATAATTCGTCACCTTCCAACACCCAAAAATATTAAGGATGTGAGGTATTTATTAGGACATGATGGTTTCTATATATTATTCATCAAGGACATTAGTACAATCTCATGTCCCCTTTGTGATCTCTGATTAAAGGATGCTCCATTTGTTTGGACAGAAAGTTGTGAGGGTTCATTCTCAACCCTAAAATACTCTCTCACCTCTCTTCCCTGTATGAAATCTCAAAATTGAATCCTTCCTTTTGAAATTATGTTTGATTTCAATAACTTTGATATAGGAGCTATGTTAGGACAACATTGTGATAAAACTCCTTGTGTCATTACTTATGAAAGAAAATACTTAACTGATGCCAAAATCAACTACACAACCACTAAAAATGAGTTACTTGCTATTTTGTTCACCTTAGAAAATTTTAGGTCCTACCTCTTAGGATCCCACATCACTGAGTTCACTGACCATTGTTCACTAAAATACCTCTTCAAAAAACAAGATGCTAAGGCTAGACAGATTAGGTGGGTCCTTCTCTTACAAGAATTTGACCTAAAAATCAATAACAAAAAGGGTGTTGAAAATGTTGTATCTGATTACTTTTCTAGGATGGAATTCAAAGACAACTAAAATCACCTTTCTATGTATGATTCATTCCCTAAGGAACACATATACTCTATGAGTGAATGCCCTTGGTATGCTGACATAGACAACTACATAGTTACAGGAGTCATTCCAAAATTCTCAGTGACTCAAGCTCGAAGGAAATTCCTTTCTGATGTTAGGAACTATGTGTTTGATGACCCATACCTCTATAATTTATGCTCTGACCGAGTCATTATAAGGTGTGTCCCATAATCTGAACGAGTTTCCATCCTAAAATTCTACCATACAGAGGCATGAAGAGGTCAATTTTCCTCAAAGAAAACATCTACTAAGGTTCTTTAGTGTGGTCTCTTCTGCCCCACCCTCTTAAGGGACTCGTACAAATATTTTCAAAGTTTTCATAAGTGTCAAATAATAGGGTCCATCAAAAAAAAGAATCATATGCCACTCACTCCCATTTTGGTCATCAAAATCATTGATTATTGGAGAATTGATATCATGGGACCTTTCCAAGACTCTAGGGGATGTCTCTACTTCCTCTTGTCTATTGATTATGTCTCAAAATGGGTTAATCCCATTCCCACTATTTCTAATGATCATCATGTTGTTATGAAATTTCTAAAAGAGAATATATTTTCTAGATTTGGAATTCATAGATTATTCATTAGTAACAGTAGAGCCCATTTTTGTAATCGAACATTATCTTCACTCATGTCTAGGTATGGGATTTATCACAAGGTTACCACTTCCTACCATCCTTAAACCAATGTTCATGTTGAGTTATAGAATAGTGAGATTATTCATATTCTTGAAAAAACTATCAATCCCTCTAGGAATGATTGGTCCGAGAAACTCTTGGATGCTCTTTGGGAAAATCGTACAACATAGAAAACCTTCCTATGAATGTCCCCATATACGATGGTTTAGGGAAAATCATTCCATTTATGTATTAAAATTGATCATAAGGGGTTTTGGGAAATTAATAATATAAATTATGACTTCTCACTTTTTGGAACAAAAAGGAAATTAGATCTCAATGAACTTGAGGGACTATGGATGGAGGCTTATGAAAATTCAAGGATCAATAAAGCTAGAGTTCACTCCTACCAATCTAGGAATATCAAAGTCAAACTTTTTGAACTAGGAATTTTTTTGATCTTGTATAGTTAAAAACTTCATTTAGACCTAGGAATGATAAGGTCTAGATGGTCAGGTCCTTTCATAGTGCATCATGTGTACCCCCTAGGGTAGTAGAGATTCAAGATCTCACAAGTGGTCTCATTTTCATGATCAATAGTTATAGGTTAAAACCATTCATTAAATCCTTAAATAAACAAGAAACAAAGGTTGAGTTAACTAAGACAACCTATGAACCAAGAAAAAATTGATAGATTTGGGATCCATGTCAGGCTAACGACGTTAAAAAAATCACTTCATGGGAGGAAACCCGTGGTTTTCATGTTTCTAAACTTTTTTATTCATCATTATTTTTCAAATAGGAATAATTAATCATTCTAATATGAAAAAATATATAAAACAATATATACATTTTTGGCATGTTCTTCTATTATGAGTGCGGATAGGTATAAAATGGTAGTGTTATATTCATATGTGTCACGTGGTGTGATCCTTGAGTAATACCTTACCCGTAAATTTAAAACGAAGACAATGCATCATCCGTTTATTTTTTTTTTTTTTTTTTTGTGTTTGTATGTTAAACTATAAATAAAAATATATAAATAAAAATACAATAATGAATAAAAAAAGTGGGACATGCTCTAGGCAATGGGGAAAACCCCATCACTACCGGTGAAGCCACGGGGAATTGAACCCAGGACCGAAGGGAGAGAGGGGCGCGCTCTTACCACTATCCTACGACATATAATGTTCCATTATTCTATAATTCTTATATATATGCTTATATTTTAATTTATTTGTTATATAAATATATATAGATAGTTTTGTTTTGTTAGTTTGTTTGTTTTTTCATTTTTCCACTACGGAATTCTCTGAGTGACATAGAGATCAAGAGATTAAAAGGAAGCAGTAAGAATTTCAACATTAAGGTGACTTTATTCCATGATCCTCATTTTCAATTTCCTTTTTGAGCTCCCATTATCTGCCTTTACCCCTTTTAAATTTCCTTTTCTTCAAACATAGTGGATATTGTTATTTTATGTTGGGGGAGATGAAATAAAATGATGCTTTCGACGTAAAAAATTGCTTTTGTTTGAAAGAAATGATTTGAAAAAAAAGTGTGTAAATAGAATGAAAATTTACCTTAACTTTGAATATTATAATAAAAATTGAAAACAATGAAACTAAATATCAAATAATTTATCATTCCCTGATTCAGATTTTAATCCATGTATAATTTCATGAGCATAGATTTTGGAAACTGTGGCTGTCTAATGTGATATTTCATCATTTATATTTTCATCCAAATAAAAAAAAAGATCAGAACACACATCTTTTTCATAGTGGGGTATTAGTTTGAGTTTATGGGTTCCCTTAAAAAATATAATAGGTTTTTGCGATCATTTTAGTTTTAATATGAGTATTAATAAAACAGTATATTTCCTCATAGAGTAATGAAATAGCCTAATGTGTGGCTTCCGACGCTTGGGGATCGTGACTCCATTGTTTTCTGGCCCAAAGATAGTAATTTTACTTCTATTTGTGGTGATATGATTTTTTTTGACTGAGTTAACTCGAGATGATTCCCAATTATGTGGGATTCACTTGGTGCCCTATGGTCTTTGAGCTTGGGAGTCATTGGAAATCTCTCACTACATGGGTTGACTCTATTGACTGCAATTTCAATTACCATGGAAAATTTACCAAAATAAAATATATATATATATATATATACAAAAAATTAAATACTCATCTTAATATTAAAATGTGATTCCACCTAGTTCTTCCATCATTTCCCCCATGAATAAACATGAACCCTCATGTCTATTGCGATACACAACACATCATCACGCTTAATTGATATTGGATGAAATATGCTAAGTAATTTGAACAAAGGAATGGTATTGGGATTGGGATATTATTATGAAAATATATTGTATTTAAATATTTTAATGGGTTTCCTAGTTTTTTGATACAATTTTTTTTGATAATTGTTTATTAAAATGTTCTTCGAAAAGGGAATTTGAATTTCACAATTTTTTTGATATATTTTGCACGGGACGAGAAAAACACAAGTTGGAAGGTGTGATTAGCCACTGATTTAGGATAATATTAATTGTTAATATATATAATATTCATGTTATTTATTATTAATAAACACCATTTTAGTGCGTTTTACACTTTGAACATCATTTCAAATTATGCTTGTAATTCCTTCATCAAATTCACTATTATTTGGTAAATTTTTTAACATCATTTAAAGTCCCAATGATCCTGATTTTATTTTAATATTTAATATTTAGGTTTTTTATTATATTGGGAACAATAAATACTTGTGGAGTGTTGGAATATTCATATTTTAAGACTAATAAAATGGTATTTTATGCAAACAATTCTGGAGAAGGCAAATTGGACACCATCAGACTCATTTGAATGTGGGGCCCGAAACACCTGCCCGATGAAGCCCAAATTTCATGGGATGATAGTAGAAACATATTGGAACATATAATTATTCAGGATCTAGTGCTACATCGGCCTCAATTGTGGTTATGCAGGAGGCCCAAGTGAGAGATAAAATATTTTTCCAGATTCTGTGGCCCAAAAAACGGCCAACAAATTTATTCATATCTCGGTAACTATGAATTCATTTGGGATGAAATTTTACATAGATCTAAGAAAAAACCAGAGATTAACTTTGTTTATCCATGGATCACTCTAATTAGGCCATATATAAGTCCATATAGGTGGGTCTGTTCAACAGATGCAAGCTAACTGCCATTTTGAGTCAAGGATAAAGAAGTTCACTCTCCCTTACTTTCCACCACCCCAGGCCTTCCATAATAAAGTGGGATGATTTGTACTATTGGAGGATCAACCCAAGGCTCCTAAAATACCTATTTTAGATAGTTTTTTGGAGGAGGTTTTCATATTTTGAGCTTCCATACATTGTAATGTTATACTACGATTTTGTTGTATCATGTTTGTCTTTCACATGTATGTTGTTCAATTCAATTTAGTTTCTTAATAACAGTTCTTATTATCCTATTATTATTCTGTTCTTCATATCACATTGATACCATTTTTTCAATGTGTTAACTTTTTGACAGCATCCCTTGAGATATTATCACACAACGGTGGAGTGATTGTAAGTTCATTGTGTTTTTTTACTTCTATAATTCCTCCCTCATGAGTCTACTTCCCGCATCCATATAAACCATATGATCAATGGATGTCTAACCAACTTATGGGTTTATCCAAGGGATTATAAAGGGGATGGATTGGATGTTATTTCTCGCTCCATTAAAGGATAATCACATCATTTAAATGATTATTTTATATGATTATTTTAAAACCTCTTCATCCATAATGAATTTATGGTCACACACATCAAGTTCTAATATAAACCGTTTCCCAGGAATGATAAAAAATATGATCCTTTAAGTGTATAATGATTAATATTTCAGTGTGTAGGAATTAAACTAATAAGTGAAGATTTTTTTTGATCTTCGTAAATGAACCCATCTCAAATAAAAGAATTTGAAATATTTTAAAATAAAAAAATTGATTCCAATCCACCCCTTGTTATAACCTAGGATCAACAATTCTTATAATTCTAATTCACTTATGACTTTTAGTGTTCAATTAAACACATATAAAATCAACCAAAATTTGTCCAGTTAATATCCCAAAATAGTCTATAGAATGTAAGTGTTTGTAGTTTACTTCTTAGGTCTCTTAGGAATCGACAACCCATGTTAAACTACAAGCGACCACTTAACCCAAAAATCTTGGGTATATTTGGGTGAGACAAACTACACACTAGATTTGATAGGTTATTGTATCACATGAAACTGTAGATCACTTTATTTGATGAGCATTTTGAAAAAACCATTGGCCAATTATGTCCCTATCTTGTAAATCCCATAATCACATGCATTATTTCTAGGAAAAATGACACAGTGTCCCACAAACCATTATGAAATTATAAAATCTTCTAAAAACATTCAAAACACAAAAAACCTTATAGAATGTATATAAACTCAAGAAATTGATTATGTTAAATCAAATTCAAAAAATAAAATCACGAAGTACCTCATAATTATGGTGTTACATTCTCCTATACCACTAGGATTTACTTCCCAAAAAAATTAGATATTTATAATGATCTGGAGGAGTTTTGGATATCATTCATCTATATGTCTCTCATGTTCCATTATATCCCCTTATATTTACAATGTATTTATAATTCTCAAACCAAACGAATGTGATGTCAATTTTTGAAACATTATTTCCTATTTAAGATACAAACCTCATTTGATTAAATATACCATCCACTTCACGATAAACTTGATCACATTGAACAAATGTATATTATAGGGATGGTACATCCTCAATTGAGAAACATGAATAGAATTTTGAACCAAAATAATGTGTGGTTTTAAATCCCACAAATATAAATGATACTAAATTGTTTCATTTGTTCCAAAAGGTCTAATACACTAGAAGAAAAACATTTTTTATTTACACACTCATGGATGTCGCAATCAATGATATACATTTAATAACACATTTTATCTTACATTACATGATAAATGTTAATGATGATTATCCATATAGTATTTCTAATATATTTTGGATGAAAGTATCATATTCACTGTGATTTGAATCCTCTTCGATTCATCCTAAAGAAGGATAGGTCCAAATAAGGAGGTTACTCAAGTATATACAAAAAATAGATGAGAACAAATGACAGGATATAAAATTAATTGAATGGATCCATATATATCATAGTTTAATAATTAATTTTATATGGAAATAATGGTATTGAAGAATTATCATCCAATGACCCATTAATACCCATAACACTTTCACAAAACACATCTTTCATTGTCAGAATAATTAAATATCATTGCCCATCCTTTTTAGGATGATGCATCCTAATAATAGCCAATTAGGTTCAAAAATAATATTAGAGGGACCAAAAAACAACAGTGGTAATACAAGGATTGTTTTAGGAAGGTATCAAAATTGGATTTCAATATAATTTTACCACCTATGAAATGTAGAGAATTTTCTAATTTTTTACTGTATTAGATTTATAAAAAATGAAATTGGGGGAAATTTTGATTTGGTGAAAAATCACCCAAATAAAATCATGATACCTAATATTTTATTATAAACCCATGAAAAATCAAATAACTTCCTTCTCCTATTATTTTATGGGTATAAGTAATGAATGTAACATTCATTTAAGTCATTGGGGGTCATCCTTGACCTAGTGACTACTTAGAAACTATGTTATATAATCATCCAGATTTCATTTCATACCCAACCATAAAAAAATGGTTCTATATTCGATTATAAATCATTTTTATTGTTTGATGGATGACACATTTTAAATGGATAAAAGTAGAAATATTTTCTTTTCAAAAATATTTTCGAATGAATATTCCATCGTGAAAAATTAGCACATTGTTCTGTTATTGTTTTCATCTATAAATGGTTTCCCCAACATTATGTTTTGATATAATCATAAGGAAATTAAAATTAAATATTTGAAAAGCATTATATTTTCTAACCAAAATAGTTATGAGAGTAAATGTAAAGAATAAAATGACTTCATTATATTCCTTGTAATCTAAATGGGTATTCATAATAATAATCCGTATATTCCAAAAATCATGAATCTCTCTAGATTGTTGATTATAAAATATTTGTCTCAAATAATCAACCACCAAATTTCCATTACATATGGTATAAAAAATTAAAATGTCTAAAATCCTATGATATTCTATCCATCATCTTTTCCTTAGGTTTATATCACACTCTAAAAATAAGTTTTTCAAGATTTTATTGTGTTTGAACAGAGATAAATTTAATCCAATGTGATAATGTCACCTTGTTTTCAAAGAAATATCCACCATAATAAATTCTAATCACAGTCTAGAAAATTATATTCATATATTCATAACATTTATAATCTATAATCATTGAAATAAACAATTTTCTTGAGAACACAACCAAACCAGGATCTCGATCCATCATAATAATCCACATAAACATTCCCATGTTCTGGATAGACATGAATTGGTATCAATGAGAACATGGACTTATGATCGGAAATAGAGTGTCTAAATTCCTAAAAACATTATAAAGAGATCCCTTTACCATCATCATTGTCAAACAATATTTGATCCGTGATAAGTCTCGAACAATGTAATAATAGTAACATACTAAGCCTATAAATTTTTGTATATCATGGAAATTTATCTATGGGTCCTATGAGATGAATTATTCTATTTATTAGGGTCTAATAATATTAATACATATATAAGTACATTGACAAAGAATAAATCTTATTCTATAAATAAATATAATGTAGGTAATTTTTCACATAATTGGTTGTCTCACAAAATTCTAACAAGAATATTTATATGTTATTTATGTAATTTTATGAATTATAATACCCCTAAATTTTGTAATGAAATACCAAAATCATATAGTCTAGGAATCATTAAAATACATGAATCATTAATTCTACAAAACTATTGGTCTGTTTTTGATTTTAAAGGTAATTACCCAATATTCATAATGACTATAACATCCCACAAATTATAGATTTAGAGTATCCTATTTCATAAACAGTATATAACAATACACGTACAATAGAATATTTTTAATAAATATTTGGATCCATTAAAATGATAAAAAAATAGCATCCATTCATGGAGGGGAATAAAAATTCTTTACTATAATAAGATACAATTAATTATAATCAACACAGTGTTATAAGGATTCATCTATCTTCTATAAAATATAAACATGGGTTAACCAAAGCAATATACAAAGTCATATAATTCCTTTAATGAACAATTCCTATAATTTTTCTATCATTATAAATAATATTATTAAGGAAATTATATATTATAGAATTAAAATATGATTAATTCTTAAAATAGGATAAGTAAAAACTATACATTCCATTTATGTTGAATAACAGTGAAATTTCCAAGAAAAATTATTCGATAATAGTCTTCAATAGTTGTAAAATTTAAAATATTAATAATATAATTGGTTCTAAAAGGGACCATTTCTAATTGACCAGAAATTATTCCAATATTTTTTTGAAAACATTCCAAAATTTTCAGTATTCATATTTATTCTTCCTTAAAATAGACACACCATTCCATAAAAAAATGTTTCCTTTACCTACTTAACATAACAATCAATATGATAAATAATAGAAACTAACAAATACATTCCATGTATTAAGTTATTTATACCCATATATAAAACCCAAAGGTCCTAAAAACTAGAATACATTAATTATTATTGAACATGTTTTACATTTATATCCCATACACTCTCACTAATCATAAGGTTTATGGATTTTTAAAATGTGATACATCATATAAATATATATCCCCATTTGATAAATGATAAATTTGTAAATAAAATTATTGGATGAAGTTGTATAAAAAATAACTCACATAAGTATTATGTGAAAAATAATAGTACCATGTACAACTAATAAACCTAATTGATCTACCATGATCATCTTCTCAGCACTATATATTTCATTACTCACTCCCACTTGTACCTTGAATTAGTATTGTGGTTTCATTTCTTGAATAGTTTAGGAATTATTATAATCTCATCAGTTTTCATTATTTAGAGGATGATAAATTTTTATAACATGATTTTCCAGTGGAAGAATAACTTTTTTGAGACACAAGAGATATATTTTAAAAAATTTAATTTTTAGTGTTAGGTAAATAAAAAAAAATATATCCAGTATCATTAGATTTTTGACATGATTTGGGTGGGTACATAAAATATTCCTTTTTGTTATTTGAAAATCTAAATTTGAATCAACTTGGAATGATACTTGGGTGTGGAGGAATGTTATGTGATCAATAGGTTTGGATTGATGATTTTCGTTCTCCTCGTTAGTAGGTGACCCTATTTAAATTATTCCTATCATTATAGTTCCCACCTGTACACAAGTTTGAAAATGTATTTCCTCAAATAGGGTTCGTAGGAGTATCACATTCCTCTAAAATATCACTCAATTATAATATTCTATATAATCAGAAATATAAAATTCAACTATCATTGAACAAATTTCATATCACGATACCAAATTGAAAATGCGTGCCATTGGGGATGCACAAAAATCCTCAAGAGGATAAGAACAATATAATTTCAGAAAAATTGATACATACTCTATCATTGATTTATTAGAATTCATAATATAGAAGAAATATTTTATTCTTTCTATCTTTTTTATGGGGTCGAATATATAATTTAATAATTATTCAAATCCCTCCCAAGTGAGACCTTGGACAAGTTTTCCTTAAAAAACTAAATCAATGTATTTTCATATATGATCCTCCAACTTATAAACTACTAAATTAATCTTTTGATTTGTTGTAAATGAATGGATTCAAAATATCGTACATTCCAATTATCTTGAGGGGTTTCTCATTGATCCAAAAAGTCATTAATAAGTTACCATTATCCATGTGCCTCCATTCTAACACATTATTATAAGTCCATAATGATAATGAAACACAATGTGAAATTTTTGACCCAAACCACCCATTCATGCCATGTTTTCATAAAAATTAATTTTACATAATATAAATTTTTCCCTTTAAAAAAATTAAATGTGAAGATATTCTTGTGTTAAACCAAAATAATAATTCAACCCACAATTCCATGGAGTATTTAAAAAAAATATTAAAATACCATGAATTCCAATTTATCGACTAATGAGGTTTCTAAAAATAAATCTATATGTATTTCATTAAATGAAATTAATCTATGTTTTATTGAATTAATATTATAAAATATATAGAGAGGACAGAGACTCCACCTACCATGAATTGGGCGAAAAAATTAATGTAGGGCCTAATGAATCATCTAGATATGGGATCAATATTTATTTCCATCAATATATATTATAATTATCTCATCTGAAAAAACATAATAGAATATATATATTCACAGTATATTATATCTAATTTTTTATTCTACAAAAAAGTTTTGTATTTATAAATAATAATGAATCAATTAGTGAAAAGGGATTTTATACCTTCAAACTCCTAGATCCAATACACATTATTCCATTCAGAATGAGTTCTATTGGTAGAATGTAACAACCATGAATCATGTATCTTAGTGTAGGTATCTACATTTTTTACATTGGGATAGATACATGATATTTAATCCCAAAGGATCAATTAGTTTAGTCGTCTTGGAGAACGAGATACATTCATGATTCCCACATTACCTTCGGAATTGAATATAAATCATTAAAAAATAAAATGATCAAAATCAATTAAACTCTATTAAGTAATTCATTATCATATCCAAGGGAATATTAAAAAATATTGGAGAAATTAATTGATAATTACATGTTACATTGAGAGGAAGATATCATGTGTAATTAAAGAATAAGCAATACTAAATGATAAATAATTGGAAAAAAATCTAATTAAACTATAACATGGGAAGAAATGAATCCATGGATAAAATCAATGCACTAATCTCATGGAAAAAATAATAACTAAATTCCAAATGAATGAAATTAAAACTATATGTGTAACCCCATGAGTTTTTAAAGGAATAAAATTAGGTTAAATAGAGATTATAAGATGTAGGACCATGCATATAAGATAATATAACATACTGAGACATTATGATAAACTTATAAATTCATTCTCTATGATATAGTGGGATGCACACAATGCCATGTCTAAATGAGACACAATACATTAATAAAATATTATTAATTAAAAAATAACCTTATAAACTTGCCGTTAAATTTTTGAGTGTTAATATGACTAACAAAATTATGAAAATTAAATCGTTTAAACATAAATCAATTTGATATATGTTGATTAGAAATCAAATAAGGATCATTGATTTTTTTTAAACAAAATTTTTATAAAATACATTTTAATCGTTTTTTGTGAACATAATTTAAAATTAATTATTATTAGTTTTATCATATTAATTAAATAATTTAATAATGTTTTTGAAATTTTAACACCTTAATTATGTTAGTGTGAATATTTGGTATTTTTTGGAGACCTTTCTTTTTTTGTGTAATAGTGAATAATATTGAATTTTTGTTGAAGACCACCTCTGAATTTCTATAAATTATAATGTTAATCATATTATTAGTTTTTAAATGATATATTAGATCTATTCAATATATATTTATCTAAATTCTCTCATTGTAATCATTATAATATTAATTTTTATATAAAAATATTTTTAAACGTTTGATCATTTTCACTTTAAAATACCTCTTTCTCATCACATATATGATACTAATTTTAATTAAAATTATGATATTTTTGTGAGTTGAAATTATTAAAATGGATTAAATTTTATAATAAACATATTTTTTATAATCTAATATGTTGAAATTAATATTTTACCATAACTATATGTGAATACAGCTGAAATTAATTACATCGATTGAGGTTAAACATTTCATTGTGAATTATATGATTTTTTGTGAAAATTAATTTTAAAAAAATTTGGGTATTAATTTAATAATTTTTATTTCATATTTATAATCAACAGGTATAAATTATTTATTAATATTCATTATAATTTTATTTTTAAAAGATAAATTACCTAGGTAAAAAAAGATACAAGTTACCATGGTAAGAACTAAAGGGTAAAATTTATAAATATAATGTCTAAGGGATGGAATTATAATTATTTTATTTTTCTTACGGTGGAGGTTTTTTTCAACCAAATAAATAATCCCCTACACTATTGATCCATTTTTTGGAAAAAAATTTATTGGTGATCTCAAAATATTTAATACTTTTGGGTATTTACAAAAATGATACTCCTGAATTATAAAAGAGCACTCACCACCCTACCTTATTTAGAACTATCAATAAATTTGGCTCAACCAAAAAATTAATAAGTAACTTCCTGACATCCATTACATCATCCTAGAATCCTACTTTTTTGTAAAAGGCTATCATAGGTAGACTTTAGAGAAAACCTAAGGTGAATACATGAAGGAGATGTAATGTTCTTCAATGAGCATATTTATTTTCTTCCCTTCTACATCTTATGAAGTTATTATTGTAACATGATTATATAATATAAGAATATATATATATATATATATATTAAAATATATTGTTATGTTAAGGTTGTGACCTACAACTGTACACACATTCAACAAATGGGTTACAAAATAATCATTCATGTGTATGTCGAACTACTGCCTTGCAAACCAATGTCGTTTTTTTCCAATACCACATCACATGGTTAGTCATGAGTGTGGATATAAATTAGATATATTAAATTTATAAAATAATAATACCTACATATTAATTTTATCATATATCAATTTTTGAATTTCCATTCTATAGGGGATTCAATAAGGTCACTCATGTGTAGAGAAGACTACCACCTCACAAATCAATGTCATTCTCATTTCACATCAGGTCAGGCCACGCCCCTCGGTCCAGGCCACGCGACTCACCGTGCCAGTCAAACCCCTTTTCTGTGTCGGACCCACCAAAATCGAGTCAACCCGACCCGCATCCCATCAGGTCTAACGGACCGGGCCCGTTTTCACTTAAACATGAATAACATGAAGACCAAATGTCTGATCGATGCACCGTCTGCGGCACTGGGACCCTCGTGATGAGGTGGTCCTTTTTCCTTACTCTAAGTGAGTTTTGGAAAAATTTGGAAAAACGGCCGGGTTGGTTTGAACCCAAAAGAAAACGGGCCCTCGGAGCGGAAACACTCATAAATTAAGGGTCGGACGTCCGATTGATGTGCCATCGACTACATTGAATTCTTTTTGATAAGACGGTTATTTTGGAATACTCTACGTCATTTTGAGATTATATTGGAGTTTGGTTGGGTTCGTTTTAGCTTAAAATCCAACCGGGCCCCTAGAATGGAAAAGGTAATAAATCACAGACCCGGCGTCCGTTTGACGTGTCGTCTGTTGCATTGAGACCCCTATGGCGAGGCGGTCCTTTATGTTACTTCATCGTGACACTTAGAAGTAACGACCAGTAGCTCATGGAGAGGACCCTCCCGGAGACGAGCATAAGGAGTGCGGAGACCTGGTAGCTGTAGACCTGACGACTGCTTGACCAATTCGACTCGGAGTGATTCGATTAGCCAAGTGGATGGAGCGCCCGGTATTTGGCAGAAAAAACATGTCGGACAGAGCACCTGGTAGTTGGCAGCAGTCCCGTGGTACTCGACCGGAGGAGTACCTCTGTTTGATATTAGGGGGAGTCCCCAGTATTTGGCACAGACCCACAGCGGACAGAGCGCCCGGTATTTGGCAGTAGACCCGCGGTACTCGACAGGAGGAGTACCTCAGCAGTCTAAGGTTAGTCTGTAGCACCTCAAAGTTGTGATAGGGCCACTATACTCGACAGATGGGGAGTTCTCTAGCAGTTGTGGTTTCAATAATGAAAATCATGGTTTGAGATGATTTAGTGACCTTTGTGTTTTCCTCATGATTGAGATGGGTTACTTGATAACTTAGGTATATGTATGGGCATATACCTAAGTAAAGGTTATCTATTGGGATATTTCTTTGTGGTTTATCCTTGTTGGATTTAGTGAGATCTTGAGGGTCTCAGGGTCCCTACTGAGTATCGTTATACTCATCCCTGGATGGGCTATGCCTGCACCTCATTGTGTTGGACGCAGACGACAGACAGTGATAACCGAGGTAGAGTGTACGAGGACTGGATGGTACCCAGAGGTGGAAACTCGGCGTGATGGCACACGAAGTAGACTGATAGACGTGGAGTGCTGAGGAGGTCATCTGTTCCTACCCTTCATGTAGGAACCCGGATGACGATCCAGGAGCTGCTTCACCATACAGCTGTTTGTCTTTTCAGTTGTACTTTAGTTTCTGTTGTAGTTGTACCTTTCTTTTGGGGTTGTATTTCCGGACCCATTGTATTTTCATCTCACTTGTTATACTGCTTTACTTATTTTTTTCTTCCTCCTTTACTCTGGTTGTGTGCGTGTTTATGTTTTATATAGGCAATGTATTCCCATTTATAGGGATTAATGCTTTTGGTGCTAGTCGCCAGCCCCTGGCCTATGGAAGGCGGACTTGGGGTAGTTACGACATGGGCCCCAGGGTATGGGTTGGGATATATTGGTATCAGAGGATTCGGTTCTACCATAGAACATATGACTCTGATATTTTCTTTTCTGTGAAGCAATAGTGTTAAGGGTACTAACTGTCATTCTCAGTTCATGGAGTCGAGTGATGGTGCGGGCGACCGATGTATCCATAGACCCGGACACTGACATGTGATTTCCGACTCATTGCACAAAAACAATTATTGTGTGTGTGTCTTTAAGAGTTTTATTTAAGTTATCTCAAACCAAGTCACCTCACTAGGTATAATTTTTGACTGTGTCGCATCTGTTTCATTCAGGATGACACCCCGCAGACGAAAAGCTAGGGCCCCGAGTGTTGTACGTACTGACAGCCCGCCGAGCGACGAGGACTCAGTACCTGGCCCTCATCTAGTTGAGGAACCAGTGGAGGCACCAGGGGTACTACCTCTCATTGGGCAATCGATTCCACTAGCCCCAGCAGCAGGTGATGCACGCCGCTTGAGCGCGCTGCACGAGTTCCAGCGCCAGAGGCCACCCAGTTTCCAGGGAGAGACGGACCCACTAGCGGTTGAGGATTGGCTATAGGCTGTGGTCAGAGTCTTCAATCTAGTAGTTACACCAACAGAATTCATGGCGATCCTTGCTGCCAGCCTCCTTCAGGCAGTATAAGGCAGATGGTGGAGCCTGATGCTCTAGATGCATGTGAGTTGTCACTTCTATGGGCAGACATCGTGAGCCTATTCGGGGCGGAGTTTGTACCAACCACCCTTCGAGGGGTACAGACAAAGGAGATACTTCATCTACAGTCAGGAAACATGAGTGTAGCTCAGTACTCAGCGAGGTTCACAGACCTCTTGCGCTACTCTACATATATGGTATGAGACTCGTTCTTTAGGGCCCAATCCTTCGATTAGGGGATCAGGTGAGAGATTAGATATTTAGTTGTTTCTCATCGCATCCCGATGTAGATAGGGGTGTTGGATCGAGCCCTAGTAGTGGAGAGTTTCCTTGGTGAGAAAACTCTAGCAACAGGACCTACCACTAGTCGACATGTAGTGGAGTCTTTTGCAGCTGGCAGTAGATAGATGATAAAGGGCTCCAAGAGAACCAAACCCACCAGTGGCCGATTGCACGACTCAAGTTCAGCTGTGCGGGGCAATCAGAGTGGATACAGAGCCAGTCGTTCCCGGATCGGGCAGTGTTACTCCTGCAGCGGGCTTGGTCACATGGAACATGACTATTCGACTTACCGTACAGACGATTAGTAGATAGATGAAGGACCTCCCAGACAGAGGCAGATGTTCGATCAAGGATGACCGCAAGGAAAATGAGACTGAGGCAATAGAGTTGTCCACGTATTTGGAGGCGGAAGATGCTTCAAGGTGTTTCCACCACCACCACCAGGAGGTCCACCCCGACCGCACAGAATGGGTGGACATGGGAGAGCATAGCTTCAGGAAGCTGAAGCATATGACTATGGAGCATCAGAAGCAGGTGAACATGAGCTGGACTAGTTCCAGGCATTGAGTCCTTTTTTCTTGGTGCTTCAAGTTTCAATGTTGTTGTTTTTTGTAGTTGTTGTGTGTCTTTGTAATTGAGCTGCAGTAATAAAAGACACTTTTCCTTGTGACGGTTTCTTTTCTTCCTTCATGTGTGGTTGAAAATGAGAGGTTCCGGTTAAATATATTGACTTGACCCTCACTTTCGTGATTCCTACTAGAGGAGAACCATTGATCACACACTGATGCTGACAGTGTGACTCAACCCTTGGAGTAGAGAGTGATGGTTAGATCTCCGGGGAGTAGCGTTAAGGCCATTTGACATCGTCCAAGGCATGAATGTATCATTCATGTTAGTATTGACTATATTAGGGAATGGGCATGGTTCATCCAGGGGATGAGACTGGGTTTCTCTTTTCGACAAAGGAGAAATCTTAGAAGCTCTTACTGATCATACGAAACGAAGGGTGATCGTCGACCGAATTACCAAGTCGGCCAACAGTCCACTGACCAGAGATGGTATGAGCTATGATAGGGAAGGTGCATATCACCCATGAGTGGGTGAAGACTGCATAGAGCAGACAGAAGTCCTATGTTGATAGGAGACAGGACCACTCGAGTTCGTGGATGGAAACCACAACTTTATATGGGTCTCACCTCGACGAAGTCTATAGAAATTTGGCCTAGGCGGAAAGTTATTTACAAGGTTCATCAGACATTTCCATGTCCTCAGCAGGATAGGCGAGGTGGCTTACCTCTTGGCCTTTCCACCTCAGTTGCACCGGGTGCACAATGTCATCCACGTATCTCAGCAGAGGAGATGCATACATGACCTATCCGTCATTATCATCCATGGAAATCTGAATATCGATGACGGAGAGACTTTTATGGGGTTCTAGAAGAGGTTGATAATTGACAGGAGTGGGTCCTACATGGACGGCCGATTCCTCTTATATGCTTTCGCTAGCAGCACGGGAAACTTCTAGGATGACACATTGGAGCAGGAGGCTCAGATGTGTGCTCGATAATTCATTTAGTTTCCCTAGTTTGTGTTATAGCTTTATGGGGACGTAATTAGCTGAGGTGGGAGTAAGGTAATGACTTGAAAATTTGATGGAATATTTTTTCGTAATTTATTTGAATTTTATGAGTCTGTGGCTTCTGACGACACTTGATTCTGAGGCCCGGTGTGCCCAGAATTGATTTCCAATGTTTAGCTCGGGTACGTTCAGTGAAAAAATGATTAGGTTTTTCTATCTTTTGAACCAATGCTTAGAATTGAAATCTGAGGGCACCAATAAAATCGCAACGCTGGTAATTTCTTAAGGGGACTGTTACCATATTTGTGTTTAATGGGGGGAGAATTTTATTTTTGGGGTTTAATTAAGAAGTAAATAAAATTGTTGGAACAATTTTATTATGTATCTAAAAAGGTTAATTCCTCCCATGGGTAGTTAAGGGTGGGAGACACAACCACCTAACAACCCAAGTGTGGATGTTAGAGAGGTGGGACCCCCACGAGCCCCAACAATTTATTTTCCTCTAAACTTCTTAAACCCCCTCATTAATTTGGCATCCACCCTTTAATTGCCAATCTCTCCACCTCCCTCACCCCATTAATCCATGAAAACCCCTCAAATTAATGAGGATCTTTCCTCTCCATATCCTTTCCCTGTCTTTATTTAAATGCCAACACATTTAATTAAAGAGGACATTTCATCTCCCTTCTTTTAATTAATTTCCAATTCATTTAATTAATGAGGTCCTCTCCTATCCCTCAATTTAATTAATTTCCAACGCATTTATTTAATGAGGTGATTTGAAATTTTGAAGGATAAATTGCATTTGTAATAAAATAATAGGAGGAGCCTATTATTTTACTCGGAGGTGGGATTTCATTGTGCTAAGGAGGATTGGGAGAGATCTTGAGTTTTTGAAGAACACCGCCCTCCGACAAAGAATGATGACTTCTTCGACAAAGAACAGCGGTTCCATGAAGAACGATGACGTGCCACCCATTCTCTTCTCCATGACAAGAGAGGAGACGTCGCTTCCTCCTCGGGCGCACACCGATGACGTCTACATAACCTCACCCCTTGACTTCTTCCTCCACGACGCCTGATGGGCGACATAAATTCTTTGAGGTAGGGGTTTATTCTTTAATGCGACTATTTTTGTACCCCGTTCTTTATTGGGAATCATTGTTCAAATACGACCAATTTATATCACTTTATGCGGATGGTGTGGGCAGAACAAACATTTCCTGAAGACCCTTTGTTAATCTCGTTTAGAATTTTAGAATCGGAAAAAGAAGGAGGAGGAGGAACGACGCCATCGCGTCATGCCAGGAACGCGACAGAGGAAGCCAGCGTCGTCGTGCCGACTGAGCAGCAAGAACTGTGGCCCGCTTTGTGGGATGCTTCGGGGGAAGGACCAACCAGCCCATCGGTCGACCGGGTGAAGGGGATTCACGGATCCAGGAGGGTGTCGTGTGGAAGAATCACATGGCCCACCATGTGGGCCACGTGCGCCAGATGGCTAACCGGCCTAGCCTGCCGGTTTGAGAAGGGCAGTGCCGTTTGGCTGGCTGGCAGAGCGAGCCAGGCCGCACGCCCAGCCGGGCCACACCCCGTCGGGCAGGACCGCGCCCCTTCGGGTTGGGATGCACCACTTCGGGCCAGGCCACGCCCCTCGGGCCGGGCCGTGTGACTCACTAGGCCGGTCCAACCCCTTTTCCAGCTCGGACCTGCCAAAACCGAGTCATCCCAACCCGTCAGCCCATTAGGTCTAACAGACTGAGCACATTTTCACCTAAATGTGAATAACATGAAGACCACTTGTCCGATCGACACATCGTCTGTGGCACTGGGACCCTCACGACGAGGTAGTCCTTTTTTGTTACTCTATGTGTGTTTTGGACAACTTTGTAAAAACGGCCGAGTTGGTTCGAAGAAGAAACCAACCGGGCCCTCGGAGTAGAAACACTCTTAAATTGAGGATCAGACGTCCGATTTACGTGTCGTCGACTAAGTTGAATTCCTTTTGATGAGACGGTTTGTTTGGAATACTATTCATGGTTTTTGGATGATATTGGAGTATGGTAGGGTTGGTTTTAGCTTAAAACCCAACCGGGCCCCTTGAACCGAAAAGCTAATAACTCAAAGACCGGGTGTCCGATTGACGTGTCGTCTATTGCATTGAGACCCCTATGACATGGTGGTCCTTTGTGTTACTTATACGTGACACATGTAAGTAACGACCAGTAGCTCGTGGAGTAGACCCTCCCAGAGACGAGAATATGGAGTGCGGAGACCTAGTAACTGTAGTCCTGATGACTGCTTGACCGATTCGACTCGGAGTGATTCGATTAGCCCAATGGACGGAGCGACCGGTGTTTGGCGGCAGACCCACGACAGAAAAAGCACCTGGTAGTTTGATGTAGACCCGCAATACTCGATCGGAGGAGTACCTCTGTAGGTTCTTAGGGGGAGCGCCTGGTATTTGGCGACAGACCAACAGCGGACGGAGCACCCGGTATTTGGCAGCAGACCCGCGATACTCGACAAGAGGAGTACCTCAGTAGTCTAAGGTTAGGGAGTTGCGCCTCAAAGTCATGACAGGGCCACTTTACTCGAATGAGGGGGGGGGGGGTCCCCATCAGTTTTGGTTTAGATAATAAAAATCATTATTTGAGATGGGTCAATGACATTTGTGTTTTCCTCATGATTGAGATGGGTTACTTGATAACTTAGGTATATGTATGGGAATATACCTAAGTAAAGGTTATCTATTGAGATCGTTATTTGTGGTTCATCCTTGTTGGATTTAGAGAGACGTTGAGGGTCTCAGAGTCCCTAATGAGTATCATTATACTCACCCCTTCATGGGCTATAAACACACCTCATTGTGTTGGATATAGACAACTGAAAATGCTGACCGAGGTAGAGTGTACGAGGACTGGACGATACTCGGAGGTGGACACTTGGCGTGATGGAACACAGAGCAGACCAATAGACACAGAGTTCTAAGGAGGACATCTGTACCTACACTTCAGGTAAGAACCCGGAAGACAATCCAAGAGCTGCTTCACCATTCAGCTGTTTGTATTTTTTGTTGTACTTTACTTTATGTTGTAGTTGTACCTTTCTGTTGGGCTTGTATTTTCAGCCCCTTTGTATTTTCAGCTCACTTGTTATAGTTCATTACTTAGTGTTTTCTTCCTCTTGTACTCTGGTTGTGTGTGTTTTTACATTTTATAAAGGCACTGCCTTCCCAGTTATAGGGATTTACGCATTTGGTGCGAGTCGCCATCCCTTGGCCTATGGAAGGCATGCTTGGGATAGTTTCGACATGGGCCCCGGGGGATGGGTCGTGACACACAATTCCCCTTTCACATTTCATCATACACTTATTCACTTCTTATGATCACTGATAGCATTCTTTTCCTAATTAATAATTTTTAACATATTGAGATTCTAATATCACCCTTCATAAGATCCATTTTCCCCATTATATAAATAATAATGATGAAAGAATTTATTTTATTAGGTATTTTATATGTATGATGATGATGACTTAATGTGAATTAAGAAAAGTTTGGTTAAGTTGGATAAATTATATTTTAATGATATGGGTATTATTTATGTAGTATTTTTCCATATTCCGTAAAATTATAAACATTAAAGGTCCTCAAGAATATAATATTTCTAATGTTTCCTTTATATGGTGTGGGGTTTTTATGTGAAAAATTTGGTCACAATTATCGACATCAAATCTGGTAATGTACTGTACCTGATGTCAACACAAGATTAGGGATTGTGGGTTCCTAGGTGTTATAGTTGGTATCCTAGTTAGGTTTAGACTACTTTAGAGAATAGGATATTATTATATAATGATTTATTAAGATTTATTTATACCGTAATAGGTCTATAAGATTAAGGTTGATCATAAGTTTAATGTATTAGACACCTCATTTTAGGGTTTTATGTAGTAAAAATTTTTAGGTTATTAATGAACTTTTTTAAGACATTTAATTTGGTTGAGGTATTTGTAACCCCAAGGATAAACATGAACTATTATTTTAGAAGGAATAATTATTTATTATTAAAAATGATAAGGGGACAACATATATGCTGGTTGAAAAACAATCGCATTAGGAATGGAATTCTGGATTGAACAAATGCACATAGTTTAATAAAGTTAAAATGCCTACAACCGGAAAACATTATGTCATGGTTGGTATGAGAATTTTATAGGTAAATTTGAAGATTATTTTTGAGAAATATGTTATTTTCTTTTTGGAATCATGGACTAATATATGTTCAAATCATTTTAATCTTTGGGTTTCAAACATTGTTAGGAAATGATTGATTGGTTTTACGGATAATTATCTATGGAATGATTTGTTTTTAACAATGGGTATTTAAATTGCAATTTTGAGATTTAAGTATATAGATTTATTTATTTTAGTTATCTAGATAAACGCTAACCATGTTAGATTATGTTAATTTCTAGTGATTGGAGAATTTATTTTTATTATTTTGAGGATTAAGTGGCCCATTAAATGTTTATTTTAGTGTTTTAGGAATTAAAAATTGATCTCAAATAAATATAATTTATAGAAAAAGATAAGATTTTGTTTTTAACTGATTTAATCATTCAATTATAATCATCAATTAATTATATTTATATTTTATCTATGTATTTATGGTAATATAATTCCTCAACTTGAGGAAAAAAATTTTTAATCAAAATATTTATCATAGTACCACCAATTCAAGAGAACCAATGGTATTTTCAATCATCATAGATTTACTATTTTGAGACCTCTAAATTTGTGTTAATAATTAATTTTTTTATCAAATACATCAATGACTCTCATTAAATTTATATTATTTTCTTTTATTTACACCTTTGTACTAATATTTGGAAACCTAGTGATGTGTTATTTTATATTACATTTTTAATCCCCATTATCTATTTTTAAGTGTATTTGTATTGAACCTTTTGTTTAAATTTTGGTTTATAAAAAAATAGTTTCAATTTTTTTGAGATTATTTTCCAATTACGGAGATGCAATTTATTAAAGGGGGAAAATGTAACACATGACATTATTAAAATAATAAAGTTATATTTTATAGCTTGTATGAAACCAAATACCATGTTTATAATAGAATATAACATCCCGATACTTAACAATATATGTATAAATTCAATCTCATCGATAGCTTGTAAGGCATACAAAACTAGGTCGGAATGAAACAAAATACTTTAGTAAAATAATATTATATAAACATTACCATTATAACATAGCCATTAAATTAGATATTGTGAAAAGTAATAACTATATTATGACATTATTATGGTTCAAACATAAACTAAATTGATATCTATTTATTATAAATTAAATTAAAATAATTAAAAATTAAAAGAAAAGATTTTCAGAGAAAAAATGTTTTACAAAATATTGTGTAATCGTGATTTAGGCACCGAATTTATAATTATTTTTCAACACTCTTAGAATAATAATATGAAAAGAAATTATTTTTTGAAATTGGAATACCATAATTAAAATAAGATTATGTTTTTGTATTTTTTGGAGGGGTTTCATTTTTTGGTGAGTAGAGAGAAATATTTATTTTTATTTGAAAACTGCCACTTTGTTTAAATATTTTATAATGATAAATTAATTTTTTATTCATTTTAGTGTAAAATTATTTAAATTTTATATAAAATAATTTCATTTGGGTTATTTAAATCATTATTACACTGTGTTTAATATAAAAATTTCAAACTTTTGAAAATGTTCATTTAAAAAAGACGTTTTCTTATCACGTCTTTGAGATTAAGTTTAAATTAAATTCTTCCACTTCAATAAGATGAATTTTTTAAAATGAATTAAATATTTTGAATACAAATATTTTATACTATATTATACATTCAAATTAACATTTTACTATGAATATTAGTGAAAAAAAACTATAAATAATTAATGAGATTAAGGTGAAAACAAGGTTTTATGCATTACATTCATTTTTTTTAAAATAAATTTAACATATACATTGATTTTTTATTTAATAAATTGTATTTCATATTTATAAATATTAGGAATAAATAATATATAATTCCCAATTAAATTTTAATATTAATGGATAAATTTCTTATGTAAATAAGAAGACACAAGTTACTGTAGTAAAATCTAAATGGGTAAAATGATGTAAATATAATGTCTATTATCTAACATTATTAAAATTTATTTTTTGGGGGTGGGAGTTTTTATTTAAAAATTGAAAACTAAACTTCATTATTTATATATTTTTTAGGGACATTTTCTTTTGGAATACACTAAATAGGGAATAATATTGGTTATTCCTAAAAATGTAATTCATTATTAATTATTAATGGAAACTCATTACACTCCAATCATCGCCCCTATGAATCCATATATCTCAACCCTACTATATAAAAATAACATCACGAACTTATGACCTCACATTTGAAGAAATATGTTGTTCATAAAGCTATACTAAGAAGATATTAGTTCCAACATAAGGTGAATAGACGAAGTATAGGTAAGGTTCTTCATAGAGAATATTTATTTTATTCCATTCTCCAATTTATTAAATTATTATTATAAAACGAATATATTAAAACATCAAAAACTTATATATAATGATATTTTCTATGTTCATTTTTTGATATAATGTAATGCCCCAACCCCAGCTACCCAGATTCGGTGCATTACTTTGTAACATAGGCATGATCACAAAAGATCAAGTCTCAAAAGACCGATTAGTTTAGTAGCCTTGGAAACACTAGATACATTCATAAATCTTACATTACATCATAAATTGAAAAAATAATAACAAAGTATTCATAGTCCACACTCATATCCTCTTCTAACTATCCCTGCAGGTCATTCATAAAATACTTCTTCACATCCTGGAAAATATTAAAACATTGAAAGGGGTGAGCTCCGATGCTCAGTAAGGATAACAATATTGCGGAAGCATTCATAAAAAATCATTAACATTTAAGGCAATGTATAACTAAAACAAAAGTCTTTTTTAAACTTGAACTTCACAATAATATGACAAAAATAAAATGGGATAATGACATTCACTTACTCACATGGATATTCTAATAGTCGAATAATCATATGCAATATCAATAACCACTTTCATAATGAGGGAATGTATAATGCTAGACATTCTGAAACATTTTGTCAAGGCCTCGGCCAAGACGTCTAAAATGATTAAGGCCTCGGCCAAAACCATATATCAAATTGGGAAAGGGCCTCGGCCAATTCCACGTCTAGTTGTCTCATGAGACCTACCGATGCATCGAGGAGCTATAGCGTGCTCCACCCGTCACTTATTAAGTCCAATACATTCCTCATATGAATAGGTTTAAACATATCATAAACCATAACATAATCGTATCACATAAAACATGCATAAAGGAAACACAAAATTTCCACATTTCAATCACATGATATCAATACAATACATTGATATAATAAAAACGCTTTCAAAACCATTTTCAATACCAAAATAAAAGAAAGTTAAAACTTTGTATTTATTTTTCATTAAAAAAATGATGGCTTGTAGAGGAAGCCGAAACTCAAATAATGGTCACAGCGGCGGAGAAGTTGTTTTCGCCGCATAAGTACGGAAAGAAAAACATTCCCTTTTTGTCATTTAGTAAAATGATTCGTATAAAAAGATTCCTTTTGAATAAACTTAAAATTCAAAGGGGTTTATACACCGTATAAAATAAAGTTGTGTATAAAACAAAATATGCCTCAATGAAAGGGGATTGAGACGAAGACCTTAAAAAGATCATTTTTTTTAATAAAGTACATCTATAATGTGTATTCACTATATGTACACATAAATAATCTAAAAATACAAGATTGTACATAATAATATCATTACATAATTTGAAAGTAGGAGATTAACCCAAAGAATAGAAATTCGGTTAAGAAGTACGCTTACCTCGTGTCTGACTTGACTCAACCATTCTTTATCCTCCTGAATAATAAACTAGAGTTAATATATACCTTATTAAGAACCATTTTCAATTTCATTATCCTTATTATATCACTTATTACAATGATATGAACATTATGTAATTATTTAAGTTAATAACGGTCGTTTTGTCGATCTTTGGTACTTGAGTCAACAATAAACTTCTTATAATTACAAGTTGTTTATATGGTAGAATATCCATTATCTCCAGAATTATATTCATTATTTAGATGTCATATATATCTTATATATCCGGTATATACATTCATTTATAATATTATGTAACATTTAGAGGTAAGAAATGAAATGCACCGTTCATGGAGACAGTAAGCCGTACGTACGCATAAACGCTACTTTCATTTAAATTTCATATTTAATGGAACGCAATCATAATGATATAAAGGTATAATATAGTTCCATTATAATATCATATATAATATCATTTACTCCATCCTTTATACACCCCACATATGGCATTAACGATTCACATCACTTTGAGGGGGCGGTAGTCCGCACTTCCTAAAATGAAATTATCGCGTTTACCCATAATGGAAATCATAAAGTATGCCATAAATGAGAAATACAGAAGCATAAGAAAAACATAAACACAGTATATATCATATATAAATTTAGTGACATCTTAATGGCCACCTTTGAAGGTGTTATATGAGTGTTGAACAATCATCGTTTCGTGAGGCAGAAATTCGCCATCCACAGAAACCGTATGTTCTTTAACCATTAGATGTAGGTGTGTGTAAGTGTAGCTAGAATACTTCTTATAACAACATCATAGTATATTGAGGATACTGATGTTGTTACAAAAGAAATGAATAAAAAGATTTAAGGGGGTTGGAGAAGAAAAATAAAACAAAACAACATTAGAGAAGACATTACCTCAAAATCGGGTAACTCTTTTTGATTTGAGCCAAAGGCTTCCTTGAGAAAAGTTATGCCCAAAGTGAGGCTTCTAGAAGTAATTGGGGGAAGTTGGGAGAGTATTTGGGCAGAGTTTGGCCGAGCCAAATGGCTTGAATGTGTGAATAATGTGGTAGAGGTGGGGACCATTTATAAGTGGGGAGGAGGGGCACTTTTGGAAAGTAATGAAATGTTACATTATTACACAATGCTTTTCGGATTCTAAAGGTCCCACACTTATATAATTCGAGGCTAAGGTGATAAGGGTTCTAAATCTACCCATCAAATAGGCTTTGGACAAGTGTAATCCTTGGATTTTACATTATCTTCTCATTTTATTTAAATCGTTAAATAATGAGGTCATCGCTGCATCATCATAATGTCATAAATAATTTAATTTATTTAATGTCTAAAAATTATAAAAAAACTACTATGATGTAGGAAAGATTTTTATCTTTCCAATTAATATTTATAGTCAAAATTTGGACTTGTGTAACCCCACTTAAAAACTGTTTTAGTAAAACAACTCATTTTTGTGTCAATTTAATTTTAACATTAAATAAATATATATTAATGTCATTTTCGAACTAAAGTGGCTCCATGGGGTCCCCAAGTTGACCCATGGGTTGTCTTGGTCGGCCATGATTCATCCAATAGGAGTAGGACAAGTGTCAAGCTCATATCATATTATTAAAACATTGTTTTTACCTTAAACTACACTAATTACCTCTAATCGCGATTAAGAACTTAAAAGTTACTATTCACCAAAAAATTATTTTAATCTAATTGAACCACATTTTACTTCTTAATGACAATCATGTATGTCGGATTTTTGAAAATCAAATCACAGAAGTGGTAATATTTCATTTAAACGAAAAATCAGTTATTTAACTACCACTTAGTGGTTTCACTATTCATCAAAAAATTGACGTTTTTCAGAACAAGGCCAAAATTTCACCCTAATCTATAATTGATATTCTGAATTCAAAAATGATGTCTATTTTACAAAATTACAAACATATAAGTTGCATTAATTAATTTTATAATTAATTCCCGCTGTCCCAACAAATAGCGTGTTTTTAAGAAACAATTTATATCAAAAGATTGGCAATTGTTTATGTCCAATTTCAATGTTAAATTAATTCTAATGACCACCATTGGATAAAATGGTAAAAATATATTCTAATTATACTTTAAAACCACTCAATAGTATAACTTATCACTATAAATTATTTTGATTAAAAAAGTTGTTTTAAGTATTTTTCACTATTTATAAAAATTTTGAAGTTCTCAGAAAATTACAAAAAATTCAACATAGGCTAATTTCAATATTAGGAATACAAAAATGTAGTCCATTTTGAAATATAAAATTTCTATAATTTCAAAAAGTGGTTATTACTATTCATAACGGCTACTTTGATTAGTCGCGGTGTTTTAGAACTCGATGTTTTGTACAATGCAAGCTATTTAATTATTGAATGAGAAGCGTATCATAGAAGCTCGGGGTGTTACATTCTCCCCTCCTTCAATAAATTGCGTCCTCGCAATTTGAAATTTTTCTTGGAAAATAAAAGGTTGAAAAGAGAAAATACCTTTGATGAAAACCCATATCGGAAATAAGGTTAATAAATATATATCATTAAAAGAAAGAAAGATAAGTACAAAGGTCACCCGATATAGCCCATTCTAGGATTCTATGAAAAAATGGATATGGAGGAGAAACAAACCATCAAGGTCTGATGGAGAGTTATAGAAAACAGGATTAGGAGAAAGTTTAACCACAAGAAAATCACAAACTTGTGATTGGTTAAACGGTCATTGAATCCCCAGTTGGAAAAGTTAACCGACAACAATTTTGTTTTAAGTTACCTTTTATAATGTTGAGGAATTTATTTAAGAGATTTACTAAGAACGTAAGGGAATATACATACTTGTTATGTATACTTTCATTATTTAATAAATTTTTACCACAAACCCACCTTTCACTCTAAAAGGTAATACAACTCAAAAATATTCTATTTATCCTAATTGTATAAGGTTCCAAATATTAACACATACCATTTAGATTAGTAAAACTATTTTGTAATAACCAGGGACATCCTGTAGGCTAGTGGTAGGAAATAAAGGCTTTTCGGACTATGGTTGTTGGTTCGATTCCTGCAGCTTTGTCCGATGCGATGGGTTATTCCCCACCCTGCAGGTTGTCCTTTTTCTAAAATTGTAGTATTATAATATTCCAAAAATAGTCTTCAGAAATGCTTTAACCTTAAACAATACTATCCAAAGATCAACTTAATCCACTCCAACCTTTATAGTTATCCAAAATACCTCTGTCTAGACTTTCTCTAAAAGGTCTTTTGATTCCAAAATCAATTTATCAGATTCCCCAAAGTAAAGTTTCTCTTATTGTCACATACTAAAATATAATTACCTTCATCATATTAAAACCTTACTAAAATCAACAAGTACTGCAGTACAATCCTTATATATATATATCACATTATTCTAACAACCAGAATATAATCCATTAGTCCAAAAGAACCAATACATTAATTATTCTGCTTCAACTGTAGTAACAGCATAAGATTGTCCTTGATCCCTTTGCCTTTTCTGAGGTAAGTTTCCTTGATGCTTAGGACATTCATTTGCATAATGCCCCATTTCCCTACAATTTTAGCATTCAACATTGATAGCCTCTTTCTTTCCCTTGCAATCACGCGCCTGGTGACCTTTTTCTCCACATTTATAACAAACTCCCATTCCATTTAGGCAAGTACCAGGGTGATTCTTCCCACAATTATCACATAATGGAAAATACTTCTTTCCCTTTTTCCCTTTATCTGTCTCTTGTTCCACAGTTCTCTTCTTCTCTTGCTTTACTTTATTGTCATAAGATTTAGAGAATTCCTTTTCTGTCTTGATAGCACATGAGACAATGTCTTCGTATGATGAGAAGGATTGTGATACTAAAGCTCGACAGAGAAATGGTTTTAATCCATCAAAGAAACGATCAATCTTACTTCTTGGGTTACGTATATAATATGTATCATGCCTCTCTAACCTTGTAAAGTTGGCCTCATACTTTGCGACATTCTCATCCTCCTTTTGTCTTAGACTCAAAAATTTCCTTTCCATATCTTCTCGATGGTCACGAGGAAAGTATTTTTCTAAGAAAATATCTTTGAACTCCCTCCATTCCATATTCGATACGTCATCATCTTCCTTTGTGTTTTGAATTAGTGACCACCACTGATCGGCATCTCCAGTGAGGCGGTAAACTGCCATGACAACCTTCTCCCTTTCACTACTCCCCAAGGCATGGAATATTTTCTCTAAGGGATTTATCCATTGCTCAGCTACTATAGGATTTGTACTCCCATTGAAGGTTGGTGGTTGTTGCCTCATGAAACGGTCTAGCATTGATCCTCCACGTTGCGGATCAGGGTGCTCCATACGAGTAAGGTTATTATTCATAACCTGCGTGAGTTGTCCCAGTACGGTGAGAAGCTGATCAGCACCAGTTGTATCACTAGCTCCACCATAATTATCTTGAGCAGGAGGGCAATCCCTACATGGAGTGCGTGCATTGATATTGTTTCCATTTCTTCCACTAGGCGCCATTTCTAAACAATTGCATAAACTAGATCAGTTTATGAATCAAAATACATAATTCCATACTTGTAAAATACTTAACATAAATTAAACTATTTATGGATATAATCCATAATCATAAAAAGAAATGTTTCCTTTGAGGAAGTATATACTCATAACCCTTCATAGTGGTTCGTAAAGAAAATGAGAATTATCCTAAGCATATCCCCCGGGAGTGTCGTAACCAAGAGTGCAACAAGGCCCGTTGTCGTGCACCAGTTCCCGTTCGAGTCTAGCTCAAAGCGGTATTTTCGGGTTTTACCCCTAGGTACATCTGTGCCAGAGCCGCCTCTACCTGCTCGTATCCAGACAGGGATGTATTACTCGGAAAACTCATAACATCTCTATAATACCAAAATTCTAGGAAGTTTTTCTATACTAATCCTCAAAGTCTATCTTCGGGCTATGTTCTCTAATCAGGGTTTATCAAAATCTAGCTTCCAAGGTTAGTACTAAACTGCCTCTGATACCAACTGTAACGCCCTGACCCCAGCTACCCAGAGTCGGTGCATTACTTCGTAACATTGGCATGATCACAAAAGATCAAGTCTCGAAAGACCGATTAGTTTAGTAGCCTTGGAAACACTAGATACATTCATAAATCTTACATTACATCATAAAGTGAAAAACTAATAACAAAGTCTTAATAGTCCACACTCATATCCTCTTCTAACTATCCCTACAGGTCATTCATAAAATACTTCTTCACATCCTGGAAAATATTAAAACATTGAAAGGGGTGAGCTCAGATGCTCAGTAAGGATAACAATATTGCGGAAGCTTTCATAAATAAACATTAATATTTAAGGCAATGTATAACTAAAACAAAAGCCTTTTTTAAACATGAACTTAAGCATAAAATGGAAAAAATAAAATGAGATAATTCCATTCAATTACTCACTTGGATATTCTACTAGTCGAATAATCATATGCAATATCAATAACCAGTTTCATAATGGGGGAATGTATAATGCCAGACATTCTGAAACATTTTGTCAAGGCCTCGGCCAAGACGTCTAAAATGATTAAGGCCTCGGCCAAAACCATAAATCAAATTGGGAAAGGGCCTCGGCCAATTACACGTCTAGTTGTCTCATGAGACCTACCGATGAATCGAGGAGCTATAGCGGGCTCCACCCGTCACTTATTAATTCCAATACATTCCTCATATGAATAGGTTTAAACATATCATAAACCATAACATAATCGTATCACATAAAACATGCATAAAGGAAACATAAAATTTCCACATTTCAATGACAAGATATCAATACAATACATTGATATAATAAAAATTCTTTCAAAACCATTTTCAATACCAAAATAAAAGAAAGTTAAAACTTTGTATTTATTTTTCATTAAAAAAATGATGGCTTGTAGAGGATGCCGAAACTCAAATAATGGTCACGGCGGTGGAGAAGTCGTTGTCTCCACATAAGTACGGAAAGAAAAACATTCCCTTTTTGTCGTTTAGTAAAATGCTTCGTATAAAAATATTCCTTTTGAATAAACGTAAAATTCAAAGGGGTTTATACACCGTTTACAAGAAAGTTGTGTATAAAACCAAATATGCCTCAGTGAAAGGGGATTGAGACGAAGACCATAAAAAGATCATTTTTTTAAATAAAGTACATATATAATGTGTATTCACTATATGTACACATAAATAATGTAAAAATACAAGATAGGACATAATAATATCATTACATAATTTGAAAGTAGGAGATTAACCCAAAGAATAGAAATTGGGTAAAGAAGTACCCTTACCTCGTGTCTGACTTGACTCAACCGTTCTTTAACCTCCTGAATAATAAACTAGAGTTAATATATACCTTATTAAGAACCATTTTAAATTTCATTATCTTTATTATATCATTTATTACAATGATATGAACATTATGTAATTATTTAAGTTAATAACGGTCGTTTTGTCGATCATTGGTACTTGAGTCAACAATAAACTTCTTATAATTACAAGTTGTTTATATGGTAGAATATCTATTATCTCCAGAATTATATTCATTATTTATATGTCATATATATCATATATATCCAGTATATACATTCATTTATAATATTACGTAACATTTAGAGGTAAGAAATGAAATGCACCGTTCATGGAGACGGTAAGCCGTACGTACGCATGAACGCTACTTTCATTTCAATTTCATATTTAATGGAACGAAATCATAATGATATAAAGGTATAATATAGTTCCAGTATAATATCATATATAATATCATTTACTCCATCCTTTATACATACCACATATGGCATTAACGATTAACATCACTTTGAGGGGGCGGTAGTCTGCACTTCCTAAAATGAAATAATCGCGTTTACCCATAATGGAAATCATAAAGTATGCCATAAATGAGAAATACAGAAGCATAAGAAAAACATAAACACATTATATACCATATATAAATATAGTGACATCTTAATGGCCACCTTTTAAGGTGTTATATGAGTGTTGAACAATCATCGTTTCGTGAGGCAGAAATTCGCCATCCACAGAAACCGTATGTTCTTTAACCATTAGATGTAGGTGTGTGTAAGTTTAGAGAGAATACTTATTATAAAAACATTCTAATATATTGAGGATACTGGTGTTGTTACAACAGAAATGAATAAAAAGATTTTAGGGGGTTGGAGAAGAAAAATAAAACAAAACAACATTAGAGAAGACATTACCTCAAAATCGGTTAACTCTTTTTGATTTGAGCCAAAGGATTCCTTGAGAAGAGTTATGACCAAAGTGAGGCTTCTAGAAGTAATAGGGGAAAGTTGGGAGAGTATTTGGGCATAGTTTGGCGGAGCCAAATGGCTTGAATGTGTGAATAAGGTGGTAGAGGTGGGGGCCTTTTATAAGTGGGGAGGAGGGGCACTTTTGGAAAGTAATGAAATGTTACATTATTACACAATGATTTTCGGATTCTAAAAGACCCACAATTATATAATTAGAGGATAATGTGATAAGGGTTCGAAATATACCCATCCAACAGGCTTTTCACAAGTGTATGCCTTGGATGTTACATTATCTTCTCATTTTATTTAAATCGTTAAATAATGAGGTCATCGCTGCATCATCATGATGTCATAAATAATTTAATTAATTTTATGTCTAAAAATTATAAAAAAAATACTATGATGTAGTAAATCGTTTTATCTTTCCAATGAATATTTATAGTCAAAATTTGGACTTGTGTAACCCCACTTAAAAACTGTTTTAGTAAAACAACTCATGTTTGTGTCAATTTAATTTTAACATTAAATAAATATATATTAATGTCATTTTCCAACTAAAGTGGCTCCATGGGGTCCCCAAGTTGACCCATGGGTTGTCTTGGTAGGCCATGATTCATAAAATAGGAGTAGGACAAGTGTCAAGATCATATCATATTATTAAAACATTGTTTTTACCTTAAACTACACTAATTACCTCTAATCGCGATTAAGAACTTAAAAGTTAATATTCACCAAAAAAATTATTTTAATCTCATTGAACCACATTTTAATTCTTAATGACATCCATGTATGTCGGATTTATGAAAATCAAAACACAGAAGTGGTAATATTTCATTTAAACGAAAAATCAGTTATTTAACTACCACTTAGTGGTTTCACTATTCATCAAAAATTGACGTTTTTCAGAACAAGGCCAAAATTTCACCCTAAGCTATAATTGATATTCTGAATTCAAAAATGATGTATATTTTAAAAAATTCCAAACATATAAGTTTCATTAATTAATTTTATAATTAATTCCTGCTGTCACAACAAATAGCGTGTTTTTAAGAAACAATTTATATCAAAAGATTGGCAATTGTTTATGTCCAATTTCTATGTTAAATTAATTCTAATGACCAACATTGGATAAAATGGTAAAAATATATTCTAATTATACTTTAAAACCACTCAATAGTATAACTTATCACTATAAATTATTTTAATTAAAAAAGTTGTTTTAATTATTTTTCACTATTCATAAAAATTTTGAAGTTCTCAGAAAATTACAAAAAATTCAACATAGGCTAATTTCAATATTAGGAATACAAAAATGAAGTCAATTTTGAAATATAAAATTTCTATAATTTCAAATAGTGGTTATTACTATTCATAACGGCTACTTTGATTAGTCGCGGTGTTTTAGAACTCGAAGTTGCGTACAATGCAAGCTATTGCATTTTTGAATGAGAAGCGTATCATAGAAGATCGGGGTGTTACATATAAAACCACCCACATTACCCTCAAATAGGATACAAAATCATCATTTAAGCGTATGCTGGAATACCGCCTCTCAAGCCGATGTCATTTGTTTTTCCATCACCACATCTCACAGTTGTATATGAATTAGAAAATAATGTATATATATGATATTTATATTTTATTTATTCCTATATAATCAATTTAAAAAATACAATATTTTTTAAATTCCATTCCATTAGGGATACCATAACATTGCTCATGTGTAAACCAAATAACTTTCTTCTGAAGAAATGTGATTCTGTTTTCAATAACATGTTACATGGAATGTAACAAGGATAAAGTGAATGTGTATATGAAATATAAATTAAATAATTTTATTATTCATGAAATATTTATCATAAAAAATATATTATATTCCATTTTCATTTTTTACACTATAAATGTGAAAACATCGTTTGTGAATGTGTTGACTACCGCATGCACGAAGCGATGTAATTCTCAATTCATCACCACACCCCATGGATTATATAAGTATGTATATTAATTGAAAATACATGGTATATATTATATTATAATAATTAATTAATAATTAAATATTTTTTACCACTTTTCCATAATTATCATTGAAAAATGGATTCATTAATTAAGAGTATGTATGGCCTATCGTCTCCATGATCGTAATGTACATCATTTTTGAAAAAAATATTTCATTATTGGTTTTAAAATAATAATTGATATGTAAATATTATATTTTTATCATGATTATTATTATTGAAATTATAGAACACTATTATATGAAAAATAAAGAAGGCATTTTTAATAAACCCAGAATGAAAAAATAAGGTGATTAACAACAAGAGACAATGAAAATAATAAAATTTATTGTTGAATGGGTGAAAAGATGTCATAAAAATATCATTTTTGATATTATAAATATTTTAATTTTTTCTTTAATAATTTATGAACATAATTAAAAAAACTATACAAGAGGATAAATAATGTTCAACCAAAAAGAAACATGAGGTAAGGGTTGTCTCTCATCTCATATTTATTTATGTTAGTTGTATTAAATATTCACCACTTATTTTCATGTTGTAATGTATATAATTCCCATGAATATAATTTAATTAAATTTTAATTAAATTTTTGTGGATTTAAATTTCCATTTTAGGATCTCCCTTTCTGGGGGTTTACGGTTTCAAATGTACCAAAGCGTAAGGTATTTTTTTTTCTTAGTTTCCCTTATTTGATACATAAGTTATTTTGTTAACCTGAATTACATTATGAGGTGTATTTCCCTCCACTTAACAATTTATGTCAAGATTATAATTATTTTATTTACATTAAAATTATATTTCATTGAAATTTAAACATTGGGATTACGATTCAATGTTACCAAAGTTGTATGATTCTTCTATTATAACATCATCATCTATCGGGATTGTTTACAATTTTACTTCAAATGATGACATCTAATTATCCATATCCGAGAATCCCTTGTATTATATTCTCATTATGTTATTTCATGTGAAAAAATGTTTTCCATTAACTGTTCCCTTTTTATGTAATAAAAATTTTTAGATAAAATTTTTACAAAATATAGTCTTTTTGGTCAAAAAATATTTTTCTCTGAAAACCACGATTGTTTAAAATTTTTTCAAAAAATGTTTGAGATGGTTTTTTTTCAAAACTGAATAAATAATTTTTTAGGAAATTTTTTAAATTATATATAAATATATTCTTTAATATGTTTTAAAATTTATTTTCATATGAATTTATATTCAAAATGTTTTGTGTTTTAAAAATTGATTTTCAAATTGAAAAGGTTATTTTCATAAAAATGGATTTAATTTTATTTTAATGGTACTTACGGTCATTAATGTCAAAAATACTTATTGTTACTTATCTTCCACATGTAATATTTTGTATTGGTACTATCACCATTCATTTTCATGAGGGATTATGATTATTTCAAAGTGATTTCTATAGAACCAATTTATTTAACATGGGTTAAATACGTTTCAGAGATATTTTTATGGAAAAAATTTATTTAACATAGAATAATAATTTTCTAAAATGGAATAAATCTTGATTAAATATTTTTTTATGAAATTAATTCTCTATATTATTTATTCATTATTCGGTTCATAAATATTATATTTAATGGGTGGGCCTAAATAGTAGTGGTTGAGCCCGATATAGCTTATATGATGGGTGAACCAAGATATTATTCTAATACATTATTTAATGGTTATGATCTATATAGAATTATATTCGAAGTCATACATATGATTATTCTAATTGTAAGTCTTTTGAATGTGTTCTATGAAGATGTTGTCAAAATATACCAACACATTTTGTATATGATTTTTAGGGGGTTATAATCATTTATTTGATTAATAATAATATTACATGACTCTTTATTATTGATTTTTATGACTACATAATTTTCTAATGAGTTATGACATGTTTTCATGTTTTATGATCCTTGTATTGATGAGTGTAAAAGTTATTAGGTTATACTCATGCACTTTTATTATGTCATTGTACCCTTATTCTCTTCCAATACTCATTGATAACATTAATATGTTAATTATTATACTTTAACATATAAATAATTTTATATCACCCTACTAATGTTTCATTTTCCCTAGGATATAAAGGATGAGGTTGAAAAAATATGTATAAAAGGTATTTCATATAGATGGTCATGATGACATAACATCAAATAAGAAAAAATGTGTTAAGTGGGAGAAATTTTCATTTAATAAACTATGTATTGTTTATGTATCTTTTTATCCTAATTATCTAATATTATAAACCAAAAATTTACTTGAGAATGTAAGTGATCTAATTTTTCTATTCCAATTTAATGTCTTCGATGGAAAAAATTGGGTTACAACTACCATTATAAAATATAGAAATATAATTTTTATGATTTCAACACTAGATATTAGAGTGTGAGTTCTAGGATATTATAATTGTATTTTTATATCTCACACATCATTATATATCTACCATCATGACCTTGTAGAAATAAAATTAAAAATTATCGATAAAGCTCCATTTTATTTTTCAAACTGATTTGTCTCATGATATATATTGATGCATCCATGGGTTATACATTTCTAGTCGCCAACCATCATAGAAATTATGGTTTATTACTTATATATGAAATGATAAATTTAATTCATTTAAAATATACATTTTAAAAATATCCATATTGTTTAAATAATAAGGATTATAAATAATTACCAAGTAGATTAATAACTTTGAATGTAAAACACAATTTTTAATAATTGTGTAAGGTTTAGGAAACAATAATATTCATGATATAAAGAATATGAGTAATTAGAGAAAATATAATTTTCAATGATAAATATAATGTGAATATTTCAATAGAAATTTAATTTGTACAATATTTATATGATAAAATGTGACATTTAATTAATCAGAAATTTTAGTTTTGATATAAATTCATGACATCAAAATAATAAAAGAAAAATTAAGAAATTTTAAAATAAACATTTTCAAATGGTGTTTTCCTATAAATCCATTAAAACATCTAAATGAAGATAAGTATTTTAAAATGATTATAGTGGAGGGGATTTTTATTAGTGTTGTAGATGTAAAAAACATTTTATTATATGTTGTAATGAAAATCTTAAATGAAACCTTTTAGGAGAAAATTGGAATAATTCATTTCATTCCACGTAAAATATTTATAACTTAATATATTTTTTATATGTTTTTTTCAAATAAAAATTATATAAATAAAACAATATTGAAAAATATGTATATATGAGATAAATATACCTGATTAAGAAGATTATATGATTGGATTTTCTTTTAAATATTCTAATTGAAGGAGTAATTTTAATTGAATCATTAATAATAAATAATAAAAATATATTCATTTTAAATTTTATAAATACATTTTATATACCCCATATATAAAGAATTAGGTAATATTACCAAATGTGATTCAAAGTATTATAAATTTAGATAAAATCACCAATATAAGGCCTTACATCCTTCTTTTGTGTTAGAAAATCCTAAAAAGGAATTAATAATTATAGATATACTATTAATATATTCCAAATAAAAAGCATATATATCATTTCATATATAATTTATTTATAACCTTTTTACCAATTTTTTAACAATTCTTTTTTTAAATCACTATTTAAGGTGTAACTGCTTTGTTGGTCATGTGTGTTTTGGCTCGATAGTTTTGGTTCTTGTATATTTATCATGTTTATATTAATTATATCAATAATTAGATTTATACTAAAATGTGCTAATAGAAAAATGAATTAAACAATTCACGTATATGGTAGGCCGCATGTATGAATATCCATTATATCTATTATTTTGATAGATGGAATAAATGAAAGGAAAAAAATAAATCACAATTATATAATAATTTTTATATTGTAGAAAAACTATATATTCATTTCATATTTCCTTACTAAAATACTAGTTAATACATAATGAAAAACATATATCATCGCTTCGTAGAGATAGTAGTCCGCACATATGCATGAGTGGTGATATCATTTCCAATGGATCAAAATCATAGAAGTTAGATGTTATATTATAATTATATAAGTACACATTTGTAATAAATATAATATATATAAATTTATTCTATAATGATATTAATATATGATTTTTGGTTATGAGAAATAAATTAAATTACCCGTAAGGTGGTAGTCAACTGTATACTTAATCAATAAGTTCATTTCCCATTTAATGGAAGAGGATATGGATATAAGTTTTATAGTAACATATTAAAATACAATTATATAGAATATAATATATTAATTAAATCATAATAGTTTAATATTATTAGATTTATGTAGAAGATGAATAAAAATAAAAATATTCAGTTAATAATGATACCACATGATCAGACAACATCTTTTGGTTTTCACCAAACAAATGTCTATTGTGGTTTTAATATAATAAAATGAATCTTGGAAATGGGGAGGAATGTGAGGAATCTATTTTTTCCAACCCTACATCATTAAAAATGAATTGTTAAGTATGTATAGAAGAGGATAATTTGTGTTCATTATTATGTGACGGAGGGAACCAGCTTATAAATTTCCTAAAATAGTACAAAATGAAAAGGTCATTCTTAATACAAATGATTATGATTGGAAAAATATTCAAAGGTGGGATAGGATAATGAGTAAAGAAGACCATATAATAATATTTATAATTTTTATTAATAAACTATACTATTACCTTTTGTTTTAAAACCCTAGTAATCAAATTTTAAAATTAAACACAATAGATATTTTTTGACTTTTTATTATTAAATCAGAGAGAAAACTAAGTATACCATATTACCAATTATTAATTTTCCCTATTAAAAATTTGGAATAAAATATAAAAATTAAATTTATTGAAGTGGTATAATTAAATTTAAAAATAAACACACAAGCAAGTCAAAAGAACATTTTTCCAATGAATTTTTTTCTTAAGGGTAAAAGCTTTTTGTATCAAAATTATTCATAAAATTTATCACAAGAACCAAAATTTGATTATTTATAACATACTACTATAATAATATATTTGAAACCATTGAAAAAAAATATAGGTTTTTAAATTCTGAAAATAAAAAGATATATTTTTCAGTAAAAAACAATATTTTTCAATATTAATTGAAAAAAATTAAAAATTTTAAAAAAATAAAAAAATTAAATTGTTAATAATATTGATATAAAGATTGAAAAATGAAAATAATTTTATGAAAATAATTTTCTAATTTTATAAAAATTTAATCATATTACTTTCTGATAAAAAGAATTAAAAATATTTTTTGAGGAAATCATACCTTTTGAATTTTAAAATGACTACAATAAAATTAGTTTTTATTACCTATGATATTAAAAATTAATTTTTAATGAATATGGAATACATAAATATATCATAATTTGTTTTTTTCTATATATAATAACTAATTGATTTATTAGTTTATAACATAAATATTTAAAAAAATATATCTTAATTAATTTGAGATTGGTGTTATATGTTATATATGATATCTGGAATAATTTTCTTTCAAAAATTATGATATTAAATTCATCCAACATAAAAAACTCAACCTCATAATTTTAATTAATACTGAATTAAAAAATATGGTGGTTGTTCTATATAATATCCACAGGTCCCAAATTTATATATTCTATTTTATGAATTCTTGAAAGTATATTTTATAGTCATGTCATAAAATTTTTCAACAGTTACTCTCTAAGTTAAATAATCTAGATAAGCGCTTAAAATTAATATATATTCTGTTCTAGAGTTCTACTTCTTCTTATGTGAGTACATTTTTTGGGCCTGGAATGAACTTCTTTAATATAGATACACAATACGCCCTATACTTTTGAGAGGTTTGGTAGAATTTACAATTGGTAAGCCACTGTCCCAATTCTATCCAAAATTTATATTGCTTTAATATACCTAGGTCCGAGTATTAACGTCACACAAAACCTTATAACACCCTTTAATGGGGATACATCCATGAAATTATGATGTATAACTAGAAATTTCAAACATTTCATTCGGTTATCAGCTAACACTTTCCCTACATTGAGATAAATTAATATGAGTATAAATAGAGACAACATATTTCATTATCTTCTCAGCATGAACAATACCCACAAGTTTCCTTTCCCAAACATGATCCCAATAAGTTGGATTATGAATTATCTTAACATATAATCCCTCATAAAATATAATTTTAATACTCGAATGGAAGATATCATTATATATAAATTAAAACAAAGGTAAATACTAATACAACATATCTTGAAATCAAAGTGAGCTTGAACTCACCATATTTTCAATCAATGAAATAGTCGATTTAGACTATCCATTAGTTTCAGTATGGTAGGTGGTTCCCAAATGAATCTCGATATACATGGGCTTCAAAATAATTGTCTATAACATTGATGAAATTATTATATCATGATAACAAAAAATTTAAATAGTTGTCCATGAATGGATAAGACATAAATAATATAGATAATTATGAGGATGCCATGTGGTAAATATTCTCTTATAGCGAGGAAATGTGTATATTTGGTAAGGTCAACAACAATAACCCATATTTAATTATTTATTAAGTAGTTTTTTCATTCTAGTGAAAATGTCAATAGTAATGCCACCCCATTTCAAAATTTTAATACGAAGAGGATTCTTAAATTTAATGTGATTATATCCCTCAAACTATAATTTTAAAAAACCTAACATGTAGATACATAATCAAAAATTTCAAACTTCATATATTCCAACAAAAACTGTTCCTCCCAATATCAATATGTCTTGATAGCACATTGTTTTATCGAAATATTTTAGCTATGAATAACTTATAGTAATTACAATTTAATTTTCGGTTTATATGGAATGTATAACCTCTTTCCCAATTTTTGAAGTCCACCATTTTATATGAAGTCTTCAAAATTTACTTAATTCATGTATTTAATTTCCCATTGATGATTCTCATCACTATGTCAATATCTTTTTATCTTTTCTAAAATATATGATTTGGACATAACGTGAACAAGGAGGGAAATTTACCCTTCCATATAAATACCCATAATAATAATTACTAAATCTATAAACATAGGGTCTCACTCAATCCTTATTTTTTAAATGACTCCATGATTTTTCATGATCAATGCATCTACTACATTATTTTTATTCCCTTGGTGGTAATATATTAATATATCATAATATTTATGTTGATAAATATATCTCCCTTGCCTCACATTCATCACTTTCATTGAAAATATGTATTTTAGGCTCCTATTGTATGTGTATATCCCATATATTTACTTATATAAATATTTTCTCTATATATTTTATATAAATCATATAGCTTCTAAATCTATATCATCGGTTGGACAGTTATATTAATGATATTAGAATTTCCCTGAAGCATATAAAATAACTTTATCATTCATAAAAAGTATACAACCTAGTCCATTATTTAATGAATCCTTATATGTCACAAATCATTAATTTATTGATGATTTAGTCAAAATAATCACATTGAACAATCTTCTTTTTAATTCTTTAAGGGTGTCTTCACATTCATTTTTTAATAAGAACATAACCTCTTTATGTGTAATATATCTCAATTAGATATCCACTATAGATTATTTTCATAAATCACCTATTGTAACCTACAAAATAAATGAATGAACATACCATAGTTTTTTTTATGGTTCATGGCATTATTTAATTTCCTTTTCCATTTCAAGAATAACTAAGATTCCATCTAAAAACACAACGTCATATGAAAAGTAATATATCAATTATATAATTGAAACATAATAAATTTTTTATAAAACCCTTTTTAATGGATTCATAATAATTATATACTAGAGAATATCACAATCTTATTACAATTTATAACACACCATGATATCATCAATTAATACCAAAAAAATATCAAATTATTCCTTGAATACTATTTCCATTATATATATAAAAATATATGATGCAATAGTCAATCCAAATAGGATTATTTTAAACTCATGATATATATAGATGTTTCAAAATAATTTCTCAGGAATATCTTCATTATTTAATTTCAATTGATGATACCCATAACAAAGTTCAATCATTAAAAAATAATTATCTCTTTGAATATGATAGAATATATCATCAATACATGGTATAAAATACATATTCATTATCATGATATAATCAATTTCCCTATAATTAATTAAAACCCTCATAGATCTATCATTGTTCTTAACAAAAAGAATAGGGACACCATTAGTTGATACAATAGGTAATATAAATATATTTTTACACATATCATCATGTTTTGGAATGAATTCTAATAATTACATAGTGGTAATTATATATAGAGTTTATATGATGTAGTTCTTACATCCAGGATTGAATCATTTAAAAAGGGCATGTCTTATTCTAGAATATGTCTAGGTAATTCCATTGGAATTAAATCAATATACACATGTACTATAGGAAAATCATTTATTTGAATATTATATTTCCCATTCAAAGGTTGTGTATACTCTTCTTCCAAATGATACTCATGCAAAAGTGTTATTGTGGGTGGTTCTAAACATCACTCAGGTGATGACGTACCCCCTCTAAAAATAACAAATTCCATATCGTCATCGTGAAATGTTCTTTCCTAATATTTTCAATAAATTTTTTAATAATATTTTGTAATTCTGTCTAATCCATGAAATATATCAATATCAACCATATGTATAATAATCTTGTCGAAAAATATTGCATGTTTATTTTTCATAATGGGTACTGCCTAACTCGTCTTTATTATAGTGAAGCATTCACAATGTATTTTAACTGAAACATCCCATCTTAAGGTTCTAATAAATTATTTTATTTTATTAGGATCCATGGATGCTATAAAAGACTATAAATATCTATAATAATATAATGAATTGGCTATATGTGTGGATTAAATATTGTACGTACCCCCGCATCATTTGAAACTTCATCCTTATCTGTACTGATCACATAAGCTTATCCTTATCCCTCTCAATTTGTTCTATGAAGTTTTATATTGAAAATTATGAAATTACTGTGAATAATTCCCTATATTTATAAATTTGAATCATTTCACAATATTTATTTTCTTCCTCCCCATGAATTCATGAGCCTAATTACCTTTATATCTACATTTATAACAGCCTCCCAGGCCCTATAAGCATTTTCCCTGATGTTTATTTAAATAATTTTCACATGTGGTTTCTTGCCAGAATATTCAAATGATAGGAATTGAATTATTCCTATTATATTAATTGAATATTTATCTATTTTTTGGTTCTTCGATGACCTATAATTCTCCAAATTTTACATGAACCAAATAAATATGAAAAACTATTTCTCTCTTTTTGAGTATGATAATACAATTTCATTATATGGAGAAACTATTTGAGAAAATAGATCCATTCGGAGGTTAGGATTACGGCATTAAAATAAATTGCCAGTTAGTTTATTTATGTTACAAATATAATTTATAGCATACATGGATGATCTTTTCATGTTTCCATCATACATTAAAAAACATTTTTCCTTCTTTTCATTAATATAAGGAGTATTATCTTCATGTTCTGTCATATTCCACAATGGGAATATTTATTGGAGAATATAAATTTAATATATTTCCACTCCATGTGATCTATTTTTTCTACGAATATAGTATTTAGTAATAAAGACCATTATTATTTTATATCAATTTTAAGACAATACTCTAACATTATAAAATTTTCCTTATAAATAATATATAAGAGAGAAATATCTTTTCAACATAATGGATCCATTTCTCAAACACCATTAGATTAGTTGTTCCACTAACGGTTGGAGGGTTCTGTCACATGGAACGATCCAATATATCTTTAGCATGCTATAGAGCATAATGTTTATTTAAAATTTTAATGTTATTAAATATAACATGGGATAACTTATATAATATATCCTTGATCTAATCAGCTCCAAAAATAACTGTATTATTTTTATCATTTGGAACATCCTTACATTGACCACTAGTTTTGATTCTATTACATTAATTAGGTGTGATAAATAAATAAGTGGAAACACTAAGTTCTCCTATAATCATTATAAATATTGTTTCAATGGAAAAAAATTCCCACGATTGAAAAAGGTTCCAAATACTATAAAATATTATCCTAATTCTCATGTGAGAAATTTCTATTTAAATACTAGTACCAAATGTTTACACTAAATATCCCCTAATATCAAATGTAAATACACATTTAATTAAGTCACTTGATTTGTCTCATTAGATAAATCTATGTATTGAGGGGATATATAATTCCATGTCCCACATATCACTATATATATAATTTATTCCTCATATATGGAATAGAATATTTTATTCATGAAGTATATTCTGTATCGATGAATATCCATATGGTGTAAAGAATATAAATTATTAATAATACCTCAATCAATCATTAAAGAAACATTATAAAAATACATATTAAAAAATGGTATACAGTTTAGGCTATATTATTATCCATGATAACATGAATACATATATTTTAGAGACATGTAATGTTAAATTATAATAATATATTTAATTTCTCATGAGAATATTAATGAAAAAAACTTAGGATGATATAAAATATTCTAATTAATTCCTCAAAAATATAGATTTCGGAATAAATGCATTAATGTTGATGAGTAAATGAAAATAGATATTGATATTAAAAAAAAATTAATTTTTTTTAATTTAAAACCATATAAATCTTTTTTTAGAAGATAAATGTCATAAAACAATTATATTAGTGAGGAAGTTTATTAGTGCCATATACATTAAAAAATATTCATATTTACTATTTAAAAATAATCCTAAAAATTACCCCATTAGATTGATATTAGAAGGATTCATTTCATACAATGTATAATTTCATGGATAACATAGAATTTATTTTATAAATGTTTATATAAATAAAAATTAATTTCATAATACAATTTTTAAACAATATGGATAAGGAAGAAAAACATAATTGATCAAGAAGGGAAACAAGATCCCATTTTCTATAGAAAATTACACTTAAAAGAGAAACATGAATTGAATCACTAATCATAATGAATAAATAAATTACTCTTAAATACCTCAATGGTATATTATATACACCACGTTAATTTAATTGGTTTTATATTATGAAATATGTCTCAATGAAGAAGAAATTGAGATGAAATCCCATTCCTTTGGCCTGACTTCATTCATACATGTTTGAACATCTTGTACAATAAAAAATTAATATATATTTATTTTTTATATATATATTATAGAACAATAATTATATATAATATGATATATATTTTTTACATATAACCTTTTGTTACCCATTCATATACTATTCATTATTTAAGTCACTGTTATGGGTGATAACTTCATTATTCTTCTTGTATGGTTTGGTTCATTTGTTTTGGTATGTGTACATTGATCATGGTAATAAAATATAAATAATGTAAATTAATATATAAAAATAATATATGTCCATTATATTTATATTTAGTATCATCTAAAAATGTGGATATAGTAAAATGAATTAAACTATTCACAGAGACGGTAGGACGTATTTATGCATGAATGTTGTTTTCATTTTTCGATGGATGGAATGAAGGAATTGTAAACAGAAATTAACCCTTAAAATAATTTCTAAATCATATATATAATATTTATGAAATTAATATATCATTATTACCTTTTTTGAAAACATTAAATCGAAAATGAATCACCTCGCAGCATGGAGGTAGTTATCCATATGTACGCATAAGCGATTTTATAATTTACCAATGTACTAGAAGGTAAGAAGGTGGATTGGATATAATAATTAAATATATATATAATTATGTAATAAACATAGAATATATACACTAAATCCATCATTATATCTATCTGTGATAGGTGATGATGAAAAATGAATTACAATGGTCTGCGAGGAAGTAGTCTTTTTGTTCAAACCATCGATAAAACAATTTCTTATTTAATTGAATAGTATATAGATATAGGTTATTATATGAAAAAATAAAATATTTTTATATATTATATTTTACTGTATTCATTTCATCATGATTGAAAATTATTTTTAAGAGTTTGATGAATGACAAAAATAAAAATTCCCAGTTAATAACGATAAACCTTATTTGAAGAATGTCTTTATGTATGCACATAAAAACATTATTAGAATGAGTTTTTAACAAATAAAGGGATTATGTTATAATTTTATGATTTACGTAAGGTATTGGGGAAGTGATTTGAATATAAAAAGGAATATTTTTGGTGTGAAGAATAGAAAATAGGTTGTGCCTTTTATAAGTGGGCGAGGGAACCCATTTGGAAATATTCTTAATACAAACTAATTGACAAAGTAATTATAAATAATAATGATTCCAAATAGTCATATATTAGAGGTTAATAAGAATTATCATAGAAATATGGAATGAAAATATGTTTTAGAAAAGTTTAATTAGGAAACAAACCATTGTAATTTGGTTTAGCCCCAGGGGAAACCCGATTTTAACATAACAATATTAATTAATTTTGTATTTATTTACTATTAATTATGACATAAAAATAGTATTAAATTATTACCTAATATTTATTATGATTCTCAAAATGTAGATTCGATTTTAAGAAATTATTTTTATATAATATTTAGAATTTAATATAAAATTAAATCCATAAGTGTGATGAAAAGTGGTTTTCCAAAGAAATAAATATGTTTAATATGAAATGTTTTTATATAAAAATTAATCATAAATTTTATTAAAATTATATAAATTTTATAAAAAATAATATAATTTTACTAATTTTACTTTTAAAAATTTTTAAATTAATATTAATCTTTGTAAATTCTTGAAACAAAAAATGAGTGTTTTTTAAAAATCCATATTTTTCACTATTCATTGGAAAATAAAAAGTTCCGAAATATATTAGAAATTAATAAAAAGATACTTTTTATATGATGGTTTCAAAAAGAAATTTATTTTTTTCATAAAATTATAAATTTTTAAAAATTAAATATATTAATTGTTATCAAAATGAAATGAAAAATATTTTGTGAGGATAATATATTTTTTAAAGAATAAATTAATTTACAAAAAATTTAGTGTTTATTAAATATGAATTACTAATGATATTTTTATTGAATACAACCATCATATGTATCTATAATGTGATTATTCGTATTCATAAATTCTATTTCAATGTCTAGGATATACTAGACATATCTAAAAAATATTTCATGGTTTTTTTATACACAATGATACATATTGTTTATGCTATCGAACATATTTTTGTTTTAAAAAAATTACATTACAAAGTGGATATTCCTATAAGGTGAAGTGGAATCCTTAGGTTTCTGACACTAATTCAATATAAGTGAAATGATAATATTCATTTTAAAAATATAATTTAAACACAATTTTTAGATCTATTAATATACTTCACATGGTTATCCAGAATGGCCTCACAAATAGTGTTCTAACCATGCGTATTCAATATGAAAATTCCCAAGTGACACACAGTTGTTCCATATATATTTAAAACCATGAACAAACTTTGATAAAATAGTTCAAACTTAAAACTCTTTCAAAACCCACCAAAACTATCATTAATGTCTAGAAAATCAACCCAACAATTATATAACATCAAAATCAAAAATAAAAAGTAAAATTTCCTCAACATTGGGGTGTTATATGATCCAATCCAACTCTATCTTGAACTAGGAACATGATCCATCATGTGACATACCCTATGTGTGTTTTTTATCACCCTTGGCTTGAAACTAATGCTAGGGTACCAATAATACTAAAATTGTAATGATGTCAATATAAAGACAAATAAAAATCAAAGATTCCCTTATAAAAACAATTTCATGACATATCTTTGATCCATACACCAATGTATCAAGAAAAATTAATAATAAAATATTCACACGATGTACATTGCATGAACTAATAAATTCATCTTATAATCATATAAAAAATACTAATAATTAACATCAAACATTCAAGAATATACAAAATTAATAATCCATGATGGTAATTCCAACAAAAGAATATCCATAAAAAATATAGACCTAATATCTCCTAACCTATATTAATAGATACTACACTCCACATACATACCCATCCACTTCCAAAAAACCAAACCAAAAGGAGTTCAAATATAGGTAATGTAGAAGAAAATTTAATTGTTACATAGATAGAATGTAGAATATAGGGTCTGATCAAATCTAAGCCAAGTAGGAACCAACGATGGAGTCAAAATAACTCCTCAAAAAAGGAGTTTCATTTTATTATATTTTAAAAATACATTTTTAATGAATCTTCTCATAGGTGAGAAGTTGAAATAAAATATCATTATCATTTGGTTTCATAAAAAACCTACCTAATTTTCTTTTAAATTATATCAATCATACAGAATATGATTCGTTGTACAATAAATCCATTACTCCGAAAATATATTTTAAATTCACTTTTTAGAAAAGTTGATAAATTAAATTTTGAAAACCAATTCTAATTCCACTCAAAATATTAGACCAAACACCTAAATAAGAAAACATTAACTCTAAATCAATAAAACATAATGAAAATAATGTAATCAATTATTAGAAATTACATATGGTTCTATATATTAAAATTGAGTTAAGGAACAAAAAATAATGTCCAATATGGTTTCATTTTGTATCAAGGGAATCATAGTAGGTCATAAGGTAATTCTGGTCCAATATTTTCTAAATAAATGAGAGAAAATGTTGAGATAAGTTATGTTAAACAATAACTGAACCCAACTAACTTTCCCACACTGGCATCGTCAAGATGATCCCCCCTCCCCCCACCTAGGCTTTTTCATTGAAATGGGAACCTAGAATCATGCGTACTGACTACAGTCGCATAATACTCACCACACTTTCAATTTATAGTGTAACCATTTAATTAAAAAAATTAGGTTATTGATCAAGATTTTCACTTAAAAAATATAGAAAAATAAAATAAATATTTCCTTCCCTCCAATTCCCTCATAATAAATAATCCTAAATATTTATTCTAAATTTAAATAATATATATAACCGCTTCAATGTTTGCAATCGAAATTAATGTAATGGGGATCACAATGATTTCATATATAACCAAACAAAATGAAATATACATTATAACTGTAAATAGATAATTTCTAAAAACCATTATTAATTTTCTGAGCAATTCCTCACCACATGAATTAAAATTCTAAAGAATAACCTTTGGGACATTCCATGTAAACAATTATTTAAACATATAAATATTTTATTTTATTTTTATATTAAAAACATTTGAAAATACATAATTACACTCAAATTATTAGAATACATACATTAAACTTTTTAGTAAACTAATGAGATCAAAATCCAATAATTCCCAAATTCAATGTTAAAAAATCTGTTGAAAATAATTTACAAAATTGTACTATAAAAAGGTATTCTTGAAATTAAAAACCTTTTATTCATACATTATACCATGTGGATAATCAAAAAATAAAAATTTTAAAATCCATTTTAACAATCACATATTTTCATTGTTTATAATTATAATAATATAAAAATATAAAGCTGTAAGGACTTATAAAGAAGATGATAGATATTTAAAAAGGATAGTGAATGAACCAAAATAAAAATTTTATTCTTATAAAATAACAAACAAAATTATATTTTTATGTTTAAATAATTTTATTTTTGATTCCGAATAAATATATATATATATATATTTTGATTTTTATAGTTGTTTTGTACAAATCTGACCTAATATTTTCTTTTTCCACTCTATATGATGAGTGATGCGTTGTGCAGATTTATTATTTTTTATGGAGAAACATACATTGATTAAAAAATACTTACCCAAACACCTTATTTTTTTACAGGGATTTGAAAAACAATTAAAAACAAACATTATACAATTAGAGTCACAATATTAATGTTGCTAAATGTTGAATAAAGTTCTGACAACAAGATGATATAAAATGAATATATTTGTTATAAAATGATGAGAAATTGAAGTCTTATTATAGTTGGAATGTAGTGTTACATACTCAAGAAAATATAATAAAAATGATAGAAAATGAATTAGAAATAGGTACCAGGTCTTGAGTGTTTAGTTATCCTGATTATCTCATTAATTTAGTTGAATAATTAATATTAAATTTTCTCTTATCCCTTCAAGTAACATATGGCATTAGTGAGAAATGTTTTTCTAAATAAATCTCTGTACGCCAATTTTATATAGCATTACATCAGTTAAAATATGAATGATCTGAATGAAAATTTAACTTGATATAATTATTTCTCCAATACACTTCTATATAGTTTCAAATATAATTCCACTATTAAATAAATTAACTTAAAACAGTAGGGAAGTCGTTAGATATATTAAAATTCAAAAACAATATTACTGGATTATCAAAGAGAGAGATAAATGAATATTATTGTTCATTAAATTATCTACTCACATATAGTATTCAAAACAATACATAATTATTCAAACAAAGTTTAAATCATACATTAAATAATTTATTTTATCTCTAGAAGAATAGGTCAATGATAAATCCTATGAAGTTCAAATGATGGAATTTGAAATAATAAATTCAAATTAACTTACATTAAAAACAATTAGTAAACATTGTGAGAATATGAAAAATTAATAAGATAGAATTAAATATTCGGAATGATGTTTGAATGATTTAATTATTTACAAATATTAATTTATAAATAATAATATCTTGATTAAAATAAATAAAATAAATAATAATTATTGATTTTCAAGTTGTATATTTCATGTGTGAAATTAAAACATAGTTTTATCCATATAAAACATTTTAATACAATTTCAAACACATTTAATAGGTTTTATGAAATTAATATGAAATTATAATGACATTATACCACGTGAAACCTAATATATAATTTTACAAAAAAAGTAATATCTTAATCAAAACATAATATAAATTATAATATCATATATGACTTCACAAAACTGTATAGACTAGTTCACATAGGTGAAATTTACGTAATAATTTTTCTCTACGTATGTGAATTAATGTAAGGGATTTATGTTAGTGATACATGTATGTGAAATAATCATGTAGTTAAATTCATCACATAGGGGGCTCATGTAAGGGATTTCCTGAAAACTATAAAAATGAATTTTGAATTTTCATGCACAAAACAGACGATTTATAAATCATAATAATCTATTGTTACTTTTGCATTATATTTATAAAATTTCATTAGAATTCAAAATTTTCAATAATCACATTAATATAATTTATATAACTCATGTTTTCATCAATTTTTTTTATAAATATGTTTTAAAATACATTAGAAATCAAATATAAATATATAGTGAATTCAAATAAAATTTCAAACATGACATATATTTATTTAAGAGTTTATATATTTTAATTCAATGTTGATAGTGTTATTATATTTACATTAAAAATAATCAATAAATTTTACATACTCTTAATAGAGATATCATAGAAACAAAGAGGGTGACCAATTATGGAAAATCATCTAAGTTTAATTCAAATCATTTATGTGAATTACAAATCAGGTATATGAATTATGAAATTGAAATATAGTAATAAGAATATATCCTCTATTATTACCATAAAAAATAGGTGTGAATTATATATTAAAAGTTCAAATGAAATATATATCCCATAAAATCAAAATAAAACATGTAGAACATGTTATGAACAATGAAAACATGAAAACGGAATATATTTTATTAACTAAACAAAATAATCCGATCAATATTAATAATACATTTATTAATTAAAAATTCAAAAGTATTAAGACATTTAAAAATAATTAAATGAATTATAATTTGTATTTATCAAACTAGAATATTCTTAAATTATCCACTCTACATGATCCACATTTTTTATAATTCCACAACCAATTATAATTTAAAAAAATATCCTCCTTTTGAAATTTCATAAAATAAGGTTTCAATAGATAAAAGTATTTTATTAAATTGTGTAAAGAAGCATACTAAATATTCATATCTCAAACAAAAATCTTCAAGGAGGCACTATAAAATCATTTTTTTCAAAAAAAATATATCAAGGTGCCACTCTAAACACATCCAATGATAAAACATATAAGTAAATTCAATGAGAAAAAAAATAGAAGACTATATGACTAAAATAATGAGAAATCATTTAAAAATAATATTTTATAAATAAAATAATGGTTTAAATATTATGTGAAAATCATATAGCATGTATGTGATGATTTAAAATAGTAATATAAAACAAATATGTACATAAATTAATAGTACTAAACAAAATAATATTCCATATCATGTAGATTTCATATAAAATTTCATGATACAAACATACTCAATCCCCTCTAAAACCATGAGAACATAAATATTTTGTTACTATATCAAACCAAGAATAGATTTATGTTTTTTAAACATTTCATACACTAATATATTTTTTAATATATATATATGTTTCTTTTTAGTAGGGATAAATTATAAAACCACATCTCTCTTATTCACATAATCTCTAAAAAAATAAAATCTGACATCAAATTTTATTGTCATGGAATGTTTAAATAAGTGATTGAAATATAAATTTTATATGTATCTCCATAATAAATTATAAATTTATCATGATAAATTCCCTTATCAGAAAATGTTTAGTTAATCCTTAAAATTTGAAGACAAATAATAGAAATAGAGACATACTCAGCTTTTGTAGTGGATAGATAAACATATAATTTAATCTTAGATGACCAAAAAATAAAAGTTATTGAAATAAAATGACTTATACCTATTGTTTTTTCAATAAATTTTAAACCCCCCAAAACCAGAGTCAGATTAAAATATTTAAAAAATATATAAATTTAGGATAAAATAATCATGAGTCCATAGTACCATTAAAATTTATAGTTATTCTTTTCAAATAATTAATATGACTATCATTAGGATCATATTGAAATCTAACATATACAATAACACTAAATGTTATTCAAACTATCTGGATATAAATAAGGGAAGATACACATCCTACCTCTTTAAACATTAATATCAAAACATTTTCTAAATTGATCAATATCTAATTAACATCTATTATCAATAGTATTTTTTTACTCATTTTACGGAATGGAGAAAAAAACATTTATGTAAATATTTAGGATACTTGGATTGATTAGGTAAGGTCCCATGATTCATTTGAGAAATTTTAGGCCCTCAAAAGAACTTGAATTCTCCCATTGACCCCATGTAAATCTTATATGACATAAGATTAGAGAAATAATCCAAAATTAATTCACAATAATATACAAAAACTATATACTAAACATAAATGCACACAATTAGAATATTATTAAAATTATTTTAATAAAAAGATATGGATCCACATTACCTTTTATAAAAACAATTATTCAATTAAAAAAAATATTTCTTATCAATCCACGAATGAGGTTTATGTTTGAGACTACATAATTCATTAGATAAATAAAAAAGAAAAATTATTAAATTTTTCATTTTCAAAACTAGGGGTCGAGAAAAATAATATTAATCAGCTATAAAACATAATTTGTAGATTTAATAAAATATAAAATATTACCAACTAAATTATCAATGAATTTACCTCTATGAATCCCCTAAGTTCTAGGATAAGGTTTAGAAGAAGTATGCTCCTCCTTAATTGATTCTTCCCTTCATTGAGGTTATACATTACAAAATTTATATCTCTAAACTAATTATAAAACTCATTATAATTATAATTTAATTTCCCATTATTTTTAGTAAATATAAATTTAAAAAATTCTTCAATAATAATAGTACATTTATTATAAACTCGAATAGATTTATTACTACAGGAAAAAATAAGAAATATCCCTTCACTACTTTTAACATTAAATTTATGTAATTTATCCATTTATTTTATAATAAAAATTTTACCAAAAAACAATAAAATTAAAATCCTGATTATTATTTCCTTTTAATATTTTATATTTATTTTTTGTTAACAATTTTCAAACAATAATACTATTTTATATATGATAAGAAAAAAAATCATCATCTCAAAAATATATTGTAAAATAATGTTCATTTTAAATTATTCTATCAATTTAGAAAAGAGTACTTTTTTCATTTCTACAATAATGTTTTGTTTTGGGGTTATAAGAGAAGATTATTAATGAGAATAAACATTCATTTCAAAAAAAAATTATTTATGAAATTCACCTCCTTTATCACTAAAATTAGAAACAATCCTAAAACCATTTTCATTTTGAACCATGACTCAAAAAGAAAAAAAATACTAATAATGTATCATTTTTTTGTGCAAAAATACGCACCTATGTAAATCTAAATTAATCAGAAACAATGTTTATAGGATATTTAATTCCTAGAATTCTATACATATGAGTAGAAAAAGTAGTTCTAGATATATTAACTATAATATTATATTAGTATATATTTAATTAATTGGTATAAAGTAGAATTTATGTTTTTACCTTTCATATATGAATTAAAAACATGATGTTATTTATTCTTCAAGAAAGGTAATTGTTTCACATTATCATGTTTTGATAAATTATGTAACATTATTTAATTAACATGAATTAATTATCTATTCAAAAAAATGTTATCACTTGGAAAATAATTCAAACACAAAACATATTAATCACTTAATTAATATTAATTAACAGTATAAATATTGTCATTTTTATTACTGTAGAATAATGAAAAAGTGTACTTTAATATAGTACACTTATGGTTTTCAAATTTTATTTTTATTCCATTATCATATAATTTACATATATTAATTAAATTATATTTTAAACCCTAAACATATTTTATATTAGAAATAAATGTACAATTTTAAATAAAAAATTACTGAAACCATTTAAATTTCCTTGGGAATTAGTTCCAAATTTAATAATAACACTATAACATTTGAGGTATGTGAAAATCATTGATGTGACTCCAATCATATTCCTAGATTATCCACCATCCATGTACCATTTTTCACTCATGACACATCTAAGTCCTTTTTCATAGAATAATATGTTTTTTGATATTTTTGGTACCCAATATAGTATACATCCAATCGTAATTGTAATAAATTTTAAAGGTACCCAAACATAAAATAAATAAGTATTTGATTGAATTATATATAAAAACGATGTTTAAATATCTATTTCTTAATCACTTAATACTGTTGGAATCTATGAGAACAATCATTTGAATAGTGACCTTTCCTGCAGCATTAAACACATCTAACAGTATAAGTATAACCTTTTATATATATATAAGAATAATTTGGAATTATTTGAGATAATATTTATTTACATATAATACAATCTGTATTTTTATTTATTTTATTCCATGATGAAATTTTCGGATATTTTTATAAACCTTAGGAAAAGCAGAAAAAATTTGGGCAAGACATTCACAAAAAATTTTCAAAATTTAATTCAAATCCTGAATACATTTCAGATCGTCATAAACATTATAATGATATTAAAATGTAGTATTCCTTAATTATTCATTATCTTGTAAAAGAATATTATTTTATGAAAAAAATTTCTCATTATATTCATTGATCGTATTATATAAATAATGGTAATTGAAAACATGTTTTATTAGATATTAAATTTATTTCTTTCTCTATGTTACCTTTATATTCATAGAATCATAGTCAAATTAAGAATATCTATAATGAAAACCCAAATTAGTAACCACGTTCTATGAATCCATAGGGAATTTTTTTTAGATTATTGATCATTTCTATATTCTTAACTAGAATCTGATTCTTAGATAAAAAATCTCACTATTATTCCATGACAATATGTAATGTTTTTATATTTAATTATTTAGTAGTTTTGGACTATGATACATATTTTTAGCTTTCTTTCTACACTCAAAAAGTAACATTAGTTGATTTATAATAAGTATTACATTTTTTATATATCTGATTTTTTCTCTATTAGGGTGACTTTGGTTGATGAATCCTTTCATTTCATTTTTATGTAAAATTCTATAACTATTTGAGCCATATATTCTTTTTCACTATCCCATAGATCCGAATTCCTAAAGTAACTAGACACTAAATTTACATATTTAAATGAAATAACTTTTCCTTATAATGATTATTATTCACCTATGTTCTACATTTCTAGTTCAAACTAATATAGTGATCCAATCAACTCATCAAGTGTATACACCTTTATGTTCTTAATCTCATAAATGGAATACATGTTAATGGTCCATTTATTTGGTAGTTCACATATGAGTGATTAAACCAGTAAGGGGATGTCAAAATCCTATACATGTTATTTTGTTCAATTTACACCACATGTGAATTGGAAAAAATTTAGTATATAGATTCTTCGTGACCCATATTTATGTATTGGTACTCAGCTAAGTTAATTCTATTCGTAATTTGAATCAAATTTTCCAAGATAAGGTGAGTAAATTTTCAAGTCATCTATTTCTAATGAGATTTCATACAAGTAGAAACATGACTAAAAACAACATTTATGAACACAATATAAAATATTCACATCATTTTAAATTAATATATTATTTGAATTAAAATTTCATATAACTATATTTATCTTAGTCATTTGTAGTGTGGATTATTTTTCTTTAATGGAATATTGATCTATGTGAAATAGTTTTATGTATTACTCATTTATGGATCACTTGTAGACATAATAATTTCCATCAATTTGAGTTCTCTTATGAGGAATCCACCCATCATTTCATTTTACTCCATCCATCTTATAGATATTTTTCTCAAATTTAAATTTCAGGAAAAACATTATCATAATAAAATATAAATGAAACACTCTCTATATGGAATGGAAAATTTCCAAATGAACAAGATTTGATACATATTATTTGGTCTGATAGGAAGATGAAAGATAATCTATATGGATAGAATTATCCAAATTTAAAATTTAAATTTGATAAATTAAAGATATAAATTAATTATGAATTTGAGACGGTGTTTTTAATTAGTAGTGGAATAAAATAATTTATACTCTGGTTTTTATAGTAGTTTGGTCAAATATGGTACTATAGTATTCTTATACCTATGTACATGGTAAGAGATATATTGTAAAATATTTATAAATTTAAAGTGGTATCATAATCCAAGTAAAAATCATTTTCTTCTTATAGATGAATAAACAGAATCCGGAATTTTCAATAGTGGGTTAAAAACATTAAAATAATGTCATTATACAATGAGAGTCACAACATGAATGGTCCTGAATTTAAATTCTTGTATCCATAACTCAGAGATAGGAAAAACATTAAACTAAATGAATAAAAATAAAGCGAAAGTTCCTGATTAATGGGAGGAATTCATATATACTCAAGAGAACATAAAAAATACAAATAAGAAAAATAACAGATATGTAATGATTCATTTGTTATTTATCATATTTATTATAACTCAATGTTATTTTAATAGAGGAAAATAATATTTGACATAGTATATGAAATGAAACACAAAATTTTAAAGAGAATGAAACGCACTAAGACATTGCTATATATTTGTTTTAAAATAAATTCAATTTCTTCATTATATTTTGATGCCTAGATAAACTGGTTTGAATAAAACATGACACTCAATTAAAAAAATTTATTTAATAATGAAAATTATTATCTAACTGTTAAATTGGATGGTATGAATAATGATGACAAAATTATGAAAATAAGATAATTTTTAGAAGTATAAATTAAATTCAATGGATATTTTTTTATATGAAATAAAGTAATATTCATTTTAAATAAAAATTAATGTTTTAAACAAATTATTTATCTAGAGGAAAGATTAGACACATTTTGAGCACATAAATTAGAAATAATTTTCACCAATTTTATAAAATTCATGTGACAAAATAAAATTTATTTTGAAATATACATGTCAAAATTGTCCTTTAGTGAAGTATTGATAATTCACTAAAAAGAATAATTTTTTGACAAATTGTGAAAATTACTATTTTTTTACTAAAAACTAATTTTATGGTTTAAATTATTCAAAAAGATTAAAAAAATTAAGTTACTTAAATGTTAATGTATTTGAAACATCATTATATTTTACTAATTTGGGTATTTTATTCAATTTCATATTGAATAATTATATGAAATGTTTTGGCCTTTTAAATGTGTTTCTCTGGAAAACATTTTTTTACATGTTTATGAGTTTAATTTAAACAATAATTCTACCTCTTCTGTGAACTAAATTTGGGAAACTAGTTTGCATAGTTTGAAAAAAAAATAATTTAATGGAATGGGAATCAAATATAGGTTATTATTAGAAAAATAAAATAAAATAATATTATATTTTATATTCTGATGTTTATATTTATTCATGGTTGAAGAAGATTTACTGGAGGTTGAAGAATAAGTAAAATAAATATTATTAGTTAATGACAATACCTCTTATTTGAAAAATAAATTTATGCATGAAAACAAAATTCACATGATATTTTTTTAAAACAATATATTGTCTCTTTGATACCCGTAGGATGTAATAAGGTTATTTAAGAAGTGATTTTAATATCCAAAGTAATATTTTAGTTTGGTTAATAGAGGAGAGGTGGTTTTCTTTTATAATTTTGGCAGGGAACCCATTTTGGAAATTTTCTAAACAAATAAAAATTGATAAAATATTTAAAATGATTAATGATTCCAAATGGTCATATATTCAATGGTGGTTTGTTTTAAGGTTGAAATTTTGAAGCATGGAATATTTTATACATGTTAAATTAGCAATCATACCATTTTCAATTGGTTAATCCCCTCAGAAAACCCATTTTATAATTTACAATTATATATATTTATAAAACATTTAAATTTAATTATTACCTAAAATTAATATTACCGTGTTATATAATATTTATTATGATTATCTAAAATTTTAATCTATTTTATCAATTTGAATTCAGAGGTTTTTTAAAATATAATTTAAAATTAAACACATAAGCATGATGAAAAGTTGTTTTTGAAAGAAATAATTTTACTTAATATGAAAAGTTTTTTTTCAAAATTAATCACAAAATTTATTCAAATGACCTGAATATGATTAATAATAATATAATTGACCTAATTTTACTTTTAAAACCATTAATAACAATTTTTTACTTTTCAAATTCTTGAAATAAAAAATGAATTTTAAATCAAAAAAAACATTATTCAATGAAAAATAAATCTTTCTGAAAAAATCCATGAAATTAATAAAAAGATAATTTTCATGCGACGATTCAAAAACTGAAGTTCATTTTATCACCAAAAACTAACTGTAGAAAAAATAATTTTATTATTTTTCAAAAAAATAAAATAAAAATCATTTGTAATGATAATTTATTTTTAAAATAATAGATTACTTTACAATAAATTTTGGGTTTATTAACAAAGAATTGTAAATTTTATTTTAATTTAATATGGATATTATATATATATATATACTGTTTTTATACCTTTTTATACCCTCTAATTAAGTGTTTATGTTATAATGGCCATATCTAAAAAATATTTCATTATTTGTTTGTGCTTGGTGTTTCATATTGTATATGCTATCGAACATAATATTATTTAAAAAAATTACATTAAAGAGTATAAACACCAAGAAGGCCCGGGGGAATTGTCTGCTTCAATACCCTACATCAAAGAAAGATAAATGAGATTCATTATCAGAAAAACAAAATTTAAATCCAATTTACATATGTATTAATACACTTAACATGGTTCGGAAGAATGGATTCACAAACATTGTTCCAACCTTTCATGTTTAACATAAACTATAAAATGTGGACCCATGATTTTTCTATACATATTGAACAAAATGAAACAACTTTGATAAAACTATGCACCCTTAAAATTCATCTAAAACCCACCAAAACCACCCTTGATGTCCATATACTCAACCTAAGAATTAAATAATAAATAATTAAAAATAAAATAGAAAATTACCTCCAACCTATAGTGTTACATGATTCAACCCAAGTATCCTATTAACTAGGCACTCAATATGTCATGTGAAAACCCCTAAGTGTGTTCATGATCACCCTTGGATAGAAACTACTGGTAGGTTATCAAGAATAAAGATATAGTAATGATTTCAACTTAAAAAAATACATGTTAATAATTACCTACAAAAAAATTTGTCATGAAATATCTATGAACAAGACTCCAAATAATAAAAAACACTAATATTAATAAAAAATTCATGTCATTTACATTACATTATTTAATAAAATCATCATGTAATCACATAAAAATTAATAATAAATAACATAAAATTTACTTGAAGCGAGAAAATTTATAATACAATATTGATAATACATTTCAAGAGTATCTATATTAAAAAAGTATCTAAATATGATATCCCCACTCCGATATTACTCCAGGACACTCTTCCCATCCATACCCATCCCTCTCCTCTAAAAAAACCTACAAAAGGAGTACACAACTAGGGAAAATATAAGAAACCATAATGATAGAATACATCTACTATCAATTGTAGGTTCTGATCAAATTCTAGCATAGTAGTATCCAACCAAGAAGTCCAAATAAGTCCCCCCAAAAAGAGTTTCACATTATTATATTTTAAAATGTCATTTTTAATGACTAATAATATAGGTGAGAATGTGATATAAAAAATCATACAATTTTCTTTCATAAAACATCCACATCACTCTCTTTTCAATGAAATCAATCAGATTGAATTTATTTCCTCATACAATGAATCCTTTTCTGAAAAAATATATTTAAAAATTACTTTTTGATCATTTTATAAATTCAATTTTAAAAAAAATTGAATTAATCATAAAAAATAAGTTCATGCACCTAAATAATAAAATAAAACTCTAAAGCACCGTATCAATGTGAAATAAATGAAATCAATTATTAGTAATGATAAATGGTGCCTTTTTTGTAAATTGAGTTATCCAACAGAAACAAATGTCTCATATGGTTTCATTTAATATCATGGGAAACATAGTATTTCTTAAGGTAATGTTGTGTCCAATATTTTCAAAATAAATTAGAGAAACTATTAACCTAAATTATGTTAAACTATAATAGAAGCCAACTGACTAGCCCCCACTGGCATCATCGAGATGATTCCCCCTCCACTAAACAAGGTATATTTCATCGAAAGGGGGACCTAGAAACATGTGTACCAACAACAGTCCCACAAATATTCACCTATCACTCAATTAATAGTGTAACCGTGTAATAACAAATATTATGTTAGTAATAAAACATTTCAAATAAAAAATATAGAAAAATAAAATATATATGACCTTCCATCCCCTATTTTCCAAATAAATAACCCTGAACTTAAATTTTAGAAAATATATATCTATCTCATACTTTAAAATCCATATTTTAGTAATGAAGTTCAGAAGGGTATCATATATAGACACACACACCATGAAATATAATTTATAATTGTCAAACGAGAATTTCTAAATACCATTTTTTGTAGGCCAAACCATTACTTAGCACATGAATTAAAATTATAAATAATACCCATTGGGACAAACATTGTAAACCAGTATTAAAATATATAAACAATTAATATATTTTTTATTCAATCCAATTAAAACTCCATAATTGAACTTTATTTTTTATAAACAATAAATTATACTTTTTAGTAACCTAATGTGATAAAATTCCATTAACACCCTAATTTAATTTTTTAAATGATGTTGATACTAATTTATGAACACTTAGTATAATAAATGTATTTTAGAAATAATAATCCTTTTAAATACCCTTTATAACATGTGGATAATGAAATAAAATAATTTTAAAATCCATTTTAAAAGTCACATATAGTCATTATGTAATGACCCAAAGTTTCACTAATGGAAATCCCTCTTCATCAAGTTAAATGTATCTTTATGTAAAATGTTTATATAAAATGTCAAATTCATTGGTTTTATGTTATGAATTTTGACTGTTTCTTTTATAGCCATTGAACATAGATCTGATAATTAGTATAAATATAGGGCTTTAACAAATCCAATTTACTCAGACAAAGGAAGTGATGGCCTCATCCAATAGAATTTCTCCATATAAAGCCCATTTACCAGAGCTCAGAAAATAGGTGTCATATTTGGGCTTTTGTCTTCACCAATCCCAAGCTGAGCTTCATCATGCCCAGATCTAATGTGACCGCCTACGGGAAAATTGGAAGTTGATAGAAATTACCACTCGAGCGATGTTATCCGAGCCACCCCAAGAGACTGTCATCATCACAAACCTTACCCCTAGGTCTTATGTGGCTATTTTGAGCGGTTATGTAACAAATATCTAGTACTATGTTTAGGTACACTATTTTTTGTATATAATAATCAATATACTTTCATGTCATTATTTATACGTTGTAAATATTTTTTAAAGTAAAAATAGTGTTTTTTAGTTATTATTTAATTACGAATTATTTTTTAATAAATTAAGGGATTTTTGAATTAAATAATATTTTAATAAAATATTATTATTAATATTATTAAATTAATTTTATTATATATAAATGATCATATAATTTTATGAATGAAATTGTAATTTTTATTAAGGTTTGAAAGCCATTTTTGTCAAAACCCATGAATTTTCAATAAATGTAATTTTTTATTTTAAATGTGAAAATTAAAATATTTATAAAATAATTTCGATTAAATAAATGTTATTTCTGGAATCAGGACTTCGAAATTATCCGACGGTGAATTTTTCATAATTTTCTGAGACAGTCAATTTTTTGGGTAAAAATTGAATACTGTTTAAATATATAATGTGTTTTATGACATCATAATGACCCAGTAATGATGTAATAAAAATTTATAAGCTTTATGTTCGGCCAATATATATTTTAGCATTAAAATAATGTAATTTTGGGTTGGTTTGACTTACTTTTCAATGCATTATTGGACCCTTCAAGACTTATTAAACACCTTGTCTTTTTAAATTGTTTTCCATTGGAGTGTGACTCACCTCCCCATAAGCATCCAAATTATTTTAATATTTTCGGACTTTGGACTTATAAAATACTGTTTTCCTCTTCCCTTTGACTAAAACCATGGGCAAAAACCATGGGATGGTTTGTGGTTTGGACTAATTTAATATAAGGTGTCCCAAACCTAAAAAATAATGAATTCCCTCACCTTTCCTATATAAACCCACCCAAGCTCCCACTACCTCCTCACTTAAAGCCATTTGAGTTCATCCAGCCTCTTATCTACTCTCTCTAAAATTCTCTTAAGGTTCCCCAAGCTCCAAATAAGCCTCTCTCAAGCCTCTCTCAGGCCATTGGATGCACACTTCCATGTAAGGGTTTTTTTCTTCCTTTCTCATTTTTGTCCAATTTTCTTTAAGCTGTTTTTCCCTTTTAATTTCAATTATGAATGTTGGGGTGTGGTTTCACACCTCCATAATACTTCCCTTTTTATGTTTTAATAATGGGATTCCCATTTCCCTCTCATTAAATTCCTCCCATGTACACCCGTTACTATGCCGAAATTCTGAAAGGAACTTCTCTCTCCTCTTTTACATTCAAGAAATACTTTTGTACCATGAATATAAATTCCATTAAAAATGTTGGTACATGTATCTATATAACCTCCTTAATTTCCATTAAATGTAAATATAATGAGTAACCCATTTCTCTCTCATCAACCATTTTTATGAATTCTTATGTCACGCTGTTACGCTGCCAAAATCACACCAATTTTCTAAGCCAATGTCATTGTATAGTGAATACCATGCCCATTTATCCATCAATGGTATTCACTATTATTATCATTTAATTATTGATTATAATGTTTCATTAATGAGTTCTACATTCCTTTATCATTGAATAAATGATTATGTTTTATGAATCCATGTTTTATGATCCATGTGGAACAATTATGCATGAAATTAAATGTTTAAGAAGGGCACTCCCTTATAGAACTCCAATGCATTGGGTAAAGTATAGTATCATGATACATCATGTGAAATGAGTTTTGACTCATGATAATTCAAGTACGATGAGGATTTAATCGTGCTTCATGTGCAAAGAGGATTTACTCATGCTCTATGTGCAATGAGCCTTGGCTTATGCTAATTCCAGGTTCAGTGTTATTGTCTCATTTCCATGTTATGATTATCATTCTTTATCATGCCTTTATTTTGATTTTTCTCTTGTGCTCTATTGATATTCCTATTGTCTAACATGTATTTTACTCCTCATGTATTCCATGTTTATTCCCTTACTGGGCTTTATAGATCAGCCCTTTTCTTATGCATGTCCCCAGGTTATCCAATGCACTCCTAAGTACGCAGGAATGTAGTGGTAATGTAAAGGAAGTTTTCAATAGAGATGTTTTACTTCATGTTTTATGATTTTATTTAATGTTCTTAGGCCCTATAGACACTACACCTCTAGATCAGAAATTTTGTATCAAGAGAATGGTTTATGTAATAAATCAGGTTTAAGTTTGTAATAAAGCAGGGTTGTCATAGTTGGTATTAGAGAATATGTATTGTTATTTTTGGGATTAGGATTAGAAAACACTAGTAAAGCCTTAGAGACCAGACTAAGTATAATAAAAACCTCCCCAAGTTTTGTTAAGTACTGAGTGAGTGGTTTATCAAGAAAATACATCCCTGTCTAGATACGAGTAGGTAGAGGTGGCTCGGGCACAAATGTATCCTAGGGGTAAAACCCGAAAACAGCGCTTTGAGCTAGACTCGAATGTGAAATGGTGCACGACATCGGGCCTTTATACACTCTTGGTTACGATACTCCTGAGGGATATGTTTTGATAAATTCACAAGCTTTGTATGAACCATTATTAAGGGAATTAAAAAAATGACCCTAAGAATATATGTTAGAAACTAGATCATTAAAATCCTAGAATAAAGCCTATATACTCATGAGTTAATGAAATAAAATTTTATTTATAATTCACCAACTTTTTTCTTCTGATTACCCATTATGTGTTACCCCCTAAATTTCCTTTTATTCCATCCAATGGCCTATAATAAGAGGACTCGAGCAAAAAACCGATGTGAAGATCAATGTGATGACTGTACTAATGAGATGCCCAATCTAATTGGAGCGTGAATCGAAAAACTTTGTCACGTATCGCTCTTAGCTAACTCAATATTTGAATAGAAAAACGGGTCAAGAGGAGCATTCAACACCCTAAGAAACATCATGTCGCTATCGAGAGCTTCATGAGACAAAGGCCTCCTACTTTTATTGAATCATCTGATCCCACGATCGCTGAACAATGGATCAAATCCATTGAAAAGATCTTCTTTATCCTTCAATATTCTGAACAAGATAATGTTCTCCTAGTGGCTTATCGTATGGAGGGTGAAGCGGATCAATGGTGGACGTTGATAAAAAACATGAAGCCTGACGAGGAGATCAAGGCGTTTAAATGGAAGGATTTACGTAAGATGTTTTTCGATAAATATTTTCCACGCACCGTCCGACATAAGATGGAAATGGACTTCCTTTCCCTAAAAAAAAGAATAAGAATATGTTGGAGCGTACGAGGAAAAATTCACAAGTCTCACACGATACGCTTTCGGCTTTGTCATTACCCCCATATGCAAGGTTGATCGCTTCTTTGGTGGGATGAAGCCTAGCCTGCGGAAAGCATTAGCGATCCGTGACTTCGACAGCTATGAGGAAATTTTATGATGAGCCTTCAAGGTGGAAATAGAGTTCAGAGAATCACCGGGGAATCATGAGGACAAGAAGTGTAAGTTGGACTTCAATGTTGGCAGTCTGATAGATAAATCCAATGGTGCTAAGAAGATCCAACACCCCAGTTTCCAAAAGTGCGGAAAGAAACACCCTGGAAATTTCCTCAAGGGGACGAGGAAATGCTTTAGGTGTGGAAGAGAGATGCACCTAGCTGTTAACTATTGGCAAGAAAGCCACACGAATGTGATAGAGGAGAAGAACTATCTGTTCGAACCGCAACGCGTTGTTCATTGCAACAACTGAAATGAACTAGGGCACTTTTCAAATCAGTGCCATAAACCATGTGTTTTTGGAGGTAACCAACAACCTTGAAGACTGCAAGGAGGATCTTTTTCCATCACTTCTGCCGAAGCGAACCCCAAAAATGAAGCGGTGACAGGTATGCTAGTTATTCATTCAAGAATAGCTAGCATTTTTTTGATTTAGATTCTACGCATTCTTTTATATCTCGAAAGATTAGTAGAACAATCCCAACACCACCACAAATCATAGAAGTGAAGATGTCGATGAGTATGGAAAATGGGGAAATCATTTCATCCCATGAATATAAATCCTTCCCTATTATAATCCATGGATTGAATTTCCTAGAGAACCTCATCATACTCCCTCTAGTGGAATTTGTTACAATTCTTGTCATGGATTGTCTTTCCTTATATAGAGCCATCATAAATTGTCAGGAGAGTAAAATGACACTCCATATTGATAATCAACCCCCGATTATTTACAAGTGTTAGGAGGAAGATGAATCTCCATTAGCTCCATCATCTCAAGTATGGATATTAATGTCCTATGAGAACACGTATCTGGCTCAGATAATTGAGTCCAAGGAAGAAAACATCCTTGAAGAAATGCCTATTGTGAGGTAATTTTCTAAAGTGTTTCTTGAGGAACTGCCTGGCCTTCCTCCTAGAAGAGACGTTGAATTATCAATTGAACTTATACTATGGGTGCTACCAATATCCAAGACTCCATATAGAATGGATATCGTGGAGATTTAAGATCTTAAGAAACAACTACAGGAGAATCTGGATAAAGGGTTTATACACCCAAGTGCTTCACCATGGGGCGCACTAGTCCTCTTCATCAAGAAAAAGGATGGGTCAATGTGGCTTTGCATCCATTATTGTGAACTTAAAAAAATCATGATAAAGAAAAATTATCCTTTTCCATGGATCGATTACTTGTTCGATCAGCTGCATGGATCACAATACTTCTCCAAGTTAGATTTGCAGTCGGGATATTATCAAGTAAGGATGAAGAAGGAAGATGTCCCCAAGACTACTTTTCGTACAAGATACGGGCACTATGAATTCATAGTAATACCTTTCGGACTCACCAATGTTCTACTAATCATCATTGACTAAATGAATAGAGTCTTTATAGATTACCTAGATAAATTTTTGGTAGTCTTTATAGATGATATTTTAATATACTCCAAAACCAAGGAGGATCATGAGGAGAATTTAATAACTGTACTTGAGAATTTGCGCAAGGAGAATCTCTGTGCAAAGTACAAAAAGTGTGAGTTCTGTTTGAAGGAGGTATCATTCATGGGCCATATCGTCCCAAGCAATGGGATATCTGTGGATCCCTCCAAAATAGATGAAATTGAGGGATAGCTGAGGCCAACATCTGTAATGAATATTCGTAGCTTCTTAGGGTAAGCTGGATATTATCGATGATTTGTGATAAATTTCTCTCGATTGTCCAACCCTCTTACCAAGATAACTCGAAAGGGAGTAACGTTTTCTTGGAGTGATGAATTAGAAGAATGCTTCCAGAAGATGAAAAGGAGGCTTATCACTGCTCTCGTTCTCACTTTACCCACAAGTGGGGAATGTTTTGTGGTATTCAGTGATGCTTCGAAGAAGGGATTATGATGTGTGCTGATGTAGAATGATAAAGTGATATCCTATGACTCATGGAAGATGGAAATCCATGAGCGAAACTATCCAACGCATGATCTGGAGTTGGCGGTGGTGATCTTTGCCTTGAAAATCTGGCGGCATTATGTCTATGGGGAGAAATGTGAGATATATACTAACCACAAGAGTCTTAAATATATATTTACACAGAAACAGCTTAATATGAGCCAGAGAAGATGGATATAGCTCATCAAGTATTATGACTGTTCAATACATTACCACCCTGGGAATGAAAACAAGGTGGCAGATTCCCTAAGTAGAAAGGACCCAATGATTCTATCAATGATGAGAATTAATGTAATCCCCTGACCCCAGTTACCTAGAGTCGGTTCATTACATAGTAACATTGGCATGATAATAAGAAGGATCAAATCTTGAAAGATTGATTGGTTTAGTATCCTTGGAAATACTAGATATATTCATAATGTTTTACATTACATCATAATGTGAAAAAATACTACAACAACATAGTCTCCACATACCACACTCATATCCCCACATACTATCCCTACAGGTCATTCATAAATTACTTCTTCACATCCTGGGAAAACTAAAACATAGAAAAGGGGTGAGCTCAAATGCCCAGTAGGGATAACAATATAGCGGAAACTTTCATAAATAAGAATAAACATTTAAGGCAGTGTATTACTACAACAAAAGCCTTTTAAACTTTAACTTCGACATAGAATGTCAAAAATAAAATGAAATAATTCCATTTACTTATTCACATGGATATTCAACTAATCGAATAATCACATGCAATATCAATAACCACATTCATAATGATGGAATGCATAATGAAGACTATCATAACCACATAGCCAAGGCCTCGTTCCAAGACTACACATAAGATTTTTTGAAGGCCTGGTTCCAAGACACTAGTTTGTCTCATGAGACCTACCGATGCATCGAGGAGCTATAGCGGGCTCCACCCATCACATATTATGTCCAATTTATTCCCATATGAAAATGTTTAAACATAACATAAATATTCGTATTAAAACTAGCATACCAAATGTCAATACATTCACTATAAACTATGAATGGTATAAAAATAGCACATCCACATTCAAAAATATCACAAAACCTTCAATAAAATATAGAAGTTTTGTATCAAAATAAATCAACTACAAATAAGCGTAAATCCATGAAAGGATGTTGACATAGATGAAATCAAAACTCTTTTTAGAGAAATATCTCTTTCTATTTTTGAAATCATTTAAGATTCATATATTTATAAAATAAAACATTTTCTATGAAAATATTCTTATAAGCTTGTAATGGAATGTTCGACGATTTTATAACGGTGGAAAATAACCACACCCGCCGTATAAGTTAAAAAACCTTCTTACCTTAATTCTGTCGAAAAGGTTAAAAGCACCTTGTTTGGAAAATGAAGGAAAGATTCCTTTTTAAACCTCTTATAAAAAGTCAAACAATGGTATAAATGACTTTAACCCATATTAATTTTAATAGTAAAATCTTTTTGAAATACATTTCAAAGAAACATGGATGTGGATTATAAAGAAATCCCAGTAGATAATTACGTATAAACAACCTCGGATAACGAAGAGATTGCGAAATAACCCTTACCTTGTACTTTCCCATGGTTGGGGTAGGTTAACCTCCTGTATAATGGTGAAATAATTGTTATTAAATTTTAAAAGAATCATATACATTAATATGATATCATATATGATCTTTTAACATGGATTTGTTAATAATATCTTATTATTATCGTCGTTTCGGGTGTTAACTTACTCTTTTTTATTTTATATGTTTTGTTACGTAATCCATGTTTGTAATGGATAGGTTGTATATTATTCATATCCAGAATGATATCAAGTCCTTAAAAATCATATTTATATCATCAAATGATAATTATACTTCAATGGATACGATGGAGAATGAATCTCATCGTGTTCGTGGAGACGGTAGTCCGTACGTACGCACGAGCGACAATATCATTCTTTTGATATTAAAATAATATATAAATGGATGGTATATAATATATATAGAATAACTAACATGTTATATTTATTATTTAAATGAGTTACACATCATTATTATTCCCATCCAAATAATAATATGTTGAATAACAGTTACACCACGACGTGGAAACGGTAAGCCGTACGTACGCACGTATGGTGACATGTTATTCAAAGGGTGGATAGAATACTGAATATGGTTGTACCATATTTATAATAACATAACAGTATATATAAGATATTGGAGTTATTATTTTAGTATGGTAATAACAATGAGTGAAGAAGTGGAAGAAGAACGGAACTTGAAAAGGGGTGGTGAAAACATTACCTCTTCTTCGGGTTCTTCCTTTTGATTTGATCAAAAGGGATTCTTAGGTTGGCTTTCTGATCAAACTAAGTCCTCTAGGTTTTATTTAGGGAATTTGGGAGAGTATTTGGGTAGAGTTTGGCCGAACCAAAATGCTTTGATGGTGTGAAGAAATGAGAAGGAGGAGTTCCCTTTTATAAGAGGGGTGAGGGGAACCTTTGAAAAATCTAGAAATATTAATTTATAATAAATTAATATTCGGTTTCTAATGGCTCCAAAGTTGATTATTTAAATGTTAAGGTGGGTACTGGTCAAAAACCACTCAATAAATAGAATTTAGACAGGTTTGAGTACTTATATTAACCATATATTTATGTATTAACTATAAGTTAATTAGTTTCACTTTTACAATGTCTCTTTGTATTTTTATATTATATGGTTAATAAACATACAATATATATCCAAGAGACCCCCAAGTGGTCCATTAATGATATAATTATCATGATATAAGTCTCTTGGACGATCCATAGATTTATAGGAATTTAATATCAATTAATAATATAATATTTGTTTTAAAAAACTCTTTTATGTCAATTTTTACAGTATTCAATAGTTGATTTTTGAGAAACTCAAAACAGAATTATTACTTAAAAAAAGTCAATTAAATCAATACTAATATGTCATATTATCCTATAAAATTAGTGTAAGTAATTAAAATTCTAAAATTATATTTATTTGGGTATTTATAATATCAATTATTTTAATTTGTCACTATTATGGTGATTTATGCATCATAATTGTGTCATAAATAAATTAAATTATTTAAAGTCTAAAAATTACAAATAAACTATCATTATGTAGGAAATCTTTTTAGATTTCTAATGACTATTTATAGTCGAAAATCCAACATATATTACCCTATGTAAAAATTGTTTTTCTAAATGATATATGCTTATGTCATTCTTGTACTTATTTTAACTTAATTAAAAATAAGTGTCCCTATCACCTACAAGTGGCTCCATGGGGTCCAAAAATCGACCAAAATATGCCTATGGTCAAACCTGTATCATCCAATAAGTCTAGAATGCGTTTTAGGGTAATTTAGTATTATTATAATATTATTATTTAACCCTTATTTACCGGATTTACCCTTAACCATGGTAAATAAAATATTTACCGAAGTAATTATTCAAAATCTCTAAAAATAAAAGTTACCTATTTACACAATTTGAACATCCTGATTCCAAAAATGGAATCCATTTTTCCAAATTCAAAAAACAGAAGTGGCAGAAATTAATTTAAAATTAATTCTCGTTGTTAAAACAAAAATCGTGTTTTTAAGAGATAATAACTATCAAAAGATTGACACTTATTTATGTCCAGTTTATTGTAAAATTATGTCCAATGAACAAAATTGTATTAAATGGTAAAAATATATTCTAAATATACTTTAAAACAACTCAAATTAATAATTTATCACTATTAATTATTTTGATTAAAAAAGTTGTTTTTAATTAAAATTTAGTAATTTTCACTATTCATCAAAATATTAAAGTTATCCGAAAAGTACCAAAATTTCACCTTAGGCTAAATTCGATATTCCAAATCCAAAAATGAAGTCCATTTTGAATTATAAAATATATATAATTTCAAAAATTAGGTATTACTATTCATAACGGCTAGTTTGATTGGTTATGGTGTGTTAGAACTCGGTGTTGCGTACAACACACACTATCACATTATTCAAAGAGAAACATACCGTAGAAGCTTGGGGTGTTACATTCTCCCCTCCTTCAAATAATTTATCCTAAAAATTTCTAGAATACTTATCACATGAAAAGACTCGGGTGGTTCTTCATCATAAGTTCATCGGGTTCCCACATTGCCTCTTCCATCTTATGGTTTCTCCACAAAACTTTTACCAGACGCGTCGTCCGGTTTCTCAGTACTTGTTCTCTCATATCAAGAATCCTGACGGGCTCTTCACAATAAGACAGATTGGGTTCTATTTCTAATTATTCATAGGTGAGTACATGCATTGGGTCAGGCATGTATTTCCTCAACAGAGATACGTGGAACACATCGTGAACTTTGGAGAGACTTGGCGGCATTGCGAATCGGTAAGCTACAGCCCTAATTCGTTCTAGAATTTCGAGAGGTCCAATGTACCTGGTACTCAATTTACCTTTCTTACCAAAACATATGACTCCCTTCCCTAGAGATACCTTTAGGAAAACATGATCACCGACTTGAAATTCCAAATCCTTCCTTCGATTATCGGCATAGCTCTTCTGCCTACTTTGAGCTGCTTTGATGTCATTTTGGATTACCTTCACCTTTTCCATTGTTTCCTCCACCAGTTCTAGACCTACATGTTTTCTTTCACCAACATCATCCCAATAGGTTGGTGTGCGACATCTCTTTCCATATAACGCTTCATATGGTGCCATCTGAATACACTAATGGAAGCTATTGTTATAGTAAAATTCTACCAGAGGTAAATACTGATCCCACATACCCTGAATGTCAAGTGAGAAGGATCTCAACATGTCTTCTAAGGATTGAATAGTCCGTTCTAATTGTCCATCTGTCTGAGGGTGGTATGCAGTGCTCAAATGAAGTTCAGTATCCAGGGATTTATGAAGACTCTTCTAGAATCATGAAGTAAAACGGGGATCACGATCAGAAAAAATCGACAGGGGTACTCCATTAAGTCTCACAACTTCATTAATATATAGTCTTGCTAGACGTTCCAGTGGTAGATCTTCTCTTATAACAAGAAAATGTGCTAAATTGGTAAGACGATCAACAATAACCCATATTGAATCATTCCTTCTAGGAGTCTTTGGTGTCCCCAAGACAAATTCCATCGTAAAATTGTCCCATTTCCACTCCGGTATGGGAAGAGGTTTCATGACTCCTCCAGGGTGTTGCCTTCCAGCTTTCACTTACTGACAAACCATACATCTTGACACAAAATCAGAAATCTCCCTCTTCATATTGTCCCACCAAAAATGTTCCTTCAAATCTCTATACATTTTGGTGCTCCCATGGTGTATAGAAAAATTGGAACTATGAGCATCATCCAGCAATTCCCTTTTTAGATCAGGTATATCGGGAATACAAAGTCTCTTTCCGAATTTCAAAATTCAGTCTTCATACACAAAGCCTCTCAGTCTCCTATCATTCATAGCTTTAATCTTCTTTTGAAATTCTTCATCATCAGTCTAAGAACTCTTAATCATTTCTAGTAAAGATGGTTTAGCAACCATTTGAAAAAGCATTGATGTTACTCCTTCCCTGGTTATTCCCATGTCCATCTTCACTAGATCCATGAAAATTGGATCCATTTCAATTCTCATATTGTTCAAAACTCCATGATCTTTTCTGCTCAAAGCATCTTCCACCCTGTTTTCCTTCCCCAGGTGGTAGTGTATCGTGCAATCATAATACTTAGGTAATTCAATCCACCTCCTTTTCCTCATGATGAGTTCTTTTTGTGAGAAAATATACTTCAAACTCTTGTGATCAGTATAAATCTCACATTTTTCACCATAGAGGTGGTGCCTCCATATCTTCAAAGAAAATATCACAGCTGCTAACTTGAGATCATGAGTAGGATAGTTTTGTTCATTAATTTTCAACTGTCGTGATGCATTGGCAATAACTCTATCATTCTGTATAAGGAAACAACCATGTCCTTTCTTTGATGCATCACTATAAATAACGAACCCATCATTCCCCGATGGTAGTGTCAATATAGGAGAATTGACTAATCTTTTCTTCAGTTCTTCGAATCATTCTTCACACTCTTTTGTCCAAACAAATTTAACCCCTTTACATGTGAGCTTCGTTAATGGGTTAGCCAATCAGGCAAAATTCTGGATGAAACCTCAATAATAACCTACCAAACCAATAAAACTACGTACCTCAGTTATACTCGTAGGTGCTGGCCATTCTTGGATTGCCTTAGTCTTAGAAGGATCAACAGAGAATCCATCTTTAGAGACAATATGGCCAAGAAAAGAAATCTCCTGAAGCCAGATTTCACACTTGCTAAACTTCCCATATAATTCATTCCTTCTCAAAGTCTTCAAGATAATGCGCAAGTGATTTTCATGATCTTCGTAGGTTTTGGAGTATACAAAGATATCATCAATAAATTCCAGCAAAAATTCATCGAGATACTCCTTGAAAACTCTATTCATCAGATCCATGAATACAGAGGGTGCATTAGTCAATCCAAAAGGCATTATAGTAAACTCGTAATTCTCGTACCTTGTTCAAAATACTGTCTTCAGAATGTCTTCCTTCTTCATACACAACTGATGGTATCCAGATCGAAGTTCAATCTTTGAAAATTATTGAGCTCCATGCAGTTGGTCAATTAAATCATAAATGCGTGGTAGGGGATACTTTTTCTTTATTGTTATAGCATTGATCTCCCTGTAGTCGATACATAACTTCATAGATCCGTCTTTCTTTTTAACAAAAAGTACAGGGGCTCCCCATGGAGAAAAACTAGGGCGAATAAATCCCTTATTACTCAATTCCTCTAGTTGTTTGTTTAGTTAAACTATTTCTACATTGGCCATTCAATAATGGGTCTTTGATATAGGCCTTGATCCAGCAATTAAATAAATGGAAAAATCAACTTCTCTTTCTGGAGGATGTCCAAGTAAATCTTCTGGAAATACATCTACAAATTATTTCACAATAGGTATATCCTCTATTTGAACAATCCATTACTCACCCACAGTTATTTCATTCTCTTCCTCCCAAATAATTGAATTTAGTTGAGCTTCTGGGGGTGGATATAAATAAGAATCAGGTGTTGACGATTCTTCTCTAAAGATAAGGTGTTCCTTATCATTATCATCAAGAATCGTAACCTCTTTCTTCTTAAAATAAATCTTCACATCATTGTCCGAATGCCAGTCCATACCGAGGATTATATCAAACTCAATTATAGGTATGACGACGAGATCAGCAGATAAAGAGCATTTATGTGCTCTAATGGGGACTGATTCACAAAACTTTGTTGCAATGATACTTCCCTTGGGAGTTTTAACTGACAACTCCCTTGTTATATCAAATTGGAAATATCTAATTTTCTTAGGAAACTGGGAGGATATTAAACAATGTGATGATCAAGAATCAAATAATGCATTTTTTAAACTTGAGGAAATCATTAAATTACCTGCCACCACGTCTTTAGGAGATTCTACCTCAGCAGTGGTGATAGCGTAAGCTTGGCCTTGATCCCTTGGCCTTTTCTGAGGTATGTTCTCCTAATGCTTAGGACATTCATTTGAAAAATGCCCCAGCTCCCTGAAATTGTAGTACTGAACATTGGTATCTTCTTTCTTCCACTTGTAATCACAAGCTTGGTGGCCTTTTTCACCACACTTGTGACTGGCTCATGTTCCCTTCAAGCAAGTACCGGGGTGTTTCTTCCCGCATTTACCACAGGATGGATATTCAACCATTCCCTTCTTCCCCTTATTTCCATTCCCAGATTGATCAGTAGGTCTCTTCTTCTCTTGATTTTCTTTAAAGTCATAAGACTTAGAGAACTCCTTTTTGGTCTTGATAGCACATGAGACAATGTCTTCGTACGACGAGAAGGATTGTGAGACTAATGCTCGACGTAGAAATGGTTTTAACCCATCAAAGAAACGATCAATCTTACTTCTTGGGTTACGTATATAATCTCCACCATACCTTCCTAACCTTGTAATGTTAGACTCATACTTTGCAACATTCTCATCCTCCTTTTGTCTCAAACTCATAAATTTCCTTTCCATATCTTCTCAGTGGTCACGAGGAAAGTATTTTTCTAAAAACAGATCTTTGAACTCCCTCCATTACTTATTTGATACTTTATCATCTTCATTCATATTTTGAATCAATGACCACCACTGATCAGCATCTCCAGTGAGGCGGTAAACTGCCATGATAACATTTTCCCTTTCACTAATCCCCAAAGCATGAAATATTTTCTATAGGGAAAATATTCATTGCTCAGCTACTAAGGGATTCGTACACCCATTGAACGTTGGTGGTTGTTGCCTCATGAATCGATCTAACATTGATCCTCCACACTGCGGATCAGGGTGCTCCATATGGGTAAGGTTAATATTCATAACCTGAGTGAGTTGTCCCACTATGGTGATTAGCTGGTTGGCACCGGTTGCATCATCAGCTCCACTATAATTATCGTGAGCTGGAGGGATATCCCTACATGGAGTGCATGCATTGATACAGTTTCAATTTCTTCCACTAGGTGCCATTTCTAAAAAATGGAATAAACTAGATCAATTTATGAATCAAAATACACAATCTCATACTTATAAAACACTTAACATAAATTTAACTATTTATTTGTATAATCCATAATCATAAAAATGTTTTTTTGAGGAATTATATACTCATAAACCCTTCATAATGATTTGTAAAGAAAATGAGAGTTATCCTAAGCATATCTCCCGGGAGTGTCGTAACCAAGAATGCAGCAAGGCCCACTGTCGTGCACCAGTTCCCGTTCGATTTTAGCTCAAAGTGGTGTTTTCAAGTTTTACCCCTAGGTTCTTCTGTGCCAGAGCTGCCTCTACCTTCTCATATACAGACAGGTATGTATTGTTCGGAAAACTCACAAAATCTCTACAATACCAAAATTTTAGGAAGTTTTTCTATACTAATCCTCAAAGTCCATCTTAAATCTATGTTCTCTAATCAGATTATATCTAAATCTAGCTTCCAAGGTTTGTACTAAATTTTCTATGATACCAACTATAACGCCCCGACCCCAGTTACCCATATTCGGTGCATTACTTCGTAACATTGGCATGATCACAAGAAGGATTAAATCTCGAAAGTCCGATTGGTTTAGTAGCCTTGAAATACTAGATATATTGATAACGTTTTACATTACATCATAAAGAGAAAAACTCCTACAACAACATAGTCTCCATATCCCACACTCATATCCCCACATACTATCCCTACAGGTCATTCATAAATTACTTCTTCAAATCTTGGGAAAAATAAAACATAGAAAAGGGGTGATCTCAAATGCCCAGTAAGGATAACAATATAGCAGAAACATTCATAAATAAGAATAATCATTTATGGCAGTGTATAACTAAAACAAAAGCCTTTTAAACTAGAACATCAACATAGTATGGAAAAAATAAAATGAAATAATTCCATTTACTTATTCACATGGATATTCTACTAATCGAATAATCACATGCAATATCAATAACCACTTTCATAATGATGGAATGCATAATGCCATACTATCGTAACAACAGAGCCAAGGCCTCGTGCCAAGACTACACATAAGATTTTGTCAAGGCCTTGTTCCAAGAAACTAGTTTGTCTCATGAGACCTACCGATGCATCGAGGAGCTATAGTGGGCTCCACCCGTCACATATTAAGTACAATGCATTCCCATATGAAAACGTTTAAACATAACATAAACATTAGTTTTAAAACTAGCATATGAAATGTCAATACTTTCACTATAAACTATGAATGGTATAAAAATATCACATCCACAGTCAAACATATCACAAAACCTTCATTACAATATAGCAGTTTTGTATCATAATAAATCAACTACAGAAAAGCGTAAAATCAATTAAAGGATGTTGACATAGATGAAATCAAAACTCTTTTTAGAGAAATATATCATTCTATTTTTGAAATCATTTAAGAGTCATATATTTATAAAATAAAACATTTTCTTTGAAAATATTATTATAAACTTTTAAGGTAAGCTTCGACGATTTTATAACGGCGGAAAATAACCTCACCCGCAGTATAAGTTAAAAAAACATTCTTACTTTAATTCTGTCGAAAAGGTTAAAAGCACCTTGTTCAGAAAAGGACGGAAGGATTCCTTTATAAAACTCTTATAAAAAGTCAAACAAGGGTATAAATGACATTAACCCATATTATTTTAAATATTAAAATCTTTTTGAAATACATTTCGAAGAAACATGGATGTGGATGATAAAGAAATCCCAGTAGATAATTACGTATAAACAACCTCGGATAATGAAGAGATTGCGAAATAACCCGTATCTTGTACTTTTCCTTGGTTGTGGTAGGTTAACCTCCTATATAATGGTAAATAAATTTTATTAAAATATACAATAATAATTTACATTAATATGATATCATATATGATTTTTAACATTGATTTGTTAATAATATCTTAGTATTATCGTTGTTTCGGGTGTTAACTTACTCGTTTTCTTTTATATGTTTTGTTACGTAAGACATGTTTTTAATAGATAGGTTGTATATTATTCATATCCATAATGATATCAAGTCCTTAAAAATCATTTTTATATCATCAAATTATAATCATACTTGAATCGATACGATGGAGAATGAATCTCATCACGTTCGTGGAGACGGTAGTCCGTACGTACGCACGAGCGACAATATCATTCTTTTGATATAAAAATAATATATAAATGGATGGTATATCATATATAAAGAATAATTAACATGTTATATTTATTATTTACATGAGTTACACATCATTATTATACCCGTCCAAATAATAATATATTGAATAACAATTACACCACGACGTGGAGACACTAAGCCGTACGTACACACGTATGGTGACATGTTATTCAAAGGGTGGATAGAATAATTAATATGGTTGTACCATATTTATAATAATATCACATTATATATAAGATACTGGAGTTGTTATTTTAGAATGATAATAACAATTTATGAAGGAGTGGAAGAAGAAAGGAACTTGAAAAGGGGTGGTGAAAACATTACCTCTTCTTCGGGTTCTTCTTTTTGATTTGATCAAAATGGATCCTTAGTTTGGATTTCCGATCAAACTAAGGCCTCTAAATTGTATTTAGGGATGTTAAGAGAGTATTTGGGAAGAGTTTGGCCGAACCAAAATTCTTTGAAAGTTTGAAGAAATGAGAAGGAGGAGTGCCCTTTTATAAGAGGGGTGATGGGCACATTTGGAAAAGCTAGAAATATTAATTTATAAGAAAGTCATATTCGGTTTCTAATGGCTCCAAAGTGGATTATTTAAATTTTAATGTGGGTATGGGTCGAAAACTACTCAAAAAATAGTATTTATATAGGTTAGGGTACTTATATTAACCTTATCTTTATGTATTAACTCTATGTTAATTAGTTTCACTTTTACAATGTCTATTTGTATTTTTATATTATATGGTTAATAAACATACTATATACATACATGAGACCCCCAAGTGGTCCATTAATGATATAACTATCATGATATAAGTCTATTTTCTGAACTGTATATTTTTAGTAATTTAATATCAATTAATAATATAATATTTATTTTAAAAATCTCTTTTATGTCAATTTTGACACTATTTAATAGTTGATTTTTTTAAAACTCATAAAAGAATTATTACTTAAAAAAAAGTCAATTAAATCAATACTAATATGTCATAGTATCCTATAAAATTAGTGTAATTCATTAAAAATCTCAAATTATATTTATTTGGGTATTTATAATATCAATTATTTTAATTTGTCACTATTATGGTAACTACTGCATCATAATTGTGTCATAAATAAATTAACTTATTTAAAGTCTAAAAATTATAAATAAAAAATCATTATGTAGGAAATCGTTTTAGATTTCTAATGAATATTTATAGTCTAAACTCCAACACATATAACCCTATGTAAAAATTGTTTTTCTAAAAGCTATATGCTTATGTCATTTTTGTACTTATTTTAACTTAATTAAAAATAATTGTCCCTATCAACTACATGTGGCTCCATGGGATCCCAAAATCGACCCAAAGATGCCTATGGTCGAACATGTGTCAACCAAAAAGGCTAGTAAATGTTTTAGGGTAATTTAATATTATTATAATATTATTTTACCCATATTTACCGGATTTACCCTTAACAATGGCAAATAAAATATTTACTGAAGTAATTATTCAAAATGTCTATAAATAAAAGTTACCTATTTACACAATTTGAAAATCCTGATTCCAAATATGGAGTCCATTTTTCCAAATTCAAAACACATAAGTGACAGAAAGTAATTTAAAATTAATTCCCGTTGTTAAAACAAAAAGCGTGTTTTTAAGAGATAATAACTATCAAAAGTTCGACACTTGTTTATGTCCGGTTTAGTTGTAAAATTATGTCCAATTACCAAAATTGTATTAAATGGTAAGAATATATTACAAATATAATTTAAAACCACTCAAATTCCTAATTTATCTCTATTAATATTTTTGATTAAAAAAGTTGTTTTTATTTAAAATTAAGTAATTTTCACTATTCAACAAAATATTAAAGTTATCCGAAAAGTACCAAAATTTCACCTTAGGATAAATTCGATATTTTGAATACAAAAATGAAGTCCATTTTGAAATATAATATATATATAATTTCAAAAAGTAGGTATTTCTATTCATAACGGCTAGTTTGATTGTTTATGGTGTGTTAGAACTTGGTGTTGCGTACAACACATGCTATCACATTATTCAAAGAGAAGAGTACCGTAGAAGCTTAGGGTGTTAAAATTAAGAAGGATCCAATCTTCTTAGACTCGATGAAGATAGACGTGGGAATCATAAGAAGGGAACATCATCAATCCTTTCAAATGTTATTGCTCAACCGTCTCTTTTGGAAAGGATAAAGGATGCTCAAAAGGATGATGTGGGAATTCAGGAAAAAGTGGAAGATGTCAAAAAATGTAAATACTCAGAGTTTAATGTTAATGAAGAAGGAATTGTGGGATTGGGGAAAAGGATATTTGTTCCATTACGTCCGAAGCTAAAGAAGGAATTTTTGGATGATGCACATAGTTTAAATCTCTCTATTCTCCTAGGGAGCACAATGATGTATCAAGATCTTTGAGGTAAATTTTGGTGCGATAATATGAAAACGGAGATCGCTAAATATACCTCAATGTGGCTGCTGTGCCAGAAACTGAAGGCAGAGAGGTAGAAGTCTAAGGGGATGATGCAATCATTGCTCATACCAGAATGGAAATGGGAGAACATAAACCTGGACATTGTCACAGGACTTCCAATGACATCCAAAGGAAACAATGCAATCTGGGTTGTTGTGGACCGTCTTACAAAGATTTCACACTTCATTGCTATTCGGAATGATTTTTCATTGGATCAACTGGAATGGATATATATCAAGGATGTGGTAAGGCTGAATGGAGTGCCACTATCTGTTGTGTCTTACCTAGATCCATAATTCACCTCTATGTTTTGGAAGAGTGTTCAACATGCTCTAAACAGTGAACTGAACTTTAGTACGACCTATCATCCTAAAACTGATGTCCAATCTGAATTGACTATCTAAACACTTGAGGATATTATGGGAGCATGCTCAATGAACTTTAAAGGATTATGGGATCAACATCTTCGTCTGGTTGGTTTCTCTTATAATAACCGTTTCCACTCGAGCATCCAAATGGCACCATATGATTCCCTTAATGGGAAAAGGTGCAGAACACCGGCGTGTTGAGATGTGGTCGGTGAACGTAAGCTGATTGGACCAAAAATAGTCTAGGAAATGGTGGAGAAGATGAAAACCATTCAAGAGTATATCAAGGTAACCCATAGTTGACAGATGAGTTATGCAGATAATCGTCGACAAGACCTTGAGTTTAAAGTTGGAGACATAGTTTTTATATACATATCTCCGTGGAATAAGGTCATGAGGTTTGGAAATAAAGGGAAGTTAAGTCCAATGTAAATGATTTCTTCCATTTATCCCACTTATAGAAGTACATATTGGACCTTTCACATGTACTCTCTTCTGAGGTGGTACAGTTGGAGGATGATCTTTCTCATGAGGAGAAACTAGTGATGATCTTAGATCTTAGAGAAAAATTCTACGAAATAAGACAATTCCCCTTGTCAATGTGTTGTAGTGAAACCACATGTTTAAAGAAGAGACTTGGGAATTAGAGGAAATGATGAACCTGAGTAACCCATATCTTTTTTAGTGTATGAAAAAGGAAATTTCGTGGGAAAAAATTTCTTAATGGGGGAATATTGTAACGACCAAAAGTTTCACTAATGGAAATCTCTATTGATCTAGTTAAATGTCTTTTTATGTAAAACATTATATAAAATGTCACCTTCTTTTGTTTTATGTTATGAATTGTGACCGTTGCTTTTATAGTCGTTGTATAGTGATCAGATGATTAGTATAAATATAGGGCTTTAACAAATACAATTTACATAGACAAAGGAAACGATGGCCTCATCCAGTAGAATTGCTCCATACAAAGCCCATTTTTCGGAGCTCAGAAAAGAGGTGGCATCTTGGGCCTTCTCTCTTGACCAAGCCAAAGCTGAGCTTAATCATGTCATGCTCGAACGTGACCGTCTACGGGAAAAGTGGAAGTTGATAGAAATTACCACTCTAGCGATGTTATCCGAGCCACCCCAAGAGTTTGTCACCATCGAACATCTTACCCTTAGGTCTTATGCAGCTATTTTAAGGGGTTATGTAACAAATCTCTAGTACTATTTTTAGGTACATTATTTTTGGTATATAGTAATGAATATAATTTCTTGTCATTTTTGATACATTGTAAATATATTTTAAAGTGAAAAGTGTTTTTTAGTTATTATTTAATTTAGAATTCTATTTTTTAAATTAATGGATTTTTGAATTAAATAATATTTTAATAAAATATTAATATTATTATTATTAGTAAGTTAATTTTATAATATATAAATGATCATATAATTTTATGAATGCAATTGTTATTTTTAATATGGTTTGAAAGCCATTTTTGTCAAAACTCGAGAATTTTCAATAAATGTCAGTTTTTATTTTAAAAGTGAAAATTAACATATTTAGAAAATTATTTAGATAAAAAAAATATTATTTAAGGAGTCAGGATTTCTAAATTATCCAACGGAGAATTTTTCATAATTTTCTGAGACAATCAATTTTTTAGGTCAAAATTAAATATTGTTTAAATATATAATTTGTTTCATGACATCATAATGACCCAATAGTGATGTAAAAAAATAATATAAGCTTTATGTTCGGCCAATATTTATTTTATAATTAAAATAATGTGATTTTGGGATTGTTTGACTTACTTTTTGAAGCATTAATGGACCCTTCAAGACTTATTAAACACCTTGTCTTTTTAAATTATTTTCCATGGCAGTGTGGCTCACTTCCACATAAGCAAACCTATTATTTTAAGATGTACGGACTTTGGCCATATAAAATATTTTTTTCCTCTTCCCTTTTTCCAAAAACCATGAGCAAAAACCATGGGATGGTTTTTGGTTTGGACCAATTTAATATAAGGGGTCCCAAACCTAAATAATATTGAATCCCATCACCATTCCTATATAAACCCACCCAAGCTTTCACTTCCTCCTCACTCAAGGCCTTTGGAGTTTGTCCAACCTCGGCCCTACTCTCTCTAGAATACTCTCAAGGTGCCCAAATATCCCATGAAGCCTCTCTCAGGCCTCTCTCAAGCCTTTGGAATCACACTTCCAAGTGAGGGTTGTTTTCTTTCTTTCTCATTTTTGTCCAAATTTCATTAAGTTGTTTTGCCCTTTTAGATTAAATTATGAATGTTGGGGTATGGTTTCACACCTCCCTCATACTACCCTCTTTATGTTTTAATGATGGGATACCCCTTTCTATCTCATTAAATTCCTCCCATGTACACCTGTTACTATGCCGAAATTCCAAAAGGAACATCCCTCTCTTCTGTTACATTCAAGCAATAATTTTGTATCATGAATCTAAATTCCATTAAAATTGTCAGTACATGTTTATATATTACCTCATTACTGTCCATTAAATGTAAATATGATGAGGAACCCCTTTCTCTCTCATCAACCATTTTTATGATTTTTTATGTCATGCTATTACGCTACCGAAATCACACCGATTTTCTAAGCCAATGTCATTGTGTAGTGAATACAATGCCCATTTATCCATAAAGGGTATTCAGATTTAGGTACATTTTCTTACTTATTATAAATTTTCATGTATGAATTCCACATTACATTATCATGGAATAAATTATTATGTTTTATGAATCCATGTTTTCTGATCCATGTGGCACACTTATGCATGAAATGAAATTTTTAAGAAGGGTGCGCCCTTATAGCGCTCCAATGCAATGGGTAAAGTATAGTATCATGATACGTCATGTGAAATGATTGTTTACTCATCCTAAATCAAGTAAAATTAGGGTTTACTCGTGCGTCATGTGCAATGAGGATTTACTCATGCTCTATGTTCAATGATCCTTGGCTTATGCTAATTCCATGTTAAGTGTTGTTGCCACATTTCCATGTTATGACTATCATGCTTTATCATTCCTTTATGTTCATGTTTCTCTTGTGATCTATTGATCTTTCTATTATACAACATGTATTTTACTCCTCATGTATTCCATGTTTATTCCATTACTGGGATTTATAGCTCACCCCTTTTCTTCTGCATGTCCTCAGGTTATCACATGCAATGCTAAGTACGAGGGAATGTAGTGGTCATGTAAAGGAATTTTTCAATAAAGATATTGTACTGCATGTTTTAAGTTGTTATGTATTGATCCTAATCCCCACAGACACTAGACCTCTCAATCATCCATGTTGTATCATGTGAATGGTTTATGTAATAAATCATGTTTAAGTTTGTAATAAAAGTAGGGTTGTCATACATTATTTATAATGAGTAAGAATAAAAACATCAAGATGTATGCACCGAATGGAAGAAGATAGATGATCAAGAAAGAGAGTGAATAAACCAAATTAAAAGTTTTAATCATATATATTAATTATAAAAATTATTTATGAATTTTTTTAATAATGATTGTATATTCTAGATTAAATTATATTACATATGCTTATTTTTATAGTAGTTTGGTCTAATGTGAACCTATTATACTCTTTTACCACTCTTCTGGATGAGTCATATGTTTTCTACTATATTTATTTTTGAATGGGAATCATAACTTCGCCACACAATACTTGAAATAACACCAAAATATTTTATAGGGATTCCAAATCCAATTACAAAAAAATATTTATACAATGGGAGTCCCAACCTTAATGGTCTTAAATTTTGAATAAGGTATTCACAACTAGATGATAGAAAATTAGTTTTTATTTTAAATCACAAATATAAAGTGAATGATTATGATAGATGTGAAGAAGTGTTACAGACTCAAGAAAAAATGATGGAAAAGATAGATGATGAATTAAATATATGAACCGGTTCTTTAGTGTTTATCCATCTTTGTTATATTTTTACGTCAGTAATAGAAGAAATATAATTTTTTTGTTTATCCCTTTAGAGATATCCCAATATTATTGAGATGTTCAGTCGAGGTATATACATCATAAAAAATTTTTAGAACTCCAACACTTAAAATATTAAATATCTCATCAAAATTGTATCAAATTATAATTATTTAACCTTCCCACTTCGACATAGTAGACAATATCATTCCACTTTCAAATAGATAAACACAACACATGCAAGAATTTTTCATACATTTCAAATTTGAAAAAAAATTACTTTTTAGAGAGAGAGAGAGAGATGAATATTAATATTCAATAAATTATTAAAATAAATATATTATTCAAAAAAATAAACAATTATACAATACATTTTGAAATCATAAGTGAAAATAATCGATGTGGTCTCTAGGATAATTAGTTAATGATAAATCAAATGAAAATTGATTATTTGAATTTGAAATATGAAATTCAAAAAACAATACATTAATCATGAAAAGTAAACATAGTGATAATACTAAAAAATAATAAAATTGAATTAAAGATACTGAATCATTGTTTAATGAGATTAAAATCTAATAATATTAAATTATAAATAACTAAATCATGAAAAAAATAAAAAATACCAATTATTGAGTTTCAAGTTGTATTTTTCAAGCGTGGAAATGAATTATGTTGTTACATTCATAAAAACATGTTTAATGCAATGATAATAACATTAAATAGTTTTAAAAAAGTAATATGAATATATATAGTCCTTATAGTAAGTTTAACCTAATAAATAATCATAAAAAAAATTTATGTATGAAACAAAATGTATAATAATGAATAATTTCATGTATGATTTCACAGAACAATATAGGCAAATTCACATAGGTGAATTTCACAAAATAATTTTTCTCTATGTATGTGAAAAAATGAAAGGGATCTGTATTAGTGATACATGTATTTGAATTTATCATTTTGATGAATTAATCCTATAGTGAATTTATATTATATAATTACTAAAAATAAAAAAAAAAATTGAATTATTAATTATTAGTCATAAAATTGGCCATTTATAAGGTAGAATCATCTATTAGTGATTTTTAATTATATTTATAAAATATCTTTAGGATTCAAAAGTATAAATAATCGCCTTAATATTATTTATATAACTCAAGTTATCCTTAAAAAACTGTAGAGAAAATGTTGTGAAAATTTTTAAAATCAGACATAACACATGTAATTATTTCAAACCGAATTTCAAACATGAAATTTATTGATTTAGAAGCTTAAATAATATACACAAATGTTTAGTATTATTATATTTTACTTAAAACTACTCAATAAATATTACATACACAAAATATATATATCATTGAAATAAAGAGGGTAACTGATTCTTGAAAATCGAATAACTAGGTTTAAAAAGGGCTAAAATAATTAAAAATCAATAATGTGGATTATGAAATTGAAATGAGGTGAGTAATATATTTTCCATATAAAAACTATAAAAAATCACGTATATTTCATTTATTGTTATCTTAAATGACATATTTAGCCAATAAAATCTAATGAAAACATTTATAACATGTTATTAACCATCAAAATAATAATATAGAGTATGTTTTATGAAATTTACAAAATAATATGATAATGACTAAGAATACATTTATTAATGATGAACAAAGAGTATTATGAAATTTAAAATTAATTAACCTCATAATAATTCATAGTTATTAAATCATAATGTTATTCAAGGATCCACTAAACATTCCCCAATTATTTTATAATTATACAACCAAGTATAATTTTAAAAACATCACCCCCTTTTTCTAATTAGAAAAAACGATATGGTTTCAATAGAAAATAGTATTTCTTTAAATTTTCTATAGAACGCTACAAAATATTCATATGTAAAATCAATATATGACGGATCTTCTGAAAAATCTATTTTGATTTCAAAAAAATATATCAATGAGTCTTTGTAAGCAGATCCCATGATAAAACATAAAATTAAATGCAATGTGTATATTTTTTAAAATACCACATCACAACAATAATGAAAAACTATTTACAAAATAATATTTTCGAAAAAAATAAAGGTTTAAAGATTATTATATTATCATAAAGGATGTTTGATATGTTTTAAAATAGTAATAATAAAATATATACAGAAATTAATAATAATAATTCAAAAAACTATTCCACATCTTATAGATTTTATGTAATGTGTATGAATATAAACAAACTCAAACTCCTACTAAAACCATGAGAACATAAAAAATTTATGATTCTTTTATTACAAGAAATAATTTATTTTTTTAAACCATATCAAAGTATAAATGATTTGTGAAGATATTTATACATTTCTTTTTAGTAGGGATAAAATGTAAAAAAACATCTCCCTTATTCACATGATATATAATAAAATGAAATCTAACATAAAATATCATTATCATGGAGTGTTTTAAATAATTTTTTGAAATAGAAATTATTGATTTATTATCAAAATAAATAATAAATATATCATGATATATACTAAAATAATATTATTTTTACTTAGTCTATAATATTCGAGCACAACAAATAGCAGTAGAGATATACTCTTCTTCTCCAATAGATAGAGGAAAAAAATCATCTTAGTAGACCAAGAAATAAAAATCCATCAAATAAAATGACACATATATGATGTGATTTTTAATACAATTTTAATGTATCCAAAAGTATAATTAGAATATAATATTAAAATAATTTATAAATTTAGTCCTAAATATTCTCGAGTTCATAGTACATTTTTCATTTATAATTTTTCATTACAAAACATTATTATAAATATCATTAAGATCATCCAGAAACATACAAATAGAAAAACAATAAACTATAAATTTAGACAATATGAATTTAAATAATGAAAAAAACATATCATGAATCATTAAAATATATTATCTACCCATTTACCAAATGTGTCAATATCAAAAATACAACTATTAGAAAAATTATTTTTCATAGATTTATATGATCTAAGACCAATCCATTTAATGGAATGTTCATCACACTTGTATTGATTAAAAAATATCCCATAATTAATTTGAGAAATTTTATGTCATCAAAATAACACGAATTATCTCATTAAACTCATGTCAAACCCAGATGACATAAATGGGAGAAATCATTACAAATCAATTCACTAAAAGTAAAAAAAACAATATCATTGCAAAAAAAATTCACAATTAGAATATTATTAGAAATTATTTTAATAAAAAGGGATCCAAATTAATTTTTCTTGAACCCATTATTCAATAGAAAAAATGCAATCCTCTCAAAAAAATAATGAGGTGGTTGTTTGAGACCATATAATGATTTAGAAAAATAAAAAAAAATCTTATGAAACTTTTTATTTTGAAAACAAGGGTTGAGAAACATATTCTTTTTATGTTATAAAAACATATTTGGAATCCATTTTAAACTCCCATTAACAAAACATAAATCATTGAAAACAAGAAAAATATAAAAATAATTTAATATCTTCTAAATAGTTAATATTTTTTAATAAATCATTAATATATTTTCCTTTTATCCTGAATGTTATTTTGGGTCATATATTTGGAATTATTTTTTTCCAATATTCAAATAATAATCCATATAGTTTATAAAGATCTATATATTTTTAATTACATATTTATACTTATAAAATTCTTGGGATATCATACAATTATTTCTTAAAATTTGAGTATGATCATATTTTATAGGAGCGGTCCATTTAGAAAATTTTACATCACAAAAACATTATTAAAATCATGATTATAAATAAAATAATAATTTTTAAAAATTACTAAAATAGAATTTATAGTTTTAATAAAATTTTAAATATTAGAAACAACATTATCAATGGGATTACGTTTATGAATCCACAATGATCTAGGAACACTTTGAGAAAAATTATTCTTCCCCTCAATTGATTCATCCTTACCATGACAGTTTTGATCACAGAAATTTAAATATCCCAACTCAAAAATTCATTAGAATTAGAATTTAAATTTACACTATTTCCATTAAATATAATATTCACAAATTCTTCAATTAACATAGTTTAGTAATTATAAAATCTATAATATATAATACTTCCTAAAAAAAGAATAATTACTTCATCACTTTGGTCATCAAATTTATCTAAATTATCCATTGATTTTATAATAAAAAACATACAACCAAATAAACCAAAATTAACCATCCTTAATATTTTTCCCATTAAATAAAATGTATTTATTTTTCATTAATAATGGTATATAAAGAATTATATTTGCAATATAACAAACAGGAAAAAATACTTATCCAAAAAATAACTAGGAAAATCATGTTCATTTAATGTAATTCCATCGATTTTCATAAGATTTAATTTTTTGAATTTTTTAACACTATTTTTGTTGAGTTATAAGAGAATACAATAAATGAGAATAACCATTATTTTCAAAATAAATTCACAATCATATTGATGAAATTCACCGACTTTATCACTACAAATAAAAACAATCCAGAAACTATTTTAATTTTTCATTAGATTTCAAATAGTAAAAAATCATTATAATGTTTCTATTTTATGTGAATGAAAGTAAACATATATAAATATAAAATAATTATCAACAATGGATCATTAATATTTCATTCCTAAATTAGGAAATTTAAAATAAAAAAAGGTCGAGATGCATTAACTAGGAAAACCTATTATTATTTATCTAATTGATACTTCTAAAAGATAATTTATGTTGTTTCAATTTCATTCATTCACCAAAACAATAAGTTGTTGATTCTTCAAGGTTTTTAATTTATTCACATTATAAAGTTTTTTATCATATGTAGAAATATAAAATAAAAATTAATTCATCATCAATTTTAAATAATGGCATCACTCAGTAAAAAATTCAAACACATAACATGTTGAATAGCAAATTCATATTAATTCATTCTACAAATATTATCCTTTTTTATTGACATAGAATAATGAAGAACTAACCTTTTAAATAAAACAATTTTTAGACATAAATTCTAGTACATCATCAAATAATTTAGATATATTAACAAAAGTATATTTTAAACTACAAACATATGAAACAATAGATATAAATGTAAAATTGTAAATTCCTATTTTACTGAAAACTTTTATGATACCTTTGGAATTATATCAAAATGATATAGTACCTACACTACATTCGTTGTATGTGATGAAAATTTATGCGTCTAAAATCATATTTTGAGGTCATCCACAGTCCATTTACCGTTTGGAATTCAGGATACATCCATGGTATATTACGTAGAAAAATAAATTAAATGGAAATTTGGGTACCTTACATAATCTTCATCCAATCATATTCGTAAAAACAAATTAGGTACACATACATAATTTAAACATGTATTGAATGACATACTATATAACAGTGATTTATAAATATTATGTTTTGTAAATCCGGAAGACAGTTTGAATCTATAAGAAAAATAATTTGAATGGTAACCTTACGTGCAACATTGAACACATGTAATAGTATATGTTCATCATTTTTTATATATACCAAAATACTTTGGTAATATTTGACATAATATCATATCATTTCAAGTACATTAATTTTTTATTTATTTTATTCAAGGGCCACATTTTATGTTATTTTTCATAACCAGCAATAAAAGTAGACGAACAATGGTTCGGACATTTAAAATAATTAATCAATTTTCATTAAAATCATGAATATATTTCAAACCGTTATAAACATTAGAATGAGTAGAAAAATTAGAATTACATACTTTTCCATAATATTTTAAATTCACTTTATTTTAAGAAACAAGTGTATCATTATTTTCTTTGAAATTATTATATATATCAGATGCTTTGAAATTATCTTTTAACATACATTCAATTATTTTATTTACATAAGTATCATTCAGATTCATATAATCATAGTAAAAATATAAAAATAAATAATAAAAAACTCAATAACTAATGAAATTCAGTGAATACAGGGATCACATGTTATAGGATTATTTTTCATTTCCATATTTTGAACTAGAATCATATTTTTCTATAAAAATCAAACTAGTTTTCAAATAATTTTGAGATTTTTTTTATATTTCATTATTCAATAGTTTTAGATAATGATTTTTATTATTCCATTTATTAAGGAAGTCAAAACATTTATGATTTAATGTTTTATAATAAGTATTATCTTTCTTATATTTCTTGATTTTTTGCTTTTAAAGGGTAAAATTGGTTCATGGGTCCCTTTATTTTAATTTTTTTGAATAATTCAGTCACAATTTGAGCCATATATTATTTTCCACTTTTTGTAAATTAGAATCTAATGAGTTAGTAGGAACTACATTTACGTATATAAATGAATCATTTTTTTATATATTTATTCTTATTCATATATGTTCATCATTTCCAGTTCATACTGATGTACTGATCTAATTAATTCATTAGGTGTTTACTTCATTATGTTCTTAATATAATCAAAAGAAAACATGTTTATGTTCAATATATTTTGTAATTCTCATATGACTCATTCAATTAGTAAGGGGATCTAAATATCCTATCGAATATTATTTATTTCACTCAAAATTATTTTGTATTGTTGGATCATTAGGTTTATAGTTTTTCTTAACCAATATTGAAGTCTTGGTACTCACCTAAGATAATTATATGATTCACTTTAATGGTATTTTCTAAGACAGGGTTTGTAAATTGTAGAATATTCCAATTCTCATGAGTTTTCATATGAGTATAAACATGAAAAGACACACATATTTTAATTACATTGTTTAAAATATTCATAACATTTTAAATTAAAATATTTATAGAAGTTACATTTCATGTAAGTGTCTCTGGGTTAGCTTTTGTTACTTTGTATGATTTCTCCATAATAGACTAGTGTTTTATGTGTAACTATTTTAGATATTCCACCATTATAGAACTAGTTTAGAAATAATCATTTCCTTAAAATTGAGGTGGATTCTGAGGAATCCACCCATCATTTTATTTCACACCATCCAATTTATAGAAACATTCCTCTAACTATGAGTACTAGGAAATCATAATCATAATAAAATATAAATGAAACACTCTATAAAAGTATTGGCTAAAGTACAAAAGGAACAATATTTGATATCAATTATCAGGAACTATAAGAGGATGATACATGGTCTATAGGGGGAAGAATATTAAAAATTGAAAATTTAATAGAATAAATTATATATGTAAATTAATTATGAATTTTAGACAAAATTTTTAATTTGTAGTGGAATAAATGAAAACCCACAAGGTTGTTTTTAAAGTAGATTGGTCAAAAGTGGACTTAGTATACTCTTATACCTAACAACTTGGTGAGATATATGTTGTGAAAAAAATAGGATCATTAAAGTGGAATCATGACCCATGTAAAAACTAATTTTTCTAATGGAAGAGTAACCAGACATTCGAATTTTGAATAGTTTGTTACTAAACAAATACGAAAATTAAATTAGACAATGTGAGTCAAAAAATGAATGATACTAAATTAAAAATATCGTATCCAAAACTCGATGATATGAAAAAAATAATGAAAAAAAATATAGTGAAATATCATTATTAGTGGGTATAATTATTACATAGTAAATAGAACCAAAATAAATATATTGAAGAATAATAAAAAAGGTAATGTTTCTTATGTTTTTGATCACCTTGACTATAATTCCCTGAGATTTTAATAGTGAAACATAATATTTGATAGATTATATTAAATGAATCACCAAATTTTGAAAATATTGCTGAACATAGATACATTATGATATTTTTTTAAATAAATTCAATTCCTTTGACAGCTTTCGATGCATGGAACATCGGGTTTGAATGAAAAATGATACTCTATTAAAAAGTTACTGTTTAATCATGAACATTATAACCTAGATATTATGTTTGTAAATATGAATATTAAAAAGTAAATTATGAAAGGAATATGGTTAAGAGTTGTATTAAATAAATTTAGTGGATATTAATTGATAATAAATATTGTATAATTAATTTGAAAGAAAAAAATTATATTTTTTAAGAAAATGTATTTTTATATAATAATTACTAGTCACAATTTGAGAAAATACTTTAAATAAATTTTTACAAATTTTATAAAAATCAAGTGAAAAAAATGTTTTTTAATATACATGTCAAAATTATCATTGACTTAATTTTTGTTAATTTTCTAAAACCAATAATATTTTGATAAACAGTGAAAAAAATATTTTGTTATTTGAAACTAAAATTTAGATAATTTTATACCAAAATTTAAATTAAATTTTTAATTTTTTTTTTCAATTTAAGTAATTTATTTCATTTTAATAAATTTCATAATGAATTATTATAATTTTTTTGAACTTTCCAATGTTTTTTTTTGGAAAATCATTTTTTTGACACATCTGCGAGTTTAATATTAACATTAAATCTACAACTTATGAAAATTGGTTTTGAAAAACTATATTCCATATATGAAATCAACATAATTTATAATCTCTAATAATTAAACATTATTTTTTTCACTACACATAATTTTGAAAATAGCAATAAACTAATTACTGCATTTTTGTAAAATTGTGTTTAACCAGGTGTAAAAATATAAAGATAATGGTTTAAAATGACCTAAAACTTGTAAAAACCCCATTATATAGTTATATTTAGACTTTAAAAGCTGTATGTTTTGTTAAAAAAATTCTATAGGAATGGGATGATAAAGAATTTGTATCTGTTTGTCTTTTAAAAAAATCGATGTGTGTCCTCTACCCCAAATATAAAAGGACACTCCCTCTCCTCAAATATTCACACATACAAAATAATTTATTTTCACATCAAAATATATTTCTTAATTACATGCACACTTAATATATTCCTTAGTTTTATTATGGAGCTCTCCTATGATGGCATTTGATATAAACCAATGAAGGGTCTCTAAAGAAGATTTCAAGTTATTAAACATGCATATTCATTTTAATTTTTATTATTCCTAAAAAATCATATTAAAATATGATAATATAATAAACAAATACCTACTATATACTATGAATTTATTATATTACTGTAATAACCCATATCCATATCCACCTCCCTTAAATTTGTAACAAAACTATCAATCGTGTGTATTGTGGACTACAACCTCATAAAGCGATGTAATTTTTTTCCATCACCGACTATCAATGCATGATATAATGATAGATTTCAAAATTTTATATGATATTTATAAAAATAAAATACTTATGTAATTTTGATTTCACATATACCTTCTTACAATGCATTCTGTAGGGGCATGCGATTATGTTGCTTGTGTGTACGAGAGACTACCACAACATGAAGCGATGTGATTTTTTTAATTATGAATTACATGAAAGGAAGTATAAGTAATATAAATTAATATATTTTATATTTATAGAATAAATATAACTATATAAATATAATACCATATATAACTTCCAACATTTACATCTTTTGGAAATAAATAACATTGCTTGTGTGTATGTGTGGACTACCACATCCACATAGCAACATGATTTTTTTTCATTTTATTATTAAATAGATGGTAATAAGTAAGTATTTGATTAATTTAAATTATATATATTACATAATAATGATTCAGGAAAGATCAATTAATATTTCTTATCATTTCATTCCATCCATCGCAATGGATACAATATTCATGCGTATGTACGACATACCGTCTCCAACTAAGGTGTGAAAAATTTTCTACCAATCTGTTTTATATATTACTATAAATAATTTTATAATAATAATATTTAATATTTATATCATGTTTAACATTCTAGATATCATATATCTACGATTAATATAACACCCCAATATTTAATAGTACATTATTTCTTTAAAGTAATCCAGTAACTTGCATTACACACAACACCGAGTTCTAGCGCCCCACTACTTACCAAAAATTCCATTCTAAAGCAGTTATGAATAGTATTAACTGATTTTTGAACTTTATATAATCCTCATAATTTTAGAAACCATATTAGCAATTACATAGACATAATGTAAGAACAAATCCATTTTATTTTTTGATAAAATAAGTTTTTTTTCAAAAAATGCAATTTTACCACCTTTTAATGGTGAACCATTTTTAAATCCAAAATTTAAAATATTATATATTCAATTTTACAAAATAAACATCACATTTAGAATCATGACATAAGATTTTATTTTCAATAAATTTTTGGTGTTTTTTTGATAACATTCATTTTTGGGTGAATAATGAAAAATACTATATTTTAACTGAATACTATTTTTTTAATAAAATTTATTTATTGTGTTAAATTATAAATTTTAATTGTTTGGAATTATAGATATATTATATTTTTACCATTTAATCCAATGCCTTCCATTGTAAGTAATTTCACATTGAAATTAGACATAAACAAGTGTCAATCTTTTGATATTTATTATTTCTTAAGAAGACGCTTTTTGGTTTTGACAATGACAATTAATTTTAAATTAATAAATTCAATTTCAATGTTAAGTATTTTGTAAAACAGACTTCATTTTTGAATTAAAAATATCAAAATTATCCTAGGGTGAATTATTGTTATGTTTTTTGAAAACTTTCAATTTTTTATGAACAACGAAAAAAAACTGTGTTATTAGAAAAACCCAGCTTTTCATTTAAATAATTATTTATTTCATTTAAATTTATTTTAGGTCAAAATAGATAAATAATACCTATATATGTTCAATTTAATTCATTAGATTCAATTTATAATAAGTTTAGATATATAAAAATTTAATTGAAATTTTACCATCTTTTGCCCACCTCCTCGGAGCATTTGCTAATTTTCATAAAACGTAATTTTACCGCTTCTATGGATTGAATTTCAAAAATCTGAGAGACACAATTGATATTAGTAATTAAAATGTGGTTCAATAAGTTAAATATAATTTTTGGTTAATTGTAAATGTTGACATTTATTTACCACGATTAAAAGTAAAGAGGGTAATTAAAAGTAAAAATGATATTATTATTTCTGTAACACATATCACAATTCTATTGGATAAGTGTAATTCAACCAAAAAAAATTTAGGAATAAAATATGATCCTTTAGGTCCACTTGGATTAGATGAAGACATTTATTATTATTTATTTCAATGAAGATTTAAAAGTGTTAAATTCAATGTTTTATAAATAAGTCATTTTTAATATAGGGTTACAGATAAGAAAAATTCGACTATAAATACTCATTAGAAACATAAAAATATTTTATACATAATGAAATTTTATTTATGATTTTTAGAAAATAAAATAATTTACATTGTTTATTTCAAAATAATGATGCAATAATTTCTTTCTTAATGAAATATTAAAATAATTAATATTATAAATAACCAAATAAATGCAATTTGAGTGTTTTTATGAATTCCACTAATTTTCTAGGTTAATATGACACATTATGGTTGATTAAATGAATTTTATTAAATTAATAATGCCATTTAAAATTTATAAAAAACAAAATACCAAATAGTGTCTAAATTGATATAAAAGAGTTTTTAAAACAAATATTATATTATTAATTGGTATTTTATTCCTAAAAATCCAAGGTCTGTCCAAAGGTCTTAAATACTATTATATATTTTATTAATTAACCACTTGGGGTTCTTTTGGAATTTCAAATTATATTTATTAACCATATAATAAAAAAATACAAAGAGACGTGGTAAATGTCAAACTATTTAACTAAGAGTTAAATCTAAAAGATAAGGTTAATATAGTGACCCAAAACTATCTAAAACCTATTAGTTGAGTGGTTTTTGACCCATACCCACTATATCCTTTAAATAAATTATTTTTTAGAAACCGAAGATGAATTTATTATTAAATAATATTTTAATATTTTCCAAAGGTTTTCCTCACCCATCTTATAAAAGGGCACTTCCCCTACACTAAAATTCACACCTACAAAGCCATTTGTCTCAGCCAAACCGTGACCAAATATCCTCTAAACTATCCTGCATTCATCCTAGATGCCTTCCATTGGTAATAAAGCCAACTTAATGAGCCCTTTTTAACAAATCAAAATGAATAACCTGAATAAGAATATGTTAAATGTACCATCGACCAAAGGAAAGTGCAAGGTATAGGGTTTTCATCTCACTCCTCATTTTAATGAGATTCATGCTATATTTCCACTATTTCCTTTTTTGGTTTATGTACTTCCCATAAGTGTATTATTTGTGTAATAAACTATAATTTTTGTGTATTTACATCTTCATTTTATGGTACTTCATTCATGGGGTGTATGTTTCATAAGTTACCAAATTCGTAAGGGTTAATTCTTGAAATCTCATTATTATTCATGATTGTTTTTATTATGTTTTTACTAAGACATATTTATTATACATGTCCATGATATATAAAATAATTTTCGAAGGGATTATTTTTAATGGACTCTTTTACTAAAATAACATTTTAAATGTTTTAAAAGATTTATTCTTCTAAACCTATCTCATTAATGTTCATGTTTTTAAAATAGTTTTAAGGATTTATTTATATGGACATGAATGATTTGAAATGACAATTTATCTAAATTTTTTTAAAGTGGTACAATACACTTTGATTTAAAAAATAACTTTTAAATGACTACCTCTATAAATTGTGATAATTGTAAATGAATTCATGAAAAAGGGGTGTTTCTCTCAAAGAATTTTACTGATCACTTCATCTATGTCAACATACTTTAATGGATTATAAACTTGTTTTATGTTTATTTATTATAATACAAATATTCCATATTATATTCAATGTTTTTAATATGTTTGAATGTGTTTCTGATATTTTTATACCATTCATGGTTTATGGATAAAGTATTGATATTTCATATGCTAGTTTTAATACGAATGTTTATGTTATATTTCAACTTTATCTTATGATGAATGTATTGGACTAGTATGTTCCAGGTTGGGGATGGGTGAATGTAAGCCCTTCGGGTTGGGGTCCTGTTACATCAGACCCTCTGGGTTGGAGTTCAGTTACAGAGGCTCTCCGGGTTGGAGTCCGGTTACAGAGGCTCTCCATGTTGGATTCCGATTACAGAGGCTCTCCGGGTTGGGGTCTGGTTACAATTAGCCCCTGGGTCCTAGCACGAGGCCTTGACACAGAAATTAATGTCTGATACTATATATTACCTCATTGAAAAATTAGATATTACATGTGATTAATTTAATAGTATAATATACATGTTCATGTGTATATGGTAATGTTAGATTTATTTTTTCCATATTATGTTCATGTTTTTTTAAAAGGAAATTGATTTTTTATTACACATCTTGACCTAAAAGTTTATATCTTTGGAAAAATTATTTACCCTTACTGAGCATATGATATCACCCCTTTCTTGTGTTTTATTTTCCCAGGATCCCAAGATGTGTTTTATATTTTAGATACAAGATTAAGATAAAGGAACAATGGAATTCTCGAAGGATTTTTTTTGTTGTATGTTAGAATGTGTATTATAATGTTCATTTATGTAATCTATTTTCCAAGACTGCTAAACTGATCAGTCTTTTGGGAATTGATTCCTTGTAATCATGCTAATTTTTTAAAATAATGCACCGAATCTGGGTTTCTGGGGTCAGTGCGTTACAGTTGACATCAGAAGAAGTTTAGTAAGAAACATGGAAACTAGATTTATATAAATTTTGATTAGATCAAATTATCCTAAGATATAATCTGCAGATTAGTATAGAATAACTTCCTTGAATTCTGGAAATGTATAGATTTTGTGAGTTTTATAAGAAAATACATCCTTGTATGGATACGAGCAGGTAGAGGCGGCTCTGGAACAGATGTACATAGGGGCAAATTCTAAAAACACTGCTTTGAGCTAACCTTAAATGAGAACTGCTGCATGACAATGAGACTTACTGCACTCATGGTTACGACACTCCCGATGTATATGCAAATGATAATTCACATTTTCATTACATGCCATTATTAATTATTTAGGAGTAAATACTTCCGCAAAGAAAACATTTTTATAACTATGTATTATATCTATAAACGGTTCAATTTACTTTAGGTATTTTACAAGTTTGAAATTATGAATTGTGATTCATAAACTACCCTAGTGTATTCCATTGTTATTAAATTGTGACTAGTAGAAGGAATGATAACTCCAGCAATACGTATGATCCAAAAAGAAAGAAGGATCATATCATTCCTAGTATTAATCCAACATTTAGAAGGGAAATATTCTACTACATTTTCTCAACATTTGAAGAAATAATATCCTATGTTAATATGATAAGTAAGGAATTTTTTGAGTCATATAGATTTGAATGGATGTAAGATAAGGAAAGGATGTTAGAGAGAAAGGTGGATAAAGGGAAGAGGGGAAAAAAGGATTTTTCCATATGTGATAAATGTGGAAATAATCACCTTGGTAAATTCATGAAGGAAATGGAAGTTTGTTATAAGGACACCAAGTACATGATAACAAGAGTAAGAAAAAAGTTTCAAATGTAAAAAAATTTATTTGAAAGGAATTGAGACACTATGTGAATCAATGTCCCAGTCATCAGAGTATACCACAAATGATGCTATTAGATAATAATCATGTCATGATACTACCACAAATGAAGAGGAATCAGTAGAGTTCTTATGTTGTTGTTAAAATATTATGTCATTTTAGTGATGTATAGATGATATAACAGTTTTATGAATTATGGAAATAAATAAGGATTGTAATACAGTACTTTTTGATTAGTGATTTGATATTATATATTTTTATGAAGAGTGACTCAACAAAAAGATAAATTTTTTGGACAATACATGGTTGGGGGAAAGATAAATCTTAATATGGTTCTAGTATTGAGGTAGTAATTTTGGAATAAGGGATGGTTGATTTGGATAAATTATCTTGGATATTCATGACTATCTTGGAACAGATTAATGGTTTGTTTATTTCATCATTGTTGAAATAATCAAAATTTTTGGATAAATGGAATATATCATGTATTATATAAATGATAAGGGCGCATGAATGTAATCAATATGATTTTATGGTAATTCAGGGTGTTACCATGTTTTAAAATAATACATGATGAATGTGTTCACATGTTATTACATGGAAAAATGGATCCTCATTGTGTTTAACATCATTATAAATTTTGGACTCTGCGTTTTGATAGAAGTATTTGCGATAAGTCTAAATTTTTTAATGGATTAATATTGAAATTGGATATTATTGTTATGGTTATTTTTGGATTTTTATAAAAAGGACAACACGCAGACTGTGTGACAATCCGTCGTGTCGGACAAAGCTGCGAGAATCGAACCCACAACCACAGTGGGATTAGGATTTATCTTCTACCACTGGACTACATGAAGTCCATGGATTAAATAATATACTTTTTTAATGGTTCAGAGAGGTGATTTATAAAATAATTATTTTTTGAACCTTATATGATTACGATAAATAGAATATTTTTTGGAAATCTTTTGGAATGAAAGATGAGTTTGTGGTAGGAATTAGTTGAAGTATGAAACTCTAATTATCAAGTGTGTATATATATATATAATTTTTCCCTATTAATATATGGTTAATTTAATTATTAAAAATTATGGAAGGTATATTAAAACCAAAAATATGTTATCCTAATAACTTATGTTTTGTTGGATCGATGGTATTTTAAATCTTCAAAGATTGATGGATTTGAGGCCCTCAATTTTACATGTGTTTGTGATTGATGACCTCAATCACTAAATATAAATATTTACTTTTTTTCTTCAATTTTTTGTCTCTAATTTCCTATAATGTTCAACAAATAGAGAACATAATTTGGTGGTGACCCTTCCATTTCTCTTTTACTCTTATTAAGAAAAAATTTTATTAACCCAATTTCTGATGTGGGTTTTCTACAAAGGTATTTTTTATTTTCAAACTTTTATTTTCTTTTTTTAAACATTTATGAAATGAGGTAAGAATATAACACCACAAGATTTCATAGTATGTTATTTCTTCAAAATAATCCAATAACATGCACTACACGCAACACAGAGTTCTAGCGCACCACATCTTACCAAACAAGCCGTTAAAAAGTGGTTATTAATATTATTTTTTTAATTTTGAATGTTATATAATACTTATAATTTTAGAATATATATTATGAGGTTTGTAGACATAATTTAAGAATAAATCCATTTTTTCATATAAAAGAAATATTTCAAAAAAAATGAAAATTTACCACTGTTTAATGGTGAACCATTTTTAAATTCAATATTTGAAACTTTTATATATTTAATTTGTCAATATAAACTTCTTCTTTAGAATCGGGACATAAGAGTTCAGTTTTAATAAATTTTTGGTGTTTCTCTAAAAACATTCATATTTGGGTGAATAGTGAAAAATACTATATTTTAACTGAAAACAACTTTTTTAGTCAAAATAATTTATAGTGTTAAATTATACATATTAATGGATTATAAGTATAAATAGATTATATTTTTACCATTTAATCTAATTTTTGTCATTTTATGTAAAAATCAAATTTAAATTTGACATAAATAAGTATCAATCATTTGACAGTTATTATTTCATAAAAATACGCTTTTTGGTTATGACAACGATAATTAATTTTAAATTAACAAATGAAATTTCTATTTTTAGAATTTGATAAAATAGAAATCATTTTTAAATTTGGAATAACAAAGTTAGCTTTTTTTTATTTTTGTTATGTTTCTGAAAAATTTAACTTTTTGATGAATAGTGAATAACACTGCGTTATTGGTTGAAACTGAATTTTCATTTAAATAAGTATTTATTTCATTTATATTTATTTTAGGTCAAAATAGATACATAATACCTATATATGTTCTATTTAATTTATTAGAGTCATTTTATAATAAGTTTAGATATACTAAAATTTTATTGAAATTTTTTCGTCTTTTACCCACCTCCTTGGAGCATTTGCAAATTTGCATAAAACATAATTTTACCACATTGGTAAATTGAATTTCAAAAATATAAGAGAAACTGTTGATATCAGTATGTAAAATTTGGTTCAATAAGATAAAAATAATTTTATGTGAATAGTAACTTTTGAATTTTATTTACCACTGTTAAAAGTTAATAGGGTAATAAAAGGTAAAATGGTATTATTATTACCATAAAACATTTCATAATTCTGTTGGATAAGTGTAATTAGACCAAAGGAAACCTTATAAATAGAATATGATCCTTTAGGTCCACATGGATTAGATTAGGAAATTTATTATTATTTAATTCAAAGAAGAGTTAAAATTGGTACATTCAAAGTTTAATAACTAAAACATTTTTAATATAGGGTTACACATATGATAAATTCGACTATAAATATTCATTATAAATATAAAAATATTTCCTACATAATTTTATTTTATTTATAATTTTTAGACATTAAATAATGTAATTTATTTATGACATAATGATGATGCAATAATTACTTTATTAATGAAATATTAAAATAATTGATATTATTAATACCCAAATAAATGTAATTTGTGTCTTTTTATTAATTCCACTAATTTTCTAGGTTAACATGAAATATTATGGTTAACTAAAAGAATTTTTTTCAATGTTATAATGCTGTTATAAATTTAGTAATAAAAAATACCAAATAGTGTCAAAATTGACATAAAAGTGTTTTGGATACAAATATTATATTATTAATTGGTATTCAATTCCTAAAAATACATGGTTTGGACAAAATTATTAAATACTATTATATATGTCATTAATTAACCACTTGGGGTTCTCTTGGATGTTTATTGTTAATTTATTAACCACATAATATAAAAATACAAAGAGACATGGTAAATGTCAAACTATTTAACTAAGAGTTAAATCTAAAATATAAAGATAATATAGTGACCCAAACTTCTCTGAAACCTATTGGTTGAGTGGTTTTCAACCCATACCCACCTTATCATTTAAATAATTTATTTGGGAGCCATTGGAAATAAAAAATGAATATATTATAAAATAATATTTTATCTTTTTTCGAAGGTTCCCCTCACCCCTCTTATAAAAGGGAACTACCCCTTCTCTCAAATTCACAACTCCATAGCCATTTGGATCGGACAAACCCTACCCAAATAGCCTCTCAACTATCCTAAATTCATCTTATATTCCTTCTATTGGTTAGAAATCCATCTTATGGAGCCCCTTTTATCAAATCAAAAGGAAGAACCCTAAAAGAGGAGGTTAAACGTACCCTTGACCAAAGGAAAGTGCAAGGTAAGGGGTTTTAATCTCACTCTTTATTCCCTTGAGATTCATGCTATATTTCCATTATTTATTTTTTCTTTTTGGTGTATATACTGCCCATAAGTGTATTCTTTGTGTAATACACTTTAATTTATGTTTATTTACATCTTCATTGTATGATACTACTTTCAGAGGATGTATGTTTCTTATGTTACCAAATTGGTAAGGGTTAATTCATCAAATCTAATTATTATTTGATATTTTTTTATGTTTATGTTTTTATTGGTACATATTTTTTGTAGTTTTCCATTTTTTATAAAATAATTTTCAAAAGGATTATTTTTAAGGGAATTTTTTACTAAAAAATCATTTTAAATGTTTTAAAAATTTTATTCTTCTAAACCTTTATCATTATTGTCCATGTTTTTAAAATGGTTTTAAGTATTTACTTAAATGGAAATGAATGTTTTGAAATGATATTTAATTTAAAATGTTTCAAAGTTGTATGGGACACTTTGATTAAAAAATACCTTTTAAATAACTAAATTTATAAATTGTGGAAATTTTATACGATTTCATGAAAAAGGGTTATTTCTCTCAAATAATTTTACAGATCATTTTCATCTATTTCATCATACGTTAATGGATTTAAAACATGATTGAAGTTGATTTATTATGATACGAATCGTCAATATTGAATTGAATGTTTTGTGATATTTTTGACTGTGTATATGTTATTTGTATACCATTCACAGTTTATGCATAAAGTATTGACATTTCGTATGCAAGTTTTAATACGAATGGTTATGTTATATTTCATCAAATTTATTATGATGAATGTATTAGAGTAGTATGTTTTGGGTTCGGGAATGGTAAAATTAATCCCTCTCGGTTGGGGTTCGGTTATAGCAGACCCTCCTGGTTGGCGTACAATTACAGAGGCTCTCTGTGTTAGAGTTTGGTTACAGACGTTCTCTGGGTTGGTGTCCGGTTATAGAGGCTCTCCGGGATGGGGTTCGGTTATAGTTAGCCACTAGGTCCTGGCATGAGGCCATGATACATAAAATAAATTCTGGTTCTAGACATTCCCTCATTATGAAATTAGTTATTACGTGTGATTATTCGACTAGTAGAATGTCTATTTGCGTGTTTATATGGTAATGTTTGATTTATGTTTTCCGTATTATGTTCATGTTTATGTTTGTAAGGACGTTGTTATTATTACACATCATGTCTTAAATGTTTATAGCTTCCACTAAATTATTTACCCTTACTAAGCATTTGAGATGACCATTTTCTTATGTTTTATTTTCCGAAGATATGATCAATTTTGTTGTGATTGACTTCCAGGAATAATCTTGGAGGCTTGGACATTTCTAATGGAATAAATTACTGTTTTTTTTCTTTTCATGTTGTAATGTTGAAAGTCATATATGTAATCTATTTCCCAAGACTACAAAACTGACTGGTCCTTCGGGACTTGATTCCTTTTAATCATGCCAATGTATTAAAAAAATGCACCGACTCTGGGTAACTAGGTTCGGGGTGTTACAATTAATATTAATGGACTTACATTACCGAACCAAAACATTCAGGTTGAATGACGCACTTATCAACCCAAATATGTATTTTAATAAATTATTATTAATAAACTAGTCATAAAAGACTATATAGATTTTATATGATAGGAAATATATTATCATGGTTCTATATAATATTAATAATAAGCCAAATTTATTTATATTTTATGTTCAATCATCTTTTAAGGAAGTCAAATTCGAGGTAGGGGTTTCTTGGCCCACTTTAAATTTCATGGGACATACACTATATTCATCACTTATTCCATTGTGTGTTGTATATACATCCCCTTTTTATTTTTTATATTACAAATATATTTATATTAATATAATTTAACAATCCAATAGATTTTATTCATGTCATGGGGATTATTATTCAATCCTTACCAAAATGGTAATGGGGTATATCCTAATATAATCATTATTTAGGATAGTTTAATTTTAAGCCTCCTTTGGGGGAAATATTGGAAATTTCATTCCCAAACAAAATGAGGTTTCTAATAATATTTTAACTAATTAGGTTTTTAGAAATATTGTAAAATCATCATATTTTAAATGTACCTACTAGGTTTTGTGGGATACAAGATACACAATATTGGGCATAAATGAACAATGAAATATTATTATTTGAGTGTGACCATTATAGGCTAGATTTTAACTATTTTTGGAATTATTAATACAAATTAAATTATTAAATTTATAATTTTCACCCTCAAATAAGGTATTATTTAACTCTTTGTAAATTAATACTTTATTTTTAGTAAAAGAATTTATTTTCTTCAAAAATAAGTTTTTTATGAAAATGCAATTTCTTTCATTTTGTGAATGAATATAATAATTGATGTTTTGATATTTTAGAAACTTTAATTTAATAAATGAACATTATTTATGAATTTATTCTGTCAAAATTATCTTTCACTTATTTATTTATAATGTTATGAATTGAAAAATAAATTAGTGAATAGTTAAAAATATATATTTTTATAAAAAAATCATTTTAATTATATTAAAAGTACCTATTATTAATTTACATTACTATAAAATTAATATATGTTTTAATTACATAGATATAATATAATAAAATAAATATTTATTATCCTTATAAATAATTTTTTCAAAATTACAATTTTAGACTTCAGAACAAATTTTTCAAGAAAACTTTATTTTGGTACATTTTGTGGATTTGTTTTTAAATCATGTTCTGATAATTCAGTAAGTTAAATCATGGAAAATTGAGTCAATATATGGAATTAGTGGTTCAAAATTTGGTAAATACTTTCCTTTTTATTTTTGGTCACTATGAATTGTAACTCTAGTAATTTTATTACCATGGTAAGTGTAAATCTGGAAATTTGGCTTAAATATAATGTGACAGGGAATTAAAAATGGCCCAAACACTCAAAATAAGTTTATTTTAGGTATAAATTTCATATATAGTGATTTAATATTCATTTATATATATTTTTATGACTATTTAGATGGAATTATTACCATTATAGTAGTCTAATTCGCGAACTGTAAAGCATGTCACATTCTTGTTTTCAATAAATATAATATTCTTAATTTGGGGATATCTGGTGGGCATGTTAATATATAAATATTATTTTGAAATTTTAAATATTTACCTTCAATATTTTAATTTATATTTATTTATTTTTCATGAAATAATTACATTAATTTCTTACACAATGCTAAAGCAGTAATTATTCAATCAATGGGAAAATAATATAAATAAATATTAAAATATTAATATTAATAAAATATTAGATAATAAATATAATACCTAAATATTAAATATTAGAATCACATGTTTTGGATATAATAAATTATTTTCGTCAAATATTACGTGTTTTCATGATGTTATTAATGTTAATGTAATGAATAGTTCAAAAAATTAATGTTAATGATTTATAAAATAAAAAATATTTAATTAAGTAATATAAAATTATAAAAAAATAATATATTTGGATAAATTTATAAGATATGGTTTATTATGTCATCCACTGTTAATTTATGGGACATTTTAAAATTGACAGTAACAATATTTACCCACAAATTGTAAAAATCCTTATTATCATGGTATATTTTATAAGAGTCAATGGGGTGTTAATACGAAAGTTTCTACAAAAAAAACATAGTCAAAACACATCTAAATATTATTTTACAATATAATTTCAATACATAATAATATTACATTGAAACTAAATCAGTTTGGATCCATTTTTATTTAAATATTACTTTATATTAATGTAATATTTTGGGAAAGTTATAGAGTGTACCTCCCCACTTTTTTAAAATGGAAACAATTCATCTCAATAATTCACAATTAAAAAACCATTCTGTTTAGAAAATATATAAAATATTACATTACTAAATTTCCACCACACAATATATAGTGGCCGTAGTTTTTTATAACATAACTCTTAGAGGTACTAAGATGTTAAGAAGAGAAGGTCTTTTATAGAAGTGGAACAGTTCCAATTGAATATTTTACTTTTTCTTCATTAAATTCCATAAAATATTATTTTATAATGATAAAATAATAACACTATTATAATCCATATAATGATATATAATTATGTTAATTTCATAACCTATATACATATCCTAACTCAATCAAATGGGAGAGGAATTTATCATTCGTATGTACGGTAGATTACCATCTTGTGAACTAAAATAATTTGTTTTCCATTACTATATCCAAATACATGTTACATATGATATTTAAAAGATATTTATGATTACTAAAAGTTAAAATTACATTTACCTTTTTACCTATATATTCTCTAAAGACTGAAAGTGTAGTTCGTGCATATGTGTGGATGATCACCTTCATGAAGCATTCATATTCTTTTCTCATCACCACATCACAAATATTATATATATATATATGAACTATATTAATATGATATTTATGACATTATGACCATTTGTCAAATTTGAAACAACACATAGCTTCATTCCACAATTATTATTAATAAATGCAACCACTAATCATGGGTACGTACAATCTACTATCTCTATGATATTAACATAGTTAATTTTTAAAAAATTAATGTAAGGATATAAAAGAATTATTAATTTATAAAATATATAATTATGTAATTATTATGGTCACTAACCAATCTATGGTTTCATCAAACCCGACACCTAACACGATTAATTGTATGTCTTGAAAGTCATTTTTTATCCCCATGAGCTGGAAACTAGTACCTGGGTATCAAAAATATAATTTGGGAACAATTTCAACCATTTTAATAATTATAAAAAACCAATAAGAAAAATCATCACAATAACTGAAATGCATAACCAAATGAGGTACAAGAGTTTTCAGTGTCATTTTTTACAACATTAAGAAAAATCAAAAGTTCCACAATTTGGAGGGGACAACAATACCATCCAAAAAACACCAATGTAACAAGAGGGAAAATTCCTTCAAGACACCACCACCAACACCAATAATAAGTGCAAGAATAGCGACCATCTATCACCATATAGCACCAAATCAGATAAGGATCATGTCAAAAGAGATCACCATGGAAAAATCCTTATATAAAACTAACACAAGTGAGACCCTATGAACCTCATACCTTAGTGAAAAAATCCTCCAACTCAAATAATAACTACGTTCTCATGAATGATTCACTAGAGGTAATCCCATCCCAAATATCTATTGACATATGATTATAAGATAATAACAATACAGTTCCCATAGAATACCTACTAGTGGGGATACAATCCCAAATATCCAATGTTCTCTGATCATATCTCATGTTCAGTTAGTGTGGTAATCGTCAATCCATCTAGATGAATTCGGGCCATGACACTGACTAGTCAACAATTACACTAGTTCTAGTTTTCATACATAGATACCATATATTCTATTTGTTCTCAAATTCTATTTAACATATCACATTAATACATATTTTCACATAATCATTACTAGCATCATAATTTAATAAGTAAATGACCACTTTTACACTTTCATATTGACCCAATGATTAAAATACAAAATGAAACCACAATTTTCCTTAAATAATGCCACTTTCCTTTTCAAACTCACACCAAACCCATTTGTAAATACATTTCTCACAACATACACAATTTATGAAAACTTATTTTGACAACACCATAAGAATAAAACATATGAACTCCAACCATTTACAAGGGTAATTCCTCTTTTAAATTCATACACACATCAAATCCAATTTGTGAGATGATTGACATCACTTTCGCAATTCAATGAAAAATTTCGGTTTCCCAAAAAATAGCCTTCGTGAAAAAAATCACACAAGGAAACCAAAAATCAACATTACACTTAGTAAGACCATAAAATATATTTTAAATCACATTTCATACCTTTCAAACATGGATTGAAACAAATTCAAGAAACAAAACCATAAATAACACTTGAAACATAACCAATTTCCATTATAAATGACATTTTTATCACACGTGTAACTAGAAACCCGTTAAAACATATTCATAACTACAAAAAAAAATACATATAACACATTTAATTAACAAATAATGAAGATCCAAATCATATAATAATGTAAAAGCACGGAACCACCTACCTCATACTTGGAATTGTCATGAAACTGGCGGAAAATCACAACCACACCACTACAAAATCCTATCAATGAAAGACTAAACAGTAACCAATAAGAATTCACCCAGTCACCCATGGTAAAACCATATTTAGGTCAAAAAAAATCTATAAAATAATAACTCAATAAATAAAGGTGAATAACTTTAGAAAGAAGGAGAAATAATGGGAGAAATGACTTAAATGGAATTTCACTGAAGTTCCCAAACCAAAACCACCCAAGGGATGAAGAGAAATATGTACTAGAAAGATAACAGGATTATCCTAGGGCTTCAGATCCCAAATGGTTTGGAAAAGAGGTTATTTAGGCATTCAATTTAAGAGAAAAAAATGGTAATTTTCCACTTTATAATGACATGGACAGGTCACACGGATTTTTAAAGCACGTGTAAACTATGTGTCACTCACTATCCAAGAGGAACATGTCCCATGGGTTTCGAAACCCTGCCACAACTATATGGTTTCCACTATCAAAAAATGAAACTAGTTATATTGTTTCCATGGAAAGGGTAGATGGTTACTTTAATAGTACGCCAACCGTGAACCACCTCCTATCAAGAAAAAAATCATTATTTTCTATAAAAACACATGTTTAATACAAGTGATAAATGAAAAACTAAAAATAAATAAAGTAATGGGGAAAATCACATATGTTACAATTCTCCCCACAATGAAAACATTCTTCCCTCATAAAGTTGACTCAATTCTTGATCAAAGAATAAAAATGGATAATGCTTCTCAACCAATTATTTATTCTCCCACACCTCATGCACATCATTACAGTGTATCAAAATAACTCACCCCAATGGAATGAACATACAAAGTAGTTATTTCTCATGGTAACCAACAATCCATGCCAACTGTTCAAACACGAACCAATCAGTCTCCTATTACAACTCTTCAGAATTCAACACTTGAGAGGTATCTTTGTTATACTTCATCAAATTAAATACATGGAACTCATCCTTAATTGAAATTAATTGAGAGGGAAAATATAACTTGTGTTCCAATCTAGAAACTCTCTTGGTAATTTAAAATGGTTTGGCATACCTTATTTTAAGATTCCCTTTCTTATATAAATTGTAGTGGACCAAATGAGGAACAAAATTCCGGAACACCTAGTCACCCACAAAAAATAATCCAAAGCTTAGCGCCTCTAATCTAAATATGACTTTTGATGAATTGTTTCTATCAAAGACCACTTCCTGATCAAATTAAATTTATCAAAAGTTTCTTTCACAAGACATGGTCCTAACTATGATGTCTTTCCCACCACATCGCAACATAAAAGAGACTGACAAAACTTTCCATAATGCATCTAAAAACGATCCATTAGAATCCATGACTAGTAACAATTGTTATATGAAAACCCAAGAAATCAGAAATGGTTATCCCACAAACCTTCAAAATCATACTCACATGCCAAGAGTATGTCTCCCAAAATTGAATTCACCCACTTCATTGGACTATCAGTTTGTGTGTGGAATGCTATGCTCAATTTGACATGTGACCCTATTTCCTTATGAATTCATTCAAAAAATGCGATGTAAAAGGGGTTACCTATCAGAAACAATTTCCAATGTAATACCATAAATCCCCAAAACCTCATAAACATACCACTGACCTAACTCAACCACTTTGGAAGAGTCCCGGATTGTAATTAAATGTGGTGATTTTTTCAAATAGTTTATCACTACACAAATATAATTCATCCCTGAGGTGTATGAGGTAAAACAATAATAATGTCCATAAAGATGTCATCCCAATTCTATATTAGAATCGGTAGCAGCTAATGAATATTGGGGGGAGTTTGGTTATCTACTTTAACTTAATGACATGTATAACATCATGTTCCAAAGTTACCTACCCTCTTTATCGTACTTGGCCACTAGAACTACCAATGGAAATCATATAACATAGTAGTATCACTAGGAAAAAAACACTGATACTGGTGGATGTCCTATATCATAACATTTAAAAAAACTATGCAAAAAAGTGAACAATGAAGAAAAACACTCCCTTAAGAGACAACAACCACTATCAAGGCATCTTCCCCACCTTTTAGAGACTACTTAGTCTCCTAAAAACTTCATCACCAAGAGGATCATACTGAATCAACTCTGAAAGGGAATATTTCTTCCAAACACCGGACAAGAACTAAACTCCATTGCATTCTGTGGTCTCAAGATGCATTTGAAAAAAAGGAACACCAATAACCACTCATCGCTGAACTTTTTCAACACTGGCATGGAAACAATCTCGCTCAAAGCATCTACCACTACATTTCATTTACATGGGGTATAGAATAAATTAACATGGAACCCTTGAAGGTTCCCACCTAATAAAATTTCCTCAAATTTTGTTATTTATATGATAAAATATAGGATAATACTTATGATTTAAAGAAACTATAAACTTATCACAAAATAGATAATGGGGCCATTTCTTTAAGGTGTGAATCACAACTTCTAATTCCTGGACATGGGTTGGGAAATTACTTCATGTGTTTAGAGTCAACATGAACCATAATCCCCCACATGGTCAACCTATATCTGCACACACCCAACACCAATAACTGAGGCATTAGAATCTACAACATACCGTATTCCTGATTTTAGTAAGATCATAATAGAAGTTGTGGTCAACCATCATTTGAGCTCCTAAAATGATTCTTGATACTCTAGTCTCCATTAAAGTTTCACCCCCTTTTAGGTTAGTTCTATCATGGATGAATCAATCTTGGAGAATTCTAAAATTTTCTACCTTTAATTATATTATAGGACCTAAAATATTCTAATTTAAAAAACATTCTTCATCTATTCCCATGATATCACTCCTCTAATTTTCATGGGGTCCACCGAAACCACTTTTTCTGAGAACACATGTCCTAGAAACATCACCTCCATGAAATATATGGTTCACTTGGAAAACATTTCTAATATGTTATCTTGTTTAAGGGTGCCTAGAAAAATACTCAAGTGCCTCTCATGATCTTCCTTTTTCCTGTAATAGACCAATATTTCATCTATGAATACTAAAACAAAGTAATCAAGATACTGGTGGATGACCCTTTCAATGAGTTAAATAAATACTACTAGAGAATTCAGTACCCAGAAAGTCATGACCATGCTCTAAAAGTGGATATATCTATTTTAGAATATTGTTTTCAGAATATACACCTTTCTAACTCCAACATGGTGATACCTAGAACTAATGTTAATGTTGGAGACCCAAAATTCCCATTTATTCTAATTGAAAAGGTCACCAAAAATGTAAAATTATAATTTTTATTTATTTTTATCTTATTTTGTTTCTGGTAGTCTATGAATAAGTGAATATATCCTTTGGATTTTTTCACAAACAGAACTGCAGTAGCCTAGGTGATATTCTCAAGTGAATCAATCCTTCAAATTCGAAATCATCCAACTATACCTTAAATTACATAAAATCATTGTGGTCCATATGATATGCGGAAAATGATATCCGCTATGTTCTCGATGCCAAATCAATGGAAAACTCAACTTCCTTATCTAGAGGAAATACCAAAAAATCTAATGAAAAAACCTCTAGAAAATTATCCTCTATGAGAGGTAATCCACCCTCAGAAGTACCATCATCCTTTTCAAATGTGAGAAATGAGATCTGAATAATATATTGGCCCAATTCAAGAAGTGAAGGTCCAACATGTCCTGGCCGATGATCCCATTCAACCTGAAAAATGTGTGAACTTACATTAGGTACCAAAAAAACTCATCTGCTTCCTATAATAACAAAGGGAAACATGAAAACCCACAATCTAATCCCTATTAAGAATCCTTTTAAGTATTTATATCAAAAAAATGAAAAAATCCAATACCAAATCGACCCATGAGAAGGTGAGTGCACATGAAGGACACATGAAACCCTATTCTCGCTTCTTATAAAGAGGTGCTTCCAACTCCATCATCTATAACATAATATTTATTAAAAAATTTAACACATCCACAATATGGGAATACATAAAAAAAATATAGGTGCTGGTATCAAATAGTCCATATAACAGCCCGAAAGCCTTCAAATATTATTATTTATTAATTAATCACCCTTTTATGGGATGAAGGGGGGAGAGCCCAAAAGATTTCATAGACTAAATAAAATCACTCCTGAAGGGAAAAAAGTGAAAACCAAATAGGGAAACCAGAGCAGCTCATTCCCAACATAGTAAGATATTGAATCACTCTAGCATTGCGATACAATTTGGAAATCAAGTGTCCTGTGTCAAAGAATAGGCCCAATCTGATGGAAAACGACATACCCTCTCAATCAACCAAATCCAAAAATCACTACAATGATGAAATTCCATCTTTGAATCCTCCTTTGGGTCTGTTCCAAGTGATCGAGTCCAGCTGCACTATGTTTCCACCTTCAAAATCAATGAAAATCTTCACCAAACTCATCGATAAATGAGGCCATCAAGGCCGAGATCCAGAAAACACCCATATCCAAATCGCCAGAAGAAACCAGAAGACAAACCAAAGGGTAGAGCCAAGTCGGACTCTCCCACAACAATCACCGCTGGAACCGTAACCAGAAGAACCTCATCTAGACTAGAAGGTACCCTTTAAAAACATCTGTAGTAACCCAAAATGAGGACAAACCAAAACGATTAATCCACATCTTCATCACCCAGGACTAGAAGATCTAAAAACACATCAATGGAATATCATAGATGAGGGGATCCGAGAAGGCATGAGCAGATAACGCCACTCATGGATGGAGCAGAACAGAACCAAACCATGGAGGATCCCCACCATCATCCAGAACGGTCTAGCCGTAGGAGGCACAAGGGACCAGTGAGGGATATAGGGGCCCCTCTGGTGATGCCACCACAAGAACACCACCAGTGCACCAAAATCACAACAAACAAATCAACACCATAACACCCCCCTCTGAATCGAGTCGGAGCGGTAGCATAGGAACACCAAAACTCACTGGAATCTGAAGGTCAGCCGAGACTAGATCCCGAGTCCGGAATCCATCCTCAAGCGATGCCGAAGCGCACCGAAGTCCAGCTATTCCACAAATCCAAAAATCAATCTGCACGACGTCGAGCTGAAAACCACCTGACAGAAATTGACACCGAGCTCTGAAACAGAAGTGGCCTCCGCGTGGAGATCCTGATCATGCCTCGTCTCAGCATAACCCTAAAAATAAACACTTATCTATGGATCTACCCTTAATTGAATCTCAACATAAGATCATCCAACCATACCTCAAAAATTCCTAAACTGAGAACATACTATGTTTGATGGTTCTAACTTTGTTGACATCCCCTTGAAAGCTATAAATCTTGCAACACATTGATAAGGGCACACTACCCTAAAAAATAACTTCATGTGTCCCATAAAACCACAAAACAACACAGTCTTTGTGGATATGTGTTTATACATCACATGTGCCCTAATTTACCACTCTAACATCACATATAATACCTAGTTTCATAATCTATGGATGAACATAGTCAGAAATGATGGATTAAACCATTACCACACTACAAAGCCTACTTATCCCACATACTCTTCTTATCAGAAGAACTAACACTGCCCACTACTGAAATTTCTCCAGGAAAACAATACCATTTTTACACTAAATAGCCACCATCCTATAATGGTCAACCACATAGGAATAAGTATTAAACATGAGAAGTAATACCAGGGATTATATTTATGGTCGCAACCCCATATCAATATTTTGATCCTCTAACTATTCAATTGAAATGATATCGATTGAGAACTGAACTAACTTATCATAGTGGTTGGCATACTCCATCAAGGTCTGGTCGCCTTGGAAAATCACAAAAAACTCTCAGGACCTAGTAAAGACAAAAATACTAGGGAAATACATCTTGTTGAATATAGCCTTAAAATATTTTCAACATATCTAATCGTGCTTCCTATGTTTCCCCAATTTGTCCCACAACATCTGACTGGGCCCTCCAAACTAGAATTAATAAAATATTACTCTAACTGAGTCTAGAGTATCAATAAATTCTAACATCCTGTTTATATTCTCAAGAAACTCATATGCTTCTTAATGTTTAATACTACCCCAAAAAGAATGAAGCTTGTTATTGAGGAACTCCCAAGCATTGTCCATTCATGGAAATGGTTTAGGTTGTCTAACCTGTCCAGGACCACTTCCCACCCCTTTTCTAAAAATCAGACAAAACCCAAACCAGAGCTTCTACTAACCTATTATTAATTGGTTAGGGAGAACTCACTCTATCCTCTTCTAGCGGATTCATGGTAATTATCCATAGAGGAATTTTACTACATCATGTAATGACCACATAAAAAGACCATAAAAAACACTATAAAAATATTGAGAAAAAACTACAGATCTCAAAAACTTCCATAAATAATAACACTACTAAAACAATTTCTATAACAATACAAACATTTGACTGCACCCCCACCTGGTTTGTATATATTGTTTTTAGCCCGTAGGTCTCAACGGGTGGAGACGTCAAACCAAAATCCAACATCTCATGACTAACTGAGTCTTATACCATGTTGTTCTATAAATACACACCACTCACAACTAGAACCTAAAGTACTAAAAATACAATCTTTGATATATCTATACTTATCCCAAATATCATGACCCAAAAGAGCACATCCTTCTCTGATACCATTTTTTCGCAGACCAGGCGAGGGTGTTATCTAACCTGACACCTAGCCTGATTCAAGACATGGCCCGAAGGGCGTTCCTGATCACCACTACATTGAATCAAGTTCCTGGGTGTCAAAATGAAACATTGGGAGTGACTTCACCCATCTGTATAATCATAATCCACCAACAATAATAATAATTACAATAATTGATAACCATATCAAAACAAGGTACAAAAAATTTCAAATTAAAAGTTTAGAGCTTTAGTCAAAACCAAAAGCACCATTGTTAAGAGGTGACAAGATAACCATCCCATAAACCTCTATACAACAAGAGGGACATCACCTTTAATCCACCACCACCACCACCCGCATTAAGTGGAAGACTAACAACATGATCAACCATCATCACGATGATATGTCTTTCTATTAGATACATCATAAATAACAAAGTATACACACACCCAAAGTTGTATGTAGGGTGTGATCCAAATCCCAATAAGATGTTACCAAAATAAAAGACTTTGTGAGATAACATTATAAGACAAATCAACATTAACCCTTCCAAAAGAATATTTGAATCAATTTAATGTTATTATTTTTACAGAAAACCATCTCTAGATTCACTTTTTAAGAATACACATTTTAAAAAATAACCCTTCATGGTATAAAAATTTACACAAGGTCTATTATATTCTAAGTAATAACACCACATCACATAAGCCCCACTTCACATGATATCACCTTGGGAAAATCCGTATAGGTAAATTTCACAAGTGGGACCCAATGAACCTCATAACTCAGTAAACAATATCTGTTATCTATACAACCAATAACATTCTCATGCATAAGCCACTAGTGGGGATCCAATACACAATGTGTCATGTCCTTTGATAATAATCCAATACCAAAAAGTTTTCCCTATTAGAGACACTATAAGGGATACCATACCAAATATCTAGTTGTATATGATCATACCACTAGTTTCATTTGTGTGATAATAATCAATCGTGCTAGTTGAATTTTTTCCATGAGACTACTATGTCAACTCAAGAACTAGTTATTATTTTCCCACCTAGAAAAATTGGATTCCATTTGCTATCAAATTAAATTTCACATATCACATAAATAAACACATTCACATTCATATTACATGTATTATAATCACACATGTAAATCACAACATTACATTTTCACACTAATCCCACAATCAAAATCAATCTGGTTACCAAAATTTTCGATAACTAAAGAAAATTACCATTTCATCCACACACTGAGACTATTTTTAAATACATTTTTAACTTATTTCAAAAAATCTGAAACCCACTGTTGAAAACTCCACAAGATGAACACATATAAAATCCATCCATTTCTATGGTAAAATCATCTTTAAAATTCACACGAACTTCAAACCCATTTTATAACATGCTTTAAATATATTTAAAAATTAAAATACATATTTATGGTTAAAATATAATATCCCACATGAAATAAAATTTCATTTAAACATGGAAAATCCACTTTCAAGACATTCTCACTTTCAAAAAATATTATAAAAAACATTTTTCACTTTTCACACAAGGCATGGAAGACATTCAAGAAACCCCATAAATAAGAACACTTGAGACATACACAATTTCCTTTAGAAAATATTTTTTGTCACATGTAAATATTAAAACCCTTTCCAAAACATATTTCACACCATGAAAAAAAAATCCATAAAACCTATTTAAGTATCTAAGAAAGCATATCAAAATAATATTATATGTTAAAATCATGGAACCGCCTACCTAACACTTGAAAACCTCTAGAAACTAGTGGAAACCCAAAAGCACACCATATGATGACTATATTAAGGCATGAATGAAAAATAATCATCAACATTTAACCAAACAACAAATGACAAAACCCTATTTAGGTTAAAAAACCACGAGAAAACAAGAACACGAGGAAGAAAGAAAAACCCTAAAGAGAGGGATAAATCAAGTGAGAAATGACTTACATGATATTTTATTGAATTTCCCACACCAAAACCACTAAAATATTCAACATGTAGAGTTATAAGAAGTAGAAGAGTAAGACCGTAGTGCTAAAAATCCAGAATGGGGTAGAATATAGGTGATTTGGGTAAAAATAAAAGTGGGAACATAGGTAATTTTATAGTTTTTAATGACCTGGACAGGTCTCATGGGTTTTCTGCATGGTTTGACAAACCATGTGATAACTGTTCATTCCTTAATGTTTAATAAGAATAATAAACACTCTTATAAAACATTGTTTTCCAAACCCTTCAACACTTGTGTCGTCGCCACTATCCCTAAATAAAATTGGCTGCATGATTTCTTTAGAATGGGAACACTGCTCCCCCTAACCGTGTTCCAAGTGTATGACACCTTCCATTAATCCCAAAATTTATTTTTCTCCAAAACCTCATGGGGAACTGAAGGGATAAATGAAATCATATAAATAAATAAAGGAATACCCCAAAAATCATGTGTGTGACAATTATTATTCTATATATGATTAAATAATAGATGCTTGGACTATAGTAAACCTACCAAATTTATTTTTTATTTACCTACAAAATATTAAAGAAAATTATAACATCAACATCAACATTAATTATTATTTAATTATTATGACATGGTATTAAGTTGGATAAAAGGAATAATAATCCAGATTTTTTTTAATAAATCAAAAAATTAACCTATATTTATTATTTAGTATGATAAAGAATGTATTTGATGAGTTAGTCTCATGTTAAAAGTCATTCTATTAAAAATTTCTTTATAAGGTTTCCGTTAAAACTACATTTTACTCAAATATCTATCTTTATAAAAATTTATTAATAAATGTATTCATAATTAACCTAAAAATTTTCAATGATAATTTTACCCATGTTTGAATATTTCAGAAATGGTTTGGTAGGAATCTTTATATCTTTTTGAAAATATAGTCCATTGTGAATTTTCTTAAAAAGTAAAAAGTGAATGTTTTTAACATATATGACATGAGAAACTTTTCTCACCATTATTAGTAATATTTTCTGGGATTATTCCTTTATATGTTTACATAGTTATTTTCAATAAATAAAGTTTACTTTATAAATTCAGATTTTTTAAAGTTAATTGATTTCAAAATGGAATGGTTATTTTCCTTAAAAATTATTTTTTTGAGTGTAATATTGGAAATTATAATATTTATAAATTGTGATTACGTTTTGGTTCATGTTAATATTTATGATGATATTTGGTTTTGTTATAAACTAAGGATTGGCTGTTTTATTATTTACCAATGATGGGTGGTTCCTAGATAAACCAATGATATGTGGGTCTGTGATATCACTCCAATGAATTGTATATAAATGTTAATCGTATTGTTATTTCATTATAAAGAGTGATTATAAAGGTGACATGTAAATGATGTACCAAGTAACTTAAATGTTTTATATGTTATTTCTATGGGTTGTTTTTGAGAATTATATCATTTTCAGGTAAAGATATTGACCATATGTTAAGATCAATGTAAATACTACTTTGTAATGTTGAAAATAATATTTTTTAGAAAAAGAACTTAATAAATTTCATGATTTACAAAAAACATCCATAATTTTTATATTTTTTCCTTTAACATTTATTAGGATATTTTTAATGAAAATTCTTATGCAGATAAAGTGATTTATTGGCTATGAATGTTTTTATTTTGATTCCAAATTTTAGCTTGAAAATGAAAATTTATATATGTATCCTTGGACAAACAATTTCCGCATTGATTTTTATATCACTTCATTATTTTATCTTTTCTCATTCCCCTTTAAAACAATTATAGGGCTTAAGGATGTTTAATGGAAAATTTTAAGGTAATTTGATATTTCTGAATATTTTAATAGAAAATATAACGTGTTTTCTTTTAAAAATTTTAAATTATGGAAAAAATGGATACTAATTAGAGGTATCCACTTTGTAATATATGGGATTGTTATTTAATATTTTTAACCTAAATATAAAAAATATTGTATCTAAATAAACTTATTAAATGAAATAAATTGATTCTTAGTGAACATTCAATAGTTTATGTTATGTTTCTGACTAATTCTATATAGTTGGAATCATGGAAGTGTATGTAAAACATAAGAGGTTGTGATGTTTTTATGAGACTCTAATTTATAATTTATTGATACCATCATATTTTTATAATTTTATGATTGAATATATGTTCCTAGTTATAGAAACCCAATTTTGAGTCTATATTTGATTATTTTTTAGGTCAGAAAAGAGATTTTGTGGGACATTTTATTCCGAAGGTGCTACATGTAACCCTTAATTTTATCATCTGAAAATATTATATGTTGAATATTTAAATATTAATTTTTTTTCTAAAAGATTAAATTTATTGATAATATTTAGGTTTTATGTGGTCTTTTATTTTGATGTAATTATAGGATATTAAATATTGGGATGAAAAACAAAAGGTATGAGACAACCATTAAAGTTAACAAATTTCTTTAATGTTGTATATATTAGGATTATATTTAATGTTTTTTATCAAATTTATATGAATATTATAAATATTATATTAATTTATTTATAGACAATGTCAATTCAATAGACTGAGTGATAACTCATCATAGCTAGTAAATTTATGAGGACTGAGCCCACAATCGAAGGGTGACAATGGTGAAGATCCTACAACTGGACTATGAGATTTAATAGTTCATATGAAATTATTTTTCTTTATTTAAATAAATTTAATGATAATGGATAAGTTCATTTTAGTAAAATATATTTTAATACATAGATAACTCTATGATTTGAAATTTATTTTGGGATTATGTGATTAATGTTATTCTTGATACAGTTTAGTTTTATTTTGGGGAGAATTATAGGATTATACTAAATATAATTTAATGGGATTATAATTTATTAATAAAGATTAAATTATAATTTATATTAAAAATTGATTTTATTTGGGATTTAGGGTGACTAAGGTTATTTATGTAAATTTTTATCATATCCTGGTGGAAATATATAGGGCATGCAATTTTTGTTATTAAACATCAATGTAATTAATGTTATTTGAAGATAAATTTAAAATTAATTTTTGAAGATTATGTGAACAAATAATTATGTTTTCTTGTCTTTTAATATAATTATGAAATAATTTTTTAGTAATTATAATAATACTTATTTTCTAAATCATATTTTTTCAACATTGGGTATTACAATTGAATTTTAGAGAGTATGGTTGACTTTATTGATAAGAAGGATTATTCATTTTGGGATTCATCATATCATGTGGTAACAATATTGGTAGACATTAATGTAAAATGTATGTGGAATATATTTTATTAGTCATTAGATATTATGTTATCTATATTTATCTATTATTCCATGAAAATTCCAACTTGAATACTCTTCATTTGGATAAAAATGCTATTGTGGTGGAAATTTACTAAAGGATGATATTCATATTTAAAAGTAAGTATATTTCATAATGTTAATAGACAAGATATTAAAATAATTCAGCAACATTAGTTGAATGGTTTTGAATAAAAAACAATATCATTTTAATTTTCTTATCGATAAATAAATGTAAATTTCTGCCATAACAAATTAATGGGTTTGTGAAGGTTAACATTCTCTTGATCAGGTTATGAATCACTCAATATTAAACATTTGGATTTATTTTTCTATTCCATATCAATGATTTCACATTTCACTAATGTTATACTATATATAAACCTAGGTATGTGTTATTCCAAATTAAGTATGTGCTTCCATTTTTTATTTGTTTAGTGGATGTATTATTAAACCATATTATAGTATGGGGTATAAAAACGGGTATTTTGAATAGAAAAACCATTATTACTGAATCATATTCCAAATTGTAATGATAAAATTTCATAAGGGGTGAGGGTGAATGTATTATCCTGAGTTTTAAAAGGAATTACTTGGTTGGATGGCCTGCAATAAACACAATACTAATCTTAAAAAAAGAAAATATTATTATATAAATGTGACAATTATAAAAAATCTATAAAATTTATCATAATATAAAATATTAAATGAATTATGATATATCTAATTTCCATACTCATTTATATTGTTTCAATTATTTTTTGTAAATAAATAATTGAAATTTTTTCTAATTCCATTTATTCATTAAAAATACATTTTCTTCTAAAATGAGGATTAATTGTTTTTAGATGTGAATATTATAATTTTTTTTGGATATTTTAGTTAATTTATTTTATGGGAAAAAAATTAATTTCTGAATATATATTTTCTATATTATATGGGGACTATTTTTCTTATAATCTTCTGAGAAAATTAATTTTGTAGTGAACAGTGAAAATACCAATTTTTAGAATACTATTATTTTCATTATATTAAAATATAATTTTATTATTTAAATTTTATATCATATTAAAAAAAGAAAAAATTTGTTATATATGATCTAAATTAATAAATTTTAATCATTATTAATCTTTATTTTGGTATAACTATTTTTTTTTCTTAAAATTGCATTTATCAAGAAAATAGTTTTTGTTGCATTTTGTGGGATCAATTTTTTTAAAACATATTTCAGTTTTATATATTTACTATTGAAAAATGTAATTAATATTTTGAATCATTGGTTCTAAATTTGGCAAACATTTCCCTTTTTATTTTGGTCATTACGAATAACAATTATTGTAATTTCATTACAATGGAAAAGGAAAATTAAATACTTAATGTTGAAAATAAACTGATAAGGACACAAAAAACCCCAAAAGTTAATACAATTTGATTAGGAAATTATTTTTTCCCTAATAATCCAATATTTTTTATATTTAATTTTATATTAATTTGTATTTGATTATGAGCTTTATAATATTTTATTTCATGAAATGTCAAACATGTCACTCTCTTTTTTTAATAACTATAATACTTTTAATACAAGGTTATCCAAAATATATGTTCTAATATAATAATTATTTTTAAAAAAAATTAATTAACTTCCTCATGATATTTTAATTTTAATTTTAGTAAAGAAATAATTTCCTTAAGTTGTTACACGATGGTAAGGCATTAATTATTTAATAATGGAAATATTCAATAAATGATTATACAAAATTTAAATGTTACAATATTTTATATAAATAAATTCATACATGAATTTTATAGACTCAAATTAAATTTTAGTGATTTAATAAAATATTTTTTTATTATATTTGTTGTCATCAAGTTATTGATATCAATTTAATGTATAGTTCAAAAAATTGACATTTCTGATATTTTACAATAAAGAATATATATTTAAATAAAACAATTTTTTCTAAAAAAATATATATATGAAAATATCTATTATATTGTTTAGGATATCAATTATTCTCCATTTATGTTCAATTTTACCATTTATACTAACTATCCTGACCCTCAAAGCGTAAAAATTCTTTTTATCATAGAAAGATTTAAAAGGGTTGAGTATGGGATAAAGCAAAAATACATGGAAAAAAATAGTAAAAACAAATATAAAATTCATGGGATGAATTTATTTTATTCCATAATCATAATATAATATAAATAAATCATTTTTATCTATTTTAAAATGAATATTAATTTATATATATTTGATAATCTGAGATATTCCAAAAGTGCCTCTATCCTCTCTTATATTGTGGTCGTACTTCTTCTTAATACATTAAAACATAAAAAATAATTTTATTCATCCAATATCTCCCCAAAAAATATCAATAACATCCATACCCACATTCTAGATGCATTAGGTACGACATAATTCAAATCTTAAAGGTATTACGGTGTTAATTAAAGGAAGTTTTTCAAATATGTGTTATAGTTTCCAACTACATGTTTTAGTTGTGCTCCTTCTTCCAATTATTTCAAATCATGTTAAAACAAGATATAATAATACCTCCATTAGTATCAAAATACCTATATTTTATTATGATAATATAATTACCTATATCTATCTCCAACCACCATCAAATGGTAAACTAATTCATCCTTCGTGTGTACGATGAACTATCGCACTGCGAACCGACGTTATTCTTTTTTCATAATTGTATATCAATACATATTGTAATAATGTAATTGTTTTTTATATATTATAATAAATAAATATTCGTAATTAAAAAATATATATATAATTTAACTTCTTAACTTTCAATGCACTAGAAAATGATAATGGTTTTCAAGTGTACGTTTGGACTACCACCTCTATGATTCATTGTGATTTGTTTTTCATCACCCCCAACATGGATGATACATATAAGAATATATAGATATATAATACAATATTTATAATATTATGATAATTCTTCAATTATTAAATAACAATTTCCTTATTTCTATAGTGACCACTAAAAATTGAAATGTTACCCCAGGGTATATATTTCTTACCATCACCATGATTGTAACTTAGTTCATTTTAATTCCCAAAATCATTTTTTAGATTTAAATATATAATTGATATATAAATATTATAATATTTTCATTATTATTTTTCTGAAGATGATGATATAAATATCACCTTGACCACAATTTACCTACAAAAATAATTTTGGATTTATGTGCTAAATATTGACAAAACATATGACATGAACATAAATGATTATGTAATTATTAAAACATGGTAATAATTGGGATAAAAAGTTTAATAAACTTGAAATAATTGACTATTAATGTAAATAATTGAACTAATTTTGTTATTCAAGAAGTTAAATAATGTACGTGATTATTCAGTATCAAGGTAAAGTTATTTCTTTTAGAAATCATCTTTTAAAGTTCCCCTAAAACCCCTCTTTATTCTATATTCATATTTTCAACTAAATAATATTAATTTTATTACTATTTTCCTATTATTTTTGAATTTCATTTATACAGAAGTCTTATTTTTTACAAAATGTTTTAAAGGAATCTACTTCTCATTTTCCAACTGAGGTGATACATGAATTTTCCAACAAAAGTATGGAAGGGATTTTTTTACATATAAGGAATCAATGTATTTTATAATTTTCATAAGAAATAATTAAATATAAGATAACTTAAAAATTTTACAATGCTCATTTAAATTCAAATTTTCCTTTATAATTATAAAATTTTTATAAATAAGTGACTTCAATATGGAAGGGTTATTTTCTAACAGAATTATTTTTTTATGTGTAATGTTGAAAATTGAATGTTTCAATGTATTGAGATTATGTTAGGGTTGATGAGGATTATTGTGATAATTTTTAGTTCTATTATAATCCAAGGATGCATGGTGCAATTATTATCCAACGATGGTTAGTTTCATGATAAACCATGAAAAGGAGGATCTATGATAGCCCTACAATACATTTGATATTAAAGATGATCAAATAATTATTCTATTTGTACGAGTTATTGTAAGATTAATGTGGGAATTAACACCTATTTGACTTACATTATTTATAGATATTATATATGTGTTTTTATAGGAATCATATTATTTTTCAGGGTTAGATAAAGATGTTTTGTTTAGAGTAAATTATATGATACATTTTAAAAGAAAAAAATTAAAACATTTTTAAAATGATCATATGTTTTATCATTATTTAAAAGAAACCTATATGATGTTAATTTTTCCTTTATAATTTATTATGAAATGTTTTATGATAATATTTTGAAAGTAAATTTAATATATTAGGTATGAAAAAGAAAAAATTGAGCCTAATGTTTATTATGAAAAGGAAAATTTTTTATGTATTCATAGTCTAACAGTTTAATTCTTTCTTTTTATGTCCCTTACAGAGATTTTTTTGCTCAATTAACATTTAAAAATTATTTTCACAAGAATAAAATATTTTTAAGGGAAAATGTGAAGATATTTATAATGTTAATAATATTTTTCATGGAAATAAAGCATGTTTCATTTTAAATGTTTTACATTACAAGAAAACTAGATAATGTTTAGAAGTGTATAATTTATAATATATGGGTTTTTTATTTAAGAATTATTACCAAAATATATAATAAAAATAAACATTAAATATATTTTTTAATGAAATAATTTAAATTATAGTTGAATGTCATAATAATAAGTGATTTTTAAGGCTAGATCCTGACAGAAAGTACTATTTTTCCATATATTGTATGTTAAAATGACTGAGAAAATGTTTTCAAAAAAATTTAAAATTTTTTCTCATTAATAAAAATACCGTTTTCGTCATAAACTATGTATTTTAGAAATTATATTTAAAATGTTTTTATTATTCTATAAAATATTTATAAAATACAGTTTTCAATTATTTGATTTTTTTTCAAAATGTTTTGAATATAATATTCGTGTTCTTTTTCAAAAAATACCTGTTTGGAATTTAATGTAGAAGATAAATGAATATTTGTTTTAATATGTACATAATATTAATACTTTTCATAAGTCATAGACAATAAAATTAATAAATAATAAATTAAAATAATTAATGGTTATATTTGATGATTTTTATTTTTGGAATATTTTTTGAACTTATGGTTTTATAAATATCTTAATGTGAAAAGTATATTTTCCTAAAGAATGTTTTTAACTTCATTTTTTCCATATCTATTCATAAAAAATATCACCACATTTTTTCATTTTTAATACAATTGGGATATTTTGGATTGAGATCATATTTATTATTTCTTCTGATGTTTTATGATAAGTTTGATTGTGGTTTACTATTTTGATATTGTTTTCCATGATACACTTAATAGTTTATGACTTTTCTATTAATTGGGGAATGTATTAATATTTCTTATGCTACATTTTCAATAGGAATGGTTTTTTATTTGGATTCACCTATTTAATATGAAGAATAAATTAGACCAATTAAGTAATGGGTGGGTATCAGAATTGCATAGCCCTTAGATGGATCATTCGGTCCAATGGGACAAATCAGTTTGATATATTTAATGATTTTTTACTCATATATGTCTACATTCTTGTTAAATAATTTCATAATATCAATCCTAAAAAAATTTATTATTCACCCCATCATTATGAGACCATTTGTTTATTTCCATATTATTATTATATTAGTTATAATATCCATGGATATGTTTCAAGCATGTCACTATGTTTATGACTATAATCAGTCAAAATTTATTCTAGCCATTCTATGATCATCATATTTTAAAAATGTATTGTGATTTAGTTATAAAACTTTCCATATTAGTTATACTTATTTATTTTTTGTAGAATCCATTGTACACAAATCCTTATTGGCTATCATAGATCACCCCTTTCCTATATTTTATTTTCCCCAAGATACTAGGATGTATTTTACTTTAAATATGTAGGGATATTCTATTGGGGACTATGTTATTCTCAATGAAAAAGCATTTTTATTTTATATTTTAAATTGTAATGTGAATTTCAAGTTTGTTTCTATTTTACCAAGATAAATAATCTAATAGGTCCTCTAAGAACTCATTATTTATGTCATATTTAAACGTAATATAGTAACTGCTTAATTTAGGCCACTAGGGTTGGCCTCCTTAAAATTGTCATCCGTTGTGATTTATTGAAAACTATAGAAATTAGATTTAGGAAAACCCAGATTAGGAATATAACACTATCGTTGAAATTTAGGATAGTATGGATGAATATCATATTGATTTTTTAAAGTATATATTATATCATTTTTCATAGAAATAATTCCCTATCAGAATAATACATATGGAAATGGTTATAGAATAGATATACATATGGATAAAAAATCCCAAAAAGTCACGTTAGGATTTACTCAAGAATTAATTAGTACATGAAAAAAACTCTTAATACACACATAGCTTGATATTCATAGAAGATATTTTTTGGATAATTCAAATTTTATTTATAAAATATTTGGATGTATTGGAAAATATATATAAGATTTGAAAAACATCCAAATAAAATCATGATTATGATTATGAAATATGACTTGGGTAAATTTGTTATTTTATATTAAATTATTCACTTGTTTTGGGATTATACATTATGTTTAATTATTTTTTGGACTATTATAGGGTATTCCATTATTTTGAAATGGATCCTATTTGAATGAATGGGAGGATCATCATTGTATGTAATCTAAAGTGTATGATTTATCATTTATTCAATAGAATTACACCAGTATTTTGATGGAAACTAGTCTCTAAAATATTTTCATCTTGTAAGGATTGTATATCATTTTCTATAATTATTTAGAAATAATATTCAATGTATTATATCTTTGATGGGAAGAAATATACTAAGAGGATGTAATAGAAAATTATGGATTAAGGGAAGAAGTGAACAATGATTTTTTTTACATGTAATTAATTTGGAAATAATTACATTGGTACTTTCTTGAAGGGAATGAGGGTTTTCTACATGAGTGGAGAAAATCCCACAATTATAAGGATTTCAATTTAATGAAATGATATTCAAATGAAAAATTATTCAAGTGTACTATATGGGAAACTATGGAAATGAATACCCCAAGAATCAAGAGAATATTCCCCAAAATAATATAAGGTATCAGGTTCAAGTGTATTATATTATATTAGAATAAGTGGAATGATTATTGATCATGTGTTTTGATTAAAAAAGTATACATTAGGATCATTTTATCAAAGATATTATGACCATATGAATTATGATAGGTATATGTATTTTACTGAGTAAAATTCCCTTTATAGACATTAGATGTATGTTCAGTGAAATGTCTATATCTCTAAAAATCACATCATTGAGGAAATATTCAACTTTATATGTGATCAATATTGAGATCATAATGATAAAGAAATTTTTTTAATTGTATTGTGTTTCAGAAATTACTATGGGATTCGACGATTTATCTTATCATTGCAGGATTTTAAACATGTTTAGATTTATATAATATATTCTATAGTATGATATTTTATTTGTAGAATAATAAGTGTTTCAATCAAGGTTTTATAGTGATCAAGGTGTTCCTATATTTGAAATGTGACATTAAGAGGCACTGTTTATTATTTAGGGAATATAATGATGATTTAGTGACCATTCTTCTTAAATGTTGGAATCTAAATTTGTTCAAACGTATTTTGAATGATTATTATAGATAACCACTTAATAAATTAAATAATTTAAATTTATAGTGTTTTTATTGTGTTATTTAAGACTAATAAAATATATTTTATAAATTTCCTTTCCATTTTTTTATAAAGATATGAGGAATAACTTGTTACTCTTTTATAGATCTTACAATTTGGTAAAAGTAAAATTTGTTGATTCATTCATAAAAATTTAATTTTGATATATTCATTACATGGAGTAAGATAAAAATAATAAATTAATCAAATCAAATTAAAATGCTGAAATTGTTCTTCTGAAATAAAATATTTATCAAGTAGGCATCATTTCATATATTCTTAGATTGTAAAAGAATTCCAAAAGTTTAACAATTTGATCAAGAAATAAAAATATTATTATAATACCATAATTTATGAAGAATAGATTTAATTTTTAACCCTTTACATATTTATAATTTTTTAGTCTTTAAATTTCTATAAATTCCCATATTTATTGAGACGAATGATCTCTATCACTTTACAAAATTATATGCGCTTTTATTCCGTGTGAATGTATTAACAAGTCACAAAAGGTTTTTTTATTTGGAATACTAGTTCTTTGTTACTCCATATTACTATCATATTTCACATTATCTAATATAAATAAGATATTTCATTAACCCTTTTACAATTTGAGTTCCCTATCAATGGTTTTTGAAAAATTCAGTCCCTTGATTACCGAGATCAAGATTAATTTACGAGGACCCGATTTATTGAAGGTGGGGATAATGTAATTCCAAGATTTATTAACAGAGTAACATTATATTTGATAGAATATGTGAAATTCATCACCAATAATAAAATAAAATATTACATAGTGAGTCATTGGTATATATTTCGTTTTAAATAAATTTAATCTCTTTAATAGCATATCATTTACACAAAACTATGTTTGAATGAAAAACAACACTCTATTAAAATATTATTATTTAACTATGGTGATTATAAAAAATCTATTAAGTTATAATGTATGATTAATTAATACTATATTATAAAAATTATATTTTTTAAACATCAATAAAATAATTTCAAGGTATATATATTTATTTAAAAAAAATGAAAATAATATGAAATAAAAATAAATGTTTCAAAAAACAATATTTATCTAAAAAATGGTTTAGTAATGCCTTTCATATGAAATTGAATTATTTTATGAATTATAGAAGAATATATATCAAAATAAATTTCATTTTTTGATACACTTGTCATATTAATCATTTTATTAAATTTTAAATATTTATTTTTGAAAAGATAAATTTTTTGATGTATAGTATGAAATAACGATCTTCATTGAAAACTTCATTTTCATTTTAAATATTGACATAGGTAAATTATATTGTAAATCAAATTTAAAGTAAAATTAGTTATAATATTTAATATTTTAACTTATTAATTCAATTTTTCTTAATTTTATAATTAATTGTAATTTAAAAAAACATTAAACAGTAGAAATATTTTCATTCGAAAAACTATTTTTTCAATGCGTATACAGGTTAAATTTTATATTTTATTTGACCAATATTATTGATTTTTTTTTGTAAAATGGGTTCAATATTTAGAATAATAATAATTTATATTCTTAAATATTTCCAAATTAATTTTTTTACCACAATTAATCATGGTAATATTTGAAATTAATTACCACGATTGAAGAAAAAATGGATTTACTAAGGGAATAAACTAATAAAATAAGAGTTAAAAATTACTTAAAATGTGTAAAAACACTTTTTATGGAATTATTCAGACTTTATAATGTACGAGGATCAATAATAATCCAATTTAGAGGTTTTTTCATTATATAAACTAGGTATCACATTATTCTTTCAAATATTCCATGTGTGTCCTCTCTCCCGCTTATAAATATCCACCCCATCTCTTCCCTTTTTCATAGTTTAAAAAACATTTGGTTTGGGAAATAAAACCCAAATATATTTGTTACCTCCCAATAAACATACTAGATTTTAGTTTTTTAATTTCAATCTCTCTTTGTAAGGCTTTAGCTATAAACATAAAGAGGCTCTCTAAATAAGTGGAAAAATCATAAATATGTATATTTGTTGTATTTATTATTATGACTTAGTAAAATCCTCATCAAATATGATAATATAATAATAAAATATTACATTATATTGTGATATATTTTTATTTGATTGTTATAACACATATTTTTCTCATCTTCTGTTAAATGGGAAATTAAACTATCGATCTTGTGTATGGTGGATTACTACCTTATGATCCAATGTAATTAATATTCTATAACAAACTATAAATGATGGATATAATAAAGGATTTAAAATTTTCAAATTATAGTTATGAAATTATTATACTTCTATATTTATTATGTCACATATGAATTCTTAATTTCCATTCTCTAGGGGATATGATAATGTCATATGTTTGTAAGGTGGACTACCGCTTCACAAAGTGATGTGATATGTTTTTTGATAATGATTTACATGGATAGTATTAGGGATAATATTAATTAATATGTATGATATTTATGACATAAATAATCTTAAATATGTTTAATATCACATATAACTTCCAACATTTCCATCTGTCGGAAAACAATAACATTTCTCATGTCTATGCGTGGAATACCACCTCTACATACCATTGTGAAATGTTTTTCATTTCATTTTAAAATGGATCATAAAATTGATGTGTTTCGTAAATATAAATTATATATATATACAAATAATTTTCTATTATATAGAATTACTATTTATTTTAATATTATTCCATTAACTGACAAAAAATGCAAATTGTGTTCATGCGTACATATGACCTACCATCTCCATGAACGGTGTAATAATTTTTTACCAATAAATTTTTTAGATTAATAAAAATAAATATATAAAAACTATATGATATTTATATAATTGTTATAATTCTTCATATTATGTAACCATGATCATTATATAAGGATCTATATTCCCGAACCAAAACACACATGAAAAATGAAGTAATTATTACTTAAAAGTATGATATTAACAAAGAATTGTTAATAAATGGTTCATTATATAATATAAGTAAATATTATGTTGTATGAAATTATAATAATGGTTAATTAATATATTTATAATAAAACTAGTTTTAATTATATATTCATTTGGTCATATATGAAGGTAGTTGAGCAGGAGGTAACAAGTTATTGTCTCACTTTTACTAGATTGAGTCATATGCCCTATTCAATTGTTATTTCTTTGTGTGGTATATATAACTACATTTGTTTATATTTTTTAAATTTTATATTCTTATATAAATGTAATATAATTTTTGATGTTAATTTATTCCATTCATGTGACTTTTTATTAAAATGATACCAAAATGATATGGGTGAATTTTGTAATCTCATTATTATTTAGATTATTAATTTTTAGGTATCCATAGGGGAATTATAATTTATTTCTTTATTAAACCCATTATATTTTATTCTCCTATCTATATTAATGAATTAATCATATTAATTTTTCCATTTTTCATCTCATTGGTACTTTAAATGATTGAGATTTTTTAAAGAAAATATATCATTTTTTCTATCTTCTATCAAAAATCCTTTTTTCTTCCAAAACAAATCTTCATAAAAATATGTTACAATTTTTTTAATATTATAAAAATTATTTATGAAAATAACTTTTAGAATGATTTATTTTTGATTTTTAAGGAATCTGCATTTCTTTTCCCGAACAACGTATGTTTATATTTTATTTAAAATTTGAATGGAATTATTATTCAAACCTCTAAGATATGTATGGAATTATCCAATGAAATGAAAAAAAGTGTTTGGAAACAAATTTTACAATTATCATTTTTTTCAAGGGAAAAAATTCTTTATATTCTTTATATTTCTTGTTTAATAATGATATTTAATGTGATAAGGATATTTTCCTCAAGAATATTTTTAATAGATTTTTTGGTTTTTATTTTCATCAAAAATATCATCACTTTATTATAATTATGATCCATTTAAGATAATTTCTATTATCATCATCCTTATTATTTTTTCTGGATGGATTTCGATTTGTCTAACATGGATTTACTATTTGTATTCCATTTTCGAAATTACACTGAATTTTTTATGATGGTGTTCATTGATTAGGGCATGTTTTTAATAATTAATAGGTTTTTATTTTAAAAAAAAATTATATTGACTATGTATCTCCCTATTAGTATGAATAATTCATTGGACTTTTTATGTGTTGGGTGGGACCCATAATTACATATCCCCACAATGCATCAATAAGTTTCATTTGATAAATCATTTGGACAAACATAATTATTTTATACCTAATATTTTGAATTCTATTTGCAAATGTATTTTATGTATGTTCTATACGTACAGAATTAAGAATTTCATCTTTATAAGATAATTTATTTATGTCCATGTTTTTATTCAATTTTTTGGAATATCTATAGATATTTTTCAATCATTTGATTATATATTTGGAATTATTTGATTATCCTTTATTCATTCAATATTATACTTATTTTATAATTCAAATGAATTTTTTTTAGTTATTTACCCACCTATATTGATTATCCTTTTTTATTCATGATAGCTTTTACTATAAGCTTACTACTAATGATTAAATGAGATAACCCCTGTATTGTTTTTTATTTTCCCAAGGTCTCCATGAAGTGTTTTATGAATGATATATTAGTATTTTCTAACGGGAAATATAGAATAATGAAAGAAACACATTGGTTATTTTATGTTATTAATTTTAATGTGAATATCAAGTATGTTTTTAGATTACCAATATACTATGATATTTGGTCTATAAGGATGTGAATCCCTATTTTTTATGTCAATATAATAAACTAATCACCAACTCTTGTATAATATGGCAGGGTCCTTAAAATTTATTTTCATATTAAGGAAGTAGAATTAGTCATGGAATATGTTATTCAACCCTTGAGAGATCATCCCGTAGTAGTGAGAAATTTTCATCATAAGAGAAAAATTACACCACATTTTTATAACACTTTATCACTTGAAATGTGAAATCCATCATGAAATATGTATCATATCATGATTAATTCAAATTAAAATTTTATATCAAAGAGAGTAACAATTAACAATTAAATCAATTAGAGATAACACATCAGAGTTGTAATTAAGAAATTTAAATTCAACAAAAATAATAATGGACTATATAATAGAGAGATATATAGAGAGAGAGAAACATAATAATATTAATGATTCTTAATAATCAATCAAATCATGTACAATATTAAAAAATATAATGATAAAAAAAATGGAATTATTTTATTGAATAATTGAAATGGTTTCCAAATTAATAGATTAATGATAAATCCCACGAAAATCTCATATTTGAATTTGAAATATGAAATTAAAAAACAAAAAATTTGAAATGAGAAGTAATCATATAGATAAAATTAAATATTAATATCAACACATTAATAATATGAAATAATGTTGTAATTATTTTCATGTAAAATAATATTAACCCAGAAACATCAAATTCCAAGAAAACTGTATAAAATAGTGGAAACGAATTTTTGCGTTTCATGTAGTAAGATTACTGCGGGAAAACACACACATTGTTATTCATAAAAGAAATCTAATATAATAAAAAATAGGTTAAAACTAATTAATACTAATTTATAATTACATTATAAAAATTTAAAAATATGAAACTAACATTAATAAAATTGATATATAAAAAAAATGTAAAACCGAACATCAATTCATATTGAATTTCAATAAACTATATATCCAAATTCATATAGGGGAATTTTGAATATTTATTTTTATCTATTTAAGAAATTTTTTTTATGGGAATCATGTAGATGATTCACATAACCTATTTCATCATGTTGGCGATTTTCATATGAGAATCCTAAATACTGAAAATTGATTGACTTTTAAAATTTCATGCCTAATCAAACCTTGATAAAGTCTTAATCAAATTAAGGTAAATTTGAATTAAATTTATAAAACATAATTAAATTCACATATAATCATGAATGACCAAAATAAAATTTATATAAATAGTGTTATCATAAAAAATATATAGAAAACCAGTTCTGAAAAACAATAGGAATAAGATTAAAAATAAATTGTGACTTCAAATATGATTTTAGATATCATAAAGTTCGATTAAAAATTATAGGTATTTTAATTAATCATAGATAAAAAATCATTTCAAAAATAATAATAAATCACTCTATATAGAGTTATTTATCTTGATATATGGTTAAAATACAGAGGGTGAAGGATTCTGGAAAATTGATTATATGAATTTAAAAAATAGTTATGTTAACTAAAAACTAGTTGAATAGATTATAAATTTGCTATACTGTGAAAATATCTTTACTATATATAAATATTAAAAACATGCCTTAATTATATTTTAGGATAAAAATCACTTATTTATAAAATGATCTAAAAAACATCTAGAAATTACACTAAAAAAACATTAATGAAAATGATAATAAAACAAATTGATAAATTTATTTGATAAAAAATTAACCATATATTATTCGATGACCAATTCAAATTATTAATATATTTTATAGAATAAGAACACATAATAAATTTTTTCATAAAAACATAATGTTTTTCTAGGAGTCACTCAACCCAAGAACTAATGATATTCCAAATACATGAAAAAAAATTACACCCCTACCTCAATTGAATAAAAATCAAGATGGAATACATCACTTGTAGAAAATTATCAAACAAGAAAGGACACATACAGTTGAATACATAACAACTAGATCCAACAATATTTAACCACCCCAAGAGAAAACATTAATCTATAATATCCCATAGGGCTTTTAAGAGTGTAAAAACTAAGGTAATATAGACATGGGAGACAATGAGATGTAAATAAATATTAAAGGATGGGATATTCTAAGATAATTCTTCTACAGATTATGTGTGGGGATCTCAAAATCATAGGAAATGGAAAGGGAATCCACTAAGAGATAAATTTGGATTATTTTAATGAGATGTAACATCCAAAGTAATTATGAATAATATATATTTTTATTAGTGAATTAGATAGTGTTTTAGAGGCTTAAAATGGGAATAAATCCAATCTTAAGCATGGAATACACTAATATTTTTAAAAATATTGTTTTAATACCTTTTAATGGAAAACCATTTTTAAATCTATATTTTGAAAATATTATAAGCTATGTTTGTCAAAATAAACTTATTCTTTATTATTGGGACATCAGAATTTACTTTCTGTGAATTTTTGGTATTTTTCTGATAAAGTTCATTTTTAATGAATAGTGAAAAATGTTGTATTTTAATTCAAAACCTCTTTTTAATATAATTTATTTATATGATTAGATTAACTTTCTAATTGGTTTTAAAGTGAAATTAGAATATATTTTTACCATTTAATCCAATATTAGTCGTTGGAATAAATTTCTCTTTGAAATTGGACTTAAACTAGAGTCAATCTTTTGATACTTATTGTTTCATAAAAACACGCTATTTGTCATGACAGTGGGGATTAATTATTAACTTAATTAATGTGACTTATATGATTTTAATTTTGTAAAATAGAAATCTTTTATGAATTCAGAATATCAAATATAGCTTAGGTTGAAGTTTTGGTATTTTTCTGAAAAACATCAATTTTTGATGAATAGTGAAACCACTAAGTGGTAAGTTAAAGAAACTAAATTTTTCGTTTAAATGAAACATTGTCACTTCTGTGATTTGATTTTGAAAAATTTGACATACATGGTTGTCAATAAGAAGTAAAATTTGGTTCAATGAGATTAAAACAATTTTTTGGTGAATAGTAACATTTAAGTTCTTAATCGCGATTAGAGGCAATTAGTGTAGTTTAAGTTAAAAATAATGTTTTAATAGTATGAGATGAGCATGAAACATGTCCTACCCTTATTGTATGTGTCATGTTCGACCAAGAAAATCCATGGGTCAACTTGGGGACCCCATGGAGCCACATAGGTTGGGAAATTACATAAATAACTTTTTATTTAATGTTAAAGTAAAAATGACACAAACATGAGATGTTTTACTAAAACAATTATTAAATGGGTTTATACAAGTCAGATGTTTGACTATAAATAATAATTAAAAAGAAAAAACGATTTCCTAAATCATGATATTTGTTTTATAATTTTTAGACATTAAATAAATTAAATTATTTATGACATCAAGATGATGCAGCGATTACCTCAATAATAATGGATTTATATAAAACAAAAAGATAATTTAAAATCTATGACCTACACATGTCCAAAACCTATTGGATGGGTGGATTTCGAACCCTTATCACCTTACCCTCGAATTATATCAATGTGTGACCTTTTGAATCCGAAACTCATTTTAAAATAAAGTAACTTTTCTTTACTTTCCAAGAGTTCCCCTCCTCTCCTCTTGTAAAAGGCCCCCGCCTCTACCACCTTACCCACACTTCCAAAGCCTTTGGCTCATCCAAAACCTGCACATTTTTTCTCTCAGCTTCCCTCTCTTACTTATTGAAGCCTAAATTTGGGTAGAAGTCTTCCCAAGGAAGCCTTTGCGCTCAAACCAAAGGGAGTTACCCGATTTTAAGGTAATGTCTTCACTTGAGTCCTTTTGTTTTATTTTGATTCTCTAACCCCCTAAAATCTTTTTATTATTTTATTTTGTAACAACTAAAGTATCTTAAATATACTATTATGTTGTTATAAGATGTATTTGAGCTACACTTACACACACCTACATCTAATGGTTAATGAACATACTATTTCTGTGGATGGTGAATTTCTATCTCCTGAAACAATGATTGCTCAAAACTCATATATCACCTTCAAAGGTGGCCATTAAGATGCCACTATATTTATATATGATATATAATATGTTTATGTTTTCATTAATCTTCAGTATTTTTCATTTTGGGAATACCTTTATGGTTTCCATTATGGGTAAACGTGCTATCTTTATTTAAGGAAGTGCGGACTACCGCCCCTCAAAGTGATTTGATTCGTTAATACCATATGTGGGACGTATAAAGGATGGAGTTATGATATTATATATGATATTAGACTTGAATTATAATATACCTTTATATCATTATGATTCCATTTCATAAAATATGAAATAAAATGGAAGCAGCGTTCATGTGTACGTACGGCTTACCATCTCCATGAACGGTGCATTTCATTTCTGACCTCTAAATGTTATGTAATATTATAAATGCATGAATTTACTGGATATATATGATATATATGATATCTACATCATGAATACCATTCAGGATATAATGGATACATGAACAACTTGTAATTATAAAGGGTTTATTTTTGACTCAAGTACCAATGATCGTTAAAACAACCGTTATTAACTTAACTAATTACATAGTGTTCATGACATGGAAATAAGTGATATAAAAGGAATAATGAACTTGAAAAAGGTTTTTAATCAAGTAGAAATTAACTCAAGATTATTATTCAGGAGATTAAAGAACGACCGAGTGAAGTCGGACCCGAGGTATGGGACTTCGTCTCAATCTCCTTTCATTGAGGAATATTTTTTTATACACAACCTTCTTTTATACGGTGTATAAACTCCTTTGACTTTTACGTTTATCCAAAAGGAATATTTTTTATATGAAGCGTTTTACTAAACGACAAAAGGGAAAGTTTTTGTCGTATGTAAGCAGCGACAACGACTTCTCTACCGCCATGACCATTATTTGAGTTTCGGCTTCCTCTCCAAGCCATCTTTTTTAAAGAAAAATAAATAACATGTTTTACTTTTCATTTATTTTTGGTATTGAAAATGGTTTTCATAATGTTTTTATTATATCAATGTTATTTATTGATATCTTGTGATTGAAATGTGGAAATGTTATGTTTCCTTTATGTATGTTTTATGTGATACGATTATGTTATGGTTCTTGGGCATTATTATGAAGAAGGGTGGTTCCGTGATAAACTAAGGGCTGGTGAGCCCCATATAGCTCTCCAATGCATTGGGTAACGCAAAGGAGTGAAACGTTAAGGTTTCTACGAAGAGAATTAGGGAATATACTGTGATGGGCATTCCAAACGTAACCAAGAGGGTTACTCCCTACGTAAGAATGTTATGAATGCCTCAAGTTACCTTTAAGTCTTATGATTTGTATGATTTATTCATGATTTTATGAGGTATGTTAAAGTGCTTATGTTTTATGGGTGAAGTATGATTTCATTCGTATGTATATATGTACCCATGTTTCCTTTCCATATTTTTATATCCCTTACTGAACTTTTTATGCTCATCCCATGTTTTTGAAATGTTTTTCACAGGTCAAGGGAAAGGTACATGATATGATGATAGTGTCAAGGAAATGTCAAGAAAGAATCCATGTTTTATTTTAAATATGTTTCCATTGATGGGAAAAATGAATTCTATCTTTTATGTAACCACTTTGTTTAAATTTGGAATGTAATGCATGATTTATGATCTAATTCTCTCAAACTCTAAACCTGAAGGGATCCTCAAGGTGTAATCTTGTAATAACTCAAGATTAAGTAATGTTTAAGGTTGGGGCCTTATAGTTGGTATCAGAGGCCAGTTTAGATAAATTTAGGAGATAGAATTCTATTAAATGATTATCCAAAAATATTTTTTTTGAAATGATATAGCATTTGAATATTACCATGTTGATTCATCTAAGACATGTTTGTTCAGAATGGTTTTCCACAGAGGGAATAGGTAAGCAGTGCTAAGAAGGAATACAGAAGGAAATAACCTTCTGAATCAGCATCCTGAGATAGTCGAAATTGGAACTGAATAGTTTCTTGCCATAATGGCGTAGTTGACCCAAGCGATAAATGGTGGTGGTATCTACGCACGAGATCAGCTAGATCAACCGCAGAAGAACATGTCAATGGTGGAAAATTTCATGACGCAACATCCCCCATCATTCAGAGGATCATTTGACCCTGTTCTAGCTGAAGGTTGGATTAAAGCACTGGAGAAGATTTTCGATGTCATGGGGTGTTCAGACAATCAAAAGGTTAGTCTTGCTATTTACCGTTTGGAGGGTGAAGTAGATCAGTAGTGGTAGATGGTTAAAAATATCAGGGATGCTGATGAGATTGATGATCTTGACTGGGATGAAATCAAAAGTATGTTTCTTGAGAAGTATTTTCCTAAATCTGTTCGACATAGGATGGAAAAACAATTCTTGGAATTTAGCCAAGAGGAAGACTCAGTGGCTTCCTATTAAGAGAGGTTCACTCGATTGTCAAGGAATGCTCCAAATTTTATCCGAGACCTTGATAGTAAAATCAATCATTTTTACTCAGGATTAAAGCCAAAATATCGAAGGGAATTGGCTTCTTGTGAGTTTAAAAGCTATGAAATGATTTTTCTATGTGCTGAGAAGGTGGAAATGGAGTTTTCCGATGATCAAGTGTTCTATAACAACCAGAAGAAGAAGAGACCAAGGTGGCATGAGAAAGGGAATAAATCTTTAAAAAAAATTGATGGTAAGAAAACTATGTTTCCATTTTGTGAAAAATGTTGTAAAAGGCATCATGGGGAATGTCTTCTGGATTCTGGAAAGTGATACCGATGTGGTAAGATGGGACATAAGGCTTGTGATTGCACTGAAAAAGTTCAAGGTGATGGTAAGTCCAAATTTTATTTACAGTTAGTGAAATGTTTTAAGTGAAATGAGATGGGTCACTATGCAAACAAGTGTATGACAAAGACCTCAAGTGATGAGATGTAGTTTGACTACAAGCAGAAAGGGGTGGTGAAATACTTTGCAACTACTTCCGCAGATGTCAGGCCATCAAATGAAGTTGTATCAGGTACTTTGTTTGTTTTTTCAGATTATGCCAGTGTGTTGTTGGATTCGGGGTCTACACATTCTTTCATCTCTGAAAACTTTTCTAGTAAAATGGGAATACCATCTCAAGAAATTACTCCTGAACTTTTGGTAAAAACACATGGGGGAAATTTTGAGGCAAAAAGAATTTATAATAATCTTATTATCCTTATCTGTGGAAAGAACCTACTTGCGAACCTTATTGTTTTACCTCTAGTAGAGTTTGATGTTATCCTGGGTATAGATTGGCTCTCTATTTACCTTGATAAGATTGACTGTAGAGATAAAGAAGTTTATTTTCAGAAATACTTTAAGTTTGTGTACAGCAATGAACCCTTACTGTTGATAACTTATCAAGAGGACAAGAAACTTGTAAAACATGGATATTAATGTTACATTGCACACATCATTGAAAACAAAGGAACTATTCAGATTAATGATGTGCCTGTGGTAAATGAGTATCCTGATGTTTTTCCTGATTAGTTGATTGGAATAATACTAGATCGGGAAGCTGAATTTACTGTCGACTTAGTTCCTGATGCTAAGCCAATTTTAAAACCCCCTTATCGAATGGCTCAAATTGAACTTTTAGTGTTGAAGGAGAAATTGCAAGATTTATTAGAGAAAGGTTTCATTCGACCTAGCACATCACCATGGGGTGATCCTGTTTTATTTGATAAAAAGAAAGATGGTTCTGTGATACTTTGCATTGATTATAGAGCCTTGAATAACATCATTGTTAAGAACAAATATCCTTTGCCTCATATCGATTATTTGTTTGATCAGCTCCAGGGAGCTCAGTATTTTTCAATGATTGACCTGAGATCAGGGTACCATCATCTGAAGGTAATGGAAGTAGATATTCCAAAGACCGCATTTTGTACAAGATATGGCCATTATGAATTTTTAGTAATGCCTTTTGGGATAACCAATGCACCTGCTATATTCATGGACTTAATTAATATAATTTTCCATGAGTTCTTGGATATGTTTGTGGTGGTTTTCATTGATGATATTTTGGTGTTTTCTAAAAGTAAAGAGGAGCATGAAAGACATTTAAGGGTTATTTTTCAAAATATGATAGAAAAGAAATTGTATGGTAAATATAGCAAGTGTGAGTTTTAGTTGCAACAAATTTCATTCCTTGGTAACATTGTTTATAAAGATGGTATAACCGTTGATCCTGCAAAAAAAAGGTTGTTGAAGAATGGACAAGACCCACAAATGTAACAGAGATTAGTAGTTTCCTTGGTTTGGCAGGCTGTTACCGAAGGTTTGTTAGAAATTTGTCATGGTTATCTAGTCCAATGACTAGGCTAACTTAGAATGGTGTTAAGTTTATCTGGACAAAAGAATGTGATGATTATTTTCAGGTATTGAAAAGAAGATTGGTGAATGCTCTAGCTTTTTCACCACCTTCCAGGAATGAGGAGTTTGTTATATACAGTGATGCTTCATTGAAAGGACTTGGTTTCATCTTAATGCAGAATGATCAGGTATTTTCTTATACTTCACGACAGTTGAAAACTCATGAGATAATTACCCTACACATGATTTGGAATTAGCTTCTGTTGTTTTCTCTTTAAAAATTTGGAGGCATCATTTTTATGGAGTAAAGTGTGAAATATATACCGATCACAAAATTTTAAAGTATATATTCACTCAGAATGAATTGAACATGAGACAGAGGAGATGGCAATAATTAATCAAGGATTATGATTGTACAATTCATTACCATCCGAGAAAAGAAAATAAAGTGGCTGATGCTTTGAGTCGAAAAAGTAATGCTTCATTAACAATGTTGTGTTTGGAATGTGATCTTTTGGATAAGGATTTTATGAACTTTGGCATAGAAGTTGTTGGTGCAGGATGTTCTTCTGTTTTGTTTCAGGTATCAGTGAAATCTTATCTATTAGAAAGAATCAAGCAAGCACAGAAGCAAGATAGTGAGTTGCAGAAAAAGGTAGAGCTGGTTCAGAAAGGTAAGTTGCATGAATTCAACATTTATAGTGACTTTGTTTTGATATTTGGGAAGATATTATGTGTGCCTTGTGATTCACAGTTGAAGAGAGAGTTGTTATGTGAAGCTCATGGTTCTCCATTTTCAGTTCATCCTGGCAGTACTATGATGTACAGAGATCTGCGGGAGTATTACTGGTGGGATGGAATGAAAAGAGATATTGCTGATTTTACTGTGAAGTGTTTGACTTGTCAGCAGGTTAAAGTAGAGCGGTAGTTACCGAAAGGGATGCTTCAGCCTCTACCAGTGCCAGAGTGGAAATGGGAGAATATATCCATGGACTTTGTTGTGGGATTACCGAAGACATCTCGAAGTAATAATGAAATCTGGGTTATTGTTGATCGCTTGACTAAATCTGCTCATTTCCTTCCTATTCGAGATACATTCTCTCTAGATCAACTTTCTCGATTGTACCTTAATGATATAGTCAGGTTGCATGGATTTCCTCTATCTATTGTATCCGATCGTGATCCCAAGTTCACTTCTAACTTTTGGAAAGGCCTTCAGAAGTCGTTGGGTACTGAATTAAATTTTAGTACATCTTTTCATCCGCAATCAGATGGGCAGTCAGAACGAAAAATTCAGACTTTGGATGATATGATATGTCTTGTTCGATGGATTATCAGGGAATTTGGGACAAACATCTTTCTTTGGTTGAGTTTTCTTATAATAATCGTTTACATTCTAGTATACAGATGACACCATTAAAGGCGTTATATGGGAAGCGATGTCGAACTCCAGCTTTTTGTGATGATGTGGGTGAAAGAAAGCTGATGGGACTAGAATTGGTAGAAGAGTTGGCAAAAAAAGTTCAGCTGATACAGAAACACATGAGAACAGCTCAGAACAGGAAGAATAGTTATGCGGACAATATGAGGAAGGATCTCTCTTTTGAGGTAGGTGATCATGTTTTTCTCAAGGTTTCTCCATGGAAAAGTGTCATGCGATTTGGTAAGAAAGGAAATCTGAGTCCAAGGTTCATTGGACCATATGAAATTCTGGAGAGAGTTGGATCAGTTGCATACCAAGTGACTTTACCTCCGATTTTATCACAGGTACACAATGTTTTTCATGTTTTGATGTAGAGAACGTATATGCCAGATCCATCTCATGTTTTGAGTCCAGAGGTAGTTCAATTGGAAGAGAACTTATCTTAGGAGGAACAACCTGTCCAGATTCTTGACTACATGGAGAAAGTGTTACAGAATAAGGTGATTAATCAGGTAATGGTTTTGTGGAAAAACCACATGATGGAAGAGGCATCATGGGAATCTGAAAATGCAATGAGAGATAAGTACCCCCATTTATTCGACAAGTAAATAAATTGCGGGGAAACAATTTTCAAAAGAGGGGATGGATGTAACATCCCAAGTATGTAATGAATAATAGATATTTTTATTAGTGAATTAGATAGTTTTTTAGAGTCTTAAAATGAGAATAAATCCAATCTTAAGTATGGAATACAATAATATTTTTAAAAAGATTGTTTTACTACTTTTTAATGGAAAACCATTTTTAAATCTATCTTTTGAAAATTATATAAGCTATGTTTGTCAAAATAATCTTATTCTTTATGATTGGAACATCAAAATTTACTTTGTGTGAATTTTTGGTATTTTTCCGATAAAGTTCATTTTTTAATGAATAGTGAAAAATCTTGTATTTTAATTCAAAACCTCTTTTTAATATAATTTATTTATATGATTAGATTATCTTTTGAATTTGATTTAAACTGAAATTAGAATATATTTTTAACATTTAATCCAATAGTGGTTGTTGGAATCAATTTCTCTTTGAAATTTGACTTAAACTACTGTCAATCTTTTGAGACTTACTGTTTCATAAAAACACTTTATTTTTCCTTGCAGTGGGAATTAATTATTAAATTAATTAATGTCACTTATATGATTTGAATTTTGTAAAATAGACATCATTTTTAAATTCGGAATATCAAATATAGCTTAGGGTGAAGTTTTGGTATTGATCTGAAAAACATCAAATATAGACATCATTTTTAAAGGTTCCGTATTCATTTGAGGGTACATCCATCTATGCACCTACCGCACCTATGGGTTTTCCAACATCCAGTGGATCAATAATAAACAAGATGAAATTTTAAAACCATTTCAATATGGTCTCTAATTACCACAAAATCAAGACCAACCATTATTATCATTAAGATTACACAAAAAAATCCCCTAAAATCCATAAAACCCCCTTTCAAGTAATTTATAACTCCACTTCCTAGTAACAAAATTGTCAAACCAAACACACCAAACCAAAATAAATTTCTCCAGAATATTTCCATATTTCCCTATTTTTAAAAAACAAGAAACTAAATAAATCATACCAAACAATTTTTCAATAATTAAACAAATAGACCAAAAAAATTATAAACAATTATATAAACAAAACTACTAGTTTATAAAATCATTAATTAACAAGCTAAAAAGTTTCTAACAAACTTATATAATCAATCCAATAATTGTATAAATAATTATATAAGAAACCCGAACATTTTACTAGAGATTCTATAATGAAATAAAACATTTTATAAAAAAATCTACAAACATTTCAAATAAATTTCAAAAACAAGAAACACTATGATAAACAATTGAAGAGTATCATGAAGGTGCATGTCATGTTTAAAAAATTATCAATAAAACATTTGACATACAAAAAACAAAGTTTCCATAACTACATAAAAACATAACTAAGGAAAACACTTCAAAACAATTTTTGGAAAAACCAATTAACTTGAAAACACTATAAAAAATTAACGAAATGTATTGGGAATATGCGGATCAAATAAAAGATTTGTCTACAAACAGTCACAAATTAAATCAACATAATTAGAAAGAAAAATGCATATTTTCTTCCCTCAATGGCATGAGACCGCGACACTTCTTCAATGGAAGGAAGAAAAACCCCCATATAGACAAATAACACACTTAAAATAATGAAAAACGTGTGAATTACTAATCTCCCCACTATGTTTTGTAAAACATAAATAAAAACAGCAAAGATAAAATGAAAAACACCAGAGGTTGGGCTGTCAGGCCGGAGAAATTGCGTTAGTGAGTTAGTGGGATCCGGGAAGGGGATAGTAAGGGAGGAAAGTTCATGTGATGAACTAGTGGGAGAGGGAGGCCGCCGAAGACAGTCGTTCTGGCAAAAGTACGGAGGTGTGAGGATGAAGGCATCCTAGACATCCAGGGGAGATGGAGCATGTGACGGTTGAAGGGAGGAGGCTGGAGTAAAGGGCGGTGGTCGGTTTCACCATTGGTGGCAGGCGTGGTGAGGAGGGTAGCCAGAGCGGCTGGCGTGAGAGAGGAAAGGCGAACCAGTGGGCGCTACTGGTCAGCACAAGGGAGAGGGCGACACTACTATCTGGTTGTGCACCACGAGAGACTCACAATGAAGCCAAAATATGGGGGGTGTCTATTTGGGTAGGCTAGGGTAAAAAAGAAACTAAAAATTGTTATAATAATAATAATAATAAATAATAATAAATAATACTATTTGAAAATTAAGAAAAATAATTACAATTATACTGACATATATAATTTCATGCATTTCATTTATAATAATAATGAGATTAATAAAAATTATTAATAATTAAATAAATAAAAAATGTAAATAATAATAATATTATTATCTACAAAAAAATATTATTATTAATAAATTTTTAAACATTTAGATGATTTAATTTACAGACAAAATCATTTATTTCGAATAATAGACATCCTCACAACCCCTTGGCCAACCGCGTGGCTACCACCAACCGTGTGGTGACCTCACACTAGTATTAAATGCACCAAATTCATTAAACATAAAAAATTTTAATGAGGGACCCATCCCGAACCTTGATGTGAGAAACCAAATACAAGAAATAATAAAATAAAATAAAATTTAGAAGTTGGGGTGTGACAATTTTTCCCACCATATACACTGTCTTCTCCAAGTAATTCACCCATCCAAATGATATAGATAACTTCAATTCATTACCAATTGAAACCGAAAGAATCCAAAATGCAAGAGAATGGTAGAATACAAGAGGGTTCTCCTCACTACAAGAACTCAACTAGCGCATAAATTTAATGGCTACACAAACCACACCTAGAAGGCTGGGGAGACATTGTAACTTTCAACCGATCCAAACTATCTTCTATAGAATGAGCGAAAAACCCCTCTGATGAAACATGGAACTCCCGACCTAGAACAAAAACATCCCAAAACTATAGAAAAATATCTAAACAGAACTTAACCCAAGATTTGAACTCAAGCATAACTACAAACATTGATTCTAACAAAGTAACTTACATCACTAAACGAACACAGCCAAACCAAGATTAACCCATACAAGTGAAAAAACATAAATCAACCAATGACTCATAAAACCATAATTGAAATATGAAACTATAGGATTATAATAAAATAAGTTCATCAAATTCCCTCGTTGAAATGATGAACTTACAATAACAATAAAACATTAACATCAGAAGAATTATAACTAAAAGACGTTAAATGTTCAACTGCTAACACAAAACACAGAAATTGAACAAAGGAATCACACCCTCGACAACTTATGACTATTCACTATCTTTACCACAAGATCTATAGTTGGGGATCTGATTGATGGACTTTTTCCTACCTCATAGTCAAGCAATAAAATCATCTGGTCCCAAGTACTTCATTCTATGATTCTTCCTGTAGAACTTCTATAGATAACCCCGATACCTTCAACTATGTAATTTCATCAGATGGGTGAAACATGATAGATTTTTGTGGCCTAATCGTCCACACTAATGGCACACAATTGAACTGTCCAATGAATTTGAATCCATGACAACTAAAGAGGAACCTTTAGAAATAGTTCCCTATAGGACACCCCTCTGTCTAGATGGGGAACCATCATGAGCAAATGGATACACTGGATTACCAATCATCTGCACTTCAGAGCCAAACTCAGATTGGAATGACTCATCAACCAGATTCTCGAAACTGTGGTCCTTATAAGTGTGACCAACTCCTTGATCTCTAGATGAAGTCCCCCCGATGAAGAGATAATTCTTCATCATATCCTATGATGCTACCTTTAGATAAAAGGACACATGTTTCATGAAATGGTCAAAATATTCCTTCACCATCCATTGGCCTTGTTAAATACCCATTAGCTCTTCCCTTTTCTCTATCTTCTCCTCCTCATGTATGAACCATCGAATGAAGGTGGATTTAGTGAAATCCCACATCATCCCAACTTGAATTTATGGTTGGGGGAACAACTCCCATTCGTCCAGATCTTTAGATTAGAACAAAACCAAAACGAAACTTATTTTGACAACATTGGGAGTTCCCAATACCAGGAAGATCCACTTGATCACTTCATGCCACATTGCGGACTCTAAAGGACCATTATCACCATGAAGGATAGGAAATGTATGAGAATGACCAAAAAATGGGCATGAATTATCAGAAACAATTGGGACCATTTTGTGTTTCCTTTGCTGAAAAATATATAAATAAAATGGCCAAAATTGATATCACGCAGAAAACCCATTAATTAAAGGACATTTATAAACAACCAGATCAAAAACCAAACAAATACAAACACATCTGAATGCATCTCTTTCAAAAAACATTTAGAAAACAAGTTCAAGCCATTAATTTCAAATAAACACCCATATAATCCCATAAAAATTTACATATGTGTTCATCTATTCCATTTCATTACTAATTTCAAACAATTACCAAATTATCTATCCATGAAATATCCCTTTAAAACCAATTTTCCCCAAATATAAACCATTTAATAGAATTAAATATCATTTCCAAAATCGTTTTCATCTTTAAAAACAGAGTTACACCCACATAGATCCAAGAGAAAACACCACATACACCAAACTACCAGAGAGAGGGACTAGTGTATATGGCCAACTCAGTTTCATGGTGGTGAGACGTTCCCCAGGTAGTTAAGAACACTAATAAGAACATTAACTGGGCACTTGGACATCACACATGTCCCTTCTCCTTGTGAAATCACAACAATAAACTGAATCTCCTCCATTTTCTTCCCTTAATCTAAAACAAACACAAATAAGATAAGGTATCAATTCCCTGACTACCCCTGGAGACTTGAGGTTGGGAAAGGGTGAGGTTTTATGATGTTGTTCCCATACCTACCACTCGAGTCTCGAATATCCTAATCTATATCAATCAGAAGCACCAAATAAAAAGTTACTCCTCTACTGTTATTTTGTCATGAAATAATCCAAGGTCGACCCTAAAACATTGTCCTAATTTGGTCTGCGACATGTCCTAAGGGGCATTCCATATCCCCCCAAGATGGAAACCAATTTTAGGAATCAAAATTTATCATTTGTAAAGAATTTTTCCCACGAAAAAAAGATAACCAAATAAATAAAAATCAACGATAAAAATTAAAACTACCAAAAGAAAGAAAATTAAATGGAATATACCTCCATGTGACCTTCCAGGTCACCTCCCATCCAAATATCAGCCTTGATCCAATAATGAGATACTCATCTAGGAGAACCTGAGTAAAGGTAACCTATAACTGAAAATATAAAATGGGTGAAAACATTAAAATGATCAATAGGGATGCACATAATAAACAACTGAATCCAAGCTCTTTCTTCCCTAAAACAGTCCATGAACTCCAGTTTAAAATACAATTATAAAAGTAGGGTTTTATCATTTTAATAAATCAACATAATTTACCCTTTTCAAAACCCTACATACACTACATACCATTTATGAAACAAATTACGATTTCGCAAACAAAACCCAAACAAGGAAAAGAAGGAAGTGTTAAAATAAAAAGATGAGTAGTATAAGATGGAAACTAATACAGGAGAAAGTTAAAAATGAATCCTAAATAATAACCATAGGCGACCCTAAACATCCCTTAAAGACCGCTAAATTAAATCAGTTCAAAACCACTTTATAATGTATAGTGATATCCCTAATTCAACAATAAATTACCTGTCCTAACCTGGCTTCATGTCTGAAACATACCTCCTAGACTTTCTACAACTACAGGGGGTAATAACCCATCTAATCAAGGATACAAAGAAACTATCACTCAGTCAACTATAATATGCCCATGAACCCATGGTGGTAGTAATACTATGTTACTAGGAGGCCCTTGCACGTGTGACTCATCGTACCTGTCATCACTGCACTTTCCTTCCCCAAACATGTACACCCTATATGATAACCCATTAAGGATTATCCCTCCCATTGAGGTTCCTAGTGTATATATACACATATATATATAACATTAAAGTAATTTTCGTATCATCCAAGGTTCCATATGAGCCATCATGTCATGTCCATATCGAAATGATTTTAAAAAATCATTCAAAACTCTGACTAGGAACACAAAAATTCCAAACACAAACCATTATAAGAGTAAACACAACTTCACCCATCAGTTGGAAGAGATAAATTTGCCACTAAGTCTAAAATATACAATGAGTTCTTAGAAAAACCATTCAAACTCTTAAAGGAAAACACATAATCTTATGAAATAGCCAAACATACCCTATAGATTAACATTTATCAAAACTGACACTAAATTAAAAACATACACACCCTTTGAGATTACTTTTTAAACCATTTATAAAATCCACATGAAGGACCAAAACATTTTTAGGAGACAAAAACGATTTACAAAACCAAGGTCTTAAGAAATTTTTGTTTTAAAGGTGCCATATTAATTTGAGGGAACATACGTGTGTGCACCTAGAGAATCCATGGATGTGCCAAAATCCAATGGATAAAAAACAACCAATATGAAATTTCAAAACCATTTACAGAAGGACCTAAATTTCTTTAAAATGAAGAAAAAAATTCATATCATTAATTGAACAAAAGGAATTCACCATAAATCAATAAAAACCATTGTGAAATAATTTTTAACATAATTTCCATTTAACAATATTTTCAAACAAAACACACAAAACAAAAATACATTTTTCATGAATATTTCCATATTTCCATATTTCTAAAAAAACAAGAAGCTGGTAAAACATACCAAACAATTTATCAACAATTATACAAGAAGTCCAAACAATTTATAAAAATTTATATAAACAACCCAACCAATTTATAAAATCTTTTATAAATAAGATAACCTGATTCTAAACCATTTTTATAAACCATCCAAAAAATTCAAAAATAATTTTATAAGCTACCCAAAAATTTTACAAAAATTCTATAAACAAATAAAAAAATTTATAAGAAATTCCATAAATAGATCAAATAAATTATACAATCTACAAACGCCATGATAAAATATTGAAGAGTATCAAGAAGGTGTGTTTCATGTTTAACAAATTATCAGTATGACATTTGATATCCAAATAATACAGTTTTCATAACTACATAAAAACATAACCAGTGAATATACTTCAAATCTATTTTTATAAAATCCAATTAACATTTAAACACTATAGTAGACTAACAAAATTTATTGTGAAGGTTTGAATCAAATAAATTGTTTAATTAGAAACACTCAATAAGTAATTAGACTTAATCAAAATTGAAGATGGGGATTCGCCTACCACAATGACATGAAACCACAGTGCTGCTTCAGTTAAAGGAAGAACAACCCCCTAGAGACCAATTTCCCACCTAAAAAAATGAGAGAGAAAAAATGAATTACAAATCAATCTTTTAGGGTTTGGATAATTAAAATAAAAACATGAAATATAAAAAGAAAAATACTAGAGGTATGGTCGTCGGGATAGAGATCTCATGCTGGAGAGATGGAGGGTTTTAGTAAAGGGAGAGTAGTGGAGGTGGGTTTGGGCATTGTGTCAGAGGGACATAGAGACCACCAGAGTCAGTTGTGCTGGCTGGAGTAAGGATGGGTGAGGAAAGAGTTATCATGGACCTTCATGGGAGTTGGTGGGTGCACTGGTGGGAGGGAGGAGGATGGAAGAAAGGGTGGTGATCGGTTGCACTGCTAGTGGGAGTCAGGGTGAGGAGGGAGGCCAGAGAAGCTGGGGTGTGAGAGGTGAGGGAATCCTAGGGGGGATATGCTTGCCAACGCAAGGCAGAGGGCGTTGTTGCTGGCCAGTTGTGCACCAAGAGTAATGCTCCTGAGTAAAAATAATAAGGGTTGTATGGGTAAGAGATGGTAAAAAGTTAACATTAATAATAATAATAATAATAGTAATAATAATAATAATAATAAGAAGAAATAAAATTTTAATATTAAGAATAAAAAATAAAATTATACTGAAAGTAATAATTTCAATCATTTCATTTTAAATAATAAAAATATTATAAAAATTAATTTATAATTATATTTATAAAAATTATAAATAATAATAACATTATTAAAAATTCTTAACAATAACAATATAATTATCTACAAAATAATAATATTATTATTAAATTGTTAAAAATTTGACTTATTTCATTTACATAAAAAATTATTTATTTCAAACGATAGTCGTCTTCATGGAAGCTGTGCTGGCCATGCAACTACAACCAATCATCTGGTGCCCACACACCAGTCTAAAATCCACCTAAGTAATTAAATGTAAAAACATTTATGCCAGGACCCATTCTGAAACCTTGAAGCGAGTAACCAAAGCCATGATATAATAAAATAAAAATAAATTTAAAAGTCACGGTGTGACAGTCCCCTAAAGGCATAAAAAAATTCATAATCCTCATTTCACTATTTTCTTATAAATATAAAACCATGAAATACCCAATACAAAATAGATCAATACCCAATGAAGTAAACTACCCAAAACCAAATTACACACAAGGGATCAATTTATAGAAAAAAAGCATACAAAACAATTAAAAGGGGGCCACAGAGACACAACAATGATAGAACATAAATGTTTTAAAAAAGTGACTTATATCTGCATGATTCTTCTCACTAGTAGCACATATAATGTCCCATTTTCTTCTTCTTCTGATGATACTATCCCTACTCATCCTTCCCTTCTAACATGGGGTCAACCAACAACAACATTCCCTCTAATATAGCATCTTCAATTTATTAAACTACAATTTCCTAACTAAAACAAAGAGAAGTATATAGAAGAATCCATCATAAAATATGATAAAAAATAATCAACACATTATATCTTAGATTTGTAATAAAACCAATGTATTTCAAAAAATATTATATAGAGTCCATGTACTAGGAAAATTATCCCCACCACTCATCCTGTGGTTGTTCATAGTCAATATATTGTGGAACCACTTTGAAATAATTTGGATTAAAAACGTATATATTTTCACACCAAAATACTTCCGAGTCCTTTTTAATGATTCTTTAAGAGGAATAATTTAAATAAAAAAACATGAACCTAAAACTATCCATGTTTTATAAATAAAATAAAAAATTCAATCAAAAAATAAAACTACTCCAAAAAATCATGAATAAAAACACATATAAAACCCTATTTTCATATTAAATTATGATTATTAAAACAATAACATATATTATTTTATAGTACTCGGATATTAAAAAAATATCTCACATTCAAAAAATAACCATTAGTTCATTTCAAATTAATCGACATATTGAAGCATTTTATGGGAGTTAAAAACAGTTTTCATACCATTATTAAGTCAGAATAAAATATGTAAATCTCTAACCATTTATAACACTCCAAATAATCAATTTAGAAAACACATTTTTTTAAAAATAATCATATGATTTTTATCATAAAAAAAACTTCTCATATAAATTCACATGAATTCCAAAACACAAACCAATTTTTTCATAGAAATCATCATTAAAAAAATTCATTATTGTCAAATTCCTTTCACAACTATCTTAAAATCATAAATATAAAAACCCATGATATCCCCCTTTTCATTTCAAAAACAATTTTCCAAAATATATAATGGTTTCCAAATGTACGTTTAAATATCAATCAATAGATTGATTTCAAAATCAGTCCTAAAAAACATCACAACATTCACTCAGTTATATTACCTCATATAATTGTTAATTTAAATTTAGATAATTTCAAATAGAATGGGAGGGGGAAATCAAATAATAAGGATAAATAGAACTATGCTTATTTTTACTACATGGACTCTAAAACAATGATACAATCATCTAAAATGATCTATAATAGTTAATGTAGGATCCCCATGGTTTTCCATATCATTAGAACCATCCATTTATCTTGGAATCTTTTTAATCTTTTCATATGAAACACCGGGAGGCCCCCAAAATCACTAATATACTCATCAAGGATCAATCTCAAATTATCACATACCAAAATCAATCTATGACAATAAATAATTCAATATTTTGGTTTAAATTAAGATAAATTTTTTTATTTTTTATAGGAAATAATGATTCGAAAATGAACTTACCCACGCCATCTACTTGTGCCCCAATTATGGTTAATATACCCTTTCTACCCAGCCAAAACATAAAAAAAATAGTTTCTATAATACTATTTCTTCATGAACCTACATGAGTATCTCTTGTACTAGAATCCTATTATGGCCTACTACATACCCAAAACATGATGTTGATAAAACTAGGTAGGAACCTATTTTATTGATGCAATGTATAAAAAATGAAAACTTTTCACCATAAGACAAAATAAAATACCATCATTCCCCCTATAATATTCAACATGAAAAGTTAGTGTATGGGATACACATGAATTAATAAGATACCAAAATAATTAAAATTCCCTACATTTTATGCAACATGAATCAATAGAAGCATTTGATAAACCCAATAATAATAATAATAATAAACATTAATTATATTAGAGGTGACAAACATAAATATTAATTATGATAATACAAATTTTTGGCCATCTAAATGAAAACATATCTAAACTAGTTCACTAATATTTCAAGGGACTCAAGGCCGCACTTCATATCCTAGACCAAAAACCATTGAATATAGCCTAATAAGAAGGGGTATAAATCTAGATAACATGAAATAAATCTCAATTAACAAAAAAATAGAATGGGGTATGTAAATTATCAATGAATCCAAGCCTAGTAGGATCTATAAAAAATGTTCAAGCATGTCCATTAAAAAGACATTAAAATGTATAAATAAATATAATTTTTTAAAATAACATTTTCTTTGGTAATTACAAAAAAACAAAAAATATCATTTGAAAAAAAAAATTTAAAATATTCTTCAATTTATTTTTTTTAAAAAAATAAACACATTGAAAATGTCTCATTACAAAAAGAATATATTATGAAACCCCAATTTAAAATCCAAATTGAAAATCACATTAAAAATTTACATTTAAAAATATATTTTAAATCCATTAAAAACAAGGCTGAATATATAAATAAAAAATTAAAATTTTAAGGTACCATATCATAAAGAAATGAATATAATCATGTAGAAAAAATGATTCATGGTTCCATATATGTAAACAAGTTTGGGGTAAAAATAATGTCCCCCATGGAGTCATTTTGTATTTTATAAAACACACAAGATTCTAATTTAATACTTGTCACATTAGTGATTTTATTTTGAGGAAATTATTGGTTTATTTTTTCATGTACTTATCTCTTAGTTTTCTTAGGTGGTTTTAGTGAAAAATTGTGTTTTTTGACCCGACAAAAGCTGGAACACATTTTGCACACAGTTTTAAGAAATTGTATACAATCCAAGGAGAGACCGTCCACCATACCCCATACGTTCTCATTAATATTGGATATATATGGACACATGGTTTTCATATGGGGTTATAAACCATGAGGGATAACTATGAAGCATGTCCAGGTCAATAAAAATATTGATTTTACCCCTTTTCCCTCTTTGAATTTCACCGAATTTCCAAACCCCTTTATCCCTATTCGAACTTTTAAAACCCTATTCACCTCTCCATATACACCTTGACTCATTGTACCATCATGTTTCAGGTGGATTTTTATTTTTATCATCAATAATCATTAAGTATGTTCATTCACCCATGGGGGTTTCCTTCTTGTAGGATTCTCCTTCTTTTTTCATTGAGATATACCTTCTCCAGCAGATTTGTTGACTTAATAAGGGTTAAATATTGACTAATTGTGTTAGGTACTGATGTTTATCATTTGATATTTCATTTACATTTTATTAATAGGGTTATGGATGTTGTTATCCCACTGGATTCTAGAATTTTTCATGATTGAGGCAGGCGATTCCAGGAATTAGAATTATTTGATGATTTTGATATGATTTCATTACTGATTTTTTGTGTTGTATGAATTGTATGAATGGTTACTTTTTGAATAGTCATGACGTTTGTATGGGAATAAATATGTTTTTCTAAAATAAATTGGTTGTGTTTCATGTGTTCTCCCAATTTTCACTTCTTAAATGTTCTATATAAATGTTGTAAGTGGTGCGAAGTGTGTTTAAAATTTTCTTTTGTGTCTATGTGGACTTGAACAGGGTGTTTGTTATAAAAAAATAGTCCTTTCCTTTTTATTAATTTTTGTATGTATTTACATATGACATAAGTGGTTAATTTGACATGGGAAATGAAATTGATCATAAGCGGAATCCTAGTTATCTAGGTGGCCAAACTAGGACTGTTATGCTTGTTGTATTGGCGAGGAAGAGGCCTCATTTCTTCTCTCATGATTTATGACACAACACTAACTAAATTAGGATAATTATTAGATACCACTAGAAAATTGGATAAATTCCACTCTAGTGGATCATTAATTTGGATGTTGTGGGTCTTAGCTGCTATACAATTTTCAAAAATATATAAGGTGCTTAGGGTCACACTAGAGCTATAAACTTTAAGGGTTTATCATGATGTGGTTATCTCTTGTGATATGGTTCTCACCATCGACTTAATGTGGAACTTTCATTTATTATAATTTCAAATAATGTTTCCTTTAATTTTGTTTTCTGTAATATTTTTCCCTTAAATAAATTCTTTAAAAAAATTCAAAATAATTCTTAAAACATGAATTTAATTATTATTATTATAATGTTATGAAAATGAATCTTTAGTTGGGTGGAATACTTCCGGGATTTTCCTCACACACTACATACACCCTCTAGAGTTTGTAGAATTTATTATGATTGACCCAACTAAAGGAAATAAGTATCATGGTGGTGATGCTAGATAAAGATGTCGATGTTCCTCTATAGGTGTTAGTGGAGATGATTTGTTGGTGAAGACCCACTAGTTTCATAGTGATTTTTGGTATTTGTTTATTTGGTCCCCTCCCATTTTAATTTTTGGTTACGGTTGTTAAATGATTAAATTGAATTTTGTATTCTCTTTTGGTTATAGATTTTGATCTTGATGTCATATTTTTATTTATTATAATTGTTCATGGTTATTTATCATGGGTGGAATCATTCCCAAATGTGTATTGTGGATACCAAGAAACTATTTTCAAGCTTATGGGGATTAGAAATTCCTTTCAGGACATGTAATGGGATGGGTTGAGTGTCAGGTCGATTGGAACCCTAACTCATTTAGTGATTTTTTTTATTAATGCATGGTTTTCACCTTTTTTCGTAATGATATTTGGGGAAAGTTGGAGTTGGAATCTGATTTATTTATGTTTGATTAGCCAATATGAGCTTTGGATTCCCAAAAAAATGTTCTTTGGGGGGATTCAATTTCTTCAATCTGATTTTTTTAGAAAAATAATAATGAGGAGAATGAGAAATTGGAGTGTAAGTCTTGGTTTGAGGAGTAGTATATATTTTTGTTCTCTAAATAGACTCTTAAATGACGTTCTAGGGGCTGAAAATTTTTATGTTAAGGAAAATTGTAACGTACCTAAGTTTATTTAAGGTATTTATTGGTTTATTTTTGGTCATTTAATTATCCATTGTATTTACTATGAATTTTTAGGGAAATTGTTGTTTTGCAACTGATAACATGTGGCGCACCGTTGGCGCACAATTAGGGGGAAAACTTGTGGCAACCCATGAAAACCTACACACAATGGAAAATGGAACTATTCAAGTTTCATGATCTACTACATAGGCATGTGCCCTCCACCCAATAAAACATATGACCTTATTCCACTTGTACAAAGAGAGACCCACATTTTCCACATGGTTTGGATAATTGTGCGAGATAAACATGTTACCTGTCTAGGTCATTAAAAATGGTGATTTTACTCTTTTTCCATGTTGTAATTTGACCCCATTTCTACACCCTTAATTCCCCAATAGGAATATTCAACCCTAGGATCCTCTCCCTGTCCTCATATTCAACATGGACCTTTAATTTTTGGGTGTATTTGGCTTTAGATCATTAACAATCATCAACTAAGTTCTTTATCCATTAGTTTCTCCATTATTATAGGGGTCCTCCTAATTCCTCCTTGAGTACTTCATTCTCTAGTGCAATGGATTATGTAATTAGTGTTAAATATTTAGTTTTAGGGAATATTTGTTAAATATTTGGTTTTAACTATCCCTTATAGGGTATTATTATGGCACGATTGTGGTATTCCCATCATATTTGAGATGTTTCCAATAAATAAGTTGGTGATTTCGTGCATTATCATTCTTATATAATTTTTATATTCTTTGTTTTCAATTTTAATGTTTTCTATGGATTGTGTGAATGGTTTGAAATTTTTTCGATCATTTTTTATGTGAGTATGGGTAGAAAGATTGATTTCTAAAATAAATTGGTTTTTTTAATGTGTTCTCCCTTATCTGATTTTTAAATAAGTTCTATAAATTGAGTAAGTTGTTAAAAGCATTAATCCCATTATATTTTAAGTCTTTGTGGATTTTAATGGTGTTTTTTCTTAATAAAATGGTGGATTCGAAGTGTGTGTGTTTTTTTTATGTTTTTACATGTGAAGGAAGTGGATTACATGATAAGAGAAATGAAATTGAGCATAATGGGAGTCCTATGTATCCATGTGTGTGGACTAAGACTATATTCTAGTTGGATCAGTGGAGTTATCTCTCAGTTTATTGTTTAAATATTAACAATAAAATACTAATTAAACTATTATTATGATTAGAGACCACTAGAACAATATATATATTTCTCTCTAGTGTCTCGTTCATGAGGAAAATACGCTTCATTGTTTCTATACCATAGTCACAAATATTATAGGTTCCTAAGGTCCCACTAGAGCTAGTACCTATATGCATTTCTCATGACATTGTTCTCTATTATTATTTGGTGCTCACAATTGGAATATGTTGGTCATTTCATTCATTATTACTTCAAATCGTTGTTCTTTTAAAAAAATTTAATTAAATTGTCACCCTTAACATATTTTCTCAAAAATAATTCAAATTTCATTCATAAAAAAAAGAATGTAATTTTTTTCCTACTATTATGTAACAGAATTATTGTTTATAGAGAATTCTACTAGAGTTTGGTTCATACCATAAATACATGCTTAGTAGTATGTTGTAAGATCTTGTATTTTCATAAGTAATGTTTTTGTTTAAGTATTTGTTTGGACCTCTTATTTTTGGTCATATAAGTGTTTTACCTTGTTTATATAAAGTTTCGGGGGACATCAGGGGGTTCAGGACATGAAAGAGTTAGAAAAATGGAGTTTTAGAGAATGTTAAAAAAATTGCACATGGTTAGTGAAAACCGGATGGAAATCCCATATAACTGTGTATCCTTCGATAGAGGTTTGTAAATTATTGGTGAATGGTTAAGAAGACCATTTAGTTAAACCTTGAGGGGGTGTTTTTCGAATAAGGGATCTCAGACAGTTTTTAAAACTGTTCTGGTGAACCGTGCGACCTAGAAAATCTGAGAAAATTACAAAATTTCCACTCCATTATTTTAAACCCCAACATGGGTTTCTCCTCTATTTCACCACTACAACCATAGTGATTGACATGGATAACCCTAGATTTGAATTGGTTATTCTCCTTACATATGTGGATGTATGGAGTGTCGTTGGTTTCATATCGAAGCCACGGGTATGTCTAATCTCCGGCTTGATTCGTCCTTTCGATCAGGTTTTTCATCACTCTACCATCTCATTATAAAGATCTAAGACCATATTTTTCTAGTGATATCATGTTTGGGGCTTCATGGGGTGTTTGAGTCTGGATCCAAGGAAACAATTAAGGATGTGTTCATCATTGATTTTGAGGTATGTGGTCTACACATATTATCCCATTGTTTTATTTAAGATATGTGAATAGAAGCTTGTGTTATTATTTTTCCTTAATTATATTATTGGTTCTGTTTTATTGTTAATAATGGGTATCTAAATGACTTATTGAAACACTAACGGCCCCCTTGGGATGCTTAGTTGAGGACTTGACCATTTAAGTCCAATCATAGGGTGCGTCGGCAGAACCAGTCCTAGAGTGTGGTAGAGTTAAGTTAGGTGTTTCAAAATAATAATGTCGAAACCATGATTAATATTTCCTAATGGTTGATTAATTTTTAAATGGAATGATGAGAAATGTGCCTAGGATGATAAAGGCATAATTAGTTGTTTGGCATGACATGAAAATTGACAAATTCAGTCAAAAGGTATTAAGTCAATTTTTTATCAAAAATTGGTTAGAAATGCATAAGAGGATTAGTTCTTATTAACTGGTGAACATATAATTGGATTATCGAATTGGAAATGGGGATCATGTTAATGGGATTAAAAAAGGAAATGTATGAATATGTATAATGGGTTAATACATGGGAATTATGGTACAAATAATGTTTGAATGTAATAAGTGGTTGTGTTATGAGATATGGGAAATGTACATGTGATGCATAAGTGGGAAAACTCTTGTGAAATAATACATCGGTAAAATGGGTAAATGTGTGGCCATTAATGAATTTGGAAAAGTCATAGGGGCTGTTCAATAAAAATAAAGGGTTAAGTAACGATAATGGGAATATGGATAAATGAATATGAAATGAAATTTTTAAATCTTTTAGTGGGTTAGGGCATATTATTATTTCCCATGTTGTTTGTTATGCATTGTGATTGATGATTTCTAAAGTTAGTTTTCATGTTATGTTGTGTTATGATAAGGTTGTGGTGATTTAATAAATAATCATGTGCACATGTCTTAGTATAGTGGAGTATTTACATGAGGTTATATACCCATGGGTTGAGTTATACTGAGGCCCTAAACTCCACCCCCTAAATGCACAGTTTGGGGATAGGGGCCAAGGCTCTATTCCCCCAACAGTTTCACCCCATCCTGATCGAGGCTTCAAGTTGAGGATAATGTGTTAATATAATCATTGGATCACTAGTGACACAAGGACCTGATTTATATCCCTTATGTATGATGATTGATTTCCTTGAACCCTTGGGTAGATGATAATTTTTCCTAAACCATGTAACATGTGATCAAAATGAATTATGTATTGAAGATTGTATAAGAAATGAAATTGGGATAAATGATAGGAATTAATTAAGTGAATCATTGATATATAATGGAACCAATGTTTTACTTTTATTATTTACCATTTATTTTTTACTTGCATGAACTATCTATTAGACTGGATATTTTATAGACATCATTGGTGGTGGTCTACAGAGTTTTGTACTCACAACCTACTCGGGCCGCCATTGGGAAACCAAGTAGATCTCTTTGTTGCATGTTAGTACAAGGGTAGAGGCCCAACTCTGAGATGTTGAGTTGTTCTTGTGATGTACATGGGGAAGGATCCATACTTAGAGTCAGGAACCATTTTCAGTTTTGTCCATTTGTTTTATTTTGTATTTATTTCACTTTGCACTACTGGTACAACATGGCATTGTTGTATTTGATTGGTTTTTATGCCCCATTCGGGAAACATTTGGTTTTGTATTTTTATTGGTTGTTCATATTCCTCTGTTATTTATATTTTGTACTTTTGTTTCTTACTCTAGTAAAGAGGTTATAGTCTCCCCATGTGACTCATTATACCATCACCACTAGTCTACAACCTATGGTATATGGGGAGTTGAGCTTGAGGTCATGTGACGACTCGGCTTGGGGCATCAGTTTAGTAGATTATTGGTTGGGGTCATTAAAAAGGTGTATAAAAGGAGTTTTTTTTCTCACTATTTGGGGATGCTAGACCAGAGAATACGATATTTTTGGCCTTGGTAATGATCTCGTTCTTGGGAGTATCAAACCCATGTAAGAGGTAAAACCCAAGTCACCGTGGGTGGGAGTTGTTGTTATTGATGTGTGTTGTTATAGTTAAACCAAATCTCACCTTTGGGAGATGCGCATCTTGTGTTAGTTGATTGATTTATGATATTATTCGCATTGCTAGAATTTCATGAGGTTGTGCATTCCTGTATCATTTTAGGAACCTAAGGATATAGGATGCATGCATCATTATAGGCACACACGTAGGATGGGTGTGCGGGGAATAGAGAGTATAATTCATTTTACACCCTTGATTAATATGAAAAAAATGATTCGTAATTATGGTATTTTATGTGGGTGAATTAAAATAATTAAAATTAATAGTTAAGGAATATCATGTGTAAGGAAATGTTATGATGTGATTAATATTTTAGGTTGTGACAAATTATAAATATTGATTCTGTTCCAAGAAAAAAATGATTTTATAATGACAATAAAATTTTTAAAGAATTTTCCTAATGAAATGTGTAAAAAAGTTAAAATGATGATTAGAACAAATTGTGAAATGGAAAATCTGCCTAATAAAAAGGGGTTATGTTGAAATAGAATAATTGGTTTGAAGTGATGATGATGAAAGACTTGTGGTTAAGTTAATTGGTTACCCTATGTTGACCATGACCCATAGTATGTGTGGTATAGGGTAGTGTTCTATGTGTGATTATGACTGTTGGGATAGAGTATAAAGAAGGTTTTTTTAGGTTTGATAGCTTGATATCTTTTCCATCTGTGGTTAAATCCTATAAGTCATTCTTTGAAGCGTCGGGTGAACGAAATGTTTAAGATGAGAATGATTGAGTTTAAGGGAGGGTTTCCTTTGTATTGTTAGTTTAACCCATGTATGTGGGGGATTGGAGTAGTGAGAGTACCCTAGATTGAGACTTTGTATTTGGATTGTGATGCCTTTCTGGTTGTGATATAGCCTAGGTGGTGTGTTTTGAGAACCCAAGGTAGGGTTGTGGAGGTTGGGTTGCGAGGCATTGTTCGGTAATGAGAGTATGGAAACACCACTCCATTTCTTTAAATGAACCTTTTAAAAAAATATGATTGGTGGGTTTCACATTCACCAATGGTACCTCATGGGCCTCACATATTAATTTCCTCATTCCAACATAGGAAATTATCATTCTTCCACATATAACACATGTGTGTGGTTATCCATGAGGATACAAAAGATATAAACAAATAAGTTTTATTTTCCCAAAAAACAATCATGCCAAATCTCATCTTCCTCAAAAACACTATTCACAAAACCTAAAACCCAATTTTAATATGACAATGCTCATTTAGAAAAACAAAAACCATTCAAATAAAAACCCACATTCAATATTTATACATCAATTACAAATGCATCATTTCATTTCAAAACATCATTAGATTAAAAAAATCCACTTTATCTATAACAATCTTATTTAAAACTCATATCTTCTAATTTAGAAAATGTTTCCAATACCCCTTTGAAAATAAATATCAATTTTATGAACAACCATTTTTTGATAAACTAAAATTTTTTACAACCAAAATATTATATCATTGAAACCATTCTTGTTTTTCATGAAGACAATTTCATAATAAATCCATTATTCTAAAGTTCTTTTCTAATAATTCTAGAATATACTTTTCAATATTTCCAACAAAAACTCATTTCCACTCTAAAAATCAATTCTCCAAAATTCCAAACACAACTATTTTAAAAATGATTTCTAAAAGACAAAGAGACACATGATGTCTGTCAAAGGGTGTATGTAGTGTCAATGGGTGACTTGTACATATGGTTCGAGGCCATATGCCAGTCACACCACCATCACAGAGAGTGTTCTAAGAATATTTCCCCATATCTACATGGATTTTCAGGCCCTGTAAGCTCATTGAGTCCATTGGACCATCACCCATTTAATTTACCAAAATGAAAATAAATCCTAAAAACCAAAAAATCTACATTAAACCTGACATCCCTTGGTAACTTAAATCTAGTCATGATGTGTTCCTTCTAGAAGCCTTACCCATAATCAGAATATCATGTCCCTAAAATAATAACTCTGGTCTACCAGACTCTCCCCTATGGAAGGTGACCCTAAAAATAGAACCTCAATTTGATACCATTTTTTCCTGAACCAGGAAGGGTTTGTAATGGACCCGATTCCCAATCAAGTCAGTGGCATGAACCGAATGGATTTTCCAATCCCCATGGGCTGGTATCTAGATCCGAGTTTTTGATAACAAGCTTTTGGAATGTTTTACCCAAAATTATAGATATAAAAACCAACATGATAAATAAACCAAACATTAAAATATACAACCAAAAATGGTTCAAATTTTTTTCTATATTTCATGTTTAAAATTTTAACCAAAAACCCGGATACAAAAAAGGAAAATAAAACAAATAACTTCCAAAAAACCTCTGTGCAAGATAAGCGGCATCAATGTTATGCCACCACTATCAAACAGTGACAAGAGAAACACTAGAAACCTGAACAACCAATACAAGATACCATTCTTTTACATGCCAACAAATAAGGTCTACATACACCAAAAATTGTATGGAGGGTATGAGCCAAATCCATATACGATGAAACCAAATAGAAGTATTTCATTCTATAACATTTATAACAATTTATCATGATCATTTATACAAAAACACTTTGAAAATTTTAAATAAATAATTTCTTAAAGATAAATAATTTTTAACATAACACCTTTAATAAGAAAAATTTCAATGAATCATTCTTGTAATCATTTAAAAGAAAACATATAATTAATATTAAAAACAAATATACACACAATATTCACCATATTCTGTCAGATGGTACCATATCCCATATGTATCAAGTGAGCACCAAGGATAAATCCCCTGGGTAAATCTAGCATGAATGGGACAACAGAACCCCATACCTCTGTGTAACATGGATTAAAAACCAAGACTAATAATATTCTTAGGCATAAGACATGACGAGGGGACACCCCAATGGCATAGTGGACTCCCATCATCATCATCATTATTTACCTAGTTTTGTAAGCATCAATCATTCTAGATGAATACGGGACGAACCACTTCTAAGATGTCTAGAGTACTAGAAGTAGTTTTCCCACCCAGATTCTTGGGATTCCCTTGTGCTCAATTATGTCCCATGTTCCACATAACACATTATTACCGCACTACTCAACCCTAAAATGCAACACCAAAAATTTAACACAACTCACAAAACTAGATACCTCTTTTTAAACCCAATGCACACAAAAAATACTTGAAATCATAATTCACGCTACATTCAAAAGTTAATAAAAATTATCCCTAATTTAAAAAACACCTTCAATGTTCATAATATGGGTTTATAATTGAAAACACCCAAACTACTTTAGAAAAGCCCTTTTTAATCCATATTCAAATAGAATGCGTTTAAAAAGGGGTATCACACCGTCAACATATTTTACTTATCACAATCAAGGAATAAAAAAGGTGGTAAACATGAATCACACAAGGGTTATAAACCATTATCATTAGAAATCAATATTTCTATTTGAAAACATTTTTAGTAATGTTCCAAACACTTTAGACCCTCATATATCATCCGAAAAACATAAAAAATGGTAAAACCATGAATTTTATATTCATCTATAAATTCTAATTCATGGAACCAACAACCTCATATGAAGAATCTTCTAAAATGAGATGAGAAACCTCAATCTCACCTCAACCTCACCCAAGGGATGATATATCCAACCTAAAAAAAGAAATATTAAACCCCTAAAAGTGAAATCTAAGCCCAAAATCAGAACCCCTACCACAAGAAAAATTGAACCCCAATGGAAAGGAAGCAAAACCCAACAATATAGGAAAAAATAAATAGATGATAGAATTAGACGATTAATCCTTGAATCATGGAATAAAACGATGAAAGATTGATTCTTAATGAGAGGAGCATAATGGGGGAGTTGTGCATTGGGTTAGGTGGCAGACTGGGAAGAGAAATAGGGGTATATGGGGTTATAATCAGGTGGGAGAAAATTAAACCCAAAAATTTTAATGCGATTGAAGACCACGCGGTTAGTCCACATAGGTTTTCAAATCATTCATTAATAGTGTGATCGACTCTTCTATGGAGGACACCTACCACACATTTTTTGGGGTGAGGCACATGGTCACATGTTGGTCGTGTAGTAGCTACTGCCTCGACATGTAGCTAAAGCACAATTACCTATCAAGGGCACATGAATACTACTAATCGTGCACCAACTATTCAACCAAAAAACATCCATTTTCTTGAAAATCGAAGGGGAAGCTCAAGGCTAAAAACTAGGTTAAGAGTTAACAAATGAAAATTCCTAAAAAAAAATAAAATCCATCACATATGATTTCCATGTAAACAATTTAGAACCAAACCCAAATAAATTCAAACGTGAATTCAAGAACCCAGGTGTGATAATTCTCCCCACCATAACACTTTCGGCCTTCAAAAAGAAATTACATGGTTGATTCAAAATAAATAGCCGGTACTCCATTAAAACTGAAGGAAATTCCCAATGAACAGAAAATGAACAGATGAAAAGAACACTAATAGAAGGAAAAAAGGTTTAGAATTCATACTCGAGAGACTATAATGGACACCCATCTATGTGCCACCAAACCAAAAACCTATGAAACCTCTAGTTGATTGATCAAAAGGGAAGGAAACTCTCACAACACAAAATCCAACATCAAGAGACAAAATCCTTACAAATCACTCAATGGTGATCATGAAAATTTCCTGAAAAGAACAATGAATCCAAGAGAGGTTCTTTCAACATTTCTTTAAGAAAACTGTTCAGTGCACTCCCATATCGTAGTCTACTCATGAGTGACGATTGGGGTTAGATAGGTCCCAACAAGACTACCTAATTCCAATCCAAGACAATGAAAGAAACTGAATTACTGACATGAGGAGGCCTGAATAGACTCTCCACCATAAGGAAAAACTATCACCAGAGATAGAAATGGAAGACCAACATAGGGAAGATAGAATAGACTCCCCACCATACCCAATGGACTAAAATCAATTTAATGTAGAATAAATTCAGAGAGACCTATGGTGGGTCTCCAGACCATAAGGACCAACCATCTTATCCAACTAGCAGAAAATAACATGGGAAATCCTGCATGGGATAACGTGGGAAATTCCCATACTAACAAAATCCACCACTACAAGGGTCCTGAAAAAAAAATATAAAACTATATAGAGGAAACTATTTGATTCACTACCCCCATGAGGCATTACCATCCTCAAATGAGCCCAACCAAAACCATGATTGAAAATAACTTAAAAGGATGATCTTATATGGGAAACTGGATGGACATTGTCTCCCACACGGGTACAAGTGTTGCGGTTTATGAAAACGAGACAACTACATCATTATATGACCAAGGAGAAAATATTCCACCCACATAGTTCATAAAATGAAAAAATAGTCCCTGTGAATAATTTACATCTAAAGGGACCATTCAGAATGAAATATCTATACATGATTTTTAAACCATCTCCATTTCCTTAACTAGAGACAAAAGTCATACCAATGTCCTTCACACCCCTTGGGGTTCCTGACTATATTCCCTATTAACTACGGGATATATGGATGGAGCTATGATGATTAAAGAATCTCCTACCTCACAGTCGGGCATTGGAGACCCTGGAACATGACTCCTTACTTTAGTTCTTCAAGAAACCACACCCCACTCTAGACAGATCTAATAGAGAATAAGTCACCAAGAGACCCACATTACCTCAACATGGAACATTCACCAGACATGGACTTACAAAATGCATAGGCATCACCCCTTCCTACATAGAGTTGGAAACAATATAAGAATGTACATATAGAAGACATGTTCATACAAAATGTAGAAATTATGAATTTTCCGTTAGGATAGACATAATTATGTCAAAAAAGATGTTGTCCAATGTTTCCAAAACATACACAGTCAAATTTTTTAATGAACACGACACAGAAAAGAACCATTGAACATGATCGTTTCAACCTATGATGCCTGATAATGGATGTGACCTTAAACTAAGTCTCATACAACACAATATTTCTGCAAGTGGCCATAACAACCTATTATGACTAGATTCACCACACTTGTGGCCTATCATGGTCATTTTCAGAGATGAAATTGATGAAAGATCCAAAGGACCCTTAAGACAACGACCATCACTAACAACCAAAGGATTCTTTCACGAGTCGTCATTGGAATTCCCTTTACCACTTCTTGGTAGTGAATTCTTGTCTAATGGTTCCAAACTTCACCATTGACAACTCAAATGTCTCAAGTGATCTAAATATTTATTCAACTCATCCTGCATACTCTCTCACACTACGAGAGGATCCAATTATGCAAGAAGGAAGAGTTTCATTCAATTATAAACCTCAAGATGGATGTCCTTACATTGATCAACTATAGGGTCTATCAATGGTGAATCACCCATGGCCAGACATCAATCATTCATTAACTCTTTATAAGGGAATTTACATTCCAAAAAGGGAGATCGAAAGACCATATCAGTCGGGTCCACTGACCCTAACGTTCCACAAATAAACACCAATCACACAGAGGGAACCACAGTAGGGCTTACCAAAGCACTTCTCAACAAAAACTGCTACCCCACATTTTCAAACAAGCTTACCACCAAGAACTCAAACTCAAAACACTAATCAAATAGAAAGAATTAATAGGCTCAATACTCTTCATATTCCGTATTCCAAAAAAAACAAACAGACACACCGCATTGTTTCATTAAAAATACCTTTGAAAAAAAGGATCGGTGGATTGCACATTCCCCAAGGGTACCTCCTGGGCCTCACACATGCATTTCCTCGTACTACCCCAAGAACTCATCCAACTTCCACATATATCCCATTCAGGTGGTCACCAATGACAATACCAAAGATAAAAACAAACCATTCCATTTTTTCAAAACAACATTTAACCCACACATCATCATTCTCAAAAACCCCAGTCAAAAAATCTAAAACTCAAGTTGAACCTCCCATATAATTTTATGAAAAACACTAACCATTCAATCAAAATCCCACATTCAAACTTTACACATCAATTTCAATCACTTCATCTCATTTCAAAACATATTTAATTTCACAACAAACCCCACATTATCTATAACAATTAAATTAAAAACACATCTTTTCACATTTATATCAATTTTTTAATGCCCTTTTCAAAATAAATCCAAATTTTATACCCAACCAATTTTTGATAAACCACATGTTTTGATCATAAAAATACAATCTAATTTGAATAATTCTCATTTTATAAGAAGAAAATTTAATAAAAATTAATTTTTATAAATTCACCATCAAATAATTCTATAAACTCATTTAAAATCATTCTAAAAAACTATTTCCACATTAAAAATCAAGTCTCCATAGTTCAAAACCCATGGGTTTTCAGAATGATTTAAAAATCCAATGAGACACATGATGCTTCTAAAAGGGGGAACTACTAATGATGAATTACTCGGAAATATGGTTGTTGGCTATATGCCAGTCACACCACCATCACAAAGAGTGTTATAGGATTATTTCCATGGCTCCACATGTCTTTCAAGGCACTTAGAGCTCACTGATACCATTGGCTCAACTCTTATTTCATTACTTAAATAGTGAAAAACCCCAATAATCAAACAAAACAGATAAAACTAAACTTCCCCAGGTCACTCAAATCCCATTACATGGTGTGATGTCCTGGAACCCTACTCGTAATCAGAATATCATGTCTTGAAAATCATATATCTGGTCTGCTAGACTCTTTCCCAAGGAACAATCCCAAAACAGAAACCCTCCCAATGATACCATTTTTTCATGTACTAGGATGGTTTTCCATCTAACCAGACACCCTATCCAGTCCGTAGCATGGACCAATGGGTGTTCACAGTCAACATGGGTGGAACTATTGACCGGGTCTCATTAACATGCTTTGGGAATGATTTTACCCAATTTAATTCACATAAACAAACAAGAAGATAATTAATCCAAAACTGAAAATGTAAAACCAAATAGGGTATAAAAAATTTCCAAAATTTCATGTTTACTATTTCAACAAAAAACCAAGATACACAAAAGAAAAATAAAACACAAAGCATTCCAAAAAAACATTGTGTAACTTGAGGGGTATCACCATCATGCCGCCACCACTAACTTGCAACAAGCAAAATAGTAGCAACCCGAACCACCAACACGACACAACATGGTTTTACCTACCAAAAAATGAGGTCTACGTGAACCCAAATGTTTATGTAGGGTGTGATCCAATACCAATAGGATCCCACCCAAAATAAGGATTCCATTATATAACATTTAAGTCAGTATGACAAGCTCATTTATACATAAACCCTTTAGACATTTTAACCAAAACATTTCGTAAATATAATCCAATTTTATTATAACACCTTTAATATGAACACTTCCTTAGGAATATTCCATGAAAGTTTTTAAAGAAAACGTTTATTTAAATTAAAATGAAAATATACAGACAAGGTTCACTATATGAAGAAATATGGAACCATATCACATCATTCTAAAGTGAGCACCATGAGTAAATCCCTAGGTTCAATCTTTCACGGGTGGAAAAATAGAACCCCATACCTTGGTGTAATGTGTCATAGAACCCATGACTGACAGCGTTCTCATGCACGATCAACTAGGAGGGGACACCCCCATAGACTAGTGTTTTACCATCATCATCAAAGATTAGTAAGTGTTGTAAGCATCAATCCTACAAGATGAATTCAATATTAACCACTTCTGAGTCATCTAGAGTAAAAAAACTAGCCATCCCACCAAGATACCCATGATTCTCTTGCGCTCTGTTATGTTTTTCATGCCACATAACACATTATTATCACACGACTTAAGACAAAAAATTCAACACAATAAATGAACCACTAGTCATACCACCAGAAAACTATTTTGAAACCCAATGCACACAAATATTACTTCAATGTATAATTCAGTCCTCTTGAAAAATTTAGTAGACATGATCTAATATTTTAAAAAAAATAAATGTTCAAAATAAGGTTTTACAATTGAAAAAACCCAACCTCTTTTGGAAAACCCATTTTAATCCATATTTACATCAAATACAATAAATGAGGTGTTTCACCCAATACATAAACTTTATAGAACACATTAAAGGCATATAACAAAATAGCACATATGCATCACACATGGGTCATATCCAATTTTCATTAGAAATCCAATTTTAAATACTAAAACACATTAAATATTTTTAAAAACACTTTTATCTCCTCATATATCATCCAAAAAATGTAAAAAATTAATAAATCAATAAAAATAAATTTATCTACAAATGGAAATGAATGGAACCACGTACCATATATGAAGAAACATTAAGAATCTGATGTGAAACCTCAATAACACCTCAAAATCACCCTAAGGATGCAATATACAACCTAAAACACCAAGATTGAACCCCATAAATTTTTTTCTATGACCAAAATTAGAACTCAAACCACTGAAAAACCCAGACCTCAAAGGAAATAATGACAAAACCTATAATAAAATAAGAAATCAAGAGTGGAGAGGATAACATGAATATTCCTTGAATAATTGTGGAAAAAACTCCCAAATATTGATTCATAAGGATATTTGAAGAATGAGGGAGGCACATATTGGTGTGGGAGGCCGAATGTGTTGAGAAATAGGGGGAGATGGGGTTAAAATTGAGGAAAGATAAAATTTAACCCCCAAATTCTAATTAGCTGGATGAAAGAACAGTAAGTCCGCATGGGTTTTCAAATAGTGTGGTGACTTTGTGACTGCCTCTTCCATGTAAGAAACCTACCACATGGTTTTAAGGTCGTGGAACAAGACCATATTCTTGTTGTGCGGTAGCTAATTCCTCAACCTGCAACTACTACATAGATGCCTGGGGAAGGGGAACAATTACAACTAACAGTGCGCTGCCTGTGTGGCATGGAATTTCAAACAAAAAAAATTAATTTTTTTAGTCAAAGGGTAGAGTCACGAATAATCACTAGGTTAAGAATAAGAAAGGAAAATATAACAAAAATTCAAACTTGTAATGCTTGATTTTCTAGAAAATGGGAGAGAATTTAACCTTAATCGGATCAAAGATGAATTCAAAAACCTACATGTGAATGTAATTATGTTTTGGAAGAAGGAATATCTATTCATCATATATAATATAATTTTTTTATTCTTTATCACATTGGACAAATGTCTTATTGACAAGTACTCCTATCAAACATGTCAAATATTCCTCATGTGTTCATTGTATTTCTCATGATAAAATACATATAAGATCCATCACATGTATTATATCTAGATGTGGTACTACTGGATTATAATCTGTCTTTTGAAGATAATTTGATGAAGATACTAAACCATAGGTATAATGTTCTATAACAGAAGATAACTAAAATATTCAATGTACTTTATAAGAAAAAAAATTTAAAGGCGTAACATTGTATCCTAGATAAGAAATGAAATAGAGGTACCCTAGTATGTTTTCATCAAAGAGTTAAATGAAATCATAAGGATAAAATTTTTAGGGGTTGTAATGATAATGATTTTCGTGTAGAATTTTCTATTTGAATAATAATTTGTAACATATATGTAAATATATTATGGTACAATATATAAGTATTAGTTATTAAAATCCCAAAACAAATTTTTAATTTTGAAATATATATTTAGAGAATAAGTATTCTAAAAAGAATTAAACATATTACAATGTTAATAAAGAAATAAAAAATATATATAATTCGATAATTTCGATCAACATAGAAATCTAGACATATCACACAAAGAAATAATAGTTTAAAAAAGGAATCCATAAATTAATAATTAAATCAATGTTTTTTAAAATTGATAATATATAATCTTTTTAAGAATTGAGTTGAATGGAAAATGAACAGAATAATACATCTTTAAAAAATTGGAAAAACTATTATTGTTGTAAATAATAATATAATTTTATGTATGATTATGTAATTTTTTTAATGATTGAAAATTTAATTATGTTACAACAATATTAATTTTATAATAAATAATGATTATGTTTCAAAAAATAGATTTATCAATTTTTGAATGTTAATTCAAAAAATTCATTTACAATTTTTGAATGAGCATAATGATATTTGTTCAGGGTGAATGTTGTGTAATATTCATAAATAGCAAAATATATAGGTAAATTGTGAAATACCATATAAATTCATTATATGTAAACTATTTTAAATAAAAATATATAATATAATTTTTGGGTATTATATAATTTATATTAAATTTATAATTACCCTTTATAGTTAAATCCAAATACAAATACTATTGAATCACGTGTTTGGTCACTATTTAAAGATATAATATATTATTCTAACCCCCCCCTTCTCGAAAAACTAACACCATCTTCTTCTACATATCATGATTCAGATTCAAAATACCCCAGGTATCCCAAAATATATAAAAGACCCTCCTAGAGTCCCATTTCATGTACTGATTTTATAATTTATTGTCTTATTTATAAACCATCCCAATGATCCTAAATTTATAGTTTTAGATAGGTCATATAAAGGAATTAGTGTTTTCAATATCTGAGTTCTTTCATAATCTTTCCTTATTCTACCTCATAATGTTTATTATATCCATTTTAATACTGAAAAATAAAAATTATTATTATTGTGAAATGTTATTGTATTTATGTAAGATCCATTTTATATCTTCCTCACTTCTATTTTTAATTATTTAAATTATCGCCCAAATTATGGTAAGATCACTAACTCCATTGAAAATATACATCATTATTCCTAACAACCTTAATGGTTAGTTAAAATACTCATATTATGGGTAAAATATATCAAAATTAATATATTTTATTATGTTTCTTATTCTAAAATTCGTAAATGTCCACATAGCTAAATAAAACAAAAATAATTACACCATGGTTCCAAAACCATCCAAAATGATCAAAACCTAAAATGATACGATTTTTTGTGATGAAAAATGTCTATTTTTGAATAATATATTATATTTAAATCCTTTTTAACATATATAAATGAAAAAACTACATAATATTACAAATATTGATGTCATGGACTTATTTCATAAGAACATTCATAATTATCTACAAACTGAGGTCGACTATGAACCATGACTCAAGCATCAATAGGATGGTGGAAAAAATTTAATGTATCAATAAAATGGTTAAAAACAAATATAAAATAATATATATATATATATATATATATATATATATCTAATAATGGTTCTTAATCATGATGTTGAAAAACTATCTATGGTTATTTTTGGGGTTAGGTATACCAACCCAGTGATTTGAGACCTATGTTACCAGAATATCAAAAACCTGCATCTTCTTTTAGGTTATGATTTCTCTATCTACATCACTTCATCAAAATTTTAATATAATTATATTTATAAAAATTAATGATATATTTCCCTTACAAACCTATATATTCATAGTCTCCATTTCCTTGATTTGGTCATACATGTTATTTGATGTCTTATTCTCTAACTTCCTGGTATAGAAAAAATGATAAAAAGGATCATCCAATTAAATATTTATTTTCATTTGAAAATTATATAAATATTTTAATATTCCATGATTTTTTGAAAAAAAAGGGAAACAATATAGTGTAATTCTAATTCTAATGAAAACATTATTCCATTACATTATTTAAAGATTATTTACCACTTTCATTCATTCTCGCTTAAGATGCACATTTCAAAAATATAATTCTCCACACAATTATTAAGAATTTTTTTAACATATGAATAATTTAAATGAATTATTCTTCCTTATTTATTTTTTGAAATATAGAAATTACGTAATCACTTATTTTAATCAAAATATTTAAGATATTACATTTGGTTAATATTTAATTCAAGATTATGTAACCATTTTTTCATGTCATATCTTATTATAATTAATTATGTATGATCTGATTATATAGAATACATATTATTACACATATTATAATGTGATATGTGGGTTATGAAATATATAGACCTCCAATTTATTGGTTAATGTTTTGATCTCATGATATATAATGAATTATGCATGTGCAGTGTTTCAACCACACTTTGTTATGAAGCCTTGGTTGTGAGACCTATCTTATTATTATGATATTTTTTTTATATTATTGTATATTTCATGTTAGTTTATCATCTTTTAATATCATTATATTTATACTATGATTCCATGTGATTATATATGATCGTTTTATTTTATTATGTCATGATATACCTCTTGTCTAATATGTATTAATTAAACCCCATGTTTTTCTTATTTATTATACTTACCTAACATTATAACTTACATTGTTTTCTTATGTATTCTCATACACATACTAATCATTGATATAATTTCAATTGGGGTTAGGTAGAACTTATGAGGATTGAAAAAAATGAGGTCGTAGTTTATTCTTATATTGACGTATTACATGACTAATCTACCAAACATACTATAAATATTGATTTATTTGATTTCATTTATATAACGTAATGATAAAAATAATGTCATATTATTTGTATGAGACATGGTTTTCGATACCTTATTCACATGGTCATGGATGTCTTACCTTAAAAGGCGCCACACTGTTCCTTATCACATAACCATAAAAGGTAAGACATGAACCATGGATTGTAACCAAACTATATAGGTTCTAATTCTGTACATAAAGATATAAGATATTACAATTTGAGGATCAAAACCAATAATAAATAGTAATAAATATTTGACACATCTATATCCCTTGTGACCCCCTATATTATATTTTCCATTTTTCCATGTCATAGATAGATCCAAACCCTTCCTCAAAAGGAAATACTCTCTTTATTTATGAACTGGAGAACACATCTCATGTGTTAGTCCACCACCAAAAATTATGAGTCCCCTTTTATATAATTATATTATTCCAAACATTAAATATCACAAAGTAATTCTAAGATGTATGATCATAAAATGAACTTCACTTCAATGTGGATATAACAACATTAATGGATTTCCATTGATATTTCCACATAAAATTAAAAGGAATGAAATGTCTCATTAAGTGGAATGAACTATGTGATTTTTTTATTCACTATATAGGGATATATAGTAATAAAATTTCATGGAACTAATAATAGAATAACAAACCCCCCCCCCATATCTTAGATAATGATAAATTCAAGAGAATATAGTTGTGTTTATTATCATCAAAATATATGTAAAATTTTATAATGTAATGGATGGATAACCTTTAATAAATCCATATGTGCTTGAATATGTTCATATCAAGATTTATCATATTCATTGGGGTAACTAGAAGAGTTTATTAAAACTATAATGATGTATTCAAAAATAGGATTTAAATCGCTAAGAGATCCTCAAAGTAATATATTACCCCATCATCCCCTCTGAAGTGTATGGATGTGCCTTATCATTTATCCTCTTTACTAATTTTTTATCCATTGTGTTTATATTATTTATTTAACACCCTATCCTTTGGAAAATATGTTTTAGGTTATATAAAATTCCAAGGGGTGTAGAAGGCTATTAAAAATAAAATAGTGAGACCAACAAGAATTCTTAACAATAAAAATGAGTTGTTGATCTTTTATTTTATAATCTGATTCTATATTGATGGTTTTTTGTGGTTTTTTTTTGATGGGGTCCATTATAATAACCATAATTGGTTCATTGTGAATTCTTTATAATAAATAAAACTATCCTAAGTGTCAACCATATAAAATAGCATGGTCATAATAAATATTCAAATGCTTTCAAGGAGTTATATTATTCAAAAAATAGTATACAAAACACAACTATGAGAGTACCACCATCATGGTATCATCCCATCTTTTTAAGAAACTCGGGAGTTATCAAGTGAATTCAAGTCTCAAGGGTGACCTCAAAAGAATTAAGCTGATATGAATATATTGTAACGTATCACAATCATGATCAATTTTAAGTTCATTTCCCTATAATTTGAAAACTCTATTCTCACATAACATATTTTAGTGGAGGAGTTAATAAAAATCCCCAATAGTGTTTAGGTTTTCTCATGTAGGGATCCTATAAATTGTCATCACTATTAGAATAATGAATTTATGTCTTCCTAGGAAAACATTGATGGGATTCCATTGATTTTACGGTCCCTGATCACTAAAAACATTATTTATAGAAAATCTCACTAGATATAACAGATCATGACTACTAGGGAGTGGTCCCACATTTTTGTTGCAACAAAATGATCATAATATTATATCATGGAATCCAAGATAGATCTTGTTCAAAGTTGTTCTAATATTTATGGAGAATTCTAATATATAAATGAAGTATCCATAGAGAAAAATAATTCTCTTGTAACTACATAATATGTCTGAGGGGATATTTAGTTATTAAGTTGGGGTGTAATTTGATTAAACTCCAATTCCAATATAATAAACATGCCAAAATATGATGTATATAATCGATGTTTGGGCTTATATTTATTCTCAAATAATAAAAAACGTTTATTTTTCATTATAATATATGTTCCAAAAAATAATAAATAAAATATGCTAGTGTTACCTAGGGAATTGTCACAAATTCTATTTCCAATGAATAGTTTGGTTCATCGGTGCACATCATCAGCCACATGGTAACAGGACCACCTTCCCAATACTATTTATAAGGACCGTTAGTATATCATTATTGGATCATAAGGGGGGATATATCCTGATCATTTCAACTATGTGGCTCAAAATCACAATGTTATGGTGAATTTGGAATTTTCTATATTTTGAATCCTTTCAAGATTGAGATCAAAATACCCCAATAAGAATAGAAGAGGTTTCAAATATCCCTAATACTGTTAATGAATATTCCAATAAATTTATTTAGAAGAATAGTATAAGAATCATTTCTCTACTCTTAACCATATTATATAAGACCTTTAGAATATATTGTCGGAATCTAAATAGTAGGCCCATATTTATTCCCAATATCCATCAACTAGATAAAAAAATACGATTGAAACACAGGTTGTTCATATAAGTGTCCCCACAAAATATGAATATCTCCCATATTATGCAATAAAAATAAGGTTCATAGATCTGACCGCTAATACCTTACATAAAACGACTAAAAATAATTTTTTATGAGGGAAAAAACCCATAATAATGACCATATCATATATTTTATTAATGTTGATGTCTATGAGGACATTCAATATCCTTCAATATCATTCTATGGATCTATTAAATCCTCCTTGGATATAAGAATATTTACCTATAAATTTTCTTCATGTTGTAATATGATAAGGATATTTAGAATATCTTCTGAAAGAATTCATCTTATAGGTCCTCCCGATAGGGATATAAAAATGGATTATATGGACATTTTATGTTACCTTAATTATAATGTATCTATTCACACTGTCACCACATTTTAAAAAGAATGTATTTCCATTATTGAAACACATATTAGGTTCTCCTAATTCTTAGATGATGTTAAAACACTATAGATAATATCACTGAGAATATAATATGTTATTAGATACATTAAATAATTTCTGAAGGACAGTTAAACATGAATATCACTGTTTTCACCTCAATTGAGTTCTCTATTTATTAAAATAAAAAAACTTCAAAATGAATCGATTCAAATTGATAATGTAGTTGAAAAGTTACATTTTATCATATCAATTAGTAGAATCCATCTATGATTATGAAGAGATTGTAATGAACATGTGGGACGATCTATCTGGGGGAAATAAAAATGACATGTTGATGATAATGGTAACTTATCAGTGCATCGTTATAGAATCATTTAATGAAATATGAATAACCTACATATACCAAAACATGTGGGTAATGCCTCCATAAAATGAATTAGTCTTATGGGATGTAGGATGACAACATTTCAAAAATTATAGTACTTTGTATTCATGATGATAACACAACCATCTTAGTGGGACTAAATAAAAAGGTGACCAATACGTTTGTTTTCCTCTATCAATAATTTTATTGATATTCAAAATCCATATTATTTAAAATTTATTAGGATCTACCCATCTATAAACACCTTGGGGTTGGATTAATATTTATTTTTTTTATTTATCTGTATTCAAAGCACAATTTTTTTTATTTTGGATAAAGACATGAAAAATAATTATCTAGTCCTAGGTATCAAAATCATGATCTTTATGGACCAGTATTATATCAAAAAAGTATCACTACTTCCTTGGAGTAATAATGATGTACACATCATGAAATTTTTATTAATAGACATTTTTACATTGATTACATGATAGTGTAGAATACTTATCTATCATGGAATATTACTTACATCATTATAAATAAACCATAGATACAAATAATATCAAAATAATAGTTTTCTCAAAATTTGACAGAAAACATAACCAAACAACCAAAAATTCAAAACCATCACGCTATAAATAAGGAAAATAATAATATATGTGTAACCCCATCACCAATATTTGGTGGATTTTAATCACTACATGTACCTTTGAGAATATTATTTCACTAAAAACATAAAATTTTAATATTAATCTAGTAAATCCATCCCCATTCTAGATGAATATGGTAATTATTACCACGACACCCCCTTTGAAAAGGTTATTTTTATCGATATTGTGTGCATAATTCCCCAGACTAGTATCACCCAAAAGTGACTAGGACAGTTCAATATTATACCTTAACAATTCTACTCCAAACAATAAATTCTACTATGTAAAAGAAAAGGTTTATGGAATATCGTGGGGATACTATACCCACTCGTATAATGTTTCAATAGTTGAATAAATAAGATAAAAAAATTGTGAAAGCAACCAGAAAATAAAGATATATGTCTAATTAAAACTATATATATATAACTAATAAAGTAAATAATAAATATAAACCATATTATTCCATGTTGTATCCAAAAATAAATATTGTGCTAAAGTCACATAATTAGAAGATTTAATAGACTCATAATACAAGTATGAGAAACCCTAGTCTAGAATCCTATGATATATCCCATACCCCTGATATACACCAATACAAAATAAAACAATCAAGTACATGGAATCATTAAATTTTGAATATATACATCCATTATTTCTCCTATGGTACCGAACAATACCTAAATATGGTGTGAGGTCAACTCAACAGGATGAAAACCATGTTTTATAAAACATAAAAAATAAATATATAGTATATGAAACTGTAAGGTAAATTGGAGCACTAATTCAAAATTTATTATGTAACATAAAATATATTTTATTATCCTCTTGCTCTTAGTTAACACCAAGGGTCAACCAAACCCTATTCAACATGATTCCAGGTGTCCCATTCTTGGGACAAAATCACTAACTTTGGATGATTCACACATACCGCTCGTTGATTCTCCTATCAGGGACGAATCTCCCAAACATTGGATATTTCCATAAATATTGAAATATATTATATATATATAACTCAATAATAATTCATTTAACTATTTATATCACCCTCAGGTTCTATGAACCCAGGAATAATGCACTATAGTAGTATGTACCCCTACGTCTAGCACTTAGATGGTGTGTACAATTCTTATAGAACATGTGAAGTATTAAACCATTATGTTATTCCATTTGAACTATGTTTCCATGAAACTATCACTCAATATTTATGTTAAATTCAATCATTCCCTCTGGTGGTAAACTTTGAATGACCTAGCCCTTAGGTATCACAGACAATCAAGAGTCATAGAAGAAAATATGTCAAACAATCCATTTCAAAAAACAAACACCAAACATTCCAAAAAAGTTCATATATAATCCAAACTAGTCAATTCAAAACCTTACCAATTAATAATCCATTGTTTCAGTTATACACATTTATGAATTATCAAAATGATTGAAACATTTCATTTAAAATTTCATATATTCCAAATAACACTTCACATGTCATTATAATCATATTCCAACCTTCTAGTACATCATTTCGAATTATGTTTTTTATCCACTTTCAAGACATGGGACACATTTTCAAACCAATTATCCAAATTCAAATAGTCATCAAATTTTCATGATTCACATGCAAAGATAATTCACTATTACTACTTTTTTTCAAATTACAGGTTAAAAAATGAACATTAGTTTTTATCCGTATTCTAATTTCACAATGTGGATATAAGATATTTCATTCCATGTTCTAACCAAGGGTCAATGGATGCAACACGCTTTAAGTGGTCATTAGTCTTGGTCATATTGAAAATGGTCCAAACAAGTTTCATAGATGTAAATTCACATGTATTCATCAAATTGAGTGCTTTTTTTATGTCACAATCAAGGCGTGTCAACATCGTCTCAAAATTTCACATACTATATAAATCAAAATAATCATTATTAAAGTTATCTAAATCAAATTACTGAAGTCTAGGAAAAAATATGATGACTATTGGGTGTCTGAATCAATGTGTAGCACAACGATCCATGATTTTTAATAACTGGATCAAAGAACCAAAAATACGATTTTGGGGAAATTTTAGAGCATTAAAGAAACCAAAAAATTCATAAATTCTTCTATGTTGTTGAATGAGTGATAAAATGGTTATTAATTTGTTTTAAGGTGTAGAAAATGAATTCTTCCTCTTTTAATCCTAGCCCACCTCGATTCCATTTTGTACCTAGTGGGATACTCTAATAAGCCTTCATATATTAGAACACAACCAGATGGCTAGTGGGACTTCTATAGATGACCATTAATTCTTAGATCATATCTGTTCTCTAGTTTTCCACCAGCTACCTCACCATGATACTGGGAATCTCACTTACTGGGCAGTGGACTACAACATGTTGCAGATTGCACTAAAGTATCTCTAGAATTGTATACTCCTACTATCCCCCTACTAAAAAGGATTATTGTGTCGCAAAAATAATCCAAAATCATTCTTCAAACAATGTATAAGTATTAATTACCAAGGTCACATTATTTTAACAAGACTCAATAGGATTTTAAAAAATACATAATGAATCATCCAATTGAAAAAATGTGATTTCTTAAAAAGAGAGGATATCTGCTAGAAAACGTCACAACCATTTTAGTCAATGCATGATGAAAACTCATCAATATGGATACACTCTATAAGAACTTTGTGACACTATCTTAATCAATGTCATCCAAATTCATACTAGGGAATATCATAAAGGAAGAATAATCCTTGCAATAGCCTATAAGAAGAAATGTGATTTTAATAAATATGACATGAGGGAGGATTATAACATATCCTCCAATGAAGATCTAAAGTATGGGGAAAATGTAACTATTATATGATATATGGGAATTATGAATTCCCAGAACGTCACTCTTGGGATGGTATATAAAAATAAATTATTTTTTATATATAATGGATTTTATAATATTGGATGTGACCAAAAATTAACTATTAAAACTACCACATCATTAATCAACATTTAGTTAGAGAATTTCCATTATGCCTTTAGATTTAGATCTATAGAGATCTATGAATATGAATTCATATTAGAACTGACACTAATAATTAAAAAATTAGTACATTATAAATAATACAATCTCTTAAAATTCATTCCTTCTTTACTCAGGATAAACATCAAATATAGTCTTAACTCTAAAATAGATTCAATCCATCATACAACACTAGGATTTTGTAAAAATCAAGGGGTGATCCCATAATATAATTAGTTTCTTTCTATAAATTCCAATGAGAAAAACTATATTTAATGGATTTAAATATATTTAAAAATGGTTTAAAAAAATACACTGACGATTATAAATTTTTAATGTAAAATTTTAAATTCAATAATATTTTCATAAACAATTCCTTAAAATGAATTATTAATCTGTTGAATTTCTTTATGAAGACATAAAATATTGAAGACCATTTTAATATTTTAATAAATAATCATTTTAAAACCAATTCTAAATAAATAATCAAATTTTAAATTTTCTTATTTTTCTTTGAAAAATATAACAAACATATCTTATAAAATTCAATGAGTTTTAACAATCATAAAAAAACTATTATGGATACATAGATTTTTAAAGGGCCATATAGGGTACAAGAAATTTTTTTTATTCATTTCCATAAGGATTGGGTGCCCCAACCAACCCTCATCATCATTTACAATAATCAATGTTCCATCTTATTAAATAAATATATTTTAGTAGCTTTACATTCTTAAAAAATCCTAAAATGAAATTATTTCCAAATGGTCAACATCATCGCAAAAAATTAACTGAAACTAAAAATATTTATTCATGGTTAATCCATAATACATTTTCAAAAAAATTTCTTGTAAATACACAATAGAGTAATAAAATAATAAAAGTATTTACTCAAAATAAGAGATAATTTATAGAGAATCACCTTTCTAATAATTCATTGAAATATATTCTCATAAAAATTATTAGATATCATTGGCATGGAAAATAATTCATAGAGATAAATTATTTTAATATTAAATAACATATATTAAAGAAACTAATTAATTAACATAAATAAATTTCGAAATAAATCATGATTTAATAAAAAAAACACAGTTGAAGGTTTTGGAATAAAATAATTTCACATGAAATGATTATTTTTTATATCATAAAATTAGATCTTGGAAAATAATTCATAAAATTCAATTTTTACAATCAAAATACAATTAATAAAGTGAATCATGGTTAAAAAATTAAATATAAAAACTTATAAAACCTTTTAAAAAAGACATAAAATGATAGAATTAATCTTATTAAAAAATATAATTCATATAAGAATTAATTTTTAAAAAACGTTCCCTTAAAAATATTTACATTTGAAAATTTTAAAATAAATTTAGAACATCAATCAAAATTTCCCCTTACAAAAAGGTCCATTTTAAAATTCAAAATAAAATATTAAAATAATTTTTCTCCCACACCTTATAACAAATTGAAGATAATAAATCACCTCTTTGTAAAACCTCTTCCTCTAAAAGTTCCACCTAAATAACTATCCACCTTCACTATATCTCTCTATGACTATAATCCAAGGAAAAAAATGTTTTTTTTGTTTTGGTGAAGGGAGCATAGAAGATGGTTTCTAGATAAATAGAATAATAATTTATTTCTTTTTATAAAAATTCTCTAATACATAATATATATATATATATCCAAAAAATTTATTCGATACACGGATTAGTGTTTGAAAAAGGCCTTATAATAGGATCAATTTGTTTTTACATATCTTGACATTCCCCTTTTGAGCATAACATATAATTTTTATCCTCTACGTTATTCTTCTACCTTAATAACACAAATGTATATATACATAATCACAACATACCATCATCCTAAAAACCTTTCTCACTTGGGTAAGGATGGTGATATCTTGAGGGATTAGCTTTAATTTTTTATCTCATCTCATGAATCCATAATATTATTATAGATTTCATGAATTAGATTCACCAAATATATATATATATATATATATATATGTATATTTATATATATCAAATTTTTTGAAATACTGCTACTGTCACATGAGATGGGAGATGACAATAACTGATGTTTTTTCCATGCTCGAGATAGGTTAATTCAACCTTTATCATGTCATATGAATCTAATGAGTGGTTTGTAAATGATATATATATCTATCCAATTTATATTCATTTCACTAATCATCACGAGGTATAATAAATTTTTTTCCATTTTTTATTTTTTCATCAATGATAAATTCTGTTTTTTTTGAGTATGTGTTCCATGAATTAAAATTTCATGGCATACAATAAGATATTTTTTCTGTTAGTAACATTGGAATTTGTATATAGTTGTGTGCATGGAGGATGAATAATATAATAAAGGGGAAGTAGTTTAAATCCAATTGTGCATGTTATCTCTAATGCATGAACAGTAACTATAATATGGTTATCCCACATCGAGCTTTCATTTAGATTTAGGGAAAAATACCATACAATCAATGTCATAGTTATCCATTCAAATGGAATTGGTCCCTTTTGAGACATATGGTCACTAAAACTAATCCTTATAGTTAGGATAACCTCAAACCATCCCTATAGGATGAATCATGTTCTCACTCATCCATAAGTACCCATGAATTTGTATAAGAACTATACTTCCCCAAAATGTTGTCTTAGAATGGGAAAACAAATCACATACAAAAGTGGTAAGATGAGCCTAGTTTTTCACTGTGTATATAAAATGCATTTTCTAAAAGAATTAAACTATGAAAATATATTCACAAATAATAATTTTAGTAATTATATTCTAAAAATTCAATCATTTTAGAAGTGTTATTATTTAATATTCATTATGATACTAATAATATGTTATAGTCATCCTGAATAAACTAATTAATAAATAAATAAATTCCACAGCTCAAAATTATATAATTTATATTGTAATAAATATAAATTTATTATATAATTATAACTCAGTTTTATTTTATTAATCATTAAAATTATTCATTACATTTATTCATTAGAAAAACTTTATACTTTTTTATTAATAATTAATTTATTCCATTTCTATTAACATAACAAGTATTTTATTTTATCAATATTTATAATTACTATTAATTTCATCATAAAAATACATTTTCGGCAGAAAAATATTTTATATTCCAAAATATATATGTTTTTCAGAGTTTATTATAGTTAATATTTATATATTTATTCATAATTAAAATTATATAAACCATACTATTTAATATTCATATTAAATATTATTTAAGTAATTTTATAATTATCATCAAATATATTAATCACAAATTTTTATCATTATCTAATAATAACATTTAGTTCAAATTAATATTTTTTTTATAATTTTTTTTATTTCTATGTATCTTTTTTTCAAATTTATTTTAAAAATTATAAATGTTTATCAACAAATTCGTATATAATATATATATAAATTCATTAAATCATTACCCATAATTTCATTTAAATAAATACTTTCTACTTGTATATTATTTCTAAAAAATGACAAATACAGTTAATACAGAAACATTATAACATGAATATATTATATTAAATTAATCATTATTTTTATTGATAAAATAGTATAATTTCCAAATATTAACATCACATGAAAACATTATATACCATTGTTTGTTTTTATAAGGAAATGATCAATTTGAAAATGTTATTATAAATGTTTTATGTGTTGTATCACCCCTAAATAAATTTTATCCTCATAATGTTAATTTATAATAACATGATAAATTTAACATCTTTATTAACTATAGTATAAGTAAAATTTTCTTAATTATGGTCTCTTCGAATTTGAGGAAGAAAATTTTAAATGAAAATTTATTAATAATTACTCCATGATAAATGTTTCATAAAAAATATCTCATTATGATTTTGAAATCTGAGACAGCAATACCCTAGAAGGTCTATATAATAAACACATAGATCAAAAAAGAATTCTAAAATTACCATTGTACATAATACCATTACGGAATTATAATCTAACCAAAAAATACAAAAAATAAATTTTTAACTAATATATAATACATATACCTTATAGTAGATTGAAACTAACCAAGATTTCCTGTGAAAATCTTCTTCCTCTAATGGTACCTTCTAAAAAAATTTATACATTCACTCTCCCTCTTAATGATAATAATGATGAGAAATATGCATATTTATTTAATGGAGATTAGTAATGGGTTTATATATGAGCACAAAAAGGTATGAGTCTATTTTTTATCCATTTTCTACTATTTAATGAATATATATGTATAACAAAATAATTATATTTGAATCCAATTGGCGATGGGGAGATATCATTCAAATGGAATAATTTATTTTCCACGTAGCCTACGTGCCCCTTTTAAATCATACAATGCCATTTTAATACACTTCTAATTTCTTAACAATGAAGAATCACATGTATATATAAATATTTATTCAACCTCCCCTCGACCAAGAAACAATCACCCATTGTGGATATGATAATGATATCAGGAGGTGGTGGTTATCATTTTGAATTTGAAATAATGGTGTGAATAATATATTGGTGACATCATCTCTTTGATTCACCACATATATATAACTATATATATTTATACAATCTGTACACAACTCACTACAATCACACAAAGAGGGAGGTGATGAAAATATTTTTTCCATGATTGAGAGTGGTTTTTTAAACCATCCTCACATCATATAAATTTAATAATACGCTCCTCAATGAAATGATACACACACATACACACAAATCTAGATGATATTTAGTGCAATGATTGTCATTACATAAAATATTACTATTTAAAAGGTTCATTTTATCTTTTGGTGTTAATATATATATTCATACATACAAACATGTTCTCAATAAATAACAATTTATTTCCATGTATGAGGTTGAAGATGAAAAATTTAATGGAAGTATTAGGTTTTAGGAATATGTGCATAGGAGGAATAAAACATTGATAGGGTGATAGATTAAATTTCAATACATAATTTCTATTAATATTATTTGAAACATAACTATAACATCCCAACCCCAAATCTAGCATACCCTCAGTTTTTCACTCCCATAAATTGTAATTTTTTTCATAACCATTCGTTGAATTCTGACTGGACCCAGTGGTTCTATACATTCATTATTCTTAATCAACTATAAAATAATAATCACATACCATCCCTACACATTGAACACAATTTTCACTCTCTTATTCCTACCCATTCACATGTTATCTCTATCACCTATATTGTATACCCTATTCAATAAATCCTGTCAATTATATCCTAGGTTTTCGGATCCCCTATAAATAATAAGTTTAAAAAATGAAATTCCATTAAAATTTAAACTATATAAATATGTTAATAATTAAAAATTATTATAATATATTTCTATAAAAGTAGTAATTTTAATAATTAATTACTTCTAATTCATTATAATTTTGATAATATATTATTTTCTTCATTGAAAATCTAATTAGTGATTAAAGATGTTCCTCAATTAGAAATTATGTAAATATAATTTTAGAAAATATTTTGTTCTCTAATGTTAAATCAATATACTTCTATTAAACATTAAAATGTTTAATTTTATTTATTCATTACAAATTTTTTACCTTTTTGTTTACTTGTTTTAAAAAAATTATTATTAACTACATATTTTATATTCATTCATTCATATAATAACTAACCATATTATGCTTCCAATACATAATTAAATATAATATTACTTTCACAATTTGTAAATTTCTCTAATTTATACTTATTTCAACATTTATACAAAAATAATATTTTTCATTTTAATAATTTTTTGTTTCTCAAAGTGTATTTCTATTGATATTTATATACTATCTTCAACATAATGTCAAATAAACTATAATAGATTTATTCTACAATAAATAATAATTTAATAATTTTTTTCATAATTTTTATATATATAAACTTGAATTTAATATCATTATCCTATAATTATTTTTTACAACAAATTATTATTTTATTTATAGTAATATTTATATTTTTCAATAAATAGCATCGGAATTTATATCTATCATATAATATTATTTGTCAAAACAAAATTCCAAATCGTACAAGCATAATTTTAATAACCTATTACCATGAATTTAAAAAATGTATTATATTTTTCAAGGGAAAAATAATTAAGATTTCGAAAATGTAAACATTTTAAAATTTTTTTTTGATTTAAATATTATTAATGTTTTTTTATATTGAATATATTAAATAAATTCAATCAATGTATTACAATATTTATGGAGATAATGAATTAATTGTTTAAATGGAACTTCATGTGATGTAAATATATAGACTCGTGTATTTAGAAGTTTAAATATCCATTTAAAAAAATTTAATCAAGAATATGAAGGTGTTATAGGGATAAAGTTAAAACTATATTATATTTTTCATAATAAATCATCTGTGCGAACCCCACTGAAAACATGAGTCCCAAAAATAATGATAGAGAGAAAATGGAGGGGTCAAATATCCACAATGTGGGGTTTAATAATTCTTGAGAAAAAGTGAGTGTAATTTACATTAGAGAAGTACATTGGATTTGGATATTCAAATTGATCAACTATTTCCTCATAAAAAAGCATAAATTAGAGATAAAGGTGAATGTATGGTTACATAGCTATCTGAACATAAATAAACCATTCCATTCATTGTGGATGAAGGTATTACTAAATATGATGTTTTTTTAGACATTCTAAGGCTACTCAACCCTAAATTACTCAATAAAACTCTTCATATTTATTATAATTCCAATGATAAGGGGGGAACTCTCTTCTAGATTGACTACTTCAACAATAATGTGGTACCCATGCCATAAATATTAAATTAGTCCATCCAAATAGATCTATATCAAGAAAATAATTTAATAATTATAGAGTGACTAAGGATTAATTGGACATTCACTATAAAACAACTATAATAACCATAATTTAATGAATGTCTCCCTTGGTCAACTCATGTTAGATATCAATAGAATACATATTAAAATAAACCACATTAGGAATCCCCTAATTTAATGTACAATATAAAGAAATAATTTTAAAATGAAAATAAATTCAATTGAATCCCATGAAATAGGAATGGAATCCAGTGAGTGGAATCGTGTGTCTGTGTAGATAGATTGGAAACAATATTCTAAATAGATAAATGTGACCCTTAAACCAAAAAATGGAAAATCAAAACATCCCAACATTTAATTTTATGTGAGATATAAATAAACATATGATGCATAATGTGTCTTAACATGGATACATTATGAGAACCCTTAAGTAGTATGAATCATTAAAGTAATTATTATTTCCAAAAAATTTGAAGGACTATGATTTCTCAGCTATAATAAATTAAAATTCAGGTCAATTGAAAATGAATAAGACCTTCATAAAAAATTAATCCTTCTATTCATGTACTCAAAGAATATTATAATGTTAATTGAAATCACAAATTTTAATCAATGAAAATATAAGAGTGTTTCAGATTTCATTATAGTATGTAAGGGATTTCTTTATTCCCGAAACATGAAACTCAGATAAGTAAAAAACTATAGATATTAATAAAAAATATATAAGAAGAGTTATAGATGTGTATATCCCCATTTAAAAGACATGTTGGATTTTTAGTTTTTTTAACTATAAAATGGGACTTGGAGGATTGATTACAATTTCTAATGTAGAAATATTATTGGTTATTGGAAGCTCTAGGAAAATATTCCAGTATGTCCTTGACCAAAAACATTAAGCTTATTCTAGTTCTGTTGATACTTATAACACAAAAGATCATACAATCATAAATTAACACCTCATGAATATTAGTATTAATAAAAATTCCCTTATAAGTAAGGATAAAATGAATAAAACAAACCGTGTTTTAAGTATCGTATGCACAATATTTACTATTTCTAAAAAGATCATGTTTTATGGAATATAATTTTTTTCTTATTAAATGATATTTTTAATAATCTTTATTCTTTGATACCTAGTAAATTGTTCATAAATTATAGACCTGTATATTTCTCCAACCATCTAATGTTTTGTTTTAATATACAGGACAACTTTTTCGTAATGATATCATTCCAAAAATAGTTAACTCTAGAAAAGTGAAATTAAAAAATCCCAATTCACAAGTGATGTGTGTACCTATTTCTCGAATATAATAATATGTAATATGGAAAATATTGTAGTGAGAAGGTTCTATTTTTTTAATGAGTCATTACTAGGAAATCTGTAAACTGATCTACAAAATCATTAGGGTGTAGCTAAATCGACCTATTATAACATAATATCCCTATGAAATTCCCATAATAGTACCCTTTTCATAGACTTATATTAGAACGTTTAATCAATGTACGAATAAATACTTAATAAGTAAATAAAAATATGAAATTTCCATTTTGTTCACGACTCTTCAGTATGCCTTTCAGCTAACATTGTGAGCATGGGAACCACCTTACCGGAGGTGTACGTCAAAAGATAATGAGACACAGTATGACTAGGTTAACTCTATATACTTGCGAGATCCCTTTTCCGATTATGAAGTCACATTTGAAGAAAAATTATCTAGTATAGTTAGGGGTGTGGTCAGTCAAGACACTACCCTGGATAATCCCATTTTTCAAACCATGTATCCTCAAATTCCAAATATATAGAAAATAATAAATGAAAATTACATCAATGAGGCATGTGGAAGGGATAATCTACCTTAAAATAATCTAAAACATGTTTAGAATAAATTATTTTCAATGATCAAACCTCCCTAAAAGAAACTATGTAATGTATTTTTATACAACACTGAAATGGTCCATGGCATATTTTTTATCCCACCACATATTGGAATATCATTAATCAATTGATTTTGGTTTTCAATTATTTAAAATATTATTCAATATTTTATATTAACTATTTATAATTTATTATTTACCATTCACTAATTTTCATTTAATTATAAATATTTAATTATTTTAATATTCATAAATCTGTTAATCTATAAATTATAAATTATTTATTATTTATAATATATATATATAATATTTAATTATTTTTTAATGGTATAATTTTTGGAGGAATTAGGTGATTTAAAGAATATAAATTATCATATATTGATGTCTATAAAAAGAATAAATACATATTCATCATAGGAATGGATTGATCTTGTATATAATAGAGATCTCTTCTAGTATTTTGTACCAATGGAACATCCTCTCATCAATCCCACTCTGGCTACAAAGGAAATCTTGAATATATATTTTTTATGATATTTTCAAAATGGATCTAAGAGTATTCTCTTTATAATAAAGAATCTTATCTCTTATGAGGGATATTAAGATGGTAAATATTCCCTTGTATCTAATAATATGGATGTTTTTGGAGTGATAATGAGAATTGATAAATTATATATTAAAATTAATATTATTATTACAAGATATAGGAGATGAAAAATTCACCGATCATTGCAATAGAATCCATGAGATATGAGTAATCAACTAGTCGATGATGACATCGAAATGTAGGGTCTACTATCATATTTTTTTAACCTTTAATGAATTTAAATGAAATTTTTAGATCATCATACAAATTTATTTGAAACCAATCCTCCTAGTGCCCTATAAATAGGATTAGAAATGTGATCTTAGTAATGTTAGGAACATTCTTGCATATGTTTGGATCCACATACAGATTTTAAATTATATAAATTAACACTTGAAAATTACTTATAATATTGTAACATTGGTCTACATTCCCATCATATTTGGTAAGATAATAGTAAATCTAGGTTTTAGTCACATGGAATGGGTTCTGGTGGTAGTGGATCTATAATCCACAGTAATTGAGGTGGTGGTCCCCACAATATTGGAATATAATATCAATATAAAAATTCAATACGATAAATATCCAAAATATTATAAGGAGTTAAATCCCAATATAATTAGTCCCCAATAATGCATATGATCTATTGTATAAATGCATTGGAAATTTATGAGGAATAATGATTTAAAATGTTTTAGGGATCATGCTCAGGGTAAGGAGAAAGACAAAAAATCATCTACTTCTAACCCCACAACTAGATACATATATGTTAATGATCATAAGTATGTAATGAAAAATCACAAACCATTAAAGGAATTAATCAGTACTAGTGGTAAAAGTGAATATGTTGATATTGTAGATATAATTTTTATAGTAGATTATCTAACTCATTATGTCATCCTCCCTTGTAATGATACCATATTAGAGGGTATTATTTTTTTGGAGACAACTCATGGAGGGGGTATAATTCCATTTTTATGGGTATTAAATTGAAAAAAAATTGACGAAGATATCTATACATTCCATGTAGTGTTGGATATATCTATTTTTATATTGAACAATTACAATACAAATTAAAATGTAATAGTTAATAATAATTAATGGGGAAACTAGTCATCCAACATAGTTGTGAACATGTGAACTCACTTGATAGGTCTCATTATAAGCGTGTAGTAAAGATTCTATCTCCAATGAAACGATAGAGAATATTTCACTCAATATTATTCAGATAAGGATCCAAGAAAAAATTATACTTATTTTATTTATTTATGAGTGGATAAAAACATATATGAATATTCCACTAAATCAAATATTTGGGGGGCTAGGAGCCCCATTATATTGGTGACAACCATGATGATGTAGAGAAATTATAACCTCATTAAAATTATAAAGACTAATGGGGATCTCAAATACCAATAAAATGTGGAGAAATGTTAAAGGGAATGTAATGTATCTATCAATAGAGGTGGTATAAAAATAATTCCTTATAAAGGGGAAAAACTTTTATCAAAATAATGAAGGTCGTATTTTGCAACTATAAAGGTCTTAGAAATTCACTCACATTTTTAGAACTAATATTTTTCATTGATACCAAAAATATTATGATCGTTGAATTTATTAATCCCAATATGATGTTTGATAACTGTAATTCCATTAATTTAAAATCACATGGAAATTATTTTATCTATCCAAATTGAGAAGACGGTTTAGATTAAACCAATTTTGTTCTCATGTACCTCATAGTTTGAAGTAGTTTATCCATTGAATACTGGAAAAAAATTTCGATATTTCAAATGAAGATACTGAATGTATCTAAATAGGTATTTTATATATTCTTTAACAAAATACATATTTAGAAGGATTATTTGGAGGAAATTTTATATGATATCAAAAAAAATAATTGAAATTGGATTCTTATTAGTGACCTTAACTCTTTTTTAAGAATGAGGAAAATATCTCATCCAACATTCCCAAGATCTTATTTGATAAATCATGGTCTGATAGTAAGAACTATAACCTCATTAAATTCCACCTTTCTTTTTATAAATTAACATGTATTAAATACAATATTAATGGAATGTATATGAGTAAATTTTATAGATTCTTTTATCATATTGATAGTAGCTATTTTCTTATTGATTTACATGATTTACACACGTATAATTCAATATTGATCATAAATCACTCATTTTTAATGTATGATGAAACAAAATGAGGTCTTTTTTTGTTTACTATTAATATTTAATAATTACTACATCACCATTCCTAGATCTATGGAAATTATTTATGGTGGTTGGGAGAATAAATGCACTAGTTGACCTCTCTAAATCCTAACAGGAAATGTTAATGTGATAAAATGATTCTTACTAGATTAAATTATGGACTCATTTTATGTAGTGGATGATGATATGAAGGATTCTTGATAGATTCTACCATGTTTACAAATAATCAATTAGAACCATGATGTTCCCTCTTAAGAAGAAATCTATTTACATTGAAAATGTGTTGTCCATTTCTCCATCATGGAATTAGAAGATATAAATCAATTAATTATTAAATGGTCTCATTAATATGATAATAAATTAAATTAATTTATTACTTGATAAGGATAATCATATTAGATGAAAGAATACTCCTATGGAAAAATTGTCACTATTTCTTACTTATGGTATAGAAATTTTAGATACAGTGTATGAGAATTTTTAAGGGCTATATAGTGATAATGGTAATGAGAGTCCCAAATTGATTGATAAGATTTATTAATTTATAGAAGATATTTATAACTGTGGACTAAATATGGATCTGTTATAGGATAAAGTTAAATAATCTTTTCTAATCATAAAATATGGACAGTGATGTGTGTTTTAATGGTTTAAACAACATGTAATTCATAAATTTTTTAGAAATATTATGGTGAAATTACTAATACAGTGAGGGAACTCATTATTCATACAACATTTATTTGTAATATTAATTTCAATTTTATTTAATTACTTAATAATAAGGATAATACAATTAATAGTATGGAATATAGTTTAGTTGTTGTATGGAATATTACTTTAATGATTATAAATAAAATGATTACTTTGAGATGGGGGTGAATTACTAAGGAATTATTAAGTCATAAATAGTTATTAGTTTTTCTATAAGGAGTATTTTTTTTATTTACCACATTTTAATTTATTAATATCTCTAAGAATAATAAAATAGAAGAAATCATTTTTGTTGACATTTCCAATGCATCTGATGCAATAAAACTGGGATTTATTTTGGAATTCCTCAAGAAATATGGATTCTTGAAAGTATTTGTCATATTCATATGTATTATACTCATGATGTATTGAACCATTATTATAATTAATTTATCTTCAAGTGTCATATTTAGATGTTTCCTGGGTGAAAAATAATCATACCCTATCTGTGGGAACCTTACTTCAATAGCCCAAAAAATCGAATAATATTAATACAAAGAAGGAAACACCTTGAAAATGATGTTGGACATAATTTATGGAGATCTGGGGAATCCTCTTTCATGTTAATGAGGGATATCTATTTAAATTATCTAGTAATCATCCACATGTTGGGAATAATGATCAAATGAATGCTGGAAGGAACATTCTATCTCATTGATACATTCTGTATGCTGTGGAAATTATTATCTAATGGTAAGATTCATAAAATAAATTTTATGTTTAGAATATAATTTTTATCCCATATGAGGATATATTGGGTCAACATATATGTTGAAATTAATTATTTATTTCATTACTAAAATATATATGTACTTATAAATAAAGAAAAAACATTTCTAGGGTTCTTGGAGTTATTCAGGGATTTATTCCATTTTATTACATAAGTGTATCTCTATTATTGGTTGAAATTAAGGAATTATACATAGAGAATATATTTTATAATACCATTTTTTAGATAGAAATATGAAAAAGTTAAAAATATGATATAGGAAGGGAGAATCTGGTTTTTCAATTCAATGATCACATCTTCATTTTTCTTTGCATTCTCCATTTATAAATATCTTGGAAGCATCCATAGAATATTAACGAACATGATCAAAATTTTTTTTGGATTTGATATGTTCTTGAAATGAATTTTTTCACTATAATGTAGAAATTATGAAAAAATACAATAGAATAAGTGTATTATGAAAAAAGGACATCATCAAAATATATTAATTTATTGTCACTAAATTTCATGGGATCCTCTTTATGTATAATTATAAATTTTATAACAATATTAATATTTTTGATTGTCTCAAACCTGTATAGGGGTATCCATTCCACCTCTTATAAAATGTCTATACAGAATTAAAATATTACAACTATGGATTAATGAGATATTAAAAATTTATATATGGTATGAATGCTAAATTAAACTGTTCGATATATCCATTTCTTGATATACCCTAGATTGAACTTGTATAAGTGACATACAATAATAACAAGCTATTTATTCCAAAGATAAGTAGAAATATGGATGAAATATTAATGCATATATAATAAAAAAATTAATAAAATTAATCATTAAATATATGTTCTTGAATAAAATTTGTTATGGACTCCATGTGTTAGTAACTACCTCATCTTTAGGGACTGATACCGGTTCAAGTGTGATCCAATAATTAATGTAATGAAATGGATTGTGAAATTTAAAAAAACATTCATTATTCCATATAAATATATTATCCTATTTATATTATAGAATAATAATATTCCGAATGTTGTGAAACTATAAAAAACAACAATACCAATGGATTATCATACCGTATAAGTTTAGACACATTTGAAATTTCACAGCACCTCATCAACCATTTCTTCCCTATTGTGGAATTGTGGGGATATGTATAAAAGTTTTACAATGTCATGATGTTCTTGAGAAATTATTTTTCTTATGAAATGTTATCAATAACTATGTCTACCTAGAGGTAATAATTTTTTAATTTCGATATGGATACTAAATTTTCTGTTATTTCATCCATATATATGGTCATGGAGAGTTTTGTTTCAGTGAATAAATATTATCTTCTATATGTGGGGGTCAAAAAAATATAAACATAAATTCAAAAAGATTCCAAAATTCAAATAGTAATGATTATGAATGATATTTTCCACTTATTTACTCATCTCATGTATGATGTACCTTGTAGGATAAAAAAATACCCTTTGATGAATTAAATATGTTGAATCCAAATAATTTCATCCTACTAAATTTGATTGTTAACGGTGAAACTTATGGTGAATGGGGGACCTCGAGTTGTGGTGGTTTCTTATGAAATAATCAAGTAGTCATCAAGGTGTTCTTTTAAAATTATATTATATATGAATTTTCTTATGAGGGTGAACTTTGGAAAATGATCAACATATTCAAATACATTTTTCACATTGGAAAAATATTTATATGGGTTGAATCTGACTAAACAGTTATTGTGTATGCCTTGAGGCCCGAAGTAGAGAATGATCCATAGAGACTACCTATATATTAGTTGTAATTTCTCTATGATTTTAATGAAATATAATTTAAGGTGACTCATGAATATAGATTAAAAATCAAGTGGAATATGATTTTTGGGGAAACATAATCTTAGATGTTATCTTGATGTAGTCCTCTGTGATTCCTATAACATGGTCATGTATTTTGAACAAAAATTATATGGGTAAAATACAAAATTTACTTTTCATACCCTTCTTGTAATTTGATTTCTTATCTTTATATTTTTTAACAAATTCCTTTACTAGGTTTTCTTAGTCAAAAACCTTTCTTATTATTTATTCATTATTCTATGTTATTATGTATTCATTATTTTTTCCTCACTTGAAAGCCTTTAAGTTTTTATTTTTTGGATAAGACCCATTTTAAATAGGCTCATATAGAATTATTACATGACTAGAAGACCCAAAGACAAAATGTCCATGAATTATTCCACAATAGATCAATAGAAACATGCCTACTTCACATGCCCAAACTAAAATAACCTCCAATACAATTCTTTCCTATTTTCCCATCGATTCACCACAACCATATCCCCACCATTATCATACTCATATTATTTTGGAATTTTTATAGCTATTCACAATTATTAGTGACCAATCACACCATAATTTCACCATCAATAGACACCCTATAATACGGAATTCCTAGTTGTTACTACCTGCACTCAGATTAGTCAGCTCTTTAATGAGCATGGATGAAGGCCAAATGGCCCAAATGAATGGCCTCAAGGCCCATTGGCCCCTTGGCCTCAATACATGGCCCAAAATTCTAATTCGAATGAATAGTATTACTACTGTAATACCTATTAAATTTCATACACTTTGATAGTTCTATCGTATATCTATAGTACCAAAATAATTCCCTCCAACTAGAATTGAACCTTGGTCTCATGAATGACCATGTGAGTCCTTAACACTTTGGTACGAACCCAACTACATTATTTATTATCTATAATAAATTTTTAATTATTAGTTTTTCATTAATAAATTTTTATTATTTGTTAACAATTACTTATTACTATACAATTAGGCATAAATTTATGTTGGGTGAGATTTGAACAATAATTCTCTTTGTTATTCAGCAAAGGTCTTATCACTAGATTACACCATTATATTAATATAAATCAACACACACATATATATATATATTCATTATTGATAAATAAATAAATATAATAATTTAATTAAAAATAAATTTATACAAAAATACTTACATATATATATATATATATTTGAAAAAATAGAAAAATATTTATCAAATAAAGATATGTATAAATTATTGTATATAAATGATTATAAACAAACTTAAAATTAAGAATAATTATATTAAACTATAATTATATACATATATATTAATATAATATATATATATATATATCATAATGAAATTATGAAAAACTACATAGATAAACAATAAAAAAAATCTATAATTATATGTATAATGAAATTTACATATAAATTGATATTAATATATATTAACATGTATCTATATAAATATAAATAAATATAATTATATATTAACAATATATATTCATATACCTTTATTTACACAAGGGTGAAAACTCATATACATATACCGACATATTATATAAAATTATATGGAAATATACAAAAAAAAACATTTAAATGTATATAAAATTATATAAATATAAATTAATATAAATTAATTTATAATTAAATGTAATTATATAAAATTATATAAATATATATATATATATATATATTATAATGACCCATGAATGTTCGGATAATTTATCTGTAGGGGATATTCAAATTATCGTTTTAGAGAAAGGACTATTCAAAGAATTGGGATTCAAATAATGAATCCATTAATTGGAAAATAAAAAATTGTTAATTTTAGGTGAGGAATGATGATTTAATTTTTATATATATTTTATATGGTATGTAAGATAATTTTTATGGTCTGGATTAAATTATAAACTTTTAGTAGATCAAGAATTTTCCAATCGTCCACACCATAACAGGTTATAGTATAAGATTTCATGTCATCAAATAGGGCTTCATGAAGGAATTGGTTTTTTTAGTGTTGAATAATGTATGTCTTATAAATACTTCACACTATGAGGGGAGGTGTCTAACCAAAACTAAAATCTTTTAAAGGTGATTGTCAGTTTTTATGAATTTAGTCACACCATGGTCCATAGATCACATTGTGATAGTATTTTTATAATGTTTGTGCCCTATATTTTAGTTTCTTGCACCCTGAACCTAGTAACCATGAAAATATTTCTGGTGGTTTCTCCCTAAAAACTCTTGATTAGGACATGAAAAATGTTTGGTTTAGTTTTTTTAATTCATGCGTTCATTAATCCATTTGGGTTATCAACTTCATGATTTAGGTAATGAGAGGTTTCAGGACTGGGCCAATTCCACCAAACATCCTCCATATCTCTATCCATTCAATAATGTACTTTAGGGGATGTTCATAATGAATTACTATGGATTATTTGGGTTATTTTATCATATTCCTTTTGTTTCATGTTTCCCCAAGATATATTTTTATTTATTTTTGGTTTTCATCCAGGTTTTCAGGGTTGACTGTATCAGATAATTCTTAAATTGTGTAACAATTTTGTGGCTTTCATATTTCTTGGATATAAGATGTCTCAGAAGGTTTATAACAAGTCATTGGGTGTAATTTCATCAATGTAGTGATTCCTGATTAATTTTTTAAATAATATGACTCCATTAATTAAATAAAATAAATTATAATAGATATATATATATATATATAATTATTTATATATTATTGCACGAGGTAAGATCTCGGGTAGTGGTACATTCTACGAGAAGGCATGTATTGGAATTTCTGAGGATGTGAAGGGATTAACATGGATGGTAAATTTTATATGTAGGTATGTTTAGCCTATATTACAAAGGTATATTCTTATTATTGATTTTTTAGTTTCTATATAAATGGTTCATGGGATTGGGTTGAAGATAGGGATCAATAGAAATGAAGATAAATATATTTAATTGAGTTGGTCCTCCTAGGATCAGGTTACTTGTTTCTATGAACATTTATTGTCTGGGGATCACCTGACGATAATGTATCAAATGAGATATGATATTCTATTATGTTATTCAAGAAATCTATTAAACTTTGACATGTGATATGAGTTCTGAGAAGAAAAGGATAAGTACCCAAGGGTTTTTTGGATATGTGTGTGGGGAATAGGCCTGCTGGGATGGTTAACAATCAGTATGTCTCATTTCTGATGAGGTAAAACCTCTAAGTGATGATTTATATATTGAGGTATCATGAGTAGAAGGAGTACATTAGTACATAATTGAATTTGAGTAAGAATGGGTTCTTATAGGTTTTTCCCAAAGGATATCTCATATGATATTTGATTTGATATTTGGTGAATGTTATTTCATTTTTTTTGAGAATATGAATCCTTTTTTCAAAGGGATCATAGTGGGATATATTGCGACATTACTAGGGTAGCATGATCATGATAGATGAGTTAATTTAAGGAGGTTGGTATATCCCTTGTGTAATGGGTAGGGATGAGCCTATAGAATATGAGGTCACTGAGGATAGAAATATTTTTTATTGTATTGATGAGTTCTTGAGATATGTGATGGTTTGTGGACCATTTGTGTTTCAATTTATATTTTCTGAATATTCATGAGATAATTAACCAATTCTAATATGGAGGTATTGATATTTTTTCCTAGACCAAAATATCTAATATCGAACTATCTAGACAGACATGGATGAGATGGATTCCTCTTTGTGCAAGAATTAATTACACACTTTGAGTAAAAAGTCATTATGTGAGCCTTTATGAATTTACCGTGAATGATAGGATATTTTAGTAGACCACTCATTTTGTGGGAATGATGTCTGTGGGATCTTGGATCATCTTGAGTGAGAAGGATGGTCTAGTAATGTAGTAATGAATTATGAGAATAGTGGACCATAACATGAGTGATAAGATAGTTGTTCATTACAAGGATGGGAGGATTACATGAATTGATTAGGTAGTAATCAAATTTGGATGTATGAGATCCTTTCAATGTTAAGTAATGTTCATGGTGTTTTATCAAAAACCCTTCCATGTTCCCTTAGGTAGTGGTTGGGGACATGGTGGATTCTGTACCTGATGTATTCAAAAACGATCATGGTTATCTGAATGGTTTCATGAGGTTACAATAGGGCTCTAGTATAGATATTATGTATATAATAATAGTTTTAATGTTGGTATAGTATACACATGAAAACATTATAAACATGAAATTATAGTATTTCAATTATCACAATTTTTATGTGGATTGAGTTAAATATTTATTTTCCTCATTAATATATACATAAAATTGTTTATATACTAAGAATGTGGTGAGAAAATATAGTGATGAATGTATTAAACATTATATTGGGACTCTAGTGTTAATAAAAACATTATAAATGCATTCACATAGATCATAGTAATAGTATTATTCATGGAAATGTAACTCAATGGGTATTTTGAGAAACGGTTATTGAGGCTCGGGTATGGTAGAATATTTGATTGTGTATTTTTTCTATTTTATTATTTGATCAGAATAATAACAAATCTACTCATGTATAACTATACTATTATAAATTAAAATTTCGTTATATCATTTAAATTATTTTATAATGTGTTCTATAATTTCTTATATGGCTATTTTTGGATTGTTTTTAGCATGTTTTTTACCATAATTCTATAGAATAGTCATCTAATTGAATAAATTGGGACTTCTACACTAGTTGGTAATCTCTAAAGTAATATGATAAATGACTGATTTGTTATACCATCCTCATAAAATACATTAATTATTGGACCACGTAATGAGTGTTATGAAGTTGAGATAAATAATTTTATCATCTCTCAGAATTTTGGTGGATTATATAGTGATGATATAGAAACGTGTTAGAGCCTGGGATGGACCTCAAACTAGTGTGTCGTGAAAATTTTTCTAGTGGGATGTCATATTTACCATACGAAAAATATTTCTCTCCATTTTTCTTTTTTTATTTCATTGTCGGTTAAATATAATTTTGTCATGAATATTATTTTTATGGGTTTTTATTGGATGTCTAGAAAATTGACTATGTACATTCTTCTGATGTGTCCGCATTCATTATTTAATTATCATGTGATGTGTAAAAATTATATTTATTTTTACAAAATGAAACATTATACTAGGGTGTAGTATAATAGTAGTTCAACATAAGTTCTATAAGGATCTTGGATTGTCTCGAAGGGACTAGACTTATAACCCCTAAGGTTAAGAGTCCGCTCAATATGGTTATGTTTCTGAAAATGACTACTGCTATGAGTTTTATGGATAATGATAATAGATATGGAATAGATCAGGATCAATTTTGGGGTTCAGGACAATGGATGAACATTAATTCTATCTTGGTGTGGTCTTATGATCCATGATATGAATCAATCATACGTCACTAGTGGACTATGTTCAATCAAACTAGATAAATTATAGGGAAAACCATTCCTTGTTAAAGATATAGCAGCAACTGGGTTGCATTAAACCTGGATTGAAAAGTTGAAGGTATCATAGGATACTGGTCATAGGCATTTCTACTCCAATCAGATCAGGGTCATTCATTAAAAATTAACATGGCCAAGGACACATAAAGTATTTGGATTTAACAAATATAATTAAACCTAATTACTAGTCCTTAAGATTACCAAGTTTAATATTAGTGATTAATTAGATTCAATCCCCAGTACTATCGATCCCTGTCAAAAGATGTTTATCTACTCATGGTAGAATCGATTACAGATAGAATAATAATTCCAAACATAGTAAATAGGCCAACAGATATAAGACTAAATGATTACAAAACGTGAAATGATTAAAAATTACCAACTAACCAATATGTTATTGAGAATAATAAATACGGTCTTTGAAACAATGACAATCAAATAAAATACTTTCATTAAATGAGAATGAGAAAAAATCACAATATGAATTCAACAACGAATGATAATCAAGTCAAAAAACACACATCACACGATTTTGGTGATACAAAAATGACAAATAATGCATTGAAAATATATTATTAGGTATTGGGTACTCATAAAAAAATTAATAGAAATGATAAAAATTGATTTTTTGGAGAAAGGGTGGAAGAGAAATAGAGAGTGAAAATAGATAAAAAACAGTGTATGTTTTTATTTTGTCCATGGTCCTCATACTATAAGAAAATAATCGGGATATTATATGACATTTAATGGTGATTCACATCATTTTATTCATATCTTTATTTTCTTCCTTAATTATTGAATTTGTGCGAATCTTGCACGAATCACATTCATTGATTTTAAGCATTAACTCTATTCGTGAAATTTATTTGGGACTCACATCATGTATCTTCCTCTGGGAATTATCATGTAAGTAGGCATTTTACTCAAAGGTTACACAATATTAATTGGTTAATCACATCATATAATGGCCTCATGACATGGCATTCTTCATTAATTCCTTCACAACCGATCTTTATGCAATGAAAATTTTCTACAAGTTGTGCAATGGAGTTCATGACATGGTATAGGAATTTTGGTCAGTTTCCCCTGTTTTTTATTTGTAACCATGGAAAATTATTTCTGGAAATAAACTACACATACATGGTGAATTATTCAGTAAAAACGTGGATAAAACATAACAAAATGATTGAAATATTTATATATTATTTCAGTTTAACAAATTACACCACACTTAAACTATTCCTAATCCTTAAGAAAAAAGATCTCAATAAGGATTCAAAAGGGTAAGAAATTTTTAAAATATTAAAAATTCATTATATCCTAGTAAATAAAACATTTTTTAAGTAGAAAATGTCTGCCTCTATTATCATCCCTACATAGAAAATTAGTAATTCCTCATAGATCAGTACTTTAAACAAATTCATAATCTTTTAATTAAAATTTCTTAACTATTCTTAGAACTCAATACCCATTTGAAATTTTCCTCAAAATGAATTTTCCCTCATCAATCTATTCATAATGAAAGTAGAGTAATGCTCATACCCATAGAAAATACTACTAACCATAGGCTTGAATTGGTTCTATTGTCTCCACTTTGTAAATAATAACACAAAATCAATCACAAGAGAATCATAAATTAGGTTTTAATGTATCTAGGGTTATGTGAAGGTTATTAAATAGGTAAAAATTATCTAAAAATGGGTAATCTATGATGTATAATTCATGAATGTCGTTAAAAGTGAAATTAAATGACTCTTCCATACCTAATGAAGTCCATGCTCCCAATACCTCATGTTATATCCACATATATATGTATATATAATGTGAGTACATAAAGGAATCATGTTCCTTTATTTTTCGTTCTCCCTTTTTTATTTATTGTATATCATGTGTAGTCCAGATATCACATCCATCGGCCAACCATGTGTGATCCTTGAAGGGATTCATCAGTCTACAAATGGTGATTTTTGACCATGCTAATACACAAACCAAATTTTTTTATTATCCTTTTATATATTTCCATTGAATACGATATATGTTAAATACCTCAATGTACACATAGGTCTAAATCAAACAATATAGTAAGAACCAAAATACTCCTCTATAGTATAATCATCCAGTATATTATAGATAAAAACCCCCCACACTTATTCAATGTAAATTCATCCATAATACGATGAGTAGGGTAGGAAGTGATAATCAACATGGTTTAGCTGCATCCTATAATTACATTCATTGAAATTATAGGCTTAATGAAGGAAATATGTATGGTGGGTCTCAGGAAAAGGTATCCCAACAAATACTGACTCAATCATTTTAAAATATTATTTTTTCAGTCATATCCCCAATAATATCTCAATAAACGTTTTTATATGTTTATATGTCCCATGATTCACTCAAGAAATATTCTCAGAGAAGAATATGGAATTTTATTCTCATAACCCACTCAAGAATGGGATTAAATAAAGAAAACATGTAATCACCAAGGGTATAAAACCATGTAATAATTCAATTAACTATAATTTAAAAATATTTGAATTTGAATTAAATTACTAAAATAAAATATCACTCAAAAAATAAAAATAGGGTAAAAAAATGGATTCACAATAATTTTCAACAAAATGATTAAATTTATATAAAGGGGTATACTAAATTTTTGGTTTAAATATGCTTCTAAATGAAAAAATCCACCTAGATAAATGATAATAGGATAAAATTCAACTGTATAAAAAGTGAAACCGAAGGAAAACTCCCCCACATATAGAATAAGGCAGTGTCTACATAATCAATTGAAGTATAGTGGGAATGTTATGATAGAAAATTCTTATATTATATAAATGCAAATTATAAAATAAAATGTTAAGTAATATAGATATCCCTATGTAATTTTGTATTCAATGGGGAAAGATGATCTATCTTGATTTTGGAATTGGGATACCTAAAAAAGTGGTGGGGAATAAAAATTAGGTACTAGATAAAACATTATTCAATAGAGTTGAAGCATTTTATAATATTCAAAATATGAAGGTGGAAACATTTAATAGTAATGATATACCTCTTAAATAAATATATGTATGTGTGTACAATAAGGATTAAAGTGTCTCATGGATAAAACTAAAAAAATATAAATGGTCTACTAGGAAAAAAGAACAAATAAATAGAACATGATAAATAATGACTATGTTTTGCCTCCCATAAAGCACTAGCAATGATGTCCTTAGCCATATGGATGGTCCAAATTATCCAAAAATTCCGTCAACCTTCTCATCTCTCCTCTATATTCTGTATCTACTCATCGTAGTTTCCTCTAGCTCTCAGGGTCATTTTACATGATTGATCACATCAAGAGAATACCAATCATGGATTTGGTGTCGATGGAATGGTATCTATACAAGGGGGGGGGGGATGCTGAGCATGAATATAAACTGAAATCTCCTGAATATTATGCTCAACCTTTTATTGGTTCTATGTAACACATATAATAAAGAATGATTGTGGTACTCAGTTATCAATAACCATAAATGAAATAGAGTAGATGGACATGGCTACTAATAATGTGTAATGATTTTAAACATAATCTAAGTAAAATAAAAAAAATCAATGTCATATATTTTTAAATTGTATTGATACAATAATTAAAGGGAATACAAGTTGTTAAAATATGATCATCATCCTGGAATCATTCAAAAAGTATAATAAGGGACTAGGGTGCACTAGGAAAAATCAATTTTAGGAATGACATCATCGACAGTCTACTCCCAAATAGAGTTGGAATTCATCTTATTACTGGGTTAATGGATACAATAGATGATGGGGATATATAGACATCTAATTATTATGCTGTCATAGTGATGGAATCTATCTAAGTGGTGGGCAGTGGGGAAGTATCGATTCATATTGTGGACATGTGTTTTGGAAGCAGTATCGATGATGGTTACCGCAGTGGACGGGGTGGATGTTGTTCCCCAGCCCCTCTAGGCCTGCACTTACATATATTTCTGGTGGGCAGAAGGGCCTATCATCTCAAATGGGAAATCATCCAAGGTGGTTGATGGGATATGAGTGTTAGTTGATGATGGGTCAGTAGGGGATGATGATGGTTCATAAGAGGTAAAGAACTGGAAGAACTAAACAAAAGGGATATGAATGTGCAAGGAGATATCATTTAGATTATCTTGGATGTAGAGGTTAATGGCCTTGAGATAGAATGGATAAGATGGGGTGGGTTGATTAGTTGTGAATGTGGTTCTAGATTGTGGAAAATAGAGAGGGTTAGGGGTCAAAATGAAATATAAGTGTCATGGGATGGAAGAGGGGGTTGTAGGTTGTGTAGGATTTGTTGTATGATCTCATGGGGATTTTTTTAGAGTCATCAACTACCCTTTATGTCCACCTGTAGGTGTCGTCATCCTTAATTAAGAGCATCATCCTTGGAAGTAAAATAAAATAAACATATTTAATTGGACCAATAGAGGTGAGTTGAAGGGAGACATCAAAAATGGGGATATGATGGTATAGAAGTGTAATAAAATACCCTCATCAGTGTTTATCACAACCTCTATGTTTGGATTATCTAATATAATGAGAACTAAGATTCCATGATGGCAACAAGGCTGCCCTTGGATGCATCGAGTATAATGAAATCCATATGAAGAACAGTATCATGAGACATAGCTCGAGCGAACTAGGAATCTGTCAGGGCTCTATGTAGGATACTGAGTGTTGGGGCACGAAGATAGGTGGAATTTGTGATGTATGGATCAATCTCAATGAGATCAGCATGGGAAATATTCCTCTAGAGCCTCTTTGAATATGACTTTTCCAGATCAAGCTATAATGTTGGTAATCCAATGGATGTGGGTAAATATTTAGTTTAGATCTAGAGGCCAATTATGAATTCGCTAAATAAATGCTCATGAGGACATCCACCTAGTCTAAAGAAGTGGTTGTCAACTGCGACCTCTACTATGGAATAAAACACTATAAATATCTTCTGGTAAATATCCTCACATACCACAATAATGGATGAAATATGGAGGTGTAGAAGGAGCCAAAGGACTGTCTAGATAATATGGAATATTTAAAGGATGGAAATATGAATCATTTTTTTGTCTGCATCAGCTTTTCCTTTAACAAGTTCAGTTATATATGATTTTGTGGTTTTGTAAGGCGGATAATAGGGTGAATATATGTGTGTTTATCATATAAAAACTAACTTAAGGTAGTCTTTTTCTCTTCTTAAGTAGTGGGATTCTCAAAGGAGGTAGAGGAGATGGACGGGGGGAGCTGAGGGAGTCGGTGGGGGTGTGGGAGGTGCAGCACCTTAAGGGCGCTTTATAGGAGAAAAATATATCTTTCAGTGTAAGGATTAGTAGGGGGAGTTCGAATGGTTTTGGTCTGAGACATTGCGGGAAATGGGTTAGAGGGAGGATATGTAGGGAGAGGGAGGCTTGAGGAAGGTTGAGATGGAGGGAAGGTATGATGGTGGAGGAGGGTTGGTTATCAAGCGTTGGGAGAGGGAAGGGGTCGGCTGACTAGTACGAAGGGGTTTTCGGTCTTGAATTCTATGTTCATAAACTATTTTTAAAAATTGGATCGTGGAAATACAAGATGTGTAATTGGGTTTCAGATCATGTATTTGGAAATTTTAGGATATTTCTTAACTGTTAAAATACACATAACATGTTATTGTTATATGAAGTGTAATTTTATTTTTTTCATAGATTTAAAACAGACCCTGGCCATTTTCTCCTAGAATTTCCTAAGCTATCCTATAACATATTCCAACCTATACTAGTGCACGGTGTCCTAATCTGGGATTCCTCATAGTCATAACGTCTATTATAATTGAGATCTTGACACTTCTATTATTAGATAAATTTGAAAGTGATGACACATCCTTCTTATAAGGGTTATTGAATGATTATTTATTGTTTTTCCATTGACATTGTAGAGAGGTTTACCTTCTATATGAATATTAATCGTCTCATAAGGAAATATGTAAAGGAATACAAATGTTTCTGAATATTTGGACATTAGATTCCTAGGGACCAATTTTATTCTGGAGATAAATATCCAAAATTTATTGTCTCGGACAAAATTGCATCCCCTAATGTGTTGATCATTATTTTTGTTCTTTATATATATTTGAATATTCATAATAATAATTTATGATATTTTATAATTCATCCAACTTTCGCATCTTGGTTTCTCATTTTTATTTGAAAATCCAGATTGAGCATTTTTATTTCCCTAAATAAGCGAAAATTTATTTTTAATAGAAAATGATTGGTCTTCCAATATATCAATCAGAATGGTGTGGTACCAATTGGTGTTTTATACACAATGCATTATTCCCAAAGTGTGTCATCTAATTTCAAACTGAAATCTCTTCGAATTGTGTTGAGGATCCTTTCTAGGATGTTTTTGGTTTACCTATTTGACAATTCAACTTGCCTGCTTATTTATAGGTGCTAGGGAGTTCCTTTATCATATATAATGATGTATTTTAGAAGAAATATTTTGAAATAATTATTAGTTAAATGATTTCCATGATCACTAATGATTAATCGTGGAAATAAATAACATGAAAATAAATTTTCCATCAGGAAATTTAAATCCACCTTGGTGGTGTCATGATCTGGTGCTTTAGCTTATACCCATTTAGAAACGGAGTCCAAACCAATAAGAATATAGGATTTTTCATGTTATTTGAGAAAAGATCCAATGGAATTTATTCCATATACATCAAGGGTTTTGAATTCCATGATTACTTATTGGGGCATTTCATTAATTTTACCAATTATAGTAGTTCATTGGCATTGCTCACTACTTTTAAAAAAATGTATTGGATCTTAGAGGAATTACATCGTTAGGAGTTCACTTTATAGAATGTTTTCCATGGTTCATTCCAATATATGATGTCCTAATTTAGTTGATGCGTGAATCATTTTTAAGATATTTCGGATTTCATCATCTGGGATGCAGTGACGTAACAAACCATTAGTACATTGCTAAAAGGGAGTGGTTCATCACAATTTTTGTGTGAATATGGAAAATAAATATTCAACTTCATTAATTGGAGATGTTTGGGTATACATATCCCATGTAAAGACAATTTTAAATTTCATAAAACCATGGTTGTACCTTTTTTATTTATTCGGAAAAGTTTAAGACATCGAGCATTTGTTAAATAGTTTTTTTAATTTAATCATATGCTATTTTTCATTTCACTCAACAATAAAAATTGATTTTTATATTAAATAATTATGTAAAACAATCCTTTCAAATGGATTATACATTGTGTATGTTACATAATCATGGGCTTGGAGTACATTACATAGAACACCGACTTGACATACGCTACACCGAACACTGACTTAACCTACATTACACACAACATTGAGTTTCCATGAAATTTCATTTTATTGTTATTAATAGTTCAATGATATAGTTATAACCAATTCATTAAACATATTAAAATAAATAGTAATACCAACATTTCAAATATTTTTTACAAATTTTTTTGAAAATGAAGGATATAATTATTTGGTAATGTCTTTATATGTTTCAAAATACTATGTTTTCAAATAAACATCATTTCCTTCCACAAAACATAATAAAATTAATTTTAAATACATTTAGATATTTAATTTTAAGAAATAAATTCCAACTTTTAATTTATAATTACGAACTTATCTTACGGAATATTTTTGTGATTTTTAGAGAAACTTCATTTTGGGATGAGTAATGAAAAATAGCAGATTTTTATTCAAATATTCATTTTCATCTAATTTATTTATTATATTAAATTATATTTTAATTTCGTTTCAATGGTTAATTAAGTATTATTTTTATAAATTAATCAAATTTAGTTCATTGGAATCAATTTCACTTTGAAATTGAGTATAAAAACATAGAAGGCATTTGGAAATTTTTACTTTAATAACAAGAAGTGTCGTCCCATTAGCAGGATTAGTTTTAAATTAATTTATGACACATCTAAGAATATTATTTTTAAAAATGGATTATATAATTGTAATTATAATACTTCATAATTAATAATAAGTTGAAAATATATTTTGAAAAAAAATATTAGAAAAAGTGATTATAATTAATTACAATTAATAAGAGAAAAATTAGTTTAATAAAGTACCAAACCATATATTTAAGACCCGAATGACATATAAATCTTTCCAACACAAATATATTGGACGTTATTCTTCCATTTTATTTCTATTATTTATTTTGGTTTGTTCGGTATGACCTTTTTAGGAAAAAACCTATGTAAAACTAAATTATTTTATAAAATTCTTAATGTGTCATTTCCCTTCTTTATAAAAGGACACTACCTCTACCACTTATTTACACCTCTCAAAAAACATTGTTTCAGCCAATTTATTCCCAATACACTATCAAAAATACCATTATTTCTCCTTGAATCCTATATTTCATAAGAAAAAAATCTATTGAATATTTTTGGGTCCGACCCAAAAGAGTTATCCAATTAAGAGGTAACACATTATTTCAATATCCATTCATTAATTTACATTCACCACCCCATAAACTGTGTTTTTATATGAACATTTCAACCTGCACTAACACACACATCCATATAATGGTCAACAATCTTACTTTTTTTGTGTACAGCGATGTACAACCTCACTAAACGATGATTGTTTTTTTCCTTTACCATATCTCATGGTGTAAATTATAATTTAAACTCATTTTATATATGGAATATATTATATTAATTATGTATTTAAGCTTCTATTTGTATTTTACAAAACATACCTTTTTTACTTTCCATTTTTTGTAAATACAATAATTTTTTTGAGGATGTATGGTCTACTGCCCCTTCAAAGCGATGTGATTCACTCACACACTATATGGAATGTATTAAGGATGGGTTTAGTGAACTTATATGATATATAAGATAAAATTATGATACAATAATAATAATATATATATTGATACTGATATTTCATTTTCTATTTCTTTTAATTCAAAAATTAAAATGGAAACAACGTTCATGTGTATGTACGACCTACCGCCTCCATGAATGGTGTATTCCATTTTGTACTTATATATTAGATAAGTTATTATTATTATAATATACAGTATATGTATGATATTTATATAAAATTTAATTATGAGAATCATGATATATGAATAAGGACCAAAGATATAAAAAATTAAGACACATGTGAAGAACAAATAAAATATTACCTGAAGTGTAACCTTGAAATTGGATTTTTAAAAAGCAGGTAGTATATGGTCTAAATACAACCATATATGGTATTAGATATATCAATATGCTTATATAAATGATTTATAATAAACATAAATTTATTATACAGGAATCTTCTATGAGTATGAGTAGAATCAAGACACAAGGTAAGGGGGTTTCATCTCACTTGTTATTTCCCTAAGACACATGCTTTATTCACCACCCATTACATTTATAAGGCATTTATAATGAACATTGATGTATTCTATTATTATTATGATTCAATTTATGGTTGTTTACATTTTCATTATATTATATTTTTTACAGTGGGTTTATGTTTCAAAATAAACCAAATTGGTAAAATTGTTTTGTCTCAACATTCCTTCATTGAGACTCATGTTAGGTTACACTCAAAAATTATTGTTTGAGGTGTATATATATTAATTGTTCATGTTATAACTTGAATATACATAATATCATGATATTTTATGATTCATGTAATTTAAATTTCTTAAATCCCTAATATTATCCCATGTTACCAAGAGATAAAATTTTATTGAAACAATCTCATTGGTTTTTGAGATTATTAGTGATTATGATTCTTTTAGGTAATCTTATAATAAATATCTTAAGAACACTCATGAGTTTCATTATACTCTATTTATTCATGATATTTCTATGTATTAGTAAAATTTTCTACACTTTTGTACTTATAAAAATTAAGAAAATGGTTTTCAGAAAATTTTATAGTCCTTATCTCTTCAACCAATAATCTGTTTTATTTCAAAAATATATTTTCCATAAAATTAATTTTTTTTCAAGAGATCCATGAAATAAAATTCCGAGGAAATTTTTTATTTTTATTTTTAGTTATTACATTAAATTATTTCAAATTTATTTTCGAAGAATTTATTTCACGAATATGTTATGTTTAAGAAATGTTTTAATCGTTTTGAAGTATTGTTTCTATTTTTTCAATGAAAAAGGATTCCAAAATAATTTCAAAGAATTCATTAAATTTTTTCATGATTATTTTTAAGTATAATTTATTCAAATGGGTTGATGTTTTAAAAAGTATGTTTTTAATGATTTGGGGATATTTTCATGAATAAATGTTTTCAAGAGATATTTAAAAATTAGTTTCCATATAAGATGACATCAGTTGATGTTAATCTTACCTTTATAGGAAATTATCTAATGGTTCCATTCATATTATTTATATGAATGGTTTATAAATTAATGTCATTATGTTTATTAAACCCCTTTCCCTTCAACAAGTAATATGTGTATGAATACCACTTTTTTTCATGGATTACACATTCATGAAGTGATTACAGAACCTATATCTTTTAAAATATTATTCTTTGATGAAATGTTAATGATACCTGTTTCATTTAGTGGGTTATTATTTTATGTTTGTAAAACTTATTTTTTTGTTCATGATATGATTAATCTTTCAGATTTTGGAACATGTATAGATGAATTTATTATGAGATGAGTTGGACCTATATCTCTCTCCAATGAATTGGGTAATGATGGTGCTTCATGTTTATAAATTTCATGTGTGAACCTGATTACATGTTCAAATTTTTATGGATGGACCTAGTTTCATGTACATAGGTTTATTCATGATCCTCATTACATGTTTAAAATCATGTGGTTGAACCTCATTATGGGTTAAAAATAGTATGCGTGAACAAGATTACATGATCTTAATTTTATTCATGGACCTAGTTTCATGTCTATAATTTTATGCTTGAAATTGATTACTTGTTCACAATGTTATACGTGAACCTAATTACATGTTAAAAAAAATTGTGTGGACCTAGTTTCATGTCCATTAGTCTATTATATGTCTTGATTTCATTCCCTTAACATAATGGGTGAAAAAGTTTCTACATTTATATGTTCAAAGTGTTATATGTTTTTGTGTGCCACAATTAGATGTCTTATTCAAATTTTATGAATCCATGGATTCAGATTCATGACTAATGAACTGCCAATATTTATGTCATTACTCAAAATTCAAATCTACGATATGCAGAGTATGGTCTGTAAATGTTATGGTCATATTCTCATACCCTTTTGTTCATCTTATGGAAACACATTTCTCTTATTTACTGTTACTGAGCATGCACACTCACCCATTACTTATGTTCCCTTTCCACAGGTTATGAAGAAATTATTTTGGTAGAATTACTAGAGGGGAAGATCATTACTGGATATATTGAAGATATTTCATCATGTTATAGGATTTTGTTCCATGTGTACAAAAACAACAAAACTACTATTGTCATATAGCATGAACATTTTGTAATATGGTGAATATCCAAAAAAATGATGTAATACCCATGTATGAAATGTGAGGGTCGCTATAGTTGGTATTAGAAGAAAGGTTTAGTAAATCTTTAGAAACTAGGATGAAAAAAAAATTAGTGATATCTGTAGTTATATTTATAAGGATATGTCTAGGGATATTTATGGATATGTATAAGGATGAGTAAAAATTTAGTAAAATGTTTTGGAATTTTGGTAAATGATAAAGTGAGTAGTTTCCAATTAATACATCCATGTATGGATAAAATAAGTTGAATGGGATCATGCATATATGTTCCTAAGAATAACAATTATAATAAGATGTTCTGGGCATAAATCTGGATAATCTAGTATATGACAACGAGCCTTGATACACATTTGGTTTGACACTCCTAAAGGATATGCTTTGGGAATCCCAGAAATATTCATGAACCATCAAAAATGATTCAAATAGAAGTTGTCTATTAATAACTTAGGATAAACTAAGTGTGTCATATATTAAGGAAGGTTTTATAATTTATACATCTTATAGGTGACTTTTTTAGGATTATGTGGTACATCATTGTGATCACTGTTTCTTACTCTATGATTTTATTCAATGGATGTAACCCAAAGAAACCGCCTTAACGGTGATTTCTATGGAAAAGAAAATGATTGATATTTCGAGGATATAAACTATATATGGGAGATAGTATGAATCCTTATTTTTATACTCTAATATAATTCTCAATATATGAATAATGTTGAGATTCCAAATGAGAAAATGAGGGAACAATGTTTTGTTGATTCCTTAATGAGGTATCATTTGCCTTTTTTAGGTGGTCTCTTGATCCACTTATTACTGAACACTGGATCAGTACCGCTGAAAGGATATTATCTAATCTCCAGTGTTCGAATAATGATAAATTCATTTTGGATGTCTATTGATTAGATGGAGAAGTAGGCTAGTGGTGGAATTTAATAAAGAATACGATGAATGATGGTCAAATTTAATCCATTGATTTGGATGTGTTCAAGAACATATTAAATAATAAGTATACTCCTTTTGTTCTTTGTGTGAAAATGGAAAAGAACTTACTTTATTTGAAGTAAAATGTTAATGAATCTGTCAGTACTTACAAGGATAATTTCCCATGACATGCAAGGTATGAATTAGGTATTATCCTCCAACCACAAAATAATGTTGGTTAGTTATTTAGTGGCTAAAATCTAATTTTTCAAAGTGAGTTAGCCATAATAAATTTTATTTTCTAAGAAGAGATTGCATATTGGGCAATAAAAGATGAAATTGAGGTTGGCTTTTTGTATAAATCTCATGGTTTTGACATGTAGTGGACTATGGTGATCAATGGGGAATCAAAAAATGTAGATAATAAATAGTTTCAAACTTCTACTTTAAGAAACTTTTGGAAAGAGAACATATGAGAGTTTTTAACAGAAATAGGATGTTGTTTAAAGTGTGTGGATCCTTTAATCCAGTAAAATTAATTTAGAACTGATGAGAAGGGGAAATTTAATGAAAAGAGTGGATATAAAGATCAACAAAATGAACCACCCTCACTTCCGTGATTAATGTGAATGGAGTTTAAAAACTATACGAATCAATGGATAATATGGATAGTAAAACACAAAAACATGTGAGGAAAAAGGAAAAGGGTAATCTTATGCAATCACAATGGATGATTTTTTTAATAAAAATTTGTGGAAAACTTATCCTTTCCCCCCTTAGTTGGGTAGTTAATTTTTGATTTTCAATGTATAATTCATATTATAATCTTGTTATTCATCATTTAATGAGGTTCCATGTGATTATATACATATAAATGGATTATGGAATAATAAAATCACATTTAATATTCTATCAGTGTAAGGATGAACCTAAGGATACAATAAAAATGTTTTTGGTATAATATAAGATCATTTTTATTTTAGAAATTATGAAATATATTTTCAAAGGGCTATAAGGTTAATCATTTATGGAAATATTAAGTCCAAATTAAAATAATATTTTTTGAGATTAATTTTTTATCTCACCACATTAGGATTCACGCATATTGGATTACCTATCTGTTTTGATTGTGACTAAAGACATATGGGATAACTTATCATGGATCTCATGACCACTTAGTACATCAGGACTGAAAAGAAGGTTCTAACTAATTTCTTAGGCTAAGAGATGAAGTGGAACTACATCAAGGCATAACTAAAGGGTGGTATTGTTCATATGAAATGTAATAAAATCAGTTATGTATAACGTCTCATTAAAATTCTTCAAATATAGGGAATGAATCCTGAAGCCAAAAAATTATACTTGTACCTTCATTTCTGATAAATCAAATAGACCCTAAGATTATAAAAAATTTATGAATTTGAGATTGTTATCTTTTTCCTAACCATGTTATATATCAATGTCCATAAAAACATTATTGATAGATTTATCTTCCATGTCCATGTTTTCAAATTCTACGTATGTTATCCTATGTAGAAACCTATTTATATATTACATTGGAAAACTATTATATTTCAAAATTTCCCTTTTTAAAGGAATTTTTAGTTTTCTTTTTTATAATGTGTATCTATGTGAAGAAAACATTCACATATTAATCCTTTGATAAACAATAATAATTTCATGGGAGAAATTCATTTTAAATGGGATATAATGTAACCCCTCGAGATTTTGTGAAATATATTTGTTTGATTTAATTTAATTTATTTCATATTTTTCATTTCACGCAAAACTAAAAATAGTTTTTTAATAATAAATTATATTGTTAAGAAATAATTTCACATGACACTATTTTGGATTATGATACATGGTACATTGACTTAGCATACATTACATGGAACACCAAATTGTCATACGTTACACTGAATACCGACTTGGCGTATGTTACATGCAACATTGTGTTTCTAAGATACATCATTTCATAGTTATAATTATTTAAATGAAATAATTATAACCTGAAAGTTAATCTTATTAATATGAATATTAATAAATACTTTTCAAATATTTTTATCATGGTTTTTTTGATAATGAAATATATAAATTTTTGGTGAAGTCCTTATATGATGTAAAATTCTAATTTCTCAAATAAAATGATTTTTATATCCTTTTATGATAAATAATAATATTAATTTAACCACATTTAAAAAGTTAAATTGGTAAAATAAATTTAACATTTTAATTTATAATTTATTAATGATCTTAGGATAATTTTTTAGGATTTTTCGAAGAAACATATTTTTTTGATGAATAGTAAGAAATAATGGATTTTAATTAAAAACATAATTTTCGTATAATAAAAATAAAAGGTAAGATTATATTTTAATCTGGTTTCAATGTTTAATTATATATTATTTTTATAAATTAATCTAATTTAGGACATTGGAATCATCATCACTTTGAAACTGTGTAAAAACATAACAATATTTTTAATGTTTTTCACTAAAAAAACTAGAAGTGTCTCCCCATAAAAATGATTAATTATAATTTAATTTATGTCTCTTTTGTTATCATTATTTTTTAAAAATGGATTTCATATTTTTAACCACCATGATTCATAATTTATAATAAGGTTGAATTTGTTTATGACCAAAAAATAGTGAAAGTGATTAAAATTAATTACAATGTTTAAGAAAGCAATTTGGTTAATAAGGAACAAAACCTTAAATTTAAGACACAAAACGACATATAAACCATTAAAACACATATTTCATAGACATTAGACACTAATATTACATTAATGGTTTTGTTTTTTTTATGAATTTTTTTAGGTAAAAATGTGGCAACACCATACATTTTTTCAAAAATGCCAAGTGTGTACTTTCCCTACCCTACAAAAGGCCACCACCTATCCAACTACATTAAGGATCTAAAAACACATAGGATCAGTTAATATATTCCCAATAAACATCCCAAAATTCCTTAATTTCTCCTTTAATCCTCCCTTTGATAGGAAATCTATCTAATGAATCTATTTGGCTTAAATGAAAAGGAGTTACTTGATTAAGAGGTAACGCCTTCTCTCAGGACCCTTTCTTTTATTTCCTTTTCCACCCCCTCTACTATATTTATTTCAGGATTTTATAATGAAAAATTTTCATAAATATAATAGGATGTTTTATTTCTAATGTTTTTACCTACACTTACTCACACATACATCTAATGGGTAACAAATATACTATTTATTTGTACAACGAACTACCACCTCACTAAATGGTGGTTGTTCATTTTTCCATTATCACCTCTCATGGTGGAAATTATGACGGAAAATATGTTTATATATTCCACATATTATATTTATTTCATCTATAAACTTATTTATTCATTTTAAAACACATGCATTTTTACTTTCAATTTGGGGTAAATATGATAATTTGGTTTGAGGAAGTTTGTACTACTGCCCCGTCAAAGCGATGTGATTTGTTCACACGCTACATGAAATGTATTAAGGATGGGTTTAGTGAAAATATATGATATATGAGATATAATAATGATACATAAATAATAATATATATAAATATATAGATAATTATTTGTCATTTTCTTTCTTTCTTTCAATATGTCAATAAAAACAAAGTCATTGTTTATGCGTACGTACGAATACTATCTCTATGAACTATGTTTTCCATTTCATACATATATATAAGACAAAATTTTATAATAAAAATATAATACATAAACATGATATTTATATAGTTTTTAAAATTATTTAAATCAAGATATAATTATAAGAGCAAAATATATAACAAATTAAGACACATTGAAAGAACAAAGTGAATATTTCCAGAAGTGAACATTGAACATAGGATTGTTAATAAGAGTGATATATAGGGTCATATTAAAACCATATATGGTATTATATAAAATAACTTGATTCAATAAAATATTTATAATAAAATTACATTTATTATACATGAATCTCGTATGATTACGAAGAGATTCAAGACACATGGTAATGGGATTTCATCTCACTTTATATTTCCATGAGAAACATGATTTATTCATTACCCATTCATTTTGTTTTTTGAGTATACTTACCATGGATGAATTATATGTTTTATATAAGTATATTTATGGGTATTGAAATATATATTATACTCTTTTCATTTAAAGGTTTTTATGTTTCAAAAGAAACAAAATTGTTAAAATAGTTTTTTCTGAATTTTCCTTCTTTGAGACTCATATTTGGTTATGCACATAAACTATTTTTAGATGTGTATATAATTAATGTTTACATATTATATAATATATATAATTATTTAATTGATATTTTATTCTTCATGTAATTTTATTTTCATACGTGGTGATTATAATCACAAGTTACCAAGTAATGAGATTTTATTGAACTGTCCTTACTGATTTTACAGATTGTTAATAATTATGCTTCTTAGATGAAATAGTATAATAAATATATTAAGAACACTCATAATTTTCCTTCTACAATATTTATTCAATATAAATCCATGTATTAGTACCATTTTACACTCTTTGGTATATAATATAATATAGAAAAAAATTTAAGAACATTTTACCATATTTCTCTCTTCGGTCGGAAATCCATTATATTTCAAAATCCATGTTTTAAAAGGTGTTTTTAAAAATATTCTAAAATGATCCTTGAATACCATTTTAAAAAAAGTATTTATTTTAAAAAATTTATATTATTTTTTGAAAATTAATTAAAATATAACAAATATTTTTTCAAAGAAAAAGGTTTTCATGAATGTTTTACATTAAATAAATATTTCAAAAATTTTAAAGTATTATTTATAATATTTTAACGAAAAATGGTTAAAAAAGATTTAAATTATTTATTTATATGTTTTAAATTTTATTTTAATGGAAATCATTATCAAAAGATTTTATGTTTTAAAGAGGATTTTTTTCAAATAGGAAAGGATATTTTTCTCATTAAATTTCATCAAAAGATATTTCAAAAAAACTTCCACATAAGATGACTTCGTTTGATATTAATAATGCATTTCTAGGAAATTATCTAAAGGATCCATTAATATTACATAATTAAATGGTTTATTCTTTGATTTTATGATGTTTATGAAACCTATTTCTCTTCGAAGAGTTATATGCCTTTGAAACCCTATTAATTTTAAGTATTATGCTATCATGAAGTGATTAAACAAACATTCCCTTTTTATAGTTTACGATTTATGAAATGTTAATGATAGACATTTAATTTGTTGGGTTATGATTTGATTTTTTATAAAACCTATGTCCTTTTATAGGTCATGATATGATGAAGGTTTAATTTTTTTTCACATTTATGAATGATGTTATTATGGGATGATTGGGACCTATATCTCTATCCAATGCATTGGGTAAAGATAGATGAATCATGATTATAAATGTTATGTGTGAACTTGATTACATATTCACAATGTTATTTATTGACCTTATTTCAGGTACATAAGTTTATATATGAACCTGTTACATGTTCACTATTTTATGGGTGATCCTTATTATGTGTTCATAATGTTATGTGTGAACCTGATTACATGTACACAATGTTATGCATGGACCTAGTTTAATGTGCATAAGGTTATGTGTGAACCTGATTACATGTTCACAATTTTGGGCATGAACCTGATTTTATGTTCCCAACATTATCAGGGGACCTTATTTCATGTGCATAATTCCACGAGAGGGACTGATTTCATATCCCTAACATATGGTGTGGTCATGATTCTAATTATATATATACACGATGTAATACTTTGATTTATATGCAAAAATTCCTTGTCTTTTTCATATGTTACACTTCTATGGATTATGCTTTTGAATTACATAGGATTCAAGTCATATGAACTGCCAATATTTTTTCCACATATCAAAATTAAGATCTTTTATTATTAGGGTATGATCTTTAAAAAGTTATGCTCATTTTATCAGACCTTTTTGTTCAAGTTAGGCTTAAATGTTTTTCTTTATTAACCCTTAGAAAGCCTTCAAGCACACACATTTCTTATGTTTCATTTCCCTAGGTTATGAAAAAATGTTTTAGGTAGATGTAATTGAGGGGAAGATCATTAATTTATACATTAATGATCATTCACCAAGTTATTTATTTTATTCCATGATTCTATAGACACTAAAGTAATATGGTCCTTATACATTTACTTTTTTAATATGCGAAATATTCATAAAAAATGATATAATATACATGTTTGAATGGAAAGGGTTTCTATAGAACTTTGTTTCATTGGGGAAGTCCACATCAATGTCATGATCAACATCATCTTTTATAAGAGGTAGTGGAAGTCGAGATAGATGATCTGCAACAATATTTTATGTGCCATTAGTATCATTGATGAAAGTTTCAAATTATTTTAGTAATACGATCCACTGTATCTGTCTTGACTTGGAATAAATTTTGTTCATCAAATATTTCAAGGCTGCATGATCTGTGTGCTTACTCACTGTTGATAAAACTAGATCTGAGAGCCGTTTTTCAAAAGAAAAAGATACTGCAAAGTGATCATTATTTATGGTTGGGTAGTTCACCTGATCTTCATTTATAGTGTGATTGGAAAATTAAATCTATAAAATATTTGGATGAATTTCTGTCCTTAAATATCACCGACAGAAATGTCTCTAGTGTCACACATCAGTTCAAATTATCTTTCTCGATCTTGTAAAATGATTATAGGAGTGGATATCAGAGACTAACATAAAGTTTATAATATCCAATGGTGTTCTTCATTGAATTAAAATGGAGTTTCAATTTATAATTAATGTAAAAAATGGTGTAAAAGTTTCACCAAATCATTCGAAAATCACTGATACTATAAATAATGGTTTAGAAACATACTTCTTCACTTGACTATTGGGGGTTTATGTAAATATTTTTTTTATTTTATCTTGGTGGGATCAACTTCCATGAAACCCTTGAAAATATTGTGTCCATGGAAGATTCATCCTTGAAGCATAATGTATCAATTGTTCTAGTTCAAAATTAGGCACTTATCTTCACAGTTCTGCGGAACTAATTCCATCTTCTTATATTCACAGTGTTGCTGAACATCGGGTTCATGAATTTCCGCATTGGTTTTATGAACTCACCGCATGTAAACATATATTTTTCATTGGAAAAATATTACTATAGGATTTTAATTAGAGGGTTGTTGTCTTTTAGAGGTTGTTACATTAAGGATTTTAAATAGTAACTATAAATTTGTCTTGATTCAGACCTTCTTATTGTACTAATCTAGAAATTTCTCCCTACACTTCCACTATATCTATTTAAGCATAAAGCTATCTTTTCCATTTATATACATTTTATTAATCCCCATAAACTTTATTTGGCAACCCTAAATCTGTCTCAAACCTATGATGCCGAAATTTGAAATAGAATTTTCATTTCACAAGACTTTCCATTATTATTTTCGATTATGAATGGAAATATTGGATTTATTCATGAGGTTGTTTTGAGAAAGTTCTAGAATACTATGAAAGATACTCTAGGATTTTACATTTTGTAAGATAATGTTACAATAAAGGGATCATTTCAGGCCCTCGATCTCATTTCAAATCAATATGGGTTGAAAAGAATGATAAAAAAAGGTTGTATGTTGATCATATAGGAGACCCTATTGATAGTAATTGCAACATGAGTTCCTAATGTTCTAATAATATTCAACTTCCATATACCAACCATTCCAGTTTAGTAGAGGAAATGAAAAATGATCAAATTACAACGGAAGACAAGGAATTTATTATTAAAACTTAACCTACAAATATATAGAAAAATCAATTTAATCATGAAGAGAAAGCTAGTAATAAATCTAACTCTAGAGAATCTATTCCAGATGAATTCTATAATTCTTACCATCTTGAGGATGAAATTTTGAAATTGAGGGATAAAAGTGGAAAAAATATATGATTGAGTCTGGTGGTTTCATAAATCCATGTTATAGGAGAATCTAAAAATGTAGAGACCATTCTGACATAGAGAGATACAATTATATGTGATCCTTGACTTTGGCTAAGAATAAACAAAATATCTTTCCCCCACAGCCCATTCTGACTAAACATTTGTCTGCATCCTTTGATTTAACTAACTCAAAATCCTCAATCAGTGTTTATGAAAATATCAACTATCCTTCTTTTAGATATTCTCACCAAATTGAAGAAAATTTGAATTTTTTGAACAATATTGACTCTTGGATGAAAAATAATGATACAATAGTCTTCCTCAAGTATAAAAACGGTGATATGGCTGCTAATAATTACCTTGACATCAGAAAATGGTTTTTATAAATGTGGGGGAAGATTTTTAGAAATACCCAGACTTCAAATTCAGTATATTCCAAGTAAATGACTTATATTTTGGGATGTTGCTAGTTTCTGTTTGATTTTTTCCTTAGTCGAGATTATTATAGATTTTTTGGATTTGTATTGTCATTCTATTTTGTTAAATTTTGGATTGTTATTTTTATTTTTCATGACACCAAACAACTTGTATTATACTATATTGGATGAATGTATAGACACCCTTCAGGAACCTCTCTAGATGATTTAGTATTGATGAATGTGAAGGCATAAAATGGATGATTAACTAATGTTTAGCCTTCCTGGACTACATTATCTACCTGAACACTCTATGACTTCTCATTATCCATTACAAATCTTTTCTGAAGAGCATGTATGTATTCAAGATGTTTCAGGTTTGAAGAATGGGAAGTCTTAACAAGGATGACCAGATCATTCATAGACTTCCTAGACTGCATTTTCCACTAGCATGACCTCCTATTTTAGTTTAACATATTCCATATAGAAGTTCATGTTTATCATTGGGGAGTCTTCTTTCCATAATCCTAGCATTCCATTTTTTATTTCGAGGCTGGGTATGCTAGATTTACAATTTATTTTCATTGGTTTTTATATTTGGTAGTGTCTTGTAGGATGTAACCCATGATCATGATTTTTTCTCTTATTGTATTCTTATTTACCCCTATCAATCCCCTATTATAGTAATATATTTACACATCATGATTTTAATGTATCCTATTTTTTTCTTAATGAATTTCATTGGGGGAAATAATTTTGTGACTAGTTTATGTCACTACTTTTATAAAATAAATGTTTCTGGATCATTACATATACATAATTACATGCTATTATAGAAGAAGGTGCAAAATGGACAAGTGAATGTTATATTATAATAATCTTCTAGGTTGACTAAAATAAGATTTTTTTCTTAAATATACATCAATGAAAAAATAAAATTCATGTCATGTGAGTGTCTCCAAAATTTCAACCATAAATAGAAACGGAAAATAATCTTTCTGGGTTACTGTATTTAAATTTTTGTAGTCCACACATACTCTCAATATAGTTATGGTTTGAGTGGAGAACAATCCAAATTCAAAAATCTATTAAAATTTGAGGTCACCATTCTTGGGAACTATATGTAGTGGGTTGACCCTCTAACTATCAGAGATAGAGAACACTATTCTATAATTAATATGTTTTGTTACTTATTTCATACAAAATTCTTTCATTGGTGGTGTGATTCAACATTTTGGTTGACGTTGGGGTTTTCCACCTTCCTCATGTAAGATTTCATGGGTGAGTAATAAATGTTTAATATTTTTAATGTCATGTACTACTTATGAAATTGATTTCTAATATATTTTCAAGACATAAAAAAATCATGTGACTGATATTGTACAGAGTTAATGATAACTATTAGGGAATCAATATTCCTTATAAAGGATTACATGAGTTTGCAGGGGATGGGCTTCAATTCTAGTTATCGTGGATGAATTACATTGGGTATGAAAGGTGGGTTTTTTGTACCCATCAATAGGATTATGTAGTTTACTTCATTTGAATCATATCCCTCATGTTAATCAAGGATATTTTCATCACTCTCTTCTTTATTATTTATTTATCATTCTCTTTCATCTTTGTGAAAGATAGCATAGATGTCAATAGAATCATCTATTTTTGGTTCTTATGTTGCTCGATCAAACACGTCTTTTTCCTCATCTACTTGTAATATAACTATTACTTGATTTAAATCAATCAATTCCCTTCCAGTTTTTAGGATTGGTCATCCCAAGATTATTGGTATATCCCTTTCATCTTCAATGTCTAGAATGAGAATGTCTGCTAGAAAATAATTAATGTGCCGACTTTGACTAATAAATCCTTGATAATTACTTAGGGATAAATTATTGATATGTTAGCCAATTCGGGGGCTACTATAGTTGATTTTAGTTCGTCTAACCCTAGTTTTTTTAATACACTCATCAGTATGAGGTTGATTCTGGCTCCTAAATATCATAAGGATCTTCTGATGTATCATTATTCTACTATGAATGTAATTGAAAAACTTCATGGGTCACTCATTTTTAGAGGATATTTCTTCGAGAAAACAACATACCATTCTTCAATCAGTTAGACAACTCTTATGTCTTCCATTTTTCTTTTGATAGAAATAAATTCATCAATAATGATTTTATAAGAATTAATTTTATTGGTTGCCTCAACAAAAGGTTTGTTGTTGTGAATTTCCATGAAAATTTGGGAAAATTTTCTTGTATATCCCTTCTATTATTCTTTTAGTTTCCTTTTTTGGAAAAGTAAGTGGCGGTTTATAATGTGTTGGGGAAATATAGACATATTTCTTAGGTTTCTCTCTTATTTGGGATTTAGTAGAATGTATCACATATTGAGGTGTTACTTGGGATTTTTCATTTTGTACTTCATCATTTTATCCATCTATAATTTTTTTTCTAGTTTTTTAGTTCCTCAACTTGTTTCCCATCTCCTTCACAAGGTTGCTGAAAATACAGTAATTTTACTCTCTTCATGACTACTACCTTTTCCTCTTCTCTTTGTCTTGTCTTTGTGTTACCTTATAGAGTACCTAGAATTCTATCTAAAAAAGACTTTGATATCTCACCCATTGGAGGATCAAGGTTATGAAATGCTAGCATTTGGTTCTACATTTTTGTATATTTAATGCAAATCCTTTGATATTACATTTGAACAAAGTATAAGATTATATTTTCATTGTTCAATTTCTGGGGTATGGCTGGTTGTGAAGGTCTTGGTGGAACTATTTTAAATTTTCATTGTCCTATCAAAGGGAAGGGTTGTTGGTCTAATTTCTTTGGTGGTCGAGGAATATTATTCATCGGTGAATATCCTTGTGGTCCTTGGATTTTGAAGAGTTACTGAACACTTATTTTTTGGAAATACATTTTATTATTTTGTTTTCCTATTGAAATGGCAATTATTGAATGTATTTTTCCGGGTGCATAAATTTTTTCCTAGAAGATTGTAATTAATATAATTATAATAATGACTATGTTTTTCATAAACAATTAAAATGATGTATTGATAATGGTTTGGGCCACCACACATTTTTCATGACTTAATTTACATGACTAAATTAGGATGGTTTGGTGATGATGATAGAAGTTTGAATGAATGTAGTTTTTTAGTCAATGCATTGAATTGTGCAGCTAGTCGAGTATGCTCCTCAATATGATGGATCCCATGTCAGGGCGGTCCATGATCGATCTACGACAAACGAGAATTATGAGACTTCATCTATAATTGATCATTCTACCATAAGTATTTTGATCTATAAACCTCCATTAATGTTTGCATCAAAAAAATAAGAAAGGCAAGTTACATGCCTTGATAAAATGTTTGGGGCAGAGTCTACATATCGAGTCTCAAATGCTTGTAATTTCAGTTAAGCACCATAAAACGGTCACATTCTTACCATTATGATCTTCATTTTCTTGAGTGAAATTATAGATGTTGCTCCACAATTTCCATGTATGGATTGGATGGAATTACTTATCCAAGAATTTGTTGAATTGATCATCTCAAACATGATTAACTTGGGTTCTTGAATTTTTAACCAATACATAGACTGATATCTTAGTGAGAATTGAAATATGTGAGGTCATATGGAATTAGAAGATAATCCATGGTTGTAAAAGTTATCGTAGTCTTCTAGGAAGTTCGATAAATGCTTATGTAGGTCTTCACGTTTATGATCACTGAATTTTCCAATGTTCTAGATCATGTGAATGAGTCCACCTTTGGTATCAAAAGTATGTTTCGAAATAATAGGAAATACAATTTTGGGTGTATCACCATCGAATTAATTTTAATATGTAATACATGATGATAAACTCTTGCAGCATAGGATGATCCTCATATATGGTAGCTTTCATGTTTGGTGGGTTTGGTTGATTTAGACTTATAGGATGGTTGTGGTCCACCATTTGTGAATGATGACATGTAGAGATATATCTATCAATTTAGGATCAAAGGAAATCTATTATTATGCATCTAGGCTCCTTGAATGATTCAGAGATCCCTAATGAATGCACTAGCTACAAGTAAAAGAAGTACTCCTGGAATTTGGATGGAAAAGTCAAAGAAAAAGAAAAGTGAAATGAAACAATAGAGGGGTAATCCCATGTTCTATTGTCGTAGGTCACCATGGAATAATACAAACCTTTTTAATCCCTATAAATAGTGAAAATTTTCATACTTCTACACGCGTCATTTAATTCTCTTGGGTTGTGGTATGATTTGATTTATTCGTCCCACACTACAATTTCTACTAGGTTAATGTAAAGTTGTAGTGTGGTGTCAGTCCCAAGAGGATTATGAATTGTCGAAATGAACTAATCTTAGAACCCTTTGTGGTAGGAATCCTCCCACGATGAATGAGTTTGTAAAAATGACAAAATTTATGAATTTTATAGATAAATATCCATGATAAGGAAGGCATCAAGATCAATTTTATTGTTCAGTATGAATGATGGTCATTAAATCCAACTCAGTATGGTCATATAGTCTACATTGTGTATAAATAATAGGTCACTAGTGGTCTATAGTCAGTACAAGTAGATCTACAAAAGAGAAAATTATTCCTTGGTCAGGAGATAGCTTCAACCTAGATGCATTAATCTTGGAATAAAAAGATGAAATTATCAATGGCTATTGATCAATGCTAATTATTCTCCAATCATATTAGAGACATTCCCTAAATATTCCCATGCTGAAGGTCTCTTAAAATAATTTGAATTAATAGTTTTCATTTAACCTGATTACTATTCCTTATTATTATAAAGTTGAAAATTAATGATTTATCTGATTTAATAACCCATAATCTTGATCCATATCTTATGAAGTTAAGATACTCATGGTAGAATTGATTAAAAATATAATAGAAATTCCAAACATAGTTAACATGGAAATCATATTGAGATTAAACTATTTAAAAAAAATTATTAATAAAATTAACCAAATAACCATCATTACATTTAGAATAAGCAATATAACATTCGAAATAATCACAATCAAATCAAATACTTAAATTTAATATGAATGAGAAAATGTTCGGTGAGAATTCAAGGAAGGTTGAGGATCAAGTCAACGAATGTTCATAGAATAGTATTGGAAATGAAAAAAAGATTAACCCTTGGAAAATCGATGATCGAGGCTTGGGTAATTGTAAAACAAGAAAACATTGATAAAAATGGAGTTCTTTGAGAAATATTGGATGAAACATTGAGATATAAATGACTAAAAACGAGAGAAAACACAATGTCTGCTCATCTCATCCCTTCGCCCACCTACTGTAGGTAAATAATTGGTATTTTAAATGATGTGTAATGGTTTTTAACATTGGGTAATTATTATTTGATTTGTCTTCACTAATTTTTTAATCTTAATTAATCTCACTCATATCTAATTCAAATATTTGGGACTTTGACTACATTAATGATGTGTATTAGGGACTCACAATGTGTATCATTTATTGGAATTTATCTTTTAAGAAATTATTTAACACAATGGTTACACAATATGTATTGGTGAGTCAAATCGTGTAACGTATTCATGTCTTTAAATTCTTCATAACATCCATTATGAATTTTCTTTATTATTTTATTTTTTTTAAAAATGTATCAATGGATTTTCATAAAGTGTAATGGGGATTTTTTATTAGTTTCATAAATTTTGTTATCTGAAAAATTGAAATCCGATTTCATGGAAAAAAATGCATAACTAGTGCATTATTGGGTAAAACATGGATACTGCTTAATAAAATGAGATTAAAATTTATTTATTTTATCACTGTATCAACATACTATATTGAACATAGGATTCATATAAAATGTATATTATTCACCATGATATTTTTCACTAATGTTAGGGTTTTATTTTTTAAAGTGTCAATAACAACATATATTAAAATTTTTCTAAATTACTTGTCGGTTCCATTATAAAAATCTGAACCATGGTACTTTTTTTAATCTAGGTAATGTTAATTGGGGTACAGGGTGATATCTCATGGTGAAAATACATGCCCTTTGTTTAAGGTATCTATAGGGTCCCTTAGTGGGTTTATAATTTCATTAAATTCTAGAGGAATGATCAGATAAAGGTTATGTGAGTCATCGAGGATGTAGGTTCATTAACATAACGATTTAATAAAAAATAGGTAAATTATATATATTCCAAGTGTAATTATACTAAATGAGGATGGGCGGTTACATGGATATCCCTTATGATGGTTTAAGAACGGAATATGGAATTACATGATCTTGGCATGGGGAATATTATTTATTGGGAATTTTCATTTGGATTCCATGACTTGTAGAATCTAAATGTGATTTAGGTGGGTTAGTTAGATAATTGGTAACACTATATGTCCATTTAAAAATATTTGTGTGGAATGTAATCATCTTGTTATCCTTGGACATAGTCAGATTCCTTGAGCTGTTGGATGGTATATACTTGTGAATGAAAGATGAAATGTGGTTAAAGAATGCGATCTTAAAAATAGTAGTACATAACTCTTAAGAGATTGATTCATGGTGTAAAATCATGTCATATGGGAGCATGAAACCATGGGGTCTACCTGATATTAGGGTACACAATTGGAAGGATCCTATGAGATTGTACTTTTGGAATCACTCCACCTGAGGGAGTAAATTGATCTATGGCACTGATTTCAGGGATGAAACATATAGTTGTGATAGAGATCATCTATTATGGTTATGTAGGGTTCCTATTTGAATGTTGGATCAGTGTAAAAAAAACTTCTGAAGGTCTGATGAGAATTATATGGGTTTTGGAAAAACTCAAGTACTTCCATGTTTGTTGTGTAGTGGGGATATGTAATATATCTTGGATGAATAGTATTTTGGTCCCTACAAGGTGTTGAAACAATCAATAAGAGTGGTTTCAGGGCCTTATTGATGTCCATAATCAAGGGTTAGTGTATGTGTACTTATAGGACGGGGAGTGAATCATTGGATATTAGAGGATTTTATACATGTTTTATTTGAATTATTAATGGGTAAATGTGGTTTTCCTAGTGATTAGGGAATGTGAGAAACCTTCTAATTTATTGATTCTCTAAACTTTGTGGGAATGTTATGTCGAATCATTATTATTTATACTAAAAGAAGCATGGTTTATGCATAATCGGAGTTCAGTTTCGATGATTGTTGAAAATGAAACTCCTATGGTAAGGAGGATCATATCTCTCATTGAGGTCAGACCCTCATGTTGTATGTGTCGTGTGTGTAGTGAGACTAGATAAAGAGACACTAAAGGTTACAGTAGGGTGACAATGTGGGGAAATATGATCTTATATCTAGATATTTTAGAAATACATGAGTTGAAATATTGAATTAGTGTTGGTAGGAGTTGATGCGTTGGTATTGGGATTAGAATAAATATTTACATATTTTATGAATGAGTTTGATAGATGGTGACAAGTTCATCTAGAGAGACTGTGATGGCTAATTTATTTCATTAATTTCTATATATTGGTAGGATTTCTGGGTTTTAAGTCCAATAAATTAATTACACAAGGATTCAAGTTTAAACATCGATGTAATTATTTAGATGATATGTGATTCATCCAAGGGTTAATGAATCATTATTAGTTAGTGAAATGGAATGTTGATGTTTATATATGAGTTTTTATTGGAATTATTGTCTAGGTGAAGGAATATATATATTTTTTTCAAACAATATGACGTAGTGAGGTTGAAACCACATTGAGAATTTTTTATACAACTAGAATGTAATTGGATAAGTGACTCCTATGGTGGGGAGCACCATAATTCATAATTACCCTTATGATGGTGAGAACTATACCATATGGGTTAAATTAGGCTGTAATTATTTATTTTCACATAATAGAATGGTTTTTCTCAGTTGTATATTATTGTTGAAAATAGGGATGAGAATATATATCAAATTGTAGTGAAATGTGTACCTACAATTAATATATTCATGATAGACCCACATTTAATATTTCAGGTTGATACATGGGGAATTCATAAAATATTGGTGATCAAGGAAGGTTAGGTTTGGTGTTTCACAAACTCTCGAGTCCTCTCTATGATGAGAGTAATTATAATGGGGAGCTTATAACAACCCATGAATTTCAGGGTGTATACATTTAGTACTATGTTTGAATTCTGATTCTAGAGTAGCCTGAGTTCTTATAATTTGTATTATTGTTAAGAAATCTAGGAATTGTGACTTGTCAGTATGTTGTCATTAAATGTTGAATGAGACACCATTAGTGTTATGAGTGATATATTGATTGCCACAGTAATTTCTAGGTCATTGGGGATATTATTCAATTAATATAAGTCATATTTTAAACCATTACACTCATTAGAATAAATACTATAGGGGAGGTGTCACCATAATTTAGGGCTTCATAATTCAACGTATTTAAGCTTATGTATGTCTTATTAAATAGTTCAAACTATAATCGGTGGTTGCAGTCTATAAAAAAATACATATTTTATGGTATGAGAAAACTTCTGAAATACATCACATCACAAACCATATTTTACCCCAAAATAATGTTTTTTAGTGTTGGTATATCTACCTGGGTTTACCACCTCTAGACCCCAGATGACACTAAAAATATATTAGGTGACAAAAAAAGTCATATTACGACTGATGCCTGATTTGGATTTTGATAATCATGATAAGACCCGTCTAAATGTGTCCCCCCTTTTTAATTTATTTTCAGACCAGAATCAAGATAGGTAAAATATTCATACCCACCCTTCCAATACTTCTCCCCTAAATTATCATAGAGGGGTTGTTTATGAGGTTTTTTTAAAGTGTATTATGGTATGTGTACTTTTTTTATTTTATTTTTTGTCCCTAACCACAATATGTTAATTTTAGTTCCATTTCATCATGGCTTTTGATGTTGATTATACTATAAGATAGTGGAATTTTGTGATGGTGATGGGTTTCATGTGGCTTGGATATATGAGGTCACAAAATTCTAATCATTCCTCACTAGTTATTATTTTATTTAATAAATTATTCCCATTATGATTTTTGATGATTTTGACCTCTAAAAATAAAATAGATAATTAATAATAAATATTATAATTATTTTCATGATTTATGCTATGAGGTAGGATAGTAGGTGGTTGTACAATCTAGGAAGCACAATGGATGATTGTGTTTGATGTTTTTAAGTGATTATAAGAGATAGTAACTCCTATTTTGATGTAAGTTCTCCCACTAATACAAATCCATATTATTTTATGTATAATTTATTTCAAACAATCTATTCTTATGGGAAAAATTTTATAGAGAGACCAAGGGGACCGTAGAAAAATTTAGAAGATCAGGGCAGACTGCTTAGGATAATGAAAAGAGCACCTTAGAAATTTTAGTGTCTATGGATTACCTAATGATGATGAATATGAGTGAAATGAGTTTCATCTAAGTTCACGAGAGACCTGAGGTCAGTTTCTAGATGTGAGATGATTTTTGGGAAGTTTTAGACATGTCCACTATGAATTTTCATACAACTATGATGGGATTTATCCAAGAGTGAAGGGTGATATGATCATACATCAAACACCTAATGAGTGACAAGAATATAAGGGTCAAGTTAGGCTTAGTTAGAACCATGAATGTAACGCGTCCATTGTATGAGATGTGGGGTGATGGAAAATGGTTTTTGTAAAGACCCGTAAAATTCTAGGAAATTTTTTTTCATAATTTTCGTTGGGATTTTACAAGAGCTCAGTTTCTGAAGGAAACGAATTCTGAGGCCCGGTGTGCCCGGAATCAAATTCCGATGTTTAGCTCGGGTACATTCAGTGAATGAATGAGCGGGTTTTTCTAACTTCTGAACCGGTGATTGGAATCAGAATCTTAGGGCACCGATGAACTCACAGTGCCGGTAATTGCTTAAGGGGACCTTAAGCGCAGATGCGTTTTGTCGCATGAGGTGGTTAATTTTTGGGGATTCGATAAGTCTAAAATAAATTGTAGTGTTACAATTTATTTTTAGTAGAAGTTAATATATCCATAGAGAAATTGGAGGTGGGGCCACACCGAACCTAACTTCCCATGAGAGTGTCTGGCCAAGGGTGGTGGGGTCCGCAGGAAACCCCAACCCTTCACCTTCCCTTTAACTCCCACGAGCTTTCCCATTTAAAACCCCTTGTGTCTATTTTTATAACTCCCCCCCATTATTTGGGTAACTCCTTCTATCTCTTTCTTCCTCATAACTCATTCCAACTCACACATTAATTAATTTGTTGAAACTCTTAATCAATGGATTGTTTGAAATTTGAACATTTTATGCATGGCATGGTAAAAATAAAATAAGAGAGAAACATTATTTTATTTTTGGTAGGGTTGTGTGGAGATTTTGGGGGAAAAAGATCATGAGTTGTGAAGAGCACTTCATCTCCTTCATTTAAGAACACTGAAACCTTCGGCGAGGAATGACACACCCTTCGACGAAGGACGACGATGCACCCTCCATCCACTTCTTCTTGTGACAAGAGAGGAGACGTCAATTCTTTTTCGCGTGCACTTCTACAACGACGGAAGCGACAAACACCAATGACCGTCGTCACTCTCTATTCATTCTTCGCAATGAAGTTCATCTTCCGAGACTCGACGACGTGCGATGTCAATTTAGAGGTAGGGGTTAATTGCATTTGTTCATGAGTTATCCTTTGTCGTTCTTCGCATATATATTTGGGCCGCTTGATATCAAACTAATGGAAGGAGGTCGGACCGTAATAACACGGCCGAATCTCCTCCCCCATTTGTTGTTGTGATGATGCAGTTCGAAAAAAGGCAGTGCAGTGGAAAGGCACCATGCTGAATGATTGAGAAATACGGCAAGGATGCACGGCGCTGTCGCGTCGTGCCGTTGAGGCCGAATGAAACTGCGGCCGGAGACGGGGCCACGGAGGCAATTCGAAGACTCCTCTGGTTGATCATTCTGCGCGTATTGACGGGCGACGACAAACAGGTTCGGGCTGTGCCCACCAGGTCGGGTCATTCCCTAATGGGCCAGAACCGGACCCGGTTCTGGTCGACCCAGTTCAGGTCGGCCCGGGGGGGGGGGTATCGGGCAGGGTCGTACTGGACCCGAACCCCCTATTTTCGGGCAGTTTCTGTTGAAACGCCCATAACATGGGCTACTGAACTCCGATCAATGCACCGTTAGTTTTGATATGATCCTTGGATCGAGATGGTCGTTTCAGTATATTACACTCAATGTTTCATAGAACCTTGAGTACGGATGGGTTGGTTCGGACACGAAACCAATCGGGCCCTCGGAGCGGAAACGCTTATAACATGAGTTCTGGAAGTCCGATAGACATGCCGTTGACTTTGTGGGATTCCTCTTGATGAGACAAAACATTTGGCATACTTCACTTGACTTTTGGACGCAGTTGGATAGTGGTCGGGTTGGATTGAACCTGTAATCCAATGGGGCCCCTGGATTGGAAAAGCTGATAACATTCAAACTAGACATCCGTTTGACGAACCGTCAGCGGCGTTGGTGATCACGTTGAGAAACAGTCCCTATGAGAATACCCTATGAATGTTTGGGGTATAGTTGAGATACGACCTGGTTGGTTCACACAAGAAACCAACCGGGCCCCTGGGACGAAAATGCTAATAACTCACAGACCGGGCGCCCGATTGACACGCCGTCTATTGTTTTGAGATCCCTATGACAAGGTGGTCCTTTGAGATAATTCTTAGTGATACTTTGTGAATCTTGGAGTATCAACTAGTAGCTCGTGGAGAGGACCCTCCCAAAGACGAGCGTACGAAGTTCGATTACCGTGTAGCCGGCTGAGACCTGACGACTGCTTTACCGACTCGACTTGGAGTGAGTTGACTAGCCCAGTGGACGGAGCCCTACTTTGTTTGGGTACAGACCCATGGCGGACGGAACAATAATAAGTTTGGGTGAATACCTACGGTACTCGTCCGGAGAGTACCTCTGCAGGCTATTAGGGGGGATGCACTACTGTGTTTGGGTGACAGACCCCAGTGGGAAGCACTATTGTGTTTTGGTGGCTGACCCGCGGTACTCAAAAGGAGGAGAAGCTTAGCAGTATTAGGTTAGTGAGTATTACCTCGGTGTCGTGACATGATCATTGTAATCGACAGAGACAGGTCTCTTCAGCAGTTACGATTTCGATAATGAAAATCATGTTTTGTGCTGAGTCTATGACTTTTGTGTTTACCCCATGATTGAGATGGGTCACTTGATAAATTAGTAATATGTATGGGCATAAACCAAGGTAGTGGTTATCCGTTGATTTCATAACCTTTGTGTTTCCTCATGATTGAGATGGGTTACTTGATAACTTAGGTATAAGTATGGGCTTATACCTCAGTAAGGGTTATCTGTTGAGATCCATCTTTGTGGTTATCCTTGTTGGATTTAGTGAGACCACGAGGGTATCGGGGTCCCTACTGAGTATCGTTATACTCACCCCTGCACGGGCTATGCCCGCACCACCTTGTGTTGGTTGCAGACGATGGGAAACACTGACATATGCCAAATGTTTGAGGACTAGATGGTACCCGAAGGTGGATCTCCCGACGAGTCAGTATCCGGAGGCAGACTTCACAACGTGACGATACTTGGAGGAGTTTGATGGTTGATATCATTGTAGAGGCTATCTGTACCTACCCTTCTGGTAGGATCTATGGTGGATGATCCAGGAACTATGATCTCTGTACCTACCCTTCAGGTAGGATCCGAGGAGGACGACCCAGGTGCTGATTCCATTCTTCCAGCTGTTTTTCTTTTTCAGTTGTACATTCATTCAGTTGTAGCTGTAATTTCAGTTGTGTTTGTATTTTTTCCCACATACCTTTCATCACATTCTTTTATACTTAGTGTATTACTTCCTCTTGTACTCTGTGTCATTTTTTTTACAATTATAAAGGCAATGCCTTCCTAGATATCTGATTTTACGCCTTTGGTTCTAGTCTCCAGTCCCTGGCCTATGGAAGGCGGGCTTGGGGTAGTCATGACACGGGCCCCGAGGACGGGTCATGACAAATTAGTATCAGAGGGAGGTTCTACCACATGACTTATAACTCTGATATTATCTTTTCTGTGAAGAAATAGTGTTAAGGGTACCGAGTGTGGTCTTCAGTTCAGGGAGTCCAGTGTTGGTGCGGCGGCCGACGTATCCGTACACCAGGGACCTGACTACTAATTTCTGAATTTGTGCACGGAAACACTAATTGCGTGTGTGTTTCCAAAAAATTTTAATGTTAGCTCAACCAGGTCAGCTCACCAGGTATAAATCATTGGCTGTGTCGCATTTTTTCAGGATGTCTCCCCGCAGACAGTCATTTGGAGTTTCCGAGAGAGTACTCGATGATGGATCACCGAGCGATGAGACTCTGGTGCAGAGCCCTATTTCAATGTTGGCACTCTCGGGTGGCGTACCAGCAGCACCACCACATATTGGGCTGTAGATGCCACTAGTCGTACTAGTGGATGGTGCACGCTAGCAGAGCGCGATGCACGAGTTCCAGCAGTAGAGGCCTCCAAGGTTACGAGGTGAGGAAGATTCCCAGTCAGCAGAGGACTAGCTGGAGGAGATTTCTAGAGTTTTCTGGCTAGCTGAGACACCAATGGAGTGGATGGTAGACATGGCTACTAGTGTTTTCAAGTGAGTGACCTTGAGGATGGTCGACTTAGTGATGAGTCTTTAGTACATGGACCGATGCCTGAGATAGTGCCTTCGAGAAGTATGTCATCTATACATCACTACCTGTTGGTCAGCAGTTACAACCGGCGGTACCGGTATGTGAAACTTATAGACTTACTTCCTTTCACATGTTCCAACATCCGAAACCCTCACGTTCTGAGGAAAGCACGACTCACAGGCGGATGAGGACTGGCTTGAGGAAGTGGATGAGAGTTTTCTAGAGCTTATACAGCTTCGGCAGGTCGACATGTCGGTAGCCGAGAATTCATCGGGGTGTACCGATTGTTCTTGGTACTTGATGACAACGATATAATCAGTGCTTTAGAGCTTGGACCTCAGAGTGAGGTTTGTTGAATGGATATCCGAGTAAGCCCTCTTTCCTATATGCATTCCTACTTATTTTATGGTGCTAGAGAGAACCTTTGTGGTTGAATGTTATTTTGATGATCAGTTATAGCCAGTGAATGTTAGCAGTGGGAAGATGTGAACTGGCATTAGTCGCAGAGACTTGGACGTGTAAAATGATTCAAGAAGAGGAAGTTTCAAGGAAATATGAATATGCAGAGCAGCAGACGTGGAAGCAGAGCTAGGAGAGAAGCATGGGGTGGTGTACTTTTTGACACGTTACAATCACCCGCCTTTGTAGTCCCTGCTAGGCTCAGGGATCTAGAGGGATGGGGAAGAGAGTAGCTGCATGCGGTCAAGGAGTGTGACCTAATGGCTCTAAGAAAGATTCTAGGGACATTCTGTGTCCACTACTAGCTTCCATAGTAACAGACATAGATATGAATCATTCCTTCCTTCCACTAATCTTGTCCCAGACCTAGAGTTTTCGGTAATCCGTAGACATGACTCTCACATCTGGAGATACCTTGGGAGGAGACTCGATAATAAAACCTATGCCGACAGTGTGATCTGACCCACCAGGCGAGTGTTTCGGTGGAATCTCTTGGTGGCAGTGTTGAGGCCTTACGATGTTGGTCTGAGTATGGATTATATCCACAGTTCATACACGGATTGACTGTATTAGGAAAAAAGGTTGTGCTTATCTACAACGTCGGGATGAGTTTTCCTTGGTCGGTGAAAAGGAAACCTCAGGCAGAACAGAATAAACTCGTGCATGGGAGGGTGTAGCCGATCATTCATGGGTCGACCATCCTTACCCTCAAGGAAGAAGGAGTTATGAGTTTCAGTTTTAATCCAGAAAGAGATACCTCTAGTGTTCGAGGATGGCGACCATGTTCGTAAACGGGTCTCACCTCGTTGAGGTTTATGGAGATGTGGTCGATGCAGAAAGTTATCTCCACGCTTCAATGGACCCCTCTAGGTCCTTAGCAGGGTATGTGAGGTGGTTTACTGCTTGACCCATTTACCTTAGTTGCACCAGGTGCATGAATACTTCCACATATCTCAACTGAGGAGATACGTGCTTGACCCAACACACATCATCGACCTCAGGGAGTTGGAGGTCGATGACAGGGCGACATGCACGGAGGTTCCAGTAGAGGTTGAGGATTGATAAGAACAGTTCCTACGTGAACGGTCGATTCCTCAGGTGTGCTTTCACTGGCAGCACAGGAACCTCTAGGTGAGAACATGGGATCAAAAAGCTCCTGTACATGCTCAGTACCATTTTTGTTTCCCTAGTTTGTGTTACAGCTTTACGGGGATGTAAAGCCCTGAGGTGGGAGAAAATTAAAGACCCGTAAAATTAGAGGGAAATTTTTTTTTCATAATTTTCTTTGGGATTTTACAAGAATGCAGTTTCTGACAGCACCTGATTCCGAGGCCCGGTGTGCCCGGAATCAATTTCTGAAGTTTAGCATGGGTACGTTAAGTGAACGAACGAGCGTGTTTTTCTAATTTTTGAACCGGTGCTAGGAATCGGAATCTGAGGGCACCGATGAACTCGTAGAGCCGGTAATTGCTTAAGGGGACCTTAAGCGCAGATTACTTTTGTCAGATGAGGTGGTTAATTTTTGGGGATTTGATAAGTCTAAAATAAATTGCAGTGTTAAAATTTATTTTTAGTAGAAGTTAATATCTCCATAGAGAATTTGGAGGTGGGGACACACCCCACCTAACTTCCCATGAGAGGGTATGACCAAGGGTGGTGGGGTCCTCACAAAACCACAACCGTTCACCTTCCCTTTAACTCCCACGAGCATTTACATTTAACACCCCTTGTATTTATTTGTATAACTCCCTAACCCCCCCCCCCCCATTATTTGTGTAACTCCTTCTATCTCTCTCTCTTCCTCATAACTCATGCCAACTCACACTTTAATTAAGTTGTTGAAACTCTTAATTAATGGGGTGTTTGAAATTTGAACTTTTTATGCATGCCAGTCTTAAAATAAAATAAGAGAGAAACATTATTTTATTTTTGGTTGGGTTGTGTGGAGATTTTGGGGGGGAAATCTCTTGGGTTTTGAAGAGCACTTCATCTCCTTCGTTGAAGAAAACCGAAACCTCCAGCGAGGAATGACAAACCCTTCCATGAAGGAAGAAGATGCACCCTCCATCCACTTATTCTTGTGACAAGAGAGGAGACGTCAGTTCTTCTTCGGGTGCACTTCTACAATGACGGAAGCGACGAACACCAACGAACGTCGCCCCTCTCTATTCTTTCATCACAACGCCATTCTACCGCGACATTCAGCTTCCGCGACTCGATGACGTGCGACATCAATTTCGAGGTATGGATTAATTTCTTTTGTTCATGGGTTATCCTTTGTTGTTCTTCGTCTATATATTTGGGCCGCTTGATATCAACTTAACGGAAGGAGGTCGGACCACACCAACACGACCGACTCTCCTCCCCAATTTGTTGTCGTGATGATGAGGTTTGAAAGAAGGCGGTGTGGTTCAAAGGAACCATGTGGAATCATGGAGAAATACAGCAAGGATGGGCGGCGTAGTCGCGTCGTGCCGTTGAGGCCGATCAAAACCGCTGCCGGAGTCGGGGCCGCGGAGGCAATTCGAAGAATCCGCTGGTTGTTCATTGTGCGCGGATTGACGGGTGACGACTATTGGGGCCAGGTCGCGCCCTAATGGGATGGACCTGGATCCGGTTCGGGTCGACCCGGTTCGGGCCAACCCGGGGGGTGGGGGGGTATCGGGCCGGGTCGGACCGGGCCCAAATCCCCTATTTTCAGGCAGATTCCGTTCAAACACCCATAACATGGGCTACAGAACTCAGATCGATGCACCATCAGTTGCGATACGATCCTTGGATCGAGACGGTCATTTAATTATATTACAATAATGGTTTTGGAAAACCTTTAGTAGAGCCGGGATGGTTCGAACACGAAATCAACCGGGGCCTCGGAGCAGAAACACTTATAACATAAGCTCCAGACGTCCGATAGACATGTCGTCGACTTTGTTGGATTCCTATTGATGAGATGGTACATTTGGCATACTTAGCCTGTGTTTTTGACACAGTTGGATAGTGGATGGGTTGGATTTAACCTGTAATCCCATTGGGCCCCTGGAACGGAAAAACATATAACTTTCGAATCGGACGTCCGTTTGACGAACTGTCTGCGGCGTTGGTGATCACGTTGAGAAACGGTCCCTATGAGTATACACTATGAGAGTTCGGGGTACATTTGAAATATGGCTGGGTTGGTTTGCACACGAAACCATCCGGGCCCCTGGGACGAAAATGCTAATAACTCACAGACCGGGCGCCCGATTGATGTGTCGTCTGTTGTGTTGAGATCCCTATGACGAGGCAGTCATTTGAGATACTTCTTCATGGGAATTTGTGATACATGGAGTATCGACCAGTTGCTCGTGGAGCGGACCCACACGGAGATGAGCGTACGGAGTATGGAGACCGTGTAGACGGCTGAGACCTGACGACTGCTTGACCGACTCGACTTGGAGTGAGTCGACTTGCCTAGTGGACGGGGCACTACTTTGTTTGGGTGCATACCCATGGCGGACGAAGCACTACTAAGTTTGGGTGTAGAACCGTGGTACTCGTCTGAAGAGTGCCTCTTCAGGCTATTAGGGGGGATTCACTAATGTGTTTGGGTGGCAGACCGCGGCGGGAAGCACTATTGTGTTTGGGTGGATACCCCATGGTACTCAAAAGGAGGAGTACCTCAACAGTCTTTGTTTAGTGAGCAGTACCTCAGAGTCGTGACAGGATCACTGCACTCGACAGAGATGGGGCTCTTTAGCAGTTATGGTTTCGATAATGAAAATACTGGTTTGAACTGAGTCTATGACCATTGTGTTGACCCCATTATTGAGATGGGTCACTTGATAACTTAGGTATATGTATGGGTATATACCTAGGTAGTGGTTATCCATTGATATCATAACCTTTGTGTTTCCTCATGATTGAGATGGTTTAATTGATAACTTAGGTATAAGTATGGGGTTATACCTAAGTAAGGGTTATCTGTTGAGATCCTTCTTTTTGGTTATCATTGTTGGATTTAGTGAGCCCTTGAGGGTCTCAGGGTCCCTACTGAGTATCGTTATACTCACCCCTACATGAGCTATGCCCGCACCTCGTTGTGTTGGTTGCAGAAGACGAGAAGCGCTGACAGAGGCCGAGTGTTCGAGGACTAGATGGTACCCGAAGGTGGATCTCACGACGAGTTAGTATCCGGTGGTGGACTTCACGGCGTGATGATACTCGGAGGAGGTTGATGGGCGAGAGCATTGTAGAGGCTATCTGTACCTACCCTTCATGTAGGATCCGCGGTGGATGATCCGGGAGATGTACTATCTGTACCTACCCTTCATGTAGGATCCGAGGAGGACGACCCAGGAGGTGCTTCTATTCTTCTAGATGTTTGTCTTTTTCTATTGTACTTTCATTTAGTTGTAGATGTACATTCAGTTGGGTTTGTATTCTGGCCCACTTACTTTTCAGCACTTTCTACTGTACATAGTGTATTACTTCTGCTTGTACTCTGTGTTGTTTTGGTTACTGTTATAAAGGCAATACCTTCCCAGTTATTGGATTTTACTCCTTTGGTGCTAGTCGAAAGACCCTGGCCTATGGAAGGCGGGCTTGGGGTAGTCACGACACAGGCCCCGGGGACGGGTCATGACAGTTTTGATTAGCCACTTGTCTAAGAGACAAATCTTGAGAGATGTGACTCACGACTATGTTGAGGTACTCAGAAAAGTTTAGGACATGAGACTATGATTCCATGGGGGATTTTAGCGAGATTTATTGGGACGATCCATGGTTAGTTAGACGTAGAGTAATGATTTCTTTTAATGTTGTTTGACCAGACCAAGTGGTAAGGGCCATGAGATGCCTATATAATGAAACGTCACTAAGGCTTTATAAATATGGGATAATACTTATGTGATAGAGAGATCTATAATGGATTGTGGGAACTGTGTTAAGATACTTTTTTTCCATGTGTGTGACTCTAATAAAAAATCATTTCAAATGTGGGGGTGTTGATATAGGGAAATTTCTATACTAAGGGAGAGATGGCTCTAGGTGGATTTAACATGTGGGACATGAAATCCAATTTTTTTACATGACATATTAGAAAACCATGAGTGAGAACATATGGATTGAGAGTAGTTGGAATCCACATGGGTGAAAAGTTGTTCTTGTGGACCTTTCATTCACTGAAAAGGTAGTTTCCAGAATTTCGAGATGTCCATATTAAGAAGGCTGGTTTATTTATATTATGATTCAAGATGAGGACAATGTACCATACATTGATTGAAATGATTGTGGTTTAATAAGTGGATGAGGATCCCTACATTCAGTGATAGGGTATTCGATAGAGGTATATGGGAATTCTCCCTTGAGTGATCATATAATATCTAACATTAGGATTATAGAGCATAATTAATTCTATTAGGCAGTGGTCAATGAATTTGGTGATGCTCATCCCTATGTCTTCATGTATTTGCTGGGTTACAGGTATCATGGAATGAAGTATAAATTGGATTCTATAATGGTGCAAAATTAACGATGGATAGTTTTTTCGGTGTCTTGGTTAGAAAAAATGACCATATACATATAGAGTTATGATATACTGGTTAGCACATGAAATTTGGCACACATGAATAATATGATTATTTTATTTCAGAATACTCGCATATGATAAAGTATAATATGGTCACATGGTGATAACCTATTGAAATGTATTTCTAAAACCCTATAGAAGATCTTTGGTGTTAGTGAATCACATATGTTTGATTCCAGGTTTAGCATAAGAGATGTTGATGATTGGTCTGAGTCATCTTAATAAGAATTTGGAGGTGGGTTTTTTGAATACCTATGATGGAAATGGGGTCAATTGTTCATATTTGTTTTATTTAATTGGACTAGTGGGAAATGAAATGATATTTAACTATATACTTCCATATGAAACATTGGTAATTATATTGTTTTTATTAGATTATGTGTCCTCTAATGTTACTGATGGATATTATTTTGTTGTTTCTATTGTGTCCTTGATTCTAATATGAGGGAATAGTCTCCCTAATATATGGATTAGGCCCTAACCTCTATTTGTAGCATCTGGCATACAAGGAGGGCCACCTAAGTTCATATAGAATCCTCATCTTGGGCATTGATTACTACATCAGGGCCGATATATTATATATCCCCACATATTATATATTAATATATAAAAATAATATATATGTATTTATATATATATACATAGATATATATATATAATTATTCACACAGAAACATGTAAATGTGTCCATGTTTTTTAAAATGTAAATATATTCATATATAAATTAATAATAAAAAATAATTACCAATTAATATATTAAAATTTATAAAATAATTTATAATTAAAAATATTAGAAAAATATTTAACAATATGTAATTAATAATTAATAATTATTAATTAACAACGAATAAATAATGAATATATTAAATAATTAATAATATATGACAATAAATATGAATTTTTTTAAAAAATTTATTATTATCCAGTAATTGATATTTTAACTAGTTATTTATCGTCATTAAATTCATAAATATTTTTAATTATCCTCGATGACATAACATCATGTTATTAAAAATAAACATATAAAATAAATAAAATAATAAAAAATTATATTATATGGTGAATTTAGTGGTCAATAAAAAATTGTTTATAAATGACCTATTTATTATTGATGGTTTTCTAAAATTGGTTGAAAAATATCAACAATCACTTCTATGTCAATTTTCATATTCCAAACTAACTAAACTCTATTAAATTACATTTTACTTATAATGTGTTTGATAAATATATTTCTATCTAATGAATATTAGAATGTGGTAAGGATATCCTGACATAACCAATATATTTATGAAATTCCCCCTGTATTCGAATAGGGATAATAATTTTTTGTATAGACACCCTCTACCCCAAATCTTCAATCCACGAAACTGTCACTACAGTAATAAAGATAGAACCCCAGTATAAAAATATGACATCCTAATAAAACTTTATATTTCTCCAACAAATGTATAAATTCAAAATTCACTACAAATCTTGATGGATTTTAGAGATCCACTTATTGACTCCATTTGAATTCCCCAAGAATTCATACCCTATGTTGCTACATGAGATGTTTTTCTTGTAGAGACATGACCTATTGAGTTTCATATGATCATATGATACATATAATAATAATTTTAGACTATTTTATAGGGACACCTCATACCCCTACAATTGTTTCTAATTCCTAACACCTTGATAATCATCAAACCATGATTTGAATGGGATTTGGGGTCAACCCTATTCTAGTATACACTCTCATGATTGGGATATAATGTCACTAGCTTGTATCTACATATATCGATCATTCATGTGTATGAAAAAACGAGAAAGCTTAACTTACATGATTCAAATAGAGAGAACATTTTTGAAACCTATTAGTGAACTCTATATTATTATAGTTCCATCTCAACCCAACTTCCTATTCCATTTTAGGAATACCATGGCTCCCAAAACTTGTTATGGTTCCCTATTTTTATTATGAATTCATGAAATACTCCATTTATGGACAGTGTGGGGTGATATAATGGAACCAATGTACCCTTTAAATCAAGTGAATCACAATATATATTTATAAGATTATATAAGGGGGTGGGGAGGGATAATTCTAATGTGAGATGATGTAATATAATTACTACAAACAATGTCCTTCAAACATCTTCATCCTATCCATGTAGTGAACTTGATGAAAAATTCATATTCTCATCAACAGATTGAGGTGAAAACTATTGATTTTTAGATTGTTGGGTTTTCTGGGTCCCATTAAATAGTTCTACAAAACATCCAATTGAATTTAACTCATATGATTTTTATGTGAGTTCCCATCCTAATCATCCCCTATTAAATTAATTTAAAATGATTATTTCATTATTCTGGGAAACATTCCACCATAGAATCTATATTTAATGACAGACTTAACCGATAATCATGACATACAATATATTCACATTAATAAAAAAGTCATAACCCTTAATGAAGGAGACGCACAAGATGTTTGGGATTCTATTAGATTATCTTCATTGTCTTAGTTGAATTTGGTCTTCCCTACTATTTTAGAGGTTTACATGATTATTAGATATACTACTCTTTTCCTAATGGTAAAAGTTCTATCAATATCCTATATCACCATACACATCATAGGATATTGATCCCTCCACTTTCCATATTTGTGAAGATGAATTAGGGGATAACAGTGTCATATATATTCCACTCTATTTTTAGAGGAGTTTCTGTCACCCACTATTAATTTGCTCTAATAGATGATGATATATAACAAACATTAATCAGTTCATCTACGAATCTAAATGAATTGGGGAAATAAATCACTTTCCAAATATAAAATATTGATGTGTTTTTTCATGGATACCATGGTATTCACCCATTACCAAGACCTTCTGTATGTTCACCATTTCCATATGTAGGAAATAAGGAAAATGTATCACAACCAAAATGCTAAAGTCGAAGATAAATTTGAGAAGATCATTTAAGATATCATTATATTGGTGTTTTAATATAGTATGTTTTATGACCAGTATCATGATTGTTAAGAACATTATTCAGTAAATCTGAATCTACATCATTTTATCGATCGCCACCAGTATTTTATGAATGATTAAAATCAATTTTAAATAATAGAACTACTAATCTATCTGACTAATATATTTAAATCCATTTCTATTATATATTGGTAATGTGACTACGATAAGGTCTGTATGGATCACATTTATGAGGAACACATTACCTTTTGGGCACCAAAATTGTTAAAATATTTTCAATAAATGACATTGGCATGATGTATTATCATTAAAAATACACCGACCACATATAATACATATTCATTTAAAATCATAGGAAAACTACACAGTGATATGTGTATGATTTGTTGGTTAAGAAAGATTTGGGGAATGACTAAATTATCATTATAGAATATTTTTCTAGAATACTATGAAAACATATCATGTTTTTTGAATCATTTTTAATGTGGTTTTAGATAGAAAATAAAAAAATTCTTTATTTTAATAATGTATAACCATCGTGTCAATGTAAAGCATGTGAAATCAATGGAAATCATCAACATTATTCCTCCTAAAAACATTAGGGAATTGAGTGGAGTCGTAGGATGTATTTATTATACATGATACTCCATAACTAATCCCATTTTTATATGTCTACCTTTAATAAGATCTTGGAATAAAGGGGATAACTATCAATGGGATATTTTTTTCTAGAATTCCTTTTATTACGAAAAATGTGTCACCTGCACCCACAAGTCTTTATGTGAATTGGTGATGGTGATCCCTTAATCATTTATGTTAGAACCGTAGAGTGATGTATTGGTGAACTCCTCACATAGATAAATAAATTATGGACAAATATTATTCTTTTCTCACCTGGTAAGATAATTTTTCATGATGTTACTCATTATACTGACATTGTGATGAACAGTCATTCATTGATCTTTGAAATGAAAATTCTATTTAATGAACTGCAGTATCATGAGTAGTATTTAATCTCTCAAATTGATCCAATCACATAAATACTAATTCATCCAATTGTCACCTAATTCCTTCTATGGTGGTTTTCTATCATTAAATAATTTATCATTTAGGTTATGTTGTAGAAGGTTATTCCTAGATATTAATTAGAATAATTATGTATCCCACATTTCACCCTAAGTAGTGTAAAAATAAATAAATAAAACCATAATGATGAGGTATTATTCATCAATGATCATCCCAAAATATTTCAGATTTATTTTTATGGTTTTTTCATTTTCCTGATAGGTTGAAAAATAGAAAACAAAAATATTAACTAGGTTGTCCTAGAAATCCCACATTTCTCCCTTCTGAATGCATTGTTTACATTGTCATTTATATTTATATATGTTTTCCCCAAAATGAATAATATTATCAACCATTGTCATATGATTGGATATTTATAATCATATACTAGTGTCTTTCTCAAAATGAAAATGTGAATATTAGTAAAAAATCAATAAAATCTGTTTCTAATATGCCATTAGGTAAGTTGAGTAAATCTCGTTTCATGACTAAGTTAATGGATTCATGAAAGAGATACTATATAATATAATTTCATTTCTATATCATGCTTTTAAAATAATGAAGTTGTTGAATTAATGTATAGAATATATACATGCATGATCTAGATTATGATGAGAAAATCATAAAAATTTCATACGACAGGGTGATCTCTCTATTATCCAATAATAGTATATTTATTTCTACCACACCTACCACTATCATGCATAATTGGATATACAAATTGAAGATTTTAAAAAAATATCTAATATCAAGTTAATGTAGGTTTTCCATACTCAATCAAACCATTAAAATATTTCATCAATAATGAGGAAGAGTATCAATACCTCATTATAGGTTTATAGTTTTTCATCTATACACCAAGGGTTCTTAAAAATCATATTTGACAATGAGTATGAGATAATGAAGATAAATGTTTATTATGCCTTAGGGATGGTCGCCCCATTTCATAACTATGTTCATTGAATAATGATATATTTTCCCAATGATTCAATGGTATGTAATGTATCATGCTAAAAAAACACTTATTTATGCATTAGAAAAGGAAACCATGTCCCTGTATAATCTAGTGTTTGTGGAAAATATCATTATAATTTCATAGCATAGGGTGATATCTTCATTCATCCTCAATAAAAACATCATTCATACCAATCCTCCCACTATAATGCGGTAGAAAACCTATATAATAGTTATTTCAAAACAACAATATCTAATATATTTTATAAAATGGTCAATAGGGGTAGAAAATTATTATTTAGCCTATCTCCATTATAGTTTTCCCCCATCATACCACAACCAATAGTGTAACACAAGGTACCCCATATATGTAGAATAAAGGTTGTGTTACTCATAGAGATATGACCCCCATGAATCATTTTATTATCTACAATTAACTTTTTGATACTGACATGTCCTAGAAAAGGAATTATTTCATCGAGTGACATTATGATAAGAGGTTGAAAAAAATAAAATAAACCATGTCATCCGTCAAAACATGTCATATAAGAACACAACATGAAATTTCTCATTCATTCATCCCCTCAAAATAATTATTTCTATTTCTATGAAATCATATTATATTTGGAACGTGCCTACAAATATATATCCATACTGTAACACCTCTAGATTTAGTATAAAATTACCTTCATATAAATACTATGTTTTGATTTCTTGTTGTGCACTATGTAATTAAATTAAACTGCGGTAAATTTTTTGAGATAAAACATTATAAAAAAACTACAAGAATTTACTCATTACTTAACTTAGTTGATTACATCAAATAAAATTATATAAAATTAAAGGGTTAAATAAATATAATGAAAAAAAATTTAAAAACTTGGAGGATACATATATCATCTTTGCCATCGAGATTCACCACTAATAGAATTGAACATATAATGAGAATGAAAATATTTAATGGATAAAGAATATTGAAATATTATTAATATAGTATCAGTTGTGTTTCATAAGAAGTGACTATGGAATTAATTATTTTAGTAAGTCTATATATAGGAATCAAATTTGATAGTAATAAATATGGCCCATGGAAATATGGTCATTTAGAATTTTATTATTAGAAATATTATCATTAGAGATATTATTATTATATAAACAGGTATCAAATAATTGTAATAATGTAGGGAATTTTTCGAAAAAAAAATTAAAAAATAATATATTATATAATTAATAAAAAATTAAATAAAATTTTACATTTATTTAAAATATGTTATTATAAGAAATATATTGTTATATGTTAAATATTATAATTAAATAATGATTTTAGGACACTTAAAATGGTGATTTTAATTACAATTGAATGATAATATAAAATTGTTAGAATATATTCAATTAATTTTATTGGTATTGGGTAAAGATCAGCTACTATAAAATATATTTTTCTATGAATTACATTATAGAAAATATTTTTTATTTTTATTAATCTCAACTAAATAATTATTTTAATGAAATTTATTGATAATAAATATAAGGAAATAAATTGACATTCATATTATAGATATGAATTGGTATGTAATAAAAATAAATTTATTTTTTTAATAATGTAATTTTTTTATAACTTCTTGTAATATGATCTATATGTTTCTTATGTTATAAATCTACATATATTATGGTTAAAATATGATGGAATATATTATTGATATTAATAATATGTTAACAATAATTAAATCCCAAATTACTACGAAATATGAATGTAAAGAGTTAATATTTTAAAAAATTTATTTCCCCTAAAAATAAATTAAGCATTATATTTTATGTTTCCATTTAATTAATGTGTTACTAAATACAATAAATTGGATATAAAAAAGATAAATTGATCTTTCATTTCAACATGAAAATATTAATTTAGGATGAATTTTTGAGATTATTCTAAAATGAAGTTTTAAATAACTCTGGTGTAGAAAAAAATGAAAATATGATCTTTATTAAAAAATAAACATGAGAATAATATGGAATTATTAAATCATATTCTCTCATGAAAGAAATCTGTAATAAAACAAACTCCCTAATTTCCTACTATAGACTTTTTTATAGGGCATCTTCCTCCACCACAAGGATAAAAACGTCTCCCCCATTTTTTGGTCTTCATATGAGTCTTATGTTCACACTCTAATGATGGATCGTAAGAATCATCCTAAATTGATCAAATCCTAAATTTATATTTATATAAAAAAATATATCTTTTATTTAGAGCTAAAACAATATTCAAATTCGATTGAAATAAATTTCTAGAGAAGGACAAAGTCTTCATTAATAATGACCTTCAGTGCCATTTTAGAAGAGATAAACTCAACCTTTATATCAAACATATCAGATAAATCTTCACTAGGAACCTAATGCATCCTTTTATATTTATGATACTTTTTAAATTCGATTTAGGATTTCCAAAACCTTTTCAACTCACAATCCATGGATAATGATGTTCCAAAAATTTCATATAAAAATTTATTTATATCAGATAATCGTGGGGGATAAAACCAACCCTAATTTATGATTTCATCTCTTGGAGAGTAATCATTATGGTGTATACCTAAATCATGAGGTAAAGATGGACATGTTCCTTTCATATAGTTGTATGAGAAGAAATATATTATTTTAGAAATTTAGAAACATGATGTTTCTTTTTTCCCTTTGGGAAACCTGAAGTGAGAAGGGTAATATCTTGTTATAAAAGGGAATAAAATACATGTCGATCTAAAATCTCAGCTTCATATTAGTCATCCATATATTTCCCATACACATATTTAAGTTTTCCATTAGAAAAAAACTAATATCCTTTCTGGTTGTCCAAATATATCAGCATCCAGTCTCACTAAAACGGAATGGTATTCTTCATCCCTTTAAAATCCTTGATCTAAGGTATTGTTTTAAAAATGTGAAGAAGATAATGTCCCAACACATCCAGATTCTCCAAACCTAAAAAAAAGACTTTTAGTGCCAACTAAATTCATTACAACAGTAGAAGAACGAGTAATATATTCCTTTATAAACCCTTTGACCAATGTATCTAGTAAAGTTGTGACAACCTATAGAGTTCTATCTTCCTCAATAAGATCCACCTAGGACGGTAGATCCCTATTACCCTCCTCAACATGAAAGGACCATACCGGACACAATAAAATATTATACCTTTGAGTATCCTTATATTATATTATTACAATAGTTTATTTATACTTACACATGATATGGGGATGATGTTGTGTTCTTCCCCATAACCCAAAAACAATACCTGAATGAGCTTTAGATGAATTCCCTTGCTCAATTGAGATAATATCATTCATAAACATGAAAGGATTATCACCCTGAGCTACCAATGTTTGCGCCCTCAGTAACTGAGAAAAAACACATGACTTTCCATGATGTAAAGTACATACTTTTGGATTAACAGTTCATTTTACAGAAAATTCCATAAAATGATTTCCATTTGAGCTGCAAAATTTAATGATTTTATGATTATCTTTCGTAGCCAAATTCCATATTGTTTTTAAGAATAACTCAAATACTAATCATCTTAATATTAAAACATTTATTTCAATGTCATTAGTGGGGTTATTCATAATCACATTGTCATCAAGAGGGGCATTGAGATCAATCTCAACTGTTATTATTACATATTGATCATACCTCATAGGTAAGGATTACGTTACCAACTAGATTGGTACCCTAATTACAACAAAAATACATTGAAAAAATTATGATATTATAATATTGAGTTGAGACTATGAACCCTCAACCATACATATGAAAACAGTTCTTGAACTAAAATAAACTAAATTACATGGACTATTCATTTAGATAAAGAATTCCAGGCATCAGAAATAAAGAGACTATAGATCACACTCAAATCAAGGACTCCATCGACTGAAAATTAAAATAGAAGAGTCTTTATCCTATAGATATGCACCTATAACTGAATAACCCCAAACAAAATAGATTCATCGAACTAAATCGTTAAGTGGCCACGACTTTTCACCATTGGGATAGAAATGCGTCCTTATTATGGAATTTTTACCCATGCCTAGTCCATCCAAAAATTATTTTAGATTGGATATAACATATGGGTGGGTGGTAATTTCCTAATAATCCTACTAGATGACGAGCCTTTAAAATACACAAGCCTATGCTAACCAGTTTCATGGTTAAGTCCAACAGTATCAACTATATAAACTTCCAAAACTGAAGAACCTAATATGTGTCATAGAGTATCATTAGAAATTTGGAAGGGCACATTATTGTTTTCTATAAATAAAAACAAGGAACCTATAAAATGTAGAATTTAAATTTTCAGTGTTTTTCCATATATTCTATCATATTTTTCATTGAGAATCTCACTGATCCTCACCCCATCATTTCCGTAATCATTAATTTGTATATGATTAGAACAGAATAATGTTTTTTAAAATGTAGAAAAATTCATGAAACCATTACGGTAAAATTATTATAGAATATATATGAGAAAATTTTAATAAAAAAATATAAATTTAGTAACTAAAATTATACATTTTGGAAATATTATCCTTCTACTTCATTCTAATGTTTAAAATTTTATAAGTTGTGTTAATTTTGTTGTAAAATTAATTTTTCAACATTATATATATACTGTTATAAAATTATCTCTTTTCAATTTTAGAAAAGTAATATTATTAAATTGATTTATTTTGTCGAATAAACATATATATGTTAATTTATATGGGAAACTTCATTTTTAGTTTCTCAAATAAGATACCAATGTTAAAAAATTATGTATCAAAGTAAAATTAAATTACGATAAGAAGATAAATTAAATGGTAATGGATTAGATTATCTCAAAAAAATATCCATTATTAATGTAGATGATAGATGTATCTACCAGTTGTCATACCCATTATATAATTTTCCACTTTTGTTTCTATATTAATTTTAATGTGAGATGTCTGTAATATAACAATATAGGTATTTACAAAATGTTTACCCCTCTCACTTATCAAAGAACCCCTTCACCACCCAAATTATTATATAACAAAAATAAATTTTGTTATACTATGATATTTACAAATCACTATTCAACCCTACATACCATCTTTTGGTGGTTTTTTGGTAACCAAAACACCGTTATAACAAGTCTTACGTAGTTTTCATGATGGGTAAGGTAAAAATTTATAATCACACTTTTTCATTTTTATTTCCTAAATTCATCATCAACCACATTAGAAAACATTCTACCAATAATTAAATAATAAAATATATATCATATGTTTTCAAAAATGATATCAAATCGGGGGAATAAGTATTTACAACTTTCCTCCAAACTATTGGAAAAATGGAAATGTCACCTGAGTGTATTTTCAGACTACCACTTCAATGAAAGACATATTGAATCATTCAATGCATCCTCTAATAGATAGTTATTATAATGTATTTAATCAATGCATAATATTTTAATTATGAAGTAATTATTTTTAATCAATTATTAATAACTACCTTCCTCCCCTACCATTCATTGAAAAATTAAAATTCTTTCTATGCGTACATGTAGATTAGTTCCACCATAGACAACATGATCATTATCGTCACTTATTCCAGTAGATGGTTCTAAATATTTATTTCATGAATATATATTAAATTAAGGAATGATGTATTTTATGAATATGGTTCTTAAGGGTTGTCATGAATATTATTTATTATTACAGCATAATCATTTGACATTAATAAATTACACAAATATTCGGTCACATATTTCATATTTATGATTCATAATTAAAAACTCAAGTAATGTTATTCGGTACTTATAAATCATTATGAAACATTGAATCAATTAAATTTAATACTTTTTGAATGATTATGTTTTTATCAATGAATGGGGAATGATATCTCTATTATAAACCATTATGAAATGATCAAAATTATTAACATCTGACAAGGAAAAATAAACTATAACTAACTAATATATGTGTGGATAATGATTATAAATAAAGTAAATAAAAAATATTATATGTGAATATTGTTTTAAAATAATATATTAATATTTTTATGTATATTATATACGATTTTAGAGCATTTCCAACCAACAAATAATCGAATGTAATAGTTTCATCTTAATTTTACTTCATTTTCCTTGTTTTTGTACTATGCACATATTATTATGTTATATTGAGTAATTACATCCAAATTTGGATTATAATATTACTATTATATACCCTATCATCATATTTAGGATTATTTCAGTGATATCACCCTTCACATCCTTTTGATTAAATTAATAAAAATATCATAATGTTGTATTTAAAATCAATGAATTTTAATTCTATTATAAATAATATTTTTTCATGACCTAACCCATACCAGGGGTTAAGATGCAACTACCCCAAGCCCTCCTCTATAGGCCTAGGGCTGGGGACATGCACTAAAGATACAACAAACATTGGGTAGCCTTTGACTATGAAACTATACAGACACACACAAAGCTAAGTAAATGCAATAGTGCAGAGGGAAAATCAAAAAAGGCAAAACACATCTATAAATATTCGACAACCATGTGTTGACCTTTAAATAGTATATGTATTGAAAAGTAAACTGAAAGGAAAATTGGAAAAATAATCACCCTACTAGAAAAATGCCACAACCCGATAACTGGTGAAAAAGTAAAACAACTAAGAGATCCAAAATCATGGATAACACGATAAAACCCCCACACACAGTACTAGCTCACCCCACCCCTAAGATCCTATGTATTCATGATCAACATGTAATTAATTTGAAAGGGAACACCATGTTCATGCAATGACAATGTTGGGGTGTGTATAAAAATACTCAGTAGGATGCCCTTATGGCTCAGGGAAGAAGCAAGAGAAGTACCAAAGTGGAGATTGGTAGAGATAAAAATGTATTATAAATAATATAGTATTGGAGTGCTTCTCAACCGAAAAAGAGTGTAGTTGTCTCATCCAAACACAAGGAGATATAAACGGTGAGAAAATTAACTTCTTGTCGATTCTTTGTTACCTATAATAGGAGAGTAGACTCATCCAGCCATGAGAAGCTTGACATGGAATGCATGTGGCATACCCCTAACACCTTTGAATATAATGTAAGGATAGTAAAAAACATCCAAGTATTATGTACTGGTAAAAGTAAATATATATATATATACACATGCATAGAAAGCCCATTTAATGGGGTAAGGGGATCTCCATCTCACAGCTCATCCCAAGAAAAGAGTCACTAAATGTTCCAAAAGTAACCACCAAATATTCCCAACATATGACACATCTTCTCTAGAATACACTTCATGATGGAATCAATCATTACACCTCAATATTATCCACTTTGGGTGTGTCTGTCTCACATGCATAGTTTTAGGTCAAGTCATAAGGACGTGTCCTTGTGGGAAAGTGGTACATCTTTCTCAAGAGTCTAAAGGATGTGTCAAATAATGTCTCATCACTGATATGAAAAAATGAGGTGTAAACCCAATGTATAGGATACCCAAACCCTAATTCGACAATGGGATTCGACTCTAATAGAAGTCATAGAGGCAACCCATTCTATGATGCTTCAGGGGGATTACACTCTAGTAGAAGTTGTAGAGGAAACCCGCACCCTGATGCATCAGGGGGACTCCACTCTAGTACAAGTCATAAAGGCTACCCACACCCCAATCCAACAGGGGGATTCCACTATAGTCGAAGTCATAGAGGCTACCCACACCCTGACACAACTTGGGGATTCCACTCTCTTATAATTCGTAGAGGATACCCACACCATGATGCATAATGGGTATTCCACTTTAGTAGAAATCACAGAGGATACCCACACAACGATACGTAAGGGGGATTCCACTCTAGATCATTGAGAAACACCGAAAATACCTGCTAGATTGTACCTCTAAACAAGATAATCGGGAAATTCACCACCCAACCTGGATAGAGGGTAACACCGATAGTACTTTGGTGATTCCACCTAATCACAGATATCATCGAACATTGCCTCAAATAGATTTCATACCTGGAACATCGAGCGTCACCCAGATAGGAATCTCTCTTGAAACATATAATATCATATCTTTAAAGACACTATAGTGGGCACCATCGTGTTCTACATTGAAAAACATTCACGATAGGATACTCACATTGCAAAATTTTATTTTAAAAGACGGTGTTATGAGAGATGGAAGAATTCATAGTGGTACATGGTAGGTGTGGGGCCCATATGTAGTTTTGACCTACCACCTCTCTCTGTCGTGTACCTATCCATTCTCAGGTACTATACTACGAAAAGATTCCCCAAAGAATGTCAGCTTAGTCCCAGTATACTTGACACTCCTAGAAAATATGTTGATGAGAGCACTATGCCATCATTAATTCGATGGTCCAAAAATATAATCATGCTTGAAAACCCCCTCAAACACCTCTAAAAAAATGTACCGCATCTCTTCAAACATCTTCTCCACTCTCCCAAGAGTCGAAGCTGACCCAAACCATGGTCTCTCTTCAAACTAGCACAAATGATCCCTCATAGATATTTATTCCATGATCTCAAATTTAATGAGATCACAAAAAATACTCCACATATCCAAACAGATATTACTATTGAGAACCTTGTTAAAAAATGGATCGACTTTTTTTTGTCAGAAAAGAAAATCTGATAGAAAAGCCACAAGTCAACACATTACGGTCAAATGAAATGTCATTTGTCCCATTCCTCTAGCCCGAAACAAAGTATACAATCATTACATTGTGATACTCTCAAAAAAACATATCAAATATACTTCTCATTCTTCCAAAACCAATAACCAGTGATAATGTTGCACTTCACCACAAAGTGTGCAAGTCGGGCCTCCTGGGGCACACACCTCAACGTTGGATCAAAATACCAACTGTTGACATGCAATGTCTACACATAGACAAGGGTTGTTCCACCACATATAGCACATCATTTGGACACTATATACAGGATCCATGTCCCAAACATATTTTCTGAATAATTATAATCTATTTATTATATTTAAACATAGTAATTTTGTAGACCCGAACACTGAGACAAAGAGTTAAAAGTCCTAAACAGGTCTAAAAACATTTTTCTTAATAAGAGGGACCAATTACTATAGATGAAACATAATACGGGCAAGAAATTTATGAGAAAATGATGTCTTACGGTGTTAAGAGCAGTTTGGGCATGTTAGTCCCAAACTAACCTGATCCCTCCACCAGGGTCGGCACACCTCAGCCTGCTAAGTCTGTTGTAGCCAGCTTGTGGCCCTATATGCAGCCCAACTCATCCTCTATATCCCATCTCGGCCCATATATCCATGACCAGGCTTGGGTTGCCTCCAGCTACGCCCTGTTAGTGCATGACGCGATTGGCAGCGGCCTCGAGCACCCTCGGTCCGGCTGCATTAATGGGGATGACTCCCCACGTTCTCTATATCTTGGTCATCCCCTAATCCCGTAATTCCACAAGACACCACTATCTTGGTGTCGTTGGTTCCCTTCATACAGTGCACCTGTGCAACCTCACCGTCCTGTCTCGCTACATCCTGGCCAAACAACCTCAACCCCCAGCTAAGTCAGGTAGCCGCACTTCCATCCCACTCCACTCACCAACCTTGGATCTCAAGATGCCACGCGTTGACCCTTCTCTAACACCTCTGACCCGTGCTTGGATTCCCTCAGACATCTGGATTCCCTCGCAACCCCACTCCAGCCAGCTCTCCAACAGTGACTTCTCCTCCAATGCACACTCTGCAGCCGCCACATGCCTCTTTCATCCGCTGCTGCCGGAGGATCTTCTGCACACAATACCGACCCCTCTGGTGGTCTCATTTCGATTTTGTGAGCATAAATGAGAACTATATAATGGGTTCTTCTCATAACCATCTTTTAATAATCAATCCACTATCAGTTTATCATTCCCTAAAGGTAACGGGGGTATCTATGAAGAAAAAATGAAGATAATTGTTTTAGAACAGAGATCAGTGGATGTGTTTGGGCGACCATCAACTAATTAAAAAATTCATCATAGTATCATATAAAAACTCCAATTAGTGTTTTATTAGGGTATAACCCTACCTTTAATGATCCATTTAGCATTGATGATTCTATTGTTGTGCTCTATCTTCGATCTTCCAATGTTCTGGAAGAGATCACTCCTCGATCCGATGAAGAATGACTAGGAATATGATAGAGGTAGAGAGACACATTTATGAGGGTTTTAGAGATTGATAGAGGGTATAGGGTTACACCTAATCCAAAACTCATAACTCTATATTAATGGAGCTCCTCTTGGTGTGAAAACCGAAATATATACACCCAATCATTTTATGTCACACCTAGGAAAAACACCCCATTCCAAACTCAACATAGGTCTCTATTTTCCCATCCAAAATCACTTTTTATTGTTATTTCATTTGGTTTGAGGGGTAAAATAATTAATTTTAATTATTTTTTTTACTATTTTTCTCATGGGTGGTGTTTTTTACAGAGGTCTCACGCCGAAAAAAGTTATACCCCAATGAGGGTAAAAGTTGTGTTCCATACTCAATCGTGGGATCTGATATCTCTTCTGAGATACCGTTTAGGAGATATCCCATTTCCAACACATGCATGTTACCAAAACACTTAATATTTTGTATAATTTACTCCAGGAATAGTGAGCCTCATAATTGCACATAGTATCATCACATAACTCCAGAAATATTAGTAGAAAAAATATAATTTCACACAAGAAAAAAACTAGGTCTCTACATCATTCCCTACGTCAAATGTTTCGTCCCTGAAAATAAAATCTACGGAAACAACTAGGGATATTGATCTCACACCTCACCCTCCCTCCCCACAGAAATACATGGACGTTACCATTCTAGACCAATATTAAAACCAAAGGGATTGTTCTTTCTCATATGGTCTACTCATACCGATGATGTCTGTTGGAACTTGCAGTAGCCTCTTTAGCCGTGACACGTTGGTGACAGTGTGTTCTCACTCCAAATATTGGGGTTAGGGAAAAGTAGAATACAACCACTCCATCTATTTTTATGGTCCCTAATGGCCCAAAAAACATGGGGTATTGTTTTTCCTCTTTGGCAGAACCTCTATATACGACATCAGGACTGGAATCACTGCATTTCCCAGGAACATGGTCTCATGATTCCCTACATTAGAATATACATCTTCTGAAACACCTATGGAAATATATCACACAATATTTCATAGTCGAGGTCTCACATATGAGACTATATTAAATTAATTGCAACAAATCCATAAAAACCATCAACTGGAGAAAAGATATACCCTCATTCTTCACCCGGGTTAACTATAGGGAAGTTAAATACTCTGAAACTACAAACACCAAACGAGCCTAGGACTTCATGCATGAAGTTCAACCAAAGTATCTATCTTAGTTTCAAGTATCTGTGGGAAAAGATGTACCCAAAAAATTAGTGTTCTATGAATAACATGTTATAACCTCTCAGAAGGTATTGTATCCACATCTTTATGGTGAAGACTATCACTACCAGCACCATATAGTGAGAGTGTAGTTCTGTTTAGGGGACCCTATCAGATCAACGTATGCTTGATAACTATTGTATCAAGGATGAAGTTGAGAACTCAAGGTACCAACAAACATGGAAGGTGATTAAACTCATATAACAGCAAGAGGATAGACACAGATAGCACATTGAATAACCGATATGCATTTTCCCATCTTGGAAGGAGATTAATTTCCAAAATAGTCACTCTACAGATCCTACCAACGACATATCGAGAAAAAAGTTTCAAAAAGGAAAAATCTACTGAAAATGAAAAGACCTTCTCCGACACATCACTACAAAACTCCACTCTAAAAAAACAAGTCGGATAGACTCATCTACCACACCTGAATACAATCCTATTTGGGCAGAACTAAATCACCATCATTGTTTTTATCGCATCACAAAAACAAGTCTCGGTAGGGGAAGGACCACTCTTCCTCATATATTCGTAGTTACCTCAAACAACACCAACACAAGGTTACACCGACACCCCATGTCACCCTTGTAAAAAATTAAGAAAGGAACATGGAGAAAAGAGTACATCTCATAGTTTATAACAAGTTTGATTATGAAAATTATAAAAGACACAGGGTGTTCCTTTTATCATCTCATGCGCTATGGGATAATAAACATCTAATGCTTCTGGTTTTTCATCAACATAGCTGTAAGATTCTTAAACCTAATATGGGAAACCTGGTGGTGGTGGAAATAACTTACAACAACATCCCATGTCTCTAACTCCTCCTACTCTTCGTCCAGCACCACCTCCCTGGGGACCACCCTGATTACGACAATGTCTCTGCCGGGGTGGTCTACCTGCTTCCTACCTAGTGTTCTCAACACATCAGGTCATGCACTCTAGTGTCAAGTGACCTCTCCCATAAGAAGAATAACACCATCCCTCCCCATGCTATCTCCACAATATGAACTACCTCAGACCCATTGGACTACGTTCCTAAGACCGATTATGGGGAGGCCATCTCCATAAAGATATTTTCGACTGATGCCTACTTCCTATGGTAGACGTATCAGCTCTGTTGTGATATCTACCTAAAATATATGTATATTTTATCCCTAATAAGAATTTCTCTATCAACACCGCCTGATCTAATAACCCAGAATAGACGGGGTTACACAAAGGCACTATGATTGTATAGATCTCTATGTTGAATCTCTTCATGAACTTCCATTATCAGAATTAACTGTTATAGATCATGTACAAAGATGGGTGCACCTGGTCAATAAACCATGTCATGTAATCAATCAATGTCATCCATATATGATGAAAATAAATGGTATATTGAAGTCGAATGGAGCACAAGGACGGGAAGAACTCCTCACAATATAGCTGCTGGAATTATTCCCACGGGAGTGTCGAATCATCGTGTATCTGTGTAACCAAACTCCAAAAACTTCCAACTGCTCTATGGAAATAGATGGAAAAAAAATCCACCATCTGATTTGTTGATTTCTTTTCAATCAAGAATAGGTTAACCAATGAATCTAGAAAATCCTATACTATATGAAGCTCTTTCTCACCACAGAACCGCAATTGTCTATAGAGTTAGAACTCGAAAGGTGCACTTAGCCAACATACGTCCTCAACTTAATCTAATGGGGATATCTACTACTCAACATGTGGAAGTGTTTCTGCCTTACCACCTAGATAAAGGGGCACACATGATGGGTCCTAAAATGGGGCCTCGTTTCTCATAGGGTCTCCATCACGAACATGAGCTAGTTTCCTGGATAGGTGTCATTGCAAAGACATCCTGAATGTTATAATGGATTGTTGTGGACATATGAGAACATATATATATATATATATCAACATCAACAGTGGGAATATTAATCAACAATTATAGTCTAATACTGGATCAAATATGATTCATGTAGGGTCTTTTTCCTACAACAAGTGTCTCACGGTGCTGTTTCAACAAGAAGGTAATCTGGATCCTAGTGAATGGATGTGTCGGCCACCTAAACCATCACTGGACTCCCTATCCAAAGAACATATCTCATGAAAACATGTCATTTTTTTTACTAAACCCAACAATGATATTTTTAGGGAAACATTCGAACAACATACCAATGGTTGAACCACCTCTAATACCACTTGGTCATGATCCAAAACTACCTGAAGCCCACCTCTAGATGAGAGGGGCTGGAGAGTAGCATCGAAGGCACAGAAAATATATAGGAGGCCTTTACCAAATTACATGTACACACACACATAGAAACAAATCAATGAAATAGTGCCGAGGGAGAAGAGAAAATGATACAAAACTATTATAAATAAGAAAAACCATGCATCCACCTCTAAAAAGTATAATTACGGAAAGGTATACTTATAGGGAAAGTGAAAATATACAAGGCCAACTAGAAAAGTTCCACAACCCTGAAACATGTGGAAAATTAAAATAGGTGATAGATCCACGATCATATATCCCAAGCTACAACCAGTGCACCTCGTCCAAGAACCTCATATCCCAAATCACTTCAGTTTTTATGATCATCCTATCTATTGTCTACAAAGGAAAACCAACTGTAGGAAACTCCCAAGAAGGGGTGAGTATAAAAATACTCAATAGGATGCCTTGATGGCCCAGGGGATAAGTATGTGAATTAATGAATAAGGGCGGAATAGAGATAACAAGGTATAGGAAAATAATACAGTATAGGAGTGCAGCAAAACCCAATAAAGGTGTAAAGTAACCCTGTCTACAAACAAGGATCTAGAAATGGTAAGAAGATGAACTACTCGTTAGGTATTGACTACATATAAAAGGATTTTAGACTCATCTGACCACGAGAAGCTAGGAATATAAATCACATGGAAAACCCCTGTGTCATCGCCTCTCATAGAAGGAGAGTAACCAATACCCAAGGAGTGGGTACTGGATTCAAGATATATATATATATATATATATATATATTAACAACCAAATAATCCCAAATAAGGGTGGAAGGGGATCTCCATATCATTTCTCAACCCATGAATAGAGTCTCCAATAGTAACAGATGTAACAACCAAAGTTTCCAACATCCCACATGTCTGCTCTAAACTACATGCCAAGAGGGACTCTTTCACCACACCTTGATTCTATTCTCTTTGGGTGGGTCTGTCTCGCACGCATGGTTTAAAGTCATGTCACAAGGATGCATCTTGGAAGGAAAAGTGCACCTATTCCTTGAGAGTGCAAAAGATACATCAAACCATGAATCATCACTGATTCACACAACATATGTGTAAAACCAATGTATAGTATAACCACACCAAGATAAAACCTGAGGATTCAACTTTGATAGATTTCGTAGAGGCGACTCATGCCTTGGTGCATTAGGGGGAATCCACTCTTGTAGAATTCATAGAGTCTAACCACACCCTAATGTGTCAAGGATATTCTATGCTATTAGACATCATATAGGCTACCAAAACCCTAATACCATAAGGGGATTTCAGTCTAGTGATTTCATAGAAGAAACCCACACCTAGATGCATCATAGGGATCCCACACTAGTAGAAGTCATAGTGGCTACCCCCAATCTAATGAAATTGGGGTATTCCACTCTAGTAGACGTTGTAGAGGCTACCCAGATGTTGATTTTTCAAGGGGATTCCAAAATAGTAGAAGTCATAGAGGCCACCCACACCCTGATACACCAGGGGGATTCCACACTATATAATCGAGGAACAACGACCATCCCTATGGGATGGTACCTCTTGGAATGATCATTGGGAAATCCACTACCCAAACTGGATAGAGTGTAAGCCTAGTACTGATCTAGTGATTCTTCCAGATCATAATTGTCTTCGAACATCTCCTCGAATGGGTTTCACGCCAGGAACATCGAGCATCACCATTGATAGGAATCACGCTTGAAATATTTAGTATCACATCTCTAAAGCCACTATATAGGGAACCATAATGTTCTACATTGAAAGAAACTCATGATAGAAAACTCACATCCCAAAATCTGAGTTCAGAGGAGGGATCCACCATAGATAGAAGAATTCAAAGTGGTACACAGTACGTATGGGGCCCACACATCATGGTGGGCCCACACATCGTGTGGCCCTACCTCATCACCCGGTCATGTACCTATATATTATTGGGTACTGACATATGAAAAAGTACCCCTAGGTGTGTCAGCTTACTCCTAGAGTAAAAGACACATCTAGTCAAAAGCTCGATGAGTGCATGAAACTCCTCTTTAAATAATAGGGCCAGAATAATAACTGGCTAGGAAAACCTACTCAAACAGCTCCAGAACATTTGACCACATTTCTTCACACATCTTCTACACTCTAAAGCAAACCATGGGTTCTATTCAAACACGCCAAAAGGATATTTCACAGATATTCCATTCATGTTCTCAAATTTAATGAGATCATGATAAAGGCTCCACATAACCAAATGGAAGACATCATTGCAATCATTGAAGAAAAATATGAAAGATAGACTATTTCTTCACCCCAAATGGAAATATTATTGAGAAGTTTTATGTCGTTGCATTGTGCATGAATGATATCCCGTGGGGCCCATTACTCAGTCCTGAGTCAAATTACATGGATTTTCACATTAGAACCCTCTCTAAAAAACACATGAAATGAACTCCTCGTTTTTTCGAAACTGGTAACCGTTCAAAAAGTTAAAAGTCACCACAAACCAACATTGGTTTAAAAGCCTAAAGTTTTCTTGAAATGTCCGCACAGAGACAAGGGTTGTTCAGCCGTTAAAGGCATATCAATCAAAAAACGTATGTTGGCACCACGTTCTAAATAAGTTCTCTAAAAATAATAATTAAATAATAATAATTATTATTTAACTTATGTGTTTTGTGAAACCAAACCCTAAGAACATGAATTCAAAATCGATAGCATGTCTATAAAAGATCATCTCGATTAGATGTACTTGTGGCTACAAACTTCATGTTAAATGGATGCATCATTTAAGAGAAAATGACGTTTAGAGAAATTTAGACCAGTTTGGGCCGGTCCAGCCCAAACTAACTAGAACCCCTCTGTCGGAGCCAACCCCCAAGACGACCCGGTCCATTGCTGCCAACCCTGCAGCCCAACACGTGGCCCGACCTGTTTGTCATTGCTCAGCCTGGCATGGCCTATCGCGGCTTGGCTCGGCCTGCCACCAGTCGTTCCCGACTGGAGGCCACATAGTTCCCCCTTAGCATGGAAACATCAACGTGGATGACCACTGGGTTCCCCATATCAGGGTGGGCCCCTGGTCCCCTGACATCATAACATGCCAGCATCCCAACATCACTAGTCCCCTTTTTCCAGTGCACCACCACAACTTCCCTTCCCTACCACGCTCCATCTCAGTCACCCAACCTCAACGTCTATCTATGATGTGTTATCACACTACTAGCCCACCCCACTCACTAGCCTTAGCTCCCCATCTACATTGCCTCTAACCTTCTCTGACATAGTCGGCCCATGCTCAACTCTTATTTTCATTTCAATATCCCTTGCAACCCATCTCTGGCCAGCTCACAAGCCACGACTGCTCCGCTGTGGTGCCCTCCACGACCGTTACGTGACGCTTCAAGCCACCACCGCCTGCAGATCATTTTCCTGCCCTACTAACCCATCTAGTGGCATGCTTTTGATTCCATGAGAATATTTTCAAACCTTACGATGATGGGTTATCATAACTGACCTACAATCAATGATCTCCATCTAATAATCATGCTCGAATGTTAACTAAGGGTATTCATAAATAACTGACAAAGAAAAGTATTTTAAAACAATTATTGGTGGTAATGTACATGAATTCATCGATGAATTTAAAAGGAAAATCAAGGATTATCAAACTAAGAATCTAATTTTTTGTATACAAGGTAAGAATCCTACCTTGAATGTTCCATGTAACTTCGATGATTCGATCTTCGCAGTATAGTTTCAATCTGCCGATGTTCTATAGGAGATCCCTCCTCGATCCGATGAAGAATGAAAAATAATAGGATATAGATATATATATATATATCATAGGGTTTTAGAGAGAGAGAGATGGATTATGGTTAACCCTAATATGAATCACCTAACTCTCTATTTAAAGGAGCTCCATAAATCCTCAAAATTGAACCATCTATGCCCAGTTATTTTAAGTCTCACCTAGGCAAAACACCCCATTCCGAACTCAACAACGATCTCAGTTTTCCAATCCAAACACCAGTTTGAATGTTATTTTCTTCATTGTCAGTGGTAATATAATTATGATTCATTATTTTAATTATTAATTTCCCCTGTGTGTCATTTTTAATAGAATTCATACACCGATAAGAGTTATACCCCACTTAGGTTAAACTCTATGTTTCAGACTCAACAATGGGCTCAGATTTTTGATCCGAGCTACCGTTTAGGTGATATCAAATTTCTGAAATGTGTATAGTAAAAAACCAATTAATATTTTTTGTTTAATTTATTTTAGGCACACCAGGTCTTAAAAGTGCATGTTGTCTCAACACCTATCTGTGTAAATATACAAAGAAAAATTCCAATGTCTTACAAGGAAAAACACAGTTCTCTACATATTTTTAATATCAATTTATATATATTGGGTAATTTTTTAAAAATATTTTTATTATTTTATATTTTATCATTTTTTGGTTAATTGAATTTCAATTAATAAAATAAATTTTCAAATGATTCATAATTTTTGATCTATAATAACTTTAAGATATTCTCAATTCATCTATATTACTTTGAGAAATATGAAAAATTCACAACATATTTACTTTTTATGTTCTTTTTATATTTCACTATAGATTCATTTTATCATAAAATCATAAAATGGAATGTATTTAAAAATAAATGTAATTTCCTATATTTTAACGGGTTTTCATTCAAAACATTCCATAACTTTAAGTAATTATTTAACTTAAATATATTTTAATTCTGTCATGATTCTTCTTCTAGGAATTATTTTTTTAATTTTCTGATTTCCAGGAATATATTTTATTATAACATACATTACCTTTCAATACTGTGAAACTAATTTTTTAATTTCTAGATTATTCCTTGATGATTTATTTATCCTTAAATAATAAATTTGTTATGAATAAATCTTTTCCTCAATGATAATACAATATTCTTCTATGTTAATATTTTGTCCCACTAATGTAGTAAATTATTAATTTTACTCCAAATATGTATTATTTTTTGTGATATTAATATTTCTCTCCCCTAATTTACAAATGGAATATTTATTTCTCTTTTAATGATGTGGGTTCAATAAATATTTTTTAATATTAAAAAGGATTTTCCATTCAAAATAAAAACCTTTATCTTCCAACACAATGTGATTGACATAAACATTACTTTTAATTCTTGGTTCCATTATTTTTACATCATTCAAAATAATGTTTTAAAAATTTATTCATCTAAAATTTCAATAAGGATATTTTGAAAGATACTGGTAACAATTTTTGTTTAAGAAAATGTGGTGATTTTTATATAAAAAATAATATTAGAGTTTTAGGTACATTTTCTTGTTAAGAAAATCATTTTATTTCAAAGAGCCCCATATAATATGATGAATGATTGATTCCAGGTGAAACACATCTATACACATCATTATTATATGATTGTTGGGGAATTATATCAACACCTTATTCATTAGTTAATTTTTATCTCATGAGTCAATGAATCATGAATGGATTTGATTATAGTTAACTATACCTATAATGTTTGTAAGAGGATGTGATTAATGATAGATATATTAATAATAATTTTCATGGGCATGGTTTTTTAAAGAATTGTTCATAATATCATGAATGGTTTTGTAGTTTAGTTTACAATTTTATGATTCACTATAATTATTCTTACACCACATTTCTATATTATATTCATTCAGCATTCTATAGGGAACATGATTATTATTTTAGGATCATGCATACATATGTTGTGGTATATGGTTGATCATTTGAAATTACATCAAAAAATCTTATTGTTCAATTTCCTTTTAAATAATATATTTATGAAATTGTTGTGTGTTTATACATATGGTATTACTATATACAGAATGTTGATATGCTTTATATCACCATATATTTGAGATCACATGTTCTTATATAATCTATTCATCAGGTAATAATGATGACTATAACATATGATAGGTCTAAAATGGGATATAGTATGGTGCAATTGTCGATAAATTTATATAATATTTTAAAAGAAGCTATTTATATATCATGTCTCCAGATACACAAAATCCTTATTTCATGGAGTGTGAATTTTTATGAGATGAAATTATTATTCATGATACTTTTTGTAAAATGTATGAATGATTTTTCAGTTTTCCATTTATGGAATCAGATAAATGTATTGTAATTTCTTTTGGAATTATATTAGTTCTTTTATGTTTATTTGGGCAAAACAAAATTTTTTAAAACCCAAGTAATATAACCTAATTTTTTAAAACATCCTAAATTATTTTTAATGTATATAGTGTGTAGTTTAAAAGAAAAAAAATTCGTATATGGATGAAGAATGTGGATTAAATAACATGTACATATGATACTAAGGGGAAAGTCATTAAAACGGGTTTTTATGTATTAATTAGTTGTTCACTTGTAAAATAATAAGTGGGATATACTATATTGATGGTTTGACAACATAGGTCAACTTTAAGGAGCTATTGGTCGGTTGAATTACATCATAGTTGAAGCAATTGTCTCACTGGTCGAAATGTAGGCATCATTAGAGGATTAATCATGGAATTTAGTTTTTAACTATTGAAGTCCATTTACTCTATTTTTATTATATAGTATCACAAAAATTTAGTGTTTATTATTTTGTTCCAAAAAAATATCATGAAAAAAATATGTGAGTGGTATGCCTATAGAGCCTCCTTTGACTTATAGCATGATATAGAGGCATATTTGTCCAAAATGGATGACTATATTAATATATTAAAAATATGAAAGGAAAAAAAAAGTTTCCTAGACTTCCCTATGATATTATGGTTCACATATCATTATAAATTATATCTTTGGTCATGTGTACCTTATAGATATCTTCATCTATTTCCATTAGTAAATAATAAATAAAATTATGAGGATATATTAAATATAAGGTGTTCAATGTTGCATCCTTTGATTTAGTACGAAATATCCATTGAATAAATACAATTTTTAATTGAATCCTTCACATTGAACACCCAACAAAAATTAATTATGATTAATTTTATTTAGGGATAAAAATAAAATAAAAGTACATGAAACCATTTATTGCATACCATGGATCATATCATATATTTAAAAGAGGATAAATTAAATGGGGGATAAATATATATATGAATAATATCTTTAAACCTACGAGAGAATAAAAAATAGTAGAACTAAACTAGCAATGAGAAAGAAAATCATAAAATTAGTAATCATTGTGAAAAACTAAAAAACTAAAAATATTATGTTACATCTATTTAAAATCTAATATCTTTAATAGATTATGTTACACAAAACCCCAATATTAAACGAACAATGATATACAATTAATTATATCTATAATAGTACGACCATTATAACATATCCATTACATCGATGCAAATGAATTTTAATAAAATAAATTATGAAATTTATTGATTATATATTTAATCAGATTTGTTGACACTAATCCAAAATATTTTATAATGGTAATAAAATAGTGAATCTAATATTACACATTAAAAGATAATTTTATTCTAACTGTATTATTACCAACATTTTATGGAATAACTATTTAAAAAAAAATTCTAAGTTATATTTAAGAAAATGGAATTAATTTTTAAATTTAGATTATCAAAATTAGTTTCGTGTGAATTATTTTTATTTTTCCGAGAAGTTCTGATTTCTTTATGAATAGTGTAAAATACTACATTATAATCAAAAAATGACTTCTCATAAAAATTATTTTTATTGTTTTAATTTAATATAAAGTTAGAATAGGTCAGGAATATATATATTAACATAATTTATTTTATTGGTATAATTTATATTTTGAAATTAATTATTACAATTTATTGAACATCAGAACGTCGCTTTTACCCAACTTCTGGCCACGTCTATATGAATAACATTTAAATTATTTTATCCATTTATGTGAATTTAATTTCAAAAAAATGGACTTTAATGGTTTTAATTAGTTTCAATTTTTTTCTAATAGGATCAAAATAATTTTTGGTTAATAGTAACTATATTAAGTATTTACCAGAGTTAAGGGTAAATAAGGTAATTAAGGGTAATAGTAATTTTATAAGCATTATATAATTCACCTAAAACTTAACATAATTAAATTTGATTTGTGTGTTTCAACAAAATTAATCATTGTGTAGATTTTGGGACCACATGGAGGAACATGGAATGCATTAATATATTTATGATATTATATTTTAAGAAAATTCAATTTTGGTATACTTTTGTATTTAATAAGTAAAATATTTTTTATGTTGTTATAAAAGTGATATGGTAGATAATAAATATTCTTTAGAAATATAATTTTTTTATATACATCATGTTAATATATTTATAATTTTATGAAATAAATAATTAAATTAAATTGTGAAATAATGATAATGTTTAAATTGATTTATTAAATGAAGAATTAATGAAATGACATTACTAATATTAGAATAAATATAATTAAAATATTGTATGCCATCCACGAATGTTTTGGATAATTTTGACATGTTATTGACGATTTAAGGTATATTCTATTTAATTAAGGAGTTATGAGTTTTTTAAAAAGTCAGGTAATAAATAGTGTCAACATTGAAATAATTTGGATTCTTAAATAAATAATATTTCATGAAATGATATAAAATTCATAAAAATAAATATTTTTGAAAAATAACTATAATAATGTGAAATATTTCATAAATGATACAATTGGTGTTATTATTTAATTTTATAGTAAATATATTATCACTAAAGAGTAAAAATCTATGTTTTCATGGTATGTGGGGTTTTAAGTAAGGGTTAAATCTAAAAGATAAGGTTGATTTTGTGACAAAAAAATGTCTAAAAATTATTAGTTGAGAACATTTAGACAAATATTCTTCTTATATTTGGAATAATTCACTTTTTATATGTTTTTTATTGAAATGTAATTTATATTAATTTAATATTTTTAGAGTTTCCTGAAGTTCCCCTCCCCTCACTTATAAAAGGACACCCATCCTTATCTTTTATTAAAACCTATAAAACCATTTGTATTGTCCAAAAAAATCATATTTATCCTTAAAACATCCCTCATTCCATCTTAGAGTCTATAATTTTGGTATTAATTCAACCTATGAAGCCCTTTCGCGCAAATCAAAATGGAGATACTCAAAGATGTGGTAACTGCTATACCAATTCAATCAAATTTATATTATTCTTATACATTATTTTAATATATTGTTTCCGTAATGACGTAATAACTATAGTATAAAATATATTCTGATTTTTTTTCATTAATTATGGTACAACCATATTAATCATTTGGAGGATCGCCTCCACATGGGCCCGTAAGGGGAACAGCGGCTTCAGGCGCTCTCCCCGTCGCCGCCTCCTTCCCTAGGGTTTTGTGGCGGCCTTCCGTTTTCTAGGCGAGTCTGGAGGTTCCTCAAATCCATTGGGTTCTGGGTTCTCATCATCTCTCCATCTCTCCATAGCCTCTCTCGATTCCTTTCTCTGTTTAGGGTTTCGTTGGCGGCGTGGTGTCGGTCCGAGACGGAAATTCCAGATCTATTCGTATGAGGTCTTGGCCCTACTCCCGGGTTTGGCGGATGGTTTTGTGACGGACCTCGAGGTCGCAAAGGACGGCGGCGATGGGTTTCCTCTACTTGCAGCGGATCCCTGCTTCCTCCGGTTCTGAGTATTGGAGGTTTTTTAACTCGTTGGGTTTGAAGGTTTGCTTCTTGATTTTGGTATGTGTGATCTTTGTTGGTTTCTTGGTTTTTTCTCCACGGTGAACGCTTCCCGGTGATTGGCCTTGCTGGATTTGCTCCGGCGGTGACGTTTGACGACACTGATGGGCGGATCTATGGGTGTAAGACCGGTCTTCACCGGCATACTCTCCGGAGTGCTCTGGGTCCTTCTCGGTTGTGCGTCGACGTTGTTCGGCCCTGTTTGTTGACATCGATGAGGAGCGCTTGTTTCGGGCTCCTGTGAATTTCGTAAGTTTGTGATGACGATGGTCGGATGGTGCTGCGAAGGAGGTTCTGATGACGATTTTCCGATGGTCTCGCCGGCGACCGGCGTGATGATTGCGGGGCTCTGATGAATGGTTCGAGCTTCGATGTGATGGGGGTACGAGTTACGAGGCGATGAGATGTGTTTGGGGTGAAGTTTGAGGCAGTTTTGTTGAATTTGAATTTTGAATGATGGTTTTGGGTGCGGCTGTATCGGGAACCAGATAACCCTCAAACCGGCTTTTTAAAAATCCAAAAAAAGTGATTTGCAGGCATATTAATCATTTTATTCATCCTATGAATAATAATATCACCATTTGTTCGTATGTACGACTTACCATATATACATTTTAGTGTAATTTCTATTCCATGAACACATTATATGGATGAGTATAATGATAAGTATAATGGATTTAAATAATAAATATTACATGATATTTATTATTTAAAATTAAAATTCCATCAATTTATTTAACCATTTACCATTAATGGAATGATATCATCACTCATACATACATACAACATACCTTCTTTATGACGTGATGTGATTTATCTTCCACATTAACCATTATTGAATGATTATAAGAATATATATAACGAGTAATTATTAAATATATGACTTCATAAATCTAATTTAATAATATATATATATACATATATCTCATTTACGTTCATTCATTCAATAAGATAATAAAATGGAAGCAATGTTCATGCGTATGTACGACCAACCATTTCCATGAACAGTGTTTTGCATTCCATATTATATATATATAATATATATGATATATAGATGATTTATAAAATTATTAAAGTAATTAAACCATGATCTACATAATAGGATCAATAATAACATTTCAAAACACAGAAGATTAATAAAGCTGTTATTACCCAAAACGTTTCATTAATATGGAATTTTCAATAAATGCATAATATAAATTCATAAATAAATCATATATAATATCCTAAATAATGGATGTGGTTATGGTATAAAATAATAACACATTTTAACCCATTATATAGTAGGTTAAATCACATCAAACTAACGGAAAGTACAAGCTAGGGATTTATTTAGAAATATCATTTTTGGGGGTTCTTTTTATGATAGTATCTACTGGGAAATATTTATCAGCAACGTCCATGATTCTTAAAAATGTTTTTTAAAATATCCTTACAATTATTTTACAGATATTTAATAATATTTTTACCCATGTTTAGATTTTTTTTTTCACAAAATCATTTCTCATATTCCAAATGAGGCACTTTAAGACATTTTTTGAAAGAAGGAAACTTTTTTAACTTATGCAGAATTAAAATATTTTTACTCCATCGGGACACCTTAAAATTTTAAATATTCCCTTATTGTTTTATAGAGTAATTTTAAAATGAAATATTTATTTTTACAATGGAATAAATTGTAAATTATTTTAATGTGAAAATGGGTATTTCTCTAAATTGTTATTTTTATAATATAACAAGATTATCTTCATCTATGTCCACATACTTTGTTAGATTTTATGCTTAAATGAATTTGATTTATTATAAAGCAATCTATTCTACTATATTAATGGTTTTACGATATGTTTGTTTGTGGAAGTTATATTTTTATACACTTCATGGTTTTTGGTTATTTTATTAACATTTAATATTATAGTTTGGATGCCAATGTTTATGTTCTTCATGATTCACCATTTTTATATAAAGAATGAATTGGAAAAGGTATGTGATGGCTTGGGGATGAATTAATGAAACCTCTATGGTTTGGGGACCTGTAAATGAAAGCCCCTCGATGCATCAATAGTTCTCATGAGACGAAATAGTTTGGGTTTTGACTAACATCTAATCATTTCATGTATGGTCTTAGCATTAGGATTTTATGGTATAGTTATTATATTCCATATTATTCACTACCTAATTATGTGATTATTAATTAATATTACATGTTATTATTCAACTTGTATAACATCCATGTTGATGTTTATACCGAATTATACGAATTAATCAAACAATATTATGCACATAATGACGATTAAAGGACCCGTGTTACAGTTATATACCATGACATAAAAGTTTATTATTATTTATTATAGATTAATCAATTTTATTTACACTTACGAATCATTTGATCTCACCCCTTCCTTATGATTTTATTTTCCCATGATGAAAAGATTTATATTATGAATGATATGTTGGGTTATGCTATGTGATTCATGATGTTCAATGGATTATCTAAGTTGTAGTTTAGATTTTGGAATTGTAATATAAATTTCAAGTATGTAATCAATTTTCAGAGACTATTAAACTAATGGTCATTTTGGATTTTAAACTTTTATCTATGAAAATATTTTAAAATAATGAACTGGATCCATGATTTTGGGGTTGGGGCATTACATTTGGTATCATAAAATGTTTAACAACAACCTTAGAAACCAGATTTACAAAACATAGATTAGGGGACATAACCCTATGGATGAATTTGAGGATTAGTGTATAATAAAATTCTAGAATTATAGTAAAGTCTATGTTATATGGTTATTCCTATAAATAAATTTTGGTTTGGATATTATAAGTTGGCATGGTTTTGGAATAGATGTACATTGGAGAAAAAAACTGACAAGGGGCATGGGGAATTACTCAGTGTAACTAAGTAAAAAACAACATGCATTAAAGTCCACTTAGTTTGAAAATTTTGGGGGATATGCTTTAGATAATTCACATTTTAATTTCAACCAATTGTGAAGTATTTAAATGTAAATATTCCCCCAAATAAACCATGTTTATGATTATGAGACTGGATACACATAAATATTCATGTTATGTTAATAATTTTCATAGTTTTTATATTATACATTATGATATGACCTATCTAGTGTAGATCATTATTTAGAAATTTCAACTAGTTGAAGGAATTTTAACTTCCCCGATTCTAGGGATCTAAATAGTATGAAAGATCATATATTTCATGGTATCAAGCCAATATTTGAAAGGAAAATAGTCTCATAAGAATAATCATCATATGAAGACATAATATCAAGTGATAATGAGATAGGTAAAGAGTAATCTATGTATTAAGGTTTTATAAGGGATCATGAGATTGAAAGGATGACTGGGAGAAAATTGGATGAAGAGAATAATGGAAAGAAGTATTTTCGCACATATGATAAATGTGGAATGAAATACACTTGTACATGCTTAAAAATAATGAGCATTTTTTACACGTGTAATGTGAAAGGCCACCATTCATGGGATATCAAGGATAAGAAAATAGATTCTATTATAAAATTAACAAACTTTAAGGATATTGAACATAATGGAAATAAAATTTTCATGCGTCAAAGGAATATACCCCAAAAGAGGCTAATGAATCATCTAAAAAATTATGTTACTACCATAGATGAAGTGGAATGATTAATGTGATTATGTTGGGATTCAAAAATTATGTCATTTGAGTATTTAATCACCGATGTACTCATTGTAAGAATTATGTAACATAGAAGTATTATACTTATGTAATAATTCTTTATATATTTTTATGAATTCGTATTTTCATTAATGTTTTGTAGTGATCAAGGTATTCATATATTTTAGAATATGACAATGAAGATCTAAACTATCTTGTTTGGGGTAAATCTGATGTTAATCTTATTTTTGTAAATTTAGAGACGTTTCTTTAAATTCATGGCATGTGAATTTAGACAAATGTATTATGATGAGTCTTATAGATGTAATAGATTATGCTGAAGATTGGATATTATTGTTTGAGGTTAAAGTATAATTTATCTTATTGGATAACCTGTCCTAACCATTATGCTTTCAGTAAACATTTAAAAAAATGAAGGAAATAATCATACATCTTATGATTCATTAAGTAATTTGGGTTTGAAGAATTAATTTTTGAACACTTATTTATTATTTTATATGATGAAGTAAAAATAAGATCAAAGCTCAAGTGAAATACGAGATTATGATTATGAAATAGAAATAAATCAAGTGAGTTATTTTTTAATGTAATCCATAAACTCTTGGGAAAATATCATGAAACAAAAAATGCTATCCAAGTAATTTATTTTCAAATGATTCAAATTGTCCCTTATATCATCACATATTTATAGCTTTTTATTGTTAATGTTCCCTTGACTTTATTCTCTATCGCTCTCTATAAGAACATTATGGAAGAATTTATCTTCTACGTCCATGTTTTCCTATATGGAACCTTAGTATGTGTTATTTCTGATGATCTTAATACTTACCTTAGTTTAATTTAAAGTAGTGGTCTCATTAATTGTTTCCTTATGTGGGATTTCATCAATGATATTTTGAAAAGTCAAACCCCAAATTTTTTATATAGAGTTTAAATTGTGAGGATGAAATTTATTAAAGGAGGCGAGAATATTACACCCCATGAATTTATAGTATGTCTCTATTAAATTTAATCTCTTAAAAATCAAATGTTTCAAAAAAAACCAATATTAAATGAAGAGTGATATCCAATTAAATATCATTATTTTAAAACAACTGTTAAAACATAACCATCACATCAGTAGGAATTAATTGTATTAACCAAATTTAGAAATTTATATATTACGTACTTAACCAAATTTTTGTACATTTATCTAAATGATTTTATAGGAATAAGAAAAGAATGAATCCAATTTCATACATTATAAGTCTATATTTTTCTAAAGGTAGTATTACGTCCTTTTAAAGGAACACCTATTGTAAAACAAAATTTTTGGAAATTTTTAAAATTATATATATTTTTATAAAATTGAATTTATTTTTGAATTTAGAATATCAAAATTATTTTAAGGTGAATTTATTTTATTTTTATGAGATGATTTATTTTTTTGACGAATAGTGAAAATAATACATTATAGTTAAAAAATGAATTTTCCTACAACTAATTATTATAAATTAAATTTATTTAAAATTATGAATATATTAATAATACATATATTAATATTATTTATGTTATTTGAATCATTTTTGTGTTGAAATTAGATATAAAAATTTATTGAACTTCGGAGCATCCCTTTTACCCGCCTTCTTTCTATGTCTATAAGATTGAGATGAAAATTAATATTCACATTTATTTTAATTCAATTAAGAAACACAAACATACATTTTTTTAATTAGTTTGAAATTTTTAGTCTAGTAGGTACAACATTATTTTTTTGTGAATAGTAACTTTAGTATTTTTGCACCATGGTTAAGGGAAAATCAGCAAATTAAGAGTATAATAATAGTATAAGCATTAAAAAATTACCCTAACAATTATCCAAATTTAATTGAATGAGTTTTTTTATAAAGAAATCATCCTTGGGTCGATTTTGGAAAAAATTGTAGCCACTGGGATGAATCTAATATATTTATTATATTATATTTAAATATAATCCATTATTATATACTTTTGTTTTTAACAAGTAAAATATTTTTTATGAGGATATAAAAGTGATATAGTAGACTATAAATATTACTAAGAAATATAAAATTTTCAACTAATATATTTTAACTTAATTATAATTTTATTAATTCATTAATTACATTAAATGGTGATACAATGATTATTTAGTTACTGACTTATTAAAGGAATAGTCAATTAAATGATATTAATAGTATTGAAATTAATATAATTTAAAAATTATCCATCAATATAATATATTTTTTATATTACCTTTATATGATATAGATTATTTGGTGTATTTTTTTCCTATGTTATCATGTTATGATTTTTAAGACTTCAAGTAATAAATAGTGTCAAAATTGAGATAAATGAGATTTTAAAATTAATAAAATTTTATTAAATGATATAAAATTCATAGAAAACTCTATTTGGGAAAATATCTAAAATAAAGTAAAATATGTCATAAATTATCCAATTGGGGTTTGTTTGGAATTTAATTTTTTCCCTATTAACCCAAAAGAGTAAAAAGGTAAGTTGTCCTAGTAAGAGATAAAGGGTGTAACTGAGTGTTAAATCCAATCAATAAGGTTAATTTTATGGGAAAAACAATTATAATTTTTTTGAGATTATTTGAACCCATAATCATCTTATATTCTAAATATTCCTATGTTGATCCATTTGGAATTCCAAATTAATATATATTAATTTACTATTTTAAGCTTTTCCTAAAGTGTCCATCCCCTCTATTATAAAAGGGAACCTCTCCTTCGATTTTATTAACAGCTATAAAACCTATTATCTCAGCAAAAAACTTCCCATTTCTCCTTAAAACATCCCAAAATTCATCTAGGTGGCCATACATTCAGAATAAATCCAACCTAAAAAGACATTTTTTTAAATCAAAAGGAGATACACGAAGAAGATTTAACTGTTTTACCAATTCAACTAAATTTCTTTTCTTCTAATAATTCAAGTTCCTATTTTGTTTCCCAAAAATGTAATAAATAAAGTATCATATGTATTATTATTTGTTATTGTAATTATGAGACAACCTTATTCCTCCTTTTATCTATTTTACTAATAATAATATCACCATGTGTGTGTACATACGGCTTCCCATCTCCATACTCTGATGCAATTTGTTTTTCAGTAGCACTTTATTATGAAAGGTATAATGATAAATATAATGTATATATATAATAAATATTATATGGTATATATTCTATATAATTTAAATACAATACATTTTCTTACCCCTTTACCATTATGGGAATGATATCATCGCTCGTGCATATGTATTACCTACTGTCTCCAAGATGTGATGAGATTTATCTTCCATGTTAACCACTCTGGATTGATTATAAAAAATATATATAATGAATAAGTTGGAAATATATTACATAATAATTCAATTTTAAAAATATATATTCATATATGTCATTTACTTTCTCCCTTTCAACACAATAGGAAAATGGAAACAGTGTTCATGCATATGTACAACCTACCATCCTCATGAGTGATCTTTTCCATTATATATTATATATATAAAGAATATATATGATATATAAATATTATTGTACCTTATGTAAGACATCAAATCATGATCTAATATATAGGATCATGAATAAAAAGTCAAAACACGTACGATTAATAAGGATGTTATTTCCCAAAACGTTACATTAACTTGGAATTATTAATACACAAGTAATATAACGTCATAAATGAATAATATATGATATAATAAATAATGGGTATGGATCTTGTGTAATTTATAAACATATTTAAATCCATTATATTTGCGGTAAATTAATATCAAACTAAAAGAAGGTATGTGATAAGGGTTAATTTCCCAATCTCATTCTTATTCAGGATTGTTTATATATAATTATCTAATGGGGAATATTTATCATCCATGTACATATTTGGTAAAAATGAATTTCAAAATTTTCATAACATTATTCTACATATATTTAATATAACTTTTTCCCTCTGTATTTTATTTTTTTTAAATGAATCATTTGTCAATTTCAAAACGAGGTACTTTATGACTTTTCTTATGGAAGGAATGCATGTTTAACTTATATGGCGTGATAAAAATTTTATTCCATCATTATTCCTTAAAATTTTAAATAACTCCTTATATTTTTATAAGGTTATTATGATATGAATTATTTTATTTTAAAATTTCCTGACTTTTAAATGATTTTAAATTAAAAAAGTGGTATTTTTTTCACTAAATATTTAGTAATTTAATTAGTTTATCTTCATCAATGGAAACATCAATTTTTGGATTTTATTATTTATTTAGGTTGAATAATTATGATATAATTTAACATACTGTATTGAAGGGTTTTTGATATGTTTGACTGTGGATGTTCTATTTTGATACCATTCATTGTTTATCGTTAATGTATTAAATTTTCATATGTAAGTTTTAACATGACTATTTATATTATTTATTTTTCACCCACTTAATATGAGGAGTGAATTGGATATAGTTAGTGATGGGTTTGGCATTGGTAAATGAAATCCTTATGGGATGGGGACCAGTTAATTAAAGACCTGTGGGTTGGGGACCGGTTAACGAAATCCCCTTGAAGCATCGATAGATCTCTTGAGACCAACTAGTTTGGGTTTCAACTAATGCCTTATTTTTTATGTATGGTCTTTCTATGAACCCTTGAATATATGGTTTGGATGTATGACATTATTTATTGCCTTATTATTTTATTAATATTTAATATTACATGTTATTATTTGAGTAGTATAAAATCCATTTGGATGTTTATATATATTTATATGATTTATTCATTCCATATTATGCTCATGAGTATGATTAAAAGGCATTTGTTTTTGTTATATACCATTCGTTAAACATTTTTGAGTCTTTATGAGAGATTCCATTTTTATTATATACCCTTAATGAGAATCTGATCTCACCCCATTTGTATGTTTTGTTACTGCAACAATGCTAAGATTTATATTATGAATGATATGCAGGCTTAAGTTAGGAGAATCATGATAATCGTAGTATTCGGAATGTTTTAGTTTTTATTTTTAAATTGTAACATAATGTTCATTTATGTAATATAATTTCTGTGACTTCTATACTTATCAGTCCATTGGGATTTAAAACTTGTATCTAGGACAATGTATTAAAATAATGCACCGAATCTGGGATTACAGGGTCGATGGATTACAAAAATCATTAATTTGAAATGACAATCATGATGTATGAAATGAAAATAGAATTAATTATTTTAGTAAAACAATTTTAAGAATGATATCAAGTTTGTAAAAATATGTTCATTTAAAATATAGCCTTTGGGTTTAAGGTCATTGAAAATATGGTTGTTGAAGGCATGAAAATTTTATATATATGTTTCCAATATATATAATGATGTTTTGTATTGTTGGTAACAAATATAAAATAATAAATTTTAAAATCAGTATATAATGAAACAAAAAAGTTATATTTATTTAAAATATTTTATTATAAATAAATATATATATTTATATGTTAAATATGGTAATTTACTGATGATATGTTAAAATTTAAGGAATGTTATTAATTTTAAAGGAATGGAAAGATTATATTTGTAGAATATATATAAATAATTCCATTGGTATTTCATGTAGATCATTTAATATAAAATAATTATACCATGAATAATACTTTTTTTTGGTGATTTGTATTTTTATATATAACTATTATATGAAGATTTCAATGAAATTTAGGGATAATATATAAAACTAAATAAATTAATATTCACAAAATTATTTTTACTAGGAAGGTAATAAGAATAAAATCATTTTGTGATAAAAAATATTTTCCACTAAACATTACATTTTTATGTGTTGTTTATTTAAAAGATGATTAAATTAATTTTTTATATTTAAATCATTATTCAATATATAAGTAATTAGAATAATATATTAAACATAAATTAATTATTAATTTATAGGAATTCAGAATTAGATGTTTTAAATTTGAGGAACTCATTTTTATATAAAAAAAGTTGTTTATTTTAAATTATATTTTCATTAAAAAATAACATTCCTAAATTTATTAATTTTAATTTTATAAATGAGCATCATTTTTGGATTTAGAATGATGATATAATCTGTGGATTAACTTTTATTATATTCATGGAATGATTTCTCTTTAGGCGAATATAAAAAAATACTATTATTATAAATACTATAACTTTTACGACATCAATACAACATGATCATGACTTATAAAATTGCGATTCACTTTTACATAAATTTTTTATTTATTTAATAATAAAAATGATAAAATTAAAAATACTAGATATAATTTAAAAATAAATGCTATATATTTTGATTCTCAAGTTACATGTTCCTAAAAAAATTTATGTTCCATGCATTTATTAATGTTATTTTAATTTTAATGACTTTTAGAAATATATTTTTATAAAATATATTTAATATTTGTAATCGTCATTTAAAAAATAATTAATAATGGAAATTTTAGTTTTGTTCTTAAAAATAAGATATCATAGTTTAAAAAATTAATACATAGGAAAAAATAAATTATTGTAAAAAGATATATTTTAATGAAATTGCATAAAATATCTCAAAACTTATCACTTATTTATATGTACTAGAGGTGGATAGAAAAATACTCATACTATCTTCCTTATGTTCCACTTTTTAGAAATATTTATGTGGAATTGAAATTCCATTAATATTAAGAAATGGGTTGTCAAAAAATTGAGAACCTCTCACTTATTAAATAACCCTTGAACACACCATATATTATCACACAAAATGACATCTAGATAGAAATAATTATAAAATCTACTATAGAAATCACTCTGTGATTTTTTTTTAATTTTTCCCTTACTTGATTTAAAATCAATCATGGATTAATGTGTTATCTTGATGAATATGCTAAAAAAAATCAAATCACTCTTTTTTCATTTCTATATCATTCATTATACATACATGTCCATAAAAATAATTATAACCACAATGACATAATTCAATCAATTTTATATTTTTATTAAGTTGTTATCATGCCAATGAAATAATAATTTTTACCATTCATCAATCTGATTGAAAAATTAAAATTTCACTTGTGCATACGTTCAAATTACCACCTATACAAAGGAAGTATTTCATTTTTCATCCTCGCCACTCATGGTGTGTTGAAGGAATGAATATAAATAATTTTTTTTGAAATTTTTTACATTGTTAATATTAAATAATGAATTATCATTATCTACCTTCAGATTATCCCATTCATAAGAAAATAAAAATTTTAAACACACATATGTTAAAATTACCACCTCCATAGATGACATGTTCTATCTCATCACTTCCTAATTTGGATGGTTATAAAATTTTATTTTATGTATATAAATCAAATTATTTAGTAATATATTCACTTAATATTTTTTTCAATTTATAACATTGTAATCATTGAAATTTATATAGAAATTGTTTAATAAAGAGGAAATCATCAAAAAAACCTCATCCTCAACTTCATCACCATGAATATTGACTAAAAATTACATGTAAAATAATATAAATTTATAAATAAATATTTATTTTTTATTCTAGTACATTTAATAAATTTTTAATGATTAAATTTTTACTAGTGAACATGGATCGATACTTTCGTTATAAAACCGATGTGAAAGGAGTAAAATTATTAACATCTGATTATGAAAAAAAAATCATATATGTGTGAATAATGATAATAAATTAAGTATATATACAGAATTATATATTAATATTATTATGAAATATGTGAGTATTATGGTAATTATTATTATACATAAGGTTAGAGCATGACTGATCAAGCCAGAATCCATGGTATGGGACTGATTATCCATTATTGAGTTATAATTATATATTATTCTATAATTATTCATTTATATAGTAAAATTATAGTCCAAATCTTTTAAAGAATAATTTAAATGTTTCTTTTATGTAATTTACAATTGATTGTAATTATACCTCCAACATATCCTTTTTATTCAATTCATTCTAAATTCAAAAGGATGTTTCATAACACAATATAATTCTATTGAGTTATATGTATATTTAAAAACAATATTTTATTAGTTGGTTATAATATTCAATAATATTATTTTATATTTTATATCAATTTTTTTTGATTTATATTCATATCACGTAACCTGATTTCAAAATGCTTCAAATTTATTGGTTTATGATGTAAGTAATGGTTTCTCATCTCATATTTCTTTCTCTGAGACATATGTGAAATTAAAAATCTATTTATTTTTCTATGATTTACATGAAGCATATGGATGATATTTATCATAAATTATGTGAAATTAAAGGGATTAAGAATTCTATATAATGTTGTCTCTTTCAAGAGTGTTTCACTCCAAAGATGCCAATATCGTAAGGGGAATTTGATAATATTAATATCATTTATATAAGTCAATTTTTTTTCCTGGAAATATTTCTAATATGTTTTTTTCCTACCCTATGATTTTAATATTTTATGATTTCTTTTTATAACAATGGAAAATTAAATAATTTATTCATGGATTATTCTATGATGGATTTCACTGTCTTAAAAGAATAATATTGATAAGAATTAATCTCATCCTCCTCAATAAGCCCTTTCTCTTACATATCCATAGTGTTTCATAATTACAATATTTGAATTTATAAATTATAGTCCTCATATATATTATTTATTATTATCTTTATATTTTTAAAAAACAACATTCTAAAAGGAATATTAATTACACTTTTATTAATGTAGATTTTGTTAGAAATATTTTTAAATATTAAAAATTTATTTCTATTCATGATTGTGTAGTTAATCATCCACTCCATATTTTTTTATATAAAAATTATATATTTTTATTGTTATGTTATTGAGATTACCTATAAATAACATATGAAAATTTTATTCATATCAAATTCTTTAATGTATCTTTTCAATGTGACCCATCACATTTTATTTTTAAAATAATGTCATGAAATGATATAAAAACCACATTTTATGATTTTAATTAACTTTTTCACATTATCTCTATAATATATGTGTGTAATGGAGTCATGTTTTATAAACCATCCTATATATTTCATTATGAAATACCACATTTTGGTGTATGAATATTTGTATCAATCTATAATATTCTAGAATTCATTTTATGGTATACAATTTGGAAATGTTATGAAAATAAAATTCAATCAATGGGTTCATTATGATATTATGAATAAATAAATACATGTGAGACGCATATCTATGGATGATTATTGTATTATGGGAATGTCCATGTATCTCCCCCGATGAACTGTTTAAGGGTATTTTATCTAATGAGATAATGAGTAACGCATTGTTGTGACTGTGGTTAGATATGCTCACATGATTTGTTCATGTATAATATTATAGCTAGAAATGTTCAAAATAATAGTGTAAATATGAGATTGTTTCTATCTATGTTCACATTTCCCTGATTATATAAGATTTTAGGAATTTATGTTAATATTTTTATAAATCTCAATGCCTTATCTTATTCTATATTTCAATATTATATAATTTTTTTATTGTTCAGGGTACTTTGTAATTAATTAATGATTCTACATAATTTCAAAATGAAATATGTTTTATCATTTTTTATTACATGTAAATCACTTATTTTTCTATATCCTTTATAATCATATATTTCTCCTATGTTATTAATTCCTCATTATTAAGATCAAACCCATAATGGAATTTTGAAAAGATTTTCCATTTCAAAAAATTTGTGCTCAACCCTTCTTATATGATTTATTATCTACATTATGAATATTATAATATAATATGATTTGTCTGGAAGGGTTCGTGTATGGTGTAATTAAGTATAAGTTTTAAAAATATAGTAAAATAATTTATTTATGTATCTAGTATTTAAAAACAGTAAACCTTTAGATTTCATTCGGTGATATATTTTGAGAAGAAATGCCTATTCCTAAAAAATGTTGTAATATGTATGAATGAAATATAAGGATCCCCCCATCAATAGGGAAGGATCATATCCCATTCAAATGGTATCATTTAATAGTTCATACTCCACGATAAAGATGTATAAGGAGCATATCACACTCACTACCATTTAATGATTTCACAAGAAGTATATTTCATGACTAAAAATTGGGATCTGTATGTTTTTTTGGTATAATGATAGAATTCAAAACTTTAATATCCTTAGTACATGATCTTAAATTTCTTTGGATAATCATAACCATTTGATGTTAATGTTTATATAACCAATTAACATCATATGAACTTCAAAATCATTGGGGGGTGGGGGTCCTCATCAAAAGACCATAAAATAAAAATCATTAAAAACTAATCTTAAAGAAATAAAATCTTCCCAACACATGGATTACTCCACCAGAATCTAAAAATATTATTATTGGTCCTGATTATATTGAAATAATATAACCAATGATTCAATCAAAACATCATTTCCTAAATTCTAATTAATGTGGATCTTGTTTTGAATCCCGATCTACATCAAGTATGTAGACCAGACCCATGTAGAAATTCTCTTAGTGTATGATTGTTCCTATCCATTTTTGTTCACTATGGGTAAAATACCACTTAAAAATAACTATGTTTTTCATGATTTATATTTACATGGGTTAAACTAGGATTGTTTATATTCTAATCCCAAACTTAGTCATAGTTTCATTCTATATTTTCAATTATCTTTGTAACACAACATCCACCAATTCAAGTATGGTTCTATTTAATAGATTCTCTAGGGTACTCATATAAAATTACTTGCCACATGATGACACATTTTTAAGAATTAATTAATCAATATATAATTTTGAAATAAATGGATAACATATATATGGTAATGTGACTCTCATGAAATATATGTTATCTTCTTGTTACTCCTTATTTCATACACCGAGCATGAACCTCTATACTCTGCAGTTTTAGTTGATCACATTAGTATGTGATATTGGGACTGATGTAATAAAAGAAATGAATCAATGTTATTACAAAATAAATTTAAACTACATATCATTAGTTCTTTAATTCATGAAGTTAGACATCATGTGACAGTCCTATAATATGACCATAAACTATGAAAAATGAACAATATTTATTATGATTATTTTTATTGTGGACATTCACTAATGTTTATATCCCCAAAATTGGACCCTTCTAATGTTCATAGAACAATTAAATTCCTCCATGTGAGCTATAAATCAATTTATGGTTCCCTTTCATGATTAAATTCTTCCTTCGTTAAGGTGACCCACACTTAATGTTTTTAGTACACACTGTTGTTTTACCTTATTCTTCATTCGATAGTAGGATCCTGAAAATTCACTAGACACTTATATCAACTATAATATGTACACCCTCAATTTTTTAGATTGTTTTTCTATTATCCGCGAACATCAAGCAACATTAAACCTCAACGTGATCTAGATATCTGTACCCATAGTAAATAATTTTTTACACGATTCTAAATGTCTACTCTTCTTATATGTCATCGTCAATCCATGTTTGGTCTTTCCTGTATGCTCAACTCTATATTAGATTTATTATTTTTCCCAATATACATGATATAAATATATACATAATAAATAATTATATGAACTATGTGTAGATGGATTTATAATCATATGGTGTAAATTCTAGACCTATATTACTCTATAAATAAAAACAAGATCTTTCAAAAAAAGTATTCAACCACACATACCCTTATTGTAGATTCTTCTGGCTTGAATAGAGGGCCATGTTTGTCTGAGTGGGGAAATAATGACCTCATAACACCTTATGTGACACCTAAAATAGCCAAACAACATCCATATCAAAAAATATTAATATTATGTAAATAATAAATATAATATATTTATAGTGAAGAATGAAAGTTAGTAATGGTCCAATTGAATTTTTCATATTTAAAACACTAACCATCCCCTAGTTAGATCGCATATACATTATTATATAATATAAACCTAAATGAAATTCTAGGCTCTAATGCTATCTCTGAGCAGAACCACATACCTCGTCTTCATGAATCTCACGCTATACCAGCTTAATCAGAAGAATCCACATGAGTGGATCCACTTTATCATATGACCCTAGGACTCCCCCTATCCATCATTTATTGATACTCAAACTGAATGAAGAAATATTTTCATCACACATATAGAGGTTCATGTACTGGTGGTGAAAAATAATTTCATTAGGAAAAACTAAATGGTTAACATAGAATTGGTTTCATATGTGAATCCTCATACAACATTTTTATAAAGGATAATACATAACTAAAATAAAATAATGTTAAATCGTAGTTGATTCTTGGGTTTATGATCGTATTTGACCATACCTTCTTTTTCCAGTGCCGAAATTATTTCTAAGCACATTACATTATAAAAATAAAATCGGGACCAGAGGAAAATAACCATGTGTCCAAATTATAATAATCACAAATCCTGATATATGGATGATAATGTATGGAGAGAAAAAGTTAATTAATGGATCAACTTCCCCCTTCTTGGTATGTTTGGAATGTGTGGTAATAGTCTGTCCACCCTGACCTTAATCATTATCTCAGGCATTTATTTGGGGGATCATCGTCAATCCATTAGGTTGTACCAATACTTATGCTTGAGGGAACAGTGTCTTCTCATAAATATAATATGTTAAACACTATATCCACCGATATCAACATAACTGTATAATTCCATGAAAAAATTGGAACACCTTATCTAATGTTGAATGTTTTGTCAACTAATATCAAACATAACTATGGTATGAAATGTACATTAATTTAAATAATTACTATGGAATTTTAGGTTCCCTAATTTCAATAAGTGATGTGGAATAACTTTTCCCTCAACCAAATAATTATGGTGAAAAATGAAGATCCTAAGAAGTACAATGGGAAATATTATCATTGATGACACATCTTATTGGGCCCCATGGGCCGAGATTCAGGAAGCACAACTAAAATTTATAGCTACATAATGAATAAAAATCTAATACCATTTGTAAGGGGTTATGGTGGATGAATGACCAATATTTTTAGTAATTCTATATCCTCTAGTTTAAAAGTATGATTCATGTTTTAGGGTAACACCTGCTATCATCACCACCCAAAACTATAATGCACTAGCTCATTGTCAGTCAAACATTGACATTCTCAATGGTTACCTAAGGTCGAAAATCATGAGAGGAATCATATTGGGGATATCTAAGGTCCAAACATAATTGAATCAGTCCCTCAAAAAAGTCTATATGTTATAATTTATGAAAATACATCCCGCATGGGATGCTGGAAAATAGTAAGCTTTTAGAGGAGTCCTGCGAAGGGTCCTCAAAAAGAGTATGAAAGAGGTGGAATCATATATGCGATCCTCAAAAGGGTAGTTTAGAGGAGGAATATTATATATTAATTTGAGAATGATTAATATGGGGAATCCTACATGGGTATATCATTTACACACAATTCACTAACAACCTAAAACCTCACATTCCAAAATGGGAAGACCTACAAAGGAATGTCCCCACAAGTGAAAATCATATAAAAAATTTGTCAAGCGAGATGGATTATAGATCATCTTAGATAAATTTCTCTCTATAAAATGGTCTAATAAACCAACTGAAACTATATCATGTAGTTATGTCTCAGTAACTTTAACTAGTTACTATCATAAGGCACATCTGATGATGAAGATGGGGAACCAATTCTGTGTCGACTAACCATTTCAGACAACCCTATGATGGGTTACAATTTATGTATCAATATTATGAGACAATAGAGAAAATATAATAGGGAAAAAACCTATAAATCATATCAATATAAACAAAAAACAACTCTTCGGAGTCATAAAATCACCCCGAGAATTTCATCATCGTGCTCTACATGGAAGATAACTCAAAATAAAATACTCCTGGGAAAAATTATTACTATGGATTCTAAAAATATGTAGTCACAAAAATGGGTAAAATGGAATAAGCACATGATTTTTATTCCTAAGTACTTAGTGTTTACTATCAAATCCCTACATGGGAATGTATTCCAGCCATACATGCCATGTAAATCCCAATTATACTATGTGTGAAACATATACATGGTGTGTAACCTACACAAAGTACATTACTACACACCATATATTGTATGTTAGTATCTTTATTCCATTCTATGCATGTATACATAGAGTGTACCCCACATGGGGTCTATTAGAAAACCTTATGTGGATATATTCACCTCCATTGGTTTTCTAGCTTTGTACTCGGCCACATGGACATGTACAGTACACAGTGTTTACCCCTGGTACATGAAAATTATATTAAACATGATTTCATGCCTCAACTAAGAAAAAACATTAGTTCCTAACTCAAATATTGAGAAAAAAATCCCAATATGATGATTTGATAAACAGATATCATCATCAAACATGATCAACTATGTTAAAAACATAGTTAATTAATTAGAAATTATTAATTATTACATGAAAATTAGTACATCTATAATTTCCAAAAATCAAATTTACAAGGTTAAAAACCTATTTTTGTACCAATATATTAGTCCAATAAATCATACATGTTCATCTTATAGTGTAAAAGCACCATTTTACCTATCATTAGCATTTGAAAGTAAAAAAATTCAATTGTTGGCTAAATTTTAAAGTCTGAAAAAACACGTGTCTTTATAACTTCCCTAACAGAACCCCTCTCAAACCCTTGATTCCTTGATGGAAAAATAGCATCCATGCTCTAACTATGTGTGTCTTCAATGCTATGGTATCCTGACTATCTAATGACAAATTTCACAATGTTATCAAATTGCCACCCCGATAAGGAGGAAAATTTAACAATGTCTGATATAGAACTCCCCATTACGAGAGTATCTAAGTTATTTCCTCAAAATTATAATCCATGAACCATGAACTACACTATGTCCATCACTATATTCAATGATAGGTGTTCCCCAAACCACACATCCTAAGAGTCAATATTAAATATGAAAACATATCCCATTATCACTACATAAGAACACCTCCCATAGAAGTAACTGAATTTGAATTCATAACTAGGGACACCACCCTAACAAACAATGGTTTTCTTCCCCCACCTATATGGCTAACCTCAATAAACTCCTCTACCATATCTACCAAAGTGTATAATCATCAAAATAGAAATGATATTTAAAATTATTGATCAATAAGTGAACTTTTCTCAGCGTACGTAGGATGATTTCATGAAATTTGGAAGGGACATCTCTAGAAAATGATTATACTTATATTATCTCAATAATAGTTTATCATTTTCCTCATACCGTTGTCAAATAAAAACATAAAGTAATTTCAATTAACCAACCCATGGCTTATTGAATTTATAGAATTCTTATCCATTTTCAACTATGAGAAAACCATCTCACAACACCAGATTTAATCTATATGTCTCCACTATAATGAAGAGACATCTGATAGCTTATCACAAATCTTGGGAAACCACTCCCACAATATTTATTAAAATCCATCATTCCTCTACTCATAAATGGATACTTACTGATAAAAATTTAAATATTATAATATACAATAGATTCATACAAATATAACTTGAATCATTATCAAATGAGTTATCTATCAAAAGTCCAAGATGATAGTGTAAATGAAATGTCATTCTCAACACACGATGAGCTCCCTTAGAATATCCCATTATAAACAAGCATCTCTAATATGACATGATTTATTCCATGATAGTATATAATAGGGTGTCGTTTTATGATATTAAATCATCAACTATAAAATAAATATTAAATAGGTACTTGCACTAAAATAGTACTTACCATAGAATCCGTCCTCGATAACCATGAACGCTTGGTTATTCCAAAGAAACCAAATGCATCATCATACTTATATCCCAAAAACCAAATCCAATCCCATTAATCTCTCTCCAAATGAGCATAAAACCTAGATAACTACCAAAAAATAAATTTAAAAACTCTGGAAAATCCCTTTAACATTTAATCATTGGTCAAAAAAATATCAATCTTCAAGGGCCCCTATCAAAACATAAGGGCATCTTGGTCTGCCCCTATCCCAACAAATAAATTCTCAAGATGGTTCACTAGGAACTAATTTCTTGACTATGGCTCAAATCTCTCACCAAGGTCACATATGATGTATTTAATCAACACAACTATACCAAAAAATGAAACTAATATGTGTGGATTGGATAACATTGACCTATGTGGTTAAAAAACATTCAAAATAGGAAAATTATATACTTTTTAAATTCCATGTTATAGAGGAAAATTAAATTTAAGTTTTAATCATAAATATATTTAATTGAAACCCATGTAAAATTATAAACTTTTAAGAAAGAGTATTGAAAAAATATCTTTCCATATATCAGACTTCCAAGACCTGATCCACTCAATGAATCCCTATGAGGAACTAATCAATTGTGGGTGATGATTTTAATTTAAAAAAGCTGAAAAATTAAATTCTATATGAATATTTATATGGTATTACACCCTCAAGGTCTCAGTTTAATATAATCATTTAGGCACCATTCATCCCCACACTAGAGGATCCAACTATATTAAGATAAAAAGCGCCAGTTAAGTAAAATATCACAATAAGATGAATGATTAATCTCTATATAAATTGTTAAAAAATTATATTAACCATGAATAAAAAAGATATATTATTAAAAGGGTCTAATATAAAGGAAAAAACTATCAACATATTTCCTACAATGGCTGTAAATATCCCAAAAATCATCTCAAAAATCCATGTTGTACTACACACATGGAATGATTAAATATAATTATATTCTAATTTTTGTACAAAACCCCAGTCTAAGTAGATACAAACACATAAAATAACCAATAATAACAAAGAAACTCCTATGAGAGGTCCAACGCCTAGTAATAATGTTATATATTGACCTACTATGGTGACTGCAACTCATATGTATGAGGAGTAAGTTACCATCCTCTTCATGAAAAGTGGAATTGTAGTTTCATGTAACCTTCCTTCAATAATAATATATATTTATTTAAATATTTCACTCTAACAACATATAATTCCACTAAGAAACTATATTTTCAAATATTATTTATGTAATTTTTGTAAAATTAAGTATTTTACATCACCATAAATAGTAAAATCACACACAAATTGTCTTAGAGCATGGAGAAGCTACCTGTACAATACGATGAATGAGATTCCTAGTACCTTTACTGACTATGTGTCAAACTAAATACCCTACCTGTCACAAATGTCCAAAGAGACATTAATACATAATAATCATAAAATCCACCCAAAAACATCCAATAAAAAATCATGTACAATAGACACATCACCCACTAAGAACAATAAACCCATTTCATTGTCAATACAGACATCTTACATGATGCGGTGTTCTTAACACAATAGTCAGATATGCATAACAGGTTCTAAAAATTTTCTTATAATCTTTTCCATTTTATCTAAAATTTTATTAAACCATAAAATGAACCCACTTGGTGGAAATTTTTCATTTACTAACCCATCATACTCTATAAAAATAAAGTAGACTGGTTAGAGACGTGTACTCAGGTGCACCTCGCTATAAAAAAGGCATCTCTCTAGCAGTGATAGCCATGGAAATGATAGTGGGGAGTTTATTCCCTCATATCAAGGTAATATATATTATAAATATCTAAATGATTCATAAAAATGAATAATTAAATTATGGAATAAAATTGAGACATGGTTTTAATAAATAATATGCTATTGTAAAACCCTAAATGAAAATGTCATATATATAATGCAGATCACCCATGTGGCCGATCACATATATAATAGTATTTAAATGAAACTAAAATAAAACTAAAATTCTCTACTTGCTAATCTATGTTGAAAGTCATTCTTGGTATCCAAGGAACTTAATCTTCACCATCCATATTATAAGAATACACATGATCAAAAAAACTTGATAGTTCATCTATGTTCCTCAGATTTATTAATAATTCATCCATGCTCAACATGAAATTACACATTAGAAAATCAGACACACTATGGTAAACATATACTGGGTTAGATATAAATATAAGTAGGCCAGCCCTATTTCTGAATCAAAAATTTGTTTTCTTAAGTGCATGGTTATGAAATTTGATCAGCCAAATAGAGAAAAATCTGAAATAATATAATATAAAACAAAAATCAACTCTTGTTATATGATCACTGTTAATTATACATACATAAAATAGTTATTGGAATTTCTCATATCACATTTCATTATATAAATAAAATCATGACTCAAGGTATATAACTGTGGAGTCCAAGTATAATGATAATTTATCAATATAAATTAATGATCCACTGAAGAGTGATCAGCCCAATAGACCGATCGACAACCCCCTTACCGGGGATGTCTTGAAACTGAAGTAATGTTGTATCTAATCAAACCCTATTGGGAATATAAGGAATAATTCAGAGAAATCATTATCAATGCCCAATTACATAACAATATATAAGATCAGGGGAAGTGAACTCACATGAAAATATCATTTATTAGATAGTGACCCTGACGCTAGGAGCCTAGATATGGTGCCTACGGCAAATAAAATGGAATAATATATAAGAAAATTTAATCCTGAATAACAGAAAAACTTAGTAGTCTTGGTAAACAAGATACAAACATGAGTCTTGTGTTACAAATGAATATATAAATTAAAACTTATTTTTTTTATAATAACTTCTAGATTATCCTTACACATATTTCTTTTTATGCTTTATGGAATACTGGGGAATGGAAAAAAATAATTCTGAGTTGAAATTCATAGTGATGTTTATGTATAGAGGAATTTATCATTAATAAATAATAATAATAATCATATAATGGTATGTAACTATTGAAACATTCCCCATAAATATCTTTATAAGGAGCAATCAATATAGAAAGGTAAATAACTGATTACATATAAGAATTAAATAACCGGTTAAGGTATAATCAACATAGAAAGGTAAATAACTAAAATTAATTCCATTTAATCAATAATGTTATAATGAAAATCATCTATATAATTTTTATAGTGAAAATATCCTTAATAAATAATAATAATATGTGAATTATCATAAAAGGTAATGCTTAATTTTTAGACACTATGTTTCCCAAGTACAAGAAACCATTTTTCTAATGACCTTTTATAATATTGTTTAAAACTCGCGAGTAAAACCTCATTTTATAAGTGGTTATCGATCTAATTAATCCATTGAAACTACTGATATGTTTTAGGTATTACATTAAATGTCCTCCATACTATGTCATATCAGTTTAAAAAATTCCTTATATATTTAATAATGGATTTATCCCATGAACAATATTCCTTATCAAATATCTGAATTAGTAAAAAATAATAATTTATAAATATTTTCTCCAATAATAAAATAACCGTCAATATAAACACTATATAAAAATTGTTATATAGTTTAAGAAATAATATTATATATTACTAATAATGTGGTTATTTTGGAGAAACATAATATACAATTATCAATATAATGTGAATAACCTAAGGGGAATTTATTGAATTTGGAAATTGTTTAAGGAAGTGAATTTCAATAGTATCCTTGTCTAAAATAATAATAATCCATACAGTGTATTAATAAGGATGTTATCAATGTGACATATTCCAATTAGAGTAATAATAATGGTAACTCTAATTGATTAACTAAAAAATGTCATTAAAAATATAGATTAAAATATTCTTGTCATTTTGAAAATCATTTTGACAAAAACATATATTTGAAAATTATATTTAGAAACAGTTTATTTAAAAATATCTTTATAAACATAGAAAGTAAATTTCAATGAATTTATGTAGGGTAATTCTATACATGTCGTAAAAGGTAAAAAGAATATTCCTTTTCCACTACATATATCTAAGAAAAGATCGAATTTCATAAATAAATAAGAATATTAACTTTAAAAAAATTAAATTAAATATAGTTAGAAATATAATTTAATTAATAATTTTGAAAATGATAAAATAAAATTATTATAATTTTTTTAGAAAACATGGTTTCTTATGAAACCATATTTCCAACAAAAGAGAGAAATGGAGTCGTATTTTATTAAAAAAAATTCCCAACAATATTATATACCAAAGAGTAGAAAATTACAATATCACATAAAAATATCATTAATAAACTACTGTGAAGAAAATGATGTAATTTATTAATCAATTATTACATAATTTCGGTTAATGTAATTTTAATAACTAACAATCTTAATTTGAGTGACATTTTTAAATAAACCCTTAAAATGATCGTAACATTGTTGTGAGAATTAATTAAGGAATTGATTTTGTGTATCAATTTTTAAACCACTTAATACATGTGAAATTATTTAAATATATATTAATTTTCATGAAACACATAACCATAGGATATTAATGGTAGTGATAAAGTAATATAACTAAATGAAAATTAATTGAGTTATAAAACATCATTACCACTTGGTCATATTATGTTCAAATCCCTATAGATTGAATATTTGAAATTTAAATAATAAATAACATGAATAAAAAAATATTAATTATAATAAATGTAAAAGGAATATTTTTATACACAATATAAAATAAATTTGGTGAATAATATTGTAATATTCATTAATGAAATGAAACTTAGAAGAAAACCCTTACACCCTTCTATCTATTTAGTCGTACATGATTTGACCTCCTGTGTTGTGGTATTAAACTTGTTATTAACTTATTCAAGAACCATATTATCATTTATGATATCATATATGATCTTTTCATAACATATTATTACTCCTTGGTTAATAATATTTTAGTATATTCATCATTTTGTGTAATAACATTCACTATTTTTTAAGAATGTTTTGAAATGTTAACTTTTTTATTAATATGATTATAATTTAATCATATTCATGATTTAAAACATGACTAAAATATCTTATATAATCAGTATAAATTTTTTATAGTAATTCGTAATATTTGGTGATAGGTAATGAAATAAACCATTCACATAGACATTATATCAAACGTAAAATAAACATTGTTTCTGTTTTCATATCATATTGAAAGAATGAAATATAAATGATATATATATATATATATATTATAATTCCTTTATAATTATCGTTTTATATATATTATATATGGTTATTAAAACAATCCTTACTAAATTACATGTAACCTGTGACTGAATTATATCGCATCACGAGGCGGTTGTCCTCTGAACACACAAACAATGTTATAATATTCCCATTAAATATATAGAATTATTGTATGTGTTAAATATAAATTATATAGAAATAATTAAAATATAAATATCATATATATCTTATATGAACTATAAATACATCATTACTCCCATCTTTTAAAGGTGGAAATGGAAGAATTAATGATAATAGTTCACTAGGCGGTAGTCCGCTATACACATGAATAGAAATTGTGTATCCCAATTGAGGGAAGAGTGTGATGTTTTAGGTTGAGACCTCAATATAATAAAATTTTAGTATAATTTATATATTGAGGTTATTATATCATAAATACATAATAATAATTAAAAGGTGGGTAATGAAATAAAACAAGATTTCTCATTGATGAACACTACCACTTCTTCAGGCCAACCCTTTTAGTTTATTCCCAAATCATTCCATTGTTTGATTTATCTCAAAATAAAATATTATTGGTTGAGTGTTGTGATGTTTGAATTTAATTTGGCTAGGATTTGTATGAGACGGTATTCATGAGAGGTTTGTAGAATATGGGAGAGTGAACTCCATTTTATAATTGAGGAGGATTAGAATTCCTGTAAATACCTAAAAGAAAACACTATAGAGAGGTCTCCCATAACTAATGCTCGACAAATAACAACACGTTTATCAAGAAAATATGTGATATAATGTAAAGATGGCTCTAAAATGAGTCATTCAAAAAATTTATAAGTCATTTTTACATTTAAGTGTGGTGTTTAACAACTAAGTAAACATATTATTACATAATCAACTGTAAGTAATTTTAAATTTTTTCATTAATATTTTTGGTAAAAAATTTAAGATGAACATATTAGAAAATATAAATTATTCTGTTTCTAATAATTTAATGAATTTTATGAAATTTAAATTACATGTGTAGAAGAAATTAATTTAAAATTAATCTTTTATATGGGATAAAAACAGGGGTTTTAAAGTGAAAATATTCAAAAGTCTATTATGATTTTATTTCTAAATCCAATATAAAAATTATTAAAATGACCTAAATTAGATTAATAAATGTAAAATTTTTCATTTTTTTCGTTAGAAGTAATTTAAAATAAAAATTATCATTATAAATTATTTATATGAAAATTCAGTTTTCAATTAAAATTCAGTATTGATCACTTTTAATCAAAAAATGAAAATTGTCAATAAAATACAAAAAAATCACCCAAAGAACATTTTTATTTTAAAATTTCAGAAATTAATTTTATTATATTAAAAAAACATTAATAAATTTTCTAATGTTATATTTAAAACTAGTGCTCCATTAAATATAGATAGACTGCCTTTATAAAAATTCAACTTTTTAGGAATAAAAATGGATTTTCTTCATATCTTGTGACTGTAAAATAAATTTTATTAATTTCAAAAAATTTGATTGAATATATAATATATAAATTTTATATGGTTTCAGTCAATACTAATAAATTTTTTTATTAATTATGATAAATTTTATTTGGGTTCATAAAAATAGTTGTTCATAAAAAAACTTCCTTTATATTCAATAGGTTTTTATATTAGTTTGTAATTAATTCCTAAACAATGAATTAAACCATACTAATATATGTTATAAAATCATATTTATAAACTATAATTTAGGATCTCTATGAAAATTATCCATTCAAATAAAAATATAAACATTATTTGATAAAACACGGTCTTTTATCTAACACAAGCTATCAAAAAAACTCATTATTGTATGTGACACAAGGAAACTAATTATTTAATAAATTTCAAGATATATATTAGAATAAAATTATTTGAAATAGTATATATATATATATCATAAATTCTATTGATTTTATCTTCATTTATATTATTGGTGTTTTGTTTCATACACAATGTCGAATAATATGTTATTCTTTAAGAATTATATGGGTGTTTCATTCTCGTCACATTGAATAAATTTTGTACTAACAATTTAAACTAGATAATGGTAGTATGTTTTTTTATGAAAATTAATTTTTCAAAATTTTACATCATGAGAAGGGTTATTATAACATACCATTGAAAAGAGATAATGGGAAATACAAAGGTCATATATAGCAACATATACCTACGTTTCTATAAAGAAGAAATCAATTGAATGTAATGATATGGACTTATAGGAAAAGCTTAAATAAATAAAGGGATTGATTGAGTTCATTTACAAAAAACAATGGAATAGTTAATGGAATTTTAAATGGTTCAAATCCATAAATATGTGATGATTTAAAAGACCATAGTTTCAAAAACTTATCATATTAGGATAAAATTATATTTCAAAATCATTTTCTTAATTCTATGTATTTTTTTTACATCCAAATAATATATGAAAATTTGTTAACTTGATATATTTCTACAAGACCAATTTCATAAATTTTTTTGCTTCGATAAATTTCTAATTCATCCATTTCTTCATAAATGACTGTCCAAAAATTTTATTTTTAATTCCTAAAGCACTAAAATTTACTTTTAACAAATCATAAGATATTTAAAATAGGTCTTTATATATGTTTATAAATATTTTCAAAAAATAATATGGTTTAAAAATATTTCTTAAAAACAAAAAATAATACTATTTGTTTATCATTAATTTTTATTTTTCAACCTGCTTAACTAAAAACAATGACATATTAACCCGATCATATCATAGGAAAGTGGTAGTGGAGAAATCCTTATCATCATTGTATCATGGTTTCAAGCCCCACAGCCTCGCTAGATGTGATAGGTTGTCCCCATACATATAGGTTGTGTTTATTGTAAACTAAATCAAAATAATTCCTATAACATTTCAAAAAAATTATTATTGATGTCTTTTAAAAATAATTTATTATTAAATAACCGTTTTAGGGTTTTCCAATACAACATATTTTTTACAAAAAAGATTAATAATATTATTTGTAAATCGTCCATAAAGTGTATAAATACCATTAATATCATGTATATATAATGTAAATGTGTTATTCATCAAATACATTTTCCAATAAAACATGAAATAAAATAATGGCATTTATTTACTCAAATGTCATATAAATTAAATTTAATCATGGAATAATACTGTCACATAAAACTATTATTTTATTTTAAGCCATTGATAATATTTTAATTCTTAAACTCATTAACCCATTATAGTATCCACAACTATTTTATTAATGATTAAAAATTTGTAAAATAAATTTAACAGAACCATTATATGGTTTATCATTCTTATAACTAAATTTGTATTTATAAAACACTTCAATAATTTATTTCCCTAATCACATTATATAATTACTTTATCCATTTTATTTCCACTTATGTAATTATGTGGTCTAGGGATTACCCTTTATAAAAGGGAAATGACTCAAGTAATGTAAATGGCCTTTATATTTACGGAAGTATAATATAAATGGATCCTACTGATGGGATTTATTTCATTCCATCATAATCTTCATTTTTCCTTAGTATATCACTGTTTTATTCCCTCCTTTTATACACATAAAAAATATCCCCATTCTATTGACACACTTTCCTAGGTGTCACCATTCATATTTAATACATGATGGAAATGAATCCATATTTTCTCCATGGTCTCCACAACTCATGTTCATAGAAATCCCGATCCTTATCTTCTTCGGTGGGTCTTGGAGTAGGTTAATATATATGTTTCTAATAATATTTTGGGAAAACTGATTATGAATAAACAATATATCTTTCTCTCATATCATAATAAAATGTGGTTTCTTATTTTCACCATATTTTCATATGTGTTCAATGTTAACATGATTCCTTCGAGTTAAATCAATTGAAAAAAAGATACTAATCATATTAGGAACATTTTATAGTCATTAATAAGATGTCTAAATAATGATATCATACATTCAATCTAAAACAACTACTTTTTAAACTAGGTTATTCATTTTCATCTTCAATTAAAATCTAAAATAATGTTTTTAAATAAAATATGAATTAATCTAATAATATACACTGAGAGTGTCAATCTAGGTGAACATTAAAGACAATTTTCATCTACTAGGTTATGCTCTAGTCAACCTTGACATATCCTTTTCGGTGTTATAACCCCATGGTAAATCTGTTCAAGAAATATGCCCATTAGTATTATCTACACATGAATATATTTCTAGAAATACACACATAATTTATACCTTACTAAAAAAATTAGGTTATTATACTCTACATACCATCAAATCCTATCAAAGGATATGTTTCCTAGGAAATGTTTACCAAAATATAGTTCCCAATGTTTCTACTAAACATGATGTAATGCCTACTGTAGTGAATTGGATCCTAGTATCCTGGATCTGGGGCCTAATACCATTACATTGGAAAAAGACAACAAAATATCATCTCCCAAAGGAATGAATAGTTTAGTAGTCTTTATCAACTAGATACATAGAAGGATATAGTATTACAAATGGATACAAAAATTACAATGTATTTTTTCGAGAATAAGTTTATTTCTTCTAAAATATCAATTCATTTCATTATTAGTAAATGTCATGGAATACTAGGTAATGGAAGAAATAATTTTGAGATCAAATTTTTTAGTATGTTTTATCTACAGTGGATTCCATAATGAATCAGCAATCATAATCTACATTTTATGGTAGATAACATAACCAAAATTCCACCTAAAATATCTAGATAAGGAATAATTAATATATAAGGGTAAATAATTAAGCACACATTCTATTTAAATAATTTTTTAAGTCATAATCAATATTGAAAGGTAAATAACTGAAAAATATTCCATTTAATTCATAAAATGAGAATGAAATACATCCAAAAAATTTTCATAGTGAAAATCTCATAGAGAAATAATAATAATAACTAAATTCTAAATGAATGAAATTTTTAACTATTGGATGCCATTTTTTCCAAGCACAATAAACCATTACCATAAATACCTTTCAGAAGATGGTTTATAACTTATGAGTATAAGCCCACTCAGATGAGTATATCTAACTAATTCATCCCATGAGACTATCAATTCATCGATGGGATTACTTTAAAAATTCCCCAACAGATGTCCTACCATTCCAAATCCTTCCATATATATATAATAATAAATTTAGTACACCTACAATGTGACTTACTGAATATATATTATGAGTAAAGAATATAGATTTATCAACATTTACCTATATCTTCAAATAAATATAAAAGTAAACACCATATGTAAAAATATCATACAGTTTAAGAAATAATCATATCCCTGAAAAATAATGTGGATATTTAGGGAAAATATAATGATCAATGATCACTAGAGAGTGAATAAATAAATGGGAACATAATGACTATGGAAAAAATTCAAGGAAGTGAATTTTAATATTATCCTTGGTCAAAATAATTATAATACATCCAGAGAATGAATAAAAATGGTGCCAATATTACTTATACCCATTATAGTAAGAATAAGGGTTATTTTCCTTAGTGAATAAAAATGTTATTTAAGAAAATTCATGAGGAAAATATTCTTTTAATTTTTAAATCCATTTTGGGAATAAATTTCATTGAATTTATGTTAAAACAATTCTTTAAAAATATTTCAATTAAATTTCAAAAAAAAATTCAAGGGAATAATTGAGGTTAACTTTGTACATTTCATACAAGGTAAAAATAATATTCCATTTCGTGGTAGAAACTTACGAAAATTGAACTGTTTAGAAAGTGATAACAATATTACTATAATTATTTTGTAAAAAGAAAAAATTGATAAAAATGTGTTTTAATAAATTATTTCCAAATGTCAAAATAAAATAATTTTTAAAAAACATGGTTTTCTATGAAAACAAACTTTTTTTCTAAGAGAGAAATGAAGTCAGATTTTATTAAAACATTTTCTCAAATAACATTATGCACCAAATAGGTGAAAAATTATACTATCACTTTAACTTGATCCTGAATAACCAAAGGAGAATAAAATTAAAGTAGTTATTAAATAATAATTATATAATTTCCTTTAATGGAATATAAAAAATAAGCAATATCTATTATAATATAATTGTGGAACAAATCCCTAAAATAATCCTAACTTTGATTTTATAATAAATTAATGAATAGATCATATGTATCAACACTAAATAAAAGTTGAACATGTGGAAATAAATAAATATATAGTAAAATTTATTATAAACATAATCATACGATATTAATGACAATGTGGAACTAATATTACCCAATGAAACTGAATTAAGTTATGAAATTTCAATACAACATGGTAACATTGAGTTCAAATCCCCATAGATGAAATAATTAAAATTTAAACTCAAAATTGAATTAATAATGAGTTAAACATGATATTCAATATAAAATTTTCATTATATAAAATATATAAAATATATTATTTTTCTAATAATACAATATTATCCAATAAAATGAAATTGAGACGAAACCCTTACATCCATCTATTTTTTTTGTACATGCTTTAAACTCAAGTATAGTGGTTTTAAACATGTAATTAACTTAGTAAATAACCATATAAATAATTATGATATCATATATGATTCTTTTGGGATATATTAATACCCATTTAGAAATAATATTTCATTATTTCCATTATTTTTTGTAACTACATGCATTATTTCTCAAATATGTTTTGGATTGTTATTTTTTGTTCTTATTACTTATATAATGATTTAACAGACTCCATGATTTAAAAAATATTATAAATATAAAATATATAAAATATATTTTTAGTTATATTATTCTATAAAATTTTGTGATAAGAAATTAAATTTAACATTCATAGAGATGGTAGGTTGTACATATGAATGATTGTTGATTTTATTTTATTTTCGTATTGAATAAAATAAAAGTAAATGATATATATATATATATTATAATTAGATTATAATAATCATGTTTTATATATCAAATATTTTTATTTACTCAGACCTTAATATATTCTATTAAACATATGAACAAATCGCATAGCTTAGTGAGGCGGTAGTCTGCCATACCCATGAAAACCATTATCATATTCCCAAAAAAATGAAAGCATGAATGTTTGTGATATATAATAATTAAAAAAGAATAAATAGTTTATATATATAATATATATAATTTATAAACTATAATTATATCATTATTACCTAATTTGAAATATGGTTATGAAAGAATTTATGATAATGATTAGGGAGACTGTAGTCCGCCATACATATGAATAATGATTATTTTTACCATATTATAGATGTTTTTAAAGTTTTAGGACATAACAATAATAAATATAATTATATTTAATATAATTATGTTATAATATAATTAATAAAACAGATTAATTGACGGGTGTGATATTGAAATAAAATATAAGTTCTCATAGATTAATGTTACTTCTTCTTCGGGTAACTCTTTTCATATAAACCAATAGCCATCCTTGGTTTTTTTAGAAAAAAAATTATTCTAGGATGAGGGTAGGGATTTTGGGACATTATATGGGTGTTTTTATTATGATATAAAAGGGTACATAGTTTTGTAGAATGGGCGAGAGTGAATTTCATTTTATAATTGAGCAATAGTGGTGTCCTGGTAAATACCAAAAAGAAAACACTATTGGGAGGTCTCCCTTACATCATGTGTCTCCAATAATTATTTATTTTAAAAGAGTCAATATGTTAGGAATATATATACAAATATATATATGATTGGGTTTTTACAAGTGTATATGCCATTTTCCCCTTATAATAGCAGTTTAACCACTATGTTAACTTCTTTTTACCTTAATAACTTTAATTAATTTTTATTACATTGACTAAGAATTTTTCTAACAATTTTGGATTAATTTTATATAAATTTTAATTAATTATTATTATAAAAATTTAATATATTTTACCAAATTTAAATCAAATATTTGGAAGAAATTAATTTAAAATTATTCTCGTAGACGAGACGAGAAAGCAAGCTTCAATAGTGAAATTATTCAAAAACACAGATGGTTTTTATATCTAAATTCATTTTTTAAATTATACCAATGACCTTAATTGGATTTATATATGTTCAAGTGATATTTTATTACTTTAAAATCAATTTAAAATATAATTTAACATTATAAATTATTTATATTAATCTTCTGTTGTCAATTAAAATTCAGTATTTTTCACTATTAATTAAAACAACCGTCCTATAAAAATTCAAAATAATCACCCAGATATTTTTTTACATTTTTTATTAAACATAAAGTTTTTTTTAATTATAATATTCATAAAAGTTTGAAAATTTGGTTTTAATATAATTTCACAATTAAAAGGTGACAAAAATGTTGTTAGACAAATACAGCTTTTTATGAATAAAATTGGATTTGGTATTATATTAAAGATATCAAATCTATTTGATTATCATAAAAACATTGGATTAATTGTTGAATATATAAATTTATTTTATAATATTTTATTAATAGTAATTAATTTATTTTATTATGATAAATTTATTTTGGGCTTACAAAAATAGTTCTTATAATAATATTTCCTTTATATTTAATTTTTTTTATTACTATATATAATTAATTGGTAACAAATGAATTCAACCATTTTTTCATATGTAACATATTCTTTTTTTAACCACTAATTTAATAGCTACGACATAATATTCATTTTAATTATAAATAATAATAGTATATTATAAAACATGGTCTTGTGTGTAACACAAGCTATCACAAAAACATGGTGTTGTAGGTGACAAAAGATAAAACAATTTTGAATATATTTGAATCTATATAATAGATTAAATTTATTTATAATATTAAACATATCATATTTTCTAGATAGGTTATATTCCTTTCTATGTGCGGTGTTACATGTCATACACACTCTGGTATTACATGATATTCTTTTGGAAATTTCAAAGTGTTACAAATTGAATTCCATTTACACCAATATCAAATTGAACCGTTGAATTCCATATCAATTGTGGAATTCCATGTCCCACATGTAATTCCATATCCACTTATCTCAAACCTAAATATGTAATGACATGTCCACTAATTTCAATCATAACTACAGAATGTCATGTTCTATAATTTCAATAAATTATGAAGAATTACATCTCCATCATCAAAATAAGCATGTATGATAATTTGGATCCTATGAAGAACCTATGGTAATACCAATCATATGTGTCCCATCAAATTTGACACCATTGGACAATTCTTGGAAGAACATCTGGAATCTGTATCCACATTAATGGTAAATATGTAATAGAATATGTAAAGAGTTATGGTGGTTGAATCCCTAAACCAATAAATAATACCAGTGAACCTATTCTCACATGTTTGGTAAGGTTTCAAAGTATAAACCATCTACTATATCTACCCAAACATATAACGCAAAAGATCAAGGCCATTCAATCATTGGGGTACCCACTAGGATTCTTAGGTTAAATCAATGGAGGGGAATCCTTCTCAAGATCCTTGAAGTCCACACATAAGAGAAGGCATCCAAATTGGGTTCCATTATGTGAACATATATGGAATGAAATCCATTACAGGATACTCAAAAACCATAATAATGAAAAGTAATCAAACACATGAACCTCATTAATATTGAACAAGTAATGGAATCATATATGGGATCCTTAGAAAGTATAAATGTACATAGCCATCATACATGGGATCTTTAGGTAGATTAAGCATAAGAATCCTATATGAAATCCAAAATATAACACTAAAATATAACAATCCATTTCCTCATGAGAGTAAATGGGAATACCACCAAAGGAATGATTACTCAATGAGAAATATACTTAAATATCATTCAAGTGATATGGATAGTGGCCCATCTAATAAAAGTCTCAGACTAGGATAATTCAATAGAAAACTATCTACCAATGTTATGCCTTCATCTCGCTAATCAAAGAAAATCCCAAAGAACTATCATAATGATAATTTAGAGAGAAAAATTCCAAGTCCATGAAAAAGATGATATTACACAATGATGGGTCTAAACCTATTTCACACTGTCAGGATAAAAAATACCAAATTACCAGAGGAAGAACCTCATCATCATATATTTATCAGTTGAAAAAATTTCTCTTGGGTTCTCATATAAACTCATGGGTTCAATATTCATGACCTAAATGAAATAACACAAAAATTGTACTAATCATGTGTCTAATTTTAATTAGGGGCATCAAAACAAGTTAAACCCTGAAATGTATATATACAAAGTAAAAACCCAGAATAAAAGTTATCTATTAGTTTATTTATTGGTTAGGCATTTATGGAGCATCGTGCGAAAGATCCCTCATTGTGGTCTAGTGTTTTCTCTCCATTGTTATCCTCCTTCGCCTGGGTTCCTTCTCTATACTCAGCGGCATGGACCTCATCACCCTCCCCACCTTCCCCATTCCTCTATGGATACTCCTCCTGGTAGTGAAGAAGCTCCGGTGCCATCGTGTTGAGAGCCCAATGTATGAAGTCTCAGTTTTTCTCAGTGGTTGTCATAGGGTCCTTGATGGGCTGGATTCGTTGGAGTCGGTTCGCTGTATGACAATCGCCTCCCTAATGGGTCATGTGTGGTCTCATATGGTGTCCTCATTGACACCCAAAGCCGGTGACATCCTCTGCTATCTCATTTCCCATTTCTGTCATCATGTTCTATGTTGTTTGGTTTATTTGAAGTTTCCATTATTGAAACTTTGTCAACCAAGCCCCTTCAATCATTCACCTCCTTTAATGGATTTGTTCGGTTTCTATTTTAGTTTTGTTGTTTTTCATCTGACTCCCCCGGACATCCTTGGATTGCTTGAGAGGTGACAATGATGGTGCCTAGTGTGGTGCAGCACTGGCCCCGGTTGATGACCTAGTTGTGTTGGTCCCGATCAGTTCCTGGCAGTGCAGTTTGAGGCATTTCGCGATGTCCCTCTTTATTTATTCGAGGGTTCAGGCTCTGGTGGTTGGGAATAAAGGGTTTCATGTGACCGTGATGGATATACAAGGGCGATAGGGGTGTGGCTAAAGGTTGATGGGTTCCATCCATGATACCTTTGTTTTGAGTGGGTCAGGCCTTGTAGAATTTTTTTGATGGGTCGATGTTTCCTTATTTTGGAGCAGGTCCAATCATGAACATGGTTCTTGGACAGTTTGCTTTAGTTTGGTTTGTTTTTTTTGTTTTTAGTCTGATTTCTAGTTCGGTTCCCACAAACCCATATCGTTATTTATTTGAAAATATAAAAAAATGATTTTTCAGTCAGTTTCAGTTTATTTATTTCTATTCATATTATATCTTGTTATTGAATCCAGAATGGTTAGAGTAACCATGCGGTGCCCATATTGTTTGGGTCTATCATTAGAATGATCCATTAACATATATTCCACAAAGTTTATAAAACTAATTGAATCCCCCTAGAGACAATGCGGGGTATTGGGTGTGGTAGGGGGAATGTTCATACATTGTTTTTCCAGACTATGCATCCATTTAGTGAAAATCGTGCAAGTGGATTGCTTTCCAATTTAGTGGCTAGAAAATGATTGGCACATTGTTTGGCATACTGTGTGTCCAAATAGTTCGGAATTCAATGTTTTTATAAAAAATGGATTTGATTCTATTTTTTATTCTTCTTTCTTTTATCCAATTTATTTTTTCACCTCGCTTTCCCCATATGTCATGTGTGACACCCCCTATCCTCTTTTGTTGCGCACTCTACCCCTATCTCGGCACCTTATTCTACCCACTGATTTCTTTGGATTTCATGGGGGTTTGAGGTTAGTTCTTCTAGGTAAGTACTCTATCTCCATCCTCCTTCCATGGGTTTTTAATTTTTCCCCTCTTCATCACCCCATCAAATTTTTAGAAACCCTGGATAATGGTTCACACTATTTTTTTGTCTTACTTCAATTATTAGGTCTCGAAATGGGTCTCTCATATCCCTGTTCTACTATGAAATTTATTGGGATTTCAGGGGGTTTGTGGTCGGTTATTCCCTGTAGAAAAATTGGATCCCTCCTCCTTCCTTGGTTTTATGTTTTTTATATCCTCATATCGTCATGAAATTCAGCCAAACTATAAGTTACGGATCGACCATATGTTTGTGTATTTATTAATTTTTTTATCTTATAATAGATCTCTCAAGTTAGAGAAATAGATATGTATGTATATGGAGGAATATATATATATCTGTGTGTGTGTGTGTGTGTGTAAGTGAAAAAGGGTTGTAAAAGAAAAAGAATATATCTATGTACCCACATGTACATATTCATGGCCTTGTGAATATATAATTGGGGATATGTCTTTATGTATATATGTGAAGGGGCATCTGAGAGAAAGTGGATAAGGGAAGATTTAGGTTTCTGTTATCAATGTTCATTGAGTTTGACATAGGATCCATATATCTGATCCTTTAATTGAATTCATTAATTTATTTCATGTTTTTAAAAGTATGATTTAATATTAAATAAAAGGATTATTCAATGAAATAATTTTGTGGCTCTTTAAAATGGTATATTCATCTATTTTACATGATTTTCCTAGGATTTGAACATGGTATTCAATATTTAGGCATGTTTTGAAGTATTTTTATAAATATATGGTGCCTTAATTGATCAATTGATATTCTAAATGGTTTTGGAACATAAAAGCATTAGGAATTAATGTTTTATAATGTTAATTTATTCCTTTTAAAATGAAATGTCTAGATTAGCACGTTGAAAATGTTTTGTGGAAGTCGAAAACCCCCTAGAGCCATGCCCTATGACTTAGAAATTTGATGTATGAGTTAAATAAATGAATTTTTATATGTTCCAAGTGATGATTCCTATGAATTGTTGTGTGAATTTGAAATGGGGAAGATTTTAAGAATGGTGATCGGTGGTGAGAATTCGGATGGGTTTAGGTTGATGAAAATGTTTTGTATGTATATGATAGCGTGTAAAAAAACTCACCACAATTTAGAATGGAGCACATGGGAACATGGGTACATAGAAGGGGAGAATATAAATAGTATGATTTTCATATCGGTAGGTCTAAGTCCCAGTTTCCATAGAAATATTTTTGTAATGACACTAACTAATAAAATAATTTCTATTATTGGAGACCCATAGAACATGGGATGTGATTCACCTCTAGTGGATTGTGCATGAGTATGCCTTTGGTTTTTGTGTGTATTTATCATTAAGGTATAAGGATCACAGGACCTCACTAACCATAGATACCTATAGATATCATCTGGTTCTTTCTATCATTTACCCTTATATTTGTATGGTATTGTTTTAGGTACAAATTTCATAGTATCATTTATGTTTTTGAAATAATAACATGAATATTTATTCCTCTATTTTGTGGAACCTGATTATTTTTCCATATAGTTAATCTAATTTTATTATATTTTCCCATAATGTAAAATATTTATTTGAAATATATCTTTCATTGAAAAATATATTGGAAATGGAATGGAAGGTGTGATTTTTTAAAAATGGAAGCATGTTACTTGTTTCAAAAAATAATGAATAAACCCTATTTGTATATGTATTATTTATAAATTGTCATGAATGGTTTTCTTTTTAAAAGTTCAGGAATATGAAATTTTATTTTAGGTATGAATAATGAGTTTTAATACTCACATATATTCTTTAGGTTTTTTAGCTTCCAACATTCTTCCGTCTTGAACTCATTCACCATGGATTGAGGTTTAATTGTTGGTAATGAACTATAGGGTCACATGGAGGGATGTGTAGTTTTATTAATTTTAAATATTGGAGTTTATTATCTTTATTTAGTCTATATTTTTTATTTATATACCGTTTTAGCGAAGAAATGATTCCCAATAGTTGTATCTTGATTCCAAGCCCTATTTTCCATCCCCAGATGATTGTGAACACCTCTCATTCATTTTTACGGGATGGATCGGGTGACTGGTGCATTTTTGAACAAGGTTAGCTCAAAAAAATGGTATCAAAGAAATCCATTGTTATTATTGGTGTATGGTAGATCATATATTAGATTTCTAGGACACATGAGGTTGGTCATGGGTTTGTTCCTGATCACCACCACCCATGATGGTACCTGATTAATTTGGGTTAGTTGAGTTTCAAATATTTAATTTTCATTTTTTATGCTCTTGGTGTTTTCTAAGTTCGATGTGGTTTTGAAAATTTTGAGATGATAGTTGAAGTGAGTTGGTATGACACTGTGAGCTAACATGGCCTAGCGAACCATGTGGATCCCACATGCATGGTTTAATATGCATCCCGTGGTTTGTGTATTGTTAGTTCATGGTCTTCCCTAAACCATGTATGAAGGAAATGCATGACCTATATTTCCTTGTTTCATTTATTTTAGTATGAGTGATTCTCTATTTTATTATTGAATTGATTTTGAAAGGAATAATGATTTTTATTTTTTTAGTAATAAAATGTTTTTTAATTGGGAAAGGAATTTTTTTCAATTGAATTTTGGTTCTAAAGGGGAATGTGTAAGTAGTATTTTGGATTTAAATTGGGTGTGTTAAAATGGATTTTATTTTAAATGGGATTTTTTTTAAAATGGGTGGATTTAGAAAATGATAGTTTTAGAAGATGAAATTTGTTTGGTTTGTAGGATTTTGTTTTAGGGGTATGGTGTTTGGATTTATTCCTTTAATTGTTAGAAGAATACCATCAAGAAAGACCAAGTAGTTTTTTATGTAGTTCATTCCCATTTTCAACCCCAACCAGACTCCCAGTACAGTGATGGAGCCAGTCATTTTCAATCCATCCCTATTGTATATATCCATCCATGTCTATTAGATTCCATGGAGTGTTTTGAATAATTTTAGAGTGTATTTGTGGTTTTTGGAATTCCTGAAGTCTTGAGAGTGTGAGTTTTATTGGGTATGTTTGAAGGACCATGAATATACCAATGAAAGATTATCCTTCCAACCACATTGCAAGATGGAATGTATTGGGGGATCATTGAGACCACTTTCATCAAGAGGATTATTCTTGAGGAAGTAATGTATTAGAATGTTACAGATATCATGGATGTTTTGAATGTCAATAGATAAAAAAGGGGGTATATTGACCATTTCAATTAATTAGTTTCTATTTCACTATAGATAGTGTCGAGTGATTAGTTAGAATATTCTCTTTTTGTTTTTGGTATTTGTCTAGTGTTCAAGGATCATTCTCCTTCTTCTGGAAAATTAATAGAGGGTATCTTGTGGCAGTTCATAGTATAATTTCATTTGTGGTTCATAATGGTTCTGCATCCATTGATGATTAAGAACTATAGAAATCTATTATAGAATTATATCTTTTTTATTTCCTTCCTTTCATTCATCATACCATAATATTTTAATTTCGTGTGGTTGCTTTTGGATCTCTATGCAATCTTGTTGAAATTTCTAAGGGTTTTGTTGACCGTGTGGCCACTCGTGAATAAAGAAGAATGTGTTTAGATCATGGATTATTATATCCTGATTGTGGTGATGTAGATGCTTCATGACATTTGTTCTCCAGCCAAAGACCTTAGAGTAGATATTTTCATACGGTTGAGGAATTTTTGGTTATGATGGGGGATGACCCAACCAATTATCTCCAATATAGGAGAAGAAGCCATTTCGGTATTTCCTATATTATGGTTGTTTTTTTAGAAGCCTATTTTTGTTTTGGTGGATGTAGTTTCTTTCCTTTAAAATATTTTTGGTTTTTGGAATGTGGATATTTGAATATTCTCGTGTCTTATGAAAATTAAAAATATTTGTTTTTTATAGTGTTTAATTATATTACATTTATTTTGACCCCCATGTGTTCAGGGTTCATCTACACAAGATGCATTATAAATGGTGGGGTCACCCACTATAGGTCTTTATCATATTATCTTTTAAGTTAATTGAGCATTGAATCAATAATTTAATATGTCGTAGTGGTGTTAATAGTTTTTTTTATGATTTTTGAGTTTCTTTGATTGACAAATATTTAATGACTCAGTTCCCAAAATAGTGAGAAAGCCACCATAAAAAGGGACTCATATTGAATTTAACTTCCATCCTTCTTAATGGGGTATCCCTTTTTATAGCTCCCCTCGACCCCCGTGATTCTCATTACTGATTTTTTAGTTAAGGGTAAGAGAATTATTTATTTTGGGATTTGTCTATAAATATGAGTCCCTCAATCTTTATCCCTTTGTTTTACAACACCTCCACTAGATGTCAATGTATCAGTTTTTTGGTGAGGGCGAGTTCTATTTTTTGTGCCTTCAATTTTAAAGGTTTTTTTAAGTTTCATCACATCCTTGAATCATACAATGAAAAATAATGTCTCTTGGGACCTTCTGGGGGAATAAAGTGCCATGCTGGGATGAATTTTTACACCATGACATAAAACTTCTCTATTATTTTATTTATTTTAGGTATTATTCTATCTTCATCTTGAGTGGGCTTGAGTTATGGTAGTTTGTAGGTTGGTGTTTCATTTTACAAGGATTTTAGATATTAATTACTTGTTCAACACATTTAGGAGTAATAATGGAGTGACATTGCAATTAGGACATGTCATTTGGAAAATCCATTTTCATGGATTTCACACGTTTGTTGAAATTTTCCATAGCTCCCCACAGATGTTTCAGGGTATATTGAGTGTCAGAGGTAAGGCAAAGGTTTTTCCAAACCGTGTAGTCTTTTGGAGGAAATCATTTGAGTGGGTGCCTTGAATAGGTAGTTGACAACACACAGTTGGGGCATGGTTGGGAAACCCATGTGGCCAAACTGTGCGGGTTGCCCAATTTTTTTTAAAAATGGGATTTATTTTATTATCTTTTTATTCTTTTCCTTACTTCCTATATTTTATTCATTCCCTTCTACTACCTCTTGTATATTGCATGATTCCATAACCCCATCCCCTCCATCCATTCATGCCCCCCAACCTCTCAGCTCCCTATTTACACACAGTGATTTCATCAGATTAATTGGGGTTTTGTGGTTAGTTATTCAATGGTAAACATTCCAACTCCCTCATCCTTCCATAGTTTGGTGTTTTTTATCCCCATTCCCCTTTGCCCCATACAATTTAGATTAACCCATGGTTATAGTTTGATACAGTTTTTTGGATATTATTTCCATTGTATGGGTGTGAAATGTGTAACTCAGGTCCACTTTAGACATGTTTTGGCGTTCACTATCAATGTCAAAGCATATTAGAACGTTTCTGTTCACCCCCCACAATTTGAGGTTTTTTTATTCTATGTTCTTGGTTTGTTTCCATTTTTGTGGTTATTTTGTATTTTTTTTGTTTACTATTCTTTGTATGAGTTCTTACATCCTTGTTGATGTGGATTCAAGTAGTCATTGTCAAAGTTGATTTAAATTTCTAATAATTGGTAGGAACTTACATATATAAGTCCCACCTATATATATATATTCAATAATTTTAGTATATATATATATTAGGGATATGTTTTATTATGAATATATGGAAAATTATGAAGCCTGAAAGTGTAAAGATGTATATAGAAGTCTAATAATATATATAAGGACCCCATTTTACATATTCATGTACATGAGAATATGTACATAGGGGATAGGTTTCCTTATATATATGTGAAGGTGTATATCCATGCAATATGAAAATGGAATAATTAGGATTCCATTTTCAAAGAGCCTTAGGTTTGTGGCCGGTTCCCTATGTCTCAAACATTAATTGAATTTATTTATTTCATGCATGTTTTAAAAAGTATTATTTAATATTAAATGGCATATATATTATATGAAAAATGTTTGGGTCCATTATAAATGACATTGTCAAATTATTTAAGTATTTACTTATGAATTTTTCATGGATTTACTTATATAATCATGTTTTCATATATATTTCTAAATGCGAGGTGCCTTAATTATTAAATTGGTCTTCTCAAAGGTTTTACAACTTTAAATCATTGAGAATTAGTATTTATAAAGATAAATTATTCCTTTTAATATGATGAGTCCCGATTCGCACCTTTAAAACGTTTTATAAAGTGGGAAACCACTCATAAGACATTCCCCTTGATTTAGAAATATATATTATGTGTTAAATGTTTGATGTGTGATATATTCCTAGTGAAGACTGTTGTGCATTATTGTGTAACATGTAATGCGGGATGAACATATGGAGTAATAATAGTGATAATAAGTTTGATGGGTTTTTGGTAGAGAAAATGATATATATATTTAAGTTCGATTTATAAAAACTAACAAACATTTGATAGATAACACATGGAAACTCAAGTACCTAGGAGGAAACACTGGTTATAATACACTAGGAAGATCAGCGGGGATGATGCCTTTTTTCCCTATCAATATTGATGCTACAACACTATATAGGAAAAGGATGGTGATATATGGAGACCTCAAGACATTGGGAGGTAATTCCCATCCATTGGACTGCTCAAGAGGATGCTTGTGTGGTTTTTAGTTATTTGTCAACAGTGTAAGAAAATCCTACAACCCCATTCACCCTAGATACCAAGGGATTTACAATGGTGATTAAAATCATTTACACTTATTTTTTATGGAACTATTTTCAAAGACCATTTCATAGTTTCTATTAGATGTTTGGAATATTAAAAAGAACATTTCATTGACTTTGTTTTTTGGCTCCAGATGATTTTTTTCTTAGTGTGAATCTTCCTTTATTAGCTTTCTCCAACATATAAAATATTTATTTTGAATCACACATTCTTGGGAAAATATTTTAGAAACATAATGTATTTTTCTTATTAAAAATGGATGTTTATTAATTATTGATGAAAATAATGGAGAAACTCTATTTTTAAATGGATTATTTTCAAACTAGAAAGACATGATTTTATTTTTAATGGTTAGAGAGTGGGAATAGATTATTCAGGAATTCCTACTGAATTTTAATACTCATGCTAATAGATTTATCATTGTTTTTTATTTTGGTATTTCATTCTATCTCGAAATCAGTCTTCATGGATTGATATTGGTTTAATGGTTAGTAGTGACCTAAAAGGTCACATGGAGGTATGTTCGGTTTTATTAATTTTATTTGATAGTATATATTTTTATAATTCAATTTAAAATATTTTTTGTGTGTTTTTTTGTTGGATATATCATTCTAAATGGATATATCTTTACTCCAGACAATAGTTTCCTACTCGGGAGGGTCGGGAGACCGTCTCAGGCCTTGCTAAGGGTTGGCTCAGGTGACAGGTTAATGGTTGAATCAAGTTTGATTATAAAAGGGATTAAGTAAAAATATTGACTACACAAGTACATGGTGTGCACTATCAAACACAGACAAGGTAATGTATTTGAGCAGGACATGGCATGTCAAACCGAAGTAAATGACATGTAAAATGTGTATAGGGTGTATACCCTTGATGGGGTATATTACCATGTACCTAATAAAATATGGTCTTATAAATCTACTTGGAATGTACCCAACATAGGGTCTTGTTGTGTTCCTTGGATAACCAAGTTCTCCTACATGGTCTACCTATATTGTTACTCAGCCACATGTGTATGTACAACTAAATGTCATGTACCTATGGAACACAACCTTTATTTAAAAAAACTCTATCCACCAATATAATCAGAAATGTGGAAATGTATATGTACAAGAATCATTCTCAAAATTTTCATCATTTATATAAGGATGTCATATTCCATGAATTAGAAGAACACATGACATGTGTTCTTAAATTACGTGTCGTGTGATAGATATTTATGAACAGGGAAAACATTTCAATCTTCATGAAACATTGTTCTTCTCTAGGATAAGAGTAAATGGAACAAATTTATGTAATAATATATACTAACAATGATTCAAAACATGAATTTATTAAACCTATGAATATTTAATGCTTAAATATAATAAATTCCCACCCTTAGGGAAAATCTACTAATGGTTCACTCATATTCACATTCCACTATTGATGCCTGATAATATAGATCCTCATGATCTATTCAGTGGAGCCACTCTTATTACCTATGTCTATATATCTCCCATATATATATCTTGGTCGTGGAAAGATAAATATCATAGTGGTGTACAAAAGAAACTTAGGGGAGAAAAATAATGAATTATGGAAAACGGAAAGGAATAAAAAGAATATAAACTGAAACAACTGCTTGGCCCTAACCCCAATGCTTTACACGAGTTTATCTATTAATTAAGAAAATACACATGTTATAGACATAAAAACCAATGATTATTCTCAATATAATTAATTATTAAAAATATATCACAAAACAATTACATGTGAATAAATAACAATTTGATTATTTAAATATTAAATTTAATTATTCCATCAAAATTTGAACATCTCTAATATTCACCAAATCCATGTCCAAATGTAGACACCCTATTCCAGGACTAATGGATTGGTTAGAAAAATCATATGAATCAAAATAACATTCTAAAAATACATTTCAACACTCATAATCATCCGAATGAGAAAATTCAAATTTTTTTCAATTTCACATTCTGAAAAAAGGTATTTACATTTTTGATATAAAATGACGCATTTATTCCCATATATAGACCTCAAAAAATCACCATAAATACCAAATCCACTTTATGGTCTTTATCCTAACCACATTATGTTAAAAATCATATTATATAGTTCATATAATATGACCATAATCTATATAATTATGGTTATACCAGGGAACATTATGTTTTGAGGTATCCCCATATCATAAGAGACCGATCAACACAATAATGGAAATACCCACATTGAGAGTGTATTCAACACAGTGAAGAATGATATTTTCAAATAGGTCTTTAGTTATGTACATATATCCTCATTTTGTGGTTATCCTATCTAATTATTAGTATATTCTATCATATATTGAATCCCTCTTTTTAATTACATAACATTCCATTTTCATGGTACAAATGAAGGATCTTTTAATGTTTAGTTCCTTGGAAATATGTAACATATTACATGAAAACCTAAAAAATTATTCTAATCCACACAAAAGGATTAATTATTGATTCCAAAAAAAGTACAATTACTATATTTCTTAACCTAGGGTCATACCTTAAATGAATTTTTGAGCATAGGTCCTAGTAAGAGAATAAATGGGAAAACAATTTACATGCGACCATGAGAAATATAAATAAAAACATGAAGAATATCATAAAATAATGAGAAAAGGAAAAATGGTTGTAAAATAAATAAAACATCATTAATCATAAAATGGAAATTTTGATGAAACATTTAAATGAGACATTCATAAGCATATCACCAAATATTGTCATTGATGTGTTGTAAATATTTCTAAGGTTATTCACCAATGTATCAAAAGAACATGTAATCTCTAGAGATTAATTTCATTAACCAATACATTGGAGTGTTTTTGGGGATAATAAATTATTTTTATTAATTAATGTGATATAAATAGGTAATAATAAAAATTTCATTAATAATTTATGTAGAATAAAAGAAACATGATTCATATAAAAACATATAGTTTAAAAAGTGTTAAAGTACATGACCATTATATCATTTTAGCCCATGGAAAAGACATTAAAGTTTCATGTATATTAATACTACAATAAATTAAATAATGTAAACATATAAGTGAATAATTAGGGAATATAAATAGGTATGTGTATTCAAAAAAATAATATAAAAAACAATTTCTTAAGGATTATTGAGATATTTTGGGTTGTAACTTCTGCAACATAATAGATATAAAATGTGATTTAGAAATTGGTAAAATGAAAGGGGAAAGGGTATCCCATTTATAAAAAATAAGTTGGAAGTATTGTTATGAATAAAAGTATAATAACAAATGGTAGTCAAAATGATTTTATGACATAAAAAATGACGATCTTTAATCAAAGATGATATAAGAACAATTCCATTACCTTGAAGAGTTATTCCAAAAACACAATGATTGGGACCTTGAGGTCTTGAGGACACCGTGGGAGGTAAAACTAATATATATTCATGGATTATGGATTTAGAGCGAATGAAAATGGAGAAATGTGTGGTTATTTATAGAAAAATGTAGAATTTGTTTATTACTTTCCAAATATAAGACCTATAAACCAAGGTTGTGGAAAAGGAAAAACCATCTACATTCCCATAGTATTTCCCCATCATAATGGAAACATGGGTAAAATTATATGTTCTTTTAATCCACAAGAGTCGAAAATAATATTATATTATATATTCTCGAATGGATATTTAATGATTCCACAAAAACAATGCTTTTAATGTTAATGCTTTTATTTTAGAATTAGGAAATTAAATTATAGGTTTAAAAAAATATTAAAAAGTATTAAAATATACTATATTTCTAAAATAACATATTTTGGGACATATATTATTGTTAATGAATTATTACATCATTCTTACCTAATTATGAAGTCATTAAACGTATCCAAAAACTCAAACTATCATTTTTATTATTCATTAAAAAAAATATTTTGGAAAATTCAAATAAATTGGCTGAAACCTTATTTTGATGTTCCAATTTTAAAATTTTCTTTATTTTATTAGGGTAGTTTTTTAAATTTTATAAATCAAACATTTAAATAATAAAATTATTATTTATTAAAAGTAATACCATATTGAAAATGGATATTTAATTTATTGACTCTTGAGAAAAAATATTTTCTTAGTTATATTTAAATAAGAGTGTATTTATCATAAAATTTCAAATAAATAATTGTAATTTATAATATATTAGTTTATTATAATTGTCTATATAATTTTTTGAATGATCAATTTCTATTTAAAAAATCAATTTATCTAATTTTATCTCAATTCAATTAATAAAAAACTACACATAAAACATAATTGATGGAATTATAATTTATTTATACATTTGAATTAAATATTAACTAGGGCCTCTTCACATGACCCCTTATAACACCCACATACATCATAAGGGTAAGTTGTGCGATGATTATAGATTCGTGCAGAAGCTAGGCTAACATCTCACAAGTGGTAATTTCCATTAAAATGATCTTCTCTAATTGGTGATTTCATTCAAGATTCACATGTTGAATCTCAGCTTGGGAATGGTCTCTGGAGAAGCCCAAATATGTTACCTCCATCCTATGATCAGATAAATGGGCTTCATATGGAATGACTAAACTGTTTAACTCAATTATTTTTCCATTCTATATTAATTATTATTTTTCATATCTACTTATAAACACATATTATAATGTTAAACTTATTATTAAGATCATAGCTTCTAGTGTTCATATTGCCAATGGTTATAATTAAACAAAATTCATATAATAGTAGAAACATGATGGTCTCATTTAAAATTATACAATATTATTTAAAAAATAGATAGTTTTGTTCGGTACAAGATAAAATAGGACACATTTCTCAAGAAACAAACATCATTAAAAAATTCTAGGTCGTTACATCATATATTTAATAACTACATGTGTCTTGATGCCTAACCCAACGATGTTTGTAGTTAAAATTATATCACCTATTATGGACCCTTCTATTGGTATCGTTCAATTACAATGTTGCATATATAAATAAAATATAAAATTATTGAATAATCATTTACTTGGACAAAATTCATACAACACTAATTTTTATCATGAAAATATATTCAATAAATCATGGTATACTGTTTAGGGCTCATAGATCCCTCATGAGAAGAATTTCTACATGATTACGTCATTGTATCTTAGTTATTTGAACAACCATCAATCAGTACAACTTTAGCCAAATTTTTCTTCTTGGGATCCCACATCCTATAGAGGATCCTCTTATTATCCCCTAATAATAGCCTTTGATATTTGAATCTTATTCAATAGAGGCACCTATAATCCTAAAAATTGCACAATTCTATCACATGGTTTTTTCTATAATCTAAAACATGTAATTCCAAAAAAAAGAGTCATTTAGTCATTTTGAAAATGTTCCTTAAATATTTTTGTAAAATAATCGAATATAATTGTGAATTTCTCCACATCATTAGTGAATAAGTCACTCTCATTGACTATTTTATATATTTATTTAAATATTATCACGATATTATTTACAAAAAATATATTTTGAAAACTTAATAGATTCAAAAACCTTCAATGTAACCTATTTGGGAATTACTTTTAGCATTTATGAAATTTAATTACATATTCCCTTCATACTATATCTAATAAGAATTATTTTCTAAAAGAACCACTCAAATGGATGTTGAATTGATAGAACTAGGTCTGGATTGTTTAACCTAAAACTTCATGACATTTCTATTTCAAATGTCAAAAAACTATATGGAATTTTGATATTTGTTTTATAACATTAATCTACAAAAAAATAGTCTATCGATCATGATATTAAACATCTTGAAGTTTTCTACATGAAATAATAAAATTGTAAAAATTATATGAGAACCTAGTTTAAATAAGTGTAGTTCAGATGACTATTATTTTTGTAACATATTACATCATAGTGAATTGAATATTCTATTTAGTGATCTCCTTAGCATCAGTTGTGTTTTTTCAAACTCATAAGCACTCCCTTACCATCTTTTACAACAATGTTACCCTTGGATAGATTGAGTGGGAATATCTTATCCTCCCCATTGTTAATATTTACATCATGAACCACACCTCTTATCTTAGGTTATTTAATCATCACAAACCATTTATGACTATTAAAATGAGTTTTCTAACAATTGAGATTTTGTGAAATTTTATTTTTCAAATTAATTTAATCATTTAGATATTTTTCCATTTCATGGAACATTACCTTTATTTTTCCATGAATTATAATCAACACCATGTTAGTGTTGCGCTACATGAAACACTTATATTTTCTTGTGATGCATGAAGTACTGAGTTAGCTTTTTGAACATGCTAGATCGTCTTTTTTTCTTCCTTTTAATGGCACCCCAATTTTCAAAAATACATTTTAAAAATATTAAAAATATTACTCAAAAAAAGATTAATTTTTCAATTATTAATATCAATATTAACTTATAGTTAGTTTCTAAAATTTTTTCTGTGAATTTACATTTTTTTGCTTTATAAAAAAACTTAATGGAATTTAGGTAAAAATAGTCTTTCCAATTAAATAATATATTGTGTTAAATTATATTTTAAATTATATTTTCATGTAAAAATAGAATAATTAATCATATATTCATCAAATTTAGGTCATTGGAATCATTTTTATACAGATATTAGATATTAAAACATATTGATCTTTTTGAATGACTTTACATTAAAACCCCACTTTCTCACCATGTCTGTGGGATTATCATTAATCTTAATTTTCCCACATCAATGATTTAAAATTTGAAAAATGTAATTACAATGTGTTAATTATTATAATATATTTTCTCAAATAAAATCAACTTATGTGTTGTCCAAAAACATTAGTGAATCTAATCAAAATCAATTACGATGCTTAATGTAAAATTATTATTAAGAATAGACTAAACCATAGTCTGACAGAGTAAAATGGCATTTAAATAAGTACAAATTACATTTGATTCCAATAATTATACATTATACTATACCTTTGGGAATTTTATGGGTAAATAGGATAGTATTAAATCAAAACTACCTTTATAAAATGTTAATTAGGGAAAAATAAAAAAAGGAACTTTAATTACCATTAAAATTTATAACACATTGAGATTTGTACAAAACATAATTTTTTTTATTATACATAACCCTTTGAAAGTTAAATAGGTTGTTTTTATCATTATAATTTATCATTAATTTTTTGACGATTATTGAGTTACTTTAAATTATTAGGAAATGCCAACTTAGTTATTATTTATTTAATAATTAACTAAAAAATGATACTATAAATATTAAAAGTGATTTAAATTGATTGAATTAATGTCATTAATTATTTTTTATGGTTAATATACAATTTTAAACATATTTTAAAATTTATTTTCATTTAATTAAAATATTATTTTGATATTTTAAAAATAAAATTAATTAAATAATGTCAAAATTGACATTATTTTTATTTAACAATAACTGATATTTTATAAAGTAATTTAAAATTAATAAAAATCATATATTCTAAAAATTTATCTTTAAGTGTCAAAAAGTAATAAATATAATCTATCAAATGACCAATTTATGTTTTATAATCTTTATATTGACCGATAGATTCTAAAAACATTGTTAGAACGGTCTGGGATTAAGTAGTGTCTTATGTGTCCCAAACGCTGGTTTTAAAAATTAATTTCCAAAAAATAAGAGTTTTTTATTTTTTAAATTTTGTATCATATTTATAATTGATTATATATATATATTTATAATAAATTTCAATCTATTTTAGTCATAATGGTTAAATTACTTGGGTTATAAAACCAAAATAATAAAATTGACAAATCATATATGTGAAGGAAGAAAATTTTTAAAATGCCCATATTTTTGTGTGGTGTAGGTTACTTTAGACCATAATTTTTTATTTATAAAATATGTTTCTATTTTGGAGTAATATTAGGAAATTTATACCTCCTGTTATTCAATACCTTTTGGTATTTACAAGAGTGTCACTCCTCCATCCGTTATATAAAACAAATTACTCTACCCCTTCCTCAAACCACTCAAGAAACATTGGATCATCCGACCATTGGCAAAAGTTTCTCCAAACATATTTTACTTTTTCCTTGAATCATAAATTTGGGATTAAATCAATCCAATAAATACTTTTTTTGAAAACCAAAAGGAGTTACCCGATTAAGAGGCAACGTCTTCTGTCAAACTCATTTATTTTATTTTATTTCTCCAAACCTCCACTCTTTTTATTAAAAAATTATATAACAACACCAATTTCTAAAATATACTAGAATTTTTTAGATTAGGGGTTAGACCTAAACTAACACACACATCCCTATAATGTCTAACAGAGATGTTGTTTATGTCTATAGAAAATTACCGCATCACTAAAAAATGATTATTCAATTTTTCTTTTACAGCCTCTCATAGTGGACATTATGATGGAAAATATTATTATATATGTCATATATTATATTTATTATGTCTTTTATATTATTTATTAATTACTATAATCCATATTAATTTACTATCCATTTTTTTAAATATGATAGCTTCGTTGGAGGATGTGTAGACTACCACCCCCTCAAAGCAATTTGATTCATTCACACACGACATGGAATGTATTAAAGATGGGTTTATTGAAATTTTATGACAAGTAAAACATTATAATTATTTTTTAATTATATTATATATTTATATTTATATATAGTTTTATATATTTCATTCAATATGATAATAAAAACAGAAGAAGAGTTCTTGCATATGTATGGATTACTGTATCCAAAAACGGTGTATTTCATTTCGTATTTCTATATTATATAGATTATTATTTTACAAATATAATATATATACATGATATTAATATAATTTTTACAGTATTTAAATCATAATATAATTATAAAAACCATATATATAAACAATTAAGACACATTCTAAGAACAAAACGACTATTACCCGAAGTAAAACATTAAAATTTGATTGTTAACAAGCGGGTAATTTAAGGAATAATAAAACAATATATGGTATTATATATAAAAATATGTTTATATAAAATATTAAAAATAAATGTATATTTACTATATATGTGGTTTTAATGAGTATGATGACATTCAATAGACAATGTAATGGAATTTCATCCCACAATTTATTACCGTGTGGTACATGCCTTATTCGCCGATCACTTTTATTGTGTGTTATATACACTTCCCTTTGAAGAGTTATGTAATTATTATTATGGGTCTCATTATTTTATATGATTAATGAAATATCATTTTCTCAAATGGGTATTATGATTCTATGTTACAAAGTGGTAAGAGTCTATTGAAACAGTCTCATCGTTTTTCAATATTGTATATTATTATGCATCAATTGATTACATATCATAATCCAAATCTCAAAAACTCCCATGAACTATTTTATAATCATTTTAATATGATATATTAATGTACTAGTACCAATTTCCCACTTTTTATTTACTTAGAATAACTAACAAAATGTTCTATCGAAAATAAGAATTTATTTATCCATTAAGCCGGAAATATGAATTCTTTTAAAACTATGATTTCTAAAAATTATTTGAATAATTTTTTAATTTTATCATATAATATTATTTTAAATTTTTACTCGTGTTTTAAAATGTACAGTATAATAAGGGTTCTTATTTTTTTTCATATCTAAGAACATCTCAAAACATTTAAGGTAAAAAAGTAATGTTCGGTAATTATAGACTTACCACCTTTTTAACCGTCATTTCCTTGAAAATTCCATTATATTTTTAAAAGTTTAATTTAAGGGAAAAATTATTTCATTATAATATATAATTGTTTTTATTTTATAGTGGTTTTCAATGAATAAATAATTTAAAAATGTTTTTCCTGTTTTTCAAATACTCCTTATAAAATATTTCAAATATATTTTCAATGAAAAAACTTTTAGGAATGTTTTATGTTAATTTAAATTATTAAATATTTTCATGAATTGTTTATATTTTTTTTATATATAAATGTTTCCAAAAACTATTTGAAATAAATATTTATAAGTTTTAATGTTTATTTTCAATTAAATGGTTTTCATATTATTTTATGCTTTAAAAATGTTTTTGTCAAAAAAAGGATATTTTCCTCGAGAAGTGTTTTTAAAAGATCTTCACGAATTATTTACGATCTGTGATGACATCTTTTGTTGCAAATAATTCCATTAATGTGAAATGATTTAAACATTACATTCATATTATTTCTATGAATGATAAATTTTTTGATGGTATGAATTATATGAAACCCAATTCTCTTTTACAGGATGTATTCTTTTGAAAATTTATTTGTTTCACCAGTAGTGATAATGAGAACTACCTATTTTACATAAGTAATGATATGATTAAATTTTCATGATGTTTATCTCATTTGATGTTTAATGATATTTTTATAGTTTATTATATCCAGGAACTCATATTTATAAAAATTTTTCTCTCTTTAGTTGGATCTATATCTATTTATTATGAATTGTGTAATGATGGATGATTCATTAGTATATATGTTATGTGTTAACAAGATTTGATGTTCAAAGTGTTATACATGAACCTGATTACATGTTCACAATGTTATTAATGGACCTGGATTCATATAAATAAGTTTATGAATGAACATTATTACATGTTCACAATGTTATGAGTTAAAATTACCATGTGTTCAAAGTATTATGCATGGAACTAGTTTCATGTCCATAAGTTTGTGTGTGAACCTAATGACATGATCAAAGTGTTATGCATGAACCTGATTACATGTACACAATTTTATGCATTGACCAGGTTTCATGTGCATAAAGTTGTGTGCGAAAATGATTACATGTTCACAATGTTATGCATGTACCATGTTGCATGTCCAAAATATGACACGGGGGTGGGGGTGGGGTGGGGTGGTGTGGTGGATAATTTCATGTCTTCAACATAATTATTGAACCTATTTCTACATACATGTATTCAAAATGTTATAAACTATTTCACAGTACAAAAATTATTTTCTTTATTCCTATGTTATACTTTCATATCATATTTTATTAATTATATTATTATCCATTTCTTATTAACTTTCAATATTTATTATGATCTATAATATAAAAATTATGATTTTCAAAAGTTATGCTCAAGTTCTATACCCCTTTGATAATGTTATGCTTACAGACTTCCTATATTTACCCTTACCGAGAATATGAGAACACCCCTTTTTTATGTTTCCTTTCCCCATATTATGATGAAATGTTTTAGATAGATGTATTAATGGTGTAGATATAAATGGGATATGTTTAAAATAATTTACTAGGATAGAAATTTTTTTCAAGTTTCTAAAGACACTAAACTATTATGATCCATAGCCATGTATTTTTTTTAATGTACTAAATAATCATCTAAAATGATGTAATATCCATGTATGTTAATCTTGGGTACCTATTGTTTTTATCAATATAAAAGGATTAGTAAAACATTGAAAAATATGATGAGAAAATATTAATGTTATCCCTAGGGGTAAATTGAAGAATTTTTCTTGTGATGTCTCTATGTATAAGTAAACGATAAGGAAAAGTATAGGAAAATGTCTTGGAATTTTGGTAAAGGATAGAGTGAATGGTTTCCTCAAAACGAATCATTATTTGGATACTACAAGTGTATGTGGCTCTAACAAAGATGTACCTAGTAGTGAATACTTTGAAAGGATGTTTCGAGCCTGACTTAGGGTATTCTGGTACATGAAAATGGTTCTTACTGCACACCTTGTTTATCATACCAAGGGGATATGATTTGGTAATTCATACTCTGTACGAACCATCATGAAGAATTTAAATAGAGTACGAATATAAATAACCTAGGATAAACCTAATGTTTCATATATTAATTAATATGTATACATGATTTATAAACCTTATATGTAATTATTTTGATTATATGGTATCCCAATATGATAATTGTATCTAACAATATGCTTTCTGAATTTTTTCAATGGACAGAACTAGAAGTATCATGGTTATCATTTAATGATTACAATTTATAAAGTGTGTGCATTATGAAAATGTATTTCTTAGGTGGAAATATTATAAAGAGAATCTATAATGTTGTTCGTGTATTGGTTATACTCTTCAAGATAAAAAACCCAAAAATGACATGTGAAAGTTATGCGATGTTATTCAATAATTTTTACATTAATCATAAAAATTATGAATATATTGAAGTAGACGAACGTTAAGACATGATTCATATTTTATATTCATTGAAATAGGTATTAAGTAATAAGTTGTTGAAGTCTGAGTAATGGTTTAAGAATAAATATTTATTAATAAATTAATTATATTTTTGAATTAAATGATTATGTTATATGAATAATGAAATATATATTGGTTTTCATTATAAGTTTTCATTAAGGATTGAAAATGATATGTTTAATAGAGATAAATACTTATAAAATTTATATTTCGATTAAGGGAAGGTATCCTCAAATGTGATCAGGATATTGACAAAATTTTATTTCTCTTATATAAGGATATAATTGATTTGGATAATTTATATAGGATATCACTTATTACCCTAGAAATGATTATTTATTGTTTGAACATGTGTTATATGTAATCATGGTTGAATTTTAAAACTTTTTTTATTTAAGAAATATATCTATGAATATTTGGAATATGGACGAAATCATTTTTTTCTAAATGTATATGTGGTAATTCAGCTTATTATGCTGTTTTAAAAGAATATGCGATGAGGGTATTCACATGTTTGCAATTTGAAAACCAAGAGACACTATGTCATATACAAGGGATCAAGGTTAATCTGATTTTTTGACATAATATATATAGTTTTTAATTTTCTTATTTCATAAGGGTTATATGGTAAACCATTAATGAAAATATTAAGTGAATATTTGATTATGTTTTTGAGAATAATGTATTATTTGACTATATGTGGATTTATGACTATTGGGTAAACTTTTATAAAAACATTGTTTGGATGATAACTGATGACAGATGGGATGAGATATAATGGATCTCATGAACTGTTAGTTCTATAGGAAGGAATAATTCATCATCCTTTTTCAAGAAAGAAGTGAAGGGGACCAATTATCAACAATGTGTTATGCTATCCTTAAATCATGCAAGTGTATCTTATCATGAAAATTCTTCAACCTTAGGATAAGTGATCTTTAATCCTGAAATGTTTTCATAGTACATATGTTTATGATTAATCAAATGGTCCCTTAGATAATCGAATATTTTTTTTATTTTTCATTATTTATATTATCCTAATCAATTTCTCTATCACTCTGGTCCAGAACATTATTGTTATATTTCCATTACATGTCCATGTTTTGACTTCCCACGTTTATTTTCATACAACAAAAAGTAGCTCTATTTTACCCCTGGTAACCGTTATGGTTCCAACATTCTATTTTTAATGGTAGTTATAGTATTCATTATTACAATGAGGGTTTTTAATAAAGTAACATAAAATTATTGGTCCTTTGATAACCCAGAAAAATTTTTATGTAGAAATTCATTTTAAGGGGAGTAAAATGTAACACCCAGAGATTTTTTAACCTATTTTTTTATTTAATTTTATTTATTGGATATTTTTTTTCATTTGATTAAACAATAAATTTATGTTGGATTTTAGTTTGATAAATACCATTTTGTTCTTTTACCACATGAAAAAAATACAACCACTTTACCCATTACTCACACCTCTCATGACACATTTCCACCTGAAAATTATGAAAAATTTGTCTCACAACATCCCTCAATCCCTTTATTAATACTCCCTATGGTATATATGAAATACAAGGATTCTTTTTTGCACAAACCAATATGACTAACCCTGTTAAGAGGTAACATCTTCTCTAAATCTCCTTTGTTTTATTTTCATTCTCCGCCCTCTACACACTCTTTATTCCATGATTGTATCACAAAAATAGTACCTTAAATATAATAAGATATTTTTATGAAAAGTTTTTGAACTGAACTAAAATACATATCAATATAATGGGTAATTAACATACTATTTTGATAATGGTGAACCGTTGTCCCACTAAACAATGATTGTTCATTTTCCCTTTACCGCCTCTCATGATGGAAATTAGAATAGAAAATATGTTTATATATGTCATATATAATATTTATTATTTATTTAATATAATTTATTCTTTTTTAAAATACATATATTTTTTATTTCAAATTGGTTTAAATATGATAATTTTTTTTGATATGTGTTGACTACAACCCCCCATGTGATGTGATTCCTTCACAAACTACATGGATGGTATTAAAGATGAGTTTAGAAAATTTATATGACATATATAAAAATATAATGATAAGATAATGATATTATATACATATATACATATATCTAATTTTATATCTTTCTTTCAATAAGATAAAAAACCGAAATAAAATTAATGGGTAGGTATGGCATATTGTCTCTATGAATGGTGTATTCCATTTAATACTTCTACATTTTATAGATTATTATATTACAGTTATTCTATATATAAATGATATTTTTATCATGATTTACATTCTTGAAATGTTGATATAATTATAAGAACTAAATATTTTAAATATTAAGACACATATGAAGAACAAAGTAAATATTTCCCGAAGTGAAAACATAACATAGAATTGAAACATGTTGGTAATATAAGGTCACTAAAAACCATATATCTCACTAGATATTAGAATATTTTCTTTTAAAAAATTTATAATATATTTATAATTATTATACAGGGTTTTTGAATGAGTAGAATGATATTCATGTACAAGGTAAGTTAATTTCGTCTCATCTCATGTCTAATCGACCACTCAATTTTATATTAAATTCCCTGGGAACTATTATATAATTAATCTTATTTTCTTAACGATATTATAAGATTCATGGAATTTCATTTTCTTATATGGGTAATATGATTCTAAGTTACAAAGTGGTAAGATTATACTGAAGCAATATCATTGTTTATCAACATTGATTAGGGTTATACGTCAATTAATGACACCTCGTGATCCATATATCAAAAAACACCTGAATTATCTTATCCTATAGTTTTATATGATATTTTCATGTATTATTACTATTTGCCACTATTTTTAACAGAGGATAGCTATGATTGTTTTATGGAAGGTTCAATTATATTTCCCCTTTTCGTCAGAAATCATCGTTCCTCCCAAACAATGATTTATAAAAATGATTTAAAGAATGTTTTTCGTCAATCATTTGATGATAAAGGATATTTTTAACCATCTCTAACCTTATACTGTCATATGAGGAATCTTATTTTAATTTTTCTATCAATGAAAATTTCAGAACATTTTAGGTTAAAAAAAAGGAAGGTTCATCGTATAAAGACTTACCACCATTGCAACAGTACGTTCCTTGATGATTACGTTATGCATTTAAATGTTTAATTTGAAAGGAAATTTATTTATAATATTATGTACATTTATTGTTTTTTAATTGTTTTTCAATGAAAAGTGTTTTAATTTATTTAGTATTTTTCAATGTTTCCTTTAAAATAAATCAATTCCAATTTCAATGAAAAAATCTTTTAGGAATTTTTTATGTTTAAGTAATATTTTAGACACATTAAATAATTCTTTATAAAATTTCAATGAAAAAAGTCTCCAATATTATTTTCAGGATTTTATTATAATGTTTCAGGTTTATTTTTAACTAAATTTTTTTTCATAAGGGATTGTGTTTTATAAAAGAAATTTTTCATAGAAGAATGAATTTTTCCCTCAGGACGTGTTTTTAAAAGACCATTCCTACTTATTTCCCATAAAAGGTGACATCCATTTTTGTTAGTCATGCCTTTGTAGGGAAATGATTCAATGCATTAATTCATATCCATTCTATGAATGGTTAATGTTGTGATGGAATCATTTTTGTGAAACAATTTTATCTTTCACAGTTTATATGATTTTGAAAACCGCTTCTATTCATGGGTGGTGATTATGATACCTACCTCATTTCCATAGGGAATAATATGATTCAATGTTCATGATTCATATCCCATTTCATTAGTTAATATATGATTATTATTTGTTATCTCGTTGCACTCGTATGTATGAATTTCTTATGTCTTGGGTTGGATCTATATATCCCTCCAATGAATTGGGTAATAAATGATAACTCATTAGTATATATATTATGCATGAAACTGATTTCATTTTCAAAATGTTATAGGTGAACCTGATTATTTATTTTTAATTTTGTCTGATTTTTCAAATTAATATATATCAAATGTTGTGGGTTGTATTGATTTCATGTATATATTTATATATCTGTGTAATTAATGATGTTTTAAATACAAATATAGACAAAAATATTTTTACACAATATATAGAAACAGTTACACCTAATATTTGTGTATATTATTTAAATTTCTATATATTTTAGAATTTAATTATGACCTGAAACATTTAATATTTTATAATTTTAAATGGTCAATTCTATGTTTTTATTTTTATTATTAATACAATCAGGGCATTCATTTATAATATTTTCTAAATTTTTATTTTATTTAATATTTTGATAATTTTATATTATTTATTTATATATATTTATTTACTATGTTTTTGTATTTTCAATATGTATTCATCTAACTTTAGAATATATATATCTATATTTTTTTAATAATTTAAATTTAAATAATGAATCTTTTCAATTTTTTCAATATTTAGAACTTTTATCATATTTAATTATTCAATTTAACAAATTTTTAAAATTAACATATTTATGATTATATATCCAATAATAAAGCAAAAAATCTATTTTTAAATAAATTAATATATAAATAAATAATTACTATATTTTTAAATGTATAATTATAATAAATAAATTAATATTTTTTAAATAATTATTTATATAATTATAAATAAATAATTATAAATATATATTTTATAATTATAAAATTAAAATAAACTTATTTAAATAAATCCTTTATCATCATTGAAAAAGAACTCTTAAAAAGAATCATTATCAGCACTAAAATAATAGTGCTGATAAAGAGGTTTTTTATCAGCACTTTTTCAGCACCAATAAATATCCATTTTATTAATTCATATCAATTAAACGCTGATAAAAGGTATATTTATCAGTTATTTTCTGAAATCCCAAAAAAGGGTTCCTGATCTATTTATCTAATCCCTAACCAGTACTCGGTGAGTCATGATTCTCAATATCACATGGAACCCCTCTACTTTCATCACGACTCCACTATATTTCCTCAAATGAATTAATGATAGAATCCAATGAATATTATTTACTACTTTTACTCTATTGTTTTTTGATATTTTAGGTCCCATGTTTTTCTGTTTTTTCAATTCTTAAACTTAAATAACCCTACATCTCATCTCCTCACCACTACCGTCTTGACTCTTCTATGTTCCCTCAGATGAATTAATGGTAGAATCCAATGGATGTTATTTTATAATTTTACTCTATCATTGCAGTTACCTTTTGGGTTCTATGTTCTTCATTTTACTTTTTGCATTTTGTGCTGTTCATAAGAATGAGGATCCCTACATCTCATCTCCTCGCCACTTCTAGCGTAAATCCTCTATGTTCATGTTATGATCATATAGATGTAGCATGATATTTATCATCTATTTTTTGAGGCTTCTAATGATGTAATGAATCAAATTATCCATTAATAAATTGTTTACCTTTAATATGGTGAAGAAAAAATAAAAAAACAATATGTACTCTTTCAATAATTTCATTCCCTCTTTGAAAATTGTATGAAATCATTATGAATTTATTGACCATTTTTTAAGATAAACTAAATAGAATGACATAGAGTGGGTTATATAGGATAACCAAACTAATATGAGAAACTTATTATATTTTCAAGATGCATATTTACCTGAGTAAAATGATCAATTGAATGTAAAAGAGATAATAATGCTTCTAGGTGTCCCATATAGTGCTTTATTTGATCGAAATATGAAGTGTTTATCTTGGTTATTGAAAAGAAATTAATTATGAATGTTGTTATAGGTAAAATTTTAGACTTTCATTATTCCACAAACTAACTGTCATTCTAATCCGACTATCTTGACATTTTAGAATATTCGTTGAGTGTTAATTCTAGCATTTAGTGGCTCCTGAAATGATTAACATTCCTTGGTGGAATTACCGTATACAAACTGTTATCAATCAATTATCTATATAAACCCATATAATGATTTATATTAAATAATTTTTCAAACTCATTATGGTGGATAATGATGGAGTAATCTCATATAAATACACCAAGTCTTGTAAATGAAATAATAGATTGAGTGATGCTAATTCCAAAACATTTTGAAACTTCTCAATGTCAACCAATTTCCTAAAATATCTATTATGGGTGGACCTTATTATTTAATGTAAATAATCAATTCATTTTTTATATTTCCTTGATATCGGTACACTAATGGATTATAAATAAGAGTAAATTAACCTAAAAATAAATCAAACCTTTTAAAACTCTTGGAAATGTCAAGGAAAATTCCACATAGCTAGCCATAAACATATGAAAACCCAAAGGTTGAATCTATTCCCTCAAGAATCAGGTTGAATCTTTTTGATTATGAAATGCTTTATGGTATGAAGGTTTAAAATTTCCCATCCAATATAACCATGTAATCCCCTTTAATTTTAGTATCTTAGTCCCTTTTTGGGGGAATTTTGTGTTTAAGGGGTTTTAAAAGAGGTGTTAAGGAATTTTATACGAGAGATTGGTGAAGAGATAAGGGTTCCCTTCAAAAGTAGGCACTAATTACCTAATGTAGAGGAATCAGGAAGCTATTGATAAAATAGTGTATGTAGGCCCACTACTAACATGACCAAGAACCAAGTGGCCTAGTACTATGTATATGGAGGTACCTTTGAAATTTGATTAGTTCTGGGGTTTGTTGATATTTTTAGTCATTTAAAAGTCATATACTATGTAAACTATGGACCAATTCTATGACACTAGGTTTATTATTAATATTAGTTCCTTATTCTAGTGGTTTAGTGTGAATTATATCTTGTTTGGGTGTTGGTTTTCATGACTATTATTTTAAAATTAAAATTATTTTTAAAATTAAAATGATTTCATTCAAATGGTATTGGATTGGAAAAAATGAGTTTGAATGGAAAATGTTTTAGAATGAAAATTTGGTGAATTATTCGGTTTGGTGATAAAGTGTAAATTATAACACTAAGTATTCTGTATGAGAGTTTGAATATGTGTGGGTATGTAAGGATTTTACTTTAAACCTGATTTTATGATTTTAGTGTTATTCAGGATATGTTTCCCTAGAATGCTCCTTGATGTTTCTAGTGGGTCTCACTCGATTTCTAGTTCTCCTCAGTTATTTCCCATCTTCTATAAAAATCTATGTTTGTTAGAGGTAGTGAAGTGTATTCAGCATGTTGATCATGTCTTCATAGTGTTTGGAACACCCATAGATGTTAGAGTTAATATAGTTCTGGGACTTTTTGGGGGTCCAACTTTGGAATAATGTGAGTGGTTTTCACTACCAACGATGAATTTTGGGATGACGTGGGATGTTTTTAATTCTCTATTTGTGGAATTGTTTATACCCAAAGAGTTAATGTTGATGAAATTGGAAGTGTTTATGAGTTTACAGTAAGGTCAATGGATAGTGAAGTCTTTTGTTGAAGACATCAATGAGATGGTTTCCTTTTCTATAGTGGTGTTATTCCAAAATCTGTTGAAATATTCTCCTTTCAATAGGGATCCTTATTCAGTGATCAAATAGCAAGTCCCCTTCTCCAAGGATCTCCATTTGGAGAAGTTAGTAGAGGAATAATTTTTGGCTGATTTGTTTTGAAAGAAGAATATATCACATTGTCACATTTATTTTTCACCAATGATAGGGTGATGACATTCAGATTTTCCACCTTTCTGTTTTATGGCTGTTTGAAGTTCATATTTCATTATAAAAGTATGATTATATCATCATTTCATAGTTAACATGGTCTTTTTCAGAATGTGAATGTTTAAATGGTTATCCTTTCATTAATTATTTCCCCTCATTTTATTGTGCCAATTTGGAGATGTTTATTTTTGTGGAAATCAATCATTGTGCCTTGTGTGTGGGTTAATTGTTTGGTTTGCGATATTTTGATTGATTATAAAATAAGATAGTTTTTAATATTATTGGTAAAATTTCTTGATGTAGGTGTTTACTTACTTCAAAAATTGGGAAATGATCTATAAGTCCTTTGAGATGTGTAGAAATCAATTGCACATCAATTCGATGAATGGTGTGACCAATATGGATCAATGTGTCATGGAATTTCCAGAATTACACGTACATAAAAACTGAAATAAACATTCATGTTGTTTTGATACATTAGTTCATAAATATTCACTCACGGAAATTATGTCAAACATGGCCGAATATTCTTTATAATTTACAAAAATGATTCATATGTGATTTGTGATGTGTAGGAATATGTTTCATGTCAAACTGATACAAGATGTGATCAAAATGAGTCACAAGTGCGTGTTTTTAGTTTAAAATAAAATTTTAATAAAAAAGACAATTGTCGTACTCAAATTTGAGAAAAAAAATTAATATTGTTTTGATACTATATTACAATAATCCATATTTAATTTGAGACATGTTGTAATCAGCCTCACCTCAATCTGATTCATGGTGTGATCGAAATGGATCCAAGTCCAACTTTTTATATAAAATTAAGATCAATTTTCGAAAAATTAACAGTTTATATTAAATTAGTTCTATATATTATTAATAAAAATAATAATTTTATCATATATAGTTGTGTTCTTTTTCTTGATAAGGGCTGGTTTGTTCAACAACAGCATGAGTTAGTTCATGATTAAAATATAAAGGAAATCTGATCTTTTTGAATGCATGAAATAATATTTATTTACGTAATTGTACAAAAAAATATTTTAAATGTCTCTAATATTGTGTTTTATCTTGTTTTTTCCCTATGAATTTCATTTCAATTAAATCCTATATTGGGACTTGTTTTTTTATATCTGGTGTGTTTTGTGTTGTGGTGTGTTGTTAAAGCACACTACAGAATGAACCTTTATTAGCACTTTTAAAAGAACAAATAAAATTCACATTTATCATCACTTTTAAAAGAGATGATAAAATTCTAATACTTTTAACCTTACTCAGGTATTCATCAATTTTGTAGTGATGATAAAGGCCATTTTTACATTGTTAAAGCCCTATTTTTAGTAGTGAATTTCAAACCCTTTTATTGATGTTATGCTTATGAATTTACTTTATTTACCATTATTGAGCATATGAGCTCACACTTTTCATATGTTTCCTTTCCCCATGTTATAAATAAATGTTTTAGGTAGAAGTGATAAAGGTGGGAATCTATATGGGAAATTTTGATGATCATTAATTAGGATAAAAGATTTTTTTTCCATGTTTCCAAAGACACTAAGCTATTATGGCCCTCAGACACGTATTTTTTCAATGCATTCAATATTAATCAAAATTGATGTAACATCCATGTATTTTATGCCTAGGTTAGTATATGTTTATCCATATCTAAAAGCAAACATTATATTGGTAATGATGCTCATTCCCCCAACATGGTTCTATTCTCGAGCCCCAATAATACCTTCAATTTAGAGGCTTCTTTTCAATATTTTTATCATGTATTTACTACTTTCATGTGATTAATAGAACAAATTAATATATTGAAAACCCATTCACAATGTGTATTATTATTTTTTTCATATATTTATGTTTCTTGAAATTTTTCATTAACCAAATTTAGTTTTATGTTATTGAAGATATTATATTTTTCCTTACTTACTTTTTTCATAAGAGATACTTCAGGCACACAAACATATTTTTTATATAGTAGGTTTTTATTTTTTCAATATCAATTAATTTTGTTTATTATTGATTATTCATTCAACATTTTTTATGTTTATTTACTGATTATTATCCATTCCCCTTGAAACTTTTAAGAAATGTTGTGATAATCTATTAACCATTATATATATTTATCATATTGAGGATAACTGGTTCAATATTTTTATATATATTCTTATAGTGATAACCCATTTTTTATATTATTAAATATACTCATAATGATTACTCGTCCTCTGTTATTAATGATTATGTGTGTAGTGATAGTACATTCATTAATGGTTGTTATTAGAGTATAGATACAAGAAATATGGTCTACAACTGTGAGGTATAACCATTGTAATTAAAAATTTGACTATGTATAAAGTCTATAACCACGACCGTAATACCCATGTGAAATATTGGAATTAATATATTTCTATATGTTATAGCCACACTCAAGTAATTTCTTTATAGTGTTTCCCAGAAAAAATTACCGGTTGGTTTTAAACCCAGATCTCACATACTAAATAATTTTTATTACCACTATACTACAACACATATCATATATATGTTTCAATTTATTATTTTTTAATAATTTTAAAATATATTTTATTAAAAAATAAACTAATAAAAATATTTATGGATATTACAACAACATGACGGTGAATGTGACTACATCCCCACTATTGATATTGAAAAATGATTCCCATAAATATAATATTCTATATCAAATGATACATCCCTGAGTAGGGATAACCCATGTAAATATCTTATCCTATAGCAATGAATTTTATTTCAGATAGATATATGTATTTTTTGGACTAGTAGAAATATCCATATTGTTCCCGAGATATAGTTTTTTCCCACACTCTTCCCATGTGGAAACATTTTTCCTTCTATGTAACAAGTAACATATTTCCTAGGAAACCCCTTGTTTTGGGATATATTCCACATATAGGCATGGGAATTTATGATAATTTATATAAGCCATTTTTTAATGGTGAAAATACATTCACCAATAATTATTATATAATGGCTATAAATCAGTCACCAAATTTTTATTAAATTTGATAACATATTATCCTTTATGTATTATATTATATAAATAATTTTTTTAACATAAAATTGATTGTTGTGATGACTCATTCATCCAATTTTATGGTATGGTGATAATCTAATCATCTTTATTGTTTTATTAGGTTGATAATTTGTTCACCTTAATTATTTGAGCTATTTTGGTAATAAATTTTTCACATATACTATGATATATTATGGTTTTAACCTACTAACCTAATTATGTAGTGAGTATTGTTTACATATTCATACATCATCTATATTGATGTTGATACTCAAATAAGTTAGACAATATATTCTAGATATAATAAACCATTAATTTTGTTTATTATTATTAGATTAAGGTATTTCTCATCTCTTTTGAGTATTATTTTATCAATTTACGATATTTCATTGTATTAGATTCAAAAAAATATGAAATAACATTTTTTAATGTATTACTAGCATATCAACATAAGAGAGATCACACAAATCAGTATAGAAATTTAGGGGATATGTTAGTTGTGGTTTATTTTGAATTATTGTTCACACCAATAATGTTCACCATAGGGGGTTTGTACATTTCATAATAATTATTACATGTAAGGGAAATATATTTATTTGAAATGGATGAATTAGATTCATTAAAATACATTGGTAAGGGATTCAGAAGAGCCAATATCCAGAGTTATTATAGTATTATCTATTATTTTTTATAATTTTGAATATATATTTTAATGATTATCCCATCCAGTGACTGGGTTATCAATGAATTTGATGACTGAAATTATTTTTAGTTAATGTTTTGTGATTTCATGGGAAATTATATTATAGATAGGAAATCATAATAACATCCATAAAATATTATTAGTTACAAAGGATGAATTATTCTTATTAATGCTATAATTTATGGTTTAAAAAAATTTATAGTATCCACATTTTTTATCAAACCATTCTTGTAGTCATACATCACTAGTTTGTTGGATGGCATGGCTGATGTGATGTGCAATGTCTACCCAATTACTTTTCATGATAATTTTTTAAATGAATTAAATGTTTTATCAGAGAACTAAATAATAGTTAATGCCATTATATTTATATTCTATACTTTTATGTTCCTCAACAAAATCCATTTATACTATTTTATAATGTATGATCACTGTAGATATATATAAATTATCTTTTTCATAATGGGAAATCATCATGTTTATTCTAGTGCCTTGAACTGTAGCTTATAGATCATAGACTTTTGTAACATTGGGAATTTGATATTTGATGATAGAAATTTTTGGGCCATAAGTTCTTTGAGGATGAGGCTTCTTGGAAATTTTCTAACACAATATCTATGACACATAGTTTGTATTGACTCTACATATTGTTGGATATCGATATAATACCTATTTATTTAATGGAATTAGGATCCATTGATTATGATGTTAGAGAATTTATGGTTCTCTATTCTTTCTGAGAGAGTATATTGTGAGAAAAATGGAATTTTTTTATCACTGTGATCATAAACATTATTTATTGAAGTAGGTATTATACCATGAATAGTGATTCATTAAGAGTATATCCATGAGTTATATGAATAAAATAAATTAATATAACTACTTACAAGTCATGGAAGCTATTTTTTATGAGAATATAAAATTGATACAATATTTATTGTTTTTCTAAGGTTGTGAAATCATTATTTTGTATTTGAGACACTATTTTTTGAGTGATATATTCTTTGTCTGAAGCATCTATAAGAGTTGGAAATATATATTTCAAAAATATAACCTCATCCATAAAAAGAGATGTCTGGTCAACTGCTCGTACAGTTTAACACTAATTTTGATTAAAACCTATATATGTGTAATAAAATATCTTATTTTCTAAATGAGATAAAAATGTTCTATTTTGTGTCTATATAAAGTACTTAGTGTCAATTAGTGGATTATTTATTGAGAAGAAAAATACTATTAAATAGTGTTATGGTAGGGTTACTCTCATAGATTTGAGCCTCAAATTTACACTTCAAGATTATCTTATGGAAACTATATTGTTTAAATAAAATATTAGGATATATTGGAAAATATATATGATGGATAATGATGACATAATTAGACCCATGGTGAGGAATATATCCTAAATTCCCAATATTGAGAAGTGGTTCTTGTGAGAATAAAAATGAAAATGACATGGGATTCCCATACATATAAAATTCCCTCATGTTTGAAAATAATGTATCATGACATCCTAAGGTAGTATTGGTGGATCTTGATTAAAAAGGTTAGTATGTGGTATATTTCAGAATGCATCACAAGTAATTGAGTTAAAATTAATCACCAATGTCCAAAAATGATTTGTAATCCATTACATATTATAATTTTAAATGGGAGAATGTGATGATGGTTTTGTTGAAAATTCTTCCAATGGTTCACTGATGTGGTTGTATAATAATTGTAATTCCTCATTTTTTTACTAAATTGGGTAATTTTAAATCCTTTTAGGAGACCCAATATATTGATAGGCTGGTGATGATTTTTTTATGAAATGTATTACGAATACATGGTGTGACATACAATATCAAATCAAATTAGTTTCATTGGTTCACATATCATTTATGTAAGGGAGTATAAAAAAATTATGGATACACTAGTTTAAATCATTATTGAATACCATAGGCAAACATAATAGTTATTTATGTATGATTCTGTGATTTTTAAGGATGTTATACAATAATGTGTCCAATATTTTGATATATCAAAGTTGAATAATCTCATGATAATGTATTTTTATAATAAAAATAGATATTATGAGTTTATTCTTATGGAACTATTTGAGGAATTTTATGGATCTTTGTGCTAATAGCCATTATTCTAGTTAGATCTAAATGAGTCTTTTGGCAATGGATAAAATCTCATGTTTGAGATATCATTGTTTTTTCAATAGACACCGAGTATAATTAAAATGATATGATTAAGGTAGATATTGTACAAAAAATAATAAAGAAAAACATTATTGTTTTATTTGTGAAACTTGGTATCCTTGAGTGTGAAAACTAGATTTCAATCACATAAATTTTTAAGTAGTAAAATGGGAAATGATTTCTAGAGGGATGTTCAAGGATTCTTGATATTATAGTTATACTGTCAAAGTAATATTCACTTCAATAAAGGCATAATGTATTTCACAATTTATTTATTATTTCCATATATCTCATGTTTTGAGATATAGTATAGTTCCTTTTTTCTCCATTAGTTTAGATGATTTTAAGTTTGAGGATAATGAATTATTCTAAGAAGGGCCTATTTTCATAATGAATCAATGTTATAATATTTTTAAATGTAATAAAATTCCATAGGAATATGTACAGTGGTATTATTAGAATACCATGGAGGATATGTGTGAGTAGTATGTGGTTATACCATTGTATTAGTAGTAGTTTTTCAATGGTGGGACTCAGTTTTGATTTTCATAGATTAATAATTGAATAGTTTTTTATTTTTAATTAATGCTATATTTTATAGGTAGGTATACGATTAATTTTTATAATTAACAATATTTATTTTGACTAATTTTTTATTAAAAATGGATGGATAATTCAGATGCTTTTAATTTTAGTAAATGTGTTTGGTAGATAAAATTTTCTAGACTACAATATTTCTATCATGAGCCTTGTGGGATTCCTAAAAACTATTATTCGACTATGTAGTATTGATTGTTCGAATAATGGAGTGTTTGGTGGTGTAGTTAAATACCCATATAGCCCATTCAGGTTTTTTGGGGGTTAACAAGAGTTTTAGAGGGATGGTAACCCATGTATTTAATATGTAATAGAACCAATATTTATAAGTAAACATCACTTTTAAATGAAAAAATTTTGTATCAAATATTTTTATTAATGTAAATAAAATCTCTTATATGGTTATTTTAGACTATTACCTCATATATGATTTAATAGATTGTTAAGCATCATTACTATGGGAAATAATTTCATCATAGACAGATATATTTGATAATTATATTATGTTCTGTGATAATGTAAGATTTACATAGATGAATGGAGTGATGGTCATGACTAGTAGGATTTTACACTATGATGCATGTTTATTATGGATTCCTAGGGACATGGAGTCTCCAAAATTTTCTCATGAGGAATCTAAATATTAAATTCAACAATATGATCTTGGGGGAAAATTTTACTAGAGATGATCAACCATATTCAGACCACATCCCAAACCAGGTTCGTCTAACCACCATTGGAAAGCTCCTCCATCGCACTCCTACACCTAAGGGAATATGTTGGGGTAATATGAGGTCATGAATCTTGTCCCAAGTTGTACAAATTTTTATATTTTTTGTTAAATGAAAGAATTACTATATTAATCAATTTATATTATTAACCATAATAATTATTTTATAATGATTTGGAATAAAATTATAATTTAATATGAACAAAATAATACTTAAATTTTACGAAAAAAAAATGTTTTAGATTTTTTGGATAATTTATTAATTTTGGGAATAATTTTTCTTTTATTATAATATCCTTAAAAAATAGTATTTATTTTTATATAAATGATGAAATAATTTAATAATGTCAAATATAATCATTAATAGGGTAAGAAAACAATTATTATCATAAAACTGTATATTTATCAATAAAAGTGTATTTTTTAAAGATAAAATGTTGATATTTAGAGATTTATATTGATAAAATAATTTTTTTTTCATATATCATAATGTCTAAATTATCCTACGGTTAATTTTTCATATTTTTCTGAAACATTAAAACATTTGGAAAAAAATTAAATACGATAAAAATATATGGTTTGATTTGTGAATTAAAAATATCATGAAGGTGATGAAATATATAATTTTAGGGATATACATGGACATTTTTTTCCCAATTTTAAATATAATTTTTCATGTTAATAAATTAATTTTTAAATCTTTTAATGAATCAACCAAAATCTATATTATATCCTATGGTTTTAAAATCAAATCTTTATTAAGATGAATCACATAAAAATACTAATGATATTCTTTTAATATGTTTGATTCATGGACATATAAAATATTTAAACACACAATCTTTTGGTAGATACTATGTGGATACAACATTTTATGGTTTTTAGTTTCATTTGTTTTATTATATATATTCCAAAACAAATCATTACAAATTAATAATGAATTCCCCTCCATTTGAATATAAATACCCTCCAAAACATCAACTAATATTCAACAAAAACTATATAAGATGAACTTAATCTCTATCTTATTCTATATATCCCTCTCAAGGTTTTCCCAATCTATAAATAAGCTCCTAATATTATTTTATATTTGACCTCTGAATTAAGGTATTATCCCCTATTTATTTAAGGACATTATTTGTATTAATCAACTGATTTATAATTGTTTATTTCAGTATAGGTTTTCACACATCCCTTTTAACAATCATAATTATGTCCAATTATTGAGATATTTATTCTCATTCTCATTAATCCATTCCATGATTCATTACATAAAACTATTTTTATACCAAAATTATCTAGCGATTTTACATTCAAAATATTTGTTTAGTGAATACACATTCCCATTTTCACTAAATGGTATTAAACTAGATGTGCCTATCTATAATTAATAGGGAACATTATTTCCCTAAAAAGGTTTCCTGCAATCTCAAAGTTATGTTTTGGATAAAAAAAAACATGGGACCCACTCCAAAAGGACATTTTGCGGTTAACGAGCATGTTTGATAGTAGTTTGAATGATTGCATGCAAAGATGATGTTCCACACACGAATCGCTTTCAATGAAAATGGTAATATGATTTCCATGGGTATAAATGATTCTTTCCTAAAAACAATGAAACATATGAAAAAATGAGGCTAGCATGGAAGATCTTCATTTCATTGACAATATATTTTCAGGCATAAGGAGTTGTCAAATCCCCTAGGTTATGCATTCAAGACCTATAACCCAAGGATGGTGTGTGAAAAAAAGAGATTAACAAAACAAATATACTAAAAAACCATTAAATTCCTGGAGAAAGGTGATTATGATCTTTAGATTTTGTGCGTCTAAGAGGTGTGCAACCCTATTCCCTGAAAAAGTGAAGTTGTGGGAAAAAAGTAACGATTTATAGTACAAATAGAACCTCAAACCATAGCATGCGGGGGACTTATGAAAGGAAAAAAGAATCTCTATCACATAAAAAACATATATTCTATGATTTAACGTAACATTAAAAACCATGGAACCTCATAGGTATAGAACTTGTGTGACATGCCTATAGTGGGCCAAACATTGGCATGGATTACTATTGAGTGATCCTCACAAAACAGCTCGTTAGGATTTTCAGTTGCATGATAGTGAAGAAAACACCATGCAACCCATATTTTTAACAAACTATAGAACATTGATGTAAATATTCCTATATAATCAATGTGAATTACAAGTTCAAAATACCTCTATTCTCAATACTCCACATTCACACAATACAAAAACGTTTCTCATAATAAATTTATATTCCCTAACCTGACATTCCTAATAATATTTGTGTAGACTTTACCATACCATTTTCTAATAATAATAGGCACCCTAATGCATATTAATACTACAAATAGTTTCCTTTACATTATGCCTACCAATTTCCACCAATACATGGTAGTTAAAACACCATACCCTAGACAGAGGTGCATGCGTAGTGGACACGTAGGCCCAAGAGGGTAAATATTCAAGGGAAATGGCTCACCTATCAAGTTAGATAATCCTAATGATGAATATTTATCCCACCGTTGCACGGCCCCTCTCGAGGTGTAATCCTCATTCATGTTAGATTTATAAGAAGTAAATCTTCTTAGATCCATATCATATTCATACGATGTTAAAGTATATGAAAACACCCTCAGCACATGATGAAAAACTATAACCTTACCATTCATAGTGAACAAAATATTCCTTATGTAAGATCATCATGGGATTCCACATTCTCCCGCATCTCTCAAATGGATGATCACCTAGCATCGGGTATCATCCAAGTATTTTTCCCACACTATATCACTAAGGGAATTTCATCTTGCATTGGGAAGCTCCCAGGCATAAACCCCAAAACATCCCTCATCGACACTCCCTCTATGAAACGGGCATCATTTCCACATGATTTTAATCTTCATGTAATATTCCTATCATAGGACCTTATACTGTCAAATTGAACGACATGGTTTTTGATCTCTACATACAAAAATGATACATATGACGCTTCAACAAGGTTCAATCCTTACATAATCCGATGTTAAATTATACACCTTTGGGAGCACACCCAATCTTATAGTGATAAATAATTCTCTTTAGTGGGACACAATTCATAAATCCTCAGGTTATTTCATCCATATTAGAGGGGAAAAAATCCATCAATCCCAGTGTTTATTTATCCCTTTAGGGGTACACAATCAATAATTTATTGTACAAAAATCACCATCAATGGGAAACACTCCATCATCCAGTGTGAAATCATTTCCCCTTGGTTAGAGACTCTCTACCATCCAAGTGTAAAATAGAACCTCATAGGGAAATAATCAAACACCTTTACCCAAAATATATTAAATCTTTTACATGAATCATCTCTTCGAGATTTTAAAACTAAAAACCATCTATCTCCAAATATCATTAAACCAATAACTGAAACTAGAATTTCTACCACATGCAAAAAAAATTGGATTCTCAATGTATAAATCCTCAGAAGACATAATCCATTGGAATTAATTACCTTCTGAATTTCATGGTATACCTTGGGTTCCATGTTTGAGATATGTATTACATGATATTATCTCCAAAATATAGACACGCACACTTATTTGATTGTCAAATAAAATTCATCCATTAACATTGGTAAAAAACATGTGTGGAGAACTTCTCACTGATTGCATTAGTTCCTCAAAATCTATGATTGACCAGAATATCTCGATAAAGCACGAGAATGATAATCTATAATTTATGCCTGTTGAAATCATTGTAACTGTTACAAGCCATGATTTTACCTAACATGAGGATATGATTACGTGGGATTAGTCACCCAATGGAAATCTCAACTCTAACACTTTCTATAATCATCTACTCCAATGATAATGTAAAGGTATGTGTAGCTTAATCAAAAATGTTTCTTACTTCTTAATGATTCACACTACTATAAAGGATGTCACTGAACAAAGTATGTGTTGATATGAATATACAGAGAGATGGTATCTCACTATGATAAAAATTTGTTCTTTTTCATCTTCATCATGAATACGTAGACCATCTATTCTTTTGATGAAAAAAGATCCATCCCTATAAAAGTTCATTCTTGATATTTGTGAGATGCATCGTTCCAAAAGAGGCTTGCTACAATAATTACAACATTCTATTCTGAATTTTTTGTTTTCCAAAAAAATAGAAATTTTATTCAAGGTGGCATGTGAATAACTACTGCACGCCATATGGTAAGGGAGAAATAATTCCACCCTTTCCAATTATTTATTAAAATAAAATATTATGTTGGGTACTTTTATTAATGCATTTTAGACTATAAAATTATTTCAAAATTAATGATGTGGCAACTCGGTTAGGGATATCACTATCCTAAAGTTCCTGAACCTTCCAGTTAATATTCCTAAATCCTATTGAACTGTTAATGTCTTTTGTCCCCCCCACTTCATTGTGTGGTTGAAATGTATCGTTGGTGGTTCTTTAAGGGGAAAACCTATCCATCCGAAGAGGGGACATCTTCAGAGACTATAACAATGATGTTGTTGAATGACACTATAGTCCATGTTTTCATTTCACCGCCCTGGAAGAGGAAATAATGGGATTTATCAAAGAGGATGATTTTTCATGTCAAAGAGGTTGTAATAACATATGGTTTGAGTGTGAATCCACTAAAATTGTGCAATTAACTATAATGTGAAGGATTCACCTCTCATGGATGCTGATAATAAATGGTTTAATTTTTTGGACAACCATTCTTCTATGAGAAACATCATAACTCATAATTTTTGGGAATCCAACTACCTTTCTTATGGTATTATAAATAATGGAATTTTTCAGAAGGGTCACATATGCTCTAGAATCATTCATTGTGAAATGTTTGCAATATTTCATTATGAATAATGTTAAATGGAATCTTTTATACTTCTTAAAATTTTCATTTTACTAAATAAGGAGCTTCTTAGCTGAAATTTCACTAAAATAAAATTGATATCCAAGCATCCCATTATGATCAAGGGGTGGAATTATCTGATGTAAGTGTTTAATAATTCCACATTTGTAAAGTGTAACATGACCACTAGGCGAAGGGATGATATTGTTCCCCAGTTAATGTGCTGAATATTAAATTGGTAAACTTGATATGGAACTCCTCTCCTCAGCCATGGGGACAAGTAACATTTAAGGAACCATTATAATTTCATGTCCCTAGATCTATATATTCATCATTTGGTCCAAAAAAGTAGATAGTGGGAACAACATTAATATCAACCATGAATTTAGTCATTTATGTTTGGGAAAAAATGTCTCACCCAAAGAACGCGCTGCACGTGCCCAAGGCTTTTCGAATTTTGCCGCCCGCTGCGCCTTTTTTCTCTCGTTTGCCGGTGCCGATCCTGGCTCTCATTCCCTTCGATCCTAGATCTGAAGCTCTGTGCGGTAGGTTTTCTCCATGTTGGGGTTCTCCAGCTCCTTCTCCTGGGCTGGATTATTCGGTGACATCTTTTAACAAATCCCTTTGCGGAAGATCGCCTGGTGTCCTGGACCATTGCATTCTGGCGGTTGTACCGTTCTCGCACTCGGTTGTGAGGGATGGCGCTGCCCTTACCATGTCTTCCCCTGTGATGATGTTCAATGATTCAGTGGCCGGTATGAGGTGGATCTTTGTGGCGTAGTTCGGTTCGGCGAAGCCCCGACTTCCACTGTTAAAGAGGTTTGTGGACTTGTGGGGGTTACAGGGAGTGGCTCGGGTGTCGACAGTCTATAAGCTTTCCTTCTGCCTGGTCTTCTCATCAGAGGTGGAATTTGTCCAGGTGTTCTTCCAGGCCCCTCGTTCTTTTTGTCGTTGGACCTTCTGTCTCTCCAGGTGGTCGATGGAGGTCCATCATGGGAAGGAAAGTCCGTTGGCCTCTGTGTGGGTAAGCCTTCCCGGTTTTCCACTCCCCTGTCAGAATGCTTCCTTTATCAAAGATATAGGAGAGGCTGTGGGTGGTTTTTTATGCACGGATCCTCGGTCTCGCCGCATGGAGGTGACCATGGCTCCCCGGATATGTGTTGAATTGGACCGTACCTTACCGATTCCAAAGAATATTTCCTTGATGGTGACAGATTCCTCAGTGTGGACCCAGGTGTTTGTTTACCCTATCTTCCCTAGGAACTGTACTTCATGTCTTCAGCAGGGGCACTCGGTTCAATAGTGCAGGAAGAGTGTCATGGGTTTTTGCATTAGGATGTCGGAGGTGCCAGACCTGGGGCAGTGGCTCCTTCTTCTAATGCTGGTGCAGGGGATGTTCAGTCTTCTCAGGGGCCCTTTGTTGTGCCCCGACCCTCGGATGGGATGCATTGCAAGGATATGGCTATATTCCAGCCGGGGGTGGTGCGTTCGAGTTTGAAATCCTTCCAGTTGTTATGCGAATCCTCTCAGTTGGTGGCTGTTGGGGAGCTTCTGGATAATGTCCTGCAGTCCCCCTTGAGGGATCTGTTTTCAAGGTTTTGGGCTCGAAATGTTGTTGTTGGTGATGGAAGGTCTGGTGTGAAGTTGGATACCAACGTTGTTGGAGGGTTGGAGGAGTGTCTCCATTCATTGGGTCATCCGGTTCATTGCAAGAGTCTAGTTATTAGTGCTTCTCAGGAGGATTCGGCTTTGCCAGAAGCTTGGTTGCCTCCATTGCAGGGTGGGCAGATCATCGAGGGGCCTGAGGCTGATGCAGGCCCCACTGGCAGCATGGAAGTTGTGACGCCTGCGGCTAAGGCTTGGTTGGCTTCGAGGGTGGAGGATGGTTCAGATCTTAAGAGGAAAGTGATGCCTTCTGCCTATCCAGGAGGCCTGTCCAATGATTGTTTGGGAGTGAGTTCCAGATCATTAATGAAAAGGATGCAACTTAAAGAGCGTTCTGCTACCAATGGGTCGGAGACTGAGGTTCCTGGACTCATTACTAGGAAGAAACCCTTTCAATGATAACCACGTTAATCAAGAACGTTCGAGGGCTTAGGGAAAGGGTGAAAACCGATTTCATTGTGTTGGCTGTGAAAAATCACAAGATAAATGTGGCAGCGGTCCTGGAACACAAGAAGAATTCTGCTAAAATCAAGGATTTATCGCGTAGAGTGAAGTTTCATGACACCATGCATGTGTATCACATCAATATGTTTATAAGGATTTTCTGGCATAAGGTGGTCTCGGTGGAGCTGATTTATGTAGGTGACCATCACCTAACAACGAGAGTGTCTGGGGCGGGGGTTACCAATTTTATGTCTTTCATTTATGGTAGTTGTGATGCGCAGAGAAGAGAGGTGTTATGGAGTGAGAATAATGATTGTGACCCATGGGTTTGGCGTTGGGTGTTAGTGGGTGACTTCAATATCATTAAGGACCTTGAGGAGAGGAATGGGAGAGGTGAATTTCATCATCAAGCCAGTAGATATTTTGTCCAGTTTTTGGCAGTCAAGGGGTTGTCAGATTTTGGGTACTCTGGTGACCCTTTTACTTGGTGCAACAATTGACATGGAGGTAACCGATTCTGGAGAAGGCTTGACCATTGTGTGGCTAATATGCGGGTTATCTCTATGTTCCCCAATTCAATGGTAGTACATTTGACTCACAGCATTTCTGACCACTCCCCGTTGATGCTGACTATGGATATGAGAATCTCGGTGCAAGATAGTTTTAAGTACATGAGTAATTGGCAAGTTGTCCAGGCTATCAGCAAATGGGGGAGTCGTACTAGGGGGGTCTAATTCAAGGCCACTCTTGGATGGCTCTGCATATGAAATTTCACTACCTCAAGAATTCCTTTTGTACGTGGGATGAGAGCATCCCTCCTTTCGATCAGGAGATAAACACGCTTAATAGAGATATTGATCGCCTTGAGGCTAGTCAGGAGGAGGGATTGGATGATAAAGACTTCGAGGACATATCTGAGAAGAAATGTGCTTTAGCTGTCACATTCCTCTCCCAGGAGCATAGGTCTAGAGATAGATTGAGAATAAAATGTCTCAAGGAGGGTGATAACAGTACTGATTTCATTCATGCATGAATTAGGTAGAGGTGGTTCTTGGTAGCTCCGAACCTGGATATTGATGATGGTACCTTCATGGATTATTGAGATGTGATCGGGGGCTAGTAGTTTCTTTATTTAAGGATATTCTTGCTGGCCTGAATTCCAATATGAGCTAGGGGTACCCGCCAGGGGATGAGGAGTTCTGGGATGGAATTATGTCCCAGCTATCGAACTGGGACAACGAAATGATGGAGGGCATACCAGAGGAGGAGGGGATTTATACAGCTTTGGTAAACCTCAATCATGAAAGTGCGGCAGGTCCTGATGGTTTCCCTGTATCCTTTTATAGAGGCTCATGGGAGGGGGTGATGGGGGATGTTTTCTTTTCCATTAAAGATTTTTTCAGAGGTGGGAGCTTGCCTAGGATTGCGGCTTCCACAACTCTAGTGCTCTTACCAAAGGTTAAGGAACCTTCCTCCCTCTTCCACTACCGGCCAGTGAGCATGAGTAACTTCCCTTACAAAATTATGGAAATCATCATCAACAAGAGGTTTTTAGGCCTTCTCCCCTGGTGGATATCTTTGGAGAAACATGGGATTATGAAGGCTCGCTTGATCTAGGGAGTCGTTTCTTTGGCTCAGGAGATGTTGAAAGCCATTAACACAAAATATCGTGGGAACAACATGGTGATTAAGATGGATATGAATAGGGCGTATGACCGAGTTGAATGGGGATTTATCAACAGAGTCCTGAACAAGATGGGGTTTTTCAACTAGTCCACTGATATTATTTTCAGTTGCTTTAGCACTGCATGTCTGTCCATTTCCTTCATGGGGAGAAATCATGGTTTCTTAATGCTAGTGTGTGGTCTTTATCATGGAGACCCTCTATCACCGATAATTTTTATCCTCATGCAGGACACACTAAGAAAAATGTTCAATAGAGGGTAGTCTAATAGGGAAATTCAGCCTTTGAGGAGGAAGATGGTATTACCATCTATATCGCACATGATGTTTGCATATGACACCATTATTTTTAGAAATGAGGGGAAGAAAATTGTGTATGGTATAATCATGATTTTGGATATGTATTGTCACTAGAGTGGTAAAATCATCAACACTGAGAAGTGTGAATTCTATGTGTCCAAGGAATGCTCCGGGAGTAGGGAAACTTCTTTAGGTTATTGGTTGGGTATGAGGTAAGGGTCGTTTCCCTTTGAATATCTTGGGACTCCAGTGTCAGCTGGTAGGATGATATAAAGGACTTTGACCGGGTGGTGAGTCGGCTCTCAGGGCATGTCCTGAATAGGAAAAACAAGTTTCTATCTCTTGGAGGTCACATATCGTTTGTGAATAGTGTTCTCTCGGCCATTCCTGTCCATGCACATTCAGCGACTAATGTCTCGAAGGGTGTTGTAATATCTATTGATAAGATGCTTGCTCGGTTTATCTGGGATGTAGCTTCGGAGGGGAAGAGGCATCGAGTCTCATGGGTGATGATGGATCAACCTAATCTGGAGGGTGGGATCAATGTGAAGAGATTAGATGTCAGGATCCGTTATATGCATGCGAAGTTGGAATGCAAGGTCGTCGAAGAACAATCTTTGTGGGGGAGCCTCATGTCGGGCAGGTTTTGGGGTAGTGTTGCCCTTTCTTCAACGAGTGGATCACCTTTGTGGTCGGTGGTTAAATAAATTATTCTAGACATGGTTCAGCTCTATCGGTATATCATTGCAGAGGGGAACATTCTGTTTTGGCATCACAACTGGTCAAGTAGCATAATCAGATATCCTGGATGTCCAACGCCCATGATCTCTTTCAAGGAGGCGATGAAGTACCCTTCTTTTTTCAGAGCCATTTTTAATGGTGATCAGCGTGAGATCTTTGACTCTATCTGCACCAGCGCGGAGCGTGACCGCTGTGTCCTCACACCTACTACTACGGGGAAGTTCACATTGAATGATTTTCATAGGATTAGCATCCCCCAGGGACAAACATCAGGGTGGAGTGGCTGGATTTGGTATAACACTATTTCGACTAAGTTCAATTTCGTCACCTGGAGGATGCATAATGGTGCACTGTCATATGACGATAATTTCAAGTGCATGAGGATTAGTATGGCCTCTCAGTGTGTCTGTTGTCCAAGTCCCCATGAGGAGATGTTGTCTCACATCTCATATGTGGTTTATTTATGCTTTCCCTCATGGAGGATATAGTCGAGGACTTTTTTCTGGCTGGTTCTAGGGAGTGGATGCGACAAGGAAAGAGAAGGGGGCTCTGGCTGTAACCCTAAGTGCATGATGCTGGGCATTGTGGGAGGCTAGGAATCAGTCGAGGTTTGAGGAGGCGGAATCCTTGGGAAGGGATATCTTCGCCAGGGTTTGCTTCATATTGGAGGATTGGTTTCACCATGAAGGTGACTGGATGGACATGTCGGCGTTGCGGGTGATGTATGGGGCTTGAGGGCTGGTCTAGGTGTCATGGGTCGGGAGGCAGGGGAACTAGGTGCGGTGGCATCTTCCGGAGGAGGGTTTGAAGATGAATGTTGATGGGTCATGCCGTCAGGGGATGATGCGAGGGGGAGGGGTTGTCCGGGATAAGGCGGGGATTGTGGTGATGGCCTTTTGTGCCAATTTTGGGAATGGTTTCTCCCTACACGTAGAGGCGAGAGCAGTGCTTGCAAGCCTTTCCTTGTGCAACTAGAGAAGAATCAGTCTATCGTAGGTGGAGATAGGCTCCCGGGTCATCCACGATGCGCTCCGATGCAATGTTCTCTACCCCTAGCCTATCATTTACATGATTAGGGAATGCAAAGCCTTAATTTACAGGAGCACACAAATTACTCATACATGGAGAGAGGGAAACAGAGTGGAGATAATTTGGCATCTCGTGTGAGTCACATCATCTTGGTCACCTGCTTTTCTAGTGGTTCTCAATTGAAACCTGAGGGGGTAAACCAGATTCAGGGCGATGCCCTTGGTTTTCATTATTTTCAGCCTCCTTAGAGCTACCTTTTCAGTAAACATTATTTTGAATAAAAATTGAAACGATGATGATGATGATTGTAGGGAATCCTCAGTTTGAAACTTTATAAATACTTGTCCCCCAATACTTCATGTTGAATTGATGAACATTGGGAATTTGGAATAACATTAACTATTCATGTACTAAATGATGAATTCATATTTTATATGGGGATAACTCGAATGAAATTCGATGAACATGTCACTAATAAGGGTCGGGTTAGGGGAAATGTGGACACAAAAATCTTACACGATCACAAATCATCCACAACATAAACCATACTATCATTTTTTGGGTTACCACACTCCATCTTACCCTCTAAGATGATACATATGATTTTGACCAATATTATGGTTCATTAGAATAATTAGGAAGGGTTTATTCCTACCAAGGATACCTATCACCATGATCTTGATAGAACTCACAGACATCACCTACTTTGAGGTCCATGTAGAGGGAAACCATCCACTATTCAAATGGAAAAACAATTTCGGTGCATCTACCCATGGTTCACTGGAAGATCACTCCCCCATTCACCAAGAAGGAAGCGGATATTCAAGCCTCACCTATATGCGACCACTAATTGGGATCCATCAAGGATGGCTCCCACTAGGCCCCATTAGTGTCAGTAACAATCAGCACCATAAGCCGATGAACATGTAGAATTTTTTTCACCTTCCCTATCCCTAGTATAGAATTCATGGGAATAATTTTTTGGGAATGACCAAGACATTTCCTGACATGGTACATCTTCTATGGCTCATGTGGACCCAACCGTCATCGATGTATACCACCAGATTCCTAGAATTTGATAGTGGGGTAAATAATTTTTCCAACTAGGATCAAGACTCATGCCACTTCATTCTATATTTATTTATGTCCAATATTTAATTGGTACTCATTTCTATTGTAATTGACTTAAAATAATTAATTCAAAACCTTTTAAAAAATTCAATAGAATACTATCCTGGAATTAACAAAATACCTTATTTTTATTGATTAATTTTTAAACTATAGAAAAAAATGTTAGTTCTGCCATTATTCTCAAGTCAAATAAAATATTCATTTCCTAAGAAAATTCATTACACATTAATTCATTTTTTAGACAAATATAATATCATCAACAAAAATATATAAACTCGGTATATATTTCGAAACTCACTCAATATAAATTATTATTTTGATGGTCATTACATTCACCATAATTTAATTCACTCAATTCATCATCACCATTGTTTAAAACCATATTATTATTCATAATTCTATTTTCATTAATCATATTAGAAATATACTATTAAACATATATTGTCCTATTATTCATAACTATCTATGTATTCATAGTATTGGGATATCCTAATAATATTCCTTCATCACTTTTAGATTCATATTATTCTAATTATCAATTTTATTTTATATAAATACTTTTCAACCAAATACTCTAAAATTCCTACATCATGTTTAATCCCATTAAGATATTTGTACGGGGTCATACTTAAAAAATTCTAATAAAAAAATATTTAGGACCTACAATTTTCTATTTAATTCTTCATACCAAAAATATATAGGCTCATTAAATTATATAATCATTAATATATCTATTTATCTTATAGATGTATTATTTATTTCAACTACACCCTTTTTTGTGGTGTCCTAAAGATTGAAAAATAATGTTTATAAACATTTTATTGAAAAAAGTTATCAACATTGATAATAAAAATTTCACCAACTCTGTCACTTTTGATAGAGATGAATGATTTATTTATTAATTAATGAATATGTTTGAATAATTTAAATTACATAATTAATGTTTTGTTATTATGAGATAACAAAAAATAGAAATGAATATTCTACAATCATATAAAATTAGGGAAAATACAACTTACCACCAAAATGAACATGTTGTATAGGTCCAAACATGTATAGATACAGAAATTTTATAAATCTTGAGGTACAAACGATATTTAAATATGTAAAACTATATTTTGGTAATTAACATTTAATTATGGATCACAGAATGTTTTCTAATTTTGAATCATTTGAACACATAACTATTTATTTAGTTGTATCATAAAAATAAAAAGTGTAAACATTATCCTTTTTATTTTAAAAATATAAAAAAAATTATAACTAAAAGTGTATCATTTTTTAAAAAATATTAATCCATTACAAAAATGTCAAAATATACTTATTAAATTTTATTTTAATCCAACTACATTTAAATATTATAAAAAAATAAAAGATTTATAAAATCTAATTTCACCAATACCATTAATCCAACCATTAGAGTTCCCTCCATACGTGACTAGGACATCATCACATGAATTAAAGGATATGAATTATAAAATATCATTGTCACATGCCTCAAGAACCCAATATCTAAACACCATATGTATTTGTGACATTTATGGAATATTTAAAAAAATTAAACAATAAAACCTAGGGTTTTGATACCCAATATAAAATGGGTATAACAAGATTTTTTAGCATAAAATTTTGGAGCCCAAATTGATTTAAAACAAAAAATAATTTGATGTTTTGAAAATATATATAATGAAATGAAATTTATAGTATACATATATGACGGTGTAAATAATATTGAACACACATTGGTATAATTCCATTTTATTCTATATTTAAAATAGGTTATATGGTAAATACTTCATATAGATTATTTAGAAAATTTAGTATTCATTATCCTTGAAAATAATCTGTTATAACTAGAACATTTCTTATTAGTTTTTCGTTTAATAAATGTTATCAGTTTATCTTTTTTTCATTACCTTATAAAATGAAGAAAATTGTCTTTCAGATTTACAAATTCAATTTTCAAATTCATATTCTATTTTTGAATATTATTTATATCTGAATAAGAATTAAAATTATATATAGATCTTGTGATTCTTTATTTTCATATTTTCAAGCATTAGTTTCATAAATTTACTTTCATATTTAGTTAAATCATTTAGAAAGAAATTAAATCTCTTATCTTGATCTTTATGATTAACATCTTGAATGATTTTAATTCAATCATTTTATTATTTTCGTTTTAATATATCAGGATAAAAATAATTTATGGGATCTCCATTCTAGAAATTTAATGTCTGTCTATTATTACAATCTCTTTCTAGTTTTCATTTTTCTTATCATATTTTTGTTTTTTGTTTTTTATATCAGTATATTTTTCAATTATTCCAACTCCATCATTCTTTAATTCCTCGTTATCTTTTAGATGTAGTTTGAATTTAGAATTAATATCATTAGAATCAAAAAATGAATCAAAATAAATTGTTTTTTAATTTTTAAACAAAAATTATATTCTATAAAATCATGAGTAATTTATCGAGGTTAAAGATAAAAAATTATATCATAATATAAAACCATTCGAGAAAACTTCACTATCCATTTTTCACTTCTAAAACCACAACTATAATTTTACCGATCTGAGTTTTTATAACCTCCAATAAAATATTTATTTTCATTTCTCCTTATCTCTTTATCATTCTTTTGATGGTTGAGTTTGTGGATGAATATTCTAATGTGAACATTCTTCCATAACTCACAACATGTTAATTCTAAAACAGAAAAACTGTTATTAGATATACATTAATTATAATCTATTTTTTACATTCTTCTATATTTTCGATTACAACAATTGTTTTTAATGAACCTGAAAAACTTCTTGCTAAATCCATCCATCACTTTGTCAAATTTCTAGAAGATAGATTCAGATGTTTTATAAATTTCATCTTCAATAGACATAAAATCTATACCCTTTCCCCTTGTAGAAACCTCCTTGGAAATGTTTTTCATCTATAACTCATAATGAAACAAAGGTAATATTTGTTCATGTAAGGTATACTCATTAAAATTCATATTATCATAGATGGGATCATTTTTTACCTTCAATATTTTATGAAGTGATACAAAAAATATTTAAAAACGAGTTGTATAGTTCAATACTTCTCCAAGAGATATCTCAATATTTTTGATACATGTAAACCATTGGATTATCGGTTTTATATATTTTTCATATCCCATCAAGAAATCTTGGTATTCTTCTCAAAGTGTTCCATGATTGGTTATCTTCAGTTTTTCAGATCCATAGAGTGTCACTTAAAATATTATATATGTCTAATGTACTGTATTGGATGCTAAAACATGTTAACCGAAACTTATACATATATAATGAATAAACTTTTTTTGATCATTATTATTCAAAAAAATATATTACCATGTCATTTAGTACAAGTCCCTCTAGATAAAATTGGGTAACTCATATGGAATATTCAAGATATTACATTGATCAACACTTAAATATTTCATATATTCCTCTATTTAATCTTTCCAATACCCATAGAACTCCATTAAAGAATTGGGGTTTTGTGAAATTAATCGATTATTATCATTGACACCTTCTATCTTACAGAACAAAATATTTATTCTTTATATTTTTAGTTTTGTGATGATATAGTTATAATATGGATAAAAATGAAATATTAAAATATTTAAAGAAGTTTTATAATATATAAAGATGATAACTATTAGAGTGACAAAAATATTAACCAGCCTTTGACACCAATTGTGGTATTGTAACTGATGGATATAAGAACTAAATGACTGAGAAATTATTACACCCTGAGTATTTATGAATTTTTTTTCATATAATGTAATTATAATTAATGTATTATGCTATAAAAACATGCTAACCATTATTTTCAAAAAAATGGCCTAGCATTCACCACACACAATAATGAGTTTTATCAAAAACCAGATATCTAATTAATTATGTAATTTAAATGCAACCATCATAAATATTCCGATAAACATATTGATATGAATTGTAATGATATTTTTTGGATATTATTTATAATCATTTTACATAGTGAAGTCATATTGATAATGAAATATATAAATTTTGGTAAATAATTTAAATCTTTTGATAATACTATTTTTTTTTAAAAACCTATTTTATACCTTTTGTGGACTATAACAAACTAATATTTTATGATATATATTTTTTTTAATTTAATTTCATCTAAATAATTTGATTCACACATCACCACGCTTAAATAAATAATGATATACTATTAAATAACATCATTTTAAAACAATGGTTATAACATAGTATTTAAATTGGTGGGAAATGAATAGTATTAAAAAAATAATGAAATTTATATATTATATATTTAACTAAATTTTTTTAATTTAATACAAATTATTTTATAGGCATATGATTGGAATGAATCTAATTTTATGTATTTAAGGAATATATTTTTTCTAAGTGTAGTTTTACTACATTATAATGGAACAACTATTTTAAATTCAAATTTTGACACTATTAAACTAAAATTTTAAAAAATAAACCTATTTTTTAAAATCATAATGTAAAAAATATCTTAGTGTGAAATTTTGGTATTTTTTTAAATATATATATTTTCAAGTTAATAAGTAAAAAATCTGAATTTTTATAAAAATCCCATTTTCATTATATTAATAGTCTATTTATAATTTGAATAGTAACCTCAATTATAAAAGAATAAATAAATTTTATGCCTCTTATAAATGGCTATATGATATAATTATATTATAGCATATGTAAAAAATGTTTAGGAAATTATTGATTAAGTGTTGATATTTTTATAAAACATAAATTTTTATTTTAAAATTTATAATTAATATAATGATTTAAAATAAAATTTGATTTCATAAAATGAATCATAAATAAATAATAATTGTTATTATTATAATATAATTTTATGATGCCGTAAGGAATCCTTTAATGTGTCATAAAAAAGTTATATTATTAAAATCGGGATTTTTCGAGTAAATAGTGGTTTTATTTAAAAATTACATTTATCCTAATTAGAGAAATATTTTTATATTATTATGTTAATTTTTTAATTTTACAAGTTGAAAAAAATTAATGATAAATATTTGGGATTTTTCTGAAATATTTGGATTTTGGATAATTAATGAAATACAATACTTTATTTTATATATATATATATTATAAGATAAATACACTATTCCTAGAGTCATGAATGATTTAAGAACCATAATATATAATATTCCATAATTATTTAATATATTTAGTGATTTTACTCAAACTATTCATAATCTTTAGAAAAAATAATAAACTATGGTTTAAAATAATCCAAAAACACCCCTCTCCCCCACTATAATTACCACCCCTCACCACCTTCTCTCCTCACACCTTAAAAGCATTAATATTTTTCCGATTTATACCCAATACTATTATAAATCCCCTCTACATATTTTGAGTACTTTTTTCTTAACAAAATACCAAAACCAATCCCCTTAAAAAGGTTCTCAAGCAGAAGATTTCAAAAGGTAAAAATCCTTTTTTTTATTTTCATTTCAATTTTTTTCTTATCCTTATATCACATACCTTATAAAACGTAGAATGATAACACCATTATATAATATATACTATAATTTTATTCTCTCAATAAAAAAATCTCCACCAAGTCCCTTCTCTACCTATTTTATTTTAATGATGAAAACATCATCTGTGAGGTACTGATTTACCACCTTCGTAGATGATACATATTTTTTCTTCAACTACACATTCAAGGATGGTCATGAAACCATTTGTATGGTTAAAAAAATTGTAACATATATATTAAATATTATATAATTTTTAGTTAACAATGTATATAAAAAATTTTAGTTAATAAAACAAATCTGGTTCATGATGATAAAAAAATCCAAAGGGATCTAAATGATTACCATCAAAGTTCTATCTAATGAATCATCATAAAATCTAAAATAATAATAATATATAATACAATTAATAAGTCCTTATTTTAATTAATAATAGAAAATTTCAATTTTGTAAGTTTTTATTTTATTTTACATGATCATCCATATACATGTAAAATTAACCTGATCAAGAAAACCAAGGAGGAGAACACTCTTGAATGATGAGATTGAATCTCAAAACTCATAAAAAATTACATAAAAACACATAATAAAATTATAATAAATATAATAAATCATTAATAATATTTTTATATATATTTATTAATAAATATTATTTCATTATCAAAGACATTAAATGAAAGTGCATAACACATTCAGACAAAATGTATTAGTTTTCTCATCTCACATTTATTTCTATAAGACATTCCTTATTCACCCATATTTATTATGTTTAGTATATTTATACATCCCATTGATGTATAATATTATGAATCTATATATCCACAAGGTATTAAATGTCTTGTTTTATGGTCATTTATTTAATGGTTCATATGAATTGATTGATTATGAAGTGGTAATGATTTCTTCCAGAACTTCCATTTTTTTGGGTTACACTTTCTCTATCATTACCACAGTTTAGTTACTCATTATTTTCAAAAAATAAAATTTATTTTTCTTATATTTTCAAAACCCAATTATAAAAATAATTTCATATTTTGTATGGAATTATATGTTTTATAATGTTTTCTTTTCAATTCCTCCCGATAAGAATGTCTGGTTTTAGGGAACATCTATATTTAATACCCATTTTCAAGAACACTAGATAATATATTTCAATCCTCATATATTTTAAAAAAATTTATATTATTATCATTAAAAACTATCATAATTTATATCTTGTTTTATGTAAACAATTGACCCTTTCTCCTCTTTAAAGAATATTATATTTTATCTTAAACCACACTATGGTGGCCAATTTATAAAGTTTCTTTAAACCCTTTTTAATTTTTTTCACTTCAGTTGGACATAATTCATGCACAAAATATATTTTGGTTGCCCTTACCTTTTCTTTTCTTTGATATTCATGTCTATAATCCTGTTTTATTAAATGTGAAACTAATTTTCCAAAAATAACGCTTCTATCTAAAGTAACAGGTTATTACTCTCAAGAATTAGAACATTATTTTGTTAATGAATTTCAATATATGATTATGATTCAAATATTTCAATGGGTTGTGTGACACATTTATTTAAATATATATTTTTAAATTTACTGTTAGTTATATGAGTAATTCGTTGTACTTAGTATGTGATGGGAGGGGCCAATATAGCGCCATAATTCTTTAGTATGTCTCATAAGACAAAATAGACCGGGTTTTGGATGAGGCCTTACTTGTTTATGTAGAATGTTTGGCAGAGGCATTGATGATATTCCTCTTATGTAAAAAATTATATATTTCCACCTTATAATATTATTAATTGATTCCCAATGTGATTTTTATATTAGTATCATATCCATGATTAAGATTCATTCTCATGCGACTATTTGGGTGAATTTATTTATTTAGCTTATACTATTGACATATTATGATCACGATTATGTTTTAATGGCATGTTTTTTTAGTTATTTACCAGTACGTATTATTTAGTTTTATTTTTTATATCTTCCTATATATTGTTTACCCATTTCGAGCAACTGAGATCACCCATTTCTTATGTTTTATTTTCTCTGGGATGTGAAGATGTATATTATGAATGGCGTATAGGGATAATGAAATATTTTATGAATGTTTCCAATGAATATGCAATGTTTTTCATCAAACTTGTAATGTAAAACTTATGTATGTATCTGTATTTCCAAATCTACAAAATTATTTGATCTTTAAAACTGTGAATTCCTTGTTTATTATACAATTGTAATTAAGTAATACACTGACTCTAGGCTATTGTGTTTGAGGTCATTATAATTGGAATCTAAGAATGTTGAGTATAAAACATTGAAAATGAATCTAGAAAACATTAATTAGGGAAAAGCTCATAAGATATACTTTATGGATAAACATATAAGCACATCCTAGAATTTTGGTATGATAGAGGTTATGTGTGTCTTAATAGCAATATGTACATGTCTGGATACTACAAGTGGGAGTAGTTCAGGTACATATGTACCTATGGGTAACAACTCTGAGATGGTTTCCCAGGCCTAATAAGGGTAACTCGATACATGAAAACATTCCTTAATAAACATGTGGTTTGACACACCTAGGGGATATTCATTGGATAATTCACATTTTATTTACAAACCATTATGAAGGAATTAAATGTAAATATGTCCAAAATAAACCATGTTTATTACTATGAGATTAGATATGGACAAATTTTCTATATATGGTGAGTGATTTTCTAGATCGAAATTAATCATTATGATTCATAACATAATTTAGTGTATTCCAATAATTAAAAATGGCACATAGTAGAAGGACTCAGATCCACATCAACACACATTATCCGAAGAGTAAGAATGGTTGTTTCATCAATGGGTTTAATCCTATATTTTGAAGCGAAGTAATCTCCCAAATATTATCATTATATGAGGAAATAATATAATATTTTAGAAATATAGTGAAATAACTATCCACGACTTATGGTCTTAAATGGAGACAAGAGAATAAGAGGAAAGATGTGAGAAGAAAAGAAAAAGGGATGAAGGTAACGATTTATTTTCCAACATGTGCTAGTAATGGAAGGAAACACCTTTGAATATGCATATGAGGAAAAAGGGGTATTCATGATGTCTAGAGAAAAATTATACCATTATAATGACTATAAATAATGGATGAAATTTACAATGTTTAGAGCCTCATCTATATCAATATGGGACTCTATGAAAATCAAATTTTAAAACATCAAAATAATATATAAAAAAGGAGGATAATGGTTCATGGTTGAGCTTATACTTCTACCATAGATAATGAGTAATGATTAATATTATTATGTTTTGATTCTATAATTATTTTATTCGAGTATTTTATAAATAATTATTTTGTTATAATAATCATGAAATATATAAGGATTGTGTTTTTGTACTTCTTATTAATCGAATTTGAAGTATGTGATGAATAATACCATTAATCTAGAGATGTGATTTTGTTGTAAGATGTTATTATTGAAGTAACGTGACATGGAAGATATACACCTATATTTGTTATTTATGTTGAGATAATTTAAATATTTGTTTATGAGATTTTATTGGTGACTCTGAAGGTGGTTAGTGATATGATGGTATATGTTATGCTAGAATTATTATATTTTCGGGGTTTAAGGACAACTTATGATTTTACTCTTGGAAGCATGAATGTTTCATAAATATTTAAAGGAGATTCATGTATTAATATATTTTCAATATGGGATAATTATATTCCTTATTTTTATAATATTATGCTATATTGATTTAGTGACCTTCCATCTAATGTTTTGGTCATTGAATGTGGAAATACATGTTTTAGACGAGTCTTAAGATTAACTACTTATGGAAAGAATATTGCTAATATTTGGAAATTATTTTCCATTAATAAAATATCATAAAATGATTTGATTTAGTAAAATTTTAAAGGTCTATATAATTTATTAAGGACCAAATGATTCATTAAATCTTCTTTAGTCATGAAAAATTAATCATGAACATTCATTTCTAGGTGAAAGGGGTGATGTGAAAATTGGTCGAAGAACAACCAAATGATAAGAATTTGATTATGACATGGATATTAATCAATTATGATTATTATCCTAGGTGGTTATATAAATATAAAAATAATACATTGACTATTCTAAACATATTTTGGATCAAAAACATTATTGTTCTACTTTTATTTTTGTGATATCCAACGCCTTTTAAACAATAAAAAAATTTACTTCTTTGTAATTGTTATGTTTCAAAATAAAATTTTCCCCATCACTCTACATCAGCACTTTATAGTTAATTACTCTTAAATGTACATATTTTCTCTTCACCCTAATCATATCGTATTTTAATAAATAGTTTTTTTGTAACCTCACCTTTTCTGTTTCCATCTTATTAATAGGATATTTCATTAACCCTACTTTTAATATCGATTTCCTAAAAACGAATTTTAATGTATCCATCATTTATTTATCTAATTAAAATTTCAAATAGAGAGGACACAATTTATTGAATGTGGGGAGAATGTAACACCCCAATATTATTTGATATATAAATTTTTTAATTTAATTTCTTCCACAACATACATTGCAAACAACACCAAGCTTAAAATAATATTGATATACAATTAAATATCATTATTTCAAAATGGTCGTTATAACGTAGTGTTTGAATTGAAAGGAATTAATAGTGCTAAAAAAATATTTTATTAATATATTATCTATTTTATCAAAAAAATTTACATTCATCCAAATTTTTTGTTGCAATTAGATAAAATTGATTCCAAATTTATGCATTAAAACTCTATATTTTTTAAAAACAATTTTTTACCCCTTTAAATGGGAAAATTATTTTGAAACTAAATTTTGAAACTTTTATAATTTATTTTGAACTAAATAAACATAATTTTTAATATCATAATTATTAAATTAACTTTGGTTGAAATTTTGGTATTTTTTTGAAATATATATTTTCCAATGAATAAGTGAAAAATTCCAATTTTTATAAAACTATAATTTTCAATATATTAATAGTATATTATTGATTTGAATAGTACCCTCACCTATGAAAGTATACATAAAATTTATTTATCATATAACTGGTAATATGATATAATTATATCAGAGTATAATTAAATAAATGTTTTTGAAATGTTAATTCTGTGTTGATATATTAATAAAACATAAATGTTTATTTTCAAATTTATAATTAATATAATGATATATAATAAAAATTATATTTATGAAATGTATTCATAAATTAATACTTTGTTTTATTATGATATAATCTAATGTTATAAGCTAATAATGAGTTATTCAAATTGTCATAAAATTAATTATAATATTAAAATAAATAGTTTTTTTCAAGTAAATGATTATTTTATTTAAAAATTAAATTTACCAAAATTAGAAAACTGCTTTAATAAAATAAAGTTATTTTTTAATTATATAGATTTATAAATGGTCATGGTGAATTTTTGGGATTTTTCTGAAATAGTTGGATTTTTGTTGAAAAGTGAAATACTATATTTTACTGTATATATAAATTTTAAGCTAAATACTCAATTTCCTAAGTCATCAATCATGTAACAAAAATAATATCTATCTTTACTTAATTAATTAATTTATTTTGTGATAATTCTCAAAATATTCAATGTCATGATCATCAATACTAAACTATTAATTATAATGTTGAAAAACACCCCTCTCCTCCACTATAAATACCACCCCTCACCAACTACACTCCTCACACATTATAATCCTAAACACATGTCCAATTTATTCCCAATAATATTCCCAAGACACTTCCTCAAATCAATAATCCTTGTGTCTCAACAAAATACAAAAAACAGTCCAATTAAGGAGGTTTTGAAGGAGGATAAATCAAGAGGTAAAAAAACTCCATATTTTCTTTTATTTCCATTTCAATTTCCATTAATTTATTATCATTACCTCAACTACCCTATCCAATGTGACATAAAAAATACAATATATTTTATATACTATAATTTAATTATGTAAGATTAAAATTAACCATCATGTCTCCTCTCCTTTTCCATTTATTTTAATGATTAAAACATCATCCTTGAAGTGGAAATTTACTACCTTCACAGAGGATGTGTTTTCAATTTTCTATTCCTCTTTCAAAGATGGTAATAAATCCATTTTTATGGTTAAAATGGATTATAATATATTTATGAAATATTATAAATTTTTTTTATAACCAGTATATATATAAAAATATTTATTCATAAAATACAACTAGTTCATAACAATCGAAAAAATGCTGAAACGGTCTAAACGATTATAATTAATTTTATATCTAGAGAATCTACCACATATTAAGGAAAAAATAATATAAAATACCATTAAATATTGTTCATGATAATTAATAAAATATATTTTTAATTCCATTGATTTATTTTCATTTAATATGATCTTCCATATACATGTAAAAGTAAATCGATCAAGAAACCTAATGAAAAGATCACTCCTGAATTATGAAATTGAATCTCATAACTCATCAAATAGGAAATAAAAAAAATTAATAAAATTATAATAAATAATATAAATTGTTAATATATTATATATTAATTTATAATTTTATTTTGTTTCACTATCCAAGATATTAAGCACAACTGTAGTACACTTTTGGTCATAAGGTAAGGGGTTTCTAATCACACTTTTATTTCAATGACATATTCTTTATTCGCCATTACTTATTATGTGGGGTTTATGTATACAAAAAATGATTTATAATATCATGAATATATTTATATTCTTGGTTTTCAATGTTTAATTGGGTAATCATTAATTTTATGGGACACATGATTCCATTGATTACAAAGTCGTAATAATTTCATCTCGAAACTCCATTTTTAATTCAAGTTACACTTTCTCTCTCTTCACCTAGATGTTAGTTTTCATTAATTTTATATATATCTTCTAAATTATTTGTATATGTTAAAAACTCAATTATATAGATCATTTAATATTTATATTATAATGAATTACATTTTTATAAGGTTCTTTTTTCAATTTCTCTTGATAAGCAAGACAGGTTAAAGGGAACTTCCCAATTTCATACCTATATTCAAGTACACTCTATAATAAGTTTTAATCCACTAATATTTTTATAAAACATATATTTTTATTATTTAAACTACTTTTTTCATTTTTTAATTTATTGAAAAAATATTTCCTTTTCTCACTTTAGAGCCTCTTATATTCTCTCTCAAACTCCATTAAAGTGTCCAATTTATAAAGATTATTAAAAAACATTATACATTTTTCACATCAGTTGGTAATCATTTATTTAGAAAATATAATTTCATTGTATTTAAATTTTACATTATATTATATTAATGTTTTTAATATTATTTCAGGAAAAATAAAATTTATTTTCCAAAAGAACTCTTCTTTCATATAAAAAATGTATTTCCCTCAAAAATTTATAAATGATTTTATTATAATATTTTCTTCTATGAATATAATTAAAATATTTCACTATGGTATATGAAACTTTTATTTAATGTTATATTTTTTAATATATTATTAAACATATGGGAAATGTATTAGACTTTCTAAGTGGCGGGTGGGGCCTACTATAGCCCATCTATATATCGGTAGGCCTAATGAGACAAACTAGAACGGGTTTTGGCTGAGACCTTACCCATTTATATATATTTCTTGGTCGATGCATGGATGGTATGTTTATGATGTCCATAATTATGAATTACCACATTATATTATTAGTAATTGAGAGCCCATGTGATTATTCTAATTGTAGAATATTAATTGTTAAATTTTATTTTAATGTGATTATTTATATAGAATAATTGTTTCATCTTTTATTCCCATCATATTATAAAAAACATTTTTTTAATGGAATGTGTTTTTAGTTATAAATCATGCCTTGTTTTTTATATTTATTTTTATAACCTTTTCTATATTGATTACTCCTACTGAGCATCTGAGCTCATCCCTTTATTATGTTTTATTTTTCCCCGGGATGTAAAGATGTATATTTTAAATGAGTTCAAGGGATAATCTAGATATTTATGGATGTTTCTAATGTAAATTTTATGTGGTTTTTTAATTCAAGATGAATTTTAAAACATATTTATGCTTCTGTTTTTTGAAATCTACTAAACTATTATGTCATTTGAGATCTGACTTCCTTGTTTATTAAACTATGTAATTATGTAATACGATGGGTTTGGGCTATTGGGGTTCAGATATTTAAATGATAAAAAAGATGTTTTTTACAATTTTTGAAATTTAATTTGATAAATTTAACGTTTATTTTAATTAATAATTCCAAAATTATTATATAATAATGTTTTTGGGATTTTTCTAAAATGATTCATTTTTATTGATGAATATTGAAAATAATTAATTTTAATTAAACGATACCCTTTGGATTAAGTTATATAAAAATTGAGGTTACATTTTAATGTGGTAATAACATTAAATTACATAAATTAAAAATCTATGAATATAATTTATTCTATTGGAATAAATTTTATATAATTTGTTTTATATAAAAACATATTATAATTTAGATAATTTTCCTTTTAAAAAAATCGCTACCACATCACATGTGCAAGATTTATATTAAAATTATTTTTTTCCACTTATTATGATTAATATTGATAAATGAATTCAATATTATTAATAATATTAATTTATAATTTATATAAATGTGAAATTAATTTTTTAATAAAGTTAAAAGCGAATGATGTAAAAATTATTTAATCTGGTTTAGGTGAAAATTGATTAATGGAGGTTTTAAACATAAAATAAAAGGACCCAAGTCTCCAATTCTATTGCATAAAAAACATTGAATGTACATATTTTGACAATTAATCCTATATGGTTTTATAATTTCCATATTTGGACTATTAATACATATAAAAATGTGGGAACACTTATTTCTATTCAAAAATACCAATTATGACATCTACCTAACTTATAAAATACCACCCCTCTCCTCCATTATATATATATTAAAAAATATTTGGATCAGCCAATAAAAACCCAAATCACATTGAAAATTCCTTTCCCTCATCATATTATGCATTTTTTGGTATAAATACTTCATTGGATGGATTTTATTGAAAACGTTAGGAAGTTACCTGATGAAGTGGAAACATTTAACGACAAGTGCTTTTATTTTATTTTCCCCTCCACACCTTCAATTATTTTTGTATAATAATTATATAATATTTTTAGTATATTACATATAATGTGATTTTTTATGTTAAGGGAATGATTTGAAACAATCTCCACGTCTATGAAATTGGTTGCATAATCATCATCTGTGTTTATGTTATACTACCACCTCACAAATCTATGTAGTTCGTTTTTCCATTACCAACTATCAATGATGGTCGTTATGGTGGATTTATTCTCTCTATATCATATATATATATATATATGTGATATTTACGATTTTATAATGACTATTTGAATTTTATATCTCACATACCATCATGCTTTCCATTTTTTCTGAATATGATGTTGTTGTTCATGTGTACGGTAGACTACCACCACGTGAAGCGATGTTATTTATTCCTGATTTACATTGAATGTATTAAGGATGAGTTAAATGAAAATTTATTATATATATGAAATTACCATTATTCTACAGTTATAATATATATCATTTCATTTTATTTTTTTTTCAATCCAAATAGAAAATGAAAAAAAACATCCAAGTATACATTCAACCAACCATCTCCATGAACATTGTATTTCATTTCCTAGTGTGATTTTTTTGTAATATGGAATGACCCGACCAAAAGGAGTTCGTTTCATGACTCCATAATCCCACCTCAAACAGGATAGGGGTGGGTTAGTAGTATTGATTAGTCATATCACTGACATTGTTGGCCTTATCCTATGCCCCCTCCACACACACAAATATCTCATATCATATACAATGAAGAAATGTAAAAAATAATAAAAAATAATGCTTGAATACATAGAAAACTCAAAACTAGAGTACATAAAAATGTAAAATAATGTAAATAGCAACAAATAAAATCCAACCACAAAGAGTCTGAAAAAAAAATCCAACCTAATAGTAAAACTTGGACTGTTGTCAGAATACCATAGAAACACACCTCGGTCTGTCCAATCTCAATATGCACAGTCTGATCCTAGTCCATCAAGAAATATATCAAAAGGTCAACCATCTACACAATACATGACATAATCCTGAAAATCCTATTCTTAGTTGAGTATAATAATTCCCAGAAGGGAACACCTAAAACACAAATCAAACAAAGAAAGAAATATGGTCATCCCTACATATGTATATGTATACAACATAGATAATAATAATATCCATATATATACCACAAAGACACAATATCTATTGTTAAGTCACAACCATATTATCCATCCAAGGATTCTAGCTTGATGTTTCCATAGAGAACTTGTCAAGGAAAACACACTCTTGAGTCTGATAGCATATATAAAATCCATCTAACAGGTAATTCTCATTGGGTGTCACCATATGAAGTACACACCGATGGTCTGAAGAGATATGATACATATATGAGGATCACCCCCAAGTACATAGGGAATAAAAAATCAATATAGATTAACATACTAAGTAGATGATCAATGTCTTTGTAGTGTAGGTCATGATGATTCCAATAACTCAACTGAGGTTGTGAATATGAAAATAGGATTTCAATCTGGGCCTCACGAATATATTCAAAAAACTCTATACATGATGTATCATTTATGGGACCACTTTCCAATTTTGAGGATGTGATCCCATACTAGCCATCATGGAAAGGATATGGAAAAAAATCCTAATGGAGATATTCTAAGATATAGAGGACAAGGTCTCCAGATAATTTTTAAAAAGTACATGACATTTATGTGCAGTCACATGTTGTGTCCCTTTCCCTTAGTCCCTTCCCATGTAACCAGGTCATGTTTCACACTTTTTTCTATTTTTATGTACATGGAATGTTGGTTGCTCATTTACTCTTCCCATGTGCTAGTATTGGTCTTAGTTTGTGTACTTATTTAGGATGTGTCAGTGTAAGTAGATTACATGATGTACTCCAACATATGTACTCTATCCCAAGCCAATGTACCCTCTGAGGTACACGATGAGTCACTATATATGTCACAACTCATCCCCCCCCCCAAGGCCCATGCTGTGACTACCCCAAGCCTGCCTTCCATAGGCTAGGGGGTGGCGACTAGCATCGGAAAGGCGTATCCCAAAAATCACGAAGGCATTGCCTTTTAACATGTAAACCCACACAATCTAGGAACACAAAATGATACAAGCACAATGTAAACTATAATTTAAACATGGTGGGTACAGTAATTAAAGGGTTCAGAATAGAATCCCAAATTAAATGTATATGTAAAACAAGAAACATCTCATGTGAACACACACCAAGGATCCTACCTAAAGGGTACGTACATCTCTCGTACAGTCGTCTCAATGGTATGTCTCATCTAATGGTCCACCCCCCGAGGATCCTCCTATACTAGCACCCTCAGACTCGATCAATGTTGTCCATCATCTGCACAAGAAAAATCATGGTGTTGGCGTAGCCCGTGTAGGGGTGAATATAGAAATACTAAGTAGGGACCCCGAGACCTCTGAAGGTCTCCCAGAATCCACCAAGGAAAAACTAAAAAGAATGAACTCAATCTCAAAGCACAAATAAATAGTAATCAACACTACAGTGATATATACCCATACATATACCTATGTTGTCAATATATACTCATCTCACACGTAAGGGAATTATACCACAATGGTAACACCACGAAGGTATAAGTACCACATAGGTAACAGTACGAAGTAATAAGTACCACACAAGTAACAAAACGAAGATAGAGGTACCACACAGGTAACAACATAAAGGTATGTACCACGAAGTTAAATCCACACCGAAGAATACCAAGATGGTATCACCACAGAGAAGTTACCATTAAGGTAACACCACATAGAAGAATACCACTAAGGTATCACCACACAGAAGTGTACCACAAAGGTAGAGACTCATCTCACACAAGGAATAACTTAAGTATTATAGTATAGATGATTAACTATATTTCTAGATCATCTAAGTTTATCGAGAATCTCTGATGTTGGACAACAAAGAATAGAATGTGACCCACGTGGGATCTGATGATGATCTACACAGGATCTTGAGATAACCCACAGAGGATTGGATTTCACTGACCTACACAGAATCGCTGAGCGCTGATCTAAATAGAATCAGTATGTGCTGACCCACTCAGAATCGCTGAGTGCTGACCCACACAGGTTCTGAATATTCTTCATATACAGCCTGCCGCACGGTTCCCACACTAAGCATTCTTGATTTTAGGAGGTTCCTCTCCTAAATCCATCATTTGATACTTCAACCACCACTACACCCCACAAAGGGGTATCCCAAAGTTTCACCACATCACAAGGAACTCAACGTGATGGACGATGCGTCAATCGGATGCCTAGTCTGTAAGTTATTAGCGTTTCTGTTTCAAGGTCTCAGTTGAATTCGGGTTAAATCCAACCCGGCCATATTCAAACATTATCCAAAATTTATGTGGAGTATAAAAAAGGACCACCTCGATGCAAGAATTCTGGCATTGCAGACGGTTCTTCAAATGAACTCTCGGTTCTCATGATACCACCACAAAGGCGTATCTAGGTACAGATGGGCCCATGTCCTGTCCGACCTGGCCCGACCCGAACTGGTTCGGGTTGGCCAGACCTGGTCCAGGTCCGGCTCGGTTGGCCTGAGCCATGGCGGGCCTGGCCTGCTGGGCCATGGTTTGGCCTATCCCGCGAAGGGGGCGACTCGGCCCAGCCCGCTGTGTGTGGCCCGCTGCGGTGCGGCCCGCAGTCGGGGGGCCCACCGTGGTGGGTTCTTCCCTTACCAAAACATGAGTGTGAATCCCCCTCCCCTCGGTTGACACGAATGGTCCCGCGGACCATTCAGATAGCGTGTAGGACCCACCTGAGAAAACATGCTCGGTGCGACAAAACCAGTTGATACGGTCGGCCCTCCTTCCAGCGGCAAGGATGCGTTCCACTCCTCCCATTACCTGCCAGTTTATGGCCACCGTGGTGTGCCACTGCGGCTGACGGGCCGTGACCTTCTTCTATACTGGAGATGCGGATGCACACCGCCCTATATTTATGCAACCGGCCGGCATGTCGTCCACTATGCTACCCCCAATAGGGCTGACGGGCCGCGACCTTCTCCAGCAGTGTGGTTATGCCGCCACCGCCATCACAGCCGACTAGAGTGCCAGTCGCCACGTTGTCCCTTGCCGTCATCGATCGACGTCCTCCTCTGCCATGAAGAACATTCCAATATTGAAGATGAGGAGGGGTCGGGCCATGTTCGTTTAGTCCGTACCCTCTAAATTAGTTTTGTAGCACACAACTTGAGGAGAAAGTTTCTCCAAAAAATTAACAATGATCAAACATAATCAAACACCTACCTCGATCGTCTATTGAAGGTGTTGTGTGGAGGAAGTCAATGATGGTGACATCAACGTTCGTTGTTCCCACATGACGCTTCTAATCTGGCTTCAAGCATTGTCCTCGTTCATCATTGGGGGTGGTCCTTCATTGGAGGATCTTCATTGTTGGAGGATCTTCTTTCCAAGGCCACCTCTCCCCTTCTCCAATGGAGAAACAACCCACAATTCTCTCAAGAAGAGTTAATAAAAATAACTCTTAATTAACATGTTGTTTCAGTAATTTTTATTTAATGATCATAATTAATTAAAGATTGTTGTGGTTACATAATTTGTGTAACTATGCATTTAATACCCAGCCTAAATTTCCCACCCACCCTCATGTGCTCCCCACCTACACAATTGAAAAAGGAGGTTTCAAAAAGAAAAATAAAATGTTATTTATTTTATTTTTTTCTTCTCACACAAAAAGCGGAAAAACTAACTTCCATCCTAATCCTACTATATTCAAGGTGATAGTATTCTTATGTGATTATCAGCATTCTGAGTTCAACAATTTCCTCAGAATTCATTTCCGAGCACCGGTTCAAATGTAACCAAATTTCACATGCACATTTACTGAACGTACCTGAAAAAATGTTTAGAAATTCATTCTGGGCACAACAGGCCTCAGAATCATGCGCCATCAATTTCCACGGGCTTGTAATATTCCCATATAATTAAAAAAAATCAATGTAAAATCTAGGTCGTTACATTCTCCCCACCTCAGGACTTTGCATCCCCAAAATCCACAACAAAAACTGGAGAAACAATTGGGGGTACTGAGCACGAATATGAGACTCCCTCTCCCATGTTCTATCCTGGAGGTTCCCATGCTGCCAACATACACGCACCAAAGGTATCAAAAACCTATGAAGGACTCTCTCATATCGATCCCCAATCTCTACTTGATCCTCTGAAAACGTCTCTCCAACCTCTATGTCCAGCTCATCCCATTTAATGATGTGTGAAGGATCATGTACATATCTCCATAGTCGGGATTTATAGAAAACACCGTGCACCCAATGAAACTAAGGTGGAAGAGCAAATCGGTAAGCCACATCGCCAACCTTGATGAGGGCCTAGAAGGTTCTGATGAACCTCAAGGATAACATTCGCCCCGACCAAATATCCACAAACCTCTTCATGGTGAGACCTGTATAAAGACATGGTAACCATCCTCGAACTCCAGAGGTCTCCATCTCATATCAACATAAGAATTATATATTCTCTGTGCAGTCTTCATCCACTCCTGGATGATCTGCACCTTCTCCGTGGTAGCTCGTACCATCTCTGTTCTAACGAGTGTTCACACCCCTGGGTCATTCCATATGAGAGGTGATAATCCCGGTTGACCTTACAACAACTGCGAATGGTGCCATATAGATTGTGGAGTGATAGCTATTGTTGTACATGATCTCCCGCAAATGCATGTGATCCTCCATACTGCAGCTGAAATCTAGGGCACATGCACACAACATGTCCTCAAGGGTCTGAATTGTCTGCTCTGTCTGACCATCCATCTAAGGATGGAAGGTTGTTCTCAACTTGATTTGTGTCTTAAATTCCTCCTATAACCCCTTCCATAGCTAGGAAGTGAAATTTTCATCACGATTGAAGAAAATCGTAGAAGGAACTCCATGATGTTATACAATCTATTTCATGTAGAGGTGTCCCAAGCACTCTACTGTTGCTTTCTATCTGATAGGTAGTAAGAGGGTCGACATTGTGAGTCGGTCAATGATCACCCAAATTGAATCATGACCCCTCATCGTGTGTGGATGTCCTGTCATGAAGTCCATGGAAATTACATCCCACTTCCACTATGGCACCTCTAGTGACTGAACTAGGACCGCTGGAACCTGTTGCTCTTCCTTCACTTGCTAATAGATGATACACCATGAGACAAACTCTGCCACTAAATTCTTTATTCTCAGCCACCAATGTTGACATCGAAGGTCCTGGTACATCTTCTCCACTCCAGGATGTATAGTTAGAGGGGATGTATGGAACTCCCTCAACACTCCCTCTCGTAGAATCATCGGTAACATAATACTCCTCTGAAAAGGATGATATGCTCCCCACCTTCAGAAAAATATATCTGGTGCATTTCATGTGGATATCTGAGCATGTAGAGCCTCACAATAATTGTCCCCACGATGCGCCTCCCTAAAGCACTGAAGGAGTGGGGGGTGACTGTCCGAGACTGAAGATAAGCTTCTCCATCACGATCGACATAGGATATCTACAAAGCAGCTAGCTGCTTTATTGCCTCACATAACAACTGTATACTAGATCTCCTGCTGAGTGCATCTGCTACTACGTTCCCCTTTCAAAGAGTATAGAATATCTCGAAGTGATAGTCCGAGAGGAATTCAAGCCAATGATGTTGTCATAGGTTTAGTTCCTTCTATGGGAAGATATACTTGACACTCTTGTGATCATAGTAGACTGTAAAACATTCTACAATCAAGTAATGCCGCCACATATTCAAGGTGAAGACCACTAATGCTAACTCCAATCCATGGGTAGCATAGTTATTCTCATTTTGTCTCAACTGTCAAGAACCATATGCAATCACGCTTCACTACTGCATCAGGACACATCCGAGTATGGTCCCTAAAGCGTGTTTCCCCTCCTTCATGAGACTCACCGGCCTGCTAGATGTCGTGCTCCCCCTACCGAGGCCGACAGGCTGCGACCTCCTCCTCCATTGTGGTTTCACTACCGCTTCTTCCATTGTGGTAGGCCAGAGTGTCGGCCACCGCCTTGTGCCTTGATTTCATCAGTCCTCCTCCTCCTCTGCCACGATAAACATGCCAATATTGAAGATATGGAGGGGTCGAGAAATTTTCGTTTGGCCTGTACCATCCACGTTAGTCCGATAGCATGTGACTTGAGGAGAAATATTCAACATAAAAATAATGATAAACTAACTTAATCAAACCCCTACCTCGATATTCCACTAAAGGTTTCGTGAGGAGGAAGACAATAATGGTGACTTCGGCATTCATTGTTCCTGCAATACAGTTCTGATCCAGGATCGAGCACCGTCCTCATTCTTTCTTGAGGGTGGTTCATCATTGATGGATATTTTTTGTAGGAGGATCTTCCTTCAATGGCCTCCTCTCCCTTTTTCCAATACAGAAAAAACCCAAAATTCTCTCATGAAGAATTAATATAAATAACTCTTAATTAACATGTTTTTTCATTAATTTAGATTTAATGAACCAAATCAATTAAAAAGATTTATGGTAACATAATTTGTGTAACCTAGCATTCAATGCCCATCATTAATTGCCTGACAACAGTTGTGTTCTCCGCCCCTCCACAAAAGAAGGAGGATCCAAAAAGAAAAATAAAATGTTATTTATTTTATTTTTTTCTTCTCTCATGAAAAACTGATAAACTAACTTCCACCCTCGACCTACTACGATCGAGGTGAAGGTCTCCTTAAGATAATATCAGTTCTGAAAGTTCAATGGAATACTAAAATTTCATTTCCGAGCATCGGTTCAAATGTTATAAAATTCCACTTAAGCGTTTACTGAACGTACCTGAAAATAAGTTGATAAATTCATTCCGGGCACACCAGATATCAAAATATCGTGCCGTCAATTTTCACATACTTGTAATATTCCCATATAATTAAAAAAATAATTTTCAATGTAAAATACAGATATTTACAATAGAAATATAAATGTTGATACCCATACATGACGTATATAGACATTAAATTACTTTTGCGAAATACTTAATACATTACAAAAACAGACGCCCAAAGACCGTATTAGTTTAGAGTCTTTGGAAACTCAGAACATAATCTTCTAATCATAGTGAAAGATCTTCAACATCTCCTACAAATATCTTCCCCTGTTTTTTTTACCTAAAACCTTAATTTATTTTCTGGGGAAAAGAAAACTTAAAAAGGTTGAACACAAATTCTCAGTAAGGGTAAACATGGAGAACAAAAAAACAATCCATAAACATTTGAATTCAAAAACATAAACATAAAACATCAAAATCTTGAGCAATGACATAAATCTTGGCAGAACATAAGGCATATATCATAAAGGAACATTAACCATGATAAAATAGCATGGGAATAAAACATGTAATTTTGGAAACCATTAAGCACATGTTATGATTTCCATAGTAGCCAAGGAACTATTTCCAAGACCATCATAGTGGAAGAAGTCCATTACTGAACTAGGTTTACTTACCATTCCAGGACTGTATTACTGAACCACATTCACTTGTCATTACAGCAATGTCTAACTCATGAGATATAAATATTTACCCACTTTTTTGGAGGGAGATATAGGTCCCTCCCATCTCATAATTAAATCATTCTTACTTGTGCAAAAAAATAAACATAAATCATTCATCATGACCCAAAGAATAAAACGGGTTTCATAAACATCATCCCATCATAACTTAATCCATATAAAACAAATGGATATCATTTCATCATATGAAAAATAAAACCATGTAAATAATAGAGAAATTGTACTTAACACAAAATCATACTAAATAATTCCATCTTATATGGAAAATAGTTTTTATGAAACACTTGAAACGAATTCTTTAGGAAAATATCCTTTCTTCGTCAAAATAATTTTATTTTCCCAAAATGCCATTAAATTTTAAAATAAAAGGATTTTGTTGAAAATAATCATGAAATATTGTAGAGTATGATTCATAAAAATTAGGCGTTATGAAACCTTACAAATCCGTTCATGTTGTATAAGTTAAAAAACATTATCCTTGTACTTTTGCAGTAAAAGTCAAAAAGTTCTTCAGATGGTAAAAAAAAAGAAAGATTCCTTCCATAAAACAATGTAAAAGTCAACGAGGGGTAAACATGGCATTAAACGTAAATGTAATAATATTAAACAATTTATGAAAAAAATTTTATGGAAATGGATGAAAAATATAACCCTAGTAAATACTTACATATAAGCAATCTCAGATAAAAATGAGATTTGCAAAATTATCCCTTACCTTATGTCCAATTTCTTCCGTATGTGTCTGAGACTCCTATATAGTGGGTTTAAAAATATTATTAACTTCTAATAGAACCATAATAATATTTATGATATAATATATGATTCACTAAAAAATTTATATTACCCATTCATTTGTCAATTCCATGTTAAAGCAGCGTTTTGGGTAAAATCGTATCATTTATCGTCTGTGTTTTGACTTGTAATTATTCATATGATTACATAGATCACGATTACTTACATCAAGAATTTAAAACATGATTTATATATAATATATATTCCTAATATAAAAATATATAATAGATTGATAAATGGAATGAAATATACCATTCATGGAGACGGTAGGCCGTATGTACGCACGAACGCTGTTTTCGTTTCCTTATTAACTTGAATGGAAGAAAAAAAAGAACATATAAATAAATACATTATCATTAATATGTCATATATTTCATGATTGACCATTATATATACTTTATAATAATTATTAAATGGTTAACTTGGAGAATGAATCTCATCACGTCGTGGAGACGGTAATCCGTACGTACGTACAAGTGATGATATCGTTCCAATAATTATTGAATGAAATTAGAGTGGATGATATAATAAATCAGAATTTGTATCATTTCATAAAAAACATATATAGTTATTCTTTACACCATTTTACCCATTCATGTAAGGTGGTGGTCGAAAAATAGATTACACCACGTCGTGGAGACGATATTCCGTACATAATCACGCACAGTGATTTCATTTTCCATAGGATGGATAGAAGGTGAAATAGGTGTGGTTAATATTTCAAATAACATATAATTATATGAGTGATACTAATGTTATTAATTTATTATGAAACAACAAAATAATAAGGAGTAGAAGAAGAAATGAACTTGAAAGAATCAGTAAGGGATATTACCACTTCTTCGACGTGCCTCTTCTAAACCTCCTCTCAGGGAACTAAAATGGTCTTTGAAGATGACCCGGACCTCTAGTATGTTTCCACATAAGTGGAGAAGAGAAAAGAGAAGAGTTTTGATGAGATTTAATTCTCAATGTGGTGTGAGTAGGAGAGGGAGGAGGTTCCCTTTTATAAGAGAGGTGAGGGGCAGTTATGGAATCCTCCAAAATATTAATTTATAATAAACTCAAAAACCACGGAAAAACTTCAAAATATGACGCAAATATGAATATTATATGATATAGGGTTGTAATATCATCAACAATAAAGATTTAGACATGTTGGTAACTTATTTTAAGCCTTATAAACTTAATTTATCCTTATATAATCTAATTAATTTTATTTGTGGTAATAATATTCAAAAAATTTAATTGTTATAAATAATTAATTATTTGTTATGAATTTTCCATAATTGTATACTTTATGAAATTTTAGACCATATAAATTTCAATTTATAATTTTTAAATATTTTTGTGATTTTTAAACAATTTTATAATCTGTTATTTTTATAAAATAACAATAGTGTCAATTTTGATACTATTCATTTATTTGAATTTAAAAAAAATCCACATATAGGATATATTCGAAGAAAAATATTTAATATTCAACTATTATGTCATATTAATCTAGAAAAAAATTGTTTATAACATTAATTAGTTCATATAATAGTTATTTTAATATTTTTAAAGCCATTAATTTTATATTTCAATCAATAAATTAATTTCTACATCACAATTCCACCATCATTAATGATAATTATTTAATTCCTAAAAATTCAAAATAAATTATCATGATGTGGATAATTTTATTATATTTCTTTTGAATATTTATATTAGATGTTTTATGAGGTTTATCAGTAAATAAAAATTATTACACTTATAAGATATAAGAGATTGAAATTTTGTCACTTTCTTTGGCTTTAATAATAATTATATCATTTTCATGGAAAATTGTACATTAAATAAATATATTCCAACACTAAAATGATATGGGTCGACTTTTATTCATCCAATAGAATTTTGCCAGGTCTTAGGTTAATTTTATAATCTTATTTTTACCCTTAATTACCTGATTTACCTTTATCTGTTGTAAATAACAAATTACCATTGTTTATTAATAATATCAAAAAAATAATAGTAACCTATTAACATAATTTGGACTCACTTAATCAAAATATGGAATCAATTTTTCAAAAATCATAACACTGAAGTTGCAGTAAAAAATTAATCTCATTGTTAAGAAAACAAGTTTTAAAAGTAAAAACATTGTCAAAGATTGAAATGTTTTTGCCTATCAATTCCATGTAAAATTAATGATAATTACATACATTATATTAAGTGGTAAAAATATATTCTATTTATACTTTCAAACAATTTACTCTTATAATTTAACCATATATATTATCTCAATGAAAAAAGTTTTTTTAAAGTAAAATTTAGCGAGTTTTTACTATTAATCAAAATAAGAACATTTTCAGAAAAATATCAAAACATTATCCAATGTAATTTTTTATATATTTATTGAAAATAAGAAGTTTATTTTGTAAAAGTGTACTTATTAACCTGTAAAAAATTAGATTTAAATTGGGAGTACCATCAAAAGGTGGAAAAACTGCTTTTTTTGAAAAATACTTATTTTATTCAAAAAATTGATTTTGTTCTCATACCTCTTTCCAGATAATGTGTAAGATGAATTATAATGTTATAAAATTCAAAATTTGGTTAATACTATTCATAACGACTAGTTCTTAAAATTATTATTACAATATGTCATTGTTTAGTGAAACTCGGTATTGCTTACAACACACGCTATCGAGGAAGGTCACTCTTGCGTGCAATAGAAGCCAGTATTAATTTTGCGTATACTAAAAGATAATATAGTGTTTCATATTCCAAAATCTAATCATGGTGTAGCTTAAAACATAGGAAATCAAATAAATTAAATATAATATTCCCTATAAAATTTTGGGGATTTGAATTATACCCCCCATAAAATGAATTTCGCCCTCGAAATCCGTTGGGGTTATAAATTGTTTACTAATTGAAAGTTTATTTCATAGAAACCCAAATTGTAAAAAATAATACTAAAAAATTATTTAAAAAGTAATGCTAGAAACATAACGGATACCCAATGTAACTCATCACTAGGTTTCCATATAGGACAATATAGGTTAAAATATGGATATGGAAGAGAAATCTAACCATCAAGTTCTGAGGGAGAGTGGTACAGAACATGGCTATGAAAAATCCAACAATCACAAAACCATAAATTTTTTATGATCTATGGAACCATCTGATTCATCATATATGAGGGCACTAGGACAAATTTTTTGGTTTTCAATATCATTTCCCTAATGTTTAAGAATTTATGAATTAAAAGAAAAACTTACTTGATTATGGTACAATCTCGCGGTTGTTTGTGCCTTGAACAATTTTCACTTCATCTCTTAAAGAAATGAAGTTAAATTTATCTTCCATGAAGTGATAGAAGATCATGAGATAGAATGATAGGTCCTTCCATCAGTCTCAAACATAATGTTAGAAAAGTTATATACATAAATCCATCTTATGGTGAGATTAATCGTATAGGGTTCCAAAAATAGACATATACATCATCTATAAAACCTCTTAGTAAAATAAAACTAGTTTCTAATAACCAAGGACTTCATGTATGCTGGTGGTAGGCTATAATGGCTTTTTTCACATCGGTTGTGGGTTCGATTCCCGCAACCTTGTCCGATGCGATGTGTTGCCACCCATCTTGCAGGTTGTCCTTTTTCTAAAACTATAGTATTACAACATTCCAGAAATAATATAAAAAGTTTCTAGCCTCAAACAATACTATATGATGTCCAACTTAATTCATTCCAACCTTTAGGCTTACCGAAAATAATTCTCTCCAATCTCATAGTATAAAGAAAATGTCTACTAGAAAGGTCATCTACAAAGCATGTGAAAACTATATTTTATCCCCCATATATCATAAGATATACCTTGTTGGTCACATTCCAAACATTTGAATTACATAATCATGTATTCTATTGAAACATGAATTACCATTGAATATTTTTGAAAACACGAATGATGTCAAAATTCAACTCTTTCCACATTCCAAAAATGCCAAAATTTATATATACTCAAACAATGATACCACTTTGTCCTTATATCATTCATGAGATCATTAATACTATCAAATATTTCATGATCTCTTTATCCCTTCATTATGCACATATCATATGATTTCCAAAAATATTTCAATCACTTTTCCTGGTTAGCGATACCATACAATTATTGAAAACCAATACATAGATATTTTAAAATTCCACGATACTATATATGAGATTCCATGATACTACTTTGAAATCCCATTACATAAACACTTAATCATTCCATAACATCATTTTCATACTCAACATCACAAATAGTGATCGCATGCGACTTCCCTTACTCCTCTATCTTAAGTGGTTTCTCACGTCAATCATCATTAACCCTTGGATTATGGCATTGATTAGAATAATGCCCCATTTCCTTGCACTTGAAGCATTGAAGTGTTGGTGGAGCATTATTTGTAGTCCTTTCTTTATTCAATTCATTAGAAACCTTTTTCCCATTAATTTATCACTTAGATACTCAATGACCTTCTTTTCCACACATGAAACGTTTTCTAGTACCTTTTAGTCAATCTCCACCATGATTCTTTTCACACTTTGATCATAACGAATCATTCACCATCTTTTCACCATTATTCTGAGATTTTTCCTTGAACTCCATCTTTCATTTTTTTTGAAAACCAGGAGTTGGATATATAACACCAACTATCAGTTCTACCTTGATTGCACAATGCACAACTTCATCATATCTATTGTAGTATCTTATAGATAATTCCCTTCGAATACTTGGTTTTATTCCACTGAAGAATCAACCAACTTTACTTTCAGGTTGGATGGTAATGCCAGATGCATACCATGCAATCCTTGTAAAATTTTCCTTGAATATTACAATAGATGCATAATCCTTTTAATTAATCTCAAGGAACTCCTTTTCTATCTTGGTTCGAAGAATAAGAGGGAGGTACATAATGAAAAATTAGTTCTTGAACTCATCCCATTCTATGTATTCAATTTCATCTTAGGGCCTCATATTCTTAATTAGAGTCCACCACTGGTCTGTTTCATATTCTAAACAGTAAATATCCAGAATGACTTTTTTATGTTCCAAACAGCGAAGTATGGAAAATATATTTTCAATGGTACTGATCCATTGTTCTTCAATAAGTGGATCAGAAGAGCAACTGATAGAAGGTGGACGTTTCCTCAAAAAGGACTTAATAGAATATTGTTCCCTTCTCTGCTCTTTTGGAAGTCCAGAATGATTCTTGTCTTGTGTAAGTATATCAATAAGATTTTTCACTCCATCTACCATAATATGTGTTTTTTAGGATGACAATAATTGCATTTTCCATCACATTGATCAACATGGTTACTTCGGGTTCCAGCCACCGTCTAAAACCCAAAAATAATAGTGTGAGATGCAAAACTCATTCTAGGAAAACAACCTAATAATGGGGGAGTACCTTCAATATATAACATCTTAGGTTTAATTTTAAGATCGTTACCGTAATTCTAGGACTATAACCTATACTTATACTTATCCTTAGAGACATCCCTAGACATACCTTAGAAATATCTCTAGGGATTTCACTAAAGTTTTGGAATACTAGTTTCTAGAGTTTAACTAAACCTTCGCTCTGATACCAACCATATAGACCCAAACATGACGTACATAGACATAAAATTACTTTGGAATAATTCTTAATACATTACAAAAATAGACGCTCAAATACCGTATTAGTTTAGTGTCTTTGGAAAGTCGTAACATAATCTTCAAATCTTGGTGAAATATCTTCAACATCTCCCATAAATATCATCCCCTTTTTTCTTACATAAAACCTTTATTTATATGCTGTTGAAAAGAAAACATAAAAATGGTGAGCTCAAATGCTCAGTAAGGGTAAACATAGAGAACATAAAAACAATCCACAAACATTTGAACATAAATACATAAACATAAAACATTAAGATCATGAGTAATGACATAAATCATGGTAGTACATAAGGAATAGATCACAAAGGAACATTAACCATGATAAAATAACATGGGAATAAAACATGTAATTGTGGAAACAATTATGTACATGTTATAATTTCCATAGTAGCCAAGGCATTGTTTCCAAGACCATCATAGTGGACAAAGTCCATTACTCAACCAGGTATACTTGTCGTTCCAACCATGTATTACAGAACCAAATCCACATTCAATTCCATCCTTGTCTATCTCATGATATATAAATCTTTACCCAATGAATTATAAGGAGATATATGTCCCACACATCTCTTAAGGATATCATTCTTACTTTTTCCACAAAATAAACATAAATCATTCATCAAAACCCAATGAATAAAATGGGTTTCATAAACATCATCCCATTAGAACATAATCCATATAAAACAAATGTATATAATTTCATCATAAAAAGAATCAAACCATGTAAATAATAAGGAAATTATACTTGAAATATAATCATACTAAATAATTTCATCTTATATGGAAAATAGTTTTGACAAAACACTTGAAATAATTCTTGAGGAATATATCATTTCTTCTTCAAAATCATTTTCTTTTCAGAAATTGCCATTAAATTTTAAAAGAAAATGATTTTTTTGAAAATAATAATGAAATATTTTAGAGGAATATTCATGAAAATTAGGTGTTATGAAACCATAAAAATCCTTTCATGCCATATAAGTTAAAAAACCATTATCCTCGTACTTTTTCTGGAAAAGTCAAAAAGTTTCTCATATGGTAAAAAAAAGAAAGATTCCTTCAATAACACAATGTAAAAGTAAAATAGAGGTAAAAATGGCTTTAAAAATACATGGAATAATATTAAACACTTTATGAAAAACATTTTTATGGACATGGATGAAAAATATAAACCCAGTTAATACTTACGTATAAGAAATCTCAGATAAAAAACACATTTGCAAAATTATCCCTTACATTATGTCTAATTTCTTCTGTATGAGTCTGAGACTCCTGTATAGTGGGTTTAAACATATTATTAACTTTTAAAAAAACCATAATAATATTTATGATATCATATATGATTCACTTAAGACTTTATATTACCCGTTCATTTGCCAATTCCATGTTAAAGCTGTGATTTGGGTGAAATCGTTTCACTTATCGCCCGTGTTTTGACTAGTAATTATTCATATGATTACATAGATCATGATTACTTACATCCAGAATTTAAAACATGATTTATATATAATATATATTTATAATATACATATATATAATAGATCGATAAATGGGAAGAAATACACCGTTCATGGAGACCGTAGGTCGTACGTACGCATGAACGATGTTTTCGTTTCTTTATTAACATGAATGGAAGAAAGTAAATAACTTATACATAAATCCAGTATCATTAATATTTCATATATTTAATTATTATTTATCATATATACTTTATAATCATTCTTGAATGGTTAACATGGAGAATGAATCTCATGACATCGTGGAGACGGTAATCCGTACGTACGCACGAGCGATAATATCGTTCCCATAATTATTGAATGGAATTAGAGTGGATGATATACTATCTCATAATTAGTATCATGTAATAATAACCATATATAGTTATTCTATACACCATTATACCCATCCATGTATGTTGGTGGGAAGAAACAGATTACACCACGGTAAGAAGACGGTATTCCGTACGTACGCACGTGCGGTGATTTCGTTTTCCAAAGGATAGATTGAAGGTAAAATAGGGTTTCTTTATATTTATAATAATATATCAGTATATGATTTATACTTATGTTATTACTTTATTATGAAACAAAAAATTGATGAAGTAGAAGAAGAAATGAACTTGAAAGAATCGGTAAAGGATATTACCTCTTCCTCGACGCACCTCTTCTAAACCTCCTCTTAGTGAACAAAAGTTGGTATTTGAATAAGACCAAGACCACTAATATGTTTCTACATAATTGGAGAAGAGATATGGGAAAGGATTGGATGATCCTAAAGGCACAATGTGGTTTGTAGAGGAGAGGTAGGAGGTTCCCTTTTATAAGAGAGGAGATGGGCACTTGTGGAAACCTCTAAAATATTAATTTATAATAAACTAAACCCCCAATGAAAAACCTCCATAAATGACTCAAATCCGAAGATTACATGATATCGGTTTGTAATATGATCAATTATTAAGATTTATACATGTTGGTAATTTATTTTAAACCTTATCAACTTGATTTATGCTTATTTAATACATTTAATTTTATTTGTCGTAATAGTATTCTAAATTATAAATTATAATAAATAATTACTTATGTGATCTGAATTGTAAATAATTGGATAATTTATGACATTTTAGACCATATAAATATCAAATTTATAATTTTTAAATATTTTTGTGATTTTTAATCAATTTTATTATATGTTATTTTTATAAAAAACAATACTGTCAATTTTGAAACTATTCATTTATGTGAATTAAAATAAAATCCAAACAGAGGATATATTTAAACCAAAATATTTAATAGACTTATAATATTTCATATAAATCTAGAAAAGTTTTGGATAACATTTATTAGTTCATATAATATTTATTTTAATATTTTTAAATCCATTTATTTGATATTTCAATAAATAAATTAATTTCTACCTCACTATTGTAACATCATTAATGATTATTATTTAATCCCTAAAAATTCTAAATAAATTCTAATGATGTAGATACGTTTATTATCTTTCTTGAGACTATTTATATTCTAATTTTTATAAGGTTTATCACTAAATTAAAATTAGTACACATATAAGATATAAGAGAGTGACATGTTGTCACTTTCTTTGGTTTTAAAAATAAATATATCATTTTCATGGTCAAAAGTCCATGAAATTAATCTATTCAGACCCTTAAATAATATTGTTCGACTTTTATTCAACCAATAAAATTTCGGCAGGTCTTAGTGTAATTTTATAATCTTATTTTTACCCTTAATTACCCGATTTACCTTTAACTATAGTAAATAAAAAATTATCGTAGTTACTATTCATAAACTCAAAAAAAAATACTATCCTATAAACATAATTTGGAACCCATGAATTCAAATAAGGAATCCATTTTTCAAAATTCAAAACATATAATTTGTAGTAAAAAATGAATATCATTGTTAAGAAAAAGGGTTTTAAATGTTAAAACATTGTCAAAGATTGAAATGTTTTTACCTATGAATTAAATGTAAAATAAATGATAATGACATAAATTATATTAAATAGTAAAAATATATTCCATTTATACTTTAAAACAATTTGCTATTATAATTTAACTATATAAATTATGTCGAGGAAAAACGTTTTTTTAAGTAAAATTTAGCGTGTTTTTACTATTAATCAAAATAAGATCACTGTCCGAAAAATATCAAAACATTATCCAATTTAAATTTTTATATCTTGATTAAAAAGAAGAAGTTTATTATATAACATTGAACTAAAAAACTTGTCATAAATTTTATTTAAAATGGGTATGCCATCAAATGTTTTCAAAACTACATTTTTTGGAAAATACTTCTTTTATCCAAAAAATTGATTTTGTTCTCATACCTCATTCCAAAAAATGTGTAAGATGAATTATAATGTTATAAAAATCAAAATTCAGTTAATACTATTCATTACAGCTATTTTATAATAATATTACAACAATATATCTTTTTCTTGTGAAATTTAAAATTGCGTAAAACACACGCTATCGAGAAAGGTCACTCTTGCATGCAACACAAACAAAGAATATTGTTTCATATACTAAAAGCTAATACAGTGTTGTGTATAGGGCATGATAATCATTGTTTAGCATAAAACACAAGACATCAATGAAATTAAAAATAATACTCCTCATAAAATTTCGGTGTGTTACAATAACACTCCATGTGATACTTAACTATCTAATGAAATCAAAGTTGCCACAAAGGGATGTCCCACATAGCATGTAGCTTCGACGTAAAACTGGGTAACATATAATTTTTCTTATTCTCAGGTCTGGTTTGGTACATCTTATCCAATGATCCGGACAGAGATCTGGACACACCTTGCCCAGAAAATCCAGTATCATATCTCTATAAGTCTTTCCATTGTCATTCAACATTTTATGTCCCAACAATCCATTCTTAAAATGGATATACATGTTGTTATTCATTATTCATAGAAGAACATAATTCAGGTATTCAAAACCATTTAATTTTCTTCTACTTCCATTATCACACCACTATTGTGTTATTCCAATCCCAGATCTATAATATATAATCATTGTGCCAAAAAACGAGTTCTCAATGATTGATTCATCGGGATTTTTCAAACACTAGGATAAATGATAAATGTCACTGAACGAATGAAGAATCATGGGGGAAATGAACAACCAAAAACATGATGAATGAACCACATAAAACATTAATATTGGCCCAAATATGTCACCATTCGAATAATAATGAAGAATCAATAATCATATTGTAATTCTCCTGATAAAATCCCTAAAATAAATCACATCCGGCAATTGACCAATCTAGGGATAAATATATTGGTTGACAGATACTTTTTCATTGTAGAAATTTATAATTGGGAAATAATACAACCAAACAAATTTTCTACATCAATTTGCATTGATCACTAATGTAGAACAATGTTGTGTTGTTATCAATGGCAGGATCCTTTGATTTTGTCCTGCATCGGTCATAGATCTCTGATTCGATCACCGTCCACCAATGGAATCTTGTTCAGCACTCTCAAATGGTCCTATTGATTTATAGGATTTATCATCTAAACATAGAAATTCCATATAACCACGTATTTATAAGAGAGTCTTGGTAATTATTTTTAAAAATAAAATAAAATAAAATAATATATTATATATTTATTTTACATCCATGATGACTTCTCTAAAAACGACCCAATTCAACCATGATTAATTCACACCTATGGTAAAACCTACATTATGAACTCAACGGATCGCTATTATTTTTGATATTTTATTCCTTTATGATGTTATTCCATTTTTAGGAAAGCTATATTCACGTGCTATTTAATATATGGTATATATTTCAATCATTTATTCTGAGCACACCGAACCTCAGAATAACATGCCTTCTCAGTGTATGGTATCATAAATAGTCCAAACAATACCAAAAAATAATAAATGGAACATACGAGTCTTTAATTTCTCCCCACAATGGGGTTTTAAATATTTAAAATCCAAAAAAGGGCTACATAAAGAGATGTGGGTACCAGGCATGAATCTATTCCTCCTGCACCAATGCGATCTCTTGAAGATTCTCGTGCTACCGCCAGACATGCACTATAGGAATCAACTATCCATGAAGGATCCTCTCTAATTGGATCTCAATCATTACCAGGTGCTCATAAAATGTTGGTCCATCCTAAATTTCCAACTCTCCCTAGTTGATAATGTGTGATGGGTCATGCACGTACCTCCTCAGCTTTGAGACATGGAAGACATTGTGAACCTAGTATAACTGTGGAGGTAGAGCTCAATGATATTACACATAACCAACTCTATGAAGTTTTTTTAATGGGGAAATGATACATGGAGATAGATTTCCACCTCATCCAAATCTCTACAATCCACATCGATGTGAAACCTATAGGAACATATGGTATCCCACCACATACTCAAAAGGCCATTATTATCATTCAGTATAAGACTAATGACCACACGGTGCATTCTTCATACACTCTTATATGATCGTAAACATCTTGGTAGTAACTCACAACAACTATGGGCCCACATTTGTTGAATCCCCTAGGTCAGTCTAATAAATCAGTGACTTGTAGGTGTGCACATTTAAAAACTAGAGTGGTGCAATACTGATGGTGAAATGGTAGCTATTTTATGTGAAAAATCTTCCAATGGTAGGTGATCCTCCCGCCCACGGACAATTTTCATCATGAAAGATCACATAAATCCCTCCAAAATTGGAAGGGACATCCCAGTATAGCTATCATTTTGGGGGTGAAACATGTTTATCAATCGTATCGGAGTCCCAAATGCATCCTGCAATCCCTATTATTTCCGAGATATGATTAGAAAAATCATGGTCAGAAATAATCATTGATGGAACTTCATAGAGTAATAATATCTCCTGAACATAGAGACAGCACATTCCCTATAATAAAATCTATTCCTAAATTTCTATGAAGTGGGCTAACATTGTTAGACAATGTATGATCACCTAGATGAAATCGTGTCCCTTGGACGTACATGGTCATCCAAACATGAAGTCTATTGAAATACCATCCCAATTCCCTTATGGTGACTCAAGGATTTGAGATAAGTCCATTGGAACTAGATGAATAGCTTTCACTTGTTGACATGTATGGCATCAAGAGACAAAATCTATAACTCCCTTATTCATCCCTGATGATAAAAACTAACTATATTGGTCATAGTATATCTTTTCCCCACCAGTAGGCACCACCAAAAAATATGTCTAGAACTCTATCAAATCCACCTACTAAAATTTCACTGATACCATCATGCATCCTCTAAAAAGAATGATATGGTACACAAATTTAGAAAATCCAGTAAGATCATGTCCGGTGGATACATGAGTATGTAGGGTCTCCCTATGAGTATCCCAAAATGTGGCTCCCTAACATTTTTTAATATTGGAAGGTTAAAAACCATCCACTTGAGGGAATATTCTCTATCTACATCAACATTGGATAACATATACATGGCAATCATTTCTGACTCCTCATTCATTATTTAAGACTAAGATCATCTACTGAGAGAATCTGCAATCACATTCCCCTACATGGGAGTATAGAAAGTTTTTAATCTATAATCCTAGATGAACTATATCTATCACCTATGTATCATGTTAAGATATTTATGAGTGATGATATAATCAATACACTTATGATTATAAATATATGATAAACCACTCACCCATCAAGTAGTGTCTCCACATTTTTAATGAAAAGACTACCATAGCTAAAACAAGATCATGGGTCATGTAGTTATGGTCAAGTTGTCTCAATTAACATGAACTATAGGCAATAAATATCTACCTATACATTGCAACAAAAACATGCCCATTTCATGATTCCTCACAGAATACTACAAACATGATAACCTCCTCTTGCAATCTTTGGATGGGAGAGATTTTCAAACTCTGACTCAACTGCTAAATCTTCTGATTGCACTTCTCGGTCCACATGAAAGGTTTCCCCTATTGGGACAAAAATTTAATGGGTGTTGATATTATATAAAAATCAGATATGAATGTACAGTAGGAGCCTACAAACCCAAGGAATCTCCTCACCACTATGGTGCTCTTCAGTGCCTCCCAATCTAACGCTTCCTAAACCTTGGTCGGGACCAATGCCTCTCCATCAGTTGAGATAACATGTTCTAGAAAGTAGACCTCCTTAATCTTGAACTAACACTTATAGATATTTCCATAAATATTTTTCACATAGAGTACTCCAAAACTATCCTTATGTGTATCACATGATCCTCCTTAGATACTGAGTGCCAAAGGATATTGTCAATGAAGACTACCATGAACCGATATAAGAAAGGATGAACAATTTGGTTCATGGGTTTGATGAACTTGTGTTGGTTGTTTTTCATTCTGAAGGGAATCATCCTGTACTCAAAGTGACTGTAGTGGAATTGAAATTCCATCTTCAGTAAATCCTCATCCTTTACTCACAAGTGGTGATATCATGACCCGAGTTCAACCTTCGATAACTAGTGTTCCCTTTTAGCTGATCAAAGAGCTCATCAATCCTAAGTAGTAGATAGTTGTTATTAATTTGCATCTTGTTTAATCAGTTTTAGTGTACACATAAGCTAAATATCCCATCATCCTTCTTGGATAAAAACACCAGGGTTGCCCATGGTGAAACACTGGGTTTAACCTAGCCCTTCATCTATAAGTCCTACGGATACCTTAGTTCATGATGCTTAGTTTAATCCATCCTATATGTTGGATCATATATTGGTTTCATCCTAGAGTGTATATCAATTCAAAAGTCTATATATCAATGAGGAGGTAAACCTGGAACATCATCAGGGAAGACGACGTCATTCTTTTCTTCCACTAAAGGAAATTGTGAACTCATAAAATCCACTACACCATGGTTTATTATAGCTAAATGGTGAGTAATAAGATTCACCCTCCTATGAATGAGTCCATCCCATGCTTATGGGGTTTCTATTTCACTAAAAAAGGAGAACATGGTTCTGTTACTATGGACACACTGCATCCTCTTCCCAAAATAGTCAATCCCGACTTCAACCAGGGATAAATAGACTTTACCTAATATGAAATCATAAGCACTCATTGAGGATAAAAAGAGTTCCCTATAGAAACTATCACCTCCATGATTTAGGTCACACCATCTTCACATGTGTGTGATCACCGATTTTTCTCTTGTAGGAGTCTCCAAGCGCAAGGGTCAATGTAATATCTTGACAAGAATCTATATATCTCATACAGGGTATGAGGTAAGAAATAATGACAAAAACCTATGCTAATGATTACTGTATCTAAGGTTGGAAAGACACAAATTATCATGAACCAACCCAGGTCAACCCTGAACTATTCCCCTCATCTGATCTGTGAAATTAAAAAAAGGGATTTCTAGATCCCTACTAGCAGGGAACTATATTCGGGAATCTACACTGGACATAAGATAATTATTTCATCCAATTAATAAACACGAAACTAAATAGCATATGGTGTAATAGTAGTTGAATATATAAATGAAACTGGACAGAACAACATTTATACAAGAAACTAAAAATAAAACCATGATACAAAATACAAAAAATTGGAAAAGAAGACTACACCATAACAATGTGACCATGTGGATTACTCTCCAAAAAAAGATCAATCGTCATCCAAGGAAACCGAACTCAATCTGAAACCTATACAAGGGCTAACAACCAAAAGGAACTATAGGCAGTAGTATTAAAATTTAGTAGGCTCTCACGATAATCTATTTCCCAATGTACTTGTTTAAAAACATAAGAAAAATTAATTTTTAGGATTGAGATACAATATATTAATGTGTGATTTTCTATATGGTTTTCTTAAAAAAATTCACAACTCATTTAGAATAATCATTTTCAAAGACATGTTCAATTCATTGGATTTACTATATCATTTTATAGGGGAATGCGATGTTTTTATTTTCCAATAACATAAGGAGGACCAAATAATTTTCTTTGGCAACAATTTTCATAGTTTTTTTTTAAAACTGACACAAAACTTTACAAGAAACAAATTCACAAGAAGGGACTATGATAATCAGAAAACGATGGTAATTGAAATAATAACACAAGTATCCCAATCATCTTTGTAAGAATATAAATGATAATTGACATAGGTGTACCCAAGAGATCATTAATAATCACGAAGAAACAATACACGAGACCACATCTACGGTATCATGAAACACATGATGAAATCAAAATGATCAATATGATCATACACCATTTTTTAGGATAGACTATGGGAAAATAAAATATCAATAAACCCAATATATCCATCTACTTGGGCCACTAGTTAATACATGACCTACCACTTTTTTAATTATTATCATAAAATTCTCTCAATATTCTAGGTTCTTATGTCTCATTTTCATAATGTGGGTGATCCAATATATGTGATCTGATTATCAAATCACAATATATCTACAATATTATTTTTCATGATAGGTCCCACACCATGTCTTGCTAAGGAATAATCTCTTACCTTAAAATACATAGATCACAAAGTGTTACAACTGAGTAACTCTGATAATAGATCCTGAAGATCTCAACGCGAGGAAATCCCACCTGTTATACATAGAAAAAGTATGAGAATCATCCAACTGAGGTATTTATGATATAAACATATCCTCATTTTCAAAAAGAAATGAAACAGGCCGTTAGACATTCCACACAACCAACATTTATAAACAACATGATATTTTAACTTTTCATAAAAGGTGAAAACACATCATTTTCTATATCAAATCACACTATATTGTTTACATAAAATATTTCCATTACAATTTTAAAATAACCCATTTCTTATAAAAGCACCAAACATACCATTCATCTAAAACACAAGTGAAAACATCCTAAAATATAACATTTTTATCTTTATAAAGGAAAAAACACATGGGATATCCATAAAAGGAATCTAAAACACTATTTATGATCATTCCATTATATTCACTAATCCAAATCATGCATTTTTATCACAACTTACTCATAAAATCCAACTGAGCATTTATTCAAACACAAGGTGTGCACTATTTACCAAAACAACACAAAGTAGGGCTTAAAATACCATTTTCACACAAATATAATTAAAACAAAGGATGATATATTCATATTACTAAAAAAATAGGGCGAAGAAATCAATATTTTAATGATTCTCCAATTGAACAGGAAAGTTCAAGGGATATCATTCTTCAAATCCATGGTGCAAAGACAACGCACCACAAAATATGTTCCAGAAGTGTTCCACAGCCCAAAAACTACCGATATGAAAACTAAAAGAAAAAACACCCAAAATAAATCAAGGGAAAACCAAACCATAGATCCACCTGACCATGGGATAAGAGAAACTAAAGAGAATACGAGAGAAAGAGGGAGAGGGAGATGAGAGAAGATGACTATCTTTAAATATCTAGCCATAATTTTTAAGGATACCCTTAGATACACATAGAAACAAATATGATAATCTAGGTAAAATAGGTGTGGGGCTCCTTAGGGTGTCAAGAAGTAGGTGGGGAAGGAATATAGTGTTTTGGGCATAAATCTCAAAGGGGGTATAATTGGAAAACCCCAAAACATAAAATATGGGACAATCATATATTTAGACCGCACAGTTTAGGAAACCATGTGGTAACTATGTGACAATGACTATAAATGAATAGAAAGCCACACGAGTACATGGAACCAACAACATGGACATGCGGTAGCAGTGTGGAATGTTTTTTAACCTTTCAAACACTTTTTGAACAGGTCGCATGGTTAGAACTAACCATGCGGTAACCATTCACCAAACTCTGCCATGGACAAAATTCTATGTTTTCTCCAAAAAATAAAATCCAAAACAAGGATGGATAGTGTGGTAAATAAATAGAGAAGGAGAAAATTAAAAACCCAAAAAACATCAAACCCAAAACTCTAGAAAAGGATTATAAATTTCACTAAACTAGAGTATATTCCATAACATAAAAAACAGGGTGTGGAAATTCTTCCCACCATAAAAGATTCCCACTCTCAAAAAGTCACACACTTACCAATTAATTTATAAATTCTTAAGGATTAATATATTAACATGATCAAATCTATTTAAATCAATACCGTTTCTGTGATCACCAACAGAACTCAAGCCCATCGCCCGAAACAAAACAACACTATGAAACCACCTCCCAAAAACAATGAGAAAGGTCAAACCATCACAATTAGATAACCTACAAAGGGGAGATATGATCATAATCCCAAAAATTAGAAATTAGATATCACCTACTAATTTATAGGAGAAAATTCATCGAGACCTATAGAGGGTCTCCCCAATATTAAGAACCACATAAGACCGACCAAACAAAAAATCTACTTGAACTAGAACCGGACCTCTCCCACACATGCCAACCATACATCCTCACAATGGCCTATCATCCTAGGCCAAGAAGAATGGGAGCCAAGAATTTAAACTCCCCAATCCTAAATGGAGGGGATAAGAACTTGACCAATACCCTTTAGACATACCAAAAACCTCAACCAACAATACTGAAAAAATGACCTATACCCCTGGATAAAAACCATGGGTACGACCTCCATTACAATGGTTATAGAATATACCCACAATCTTCAGAATACATTGAAACCAAGGCATTAGGATAGAACCAGTGAATATACCCACAATTTCCCAAATGGTAGGTATATTTTTTTTAAAAAGGGTGGGTCTGAAGCCTCATTTTATTTTTAAAGAAAAGAAAAGTCAACTTTTAACTGGGTAGAGGGAGACCCATTACATAGCTCAGAGGCCCAGTGGGCTTGTATCCCATTACATAGCTCGTACGCCCAAAATTTTGTCATAAGGCCCATTCTGTGAATAGTAACCTGGCTGCTACAGCGCCCACCGCTGCTACAGTACCCTGCCGCCGCTATAGTATCCTGGCGCCACTACAGTACCCACCGATCAACAGTACCACCACCACTACAGTACTGCTACAGTACTTCTATAGCACCTATGCCCAATGGGTTTTGAACACCCATTTTTCATGTAGGATTATGGGGTCCTTACCTCTAAGACAAACCCCAACTACACCCAAATGGTAGGTATATATTTTTTTCATCGTGTAATAGAATTATACCAACCGTTACAGAACTATGGGTATAAATATCACTAAAATGCATATTCCAATTGTTCTACCACTATGGGTATTAAATATCGGAAAAACATAAAAAATGTCCCCTAAACGCACCCATTGAATTTTTATCACGTGACCTATAGCTTGAACATAGAGTGACTCGCCAAATAAGCCGCTTAACTTATATATATACATAAATATAAAAATATAAATTAATATACATAGTCTATATTAGATACAACTTTTATGGAGATAGTCGATCCTGTGACTTTCTGCTAAAAAATGTACCATCTTACCGACCCAACTACAAAAATCATGAATATATACATCTATATATGTCTAATTTTATTAATCCCAACTGCCTGTATAAAAAAATGTGCAATGAGTTTCAAACTCATGTGGTTGTGAAATAGCTGAATTCCCTACCACTACGCCAAATACATTTACATATATATATAGATATATATTATGTTATATATATATTTATAACACCTGGTATAAAGAAAATGCCACTTGAAAGTTTCGAATCCATGCCTCTACTACATGGCTGAAGTGCCTCAATAGAACACCAATTTCATTTATTATTACATATACATATTTTATATTATATATTTTTTTTTCACTCAAAAAATATGGGACCCCATAACCATGGTTTACTAAAACCATGGGTATGGGTCTCATTTATCCCACATTTTTTCATAAACCATGGGTATAAGATTATATAACAATGGAAATACCCACGGTTCCTGAAAACTATAGGCATAGATGCCACCTATACCCACGGTTATATGTAAACCGTGAGTATAAGATTATATACAGAAGTCTACAGCCATTGTTCAGGAAAACCATGAGTATAGATGCCACCTATACCCACAGTTCAATGTAATCCATGAGTATTGGTTTTACCATGGCATTCATGCGTAATTTTTTATCTCCCCATGATTACACGGGTGCCCTATACCCACAGTTTTGCTGTAACTGTGGGTATAGGTTTCAAAATGTCACATATACCTAGGGTTCATGAAAACTGTCAGTATAGTTGAGACTATAACTATGGGTTTTGGGAATACCATGGGCCTGGACCTAATTTTCAATAGTGCACATGGCTGGGGTGGGAAGGAAAAAAATTTATTGGACCACTGAAACCACATCTAAAACTACCCAACACTCTAAGGATAAAAAAAGAACAAACTCGATTTACAAGGGTGATCCACATAAGAATATCGACTGGAAGTACTTTATTAATATGGTGGAGGCATGATATTAAAAAAACATCCCATACATCAAGAACTTATGACTACGATCCATCCTCACTCTGAGACCAATGGACAGTTCTTTGATGGTTGAAGCATCAACTACATCACAGTCAGGCTTCAATAACCCCAAAAGGACCATGCCTTACATTCTTATAAATAACTAAAACCAAGTTTCATATAATGGAAACCACACATTCATTTAAAACAAGAGTTCACCAAAATACCTTTATCATCCCTTCCATTTCAAAAACCAAGACACCACTGGAACAACCAACAAAAAATAGAACGCCAAACACTGGAAGGTCACTTAAAAACATAAAATTGAAACAAGAATCCCAATAACACATCATTTATAGGGATTTTGTCTCTGATGAATCATGTCAATGCCCAAACCGAATCTCTACATGTTCCCTAAGAGTCACCAATCATGTCAAGGATAAGGAACACTTGAACACGAAGAATTCTTTTGAAAAATCTTACCACACTAATAGCCTCTATAGAAATTATTCCTAGAATAGGTTGATAAAAGATCTCAAGGTATTTTAAATCCATGGTCCTCTCCATCAATTTCCAAACAATTTCTCATATTATTACCAAAATAATTTCCATTACTCTATGGGATTGAAAGAGGGAGGATTACCTCGAGCACTCCCTCTATCACAGATTCAAAACGAATGGCCTACCTCGCTACATCATCAAATGAATATTGGTTGAACTCTGACACCTCATCTGCAGATTGGAATAAATCCCAATATCGAAATGTGGAGCCTTCAAAGAATCATTCTTAGCAAACATTAATATGTAATGAAAAAAAGTCAACAAATCAATGTAAATACACTGAAACAGATCCATCACCCTATTACTATCATCCCATCTTCATTATCTTCTTCATAAATTCTTTCTCAACGAAATATTGGCGAATGAACAAAGCCTTGAACAAATCCCATGTAATATCTTCATGAGGCATGTTCTGAGATACCTACTTCCACTACTTACAAAGTGAACCTTCAATAATTATTGTTAGAAACAAGACATTCAATGATTCAGGAAAGTCGATGAGGCTAATGTTTATTTCGATCGTCGGAAACCACTCTTCTACTATGAGACGATCATCATGACAATAAAATAGAAGTGGATGTAGTTTTTGATACTCAAACACAAAATCCTGAGGTTGATTAATGAGAAGTTCAACTGACAGGGAATTTCCCATAACCGCACTATAATCACCCATTAATGCCCCATGGGGATAACCAATGAATAAATAAAATTCAAGAACTATATCAAAGAGAATTTAACAAGAAAACCCTCAAGAATAAACACCGAAAAGAGTCCAACATTAATCATTAGAAGACAATCCATTATAAATATTAAACATCCCTTCTTTGAAAATATTTTCATATTTCAAGAACAATCATTGTAAATTTTAATACTCCATAATAGTGTTTCCTCGATCCTCACTCACATGTATACTTTTATTCCCCCTAGCCATATGTCCCTTGTACCAAACTAGGCACCCATCCAGACATCCACATACAACCATGAATGTTATAACTTATGAACACAAAAAAGGATAAAACAAATAAACATCACTTTCCAAAAACCATCGATTCACCCCATTTCAAAATCAAGGGCCTTCAAAAGGAAACCTTCTCACAAAGCCAATAATCATTTTCTGAATTTCACACAACAAACCATCATGCAACACTTAAAATACCTCTTATATGTTTATTAAAATCCACTTTATTCCATTCAAATCCTTTATATAAATTGAAAAATACAATTTCGTCAATAATTAAATGGTTAAAACCCCACTCCTATTTATTTAAAAAAAACATCCCAAATAAAAATTATCTTTCCATAAACCAAATGTTTTGATTAATAAATCCAAATTCAATTAATCCATTTAAATTTTCCCCACAAGAGATCATTTTATAAAAACTGGTTCATTCTTAGGTCTTACACATGGTTAATTATGAAACCCCAATTTTCATAATTCCATCACAATGGTTTAAAAAAAAGAATACAAAGGAGACCCAAAACAACTCAAAAAGGGAACTACTATCCATAGGTTACTTGTCCATATGGATGGTGGCCCCAAGAACAACATACCACCAACATATACAGCTTTCTAAGGGAATGGCTCGGACTCCACAAGGCTTTCCAGGCCCTTCAAGATCAAAGAGAACTCTATACAGACCCCCTTCACTTATCCCAATCAACTAATAATACCTAAACACCATGAAACTAACAAAACTATACTTCTCATGGAAGAATAAGGATCTAAACAGGAATGAGTTCATGATGCTCGTCCCAAGCATGGCAATCAAGTCACAACAATCCTACTCCCTCTACCATGACATACCTTGGTGAAAATGGTGCCTCTGATTCCATTGTTTCACGATTCAACTCATGTAAACCCTAAACCGGACACCCGAGCTGATCAATGTCATGGAGTAGAGGGTATTTGAGATCCACATGGTCTAGAATACAGTTCTATGAATCAACAGAGTACCCAAGGGAATGATTTATCCCAATAAATAAACAAGAAACTAAACATCAAAAGATATCCAAAATGTTCAATATATAAATGAAATTGAACAGAACATAAAATATACAAGAAACTAAAAATAAAACTAAGCCTAAATAAACAACCAAGTAGAATAGGAGACAACACCATCTAAATGTGACCTCATTAGTTACTCTATAACACAAGATAAACTTCCCCACAAGGTGACAAAGCTCAATCATAAACCAGAACGAGGAATAAAAATAGAAAAAAACACTATAAGTTAGTGTTATAACTCAGTAAGCTTACTCAATAATCTATTTCAAACTACACACCATCTAAAATAAAAGAAAAATTAACTTTTAGGTTTGAACTACAATATATCAGAGTATAACTTGCTAGAATTTTTACTTTAACACAATGCACAACTCATTAACAATATTCATTTTCAAAGCTAGGTTACATTAGATAGACTTAACATATCTTTTTTATGCGGGGAGTGATGTTTTTATTTTCAACAAGAAAAAAGGGGACCAAAGTCTTTTATTTTAGAATAGTTTTTATAATCCTTTATAAAACCCACTCATCACCTTCCAAGAAAAAAATTCATAATATGGAACTATAATAATAAAAAAATAAGGACAATATAAATAGTTACAAAAGTATTATGTTCATTATTACAAGAAGGTCAAAGATAATAGATATAGGTGAACCTAGTAGATCAAGAATTATCTCAAAGACACCATAAATGATACCTCATCCTTGATATCATGGCACACATGATGAAATAGAAATGATCAAAATGCATTCTAACAATTTCATAGGACAGACTGTGGGAAATTACCATATCAATAAACCCAGTATATCCACCTACTATGGTCCAATGGTTAGTTTGTGGCCAACTAGTGCAAAAATCGTTCTAAAAATAATCTTTCAATATTTAGGTTCATATGTCTCATGTTGATTATTTGGGTGAGTCATTCTAAGCCATCTGAGCATCCAATCACAATATATAATATAATAATTCATAATAGGCCTCACTTCGAGTCTCCCCAAAGACTAATCTAAGGCCTTAAAATAAATAGATCATAACGGGTTACAACTGAGGAACCCAAATAATGTATCACAATGATTCTATATCAATGAAATCCAATCCATTATAAGTAGATAAGGCATGAGAAACATCAAACAAAAGATTTTATAATAATATTTTTGATCATTTTTACAAAGTATCAAAATTAGTCTATATACATTCCACAAAACCCACCTTTATCAAAAATTGAAATTTCAATTTTCATAAATAGGTAAAAAAAAATTCCATATCAAGTCCATTAAGGAAGTTTTCTTGAAACATTTCCATTAAAATTTTAAAACAAACCAATTCTTACAAATTTTCATAATCAGCCATTCATCTGTAACACATTCTAAAAAACCATAAAATCTAACATTCATATATTTAGAAAGAAAAAAAACACATGGGAGACCCAGACAAGGATCCCCAAACAAAAAATTTTCATCACTAAATTACATTCAATAACCCCAACCATGCACGTTATTTCACAATTAACTCATAAAATCCAATTGGGCATTTATTTGAACACATGTTGTGGGCTGTTTAACAAAACAGCACAAAGAAAGACCCAAAACACCATTTTCAATCCAAATAATTAAATAATAGGATCTTATATTCATATTTATCAACAAAATTTTGGTGTGAAAGGTAGGAAAATAATTACTCTAAAAATAAAAAAGGCATTTTCAAGGGAAATCCTACATCAAATATGTGGCACAACAAAAATGCACCACTGAAAATTCTCCACGAGGGGTCCAGAACCCTAAATCTACCAAAATGAACCTAATAGAAAAAAACACAAATAAATCAATGGAAAATCAATCCCAAGGTCCACATGAAAATGGGAGAAGAGAAACCAATGCAAAAAACGAGAAAGAGGGAGAGGGATATGATAGGAGATGATTAACTTAAGAGATCAAGCCAAAATATTGGTGAAAATACATAGATTAACATCCAAGGATGGAGGAAAATCATAGGGAAGTTTATTGGGGTATTTTTACAGTAAAACAAACCAGGAGGGTAAGGAATAAAGGGTTTTTAGCTTAATTCTCAAAAGTTGTATAATTGGAAGACCCAGAAAATCAAAATATTAGTATGTAACCCGACGAGACCCCACAGTTTGTCAAACTGGATAGTAAGCATGACACAAACAATGCCCATTGATGGAAATCTATATGAGTACATGTGACTAATCACATGACTATGTATTAGCCATGTTGTAGGTTATGTAACCTACTAAACACATTCTAAATTGGTTTTATGGTTAGCACTACCCATTCGGTAACCATGCACTGAGGTATTCCGAGGAAAAACTTTTAGTTTTTCTTAAATCAACTCAACCCAAACCAGTTATAATACATGGGGAAAGAATAATAAAATGATACACGTAAAAACCCACCACTCATCAAATCTAAAACATGAGAAAATGATTGGAAATTCCACTGAATTAGAGAAAAATCCAAAACTATAAAAACTGGTTGTGACACAGATCATGTAGTGAATCATTCATTGAACCTATAGGTTTTATGATTCTATCACCTTTATATTTCCTCGAACATATCCTCTAACTCTCAATGCCTATAGTGGATCACCCAATTTTGGAGATGGTAACAAGTCAAAGCGTCAACCACCTCATGTTTCTCTCCAGATCCCCTACCATGTCTGCCTTCCAGAGAACATGAATGCTCCCACCACTTCTTCTGCCTTGGTGGCCCATATATGTTGTCTCTGCCAGCTATAAATTCCGTTGAAAATATTATTAACGATTTCCCCTACTGTCACATGTCTATAACTAATTATATCTGGGATAACTGGACCCATCAGGTGAGCCCTCGACTACAAGCCCTTTGTTTTGGGACCTCCATCAGAAAATTTTGACATGTACAACTACCTGGGACTGACGTAAACTCCCTTATATTGAGGTATTTTATTATATATACCTACTACCAAAAACCACATCTTGTATCTTTTCATCCAAGAAACTCTAAACCCCCAAATCTTTCTTTGGAACCCCATCAATGGTAAGAATTTATAAGGGAATAAAATTTTCCCAAATGTCTCTATGCATACATTACACTAAAGTCATATCCATGAATACCAATTCATTAACCACATCCATTGAGTACATAGAGAGGATATTAATCCTAAATAAATACTCTACAAATATTCTCCTACCCTACTAGAGCTACAAACATTACAGGATACACACATCCCTCAGTGTAGCTAATGAGAACTCATCTCTTAAAAACTGATCAAAATATATCTACCCCAGTGTCTCCATATTCTATGACTGGATCACTACCTCCACTATCACCAAATTAATCTATAAAGAATTACCTCTTCAAGGTCCACCATTTGATCTGATTTTGTATTGACCTAATGGAAAATTATGGTCACCGCCTCATGTTATTCCTTAGTCGCCTATGGTTTAGGTTTTCCATGGAACATTGGGAGTATTTGTCATTGAAGCATTTTAAGTGAACGTAGCCTCTCAACCTCTTCCATTGGTGTAGAAGGTACCACTAACTTCTCTATATGTGGTTTTATAGCTAGTGTACCACCTGTAGGTATCATCATGTGGACTTGTCCTTGTATCGATGCCTCATCACAAAGGGGATCATCCACATGATAATGATTTTGAATCCAAGCTGTCATACATCATGGGAGAATTTTAAAAAACAATATGTACCATGGTCAATGAGTATATCTGGATAGATAACAGAAAAAGGGCCTGAGAAAAAAAAACATTCATATATTAGTCATATACCAATTTTCCAATGCAACCAATGTTCTCATGTACCATGTCCAAAAGATGGGGATCATTGTCCTGTTGTATGGTTTTGTCAGATACCACACCAACACTTGATTCCCAGGACTGAAATCCAAAATCAAAACAATTATCATTATTTTCTCAAACCAATCTCAATGACCCTATTTCTAATTTATAACCAGTCATCTATGATACCACTCTGTCATGGGTCTTCCGAATGTTGATCATTATTTGAATCTCCAACAATGCCTCTAATAGTCCATAGGATGGATGCTAGCATAAATTAGGTATATCACTGAAATGGGAGGCCTTAGACTAAGTACCTGTACATACACACACATCCCTAAGCATATAAAATTCGGAAATGTAAAATAATTGAATAGATATCCATGAATAACTCTAAAACCCCAACCAGAGTATGACATGAATTAATAGAAAGTAAACATGGAGACATAGATGCATAACAAAAATATTCTGAAAACAATTCCATCCTGAATGAAAATATGTTACTAATATAAAATTATTGTAGGAAGATAGCTCGGTCTTTCCATTCCCACTAAGCACCATCTACTACCGATCCATCTAGAACACAATCAAAATTTTGATCGCCTACATAATAAATGACATGTCAGGGAATATACCATATAGGGGTGAGTATAATAATACCCATAAGTGAAACCTCATACCAAAAATAATACAAAAATATAAATAAAATCATCTTTACACATGTATATTTATATAGAACTCTAAACAAGAATATCTAGTTATACTCAACAAAGACACATTTTTAAATGTTAATTTAAAACCATAGTATTTTATCCTAGGATACTAGCTCGATGAATTTACATCACACTCATACAAGAGAATAAACTCCTCATTTTTATAGGAATTATGATGTTTGTATGAGTGGTAATTCTCTTCTAGTATTTCCATTAGATGTATAAAATGATGGTATGAATAGATATGATACACAAATGATGATCACTCTGAAGGCCATGGGGGTATATAAAAAACACAATCTATATTAATATGCTAATTAGAGGATTAGATACTGTGTAGTGTTGGTCATAATGATTCCTCAAATACCCCCAAGAGAATAAAGATGAATAGATAATGTCACTCTAGGCCTCACAAATGGATTCCAACAACTCATTCAAATAATTCCAACTAAAGAGATTGTTTCCTCTCTATAGGAGGTGATTCCATACTAACCCTCAATCAAAGGATATGGGAGACACATCCTATAATTTTTTTCCATGATATAGAGGAAATCTGTATCAATACATCTTTTAAAATGTACATGATGCATACAAGGGGTCACACACCATGTCCCTTGCCCTGAGTCATGCCCGTGTGGCTGACATGTGTTTCATTCCCATGACTATATGTACGTATACACCATTTTTTCTACCCGTTTACTCTTCCAGTGATCTAATACATGAGATATCCCATGAACGTGTCTAGGGTGTGTCCATGGAGGGGGAGTACATGGTGTTATCCAACCCATTTACTCTAACCCGTGTTATTTTACACTCTAAGGAACACGTTGAGTAATTGGGGAGGGGTCAGTCACCATGTGACATGGTCACATGTCGTGTGATACTTAACCATCTCCCAAAACCTTAACGCTTGTTAGGGGATCCACACGATGTATAATTATGTATTATAAGATGATTAATGATGAATTTAATAGATTCTAAAATATGGTTTTGTGGATCTTCTTCAGTGCTTTGGAAACTGATCTGGATACACATTTATTGAAAAATCAATCATCACATCCTAATGAGTGTCTCTATCATCAATAAAAATATTCTACCCCATATATCCATTTATAAAATGAATATATATATATTTTTAATCATATCAATATAAATACCATGAAATCGGTTATCCAAAACATTCTGATTCTCAACTACTTCCATAGTCCCACCACTTTAATGTTATGGTGATCCCGTTTCTATGATATCATATCGTTTCTCTATGAAATGTGTTCACAATAATCAATTCATCGGGATTTTTGAAAACACCTTCCAAATGATGAATGCTAGCGATGGATTAAGATTCGTTGGATAAATAAACAACAACAAACATGGGGAATGATCCCCATCCAATGTACTTGTTGTCCTTGATCCATATCCGTTAGAATAAAAATGAAGAATCAATAATCATAGAGTAATTATCCTGATAAAATCATGGAAATATAACACATCCCAAAAATGATTGTTCCTCTTATAAATATTTTGATTGATTTATTTGGGTTATTAATAAAAATTATGAATGTGGAATGAATACATCCAAACTATTGTCCTACCACTATTTATATTGACTACTAACAAATAACAAAGATATGACATCATCCTTTGCAAGATCCTTCGATTCCTTCAAGAATGGGTTATCGATCTTCAATCTGATAATTGTTCTCTAATGAATTATTATTCGACAGTTTCTAAAATTCATATAGATACCTAGGATGTAGTTGGTAAACCTATGTATTCTCAATATCTTTTTATTTATAAAATAGGCTACGTTGCTGCTTCATTGACAAAAAATACAATAAAATTATGAATTTTTTTTATTTAACTCCCACCATGATTTTTTTTAAAAATGACTCCTTTCGAACATGGTTAAGTTATGACTAGGGTAAAAACTATATTATGAACTCAAATGAACCCTTTTATTTATAATTTAGGCCTTCCATTGAATGTTATTCAATAACAACCCAAAATTCTATTGTTAGAATGTTATATTTAGTAGCTTGTATGACACGCAACAACAAACATAGAAAGGAATATAACATCCTAAGACTATAAGATAAATTTAATAATTTAATGAAATCTATTATATATATTCGAATGCATGTAACACTGATTTATCATCAATTTCATGCAATAATGACTTTATTTGGTGTTTGTGTTTCCCACAAGATCGATTTTTCCTGAACAACAATATATTATTAAGATATTATTATTTAATATAATAAGATAAAAAATATACATTAAATTGATCTTTATGAATATGAATAAAAAACTTACAATAGTATTTGGATCAATTAATTGGTTATAAATTAAAAGAAATTAATAGGATAACCAATAGAATATAAAGGGAATGTATTTATGAACAAAAATTTATATGCTCAGAAAGTCATTTAATCATACAAAATTAAATTAATTACAATTAGTGACTTATTTTAATATAATATATATTATATATTAAATATTTATTTACATTCATTAATTAGATTTTATATGCATATTATATGAATAAACGTAATTTTAAAAATAAAAACATATATTTTTATAAAAGTAATATCAAAACCTTTTAATTGGGACCATATTTTAAATGTGAATTTTGAAACTTTTATAAATTTTATATGTCAAAGTTTTTTCATTTATTAATCTGAAATGATAAAATTAGTGTATTCTGAATTTTTGGTACTTTTATTTGAAGTTTATTATTTTGATGAATTGTGAAATCTACTAAATTTTAATTAAAAACTTACCTTTTGTATAAATTATTTATAGGGTAAAATTAATTTTTTTATTGATTTAAAATTATAAATAGTTAAATTTTAAATATAATAATATAATTTATTTCATTGTAATCAATTTTATCTAGAAATTTGATATAAATAATTTTCAATATTTTGAACGTTTTTTACTTAAAACCCTGTATTTTTGTCCCGTATGTTGGATTAATTATTAATCAATATTTACCATTTCTATGAATTAAATTTGAAAAAAAGGATTAACAATTTGGAATAAGAATAATATATAATGTATAAAAAATTTAAATTAGTTTTTAACAAAATATTTTAGTAAATGTTTTTAAAATCAGTTACAACGATTAAAGTATAATTAAGCTTAACAATGGAAAAAACCTCAAATTTAGTTAAAAAATGACCTATACGCTTGTAAAAAAGATATTTTATCTATATATTTTGACAATACCCTCAATGGGATATAAATGTATGAGTCATTGGGACATATTTTCATGGACATGACCTATATAATAGTTTATGTAAGGAAACAGAAAAAAGGAACCTTCCGTATATTTAACATTTATCAAGTATTAGAGTATGAATGAAGCTATATATCTTAGGTTATCAAAATTATTTTTATAATGGAACATTAACTTTATTTTTTAGAGTTGATTTAATTACGTTTAACTCTTAGAAAACACTAACTCATGGATAAATGAGTGACTAATTATATAAAATAAATGGTCGTAAGAAGAATAAACGTAATGTAAACTAAATTTAATTAATTATTGTGTATAATAATTTTTATAGATGAATATATCGTGGTACAAATATTTGAACATAATATACTTAATTCCAATACATATTTTATATTTTTAAATAAATAATGTCAAAATTGATATATGTGTTATTTTACAATAAATGACATTTTATTAAATGGTTTGATGTTAAAAACAATTATATCATCAACCAAGTTGTTTTTAACAGTTAATAAGTTCCAAATATGATCCAAACATCAACCAATTTAAATTTTGAAATTAATATGTTGACCCCTATATAGTAAAAACATTTTTACTGTGATTTTGGTTAAAGCAGATTTATTGCACATTAAATGTGATTGTTTTAAAATTAATTTCGAAAAAGCGTGGGATTTGTATTTTTTAATTAGATATAATATTTATAATTAATTATTTCAATATTTTTAATAAATATCACATTAATTTAGTCATAATGGTAAAAATACATAGTGTGGAAAACTAGTAACCTAAATGAAAAACAAAAATGAAAAAGATAAGGAAATATAAAGTCTAAAAAAATAATAAAAATTTACTTATTTTTGTGTGATAGATATTTTTCTCAACAATAACTTCACATTAATCCAATATTTTCCCATTCTGTAATCATATAGGAAAGGGATACCTCATAGTATTGTTTACCTTTTTGTTATTACAAGAATGCCACTCCCCCGCCATTATAAAAAAATCACTCTTCCACTTTTTAACAACTCTATAGACACACCAGATCACCCAATATCTTCCCAAATAGTCTCCAAAAATACATCTCATAAATATTGAAAAATAATTTTTGGCACAAATTCAATCAGGTATGCCTTTGGTACAAACCAAAATGAGTTACCCAAAAAGTAGTAACATTCTTCCAACATGAATTTAAAATTTATTTTTTTCTCCTCAAATTAAATATTTATTATACTGTGATTACATGAAAACATTTGAATCATAAATATAATAATTTATTTATGGTTTCAAACTACACCTATACACACATTCATGAAATGGGTAATGAATATATCATTCCTATACTGTGAGCTACTGCCTCACGAGTTGATGTCGTTCATTTTTACTTGACCAACTTTCATGGTTGGATATTATGATGGAAACATTATTTATATATGATATATAAAAATTTTATTATGTACTTATGATTCTATAATTTATATGTTACCCATAAATTTTTTCATTCAATTTTGTGTAACTACGATAACTTCATTTATTGATGTCTGGAATACCGCCTCCTTAATGAAAAGTGATACGTTACCAAATTACATTGAATGTATTAAGGATGGTTTTAATTAAATATATTTTAGCTAACTGACAAATATATGTAATTAATTACATATTTATAATTATGTACATATATTATAGAATTTTCTTGATTACCCTTATGACACACTAAAAACGAGACAACATCGATTGTGGGTGTAAGCACCACAAACTCCTCGACGTGATTTGAATATTTTTATATCCCAAGAATTATGTATTTAATTATATATGATAAAATAAGTTTTTTAACGATACAATTATCATTAAATAATTATATAATTTAAATTTCCATCTTTCTATAATGATCATTGAAAAATGGGAATGTTACTTATATGTGCATATGACCTATAATCCCCATGATTGTAACATTGGTTCATTTTTCATAACCATATTTCTTAATTTGTTTTAAATGCATAATTTATGTATGACTAGAAAACAATTTAATGATTATTATTTTGGTTCTTTTTTTATAATGTCCACTATGACCATAATTGACCTTCCAATGTTATTTTTGACACATGAATCCGATTTGGTCAAACACACCCGATGTTATCTTAACTATTCAACTAGTTGTATACAAAATTATACTAAGTGAAATAAAATCAAGAATAATATTTAAACAGGTTCTTAAAAAATTAAATAATTATCAAATGTTAATTATTTAGGAATATAAATAACACATGTAATGTTGAACTAAAGGTATGGTATTTCATAAAAATTTACATTCCATTGAGACTTAATGGTTATTATGAACCTATTTACATTTATATAGGGTATATACTACCCATTTAAATTCTATGAAATGAATATAATTATTCTCATGATATAATACATTTCATTTAATGTTATTCTTTCATGGGGATTAGGATTCAAATGTTTCAATGTTATATGGGACACATTATAGTATTTTAAGATTATTTTCCTCAAATATATTTTAATGATGTTTTAGTTGTATTTCCAATCATCAATGTCATCATACATTAATGTTACTTATCTTACATTGAGGAAATATTGAAAAATATATTTCATTGTTAAATAATTATTTTTTTTAATTCATATTTTATTTATTAAATCAACTACACAATATTAGTAATGATTTGGACATGCGGTGATGGGTGGCGCACATACTTTATATTTCCTATCAATGTATAAACATGTTATTGTGAGAAAAATAAGTCGTAAAATTTAAATGGGATTATAACTATTGTTTTAAACCATTTTTTGAAAGGTCTAAATAGTTTACTTTTTCTTTTTCCTCACACAAGATGTACAATAATTAATTATTTCCTTTAATGATATGGTAGTTGTCATTTTAATTATCCATGAGGATTTTGTGGATAAAATATATATATAAATTTAATTATATTTTTATTGATTAAATGATTTTTTTTTAGTTCATTACCTTTCCATATTAATTATTCCTTATAAAGATATATGAATTGATTGTGTCAATAGTTTTTTACCATTCCAGGTTGACTTGTTCTTATTAAACAATTATTTCTCCATAATTAAATAAAATTAATGATTATTTGATCTCATAATTATTATATTTCCTTCCCTTAGGTTATAAAGATGAATCCTTTGAATCCGTTTCATGGATAATGATTTTTTTAATTATATTATGATATATTTTGTGATAACAATGTGTAATGGGTATAATGTATGTAATATTTTGTTCCAAAATTAATAAAATGTCCAATCACTCAGGATTTTATTCCTTCAAATCATTCTGATGAAACAAAATAATGCACTGGTTTTGGGTGTCTGTGTTCAGAGAGTTACAATTAGTATTAACCAATGTTTTGAAGAAACCATGGAAAATAAATTTAGAAAACCAAGATTACAGAACATAACTCTAAGATATAATTTGAGGATATGTGTAGATGAATATTCTAAAGAAATCATGCTTATTATTGTGAGATGAGATAAACATATATTTGTTAATTTATAATTAGTATTTTTATATTATTTGGTGTAGAAATTATATTTCAGAATAATTTTAAGTAACTAATAGTATTTTTTATTTATAAATTGATTTTAGTAGAAGGAGTGTGAACCTCATCGATTCCCATGATCCAAAGAGTAATAAGGATCATATATTTTATAGTATTATATTAATCTTTTTAAGGGAATTAGTCATCCAAAAACTCACTTCATATGAGGACATAATATCATGTTCCCACATGACAGTGAATTTTTTTCTATTTATTATAGATTTAGAGGTAAGTACAAGAACCAGAGTACGACTAAAAAAGTTGGATTAAAGGAATAAGGGGAAGAGTATTTTCCTACATTTAATAATGACTGAAATAATCACCACAGTCTTTTCAAAAACAGAATGGTAGTTTTCTACAAGATTTAAGAAAAAAACTATTTTTCCTGTTATTACATAGATAAAAAATATTTATAGTGTAAAATTCATATACTACATGGAGTAAGGACATTATGAAAAAAATTCCTCATGTGTCAATGAAATATACTCCAAAAAAGGATAATAGATCGTGGTTAACATTATTTTACTAATATATATGAATACACTTGATTAATATTCTTATATTTGGATTCAAAAACTATGTCTCTTGAGTATTTTATCAATAATGTACTAGTCATGAGAATTATAAAACATATAAGGATTTTACTCCAATACTTTTTCATCAAGGATTAGAAAGCATGCATTGTACGGTATCGATAAATAAGAAAAGTGATTCAGTAGCAGGAGGACCATTTTTGGGAAACACTTGGTTGATGGAAATATAACCCATAATATTTTCCACATACTATGATAATGATGTTTTAATGTATAGATGATGGGTGTGGATACAGAATATTGGATATTATAGACTAACATGGATGTGACTGATTATTTTTGAATAGAATGGATCATGATTTCTGGAGCCTGAATGGCAAAAATGACATATTCTTTTTCCATTTGGATAATCACCCATTTAATGTATAAAGGGGAACGCGTACATGGACCATAGGCTTTTTGACATTATAGGAACTGAATGTATAAATTGAATTTATCCTAGACAATAAATAATTTAATCCACCCATACCCAACATCTGTATTATGATCAACACTCCAACATTTCATGCCCGATCAACTAGTTCTCATGTGCAGGGATGCACATGCCTATTACCAATGACAAGTGAACACCCTTTCATTCTTCCAAATCTATTTGGGTTGCTCTCACAAATGTGCCTCCACTGAATCATCAAATAGGGCATTATTACTTTATAGTTAGTCTAGTACATCTGAAAATCATATAGCTTAAATGCCTTGAGGTGGCCGGAAGACCATGAGGTAGCCCGAAATCCTTACTGGCCCAAATACCATGGGTGGCCTGAAGGCCTTGAAGGACTCAAGGACCAAACCGGTTTCCCAAAGGCACAAACTGGTGAATAGTTCTTACTGCTACAGTATTAAATAGTACTAGCTATTATACATGCTACATGAATGGAATTTGATAATGTTGGTCTACTTATTGGAGATTATAGTTTAATGATAAGTTCATTATGGAAATTTAGTTACCTTTGTTTCTAATGTGATGGGTCATTATCATTTCGAAAATATATCCAATTTTGAAATGTTTTATGTTGATATTTGTATGAGGTTTTAGAGATTGATATATTAATTCACCATATGAGGAATCTTATAGTCATAAATTAAGTACAAATAGTTGAAGGCACAACAAAATTAAAAAATTGCTTCAAAAATAAATAAAAATATATTAAATTATATTCATAGAGATTGAACGAATTCCTCAACTCTTAGAACAATGGAATTGAAAAATAATGTTTCATTATTATCATCATTTTAAAAGATATCAAGGAACATTTTTTATAACACCATTTATGGATTTGTGGTCATAAAATATCAACTGAAAATGTTCACATTCACTCTCTATAAGAAACTGATAGTTATATTCTTCGACCATGTCCATTTTTTCACTAAAGTTCTTTTATTTAAAAACCTAGTTTTGTGGTGACCTTTTCATTTCAATTTCCCTCCTATTAATAATATGTTTCACTGATCTTTTTTACAAAGTCAATTTTTTAAAAATTGTATTTTAAAATATCATACCATCATTTATGGAGGTCCATTTTAAATTGCAAGGATGCAATTCAAGTATAGTGGGGAGAATGCAACACCTAAAAATCTAAATTAAGAATATTGTATTTAATAGCTTGTATGACATGAAACACCAAGAGTAGAAAGCTATATTACATCCCATGATGTTAATATAATTTATATTTTTTATATAAATCAATTATATAGTTTTTAATGCCGGAAATAATGATTTAGTTTTCATTACACACAAGAACATCTATGTTTGGTTGTTTACATTACACACAAGATTGAGTTAAACTAAACAACTATGTATTATTAAGATATTATTATTTAATATAAAAACATATAAACTATCCATTAAATTGAAATTTATTAATATGGGTAACTAAATTATGAAAATATATGGTATAATAATTTTGTTGTAATCCAGTTATAAATTAATATAAGAACCAATTTAATATAAAGGGATGTTTTTATAAAATAATGTTATTATGATAACAATGAAATTTTATCATTATAAATTAAATTAATTACAATTATTGAGTGATATTAATTTAATATACATATTATATATTCCATTAAATATTTTTTACATTCATCCAATGTCATGAACCAACCTGGGATAACCCTGAACTGGTCACCTGAGCCTGTCTGCGACATGTCCTGAGGGGCATTCCTAATTCCCATTGGGTGGTAACTTGTGTACTAAATCAATATTTAACCATTGGGAATAATTTTTCCCATGAAAAATAATAAAAAATAATAAATAAAAACTGATTATAAATATGATACTAGGAATAGAAAGAAAGAATGAAAAAATAGCACATACCTCCAAGTGACCATTCAGGTCACTGCACAACCAAAGGCTGACGTTGCTCCAATAATGTGCAACTCATCCAGGAGAACCTACTCAACGGGTCCCTACACATGAAATTCCAAAATAGGCATGATCATAAAAAATTCTCAGTATGGTTTCCAAGATAGACCATAGAATCTAATATCTCTTTTCCTGAAACAATCGATTAACACATGTTTAAAATACAGATATAAAATTAAGGTTTTAAAATTACAAAATAAGAAAAAAAAAATTCATCTTATTGAAAAATCCAACACATAATACCTACCATTTTCAAAATAATTTTCATTTTATAATCATATCCAAAATAAAATATACCAAAGCAGGGATAAAGTAGAGTATTTAAATAGTGAAATATGGAAACAAACTTGTATAATGGTAAGTGAAAAAGAAATGAAAAGAATATTGTAACCATGGGTGATCCAAAACATCCCTTAAAGACCACTGGATGTACTCAGTTGGTAACCTTTTGCTGAGGTATTGTTAAACTCTTAAGTATATAACCAACTAGTCGGCCTAAAACTGACCAATACAGTGGAAAATCATTCCAGGGCTAACAAGCAATCCAGGGTGTACCAACTCATCTAATCAGGGTTGATCTGAAACTGTCACTTGACCATCTAAAAGACACCTAGGAACCCATGGTGGTTATAATAATAATGTATAAGAATGAGGATAATGCACGCATGACTCATCTCACCGCACTTGCCTACCCCAAACATGAATACTCTATTCAATAACACATAAAGGTATATACCCCTAATGAGGTTCCTTAAATATATATATATATACACACACAAACACATGTCACATCACCAAAGATTCTAAATGGGACATCATCCCATATGATAATTAAAACCATTTGATAATTTTTTTAGAGAAATATTATAGTTGTTAAATGGGCACACAGTAAATAGAACACCATCATTTGAAAGAACAAACACAAGCATTAAACTAAAGTTGAATGTTCCAAATGGAACATTAAATTAACATGTGAAAAAGTAGTACCCAATACATCACACAAACACAAATTATTCAATTAAAAAAACGAGCATATACTCAAAGATTCCATTTCATACCAGTTGAGAAGCCACAAAAAGAACCCAACATCCTTTAGAAATATTGAATTATTTTATCAAAATTTCCATTCTATTTAATAAAAACCCCAAATAAAACTAAAACAACTTTCACACATGATTCCAATTTCCAAAATCATTTAATAAGACATTTACTAATTAATTAAAACATTTTGAAATGAAAAAATAAAGGCTTACATAACGATCTTGCCTTGTTCACATGTGAATTAAATTCTATAATCACTCGCACCACAAGTACAAACTGCAGAACCATTTTTCCACTTAAATAAATCACATTAACAATTAAATAAACCAAAATGATAAATTATTAATCAATTTTAATAAGTACACTTTTTCAAAAACACAAAAACATACTCAAATCTTCTTTTGTGTTAAATTCACAACAATGACACACCAAAACACAATTTGAAGTCCTTTCATAGTTAAATAATATAATTTCACAGTTAATAAGAACACTAGTAGAAGACATACAATGGATTTTCATAAAAGAGTGCACTCCGTAAGACATACAATGATATAAGGATAAATCCTAAATATTAAACTTCCTAGAACACCATTCTTACACCAAATAAATTAACCAAAGAACATGTTAAAATAATTAAATAGAAAAATTAATTTTCAATAATGTAAATACACAGAACTACCAACACATAATGAGATAATTCATATAAAGTCTATATTTTTATAATTTTTAAATAATAAAAACACTACAATGAATTATTTTCATTACTTTTGGTGGTGAAAAATGTATTTAAAAAATAATTTTAAACACACAAGTGTCATATATAATTTGGGAATGTAAAGATTTGGAAAATAAATTTATCAAAGGTGTGAAAACATGATGCTGCTTCCATGAAATATAGAAATTCACATTTTGGTCCATTCGTACACCCCAAACTAAGAGAGAACACACAAGAAACCACTACGATTGTGGTTTTACTAAATTGAAAGGAAAACACTCAATTTTTTAGGAATAAAAATAAAAACTGAAGGGAGATATTACCGATGAGGGAGGAACAATTGGGGAAACAATATCTATTGAGGAGGGGAGGGGAAATTGAGTTGGGTGGAGCAGCTGCTGGAGCAAGGGAGTTGGATAACCGAAGTTGTAGAAGTGTGAGGGGGTGGCTAGACGGAGTGGCGAGGACTAGCTGTGAGTGCAGCGATGGCATGAAGGGGTGAGAACAGGGGGAGGTGTGCACTATGGAGAGGAGGATTCAGTGTTTCAGAATGCTACAGGGATAGCAGGGGGTTGGTGGTCGAGGGAAATGCCTATGTTGGGTTCGAGGGAAACAGTCAGCTGGAGTGGGAGAGCGGGGCTGGGGAGCAGACAAGGGGTGAGAGGTGGAGGTAGGTTCAGATGTTTCTGTAAAGCTAGATCAAGGAGGAGGCAGGGTGTGGCGAGTATACTAACAGAGGGCGAGGGCAGCGTGAGGTAAGTGCGAGGGCCTGGGCATGGTACATAGAGAATAGAGAGGGGGATGGGGGTCGCTATGCACCGAATGTAAGGGGAAAAGGGTTGCGATATTAGGCTAGGATTTATTTATTTATTTTCATTTTATAATAATAATAATAATTATTATAATAGAACCAAAAAAATAAAAATAAAAATAAATGTAATAAAGATAAAAATGAAAAACATTAATGACAATGAAAATTATGATTATAATAATAATAATAATAACAATGAGAATAATGAAATAATAATAAAATCATTAATACAATAATAATAATTTTATTAATAATTTTATACAATTTTATAAATAATAATAATAATTATTATTATTATTATTCTTTTAATAATTTTAATAATTAAAAAAACAACAATAACAATAATAATAAAAATATAAAAATTCAATAAAAATATAAATAATAATAATAATAATAATAATAATAATAATACTAATATAACCACAAGAATAATAATAATAATAATGAGAAATTGAAGGATAACTGGGCCGACTGTGCGGCTACCACCAACCGCACGGTAAATGTGCAAGGGTCTAAAACCCAATAAATTTATAAATGTCAAAAATTATATATAGGGACACAACCCAAACATTGACCTGAGAGCCCAAAGCTATAAAATAATTAAATTAAAAATTAAATTAAAAATTCTGGCTGTGAAAATTCTACCCACCAAAGACACTTTCTTCCCCCACAAAAGTCACCTAACCAAACAATAGACAATATAAGAATCCATTCCCAATTGAAACTAAAATAAACCACAATACAAGAGAATGAGAGAACATGATAGGGTTATCCCTACCACAAGAATTCAACTAGTTTGGAAATTTGACACCCAAACATATCACCACAAGAAGTAGGGGGGGTGACGTAGTAACTCTCAACAGATCCAAACTAACTTCTGTAGCACGAGGGAACATCACCTCTGCTGAAACATGGAACACTTGACTCAGTCTAAAACCCCCAACACTAGAGAAAACCCACTGAGTAGAAATTAACCCAAGCAGTGAATCCGAGCATAACCAAAAATATAAATTATTCCAGAGGATCTTACATCTCTAAATGAACACAGCTAAACTATGATCAACCCATACAAAGGCCAAACACACTTTTAAGAAAAACACACGATTCCAAAAACCATAATCAGTCAAAAAAGCTATTGGATTACAACATAACATGTCCATTATATCTTCAAAATGAACAATAAACCTACAAAAACATCATAACATTAATAGTAGTAAAACAAGAATGAACAGACTTTAAATTTTATAATGCGAACATGGAAAAGAAAACCAGATATGAGGCTTTACACCCCCGAAAACTCCTAAATGCATGTGAGATTCACCCTAAGACCTGTGGATGGGAATCTGATTGATGAACCATCTCCTCCCTCATAGTCAAGAACTGGAATCCTTTAGTCACAACCCTTTATTCAGGCAATGCTTCATGAAAATATTTTCTAGATGGCCTAGATAGCCGCAACTATGACACATCATCAGACGAATGTGACAAGATAGTTTCACATTCCCAAACTGACCACTCTGAGGGCACTGCAATAAATAGTCTAATGAATTGGAATACCGAACCACTATAGGGGACTCTTTAAGAAAAGGCCATTCTAGTTCATCCTGCTTGTAACACCCCAGAATTTCATAGTAAGATATTTACGTTAAAGTAATTCAATAGCTTGCACTATACACAACACTGAGTTCGAGCCCACCATGACATACAAAAATATCTGTTCAAAAATCAGTTATTAATATTATTAACTAAATTTTTGAATTATATATACTCTATAAAATTTTAGAATACATATTTTGTGATTCTTAAACAAAATATAAGAACAAATTCATTTTTAGATAAAAGAAGTATTTTTCAAAAAAATGAAATTTTACCACCTTTTAATGGAAAACCCTTTTTAAAACCAATATTTTACACTTTCTGGTATTCACATTAATGAAATAAAATTCTTCCTTAGAATCGGGACATAAAAATCCATTTTGGATAAATTTTTGGTAATTTTATGATAACTTTCATATTTTGATGAATACTGAAAAATACTAAATTTTAATTGAAACAAATTGTTATAATAGAAATAATTTAAAGTGTTAAATTATAAATTTTAATTGTCTGGAGGTATAATTAGATTATATTTTTATCATTTAATAAAATTTAGGTCATTATAAATAATTTCACATTTAAATTTGACATAAACATATGTCAATCTTTTAATAGTTTTACATTTTAAAAATCCCACATGTCAGTTTTGACAATGGGAATTAATTTTAAATTAATTAATGAAACTTATATTTTTTTAATTTGAAAAAATAGAATTCATTTTAGAATTTGGATATCAAAATTAGCTTAGGGTAATTTTTTTTTATTTTTCATAAAATAATAATTTTTTTATGAATAAGGAAAAAGAGTACATTATAGTTTAAAACTGACTTTTTATTTAAATAAATATATTGTTTGAAATTAATTTTAAATAAAATTAGATATATAATACCTATATAAGTTCAATTTAATTAATTAGAGTCATTTTATAATAAAAATAGATGTATAAAATTTTATTGAACTTTTTACAATCTAATACCCACCTTCCAGGATCATTTACCAATTTGCATAAAACTTTATTTACCGCTTCAATGAGTTGAATTTAAAAAATACAAGATACACAGTTGACATCAGTAAGTAAAATTTGGTTCAATAAGATGAAAATAATTATGGGTGAATAGTAACTTTCGACTTCTATTTACCACTATTAAAACTAAATAGGATAATTAAGGGTAAAAATGATATCATAATTACGCTAAAACATGTCTTAATTCTACTGTATAATTTTAATTCTATCAAAAACAACCTTAGGAATAAAATATGATCCCCTTAGGTCCACAAGGATTAGATTAGGATATTTATTATTATTTTATTTATAGAAGAGTAAAAAGAGATAAATTCCATATTTAATAACTAAACCATTTTTAATATAGGGTTATACATAAAATAAATTTGACTATAAATAATAATTAGAAAGATAAAAAGATTTAAAACAGAATGGTATTTTATTTCTAATCATTAGACCTTAAATAAGTTAATTTATTTATGACACAATGACGATGCGGTAATTACCTTATTAATGAAAGATTGAAATAATTGATATTATAAATATGCAAATAAATGTAATTTGAGACTTTGTATTATTTCCATTGATTTTATTGGTTAATATTACATTTTAGGGTTGATTAATCAATTTTTTTCTAAGTTATCAATCTATTATGATTTTTAAAAATCCAAATACTAAATAGTTTCAAAATTGACTTAATTATTTTTTAAAACCAATGCTATATTATTAATTGATATAATATTCCAAAAAATGTAATGTTCAGAAAAATAATGTAGAAAAGGTAATATATATTAATACTGAACCACATGGGGTTCTATGGGATTGTTATATTATTTTTGTTAACCATATAATATTAATATACAAAGAGTCACAGTAAATGTCAATCTATTTAACTAAGAGTTAAATATAAAAGATAATATTAATAAGATGAACTAACCCTATCAAAAACCTATTGGTTGATACATTTTCAACCCATACCCACCATATACTCTAAATACTTTCTTTTTGAGCCATTATAAACCGAAAATGGTTTTATTATAAAAAAAATTCAATCTTTTCCTAAAGTGACCATCACCTCTCTTATTAAAGGGAACATACACTTCTCTTAATTTTACAACTCCAAAGACTTTTGAATCAATTTAAACCTTCCCAAATATCTTCCCAACTATCCTACATTAATCTTAGAGGCATTACTTTGGTCATAAATCCATCCTAGGGAGCCCTTTTGATCAAATCAAAAGGAAGAACCTGATGAAGAGGTAAATATTTCATCACCTATTTCTTGTTCTATTCTTCTTACACTACCTCTTTCATTGTATTTTACATTATATAATAATAAATCAAGTATCTTATATATATTTTTATGTTATTATAAAAATGTTAAAACAATATTTATTATTTTATCCATCATAAGAATGACAAAGTGACCATACGTGCGTACGTACAGCTTACAGTCTCCACGTCGTGGTGTAGTTTGTTATTCAAAAACATAATTATTTGGATGGGTATAATAATGAGTATAACTGATCTAAATAATAAATATAACATGTTAATGGTTATTTATATATGATATATCATCTATTTACATAATATTTCACCATCAATATAATGATATTTTCACTCGTGCATACATACAGATTATTTTCTCCACGAACGTGATGAGATTAATTCCCCATCATAATCATTCAAGAATAATTTTAATTTTGTGATTATAATATTTTTAATAACATAATATAATTCTGTATATTAATTAAATACATCCTATCAATAAAAAACATGGATTATGTAACCGAGCATACAAAGGAAAACTGATGAGTTAACACCCAAAATGATAATACCTCTAAAATATTATAGACAAAGCAATATTAGAGGATCATATATGATTTCATATTTAGGTATATAGTCCTTGTATAATTTAATAAAAATTATTTTTCTATTATAAAAGAGGTTAACATGTCCCTGATGATGGAAAATTACAAGGAAAGGGGTTTTCATCTCACTTTTACTCTCGTGAGATTCATGCTATATTTTCCACTATAACCTTTTGTTTGTTGTATGTTCTACCCATGAATGTATTGTTTGAATTATATAAATTAGTTTATAGGAATTTACATCATCATTTGATGATCCTTATTTCATTGGGTCTATGTTTCGTAAGTAGCCAAATCAGTAAGGGAATTTCAAATTTCAATTTCCACTCATTCGGTTTTACCCAAACTTCATCGATTAATTTACTCCAATATTATCTGTGAAATAACTATTTATTTACTTATTTAGTAATTTACACTCCCATTTTGGTGGATATACTTTTGATACACTTAATCACTCTATTTATAATTTCACATGTCATCGATATAAACCTGATAAAAACAATTTTAACTCAATTTTTATTCATTGAGTTAATCATCCATGTCATTGGTGTTGTTTTTACAGGAATATGTGTGAATATAATCTGATTGATCTACATTGAATATCCAATAATATTGAGTGTATTTAAATTTTTCACACATAATTATTCCATGTATTTATCCTTAACATAAGGATATGGTCTTTATAATGGAATTCATCTCAACTTACATTTCATTGAGGCTTCTTTATTGTTATGCGCCAATTCACTTTTATTTGGTGTATATATTGTACTTTGACATAGTATTTCATGAATCACATTACTCTCATGATATTATAATGTATTTATTACCTCAATTATTTGTCTTCAAGTGTCTCTCATTTTGTTTGGAACTCTATCTAAAATACCATTTTAAATATTTTAGAGAATTATTCTTCTAAATCATCCTCGTTAATATCCATGTTTTAAAAATGGTTTTAAGGATTTATTTATATGGACATTAATGTTTTAAAATTAAAATTCCTTTTAAAAATTTCAAATTTTTATGGGACACTTTTATTAAAAAATATCTTTTAAATGGCTTTTTGGATAAATAGGGTGTCATTTAAATATTTTCAAGAAAAGGGGATATTTCTCTATAAGTAGTTTTAATGACTATTTTTAACTATTTCAATATCCCTCAATGTATCTTATTCGTGATTTAGGATGATTTATAATAATACAATCTTAAATATTTTATTGAATGATTTATGTTTGACTATGGATGTGATATTTTTATGCTATTCATGGTGCTTTATAAAAATATTGACATTTCATATGATGGTTTTAATACGAATGTTTAGATTACGTTCCACCCATTTATATGAGGAATGCATTGGACTTTGTATGTGATGGGTGGAGCCCGTTATATCTCCTTGATGCATCAGTTTTTCTAATGACGAAAACTATTGTCTTAGCACAAGGACTTAACAGAATCATATTTGTAGTTTTGGAACAAGGCCTTAACTATGTGGTTATGAAGTCTATCATTATGAATTACATCATTATGAAACTAGATATTGATTTTTCAAGTGATTATTCGACTATTAGAATATCCATCAGAATAAATAAATTTTATTATTTTGATTTATATTTTCCATATTATAATGAAGTTTATGTTTAACAAGATTTTGTTTTAGTTGTATACAATACCTTAAATGTTTATCCTAATTTAGGAACGTTTCTGTTATATTAGTATTATTACTAAGCATCTTAGCTCACCCCATTCTATGTTTTTTCCCAGGAAGCTAAGATGTATATTATAACTAACTAGTAGGGATAGTCTAAGGCAAATGAATGTGGTTAATAGAGACAATGTTGTCGTTGTTTTCCATTTTAAAATGTTATGTAAAACTTATGAATGTATCTAGTACTACCAAGGCTACTAAACTGATCAGTATTTTAGGATATGATTCCTTGTATCATGTCAATGTAATGTAATAATGCATCAACTCTGGGTAACCAGTGTCGGGGTGTTACAGTTGGTATCAGAGTAATTTTAGTACAAACCATAGATTCTATATTTATGAAAATATGATTATAAAACAGTACCATAAGCTAGACATTGAGGATTAGTATAGAAGAACATCAAAAAAATTGGTAATTTAAATATTATGGGCGGTTTCTAGGCAATACATCTCTTTCTAGAAACGAACACGTAGAGGTTGCTGTAGAACATATATACCTCAGATTGAAAACTCCGACAAGGAGTTTTAGGCGTGACCAGGGGAATCGTAGTACAGAACAACAGGTGTTGCTGCACTTTTGGTTATAATACTCCCGAGAGATATGATTAGGATAATTCACATTTTCATTACATACTGATTTGATGGATTTTAATATAAGATGATAATAAAAAACCTCGGTTAATCCAAAGGTGTTTTAGATTGAAAATAAGGTGTTATGATATTATCTAAATGATTTTTTGACTCACATTATGCATTCTTGTGTTAGTCAATGGATGGATTCTATGGAAGTCATAGTAACATTGAACATGATGTACATGATGGGAACAATGGTGGAAATTAGAAACAAAATCTAATGTTGATAAGTGTAAATGATATTATGTCCATGAAAAATCCGTTTTTCAAAAATATGATCAACAACATATATGATAACCAACTCTTGCACTAAACAAACAAGAGAAAATTAGTGAATGATAAGAGCTCCAGCAATGGAGACCATGGAGAAAAGAAAGATCAATTTTGATGATGTAGGAAATGTGGAAAGATACACCTAGGAAATTATCTCAATAGAACAATGTTATTATTTATGTGTGGGAAATAAGGACATAATGTAAATAATTTCCAAGGAAAAATGAAGAGTACTCTAGAAAAAAATAAAAATGATACCATTAATCCATTTACAGTCATTTTCCGTAAATATAGGGGACCTCAACATTACCCATGTGAATGCCCTATTCTATTGGATAACCTCTTGGTCATGAATGAACCTATGTGGAAATAAATGGATGGATAAATGTTTAAAATTATTAGTGATCTTTGTTTATGAGATTACTTTGTATGACTTTTCTCTTGTATGTGTAACCCTTCTTTTTGTTATGTGAAAATGCTATTTTAGGAAGAATTATTTTTTATATTGTTGATATAGTTATAAATAACCATTTGGGATTATATGATACCTGAATTTGAGGCAATTACATGTAATTATATTTTTGGATGAAAATGCGAGGTATGAGATGACATTTGTGGTGAAATTATGTTATGGTTATTTTGACATATTTATCTCATTTTTGGAATGTTATAAAATAAAGATATTGAAAAAGGACAACACACTGACTTTGTGACAACCCATCGAGTTGAACAAAGCTACAGAAATCAAACCCACAACTAGAGTGTGATTGGGATTTACCGCCCACCACTGGAATACGTGAAGTCCCAGGTTAGTGTGACTAATTCATTTTAGTTAAATGATTTTATTGATCAATAATAAGTTGATTTTGGATCTTATGTCCTATCAAATGGATATTCCTTGTATAGGAAAATGATTTAGTGATTTAGTGATTATGTGATAATGTTATTTTAGAATATGTTCATTCTATTGGGAACACTATATGTGTATGTAAAATTTAATATTATTGGATTTTATTTGAGGAGTAAAAGTGGATTATTATCTATGTTTCTGTGTAGATTTATAGCGATTTATTTTATTTATGGAAATGATTAACCTATCATATAGAATATTTGATTAGGTTAATTACTTTTAAGTATGTGACATTAAGAGTAGTAGATGTTATTCGGAGACACAATTTAACGTGGAAGACTACATAATCAAATTATTCTATGTTTTGGGCTTCAATATTAGTTTGGATTATATTGCAGGATTTTAAGGACAATTGTTTATTGAATGGTATTTATTGAAATTTGGGTATTGTTGGTTTCATTTTAGAAATTAACATTAGTATTTCTTTCTTTAAAGGATTATCTTTTTTCGGGATCATCTGATCTTGCACTAACCATTTTGTTTTTGGTTAATCTCTAAAGACAAGAGAAATATATAATTTATCCTTTGTGATAATTTGATTCTCTAGAAGTTGATTCGGCCACTTCAGGTGTAACCAATTATTCATGAATACACATCATTGGAAAAAAATATGATTTAGTGGTAGAAATTTAATAAAGGATAAAACTCTACTTATAAAGGTATGTATATCTTTTTCCATTCGTAGTCAATCTCATAAATAAATTCCTCAACTTTTTGAAATGGAACATAAAACAAAAAAACACGTTTTAAGTTTACTTTTCATACTGGGAAACTAATGACTATTTATCCCATCACAAGTTGGTGGTTTTCTTATTGTTAACTTTCTTGGGATCAAGTTTTATATCACTCTCCATCAGAACATAACACTTAGTTTATCTTCCATATTCATGTTTTCATATGTGGAATACTAGTATGGGTTATCTACGGTGACCTTTGTACTTATCTTTCTTTCTTTTAAAGTAATAGTTTTATTGACTCTTTTTCTGATGTGGTACATTCAATAATGTTTTGAAGCCCAATTTTAAAATTACTAGGAACAAATTTCCAAAGGGGATAAGAATTTAGCACCCCAAGATTTCATAGTAACTTGTTTTCATTAATGTAATTAAATATCTTACGATATACACAACAACATGTTCGAGCGGACCACAAATTACCAAACTATCCATTCAAAAAGAAGTTATGAATAATATTATCTAAATTTGGAATTTTTTATACTCTATATAATTTTAGAATCCATATTAAGTGTTCATTAAACATAATATAATAATAAAGTCATTTTTTAGATAAAAGAAGTAATTTTCAAAAAATGAAATTTTACCACCTTTTAATGGAAAGCCCTGTTTAAAACAAATTTATGAAAATTTTATGTAGACCATTTAATGAATTTTAATTCTTATTTAGAATCAGGACATAAAAATTTATTTTGGATAATGTTTTGGTACATTTCTGATAACTTTCATATTTAGATGAATACTAAAAAATAATAAAATTTAATTGAAAAAAACATTTTAATAGAAATAATTTATAGTTTTGAATTATGCATTTGAATTATTCAGAAGTATAATTATATAATATTTTTATTATTTAATACAAAGTAGGTTATTATAAGTAATATCACATTTAAATATTACATAAACCCTTGTCAATCTTTTGATAGTTTTTACTATATTAAAAACCGGCTTTTCAGTTTTGACAATATGAATAAAGTTTAAATTAATTAATACAACATCAATATTTTTAATTTGGTAAAATAAAATTCATTATTGAATTCTGATTATTAAAATTATCCTAGGGTAATTTTTTGGTATTTTTTGGAAAAAATTAAATTTTTGATGAATAGTGGAAAACATTGTGTTATAGTTTCAAACCGACATTTTATTTAATTTTTTTTATTTTTATAAAATTCAATTTAAGTAAAAATAGATATATAATACTTATATAAGATTAATATAATTCATTGGATTCATTTTATAATAATATTGGATATAAAAAAATTTATTGAACTTTTAACCATCTTTTACCCGCCTTCTTGGAGCATTTACAAATTTGCATAAAATTTAATTTTACCGCTTTTGTGAGTTGTATTTCAAAATCCCTAAAGAAACGGTTGAAATCAGTAAGTACAATGTGGTTCAATAAGATTAAAATAATCTTGGTGAATAGTAAGTTTTGACTATTATTTACCGCAGTTAAAACTAAATAGTGTAATTAAGGGTGAAAATGATCTCATAATTACCCTAACACACGACCTTATTCTATTGGATAAGTGTAATTGGACCCAAAAAAACCATAGTGATAAAATATGACCCCCTTTGGTCCACATGGATTAGATTAGATCATTTATTATTATTTTATTTAAAGAAGAGTTAAAAGAGTAAAATTTAAAGATTGATAACTAATCCATTTTTAATATTGGGTTATACATTAAATAAATTCGTCTATAAATATTCATTAGAAATATAAAAATATTTCAATCATAATGGTATTTTATTTAAAATTTCTAGTCAATAAAAAATTTATTTTATTTACGACATAATGATGATGCATTAATTATCTTATTAATAAAAGATTAAAATAATTGATATTTTATATATCCCAATATATTTAATTTTATACGTTTGATGAACTAAAGTAATTTTATAGAATAATATTACCTATTAGGGTTTATTAAATAATTTTTTTGAAGTTATCAAGTTATTATGTTTTTGACAAAAATCTAAATACTAAATAGTGTCGAAATTGAGATAATTGTGATTTTAAAATAATTACTATATTATTAATTGTTATAATATTAATAAAAATTTATGGTTTTTCCAAATGACTTAGATAAGGTTATATATTTAAATAATGAAACACATGGGGTCATCTTGTATTGTTAAAGTTGTTAATTATCCATATAATATAAAAATTCAAAGAGACATAGTAAATGTAAAACTATTTAACTTAGAGTAAAATCTAAAAGATAAGGTTAATATGAAGACCTAAACCTGTCTAAAATCTACTGGTTGAAATGTTTTTGAACAATCCCCACCATATACTCAAAATAATTCATTTTCGAGCCATTATAAACTAAAAATGATTTTATTATAAAATAATATTTCAAACTTTTCCTAAAATGACCTTCACCTCTTCTATAAAAGGGAACTTCCCCTTATCTTAATTTCACACCTTCAAAGCCTTTTCGTTCAGCCAAAAACATCCCAGATACCCTCAAAAATATCCTCCCTTTATCCTAGAGGCCTTCCTCAAGTAGGAAATCCATTTTAATGAACCCTTTTGATCAAATCAAAAGGAAGAACCCGATGAATTGGTAAATATATTTAATCACATCTTTCAAGTTATTTTCTTCTTCCAATTCCTCTTTCATTGTTGTTTCTATTCTAAAATAATGACTAATTTATCTTCTATATACTTTTATGTTATTATAAAAATGGTACAACCATATTTATTGTTCTTTCCATCATATGAATGACAATGTCACTATACGTGCGTACGTACGACTTACCATATCCACGTCGTGGTGTAGTTTGTTATTCAAACACTTCATTATTTGGATGGGTATAATAATTAGTATAAATGATGTAAATAATAAATATGCCATGTTAATGATTCTTTATTTATGATATACATGTAGGATCGAAATATAGTATGAGATGCTCAATATACAAGAGGGGGGGTGAATTGTATACTTTAAAAATTCCTTTGGAACCTTTAAAGTTAGTTAAGAATAACTATGTTTTCCTTAAGTAAAAGAAAAGGCTAAGTTTAACAAAGTTAAACTAAGCAAATTCACAACACCTCTAACAGCGAACTAAACATGGAAAGTGATTCCAAAAGTAGGTTCCGGAAATATGGTTCTGGAGATTGAAACTTAACAAACAATTACAATATGAGATTCTACCATAAAGCGTATAGAATCTAAATGAATCAGAGTAAGTAAGGAAGTATAAGAAAGTTATACTTTCCTTAATATACAAATTGCAGCGGAAATAAAACAAGTAGTTAAACTATAAGTAACAAGATAATAATCTTTTAACCCAAAGAGAAGGGTATCCAACAACCTTGGATAAAGGTACCTTGATTTATACTTTCAAGCAAGTCTATCTTACCCACACCAGGGTAAGCCCTCGATACGAAGATCAGAGTCTCTGTCTTGCTATCCCCACAAGCCCTCAACTTCAAGGTAGTTGGCAACCTCTGTCTTCCTCAGTAAGGAAGCCCTCGAACTTCAAGGTAGTCGTCACCTCTGTCTTCCTATCCCCGGAAGCCCTCGAATGTAATCACCAACATTCGGAGTCGCACAAAGCTTTGAGAGTTAATAAGAGTCTCCCTCTCTAGAAATCACTTCAACAGCATGTATGCACAAAGTCTAAATTGTTCATTCATCCGTTGCGATCTTTTTCAAATGAGCTCCTATTTATAGGTAAGCTCGACTCCTTCTCCAACGGTCATATTTTCCTTAAAGATCGGAGGGACCTGTACACATGTAACTTAGACAACGGTTAGTTTATAACAAAATGGATGACATCGTTTTATAACAAAACAAGTGTAACAGAATGTACGACATCGTTTTAATCTCTAACATAAAAGTTCGGAATGAAAACTTCGGAGTGAAGGTTCGGAGTGAATAAATTCAGAGTGTATAAAACAAAGATACTCAAATTCTGTTTAATAGGTGAATTCGGAATGTGAATTCGGAATAGGAATTCGTCATCAGAAATCTTAATGAGAATTCATTATTAGGATTCGTAATGAGAATTCATCACCAGAATTCGTAATGAGATTTCGGAATGAGATTTCTTCATTAGAATTCGTAATGAGAATTCTTCATTAGAATTCGTGATGGGAATTCGGAATGAGATTTCTTCATTAGGATTCGTAATTAGAATTCTTCTCCAGAATTCGTAATTAGAATTCTTCTTCAGAATTCGTATCCTGAACCTGGAATAGAACTTAGTCAGAGATCATATCCGGAATTCGGAATGAGAATTCCTTATAGTTCTTTATCCAGAATCCGAATACTAATCAGAATGCTTTATATCAAAGTTTTAATGATTCCGAGAAAATGAATCCAAATCTCATAATTAAGAAAAATATGGATGAAAATATGATAAGGATAATTTTTCTTATAAAAGAGTTTTTCCTTAAGAAAGCAATTTTCCTTATAAAATCAATTTCCTTAAGAACGCAATTTACCTTAAAATAAGATGTTTGTGATTTTCAAAACAAGAAGGAATGGAAAAGTCATAAGGAAAACCTTATTGACTCAACAATCTCCCCCTTTTTGGAAAGCACAAACATCCTTACGAAAAACAAAAAATTCTAAGAAGAAAGAAACATATTAATGCTTATCTCCCTTGTTTTAAGGATATAGATGAATACGACTAACTCCCCCTTAGGATTTGAAACTCTAAGGATCATATTCATATTTCCAGAGTGATATTTCATAAGAAGGTATTCTTTAAGAAAAACTCCCCCTTAAACAAACTCTTATTAGAGTTCTTTTTCCTTGGGTATTTTTTTGTTTCTCCCCCTTTGATAAACTTTTATTAGAGTTCCTCTTTTTCTTAAGGATCTTTTCCTTCTCCCCCTTTGTGATTTTCAAAATGAATTGGATGGAATGGAAAAAAATAACGAAGTACCTGAAAGATTAGTAATGACAACAATAGAAACAACAAGTACAACTTTCATTAAATTTGAAATCTCGAAAACAAAGAAAAAAATTACAACAAAAAGATCGGATTGGGTTATTTCGGATCTTATTCCTTAGACATGAGGCCCTTTAAAATAGTCTTGATCTTCTTGAGGTCTTTGTGATCTTCTTCTGCTTGCTTCTCTAAGACGACTATTCTTGCGGACTGAGCTTCAACTTTTTCATCCTGAACCTTCAGTTTTTCTTCCTGAGCTTGGATCTTTTCTTCATGAGCCTTCATCCTTACTTCAAAATAGATCCGATGATCCCTTTCATATTTCCAATTCTGAGAAACAGAATTCAACTTCCCATTCAGATCCCTGACTTCTTGGATCCGGAAGTTCTTTTCTTCAGTCAGCTTTTCTTCAAAGGAGGAAGTCAGCTCGTTAATCTTCTTGTCCTCGATCTCAAAGGAATCTTTAACATTTTCTTGAAACTCATCAAGCAACCTCATCTCTTCCTCATTCTTCTTCGACCAGCTTGTCATCCTCTTGAAAGATCTTTTATGAGCTTCGTAACCAACAAATAAGGTTTTGAACTGAGCTTCAATCTCAACGCACTTATCCATAACCATAGATACAGAGTCGGTTTTCAGATTCAACGCATGTTGGAGCATCTGGCATCTTGAGTCAATACTAGAGAAGGTTGGAATGGTTCCCACCAACTTCTTTAGGGACTGAACAACAAAGTCATGCCCCAACGACGATGACTCCGATTCTGAAATCTTACTTGGAGAGTTTTCTTCCTCAACAAGTTGAAGCTTTCTCTTTGAAGAGCTACCAACTTCCTTTCTCTTCCTTACTTCTGAGCTCGGGGTATCAGCAAGAATTTTCTTTCCCTTGTCTTTTTCCGGAATAGAATCCTGTTCCAGAGTTCTCTTCTCACTGTCAGAAATTTGAACGACAATATCTTCCTCATCAGCAACTTCCTGAACACCAACCTCTACGTTTTTCATCTGAGCAAAATCATGTAAAAGTTGTTCTTCTTCTCCATGATAGACAACTTCTTCTTATCCTTTCTCTTCTTCCATTTCAGGAGTAACTAGCTTTGAAGATTCAGATTCTGAAGTCTGGAGTGATAAGTGTTCCGAAGGAGTTCCCTTGTACTCATCTACTTGTTTTAGCACATATCCTGTCTCACCACTTCCTTCAGCAGCCTCTTCAACTTGTTCCACTTGCTCTACTTCCTCATAATTCTTAGGAACATTCTCTTCTGGAGCAACAAGATTTCTTCCTGGAGTCTCAGGTAGAGATTCCAGAGAGAAAGATCTCGGAACTAGAATAGTTGCTGAAACCATTTCATTGAACTTTAACAACGCCTGAGCTACCTCAACCTCGGACATCTTCTTCTTGAGCTTCTTTTTCTTTGCTTGTCTTTCAAGCTCATCAGCAGTCTTCTCTTTCAGAGCCTTAGCCTCCGCAGGGTCCAATCCGAACTGTGGATCCCCTTCTTTCCTCTTCTCTTTATCAGCTCTCCACTTTGTAACAACCTCATCAGGATAGGCTTTCTTCTTCTTAGGATTTGGAGGTGCGGAATGGACTTCCTTAGACTTGGGTTCCTCGGCTTCGACTACCACTTCTTTCAGCTTTCTCTTCCTTACAGGCTTAGATGATTCCGGATCAGCATCTTTCGGAGCCACTTCTTATTGAGGAGGTAGATCAATAAACATTCCAGACTTCTTGTCAAAAGCTACATTCATTCTTTTAAGAGTGCCATCACTGACCAGCATGATCTTGCAAACTCTCGGCTTAGATCTGCAAGCTTTCTTGAAAGATTCTAGACACCGAACTATGAGCTTTGATAATATAGCTGGGTACATTACGATCAGAGCTCTCAGATTCCCCTTCTTCAAATTTTCAATATTAAGAAGAATATGCTTCATCAAGTTAAACTTCCTTAGATTTATCAGGAAATCTAAGATATAGATCTCACTCTTCATCAAGCTGTCTTTATCACCTTTCCTCGGTACGATAAGTCCTTGCACCCATAACTCCAGAATCCAGAAGTTTGTAGATAGACTTGCAATCTTCGGAGCCTTGTCATCATCCAGTCCGAGAGTTTCTAATGCTTTTTCCTTGTTGAAACTACCCATAGAGTCTGGCAACACATGCGAAATAAACTCGGCTTCTCCTTCATAAGATAGCCCTACCAGGCTTGTAGCCTTGGTGTGAGAAATTTTGTAAGTCTTACTATAAGACTTAAAAGAGAACTTCTCTCTATTATCTTCCTTGAAGAAAGCAACTGACTCATAAAACTCGACAAGTAAATCTGAGTACACTTCATCTTGGTTCCCGGTTTTAGATACCGCAACATCTTCCCAGCCATTCAACTTGATATTCTTTGAAATGATAGAATCGTAGTTGCTGAAGAAAGTCGGATGGACTAACCTTTCTCTGTAAACTAACCACTGAGAAATAGGTTTAGTGGATGACATTTCTTGAGATGCTAACTCCGTAGACATTCGGATCTGAAATACTCTGAGAAGTTCAGAATGGAGAAGACTGAAGTTCAGAATGGCCTTAAATCAGAGAGTCAGATCTTCAGGACGCGAGATCTTTGAGATCGATGTGGGACGAGAAATTTGGGTCCCCTTTATATAGGCAACGAGATGACGGTTCACATTCCATAGTTGATCTAACGGTTGGAATGAGCTGCGATCAGATCTGACGGTTGAAAGCTTGAATCCGATCTTTTTGAGGTTTTATTAAAACAAAGAATTAAGAAAACTATAATCCGAAAACATAATACAAGAAAATTCCAGTAAGTAAAACATGATTACGAAAACTTCAGTAAGGAAATCATACCTTTCGGATTGGCTTAGGAAGATTATTCGTAATGGGTAATATATAAAAAGATGACTACGGAAAAAAAACATAATTACGAAAGGACAAAAATTCGCAAAATTTTATTACGAAAAACTCACAATAAAAATTTAGTACGAAAAACATATTATGAAAAAATTAGTACGAAAAACTTAGTATGAAAAACTTAGTAAAAAAAACTTAAAAAATCAATACGAAAAACTTATTATGGAAGATTTAGTGTGAAAGTTCCGTTATGAAAATACCAGTACGAAAGTTTTCCATTCCGGAAATTTTCAATACGAATACTTCCATTCCAGAAGTATTCTGTGAGAAAATATCCATTCTGGAAAATTGTAGTTCCAGAATTTCCATTCCAGAAAACATCGTTTCGAAAAGTTTGAAAACAAATTTTGAAAAACATTGTTAACCAAACAATCAAATGTACTCACCATATGAAAAGGAGTTCATTACTATAAGGAGATTTTTTCAACAGAAAGTTAATTAAGGAAGATTACATTACGGTTATCATTCCTAACTTCTGTTTAATATATTCAAATATATCAGAAGGCAAAGATTTTGTGAAAATGTCAGCAAGTTGATCTTGCGTTCCGATAAACTGAAGAATAATTTCTCCTTTAAGTGTGTGATCCCTAAGAAAGTGATTCCTAATATCTATGTGTTTTGCATGGGATTGATGTGCAGGGTTCTTACTAAGGGCAATGGCACTTGTGTTATCACACAAAATTTGAGTTTTGGTAAAACTCAAGCCATAGTCTGTGAGTGTGTGTTGCATCCACAACACTTGTTCACAACAACTTCCAGCTGCTACATATTCAGCTTCAGTAGTGGAAAGTGCTACAGAATGTTGCTTCTTGCAGGACCAAGAAACTAACGAATCTCCTAAGAAATGACATGTTCCGGATGTAATTTTTCTATCCATTCTACATCCACCAAAGTCAGCATCAGAAAAGCTTTTTAGAACAAAATCATTTCCAGAAGTATAAAATAATCCTAGATCCATGGTTCCCTTAAGGTAGCGAAAAATTATTTTTTCTGCCTTTAAGTGAGATTCCTTAGGATTGGATTGATATCTTGCACATAAGTATACTGAAAACATTAAGTCTGGTCGACTAGCTGTTAAGTAAATTAGACTTCCTATCATACCTCTAAAAGATGTTTGATCTACCGGTTTCCCAGCTTCATCAAGATCTAAAGAGTTTGAGGTACCAATGGGAGTACTTATACTCTTAGTGTTGTCATAACCATACTTTTTAAGAAGATCTTTAATATACTTATGTTGAGATATGTAGGTTCCTTCTGGTTTTTGAGAAATTTGAAAACCAAGGAAAAATGTTAACTCACCCATCATACACATTTCAAACTCAGATTTCATTAGACTAGCAAAAGAGTCAGTCAAAGATTGCTCAGTTGAACCAAATATAATGTCATCAACATAAACTTGAACAATAAAAACATTTTTCTTATCTTTATTTATAAAAAGAGTTGGATCTCATTTCCCTTAACATAGTTATTTTGAAGCAAAAATCCAGTAAGTCTATCATACCATGCTCGTGGGGCATGTTTAAGGCCATGCAAAGCTTTGGTAAGTCTAAAAACATGATCCGGATGTTTTTTATCTTCAAAGCTAGGAGGTTGTTCAACAAAGACTTCCTCTTGAACATAACCGTTAAGAAAAGAACATTTCACATCCATTTGATAAAGTTTGAAATTAAAGAATGCTGCAAAAGAAAGTAGAATACGGATAGATTCAAGTCTAGATACTGGAGCATAGGTTTCTTCATAGTCTATTCATTTTTGCTGATTATAGCCTTTAGCAACAAGTCTAGCTTTATTTCTAACAATGACTCCATTTTCATCACATTTATTTCTAAAAACCCATTTTACTCCAATAACAGAAGTTTCCTTAGGTCTTTCAACCAAGGTCTAGACTTTATTACTTCCGAATTCATTTAGTTCATCTTGCATTGCTTTGATCCAATCATCATCTCCTAAAGCTTCATCAGTGCTTTTAGGTTCTAATTGGGAAAGAAATGCTAGATGTTCTACTTCATTTATTAAGGAACTTCTATTCCTTACCGGTTGGTTTACATCACCAATGATACTATCACTGGGATGATTCTTAAGAAACACCTGATTTGGGTTTTTTAAAACCTGTTCATCAACATAGGGTAGAAAGTCTTCTCGGGTAAATGTTTCAGAAGTATCTTCTAGAACAATTTCCTTATCAGAAGGTTCTTCTATCAAAGGTTGACAATCATTTTTTGAAAACACATCCGAGGATGTAAGTTGAGATGGTTTAAAAACAAAAGGATCTGATTCATTAAATTTTACATGTACTGTTTCCTCAACAGTACAAGTATTTTTATTAAAAACTCTATAAGCCTTAGATGTTGTGGAATAACCTAAGAAAATTCCTTCATCAGACTTTGGTGAGAATTTATGTAAGTTATCTTTAGTATTCAAAATGAATACTTTGCAACCAAAAACTTTGAAGTAGGAAAGTCTTGATTTTCTACCATTCCATAACTCATAAAGAGTTTTATTAAGAAAAGGTCTAATCAAAACTCGATTTATAGTATAGCAATCAGTACTTACAGCTTCATCTAAGAAATGTCTAGCAATAGAATATTCACTCAACATGGTTCTTGTTATCTTTTGAAGAATTCTATTTCTTCTTTAAACTACACCATTCTATTGAAGAGTTCTAGGTGCTGAAAATTGTGAGTAATGCCTTTCTTGCTACAAAAAGTTTCAAAATCAGAATTTTGAAATTCTCCTCCATGATCACTATGAATAGTTTTCAATTGAAGGTTTTTCTCATTTTTAACATGAGCTCTAAAACTTTTGAAATAAGAAAAAGCTTCAGATTTCTTTTCTAGAAAATAGACCCAAGTAAATCTAGTGTAATCATCAACTAGAACAAACACATAATATTTGCCTCCAATACTTTTAGTTTGTGTTGGACCAAAAAGATCCATGTGCACTAACTGTAATGCATCGTTTGTTGAGACTTCACCGATTGACTTAAAACTATATTTATGTTGCTTGCCATATTGACAAGGATCACAAACTTTAGAAGAGTCAAATCTAAGCTCCGGTAGATCCTTAACAAGTTTATTCTTAGGGAGTTTACATAGGTTTCTAATATTACACTGTCCTAGTCTTCTATTCCATAACCAAGAATGATATTCCATTGCACTTAGGCAAGGTAAATCTTGGCTTCTGAGGTCTTTTAGATTCAAAGTGAAAAAATTCTCTTGCCTATTGGATGAGAGAATAAATTCTTCCTTGGAATTGTGAACTAAACACTTATCATTCTTAAAATTCACAAGGTAACCTTCATCACATAACTGACTTATGCTAATGAGGTTGTGCTTAAGGCCTTTAACAAAAGAACATTTGAGATCAAGGTTTTACCTAAAAGAACAATATTACCAATACCAACAATCTCTCCCTTAACATTGTCTCCGAAAGTTACCTTTCCTCCTTTTGTTTTGATAATCTTTTCAAAAAAGCTTTTGTTACCAGTCATGTGCCGGGAACATCCACTATCCATGTACTATGTATTGTTGCTGGTACTTTCTTCATTATCCTGAAATCAAGAAGAAAATTAGACTTTCGGAATCCAAACTTGTTTGGATCCGAGATTTCCAGACAATAAAATTTTAGGTACCCACATTTTCTTAGAAAAGTAAGCTTTGTGAAATCCTAGAGATTGGGTTTTGTTTAAGGAATAACTTTTTGCCCAGTGACCTCCACATTGACATTTGGTACAAAATGGGTCACTTTGAGGAACAAAATAATTGTTATTGAAAACTGGTTTTACATGGGTATAACCAAATCCGGATTTATTTCTTAAAGGTCGTATTTGAGAATACATTTTATCAAAATTGTCCTCACCATGGGTAAAGTTTGATAAACACTTCATTAAGGAAAAAATTTCAGACTTGAGTTTTACAACAATGTTTTTATCCTCAAAATCATTATTTTTTGAACTAGAATTAGGCTCGAAAACATTTTTATTAGAAATTACTTTTTCTAACTCTTTAGAAAGTTTATTCTTCTCATAACTTACTTCCTCAAGATTTTTTGAAATATTTTCAAAATCAGCATTTTTCTTATCAAGATCTTTAGAATGATCTTGTATCTCTTTTGTAAGAATAGAATTCCTAGAATTTTCCTTATCAAGTTTCTTGTTGAGTTTGGAATTCTCAATCTCAAGAAGTTCAGCAAACCTAGAGACTTCTTCATAAGTAGGTAACGTATTTTCCTCATCAGAAGATGATTCTTCATCAGAAGAGTTATAATACTTACTATCATTAGGATTTAAAGAAAAATTAGTCAGAGATTCAGCATTTCGTACCTTAGCCATAAAACAATGAGTATCAATAGGTAATCTGGCTATAAGACCAATATTCTTCTGTCCTGAAGATTCATAATCAGAAGATTCATCTGAAGAGTCACCACCACTGGCACTCCAGGTGTCATTAGCTTTCAGAACATTCTTAGCTTTGGCTTTATAAAACATCTTTTTGTTCCTGTCTGAATGTCTTTCCTTTCTTTCTATCTGAGCATAGGGAAATCTGGTCTAATATGTCCAGCTCTTTTACATTCATAACAAGTAACTTCTCCATCTTTCTTATCTTTCCTATCCTTTTTCTTATACTTGGATTGAAAGTTTCTATGCCCAGCTATCTTGTTCATCCTTCGAGCAAGATTGGCTAATTCATTTTCTGAGACTTCACTCTCACTAGATTCGGATTGAAAAATAACTTTCTTATACTTGGATCTGGTTACTCTCTCAGGAGTCTTAGCTTTCATCTGATTTGACGTTGTAGTAAATGCAACAGTACCATTTCCATTATTTTTCTTGATGTTGTCAGCATCTCTCTTCATTCTTGTTTCATGTTGTAGAAGGGTTCCAAATAATTCATCAAGAGTAATTTGAGTAACCTTCCTGTTCTCATCTATAGCTATTCTCTTGGATTCCCATTCATTGGGCATAATGTTGATTATCTTGTCCACAAGAGCTTCATCATCTAAACCTTTCTCTCCCATAGATTTTAGACTGTTGACAAGAGTCATAAATCTTGGTTGAACTTTACAGATAGGTTCTCCATAAGGAAAATTGAATCCATGATATTCAGCTCTAAGCATAGCTCTTCTAGTATCAATCACATTAGAAGTCCCAAAGTGTGTAACCTCTAACTTCTTCCATATACAATTAGCTACTTCACAAGAAGAAATTTGGCTATATATATTTCTGGTCATTGAACATAATAAAGTGTTGCGTACCTTATAGTTGAGTTGATATTCTTGCTTTTCCTGGTTAGTAAAAGATCTGACTTCCTTGTCAGGAATTTTATAATCACCAGTAAGAATGACAAAGTTGTCTACTCCAGTATTGATAACAAATGTCTTCATTCGCTCTCTTCAGTATTCATAGTCATTACCATCAAAGATTGGTGGTCTTGTAGGATTCATATTGTCAATTGATCCAACATTAATTCCTGCCATACTTGATATAACTTGGATACAAATTTGTTAGTAGCAAAAGATTCGTAATAACAAAGTTCGGAATGAGAAAAGTTCGGAATGGAAAAGTGAGCAAGAAAAACTTATTCGTGAGTATAAGTATTTCAGTAACCTCCTTTGATACCAAATGTAAGAATGGTATAGAGTAAGAGGTTTCCAACCTCTGATACCAATTGTAGGATCGAAATATAGTATGAGATGCTCAATATACAAGAGGGGGGGGGGGGTGAATTGTATACTTTAAAAATTCCTTTGGAACCTTTAAAGTTAGTTAAGAATACCTATGTTTTCCTTAAGTAAAGGAAAAGGCTATGTTTAACAAAGTTAAACTAAGAAAATTCAAAACACCTCTAACACCGAACTAAACTTGGAAAGTGATTCCAAAAGTAGGTTCCGGAAATATGGTTCCGGAGATTGAAACTTAACAAACAATTAAAATATGAGATTCTACCATAAAGCGTATAGAATCTAAATGAACCAGAGTAAGTAAGGAAGTATAAGAAAGTTATACTTTCCTTAAGATACAAATTGCAGCCGAAATAAAATAATTAGTTAAACTATAAGTAACAAGATAATAATCTTTTAACCCAAAGAGAAGGGTATCCAACAACCTTGGATAAAGGTCCCTTGATTTATACTTTCAAGCAAGTCTGCCTTACCCACACTAGGGTAAGCCCTCGATACGAAGATCGGAGTCTCTGTCTTGCTATCCCCGCAAGCCCTCAACTTCAAGGTAGTTGACAACCTCTGTCTTCCTTAGCAAGGAAGCCCTCTAACTTCAAGGTAGTCGGCACCTCTGTCTTCCTATCCCCGGAAGCCCTCGAATGTAATCACCAACATTCGGAGTCGCACAAAGCTTTGAGAGTTAATAAGATTCTCTCTCTCTCTAGAAATCACTTCAACAGCATGTATGCACAAAGTCTAAATTGTTCATTCATCTGTTGCGAGCTTTTTCAAATGAGCTCCTATTTATAGGTAAGGTCGACTCCTTCTCCAACGGTCATATTTTCCTTAAAGATCGGAGGGACCTGTACATGTGTCACTTAGACAATGGTTTGTTTATAACAAAATGGACGACATCGTTTTATAACAAAACAAGTGTAACAGAATGTACGACATCATTTTAAACTCTAACATAAAAGTTTGGAATGAAAACTTCGGAGTGAAGGTTCGGAGTGAATAAATTCAGAGTGTATAAAACAAAGATACTCAAATTCTATTTAATAGGTGAATTCAGAATGTGAATTCGGAATAGGAATTCGTCATCAGAAATCATAATGAGAATTCATTATTAGGATTCGTAATGAGAATTCATCACCAGAATTCGTAATGAGAATTCGGAATGAGATTTCTTCATTAGAATTCGAAATGAGAATTCTTCATTAGAATTCGTGATGGGAATTCGGAATGAGATTTCTTCATTAGAATTCGTAATGAGAATTCTTCTCCAGATTTTGTAATGAGAATTCTTCTTCAGAATTCGTATCCTGAACCTGGAATAGAACTTAGTCAGAGATCATATCCGGAATTCGGAATGAGACTTCCTTATAGTTCTTTATCCAGAATCTGAATACTAAACAGAATGCTTTATATCAAAGTTTTAATGATTCTGAGAAAATGAATCTGAATCTCATACTTATGAAAAATATGGATGAAAATATGATAAGGATAATTTTTCTTATAATAGAGTTTTTCCTTAAGAAAGTAATTTTCCTTATAAAATCAATTTTCCTTAAGAAAGCAATTTACCTTAAAATAAGATGTTTGTGATTTTCAAAACAAGAAGGAATGGAAAAGTCATAAGGAAAACCATATTGACTCAACAATACCATCCAATTACATGACATTTCACCATCAATATAATGATATTGTCACTCGTGCATATGTATAGATTACCGTCTCCACGAACGCAATGAGATTCATTCCTCATCGTAATAATTCGTCAATAATTTTAATTTTATGATTAAAAATTTTTATAAGAATTTAAAATAATTCTGGATTTGAATGAAATACATCATATCCCTAACAAACATGGATTACGTAACAAATCATTCAAAGGAAAATGGATCAGTTAACTCCTGAAACGATGACACTACTAAAATATTATTAACAAAGAAATATTAGAGGATCATATATGATATCATATTTATGTATATAGTTCTTGTATAATTTAAGAACAATTATTTAACCAATATACAGGAGTTTAAAGTACCCTCGACCAAGGAAAAGTAAAAGGTATGGTGTTTTCATGTCACTTTTATTATAGTGACATTAATTCTATATTTTCCACTATTAACTTTTGTGTGGTGTATGTACTGCCCATGATTGTATTGTTTTCAAAATATACATTAATTTATGGCTATTTAACTCATCATTTGATGATCCTTCTTTCATGTGGTGTATGTTTCGTAAGTTACCAAATTGGTTAGGAAATTTCAAATTTCAATTTCCACTCATTCAGTTTTACGAAATATTCATTGATTACTTTAATCCAATATTAAGTGTGAAATCATTATTTATTTACTAATGTGTTAGATTCCACTACCCTTTGTGGAAGTATAATTTTTATACGCATAATCACTCCATTGATAAATTCTCAAGTCATCGATATAAACATGATAAGATTAATTTTAACTCAATTTCAATTCATTGAGTTAAACATCCATGTCATCGGTGTTGTTTTTACAAGAATATGTGTGAATGTCCTATGAAATATTTAAACTGAATATCCAATCATATTTATTGTATTTATATTTGTCACACATAATTATGTCATTTATTTTTCCTTATCCTAAGGATACGGTCTTTATAAAGAAATTCATCTCAACTTACATTCCATTGAGACTTCATTGTTGTTATGCACCAATTCACTTTTATTTGGTGTATATACTATATTTTGACATTGTATATCATGAATCACTTTATTACCATGATATTATAACGTTTTGATTAACTCAATTATTTGTATTCAAGAGTCTCTCATTTGGATAAGAACTCTAACTAATATATCATTTTAAATGTTTTAATGATTTATTCCTCTAAATCATTCTCTTTAATTTCCATGTTTTAAAAATGGTTTTTAAGGATTTATTTATACTGACATTAATGTATTAAAATTAAAATTAATTTTAAATTTTTCAATGTGTTATGTGACACTTTTATTCAAAAAACTCTTTTAAATGACTTCTTGGATAAATAGTGTGTCAATTAAATGTTTTCAAGAAAAATGGGACATTTCTCTTAAAACTGTTTTAATAACTATTTCCATCTATGTCAATATCCTTCAATTTATTTTGTTCTTGATTGTGGTTTATTTATCATAATAAAATCATTCATATTGTATTGAATGAGTTTTGTTTGAATGAGGATGTTCTATTTTTATGTCATGCAAGGTGTGTGGTTAAAATATTGACATTTTGTATGCCAGTTTTAATACAAATGTTTATATTATGTTTTTTCCATTTATATGCAGAATGCATTGGGCTTAGTAAGTGATGGGTGGATCTCTGTATATCTCCTCTATGCATCGGTAGTTCTCATGATGAAAACTAGTGTCTTGGCATAAGGCCTTGAAAAAATCTTATTTATCATCTAGGAATAAGGCCTTGAATATGTGGTTATGACGTCTAGAATTATGCATTCCATCCTTATGAAATTGGCTATTGATTATTCATGTCGTTATTCAACTCGTATAATATCCATGTGAATAAGTAAATGGAATTATTTAAATTTATATTTTCCCTGTTATGTTGAAGTTTAAGATTAAAAGGCTTTTTATTTATACATAAACATTGCCATAAATGTTTATGCTTATTTATGAATGTTTCCGATATATTGTTATCCTTACTGATCATCTGAACTCACCTATTTCTATGTTTTATTTTTCCCAGGATGCGATGAAGTACATTATGACTGACCTGCATGTTTAGTTTAAGGGAAATGAATGTGGTCAAAGGAGACAATGTTGTTGTTGTTTTTCATTTTATAATGTAATGTAAAACTTATGAATATATCTAGTACTTCCAAGGCTACAAAACCTATCGGTCTTTCGGGATATGATTCCTTATATCAAGCCAATTTAATGTAATAATGCACCAACTGTGGGTAACTAGGATTGAGGCATTACACTGCTCGCTAGATGGGGAGCCATCACAAGCAACTGGATATGCTTGATTTTTAACCATCTATGATCTAAAGACCAACATATCTAGGAACACCTCGTCCACCAGCTTTTCCAAATGATGGTCCTTATAATGGAGGACCCACTTCTATATCTCTGGACAAAGACCCCCAATGAAGAGAGAAGTCTTCTTTAGATCCTGCGATGCTGCCTCCAATAAAACAGACAAAAGTTCCTGGAAATGGTCAATATATGTCTTCACCGTCTGTTGTCCTTGATAAATATACATTAGCTCTTCGCTTTTCTTCATCTTCACCTATTCTGGTATGAACCATCGGATGAAGACATATTTAATGATATCCCACATCATGCATACTTGTAGTGATGCTAGGGTGAAAACTCCCATTCATCTAGACATGGACCACTGAACATACCCAAAACGATACACACTCTAATAGCTTCTGGAGTGTCCAATACCCTAAAGACGTTCTAGACCTCTATAAGACACTCTACTACCTCTAATAGACCACGATCACCATTAAAGACAAGAAACGTTTGAGAAGGACCAAAAATAGGGCATGATTTTTTTAAAAACATGGGGACCTTTCTCAGTGGTATTTTTTAATCAATATAAAAAAAATCTAAAACCGATATCAAATCAATGTATAATTAAAATTAACATTCTGAGCTGAAGAACCAACTCAATAACCAGAAAATAGAAACACAACCCAAATTTTCCTTTTAAATTTATATTTCAAAACCACATTCTTTCAAGGCCACTTTACAAATACCAAACCCACTTTTCTGGCCAAATTCAATTTCTAAAATCATTTCCTCTTTTAAAATCACTTTATTTAAATAAAGTCAATACATTAATTCCAAGTACACATCCATGTAATCAAATGAACCATTTCACATGATTTCATTATCATTCATCACATCCCACCAAAACTTACCTTCCATGCATCTGATCATGTAAGAAAACATATATAAAGAGTACTCGATGTTTCACCCAAACCATGTATCTTTAAATTAAAGGAAAAACCCATATTTTTATAACAACAGATTTCATTTTTAAAACCTATTTCATGAATTTAAATATTTTTAAAAGAAATAATTCTCAATTCAAAACCATTTTTTCAGTTTCAAAAGATCAATTACACCTACCGGAATCGAGATAGCCCTCAACATGCATCAAAATACCGGATGGAGGGAATAGTAGTTATGCTTAAACTAATAACATGGTAGTGGGACATGCCCCATTTATGATTCAACAATTAAGAGGAACATAAACCACATACTCGGGCTCCACATGGGTCAATAATTTATGTGAAATGGTGATGTAACATCGTCTTGCATGCATAGTCCCCCCTCAATCCAAAAAAACTACAATGAGACATGGACTCAATTACCGGACTACCCTTGGAGACTCAAGGATTGGAACAAGAGAGGGTTCATGACGCCCTTCCTATAACTACCTCCAGAGTCAAGACAGTCCTAATCTCTATCTACCAGACACCCCAAATAACAAGGTCCTCCCCTGATACAATTTTTTCATGAATCAAACCAGGTCGACCTTGAACCGATCACCCGATCCGATCCACGACATGTCCCAAGGGGCATTGTTGATCTCCACAAGACAAAAACTAGTTGCAGGAATCGAAATATAACCATTGTGATCAATTTGGCCCATGATAACAAGATAAACAAATAAATAAAAACTGGTGATAAAAAAATAAAACTAGCTGCGGAAAGATAAAAAACCACACATACAACTACATGACCTTCCATGTCACTGCCCAACCAAAAGCCAAACTTGGTACAATAATAAAAAACTCATCCAAAAGAACATGAGAAAAGGGGACCCGAAAATGAAATGATAAAATAGGAGTGATCATAAAAAATTTATAAAAGGGTAGAAAAGATATAAAATATATTCTATTCTTCTTTCCTGAATCAATACATTAACACAAGTTTGAAATAAAAATATTAAAGTATGGTTTTCACATTAGAATATAAGAAACATGTATTTATCCTATTGAAGAATCCAACCCATGATACATACAATTTAAAAAATCATTTTTCATTTTATAAAAAAAAAATATATACCAATGCTGGGCTAAATTAGAGTAGGTAAATAGTAAAGACATGAAATAAACTAGTATAACGAGATGTGAACAAGTAGTGAAAATAATATAGTAACAAAAGGTGGACCTAAACATCCCTAAAAGTCTCCCAGATGTACTCGGTTTTGAACCACCTATCGACATATGGTGAATCCCTTAATTTTATAACCAATTAAACGCCCTAAAACTGACCAATCCAGTGGCATAACCCGCTTGGCCTAACAACAAATCTAGAGGGCACCAACCCATCTAACCGGGGTTGATCAGTAACCATCACTATATCATATAAATGAATCCTAGGAACTGATTGTGGTTATAATAATACCTTGTAATTAAGTGGCCCTCATACCTGTTACTCATATCACCACGCTTTCCTACGCCAAAAATAGACACCCTATATGATAACCAATAAAGGTATAACCCCTTATAATGGTGCCCAAAAAATATATATACATACACACATATTTCACATCATCAAAGGTTCCAACCAGGCTGTCATGCCATAAGATCAGTAAAACCATTTGATAATTTTTTACAAAATATAATAATTGTAAAATGGGGAATCAATAAATAGAACACCATATTTTCAAAGGATCAACCCAAGCATTACACTAAATTTTAATGTTCCAATTCGGCCTTTAACTTGACATGTTCAGAAGTATTACCTCAAAAATCACAAAAACAACACTTTTTCTTTTATAAATAAAAATAGGAATATGCACCAGGATTTCATTTCAAACCACTTTAGAAACCACAAAAATAACCAATTTCATTTAGACAGTAAGAATAATTTTCACAGAATTACCATTCCCTATTAAGCAAAACCCAATCACACACTGAAACACCTTGCACTCTTGATTCTCATTTCAAACATCATTTAATAAATCTATCAATCATTTAGTAAAACATTTGAAAATGAAAAAACAAAGGATTCCATTGCGATATCACCAAGTTGACATGCGAGTTCTATTCTAAAATCAAATGCATGCCCAAACGTTTAATAAAAACCACCATTACTCATTTCAAAAACAAAATTGAACCTCTTGGACAAACAAAATCACCATTATCACAATTAAATAAATCACATTCATTGTTAATTAATACACTATGGAAATTTATTAAAATCAATTTAGAAGAAAATCATATCCTAAAACACAAAAACAAACTCAAATATTATTTTTTTGACTAAATGCACATCAATGCCACACCATAACAATGTTTGCAGTCCATGCATAGTAAAATATACTAATTTCATAGTTCAAAAAACACTAATAGAGGAAACACAATGGGTTTTCATTGAAAGTGTGCTCTCCATATCACATAACATGCTACAAGGATAAATCAAACATAATAGACTTACTTGAGAACAACGTTTTCACCAAATAAATTAACTAAATAATATGTTAAATTAATTAGAAAGGGAAAATCATTTATCAGTAATGATTATTCGAAAAAAAAACTACACATAATGAGACAATTTATTCATTATATATTTTTTTAAAAATTTAATTAATAATAACATGACAATGAATTATCTACAATACTTATGGAGGTGCGAATGGTATTTAAAATTTAATTTGAAAAACACATGTTTCATTGATTATGTATGAAAGTAAGGATTATGAAAAATCCTACCCCAATGGCAAGAAAACGTGAATCCGCTTCTTTGGAATGTAGAACCGAGCATTTTGGTCCCTTCGCACGCCCCAAAACTGAGTTAAAACACATAATAAACCCCTATGATTAGTATTTTTTCAAAATGAAATGAAAACCCTCACAATTGATTGATGAAAAAAACACTTCGAATAGAGGTTATGGGTGAGGGAGGCACGGTCGGGGCGATGATCGTCGTAGAATAGGGGATGGGTGCTGGACCAGGGTGGAGCGGCCGCCGGATCAAGGGAGTCAGCAAACCGAAGGTGTAGTAGGGTGAGGGGTGGTTGGACAGAGCGGTGAGGACTGGTCATGAGCACAATGTGGGATCAAAGGGCTGAGAACTGGGATAGGTGTGTGTAATGGATGGGTGGAATCTGATTTACAGCGTGATACATGGACGATCGAAGGTGGTGGTCAAGGGTGAGGCTAGTATAGGGGTCGAGGGAGGTGGTCGGCAGAAGTGGGAGAGTGGGGATGGGGAGTGGACGAGGGGTGAGAGGAGGGGGTGGGGTTTGCTGGTGTGGTGAAGCCAGTGCAAGGAGGAGGCTGAGTGTGGTGAGGATATTTGGAGAGGGTGAGGGGTGTGTGATGCAAGGGCTTAGGCCTGGGTGCGGTGCACTGGGATCAGAGAGGGGAATGGGGGTAGCTATGCACCGTAGGTAAGGGGGAAGGGGTATTGGATTAGGCTATGGATTATTTATTTCTTTGATTTTTTAATTTTATTCTAATAATAATAATAGAACCAATATTAACAGTAATATCAATAATAAAGATACAAATGATAAAAATTAATAATAATAATAATAATAATGACAATAATGAAATAATAAAAATACCATTAATTCAATAATAATAATGTTATTAATCATTTTAATCATTTTTCATAAAAGAAAAAAATACATTAATAAAAATAATAATAAAATTTAATAAAAAAATTAATAAATATAAAATTAATAATTATAATAGAGTGATGATAATAATAAAAATAATAATGATAAATTTCATGACACATAGGATGACTGTGTGGCTACTGCCAACCACATGTTGACCGTGCATGAGACCGAATCCTAGTAAAATTATTAAAGGAAAAAAATTCTAAACCGGGACCTAGCCCGAACCGTAGTGTGAGAACACAAAGGTAAGAAATAGTAAAAAAAAATTATATTAAAAAGTCGGGGTGTTATATACATGATATGTTTTTGAAAAAATATAAGAACAAACCCAATTTTACACATAATAAACTATATTTTTATAAACACTATTTTATAGAATTTTAATTGTGCACACATGTTAAATATGAATTATTAACCTTTTATAAATAACATATGTCAAATTAAAAATTAGTTTTAAATATAAATTAAAAAAATTAGGTTAGGGTGAATTTTTGATACATTTCTATGAAGTCTCATTTTTTGAGGAATAAAAAATATATTGAATATTAATTCAAAACTACATTTTCATCGAAGTTATTTATAAGGTTAAATTAAATTTTTTATTGGTTTTAAATATTTATAAATTTATTTTATATTGTTAAATATTATTTAATTCATTGGAATCAATTTCATTTTGAAATTAGATATAAACACATATTAATCTTTTAAAAGGTTTTTAAATAAAAAACCAGCATCGTCGTCCTATCAGCGTGATTAATTTTAAATTAATATATGGAAATTATGCTAATAGAATTTGGAAAACTAATTTCCATATTTTTAATAAAAATATTTTATATTTTATAATAATTTCAAAAAAATTGGTCCAAAAATATTTGTAAAAGTAATTTGTAGTAATTACAATTATTACTATAAAATTAAGCTTAACATGGGACTAATCCTTAAACATTAGAACCAAAATGACCTAAATATTTTTCAAAAATAAATAATATTTCAATATTTAGATATTATCCTCTCTTGATTCAAAATTTATTTGGTATTTGGACATATTTTCATGAATGTGACCCATATAATAACTTAAGTAAGGAAAAAGTTAAAAAAGAACATTCTTTACCATTAACATTAAAAAAGGTTTAGTGTATCGAAGAATCTAAATAGATTTAGTTATAAACATTATTTTGAATGTAAAATCATTTTTTTATCATGGTAATTTAAATTTATTTTTTAAATATGATATATTTACATTTAATTCTTAACAATTGCAAACAAATGGATTATTTATTTACCATTTTAATAAGATAAATGATGCTTAAAACATTAAAGGTAAATAAAAATAAATGAATTATTGTGTTCAATTATTTTTTAGACGAATGTATCATTATTCAAATCAAATCAATTAATATATTTTAATTCCTAATTTTATTTGTGATATTTTTTTTAAAATAATATCTAAATTAAATTTTTTGTTATTTTACATTAAATGATATTTTATTAAATGATATAAAATTAATAAAAATACTACCTTATGATAATTTAATTTTAGGTGTTAATAAAAAATTTACATTAATTGAACAATTGAAATTTTACAATTAACACATTGAACCATATATTATAAAAACATTATTAATAATGTCTCTGTTAATGTAGTGTTTTTCAATGTTACACACGCTTGTTTTAAAATTAATTTCCATGACACCTGGGATTTTAATTTGGTAAATTATATAAAACATTTATAATTAAGCGAGTGTATATTTTATAATAAATATGATGTTAATTTATTCTTAACGATTTAATTACTTAGGTAGGAAAACTAGTTATCAAAACGGAAAACCAAAATGACAAATATAAGGAAACATAATGGCTAATGAAAAAAATAATAAAAAATTAACTTTTTTGTATGGAGGTTTTTTTATCAAATATAATTTCAATTTTCTCAATTATTTTTTAATTTTTGAATAAAATTATATATAGGCGACCTTCCAATAGTGTTTACCTATTGGTAATTACAAGGATGTCACTCCCCTCCATTATAAAAAATGAATTCACTCTTCCCCTTCCACACACATATCAAGACACTTTGGATCATCAAAAACATACAAAAATATTCTTAAAACATACCTAAACAAATTATGTAAACCTAAAATTGTGATTATATCTTTCCAAGTAATCCTTTGGTGAAAACTAAAAGGACTAACCCGAAAAGAGGTAACATTATTAAAACGTGAATTTTTATTTTATTTAATTCTGCACCTATTATTTTTTTATTCCATGATTATATAAATTTTTTTATCCTTAATATAACTCAATTATTTAATGTAAATGTTTCAACCTAGACATATACACACATCAATTAAATGGCTGACGAACTTTCTATTCATGTATGAAGAACAACCACCTCACGAGAGGATGTCATTCATTTTTCCCATTACAACCATTCATGGTATGGAAATATGAAAGAGAAATTATTTATACATGTTATATATTTTATTTACTATGATTTAATTGGTATTTAATTTTTATATAACAAATACCTTTATGTGTTCCATTTGGTGTAAATACAATAAATTCGTTTGTGGATGTGTGGACTACCGCCTCCTCAATGCCATGAGATACGATCACACATTACATGAAATGTATACAGGATGGTTTTAATTAAAAATATTTGAAATAAATTAAATATATATGATATTAATTATATAATTACATTTATGTAAGTATAATATATCATTTTCTTTATTACCCTCTTCACACACTAAAATAGTGATAACGTCGTTTGTTGACATGTTGACTATCGGCTCCTCGACGCGATTTGAATACTTTTAAAAAATAATATTTTTATATATAAGTATATATTATTAAATAAATAGTAATATATTATATAATTATCATTCGTTAATTATAGAATGTTACTTACCTTCTTTTCATAAGGATCATTCAAAAATTGGAATGTTACTAATGTTTATGTATGACCTACCATCTATTTGAGTATATCATTGGTTAATTTTTCATAAACATCATTAATAATAGGTTTTTAAAGGATGATTTTAGTATAAATATGATAACAATGTAATTATTTTTATTCTCAAAATGTTAATATAACGACCCTTTGATCATAGTTGTCCTACCAAGTCTTTTTTGACACATGAACTGAATTTAGTCAAAAACACCAAACAAAAAATGAATTCATTAAGAAGTTTTATAAAACATTGAAATAAGTGAACTAAATTTAATAATAAACATGAAACAAGTTATGAATAAAGAAAAAAATTAACATAATTGTATAATTTAATAATAAAATGAAAAATGTGAGATTTTTGACTCAAGGTAAGGGATTTCATCTCAATTTTCATACCATTGAGTCTTCTTTATTGTTATGCACAAATTCACTTTTTTATATTGTATATACTACCATTTTAAATCTTATATAATGAAAATATTTATTCTCAGGATATTAAAAGTTTTATTTAATATTATTCCCTTATGGGTATTATGATTCAACTGTTTCAAAGTGTTATAGGAAACATTGGTGTGTTTAAATATTATTTTCCTCAAGAATTATTTAATGATATTGAAATTGATATTATATTCATAAACGTCAAAAAACCATTTTTTACTGATCCTAAAATTAATAAATATTGATAAATCCAAATTCATTACTCATTATGGATATTTTATAAGGAATAATTTTTATTAATTAAATTGATAACATGATATGAGAAATGCAGCAACGTTACGGTTCTGGAAGCCACCCATAGGTTCCATGTACCCCGTTGGTCACATGGACTGATATGCATTTCACCGAATGCCAGAGGCTATCAACTAGTAGCGAGGGCCTTTGGTGTGACAGTGGGGAAATTATGCACTCATTGGTAGAGTAACACAACAGAAGTAAGAAAAATACAATAATGGAAGCAGTAATAATCCATGAAAAAGTAAACCACGGAAGACTGGAAATAATAAACTGGGGCATACATACATATGAATGATGCATGACACATATGTCCAACAAACCAGCCAAACAAATCACAATGCTAGAAAACAAAATAGTACTAAACCAAAGTACAAAATAAAATAGATAAAAAGCCCCTCGGAATCACAAGCCCAGGCTTGGCCCCATGATCTCTAGCACCACATCAATCAACTACCTAATGTAGAAGGGCGCTTATCCTTATCTATACCTGAAAAAATATAATCTGTTTGGGCCCAAAAGCATGTACCAAATAAGGTGTGAGACTAAATCCTAGTAGGAAACCACCAAAAGACTTGTTCCTAACAGTTAGTGAATATATGGAAGGTAACAAGAAAATGAAATTAATAATAAAGAAGTACTCTGTATTAAAAAATACACAGTTTCAATGAATCCAGTTTCATATATCAAACAACAACTAATCAAAGAAGGTAACCCTTTTTGTATTACTCTTAGCCTAACCCCTATGGTTTAACCAAAACAAGGATATATATTCCCAAACTCTCTGAAAAATAACTCACCTTCAATTCCACCTATAGTCATAATTGATTCAAAGAATCTCCGAGGAAGCACTCACCGTCAATTCCAACTATAGTCTTTCAGTGGTAATTACAGTTGCTCTAACGAAGCACTCAATGTCAATTCCTCATATGGCCTCGTATCGTATTTATAGACCCTCTGCGGGAGCACTCAACTACAATCCCTCCTATGGTCTCACAGCATGATAATCATAACAGACACTCTCGGAAATTCCTCAAAGTTAATATCTCTTATGGTCCCACTACAACATGATCCAATAGAGCCCGGTAATGAAAACATGCCCAACCGGTGAACAACGGACAATGTGAACCCCTTGGACTACTTGGCTATCAATATACAACATATCTGAATGTTAGATAAGATAAAACACTCCATCCTATAATACTAGGCATGGAACACAAATAGCATCCAAAATGTATAACTAGACCAAACGGTTAAAATGAGCAATGAGGGAAAAACCTCTGAGGCATAACAATTAAACCCATTCACAGTCAATTATCCTCTACTCAAGCATACAAGCATAGTAAGCAATTAACAAGGCTATAATAGTAAAAAAGCAATACCCCATTCAACTTTATTGATCAATTTGCACATATAACTTTAAGACAATCAACAGAAAGGCACAAACCACCTACCTCGATGTCGTAGGTTCATTAAATGTGAACCTCAAGCCTTGAATCTCTGAAAAAACCCCATATATCTAAAAAACACCAAAAATTATCAACTGAATATAAATTGAGAAAGAAGAGGAATCGGGAAATGAAGCTCTAGGATAAGGAAGAGCTTATAGAGGTGATCCTAATGCAATCAACGGTGGTCAAATCGCAGAACAGACGCTCGATCAGGGGATTAGATAAGGATCACGATCGTACCCTCGATCTTGGAAGAAACAAACCTAGATGCAGGGATTTTTACCAATTAGACGTTACCCTAATGTGATTAATGAAAAAAAGAAACTTCATGACATCTACTTTTTAAGTACATGGCATGTACCTAACTTCATCAGCCCCTATATTAGGCGGTCTCCAGGTCACCACACACAACTGTGTGCATGGATTCTACATGACCAACACCCGGCTACCCACGGTAACAAAATATATGACATGTACTTATAATGTACAGCGCGTGTAAATCAAAAATTTCCAAAAACACATGTTTTTCTCTAAAACACCAGAAAAAAAGGAAACATACCTAAAATGAGGATATGGGTTCTTACAAACATCCCCCCTTAAAAAAATTCATCCCAAAATTTCCTAGCAAGGCGGTGTAGAAGATGAAACACTGATCAACTCCGACCATGGAGATCGTACATCGGTCTCCTTCTCCCATGAATATTTATCTACTGGCATGTGCTATCATACCCCTCGTACCAGAGGAATATGCCAACCAAAGAGAACCTTCACACATGGATCAAAAATCTGGATAGGATGCTCCTCAAATGAGGCATCCACCTCCAAATCCACCTCTTCGAGTTGAAGAACAAGAGACAGGTATGAGAAGTAACGTCAAAGCTGATAAAAATGGAAGACATTGTGGATTTCAAAATACATCTAAGGTAACTGCAGCCGATAGGAAACCAGCCCAACTCTCTCTAAAACCTAAAACAGCTCGACGTACCTCGAAAAAAGCGTACCCTATATCCTAATCCTCTTGTTCCCAAACCATGGTGTGACAAGCATGAAAACCGAATCTCTGATCATGATCTCCAGAGGTCATCTCTGACGATCAACATAAGACTTTTTTCGAGACTGTGTAGTAGCCATCCTCTACTGAATCAACTGTATCTGCTATGTGGTCTCCTGGGCAAGAAGGGGTCCCAACATAGCCAACTCTCCTGCCTCCATCCAATATAAGGGTGGCCGGCATGGAATACCAAAATTATCCACATAAGGTGTCGTTTAAATATTTTCTTGAAAATTGTTGTTGTAGAGAAACTCTATAAGAGGTAAGTGATACTCCCAAGTACCTCCAAAATCAAGGATGCATGCTCACAGCATATCCTCAAGCACTTGAATCGAATGCTTGGACTGGCCCTTTGTCTATGGGTGGTAGGATGTACTCAAAAGTACCTGTGTACCCAAAGCATTCTGTAGCCACTTCCAGACTCGAGAAGTAAAACATGCATCCCTTTCTAAAACAATTGATTGCAAAACTCCATGTAGACGTACAATCTCTCTAATGTACAATCTTCCCAGCACATCAACCCAGAATGTCTCTTTGATCATCATGAAATGAGCAACCTTCATGAGTCTATCAATGACAACCCATACTACATCATTCTCTCGAGGAGACCTCGGCAATCCTATCGCAAAATCCATCACAACATCATTCCACATCTACTTGGGAATGGGTGACAGCTGAAAAATCCCTACTGGGTGCTGATGCTCCTTCTTCACTTTCTAACATGTGGAACACCTCATGAAGAAACAAGAAAAAACTCTCTTCATACCTAACTAACAATACTGGTGGTGAATATCACTATACATCTTGGTGACTCCAGGATGAACAACCCAAACTGAGGAATGAAAGTCCCACATCAGCTCATCACGTATGTCTGCTGACACCCATACACACCCCTGGAAACACAAGATCTCAACCTCACCTATGTTCTATCTAGAAATAGGGTACTCTCCTGACATGATTTCCCATAGGGCTAGGCCTTCTGAATATGATAGCTTCTCATTTACACTTGATCCACCGGAGTAGAGATAACAACTACAGAAGAAAGAAATGTCTTCCCCAGTCTGTAGTGCACCTCCAAATGCATCTAATATAATAGATCTATAAGCTTAAACTCACTACTGGACTTATAAAATGCATGTATCTAAGTCCTTAGGCTCAACGCATCGTCCACTACATTGACATTCCCAGGCATGTGGGCAATATCGATGTCAAAAGACTGAAGGTACTCAAATCACCATTGCTATCTCAAAATTCAGATCCTACTGAGTGAAGATATACATGAGACACTGGAGGTCGGTGAAAAACACATAATTCTCTCCCAGAAGATTATGTCTCCAACAACTTAAGGCATGAACAACTACTGCCAACTAAATATCGTTCATCTGGTAATTCCTATCATGTGGGATCAACTTTCGAGACCCGTACACAACGACTCCTTCCCCCTACATAAGCATAGTTCCCAGCCCAATACCTAAAGCATCACAATAAATAGTGTAGAACTTTCCCGGATCTAGAAATACTAGTATTAGTGCTGATGTCAAACTCCCTTTCAGCTCCTGAAAGTCTGACTTACAAGAATATAACCACAAGAACTTAGTACCCTTCTTAGTCAGAACTGTCAGTGGTGATACTAAACATGAGAAGTCCTATATGAAACGTTTTTAGTATCCAGCCAACCATATAAATCTTCATATCTCAAAGACTTTATTCATTTTCTCCCAGTAATCTACTACTCTCCCTTTATCTGGGTCTACTGATATTCCTATCCCTGAGATAACATGACCCATGAAATAAATTTGGTTCATCCTAAAGTGGCATTTTGATAACTTAGCATATAACTGATTCTCTATCAGTGTACTCAAATTGATCTCAAGATGAGTTTCATGGTCATTTCAAGTGTAAGAGTTCCCCAAAATATCATCCATGGAGACTACGAAAAAATAATTCATGAATAGATAGAACACACGGTTCATCAGTTCCATGAAAAATATAGGTGTGTTTGTGAGACTGAACGACATAACCACATACTCGTATAGACCATAACTTCTTTTGAAGGATGTAAAAGGTATATCCGATGGGCTAACACACAATTGATGGTAGCTGGATCTAATGTCCATCATCAAGAACACCCAAACACCTCGAAGTTGATAAAAGAAATCATAAATCCTTGGCAAGGGATATCGGTTCATGACCATCAACTGGTTCAGCTTCTGATAATCCACAAAAATTCTAAGGGCACCGCCTACCTTCTTCTCAAACAGAATACTTGAACCCCAAGGAGAAGTACTGGGTCGGATGAAACCCTTTTCCTACAACTCCTCCAACTGCTTTTTGAGCTCATACAACTCTGGTGTAGCTATCTCATAAGGAGGAATGGACAACAGTGACACTCATGGTAGGATATCAATAGAAAATTCCACCTCATACTTCGGAGGCAATCCTAAAAATTCGTGAGGAAAGACATCCATGAAATGATCCACCACTGCTGGATGACTTTTTGTAAAGTCCCTATTCATCCAGATATAGACTAGCAATCTGGGTTGTAACTCCTCCCAACCCATGATTCTTGGGTCCTGCTCTGCTTTCCTTGACATCCCATTCTCCCTTATGAAGAAACGATCCACCCTCTGGTGTTGTGAAACTACCCCTATAATGATAAAAATTGACAACATCCGGGAAGGGAACTAACCTCTCCATTCTGATAATGATATCATAGCTTGTCATCTCTAGGATATAATGGTCCCATAGGAAGTGACACCCACCAACCTATAGAGAGCACTCCTGTCACAGACGCACAGTAGTTGTTCTTGTCCCTAATGGTGTGTCTAGTGTTATGATTTGATCAGAAGAAATGATGCAGATCCCAAGGATTTCCACAACAACAACAGATATAATGATATGGGAAGCCCCCATATCCCAAAGAGCATAAGCTAAAACTAAGGCAACTAGGATCTTACCTCAAACTGTGGAGGTTCCGGGATTCAACTCCTACTAGATCTCCTCCACTGTAAAAGTATCACCTACACCATGGTCACGTGACCCTGCCTGACCACTCTGAGCTAATCCACATAGTTATCACTAAAAGCCTACTGACTGGCTACCAAGAACACAACCTCCTCCTTAGCCAGAATGGCCAATAGAACACCAGTTCCCAGACTGGTGAGAAACAGGTGAAACTGCTCCAGAACCAGGAGTCATAGAAGAAACCCTATCACTAACTACTGGTGAAAAGATCTAATAGAAGCACTAATGGAGAACCATCTTGCCACATGATTGGAACTCCACTGGGTCTCTCAGTCAATGTGTCCTTGTATGTATGACCTTCCCATACTGGTAGCATACCACCTGGATACCTGAAGGTACATATTTCTTACTTGGATATCCACGTGTAGTATCCCTACGATGCTTCTTGCTATCAGCTACCGAAGCACTGACTATGGATTTTGAACCACCCTTTCCCAACTATCCAAAATCCCTCAGATATTTCTCCGTGATCAGTGCCATGTTGAATATAGAAGTGATGGAAGTCAACATAAAGATGTTCACCTAAGCCTAAATCTCTTGCCTGAGACCATACTCAAACTATCATGCCAAAAACAACCCATCAAACCCATGAAAGGGTGTAATGTGCTGCAGATCAGTGAAGCAAGAAGATTACTCCATATCAAAAAGAGCATCCTACTTCAAACTCATGAACTCTCGGGCTCGATCGGCCCTCAAAGTCTCCAGATATAAGTAATCATAAAAGGTACACTAAAACTCTTCCCAAGACATGTCATGTTGGTGTACCACCTATGAGATCACATCCTAGAATATCTTGGTGTAATCTTGAAGCATATTTGCAGTGAACTTGACTATCCTCTCCAGAGGGGTCTCTAGATGCTCAAAAATCGTTAGCATGGAATCTGGCCATGAATAAACAGCCAGAGGTCCTCCTTACCCTGTCAAAGTGGGAGGATGCTGATGCTGAAAGACTCGCGTCAATTCTGCCATCAACGGGGAAGGAGGCGGTACTCCTTGGAAGGTATTCATGAACCTCATGAAGCCCTCTTAGAACTGTGCGTCAACACCTATGTTTGGAATGATGGTCGGTGCCAAGACTGGAACAACTAGAGGATTCACTGGAAGTCCTTGATCATTCATGTCATGTGTCTGATCGTTGCTCTGTAACTGGCATACAACACGAGGATGTCTCAGTGGTATGACTCTACAAGGTCAAGTGCACACCATAGATCAATATTGTCAAGAACAGAAAACTAGAAGAGTAAAGTGGGAATGGTAGAAATAAATCATTCAGGTTTCTCAAAACATGAATACACAACATGTATAATGCCTACATGAAATGTTCCCTTAAGACATTCACATGTGTGTGTACTTCTTCCAAAACTAGTCATGTAACACCCCATACATGGCATGTTGTCCTAACACATAGCGGGTACTTGAATCCTCTTCCACTACCCGAGTTCTCTCACATGGCTAGTCCACACAGTTCTCCGAGAACAATATTACAAGAAGTTTTATTACTAGAAACGACATGTACTAGATGAGTTTCACCGACCCATGTTGTTAGTGACACGGCCGGATACATGGCTCACACTACACGGTGTGTTCCATATGAACACAACATTCACTAAATAATTTACAGTGACCCATGTTGTTAGTGACATGTCCATTTACACGGTTCAACAACACGGCATGTACATCCGGTACACGGCGTGTCCTACCAAGGATTCCAAACCCTGTGTCCCTACCCACAGAGTCTAAGACATGGTTAGAGATGACACAACGTGTATATAAGGTACACAACATGTAAATAAGAAAAATAGTTTCTTCCCAAATACAAGAACACGTGGAATGTATTCAACATTACACGATGTGTATTCTAGGTTTTTTTGGACAGTAAGCCTCATAAACTACTCCAAAACCCAGAAAAACACAGAAACAAACATTAAGGTGCCAAATTTCGATCTGTGATGGCCCATACTCCTTGTGAATCAATGCTTGGTATCCTATAAATGTTATAGACAAGCATAACATATCAATGATCCACAAAATTCTAATCCATGAGGGCCCATAACAACTCAAGATCCAAAGATTGGTGTTCATTCAAACAAAACATTACACAACCAACCCAATCAAATAGTATATGTTTTTAGCAAGGCATCTATCACAAAAACATGCCTATCTAGCACAACATCTATCACAACAATATGAAAATGCTAATGCAACCTATATGAAATCTCAAGAATGCATGAGATGACATTTATAAAATGTTCATATATGATTCATGAGATGGCATGCCCTCATCTCATTGGGTTGAAATAAAAATAGAACCTCAATAACATGAACAATAACAACGCAAAACATTTGAATCACTCAAGGTGAAAATCAAAATCAACTCTAAAATTGCAAAACCAGAAAAATTGCAATATTTAAGGTATATTGGATTTTCCCTATACACGGGTTAGATACTCTCGGGCATAACTTATTACCACATAAAAATTCTATCATATACCTGGCTATAGGCTCCAAACAGTTTGTCAAGAAGAAAATAACTCCTTTGATACCACTTTGTAATGTCCCGGTTCCGGAATCTGCCCAGTGGTTCCCTATACCCGGTTGGTCACATGGTTTCAAGAACATTTCCCCGAATGCCAAAGGCTACTGACTAGCAGCGAGGGACTTGGGTGTGATAGTGGGGAAAATATGCCCTCATTAGTAGAGAAACACATCATAAGTAAGCAAAAGATAATATCAGAAGAAGTAATAATCCATGCAATACTAAAAAATAGAAGACTGGATATAATAAAATAGAGCACACATTCATATGAATGATGCATGTTAAATATTTCTAGGAAAGAAGCCAAAAAAACAATGGTGGAATAAAAAATCATACTAAACGAAATTATGAAAGAAAATAGATAAACAGCTCCTCTGCATTGCAAGCCAAATCATAGTACCATGCTCTCCATCTCCACAGCAATCAAGTAACTGAAGTAGAAGGCTGCTTACCCTTATCAATGCCTGTAACAATATAATCTGTTTGGGCTGAAAAGAATGGGACAAATAGGGTGTGAGACTAAATCCCAGTAAGCAACCACCATAAGATCAGTTGGTAACAGTCAGTGAATATATTACAGGTAACAAGAAAAAGGAAACAATAACAAGGAATTACACAGTATTAACTTGTCTATAGTTTCAAGTCATTCAATTTCATATATCAAACAACAGATAATCAATGTAGGTAACCCTCTCGGTAGTACTCTTTGCCTAACCCCTCTAGTTTAACCAAATAAAGCATAGATATTCCCAAACTCTCTGAGAAAGATTTCATCATCAATCCCCCCTCTAGTCAGGTGTGATTCAAACACTCTCTGAGGAAGAACTCAATGTCAATTCCCCCTATAGTCTTTCAATGGTAACTATAGGCGGTCTGAGGAAGAACTTAATGTCAATTCCTTTTTGGAATTGTAACCAATATATTGACTCTCTGAGGTAGCACTCAACATCAATCCCCCCTATAGTCTCACAACGTGATAAATATAACATAAACTCTTGGAAAGCCCTCAACATCAATTTCCCCTATAGTCCCACTACAACAGGTTCCCGTGGCCCCGTGAAAAGAAAACCTACACAACTAATGAACATTAACCAAAGTGAACCCCTAGGACTACATGGAAAACAATCTACAACATATCGGCATGTCAGATAAGATAAAACACTCCATCCTATAATACTTGGAATGGAAACCAAACAGCTTCCAAAAAGAAAGAACTAGACCAAACAATCAAAATGAGCAATGAGGTAAAATCCTTGAAGGCATAACAATTAACCCCATTCACATTCAATTAACCTATGGTCAAGCTTACAATCACAGTAGGAAATTAATAGGGCTAAAACAGTAAACACGCAATACCTCATTCAAGGGTATTGAGCAATTTGAACATATAACTCAATGAATTTCAATGGAAAGGCACAAACAACCTACCTCAATGTTGTAGGATTGTTATATGTGAACCTCACTCCTTGAACCACCCAATAACACCGTATATCTACAAAAATTCCAAAAAATCTCAAACAAATATATCTTAGGGAAGAAGATGAATCAGGAAATGATGCTCTAGGAGAAGGAAGAGCTAACCAAGGAAATCCCAACGCAATCGATGCTGGTCGATTTAGAGAACATATGCTCAATCGGGGTCTTAGTGAAGGATCACTGGTGTACCCTCACTCTCGAACGAACCAAAACTCAATGATGGGATTTCTGAAAATTAGACGCAACTCTGATGCGTTTAATGAAAAAGAAGAAATTACACGTCATGTACATTAGAAGTACACGACATGTAATTTCCTTCATAGGCCCCCACATTAGGAATTCTCGAGGTCACCACACAAGCCCGTGTACATGGATGCTTTATGGCCAGCACCTAGAAACCCGCGGTAACCGAGTACATGGCGTGTACTTTTAAAGTAGATGGTGTGTACTTAATAAATTTCTAGAAACTCCTCCTTTTCCCGAAAACACCATAAAAAGGAAAACTTACCAGAAAAAAAAAGACATGGGTTCTTTCAAATGCTTTGGAACGACTGTGATTGGTGGGGTCAAGACTTTTTATAGGCCCTGATTAAATTCTACATTTTCTTGAGATAAAAAAGTTAACCAAATTAAAATTTTTAAGCCAATGTTTTTTAAACCATCATTTTAATCGACTTTATAGTATAGGTTTCCATTAGAATCATACATAACATCTAATAATTAATTATTTACTTCATATATATTTCAATTATCATTGTTATTTTCCCTGAGGTTTTCATATGATCTATGAATTCCATTTATTCTCAGTTTACTGACTAAATGTAATGTGTTTTCAATTATTTACCTTTTATATTTATTATACCTAGTATAATTATTTAAATGGGTTATGTTATAAGTCTTTTATCTTTCCATGTTGATTTATTATCATTAATTCATTATATCATGAAGTTTATGTACATGAACTGATCAATTTAGCTCACCATTATTACGTTTCCTTTTCCCATGTTAGGAAGTTGAGTACTTTGAATGAGTTTCAAGTATGATGAAATTTTACTTATGTTATGATTTATTTTATTTTCTCAACTTATTATTGGTATATGTATGTAATCTAGTTTTCCAAAACTACTAAATAGTTTTTTTTAAACGGTGAGGGGAAAAGCCCCACAAATTTATTTATAAAAGAAAGTCAAGGGGATAAATACAAGAGAAAAAGTGAAAAACCAAATGCATTAAATTTCCCTACCTTGGGAACCAATATTTTTTCTTATCTTTTCTCCAATTTTTCATTCTTGGTCTCTTATTTCATTCCACATTTTGCCGCTGATACGCCCCCGACCTCTTCCTCCAGAGTAGCGGTCTGAAATTTCCTGAGATTGCTGCAAAAGTGTTTCAATATCTTCATCTGAGATGGCAGCTTGATCTTCTTCCTTCTTCTTCATTGCTTCCATTCTTTGTTTTTTCTTTTGGCTCCTTGTTCTTGCTTGTTTCCAACTACAATCCTCTGCTTCTGATTTTTCACCATCATTCCCTGTTATAACAGGAACCTGCATATTGTCAATCTAAGCTTCATAATTAACTCCCCTCGAAGGAGGCATGATTCCATCACTTGCTGATGGTTTCAGATCTCCTAGAATAGGTGAAACAAGATCAACATTAGAAGGAGCATTAACTGGTTTTAAAGGAGTAACAATGTGTTCAATTTTACAGTACTGCACATTATGCAGTTTTTTCACCGAGGAAACCAAATTAGAGTTCTATTTGGATGGTCCTTCCTCGGCTTGGGGCTCTGAGGTTCCTACATTCAGAATCCTCTCAATATCTATAACACATTCCATCTTTGACTTCCCTTTAGACAGATCAGACGAAGGTGCTAGAGTCTGAGTTGTAGCCAAAGATGCATTCTGTTTTTGTCCAGAATCAGAACAGGGATGAAGATCCTGATGAGAGTTCCCTTGTAATCCTATATGAGTGTCAACCACATCTGAGGTAGTCTGAAATGTGCCCAGAATTTCAGAACAAATATAAGTATGAGATGAAGGTTCTAAAGAAATAGTTGTCATGTTATCTATCATATCCTTCTCCCTAGCTTGCAAGGGTTAAGGGGGATCTCCCTGCTCCACAATCTCCACCCAGGATTTCTTAATTTGATTACAAGTCTTATTAAAATTCAGGTCTCAGGACATGATTCCATCCTCTGCAGATGGATCCAAGGAGTCTGAGACTTCTGGTATCGAGAAATCCTTATTGTTAGAAACAGTAGGTAAAGAATACTTGTTCAGCTGATCCAGAATAATAGATTTAGGTTTCACCCTTTCAACCGTGCCACTTGACTTGGAGTCGTGTCCTCTAAGGGAGCATATGCTACATACTATTGCCTTCCTACACGTTGTAGCATCCTGACCTAAAACCTTACAGGTTTGGCAGAATTTAGGTACCCTCTCAAACTCAATTCTCCGATCTAATTCCTTATCATATGTGGTTAAATAAACCCAATCAATAAGTGCTGAACAAAGATCAATCTCAACGAGGCATCTAGCATAATGGTTGAATCTAGCCATTTATGTTTCTCTATCCATTCTAATAGGAACTCCAATGTTAAGTGAAATATAATAAAGTATTCTAAGATTCCATAATATCCAGTTAAGACCAAAAATTTTGATCCATACCTGAGCTGAAGTGTTACCTAATTCATAAGGGTTGAAACTCTTGTCCCATTCCCGGATGTAGAAAGCACCTGGCCTAAAAGAGATTGAGCCGAAGCCCCATGCTTTGAGTTTGAGATCTGCAGAGGGTAAGACTACGTGATAATTATATTTAATATATTTAATATATTTCAAACATTTATATTTGGAACACCAGGCCGTGTAATCAGACGCTGACTCAATTTTAGGTTTGAACAATAATCCATACAATAACCATAAAAATAGATGGAAAATAAGAGTCATTAAAAATTACTATAAATAAATATATAATAATTTTTTATGATATATATAATTGTAATAATTTTATGAATGACAAAACCTTGATCAAAATAAGAGGACTTAGAATTTATGAAATAGAAAACATATATGAAATGAGTGATTATTACATAAAAAGTATCTTTAACATGGGATTGTTAATAAATAGGTAATAAACGGGTCACAAAAATTCACACAAGGTTTTATATGTAGGAATATGATTTTATAATTGATTTATAAAGAACTTATATTTATTATACATGAATATTAAATGAATATTATAGAGGTAATGGATAATGAAAATGGATTTTATTCACACTTTTTACATGTTTGTGACCCATTATATATTGACCACCTCTTTCTTATTTTTTGTGAATATACTGACCATTAACAAATATTATGATTATTATACATAAAATTATCGTTATTTAATAATCTATATTTATTGGGGTTTATGGTTCCAAATTTAACAAAATGGTAATGGAATTTTTTCCAAATATTCAACATTTTATACAATCATTATGTTATCTAGAAAACTTCATTCATAATGTGTATATATATACCATTTGAAATGTAATATCATAATTTTATTCATATATAATATAATTTATGTTTTAGTTTATTTTATTCCTTCATAGTTCATATGAACCAATGTTACCAATGTTTCAAATATTTCATGTTGTAATATCATTGCTTATTGGGTTTTTTTACGATTGTGTTTCTGATGATAAAATATTATAAACTATATCCCAAAAATTCTCATGACTTTTTTTCACTAGATATTCATGATATATTCACATAATGATCTCATTTTTCTTTTCTTCATTATATAATATAATTATGAAATGTTCTTTTATGTAATATCCACTGTATTTCTCACTTTACTGGGAATTGGTTTTCTTCAAAAATGATGTTTTTTTTGAAAATATTTTATTAATATCTTATTATTTTTAAAATACATTTTAATATATTTTTTATGTTTTCTGAAAATATTTTTAAAGGAATATTCATATCATATTCAAATCAATACATGTCTGAATTTCACAAAAATATGAAAGGAATCATCATTTTTATGTGTACGACATGAAATTTATTTTATAATATCATGACCAATAATTTTTTGAAGAATATATTATAATATTTCATGTTCATCTGCAAATTAAAATATATTTAAAAATGACTTACATCGTTAAAATATTTTTTCAAATCAGAAATACAGGATTCCTCAAGAAATATTTCAAATGATATTTCTAAATTATTTAACATCTAGGATGACATTTGTTGGTGTTACTTAATCCACAATGGATAAATTTTCTGAGGAAAATATTTATATTAATTCTATGAATGTTTTATTTTTTTGATGGAATTATTTTTTTGAAATTCATTTTTCGTCTACGGATTATAACATGAGGAAATTATTATGAAACTCGCTTACTTTCATGGGTTATTCTATGATGAAATGTTAATGAATCCATTATATTTTCCACTGGTTATGACATGATGAATTTTTTTTAAACCCATTTCATTTCATTGGTTAAGATATGTTGATTTTTTATAATATTTTGGCATGCCTATGTATGACTTCATTACATGATGTGTGATACATATATCTCCCTCTAATACATTTGGTAATAATTTATATATCGTGAAATATAATGGATTGGAATTGGGAGTAATCTAAGTTCAGTAATATAAGGCAATAATGGGATGTGAACATTGTTCAGTAAGATATAAATGTAATAGGGGGAACCCAATTCAGTAAATATTTTCTCTTCCATGATGGTTTTGGAAGAGATCATTGAAAAATATGGAAATGGTTTTCTAATATTTTGTGTATGATGTAAATTTAATGTGTTATGCTCGGGGTTTCTCTCATAGATCATATTAATTGATTCCCTTATTATTCATTTATTATTAACTATTAATAATTATACAATTAATATTGATTATGATCTTTGATATAAATGGTATGGTGTCCAAATGTTATTCTCATATTCTAATTATATTATGATCATGTTATGTTTTCTTATGTCCCTTTCATACCCTTAATAAGCATCTAATCTCACCCATTATTATGTTCAGTTACCCCAATTTATATTTATTTGTATATGTATAATGTTTCTAAGAAGTATTCTAGTAGTGAAAGACATATAGGGTGATGATTTAACTTACTTATAGATTATTGTTTTTTGTTTCCATGTTTCCAAAGGCACTAAACTATTAGAGTCTATAGAAATGTGTTTGCGTAAATCAATGAATATTAAATAAAAGTTTTTTATATATTACTATGATAATATTGTCTCATAATAGTTGATATCATAAGATAGTTTTAGTGAACCCATGGAAAATAAAATTAAAATGCCTTAGTGAGATCTATAAGTCATGTATTAGGATATTTCAATGGATGATTCAGAGTATATGAAAATTTCATAGAATTTTTTTAATGGATATATCATCTAGTTTCAAAGAAATTATATTCTCATCTTGATAATATTGGTTGTTGTGTCACTATAACATATGTACCTAAGGGTAAAAATCCTAAAAAAACTATATTAACCTAGAATCCACTAGGAACATGTGCGAAAAGAACTATCCTTATGACACACATTGTTTGAAATTTATGGGAGATTTGAATGGGGAATTCAAAATCTCCATACAAACTATTACAAAAGACGTTTAATAGAATATGATTCTGAATGAAATATGATAAACCCATGGAGTAATAGACTAAATAGAAATGATTCACGATTTAGACATCTTATGAGCAATTTTTCATTATTATATGGTTGAAAACTATGAGTATTGTTTATTACATCATTTTTTTTGTTTTTATTTAATGGATCAAACCTAATGGAACCAAATTTTTGCTGAGTTTGATGGATAATCAAATGGTTTTCATCTAAAGAATCCAAATTTCATGGGAGATATGATGAAACGTATTTTTTCAATGCTCATAGATACTTTTCATTATATTAATCATGATATAAATAAAAATTAAAAAATTAGGGAATAATATTTGGTTGATCCCTTTATAAGGAAACTCCAACCATCCATTAGTGGTTCCACTAATATACTATTTTATAAGAAATGCATTAGTATCATTTACATCTTATTTTATATTCTTCATTGTTTAGGAAATGAAAATTTGATTTTTATTGTCTACCATTTTGATAGTGAAACATATCACTTATGGGGTCTTATCAAGAATTAAATGTAATTTTATAAAATTGTGTCAATTGATTGGGATGAGTTCAAGGACTTATTTCTTAGTAAGTACATTCCTTTTATTAGTTTTATGAATATGTATAATGATTTTATTGAGACAAGGGAAAAGGATGATGAATCTATCAGATCATATAAGAAAAATATTACAAGAATTCGAAGATACACTTAGTGTTTTATCATCCAACCAGAATGTATGGTTGATTGATTCTTCAGTGGCTTAAACCAATGTCTATGATGTATGTTATACAAAAGAGACCTCACTAGCTATGAATATATTGGTGGATGTGTAATCAATTTCGAAATGTAGGTTGAAATTATTTATCAATGACATGGTTTTGATAATAAAAGAAAGATATAGATTGAGGAAAAATATAATTACCATGGAGAGAAGAAGATAATATCTCCTTTATGATCAAATCATTTGTTGAAAACAAATACAGAATTACATAGGGGTTAGTAAATTTTTTAACAGTGGAAGGGTTTTTCATTTCGAAACTAATCGTCAAAGTGATGGATGGAATTTATTTAATGATCAAAATATACAAGAAGATGCATAATTTGTACCACTCACACTTCAGTGGGTCAAGTGAATGATAATGTTAATTGTAATAAATAGTTCCCAAACCGAGGGTTAATGATGATAATCAACATCCTTAACCTCTAATGGCGAGGGAAAATGGGAAATCTCATTCAAATATTTTTTATGATGAGGGATTAAGTAAATATGTGGTGAAAGGTACACTTACCATCCACTAAATAATTATTAATTTCTTATTTGACTCTATATCTACTAATTATTTCTGAACTATAGAATATTTAAAATGTGTCATGATGCCACTCAAATTTGTTAGATGTGGATCTATCAGTGAAAAACTATATTAGATTGACGATATCATATAATTTGTATGATTAATATATGGTTGATGTAGGTGGAAATGTACTTACAAAAATATTTTTATTCTTCCTCTCCTGATGTAGTTACTAAAACAATTTAGAAGAAGAGTCTATCATCCATATGTTCTTTAAGGGAGAGTGGGGTTTCTTCATTAGGAAACACTTTTTCAACAACAATAGTTTAAATGAGTAGAATCCCTATGATTATTTCTGTTAAAAATTATTTCAAGGATCAGATGATAAAAAGTATGAATTTAAGGTATGATATATCTTCGTATAAGACATCTACTAGATTATTTTGAACACATGTATCAAATCATGGAATGAAGATATCTATAGTTCGAACATGGAGGTGATGGTTAGTGAAAAATCCCTCGTGGTTGAGATAGTACCACATTGTAGGAACATGGATTGTTCTTACACATTTCAATGTCACAATTTTAGTGGTTATAGGGTTCATACCTCTCATAGTATAATCATGAAGGGAAATTGGGTGCATGGGATATCCCTACTTGGTGTTCTTAAAATGAATATTGATTCATCATCCACCAATGCGAATATGCATGGAGGAGGGATTGTTCCTAACTAGGTTAGTTAAGTAATTATTATGAAATGTTTTCACAAGGTCCAAGGGGACTCCCTCATTGAGAAATCCACCACTATGAAAAGAGTTACTGATTTGTGCCTCTCCCTCGGTATTGTGCTAGAATGGGTTGAAACTGATTTATATAATTTTCACCATTATATCCAGGGGATGTTACAATTCCTTGGACAATAATTTATTACATTTGCAGATGCTGGATTCAATTCCCATTCTGAATGAAGGTCACCCACAAATAACTAGATGGGATTGTGGTAGAAGAATATTTGTCCTCTTGGGAAACTTCTATTAATCCATGTAATGTTTTAGTTTCTACTGGTTCCCTTCCCACTAAATTTTGTAATCATGTAAGAGCTGATTCTAGGGAGATCCATTATTTAAGGCCCCCTATATATATTTATGGGAGTTTCCCCATCCCCTATATAAAAATTTATTAATGTTGGATGGATATCAAATGGTTTGATTGAAAATATACATCGATGATATTCCTATTTTTGGAAATTTATTATTTTATTTATAGAATATTTATATATCCTCCTACCCAAATGTGATATTGAGTTCTAAAAATAAATCATACCTAAACCCACACCAATTTTGGAGAGTCCCTGTAAAATGAACATGGTTGAGTTTTTGTAATTGAATAAGAGAATCCAAGAAAACATGGGAAAGGTATTCATTCAGCTATGTGTACCACCATTTGTGAACCTCTTTATTTCTATGAAAAATAAATATGGATCAATGCGACTCTTTATTGATTATCATGATTTAAAAAATATAGAAAATAATAGAATGTATCATCTTCACCATATTAATGACATGTTTGATCAACTATATAGAGATCAATACCTTTCCAAGATTGACCTTCATTTTTTATATAATCAATTGAGGGTCAAGAAAGAGGATATATCGAAGATAACTTTTCATACAAGTTATACAAACATTGAATATATATTTATGTCTTTATATATTTCGATTTCCCTTTCTGGGTTAATGAATAGAATCCTTAATGATTACCCTGATGAATTTGTGTTAGTATTTATAGATGATATTCTTATCTATTCAATAATTAGGGAAGAAAATTACTACAACTTGATAATTATATTGAAGACCCTAAGGAAGTAGAAACAATGTGAAAAATTAATAATGTGTGATTTTTGGATGCAATATTATTAATTTTTGGGACTCATAATATAAGTACAGTGTATATAAGTTGATCCTTTATAGATGGAGGCTATTTAATGTAGTCCTAGGACAAGCACAATGACTAAGATCTATTGTTTTCTTCGACTAGCTGGATATTATTGATGGGTTGAGGATAATTTTATATGACTATAAAATACTATAATTTTGAGATGACATGGTTATAGCTTATGCCTCATCATAACAGAATATTTAGGATAAAAATTATCAAACTCATGATTAAGAGATATTTGTGGTATTGTTTGCATTAAATATATAAAGGAATTATCATTATACGGAAAATTGTGATAAATATACTAATCAAAAAATTATGAATTATATAATAAGAAAGAAATATTTGAACATGCCAAAAGGAAGATGGTTATATCTGATTAATAAATGTTAGTAATCAAAACATTACAACATTGGGAAAGTGAACAAGTTGGCCAAAACGTTTTATAAAACGGATCACACAAGCTTATTCATAATGAGGATCATAAAATATCCAAAATTATTCTATTTGAAAAGTAGGGATCTAGAAATCCAAAATCATGGAATGAAATTTTATCTTTCTCAATTGAATGATCAATCATATATCCATGTAATGATTAAAGAGGATTAGAATATAGATGTAGTGTTGATAACGAATGTTTCAAATTTTATGGGTTTATCATTGATCATGGTTTAATGATAAGGTTCAAGAACCGCAAATGTGTTCATTACATAAAATACATATTGTGAGAGGGAGACCAATGTTATTCACTCCCTATTAATCTAAGATGTATGACGATTTATAGTGTTTTGAATGTGTATTTTTTGTTTCTTTTCATGAAAAGAGTTATCACATAGATTGTATCTCTGTGCTTGGTATGTTAGAAAGTTGTAGTTGGGTGAGAATGCCTAATGGTTTGGATCACCCATTACCCAGACTAGAATGTAAATGGGGAAATATCAATATATATTTTTTTTGGACTCCATAAAACTTATAAATGGCATAATTATATTGGGGTTTTTGTAAATTGCATTAAAAATTCAACACAACTCATTGTTATTAGAGAATTATTATCTCTAGATCATCTTGCTAGGATAAACAATAATGAATTGTTAAGGTTTAATGGGGTACAAAATATATTTTATATAATTTGGATATAAGAATTATATCGAATTTATAGATAAGATTTATGTATGATCACGATACAAAATTGTGTTTTATCATTGTGTATCATCCCCAAATAGGTGGTCAATAAAAAATAACAATTCAAACAATATAGGTTATATTAAGATCTTATTCTTTTTATTTTAGTGGGGTTTGACATAAAATCCTTTAACTAGATTTTTTTTCATACCATAATATCATTCACCCAAGAATTCATATAGATTCTTATGAATCTCTCTATAGAAACAAATATAGATCTCCCACATGATGGAATAATGTTGCAGAAAGAAATAAATTAGGACATGAGATAGATGGAGAAATGTTAAGGAATATTAGATATATTCAACAATATATTCTGATAGCTCCGATTTGGAAGAAAATGTTTTCTTAAAATCATTGGTGTGACCTATAATTTGATGTTAGTGATAAGGTATTTAAATGATTTATTAATATATGAATGTTATGATATTTGGGAAGAAATTGAATCTAATCCCTATGTATATTAGCCCTTTTTATATTTTTAATCATATTGGGATGGTGGACTACAACTTGGTGATTCAATTGAACCTCTCTCAAGTCCATGATGTGTTCCATGTAACTCTTCTATGGATGTACAAACCTGAGTATTCACATGTACGGAACACAAAGGTCATACTACTGAATAAAAAATTATCTTATAAATAATAACTAGTATTAGATTTTGATCACAGAGAGAATTTTATATAAAATAGGCCACTCACTACTTGATATTTCTATGTTAAAACAAATATTTTGACAAAGATTTGTGGGAAGACGATGATATAATGAGGCAGAAGAATCCTTATATTTTTATATTATAATGATGAATTTTTTAGGGTGGAATTCTTTATAAGGGGATTAAAATATCTAATCTATAGTTTTTATGAAATAATTGTTTTGAAAACGAACAAAAAATTAGGTAATGGCCTACTTGAAACATTATTTCAAGCTTCTGCTACAGAAATTTTTTTCTAAGATTGTGTATCACACAACACTAGTATTTAACAAAACCACGATATATTATTAATTATTTATTTAAACGTGACTATTATAAAATAACCATTAAAAATAAGGATTATAATAATATTAACCGTTTTTCAAATATTATACATAGTGGATTTATATAACAAAAAATATAGATAAGAAAATATTTAATTTTTGGTAAATTATTTATATGTTTTGAATGTATTTATTCTTAATAGAACAAATTTTTATGCATTTTTTTTAAAATAAAACAAATTAGTTTTTCGAGACTTCTAGAAATAAAATTTGATAAAATAAACATTATTTAAGAATTCATGATGGTATTTTTATATTCTTATTATTATTATTTGATTTTTATTAGTATGTTTTTTTATTTATAGTGAAAATTACAAAATTTTAATGAAATAATGGATTTTTATTTAACTAATTTATAGTGTTAAATTATATTTTAAATTGAATTTAATATTAAATTAGTTAAATAAGTTATCAATTAATCCAATATAGTTCATTGGAATCAATTTAATTAAAAAAGTTGGTAAAAAAATTGTAAACTGTTGATTTTTTTCACTTAAAAAACATGATTTCTCATCATGTCTATGAGATTAATATTAAATTAATTTTTTTCACTTCTATGAAATGAATTTAGATAAATGTATTCCATATTTTTAATAATAGTTATTTTTAATTTATAATATTTTCATCTTAATGTTTAACCAAAATGAATTGTAAATGAAGTAAAAATCAATTACCATGTTGAAGGTAATAAAACGGGTCTACTGATTGGTAAAACTAACAAAATATTCGTAAAAATTACCTATCCACTTTTATAAAAAGAATTTCTAGAAATATTTTGACTATTACCTCTATAAGGATTGATAATGGCCTAATTTTGAGCCTTGTGACATTAGAAATGTTTGGAGCCTGTATTCCTTTTTAAAAATATCAAGTGTGTCCTCTCCTCAACTTATAAAGGTCACTAATATCCTCACTTACTCACACCTTCAAAACATGTTGGATCAACCAAGAACTACATAAATCTCTTCCTAACGTCCCTACCCTCATACTAGTAGTATTATTTAGTGAATAAATACAACCTAATAAGTATTTTTGTGCAATCCTTAAGAGGATACATGTAGAATAGGTAATGTTCATTAACAAGTGATTTAGTTTTTTACCGAATCCACCCATTTCAATTATTTTTATATCATACTTCTATAAAAACAAAATCATAATCCATATTCATTTTTTTGTTATGGTTTCTACCTAAAACAATTTACACCTCCATCGAACGGGTTAAAAGTCTTCATTCGTGTTTATAGTGGACTCTAACCTCGTGAATCTATATCATTGATTTTTTCCATTACCACCTCTCATGGATGGTCATAATGGTGGATTTATTGTTCATATATTATATTTAATATTTTTTTATTTTATTTTTTTCTAAAATTACCATTTCACACATACCTACATACTTTCCATTTTATGGGAATACGATAATTTTGTTTGTGTTTATGATGGAAAACCTACTCACGAAGAAATGTTATAAATTAATACTTTAATATTAAATTTATTAATGATGAGTTAAATTGAAAATATGATATATTTACATTACCATTATTCAATATTTATAATAAATTTCATTTAATTTTCTTTCATTAAATCACGAAATAAAATAAAAAATTGCTTCATGCATACATGTGACATACCGCCTCCATGAATAGTGTTTTTCATTTCCTGTCATTAAATATTTTCAATTACATTAATTATATATATATATTTAATATATAATATATTTAATTTGTGGTTATAGTTATGCATATTATAGAATTATGATGAAGGAATGTGGACAAAATATATAATAAATCAAACATATATAAAAAAACCTTTGTTACCTAAAACATAATTTTAACATGGAATTGTAAAAAAATGGAAATAGAGGGGTCATAAAAAATCATAAATGGTAAAATATATATGAATATATTCATGAAATAGATTTATAAAAAACATATATTTATTATATGGGAGGTTTTAATAAGTATGATGAAATCCATGACTAATGGTATTTGATTTTCATCTCACTTTTTTACTTTTGTGTAACCCATGATAAATTCACCAAATATTTCTTTCGGGTGGTATATATAATTACCAGGAATGATTTTTTTAAATAAGACACTTAGAATTTTTTTATTTGAGGATATATATTTAAATGGGTTTATTGTTCAAATCTTAGCAAGACATTACGAGATTTTGGTCAACAATTTTCTTCTTTGAGACATATGTAATGTTATGCCCTGATATTCTTTCATGAGGTCTATATACAATCCCATTCATTTGTAATATCATGAATTTTTTAATATCTTGATATTTTATTTTCCATTTCATGTTAGTTTTTTATGGGGATTACGAATCAATTTTACCAAAGTGGTAAATATTTCTTATTATAATCGTTTCATTTATTTGAATTGTTTCAATAATGTTTCCAACAATAAAATATTACGATCAATGTATAAATATTTCTCATTAATTTTGTTAAATACTCTTTATTCATGATATATTCATATAATGATACCATTTCTTCCTTATTTGGTTTATATTATAATTAATAATTTTTTTAAGAAAACCATACATTATTTCTCTCTTCAGTCAAAAAATTAATTTTATTACAAAACTATATTTAAAAACATTTTTTCCAAAATAATATATAACATTATATTAATTTCTAATAGGAATTTTACTCATGTTTTAGTTTTTACAAAATTATTTTGAAATAAATAATCATTCCACTTAATAAATGATGTAATTTTATCATTTTCTAAAAATGTAAAATTAATCATCATTTTTATAAGTACGACCTGAAAATAATTTTTTGATATCATCGAAAAAAATTGATTCAAAAATTACATTAGTAGTTTTCATGTATATTTTAAATAATGTTTTTTCCAAAATGTTTTACATTTTAAAAAATGTTTATTAATGTTGAAAATGTTATCTTTTTTAATACATGTTTTTAATGGTCTTTCAAAAAAAATACATCTAAGATGACATCCGTTGGTGTTACCTATTCCTTACAGGAGATATGATCCAAGAATAGAATTTATATTCTCTCTCTTAATGGTATATGTTTTAATGGAATGGTTTTTATGAAACTCATTTCTATAACAATGTTTATACCTTCCAGAAATGTATATGAAACCCTCTTCTAATCTTGGGTTATATTATGATGAAATGAATATGAAAAATTCCATTTTTCTAGAGGTTTTTATATGATGATATTTTTATGATTCCCATTTCATTTTAAGTGTTATTATATGACTAATGATTATCATAATATGGAAAAAATATGTATGATGCCATTATATGGATTGTGGAACTTATTTTCCCCAAAATATACTTTGTAAGGATTTATATAAGATGAGATAGACATGATTGGAATGGGGATGATGATAATTCAGTAAGAGAGTTCAATAATGGGAATTGAGGTCGATTTAGTTAGAAATGGTTAGAATAGTGGGTGAACCTTGTTTAGTAATGTAATTGATACATGATAATGTTCTTGGCAGTGGTCCCGGACTAATATGGAAATGATTTTCAAAGATTATGTGTATTCCAAAAACTCTATGTCTTATGTCATAGTTACACTCTTATGGCTCATGTTCAATTATTATTTTATGATTTATGCCTTAATAACAATCAATAAATTTTTTTGTGACTAAATATTATGATATTTCATATGCATGGTATTTGTTAAAAATGTTATTCTCATATTCTCATACAATTATGTTCTTTTTATTTCCACTTATCTCCCTTATTAACCATTAATGATAATTTAAGCTCATCCTTGGTTATTTTTCATTCCCCGGGTATATAAATACATGTATTATGTATGACGTTTCTGAGAAGTGTTATAGTTTTGATGAATGTAGAGGGGATGATGTAGCACATATATGTACCAATGATTATTTTTACATGTTTCCAAAGTAACTAAATAATTGTGGTCCTCAATCATATTTTGGTGTAATGTAATAAATATTAATCAAAAATAATTTAACATCAATGTATGATAAGACTGGTCCATTATACAGATAGTCATATTATTATTTTTTAATAATAAATCATTCAATGATTAATAATTAATGTAATTATATAATGTTTGGTATTTGTTCTAGAATATTGGCACCCACTAATAATCTCTAAATTAAGGGATTGAGAACCTATTATAGACTCAGCCTTTTTTTAAAACATGAATGTGAAAACCATAATTATTATAAGAGTTTTAACCAAATCTGTGATGAGAATTTTGGTTGAGATTCACAAGCAGTGCTTCGTTTTAGGTGGAGTAATAATTAAAAAAAGACCTTCTTTTAATGGATGAAAGAATAAACCAGACATGAATATATTAAAAAGTCATAAATTAAATAGTAATAAAAAAAGAAAAAAGAAAATCATATTGAATGAAATGACGATCAGGATGATAAGGTTCAAAGATATTGATCACAAAACTAACAGATGATGGAATTGAACAATATTTGTCATGATCCTGGAATAGAAATATGATTTGTAGAGATTATTTATTAAATTGTAAGAATGAATATATATTACATGAATGATTTTGAATAATTATATCAAAAATATATATTTATTTGTATTAACCGTTTTGTACCTCTAATGGATTGATCTGGCTTCTTTAACTTAAAGAACTTCTCAGAGGGTGAAGTGATCCAATCTATACATTTCAACTACTATCACATAAAAAAATATAAATTTTCCATTAAATTTTCTTTGAAATTATTCACTTAATATCAATTAACATTAAAACATTTTATTATTATATTAAATAATAATTAAAAACATTGAATATGATTTTTAGAATAGTAATAAATAATAAAAAATTTAAAAATATTTAAATGTAAAATGAATAAAAGTCTATAATGGGAAAATATTAATGATATCATAAACCTGATAATGTTTGTAATATAATTTATGTGAGTGAAATACATAATATATTCCCACAATTTTTCAAACAATTATTGTTGGCATTCTATCATAATAAAAAAATAAAACAATAAAAATAAAATTATTTACTTCAAATTGTAGAACATAAAAAAAGTATAAAATAAAATTAACTAGAATTAGATTATTGAGTACCTAGATATTCCATGGTGTTTCCATTATTGATGAGTTATCATCATCAATATATTATTGTTATTTCATAATAAAATGATGTACCACTGAAAAAGAGAGGAACTACTATCAGAAATTATATACTGTTGTAATATGTAATGGAAGATAACACTTCCATTGGTGAATACAAATTTTCTACCATCATCTAGTGTTATGATCATATTTAAAGGAGTTTAAATTTTACTTACAAAAATGTCAGAGATTATTCAATAATTGATTCATATAGAATGGTATCTGGTACTATCGTGATTTCACATGAATATAACATTGTGGTCGGAGAAACCACTACATCAAATAAGATCTATCATTCCCTAGTTGATATATAATTAATGTCTATAGTTGTTCTACCTTGGAGAAAGGAATGGTTCGTCCATTAACAAAAAGTGTATTTTTTATGTAGATTGATGGTACTACTACCGAGTTTGGTGAATGGTACTTCCATTGTGGAAAGCTACCATTACTAAAAAATAATTACTTCCATTGATCAATACTAAAATAACAACATGAGAAACATCATGCTACTTATCATCTATGAATTCATACAAGAATGTAGGCAGATGAAGTGCATGATTTATATTGAAACCTCATCACCTAATTACATTAAACTTGATATATTACAAATTCATCCATTTTGGATTATCATGATTGTGGGGTTATCAGTAGATATTAACAACAAAAAACATTATCATCTCCTGAAGGTTGTTGGTAGACCATGAAATATATTATTGATCAGATTTCTTTCGAATATCTGATCTCATGGGACTCATTATGTGACTATTTTTTATTGGATGAATGGTATAGTGTGATATTTAATCCATCATTGAAAATTCATAATGATGAGGGGTGATTTATTAAAAAATAATTACTACTAATTAAATGATCTAGCACTGGGGTCACCACACAGACCACTTATGCACAAAAAAATGGTTTATGTGCCAATGATGATAGAATTTCCCTCTTCATATTCTCCTATATGCAAGCACTCCTACATTCATTATATATCGTCTCACATGCACAACATCATCCTTGTAGGCTCATTATGCCATTCCTCCCATGGGTTTTACCCTTGGGTTCTCTATGTGGTTGATGGGATGGCCCATGGGATTTCATTGAAGTGAATAATTTTTTACTAAATACAGTATAATAATACATAAATAAAGATGTTATTTTTAATGAATAGAATAATAATAAATTATGATATTATAAATTATAATGAATAATTAATATTAAATACAAGTAAATATGAAATTATAGTTTTTTAAACACTTTGAATTCAATAAATTTTCCAAAAAAGTAATTTAACAAATTTGAGATGTTAACGTGCTAAAACACATATTTAAACTATAACATATGTAACCTTATAGTAAAAATTTTATGGTAGTTTAGGACATAACTTTTACCAAACACTATTAGATATCAGGTATTTCATTAACCCCCTAAAATACATTTTCATCGATATTATGGTGTATAACATATATTGATCAAATTTAGATATTTTTATATCATGCCCATTTCAATATCCAATGTTACCACATCTACATTGTGATTTTTCCAATAGACATTCACTAATCATGATTTTGGATCCAGTGAATCTTTTTATCATATATGTCGCGTTCTTTAGAAATTTTGGACATAATATCCAATTTTTATGTTAGAACCATACATATTTTTAGTAATTAAAAAAACCATTGTATATGGGGATTATCTTTTCATTTTTTTCATAATCATACTATATCCTTCAATAGTGTATCCTTATGAATAAATTATCTCCAATATTAAATTAAAATTCATTACAATGATTCCTAACCTAGCGCTTCTGTGTTATATGTTATAATATAATATATTATTAAATTTACTTTTCATTAACAGACATGTCCTCTATATGATCCGGATCAACTAACATTCATTCTCCAATTTCAATAATTATTTTTGGAGTATGAAAACTATTCTCATAAAATGATTCGTATGGTTCAATCCAGATACTTTAATTGAAGTAATTATAGAATAAAAATCCCACCAAAGGTAAATGTTAAATAGAAATACACATTATGTCAGGAGAACATCATCTCAACATGGAATTACATTTCTAGATAATCCATTCCAATTGTGCATCTACTTGGGAAAATAATCATAAAAAATGGATCTCTATGATAATATTGATTTAAAGACTATTGTAAAACATAGATGTGAATCATGGGTCAATATAAGAAACATTTTAATGTGCGACACCATAATTACAATGTATTTCAATAATATAGATCGATGAATGGCTCCCGAGAGGTGGATATTCTCTTATTTATAATAAATTCATAGACATAGTAAAAGGAATAATGATGGTGAATATAAAAACTTCCTCCTTTGAGTCATTAGGATTATAATGAAGAATCCCTTTTTAGCACCATCCAAATTCCTTATAGGTATAGGTAGAGGATTGTTGAATCCCATATGACATTGTATATCAGAAATTACTTGCGGGAATATAATGATACTTGCTGCATATTCCATAATTTATCAATTCAAACCAAACCATAACAAATATCATTTAAAACCCCTATACATCATTTTGGTATTATAGTGCATATAAATTTTTGTTATATTCTTCATCTTGTAGAACCCTTTTCAGGTCTGTTATGGATAAAACCCATTTCTTTTTCCCAGACACAATACTCCATCTCTATAGATGAAATTTATAAATTTATCAATAATTATTGATTTAACCATCCATTGAATATTCCATTCATCCTATTAAGAATTACTTATATTTTCTAGATATTATAGTTTTTCCATTTTATGAAAAATAAATAATTCCCCCTGATTAAAAATCACCATATCTATCTTTATTTGATCTCTTTAATTATGATCCTTATTAATCATCATCAATATCAAAACTTAAAGGTATCTCCTACATAATAATTCGTCGAACTTTTTTTCTATCCTAGGGTCGTACTATTTAGGAAATAATAGTCCTTGATTAGTTTTACCCCTATTATTTGTTTCATATTGTGCTCCATTGAATAGATTATATATTATCGGCTATCGAGTTTTTTATATTTAGAACATAATTTCCACAGAGTAGGCATCTATATTTTAAATGATTATAACATATAAATCAAGTTGAATATTTTAGTTGTTATGATTATATAATTATAATTTCCTTGATTGGTGGTTAATCACTATGTCATTCTATATAAGGTAATAACCATTTCTAATTTGATTGATCAATTTAAATTAAAAAACCTACTATAACTAAATGTACAGATAATAAAATATAATTAATTATTATTTTATTAAGATATTTTAAACAATCATTTCATTCACTTGAACATGTGAATTTAACCACATTACATATGAACTTGGTAACTAGGTTTCCCAATTAGAAAACCCCTAGAAAACCCCACCAATAGTAACTTGGTAAGAATTAGAAACTTTGAAACATGGTTATGTTCATCGGTGCAAACTATCCATATACTACCATTGACTTTTAATGGTAAAACAATATTCCAAACATGGAAAAAATATGTCTATATAGAGTAAAATCATTATAAAAAATAACACTCCCTATATTTCCCACATAAATCATTCTTTCAAGGGATATTGATAATAATTTATATGTGGTACTCGTGAACATTATTTCACTGTGTTTATATCAATATTTCACCAATGAATAATATATATATTGTTGAATATAATCTATTAGTACTCCATTCATATTTTAGATAAATAAATAAGGTGTGTTTACCAAGAAATCATTAATATACAATGATAATGCCCATACCTCTTGTGAAATGATTTCTTTGGTATATCATCTTTCATTACCCTTAGCTGATGGTAACATAAGAAAAAATCGATTTATTAAATGTATTTGGTTCCCTGTGGTTGGTCAAATATTTAATCAATTCATGGAAAATTATACATAGTATTAATATTGTCATCTTTTATCTCTATATAATCATTTAAAAACCTTATATACCAAAACTAATTTTCAATGAATAAAATAGGGGCTCCTCATGATTAAATAGTGTGGCATAAAAATACATTATCACTGAAATCCTCAAATGATATCTTTAATTCCACATCTATACATATTTAATTCAATAAAAATTTTCATATATATATATATGCTGGGTATCATGAATGATTTTAATGGAAAACTAAACATCGTGCTTTGGGAGATGAACATGTAACATTTCTTAAAAAACATCAATGAATTTACATAACATAGGTAAAACCTCTATACGTATGGTATCATTATTATCAAAGGATCATGATTGATCAATATCTATTCCATGAATTAAATTATGTAGAGTCACTGGGTGACCATACAAAAATTTTTTAGATGAAGTAGTTATACCTCTACATACCTAATATTCAACCACACCGTCAAAAATCCAAATATCCTTCATTTAGGATTTTTTTTCTATATACATTGACATAAAATACATACTAGAGACCATATAAATGTATACCACATATATAGTAAAATTGTATGAAAATAAGGAATTCTCATATATCATAAATAGAAATTCCTAACACAAGCTTATTGAAATATGAATCCCACATAGTTTATTAATTGGCAACCCCATTAATATGATGCTAGAGAAATATATAATGTGTTGGAAATTTTGAATAAATAAATGATTGTGAATGTCAAAAATAGAGTAAAAAATTATCTAACATTTAATTAATGATTAATGTACATTCCATCACATTATTAAGAAAATAAAATTCATCTATGTTAATTATAAAATATTTACCTTGACCCCTTTTCATTTTTAAAGATAAATTGCCTAAACATTTGCAGAATTGGTTTATATAATGTCTCTTCACCCAACAGTTAAACCATTAAATTTCAATACATTCTTCATTCTAATTTATTTCGTTACCTTTATGTCATTTTTACACACTTTTAGAAAACTAATATTTTGTTCCTATAATTCCTAGGGATTTTCATCCATCATTTATCACTTGTGGATATCTTATCATTTTATTCATTCCTTCTTGTACATTATTCTTCCCAGAATCCTCAATATACCCATTTTTTATAGGATTCCATCGAATACACATGACCTAGAGAGCTATTTTTGGCCTTATTGAGATAATATCATTATATTATTGAATATTCTATGAAACCAACACTTTCTGAAGGATAATATTTATCACATAAACTAAATAATCAATCATTATTTCCAGTCTATATAAATATTCAATATAATGTCTCACTAATTGTGTGATGTTATCCTCATTCTCAGTAAAATTTTCTCCTCGTTTATTCTAATATTGAGGAATTAAATTTACATTAATACGCTTTTCTAGAAATGAAAAATTTTATCATATAATAAATAATTAAAATTTCCTCCTTCCATGCTCTTTATTCCATATTATTCATTACTGTTCTAAAATAGTGACCATAGTCATTTTTAATATCCCTTCAGAAGATAAAATTACTTTATGACTTATTATTTTTCAATAAATACCGATGAGTGAATGGTATTACCTAAGGACACAATTAATTATATAACTACCTAAACATTCATATTTCCAATTAATTTAAAAGATATTTATCACATGGTTTTTTCCAACATTGTAACAACGTTTTGTGGATAAGTAGGTTTTCCTATGTTGGAGATATAATTATCATAACCTAGATAACATTTCTAATATAGTTATGAATTGATAACCCATAACACTGGTATCATTACATTATTTAGGGGTAATAACTTTGTATTGACTATGTGTGTTTATGTGGTTCACATTCTTCTTATTTATCCCAATAATTATAATACTCTATAACTTTAATTAGCTGATGATGTTGAATTTTGAAAAATAATTCATATTGATATTTCTAGACACTTCCCAAGTAATCATGATTTTTTTTCATAATACTTATTCTATATAACTCTCTTCCTCAAAATCTAGTCTGAAATGTTCTCACTAAACATGATCGAATAATAACTATACCAACTTAGACTACAAAAACATAGAGCTGGTAGTTATATTTCAATATTTTTAATGAAATATAAGAGTTTCTAAAGGATAAAAAACATAATAGTCATAGAATTTTTGATAAATAAATACATTTAGTTTAAAAAAATATTATGTGACATGAAATAAATTTGATATCAATATTTTCAATTCTATTATGTCCATAAAAATTGCACATAGACCTTCTTTAGGATTCCTGGGTAATGGGAAAAAAATTACCAGTTAGATTGGATTCTTAATTAGAAATAGAATACAATTGTTGATTTCATAACTTAAATAATGAATAATTGTTATGGAAGGAACAAATGAACAATATGTATCCATAATAAACTGAAAATGATATAATGATATTTGTAGGATAATAAATGAAATTTGGTCAAAGATAATCATTGATGTGATACTGATGGAATGATTAATGTTTGAAAACATAAATTTTTATTAAGGGGTTATAAAAATGAAATATCCTATTTTTGGAAGAGGAATACACCATAACCCATCAAATTATACGCCATAATACCTACCGATGTGTCAATGGTCTATATAATTATAGGACCCGCAAATAATCTGATCATTTCTAATGCAATCCTCTTTGATGTCATAAAGGAAATTTATACCATTCACTTGTAAATTTATTGATGAATAAAAATTTGTGTCAAATAAAATATTAAATATGGAAATAATAAACCTCCCTATTAAATAGAGTAATTTTGTTTTCTAGTGAATCATAAATTAATTAACATTGAATTGGTTAGCTATCATAAATTTAATAGATTGTTCAATTATTAAATATATATTGGTTAGGGTATAGTCAATGTGTTAGGTTTTCCATGGAAAATAATAATTTGGTTAAAAAATTTTAATTGGTTGGATACCTCGTAAATTGTCTAAAAAAACATCATCATAGTTCAATAAGAAACTATAAATATTCCAAAGAATATCTACTAGGAGTGTCTATCCCGGTGTGCAGTCTTCGACCCACACTTCATGTATGAGACTGATGATATAGTCAAAGATAAACCATGCCTTTTATTATTATTTTTCATAGTTGAATCTATACCAACTCCATGTAAACATCCTAATTTCAATACATGGATGTCTATTATTTTAAATTACATAGACATTCAATTTTCCATAACATATAATGGTTTTAATACTATGGAATAAATAGTGTTTTATAATGATTTGGATTATAGTGAATTAAAATAAATGATAGAGGGATAAATATATTTCATTTTAAATTCATTTTATTTAAAGAGTTATATCTTGAAATATCATCCAATGAAATTTTTTCACCACTCAAAATAAAATGTTTTTTGAATATATAATGAGTCCAAAAGAATGAAAAATATGTTAGAAATAGTGATCTAACAGCTTTGGTAGAATTTCCATTATAACATGATAAATGGTTCCTAATATTTATGCTTATGTTCCATGAATAAATTAATTTCATGGTTAAAAAATCAAATAGTATTTATATATAAACCACAGAAAGGATATTTAGTGCATAATACAAAACATTTCTAAAAGATAGAATTTTGTGTTTGAAAATACATAACTCTTATGCTAACCTCATCAGATGTATCATTACCACTTATATAAACAGAATAGAAATAGTAACAAATTAATTATTTTTCATACACATATTCATTCCCATTTATACTCTTTATATGTATCCACTCTCTATCTGAATTCAATTAATTTTCCACTTTTGTTTTTTTATATTTTTGATTATTTATATGGGTTTCATAATAATTTTGAACATATTTATTATTCATCCAAATAATATCATTAAAATATCATAAAATTTATTATTTGGGATTTTTTATAATTATTCATGATGTTAAAAATTATTTTCATGAGTATTTTTGTCTTTATTAGTGAAGTTTAAATTATAACAAAAATGTTTTGGTGATTTTTTTGAACAAAGTGTTTTTTATAATATAATAATTAAATATATATAAAACCTATATAACAAAAAATATTATTTAACTATTTATCCACATTAAAAAATAATTAATTTTATCATTGTATTTTGTTATATAAATTCATAATATTATTCATATAGGTGCCTAAACCCAGCAAACAAAATCCATTCCCTATTTTAAATTAATGATAACATGGTGGTTTTGATGTAATATCAGTATATGAGAAGAATAATAAGTAAATATTTTTTTTATTATGATACATGTAAAAATTGGATGTAATTATATATATAAATAAGGGATATTATTATATTACACAATTTAAATAAAATATTATCCTATTTTATACTTTTTTAACATAGTAAATTAATTATGATCATTTATTGACAAAATTACCAAAGGATTTAAAAATTTTTTTGAAAAAAACTTAATTATATGATTATATAAAAATTTATCCTTGAATCAAATCATTAGACCTATACTTGAAATACAGTGATGGAAAATGAAACACATTCTGTAATTTTGGCGATAATTTACACAATAAAACAAAAACAGTTTCAATTTTATTATGGGAAAGGGAAAATAGGTTTATTAATTTATTAGAAAATATAAATAATTTATTTATACCATTAATAATTTTTTTCATATAATATTTTTCAAATAATATTTTAAAGGGAATTATAAAAGAAAAATATATTAATGTAAAACTTTAACGTACATTGAGAAAAATGTGTTTCTATTTAAGGATTCCTTAGAAAAGAAGAGATTAGCCAAATTCAATTTAAAAAAATTATTATATGACTAAAATTTGATTATTGGGTTATTAATGACGAAAAATTTTAGGATGATACATACTTTTTAGAGTGGTATTCAATGTGTTGGGAGAGGCCGTTTTTATAATTGGTGAGAGTGGAATTTCTGTAAATATTTCATATTAGTACAAAATGATCATATATTAATGATATAATATAGATAAATATAATATAAATAATATATTCTATGATGAAATAGGTTTGACTATATCTCATTCACTCAACTCATGGAATTTTTATCATGTATTTATCCCGTTAATCCATGATTTATTATTTTTAACATTTTAGTTTTCACTATCGTAACTAGTTTCTACAATAGGTAACAAAATAATTAAAAATAAACACGAACTTATCATTATTATAAAATATAAACCTAATGACTAAATTTTTAATTAATATTTTTTTTCCAATTTCAATATTTTTAATTTTTTTTTTAATTTACTTAATATATAATACATTTAAACCGTTGTTGAGAGAAATAATTCATGACTTGTATAATATGAAACATAGGTTAATAAACTATAATACATATATTATAATTTATTATTAAAATTATAACCTTGATAAGTAGTAATGAAAAGGACTTTGTAAATTTCTATCTCATACTTATATATTAAATGTCACTGTATTATCAAAACCACTATATTAAACTAGTAAACTAAAATATCTATTTTTTTAATAATACCAAAAAATTGAATTTGGATAATATAATTATTATTATTTCAAAAAAAAATTAATTTTTTAAAATAATATTCTATGATCTAGGAACTAACCATTTAAATATACTCTTAAATAAAAGATCATTAAAATTACCATTGTGTGATAGTTCCTGAAATAGTGTTTACATAATATAGTATGATCTCAGTGATTACAATAATCATTTAATTTAACCACATGAGGTGTGTTCTTCTAGGTATTTTATTTATTGTTACTTTAATGTGGTTCTATTGTTTTTTAGATAACTATATATCATATTCCTTTTCATGTGTATAATTATCATTTTTATGGAACTTTTAGGTGACTAATTCCCACATTAGTTCACCCTTTAGAGAGGGGTGATATTTGGGATCTGAAGACAAGAAAATTAGATTACTTGGTTGATATTTGTAATATTGATATCAAAAAAAAATCAGTGTGAGTTTCATATAGTATATTTGAGGTCAGATTAGAAATATTCCAAACATGATATCCTATACACTATTTTTATAAATATGATTATGTTGTTTTTTATTATCCAATAAACATTTATTAAATTTTTTAAAGTGTTTATTATCAGTTCACCCTTGCTTATGTTTTTCTTATTTGTGATAATATACTCAACCCTAATTATTATTATATTAGTGGGGATAAAATTTAAATACTTGGTTATGGATATTTATTGGTGATTATTAATTCATGAATTTAATTATGTACCGGTGATTACCATTTAATGAAATTTTTATATATTTGTATGGTGATAATCCATTCACCATATATATATTTATGGTAATGGTAATAACATATTCCACATGTTATGTATATTACTATAGTTATAAACCATTAAACCTAAAATCTATTAAACTCATTGTTATTAATGACTAAATATGTTAATTCATTATGATTTTGGTGATATCCAATTCACTATGGGTTTTTATTTGATTGGTGATGAACCATATTTGGTCATTGTACAATAAAATTATTTATAAATACAATTAAAATAAAACTATGAATTTAGAATTTAGTTTCTATCCCATAAAAAATAATTTATTTTAGGGGATTTTTAAAATCCAATGAAATAAAATTTAATAGAGAAAAAGGGGTGTGATTGAGTTTGCGGAAAAAGTGAAGATTCTACGAAATGTTTTTTAGAAACTAAATACAAATAATATAGAAACCAAACTGAGTTAAAAGAATGAAAATAAAGAATCCATAATTATTTTTTGTTGAAAATGAATCCATTTATTTTAAGAGGTATATTTTGAAAGTGAAAAATCAATTAGGGTCATGAGTAGGGAGAGAGCCCATTCCTACTTAAAAAAAAAAATAGAATGTATGTAATTACAAGGGTGTTTAAAAAGATGAGAATTAGTCAAAATAAATTAATTAAAATCAACAAGATGAGAAAAAAATATAGAGTAACAAAGGTCCATCTCAAAGAAGCCTCCCCAGTCACTGTTGTCACGACCCATCCTCGGGGCCCGTGCCGTGACTACCCCAAGCCTGCCTTCCATAGGCCAGGGGCTGGCGACTAGTACCAAGGCGTAAATGCCAAAAAAAAGGGAAGGCATTGCCTTTGTAATGTAAACAATAACCACAGAGTAAGAAAGCAGAAAAGTAAACACTATGTAAAAACTGTAACAAGATGTGTTGAAAGTAAAATGGGCTGGAAATACAAGCCCAACTGTAAAGTACAACTGAAAGGGAAAAATAGAAACTGAAAAGAAAAGCCACAGTGTCGAGCCGTCCTCTGGAAGTCCCACCTAATGGGTGGGTACAGATAACCTCCACTACTCCTCGGGTCCACCTAACCACTCTGAGTATGTCCCGCCTAGTGGTCCACCTCCAAGTACCGTTCTACTCCGCAAGCCTCCACCACAATCAGCGTTGTCCGTCGTCTGCAACCAACACAACGTAGTGCAGACATAGCCCGTGCAGGGGTGAGTATAAGCTACTCAGTAGGGACCCCGAGACCCCCGAAGGTCTCCCAAAATCCACATAGGATAAACCACAACAGAAAGATACAATCATAAAGTAACAACCGACACTGCTTAGGTATATGACCATACATATACCTAAGTCATCAACCCCCATTCGGCTCCAACATCTGAGCCCAAGCACAACCCAGTCCACACAGGAAGGAAAACGTATACCCACACAGGATAGCTCAACACAATCCATAAAGGAGAGTAAACCGTAAATCCACACAGGATAGTTCAACACAATCCACAATGGAGAGTAAACAGTAAATCCACACAGGATAGTTCAACACAATCCCCAAAGGGGAGTAACAAAAGATTGAGCTCACAAAGGTATACTTCTTCGTATGACGATAAAGATGATCACTGATCCATCTAACTCATCGGAACCACAAAGGATCGAAAGGTAATAACCCCCGCAATGACCCACACAAGATCAGACCCACACAGGGTCAATAGGTAACTAACCCCCGCAAAGACCCACATAGGATCGGGCCCACACAGGACCTATAGGCGATGGCTCACACAGAACCGCTGAGCACTGACCCACACAGGATTGTATCCACACAAGATTTGTAGCACCGATCCACGTAGGATCACTGAGTGCAGTAGTCATCGCAGTCCACTGAGGATCTCTGCATAGTCGTCGTCGCAGTCCACTGAGGATCTCAACACAGTCGTCGTCGCAGTCACAGTAGCAGTCGCAGCCAGCACTAGGGTTCCCGCACACAGCAAGCTCGTTCGGGAGGGTCTGCTCCACGAGCCAAGAGGTTGATACATCAAATGACACAATGTCTGAGGTTGATGTATCAAAACGTTCCGTATCATCAACAGGAACTCAACGTCGCAGACGGCGCGTCAATCGGACGCCCAGTCTGAGAGTTATTGGCCTTTTCGTCCTAGGGGCCCGGTTGGTTTTTAAGGCAAAACCAACCCGACCGTACTCCAGCTGTGTCCAAACCTTGGGCAGAGTTTTCCAAAAGATCCGTCTCACATAGAGGAATTCCAAAAAGTCGATGGCACGTCAATCAGACGTCCGAAGCTCACGATATGTGCTTTTCCGCTCCGAGGGCCTGGTTGGTTTCGTGTACGAACCAACCCGGCTGAACCCAAAGTATTCTGAAACCTTGAGTGTAATATACCAAAACGACCGTCTCTATCCAAAGATCGCTTTTCCACTTACGGCGCATCGTTCGGAGGCCCGTAGCTCACGTTACGGGCAAAAGACCGAATCGGTCCGTAGACGGGGGGTCTGGGCCCGGGCTGACCCGGCCTGCACCCCCCTGGATCGGCCCGAACCGGGTCGACCGACCGGGGTCCGGGTCGGACCCGGTTCGGCGCGGACCGTCCGGTCGGGCCGGCCCATCTCGGCTCGGCCAGGCGACCGAGCGAGGCTGCCGCGGGGCACCGCCCCCACGGGAAGACACTGTCGCGGCCCCGCGTGGGGCCGCACTGGAAGCAACGGACGCGGCAAAGGCCGCGTCCCATGCGTGTGAGCCGGACCCGCGCGGTCGCGGGTCTGCTGGCCGCCGCCACCGCGGTTTTAGCCGCGGCGGCCCTGTCCGGCGGCGCACCGGGGCGCCGCCGCCTCCTGCCGCCGGAGACTTCTACGGGCCATCGGAGTTGCTCCGGTGGTCCGTTTTCCTTCCCGTCTGTGCCGCTGCTCCTCCCGGGACTCGTTCTTCTCTGTGGAATCATCAAATTTCCTTTGTGGCATGCTTTTTTCGCCTTCCAAATCCGCACAACAACGAAGAGAGGCGGAGGGTTGTCGGGCCGTGTTTGTTTGGCCCGCACCCTCCACGTTAGACGGTATCAATCGGTAGGATAAACCAACACATGACAAACGTATCAAACAATTTTAATAATTTAAAATTTCACTTGACCCAGGTTCTTGTTTTAAAAGAAACAATCACGGGGATATAAAAAGGTATTTCCAAAATAAAATCCTTAACTCGTCAAGTGTCGCACACGCGTTCTTCACCGAATTGCTCGTCGCGGAAGGAGGGAACTGTCGCGTTGTCGCGGTATCCGGCGTTACGTTGATGAACTCTGAGGACCAAGAAACAACAGATTTAATTTTTATAATTAAATCCGTGTTTCTTAAAACCACAAAGGAGATATAAAAGAAACCCAAAATCTCTTACCTCCAGCAGTAGGTGATCAGAGATCGGGGCGGGGAAGAACGACTCGGATGAAGCGTCGTCAATCTCTGAGGGTGATGGCGTTCTTCACATTCTACACATTCTTCATGTTCTTCGCGTTCTTCGTGAAGGTGGGTGAAGGCAAAAAACTTGTCAAAACTTGTCAACGAGCATTTTTCCAGATGTCGTGTGTTGGCCTTATTTTTATTATTATGCCAATGGATTTCAAACCGGTTAAGAAACGAATAAATTAAAAAATAAAAATAATTCAATGAAGAAAACAGCCCAATTAAATGGTGCGTTACGAAATTAAGAAAACAAGTCAGTTGACTTCATAATGACGGGTTTTCTCGGGTGCGTTACTTATCAGAAAAGAAACGGTGGGGCTCTTGCGGGCCCCACCTTACAAAAATCCTACCAAGAGGGTAGGATATTTTTGGATAGCACCCTTTCCGCATCAACTCAGCTTAAGAAGCTTTAAGTGGCTTCAAGTGGCTTCCAAGTGGCTTAAGTGAAATAAAATAATGTTTGTTGAACAATTTATTTTATTTCTTAACTTTAAGCCTGAAAATTAAAAAACTCACCCGAGCAAACGTAACTCCGGAAGAGGCGTTTCTAAGAAAGTACCGGCGCATTGATTCCATCGGTGCCCTCAGATTTCGATTCCAAGCACCGGTTCAAAAGTTATAAAACCCCGCTCGTCCGTTCACTGAACGTACCCGAGCCAAACTTCGGAAAATGATTCCTGGCACACCGGGCCTTGGAATCAGGTTCCATAAGAGACTACATTCTTGTGAAATTCCAAAGAAAATTAAGAAAAAAAATTCCCTTGAAATTTACATGTCTTTACAAATGTCTTGGATAGAGCGTCAAAAACTCTATTGGACTCTTTATAAGCATGAGTGATATTCATATTAAAATATTCAATAAGATAAATAAATTTAATCAATGGGGGATGAATTATCCATGGATCATTTTTGGACCTGATCCTCATGATATGAATAATTGTAGTAGTGTCATATTACACATAGATAAATCAATATCTATAATAGAAAAGTACTTTATAGGTTTAATAATGCCCATAATTCATCTTTATTAATAGATTTAGTTAAAAAAAAGTGGTGATGAAAACATAATTTAATGTATTCTAAATGGGTATGGAAGAAACCAAAACACCCTAAAGGTCATAGTTCTCCTAAATCCGTACAATACACTTACATATTCATCCAGAGTGAAATCATTGTAATTCATCTAAAGGAATTAATAATAATAGGACTTTTATCCTTAAAGTAACATAAAAATATTTCTAAATAATCGAAAAATTTAAATATTCATTTATGGAATGTATTACAATTTTAGAGGGAGAGATGACCTACCTATAATTATCATTCATTCTAGCTTTCTTAGGGGGGTGTGATTATCAATGGCAAGCACATTTAATTACATCAAAATTTTACAAATATAGAAGACTATATTGTTACCAAAAAATCTTTTACTTGATCACTCTTACCAGAACAGCTGATGGAATACATGAAAGCCTCAGTACTATCCATATTCATATCTATAACATTGAAAATATAAATATTATAATAGAACCTTCTGAAGAATCTACAGAAAATGATTAAATGTAGAATAAATTCACCATCTTGCAAGCATAGATAAAAGGTCAAAGAATGATGGATTCCAGCTTTATATAAAAAACCATAAAAAGATAACTTTCCTTTCTAAATTTACCAAAGCAAAAGAAAATGATTGGGATGGATGAAAGGATTTAAAATATTTTTTGAAATTGTTGAATATAAATCTTCCAATCACATATATACCTAAAATAATCTAGGAAAGGGAACATTCTAGTGGAGCTATGAGTCCAGATCAGAGTATCACAATCACTAAATAGGTAAATCTGAAAATTCATTCTGATTTGAGTGTAATGGTGAACCTTCAGTTTAGTGTTATATTGAGATCTAGTAACAGAGATATGTTTCATGAAAAGGGCACCACCATTATTTCACTGATTGGAATGTCAATGTAATATGTGGTCCATAAAATCAGAATAGAATACTTATAGAGCAACTACCTTGAAAAATTCTAGAGCTCACGATAAGACTATTTAATGGAAGTTCAAATATATGAAGATATATAAAAGAATAACATAATATTAATATTTGTTTGAAATTTATTATAATTAAATTATATGGATATTTCATTGGATGTACCAATGTTCTATGTGAATTTTCTATGAATTGGATCTTTGAATGTTCTTTGATCCTTAATTCACATTCTCCCATATCAATGTGTTTAATTCAGTCCTTATAGGACACTGTGGTGAGTTTCTTATCATGAATAGATCCAGTCCAAAAAATTCCTAATCAACACTTGAAACTCATTAATGATAGTTCTATTCCATATATAGATAGAAAAATAATAGAAAAACATTTAAGTGATAACCATGTTCACAAGAAAAACTTTCTTAGCCTAATACATGGTATTCCCTTTCAAAGTGTCTATATGGGAAATAATTATGAACTATATTATTTTCAGGTAACATATTTAAACTCTACCCAAGAGAAGGGGAACCATTAGATGGATGAAGGGGGCGTAATGTATATTCACCTAAGGTGGTTTTAAAATCATGTTTTTTTTATGGATAATAATTCCATTTCAAAACACCCTAATTGATTTATTCCAACCAATCACATGACTAGGAATTTCCTCATAATGAGAAAATGTTTTTAGATGCATGAAATATTTCTATTTTTAGATTGATCAAACATCAAAATTTCATCACCAAATATTATTTTGTAATAGTAAAATAGATCCATTCCATCATTAATATTCTTTTATAAATCATTATGCATGTGATCATTCAAGAAAACACAATGGAAATACATGATAACAGAAAAGAGAAGTCTTGAGAGAGGGTCCACTTCCTGACCCCCTTGGAGCATCACAACTATATTCTGGGTGACCCATTAAATAGAATAAAGATCCTATAACTACTAATGATGGTATTGACCATGTTTTTGAGAGAATTAGAGAATCAATTATATCTTAGAATAAAAAAAATACATTTCTCCCTTTTATGGCATAAAAGGACATAAAAATGAAATTTTGGAGAGAAAAAGACTCATCCTTGGCCTTATTATTCATTATGTTGATACATTACGAATTAGTGAGGATACAATTATGAATTATGCTTCCATGGGAAATAATAAATTTATTATAAGTTATTTTTCCTCTATAAATATGTACCTACTATGACCCAATAATTTCCCTGATAATTTTTGTGATGGTCTTCCTAATGGAATCTAGCATAAATATTTCATATCCAAAGAATTTTCCTATTTTGAATATAATTAATTAGACTAGAATTTATAATATATGGAATGGAAGCATTATTGAAAATCACCCTCACAAAATTGATGATCTTATGACACACAATATCCTAGTTATCATAAATAATTTACTGGAAAGCCCATTTAGTATTTCCACAAATTCATTGTTAAAATAGAAGACAGAAACCATAACATCCAATTCTATAAGATGTGTATAAAATAAACTCCTATTTCAAATCTAATTATTTTACTAAATAATATTACTCATTTAATGGAATGAATATTCATACATTTAGAATATGATTAATCAAACATTTTTAATTGATTTAAATCATTTATCATAATTCAATTTTAGTTTTTTTAATTCTATTTTATAATTTCCTGAAACAGTGTATAGTAAATATTGAAAAATAATTGAAAGGATATAAAAAATTGAGGAAGATTCACACCTCTACTCCCATAGTGATTGAAAAATTCTATATATTGATTAATCATTGTTAAATGAATTGTTATCTCACTAATTTTTTTATCATCAATATTCACCAAATGTTTCATGATGAATGATATAAAAGAGGAATTATTTCCTTAGGAACAAGCAAAGTGAGCGACATAAAATTCAAAAATAAAATTAAAGAAATAATAGTAAAAAAACATCAATCCATTACAATTTTTTATCCCCATCTAATTTTGGAAATCATATTCATTATAATTTAAAAAAATAATTACAAAATCTAGTAGAATAATTATTAATAAATAATAAAATATTTAAACATAATAACTATTTGTATATGTCAACCATAATAAATAATCATTCTTCATATTTTCTCCAATTCATCCCAATTCACCACATCTGGATCATTTTTTCCCTTATGAAAGTTTTATATATCACCCATTTTATCTATTTTTAGTCAAAGGCAAAAAAATACACTATATATCATAGTTTTATCACTTTATTTCTAATTCCAATATTATATTCCATGAGAGATTAATTTTACAAATGAATTAATTATAATCATAATATGATATTGTCTAAGTGCTCTGTAGTATTTGACTAGTTCTAGTTTCAATAGTAGCCTAGTTCACATATGATTTATTATTTTACAAACATTATTTACATGATAAATCATAATCAATTAATTTTATTTTCAGGCTAAATCATCATATTTTCCTTTTCTTCTAATTCACAATCATTTGGTAACAAATCTATAAGTATTCCCTTCTCCATTAAGTTAGTACCACCAAGTTATCCACATGTTCTTGTTGATCACCCGACAACATAATAATGTTATTACACACCATTATTAAATTCATATATCCATTTTTATTTATTAAATTATTTATATAGTATGCATTAAATGGTGTATTTGTTTTTCTAATTTTTAATGATGCCTTTCTTTCTATCGCGAAATATTTTCTGTGCGGTTTTTGTTTCTTAAGGGGTTATATAGACCGTATACTTGCCTTTTTTAGGTTTACACCATCCTTCACCACCAATATGAGATGAATCTATTATCTTTAATGAGTTCTTCAGTTTTGGAGTTTTTTTCATTCATGAACATGAATCAACATGGGATCCCTCCCTCAGGGGTGACTGAGTTCACCTAGAGAGATCAGATTTGAACACAACCATAATGATGGATTCCCCATTCATTGATAGAGAAGGAGATAATTAGGTATGTCATATAAATAATTCTAATATAGGATATTCTTGAAGATCATATAAACCCCAAATCTATACACATTTGTATTTTCCATTGAGGCAATGGTCTCATTCCTAATGCCAGAGAATAGTGAATTATATGCCCCACATGTACTCTTTGATAGTGAGAACTAGAGAATGACCACATCAGTGTGTAACATGAATGTTCGTGAATAGGTGATATTGGGACCCTAGTAAAGGGGCATTTGTCCTATTAATGTTTTTTTTTCAATTCATGTACATTTTGGGTGGTTTATATTACGTTGTTTTATTCATATGCTCCCCATATTGAATTTTATTTTCTTTAACTAATTATATTCTTCAAAGTAAATTATGTGATGATCCTACCCCATACACATTTTCCATTTTATAGATGTATATAGATCTTTATATCCATTTACTACATTCTTTTTCCCATTATTTAATATGGTATCTCAGAACATATTTTTCTACTTGATTATAATTGAAAAAAGAACCATAATTTAATTAGTAACATATATTATTTTTTAAACAAATCCATTTATTTCTAATTTTTATACATCCATTTGTTATTATTTTTTTCTATTAAGTAATTCAGTCATACATTTTGGATTCATTATGTATTTTAACCAACATGTTTCGTTTTGTAAATATTAAAATTAAAATTTATATTTTATTCTACCATGTTTTCTGATTATACATTCTTGAATATTCATGTGAAATTTCGTTTCCTATTTTTATGAGACTTTTTGAAATCATCATTAAATATAATATCCTCATTCGTTATGTGATTTTTCACTACTATTAGAATAATTTTTAACTCCATATATTTATGAATTTGTCATATGAATTTATTTATGTCTCTTAATTTTTATTTTTTATGAAACATGAACTATAAATATTAATCAATATTTTTTTAGTTTTTATAAAGAAAAATTAAACCCAAGTGATCCATGAAGGTCTCTAAAGTAAGACTCTCATGACACCCAACCAATTTCATCACACTCTTCCATAACCTATTGAGATCCTAATGGTTATGTGTATATAATTTCAAAAACCTACCCCTGAGATTATCTACCATGTTATAACCATGAACTGAATTATAGTGACCCAGGATTCTCATACATGGATATTAAATAATTTTATATGAATATTCAGATAACAAAAAATGAATAATCATGATGATCACAATATTTTATTGTCATTGGAAACTTAGAATTCAATATTCTAACTTGGTGAAAGATCATCAAATTTTTCCATAAAGATCATCCAATTTAGTATTCATACTTAAAACATTTCAACATAACATGGGGAGAGAAAACATAAGAATAGTTGTGATCAGATGCTCAGTAAAGTTAAATAAAAGACATATTTATGAATAACATGAACATAAGGGTATGAGAACATGATCATAAAATTATAAGGTCATAAATTATATATAAAATAACATACCAAGGAGTGAGGTCATAAATATTAGTGGACTATAAGGCATGAATTATAACAGAATTAATAGAATAATTCATGAGGTCCTAAAACATGAATAATTCCGGGAATTTTTAGCATATAAATAAGAATATAAAATCATTTCTGTCTTAGTCCAGTATCACTTATATGGTCATCATAGATGATAAAGTACACTACTAAAATAGGTTCGCATCCAATTCATGGATTGTTTTACTTAACGGATTTCACTTATCAGTCAAACCCTGTGTTACTGAACTGATTGAACTCCCCATTATAATCATGTTTCCATCATAAGGTTTAAATATTTATCCAATTCATTAGATTACTGTCTTAGTGTACACATCATGTTAGCTCTTATAGGCTAACCTGGTTCTATCTGAGCTTGCACATCATTTGTGCTATAATGGGCTTACCCAGTTTTATCTTGGACACCCAATTGTATAATCTGTATCAGGTTTACCCAATTATATTTGGGATACCTCATCAAATATTCTATAATATAATTACACGTCTTTACTTGGGAGAACCCATCACATGACTATTATGTGATTACCCTGTGCTATATGGGCCACCCCATCATATAAGCGATGTCAATTAACCAAAAATTAATATAGTAAAAAAAATATTTCATATCATCAGAAAATATATATAATAAATTAATAATTACTAAATTGATTAACCGATGAAATAAAATGGGTTTAATATTGATCTCTTTGGAAGCTGATTGACATGTAAAAAAAATGGGTTCCGTAAACATAATTCCATCAAAACCTAGAAAATTCATAGGAATAATAAAAATGTTATCCTTGCATTATATCCTCTCTAAAACAAAATATATATCAAAGGATGTCACCATAGTTTGAAAATAATTTATATTTATGTTTTAAATGCAATCTCAAGAAAATTCCCTTTCTTCTTTGAAAATTTTATTTTTAAAACATATAATAGTTTGAAAACCTTATTCATTGAAAATAACATTTAAAGATTATAAATAATGATTTCAATACTATTTTAAACAATTTTAAAAAAATAAAACATTTTGAAAATAATTTTCCTTTAAAATTTGATTGACATATAGTCTTAAATAATTTTTATAACATTTTTAGAAAACATTGTATTGAAAGAAAACTGATTGATTCCTGGAGTGATTGAGAAATTTGGAATACAATAGAAACATTATCTTAATTATATTAATTATATATGAGTGTAACAATTGTACCATTAATTGATCATATCATGAATAATAATAGGAGAAAAAAATTCATGTTGTTTCTTGGGATATCGAAAATAATATTTCATCTCTGTAATCATAGTTATAAACATTCCTGATAACCATTGGGATTATATCAATGAACACTTTCCACTTTGTTAATATTGAATCCAAAAAACAATGAAATAATAAAATTACATTAAACATAAAATATCGTGAATAATAGAGATTCATGATATAACATGTCCAAGGGGTAATATATAAACATAATAAAAGAATATGGTTTCATAACATAACTTGTATCTCAAATAAGTAATATTGAGAAAAAAATTTCTTACTAATTTGGTAACATTGAAACTATAACTCCAAGAATGAGATATCCTAAAATGTATATGTGAATCAAAATATTTCTCAGTATATTAATCAAAATATAAATCCTTTTTTATGTGAAAAAATATAATAGATTAAAAAGGTGGTGAACATGGCTTGTGTCTAATAAAAAATTAATGTGAGATGGAAATCCATAAAAATTTAGTGACTATTTAATCGTGTGTCCCAAGAATGAATAAAAAATTTATAAAATTTTAATATAATGAAAAAAATTAAATTCATTATATAAAATTTTAATGGATTTATATAAACCATACAAAATAAATGATTGGTGAATTTGGCATTTGTCTTGCAAAAAAAAGTTATACAAGAAATCCCCTTAAATTAAGTCTTAACTTCATTCTTACATATTCAAACCTCCGGTATAATAAATATAATATTGTTATAAATATAAAACATAACCATTTTAATATATATATATATATATATATTATACCATATATTATTTCATTTTAACTTTATATTACTATTTAACAATTCCACATTAATTATGTATTTCAGGTATTAACAACTTTTTTGTTCATATATGTTCTGATTTGTTATTGTTAGCCTTTTTTATTCGATCATGGTTTCATATTATCTATAATTTAAAACATGATATATATATATATCATATATATTGATTATATATGTATTAATAATATATGATAAAATATATAAATAGGAAAATAAATAAATTGTTCATGGATATGGTAGGTTGAATGTACGCATGAACGCCAATTTCAATTTTTTCATATCAAATGATATAAAAGTAAATAATAAGTATATATATATATATATTATATTACCATTATTATATCTAATATATCCCATATTTATATTAATTTGGTCTATAATACATTCCATGTAATGCATTAACAAATCATATTGTTTCGCGAGGCGGTAGTCTACCGTACACATGATCGATGTTATCGTATTCCCACAAAATGGAAATTTTGACAGTTAATTTTATATAAAAATACCATAAGATTAATAATATCATAAATTTATTATATATCATATATAATCTATAAAACAATCATTATTCCCAACCTTGAAATATTTTAATGGATGAACGGATGACATTTGTTCGCAATGTTGTAGTTCACCAAACACATGAATAATGATTGCATATCCCAATTTATGGAAGTGTTTTAATTTTTTGGTCATAAAATTAACATATTAACATATCATTATATTTAATATACCGAGTTTATTTTATAGTAAATCAATAAAAATAATTTAAGGGTTTTAATGCAGAAATAAAATAAAAACGTTTGATGATGTGTGTTACCTCTAATCTAGGTATCTCTTTTTAGTTTTCATGAGAGAACTTCCTTGGATTGATATATATGAAAATTAGGGATTATATTATGTGATGTGAGAAATTTTTAAGTGGTTTTTTATGTATTTGGTTGATAATAATTTTTTTATAGTAGTGAATGAGTGGGGAGAGATAGTGCACTTGTATATTGAAAGAGTGATATTCTTATAAATACCAAAATTGTAAACACTATTGGGTGGTATTCCTTACTCAATATTCAACCAATAATTAAACCTTTTATAAATTATTGGATACAGTCTAAATATCTACATAAAAATGGGGTTGGACATGTTTTGAAGTCATTTTCCCCTTAAATTTAAATTTTAGTTCCTAGGTATGTTTTTTTTCTCTTAATCGTTGTAATTAATTTTAATAGTTTTCACTAATAATTTATTTTCAAAATTATGTTTAATTTATATTAAATTAAAAATTATTTTGATTCCTTATATTTCGTCCATATTTCCAAACTATAAACATATAATTGGAAAATTTTATTTTACCATTAATATCACAGTCACAATGAAATAATAAATGTTTACAGTAAAAATGTTCAAAAGTTTGAATTTTTTTCACGAAATGTAAAATAGAAATTTATTCAAATGAAGAAAATTAAATTTATATATCTTAATTTTATATTAATATAAATTAAAATGGATTAAAATATAATTAATTTATTAATAATATAGAAAAGGGAATTTCTATATTAAATTCGATATTTTTTATTATTCATCAAAACATTAATGCTATAAAAAAATATAACATTATTGATTAGAATTTTCCAATTCAAAAATAATTTTTACTTTTAGAAATATAATTTAAATTTAAACTAAATTTTAGTTTTAAAAAACAATCCACATTAAAAGGCAGTAAAACTACCTTTTAGAAAAATACATCTTTTTACTAATAAAAGTTTATTTATTTATTTCTCATGTTTAGAAAACACATAATATTAATGTTAAATAGTTAATTCAATATATAATATATCAATTTCATGAAAATCATTCGTAAAAATTGGTTTTTCAATTTATTTAAGTAAATTATTTTTGGGCATAAGTACATAATTTTTAAAAAATATAACTTCTGTATTCTCAAGTAGTTCTTAATTTGATTTATTATTAATTGTTTACCAATGAATTAATTTTCTAAAGAAGAATAAAAAATAATTTAACAATTTATTTAATCCATTTTAAACCCACATTTCCAATAGCTATTTGATAAATATAATATTATTCAAATAGTATTTTATGTTTCATTGAAACTCGTTATTTCATGTAATGAAAGTTACACTGAGTGTTGAATATAACATAATATAAACTATGTATATCGTATAGCATTATAAAAACATTATGTTGCATCTACCTTAATTTAAAATAATAATTACATGTAGTGTAGTCTTAAATTGGTGTTTCATATAAAGAATTCTTAACTTTGTGTAGTGTTCAATGCAGGCCATTAGTGAATTTTAATTTATTTGAAAATAATTTCATAAAAAATATTGGTTTCAAAATATCCCACCCATTAAATTAATTTCATCCTCAAATTATTTTTGGGTCTTAAATTCTTTGACATTTAAAAATTCTTTCCTAAAAACTCACATTGTAAAAAATGAATAAAAATACATCATTTAAAGAGGGAAAGTTGTAATCTTAATAGTTACAAAAACTAACTCATAAATAGGTTTCTATATAGGAGAAAATAGGTGGTATGTAAATATTTGGAGATATAATGAAAACATAAATAATTTGAGAGAGATATATATATATATCACCAATCACAGTAATGTGTTTGATTGAGATAAGGTTACTATCCATAACTCCATTACTCAATTAGTCTTGTAGAGGTATTTGATATCATAAAAATGATGATAAAATGATAAAATTTTATTTCAAGATCATTTTACTAATGATGAATAATTTTTAAAAGGTTAAAAAATTACTTGATTTCATTCCATTTGATATGTTCAGTATTACCATTTTCTGTTTCCCTGAACAATTTCCAATTCATCGATTACACATAAAATGTAGGTGAATTTTTTATGCATGAAGCTCTGATAGATAATAATATCATTAAATATGATGATAAATCATTTCTTCTATCAATGAAAAATTGATAGAATAAGAAATCCAATAAGTTTAAATATTCATAAGGTGAAATAATATGTTAATATACAAAACATCATCCATATTTAAACTTAAAACATTACATACCAGGTTAATATTAAAACCCATACGAAATATAATTTACCATTTATTCCATAAATATGATCTTATATCATATCAAAAGAAAATTCATTGGAAACATGGATCCATCCATGTACCAATGGAATATAAAATGTGATTTCATTAATATATAATTAACGTAGAGGGATATGATAACATGAAATTTCACATAAATAGGAAGAATAATATTTTCATGGGGCTTATTCATATAAAATAAAAATTAAATTCAAAAAAAAAGTTGAGAGGATTTCTATGACCTAATTATTATCATTAACTACATCAATTTTTATTTTATTATATTTATATTTTTCCATTGTTATCATATGTTGATTTTATATATAATTGATATTATCTCTTAGATTGGGGTATTGATTCCCATAATGCCCAATCTCCTTACACTTGAAACACAAGGGTCTGGTTTTTACATTGTTTGGAATTCTATTATCCCCTATTTCATTAACCATATCATTAATTTTAATTATAAATTTATTAACTTTATAAACTACCTTTACACATTTAAATAACCTCCCATACCCATTCAACCAGTCCACTATATGATTTTACCCACATATTTGGCATTAAAAATCCATGAATTGAATTCCACCATTTGATTTTCTATGAGAATAGATATTTCATTTCTTATTAAAACCAGAGGAATGGTGTGAATATTGAATTTATATTTCTAACATCAGTTCAAATATAATGTATAAATACATGACCCTAAAACATTACTTAATCTTGAATTAAATGAATAATTCACATTGAGGATATTTTTAGGTTTAGAGTTTTAGAGAGTTAGGCCATAACTATTACATTTCATCTCAAAAAAATTACCAAGTATACACTTCTACTCGGTTTCTATTTTTTCCATTAAATAAAAACTCTTTGAAAAAAAGAGTCCTATCTAGTTACATGTTCTAGATTGGATGACTTTTTTTTGATCTCATCCTTAACCCTATTCCACTTTATGTCATGTGAAAAACATTTCAAAAACGTGGGATGAGCATAAAAATCTTAGTAAGGGATACACAAAGAAGGAAAACTGTTATTTTTTCATAACAACAAGTAAACCATGAATACTTTATCATAATAATACTTTTCACCATTATGAAGTATTAAATACTCTTCTCTGAGTAAATGATCATTGTTTACCCTTTTGAAACAAAAAGATTACCATAAAACCCATAGAAAGAACACATAACATATAAAGGTAACTTGGGAAATAAACATAAATAGAGGTAATAACCATACAGTTGACTTCCAAACAGATCACTAAATGGAATAGCCACACGGTTGACTTCTACACCCAATGCATTGGATGTTATAACGTAACCACCCATCCTAGTTTATCACATCACCACCCGTCATTTGGTTTATCACGTAACCACTCGTAAAATCCCCAAGTACCTTTATAAAATCAACACACAAAAAATATTAGAAATAAAACCATTTCACTAATAACATGTTATTTTCAATCAAAATATATCATTTCATGATATTGACGTAATCAATGCTTTATCAAAACCATTTTCGAAACCATTTAAAACATTTAATAAAGATTTTTTGGAATCAACGTGTGCCATACCACTTTAAAAATATTAATGATTTTAACATTTAAAACATTAATATCCATATATATAAATCCTGAAAATCATTTTGAAAGCATGGACATTAATGAGAAATATTTAGAAGAATATATCATTAAAAAATTATTTTAGTTAAAGACTTCTTAAAAAATTTGAAATATGCTTGAATATAAATAATTGAGGATTAAAATTCAGTCAAAACATTATAATATCATGAGAATAAAGGTATTATTAATATAATATGACAAAAGGATAATATATACAACATATACAAGTGAATTGGTGCATAATAGTAATGAAGTCTCAATGGAATGTAATTTGAGAAGAGATCCCTTATAAAGATGGCATACGTAGATTAAGGATAAATAAATTATATAATAATGTGTGAAAAATATAAATACACTCAATATGATTGTATATTTTGTGTAAATCAATCAGAGAAAATTCAAACATATTTTTGTAAAAACAAAACCAATGACATGTTTTCTTAACTCGATGAATGGAAATTGAGTTAAAATTACTCTTATCAAGTTCGTATCGATTACTTGAGTATTTATCAATGCAGTGATTATCTCTATCAAAAGTATATCCAGACAATGGGGAGTGAAAATTACAACATAAATAAATAAATAGTCATTCCACACATAATAATAGAATGAAAAAATTAATATATATATGATTAACCCAAGGAATGGAAACCTGGTTAAAAATATCCCTTACCGATATGGTAACTTGTGAAACATACACCACATGAAATAATGATCATATAATTATGATGTAAATACCCATGAAATAATGTATATTACAAAAAAACATTGATGGGAAGTAAACACTCCACACAAAAGGAAAGAGTGGAAAATATAGCATGAATCTCACGGGAATAAAAAGTGAGATGAAAACCCCTTACCACTTTGTAATCAATCGAGTCATAATACCAAAAGTTAATAAAAAACAAATAAATCACATAATACCATGAATATAAATATAATAATTATAATATATGTCAAATGGTAATACACAATACAACCCACGCAAGAAATAAGTGGCGAACAATGGAAATCTCACGGAATTAAATGTGAGATAAGAAACCACTTACCTCAAGTCCGACTAGTCTTGTATGTTCCAGGTTCTTGCTTAATAATAAACTTATGTTAATTTATAATTTCTTAAGAACTTTTTTCATGTTTTTTATCCCTTTTATATAACTTATTACCTTGTTATAACAATTTGTTAATTATTTTAGTTCGTATCGGATATTTTGTTGAAGTTCGAAACATGAGTTGAAAATAAACTTGTTATAATAATAAATTGTTCATTTTGTCAAAATTCCATTATCTCAAAAATGATAATTATGGTTTATATATCATATATATCATATAAATCCAGTTTATATGTATTTATAATAGTATATAACATTTGGAGATAAGAAATTAAATGCATTGTTCTTAGAGACGGTAAGCCGTACGTACGCGTCCATGCTAATTTCAATTCTATTTCGTATTTTAATGGAATAAAAATATAATTCTATAGAGTTATATTATAAATACAATAAAACTTCATATATCATTTCATTAACTCCATCCTTATACATCCTGAATAAAGCATGATGAGTCATATCACTTTAAGGGGGCGGTAGTCCGCACATCCTCAAACGAAATTATCATATTTACCAACTATGGAAACCATAAAGGTATTATATAAATGAATAATATAGAAGAATAGAAAAAAATTAATATAATATATATCATATATATATACAGTTCTATCTTAATGGCCACAATAAGAGGTGGTATGAGAATATTATACAATCATCATTTCGTGAGGTAGTAGTTCGTCGTCCATAGAAATAATATGTTATTTACCCATTTTATGGATGCGTGTGTTAGTGTAGTTTTAATAATTATCATAAAAACCTAGTATATTTATTATAATTGTTTTTTTATAAAATAAATGAATAAAAAGAGTTATGTACTGGAGAAGTAAATTAAAAAAGAACAAAAATGAAGACGTTACCTTTAAATCAGGTATCTCCCTTTTGTTTTGAACCAAAATGTTTACATGAAGTGCCTTGTGCTTAAGGATAGGCTTATAGGAGGAGTATATTGATGTTTTTAGATTATTTAGGTAGATTTTGGATGATCCAAGGGTCTTGAGAGGATTTAGGAATGGGATAAAAGTGGTGTCCTTTTATAAGGGGAGGAGGGGATCTTTAGGAATGTTTGAAACAATTATTTAATTATAAACTTATATTCTATTTGAAAAGGTCCAAAAATAATTAAAATAAAATATATGATTACTCATGTTCTAAATAAAATCATAAAATATAAATTACAATGGTTTTGGATATTTTCTGGTATTTATAACTTAATTTATTTAATTCATCCATTAATGAGGTAAACTCTACATCATTATTGTGTCGTAAATTATTTTATTTATCTGATGTCTAATAATTAAAAACAAAACACCATGATGTAGGAAATATTTTTATATTTAAAATTAATATTTATAGTCGAAGAGATAACTTATATAACCCCATATAAAAATTGACTTACTAAAAGATATTTGTTTTTGTCATTTTTGTCTTTACTTTAAATTAATTAATATAAAGTGTCATTATCACACTCAAATGGCTCCATGTGGTCCCAAAATTGACCCAAGGATGTCTGTGGTCAAAAATGTATTAACTAATTGGATTAGGACACATTATAGTTTAATTTTATATTATTATAATAATATATTGTTACCCTTATTTACCAAATTTACCCATTAACCTTGGTAAATAAAATTTTAAATGAAGTGAATATTCGGAATATCAAAAAATAAAATTTACCAATTTACACAATTATGACCACTTGATTCCAAATATAGAATCTGTTTTTCCAAATTGAAAAAATACAAGTGGGATAAATTATATTAACATTAATTATGACTCTCAGAAAAGTCATGTTTTTAAGAAATAATAATTATCAAAATATTGACACTTATATATGTCCAATTTCAAAGTGAAACTACTTCCAAAGACCAAAATTGGATTAAATCATATAAACATAATAGAGTTAAACCTTAAAACCAATTTAAAAAATAATCTATCCTTATAAATAAATTAGATTAAAAGCAAGTTTTGAATTAAAATACTGTATTTTTCAGAATTCATTAAAAATTAATTTTATCATAAAAATAAAAAAAATTCATCCAAAACAAATTTGGATGTCCTGATTCTAAATAAAAAGTTTATTTAGACAAATAGAACATATAAAATTGACCAAAACTATAATTAAATATGGTTCTTCTTTAAAAGGTGTTAAATCGACCTTTTAATGAATATTAGATTATTTATGCTAAAAATAAGATTCTTTCTTATTATAAGCCAATAAAATTTATTAGATAAATGTAAAAACATTTAACATACATGTATAATCATTTTCTAGTAAATTATATTAATTCCTTCAATAAAACAGCTAGGCATTAACTACCATTTAAAATAATACTATTATATTATTATTTTGAAATGTGAGATTTCAAAGAAACTCCTTGTTGCGTATCAGGTAATTCATCGAACATACAATCCTCTTTAAAGTAAAATTAATATTTATTTTACAAATATTAATAAATATGAAAATTTTCTATTCTTTATTTACCTGGGATGTTACATCCTTCCACCCTTTTGGGAATTGTGTCCTCGTTATTTTAAAATTGGTATTTGAAACTTCATTGAATATCCCACATCATAAAAGAAGTTAATAAAAATATCACATTAAATTAATGGAAGAGAAGTACAATGGTCACCCGAGAAAACAAATACAAAGATTCCCTAAAAACATGGACATGGAAGAGAAAATGAAACATCATGTTCAGATGGAGAGTGATAGAAAAAATTATTAGGAGAATTTTGTCAACCAAAAAATCACAAACATGTGATGGGTGAAACGGTCATTGATTCCCCAGATATAAATGTTAATAAACAATGTTTTTTAATTTACTTTTCATAATGTTGAGGAATTTATTTATGATCTTAACTAAAAACATAAGGAAACAAACTTACTTTCCATGAAGGCTTTCATTATTTAATAAATTTCTACCAAAAACTCATATTTTCTCCTAATGATGTGTATTCAAATCAAATTGGTCACATTAAAAATGCTAAAATCAACTTCTATAGTATCACATAATCCAAAAAAGATGAACTATATATTTCCCTATATTTAAAAATCAACCAAAACCAAAATTTATTAGTACAAGATCAAATAATCCTCAATAAAGGATAATCCTTTATAAAAACAAATACTACTCTTAATCCCCAAATATTGACAAACAATACCCAATGTTTGGAAAAGACCATTAAATAAACAAATTTCCTTAAAATTCCTCAATGTAACCCAAACTAAGATTGTAACACAAAACTCAAAAGGATTTAATCCCATAGTCTTCCATAGTAAATCTTAACATTTACCTCCAAATAAAATCGACTACACTTAAAGTCTCCTACTAAAGTGTAATTAACCAAATCAAATATTCTTTAGGATAGGTTAATAATTTCCATAAATAAACCAAATCACCATATGTATATAATCAAAACATAGATTCTTCCAAAATATAATTCCACCATTACTCATCAAAAGAAAAAAAAATTATTCCTGAATAAAATATTCATATATCAATCATCTCTGTTACACATACTATAAAAATCCATCCAATGTAATCCCATCCTCAAAAGAGACATAATACATTTAAGCATTTCATCATCTTACAATCTACCATAAATCTTGAATCCCTTATATGTTAACTTCTTATGCATTCAACATTCTTGATGATCCATTAACCATTCCTTACCAACTTTTTCTAAAATACTTATTTCATACAAATAAAATCGATAATCATATACTAGGATTCAATAATATCAAAAAATATGTTTATAAATAATCCATACCTTTCATAGGTCAGTGTTAGTTTCTTCAACCTCAATCAGAATGACATTAGGTATTGGAAAACATATAGTTGTATAATCATGGTGATCTCATTCCCGAAACATCTTTGTAAAAAATATGTTTGTATAATGACCATGCACACCACATTTAAAACATTCAGTTGATCCTTTAGAAAGAACTTCTTTCCCTTTCCTAGAGACAACTGGATGATTCCATTTTCGATTCAAGGTTCTTTCTTTAGGACCTTCATTCCCACATCTATAGCATCTCTCTGTCCCATTGAATCATTTTCCTGGGTGTTTCTTTCCACATCATTGACAAATTGGTTTTCTTCTCATCCGTTGTCACTTGGGTGCCTACAAGATCCAACCATTGACTAAATCCAAAATGTTCAGTGTGATTATATCAGTAAATTCATCTTATAATATCTTATATGGAGGGTAAATACTAAGATATAATTATTCAAGTTATCTTAAACTCATTAAATTTATTTAAAATAAATATGGATCTTTATCCTTCCAATGGCCCAAAGGACTTCGTTTTTTTATTTATAATGATAATCCACCTTTCCAGGGGTAATGTGGAACCCTTACAATGCCCGTAGGTAGATGTATTACGTTGATCGTAGGACATAGAGGAATTCATTTACATAGGCTTAAAACATTACATACAACCCAGACTGGCTACGTGAAAATGCTCCTCAGAGTATCTTCATCGTGAAATCAGCTTTACACCTTTGCATGGTTGTTTGGCTAGGATTATCTCATACATGCACAAGCTTGTCTTGATGTCAAGTTTCATACCTTATCATTCTTGCAATCTGTGTAACTTTTGCTATGGTGAAATATCCATTCTCATCCTCCTATTAAGCTTGTTCCTTTGTAGGTTGTCTAGTTTGAATCTGCACTTAAGGTGGATCGAAGTCCTTGAGGTGGCCTGAAGGACTTACTGGCCTGAAGGCTTTGGTGGCCCAAAGTCCATAAAGGACTCAGGGACCAAATCGGTGTCCTAAAGGCCAAAACTAGGGAAAATTCCCCGATACAATAGAGTCAAATAGTGTCTGAAACAGTTCCCGCTATAGTACTGCACATTTCCCGCTACAGTACCTCCTAGAGTACGGCTATAGTACTGCAACAATACATGAAATCCTTACGTCTAAATATATCTAAATCGACCTTTGATACCAACTTTAAGGACATGGCCTTAAAAAATTACATAATCTGGAATAAAATTAATAATTCACATTGAGAAAATTTTCAGGTTTAGTGTTTTGAGAGTTATGCCAGAACTATTAGATTTCACCTCAAAAAAATCAAAAATCATACACTTCCCCATTTTTTCCATAAAATAAAAACTCTTCGAAAAAAAGAGTCATGTCTAGTTCCATGTTTTAAATAGCATGACTTTTTATTAATCCTATCTTTGACCCTGTTCTACATTATGTCATGTAAAAAACATTTCAAAAACAAGGGATGAACATAAAAAGCTCAGTAAGGGATACAAAAAGAATGGAAAATGATAGTTTTTCAAAACAATAAGTAAACCATGAATACTTTATCATAAGTAATACTTTTAACCTTTATATAGTAGTTAATTATCTTCTCTGAATAAAAGAACATTATTTACCCTTTTGTAACCAAAATACTTCCAAAAAACCAATAGAAATAACACATAACTTATAAAGGTAACTTGGGACATAAATATACATAGATGGAATAACCATACGGCTGACTTCCACACATATCAATAAATGGAATAGCCATACATCTGACTTTCATACCCAATGAATTGGAGGTTATAATGTACCACCTGTTCGGGTTTATCACAGCACCACCAGTCATTTGGTTTATTATATAACCACCAGTCAAATTTCCATATACCATTATAAATTCATGACACATAAAATAATTAAAATATATAAATTTCACTAATAAATTATTATTTCCAATCACAAGAAATCATTTCAAGATATTGACATATTCAGTGCTTTATCAAAACCCTTTTCAAAACCAATTAAAATATTTAATAAAGGTATTTTTGAATCAAAGTGTACCACACCACTTAAAAAATTTGAATGGTATTAAATTTTAGAAAATTAATATCCACATAAAAAATAATTAAAACCATTTTGAAAACATCGACATTAATGAGAAATAGTTAGAAGAATATATCTTTAAAACAGTATTTTAGTTAAAGACTTCATAACCAAATGAGATATGCTTGAATACAAATAACTGAGTAATAAAATTAATTAAAAACATTATAATATCATGAGAATAAATGTATTCATTATATAATAAGCCACATGACATTATATACACCACATATAAGTGAGTTGTTTTATAACCACAATGATGTCTCAATGGAATGCAATTTGAGATGAAATCCCTTATAAAGATGGTATCCTTAGATTAAGGATAAATCAATTATATAAAAATGATTGAAAAATATAAATACATTAAATATGATTGGATATTTATTGTATATAAATCAAAGAACATTCACAAATATTTTCATAAAAACAACACCAATGACTTGGATGTTTAACCCAATGGATGGAAATAGAGTTAAAATTACTCTTATCAAGTTTATATCGATGACTTGAGAATTTATCAATGGATTGATTATGTGTATCAAAATTATATCAACAATATGGTTATTGGAAATTAAAACATTAATAAATAAACAATGATTCCACAAATAATCATATCATTACATAATTACGATTTAGAAGATTAACATGAAAAATAGAAATTATGTTAAAAAGTTCCCTTACCGATATGGTAACTTACCAAACATACACCACATGAAATAATGATCATAAAATGAAGATTTAAATACCCATAACATAATTTATATTACATAATTAATGCACTCAAGTTCAGTATATACACCACGCAAAAGGAAACAGTGGAAAATATAGGATGAATCTCACGAGAATAAAGTGAGGTGAAAACCCTTTACCACTAAGTAATCAATCAAGTTGTAAAATAAAAATTTAATAAAAGAAAAATGAATATTTGAATACCATGAATATAAATAAAATCATGATTATATATGACAAATTTCCATACACAATACACCCCATTCAAGGAATAAGTGGTGAATAATGGAAATCTCTTGGAATTAAAAGTGATATAGGAAACTCCTTACTTCAAGTCTGGGTTATCTTATATGATCCTTGTTCATCCTGAATAATAAATTTAATTTAATTTATAAATTCATAAAAACATTTTTCATGTTTATTATCTCTTTTATATCACTTATTACCTTGATATACCAATAAGTTAATTATTTAAGTTCATATAGGACATTTTGTTGATGTTCTGAGCATGAGTTAAAAATGAACTTGGTAAAACTATAAATTGATCATTTGGTAGAAATTAAATTATCTCCAGAATTATATATATGATTTATATATAATATATGTCATATAAATTGATTATATATTTATTTATAATAGTAAATAACATTTGGAGATAAGAAATGAAATGCACCATTCATAGAGGCGGTAAGTCGTACGTACACATGAACGCTACTTTCATTTCTATTACACATTTTAATGGAATCAAAACATAATTATACAAATTTATATTATAATTAAACTATAATATAATATATTATTTCATTAAATCTATCCTTTATACATCCCACATATGGAATGAACGAGTCATATCACTTTGAGGGGGAGGTAGTCCGCACTTCCTCCGATGAAATTATCGTATTTACCCACAATGAAAACCATAAAGGTATTCTATAAATGAAAAATATAGAATCATAGAAGAAAAATAAATATAATATATAACACATAAATATATTTCCATCTTAATGGACCACATAAGAGGTTATAGGAGAAGATTGAACAATCCTCTTTTCGTGAGGCAGTAGTTCGCCGTCCATAGAAACAATATGTTTTTTACCCATTAGATGGAGGTGTGTGTAATTGAAGTTCAAAAAAATTTCATATAAACAACCTAGTATATTTAGTATAGTGTTTTTTTAAATAAACTAATAAAAAGATTTTAGGGGTTGGAGAAGTAAAATAAATGAAAAGAATATAAAAGAAGATATTACCATTAAATCAGGTATCTCCCTTTGGTTTTAACCAAAAGGTTTACTTGAAGTTCCTTCTGCCTATTGTAAGGATTCTGGGAAGATTTATAGGGATGTGTTGAGCTTATTGTTTGAGAGGTTGGATGATCCAAAGTGCTTCAGAGGTGTGAACAATGGGTTTGAAGTGGTTTCCTTTTATAAGGGGGAGGAGGGGCTCTTTAGGAATGTTCAAAACAATTATTTTATTATAAACTTATATTTAGTTTCAAAAGGACTAAATTCATTATAGAAGAAAATAATATGACTCAAGTTCGAAGTAAAATCATTCAATATGAATTGGAAAAGGTTTTGATATTGTTTTAGTACTTATAATCTTATTTTTTAATTCATTAATTAATGAGGTAAACACAACATCATTATTTTGTCATAAATAATTTTATTTATTTGCTGTCTACAAAATATAAAAAAATAAATTGATGTTTGAAATGTTCTTTTATTTCAAATTAATAGTTATAGTAAAAGAGATAACTTATATAACCCCATGTAAAAACTGATTTAATAAAAGATAATTGTTTTTTGTCATTTTTGTCTTTACTTTAAATTAATTCATATAATGTGTCATTATCACTCTTATGTGGCTCGCTGGGGTCCCAAAATTGACCCAAGGATTCACATGGTCGGAAATATATTTAAAAAGGGGTTAGGACACGTTTTAGGGTAATTTTATATCATTATAATAATATTTTTTTACCCTTATTTACTTGATTTACCCTTTAACCATGTTAAATAAAATTGTTACTGACATAAATATTCATAATGTCTAAAAAAAAGTTACCTATTTGAAAAATTTGGACCTCCTGATTAAAAATATGGAATCCATTTTTACAAATTCAAAATATATAAGTGGAGGAAATTAATTTAAAATTAATTATCACTGTCAAAACAAAAGGAGTGTTTTTACGAAATAATAATTTTCAAAAGATTGACACTTATTTATGTCCAATTTCAATGTAAACATACTTCCAAATATCAAAATTGGATTAAAGGGTAAAAACATAATATAATTACACTTTAATACAAATTAAAAATATAATCTATCATTATAAATAGATTAGATTAAAAGTGAGTTTTGAATTAAAATACCGTATTTTTCACTATTCATTAAAACTGATTTTTATCCAAAAAAATATGAAAATCTCATCCAAAGTAAATTTTAATGTTATAATTCTAAAAACGAATTTTATACTTTCAAATAGAACATATAAATGTGACTAAATGTAGATTTTAAGAGGTTTCTCCATTAAAATGTGGTAAATCAACCTTTTAATGAAAATTAGAGCATTTATGATAAAAATCATATTCTTTCTTATATTAAGCCTCTAATTTTTTTTGGATAAATGTAAATAAAATTAAATAACATGTATAATAATATTATAGTTAGTTTTATTCATTCCTTAAATATAACGGATATGCATTAACTACCATTTAAAAAAATATTATTATATTATTAGTGTGCAATGTATGATTTCAATGAAACCTGTTGTTATGTATCAACCAATCTATCAAACATAGCATCATATTTAAAGTAAAATTAATATTTAATTCACAAATATTAATAAATATTAAAATGTATTATTCTTTATTTACCTGGTATGTTACATAATGGCTCCTTTATAGCTTTTAATGTCACTTATATTTAAGGCCTTTCAAAGACATGGATTCATTACAATAAATAATGGATCAATTTTGTTGTCATGGATGAGGATAAAACCTGAAGCATACATTACAAGTCTTGTAAAATTTACTTCATTGGTACCAATACACTCATGATTATTTTTTAAAGATAATGTAATTAATCCTTTATATTTTTTCATAAAATATGAGGGAATTACTTATTGAATAATATCCCTTTAAAGTCGTCCCATTCCATAGATTAAAAGTAATTTTTTTACATTAATTTTTATTAATCATCCACCACTGATATTTTTCACCTTGAAAATGATAAGTCTTCCAATGGAATTTATCATGCTACGAGTACTGAATAATGTAAAATATCATTTCATTGGTATTGATCCATTTCATAGTAACTATTGGATTAGTGGAACCACAAAAATATGGTGGACATTTCCTCAAGATGGAATTAACATAACATTGTTTCTTCCTTTGGTCATTTTCATGTTCAATATGATTCATAACCTATTAAATATGTTTGAGCATATTAGTAGGTCTTTTCATTCTGACTCCCATGAATTTTATAGGACAATAATCACATTTCAAAATACATTCGGTGTTTTTATAGCTCCTTCTAGTTCCATACATAATTTAAAACCAAAAAGTGATTTTTGAAGAACACTTATCATAGTGGAAATCCATATAATCCTGAAAATTTACTTATATGATGTCTAAATCATGAAACCAAATTATTTAAACTATTACACCTTAAATTTATCCACGTTTATTCATATCAATACTCTATTTATACCATTAATTAGTGTTTTTAATGATTTTTTGAATTTCTAAAGCATATCCCCCCGAGAGTTTCCAACAAGGTGTATAGAAAGGTTCGTTGTCATTAAATAGTTCTAGATCAAGTCTAGCTAAATAAATTATGTTAAATACTGTCACACCTAGGTACTTCTATGCCAGATCCACATCCCCTTGTTGTATATGGACAAATATAAACTGATAGGAAACCAATCTCTTTATCCATGACCAAAATTATAGTAAATTTTCTTACACATTAACTCATTTTTGAATTATTCTCATACACATCCCAAGAAATATATTTTGAAATAAAACAACATATTTCACTAATGTTTTATCATCCTAGTTTCTAAAGGTTTACTAACCCTTTTATAACAACTATAGTAACCTAGGATTCTCATACATGAATATTATATCATTTTGGATGAATATATTAAAAATTAAAAATTCACATTACTGGGGATCATAATATATTGGTGTATTTGAAAACATGGAACACAATCATCTAACTTAGTAAAATAATTTAAATGTTTCCCACAATGATACTGCCATTTTTATGAAAATTAAATCCTTTATTCATAACTTGGGGAAAGTAAACAAAATATAGGTTGAGATAAAATTCTCAGTAGTGGTAAATAAAAAAGATATATAAGGATAACATGAACATAACAGTTTCGGAAACTAATCATATCATTTGACGATCATAACATACATATCATAGATCATACACATGAGTCATTAAAAAATTAATGGTAGATCATAAATCATGAATCATGCGGGAATCAAGAGAATAATCCATAAAGGAAATATATATGATTAATACATGGAATTGGTGGAATAATAATAAGAATTGAAAATAATTTCCATATTATTCTAGGCTCTCTACAAAGGCTATCATAGAAGATATTTTTTAATGAGCGAGCTTCACATGCCTTTCTATCCATATATTACAAAACCAAGATCACATAATGTTATATCCCTGTATTACTGAACTAATTTAACTCCCTATTCTAGTTGTATCTATATCACATGATATAAATCTTCACTCAATGAATTTTAGTTTTATCTAGGCACACCCATGATGTAAGATAAAATAAAATAATCTTGTATTATGTAGGCACCACATCATATAAGCTATAATGGGATTACCTGATGCTATCTGGACCACCCCATAATAAAATCTATAATGGGATTACACAGTTCTATATGGTCCACCCCATCATATGAGATATAATAGTCTTACTGATCCATATCTAGGCCACCCAATTGTATAATAAATTTCTATGAACCACAACATGAATTAAGTAAAAATATTTTTCATATCAACAGAAAAACTCATAATTTTTTTTCATTCATAATATAATTATGACAATTAATTAAATGGGTTTTATTTCAATATCATTGGAACATTATTGACTTTTGAAATAGAAATAGGTTTCACAAACTACATGCCAACAAATATACACCATTCATAGGAAGAATATAAATGGTTTCCCTAGATCATATCCCTAGTAAAAAATAAATTATATCAACAGAAGTTTTAATTTATGGAAAATATTTTTGAATGATTATTTAAAACATTTATATAGTAAAATAACATTTACTCTTTGAAAAATAATTTTTAAAACACTAAACATTTCAAAAACATTTTTATTTATAAATAACGTTGAAAGATTATAAGGGTTTATTTTGAAATACATTTCAATAATTTTTAAAATAGAAATCCTTTGAAAAATCTTATTCCTTGAAAATGAGCTTCCAATATCATTTAAAACATTTTGAAACATTTTTTTGAAAACAAATTTTTGAATGAACATTTATTTCTGATCAAAGATAGAGATATAGTCGGCTTTCATTAAATTAACATTCTTAATTATACTATATACCAAACTGTGAAAAATGGAACCATTGAATGAATATATCATTAATAAGAATAGTGGATTTAAATTAATGATTATTATAGAGATATGGATCATAAAATTTCATCAGTGGAATCATAATCATAAACAATACAAATAGATAACGTTATTATAGTAATAAACACTTACAACTTCAGTATCTTTTATCATAATCCCCATGAATTAATCACATTAAATGAATATATAAATATATTTAAAATAATTATATTCATTATATAATATATATAAGGGTAAATATATAAACATAATAAAGGATCATAGTATCATGACATAACACGTGTCTCAAAGAAAAAAAATTGAGACAATATTCTATTGCAGCTTCGGTAACCATACAGTAGTAACCCAATGAAAGATAGATAATATAATAAATATTTATATCAATATAATTCTATTTAGAATAATCATAAAATAAATCCATAGTTTTTTTACAAAGAAAATAAAAATAAATAGTTCGTTAATGTGAATTTTGCCTCATATAAAATAAAATTGAGATGGAAATACCTTACCATATTATTAAATCTTGAATCATGAGCCTCAGGAAAGAATAAAATAGATTAAATATTTTAATATCATTGAATAGATTAATTTTCTTATATATCATGAAATAATTATATATATATATCAAAAAATATTAATGAGTGTTGAATATGGCATAATTTTCGTAGAAATAAAAGTGAGACTAGAAATCCCCTTACCATATGTATTTACTTCTTTTGTACCCATTAAAACATCATATATAATAAATATTTGTTTATTATAAATCTACCATATAGAAATATTAATATATATTAGAATATATTATTATATTATTAATTTATTTTACTCAATGTAAATTCCATAGTTATGTTACATTTTGGGTAATGAACACTTTTTTACATATATGCTCGACATTGATATATTTTGGTACATTTACATTGATAATGATTTCAAATTTCAAAGAATGAAAAAAATGATATTAATATCATATATATTTAGATTATATATATTTATAATAATCAATTAATCATATAATAATCAAATTAAGGACAGTCTTTATGAAGGTGGTAGGCTTTATGTATGCATGAACATTGTTTCCATTTTCATATCAAGTTGAATGAAAAAAAGTAAATTATATATATATATATATTGTAATTATAGTAGATTAATTATTTAATATATATATATATATATAATATTTTCTTAACTCATCATAAATAAATTTCGTGTAATGCATGAATGAATCACATCGCTTCGTGAGGTGGTAATTCGCCGTATACATGAATCGTGTTATCATATTTCCAAAAAATAGAAAGAATGAAGGTTATGTTGTATCAAAATTATATAATATTAATAATATAATTAATAAAATACCTATCATATGAAAACAATAACCCCAAATTTATTTTCTGTCAATAAAAGTGGCAGTTAAAGAACAAATGCTATCGGTCCGCGGGGCTGTAGTCTGTTATATACACGAACGATGAATGTGTATCCAATTTGATGGAAGTGTGTGAAGTTATGGGTTGTATGTTTAACATAAAATAGTCTCATTATAATTAATATACATTGGATATTATATAATTATGATATAAAATTTTTTGAATGTGTTTCATGAATAAATAAAACAAAAACTCTCATTGATGAGTGTTACCTCTACTTTGTGAATCTCATTTGGTTTGCATCAAGGGACATATTGGGTAGAATTTAGAACCAAATAATGGTTTCTAGGATTATGGAACGTTTTTTTATTTATTTTTATTGTTTTGGTAAAGCCAAATGCATTTAGTGGTGTGAAGAAGTGGGGAGAGTGATTTCCCATTTATAGTGGAAAAGGAATGACATTCTTGTAAATACCAAAAAGGTGAACACTATTGGATGGAAACCATTACCTCATGTGAATATAATAATGAAACATATTCGATCCAGTATGTTATATGGTCCAAATATGGCTATAAAATGGGTTTTTTATATGTATCTTGGTTATTTTTCCTCTTAATTTTTAAAATAATTTCAATGGTAAGGTCATTTTTCTCTTAATCTATGTAACTAATTTTACCTATTTTCAAAAAAAAATTTAGAAAAAATATATGTTTAACAAAAAATAAATTATAAATTATTATGATTATATATACTTATTCCATTTTTACAAAATATAATTACATAATTGGAAAATTAATCCCATAAAATTAATCATTTATACGGGACCAATCATCATGTTTTTAATGTTAAAATGTTAAAAAGATTGAAATGATTTTATCATCAAAATCATTATAAAATTTATTCCAATGAACTAAATTTAATTTATAGATATATAATATAATTAATTATACTTTAAAATTCATTTAAAATATAATGTAACTATATAAATAATTCAACCAAAAAAGCATATTTCAATTAAAAATCAGTATTTTCCATGATTCGTAAAAAATGAATCAACCCAGAAAAAACCAAAAACTCACCCTAAGGTAATTTTAGAAATAATATTTCTAAAATAAAATTTATTTTGAAATTTTTTATTTATAAATGTTTTTAAAATTAGTTCAAATATAAGTGTACCATTAAAAGGATATAAACCTTCTTTTTAGAAAATATATATATTTTATGCATAAAATTAGACTTATACTTATCTATATTATATAAAAAATAATTTTAATGTTAAATGTTTGATTTAATTTTAAATACAATATTTTCATTTAAATTATTCATCAAATTTGGATCATTTAATTTTTTGAGATAAAACATGTTTCTACATAGATTTATATTTTTTCAAAAAAGGAATTTCATTATTATGAAATAGTTATTAAATTAGTTTCTAACAAATGGTTTACCAATTAATACATTTTATAAACATGGATAAAGATAAAAAAATTATAACTCACTTGATCCCCTTGATTCACGATTTTCCATATATAGGTTGTAATGACCCAAACTGTTATGAATATAATTTCCCATTCTTTCATTCAATTAAATGACTAAAATATATAGAAAAAAAATTAATTACTTTTTTTATTATATCAAATTATATTTAAATGAACTCAATGTATACTTATCATTGATAACATATTCATTGAACATTGATCTCAAGAATAACATTAATATATGGTTTTAATAAATCCTTTTGGAAAAGGCAAATAAACTAATGACCTCAACATGTTGGTATGTACCCTATAAATCCCATTTATCAGAGCTTCTGTGGGAGATAGTTTTCCTAGAATTTTCCCTAGTCCAATCCCAATCTAAGATCCAATAACTGAATCATTAGAGAAACCATTTACTGGAGAAGTTCAATCTTATCAAGATCAGGACCCGAACCGTGTTCACCAAACATCCCCAAGAAAGCACCACCATCACACAACATAATCTTATGGAGTGTTCTGGTGTAATAAATAGATATGTATCAATACCATATAATTATTATTATTATTTAAATAATAATAAATATACATTCATTCTATTATTGTCACTTTGTAAATGATTTTCTAAAGCACAAATAGTATTTTTCTGTAATGTTTGAATTCAGTTGAGGAGTCTATTTTGATGAATTAATGTATTCTTTAAATAAGAAATATTTTAATAAAATATTATTATTAAGTTACATTTATTAAATATTAATGATCATATAATTTTTATGAAGTCAGAAATAACTTTTATTAAGGTTTGAAAACTGAATTTTTCATAACCCGTCAATTTTCAATAAATTTTAGTTTTTATTTTGAAAGTTAAAATTCAGATTTTGACAAAACATTTTACATAAAATGGATATTATTTTTGGAATCAAGACATCAAAATTATTCAATGGTGATTTTTTTTAATTTTAGAAGACAATTAAATTTTTGAGTAAACATTTAATACCGTATAAATATATACTATGTTTGATGACATCATAATGACACAATAGTGATGTAAAAAAATGATTTAACAATGATATTCATCCAAATATATGTTTTCCTTTAAAATAATTTAATTTTTTGTTTATTTGATTCTTACAAAACATATAATATATTTTATTATTTTAAAATCATTTCCTTGAAAGAATGACACACATCTATATAAGAAAGGGAAATATTTTAATATATTTAGACCTTATCCATAAAAAATGATATATCCCCCTCCCATATTCTTAAAACAATTGTAAAAAACATGGTATCATTTTTCGTTTTGAAAATTTTATTGTGTAGTGTCCAAAACAAAAATAATAATGAATTCCCCCACCTTTCTTATATAAACTCACCCAAGCACCCATTTCGATGCACAAAAACTCTATAAAACTCATATACACTCTTCAATATACTCCCTAGATTTCTACCAAGGTTACCCAAGATCCCAATAAGATGATCCCAAGCCTTTGGTATAACATATCCAAGTAAGGGATCTCCCTCCCCTTTTTCTTCAAGCACCTATTTTATGTCATGCATTTAAATTTCCACATTCATGATTTGGGATGTGTTCTTCCATACATCCTTACTATAAATATTATGTATACATGATTTGATCTTCCTTTAACCTCTATTAATCCCACCTATAATCCTTTAAACCCACCTGATACTATTCCAAAATTCGGTAATGGATTTCCCACTTCTAATTTCCATTCAAGCATTTATTTTAAATATAAATCAAAATTCAATTTCATAGGTTGGGATATTATGTTCCATTATCACATTACTATACATAAGATGTATAAATGATGAGATAACCATTTTCCATCATCCACCAAATATACAAATTTCCATATGATTTTGTTATGCTGCCAGAATTGCACTGTGATTTTTCATGCCAAAATCATCGTGTATTGAATATCATACCCCTTATTCTATCAATGATATTCAATTATATGCACACGCTTATGAGTTATTTACTCACATGTACTAATTACTAATTTTTTGGTCATAAAGAAAATGAATATGTTGAATGAATCCATGTTATATGATCAATGAGAAACTCATAAGATTGAGATTGAAATGATTATGAAGGTTGAGCCATGATATCACTACCATGAATTGGGTAATGTTTGGAATTATGATACATCATGGTGGGATTGGGGTTTACCTGATTCCATTATAAGACTTTCTCCACCATGTTGGGATATGGGTTTACCAGATTCCATTATGTTTATGAAGTAGTATTTTATATTGTTTCCACATTTCCATGTTATGATAATCATGATATACAATCTAATTATGTTCATGATTCTTATATGCTCTATTGATATTCATATTTCTTAACATGTATTATATTCTTCCTGTTATTCCTTGGTTACTCCCTATTTGGTATTACTATATCACCCAATTCTTATGTATGTTCTCAGGTTATACAAATAAATACTAAGTACAAAAGAATATTGTGGTAATGTAAAAGAAGTTTTAAAAAAGATGTGTATTTAATGTTTTAAATTTTTATGTAATGTTTTTAATCTTCCAAGTTACTAGAACACTCGATTCTCCGGGTTTTGTTAAGTTCATGTTTATGTAATAGACCATGTTTAAATATGATACAAATAGTTGGTTCATTATATAGTTGATAAACATAATAATATTTCATGTTTCACTTAAACTCAATGTTGGATGTAATGAAACCTAAGATCAATGATTCATTTTCCTCAAGACAAACTCGTAGTTTTGAGTAGAGTAATTTTAACATGGAGTTGTTTATAAATAAATATTAAATTTGTGTGGAATGTAATTCAATCCATCAATGAAATATAATTTATTTTGAAATAATTATTCATAAAAACTCGGGGTGTTACACTAAATTATTTGATACAATGGTTACTATATCAGATTTTTACTAAAGAGGTGAAATTATATACCAATGGACCAAATAGTGTAGAATTAATTTTAAGATAGATAAATAAATGAATCCAACTTTAAATTTAAATACATATAATATAAATTGTATTATATTTTGGATCGACATTATTCTGTCTATAATATACCTTCATATTAATCATAAAATTTTTCCTTGAAGGCTGTTGTAAGAAACATATAAAAGTGGTGAGATTAGATGCCAATAAGGGTATGCGTACATAATAATCTAAAAAGGAATAATTAAAATGGTATGAATAAATTTTGATTAAATAATTATATATTAATAATCACATGAGTACGAAACACATCGAAATATAGAATAAATATTAACATAAACTCAATTAAATTAATAAGTAATTTCAAAATGATGGAAATATTAATTCCAAACATATGAACATATCGTCTATTCCTAGTTTGAAGACATATAAAGCATACTGCAAAGGCAACTGTAACTGTAAAATCCCAGGTAAATAAAGAATAAGACATATTCATATTTATTAATATTTTTTAATTAAATATTAATTTTTTTTAAGGGTTTGCTATGTACGATAGCGTGCCCGATACACAACAATGAGTTTCTTTGAAATCTTACGTTACACGCTAATAAAATAATTTCAAATGGTAGTTAACACGTAGCCATTGTACTGGCAGGAATGAATATAAATAACTAAAATATGAATATATATGTTTTTACATTTATCCAATAAATGATAAAGGTTTAAAATAAGAAAGGAATTCAATTTTATACACAAATACATTTATATTCACTAAAAGGTTCATTTATCACCTTTTGATGGAGAACCCTCTTTAAATATAGTTTTGGTCACTCTTATAAATTCTTTTGGACCAAATAAAATCCTTCTTTATAATTGGGACATCAAAATTTACTTTGTGTATGTTTTTGTTATTCTTCCGATAAAGTTCATTTTTTAATGAATAGTGTAAAATGTTGTATTTTAATTCAAAACCACATTTTAATCTTATTTATTTATATGATTATATTATCTTTTGAATTGGTTTTAAAGTGAAATTAGAAAATATTTTTACCATAAAATCCAATAGTGGTCATTGGAATCAATTTCACTTTGAATTGAACTTAAACTATTGTCAATCTTTTGATACTTATTGTTTCATAAAAACACGCTATTTGCTCTGACAGCGGGAATTAATTATTAAATTCATTAATGCAACTTATATGTTGTGAATTTTGTAAAATGGACTTAATTTTTGAATTTGGAATATCAAATATAGCTTAGGGTGAATTTTTGGTAATTTTCTGAAAAACTTCAATTTTTGATGAATAGTGAAACCACTATGTGATACTTATAAAAACTGATTTTTCGTTTAAATGAAATTTTACTACTTCTGTGTTTTTAATTTAAAAAATCCGACATAAATGGTTGTCATTAAGAAGTAAAATTTGGTTCAATGAGATAAAAAAAAATTTTTGGTGAATAGTAACTTCTTATGTTTTTAATCACGATTAGAGGTAATTAGTGCAATTTAAGGAAAAATTGATATTATAATAAAATGAAAATACCTTGACACATGTCCTACACTTATTGGATGTGTCATGGCTGACCAAGAAAAGCCATGGGTCAACTTGGGGACCCCATGGAGTCACTTTGGTTGGGAAATGACATAAATAACTTTTTATTAAATGTTAAAGTAAAAATGACACACACATGAGATGTTTAACTAAAACAATTTTTACATGGTGTTATCCAATTAATATTTTTGACTATAAATATTTATTGGAAATATAAAAAGATTTCCTACATCATAGTATTTTTTTTATAATTTTTAGACATTAAATAAAGTAAATTATTTATGACATCATGAGGATGCAGCGATGACCTCATTATTTAACGATTTAATTAAAATGGAAAGATAATGTAATATCTAAGACCTACACATGTACAAAACCTATTAGATGAGTGGATTTCGAACCCTTATCACCATATCCTAGAAATAAATCAATGTGGGACCTCTTAAATCTGAATACCATTTTAAAATAATGTGACGTTTCTTTATATTCCAAGAGTGCCCCTCCTCTCCTCTTATACAAGGCCCCCACCTCTACCTCATTTCACACACTCCTCAAGCCTTTTTCTTGTCCATCCCCTACCCATTTACTCTCTCCACACCCCTCTCCTCATCCTAGAGTATTCCCTTTGGGTAGAATCCTTTCAAAGGAAGCCTTTAGTCTCAAATCAAAAGGAGTTACACTTTTAAAGGTAATTCATTCTCTCATGTTCATTTGTTTTATTTTGCTTCTCCAACCCCCTAAACTCTTTTTATTTACTTATTTTGTAACAAAACAAGTATCTTCAATATAATAGGATGTTGTTATAATATTTATTAGTTCTACACTCTCACACAACTACATCAAATGGTTAAAGAACATACGGTTTCCATGGATGGCGAAATTCTGCCTCCCGAAACGATGATTGTTCACTACTCATTTAACACCTTCAAAGGTGGCCATTATGATGTCACTATTTTTATATATGATATATAATATGTTTATTATTTCCTTAATCTTCTGTATTTTTCATTTATGGCATACCATTGTTGTTTCCATTATGGGTAAACACGATATCTTAATTTTAGGAAGTGCGGACAACCGCCCCCTGAAAGTGATTCGATTCGTTAATACCATATGTGGGATGTGTAAAGGATAAAGATAATGATATTATATATGTTATTATACTGGAATTATAATATACTCTTATATCATTATGATTCCATTCCATAAAATACGAAATAGAAATGGAAGTAGCATTCATGCGTACGTACGGCTTACCGTCTCCATGAACGGTGCATTTCATTTCTATTCTCTAAATGTGATGGAATATTATAAATACATGTATATGATGAATATATATGATATATATGTTATCCAAATAATTAATATCATTCTGGATATAACGAACCTTTGACCAAATTATCAACATGTAAGTGTAAGATGTCTATTTTTGACTTAAGAACCAAATACCGGCAAAATGAACATTATTAACTTAAATGATTACATGATGTTCATAACATGGTATAAAAAAAATAATTAACTTGAAAAAGGTTCTTAAGCAAGTATAGATTAACTCAAGTTTATTATTCATGAGATTAAAGAACGTTCGGGTCAAGTCAGATATGAGATATGGGACTTGGTCTCAATCTCCTTTCATTGAGGAATATTTTATGTTATACACAACCTTCTTTTATACAGTGTATAAACCCCTTTGACTTTTACGTTTATTCAAAAGGAATATTTTTTATATGATGTGTTTACTAAATGACAAAAGGGAATGTTTTTGTCGTACGTATGCGACGACAACGACTTCTCTGCTGTTGTGACCGTTATTTGAGTTTCATCTTCCTCTACAAGCCATACCTTTTTTTAAATGAAAAATAAATACCATGTTTTACTTTGGTATTGAAAATCGTTTTCATAATGTTTTTATTATATCAATGTATTGTATTGATATCATGTGATTGAAATGTGGAAATGTTATGTTTCCTTTATGCATGTTTTATGTGATATGATTATGTTATGGTTCTTGGGAATTATTATGAAGACGGGTGGTTCCGTGATAATCTAAGGGCGAGTGAGCCCGTTATAGCTCTCCAATGCATTGGGTAACGTGAAGGAGTGAAATGTTAAGGTTTCTTCGATGAGATTTATGGAATATACTGTGATGGGTATTCCAAACGTAACCAAGAGGGTTACTCCCTACGAAAGAATATTATGAATGCCTCAAGTTACTTTATGACTTATGATTTCTATGATTTGTTCATGATTTTATGAGGTATGTTAAAGTGCCTATGTTTTATGGGTAAAGTATGATTTCATTCTTATGAATATATGAACTCATCTTTTCTTTCCTTGTTTTTTTTATATAACCGATACTGATCTTTTTATTCTTATCCCATGTTTTTGAAATGTTTTTCACAGGTCACGGGAAAGGTACATGATAATATGATAGTGTCAAGGAAGTGTCAAGAATAAATCCATGTTTTATTTTCAATAGGTTTCCATTGATGGGAAAAAGAATACTATCTTTTATTGTAACTATTTTGTTTAAATTTGGGTGGTAATGCATGTTTTACGATCTAATTATCTAAAACTCTAAACCTGAAAAGATCCTCAACGTGTAATCTTGTGATAACTCAAGATTATGTAAGGTTTAAGGCTGGGGCCTTATAGTTGGTATCAGAGGTCGGTTTAGATAAATTTAGGAGTTAGAATTATTTTAAATGATTATCCAAAAATATTGTTTTATGGTCAAATTGAGATGATATAGCATTTACAGATTACCATGTTGCTTCAACAAAGATATGTCTGTGTTAAGAATTGTTTTTCATAATGGAAATAGAGCATATTTTCTATGAAGGCATACAGAGTTGAATGACTTTCCGAATCAGCAACCAGAGATGGTCGGAATCAGAATTGATCAGTTTACTGCAGTGGTGACTCAGTTGAATCAGGTGATAAATGGTGGTTCTGTTTATTGATAATATTTTAGTGTTTTCTAAAAGTAAAGAAGAGCATGAAAGACATTTAAGGGTTATCTTGCAAACCTTAAAAGAAAATAAATTGTATGGGAAATTCAGCAAGTGTGAGTTTTGGTTGAAACAAATTTCATTCCTTGGTCACATTGTTTCTAAAGATGGGATAACTGTTGATCCTGCAAAAAAAAGTTGTGGAAGACTGGTCAAGACCCACAAATGTAACTGATATTCGTAGCTTCCTTGGTTTGGCAAGCTATTACCGAAGGATTGTTAGAAAGTTTTCATGATTATCTAGTCAAATGACTAAGCTAACTCGGAAGGGTGTTAAGTTTATCTGGACAAAAGAATTTGATGATTGTTTTCAGTAATTGAAAAGAATATTGGTGAATGATCCAGTTTTGGAAATACCTTCCAGGAATGGTGAGTTTGCTATATACAGTGATGCTTCATTGAAAGGACTTGGTTGCGTCCTAAACCAGAATGATCAGGTAATTTCTTATGCTTCACGACAATTTAAAACTCATGAGGTAAATTACCCTACACGTGATTTGGAATTAGTTGTTATAGTTTTTTGCTTTGAAAATTTGGAGGCATCATTTGTATAGAGTAAAGTGTGAAATATATACCGATCACAAAAGTTTAAAGTATATATTCACTCAGAAAGAAATGAACATGAGACAAAGGAGATGGATAGAATTAATCATGGATTATGATTGTACGATTCACTGCCATCAGGGAAAAGCAAATAAAGTGGCTGATGCTTTGAGTCGAAAAACTAATGCTTCATTAGCAATGTTGCGTTTGGAACGTGATCCTTTGGTTAAGGATTTGATGAACTTTGGCATAGAAGTTGTTGGTGCAGGAAGTTCTTCTGTTTTGTTTCAGGTATCAGTGAAATCTTCTCTATCAGACAGAATCAAGCAAGCACAAAAGCAAGACAGTGAGTTGCCGAAAAAGGAAGAGCTGGTTCAGAAAGGTAAGTTGCCTAAATTCAACACTGATAATGATTGTGTTTTGAGGTTTTGGAAGAGATTATGTGTGCCTTATGATTCACAGTTGAAGAATGAGTTGTTATGTGAGGTTCATAGTTCCCCGTTTTCAGTTCATCCTGGCAGTACTAATATGTACAGAGATCTGCGGGAGTATTACTGGTGGGATGGAATGAAAAGAGATGTTGCTGATATTACTGTGAAGTGTTTGACATGTCAGCAGGTTAAAGCAGAGCGGCAGTTTCCTAAAGGGATGCTTCAGCCTTTACCCTTTCCAGAGTGGAAATGGGAGAATATATCCATGGACTTTGTTGTGGGATTACCGAAGACATCTCGAGGTAATAATGCAATCTGGGTTATTGTTGATCGCTTGACCAAGTCTGCTCATTTCCTTGCTATACGAGATATTTTTTCCCTAGATCAACTTTCCCGTTTCTATCTTAAAGTGATAGTCAGGTTACATGGAGTTCCTCTCTCCATTGTATCTGACCGTGATCCCAGGTTTACTTCTAACTTTTGGAAAGGCCTTCAAAAGTCTTTGGGTACTGAATTAAATTTTACTACAGCTTTTCATCCTCAATCAGATGGGAAGTCAGAACGAACAATTCAGAGTTTGGAGGATATGATACGTGCTTGTTCGATGGATTATCAGGGAAGTTGGGACCAACATCTTTCTTTGGTTGAATTTTCTTATAACAACAGTTTTCATTCCAGTATACAGATGGCTCCATTTGAAGAATTATATGGAAAACGGTGTCGAACTCCATCTTTTTGGGATGAAGTAGGGGAAATGAAGCTGATGGGACCAGAGTTGGTAGAACAGATGGCAGAAAAAGTTCAGCTGATTCATAAGCACATGAGAACAGCTCAGAGTAGGCAGAAATGTTATGCGGACAACAGGAGGAAGGATCTCTCTTTTGAGGTAGGTGATCATGTTTTTCTCAAGGTTTCTCCTTGGAAAAGTGTGATGAGATTTGGTAAGAAAGGAAATCTGAGTCCTAGGTTTATTGGACCATACAAAATTCTGGATAGAGTTGAATCAGTTGCATACCGAGTGGCTTTACCTCCGAGTTTATCTCAGGTACAAATTTTTTTTCATGTTTCGATGTTGAGAAAGTATATGCCAGATCCATATCATGTTTTGAGTCCAGAGGTAGTTCAGCTGGAAGAGAATCTATCTTATGAGGAACAACTGGTCCAGATTTTTAACCACAGGGGGCAGGTATTGTGGAATAAGGTGATTCATCCGGTAAATGTTTTATGGAAAACCCATATGGTTGAAGAGGCAACATGGGAATCTGAAAATGCTATGAGGGATAAATACCCCCACTTATTCGATAAGTGAATAAAATTGCGAGGACGCAATTCCCAAAAGTGGGGAAGGATGTAACATCCAAGGTAAATAAATAATAAGACATATTCATATTTATTAATATTTTTTAATTAAATATTAATTTTTTTTGAAGGGGTTGCTATGTACGATAGCGTTCCCGATACGCAACAATGAGTTTCGGTGAAATCTTACGTTACACACTAATAATATAATTTCAAATGGAAGTAACACGTAGCCATTGTACTGGAAGGAATGAATATAAATAACTAAAATACGAATATATATGTTTGTACATTTATCCAATAAAATATAAAGGCTTAAAATAAGAAAGGAATTCAATTTTATACATAAATACATTAATATTCACTGAAAGGTTCATTTATCACCTTTTGATGGAGAACCCTCTTTAAATATAGTTTTGGTCACTCTTATACATTCTTTTGGACCAAATAAAATCCTTCTTTATAATTGGGACATCAAAATTTACTTTGTGTATGTTTTTGTTATTCTTCCGATAAAGTTCATTTTTTAATGAATAGTGTAAAATGTTGTATTTTAATTCAAAACCTATTTTTAATCTAATTTATTTATATGATTAGATTATCTTTTGAATTGGTTTTAAAGTGAAATTAGAAAATATTTTTACCATAAAATCCAATAGTGGTCGTTGGAATCAATTTCACTTTGAAATTGGACTTAAACTAGTGTCAACCTTTTGATACTTATTGTTTCATAAAAATACGCTATTTTCTCTGACAGTAGGAATTAATTATTAAATTAATTAACACAACTTATATGTTGTGAATTTTGTAAAATGGACTTCATTTTTGAATTTGGAATATCAAATATAGCTTAGGGTGAATTTTTGGTAATTTTCTGAAAAACTTCAATTTTTGATGAATAGTGAAACCACTAAGTGGTACTTATAAAAACTGATTTTTCGTTTAAATGAAATTTTACCACATCTGTGTTTTGAATTTCAAAAATCCGACATACATGGTTGTCATTAAGAAGTAAAATATGGTTCAATGAGATAAAAATAATTTTTTGGTGAATAGTAACTTCTTAAGTTTTTAATCACGATTAGAGGTAATTAGTGCAATTTAAGGGAAAAATGATATTATAATAAAATGAAAATACCTTGACACATGTCCTGCCCTTATTGGATGTGTCATGGCCGACCAATACAATCCATGGGTCAACTTGGGGACCCCATGGAGCCACATTGGTTGGGAAATGACATAAATAACTTTTTATTAAATGTTAAAGTAAAAATGACACACACATGAGATGTTTTACGAAAACAATTTTTACATGGGGTTATACAATTCATATTTTTGACTATAAATAGTAATTTGAAAGATAAAAAGATTTCCTACATCATAGTATTATTTTATAATATTTAGACATTAAATAAAGTAAATTATTTATGACATCATGATGATGTAGCGATGACCTCATTATTTAAGGATTTAAATAAAATGGAAAGATAATGTAATATCTAAGACATACACATGGAAAAAACCTATTGGATGAGTGGATTTAGAACACTTATCACCTTATCCTAGAAATAAATCAATGTGGGACCTCTTAAATCCGAATACCATTTAAAAATAACGTGACTTTTCTTTACATTCCAAGAGTGCCCCTCCTCTCCTCTTATAAAAGGCCCCCACCTCTACCTCATTTCACACACTCCTCAAGCCTTTGGCTCGGCCATCCCCTGCCCATTTACTCTCTCCACATCCCTCTCCTCATCCTAGAGGATTCCCTTTGGGAAGAATCCATTCAAAGGAAGCCTTTAGGCTCAAATCAAAAAGAGTTACACTTTTAAAGGTAATTCATTCTCTCATATTCATTTGTTTTGTATTGCTTCTCCAACCCCCTAAACTATTTTAATTTACTTCTTTTGTAACAACAACAGTATCATAAATATACTAGGATGTTTTTATAAGATTTATTCGATCTACACTCTCACACAACTACATAAAATGGTTATAGAACATACGGTTTCCGTGGATGGTGAAATTCTGCCTCCCGAAACGATGATTGTTCAATACTCATTTAACACCTTCAAAGGTTGCCATTATGATGTCACTATTTTTATATATGATATATAATATGTTTATTCTTTCCTTAAGCTTCTGTATTTTTCATTTATGGCATACCATTATTGTTTCCATTATGGGTAAACATGATATCTTTATTTAAGGAAATGCGGACTACCGCCCCCAGAAAGTGATTTGATTCGTTAATACCATGTGTGGGATGTGTAAAGGATAAAGTTAATGATATTATATATGTTACTATAATGGAATTATAATATACGCTTATATAATTATGATTCCATTCCAGAAAATACGAAATAGAAATGGAAGTAGCATTCATGCATACGTACGGCTTACTGTCTCTATGAACGGTGCATTTCATTTCTTACCTCTAAATGTGATTTAATATTATAAATACATGTATATGATTAATATATATGATATATAAGTTATCCAAATCATTAATATCATTCTGGATATAATGAACCTTTGACCAAATGAACAACATGTAAGTGTAAGAAGTCTATTTTTGACTTAAGAACCAAATACCGACAAAATGAACATTATTAACTTAAATGATTACATGATGTTCATAACATGGTATAAAAGGAATAATTAACTTGAAAAAGGTTCTTAATAAAGAAGAGATTAACTCAAGTTTATTATTCATGAGATTAAATAATGGTCGGGTCAAGTTGGATACGAGGTATGGGACATCGTCTCAATCTCCTTTCATTGAGGCATATTTTATTTTACACACAACCTTCCTTTATACGGTGCATAAACCCCGTTGACTTTTACGTTTATTCAAAAGAAATCTTTTTTATATGAAGCGTTTACTAAATGACAAAAGGGAATGTTTTTGTCGTACGTATGCGGTGACAACGACTTCTCCGCCGTCGTGATCGTTATTTGAGTTTAGGCTTCCTCTACAAGCCATACCTTTTTTTAAATGAAAAATAAATAGCATGTTTTAATTTGGTATTGAAAATTGTTTTCATAATGTTTTTATTATATCAAGGGGTTGTATTGATATCTTGTGATTGAAATATGGAAATGTTATGTTACCTTTATGCATGTTTTATGTGATATGATTATGTTATGGTTCGTGGGTATTATTATAAAGATGGGTGGTTCTGTGATAAACTAAGGGAGGGTGAGCCCGTTATAGCTCTCCAATGCATTGGGTAACGCGAAGGAGTGAAACGTTAAGGTTTCTCCGAAGATATTTAGGGAATATACTGTGATGGGTATTCCAAACGCAACCAAGAGGGTTACTCCCTACGTAAGAATGTTATGAATTCCTCCAGTTACCTTTATGTCTTATGATTTCTATGATTTGTTCATGATTTTATGAGGTATGTTAAAGTGCCTATGTTTTATGGGTAAAGTATGATTTCATTATTATGAATATATGAACTCATTTTTTCCATTCCTTGTTTTTTTTATATAACCCATACTGAGATTTTTATGCTCATCCCATGTTTTTGAAATGGTTTTCACAGGTCACGGGAAAGGTACATGATAAGATGATAGTGTCAAGGAAGTGTCAACAAAGAATCCATGTTTTATTTTCAATATGTTTCCGTTGATGGGAAAAAGAATACTATCTTTTATTATAACTACTTTGTTTAAATGTGGGTTGTAATGCATGTTTTACGATCTAATTCTCTATAACTCTAAACCTGAAAAGATCCTCAACGTGTAATCTTGTGATAACTCAAGATTATGTAAGGTTTAAGGCTGGGGCCTTATAGAAACACTCTAATATGGAATACATAAATGATACGGTTCTATGTAAAATACGCATTCTAGTTTGTGTCATGAGACATATGGATGAATTGTGGGGCCAGGTAATTGTAGTCCCAATCAGTTTGTTAATATGATTAATTAATCCATTATATGAATAAACATCATAACATAAATCAATAACTTTCTACTCTTGAAAGAACTATCATGGGGAATACCAATACTCTCCATGGTCATTATTTTCAAACATCATCTAGAAAAATATAGAGGATGGTATCATAAATTTATATCCTCCTGAAAAAATAATATTTATTGAAGTATTATGAAATAGATTAATTGATTTTACAAAGCTGATTATAAAATTTAATGGGGGAAGTAATCTTTTTCTACATTGAAAACATTTATTTAAAAGATAAATATTTATAATATATATGGGAAAAATTTACATGAAAATTACTATTTAAATTTTATAGGATGCCTCAAATCATTGGGAACTCATGATTATTAATTATCCCATTTATGTTTTATATGTTAAAAAAATCCTTTCACACATTTATACAAAGGTAAAATAAATATTGTGTTCAGAAAAAAAGAGGAATCAATTTAGTTCATTTTTTAAAATGTAAAAAATGTATAATATTTTATTTAATAAATAATTGGTTAATATTAAAAACTTTCTTTATATATTTTATTAAAAATATGGATATAGTATTAAGTGATTCCTCAGAGAGTCAAAAATAGGGCCACTTTCCCATAAACACATTGGATCGATATATAGATTCCATGAAGAGAGGTAATGAATATAAAAAAGTTACTATAAAAAAATAAAAAAATAAAATAAATTATTATATATATATAAATATAAAATTACTTCCCCATTAGATAATTAAAAATAAATAATGCCAATTAATGGTGAGATTGTGAAATAAACCCTTTCCCCAGGTCTAACATCTCTTATATGTGTCAAAAAACCTATAACATAAATATAGAATTATTATTCAATTATTAAATAACCATACTAATATATAACATTGTTTCAATTATTTACATATAATTGTTAATATTTTCTTTATTAAAAATTCATTATTATAATCACTTATATATGTATGAAGTTATTTTTTCATGTATGTTAATGTTTCGTATTTTCATTCATATTATATATATCATTGTACCATAATCTACATAATTTTACACATTATATAAATAAAATTTATATTAATTATATAATTATTTATGTCTACCCAAAAATATAGATATTGAAAAATGAATTACATAGTTCATGGAGATGGTACGTTGTCTGTATGCTTGAAAACTATTTTATCTTTTCTACTAATAGATAAAGGTAAATAATAATTAATTAATAATTAATAATTATAATAAAAAATTATGCCATTCATATTAATTAATTATATCCTTATTTCCATCTATTAAAAATAAAAAAACGAGTCAGATCACTTCATGGACGTGGTATTGCACACGTTTTCATGAGCATTATCCTAATTTTCCAATATATTTGATGATAATAAGGTATATATGATATTATTATTACATAACAATAAATAGTCCATAAATATAAAATACAAAAATATACCCCATCATATTACACATCCATAAAATATAGTGATGAAAATGAATTGTATCTCTATGTGGAGATGTTATTTACTATGTAATAATGAGTGATATTTTCACACCCCGTTTGTGGGAATATATTATAGAAATGGTGGATTCATATTAATAATAAATTTCATGTATCGTTTTTATACTATGAATATTATTTTATGAAAAATATCAGACATTTATATGAGATAATATTAGAAATAAATTGATATAGGTATGGTAATAAAATTATCTCTTATTTGGGAGAACTACGTTAGTTCATTTTTTATTGAAACTAGGGATGGACTTTTGGGGATACTGACACCTACAAAACAATTAAATGGGTTTTGAAAACATAAGTTGGTAGGTATTGGTTAATCATGTTTTCTGAATTTTTTTAAAGAAGAAAAGGAAGAGGAGTTCTTTTATATGGGAGGGAAATGACACATTTATAATTATAAAAAGATTAAAATATACATAAAAAATTATAAAGATAAATTATTTCAGATAGCCTAAAATTAGTTGAAAATATAAAACTGTTAAAATAAAATAAAACAAATTAATTTATATAGGTACTGTGTTATTTTATACCATATCTTTTTTATTAATACAATTTTTAATTATTTTTTACTTTAACCATGCTAACAACTATTTTGATTATAATTTCATATGAATATGATCATAAATAGAAAAAGGATAGTTCAATTTAAAATTTATGATGGGTTAATCCATATTCAATTAACGTGGATAATTATTACATTTTCATGAATTTTGAATAATTTAATAAAATATTATTTATTATAAAATATTATTAATGTCAATTTTGGAACTTTTCGTTTATTATGACTGTAAATAGAAAGTAAAAATTATAATATAATACATTTAAAAATCATGAATATGTTATATTTATCAACTAGAATCATGTATCACAACAACTGACCCTAATTTAAATGTTTTTAAAATTTTAAGAACTAATTATTTTATTTTTCCATTAATTTAATAAATATAGTTCTAGTGTTTCATAGGAATTTATGGTAATAATAAAATTACTATGAATAGAAATAACTAAATAGCATGAAAATAATTTTATTTTTCTAAAAAAAATTCTATATTCATTAACAACAAACTTTTGTCCTAATGTGAAACAACTAAGATATATTTAATTATAATATTGTGAAATTATGTATTTTTCCGTGATTTAAATATTACATAGGATATTTTATTTGAACATTGTCCCTTAAAAAACTAAATTTCTAGACTATGGTGGAAATTTTCAAATTACCACCATTCAATTCGATTTTAGATGAAATATTGTTACATTAAATATTTTTTAAAACTATATTAACATGATTTAACCTTTACCAATGTGATAAATTTAACCATGGATAATATTAATAATTTAAAATAAAATAAGGTATTTATTTAACAAAATTTAACTTTGAAATTCAATATACGAAATCAGTTTTATAAAATTTACATAAATTTAAGTGGAAATAATTAATTCAAAAATAAACATGAAAAATATGTCAATAATCACCTTTAGTAAAATACCTCATTTAAATAAAAAATTATATTTATTCTTTTATCATTCATAGTTAAAAACATGGATGAATGTTAAATAAATTTATTTCATATAAAATATATAAATTTCATTAAATTAATTCACCTATAGTGATTATTTTAATTTTTTATTGTAAAAACATGTTGGGTGACGATTTTTTATAAAAAAAATACTCTTTTACATTCATATATTTTTTTCCCCTTTCAATTCAATTAGAAGTCATGAAATTATTCTATATATATATTATTCCTTATTAAGTCATTCTTCTCCTAACTCACCAATTTTACATCTTAGTTATAATTGTATTCTCTATTGGGATTGATTTAGACTCTGGTTGTTTATATCACATTCTATAAAAAGAATTTATTTAAAGAGAAATATATAATAATATACTTGGGTGTAAGATTTTACCTACCTAATTAATAATTTCACTATAGAATTTAAATCACATTGATAAAGAAATATGTTAATATATCTTTTTCATTAAATCCCCTAGTTCCCAAGTATCTTATTCAATTTTTGGATTTCCCTAATTACCATAACTAAGGGAGTAGCCTTATTTTTGCAGAAAATTATCTCTATAAACAAATATTTTTTACTTGAAGTTCGTCATAAGAATTATCACGATCTAATGGTATTTAATTTGAGTTTATTATATGTGAAGGATCAAGTATTTACATCCTTAATAAAAATATATTGATCATATCATGAATTTGAGAAGGGATAAGTCGGATAACTAAGAGATAAACATTAATACTTACTAGATCGAGAATTTAAAATGGCTAAATATACATAGTGTTCATATTTCACACCATCTTAGATCACATAAACTTATTCTATTGATAAATTCATAGATATTCCTTCTCAATAACTTAAAATTCAAGATCATGGAGTCAATAGTAACCATAACTTTTTTTCGACTCTAAGCTGTATCGATGTGATGTTGAATGACTGTAAAAATAACAACCATTTCCTTATCTTTTCTATTATCATTAGATTTATATATCTATATTAATCCTATCATGATGGATTTATACACTTCTTTACATATAGGTATTTATAAGGATTAATCTGAGTGATCAAGTGAAATATATTTTCTTTATTAAAACTATACCATAGTGTGATGTTAATCCCAACCACTATCAATATCCACAAATAAATTAGATGAATTGGTCCTATAGGGTTATAATTGCTCTCTTATTTTATCTATATATCTAATGATGATGTTTAATTATGAAAATCAACTATATATCTAGAGATCACTAAAACAATTTGTAGAATATTAAGGTAATCCTCGTATCCTGATCAGATATTATAGTGAGTTTAACTCCATAAAACATTGCCACATATTTAATGTATATACTTTAATTCTTATCAAGAGGGAAATATTTTCTGATATCCATGATGTGAGAAATTTTTTTTAGGTGGTCGATTGTAACCCAAATAAAATTATAATATTTTTACATTTTGGGGGGTGTAATGATAAATGCATAGTGATTTTTTCCCATTTAAATTTTCATATGGGTAATTTTTGTGACATCCCCTTAGAATTAAATCTATCCTACATAACTTTAGGAAATTCCATGAACACAGATACTTGATTTTCAATATCTCACTTCATGTTTTCCGACCATGAATACTCTAGTATAATATTATACATCTTCATACTTCCAGTTTGAATAGTGAAAAATAATCTATGTGCCTCATCCAATAGCTTTGTGATATTTTTTGGCATTAATGTGACACATAATTCGTTCTTAATCCTTATCATTCTAAGATGTCCGCGTCCGAACTCATGAATATTCCATAAATTATTATTTAATTACATATTTTCCTTTTGTGCCTTAATATTCGTCTAATGGATGGATGTTTGATCATTCATCAACGAAAGATAATACCATTCTTCTTTGATCATGATTTGAAGATCAATATTCTACAAATACATTAATATTATATCTCATTCAATTCTCATCATAGATAAAAAATCATGTTCTATCCAACTAAGAGCATCAAACACCATGTTCACCTTCCCTTCTAAGTAATTTGTTATGAAATGATAGACTTTTATTAACACAACTAGAATTCTATAAATCATACTGAACTCTTTTTTATTTAAATATAAATTTAAATATCTTCATATTAGTATATATATCAATATTTTCACCATGCCAATGATTCCTCCATATTTTAAATGTATAAAATACTATTTCTAAAAATAAATCATGAGTTGGTTAATTTTGATTTCTTACCATCAATTTTAAAGAGGAATAATATATCATCATATCATTCATTATGAGTAATGATCATAGTGTCATCATTGATGCAAAAACGTATATCTAAATCGTTATCCACTTCAAGGTGTTGTATGAAAAAGTGTGCACACCAACATTCTATTCAGTTCTTCGGAACTATATTCAAATTAATCAATCCATAATTATATTTCCTATTTCCAAGTTAACATGGTTTGGGTATTATATAGTCATTATAAATTTCTCACAATGTGTTTACTGTATCTATCAAACCCATGAAAACTATAGACTTTACTTAATGTGGTTGGTCTAGTATATTGTTCAATAACATCTATATTTGAATGATCCTATGACATAACTTAAGAGGAGATTATATGACCCAAGAATGAAACCTTATCAATCCAAGGGTTACACATGGAATATCTAGCATAAAATATTTCTTTCCTAATGTTCTTCAGCATAATTATTAAATGTTCTTCATGCACTTCCTTGACTCTTAAATATATATGACTATATTTTATAATGACTATGAAAAAGTGATCTATGTTACCTCTATGGACTCTATTTATTAAATCTAATAAGATTTTATGATAATTTATATGTCCAATGGAATTACTATGAATTCATAATGACCATACAGTTTACATATGGTCATCTAGGGTGTATCCTATTTCTGGATCCTTAGTTGATGATAACCATACCAAATATCAATTTATAAAAAATATATACCTTCTTATATTTTATCAAACAGATCATCAATAAGATGAATAAGAAAATAGTTAATAATACTATTTTTTATGTTCTTGATAATCTGTGAAATGATGCATTGAACCATATTTCTTAATATAAAATATAATAAGTTTACCCCATTGAGAACCACTTTAATGAATGAATCCCATTTATAAATTATCATGGAGATTATTTTTTAATTCCCATAAAACAATATAGTTAATTCTATATAGATCTTTTGAAATATGTGCATCACTATGTATAATATATATTGAAAACTCAACTTCATGCATTTGGGGAATATAAGGAATTTTCATAATAAAACATTTTTAATATTCCAAAAAAATATAAACATTAAATTTCTTCAGATTCTATCACAATATTTCAGATAAATATACCTCATGAATCTGTATCAAAACATATATATTTGACGAAAATTAAACTAGGTTATCAGGTTCCTCATTATACTGATATATGATTGAAGGTTATTTTAGAATATTACATGTGACAACCCTTCCTCCAAAATTGGTATGGTCTCTAGACTATGAGATAAACTTTATGCCAAATAATACTTAAAAATTAACTAAATATTGAATAATAATATTATTGGTAAGAAAAATCCCACATAAATAAATCTGAGAGGAGTCCTAAACTTTATATGTGGTTATCTTACCATTTAATTTTTTTGATACTGACTCAAAATATAAATCATTGAGGTGGTGATACAATACCAATTGAAAATTAATTATACATAAAAGAGGGTGTAAAACTATAAAAAATTAAAAAAATTGTATAGTGTATTCTAAGTGTAACATTCACCATGTATCTAGGAAATACCATGTTAAAGTAAATTTATTATATCACCATTATCACCTTGGATTATTTTTTTATATTCCCTAGATTCTAGTGGAATTTGTTGGAATACACACCAATATTATTATAGTTAAAATAAAATACGTTTTTGGATTCTCCATTACCCTTTCATTCATGGGAATGAGGAACGTTTTATCCTTATATGATGCAAAAACCATTTTCATTTAGGAGGGTACAAGGTCTTTCCATTAAGAAGTTTCATATTTTGGAAAAATTGTATATCTTCATCACATTATCGATTTTTTTCTCAACTTACCTATTATTCTATTGTAGACTATAAAATCTCTATGACTTGGAGAATTATTTCTCTATCTTAATATAATATGATACGTTATTTCAATATGATTATCAGGTTTGGGAGACTACATCCCATAGAATGATTTTATTTTACCCATCAAATAAAAAACAACTATTAGAATTTGGATTACGTATATAGTCCTCAGAATTATTTTGTAGCAATTTAATGTTAGCATCTTACATAGAAACAATTTTCACTTCTGTTGTCTTATAATATGAATTTGTCTCTCTATATCCACTCATTTTTTATGATGAAAATATTTTTTCAATAAAATATTCTTAAAATACTTTAATTACTTGATCATAATTTTCTCATCATCAATTCTATTTTGAATTAATGAAAATAATCGATCTGCATCCTATGACAGATCATAAACAGCCATGTCAATCTTCTAAACTTAATCAAATCCTAATGTGGGAAATATATTCTCTATGAAACACCTCTATTTTTTAGAAAAAATTGATTTTTATCCCCATTGAATTATAGTTCTTTTTAACTAATTAATTAATTTAACATTCTTACCCCACATTAAGGAGTACCATTATTCCCTATATAGAAAGGGTTATTGTCCATAACCAATGTCTATTTCCCTAATTTAGTAATAATGTTTTCATATATGGTTTTATCTCCTACTCTATTATAATTATCTAGCTAAAGAGAAAAATACATATATGGATTATCTATATTGATATTGATTACATTCCTTTCTCCACTATCCACTTGTAAATAACGGAGTACAATAGATTATGAATTATCATTTTGAATTGTAATATATAATTTCAATATTAGCAAAACACTTAATATTAATTGAAAATTAAATTGTAACTAATATCAAAATCAAAAGCAAGTTTTTTTAGAAATATTCTAAAATTTCATCATTTGGTTACATTCCATAATCTATATTTTCCAAAATATTTTTCTAATGGTTTATTATAAACATAGTCTAATATAAACTATAAGGATGTAATGTCCCCACCCAAAAGCCACTATAATCGATTCCCCTTGTTGGGTCATCACATGAACATAGGTTTCCCCACCAAGTTTGCTAGGGTTTGTTGACTATCAAGATAATTCAAAAGAAAATCAATGAGAGACAATAACCTCTTTTCATAGTGAATCCACGATAGAAGTAACATCAATAGATAAAACAACCAACAAGAACAATAATGGAAGGAATTCAACAAAATACAATAAGAAACCATGTACACATAGTATAAAATAACTATAGTGAATACACTAATTTTTAGGTAGTCATAAAAATATAAACCAAACCCCAAAATAATCACAAGACTATGAAACTATTCCCAAGTCCTGAATCAGTCATGACCTCACATGCTCTAACTGAAAAAACCATAAAAGAAGAAGACACTTGTTTCCTATCCTGAACCTATAACATAAACAAGTAGCATCTTCTCTAGTTCCCAAGAATAATGTTAGCCCATGAAGCGTGTGACTACAACTCTATAGGCTTCCACCAATGATAAATATTGTATTAGATAGTCAATTAAAAAGTGAATGCATCTAATGTAATGTAATAAATAAACCCATCAATATGGAAAACATTTATGAAATTACCTAATATCTAATTTGTTTATTAAGTTCTCTAGAGTCAAACAATTATCAAAACTAATTCATGTCATATGATCAATCTATGCAAATTCATAGGGGGTTAAAAACACTGTAAAGCACAATTTGTATTCACTAATCACAAACTATAACATACCCATTAGTTAACAATATTCATCTTTTCATTCTCATTATTCATCCCACGAGTTAGGAATTTAGATTATGTTTAACTGTGACTTAATCCATTAAATTACCATGCATAAGGGATAATTAAAATTCCATATATCACAAGAGATAAAAATTTCATAAAAAAATACATCACACTTACCTTCGAGCCAAAATCCATGTAGTCTCTTCATATAACACCATTAGGGGAATAGAACCTCAGTCCCCTTCCTAACCCATTAATTATAGGGGTGGGTTTTAGAGCCTCATTATAACCCAACATGTGGCTGTAGATCCTCAATTCCAATATCCATCGTACAAAACCATTTGAAAATTCTTATTCAAATCAATTACCACATATACGATTTCTCAAAATGTTCTCAAAGAATACACATAACATTAAAATGTCATATTTCATTGAACACATAAATAATCATCATGAAGTACCCCTTAAATCATTTTTATTTACATTTCATAACCTATTAATAGACATTCCTTATACCAAACACTAACTTATGCCATATTTTCAATTAAACACAACTAACATCAATATAATTTACAGACCATCATACATTCACCAAAACAAACTGTAAATATTAAACATATGTATCAGTATTCCTAACACCCACTAATGATATGCCATCAACTATGGATATTTATTATCTAATTTCTTTCATAACCACATTAACATGAAGACATAATTGTTATGTTTCTTATCTCACTATCCTATAAATCAATTCAATGGATATAGTACTAATGAACTATTAATACAACATCATAGTACAAAACAAAATTCAAAATACATATTTGAAATCTTCTTGAATCCACCCTTTAAACCATGCGTCATAAATTTTAAAAACTAAATCATTCCCAAAGGATTTCATTACCGCTTCAAACATCAAAAAAACCATTAAAACATTTTCACAAAAATTGGAACCATTACCACATTTTAAAAATCATTTTAAATATATTTAGAAAACCTCATTTTTAATCACTTGGAGTTCAAAACATCCTATTTAAAAATAGCTATCATTAAAACTCTATTTTCATTCAATAAATCTGTTATTGGGTCAACCCCCTAATACATACCATCAAAATTTTCCAACCCCATTAAGAATATATAAAACTCAACTTATAATTGTTTCAATCAACCCATTAACCCTACCAACATACCAATTACACTTTTACTACCCATTAAATACCATAATTCCCTAATGTCATTGATTACCAATTTTTATTCACCATTTACAGGGGTCTAAATACCCCTTGGGTGGCCATAGGATTTGTCTCACCCATCTATAGACCCAACAGAGTCTATGAAGGATTTCACACCTCAAATAAGGACCAAATAACACTCAACAACCAAAGACAGTGAAATGAAATAAGGTAACACATTGGCATAACCAAAAACATATATAGTAAATCTAGAATATGGGAAAAATAATAAATACAACCTACCCCATGATCGGAGAAAATTACTACCCAAACAACATCCCTTGAGTCGAACTCAAAAACCCATTAAATTCCCAAATAAGAATCTATTAGAAAAGTGAATTGTAGGGATTTGAATGAAGATGATAGGTTATATTTTCCCTAATAAAGCAAATAGTTCAAATATGAGTATTAGACTCACCTATATCTTCGTTTCACATTAAATGACACTCCAATTTCCCACCAATAAAAGGAGAATCACCCATGGAAAAAGAGTGGGATGCTGGTTCATCACCCAATATGGAGGGGTTGATTGTCAAGAAAAATCCAGGAATAATGACATTATGTCAGGATGGAAGAAATTTTTATTTCCCACTTTTTAGGGGCCACATAGATTGGATACATGGTTTTCCAACCCATTCACCAACCCCGTAGCTCACTCTGTCCAAGAGGTTCCATGTCACATGGTTTCCTGGGGGCACCTACACGATTTTCAAAGCTATACATATCTATGCTATATCGACTGTCTAATAAGATATTTGGCCACACAGTTTCATGGGAAAATTACGTAATTTAAACTAACCATGCTCTAACCATGCACTATTAACTATTTTTCATCTTCTCACTTTCAATTGAGTGTCATACCTCCAAAACATTCAAAAAACCCCCATACACCTAATAATCACATCAATATCCATATCCTTTGAATTCTAACCAAAATTTTAATAATTACATAACATAATGTAGATTTAGTATCTTACAACCTCCCCACCTTATAAAGGATCATCCTCGAGCCACTAGTCTATACATTTTTGAGTTTTAAAAAACATACGTTTAGTGAATAAACCCATTAATCATCCTTCATCTCAAAAATTTTTCCCTAAAATCATCTATTTCATAATAATTCTCAGATGAAGGAAACAATTATTCCTCGAATCTTTTCCTCCACCGGGTTCAATGAGAGAAAGGTTGACACTCATCAAGGATGCATATATATCAAACTAATCATCTCCAAAATAAACATATAAGAACGGTCTAGGTAACACCACTAAAGCATCGCACATAAGGATACTGATGAGTCAATAAATTACCATGGGAGAGTCAACCTGAACACCCTCAGTCTGATCCTCCCCAAAAATTTTGGACCAAATAACATGGAACTATATTACCTACCTCAGTCTTGGTTATAATGGTGACCCACACTCGATGAAATCAAAAGGAACATCCAGACCCCAACTAAATCTTTCAACATACACCAATTATCAATCCAAGGCCCAAAAACCTCAGTTCATTTTTGAACATTCAAAAATCACACCGCAAACATACACTTAATCCTAGGGTACTAAACCAATTAGCATTTAATTTACCACCCATCACTAAGACTGATATAACAAGATTGATCTAACATGAGTCCATCAATATTAAAATCATTGGCAACATAATTATGTAACTACTTTCCCGATATAGTTTTTCCCACAATATTATTTATCATATCACCACCATTTTTTTGAAATTGAGCACTTTACATAACAAAAAAAGATAGAAATAGAATCTAAAATCAACATTAACAACATACCCAACGTGTTTACAACTCACCGAGCCAAAAGTTCACAAGAACTTTTTCTCCCATTCACATTCATCCCATACGTTAAATACTACTTGGTTGGACACCTACACTATCCATAATCATTTATGGGTAACTTGGGTCTTCCTATGATCCATTTCCATTACCTAAACACAATTATCCTTCCAGTTTTTACTAGTGGTGGATTATAATCCACCAAATATATTCCTTTTTTCCCACATGATTAGGGAAATCCCTTGTCAACTCACTATGTTGATTCCCAACATCCACTGTTTTTATTTTTCTATATTATGTTTCCATGATTCCCGTTTCACATAGGCAATACTATCCTCATCCGCATGCACCTTCATGATTCATCCACAATGTCTTTTAGAAATCTATGGTCACATAATTCATAACCCTTTAAACCATTTTCATTCTCTACCACACCCCTCAACATGTCTATGATGTGACCACTCAAATTACCTTTAGAACTTTCACAACCCTGAATCTATCGATCGTCTCAATAAGACAAAAAATCCATGGACAACCCGATTTTTCCCAAGGATCTTGAATATACACCCCTAGGTTTATCATTGGAATCTTGATGCTACCAAATCCACTTAATAGATTTCTTCCCACATTCATGATTTAATATAATTCTCCCCACCATAGGAGCGTCGTTATCACCTCTTTACTCGAGAAATTTTGACCTCCACAGATCACACCCAAACACAAGATAAACCCAAAAACATGGACTTAATCATCCAAATCCAACTATAACAATAAACAAAACATCACCCATAACTCATTTCTATATTTTAAGAATGTCACATATGGAAGTCATCGACATTTGATGAATCATGAGGACCTCCCCCATAACCAGTGAATGGTATACCCCCTCCACCATAAAACACCCAAACAAATACATATCATTGATCTTATCTTCCAAGATGCTGCCTTTTAATCCAACATAAATTTCAGTAGCTAGGTGTAATGCTAGAACACCCTTAGTCTACCAGGGACAATGTCAAGGTATTGGGCATGATCTTTTCAGGATAAAACTAAGCTAAGAAGTCATCGATGAACATTACCATAACTATCCTCTGCCGCCACCACCTCTTACCAAGAGGATGCCTCACATTTCCCAAGGTCTTGGGCTTCCCATCCTTCCAATGTGTCACCACACTAAATAACCACAACCTGAATAGAATTTCCAACCAAACCCTATACCACATCATCACCCAATGTCATGGGGTCATGACCCATCATTCTTTATGGCACCATTATCATCACCTCATGCATGTTCTTGTTTCATAGGTCCTATGATCTCACCTGATACAAAATTATTCATTCTAATGGTCCAAAACCAACCGATTTTTTAAACTATTAGGGCCTCTCCACTTGATTCCATTGAAAAAATGTGCGCGAATTTCCAACCCACAGTAGCACATATCCCAATGGAATTTTCCACCTCTATCACATTCCCTTCTCCATGTACTAATCAGGACCATAAATGTCCCCCTCTCTCTTGAAACCATACAGAAATCTTGACTATAACTCACATGAGGCTTACATCACCAATCATGACCCAAACACCAGCTCACTAAAATGAATATGCCACCTGATCTACCTACATAATAAGATCCAATACTTTCTCAAAATCTCACCCAAAAAAGAATGCAATCATACAGAAAAACCTTATTGTGTGATGAACGTCGCCCAATGTGTCTTCCAAACCAGAAGTTCCCATCCACACTTTGATCACCCTTTCCTTGTTCTCCCCAGACCAAAATTTATTTCGGAATTTAACTCCATCAAATCCATAGGTCCTAGTCTCAGAATGGTCTTTCCCTTCACAACCACTCTTTAATCTAAACGTAAGCACCCAAGTGCTTCCCAAAGGGAAGCCCCTAGGAATAACAATTCACTTGTACCAAAACATGATAGCACAAACCGTGCATCAATTTCAACACTAAAGAAACCAAATGTTCTTCTCATTCCAAGGCACCAAAAATAAATGGCTGGACCACCATGAGGCTGGCCTTGATTTTTTAGGATTTTAAAACCATATCCACAACTCAAGAAACACCTCCCAAAACAATTAACATTCCCACCCAGCATTCCAGGATAATCACACACTAGGAAACTCTCATTATGTTCAATTTCCATGGTCTCAAATGTCTACTTGTAAAATATACAAAAAATACCACTCACACCATAACCAAACTCTCTCAAAGGCGATCCTCAAAAGTAAAACTACACCAACTCCCAAAATTGGTGAGACACAAATAAAAATTAACTAGATCTATTTAATCAATTCACACAAAACCTCAAACAACTAGCTGCACATGGGGATCATCCTACCATGGTAAAAACACACTCTTTCTAACACACCAAAAAACATTTTCTATTGGTCCCACACCAAATATAATCAAACAAATATATTGGAGCCCGGAGTTGAAAACCCACTATAGGGTTCAAAACAGAACTCAAAAGGTCTCAATCCATAATAGTCACCACATTGACATTAAAAGACTATATTTCAATAAATAAATGTAATAACCTAACCAAATATAAACAAGAAACATACCATTAACTAGATCACCCAATTAATTAAGGACTCACATCTCGTAACCTGATGTCTCAATACAATAGAACTCTCACTACCCAGACCACATATACATTAGGTAAACATTCAACACAAGGTATAAGACCCTCTAGTGTCCCTACATGACCAATTAGTCTCCCACTCCCCTGATTAATTATACTTTACGTTTAAAACACATGATTCAACTTTTCAAAACTTTTCATTTTCAAAACCCAAGAATTTACACATTAAAAAAATATTTTGTGAACCCATCATTTCAAAAATATCTATATTATTCTAAATAAAATTTGAAAACATCTCTCTTTACCAACCCAAAGAATTTATATTTCTAAAATTCCATTTTATCCAACCTTTCAACACCCATCATCTACTTTAATTTACATTTTATTCCGATTTTGTTTATCATCATGCTATTCAGAAATTAGTCATAGGAAACATATGGATGAACTATCTATCATGTGTGCCTAGAATAATGCATGAAATCACATACCATTTATATCCATGCCAGAGTAAGAGATAAAACATCATAAATAAATAAAATCACATTCAAATATGCAACACAAGGTGGAGATATCATCAAACTATAAAATCATAAAACAAAATATCATTTCTCACCCACAAAAACTTGGGGTTTCCCTAATATTTGGGGCTTCATGGTCCCATACACGTGCTCATTACCATACCTCAACATGATTTTAGTCTAAATTATACGATACGAATATACTAATACAAAATACATCCTCCTCTAATACAACATTGTAACATCCTAGATCTAGAATCCACTATAACTGGTTCCCCGAGCTGGGTCGTTAGATAAACTCTAGTGTTCTTCGAAATTTTGGTGAGGATTTTGACTAGAACATAGGTATAAATAGGAAAATGTGGATACTATACCTACTTATCATAATGAAACCACAACAGAAGTAATATAAATAAATAAATCAACCATCAAGAATAACAAATGGAAATCACACACTAATAACAAACAGGTACTATGTAAACATACAATAATAAAATATCGTGAATGACCTAAATTCCATATAGTAATATAGAGTTAAAATATGAACTAAAATATCATAAGACTATCAAACCATATCTAAGACACAACTCGGTCCCGGCCTCCCATACTGTAGCCGAACAACCCATGCAAGAACCAGACACAAGGTCACTATTCTGAACCTATAAGAGAAACAATTATCATTTTCTCGGGTACCAAAGTTCCATGTCTATATCAAAATAAGCTTCATATACATGGTTATTTCATCATTTTATTTGAATATTAGATAAATTAAAAAACATACATGCTCGAGGACTATACTAGTAAAGTGTATTTGGATACATAGAAAACCATATTCTATCATGGTGCAAGATCTTCAAAATCTCACATAAATATTTCAACCATTAGTACATCTACCACAATCAATATTTTTATAACCTTTGGAAAAGAAATATAAGAAAGGTGTGATCTCATATGCTAGGTAAGGTAAATAAATGAAATGTGTAATCATAGCATGAACAAAAGGGTATGGAAGGTAGTTTTTTTATTTGAATATCATACCATGCATATTAGAGATCATAATAATGATGTGCATCCCTAAGATATATAACATTTGGAAATAAGGAACATAATCTATGAAAGAATAACATAGGAATAAAACCTTGAAATCTAGAAGACACATAAGCATATAATATGATTGAAAAATTATCCAGGGTATCACTTCCAGGACCATCTTCATAGTATGGGTTCACAACTCATACCGTCCTGGAAGTCATGGTTTACTCACATGGCCATATTGGTAGCATGAGTTCACTCCTCATACCATCTGGGTAGTCATGGTTCACTCACATAGAAACATTATTAGTCAAGGTTCATTCCAATGATAATCTTAGCCTATCTTATGTGATAAAAGTCATTACCCAATGCATTGGATGGAAATATTGGGCTCCAATATCATAATGAAATAAAAAATACGTGTTCCAAAATGTCATAAATAATTATATCATAACCCATGAAATGAAATGGTTATCTTAAACATGTAATCATATTGTAAATTATAGAAAAATATAGGTTTCCAAATTATTTCATCAAAATTTAAACATGTTAAAGAGAAACAGGTTTCATAAACAAATAACACATGAAAGAGAGACAGATTTATTAAACATATAATCATTGAAATTGAAGTAGGTTTCACAAATACCATTATATTAAGCATAACCCATTAATTGAAATAATATTAACGGATCATTTAGATCATTTCATAGAAGGGAATGAGTAACATCAATTGATTCCATCTTAGATAGAAAATACTTTTGAAATGTCTTCCAAAAATTTTCCTTGAGGAAAATATCATTTATTACATAAATAATGTTTTTTAATACATAATAACATGTGAAAATTATTTTTATATAAAATTCCTTGGATACTTATAAAGAATAATTAAAATAATTTTCAAAAACTTTTTCTTCGATAACTTATAAAATAAGTTTTAAAAAATTTATAAAACCATTATCATCAAAATAACTATGAAAATTTATAAGGAATGATTCAAAATGTGTTGAAAACCATTTCATTGAAAATAAAATGAACACCTATAAATATTCCTGGTAAAAAATCTATAACAGTTTTCCTTGAAAATATATAAAATAATCTTGAAAATATTTTGAAAATAAATATTCACGAAAAAATTTAATACAAGATTCAAAAAGTTTTGAAAACCATTTTAATTGAAATCATATAAAAGGGTCTTGAAAACGTTATAAAACCATTTTCCTTGAAATAAAAAAAAATTAATCATGGAAACCATTGGAAAACCATTTTCCTTGAATACATATAAAAGGAGTTGGAAAATTTATGGAAAAATCATTTTCCATGAAAACTAATGAAAGTATATTGAAACAAATTAATACTATTCTCCTTGAAAATATATTTTAAGAACATTTATATAAAACCTAGCCTTTAAGAATGAAAATAAAACATAAAAAATTTAATTACAGATAAATCTATACTTGTCAAATAAGATAAAAATAATTATCCTTTTATATGGTACAATGTTTAGAAAAATGCCTCATTCGGAAAGCCACAGGGTGATTCTATTAAAAAAATCGGTAAAAGAAAACAAATGGAAAAAAATTAATTTAAATGATAAATGGTAGTGGAACAATATTCATGGAATCCCTTTTTTAAAATATGGTTTTTAAGGAACAATGATTTCCAATCGATGAGTGCTTCAAGTTTGGATTTCTGAAAAACATTCGTAAATAAATTATGTTCCAAAGCATGGAATGAATGGTAGAAATATATGAATAAATCATTAATAACCTGAAGATAAGAAATATCATGTATTTTATTTATATATGGATCATAATATTTCATCAATGGAAGAATATACACAAACAATCTTGAAAAGAGAGAAGATTGTTTCAATATACACTAATAATATGGTGTCTTAGGATCATCATCTACATGTAAGTAAAAGAAATTAATTGAAACATAATTTATCATTAAAATAAATAAATTTATCATATAATATGTAAAATGAAATTATATAATTCTCTATATTTAATTTATGTGTATAACAAACCATGACTCTCAATTAAGGAAAATTCGGATATAACTATTTCACCGATTTGGTAACATTTAAAACATAATCCCCATGAAATAAAGATCCTAAAATTGATATTAGAATAATTATAAATTTATTTATAATATAGATATAGTAAGATAATGGTAATGACAAACACCACCAAAAAGGAAATATTGGCGAACATAGAGTGTATCTCACTAAAATTAAAAGGGAGATAAAACCCACATACATTGTGCCATGAATCTTGTTGTACTCACTGAAACCACCAATATAATAAAAATAAATTTATTATTAATATTTTTAAGAACTATATTATTATATACATAATATCATATATAGTTTTATTATAACATTCTACTACCCTCTCGTTAACTACACTATGTGAAGGATTCGGTTTGGGTAATATTCTCTTTATTAATCACTTGTGTCTTAATTTGTTACAACATTGGTCCTTATACTCATACCATGATTTAAATATTTTAAACAATTATATAAATATAATATGTATAAATTACGTTTTCAGTAATGTAATTTATATAATAAATATGTATGAAATGGAATACATCAACCATTGAGATGTTAGGCCATACATACACATGAACACTATTTCTATTTAATTTTTATGTTTGAAAGAAAAAATAAAAGAAATATATGTATATATATATCATTATTAGAATATTTTTATAATGTTATATATATCATATATATTCACCAAAACCATCATTAATACAATCCATGTGTTTTATGAATGAATCATATCGCTTTGAGGGGGTGGTAGTCCACACTTCCTCAAACGAAAATAGCATGTTAACACTAAATGGAATGTAAAAAGGGTGTCAGCTGTAAAAAGGTATAAAAAATCATAAATACATAATTAATATAATATAATATATATATATATATATTCTATCAGAATTTCCACCAAGAGATGTATAAAGTAAAATTGAACAATCGTCGTTTAGTGAGGTGGTAGTCCACTATACATACAAATAGTGTATTATTTTTTCATTTGATGGAGGTATGTGTATGTGTATGTTTAAAACATATCATGAAAACATAGTAGTATATTTTTTATACAATTATTTTTATACAATCATGGAAAAAATGTATGTGGGAGTGGAGAAATATAATAAATGATAGGACATGAGATAAGATGTTTCCTCTTAATCGGGTAACCCCATTTGGTTTGTTCCAAAACGGTTTAATTGGATTTAATTATTTAAAAAGGATGGATTATATAATGAAGTTATAGATTTTGGGAAGCATATTGGTCATTTCTTGGTCTAAAATAATATGTTTAATTGGTTTGAGGATGTTTTTAGGTGGTTGCCTTTTCTTGGGAAGGAAAAGGACTGACATGGAATTTGTTAAAAACAAGATAGGTGAACACATGTTGTTACCTAAAAAACTTATACCAAACCAAACTAAATAAATAATGGATGTTTTATGGCCATAATTTTTTTTGGTCAACTGGATTGGTCATTTGGGCACATAATATTATGGTATAGTCCCTAATTAGGCATGATTTTACCTTAATCTGTGTGATTTATTTTAATAATTTTTACTAATATTTTTTGTCAAAATTTTAGATGATTTTATGATATTATATATTTTATAATTATTAAAATGGTTTATGTAAATTTTTTGAAATTAAATTCACAAAATAGGTAGAATATTAATGTTAATACCATTGATGGAGAGGAATTATGGGTTTTTAAAAGTCAAATACGTTCAAAATTGTATTAAGTTTCTTATATTCAATTTCAACGTGAAATTGATTCTAATGACTGATAATGTATTAATATATTTATTATTGATATAAATTGAGCTCGAAACAAATTGAAAATATAATTTAACATTAATAATTATTTAAACTAAATGGTATTTTTTAATTAAAAATCAATATCTTTCACTATTCATCAAAAAATCGCGTATTCAGAAAATTCCAATAAAATATACCTAACATTTTAAAATTAAAAATTGAAAAAGTAATTTCATTTTGTCAAATTCAATTTCAAAATGTGTATAAAATAAATTTATTTATTAGAAGTGGTTCATTCGAGCAGAAAGTATTTTTATTCATAAAAGGACTTTACTAAGAAACATATCATTCAATATCAATATGTTTTATCTATATAAAACCATTATATATAATATTTGAAGATATTTAATTACTATTTATATGACTTATTTTTATTTATTGGTTATATTTATCTAAATATATAATTATATCATTAAATTGATGTTATTTAGAAACATATGTGTTATTTGTAATGTACATCATGTCAATGTTGTGGGTAGCGCAAACCATGTAAGGATTGCATATAGAATAATACCAGTTGGTATTTCATGTAGTCAAAGCCAACTCAATGTCTTGTGAATGAAATTTGGACATAGGGTTTCAATATAGATATATATATATATATATATATATAAATAAATATTTCTTATTTCATGTAAAATTAAAAATATAAAAAAGATAATTTAATTCAAAAAATAATAATTTAAAAAATATCAAGGTGTTACATTATACCCCTATTAAAATTAATTTCACCCTCAAAATTCATCTGGGTTATCAAATGTTTAATACATAAAAGTTTCGTTCATAGAAATCCACATCGTAAAAATGAGTACGAAAAAATCCCTTAAAAATATTAATGACGGAACCGTAATTGTTACCAAAATTTTCTTATAACTAGGTTTTGGCAAAGGAGAACATTAGTTGGGAGTATAATTGGACATGGTGAAAAAGTGTAAATATCTAGAGGGAGTGATTGATGTCATCAATCACAAAAAAGTAAAATATCAATGATAATTTGAGGTCATCAATGTCATAAATCTGTGATGATTTATAAGGCCATTGGTTCAATAAAAATTAATGTTTTGTGAAAATTTATTTTATTTTGATCGTTATCATAATTTTGAGTAATTTTTTATTAATAATTCAATAAAGTAAATATAATTACTTGATATATTTTTATGAACTAAATTTCATTCATCAGTTGTGCTTCAAAATTTTTTAATTAATCCATTACTTCATGTAATGGTCCTCCAAAAATTAACATTGATTCAAAAAGTGCTAAAATACAATTTTATCAGATCTTAAGGCCCATAAACGAATTAAAATCATAAATATCTTTCTACAACTATTCTTAAAAATAAACATGTTAATACAATAATATCTAAAAATAAAAAAGTAACACTTTTTTCATCATAAATAATTACTCATTAAATATACATTTACACTTACTATGAAATCACACTGACAAGTGATATGTTTGAAAAGCATATCATCCTTTGGCCATGGGTTCATGACCTTAGGAATTTTTATACATTATTAGTTGTCACCCGATATACAAGATATACTTATCTAAAACCACAGTAATATAATTTCCAAAATATGATGGAAAATCATTAAATAAGGTTAATCAAAAAATTATTATTTAACTAAGATTTTGAATAAAACTCATGGAAAAAATACTTCCTCTGAAGGTTGACATAAAATTTTCATGAATGGTTAACCTTATAACCCTTCTTAAATATGAATACCCGAAACATTATGTAGATATTCACAAAATCATCTTAACTTATATCCCCATATATCATAAATTATATCTTTGTTGTCACATTCCAAACATGTGAATACCATCATGGTATATTATCTTGGAACATGGTAACAACATTAACAACCATAAATTATTCAAGATAACATGCCTTCTTCCTAATTCCATCGATTATTGGATAAATTCCATAAATCCACGATGTTCAAAACATCATCCATGATAGCAGAATATACTTATCATCAAATGATTTATTATTTCATAGTTAAAAAGTACCTTGCAATGTATTAATTCATATACCACATATCAACATCAAAACAACATTATCGTAACATAATGAATATATTAATCATTATTTTTCCTTTAATCATGTGTTTTCAATGGACATCACCTTTCCATTATATCACTTTTCTATTCCATCGGAATCATTATACATGTTCTTGTAAATCCATAGTGAAAAAAATAAGCTGAATAATACGTATCTATTTCAGAATTAATTATTCTTGAAAACAAATAGAAAAAAAAATTATTGCCTCATCCTCATTCCATTGAAAAGGATACCTCGTAATAATACATCTTTCCTTTTACATTTCTTTTATAGTATCTTCACCATCACCAATGTAACCATTACTCACTCCACCTTACCGGATCCCATTAAGGGAATTAATATTTTTTCATTGATTTGAATAATGATAATTTTATACACACCTAAAACACTTAAACATAGATTATTTATTAGGGAGGCCAAAATTCTCATCAATTTCAATAACTAAACTCTTCATTTTTTCATTGATCTCAATATTTTTTTCATTATTTTTCCCATTCAAATCATATTATTATTCCTATAAGACATTAAATTATGTGATTATTTCCACATTTGTGAAAAAAAAACGAAATATAATATTATTTCATACATGGTACAAATTGCCCAAAATCGTCGTGAACTCCCTCTTTATTGGTGAGTCTGAGAGTTCATTAACATTTAATGATCATACCCTAAATATTAGAGATCATAATACTGATTGACATTATATAAGACACGAATCGTAAGAAAATAAACAACATAAGCCATGAAATCATAACATAGTAATATAACATGGAATTTTTTAAGACTCACAATCAAATTATGTAATTTAATAACAACCAAGGAATCTCTAAAAATACCATCATTGTAGTATGGGTTCACTGCCTCTACCATCATGGTAGTCAGGGTTATCTTCCATAGCCATATTGGTAGCACTAATTCTGTCGTAATACTATCTTGGTAGTCATTTTTCACTTCCATTGCCATCTTAGTAGCCAAGGTTCATTCCCAAGACTGTATTATTTTATCTCGTGAGATATAAATATTTACCTAATTCATTGGAGTGAGATATTGGTCTCACCCATCACCTAATTCAATCATACATATATGTTCCACATAATCATAAATAATCATATCATAACCCATGAAATGAAATGGGTATCAAAAACATGTAATCATAGAATAAACTATGAAAAAAAGAAAATTTTCATTATCATTTCATCATAATAAAAACCCATGAAAGAGAAACAATTTCATAAATATATAACACGTAAAATAAAAATTAATTTCATAAATATATAACCCGTGAAAGTAAAATAGGTTTCATAAAAAAAGATAAAATTTAGCATAAGCCTTTCATAGAAATAATACCAATTGAACATCTATATCATTTCCTATAAGGGAATGAGTAACATCAACAAAGGTCATATTAAGTGGAAAATAATTTTTAAATTAATTCTAAACAATTTTAATAAGGAAAATATAATTTTTTATTTGGAAAAGGTTTTTAATACATCAATCCATTTGAAAATTATTTTCATATAAAATATCATAATTACTTATAATGAATAATTGAAATCATTTTGATAAAAAATTTCCCTTAAAACAAATTAAATAAGATTCAATTTTTTTAATAAATGTATTTATTAAAAATCAAATTGAAAACATATAAATAATTTTTAACAACTATATGAAAACAGTTTCTTTTAAAATACTATGAATATTTGTACATAAGGATTGAAATCATATTTAAAATCATTTTACATAAAAACATATAAAATAATCATGCAAATATTTTGAAAAACGTTTTCAATGAAAACATATAAAAGGACCTTCAAAACATTTTCAAAACCATTTTCCCTGAAATCATATAATATAGGTTTGAAAACATTTTGAAAACAATTTTAATTTAATACATATAAAATTTGACTGAAAACATTTTGAAAACAATTCTCCATGAAAACATATAAAAAGAGATTGAAAACATTTTGAATATAATTTTCCTTAAAAATAAAATTTAAAAAGTATCCTTTAAAAACTATCCTTAAATCATGAAAATAAATATTTAAATGATTGACAGTGTATAAATCCATACATGGCTTATGAGGTAAAAAGAACATGCCTTTTTCGTGGACAAAAGGTTAAAAAAGTCCTCATTTGGAAAAAAACAATTCAATTCCAATAAAAAATTAGTAAAAAACTAAAAGGGTAAAAATTTATTTTAAATATTCAAGTTAAATGGTGAAATATTCATGGAAACCCTATTTATGAAACTTGTTTTTCAAGGAACATTAATTTCCGACCGAAGAGAGGGTATAGTCGGGCTTTCTAAAAAACATTCTCCACTATATTATGTTCCAATGTGTGGATGAAATAGTACCAATATAAGAATAATTAATTAATTACCAGATGAGAATAAAGGTTATTCATTTTATGGATATATGTATCATAATATTTCATCAAATGAACAATAAATATAAACAATATCGAAATTCAATGAGATTGTTTCAATAAACACTTACTAAGTTTTAACATGAGATCATACTAACCATATGAGAAAATGAAATTACATGAAACTTAAAATACCATGAAAAAAATTAGGTTCATTATATAACATGTATATTCATGTATAAACATGACAATATAGAATTTAGGAGTATTAAAAAAATGAGTCTCATGAAAAAAATTGAGGCAAAATTATTTCATTAATTAGGTATCATTTCAAAATTAATCCCCATGAAATAAAGATCATAAAATAGATATGTGAATAACCATAAATATATTTATAATATAAATTGAGTAAAATCATGTGAAATACAAACACCATATAAAATTAAAGTATGTAGAACATTGCATGTATCTCATAGGAAAAAAGTGAAATAAAATCATCTAACATTGTGGATTGACTCTCATCATACTCATTCAAACCATTTATATAATACATATAAATTTATTGTAAATATTTTCACTAAACATATAATTATATATAATACAATATATGTATTTTTTATGACCTTATATTATCCTATTGTTAACCAAACTATGTTATGGTTTCACATTGTGTAAAATTCCCTTTATTCGTCACATGTGTCTTAATTTGTTATATCATTGGTCCTTATATTTATATCCTGATTTGAAAAATGTAAACCATGATATAAATTCACTGTTATAACATTATATGTGTATTAAAAAAATATAATATATAAGTATAAAATAAAATTCACCATTTTTGGAGACGGTAGGACATACATATGATTTAACACGATTTCCATTTAATTTTTGTGGTTGAATTAATAAAAGTACAAGTTATATATATTTATATAAATATCATTATTAAATTAAATTTAAGATATTATATATACCATATATATTCACTAAAAACTCATTAATTCAATCCATGTAGTGTATGAATGAATCATATCACTTTGAGGGGGTGGTAGTCCATAATTCCTCAAATGAAACAACCATATTAAAACAAAATTGAATGTAAAAAATATATGTGTTGTAAAAAGGGATAATTAAGAATAAAGACATTGTAAATATAATATACTACATATATAATGATATTTTACATCATAATATCCATTATGGTAGGCTGTTTGGAAATTTTATCAATCATTGTTTTGTGAGGCAGTAGTTCGTTGTACACATAAAAAGAATGTTCGTTATCGATTATATGGAGGTGTGTGTAAGTGCATGATTAAAAATTATCATAAAAATGTAGTGTTATATTTATTATACTGCTGTTTATATACATTCATGGAAAAATTAAAATGTATGGGGTGGAAAAATAAAATACAAGAAAGGACTATAAAGATGATGTTGCCTCTTAATCGGTGGGTAACCCCTTAAGGATTGTGCCAAATGGATTCCTTGGATATCCTTATGAAAAAAAATTAATTACTATAGGAGTAATGCATGGATCATGGGAAGTGTAATGTGAAAGGAATTTCTTAACATAAGAGGTATGATAGGTGTGAGGATGTGGGATAGGAGGTGGCATTTTATAGAGAATGAAAAGGACTCACTTGGAATTTTTGAAAACATGTTAGGCGTACTAATTTTCATAACAAAATAAAGTCATAAAAATCAAAAATAAAACATTTTTGTAAGGAACTTATGTGAAATATTACCAGAAACTATTTTTTGGATAAGTGTATAGGTCATTTTGGCTCCTATGATTATGGTTTAGTCCCTAATTAAGCTTTATTTGACCATAATCAAGTGATTTATTTTAATCACTTTTACTAATTATTTGAGTAAATATTTAATATGAACATATTATAATACAAATATTATACTTATTATTATAGTTATTTTTGGTTTTTGGAAACTCAATTCAGAAAATTAAAAAAAATATGATTAATCCTATTCCTGTAGATGGGAAAAAATGGCGGGGTTTTAATGTGGAAAAAAGTTCAAATGATTTTTATGTTATTTTATAAAGGATTTCAATGTGAAACTTTTTATAATAACCAAAATTGAAATAATATTTGTATTAATGATATAATTTTTCATCAGAAAATTATAAAATATAATTTGACCAAAATAATAATTTAAATGAAAATGCTGTTTTTACAAAAAGCAGTAGTTTCACTATTATTCATAAATGATTTTTCTCAAAAAAATCACCAAAATTCCCCTTAATATAATTTCAAAAAAAATTAATAAAATTATATTATTGAATTAAATTTCAAAATTTGTATAAAATTAATTTTATTATTAAACATGGTTTGTTCAAGAAAATAGCATTTTAAAATATAAAAGGACTCAAAAATCATATCTTTCATTATCAATATATTTTATCTTAATAAAAAATTGAACATAGTATATTAAAATAATTTAATAATTTTCATATAAATATGTTTAATGTCTAGGATATATTTATCTCATTAAAGATATTATAACAATTAAATTATGTTTCACAGAAATATCTTGTTTGCATGTAACCTATGCCAAGTAGGAGTTATGGGTGGAAACTTCTAAGTCAGTATTACGTGTAGTGGATGAATAATAGTTGATGTGTGTAGTGGAATCCATTTTGGTGTCATTTAAAAAGAATATTTTACTTAGTTTTTTAATATATATATATATATACTTATTTATTTATTGATTTATATTTATAAAGAACTATTTCAAGTGTCACATGAAATGTAAAATTTCAAAAAGACAAATTATTTCCAAAAACAATAAATAAAAAAGTCTTGGGGTATTACAATGGAAGCCTAAGAAGGGTGTGAATAAAACTCAGTACTCCACCAAAAATATTTTATAATGTTGTAACCACTTGATTGAAAAGTCTCTGCTGGTAAACTAATGCAGTAAATAAACACGAAGACAATGAAAACATTTAATCAATTTCCTAATATCTAATTTATTAATTATGTTATCTAGAGTCATTAAATCAAAAAAAAACTAACTCAAATCACACTGAGAATATAAGACAAGGCCCAAGGGGTTACACAAACATTTAATCACTATGGCTGTTCACTAATCACAAACTATCACATACACATTAGTTAATAATATTCACTTGTTCATTCTAATCATTCATCTCGTTGGTTAGGCATTTACATTAGTTTATACTACAACATAATCTAGTCAATTACCATGAATAAGGGATAGCTAAAATTACCTAATTGACATGGGGAAAACATTTCATAAACAAATATATCACCCATACTATGAATCATCAGTCCATGTACGGTTAAGAAATGCAACCGCTGTAGAAAGAGTTACTCAACCCCATTTCATGTCATATTCATTATAGGGGAGAGGTTTAGAGCCTTAGTCTAACTCGAACCATGGGATTATATGCTAAAATCCAATACCCCACATTAAAAGTTAATTTACATGGGATTCATTGAACCATTTGAAACATATACTATTTCCAAAACATATCTCAATCAACACAAATAACGTCCAAATTTCCTATTTCATTCAACTCATAAATCGCCTTCAGGAATTACCCATTAAAAGATTTATAATTCTAATTTCATAACCCATTAACCCATTTACCTAAAAAAACAATGCCTTCTTCTGTATTACATGTTAAAAAAATTAACATTAATATCATTTACAAACCATTTCACATTCATCAATAAAAACAATAAATATTAAACAAATGTATCATTTAGCCTTATACCACCTTATGTTATGTAATAAACAATACATATTAATCATTTAGTTCATTTAATTACTATTTTAACATGATTACATAATCATCACGAGTCTTGTCTCACTATCCCACAAATTAATTCAATGGATATAGTCTGAACAGACTTTTACAATCACATCATGGTATTAAACACAATTCAAAATAAGTATTTGGAATCATATTGATGCCAGCCTTTAAAACACGGGTCTTCTTATTTAAAAACAAAAACATCCCAAAAGGATTTATTTATTTTTTCTAACATCCAAACAATTATTACACCATTTTCCCAAAAGGGAACATTTCAAAAATTTCAAATATAATTTTAGTTCTCTTTAGAAAAATCGTATTTGAATCACATTGAGGTAAAAACATTGTTTAAAAAAACTTCTTTATTTCAAACTCCATTTCCCAAAATAAATCTATAAATACGTCAAACCACCCAAAAATACCATAAAACTATTTCAAAACCTCTTTTAAATTTGAAAAATCCAACTTATAATTGTTTAAATTAACCCATTAACCCCAACAACATTCCAATTAAACTTTTACTACACATTACCACCCATAATTACCCTATCTCAATGACTGAAAATTTTTATTCACCATTTATAAGGGTATTTCTTACCCCATGGGTAGCCATACGTTCAGTCTCACACACATATGGACCAAACAAGGTCTTTGAATGGTACACACACCTCAATTTATGCCCAAAATCATATTCCAAAACCAAAGGAAAAGAAATACAATAGGGTAACACATTGGCACAACCACATATAGAAATATAACTACACGACAATGTGAAATAGTGTAAAGACCACCAACATTAGGCTCAAAGATGATTACTAGCCCAAATGATTATATTTATTCTAATTAAAACACCCTTTAAATCACCAAAATATAATATACTGAAAATTGTGGGTTATTGGGATTCAAGAGGTGAGGAGATATTTTACAAGCCCTTATATAGTAAATAGATCATTGATGAGTGTTAAACACCCCCAGATATATTCCTCACACAAAATGACACTCCGAAACACCCATGAATCGAAGTAGAATCACCCATGAAGGAAGTGTGTGCTACTAGTTCATCATCCAAGATTGATGGGGTTGAATGGGGTGAAAAATAAGGAAATAAGGAAATAACATTGGGAGGAAAAATGAGAATTTGCCACTTTTTGTTGAGAAAAATGTTTTATAGAAAATATAATTTCCCATAAATCATCTTCGTATGATGTTTCAATACTAATATATTGATCGAGACAACCTTAAAAATGTCCACTATGGGTTTAAAAAATACCGCCACAGCCCGAAGGCCCTAGAGTTTTGGAGGATAAACCATCAACATTAGCCTTTAATATATGATATAATCTTTCAGTAACATTCCATTACTAAGTATTTGAGATCATCCATTTCATATATATCACTTACCAAGTATTACATGAAGTTTACAATAATCTATATGAAATGATTTTCTTGATGGGACCATAATGTTTTAAAATAAAATATTATGATGTATATTATATTTTCAAATGTAATGTGATATTTCATTCATGTATCTAATTTCCTAACAAAACTAAACCACCCAATATTTTGTGGTTATATCCATTGTATCTATTTACAATGTAATAAAGTAACCACCTATAATGGGATACTTGGGTTGTGGTCTTTTCACATTAACTAACAAAAATTTCATAAACAACATCATCACAACTATACTCAAGATCAACATGATTATTTAATATCAAAACAAATAATATGAATCCCACATTCCTTGAAACATTGAGGCCCATTACACATGACCTCTCAAGATATATTTGTATGTCCCCTACAATACTTAATGTAACAACCCGAAATTTTTGAATGATAACTTTTTCTTGAAAAAATGTGTTAGATTATACTCAACAAAATTATATCTCTATAATAATGATGTTTATCGAGTATTATATAACCATTGGAAAATATGGACTTTTGATATAGTTCTCTTCATAATAATTATAATGTTATAATTAGTTTTTTTAATAGTGATGATAACAGTTAATAAACTCATAAAAAGAAACAATAGACAAAACTAATAGAGTGATTCCATAGGAAGCCCATTTGTTGGAACATGGGAAGGATGTAGTGTCATTGAATTTAACTTTTTACCAAGGCCAAGATAATCTTTAACATGTTAATATTTAATGACATATTCTATAGGGGAAGTTCATGTTAGTGGAAATTACCACTTGGGCGATGTATTCCGAGCCGCCAAGATAATCTATCAACATCACACACCATACCCTTAGACGATATGTGGGTGATATATGAGGATATTTTTTAGGGCCCTGGTTAAATAAAGTGTAATGAAATTGTATAAATAAATTTTTTGTTCAAACAATTCCATTTTAATAAGATATTTTCTTGATAAAATAATGTAGAACATTGGTAAATTTAGTTTTTTAGATAATAATTATAATATTTTTAAAAAAATTACAATAAAATATTATAAAATGAATAATTCTTATTTTAGTGAAATAGTATGGTTAATAAACTCCCATTTAAATAGAAATGATAAAATAAGTTTATTTTTTCAAGTTTTAGCAATTTCACTATGCATTATCACTATGCATTTTCTTCATGCTATTATTTTTAACAGATAAGGATTTTTTATATCAAATAGTAAAAATTTTCATATTTAGATAATAATAATGATAAAATAAATATGACTTCTGAAATCATCTTGTTTTAATAAGGTTAGGGAGGAATTAGGAGGATTTTTGAAAATATATTATTTTTTCATTAATAGTAAAAATATTGTTTGAGTTTTTCAGTATTTTTAATGAAATCCAAATAATATCAAAATAATGTAATAACTAATTAAACACAATACAAGGTTTAATATATTTTATTTTATTAATATAAATTATATTAATAAAATTTAATCAATATATAGTTATTTTATTTACTATCAATATTTTAAAATGGAAACTATACCTTTAAAATTGTTATTTTGTAAAAATATTATGTTTCTTCTCCAAAAAAGATAATATAAAATAATTGTCATCTATTTTTTATTAATATATCATAATAGTTGTCCATAGTGTAACATCCCATGTAAATAAATAATAATATATTTTTATATTTATTAATATTTTTAAATTAATTTTTAATTTTACCTTAAATTGGATTCTATGTTTGATGCCGTACCCGATACACAACAATAGATTTCTTTGAAATCTTACGTTTCACCCTAATAATATAATATTATTGTTTTAAATGGAAGGTAATGTCGAGACATTATACTGGTGGTAATGAATAGAACTATCAACAATATGATTATACATGTTTATAAAATTGTTTTACTCTTATCTAATAAAAGTTAGTGGCTTAAAATATAAATGAATCTAATTTTAAGCATAATTTACATTTAACAGTCAATTTCCCACCTTTTAAATGTGATCCTTATTTAAATATAATTTTTGGCACTTTAATTCATTCTTTTTGAAAAAATAAACTTCTTCTTTATAATGGGGACATCAAAATTTTATTTGTGTAATTTTGTGGAATTTTTCAGATAAAGTTCATTTTTAATGAATAGTGAAAAATATTGTATTTTAATTTAAAACAACATTTAAATCTAATTTATTTATATGGTTTGAATATAATTGTCATTGGTTCTAAAGAGTATTTATATTATAGTTTCACCATTTAATCCAATGGTGGTCATAGTAATTAATGTCACTTATAAATTGGACATAAACAAGTGTCTATCTTTTGACATATATAATTTCATTAAAACACGCTATATGTCTTGAATACAGAAATTAATTTTAAATTAATTAATGTGAAATTTATTTTTTGAATTTTGTGAAATATACATCATTTTTTAATTTGGAATATAAAATATAGTTTAGGCCGAATTTATGCTATATTTCTGAAAAACATCAATTTTTTATTAATAGTGAAACCAATTAGTAGTAGTTAAAAAACTGACTTTTAAATTTAAATGAAAATTTTCCACTTCTATGAATTGAATTTAAAAAATATGACATACATGGTTATAATTAGTAAGCATAATTTGGTTCAATAAGATGAAAATAAATTATGGTGAATTGTAACTTTTGACTTATATATCGCGGTTAAAGATAAATAGTGTAATTCAAGGTAAAAAGAATATCATAAAAATACAAAATTACCTTAACACTTGTCCTAAACATATTAGATGTGTCATGGATGACCATGGACATCTTTGGGTCGATTTTGGGACCCCATTGAGCCACTTAAGAGTGATAATGACTCTTTATTTTAGTTAATTTAATCTAAAGACCAAAATTACTTAAACAAATATCTTTTAGTAAATTAATTTTTACATTGGGTTATATAAGTCATATTTTTTACAATAACTATTAATTGGAATGCTAAAAGGATTTACTACATCATGTTATTTTTTTTATAAATTTTATATATCGAATAAATAAAATTATAAATGAGACAATAATAATGCAGTGTTTACCTCATTAATAAATCATTTAAACAAATTAGATTATAAATATTAAAGTAACATTCGAAACCTTTCCAATTTTTATAAGATGAATTTATTTCGACCATTATTAATTTTATATTTTACCATAATGAGTTTTGGGCCTTTATAAACCTAATATAATTATATAATAAAATAATATTATCACAATTTTCCTAAATAGCCCCTCCTCCCCCATATAAAAAGACCTCACTTATATCTCGTTCCTCACATTTCTCTTAAATTCTTTTCTTTTATTGTGTTTTATTTACTTCTCCATCTCCATAAAAAAATTTTATTCCCTTCATTTAGAAAAACATGTATCCTCAATATACTAGTATTTATTTATTATATGTATTATAACTACACATACACACACCTCCATCTAATGGATAAAGAGAATATTATTACTGTGGATGACGAACTACTGCCTCATGAAATGATGATTGTTCAAATATATCCTATTGCCTATCATTGTGGTCATTATGATGACATGATGTTTATATATGATATATATTAGGTTTATGTTTTCATTATGCTACTGTATTTTTAATTTATTGCATACCTTTATGGTGTCCATTACGAGTAAATGCAATAATTTCATTTGAGGAAATGCGGACTACCACCCCCTCAAAGTGATATGACTCGTTCATACCATACATGGGACATATAAAGGATGGAGTTATTGAAATTATATATGATATTATACTTTAATTATAATATTACTATCTATCATTATGTTTCAATTCAATTGAAATAAGAAATAGAAATGAAAGTAGCGTTCAAGCGTACGTACGGCTTACTGTTTCCATAAACGTCACATTTCATTTCGTACCTCCAAATGTTATGTAATATTATAAAAACATATATATACTTGATATATATGATATGTTAGATATATAAATCATGAATATCATTATGTATATAATGAAAATTTGACCACATGAACAACCTGTAATTATATGAAGTCCATTTTTGACTCAAGTACCAAATTCAAACAAACGACAGCTATTAACATAAATGAATGAATAATGATTATAAGTAGGTAATATTTTATATAAAAGAAATAATAAACCTGAAAAATTTTCTTAATAAAGTATAAAATATCATTATTTTATTATTCATGAGAATAAAGAACGAACAGGTCAAGTCAGACACGAGGTAAGGGGTTTCTTATCTCACTCTTAATTTCGTGAGATTTCCATTATTTCCAACATATTTATTGCATGTGATGTATTTTGTACTTAAATTTTATATATATTATCATGATTATAATTATATTCATGGTATTCTGTGATTAATTTGGTGGATATTAACTTTTTCTCATATGATTTGTTTGGTTTCAACGAATTATGGGTTTTTCATCTCACTTTTTATTCTCGTGAGATTCAAGCTATATTGGCCACTATTTCCTATTTTGTTGCATATGAACTATCCATGATTGTATTAATTGTGTAATATACTATAATTTTTGGGTATTTACATCTTCATTGAATGATCCTTCTTTCACATGGTGTATATTTCGTATGTTACCCAATCTGTAAGGGAACCTTTCATCCTCCTCTTTTTAAAAGACTTCTTTTTTTATGCCTTTTTATATACATCTTATTTTTTCGGGATATGTTCTTATATATCCTTATTTCTATAAAATTATATGTAAAAGTTATGAGATACCACTTTTTCTCTCGTCAACTCATTTTATGAATTTTGAAGTGGTGTCGTTAGGCTGTCAAATTTCGGTAATGTAACTCTTTAACCCAATTTCAATTCTTTGGGTTAAACTTATACATATTGATTATGACTTACTATAAATATGCGCGAATTTACACTAATTGTTTTAATATTAATATTAACTTATATTTGATGTATTTATAATATTTACACATAATTATGTAGTTGATTTATCCTTAATCTAAGGTTACCATCTTTATAATGGATTTCGTCAAAATTTATGTTCAATTGAGTCTTCATTGTTGTTAGGAACCAATTAACTATTATATGGTGTATCTACTATAATTTGGAATATAATATCATGAACACCTTTATTCTCAACATATTTTAATTTTTTGAATAAATTATATTCCTCAATTATTTGTATTCATGTGTGTCTCATTTTGTTAAAAACACTTTATTTGAAATACTGTTTTAAATGTTTTAAAGATTTATTCTTCTAAATATTTCTCAATAATGTCCATGTTTTCAAAATGGTTTTTATGGATTTATTTATATGGAAATTATGGTTATAAAATGTTAATTCCTTTAAAATCTTTAAAGTGATATGTGACACATTGATTCAAAAATATCTTAATTAAATATTTTAAATGTTTATGAAAAAGGTTTGATAAAGCATTGTTTATTTCAGTATCTAGATTTGATATATTGTGATTGGAATGTGGAAATGTTATCTTTCCATTATTCTTATGTTATGTGTTATGATTATGCAATGGTTATTGGGCATTATTTACATATATGGGTGGTTCTGTGATAAACCTTGGGCGGTTGAGCCCGAGATAGCACTCCAATGAATTGGGTAATGTGAAGGAGGTAAATGTTAATGTTTCTCCTAAGAGATTTAGAGAATATACAGGGATGGGTATTCCAAATGTAACCCCCTATATAACTGTGATATCTACAATGTAATTTTGTTATGAATGTCATATGATTCCTTTATGATTTATGATTTCTGTATGTTATTCATAAATATTATGATTTCATGAGGTATGTAATGATTGAAAAGTATAGTTTCATATATTTCTATTTATTGATGGGATACTGATTATTTTAATTATTTTATAATCCTTAATGATATTTTTATGCAAATCCCATGTTTTGAAATGTTTTTTACAGGACATAATGATGAATAGGTCAAGGATGACATCATAGAAAATTCATGATGTCTAAAACATGCAACTAGACATGTGTCTATTTTTCAAGAGATTTTATTTTATGAAAGACGGATACTGGGTAGTAGTGTCTACCTGTAATGTTCAAGTTGTTATGTAATAGTTATGTCCTAACTACATAAAACTCTAAACCGGAAAATATCTGCAACGTGAATTATTAATTTTATTCAAGATTATGTAATGTTTAAGGCCGAGTCCTTATAGTTGGAATCAGAGGTCGGTTTAGATAACTTTAGAGGTTAGGCTGTTCTTAAAGCATAAGTGAATTTATAATAATGGTTAGTATTTTAGAAATATTTATAGTTATTTTAGATTAAGTGAATGATGTTAAGATAATATGAATAAGTATATCTTAGTATTTATCCTCCTAATAAGATATTATATGATGATTTTACTGATATACTCACACTATCCTTTTTGGTTTCAGTAAATGGTTGGGTCAAATAGGAACAAAAGTAATAGTGATTGTGATGAAAACTGTGACAGTTTTCTAAATCAGCAACTGAATGAAATGGGATCTACAATGAGAACTCTTGTGGTTATTCTCAACCAACTATATCGAGTCATGATTGACAACCTGAAACTTTTTGATTTTTATAAGGCATTTTATATGCGAGAAACAAATCCCTATCGAAGTATATGTAATAATCAAAAAGATAAGTATGATAAAAAACCTATGTGTCAAGGATGTGGAAAAGAACACTTATCAAAATCCTTCAAAGGGATAGGAAGATGCTATAGATGTGGAAATGAAGGTAATAAAGCAAGATCATACCATGTAAAAAAGACGCATCCGGTTGAATCTATGAATGTGAATGAAGTTCTGTCTGAGAGATCAATTGAATGTTTTAAATGTGGTGTGCAAGGTAATGATATAAATAGATGTCTTACGAAGATGTTTCCGGAATAGGATCACTAGGATCGTAAAAATTTATGTTCACCAATACCTAATTCCATTCTGATTGAGGATGGATAAACTGACAATAACCAACAAAAGGTATAAATTATTTCATAACATATGTTTTAACATTATTGAACCTTAGATTATGAATAATGATATTGTTTTTAGGAAATAAGTATTTTAGAATAATTTGGAAAGGAATGGTTAATGGATCATGATGAACGGTGAATGAGTAATAAGTCAACATATAAGAGATTCAATAATTATGGTAGATTTTAGAATGGTGAAATGCATAAAAGTATTAAGGCTCTTTAGATGGTGGGATTACATTAGAAGACTTTTTATAGTATGTGTAACCCTAAAGTCTAATATATAAAAATTTTATTCGTGGAATAATTAACTTTTCTTTTGTGTATATAGTTAAAAAGAACCACTTGGGTTTATTTGATCCTTGAATTTGAGGAAATTACAGGTTAATACATTTTGGGATGCAAAATGAAAGTTATTAGAAAACTTTGGAGTAAAAATATGTTATGGTTATTTTTGATGAATTTGTCTCATTTTGGGAATGTTATATAATTATATAGTTTTTGAAAATGGACCACACACAGACCATGTGACAACCCTTCGCATTTGAAAAAGCAGTGGGAATCAAAACCACAACTAATGTGAGACTGGGATTTATCGCATACCACTGGATTACGTGAAGTCCCAGGTTAGTAAGAATAATTCTTTTTAGTTAGATGATTTTATTAATCAAGAATAAATTTATTTTTGGTTATATATAGAAATTATTAACATATAATGGTAAATATGTGACTAGGATAATTACTTTTCAATACGAGACATTAAGATTAAGTGAAGTTATTTGGAGATAAATGTTTAGATTTGTCTTTGAAGACTATGTCATTAAATATTTTTGATATTTGGGTTTTAATCATAGTTTGGATTACATAGAAGAATTTTATGGACAATTGATTATCAAATGGTCTATTTTGAACTTTGGGTTTTGTATGAAAAATTTTCGAGATTAGGAGTAGTTTTTATTTTTGTAAAATATTATCCTTTTTGGGTATTATCGGATCTCGCACAAACCATTTTGGTTTTGGATAATGTATAATGACATGGAAAAATATATAGATAATATATTTTGGATTATGTGATTCACTAGATGATGATTATAGTGATTTCAATGTGAACAATTCATGTTGAATACTCATTGTTTGAAGAAAAAAAATGAGTTTGTGGTACGAATTTAGTAATGGATAAAAGTCTACATGACAAGTAAGTATGTTTACTTTTGTTTTTAGTTAAGCTCATTACTAAATTACTCAAAATTATGAAAAGTAACATAAAACTAAAACATTGTCTCTTAACCTTTCCGATGGGGGAGTCAAAGACCATTTAACCAATCACAAGTTTGTGATTTTCGGTTGGATAAATTTCTACAAGTCATGTTTTCTATCACTCTCTATCAGAACATGATTTTTTGTTTTCTCCTCCATATATATGTTTTCATGGAATCCTTGTATATTTTGTCTGGGGTGACCATTTTACTTCTCTTCCTTTAATTTAAATTGATATTTTTATTGACTTATTTTCCGATTTAGGACTCTCAATGATATTTCTGAGCTCAATTTAAAAATTCTGAGGAAGCAATTCCCAAAAGGGGGGAGAATGTAATATCCCAAGTAAATAAACAATATGAAATTTTCATATTTATTAAATTTTTTAAATCAATTATTAATTTTACTTTAATGGGGATGTTATGTTTGATAGCTTACCGATACAGAACAACAAGTTTATTTGAAATCTTACGTTTCACACTAATAATATAATATTATTATTTTAATTGGTAGTTAACGCCTAGATGTTGTATTGGATGGAATGAAAATAACTAACAAAAATATTATTATACATGTTTTTTAAGTTTTTTTTACTTTTATCCAATAAAATTTAGTGGCTTCAAATGTTAATGAATCTAATTTTAAGCATAATTTACATTTAAAGGTCAATTTCCCACCATTTAATGGTGAACCTTCATTAAACCAAGTTTTTCCACTTTAATAAGTTATGTTTGACAAAATAAAATTCTTCTTTAGAATGGGAACACCAAAATATACTTTGGTAAATTTTTGGTATTTTTCCGATAAAGTTCATTTTCTAATGAATAGTGAAAAATCATTTATTTTACTTCAAAACTACCTTTTAATATAATTTATTTTTATGATTATATTATCTTTTTAATTGGTTTTAATGTATAATTAGATTATATAATTACCATTTAATACAATTGTGGTCATTGGAATTAATTTCACATTGAAATTGGACTTAAACCATTGTCAATGTTTTGAAAAATATAATTTCTTAAAAACACGCTATTTGTTTTGACAGCGGGAATTAATTTTAAATTAATTAATGACAATTTTTTGTTTTTTATTTTTTAAAATAGAAATTATTTTTGAATTTGGAATATCAAATATATCTTATTCTAATTTTTTGGTATTTTTCTGAAAAACATCAATTTTTAATGAATAGTGAAACCACTTAGTAGGAGTTAAAAAACTGAATTTTTCATGTAAATGAAAATTTTCCAATTATAAGATTTGAATTAAAAAAATCTGACATAAATGGTTTCTATTAGAAAGTAAAATTTAGTTCAATAAAATTTAAATAATTTTTGGTGAATAGTTACGTTTGACTTTTATTTACCACGGTTAATATTTAATATAGTAATTCAAAGGTAAAAAAATAACATAATAATAAAAGATTACCTTATCATTTATCCTAACCTTATTTTAAGTGTATTGGTCGACCATTATCATCTTTTGGTCTATTTTAGGACCTCATAGAGCCACATAAGTGTGATAATGATAATTCGTTTTAATTAATTTAATGTAATGACAAAAATAACAAAAACAAATATCATTTAGTAAATTAATTTTTATATGGGGTTATATAAGTCATATTTTTTACTATAAAAATTATTTATAATTTTAAAAATATTTAAAACATCGTGGTATTTTTTTATAATTTTTAGTGACTGAATAAATTAAATTATCTATGACACCATATTGATGTAGTGTTTACCTCATTAATAAATCATTTAAATAAATAAGGTTATATATATTAAAATAACATCAAAGACACGTCCAATTCTTATATTATTATGTTATTTCTACCATGATTCATCATATCTTAGACCATAATGTGTTTTGGACAATTAGAAACCGAATATCCTTATATAATAAAATAATATTATCATAATTTCCTAAAGATCCCCTCCTCCCCCCTTATAAAAATCATCAATTCTAACTGATTCCTCACACCTCTCAAGATACTTGGCTTGTCCAAACCCTGCCCAAATAAGCTCTAAAGATCCCTATACTCCTCTTAGAAACCTTACCTAGGGAAGAAGGAACTTTAAGAAGTCCATTTGGTTCAAAATAAAGGAAGTTACCCAAATTAAAGGTAATTGTTTCTCTTAAATAATTTTTTTTTATTGTGTTTTATTTTACTTTTCTAACCCCCTAAACTATTTTTATTCCCATTATTATAAAAACAGTATCCTAAATATACTAGGATATTGCTATTAGATGTATTTTAACTACACTTACACACACCTACATCTAATGGATAAAGAGCATACTGTTTCTGCGCACGATGAACTACTGCCTCATGAAATGATGACCATTCAAATATCTCCTACTATTTATCATGGTGGCCATTATGATGACTTTATATTTATATATTATATATATTTTGTTTTTTTATTATGGTTCTGTATTTTTTATTTATATCATACCATTATGGTTTCAATTATGAGTAAACACGATAATATCATTTGAGGAAGTGCGGACTACCACAACCTCAAAGGGATATGATGCGTTCATACCATACATGTGACATATAAAGGATGGAGTATTTGGAATTATATATTATATTATGCTGGAATTATAAAATAACTATTTATAATTATTTTTTCATTCAATTAAAATATGAAATAGAAATGAATGTAGCGTTCATGCGTACGTACGACTTACCGTCTCCAAAGACGGTGCATTTCATTTATTACCTCCAAATGTTATGTAATATCATAATTAAATGTATATACTATATATATATGATATATTAGATATATAAATCATGAATATTATTCTGTATATAATTTAATTTTGACGACATGAACAACCTATAATTATAAGATGTCCATTTTTGACTCAAGTACCAAATATCGACAAAACGACTGTTATTAACATAAATAATTGAATAATGTTTATAACATGGTAATAAGTTATATAAAAGGAATAATAAACATAAAAAGGTTCTTATGAAAATATAAATTATCTTTAGTTTATTATTTATGAGATTAAAGAACGAACGGGTCAAGTCGGACACGAGGTAAGGGGTTTCTTATCTCACTCTTGATTTCGTGAGAATTCCATTGTTTTCCACTTATTTATTGCATGTGGTGTATTTTGTACTACCATTAGATATATATTATCAGTATTCATATTATTTTAATGGTATTATGTGATGAAATTATTGGTTATTAACTCTTGGTCAAACGACTCGATTGATTTGAACAAAGGGTTTTTCATCTCACTTTTTATTCCCGTGAGATTCATGCTATATTGGCCACTATTTCCTTTTCTGTGGAGTATGTACTGTCCATGATTGTATTAATTGTGTAATATAATATAATATTATGTTATTTACATCCTTATTTAATGATACTTATTTCACTTGGTGTATCTTTCATATGTTACCCAATCTGTAAGGGATCCTTTCACCCTCCTCTTTTTAAAAGACTTCTTTTTGTTATGTCTTTTAAAATTCATCTTCTTTTGTAGGGATATTTTCTCTATATCATAAATTCTTTAAATTTTATGTCCAAGTGATGAGATACCCCTTTTTCTCTCATCAACTCATTTTCTGAATTTTAAAGTGGCGTCATTAGGCTTTCTAATTTCTGTAATGGAACTTTTTTACACAATTTCAATTCTTTGTGTTAAACTTATACTTGTGGATTATGTCTTTCTATAAATATTTGTGAAGGAGATATGATTTTTTTGCACTTAATATTCACTTATATTGGGTGTATTTATACTCTTCACACATAATTATTTAATTGACTTACCCTTAATAAATGGAGACAATATTTTTAATGGATTTCGTCTTGATTTACGTTCCATTGAGACTTCATACTTTTTATGCACCAATTCACTATTATAATGCGTATATACTGTCCTTTTGCATATTATATCATGAATACCTTTATTCTATTGATATTTTAATGTTTTGATTAAATTCTATTCCTCAATTATTAGTATTCAAGTGTCTCTCATTTAGTTAAAAACAATTTTATTGAAATATTGTTTTAAATGGTTTAAAGATTTATTCTTCTAAATAATTCTCAATAAATTCCAGGTTTTCAATATGGTTTTTAAGGTTTTATTTATATAGAAATTAATGTTTTAAAATTTTAATTCTTTTAAAAGCATCAAAGTGGTATGGGACACTTTGATATAAAAAAATCATATTAAAATATTTTAAATGGTTTCGAAAAGGCTTTGATAAAGTAATGTTTATTTCAATATCTTGAATTGAAATACTGTGATTGGAATGTGTAAATGTTATATTTCCTTTATTATTGTTTTATGTTTTATGATTATGTTATTGTTATTGGGAACTATTTATGTATACGGGTGTTTCCGTGATAAACCTATGGTGGGTGAGCCCGAGATAGCTCTCCAATTAATTGGGTAACGTGATGGAGGTAAACATTAATGTTTCTCCTAAGAAATTTACAGAACCTAATATGATGCTTATTCCAAATGTGACCCTATATGTAACTATGATATCTACAATGTAAGTATGTTATGAATGCCATAAGTTACCTTTATGATTTATGATTTCATTATGTTATTCATAAATATTATGATTTCATGAGGTATGTTATGATTGAAAAGTGTGGTTTAAAGTATTTGTATTGACTGGTGGGATAATGTTTCTTTTCATTATTTTATAACCCTTATTGAGATTTTTTTCTCATTCTATGTTTTGAAAAGTTTTTCAAAGGAAATAAAGATGAATAGGGTTAATGATGTCATCAAAGAGAAGTCATGATGTATAAAACATAGAACTAGAAATGTATCAATTTTTAAAGAGTATTTATTTTTATGAAAAATGGATACTGAATAGTTGTGTCTACATGTAATATTTATGTTGTTATGTAATAGTTATTTCATAATTCTATAAAACACTAAACATGAAAAGATTCTCAATGTGAATTACTCATTTAAATCCATATTATGTAATATTTAAGGCTGGATCCTTACACCATGTGTCTGAAACTATGGTAAAATACCACGGTAAAATACCATGGTAATATACCATGGTAAATCCCATGATTTTCATTTACTGCTACCTAGGTGTCAATGTGAATTATTAAAAAAATCATTCTCTATTTCTATAAATACCCACTCATTTCATTATGTAAATTCTCAAAAAATTATTCCTATATGATTATATAACAGTTTAACATCCCATGGAGTCATAATAGGGTTTCCTCTTTCCCCAAAGGTCCCAATATCTGAGTTTTAGGAGTTATGATTCAAGGAAAGGGAAATTCCAACGTCTCTTTTCCTTTCAATTTCCACTTTTTATGCGGTATATTTTTAACATTTTCATATTGTGTTATCCTATCCATTTTATTATATCCCTTTACTTTATCAATATTATTTTATGAATGGTATCCTCTTCCCTCATTACATTTTAATATTTTCTAAAACCATGTCTCATACGAGTTATGCTTCCAAATTTTCTTCTAAAATTTTCTATCTTTTCCTCAAGGAATTATCTTATCTTATCTTGTGAATAACAAACCCTATTTAGTTTATAAGGGTATTTAACAGATTTAAAAACTTCTTATTTTATTATGTAATTTGAAAAAATAAAACCTTCATTCCCTTTTTTAATGACATAAATATCATGCCTTTAAATGTTTTTTTGAAACAACATGATTTTGATATGAAATATGTTTATTTAATTCTCCACGGGATATTTATGAATTGTTTTATTATGATATATTTGAATCAAATTAATTATTGCATATTATGGGTGTGTCATGATAGTTCCCTAACTTATAAGTTAATGAATTTAATCACCATAGATGAAATTTCTATAATACCTTGGTAAATAATGATGGTAAATTTTATGACTCCTGAGTGATAAACCATATTACAATACTTATGCATGAATCAATTAAATGTTTTTTCCACATTTACATGTTATGGTTCATTATATTATTACTATGATATGTATCATGTTCTGTTTCTCATTCATTTATCATATTTATCACGTTTTTATAGATAATTATCACGATCATGAGTAAATTATTTCCCTTGAATTCCCTTAATGGTCTTTACGCTCAACCATTATATTGATGAATTTCCCCATGTGAAGAGATCTTATAAATGTAAAATTTATGAACCTATTACGAATACTTTATAGAGTATTAGAATAAATTTTTTTCATGTATTATGTACATTTTATCCAATAAACTAAACCTTAAAATTTCCTCTATTTTAGTACAATGTAATGATGAGTTTATATAATAAATGGTGGGATTCCATAGTTAGTTTTAAATGATGATTTAGTTAATTATTGAAATAGGATTTGAGAACATTAGTAATAACATTACATAAGTGTTTAAATATAGACATAACTTCTTATTATTTTTGTAAAGTATTAAGTAAGTGGTTTCAAAGAAAATATATCCTTTTCTTGATATAAACAAGTAGACATTGTTTTCGAAATGATGTACATAGGGGTAACAACTCTGATAAAGTGTTTTATTACAGACTCAGTGTAACCATGTACATAACCATTAGCCTTACTTCACTCCTAGTTTGACACTCATTGGGGATATATTTGGTTGATCGCAAGATTTATTGAACCATGATGAAGGATTTGTAGAAAATTAAATTATTGATAATAATAACGTATTTTAAAATGATTTTTATACATGAGAATTAATTTTAATTATAATATTATTAAATGGAACATGATTCCAAGTATTGTTTTATTATTTTAGAAAATGGCCGGAAATATGAGAAACATGAATAGATGGTCATCACAAAGAACCATGAACTAACAACCTTGTAATGGAAGCCAAAATGGAAAAATTAATGAGAATGATGAATAAATTGAATTGAGTTATGAAATAAAACATGAATCATGCTACGAGAATTGATTCATATCAAAGGGAACAACTTTACATTGAGTCCTTATGTTTATATGGCCACATTATTTTAATGGATCTATAGACCCATTGATTGGTAAATAATGTGTAAGCATTTTAGAAAAGATCATTTTGGTACTCTATTATTTGAAACAAGAGAAAGTCACAGAAGCCGTGTAATGCTTAGAGGTAGATTCTAATCAAGGGTTGAAACAAGTTATGAACATGAAGCTGAGAGGGTATATTGTTACAGTGGAGTGGCAAGACTTCATCAGATCATTTTTCAAAAACATATATTTCTCCCATCAATCTGAATGAAAACAGAGAAGGAATTCCTAGAGATGAAGCATACAGAAAATGAATATAGGGGAAAAATGATATGAAATTCACAAGACAATATGATTACACCAATAGAATTGTCATGGATCCTAATGGTAATGTTAATATATTTTTTGGTGGACTAAGAGCATATATACAGAAGAATCATTCCAACCGAGATAGTGAAAACTATGAGGATATTGTGAGGTGTGCAGTGGAATTTGAACTAGTGTTTGGAGAGATACAGCGGTCAAAATGATCAAACTAATAGAATATATATTTGGATCCAAACATAGGGAGTATCATTTATTGAGTAAGAGGGGGAAATAATTTGAAGCATTCCACCTAAATTAAATGTGGAATGAAGCATTTGGGTAACTCCTTTCTCGAGAATGGGAAATGATTCACGTGTGGAAGGGATGGACATATTGCTTGGAATTTTCATTGAGAGATGAAGACTCAACTTATCAATAGTAATGACAAAGGGAATATAGTGTATGGGTTTGAGGTTTAAGGATTTCACTATGAGAAACATGGTAAAATTTCCAAAACTTTTCCTTATCTGAATACAGTAATGGAAAATCAGCACAAATATCAGCATAGTACAAGAGAATAAGGACATTCATTTTCGATATTGATAGGTGAAGTTGATGCCCCAAATAATTTTTTGGAAGGTACTTTAATTGATCTACCAATGAGAGAAGTTACTTTGTTTTATTCCAGTTGAATTAATTCTTTTTTATTCTCCAAGTTTGCAAAAAATATAGAATCAATCCTTAAAATGATTAAAGTATAACTATCAATCAATAATTGTAGAGGGATAATACCTAAATCAACGGTGTATAAAAATTATATTATTTACTTTTGTGATAATAATGTCATAAAAAATGTAGTTGTCATTCCCATGCGAGCATTCCACATAATATTAGGGATGGAATGGCTTTCAAAGTATAATGTTAGGATAAACTATAGATGAAAGGAAATATCAGTAGTCTTAAATAAAAAAACCATAGTTTTTTTTCAAAGGAGATATACCTCAACATGAGAATTTCTATAACTACCTCCAATACCAAACTTTGTGGAAATGTTCAGTGAAGATGAAGAAGGAAATGGAAGGAAATGAATAGAAAATTTAACCATATTTCTAGAAGACATTGATATATTTTATAAGGAGTTATATGGGCTTCCCCCACAAATATAGGTCTAATTTTCTTTTTAGATAATACATGATTCCAAGTCCATTTCAAAGAACCCAAATAGAATTGAAAATGTGGACCTGAGGAATTAAATAAGAAACTTTAAGATCATTTTGAGAAGGGGTTTATCTAACCAAGTGTGTCTCATTGGGTATAACATGTTTATGTTGTGTAGAATTAGGACATACCAATGCGGTTCTTAATTGATTATTGATAACATAACCAGAACACAATGATGTACACATACCCTATTTTTAGAATTTATGATTTATTTAACATGGTTCATAGGGTAAAATTATTCTTCAAGATTTAACTTTGATCTTGTTATCATCAATTGAGAGTGAAAAAATAATATATTCCAAAGACTATGTTTTGATAAAAATATTAGAATTATGAGTTTTTTGTTAATCCCCTCGACTTGACTAATTCTACAGATATTTTTATGAATTTAATTAATAGAGTCCTTTATGAATACCTTGAAAAATATTTTGTTGTTTTTATTGAGGATATTTTGGTATATTAATAATTTTGTGAGGAGTAAAAGTATCATATAAGGGTTATATTGAAAACATAGAGGAAGGAGAGTCTATTTGAAAAGTTCATAAAATGTAATATTTTGTTAGAAAAAGGTTTTTTCAGTGGAAGATCATATCCAATGAAGGAATATTAGTTGATCCATCCAAGACAATGGTTTTAGATGAGTGGTAGTATCCTACAAAAAAATATAACATTCATGGGTTCCATGTTTTAGTGGGATATTATATGAGGTTTGTGATAAAATGTTCATGAATTTTTAATCCATTAAACAAGTTTTCTAAAAAAGGGATCATGTTTATATAGAAAAAAGAGTGTGAGGAGAGTTTCCACGATCTATAGAAGGTATTAGTTAATGCGCATGTGTTAATTATACTCTCTATCGTAGAATTATTCCTTATTTTTGGTGATTCATATCTGAATGGTATTGGGTGCATCTTTAAGGAAAATCTCAAGGTGATTGATTATGAATATTGAAATTTTAATACTCATGATAAGAACTATCATATGTATGACCTGGATCTAGCTATGGTTTTTTTCTAAGAATATATGGTGGCACTATCTTCAGGTGGATAAATTTGATATATACACAGACCCTCAATTTTTGAAGTATATTTTCCTATAAAATGTAATGTTCATGAGATTGATTAGATAGATAAGAAATATTAAGGACTATGATTATTGAATTCATTATCACCCGGGAAGAGAAAAAAATCAATTCATTATGTACGAAATACCCTATTGTTCTGGAAATGACGAGGATTCAATGAGATACTATGATCAAATGCCAACAAAAATAGGACAAAAGAATCACGAGGGAAGGGACATCATAAAACTTACCCCAAATTATTTCACAACCATTATTAATAGATATGATCAAGGAATCTCAATGTGAATATTATTTTTATAGAATAATTTAATGTATGTGAAGAATGTGAATTTTATGGAGTTCAATATATAACAAGAGGATGTACAGAGATTTTGTAAAAGGCTATGTGATTCATATTTTATGGAAAAAAAGAAGTAACTAATGGATAAACCTCATATATCTACTTATTATATACATCTTGTAAGAAATAAAATGTATATTTAAATTTGTGATCATTATAGTTGGGTTAACATGAAAAAGGTGATTGCTGACTACACGACAAGGTGCCTATTGAGTCAATATGTGAATATAGAGAGAAAACATCCTAAATGGGTATTAAAACCCCTACCCATAAAATCATGTAAGTGGTAAAATATAACTATAGTCTTTTTCATTAGTCGCCAAAAAAATATCCCATGGAGTCAATGTGATATAGCTTATAGTGGACTATCTCACCATGAATTCCCATTTTGTCTCTAATTAGGAATATTTCTATCTTCATCAAAATTACATGATTTATATAAATAATGTGCTGAGGTTTTATAGGGTTCCACTTTCTATCATTTTAGATCATTCTATAAGGTTCACATAAATTATCTGGAGAAGACTTTTACATTATCTGATTATCGAATTGAATTTCAGTACTGCCTATAACCCCCAAACCGATGGCCAATTTAAAATAACTATTCAAGAACTTGAGGGCATGATGAGGACTTGATTAATGGAATTTAAAGGTGTATGATATCATTATCTTCCATTATTTGAGTTATCATTCAACAAAAACATCCATTTAAAGGTTTATAACTCCTACTTATTGGGATAACGCTTGTGAGATAAAGCTTTCTGGACCTAATCTTATGAAAGAGATTATAGAAAATGATCATTCCATCCAACAACATATAAATAATGATTAGAGTTGACAGAAGATCTGTGTTGACTACTGTCAAATCAATGTTGAGTTTTATATTAGTGACAAAGTGTTCCTTCAAATTTCGCCTTGTAAAATAGTCATGTGGTTTGGGAGGAAAGGGAATCTCATCCCCTGGTGCATTAGCCCCTTTGAAATCCTTTTTCACAGAGTAATAGTGACCTATGATCTTTCACTTCCACCAAACCTAGATAATTTTCATTATTTTTTCCATGTATCAATATTGAGTTACTACATACCTCACCCTTCACATGTACTAAATCTGAAGGTGGTGCAATTAAAACATGACATCTCTTATGAGAATAATCCCAAGGATATTTGGTTCACAGATATAAGTTTCTACACAAAAATATTACCCACATTTTTAATGTGTTTTGGAAGAACCAAAAATATAAATAAGCCTTGTGGGAACCAGAGGAAATAATGAGGAAGAAGTACCCACACCTTTTTTCAACTGATGGAATGAGATGAAATTTCAAGGAAGAAATTTCATAGGGAGAATGAATGTAATGACCCAAACCTTTTGAATGACAAATGTTTGCTAAAAAAGGTTGTTATATTGTACAAACTAAAACTATATCTCAATAATAATGATGTGAGTATATATTGAAATATTACAATTGGGTTTTGAACATTATTTCTATGCTGGTCAATATAGATGTTTGAAAAAATACTCTTAATAATAATTTTAATTTTATAATTAGTGTTGTAAATAGAAATTATATTTGTTAATTAATGAAAAAAGGAGAAATGATGGCCTCAACCAGTAGACTTGATCCATAAAAATACAATTTTTTAAAGCTTAGGAGGGATTTAGCATCACTAGTTTTCATTTTTGTCCAACAAAAATACAAGATTCAATAAGTTATGCTTGTCCGAAATCACCTACACTGTAAGTTCATGTTAGTATAAATTACCACTAGGGTGATGTTATCAGAGATGCCCTAATAATATATCACCACCACACATATTAACATTAGGTAGTGTTCTTGTGTTATTAGGGGTTATGTTTCTATTCCCTAGTAACATAATGTGTGGTGAAATTGTATAAATAAATTATTTGTTCAATCAATGTTATTATAAGAAATGATTTTGTCAACAATATTGAGTTGATATTTTAATAATTAATTTTCCAGATAGAAATTTTATTATTTATAAAATATTTAAAAATTATAATAAACTAACATATTATTAATAATTCATATTTTAATGAAATATTCAGGTCGAAACAGTCATATTTAAATATAAATTTTAAATTAATTTTTTTTTTGTGTAAGAAATTTTTCTATAAAATTTCACTATGCATTTTCTATCCACTTTTATTTTCAATAAAAAGGTATTTTTATATTTAAAAGTTAAAATTCACATATTTAGATAATTATTGTGATAAATTAAATATAATTTTTGAAATCATCACATCATAATTAGGATAGGGTGAATTTCTAAAAATTTTCTAAAATACATTAATTATCATGAAAGGTAAAAAAACAAATTGAGTTTTTTGATATGTTTAATGACATCATATTTTTTTCATAATGATATAATAACTAAATAAATAGAATAAAAGAATAAATATATGTTATTTTATTAAATTTATGTATTTTAATATATTACAAAATATGTAATTTAATTACCAAATTTTAAATTGGAAACATTAACATTAAAAATGTTATTTGGTAAAAATGTTAATTTTTACATAAAAAATAAGTAATTTTAAATTATTGTTGACTATTATGAATTATAATATCATAATAGGTGTCCCTAGTGTCTAATATAATAGAAAAATATCATGGGAAATACCATGTTTTTTCATTTATCATTACATAGTTGTCCATAGAAATTAATAAACAAATCGTACTATTTTGCAAAAGTCCCCCCATTTCATCATTTACATTAACATACAATTAATCATACAAAAATTTATCATACATTTTCATCACAAGTATTCCTACCATGTATTCATCAAGTCCCATAGTCCCAATATTCAAGGATTAGGAGTTTATATTCAATGTAATGGAAACATGAACTTCTCTTTTGTAAAGACTCGAAAATTCCATGGAATTTTTTTTTAAAATACAAGGGATTTTTATGAGTCCGAAAAAATTGAAGGCTCGTGATTCTGAGGCTGATTGTTCCTGTAATCAATTTTTGAAGTTTTTTTCGGGTACATTCAGTAAACGTATGGATGAGTTTTTATAACTTTTGAACCATTGCTAAGAATTGAAATCTGAGGACACCGTTGAACTTGCAGCGCCACTATTCACTTAAGGAGACTTTCACTTTGATGGCAGTGGGTCAAGAATAAAAGATATTTTTTGGGTTTTCATGGAAAAAAATAAAATAACGTGAGTTTCAATTTATTTTTATTTCAGCCTCCATGTGGGTGTTTGGAGGTGGGTCCCACTAGAACTACAACATCCTTTTGGAGGATGGAAGTGGGGACCAGCAAGACATAACCTCACATGAAAGGTTATGGTGGTGGGGACCACCACGCCTCAACCTCCCATTGGGGTTAATGTGGTGTGGACCACCCGAGATCACATAACCTCCCAATTTGAATAATAGGGGTGGGGACCACCTGACCCCTATTAATGGGAGGAGATAGAAATCTATCAACTCCCCTCATTAATGAGGGGGATCCCCTTGAACTCCTTTATCATTCATGGTGCCACCACATCACCTTTACTTTCTTGTGACAATATTATGAATTAATTAAGGGGAGACAAGTTATTTAATTCCTCCATTTTGAATTATGGGCCAACAAATTAAAAATAGATAAACCAAATCTATTATTTCGCATTTGGGGTGGAATATTGGGGAGACAATATCTTGGGGAAAAAGAGTTCTCCAATGAAGAACGTCGTCTCCCAATGAAGAACGAAGAATGCGTTCTTCCAATGAAGAACGCCGATAACAATCTCCTTCGATCATCTTCCTCTGACTCCTACCAACGAGGAGCATCTTCCATGACCGACGTGAGAACTCGTGATTGGAAGTGTTCTGCAAACGCGACGAATGACGATCTCCTTCATCTTCTATCTGCGACCTCATCACCGAACAATGATCAATGGTAGGGGTTAATTTGGGTAATATTACTTTCCTCATTTTTTTCTTCTTAGGTTGGAAAGGAATCATTGCGGTCGTTGTAAAAATTGAAGTTCATCTTTCTTCTTACATTATGAGACAAACGTTACCACCCAAAATGCAGAGGGTGCAGGCCAAACGAACATGGCCCGACCCCTCTATTATTCTTGTTTATGATGATCTTCAGCCTGGAGACGAATCAAAGAGGTGACAAAAGGAGCAAAGACAAAGGTCGCGATACCCACGGCCTCTGTGATCTGTGCTTCCCTTGTGGCGTCTCGCACCATCGCAGACCTAACCGACCATGGCCGAGTCCCCACCGGTTGTGCCGCTTGCAGAGCCAAGCTGCTACCCCGGGCCCAACCGCTCCCTGCCGACCCCCCCGGCAGCCTGCCCGCCCCCCCGCAGTCCCACCTGGCACCCTACCTGGCCGCATCCCGAACGTTTGCCAGTTGGGTCATGCCCCACTGTCCTTCCCTCCCACCTCACGACCACCCCCCATGCACCCGGACGAACGACACGCCCCGTGAGCCTGGCCGTTCCGGCCTTCTGTGCCCCTCGCAGCGCCTCCGGGACGAACCGCCCATACACCAACTTGTGGCTAGTTCGCGCCCTCGCGATTGGTCCGCACCCCCGCGCTACTCGCGTCCTTTGCGGCCTGCTGCACCGAACCTAATGGGTCGGCCCAAATTATGTCAGGTCGAGTTGGTCTGACCAGGTCAGTCCGACTAGGTCGGACCTGAACCTTGCCCGCTACTACTGACCCTTTAATTTATATGGCCATATCTTTGGCACCAGATGACCATTTGAAGAACCGTCAGCTGAACTAATTTTTTTCGATCGATACATTCCCTTTGAGTATACCCTACTAGAGTTCGTGGTAATGTTGAGATACGGTCATGTTGGATCGTGCACGAATCCAACCAGGCCCCAGGACTAAAAGGGAAATAACTCACAAACCATGTGTCTGATTGACGCGCCATATGTTGCGTTGAGACCCCAATGACATGGAGAACCTTTAAAATACTTCAATGTTAGACTTCATGATAGTTAGATGACCGACCTGTAGCTCATGGAACAGATCCTCTCAGAGATGAGTGAGCATAGTGCAGAGACTTAGTAGTTGGCTGAGACCTGACAACTGCTGACTAATTCAACTCAAAGTGATTCGACCAGGCCTGTGGGGAGCGCCTTGGTGCCGTGGTAGACCCATAGTGGGGAGCGCCTTGGTATCACTACATACTCACAGTACTCGACAAGAGGAGTACCTCAGCAGGAAATGAGGGGGAGTTCCTTTGTGATGCGGAAGACCCGTGGTTGGGAGTTCCATGGTGATGCAGTAGACCCATGGTACTCGATAGGAGTAGTACCTCAGTAGTACAAGTTTAGTCGTAATCACCTTGGTGACATAACATGACCACTATACTCGATAGATTAGGATTTATACAAAAGTCGAGGTTTCGACAGTGTGACTAGGGATGCTAATTGATACAACCCTCAGAATAAAGTCCTGATTTGAGAAGATTTAGTTATAATTGGTATCAGAGGAGCCGTTTCTACCGCAGAATATAGGACTCTGTTATTTTCTGTGAAGAAACAGTGTTAAGGGTACTGAGTTTGGTTTTTAGTTCAGGGAGTCCAGTGTTGGTGCGATAGCCAGCGTATCCATACACCAGGACCCTGACTACTAGTTTTTGACTCAGTTCACGAAAAAAGATATTGCGTGTGTGTTTTCAAAAGTTTTCTTTAAGTCATCTCAACCTGGTCAGCTCACCAAGTTTAATCATTGACTGTGTGACATCTTTTTCCTTCAAGATGCCTCTCTACGAATGACATTCTAGTGCCTCAAGAGTTGTACATGCATATATCCCACCGAGCGATGAGGCCTAGGTGCCATGCCCTTTTCCATTAGAGGCACCAGTGGTACCACTTCCCGTTGGGCCACCGATACCACCAGCCCCACCAGCAGATGATGCACGCTGCTTGATCATGGTGCGTGAGTTCCAATGCTAGTGGCTACCTAGGTTCAGGGGTAATATGTAGAGACCCGAAGCTTATCGTACATAGACATTACATTAATTTTTCGGAATACTTAGTACATAAAAAAAACACACACGCAAGGACCATAATAGTTTAGTGTCTTTAGAAACTCGGAATATAATCTTCTAATCGCGGTGAAAGATCTTCAACATCTCCCATAAAGATCTTATTTTTTTTAAACCTAAATCCTTTCTTTATACCCTGGGGAAAATAAAACATAAAAGGGTGATCTCAAATTCTCAGTAAGGGTAAACAAAAGAGATATCAATCACATCATATTCATAAGAACATATCTTTTGGAAATCTTAACCTGCAAAAGAGATCATGATTTCATAACAAGGGATAAATCATAGTAGTGAAATGTTGTTCCAATAATCATAACATAAAACATGAATCATTGTGTCATACACCCATAATCATAGATAATCATTTCTTATTAGTCAAGACTCATTGCCTAGACTATCTTAGTGGAAAAAGTCCCTATCTGAACCGAGTTCACTCCTCGTTTCAGTCCTGTTTCACTGAACTGGTATAACCTACCGTTCCAGCCATGTCTATCTCATGAGATATAAAATCTTTACCCAATGCATTGGAGGGAGATATATGTACCACCCATCTCATAATGATACCATTCTTATGTGTGCCACAAAATCATAATTCATACATCATTACATAACCCATGTAATAAAAATGGGAATCTTAAACATTGTGACATCATAAAACAAATAATATAACATAAAGGAATTCATAAAAATATTTCCATCACAACATAATCAAATCCATGTAATATAGGTATTGAAACGGAACCCTATATTATCTTAGATGGAATATAATTTTGATAAATCTCTTGAACTCCATTCTTGAGGAAAATATCCTTTCTACTTCAAAAACACTTTTCCTTTCTTAACATGTCATAAAATTCTAAACTAAAAGAAGTTGATTAAATATAAACATGAAAACATTTAAAGGAAGCTTCTTGGAAATAAGGTTTTAAAAATCCATTCATGCTGTATAAGTTAAAAAAACATTCTTCTCGTACTTTTGTCGGAAAAGTTAAAAAGTACCTCGTATGAAAAAAGATAAAAGATTCCTTTCATATCTTTTACTAAAAACTATATGAAGGGTAAAAGTGAATATTAATTAATTTAGAAGGATATAAATATTACATATTGAGGAAAATTTGATGTGGATGATAAAATACACCCCAGTAAATACAAAAGTATAATCAATCTCGGATAAAAATGAGATTGTGATATTTCCCTTACCTTAGGTCTGATTTTCTTCGTAAGTGTCCAAACCTACTGTATAATGATTTTAATAATGTCATTGACTTATTACAGAATCATACTCATTGTTATGATATCATATATGGTTCACTTATGACTTTATATTACTCGTTTGTTTGTAAATTCCATGTTAAAGAGAGTTTTGGGTAAATTTGTCTCATTTGTCGTTCGTGTTTTACCTTGTAATTATTCATATGATTACATAGATCATGATTACTTAAATCCAGAATGTAAAACATGATTTATATATAATATATATTCTGAATATACATATATATATAATAGATCAGTAAATGGAAAGAAATACACCGTTCATGGAGACGGTAGGCCATACGTACGCATGGACGTTGTTTTTGTTTCCTTATTGAGTTGAATGAAATTAAGTAGATGAAATAGATATATATACACATAAATCCAGTATTATTATGTCATATATTTCATGATTACTTATTTTATATACTTTACAATCATTCATTAATGGTAAACGTGGAGAATGAATCTCATCGCGTCGTGGAGACGGTAGTCCGTACGTACACACGAGCGATGATATCATTCTCATGATTGTGGGACTATATTGGAGTGTATGTATACTATCTCAGAATAAATATCACTTTAAAATAATCATATATAGTTATTATTTACACCAATATACCCATCCATGTAAGGTGGTGGGGGAAAATAGATTACACCACGGCGTGGAGACGGTATTCCGTACGTACGCACGCACGGTGATTTCGCTTTCCGTAGGATGGATAGATGGTGAAATAGAGTTGTTTCATACTTATAATAACGTATCATTATATGAGTGATACTGATGTTATTACTTCACAATGAAACAACCTAAGAAGAAGATGTGGAAGAAGAAATAAAGTTGAATGAATCGGTAACAGAAATTACCTCTTCTTTGAAGCGCCTCTTTGAGATCTCCTTTTATGGAACTAAAATCGGTCTTTGAGGAAGACCAGAACCTCTAGGATGTTTCTAGGGAAGTGGAGAAGAGATGTTTGCAGGGGTTGGCCGAGCATGAAGGCTCAATGTTGTGTGAGGAAGAGAGTGAGAGGTTACCTTTTATAAGGGAGGAGAGGGGCTCCTTTGGAAAACTAAAAATATTATTTTATTATAAAGTAATATTCGGTTTTAAATAGCTCCAAATTGATTTATATTGAATATAAGGTAGGTATGGATATAAATTCTCTCATTCAATAGATTTTAGACAAGTTTAGGTTCCTATTTTAACCTTATCATTTAGTTTTAACATTAAGTTAAATAATTTTACTTTTACAGTGTCTTCTTGTGTTCTTACACTATAAGGATAATAAACTTACTATATCAACCAAACGAACCCCAAGTTGTTTATTAGTAATATATATAACTTTATATAACTAATTTGGGCGAACCATATATTTTTAGGAATAAAATAACAATTAATAATATAATATTTGTTTTAAAAGATTTTTTATGTCAATTTTGACACTATTTAGTAATTGATTTTTGTTAAAATCATAAAAGAATGATTAGTTCTAACCAAGTTGATTACATCAATACTAACATGTCATATTAAACTTTTATTTTAGTTTAATTCATAAAAAGTCTCATATTACATTTATTTGGGTATTTATAACATCAATTATGTCAATATTTCATTAATAAGATAATTATTGCATCATCATTGTGTCATAAATAAATTAAATTATATAATGTCTAAAAATTACAAATAAATTACCATTATGTAGGAAATAGTTTTTGATTTATAATTATTATTTATAGTCGAATTTATATTATGTATCACCCTATATTAAAAATGTTTTACTTATTAAACATTGATTTTAACTAAATTAACCCTTCTTTAAATAAATTAATAATAAATGTCCTAATATAATACAAGTGGGCTTAAATGGTCATATATTATTCCTAAGGTTGTTTTTGGTCGATGTAAACTTATCCAATAGAATCAGGACATGTGTTAGGGTAATAATAATATCATTTTTACACTTAATTACCCTATTTTCTTTTAACCGTGGTAAAAAAAGTAAAAAGTTACTATTCACCAAAAATTATTTTCATCTCATTGAACAACATTTTAGTCCTGGATATTAACCGTGTCTCTAGGAGTTTCTAAATTCCACTCACAGAAGCAGTAAAATTATGTTTTATGAAAATTTCATATTTTTAACTACCACTTAGTGGTTTCACTATTCATCAAAAAATGAAAGTTTCTAGAAAAATACCAAAAATTAGTCCTAAGCTATATTTGATATTATGAATTCAAAAATGATGTCTATTTTACCAAATTCAAAACATATCAGTTACATTAACTAATTATAAAATTAATTCTCATCGTCAAAACAAATGACATGTTTTTAAGAGATAATAACTATCAAAAGATTGACACTTGTTTATAACTGGTTTAAATGTGAAATTACATCCAATGACCAACATTGTATTAAATTGTAAAAATATATTCTATATATACTTTAAAACCACTCAAATTAATAATTTATCACTATTAATTATTTTGATTAAAAAAAATTGTTTTTAAATAAAATTTAGTAATTTTCACTATTCATCAGAATATGAAAGTCATGTGAAAAGTACAAAAACTTCACCTTAGGATAAATTTACATACTCCAAATCCATAAATGAAGTCCATTTTGAGAGATAAATTTCTAATATTTTAAAAGGTGGTTATTACTATTCATAACGGCTAGTTTTAATAATATTTTATTAGCATATCGTTGTTTAGTGAAACTCAGTATTGCGTACTACACACGCTATCGAGGAAGGTCGTGATTGCGTGTAATGAAAGGAAAGTCAAGGATGCGTGTTTTGCACAATCCTTTTGGTGTAGCGTACAACACAAGACATTAATGAAATTAAAAATAATATTTTTCATAAAATCTCGGGGTGTTAGATTCTACCCCCCTTAAAATGAATTTTGTTCTCGAAATTTGTCAGGGTTATAAATGGTTTACTATTCAAAAGTTTCTTTAATAGAAACCCACATTGTAAAAAGGAATACCAAAACCAATCATTTAAAACAAAAGTATGAAGTGTAACAGTTACCCAAATAAATTAATCACTGGGTTTCCACATAGGTGAAAATATGGATATGGAAGAGAAATCTAACCATCGTGTTCTGATGGAGAGTGGTAGAGAACATGACTATGGAAAAGCCAGAAATCACAAATCCATAAATTTGTGGCGATCTAAGGTACCATCTGATTCATCTAATATAAGGGTACTAGGACAACATTTTTTTGGTTTTCAGGATCATTTCCCTAAAGTTGAAGATTTTGAATTATAATAAATACTTACTTTATTTTAGTAAAATCTCACTGTTGTTCGTGCTTTGAACAATTTCCACTTCATCTCTTAAAGAAATGATGTTGAATTTGTTATTCATGAAGTGTTAATAGATCATGTGATAGAATGATGGGTCATTCCATCTATTTCAAAGAAAAGGTTAGAAAAAGTTATCAAATATACATAAGTCCATCTATCGTATATCGTTCCAAAATGGACATAATTCATCTATCATACCACTTAATAAAATAAAACTAGTTTATACTAACTAGGAACTTCCTGAAGGCTAGTGGTAGGCGATAATAGCCAGTCGCACTTCGGTTGTGGGTTCGATTCCCACGGCCTTGTCCGACGTGATGGGCTGTCGCCCGTCCTGCAGGTTGTCCTTTTTCTAAAACTATATTACTATAACATCCCATCAATAATATAGAAAAAACTTTTATCCTTAAACAATACTAACTTATGTCTAACATAGTCCATTCCAATAATTAGTCTTATCCATAATACTGTAGTACACTCTCATAATATAGTTGTTGACCTCACCTGTTTTGATAATCTCAATCATGTATTCATATGTGTTGAAAATCCCAATTATGTTTTCATTCTCTATGATATTCTTAAGTATCATTGATCTATACTTTAATTCTTTCAAATCTATGATCAAACCAATAATAATTTTTAAAATAGTCTTTGGAATATGTTAAACCTTTTTTATCCATGTTCATACAAGTTATAAATTAATTCTAACACAATCGGATGTGTTCTGCATAAAACAGATAAGTAATCTGTCTATAGCTACTGATAAAGAGCTACAGGTAACCAGTCTACCGATAGACTTAGTCTACCGACAGACAGCTACTGATAGACTTAACACAGAGCTACCGATGTGCTTATAAATATAAGCTACTGACTTACAGACAGCTACCGATACAAACATAGAGCTACCGGTGTAAGTATAAATAGCTACCGATGGAATAAGAGTCACCGATGGACGAAGCTACTGACATACTCACAGCTACCGACGCATGGAGCTACCGACGCATGGAGCTACCGACGCATGGAGCTACCGACGCATGGAGATACCGATAAACAAAGTCACCGATACAAGCATGTACCAACCGACACATAGAGCCACCGATAGAGTCAAAGCAACTAATGACATTGAGCTACCGATGGTCAAGCTACCGATGTTCAAGCTACCGATGATGATCACCTACCGATCACTCGACGCACTGTTTGAATTTCTTTATTTCCTAATATTTAATCTATAGAACGGTCATATCATGTACATTTTAATGATTTGTCAAATATCTAATAAAGGTTGTCGGATGTCAGGAACCCGTACCTCGTACCTGCAGAAAGGAAATCTCTTCTGTCTCCTGTTGCACGTGACATAAATACAAGAAGACTCTGCTGAAGAGATGTGCGAGACAACACACACAGAGACAAGGAAGACATATGAACATACTCAAGAAGAGCTCAGTGCATACAAGAAGAACCAAGCAAGACAGAATCATATATACAATCAAGCCTACTCAAGAAGAGTTCTGTTCATTCAAAAGAATATCGAAGAGCTTCATCGACTACATCTCACTACCTACGAACCTGGAGCATACGACACTCTGTTTCTCAAACAGAAACGATAAGAGGACTCAAACTCACTTCTAGTCAAATCCAAAGGAGTCCAGAGCTGCACTGAAATCACCAGAACCACTTCTAAACTCTACATCTCTTGTTCTGTGATTTATTATTACTCTTTTCGAGCAGTGTGTGTTATCTGCTGTATCTAACACATACACTGTCTCCTGTACTCAAACTGAAGGATTTGTAAATCCTTACCAAACTCTTTCATTCTTTCTTTCCCACGAAGAACAGTGGTAGAGGTCGTGTGTGACCTAGACAGCTGGTTGTTGTTGTACTGTTTCCCACGAAGAACAGTGGTAGAGGTCTTGGACCTGAACAGTTGTAAACTGTTGAACCCCGATCCAGGGTGTGGATCATTTTTATATAAACTTTTGAGAGGACTAAGTCTCGGCTTGAGACTGAACCTCTTGGTTACATTGTTGTGCCATCTCTTTCAAAGTTTTATTTCGCTGCTAATCACTTTAAAACCAATACTGTTTTTAATGTTACTTTTATAATTAAATTAGCAAGTGTTTATGTTAAGTGTAGATTAGTAAGTTAGTTTCAAAAGATAATCACACACTCCTGTGTTGATTAACTGGGAATTAATCAATCTCTTGAGAATCTGACAGAACCTCTACTTTAATATAAATTCACTACAGTTTAATTTATTATTTTATTTGGGGGTCTTTAAGACACTGTTTTTAAATACAGAAATTTTAATTGGTACTCAATTCACCCCCCTCTTGAGTAAACCACTCCGACCAACACTTGGTATCAAAGGATTAAAAATACTTTCTAAAAGTACTCTGCTTTTGAACGGTGATTTTAGTTGTATTTTAAAGTTCTTAAAATTTCTGTTATATCTAAATTTTTTTCTCTTTAAAATTTTCTGATCATGGACAATAGACTTGAGGGTGCTGCTACTAACCGGCCACCTTTCTTCAATGGAACTAATTATGCTCAGTGGAAACTGAAAATGAAAATTCATCTAGAAAGCATAGGTTTTGATATTTGGACTGCTATTGAATCAGAATACAAAATTCCTACTACTGCTAGATCTACTTGGGATGAACCTACAAAGACTGCTTACAATAACAACTGTAAAGCTATGAATGCCTTGTACTGTGCTCTAGGAGATGAAGAGTTTAATAGAATTTCTGCTTGTAAAACTGCATATGAAATTTGGGATGCCTTAGCTGTTTCTCATGAAGGAACAACTAATGTTAAAGAAATGAGATTGAACACTTATACTATCAAGTATGATAATTTTAAAATGAAGCCTGACGAACCCATTTCTGACATGTATCTCAGGTTAAATGAAATTGTAAATACAATGATCTCGCTGGGAAAGGATGTCTCATCGAAGGAACAAATTATGAGAATTTTGAGATGTCTACCTGATAGATGGAGAGGCACATCTGTCTCAATCAGAGATTCATGTGACATTGCTGCTCTAGCTGTCAAGGAACTAATTGGCAAGCTGATCATGTATGAAGAAGAGCTTAAAGTGAATAAAGTGGAAGAAAATGAACCTGCAAGAAAGTATGTCACTTTCAAATCCTCAACTTCAAAGAATAAGGACAAAGAAAAGCTTCAAGCTGTAGTTGAAAGTTCAAGTTGTGAAGAAAGTGGAAGTGATTCTGACAGTGATGCTGAGATGGCTCACATTGCTAGAAGATTTAAGAAATTTTATAGGAAAAAGAAGTTCTTTAGAAAAACAAATTATAAGGGTAAGTATGATCACCAAGGTAAATGGAAAAAGGATTGGAAGAAGAATGACAAATCAGATGATGTTGTCTGCTATGAGTGCAAGAGAAAAGGACACATTAAAGCCGACTGTCCAAAGCTGAAGTATAAAAAGAAATATGAATATAAGGACAATAAGTTTAAGAAAGCCATGAAGGCTACTTGGAGTGCTTCAGAAGACATCACAAGTGAAGCTGAATCTTCAGACTCTGAGAGGAATCGAGCCAACATGTGCTTTATGACAAACACTTCTCAGGTAACGGCTGAAACTCCTGCTTTAAATTATTACTCTGCAGATAATGCAGAATCTGACTCTGATTCTGGAACAATGTCTAAAAATTAATTGTTTGAGTACTGTGATATGCTGGATGAGACATGTAATGAACTTAAGGATAAATACAAGTCATTAAAGAAACAGCATGCTCTCACCACTACAGTTAAAACCGAACTCACTATTGAAAAAGAGAAAAATGCTCAACTGCTAAAAGAGAATACTGAACTGAAACTATCTAATGAGAAACTCAAGAAAGACTTAGAGAAGTTCACCAATGGCAAAAATATTCTAACACAGATGCTAGGAAAGCAAGTATCACCAAAATATACTACTGGTATAGGATACCAACCTGGACAAAGGAAAATTGCCAAATCTAGATTCATTTCTAAATCTGGACAGAATGAAGGCAATTCTGAAACTTCATATGCTTCAACCAGTTATATACATAGCTATGGATCTAATAAAGTTTATCTTTCAAAGCATGTCAATTCTACAAATTATATGAGACCCATTAGACAAATATGGGTACCTAAAGTGTTATTGGCTAACCTGTCTGGACCCAAGAAAATCTGGGTACCAAAATCATCTCCCATCTGAATCTGTTTTGTAGGGAACTTGCTTAAAGAGCTCCTGTAAAGAGACCTGGTATTTAGACAGTGGGTGCTCAAGGTACATGACTGGAGATTACTCTTTTTTTAAGAGTTTAATAAAAGTTGATGGAGGCTTTGTCACCTTTGGTGACAACTCTAAAGGAAAAATCATCGTCCTAGGCCAGATTGGTAACACTGATTCAATTTTGATTTCTAAAGTTTTATTTGTTGATGGCCTTAAATACAATTTATTAAGTATTTCTCAGTTATGTGATGATGGTTTTCATGTTAAATTTGAAAATGATTCCTGCAAAGTTTTTAATTCTAAGAATGTTTTGGTATTTTCTGCCTTAAGAAATGAAAATGTTTATGCTGTTAATCTGAATTCTTTAGCTAAGCAGAATATTACTTGGTTGAATGATTTTCATAAAGAATCTTGGCTATGGCACAGAAGATTGGGACATTTCAACATTCACTCACTTAGAAAAATCTCTAGAAAAACCTAGTTAGAGACCTACCTAAATTAGAATTCCCAAATGATAGAGTGTGTAACCGATGTCAAAAGGGAAAACAACACAAAGTTTCTTTTAAATCAAAGAAAGAATTTTCGAATTCTCAACCACTTGAATTGGTTCACATGGATTTGTTTGGACCATCAAGAGTTTCGAGTTTAAATGGGAAGCACTGTGTTTATGTTCTTGTAGATGACTTTTCTAGATATACTTGGGTATATTTTCTAGCTCACAAAAGTGAAGCCTGTTCTTCTTTTGTTAAATACTCTAAATCTATAGAGAACCTTAGTGGACTTAAGATTAAAACTTTGAGGAGTGATCATGGTCGTGAGTTTGAAAATCAAGATTTTGAATCTTATTGCTCACAAAATGGCTATACTCATAACTTTTCTGCCCCTAGAACACCCCAATAGAATGGTGTAGTAGAAAGAAGAAACTGAACCCTTCAAGAAATTGCTAGAACCATGGTCAATGAATATGACCTGCCTATTTATTTTTGGGCTGAAGCTGTAAATACAGCTTGTTATGTCATTAATAGAGTCTTAATCAGACCTGTTCTTAAGAAAACCCCTTATGAGTTGTGGAACAATAGAAAGCCTAAGGTTAATTACTTTAAAGTTTTTCGTTGCAAAGTATTTATTCTGAATACTAAAGATAATCTGGATAAGTTTGCTTCCAAAAGTGATGAAGGAATTTTTCTGGGTTACTCTATTTCAAGTAAAGCCTATAGAGTATTAAATAAGAAAACCAAATGTGTGGAAGAATCTGTTCACATCATGTTTGATGAAACTGATCCACATGAGCCTAAAACCTCTCCTGAGAATCTTGAAGAAGATTTGCCTATTCTGGACCTTAATGATAAATCTAAAGAACCTGTTATAAAAGTATCTAGTTCTGGACTTTTTCCAGAATCTGCTTCTGTTGAACCAGAACCTATAGATGAACCTGAAATTTCTAGTCCAACCTTTACCAGATCAACGAGGATTCTAAAGAATCATCCTTTAGAAGCTGTTGTTGGTAATCTTGATAGAGGAACACAAACTAGAGCTTCTCTAAGAAACCAGGTTGAACATCAAGCTTTTCCTTCACAGCTAGAACCCAAAAATATCAATGATGCTATCAATGATGAATTCTGGGTAATAGCTATGCAGGAAGAATTAAATCAGTTTGAATGAAACAAAGTCTGGGAATTAGTTGACAGACCCAAGGACACTTTGACAATAGGCACAAAATGGGTTTTTAGAAATAAAGTAGATGAATCTGGAAATATAGTTAGAAATAAAGCTAGACTAGTTGCACAAGGATATAGTCAAGAAGAAGGTATAGACTATGAGGAAACTTTTGCACCTGTAGCTAGACTAGAAGCCATTAGGATCTTACTTGCATATGTTGCACATCTGGATTTCAAGTTATATCAAATGGATGTGAAAAGTGAATTTCTAAATGGTTATATAATTGAAGATGTTTTTGTGGAACAACCACCTGGATTTACTAACCCCCATTTTCCAAATCAAGTTTTTAAACTTTCTAAAGCTTTGTATGGTTTGAAACAAGCTCCAAGAGCTTGGTATGATAGACTTAGCAATTTCCTTATTTCAAAAGGTTTTACTAAAGAGATTGCTGATCCAACTCTTTTCATTAAAAGAATTTCTAAAGATGTTTTAGTTGTACAAATATATGTTGATGATATTATTTTTGGATCTTCTAAACACTCTTTATGTACTGATTTTTCAAAAAGTATGCAAAATGAATTTGAAATGAGCTTAATGGGAGAGCTTAAGTACTTTCTTGGATTTCAAGTATTTCAAAATGAAGATGGTATTATTTTGAATTAAAGTAAATATACAAAGGATCTTTTAAAACGTTTTGGTCGGGATAGTATCAGGGAATGTGAAACTCCTATGAGTACTACCTGTAAATTGGATGCAGATGAAACTGGGAAACCAGTTGATCAAAAAAATTACAGAGGTATGATTGGTAGTTTACTTTATCTTACTGCTAGTCGACCTGATATTATGTTTAGTGTGTGTATGTGTGCTAGATTTCAAGCTAATCCAAATGAATCTCATTTTCTTGCTGTTAAAAGAATATTTAAATATCTCAAACACACGGTTAACTTAGGTTTGTTTTACCCAAAAGAAAAATCCTTTGAGTTAATGAGTTATTCAGATGCTGACTTTACTGGTTGTAAGTTAGATAGAAAAAGCACATCAGGAACATGTCATTTGCTTGGAAAATCCTTAGTTTCTTGGTGTAGTAAGAAACAGAACTCAGTTGCATTATCTACTGCCGAAGCAGAATATATAGCTGCTGGTAGTTGCTGTGCACAAATTCTGTGGATGAAACACACTCTTTTGGACTATGGATATGTTTTTAAACATGTTTCAATCAAGTGTGATAACACCAGTGCAATAAACATCTCTAAGAATCCTGTATCTCACTCTAGAACCAAACACATAGATGTAATACACCATTTCCTAAGAGATCACTATCAAAAACGTGATATTTCTCTTGAATTTATTGGCACCGAACATCAATTGGATGATATTTTCACTAAACCTTTAAGTTCGGATAGGCTAAGTTACATAAGACACGAATTGGGAATGTTTAATCACAACCGGTGTGAAAATTCTCACTGATGTGAAATTCTCACCGATGTGAAAATCCTCACTGATGTGAAAATTATCACCGATGTGAAAATCCTCACTTATGTGAAAATCCTCACTGATGTGAAAATTCTCACTGATGTACAATTCTCACCGATTTGTTTTTTCTCACCGATGATTAACTCACACCGATGCAAGGTTTTAAAACTTCTGTCTGCCGCCAAGAATACGAATCGTTTTATTTTATTTTATTACTCTATTTTAGTCATTTATTTGGAATTCCTAAATGATAAAATTAAGTCTAAGCCACTTCTTACCTCACCTAGCTCAAAATCTCTCACCTTCGAACCTTAGCTCCCAAATCGGCCAAGAACCCTAAACCCGCGATGGAAAAAACAAAGCTTCCTATCGTCAGAGATGAAAGTGCAGAACCAAACGCTAAGAAGTAGAAGACACAGCATAAAGCCAGTGTTAGTGAAGTCAGAACTAGATCGGGAAGGCGACCAGTGAATCCTCACTTGCAGAATAGAGATATAGTAATCGAGAAGGAACTGTGCGTGGAATGGCTACTGCCTAGAAAATCGTTAGTACTCGAGATTCTGGAGGACCAGAAATGGGTGGATTGTTTTTCGAATAACAATGGTCCATACTACCCGAAGTTGGTAAAACAGTTCTATGAGTTTGTAACCTTTGAGAAGTCTGAGAATGAGAATCGGGTAAGCTCTTTTGTAAATGGAAAAGAGATGTCTTTTTCTTAAGTAGAGTGGGCTGAGAGTTTGAAAGTACCTCATGAAGGTGTCTCTGGGAATGTATCAAGAGCAATGCCACCATGCAGTGACATCTTTGATTATGAAACCGCCTTAAAAGAACTGACTGGTAATGGGAATCAAAGGCAAGCGGTTGCTGCTGAAATGGATAGAGAGAATCAACTGCTTTTCAAGTTTGTTCAGCATGTGTTGATACCGAGGCGAGGAGATTTTGCAAATATGAGATATCAAGATATCTATCTTCTTCATTTGCTACGACATGGTGTAAAAATCAATCTGTGCAGATTGTTAATGATTCAAATGGAAGACATGATTAGACCAAAGTCAAAGACTAATTATTTGTTCTTTGCCAAGCTGATTTCAGTAATGATAAAAGTGAAAGGAATAGCTGAGTCTCAGGATGAGACAGTTGTAGTCAAGAACAATTTCTGTATCACCTCTACTGTTTGTAAGTACATGAAAATTAACTGGAACCCATGGAAGGGTTAATGGGTCAGTGATGATCAAAAGATTTATGATAGGTTTAATCCTGTGGATCATCCCTCAAGACCAAAGGATGAGAGAGATCCGAGTCTGGGACCTGATGAAGAGGAATCTGTTTATAGTGATGAAACAGAAGAAGAAGAAGAAGAAACTCCTATGGATGTTGGAGGAGATCCAGACATGCCCCCAAGTCCTGTTGCAAAATTGGTCTATTCTAGGAAAGGAAAGGTAGAGGAAATTTTGTCTACTCATGAGGAAGACCAGTCTGTACCTCACCAAGAAGAATAGGAAAAGGAAAATGTATCTGAATTTTCTACTTCTGGTAGTTTAAGTATGAGTCCTTTGATTGGAAGCTCAGCTATGCCTGCTGCTGAAGTAGAAAAAGATACAGAAGAAGCTGTACCTGTATCAGAAGATCTTCTAGATGCTGCACCTCTGGAACTTGTAGTAGAAGATTCTGATGAAGAGAATCCAGCACTGAATGCTGTTGTGATACATGAGAATGCACCCATTGAGGGGGAGCATCAATCTGTTCTTGGAAATGTTACTGTAGCTGTTGAGCTTGGAGACTGGGTAGAAGACCCAGGGTTTATAGTCTGTGGATTGGATTAACTAGATTCAGATAATGAGATGTCTGTGAATAGACCGAAGAACAATTATGATCTTGCTTCTGAGTTGTTTCCAGATGATGTGGTTAGGTTTCATGATCTGAATAAGCTGAAAGAGGACCTCAAAACTAGTTTTTTTGAAGAAGTGAAGTTAATGGAAACCTCCCTTGCATCCTCAATTAATTCAACACTGACTAATTCTGTAGTTAGTTTGGCCTCAGCAAGAAGATCTACTGCAGTTGTCCCAAATGATTTTGTCTCTAAATCTGATCTTGAATCCATGAAGAATGAGCTGAAAGAATCATTCAGTGCATCAGTTGCTGAGATGAAGCAAAACTTTTATGAATAAATGAAAATGTTAGAGAGATCCTTCGAGCTATCTCTGGCTTGTAATTTATCTTCTTTTATGTCTGAGATTATGGAAGAAGTTAAAGAGTGCCAGACTCAGTCTTCAAGAATCGAATCAGATCTAGAAGTTCCCAAGACATCAGTTGCTACTTTGGATTCTTATATGAGCTCCAAGTCTCAAGCTGACAAGGACCTAGCTTATGTGAAGAGTGTAGTAAGCCAGTTTGTCTCGGTGTTTGAAAGTTTCAAAACCTCAGTAAAGGATCATGTTTAATTACAAGACTCTCATGTTCAAAGTCTAATCAGTGGGTTTTCTAAGAGTTTTAAAGAAACTGTTTCCTTCTCTCTTGGCCCTCTCACATCCAAACTTTCAGTTGATCTGAATCGAGTTCGGGCAATGTTGAAGGAGGAGATTGGTTCTATTTCAACCAGTGGCTCTGTGGACTCATCAGAGTTGAGCCGAGTGGTGCTTTCTACAAGAGATTCTGCTAGAGAAATAATGAAGATTGTTCAAGATTATATGAGAGAAGCCTCTGCCTCTCAGGAAGCCATAAAGAGCAAAGTGGACTACTACTTCACCAAAATTTTCACCAAGCATCAACTCGAACACCACTTCAAGCTGATGTTGGAAAACATGAAGCTACCACCAGTCACTCATGCTTTCAGAGAACAAGTGGGAAAGCTAAGAGAACTGACTCCTACCTTAGAGAAATTCAAGGAGAACAAAGATGATTTCATCTATGCTATGGAAAGAGGAGGAAGAATTATTATGGATTTTAGAAATCTGTTGCTGCCCTTCTTGCATGTTGATGCCCGACCAGTCATCATCCCTCCTGCTTTTCCTGCTTCTGCCTCAGCTGCTTCGACAGTCCAGCTGACTCCTGCTCAAGCTATTCGAAGCCTCACACCAATGATCACCCAGAGATCTTCAACCTACAGGCCTGACTCTGTGTCAGTGGCCCAACCTCCTTTGATCTTTTCTGGGATTCCAAAACCTTCACCTGCGTCCTCACCACCCGAGCCTTCTTCTGATCCCAAAGGGAAATCTCACGTGGAAGATGAGGATTGATCCAGTGGCCAGGATTTTTTGATAATAATTCCTCTGTATTCTGTTTTTGTACTTTTTGACTACTCTAATAAAGAAGAACTCCTTTTACTTCTCATGTTTTCTTTGTCTCATATATATATGCTTTCCCAGTTTTTGATTATCACAAAGGGGGAGAATAATAAGGAGAATAAGGGGGAGAACAAAATGAGAGAATGAAAAATATTTTCAATGGAGAAAAATAAGGAATAAGGGGAGGCACTTTACCCTTCTTTTCATTTTTATTACCTCTAATACCTTATGTCTATTTAGTACATTATGATTGTTACCTCTGATAACTTATGTCTATATCATACTACTTCTGTTATCTCTGATGCTGATTTCAATATGAAAATTGAATTCAATATTATATTCTTTACTATTATATTTTCACTATGTTAAATGCCTATATCATAAATTGTGATTATCAAAAAGGGTGAGATTGTTGACCTCACCTGTTTTGATAATCTCAATCATGTATTCATATGTGTTGAAAATCCCAATTATGTTTTCATTCTCTATGATATTCTTAAGAATCATTGATCTATACTTTAATTCATTCAAATCTATGATCAAACCAATAATAATTTTTAAAATAGTCTTTGGAATATGTTAATCCTCTTTTATCCATGTTCATACAAGTTATAAATTAATTCTAACACAATCGGATGTGTCCTGCATAAAACAGATAAGTAATCTGTCTATAGCTACTGATAAAGAGCTACCGGTAACCAGTCTACCGATAGACTTAGTCTACCGACAGATAGCTACCGATAGACTTAACACAGAGCTACTGATGTGATTATAAATATAAGCTACTGACTTACAGACAGCTACCAATACAAACATAGAGCTACCAGTGTAAGTATAAATAGCTACCGATGGAATAAGAGTCACCGATGGACGAAGCTACTGACAGAATCATAGCTACCGACGCATGGAGCTACCGACGCATGGAGCTACCGACGAAAGGAGATACCGACACATGGAGCTACCGACGAATGGAGCTACCGATAAACAAAGTCACCGATACAAGCATGTACCAACCGACGCATAGAGCCACCGATAGAGTCAAAGAAACTAATGACATTGAGCTACCGATGGTCAAGATACCGATGTTCAAGCTACCGATGCTGATCACCTACCGATCACTCGACGCACTGTTTGAATTTCTTTATTTCCTAATATTTAATCTATCCAACGGCCATATCATGTACATTTTAATGATTTGTCAAATATCTGATAAAGGTTGTCGGATGTCAGGAACCTGTACCTCGTACGTTCAGAAAGGAAATCTCTTCTTTCTCCTGTTGCACGTGACATAAATACAAGAAGACTCTGCTGAAGAGATGTGCGAGACAACACACACAGAGACAAGGGAGATATATGAACATACTCAAGAATAGCTCTGTGCATACAAGAAGAACCAAGCAAGACAGAATCATATATAAAATCAAGCCTACTCAAGAAGAGTTCTGTGCATTCAAAATAATATCAAAGAGCTTCATCGACTACATCTCACTACCTACGAACCTGGAGCATACGACACTCTGTTTCTCAAACAAGAACGAGAAGAGGACTCAAACTAACTTCTAGTCAAATCCAAAGGAGTCCAGAGCTGCACTGAAATCACCAGAACCACTTCTAAACTCTACATCTCTTGTTCTGTGATTTATTATTACTCTTTTCGAGCAGTGTGTGTTATCTGTTGTATCTAACACATACACTGTCTCCTGTACTCAAACTGAAGGATTTGTAAATCCTTACCAAACTCTTTCATTCTTTCTTTCCCACGAAGAACAGTGGTAGAGGTCATGTGTGACCTGGACAGCTGGTTGATGTTGTACTGTTTCCCACGAAGAACAGTGGTAGAGGTCTTGGACCTGAACAGTTGTAAACTATTGATCCTCGATCCAGGGTGTGGATAATTTTTATATAAACTTTTAAGAGGACTAAGTCTCGGCTTGAGACTGAACCTCTTCGTTACATTGTTGTGCCATATCTTTCAATGTTTTATTCCGCTGCTAATCACTTTAAAACCAATACTGTTTTTAAAGTTACTTTGATAATTAAATTAGCAAGTGTTTATGTTAAGTGTAGATTAGTAAGTTAGTTTCAAAAGATAATCACACACTCCTGTGTTGATTAACTAGGAATTAATCAATCCCTTGAGAATCTGACCGAACCTCTACTTTAATATAAATTCACTACAGTTTAATTTATTATTTTATTTGGGGGTCTTTAAGACACTGTTTTTAAATACAGAAATTTTAATTGGTACTCAATTCACCCCCCTCTTGAGTAAACCACTCCAACCAACAATAGTGAAAACGATTACCAGAGATTTAATACCAGCGTTGATCCCCATATATCATAAGATATGTCTTGTTGGTCACATTCCAAACATTCAAAGCCTTAATCATATGTTCTCTTGAATACCCATTGAACTTTTGTGAAAACATGAATGCAGTTAAAAGTTAACACTTTCCACATACCAAAATCCTCAAAATTTTATATACTCAATCCATGATATCACTTAGTCCTTATATCAATCATGAGCTCATGAATACTGTCAAATATGTCATTTTCTCTTTTTCCCTTCATTATGCGCATATCAGCTTTTTTCCAAAAATATCTCAATCACTTTCCATGGTTACCGGTACCATAAAATTATTGAAGACCACAATAGTCCAATACATAAATATTCCAATACTCAACATTATTTTGGAATCCCATTACATAAGCACTTAACCATTCCACCACATCGTTGTCATATTCAACATCACCAATGGTGATCGCATGTGACTTCCCTTTGTCCATTGCCTTATGTGGTTGATCATGTCGATCATCACTAACCCTTGGATTAGGGCATTTATTGGCATAATGTACCATCTCCTTTCACTTGAAACATTGAAGTGTAGTAGGTTCATTCTGTGTATCCCTTCCTTTGTTTGCATCATTAGACATCTTCTTCCCATCATTGCGGCATTCAAATGCCCAATGACCTTCCTTTCCACATTTGAAACATTTACATGTCCCTTTAAGACAATCTCCACCATGCTTCTTTCCACACATTGAGCATAAGGAAACATTCATCATCTTTTCACCATTATTCAGAGATTTCTCCATAAACTTCATCTTCCGTTTCTTGTCAAAACTATGAGATGGATAAGTAAAACCAACTTCCATTACTACCTTGATAGCACAATGCACAATTTCTTCATAGCTACTGAAGTCTATTATAGCTAATTCCCTTCGAAGACTTGGTTTTAAGCCATTGAAGAATCGATCAACTTTACTTTCAGGTTGGATGATAAATCTAGATGCATACCTTTCAAGGCTTGAAAAATTTGCTACGTATATACCAAAAGATTCATCATCCTTTTTCTTTATTTCAAGAAACTCTTTCTCCATCTTTGTTTGAATAATACGAGGGATGTACTTATTGAAAAATAAGTTCTTGAACTCGTCCCATTCCATGGACTCAATTTCATCTCTTTGTCTCGTATTCTTGATAAGATCCCACCATTGATCAGCTTCACCTTCCAAACGATATACTGCTAAGATGACATTATCATGTTCAGAACATTGAAGAACTGAAAAATATATTTTTAGTGGTACTAATCCATTGTTCAGCAACAAGTGGATCAGAAGACCCACTGAAAGAAGGCGGACTTTGCCTCATGAAGGACTCAACAGAATATTGTTCCCTTCTCTCCTCATTTGGAAGTCCAGAATGATTCATAGCTTGTGTAAGTATAACAATAAGATTTTTCACTCCATCTCCCATAACATTTGTTTGTTCAGGAGGATAATCATTGGATTGTCCATTGCATTGATCAACATGGTTCCTTCGGGTTCCAGCCATCCTCTAAAACCCAAAAAGAATAGTGTGAGAGGCAAAAATCATGCTAGGGAAAACAACATAATAAAGGGGGAGTACCTTCAATATGTAACTTCTTAGGTTTAATTATATGACCGTTAGAGTTATTCTAGGACTATAACCTATACGTATACGTAACCTTAGAGACATAACTAGACATACCTTAGAAATATCTCTAGGGATCTCACTAAAGTTATCGCATCCTAGATTTCAAAGGTTGACTAAACCTTTCCTCTGATACCAACTGTAGAGACCTGAATCTTAACGTACATAGACATTACATTACTTTTGCGGAATACTTAGTACATAACAAAAACACACACATAAGGACCGTAATAGTTTAGTGTCTTTGGAAACTCGGAATATAATCTTCCAATCGTGGTGAAAAAGATCGTCAACATCTCCCATAAAGATCTTATTTTTTTTAAAACCTAAATACATTCTTTATACCCTGAGGAAAAGAAATCATAAAAGGGTGAGCTCAAATGCTCAGTAAGTGTAATCAAAAGAAATATCAATCACATCATATTGATAAGAACATATCTTTTGAAATCTTAACCTGAAAAAGAGATCATGATTTCCTAACATGGGATAAATCATAGTAGTGAAATGTAATCCCAATAATCATAAATTAAAACATGAAACTTTGTGGCATACATACATAATCATATAGAATCATTTCTTATTAGACAAGACTCATTTCCAAGATTATCTTAGTGGAAAAAGTCCCTTTCTGAACCGAGTTCACTCCTCATTTCTGTCCTGTTTCACTGAACCGGTATAACCTACCATTCCATCCATGTCTATCTCATGAGATATAAAATCTTTACCCAATGCATTGGAGGGATATATAGGTCCCACCCATCTCATAATTATACCATTGTTATGTGGGCCATAAAATCATAAATCATACATCATTACATAACCCATGTAATAAAAATGGAAATCTTAAACATCGTGACATCATAAAACAATTCATATAAGATAATGGAATTCAGAATAATATGTCCATCACAACATAATCAAATCCATGTAATATAGGGATAGAAACAGAACCCTATATTATCTTAGATGAAAAATAATTTTGATAAAACTCTTGAACTCCATTCATGAAGAAAATATCCTTTCTACTTCAAAAACACTTTTCCTTTCTTAACATGTCATAAAATTCAAAACTATAGAAGTTGATTAAAAATAAACTTGAAAATTTTAAAGGAATATTCTTGGAAATAATGTTTTCAAAATCCATTCATGCCGTATAAGTTAAAAAACATTCTTCTCGTACTTTTGTCGGAAAAGTCAAAAAGTACCTCGTACGAAAAATGATAAAAGATTCCTTTCATATCTTTTACTAAAAACTCTATGAAGGGTAAAATTGAATATAAATTAATGTAGAAGGATATAAATATTACATATTTAGGAAACATTGATGTGGATGATAAAATACACCCCAGTAAATACCAAAGTATAATCAATCTCGGATAAAAATGAGATTGTGATATTTCCCTTACCTTAGGTCCAATTTGCTTCGTAAGTGTATGTACCTCCTGTATAATGATTTAAATAATGTCATTGACTTATTACAGAATCATACTCATTCTTATGATATCATATATGGTTCACTTATGACTTTATATTACCCGTTCTTTTGTAAATTCCATGTTAAAGAGAGTTTTGGGTAAAATCGTCTCATTTGTCGTTTGTGTTTTAACTTGTAATTATTGATATGATTACTTAGATCATGATTACTTAAATCCAGAATTTGAAACATGATTTATATATTATTTATATTCAGAATATACATATATATAATAGATCAGTAAACGGAAAGAAATACACTGTTCATGGAGACGGTAGGCCGTACGTACGCATGAACGCTGTTTTCGTTTCCTTGTTGAGTTGAATGGAATTAAGTAGATGACATACATATATATACACATAAATCTAGTATTATAATGTCATATATTTCATGATTACTTATTATATATTCTTTATAATCATTCATGAATGTTTAACGTGGAGAATGAATCTCATCGCGTCGTGGAGACGGTAGTCCGTACGTAAGCACGATCGATGATATCGTTCTCATGATCGTGGGATTGTATTGGAGTGTATGTATACTATCTCAGAATCTATATCACTTTAAAATAATCATATATAGTTATTATTTACACCATTATACCGATCCAAGTAAGGTGGTGGTGGAAAATAGATTACACCACGGCGTGGAGACGGTATTCCGTACGTACGCACGCGCGGTGATTACATTTTCCTTAGGATGGATAGATGGTGAAATAGGGTATTTTCATACTTATAATAACATATCAGTATATTAGTGATACTTATGTTATTACTTCATAATGAAACAACCTAAGAAGAATATGTGGACGAAGAAATAAAGTTGAAAGAATCGGTAACGGAAATTACCTCTTCTTTGAAGTGCCTCTTTGAGATATCCTTTTAGGGAACTAAAATTGGTCTTTGAGGAATAAAAAAACCTCTAGGATGATTCTAGGGAAGTGGAGAATATAATTTGGCAGGGGTTGGACGAGCTTGAAGTCTCAATGTTGTGTGAGTAAGAGAGGGAGGAGGTGCCCTTTTATAAGGGAGGAGAGGGGCTCCTTTAGAAAACTAAAAATATTATTTTATTATAAAGTCATATTCGGTTTTAAATAGATCCAAATTGATTTATTTCAAATCTAAGGTGGGGATGGATCTAAATACTCTCATCCAATAGAATTTAGACAAGTTTACGTTCCTATTTTAACCTTATCATTTAATTTTAACATTAAGTTAAATAATTTTACTTTTACCGTGTCTTCTGGTGTTCTTACACTATAAGGTTAATAAACTTACTATATCATGCCAAACGAACCCCAAGTTGATTATAATTAATATATATAACCTTATCTAAATCATTTGGACGAACCGTATATTTTTAGAAATAAAATAACAATTAATAATATAATATTTGTTTTAAAAACTATTTTATGTCAATTTTGACGCTATTTAGTAATTGATTTTTGTGAAAATCATAACAGAATGATTAAATCGAACCAAGTTGCTTAAATCAATACTAACATGTCATATTAACCTAGAAAATTAGTTTAATTCATAAAATGTCTCAAATTACATTTATTTGGATATTTATAACATCAATTATGTCAATATTTCATTAATAAGATAATTACTGCAGCATCATTGTGTTATAAATAAATTAAATTATTTAATGTCTAAAAATTGAAAATAAAATACCATTATATAGGAAATCGTTTTATATTTATAATGAATATTTATATTCTAATTCATCTTATGTATGACCCTATATTAAAAATGATTTACTTTTTAAACATTGATTTTAACTATTTTAACCCTTCTTTAAATAAGTTAATAATAAATGTCCTAATCTAATCCAAGTGGGCTTAAATGGTCATATTATATTCCTAAGATTGTTTTTGGTCGAATTTAATTTATCCAATAGAATTAGGACAAGTGTTAAAGTAATAATAATATCATGTTTACCCTTAATTACTCTATTTTCTTATAACCGTGGTAAAAAAAGTAAAAAGTTACTATTCACCAAAAATTATTTTCATCTCATTGAACCACATTTTAGTCCTTTATATTTAACGTGTCTCTCGGATTTTCGAAATTCCACTCACAGAAATGATATAATTAATATTTATGAAAAATTCAGTTTTTTAACTACCACTTAGTGGTTTCACTATTCCTCAAAAAATGAAAGTTTCCAGAAAAATACCAAAAATTAGGCCTAAGCTATATTTGATATTATGAATTCAAAAATGATGTCAATTTTACAAAATTCAAAACATATCAGTTACATTAACTAATTTAAAAATTAATTCCTATCGTCAAAACAAATGGCGTGTTTTTAAGAGATAATAACTATCAAAAGATTGACACTTGTTCATAACTGGTTTAAATGTGAAATTACATCCAATGACCAACATTTTATTAAATTGTAAAAATATATTTTAAATATAATTTAAACTCACTCAAATTAATAATTTATCACTATTAATTATTTTTATTAAAAAAGTTGTCTTTAATTAAAATTTAGTAATTTTCACTATTCATCACAATATGAAAGTTATCCAAAAAGTACAAAAATTTCACCTTAGGCTAAATTAGATACTCCAAATCCAAAAAATAAAGCCCATTTTCAGAGATAAAATTTCAAAAATTTTAAAAGGTGGTTATTACTATTCATAACGGCGAGTTTTAATAATATTTTAATAGCATATCGTTGTTTAGTGAAACTCGGTATTGCGTACTACACACACTATCGAGAAAGGTCGTGATTGCGTGTAATGAAAGGAAAGTCAAAGATGCGTGTTTTTTAAGCTCCATTTGGTGTAGCTTACAACACGAGACATTAATGATATTAAAAATAAAATTTTTCATAAAATCTCCGGGTGTTACATTCTACCACCCTTAAAATGAATTTCTCCCTCGAAATTCGTCGGGGTTATAAATGGTTTACTATTCAAAAGTTTCTTTAATAGAATCCCACAACGTAAAAAGGAATAACAAAACCAATCTTTAAAAACAAAAGTATGAAACGTAACGGTTACCCAAATAAAATAATCACTGGGTTACCACATAGGTGAAAATATGGATATGGAAGAGAAATCGAACCATCATGTTCTGATGGAGAGTGGTAGAGAACATGGCTATGGAATAGCCAGCAATCTCAAAGCCATAAATTTGTGATGATCTAAGGTACCATCTGATTCATTGGATATAAGGGCACTAGGAAAACATTTTTTTTGGTTTTCAAGATCATATCTCTAAAGTTGAAGATTTTTAATTAGAATAAATACATACTTTATTTTAGTACAATATCACTGTTGTTCATGCTTTGAACAATTTCCACTTCATCTCTTAAATAAATGAAGTTGAATTTGTTATGCATGAAGTGTTAATAGATCATGTGATAGAATGATGGGTCATTCCATCTATTTCAAAGAAATGGTTAGCAAAAGTTATCAAATATACATAAGTCCATCAATCGTATATCATTCCAAAATGGACATATACTTCATCTATCATACCTCTTAATAAAATAAAACTAGTTTATACTAACTGGGGACTTCTTGTAGGCCAGTGGTAGGCGATAAAGGCCAGTCGCACTTCAGTTGTGGGTTCGATTCCCATGGCCTTGTCCGACGCGATGGGCTATCGCCCGTCCTGCAGGTTGTCCTTTTTCTAAAACTATATTACTCTAACATCCCATCAATAATATTGAAAAAAAATTATCCTTAAACAATACTAACTTATGTCCAACATAGTCCATTCTAATCTTTAGGTTTATCCATAATACTGTAGTCCACTCTCATAATATAGTGAAAATGATTACCAGATATTTAATATCATCGTTGATCCCCATATATCATAAGATATGTCTTGTTGGTCACATTCCAAACATTCAAAGGCCTTAATCATATGTTCTCTTGAATACCCAATGAACCTTAGTTGAAACATGAATGCAGTTAAAAGTTAACACCTTCCACATACCAAAATCCTCAAAATTCTATATACTCAAACCATGATATCACATAGTCCTTATATCAATCATGAGCTCATAAATACTGTCAAATATGTCATTTTCTCGTTTTCCCTTCATTATGCGCATATCTGCTTTTTCCCAAAAATATCTCAATCACTTTCCATGGTTACCGGTACCATAAAATTATTGAAGACCACAATAGACCAATACAATAATATTCCAATACTCAACATTATTTTGGAATCCCATTACATAAACACTTAATCATTCCACCACATCGTTGTTATATTCAACATCACCAATGGGATCGCAAGTGACTTCCCTTTGTCCTATTCCTTAAGTGGTTTCTCATATCGATCATCACTAACCCTTTGATTAGGGAATTTATTGCCATACTGTCCCATCTCCTTGCACTTGAAACATTAAAGTGTAGTAGGTTCATTCTGTGTATCCCTTCATTTGTTTGCATCATTTGACATCTTCTTCCCATCATTGCAGCATTCAAATTCCCGATGACCTTCCTTTCCACATTTGAAACATTTACTTGTCCCTTTAAGACAATCTCCACCATTCTTCTTTCCACACATTGAGCATAAGTAAACATTCATCTTCTTTTCACCATTATTCTGAGATTTCTCCTTGAACTCCATCTTTCGTTTCTTGTCAAAACTATGAGATGGATACGTAACACCAACTTCGATTTCTACATTGATATCACAACACACAATTTCTTCATAGCTACTGAAGTCGCTTATAGCTAATGACCTTCGAAGACTTGGTTTTAAGCCACTGGAGAATCGATCAATATTACTTTCAGGTTGGATGATAAATCCAGATGCATGCCTTGCAAGCCTTGTAAAATTCACTTCGTTTATACCAACAGATTCATCACCCTTTTGCTTTAGTTCAAGAAACTCCTTCTCCATCTTTGGTTGAAGAATACGAGGGAAGTACTTATTGAAAAATAAGTTCTTGAACTCGTCCCATTCCATGGACTCCATTTCATCTCTTTGTCTCGTATTCTTGATAATATTCCACCATTGATCAGCTTCACCTTCCAAACGATATACTACTAAGATGACATTATCATGATCAGAACATTGAAGAACTGAAAAATATCATTTCAGTGGCACTGATCCATTGTTCAGCAACAAGTGGATCAGAAGACCCACTGAAAGAAGGTGGACGTTGCCTCATGAAGGACTCAATAGAATATTGTTCCCTTCTCTCCTCATTTGTAAGTCCATAATGATTGATAGCTTGTGTAAGTATAGGAATAAGATTTTTCACTCCATCTCCCATAACATTTGTTTGTTCAGGAGGACAATCATTGGATTTTCCATTACATTGATCAACACGGTTCCTTCGGGTTCCAGCCATCCTCTAAAACCCAAAAAGAATAGTGTGAGAGGCAAATATCATGCTAGGGAAAACAACATAATAAAGGGGGAGTACCTTCAATATCTAACTTTTTAGGGTTAATTATATGATCGTTAGCGTAATTCTAGGACTATAACCTATAGGTATACTTAACCTTAGGGACATAACTAGACATACCTAAGAAATATCTCTAGGGATCTCACTAAAGTTATCGCATCCTAGATTCCAAAGGTTGACTAAACCTTTCCTCTGATACCAACTGTAGAGACCTGAAGCTTAACGTACATAGACATTACATTACTTTTGTGGAATACTTAGTACATAACAAAAACACACACACAAGGACCTTAATAGTTTAGTGTCTTTGGAAACTCAGAATACAATCTTCTAATCGTGGTGAAGGATCTTCAACATCTCCCATAAAGATCATCTTTTAAAGAAAAACCTAAATCCTTTCTTTACAACCTAGGTAAAAGAAATCATAAAAGGGTGAGCTCAAATTCTCAGTAAGGGTAAACAAAATAAATATCAATCGCGTCATATTCATAAGAACATATCATTTGGAAATCATAACCTGCAAAAGAGATCATGATTTCATAACATGTGATAAATCATAGTAGTGAAATGTAATCCCAATAATAATAACATAAAACATGAAAATTTGTGGCATACATACATAATCATAGAGAATCATTCCTTATTAGTCAAGACTCATTTCCAAGACTATCTTAGTGGAAAAATTCCCTTTCTGAACCGAGTTCACTCCTCATTTAAGTCCTGTTTCACTGAACCGGTATAACCTATCGTTCTAGCCATGTCTATCTCATGAGATATAAAATCATTACCCAATGAATTGGAGTGAGATATAGGTCCCACCCATCTCATAATGATACCATTCTTATGTGTGCCACAAAATCATAATTCATACATCATTACATAACCTATGTAATAAAAACGGGAATCTTAAACATCGTGACACCATAAAACAATTCATATAAGATAAAGGAATTCATAAAAATATTTCCATCACAACATAATCAAATACATGTAATATAGGGATAGAAACATAACCCTATATTATCATAGATGGAAAATAATTTTGATAAAACTCTTGAACTCAATTCTTGAGAAAAATATCCTTTCTACTTCAAAAACGCATTTCCTTTTTTAACATGTCATAAAATTCTAAACTAAAAGATGTTGATTAAAAATAAACATGAAAACTTTGAAAGTAATATTCTTGGAAATAATTTTTTAAAAATCCATTCATGCCGTATAAGTTAAAAAAACATTCTTCTCTTACTTTTGTCGGAAAAGTCAAAAAGTACCTCGTACGAAAAACGATAAAAGATTCCTTTCATATATTTTACTAAAAACTCTCCGGAGGGTAAAATTGAATATAAACTATTGTATTATGATATAAATATTACATATTGAGGAAACATTGATGTGGATGATAAAATACACCCCAGTAAATACCAAAGTATAAATAATCTCGGATAAAAATGAGATTGTGATATTTCCCTTACCTTAGGTCTGATTTTCTTCGTAAGTGGCCGAAACTCCAGTATAATGATTTAAATAATGTCATTGACTTATTCCATAATCATACTCATTGTTATGATATCATATATGGTTCACTTATATATTTATATTACCCGTTCTTCCGTAAATTCCATGTTAAAGAGAGTTTTGGGTAAAATCGTCTCATTTGTCGTTCGTGTTTTAACTTGTAATTATTCATATGATTACGTAGATCATGATTAATTAAATCCAGAATGTAAAACATGATTTATATATAATATATATTCAGAATATAAATATATATAATAGATCAGTAAATGGAATGAAATACACCGTTCCTGGAGACGGTAGGCCGTACGTACGCATGAACGCTGTTTTCGTTTCCTTATTGAGTTGAATGGAATTAAGTAGATGACATGCATATATATACACATAAATCCAGTATTATTATGTCATATATTTCATTATTACTTACTATATATTCTTTATAATCATTCATGAATGGTTAATGTGGAGAATGAATCTCATCGCGTCGTGGAGACGGTAGTCCGTACGTAAGCACGATCGATGATATCATTCTCATGATCGTGGGATTGTATTGGAGTGTATGTATACTATCTCAGAATATATATAACTTTAAAATAATCATATATAGTTATTATTTACACCATTATACCGATCCAAATAAGGTGGTGGTGGAAAATAGATTACACCACGGTGTGGAGACGGTATTCCGTACGTACGCACGTGCGGTGATTTCGTTATCCGTAGGATGCATAGATGGTGAAATAGGGTTGTTTCATAATTTTAATAACATATCAGTATATGAGTGATACTGATGTTATAACTTCATGATGAAACAACCTATGAAGAAGAAGTGGAAGAAGAAATAAAGTTGAAAGAATTGGTAACGGAAATTACCTCTTCTTTGAAGTGCCTCTTTGAGATCTCCTTTTAGGGAACTAAAATTGGTCTTTTAGGAAGACCAGAACCTCTAGGATGTTTCTAGGAAAGTGGAGAAGAGAATTTGGCAGGGTTTGGCTGAGCATGGAGGCTCGATGTTGTGTGAAGAAGAGAGGGAGGAGGTTCCCTTTTATAAGGGAGGAGAGGGGCTCCTTTGGAAAACTAAAAATATTATTTTATTATAAAGTCATATTGGGTTTTAAATAGCTCTAAATTGATTTATTTTGAAGCTAAGGTGGGTATGGATCGCAATCCTCTCATAAAATATAATTTATACAAGTTTAGGTTCCTATTTTAACCTTATCATTTAGTTTTAACATTAAGTTAAATAATTTTACTTTTAGCATGTCTTCTTGTGTTCTTACACTATAAGGTTAATAAACATACTATATCAATCCAAACCAACCCCAAATTGTTTATTATTAATATATATAACCACATCTAAGTCATTTGGCCGAACGATAGATTTTTAGAAATTAAATTACAATTAATAATATAATATTTGTTTTAAAAACTATTTTATGTCAATTTTGACACTATTTAGTAATTGATTTTTGTGAAAATAATAACAGAATGATTAGTTAGAAACAAGTTTCTTAAATTAATACTAACATGTCAAATTAACCTATTAAATTAGTTTAATTCATAAAAAGTATGAAATTACATTTATTTGGGTATTTATAACATCAATTATATCAATATTTCATTTATACGATAATTGCTGCATCATCATTGTGTCATAAATAAATTGAATTATTTAATGTCTAAAAATTACAAATAAAATTCCATTATCTAAGAAATCGTTTTATCTTTCTAATGAATATTTATAGTCGAATTTATCTTATGTATAACCCTATATTAAAAATGATTTAATTATTAAACATTGATTTTAACTATTTTAACCCTTCTTTAAATAAATTAGTAATAAATGTCCTAATCTAATCCATGTGGGCTTAAATGGTCATATTTTATTCCTAAGGTTGTTTTTGGTCGAATTTCACTTATCCAATAGAATTAGTACATGTGTTAGGGTAATAATAATAATATCATTTTTACCCTTAATTACCCTATTTTCTTTTAACCGTGGTAAAAAAAGTAAAAAGTTACTATTCACCAAAAATTATTTTCTTCTCATTGAACTAAATTTTAGTCTTTGATATTAACCGTGTCTCTCAGATTTTCTAAATTTCACTAAAAGAAGCGGTAAAAATAAGTTTTATGAAAAATCATTTTTTTAACTACAACTTTGTGGTTTCACTATTCATCAAAAAATGAAAGTTTCCAGAAATACCAAAAATTAGGCCTAAGATATATTTGATATTATGAATTCAAAATTGATATCTATTTTAACCAATTCAAAACATAACACTTACATTAACTAATTTAATAATTAATTCTCGTCGTCAAAACAAATGGCGTGTTTTTAAGAGATAATAACTATCAAAAGATTGACACTTGTTTATAACTGGTTTAAATGTAAAATTACATACAACGACCAACATTGTATTAAATTGTAAAAATATATTCAAAATATACTTTCAAACCACTCAAATTAATAATTTATCACTATTAATTATTATGATTAAAAAAGTTGTTTTAAATTAAAATTTAGTAATTTTCACTGTTCATCAGAATATTAAAGTTATCCGAAAAGTACCAAAATTTCACCTTAGGATAAATTCGATACTCCAAATCCAAAAATGAAGTCCATTTTGAGAGATAAAATTTCTAAAATTTTAAAAGGTGCTTATTACTATTCATAACAGTTAGTTTTAATAATATTTTAATAGCATATCGTTGTTTAGTGAAACTCGGTATTGGGTACTACACACGCTATCGAGGAAGGTCGTGATTGCATGTAATGCAAGGCAAGTCAAGGATGTGTGTTGTGCAAGCTCCTTTTGGTGTAGCGTACAACACAATACATTAATGAAATTAAAAAGAATATTTTTCATAAAATCTCGGGGTGTTATATATGATATCCCTGTAGCCAGCTAGGGATTTCCAGGAGGCTGTGGTGAGAGTCCTCATACTGGTAGGGACACCAACCGACCTTATGGTGATCCCTATCACGAGTCTCCATCAGGAAGTAGTAGGCAGATGGGGGAGCCTGATGTTTTAGGTGCATGACTAGGGGACACTACTCTTGGCAGACTTCAAGAGCTTGTTTCAGGAAAAGTTTGTCCTAGCCACCCTTCGTGTAGTGTGGGTACATTAGCTACTTCACTGGCAGTAGGGCCGCATGACGGTGACACAATATTCAGCGAGGTTCAATGATCTCTTGCGCTTCTCTACTGATATGGTACGAGACCCATTCTCCAGGGCCCGTACCTTCGATTAGGGGCTTAGGTAGGAGATCAGGGCTTTGATGATCTCCCTAAACATCCCAACATAGACAGTGGTGTTGGAGAAATCCCTCTTAGTGGAGAGTTTCCATACTAAGAAATCTCCAATAGTAAGACCCACCACTGGTCGACATGTTGGGGAGTCTTCTGCAGCTGGCAGTATACAAATGTCGCAGTGGTCCTAGAGGACTAGACCCATGGGTGGATGACTGCATGACTCGGGATCAGTTGTACGGGACACCCGTGGTAGATCCATCAATGCCAGGAGCGGGAATTATTTCTCATTTGTTCTGTAGGGAGCAGTCAGATGTGGAAGGGGAGCTGGTCGTGCAGTTGGCAGTGGACAATGATTTGAGACGTAACCACCACCACCACCAGGAGGTCCACCCCAAGCCATAGGGATCAGGTGGACAGGGGAGAACTCAGCATCGGGCTACTGAGGAATACGATAATGGAACTCCGAAGATGATTCGTTATACGGTCTATTTCTACTCCACCTTAGCTGTAGTTTTTATAGACACAGGTGCCAGTCACTCTTTCATTTCCAATTCCCTAGTTCGATGCTCAGAGATTCTGATAGATTTTTTTGGCTCGATCCATACGTCTAGAGACATATATAAGAGAATAAGCGACAATTACACACTGGTGTCGGCACTGAGAGATTACTCTAGGAGGTGAAAGCTTTGGCTGTGATTTCCTTGTAGTGGTGTTGAGGACTTACAATGTCATCTTGGGTATGGACTAGTTATCTGAATTCCATGATCAGATTGACTGTATTAGTTGCAAAGTGCGGTGTGTCATCACGGATGGGAATAGGTTCACCTTCACCTACAAGATGGGAACCTTTGCAGCAAAGGATGTACCTGACCGAAGGAGAGTACAACCGATCACTCATCAGTTATATTTCCTTACCCTCTTAGCAGTTGATGTGGAGAGTCTGACCTATCCTGTAGTTGTGAACCAGTACATTGATGTTTTCCCTCATGATGTCCAAGTTATACCTCCTCACATAGATGCGGACTTCTATATTGACCTATACCCCAGGATGACACCGATATCTACCCCAGCATATCATATGGCCCCCGCGGAGTTTCGCGAGCTGTAGGTACAATTAGAGGACTTCCAGGGGAAGGGATTCATCCGGCCTAGTGTTTCTCCTTGGGTAGCCCTGATTCTTTTCACCATGAAGGCGAATGGGAGGTTCAAGATTTTTTTTTGACTACCGTCGCCTAAACTAGGTGACCGTGAAGAACATGTACCCACTAACGAGTATTGACGATCTATTTGATCAGTTGAAGGGAGAACAGTGGTTCTCGAAGATAGACCTCGGATCAGGCTATCACCATCTCAGTGTTCAAGATGAGTTTATGAAGAAGACCACCATCATATGTTGGTACAACCACTATGAGTTCTTGGTTATACCTTTTGGCATAAGCAACACTCCAGCAGTATTCATGGGACTCAAGAACAGGATTTTCAGGCCTTAACTCGATTGCTTTATCGTAGTCATCATTGACGACATTATGATCTACTTGAATACTAAGGAGGAGCATGCCTACCATTTGCAGGTAGTAGTGGATACACTATGAGAACATCGACTTTATGGTAAGCTCTCAAAGTGACATTTTTGGATATGGGAGGTTCACTTTTTGGGAAACATCATCTCGGAGGATGGATTTGTAGTGGATCCAGCAAATATTGAGGCGGTGCTATCTTGGGAGAAACCTAGGAGTGTGACAGAGGTACGAAGTTTCCTAGGTTTGGATGGTTACTACCTGAGGTTTCTTCCAGACTTCTCTAGAGTTGCAGCGCCACTATCATCCATGATGAAGAAGGGGAAACGCTTTGTGTGGCCTGAGAGGTTCCATCAGAGCTTTTATTAGCGGATGTAGTGTCTGACTAGTGCCCCCATATTGAGGCTTCTAGGGGAAGTCATAGGGTGCGTAGTCTACTACGATGAATCAGGGACCGAACTAGGGTGTGTCCTGATGTAGGAGAAAGTAGTGGTCACGTATGGTTATTGGATGTAAAGAAAGCATGACCAGAACTATGCTACCCATGACCTAGATTTAGCAGTAGTGGTATTCACCTTGAAGATGTGGAACCAATATCTGATGGGTGAAAATTTAACTATGTAATCTAATCACAAGAGTATCAGGTATATACCCTCTCAAAAGGACCTAAACCCGAGACAATGGTGATGGTTGAGTTCCTCCAGGACAATGACTTCGAGATAGTCTATACTCTTGGAAAGGGGAACATTGTTGCATATGCGCTCAGCAGGAGTCCTGGTATACAACTTCTATGTGAAGCGATGTAGAATCTGGCCACTTTGCAGATATCCTTTGTTGATAGAGATGGAGAAGGTTTCCTTCAGTCCCTTACATCACTCCCCCACTCCTTCAGCGAGTCAGGAAGGCATAGCTTTGGGACATTGACTGTGAGACACGACATGCTTAGATATCCAAAAGGTAGGCACCTAATGTATTTTCTAAAGGGGGGGAGATCGTTATCCTCTTTAGAGGACATACAATGGTGTCAGTGTCCCTTTAGGAGGATGTGTTGAGGGAGTTCCACACATCCCCTCTATAGGTACATCCAGGAGTGGAAACGATGTACCCGGATCTCTGGCGACAACACTGGTGGCCTGGGATGAAGATGGTAGTTGTAGAGTTTGTATCTCGGTGCCTCACTTGTCAGCAAGTGAAGGCAGAGCATCATGTACAAGCATTCCTGGTTCAGCCTTTAGAGGTCCCTGAGTAAAAGTGGGATGATATATCAATGGACATCGTGATAGGAATTCCATGTACTTCCAGGGGTAATGACTCGATTTTGGTGATCGATGATTGACTAAACAAGTCATCCCACGTACTACCGATTAGAGTTCAGGGTTCAGCAGAGAGATTTGGATTCCTCTACATGTAAGAGATTGTGCGAATACATGGAGTACCATCATCTATTGTCTCTGATCGTGAAAAAAAATTTACTTCTCGGCTATGGAAGGGGTTATATGAGGCTTTCGGGACACAACATTGTCTGAGCACCGCCTTCCATCCTCACACGGATGGCCTGAAAGAGAGAACCATTCAGACTCTCGAGGACATGCTCTGTGCATGTGTCCTCGACTTCGGTCACAGTTGGGAGGATCACATTCCATTGGTGGAGTTTTCATACAATAACAACTATCACTCCACCATATTGATGGCGCCTTTTGAGGCATTATACGGGTGACCTTTCACATCACCCTTGTGTTGGAATGACCCTGAGGAGTCAGCAGTAGTGGGTCCAGAGATGGTACGAGCTACCACAGAGAAGGTGAAGATCATCCAGGAGCGGATGAAGACATCATAGAGCAGACAAAAGTCATATGTGGATTGGAGAGGGAGACCTCTGGAGTTTGGGGACGGTGACCATGTCTTTCTATGGGTATCACCTTGATGATGTTTATGGAGACTTTTCCAAGGCGGAAAGTTATCTCTAAGATTCAGATAACACTACCAGGTACTCAGAAAAGAAGGTGAGGTGGTTTACTACATGGAACTTCCTCCTCAGTTGCATCAGATGCATGAAATCTTCCACATATCTCAGTTGAGGAGATACGTGCACGACACTTCTCACACCATCGACCATAGAGAGATGGATGTCAACGATGGGGTGACTTTAAAAGAGGTACTAGTAGATATTGAGGATCAACAGTAGCGGGTCCAGCATGGACAGTTGATACCTCTCGTGTGCGTTCGCTGGAAGCATGGGATCCTATAGGAGACCACATGGGAGTAGGTGGCTCATATTCATGATATGTACCCTATCATGTTCCCATAGTTTGAGTTTTAGTGGGACGTAAATCCCTGGTGTGGGGAGAATGTAAAGACCTATGAATTTAGTGTATTTTTTTTCATAAATACATTGGAATTTTAAAAGTCTGTGAAAATTGACGGCGCCTGATTCCGAGTCCTGGTGTTCTTGTAATCAATTTCTAATATTTTTTTTGAGTACGTTCAGTAAAAGTACAAGCAGGATTTTATAACTTTTGAACCGGTGCTCGGAAATGATATTTGAGGAAAATGTTGAACTTTCATCGTGAATATTTGCTTAACGAGACTTTCACATCGATGGAAATGGGTCGAAAAGAAAATTTAGTTTTTGGGTTTTCGTGGAAAATAATAAAATAAAGTGATCTCCACTTTATTTTTATTTGAGCTGCCATGTTGGTGTTTGGAGGTGGGTCCCACTGGATCTATAACTTCCTTGTAGAGGTTGGATGTGGGGGCCACTAGACCGAAACCTCTCATGAGAGGATATGGTGGTGGGGACCACCATGCCTCATCCTCCCAGATCGGGTTAATGTAGTGGAGACCACCCAAGACCACATAACCTCCCAATTTTAATAATAGGGGTGGGGACGAACTGCCCCCAATTAATGGGAGGAGATGAAAATCACTCAACTCCCATCATTAATGAGTGGGATCCCAATGATATCCTCTATCATTAATGGTGCCACAACCTCCCAATTAATTCCTTTTTCCAACCGTTTGAATTAATTAAGGGTATCCATGTTAATTAATTCATCAATTTTGAATTTTGTTCCATCAAATTAAAAATAGATAAACATAATCTATTATTTGGAATTTGGGGTGGAATATTGCGGAGAGGAGAGCTTAAGAGAAAAAGAGTTCTCTAATGACAAACATAATCCCCTAACGAAGAAAAAATAACATGTTCTTACAAATAAGAATGCTTCCAATGATATCCTTAAATCCTCTTCCCCAGAATCCTACCGACGTGGAGAATCTTCCACGACCGACGTGCGAACTCGGGATTGGAAGTGTGCGGCAGACGTGATGAACGCCGATGTACTTCTTCTTCTTTGTGTGACTTCATCATCTAATAATGATCAACGGTAGGGGTAAATTTTTGTAATATTACTTTCCTTATTTTTTTCTTCTTCGGTTGGAATGGAGTCGTTGTGGTGGTTGTAATAATTGAAGTTCATCATTCTTCTTACTTTATGAGTCAAACGGTACCACCCTAAACATGTAGGGTGCGGGCCAAACCAACATGGCTTGACCCCTCAGTAGTTCTTGTTTATGATGATCTTCGACATGGAGACAAAGAAACGAGGCGAAGAAGGCAGCGAAGACAAAGGCTGCACTACCCACGACCTCCGTGATCCACTTCTCCCCCACGACATCTTACCCCACTGCCAGCTGAACTGGCCCCGGTTGAGCCCCTGCCGGCCGCACCGCTCGCTGAGCCGAGCCACTACCACGAGCCGGCCTGCACCCCGCTGGCCTACCTGGCCACTGGCCGTCCTGCCCAACCGATCTTCATCCCTCCTGGTGCCCTGCACGACAACCAGCCCAGCCCCCTGCCGGCCCACTTGGGGCCCTACCCGACCGCCTTCCATCCTGGCCACTCCTAGCCGGCCGACCCCGCCGCATCCAGTGCGCTCGACCGAACAACGCGCCTTGCATGCCTGGCCGAGCCAGCCTTCTACACCCCTCACGGTGCCTCCGGGACAAACCACACTTACACCGATGCATGACTGATCCGCGCCCTTGTGACCGGTCTGTGGCCCCGCGCTATTCGCACCTTTCTAGGACTGGCACAGTGAGCTGAGCTGGGCCAATCTATGTCGTGTCAAACCGGACCCAGGCCCACCATTACCGACCCTTTAGTTTTTTTGTCCATATTTTTGGAACCATGCAATCATTTGACGATCCCTCAGCGGTGCTAGTTTTCTTCAAGTGTGACGGTCCCATTGAGTATACCCCACTGGAGTTTGGAGTAATGTTGAGATAGATCCAAGTTGGATTGTGCACTAATCCAATGAGGCCCCTGGGACTAAAAGACTAATAACTCATAGACCGGGCGTCTGATTGACATGTTGTCTGTTGTGTTGATACCCCTATGACATGGAAGACCTTTGAGATACATCTACGTGGGAATTTGTGATAGTTGGAGTATCGACCTGTAGCTCGCGGTGAGAATCCTCCTAGAGATGAGCGAGCATAGTGCAGAGACCTAGCAGTTGGCTGAGACCTGACGACTGCTGACCGATTCGACTCGGAGTGATTCGACCAACCCAGTGGGGAGTGACTTGGAGTCGTAGAAGACCAACAGTGGGGAGTGCCACGGTGTCATGGGAGACACACGATACTCGACAAGAGGATTACCTCAGCAGGCTATTAGGGGGAGCGCCTTGGTGATGAGGTCGACCCATAGCGGAGAGCGCCTTGGTGACGTAGCAGACCCACGATACTGGACATGAAGAGTACCTTAGCAGTCCAAGGTTAGTGGGAAGAGATTTGGTGATGAGGAATGACCTTTATACTCGATAGAGAAGGAGTTATCCAATAGCTGAGGTTTCGATAATGTGACTGGGGATGTTACTTTATACTACATCTTGAATAAAATCCTGGTTTGAGCTGAGTCAGTATCTTTTGTGTTTATCTCATTATTGGGATTGATTACTTGATAACTTAGGTATGTGTATGGGAATATAAATAAGTGGGGTTATCTATTTATTTAGTATTTGTGGTTTATCCTTGTTGGATATTTTGATACCTTGAGTTTCTCAAGGTCCTTACTGTGTATCGTTATACTCACCCATGCATGAGCTATGCCCGAACCTCGTTGTGTCGGATGCAGATGATGGACACTACTGACTGAGGCTGAGTGTACCAGGACTGGACGGTACCTGGAGTTGGAGAACATGTCATTATGGTACACGGAGGATCTGGACGGATGTGGAGAGCTGTGGAGGCTATTTGTTCCTACCCTTTGGGTAGGATTTCCCAGTGGACAATCCAGGAGCTATTTTCCCTTTTCCAGTCGTAGTTCATTCAGTTTTCATGTACTTTATAGTTGGTCGTGAATTTCCAGCCCCTTTTACTTTTCATCACTATTTGGCTATACAATTTTAATTAGTGTATTGATTCCAGCTCATACTATGTTTTATGTGATTTTACGATCTAAAGGCAATGTGTTCCCTATTTTAGGGATTTACACCTTTGTTGCTAATCGCCAGCTCCTGGCCTATGGGAGGCGGGCTTTGGGTAGTCACAGCATGGGCCATGGGGGAGAGGTCGGGACATCATTTCCTTTCAAGTTTTCTTTTTATGTGCTATGTATTTAAAATTTCAACATAGTGTTCTTTTTTCATTTTTATTCTACCATTATAATGTATTAAAATTCTTTTATGAATTTTGTACCATTATATCTTCCCTTTTTTATGTTTTCTAAAACCATGTTTTATACTGGTTATGCTGTCATATTTTCTTCTAAAAAATCTATATTTTCTCAAGAATTTTTTAATTTTGTTTTATGAAGACCAAACTTATTTATATTCACGGGGTATTAAAATATATCACTAAATGATAAATTTTATTCTTTGATTATAAAACATTAATCCTTAATTCATTTTTCACGGGTTAATAATGACATAATGATATTGTTTTTAAGATTTTCTTTTAAAATTCCTTGAATTTGATATGAAACACATTTATTGTATTCTCCATGGGTTATTTATGTAATTTTGTATTATGATATGTGTGTATTAAATTAATTAATAACTATTAACAGTTCTCCCTGATAGATATACAATGTATTGGGTAAATAATTTGTTCTCTATAAATGACTTGATTTATTATACCATGGTGAAAAACAATATTAATTTTTAGGAAACCATAGTGATAATCCTTAGTGATATGATTATGAATGATTCATTAAAAGTTGTAGACACATTACCTTGTTATGATTCATTTTTTAACTATTATATGATTTTTTTCTTTACTCACTCCATTATGATATTTTTCAAGTTCCTGTCGATAATTCTGATCATCACTTGTAAAATATTTCCCTTACATGGTGTTATGCTCAACCTTTCCTATGATGTATGTCCCAAGGTTAAGATGTTCAATAAATATACTTAGTATGATCCTTTAATTAAAATTTTTAGGTGGATAATAATGTTTGGTACTTTTTCATGTATTTTTTACCTTTTTTCATGAAACTAATCTTTGAATGATCATATCTTATTGTATAATGTAATGAAAATTTTATGTAATAAAAGGAGGGATTCCAAAAATTATCTATATTCTTTCCTTTAACTAAAAACACTACATAATATTTGTAGAATAAAGAGGATCTGATATAATTTTTAATAACCCAACAAGAATCACCAAGTCTAGGACGTAGTCTAACATGACCTAAAGCCTGCCACCCATTACACATGACGTTGCTGACTAACTATAAGGACATAAATCAGTACATGGGGGGTGACTATTACCATGGTATTGATATCCAACCTATACATGTACATGATGAAATTATTAAATATATGTGATTCAAAAAACTAAATTAAATAAATTAATTATTTATGTATCAATAGATCATACAAGACATCGAAAACAACAAACAGAAATTACGAAAATTACTAAATAAAAAATATAGAAGACAACATGAGAACCCATAATATGAAACCAAATGACAATCATAGATCCATATATCTTGCATGTGCCTCCATCTTTTTTTCCTAAGATTAGATCCTTTCCATTTACAATATCCCTAAGATAATTGTATAAACACAGAACGAGATACTCATGTATTGATAGATTATAAACCAATAAATATTCAACTAAAGAAACCATAAAATTAGTAAACATTTTTATAAATATTTTTTAAATGATTGGGTGTAAACTCCCATTGAAATAATAAAATTTTGAGTCATCATGAAATAACTAGAATTCCACAAACCGTAGCCACAACTTCATCACCTACATACCAGAAGAGAAGTTATGTCTCATTTACATGAATCGTATAATGGGTCAGAAGGTCAATATATTTATCATAACATACCCCAAGTCCATAATTAATAATTTTAGGAAATAATTCTATCATTACCCACCAAATATATCAATTTATGGTGTAACGTTATTATCATCCAAAAACCTTGTCATGTATGCCCTCATGACCATCAGGAAAAACTATCTTTCATTCCAGATCATGACATAATTTTCAAAAGTCGTGTTTCAAATGATCCCCATATAATGGACAAACCAAGCCATGAAGGGTTCACACTTCACTTTATTACTAGATAACTGAAGTCTATAGTGATTTTAAATAAGCAACCATATAAAATATGTCACATCAAGATAAGTATAATATGTAAAAATACACATGCACACATTTCATATCAAGAGACTAATCATGGAGAACATTTAAACACATAGAAAAAAATTTCAAATTATGAGAGGCATTATTGGAAAAAAAACAAAATAATTTTATATCACCAATGGTCCAATGTTCCACATAAAAATTGACACACTACCATTTCATTGAATAATTTTTAACTTTCATCACATTGTTTAGAATTCCACACCTTAATCACATTTAAGATCAACATCACGGTCCACCAACTTATTCAATCCCACACACCCATGATCCATAGAACCATCCCAAAATCATCAATTGATAATTAAAGAGAAATAATCCATGAAGAGTAAAATGTTAGGGGATATGATCCATTTGGACTTACACAATGAGTTACAATGTAATGAATAGTAAAAAATGATTACAATAACAATAAATAATAAATGGGACTTCCAATATATTTTATTCAAATCATGATGGAATCATAGTCTATATTTTATAAATCCAAATATATGATTACGATGGTATATATTTATATATTTACCAAGGTTAATAGATATTTTCTAATAAATTTTTTATTAATGAATGATAAACGATAAAAAAAATAATGAAATCCATCTGAGCAGCTTGCCGTGTTTAAAAAAAATTTCCCTCTAGAGGGAAGAAATTTTGAATGAACTGTCATTGGAGTCCCTTGGTTTTAGAGCCCTATATATATATCATAGAAAGAAAAATTGGGTTCTGTGGAGGATTAAAGTATAAATCATTTTTTATATTTTTTCATTCCTCACACACTGTTCAGACAGACAACTCCCCAAATTTTACCCCAAACATGGCAGGATATCTATCTATTTAGGGTACCCTGATTATTTATTGACATTGATTTGTAAACTATTCACCAAATATGAAATTGATTCTCTTTCAAGTTACACAATTATATTTGGAATATCAAAAATTTATATATAATAATGATCAATTTTTTTCACCACCCACTACTCTATAATAATCCACATGGTTAGCCATGGAATGATTCATGGTTTCCCCAAACTACTAAATAATTGTGCTCACATTTATATTATTTTAAATACCACATTAACTTCATATAAACATCTCAATACTTCAAACAAAAAAATAATAACTTAAATTTTTTTATATAATGTATGAAATAAGGAATAATGAATCCGAAAAATATATAGACATTACACTAATGGTTTGAATAAATTATAAATATATTACTAAATTAATAAATGAATGTATATTAATTTACATTTAGATTATATATTTAATATTAATATGTTATTGGATTAATAATTTGAGTGAATATTAAATAATAAAATCTAAAATTTGTTTTGTGTGGACATTATGAAAAAAAATTCATAATATATTTTTTATAATGATTATAACATAATATATTTTCAATTATTGTATTATAGCTTAAATAATAAAAATATATACGGATTAAAATAAAATATGTGAAATATATGTAATAAAGTAATAGTATTATTATAGAAAAATAATATGTTACAGAAGAATATGACGAGAATCTTATTGAATTTCATACTGATTCAAGATATTTCCCTATTCAAATATGTTTATTTATTAAGATAACCAAATTATCATTTGAGCCAATTCCAAAAATCAATAACCAACCAAATACAATGATACAAAATATATTGGATGGATGGTTATAGTAATAAGTGGTTACAAGTGTAAGTAGTGAAAATTTGGTAATTAATTTACTAAAAAATAGACCATCTATATGATTTCATTCCAACTTTAATTAGCTCACTATATAGAAGAATTAATTTTTTAATTTATAGTTATATAAAATTTTTGAATTATATTTTTTCATTTAAATCCTTGATGATGATGTTATGGATAGATTATTAAGTTTGTATTCCCACCATGATGTCTAATACAATAATAAATTCATAAAAAATCATATCTAATCATTTTTATGATGCTATGAGGATAATCTAATTAATATATTATAGTAAATAATTAATCAATTTTGTTATAAAATAATAAATATAATTAATTTCTATAGATAAATGAAAAAAAATAATATAGTGCATTTCAATGAGTAAACAATGTAATTTTCATGTGATTTTTATATTCATCATCAAAATATAAATAGTAATTAATGAAAAATATGTTCCTAAATAAGTGGAGATTATATAAAAAATTATAAAAAACATTCATTAGAAATGTTAACTATGAATACCTCATAAAAAACATTATAGAATATTATATATTTTTCTGAAAATTTTATAACCTATGAAAACTCACAAAATATAGTTACAAGGAAAATATTTTCTATGATTCCATCATTGAAGAATTTTCTTGGATAATATATGTAAAAACATTACTATCATTATTTATCACAATTTTGCACCAATTTGAAAATGTTATTTACAATTATAAACTATGGTAAATATAACATCATATAAAATACGTCACTCTTAACTAAAAGGAAAATGTATGCAATGATATGTTATCTCATGGGAATATGCATGATCATCATAAGAATCATTAGATTCTATATTTTACATAAAAAGATACTATAAAAATGTTATATTAATTAGTATTTTATAAAATTCATTTGGGGGTTTAGTGTTGATGGGTAAAGATTTAAAAAATTAATTCTTTTAAATAGGTTGTTAAAAAAATAACTATAATGAAAAATTAAATCTCAATATTTCAATTAAAACCCCAATCTTATATCTCCTCAAAAATATATATCATATAAACCATCCATTATTTTATTTCCCATATAGTGTTTCATGTTTCAAATAATGGAAATAAATGAATAGTTTCTCACATATAATAAAAATGCATGTTTTTTCATTTTAATTTTTATAGTATAGAACTATGTCAATGTATGTTTTTTATTTTAGTTATTTTGTATATAAATATATATATTCATTTATTTAGTTGATTATAGAATGTATAGTAATTTATTAAAGTGACAAAATTTCAATCATAACCCCATTTTATTTACATAAAAATAAGTAACACATCATACGCTCTCTCAAATAATCTGAATTATACTATATTGAGAAATCAATAAACACTCTACAATAATCTAAATTTTTAATAAAACATTCATACATACTAACTGATGGAGTGGTAAGGAAATTTGGATTGGAATTTTCATTGTCTATAAGGTAAATCATGGTTTTTATGGAATTTTATTGAAGATAAAACTCATGGGTTGAATCAATGTATTTTTAATATGATTTTAAAATAAATAAAAGTTCATGTATTTAAATTTTTTTTGTAATCAATAGAGTTTATGATTTTTCTTAAAAAAAATAATATCCCAATAACCTAATAAAAATGAAGGTATCATGATGAATATAACAAAAGGATTACGATATGTCTTTTGGTAGATATATTATTTTTGAAAATATATCATTTATATGTATAAAAATAATCATTAAATTATGGTGTTCATAATTTAAACTTATATACTAGGTAATGGAAATATATAATTTCTTAACTACCATAATAAAACCTTCCACATCATGAAGTCCAACCAACGACAAATCTCATTGACCATTTACGATCACAATGGGATACATAAAAACAAAAATTTATCAATTTTAAAATAGTATCAAGGATATCACCTTCAAAAGAAGAAAAATAAATCCATTTATTCACACAATGACTCTGTCATAGTGCACTCATACATTAGACTTTTATTCATAACCTGGAAAATTATTTTGAACATTCAAAATGAAATCCAAACATGGAGCACCCAAATTAAAGGAGGAAAATAATATTATTATCAATCATAAAATATTATATATAAAAAAATATATATATAATATAATAATGGTAAAAAATGGATACTATTTCTAGTACATTACCATCTAATCATAATACATGAGACTCGAAGCACCAAATATTCATCTTCATGTTTCTCATGATCACTAGCTGGTTGCAAAGGAATCCACCAAATAAATACGTCAATAACCCAATACCACATTGGTTTGCATATAACAAACATGAATTCTATTATTTTCATGTTTATAAATTTTGGGTAGTTATCCTCCCCAAACCCAATGCACACTCTTGAATGATTAATCCTCTATTTATACTAATGATTTTATAATATTATTATACTTTACATTAATTATTGTAAAATTATTTTCAATAAAACGAAATAATTTAATTAAACAAATTATATAACATAATAAAATAAATGTTTTATATGATTATTTTAAAAGAAAATTATAAATTAATATTGAAATTAAAAATTAAAATGTTACATTTTAGAATACATAAGGTCCCTTCTAAATTAAAAAAATATCTTCAATGTAAATTTAATGTACAGTAAAAATTGTTAAGAATAATATTTTAAATTTTATATACGGATATTCAATGAAATATCTTAAAAAATAAATAAACTATTTTAAAAAATAATAAATCATAATCATAAAAAACATCAAATAAATATAGGATTGAATCTGAAATTTATTCTTTATCATAAAAAACCATTATTGAATAAATAATAGAAAATAAATAGTAATAATAAATATCAATTATGTAACCAAAATAGAAAAAAAATCATAAATGGCGACATATATAATCCATGGAGAGGATATATGGATACTCGATAAAATAAATCATCTAATTAGATATCTTGATTATCTAACTCCATAATCACTCTGTATTACATTACATGGCCTTAACGAGTGTCAAAATACTATAATAAGAGAGAATTCATAACATGCTCCACCATAAAAATAATGACCATACACTTGTTTAATACACAACCATAAGAATCCCACCTAGTTACCAATGTATTCCCACATTACAAATAGAGGTGATCTATTGATAAAATATATGTAACAAACATCCCAGAAACAAGCATACTCATATATTTCATTGATAACCTGATAAAATATATCACCTAACATTAAAAATATAAATAATAATACCATGTTATTATAAATCTATGATTCCCCATTCCCATTTACCCAGAGTCTGTGCATTATTGCATTATATTGGCATGATCATAAGTGAAAAATTCTCGAAAGACCGATTAGTTTAATAGCCTTGGAAGTACTAGATACATACATAAGTTTACATTACATTATGAAATAAAATATAATCATGTCCCCTTTAAACAAACTTATATCCCTTATCATATTCCTGTAGGTTAATCATAATATACTTCTTCACATCTTGAAAAAAAACAAAATAATGGGGTGACCTCAGATGCTCAATATGGATAACAATATAGTAGAAACTATCATATATAAGCATAAAAATTTATGGAAATGTATAAGACTAAAAAAACCATCAAAACATAAAATTCAAAATAATATGGAAATGATAAATCAAATAATTCAATTTACTTTTTCACTTAGATATTCTACTGGTCGAATAATCATATTTAATATCAATAGCCAATTTTATAATGATGGAGTACATAATTCCAGAAATGAATACCACATAGTCAAGGCCTCGTGGAAATACAAAAAATAATATTTTTTCAAGAACATGTTCTATGACACTATTAGGAACCATGAGACATAATAATGCATCATGGAGATATAGTGGGATACTCCCATCACATACTAAGTCCAATACATTCCTAATATGAAAAGTTTTAATCTAAACATAAACATTCATATCAATACAAGAATACAAAATGTTAATACTTTTTCCATAAACAATGAATGGTATAAAAATAACACATCCACGGTCAAACGTATCACAAAAAGTTCAATACAATATGGAATATTGTATAATTATAAATCAACTTTAAACAAGTTTAAATCCATCAAAAGATGTTGACATAGAAGAAATCAAAACTATTTAAGGGAAATATCTCTCACTATTTTGAAATCATTTACAAATCACATAATTATAAAAGAAAAAAATTATTTTGAAAATATACTTATAAGAATTAAAGGGAATCTTCAAATGCTTTATAATGGACGAAAATAGAAACACTCTCCGTATAAGCTAAAAAAACATTCATTCCTTAATATTTTGAAATGGTCCTAAAGGACCTTGTTTGGGAATCAGTGGAACGATTCTTTTATAATGATTTCATGAAAATTAAAAAAAGGTATAATTGACTTTAAAACATAGTCTATTAAATACTAAAAATGTTTTATAATAAATTTTTAATATACACATAAATTGATTAAAAAGAGGTCCTCATAGATACTCACGTATAAATAACCTCAGATAATGAAAAGATTGTAAAATTAACCCTTACCTTCTAAATTTCCTTGGATGAGGGTACATTATCCTCTTGTATAATAGTTAAATAATTGTTATTAAATTATAAGAGAACAACATAAATAAATATGATATCATATATTATCTTCTATAATTTCTGTGTTAATAATAATTCAGTAGTATTATCGTTTCGGGAGTTAAGTGATTCATTTTCCATTATATGTTTTGTTACATAAGTCATGTTTGTTGTGGATAAGATGTATTTAATTCATTACAAAAATGATATTAAGTTCTTTAACAATATTTTTAATCATAAAATGAAAAAAAAATTGAATGATTACGATGGGGAATGAATCTCATAGTGTTCCTAGATACAGTAATCTGTATGTACGCACGAGCAACAATATCATTCTATTGATGGTGAAATCATATGTAATTGGATGGTATATCATATATACAGAATCATAAACATGTTATATTTATTATTTAAAATCAATTATACTCATTATTATTTCCATCCAAATAATGAAGTGTTGAATGACAAACAACACCACGACATGAAGACTATAAGTCATACGTACGCACATATGGTGACATTGTCATTCATAAGATGGATAGAATAATGAATATGGTTGTACCATATTTATCATTATCTCACATTATGTATAGGTTATTAGGGATATTATTTGGGTATCCAAACAACAAATAAAGAGGATGTGGAAGAAGAAAAGAATATTGAAAAAATTGATGAAATGTTTACCACTTCTTCTGGTGCATCCTTTTGATTTGATCAGAAGGGATCCGTAGGTTGGATTCTGATAAAAGTAAGGAATAAAGTTTGAAGTGAGGGTAGTTGGGAGGACATATGATCCAGGTTTGGTGGATCTAAATGGATTTGGAGGTGTGATTTTGAGAGAAGGTGAAGTACCCTTTTATAAGGGAGGTGAGGGTCACTTTAGGAAAAGCTTGAAATATTATTTTATTATACAAACATATTTGGTTTATAAAAGATAAAAAATGATTTATTTCTAGGATGAGGTGGAAATGGTTCTAAAAACTCAAATCTAATAGGTTTTATAGAGTCTTAGGTCCCCATATTAATCTTATCATTTATATTTAAGACTTACTAAAATAGATTATCTTTTAAGATGTCTTCTTGTATATTTATATTACATGGTTAATAAATATACTATATAATGACAATAGAACCTCATGTGGTTCATTAATGAAATATATATCATTATATAAGTCCTTTGGCCGAATCGTAGATTTTTTTGAATATTATATCATTTAATAATATAGTATTTGTTTTAAAAATTCATTTATATTAGTTTTGACAATATTGAGTATTTGGTTTTTGTGAAAGTCTACAGAAAAATGATTAATTTGAAAAAAATACATTATATAAATTCTAACATGTCAAATTTACCTAAAAAATTCGTTAAATGCATATAAATTCTCAATTTACATTTATTTTGATAAATATAATATCAATTATTTTAGTATTTCATTAATAAGAAAATTACTGCATCATCATTATGTCAAAAATAAATTTAATTATTTAATGTTTAAAAATTATAACTAAAATAACATGATGTAGGGAATAGTTTTATCCTTCTAATTAATATTTATAGTCGAATTTATCTTTTGTATAACAATATATTAAAAATGGTATAGTTATTAAACATAGAATTTAACACTTTTAACTATTCTTTAAATAAAATAATAATAAATGTCCAAATATAATCCAAGTGGACCAAAAGGATAAAATTTTATTCCTATGGTTGATTTTGGTCAGAATAAACTTATCCAATAGAATTAATACAAGTGTTAGGGTAATTATAATATCATTTTTACATTTAATTACCCAATTTACTTTTAATAGTGGTAAATTAAATTCAAAAGTTTCTATTCAAGAAAAATTATTTTTCGTCTTATTGAACAAAATTTTAGTTACCTATGTCAACCATGTCTCTCGGAATTTGGAAATTTAGTTCATAGAAGTGAAAAAATTATGTTTTTTGTAAATTTTCAAATGTGTCGAGATGGTGGGTAAAAGAGGTTAAAAAAATCAATAAATTTTTTTACAACAACACTTATTATAATAAGATTTTAATTAATTAAATTGATCTAATATAGTTATTATGTATATATTTTGACTTCAAAATTAAGTTAAATGAAAATAATAATTATTTGAATAATATTCGGTTTCAAACAATAATGTAGTGTTTTTCATTATTCATAAAAAATTGAATGTTTTTAGAAAAATACAAAAAATTGACACAAATCTAATTTAGATACTCCAAATTCATAATTAATTTCTATTTTAACAAATTAAAAATATATAAGTTGCATTAATTAATTTAAAAATAATTCTCTTTGTCAAAACTAGAAAGCAGGTTTTTGGTATGTAAAAAATTTAAAAATATTGATATATGTTTATGTCCAATTTAAATGTGAATTTACTTTCAATGAAAAACATTAGATTAAATGATAAAAATATTATCTTATTATACTTCAAAACCTTTCAAATGTACTATTTAACAATATATATTGTTTTTATCAAAAAAGTTGTTTTCAATTAAAAATAATACTTTTACTATTAATGAAAATATGAATGTTATTAAAATAACACCCAAAATTTATCCAAAATAAATTTTTATGTCTTGATTCAAAAGATGAAGTTTATTTTTTTCAAATTGAATATATAAAAGTTTCAAATATTTTATTTAAATTGGGTTCACCAATAAAAGGTGGTAAAACTTCATTTTTTTTAGAAATACTTATTTAATCTGAAAAAAATTAAATTATTATTATATTATGTCTAATGAACACATCATATATATGTTAAAATTACGTAGAGTGTATAAAATTCGAAAAGTAGTAAATATTATTCATAACTTCTTTTTGAATGAATTGTTTGGTAAGTCATGGTTCACTTGGACTCGGTTTCTCATGTAGAACAATCTATTGAATTACTTTAAAGAGATAACATATTACAAAATCTTGTGGTCTTATATAATCTATAAAATTATCTCAAAATTATCTTAGTCAAATTTCATCTTTATGATCCAACGATACAAATAAATGATATATTGATTATGAATATCTAAAATTAATTAAAACTTTAATTCATTGAAAAATAATTATATTAAATTTGTAAAAAAAACTAACATAATTTATTACAAGTTTATTGTAATACACGATGCCCTACTATAACATGTAACCACTAAATCCCAAAACTATTACATATTATGCACTATAATGTGACTTTATCAATGACTATATTTATAAGTTAATGTTTAATGTCAATTTATACAAATTAACATAATTTCAATATTTATAATGATAACATTATCTTTTTATGAATTTTTAATATTTTACTGGAACGGTTTCATTTTATGTGAATAGTGAAAGAATAATTTTTTTATTAAAATGTTAACATTTATGACCTTTAAAATATGAGAAAGACCAATAAATTTATTAAAAATATGTAATTGATCAAATATTTATTTAAAAACTATATCTATATATTTTGAAACAATATTTTTAATTCATAAAACTTTTTATATCATTTTGTGAACTTATATAATATACTCCAACAAAATAAAATATTTTTGATATATATTAAATTAAATTGAAATTTTACAAAATTAAGATTTGGATTGATTATAATGGAATGTGAATATTATTTGAAATATTATAATACAATAAATATCACAAAAATAAAACATATCAAAAATTTCATTCTACACAAAAAATTTATTCATATAACTATAGTTTTTCAAAAAATTATTTTTAACATGTAATATTCACTAATGTTAAAATTTGGTTTTCTTATTATTGTATATTTTTTAATAATATATATATATATATATATATATCAAATTTGGAATAATTATTTTAATAATATAAATTATTTTACATTTTATTTTGTTTTATAAAATTAAAAAATATTTTCTATAACTAGTCACCATCGTAAAAACAAAACTGGGAAAAGTGAAAAATTCTAAGAGAAAATTACTAAAACAAATGTTTATAACATTTTTTCAAATTTTTTTATGGATTGTGGACCTTATATCATACCCTATAAATATTTTTCCATTTTGAAGCAATAATATACTTCAAACATATATAATCTTTATATTATATTCATATATTTAAAACAATTCCATTCTCACCATTATAATGGGGTCCTCTCCCCTTCAATACTACCTATAAATTTGGTTTCCTCATGAAACTATTATCTTCATCATTCTCATTAATTAAAATTTAACCCTGTGAACCCTATTTTTATTATTTATTAGCCTAAACCATCACTTTCCATGGAGTTCTCAAGGGGAATTCCAAAGTCCTCAACCTGATTTATAATTATCTAAAATTTCAATTCTTTTCCCTATTAATTTTGAAAATATATTTTTATCATTACCATTTAATGAAGGAATTAATATTTTTGTATTTTATATTATTTTTCTATTGTAATAACTACTAACCACGTTTCCAATGTTCCCAAAAAAACCAAAAGTGTATCCATTCATTTATAGGACTACCACCTCAATGAAGTGTCATGTTTTGTTATCCATTACTAATTTAAATATATATCACTAATTTATTATGTAATAATTAAGAATAATATTAATAATACACTTTATGTTTTTAAATGGAAATAAATATTTTAAATTTCTCCTATTCTATAAAAAATGAAATTATCAAACATATGTAACTGTGGACTACTCGTACATTTATCGATTAATATTTTCTTTTCTATTTTTATCACCTCCCATTATAAATTTTCATGATATTGGGGTTAAATTTTATATATTATGACTATGAGATTATTAATATTTTTAAAAAATGTTTGATAACCTTTAGACAATACTATTAATAAACAATCCGAAAAATCCAGTCATCCAAAAGAGCATTCTACAAAAATGACTTCCATATACAAGGTTATTAATTAATGTATGTTATATTCTCTTATAATTACTAATAATTATGAAAAATAACTCTAAAACCGCTATATAAATTCATTATTCTCATGTTTTAAATTTATTATCACTCAATAAATTCATAATCGTTCAAGAATTATGATGTGCCCTTTTCTGGGATCGTTTAAACGCGGACAAGTCAATTCTATAAAATAATATCATGAATGAGTATGGGAATTTTCATTTAGGGATTATATTATATTAATATGTAATAATTATTTCTTCTATCTATGAATTCTTAAATTAATAATAAACTCATTAGTTTTGATACCAATGCTCATTAGTTGAAAAACACATAAAAATGATCCTCTCTAGTTTCAAAATTTTTTATTGTACCAAAAAATCCCATAGAATGAAATTATTACATTATTAATAATAAAACATTAATTATAATAAATTATAATATTTGAGAATTATTAACCATTGGAAAATAATAAATAAAAAACAATAATAATTACTCACAAAAATATTTCAAAAATATTTAATAACTAAAAAATATTAACTTACAGAATATATATATAATATTTTGAAAAAAAAGCTATCTTCGTAAAAAAGGTTTTTAAATAGCTGATTAGGATAGTCATTATTCTTATACATGATATTAAAATACTATTTTTGAAGTAATTAATAAACCTAAGGGTTTATTGTCTAAAATTTCAACCCCTAATGACATATTTATTTTTATAATACATATTTAATTTATAAGATGTATATGTTATCCCATAAATAATTTTTATCATAGTACTATACACATTCATTTAATTTATCCCAATAAAATCCATTTAATAAAATGTTTTTTCAATAAAATTGAGTTGAAATTTGAAAAAATGATTTTTTGGATATAAATTATACTTTTCGGAAAATATATAAACAATATCATAAACTAATATATTATGAATATTACTTAGTTTAATGAAATATTATGGATAAAAACTATAGTATAAGTATAAAAGATAAAAAAAAACTTTTTCTCAAGTGTTAGAAATTTGACTATGCATTTTTACTATGCCTTTTCTATCTCCTATTATTTTTTACAATATTGGTATTTTATATTTAAAAGCTTAAATTCATATATTTAGATTATTTTTATAATAAAATGAATTTCATTTTTAAATCAACATCTCATAATTAGGCTTGCATTAATTGATGAATGTTTTCAAAAATACATTATTTTCTCATGAATAATAAAATTATAGTTTGAGTTTTCAAGTATGTTTATTAACATCATAATTATATAATAATAATTTAATTACTAAATTTAAAAATAAATTAACATGTATATTTTATTTTAATAATATTAGGTATTATAATATATTTTTATCAATTTTGTAATATAAAATTAAATTTCGATATTTTAAAATGGAAACATTTACATTAAACTGTTATTTTATGAAAACATTAATTTTATTTTCCAATATATGTAATATAATATGATTATAGCCTTTTTTGGATTAAAAAATCTTAATATGGGTCCCTTGAGTTCAATGCGATGAGAATATACCCTCGTAATTCCCATGGTTTATTATTTACCCCTACCTATGCATCCATCAATATTAATAAACAAATCCTACTCTTTTTCTATAAATACCCACCCGATACATTGTTTAATTTCACATTAAATTAATACTAGATGAATCTATAGAAAATTAACCTCCCAAGGATTCATACTATGGAGTCCAATATCCATCATGATCCCAATATTCTATTTTTAATAGTTACTCTTCAATGTATGTGAAATCAGAATTTATCTTTTCCTTTCAAGTTCCATTTTTATGTGGTATGTATTTCAAATTTCCATATTGTATTATTTTTTTCAATTTTATTATACCAATATAATATATTAAGAGTATATTAAGAATGGGATACCCTTTTCTTCTCCCTTTATAATGTTCACTTAAACTATATTTCCCAATCATTTTGCTGCTAGATTTTAATCTCAAATTTTCACTCTTTTGCTGAACAAATTTTATAATTTTATTTTATTATTACTATGAACTCATTCATTTATAGTGGCATTCAACAATATATCAAAATGATATATTTTATATGGGGATTAATAGACATGAAACCCGCATCCCTTTTTCATGGGATAATAATGACATAAAGATCTTATCTTTATGTATTTTTTAAAATGCCATGAATTTTATATGAAACCCATTAATTTTATTCTCCACAGGTTATTTATGAAACGATTTATTATGATATATCTTTATCAATTCAATTAGGACATTTTACGAGTGATCCCTGATAGTTATCCAAAGCATTTGGGTGAATAATTTAATATCTAGAGATGACATATTTTACAATACCTTGGTGAATAACCATAGTAATTTTTATTACACCACAATGATAAACCATAGTTATTTTATTATTAATGATATAATTAAATGTTGTAGACAAATTTTAATTTTATTATTCATGTTATTTTTATTTTTATATGTCTATTTTTCTTTTTATCACGCCTTTATTTTATTCTTAAATTCCTAATTGATAATTAACATGATCACTTTTAAATCATTTCTCGTACTTTTCCTTACTGGTCATTTTTCTCACCCTTTCCATTGATGTATGTATCCATGTTATGAGATGCATTAAATGTACTTATAATGAACCTTTTATTAATACATTCATGTGGATTATAATAATTTTTATGCTATCAAGGATTATGTACCATTTTACCAAACTCAAAACATTAAAACATCCTCTGTGTTTATACAATGTAAGGAATGGTTTTTGTAATAGAAACCTTTGATGCCGTAATTAATCTATATTTCCTGATTTCAATAAAAATACTATATCATATTTGACTAAAAATGAGTATCTAAAATAATTTTGTAATTCCCCATGCAGAATCACTATGTATAGGATGTTGTATAATATGACATAATGCCTTCCTCTCATTATACATGGCACTGTCAACTAATGACTAGGGAATAAATCAGAACATGGGGTGACAAATTCATTGGTACATATATCCAACCGACACATTTACATGAGTAAATGAAAAAAAAGTCCATAAAAACTCAATTAAATGAAATTTTCAATTTTTTATCAATAGGTCATACTAGACTGCCCAACAACCGGCTGACCTTAAGACAAGTACTAAATAAATAAATATAATATATAACATTTGAAACCATAATAAGTATTCCAATGACAATCAAAGATACACCAATCCATTATGTGCCTCCATCATAATTCCTTTATATAGGGTCATTTGCATTTACTATATCCCGAAGAAGAAAGTATAAACACACACAGAGATACTCATGCACTGTTATATTATAAAACTTGACGGACCCCACCAAGGAAACCATAAAATTAGTAAAAAAGTATATAAAAGTGAATTTAATGATTAGATGTAAATTCCCATGGACATAATAAATTTTTTATTCATCTTGAAATAACTAGTATTCCATGAACACATAGCCACATCTTTATCACCTCCATACCAGAATAAAAGTGATGTCCCATTTCTGTGAATTCATAATGAGTAATATGGGGAATATATTTCTGAGAACATACCCCAAGGCCATTATTCTTCATGTTAGGCCATAATGCTCCCATTACCCACTAAATATATTTTTTAGGGAGTAAATATATCAATATCCAAAAACCATCTCAGGCATGGCCTCATGATCATCATTCCCCACTATATGTTATTCATGATGATAACATAATTTTCATGAGACATGTCACACATGATCCCACTATCAGGGACTAACTAATACATGAAGGGTGAATATGTAACTTTTATAATAGATAATAGAAATATATATGGATTTTATGTTTCTGTACATAAAAAAATATATCACATCAAGAGATATTTCAAGAGTAAAGACACATGTACACATTTTATATCAAGAGAGGACTCATGGGGACATACACACATAGAAAAACACATCTTATTATGATAGGTATCATGAAAAAAACACACTAACTAAACTGTTATATCAAAAAAGATCTCATGTTCCACACAAAGAATCACAAAGAATCATACAATTTAATATTATATAATTGTTACCACATGGTAATTAATTTCATACCTTTAGCACATCAAAGCTCAGCATCATGGTCCACCAACATATTAAACCCTATAAATCCATGATCCATTGAAAAATCCCAAAATAAATACTAGATAAATCAGGAAAAATGATACAAGAAGACAAATATATCAGGGTATATGATAAGTTTTGACATACCCAAAAAGATCCCTGTTAATAATAATTCCAAATGATTATGTTAAAAATCATGAAAAATTTTCAATTTCAACTATATTATATTCAAATCTTAATAAAATCTCATTAGATATTTTTTGAATCCATAGATATGACTATGATGGAATATATTTAATATATTTATAAAGTATAATTGATATTTTCTAATAAGAATATTATTAATTAATGGAAAATTATCGAAAATAATAAAATCCCTATGAGTAATGTCTCTAACTTGAACAAAATTTTCCTCTATAGGGAAGTAATTATGAATAAACTGTCATTGGAGTCCCTTAGTTATAGATCCCTCAATATCATAGATATATGATATAGTTTCGTGGATATTTCTTGTTTAAATAATAATTCTTATATTATTTCATTACTTAAACATGGTTCAGTCGCATAGTTCCAAAAACTATGCACCAAACATGTGAGGCTATCTCCCTCTATAAGGTCACAATATTCTTTTGTTCACATCGATTGGTAAAACATTCACCAAAAATTCGAGGGATTGTATTTCGAGTTTCACAATTATATTAGGAATTTCACATAGTTACATATGACTATGATTAATTATTTCACCACACATTACTCATATATAATAGTACATATGGTTATCCAGGGAAAGATGCATGGTTTTCCCTAACTATTAAAATATCATTCCCCTATTTAATTTATGTGAATTCCCTCTTGACATTACTGTAAGCTTCCCAATACATCATCCAAAAAATAATAACACAAAACTCTTTTTATAAAGAACGAAAGAAGGTATAATGAAACTAAAATATATAATATTATTATACTAAAGGTTTGAATTATTTATTAATTTATGAATAATGTAATATACGAACGTATTTTAATCAACATTTGGTCGATACATTGATAATTAAAATGTAATTTGATTAGTAATTGTATTGGTTATAAAATGAAACAAATAATCATTATGTAATGTTGTAATTATGAAAAAGAATATATATAGGATATCATTTCTAAAGAGTATAACATAATATATTTTTACCTATTATATTACAGATTTAATAATAAAAATATATACGGATTACAAAATCAGAATTGATATATATATATATATGATAGGTATAGTATTATAATAGAAAAATACTATCTTATAAAAAATGATTATAAGAATCTTATGGAAGAGCCATTTGATTTAAGATATTTTCCTATTACAATATATTGATAGAAATAGAGAAACCACTTATCGTTAAGACATTTAACAAAATACATGACTAACCAAATCCAAATATAAATATTTATTTTTTATGGAAATTTATTGTAATTAGTTGTTATATGTGGGAATAGAGAAACTTAGAAAATTAATTTGAAAAAAATGCATGAACTATACGACACCATTCCCTCTTCTACTAGATACTTATATAGTATAAATAAATTTTCAATTGAGAGTTATAGAATATTTAAAAATTATTTTTTTCCATTAAAATCATTGATGTTGATGTTTTGGAAAATATATTCAATTTATATCCACATTATGATGTGTAATATAATAGTGAAATTGTTATAAAATTTATCCAATCATTTGAATGATCCTATAAGGAAAGTCTAAATAAAAGATACAAATAAATTATTTCTCTAAAAACTATTATATACAAATAATATATATAGAAAAATTAATTATAAAAATAATTTAATGTATTTGAATGAGTAAAAACTATAATTTTCATGTTATTTTCATGTTTTTTATCCAAATATAAATACTTACTAATGAAAAATATATTCATTACTAAGACAAAAATATATAACTCATTATAAAAAATATTCATTAAAACATTTTACAACTAATACCTCATACTTAACCTTATACAGTATTATAGAAAATAATTGAATTTTTTTATTGTAACCAAACTTAAACAGTATAGTTATAAGGAAAATACTTTATAATATTCAAACCATGAATATTTATCATGGATAATTTATGTCAAAAAATTTACAATCCTTATTTATCGTAATTATGCTCCCATTTGTATATTTTATTTATTTTCATAAATTGTTGTAAATATAACTTCATATAAGATATGTCACACCTAACTCAAATAAAAATGTATGCAAGTTTACATTATTTCATGAGAATATGCATGATTATCATAGGAATATTTCGATTCTATATTTTTTATACAGGGATACAATAATAATATGATAATGATTAAATTTTTATAAAATATCTTCAAGGGTTAAATATTGTTGGGTATTGATTAAAAAAATTAACTATTATAAATAGGCAGTTAAAATAACAAAAATATTGCTAAATTAAATAAAAAATGTAAATTATAAAACCAAACTTATATCACATTACATATATATATCATAGAAACCATCAATTATTTTATTTCCCTTTTAGATTTCAATTTTTATAATAATGTATCTAGAAGAATAGTTTCTCACATATTCTACAGTTGCACGATTTTTTTTCATTTTAACATTCAAAGTGTAGATTTATGTCAATGTTTTTTTGTTTAATTAATTTCCATTTAAATATAAATATTTATTTACTAAGTTGAATGTAGAATGCATAAAAATTTAATTAATTGAAAAATATTAAATAAGTAAACTGATTTAATTACCTGAAAATAAGTAATAAATCTTATAATCTCCCGAATCATCTGAATTCCATTCAAATAAAAAATCAATAAACCCTCTCTAATATTCTAATTTGTAAATAAAATAAATCATATATACTATATATTTGAGTGGTAATGAAATTTGGATTATAATTTTCATTATCAGTAAGGTTAATCATGATTAACAAAGGATTTGATTGAGGATTAAATAATTGGGTGGATTGAATGTATTTTTAATGTGGTTTTAAAAAAAATTTATATAGATATATTTTAATGTATTAATGTAATATATAGATTTTTTAGAAAAAAATCCAGTTTTTACATATAAATTATATACCATTAATCTAATAAAAAAATAAATATCATGATGAATATAAAATAATTCTCATGATACCACTTTGGGAAGAAATAAATTTTTAGGATAATCACTCATGTGAATTGATATAAGTAATCATTAAATGATGGTGTTCATAATTAAAAATTATATTTTAGGTAATGAAAATATATTTTTATTCTCAAACAACTTAAGAAATCCCGTCATATCATGAATTTCATCCCACAAAAAAGCTCAATGATTATTTTTTAATCATAATGGACTAGTGAAAAACATAACGTTTGTCAATTATAGATTAGTTAAAATTATTTTAACATCAAAAGAAGAAAAATAAATCCATGGATTCTAACTATGACTCTATCACAATGCACCCATACATTAGACATCTATGCATATATAGGAAAATTAATTTCAAATTTAAAAATAAAATCAAAACAAGGTGTACCCAAATTAAATGAAAAATATATATTAATATCACATATCAAATAATATATACAAAAATTTCCTATACGTAATAGAATAAGGGTAAAAATGGATTAAGTTTCTAGTACATTAACTATCTAATCGTAATACATGAGACTTGAAACCCCAAATATTCATCTTCACATAAGTTGTGATCCCTTCCATGTCCCTAAGGAATCCACCAAATGAATATATAAATCACCCAATACAACATTGTTTTTCATATAGTCAAAATGAATTATATTATAGGAATGTGTATAAATTTATGGTAGGTATCCTCCCCACACCTAATGAATACTCATTAATGTTTAATTTTCTATTTATACTTATGATATGATAATATGATTCTCCATTCAAATGATACATGTAAAATGGATTATCAATAAAATGAATTCATTTAATTAAATTTGTTATATACCTTACAAAAATGATTTTAAAATCATAATCTTAAAATAACATTATTTATTAATTTTGGAATACCAAATTAAAAAATAAAAGTTTTAAATACATAAAGTCTCTTATACATTAAAAAAACATATATGTAAATTTAATGTATATAAAAAATTGTTGATGACAATATTTATTATTCTATGGATAGTTATACAATCTACTGACATAAAAAATTAAGGGAAATAATATACAAAAGACATAATTTTAGTCATATCTACATCAAAAAAATATTTATAGGATAAAATCAGACATTCAATATTTAGCATAAATAAACATCGATAAATATATAATAGAAAAATAAATAGTGATAATAAATATTAATTATGTAACCATGACAAAAAAATCATAATTGGTGACACACATAATCCCTAGAGATTATATATGGGTACAAGGTGTAAGAACCCATCTAATTATATAGCTTGATTATCAAACTTCATAATCACTATGTATTACCTTACTTGGACTAATTGAGTGTCAAAATATTATAATAAAATAAAATTCCTAAGATGGTCCACCAAATGAATAATGAGAATACATTAGTTAGGGAAATAGCCCTAATAATCCCACCTAGTTACCCAAGACATCCCATATTACAAATAGACGTGGTTTATTAATAAAATATAAGTAATCATAATAAATAATGAATATCCATTAAACAAGAATAGTTATATCTTACCTCAATAACCTAAAAAGAGATATCCCCTTTTATTTACCATCTCAATAACACTATCATATTATTCTTATCTATAGAAATTTAACAAAATTATCCCAATATAATCTCCAACATATGTTCAAATGATAAAAATATATGATATATTCAAAATTAATATCAGAAAATAATAAAATTTTTTATTCACTGAAAAATAATGAAATTAAATTCTAAAAAATGAAATAATATAATATAATACTAGGTCATTAAAATATAAGACACCCTAACTTAAAAGTTAAATGCTACATCATAAAATTATTACATATTATGAACTCTAAAGTATCTTTATCCTTGAATGTATTTAGAAGTTAATGTTTAATTTCAATTTAAACAAATTAAAATCATTTCAAGATTTATAATGTTAATATTATCTTATGATGAATTATTAATATTTTCAAAAACTATTTATTTTTTCTATAATATTGGAAAATACTTTTTAATTAATAATAAATAATTTTTTACTTATAAAGTATTAGAAAGACCTATAACATTATAAAAAATATTTAATTAAAAAAATTTATTTAAGGACTGTATCTATAAATTTTCAAACAATAATTTGAATTACTATAGTCTTTGTATAACATTTTATGAACTGATATAATATATTACAGAAAAGAAATTATTTAAGCTATTTTTAAAATTAAATAGAAACTTTACAAAATTACGGTTTGGATTGATTTTAAATCACAATAAATGTTATTTGATATATTATGAAATAATACAATTCATGAAAATAAAATTCATTAGTTATTTAATTCTACACTCAAGATTTATTCATATTAACCAAGTCATTCTGAAAACTATTTTAGACATGTTATATTGACAAACATTAAAATTGTATTATCATTATGATATAAATTTTATCAAAAAAATATATATCATATTTGGAGTCATTATTTTATGATTATCTAATAATTTCCATTTTTTGGTTTTTTAAATAAAAATACAAAGTTTATAACGACTCACCATGGTAAAAACAAAAAAGGTAAAATTAAAAATTTCAATGGAAAGTACTAAAACTCATGTTCCAAACATTTTTTAAAATTTATGTTTGATGGATTATTGACCTTATCTCATACCCACCAATTTTTTCCCATTTTTTGGAAGAAATACAATTCAAACACGATTCATATTTATATTATATTGAAATATTTACAAAAACCCTATTTTTACTGTTATAAATGGGTCATCTCCCCTATAATACGACTAAGAAATTTGGTTTCCACTGGAAACCATTCTCTTCATTATTCTCATTGAATAAAATTTCACCCTCCAAACCCTAATATCAAAATTTATTACCATAATATCTCACTTTTCTATGATTTTTCAATGGTGATTCCCATGTCTTCAACTTTTCTTCAAATTATCTGAAATTTATTTTCTTTTCCATATTACTTTTGAAAACATATTTTCATCACCAAAATTTAATGAAATAGTTATTATTTTTATATTATACTTTATTACTGTTTCAGAATAAAAATTAACCACATTTCATGTGTTCCAAGAAAGAAAACAAAAACTATATTCTTAGAATTATTGGACTACCACCTCAATGAAGTTTAATGTTTCATTTTCCTTCAACAATATATAGATATATTACTATTTTATTGTTTAATAGTTAATTATAATATTTATAAATTTTTTTATATTTTTAAATAGTAAGGAATATTTTAAATTTATCAAATTCTATGGAAAATGAAATTATCAAACCCATGTAAGTGTGAACTACACTTACATGTATAGATTGCGTTTTGTTTTCCTATTTTTATCAAATAACTTTATGGATTTTTATGATATTATGTTTAAAGGGAAAATATGGTGACATTGAAATTATTAATATTTTTTAAAATGAAATTTTATAACCTATTGACAATAATTTTAATAAATAATCATGAAAAAATATGTTATCCAAAAGATAATTCCATGTGAAAAAATGATTTCTATATACAACATTATAAAATTATGTTGTTTATATTTTCATCTAATTATCTAAAATTGTGATAAAAAAACTAATAAATCCTATATATATTTATTATTCTCTGGTTGTAAAGATATTATAACTATGAATATAGGAATATAAATGTAGGTACTATATTACATAAATATGTAATAATTATTTATTTTAGTTATAAAATTTTAACATTAATAATATACTAATTAGTTAATATACAAAAGTTTGTTAGTTAAAACCACATAAATAAGATCACCACCTTTTTCAAATTTATTGATCCTAACAAAAAATCCCATATAATGAAATTAAAACATTATAAAAAATAATAAAAATTAATTCCGAAAAACTATACGACTTGAGAATGATTAATCATGGGGTAATAATAAATAAAAAAACAACAATTATCATACTAGTTCAAAAAAATCGTGATAACTCATAGAATATATCAAAAATATATAATAACCATAGAATATTCATATTGAAAATAAATATATGTGATGTTTAAAAAACAATTCAACATAAAAAAGGATTTCAATAGGTTATTAAGATTGTAATTATTTTTACACATGATATTCGTTTACATATTTGAAGACATTAATTACGTTAAGGGTTTATTTTAAAAAAATTTAAGCCCAAGAGATATATTTATTTTTATAAACCATTTTAATTTTTATTGTATATCAGAAATCACATTAATAATTTTTATTATAGTCCTATACGCATTCATGATAATCATTAGAACAACTTCCACTTAATAATATTTTTCCATAATAAAATTAAGTTGAAATTTTAAAAATTGATTTTTAGAATAAAAATATTACACTTCAAAAAATATATATAAATATTATAATAAATTAAGATATTATGAATTATAAATATTTTAGAGAAATAGTATGGCTAAAACCCTCATATTTAAAAATAATATATATTTTTTTTCATGTGCCAAAAATTTCACTATGCATTTTCAATATGCGTTTTCTATGCACTATTATTTTTAATATATAAGGGTTTTTATTTTTTACTGTTAAGATTATCATATATATATAATTATTAATTAATAAATAAATATAATTTATGAAATAATAATATTGAAATTAGGTTATGTTTAATTTGTGAAATGTTTCTAAAATAATTTATTTTTTCATGAATAGTACAAAAAATGTTCTAGTGTTTCTATATATTAAATGACATGATTATTATTTAAAAATTATGTAGTAACTAATTAACCACAATAAGAAAATTAATATACGTTTTTTTATTAATATAAAGTATTTAAATATATTTTAATCAATTTTAAAATACATAATTTATTTTCTAAAATTTAAATCAGAAATATTAACGTTATAAATGTTATTTTGTGAAAACAGTAATTATATTTTCAAAAAAAAATATAAAACTATCTTCAACTATTTAGGAACTAAATATTATTATAGTAGTCCATCAGGTCTAATTCCATGGTAACATAACCTGGGATAGCTTGTGGCTTTGCATTTACAACTACCTTGGTGTCTAAGGAAATTAATAAAAAATTCATACACTTTTTCTATTAATACCCACACATTTACTCATCTCCTTTCACATAAAATTAATTATCCATGAAGATATGATAGTTTTACCTACCAATGAGTCCTAAAATTGAGTCCTAAAGCCCAAAATTTCCCAATCATTGAGTTTTAGTAATTATTTTTCATGGTATGGGTAATTTATATTATTCATTTCCTTTTATGTTCCCTTTTTTGTATGGTATGTAATTAAAATTTCCATATAGTGTTATTTTTTTGAATTTTATTCAACCCATTTACTCTATAAATATTCTTATATTAATTTTATACCATTTTCTTATCTATCTTTTTATTTTTTCAAAAACCATGTTTCATACCCGTTACGCTCTCAGAATTTCTTCTAAAAATTTCACACTTTTTATCCAGAAAACCTCTAATTTTATTTTATGAATACCCTAACCTCAGTATTTTTCTAGGGGAATTATACTTGATGTCAAAATTTTATATTTTATTATAGTATTAACATACATTAAAAATACTTGTTTTTTATGGGTTAATAATGATATACAGATATTGTATTTAAGCATTTTTTAAAAGCCATGAATTTGTTATAAAACCCAATTATTTTATTCCCCATGTGTTATTTATGATCTGTTTCATTTCGATATATGAATATAACATTAATTAATACATATGAACACTAATACATTTTATCTATACAATGTAATGGGTAATGAATTTAATATTTATGGATGACATGTTTTACAATACCTTGGAGAACAACCATGATAATTTTCATGAAACCTCATTGATAAGCATTATTCATATGATTTTGAATGACTCGATTAAATGTTTTGGACTCATTTATTTATTATTATTCTTTTTATTTTTACTATATATTTCTATATTTAACTTTATCATGACTTTATATTATTCTTCAAGTTCTTATCGATAATTTCCCTAATGACATGTAAACGGGTTCCCTTGGTTTCGCTTACTAGGAATTACGCTCACCATTTCCTTGGATGTGTGTCCCTAGGTTATAATATTTATTAAATGTACATAGGATGAACTAATAATTAATCTTTTCAAGTGGATTTGAAGAATTGTTTATTTTGTCTTGTATTTTTTCTTTTTTTCTAAGAAACTAATCATTAAAAGATACTATATTTTTATAAAAAGTAATGAAATGTTTATGTAATAAAAAAGTGGGGTGAACTACTTAAAATATATTTTTCATTTAATTCAAAATCCTATATCATATTTGAAGGAAATATGATCTAATATTATTTTTCAATGACCCAACAAGATTCACCAGGTCTAAGATATATTCTCACATTATCTAATGTGTTTATCTTATTATAGATGATGCTTCCAAGTGACTAAAAGGGAATAAATCTTAACATAGTATGACAAATCCTTTGGTAGTGATATGAAACCAACACATTTACATGATTAAATGATGAAAAGGTTGTTTAGTCAAAAAACTATATTAAATGAATTAAATAATTTTGTATTTATAGGTCATTAAGGACAACCAAACACCCGAATAACATTAATACAAGTAATAAATAAAAAATATAGAATATAATACCAGAAACCATAACAAGATACCAAATTAAAATCATAGAACTACCTATCTAAAATGTTCCTCCATATTTTTTTCATAATATAGGTATTGTTTCCATTACAATATCAAAAGAATAATTTATAAACACACTCTGAGATACTCATGTTTTATAATACATGATTGACCCCACCAATGAGACCATAACATTTATACCACTTTTATATAAAATTATATGCACGGATTGGATCTAAATTACTTTATAAATAACAACATGTTGAGTTATCATGAAATAACCATAATTTCATGAAACCTAGCCACATGTTAATCACCTCCACACCAGAAGAGAAGTTATATCTCAATTCAATGAATCACAAAATATGTTAGAAGTCCAATATATTTTTTTGAACATGCCCCATGGAAATTATTCATCATGTTAGGCCACAATGCTTCCATTCTCCAATGATTATATTTAATTATGTAGTAACACCATCATGAGCGACAAACCATCTCAGCTATGGTCTCATGACCATCATGACATACTATCGATCATTCAAGATCATGACAGAATTTTCACGAGTCAAGAAAAACAGAACCCCCTATAAGGGACTAACCAATATATGAAGGGTTCACATGTTAAATTAATACAACATATCAAAAGACTTTTGGGATTTTAAATATGTATACAAATAAAAATATGTCACAAAAAATGAAGTTTCGTGAGTATGAAATACCCATGCAGACATTTCATATCAAGAGAGGACTCATGGGAACTTACCAAAAAATAGATAAACATATCTTATTAGGATATTTTTCATGAAAAAAACACTAATAGTAATTTTATATGAAAAATATCACATGTTCCACACAAAAATTCAATCACCATCATATCATTCAACATTAAATATTTTTAATAACATGGTAAGGTATTTCTTGACTTAGGAACATCGAAGCTCAATGTCATGGTCCACCAAATTATTTAATCAAACACACCCACAATCCAGAGAACCATCCCAAAATCAGCACTTGATAATTGAAGGGAAATGAATCATGAAGATAGAAATATTAGGGGATATGATCATTTTAGGCTTATACAATGAGATCTAATGTAAATAATTGTTCCAAATGATTATGATAACAATCAAGAAAAATGATATTTCCACCATATTTTATTCAAATCGTGATGGAATCACATTAGATATTTTTTCATAAATAATCCTCAATATTTCAATATAGTTTTATAATGTTTACCATGGATAAAAGATATGTTTTAATAAAATTAAAATTAATGAATGATAAATGAATGAAAAATAATGAAATCCAAATAAGAATTGTCTCTAGTTTAAACAAAATTTCACTCTAGAGGGAAGTTATTGTTAATGAACATTCATTAGTGTCTCATGATTCTGGATACCAATATATGTTATGCGAGAAATGTTTTTGTAGTGGTTTCATGTTTAAATAACAAATTTGATATTATTGCACCCCTCACACATGGTTTATTCACACAATTCCCCAAACATCACACTTATCATTTGAGGTTATCTATCTTTATAGGATACCAAAATTGTTTTTTAAATCTATTTTTAAAACATTATCCAACCATTAAATTTATTCTATTCTTTTTTACACAACAATATATGGAATTTCACACAGATATATTTAACTATGATTAATTTTTTCACCTCCCCTACCCCTATTCAATAAACAACATGGTTAGAAAGGGAAATATGTATAGTTTTCTCTAATAGTAAAAAAATAGTTCACCCATTTGAATGTGTGTACATCCCTCGATATCTACCTATAGGCTTCCTGATAATTAAACAAAAAACATAATAACACAGAACAATTTATAGATATTATGAAACAAGGCATAATATTTGATTAAAATATGGGGACATTTTACTAAAATAATTAATTATTTATAAATATATGACTAAATTAATTTAATAAAGTATTTTAATTTCAATTTGGATTATATATTGAAAATTAATATATATTTCAATTTTTAATTTTATTTACTATAAAATGAAATTACTAATATTTTTGTTATGTTGTAATTATGAAAAAACATGTATAAGATATTATTTATAAAGAGTATAACATCATATATATTCCCCATTATGTTATATATTTAATAATATAAAATATATGCATATTAAAAAAGAATTTAAATATAAAAATTTTAATGGTAAAATATTTTTATAGAAAAATATTTTGTTATAGGAGAAGATGATGAGAATCTTATAGAAGAACCATTCATTTTAAGAGATTTACTTATTCCAATACACTGATATATAGAGAGAATCCACATATCATCTGATTCAATTCTAAATATCCATAACCAACCAAATCTGATGATATAAAATAAATATGATAGAAGTATATGGTAATAAGTGGTTACATGTGTGAGTAGAGAATCATAGGAAATTAATTTACTAAAAAAATTACCCAAACTATATGATTTCAATCCCACATTAAATAGATAACTATATAATGGATTAAAATGTTTATGTGAGAGTTATAGAGCATTTTTAAATTATTTTTCCCATTAATATCCTTGATGATGATTTAATGGACATAATATTCAGGTTCTATCCTCATTATGATATCTAATCTAAGAGGGAATTCATAACAAATTTTATCCAATTTTTTGTATGATCTTTTAAGTAAAGTCATATTAAAAGATCTAGATAAATAATTATTCAGTTATATTAAAAAAATATTAAATATAATTAATGACTATAGATAAATTAATATAAAAAATATTAGATTTAAATTTATTGAGTAAAAATTATGGTGTTCAGGTTGTTTCCAAATTCTTCTTCCAAATGTAAATAGTAATTAAAGAACAATATGTTCCTTAGCAGGATGAAATTATAAAACTGATTATAAAAAATATTCATTAAAAATGTTAATTAAAAATACCTCTCACTTAATGTAATACACTACTTTAGAAAAATAGTTTTTAAAATTTTATACCCTAACAAAGCTCAAACCATATAGTTAATAATTAAATATTTTCTACCATTCCAACATTAATGATTTATCATGGATAATTTATGTAAAACATTACCATCCTTATTTATCTTAATTGTGCACCAATTTTAATATTTTATCTACATTCATAAACAATGGTAGTCACAAGTTTATATAAAATATGTCACTCGTAACTCAAAGGAAAATGTATACAAGGATATGTTATTTCATGAGAATATGCATGATCATCATATGAATCACTGGATATTAAGTTTTCAATAAAAATATTCAATAAAAATATGATGTAATTAATTTTTTTATATAATTCATTCGAGGGTTTAGTATAATTCGGTGATGATTTAAAAGAATTATTATTTTCAAAAGGAGGTTAAATGCATAAATATATTTCAAAAGTAAATCTCAATATATTGATTAAAAACACAACCTTATATCAACTTACAAAATATACCATACAATCCATAAATTCCCTTATTTTCTTTGTAGAGTTTCACATTTCAAATAATTTAACTAAATGAATAGTGTCCCACATATTCTTCAATTGTATGATCTTTTTCATTTTACATTTTAAATTATAGAATTTTTTCAATGTTGGTTTGTTTGTACAATTATTTTCTATATATATTTATATATATTCATTTTTTTTAGTTGAGTGTATAATTCAAAAAAAGAAGTCCATATTTTTAAATCATAACCCCATTTCAATTACCTAAAAATAATTAACACGTCTTATGCTCTTCTAAATAATCTAAATTACATACTATTGAAAAATCAATAAACTATATTAGATAATATAATTTTATAAAATAAAATCATACATACATACTAACTGTTAGGGTGGTAATGAAATATATATTTTCAATTTTATAATCTATAAGGTAAATCATGGTTTTTAAGGACATTGAATGAGAAATAATTTATTGGATAGAATTAATGTATTTTTTGTGTTGTTTTAAAATAAATATACATTAATTTCTATAAAGTAATTCATGTAATCAACAGTGTTTTGGGGAAAATGTAGTATTAATATATATATATCATGTCCCAATAATATTACCAAAAACAAGTATCTTGATGAATATAACACAAGTCTCATGAGACCTCATTGGGTATAATTTTTTTTGGACAATCACTGTTCTCTGTTGATATAAATTATCATTAAATATTGGTTTTTATCATTAATAATTATATTTTAGGTAATGGAAATATATGTGTTCCCTAACCAACCTAAAAAAACCCTCCACATCATGATGTTACGCCCATAAAAATGGTGAAGGATAATTATTGATCATAATGGGCTTGTAAAAAACACAATGTTTATCAATTATAGATTTGTATGAATGATTTCACCTTCAATAGAAGTAAACTGAATCCATGGATTCACACTATTACACTATCATCATGAACCCACACATTAGAGTTTTTATGCATAACATAGATAATAATTTCTATGTTTAAAAAAAAATCGAATCATTGATTACCCAAATTAAATAAAAAAATAGATATTAATATCACAGATGAAGTAATATATTTTACAAGTTAAAATACATAAGAGAATATGGGTTAAAAAATGGATTTTGTTTTTTTAAAATTAAAAATATACTCCTAATACAAGAGACTCAAAAAACCCAATATTCATCTTCATATAACTTATGATCACCACCATGTCTTAAAGGAATCCACCAAATAATGTTATTAATCACCCAATAGAACAATGTTTTTCATATACTCAAAAAGAATTTTATTATAGGAATTCATACCCCATGAATTCACATTAATGTTTAATCTAATATTTATATTTAAGATATGATAATAAAATTCTCCTTTCATATAATACATGTAAAATTTGTTTTCAATAAAAAAATTAATTTAATTAAAGACGTTATATACCTCGCAAAAAGGCTTCTGAAATATTCATCTGAATGGGACATTAATAATTAATTTAAAAATATAAAATTTAAACATTAAAATTTTAATATATAATGTCCCTTATACATTAAAAACATAACTTAAATGTATAATTAAATAATAGAAAATATTTTTATGGATAATATTTCATTTTTTATAGAATTTTATTCAATTTAATAAAATTAAAAAATGAAATTAATTTCTAAATGTAGAAATCCTAATCATTACAACATCATGAAAAATATATTTATTGGATAAAATCAAACATTTATTCTTTACTATAGATTAACATTGGTGAATATATGAAAGAAAAATAATTAGTGATAATTAATATCAATTATGAAACAAAAACTAAATAGGGTTATCATAATTGGTGACACATTTTGTCCTTGCATATGATATAGGGATATAAGGTAAAAAAAACTCATCTAATTGGATTACATGTTTAACCAACTTCATAAACACTCAGTATTACCTTAAATGGACTAACCAAGAGTCAAAATATTATAATAAGAGAAAATATACAACATTTTCCCCAGCCAAATAATGATCATATGGTAGTTTGGTACTATGACATAAGAATCCCACGTTGTTACACGAGGATTCCCATATTATAAATAGTGGTTCACTATAAATAAAATATAAGTAAACATAATATATTACAAACTTCCATGAAACATGAATACTCATACCCATCCTCAATAACATGATAATATATACCCCCTTTCATTAGGAATCACAACAACACTACCATGTTATTACTTATATATATAAATTTCACAAAATTAACTCAGTAAATTTGATATTTATGGTCTAATGATCCAAACAAATGATATATTGAAAATCAAAATTATAAAACAAAAAAATTTCTATTCAGGGAAAAACATGAAATTAATATTTTAGAAATATAACTAATATAATTTATTTCAAGGTTTTGTAATACATGATAACGTAATATAATTGTTAAATGCTACATTAGAAAACTATTACATTTTATGCCCTCTTATGTTCCATTATACATAACTATATTTATAAGATAAAATTTAATGAGAATTATACCAAAATCACATCATTTCTGTATTTATAATGTTAATATTATCTTAAAATGATTTTTGAATTTTTTTATTGAATAGTTTCTTTTTTATTTGAATAGTGAGAAATAATGTTTTTATCAAATCTATATCATTTATAACCTCTAAAATATATGAATGATAGATAAATTTATGAAAAAAATATTTTATCCAAGATTTATTTTAGTACTATATCAATATATTTTCAAAAAAAATTTAATTCATAGAAACTTGGTATAAAATTATATGAACTTATATAATAAATTCAAAAAAATTACTTTTTATGATGTTTTTTAAATTAAACAAAATAATTAAAAAAGAAGGTTTTGGATTGATTTAATAGAATGTGAATATTATCTCATTTATTATAATAATATTTTGTTCATGATAATAAAAATAATTATTATTTTCATTGTACATAAAAAATTAATTCATATTAATATTGTTTTTATAAAAATGTCTTCTGACATGTTATATTCAGTGACGTTAAAATTTAATTTTTTTTACAGATATTCATTTTATCAGATAAAATATACATCATAACTATAATAATTATTTTAATGTTTCCTAATAATATCTATTTTAATTTTTTGTTTTAAAAATAAAATACCTATTTTAAAACAAGTCACCACGGTAAAAAATGTTAAAAGTAATAATTCTTAGAGTAATGGTCTAAAACACATGTTCAAAACATTTTTTCAAATAAATTTTTGATGGATTCATGATGTTTTCTCAAAACCAGTAAATTATTTTTCATTCTAGATTAATAATACAATTCAAACATGATCAATGATTATATTATGAAGAAATATTTAAAAAATACCATTCTCACCATAATAAATGGGTCCTCTCCCCTTCACTAGTAATTTGTAATTTGATTTCATCATAAAATTATTCTCTTAATACTTCCCCTCAAATGAAATTTTAACCTAAAAACCCTATTTTCAAAATTTATTATCCAAATCTCTCACATTCCTAGGAGTTATCAATGGGAATGCCCAAGTCCTCAACATGAGTTCAAATTATACACAATTTATTTTCATTTTCATATTACTTGTGATGTATATTTTTTTCATTTCCATTTAATGAAAAACTTATTCATTTATATTTTACATTATTATACTATTTGAAAAACTATTAACCACATTTTCTATGTTCCCAAAAGGAAAACAAAAAATACATTCTGGCCATTATAGGGATACCACATCAACAATGGGTCTTGATTCATTTTCCTTAACCAATATAAAGATACATTATAATTGTATAATTTATTAATTAGTTATAATAATAATTTATCATTTTATATTTTTAAATGGTAATTAATATTTTAACTTTATCATATTCCTTGGAAAATGAAATTATCTAATACAAGTAAGTATGGGCTACCCATAAATAAATCTGTATATTTATTTTTTTCTATTTTTTTCACATCCCATTATGAATTGTCAGGATATTGGTTATAATTGATAAATATGGTTAATTTGAAATTTTTCATACTTTTTAGGCAATTTGTTATCATATTTACAATAATAGTAATAAACAATTGTGAAAAATTAATACATCCAAAAGCTTATTCTAAGGGAAAAAATGATTTAAATATACAATGTTATGAAATTATGTAGGTTATATTCTATCCAAATGATCTATAATTATTAATAATAACTCTAATAAACCCAATATAAATTCATTATTCTTTTTTTTAATAATATTGTTAGTAAATATATTCAAAATAATTCGTTAAGTATGGTGTCCCAATGTTTGTGACTATTTAAACACAGAAATGAACAATTATATAGAATTATATAATGAATGAATATAGGAATTTTAATTTAGGAAATATATTACATAAATATTACATAAATATTTTATTTAATTATATAATTTTAACATTAATATGTAACTCATTATTTAAGATACCCATCCCTATTATTTAAAAAACACATAAACATGATCAACATCAGTTTCAACATTAGTGATTATAAAAATATTCCCATAGAATGAAAGAATAACATTATAATAAATAATAAAAACAAATTCCAATAAGTTATATGATTTGATAATGACTAACCAATGTAAAATAAGTAATAAAAAACAACTATTATTAAACTAGTTATAATGAATAATGATTAATCAGAAAAGATATAAAAATTATATAATAAATAAAAAAATTCACTTACGAAATAAATATATATAATTTTTTAAAAAATTATGAAATTGAAAATTGTTTTTAAATAAGTGATTATTATACTTATTTTTTATACATTATATTCAAATAGATTATTTGAAGTCATTAATTAATGTGAGGGTTTTTTGTCCAAAATTTTAACCCCTCGAGACATATTACTTTTTATATAATATATTTATTTTATTTTATTTATCCCCTACACCATTAATAATTTTTATCATATTCTAATACACATTTATGGTATTCTAAGGTAACTTTTACATTCTATATTTTAATTGGTTTTTTACCGAATTATGAAAAAATTTCAAGGGAAGTTTCATCACAAATTCCCTTTCTCAAGACTTGTTTTGAATTGTAAACCTAATTTAAATTATATAATATATATATTTACTATATTATCTATTAGATATATAACATTATTTTATTCATTGTATTTGAATTACCATCCTAGGTTCCATATTTTGAATGATTTTTGAACTTTTAGGTTACCTGTTAATTCCTAATGGCCTAGAATCATAAATTTTGGAAAATAATGCATGTTTTTTTTTCAATTTCATCCCTATCTAGATACTAGGATATAGATGTAGTTATAGAAGAAATTATCCATGGGGAAATAACCTTGAAAAAGGTTGGTTGAGTATCAACTCAATCTTTACCCGATGGAAAATGAGTGATCTTGAGACTATACACCTAGGAAGATTATATCAAGTGATATACATTGGACAATCACATGATCTTCACAATCCATAATAAATAATTTCCCTACCATTTTCATAGTATTATTTTATTTTAAAATAATTATAGCAATTATGGACATCCCAATTCATTGAAATTACTCTTTCTCATTTTCAATATTAATTTCCTTGATAAAGGAACATAACAATAAATTATGAATGAAACCTAGTTTATTTAAATATAAATTATTATATTCTCATAGATAGATACATTGTTATGTTAAATGGGGAAATAATTAGTTTTTTGAGTTTAATTCTATGGAAATCCATTCATTTATTTAGAATTAATTGAATAATTGGTTCATTATAGAATGTTTGTAAATTTATATGTAATAGATGTGATGAATTCAACAGATATAATTAGAAAAATCTGGATACTTTTATAGATAACACAACGACATATCATTTCATATCACGAGAAAAAGTAAATAGGGTATTGTTATATGCCATAAAATTTAATAAATTGTTTATTGACACGTGTCTGTAAGGTCCAGTTTATAATTTTCATCACTATTAATTCTATTAGTATGATATAGTTAACTAATGTCCATGTCTTTAGTTATTATCAGGTATATAATATGACATCAGTTTAATTTTATTATCGAATTATACAAATCATTTATTTTTTTATTCTTTTTATTTTGTGATTATGTAATGATATCATTTACTATATATTCCTCCTTAATGAAGATATGATCTCAACTTTATTTTATTCTCCATTACCTATTAAACAAATAAGTTATCTAGGTATCTATGATTTTTTTGAAGAATACATAATTATATTTTGGAGTTTTTATGAGGTATTTTTCATTCTTATGTTTATTGTTAAAAAGATTTATATGTTTCTATCATATATTGTCTAGATTTTTTTATATATTTTGGGAACTCATGAATTTTTCACAAATAATGTAATATAACTACTATATTTGGATATCTTTAGTATGGGCTATTGTAATTGGTATCTTTGGATGTTTAGTTGAAACCATCAGAACTAAATATTGAATAACCTAGTTATATATTTAAAATATTATGAAATTTCATTAAGATTTATTCAAATTTATTACTATAAAAAATACCATGGAATATATTCTAAAATTCAATATCATGTAGGAATTGTGTGTAATCTATTTTCTAGAGAGAGTTACAAGTATATTGAATGTGAACTATATCAAATCCAATAGTCAATATGGGATTGATCATCCTATATATGTAAATGATTTACGATATTGAATTGATTAGATCATAACTATATTAGGGAAGTTGAACTAGTTTGTGTCGAATAACCATTCTTTCCAGGGAAAACCTTTTGATCTCGAATGTGTTGTAACTATGTTAAATAAATTCATAAAACAAGAAAATTTATATTTCAATGGAACTACAAATAGTTCGCTACCTGAAAAATGTATCATGCCCTTAGATAAGACATTTTTCTAACTATGAAATAGGAATAGGGAAAACCACAAATTGTTATAGTTTTTTAAAGGTTATACAGATCAGTAGTAGTCTTTAATTAGGAACATTGAAGAGGAAGAAGATATTGAGTGGAAGGAATGGATAAATTTTTTGGAAATATAACATGGAAAATACATTCCTCATGTGAAAAATGATGAAATTGATACGATATTATTCAATCTCGGATAAAGGTTAGTGGAAGATACTTCTCTATATGAGGATACCATTTTGAGTTAATCTATGAATTATATGGAATGTTTAATTACATTGGAAATATTTTCTAATTATTTTATATATGATATAATATTAATCTTTAAAATGGAATTAATATATTTTTTTGTGATGATATAGTCTCATGTTCCTTTAATTTATAAGTGGACTTCCTTAATATTAATGTCTTCAATGTAAATTTCGATTTAAAGGGGTCATATAAACATAATAAGAAGAAAAATATGATAATGCAGATAAAAAGTGAAATTAAACAAATGTATTAAATATGGGATGAAAAGATCAATGAATGTCATGAATGGAATTGTTGTTCATTTCATGTGTGAAGACAAATGGCATTAATATCATGATTGAAACCAAATGATAGAAGAAACTTATGTACAAGTCATTAACAGTAAGGATATGTGGCACTATGAAGTCCAACACCCCAAGCATCAAGGGAATTCACCTCTGAATAGGCTGAGGGTGATAGGAGAAGCTTATGTGATCACTATAGTGGAAGCTAAAGTATCATATATTTTGAAACTAGACACATATATTATAAAATCATAGATAGAAATTGTTCTATTTTATTATTGGTATATACAATCTTTTCTATAATGATTTGTTTTTGAGAACATCATATCAAACTAATGTACACTGATAAAGTATTTTTTTAGTTAATTATCCTAAGAGTATTTTTATTTCATTTTGAATTTACTTCGTAGTCTCCCTTATGAGGCATAAAAAATCATTAGTGGAAAATTTTATTTCAATAATAATTTTTTATTTTTAATTATGATTTTTTATGGATTTTCTCTACAATTTTAATATATTAATCAATTATCAATATTTAGATATACTATTATTTAGGTGTACATAATCCATTATTTTCAAGTGTAAGGCATAAACTCCTAAGTATTTTCAAGTCCCATATCATATATCTCAGTTAAATGAATGTATTAGAGAAGAGGAAGATAATAAAATATATATGTCTTTTAAGTAAATCATATGTGTAGAAGATGTACCCTATGTAAACTCATGAGTTTATGTATTTCCGATGGAATTACCTCATAATCAACTTAAGAGTGAAGTTTAGTTTTCCAATGAACACATTCATGATATAAGAAGAATATATAAATCTTTCTATATAATAACACTAGTGTAGTTTTAAAACATTAAGAAATAAATATAGGTTGTTTTTATTATTTATATAAATTCCTATTTGTTTCACCATGAAAACACAAAATTTTATTCATGAAAAATAATGATGGTTTTATGATAATGTGCATAGATTATAGGGAGATGAAATTTATTACTATAATGAATAAGTATTTTTTCCACTCATTGATGACATATTTGATCAATTTCATGGAGTAAAATATAATTCTCTAATATATCTTCAAATTAAATATAATCAATTAACGTTGAAGAAGGAGGATCTATCAAAGACATAATTTTATATAATAATTGGAAATTATGATTTTATTGTAATTCCATTCCGATTGTGTGATAAATATTATCATTTTTTGGATATGATTAATAGAGTTTTAATTTTTTATCTTGATAACATCATGGTGGTAATCATTGATGATATCAAGATATACACCAAAATATTTGAAGATAATTAGAAACATATGTAAATAATTCTTGAGAAACTTACTGAAAAGAAAATATATTTGAAATTTAGAATCATTGAATTTTATATTGAATTAGTTTATTTCCATGTCATATTATCTATAATGGTTGAATATGTATTGATAATGTGAAGAGAATCTTTGCCTTATAATTTTCAAAAATGGAGAATATAATAGATATACATAGTTTTCTTGGTTTATTTGGAATCTATAGATGATTTTCTAGAAATTATGACCTTTTGGATAACCTATAATACTAATTGACTCATAATGTGTTTAAATTATCAGGTTCATTTGAATTTGAATAGTGTTTATAATATAAAAAGGCAGTGATTGATTAATGAATTAGTTTTTTACATTTATATCATGAAAATATGGATTCGTAAAATAAATTGATTAATTTAAGAAAGGACTATGTTGTGTCATTATGTGGTCTGATAGAGTGTGTTCTTATTCAAAAATTACATTGAAGAAATAAAAATAGAGCGTTCAAACTCATGGACATGAGTTTGAAGAAGAAATAATGAAATTGATGATATACATGCATTATCTCGATGGTCAATTATATAGAATATATATATAGAACAAAAATGATGGACATATGATTAACCTCAATAATAGATCAAGATGAGTCAAAGAAGATGGGTTGAACAGATTAAGGAATATGAATACATTAGACACTCTGACCCTTGGAAGGAAAATAATTTGTATCATGAATTGAGTAGGAGTTAACATGGGTTCTGACCATGATGATAATTAATATATATCCTATATTTATGGATTCAGTAATGATGGTTATGAAATATTTTAGGAAAGGGGATACATATTTATTTTTTAATGAAATTTCTAAACCCTAATTTATAGAAAATATAGTGATGTAACAACAAGATGATATGGAATTATGAAGTATGATTAATGATGTGAATGATGTGAAATTGAAAAATGTTATCTATAAATATGATTGTTGATGTTTTCAAAGTGTTTCTGTTTTCCTTCCATACATGAAATGAAGAGGGATATATGATAAAAATGGCACAAATATAATTAATCTAGACAAAAAATTAGTATTAATTTATATAGGTATATTAAATAACTTTTTTTAATGTGTTTCTATGAAGAGAGAAATCATAGACTATGTATCCAGATGATTAGTGTTCCAGCAAGTAATGTATGAAAGATGAATTCATAAAGGAGACATAATATCATTTCATCTATTTATATAGATGTGGAAAATTATAAATATAGTGTTTCTAAATGTATTGATGAATAATCAAATGCTAAATAATGTTATATGGGTAATTTTTTTCACATTAATAAGAAAATACATTTTATAATATTAATGAAAGATCTGCCAAATGATTTCTATATATGTATCTATATTAGTGAATTTATAGACTTCATAGGGGACCTATATAAATTATATCTGATCATGATCCTTTATTTATATTGAAATTATAAATGATTTTTTAAATGGTTATCAACAAAAAAAAAAATATAAACATGCTAACATTCCTAAACTGATAGACAATATTAATGGATAATTAGGATACTTGAAGACATGTTGAGATCATGTTCTCTGTACTTCCATAGATAGTGGGATAGATATCTACATCTGGGGTAATTTTCAAAAAAATAAAAGTCCCAATTAAATAATATCAATCGAAAAATATGCGGAATTTTAATTTTGGAATTTTTTATAATCCACATTGTTTGGGAGAAGTTGGAGAAAGGATGGTAGTGGGCCTAAAACATGTAGATGAGATAAAATTTAATATACTATAAATATAAGATCATATCAAGGAATCTCACTATTGAAAAATCACTTCTAACGAAATTAATTTTAATAAAATAGAAATTAAATTATGGTGTCCTTTATTTAAAAAGGTTTCACATTGGACATGATTTGTACAATTTTTCAAGAAATGGATTTTAATCTCAATGTACATCAGGTGTTTTGAAATAACTAAGAGAATTAGAGTTTAGCTTACCAAATGGTTATATCACACTACCTATCTAACGTACATGATGTCATAAATATTTATCTTTTAGGAAAATATATGATGGTTCTAACACAAATTAATTTATATCATTGAATTTATTTGGAATCTCACATGTCTGATAAAAAAGATCCAGTTCAAATTCATGACATTACGATGCCTGTATTACAGAATCGGAAAAATCAGCTTGTGAAATAGCATTGGAGAAGCCACATACTGGTGGAGAAAATATGGGACCTTAAAGAGTATATAATGACATAATTCACAAACTTATTTAGTTGAGGATATGTATCCAACTTCATAAAAAAAATATTTGGGGGTCAATTAATGTTTGAGACACTACTTTAGTAGGTACACACTATATCCCAAAACAATTACATAGTGTACAATCTAAAGTTCCTTTATTCATGACCTTTTTATTCTAATATTTTAATTATATTTTTAGCAAATTAACATCATTTATGGATTTGTAATTTTAATATTAGATGAGGATATTGTTTTTTATAATTTTATAAAATAGTTGATTTTTTGATAATAGTTAAAAATAATGTTTTAATGAAATCATTGAAATTTAGGACTTTATTATATTATTATTAAAACCTATAAAAATATAAGAAAATTTTAATAATATAATATGTCTTTATCGAGAAAACTATTCATTTAAACACGCAATTATAAATTTATAAAATCAATATTCAACATTTTATGAATATAAGTAATATTTTAATAAAAAGATGGATACTTTTTTCCTTTTTTAAAATTAAAATGTATATGGGTCTAATTCATTTTTTTCTCTAAAAAACAAAAAATTATCATTTTTTTCACATTAAACTAATTTTTATCATGAAAATATAATAAATTTCAAATATTATCTTTCACAAAATATTTATGATTAAAAATGATGTTTTTCTAAAAATGGGTTTAGCACGAAAATGTGTTGATGTTAAATTTTAATTTTATTAAAACAATATTGTATCAGGTAAAATGAATTTAGTATTTTGAATAATTAGGTTCAAAATATCTTATAATGTCCTTTAAAATATAGTAAATTACAATTAAATTACCTATTTATAAACTAGTTAGCACAGTAAAACCAAAATATTAAAAATAAAAAATTCTCCGAGTAGAAGACTTTTTTTCAAATGAATGGATAAAGAATGATTGACCATATTTCATCCCTTGCTAATTTTTATATATTTTTATGAATTTAAACTTTTATAATATTGTCTTTTAATTTTTTGGTTTATATATTAAATAATTCCATTTTAACCACTTATAAAAGGGTCATATAACGGCCCCTTCAAACCCCACAAAATTTATTTTCCTTATGAAAAAATATAATTATTCTATCCCCTATTTCTTTAATTGACACATTCATGTTTATAGTTACATTATATCATCCTAATTCATATTTTTCCAATTATCCCTCTTAATGAAATCTCATGTCTTCTACATGACTTCTAGTTTTCCATATTTTATTTTTATTTCTATATTAATTTTAAAAATAAAGATTTATCTGTACTAAATTATAAATTTTTTATTCTTTGTACCTAAAAATTTAGTCTACAAGAATATATATTTAACACAATTCCCTTTTAACTTAATGAAAATAGAAATGATATTCATGAGTTTTTGTGGACTTCATTTTCCAGAACATTCATACATGGATTTTTGTAATATAAAAATTAATTAATAAATATTAGATTTATATTTTATTTAAGATTTTTATAGTATAAATTTTTTTATTAATTTAAACTATTTGATGGAAAATGAAATCAACAACCATGAGTACATGTAGACTACTGCATCCATGGAAAGATTAATTTCAATTTTTTATCTTTTCGTTACGAAGAATAATCAATCACCATGATAATGGGATCAATGGATTAATATGATTTTGATGAAATAATAATGATTCTATATGGATAATTGTGAAATCTATTTACAAAATGAGAATGAAACAACTATGGTAAATCCAATGATCCAAAATAGTGTTCTTAAAGGAAACAATTATTTCTTAATTCAATTTAATAAACTTTTATATGTTATATTAATTATGTGTAACATTAAAATTCCGATCTTATTCACTATTAATCATTAAAATAAATTACATATCCTTATAAAATTATTATTGTAGAAATAAATATCTTAAAAACAATACATTATTTTTAATATGTTCTTATTTGGGTTTTCTTAACCACAACTTGAACAATACAACAACATTATGTCACAGAGGTCAATAAGAATTTTATTCCTTATAATATGTGATAATAATTAGTAAAAAGTTATTATATTTTAGTTTTATAATGTTAACATTAATATTAATATAATTAGTTAAGATACAAATATCAGTTTATTAAAAACCATTGAAACATGCTCTTCATCGATTTCATCCTTAAGTATCACAACCAAAGAATATATATAATAAAATTATAAAATTATAAATAATTATGAATCCTCCATTAATTCACATTTATATTCTAGTAATTATGAACAAGGAATGATTAATTAACAACAACACCTCATATAGAAAACAAATTTAAGAACATCAATATTACTCACACAAAATATTGAAAATAAATTATAACTATATAATATACATGTAGAGAAAAATATAAATGAATTTTATAAAAGGTAATAGATATTAACATTTTTATGAAATATTTGTTTAATATAGTTATTTTTAATGTAGTAGATTTATTTTATTTAGTGGAATTCAAAAATTATGTTAACAGTTTTAGGACTATAATTTAATTACATTTAAAATTTTATTTATTGTTAAAAAATTTATTTTTATGGGGTACCTCACATACCAAGATGGGTCGCCATCTGACCCAGCAACCAGATCCGTCTGTGGAATCACCCGAGGAGGGTTCTCGATCCCTCGGGTTAGAATGTAGTTACCGTGTATCAATAACATCCCTTGGGAATTATTTTACACAATTTCAAACATTTAAAAAATAGAAAACTTTTAATATTCAAAAAATAAAATTACACAACCAAAAAATCCCTTAACGATTTTTAGAAACATTAGGAAAACCCCCAAAAATGAATAAAATAATGAAAGCTAAAAACTCCAACCAAAACCTTCATGCCACATGAGGGACCATATCATAAATCATCCTCAACAAAACCCACTAGAGAAGACCACTAAAAACATGATCCATGATCTCCATACATCATGGATTTACCTAGAATAAACATACAACAAGACCGACATACACCCAAGGGTGTATCTAGCGTGTGAGCCAAAGCCCAATAGGATTCCACCCAAGAAAGAGGTCCCATGATATAAATAAAATGATAATATATCATTCTTATCCAAATTCGAAATTAAAAATACACAGATATGAAATAAAAATTTGTTGGTAAATATTTTAAAATGAACACATTGAAAGAAAACTATTTCACAAACAGAAACATATATGAGAAGGGGATTTTATAAATATAACATAGACTCATGTTGTCCTTTTTATACCGACATATGTCACCACATAATATATAGAAGATAAGTATGGGGATATTACTTATGATTAATCTATCCCAAGTGGGACCTTAGAACCTCGTACCACGACGAAATGTGCTATATTAACCTCAACTATCAACATAAATCTTGTAAAAGCCACTAGAGAGGGGATACATCCATAATTATAGTATAGATCAATCATAATCATAGTTTAGTTAGTGTTGTAAGTGTCAATCTATCTAAGTGAATCCAGGAAAATCCACTTTCGTATCACTAGTTTACTAGTTCTAGTCTTCCCACATAGATACTTAGGATACCCTTGTGCTCGAATTAAAGTTCACATGTCAAACATAACACCACATTCAAATAAACATTCTAAAAATTATAAAAAACAAATAATGATCACCAGTTTTTATAAACCAAGACACATCACATTTTACACACACACACTAATACCATTTTTAAAGAATTTTTTCACTACTTTAATAATATATAAAACACATTTTAAATAATCTTAAGAGGGTCACATGATAAGATTGATAATTTTCGTAGTCCAAGACCATTTCCAATCCATGCACACATACCCTTTTAAATTCATAACATGATTCCCCTCATTTCAAAAATTTATGAGTCATATCTAAAAGTACATGACAAGCCAAACATGACAATGTATTGCATTTCCCTTTTGAAAACTTATAATAAAACTCCTTTAAACCGTATGTTACTTTGAATACACAATTCACACCATAAGAAGAACCCAAATAAAGTCCAATGGAATCCCATATTAAAGCACACACATTAAACCTTCATATTTCCATTTATAATATTATATTTCACTACATAATCTTGTCAAAACGATTAAAATTACTTTCTTTTCTACATAATTAAACCATAAAAATTTTTATATATTAAAAAACTCATATTAAATTCATCTAATAATGCTAAGGCATGGAAACACCTAACTCTTATGAAGAAACATCCTTTATAAGGTGTGAAATTACATTCACACCTCCCTTTCACCGCAAATTAGAAAGAAGGAACCATAATCATGAGTATAAAAACCAAAAAAACCCAAGATTAAAACCCTAAATCATACCACATACTCACTAGATAAAAAACCCCTAAGAGAGAGGAAGGAAACCCCAGGATAGGGGGTAAAAAAAGAGAGGAGAAGAAAAAAATGAGAAATATAGAAGAATCTGGACAACAACTTCTCAAAAAATGGTGTCCATGGAGTGGGGATGGGGGAGGGAGGCACACCTAGGGAGTGGAGGGCCAATATGGTCATGAAATGGATGGAATGAGGTAAAATATGGGAGAGAGAATGTTAAACCCCTCAAATTTTAATGTGATGGAAGATACACATGATTAGTCTGTATGGTTTGTTAAATCATGTAGAAACCATGAGGATCATTCTATTCGAAGAAAGACATCTACATGGTTACCTAAGATGAGGTTCACGACCCTGTGGATGTCGTGCGGTAGGTTCGGTCTCCTACTGCATGGTTTCCTAGGTTAGTCCATGGTTACTATTAATCGTTCGCAAACCACACACATAGTCTTACACACCCCAAAATTCTTGTTTTACTAAAAAAGACTCTTAATAAACACAAGGGTGAAAGAAATATCAATGATTAAATGTAAATGATACCTCGAGGATTCAAACCTGTCATACTCAATTTCACATAAAACAACCTAACACCCAACGTGAGTCGGAACAATGGATAAAATTAAAACCATGTGTGAATATTCTACCAACCAAAATACTTTCAACCTCCAGAAAGCTACAAAAAGGCATAGACCAACAGAAGAAAAATAATCCTTCACATTTCAAGGAGGTACCCAATGAACATCAAATGATATGATAAACAAGAACACTTTCATTAAAGGAAGATACTTACAAAATGAATTCAGGATGCCCAAAATGGAATAATTGCTACGTTTCACCCACCCCCAAAATTGAAAATATCTCATGTTGAGTGGTTAAGTGAAAAGAATAATTCCACAATGAATAATCCCAAAAGTCAAACAAAAATATCACCATTACTACTAGATTGAACGCACACCACATGTATGAAATAAACATCCAAAACAACAGAACATCCAAGGAACACTACCACAACCTTAATTCAATGAAACTATTAGGGATTATCCAACCCCCACATTTACACAAGGGGGGAGATTTCATTAGATAGTTCCAAAAAAGACCCCTACCACCATTCACAATACAAAGAAAAAAACTAATGTACAGACATAGGGAGGCCTGAATAGACTCCCCACTATAAGAGATAAGTTACATAGCTTCTTTCAGAGAAATTTCTATGAGACCCATAGTGTGTATCACCACCATAAGATCTATCACAATTAAACAAGCTCAAGGAACATCCCTCAAGAACACAAAAATCCCCACCATAAGGGGATGGGATGGAATGGACAAAATATTAGATTAAGAAAACCTTGACCGACAATACCACCACTTCACATCCCCGATTAACCGCAACCCAACCACAATCGATTCACAAAAACTGGTCACAAGAGGTCCATAAAAAGTGGAAACTAACACCCAGTGGAATATAAAAATCAGGAATTTTAGAAGACAAAACATAATCCCTCAGCATACCTAAGGGAAAAAAGTTAAATTAGGAAATGATGTTCCAAAACCCACAAGGGTATAAGATCTAGGATACCTAAACACAAAGTAGACAACCTCTCTTAATCTAAGGAGGGACACTACATCAGCATAGTTCACAAAATTGAGGAAGTGAGTCCCCAAGTCCTCTTTCACATCATTGGACCACATGGAACATGATTGATTCAAAAGTTGACTTAAACTTCTTCCATTTCCAACACTGATAGATGATATTAGATCGGGGTCCCTTATACTCATGGGGTTCCTGACTATGAGATAGCATAACTCCAAAACCTGTGGCTGGAGATCTATTGATTGATGTAGCTCCTAACTCATAGTCATGAATTAAAACCCCAAAATGGGACTTCATTTTCTGGTGCCACAAGAACCCATACTATAATCAATACAACACCATAAAACATAAAAAACCCCCAACATCTACTTACTCTTACATGACACATTCACCAAGACAAGGGTTTATAAGGGGTAAATAAAACACATATTTACCTTAAAGAAGAAACATCAGAAGTAAAAAAGCATTGTGAACACTCCCATACGAATAGAAAAATTTGAATCTTCCCAAGAAGAATACACACTCCTATCAAAATAGGAACTCCCGTAAGATTCAATGAAATCCACAATTGAAACCGATAGAAGTATCCCAAGGTTGGGGACCTTAAACTGGGTCCCAATAGCTTGAGACATCTTCAATTGGCCACAATATCCTCTTAGGGACAGATTATCCACACTAGTGGCCTAGAATGAACCCTCACATAAATTAATCCAACAAAAGACCGATGGTTCATTTAGAATAGTATCCCACACCATCAAATCTAGGATGCTTCAACCTTTCCACAATGGAATTCATTTCAATTGTTACAAACAGAACATTCAAACATAATAATGTCATAAATCACCCTTGACTATCATACGACTCCAGGAATCCAAATATACATTCAAACCCTCTCACATCATCTCTCCCACTATGAGGGGGTCCTCTTAATTGAAAAAGGATAGGTAAATTTAATTTTAAAAAGAGATTACCTACATTGATCGTCCATAGAGATAACCAATAAAAAATATCCCAGGTTATAGGTCAATAATGCATTAACTCCTTACGAGGGGCATACATTATCCCTAGAGGAAAACCAAAGTCCCAAATCAAACCGGTCTATTGAAAAGGCATACCATGTAAAAACACCGAATGTTTGAGGAAACCACTAGAAAGGCCTCCTAACACACTTCTACAAATGAAATACTGACCACCACTTCAAAACAACTCACCAAATAAACACAAACATTTGAAATCATTCAGAAAAAAGGGTTTTTTCAACCCCCAAACACCCCACAACAACAATCCCAAAATAAAAAAAATGCATACCACACCTTTTTCATAAAAAACACATTAAAGATAAAACATTATTGGTGAGTTTCACATTCACCAATGGTATTCCATAGTGCCTTTCACATGCATTTTTCTCATTCCAAACAAAGAACCCATTCCTTTTTCATCCTTATCTTATCCACATGACCCATCACAGTGATACAAAAGGTTAAATAAAAAATCTTCCACTTTCCCAAAAAATTAATCCCAGCATTCCATTTTGACTATATTCTAAATTTCATTTTCATAACCTACTCACCACAAAAATCAAAACACATTCTATATTTTGAAAACCTTTTTCCAAAAAAAACAAACCATTAAATAACAAACTCATCTTCAAGCCTTATAGATCAGCCTAAAAACATTAAATTAAACTTCAAAACACTCCAGGATTCACAAAAAAAAACTCCATTTAATCATTACTAACTCATTTAAAACTCATTTATTCTCATTTAGAACATGATTCTATAAATTCATCAAACTTTTTTCTAAATCCCACTAATTAACAAATCGAAGGCTTTTTCCAAAAATAACTCATAAATTTTCAAAACACTTCATCCCATTAAAAATACGTTCAAACAGATTAAAAAACCCATTTGAAACAAGGTATTGTCCAAAACCATTTAAACACAATTTATTATTTCCAAACAAATTATTTCAACAAACTAACCATTTATGTCATGAAAATCCAATTATGATAAACTAATACCCATGTACTCAAAAACACTTTCATTTTAAAAAATCTAGTCTCACACAATATTTAAACAATGGAAATCGAAATGGTTTTCCAAAACCAAAGGAGAAATAATACCATGTGAGATGAAATTAGTGTCATCAAGATTCATCGACATATGGTTGGAGGTTGTACTCTAATCACTCCACTTTAATAGATATTGTTATAGGGAAATGTTTTCATCATCAGATGGCTTGTCAGGCCCTACAAGATCACTAATACCATTGAACCAACCCTATTTTCTTTTTCCTATACATTAATGAATGAAAAAAACCAAATGAATCAGATAAATCCGGACTTCACTAGCTGACTTGAGTCCTATCACAAGGTATGATGACACCACACAATACTAGTAACCAGAACATCAAGTCTAAAAATACCTACTCTAATCTACCCAAACTCTTCCCCAACGAACAAGACACAAAGTGTCTGACCTTATATGATACCATTTTTTAAAAATCATTCTGGTTGCCATCCGACCTAGTGCCCGACCTAGTCATTGGAATCACCTGACAGGTGTTCCTGATCCCTCTGGGATGGAAACTAGTTCCTGGGTATCAATAGTATTATTTGGAAAAAAAATTACCCAATTGCACGCATGAAAACAATAATAAACCTTATAATATTACAAAACTAAAATTACACAAACAAACAAGCCCTTAACAATTTTCATAATTGATGTTTACAATTTATGAAAAACTCTAAAAAGGACTATAATATTGAAAGATGAAAACTCTAACCCAATCCTTCGTTCCACATGAGGGGCTATATCCATAATACACTACCACCAGACTCACTAGAGTAGAGGACTTCCAATCCACACTATAATCCTGAAACATCCTGACTGTGCCTATAATAAACATTCAACAAGACCTACATACACCCTAGGGTGTATGTTGGGTGTGATCCAATAACCAGTAGGATACCAACAATTTATGAGGTCCCATGATAAAACATGAAAATTTTATCTCACATGGCCATATAAATTCACACTTTAACAAAACACATTTAATAAATACATTAATTAGGTAAACATTTAAAAAAGTACACTTTGAAGGAAAACCATTTCCCAGACACCATCTTAAATTAGAAGGGAATTTTATAAAAATAAAACACTCAAGTGGTCCTACATATGCTGATGGATAGAACCACATCATATATAGTAGGTCCACATGGGTAAGTCCCATATATTTTATCTAGCTTGAGTCGGACCCTAGAACCTCGTACCTTGGTGAATGGTGTATTGTAACCACAATCATCAGCATCCTCATGCATGATCCAGTACATAAGAGAAACATAAAAAAAAATAGTGGGGATCAATCATCATCATAGTTTAGTAAGAATTGTATGCATCAATCCAGATAAGTGAGATCGGGACAAGCCACTTCTGTATCTCTAATGTACTAGTTCTAGATCACCCACATAGATTCTTGGGATATGATCTAATTAATGTTCATGTTTCAAAAAAACCACCACATTCACATACACATGATAAAAATTATTAATATATGGGTAAATCATCACTTTATATAAACCAAGACACTTCCCATTTTATACACACATAACAAAATCTTTTTTATGTATATTTTATAACACATGAAAAATTCACAAAACCCATTTGGAATTATCTCAATAAGTCCAAATGGTCAATTTATCCATTTTTATGGGTCAAGGACCTTTCAAATCCATGGAAAAAATACCCCTTTATGTTGAAATCATGATTCCCTCCATTTAATCAATTTTTTATCATATTTAAAAATGATGGAAAATCCATACATTCCAAATTATTACATATACTTTTTAAAAATATACAACAAAATTAAGTCACACAATAAGTGCCTTTGAAAAAATGATTTTCAGCAAAAAATAACTATAAATCATTTCAATGGAATCCCACACTAAACCACAGACATAAAACATAGCCATTTCCCTTTATGAAATTTATTCGCACCACATAACAATGTCAAACCACATAAAGAATTATTTTTCACCACCTAATTAAACCACATAATATATTAATAAATTCAAAAAATCATATAATATCCATTTGATAATTTTAAGGCACATATCCACCAACCTCCCATTATGAACCTTCTAGTAAAACATCTGAAAATAAATTCTCACATCATTCACACCATGAAGAGGAAATTAGGATCCCTAATCAGGAGAATCAAACCCAAATTCCCAATATTAAATCCCTAACTCAGACCCCATACCCTCTAGGGAACTGAAACCCCTAAAGGGAAGAAGAAAACCATAGGATAGGGGAAAAAAGAGAAAACAGGGATTACATGAGAGATCTTGGAGAATCCAAAACAAATATTCCAAAAAAAGTTGTTTCCAAAGAGAGGGTTGATAGAGGGAGTTTCACTTAGGGGGTGGATGGTTGTGAGGGTTGGTGAAGGGGTTGCAATGTGGTAAAATTCGAGAGAGTGAGAAATAGACCTCAAAAATATAATATGATGGAAGATCTGCAGGGTTAGTCTGAATGGTTTTGTAAACAATGTGGCTACTGTGTAGAGTGTTCTATCCAATGGAAGATATCCTCATGATTACCTAGGTAGAGACATATAACTGTGTTGAGTTCATGCATTAGGTTTTATCTCCTACCACACGATTTTCTGGGTTGGTGCATGGTTACTTCGAGTCATGCGTAAACCATTCACCTAGTCCTCCAAACCAAAAAATTCTAATTTTCCTACAAAAAATTCAAAATAAACTCAAGGATGAAAGCTAAAATAAAGATATAACGGAAAGGATACATATATGTTTGTAACCAACCACACCCGGTTATAGAGAGAACAACCAAAAACCCGACCTAAGCCTGAACAAAGGGAAAATTTAAAACATGGGTGTGACATGGTTTCTACTAGGACATTAATATTTTTTATAGTGATCCCCATATTATTCATGGTAATTAATATTTCATTTAAAATTAAATTATTCAATGTTTTTTGACTAGAATGTAAATAAGGCTAATTTGGGCCTTCTATTTAAAATTCCCATTTCTAACACAATTTTATTATTATGCACTTTATTTCAATTATTTAGAGTATATACTACATATTAGATCAATTATATCTAGAATTTTATTTTACTAATAGAATTTTATGTTCAATTTCATAATCTCTATTTCATTGGGGTTTGGATTGGGATATTACCAAATGTAACATAAAAAAATGATAAAATAATTATATTGTATTCAATAGATCATCTCCCACACAATAGTAAGTTAATTTATGTTTCACACAATGATTATTTTATTCAATATATTTCATTATAGACAATACTGAGTTTTACCAAACAATAATATATTATTGTCATTATTATTTAATATATATGATAGCCATTGTAATAGTCGGTATAAATATAACTAAATAATTTATTAAAATACATATTTTACAAAAATTTGTTTTTATTTATTCAATAAAATAAAATTATAATCAATTAAAATAAAAAGAATAATTTTATAAAAAATAATAATTTTTTGAAAGAAGGATTAGTCACTCTTTGTGCACAAAATTTAAAATTAATTATTGGCACCGTTAAAATATTTATTTGAACAAATATACATAATTTTTAAAATTATAATAACCAAATTATCTAGTGGGTATTTTTTTTTGATTTTTCTGAAATATGTATTTTTTTTATCAATAGTGGAAAATACTGAATTTTAATTGAAAAGATCATTTTTGTTAATATTTTTATATGGGTAAATTATTTTCTAAATTTATTCTAAAGTAAAAGTTGATAAATATTACTTCAATTAATCTAATTGAGGTCATTAGAGTCATTATCATTTTGAATATTAACATATCATCATTGTAAATATTTGAACATTTCCTTACTAAAAACCAGCTTTCTCGTCATATCTATTTGATTAATTTTAAAATGAATTCTCCCACATATGTGTATTGAATTTGGAAAAATTTATTTAATATTTTCATACATAATAATTTTTTATTTGTAATATGTTTTACTTAATATTTGATGAAAATAAATAATCAAAATGGAAATAAAATAATTTCCATGATTAAGGTAAAAATGGATTTATTGGGGATCAAACTAAGATGATAAGGGTTTTGAATGACCTAAAAACATGACCAACACCAATTTTAGAGAAATAATTTTACCTTTAATATTATATTTTTGATAATTATCCTTTTTATGTATTTATATTTGACGAAAAATGGTTATGATTTAATCTTCTAAAAAAACCAAATGTGCCACTCACCTCACATATAACAGGAAACCTTACCTCCTCTCTTATTCACTAATTCATACCCATTTGGTTTACCTAATATCTAAAAATTACATTTCAATTTCCCCATAACAACCCTAGAATATGTATTTTGGAATTAATCTAATCTAGCTAACAATTTGGTAGAAAAATATTGAGAAAACCCAAAAGAGAGGTTACATTCTTCGAACGATCGTTTTTATTTTCGTTATTTATTAACCCTATAAATTACCTAGTAATCCATTATGAAATAGTAATGTAAGTATATTTTCAATATATAAATATTTTTACAGTAATGTTATTATATAAAACCATATATAATTCCATAAAATGGGTACGAATTCATCATTTATATGTATAGAGGACTAGCGTCTTTCGAACAGATGTGAATAAGTTTTTCATTACCACATAAACGAGATGGGTATGCTAACATATCAAAAGTATATATATGATAAAATAATTACACCTCATTATTTATGATATTATACACACACACCTAGATATATATATATATATATATTATGTCCATTCCATATGGTATACAATAATGTCGCCGGTGTTTACGATGAACTACCACCTCACAAAACGATGTGATTCATCATTACCCAAAATTCTTCATGGAAGGTGATTAAGATATATTTATTAATTATATGTGATATTCAAGAAATAATTATTATATTAATGGTTTATATATCATTATGAAATGATAATATATATTTTTCCTTATTACACTGAAAATGATAAGATCATTGGTGTGTGTATGGGATGCCACATTCATGAATTGATGAGGCTCTATTTTCATCACCATATCCTATGGATGATATATATAACTATATATATATAATATTTTATTTTTTATATTATTATGAATATTTAATTATAAAATACTTCTTACCTCTTTTCCATAATGATAATTGAAAAACGAAAATGTTACTCAACTGTATATATGAACTACCGTCCCCATGATTGTAACATAATTCATTTTTCATAATCATACATAATGATTGTTTCAAAAAGTAATTTCATTTTACAAATATTATAATTATTCCATTATTATTGTTTATATTATTTAAATATATAATATATGCAATTATTATATTTTTTTATGATGAAATAGACATGAGTAAACAAGACATTGACACTCGAAACACCGGATATAATGAAATATTATTGATGAACATGTCATAAGATATTATAAAATGATCCTATATTAAATTATAAATATTATAAATATTCTATTAAAAGTTGAGAATATTTGTTATACTACTATTCCAGAAGTCAATTCTTTTTCAATCCTAATGAAGCGTGAGGAAAGGGATCTCATCTCAATTTCATTTCATTGTTGCATATTGTGATGTTATGCACCTAATTTCTATTATACGATGTATATACATACCCTTTTACATGTTATATCATATTAAATAAAAATTAATGTTTTTTAGGTTTCAATTTGAATTTTTTAATCCAATTGTATATGAAACTAAAATTACAAAGTGGTAAAGAAATTTAAAATTCAATTTCTTTTAATTGGGTTATATTACATATTTATTATCATTGATTTTATAATATTCTATTTATAATTAATTTTGATAATCATATATTGTATTTTTTCATTTTTATGTGGGTTAATATTAGATATAGATAATAGATTCATTGATTAATTTTCACTTCAGTGTTATGAGTGTTGTAAGGATTTATTTCACAATCTCATTATAATTGATATTATTTATTAATGGATTATAGTTAAAGGAAATTATTTTATCATATACTGGTAAAGCAATTTAATTTTATAATCCTCTATATGTTAATACTATTGTAAATTAACATTACCATCTTTCTTCTCTATGGTACATAAAATTATTTATACATGGTTTTTAATAAAATCTTACTTCATTTATATCTTCAATATGATATTTTTTTTATTCCAATACCATGTTTTATAATAAATTATTTAAAAAATGTTTTTTAACCTCCTAAAATTATTTATAAAATAAAAATTTAAATTTTTTTTATTTTTTTTTGAAATTGACACTTTCTAACCAATTTATAATGACAAAGGAAAGTTCATTTTAACTTTAACAGAATGTACATAATTACCTTCTCACATGAACATCATTTCATTGAATCTTTAAATAATTTTTTCTAGTTTATTTCTAGATATATTTTTTTCTAATATTATAGAAATTTATAGTTTTTCAAATTTACATTTAATTCAATATTAATTTTTTATACCAATGACATTCCCTTGAAATGGTCAAATTTCTATGATCATTGGACTATAAATTTTTAGAAATTGAACTTATTATTTTTCCTGGATATATTTATTTTTTAAACCATATATGATTTATATATACATTGTTCTATTTTGAAATTAATATTTTTTATCTATAGAAATACTCAAAAAAATCTATATTTTTAATAAATATGGATATTGGATGAAAAATCACATTTTTTAAAATTAAAATTATTTTTCTATATATAAAGAATACTCTGCACATTCACAACATGGGTGGGGACCTATTATAGATAACCTCTCGATGAATCAGTAGTCTCTTGAGATGAATTAGTTGGCGAGCCTTAGTTAATTGGGGTTCTACCAACCAATTCAAAAATATCTCGTAAGAGGTCTTGAAAGTATAAGTATCCCGATCCATATTTCATGAGTGTAATAATTAATACATGCCTTCATTCAAAATTCATTTATTATTTTCCAGGAAGTTTTCCAGTTGATATTTTCTCTATATGTATTTGATTTTTATTATTTTGATTAAATGGTTTGTATTTCCCATTCTTTAACTTAAAATTTTTATTATTCCATACCTAATTATGGTATTAATTTTATTGATTAAATTGAATATGTTATTAGTTATTTACATTTACATTGATTTTTATAGTCATTCGTATCAATGAAATTTGTGTTATGATATTTTAAATTTTATATTGTACACTACTTATTGATTAAACTATAATTATTCTGTATAGGTTCCATAATACATAATCCTTACTAAAAATCAGATCTCACCCTTATTTGTTTCTTTTCCAAAGAATCGATATATTGTACCTTGAATGATATGAATGAATATGATAGTGGGTATAATTATATTCCTTAAGAAATAATTGTGTATTTTTGTATTAAAATTAAATACGTAAATCATGTATAAAACAAGTCTACCAAGACTACTAAACTATTTGGACCTTTTAGATGTGATTCATTATATCTTATGAAAAATTATTAAAGAAGGAACCGGCTTGAGGAAACTGTGTTCAATGTTTCCACATTTGGTATCAGAGGAAATTTGTTAGAAAACTCAGGAACGATATTTTGGAAAAAATATATTAGGGAACATAACCCCATGATAAACATTTAGGATATGTATATAAATATGCTAATGTTTTAGTATGAATGATATTATAGAGGTTTTATAGAAATTCATCCTTATATGGACATTATAAGTGGATGAGGTTTGGGAATAGAGGTACTTATGGGTAATAACTCTAAAATGAGAGCATTTGGGATTGAACCGAATATCACATGGTTAAAATCAATGTGATGAACTACGAACTGAGTTAGAGACCCATAAGGGATATTCATAGCACAATTATACTTTTTTACAAGCCATAATGAGGTTTTTGAATAAATAATGAAAATCAATAACCTAGTATAAACCTAATGTGACATTGATTGAATAAAATGTTGTCTCAAAAAAAATGGAAAATTTTTCATTCATGAAAAATAATGGATTAAAGTAATTATTTTCTAAGGAAAAATGATGAGTATGAAGAATTAAAATATTTTTCATCATAGGGATCCATTTATATTTCATTATTTTAAATTTGGATAACCTAATAACTACCCAATTAAATTCCATATTCTAATGTGTAAACCCCATTACAAGAAGAAACTCTAATGAAATAAAGTCTATGAAGTATTTATGTGTTGGGGTCTAGGAATTAAATTGTAGCAGTATTGTTTTACCAATACTTTTTTGTTTATAATATTTACGAAATGCCTATGAATTTTTTAAATTTTTAATCATATGTCTCCTCATTATCATAAGTTTTTTGGATACAATCATGTTTTTATGAGTTTAAGAATAATAATAACTTAAAATTCATAAACACAAAATTGATAGGATTTATATGATGAGAGTTTACCAATATTAAGGATACTTTGGGTATGCTTATGAAACCACAACCTTTTAGATTATTTTAGGTTTTATTGAATAATTTATTTGAGTATTAATGAGTTTACATTTTATAAAAATATTTTTTATGGTATTTATTACCATTAAAGTTGATATGATCATTAATGACATAGTAATAACTATCAAATAAAATTATTATAAATTATTTTATGAAATGGGTTGTATTGAAAACCATAGTTAAAGGGTTATTTAATGATTAATGTTTTTGTACAATGTCTATAAAATTGTTTGTGAACATTATTAGAATTATATTAATATAAATAATGGAAACAACCATGCTGGTTCAAACCCAATCACATCTTAAAAGGCCATGGTGCATGAACTCAGGTTTGAAGGATGATAAGGTTTTATCACCTACCATTTCCCAATGCGACGTCTTGGTTAATATTTCATTGATTGTAGTTAAAATACATAAAATATTAATAAAAATGATAAACTTGTGATGTTAGTTTTCATGCTAAGATATTAATTTATTATAATGGATAACGTGTGATAACTATATTGGTTTTGTTAAATAGATTGAGAGATAAGGAAATAATTGTTACTCTTTAATAGATCATAAAATCTTTTAAATATGAATATTTATTCTTCTAGAATATAAAATTATTTTTGGATAAACATTTCTTGGCATAAGGTATGAAATTGAAATGGATTAAATCACATCGTAAGGATGATATAGTGATTTTGGGATAGGTACATATCATGAATTTATATTTATATATATAAAAACATACAAAAAATATTTTCTCTACTTATATAAAATAATGATGTAAAAACTGACATCCAATTACATTCTTATATGATGAAACAAATTTTCATCTAAATTATCACAAATTTATGATTTTGAGGTTTTTAACTATCTATCGATCATTCACCTACAAGTGGTCAATGAATTAAATCACCCTCAATAATTATTTATTATTTCCTTCTACATCTATATCATCAAATGCCACCAATGTTCATATGCATAGAAATCTAGTTTTTTGTTATTCCATATGACCGTTGTAGTTACCTTTATCTCTTATTAAGTGGGTATTATATTAATTCTTTTGTAATTTTGGTTTTCAATAATGGTATTTCAAAATGTTAAATACTTTTATACTGAGATCATGTTTAAATTGCAAGGATGTAATTTATTTAAGTTTCGGAGAATGTAACACCCAAAAATTATAAATGAATAAAATTATATTTGATAGAATATCATACAAAAAATACTGATTTAGATTTTGTTACACATAAAAATTATTTTATTCAATGGATTTCATTACATGCACGGAAATGTTTTACTAATAAATAATATAACATTATCATTATTATTAAATATATTTCTTAACCATTATAACATTGGGTATGAATTGGATTAACTAAAATTTGAAAATATAAGGTTTACACATGTATATTATTTATATGTCGATTAAACATAAAATAATTATCATTATAACTAAAATGGTATATTTTCAAAAAAACATTAATTTTTTAAAGGATATATTAGTCAGGGTATGCAAAGAAAAATAAAAAATATAATTTTTAACAAATATAGAAAACAATTTGAAAACAATTATTTTTTGAACCTTAATATTAATGCTGATTTTTTGTATTTTTTGGAAATGATTCTTTTTTTATGAATGGCCAAAAAAATTAATTTTAATTGGAAAAAGAATTATATTTCAAATTATTTATAATGATAAATTATATTATAACATTTTTTGAATGAAAAAAAAAGCTCAATTTTTTATCAATTAATCTAATTTAGTTAATTGGAATAATTTTTATATTGAATTTGGATATAAATAATATGTAATATTTTTTATATTCTCTCATTAAAAACCAGTTTTCTCATCACGTATCAGATATTAATTTTCAATTAAATATTTATAATTATGTGAATTTAGTTTGGAAAAATTAATTACATCTTTGGATTCATCATAATTTATAATTTATTATATGATAAACATCTTTTTTGACAAAAATGAATTTTGGAAATAGTAAAAATTAATTACTGCAGTTAAGGTTAAAATTTATTTACTCAAGGGTTAAACTAAAAAGCTAAATGTAAAAAATGTTCTGTTAACATTTCCAATACCCATTTCTATCAATAAAGTGATGAAATATTCATTAGGTTTGAGAATTGAACACTTTGGATTCTTTTGGAATGATAAAAATATCAGTGTTATTGAATCATTTCACTAAATTGAAAGTATTCCACCCACCACAATTATAAAATGATACACTGTTGGCTATATTCATAACACATTAACACCGATTTGGTTTAGACAATCTTGTCTTAGATAACATCTCAACATGTATCTTATCATCCTAGAATCCTTATTTTGTGTATAAATCCATTTAAAGGATGGAATTTTGTGCAAACCTATGGAGGATAACTGAAGAAGAGGTAAAATTTTTCAACAAGTGTTTTTATTATATTTCATTATCGACCTAATTAAATACAAATTAATCCATGTCGATATAAGAACCATAGAATCATACATATATTTATATTTCATTATAATAGGGAAATTTCCTACAGCCATTTATACTTTCCACAAATTTATTATGAAATCACCATTCATGTTTACGGTGGACTACAGCCTCACGAACCGATGTCTTTTGTTTTTACATTAACTCCACTCATGGTGTGGTATGATAATTTATATAATGTTTTTATATGATATTTATAAAATAATTAAACCTCTAGAGTCATTATATTATATATTCAATTTTTGTTCCCTTTTTTAGTGGGTATGTTAATGTCACTTGTCTGTACAGTGGACTACCACCTTACGAATCGATGTGATTCGTCTTTCACTAACACTTTACATGGACGTTGATAAGGATAATGTTAATGATTATAAGTTATATAAGTTATATAATTATGATTTTGATGACATATTTACCATTTGGAAAGATAATATATCATTTTTCCCTTGTATTGAGAAATGATAGCATCATACATATATCATTTGAATACCACCTTTATGAAGAAATAAGACTATATTTTCATAACCACACACTATGTAATATATACAAATAGATATAAAAAAATAAAATTTATTTATTATATTATTAAAATTTTATAAGGAATAAATATTACTTACATCCTCCCCACAATGATCACTGAAAAATGGAATCATTACCCATACGTACATATGTCCTCCCATTTCCATGATGATAATGTACTTAATTTTTCAGAACCATATTTAATGATTGTTTTTAAAAGTATAATTGATGTGAAAATATGATAATTATTTCATTATTATTAGTCTAGAGATTATGGGACTATATAATATGTGCATGAGAATGATTTCTCAAGATGAACATGAATGATAAAAAAAGATAATTAACAAATGAACCGTTCAGAATAATGAAAGATTATTGACCAAAGGGTTATAATATATTATAACACTACCAGATATGATTTTATTAATATTGATATAATAGTTTTAAAATTTAATAACATGTTTAAAACCAATATATATGTGGTTATTGAGGGATCAACCAAAAGGAAGTATGACACAATTAATTTGATCTCAATTTCATTTAATTGAGGTATATTATAATGTTATGCACTTAATATATTTTATAGGAGTATTCTTGTAATTTTTCAATCCATTCTATTTTTTATCTACATTATAATTCAAAAGGAATGTTCTTTCTATCTGGTATGGAATTTATGGAATTACCCATATATATTACCATCATTTTGTTAGAATTAATTTTCAGTCATACAAGGATATTTTTAAATTATTTTTATTCCTAATATTATGGAAAATCATCATGTTCAAAATTTATTATCAAATAATAAAATTTTAAAAATGTTTTCTATTTTAAAAATTCATTTTCAAAATTGACAAGATATTTTTTTTAGAAATATTTTTTTAGATATTTTTCGGTATTTATATTCATCAATGTAAAAAACATTTATATAACATTTACTCCACTATCAATATGTTTTATGGACACCATCAATATTCTTACTCTGGATGAATTGTGATTATTTTTTCAAGAAATGTATTTAAATTCACTTACTTGGTTTATTTTTTGTTTTCAAAAACATTACTGTTAAATGTTTAGTTTAATGCGATCATTTGGATTGTAAATATCTCCTAAATATATATATTACATAACATGAATATGTTTATTTTTTATAATGTTTATCATTTCTATATACAATTTTCTACACTAAAATTAATTCTTTTGTAATTGTAAATATGAATATATCTTTATTATTTACCAAATAATGATATTTAACGATAGGGAAACATGTTTTTGAATTAAATCAATTATTCGATTCATTAAAAATTCTTTAGAAAAGAATGAAATTGGTAGGGAATGATTATGAAAAGCACATTGATGCATCTGTAATCTCATTAAACGAATCATTTGGTTATCCTTAGTTTCATGAATTTATATCCATTATTTCTAAACTATCTTATGAATGTTTTTGGCGGTAGCTATATCAGGATCCTAAGTTCATGATATAAAATAATTAATTATTTCCTTTATTCATAATTTAGTTTCTATTACTTATGATATTTTTGATATGATATTATCTTTTTATACATTTAATTCTACGTTTATTGATTAAATTTATTTTTTTTTCTATTATATACCTTGAAAATTTTAATTTTCCTTATCCATTTGAGGTTATTAGTTTATTGATAAAATGGAACATGATTTTAGGTATTTAAATTTCCACTAAGTATGCATGTTAATTATTTATGTGTAATATATGTTTATATATTTAGCTTTCCATGTTTATTATTCCTTAATGATTAAACATAATTTATTTATTATCAATTTCATTGTACTTAACCATTACTAAGAATATGGTATTACCCTTATTTATTTTCCTTCTAATGAATAAATGATCTGTAATATTAATTATATTAATGTTTATTATTGAAAGAATAATTATATTCTAAAAAATAGTTATTTTTTTAAATTTCTGAATGAAAATGTAATATATTAATCTTTTATCATTCTATTTTACCAAGACATCTAAAATATTTGGTCCATGAGATGAAAATACTTGTATCTTATGTCATTTTATTATATTAGACACCATATTCCTACTAATGTGGTAAGGTTCACTAGACATAATCAATCATAATTCCCCAAATTAATAAATTTATTAAATTATGTGTTGTTTTCCTAAAAATTTAATGCCTATATGGATACTGTCAATTGTATATGGATTTGGAACGAATAAATCTAATGGAAATCACTCTAGTCAAGGATAGTTGAGTATCATATCAATATTCACATACTTCATAATGAGTGGTCTTATTTCTATACATCAGGAAATAAAAATCGAGGGGAAGTGATTTGGATAATTAACATGATATTTACAAACCACAATAAATTATTTTTCTAAAAAAAATTTGTGTGAAACTAATATAAACTACTGAAATCAACATATTTATTATATTGATAACATAACAATTTAAATATAAACTCTCTACATCATTATGATTATTTTCTAATAAGGGTAACTCGTGTAAAAATGAAAATACCCCATGGTTTCAATGATAATATCCAGATATTCTCCAAGATAACCACATTATTCTATTAAAGGGGGAAATATATTTTATCCATACTTCGATTATATGGATAACCATTGTTTTCTTTTTCTTTTATAAATTAATTTATTGATTAAGAAATTTTAGGAAATGTATTGTAAACTCATATAATGAAAAAAATGGAAATAGCTATCAATGGGTGGGTACTAGTATAGATTACTTCTTAACTCATTGGCTAGCCCCATATATCACCCTATCTTGTTTACATTCTTACCCTTACACATTCATGTATGATGTCTTACATTAATGACATGATTTTATTTTTAATATTTCCTACATTATACATTCCATATGTATGCGATCAATAATTATTATCCATGTTTCTATTTATTTTTGTGGATGAAGTATTCCAGCTATCACATTTAATTATGGAATTATATTGGTCATTTATTTTTGTAGATTACCATTTAGATATTATTATGTTATAGAAACGTTTGTTGTACGTTACATGTTTTAGAGAATTCAATGCCATCCATAATTTTTTCATTCCACAAGAATCATAGAAGAGAATTATGAATATTTTTCATAAATCTTCTCAATGATATAATAATGTTCTTAAGAGTTTTTTATGTTATATTTTATGTTCCCATGGTTAATGTGAAATATATATATATATATATATCTTTTCATCCAAATCTCTTATGTTTTTGTATTATTTAGGATCTCTTAATTTATATACCAATAATTTAATATTATTAAAATATTTAGGTTTATGGTAACTGGGTTGTTATTGGAATACACAATAACAATGGTGTATTAAAAATGGAATATGTCAACATTAAAATAAAAATTCTGTTTTTAAAAATTTATAAACATTGCTATAAATTTGATTAATATTTTTTATAATTCGTCAAATATTATCTGATGACATAAATATTAATTAATTCTTTAGAATTTGTATTACAAATTTAAAAAGAACTTGGTTTCCATGATTCCTATAAAAATTAGTTGTTTTATTTTATGGATGGACGAATGAATTAAAATAAATGGAATTTAGACAAAATATTCATAAAAACTATATCACTAAAATTTATGATTTTTTCAACTAATATTTTAATCATAACCTATGATAATAACCATAAAAGAACTCATGGGTTGATATTTAAATAGAAATAAATTCAATAGCCAATAAAAATCAATGTAAATGAATTTTCATGAAATTATTCACTAATAAGATAGGTAGAGGCACATTTAGATAAACATTATAAATCTAGAAATTAAGATATAAATAATTCAAAAACAATTTTAATTGAGTCCTATATTTATGATATTTCGAGAATATGGATATTCATGAAACAATGGAAGTAGAATAATAATAATGTTGAAGTGGGAGTTAAAGGGATATTTATATAGAAGAATGATTAAGAAATCAAAAATAGAAGCTAGAGGATAGTGGTGTATTTTCCATGGAATGTTTCCAAATTAACCATTTAGATAGCGGAGAGAATAGGGTAAAAATGCTACAAAAATGAAATTTAAATCCAAAAATTCATAATATTATGAATGTTTCGTGGTTTAAAAATATTTTTGGACTCAATGCATCCTCAATCACATGGAGACATACCATGACCTATAGATATTACCCGCATAATATACTATATCAGGGAGGAACACTATATCTATGAAATAGTTCCTAAATTTAAATATTTATACTTCAAAACACATCAATATCAAGGGAATAAATGATGTAATATGTATATACACATTAATGTGACTTTGTTTTGTGAAAATTCGCATAATAATGAAAATTAATTCTCCAAACGTTTACCAAAGATTTAAATATGGAATCCAATATGATCAAAAATTATCTCCATATAATCTATGCTAATAATTTGATTATGAATTATTCATTTTATGAAGGATAAATTCAATTACAACAAAATATTCTTGATCAAAACTTATGAGGTAAAACCTCAACCATTACTCAATTAATAAAATGAATAGAATATCCAAGAGACCAACTTGAGGAACAATGCATGATTGAATAATTTGCAAACTGCTAAAATGGGTTTTATAGGATATGTTATAATATTTATTAATCAATTACTGGATGAAGGATTCATGAATGTGAATTAACCAAAACTATCTAATAAAAAATTTCATCAAAACTAGTAATCCTGAATTATGAAAATTCATTAAGCTATGTTTTGTTCTACAGTAAATAAAATTATAATTCCTAAGAGTAAAATATAATGGATTACTGATGAATAGTCCTCTGGGCATTATTAATGATTTAAGAAATATAGACTAAATTTTTCAACCTAAATATACAATTTGTTTTCCGTAAAAAATGAGTTAACCATAATTTCCATCAAAACACTTATGCTCAAGTAAAATGCTAAAGATAATTTTTGTATCATGTCATGTACAAGCGGAATATGAATTAATGATCTCATAAAAGAGATATCCACACATTAAGGATAATTGATAAAAAAAAATAAGATACATTATATAGGTTTCCCCACAATGAATGGATTCATAGTATTATTGGTGAATAATTAAATTTAAAATACCATTAAATGAACAATTTATAATGAATTAAATGTATTAATATAAGCTTTTACAGATTAAATATTTGGTAAATTTTTTAAATTTCTTTGTATTGCGTCATCCCTAGGGGTAAAATGGAAAATTTACTCTAGTAAATTTCCAATGAGTTTTTGAATGGTTCCAATATTTTTTAAGAGTTACATACACCCCAAAGGTAATTTAAGATACATTTTTGTGCTTGTTGAAGTGTAATGGATTATAAATATTTATTAATGAAAAATAAATTTCCCATGTCATGTGATGATGTTGTATTATGATGTTTTGTTTGCATTTAAATCATTTAGAATATTTTGAGAATATATTATTGGAGGGTCACTAATATTTATTTGAGTTTTAATTAATATTGAGGCACAAAAATAATATCCTATATACAATATAATGTCGATATCTCGTTTGAGTGTGAAAGATTATGAAAATGTTATTTCTATAATAATATAATTTCAGCTTGAAAAATATCACTATGGTTAGGATCATGATAGTGGTTTTATCTTATAGATGATGTAATTTGGGTTCACATATGGGGACCTTGGATGATCCAACTCATGTTTTATTTACTAACTAATTTTAAGGATTACATTATTGTTTTTAACTTGAATCCATATAAATACACAATAAAACACCCTTATCATTTATATGTATGGACTTCTACATTTTTTATTAATATTATCCTAGATTTCGATAGAATATAGGGATGCAATCATAGAGGATCTGACTATGGATTAATGGGTTGAAACTATACCCATGATGTCAGCGATAAGTAGACTGCACAAAAATATAAAACAAAAACCTTTCATCTATAATGAGATAAATAAACATTAATTATTCCCTGAGGTAATTTTTTTTTGAATTTATACTTTTTATTTTTGTTATATTTTTTTTAACCATTGATTTTTATAATTTTCATAACCTTATATATTATGAGAACTTGTTCTATCATTTTTTGTCTCTATATTTAATATATTGGATATATTATTATTGATCCCAAAAAACATTCCATGTACATTCATTATTAGTCCTGGAATGAGGATCAATAACTTAATTTCTCAACCACCAATTTTTTCAATTGTTCTAGTGAGTTTAACATAGGTGGTGTCAATTAATAGAGTTACTGAATGTAATTGAAAAAAATGTAATCGCTTCAACAAGATATTGGAATGTGGATTGTATTGTAGTAGTGTGTGATCAAGTATGATAATATTATTGTTTAGGGATTGATCTAGGTGGAGGTAAGCACATATCATAGATGTGGCTGATCCACAGGTAGATTACTATGATTTTATGTATCCCACTAAATTTTGAGTCCAATACAAAGAGACCACATAGGGGAATGCTGATTACCACACAATTGACGACAATAGTGGATATTAGTGGTTGTTCTATGATATAAATAGAATTTATTATAAAGTGGTGAGTAAGAATCCACATTAGGTAGATATTATGTGTTAGAGGATTATTGTGGTGTGGGTCCATATTGGGTGAAAATAGTTGTGGTATCAACCAATCCCAATTAACTATTTAATAAACATCTCAATGTATTATTTGACCACATGAGTGAATCCTTGTAAACTAGGGGCTTTTAAGAAGTAGTGAGCATCTTTTGTAGAGAATTGGGGGGAATATTCATTCATATATGAGAAGGAAATAATTTCATAAAAATGAAAAAATAAATTCATATGAATTAAAGTTAATATGAATCAAAAAACAAATATAAAAAAAACATGTCATATTCTATAACAAATATATATTATACATGCCAAATAATTGTAAGAACCAGGATCTTCATTCATATACGTTTTTCCTTTTTCTGGAGTTTTTGAGAAAAATGAAATTTCTGGAAATTTCAAAAGTACACGCCGTGTACTTCTTGAGTACACGTCGTGTACTCTTCTCCGGCTCGAAGCCGCGTGCTGGCCGTGTTCGGGCCACACACATGGTGTGTACGGATGACGTAGAGCCTATTAAATCGGAGTATGGAAAAATTGATGTACACGTTGTGTACTCAAGAAGTACACACCGTGTACTTTTTTTCCATTAAACGGACCGGGGTCGCGCCTAACCCCCAAAACCACCTTTTTCTCCAGTTTTCGTCTATCCGAGAGCGACCGTACGACCAAATCATCCCTGAGCTCCCGCCTTGATGTCCGTTCTCCGATTCGAGCACGGTCAATTTTGTTGGAATCGCAGCGGTGAGTTCTTACTTCTCATTGATTATTGTTTCTTGATTCCTCCTCATTTCCAAGTTATCGTGGGATGACTGTTTTGTGCATTTTCTCAGATCTACGCTGTTCTTAGAAGAATTTGTTGTCGATGTTCGTGTATATCGATCTCTTCAAATCGAGGTAATTGGTTTGTTCCTTTCTGTATAAAGTTGATGAATATTATTTGAAATTTCCACCAATACCCTTGAACGGGGTATTGTGTGTTTCCTGTTTTTCCCTTGTAACTTTCCTTATTTTCTTTATTGATTTAGTATAGGTTATTGCTTGTGATAAGAGTAATTTGTTTGTGCTCGGATTGCCTTGCCAAGATTGTTCTACCTGTTTGGCATTTTCCAGTTGCCATGGCTAGTTTTAGGATAGTGGGCTATTGTTTTATTATTACTGTTGATCCTTAGTTGATAGAAAAGTAGTTCTTGAGGTTTATTTGGACGTTATACACGTGCGGAGCATGTTTAGTTATACTCAGAACTGTGGGAACCTAGAGTAGTAGACCAAAGGGAGAATTGATGGAAGGGATTCTCTAGAGTGTCTGTTAATTATAATGTGAGACCACAGGGGGAATTGACATTGAGTACTTCCCCAGAGAGTCTGTAGATCCACGACGTGGTCCACAGGGGGAATTAACGTTGACTGCTTCCCAGAGAGCCTTTAGCACAATACGATACTATAGGGGGAATTGATGGTGAGCGCATCCCCAGTGAATCTACTTTATTACGTAGCTGAACCAGAGGGGCGAGACTGTGTGTGCCTCCCAGAGGGTTGATAATACATAGAGGTTAAACCATAGGGGTTAGACTGTGAGAACTACCTAGAGGGTTACCTGTTTTCTTCTTGTTGCTGACTGCTTGCTTGTGTACTTTACTTGTTAGAACTGTGGATTGTAGCTGCTTGTGATTTTCTGTTTACTTCTTCTTGTTTTATTACTGCCATGCATTTATTGACTGTTAGGAACAAATCATTGGGTGATTTCCTACTGGTATTGTATCTCACACCTTGTTTGGGCCACACTTTTGGGCCCAATCATGCATTGTTGCTGCAGGTATAGACAAGGGAAATCACCCTTCTTGTTCGGGATATTGACTGCACTAGGAGGTGGGGAGCATGGGACCGAGCCGTGGCTCACGATGCTGATGAGCTTACTTTTTTTTTCTTTTGCACTTGGTTTCAGTTGTATTTCAGCACGTTGTTGTGTTTTCAGTTATCCTTAGATACTTGTATCCACTTCATCATTATCATCATATTTATCTATCTACATTTTTTCCGCTGTTTGGTTTCTGTTGTTATGCATGTTCTTTACTACTTCTGCTGTATATTGTTGTTTTCTTACCTTGTATACCTTACCGAATGTGGGAATAGTTTCCCCACCGACTCAACAAGGACCTCGCTTCTATTTGGAAGCCTCTGGAGTTCGTGGAAACGCTCTTGAGGTCATGTGGCGAACCGGGTACGGGGCACCAGTGGAGGTGCTCCGGACTCGGGACGTTACAAAGTGGTATTAGAGGGGTTCTTTTCTATTGTCTTACTGTTTGAAGACCTTAGCCAGGGATATGAAAGATTTGGTACTTGGCATTAAGCTGTGCTCGGTAGTAGCTAACCCATGTACAGGGAAAATCCATACTACCCCGTTAATTGTAGTTTTCTAGTTTTGTTATTTTATGGTTGGTATGTTTTCACCTAGAGTGATTCGTATGACTTGTGCAGTTATTGTTTTGATATTTCGGTTCTATTTCTATAGCAAACTGATGAAATGAGGGTATTCTATCTCATGCATCATATAGGCACTTGTAGAAATCACATGTCATGCATTCTTTCCATGCCATCTAGGGTGCATTAGCGATTGCATGCTGTTGTGATAGGCTCTTTGTAAATTATGAATGCTGTTGTGATAGATGCTTGATATATTTTCTATTGTTATGTTAGAAAACTATTTGTTTTGTTCCTTGATTAAAAATGAACATCGAATTTTGGGTTCTTGTGGTGTTATGGGCCCTCACGGATCAGAATTTGGCACCACTTCCCTTATTTTAGTGTTTTTGGAATTCTGCGCAGTTTCTGAGCTACAGCCCAGAAAAACCCAGAATACACGGCGTGTACTTTTTTGATACACGCCGTGTAGTTTTTAGGTCGTTTCACTGACCGTGTGGACAGAACACGGTGTCGTGGGGGTAACATTGGGAACACAGCGTCTACCTTTGGTACACACTGTGTGAGTTCGTGGCCGTGTACCCGACTGTGTCACTAACAACACAGGCCGGGGAAGCTCAGTTAAGAACACGCTGTGTCCATAGGGAACACTCTGTGTAGTCTTGTCCAGGTACACTGTCGTGTCACGAACAACACGGGCCGGTGTGACCTTCTTTTCAACACGCCGTGTTTGTTCGGAGCACGCCGTGTAGTCTTTCCCAGGTACCCGGTCATGTCACAAGCAACACGGGACAGTGTCACCTTCACCTATACATACTGTGTTTTTCCGGAGCTCGTCGTGTAAGGTTCAGCCATGTAGACAGCCCTGTACTCAACAACACGGACCGTCGAAGCCTTGTCTAGTGAACAACGTGTTTGTTTCGAACACGCCGTGTAGTATCAGGTTGAGTCGGACCGTGTGGGTTTTCCATGTATGGAGACTCTGGAAGGGGAATAGTTTTCAAGTACACGTCGTGTGTGGGGGTCAACACGCCATGTAGTTTGTAGTGTACACAACTTGTAGGGTAGGAGTACACGCCCATGTCAGCGGTTTAAGAAGACACACCGTGTAGTTTTATACACACAGTGAAGTCGTGTTTTGAAATCTGGTGTGTTTTTCTTTTCCTATCCCCATTTTTGTACTCTTGTGTTCCCTGTCCTTGTTTTCCTGATCTAAGGTGTGATTTTGATCTTTCAGATCTATGCCTCTGAGACGTCCTCCGGTCGTACGTCTGTCGTCAGGCAGTGATCAGATGCCAGACCGGGCGGATCAGGGACTTGTTGTCGATCCCCCAGCCGAGCCGGCCTTGGCACCGGTTGTTGTACAAGTTGCAGGCGCAGATGCACAGTTCAGGGAGGGTTTCATGAGGATGATATAGGCCTTCCAGGGAGCACCGCCTCCTACCTCGTCTATGGAAGACTTGACATAGGTCTTTCAGGAGCAGCATCCTCCCAGGTTCTTGAGGGAGGGGGGCCTTAGGCTACAGAGTCATGGCTGCAAGCCATGCTGACTATACTCAAGCATATAGAGACACCTCCAGAGAGGCGGGTCAAGATCGCCACCTACATGCTCCGAGACTCCACCAAGAGTTTGTGGGATGTGATCTCACAGGCGGGTCAGCAGCAGGATATGGCTTGGGAGGAGTTCCAGTGCGTGTTCTATGACTACTTCTACCCGGAGACCCTGAGGGCCGATCGAGCCTGGGAGTTCATGAGCTTAGAGCAGGGTACTCTATCTGTCATGGAGTATTCATCTCGTTTCACTGAGCTACAGAATTTTACACCCCTTTAGGATGGGAGTGGGGTGTTCTTGGTGAGGAAGTTTGAGGATGGACTCAGGCGGGAGATCCACTCATAAGTGAACATCTCCCAACTGACTTCCATTACATCCATCGTCAACCATGCAATGATTGTGGAGCGCAATCTGAGAGACACTGGATCTGCGAGTCAGGGCGGTTCTACTTCCAGAGCTAGCTTCCCTTCAGATGACAGCAAGAAGCGCTGTAGGGATCCTATGTGTGGTGATGCAAGGAAGCGAGACACATCATCAGGATGCCAGGTGAAATGCTACCAGTGTGGCCAGAGAGGGCACACGAGGCATCAGTGCCAGAGAGACCCCGTAGAGTTCCGATATTGCGGCAATATGGGCCACCTTCAGCGTTTCTGCCAGGATTTCTCACCAGCAGCAGGTGACCATGGTTCTCCCATGACTCCTTGTTCAGCAGCATCCCCACTAGTCTCTCACCAGTCAGGGAACCAGAGTTCTTCCGGGCATTCGGGCTGAGGTGGAGGTCATGGCCGTGGCGGTCAGCCACCAGTCCCTCAACACCAGCATGGAGGTTTAGGTCAGAGTGGTCATTCAAGCGCGCAGGGCCACGGTGCAGGCCAGTCTTTCGCCATGGAGCAAACTTATCATGAGCAAGATCCCGACCCTTTTACTGTTAGAGGTACGATTTTAGTAGCATAAGATTTATCTTCAGCCCTTTTCAATACTGGTGCTACGCATAGCTTTATCTCCGCTACTATCGTGGAGTGCCTTGGACTCTGCATCATTTCTTCTGCCAACTCGTTGACACTAGATACACCTTTGGGAACGGGGTCATATAGTGTATGCCAGTGTAGAGAGTGCCCTCTAGAGGTTTCATGGTATCATTTCTTATGGGATCTCTATGTCCTAGAGATGACATGCTATGATGTCATTCTCATCATGTATTGGTTTATTCCCTTTCAGGAAGTCATTGACTATTATCGCCAGAGAGTCAGTTTCATTTCACCAGAAGCTGAATCTTTCCTTCATAGAGGCGAATGGGAAGTTCAGGCGAGTCAAGCAGGACTCGAACATCTTGGGATGGGAGGGGTAACATTCCATATTTCTAGTCTTTATCTGGATGATCAGGGGACTCCACAGTTGGACTTTCCTCCAGTGGTGGATCGCATCAGGGATGTCTTTCCAGAAGACTTTCAGGGTTGCCTCCAGAGCGTGAGGTGGACTTCTCTATTGAACTCATGCCAGGCGAGGCACCAGTGTCCATTCCTCCCTATAGTATGGCCACACCTGAGATGCAGGAGCTCAAGAAGCAGCTGGAGGATCTATAGTCTAAGGGTTTCATCCGACTCAGTACTTCTCCTTGGGGTTCGCCTATTCTATTTGTAAAGAAGGCAGACGGTACCCTTCGGCATTGTGTGGATTATCGGAAGCTGAACCAGTTGATGGTCAAGAACTGATATCCTTTACCGAGGATTGATAACCTTTTCGATCAATTTCGGGGAGCCCGGGTGTTCTCGAAGATTTACTTGAGGTTTGGTTACCATCAGTTGCGCGTTAGACCATCGGATATACCTTTGACAGCCTTCAAGAGTAGGTACGGTCTTTATGAGTATACAGTCATGTCGTTTAGTCTCACGAACACACCTACAATTTTCATGGCACGAATGAACCGAGTGTTCAATCCTTTTTTGGAATCCTTCGTCATGGTCTTCGTGGACGATATCTTGGTGTACTCTCACACTCGACACGACCCTGCCACCCATCTTGAGATCATTCTGAGTACACTGAGAGAGCATCGAATTTATTCTAAACTATCGATGTGACACTTTTGGATGGATCAGATTCACTTCTTGGGTCACGTCATCTCAGAGGCAGGAGTATCTGTGGACCCAGAGATAGTGAGAGCTGTGGTTTCCTGCGAGCAGATGAAGAATGTTTTTGAGGTATGGAGCTTCCTAGGGCTGGCTGGATACTACAGACGCTTCATTTGGGACTTTTCACGTCTAGAAACACCTTTGACAGGTCTGAACAAGAAGGGGGCAATGTTGTTGTGGTCAGATTCTTGTGAGTCAGCATTTCAGGAGCTAAAAGGGAGGTTGACGTCAGCACCGATACTAGTCTTACCAGAGCCAGGAAAAAGTTACATTGTTTACTGTGACGCTTCGGGTGTCGGGCTAGGAGCTGTGCTTATGCAGGGAGATGGGGTCATTGCGTACGGGTCTAGGCAGTTGATGCCACATGAGAAGAACTACCCTACACACAATTTGTATTTTGCAGCAGTTTTGCATGCCTTGCGCTATTGGAGACACTATCTTCTAGGAGAGCACTTTGTGGTCTTCACTGACCACAAGAGTCTCAATTATATCTTCACTCTGGGTGATCTGAATATGAGGCAGCGCGGGTGGGTTGAGTATCTACAGTCTTTTGACTTCGATCTTTCCGATACACCGTGAAAGGGCAACGCCGTAGCAGACGCGTTGAGCAGGAGAACTCAAATTCGGGAAGTTCAGGAGGCCAGTAGTGAGTGGCAGCTGATGGCTCTATTCTCTGAGATTCATCTAGAGGTGCGCGACAGACGGGGACAGACTTTTCTATCTTCTATAAATGTTACATCCATGCTACTTGATCGGGTACAGATGAGGCAACTATCTAACTCAGAAGGCTTAGTCCTGTGGGAGAATGTGTCAGGAGATGACCTTATTCCTGGATAGGCAGTGGGTGAGGATGAGATCTTTCATTTCCAAGAATGATTATGGGTGCAAGCCGACATACGGGAGGAGCTCATGCGGGATTTCCATTCCTCTGCTTGGGCAGTTCATCCTGGCGTCACCATGATGTATCAGGATCTTCATCGACAGTACTGGTGGCCAGATATGAAGAATGATGTTGCTGGTTTTTTCATGAGATGTTCTACTTTTCAGTAGGTGAAAGTAGAGCATCAGCTGCCAGCGGGGCTCTTACAACAGTTACCCATTCCAGAGTTGAAGTGGAACGATGTTGCGATGGACTTTGTGACCGGGTTGCCGAGATCACCTCGATGGAACGATGCTTTTTGGGTTGTCATCGACAGACTTACGAAGGTCACTAACTTCTTGCCGATCAAGGAGACCTTCAGTGTCGATGATCTGAGATGACTTTACATTAGAGAGATCATTCATCTGCATGTTGTTCCATGCTCTATTGTTTCAGACAGAGATGCGTTCTTTACCTCTCAGTTCTGGTAGGGACTTTAGAAGGCCTTGGGTACACAGGTACTTTTGAGTACAACATACCATCCCTAGACTGATGTCCAATTCGAGCGCATGATCCAGGTGCTTGAGGATATGCTCCGATCTTGGATCCTTGATTTTGGAGGTTCTTGGGAGAAGCATATTCCTCTGGTGGAGTTCTCCTACAAAAACTATTTCTATGTGACCATTCAGATGGCTCCATATGAGGCATTGTACGGTAGGACATGCCAATCACCATTTTGCTGGCTGGAGGCAGGAGAGGAAGCTTTTCTGGGACCTTGTCTTCTTCAAGAGACTTCAGAATAGATAGAGATGATTCGGAAGAGGATGGCTATAGCGTAGTCTCGATAGAAGCCTTATGCTGATCAGAAGAGACAACCTCTGGAGTTCGAGGTCAGTGATCTTGTTTTCCTACGTGTCGCACCGAGGTTGGGACACAAAAGGATTCGAGGATAGAGTATGCTTTCACCGCGGTATGTCGGGCCATTTGAGGTCTTGGAGAGAGTGGGGTCGGTCACCTATCAGTTACAGCTACCTCAGAAGTATCGGGCCATGCACGACGTCTTCCACATCTCTCAGCTCCGATGGTACTTTTCAGACCCATGTCACGTCTTTCAGCCTGAGGAAGTCGAGCTTGAAGCGGATGCATCGTTTGAGGAGCATCCTATCCGGATTGTCGATCGTAGTACAAAGGTTCTCCATGGGCGGTTTGTTCCTCTGGTATGAGTGCTATGGCAGCACGGGCGAGTACAGGATGAGACCATGGAGAGGGAGGCCGATGTACGATTGCATTGGCCGAAGCTGTTCGGGGTTTCTTCTTCTCCAACTCATTAGGGAAATTCAGGGATGAATTTCATTAAGTGTGGAAGTTTGTAAGAACCCAGATCTTCTTTCAGGTACGTTTTTCCTTTTTCTAGAGTTTTTGAGAAAAATGAATTCTCTGGGAATTTCAGAAGTACACACCTTGTAATCTTCTCCGGCTCGAAGCTATATGCTGGCCATGTTAGGTCCACACACACTGTGTGTACAGCTGAGGTGGAGGATGATTAATTCGGATTATGGAAAAATTGATGTACACGCTGTGTACTCAAGAACTACAGGTCGTGTACTTTCTTTTTTTTTTCATTGAACGGACCACGGTCACACCTAACCCCCAAAACCATCTTTTTCTCTAGCTTTCGTCCATCTGAGAGTGACTATATGACCGAATCTTCCTCGAGCTCCCGCCTCAGCATCCTTTCTCTCATTAGAGCACTGTCTATTGCGTTGGAATCACAGCGGTGATTTCTTCTTTCTGCTTCAGTCTTGTTTCTTGATTCCTCCTTGTTTCCATGTTATCATGGGATGAACGTTTTCTGCGTTTTATCATATCTACATTGTTATAAGAGGAATCTGTCGTTGAGGTCTGCGTATATAGATCTCTTCGGATCGAGGTTGGTGGTTTGTGACTTTTTTTATAAAGATGATGAATATTATCTACAATTTCCACCAATAACCTTGAACGGGGTATTAGGTGTTTCTTGTTTTTCCCTTGTTACTTGACTGCTTTGCTTGATTTCATTAAAAGAGGTTATTGCTTGTGATTAGAGTATTTTTTTTGTTCTCAGATTGCCTTGCCATTCTTGTTCTTCCTATTTGGCATTTTCCAGCTACCATGCCTAGTTGTAGGATAGTGGAACTGTTTTTTTATTATTACTGTTGATCCTCAGTTGATAGCCAAGTAGTTCTTGAGGTTTACATGGATGTTATATGCGTACTGATCATGTTTAGTTATACTCATGACTTGGAGAACCTAGAGTAGTAGACCAAAGGGAGAATTGACGGAAGGGATTCTCCAGAGTGTCTTTTAATTACGATGTGAGACCACATGGGGAATTGATGTTGATTTCTTCCCCAGAGAGTCTGTAGATCCACGACGTGGGCCACAGGGGGAATTGATGTTGAGTGCTTCCCCAGAGAGCCTTTAGGACGATACCAGACTATAAGGGGAATTGACGGTGAGTGCTTCCCCAGAGAATCTACTTAATTACGTAGCTGGACCAGAGGGGTAAGGCTGTGTGTGCCTTCTAGAGGGTTGCTAGTACTTAGAGGTTAAACCATAGGGGTTAGACTAGGAGATCTACCTAGAGGGTTACCTATTTTCTTCTTGTTGATGACTGATTACTTGGGTGCATTACTTGTTATAACTGTGGATTATAGCTTCCTGTGATTTTCTTTTATACATCTTCTTATTTTATTAGGTCTATGTATTCATTGACTGTTAGGCACAAATATTTGGATGATTGCCGACTGGGATTGTATCTCACACCTTGTTTGGGCCATTCTTTTGGGCCCAATAAGACTATGTTGCTGCAGGTATAGACATGGGAAAGTTCCCTTCTTCTTCAGGATTTTGACTGCACCAAGAGCCGGGGAGCATGGGACCGAGTCATGGCCCGCGATGCTGAGGAGCTTACTTTTTTTATCTTTTGCACTTGGTTCAGTTGTATTTTAGCACATTGTTGTGTTTCTTGTTTTCCTTATATACTTGTATCTGTTGCATCATTGTCATCATAGTTATATATCTACATTGTTTCCGATGTTTGGTTTCTGTTGTTATGCATGTTGTTTACTGCTTCTGCTGTTTATTGTTGTTTTCATACCTTGTATACCTTACCGAATGAGGGCATAGTTTCCCCACCGACTCACGAAGGCCCTCACTGCTAGTCGGCAGCCTCTGGCGTTCGGGGAAACGCGCTTGGGGTCATGTGGCGAACCGGGTACGGGGCACCAATTGAGGGGATCCGGACTCGGGACATTACAAAAATCATATAGAAGATACCACATATAATGATTTCATACATCAATAAAAAATATTAAAAAATTTGAAAAAATGGAAAACTAAAAAACTAGTCTCAAATCCCTGTCTTGACCAATATTCTATACTTTATCATGGTTATCCTTCTAATACATCAAGTATAATTCCATTTTCCATAAATTATATTTCGTCTATGAATATCCTCACATACCCACAGTGTCCTGAGATGGTTATTACTACATCAATGTAGGCCACTAGTAATGGTGTCCATAAATATAGTGTTTGAATATAATTTACTGCTAATATTCTGTAAATAATATCATAATGAACTTATGTGTTGACACTTGGTTATGTATGGATATAGCTGAGGTCAACCATACCTATTATGGGTAATTTTATATGACTCTGAAAGTGATATACATGTATTACCAATAGAGTAAATGTCCCCCCTACAACTATCACTTATTATATAGTTTGGGATAATGATACCCAATTGTATATATTATAAATTATACTATATGGGTGGTGGATAATATTCACCCTTATATATCAAGTATAATAATTGGGGGTAATAATGAATACACAAAAAATATCATTTATAATACTGAATATGAATAATTACTGACCGATTATTTACTTACATAACAAATGGATTAAATTGTGTCTTCCCCATAATTATCAGTTATAAATTTAAGGGGGAAATAGCCCCACCCCATAAATCTCATTCATTTCCCACGAGGGGATTAATTATCTCCCCATGATCTCATATAAAATACTCCCTATGGATAGATAATATGAATAATTAATTTTTTATAATAATTTTTTGGAGATAGTAAGAGTCCTATAAATCTCACAAATAATACAAACGGGAATAAATCCCACACCATAAACCACATTTATAAAAATCTGGTGGAATTTTAACCACACATTAAATATTATATATAAAAATAATAAAGAATCAGTGTCATCTCTATAACATAAATATTAATTATTCAATATTCACCACAATTATTTCTGTTCACAAATAATTTATTTTACATTTCAAGTAAATTACCGATGATCCAAACAATTAGTATCTCTTTCATAGAAATCATAAATTTTAGTAGGGAAACACTCATGTCTCTTGATGGATTCCTATTTATTTCCAATGTAATACTCACATAACATGTTTGAAAAATTCATTGGCTTTATATTAAAAAAACTAATCATGGTCTGCATACATTGATATTCAAATGAAAAGAAAATCCAAATTTTTTTTATGTATTATGTCATTTCAGTATTTGGTCACTATGACCACACACCCCACAACCAAGAAATATAGTGATAATTTTAAGGATAAAAAGGGACCCCATACCTAATTCTTGCAGAAGTTATGTCATCAGATACTGATAACCAAATCAAACTCAAATTGATGAAATCACATCAATATAAGAAAAATCTGAAATGGGAAAATTTTGAAAGAACCTAATCAAGGATCAAAAATCAAATTAAAAACTGAGAAATGGGGTTTGGAGTTACATTTTAACCTTTGACTTCTTTCTATATTGGTATTATCATGAAACTCAAAATAAATTAATGTGATGTAAGTGTGTTGATAAAATCTATAGAGGTCGTTCTTGTTGAGAAAGGGATAAAGATGCGCGAAGATCACTTTTTGATTTAATAAGTTTTAATAAGAAAAATATTTATAAAACAAAATTTTATTATTATCGATTATAAATATTATTTCATTTAACATAATAATCCTATACATCTGACCTCCATGTTCCACGGATTCACCATAAATCTGATATATTTTTATTATCAACTAATATTTAATTTTACTTTATTTTGTATTATTTTATTTCTCCCGTCAATGAATCTCGAATGAACATATAAATTTAATACTAATGATAAATATGAATATAATATGTCTTGATTTTAAAAAAACTCTATTAATCCACCTTCCCAAATCCCTACTACTTAAAAACATACCTCATGGGCTCTTAACTATCGAACATTTTGAGGCTAGAGCCCTCAGAAACTCAATATATATTGAAGAATAGAATAATAATTCTATATTTTTCTTACCATATATAGTTTTTATACACATTTCCAAAAAAATTAAATGGTTTAAATTCATATGTTTTCTATAAGGATCACCAAGAGGATATAATAAGTTTTTAAATAGGATATCATGAAATTCAAATTAAAATTTTATAGGTGAAACCAGAATTCATTATGATGAACATAAATTCATTGTAACGATCAATTTAGTTTTCTCATGGTATATATAAAAATTCCAGGTTAATTATGACTTTCATAAAGTTATCAATTGAATCACAAATGTTTCATCTTTTTCCTTAAAATGAAAGATAACAGGAAATTTTTATGTTCATCAACATGTCCATCACATTTGGTATTCTAGAACCTTAATATTTTTCACTTTTTACATGTATATTCTAATATTTGAATATTAATAAATCTAGTAATTACTTATTTTTCACAAAATTGATGTTATAATGTCGTTGAGTACCTCTTTCACTGAAAATGTTATAACAGTTCCCTAATATGATGAGTACCAAGATGTTATGTGATGATATTCGACAAAAAAATATCATCTTTTGAATAACATAGTATGGAAGGACTCATAGTACATAGACTATATGGTGATAGTTCTTATTTGAGGATAATTCTTCAACTAATGAAATCCTCAAATAATAATATCTGAGATTAGAGATTATGAGAGAAGATCCCCATTTGGAAAATATGCATAATTTTTTGTCATCAAATATTCCTATCATTGAGTGTTTTCAATTGTAACTCCATGATATTTTTTAGATAGATTCATTATAATTTCATTCTTGTCTTGTGTTGTACGCTACCCCAATATTAGCTTGTGCTATATGCAAAACAAAATGAGCTTGCAATATACACAACACGAGTCATGGCTTGTGTAATACACAATTTCATTTTATATTGATTAATTTCATTTCCTGTAATATTTAGTATAAGTTTATAACTAAATATTTTAATCTATTCATTATAATGGTGGGTATGATTAATATTAACTTTCGTCCAAAAACTATTTAAATTAAAATAAGCGAGTCTATAAAATAATAAAATCAGACTTGAGGGATTTTATGAATTTAAAATATATGTTATATATTAAATATAATGTTTAAAATCTATCTTATCTATTTTAAAGATATTATATAGGAACAAATTGTACTTTTTATATAAAAGAAGTGTTTTTCAAAAAAATACAGTCTTGCCATCTTTTGATGACGCACCCATTTTAAATATATTTTTTTGGCACTTTTATGTATATTTTATTTAACAAAAAACTTTTTCTTTGTTTGTGGGATATATAATTTATCTTTATAAGAACTTTTAATATTTTTATGATAGGTTTTAAATTTTGATGAATAATAAAATTATACTGATTTTTAATTCAAAACAGCTTTTTTTGTCGAAATAATTTTTGTAAATAAAATATAATTTGGAATGGATTTAAATTATAAATAGAATATATGTGTATCATTCAATATAATTTATTCCATTAGAATTAATTTTACATTGAATTATGATGTAAAAAATTTCATATTATTGCAATATTTTATCAATTGAAAACTCATTCTTTCTTCAAACAATGTGAATAATTTTGAATTAATTACTATAACTTCATTGTTTTAAATTTTTAAAAATGTATTCGAAACATGGAATAAATTGGACAAAATTATGTAAATATATATAATTTATTTTTTCATTAAACATTGCAAATTCATTAATTTTTATTAATACAATAAAATGTAAAACTAGTAATTAAGTTCAAAAATTATATTTTAAAATTATAATAACACATGTCTTAATATCACTGGATGATTTTTTTCGAACTAAATCATCATTCTGTCAAAACAATTTCCTTTGTATGCCACTTGGATGATATTTTAACATTAATGTTATTTGATTTAAATGAAAAGTTAAATATATCTTACTCTGATTTTAATGACTAAACAATTTATATATAAGTTTATACCGAAGATAATATCGATTATAATTAATTATTTTAAATCTAAAATTCTTGTATTCATCATTGTAATTTATTTTAAATTTTTACGAAATATTTAATTACGTTAAAGACTTATACTTTGATTGTGTACAAATTAATTAATTGATGAGAAATCAATAAAAAATTATTAATAAAATGCTAATAGCCATAAAAGACCCAAAAACATTCCCAATTCTTATTTATAGATTATATATCGACCATAATAATCCAAGGGTATAATTATTGACCATTTAGATCTATATGGAGGAGATTGTGACACTTATGTTATTTTATTTAAAGTGATGTCAAAGTTGTGAGATTAATAATTTAATAAATATAACATTTTAAATGATGACAATTTCAGAAGTTAAATTATAATAAAATTATTATTATAAAATACAGTATATTTAGCTTAATCATAGTATTATATTTTTAATTTTTAACTAAAATAATTATATTAAATAATTATAAAAAACGATTTAGTAATTATTTTATTAATGGAGATATCAAATAATGTTATTATAAATAGTAAAATAAATATAATTTTAATAGAACAATGTGAAAAATGATTTTTATAAATAACCTAGACCCAATAATGATATAATAAACTAATTGGATGGATTATAACATCTTATTTTGATATTTTTAAGAATCTATGAATTGAATAGTATCAAAATTGGCAGGATTGTTGTTTTGTCAAAAAATGATTTATTAAATTATTTAGAAATCATACAACCTTCTAAAAAAATATTGAATAATTATTATATTTTATATGATTCCATAAGGTACTTATTTATGATCTAATTGACATAAAATAAATTAATATTGTTCCTTTTTGATAATGAAATATTTATTATTCTAATTAAAATTAAATAGAATAATTAAATGTTAATTAAAATGATGATGTTCAAATTGACATAAAAATTGGCCGAAAAATTATTTATTGATGAGATTAATAATCTATCTCATATCATATTCAAAATTGGGAAATTTTTTAGGTTTATGAGTGGGGTTTTATTTTATTATAATTTAATATTTTTTAGGCTACCAAAATTATCCCTCACCTCAATTATAAAACAGAACCTATCCCTCACTTATTCACATCAATTAGAGCCTTCAATATCAGCCATCACATTACCTTTTCTCTTATGAACTTCCCTAGTAACATTATAATGGTTCTGTTTTGAATCAATGACCAAGTATAATGCATTATGAGGATATTTCAAGGAAGCACCTCGAAGAAGAGTTAATCTTCTTAACTGATTCTTTCAAACTTATTTCTCATTTTACTTCCTATTCGTGAGTTTATTCATTATAAAGTAATAACTCAAATATCAATTATATACTGAGATGTTATTATAATATTGATACAACCATATTATGTATTTTATCCATTATATGGGTACGATATCACTATGTGTGTGTACGTACAACTTACCGTCTCAACGTAGTGGTGTAATTTGTTGTACAACACTACATTCATTAGATAGGAATAAAAATGAATATAAAGAATATAAATAATTAATATTAGATTATAATTAATCTGTATAATTAATATACAATCCATTTCCATTCAATTTCCCAATTAATGGAATGATATCATTTCTCATGTGTACGTACGGTCTATCGTCTCTACATAGAGATGTGATTCGATCTACATGATTTCCATTAAATCATGACTGTATAATGTAAATAGTAAATAAATATGATATATATTCTGTTAATAATTTTTTTGAATTATATAACTATGACCTTATATGTAGAACCTAAACTTATTAGAAAAAACATGAATTAGAAACTGAAGACGTGAAAACCCGAATAAGGAGTAATAATGAAATATTATTACTGAACAGATGATAATATGATCATTTATGATATCATAAAAATTACTATGATTCTGGAATAAGTTATGAAAATTATTAAAATCAGTATACATGTGACTTAGATATGTACAATAGATATCTGTCCTAAGGTAAGGGATAATTTTCGAATCTCATTTTTATTTGAGGTTGTTTATACGTAAATATTTACTGGGTGTATATTTATCATCCACATTACTGTTTTCAAAAAATGTTTCGATAAAATTATTACTATTTTTAATGTATTTTTGAAGTCATTTTTTCATATTTTTTACTTTTACTACATGGGATGAATCAATATTTCTTTTATTTAACAATTGTGGTAGTTTTGGACTTTTTTATAAAAATTACAAGGAGAATGTTTTTTAACTTATATATCATGGAAAAAAATTTACACATTATTTCCATTAATCTTCCACTACACTATTTTTCATTTTTAAACTAAATTATATTATTTTAAAAAATTTCTAAATTTTGTGAAAATTAAATGTTTATGAAGAGGAAAGGATATTATCCCCTAGAATCAAGTTCAAGTGTTTTATAAAAATTATTTTTCATCTTAGATGATTCTCTTTAAATATGTTTTTGTTTAATTACCTATTATAAATATGATTTTCTTGTGTTAATGATGGAATGATATTTTATTTGGATTATTTTATAATGGAATTATGTTTAAGAAACTCATTTTATTTCATGGTTTATGATATTATGACTAATTTATGTTTTTGGGTCACATGTAAAAATGATTTCATTATGATATGGGTGGTACCTATATATTCCTATAATGCATGGGGTAAAGGTTTATACCTCATGAGATATACATTACTCAATTGGAAATTAAATCCAGTTTAATAATATAGGGATGAAATGAAAAGTATATCTAGTTTAGTAATATAGGTCTAGAATGAAGAGTGAACTATGTCCAGTAATGTTCATTGTCTACTATGATGGTCTTGTATACGACCCTTGGATTATATGGAAATGACTTACAATTATTATGTTTTTCCTCCAATTTCATGTCTTATTCAATGACATGTTATCATGGTTAATGTTAATTTAGGATTTATGCCTTACAAACTGCTAATATTTATTTCATGCATCAAGATATAGATATTCAAAATCTATGTTCATTTTTTACATTAATATTTTCTTCAATTGTTTTCTTAACCTTACAAAACATCTAACCTCGCCCTTTAAAGATCCAACAATAAAATTTACCCAACAGAATAAATTTTACCTATCTAGGTTATTGAGATTTAGATACAAGCATACAATTTATCAGAGTCAGAATAAAAATTGAGGAAACAAAATCTAACTTCGTCTCTGTATGAAAAAAAAATGATTACATCCATCTTTGGACATCAATGTGACCTATGAAAAATAATTTTAAACATGGGGTGAGAATTAGATATTCCTAGTAAGGGGTTTTGAAACAAGACCATTATGAAATAATTTTATTAAATAACATTATTTTAAACACATGAAATTACCATTTCTCAAAACACGACATCATCATTTTCTTGAGATATTCTGGAATAGGTATTTGGATAAACTCCTGCTCCAAATTTCTAAACTTATTTGTGATTTTGAAAAATAATTATTCATAAAATTTTTCACGTTCGTGAACATAAATTTAGGAAATTCTACTAATATGTTAAATAATGACCATAACTAATTTTGTATGACATACCAGGTTTGGGGACACCGTTTTTTACTTGAAATATTACTTGTTTGGATTTTTACAGAAAGAAACATCATAACACATATATAAAAATAGTGAAATTATAAATATGTTTTCAAATATTTTTTATGGATTATAAAATAAAAATTAACCCTTCTTAATAAATGATATACATAAGTTTAAAACATTATTCCATGGGCAGTGAAAAATATATAACTCTTTAATACATGTTCATAAGAGAATGATTTTTAAGAATAGTTATTCTACTAGTTGAATAATCACATAGACTCTCATCCATTAGATTCATAATGAGGGGATTCATAATTCAAGACAATCAATAACATTCTGTCAATGTCTCATGCCAAGACCACACAAAACCATTTTTCAAAGCCTCATTTCAAGAGAATAAATAATCATTTTTTCAATTCCTTGTGCAAAGACCCTAGTTTTTGTCATTAGACAAACCGATGCATCGAGATCATATACTTCACTCACCTATCACATAATAAGTCATATGAATTATTCAAATATCTTATAAAATTATGTTTTTAAATCAATGTTTCCCATACAACATTGATTTAACTGAATCATTATCATAGGTGAAATGAATTCATTGAACAAACCAATGAGTACCATACCACATTTATTTATTTAAATCTTATTCATATATGAAATAAATTCATTAAAAGATCCAATGTCTACTATACCACCTTGAAAAGTTTATATATTTGATAATATATTATCATAAAAAATTCATCTCATACTAAAATTGATTGTCTTTTGTTGTACGACATCATTAAAATTAATAATGAAATAAATTCAAATTTAATAAAAAATGAATATATAGTTTTGTCTTCTCAAAATAATATTTTATTATAAATAAATATGTTCCACACATAAAATTATAAATAATAAATTTTAGCTCTTGAAGAAATCCATGTTCTTTTTAATATTTGACAATTTATTTCAAACCATGAGGTTATTATGGACGAAAGATATGTCGTTGTTACACTCAGTACATGACCATTACTGTGTGTAGATGCAACATCATTTTTTTAAAATAACATTATAGAATGTTCTGTATATAATTAAAAAATATGACTTCATGTATTTTATCATGTCAATAAACATAATATCTTTTGTATATATATATATAACATGAGTTTAATTTTTTCACAATAAAAGAACTTAATGATTCTTATAAATAAATATATATATACATATTTGTTTTTTATAAATGTTGTATTCATAAAACTTATCAGCATAAAATAAATATATGTTTCCACAAGAACAATGATCAACGAGAATATCCTTTGGAAAAGATAAAATGTAATCAAAATGAAAACACAAAATTATATATATATAAGTGGAATAATGGATTAAAATAGTACCTGAATTAGTAATCCTTGAAAAAAGTAGTTACTGTTTCAATGAAACCACCCATTACACCAAAATAATAATAACTATTGGATTGAAGATAATACTTTTATATATATATAAACATTTCATTTGAATCTCTTGTGATTTTTTATAAAACCAAAAATAATGTTATTTAACATTATATCGAATGTTAATAATTTTAATCATCCATGTACTCCAAATCCCTTTCATTAAAACATATAATTCATTTTAAAAAGTGATAATTTAAAACGGTATCTTATGTAAATATATTGATCACACAATTTCTTAATAGATTATATGAACAGGTTTATGACATGAAAAAAAATCCATCTCAAATAATTATTAAATTACCTTCTTCATTTTATAAGATTATTAAGAAATAACTAATTATCTATCACACATAAAACTATAAAAATAATAATTAAAATAAAAAACATTCAATGGACACGGTGTACTTATTAATTTGAAATTGAATCATTAAATTTTAAAATTTAAACCTCAAATTTCTTTTAAATGCTACGGGTGTCAATGATGAGCCCAACATGAGGCCATGTTTATATAAAGATGTGGATCCCATAATTTTGATAAAACATGATGACATACTATGTTAATTTTTTATAAATATGTCAATAAATCGACAATAAAATTATAAACATGATAATAACCATTTCATCCATATATATTTATATATATACAGGCGTATTGGCATTGAATTTTCAACACTCATCATCATGGATTAAATATATGGTTAAGAAAAACATTGATAAATGAAAATATTCATTTGATAGTATTAATATGAAATCATATTAAAACCTAAAATTTGGTTAATACGTATGTCTGTGAGGAATTATTGTTTGGGAATCATACTTGGGGTTACTAATTCTTGCAAATAATGAGGATTTCAATGAAACCTTCCATTATACAGCAATAAATTAATTTTGAACAATACATTAAAAAATATATACACCCTTTCATAATCACACATAGTTATATATATATGTGTGTGTGTGTGTATTTTAAAAATACATTTAGTTTAATATAAATAAATGTAATCTCCCATAACATTTTTGAGAGTAAAATAATATTTTCTGAAAAAATAAATAATTGTTTCTTATCAAAAATATAATTAGTATGAAGACCCAAAAACTATAAATAAATATAATTACACCTTTACACCTAATTTTCTCAATTGTAAAGAGAGTTTCAACACAAATAAATTGAAATTTTAAAAATAGAATAACTAGAAATTTAATAACAATTAAATACATTAAAAGTTATAATTGAAAATATTATTCCCATAAAAACATGTATAAATATAAAATCATAATTTTAAACTAGAATTTTCATAGCATATAAGTTTACTAAATAAATGGGAAATAAATTTGTAAATACAATAGTAATTTAATTTCTAAATTCCTCGAACATATAATCCCTTACACAGAACTATAAAATTATAGCCCCAATTCCAAAATGAATAAAACAACACCTACAAAAACAAAAATCAAAACCAAAAAATAATTCTTTATAGTTGAAGTAGAAAGATTAAATATTTAATATCACTTACAGAATCATTTGAAAATAATAATATCCCATAAATTTTTTTGGAAACCGAAGGGGAAAAGTAAACCTGATGATTTCTTAAGAGCTCAAATCTAATGAGGGTTGTGATTTGGGACATGTGACCATTGAGGAGGGGTTCTTTTATTAATTATATATAGAAAAATTTATGGTTTTCAAGCTTCTTAGAGAATACAGGTTATATATATATATATATTAGAAACAAAACTAAATAATGGCCCACATCATGGTTCATCTCTACTTATTATTAATTATATCCAAATATAATATATATATATATTGATAAATATTAATTTTTATCTTTTTTGGTCTATCTATTCATTGGTCGATTGTTTTTTTGGGTCTTTTGTTTCCCACGGGTTACCACAGTAACTTTTTCTATCATTTGTTTTATATCTTTTTTTCTCTTATTGTCATGCGTCAACACATTTTTCTATTTTTCATCGCATATTCATATCTTTTTTTGAATCACATGTGTTTTTTTGGTCCTCTAATCATTACTTTTAATATATTATTATATTATATATATTTTAGAGAGTTTTTGTTTTTTTAACAATCCTATTGTTTCCCTATGTTTGTGTGTTTCATGCTTCAAACTTTTCATTTGTCCTTATTTATAAATTACATTATTATTTTTCTGTCTGTCTCACATTAATAAAAATATTCCACATAGATTTTAAAAAGAAATGATAATATAGAAATTTAGAAACATATAACTATTAAATATATAAATATATATAAATTTAAAAGATAATTATCAATATTTAGAAAAAAATAATTATATATTTTTAAATCACATTTTTATCTATAGAATAACAATATATATTTCAATTAAAATTATATATATTTCAATATTCATCCAAAAATGTAACTTTTCAAAACAGAAAACTAAAAATTAAAACTAAACATATTTTCACAATATTATTTCAAAAGTTCATTTTTTTGAAAATAGATTTTATATAAGGATCTAAAATTAATTAATTTTTGTTGGAATAAATGAAATAAAAAGTTATTTTTGAGGAAAAAGTATATTCAATAAATATAATGTCTTTACCAAAAATTATTTTCAAGAATATGTTTTCTATATATAAAAACATTATAAATAATATTTTAAATGTAATTATTACTATTCCTACAAATTTGATTAACATATATGTTATAACAGTCCCATTTCAATATCTTGATCAATAATATATCATGGTTTTGTTAAAACTCGTTTTTGTGTGTAATGAATGTTAAACTACATATTTAATGAAAAGGACGAAAAATGTAAAATATTAAATTTATTTTTTAAAAAAATTATCCATATTTTGGTGTGTTTCATAAAACCAAGCTATAAAATAAGATGGTTATGTCTATTTGATAGGGTTTATTATATTTGAGAATCATTTAACAAAATGGAGTTATCTCTTTATTCCTTAACGTAACTTATTTTCAACCATTAGAATCAGTATAACGAATACATTGAGAATAATGGATCTATTTTTTATCAATATGACCAATGATAGACAATTGATCTGCTACTCCAACACACAAATATCAATTTTATTCACTATGAGATAAAGGGAGAACAAATGAATCACCTCTAAATATATTCAACATTTGGATACTCCTTAAACAATTAATGTAATAAAATAGGTTCCTTCAAAATTATCAACAAATACATCAATGAAAGATCCTAGGAATTGGTAATTATGCTTCTGATATAAATTAAATAAAAAAATAATTTAGCATAGAAAGATCTTATTTAGGTTTTCCATATTCGTAATGTCAATATTTGGTGGAATAAATCATTTCTAATAATGTTTACATCATGTTCAATATTGTTAATGATCCATCATATTGATAAATCATATATGATTTTTTTCATCATCTATGTCACTTTTGAAGCGTCTGTAACCACTAAGTGTTATCAAAGGGGTAACATTTCTAATTTATAATTATTATTTTTTATTATCAATCAATGCTTTCAATATTTGATCGATATTTATTTTCAACAATATAAATTTTTTAATATGGTCTTTCATTATCATAATTTTTAAATTTTAGTTTTTATTTTTCTAAACAAAATTTTCTTAAAGGAATTAGTATTGATAAATAATGACCAAATTAACAATAGGTTTGTACTATGAATATTTGCTAGTATGTCTAGGTTACACAGATTTTAGCTCAACTATACTCAATTTACCCAAGTAAACTGCATTTGGACATGTGTCAAGATACACATAATCACAATCAGCACCTATACGTGGTGAATTTATTTAAAAAATTGTGTATACAGATCCAGTCAAGATCATAGGATTTTGGATTACATGGTGTGTGGAAAAGGTACACTGCGTGTAGTCCACTCTATTTAGTTGTTAAACTTTTGTAAGTCATGTGGTAAAAATCACCATCAAATCGCTTGAGGATGAAAACATGTTTCATTATTGATATATATGATGTTTAGGTAGTGTACACCAAATATTGATCTTTATTTAGTTAATCTAAAAAACCCATCTATTGAATCAGCATGTTAAGAGGAAACATAACATGTTAGATAGATGGCGTATAAATAGATCATACATTTCTTATAATATAATGTCGAAGGAAAATGTTGGTCCTTTTAATGATTGTGTTGAAACACTATAATAGTGATATATAATTTGTCACAACCTTGAATATTCCATGTATTCAAGTCACAGTACATGCTGAAGATCCAATCATGTATCCTGGGTACATGAATATCATGGTACACAACATATAACTCCTAAATACAGGTCCTATTCTTTCCCAAAATAGGATAGAATTAAATTACCTTTAATTTGTAATTACTGTATTAAAACCATGTTATATTAATTTCCAACTATTGTGTTTAATAATTTAATGATTGATTTAAAGAATTATTAAATTCTCTATTAATTTATTGTTATTATATGTAATTATTATATTTTTAATTTATTTTCTATTAATACATCCATGATGGGTATCTATGAGTTAATTCAGTTGGACATTAAGATAAAACAGAATTAATTAATTAATTAATATTAACTCATTTTACTTAATAAAAAACAATTAAAAGAATTGAATATTTACTTGCTTTCATTTCTGTAACTGTTTCATGTATGTGATTGAGACTGAGCTTCATGAATACCTGTGTATGTGTTGGTTTTATTTAATTATATTAATTTTCTGTATTTTAGTGTTTAATTATTATATAGAAAATGGTGGAATGTGTGTCATCCCTTCCCCCATTATTGCGTTGCATACATGTACAAGATTATTAATTTAAATCCCATGAAAAACAATTTTGTCTCCATCAAATATATACTTTTTATAAATTCATGTAGTCAATAATGTATCCCAAACAGCATGGAGGTCATTCATGATGTACAATAGATGATACCCACCCAGGTAAAATGTTGGTTGATTGGTGGAATACTGCAATTTGGTCCATTACCGACATAAGTAATTTTTTCTTAGGAAAAATATATTTTTTATAATCCTCTCTACATAGCATTAGTTAAATAAGATCATAATCATTTTATTTAATTATTTATTTATTTCTACCTTATGAATTGTTTTTTCTATGGTAAAATTCTACAATCATATAAATAAATGAGTCAATGTATAGAGATGGAATATAAATCAATTAATTATACATAAATGTTTAATAAAAAAATTAATCACATAAGAAAAATCTACTTAATATTATAAATACATGTACATGATAAAAAAAAGAAATATTTTAGAATAATAACTAAGAATCCCACACCATTATATTAAATCAATCTTTTTCTTCTATTAATTTATTGGGAATCTAACCATAGAACAATGTGTTTACATTGATAAAATTTGGACACTTTCTATTATCATGCAGTCCTCTTAAGGGATTTGAGTTGACATAACCAATATTATTTTAAAATAAATGGACAATAAATTTTCAATAAAAATTTTTAGTTAACTATTGAGTAATTACTATTTATGTTATGTTGGTTGGGTTTTCCACTTAATGGGTGAAGGATTTGTATGTCTGCAATTTGTATGGCCGCCTATCAAAATATAATATCATGATTTTCCTAGACAATGTCTGGATGATAAATAAGGTAAAAACTAATATTTTCAAATATAATTTGTTTTGTTATGGTATATTTTATGTTCAATGGTGTTGGATTTTCAAACATGGGCCCATAGTGGTAGAATTCATACAATATAATTAATTTCCACTCACATAATATTTAATAAAATAATGTACTAATAATATTCTCTTTTATAATTGTATATTAAATGGAAAGATCATCATACACAATATACCTATGATAAACTATATATAATGACAATATCATCACTATATGTAACTTCACAGAGTGGTCAAGACACATTCGGATTGTGTTGTTCCACAATCAAAAATATTTTGTGCCTGAATCATCATTACTTGATTCTCCTGAAAATGATTTGAGTGATGAAGTGTTCATTTTCTATTATATTCATTTAAATAATGTGGTTTAAATTAATTTGTTATTCTATCATCAATATATAGTTATTTCATTATGTCACATGAATAAATGGATGATTATAACATTCTTGAAAATCTTTGTTGTCTCTACTAGGAGAGAGAAAGAAAAATAATGTTTGAGGAATCCAATTGGATATATTAATCACCTAGATGTCATTTTGTTTAATATTTATGAAAAACTATATATATATATATATATATATAATTCATTCATCATTCTCCCAGTATTTCTATATATTTGTAGTTAATCTTAATTTAGAAAATATAAAACAGTCTCTCCTCAATAAACTTAATCTTTATCAAAAAGATGATAAGGAGATGATGTGTGAAAATACATTCATACTTATGGTTTATAAACAAAAATTCCATTAAAATATCTACAATACCATATCATTTTCATTCCCTTCAATGAAGATAATGAACAAGGGGATATAAAGGAAGAATGATGCTATTTTTTTCACATGTGGTGAGAAGGGTCATTGGAAGATAAAATAAACACTTATAAATATGTAATTGGATGCTTCAGGATAGTTTTTTGTAGGGTCCAATTTAACTATTTCTATAAATGGATTATTATATACATCTTTTTGGCCTCACCTATGTATTAAAATATAGAAACAATGTTTCTTAAAATAAATTAAACATGGGTATGTAGATCTATACAAATCCAAATAAACACATGCATGTTGTCAAAGCTATCAGAAACTACCACCACTAATAACTAAATAGAATGATATTGGTTTTGAAATGTAGTGATTATGTAAAAACTATTAAATTATAATATATCACTATCTAATCTAGATACAAATGGATATAGTTTCAAATTTTTGAATAAATATATATTTTTTTACAGGGAAATTTTTTTTTTATGGTATGTTTCATTAAAATATTGGTCTTTATGTGTTACAGTACACAAAAATAAAATGACCTTGACCCCAATATCACAGATTTAGTTCCACACATTATTACACTATCATAGTTACAAGTTTCAATTCCCAATGGAATGAAAAATTTATGAGTTTTTTGAAAACAATATTTCATACATGATTACAATTTTACATTTGGAATAGAAAATGAAACATAATACATGAAAAATTAAATTCTTCAGATCCATGAAACTCATTCAAATGATTCCTCTTCACAACCTGGGGAAAAGAAAAAAATTAATTTTGATATTAAATGATCAGTAATCATTAGGTTCAATAAAATAAATAATGAATCAATAAGTAAAATTTACATGGAAAGGTAAATAACTGAACACACAATAAATGTAATCCATAAAATAAGATAGAAGTGTATAGAAAATATGGCATGGTATATAACTGAAAACACATAAAATTTAAATAACTTTACCATCAATATAATATAATGATAAATCAACATAGAAGGGTAAATAAATGAAAATGTGACGACCCAGACCTGGATGCCACTTAACGGGTTCCTTGAGCCCAGTGGGCCACATGGCCTCAGGGGACCATCCCGAACTCCAGATGTTTCTATCTAGAAATGAGTTCATAGGGTGTGCCTATGGGAAGAATATGCCATCATTAGACGAGCATCATAAAATTTAAGGAATATAGTGTAATAGTAAACAGTAAAATAAATATAATGAAATAGCGAAATTATGTGATGTAATGGGTAAATGAGAACAACCATAACTATATCAACTGAATAATGATAATGTCATTTCATGTCAGTAGAAAACTAAAAATCATGGATACTAGAAAATTGGCATAACATGTTACACAATGTAAAGAAAAAAAACACTACTCTAAGCATCCCATGATCCAACTCCGTCATCTACTATTAGGCTCCATCATATCAACACTCAACATAGTATTAGAATAAATTTTATTTCCTTTGTCTACAGTTGTTGTTATATAATCTACTCTGGGTCCCAAATGTCACCTAGAGAGGGTTGAGATAAATCTCAATTGCCCACCACAAATGGTGTCTATAACATCTAGCCCATGTAATGGAATATAGCAGTATGTTTTCATGTATATATAAAATAATGAAAGAAATACAATATAACTAAATACCCAAGTTCCTACTTAATCCCTTGGGTAGTGTCTGAACATGTAACCAAATCATTTTATAAAGAAATTAATATTTAATGTTAATATGTTATGTGAGCTATAGACAACACTGAAATCACATCATGAAAGTATAAGTACTGAAGAACCCAAGACATAACAAGGAAACCAGAAATGTTATCTAGTGAGGGAGTTCTAGTGTAAAAACAATTGAAACGTAAACTCATGGAAAGATAACTCAGAAGTATCTGAGTGTAGATATGTGGTAAGAGTGTAATTCAAGGAGAATAATCCAAGGAATACACAATAAGGTTCTTACCGAGTCCATGGAGTGGTTCCAAGAAAAAATAGGGATATGCCATGATTAGGTCTAAGGAGTTTTTCCAAGGTACCTACTTGTCGATGCTAGATCCAAGGAGTGTACTTGAGGTATCATGGAATAATGAAATGGATTCAATGGTAGTATACCGAGAATCCATGAAATAGTCAAGAATTTGAATTTATGAGTGTATCACCAAAAGAAAACCACATCCTTGAATTGGAATGGGGTTCCCAGGACCCAAGGTATTATTCTCTCAGAATCCAAGGAGAGTTCGAGTCAGCACCTTATTATTTGATATTTTAATCATGTAGTAATTTATTTGGTTCTAGTATTTCCATCCATTACTGTGGATAGTTCAAGTAGAGTTGTAACCATTTATTTATTTGTCCATGTCTTTTATTCCATCTGTGTGGATGGGCCTAGTAGCATTGAAATCATTTAAATAATTCTTAGTTCACCATTAAGGCATATTCAATTATTGAGGTTCACTCCAATACCATCCTTCAATATGGAAATGGGTTCTATATACATGTAACCATTATTCAATCATTTTTAATAATAGCAAGTTATATACAAAGTATACTTTCATTCCTCATTTCACATTCAATAATCATTTGAAGTTGATACCATAGGAGGATTATGTGGTGAGAATATATGGTGAATTACATTATGAAATACTCATTAAACAAAAAATCATTTATCATTGGAAGACTCACCATTAGGAAGGTCAAGGAAAGGCACACCCAAACAGTGGCTCAAACAAGTCAAAAACACTAAAGACCCAATTATGGAACAACCTTCAACATGAGGTGGATTGAGTTGTGGGTGTAAACACTAACATCTAATCAGATATTTGGAAACTGCATAACCATATTATTATAACAAGTATATCATGGAACATAAATTTTTGAAACGATCTCCAATGAAATAGGTGGGCCCCATACAAACATTCCAAAAACAACAAACATTAGGGATGAGTAATAGATCTCCCACCTTAGGGTTGTATGATCCTTATCCTATAGTATTGATCCTGGATTTTCCTTGGATTGGATTAGATCTATAAAATGGTTAAAAACACTCACATTGATATAACTAGGTCGAGAGTGAATGAGAAGAACAATAGATAAAGATGACTTGATTTCTTACTATTGTGTATCAAATGTGACGAAAAAAAGCTCGATTAGAATCCGGACAAATAATATCTCCTGATTGCATGCTTTAACATTCAAACACCACCAAAATTGAGGTAGAAATAGGTCAATATTGTATAAATTTAGACTAGGGAAGAATGGGTTGTCATAATAGATCATTAAGGGTGTTTTGGACATTTTACAGAGGTTTTTATCATGCACACAGTTTTTCCACATCGTTTGTAAAACTGTGTGCAATCTCTGTGAAACAGTTCTGCACTAAAAGTCTTCCTTCACACGGTTTGATCAATCCATGTTCCATCCATGCATGGATACATGTGAAAATGGGAATTCACATGGTTAGGTCACACCATCATGAACCAACCGTACGGGGTGCCACTACCTGAAAAAACACTATCCACAGGGTTTACTCTAAACCATTTGAAGATTATTTTTTCTCCAAAAAGAAGAGATACGAGCTCTGAATAAGCCCTTGAATCCTTCCAAATCATTACTAACTCATTATGAATTCATATTAGGTCTGAAGTAAATATTTAGGCAGACAAATTAAATGATCCATACTTGAATGAAAAACTGGGTTCTTATAGTCTTCCTCCCTTAAAAGAACTCACCCCTGAGTTGTCCTTCCAAGGGTAAGAATAAACTGTTTGAGAAAAATAGTATCCACTGAACACGTACATAAGCTTCTCTCTCCTAAGTCATTCCATGTACTCATTCATGCTTCTCTATCACCAGTACGAGAGGGACCAACTTTCCTTAGGGAACCGTTGTGGTTAGTTTAACGATTCATACATGATACTCCTCATAGGTATCATCATCATCTTACTCTACTACCTCATGATCAAAGGTATGAGACAGGTTAGCATGATATTAGTGAAGTTGTGATACATGAATGAAGTCGTGCATGCAACGGTACCTCTGAGTTATTATCAACTGATAATCTATTGGCATGAACTTCTCTAGAATCTTGAACAGCCCGACATAACAAGGTGACAAATTTTCCTCCTTTCTTAACCTTTTATTCCATAGCTAGGGTGATACCAGATGAAAAAAATGATCCCAACGTCGAACTCAATTGGTCATCGACATCGACCAACATAAGATTTATGTCTAGACTGAGTAGTAGTCATATGTTTCATGATTATATGGACCTGTTCAGATGCCTCTTAAAATAAATGTGGACCTTGTAGGGTAGCCACACCTACCTATAGACAACTTAAGTGTGAATTCCATTACCTACCCTATAATTCTTCAAAAGGATCCCTTTGAATCATCTCCCAATAATTATTATTATAATTTAACTCGAAGAGGGTGACATAATTATCACAAGAACTTCGGAAATTGAGGACGCTTACTAAGATCATATCCTCAAAAACCTATATTGTCCCTCCAGATTGTCCTTCAGACTGAGGGTTCAAAGAAGTGCATAGAAGCACCTGTGTTCCCATTTCTTTCAACAAACACTACCAGAACCATGATGTGAAATGAGCATCCCTATCTAAAATAATAGTACACAGAACCATGTGTAGTCGTAAGATCTAACGGACAAACAGTCTTCCCAATTCATCAACTGAGAAATCCTCTCATATAGGAATGACGTGGGTTGATTTTTTTTTGGTAATTGACTACCCATAGAGCATCGCTTCCCCTCAATAACCTAGGTAAGATTAATATGAAATATATAGCAACAACTTCCAATTTTCATTCTAGGACATGAACTGACTAAAACAAGCCTAAAAGTATCTTCTGCTCCTTCTTTACCTATTAATTGGTTGAACATCTACTAACAAAGCCAACAATATAATGTTTCATCCTAGGCCACCAATACGAGAATCACATATATCGATACATCTTTGGGATGCCAGGATGAACTCCCCACTAAGAAGCCTAAGAACCTTTCACCAACTCCTCTCTCGTATCTGTAGAAACCTAGATATATCCACGTAAATGCATAACGTCATCTATATCTATAAACCAATCTGGTGGTGGGTAATCTCATGATATACTCTCATGGAGAACTAATCCTTCAGGATATGAAAACTGCCTACTCTTAACCTTCACAATGTGTGAAGAGGTAACTGTTAAGGCTGAGAGGTAAGACTACACATGGTTATCAGGAAACATTAGATGATGTTCAAAAAATAAAACCATTTACTTCTATTAATCAATGGATTATTGTACGGCCTACGCTTGAGTTTTCTCACTCAGTTCATCAGTGACCAAATTTCCCTTTCTAGAAATATGGAAAATATCAAAATCGAAGGATTGTAGACATTCAACGCATCTTATATATATGAGATTCAAGTACCACCATAAAAAGATACAGTTGAGACTCTTGTGGTCTTTATACACCATAAAGCGCTCACCCAACAGATAATGTCTCCAGTAACGTAAGGCATGTACAAATGTTCCTAGATAGAGGTCATGTATTGGGTAATTCATCTCATGAGTATAGAACTGGTGAGATCCGTATGCAATGACTTTGTCTTCCAGCATCAGCAATGATCCTATGTCAATTCTGGATGCATCAGAGAAGATGATATAACCCTTACTAGGTTCTGGGAGAATCAGAATCGGTGCCGAGACAATCCTCCATTTCACCCTCCAAAATACTTTCTCACATGCTCAGAACAACGAAAACATAACACCCTTATTTTTAAGTCCAATAATATGTGAAAAATATGTGATATGTACCATAAAAAACGATTTTAATATCCATCCATCCCCAAAAAACTCATAATATCAAACATGTTCTTTGGATACTACCCAGAAACTACAACATTATCTTTTTCAGTATCAATAGATACTCCTAATTCTGAGATAAAATTACTTAATATGTGGACCTTGTCAATTCAGAAGTCTCATTTAGCAATATTAAAACACATATTATGCTCTCTTAGTGTACTCAAGTTGATATCAAGTTGTTTGGTAGGGTTGTTATGTGTGCGAGAATACACCATGATGTCATCCACAAAGTCCTCATCAAAATAGTCTAAATAGAGGTGGAATACCATATTTTTTAAATCCATGAAAAAAGAAGCCACCTACATAAGACCAAATGGAATAAAAATATACTCAAACAGACAATGACGACTATGAAAATATGAATGAGGTATGTGTGAGGTTCTGACTCGCTCCTAATGATAATATGATCTGAGGTTGATCTTAGAGAAAACCATTTATCCTCGATGCTGGTTAAAGAGAATATCTATTCAAGGAAGTGGATAATGGTTCATGACCATCTGCTAGTTAAACCATATATAATCCATGCATAGAGATAAGTTTACATCTGCCTTCTTGGAAAAAAGCACAGGTGAACCCCAAGAATTTATAATAGGCCATATAAATCCTTTATCCCCTACGTACACTATTTTCCACTGAATCTCCTAAAACATAGTAAGTTCCATCTTGTATGGAGGAATGTACACTAAAGATACTCCCAGAACAAGCTCAATTGTAAACTCTACCTCTCTCATAGGAGGAAATCTATAAAATACTTGAAGAAATACTTCCCCAAAACAATCAACCACTGGATGAAAATCAATTTGAATAAAACCCTAATCCTCCATAAAAATATTTTCAATATGAGCAATAACATCACCTAGACCATGATGCTTCAGTTCAACATTCCTAGCCTGGACATCCCACTAACCTTTGAAAAGATAACTACTGCCTTTTAGTGATGTAAAAGAAACTCAGGGGAGATTTTAGTATACAATGGCATGATAGTTTACTAACAAATACATCCCGAGAATGACATCGAATACCATCTTCTTGAGAACAAATAGAATCCACACGAAAGGGTAACCCCCAACCTTAAAGTGACAATACCTACACTTGTGTATTCCCACTGTCCATACTCCTGACGGTGTATCGAGGTTCATTACAACACAGTGATACAATACCTCTAGTCCGAGGCTTTCCATGATAGATACATAAATGAATGATTCTAATTCACTTGTATCAAAAAATGTAGAGAAAATAGTATAGTCTACAAGAATAGTACCTCATTCAATAGATAGTCCCACAACCCGATCCTTTTGTATCACCAATAAATCATGCAACTGACCTAATCCACGACCATGTGCAACATATGGACTACCATGACCATTAATATTCTATTGGCGCTACTGGTGATCTGGGATCGGAGTACCACGACTATGAACCCCTCCCCATATAGACTTTTCGGTACTATTACAACTCCCTGTCTGACGCGGCAGAAAATAACTCACTTTTCAAGGTGGAGCTGTCATGACCCTTTAACACTTGAAGTTGGTGGAAAGGTCTTGAAAAAGCACTGATGATGACCCATACATACCCAAGATCGGCACTCAATAGGGTGTTTATCATATCAAGGCTTATTATTCCCCAGTTTTCCAAAATTATGACACACCACAGAGCTATCATAGTGGATACACTGGCTACCACTTCCATGACAAAAAACCTCATGGGTACATTTCCTACCACCAATAGAAATGTTGGCCTAACGCTGCACTGGTCATTTAAATATGGTACGTGATCCATCCCTTAGGTTACTCTAAGTGATAAGGTTCTGATAAACAATCAGAGAGATGGTATGAAGGAAAAATCCATTCACCTGAGTTCGCATTGCGTACTGAATCCCATCCTCCAAATGTTTATCATGTGAAAGTTCATTACCAGATAGAAGCAGTGAAAGCACTATAAATTAGTGAAATGTAATGAATATTCCATAACTGACACCGAAATCTGCTGGAGATGCATGAAATCTCTCGATATTTCATACCTTAGTACTTGAGGAATGAACTGATCATTTAAGGTAGTGAAGAAGTCATCCCATAACATGACCTGATGACGACTGGCCTAGGTAACAACATCCCACATACACTTGGATGAATCCCAAAGAATGAATTTAGAAATCTTGAATCTATGCTCTGAAGGTGTCCCTAGATTCTAAAAGATAGATAGTGTGGCCTTTAGGCAACACTCAATAACCTATGAGAAACCATGACTTAAAAAAGTAGGAGGATGTTGTTGCTAGAACTCACAGTCTAGATCATACATCGCAAGTACATCCCATGGAGCACCTTGAATGAAATAAATCACACCTATGAAACTATCATGAACATGGGAATCAATGCCCATATCAATTATAAAATGTGGCACCTCAAGTGGGACTCATGGAAGTAATACTGGCGGCTCAGGGCCCACCATGTCTGGCGCATGGTCTTCCCCACCTTCATAGAGAACGACACAACGACGACACAAAGAAATCGGTCTAAAAATGGAAGAACACATCTTAGAATAAATATAAAAGGATAAGGAATCACTAACGTAAGCTGAATCTATGAAAAATCAGTACCAAAGGCTTACAAAACAAACTACTCTCTTAGATGGCCAGGTATCAGTAAGTGCTAAGTATAAGTTTCATGTCATTTTGATTTAAATTTATAGGTTCACCACATTACCTTTCATAAACATGACAAGGCACGATAGTTGTGTTCAACCAATTCATTTTTGGTTTCAAATTTTACTTTATAATGGATAACCATTTCTGATGACTCAATTCCCTTACACCTCTCATAAGAAACAACACCCATTTCATTATAGTATAATGGATTGACTCATTAAATTACTCATCCCAGCCCATGATGGCCTATAAACCTCATCAATTGAGACAAGAAATCTCTCAATCATAGCCAATGTAATACATGTACAACCAAAATATCACAACATCACTCAATAATCACTCGTAAATCAAGCAATGAAAGTAAGAGAAATGAAATTATATGGTATGGAAATATGAATGACATGTAAATTCTAGGAGTCTATATTGATTCATGTAACAATGATACTTTCCCTCATTTCATCAGGTTAGGGATGAAATAAATTATGAAATAAAGTAATAATCAACAACACCACAAATCATGTTCGTCATCCAATGGTGAAATTATATCAACAATAATAGTTAAAATAGAACAACAATTACATTTTGGGTAATATGGATTTTCACCCAAACATGGGTTTATGACACCCATGAATGACTTATGAACAAGTCTCTTTCCTTTATATTCTCCAATATGGAGTCTCAAAATAGTAATTCATGAAAAAAACCCCCTTTGATGTCACTTTTGGACAACCAAAACCCAGATTCCACATAACGGGTGCCCCGAGCCGGGTGGGCAACATAGCCTCAAGTTCAATTTCTAGAATGACAGTGGATTCAAACTAATAGGGAGGGCCTAGGGTGTGTTTGTGGGAATACTATACCCTCAATAGATTAGCGTAGCACAATGGAAGGAAATTATTGTAATAGTAAACAACGTAAGAAATATAATGATACAATGGAAGAAATCTGATACAATAGGTAAACAAATATCATCCATAACTGTTTCAACTGAACATTGATAATGTAATTTCATGTCACCAGAAATATGGAAATCATGGATACAAGACAATAGGTATAACATATTATAAAATGTAAAGGAAACCAAATACTACTCCAAGAATCCCGAGATCCAACTTAGTCATCTACTATAAAGCTCTATCCTATCAACATGCAATCTAGTATTTGAAGCTTTTTTCCTTTTTCCAAAAATTTATTCATGTAATCTACTACGGTTACCAAACATAACCTAGAGATGGTGTGATAAATATATTAGTGGTCCACCACAAATGGTTTCTATAACATCGGTCATGTGTAATGGAATATAGTAGTATGTAGGCGTGAATATATAAAGTAAAGCAAGCAGTACAAAATAATTAAATACCCAAGTACCTCCATCATCCCTTGGCTATTTTCGGAATATTTAACCTGTTCATTTTATTCTGTAATTACCATTTAATGTTAATAGGTTATGTGAGGCATAGACAACCCTGACATCACCTCTTGATAGTATATGTAGGGAAGGCCCCAAGACATAACAAGGAAACCTAAAAATGAAATCCAGTGAGGGAGTTCCAAGGTAAAATCCAAGGTAACATAAACTCATTGAAAGCTAACTCAGTAGTTTTTGAGTATAGATAAAGGGTAAGAGTGCCATCCTTGGAGCTTAATCTTATTTATTCCACAATAAGGAACTTATTGAGTCTAAGGAGTGCATCCAAGTTAAAATGCACCTAAGTAAGGACTGGGTCCAACGAGTGTATCCATGGAACATACTTGTCAATGATGGATCTGAGGAGTGTATCTAAGGTATCCTAGAATAATGAAAGGGATCTAACAATAGTATACAAGAAATAAAAGGAATAGATATGAATGAGAATCTTGGTAGGTATTAACCAAAGAAATCTGCATCCTTGAATTGGAATGGATTTCCCATGACCCAGGGTATTATCCTATAAGAATCCATGGTGAGCTTTAATTTGTAAATTACTATTTGATATTTTAATCATGTAGAAATTAATTTGGTTCATTTATTGCCTTTCAATAGTGTGGATAGGTAAATTAGAGTTGACCCCATTTATTTTTTGGTCCATTCCTTTTGTTCTATTAGTGTGGATAGGCCAAGTACCGTGGAAACCAATTAATTAATTTTTAGTTAACCATTAAGGCATATTCAATTAATGAGGTTCACTCTGCAACCTTTCATCCACATATAATGGGGTGCTACAGACAAGTAACCTGTATTCAATATCTTTTAATAATGCTATAATATATGCATAGTATATATTCTGTTACTCATTTCATAATTGATAATCATTTGAATAACTTACCTTAGGTGGATAAAAAGGTAGGCATACATGGTACACTATATTATAAAATAATAATTAAACAAAAAAATATATAGGATGACTCAACTTTAGTAAGGTCATGAAAAGGTACATCCTAATAGTGTCTCAAACATGTCAAAAACACTAAAAACCCAATTATGGCATAACCTTTGGCATGAGGCAGATTGAGTTGTGGCTGTAACCACTATCAACTAATCACATATTTGGAAAGAGAATAACGATACAATCCTAACATGTATAATCATGAAATATAAGTTTAAGAAATGGTCTCTAATGTAACCATTGGTCCCCACATTAACATTACAGAAACTACAATATTTATTGATGAGTTATAGACCACCAACCTTATGGTTATATGATCCTTCTATTTTGGTATCGACCCGTATTTTTCCTTTGATTAGAGTAGATATAATAAAAGGTGATAATTTCTAGCATGGAGAAAACTAGGTCATGATATAAAGGGAAGAATAACGGATAAAGAGGACTCGAGTACTTACCATTACACATCCAGCGTGATGAATGGATGCTAAATTGAAAGATGGAAGAAAACGATCTCTTGATTCAATGTTTTGATCTTCAAAAAACTAAAAAATTGAGATAGAAATTGTTTAATCCTGCATAAAAATAGATTAGGGTGGATGAGGTTGTCTTAATAGATCATTAAGGTAGTTTTAGACATTTTACACAGGCTTTTAGCTTGTGCACAGTTTTTCCACACAGTTTTTCAAACCGTGCACAAACCGTGCGAGGCCACTTTACCAAAAAATATTCCTCCGCAATAATTGATCAAACTGTGAGATATCCATGCATGATTAACTGAGAAAATGGGGATTCTCATAGTTAGGATACACAACTCTGCACTAATAGTTTTTGGATCCACTGTCTTAAAAAACACAATCTTCACAGTTTACTCTATACTATGCACAAAGTTTGTTTTATCCAACAAGATGGGTTCTGGGCTCCGAAAAATCCCCAGATACCATGGAACCTTTACACAATCATTAGGCATCCTTATTAAGTCTAATGTAATGATTTAGACCATGAAATTAAGGGAATCATATCTGAATGAAAAACCGGGTTCTTAGATAAAACACATTCAATTAAATCAATAAACGAGGAATGAAATGAATCCATATAATTTTTCATAGTGAAAATATCAAAAATATTAATAAATAAATTATTAATATAAAAAATGGAAAAATATTTGATTCTATTTCTCCAAGACTCATGGAAAATTTACCATCAATAATTTCACAAGGCGGTTTAAAACATACTAGCTAGAACCCCATCTGATCTGTCAAATTGATTTGTCTCATGGGACAAATGATACATTGAGGGGACTACATTAAATGGTCCCCAACCTATGTCATTCTATTCGAAATAATTACTCAGATATGTAATAATAAATATAACTCATATACAGTATATCTTATTAAATTTTTTTGTTGAGTAAATAATATGAATTTATTGATATTTCCACTGAAAATCAAATAACATTCAATATGATAACCATATGTAAAAATGGTATATGTTTGAGGTAATAATAAAATCCATGATAAATAATTTGTATATTTATTTTAAATTAAATATCTATGATCACTAGAATTTTAACATTATATGTTATTTTTATTGACTACAATAATGAATCACGGCTGTGAATATCAATATATTCCATTTTCAAAATGATCATAAGACATCCATAGAATGAATAAGGATGGTTTCATAACAACGTATACCCATTAGAGTAAGACTAATTTTTTTTAACTATTGAATACAAATAACATAAAAATATAATTGAAAACAATATTAGGTAAAATATCCTTTTAATTTGGAATAACATTTTGAAAATCCTTTTCTTTGAAAATCATATTCAAAAAATAAAATTTAAACAAATTTTTGCAAAATAATTTTTTTTAAAATATTCATTGAAACAAATAAAATAATATTCCAAATATAATAGTGGTCATAATGGCCATATGTTTTATTCATATCATACACATTAAAACTTGTTTTCGTTATGATATTTTGATGAAATCCAAAAATAAAATATTTTGAAAAGGAAATAAATATTTCTTTGAAATAAATTTTTAATTTCTAAAAATGGGTGAAAATAAATTTAATAACTCATTTTTAAATTGTTAAAAACATTGAACCAATTTTTAGAAAAAATTGTTTTTTATGAAAATTTGTTTCTATGTGAAAAGAGAAATAATGTTGGGTTTTATTAAAAATGTTTTCTAATTAATTTTAAGTAACATAGAGTTGAAAAATAGTAAACTTACTTGATGATAATCCTTAATATCTATTGGATAATAAAATTAATGTTTCTATAAAAAAAAATCAAATGATTTCTTTCAATGTAAATCTAAGTGTAAACAATCCAAAATAAAATTATATTTTGTGGTAATCCCTCAAAAGGAGAGTAACATTGAATTGAGAATCAACACAATCAATCAAATATGCAGGTAAAATATAAATAAAAATAATAATTTTAAATACATAAATTTAAATTCCAAAGACATTACACACATAATCTTATAATATTAACACAAAATAGGAGTAATAAAATCCAATTAAAAGAAGTTGAGATATGTAATTATTTACCACATAGAAAATGTAAATTCATAACCGCTTAGATGAAATAATTAAATTTAAACATAAAATAACATGATTAATGAATATTTAATGATATTATATTTAATTTGATTTGTATATACACCATAGAAAAGAATATAGTTTCACCATCAAACAATATGCCTCAATGAAATGAAATTCAGATGAAATCCCTTACCTCTCACTTTCCTTGAAGTCATACATAATTTACCCTCCAGTGTAGTTTTTTAAGATATGATATTAACTTATTCATGAACCATAATAATTTTTATGGAATCATATATAATCATTTTATAACATATTATCACCCATTTGTTAATAATGATTCATTATTTTCATTGTTTCGGGTGTTAATTGTCTTGTTTTTTTAGTATTTTTTGACTTGTTATTTTTTCCTCGCACATAGAAAAATATTGTATCATATCCATAATGTAGAAAATGATTTAAAATTCATTTATATTAGTCATATATGTATTAATTGTAATCAATAAATATTTTTTATGATAAATCAATTACATCATTCATGGAGATGTTAGGTCATACGTGTGTTTTCACGTTGTTTCCATTATCATATCATATTGAAATGATGAATGGTAACTTATATATATATATATATATATATATATATATATAAATATATATTATAATTCTAGTTTCATATTTGTCTCATATATGTCACAAATATTTATTAAACTCATCTTCAATGCATTTTATATAATTCGTGAATGAATCAAACCCCCCATATAAACCCACCCTCAACACTAACTCAAGATTGGAAAAATTTCTAGGTATTTGGAGATATCAAGAACCAATTTTATCCCTTTGAAACCACATCCAGGGAACATAAAATATTGTAGAACATCATTTGATTCCTTTATGGTAAAGTATATTCTCCTGATATTTTTCTCCCCCTCTCTCTATCACTCCTCTTTAGGGTTTGTTATATCATATAGTTGTTGATAGATCTAAACTCATTTTCTTTAGATATTGAATCAGTGTTTTATTCCTTGATCTTTGTTTTTGAAATTATTTATTAGAAATTTACATTATGATAATTTTTATTTATGATGTCCATGATAAATTAAGGTTGTTTCATTTAAGTTTCACCAAACTATTTAACCTTGAGTTCCTTTATGATTAAAATTTCTTTCAACTAAATTATGAAATTATAATTTAATTAAAATTGTGTATTAAGATTTATTTGTCTTGTAATTTTGTGAAAAATCCTCAAATAAAATAAAATTACAGTTTAAGGGGCCATTTGAAAATGTTGCAATTTCAAAAATTGATCTTGGAAAAAATGGGTCAAATTGTTTTATTAAAAAAAATATTGGTATTATTTTTTAAAAGGAAAAAACTGATGAAAAACCTATATTTTGGTTTCAAAATAAAATTTGAATATTGAAACTAGAAATAGAGCCACTGAATTTAAAACATATTTGAAAATACATTTCCAAAATTTATTAATATATTGTTATCCTTTAATCCTCGGTAGTTTTTTCATTTATTTTTGAAAATAACACTGGGATAGTAATTCCATAGTAATTGATTGATGATGAAAACTCTATTAAAAATCTTGTTAGGTAGATCATTTTACTAATAGAGAATTGGTGAGTCATATTTGGAATGAGCCTAAGGGATGTGTGTACAGATATTCCATGATCACATATATGGGAGTGTGAGGATCCTATAACCTCGGACTAGCATACCATAAGAAAGATGACCAAGTCACTTTTTTTATTTTTATAATATATTCCTTGAATTATGAAATTTCATTACTCAAGCATGGTGATTTATTTGAAATATTTTATCTAAAATTTATATTTAAGACATTCCATAAAAATTTCCATCTTTTTAAATGAAAATAATTTTTCTAATATGTAATTATAATTACATGCATGTATTATTAAAAATTAAAATCATCATTTGGTTTACTATTATATAATATTATTAGGGAACAATTGGTGAGACCCTGATGGGAATTTATCTCATAAATTACCTTTTTCTATGGGTGTTTAAATATTTTATTCTATTGGGTTCCAGTAAAGGGATATCACCTCTTGGATGAGGTGCACATTCTTAACCCTTTGGACATGGAGTGTTGATACGTTCTGGATGATTGAGTTTATCTTACTTGTTTTTGGAACATTACTGATATATTGTTTGGGTTTCTTATTTACCTGTTTTGTTTCTAGTACTTTCTCCATTTATAGTGTTTGAGGAGATAAATATTTATCTTTATCTACATTAGTTTTTATAATGATTTCATTCAATATTTTACTTTCTATAATTCTATGTTCTAGTCACCAAGATATGGGGATTAGGAATTCTCTTTGGTATATGTTGGTGTCATATCAAACATCAAGGTACTAGGGTATATGGGATGGTTTATGAAAAAGTCAAATAAAATGTTCATGTTAAGAACTACTATTGTTGTTAGTATATTGATACGTTATATTTTCCAGAATTAAGAGTTATTTATTATTGATTTCACAGCCATCTCTCATCATAATGACCATAAAGTCACCATGGGTATTTTGGGGAAGGCGTCTTGAGGTTTTGTTTTAGAATTTTTTTTTTTTGATTTTGATAGTTTAAATAAAATTCTAGTATCTTATATTATTTGAATAATTTCCCTCTTCCCCTTTTTTTAGTGTTGATCAAAGTAATCATCTAATGTCTTCAATGTTGCTTGATGATGTTGTGTAGCATCATGGTTTTGAAAAGATGTTTGAATATGATTTAGGAGGGATAAATTGATCTACCATAGTGATTAAATCCTAATTTGCATAATATTATTTTGAGATTATTTTTCCTGTATTCCATGCTATATGAAATTCACAGGCACCAATTCCAGTTCATGCACCATTTTTGGAACTTGATAGGGATGAATTCATGAATCGTGCATTGGAGTTCCATCACCAAAAGCCACTAGCGTTATAAGGATCTAATGATACTAAATCATTTGAGGATTAGATGACTGATATAGAGATTATATTTTAGTTCATGGATATTCCTGAAGAAATAAAGGTGAAATGTTGTACATTCATGGTGGAAGGACCATGAAGGAGATGGTGGGACACTATGATGATGTGGAAGAAGCCCAATGGATTTTCTCATGCTTTAAATTTTTACATGATTTTTTAACCCCTGCTATAGTTTAAAAAAAATATTATTATCATTTTTTGAACCATATTAATATTTATGATGTAATTTATGATCCTTTTATAACATCTTATCACATGTTTCCAACTAATCTTTCGTTACATTCATTGTTTTGGGTTTTAATTGCATTATATTTGGAGTATGTTATGACTAGATATTTATTGATCCTTTTAATTCAATAATTAATTAACCATCTATATAATGTAAACCATTATGAAAATAACATTTATATCCATTATATATTTATTTTCATTAATCTATAAAATTTTTTAATATGAAATGAAATACACTATTCATGGAGACTGTAGGTCAAACCTATGGGAGAACGTTGTTTCCATTTTGGAGTCATATTGAAATTAAAAATGTAAATTCTAAATATATATATATATATATATATATATATATTATTTTATTTTATCTATGTCATGTATATAATATATTTTTATTAAATTCATCCTTAATACATTCCATGTAATGTGTGAATGAATCGCATCACTTCGTGTGGCAGTAGTTCATCAAACTTAGGAACAACATTTTCATATTCCCAAAATTGAATGCATGAATATATTTATTATATAATAATTATATAAGAATAAAGACATAATAAATACCAAAAATATCTTATGTAAACACTATTTCGATCATTTTCCCATAACTGAATATTGGTAATGAAAAAATGAAGGACATCAGTTCGCAAGGTGGTAGTCCGTCATTCACATGAATGAAAACATTTTAAGCCATTTTATTTATGTGTTTTATTTTTTAGGATTTAAAAATAACATAAAAAGATATAATTATATTTAATATATAAATTTTATTGTATTATCATGATATTAAATGAATATAATTAGTTGGAGGAGGATATGAAATTTAAACACTTTTAAAAGAACATTACCTCTTCTTTGGGTATCCTCCTTAGGATTGGACTAAGCCTTCATAAGTTGGATTTATGACCAAGATAAGGGTTAAAGTATGATTTTATGGATTTGTAGAAGTTATCTTGGAGAATATTTTATGAAAAAAATTGTTTTGAAGGTGTGAAGAGAAGGGGGAGCAGGTGTCCATTTATAAGTGGGGGAGCATACACTTGGTATTTTTGAATGAAGGTAGTTGTACCAACATTTTTACTTGAAAATGGTTTCACTAATTCCAAAAATTAAATACATGAAGTTTTAAGGTGGATATATCCCTATATAATCAGTTTTGTAAAATTTTATATTTAATTTTTCCTCTTATGTTTAATGTTTAGTGTTTCGGTAAACTAATTTTTCTCATAATCACTCAAAATAATTTTAATAGTTTTCACTAATCATATTTGTAAAAATTTATGTTATACTTATAAAAAAATATAAATTATTTTGATTAAAAATATTGAAACCATTTTACCAAATTAAATTCACACAAGTGGAAAAACTATTTTAAAATTAATCTTATTGACATGAAAACGAAGAAGTTTTTTAATGCGAAAATTAACAAAAGGATACTAATATTTTATATCTACATTCAATAAAATGGTTATTCTGATGACCTATATTCAATTAATAAATTTATAATTGATATAATTTTAATTTAAACAAATTAATATATATTTTTTGATTGTAAATTATTTCTTTTTAAAGTCAATTTTCAAATGAAATTCATTATTTTGCACTATTTATCGTAAACTAAAAATTCAAAAAAATAAAAATAAAAAAAGTTCCTTAACCAAAATTACAAATTCAAATAAATTATTTTTATTTTGAAGAATAGTTTTTTTATAAATAACAAAAATATAGTTATAAAATATTTACTTTGATTAAAAGGTAGTAAAAATGCCTTTAAAACAAATACATCTTTTAATAGGTAAATTTTATTTGTACTTATCTTATGCATTTAAAATCTATAGGATGAATGTAAAAACATTTTATTTAATATAAAATAAAATTATTTCATTTTAGAAATCATTGATTTTAATTAATTTAATTTATTAGGATAAAAATCATTGGTTTCATTAAAATAAATTTTTATTAAAAATTATATTTTATATTCAATTAGTTTTTATATTCATTTCTAATTAATTAGAACCCAATGAATTCAGAAATATATTTTAATAAGTTATTTAATACTATGAATAATCACTTTTTAAATGGATATGATATAATTTAGATTTTAAATAATAATATTAAAAGTGATTAGTAAAATTTTGACTTGCATGTTACACAAGACATCAAAAAGGTAATTGTTAAGTGTAATGAAAGACAAAATTAGTACTATGTTCTTTAAAAGAAATATAATATATTTAATTTATATAACATAGTAAATATTTTTAAATTATCTAGGTATTGTATTTCCTTATATTCTTTGTGTTGTGTGTCATACACACTACCAATTATAATGTCCTTATTATAGAATTATTGGTTGTTACAAAACTTGTATTAGAAATAAACAATGAAAGTACATAAAATGCCATGTACCACATCCCAAATTATCAAAACAGTCTAGTCATCTAAATTTTGTTTTAAAAAAATTACCCCAATATATATATTTATATTACTATGAACTAAAACCAGTTGGTGCATTCCATGCATTATAATAAATAAGAACACCAAAATCCTTATTTAGATTAAATGTTTAATGTTACAAAAATCAAATTGAATTAGTTTATACTAATGGGAGTAGATCGTTACCAATTTAATCAAGATGTGGATACACATACTACTTAACTTTAACAAACAATTTTAGTATATATGCATATATAAAATTGATGGGGTATAAGTAAACTTCCTTTTAGAAATTTGAGGACTACATGAATGATGTTGAGAAGAAACATTAAAATATTACTACGAAACTATACTTATATAGTGGTTTAAAATATATTATACAATACATAATTGATTATTTATGGGTTTTTGCGATTATATCTCAAATAAATCATCCTTATACACCTTAAATAATAATTTTTGGTGAAATGATTTTTAACACCCTGTTTGGCATGGTTCGATTGTAACAGACCAACCTAGGTCAACCAGACTAGTCACCAATGTTTTCTAGTCCTGGGAAAATGGATAAAAATATAACAAATCATGTATCTTATATAAGTAAAAAAATAAATGCAATAAAAATAAAAACAATAATAATAAGATAAAACTAAAACAAACCAGCTAAATGATAATAAAATATGAGTCTATACAAAACTAGTCTCCATGTGACCTAACATCACCAAAAAAATATCCCAAAATGAAACAGAAACCTAAAGTGAATCCTTCAAGCTACATAATGTTCTTCCCTTTTGCTGAATCCTTCAAAACAAGGTCTACAACCTCCCGCATGTATAAATAGGGTTTGAGAAATAGATCCCATTAGGATACCAATAAAATATTTTTACATGTTATAATATCAATATTGAAAATGTATAAGCTTTAAAACAAAATAGTTTTACAAGAATTGTTATAGATTAATCAATTTCAAATCCCTTTGAAAACAATACTTGGGATTTCCAAATATATTATTCTTTTTTTTCAAATCTAGAAACACGAATTTTAATATTTTAATATATAAATAAACATGTGATCCAATATCCATAACATAAACTATAATGAAATAAACAACCAAAAAACAGTACACCTACCAGCCATTCTCTAGCCTTTGGGAAAATACAAACTAGATATTCATAGTACTAACAAGGTATAAGGTTATATCCAACAAACATTAAGGAATTACATATACAATTGACATACAAGAGGTTACCTCCTTGTGGCACCACACACACTAATGTTACTTGTGTTTTTAACTCAAGGTGCCTAAGAATTACATTATGAAATGTTTTCCAATTTCATTTTTAAAAACCAAGATCAAATTTTTATAAAAAAAGAATTCAAATACAATATAATCTACTTCAGGTTTTGATAATCCATTTTCCAATTTAAATAATTTTAATTCAATTGAAAAGGAAATCATTTATTCAAACCATTAACCCATGCCATTTTGTATTTTAGAACATTAAATTCAATTTCATTTTTTAATGAATATGTAAAAATAATAAAAAATAAATGAAATTACTACAATTTAATAGATCATCCTACCTCAAGAGCATATAAAACCTAACAGCCTTTGAAAATAGTGACTGGAAACCATAATATATACATTCAAGATACATTTCATGACCAATGATTAGAGGGAATAAGTTTGTAACATATTTGATCAATCTCTAAATAAATTGATTTGGATTCAAGGAAGAAGCCTAAAATTTCCTAGGGAGATATATTCGGTCGAGAGGAGAATGCGGTAATATATAATTAATCCTAAAACCGCTACACAACTCCCCAAAAACGTAAACCCAGATAATTATATAGAGTTTACTCTTTTATACATCTTAAATTTCTTTTATTTTATGTTCTCCTAAAACAGATTCACATTTATAATTAAAACCCTAATTTCGACATTATATGATGTGTAGTCCTTACATGATGTGTAAATTCTCATGTTGCAAATTCAACTCATGGGATGATTTCGCCTGACATTACACATTGTGAAACCACATTATAGGTAATGTAACTACCCAGTTAACAAAAATATTTAAGGAAAATAGAAAAATATAAATAATCATTAACTTCGGTATTATAGGTATCCTTCATATTCAGGGCAAAAAAACCCTCCAAAATAAAAATGGAAACAAAAAAAAAGTTCAAAAAAAACCTAAAATAATGTTAATAGGCTATTATAGAGATAAACTATGAGTCATCTTAGTAATGTACTATCCTTTTTTGGGATATTCATTAGAAACAACCAAACATATACTAAACCAATAACCAACTAATTTGATAGGGTGTCTTTCCTATATTTTTTTGAATATAAATAAACATGTGTTATCATAAATTCATATGTGGGAAACTGATGAACCTTTTATGGGCTTTATAGTTATAAAACGATCTACATGATTCCAAAAGTGTATCATTAGAGGATATACCATTGAAACTGAGGGAAAATTTCTATAAAATAAATATATTCAATGTTATTGGTTGATAGGAGTCACATATTCCTTTAGAAGAATAACATCTCAATAATATATAGTGTGATGTGTATAGAATTTTAGGAATTAAAGTATCAATACACAAAACAGTTGGCACAAGAAATGATTAAAAAAATTTCCAAGGAAGACAGATTTCATGATACACAAGCAATCCATATGAGTAGAATAGGTGTAATAAATATTGAATGGTATATTTTCTAGTCAATGTGGTAGGTGACTCCAAATTTTTTGATAATATTTATCCATTTAAAAAATAATGATGTAATATTTGTAAAAGATGTTTCTATGTGGAAAGAAGACAAGAATTTTAAAATCGATTTTTTATATCAAAACCATGTACGGATTTTGGTAGATCATATAGTTTATGTACATATCATTCAGTTTCAATGGATATTAAAGAATAAACTAAACATGGATAGACAATTTAGTATATATAAATCATTAATGTTTGAAATATGGGTTAAAACTCATCATCTCAGTTTTCATGACTTGATCCTAGTTGGGGCTCGAACCAAGACTATCACAACCCCTCCTTCCAAGACCAGTGGTAGAGACCAGCATTGAAAGCATAACTAACATGATGAGTCCTTTTCTTATGTTCATGTATGCATCAACACAATCATCACAATGAATAATTGAATATGGAAAGTGTAAAATATGTAATAATCCTAGAAAGTAATCCAAGCATTTTTATCCTCTAGGGTGTACCATGGTACAATGGTGAAAACAAAAAATTAAATGGGAAAAGTATATGCCTAAAATGAAATATGACTCAATCTGACAAAACTGGAATATTACACTGCTAAGAGAGACCAACTCCCAAATCCCAATTGGGGACCACCATATACAGTACAAATTACCATGTATCCATAAGCATCTTTGATGTCACTACCCACATATCTATTGTATTTATCATACACGATACATGTGGGAAAATCCCATTTAGGGATGACTATTTACATTCCCTGACGGATTCCCCCAAAGAAGAATGAGGAGAAGTAAGAGATACAACAAGAATTAAAGGACAATAGATGCAAGATATAGTCAGAGCAAAAAGCTCTACTGAAACCAAGAGTATATGTAACCTCATCCAAACTCAAGGGGATCAACATTATGAGTATATGAACTACCCATCATGTCTTCATCTCCTATATAATGAGAGTATACTAATCTAACCATGAGAAATGAAACATTGAATGCATGTGTCATGCCCATCACATTTTTTCATCTAATAGAAGGAGAGTAACCATATCCAATGTTATGAATATATAAGACTATATATATATATATACATGATTATTTAAAGAAGACTAAATGATAGAGTAGGGGGATCTCCAAATCACAGCTAAGTGTAAGTGGAAGAGTCGCCAATAGTTTCAAAAGTCCAAGAACGATGCCCATCATCACAAACATATTCCCAAGAAGTTATTGGCCGACTCAAACCACACATTTTCACTGTTACATATAGAATATTGGCTACAAACTCAATGTATAGGATTTATGATCCGGTACAATTGGATGGATCCACTTTGTTAGTCATCGGGGACTCACTACCAGATTCTACAAGAGGGTACCACTCAGTAGTCATCATGGTCTCTATTTCCCAACAATACTTGAGGGTAAACTCATTACTCATTGGGGAATCCACTAACTAGCTATACTAGACGGTCAACTCGGTAGTCTTCGAGGACTCCACTACCCGACTCTACTAGAGGGTCAAATCTATAGTCCTCAAAAACTCCAATAAAAGTATATACTATAGGGTCAAATCTGTAGTCGTTATGGAATCCGCAACCAATCTATACTAGAGGGTCAAATCAACAATATTTGAGGATTCCACTACCCAACTCAACTGGAGTGTCAAATCGGTAAGCCACTAGTTATCTTTCCTAATCACTACAATCATTATAAATTACCTATCCAAGATTACTGCAATGTATAATTTCACATCATATATCAAACTCTACAAACGAGGCTTCCATAATTTTCTACAAGAAAAAACACTTAGGATTCCCTTCTTGTGGGAAAAAATTTTGTATTCAAATGAAGGAGATACAAAACCATGAAGTTTTATAAAAAGGAACCAAGGGGTTGATGAAGTGTGAGGATACCAACATGACATGTAGACCCACTCCACTACCTAGAAATATTCTTATCGTTACATGAATCCTAATCCATATAGTTGTACACTTCATAATGGTGGACTACACAACATGTCTAAGCCAACTGGGGCTATTATATGTCCTTCTAGTTTTGTCTATGTAGTCAAGCTATGTTTTTTTAAATTATACACGACAAGTGTCTTCACAAGGGGGTCCTCCCATGTTCTCTTGATGTGTCCATGAATGTCTTTACATGACCGCATTCATGGATATGTACTCCTATATAGGGTCATGTCCATGTGATCCATCACTTGGGTCGTACAATCATGAATGAGTTATATGACCATTAGGAGGGATAAAAGCCATGTCATACATATAAATCCCTGAAAACCCTAGCCACTAAACTAAAGAGGCTGCATTCCATGTTTTAACCCTTGTACATAGTGTTTAGTTGACTTTTTCATTATTTCTCGGATATGATATCGTCACCTTGAATCTGATCCTAACACTTCGATATTGGCGCTATCTCTAGACAAAAATAGTGAATCTAGGCTAGATATGTCATTTTATGTCATCATTTAATAGAAATTAGATTCTGGTAGAGCATCAGGGGTTTTTTAGTTCATCCTATATGCCTCATTTCACCCTTACCATTTATTAATCAATCTCCAATATTCTAAATTATATTATATTATTTGTTATGATCTTATATATGTTCTCATTTCATCGATCTATATTTTTCTCACAAAATTGTTTTGATTCTGGTGTTTTGATCAGGCTTGGTACCACACGGTAAAATCAAAATGATATCACTAGGCCCAATCAGTGAAAAACGAGAAGAAAAACTGTGGGAAATCATAATGACAAGAATTTAATCAATTATTTCCAATTGTTCTTTTTCAATGATCAAGAATGTTAATTTGGGGTTAGAAAAAATTGAATAAATAAATTATGATTTCAATACACCAGGACATTCTCAATCCAATGTTGTCATAGATTGATTGAAGGTATTAATCTACTCAATCAGATTAATAAAAATGGTTAAAAATGAAAAATTGATGTGTCCTATGGGATATTGGATAATTCATCATCGATCGACCTAGTAACCATTGATACAGGGAAGTAATTGCATTCACTATTTCCTGATCTCCTGTGATCTGACATTTTTTCATATTTTGAGATGATTTTTCAACAAAGGAGGAAGGATATTCTCTTGGTATATCCATGGTTTATGAGGCTAACCCTAATAGAGTCACTATAGAAATATATTTTTAAAAAAAAATTAAGCTTAAATGAATAAATAAATAAATATAATAATTATTTAATCTATTAAACAGACAACCAATGGGAGAGGAATTTATACACCAAGTTCCATCTAATTATATATTTATGGTAAAAACTATATCGTGGACTAAACCATGATCTTGGATTTATTATATGAGGTTCTATTTAATATTTAACTCATTTTATTTAATATTCGTCAAGTATACAATATATAATATATTTCACATTTTCATAAAATTAATACCAATCACACCGGGCATTAGAATCACTTGTCATCTCATCAACTAACTCTAGAATAATATTTAAAAATATTTCAATTTCATGTAATGAAAAAACTAGGTCTCTAAATCATTTTCCTCTATCAATATTTTCAACCCCAAAAAGTAAAAGTAGACAGAATTCTTTGGATACATAGCCTACACATGGACCTCTTACACTGAGGAAATCTTATACACATTCCCATTGTACAATAAAAAAATATACCAAGGATAATTTCCATCTACATGGGGTCCTCTTTTATAGATCCTGGATCCCTAGTGGGTTCCCCATAAATGTGGATCTATCCTCATTGCCTAGCCCAGAATATTTGACAACATGCATAGGGTCATGAACGTATCTCCTCATATATGACACTGGAAGAAGTCTTGAACCCTCTCCAACTATTGGGGTAGGAAGAGGGGGTAATCAACCTATCCAACAATCAGAATGATCTGGAATGGTCTGATGAACATCAGGGCTAACTTGCCTCCCTGACCAAACTGACACAATCAAAATCATGGGGAGACTCACGGGAAGATGTGGTCTCCATAAAAGGACCCAACAGTACTATGACCATTATATGTGTAAGAATTATATATACTTTTGGCCATCCACATCTTCTCAGGATTTACTCATGTATTCTCTATTGTCATCTAAACCATCTTAGGGCACAAATGAAATTTCTCACTAATCTTTTTCTAGGACAAGGGTGACCCAAAAGGTCTCTATTATAAGGTCTCAAAATGTTCCATCCTGATAGTAGAGTTGTATTTTTTTGTGAAAAAACAACTCTTCCAATGTCTTGTGATCCTCCCACCCCCAGCCAAATTCTAACATGCAATCCCTTTTCATATCTTCTAACACCTAGATAGTGAACTATGTATTCCCATTAGTTAGGGGGTAAAGGTTATAATCATCCTCAATTAGGGCCTAATTCCTTCTACAGAACCCTCCACAATTGTGATGTAAAAAACACATCACTTTTGGAAAAAATCATCAAGGAATGACAATGAAGAAGAACGATATCCTATATGTACAACATTCCCAAACACTCTTCCAAACTATTCTCTGTGATAAATAATAAGTTTATTGACTTTGTGAGTTGGTCAAATATCATCACGATAGAAACATATACCTTCAGTATATGCAAAATCCCTATCATAATGTCCATCAATATTTCTTCCCACATCTACTCTGTGATGTCAAGGGGATGCAACAAACTAAACGAAACATAGTTCTTAGTATTCACCTGCTAAAAAGTTTGGCAGTGAGATATGAGCTAACATGAAATTAGTCTTATATTGGACAACCAAAACTTCCCCAAAAGATGCTGGTAAATATTCCCCACGTTGGGATTTATACCTATTGTAGAAGTGTAGAAATCTCGCATCACCTCCTCCCACATTATAATTGGAACCACCATCCATCCCTGAAAAAGATGGCATGATTTGCTACATCTAAATATCTTATATGGTGAGTCTCTTGTGCGTATGTTTTCGTAGAATACCTAGGATCTGATTTCTTCCTATTGGGAATCTATCACATGATCAAGAATTGAATCATTCAACAACATTGACTTAAGAAAAGTCAAACCCTCTTTCTCCACAAGGTTCAACATCACTGATGCCAACTACTCAAAACCCTCATACTCCAAGAAATATGGGGATATCTAAATACAAGAATATTCTATTATATTTCACTTACATGGATTACATACTATCTAGATGCAATAGACCAATAGGAACTCCAACCAACATCATAATATCATGTTCAAGTCCATACACGTGAAGATGTATCTGAGACTATGATGGTCTGATTAAGACAAAAGATACTCTCTTGGAAGGTAGTTCCACAATATCCTCATGTTGAAGACTAGAAATTCTCTCTACCAGTCATATGTTTCATAGTTCTCCTCATGGGGTCTCAATTACCTCGACACATATGCTATTAGTACCTTCTACAACATCATCATGTAGTCAAGACTAGCTTACTAGCCAATACAACACACTAAAACTCTACACCTTCCCCTAGTAGTATCAACAATTGATTAATCATTATTCTCATACATGACTCTTTAGTTCCCCACTAGAATAGTTCAAACTAGGTTAAAAAACTTCTATTTCAACATCAAGGTGGTAAAAGTTCCTTAAATTATGGAAATTTATCCTATAAACCTCTATTCATTATCTACAAAATAATAAAATCTTCAATACTATAACATGAACTTGGTTACCTCTCAAATAATATCCTCATATACCATTGTTCGTACCCTGGATAAACGATGCTCAGAAATGGAATTCCTATGAAATTGAACTTCTTGAATACATAATTTGCACATTGAGAGATTTCTATAAAGATGTTGATCTTGATGAAAATATAAGACCATCCTCAATTTCTCTGTATGATCATCCTCTAATGTAGAGTAGATGAGTATATCATCAATGGATACAATAAAAAAATATTTCATATTTGTCTGGAAGACCAGTATTATCAAATCCATAAACACAGTTGTAGTATTCATCTTAGTAAAGGGAATCACTAGAAACCTGTACTATCTGTAGTGGCATCAAAATTATAACATTTTAAAATTATCCTCGTGAACCCTCAACTAGTGGTTGCTAGAAATGAGATTTATATTCAACTACTATCTCACTCCTCAAAATTGGTCAAATAGGTCATTAATACTTGTAATAGGGTACTTGTTCTTTATCATTTCCTCATTTTGGAAGCAATTATTCATACAAAGTTGAAATCTCCAATTCTCTTTTTTCATGAACAACACTTGTGCTATCAGGGGGACACAATGGATCTGATGAAACCATTCTCTCAATGTTTTTCCAACTACAACAACAACTCCCATTGTTTTGTAGGGTCAATATATTATTTTGAAAAAGATATCATAGAAATATTAGGATTCAAGTCGATGAAACATTCCACCTCCAGCCTCAAAGTTAGTCCTTGAATTCATCTACGATGTAATCCATATAATTCTACAGAGCTAACGGAATCTAGATTCTTGAAGACCCTCCTATACCAACATATATACTTTCCAACATATGGGTCATGGGATACAGCCTTCTTCTCGAAAAACCCACTTTCCCTACCATCAGATATGTCTCAGCAAAAAAAAGAGAATCTTGTCTGATCAGTTTTATGGAATTTGACATGTCTATGGTGAATCTAAATATGGGATTGGTCAATGGAAAACCAATCCGTACCCAATATGACTTCATAAGGTTAAATTTATATGACAAAAATTCCCCTGGGAACCTCTCTTTACAAAGAAATAGATCACACTTTCAAAAGATTAAATATATAGAAGAAATGTTCCTTGTAGGAACCTCAATATGAAGGTGTTGATGTAAGTTACTCAACTAGGAGATCTAGTTCGAACACCATGAGTAAATAAATTAATTATTGACTCAAAAATATGTCAAATAATATATAATTAATAATATAATATATAGATATCATATATCTGATCATCTTGTGCACTACAGGGTCATAAGCTTCCAGATCATGTAGATGTTTGTGACCCCAAATAAAAAATATCTGAGACAGAAATGTGTTTCCTGGTGGTGGTGGTAGAAGGATTTCATTAATTCAACTACCACCCATAGCTCTTATTGATCCTATTCCTACTCCACCTCCCCGGGAACCAACATCTTCACGCCAGTGAGACACCTAATTGCGATGTTGTGTCTTCCATGACAGTCTGTCAGCTATCAACATGTTCTAATCACCTCATAGGGCTGAGAAGTCATGCACTATGTGAACTCTACCATCAAAATAATATAACCATTTATATTTGGGTTTCCCTATTACTCTACGTTTTCCCTGCACCACACAACCTAACACATTATCCAAAATTAAAAAAGGGATTCATATGATGAGACCCCAACAACTAATGATGGATAGCTAAAACATATAAATTGAATCCAGGATGTTCACTTCTAGCTTTAGCTCTCTAGAGTGACTCTGAAATAAATCTCTCTATAGAAAGTGATTTATCTAGTACCCCGACATTGGTAGGGAAGCACAAGGGAACTAGGCTTCCACAGATCTCTATGTGGAGTCCCTTCTAAAACTTCCATGTTTTAATGTAGGAATCATAGATCATGTCAAGAGAGTACTGGATAAGGTTTTATAAACTCTTTGATAATTACAAAAACGTCATCCATATCAGAAGAATCTCTAGAATATCATTTTTCAATACTTAATTCAATTCAAAGTAGTAGTAATCCTCACAGAATAGCAACTTGATGTTGGTTCCCCAGAGTATGGACTCATCGTTCATCTATGTCAAAATGCTCCAAGATTTCCCAAATGCTATTTGGAAGAGGATAGATGACAGTGAAACAACATGATCCCTTTGTTTCTAAATAATCATCGAGATATAAACCACAAACTCTATCCAATCCTACACTGGTTGGGGATATGGATCGCCTTGGAATCATAGTGGACTCTAGTGTTGGAACATGCATAGCGTGCTAATCCTAGGTACATCCTCAGCCTACTCTATTATAATGATCATTTTATCAACAGGTGGTGGTGCTCCTAACTTCCCACCTGGAGGAAGGGTTCATGATAAGGTCCCTAAACTGAGGCCTCCTCACTCATTAGAATGTTTTCATGATCTTGATCTTGTAACCTAGATGTCTATCATCACAAGGTAATTCTATGATTAATCAAGACATGCCATACCAAGATGATCATACATATATATATACAAGCAATGAGGATCTAACATAGGATGGGTAGTCAATGAATCAATCCTATGTTATGGATATATGATTGAAACATGTAAAAATGTCTCTGTATGGCAAGTCAACATGATGATTATCAGGTTCCGTATAAATGGATACATCAGCCACCAACACCATTACTGGATTCCCTGTCCTAATAGCTACACTCAAGAAATTCTAAAAAAAATTCCATAAACTCAACCAAAATTATCATACAGAGAATAGTTAGAAAATATTCCAATGAATGAAATTCTAATAATACCAATCTTCTATGACCTGACCCATGCTGGGGCCCAAGAAACAACTTCCCCGATAATGACTCTATAGGCTATGGTTGGTGAACAGCATTGAAGCCATAACTAACATGGGGAGGCCTTTTCCTAATTACTTGATTTCACAAACATAGGAATCTCTATGAATAAATGTAGAGGGAAATAAAAAAAGTTTAAACACTTATAGAATGTAAACTAAGCATGGAAAACCTATAGGGTGTAAAAGAGAATGGAATTAAAAATTAAAAAAGTAAAGAGAATAAGTACATGTCCAACTAGAAATATGTCTCAAAATAAAAAAAATATCAAGGTAAAATATTGAGATATCCTAGCTCCCAAATCCACTGTTGTGAAAACCCTACAAAATCTAAAAACCCTGGAATCCCTAATCTCTTCTAAAGACATCGTTGGTCTGTCTCTCATCTGCATAAGACAAGAAATCTGTTATAAATTTCAATGGAAGAGTGAGTATGTTCAAACATCATAGATTTACCTTAATTCTATATGGTTATTATTGAGTCATGCAATGGTAAAGGAAATATAATATAATCATCATGTTGTCAAAGAGAACCAAATCAACATAAATGAAGAGTAGGAGTAACCTCATCCAAAAGTAATAGAATCAACTTGATGAGCAGATGAATTACACATAGAGTCATCACCACCTATAGTAGGTGATTAGACTCATATAACCAAAATAAGTTAAACATAAAAATCGTGTGGCAAACCCTATGCGTCTTCACATCAAATTACTGGAGAGAAACCAAATTGATGGGTATGGATACCGATATATATATATATACATATATTCAGTCCAAGAATCCCAAATGAGTAAGTGGAAATCCGTCCCACTTCTCAGACCAATAATAAGAATCACGAACAGTTCTAAAAGTCCATCAATAATGCCCAATTACTTAAGAATCTACCCAGAAGTAATAGTCCAAGTGATACCAAACCTCAACACTAGTCCAAATACCCAAGTGGACCCAATATTAACGTAGATAATACATTCCCTTATACAATAGGAGAAATCCATAATGATAGTCATTAAGGACCCACGGAACTACTCTAATGGAGGGTACCACTCCACATTCATTAGGTAATCCACTAAACAACACTACTGAAGGGTTAACTCACAATTCATCGATGAATATACTACCAATATATACTGGAGGTTCGAATCTGTAGTCATTAAGGACTCCACTTCCCTACTCTAGTGGAGGGTCAAATAAGCCGTTATTGAGGACTCCACTACCCAGCTCTCGTACAGGTTCAACTTGATAGTCATCAATGACTCCATTTCCCATATCCACTAGAGGGCCAACTCAGTATTCATCAAAGAATAAGCATCCCATCTCTACTGGATGGTCAACTCGGTAAGACATTGGAGATCGTGTGTGATCACTACATTCATAGAGTGTTTCTTATCAAGGCGTCATGCCTAGAAAATTTGACATCATATCTTGAAATATTTAATTGCGGTAACCATCATGTTCTATGTGAATTAAATTTAGGATAGGCTACTCATGGGAAAAAATATGAGTTAAAATAAAGTAGATATAAACCCGTTATGTTTCTTAAATAAGAACCAAGGGGCACATGGTGTGTGAGGGACCCATATGGTTTGTGGTCCTACTCCACCTCCTTCCATGTGACTAATGGTACACAGTTCCCAATACATGTAGTAGTACACATAGATCATATTGACTACATTGTTTTTCCAAGCCAACCCAGACCGATTTGTGTCTTTATGGTAGTGTTCGTGTACTCGTACCCTATATGTGTGCATTGCACATGGTGTGTGGCTGCACATGCTGTGTGACTGCACATGGGGGTTCTAAAATGTTCTCTAGTCATGTATATTTACTTTTGTACATGAATGTGTGAATGGGAATGTACTACTACATGGATTCCTTTCTGTGTGATCCATCACATGGCTCAACCACCCATGGATGAGTTACAAGGCGTGTAAGAGGTTTACACACGCTTTTATTCTTATAATCATCCAAAACACTAAAAACTGAAATCAAGGGTCTACACACCATGTGTTTATCATTTTACATAGAATATAGTTGTGTTTTTCATAGTTTTTTAGATCTGATATTCATACCTTGAATCTAATATCACTACATAGATTTTAGCCCAATCCCATGCTGAAAAAAGAGGATCTAGGCTGGATCTATTATTTCTGGCCATCATATAGTAGAAACGGATTTTGGTGGACCGTAAGGGGTTTTTTAGTTCTACATATTTTTACTTGGTTCTTTTAATCTTTTATTTCTCAATCTCAAATCATCGAAACAATCATCCATTCCTTGAATCGATCCCAAATTTGTGATTTTTTATGTGATATTTCCTTTTATCAGGAAACTGTTTTGATTTATGGGGTTTGATCAGGTTTGGTACAACTTAGAAGAGTCCAACTATGATTGTGGGGTCTAAACAGTGACGTATGTAAGTAAAATGAGGTAAAATAAAAATATAAAGAGTTTAATCAATTTTTTCCAAGAGTTTGTGAAAAACCATGATGAATGAGCATATGGGGTTAGGGAAAATTGAATAAATAAATTATGATTCCTATACACTAGTGTATGATTATTTCCCTCGAAATTCGGGGATGACCTCATAGATAGGAGATTCAAACGTTCCGATCGGTTTCTAACTGGTTTGTTCGTAGAACCAGAAACATCCAATGATTCCACATCCACTTGCACCTACTTTCCAAATGTAGGTTCTCGTTAGTTTGTGAACTGATGAGGCTTAAGAATTTTCATTGGTCGAGAGGATGGGAGGTCGGACTCATCACACCTTTTTGAGGGAAATTATTGTCTATTCCAGGACTCTCTTTATAGATTTAAGTTATGTTCATGAATCCTTATTATATTACCAAGTATAAAATGAACTTTCCTTCAGTTTAACAATAAATGATTAAATATGTAAGAAATTTAGAGAATATTTTATATGTATTCGAGGTTCTTCATCAATAGAGAATCATCTATATCTATTTAGAGATTCTTGGTCAATGGTATCCTTCAAAATATTTATATAAAAGTCTCTTGGTTATTATGATGACCAGGCTGGTTTTAAAGCCACTCAGTGGGGCACATGAAGTTTATTGTCATTCAGAAGGACATGAATTATTTCAAAGTTGGGATCGAACCCGTAGATGGGCTACCTACGTATCATTTGTTTCGGAAAAGGAATCAGAACCCACGTAGTTCGAGTAAGGGAGTATGATGTTTATGATTGATGGCTCAAAGAAGGATGTCACAATTACTTTTACACTCTAAGCTCACGTGAGTCATGCTCGGTGTGAGAAACAAGAGGTATTGGTAAAAATTTGACAATTGTGCCATGAAAGATGCAATCATAAGAAATAATGTGGGGCTTATGTATGTATGACTGCCCAAATAAATGAAGTTTAGGATTTTACTTGAGGGAGAACATCCAAGAACTGGGTCCATAAAGGTATATGTGCTTTATGGAGATTTGAATACTCTAACTTGGGACTTATTCTTGAAAAGGAAACCCAAAACAGGAGAGGATTGATAATTGGGTTTTACTCCTGAGAAGGAATCCCAGATTAAACTTAAATTAGGATTTGTTAAAGAGAATATAAGGGACATGGGGCTTATTCCTGAATATGAAGCCCAAGATTATGACTGGGAATTACTCTTGAAAAGGAAGCCTGGGTTAAGGGATTTATGATTGGGTCTTATTCTTAAAAAGGAAGCCCAAATTAGAGGATCTGGGGCATACTCCTAAAAAGGATGCCCAAAAATTAAGGGACTTGGGGCTTACTCCTAAAGAGGATGCCCATATTAGAGGACTTGTGACTGGGGATTATTCCTGAAAAGGAGACCCAGGTTAAGGATTCTCTCATCTTAAAGGATGAGGTTGAATTAATGAACTCTCCATATTTAGTGACATAAAGATATTTAAATTACTATATTTTTGATACATATTCCACAGAATTCCTTTCAGATAAGGAAGTCAAATCAAGAAATCATGCCATAAATAGATTTGAAGAGTGTCTTGAAGGCTGAATCTTCAAAAGGAAAGGTGTAATGGCGTAAGAGGTATGAAATGGGCAAGAAAGGCACCCAAAAAGTAAGGGGTGTGCAAGTCTTGGAAGGCGAGCAAGTATTGCGGGGGCGCGCAAGTATTGGTCGCGCAGGTATACCTGCGCGACATGGTGGGTACTTGCACGATATTCAACCAGCATTGAAACACTTGAGCGACTCTTTATTAAAGCCTTTAGGATCCTCTTGAGATTCTTCCAGCAAAGGGACGCACTAGTTCTATCGATGAAAGAAGGCGGCGCGCAAGTGTGGCCACATCCCTTAAGGGATGGCCACTCAAGCGCGCAAGTGTTGATGAGTTTCAACACTTAGGCCTTACTCCCTCTCTTTAGATCTTCTGTTCTAGGTAAGAAATTACCTTAGAAGTGTTCCGGAAGCTTTGAGAAGAGACTTGGGCATTGGGAGATTCAATCCGAGTTTCTGGAAAAAAAATCCTCCCGAATGGGGGGCCCACAGGGTCTATTATAGGCAGGAGAAGACCCCGGGCGGTTACCAAGCGGTTATCACTTAGGTCGCGCAAGTCACTTGCACGACCATAAGGAGTCACGCAAGTAGACATGCACGACCACTAGGTGGCGCGCAAGTGTACTTGCGCAACCATGAGGGAACTTGTGCGACCTATGGGCAATGTTCTCCTTGTTCATCCCTTTGTCGATTTTTGATGTTTCCTCAAAGGATGAATCACTTTGGACTAAGGTATTTCCCTTTTTTCAGTCGTTAGACTCTGTGACGAAAAGGAGCGTCAAAAAAATTCCCCCCTCAGAGTTGGATCCGGATAGAAAAGAGGATTTGACTCTGAGGTGAAAAGAAAAACAAGAAATCTGGCAGTTTAATGTCATGCATGTCGGACATACAAAGGCTAATGTTTAAGGTCGAAATAGCTTTGACCGAAATGGATTACATTTGACTCAATTCCTTGAAAACTCATCTGAAAACATAGTACCATACTCAAGTATGAGAGAAAATATGTAAGTTATGACTTAAGAACATTTGAATCTGAAGAATGATATGAAAAAGAGATAAAAGGCATTAGAAGAAGTAGTTTCCAAGAATGAAGATACTATTATATAACAAAACCCGTTATGGGGTTGAATTATGCAGGGCCACCTAAGGGAATTGGTTGCATGGTAAAATAAATAGCATCTTTCGGCTGACAAGTCTGTTATATGGACTGTTTATGCAAGGCCACCTTTGGGCACGTGCTGCATAGTCAGGAAAAAGAACTCTCAGAAATTTACTTTCCTAGTGCTAAAAGCCAGTGAAAGTTTATGGAGATTCAAATTTTCTAAAGTATAGAGTTTGTTGTATGGAAAGAGGTACTAGAATATGGAGAAGATATTTCCGAACAAGAATATAGAAGAATTGAATAAATATCACTCCTACGATGGTCTGACCCAAACGTATGGAAAGAGAATATGGAGAGTATAAACCATAGAATTGAATACTTTCAGATCATTAAAAAGGACATGGGACAAATATGTTTAGGATGGCTATTTTTTTCATATCCCTATATATCGTCATTTAAGACAAATAAGGAATAAAGAGGCATTCTTCCAAAGAATGAAGTTACCATTATCCAACAAACCCATTAAGGGGTTGAATTATGCAGGGCCATCTCAGGGAATTGGCTGCATAGTCAAATAAATAGTATCTTTCAGATTACAAGTCCGTTATGTGGACTGTTTATGCAAGGCCACCTATGGGCACATACTGCATAGTCAGGAAAATGAATTCTCAGAAGTTTGACATTTTTGTGACTAAAATTCATCAAAAGGGTTATGAAGATCTGAAAATATTTAAGGTTAGGATTATTAGACATAAATATGGGTATTTTCCAATATATATAGAGATACATAGGTCAATGTTAACCATAATCATGTTGTGGCTGGGTCCTGAATTTAAATTTTGGACTTTACTACGTATCTCATAATAATGAGAATCAAGCCATACGTAGTTTTTGAAATGCAGTTTAACGTCGTGCAGGACGAAAGTATGAGAGATCTTAGTTTAGGGTCACAGAGTTCAGACCATAATAATGAATACACAGTGTGTGTTTTCAATAGTAATTTTCATCCATGGGACTGAAAGTGACATTTGGGGTTAGGCCCAAAAGATTTGGGACTGGATTCGAGGGACACTCGAATGTTCCTACATATCCCATAAGGATGGGAATCAAGCCCACGTAGTTCTAGAACTACCCTTTGTACAAATTTGGTTTGTACATGTTAAGGGTGAAAGGGGACTTTAGTACAATGATGGTTTAACCCGAGATAAAATGTTTAGGCATTACCATGTATGCACGTAGTCTTTTGAAATGAAACATGATTGAAAAATCAATGTAAATAATGGTTCCCTCTCAAATGAGGAAATCATTGAGTATTTTAGTTTATTGTCATACTGGACAAATGTGTTGTGTAGTTTAACGTCATATAACAAGGACGAAAGTGAATCAAATGTAAAGATATTGATTCTAAAGGTGGTTTCACAAATCAACATCGTATGAGATGAAGGTGAATCAAAGTGAAGAGATTTTTTTTGGGCTTGAACCTTGGCAGGTTGCCTACGTACCCAGCCTGGAAGGCAAGGATCAAAGTCTGTGTAGTTCAATTAAAGAATTAATTAATTATCAAGTTGTTCTTGGGGACAACGACCTAAAAAAATGATGATGTTGGGACTTACACATGGTTAGCATCCCATAGAGAGTGTTATGGTTGTGGTTTTCTCTAAGCTCACGTGAGTCATACTCGGTGTGAGAAACAAGAGGTAACAACAACCTTAACGATGCATAGTTTAATGTCATGTTGGACATATAAAGGGACTATGCAGTTTAAAGTATTGCAGTTAGGACTATTGGTGCTGCACACTTTAGAGTCATTTAGCAGGGACAAAATACAGTTTAATGTCATCTAGGACTTATCAAGAACTTTCTGTACTGTTTAGCATCATGTAGTTAGTACGATGGGGACAATACAATTTAACGTCATGTGGGAAAAAAGGGGGACTGTGCAGTTTAATTTCATACAATAAGGACAAAATAACACACCAGTTATGTCATATTGGACGCATTGGGGATTTTTTCTACATTTTACTGTCATGTTGGACAAAAGGGAGAATAGTTTAAGGTCATATAAATGGATCGTGGATGGTGCAGTTTAATGTCTTACTATATGGTGGTGTTGTTTTAAGGCCATACATGACCTTTGATGATTTTGTAGTTTAATGTCTTTCCGGACGTAAGGGACTTTTAAATAGTTTAGGGTCATATTCATGGACCATGGATGGTGCAGTTTAATGTCATACAAGACCATGGTGTAGTTTAAGGTCATACAAGACTTTTTAGGGAACATTTTCACAGTTTTAATGTCGTGTGGGACGAAGTTGCGGTTTAAGGTCATACTGGACCATTGCTGTATAGTTTAACGTCATATAGCAAGTACGAACTGGTGTCGCACAGTTTAGTGTCATGTTGTGGGGACAATGAAGGTGACAAAGTTTAACGTCATGTAGGACGTATGTGAAAATAGTTTAGGGTCATATTCTTACACCATTTCTGTATAGTTTAATGTCATATAGCAAGGACGAACTGGTGCCGCACAGTTTAGTGTCATGTTGAAGGTACAAAGTACAGTTTAATGTCATGTAGGACGAACTGGTGCCACACAGTTTAGTGTCATGTTGTGGGGACAATACAGTTTAACATCATGTTGGATGAAAGGGGGAGTTTAAGGTCATACTGGACCATTGTTATATAGTTTAATTTCATATAGAAAGGACGAACTGGTGCCACACAGTTTAGTGTCATGTTGCGGGGACAAAGTACAGTTTAATGTCATGTAGGACGAACTGGTGCCGCACAGTTTAGTGTCATTTTGCAGGGACAAAGTACAGTTTAATGTCATGTAGGACGAACTGGTGCCGCATAGTTTAGTGTCATGTTGCGGCAACAAAGTACATTTTAATGTCATGTAGGACGAACTGGTGCCGCATAGTTTAGTGTCATGTTGTGGGGACAATACAGTTTAACGTCATGTTGGACGAAAGGGGGAGTTTAAGGTCATACTGGACCATTGCTGTATAGTTTAACGTCATATAGCAAGGACGAACTGGTGCCGCATAGTTTAGTGTCATGTTGCGGGGACATTGAAGGTGACACAGTTTAACGTCATGTTGGACGTATGTGCAAATAGTTTAGGGTCATATGCTTAGACCATTGCTGTATAGTTTAACGTCATATAGAAAGGACGAAATGGTATACGGATCTGTTAATTGAATCATATTAACAGAACCGAAGATTAACTCATTTTCTGATAAAGACTCTACCTTATTATCCTATTTAGGCTATGCCGTTTGATGGGGCGGTGCACGTGGTTTTGAAGTAGATGGCATAAAGTCTTCCAGAGTCAATGACAATTTAGGCTTTGACACATACTCATCTTTTTCTGATTATTTTTCCTTCTTTGAATCAAACCGTTTCATTGAGGACTTTCCCTCTAACGAAGAGGGTTTTACCATAATATTCATGGCAGAAGACACAATTGGTTTCTTTAATTGTGTTCACAAAATGGCATGAGTCTGATTGACTATCTTTCTAACCATCCAATCATCATACTTCTGTGCATTTCTGCTTTTGACTTCTTGTCATTCTCCTTCCTCCTCTAGAACTGTAGTAGTAACACATGCAACCTGAGTCGAATAATCTTTCAACTTGACTTGTCCCAAGTCGACCATCTTTTGCAGGAGGTCTTTGAAGACAAAAAACTCCTGGATGGGATGCCCTAACATTTGATGAAAGGGACAATAATTGGGACGGTCTTCATCTCCTTCCTTGTTTGGCTTCTTGGGCACTGATAATTGAACCAAATTATTTTCCAGAGCTGAAATGAAGTAACCAGGAACTTGCTCATTTTGGAAAGATTATGTTTTACTCTTAAAATCCTCAAATTTTTTTCTTCATGGATCTCTATGATCAATTGGACGAAATGGCCTTTGTTTCTGGCATTCAGGAGGCAGAGCCCTTTGAGAAGATGAAGGTTTTGAAGTAGAAATAGGTACATGCGCTTGTTTAAGCTTAACTTTAGCAGTTTCCGCTTTACCCATTCTCCTTCCTGGAACTGATAGAATTACACGAGACTTAGCCTTAGCCTGTATAAGGGAATCTTCAATCTGCTGAGCGATTGAAGTAAGGTCTCGAAACCCTCCAGTGTATTTCACATGGATCAATGGCGTGTGTAATTCGTAATGCAAATTTTCCACACAGATTAGCAACAGCTCCTCCTTATGGAGTTCTAAACTCAGGGAATATGTTAATCCCTTCCAGCGAGCAATGAAGTCAGAGACTCTTTCATTCTCCCTTTTCTTGCAGTTTGTAAGATTGAAAACTGTCGTTTTTTGCAAAGCTGAGCTGAACTGAAGAAGGAATTTTTGGTGAACATCCTCCCATCCGATGATTGACCAGGATTGCATGCTTGTATACCAGACAAAAGCTAGTCCTTGCAAGGTTCGCACGAAGCATCTGAGTTTCACTGCTTCATGCTGCTCTGGAGTTCCCATCATAGGATCACAACAAGACACGTAATGTGTGAAATGTTGTTCAAGGTCATCTGATCCATTGAATGTAGGAAAAACAGGGTTTCCAAAACTATTTGGAGGAGAAAATGAATCTACCCATTCAGGGTAAACATTCTTTTCTGGTTGATCTTGCGCCCGTTTCCCTTCCATAGTTTCTAACCGAGCTGTTAATGACTCAATAGTAGTTATTAACTTTTGAGAAACATCCGGTTGAATTTGGTCATGAGTAGGTGCAATGAATGGAGCTTGGACAGATGTGGTGGTTGGTGCTGCAACTGATGGTAGTACTGCCAACTGTTGTTGCGCTGGACCCGCAAGATTAGACCTCTGAGGGTGTACTGATAACGGAGGATATTCTTGATCCATCTCAGTAACTGTAACAAATTCCTTCGGTTGTCGGAATTCAGCATTCTTAAGAATCAGACTACTCTGAAGTAGTTCTGTATTCAACCTTCTTAATTCTTTCTTTTCTTCCTCCTGTTGTGCAAAACATTTCTCTAATGAGAGCGATTGACCTTCTCCAGAGGAAGGATATGTAACCTGATTCTTTCCCCTCCCTTTGTTGGATACTTTTTGGAGAGAGGGAAGTGGATTACCTAGTTTATGAGTAATTATTTGACTTCGTGTACGCACACCTTCTTCATTGGTATCGGTGCATACATTTTTTTTAGCAGGACGCTCTTCATCTGAGTCCCCTGAGTGAGTCTCCTCTGGTTGATTAGAAACAACGGTATTGATGACATTGATTGATGCATAATGCATCACATCCCTTCTATAAACATTTCTGTGATATTGTCTTCTTTCATGTCATTGATGAGACATTACCTTTTGTTGATTCAATCCTTTAGGAACTTCTTGACGAGCTATAACTTGGAGGGAATTTCCTGATAATTTGGCTCTTCGTTCCTCATGGGGGTTTTTTCCCAATCGAGAAAAGACCAACATTCTCTAAGAAGGGGATTGATGATTTGAAAGAGTCTCCAGTCTCGTGAACTGGGGATGTTCCTATGGATTCCGCTCAACTCCTCGAATCCCATTTGCTGACTCTGAGGGTTGGGTTAAAGGAGTCCACATTCTGACAAGCTGGGGTGGCTCTTGACATGCTATGTCTGAGACCTTGTTAAAAGATCTCTTGATCTTGCGAATCTTAGTTCGGAAATTAGCTGGATGAATTAGCCTGTATCCACTTTTATCACTTGGTTCAACAGACTGTTGGATGATTTCTCAAACTTATGTCATTTGATGTTGTGTTTGATCCATACGAGAGTCTTGTGCAATATTCTCACCTTCTTGATGTAGGATCAATTCAACAACTTGTTCTCTATATGCTTGATTTTTAGAAGAACTAGTTGAAGCATGTTCTTGAGAAAGATTTTGATTATGATCAAAGAACATTGACTGTGGCCGACCATGGGCAATAACATTGCATGAGACCATTTCCGGTGGGCTTTGCTGATTGGAAAGCACTGTGAAATGTAGTGCTCCGTGAACACCCCATCCTCTGATATGAACACCATATGGAGCATTGGTAATTAACTGACGCAATTTTCTTAGTGTGCCAAGGCATAAACGTTGAAGGGTTCTCTATTGCTTTTTAGCCTTCAGAGACCGAGAGACTGATAGAGATGCCAAATCAATCTGACGTTGTAGCCCTTCTATTATCTTAAGATGAATTTCATATTCATCATAAGATAATACCATCTTCTTCAATTGAAAAAAAGTTTTTCATATGTTGAGACGAATATCATGGACTCCATCATCCGTCAACAACATTGGAATGTCATATTTGGAGTCAGCCAAAGGCCAAAACATGACTGGTACCTCACTTTTCGCCAGTTTTTTCCTCATGTTCAACATTTCCTCTTCATCATTAAATGATGATTCTTCTACCTGTTTTGACCAGAATTAGTGTTTCCTTGTTTCTTAATCAGATTCAACAAGATTGGTAGAGAGATCATTGATCAAACTAGAAGATGCATGACTTAGGGGTGGTTCGGAGAATGACCTACACCTTGGGCTATCTTCTGATTGAGAAAATATTACACTTGCTAGCGATAAAGCATCAGACATGACTAGTTTCGAATTTTCAAGTTCTTCAAGATAAGAGGTCTTTCTCGGCATTACATTATCCACTAAATTATTTTCCAGACAATGTTAGTCACTATTGCAGAGAGGAATTTCGCTGCGAAATTCATCATTATGGAGAGGACCACCATAATGGATTACATCAAAAGATGAGATCTCTTGCTCCTTGGTCTTCTGACCACACAGAGGGTTCCTGTGGCTCTCATCTGAAGATGAAACTTCAAGATTGAACGAATTGTCATGAAGCCAGACTTCATGAGGAAGTGTCTGTTGAAGACCTTCAAAATTAATGTTCCTGTTATTGGGAACTGAGGGAGTAGAATCTTGAATTCCAACAGATAAATGTCGGAGGGCTTCAAGAACCCCATCATTGAGCAAGGCCTGGTTACAGATTAGCCTTTGATCTCCTGAATGTGCTGGGCGGATCTTTTTCTTAGATGCCTTCTTACTTGCTTTAGAAACCACTTGTTGATGAAAGTGGTTACTCTAAGCCGGTGTATGTTCCTGATCAGGAAAGATGGTCAGGTTAGGCTGACGATCTCCACTCAAATCAGGTGTATGTGCCTGACTTGGTTGTCCGTATGATATGGGGGAGTATTCCCCATAACCCTCTTAGACTGGAACAGATGTGTGTGTCTGTTCCGGAGTGAATCGTTGATGTGTCACTCCACTGCTAGGGGTAGATTTATGTGTCTTTCCGTGAGATGATGCTGAAGCTGTTATGATATCCAAGCAAGTATCTAGAATATGAGCAGGAATTTTCTTCTGCTCTTTCACCATTGACAAAATATGCATGGTGACTTCAGCCGCCAGAACGGGGATATACGTCCATTCCGGGCTTGGAGTAGGTGTATGTGCCTGCTCCTGTCCTCCTTTTTCTGTTAGTGAATCCTGAAAGTACTCAAGTGTGGAGGCATAGAGTTGAGTCTGCCTCCTGTTTGTCATTGGAGCTTTCCGACTAACTTCTCTATGTGCTACCAAGCGAGACTGTTGGTAGGCTTGATTAGTACTAGCAGGTGTATGTGCCTGCTGATTACACTTCGCTAAACGCGGTTGATGAGATCCATCATATGTAGTCAGGCGAGCCTGCTGACTAACTAGTGATGTATAAGCAGGTGTATGTTCCTGCCTATAGTACTCTTCCGGAATTGCCTGGCGGGATTGGCGTGATGCTGCCGGACGAGTCAGCTGGACAGTGGAATTATAACGGATAGGTGTGTGTGCCTGCTCGTTGTTTGACACCAAGTTAGGTTGGTGGACTTCTCCGGAGATGGCAGAGATGAAAACCTTCCCATTGTTAACCGGATTCCGTCTCTGGCTGTTCGTCTTGCCTGCTTGGGTTCGAGGAACCTGAGCCGAATGCCTGGAGTCGGTACCCACATCATGTTGAGGGAGCACTTCCGCACGAGTTTGGCGGCGATTGTTGATGGGAGCCCTCGGGAAGGACTCTTGTCTTTTTGAATTAAGGACCTGAGGGACCTTCTCATTCACTTCCTCAGAGTAAGGGAGCGAATGGAAATTGAGTTCCGGGGATAATGACCCAAAACGGTTGGAGACGGTAGTCAGCACAGCCTGCCTCTCGGTCACTGGTCGTCGTTGTCCGGACGACCTGTGTGAGTTGATCACTTGGAGGGACTGTCGGGCAGCCTTCAGAGTTGGGATGGTACCATGTTGACGGTACTCCTTAACCAGCGCATTTGATTCCCAGCGTTGAAAACACTGAGTAGGTGATGTCATCCTTAGAGCGGATCACGATCCAGTAGGAATAGCAGCAGTGGTATTTGCAGAAGCAGTATTCACAGATGTGAATTTGAGAGTAGCCATTATGGAAATACAGAAGATCTTGGAAAAGAGTGCATGTTTGATATAACAGACGTAATCAAGATAAAATTCAGCCACTTCATCCTTTGGATGAGCACACATGTCAATGATTGTTCTTGTTATTCCTATTATAGAGTTTTAAATAGGGGCTTAACAAATATGTAAAACATCATTTTAGCTTGGTTAAGGATTCACATCGGGTTCACCATTTTTTGATTCCCTCGGAATTCGGGGATGACCTCCTGGATGGGAGATTCAAACGTTCCGATCGGTTTCTAACGGGTTAGTTCGTAGAACCGGAAACATCCAATGATTCCACATACACTTGGACCTACCTTCCAAAGGTAGGTGCTCGTTAGTTTTTGAACTGATGAGGCTTAGGAATTTTCATTGGTCGAGAGGATGGGAGGTCGATCTCATCACACCTTTTTTAGGGGAATTATTGTCTATTCTAGGACTCTCTTTATAGATTTAAGTTATGTTCGTGAATCTTTATTATATTACCATGTATAAAATGAGATTTCCTTCAGTTTAACAATCAATGATTAAATATGTAAGAAATTTAGATAATCTTTTATATGTATTCAAGGTTCTTTATCAATAGAGAATCATCTATATCTATTTAGAGATTCTTGGTCAATGGTATCCTTCAAAATATTTATATAAAAGTCTCTTGGTCATTATGATGACCAGGCTGGTTTTAAAGCCACTCAGTGGGGCACTTTAAGTTTATTTTCATTGAGAAGGACATCAATTATTTCAATGTTTGGATCGAACCCGTAGATGGGCTACCTACGTATCCTTTGTTTTGGAAAAGGAATCAGAACCCACGTAGTTCGAGTAAGGGAGTATGATGTTTATGATTGATGGCTCAAAGAAGGATGTCACAATTACTTTTACACTCTAAGCTCTCGTGATTCATTCTCGGTGTGAGAAACAAGAGGTATTTTTATAAATTAGACAATTGTGCCATGAATGATTCAATCATAAGAAATAATGTGGGGCTTATGTATGTATGAATTCCCAGATAAATGATGTTTAGGATTTTACTTGAGGGAGAAAATCTAGGAACAGGGTCCATAATGGTTTATGTGCTTTATGGAGATTTGAATACTCTAACTTGGGACTTATTCCTAAAAAGGAAACCCATATCAGGAGTGGTTTGATAATTGGGTTTTACTCCAGAAAAGGAATCCCAGATTAAACGTAAATTAGGACTGGTTAAAGAGAATTTAAGGGACTTGGGGCTTACTCCTGAAAAAGATGCCCAAGATTATGGCTGGGACTTACTCTTGAAAAGGAGGCCCAGGTTAAGGGATTTATGTCTGGGACTTATTAATGAAAAGGAATCCCAAATTAGAGGATCTGGGGCTTACTCCTAAGAAGGATGCCCAAAAATTAAGGGACTTGGGGCTTACTCCTAAAGAGGATGCCCATATTAGTGGACTTATTACTGGGGATTATTCCTGAAAAGGAGACCCAGGTTAAGGATTCTCTCATCTTAAAGGATGAGGATGAATGAATGAACTCCCCATATTTAGTGACATAAAGATATTTAAATCACTAGATTTTTTAGAGATATTCCACAGAATTCCTTTCAGATAAGGAATTCAAATATAGAAATCATGCCATAAATGGATTTGAAGAGTGTCTTGAAGACTGAATCTTGAAAAGGAAAGGTGTAATGGCTTAAGAGGGATGAAATGGGAAAGAAAGGCACCCAAAAAGGAAGGGGCGCGCAAGTCTTGGAAGGCGTGCAAGTATTGCGGGGGCGCGCAAGTATTGGTCGCGCAGGTATACCTGTGCGACATGGTGGGTACTTGCGCGATATTCAACCAGCATTGAAACACATGAGCGACTCTTTATTAAAGCCTTTAGGATCCTCTTGAGATTCTTCCAGAAAAGGGACGCGCAAGTTCTATCGAAGAAAGAATGCGGCGCACAAGTGTGGCCACTTCCCTTAATGGCTGGCCACTCAGGCGTGCAAGTGTTGATGAGTTTCAACACTTAGGCCTTACTCCCTCATTTTAGATCATTCGTTCTAGGTAAGAAATTACCTTATAAGTGTTCCGGAAGCTTTGAGAAGAGACTTGGGCGTTGGGAGCTTCAATCCGAGTTTCTGGAAAAAAAATACCCCCGAATGGGGGGCCCACAGGGTCTATTTATTGGCAGGAGAAGTCCCCGGGCGGTTACCGGGCGGTTATCACTTAGGTCGCGCAAGTCACTTGCGTGACCATAAGGCGTCGCGCAAGTATACTTTCACGACCACTAGGCGGCGCGCAAGTGTACTTTCGCGACCATGAGAGAACTTGTGTGACCTATGGTCAAGGTTCTCCTTGTTCATACCTTTGTCGATTTTTGATGTTTCTTAAAAGGATGAATCACATTGGACTAAGGTATTTCCCTTTTTTTTGTCGTTAGACTCTGTGATGGAAAGGAGCGTCAACAATGATCAGTCCACATTTATTATAGATCGATAGAAGGGATTGATATGATCAATCAATTTAATCAACATGGGCACAAACCACAAATTGAAAAAACATAACTATATATTTGATCATTTTTTGTCATATTACATGCTTTCCAATAGTTGGAGGAATTTTTTTTAATTCACCTCATCTAGATATGCTCTGATTCGTTGTTTCATAATCTTGTGAGGTGGTTTGCCAATGAAAGAGGAAGAAAAAACTCTTGAGAGATCATAGGATTATGTGTCTAACCCTAGGTGAATTACCATGGAAGAATATTTATAAACATTTCATTTAGGTTAAAATGAATGAATGAATGAATGAATTCCCTGTACATACCACCAACGAGTAAGGATTTTGGACTCCTGATGCTAATGTAGTTTATGTCGCATCTAGGGAAAACCTCAAATTTGAAAAATAACCCCTATATAAAATTTCCAATATGATATTCCTTTTCTAATTTGTCATATTTTCTATAAAAATCTATTTCCACACAATATAAATTATATTTTATTTTTTTATAAAATTAATTCAGGCCACACCAGTCCTCGAAATTTGATGACATCTCAACATCTAACTCTGGATATATATATATATATATATTTATATATTAACATATTACAAGGAAAAAATGTGTCTCTACATAATTAACTAAAAATAAAACTTTTCAAAGGTTTTTAGGTGGAAATCCATTAGAATTATACATTCCATTAAAACCTTACATTAATATGATATTTCAAAAATGATATAAAAAATCCTTCCTTAAAAGGAACTGTCGAGGAGATGTCCACACGAGATGAGAAGAATTGTTTTTACTACAATGGTTTTAAAAAATGTTTTCAGATTGTGGTGATTATTTATTGGACTAAATCAGGAATCCATGTAATTGAAAATTCAATTTGATGAGGCCATAATAGAATTTAATTTCATAAAAAATGAATTTGAGGATTGGGTCTTTATTTGTTTTTGTTAGAATGAATTAAAGTTCATAATAGTTTATGTTTATGACAAATTACTTATTGGAAATGAATCTGAAGTCTTACATTCTATTAAATAATGTATCAATAAATGATTCTCCATGATGTTAATATGCAAGGAAGCATGCATTCATATGATAAAGAAGAATCATGATAGATCCAACATATTGATTGGCCTATATCACCGAAAATATATTGTAATCATACTATATATAACTACTGTGGAACAATACAAGAGGTATTTTTTCTATTGTCACATGGAAATCATCATTCAAGGTAATGTGTTATCAGAAACATGAAGAAAGACAATGAATGTGTATAATTCCAATAACATTTGAATTTAGGTAGTCATGTTTTCTTATGTTATATACTAAGATATAAGTTTCCCACTCTATGAGTTTGGTACAAAGATATCTAGGTGACTAAGTGAGCGTCGTTGGATAGAGGTCAAGAATATCCATAATTATCTAATACGTAATAAGGATGTATTTTTGGTATATGTAGAAAATTAGTACATAGTCATGATAGGGTATTCCGCTTCTTCATTAAAAATTGATTGAGAAAATTTTAAATAATAAACATGATACATATTCACATTGAATATAGGTGAAGTGAGATGGAAGAGAGTAAATAAAGACATATCATAGATTCTTTATATGAGTCGAAGAATAATACATATTTAGAGGCAGATAAAGAAGAAGTGTGGATATGGAACTTCATACAATATCATAAAAAGTTACTTAGGAATAATAAACCTATTATACATACATCATAAGTATCATCTCATGATAGATTTATCTAATATAGAAAAATTAAATGTGAGAAGAGTTTTCAATAAAGGCAGAATATAGGACCCCATGAATAAATCCTTATCACTATAAAAACATTATTATCATGTGAGATCTAGAGGAATAAAATTTATAGTTATTATTCTATAGTCTATGTGTTGATCTGTTGGAGTTTGTATTCTTGACCATACTATTTTTACTTTTATTTGATGTATATTTTATGACTTGAATATTAATAAAACATTTATTATTTATTTTCCATTTCTATACATGGTTTAAATACATTATTATCTTGGAGTATATGTCACATTGATAGGCTCATAGTAGTTCATCACATTGATGAAAATATTAAATGGTTGTGATGATATTTTTAAATATTTTTCTACAGTCAGATGACATACTATGATGAGAAACATAGTATGTAAAATGTTAGGTGTGTGTACTTGTATGTAGATGAGTTTACTTCCCATGATTTTCTCACTTGGAAATCTCTATAGAGAGAGATTATGATAACTCGCCTTCTAGTAATAATTATGCTTCTTTCGGTTTAATCAAATATTCATATTTGCGAGCATGGGTAATGTTCCATATAAATTAATATTATTAATAATAAATTTTATGACATGAACTCTTGTAAATTTTTTATAAATATAGAAAATAAAATTTTTATGGTGATAATTGATACATTGGGTACATCATGAGTAGCAGGTTATTATTGAATATGTCAAGGAAGGATTTACATATTCTATCTTTTTGTATATTTATATCTCTACACATTTATTTTAATATAACTATCACATTAAATTACATGGTCATTGTGTAACGAAATTTTTATTTCAAATAGTTAATGAAATACATATCCATTATATAGGTTGATAACAATGCTGTAAAATATACTAGATGAGATTTTGAAGAAATATGATTATATAATACATTGAGAATTCATATGTATTTTTTAATGTTCTGATATGATGTTTATTCTCTTGGGTTCCTTAACTCGTTAACAGATTAAAATCATAGATATTAGGAAAACCCACCTAATTATAACTAGATAAAATCCCTGAGTGTCACACTCTATGTTTTTTAATAATTTCTATTAAATTATATTTGCATTATATTTTTATAAAAAATATTATTTTCAAGATTATGCAATTGTTTTATTCATGTTTTAATTGTCACTAATAATCACATGGTAATAAGTAATAATTTATTCATTAAAAAGAATTCGTTTCATTAAGTGAAACTTTAATAAATATTTTTTCACTATATTATGAATAAATTAATTATTTTATTTATTAATAGATAAATTATATATTTAAATATTTATTTGGGTATTCAAAAAATGTCAAGTAATTGGAGCCGACATAGACTGTGATCGAAGATATATTTTTATTTTCAAGTCAAAAAATAATATTTTTCATAATGTTATTTAATGAACACTATAGAATAATTCTAATATTTTTTTTAAATATATGGAATATGGATTAAAAATTATGAAATCATATTATTTAATATACGGTATGAAAATATATAGTATTTTAACCAAAAACCAAGATCTATAATTATTTGTCTATGTATATTATGTCTAGTAAAATTGATACATGAAAATTATTGTGCACAATGAAATTATCTCTCTATTCCTCTTAAGAATGATGAGATTTAGAGAGATTCCTTCATTTTCGATGGTACATTATATGATTAACATGAACAATTCATCATAATTGATTCTCTCTAATATGAATCAAAAATCATTTGGTGACACTCCATGAGCCTGTGTCCATGTTTGGATCACCACTAGTGGGGTTCTATACATGAATCCTCCTTATGAAATGAGGGTAATATGAATAATCCCTTTCAAAAGGATCCACATCTAGATCATAGAATGATCATGAGTTGATGTAATTATTCTTTTGAACTTAAATAAATAAATTTTATATTTAACATATAATTATCATTTTCAAAGTACTATCTTTCTCTATATCAATATTAGGATAAAATATTATATTGTTCATGGAGTAAAAATCATGAAAACTATTTTGAATAAGCCACTAAGTATCATTATTTCACTAAATTAGGTTTATGAACTATACTTATAACAGTAAATATCAATGGTTATTGGGTACCCCTTTCATTAATACGCTATAAAACTTATATTTTATTAATCCTACTTCTGATGCCCAAATTCTATGTTTCTTTCTCCCAAACTCCCAACCACTAAATGATATAAAATGATTACAAAGAGAGTTTCATATGTATTATTAGAGATATGTCATAATGATTATGTAATTATACCAATGTTTTACTTCATCCATCAATCATAATACTCAAAAACATCTTTAAATTTATCCTCTCAACACTCATGACTCATCCTCAAGATAGATAATATCTTGAGATATACCTCTTCCATTACATTATTTCTTTACCAACCTTTTTCTAATATCCCAAAAAACCATTGTCTATAACTCGTTATGAAACCATTAGATCCTTCAATTATTGAGATATTATATTCTATATAAAAAACCAACTTATAAAAATATGTAGTTTCATATTCAAAAAAATTAAGAAAATATCAACAAAACAAAATTTCAATAGAGTTGGGACACTAACCTGCTGGTGTCTCCACATCATACAAAAAATCCATCATATCAAAAAAATTCAATTTATTTTGTAAATCGAATTCAATATAATATAGAGTGATGAACTGAAAGATAGGGATGATCATCTCACTTTGTTTTTCTACACCTAAACCTCAACAATAATCTCTAACATCCTGACCATCATTTAAAACACACTTATTGAATCATTTACTCCCATATTCTAACTCTTTTTTTCTAGTCTATGCAAAAAAACCTTTTTATTTTTAGTGATATTCAGTGGCTCAAAATCAATATATTGAGGGTATTTGACCTAACATAACGATTCATCATAGATGTCGCATTATAATAAAATTTTAAAAAATTATATAGTCAGTGAAAATTACAATCCTCTTATCTAAGGGTTAATACCACTGACATCTCAATGATTTTTCTACCATTAATTACTCAAGTTCAACCATGAGGTAGTTCCACCCAAGAATCATCAAGTTTATCGACCCTTAAAAAACTACCTAACTATTCTGTATTAATAAATCTCACATGTCAATTCTAGATTCATCACTAATTAGTAAATAATATTTACCTGGATAATGTTTTTTTAGAGTTGGATCTCTCTTTATATAATCATTTCATAATGGATGTATATCTCAAAATAATCAGACCAAAAAACATCACACCCATCTTGTTCAAGCATGTAAAAGGTACTTCAAAGAAGGAGATTCTGTGAATGAGTTTATGGGAATTATTATATAGTCCCAGAATGCTCTAGAACACAAAAAAATCATTTGATTCTTTCAAAAGACTAATTACTTAACAATATCAAGGTCCATTTAAAATCCAACCTCTATTATCACATTTCATAATATTCTTACTTGATTCATCTTGATCCAAACCTACGAGATATTAGTATATATGTGATACTATATTAGTGTTATCAATAAAACTTCTAACTGTCGATAATTCTCTTCCCTTGACCTAGAGGGAATTAATATATCATCAATGTAAACATAAATAACATTATCTTGGATATGACAGATGAAAATTTTAACTACGATCATTGAAAAAATAGATGAATTCGTTAAGATGAAATAAATAGATATTTAATCATATAGACCATACATTCGAAAAAATGTAGTATATTGTATGTCGAAAGAAATCACCCTAGTTGAAGATATGATAATCTCCGGTCATTCCTAGTGAATATCATATCTTATATATGGTGATCAAATAAATAATTAATGAAATAAATTGGATATCAGTTTTTGATCAAAACATATTTCAACCATCAATAATATACAAAAAACTTAAAATGACCATCTCCCATGATGTTGAATATGACTGGTGTTCCCAAAGGGGATATAAGTGGCTAGATAGACCTCATTCCCTTAATTCTTCCCAACCAAGGATTAATATCGTTAAAATAAATATGAGGAATATTTTATGGTCAAGTATATATAGGCCCAAATCATAATATTTTATTGATCATTAACACAACCAATCACTCTGGTGGAAGTGTTGATATACCATTATTGAAAAAATCCTAAAATTTATCAACAACTAGAGGACAATTAATTAGCTCATCAAAAATCATCTTAGATAAGACTATAGTCATTATTTGTGTTCCTAATCAGTTAATAGTGGATAATTACTCTATTTATTACTTATATGTCCCACTATATAAAATTAACACACTCACTTCCAAGGTAGATGTAAAAGATACTCATCAATGAAACTGTGCACTATCTTTCAGTTCGAACTTTCAAAACAAATCCCATCGATTTTGTTAAAACCACCCATCCATTTAAAAGGATATTTTCAAATGTAATATTGATAAATAAATCAATATATCGAAATACATATATCTATAAATTCGATCAGGTTATGTACCCAATGGAATATCAATTCACATCTCCTCATATAGACACCCTTGGTCTAGTTCTAAGACATTATTGATATGATAATATATAAATGAATTTAATTCTCCTATATAAAAATGAGGCTGATGTAGAAGATATTAAAACCATACAATGAATATCACATGATACACCATTCCTATTGAGATTGGTTGGATCTATTGAATCATACTAAATAGAACCTCTTCCCAGGGCCATAGCTTGACCCACTATAAAAAATCGTTATTGTGGCCTCTCTTAACCTAGCCCTGGGGGCACTATTTATTCCACCCTAAACTGAATTGATCATAGAACACCAAATACTGACCTATTATGGAATAAATGATAACTCATCAGAACATTATGATGGTATCGATCCCATTCCACTAGTTTCTTACTATGTGTTCTAGAAAATCCAATATAGGTTTCCCATATTCTTTTATAGTTATCTCTCGACTTGTAGTGTGATATATTAATTATGAATGTGATTGTTCTTGCCACAAAAAATGAAACTCTATAGAATTTCCATGCCAAGGACGATGAGATGCAACACTTCTGTACTATATCTATAAAAAAAATCTCTTGTTTGAATCATCAAATTAGTGCTTCATAGTCCTTGGGGATCCACTTCCTGGAACCCTAATACATATAGTATATTTAATGAATATTATATCAATCATGTTTCTATATATGATATTTTGTTGGTTGAAAAAATTTATAAAAATGGATAGAAACCCAATTTAAATATAATAGGAGTGAATACCACATTCCATCATTAAAAAATATTTCAAATGTTACCTCATCCCCATCTATACTGAAGGAAATATTATGAGAAACAGTTAAATTAGTAGTGTAGTCAATGATTGATATACCTTTCTATATGAGGTGAATAAACTAACATGACCAATATTAATTCAGATTCTCTATAACTATGTTATCATATAATCACATCTATAATTAAATTTAATAAAACCATGTGTGCTAGTCCTCTTAGTCCAAAATATACCACCATTTCCTCACAGGGACTCAAAGTGTAAAAATATCTAGATTCACCCTCCATAGTAGGGGTGTCTCCAAATGATATATAAAAGTATGGGCCTACTCAATATAGAGATCAGATATTAGTGGGCCACACTCACATACAAATAATGTTGGATGTTATATCTAAATATATCAATTATACATTAACGTGGATTTCAATGATCATATATTCTCGATATCCATATATTTTACATCCTTTTTACACACTAACAAAAATAGTCGTCCTAAATCGGTCCAGAGATGATCGAATTATATAGTTTATACATTAATGATGCATTTTCATCATTGGATTCTAGTTTTTATAAGATATTTCATCTTGTGGGATCCCTCTATAATAAAGAATAGTTGAATCAGAAAATATTTCTAAAACATCATTTAATATGAAAATTTTGGAAATTTAATTATAGGCATAACAAAGTGTTATCCTCAATGTAATTTTTCATAGTAGTATTATGACTCTAGAACTCTCTCTTTACCATCTACGAATCCCATGTAACATCTTCATATACACATATGGGACATAAAATATAGATTCCCCTTAGATCTTTTTATTTCATTCATCATTGATATCACATTAGTTGTTCTATTAACTGAATTAATTCACATGACACAGAGGAAAAAAAATATAAGTTACTCATTAAATCATATTCAATTAACTTATCAATAATAAATCATTAAAATAACCATATACATATATATATATATATATATAACTAGTTATATGGGAAAAATAATTTATATTCGTACTGAAACATATAATAAATGACGATAATATCACAACCATGGTAGCCAATAAATGTTAGAAAATAAATAACATCTGAATCAAACATGAAAAATATGATTCTTGAACACACACCCTCATTATATTATAGGAAAAGTACAAATAATTATATATATCCTATATCCCTACCCTAGGTGCATCACCCAGGGTATGATCATTCAGAATAATATGTGTAAAACAATAATATGAATCACATCACTGGTAACTTGTACATTTATCATATATGGGTTATCTACACATAGAAACAATTTCATTACCATGTCTTGAAAATATAATTTCTTCCATCAACCATGTACAAATAATAAAACCAAATTAAATACAATATGATACCACTTTATAATTCCCCAACATAGTTAGCTCTATATTAACCAATTATAGTTGTAATTAGATCATATGTGCGCCTCCCAGTAGGCTATGTGCTGCTAAGTAAGAGAGATGGTTGATGGTAAGTCTAAGGGGTGTCTACAGCCTCATATAAATGTATGAAATACTAATGACAATAATGACCAGATGTATCAATATTAATTATATATAGCATACATCAAAACTAATACCATAAAAACATATATATATATATATATATATATATATATATAATATTATATGATAATGAATGTTTTATAGGACATTCATGTCATTCTAACTAAAATAAAGTTCCTATGGGGGATGCCCATAAATATTAACCCCAAATAATAAAAATATAACCAATATTAGAAAAATACCAATCTCCAACTATGTTTTGGGATGATACCATCTCCTAGAGTTTATCCAACTTTTTTTGAAGGACCATCAATCATACTCCTCTTTAGCTTCACTTGTCCTAAAACCTTGAGGACTACTTAGGGACCCTTGATGTCTTGGGTAGGGATTGCATAGAACTATTTCGGCCACCATCATGGGTGTACCTAAATATAAACTATCATTATAAGTGCATGTTGATTCTTAATAAATAAGAAATAAAAGTATAAATAATATTTAAATTGTGAACCTCATATTCTATGGTGGAATCTAAGAATAACTATACATTCTTCAAACAATGTCATAAGTCTCTAAATAGGATATATATTAAAAAAGAAGGATGTAAATTCTTCTCCACCCTGTAACTATCTTATATCATTACACTTTGGTGACTGGTTACTAAAAATACATCTGATATATTATACTTAGTGGTAATTATTTCTTCCCCATTAGTCTATTATATATTACTAGAGAAAAAATCATGTCCACTCCAAATTTATCATCTATAATACCCATAGAAAAAAGTTACCTCCAAGTAAACTTCTTATATAATATTCTTAGAGAATAACACCCAAATCATGGGTCACATGTATAATAATGATGGGGAGTGTATACCTTATAAATCTCTAGTATAACACTCAAAGGTAATAACTCCCTACCTTTAAATATCATTTATATTACATGGAGGAATAAAAATCCCCTATAAAGTTTTTGTTCAATAGTGTGGGGAAATTGTTCATGCCTAATAAATATAATATATAATACTTGAGGGATATAGTTTCATCACTATAAATCTAATGTATTTTATTATGGGGTTATAACACATTCCATTAAATTTTATTTATAATACTTAGAGGGAAATGTGTTCACCCAAGAACTATATTTTTATTTATTTAATATTTACAACAATATGTACTTTTCAAAAATAATTTATATAAAACAAAAAGACAAGTTATGACATTATTAATTTAATTACTATCCATTATTGATCATATTATTATTTACGAAACCCCTTTGGTAGCTTTATAAATTCCAACTTATTTCCAATGTAATGATTAAATTATATGTTAACAAATAGTCTAGAAATTACATTCACCAAGGACTGCTTGAGAAATATGGAAACGGTAATTCACCAAATTAGATTTTAAACAATATAAATTTGATTTTCAGAATATTCATGATTAAATTAATGGGAAACCATATTATACACAATATCAATTAAAATTTAATTCTATATATACTTTATGGACCAACTAATTTTAATTATTTTGATTCTAATCATTGAATTTCAACTACAAATTAGACATTAAATGGTGAAAATTAAAAATATAAAAGGAAAACTCATAAATTTTAAATAATGGTACTAAATCATTTAAGAAGTAAAAATTACATGGAAAACTAAATTGAGAGGGTTATTGAGCCATTATTTTACTTTTGGGTGCCTATCTGATTGAAAGGTGATTCAAATTACAATGAAATGAGGGTTATATCACATTGAAGAGAGAATAGTGAGAGGTAGGGACATTGATATTGGGATACACAAAAAGGAATAAATCCCTATTTTAGCTCTAATAATACCGAAATTTTGTTTTAGTATATCAATATATTTTTTCATTAGATATTTTAAAAAACTATATCATTTAACTTTATAATTCTAGACATTTAATTTTGACCTTCCATCATTACCCCATTACTTGTAGATTTCTGTCTAAGTTTATTTCTTTATATTTTATATTATATGTCTATATTTCTTAATCACTATGTAACTTGTGTACTAATATTTTTGAACAACATCGGTATAGCAAGCTTTTTGATATATATTACATCAAAATTAATCAACCTTGTAGAAATCTAACTAAAATGAATCATCCTTAACATTAAAAAATTATGCATATTTAGTAAATAATTAATTTACATTCAGTACGTTAATTCCTTTAAAATTTTATTTTTATAAATTTATGAAAAAAAACACACAAAAACACCATATATTTTATGTCTAAATGTTAAATCAGTATATATTTCACATAGTTTACAAAATTTAAAACGAAAATCTTTTCATTTCATGAACATTATTCATTAATTTTAATATTACTTATTATATTTCCATAAAAAGAATTTAACCTAAATAAAAGAATTTAAAAATTATGGTTAATCAAAAAAACATAGAGAATTGGGAAATAATAAAATGAAAATGTTAGTCCATTAGTACTTATAAAAATTACGCATTTTTAAAACAAACATTGGGTCAAAGTAAAAATTTTCATACCCATGAAATTAACATCAATCCCCAATTATTTTCAAATAATATTTCACATAAAATCCTATAGAAAAAAATAAAACATTTAAATTATTATTCTCTATTATGAAAAAATCATAATTGTTTTTTCAGAAAGTCATTATTTTCACCCTTAAAAAGTATGATACATTTTTTTAAACATAAAATCGTTATCTTATATTGAAAAATAAAATATTTATATAGAAACCCATTCAAATCATATGTTAAACATATGGATAACATGGGAAAATATTTTAATATGAATCTAAAATATATAATAACCACCGTGGTTATGTATAGATTAACCATCCCTGGAATACTTTGAGTATCTATTATAGTTATACTTGAATTAACAACCACGATTATACATGGCATAATCATCATTTTCAACATCCAAACTTAAATCATACACAATGAATTGGAGAGATATAATGGAACCATTCATTCTTGATTTATAATGGAACCACATATCATCATAATCAATTTCCATGACCCATAACATAATCATAACATATAAAAAAATTAAATATTTCAAAATAATTTGTGTATACAAAACGAAACATTTAAAAATATTAAAATATCAATTCCATTTAAAAATAGATTCTTAAAATAACCATAATATTATAAAGGAGTTGTATTATTTTAATAAAATGTAGAATATTATATAGGAATTAATATAATAATTATGGCCGTAGGAAATGTATTTTTCAACATATACATTAAGAAATAAAATTTCATTCACCTTTTTGTAAAGAAAATAACAACATTATATAAATTGTTTACTTTTGAAAATTGTTTAATGATACATAAAATTTAATTTATAATATATTTTCATCCATATAAATCAATATATAATATTATATTTAAAACAAGGAATATGAAACAAAATATTTGGAAGGGAAACATTAATTTTTTTTAGATAAATACCTTTACCTTGAGTTTTCCTTATCACGTATGTTTATTTTCTTCCTAAATAGTCAAATTATTTTAATTATTTACATTTTTTATAAAAAATTTATTTATTTACTCCTTTTAATTTTTATCAAAGTGTTTTTTATTTCGGTATCTAATTATTTAAATTCATGTCGGATGTTTTGACGATATTTGGTACAAAAGCCCAAAATGGATTTGGAATGTTGTGTATAGTCAAAGATGTCATTATTTCTTCATTTAAATAATAATAATGATATAATTATTATTTTTATAAATAAATAATAAAATTTAACAAAATAATGAAGGGAGGTAATGAAAAATGTAGTATGTTAAAGTAATCAAGATGGTACGCTATTTGTATGCATGAGTAAAACGTCCATTTTAAAAAAATAATTATATAAAAAAGATATGTATTATTTTATATCTCATGAATTAAAATTATATCATAAATGAAATATTAGTTTTTTCGAAACAAATATATATAGCATCCATGTTATTTGGTGATGAAAAAGAATCACATTAATTCGTGGAAGTGGATGAACACATGTACGTATGAACGATGTTTTATTTTTTTAATATGAATTTAAATAGGAGAAAGTAAAGAATATATTATATTTTAAAAATGATAAATATTTCCTATATATCATATATATATATATATATATTAAATCCATAACTATAACCTTCTTTGATGTGCGGTGATGGAAAATGAATTACATTGGTTCGTGAGGCGGTAGTCCACCATAGACATGAACGACAGATTCCATTCCATTTTATGGAGTTCTGAGATGGATATAGGTGTTTCAATTAACATAATAAAATGTCATTATTTATAAGAAAATTATGATATTATTTAATCTTTTTAGGGTAAATTTGGATGAGGTGGATATAGAAATAAAGAAAACTGATATTTTAAAAACTATACCACTTCATTGAACAACCACATTTACCTTACTCTTTATGACCTCAATGGATGGTATTCATTAGTATTCATGGCTTCAATTATGTTTTGAGAAATTTATGTAAAGGGTTTCGGTATGTATTATGAAATCAAAAATTCCATTTAAGTGTGAAAAATGAGAATAAGATGTTCCATTTTATTGGGGAGGGGAGGGGAGGGGCATTCCAGGAATTTCATAAAATATTAAATTAAAAAATAATATGTTTGATGTCTATATGAAATAAATGATAAGATTAGGGGAGAAGAAAAAATATTTAAATCCTTTCATCCAATTAAATTTGAACATGATTTGTTCAAATTTTTATACTAATATTTTTTTTCTAAACCCTTCATTAATAAAATTAAAGAGATATCAATGTAATTTACTTTAAAGGAGATAATATAGTTACTATAAAAGGAAAAAAATACCATAAATGGACCACGATATATATTTTATATATTATCCAAGTCACTTTCCCAGAGATATGATTTTTATAAATTTAATATATTTTAATAAACTATTATTTGATATAAAATTACATAAATTTCAATTTTCAAATAGTTCATTTAATATTTCCTTAAAAATGAAATACAACAATGGAATCTGAATCCATTGCACCCTAATGTAACGTCCCGGACCCGGGTGCCATGCAACGGGTGGCCCGAGCCCGGTTCACCACGTGACCTCAAGCGCATTTCCCTAAACGCCAGAGGCTACCAACCAGCAGTGAGGGCCCAAGTTTGATAGTGGGGAAACTATGCCCTAATTTGTCAAAGTGTAGCGCAACAGAATTTATATAAAACATACAACAAACAGTGGAAGCAGTAAACCATACACAACTTAAATAACCAACAATATATAAATAGGGATGCAACATGCCTCAAGTACTACGAAAATAGCTAGAGCATGATATACATCAATACAATTCAACAAAATGCAGAGTACAACAAAACAAAGCAAATAGCCGGTAGCGGCATCACGAGCCTAGGCTCGGTCCCATGCTCTCCTCATTCTCAGCAACAGTCAAGTAGTTGTATAGGGATTCTTGCCCCTATCTACACCTGCATCAACGTAATCTATTTTTGGACGAAAAGCATGACCCAAACAGGGTGTGAGAAATATATCTCAGTAGGCACCCACCAAAGGCCCATGCCCAACTGTGTGTAAGAATGAAACAACAGTGTACAATAGTAAAATTCAATAAAGTAAGCATTACTAAAATGTAACTAACTTCACAATTAAATTTCTATTTTATTATTCATTTCATTTATTTAATTTAGTAGCATTCTTATGCTCAACAACACGATGCCCTCAGGCCAACCAGAACAGTACCCTTAGGCTAAAATAGTAAACCACACCCTCAGGCTTGCCCTCAGGCTATACATAATCCAACCCGCAGGTATTGCCCTCAGGAATAATAGAAATTTCCCTCAAGTGTAAGAAGTGTCGCCCTCAGGCACAGAAGTCAAGCCCTCAGGAACGAAAGGTTTCCCTCAGGCAAAATACTACAGCCCTCGAGCTAAATAGTACAGTGCCCTCTGGCTAATCACAACAATGTCCTTAGGCTAAATACAACAGCGCCCTCAGGATAAACGGGTAACCAGGCCCTGAACAATAGGTAATCAATCAGTAAAATGCAATTCCTCTTAAGGAAATTCTATAATTACTACTTTAAAGGCATACCCTCGGGTATCCTAGCCAAACGGCTAAACAGTGAAACACACCCCAAGGGTGGTTCCGGATCCAAGAAACAATCCATCCAGCATTTTATCATCATAATATAATCATGTATGCAATTATAGGCATTAAATATAGCAACGACCTCAGCCACATGACACCCCAACATGGGTTCGTGGCACAAAAACGCACAAAAACACATGACAGTTGGAAAATAAACACAAAGACACCTACCTTATCTGCCAACGAACGTTATACGCGAACGCCGACTCCATAAATGCCCAAGAACGACATAGATCTGATGAAGAACAAAACTCATTCAAACGTAAATAACTTCCACTCAAGAGATAATTGGTAAGAACGGTACTCAGAGAGGAGAGGGATTACCCGTGCGGTTCCAATGAGATCTTCCGAAGCCGAATCGGATTCTAGATGAACACTCGGTGGATCTTCAAAGGTCTGGCCTCCTCATTTGGCTCCAAATTTTCTCAAGTCTCTCCTATACCAAATGAGGAGGCTACTGCCTATTTTAATCAGGGAAAAAAAAGTACACTGTGTGTACTTCTGAGTACACGGCGTGTACTTCATTTAACTGTTTATTTGGCGGCACCGCCGCACTGTTCATCCGTCAACATGAGTACACACCATGTACTCCCAAGTACACAGCGTGTACTGTCGCCCAGCTAGCGGTGACTCCACTGCCTTACTGTATAAGCCTGCCGACTGACTACACGGGGTATAAAGGACCACTACACAGTGTGTAGTCGGTTCCTATACCCATTGTCACCAGAAAGGCTACACGCCCTGTGTACTCATCCCAACATGGCCAGAAGTACACGGTATGTGGAAAAAGTACATGGCGTGTTGTTCCAAAATTTAGGATTTTCCCCAGTTTCCATAATTTCTCAAAAACACTTAAGGAAATGAGAGTAGAAGAATCCCATACCTCAAAACTAAGAACCATGTTCTTAAAAACATCCCCCCTTATAGAAATTAGTCCCTGAATTGCCCTTCCAAGGGTGGAGAAGATAAAGCTCAGAACAGCTCTGGCCATTGAGCACGTACGTCAACCTCCCACTCCCAGGTCTCGTCCTGCACTCAGCCATGCTTCCATAGCACCCGTATGAGAGGAACTGACCAGCGTCGAAGAACCTTCATGCTCCTGTAAACGATACGGATCAGATGCTACTCAATGGGCGCATCATGATGAAGCTAAACCGCTTCTGGATGAAAGGTGTGAGACGGGTCTGGATGGTAGAGACGCAACTGAGACAAGTGGAAGACATCGTGCATAGCTCAGTATCATTGCAGTAACTACAACTGATATGCAACCAACCCCTCTCTCTCCAGAATCTAGAATGGCCCCATATACCGCGGTGAATTTTTACCATGTCTCATGATCCGCTTGTGTCCCAGCCTCGGAAAAACACGCAAGAAAACCTGATCCCTGACCACGAACTCCAAAGGTCATCTACGACGATCAGCATAAGACTTCTGACGAGACTGCGCGGTAGCTATCCACTTCCCAATCAACTAGACCATCTCAGATGTCTCCTGTATGAGGTGTGGCCCTAGTAAAGCTACCTCACCCACCTCTAACCGTCACAAAGGTGATCGGCATGGCCTACCATATAAATCCTCATATGGTGCCATCTCAATACTTGCCTAAAAACTATTGTTATAGGAAAACTTGACTAAGGGTATATGCTTCTACCAAAAGCCCCCAAAGTGTAGGACGCATGCACACAACATGTCCTCAAGTACCTGTATCGTACGCTCTGACTGGCCATCGGTCTGAGGGTGGTATACTATGCTCAGAGCACCTGCGTACCCAGCGCCCTCTGAATGCTCCGCCAGAAACGAGATGTAAAGTAGGAGTCCCTATCTGAAATGATAGAACGGGGGACCCCATTAAGACGGACGATCTCTCAGATATACATCCGTCTGAGCTCGTTAACACCGAAGGTCTCCTTGACCAGCATGAAGTGAGCTAACTTCGTGAGTCTGTCCACAACAAACCACACGGCGCCATTGCCTTGAGGTGACCTCGACAATCCCATCACGAAATCCATCATGACATCATCCCATTTCCACTCTGGAATGGGAAAATACTGTAATAGACCAGCTGGCCTCTGGTGCTCTACTTTCACCTGCTGACAGGTGGAACACCTCATCACAAAACCATCTATCTCTCTCTTCATAACCGGCCACCAGTACTGACGCCTCATGTCATGTTATATATTGATAACCCCGAGATTAACATCCCAAGCCTAAGCCTGAAACCCTCGCATCAGCTCCTCACGTATATCCCCTTGCACCCATACTCATCCATGGAAACGCAAAACCTCATCATCACCGATCTTCCAATCAGGAGGAGGGACCTCACATGCCACCGACTCCCGAAGAACTAGGCCTTCTGAATCCTATAGTTGTCTCCTCCTCACTCTGTCCAGTAGAGTAGATGTTACAGATAACAAGGAAAGATAAGTCTTCCCCTGACTTTCATGCACCTCCAGAAGCATTTCAGAGAACAAAGCCATGAGGTCCCACTCACCACTGGCCTCATGTACTGCCTGTATCTGATTATTCCTGCTCAGTGCATCAGCTGCAGCATTACCTCTACCTGGTGTATAGGAAATCTCAAAATCGAAGGACTGAAGGTATCCGACCCACCTTCGCTACCTCAGATTCAAGTCACGCTGAGTAAAGATATACTTGAGGCTTTTGTGGTTGGTGAAAACCACAAAATGCTCCCCCAATAGATAATGTCTCCAATAGCGCAACGCATGTACAACTACTGCCAACTCAAGATCATGCATCAGGTAATTACACTCATGTGGCCTCCACTGCCGAGACCCGTACGCAACAACTCGGTCGCCCTGCATCAAAATGGCTCCCAGCCCAATAACTAATGCATCACAGTTAACTGTATAACTCTTCCCCTACTCTGGGATTATCAGGATCAGTACTGATTTCAACCTTCACTTCAGGTCCTGAAAAGAAGTATCACAAGCTTTTGACCAAACGAACCTCGCACCCCTCTCAGTCAGTCCTGTCAACGGTGCTTCCAAGCCGGGGAAGTCATGTAAGGAGCGTCTGTAGTAACCAGCCGGCCCTAAAAAAATCCATATCTGAAACACGTTCTTAGGATGCTCCCAAGAAACAACTTCTCTCACATTCTCTGGGTCTACTGCAACTCCTGCCTATGAGATGATATGACCCAGGAAGTGAATCTGGTCCATCCAAAAGTGGCACTTTGAGAGCTTAGCATATAGCCAATGCTCCCTCAGTGTACTCAATAAGATCTCAAGATGGGTGGCATGGTTGTGTCGAGTGTGAGAGTACACCAAGATGTCGTCCATGAATACTACCACAAAAGAATCAAGATACGAATGGAACACACGATTCATCAGAGCCATGAAAACCGCTGGCGCGTTCGTGAGTACGAACGTCATAACCGTATACTCGTATAGAACATACATACTCCTAAAATATTTTAGAGGTATATCAGATGGTCTAACGCGCAGCTGATGATATCCTGACCTCAAATCAATCGTTGAGAGAAATCGTTCTCCACAAATCTTATAAAAATATAATCAATCCTTGGTAAGGGATATCGGTTATTAACCATCAACTGATTCAGCTTCTGATAATCCCCGCAAAGTCTGAGGGTATCTTCCACCTTTTTTGAAAAAAGGACTGGAGAACCCCAATGAGAAGTACTGGGTCAAATAGAGCCCTTTGCATGTAACTCATCTAACTGCCTCTTGAGCTCCTGCAACTCTGGTGTAGACATCATATAAGGAGGAATGGACACCGGTGCTGCTCCTGGGACAAGCTCAATGGAGAAATCCACCTCTCGTACCTGAGGTAGACCCGAAAAGTCATCCGGGAAGACATCCCTGAAACGATCACCCACTGGAGGGAAATCTGTCTGACAAGTCCCCTGATCATCTAGATATAAACTCACAATATGGGCCGTGACTCCTCCTCTTCCATGATGCTCTGGTCCATCTCGACTCGCCTGAACATCCCATTCGCCCTTGTATAAAAACTCTACGCCCTCTGGTGATGTGAAACTCACCCTGAGACGATAGCATTTTTCAATGGTTGAAAAGGAACCAACCATTCCATCCCGAGAATGACGTCATATCTCGTCATCTCTAAGTCATAGAGGTCCCAAAGGAAGTGACACCCACCAACCTCAAGGGGGCACTCCTTGCACTAACACACACACCTGTCGTCCTAGTCCCAAACGGATTGTGTAGCGTCATGATAATAGAAGAAGTAGAAAAATAGAGCCCAAGGCTCTCCACAAAGGGTACAAATATGAAACTATGTGTAGAACCCATATCAAAAAGCACTAATGATAAGACAGAAGCTACTAAAATAGTACGTCTGACTGTAGAAGGTCAGGGATCCTACTCCTGTTGGGTCTGTTGCACTGTATATGCCTGCCCAGTGTTGCGGCCCTGTGACACAGCCTGGCTACCCTGAGCTGTCCCGCCCTACTGCCTTTGAGATCCTGGTGTCTATCTACCGTGGCCACGACCACCATCTCTGCATGCACGCCCATACATGTTCCAGTTCCCTAACTGGTAAGAAGCCACTGGTCCTTCTCCCGCACGCGGAGTCTGTACAGAACCCCTCTCACTAGCCATCGGTGGAAACTCCCTTCAAAATCACTACAGATGACCCATCTTTCTGCAAGCTCGACACTCCACTGGGTCTCGTGGACACTTCGATCTCTTATGCCCCTCTCTGCCACACTTGTAGCACCTGATCGGACCACTTGAAGAGATTGCCTCGCTGGTACTACCACCCTAAGAGAAGTCTGTCTGTCTCTTCCTCTTGCCAGCAGAAGAAGTACCAGTAACTGGTGCTGAACCGCCCTGGTCCACACCTCTAGATTCTCGAAGGTTCCTCTCTGTGATCAACGCCTGGTTCACAATAGCGTGTACAATTGGCAACCAAAAAACATTCACCAGCGCGTAGATGTCATAACGAAGACCAACCTGAAAACGTTTGGCACTCAACGTCTCATCACCCACTAGCACGGGTGCAAAGTGCTGATGCTCCGTAAAACGAGTAGAATAGTCTATCACTGACATAGTGCCCTACTGCAGATTTGTGAAATATCGAGCTCTATCTGCCCTCAGTGTCTCGGGAAAGAGAAAGTCATAAAAGACTGCCCGAAAATCCTCCCACACCATGTCCATGTGATTCTCTATCTGGGTGGTAACATCCCACCACCTCTTGGCAGAATCACACAGCATGTAAGTCGTGAGATTGACCCTCCACCCTGGAGGCATATCAAGATGCTGGAAAATAGTCTGCATCGACCCCAACCAATACTCTACAGCCTGTGGTCCTCCATCCCCTGAAAACATAGGCAGATGCTTCTGTTGAAAGATACGAGTCTGCTCAGCCATAGATGTCGCAGCCTGCGATGCTCCCTGAAAGGATTGCATGAACCACATAAAGCACTCATGGAACTTCTCCTCCGCGCATGTGTGTGGTATAACAGTTGTCACCGCATCTAGCTCTGCTGGAGGATCAACTGGTAGCCCATGTCCCACCATCTCCGGAGTATAATCATCGCCACTCTCCTGGCGAAAAACGCGTGGTCGTCTAGGAGGCATGACACTACAGGGTCAAAAGAACTCCTTATATTCAAGATTAATAAGGCTGAAATGAAGAAACCACAAAGGCAACAAGAGGAAGAAGGCATCTCAAAATTTTCAAAACAAGACTACACGACGTGTACACTGACTACACGGCGTGTACTTGAATTCCCTTCCCCTACCCGGGTCCTTCGACACGGCTAAACCACACAGCTCCCGTTAAACAAAACTACATGTCGTGTACTTAATCTACACAGTGTGTATGATGCTATTTTCCAAATTACCGTTTCGTCTGTGACACGGCCGACTACTCATCTTGACACTACACGGCGTGGTACACCCGCACACGGTGTGTACACCACCCTGTATCCCAGCCACACGGCTGACTCCACACAGTCTGTCCTTGGACATGACTACACGGCGTGTCCTCAAAGGTACACAACGTGTTCAAGGAATGGTGACATCGACCAGTGTTGTTAGTTACACGGCCGAGTCCCCAGGTCACAGTACACGACGTGTACATTATTGACATGGTGTGTTCTATACAGGATTTCACCGACCCGTGTTGTTACTTACACGACCGGACTCTGGGTCAAACTAAACGGCGTGTACAAAAAGCTACATGGCGTGTTTTACCCAAGCCTTTCCCTACCCCGTGTCACCGCCCACACAGTTTGTGACAAGGGAAGAGACTGCACGTCATGTACTTAGGGTACACGGCGTGTACTAAAAAATTTCATTTTTCTTCCCGAACAGAAGATAATACACGACATGTGTAAAAATACGACACGGCGTGTATACTGGGTTTTCAGATAGTATGACTCAGAAACTTCCTCGGAAACCAGAAAATACTGAAATACAACACCTAAGTGTCAAATTCTGACTCGTGGGGGGCCATACTCCCCACAAATCAAAGTTTGACATCTCATATGTGTTATAACCAATAAACAGTCAATGATCCACCAAATTCCAGTCAATGGGGGAACATACTCCACAAAAACAAAAGTTTGCAATCCATTCTATAAACAAGCTCATACAATGAATACCCTATCACAGAGCAAGTATGTATCAAGAAGCTATCACAACAGCATGCTTTAGTAACACCACAACTATCACAACAACATGCAAATTCTAATGTACCTACATGGCATGGAATCTATTCCTGGCCTTTGATATCTAGAATGTGCCTATATGATGCATGAGACGACTTACCATCACCTCATCGGGTTGCAACTGAAGAGAGCCCATAGATAAATTATAAACAACACAATCTCAAAGTGCGTCACCCAACGGTGAAAACATATAAACCGTAAAATTGAAAAATCAAAATAATGAAAAATACGAGATAGTCTGGCTTTTCCCTGTACACGGGTTAGATATGCCCAGGCACAACTCATTACCAACTACCATTCCGTACTATCCCTGACTATGACTCCAAATAGTAAGTCAAACAAAAGAACCCCTCTGATACCACATTGTAATGTCCCGGACCCCAGTGCCACGCAACGGGTGACCTGAGCCCGGTTCACCACGTGACCTCAAGCGCATTTCCCTAAACGCCAGAGGCTGTCGACCAGAAGCAAGGGCCCATGTCTGATAGTGGGGAAACTATTCCCTCATTTGTCAAAGTGTAGCGTAGTGGAATATAAATAAAACATACAACAAACAGCAGAAGCAGTAAACCATACATAACTGAAATAACCAACAATATATAAATAGTGATGTTACATGCCTGAAGTACTAAGAAAACAGAGAGAGCATGTTATACATCAATACAATATAGAAAATCTAGAGTACAACAAAAAAATTTAAACACCTTGCAGCGGCATCGCGAGCCTAGACTCGGTCCCATGCCCTCCTCCTCAATAACAGTCAAGTACCTGTATAATGACTATTGCCCCTTTCTACACCTGTAACAATGTAATCTGTTTGGGACGAAAATCATGACCCAAACAGGGAGTGAGAAATATATCTCAGTAGGCACCCACCAAAGGCCCATGCCCAACTGCGTGTAAATAATTCAACAACAGTGTTCAATAGTTAAATGCAATAAAGTAAGCAGTACTGAAAAGTAACCAAATTAACAATTAAATTGCAATTTTAATATTAATTTCATTTATTTAATTTAATAACATTATTTTCTCAACAGCAGCAAGCCCTCAGGCCAATGGAACCGTACCCTCAGGATAAAATAGTAAAACATGCCCTCAGGCTTTCCCTCAGGCTATACAGAATCCAACCCGCTGGTATTTCCCTCAGGCGTAACAAATATTTCCCTCAGGCGTAGGACGTTTCACCCTCCGGCACAAAATTCAATCCCTTAGGCACGAAAGGTTGCCCTCATGTGAAATACTACAGCCCTCGGGCTAAATAGTGTAGTTCCCTCAGGCTAATTACAAAAACGCCCTCAGGCTAAATACAACAACACCCACAGGCTAAAAAGGTAACCGGGCCATGCCCAAGAGGGAATCAAGCAGTAACAAGCAATTCCCATCAAGGCAATTCTACAACTACTACATTAAAGGCAAACCCTCGGGTATCCAGGCCAAACGACTAAACAGTGAAACACACCCCGGGGGTGGTTCCGGATGCATACAACGATCTCAACCAGCATTTTATCATCACAATTTAATCACCTATGCAATTCTAGGCATTAAATATAGAAATATCCTCATCCAAATGATACCCCAACATGTGTTTGTGGCATAAAAATGCACAAAAATGCACGACAGTTGGAAAATAAACACAAGGCCACATACCTTATACGCCAACGAACGTTATACCCAAACGTTGACTCCAAAAACGCCCAAGAATGGCGTAGATCTTACGAAGAACAAAACTCATTCAAACATAAATAACTTCCCCTCGGTAAATAATTGGTAAGAACGGCTCCAGGAGAGGAGAGGGATTACCCGTGCAGTTCCAACGAGATCGTCAGAAGCCAAATCGGATTCCCGACGAACACCGAGAAGATCTTCAAAGGTCCGGCCTCCTCCTTTGGCTCCAAATTGGCTCAAGTGTCTCCTCTGCCAAATGAGGAGGCTACTGCCTATTTTATGCCCAAAAAACAAAGTACACTTCGTGTACTTCTTAGTACACGGCGTGTACTTCCTTCATTTAACTATTAATTTGGCGGCACTGCCACACTGTTCATCTGTCGACATGAGTACACGACATGTACTCCCAAGTACACGGTGAGTAATGTCGCCCAGCTGACAGCGACTCCACTGCCTTACTGTTTAAACTTGCTGACTGACTACACGGCGTGTAAAGGACTACTACACGGCGTGTAGTTGGTTCCTACACCCTTTTTTTTGGGCAAGGCTACACGCCCTGTGTACTCATCCCAACATGGCTAGAAGTATATGGAGTGTGGAAAAAGTACATGGTGTGTAGTTCCAAAATATAATATTTTCCCACATTTTCCATATTTTCTCAAAAACAATTAAGGAAACAGGAATAGAAGAATCCCATACCTCAAATCTAAGAACCGGGTTCTTAATCCTAACCACTCTAATATATCATTTTTATCGAAATAAATTATAACACATTGCCTCCTTAATATAGTATTATTTTACTGAAATTAAAAAATCAATAATTTTTTATTAATTAAATAATTCATGCATCATTGTTACATAATATTTTAAGGGAATTATTTCTCCACTATTAATTAAAAATAAATAGTTGTGTTAAAAAAATAATTTATATTTAAAATGAGTACTTATAAATAATCATATACTATTTTTATCCCCATGTTAAACATTTAATTTTTATGTATAGAATGTGAGTGATATTTGTTTCATCATATTTAGTGAAATATTATAATGTTCCAAATCATGTCCAAATGGGAAAACAAATATAGTGTCATGGGTATTTAATACATAATTATTACATATTTTTATATGAATTTTCAATTCTATAGATTATTACCTACACTGTTACCATAATGTTTTAGTGTCTTCGAAGACAGGATATTTGGTCTTATTATTTCTTGAACGTTATTCAACATCCCCCACAAGTATTATCCCATAGAGTACTCTTTGTTGGAATACTATAAATAAATTTTTTTTCATATCCTAGGGGGATGAAAACATAAGAAAGGGTGGCCTTATAATATAAGTAAGGGTAACCATGGGGATTACAATTGATGATCATATGAATTCATAAGACAGTCATAAGTGTTTAATATCAGGGAAATGACATAAAAAGTTCATAACCAATATGAAAAAATCTTAACCATGCTTTATGGAATTTAAACTTAGAATTTAATAATTTAACAATAATTATAATGTTAAATCATTATAACTCAATCATTAACCACAAGTTCATGTCATAAATTTATGTTGTTTCATCCTATGTATAGAAATCATTTCATATGTCCAGGTTTTCTATAAAAACCATTAGAGTATGAATTTACACCTATTATCCATTGTGGATGAAGCACATAGAATTACTTCCCCCTATATATAATGATATATAATACATTTAATAGTGAATTAGAGTGAGATATTTTTCCCACCCATCACATTATTTAATCTAAACAAATGGGATCCCTAGGATCATAAAACCTCAATCATATCATAACCCATACAAAGAAAACAGTTTACAAATTTTATCAAATCATAGCATAACCAATGAAAATGGTTTTAATAGTTATCTAATCCTAATAATAATAAACCATTATTATAAATAAAATATATTTTATCATTGGATAACATCTATAGATAAACATAATAAACATTGAAGGTTGTTTTCATTGATGAACTGAAGTACTACTAAAAGATCATTAAAAATATTCTTGGGGAAAATATCATTTTCATTTGAAAATATATTTTAGTCATCTATAAAACTCCAAAATATTATAGATAAAAATATAATTTGAATTTTTGTTGGAAACATGTAAAAGATTCTTAAAATTTATTGAGTGTTCAGGATAGTGTGAATTTTTTTCATTCCATATAATTTAAAAGAAAACAATATTCTCATATTTTATGGAGATCTACCTAATCCGAAAGACAATATGAACATTCATTGTAAAATATTTTTAAAAACTAAAACAATTTTAAAAATGTCTTTGAAAAATAAAAATATAAAATTTTAATGTTTCTTCAATATAATTTTATAAAATATGGATGTGGTTAAGAAGTATTTTAGACAGAAGAAATAAATAAAGTCGATTTTACATAAAAACACTCATTCCAATTAAAAAATAAGTAATGTGAGGAATATAAATGGAAGATATATATTCTAAATAAATAATCAGGGTATAATAAAATAAAAACTATTCATAAGATAATGATCATACAATTTTCTCAACCGAAATTCAGTTATAAAAGACTCTGATTATAATATGGATGAAATATTAATCCCTTGACTCATGTTGAGATTTTCCTCAGACATGATCAAACCACATATATGACAAAATATGATTAATTATAAATGTATTTTATTACCACACTTGTATATATAATACCATATATGATTTATTTATGACATCATATAACCTGTTTATTAATAATTTCTTATTGGGTGATAACTGCTTCATTTTCCAACCATGTTTAGGATCAACAGTCCACGTCCTAATTGATCAACGTCCCATTATTTAAATCATGTTACTAATTTTTGAAAAATAATATAAATTAATTATATACATTTTTATAATAGTAGATGGAATGTAGATATTGAAAAATGAATTGCACCCTTCAAGTAGATGATAGGGCATACGTACACATGAATGATGTTTTCATTTTACAATGGAATTTTTGGAGGAAATGTAAATACAAAATAACATTACATTGGTAATTAATATATAATAAAAATAATTTATATTCATTATATGTATCCTTGTTACCATCTAATTATATTAAAAATGAAAAACTAGTAATTTTTCTTAGTATATGTGGTAGTCCACATGCATGAATGAGTGATATTATCATATTACAATAGTTTTTAAGGTAGGAATGTAGATATGATATTATTATTTCATAAGTATAATTATGTCATAAATTTAATATTTAAATATTTACCCTTTCAGTAAAATAATCAATTTTATATGGTGATTGGAAATGAATTTTATCGCCATGTGGAGATGGTAAGTCATACAATCTCACATGAGATGCATTCACATCACATTTGATGTAAAATAGGGTTTATAGTGGCCTATTAATAATAAAAATATAATTTTAGAATTTTTTTTACTAGATTAATAATTTAATGACAAATAATATGGACATATTTGATTTAAATAAAAAGTAAAAATAATGTAATGAGTAAATATGATTAACCCTTCTTTGAAAGAACTTCATCAGATATCCTCATAGAATCTTATAGAGGACATAATCCAAAAAAAGAACCTATAAAATGAGTATAAGTATTTAAATATGGTATTTTTTTAGGTTCTGGTTAGGATTGGAGGTAAAATTTGGTTTAAATAAGTGAGGTATGAGTTCCCCCTTTAAAATTGAGGTGAGGAGAACATTTCTAATTTCATAAAAGAAAAATATTTAAAAGTAATTAGATAGACCAAATTCCATAAAGAATTATTTTTTAAAATATAATATGTGATATGGTTGTAATATAATCATCCAACAAAATTTTGATTGGTTTTGGATTCATTTTAGACAATATAATTTTTATTAAGTACTTAGTTGGCCAATTTTAACTATAGCCACAATAACATATTTATCAAACATAAAGTGTTATAATTTGACATTGTAGATGTAAATTTGATCTTAAATGGATGATTTAGGACATATTCAACCATATCCTATCATTATTTTCATCTATCAAGCATTTCAGAATCTTTTTATATTTTATTAAAATATTTTTCGGATAATAATAATTAATTTTTTATTTTGACATTTCATTTAATTTTACATAAATGAAATAACTAAAATTTTTCATTATTAATAAAATATATAAACATCATAAAAATATATCATATTCATATTGAGAACTCATATAAAAAATTTAATATATCAAATTATATCAATTTTATTGTTTTTAATATAATTTATTTTACTTTTCCATTAAACGATTAATTACTATTTCAGAATTGTATAAGCATATAAGGTATTTAATAAATACCAAAAAATTATAAATAATTTACCATAATGAAAATATGTTTATTATTCTCACAATTTATAAAATTATTCATTCATAAATTATTCTTTCCTATGTACACTCATAATATATTTTTTAAAATATGAGAGCCAAATTTTATAATATTTGTGAATTTAAGTAATATATTTTTAATTTTCATAGACATGATTAAATTAATAAAATATAATTCAAGAATAAGGTGATAATAGTAGAAATAACTATATTCAACAAGGATTCATGTGAATAATTATGTCCCGATAACGTAATTTTAAACTTGAATTACATGATTTATCGTTCAATAAGGTGATAAATTTTGCAATAGTTACTATTTACATTGGCCAAAGAGAAAAGGGGAATATTTACTAATTTTTTACTAATAAATTAAAATATTGAATAAATATTTTCTAATTATATACTAATATGTTAAATAAACTAATTTAACAATAAGGTGTAAAACATAATGAAAACATCTTTTTGGAAATGGAATGTTTTTAAGAATAAAAATAGATTTATTCTTATCCCTTTCCAAGAAAAATATAAAATAAATTATAAAACATTTTCTAAAATATAAAATATATAAATTTCATTAAAATCATTGAAAAATATTTTTTATTTTAATTTGTCTACATAAGAACTAATTTCCTACACTAAAACTATTTTCAGAAGGAACATCACTTATATTGTTAACAAAATTATTTGAATTATAATCACTTGATAACCATTAAATACATTTTATAAAAGTTTAGACCATATAATATTAATAATTTAAATAGAATTTTTTGTACCGTCCAATAAATTTGTTTGTGATAATTTTCATATAGTAATATTTTATAATTATATCGTGGTTTTTTTTAAATTCAGTGTTTCATGAAACACAATCTATCGAGGAAATAAAATTATCTAATGGGAAATAATTTTTTAAAAAATACCAGTATGTCAAATTATACCAAAAAATAAAAGAAATTTAACTTTTTAAATTCGTAACTCTAATAAATAAGTATTATGTCATAGTTTCATTACAACCTTAGGTTCCCAAGTATATTCTTTAAATTTTCAGTTTCCCAAGATATCATTAACAAGACCCGTAGTTTTTTTCCATAGAACTTTTTATCTATTATCAATGATTTCTATGAGTAATTCCTCGTATGAATGATAAGTCTCTATGTTTAAACCCTTTTAGTTTAGTATATTTAAATATTTCAGTATGTATATCCCTGGTAGAGGTACATGTAACATCTCACAAACATGATTGAGGTTATTTGGAATGGATAACCAATAAACAACCACACATGCTCGATTATAAATACTAAGGAAAAAATTTACATGGGGATCAACATTACTTTATTCCAAACCCTCATAACCATCTTCTATGGGGAAATTAAAAAAATCTCATCAGCATCAATTATAGATCACATCGATGATTGTCATCCAAACACCTCTGTCTACTATGTGTTATGTTAACCAGCTGCTTAATTTTTTAAACATTATTTATTTTTTCCTTAGAAAGTCTTTGTATAATGATAATTATGTCTATAATTCATCCTTATACATTTGTTTTTACACATCATTTCATATAAGTATTTGTAAAGATCCATATGACATCATTAGTGAAGGATTCTGTTTAATAAAACTCAAATAGAATAAGTTTTCGATCCCACCAAAATTTAAAATCCATATGAAAATATCTCAACATATCCAGTATTGATTGAATGGTTATCTCTGACTGAACATTTATCTATAGATGATAATATTTATTGAAATTGATCTATGTGTCCAGATCCTTTTGAATACTTCTCCTAACATCAAGGTAAACCTTATATATTGATCAGATATGATGGAATGTGGTAATACATGCAATTATACAAATTCCATAATGTATATTCTAGAACAATGATAAAGAGATAAATATTCTATATTATAAATAATGTTTTTCTAGTTTACATGGTGATCAAATAAAATCCATATTGATTTATGGATGCATATGTTTTGGGATGTCCGAAGAAAAACTCTATGCTGATGTTTTCCCATTACCATTATGGTATGTTTAATTTTTATAAAATCCACTTGAAATTACATATATTAGCCTTAATATGTTGTCATACCATGAACCAAGATGTAAGATCTCATGATTTTCATGAGGTATTTATATTTTTTTTTCAGGTTAATGTTGTGTACATTCTTTTTTGGATTATATGCTAAGATGATCTATGGGCTGGTTTGTTTGTTTTTGGGAAAGAAAGGGAAAATAGGCTAAAAGCTAGCTGTAGGCTTGGTATACGTCGTGTATTTGGCCTACATGCCATGTAATGGCCCATCACGATGCGTAACATGTCTATTTTTGAAAAAATACATGGCACTATACATCTTTTACTTAGGATACACGTTGTGAACTCACCTGGTGGGTGGGGGGGGGTTATAAAAGAGGCGGTATCCTCATTTTTTACAGACAAAATCTTCTTCTCTTGTTTTATAGATCCAAAACACCTCTATTATATTTTTCAGTTTGAGATGCCATTTGGAATCCAATTAAAGATTCATCTATCACATTAGTACCAAATCAGTATGTAATCTGTTACTTTTTAGTTGTATGGGATTCTTCGAATCAATGACTATGAAATTTTAATTTATGCTCAAATGCCCTAATATTTTTTTATTTGTCCGTTATTTAGATTTATTCCAAAACAAGATGAATCAAGACTTTATAATATATTATATGTCTACTACCAATGTGAGGTTGGTGGTCTATACTTTCTTTCATCTATTCGGGTGCTTTCCGGGCATTTGGACATTTCGACTCCCATCGAACAATTCAGCAAGGACTCATTTTTTGTGCAAGTTGCTCTTTGTAGTTGTAGTCGGACCTAGTGAGGATGACCATAAGTTCAATTTTGGTTCAATGACACCCATTTCTCATTTTAAGGTCATTCGATGGGTGATACAAAAGGAAATATGTGGTATATTCCTATTTAATACACCCGAGGGGTGTGTGTTTGTGATTTCCAAGTTAGAGGAATCCTGTTAATGACTTGATAGATTGGACAGACTATTCAGGAGATGTACTGCCTCCTTGATCATTGAATATCATGTTATTCCATGTCTATTTTGATATTTTGGAATGTTAAATGGATAATATGGGTGGGTATAACTATATTAAATGAAAAATGGCATGTGAAATGGCTTATATGGGTGGTAATGCCCATATTCTTGCTTTGATAAATGGTCTTCATGTGTGGGAACACTAATGGATTGTGCAGGACGATGTGAGTGGGTATAATCACTTGAGATATGTGTTTAAGTTTAATATTTAAATTATACATTTCAATGAATGGATCTAGACTATGGCAGTGGAGACTGTGGATTAAATAAAAACCTTGGGTCTTTATTTCGTGGGATTCCTTAGGCCTGGATTCCCCATGTATCCCGCATTCTTGGGCTCACGTAGGATATGATATCTCCATACCCCAAAGACCCCAACCAATGACTAATTGAGTATCCAACAGGGAATCCCATGGGAATCAATTGGATTCCATGTAAAATCTCCTTGGATTCAACCATTCATGGTATAGAATTATTATATGGATTCCCTGATAAAGGAAACATTGTATTTGGCCCTTGATGCCAACAATTCACTATAGGGTGTGGTTGTGGGAAATTTAACATCGCTATACTTTGTGGTCATGGGGAACTTGACTTTTCTGTACAATGTTGTAGTGGGTTACATGATATAGATAGATTTATGGTCTGACCGTGTGACATTCTTGATTACATGGTTATACCTACCTTGTTAGGAGATGACTATGTTTTGTGAGTATCCTTGAGGCCTATTTCATTTTTCATATTATTGTAGATGTATTTTATGGGTATACACACTTTACTTTACTAGTTGTTTAAACTAGGAAGCACTTTTGTATAATTTATGTTATAACTGTATAGACCTAGGTGGTTTCCTACTGGGATTTTTATCTCACAACATAATTGGGTAACCTCGAGGAACAAATTGCATTATATGGTTTCATGTGATAACAGGGGATAGTGCCCTGATAAAGGTTATTGACTGTTGATTTGGAGTAGGGGAGAATAATCCATAGCTGAGGCTTGCGATTCAAGGATTCCTTTTTGTTATTTTGTTTATTTTGGGATACATATACATTATTGTATATCCATTTACTATTTTGAATGAATTATACATACATATATCATCCGCATCATTTTTTATGTGAGACAATTCTGGTTATTGGTATATAATCATGTCTTGTCTTACTTTTAGTTGACTGCTCTTTATTTTTCTTTATTCTATTTATTGTATGTTTTGACTTCCACTATTATACAATGGTAATGAGGTCATAGTCTCCCCACGGACTCACCTAAGCCCGTGCTGGTAGTTTTCTACCTATGACGTTTGGGGAGATGTGATTGAGGCCATGTGGCGGACGAAGATTGGGGCACCGTTTCAAGTGGAATCCTATTTTGAGACGTTACAAAGTGGTATCGGAGGTGTTTTTTTAGTTTTACATACAATTTGGTGACATTATATAGTGATTGGAAGTAAATGGAGTTTGTTAATAATCTATTCCTAGGAGTAGCAACCCCGCGTATAGGAAAAATCCAATTTTCCTCGAATTGTGTTTTAATTTTTCTAGATTTGGACTATTACAGTTGATTCGATTTCACCGTTGGTGATGCCAGTGATTTCTTGTATTACTATTGACTCAATTATGGGTTTTATTTTAGATGAGACCCTATAAGATGATGGAGTGTCATCTCTTTAATCCAATATACACATGTTAGAAACTCATGTCATGAACTATGCCATGCCATCATGGATGCATTATATATTTCATGTCGATGTTATAGTCTTTGTGACAGATATTCCAACTGTTTTGTTTTTTGGGTACAATAAATAAATTTTTGAAGTCATATTTCAATCCATAAGGTGTATGGGCTTTTATGAATCAAGAAATGAGTCACCAATCAAATTTAAATGTTGAAAGAACTTGTTACATGAATGGATAAAATGATATCAATGTTTTGGTTCATGAGGTGTTATGGTCCCTTACGGATTCAGGAATTGGTAAACCCTTAGTGGAATTTTTTGAATAACTGAATGTGATATGAAAATGGAAACATGAAATTATGGATAGACACTGGACCGAGACCGAATTTTGAGTGGGAGAGAAGAAATGTTTATAGTGGTTCGGTGGTTGTTAATTATAGAACCTTTTATTTGGTGTATGTTGTGGTTTGGACTTGGGTTTTAGTTGGGTTTTTACCTTTTCTATGATTTGAACTTTGTGGACTATCATTTTTCTATACAGAGGCATGCGTATTGAATTTTAGAGACATTCGACCATGATGACCTCTAGTTGTATGTCGTCAGGGAGGATATTACCATTATTCAGGGATTGTGGTCCACAGGCTACTAGTTGATCCTCCTATAATGCTAGCTGTGGAACCTGAGGTTGTTCTAGTCACAGGTGATGAGGCATAGTTCTACATGGGTTTCATTCGGTATATCCAGAAATTTCATGGAGCACAATAGCCATCCTTGACTATGGATGAGCTGACACAGGTGTTCCAATAACAACAGACTCCTGATTTTTTAGGGTTTGGTGGACCACATGCTGAAGAGATGTGGCTAGAAACCACGTTAGCAATTTTGAGCATCTGGAGATGCCTCCTGAGCGGAGGATCATGCTCGTGACATACATACTATGTGGAGCGACAAATCGATGGTGTGATGTTTTAAAATAGGATTATTGGATGTGATATATGGTTTGGTATGAGTTCTAAACCCTTTTCTATGAATACGATTTCCCCTCAAATTTTCATGAAGAGCATGCTAATGAGTATTTTCATGTGGAGTAGGGTGCAATGATGACTATTGAATACTTGGAACGCAATATAGAGCGGTAGTGTTTTGCACTGATGTATCATACTGATGAGTTATCGAGGGTGAGGTACTTCGAGGAAGGTCTCAAAAATTCTATCAAATCAGACGACCACATTTTTAGTTATCCTTCTATAAATGAGATTATAAATCACGGATTGATTATAGAGTGAATCCTAAAGGATGATAGGGGTACAAAATATGGGGTTTTTGTTTCTCACCCCACTAGATATATTTTTTAGGAAGGAAGCATTTTTTTGAGGCTTTCCATGACATGAGTGATATTTAGGATATGAGTGTAGGCAACATGGTGTATTTCCATATGGGTGGTAGGAAAGGCCATGTGAAAAATTATTGCAACCATGAACTATTGGATTGATGATCTTGTGGCAGGATGGGGCACATGAATTAGTTTGGTAGGTCCTTCTCACTAGATATGAGTGGTAGGAGAAATCTACAACATCAAGTTCAGGAGTAGGTTCTTCATCTCCACATATATATAGGAGATAGAGCTATATAGTCCGGTCTGGCCAAGGTCGTGGTGGTGTGGTCATGGTATCTAGACACCTGGTTCATAGAGGTAGTATAGTGGATCAACATAGGGTAGCCAGCTAGTGTCACAGGGTGGTGGTACAGGCCATACATATATAGTACAACAGACCTAGCATGAGTAGGATCTAGAACCATCTATGGTGAATGGTATGATCATAGTAGCTAATAATATTTCATATTCAATTATTGATACTGGTTCCTATTATATATTTATCTCTACATGAGTGGTAAAAAGCCTTGGGCTTGTGGGTTTTCTTTATAAGGGTTTTTTGACCCTAGTAACACCGTTTGAAGTTATAATGGGTGATTTATGCCAATTTATGGTGTGTCTCGTTGAGTCCGGATGGTGTCACTTCATTTCTGATCCTTATTTATTCAAGAAGGCAGGGTTTGATGTCATTCATGGAATGGACCAGAACATGGCTTATTGAGCATACATTGACTACAATCAACTAAGGGTGATTTTCACATCACCAAAATGTGTAGTGTTTATTCAAAAGGGTGAATGGGATGTCCAATAAATAAGACCAGGACCCGAGCATTGTGAGATATTCGAGATGATAGCCCAAATTTCTCATTTTTTTTCTAAAGGATCAAGGAGTGAGATTGGCGGACGTTTATCCTATTGTTTACCAATTCAGGGTCATATTTCCTGGGGAATTTTCTATTTTACCTCTTGAGAGAGTGATTGAGTTCTCCATCGATCTATTTCCAAGAGCACTAACTATATCCATTCATCCTTACAGGATGGCTACGACGAAGTGGCTGGAGCTCAAGAGGTAGCTAGTGGATTTATAGGAGAAGGGGTTTATTCGACCTAGTATATCTATGTGGGGTTCACCGGTCCTTTTTGTGAAGAAGTCAGACTAAAATCATAGGCTCTGTGTGGATTATCATAAATTGAACCATCTATTTGTTAAAAATTGATATCCTTTTCCACGGATATATGTCCTCTTTGTTCGTCTTCTAGGAGCTCGAGTGTTCTTGACTGCTGACTTGAGGTTAGGATGTCACAATGTCTGTGTTTGACCGGAAAACATACATTGTACAACCATTAATTTCATTAATGGCTTATATAAGTATCTAGTTATCCCGTAAAATCTCCCAAACATTCCATCTATTTTCATGGAATTTATATACCAAGTATTCCATCCATACATGGATTCTTTGGTGGAGGTTTTCAAGGATGACATATTGGTGTATTCTAACAATCGACATGACCACTCAAATAATCATGAGATCATTTAGAATACACAATAAGAGCATCAGTTATATGCTATTCTCACAAAGATAATCTTTTGGATGGATCAGATTCACTTCATGGGTCACATCATCTCGGAGAAAGGAGTGTTAGTGGACATAAAGAAGGTTACAACTGTAGTTTCATGGGAACATCCCAAAAATGTTTTTGAAAAAAAGAGTTTCATGGGGATACCTGGTTACTACAGGCATTATATATAGGACTTCTCGAACTCACCAACCACTTTTGTGGGCTTTACTAAGAAGGGTGTAATGATTGTGTGGTTATAATCTTGTGAGACAACCTTTTATTAGCTGAAAGTTAGGCTGACATTAGCACCAGTCCTAACACTACCAGAGTAGGGAAATATTTACATTGTGTACTATGACACTTCAGGTATTGGGTTGCGGGAAGTGATGATGCATGGATATTGAGTCGTAGCATATGAGTCTCTATAGATGAGGCCTCATGAGAGAAATTACAATACACATGATCTCGAGTTAGCTGTAGTTGTTCATGCCTTCCGCTGTTGGACGAACTATTTGCTGGGAGAGTGTTTTTTGGGGTAAACGGACCAAAAAATCATCATGAATATCTTTATGAAGTGTGATCTTAATTTGAGATAGTGAAGGTGAGTGGGGTACCTGAAGTCCTTTGAATGTTTCCTTGCATACACACATGGTAAGGAAAATTCAGTGGGTGATGCACTGAGCAGGAGGACTCACATACATTTCGTGTAGCATGGTAGCAAATAGTGGATGTTTATGGTGTTTTTGTATGAGATTTATCTAGAGGTTAATGATAGATAGGTGAATACATCTCTTTCATCCTTATTTGTGACCTATACCATACTGGAAAAAGTTAGGTGGAGGCAGCTATCATATTTTGCCGGCCTAGTTCTACAGGATGGTGTAGCATGTGAGGAGCCTCTTCCTAGTATGACTATAGGTGATGAAGAGATCCTACATATCCATGGACGTGTTATGGTTCTATTGGATATACATGAGGAGTTGATGTGGGAGTTTCATGGTTCAGCTTAGGAAGTGGATCCTATGGTCACCATGATGTACCATGACTCGTGACGACAATACTGGGGGTCGTGAATGAAATGTGAAGTATATGGTTTTGTTACTAACAGTTAAACCTATCTACAGGTGAAGGCATAAAATCATCCACCAGCTATGATTTTATAGTAGTTACCAATCATGGAGTGGAAATAGGATGATGTGGAGATGGATTTCATGATGGGTTTTATGAGGTTACCTAAAGGTAATGATAATAAGTGGTTTTTCGTTGTCATGAATACTATGGTTTCTCATTTCTTTACAATCGTGGAGACCTTCAGTGTTGATGATCTTGGAATGTTGTACATCTGGGAGGTGGTATGACTTCATTGGGTCTCATTAAACATTAGTACAGATAGAGACTCTCACTTTACATCTCATTTCTGAATGTTTTTTCAGAACTTTCTAGGTACACAGGTGCTTCTGAGAAAAACATACCACCCTCAGACTGATGGCCATCCATAGTGTATGATATATTGTGATGAAAAAAGTTTTTTTAAATTAAAATATAGTGTGTTTTTACTATTCATTAAAATATGAATGTTATCAGAATAATATGAAAAATTTATCCAAAGTAAATTTTTATATCCTGATTCCAAAGAAGAATTTTATTTTGTCAAATTTAACTTAAAAACACATCAAAATCTAGAATTAATGTAGGTGTGCCATCAAAAGGCGACAAAACTGCATTTTTTGAAAGAAACTTATTTTACCAAGAAAAAATTATTTTGTTCTAATAACATGTTCTAGAAAATATGTTTGATGAATAATAATTTTATAAAATTTAAAACTAAGTTATTAATATTCATAACAGCTAGTTTATTATATTATAATAATATATCGTTATTTAGTGAAACTCAGTATTGTGTACTACACACGTTATTGAGGAAGGTCGCGATTGCGTGTAACGCAAGCCAAGGTAGTGTGGTGTTCCATGAAAGAATCAATTGATGTTGCGAATAACATAAGACATAAAAAAATATACTTCTCATAAAATTCAGGGTGTTACATTCTATCCCCCTTAAAATGAATTTCGCCCTCAAAATTCTTCACTTCGTAACAAACAGATGAGGATAACTCTCCCTCATGATATCCTCAAGCTCACATGTAGCTTCTTCTAATTGGTGGTTCCACCATAAAACTTTCACCAAGATATTGGTCTTGTTCAATAGAACTTTTTCTCTATGATCCAGAATGAAGATCGACTGTTCTTCATATGAAAGATCTTGCTCCAGTGGTACAACTTCTGAGCTGAGTACATGTGAAGGATCGGGTAGGCACTTTATCAAGAGAGATACATGGAACACATCATGAACTTGAGAGAGATTCGGTGGAAGCACCAATCGGTAAGCTACCTTACCAACACAGTCTAGTATTTCAAAAGGACCGATATACCTAGGGCTCAGCTTTCCCTTCTTTCCAAATCTCATTACACTCTTCCAAGGAGATATTCGTAAGAACACTTTATCACCCACTTCAAACTCTAGCTCTTTTCTTCAATTGTTGGCATAACTTTTTTTCGACTATGAGCTGCTCTTATGTGTCATTGAATAGATCTGACCTTTTCTACCTTCTCATCAACAAGATCAAGTCCTAATAGATTTTTTTCACCAACTTCATCCCAGCAAGTTGGAGTCCTGCATTTCTTTTCATAGAGAGGTTCATAAGGAGCCATCTGAATACTAGAGTGAAAGCTATTATTATAATAAAATTCAACCAATGGTAGGTGTTGATCCCAACCACCTTTTAAATCCATATTGCAATCTATTAACATATCTTCTAGAGTTTGAATTGTTCTTTCAGACTGACTGTCTGTCTGAGGATGATAAGCAGTGCTGCAATTCATCTTTTATCTAGAGTATGCTGAAAACTTCTCCAGAACATCTAGGTAATCCTCGAATAGTGATCAGATATAATGGAAAGTGGTACTCCATGAAATATTACCGCTTCCTTTACATATATCATGGCAAGCAGATCCAGAGAGAAATCTTCTCTAATAACAATGAAGTGTGTCGAATTCATAAGATGATCAACTATGACCCAAATAGCATTATTGTCATTCTATGTTTTAGGAAGTCCAGTGACAAAGTCCATAGTGATGTTTTACCATTTCCATTTTTGGTATGGGTAATGGTTGTAACATCCCCTTAAACTTCTGTCTCTCAGCTTTAACTTGCCGACAAACCAAGCTTCGAGAGACATATTCAGCAACAACTCTTTTCATTCCATCCCACCAGAAGTACTCTTTCAGGTCCCTATACATCTTCGTTCTTTAAGGATGAATAGATAATGAAGAACTAAGAGCCTCATCCAGAAGCTCCTTCTATAATTCTGGGATGGGTGGAACACAAAACCTATTTCTGAACCTTATTATCCCATCACAATCAAGCTTGAATTCAGGAACATTTCTCACCTTCATTGGTAACTCTAAATCTTCTTTTTGTGCCTCTTTAATCTTCACATGCATATATGGTTAATCATTCATTTGAGAAAGATAAATTTTTCCCCTTCCATTATAATTCCAAAATCCATCCTTTATAAATCCATAAATAGTGGATCTTTTGTGATCCTCATCATGGATAAGCTAGCATGGTCCAGTCGACTTAATGCATTTGCCACCTTGTTTTCTTTCCTAGGGTGATAATGAATTAAACAATCATAATCCTTAATCATCTACAACCATCTCCTTTGATTCATATTTAGCTCCTTTTTTGTGAAAATATACTTTAAACTTTTCTGATCAGTATAAATATCACATCGTTCACCATAAAGATAATGCCTCCAAATCTTTAATGCAAATATTACCACAGCTAACTCCAAATAATGAGTTGCGTAGTTTTTCTCATGGATTTTCAACTGTCGTGAGGCATAAGCTATCAACATATCATTTTGCATGAGAACACACCCCAATCCCTTCTTGTATGCATAACTGCAGATCACAAACCATTCTCCACTACAAGGCAGTGTTAGAACAGGTGCACTAGATAACCTTCTTTTCAACTCCTTGAAATTCTCTTCACACTCCTCCGTCCACATGAACCTAACTCCTTTTCGAGTCATCCTCTTGAGTGGATAAGATAATCGTGAAAAATCTTTCACAAAACGTCAATAATATCCATCCAAACCAAGAAAACTTCGCATCTCAGTTATTTTTGTTGGTCTCGACCATCATTCGATAACCTATGTTTTTGCTGGATCCATAAATATCCCCTCTTTTGAGATTATGTGACCCAAAAATTGATCTTTTTGAATCCAAAATTCACTCTTGGTAAATTTTTCATAAAGATTGTCCTTTCTCAGGGTCATTAATACAATTCTAAAGTGATCTTCATGTTCTTCCTTACTCTTTGAATATACAAGAATATCGTCTATAAAGACTACCACAAACTAATCAAGATAGACTCTAAAGACTATATACATTAGATCCATGGAGATAGAAGGGGCATTATTAAGACCAAATGACATCACTATAAATTCATAGTGTCCATACCTTGTACGGAATTCCGTCTATGGTATATCCTCTTTTTTGACCATTAATTGATGATACCCTGAATGGAGATCAATCTTGGAAAAATATTGAGCTCCATGTAGTTCATAAAATAAGTCATCAATTCATGGGAGAGGATATTTGTTCTTGATAGTGATCTTGTTAAGTTTTCGATAATCAATGCAGAGTCTCACTGATCCATCTTTCTTCTTGACAAACAGAAAAGGTGCTCTCCAAGGTGATGCACTAGGGCGTATGATTCCTTTATCAAGATTCTATTGGAGTTGCTTCTCCAATTCCTGCAACTCAATTGGGGTCATTCTATAAGGTTTCATTGAAATGGGCATACCACCCAGTATGAGTTCTATTGAAAAATAAACATCACGATATGGTGAAAGGCCTGGAAGTTCCTCTGGAAATACATCATCAAAATCCCATACAATGGGTGTATTCTTAATCATGAGTTCCTCTCCAACCATTTGAGATAAATAACCTTCATTTATTTGAATCAAGACCCATAATATGGAAGAAATTTCCACTGGAAGGTTATATTCATCCTTGCATCGACAGATGATAGTAGATTGATTGGGAATATTAAATGTGATTTCCCTTCTATGGAAATTGATATGAGCTCATCACATCAAATTCCACTATAGGAAGGATCACAAGATTTTCAGGAAGCACTTTACCACAAACTTCAATCGTAGAAGAATTATAAAATTTTGATGCGACCATTGTGCCATTAGGAGTTGTCAAAACTAACTCAACATTTAATTGTTGAGGTAATACGGTGATACCCATATAAAATTATTCAGAAATAAATGAGTGGGTGGATCTAAAATCAAATAAAAAGTTTTCTACTTTAGAGTGGACGGTAAGTGTACCTTTCACCACTTTGTTATCTTACTCCACATCGCTGATAGTAATTGCATGTGACATTCCTTTGTCTTTGGCCTTAAGAAATTGTTGACGTCGATCATCATAACAACCCTTGGATTTGGGCATTGATTGGCATAATGCCCCATCTACTTTCACTTGAAACATTGATGTGTATGAGGGGAATTCTATGTATACCTTTCTTTGTTCACATCATTAGACATCTTCTTCCCATTATTTTGACATTCAACTGCCTGATGACCTTCTTTTCCACACTTAAAACATTAGCTTGTCCTTTTAAGAAAATTTCCTCCTTGTTTCTTTCAAAAATTTGTGCATAAAGGAAAACTAGTCTTCTTTTTAGTGTGGTATTTAGATTTTCCTTTGAATTCCATTTTCCCCTTCTTATCAAACCCATATGAATAATGGGATACTCTAATCTCTGTCTCAACATTGAGGGCACATCAAATAATTTCCTCATAGCTATTGAAGTCCCTTTTTGGCTAATTCCCTTCGAAGAATTGGTTTTAAGCCACTAAAGAAATGACCGATTTTACTCTAAGGTTGGATAATAATTCCAGAAGCATACCTTGCAAGTCTTGTAAAACTTGCTTCGTAGGTACCAACAAATTCATCATCCTTTTGCTTCAGTTCAAGAAACTCTTTCTCCATATTTGTTCGAAGATTACGAGGGAATTACTTATTGAAAAACAAGTTCTTGAATTCATCCCATTCCATGGACTCAATTTCATCTCTTTTCCTCGTATTCTTGATAAGATTCCACCATTTATCAGCATCACCTTCCAATCGATACACTACTAAGATGACTTTTTCATGTTTAGAACATTGTAGAACTGAAAATATCTTTTCAGTGGTACTAATTCATTGTTCAGCCACTAATGGATTAGAAGACCCGATGAATGAAGGTGGATGCTGCCTCATGAAGGATTCAATAGAATGTTTCTCCTTCCTTTGCTCGTTTGGAAGTCTTGCATGGTTCATAGCTTGAGAATGTTGTGTGATCATGACTACAATATTTTTCATTCCAGCTCCCATAACTTTTGGTTTCTCATGGGGATAATCATTGCATTTCTTGTCACATTCAGCATTAACACGGTTCCTTTGAGTTCTAGCCATTGACTAAAAACAATAAGCATAGTGTGAGAAACACTAATCATAATAGGAAAACCACATAATCATGAATAAAATTTTACACTTATGGTCTTATCATAGGTTATTCATGTCCATTTCTAAAACACTAATATTTTGTTCTATGCATAGACATATCCTTAGGGTTCTTACTAGAACATTCACATCCTAGTTTCCATAGGATGACTATAAATTTCCTCCGATACCAACTATAAAGACCCATACTTTACATACATTGTAATTACTACAAAATTGAAGCACATTTATTACAACACATAACAAAACCATGAAAGGACCGTATAGGTATAGTGTCTTTAGAAACTGGGAAACATAAACAACTGGTTCATAAATCATTTACGTTGTATCCCATTAATTTCATCATATCTAGACTCCATTTTGGCATATCCTACTTAATACCCTTCTTCCTGACCTGGGGAAAAGAAAACATACAAAAGTGTGAGCTCAAATTCTCAGTAAGGGTAAACAAAAGAAATATCAATCAAATCATATTCATAAGAACATAACATTTTGAATATCATAACCAGCAAAAGAGATCATAATATCATAACATGTGATAAATCATAGTGGTGAAATGTAATCCCAATAATCCTTACTTAAACCATGAAACTTTGTGTCATACACATGTCATCAAAGAAAATCATTTCATTTTAGTCAAGACTCATTTCCAAGACAATCATAGCGGACATAGTCCATTTCTGATCCGAGTTCACTTCTCGTTTCAATCATATTTCACTGAACCAGTTTAACATGCCGTTATATCCATGTCTATATCATGAGATATAAATCTTTACCCAATGCATTAGAGGGAGATATAGATCCCACCCATCTCATAATGAAACTATTCTTATGTGTTCCACAAAATCATAAATCATATATCATAGAAAAACCCCTGTAATAAAAATCTGATTCTTAAACATCATGACATAATAACATAATTCATATAAGATAAAAAGACATCAAAAAATTAATTCCATCATAAAAAAATCAAATCAATGTAAAAATAGGGATAGAAACAGAACCCAATATTTTCTTAGATGGAAAATAATTCTGAACAAACAATTGAACTTCATTCTTGAGGAAAATATCCTTTCTACTTAAAAAACATTTTTCCTTTCGTAAAATGTCATACACTTTTATACTAAAAAAATTTGATTAAAATTAAACTTGAAAACATATAAAGAAAGATTCATGGAAATAATGTTCTAAAAATCCATTCAGGTCGTATAAGATAAAAAAACAATCTTATTGTACTTTGGCCGAAAATGAAAAAAAGTAACTCGTACGAAAAACCACAAAATATTCCTTTCATATATTTTACTAAAACTCACAAATGAGTAATATTGGATTTAAATAATTGTAGGAGGTTAGAAACAATATTAAATATTGAGAAAACATGGACGTGGATGATAAATACACCCCAGTAAATACCAAAGTATAAACAATCTCGGCTAAAAAAGAGATTGTGATATTTTCCCTTACCTTAGGTCCGATATGATTTTTACGTGTCCGAACCTCCCGTATAATAATTTAAATAATGTCATTTACTTATTACAGAATTGTACTCATTGTTATGATATCATATATGGTCATATTCTTAGCTTTTTATTTGTAATATTTCATTACTACTTGTTATTCAGGTGTTTATTGATTTATGTTCTTATGTGTGTTTTGTAGAATAAATTCTTAATCTTAATTTTAAGTTATAGATACCTCATTTACAAATATTTATTGGTGTAATATATATCATATTTACTCATTCTATTAATTTATATAATCAGTATTCAAGGAAGATCTTGTAGAACGAGTCGCATCACATCATGGAGACGGTAGGCCGTACGTACGCACAAGCAATGATATCGTTCCCATGATCATGGAATTGTATTGGAGTGTATGTATACTATTTAAGAATCAATTTCCATTTACAATAATCATATATACTTATTCTTTAAACCATTATATCCATCCAATTAATGTGGGGGTGGAAAAACAGATTACACCACGATGTGGAGACGGTATTCCGTACGTACACACTCACGGTGATTTAGTTATCCATAGGATGTATAGAAGGTGAAATAGGGTTGTTTCATATTTATAATAACAAATAAGTATATTAGTGATACTGATGTTATTACTTCATAAATAAACAACTAAGAAATATGAAGTTGAAGAAGAAAGAAATTGGAAAGGATCGGTAATTGATATTACCTCTTCTTTTACGCGCCGCTTCTAAACCTCCTCTTAGGGAACTAGGGTTAGACATTGAAGAAGACCAGGACCTCTAGGAAGTTTCAATGAAAGTGGAGAAGAGAAATTGGCAAGGGTTGTCCGAGCTTGAAGGATCAAAGTGGTGTGAGGAGGAGATGGAGGATGTGCCCTTCTATAAGAGAGGAGAGGGGAACCTTTGGAATTACAAGAAATAGTAATTTATAATAAATTCCAAAACCACACAAAAACCTAAAAAAATGACTCAAATCCAAATCTTATATGTGATAGGGTTGTAATATCATCATCCAATAAAATTTATACAAGTTGGGAATTTATTTTAAACATTATCAACATGACTTATCCTTATATAATATATTTAATTTTATTTGTGGTAATAATATTCTAACATTTAAATAGTTATAAATAATTACTTATATGTTGTGAATTGTCCATAATTGTATACTTTATTACATGTTAGACCATATATTTTTTAATTTACTATTTTTAAATATATTTGTGATTTTTAAACAATTTTATAATATGTAATTTCTATAAATTAACAATAGTGTCAATTTTGACACTATTCACTTATTTGAGTTTAAAGAAAATATATACAGAAGATTTGTTCGAAATAAATTATTTAATAGATTAATAACATGTCATTTTTATCTATAAAATTATTTTATACAATTAAATAGTTCATATAATATTTATTTTAATAATTTTAAAATCATTTATTTGATATTTCAATCAATAAAATAATTTCAACATCACTATTGTGTCTTAATTAATGATAATTATTTAATCCCTAAATATTTTCAATAAGTTTATATGATGTAGATAATTTTATGAGATTTCTGGAGACTATTAAATTTCGATGTTTCATGAAGTTTATCACTAAATTAAAATTATTATACTTATAAGATTTAAGAGAGTGACATGTTGTCACTTTTGTTGATTTTAATAATAATTATATTATTTCTTGGTCAAAAGCCCTTGAAATGAATCTATTCCAACCCTTAGGTGATATGGGTCGACTTTTATTCATCCAATAGGATTTTGGAAAGTGATAGGGTAATTTTATAATCTTATATTTACCCTTAATTACCTGATTTACCTATAACTGTAGTAAATAAAAATTACCGTAGTTACTATTTATGATCTCAAAAAATAAAATAAAAGTAACCTATTAAATTAATTTGGAAACCCTGAATCCAAATATGGAATCCATTTTTCAAAATTCAAAACATAGAAGTTGTAGTAATTAATTTAAAATTAATCTCATTGTTAAGAAAACTGGTTTCTAAAAGTTAATACATTGTCAAAGATTGAATAGTTTTTACCTATGAATTCAATATAAAATTAACGCTAATGAAATAAATTATATTAAATGGTAAAAATATATTCTATTTATACATTCAAACCATTAAATATTATAATTTAACCATATAAATTATTGTGATGGAAAAAGTTGTTTTTAATTAAAATATAGCGTGTTTTTTACTATTCATTAAAATATGAAAGTTATCAGAATAATCTGAAAAATTCATCCAAAGAAAATTTTTATATCCTGATTCCAAAGAAGAATTTTATTTTTCCAAATTTAACTTATATAAATATCAAAAACTAGATTTAATGTGGGTGCGCCATCAAAAGGAGACAAAACTGCATTTTTTGAAAAATACTTATTTTTCCCTTATTTTTTTTCTTCTCATAAAAATTTCTAGAAAATATGTAAGATGAATAATATTATTATAAAATTTAAAATTTAGTTAATACTATTAATAACAGCTAGTTAATAATATTATAATAATATATCATTGTTTAGTGAAACTCGGTATTGGGTACTACACACGCTATCGAGGAAGGTCGCGATTGCGTGTAATGAAAGCAAAGCTAGTGTTATGTGCCATGAAAGATTAAATTTATGATTCATATAACATAAGACATAAAAAATATACTTCACATAAAATATCAGGGTGTTACAAGGTAGGTTGACGTACATGCACAGTGTCCGGTGTTTTTTTCGGAATAATCTTTACAACCCTTCAGAGAGAAAGTTGGGGATAAATTTCTATAAGGGGAATATGGTAATATCCCTTGTTTTTCTAGAGGTATGGTTCTTTATTCTTGGTTTAATGTTGTTTACTATCATGTTTGGCTTAGTCCCTATGGCATTTTGTGGGTCGGTTTGGTTGTTTTTGGTAAAAAAGGGAAACATTGGAAAAATACTTGTTGTAGGACAGGTACACGTTGTGTACATGGACTACACACTATGAACTTCTAGTACATATCATGTACTGGACTGTCATGACATATAGTTTGTCTAGTTTAGAAAAAAATACACAGCACTACATGTCGTGTTCTTGAGGTACGCGTCATGTACTTGAGGTACACACTGAGTACTTTCCCAGGGGGGGGGGGGGGTTTAAAAAGTGGTAATAACCTCATTTTTTTACGGATAAAATCTTTTTAGATTGTTTTTGAGAGCCTAAACAACTCTATTATATGTTTTTAGTTTGACAAGTCATTTGGGATCTGATTAAAGAGCTGTATGTCACGTTGGAACCACATCTGTTAGAAATAAACTCCTTTTTTTATTATTGACTCTTCGGAACAACGACTATTCTAGTTGAATTTAGGATCATATCCCCAAATATTTTGTTCTTTTAATATTATTCATATTTTTTCTAAACTAGGATTAATAATGAAATGATACCAGATGAGTTTTCTACTACAATGGCGAGGTAGGTGGTATATATATTCTTTTTGATTTTTGAGTGCATTCTGGGTTTTCGTCCATTTCGCCGCCCATCAGACATTCTGGTGAGGCCTTGTTTTTTAGCGATTTGCATGTTATAGCTATAGGTAGACCCTCTCTGGATGCTCATAGCATATATTTAGGTGCATTGATAGAAGTTTCTCATTTCAAGGTCACCCAAGAGGTTCTCCTAAAATAAATATGTTGTTTATGGCTATTTAAATCACCCAAGGGTTGTCTATTTGTGCTCTCCTAGTTAAAGAATCCCATTAATGCCTTGATAGAATGAGTATCCTATTTAGGAAATGTAAAACATCCTTACTAATTAAATATCATATTATTCATTGTATATATTGATAATTTTTCATGTTAAATGGATGATATGGGTCAGTATACCTATACGAAATGACTAATGTCATGGTAAATGGTTTATATGGGAGGATAGAACCATATCCTTACATTGATAAATGGTTTTCATGAGTGGGTATACTCATGTATTTTACAGTTTTATCTGAGTGGGTATACTCATATGGAATGTTTGATTAAATAGAATATTTAAATTTATTATTTGAATGAATGGATTTGTAACGCATTAGTGGACGCCTTGGGTTGACTCTGCCCCTTGGGTATTGATTCGGTGGGATGACCCAGGCCTTCCAACCATGTGGATATAGCATGCTTGGCCTCATGTAGGAAGTTCCATTTTCATTCTCATAGGACCCCAACCAATTCCTAAACATGTTTCCACTAGGGATGCCCATGGGAAATTATGGGATTCCTTGCACAAGCTCTTTGGATCCAATCATCCGTGGTCTAGAATTATTATATGGATGCATTAGTAAATCAAACCTTGGATCAGACCCTTGCGGTCTACACATAACTATAAAGTGGGGTTATAAGATATTTGACTTCAATATATAGAGTTTCCATGGGACATTTCACTTCTCTATAAATCATGATTGTGGGTTACAGGATATCGATGTACGTACGGAGTGGTCAAGTGACTTGCCTGTATACATGGATATAGCTACCTTTTTAGGATATGAATCTCATTTGTAGGTAGCCTTGAGTTATGTCTAGTTTTACTTACTAGAGTAGAGTTATGCCATTTACATACACACTTTACTTTACTGGTTGTTTACACTTTCTTGCACTTTTTTTAGAATTTTTGCTAAAACCGTATATACCTGGGTGGTTTCTTACTGATATGTTTATCTCAAAACTTTTTTGGGCTTCCTCGAGGACCCAAAAAGATTATATGTTAATAGATGATGATATGGGAAATCACCCTGGTGTATGTTATTGAATTTGGATTTAAGGTAGGTCAACATAGGACAAAGATCAGGCTTGCGATTCTAGGATTCCATTTTTGTATTTTGTTCATTTTGGTACACATATACTATATTGTATTTCTATTTTCTATTTGGGGTGATTTCCAGTTACTCGTATCATCTGCATCATTCTGTATATGAGAAAATTCCAGTTATCGATATGTATTATTGTCTTGTATTACTTTCATTTGACTGTAGTTTATTTCCCATCCGCTATTTACTTTATATTTCGACTTCTACTGTGATACTCTAGTAATGAGGGAATATTCTCCCTAGTGACTCAAATAGGCCCTTACAACTATTCGGTAGCCTATGGAATTTTAAAATGTTCCCTTAAGGCCTTGTGGCCAACCGATCTTGAGGCACCGTTTTGGGTGGCATTCGGGTCTGGGATGTTACACATGATACCTAATATACCATATCTCTATTCATGTTTACCCACCAAAAATAATCTTTTTTGTCTCTATACATATTTTATATCCATGATTTTTGAATAATGATGAACTATATACACATCCAACAACTCATTTTTGAAATCTTGTATTGTTAGGACACAAACATTATCCATGGAGCTTATCGTTCCCAAATAGTCATGTTTGAATGTATGAAAATTTTTCACCTTATTTTGTACCTTTTAAGGATGGAAATTTATTTGAAAAGATAATATTTCTCCTCTTATTTCAATATTTATATATTCATTCATTGAAAATCCATAAATATTAGATCTTTTTATCCCCACAATAGATATCCTAAATTAGTAACTTCGACTCAAAGAACCGATATCCTTGATGTACATTCCATGTTTGTATTGTATTGATAATTTATGGTTTTTAATCCACTACAACAGTAATATATGAAATACATTCATCTCTTTCTATGTGATATATAAACCTCAATATTTTATGGTCGGTATATATATCACACGATTCTCTGTAAATATAATTTCAATATTTCATTAATGAAAAAATTAATGCACCTCTCTCTAAGTCATGAGTTGTGTAATTCTTCTTCTGATCCTTAAAATTGTGTGAGGAATTTGATATCACCATACCATTTTTCATGACAATTCATCCTAGTAATTTCTTTGATGAACCACTATAGATCACAAACCTTTCACCACTCAAGGGAAGTGTAAAAATAGGTTCACTAAAAATATTTTTTTCTTATCATTGAAATTATTATCACATTATTTTATCCATATGAACATAACACCATTAGAATTCAACATGTTATTGTATTTTATAATCATCAAATATATCTTCCCATACATAGATAATATATATGCATTCCAAGGGATGTATAGATTTAAGTTTACATGGTTGGTCTAGTAAATTTAAAAATATCATCTATCAATAAAGAATATATTTATATTCCATCATATTATATCATATGAACCCTGAATAAACTATTTGGGATTAAAATATCTTACTTGGAAAATGTTTCATAAAGCCTCTCCTTTCTCGGGTTCATCAACACAATAAAAAATTGGTATTCATTCTCTTTCTTACACATTGAATATAATAAAATTTAAAATATTAATACTACCATTAACTGATGAAGTGAATCTTTAAAGACTCTATCCATTGAATTCATGATGATAAAAATGGAATTATTAAGACTAAAAGGAATCACTATAAATTCATAGTGTGCATACCTTATATGGAAGGTCATCTTTGGTATGTAAAATTTCTTCATCAGAAGTTGATTATATCAAGAATGAGTTTCAATCAAGGAAATTTATTGAGTTCAATGAATTTGATAAAATAATTTATCAATAAGGTATAGAGGATACTTTTTATTGATAATTACCTTCTTATTTTATTGATACTCAGGCCAAATATTCCTTGACCCATATTTTTCCATAAAAAATAGAAAATTTGTATCATGTGTTGACACAGAAGGGAATATGAATCCCTTATCGAGATTCTCTAAGATTTTCTTCTCTAATTTATAGACATAAATAATGTACATTCTATAATTATTCATTTAAGTATCTATAATAAGACGTATGAAATCTATTGAAAATAGAGCATCCCTTTTCGAAGGTATAGTGGCTAATTATTATGGAAAGATATCAAATATTTCCAATACAATAAGTATATTCATAATTTTGAGTTTCTCCCAAACCATCAGAAATAAATAACATTCGTGGATAAGATTTATAACCCATAATATGTGATCAGTTTCCTTTGTATTTTCATATACTTCTTTATAATAATAAACGATCATAAGTTCATTTAGAATTTGAAAAATGACCATCCCTCCTTACTTCCTTGGAAATTGATATGGGATACATAGAAAGGAATTCAATCCTTTCTTGAATCTCATAATATTAAACTAATAGGAGAATTATAGGATTTTCAAGAAGAACATTCAATAAAACATCAATCAGATAGGTATTATTGTCATGATATTCAACCATATTTCCATAAGTATTTTTCATATATATCCCCAAATATTATCATTTAGGAGAAACTATGATTTCCATAGAACATTTATTAAATAAAAAATTGTGGGTAGATACATACATGAATGAATAGTTAAGTATATTATATTTTATTATAAGTGTACCACTAACCATAGAAATCTCATGAACCACAATTGTAGTTATTATCACTTGAGACATCCATTTTAAATGGGCTTAATTGGTTTTCAATGGTGATCATCAATATATTTTTATTTTTTACCTAGTTTTTGTAATTCCCAATTAACATTCATTTTAATCGTTGTAGCATGGGTGGTTAAATAGTTTGTGTCTTATTTTATGTTATTGAATTAACATTCATATTAATCCCATTTCAGTATTCATTTATTTTAAGACATTATTTTCCAATTTTAAATAACCTAACAATTATATTCATTAAATTCCATTGGTGTATAATACATTTTTTCCTTGTAAATGGCTTGACATTAATTCCCCCATATTATTTATATAGGGTTTTATGGGACTCAGTCCTATATTTCTTATCAAAACAATGAAAATGGTGGGGATCTTAAATTTCCATTTCTACATTGAGTTCACATCAAATGATAACTTTATTATTATTAAAATATATTATATCCAATTAATTATAGATACTAGTTTTTCTGCGACCAATGGAACAAAAAATTCGAAATTGGGTGCTGATTATTTAACTACAGGGATTCCATGCATGTCTTAAAATAGTTTATTTATAGGTCCCAAAGGATTTAACATCCTTTTAATTTAGCCCAAGGAATTTTGTCTCAGTCTTGGTATGTAGAATATAAGAAATGATAATATTGAATAATATATCCTTTAAATAATCATAATACGTGGATTCGATTTATTACATTACCCCATGTTATTTGTAATATTACACTATTGATTCATTTATCCTTCCAGATGAGGAATAACTAGGACAAATTTTCATGTCTACATAATTAAAGAATATAAAATATTTTATCTACAATGTTGTTCCATCACTTATCCACAAATGGATAAGAGGATCCAATAAAATATGGTGGTTATTTCATCATGAATGATTCAATACTACTATGTTCTATCAATTGATTATTTGCAATGTAAGTATGATTTATAGCCTGATAATGTTTTTTGGGCATACAAATAATAATATTCTTTCCATATTCTCTAACATTTGGTTTCTCGGGATCAAAATTATTTCATTTCCTATCATATTCAAAATTAATATGACTATTTAGGGCCTATAACATTGACTAAAAACAAATAATGTATGAAAAAATAATCCTAATGTAAACAAAATAATTTTAAAAACATTTATAGAATTTGACAATTGTTAAACTGTATTATATGATACCTTAGGTCTAACCTCTGAAATTCACAATCATTACCAAATAATTATGATTTTTCTAATTTTTTGAACTACCCCCATGGTTTTCATAATTTTTATTTAACCTTAGTCTTTATATATTGACTAGTCCCTACTCTGATACTAACTACAGCAGCCTGAGATTTTAATATATAAATATTACATCTTTTTAGATTAATATTCAATTCCAATATTTTTAATCCATACTAGAACGATAAAGATTTATATTCTTTGGAGACTATATATAAAATCATCTTATTTTAGAAAATATAATTAATATCCACGATAATGATATTCCCATATATTACTCTTTATAGTCATACACAACTTATAAATTTATTAATAGCCTAGAGAAAGCAATGACATGAAAGGGTGATCATGGATTCTTAGATAGGGTATGCATGGGATGTATCAATAAATTATAATATGAATGAATAATATAAAAATAAGTGTATAAGATCATGACAATAACTTATAATGTTTGTACCTGGTCTGATAATGATCATAAAAATGAGTTATATCATAAACCATTTACATTTCAAAATACATAAATTATAAGAATTGAAATCATCATAACACAAACATACACTATAAGTTTATATAATAAATTCTTATGGAACAATAATAATTATATTAATAATTTTATATATTACAGTTAATTACCAGGACATTTGGATCAATAATCAATACCTTTTTCCATATTGGATGAATCACATGAACTTGTTTCCCACAACTACATCCAAACATATAATACCTTACCCGGTGCGTTGAATGGAGAAATAGGCCCCCATCACATAATGTAAGCTATACACACATGTGACACATAATCATGAAACATTCATCATTTCACCATTTCATAAACCATTAAAATAAAATATGTTATATATTTCATTAAATCAACACAAAATAGTTGAAAATTGTTTTCATAAACATATAATCATAATTAAAAAAATATAGATAAATAAATGATATGGTATCATTTGACCACATCCCAAGTTAAACAGATGCAAAAATAATTGTTTTCTTCTTTGAAGAATATAAATACTACTAAATCATCACTAATAACATATCTAATGAAAATAGCCTTTTCATTTGAAAGTATATTTTAAAAATCTAAAAATTACCAAAATATTATCAAAAAAATAACATTGAAAATAATAATATAATATTGTAAATGAAGATTCAATGTATTTGGAGATAATAAGGGAAGAAAAATCCTATCGTGTCACTTATGTTAAAAGAAACCATTTATTTCATATATTTGTCAAAAAAATACCATGTTTTGAAAACAATAAAATGATTTATTGAAAAAAATTTGAAATTTAAACCATAGGAATGAATTTTTTTTAAAATAATATGATAAAATTAAAATCATTCATGAAAACATTTTTTGAAAATAAGGATATGGTATAAAATTAATTTTAGATTTAGGATTTAAATAATGATGATTTTCCTAAATAACACTCTTTTAATATATTAAATTACAAATATGAGGAAATTAAAAGGAAAAAAGTCTCTCAATAATTATCTAATAACAAATAAAAGGAAAAATATTCATCTGGTATAGATCATATAATTATCTCAATTGAAATTCAAGTATAAATAATCCAAATCAAAGTTGGATTGAAACAAAAATCACCTACCTCAAGTATAACCATTCCTAATTTTCATTAAAACCTCCACTATAATAAATTTGGATTTTGTACACAGTTATCCATTATAATATTCATATATATCATATAATTTATGATTAATTAATCACATTATATCATCTATTTACTAATAATTTGTTATTAAAATGATTGTTCGATGTGGTAATTTCTTTGTTTTCCATACATGATTTGGTTTGGCTGTCCTGGTCCTTATACATTGATAACGGTTCCATTATTTCCATAATGTTAATCATCATAAAAAAATGAATATATACATTATATAAATATTTTTTATCATTCATAAAAATACGACGTAGAAAAATGAATTACACAGTTTATGGGGACAATAGGTCATATGTACACATGAACAAATTTTTAATTTTTCGATAGATGGAACAATGGATGGGTAAATAATAATTTAGAATTACAGGATCATTATTATTTCATGTAAATCATATAAATTCATTTAATATATCCTTAGTATACTCTTTTTGAAATGGAAATGAAAAACAAATGGCATCATATTGTGTATGAGGTAGACCACACTTACAAATGAATGACATTATCATTTTCTTGTATTTTGTATAGTATGAAGGTATATATTAAATAATTATTCTATAAGTATAATCATGTCATAAATTTCATATATAGTCATTTTACACATTCTAATAACCATTCATTAAAGGATCTATTTGTATTGGGATTCAAATTTCACCCAAAAAAGATTGTGATTCAAATTTAAGATATGATTTGGTTCAAAAAAACTTCATACAATAAAAGTGGGTTATGTTTTTGCATCATTGAAAATAATATCTTCTTAATTAACAACTTGGTTATCCATTTTTATCCTTAACTATGGTAACATAATTTTCACACATAATGTGTTATAATTTTAATGAAATTGATACAATTGGATTTTAAATGGACTTGGGGTAATAGTGTACACCATATGATACATATATTTTCAAATTTAACATGTCCTATGATTTTTATAAAATCTAATAAAATATTATTTTTATAAAATATATTTAATCACTAAATTTACATCATTCAATTTATTAGACATAATGTACATGAATAACATGTTTTTAAGAAAATAATTCAAAGAACAAAAATTAATAATATTAATCAATAAAACTCATGTTATACATTAACTCATTAATATTATATATCTTTTAATATTATAAGAAACATTTATTTTTTTCATTAATTGAATAAATATTGTTTAGGAATTTTGTATGCATATAAGTTAATTATATAACATAAAAAATAAGAAATTAATTATCATAATTAAAATAAAATTATTATTCTCAATATTGAAATTTTGAATCATCCATAACTTGTTTTTCCCCTTGGTGGATACATAATATATTTTTAGAACATAAAGAGTGATATTTTGTTACATTATTTCATTTAAATAGTTTAATTTTCATTTTCATTTACATGTATCCATTAAAAAAATAAAATTCAATCCTAATGTGGTAAGGGTAAATTTACATTAATAAAATAAGAATCAGCATAAATTATTATTTCACTAAAAGTTATTTTTAACCTAGATAAACATTATTTACCTTTTTTATGATGGTGATTAATTTTTCAATTATTACTATTAATTTTGACCTGAAATAAATGGGTTCTACCCAATATTTTTTACCTTATTAAATATAAATATTGAATCTATTATATTAAATTTAATACCAATAAGTGGCAGGAATTTATTTTAAAAAATTTTGGCAATACATAACGAAAATTTCTTTTTAGAAAAAAGATAATTATTTGGAATAAAACATGTATTAGTATTATACAAAGGATAAAAAATATTAGATCAATGTTTATTAATTTTATTTAATTTATAATATATAATTAAATTAAATTAATTATCTGTTTGTGATTAATTTTATTTATTAATATAAAAATACACAACACACATTAAAAAATTTATTCATGAAAAAACATCATTTTATATTCAAATATTTTTTATTTTCAATTATAATCATTTTATAACCAATGAATTCATTTTTGAAATGTATAGTCCATTTATTTTCTATAATTTATAAAAAAATATTCATAACCTCTTATCCAATGGTTATTCCATTCCATTACATAACAATGGATTAATAGTATACCATTATTAATTTAAACATAGTGTGGAATTTAATGCAAGCTATCGAAGAAATAAAATTATATAAAGGGAAATATGTTTAAAAAAAATATATTGTTTTATAAAGAAAGCTATATATTTGATATTTGGATGATATATAGTCCTACCAAAAAATTGAGGAATGTGTTGGGTCATTTTATATTCCTTATAATTTTATTATTAACTTTAGTTGCCTGATTCACCCCATAACATGGAAATAAATATTTTCAATGGTTTCTACTCATAATGTCCTAAATTTATAGATGATTATTAAAAAAAATTATAACAAATTTTTAGAATTATAAAATCTATTTTTAAGGATTAAAAACATATTAGTGGAATGAAATAATTTAAATTATTTTTTTTAAATGTGATGAAAAATAGATTTTCAAAAAAATATCTGTTAACTATAAAATGTTTTCATTGAAAATAATTTCCAAATTCATTTAAAAAAATAGATTATTTTAAATAAAATGTAATTAATTATATTGTAAAATTAATCAAAAATAGTATTTGAATTTATGTGTACTTTAAAAAAATGTTGTTTTCAATATAAATTATTTTTTTTCTTTTAAAAAAAATCATATCTATATGAAAATTATAAAAATGTAAGATTAACATAATTTTGATATTCTAATATCAAAAGTGTATTTTATTTTTTAAATTTCACGATATAAATGTTACAAAAAATTATTAATATAATTTATCACAAAAATCAATAACAAATAATATATGAAGAGAACCTATTTTTTGAAAATAAAATAACTTCAAAATGATTTCTTATTTCTGATGTATTAGTTAATATATTATTATTTATTAAGACCAAAATATATTTTTTACAAATTTTTATATAATATTCATTCTTTAAAATTCATCAACTTCATGATAATAATAAAATTATAATATTTCACTATTCGTTTAAACTTGGTGTTGTGTGTCGTACGTGTGATCAAACATATTGTTCTATTTAAAAACTATGGGTGTTTTAGTCCTCCTAATTTAATAATTTAATTCTCACAATTTTAAAATGTTCTCATTAATCAATGGTTTCCCACCTAAAAATACATTTATATAAATACATCATCTTACAATGATTAAACAAAACATCCTCCAGAATTGCGGGAATGGAAATTAAGTTGGTCTTCTCGAATAATAGAAAACTAGGATAAAAATAAGGAAAAAATAATGTTTAGGAAAAAAATAGGAATGAAATAAAATCCTAATTCCAAAATAATGATGTAGTGTGATAGAGATCTTTGATCACAAGAAAGTGAATGAACATGAGAAATTAAAGGATCAAAAAACCATAATCTATTGAGGTATGAAAAGGAAAATATATTGATAAAAAATTAGTGTAATAGGACAAAATTATATTATCAAGATCCTATTCAATTTTTTATTGATTTCCATTACCATAAATACTAAAATCATAATTAAAAATACATAAATTTACAGAAAAATTTCATACATTAATCAATTTTCACCACAATATCTTTCTTTATACAAATGATAAGTATTACTAATTATTTTGTTATATCCGAAGTTATTAAATCAACATCCAATGGATATCAGAATTCTATAAATGAATATAAATAACATCATCCAACCATTTTAAATTAATTAAAACATATATGGTTAAAACAAGAAGTGATAATTCCAAAATTTAGTCAACTATCATACGAATAGATACAATTTTAGTCTTTATAGCCAAACTAATGATCAACTAGCATTATAATTAAGAAAATATATAATTACTAAGAACAAAACCCTAATATTATTTTGATTCAATCACATATTCTTAAAAAATTAATTTAACATTTATATCTAAATAAAATAATTCACACATAAAGTCACATACCAAAAAAATTAAATCCCCTTATCATATAATCTCCATTATATGTTAAACAATTCGATAAATAAATTAAATCATTATAATGGTATTTTTATATCATATATTGTTACAAAAACTTAATTTATCTTTAATTATTTTATTAAAATATCTACTTATCCAAAAATATTTTCATTTAACATACTTATACATGGTTCCCAAAATAGCGAACTTCTTTCAAAGTTACATTAATCACATAATCACCAAATTCAATTTATTTCCCACTGCTATATAAATGATAAAATACATGTTCCCAAAATTAAAATAATCATTTTTTAAATATTATTTAATTAGAAATCAATGTCACACTAACTAGGACATATCGTAGTCTTTTGGTATACAATACACACTTTTCACCCTTTTGTTTTGGGTTCAATCTATGCAGCCTTACTGGGTATATTCGTTTATCACCCAGCCTATGGTTTCTCCTTTTATTAAAAATATTTCAATATTGTTGGGCAAAAATCCCTCAAGGTATCATTGAATCCTTTTTCGCGCAAGAGGTGTTTTGAGGTCCGAAGCTCGGAAAATGGCAAAGGCATGAGGTGCGCGAAATTATGGAACAGTGCGCGGAAAATGGTTGCGCGCGGAAGATTTGTATTTCGCGATCAAAGCGGATTGCGCGCTCAAGGAGGGTTTTTCGCGTGGGGTCAATTTTGCCTATAAATATGAAGGTACCCTCCTCCATTCAGAAGAGTTCAATACATAGAAAATACCCGAGCTCTGGTGCGCGAAATTGAAGTTAGAAAGGGTGTTGCGCGTAAACTTAAGGTTTGCGCGTAAAGTCAGCTGTTGCGCGAAAATTTAAGGATGTGCAGAAAGTTGGTGTTGGCGAGTAAAAGGAAGGCTGCGCGAAAAGTGGATCTCGCGCAAGAGCAGTGAATTGCACGCAAGGCAGTTTCCTGGCTGCGCGTAATATTTGGAGGTCGCACGAAAAAGGAATTTCGCGCAAATCATAGAAATTGCGCGCAAACACACCGTAAGGGTTGTGCGTAAAAATTGAGGTTGCCCGGTACATCCGGTGCAAAGTGAGATTCATCTGTGGGTGAAAGTTGGACTTCAACAGAGCATCTACATACAGAGGAAGATGCATTCTTTCATGAAAATGAAGAGACCTACATGTCTATAAACTGTGAGTGGATTCCTTCCAAGAGTAGTGAGCTTAGGAAGAGGAAGAAGGTGATCCTCTCCACCGGCAGTGAGCCAGAGAGAGTGAAACAGGGAGTGACCCTTGGGAAAGCAGTGAGCTGACTCTAAACATTGTAAAGGCAGTGATCCTAGGCATAGAAGTGATCTAGCCCGAATCTTGTAATCCACAACTAGTGAAGATTAGTGGAATTTGGTACGACCGGAAACCTGTCGGCGTATGCTCCTTGGACGTAGCCCTTAGCGGTGAACCAAGTAAAATTGCTATGTCCTATGCTTGCTTTACATTCAGTTTATATCATACAGCAGGAAAAAGAGAGAAGAGTGTTTTACTTGACAGCGAAACAAGATCAGAACGGGCATTAATTTTTAATTAGTCATACCCTGATTCACCCCCCCTCTCAGGGTATCCAGCCTAGTGGACCTAACAAGTGGTATCAGAGGGAAGGTTGAATGTTGTTCTTCTCTCAATGGAGGTAACCAATCATAAAGGGATTCCGATCTTCGACGGATATAATTTTCAGATATAGAAGAATCAGATGCAACACTATTTCCGATCCTTGGGAATGGATGTGTTTTCAGCAGCTATGCATGGTATCACAGCTGATATTAATAGTGGTGCCTTATCAGAGGTTGAGCATAGAGAGTTGTATGCTGATTCCAAAGCAATCAATGCCTTAGGGGGAGCCCTTTCCAATCCCATCTACACAAAGGTGATGTCATGAAAAACGTCACATTCCACGTGGGAAAAGATTGTGAATATATATGAAGGGGACACAAAAGTCAGAGAGGCAAAGCTGCAGGTGTTGTGGAACAAATATGAAGATCTGAAAATGAACCCGAATGAGTCTGTTGACACATTCTTTGATAGGGTAAACATTGGTGTGGAAGATATGCGAGGTCTTGGAGAAGTCATTGAAGACATAAAGATTGTAAAGCGCATATTGAGGAAACTTCCACCTCGGTTCAATCCGAAAGTTTCAGTTCTAGAAGATAAAGATCCAAAAGAGCTGACATTAGACAATTTGCACAGTACCTTGGTTGCATATGAAATGAGGAACGATGATAATGAGGCTGTGCAAAAGGGGAAGTCTAAAGAGGTGGCATTTAAGGCCATGAAGAAGCTCACCATTGAAGATTCTAATGAATAAGAAGAGACAGATGAGGTGATGTCATTCCTTTCATCAAGTCTACAAAGAGGAAGAGGAAAGTTTAAAGGTAAAATTCCACAATCATGCTTTAGATGTGGAAAGGATGGTCATCTTGCGGCAAGATGCCCCAAGAAGTTTCCAGATGATGATGATGATAATGACGTTGAAATTCCCAAAAAGAAGACTTCAGATTTTGTAAAAGGGAAGAAACAATTCAAGAGAAATTTCTTCAAGAAAATGAATCTTCTTTCACAAGAATTTGAAAGTTTAGATGAGTCTGAGGATGAAGAAGTTGAGGAAATAAAAAATTGCAGAGATCGTGGGGTAAATGCCTTGGTGGAAATTGTCGGTAGTTCTCAAAAGGGAGAAGAAGCTGATGCTAAAGAAGAAGAAGAAATTGAAGGGTGAATTGATATGGAAGCCGAATTGGAAGAAGCTCTTGAGGAGATAGATGTTTGGAGAGCCAAAACGAAGAAATCCAATAAAGTGGTTCGTGAGTCCAAACTCTATATGCAACAACAGGATGAAGAAAAGTCTGAGCTATTAGAAGAAATTGAAAGACTAAAATCCTCAACACCAGAGAGCTCAGAAAATATTGTTGAGTATAAGCTTAAAATTGAGGAACAAAAGAAGGAAATTGATTGTTTGACTAACACAGGAAAGGAGCAGGTTAGATGTATCAAAGAGCTTGAAGAAGAAGTGGTCAGTCTGCGACAAAAACATAAGAATCAAGATAAACTCTTGACCCCCAATGTGATATCCAAAAAAAGGCTATTCAGAAGACAGAGAAGACGAAAGCGGAGCCTAGCAGTTCAGTAGGGAAGAAACAGCAATTGAGCTCAGATGTTAAGGTCGTTTCTGGGCTTAGTCAAGAACAAAAATTTGAGACAATTGCAGTCAGACCGCAAGCACTCATCCCGAAAGTGATGGTTGATTTGGGAACAAAACAGAATCAGAATATTCATAGATCCCAAAGGGGAAATCATAGTGCTGAAATATCACGAGGGAATGCATCCTATATCAGGTGTTATTGCTGTGGGAAAATGGGACATTCACAGTATGTGTGTTCCATAGCCAAGAGATACAGAAGAGAACATGAACAGAGATGACAGCCAAACAGAGTACGGTTTTCCAGAACACATTTTGAAGGACACTGTTTTTGGTGCGGAGGATTTGGACACATGGCTAGGTATTGCACTTCAACCATTCAGAGAAATGTGTCAATGAATAATCAAAATGTTCGCAAGCAGCAGATCAATAAACCAACAAGTGAGTGAAAAGTTCAGAACAGATTTGCAGCTCTGCAAGATGAGGGTGGTCCATCATACTCTGAGAGAGAACAGAAGCCTCAATCCATGCCGAGTGTGAAAGAAAAAGTATGGACCAAGAAGAAGAAAAATGAGAAGGCTGTGGTGGCGCAGATTTCCCTTAAAGCATCAGATCGATCTGGTGTTTGGATCCTTGATGGTGGTTGCACATCCCACATGACGGGTAATAAGGATCTTGTTACATGCATCAAATATGACAAAGAAGGAGTTTTCAAATTTGGAAATGATGAAGGCCTGAAGATTGTTGGCTCAGGGAAAGCCGAGTTTGGGGGCAAAGAGATGAGACGTGCCGATGTCTTGGTAGTAGAGGGTCTCAGTCATAACCTACTCAGTGTCAGTCAACTATGTGACTCTGGGCACTCTATCCAATTTACCAAGAAGATGTGTGTTGTGAAAGGAAATGATGGAGCAGCTGTTCTTTTGGGAAAAAGGTCAATGGGAAATCTCTATCTTGTAGGTGGGGAAAAATATACTTGTCTTTTATCCAGAGAGGAAGAAAACCAGAGGTGGCATAAGAGACTTGGTCATCTATGCCAACCATCTATGGAGGATCTTGTTAAATGTGATGCTACTAGAGACATTCCCAAACTATAACGTGATCGCACTCATACGTGTGATGCTTGTCAACAAGGGAAAATCATCAGAAAGACATACAGGCCAAAGGAACAGAAATCAACTAGAGTGCTCGAATTGGTGAATGCTGATGTATGTGGACCTATCTCACCACAAGCTATAAATGGGAAAAGGTACTATGTTCTTTTCATTGATGACTATAGAAGAATGGCCTTGGTATTAATCATAACCCATAAGATAGAGGTGTTCAGTTGCATAAAGCAGTACAGGAGGGAATCGGAAAAGATGCTGGGGAAGAAAATTCTGAAGTTTCGTACTGATAAAGTTACGGAATTTACAAACAGTCAGGTTGAAAACTATCTCGAGAAACATGGGATAAGGCATCAAGTTTAATCAGTAAGAACTCCCCAAAAGAATGGAGTAGTTGAAAGGAGAAATCATATCATAAAAAATATGGCTAGAACAATGCTTATTGATAAGGACCTGCCAGAGAAATTTTGGAAGGAAGCAGTTTTGACATTTGTCTATGTTTCAAACAGGTCCCTGTTATGTCCGAAGCAAGGGAAGACTCCGTATGAACTGTGGTACGGAAAGAAGCCAACGTTTACGTACTTTCGAATCTTTGGAAGTAAGTGTTTCATTCTCAACAAAGAAAATCATAGGAAGTTTGAGGCACGAGGAGATGAAGGGATATTCCTTGGCTATTTTGGGAAAAGCAAAGCATATAAATGTTTCAATAAAAGGCTGGGAAAAGTCATTGAAAGCAATGATGTCACTATAGTTGAAAATAAGCAGAATACTCAACGATCCAGTGAACAGTTCCTGGATGAAAGTGATGATGAGGTAAGAAACCCAGGGGGAGCAGAAGTGGAAGAAGCTGACTCAGAAGAAGATACTGATGATGAAGAGGAAAGTGTCAAGTCGGTGTCTGTGAGAAAGCCAAAGAGTCGAGCTGAAATTGATAGGCAGAATATCATTGGTGATCAAACAGCTCCAGTTCAGACTCGAAGAATGAAATAATCACAGCAAGCATCGTTTTTTTCTCAAGCGGAGCCGAAATGTTTTTCTGATGCAGCTGAAGATGAAAACTGGGTTCAGGCCATGAACATAGAGCTTGATCAGATTGAGAAGAACCAAACATGGGAGATAGTTTCGAGGCCAGCAGAAAAGAATGTCATCGGGACTAAATGGGTCTATCGCAACAGGATGAATGAAGATGGCACAGTGATTCGGAGCAAATCACGACTAGTGTGGAAGGGATACTCCCAGATAGAGGGAATAGATGTTGATGAGACATTTGCACTGGTTGCAAGGCTCAAGACAATCAGATTATTTTTGGCCATAGCAGTGCATAGAAAGTTTAAAGTGTTCCAGATGGATGTCAAATCCGCATTCCTGAATGGGGTTCTGGAAGAAGAGGTGTATATTGAGCAGCCATATGGTTTTCTCATTCATGAGGATGAGAACAAAGTTTGCAGGCTGATGAAGGCGTTGTATGGGCTGAAACTAGCACCAAGGGCATGGTACTCAAGGCTTGATCATTACATGAAGAAGCTTGGTTTCCAGCGTGGAGGAGTTGACTACATCCTCTATTTCAGCAATGACAGTAATCAAAGGATGATGGTGCTAGTGTATGTCGATGACATAATTTTTGGCGGATCAGATGAAGCTTAGTGCAGACAGTTTTCTGAATTCATGAAAAATGAGTTTGAAATGTCAATGATTGGAGAGCTAACGTTTTTACTTGGTCTACAGGTGACACAAGAAATGAATGGAACATTCATTTATCAATCCAAATATGCCATGGAGGTTCTAAGAAGGTTTGGAATGGATCATTCCAAGGAAATAAAGACTCTGTTTGCTACCCAGATGAAATTATCAAAAGATGAGGATGGCAAGGCAGTTAATATCACAGAATACAGGCAAATCATTGGAAGTCTATTGTACTTAACCGCAACAAGGCCTGATATTGTTTTCGCCACATGCCAAGCAGCGAGATATCAGAGTAATCCCAAGGAAAGTCACATGCTTGCAGTGAAAAGAATACTTCGGTATATCAAGGGCACGGTGGACTTCGGCTTGACATACAACGACAAATCTCAGACAGAGTTATTGGGATATACTAATGCAGACTGGGCCGGTTCAGAAGATGATAGAAAATCAACGTCAGGTGGTGCATTCTATCTTGGTGGATTGTGTATTTCTTGGCTAAGCAAGAAACAAGATTTCATTTCATTGTGCACCGCAGAAGCTGAGTATATTGCGGCCACTCAAGCATACACACAGTTATTGTGGATGAAGCAGCAGCTTGAAGATATGGGAGTTGAAGTGAAGTCTCCGATCGGAATCCACTGTGACAACTCAAGTGCTATAAATCATAGCAAAAATCATGTCCATCATTCCAGGACAAAGCACATTGAGATCAAGTATCATTTCATCAAGGAGAAGGTTGAGAAGGGCATCGTGAAGTTGGAGTATATGCCTACAGAGCTACAGGTTGCAGACATTCTGACAAAGGCCTTACCCAAGGAAGCTTTTGAGAGGCATCAACTAGCTCTATAAGTTCAGTCGATTCCCCGCACTTGAAATAGTGTGGATGCAGGACACCCCCCCTCTCCCCGAGGTATGATGTGTTTTTCCCTCATATGCAGATATGTGTTCTCTACTATGTTACAGACTACAAAGGACTGTCATTTGGGTTCGTTGACAAAGGGGGAGAAAATAAGTGATTGTTCACGGGGGAGACAATGGAGATAATGTGGAGAGTTGATAAATTTTGAATGATATGGGGAGAACCTGACAGGCGGAGCAGCCAGATAGGGGGAGTTGAAGCCAATTGAACGTGCTTAGCCAGAGCTTAGCTTGGACATCACAGGAAGTATGGCTAAAGAGGTGTTGAAGCTGTGAGCAGAAAGGGGGAGCATATTAAATCTGACGATGCTAGAAGTGATCGATCAAAGAATAGATATCACGCCAGATGAGGATCGTGATAAAAGCAGAAGAGTGGTGTTGGATAGTGTTTGGTGTCAACAGTGGATGTCAGAGACAAAGTGATTCATTGATGAACTTTTCATTTACTCTTGTTTCTCACGCCGAGCATTGCTCATGTGGGCTTAGAGTATGTGTTGAGTAAATCTTTGGTCGCTATCCGAATCTCAATGCGACGAATGGAGGCTGAAGAATCAATGACGTATCATTATCTGGAAGAGTTGTCAACAAACCCAAATGGGGAGATTGTTGGGAGAAAATCCCTCAAGGTATCATAGAAGCCTTTTTGAGGTGATTGTGTTTGTTGAAAAAGTGGACATCTGAGTTGTGATTGTTGACAAAGAGGATTTCATGGTGGAATGTCGAGTTCAAGAGCTGAGGTCAACGATCCATGTTTAATTCAAGAACGTCGATAAAAGGAATGGATGATCTAGAGGCGGTACAAAAGAATAGATACAAGGTGGCGCCGTTTTCCATTGTTTGCCAAATTTTTGGGCCTGAAAATCGCCAATGGAAAATGGAGTGATATGTTTTTGGAAAAGGTTGAGGAGAGAGAAATGAAAGAGGTGCGCGGAAAAATTAAGCGTGGCGTGCAAAATTAGCGGGTTGCGCGAAATCTTGATGTGTGGCGCGCAAAACAGTGGGTTGCACGAAATTGTATTTCACGCAAAAGATGTTTCAAGGCCAGAAGCTTGAAAATCGGAAAAGGCATTAGGCGCATGCAATTTTGGAGACCTGCGTGAAATAATTACGCGGTGCGCGAAATTCGTGCGGAATGCGCGAAATAAAGGGATGATGTTTTTCGCGCAAGAGGTGTTTCGAGGTCCGAAGCTCGGAAAATGGCAAAGGCATGAGGTGCGCGAAATTATGGAACAGTGCGCGGAAAATGGTTGTGCGCGGAAGATTTGTATTTCGCGATCAAATCGGATTACGCGCTCAAGGAGGGTTTTTCGCGCGGGGTCAATTTTGCCTATATATATGAAGGTACCCTCCTCCATTCAGAAGAGTTCAAGACATAGAAAATACCCGAGATCTGGTGCGCGAAATTGAAGTTAGAAAGGGTGTTGCGCGTAAACTTAAAGTTTGCGCGTAAAGTCAGCTGTTGCGCGAAAAGCTAAGGCTGCGCATAAAGTTGGTGTTGGCGCGTAAATGGAAGGTTGCGCGAAAAGTTGATCTCGCGCAAGAGCAGTGAATTGCGCGCAAGGCAGTTTCCTGGCTGCGCGTAATATTTGGAGGTTGCACGAAAAAGGAATTTCGTGCAAATCATAGAAATTGCGCGCAAACACACCGTAAGGGTTGTGCGTAAAAATTGAGGTTGCCCGGTACATCCGGTGCAAAGTGAGATTCATCTGCGGGTGAATGTTGGACTTCAACAGAGCATCTACATACAGAGGAAGATGCATTCCTTCATGAAAATGAAGAGACCTACAGGTCTATAAACTGTGAGTGGATTCCTTCCAAGAGCAGTGAGCTTAGGAAGAGGAAGAAGGTGATCCTCTCCACCGGCAGTGAGCCAGAGAGAGAGAAACAGGGAGTGACCCTTGGGAAAGCAGTGAGCTGACCCTAAACATTGTAAAGGCAGTGAGCTTGGGCATAGAAGTGATCTAGCCCGAATCTTGTAATCCACAGCTAGTGAAGATTAGTGGAATTTGGTACGACTGGAAACATGTCGGCGTATGCTCCTTGGACATAGCCCTTAGCAGTGAACCAAGTTAAATTGCTGTGTCATGTGCTTGCTTTAAATTCTCTTTATATCGTGCAGCAGGAAAAAGAGAGAAGAGTGTTTTGCTTGACAACAAAACAAGATCAGAACGGGCATTAATTTTTAATTAGTCATACCCTGATTCACCCCCCCTCTCAGGGTATCCAACCTAGTGGACCTAACAAATATCATTATTTTAATATTCCCATAAATATTATAGACATCCTCATAAATAACACTATTAATCAACGATCATATTATCCATTGCCTTTATTAATAACATTAATCTGATTCCCATAAAATGAAAGGATCGTTATTTTATAAATAAAATTTTCACATAAAAATCTTAAGGCCTATATTTAACAAAATCATCTTAAAAATAAAATAAATTCCACCAATGTATTCCCATCACATAAATCCTCAAAAGTGTTGTCTATTCCTTTGAACATATTATCAGTTATAAATATCATAATTTTTTGATACCTAAATATTGAAAAAATAATCATTTAATTTTAGTTATGAACAATTATTTTCATATTATAAGATAATAATTCCGATAAATAATACGAATAATGTCATAAGTTTCAACAATATGCAAACAGAATCCATTATTTAATCAATATCTTTCTTATGTAATTAGACATTTCTTTATCTTCAATTTTAATGGAATTTGGAATTTATAAAAGTTTATCTATAGAGTCATGCAGATCTTATTCTATATATTTCCACTAAGTACATTGATTTGCATAATTCTAAGACTCCCAACATTTAAAAAAATAAATTGATTCCTTTGGAGTTTCTATATTCTAATTCACGGTTTTAATTGAAACCTTCTTTTTATTATGAAATATTATTTCAATATTTTATCATTTACCATATAGAATACATTTTTTATTCAATTTATAAATTTTATTGGGTTCCTCTCCATACATTCTTGAAGAATTAGTCCTTTAATATTTTTAACATCATGACAATTTTCACTTAAAATCCATATAACATCATTTATATGTTATTTTATTTGTTCTGAAACTCATCTCGTTTATGGTTTTAATCACAAAATTTTATATATTATCATGAATATTTATATGTTATTCTTGTACATATCTAATTTAATTTAGTTTCTCATTTATACAACCATAAAAGTTTCTATCAAAACCATTATTACATTGTTTCTTATTGTATATAGAAATTTTTAAATTAAAATGGTTTGGGTGATCATATCAATACAATCATAAAAACAATATTTTAAAGAGGATATACACTATGATATCTTATACCCTAGTATCATAAAGTATTTATATCTATCCAAATAAGAATTATTGTCAATAACATTTTATCATTTTCATATATAGTGTAATTTTATTATTTATTCAAATAACATCCTTGCATCTAAAGCTATCTAAACCCTTTTCCACTACTACATGTAAAGACCCAACCATAATATTTCCAAATCATATGATTTTATTAAATAATTCATATTCAGGAATTCCCTTGGTTCTTGTTTTTTAAACTATTTTAGATAATTCTATCCTAACTCTTAAATAAAAAACCCATATATTACATTGTGTAAATTTCTAGATAGTTTCTATTCTTCACATACTATAAGTCTATTAAAATAGAAAATGATTTCATCTTATGAAAACTCTTCAAAAAATTAAACATAACATTGTATTTTACATTACCCAACTATAAATCCATTGAAAATCTTTTTAATAGAAGGTATGAGATAAAAAACCCCTTATTACATAAATTTTTATAAACATTCACATTTTTTAAAAATTTATCATTGATATCAAAATTAATATTTTCATACCCCAGGAAATCAATTTCACTACCCAAATATTTTCCATAAAAACGTTTCTTATGAAATATTACATGAAAAATAATATTCATAATGGTTTCATTATATTTATGAAAAATTGATCAAACATTTTTAAAGAAATTATTATTCACCATTAAAAGGTAAAATATAAATTATATTAAACATAACATCATTATATTACCTTGATAAATCATAATATTTCCATAAATGAGCATTTGTATTATATTTAAAACACTTGGGTAATTTTGGGAATAATTTTAATATCACTATTACATATAGAATATCTATCACGTTTATACATGGAGTAACCACTATAGTTAGACTTGGAGTACATATCAGAGTTACACTTAAAATGAAAACCATAATTATAATTAGAGTGATGATCATGATCAAATTAAAAAAAAATAAAACATACCAAATTCAATGGTTTTTTATTAGATACACACCCATCCTTGTTTTATGAATAAATCATCAATCATTATAAACAATTTCAATCAACCATAAAAAATCATATCAATTAAAATATTCTACTTTTATAAGTAATCATTGCATCGAAAAGAAAGTATTTCAAATATTTAATTAATTAATCCATTTTATAAACATTTTAGAAAATACTGATAATATAAGGAATATTAATTTTCTTTGAATAATTCAAATAATGTTATACATTATTTAAAATAATAGTTACAATTATAGGAAACGTCAATGTCGTCGAATAAGTTAAAACATTACATTCTTATATTAGATTTTAATAAAAGTAGAAAATTTTGAAAAAAGACAAATTTTGAAAAAAAAACAATAGTAGAGAAAATTTCGTTTGTTATTTATTTTATTTCATATAAATTAAATCATATTTAAAAAAAATGTTTACATTGATGAAACACAGTTGGAATGGAATATTAAAAACAAGATTCTTAAAATCATGTCGTTTACCTTTATTCTAACTCGTCACATACATTCCTTATCATCCTGAATGTTAAACTTATATTAATTATTTAATTTTTAAGAATTTTTTTTTTCAATTATAATTCCCCTTATTTTATCACTTATGATTCTTTATTTAATTACTTAATTAATTAAATTTACATCAATCATTTTATTATATTTTCTTTGTAAGTCCAAAATTCTTTAACTAAGTTGAATGTTGTGAAAAAGGTAATTATTCAATAATTTACTGAATAATAACCATGAAATAAATTTTTATACATCAATTTATATATTAAAATCAATAATTGTTGATTGTAATTAAAAATGAACTGTGTTACAATCAGTGATATTGTAGGTCGAACATACACATGAGTTGTGTATCAACTTTATAATAATCTTTATGAGTAGAATGTTAGTATTATTTTAACATTACAGAATTATAATTATATCTTAAATACCATATTATTTGTTTTAACATACTTATTTATATAATCCATTCGATCCAGTAATGAAAAATGAATCACAACGCTTTGTGTAGCTGTTCTTCAATACATATGCGTGAATGATGTTATCATTTATCAACGTATTGAAATTTAAGAAATTAAATGATATGATAACTTTTAAAAATGTGAAATATTTTATTAATATGATATGTATATATTTTTTCAATTCATATATTTCAGTAGTCATGAGATGTGGTTATGGAAAAAAATCACATTGGTTCTTAAGGCTGTAATTCATCGTAAACACGAACTATGGACTCTATTCTCATTTGATGGAGGTTGAAGATAGATATATGTTATTCCATTAAAATAATATATATATATATATATATATGGTATATAATTATTTTATTATATAAGAATTTTTATAGAATATTTTAAGTAGGTTGAAGAAGAAATAGAAAAAAAACACAAGGCTAAGAAATATATCTCATCTTCGAACAACCTCCTTTATTTTACACCATAATTCATGTAATTGAAGTATTCTACCCTAAAAAAGGTGTCTAGGATTTGAAAGTGGATGTATATAAGGTATTTAAGTAATTATTGGATGATCTATAAAGATTTTTAATTATCAATATATGAGAATATATGGTTCGCTTTTATAATAGAATGGAGGAGCATTATTAGAATTTATTAGAATATTAAATTAATATCAATTATTTATGACATAAAACTAGCTCCAAATTTATATAATTAATTGATAAATTTTGTATGAGTAGAATCAATAATATATAATATTTTCCATATATTTTTGGATAAAATTCCTACCCTTTTCATTTCATTTTAACCCTTCATTAACACATTTGATAATTATGGTGATGTAAATGTTTTTTACACCAAAGGTGTTATTATTGATAATATAAACAAATATCAATAAAATAGACCATGGATGAAATTAAAAAACATATATAGATAACATCACTAATAATATATATTTTAGAAATTTAATATCATTTAATAAAATATTAGTTATTATAAGATAACAATAATATATTTTTAAGAACAATTATATAATTTGAATTCAAAAACAAAAAGAAAACAATTAGGTTAAAAGAAAATGATTCATGAACACTATAATATTTCACTTGAATCTTAATAAATACTGTAAACAAAATATTAATTCAAATAATATAATTTTTATCATGTTTAAATCCTTTATTTTATTATTTAATTGATTAATTAATTACTGTGTTAGTATTGAGTAAGATTTTAAGATAAATATTTCATCACAAAAAAATCAAAAAATGTAATCATAAATAAAATAATCTATACATCCAATTTAAATTTATAAATGATCATTTCCTTTATTTTGATCAATAATAAAAATATTATAGTTATTAAAAGTAAGAGTGTGATATTTTTAACATTAAATTCACTTAAATATTTCAAAGGTAAAAATAATTGACCAATGGAAACATAAATGAATATATTCTAATTTTAGATTATTTTGAATGAGATATTCTCATACAAATAAAATTTTTTCTTATAGATGCATTATTAAATATTTTGTATCATTCTATTTTTAACTATTCTTATATGATTTATGTTTTAACCAGATAACAAATTACAAATTTAACAAATCTTAATGTCAAAATTTAAAGGGGAATATTTAACAAATTGGGACATAGTAATTTTAAATTTTGAAATCATTTTTAATGATTAAAAACACAAAAGTGGAATAATTTATAATAAAATAAAACTAAAAAAATTAGATTATAAAGCGTTTTTAAAAAAATGATCTTTATGTATAAATTATTTTTATAATTAATTATAGTATATAATTAATTTAAAATAATTTCATTGGATCATATTAAATAAATAATCTATTTATATTTTAAATCTAATATAAAATATTTTTCTTAAAAATACTTTAAAACAAAACAAAAATTTAAATAAATTTTTTTTACTATTCACTAAAAACTAACCATTTTAGAAAATTTTCAACATTTCTACATAACATAATTTTTATATGATATTTTAAAATTTGGAGTTAATTTTTTAAAATATTCTTTCAATAAAATTATATAAATTAATTAAAATAATTTTACACCAAATGCATTAAAATTTATTTTTGATGAAAACATATTATTAAAGCATGAATTGTATTTTTTAAAAATTGATTAATTATTTCATAAGAAGTAATTAATATATTTGTATTGATTTTGAATATAATATTTATTTCATATTTCAGTTAAGAATATTTATACATTCAAATTCAATTTCTAGTTAATAATAATTATATAAAAAGATTTTTTTGTTCATTAAAGATTGGGGTTTCCTTTAATAAACATATCAAACTTATTATCATTTTTAGAAACATATGGTTTCACACCTACCAATAGAGAACTAACATCATGGGATCCTATATTATATAATTCTAATTGTAGTTACCATTATAATAATACTATTATATAAGCATGTAAGGTTTATTCACTATCATTTATCCAAAGGACAAGAGATAGGGACTTTTCTAAAATTTATAATTTTTTAGATTTTATACGATTTGAGAAATTTTTACAATATGAAAATTTTATGGTTATATCATGGATAAAAAAATGTTAATTATAAATTTAATAAATATAAACATACATTATGAAAAGGAAAAAATATATTTTTATACGGTTCAAATTTTAGTTTTATAAAACATTACAAATCATGTTTGGATAACCCCTATAAATTACAAAAGATTCATCTTTATTTCCATTATGTCCAACATGGAAACTAATCTTGATTTACATACATAAAAAATAAAAATGTGTACACCTTCATACAATCAACTAAAATTCATAACTTTCATTCAACATATATCCAAGACATTATTTTTGGGGGTCCTACATGAAAATACTAATGATTTTATGTTTATCACCCTTTAAATAAATTCTATATTTTAGACCACTTTTAGAACATGTGATAATAATCTTCAATAAAATATGATATACTATTGAAATATTATTATTATAAAACCCGATGGGGATCACCTAGACATAGGGTTTTTGTGTATGAATATGGATAAATAAAATGAAAATGAAAATATTTATAAATGTTGTCCATTATGAAAATGTAATGATTAATTACTATTATGTATGTAATCAATTTAATAATTAAAAAATGATAGAATATTATGTTAAAGGATTAATTTTTGAAGGTACAATATTTATAAAAATATTATATATTTTTATAACTGATATATTTTTATTTAGATTAATTATATTTGTATTTAAAGTTTTGAACTATATAGTTAGTAATAAATTTATTTTAAATTTTTTATAAGTGAATATAAGATCATATTAATGTATAAATAATTATTTTTTTGGAAACTATTTTTATGTGGACCACATACTTTTTTCATTGTAAATTAAATTATTCACAGTTGATAAATACATCTGATATACTGATCAGATAATTTTTTAATATATTGTATTTTAATTTATTTAACATTATTTACCATGAAATTAATATGAATATAATTTTAATTACAATTAAAAAGTATTGTCGCTAAAAATTGTTTGTACACGTTTTCTAGTAATATTTCATAATTATATTTCTTTAATTCTTCAAATATAATATTTTAAAATGTACACAATATTTGGAATCATCATAATGAATATATGTTTATAATGTAAACATAATTTTTTCATAATGAATAGTAACCATTTTAAAAATATTGATACCACCATAAGAGTTAAAAGGTGCAAAAGAGGTTTTAACCAAATAAATAATGTATGAATTATAAAAAAAATAATCATAAAATTTACTTTTTAATTTTATTTAATCCTTACCAAAAAAATACTAAAATATTTATGAATTTGGACTAACATTTCCATGAATGTGACATTATTATATTTTAATGTACTTTATATTTACAACTTTTCCACCGACCTCACATATAAAAGAGAACCTCCTCTTCTCACCTGTCCACACAAACGCCCTATTTATCAAAAATAATGATTTCACAAATACTCTCTCAATGTATTTATGTATTAAAATGAGATTTTGGTTTTCTAAAGATTATAATCCATGTATCCTTATGGTTTTTTTGGAGGAAAATTCTTGATGATGATATATATTTTGTTACTGATATTTTTTATGATTCTTTCTTCTTAAAATGCTACTTATTGTTCGATGACCATATTAAAATAATTGTATCATTATATTTAATATGTTTAAATTTTTATGTTATCAAAATATCCATTTTCTATATTTTTCCCATATAATTTTAAATGACACTATCACTTTTGTGAATATGTAAACCCCACCTCCAAAAAGAGATGTGATTGGTTATTAATTTCGAACTTACATGGATTCTAATAATGATATATTTAATAATTATATATATGATAGTTATAATATAATTATAAATTTTTAAAATTGAATTACATTATACATTTTAATTTTTTCAACCATCAAAAATTGAAAAAATATCTTATGAATACCTATGGAGTACCGTCTCAATGAAGTTTTGTAATTCATTTTTTACCAAAACTTTATATAAATGTGTATAAAAATATATATAATTAATTAATATGATAAATATTGCCTGATTATTATTTTTATATGATAAAAATATATCATCAGTGAAATGATAAGAATAAAAAAACTAAAAAATTCAAGGAAGTGAATATGTTTTTACTCTAATAATGATTTTGAATATCAATTGTTAATAAAATGGAAATTGGAATTTATAAGGTAATGTTTTACAATATGATGTATATAAATATAGATCTAGAATATATGTATATATAATTAGAATATTTTATATAGGATGTTTGAATACAAATTATTTAAGATTATACCCACGGTATAGGTTGTTTGAATAAATATATTTTTTTTTTCCAGCCATATATAATAAATATATATCCATTTAATTCCATTTATCCATGGATATTTTCAAATATAACATCTTTTCTATATTAAATGAATTTTCTATTTTTATGGAATTAAATGAAAATTTTATTTTCCTTATTTCTTAATATATTTACAAATACATTTTTAAATGTATCATCTATAAAAATAAACATTAAAGATTGATATCCTTTATTAGGGTTATTTTAATATAATATCATCCACATAATTTCATTATATATTTTATAATGATGTTATATTAAAAATATATCTATGAAACCCTTCACTCTCTATGGGTATATATTATTATGATGAAATCATCAGAAATTTTATTTATATTCCTTATTTATGATAAAAAGAATTGAAAGAAGTCATTATGATACTATGGAACACGTACATTTAGTTTATATTTTTTAATTGGTGGGTCTTAAATTATATATCGATGTATTTAATTGGGTAATAATTGAAATATATTTAGATAATAAGGACATCAAGGTTGTGTGAGCCGATTTTAGTAATGGGAATTATCCAATATAATATTATTGAGAGATAACCTTAACTACAAAAATAATGGAATGTGGAGTGAACCACATCCTCTATGAGAATTTTTACATCAAGGTAGTCATGGAATTGAACCTTATCTAAGGAAAATATTTTCACATATTTTGTGGATGAAAGATATTTTTTCTTTATCTTTACTATATTTCCTCATTTGTCTTGATTATTTATTGATGATTTAACACACTTTTGACTTATGAATTTTTTTGATGAATCCATAATCCATGACTCAAAATTAATACTATTTGTATAATTTGGTATGGATATTGTATGTTATGCTGATATTATCATACCATTATGATTATCATATTCACACATATATTCATTGATTTATATCTACATTGTTTACCATTACTGATCATATTATACAACCCTTTAATATATTTTTATTTCCCCATGTTATGAAAAATATTTATGTATTTTTATTCATATGAAGGGTTCCATGTTAGAAAAAATATATTTAAGAGGTTGAGTTTATTTCATGAAATAAGTTGAATATTTATCTTGTCTACAAATACAATAAACTTTTATAGTTATAGGGTGTCCATTTTTATGACATGTAAGGAATATTAATCTAAAATAATCTCTATTTATGTATTTAATTATTGTTTCACCTTAGTTTGTATTAGAGTAGGGTATAAAATTATTTGTAAATTCTGATTATAATACTTCTGCAAAACCCCTAGGAATTTTCTATGTATATGATAACATAATGATGTTTTGGTTTATTAGATATTGTGTGTTTTCCTTGTATATAAATACCTATCTATATAAAATTAGTAATATGTGAGATCTAAAATATTTGTACCAATGGGTAAAAACAAAGAATCATATAGTTGAGTATCACCTCTCTCTTCACATATCACATAATAAATATGTCCACCTTCACACCGAGTTTGAAACTCATTTCATATATTCATCGATAAATTAAAAATCACTTTATAAACCATTATGATTAACTATACAATATAATATTTAACTACCTCTGATAATCTATTTTTATATGATATGAAATTAACATGATTGTATTAAATGATGATTTCATAATTTATGATATTTTGAGAATCATTTACATATTAATATGATTTTTTAATTTTATTTTTGATGTTTTATTCTCTCATAATGGTTTTTGGGATTATTTAATGGTTGGAATAAGGAGAAATAATATTAAAAGCAAATGTGATGGAAAATGAAATGTCATCAAGACGAGAAGACAAATGAAATTAGATAAGGGATTTGAAATCTAGAGGTTATTCTCTCCCAACTCTCTGATTACTATATAGATATCATGAATGATTCTTAACATAAAAATTACTATAGGAATGAGTGAATCTATATTTACCCTTTTTGGAAAAAAAATTCCACCATTAATCAATAGTGTTTTGGGTCTATTTATTTCTAGGAAATTGATCAATTAAACATAAATGAAATTCCATGTAATCCAGTTCTCAAAACCTAAAAAGTTGATAATTGTTTGGAATGGATTGGACGGTGAAGATAGTTAATTGAGTAAACTTAGCAAGAATATGACGTTAGAGGAGGAATAATACTCCATGAAATATGACGATATTAATAAGGTATTTATGAAATAATATATTTCTTAAAATCTTTTTACTGATATAGAGTATAAATTTCTTGAGCTGATATAGATGGATAATTAATCGATTAATACATCATAGTAAAATTTCATCCACAAAATAAGTTACACTTTAGGTTTCATAATCAACCAATAAAATAAGGTTTACTGATTCAATGTTATCTTAAGATCATATATCTAAAATTAACTGGATATAAGATACTAATATAGCTATGATGAAATTAATTGATATGATCATGAACTAGATACAGTGTATTTTGAATCTAATTATTCTCAACATTTAGGGGGAAGGGAATAATTAAATAACTTATTAGAAATAATAAGAGAAAGAGTCATTGAGGAATTGAAATTAGTATTCTATTATTCCATAATTGTGGAAGGAACCATAAGGGAAATTACTTTATGGGATATGGTAAATTTATTTATGAAAAATAAGATCATTATGTAAAATAATTTTAAAGTAATATTAAGAGGTTCATCAATAAAAAAATTAGAGAAACTTCAATAGAATGTTCCACTAACACTCTAATGATACAATATCTCGAATAATGACAATTACACCAAACAGTTAATGATCCATTTATTTATAACGACAATAAAAATTTGAAACCACATAAAATAAAATAAATTGGTATGGTATATTTGATCACAACTAATGAAGTTGGTCATGGTAAAAAAGTCAGGAATGTTGCCCTTAGAATCCACTCCATGTCTAAAAATGTCTTATATATTAAAGAGATAACAAATACATTCTAAAAAAAATTCTTTTCTAAGGGAACCACCCAACCGATACATACATTTTATGTGGAGTTAGTAGTAAAAATTATTAATTCATGATGATCCCATATCATGTTTATAGATATAATATGATATAATTTTGTGGGTATTTGAATATAGAAAACATATTTATTCTGTGTTTAGTCAAATTTTTTGTTATTTTAGTCATTATTGTCATATCATTATATAAATCACATATATATTCTGTAATAAGGGATGAATATTTTAATATTTGTAATCAATCTATTTTAATAATTCATTTTGGGGATGAATATGAACATCCAATAGAAATTATCTCTGTTTTATGGATATTAATATATGTTATAGAGGTTTATTATGCACTAATTGATGTGAAAAAAATAAAAATTGTTGATATTAATAATGTTTACTAATAGTTCAATTTATTTCCAAAATATGTTATCATTCATCCCCCAGAATATTTATGTTTAAATTTCAATAAAACCCACACCTGGTATAACACCATTTTAAAATACAGTATATAGAATTACTCTAAGAGATTTGTTGGAATTTAAGATGTTAATATTGGTGAATCTATAAAATGATTGATACTTTATAGAATATCAAAATGGAGATTAAATATTATTTATTAATAAGAATGATTTTAAAATCCATCATTTCATTCATTAAGAGAACATAAAAATATAACAATTAATAAAATATATCCACTACCCCATATCAATGATTTATTTTATGAATTACGATGAGATAAATATCATTCAAAGATTTATCATCAATATGGATATAATCATCTTGGAGTGAAAAGTTATGAAATATATAAGATATCTATCCATATGATTTATGGAATTTATGAATTTATATTGTATCATTTAGAGAGACCACTTCCTCTACAATATTCATTGATTTAGTGAATATTGTTTTTATAGACTGACATGATAATTTCAAGGTAGAATTTATAAATTTTATTCTTATACATTCTAGGAGAAAGGAAGGGTGCGAATTATAATTTGGGCAGTTTGATGAAGATCCTAAGTAAGGATAATGTGTTTCAATATTTATAAATTATGAATTATAATTGGAGCAATTTTCTCTCTTGGGACATATAATGTTATGATTGTATATATCAGTGTATCCTTTAATGATAAATACTATTGATTAATGGCCAAGAGTAACCTTAATGATTCATATTCATTGTTTTGAGAGTTGAAATGGAATAGTAGATGAATTGTGAGAAATTATTCCCTAATATCAAATTAAAAATAAATTTTGATTTTAAAGGATACAAAGATCTATTGGAATAATGAATTAAGGAAAATTTCATCGAGCTGAAATGAAGGAAGGCCAGTGCACCTTTACCCAACGTAATCTACAATTGGGAGTATACATTTATTTTTATTGATGAATTGTTTATGGTATTTATATTTTATCCCTTGTAAGATGTTATGGTTGTAGCTTATACTTCACACCAATTGAAAATACCTATGAAAATTAACTATAACGTAATTTAGAGTTGGTGGAGGTATATTTTTAAATGAAATAATTAGGGAATTATCATTATGTTGAATGATATGATATATATAATGATCATAAAATGTGGAATTATGTATTAAAACTAAAAGTATTAAATATGAACCCATATAGATGGTTTTAGTAGATTAAAATTTTTGACTTCCCAATACATTACCGCACAAGGAAGGAAAACAAGTAGAATGATTATTTGAGTTTGATGAACTATTATTTTCTTTACAATAAGGAGTTAAATAGATCCAATAATTTAGTATTATCAAATTATGGGTCATGAAATTATGAGAAAAGGGAGAACATCATATCATTCTCATTTGATTATTCAACCATCAATCCATGTGAGGATTTAAGAGGCCTAAAAGGAGGATTTGGAATTATAGTTCGATGTGAGGAATGTTCTAGATTTCATCCCTAATTATGATAAAATGTTAAATTTTATGAATAGAGTGTGTGTTTTATGAATAATTATTTTGAATAATGAGATATTTGATGAATCCTATACATTAGTATTCTATATTATTCATATTAATACAAGTATGTATAAATATATGAAAGAGTATTTTCATTGGGATAACAAGAAAATGGATATTTTGGTGTATGTGTATAATTTCATGGTATATCAAAACCTATACTAGTGGATGGATGTCTATGACGATGTTATAACCGTAATCAATTCCTAAATGATAAAGGAAAAATGTCACTATGGATTTTGACACTAGACTCCCAAAAATATGTAATGGTAATGTTTTTATTTCGTTTGTAGTCAATTACCTTAAACAATGATCACATTTCATTTATATTAGATATTATTTATCTATTGATAAAAGCCCTCAGATATAAATTATGGATATTGTATATATGTATATGGTACCATATTCTATAATATGTAAATAAGTTCATATTTTTAGTTTGAGGTTTTGGAGAATTATTCGACAATGTCTAAATTATCAGTTAAATTTTAATATTTTATATCATAATTAAATAGTTGGTTAGTATTATAGGACCATTAAAAGCATTGATGATATAATTCAAACTTTTTTATAGTTTTCCATTGTGTTTCGGATCCACACCATCTATTGGTAGAGTTTTCCTACTATAATAACATCCATTTGTGCATTCAAAACGATTCCTCTCAATTGCTCTCTGGAATGAAGTGGAGAGATCTAATGTGATTGGAAGAAGATTGATGAAAAATTGTAATGGGATAGGTTTTAGTTTATTAAAAGGAATATAATGTTATATCCATTCAATAACACATCATGGATGCTCATTGTATATAAAAAAATTGTTCCGACAATCATTGGTTATATCGAGAGTTTCAAGTTGGAAACAATATTCATCTACAAATGTCTCCTTTGGTGAAGGTTATAAGATTTTGATATTATGGGTTGTTAATCCCAATATATATTATTCCCAATGAGATTATTGATCATATCATAATTTTAGCTTAATTCATGAAACATACATCAAGTCTGTCTCGTGTCCATGATTTATTCTATTTATCTCTCTTTATGAAGTACACACCTGCTTATTCACATATACTAACCTCAGTGGTCATACAACTAGACTATGATTGTTCTTATAGGGAAAAATATTAAAGATTTAGGAACAAAGGGAGAAATTCATAATATATAATACAAATCACCTAATAAATGAACTGCTGAGAAACCATAAATTTGAGAATTCTACATGGGATTCTATGGATTTTATGAGGTAATAGTATCATCATTTTTCTATATGAGAGTAATATAATTTATAGGATGATGTTTTATAAAAATGGTTAGACTGTGACACCCTATGATTTTGTTATATATTTTTCTTTAAACAAGATTTACATATTTTATAGTTATCTTTACACGCATCATAGTGCTTCAACAATATGTGGTCTACTATAGAAATATTATTATTAAATTTTACACTTATCACCATTCCATTGGACAAGAGGTTATGAATACATAAAAATAAATTATAAATAAAATATATAAAAATTTTCCAAATGAATATATGTTGATTAATCCCAAGGAAATATGTAATAATGTTTAAGTGATAATATGAAATCATTTTATATTGAAAGATAACTTTTTCAATGTATTGTATTTTGTTATATATTATGTATATTAATCCCTAATATAATTTTATTTTGACTGAAAATATCTAATTAAATTTAATAAAAATAAAATTTATACATATATTGATAATGAATTTTTAATAGGGGATGATAAAATAATTTGAAGGCAAAAATATATATATGTTAAAAAAATTATGCCGGCAGCGTATTTTTATAATTATAATTTAATTTAATCACAGTTAATGACTGATTTTAAAGAAAAATTTAGATCTTGTTTTAAATAAAAAAATTAACATTCATATAATGGTTATTATCATCTATGGTGTCCTAATAAAATTTTTTGTATTCATAAAAATACATTTTAACTACAAATGATTCTTATTTGTTTTGTCTGAGGATGTTAAAAATAAATTTTGAGACTTCTAGGAATGTAATATTGTAAAATATATTCATTATGTTTAATTATGAGAATATATTTCAATTTATATTATAATCATAATTTTTTGTCATAAAAAATAATAACAATGTTAAAAATTTCTTATTACCATTTTAAGCATTAAAAGGGATTAAATATGTGTTAATATATGAGGAATATCCTAATATATAAAAAACACAACCATTAGTTTCAAATTTATATTGTTTTTCTATATTATCAATATTATATATAATCTTGGGAAATTTAGGGAAACCTTTAAATGAGGTTGAAATTATTATATTTTTTTATATTTGCATGTTTTCCCCAAAACCTCACATATAAAAGGGATCCAACTCTTCTCACATCACCAAAAAACATAATGCCTTTAACTAAAATTATATATACTAAACTAACTTTTCAAAATAGTTATGTTTGGACTGAATGTTTTTTCTTCACAAAAGACCCATCCAAGACTCATTATGGTGTTTTTAAAAGGAGGACATTAGAGGAATATGTGTATGTTCTTACCGATATTTTTAATTCTTATTTCTAATTATATCACCTTAGGATATTATATAAACATGATTAAATGATTCAATCAATATCTATAATATAAAAATTTTATATTTTACTTTTATATTCATTTTATATGTCTTTCCCATCTCCAGGAAAATGATTGCATCGCTGCTGCATTAGTGTAGGCTATATCCTCAACAAGGAAATGTGATTTATTTCCATTTTCTATTTACATGGATGGTAATGTAGATTGATTTAGTGAATATATGTGATATAAAGAATATAATTATGAATGAAAAATGATCATTATAATATAAATTTATTTTATTTTATCCACTAAAAATTGAATACATCACATGTATATACGTACAAACTACTATCTCTATTGAGTGATGTTAATAATTTTTCTTCTATGATTTATATTAATTATTATAAAATATTATATAATAAATCAATTTTCTAGTTATTAAATTATTAATATTGTAGATAATTTCAAAACGTGACAATGTTGTAAGGGGCAAAAGCATCGAAATGAATGTTTCTTGGAAAATTGACAGGGTTTCACCCAAAGAAAGATTTTTACGAATAATTGTTAAAAATGGTAATAAGATATTATAAATTTATGATATATATTAATATTTATTTGAATTTGTATTTAATATTTATTAAAAATAAATATATATTTATCATACATGAGTTATTAAAATTTACTGAGAAATACATGACCTAAGGTAAGGATTATTCTTCTCATTTTTATTTTATTGAGACAAGATTCATTATATCGATATATTAGTGTTTGAATGGGGTATATAATACCCAATTAAAATATTATATCATTAATCCCTTCATATTCATTTAATTTAAACGTTCATGTAATTTTTTCTATATCCTGTTGATTATGATTAGAATATTACCACACCAGAAAGGGTTGATGTTCCAATCGCCATTCATTTATTGAACTTCTATGTTATGTTTTAATTTTGGGATATTATATAAACATGTACATTAAACCTCTTATATTTTCTTCTCATATGGCTATTCAATTAATTTTCATGTATTATTTACATTTTACCACTTTGAAACAAAACATTATTGAGAAAAAGTTTTTAATAAAATCTTACCATACTTTATATTTAGTTGATGATTTTTTTTACATTTTCTTATTATTCAAAATATATTATAGAGGGTTTTTTCTATATATAAATGATTTTGAATGATTATTTTACTACATTTTCTATTAATTAAAATTTATTAAAATAAATATTATAAATTGTTTTACATATGAGTCACTTCTAAATTTTAAAAAAATTGTGATAATAATGATCTCTTTTGAAGTATATGATTGGGAAAAAATTTCTTATCCTAAGGAATGTTATTTTATTTGATTATTAATTTATATATTTCCTTGGTTATTTTGAACGAAAATAATTTTGATAACAATTTTGGATTTTTTTAGTTTTTAATCATAGTGAAAAATATATATTTTCCATGTTTTCAATTAAATCCTTAAGTTCTCTATAAAGGTAATTATCACATATTTCCATTTACTCTAAGGATTTTTATGATTAACTGGATATATTTTATTACTATTACTACAACTTACTTTCTTTGTAGGGCTTGTTTTGATAATTCTTTGAGATTTTTTTTATAAAAACCATTTCATTGTATGAGTTTTTTAAGTTATAATGAAGTCATTATAAAACCTATTTATTTTTTATGGGTTATGCTATATTGAATTGAAAAAAAATCCTACGAAATTGTAAAAAAACTATATATGATTTCATTTACATGATAGGGTATCCAAAAATTATATACCCGTTTAATGTATTTTTTAAGTAATATATCCTATAAGATGATATGGATTAAAATGGTGGGTGATATTAGTTAGCTAAAAAATATCTAATATTATAGTCTTGGGGGGGAACCTTGATTAATGAAATAATGAAATGGTTAATAAACAGATTCCACTATTGTAAATTTTCTGTTATGATAGTCTTGATAGTGAATCATTACTAATGAAATGAAGTCATAGACATATATAAATACAAAAAATTCATGTCTTGTGCTTCTCATATATTCTCATGGCTCGTGATTGATTATTGATAACTACACACTCTTATGATTATATATTTTGTTATGAAAAAAATAGTTATACCATAAAAAATATTTATAATTAACTTATTGGGTATTAATTTAGAAATATTTGATTATGTTATTGTGTCATTATTCTAATCTTATGATTATGTATGATAATTGATTGATATATCTTATATCTACTTTCACTGAGCATCTAAGCTCATCCATTCTTATATATCCATTTCCAATTTTATGAATAAATGTTTTAAGAAGTGAATGTTTATGAAGGGCTCTTTAAAATTATAATTTTTTTAAATATTATGATTATATTTGATGGAATATATTGATTATGTATCTAGTATTAAAATATAGTACAACATTAATGTTTTGGGGAGTGTAAAATTATAAGATAAAAGGAATATCCATCAGAAATGATTTAATATTTGTGTTTTTAATTCTTTGGAATCCTCTCTACAACTGGAATCCCAACATCTGGATGACACATATGGGTTATATGGGGTATTAAAATGGTCTAAAGGAGAGAAATTATAATGTTTAGGGATTTACCCTATTACAAACATTATCCTTTCAGAAAAAATCCGACATAACATCTTTATATTGAATCATCTAATAATTGTGACTCATTCACTAGGAATATAACATTCACAGATCCATTAATTCTAACAGACACATGCTCACATCAACCACTAACTTCTAATAGCCCATTAAACAACAAGTATAACTCATTCATATGTATTGTTCACCTTTCTATTAAGCAACTATTAAAAAACACATGAAATCTAGTTTCTATAAATATAAAGGGTCACCTTTGGGAACATATAGAAATACATCCACACATAATTTATATAGTGTTGAAACTCTTCCAAAATTTTGGAATGTCCCTAAATCCTAATATTCATAAAATTTCATTTTTTGTAAAAATTACTTAACCAATTGTTTAGTCCACCCACAAAAAAATTTTATTTTAATATTGTAACATCCATAAATAAAAGTAGGTACCTATTTATAAAATCCCCAACACATACCAGCCAAAACCATTACATATATTACTGAAAAATCAGCTTTAGACCCACTCTTTGGACCGATAATACTACCAAACAACACTTTAAACGTATCATAAAACATATATAATCTCTACAAATACCCAATACACATTTTTTAACCAATTATCATCCATGAGAACATTCTTAATTTTCTATGCATTTGTAATAGTTCAAATAGTTAAAATAATAGAATTAAAATAAAATTGAAGATGTAATCAAAAATTAAAAAATCTTTTGTTTTGGAAAATAATTTATATAAACCCACACCATAAATGGTTTAGGATGTTAAAATTGTGTCCATATCAACGCACTGAGGAATGATGACCAATGAGCCCAAATTATTGCATATCCTAGTTTATCCCCTATAATGGGTGGAGAATGTACATGGCTTAATACTAAAATGATCTGATACAAGAGGTGGTCACTTAACCCCAAAAATTTAATTAAATAAAAAAGAAAATATTATTGTATAATTGAGGTGAGATTATCTTTCACCATCTAATAATTGATCAAAAAATGATACTTTCCATCATATAAACATTAGTGAAATGCCCCTAAATGGAATTCAGATTTAGTGCAATCATCCAATTAGCACTATTCAATCCACATTAAATGATCCATGTAAAATATTCAAACCATACAGAGCCAACAATCCAAATAATAACTAAATTCTTAGATTCATTACTATTTCTATCCTACTATTAAAAAACTATGGAGTTTAGATATGAGAAATAGGGATGATTCTATCATCAAGAGTCACCCATAGTTGATTAACCAATTGCAGACACACCATGTAAATGATTGTTATTCCGTGTTCCAATTACCAACTTTTATAAAGTGAAATCCTCCCCTTTTGAGAAGCATATATCTATATCTTTAGCTCTAATGAACCCTTGGAGTTATTACAATTTTGAGTCCCTAGTATTGCTTTACTCAATATGAATATAATCTTGAAAATATTTTATCTAACACAAGTAATATGTAATGAAAGGAAATGAATGATATGTATCCCCACTCCACATTCTTTATTTATTAACATCTTAAGAAAATAATTATTAATATTTAAGTTAACATACCTTCTGATTTTCATCAACCATCATCCAATCCCAGTAGATGGGAGAATCAACCAATATAGTTCAATTAAAATTAATCCTAAAAAATTAATTAGAATAAGTGATCTTATTATCATCAATGAAACTCCTAAATGAGTGATCCAAATAAACACCATTTATCATCTACACATTTAATTATTCAATAACAAGATACCCACTAACCATTATAGAATTAGCTAAAAAGGAATATTCCAATTTTTATCATCATCAATATCATCTCCATATCTTAGCATTACACCACTAAACCAAAACATATTCACAAGAATGGTGAAATTACTCAAAGTTGGGATCCCATTAAAATCCTAGTCTAATTTTATAAATAATTCTCTCATTAATATGAACATATTTTTTTTATGAAATCTCCCCTTATAATATCTTTGGTAGGTGAAAATGTCATCCATTTCAACCCACAGATCATGATTTTCTATGAGGAACTTCTTGGAAACCCTATATTGATTTTTAATAATGTGAGTATCATATATATTTTCATCATAAAAAAGTTGGGGGATCCTTGGAAAAAAGTTCATTTGGTGGAGGGATCAGTTTCTCACAACATCTCCCCAATGATATATCTCCAATGGATTGATCTAATTTAGAATTATCCCTACTCTTCATTTTCTTCTAATAATTAGGGTTTATGAACCCATATGGGTCCACCATTTGTTTTTTCCATTATTAATGACTCGATTGGAGACAATATTAATCAACATCATATTATTTTTCATGTAGATCTTGATGTGTTTTGTAAGATTCACTAGCCTCATCCATGTCTACCACTAGGTTGGGGGAATTAGTGGTAGCATCTACTACGATGTGAAAAACATCCAAAACACCTGAGACGTATTAAAACTAAATTGTGTGGGGCGGAGATTCAAAAACATATTGGTCATTGGACACATATTTAAAAGCATAAGAACTTACATCCTTATTTCCAACATCCATCGAACTTTGTCAAATCTTAAGATAGTCACAACAATAATTTTGTATGTTTTCACATACCACCTTCTCAAAGAAAAAATAATTACCATTTTATATCTAGATATGGGATGGTAATCCTTGAGAAATTTCAAACTCAACACAGAAACTAATAAAAAAGGGTCTTGAATAATTAACCATTTGAAATTCCATATTTGGAAGATGGACAATAAGGCAGGAAATAAAATACATGGAAATTTGATTCAACAGGTGAATCAGAATCCCAGGGAAGCCACGCTAGACAGAACAATTGGAGGATTCCTTTGAGGATCAAAATATAGGGTCCATTTTAAAACATTCATACAGTAATACATAAATTATTTACCGCGTCATCATTTTTATGTCAGCTATAAAAAACTAACATGAAAATCTTAAAAACTTTATTTAGCAAGTTGTTATATTAAAACTGACGTAAAAACTAATTATTAGGATTTATCACATTGGTTATAAAATAACTGAAATGATAAATCAAGTATATTCTTTATCATGTCTTCTATTTTATAATGAATGTCATAAATCTTATTTATTTCATCAATTATCATATAAAAAACTTAATTAATAAAATGCTATCACATTATTATGTCATTTATATAATAACTGAAATTATAAATCATTTTATCACGTCTTTTATTAAATAACAGATGTGATAAATTTAAAAAATATTATCACATTAATTATTTAATAACTAACATGATAAATATTTTACAAAATTTTATGAAGTCAAGTTTTGTGTTATTACACAATTTTTATTTTGGGCGACAATGACTCTGTTTCTCTCACACAGAAACCCTAAATTCATCTAATCGATCATGTGGCCACCAAAATGATTTTGAAAGCTTCATTCATCGTGTTTCTCATTGTCACATCTATCTTCTCAACTTGAAACTCTTAAGTAAGCTTCACACACTTTGATTTTGTTCATTCCTGGATTCCCTAAATCTAGTTTTGTGATTCCATTGCGTATTTCACTATTTCTTATTTAATGTTGTTTTGTATCCTGATATTGTTTTATCATTGGTTGCTCGTAGATTCCCTAAATTTATGGTAGCCCTGAATTTTATTTTCTGATTTTGTTTTCACTATTTTTTGTTTATTATATTAACACATAGATAGAAATGAATTTATGTTTATTAATTTTTTCTCCTTGTAATTCCATAGAGAATAGATTATGGATTTATATATTTTTTAATAATTAGGGTGTCATCTCTTTGTTTAGGAGGTTATAGAGAAGTTTTAGGTGAATGGAGGGGTTAAAATTTCCTCATTTGGAAGAGAATTGGAAATTTGTGTTCATTGAATAAGAAATGTTATTGGGGCTTCTTATGATATTTAGTAGTAGGGATTAATTTTGGTTTTAAGTATATATTATATCTATATATAAGAGGTTTGTGTAGTTGATGTTATTTTAATTTTAAAAAATATGAATGTAATTCATTTATTTTCTCTAACCCAGTGCTCCATCATTTGACCTGGTAGGTCAACTATGAGACCTTCGGCATGCCTCCACATATGAAAAGTGTTGTTGAATAATATGGAGTTTAAAATTAATATAGTGTGGTGGAAATTAATTATTGTAAAATCATGCAACTGGAGAAGAAATATAATATAAGAGTTTAGTGAATAAGAAAAATAATATGAATTATTTAATTAAAATCCAATGATGAGATAGGAAAAGTGTAATAAATGTAAACTAAAAATCATAAAATGGTATAAAAATATGAATTTAACTAAATTTTGTACATAAAATAATATTGTTGAAAGACAAAAAGATTCAAATAAAGACTCTAAAGACGATAGTGTTTAACCCCATGTTGGTCTCATTTCAATGATCTAACTTATCCATCATGTTATAAATCATAGGTTATTCATGGATTACTTTAATCTATGTTTTGTAATTTAGTTGATTATCTCGTTCAATATTAATTGTTGAAGGTGTTTTTGTATCCTGATATTGTTTTATCAATGGTATCCTAGAATTTTTATTGAATGGTTTTTTCCTTTATTTTCTTATATTATTTCCAACATGTATTATATGGAGATAAAATTAAATAAAAATATTTTATTAGATATGCATACCATCTCACCCAATAAACATTATTTATGTATCCTAATGTATTATAAGTGGATTATATGATTAGAGTTAGAGCCTGTATATTTGGCATGGTGAAACTAGGAAGAATTTCGGTTCTACTGATGATTATGCTTTGCAAGATTGTAACTCTGGTGAAATTGAAGTCATGATTCATGATATTGAAGAAGAAAAATAGGGAAAGAACCATCAATTGAGAATCTTTAGGGTGATGATGAACACCCATTGTATCCTGGATTTAAATGTATTACAATTTTATTTTCAGTGTTAAGATTTATTTACCATAAGAGAAAGCATGGATGGAGTGAAAAGAGTTTTACAGAGCATCTACAATTGTTGAATGCAATTCATCCTAAATACAATGATCATCCATATTCATATTATATATCCATGAAAATATTATGACCAATGGGATTGGGATACACGAAAATACATGCCTACTTGAATGACTATGTGATATTTAGGAAGGAATATGGATTCCTGTTAGAGTTTCGTAAATGAGGGACATCATGGAATAATTTGAAAGAAAAATCACAGGCTGATATAGATATTACAGAGATCCCTACAATGTAATTTTGTTGTATTCCTATAATTCATCTGTTGAAAAGTTTTTTTCTAATTCACATGATGAAAAAATGAAAAGATTCCTTGTTTATGAGTGGATATGTGATGGGAAAATACATCGTCTAGAAGATTTTCCAATGTGGATGAAATGTTTTGAGAATTATAATACATTCGTAAACGAAGTTAGAAATCTCAGATGTGGGTTATATAAGTATAGAATGAATCCATTTAGGAGCCTTAGTAGCACACATAGTTCATGGATTTTTTATTGGTAATTGAAAAACCTATCTCTCGATTTTTCTATGAAGTGTAAATATTTCATGTTGATTTTAATAATCTCTAGACCAAAGCAACCTTGAAATGATATTGATGTGTTCATGTCACAATTAATTTATGATTTGAAACTCTTATTGTAGGATGGTATTAGGGTGAATGGTTATTGTAAAATGGAATATTTTCAACTCCATGCAGTGATGATGTTCACTATAAATGACTTCCCAATGTATGGAAATCTATCTAGATATAATGTTAAGGGGTATAAAGCATGTCTAATTTGTGAACATCAGACTACATATTGTCAATTTCATCATGGGATAAAAACAGTATACATGGGTCATTGAGTTTTTTTTCCAATAGATCACTCTTATAGAATATTAAAAAATCTGTTCACTAGTCATAATAATTTGATATTTCTCCATAACATTTATCCATTAATGAGTTCTTTGATATGGTGAAAAACCATTATTTGATTTGGGAAAGGAACATAAATCATGTAATGATAGTCATATTTGGATGAAACGGTCAATATTTTTAGAGCTACCATATTTGAGATATCATAAAGTGAAACATAAAATTGATTTCATGCACATGGAGAAGAATATTTGTGAAAGTTTCATTAGAACATTATTTGATATTAAAAAAAAGAAAAAATATTGGTTGAATGAAATATTGGACTTACTAACAATGTAAATACATTTGGAGTTATCTCCCACTTCTGATGGAATAAAAATATTTCTTCTCCTAGATAGTCATACATTATCCAAATGGAAAAAATTAACTTCATTCGGTTTCTTCAGGATATCAATGTGTCACATGGTTAATCTTATAATGTAAAAAAGAATTTCTCCTGAAAATATTCTATGTTGATAGATATGAAATCTCATTATTATCACATCATGATATAACGTCTTTTACCAGTTGTATTGTGTGGAATATTTCCCATCCATATCAAAAATACTATCATGAAAGTGTGTTATTTTTCAGTGCAATTTGTAATAAGGTGATTGATCTGGAAGCTATGAATGTTTTGAAAAATAAATCAACTTCTATAATTTTTCAATTGCAAATTTATATTCCTCCATCTTTTTTTTTGATATTTTGGTGAATTTAATGGTTCTTATGGTTATATAAAAAAATCATTGTGGACCTATATATCTACATAGTATGTATCCTTTTGAAAGGTATATTAAGATAATAAAGGAGAATGTTAATAATACATAACAACATGAACCCTCCATTATTGAAAGGTATATTTCTATGTATGTTGCGGCGTTTTGTAATAGCTACATGTCTAAGGTGGAGCACACTGGACTGTCTCCATCTTTCCTTGAATTAGTTAACAATGAGGAAAATGGATTCATTGATTGAACGGAAAATCACTGTTAGTTGAACATATGAAGAACATAAATTTATACATCATGAATAACATGGTTAATTCTCAATCATATATAACATTTCATATTAATGATTTGAAACAATTTCATCCAATGAAGAAATAAATTTTGATTATGAATGAGCATAAGAAAAATTTTTGGCCATGGTTTAAAAATTCCATGATTGGTAGATCAGATGCATCATAGACATTAAAATGGTTAGTGGGTGGTATAAGTTGAAATGTGATAACATGGTCCAGATATGAAATTAATCGGTATATATTTTACATTAATGCTCAAGAAAATAGAATGGTAGTTCAGAATAGTGGTGTATTAATGTTCGCAAAAGAAATAAATTTTTTGAGTTCTAAAGACAACAACCCAATTTTTGCATTAGGTGCATATTATGGAGTCATTGAATAAATATGGTAGGTTTATTACATTAAAATTATAGTTATTTTGTTTAAATACAAATTTTTTATCAGTAATAACAGTTCCAGACATAGTGAATTTGGAATGAAACTTGTTAATATGAATAGATTGGATGACACAACCGATTATTTTATAATGAAAACACATGGAAAACAAATTTTTTATGTTCTTAATCAATCTGGTATTTAGTTGTCTATTTTTTAACATGAAAAAAATATATTGGTGATAATTAACATAATGATGATTCTGATTTATGTGAGATCCCCAATTCCATGAAAATATTAATAGATAATAATGATCAGCATGTGGTAAAGATGGTTTGTTCTATAAGGAACGATAATGTCTAATGAATATGGGAAAACAATCCATTAGTAAATTTATAATATTATAGGTAACATATGTTTATTTCTCATTTACAATTATTAATTTTATAAAATGTGAGATATTGTATTTTTTATTTATTAAAACACATATTAAAATTAATAAGTATAAATTTATGTACATTTTAGCTTAGTTTTGTTTTGTTTACAAGGTTTTCCATTACATAACATATATATTTATTCATGTTTTTGAATGAAAATTATTTTAAATCTATATGTTAAAAATTATTTCTTTTTGTAAAAAATGGATTTATTGGGTTGGAATATTTTAAGTATGCATACACTAATTTTGGATTTGTTTTCAATAATTTACATGAGAATTCATATATCATTAGTATTGTTAGTATTTTAGTTAACTATAAAAAATATGAAAAATAATGTTTAATGTTTTAGATTACATTTTTGTTTCATAAATTTTTGTTTATTATTTACATTAGTATTGTAATATGTGAATTTTTTTATTTTGTGTACTAAATGTTTGATTCAATTATTTGAAGGATAATGAAAGATAAATCTGTTGATCAATTAAAAACTTCTAGAGATGAGCATAATGACCATACCACTTGGGAGGAACATCCAAATTCTTCTCTTGATGTTCCTAAATCTTCTCCATATTCTCCCACTTTGGAGAAGAAGTGTTTGATGGTTGGTAAAGGTAGAAACACATGTTTACCAAAATTATCACTTTCTTGTAGCGAGGACTAGGGGATAATTTTTTAATTTGATGAGAATGATGTTCCAAGAGGTCCTAATGAAAAATAGTTCAAGATATTTTTATGAACTCTATGTAAAATAAAATTCATCATTTTGACTAATAATGGGAGAAGTTTTGACAAAACAACACTAGCTAAGTTGTGGAAGATCATTTTTGTAAGCAATATTATTGTTGTTGGATTAATCATTAAATGTTTATAGTATAATATGTTTTCCCTCTTCTTTATAAGATGACATTTGATGTACCTGACACGAGAAGAGTCATGAAGAAATGTTTATCGATGGATTCTAAGAGATATAGGGATTTTTAATCATTCCTCATATATGATTACATTTTTATGGATAGGAAACATGACATTCAATGTCATATATATCCTATTATATATAAAGACACATGTGAAAATTTTGTCAAAATTAGAAAGACAAGATTCATTTTTTGTTACGTACAATGTAATCCTTTTGAGGTTTTATTATATAAATGATCTTATTAATGACTTTTTAATGATTTATTAATCATAATTTATAGGAATTTAGGAGATCGCATCCAGAAGTAAAATACAGAAATGTATACCCTCAAAGTTTATCTCATGGAGGTTATACTTTATGGGAAGAACTACTGATAGATAAAACAAAAAATAGAGTTGTGTCTTTAATCTATGGAGAGGTTTCCTCTCCATCCCCCAATCTAGACATGAAAAATGGAAGAGGTTTCAGATGATAAAAAGGGGGAAATATTTTATAGACGAATCAATGGTCATAGTCGAGAGGATTTTATGTTTTATAATTTATTTATTTATGTAAAATTGAATCTTGATATATATTAAAACATTACATAATTTCTCAAATAATTCACATAGGATTCTCTTGAGGAGGAGGTAACACTGAAGGTATTTAAAGCTGATGAGAGGCATGATATTTTATTTTCTACAATGGGAAATCCTGAACACATGGGTTGTGTACGAGGATACCTGGCGGGTGTATCGATAAGAAAAGTGTTACCATGTTCTCTATCTTCTTACATGGATGGATTATATAAAAAATAGAATCTTTGGAGGCATAAAATCATTATTTTAATGCAGTAATGGAGGAAAAAATCAGGGCATCAATATAGTATATGTTTGTAGACATGCCAAAACCATTTCGGACTACATCTCCTTCTCCACCACCACTAGAAGTTCCCAATCCCCCCCCTCCACCTACAGACCCCTTTATTTATCCAATTACTCCACATATATGCCCCATTATTTATCCCCCACCTACATCTATAGACCCCATTTTTTATCCTACTCCTACAACCCATCCTCTAGATTCTCTTAGTTATTTTGAATTATATATTGATGATCTTCACTACAATATAGTTGCATATCTTTTGATATATTATAAAGGGGATAAAATAAAATCATCAATAGTTAGAGGTTGAACATCATAGGGTAACTATATAGGATATTATAGATATATGATTAGGAGAACCATTACCTATAGATAAGGTGACGACAATTGGTCAATGTATCTGCAACTTTTTAGTTTGGAAATCTAGACTTCTGCGACCCATTACCATATAGGTAAGTGTATGTTTTTTATTTTTTTTATTATTGTATTAAATTTATTTTATCATTTTAAAGATAATATATTTATGTATTTATTCACATCAATACTTTAATGTTAAAGAAATACATTATATCCAATAACAAAGACAAAGGGTTGTGACATAAGATTCAGATTGTAGTAGTTTTGAAATATTGTCAAGATATTTAAATTATTTTATTGTTCATTATACATTTATAATGTAATACCATGAATTTGGACATGAAATAGATGTGGGGATTCCAAAAAATGATATAATGGAGATTGTTACTGGAGATAAGTTATTAATCAACATGGTGCATGTTTTTTCCATGTATCTCTTAAAAAATCTTCCCCTACATTAAATTTATTGAAAATTTATACTTATATATGTTCTTTATTAGGTATATTTGTAAAATGTGTTAGAGAAATGAGCAGATAGTTGTATCTATGTTGATTGACCTGAATTTTATTTCACCCAAAGGGCATGAATTGGTTGAGGAACAAAACACAATTTACATTAATGAATAATCTCAATATAATATAGTTACGTAGGGTTGGATATTTCCTTATGTTGAGAGGAATGAAACATATATATATATATAAATTATTTATCATTTAATATAATTTCCAATCCCATTAAATTTTCTTTTATATTAGTGACCATTGAATGTTATTTTTTTCATGGGAGATAACACATTTTTGGATAAGCTATGTACATGGCGATGGGCAAGGAAATTTTAAGAAACTCTTGGAAAGTTATGTTTTAATTTCATAATAGTTATTTATATTATAATAAATTTTAAATTTATTTAATTCATATTATTTTCTAATATGGAATGGGAATTATTTAGATGATCCAAAAATAAAAATAGTCCCAAGATCAAATATGTAAAAATAAATGAGAATATCCATTTATAATTAGTACTTTTTGGATGTATTATATAAAAGTGGTATTTTTATTTGAAAAAACTCATTTAAAATGATTTTTATAAATAAAATGGTTTCATTGAATATGGATTTTAATTGTTAAGATTTATATATTAAATAATTACAACTGGATTAGTTACAAAGATCAACAAGGTCAGATTTTCTTATAAATTTTTCCTTAATATTCCATTTCATTTATTCACTATACATGTAAACAACATTAATTTTACTTGTAGATATTTTATGACCCTCAACCTTATAGTGCACAAGTTGTTAAACACTAACATGTGGAAGAGTAAAATTATATTATAGTGTTGATTGGATTCATGTTTTCTTAGTGAATATTGTAATTTTTAATGCTATAATTATAAATGTATATTTGACATTTTTGGTTGGATTTAGGTTTGTTTTTAGTCCATATTGAGATTTTTGTCTATTTTAAAAGAGAATGTGTAATATTTTACATGTTTTTCTTATTTATCGTCAATTTTGTCTGGTTTTTGGTCTAGTTTTTTGTATAGTTTTGGTTGTTCTAGGTTTGGTTCTATAGTGGAAAAGAACAGTTTCATAAATTCATTTTTTTAAAAAAATAGTAAATAAGTCAGTTATAGAATAACTGATGTAAAATATACTTAGGATCATGTTGTTCCATGTCATTGTTTTATAACCATAGTGGTATATAGTTTTTTGTGTTTGTTCTTAAATATCTGATGTGAAAAACATTCATTTGGTTTAATTTTTCATCTTGGTTATTAAATAGCTGACATGAAAAATTCATCCGGATCGTGGTTTTGCACATAGATTATATAAAAAATGATGTGGTAGACTATTTATTATGTTGTATATTTGATAACTGACATGATAACCTTCACGGAAGAATCAATTACTACGATTATTTAATAAATACCATGAAAACCCACCGAAAAAATCATTTTTATATTAAAAACTGATAGAAAATGTGATTTCTTATGTATCCTCCAAAAACATCCCCATAAAAACAATGTAAAAACCCTAAAAACCCAACATAAAAAATAGTTTTTTTAATAGTGATAAAACATCCCCAAATAACCCACAGGAATATTTTCCCATGTCTACTGTACTATTTCTCAAAACAGATGTTTGAAAAATACATTTGAATAATTCAAAACCCCAAAACGGATGCCAGTAAATCCAATTTCATCCCGATATTTCCATAAAAAATTCCATGAAAACCTAAACATCATGAATTTCCTAATGAGAAAATAAAACATGAAAAAATAGGGTGAACCTCATTAGTTAATAATTAAATCTCTAGATGACCTGTGTGTTGAAAATTCATCAATTATATGCATAATTTATTATATGTGACACCACATACATTGGGTTTCTTAGGAAGCGTCCCAAGATTAATGTGCAAGCCACAAAAAAATAGTATATAACATGATAGTTTATACACATACATTAACGGTGTATGTCCACACGTCCCGTATGTTACATGAGGTAGCTAAGAAATACAATGTGGATTATATTTTTTCCGATGTTTCATTTTCTAAAAATTCATAGAGTGTATTGGTATCTAAAAAATTAACCGATTATTGTTATTATTTTCAATATATATCTTTTTTTATGTTTTCTATTTGGTTATTGATGATATTTTTCAAGGATATATATGCAATAATATCATTTAGCTCAACATGGAAGACGATTGGGATTCTGAAAGGGGACAAGACAATACAAGGGGTCATGTGTCCGTGATTTTATTTTATGTGATTGTATATTTAGATAATGTATCATATATTACTTGTATATCTAGTCCCTACCAAATATATTATATACAATAGAATCTATGGTATTTTTTCTTTTGCAGTTATGCCCCTCCTTATCTATTGTGTCAAACTCATGGTGTGGGTCCTCTATCTATGAATTAGTGTAACCCTTCATCTGTTATGTCCTAATTGAATAGAAAACACATAAATTTCATATAGATTATGAAATTTAGTTGTCCCTAATAATTTGGTTATTATAGTGGTGTGTTATATCCAAACCAATCAGAATCATCCTGGGTAAAAGAATGTTTAGAGGGACACCCGATGTTTGCATGCAATAGGCCACCGAGTAGGTGTATCCAACGCATGTGTTCCCTTATCTTAAATAATAAATACATAAGAATTTATATATAGTAGTATAATTAATATAGATAAGAATCTAAGACATTAAATAATGTAATAAAATAGAGACCCAAATTAGAGAATGAAAAAATGGTCTGAAATTAAAAAATTGGGAAATACAGTCCCACCAAAACTATAAAAGATCCCAATGTGTTAACAAAAGGGGATTTCTATCAAATATAAATTCATTGATGGTCATGTGGCCCATTAAGAAAAACTAAGATACACCAAATATTGGTCCCACTAGGATTCCATTGATGGATTTCTCTTATACCTAATACATAATACATTTGGTCAAAGCTTGTGCAGGGGTGAGTAAAACAATAACTATTAGAACACCCCAAAATAACTAAAAATGAGCTAAACAATGTCATATAAACATCCATATTTGTTGAATGAATAATAAGTATATGAAATAAATATATGATCAAAGATAACCATAATGTCCCACTGAATTTTCATGACTTCACTACTAGTATAGAGATACAGTTCGAGGGTCAAATACAACACCCATCCAAGAGAACTCACTCCACGAGTCTCATTAACACTAATAGAACTAATATGTGAGTTCATAATCATATATTGATTACATATTGATGTACAAACTGGAACTCATATGATATTGATCTGTATGTATGGGAACAATCCTAGGGTCTATGTTCGAAACCTAAAAATATCTAGAAATACCCACTATGAAGGGAATCAAAATACAAGGATTTCAGATATTGGATTCCTTCTACTATGTTATGATTAATGAGACATAAAATCACATAGTAGGAATCATAATATATACCTGACTCTACCTTTTAATAACCCATATTGGGGATGACTCCACAAATTCTTTGGATGAAATGAGACTATGTACCACATAGTGATGGGTTAATAAAATATACCCATACTAAATCATTGTGAGCAAATACATCCATTCTAATATCTTAGTAGGAAAGTAGAAAACATTTTCTCTTACCAACCTAGGAATATGTATATAACCTATACATGGGACACATGGTTTATCACACATTTTCAAATCCTACTCGTATATATGTTTTGGTTTCTGTATAGTACCCAAGGACTTATACATTACCTGGGTCCATTACCATGTATTTTTGGATGGTATATGCCTATTTTCAAGCCATGACATCAAAATTCATGTTAACCACGTACTTGATAATTTGATATTATATCAAACTGAAACCCAATCACTGTATGGAGGGGTCCCCACAACTTTTTTTATTCAGAAATATATTAAGTATAGATCAGAATTTCAAGGAAGTAGTAGATATTCATGTATGTTAACTCTTGAATTTATATCCTCCACATATACCATAATTATATTACATAACACTCAAATTCTCATTTTCCATGTATGTGACATCATTAGGGGAAGTATTCTTATAACCATTTTCTCATAAATATCTGAAATTTTCACCTCTAGAGGAACCCACTTGATCTGAATAAATGAAACTCCAATTAAAATACCACTATTGGATTATTTTTTCTTCCATGACACCATTTTCACATCTACAACCCAAATATTTTAAAAACATATATATATATATCTTTACCAATGAGTTATTTTATAGTGATCATCTTCTTGGGTATAGAAAATTCATTGTTCAATCATAATAATGAGGATGATTTTTCAAATAAAAAAGGTATAAAGACATAAAACAAAAAAGTTATCATTTAATGAAGGTCATGTAAATTTTTCCATCATTGATGGAGTTTGAATAGTTGAGAGGATTATAAAATTTACATATAATTAATATGAAAAATGAAATTATGGGAAAATTAAATGTTCAACTAGAAAATAAAAAATGAAATAATCTATGGATTAATATCTAATAAAATTACTCTATTTTAATTATAGAGATCACGAAAATGAAGTAAAAATGAAAAACAAAATCCCTAGTTTTTATAGGATTCATTACTCATGATGAAAAATCTAGCATTGTTGTCATTGATGAGAGTTTAAGTGTTTTTCACATGTTCTTCTCCAATCCTCTATCATTCCTCCTCTTCAATCATCACCATCAATGTTCACCACCATGATCAAATAGAGTTGAATTAAATGTTCTATAAATTAAGAGTAAATAAATTTATTTTAGAGTTCACATTTCTAATACTTTTCTCATGACTGTGTATTAGAAAAAAACCATTCTTGGGAACTCATTATGTATCACCTGGAGTAATATATGAAATATATATTTAACAATTGACTAATTTTTCCCATCCATTACTCATTTTTAAAAATATTACATAATTTTCTAAAATAACTTCATTTATATTATATATTTTATTTTATTGTTTTAATATTTCAATGCTGAGCATCTATAGGGCTTGGAAATATATATAAAATTCATTCCTTGAAAATATTCTATGAAATTTTTTAATGTTTCAAAAATAAATAAAGTGTAAATAAATTCTTCCCATATTTAACTATTTTAATTCACTATAGAAAACATTACTCCTTGATATGTTTTTACTAGGATCACTTTTGGTTCTCCCTCTCCTAGTGCACTACTGAAGATTATCATTTAGGTAATAAACATGCACTTAGAGAATTGTTCACCTTTGAAGGAATCCTCACATAGATCATTGATGGACATTAGTTTCTCTAAAATAGGCATCCCTATAAAAAAATCTCTTTCTTTCACTAGTTTGTAATGTGCAATAGATTAGGCATGTATCTCTACAACTATGAAAAATTGAAATTGAAAAACATCTTGACTTACTCTGGTGTTGTATAAAATCTATATTCTACTATGATATCCATATGTTTTACATGTAATGGTTCAATGAACCTCATAGATAAATTAACACCACATAAAAATATCTAATTTCTTTTCCAAAATGATCCATTCTTGAATAAAAGGTCTATATTTTTGAACTAAAATGTCCTTCATCATCAGTCAATATTATACTTCTAATATAATTTGTAATTCCTCATATACTTCTATATGATTACTAAATTATCTATCATCACATGAAACATCTCTCAGTGAAAAATCCATTTCTATCCTATCTCCATCTAGTATAATGATATCCTTCAGTCTCTCTATTACAATGACTCAAGGGGTTACATAAAAATGGTGTAATGGTAACTATTGACATATGAAAATTCCACCAAGGGTAGGTGATCCTCCAAGATGAGGAAAAAATTCAAACTTGATAACCAAAACATGTTCTATAGGATGGGAATGGTCTACACTATCCATTCAGGTATTTGTGGATATATTATCGTATTCATCTATATCGAAGTATAGAAATTTTCCCCTAATCCTCTATATATATGGTTAATTAAACAATAATCATGTTCCAATACAATCATTGAGTAAAATCCATAAAAATTTTCGATCTCATATATGTATATTTGTTTGAAAATATCCACATAATTCTTCTCTAAATTTGTAAATTTGCTGGCCAAAATGGTTTCCCATTCCACAGTCAAAAAGATATGATGAAAAGTAATTCTTGATCATGTAAATTTAATAAATAAAATACGTAAAGATACTGTCCAAATATAACTTTTTTAGCATGAGGGATTAGGCTATGCCCACCGGTACCCGATGATTTTTCATCACCATATAAATAGTGTGGAATTAATATATTATTTTAACTACACTCGACTTCATCCAAGGAAACAAAAGGTAATGTTTACTGACCAATTACATTTTTTCAACATTTTTATGTTCAAATAAGGGGGAAGTGTGAAAATCCATTAATAAAGAATCTCAATGAATTTATGGTACCATCACTTTTCCTTGAAAAATGATTATGTTCTCCCCACATTTAATAAACCTATCAAGACCATGTCCTATGAATATATTATTTGTATCAAACATGCAATAGAATTCTCCCAAATATTATTCCCATATATACTTGAGATTTTTAGGGGTCAAAACAATCAACTATAGATACACATATCCACCCATATTCATATAGATTAATTTAAATGAGGTTAACTACTCCATTTCCACCCTCGTCATCTGTAAATGATATTTACTTGTATGATAAAAAACCAACAGTTTTTTTTCCTTTGAGTATATGTTATCTAAAATTCATAGTACCATTTGAAATACAACTATTTACCATTCTTTATGATAATTTCTTCCTATCAGAATATATACCTGATAATCATACGATGAAGATAGATGTGGAAAAATTGTTCCATATGATAGTTTCACCATGTATTCAATGTTAATACTATTTCTTACAGCTATTAATTATGGGTCATCTTATGATACACATGGGGTATAAGATTTTGGGATCGAAAACAAATAATATATTTCCTCTACATCAGAATGAATCAAATTATAGTTATAAATGAATTACAAAACATGACACATTCCATACACACCAAGAGTGGTGTCAATAGGGGGAACCTATCAATATTTTCCATAGAGAATGAAAAGAATATTATCTGATGTCCATACACATAAAATGTATTCGATTCTAGTCCAAGGAAGTCAAATTCACCCATATATTATAGAAATTGATCAGAAATGACAAATAATTTCCTCCAAATCTAAGAAATATTTGCAATATGGTCTCAATATTATGTTGAACCATAGTTAGTACAACCTCATTTTTTCAATATTTTCACGCCAGATCTGTATTTTGAGAAGAAATTTCATAGGATGTAGCCCTATAAATTCCATAATGTACTCTTCAATAGATTCATATAATCATGTTTCTCTTAGTGTACATCCAAAACCATACTCAAATTTCCAATATGCTCCTCTTCTAATTTAGAGTACATGAGGATGTAAATTTTTTATAATACCATTAATCTGTATATTAAGGGATTTAAAATATGGTTCATGAGTTCTATGAAAATAGCTATGGTTTTTTTCATTTCAAATGGAATCAACATGTACTCATTATGACCAAAATGATAATGATATTCTATAATTTCTATATCCTTCCTTGAACACTGAGTTGATAACAAAAAAACTAGGTTCAATCATTGAGAACCACATCACCCCTATAAACAAGTCAATTAGGTAATAAATTATCATAGTTTTATATTTTTCTTGATAGTTCGTTGATTTAGGTGGAGGTAATCCATGAATGACCTCAATCTCTCTTAATCCTTCCAAGAGAACAACAATAGTGCTACCGAGGGGTATACACTAGGGCATACAATGATCTTCTATGATAGATTTTCAAAATGAAAATTTTTCTTTGGTATCTATTTAGGGGTGATATGATATTCTAGAGAATATAATGGTGGACTCTATGGGTTTAAGCGTACAGAAAATTTGATCTCTCGATCGAGAGGTATGACTGAAATAACCTAGAGAATGGAATTATCATACAACTCCACCACTACAGGGAATTATAAAATCATAGTGTCTACTACTTCAATGAAAATACTGTCTTACTAATGATAAAATAAATGTATAATCCTGTATATGAGCCCATTTTTCTTTACCTATCATTCCTTCATTCCATCAAATTAAAATTTCATCCCATAAACTTGAATTCATTTCATCTGATGCCTAAAATAGTAACTTTTTTTCATAGAAATTTCAGAACTAGTCTATGACTATAATGAAATCATAAAACCTAATCATAATTGTAAATAGAGCCCATTTTAGGTACTCTATTGTAGGTTTTAGTTCATACTATTGTAAAAACACTGTGATGACATAATCTTCATTAGTAGGATTCACTAATCATAATGTTTGGTAAATCAGATACATTGGAATTTGAAGACCATGATTAATTGATCAGTATGAAATATGTATCTTGTATCTATATATTTAAAATATAAATAAAGATTATTTAAAACACAAATCAGGCCTTAAATCATAAATATACCCCTAGATCGATATGCATATACTACCTATTTGTACCTATGTATATATGAACATGATCATAGAGTCGTCTATAGACCACCTGGAGGTGGTAGTAGTGGTAACGAGTCATAATGTCATCCACCTCCATGTGATCTCTTAAATTCCCTTCTACGTCAGCCACCCAACAAACCTCCTTGTCCATGCCACCACCTATACCATTTAAAATCATAGATTGTCTCCCTATCTAAAATATGGATGGTCAATAAATCTTATGTCATATAACCTCTCCCATAATAGTAGTACCACCACCTATCACTTTTGTGACTAAAATATCCCTTAATTCCATACATAGTTGTACATATGTCCTAAGGCTGCCTCTGAATCCACCTAAAACTAATGTATCACTGTCTTTGATTTTGACATCTAGTTGTTGATGTCTTATCTCCATGGATTTTGGTTATATACCAATCATTATTTGACTTCTCTAATAATAAGATCTACACAACTAAGGCATGCTCAAACACCCTATCATATCAGGAGTTGAATAGAGATACCACTCATTCTAAAATATCTTAGTGAATACCAGGATCAATGGTTCATGGACGAGAGTATATACCATGAACAATTTATATGGAATAATATGAGAGGTTGTTGAACATAAATTTAACCACTAAAACTGACATGTTTCCCTATTGAATCTAGAAAACCACATTGATACCTAATACTTGAAATTTCATCGAGTATAACTCATTTCAATAGAGTCTATAAAACCATATCCATGAAATTTTAACCCGATATCATCAACAATCGCTATCGCCTAGATAGACTATAGATATTCCACACCACTAGGAGTTACATCTTGTCAGAAGGGTACCTAAGAAAGTAGATTACTCACATTACTATCTCAACCAAATGTTTTTCCTCTTAGGGGTTTAGCTTAACCCAAAACCTTTGAGGCATTTTCCTATATAAATTATTGAACACAGTCATCCCATTTTCATAATTCAAGGATACTAAATATATATTCGTATGTTCAACATGTTCATTTTGTATTGGAAATCTGCCCAGAGGAGACAACTCTTACACAAGAGTCAATATCGAGGCACCATCCATATGTGTATCATTATTATAATCTAACAAAAAATCATACCACAAATTGGTCAGGGCATACCTACTATCCCCAAGTATTCGTGTCATGAACATGGGTATGCATAGATAAAATAACCTATACACAATGATTCACACATCTCTATATACTTGAATAATGTTGAATGGTAAAGAAAAATATTTTATAGGAATTCATAACATATATTATCAAATTAGAGTATAAATAATTTTATGAAATGTAAAAGGCATATCTAAAGTCCAACCAAAATAATAATAAATCCCAACCACGTAAATAAATGGGGATGATATCAAATCAAAACCCTAGACCTATTTTTTCATTTAGCATACTTAAGATCCACCTAATCCTTCTTCATCTAAGACTGTATTGAAAGGACTATAATGTTTTTAATAAATGACATATATGGGTAGATCACATGCATGGGTGAGTATATACATATATAGTATGATACCCTAAGTCACAAAAAAACAAAAAATGATCTATATAAAAAAAATACGGTCAGATAATAATAAATAAAAACACCAAACATGCTCATAGTTAAACTTCGCATTCCATTATAATTCTACTACATCACTAAAAACATGTGGATTATACTCGGCACACCAAGGTAACACCCATCCCAGACAACTCATTTGATATGTCTCATTAACAAAAATTGAATTTGTATGAGATTACATACTCAATAGGACTTTCCATATTTAGTTATGAACATAATTTCATTAGATATTGACACTCATGTACGGGGTCAAACATTTCAACATTGGGAGAAACCTGAGCCTATATGGAAAACCCCATTTTTAAGGGATTAGATTCCATGGATATTGGATTTGAGATACCTAACCCTATCCAGGGTATAATGAAATTGGAGATCACACTTGAGGCCTCACAGGATATAGCTAGCTTTCTTTTAGAAAACCCCATTTATGGATCACTCATTTAATGCTAAGAATGGGATTCCACACAATAAAATCATATATATGGGTCAAGAGGATGTAACAAAAATTAATGCTTAAAGGGATAATTCACAAGATAATATAGAAGTTGAGTAGAGAAAAAATTTATTGAACCCTTCCTCAAAGGAGTACAAAATACATATAACGGGCACACGATATGTCCCTCCATTAATGTTCTTACCCATGTCATCATACGAGTTCATGTATATAGCCTGTGTTTTTGTACACACCACTTTTCCACATATAATAGATGACATATAGAGAGGTATTTTACAAGGGATCATAATATATTTAGACCATGTAAATAGCTTTGTGACATTTTTTCTCAAATTGAAACCCAATTGCCACATTGAGGGCATCATATGTTATGCATTCTTCAATACAACACACGCAATGTATATCATAATTTATTATAAATTATATATGTTAACATGTCCTTGTCCTATCATAATCAATACATATTTCAAAATAATTTGTTTCTATAACCCTTTGAATCATACTTAATAGTCACGCTTCATCACTAATGGCCACATTCTGGCCCACATTTCTCATAAATTGTCTGTTACTATTCCATAGAAAAAATATGCTCGATCAATCATGACAAACCATTATATATTGAACCACTATCACATTTTAATCATAGAATCCATTCTTTGATCATATATTAAACCCCAATAGTGTATCTAAAAATAATAATCCATTTTACTAAGGATCCATTCCATACTGATCAGGATCTCGAGGATATTCGTATCATCAGAAAATAAAAATACAAATTATTATAATTCAAATGAATAGATAGATAATGAATGAAAAATAAAAGTGAACATGCAATTAAGGAAACTTTAATATGGTCTTCACGGGTAGAATCAATTTAATGGTGAGGAAAATAATTAGAAAGGATCAAGATTCGAGATTACTTGGTCCAAAATATTATTAATAAAAAAAATTACAGATACCAGAATGATTTTGGAACAAAAAGATACACCAAAAAAGTGGAAAATCATTACCACCCAAAAACACAGCATGAATGTCCTATAAGCCCATACATAAAGTCCCAAATTCCCAAAAGGCTTGAATATAGGACACCCACACTGGATATCAAGGATCAAGGTAACTGTATCATTTTGCAAACATAAATCTTGAATATGGGATTCAATGTGAAGATGATTATAGTAGAAATGTTCTTTCCATCATGATAAAATGTATTCGATCAATTAGAAAATTTCATCAATGAAGAACCCAATAAAAAGGAAAAAGAACTTTCTTGGGAATTATTTAAGGATTATGCATCTAATAGGTTCGAGTTGGTCTTTAACAATTCAATCATCTACTATAGTGTTTATGATCATGGTTAAACATGAAGGTTTAAAATATTTCCCTTAAAAGGGTTTTGATAAAAATTTAAATTTTAGGTCATATCCATGAAAAAAACCCAATAAACCATTACATGACTAATAAAAGTCCCCTTCCATGACCTTGTGGTGAGGAAAGTGATTTATTATGTTTGATATTGATATCTATTATCTTTATGACAACTATCATCAGGCTAATAAAGAAAAGACTCAAGGTCCTTATGCATCTTGAGGATATCACATCCCGATGTTATCATTTTCACGAAACATAAAATGTTTTACCTCATTAGTACTAGATTAACCGACTTCATAAACATAAAATCCATAATATTCAAACACATCCCAGCCATGTTTTAATGATGGTCTCCTTTATAAACTCCATGCGCACTGAGGTCATCACCTTCATCCTGTTGCAAGTAAGATCCCTATGTCCCATCACTACTAGATTCAATATATATCAGGATTCTATCACCAGCCACCCAGAATCGTCTCTACTGGTATCAAACACCCCCCTCATCGTTTGATGTAGAAGATCCTGCGAGCCCCACCGTCAGATCTCAATTTTAAGATACACATCGCTACCGCTTGGAAGAGAATGCCTCTGGGCGGTGATTTGGTAATTTTCCATTCATGGAATTGGTCTTTTACCACTGTCACTACTTCACTGAGAATAATGCTTTTGTTGGGGTCTCATACCTCATGCTAGACATCTCCCCTCATTTCAATGCCATCGCTAGACTCCATCATCTGTGTCATTCGGCCACCATTATGATCAATATTCCCAAATCTCTATTTCCCCAATGTTTTGAACACTCTCATTTCTAGACTAGGATAGATTCCCCTCCCTGTGACACACCTTCATCTCAGTCACTCACTGTCATTTCCTATCCAGATTATTGGCAACTACCAATGCCTCTCAATTATCCTTGAGAAGCACTTTCCCTCATCACCTGAAAAAACCAATGTTTGTTAACAACTGGTGAGTGATAAGTGATATATATAATGGTTTAAAGACCACCTCCAATTTCTTCACTATATTGAGAATTGTTTATTTCTTGACAAGATTCATCCTCATGGAGAAGGCCACCAACTACAAACATCTCAAAATGACTAACAATGCCAGCATTGATCATGAAAGAATTACTGAATTCATCCCCTTTGATAACTAGAGAGAGAGGACATCTATTCATGAGATACAGACCCTCCATTGCAATTTATGGGGAGTAAAATAAAATATTAAAAAATAAATATCTAATTTGGAATTCTTGGAAAATGAAAAATTCAACAGTTAAATAAAACAAATCAATGAATTAATTTATAATTATATTAATTTTTTCATCATAAAAATCATGATCAAGGAATATACAACCTAAACAAAATCCCTACATTGATATTGAAATAATCACTGATAAATAACAATCTTATGTCATTATAATTGATGAGATTTTAATTATTCTTCAATCATTTATCATAGATCATCGTTTGTTTCCTACTCTATGTTTTTCACCAATAGAGTTATACATTATTGATGATCTCCACACATGATCTAGGTCTCTTTGACCAATACATGGATTTTTCTAGAACCATGTTAGAATAGGGTATTGTTAGGGTTATTATTAATTAATAGTAAATAAAATATTTTTAATTTTTAATTTTCAATTTTATATTATATGATTACAGTTAAATAAGATACCCAACATGTTTGAAGATTATATTGTACCCAGTTTTAGAACTATGTTACAAGTTTATCAGTGGTCTCAGTTTTCATATATGTGACTTAGATTGGGATATATTTCATTATTTCTAAATTACTGGAGTTGTGTGTTATATTATATTTAATATTTTTAATATAACATTACCAAGTGTTTATTAAGCTTCATCATCAACTCTGAATTTTCACCGTACCCTAAAAATATTCTATGAATTATTATATATCATAAAAAATAAAAAAATAGAGTCATTACATAGTAGATATCACTCTCATGGCCATCATTTATTCATTGAAAATATGTGGTCCTCCTCCTTCAAGTACTAGTGTACTGACACAGTAATTATGGATGAAAAGATGTAATCCTCCCTTTATTGTGATGTGTGATTAATTGAGTTGATACTTACTTATTATACATCTAGGGTAATAATGTAATAAAGGATATGTTGATCAAATAATTCATAACATGTTACTCCCCTAGGAAACCTTATATTCCACCATGATTTGACATACAACTGGGTAATTGACATTATAATATTTTGATTTTTGATACCCTGAGAACTCATCATTCTAAGGAATATGGTAACCCCCTGATATTTTATAATATGAATATTATATTTTGCAGCCATACGATAGGAACAAATACCATTCATTGCATTAAAAATTATGTTTCTTTAAAGACAATTTTTCTTCTTCATAATAGAAGACTTTCATTAGAACTAAATTTTTACACTTTTATAAATTTTATTTGAAAAAATAAACACTTTTCATTAAATTAAGGATTGTATAATTTTCTTAAGGAAATTTTTTTGTATTTATCTAATATGATTCATTTTTGATGAATTGTAAAAAATACTGAATTTTAATTAAAAACTACATTTTAATGTAAATAATTAATAACGTTAAATAAATTTTTTGTTTTTTAAGTGAATTAGATCAATTATATATATTTTAATACAATTTATTTAATTTTAATAAATTTTACATTGAAATTAGATATAAATAAAAGTTTAATCTTTTGAATATTTTTAATTTAAAACCTTATCTTTTAAGCCCTAGTGCGGGGTTAATTTTATAAAAATTTCTGCCACTTTTGTAGATTAAATTATTAAAATTGGATTATGTATTTGGAATAAGAATAATTTATAATTTATATAAAGTTCAAAATATTTGTTTCCAAAAACTATTATAAAAATAAATTATTATAAATTATAATTATTAAGGTATGAACAACATTACATAGTTGTTGAAATTTAATCATAAGGGTCCAAATAACCAAGAAACATGTCCAAAATGCATTGTAAGACCATATTTCCACCATTAAACATATAGTATCTAATTTTCTATGTTATGAAATCCACTTGTTATGTAAAAACATGTGAACACCTATCTATCTTACCAAAATGAGAAGTGTATCCTCTCACCCACAATTAAAAGGCCACCACTTGATATAAATTGAATATCGTAATTTTTGGGATATTATATGTTTTATTTAATATATTTCTTCCATTCAACTTAAGATTCAATTTTACAGAAGTGGTAAGTGTTTTTTGTTAAAATCTCATCATTTATCTGGATTGTGTATGATTAAGTCTCTGATATGGAATTATTATAATTATCATGTCTTTTATTCTCTTGTCGTTATTCAGGATAGTTCTATATAATTTTACCACTTTTACCACACATTTTTAATTAATTTTTTTAGATTATTTTTTATGAATATACTACTTCATTTCTCTCTTTGGTCTGAAATTTTGAGTTCTTTATAAAAATCATAATGTTTTTTCAAAAAAAATTTAAATTATAAATTTAGCTCAATTTCAGGGAAAACAATTTTAAAAGATTTTATATTTAAAAAAATATTTTTAAAATATGATTTATATGATAAAATGGTTTATTTTAAAAGAAATTATTTTCAAAATGATCTATGTTTTAATAAGTGATTTTTCAAATTGAAAATAATATATTCCTTAAAGATGTTTTTAATGATATTTTTTTGGTATTTCCATTCATCAATGTTAACACCCCATTTATTAAAAATCATTAAATGGTGATATTTTTATTTATACCATCCTCATTCATTTATATATGGATTAATATTATTTTAAATAGATTGTTATGGAAAATATTTCTCTTCCATGTGTTAATCATGTTTCAAAGATATTATTATATAACCCATATATTTTCTAGAGGATTATCAATTAATGAAAGGTATAACTGTATTTCCTATGTGTCTATTATGAAATGGAAAATTTCATGTGATATAATTAGGTAGTGGTACTCAGAAAATTGACATGTGGTTACATTATAAACTAATGATGTGTGTTTTCGAGATTAAAAAATAATGGGTGGTTTCATGATAAACCATGGATGGGAGTTTTTATGATATCCCTTTAATGAGTTAGGATTGGATTTTGACCGTATAGTTATTTTATTTGTATGATTTTTTATAAGAGTGAAGTGAATATTATATCCCAAGTTACTTAAATGTTTTAATTTTTAATTCTATTGGTATACAATAAATCTTGTAATTGATATTTATATCACATGCCTCAGGATTTTTGATTCTGATGACTCTTTCCTTTTTCATGTTTTCATATATGATGATCATGTTATTATTCTGATTATATCCTTCATGGTTCTTTAATTCACATTGATTATATCCTTATAAACTTATGAATATTATTCTGATTTCTATTATTTAATTGTTAATTCTAATATTTACATTTACAGATCATTTTTGATTACCCTTCTCTAGTTTTATTTTTCCCAGGTTATAAAGATTTATTTTGAAAGATTTATGTCTATAATGGATTTCATAAGGATTATGTTGAAGATCTAATAAGAAAAAATAAATTCTTTTTTAGTTATAATAAATGTTCATTTGACGAATTGTTTATTGTTTATAAAGTAGTTAACATATTTCTCCTTAAATATAAACCGATAAGGTCCTCTAGAATAAATGGAATCCATGTTTTTCTTATGATATTTAATTGTTATGATGTAAAAACAAATGGGTCACAAATATCACCATCATAATAGGTAATGTAATGTTATCGATTTCGGCCTAGGATCTGAGAGTGTGGGTCTTATGTTGTTATAGTTGGTATCAAAGGTTGGTTTATGTAACATTCTAGATTAATACTTTTCCATGTAAGGTTATATTAATAGTTATAGATACCATAATAAATTTATAAGATTAATTATTATCATATTTTTAATGTATTATAAACATTATTTGAGGGTTTCAACTAGTAAAACATTTATGGTTCATAATGAAATTTTTGGAGACATGTTTTGGGGTTTGAGATATTTTTAAACACTTATATCAATATAAATTGTCATTTATGGAAGTATTTTTTTATATTTATTTAAAAAATTGAAAAACATGTATTCTAGGGGACAAACCATCACATATGAAAATGCAGTGAGGATTGAACCATTAACCAATGGAAAATAAGGGATTCATTCCCCCAATAATCCTATAGAATTTCATGATTAGTATAACATATTTTTAGTCGGTAAATATTAATTTTCTTTATGAAACATGTGGGAATTCATTTGAGGAATAATGGATGATTTACCTTAGAGGAATATATGACCAAATCATTATAATACATGGATTTTTTACTTATTAAATAAATGTTTTAATAATTGAAAGGATATTTATTTAAGTAATTGTTTTTTAAAACAATGGGAATTACTTTTGAATATAAGTTTTTTCATATAAAGATTTATGCATTAAAAGAAATATCAAAAATCCTGTTTTTTGTTAGTTAATATAGAACATAGAAATTGATTTATTACCCATTTATGGATATGTGGTTTTTAAAAGCAGTTTTTTGTGAATGAGTCTTAAAAAATTCATCATTAATACTCATAATTGTTATTAAAAAAGATGATATTATGGTGAAATTTTGTAAAAGGATAATATTTTAGATTTCAAAAAACTATATTTCATTATTTTTTCAGTCTAGATGGTGAAAAGAATCCTCCAAATTATGGAAAAGTATCATCAAATAAAATTTTACCATATTCACATCGTTTTGAAGATATCAATGGACTTTTACACAACTATTTGGCTTCTGGTTTTTTTCCGTTGACTTCCTCTTAACCATGTTATATATCAATATATATATGAGTCCATGAAAATTAGTTTTAACTTTTAAATTCATATTTTATTTTCCTAAGAATGTTATTTCTAGGTTTAATCACAGTTATTTGTATCTTTAGGTGAAATTTACATTTTCTATTTTCCCTTTTAATGTAAATATTCATTATTTCATTTTTGCAGTGTGTGTTGCAATAATGGAATTGAAAATATGACAATACTTTAATAAAGAAGTTTAATTTCAAGGTAGAAGATCATTTTAATGGGGTTAGTTTGTAACACTATGATATTTTAAAATATGAAACTTATATTTGATAGGAATAAGAAATGAACAGATACAATTTTGTGCACAAAAAAAATAGTACTTTCCAGAAGGAATTTTTCTTCCTCCTAATGTATGAGTTGTTTTAATTATAAATTTTGATAAATTTAGAAACTTTATTTGGAAAAATATTATTCTCATTCCAAATATAAATTTCAAAATTATATTTGGTTAATTTTTGGTATTTTTCTAAGTTTCATTATTTGATAAATAGTGAAAAATAATGAATTTTAATAGAAAACATAATTTTCATATAAATAATTTAAAATGCTGAATTAAATTTTAAATTGGTTTTAAAGTAAAATTATATAAAATATACATATATTAATCAAATTTAGGTCATTTTAATCATTTTCACATTATAATAGGATTTCTAAAAATTTCATACTTTTGAACATGATTACTTTAAAAGCATATTATTTAGTCCCATGTGTGAAATTAATTCAAAATAAATTTCATCCTCTTTATTGAATTAGGTTTAAAAAAATTAATTTCTTATTTTTAATCAATATAATTTAATATTCATAGTAAGTATAACTTATTCATTGGCTAAAAATATTTGGGAAAGAAATTAAAATTAATTACAACGTTGGAGGTAAAAACAACAATACATAATGGTTTAACATTAATCATAAGTTAAAATATCATAAAAACATGTAAAATACACACTGTTTATCAATTTATTGATCATTAAACTATTATTACATAACTTTTTCTAATATGGAAGCCACATGTTAGGAAAAAACATGGCTACACCTAACATTCTTTTCAAAATTCTTTCTGTGTTCTATCCCCTACATATAAAAGGCTACCAAATCATTCCTAATATTCACACCTCTAAATGAATTTGTCTTATCGCTTAAAAGTACAAAAATATTCCAAAATTATCCACATTTGTCCTTGAATCCTAAAATTTTTTATAATTATATCCATGTATGTTCTTAGGGAAAAAACAAAAGGAGTTACCTGAAGAAGATTTCTTATTCATCAACATGCACTTTTTTTCTCAAAACCAATAATTTATATACATATCATGGTTATTTAATAAAAAAATTATTTAATATGATTAAATTATTAATACTATGGGGGTAACAACCCAATATTTCATAGTAAGTTATTTTCCTTTAAGTAATTCAATACCGTGCGCTACACGCAACACCGAGTTCGACCACACCATGAATTACCAAACTAGCCATTCAAAATACGGTTATTAATACAATTAACTGAATTTTAAATTTTTTATACTCTAAATAATTTTAGAATTCATATTATGTGTTTCTTATACATAATATAAGAACCAATTCATTTTTTCAGATACAATATGTATTTTTCAAAAAATGAAATTTTACAACATTTTAATGGAGATACCTTTTTAAAACAAATATTTGGCACTCTTATATATTAAATTTGATGAAATGAAATTATTTTTTATAATTTGGAAATAAAAATTTATTATGAATAAATATTTGGTACTTTTCTGATAACATTTATATTTTGATGAATAGTAAAAAATACTAAATTTTGATTGAAAACAAATTTTTTAATATAAATTATTTATAATAATAAAATATGAATTTGAATGTTTTGGAAGTATAATCATATTATATTTTTATCGTTTAATACAATTTTGTCATTATACATAATTTCACATTTAAATTTGACATAAACACATGTCAATATTTTGATACTTTTTACTTCTTAAAAACCCAGTTTTTGGTTTTGAAAATGGGAATTTATTTTAAATAAATTAATGCTACTTCTATTATTTGAATTTTGTAAATAGAATTCATTTTTAAATTTTGAATATCAAAAATAGGTTTGGGTGAATTTTTGGTATTTTTCTGAAAACATTCAATTTTTGATGAAAAATGAAAGTCACTGTGTTATTATTTAAAAACTGACTTTTTATTTAAATAATTATATATTTTATTTATTTAGTTCAATATAGATACATAATACCAATATTAGTTCAATGTGATTCATTGGAGTCATTTTTATTTTAAAATTAGATGTATAAAATTTTATCGAACTTTTTACTGTCTTTTACCCACCTTCTAGGAGCATTTGAAAATTTGCATAAAACATAATTATACCGCTTCTGTGAGTTGAATTTCAAAAAATCAAGAGACACTGTTGACATCATTAAGTAAAATTTGGTTCGATAACATGAAAATATTTGTTGGGGAATAGTAACTTTTGACTTTTATTTACCACGGTTAAAAGTAAATAGGGTAATTAAAGGTAAAAATGATATTATAAATACCCTAACACATGTCCTAATTCTATTGGACAAGTTTAATTTGAGAAAAAAAAACCTTATGAATAAAATATGATCATTTTGGTCCAAATGGATTAGACTATGACATTTATTATTATTTTATTTAATGAAGAGTTAAAAGTGTTAAATTCAATTTTTAATAACAAATCTATTTTTAATATATGATTACACATTAGATAAATTCAACTATAAATATTAAATAGAAATCTCAAATTATTTACTACATAATTTTATTTTACTTATAATTTTTAGACATGAAATAATTAAATTAATTTTTGACAAAATGATGATATAATAATTAACTTATTAATGAATTATTAAAATAATTGATATTATAAATATCCAAATAAATTTAATTTGATAATATTTATGAATTAAACTAATTTTATAGGTTAATATGACATGTTAGGGTTGATTAAATAATTTTTATCAATGTAATCATGCTGTTATAATTTTCACAAAAACCAAATACTAAATTGTGTCAAAATTGACCTAAATGAGTTTTTTAAAAAAATACTATATTATTGGTGGATATAAAATTCTTTAAAATAAAAGGATTAGTTAATGGGCTTAAATAATATTATATATGTCATCAATAAACCACTTGAGGTTCTCTTGTAAGTTTAGAGTGTGTTTATTAACCATATAGTGTAAGAAAACAAGAAGACATGGTAAAAGTAAAACTATTTAACTAATAGTTAAATCTATAAGATAATGTTGATATGATGACATAAACATGTCTAAATCCAATTTTTTGAGATCTTTTCAACCCATACCCACCTTATATTAGATATAATTCAATTTTTATCATTTATAAACCAAAAATTATTTATAATAATATAATATTTGCAGGTGTTCCTAAAGTGACACTCACCTCTCTTATAAAAGTGTACTACCGCTGGTATTAATTTCACACCTCCAAATCCATTTGGATCGGCCAAACATTTCCGAAATATCCTCCCAACTACTTTTACTACATCTTAGAGTCCTTCCATTGATCAGATATCCAACCTATGGAGCCCTTTTAAACAAATCAAATGGAAGCACCTGTTGAAGAGGTAATAATTTGACCACCTTCTTTGAAGTTCGTTTCTTCTTCTACATCCTCATTATTTGTTGATTTCATTAAAAAATATCCATTACCTGCTACATAATATTATTTTATTATAAATATGGTACGGCAATATTCTTTATTCTATCCATCCTATAAATGACAATGTCACTATACGTGCGTACGTATGGCTTACTGTCACAACGTCGTGGTGTAATTTGTTATTCAAAAACATCATTATTTGGATGAGTATAATAATATGTATAAATTATTTAAATAATAAATATAAAATGTTAAAAATTCATTATATATGATATACCATCCAATTATATATGATTTAACAATCAAAAGAATGATATTTTCACTCGTGCGTACGTACAGGTTACCATCTCCACGATGCGATGAGATGTCATTCCCCATCGTAACAATTCAAGACTAATTTTAATTTTATGATTAAAAATATGTTTTAAAAACTTGATATAATTATTTATATGAATCAAATACATCCTATCCATAACAAACATGACCTTCATATAAAAACATATAATGGAAAACAAATCATTTAACCCCCAAAATAATGATACTACAAAAATATTATTAACAAAGCAATATTAGAAGATTATGTATGATATCATATTTAGGTATGTGGTTATTTTATAATTTAATAACTATTATTTAACTATTATACAAGAGTTTAACGTACCCTCGACAAAGGAAAGGTAAAAGGAAAGGGGGTTTTATCTCACTTCTTATTCCCGTGAGATTCATGCAAATTTTATAATATTTACTGTTGTGTTGCGTATGTACTTCACATGATTCTATTATTTGTGTAATATAATTTAATTTCTGGGTATTTACATCTTATTTTTATGACAATTCTTTCATGGGGTGCATGTTTCGTATGTTACCAAATCGGTAAGGTAATTTCTAATTTCAATTTCCACTCATTGGGCTTTACACATACTTCATTGATTATTTTACTCCAAGATTATGTGTGGAATCAGTTTTTATTATTTATACAGTAATTTCCACTCCCTTATCTATGGGTATACCTTTTATACACATAATAACTCCATTTATAATTTCACATTCCATTGTTATGAACATTTTAAGGGAAATCTTACCTCAATTTCCCTGCATTGAGTTAAACATCAAAGTCATCAGTTTTGTTCTTACAAGAATATATGTGAATGTAATCTGGTTTTTTTACAATGAATATCTAATTATATTGAGTGTATTTTTATTTTACAAATATAATTATTTCATTGATTCATCCTTAATATATGGATGCAGTCTTTATAAGGGTTTTCATCTCAATTTACATTCCTTTGAGACCTCTTTGTCGTTATGCACCAACTCACTTTTATATGGTGTATATAATATCCTTCAACATAATATATCATGAATCCATTTATTCACATGTTATTATAATGTTTTGATTAATTTTATTCCTCAATTACTTTTATTCAATCGTCTGTTATTTAGTTAGGATCTCTTTAACAAATATAGTGTCTCAATTGTTTTAAATATTTATTCTTCTAAATCATTCTCATTAATTTCCATGTTTTAAAAATGGTTATAAGTATTTATTTATATGGACATAAATTTTTTTAATTTAAAATTCCATTTAAATGATTCAAATTGGTATGCGACACTTTGATTCAAAACTCTTTTTTAAACGACATCTTCGATAAATAGTGTGACATTTAAATGTTTTTGATAAAAAGCGGATATTTCTCTAGAATAGTTTTAATTACTTTTTTCATCTATGTAAACATACTTCAATGTATTTTATTCTTGATTGAATTTGATTTATCATAATAAAATCATCCATATTTTATTGAATGAGTTATGTTTTACTGTGGATGTGATATTTTTATTCCATTCATGGTTTGTGGTTAAAATATTGACATTTAGTATGCTAATTTTAGTATGAAAGTTTAGATTATGTTCTACCCTTTCAAATGATGAATGAATTGGACTTAGTAAGTGAAGGGTGTAGACCACTATAGCTCCTTGATGCATCGGTAGGTCTCATGAGTCAAACTAGGGTCTTGGCACTAGATCTTGATAAAATCTTATTTTTTTGTCTTTCCATGTGGCCTTGACTATGTGGTTATGCTGTCCGAAAATATGCATTCCATAATTATGAAATTAGATATTGATATTACATGCAATTATTCGACTAGTATAATATCCAGGTGAATAAGTAAATGGAATTATTTTATTTATCTTTTCCATATTATGCTGAAGTTTAAGTTTAAAAATATTTTTTTTAGTCTTACATATTGCCTTAAAGTTTTATGCTTATTTACGAATGTTTCCGCTATATTGTTATCCTTACTGTGCATTTTAGATCAACTCTTTCTATTATTTATTTTTCCCAGGACATGAAGAAATATATTATGACTGACCTGCATGGATAGTCTAAGGGATATGAATGTGGTCAATGGAGACAATGTTGATGTTGGTTTTCATTTTACAATGTATTATAATGATTTTGAATGTATCTAGTACTTCTATGGATACTAAACTGATTGGTCTTTTGGGATTTTATCCCTTTTGATCATGAAAATGTTATGTGATATTGCACTAACTCTGGGTAACTGGGGTAGAGGCGTTATAGTTTGTATTATAGGAATTTTAGTACCATCCTTGGAATCTAGATATAGAAAAACTCTAATTAGAAAACACTCCCCTAAGATATCAATTGAAGATTAGTATAAAATAACATCCAAAAAACATGGTAATGTAAATATTATGTGGTTTTTCCTAGAAATACATCCCTGTATGGATACAAACAGGTAGAGGTGGCTCTGGCACATATATACCTAGGAGTGAAAACTCCAACAAGGAGTTTCAGGCATGACTCTGGGTATCTTGCTATATGACAACGGGCCTTGATAAACTCTTGGTTATTACTCTCTCGGAAGATATGCTTAGGATAAAACAGATTTATTTTACAAACCGATTTGAAGTATTTTAATATAAGATGAGTATAAAAAACCATGGTTAATTCTACTGTGTTTTAGATTGATACTTTGGTGTTATGAGATTTTCTAAATGATTTTAGGACTCACACTATGCTTTCTTGAGTTAGTCAATGGCTGAATTCCAAGGAATTCATAGTAACATTGAAGATGATGTATGAGGTGGGCATGGTGGTGTAAATGAGCAACTAAATGGAATGTTGAGATGTGTAAATGATATCATGTTCATACCAAATCATATTTCCAAAAATATTATCAATAACATAAATATTAACCAACTCCTAAACTCAACAATGAAGAGAAAGGAAGTGAGCGATAAGAGCTCCCTAAGTGGAGGTCGTGGTTAAAAGAAAGCTCAATTTCCATCAACCATGAAATGTGGAAGGAGACCCCTAGTAATCTATCTCAACGGATCAAATAAATTATTTATGTGAGGAAAAGAAGGACCTAATGTAAAGAATAACTGAGAAAAAATGAAGGGTAATATGGAAGAAAATTAAAATTATCCCAAGAATCCATTTACAGTAATTTGTTGTAAATGTATCAGACCTGGGAGTTACCCTAATGAATGACCTATTCAATAGCATAACCTCTTGGTCAACGAAGAACTTTTGTGGAAATAAATGGATGGAGAAATGTTTAAAATTATTAATGCTCTTTATTGATGGGATTACTTTGGAAGAATTTTTTATTGTATTTGTAACCCTGCATTTTGTTATGTAAAAATGCTATTTTAGGATGAATTGTCTTTTCTATTGTGGATATAGTTATAAATAACCACTTGGGTTTATATGATCATTGAATTTGAGTCAATTACAATTTATTAAATTTTGGGATGAAAATATGAGGTATGTGATGACATTTTTGGTGAAATTATGGTATTGTTATTTTGAGAAATTTATCTCAATTTGGGAATGTTAAAAAATATTTCTTTTGAAAAAGGAAAATATGCAGACCATGTGACAACCCATCATGTCGGGCAAAGCAGTATGAATCAATCCCACAACCAGAGTGTGATTGGGATTTATCACCTACCATTGGACTACGTGATGTCCCTGATTAGTGTATGTAATTATTTTTAGATAAATAATTTTATTGATCAAGAATAATTTGATTTGGTATCTTATGTCATATAAAATAGATATTCTTAGTATAGGAAAATGATTTGACGATTAAGTGATAATGTTTAATTTGGAAGATGTTTTCTCAGCTGGGAACACTATCTGCCTAAGGGAAATAGAATACTATGGGATTTCATTTTAGGAGAAAGGGTGTATTTTTATTTTAGATTTATAGGGATTTGGGTTTTTTATGGAAATGATTAACATATCAAATAGAATATTTAATTAGGTTTATTACTTTTAATTATGTGATTTTAAGAGTGGTCGATGTTATTTAGAGATACAATTTAATGTGGGAGACCACATAATCAAATTCTTCGACGTTTTGGGTGTCTATAATAGTTCGGATTATATTTAAAGATTTTAAGGATAATTGTTTATTGAAGGGTATTTATTGAACTTTGGGTATTGTTGGATTAATTTTATAAATTAATATTAGTATTTGTTTCCCTAATGGATTATCCTTTTTGGGGATCATTTGAACCTATACTAACCATTTTTGTTTTGGTTGATCTCTAAAGATATGGGAAATATATAGATTATCCTTTTTGTATAATGTGATTCTCTAGAAGTTGATTCTAGCACTTCATGTGTGGATAGGTTTTCTGGAATATTCATCGTTTAGAGAAAAAAATGAGATTTAGTTGTAGAAATTTTTTAAAGGATGAAACTCTACTTAAAAAGTAAGTATAAATCTTTATGTTCTTAGTCAGTCTCAAAAATAAATTCCTCATCTTTTTTAAATGGAAGTTAAAACAAAAACACATTGTCTTTTTACATTTCCTACTAGGAAAATAATGACCGTTTATCCCATCACAAGATTATTGTTTTCTTATTGTTAACATTCTCCTGATTATGTTTTCTATCACTCTCCATCAGAACATTCCCCTTATTTTATCTTCCATATCCATGTTTTCCTTTAAGGAATACTAGTATGAATTATCTTGGGTGACCATTGTACTTCTCTTTCTTTCTTTTAATGTGATAGTTTTATTGACCCTTTTTTCGATGAGGGACTTTCAAGGAAGTTTCCAAACCCAATATTAAAATTATGAGGAATGTATTTCCAAATGGGGGGAAGAATGTAACACCCTAAGATTTAATATTAAGTTATTTTAATTAATGTAATTTAATAGCTTTCTCTACATGCAACGCCGAGTTTACGCACACTATGAAATACCAAACTAGCCCATCAAAAATTGGTTATGAATATTATTAAATAATTTTTGCTTTTTATATACTCCATATAATTTGAGAATCAATATCATGTGTTTCTTATGCATAATATATAACTAAATCATTTTATCAGATAAAATAAGTATTTCTCAAAAAATACAATTTTAACACCTTTTAAGGGAGAACCCTTTTTAAAACCAATATTTTACACTTTTATATATTCAACATAATGAAATTAAATTATTATTTATAATCAAGACATAATAATTTAGTTTGGATTAATTTTTGGTACTCATCTGATAACATTCATATTTTGAGGAATAGTGAAAAATAATAAATTTTGATTGAAAACAACTTTTTTAATAGAAATAATTTATAGTGATATATTATGAATTTTAATTGTTTAGAATTATAATAAGATTATATTTTTATCACTTAATACAATGTAGGTAATTATAAGTAATTTTACATTTTAATTTGACATAAACACATGTCAATCTTTTGATAGTTTTTACTTCTTAAAACATTTTTTTTGGTTTTGACATCGGGAATTAATTTTAAACTAATTAATTCTAATTTTTTGTATTTAATGTGGTATAATATAATTCATTTATGAATTTTGAATATCAACATTAGCTTAGGGTGAATATTTTGTATTTTTCTGAAAACATTCTATTTTTTATGAATAATGAAAAACACTGTGTTATTGTTCAAAACCCAACTTTTTCTTTAAATAATTATTTATATAATTTATTTAAGTCAATATAGATACATAATACCTATATTAGTTCAATTTGATTCCTTTTATTGATTTTTATAATAAAATTAGATGTATAAAATTTTATTGAACTTTTTACCGTCTTTTCCCACATTCTAGGAGCATTTGTAAATTTGAATAAAACATAATTTTACCGCTTCTGGGAGTTGAATTCAAAAAATCAGAGATACATTGTTGACATAATTAAGTAAAATTTGGTTCAATAAGTTGAAACTAACTTTTGCTGAATATTAATTCTTGACTTTTAATTAAGATGTTTAAAAGTAAATAGGGTAATTAATGGTAAAAATTATATTATAATTACCCTAAAACATGTATAAATTCTATTAGATAATTGTAATTCGACCCAAAACAACCTTAGGAAGATAATATGATCCTTTTGGTCAACATAGATTAGATTAGGACATTTATTATTATTTTATTTAAAGAAGAGTTAAAAGTGTAAAATTCAATGTTTAATAACAAAACTATTTTTAATATAGGGTTATACATAATATAAAATAGCCTATAAATATTAATTATAAAATCAATAAATATTTCTACATAATGATATTTTATTTAAAATTTTTATACATTAAATAATTAAATTTATTTAGGACATAATGATGATGTAGTAATTAACTTATTAATGAAAGATTAAAGTAGTTGATATTAAAAATATCCAAAAAAATTAATTTTAAGACTTTTGAGGAATTAAACTATATTTATATGCTAATATGGCATGTAAGGTTTGATTAAATAATTTTTTTCTAAGTAAGCATGTTGTTATGAGTTTCACAAAAACAAAATATTAAATAGTGTCAAAATCGACCTAAATGAGTTTTTAAAACAAATACTATATTATTGGTTGATATATTATTCCTAAAAATAAAAGATTTGGTAAAAGGGATAAAATAATATTAAATATTTCGTTAATGAACCACTTTATGTTCTCTGGGATTTTTTTGTATGTTTATTAACAATATAGTGAAAGAATACAAGAAGACACAGTAAAAGTTAAACTATTTAACTAATAGTTAAATCTAAAATATTATGTTAATATGGTGACCTAAACATTCCTAAAACCTATTGGTTGGTAGTTTTTAGACCCATAACCACCTTATAATATAAATAAATCAAATTGGATCCTTTAGACACTGAAAAGGACTTATAATGAAATTATATTTCAAGGTTTTCCTAACGTGACCCTCACCTCTCTTATAAATTTGTACTTCCCCTAATCTTAATTTCACACCTCCAAAGACATTTCTCTCAGACAACACCTACCAAAATGTCCTCCCAACTACTCTCACTAAATCCTAGAGTCCATAAATTGATAATAAATCCTAAATATGGAGCCCTTTTGATCTAATCAAAAGGAAGCACCTGAAGAAGAGGTAATAATTTCACAACCCACTTGCAATTTATTTTCTTCATCCACTACATATTTCGTTGTTGATTCAAAAAATAGTAGTAAATAAAGTACCTAATACATACTGTGATGTAATTATTAATATGGTACAATGATATTTTTTATTATATCCATCCAATAAATGACAAATTCACGGTACGTTTGTACGTACGGCTTACCTTCTCCATATCGTAGTGTAGTTTGAAATTCAAAAACATCTTTATTTGGATAGGTATAATAATGAGTTTAAAAGATGTAATTAATAATTATAACATGTTAATTATTATTTATATTTGATATACCATCCAATTATATTTGATTTCGCCATCAATACATTTAAATGGTCACTCGCGCATATGTACGACTTACCATCTCCATGACGCGATGAGATGTCGTTCCTCGTCGTCACCATTCAGGAAAAAGTTCCATTGGATGATTAAAACTAATGTTTAAAGACATGATATCATTCTTGATATCAATAAAATACATCCTATTCCTAACAAACACGACTTATGTAACAAATCATATGAACGGAAATGAATCAGTTAACACCTAAAACAACGATACTGCTGAAATATTATTAACAAAGAAATATTATAAGATTACGTATGATGTCATATTTATTATTTTCGTTATTTTAAAATTTAATAACTATTATTAAACTATTATACATGAGGTTGAAATACACTTGACTAAAGAAAATTACAAGTTAATGGGTTTTAATCTCTCATATTATTCCTGTGAGATTAATGCTATATTGTCACTATTTTCTTTAGTGTGGTGTATTTACTGCCCATGATTGTATTAATTGTGTAATTTACATTATTTTATGGGTATTTTCATCTTCGTTTTGTGACACTTATTTCATGGGTTGTATGTTTCTTAAGTTTCCAAATCGGTAAGGCAATTTCAAATTTCAATTTGCACTCATTAGGCTATACACATACATCATTGATTATTTTAGTCCAAGATTATGTATGGGATCACAATTTATTGTTTATTTAGTAATTTCTACTCCCATTTCATTATATATACCATTGATACACATAATCACTCCATTGATAAATTCACATTCCCTTGATTAGAAATTTTTAAGGTGATTCTTAACTCAATTTCAATCCATTGAGTTAATGATCCAAGTTATTGGTTTTGTTTTTACATGAATACGTGTGAATGTAATCTGATTGATTTTCACTGGGTTTCAAATTATTTTTACTGTATTTATATTTTTTCACAAATAATTATTTCATTGATTCAACTGTAAATCAAGTACAGAGTCTTTATTTGGTATTTCGTCTCAATTTACATTTTTTTATGTTCTCTTTGTTGTTATCCACCAATTCACTTTTATACGGTGTATATATTGTCCATTGACATATTATATCATGAATCCCATTATTCACATGAAATTATAATATTTTGATTAATTTTTTTCTTCAATTACTTGTATACAATCATCTCTTATTTGGTAAATAACTCTTTAACCAAAATATTGATTTAAAAGTTTTTAATATTTATTCTTTTAAATATTTCTCATTAATGTACATGTTTTGAAAATGGTTCTAAGTATTTATTTATATTGACATAAATGTTTTGAAATTAAAATTCCTTTTATATGTTTCAAAGTGGTAAGGGACACATTGATTCAAAAGCCTCTTTTAAATGACATCTTTGATAAATAGTGGGACATTTAAATGTTTTCAAGAAAAATGGGATATTTCTCTCAAATAGTTTTTATGACTGTTTTAATTTATGTAAATATCCTTCATTTTATTTTATTATTGATTGAGGATGATTTATCATAATACAATAATATATATTTTATTGAATATGTTATGTTTGACTGTGGCTGTTCTTTTTTTATGCCATTCATGGTTTGTGGTTAAAATAATGACATTTTATATGCTAGTTTTAATACCAATTTTTAGATTAGGCTTCACTATTTTATATGAGGAATGCATTGGACATAGTAAGTGATGGGTGGAGCATGATATATCTCATCTATGCATCAGTAGCTCTCATGAGACAAACTAGTGTCTTGGCACAAGTCGTTGAAAAATATTAATTGTAGTCTTGGCCTGAGGCCTTGACTGTGTGGTTATGATATTCTACATTATGTATTTCATCATTATGAAATTGTCTATTGATATTACATGTGATTATTTGACTAGTAGAATGTCCATGTGTATATGTAAATAGAATTAATTGATTTATGTTTGCCATATTTTGATAAATTTTATGTTTAAAGGCCTTTTGTTTTAGTATTATACATTGCCTTAATGATTATGCTTATTTATGAATGATTTCGTTATATTGTTATCCTTACTGAGCATCTGAGCTCACCGATTTCTTTAATTTATTTTTCCCAGGATGTGAATAAGTATATTATGATTGATCTATAGGGATAGTCTATGGGATATGAATGTGGTCAATGAAGACAATGTTGATGTTTTTTATTTTGATAATGTAATGTAAAAATTATGAATGTATATAGTACATCTAAGGATACCGAAATGATCTGTCATTCGAGATTTGATCCCTCGTGATCATGAAAATGTTATGTAATAATGCACTGAATCTGGGTAACTGGGGTCGGGGCATTATAATGGTTATGACCTGCAACTTCAAACACTTCCATCAAATGGTATATGCAATCATTATTCAAGTGTATGATTGACTTCCACCTCATGAACCAATGATATTATTTATACCATTACCCCATCTAAAGGATGGTAATAATGATTTAAATACTATTTTTATATGATATGTATGATTTAAATGATTTTTATTATCCTTGAATTATTATATAATGCATACCTTCATGATTTCCATTTTGTGTAAATATGATAACATCATTTTTGGGCATGTGAACCACCACCACCTTAAAGTAATATGATTCATGCATGCTTTTCATGGGATGTATTAATGTTGTATTTAATAAATTTTTAATATATATATTATAAATATATAAAATTTTAATGAAATTATTATATTTGTATAAATTTAATATGTCACTTTCTTTTTTAAATTTTCACACAATGAATAAGTTATAACGTCATTTGTGGATGTGTGGACTAACACCTCTTCAAAGTGATGTTGTTCTTATTTTTTCACCACCACATAAAGAATAATGATATATATTATTATAATTTAAGAAATAATATTATAATTAAAAAATTATTTTTATTAGGGAGTTGATTAAATAGTGATATTATTGACTATAGTAAACCAACCAAAGAATCTTTAGCACAAAATCCAAATACGGTAAAAGATTCTGATGTAAAATAAATCTATTAATTAATTAAATATAATGTAAAAATAAGTGAGATTAAATTTCTAGTAAATTTGATAAAGGTTCCCAAAAAATTAAATAATTAACATAAATTTATTATTTAAGAAGATAAATACACACATGAAAAGTCTGATTCAAGGTATGTGTTTTTCACATCTCACTTTTTTATCTATGAGTTACATTCCCTATTCAACACATTTATCATGTATATAATACAAATGAATTTATTTTATGAATATTATCCCTAATTTTAATTCTATTTAAATATCAATTTTATTATATCTCTTACATGGTTTTTAGGGTTTCAATCTTACCAAAGTAGCAATGGATGTTTATCTCAATTTCCCTTCATAGAATCATTTGTTATGTTATAAACCAATATTATTTTATGAGGTGTATATAATACCCATATGACAAGTTATATCATTAATACACTAATTTTATTGAAATTTAATGTTTCATTTAATGTTAACATACTATGGGAATTACGATTCTACGTAACCAATGTTTTAATAGTTTCATGTTATTATCTAGTCATTTATCAAAATTGTGTATGAATAAGTCTCTTATGTTTCAATACTATAATTATCGTGAAATAAAATCTCCACCAGATATTCATGATAATTCCACATAATTGTACAATTTTTTCCCCAATTTGGCACTAAAAATTATTTAGAATTTATTTAAGAAAACTTTACTTCACTTATCTCTTTAGTTATAAATATATGTTCTTTGAAAAATAATATTTTCAAAAAAAATTATTAAAAATATTTTCAAATAATATTTTAATCTATTTTTCATGTGAATGGATTTTATGGACTATATATTTTTTAAATTGTGTTATAAATTATTTTTAAAACATATTTTATATGTTTACAGTGTTGTTTTAAAATAAATTGATGTTCAATATATTTTGTGTTTTAAATAGTGTTTTCCAACATGTAAATGATATTTTTCTCAATTAAATTAATGATATTATAATGGTATATAAATTTTTCTTCATTAATTGCCCTTAATTTTACATATCAATATCAATGGATATTTTTTATTAATATTATCCTCATTATTTTATATATGGATTAATATTTTTAAAGTAGATTATTATGGAATATATATCTTCTCTATGTGGTTTTCATGATTCAATGAATTTATTATAAAAATCATTTGATTTCCATTGTTTAATCTATTTATCAAAGGTATAATGGTTGTTCCTATGATTTTATGAAAAACAATCATGCTTTTATATATTATTATTATGTAATGGTAATTAAGAATTTGATGGGTGGTTACATTATAAAACAATGACGGGTGCTTTCATGATAAACCAATGACTGGTGGTTCCTTGATAAACCAATGATGGGTGGATATGATATATCTATATAGTGAATTGGGTTTGCAAGTCATCTGAATGATTATTCCTTTTGTATGTGTAATTTAAAGATTGAGGTGAAAATGATTCCCAATGTTACGTACATGTTTTATTAATTCTTTATATTGGTTTATAATTCTACCATTGATCGAGGTTGATATCACATGGTTCTTCATAATTGACTGAGATGACTCTTTCCTTTTACATGTTTTTATATTTTATGATTTATTTATTGATGTTTTTAGTTCCTTTTTGATTCACTCATGTACTTTTATTTTTTCACAATAACAATATGAACTTGAATTCCCATTTATGGAATTCAATTGTTAATTTTTATGTTTACCCTTATTGAGAATTTTTTATCACCCTTATTTTGTTTCCTTTTCCCCAGTTTATATATATTTATGTTGAAAAATTTATTTATATAAATGATTTAACATAGATGATGTGGGTGACCTACTGTGAAATAATAAAATATGGTCTAAATTAAATAAATACTGATTTGAATAATTGGTTTATAATTATATAGGAGTTTTCATGATTCTTTAAAAATAGAAACATTATTGGACATAAAAAATGATTTTGATCTATGTTTTCCATTGGATGTTGAATGGTTTTTATGGAAAACATTTTGGTCATAATTATTGGCATCATAACTAGAAATTTAATGTCATAGATCTCAGAATAAGATCTAAGAGTGTGGGTCCTAAGTTATTATAAATATAAAACATATTTCTGTTAACACTAAGATGATTGATCCATCACTATATCCCTAAGTATTCTTGTGGTAAATAATTTTTGGGTATTTTTATTACCATCCCCTATTCACACTCTCATTTATAAAGACACATGAAAACTTATTTCTTTTTAATTCCACTGTGATTTTTGGGTCACCTAATGAGACTTCTTATAATCACCCTAGATTGGGATTCATTCCCATCTATTTTGTGCCTATTTTGATGATGCATAGTATATTAAAGACTGTATAATGTGGGGATATTATTCCATATATGGTGCTGACATCTACTTTAAAAAAGGAGACTCAAGATGAAGCATGGTGGTTTTTGGTGGTAGAGCTGATCATTCTTGTTATAGATCAATATAAGTGTACATGATGTGTGGATGATATTTTTTATTTTTTAGGGTCAAATTCATAGGCATTTTAGTTATATGGTACATTATAAATTTACTTGGGATTCCAATATCTTGTCTTTGAGGCTGAAGTAATCCTTTGTATATATTTTAATTGCTTTTTTATAGATTATGTTTACAGTTGTTTTATTAATTGGATATAAAATTTTATTTATAGTTTTCATAGTCTAAATAAATCATTTGATAATTAATATTAGGAATTAGTCCATGTCACATTCCATGTCCGGTTGTAAGAATTCATTGTGTAGTACATTGATCATTCTACCATATCACGTTTTTCCCTGAAAAGTATAGTCGTGTTGGTGTGGTATTGGTATTGTTGAGTCCTAGGGATAATGTTTTGAAGTTATCTATCATGTGGTGATGGGTTTACGAATTTATGTAAATGATGTTGAGGGTGTCTTGAGTTTAGTTATTATAATATGGAAAATATTCTAGGTTTTGTTGCCATTGTAGTCTTTCTCCATTACTTTGATAAACTGTTAATAAACCCATATATTCAAGACATCATTGAGATGTGTAATCATGTTGGTACATGCATCATATAATGGTCAAATTTGATAACATATATAGTTAATCGGTCTTCTCATCTAGATATGTTCGAATCCATTTAGGTTACCCATATCAGATTTTAGGTTCTATATACAAATATCTAGCTGCAGTGTAGAGTCGGGTCTATGATGAGATTATTCCTATAATTAATCCATGTATTACTAATTTTTTGGTGATGACAAATTATTATAGAGACCTTGTTGATATATATATATATATATTCCTTATAATATAAGGGGTTTTTATGATATTTCCTTTTTAATGAAGACTTTATCATCTTGTTGGTAGTATTTTTTACTATGTTTGATAAGATTGTATGTTTGTTAAATATTCTATGTTCGCTTTGATGAAAAATTACACATATTTATTCACGACCATGATTCACCCCTTATATACAAATATATCCACCTTACACTTGAATATATCTAAATAAGTTTCATATATGCACATCTACATTAATGATATAGTATACATGGGATACCTCCATATTATGGGATTTTTCCTACTGGGGAGTTCCTTAGTATAATTGATAGTGGTGCAGAAATAATAGGAAAGATACAATTCATCAATCATCTATAATGAAGTAAAACTTCTTGTTTTTATTATATATTTTTATTTTAAATAATTATTATTTTTAAATAGATTTTGTCACATGTAAAAAAAATTATAATCAACCACAATACTTTTTATTTATAAAAAAATACTTCTATTCAACACAAACAATAATAAATCATGATAAAAAATATCAGATTACATTAAAAAATGAAAATAGTAATAAAATCATGACTATATTAAAATTCCAAAACAATAAAATCATTATTCTTTACGTTTTCTTTTATGATTAATACACTTATTATAAATATTAAATGAAAGTTATGTATTATATATATTACTGACTTTTTCAGGGATTATTAAATGAATAAGATGAATGATTTTTTACTTTTATGTATCACAATATTTATAAATGATATATGACCATTATGTATATGGTACATTGGAATATGTTGTTGGAAATATAGTCATTTCATATATTCTCCTGTAATATATGGTCACATTGTCTGAATATATCGAATAATGATATTGAATTTTTCAATGTTTTATTATGTTATCAAAAATCATGTAATAATGAAAAATTGAAAAATGAAATAAATAAATTTATAAAATAAATTATTACCAAATTGTATTTTTATATGTCATGTATTATTATTCAAAACAATTTTATGATATATTTATAAAATTTCATTAAATAATTAAATAAAAATGGGGTTGAATGATTTAATGTTTAGGTTATAAAATAAAAAATGGATGTGGTAATCTTAATTTATTCTTAACATGGTATATTTTCCAAAAAAGTATTTTTATTATTGTTGTGATGTTTAATATATTCATTATAAATAATTCTAATAAATCTAAAACTATTGAATATATTATATGTATTAAAATTATTACTTTTTAAATTTTAATTAATTATAAACTAATACGAACTATGATTTCAATCACATTGTGTTTTAAATGACTTCTGTCTATGAAAATATTTTTATTATATATTATGATTTAATTTATAATCTAAATACATTTTATTTGGAAATTTAATTTCATAAAATGTATTTAAAATATTTAATAATCATATTGAAATAATTTAATGTATTTTATTTTAATTTTATTCCAAAAAAATATTACCAATATAAAAATTGAGTAACCACCGTATAGGAAAAATGATGTTAAAAGGTCTTAAAACAAGTTTTCATGGTCTAAAATATCACAAAAAAATCTCAATAAACTTGTGGATGATATATTTTTCTAAAAAACCATATCATACTTCGATTATTTTCATATTATTATATGTATACATTCTAAAAAGGCATTCCTTGCATATCAAGGAATTTGCAATTCTGAAAATACTGCTCTGACTAATATATAGAAAGAAATATACACCACTACTTAAAACCAACTATTTTATCTTTAATAAATCTAATATCATTAAAAATTATCCCTCCTAAATCCTTCTTATACATTTTTATCCTCTAGTTACATAATGGAAACCTAAAAACTTCATTCTAATGAATAGTGTGTCAAAAGGAAAGAAATAATCAATGTAAGTAACCTATTATTATTTTTGTTTTCCAACTAACATATAACCTCCATTTTTTTAAAATATCATTCCCACCAATAAATATATTTTATTTACTTTATTATTATTTAGAAGAAATTATATTATTGATGTATTACCCAATACTCGTTGTCATTCAATAGTATTACAGATTCATATTTGGATTCTTCCATAAACATAAATGAAATATTATATACTATATCCACCATTTACAACATGAATGAGTACCAAGAAACTATTATATGTATTATATGATATGAATGAGTAATTTATGTTATGAATATGGTTCTATATGGTTTACAAAAAATTATAATCATTCTAAAGAAAATCAATATGATTAGTAAATTATATTAATCTTATTGTGCAATCTCACATTATTTTGTTATTGTGAAATCTCACATTATTTTGTGATTGCTAACATTATCTATAAACATTAATGATTTGGTAACATATATCATTTGAAAATAAATTTCTCTTCAATATCCATACTCATGTATAAGGGATAAGATTATTTACTTGACTGTATGACATTTTTACAAATTGTCTTTACATTGAATGTTATTTGATTAACTGGACAAATGTTGATAAATATAAATCCTTTACAAAATATGGATACATGATAAGGCACATTTTTTATGAATAAAATGTAATATTCAATATATGTGGAAGGATTTTAGAATTCAATAAATTGGTTGGGGACTAGTTAATGCAATCCCCTCGATGCATCAGTAGTCTCATTAGATGAATCAGACTTCCAAAAAAGAATGGTTTTTACCCTATATGTTTTAAACTAACTAATGAATATATCATGACAGAAAATGTGTCATTTTATTGTGAAACATGAAATCCAATAATTAAGAATTCGATTCATTCAGTATAATGTTTTTGTGATCCATGATATTTTTTTGTAGGAAATTACCTTTAGATGTATTTCATTTTCAGTTATTGATTAAATGAACTATTTTTTCAGTTATTTACCTTTTCCAAATTGATTATAACTTATCTATTCCATCAGTCAAGGAATTTAAATGGAATTTTAGTTTATTTATTTACCTTTCCATATTTATTATTATTATTGAATCATTATATATTACACTATACATAAACCATATATAGAAATTTAGATCAATCATATTTTTTTTTCTTTCCCATTGATATGAAGATGAATTCTTGGAATAAATTTCAAGGATTTTGGGCTTTTACTTTTTTATTCTTTGTGTTCTTTTTCCAATTTAATATGGGTTTCATGTATGAATCTAGTTTTCCAAAACTACTAAACTGGTCGGTTTTTTTGGGATTCAAACCATCAAATTTATGCTAATATAATAAATGAGACAACAATATTTAGTTATTAGTTTTGGGCTCATTATAGTTGGTTTAAGACGATGTTTAGTAGAAACATTGGGAACTTGATTTAATAAAATGTAGATTATGGAATAAAACACTATAATTGAATTTGAGGTTATGTATAGAATAAAATCCTAAATATTTCATAAGGTATATATTATGTTAATTTTTCAAGAAATGCATCCATGTCAGGATATTATAAGTGGATGTTGTTGTTGTACAGAGGTGCCTAGGGGTGATAACTCTAAAAAAGGTGAATCAGTTATGACCCGATCATTACTTGGTACATGAAAATGGGACCTACTATACACCTGGTTTGTCACTCTCAGTGGATATGATTATGATAATTAATATTTTCAAAATAAATTAATAAAAGTATTTAAATTTAAATATATACTTTCTAGCACCAAAATTCGTGATCTTGGAGGAAAGAACAAATTCATGAACGGTTCAAAAATAAATTTGTATCCGAGTCACCTTAATGTGGGGAAAAATCAAAGTGATCTATTTCACAATTTTCCTCCTCAATGACTTTTCACAGAACCACTCAAAAACCAATCATATCTGCACCGTCTAACTCCCTTCATGAACCTACTTGCAAACGGATCACCTCTACGGATTCATTATCCCTTCATATATCAACATGAAAACAGATCCACTCCATTCTCTCCAAATCCATTCATATACCCCCTCACAAAAAAATCTTCTTCATAGGATCCATCTCCCTTCATTGATCCCCTCACAAATGAATCTACTCTAAAGAGTCCAAATCCCTTCGTGGACCAGCTCTCAACCATATTCCATTTATGGCGCTATGATTACATCATGGCACCCATTTTATTATCTGTAGAAAGATCTTCTAGATGCACTGACCGCTATTTCCTATAAATCAAAGGATCACCCCTGCATAGAACCACGATAACACTGACTATTCGCTTTCCTAGATCCCTTTTTGTGAACCTCTTCACGAACCCAAAAATGGATTTCCAGATTTACCTATGATTTGAAAGTTATGCCCCATTTTGTTCGTTATGTCCCCCTCCTATGGTGGTGATTCCCTTTATGAAGGCCTTCACCCTTCTTAAAGGAGGATCCTCTTCAGTTTTCATGAGGCTCTATGAAGCATTAACCCTTTGTGATGCATTTTCCATATTAAGAGCTCTTTGCTAAGGCGAACCTCTTATCCACCCAATCCATTACTTCATGAAACACCTTGTTTCAACAAAGTTCCTTTAATTTAATAGTTCCCTATTTGTGAGGCCCTCTTAATCATGAACTGTTCTCTTGTGTAGCCCTCTAGGTTCATATGACGTGATTTCATGGTCCCCCAAGTGGTGGTTCATATTGCATTGCCCTGCCTTATTCTTCTTCTAATTGACATGCTACAACTATTGAGTCTTCTCATGGACACACTAATGTGAGCCCCCAGAGTGACCACTACTCAACAAAAATGCTTCCTATAATTTCTTATGTCTTCTCGTACCTATGTGCAGGTTAGTACAAGTTATGCAAGTCCAAGGGAACAACAGTGAGTCATTCTCATCTGATCTTCATAATGTTAAACTACCAAGCACCCAATTTCCCCGACACATGATGTTAAATTGTGTGTTTCTATAATGGTGGAGGGCTAAACTGGACTAGATATTGGAGGATACCAGGATACTTCTGGTCCCCACTTTTTTTATCTACCTCATCTTTCCCTATGAGCTTTTTCAACATGTTCATATCAAGAAACCTCTACATAATCACCAACACACATCGATAGGGTGTTACTTTTAGGATGGACATAACCTCATAATATATATAGACATCTTTATTAGGTTTCCCTCCTTGTGTAATCACCAATTTTCATCTCCTTGGGTCACTATCGATGCATAATCCACATGCCATCCATCATGGCCACATCTCTCATGAAACGATCATCGAGTCCCTTACTGCATCTTGTTTCTCACACCAAGCATGAGTCACACGAGATTAGAGTGATAATCAACCATTTCATTATCTTTGGTCCATATTAGTGTGTAAGATACATGCCCCATCCTGAACTACATGGACAACGATTCCATACCCCTGGGATACGAAGGATACCTCCTTGGGGTTCATGCCCATCATCCATCGGTCCTGACCACTTCATGTATGTTCACATTCCTCCAACATGACACTAAAATATATTCTAGAACTAAGTGGTATTTGATACATAACTTCTATAGAGGGTTTGTAGGAAGCCTCCCTGAGGGTCAACATAGGCCAATGGTAAACATTGGTGCTCCCTCCTATAGATGTACCCTCCTGATGTGACATCTTCCCTTTTTAGGACATATCTTTTAGATCTTCATCCATGACATGATCTAATCCATCTAGGTAGATAGCCATGCATAGGCCCCACACTCAATTCATAATCCTACAACCAAGAGTAACCATCATATGATGGTCTGATGACCATGGGTAAGCCCCAACATGTCTTGGTGTCACTGTCCTTTGTTTACACCCCAATTTTATACCCCATCCTGAACTATGTGTACGACGATCCCCTACCACAGGGATACTTAGGAAGAATCCATGAGGTTTAATCCCATCATTAATGTCTCATCCTGGTCTCTCCCTTGAGCCCTATTATTTCAACAAGATCATGCCTCACCCCTAGGTTTCACCCCCTTCTGGTCCCATCCGTGGGTCCATTCTCATGGGCAGACTCCTCTTGTGACTCATCACCCCAATCTAGAAATACATTGAATTCAATCACTTTATTATATACATGGTATGTTGGAAACCTCTCTATGAATCAATCACAACACAATCATCTTCATATCAGTTTCACCCCATTCATGTCATCCACTTCATCCATCCTCATTCCTAATTGGGCCACGAGATCCTGTTGGGATCATAACATTCATACGGGTAGCATACCATGCATAATCCTCGGTCATCTACTCCATCACCCCACCCTTATCACAGCAAGATTACATCATCTACATGGGTTGTCTAATTGCATAGACCCCATTAGTCTATTTGATTTCTGCTCCTAGTATCACCTAGGTCATCTTAGTGTGTAATCCCCATTCATCCATGTGATTTCTACTCCCAACAGCACACAAGATATCTTAGTTAATAATCCCCAATCATCAATGTCATTACTTCTCCCCTTATCACCTGTGTTGTCTTAGTGTGTAATCCCCATTCTTCCATATGATTCATTCTCATAGCAGCACATAGGGCGTCTTAGTGAGTAATACCCATTCATCTATGTGATTGCTTCTCACAGGTGCACACGGGCCATATTAGAGCCTAAGACCCATTCATCCATGTGATTCTTTCTCCTAGTATCACCTAGTCCGTCTCTATGCATGAGCCTTGTTCATCCATTTCCTTTCTCCTACCAACTTATCATGGTCCCTATCAGTGTGTAATCCCCATTCATCCATTTGATTGATTCTCCCAACATCACCTGGGCCTTCTCAGTGCGTAATACCCATTCATACATGTGATTGATACTCATAGCTACACATGAGTAATCTCAGTATGTAAGACCCATTCATCCATGTAATTGATTCTCACAACAGCACCTCGACCTTCTTATTGTGTAAGCCACATTCATCCATGTAATTGATTCTCACAACAACACCTCAGCCTTCTTATTGTATGATCCCCATTCATCCATGTGATTGCTACTCCCAACAACACATGAGCCATCTCAGTGAATATTCCCCATTGATCCATGTGATTGTTACTCCCAGCAACACCCTGCTAGTCTTAATGAGTATTCCCCAAATCATCCATTTTAACTATGTGGGTTTGGATTCCCTAACACAGGAATACATAGGAATCATCCATGTGTCTTAATCCCAACTGATGGTAAACAATGTTGTCCCCTTCATTGGGGTCCACCTCCTTCATCCTCCCTCAGTGGTGTCCCAATCTTCTATTATGGAATGAAATATTCCATCTTAGGGACATTCCAACCCGAGTATATCCACATTGGGAATTCTAGTCCACCCATCTGAAAAGACATTTATGTACTACCTCCTTGGGACATGCCTATATGGTCCTCCTTAATAAGTGTTATAACTAGTATGATCCATATAAACATGATTTAAAACTCATGGAAAACCCTATGTTAAACATGGGAACTTGAGGTAAACCTTGGAGACATGCCTATGGAATAAGATACCCTACAATCGATGTGGATTGACTCTTGTTTTTTTTTCACCCTTAAAAATCCCTATAAAATGGAAGAAAATATTTCTTACAATGTTTTAGTGTCAAGACATGTCACAGATGCCTCAGTGGGACTACTCCCTTGACAAAAGGTTGCTACCCTTCGTGGACCCCATGGAATTTTCTAAAAGAAGCAACACAATTAACTAGCGTCCATGAAGAGATGGAACTGTGAATGAGTTTCATGAACATCTTAATATATAAGGGAGACTAAGACTAGGTAGAATTTTTCGAGGAGGAATCTATCAAAGGAGGATCCAACATACCACCGCCCCATTTCTATCAAGGAGAAAACATCACTGAAGTAGATATAAATGTCAACCACCTTTATAAAATGGTAATGTGGGTTACAATGTGACCATTAGTAAACATCAAAATATTCATGTGTGGAATGACCAACTAGAAAATCATTATAAATTTAAATGGTGAACCAAACATGAAACTATTATCCTCACACAAGGTATTAGTAGAATTCGAGACATCTAAAGATGAGTGTGCCACCAAATTCATATATACGGTGCTAGGTTCCAATATGAAAATAGTGGCCATGACGTGGAACACACTAGACTTTGGGGTAGTTAATCACTAGGCACTCCGGTCTATGTCATTATCAGTACAAATCATTCTCTCCGACCATAGAAGACTACATGGTGTTGGGAATTGGGAATTACCTTACTAACATATGTACGAATAGCTAAATATTCCTATTTTTTAGGCCACACGATACAATTTTCAGGAACCAATATCCCCCCACCTAAATACGTAGGGGAAATATGAATGATGCTTTAGATTTTCCGCATATCTCTGCCTCCACCACAATGTCTTCCTCAGTTGTGACTACTAGGAGCCCACACCCTATATCACCCTCAGTTATTATAAAATGGATGGTGAATAATACTCTTATCTGATGATATGAATAAGAGGGGTTAATCCCTACTACAGATATGTCCCTCCATGATATGGATGTTTTTTGGGAATCATTGTCACTGCCGAACCCAAGGGCTGCATAGTGAGACACTAATCCCCACTCATACATCCAACCATTTCAAGAGTCTCTATCCAAAATTATCCTATGATTCACTCCCTTATTCTGATAGTGTAAGGAATGTTTAGGTCGTCCATGCTTCAACTTTAACTAGGGAGCTTCCATGGACGACTCCCACCAGGTCGCACCAACATCGCCATTCGGCCTTGCAGACCAAGGAGCAGGTGGTCTATACCCATACACAGCTGGACCCGGTTCTGATGAAATTGTTCCAATGTTTGGAGCTAGCTCAGGATGAAACCCATTTGGAGGATCCATCTTCCATTGGTTTGGTGGACCATGCCACCATCGATGCACACTACATATCCCATGTTACTACAATGTAGGGGCACCACTACGCCTGATCGAGATTGATGACCCAACTACCCCTTGGGTAGTCTGGGTTGACCCTTCAAGTCATGGGCACGAGTGGAAACCACTTTGGGATTACTCGTGACAATATTTTTCAGTACGGTGGTCCTCCTTATACAAACTCTATTATTATTGGAGGTCCCCCCCATGCCCATGTGTGTTATGGAATTTCTTCCCAACCCAACATTGTTTGTCCAAGAAAAAGTCCCCCTCTGTTCCAATGATCTCACGTATGTAGGTTTTCCTCATAATTCAAGCCATCCACCTGAATTTCCACTTCACATGATTACTAGATGATGCGGAGGCCCTCCACATTTCAACATCAACCATCTTTGAAGGGCCTCCTAGTTCTTCCATCTATCAGAATTGAGGTCCTACCCATGATATCACCATCTCCCACAGAGGTACTCCACACTCTAACACTCTTAAAAATATAGGCTCTCCCTATGTTTCATTAGACATATGCATGTGTTCTCCTCATATCCCATCTCATTAGTTATGGGGTCATGCCCTCTTCATTGAATTTTGGTATGAAGGTCCCCCTCATATCCTATCCAGCATAGGAAAAGTTCCTCTCCGCTCTTGCACCAACCCACGTGGAGAACCTCCATATTCCATAGATTAACAATACCCTGAAGAACAATACCAGGAAATGATAGAGAACTGTATCCAATTTAGAAAGAACTATGGGATATTCCAGGTCATGGTCAACAGATTCCTATTTTCATATTTTGAAGAAATTTGAGACTTGATGATAGAGACTTCACCCTGATCCTCCATGTCAAGGTCTGGATTAAGAACCCAGAACATCAGGTTCATCCTCCTAAAAAGTGAGAAACACTAGATCCCTATGTCACTCCAAAGATACAAACTAGAGGATGATGAATTTCAGTGATAACAATAGTAGGGATGAGATCTTTCACATACGGATCACTCTCCTCGGTATTCTAAGGTTCCATCATTTCTTTCCTTCTCGCCTTCTCGCATTCACCTCCTCGCCGTCTGATGATTTCTTGGGTTTCCTCTATAGTGATTCTTGTTTCGGTCTCATCCCTCAAGTTTTTTTTCATATATTGTTCCTCTCTAATTTTGATGTTCTTTATTTCCTCCTGGTGTCATTTTTTTGTTGTGACGGTTTTTTCGCTGCTACTTCGTTTTGTGGTTACTTGTTCATGGAGGTCTCATTCTCTGTGATGATGATTCAGGTTGGTCTGAAATATTCTCTCTTGGCGTTTCATCCTCAACTCAAATGGGTACTCGGCTCACAACAGTGTGAGGCTTCTTAGTGGTGTTACTGAAGGAAGGAGATTGAGGCCCTGTTGAAGGTCCTGGATAATTGTTATTGCCTAGATCTCTTAAAACACTACCCTGTATTTTGAGTCATCTCTCCCATGAAATGTCGGACTAGTGCAGTGTTTTTTGTTGATGTTTTGGGAGAGGATGTTTTTGTGGTTAACGGTGTTCCAGGGGGTGCGACTGGTGCAGACTTCCCTCCTATCAGGGCGCTGTTGAAGTTGTTCCCTCTTAATCCCAGTGTTCACTCTGGTTCAGTTGTGATGTATTTTTCGGATGTTCTTTTTTCTGGTTTAGGGGAGATGCGTGTTTCACTCCCATCAGCAACAACTAAGACCATAGTTTTCTCACCACACGTTTTGAAGGTCTTCTTGTTTTGACATATCCCCACACACTACTCTGGCTTCTAGGTTCATTGCCCCTTTCAAGGTCTGTTGGGTGAGATGGATTCCATGGAGGTTTTTGGGATGTTTTCGTGTGAGCAGTGGGTGTTCTAGGAGGAACATCTATTGTTTTATTCTCCCTTTTTGTGTCCATTCAGTGTTGGTATTCCATTTTGCTTCTTCTGTGCAAGGTGTTTTCGGTTCTACATTGGTAACGACGAAGTGATTTTGTTCTAGAGGTCCTGATGATAGCCGAAATTTGTATCAGAAACTGTGTGGCAATAGTGACGAGAGGGGAATTCCAGTTCTTGGATCGAGGTTTCTGCTACTTGCGTGGTTCAAGATGTTTTTCTTACCGAGATGATGCGATACTGACCTATTTGAAAGTTGATTACAGTTGCACTTTAAATTTTAAATCTGGAATCATGGCTCAAGGATTATATTACGTTATTTTCTATTGTTAACGTTAATATCCCTTGTAGCTAGTTTTGGTGTTTTTTAATTTTATTGTGAGGTTCCCACCTCTCCAAAAAGTTGTTTATTCAAAAATTAAAAAAAAATTATTTGGAGGAGGAATTGTTGATTTCCAAGGTCTTTCCACATAGTATTCTCTAATATCGCCCGATTCACAATCAACCTCTACATGAGATCATGGATAGTTTTTCTAGGGTTTGGTAGAGGATGAGAACCAGCCAAATCCACCACAAGAAACTCCCGCACTTATCCAGGAAGCAATAGTCAGTGCCCCATCCTATTCGGATGTGTTGATGCAATTAATATAATCCCCGGGATATAACCCCATATGTTGTGGTTTGTCATCTCACACACCATACTCCTTACTAATCAGCACATCATCACAGTGGTATATATCATTGTCATTGCCAGTTCCCCTACCACCCCTAGTTGATGAATGGGGTAATAAACTATCATATCCTGCCTCTATACAATGAATCATATGGGATATTCTAACCATGGATTACTTTCCCGTTATGTTCTAACAGATTACAGCTCTAGACATCAGCATCCCAGAGTCCCTCAACAAGGAAGAGGTCATGTGTCTCTACTGGACCAAAGGGATGACACATTTCCAACCTCTCCATCGTCAGATGGCTCATCCCTAGATCCAGGAGGACTATGATGATATCAGACTACAATGGTGCCTGGTCAAGTCAGCCACATTTTCTGTGGCCCTGGCTTATAAATCACCATGTTCACATCATATTCTTCAGCATCGATGTGTTCGAAGAATCATTGTGCTCCGTAGAGTTATTTATGTGGAATCTGTACATGTAAAGATTCATAGTTGGGGAAGTATGTACCCCTCTACTTTAGCCCGATTCTATGTTAGCTCGACTCATCTTGTGATATTGAGGACATTCCTCCAGACACAGTCACAATATACATTGCTAAACTCGCAAATTATAATGTTTATATGAGAATCCTCAAAGAGAACATAACCCCAGGGGTAGTACCACACCTTTTGGATCCCCCATGCATTTTAACTAATCAAAAAAGGAATTTTATTGGCCTCAAAGAAACATCTGACTCACTAACGCTCAGCCGGGCCCCTAACAAGGGAAAAGGCCACCATTAGGTATTAAACCCTGCAACCACTATGGTTCAGTGCTAAAGACATAGGATTATCCCGAAAAAACCAGGTTGCGTCAATAGCTCATTGAGCAATGAAGGATCGTCGATGATCTCCTCACTGAGAATTCTACAGAACGACATCCTGATTGTGGTGATCCCCAGTTTGATTACAATCATCATTTATTGAGGTAGTAATTGAGGGTAAAAATCCATCATGGTGATTTTTCTCCTCATTATCTCCACAACAGTTCCCATATAGATAAGAAAGATACCAGAGTATATAGAAAGAGAGCACGATATGAATTTTTGGATCCACCTAAGGTATGAAAAACTATTCTTAGAGAGTTGGATCTGAAGGTTGATCCCCTAACAGCCCCTCATGTGGCTAAATAGGTTATTCTCTCATCTTATCCATAGTTCAATACTTCAGATGCTCCCTGAGTTGTTCCACCAGCCTCTCCATGAGTTTTTGGGCCCGCCTATTGTGTGGATGAGCCTTAAAATGCATTGGTGGTCAAAATCGTCCTCCGGATAGGAATACCCACCTGGGAAATCCTATGGCCAATCATGTTTCTCATCTTAAGTCTATTGTGACTCGATAAATGATGATCCCACATGATGAAAGGCCATATCTGGCTTGGGTTAATGATATACCAGCACCCTTGGATTTTGGGAACCCCACTTTATCCCACTTTAATGTGATGGGATACCCTCTTCAGCACCTCATCCACTTCATCTCAACATGAGGACCTATGATAGGGACTCTAGTATAGTAGGAAGCCACCGAGCTCTACGGCTTCGTACACACACTAGAAGTTCTTGTGTTCATATTGTATATCCAGTTACCCAGTGGTTTTATAACTGGTTGGGATGATCTCTATAGGTAGTTTCTATATTTTTTAGCACCAGTACACACAAGAAAAGCTTTTCTGTCCACTTCAAGTGTAAGAAAGATCCAGATGATAATGTTTCATGATTTTTTTCTAGGTGCAAGGGCCTCATGTATTCACAAGAAATGCCACTAACTCTGGATTAGTTGTAACGATGTACATGGGGAGGGAAAATGATAGACTAGTTCCATTCCTCATCACTCAGTATATCCCAAGTGGATTTAGGGATTTCTCTAAAAAGGATATGTTCCTAGTGGAGGCCTTCTAGCAATCCATATAGGTATATCTGTTGCAACATTTCACTCCTACAAGAATTGGAATTATTGTAGATACAATAGTTTTTTTCATGTAGAGGCCTCCATAATGTTGGAATATTTGTATGTAACGACACCACCACAACCTCATCAAGGAGCATTGCCTCAACCTTAGCCTCTAGTGCAGTAGTGTCTGCCACAGAATCCCTAAGTGACACCCCATCACCACAACCACCATGGTATGATAATCATGTCCCATATCCTCACTAGAATCCATCCCCTCATTAGGGACAATCTCCCGTAGTTCCTTTCAAAAATAGAAGAAACCGAAAATATTCATTTTAAGAGGCTTAGGTTCTTTGTTATTTTTTCTGTGTCATGAATCAGGGGATTTTTGGGATTCCATCATTCAAAAACCTGAAGATGTTGATCTCATTGATCGCCCCAAATACTACCCATATCACCAGCAGCAAGAGAACACTATCAAGAAGTGTTATGGGTTCAAAGACTGGCCTCGGGAATAAGATAAAAAACATAGTTTGATTGGTTCCATCCCCAGAACATGTGGCGTGTGTTTTTGCAAAGCCTCATAGAGAAAATGAGGGTGAATGAAAGACATTCTTTTACCATAGGTCTCAAAAGTAGGATGAAAGGATGGATTGAAAGGTATTTGATCACGATCAGGGTATCATTTTTTCACATTTTAATCATCCATATCATTCCATGGTTATCAAGAATTTCCCATATACCACTGATGCATCTACATCTCAGACATCATCTTCTTGAATGAGATGGCACCAGCATCCCAAGGGAAAAGAAAATCCCCCCCACCAGGAATGTTTTCCCATACTCTGGGTGACTTAATTCCCCCAGAGATGGGACTTTCCCCCAAGAATTTTCTGAGTAGTGGAGGATTTTTCATGTGATGAACATGAGTATTCTTTAGTGAACACCATAATGTTAGTCGACCTTCCATGGTTCCCGGTAATGGGGAGCACCCTAAAAGACCTCATAATGTCCCCAATAGGCATCAACGTTGATGAAATCATATATTCTTTTATCTTCCTGAATAGATCAGGCAGTGCTTATAACAGATACATGTAGTTCACTAATACTAGATTATAGGATCAGTGCAAATCTCATCACCTATAGTCCTATCATTAGGTCCCATTAGATTCACTCCCACCACTGTTTGTACTTCTCAATCCGGATGAGCCTCCATGACGGTGCTATAATCAGCCACATTTAGTTGTGGATAGTCCTCATCCTTCTTTAGGTTAATCGTTAGTAATTTTACATGGTTTGACTACTGTGAAATGAGATTTCTGAAACACCAGTCAGAATCCACTGTTCTAACTATAAGTACGTTTCATACATCTAATCAAAGAACAACCTCATATTGGATGAAATGTGCATATGGTGCAGAAATATGATGGGATCAAGTACCACACTATCGTTTGAATGATGTTCTCAATTCTTGAGGATCTCCAACTATATGAAATTATCCATTAATTCCTCATAAAGGCTTTGAGAATCCCCCTATATTTGAAAATAGAGGTAGAAGCTGCAGATGCAATTCATGCCAAGGAAGTCAAGAAAGAAAAATTTCATGCCATCATTTCATTATCTAGAGAAGATGAAGGTTATCTTGTGTAGTGGAACATCTTACCATTGTATATCAATGGCTATATCAATGTAATGATGGTCCAATGCAGACTTATAAATATATGTTCTGGGAATAATGTTATCCTGACCTAGACACTCCATAGGCTAGGAATGTCTAAAGAAGTTGTGAATCCCTCATACCTGAAGATTCTATGTTATGATAGGAAAAAGTAGACACTAAATTGTTATATATTCCAAAATACCCAATTAGGTGGTCTTATTTCTAGCATTGAGTTTAAGGTTGTCTCAAATGACACCACCTTCAACGCATTGATGGGTAGACCCAAAGAATATTCCACTACCGCACAAGCTGGAACCAAAATTCTGTCTGGGTCATCTAACTGAGAAATATATATCCTTGTCGATGATTCTCTCACTGTAGACAATAAAGAGGACTGGAGAATGTTTCTCCCATGTTCGAACAATGTTTCTCCACCATGGTCAATAATTTGGAACAACTAAATCTTGGTACTGAGGAAGACCAGATACCAACGCTTATCAGTGTTGTCATGTCTGTGGTAGAGAAATAATAATATGTGGATTTCATGAAACGACACTGGGATGTATTTTCCTAGACCTATAAAGAGATGCTGGAACTAGATCCTTAGAATATCATCCATCGTCTCAGCCTCCCAGTAGGTCATAACAGATTCAAATAGCCAACCTAATAAATATACCCCTCTCATGGTTTTATTATCAAGGTTGAAGTTGATAACTTATCAAAGTTAACTTTGTCATGGAAGTCCACTACCCCATATGGTTATCAAACATCATGACTATCATGAAGATGGGTATATAGATCAGATTATACATCGATATCTAAGATCACAACTTCCACTGTCCAATGGGAGATTTTCTCATTCATGTGATAGAGTTGTTGATTGACGCTACTGCTAGATTCTATGCTCTATTCTTCATGAATGGGTATTCCATATACAAATAAATATGAATAGCCCCTAAAGATGAAGAATAAACTACATTCAGAATACCATATAGAACTTTCTATTTTTATGTAATGCCTTTCAGTTCTAATAATGTATATTCCACCTATAAGTCATCCATAAACCACATATTCAAGAAAATCCTCAGTGCATTAGTAGAATGATACGTGGATGATATGGTGGTAAAATCCCACCAGTATAAGGACCATCTCAGAGATCCGGATAAAGGGTTCATCTTCCTCCAATCTCACCATTATAAAATGAACCCCATGAAGTGTGATTTTAGGGTCACCTATGGAATGTTCCTCAGCATTTTCATTAGATATAGAGGCATCAATATCGATCCATAGAAGATCAAGGCTATTAAGAAAATTCCCCCTATAATAAACCTTTGGGAACTCCAATGTTTTCAATTATACTTATCCTACTTAAACCAATTCGTTAAGAATATATCCAGAAAGTGTATTCCCATTTTCCAAATCATGAAGAAGGGTGTTTTATATCAGTGGGATGATGAGTGATAGGATGCCTTTAAAGTGATTATGAAGTATTTTTTAACCTCTAATTATGATTCCACCCATCTCTGGAAATCCACATTTCCTTTATGTAACCACCCTAGAATGATCCTTCGGCGCCCTTATCACCTTGAAGAATAGTGAAGGGACAATGAAAAATTTATACTATCTTATCCTAAGGATCCATAACATAGAGACATGATATTCCTCTCTGAAGAAGAGCTTCCTTGTGTTGGTTTTTGAAGTGTAGATTTTTTGGAATTATCTGAATAACCATGATATATATGTAATGTCCCTCGTTGACCTATTATTGTCTATTCTGAACTAATCCATGTTAACAGTTCATCAAACATGATTGGAATTAATCCTTCAACAGTTCAACATCAGGTTCATTCCGTAGAAATCTGTTAAGGGTCATGCACTAGATGACATCTTTATCAATCATGCCACCCCTGTAGATCAGTCTTGGTATCTTGAATTCCTTGATGAGGCCATCCTCTGAGTGGATAAATCCATGAAATGTTGGAATATTAACTTTCAAGGAGCCTCATAATGCTCGACCATTAATATATTCAATGATCACATACTCAATAGTGTAGGCCTAGGTATCATCTTCATCTTTCCAACATAGAATGTCATGCCTTATTCATTCTTGTTGTAATAAAAATTTTCCAAAAATGAGGTGGAGTATCATTCCCTCTTAATTGGTCTTATTATATCCATATAGTTTGACTTTCCTAACCTACATGTGAATGGGGGATCCGAACTTGTCATCAAGAAGGTCAATGGGGACTATCTGGTTACGAATCCAAAGCTCACACCCTTGTAAGAGCGCACTCTCCAGCTAATATCCCAGTTCTTTTTCCAAGAATATGTTCATTAATGTTCTTCAATCATTGACTGGTTGATTCAATGCTTTGTAAAACCTTTCCTCTTATCACATAGAGTATGGCTATGATGATTTGATCATCCATGTAGTGCATTGAAGATTCATAACACTCGTCACTCTGGATGATGATGATAGCCATCATGTACGACATCTCACCACTGGTGTATCCACATCGAGACCACAAGATCCCCCTTTTGAAGTAAAATAGAACCCTGATCGGACAACTCCTTTCTTCGTGTAACTCCAACACGGCTGTCACCTGGTAGAAAGAGATGAATGTGAGAGAATCCATCGGCGTGCAGTACACTTCACACTCAAGAGTGGTCCTAGCCTTGAGAAGATCCTATACAATCATGGGTTTTATGGGGTTCTACTCTAATGAATTAATGTATATGGGATTAAATAGGTTTTTTTGGAAGTTCGTGTTGGATACTACTGATCTCTTCAGGTAGGGTCAAAGCTCTCCCACTAGATTTGAATGTTGGGATACTTGTCTCCCATCGGGATCCATGACTACATCAAGTGCACCAAAAGGTTTCGTGCGTGCCAGATCCATGCCAACTTTGTGAATAGTCCACTAGAGGCTCCCCATACTACCAAGTTCTCTTGGAGATTTGTGGTTTTAGGGATCGATGTCGTGGGACCATATACACTAGTGACATCTCTCCAATTCACGTTCATCCTGACTTCCACTGAGTTCTTTTCCAAGTGGGTTGAGGAAATTCCTATCGTGGAAGTCAAGGGTTGTTCTATCATTGAGTTCATGAGATCCAACAACACTCATTGATTTGGAGTCCCTCACATCATTCTCACAGATATCCTCCCCAACTTTTGGGCATCTGAACTGATGAAATTGTACGCCAAGTTCAATATCTTGGTAAATCATAATTCCCACTATAATGCAGAATAAAATGGTTATATTGAGACATTAAACAACACAATCTCAAACATCTTGAATAATAAGGTTGGTTATAACAATAATTTTTTTCCAGACGATCTCCCCAACACTCTCTGGTCTTATCAGACGAAAACTCACAATTCCACCCATGTAACCCAATATTCCATAGTCTAGGGAACACATGCAGTCCTTCCCATCGATATTCAGTTATTGTCACACTGTACAGACATCAATAATCAGTAGATGCTAGAAAAAGTGGAAAAGTCTATCTAACTAAATTGGAATCCCTTGATGAGATTAGGCTCTAGGCCTTGAACAATTTAGAGAGGCACCCGAATAAGATCGCCAAGGAATTCAATAAGAAAGTTCATATCCACTCTTTCCTTATGGGTTATATGGTTTTAGCCTTGAGGATGCTGATGATACCTGGCAGGAAGCCACCAATGTTTTAGCACAAATTGAAGGGAGCTTACATCATCCACAATGTATACCCCAATGGTGAATACTCTCGAGTAACCACGAATGGTGATCTTAATACTCCGCCACTAATTCCAAATTTCATAATAAGTACTTTACATAAGTAAAAATTGATACCTCATGAAGGTAAACTATAAATGGAGAAACTTTCTTATAGTATGAGCTCTATGACCATAAACTAAGATCTCCCCCATGTCTTAGCCACATGACAATAATCTACATTGTGACCATTCATCATTACTGCATGATGTTAAACTACACATCACCTTAAAAACTATGTATGTATTGATTTATTCCCCCTCATTATATATAGGAATTCCCAAACATTTGATATTTGGGTCTGTCCCCATCTTCCCCATTTCCAGTCCTACGACATGAGGTTCCTTTTGTGAGTGTGTGGTGTGGCGTGGGATTCCCTTTGGTCCTCATTCACGTTGGGTTTTCTTTATCACATTATGTGAATCTCCTTTGGTAATTTTTTCCCACCATTCATCATTTTCACATGATTTTAAACTATACGACAGCTCAATAATGATATGTGGATTTATTCCCAACCTTATGGGATACATAGGAATGCCCAATCATTTCACCTCAAGTCTAGCTCCAGGTTCCTTGACCTTTTTAGCCTCTTGGAACTATATTATGGTCCAAGTACTATGACCTTAAACTATGACCTCACCCATCCTACATGACATAGAACTATTCTATCCTTCTTAAAAGACATTAATATACCAGGAATTCACGATCCATTCTGCATGACCCTAAAATGTATGTACCCCTTCTTCCCAAATGATGTCAAACTGCCTGACACATTTCCAAAATCCATTTCTTTTGACCCCTTGTCCTGAGTTTTCTCTTAGCAGTGTGTGGTGTGGTTTGGACCACTTTGGTTCTAATTCAAATTGGTTTTACAATGGTCAGGACATGTCCTACATTTCTCGTAATTATTCCTTATCACCTACTTCTTTACGACATGACATCAAGTTAAATGACATTTCCAGAACTATGTATGACATTATTTTTGGTCTCACATGATACATAGAAATTCCTAGAATTTTTTTCATTAGGTCATACCCCACGTTATTCCATCATTTTCCCCAACTCCTGGCCTAAGATCCCATTTGTATCAATGCGTGATGTGGTGTCGACTTATTTGTCAACATTCATGTTGAATTTGATTTATCATGCTATCCACATCCCTTTCTAGAACTTATTCTATCATCCTCATCCTTAACACATTACATTAAACTACATCGAACCTCTATAACTATATATGGATTGAATCCTTCTCTCATAGGATATGTAGGAATTCTTGAACATTTATTCCCTGAGTCGAGCCCTAGATTGATTAAACCATTTTCTCCCTTTTTCTTTATCATCCTTTTGATTCATCTACCAAGTTGAACCCCTGGACCACTGTCTTCCCACATCAACATGCTCAGATTGATAGTGGTATGGGACATAGAGTGCCTAATGTTTCATGAAAATTTACTCATCCTACAACCATGCTTTGCATATCCTTCATTTGGGTCCCCATAATCTTTTACATCCAAAAGGACCCCTAGAAGACCTGGTATCATGCCACTTTGGCTCACCAACCATTCTTGTCCAACATCCAAAAGGATATCGAATGAAAACATGATACAAGTACCACATTACCAATATTTTCAGCAGTCAATCCTTAGTGGATTTTCCCATTATAAGTCACATGATGTGGATAATGTGTTTTATACACGGTCAATAGTTATCCTCCATCATTATCACCAACTCAGTCACACCATAAATGTCAGTTTTATGATTCACTTTTCTTCTCACATCCTTATGTTCAAATATAATTTTGATAACCTCAATATCACTCATCCACGAACCCTCATGTGTTGTGTTTGGGGGATTAGCGTCATGGGTTCATCCTTTTCCCCCAAACATCCGTTCATTTATTATGTGTTTACATGTGTTGTATAGGTCTATTCTACCCCTTGTTTCCCACACTAAGCGTGGATCCTAAGGTATTAGTGGTTTAATAAGGTTTATACAAACATGGAATTTCTCACACCCTCTATGACCTTAAAATAGGAGTTGAGTTCCCAAATTATACGCATCACAACATTAGACTATGTGTGCATCCTCTTGAGAGTTTGTAAGGTGGTGTAGACACCTGTTTTCCCCTTTCATGTTCGGTATCTCTTTAGTATCGCATTTCATACCTCATCCTTCCAGTATGAACTCTACAAAAATAAACTATGATTTTTTGTGTCTTAGTTGACATTAAATTAAACTACGTAACAACCTTGATTTTCTCTCTTGAGAGAATATCGCACCTTTTGGTATCATTAAACTTCCATTACATCTCAAAAAATATTATTTCCTTGATTCCCTTTTTCTATGGGATATGTAGCAATACCCAAACTTCTCGTACTTGGTCTAGCCATATGTTATTTTATCATTTTGTCCCCTTTCAACCTAGGTCCCCCCAAGAGTACATAGTGTGTTTGATACCTTTATATATCCTAATTAACATAGGGATATGACTAACTTGAGAGTATTACTCCTCACATTCGTCCTTAATCGATGATGTTAACCATCATGGGTACATCCATACTTCACATGTGCCCCTTCACTTAGACCCTCATAATCTTTCACATCCAAAATGACCCCAAGACGGCCTGGTCTCATGCCACTTTGGCTCACCTACCATCTTGGGACAACATACCATTGGATCTCAGGTGATAACTAGATACAATTCCTACATTGAAAATATTTTCATTGGTCGATCCTCATTTGTTTGTTCCAATTCATAGTCACATGCTATAGATATATTTTTTCAAACACAGTCAATAGTAATCCTCCATCATTACTCCTGCTCCATTGTGTCTGAAATAATAGGAATCTTGGTTCATGTATTTCTACCCATCTATCCCTATGTACATCCACGTATGTTGAGAAATAATGATAGTCTTATTGCGGTTTTCCCACCGAAAATTTATTCTCTATTGTTGTAGACTCTCATATGATGTGGAAATACTAATTCTAAAACTGTTTTACCATAATAATAATGGATCACATTGTCTTAATGGTTTTGATAAGGTTTATATCCGCATACAGGATTTCATAACCCACATGGTCCAATCCCTACAACCGTTAAACCATGATCTCTGTAATCTATGCCCTAGGAAGTTAAACAATGTCGCCATATACGAAATGACTTTAAAATGTGGCATCCCTACCACATAATGTTAAACTACATGGAATTGGATAACTACATATGGATTTATTTCTTCCATTATATGATACATAGTGACATCTGATCGTCTTGTTCTTGGATCCAACTTAGGGGTGTAACTTCCAGTTTTATCCCTTCTTGGACCCAAATGCCCTTTTTGGAATGTGTGGTGTGGTTGGACCACTTTGTCCCCCATTCATGTAGGTTTACATACTACACCACACATATCTTATTTGGGTTTCTCATGCCCTCAATTCATGATATTAAACTGCAGCCCTACCATGAACATATTCAAAATGTCCCATAATAATTATGGGATGCTTCAGAAACCTCACTATTGAGGATTTCACCCACAAGTTTTTTCTCTAACCAAGATATATATCTATAACTATATATGGCTTGATTCCTCCCCCCATAGGATATGTATGAAATCCCATGCCTTTCTCCTTGTGACCATCCGCATGTTCATTTACCCTCCGAGGAAATTTTCCCTTACAGTCCAAACTCTTGGACCTTTACTATGAGCCCCCTAGTCCTTGTAACATGACTTCAAACTTCTAAATAAAGTCCAATAAGTATGACATTAATCATTATACAATGCCATGGTTAGATGACGGTAATCTGTAACATACATTTTCCTCACTATCAGATGCTAAACATCAAGCTTATCATCGTCAATTGTATAATGTTAAAATTGAAAAGTATTCTAGGTCCTCACTAGATATGTCTTATATGTAAGTAGTTTTTTTCTTAATTCATACCTATAAAGTCACCCAATGTCTTTTCATCAGGGTTGTGTAATATCAATAGTATTGGAATTCATTTGATAACCCATCAGTCTATCACCATTTTTTTGTGCCCACTTTTTCGGAACCTCGTCCTCTTTCACATCTGAACGGACCCTCAGATGGCTTGGTATCATTATATGTTAGATCATGTACCATCCAGTCACAACATCCTAGAGGATCATGAATTATAACCATATATAAATCCCATGTCAAAAATATGGTCACTGATCGATCCTCAATTGTATGTTCTCATTACAGGCTAATACGATATGGATATTGTGTTTCAAACATGGTCTGATGTTATCCTCCATCTTCATGCCACCCCAATCGTGTTGCAAATTTTGGGTATCATGGATCACAAATATCAATCCTGCTTTTTAATTTCTTCAACACCCATGGTTTTGTCCCACTCGTACATCAAATCCCGTTGGGAATGTTTGTTTGGATACCCTATGAAAATGATTCTCTATTCACCTCCCACATTTAGTCTAGAAAATCATGGTGGTTAGTCATATCCTGAGTGTTCAATGATAGGTTGGCTCTCTAGTATCCCATGTATATAGTTTTGTGGTTTTCTCGTGTTTCTCACACTAGGCATAACCCACGCAAGGATAGGGATTGATTGTTGGATGCTCTATATATATGAATGAAATGTACTAATCAAAACATGAAATACTTATATCAATGCATACATTTTATGTGAGAAAATGAGAAAAATAAATATGTATTGCTTTGTTCAAAACAAGGCCCCTGTAGGTTAACTCCCTTAATGGAATGCTTTAATTCCTCGACTCTATAGTGTGTAGCTTCTAGGGTTTCTGGCCACTTCCTATGCTTTTTATCCTCATCAGCAGCTTTATATTGAATCTCATCAGCCCTAAACTTCATTTATACCCATTTGTCTTGGAGTTACGATACTTCATGGTTCACATGTGCTAGTTGCTTCATGGCCTCGACCAGTTGGGATTTTAGTCATTTAGTAAGCCTTGTCTTCTTAGAGATGAATGTGAAACACTCGCCCATATGACATTTTCTCTGTTAGATCACTTGATCAGAATCTTTGAGTTTCTTGATATTTTTAGACATTTTTTTGCTCCATTCATCATCTAGGTGTTGATTACTCACCTATATCCTATCGAGAAGGTAGTCTTGGACCAATGTGTTCATATGTCGTGCATATACCCCTCCGGTGCATAGATCTCATTGCCATGTGCAAATAGATCCCCTTCAGCATGTCAACTATGGTTATGAAACCTCATTTATGAATATCTTGATTATATTTCATGCTCGATGTCGGGTATTGTGACAATATTTAGTTGCATTAGAATCAGATTCATTCAACTTTAAGGGATCAGTCAGTTCCAATTTGGGAAATGCATCTCGGATCCTAGTAGTAGGGTCTTTCTCAAGAATCACATATGAATAATCATGTTCTAGGTTGTCTAGTTGGTTCTCATCAATTGGTTCTACCTCTATGATGTCATCCCGAATGGCGCTTTGTTCTGCTTGACCAATAACTCCACCTATCACATTGATTTATTACTCATCAGTAACTATAGATTGTCTAGTTTGGGTGACCGTAAGAACTATCACCCCTCTCAGTAAATGGGCTTCGGTTCCTCTAGCCATTAGTACTAGCAGGGTGCTCGCCATTCTAAGAATTGTTCTGAAAAAGATTATGTTTGTCACTTTGATAGAGAGAAAAATATGTTTGGATATCAGATATTGGAGATTTATGGGTTCAAAATCATGGTATCATCTCTATCTTGTCATCACTGGAATTACAGTACCTTGTCCCCCAATATATGGTTGCTGGCTCTAAGGGTTTCATAGTTGCTAACCTAGCTTCCCCAACACTGCTTGATTTTGTAGCAATTGTTCCTTTGGATGTGAGTCCTAGTCTTTGGTCCTATGCACCCATGGTCACATCTTCATCTATGATAGTAGGTACATTTTGTATTAGGTCCCTCTACACTAATAAATTTTGGTTGAGAGACTAAGATTAAGTGATAAAGGATAATATCGTAAGAGGAAAGTTGGTACTTACTTCATGAGTTGTAGAAAATCTTCCTAGAGAAGAATCCTCTAAGGCCCTGATTTCACCTTCTTCTGGATAGCCTACCTCGGAAGAAACATTATCATAACCTTTATAATGGTCCTCAGTGAACACTCTGAATTGTATAATGAAAATGATCTTCTATTTGAGCCGTCAACGACATATGAGGGATAGTCTTGTTCAACTTCACATTTACTCATCTTTTTAGTGGGAATTCAATGCCTCGAGTGTATACTAGTTCCTCCATTAATTTTACAAAAAGTCTTCCAATAGTTATGGTATCCTTGAATCTAGCTTTGGTGAAGACAATTTCCCCATCTACATCATATTCCTGTTTAGGATCATCTATATTTCTTCAATGTGGAGGAAATTTTTTCAGAGTTCCAAGTCATTCTAGGCCTCTAGATAGACAGAATCAAGAGGAATCATCACTTGACACACATGCTTCTTGGGATATTGAGGGGTTCCTTTCGAGACCCCTTAATGAATCTCATCTCTCATGGGTCATCATGGTATGAATATATTGGTGTGGAACTACAACCTCCCTTGCCTCACCTTCAACTGGAACTAATTCATGGACTAATAACCTTACTTCTTCAACCTCATCACCAAGACCTACGTCGTCCCCACCCCCATGATTTCTCCTTGTTTATTCTAGACCTCTACATCGAGGTACATGGATCGCTAGTCTACTTTCTCCGAATTTTTTCTTCTTCTACATCTTACCAATGTAAGATGATTCTAAACTCAGTTTAGATTTCTAAATCAATCCAAATGCGGCATTTGGTGGTAGAAACTTGTTCCATATCATTCCATTCTCCCACGTGAACACCAACCATCATTTTCTCAACACACATCAATGGTTCTCATGAAATCCCCTCAAGAACACACATGGGGATAGCTGCTGCATAAATCGAAATTTTCCTGCAAACCAATGTGGTTTTTCATATGGGTTCACAGTCCACCTATGCGACCAACAAAAATCCATGTAATGATAGAATATTTGACCTCTTATCTAGAGTGTTTGTGCTATTATCATTGAATTCTATAGTTGGCTGTAGAAATGGGAGGGAGATGAATTAGATGGCTTGCATAATTTTGTTCAGCAAATTCATCATGCCATACTTGAGCGGGGAGCCACTCGTGATATTCAGAACAACTAATCGATAGTGTGTCCAAGGTAGAGTGATTGGATAAAGGTAATCATATACACCCATGTTTGCATAGATCCAAATATATGGAAAATGGAATGGATTTAGTACCCACACCGACCTATTTCCCTCGTTGATGTGCCGGAGTAAATGAGATAACTTTGATAGCACTGATATTTACAGGTTGATTCACTCTCTACAAGCCAGTTCTCCCAACATAATAAATGTGTTCGGTCACACTACCATGTGTGCATCACTAAATGATACCATCCACCAACATATCAATTTATAGATGAATCTTTCAAGCCTAACTATTGGATGATCTCCATCCTTAATGCTGTAGCCACACAGTTTCCACTAAATATCCTCTAGGATCCAATATTACGAGCCTTACATGCCCAACTGAGATCCCCTCGGGTAGGTATGGGGAATTTTTGGTAGTTTCCTTTGCATTGCTACTCCTTCAGGTGGAATGTTCAGAATGTATGTATACCACTGCTTAATGTGGACATATCTGGTATTCTACATGTCATCATCTGTGCCCGGAACCAGTATCAAAAATTCTGTCACCACATATGACATCTATTCTACATCATCCAATATATTCATGGACAGAATTAACTCATTATACATTCTTCCATGAATCAGGATGCTAGAGATTTGATGGAGATCCTAGAGGCTGATGCCAACTTCCATGTGATGTAGGTTGAATTTGTTGGTATCTGGAGACTAATGGATTAACAGTTTTGGAATGAATTATTTAGGTTGGAAAACATGGAATTGGGAATCTCATTATGCTTAATTATGGCCTATTCTCAATAGAATATGCTCGAACTCAATAGAGGATGCACACACACTGTAGGCTTAGGCCCACTCAGTAATATAGTTTCCACCGTAGCACAGATCCCAGCATTTTATCCACCCCTTCTCTAGATTCCCAATAATTTCCTTGATGATAATCTTATACTCTAGCAGGGAAATATCTTCTTCCAAATCCCTACCATAAATGTTTTTGACATTATTATAGAGACATTGTGTTGTGACAGGAGTATGATATTTCCCGATATGGCTATATGTGGCCCTATACAACTGATATTGTCCTGGTGTTCCCCTAAACTAGTAGGTTGGTTCATCTTGTTATGCCTTAGGAATGAAGACATCATCCTATAAGACAAATTATTACAATGAAATCCTCTTTCATAATAGTTATTCCTTCACAGAATTCTATAGTAGTGTCACCAATGATTCATGGTTGGAAGTACTCTAAATGTACTCACCTATTAGGATATTATCTACCATTTATTCACTCCGGGCGACATCAGCATTAAAATATAGATGAGACTTCCGAGCATCTTTCACCACGAGATATAGAAAATTTTCATATTTTTTTCATAGAGACCATTCACAGAGACTATTCATTAAGTTGACTTGCTCTCAAATTGGGTTTCATAGAATATGTAGTTTGCAATGGGCCGATTCGTAGAAAATAATTCATGGAGAACCGGACAATAGAACCTAGTTTGTGCATGTTTTTTTGTGGGGTGGTTCTCTTTGTGAATAGAGAGCGTTAACACAATTGTTCATGGAGATCCAGGTACAGATGAAAGATCACTATGGCCCTATTTATAGGAAAGGTCTGACTCACCTTCCACGATGAACTCCACTCTCCCTTCAAAGTGCCCTCTTCCCATTATTTTTCATGCATTGCGCTCTTCATGGTCCTACATCATGATATAGCAAGAGTTTTCAGTGACATACCCCCATAATCCAACCCTCTTTTCCCATGGTTCCCATTCTGATGGGGACATTTTTTATGTCAAGGTTCATGCTCTAGAATACAAGAAAAAAGACATGTTCTAGATCAAAGCTACATGCTGATTTGAGAGTCCTTGAAGTGTGGAAAAAAACATCGAAGGGGCCTATTTTAAAATATTTCTCTGAAAAGATACTTCTTAGTCCCACTCGTAAACAGATGGCCTCCATGGTGTCTAATTCCCCTTTATAGAGCCACTCAGAAATTGATCCCTCTATGGAATCCATATCCTATTATGGAACCTCTCTCAAATAGATTTTCTCAATGGAATCCATCTCTCATCATAGATGCACTCAAAAATGGATCCCCATTATAGCACCCAACTCCCTTCGCAGACCCCCCTGAATAATGGATCCCTTCCATGGCGTCAAATGTAATGACTCATATTTTTTTTATTTTATTTATAGAAAATTACTAGAAAAATTACAATAGCAAGAACTATGGAGGAATTTGATTTCAAGGCTTGGTGTTCTCGTAACGGTTAAACAAAAAATATTGAGTTTTTAATAGCATGCACGCATGATGTTTATAATTTTTTTTGAATAAAATTAAAATAATTACCTAGATCAGAAATTTGAGGGCGTCAATGAGCTCAGATCAATGGCATTACTCTAGTACCAACATAACATTAGTCAGCGTGAGTCTTCTATGGAAAAACCTAAAAAGACATAACCATAAATAAAGTAATTATATAAAATTATTTAATTTTTAAAATCAAAATAACACATAAATGGTTACTATGATCGGAAATATGTGACCAAAATTGGGTTCATATGGGGGGGTTTTTCATTAGAAATACCTTACCTTGACCGAAACTGGTCTAGGGTGATGGTTATATAGTGGAAGTAAAGGTCATTAAAATATTTACTAAAACTATTTTATTTACCACTACGTGACGATGAAACAACAGTTTTCCTTATTAATAATCTTTTTCAAAAATACAAGTTTATCACCATAACCATAAAGTATCACTATTGAATGGAGAATGTGGATCTCTCATCGGTGATGGTTGTTCAGAGGTCATATCATGGATCAAGAATCCTCAAAACAACAAAAAATGAAAACACAACTTCACCCTTTTTCAATGACCGATCCAATCCCCAGGTAGGGCATGTGTTTTAAATTCCATATATTCCCCGTTCTTGGATATTAAGGATGAACACATATCAAACCATAAATATTTTATCCCGTGGGTTTCTTTTTATTGAGGGATAAATTGTTTTTGGGAATTATTTTGGGGATGATTTTTATTAAGGCTCGTTTATCTGGATCATTCTTATGGAATAGATCGAGGGTGGAACTGAAAAATGGCTGAGGTTCATTCCTCTAGTTTCTAATTGTGATTTTCTCCCCAACCACTATTTTTTCATTGTGTTCATCATTGGAATATGAACATAAATTCATTTTGAATTAGTTTCATGGAACAACAGTCCAAAATATAAGATCGGAAAATGTTACGATGTAGATGAGTTTCGACGATGACGGTGCCATACAAATTGACATGTTTTGGGACTAATTGACTTTCAATAATTTTCATAAGAATATATTGTAATGTGGATTCAATCCCACTATAATGAATAACATGACCTGACGATCACGAGCATACTTTCGTTTTGAATAATGACCCACCGCCGGCAACCTGGAGGCCCACAGCAACACCCACATGTGGGTTTCACTACTGATGTTTTTATGATGGCAGGGTGACTGATGGAGGAGAAATGCATCCCACTAGGGGCCACGTTGGATCCTGTGGTAGTGGAATTGCGGGGCTGTCAGGATGTGGAGGCCCACCGTGTTGAACGGTGTGAATACTGCTTTGGACATGGTGATGCCCACATTGACCAACCCACGTGGCTGAGCCGCGTGCATGGGAGATGACTAGCCTTGTTGTCTAGTGACCACATGGACTAGGATAGATGATGCCAGACTGCGCCATGTTTGGTGGAGCTGAACCATCCCACGAGTACAGGTCAAACTTGGGGAGTCAGGCCACTGTCTAGCAACCCATTTGGCCATCCTAGACCAATCTAGTTGGTTCAGGTCAGAAGAATGGGGTCTGGTCAAAACCGGACTGTTATCCCCTTAATTTACTAAAATGGAAATATTTTTTTAACAATGTGTTTATTTGATAAGATTCATACAACTTCTTGAAGCTTCTGTTGATGTGGTCCTTTTAAAATACTCTAATGTCGTTATCTCTATAATTTTACATGTATACTAGTGGCTTGAGAATTAGATTTTCCTAGATTGAGCGCATTACTAATGAAATCCTATGGATGGATGAGAGTTGGTGAATAGTATGCTAAGTGACTATGAGACTTGGGGGAATGCATATCCCATCAACGTTGTGTTCTATCACACTGGATTTGTGATCCACATGGACATTGTGTGCACCATCGATGTTGTATGCATCATCGATGCTTTGTTCCCCATCGACACTCCCTGTGTTAACGAGACCAATGCAGTGATCCCATGTCCCACCAGGGTGTGGGTCTTCTTTTCATAAAGTGGTAGTCCCCTACTGAGATAGGGTGAAGGTTCTTGAGACTATGTGTCTTATCGAGATTGTTTTTCATATTATGGGGGAGTGGGTCCACCATTATATATGGAGTTCCCTTGATGGACTAAGGATTAGATTACTCTATTTTGGAGCTACAACGTTTATACAATTTCGTTAGTAGAAATAATCCCTCGATTGTGGGTTCAAGCTCTCTTTTTGGAGAGGATGCACACAGTGCATAATCTGGAGCAGTGCTCCCTTAAATGTGTGTAGTGGTGAGGGGTGGGCCTCTACACTTGGTATTCTTATCCTGTGATGGGTGCAATGTTGTGATAACTGGACCATAGGTGTTGGGAACTGTAGTTAGACCTAGTGAAATGTTCCCAATGGAGTGCATTTATTGGATGGGTTCCAACTGAGATGGCTGAGCTTGTGGAATTTTTCCTCTTGGTTTTTGTGTTGTGGTTAAAACGTTGTATTGAGAATCTAATTTCTAGCAATAATGTTGTAACATTATGATACTTATTTTCTGGGATGAGTTTACCAAGGTGTTCTTGATATATGTGATGTAGGCTTATATATGTGGGAGATGACTGTACTTGGTGTACTTTCTATTTCTGTATACTGGGTGTACATTCCATTGTTGTGTACAAGGTGTACTTTTCATTATAGTGTACTTGGATTACATTCCATTTTGGCGTACTTTGTGTATTTTTCTTTTATATTTTCTTAGGGTATTATTTTTTAGTTTCCTTTTTGTTTTGGGGTGTCCTATTGACTATTTTTTTACTCACCCATGCATGGTCTTTTCATGTACATGTCATGTCTTGTATAGATGATCAATGCTTTAACGAAGTCCATAGTGTATCGGGACCAAGAGCGACCCAACATAAGAGGTGTGCTTTTCTACCTTCAGAAAACTTTTTCTCTACCAACCCATCAGATAGAGTTTTCTGTGGAGGAGTTCCAGGGACTTGTTCTTGTACATTTAATTTTTGTTGGGCTTCTATTCCTGCCCTATGTACTTTCATTTTTCTTTTTTTTACTTAGTGTTGTTGTCTTAGGGATATTCTTATTTGTTTATATAGTGTTTTTAGTTTCAAAAATGTTTTCATGAAGATGTGATTGTCTGTCCGTTTACCTAGGAAAATGTGTCCCATTTGTGGGATATGCCTACTCGGTACTAGTGGCCATCCCCTGGCCTATATGAGACATGTTGGGGATGAAAGGGCAAGAGCCCCTCTGGGAAAGGTTGTGACTGAGTGTTATTAAAGGTGGTCGGTTCTACCATAGGGAACACGAGTATTGGTGTTTTGGTTTGGGGTAACAGGGATAATTTTTTTGAGTTCGGATTTCAATCCAGGGAATCTAGTGTTGGTACGACAGCTGATGTATTCATACACTAGGACCCTAAATTCATCTTTTTAACTCATTACATGAAAACACAAATTAGATGGGAAAAATGTTGTATATGGATCATATATGAATGGTTAGTGTTTTACATTTCTTTCTTAAGTTAGCTCACTATGTATACACTATTTTACATGGTCCATCATGTTATACTTCAAGATGCATACATGTAGACAGCCAGCTAGTATTACACCATGAGATCACGAGGAGGATCCCCACAGTGATGAGATATTGGTATAGAGATTTGTACTAGAGAAAACACATCTGGGTGGTGTACCATCTTTACCACCACCGTTAGGGTAACACATGGCACTCATAATGCCAACAGATGAGATGTGAATGCTAAGAGAACTTCATGTGTTTCAACAATAGAGACCCCTCATGTGGTAGAGGAATACATTCAGGTGGTGACTGAGTGTTCTGTCTAGTCAAGGCACTAGAATATCAGATGGTGGTCCTGGAGGCGATCCATCTACGTGAATTGATAGAGAGATGATTTATTTAGATTACTTCATTGTATGATGAGGTGAATCTTATCTGGGAAGATATTGGGAAAAATTCTATGAGAAGTAACTCTTACTGTAAAATATAGGGGATAGGCTTTCCCAATAGCTTCTATAACTCCTATAAGAAGACATGTCAGTAGCGGAGTATTCATCGATGCAATCCAACCTTTCTAGGTACTCATTGAATAAAATACACCACTAGTGCATCTGGGATCAGACCTTCATGCAAGATGTGTTTAGGGAAAAATGTTCCAGTGTTATTCCTCCCTACATTCCTATATATTCTTGGGTTCTAGAGAGAAAATTTATGTCTAAACGTAACTCAAGTGAGTGAATAAAGATAGAGAATGTTAGTAGTGGGAAATCAGGGAACTAGTGTATGCGCCACCGAGGTAGAGAATGTGACAGGAACAAAAAGATTTGTAGTGTAAAAAATGTAGCATAGGTGCTGGGAGAGCTTATAGAGGTGGTTTAGATTTAGACATGTCACCAGCACCACCTCCAAGACACCCACACCAGGCTCATGGAGCTAGAAAAATGGGAGGTGATAACTTCATGTGCTTGATGCGTATGACCCAAGGGCTCCATGAATGATTTTAGTTAGTGTATCTGTAAACCCTTCGATGCCATATTAATAGAAATAAGTGCTAATAATTTATTCCTTATAACGAATTCATTTTAATACCTACTATTTTTGGTTAAACCATTGACTTGACACGTACATCTATAGATAACTATAGGCAGAGAATCAATAATATCCCCAGTGTTGACAATGTGATCTGACAATTGGGGTGAGAGTTTTGGTTGGAGCCTCTTGGTGATGGCATCACTGTCTTATGACATCATTCTTGATATGGATTGTTTATTTATATTCCATGAACGGATTGAATATTGTAGGAAAAGGTTTTTGGTATGTTTCTAAATATAGAAATAGTTTTTCATTAGTTAGATAGGAAGGAAACCCAAGAAGCATGAGATAGACTTGGGCATAATAGGGGATAGTAGATCACTCATTAGTCTCTTATCCTTACAATCGGTGCTATAGATTTTATGAGTTTTCAAGTGCCCAATAGTAGTGGTAGAGTAAGAGGACATATTTCTTAATGATATTTCAGGATTACCTCCACATAGGGAGATTGACTTCCACTTTTTTTACACCCTTAGATGGCACTGATATCAAAATCATCAAATTAGATGGCTTTAATAGAGCTTTATAAGATGATGGTGCAGTTAGAGGACTTGTAGAGGAATGGATTAGAATGGACCAGTGTTTGAAGCCATGTGTGGATTTCATGAGCATTAACCAAGGGACTATGTAGAAGTAGTATCCAATACCAAATAATGATTAAATCATCAATCAGTTGATACTGAACTCGAATAGCACCATAATCATTAGTTTTCTTGAGGAGAGAGTCGAGTACGTCGTGTTCTGTGATGCATCAGGGACCGATCATGGTTGTGTCCTGAGGTAGAGGAAAGCGATGATTTCCTCGGGTTCACCCCATTTGAGACCACATGAGCGTAACTACGTGACCCAAAATCTTGATAGGGAAATTGTAGTCTTCAAATTAATGGTGTGGTTACAATACCTGATAGGATAACTTTTTATAATCTAATATTACCACAAGAGTATCAAGTACATACAAATGTGCGTGGAAAACGATTCCTGCAAGAAATGTATTGAGCACCGAATTAGAGGTTTTTGTTACCATGATTGGTTTTGGGTGTCGCGGTCGGTGAAACCTATAAATAAGAGATTACCTCAGTCATTATGTACATTGAAGACTTAGTGAAGATACGAGTGCTGATGCATGTAAAAGGTTTGTGTAAAGGCAGTTGCGTGAAAAATTCCAAGTTGCACAAAAAAGTCCAAGTTGCGTGGAAAGAAAGGGATTCGCATAAAATATGAAGGTGCATGAAAATGTAGAAGTTCCGAATTAAACATGAGGTTGCATGTAAATTTTTATGTTGCGTTAAAAAGAAAAGGTTGCGCATAATAATTGGGGCATCACGTAAAATATTCAGTTTTGCGAAAAGGGTTTTGCTGCATGAAATATTTTACTGTGTGCAAAATTAATGTCTTGCATGCAAAGGGTAGGTATTGTACACAATTGTTAGTGAAAACTATTTTCAAATTTTGATTATTCGGTTCAGTGGTTTAGTGCATTCCAGTGAATCAATTCTAGAATTTGATGAATGCGGAGTATCATGCTAAGCAGAGGAAAAGACATCAATGAGAATCTATTGAAGAGACCTTCACGTTTATAAACTGATTAGCACTTCACCAAATCTAGTGACCTAGGGGGAGTCAATGGGAGTGACCTGAGGGATGTAGTGAGATATCTGTCATCTTTTGTAAAGGAAGTGATCCTGTCACAGAGCGACTGTGTCCATAACATGTAATCCATAAACTAGTGGATATTAGTGGATTTTGGTATGATAGACACACCATCGGCATATACTCCTTGGAGGTATCTCTTTTTGGTGAACCAAGTAAATTTGTTGTGTCAAATTCATAATTTAATTTGTTTGAAAGATTTGACAAGTTCCTACCAACGTGGGAAGAAGATCCACGACATTAAAAAGAAAAATTTGACACCCTGATTCACCCCTCATGTCTCAGGGTGTTCCAGGGTCCTTCATAGAGTTACTCTAGAACTATGAATTAGAGATTGTCTATGCTTTTTGGAAGGGAAATGTGGAACAGATTCAATCAGTAGGAGATCCAGTTCACAGTTTCTGAACAAGGCATCTGCGGATTTGGTTTCATTATAGATATCCTTCATGGATAGATATGGATCATCTTACCTTCATGCGATGGTTGTCCACCCTCCACACTTACAATGAGTCGGTGAGGCACACCATGGCGATACTGATGGAGAGACTTTAAGTACTCAAATGTCTATAGGTCATTCCCCTGATGGATACTAGAATGGTGGGGAGCACATAGTTCATTCCATAGAATTCATTTTAATAAATGTTGTTTCCTAGAGTGGTGAGATGAATTGGGATATGAGTGTGGGTGTCAAGATAGACATCGGGTGTGATAGAACAGGTTGAAGGTATGATAACCTATTGATATAAAAGTTGAGTGCCTTTTGAATTAGTTTAGAGGATTTTCAACTCACTGTGTCGAGCCCTTCATGTTTAGAAGGTATTCCTCCATTATTTCTCAGGGTTCTATGAAGGAAGTGGAAACAAATATTAGTGGACTTTGTGATGGGGTTACCACATACATCAAGGAGACACAATACCATCTTGGTGATCGTTGAATGACTCACCAAGTCTTACACTTCTCATATTTTCAAGAGTATAATTTTGTAGAGAGAATCTGTTTCCTCTATGTGTAGGAGATACTTTGACTTAATAGAATCCCATCAATGATTTTTTCTGATCGAGCTGATCATTTATCATCCTATTAGTGGAGATCGATGATCGAATGGTGAGGATCCTTCATGGGTAGTCAATTCTTTTACTGTATGCCTGGTGGCAGCACAAGAATTTTTGGGAGAGCACATGGGATTTGGAGGCCCAGATTTGTGCATGGTACCCCCTTCTGTTTGGGTATCCCTTGGTTTGAATTTTGGGGACATAAAAACAAAATGTGGGTGGAATATAATGACATGTATTTTCTTAATTTTTTTTATAAAATTACTAGAAAAATTCTTAGACCAGGTGTTGAGATGGTGAACAATTTGGAGTCTTGATGTGCCTGGAATGGTATGATGAAAAATGTTATGTTTTTAATTGCACATTTGGGAGACATCTTTTGAAAAAGCTGAATAACTCTTAAATGGGTTCCCATATCAGGAATATGAGGGCACCTTTTAGATCATAGTAGTGGCTTTTCCCTAGGTGCGACATAACATTAGTCGGTGCATGTCTTCTATAGAAATGCCCAAAAAGGGGATAACCTTAAATAAAATAATTATATATATATATATATATATATATTAAAATACTAATTAAAAAAAATGGATACTCACATTGTGAATCTAAGACAATCGTTGAGTTCATAAGGGGGTGCTATCCTTCAGCATGGGCTAACCATGTTCGGTGTAGGTCGAGGGTGACAGTTAGTTTTTGGATGTAAACATCATTAAAATATTTAATAAAATCATTTTTATGTCACATAATGACACAACAAAGGCTTCCCTTTTAAATAAGAATTTTAATAAATATAGGTTTATCACCATAAACTTATAGTTTCCCTATGGCAAGCATAAGGTGGCACTCTCACTGGTGAGGAAAAATCGAAGGTTGGAACTCATATCAAGCATCTGTGAATTTAAAAGCTGAGAAAACATATATTTTACCTTTATAAACTACCAATAAATATCCTAGGTAGGGTTTGTGTTTTATATTCATTATTTTCCCAATTCTTGGAGTTAAACGATGAACTCGGATCAACCCAAGAACAGGTTAACCCATATATCACTCATTCTTACAGGAGGGATAATTTATATAAATTATAGTGGGGATAATTTTTCGTATCGCTTTTTTATCTTGATCATTCATATAGAATGGATCAAAGCCGTATTGAAGAAATGGATGAGGGTTGTTCCTCATAATTCTATTTGTGCATTTAACCCCCAATCATTCTTCGTGTTCTTCATTTTCATCATGGGAATATGAACGAGAATTCCTTACGCCTCCATTTCATCGAAAAATAGTTACAAATATGTGATCCAACATCTTGAATACCTATAAAAGGTTATTCGATGATGTAGGGGTCATATTGTCTTGTTTCTGGATTAATCACCTTTCACACATTTTTTGTAGAATAGATCATGGAGTGGATATGATCCCAAGACGATGAGGAATGTGAATCGAGGATCGTGGAGGTACTTATGTTTCAAAAAATTGAGCACTAGAGAGTACCCAATGGCTTACGGAAGGGGACGCATATGCACTGGTGGTGGTAGTGGCCGGAAGATGAAAATAGTGGTGGGTGTGTATGGGTGTGGCGGCCGAATGTTGTCTTCATGTGGAACTACCAATAGAGGGGAAATGCCACCCGCTTTGGTCCACGTGGGAGCATGCAGAAGTGGGTTCTCAAGGATGGTGGTTCATGATTTTTCTCGCATTGAATATAGTGACTCCCACAATGACTATTTCACATGACTGAGCTGCATGTGGGGGAGTAGGCTGGCCATGTGGTCGAATGACCATGTGGACCAGGTGGGACGCGGCAAGACCGGTTTGCATCCAGGGAAGTTGATCTGACCCATGTGTGTGGGCTGGACCGTGTGATCATGGTCATAGTTCATCATCCCATCGGGCTGGGTTGGGCTGACCGGGTCAGGTCAGGTCGGGTCAGCTGAACTGGGTCAGTTTCTACATAGACTCATACTAGACCTTTGTTTTACTAAATTGGATGTATCATTCAAACTGTGTGTCTATTTGAAAAGTCTTATTCAAAATTTGGACCCTTATGATGTGTATGTTCTTTTGAGATAATCTAATTATGTTTTTCGAGATGTTTTCATAAATCCTACGATTTGAGAAGTAGGTTCTCCTAGAATGAGTGTGCTATGAATGAAATCCTACTGGTGACTAAGTCTTGATGACTAAGTGGCTTATTAACTATGTGAATTTGGATGTATTAGGTCACATAGACACATTGTGTGTTGATAATGACACTTTGTGAGCAATATATAATTTGTTTTTTCCATATATTTTGTGTTCCCCATCGATTTTGTGTGCACCATTGATGCTCAGTGTACCAATGACGCTTTGTGCATTATCGTGACTGATTCAGTACTCTTCTATCCCAGATGAGTTCAGATTTTCTAATAACTAAGTTGTAAACCCTTAATAAGATAGGGTGTGAGTCTTATTGAATATGTTTCTTATTGATACTATGTTTCTTATCATGTGGGATCAGGTCTTTCAATGGATATGGAGATCCCTTGATGGACAAAGGAGTGGGTGAATCCATTAAGAAGTGACATAGGATTCGTAGTATAGTTAGGATCAGTACTCCATCGATCATGGGGTAGTGGTGAGGAATGGGTCCCTCAACTATCTCTTATTATTGAGGATTCATGTGTTTTATAGTCTAGAGAATCACTCCATCGACTGTGTGATGTTATGAGGGTGGGCCTCTTCACATTGGTTTGTTAGCCTACAGTGGGTGCAAGGAAGTGATGAATGGACCACTGGTGTTGGGAACTAGAGCTAGGCCTATTGAATGTTTCTCGATGGAGTTTATCTCTCACACGGGTTCCATCTAAGATGGATGAGCTCGTAGAGTGGTTCCTCCAGGTTTTTGCGTTACAGTTGGAGTGCTATGATGAGAATCATATTTATATAAATAATTTGAAACATTTTGATACATAGTCTCTGAGATGTGTATACCTATGTGTTCTTGATATATGTGATGTTGACAAATATCGGTTTGAGTTGACTGTACTTGGGGTACATTCCATTAATTTTTATATAGTGTAATTTATTTTTTGGTGTACCTATTATAAATTCCTTTGTAGTGTACTTGGTGTAAATTCCTTTTTTGTTTACATGGTGTACATTCCATTGTGGTGTATTTGGTGTACTTTAATTTTTTGGTTTACTTGTTGTATTTCATTTTTTTTCATTTTTAGAGTTTCCAAAAATGTTTTGTTTTAGTCACCCTTGCAAGTAATTTTCCCACACATTTCGTGTCTTGTACATATGATCTATGCTTTGACAGTGTCCTTGGTGGACCAGGGCCAGTAGCGACATGATAGATGACGTGTGCTTATGTGGATTCATACGGTTGTTTTTGTACCTACAATTCAGGTAGGGTTTTCCATGGAGGAGTTCCAATGACATGCACATTTTCTTTTCCTTTTCATTGGACTTGTATTCTAGACCCGTTTACTTTTAACTTTCAACAATTGTACTCTTCATTGGTATTGTAGTGGTATATATGTTTTTTTACATAGTGTTTTCAGTTTCAACACTTTTTTCATAAAGACGTGTGCATGTGTACATGTACATAGGAAAATTCCTAAATCTTTTGGGATATTCCTACTCTGTTCTAGTCACAAGATGTTGGCCTATTGGAGGTGGGATTCGAGTAGACATGGAACATGATCTTCCGGGATAGGAAGTGGAATCCATATCCCCTTTCGGACCCCCTCGCAAAAAGATATCCTTTGTGTAGTCCATCTCCCTTCGCGGGCCATCTCACAAACGTATTCCCTTCACGGTGCCACAATTACATTATAGAACTCTTGTTGTTCTCTAAGGATAGATCTTCATACTACACCATCCTCCATCATCTATAAATTGAAGGCTCAACCCCTTCTAACCACGGCCACTTAGACCTTTCACCTTCCATGATCCCATTTTGTGAAGCTCTTCAAAAACCAAAAAATGATTTCCTAAGGTACATAGGTTGTGCGAGATGTGACTCATTTTGTTTTTTATGGACCCCACCAATGGTTTGGATTCCCTATGTGAAAGACTTATACCTTTATAATAGAGGTATATCCTTTAATTTTCGTGAGGCTCCTCTGTGCATTATGCTTTGATAGAGCACTCTCCAAATTAAGACTTCATTGCAATGTAGAAGCTCTTCTCCACCCAATACATTACTTTGTGAATCCCATTTCTATATTGAAGTGCCTTTATTCTATGAATCCCCTCTTCATGAGGCCCCCTTCTTCTTGAATCCTTCTCCTGTGTGGCCCTTCAGGAACATACAATGTGATTTCTTGGTCCACCAAGTGTTGCTTCAAACTTCATTCTCGTGCTTTATGTTTCTTCACATAGGCATGATAATATCTCTTTTGTCTTCGCATAGTCATGCTAACAGGTTACCCTTGAGTGACCACTCCTCAAACCTATTGTTTCATGGCATTTCTATTTTCCTTTCCATCACCCACATGAGGTTGGTATATGTTATATAATTTCTAGTGGAATGGAGTTATTTCTCCTCATCTGAGCTATAAGACATTAAACTTCCAATAACTTCACATCCCCAACACATGATGTTAAACTAGGAGTTTCCACATGTTTTTTATTCCTGATTGGAACAAAGAGGCGAAATGACCGGGAACCTTCCACTCTCTGACTTCTCAATTATCCTCCTATTTCCGTTTGCGCTTTGTCACCGTGTGAGCTTCTGGAAGCCTCTACATAATCCCTAACAATTCTTGATAGGGTGTTATCACTCTCAAACATTTGGACATCCTCCTCAGGCTTCCCTCTTATAGTAATCCCCGATTTCCATCTCATGTGGTTGTTATCCATGAATAAGCCACACATCTTCCCTCTAGGCCTCATATCTCATGACACTATCATTGGGTCTCATACACCCTCTTGTTTCTCACACTTATCCTGAATCAATTGGGATTAGAGTCAAAATCAACCATGAAATCTTCATTTCTCCATATTAATTCATAATACCCATTCCCTATCCAAAAACTACATGGATTATGATTCCATTCCATGGGGATACGTTGGAAACCTCCCTAAGGTTCAATCCCATCATCCATCAGCACGATCACTTCACATTAGTTAATGTTCATCCAACATGATGATAAACTTTATTTTGGTACTATGTGGTATTTGATCCATGTATTCAACATATGGTATATAAGAAGACTCCTTGTCGTTCAACCTTAACCAACGGTAAACTTTTCTTGTCCCTCCAAGGGATGTACCCTCATTAGGTGAAATCTTCCATTTTTGTGACACATCTCCTAGATCCACCTCTATGAGGTGTTTGGATCCATCTGGGAAGAAAAACACACAAAGGACCCACACTCAATTCATACACCTCCAACCAAGAGTATTAGTCTTATGATGGGATGATGACCATGCATAAGCCCTAGCATGTCTATGGGTCGGTTTCCTTTGTGTACACCTCGATTTTAAGCCCCATCCTGAACTTCATGGACTTTGATTTCCTACCATAGTGATATGTAAAAATCTTTTTGAAGGTTTAATACCACCATTCATGTCTCATCCTAGTCTTTCTCTTAATCCATTGTGTTCCGGAAAGATCATCGCTCTACACAAGGTTCCATTTCCTTTGGGTCCCATCCATGCCTCAATTATCACACGTCCCCTCCTTAGGTGAATCATCTACCTACTCCAGAAAAACATTGACTTTGATCCTCATCTTCTATGTAGGGTATGTAGGAAACCGCTATGATGTTCCATCCACAATTTGACATCTTCGCATCGGTTTCACCGAAATCATCTCAACCACTTCATCAAATCATCCATGATCCATCATAATTCTTACCTGGGTCGACACATCCCAGTGGGATCACATCATTCAAACTAGTATCTAACCATACATAATTCCTGACTATATAAACCGTCCAACACCCTTATCACAGTGGTGTCACATCATCCATATGGGTGTTCAATGTACAGAATCCTCATTGATCCCTATGATTGATTCTCTCAGAAACACCTGGTTTCTCTCAGTGTGTAAGCCCCATTCATCCATTTGATTCATGCACCCAGTAGTTCATAGGGAATCTCAGTGTATAAGATACATTCAACCATGTTGTTGCTACTCATAGAAGCGCATGGGATTTCTCAGTATATAGGCCCCAATCATCCATGTTATTTCTTATCCCATTAGAACTTTTGTCATCATAGTATGTAATCCCCATTAATTCATGTGATTTTTTCTCATAGATTCCCTTAATCTATCTATTGAGTAAACCCCATTAATCCATGTGATTTATACTCCCAACAGCAGCTGGACCATATCAGTGCCTATGAACCATTCATTTTGGTGATTGCTTCTCCCAATAGTACCTAGGTCATCCCTATGCATAATCCCCTTTCATCCATATGATGGATGCTCCTAGTAGTTCTTGGGTTGTATCAGTGCATAAGCCCCATTCATCCATGTGATTGGTATCCCAATAGCATCTGTGCCATGTCATTGCATAAGCCCCATTAATTGTTGTGATTGTTTCTCCCAGTAGCACCGATACAATCATTGTATGTAATCCCCATTCATCCATGTGATTGATTCTCCTAACAACACATAGTCCATATCAGTGCTTATACCCCATTCATCCATGTGATTGCTACTCCCAACAGCCCCTGGTTAATCTTTGTGAACAATCCCCTTTCATTCATTTGATTTCTACTCCCAGAAGCTCATATTCCATCTTACTGCTTAATCCCCATTTATCCTTGTGACTGTTTCTTTTATAGGATGTCATGCAGTCTCAGTGCATAAGACCTAAATCATCCCGTAAAACTACATGGGTTTTGATTCCTTACCACAGGGATATGTATGAAGCCTCATTGATGTTCAATACCTTCCAATGGTAAACCATGGTGTCCCCGACATTGGTGTCTACCTCCCCGATCCACCCTTAGTGGTGTCCCAATCATCCTTCATGGTGTTAAATCTTTCCTCTTAGTGACATGACATCTTGGGCCCATCCTCATTGGGCATTTTGATCAACTGATCCAATAAACCTTCCATGTACTCTTGTCTAGGGATGTTCCTATCTCATCCACTTTCATATGTGTTCTGGTCATTTTGATCCATATCTGCTCAACGTTAAACTTGTGACATACCCCACGTTAAACATGGGAAGCCGAGTAAACCCTAAGAGACATTCCAGTGGCATGAGATGATCCATAATTGATGTGGGGTTCCATGGGACTATGCACCCTTTACAAACCATCTGATGAAGAAGAAGACATGCGTTACGTTGTTCCATCATCAAGACATGCCACAGATTCCTCGGCAGGACTAATCCCTTTGGCGAAGGGTTGTGTCCTTGATAGAGCCCTGGTAATGTCTTGACAGATTTAGAATAATTAATCGGAATCCATGAAGATACGACACTAGTAATGTGTTTCATTAACAACATCTTAATCTATAAGGGATATCCAGACTAGGTAGTGAGTTAGGAAGGGGAATCCACAAAAGGAGAAGCTGACATCCCAACATTCCATTTTGATCAAGGAGAAAACATCAAGAAAGATATTATGGATGCCACCATACTTTATAAAGTATGAATGAAAGGCATAATTTGAAAATCAAAGAATGTCAAAATACGCTCATTCTATATGGACCAAACCTTAAACATACCTTAATCTTGAGATAATTAATTAATTTGACATTAATTCACTTTGAGGATCATTTCTGGTTTATAGTTTTAGAGAATTAGGCCATAACTATTACATTACATCTCAAATATTACAAGTAGACACTTTTACTAACTATCCATTTTTTATGAAACAAAATATATTTAAAAATGTACATGACATCATTTCATGTTTTAACATAAAAAAATTTCCTTGACCCCATCCTTGACTTTATTATTCTTTATGTACTGTGTAAAAAATTCAAAACAAGGGATCCGCATAAAAATCTTGGTGAGTGATACATAATGAATAAAAAAATTTAGTCTTGGGAAAACAAGAAAAACATGAAAATTTTATCATAATGTAATAATTTTCATCTTTAAGAAGTAGAAAAAACTCATCACTCAATATAAGCTCATTTCTTACCCTTTTTGTAACCAAAATATTTCCAGAAATCCCATAGAAAAAAAACATATATCATATAAAGGTAACATGTGACATAAACATACTAAATTGGATTCAACACATATCACTAAATTGAATATCCATAGGTCTTACTTCTATACCTAATGCATTGGAGGTTCTAATGTAACAACACATCCTTGGTTTATCACAGAACCACCAGTCATTTGGTTTATCACGTAACCACTCATCATTGGTTTATCACGTAACCACCCGTAAAATGTCCAAGTTCCGTTATATTATCATAAAACATAAAATATTGAAAATATCATCATTTCTCTAATAAAATTTCATTTTCAATCACAAGAAGTCATTTTAAGATATTGAAATACTAAATCCATTTGAAAAACCATTTAAAACATTTAATAAGAACAATTTTGAATCAAACTTTTCAATAACACTTTAAAACATTTAAAATTTTTAAATGTTCATATCCACATAAATAAATTAATAAAAACCATTTTTAAAACATGAACATGCAATAGATTGTTTTAGAAGAATAAATGTGTACAACATTTAAAAAGGTATTTTGGTTAAAGAGTCCCTTTCCACTTGAGAAACACATGAATAAAATACATAAAGTAATAACATTAAAAAAACTATAAATATCATGATAATATACTAATTCATTATATAATGTGTCAAAATGGTTTTATATATAGCTTATTGGATATTAAATGTGCATAAATTAAAGATATGCCTTAGTGAAAGGATATTCAGATGAAGTCCCATACAAATATAGTAATATTAGATTATAGATAAATCAATGACATAATAGTGTGTGAAAAATATAAATACACCCAAAATAAGTGGATATTTAGTGAAACAAATCACAGGTAACTCACCCATATTATTTTAAAAACAAAACCAATGATATTTATATCTAACTCAAATAATAGATATTGAGTTATCATTTCCCTTACAATGTTTGTATAGATGACGTAAGAATTTATCAATGGGTGATTATGTTTAGAAACAGTATGACCACACAAAGGGAAGTGGAAAATTAAAACATAAATAAATTAGAGTTGATTCCACACATAATATCGGAATACTATAATCAATGAAGTACGCATAAAACCCAATGTGTGGAAATTGTGTTTACAAATTCCATTACAAAAATTTGGCAACCTACAAGCATCACATAAATATTCATAAAATGAGTTGATTTGAGATAATAGGGTCTCTCATCACATGGAAATAATAATTCCGACAACAAGGATATATAAAAACATATTCCAAGTTATTAAAATGGAATCTCAGAGACATAACTTAAAAATAAGTCTTTGACTAAAAGAGGAGGGTGAAAGGTTCTCTTACCTTGGGTCTGACTTGTCTCGTTCGTTCTTTATATTCCTGAACAATAAAAATAATTTAATTTATACATGATTCATAAAATATTAAAATATTATAATTACTTTTATATCACTTAATTCCATTTTATAACAATAATATAACTTTTCAAGTTCGTATCGGTCGTTTTGTCGATGTACAATACTTAAGTCCAAAATGGGCTTGTTATAATTAAAAATTGTCCACGTGGTCAAATGTATGTTATCTCATAAATCATATTCATGATTTAAATATAATATATATACATTATATATGTATTTATATCAAGTATATATGTATTTATAATAGTCCATAACATTTGTAGATAAGAAATTAAATGCACAGTTCATTGGGACGGTAAGCCATATAACCTGGCCACTCACTACTCGCTGGATGAAGTGCCTCAACACACTTATGAAGATCAACTTTATCACCACTCACGCTTTCAGAGAAGCAAACAAGGTTGCTGATGTGCTTGAAAACATGGGACTTAACCAGGAGATGACCTGGATTGATGCACTCCCTCTTGATCTTTTTCAACTTTATGACAATGACTGTATGAAACTCCCATCCTTTAGACACTTGTAACCTCTTCTTTTATCTTCAATAAAATTTTCCTCGGTCTTTGACCGAAGCACTACCTTTAAAAAAAATTGGGATAGTAATCCATACATACACATGAAGACTACTTTCATATCTTTTTTATATTCAAAGGATTAAAAACTAAATGATAAATAGGTATATTATAATTATAATATAATATAAAATTTTATATACTTTACATATTTTCATTAAATCCATATTTTATACATTCCCTGTATTTAATGAATGAGTCATATCACTTTGACGGGGCGGTAGTCCGCACTTCCTCAAATGAAATCATTTTATTTAGAGATTTTGGAAATTATAAAGGTATACTATAAATTGAAAAAAAAAAGAAAAGAGACAATATAAATATAATATATATAATATATAAATATAGTTCCATCGTAATTTCTACCTCGATAGGCGGTACGAGAAAATTGAACAATCCTCATTTTGTAAGGTAGTAGTTCGCCGTACACAGAAAAAATATTTTGTATCCATTAGATGGAGTTGTGTGCAACTATAGTTCGAATAATTATCATAAAAACAACCTAGTAAGCTAAGGATATTGTTTTTTATGAAATCATATAATAATAATAGAATAGTGAGTGAATAAGTATAATAATGGAAAGGAACATTAGAGAAGATGCTACCTCTTAAAACGTGTAACTATCTTTTATTTGAGCCAAAAGAATTTCTTGAATTTCCTTCTACCCAATGTTAGGATTCTAAGAGATATGTAGTGATAATGGGATATTATTTGAGCATAATTTTTATAATCCAAGGGGCATGAGTGGTGTGAGTAAATGGGTAGAGTTGATACCTTTTTATAAGAGGGATGAGGGGTACTTTTGGAAGGTTTTCAGATATTATTTTATTATAAAATGATTTTCAATTTAAAATGGTCCCACACTTTTTTATTTCAAATATAATATTCTTTTGGGTCTAAAACCACGAAACCAGTCAATTTTAGACATGTTTAGGTCACTAATTTAGCCTTATCTTTTGAGTTTATACCCTTAGTTAAATACAATAACACTTACCATGTCTTCTTAAAATTTCATAATATATGGTCACTATATTTACTATAATATAACAAGAGAAAAATTAGTGTATAATTAATGAATTTTTAGAAGTTTATATGTAATTTGGATGAATCATAGATTTTTAGGACTGTTTTATCATTCAATAAACTATTTTATATTTTATGATATAAATTATGTAAATTTTGGACTCTAATCAAACATGACTATTTTATAAATTCATGACAACCTGATTCCTTCAAAAAAAGGGTATTAACTCAAATTAAATATGTCTATATCATCCATAATAATCTTTAATGGCATAAAAATAACCAAATTAAATTTATTTTAATATTTATACTATCATTTATTTGAATCCTTTATTAATGAAGCAATCACTACATCATCATTGTGTCATAATTAAATATATTTCTATAATATCTAATTATTATAAACAAAATATCATCATTTAGGAAATGGTTATATATTTATAATTAATATTTATATTCTAATAGATCAATTATATAACTCAATAAAATAATGTTTCAGAAAAAGGTATATGTTTATGTTATATTTTTCTTTACTTTAAATTAATTCTTACAAAATGTCATTTTCACATCCAAGTTGCTCCATGGTATCCCAAAATCTACCCAAGGATTCCCATTATTATAAATATCTCATGAAATAGGATTTGGAAATGTGTTAGAGATGTTTAGTATTATTATAATATTTTTTTTACCCATTTATACTATATTTACCCTTTAACCATGGTACGAAAAATAATTATTGATGTTATTGTTCATAATGTCAAAAAAACTAAAAGTTACCTACTTTCACTATTTAGATCTTATAATTCAAAATATTGAATCAATTTTTTCAATTTTAAGTACAAATAGTTTTCATTAATTAATTTAAATTTAATTCCCATTTCCAAAACTAAAAATATTGTTTTTATGAAATTATAACTATCAAAAGATTGATTTATGTTTATATCCAATTCTATAGAGTAATTAATTCCAATAAAAAACATTGGATTAAATAAGAAAAATATTTATCCATTTAAACTTTAAAAAAAATAAAATTTCAATCTAACTATATAAAAAAATTAGATGAAATGGCAGTTTTGACTTAAAATGCGATATTTTTCTCTATTCACCAAAAAATGAGCTTTATCAAAAAAATAACAAAACATTATCCAAAGTAAATTTTTATTTCCCAATTCAATATAATAATTTTATTTTGTGAAATATAACATATAAATGTGAGAAAAACTAGATTTAAAAATATTTCTCCATCAAAAGGCGGTAAAACAACCTTTTAAAAATATTAGAGTATTTAATGCTTAAAATCAGATTAGTTCTTATTTTAAGACTCAAAAATTAATTAGATAAATGTGAATAAATTTAACAAAAATGTATAGTAATGTTGTATTTAGTTCTTTTAATTCCTAGAAATATAATGTCTAGGCGTTAACAACAATTGAAAATATTAATATTATTATATTATTTTTAAGTATAACTTAATGTTTTGTCCAAGGAAAGATTTAAAAGAAACTCATTGTTGTGTGTAGAGTATACTATTAGAATAAACATACCATTTAATGTAAAAATAATATATTATTCATAAATATTGATATAAATGAGAAAATTTATTATTATATAATTACCTTGGTCATTACATCCTTCCTCCTTTTTCGAAATTGCACCCTTGCAATTTTAAAATTGAGCATGGAAACCTCATTGAAAGTCTCACATAAGAAAAAGAGTCAATAAAAATATCACATTAAAAAAAATAAATTGATGTAAAAAGGTCACTCGAGATAAGACAATTGAGGATTCCATGTAGGAAAACATAGATATGGAAGAGAAACTAGGTGACAAGTTCTGATGGATAGTGATAGAAAACAAGAATAGGAGTAAGTTAACTTCTAGAAAACTATAAACATGTGATGGATCAAACATTATTTGATTCTCTAGTAGGAAAATTGAATTAGAAATGTTTTTGTTTCATGTTTCTTTTCATAAGATTCAAGAATTGTTTATGATTTTTACTACGAACAAAAGGAAATATTCTTAGATTTCATGTACAGTTTCATTCTTTAATAAATTTCCACCACAAAATCAAATTTTCTCCAAATGATGAGTATTCAAGATTACTTGGTCAAACCTGATGTGATAGAATCAATATATATAGAATCATATAATCCACAAAAGATGATCTATATATTTTTATTATCTATAGAAATTAACCAAAATAATGGTTAAAAAAAGATCAGATAATACCCAAAGAGGATAATCCTTTATAAAAATAAATACCACTCTTAATCACCCAAATTCAACAAACAATTCCCAAAGATAAACAGAGACAACTCAACAAAAACATGTCCATAGAATCCGTCAAAATAATCCAAAATATGATTTCAATGCAACATTCATAAGGATTTGATGACATAGTCTTCCATAAAAAATCATATCATTTATCTCCAAATATCATCGATAACTCTAAAAGTATCATATTTAAAAGTAATTAACTTAATCGCATATTCTCCATGATAGATTAATCATTTCAATAAATAACCCAAATATCCAAATATCCATAAGAAAAACATAGATTCTATCAAAATAAAATTTAAAAATTACTTCATATATGAAATCCTATTGTATTCTATTTTCCTTATGCATAGTGTTATTAAAAGAGAAAATGTCTTCCAGAAATAACATTTTAACATAATAACCAAATAATTTTCTTATATAATGGATATCCATTTGATAAAACATATTTTCCCTAAATTAACTTATTAATGATCCATAAAATCTGTTAAACTAAAGAGAATAATTCATAATAACCATGTACTTCATGTAGGCTAGTGGTAGGTGATGTCTCTTTATCGCCCTTCAGTTGTTGGTTCGATTCCCATGGCCTTTCCAAACGCGACAGGCTGTCACCCTTCCTATGGTTTGTCCTTTTCATATTACTATATAATTCTTAAAACATTCCCAAAATGAGATAAGATTTTTAAAAATAACTATATCATAATTTAACCTCAAATGTTATCTCATACCACCTATTTTCATACCAAAATGTAATAACCCTTAATTTCCTCAAACGTGAATGTCTCCAACATGCCATTAGTCACATTAAAATACCCTAATATTTAATAGGGGTTTCTAAATAATTGATCTTATAAAATACCATAAAATTAGAAACCCATGATCATATCCCAAACCCTTAATAAAACCCCCTAATCTCAAAAGTAGTCTAAACATTTCCTTTGATAAAAATATAAGGCCTCAGCCTTAAACATTACTTAATCTAGAGATAAGTCAATAATTTGACTCGAATTCATTTAGAGGATCTTTTCATTTTTACCATTTTAGATAATTAGACCATAAATACTATATTACATATCAAATATTTATATTATTCACTTCTACTCGCTATCCAATTATTTTAATAAAATAAACTATTTAAAAAGGAACATGAGATCGTTTCATGTAAAAAAATCATAACTTTTTCTTGATCTCATACTTGACTATATTATTATTTATGTCCAGTAAAAAAAATTTAAAACTTGGTATGAGCATAAAAATATAACTAAGTGATACATAATGAATTATATCTACTAGTCTTGTGAAAACATATAAACAATGAATTATTTTTTATAAAGCTATAATTTTCACCTTTATGACATAGAAAAAACACTTCACTAGACATTAGTTCATTAATTACCCTTTTTGTAACCAAAATTTTACCATAAATCTTATAGAAAGGAACATTTGGCTTAAGATGTTTACTTGGGATTTAAACATACTTAAATGGAATAGTCATACAGCCGATTTCCATACCAAATTTATTGGTGGTTATAACATAACCACCCATCCTTGGTTAATCATAGAACCACCCTTCATTTTGTTTATCACGTAACCAAATTTCATTCATTTATCACGTAACCAATCGTCAAATGTCCAAGTGCCATTATATAATCATAAAACATAAAATATTTCAAATATCCTCATTTTAATAATAAAATTTCATTTACAATCTCAAGAAATAATTTCAAAATATTGAAATAATCAATCCATTTCAAAAACCATTTAAAAATTTGAAAAAAATTATTTATGATTAAAATTTTCCCACACCACTTTTAAACTTTTAATATTTTAAAATTTTCATGTATGTATAAATAAAATAATAAAAACCATTTTTTAAACATGGACATGAAATAGTTGGTTTTAGAATAAAAAAAATGTAAACCATTTAAAATTATGGTTTAAATAAAGGGTCCCTTTCCAATTTAGAAACAAGTGAATAAAATTAATTAAGTAATAACATTAAAAAAATATTTAATTTCATGAGAATATAATAATTCATGATATAAAAAGTAAAAAAGGTTTTTATATACACCTAATAGGATAATAAAGGTGCATATCATCAAGAAATTATTCAATTAAAGGATAATAAGATGAAGTCCCTTACAAAATAATGTAAAATCAGATTAAGGATAAATCAATGGCATAACTATGTGTGAAAAATATAAAAAAACACAATATAATTGGATATTAAGTGTAAAAAAATCAGAGTTCATTCAAACATATTATTGAAAAAAAATCAATAATGTGGACATTTAACTCAATAAATAGATATTGAGTTAAAATTTGTCTTACCTAGTTCGTATAAATGAAATATGAATTTTTCAATGGAGTGATTATTTGTGGAAACAGTATATCCACACAAAGGGAAATAAAAATTAAAAAAAAAATAAATAATCATTTATTCCCCGCATAATCATTAAAAAATATCATCAATTATATATGCGTAAAACCCAATGAGTGGAAATTAAGTTAGGTAATTCCTTTACAAGAATATCGCAATCTAACAACGTCACATAAAAATTCATAAAATGAGTTGATGAGAGAGAAAAAGGTATCTCGGCACATTTACAGAAAATGTACAATAATAAGGACATATAAGAACATATACCAACATAATAATATTGAAATTAAAATACATAACATAAAACAAGTCTTTGACTAAAATAGAATGGTGAAAGGATCCCTTACCTTGAGTCTGAATTCTCTCATTAATTCTTCATATTCATGAATAATAAACATAAGTTAATATATAATTGATTAATTACAATTTTAAAGTTTATTATTCATTTTATATCACATATTACTTTGCTATAAAAAATAAAATAATAATTCAAGTTCCTATCGGTCATTTTGTTGATGTTTTGTACTTGATAGTCAAAATTAAACTTGTTATAATTAAAAATTGTCCATGTGATCAGAAGTAAATTATCTCTAGAATCATATTCATGATTTAAATATCATATATATACATTTTATATTTATTTATATCCAGAATATTTTTATTTATAATAGTCCATAACATTTGGATATAAAAAATGAAATGCACCGTCCATGGAGCGGTACGTACACATGAACACTAATTTCATTTTTTCATATTTAAAGGAATGAAAACTAAATAATAAATATGTACATAATAATAAATTTATAATATAATATTTTATATACATTACACAAGTTCATTAAATCCATCTTTAATACGTTCTAGGTATGTCCTGAACAAGTCATATCATTTTGAGAGGGCGGTAGTTCGCATTTCCTCAAATGACATTATCGTATTTGCACATTATGGAAAGAAAAAAGGTATACTATATATAAAATATAAATAATCATTGAGAAAATATAAATTAAATATATATCATATATAAAATTTCCATCATAATGACCACCATGATAGGTTGTTAGAGAAATTGAACAATAATCGTTTCGTGAGGTAGTAGTTCACCAACACCGAAAGAGTGTGTTCATAACCATTAGATAGAGGGGTGTGTAAATATTGTTTGAAACCATATCATAAAAACATCATAGTATATTGAGGATAATTTTTTAAAGTGATCAATGAATAATAATATAATATTGAGTGATGATGTAAAATAATGGAATGGAACTTTAGAGAAAATGTTACCTCTTAAAATATGTAACTCCAGTTGATTTGAGCCAAAAGGATTTCTTGAATTGACTTCTTCCCAATGTTAGGCTTCTATGAGGAAGGGAGGGATTTTGGAATCTTATTTTAGCATATTTTTGGACGAGATAAGGGGATTTAGAGGTGTGAAAAATGGGTATAGTTAATGCCTTTTTATTAGAGTGATGATGGTCAATTTACGAATGTTTTGAAATATTATTTTATTATAAAATGATTTTTGCTTTCAAATAATTCGAAACTCATTTATTTCGAACATAATATTATGTTGGGTTGAAAACCTCTCAACCAATATGTTTTAGAAAAGTTTATTTTACATAATTAACATTAAATTTTAGCTTAAACCATTTGTTAAAAACAATAAATCTTACCATTTCTTCTTAAAGTTTCATAATAAATGGTAACTATATTAACTATACAATGCCAATAAAACCATCAATGGATCATTAATAATATTTTTAAAATTATATAATTCATTTTTATGAATCATATATTTTTATGACTATTATATTATTTAATAAACAATTTTATATTTTATGGTTTGAATTATGTCTATTTCAAAAACTATTCATACTTGACTTTTTTAAACAATTCATGAAAACCTGATTCCTTCAAACCAAATGTATTAAATCAAAGTTAATATGTTAATATCATCATGAAAATTCGTGTATGACATCAAAATAAAAAATTAAATTTATTTTATCATTTTTAATATCATTTATTTGAATCTTTTATTAATGAATCAGTCCCTACATCCTCATTGTGTCATAATTAAATTTATTTATTTAATGTATAAAAATTATAATTAAAATATCATGATGTAGGAAATCATTTTATATTTCTATGTACTATTTATAGTCAAAAATCTTATTTATATAAACCCATATAAATTTTTTTAGTAAAATATCTATGTTAATTTTATATTATTCTTTACATTAAATTAATTCTTATAAAATGTCATTTTCACATCTATGTGGCCCCATGGGGTCCCACAATCGACCCAAATATTTCCATGGTCGGATATATAACATCCAATAGGATTAGGACATGTATTATGGTAGTTTCGTATTATTAATATAATATTTTTACCCTTATTTTTTCAGATTTAACCTTTAACCATGGTAAAAATAATAATTACTGAAGTTACTGTTCATAATGTCCAAAAATAAAAGGTACTTATTTACACAATTTATAAATTATGATTCAAAATACGGAATCCATTTTTATAAATTCAATACAAAAATGTTGCAATTATTAATTTAAATTTATTTCCCATTGTCAAAACCAAGAAGTGGGTTTTTAAGAAGTAATAACAATCAAATGATTGTCATGTATTGAGGTCTAATTTCAAAATTAAATTACTTACACTGAAAAAAATTCGATTAAAAGATAAAAATATAATCAAATTATAAATTAAAACAAATTAAATGTATAATATTACTATAAAAATATATTAGATGAAAAGTCATTTTTTATTTAAAATGCGGTATTTTCAACTATTCATAAAAAATTGACCTTTTTTAGAAAATTACCAAAATAAATATAAAAAGAAAATATTGATGTACCATTTCTGTAGAAGAAATTTATTTTTCATTTAGAACATTTAAATGTGACAAACACTAAATTTAAAAAGGGTTCTCTATCAAATGGTTGTAAAAATTTATTTAAAAAACATTAGAGTATTTAATGATTAAAATCGAATTCGTTCTTATTTTAGCGTATAAAATTTATCAAACAAATGTGAAGACATTTAAGAAATATTTATAATATTATTGTATTTAGTTATGTTAATTACATACAATTCAATATCTAGTAATTAAAAACCATTTAAAATAATAATGTTACTCTATTATTTTTATTATAACTCAAAGTTGTGTGCCACGTAAGATTTCAATGAAACTCGTTGTTGTGTGTAGAGTATGATATCATTAAAAGAATCCTATTTAATGAAAAAATAATATATTATTCATAAATATTAATATAAATTAAAAAAGTATTATTCTATAAATACTTGGGTTGTTACACGCGTGACGCGCCCTGAGGGAAAAGCGTTGGAAATAATCCCCAAAGACACATTATTTATGATTTTGAGATTACTTATGTATAAATACCTAAAATTTTAAAACAATTTAACTTGTTTTGGGATTAAACATTGTGTTACATAATGTTTTGATCTAATATAGTGTATTTAATTTTTTATAAATAAAAGTTGGAATGATGAACAGTATCAATTCTTTGGGTCGATGTAGAGGTTGAACTGATGTGGATGAATATATGACTAGTATAAGAAATAAGAAAGCTATGAATATATTAAGCTATAATAATATGGTCATGAAAAATAACTTTTCCCTAATAGAGAAACCTGTTACAATTATATATTCTCTTATGTTAGATCTCTTAATGTGGTAGGGCCCCCATCATGTAGTGGGACTACTGATCCAATGGTATTTGAGAAAGTTATTATGTCATTGAAGATTATATTTGTGGCACAAGGATGTGGTAAAAAAGAAAAGGTTATACTTATAATGTATTTTATCATGGGAGATTTTGATCCATGGTGGCCATGGAACCAAAATATGAGGGAGGAAGTGGAAATATGACTCATGGAATAAAAATATTTTTAGGATACATACATTGGCAAAACATTCCCTTATGAGTATCAAACTGAGATGAACAAAAAGATTATTTTCATAAAAACAATAATAAAAAAGAGTTTTGTATTATGAAGAAACCGTTATTAGTTTATCAAAGTATTCACCAAATTATATATGCAAATTATAGTGAACGGTTCACCATTTCGTTGAAATGATTAAGCCACATGTCTAAAGGTCATCGATCTCTCAAACACTTTCATCCTATGATGAAATAGTTATATGTGCTATCACGATAAAGAAGTAATTCTCTAATTATTAAATATTATAAGGTAATCTATATAATTTTAGGATAGTAGAGAAAAATAATTATTAGGGAAATAAATAAGATAATGATTTTCCCACATGTTATATGTGTGGAAGGAATCACCTTTTGTAATGCTTGAAGGGTTTGAGATTTTGGTATTAGTGCGTTGAAAAGGGAAAGTATAGAAATGATTTCAAAAGAAAGAAATAAAACGTTGTTCTTCAATGTTACAACTATAATGAGAGAGGGAAATACACAAATTAATACCCCGTGTGTCAGTGGAATATTACTCAAATGATGATAAGTGATAAATGTCATGCTTATTCTATTGATACAATAGAAGTGGAATAATAAATATTCCTGTGTATTTGGATCAATGAAATATATTGTATACATATTTTATCATTTAAATTATAAAATAAGAATTAATAAATATAAAAGGACTCTATTTTAGTGATATTTCATTAAAAAATTTAGAGCCCATGTTTAATGGTACCATTTAGAGTAATTTGGTAGGAATTTGAACTTTTTGGAAACCACGTGGTTTGGGTGAAAGATAAAACATAATTTGTTCATTGTATTGATATATATATTTTTGAATAAAGAGATGTCTAATTTGGGTAATATTAATAGGATATTAAAAACAACCTTGGAAATTCATCAAAAAAATTGAAACATAATATTTTGTTAAGATCATATGGAGAACCGTTCATGAAATGGTTTAATTTAAAGATTAGATAAGGTTTTAGAGATTATTGTATTACATTACCATACAAATATTTATGTATATTGGATAATATTTTCCCAATTTTTTTAGATAATATCTATAGATTATATGAATGTATTATCCTTATATTATAGAGATTACGATATGTTAAAAAGTAATTTTTGTGCTTCAGACATTAAAAAAGTCACTTTTTGAGTAAGTGATGAATTTTAAATAAATGAAGGGGTAACCAAATGATGATATTATACTTATAAAAAGTAATGAAATAAATTAAATATATGTACTCATTAATATTAATCAAAATTTGGAATATAATGTTGAAACCAAAAAGTTATCATATTACCATAATATATGGTAATATCAATGACCTTTTCCCACATATTTGGTTTATGGTATTATGGTCTTTAGCATTATTTGGATCTACCAATTTCTTATTATCAATGATCTCTATCACTCATTATTAATACATTCAAATTTATATTATGTTCTATGTACATGCCTTTGAGTCTCACTAATGATCAACAACTTAGAAACTTATTTACCTGATTATTCAAGAAAAAATTCATACTTCCATTTCTTATTTAGGGGATGTTTCAGTAACTCTTTTACAATTTTGGTTTACAATAAAGGAAAATTCAAATATCAAACCATTGAATACCATGATAATGTATATATTGTTATGATTAAATTTATTTAAGATGGGGATAATGTAACACCTCAATAAGATACATTATATTTTTTATAGAATAAATTTAATTTCATAAATATCTGGTGATGCATAAACCATCATTTTTAAACAAAACAGAGTTTAGTAAAGCTTTTTTCACATTATTTAAAATTAATTTTTAAAAGTTTAATAGAATTTAGTTGACAAATTAAACAAATGTTTTAAAATAACAATACCAAATAATATCTTAGGGTTAATTTTTGGTATTTCTATGAGAAGATACATTTTTAATAAATAGTTTACAATATATAATTTTATTTGAAATTTTATTTTTCATTTAAATAAAATAAAATGAAAAATTAAATTAATTTATTTGTTTTAATATAAAATTATTTCAATTTTATATCTAAAAAACATTTTAGTACATTATAATAATTTTTTTTTAATTTTTCTAAAAGAATTATAATCTGAAGAATATTTTGAAATTAAAAACCTCATTCTCATCACTACTACATTATTAATATTTATTTAAATTTATCCACTTATGTTGGTTGAATTAGGAAAAATGGATTCATTAATTAGAAGCATAATAAATTATAATGTTTAATGAGTTTAATTTTATTTTACCAAAATAAATATTGAATGTAGTAAAAATTAATATCCATAGTTATGTAAAAAATTGATTTACTGATTTGGTTAAACTAGAAAGATAAAAGTGAAAATAACTTAAAATTTTATAATAAAATTATTTAATGAGATTTTTTCATCCATGTAAATTAACTTTTATGATAAATAGAAATTAAAATATGATTTACATTGAATATGAAAAATATAATAAGTTATGTAATGGAAAATACAAATAAGATACATTTCTTCCTTTTAAAATCAAAAAATATTTTGGATAGAGAAAAAACACAGTTCTAGTTATAGATTTTATTTTAATATAAAAATAATTTTTTCCATATTAGATTATCTTTAAATTTTATATGTTAAATAATTACTTAAATTAATAAACAAATTCCACAAATATAATTATTCAGTTAGAAATAAAATAAAATAAAATATATTTAAAATATTAAAAGGGTATTAAATTGAGTGATTTATTTTTTAAATTATTTTTTTAGATATATTTATCATTTTTTATTGTTATGGTAATAATATAAGTATATTCCATATTTTGTTTGATACTATTAAATAAAATTATATGAATTATATCAAAATTATCATTATTGTTATTTTATAATAAATTATAATTTATTAAATTATTAAAAACTACATAAAATCCTATATTTTTCCATGTGGTTTTTATTTGTCAATAAATATCATCTCATTGCCATTAATTGTATGATTATCTTTTTATAATGAATTTATTGACCCCAAATTAGTAAAAACTCAGTTACTATTGTTAAGGTTGAATTGGTGTTTTTGAACGTTACATGTGATTGTGTTAATAATAATTACAAAAATACATAATATTTTCATTTAATAAATTGGATTTAATATTTAAAATTGTTGGCTATAATTTTTCTACTAATTCCCACTTCAATTTATCCTTAAATAAGAAATTACAAAGATTGGAAATGTAATTTCCATTGTGAATACCTTAAATGGTAAAAATATGAAAATATATATGTTAAGGAACATTATATTTAAAAAATGTGATTATGTGTGTGGTGGTGGAATCTTTAGACTATATAATACCATGGAAAATTTAATTCTATGTTTTTTAGCCACATTAAGTAATATTTACCTTCCAATAGTGAATACGTTTGATTATTTATAATAATTTCACTCCACCTCAAATTTAAAAGGTTACTCAATCCCTTCACATATTCACCCCTCTCAATACATTTGGATCATCAAAAACCATCACAAATAACCTGTTTAATTCCCTCATAAAATCATTGGTACATTATTTTATGATGAAATCCAACATAGAAAGGATTTCTTGAAATCCTATAGAGGATACAAGAAAAAGAGGTAATTTTCTTCAACTATCATCTTTATTTTACTTCTCTCTCCACATACATAAATTTATATTAAACCATGATAATATAGTAATAAATTCATATTACATATAATGGTATATATTTATAATGAGTTAATGATCTAAAACCATCTCCACATTCATCTAATGTGTTACAAAATCATTATGTGTGTATACAGTGGAGCAACACCTTGCGAACAGATGTCATTTGTTTTTTCATTTTCATCTCTCGTGTTTTGGTATAATAATGGATATAAATCATATATATGATACTTATATAATAATTATACCTATAGATTAATTTTATCGTATATTTATTTTACCTTCCATTCCTTAATAGATACGTTATCCTTGCTCACGTGTATGGTGGACTATAACCTCACAAAGAGATGTGAATATTCATTCACTAAAACTTCACAGGGAAGATGATATAAAAAGTAACTGATTATATGTGTAATAAATAACATAATTATTATATAAATGGAAAATTTCTCATTAGAGAAATATAATATGTATCATTTTATTTCATTCCATGTCACACACATAAAGATGATAACATCATTCATGTATATATGGACTACCATATCCACGATTAGATGTTACTCTCTTTTCTTCACCACACCATATGGATGAAATATATATGTATATAATTTGGTATTCATTATATTTTATCATTATCGAAAGTTAAAATATTACTTACTTTCTTTCTATAAACTTTAGTAAAACATCAAAACGTTTCTCATGCTTACATATGACCTATAGTCTCCATGATCATAACATATTCATTTTTCATTACCATCTTTGAGGATTTTTATTAAAATTATAATTAATGTATAAATATAATTATAATTTCAAGATTATTATTTTATATATGATTAAAATCTATAATATGTTAAAGTTTTGGATTTGTAATGTCAAAAAATTCATATGAAAAATGGGTAATTAACACCCAAAACAATGAAAATAATTATTGATTATTAATGAACCAGTGATATGATGTTGTAAAATTTTAATTTATGATATTATAAATAGGATAATTTTTATGTTAATTTAATTTTTTTAAACATCCATAGAAAAGCTTAAATCATGTTCCACCAAAAATAACTTTATGATAAAAGACTTCGTCTCAATTTACATTCCTTTGAGGATTATTTGTTATTATGAACAAATTTACATTTATATGGACTATATTTTACCTGTTTGCTATGAAATATAAATAATAATTCATTATTCATCATATTTTTTTATTCAATTTGAATTTTTTCATCCAAGGGGATACGAATTGAAGTTTACATAATGATAACATTTATTGTGCAATCTCACTTTGTTTTGTGATTTTTATATTTCTATTGAAACAATTACTTTATTTTAATCATTAAAACTGTAATTAAATTTATTTTAACTATCCATATTCTTATGGGGGATACAATTTTATCATAAATTGTATTCCATTTTACAGATTCTTTTACTTTAAATGTCATTTTATTAGCTGGATATATATTGATAAATCTATATCCTTTAATAAATATGGATAATTGATAAGGAACAAGATTTATAAATTAAATAAGTTATTCGATATACAAGAAATACTTTGGACATTAAATCCATGGGTTGGGTACCAGTTAATTAAATTGTCTTGAGGCATCTATAATCTCATTAGACGAATGAGTTGGCCAAATTAGATTTTTTAACCACTATGTTTAAACTATCGAAAGGATATATCTATAGGGTATAAGAATCATATTCCTATGAAACATGACATATTGAAATTAAAAAATTCAATCATTCAGTATGAAAATATTACTATATTGGATATTTTCACTATGAAATTTATCTATGTATGTATGTCCTTATCGGTTATTGATTAAATGGAATGTGATTTTAGTTATTTACCTTTCTATATTTATTATTCCTTATCTATTCATGAAGTCAAGTAATATATATCGAATGTGTGTTTAGTTATATACCATTCGATAATTATAAATATCATTGATTCATGATAGCCTATAATGCACTTAATACTTAATGAGCATTTTATCCAACATTATTTTTTTTCTTTTAACCAGGATATGAAGATGAATTCAATGAATTAATTTCATGGAATAAGATCATTTACTATTGATTTTCTTTATTTTCATCTCCATATGTAAAATGGGTATCATGTATGTATATATTCTTCTAAAACTACTTAAATTATTGGCCCTTAGGAAATTTTACATTGTATTTATTCCATCTTATTAATGTAAACCCAAACATTGGGTTATTGGGGTTGGAGACTTTACAAAAAGTACAATAAATTACTTTAAAAATATTAAAATGGTTATAATTTAATCAAGTAAATTTGAAACATGATTTTATTAGAACTATAGGTTATATATGGTAGGTTTTAAAGTATGTGATACATATTTCCCATTTATATTTATGTTTTTGAATTAAATAAAATTTATAATGACAAAATTGACAAAATTGACATTTTATCAAAAAAATAACAAATTTGGTTATTTTAAAAACACAAAAATATTCAAATAAGACAAGGTGAATACGATATTTTTTGAAATATCATTAATTGTTCTTTTATTGTAAAATTTTTAAATTATATGTAAAAATTGACACACCATTAATATTGAAAAAAATTACAGTAGTCAAAATATAATTTTTCTAACCAAGGGTTACTCAAAATGATAATGACTAAAATTTCACCAACACAAGTCTAAATTATATTAAATGAGATAATATAACCCCATAATGCCTTATCATAAAATACATGTCCATTTGGTCGTATTAGTAAAAAGAATTAAATTATTTTAATTTATCCTTTTGAAAATTTGAATAATTTCACCTTAATTATAATAGGTTACCACCACCCTTATATCTAAACACTGCATTGAGCCTTCTTGCTTGACCAATGTAACACCTATGAATTTTGTGATTTTTTTCAAATAAGTTAATATATATATATATATATCATCAAATTAAAAATTTATTTTAGCATTTTTTTCATGAAACATCATATTAATCATAATTTACAGATATCCCTTAGTTAGGAGGCATTACACATGATACCGAGTTTTTCCAAAACCATGATATATTGTTGATGTAGCTATTTAAATACACATTTTATAACCTAAATATTAAAAATATAGGTATTAATAGAAATAAATAATTTCTAAAAATTATGTATGATGGTTTTACATAAAAAATCTTATTAATAAAAATGTTTTTAATTTTTGGTGTTGTATTTAACTGTTTCCAAAATACTATTTTTCTACCAAATCCTCTTTGTTTATTTTCATGAATATTATTAAGATTTCTTATTTATGATTTTTCATAATTTAATTGATAAAATAAAATACATATTTTAATATCTTAATGTAAAAATTATCTTAGACTGTATTTATGGTATTTTTCAGAAATGATTCATTTTTTACATAATAGTGAAAAATATTCAAATTTAATTAAAAACTGGGTTTTCTTGTAAGTCGTTTATAATTATAAATTATTTTTTATAATATATTTAAATTATAATTAGTTTAGTATTATTTTAATTATTATACTTTAGGTCATTAGAATTAGTTTCATATTTAATTTTCTTATAAAAACATACCAAATATTTGATCTTTTTTCTCTTTAAAAATCATTTTTCTTGTCATGTTTTTAGAATTAATTTTAAATTAATTTTTCCCAAATATGTCAATTAAATTTTGAAATATTAATTCAGGTTTTGGAATCAGAATAATTTATACTATATAATAAGTTCAAATTAATTTTGGCCCAAAATGAATTATGACTACAATAAAAACAAATTAACATAGGTAAGGTAAAATGGGTTAACAAGGTGTTAAACTAAAAAAAGAATATTGTTAAATGACATACCAATTTTTACAACACTAATTGAATGAAAATAGGTTGACCTTATGACATTATTATTTATTTCTTGGACACTTTCCTTTGAAAGTGACCTATATAACAAGTTATGTATAAAAAAACACAAAAAACAGCCTTTCATCATATTAATTTCAATAAATATTTGTAATAAAGACAAAAACAAAATAGATTGGACAATTAATATTATTTTTAAATATAAATTAGCTTTCTATATTATGATAATATATTTTAATTTTTATAGATATGACTTATTTATATTAAATACATAAGAAACGCTAACGTAATAATTTTTTATTTAATAAAAAAATTAAATAAATGACAATAAATAATATTAACATTTAAAAACCCATAATTTTTGAATAATTTTTTTAAAATTATTCTGGATTATTAAGAGACCTCCAAATCTGATGACATATGATTCTGAGGACCAGAGTTCCCAGAATGATGCATCGAAAAAGTGTTATGATTAAAATAGTATGTGTGAGTAGTTTTCTATATAATTTATAATAACTCTGAAATGGGTGCTCAGATCAGAAATCCAAGGCACGATTTCATTCGGGATAGTGGGTTTACCCTAAGCGTGACTTATGTTTAGTCAGCACATGCCTCTAGTGGGAAAACCTAAAAATGGCATAACTGTAAATAAAATAATAATTTTAAATAATTTTATTTTTCAAATAATTATAAATCATGAACGGTGACTTAGATTAAAAATATGATACCACCACTAAACTCACGAGGGTATGCTTTTCTTTAGCATATCCTAACTTTGGTTAGTGCAGGCCAACTATGGATGTTAGTTGTTTACTACAAATAAAGTAATGACATTAAAAATATTTTATTATTAAATTCAATAACTCCTAAAAGTTAATTCAGATTGGAAATTTGAGATTGCCGTTGAGATCCTGAGGGTGTGTTTCCCTTAGGTAGAACCTAACCTCGACCGGTGTGGGTCGAGGGTGACTGTTAGTAATTTTTAAACTTTTTTATGGTATGTTCAGTAAACATGCGAGCAACAATTTCTATATTTTGAACCATTTCATGGAATTAAAATAAGCGAGATCCTTTGAACACGCATCACATAGATTCACTTAAGGGAGGCTTCACTTCGACTTTAGTAGGTTGGGTGAAAAAGTTTGTTTTTGAAACTTTTACAAATTAATAAAATAAAAAATTGTTATTTTATTTTATCCTACCTTCTATTGAGCAGTGGTGGTGGGGAACATAAAGGGTGTGAAACATTTAATATGGGATATTAAATGCTCATCTATACTTTTTTTGTGTAACCACCCCTTGTGCAGTTAATGCGGTGCATTAATTACGTTAATTAATGAACCTCATTAATTTCTCGGTATGTTACTCACTCTTTCCCCCCACTATTTAAATGGGGCTCGGGGTAGAGTTTTTGGCATGGATTCATCAAGAAAGGAACCTATGGAGATGTGACACAACATCTTCCCCTAATAGAGAAGAAATCACGTGCGGCAAAAAACCATGATCGACGAACGGTGGTGGCATCATCGAATGTGAAATCCTCTTCAACCACTACTGCGTCTCCAAATAATCTCGAGGTAGGGTTTGTATTTTTGTTCAAGAAATTCCAAATATTCTTCTCCACATTCATGAATTTGAAAGTGGTCATTGTGGGGTATTTTAATGGGGTTTGTCATGTTTAAAATGTGATTTATAAATTACCCACACTTGTTTTAATGCTAACGCGGAGGGAACGAGTGAAATGAACATGGCTCAGACCCTCTGCTCCTTGTTTTTCATTGCGTTTTTCGAAGGCAGGTTTTTCCCACATGACATAACCTTGATACCGGCAGGTGCACAATAATGGAGGCATCCTGAGAGAACCATATGTGCATCCAGAAGGAAGAAAGGATCACCATAGCTCACCCAGTGGCCCGTGAATGAAGCGATGGTGTGGCACCGGTGTGGCGGCAAACAACCACCAACAGCGGTGGAAGAGCTTTGTCGCCCAGCACCGTAGTGGTCGGACATGCGGCTAATAGTAGCCGGACGTGGAGTTGGAGGCAGCGCACCATCACGTTCCCCTCTAAATGGAGTAGTAGGGATGCAGGGGACTCACTCCCTATGGGTCTCGAGGGTGATGAGGTGTTGCCACCTGGCGTAGCCAATAAAGGAGTCAAATGGCTCCTTTGAGTCGTTCAGGTGGAGTAGACCGCACAACCCCGTGTGGGTCATGCCAGCCGGCGAGCCAGGCTAGGACAAACCTAGACTGGGTTGGGTGGACCCGAACTGGGTTGGTTCAGCCCAAGTTACAGCTGGTCAGGTCAGCCCAGGCTCGATTGTGCTGAGTTGGTCTGACCTGATTAGACCGAACACGGACCCCTCTCGGGCCCAGATATGCGTAAAAGGGCATATCTTGCGAACTGTCCATCCGTTTGTCATAACATCTTTGGTGATGGGATCCGTGGATTGAGGCAGTCATTTTGAGATACTCCATGTGTCTTTTATAGGAAGTTGGATTTTGGTAGGGTTGGGTCGTACTCAAATCCAATAGGGCCCTCGGCACAAAAATGCATATAGCTTATAGACAGGGTGTCGGATTAATGTGTTTCCTATTGAGTTGGAACATTTATGACATGAAGGATCATTGTGATACGTACTTTTTGAACATATTTGGGGTTTTGGTATGGTTGATAACTAGAAGGGAAGATCCATGGTGTTTCTTATAGTGACAGTTAGGATGGCTACGACCTTTATGACTCAAGGTGAGGGAATTCCTTACTCCTCTACTCCGGTTGAGTTGGAAAACCCCACATCTTGAGTGTGGGGTTTTTTCCCTCTTATTGGGTTTTTTATCTTTGGAGTCGGTACACCCGTATTAGACTAGGGTTTGGGTCCTCCATACATAACACACATAGAGTCAGGTACTCCCCTACCAGGTAGGGTGTGTCCCCTTTATGTTAGGAGTAGGTACTCCCCTATCAACATAGTGTGTGGTTCATCCTTATTCTATTAGATAGAAGTGTCAGTACTCCACTATTGTGCCAGGGTGTTGGTCCTCTAGTCTGGGGTCGGTACTCCCCTAACGTACTAAGGAATAGGTCCCCACAATGAACAAACTGCCAGAGTTGTACTCCACTACCGGGTAGGGTGCGGGTCCTCACATATAGAGTTCATACTCCCCTACCATATCAGGGTGTGGATCCTCTAGCCTAGGGTTTGTACTACCCTTACATTCTAGTGCACTGGTCCCCCACTGCAAACAAAATACCATAGTTTTACTCCCCTACAGGGCAGGGTGAGGGTCCTCAGATATGAAGTAGTTCTCCCCTTTATATAAGTATCTACAGTGAGAAGGCCCTTTAAGGGAGTTGGGGTTCCCTCGAATGCATGAAAAAGTGTCAAGGAGTGGGCCTCTTCACTTGGTTTCCCTTGGTCTTGCCTTTGGTGCAAGACTGTGACTGTGAGACCTCTAGTGTCAGACACTAGATGCAGTTCTAGTGGAATGTTCTTGATAGAGCCTGCTCTTTTAGATGTTCCATTAGGAATGGTTGAGTTGTAATAGATGGAGTACATCTCTGTGACATGTGCCATCTGGGATGCCCATTTTATGGAGCATTTACTATTGATCCTTGAGTTATGCTTTGAGAATTTTCAGTAAATTCTATAAATGTCATGAGGTCGTGGACTTATGTTTTTTGTGGATGAGATGAGTATATCTAGTTTGAGATGTGTCTTTTACATTGTCTATTGTGATTGAGATCATGCTTTGTGGTTTTCCTTTGTGGAATTATGAGAGACCTTCAAGGGTCTTGGGATCCCTACTAGGTACTATTATACTCATTCCGAAATGAGCGTCGTGCAGACCTCATTGAGTCTTGTATAGATGATGAGAATCTTGGATGAAATTTTAGTGAGCCAGGACTAGGTGGTACACGGAGGATACAAGGTGACACAGAGAGTTGTGGAGACGAGCTATACCTACCGTTATGGTAAGATCATTAGTGTATTATCACAATAGCTATTTTTGTTTTTTTATAGTTGTATCTTTCAGTTGGGCATGTATTCTAACGCCTTACATTTAGTACATACTTGTTATAATATAGTATTGCTTCGTGGTTGCATCTCGTTGTGTTCTTGGCTGTGTGTTTGTACAGGTTTAAAGGAAATGGCTTCCCGTTTTGGTGATACGTCTTTCTATTGCTAGTCTCCTAACCCTGACATATGTAAGGCATTCTTAGGGTAGTTACAAAACGGGCCCTATGAGATGGGTCCTGACAATGTGGTATTATTAGAGTCGGTTCTACTGAAAAACTAGGACTCAGATCTTTCTAATGGTGTAATAGTGTTAAGGGTTTTGAGGGTGGCTTTCTGTTCAGGGAGTTCAGGGTTGGTGCGATGACTGGCGTATCCATACGCTAGGACCCTGAATTATGATTTCCGACTCAGTGCATGAAAACACTAATTGTGTGTGTTTTGGAATTTTTTTGATGTCTTTTGAGTCAGCTCACTAGGTATAACTTATTGTCTATGGTTCATCTTGATTCTCTTTCAAGATTCCTCCAGGCAGATAACCGACCAGGATTCTAATGCGGGATGATAAGGATAGTCCATAGTGTGATGAGGCTTTAGTACAAGGACTATTAACTGAGATAAGTACCTTCAGGTGGTGTCCGAGTGATACCACTTCGTGTTGTATAGTAGTTTCTACCGGTGATACCAGTAGAGGACACTTATAGTATTTCTGCCTTATATTAGTTTTAGGGAATGATAGACCTCATGTTCTTTGGCAATCCCAAATCACAGGCAGCTAAGGACTGACTTGAGGTGTTGACTCAGTTACCATCTAGATAAGGTACCATGAATTCATGTAGTGGTCCTAGAAGTGAGAATTCAATGTGGCTTAGCAGGGTGAGGCATGGTTTAGATTACCCTATCGTACGATGAGGTGAGTTTTGACACAGATAGAGATTGATAACATTATTTAGAGAAGGGGGTATCTAGCCACAAAAATCTATGGGTTATGTGTTCCCAAGAGATTATACGGCTTCATCATGATGACATGTCTATTTCTGAGTATTCATTGAGGTATACTGTCCATTCCACGTAATCGATGAATATGATATGACCAGTGCTTCCGGGCCTAGACCTCCAAGCGAGATTTTTTATGGAACATCCATGCTAGAAATATTTCTCTATGTATTATTACATATGTTACGGTGTTAGAGAAAACCTTTGTGGCTGAAAATTCTTTTGCTGAGTAGATACATCAAGTGAATTTCAGCAGCGGGAAAGGAGGAAACCGACATTAGTCTTGGAGACTTGGATGTGTAAAAATGTTTTGGGAATGGGAAGTGATAGTGACAGATGAATCGGAATGGAAATAGACATGTAAGAGGATTGTGGAGAGCAGGAAGGGGTGGTATACATTTTGTCTTGTTACATCCACCACCCTAATGTGGTCCCCACCAGGCTCAGGGAGTAGGAGGGAAGAGGAAGGGAGTAGCTGCATGCAGTCAAGGAGTGTGACCCAAGGGATCTAGGAATGATTTGAGGTATGATATGTGTTTACTACTGTATGGTGTATTGATAGACATAGGTAGTAATGATTTCTTCTTGTAACGAATCTTGTTCAAGACTTAGATTTTCTAGTTAAACCATTGAATTGACCCTTGCATCTAGATATACCATTGAGAAATGATTTGATAATCACACTTATGATGATTATGTGATCTGCCCCTTGAGGTGTGAGTTTTGGTTGGAACCTCTTGGTGGAAGCATCGAGGCCTTATGATGGTAGTTTGGACATGGACTGGTCATCCAGAGTTTATTCTCATAGTGGCTATTTTAGGAAAAAAGGTTTTGGTATATCTGTATCATTATAATGGGGTTTTACTTGGTTTGTGAAAATGGAATCCCAGACAGCACGGGTTAAACTCATGCATTGGAGGGAGAAACCGATCACTCTTGAGTTGGATAGACTTACATATGTGGTAGAAGGAGTGTTCAGTTTTCTGTTCCCAACAGTAGTAGAAGAGTGTAGGAAAATATTTTCAAAAGTTTTTTTCATAAATTACCTCCCTTCTTGGAGAGGGAATTCTGCATTGGATTGTACTCAGTGACAATAATAATATCTAAAACTGCATATTGAGTGGATCCCACAGATCATCGAGAGTTGAGATTTTAGAAGGGGGACATGGTGTCATATGCACTTAGAAAAAGTTATGGTTTACATCTACTGAGTGACGCGACAATGCTACTAGAAATTTTACATAATCCCTTCATGGATAGTGATGGAGTGGCTTACCTCAAGTCTATAACTGTCACTCCCACACACCTTCAGCGAATTTGGGAGGCACAACTTGGGGATGTCGACTGGGAGGCACGACGTGCTCAGATATCTTCAATACATGCTCTAAAGAATTTTCTAAAGGTGGGGAGCATGTAATCCTTCTCAAAGGATGAAACATGGTACCAGTGATGCTGATATAGGATGTATTGAAGGAGTTCCACACATCTCCTTCAGCGGTTCTTCCCGGTGTGGTGAAGATGTACCGGGACCTCCCGCATCAGTACTTTTGGTCAGAGATGAAAACTAAACAGATCTTGCAGAAGCATTATGCCGATAAGATGCAAAGACCCTTAGATTTCAAGGAGGGAGACCATGTCTACCTATGGGTCTCACACCCGATGTGGATTGCAGAGATTCATCTGGGGAAACCAGCTATCTCTGAGGTTTATCAAACATTTTCGGATTCTCAACAGAGTTGGCGATGTGGATTACCGCATAGATTTTCCCCCGTAGATGCATCGGGTGCATATTGTTTCCCATGTGTCGCAGCCGAGGAGATGCGTGCATGATCCATCACACGTTATCGACTAGGGTGAGTCTGAATTTGATGATTGGGAAACTTTTATGGAGTTCCCAGTAGAGATAGAGGATCGACATGACTGAGTCCTTCATGGAGGTTCAATCACTCTAGTGCGAGTTCGATGGAAGAACGTGAACTTATAGGAGAGAACATGGGATCAGAAGGCTCAGATTCATGCTCAGTACCCTCATTTGTTTGAGTTTCCAATGTTTTTGCTTTTGAGGATGAAAAGGCCTATGGTTGGGAGAATGTAATAGCCCAGAATTCCTGTATATTGTTTTTAATTATTTGGGATTATTATGAGACCGTGAAATCTGTTGGCATGTGATTCCAAGGCTCGAAGTGCTCGGATTGATCTGTCAAAAAAGATTTAAGCTTAAAATAGTGAATGTGAGTAGTTTTAAATTAAGGTGGAATAACTCTTAAATGGGTGCCCAGATCAAAATTCTAAGGGAAGCGTAGTGTTTAGGATAGCAGGTTTACCCTATGTGCGACTTATTTTTTGTCACCACATGCCTCCAATAAGAAAACCCAGAAATGGAATAATTGTAAATAAAATTATTAAATATTTTTTTTATTTTTCAAGTGATTATAAATCATGAATGGAAACTCTGATTAAAAATCCAAGACCACAGTTGAACTCGTGAGGGTATTATTTCATTAGGAATATCCTTAATTCGGTCGATGTAGGCCCACAGTGGAAGTCAGTTTCAGACCGTAAATAAAATAAATATGTAAAAAAATTTATTGTTAAATTATATAACTCCTAAACTGTAACTAGTATTGAAAATATGAGAGTTCCATTGAGCTCGTGAGGGGGTGTTTCCCTAAGATAGAGCCTAACCTTTTCTGGCACGAGTTGAGAGTGACTGTTAATAATTTTGGAAAATATTTTAAGGTATGTTCATTAAATGTGTAGGTGGAAATTTCTTTATACTAAACTGGTAATCAGAATTAAAATATAAGGGAAACATTGATCTCGCGGCACTAGGATTCTCTTATGGGAAGCTTCACTTCGACTATAGTAGTTCGGGTGAAAAGGTTAGTTTTTTCAACTTTTAAAATTTAATAAAATAGAAAAATTTTATTTTATTTTGTCCTACCACCTATTGAGCGGCAGTGTTGGGGACCATGGTGGTTGTCAGACATTTAATATGGCATTTAATTGCTCAGTTACACTTTGGTTGTATAACCACACCTCATGAAATTAATGTGGCACTTTAATTACATCAATTAATGAACCTCATTAATTCCTCGGTGCGTTACTCAGCCTTTCCCCCTCTATTTAAATGGGGATTGGTGTTGATTTTTTTGCATGGTTTCATCAAGAGAGGAACCTCTGGTAATGTGATGAGACAACATCCACTGATAGAGACAAAATCTCAGGTGGCATATAACTGGGATCGATGAACTATAGTGGCTTCATTGAATGAATAATCTTCTTCCACCACCGCAATATCTCCAAAGAATCTTCTGACATGGTTTTTCTTTTAATTCAAAAAATTCCCATGCTTCTTCTCCTCATTCATGAATTTGCAGGTGGTTGTCATAGGGGATTCGTAAAGGGATTATCATTATTTTAATGTGATGTATAAATTTCCCCTACTTGTTATAATGATAACGTGGAGGGCACCGACCAAACGAACAAGGCTCAGACCCTATGCTGCTAGTTTTTCATTACATTCATTGGAGGTGGGTTGTTCCAACTTGACGAAAACTTGAAACTGAGTGGAACACAATGACAGAGACATCTCGAGAGGACTGTTGAAATGTATGGAATGAAGAATGAACCACTAGATATCTCCCAGTGGCCTGTGAAAAAAGCATCGGTGTGACACTGGCAGGGCGGCCGGCAACCGCCGGCCGCGGTGGAAGATCTGTGCCACTCGGAGCCGCAGTAGTCAGATTGGTGGATTGTAGTGGCCTTCTGTGGAGGTAGAGGTAACACTCCATTGTGTTCCACGCTTAAGGGAGTCGCGCCTCAATGTTGTGGCAATATAGGGGCCCTACTCCTTACAGGCCCCGTAGGTTACGAGGCTGCACCACCTGAGACCAACAGACTACGCGACCTCATGTGGGTCGCGCCAGCCGACGGGCTGAGCCCACTGAAACCTAGTCCAGCCAGGGCGGGGCTGGCCGATCCATGTCCCAACCCAACCAGGTCGGGTCCTCCCAGATTGGGTTGGGCTGGGTCAGTCTCACCGGGTCGCACCGGACCCGGACCCCACTCAGGACCAGATACACTTCCAAGGCTGCATATTGCGAACCATACATCAGTTTGACTAAGCATATAAAGAAATAAGATCCTTGGAGAAAGATATGATTTTTGAGATACTCCACGTGGATTTATGAGAAAGTTGTAGTTTCTCCAGGTTGAATCATATTCAAATCCAACCGGGCCCTCAGCACAAAAATGCCTATTGCTTATAGACTGGGTGTGTGATTGATGTGTTGTCTGTTGCGTTGGTACCCTTATGACATGAAGGATCATCATGTTACTTCCATTTGAAACTTCTTGGCGTTTTAGGTATGGCCTTTAACCAGAGGAGTAGAACTAAGGTGTTTATTATAGTGAGAGTTAGGATGGCTACTACCTTGATGACTTAAGATGGGTTCATTCCTTACTCCTCTACTCCGGTAGAGAGGGGACTCCCCACATCATGAGTATTGGTTCGCTTCTCAGTAATTGGTTTTTACATAATTTGAGTCGGTACTCCCCTATTGGACTAGGATGGAGGTCCTCCACACATAACTCATATAGATTCAGGTACTCCCCTACAGGGTAGGGTGCAGCTCCTCTATGTTAGGAGTTGGTACACCCATGTCAACTCATGGTGCAAGTCATCCTTATAGAGTGTTATAGTGAAGTCGGTACTCCCCTGCCATGCCAGGGTGTGGGTCCCCTAACCTGGCGTCGGTACTCCCCTGACATACAATGGTGCGGGTCTCCCACAGTGTATAAACTACTAGAGTTGTACTCCCCTACTGGGTAGGGTGCAGGTCCTCACATATAGAGCCGTTACTCCTCTACCATGCCAGGGTGTGTGTCCTCTAGCCTGGGGTCGGTATCCTCTGACATAATGGGGTTTGGGTCCCCCACAACAAACAAACTATGAGAGTTGTTCTCTTTTACTGGGTAGGGTGCAGTTCCTCACATATGAAGTAGTACTTCCCTTCCTCCAAGTATCAAGGGGGAGCAGGTCCATCTGGGGAGTTGGAGTTCCCTCAACTGCAGGACACAATGTCAATGAGTGGGCCTCTTCATTTGGTCTCCCATGGTCTTGCCTTGGGTGAAAGTCTATGGATCTGATACCTCTAGTATCCGACACTAGAGGCCGTTCTAGAAGAAATTTCTCGATGGAGCACGTTCTTTCAGAATTTCCATTAGGAATGGTTGAGTTGTACCTGATGGGGTAAATCTATGAGACGGGTGCCATCAGTGATGGCCAATTCATGGAACATGTACTATTGATACTTGAGTTACACTTTGAGCATTCTTTGTAAATCATGTAAGTGGTTTTATGTCAGGGCCTTAGGTTTCTTTGTGAATGAGACAAGTATATCTGGTTTGGGATGTGTCTTTTACATTGTGAATTCTGATTGAGGTCATGCTTTGTGGTTTTCCTTTGTGGAATTTTGACATAACTTCATGGGTATCAGTGTCCCTACTGTGTATTTTTATACTCACCTCTGCATGGGCTTCTCCCGCACCTCGTTGAGTCTTGTGTAGATGATGAGAATAATGGCTGAAATTTGAAGGAGACATGCACAGGCGGTATAGGGAGGAGACTGGCTGACATGGAGCGTTGTGGAGATGAGATATACCTACCCATAGGGAAGGATCCTTAATAAATTATCATAATAGCTATTTCTATTTTTTATTTATAGTTGTATATTTTAGTTCTGCTTGTATTCTAACCCCTTACATTCAGTACACACATGTTCTACTATAGTTTTTCATAATGGTTTCATCTTGTTGCATTCATGGTTGTGTTTTTGTACAGTTTTAAAGAAATGCCTTCCCATTTTGGGGATATGTTTTTTCGGTGGTAGTCACCAACCCCCCGCTGATGGAAGGCAGGCTTGGTGTAGTCATGGCTCGGGCCCTAGGGGACGAGTCGTGAAAATGTGGTATTAGAGGAGTCCGTTCTACTGAAAAACTTGGAATATGATCATTCCAAAGTAGCAATTGTGTTAATAGTTTTGAGTGTTGTTTTCAGTTCGAGGATTCCAGTACTGATGCAACTGCTGACTTATCCATACACCAAGACCCAAAATTCTGATTTCTAACTCGGTTCCCAAAAACACTGATTGCATGTTTTTTGGAAATGTTTTTCTTTTTATCTGTTTTGAGACATCTCCCCAGTTATAACATATTGACTATAGATCATCTTGATTCTCTTTCAATAATCCTCCATGCAGATGGCTGGCCCGGATTCCAATACATGACTATGAGGATGGTCCATAGTGTGAGGAGGCTTCAGTACAAGGACTGTTTCCTGAGATAGGTACCTTCGGGTGGTGTCCCAATGATAACACTGCTCGTTGGTTAGTAATTACTACTGGTGCTACGATTTTAGGACACTTATATAACTAGTTCCTTACATTATTTTTAGTGACAGATACCCCTCAGGTTCTAAGGCAAGCCTGAATCACAACCAGCTATTAACTTGCATGAGGTGGTGACTGAGTTCCAATCTGGAAAGGGCACCATTATATTATATAGTGGTCCTGGAAGTGAGCATTCAATGTGGCTCAGTAGGGTGATGGCAGGGATTAGATTACACTATCATACGACGAGGTGAAATTTTCCACTGACAAAGCATGACAACATTCCTCAGAGAAGGGGGTATCATGCCATAAAAAGCTTAGGGGTATGTGTTCCAAAGAGATTCTACAAATTCAGAAGGACAACATGCCGGTTGCTGAGTAATATTTTAGGCGTACCGACCATTCCAGTCACTCGATGAATATGATATGGCCAATGATTCAAGGATCAGACCTCTGAGCGAGAGTTGTTTTGGGACATCAAAGCTAGAAACATTTCTCTATGAATTCATACATATGTTAGGGTGTAATAGAAACCCATTGTGGATGATAATTATTTGGCTTAGCAGATACAAATAGTGAATTTTAGTAGTGGGGAAGGAGGAATTTGATGTCAGTCTTGGAGACTTGGATGTGTAAAAATGTTTCGAGAAGTGGAAGTGATATGGACAGATGAATCTGTAGGGAAGAATATGTGGAAGAGGATATAGGAGAGAAGTAAGAGGTGGTATACATTTTTACATCTTCTAACCACCAACCTAATTTAGTCCCCACCATGCTCAAGGAGCTAGAGGATAGAGGAAGATAGTAGCTGCATGAGGTCAAGGAGTGTGACCAAGGGATCCAGGAATGATTCGAGTTATGATGTCTGTTTACTATTAGATATTGTATTAATATACATAGGTAGAAATCATTCCTTCCTATCACAAAAATTTTTCATGACCATGAGTTTACAGTTAAACTGTTGACTTGACCATTACATCTAGATATACCTTTGGGAGGAGATTTGATAATCACACTAATATTGACGGTGTGATCAGACCCTTGAGGTGTGAGTTATGGTTGGGAAATTTTGATGGCAATTTCGAGGCCTTATGACGTTAGTTTGTGTATGGACTAGTCATCCATATTTCATTCTCATGTTGACTGTTTTAGGAAAAAGGTTTTGGTATATCTATAGTGTTGGAACGGGGTTTCCTGGGTTGGAGAAAAAGGAATCCCAGGCAGCACGGGATAAACTCAATCCTAAGAGGGAGCAACCAATCACTCTTGAGTTGGTTAGCCTTACCCTCATGGGATCATGAGTTTTGAGTTTTCAGTTCCCAATAGTAGTGGAAGAGTGTGGGAAAATATTTTCAAAAGATGATTCCACAATTACCTCCTCACAAGGATAGAGAATTATGCATTGGCTTGTACCCAGCGACAACACCAATATCTAAAATTTCATATTAAGTGGATCCCACAAGTATTCAAGAGCTGAGAGTTTAGAAGCGAGACATGGTGCCATATGCACTCAGAATGATGTCTGGATTATAGTTACTGAGTGAGGTGACAAAGCTAATATCCACGTCATAGAAACCCTTTATGGATAGTGATGGAGTAGCTTACCTCTAGTCAATAACTATAACTCCCAAACACCTTCTATGAGTTCTGGAGGCACAACTTGGGGATGTCGACTACGAGGCCCTAAGCGCTCAGATATCTTTAAGAAAGGCTCATAAAGAATTTTACAAGGGTGGGGAGAATGTCATCCTTCCCAATGTATGCACCATGGTACCAGTGATGTTGTGAGATGATGAGTTGAGGGAGTTACACACATCCCTTTTAGTGGTACATCCCAGTTTGGAAAAGATGTACCAGGACCACAAGTGTTAGTACTGGTGGCCATGGATGAATATTGCACAGATCTAATAGAAGTATTATGCCGGAAAGATACAGAGACCCTTAAAGTTCAAGGAGGGAGACCATGTCTTCCTGTGGGTATCACCCCGATGAGGATTGTGGTGATTCAGATAGGGCAAAAAGCTATCTCTGAGGTTCCTAGAACCTTTAAATATTCCCAGAAGAGTTTGCGAGGTGGATTACCTCCTAGGTTTCCCCCCCCCATCAATTCATTGGGTGCATATTGTTTTCCATGTGTCGCAGCTGAGGAGTTGCGTACTTGATCCATCACACATTATCAACTAGGGAGAGTTTGACTTTGATGATGGGGAAAATCTTACAGTGTTCCTAGTAGAGAGAGAGGATCGATATGAGTCAGTCCTTCATGGATGGCGGATCCCTCTAGGGCAAGATCGATGGAAGTACATGAACCTCCAGGAGAGTATATGGGAGTGGAAGGCTCAAATTCATGCTCAGTACCCTCATTTGTTTGAGTTGCCTTTATTTTGGATTTCAAGGATAAAAATTCCTAAGGTAGGGAGAATGTAATTACCCAGAATTTCTGTTTAATTTTATTAATTATTTGTGATTATTACGAGACCGTGAAACCATAAGTCATGGGATTCCAAGGCCCAGAGTTCCTGGAATGATCCGTCGAAAAATTTTTATGCTTAAAATAGTGTGTCTGAGTACTTTTCCATAATATTTTGAAAATATCTTAAACGGGTGCCCAGATCATAAATCTGAGGGAACAATTGTTTTTTGGATACCAGGTTCACCCTATGCGTGAGTTAAGATTAGTCAGTGCAGGCCTCCAATGAGAAAACCAAAAAATGGCATAACTGTAATGAAAATAAATAAATAAAATTATTATATTTTTCAAATTATTATAACTAATGAACATAAACTCGGATTAAAAATACAAGACCACTGCTAAACTCGTGAGGGTATTCTTTATTTAGGAAGATCCTAAATTTGGTCGGAGAGGGGAACAATGGAAGTTAGGTTTTTTTCCACAAATAAAATATTTAAGTAACATTAATTTTATTATTAAATTATAAAAATTATAAATGGTATCTAGGATTGGAAATCAAAGAGTACCATTGAGTTCATGAGGGGGTATTTCCCTTATATAGAACCTAATCTCAATTGACATGGGTGAAAGGTGACAGTTATTAATTTATCAAATTTTTTATGGTACGTTAAGTAAACGTGGAGGTAGAAATTTATATCTTTTGAACCAGTGCTCAGAATGAAAATATGAGGGCATCATTGATCCCGTAGCCCCAAGATTTTCTTATGTGAGGCTTCACTTTGACTGCAGTATGTCTGGAGAAAAATTTAGTTTTTGTCACTTTTATAAATTAATCAAACAACAAAATTGTTTCATTATTTTATACTACAACCTCTTGAGTGGCGGTGGTGGGGACCACGGAGTTAGGCGGGCATTTAATATGGGATTTAATGCTCGGTTACACTTTGGTTACATAACCACCCATCATGCAATTAATTTGGCATATTAATTACGTCGATTAATGAACCTCATTAATTACTCAGTGCATTACTCTCCCTTTACCAATTTATTTAAATGGTGCATGGGTAGAGTTTTTTTCATGGATACATCAAGGGAGGAACCTCTAGTGAAGTGATGATACACCTACCACCAACAGAGACAGAATCTCGGGTGGCAAAGAACCGAGATCGATGAATCCCAACAGCTTCATCAAACGTGGAATCTTCTTCCACCACCACTATGTCTAAAATGAATCTTGTGGTAGGGGTTGTATTTTAAATCAAAAAATTTCCACGATTCTTCTCATTGTTATTGAATTTGATGGTGGTCGTTGTAGGGGATTAGAATTGGGATTATCATTATTCTAATGTGATTTATAAATTTCCCCCACTTTATATAATGATTATGTGGAAGGCGCAGGCCAAAAAAATAAGGATCGAACCATCCACTGCTTTTTTCCATTTCATTCTTCTGAATAAGATTGTTCCATTTTGATGAATCCTTGAAATCGAGAGGCGCACAACAATGACGACACCCCGAGAGGACATTAGGCACGTATTGAAGGAAGAACAGACCACTGGATCTCACCTAGTGGCCTATGAAAGAAGCTTCATTGTGGCACCAGCACAGTGGCCAGCAACCACCTTCCACGATGGAAGAGCGGTGCCGGTCGAAACCGTAGTGGTAAGATAGTCTTACTATAGTGTCCTGCCATAGAGGTGGATGCGGAGCACCGTTGCATGCCACGCATAAGGGAGTTGCGCCTCGAAGCTATGGTGATGTTGGGGACCTGCTCTCTGCGGGTCCTATGGATGACAAGGCGACTCCACCTAGCCCACTAGTAAAGGAGCTGAACGGATCCTTTGAGCCGTTCGAGACCAGTGAACCGAGAGACCCTGTGTGGGTAGCGCTAGTTGGAGGGTCGATCCCACCATGGCTCAGCCTAGCCAGGGTGGGGTAGGCCGATCAACAGACTAGCCAAACTAGGTCAGGCAGGTCTATGGCCCAGCCCAACCGGGTCGGGTAGGCCCTGATCGGGTTGGGTTGGGTCGTTACAACCGTGTCGAACCGGACCTAGACCCCTCTCGGGCCAAGATACGCTTAAAAGGATGCATCTTGCAAACCTGACTTCTATTTGACAAATCGTCTACAACTTTGGGATCCTTGGAGGGAGACGATCCTTTTGACTTACTCCGTGTGACTTTTGTACAAATTTGGTTTTTGTCCATGTTGGATCAAAATTGAATCCAATCGGGCCCTCGGCACAAAAATGCATATTACTTACAGACAGGGTGTCCAATTGATGTACTGTCTATTGCGTTGGAACCCTTATGACATGAGAGATCATCAGGTAACATCCTTGTAGAAATTTATGGCATTTGAGTTATGGTCAATTACCATAGGAGCATAACTAAGGTGTTTCTTTTAGTGAGAGTTAGAATGGCTACTACCTAGATGACTCATGGTGTAGGTATTCCTTACTCCCTGGCTCTGGAAGAGAGGGGACTCCCCACGTCATGAGTGTAGGTTTTTTCCCTCTAATTGGTTTTTCTATCTTTGGATTCAGTACTCCCTATTGGACTAGGGAATGGGTCCTCTATACATAACTCACATTGAGTCAGGTATTCCACTATCGGGTAGGGTATAGGTCTTCTGTGTTTGGATTAGGTACTCCCATGACATCCTAGGGTGTGCCTCCTCCTTATATAGTGAAACAGCTCATTCGGTACTGCCCTTTAGTGTCAGGGTATGGGTCCTCTAGCATGGGGTATGTACTCCCCTGACGTACCAGGGCACGGGTCCCCCACAGTGAACAAACTACCAGAGTTGTACTCCCTTACCGGGTAGGGTGCGGGTCCCCACATATAGAGTTGGTACTCCCATACCGTTCCAGAGTGGGGGTCCTCTAGCTTGGGGTTGTTATCCCTTGACATACTAGGTCGTGGGTCCCCCATTGAAAAAAAACTACCTGAGTTGTACTCCCCTAATAGGTAGGGTCTGTGTCCTCACATATGGAGTAGTACTCCCCCGTCACTGAGTAGCGACGTGGAGAGGATCTCTCAGGGGAGTTGGAACTCCCTTGTATGCAGGACACAATGTTGAGTAGTGGGCCTCTTCACATGGTTTCTCGAGGTCTTTCCTTGGGCACAATACTGTGACTGGAAGACCTCTAGCGTTGGGCACTAGAGGAAATTCTTGCAGAAATTTCTCAATGGAGCATATCCTTTCGGATGTTCCATTAGGAATTGTTGAGTGGAACTAGATGGAGTACAACTCTTAGATGGGGGCCATCAGGGAAGGCTAGTTTAGAGAGCGTGTACTCCTAATCCTTAATATACTTTAGGAACATCATTGGGAAATTTTGGAAATGGATTGAGGTCGACGCCTTATGTTTGATTGTTGTTGAGACGAGTATATTTGGTTTAAGATGTGTCTTTTTCTATGTGCATTATAATTGATATAGTGCTATGTAGTTTTACTTTGTGGAATTATAAGACAGATTTGGGGGTCATGAGGTCCCAACTGTGTATTGTTATAATCACCCCGGCAAGGGCTTCGCCCTCACCTCATTGTGTATTGTACAGACGACATGTAAATTGGCTTAATTTTGAGGGAGCCAGGACCAGGCAGTACACGAAGTAGACTGGCTGACATTGAGAGCTATAGAGACAAGATATACATACCCTTCACGTAGGATCCCTGGTGGATGTTCATAGGAGTTGTTTTGGTTTTTCAGTTGTACTACCTCATTGTGTATTGTACAGACGACATGTAAATTGGCTTAATTTTGAGGGAGCCAGGACCAGGCAGTACATGAAGTAGACTGGCTGACATTGAGAGCTATAGAGACAAGATATACATACCCTTCACGTAGGATCCCTGGTGGATGTTCATAGGAGTTGTTTTGGTTTTTCAGTTGTACTTGTATCATTCAGTTGGGCTTGTATTTCAGCCCGTTAATTTCAGTACACACTTGTTCTACTGTAGTTTTTCATTGTGGTTGCATCTTGTTACATTCTTGGTTTTGTGTTTATATATGTTGAAAGGAAATTCCTGAATGTTTTGGTGATACACCTTTCCTGTGCTAGTCGCCAACCCCTCGCCTATGGAAGGTGGGTTTGGTGTATTCATGACAGGGGCACGTGGGACGGGTCTTGACGTAAAATTTATGAAGGTTTAATGAATTATTATATTAAATTTATTTTTTATATGAATATATCATCTTACACATGTGGGAAATAATAATATATAATTACATCCTTTAACCAGTATTTTGAAATTGAAATTAAATTAATAATGTCAAAATATATAACAATTTTGTTTTATAATAAATGATATTTATTAAAGGATTTAAAATTATTAGAAGACTTATATTCTTCCATGTGAATTTATATTGTTGATAAATATTTTATATGGTCTATTAATGTACCCATTGTTCAATTTTAATGAATATATTAACCATTAAATAGAAAAAAAAATTCAACTAGTGTGGTTAAGGTTAATGTGTTGTTTCTGTGTGTTACATGTCCTCGTGTATAAATTTATTCCCCAAAAAATATAGGATTTATAAATTTCAAATTAGATATAATATATATTATTATCTATTAAAAATAATATAATAAGGTTCACATTAATTTAATCATAATAAATTTACTAGGTTAAAAAGTAGTTATCATAGTGGGAAACCAAGATGCTAAAAATAACGACCGTTAGAAGTTAGGGAATAAAATATAAAAAACATGCGTTTAATTATGTGTTGAGGGATTTTTTAGACCATATAATTACTCAAATCATTTAATTATCTATTTTGGATTCACTTTGTGTAGCTTTGACCTCCCAATAGTGAATACTTTTGACTACTAAGAAGAATACCAATCCTCCTCAACTATAAAAGGGAACCCACTCTCCTCTCTTATTCACACCTCCAAATCCATTTGGTCTGACCAATATATTCCCATATAAATATTAAAATTCACTAACATCATCCTAGAATCCTTTTTTTGGCAATAAGTCAATCCTTTAAGGCTTTAGTGTATTTTTAAGAAAGATACCCGAATAATAGTTATTGTTCTTTAATAAGAAATTTTTTTTAAACTGAATCTTCACATAATTAAATTTTTATTGTAAAATGATGATTAAATAACCATAGTGTATTATGTATACTGAGTTATTTTTTATGTGATGTGTATGAAATTAAACTGCAAACAAATCCATCAAATGGGATATGAAATCATCGTTCGTGTGTTCGGAAGACTATCACCTCCCGAACTGATGTCATTCATTTTTTCATTACCACCATTCTAGGTTTGGAAAATTAATGGATTTATATTTTTTATATATTATATTTATATTATAGTAATTATTTTATTATTATTATGTAATTTTTATATCGCACACATCTTCATGAATTCCAATTTGTGGTAATACAATAAATTTTCTCTTATGTACAGAGAACTACGACCTCAAGAAGTGGTGTGATTCATTCACACTGAACATAGAATGTATTACCGATGGGTTAAATAAAAATATAATATATATATTACATTATATTTATAATGTATTTATAATATATATATATATCATCTAATTTTCATCCCTTTAATACAATAATAAATTTTGAATAGCACTTGTGTGTACATATGGCCTAACATCTCCATGAACGGTGTATTTCATTTCCAATGAATGGTTTTTAAAAGATTAATCTAAATAAATATATATTGCTAATATATGATATATATATATATATAATGTCTTAAATTCTTGATATATGAATCCATGATCAATTTAGGAGTAATAATAACAACAAGTTAAAACATATGTTAAAAACAAAGAGATTTTTTCTCAAATATCGCCTTTAACATGAAATTGTTAATAAACATGAAATAAATTATTACAAAAAATTAGATATTTTATGATGTATATTAATATGGTTATGTAATATATGTATAATAACCATATATTTATTATATTGCAGGGTTAGCAAGTATTCTAGTATTCAAATCATAAAGTTATAGGACTTCTAGTTTAAAAAAGGTGTGAGTATTGTTTCCCCTATGTGTTATGGGTGGGGCTTAAACAATATTTATATTGGTTCCATTGAAATCATATATCTAAAATTATTCATCCACATGAAATATTAGGTCTCATTTCATTTTATTTTTCCTTTGGTATTATGATTTATTATTAGCCTAATGGTATAATTTTATATATCAATTTCATTATTTAACTATATTGTTAATGAAAATGTATCCAATGATAATATCTAATGATCAATCTCTCTACTAATTTATGTATTTTATTTTCCTATTTTTATTCTTTATTTTTTCATGAAATAGATACATTTTCCATTCTTTGGTACTTAATGTATTTAAGAAATTGTTTTAGGGAAATTCGTCCTTATTTATCCCTTTAGCCGGAAATCTATATTTTTATGGTTTATAAAAATGTTTTAAAAATATTTTATTACTCTTCTATGATTTTTAAAAGTCATTTTTCCAATTTTTTATATTTTACCAAAAACATTTAAATAAATCTTCATGATTTTTTTCAAAAAAAATATTCATTCAGCATTTATTTAAATTGTGAAAAGAATAATTGTTTTTAACAAGAACAATATGAACAAAATTTCTCACTATCATGATCACTCAATGATCTCAAGATTCCCTTAAAATTATTCAAAGTTATTTTCATTGAAATTTTTTCATTCAAATTTGGTAAATTTTTAGATTTTAAATAAATCATTTCAAAATGATATGATTTTGATTTTTTAAGGTTTTTTGAAATTATTTTCAAATGTATAAAGAAATTTTCATCTGGAGATTTTTTAAAAGTATTTTAAAGAATAATTTATATGTTTTCAAGATTATTTTGAAATATATGATTTTCCAAAAGGAATATCTTTTAAAAAAAACTTAAAATAGGAATAGATATTTTCCTAAAAAAAGTTTTATATGATCCATTAAAAATATTTTCTATATAAGATGAAATCCCTTTATGTTTCCTATGACTTTGTGGGAATATAATCTAAGGATAACATTCATTTTATTTCTCAAAATGGTTTATGTTTTGAAGGAATTATTTTTATGAAACCTCATTCTCTAACATGGGTTATTCCATGATGAAATACTTATGAAACCCACTTCGTTTCATTGGTTATTCCATGATGAAATAATCATGAAACCTATCGATTTATCACATGTTATCACATGATAACATATTTATGATACCGTTTTCATTTCAATGGTTATGATATGATTATTTTATTATGTCCACTTATTTTCATAATATATAATACGATGAAATGTTTATTATACCCATTTAATTTCATGGGTTATAATAATATGAATGTTTATGATATTTTGGAACACATATATATGGTTTTCATTATGTAATGGGTGGAACCTATGTCTCCCTCCAATGAGTTTGGAAAAGATAAATGGTCCTTAATCTGAGAGGGAACACGAGTGGCCATCCCAATCCAGAAAGGCAGGGAACATGGTTTGTCGGCCCCTTCCCAAAGCAGGCACATGGGTGGTATCCCTAGACTAACATGTTATGAATGTATTGGTGGGTAGAAATGACATAATAATTTCTATGATTATGCGTATTCACCTAATATATGTCTTATTCTAATGTTATTTTTCCATGACTTGTGTTATTTTATTATCTTATAATTGTTTTCCTAAAAACATTCATTCATTATTCCCTGACTCTAGATTATGGTCTTTGATATGGAGGACATGGTTTTAAAATGTTATGATCATGTTATCACACCATTATGTGCATTTTTTGAATATATTCATCATTTTATATCCTTCCTGGTTATATTATATCTCCATTTATTATCAATCCATTCCCTATTTATAATGATTAATTTTAAGAAGGAATACAAAAGTAGAAGATCATTATAGGTGAAATTAATGATTTCTCATACATTAAGAATATTTTGTTCAATTATTCAAAAGGCACTAAGTTATTATAGTTCATTTGTGTACGTATTCATAATTTAATGAATATTAATCTAAAATAATGTAATATCCATGTATGAGAATCTACGGTCCCTATAGATGGTTCAAATGAAATGCTTGGTTACCCTTTGGAAAATAGGATGAGAAAACTTTAGTTTGATACCTAGGGATATTTATAAGGATATGTTGAAGGATATATATAAGGATAATTGTAAAGATAACCTAATTTTTATGAACATATAAATGAATTTTGGAGAAGGAATGAATTATTAGTTTTCACAAAATTACATATTTGTCTGGATAAGAAAAGTGAAAGTGGCTCTGACACAAATGTACACTTGGGTAACTACCCTAAAAAATATTTATCTAGACTCAATCAAGAACAAGTGCATGACAACACGCCTTGATGTACACATGGTTTTCCACTCTAGGGTGACATGATTTGGAAATTCACAATCAATTTATGAACTATCAGGAAGGATTTAAATAGTTGATGACTATGAAGTGCCTAGGATAAACCTAAGGTGTCATTAATTAAAAATAAGGTGTGGTGATTTAGACATCATATATGTTATTTTTCACGATTATATGTATTTCATCTATGATAAGTGTTTCTTACACTATTGTTTTTATATTTATTCAATAGAGGGAACTAAAAGGAACAAGGTGAATATTGAACACGAAGGAAAATTTTCTAAAGATCATTTAAATGTTATGATGAATAGAGTGAAAGTTTTTTTGAATATTCCTAATAATGTTTTTAAGAAATTGAATAAAAATGTGTACCAAATACAATTTTAAGACACAATGATGAAGATAAAAAAGATTTCACTGAGAGTTTGGGTATTAGAGACCATAGTGTAAAGAGGAATTCATATCCTTTTGTCAAGAATGTGGGAAGAAACACCAAATTGGATGTATTAGATCAATTAAAAAATGTTTTTAATATATAAATAAATAACACAAAGAACATAAATTAAAATGGAAATTGAAAAGTTCAGTTAACGCAATAGATGAAAATATTAGACATCCAAATGTATTATCAATGGATGAATGGTTTAAATTTGGAATGTATGGAATTATGGAATTTATATCCTAGAGGGAATGATCATGAAGAGAATAAAAAATGTGTTATGAGTAATGGTTATACTAAAGATGATAAAGATAATATAAATGAAATATGAAAATATATAGGTATTAAGGTACAAGATGATGAATCATAGTCAATCGTTTGGGGGGGGGGAGTGGGCTGAATGATGTATTTTTCTATTAGATTTCAAATCTTATTCTATTTGTATCATGAAATATATCATTATTACTTAATATAATTTTTTTTGTTATGAAATTGAAAGATTAGGTTTATTGGTGGAGTGGAAAAATGATTTAATGTTAAGTTAATATACGATAAAAAACAAATTAATAAAGGAGGATAACCATTAATATTTTCATGATATGATATTTCTATGTTGGGATAATGTTATGATTAATATTTATAATTTAAATTTGGAAGTACTGATTACCTTTGAACTCATTAATTATTTGTTGACTAATTTTTTATGCTATCATTAATGGATATTAAAACATTTTTGGCATTGGTAAACATATCCAATAAATTTTTTTCATTTAAGTAATGAAGAAGAGTGTATGTTTTAAATATGGAAATTTAGGTTATAACCTTATTTTAGGCTAATATGTCATAATATTGTTTACATGTTTGGTATGTGAAAATCTAGAGCCACATTATGATATATGGGGGATTAATATCAAGTAAATTTTAAAATATTTAGCGACCTTTATTATATATTTTTAATTATTTAAGGGTTTTATGTTTAACCATTTTTATATTTGTTTTTTTTCATCTTTGGATGAGGTTTTAGATATTAATTCACCATATGAGGATTTAGGAATATTCAATAACCATTAATAACCATTATGACTTTTTAAATAAATTATTATTCTATTTATGGATCTTACCATATGATTAGTGATTCTAGAATAAAAATTTAACATCATTTCATGGAATATTAGATGAAATGTAAATTGAACAATGAATAACCAAAGGGTGAGATAATGATAATGAAACTGAATGAAATTACGTATGTATATGAATATACTTTTACATTAAGAAAATGTCCTCAAAATAAATTTTTTTTTAGTTATCATATTTTTTTATTAATGATTTTTTTTTAAAATATATATTTTATGGATTTTTGGATGTCAACCTCCTTAGTGTGAACCACATTCTGAGGATAAACATTATCTATCACTCTTCATTCGTATTTAATCGTTCTGTTTCACTTCTTAGTCTATATTTTGACTTCCACCTATCATATTCTACTCAGAAATGTAATATGTGTTATTTTATATGACTCACACACAAGAATTAACATTTATTAAGAATATGTTTCATTATATATTTTTATGATTTGTGTTTCAATGGAGTATTTTTAAATAAAAAACTTTGATGACAAAGAAGGATTGAGAGGGGGAAATTCTTTTTAAGGGGGTTTGAATGTAACACCCTCATATTTTGTGAATTAAATTCATGTATATTTAATATTTTCAATATTTTTTTTAATTTAATATTTTTTTATGTGGAATTATATAAAAAATTTTTAATCATGTGTTATGCACAACATTGAGTTAGCTAACATTACACATGATACTATGTTTTAACAAACCATGATAAATTATTAATGTAACAATTTAAACATGACCATTATAAAACAATTTTTAAAACTATAGGTATAAATAATTATATATAATTTTTAAAAATTATGGACACTTTTTTTTAATTAAGGTGTAATTTTCATAGAATCTTTTTATTTTTTGGTAATTTCTTTATATGTTTCCAAAATACTATTTTTTCAATGATTATTTATTTTATCCTTTCCATGAAAAATAATGAAAATAATGTTTGAAAATTTTTGGAAAATAAATTAGTTAAAATAAAAAAATAAAATAATAAGCTCAATATTTTCGTAGGTTCAATTTCAAGTGTTTGTTTTTTGAAAGATTCCATTTTTTGATGAATAGTTACAAATAATGATTTTTGATTGAAAACAAAATTTTCATATATATAATTTTTAATGGTAAAATGTAAATTAAAATGGTTTTAAAGTATAACTAGTTCAATTTTATATCAAATAATTAAATTTATGTCATTTGAAACAATTTTATATTGATGTTTTATAAAAAAACATTTTAACTAATAAGATTTCTTTCATTAAAAACATGATTTCTCACTACGTCTACATGAATAATTTTAAATTATTTTTACACTTTAATGAAATAAATTTGGAAATTTTAATTATATATTACTAATAACCATAATTTATAATTTCAAATATGTTCAAATAAATTTTTGGCCAAAATGAGTATTGAACATATTTCAAATGTAGTTTACATAAAATTGGGTTTACCAAAGGATAAACTAAGAGGAAAAAGGAAAAAAAGATATACCAATATTTCCCATAATACCAATTTTTAAAAAGTTATATAATGAAAAATAAAAAATGAAACCTTTCTTCATTTTAATTTTTATAAATTATTGGGATAAGAAGATAACAATATACCATTAGTCATAAATATTTTTATGAAATGTAAATGATTTATTTATATGATAATAATTTATTTTTACATTTTTCAGTGATGAATTTACAACTTTAAATACTTAAGAAACAATAATGTGATAACTTATTTGTTAACAATTAACTAAAATAAATGAGAGTAAAAATATTAAATATTATGTAAATTGAATGAATTATTTAGTTCCATTAAATATTTTAGATGGATATATCTTGTTACATAGTTTTTGAAATAATATCTTTTAATTCCAATACTGTTTAGAGATTTGTAAAATTTATATTAAATTAATAATGTTAAGATTGACATTATTGTTATTTTATAATAAATGAATAATGTTCAATTTTATTTCTGATAAACTTATACCGTAATCACCTATTGTTTATTTTGTGTTTTGTATAAACATCTCCATGATATGTTATAACATCAATATATCTAATTTCTTGATAATTAATGTCTGTATTGATATTATTTATTTTATGAGGCTTATGATTCAAAAGTTACTCAAGCAATAAGGTATTTTGTTCCTCAAATTTATTTCTTTGAGATATATGTTATGTTATTCACCAATATTGATTAATGAGGTTTATATAAAGACCTATTTATAAGGAATATAATGAATTTTTTCATGATAATTATATTTTATGTATCATTTTTATTTATTTCTTCATGTGGATTATGATTCAAGGTTACCAATGTGGTATAAATTTTTGTTATAATATCATTTTTTATCAAGATATTATATTATTAGGTTTATGATGATAAAATATTATGATACATATCTCAATAAGCTCGTGAATTTTCTTATCCTCTAGTGAGTCATGTTGTTTCAAAGTAATATTACATTTCTCTTACTATTTGGAAATTTATGTAATTGAGAAATTGATTTCAAGAGAATTAAACATTATTTGTCTCCTCAATCAAAAATCTATTTTCTTCCAATAATCAGTTTTATAACAACATTAAAAATGTTTTATTACTATCCTAATATTTATAAAATATATTTTAACCCATGTTTTACTTTTTTTAAAAAAAATTACATGAATCATCATATCATATTCCCAAACAATTCTCGTTTTCCATCTACTGAAAATTTAAAATTATTCATTTTTTTAAACAAGCACTACATAAACAATCTTCCTTATTGTCATAAAAACTAAATTATTTGAAGGATACTTTTAAAATATTAAATAAAATTTTCAATGACATTTTTTAGCTTAATATTTTTTGAAAATTATAGATTTTAAATAAATGATTTCAAAACGAAGTGATTTTTAAATTTTTTAATTTTTTTCAAGAACTTTTCAAAGAGGAAAATATAATATTCTTAAGAAATGTTTTATATAATTTATAAGTCTTCCTTTATAGGTTTTCAATTTTATTTTAAATGATAAGGCATTCAATAAATTTTTGAGCTAGCTGACAATACACATGATACCTTGTTTTAATACATTATGTAATGAACAATAAAAAATGAATCCATTCTTCGTTTTTAATTATAATAATGTATTGCAATAGGGGAAAAATATAGCATCAGTTGTAAATATATTTATAAAATATAAATGAGTTTTTTATATGATAATAATTTATTTTCAAAAATTTTGAGATGAATTTAATACTTTAAATACATAATAAACAACAACTTTATAATTAATTAGTTAAAAATTAACTAAAAAAATTTCAGTAAAAATATTAAATGTTAATTAAATTGAATTGAATATTAACTTCCATTAAATATTTTAGATGGATATGACATGTTACATAGTTTTTGAAATAATATCTTTTAATTCCATCATTATTATAAGCTTTTTAAAATTTATATTAAATGAATAATGTTAAAATTGACATTATTGTTATTTTTAAATAAATAAATAATTTTCAATTTTATTTCTGAGATACTTAATCCATATTCACATCTTATTTATTTTTTGTGCGGTATATACATCCCTATGACATGTTATAACATCAATATATCTAATTTTAATATTATTAATGTTTATATTGAATTTATTTTTTTTATAAGGCTTACAATTCAAAAGTTACTCAAGCAATAAGGTATTTGTTGCGTCAATTTTCCTTCTTTGAGACATATGTTATGTTATTCAACTATATTCATTAATGAGGTGTATATAAATCCTCTTTATATGTAATATCATGAATTTATTCATGAACATGACATTTTATGTATCATTTTAATTTATTTCTTCATGGGGCTTATGATTCAATGTTACCAAAGTGGTATAATTTTATGTTATAATCTCATCATTTACCAAGATTTTTTATGATTAGGTTTCTATTGATAAAATATTAGGAAACATATCTCAATAATCTCATGAAAAATTCTTATCCTCTAGTTACTCATGATGTTTTAAAGTAATATTTTATTTATCAAACTATTTGTAACTTATTTTAATTGAGAAGTTGATTTTAAGATAATTACTCTTTATTTATCTCCTCATTCAAAAATATATTTTATTTGAAAACCAGTTTTTCTAAAAAATTAAACAAGTGTTTAATTACTTTCATAATATATCAAAAATATTTTTTTACCCATGATTTACATTTTTTTTAAAAACATTATAGGAATCATCATGATATTTTCCAATACAATTCCTAATTGTCTTCAAATGAAAATTTGAAAAGATTCATTGTTTTAAACAAGCAATACGTGACCAATATTTCTTATTTTCATGAAAATATATATGATTTCGAGGTTACCTTTAGATTTTTCAATGATATTTTCAATGAAAAGTTTCCCATTATATTATGGAAAATTATAGATTTTCAATAAATGATTTCCAAATGAAATTATTTTAAAAATAATTAATACATTTCAAAGAGGAAAAATTATTTTCCACAAGAATTTTTTAACATGATTTTAAATAATCGTTTATATGTTTTCATTTTTATATAAAATAATAAGGATTTCAAATTATTTTATGTTTTAAAATTAATTTTTTAAATTTTAATGTTTATTTTCAACAAAAATTTCGTTAAATGATCTTTCAATATTATTTTCCCTCTATGATGAAATCATTTTATTCTACTTATCACTTAATGGGGATATTTTCTAAGGATAAAATTCATATAATTTATTTTAATGGTATTTTGGTTTGATTCCAAGATATTTATGAATACTGATTCTTTTCACGGTTTATTATTTAATGAAATGTTTATGAGCCCCACTTCTTTTCTGGGGTTATTCCTTGATAAAATGATTATAACACCTACATCATTAAAAAAGGTTATGATATAATGAAATTTTTATTATAACCATTTCATTTAATAGAGTATTTTATAATTAAATGTATATGATATCCATTTAATTTCATATGTAATTATATGTTAAAATTTTTATGATACACATCTCATTTATTCGGTTATTATATGTTTAATTTTTATGTAAATGAGGAACTCATTATTATTTTTATAATTTTAGAAGGGGTAGGATCTATATCTATCTCCAATTAATTGAGTAATGATAAATTCACTTCAATTATAGAGGATACATGAGTGGTCTGCACAAGTCCAAGAATACATGGGTGGTCTGGCCAATCCTGAAGTAAGAACACGGGTGGTGTATCACCCAAAAATTTATAAAAGATAAATTTTTATTCGATAATGTGTATGACCCACAACATAAAACATTCAATAGAATATAACATATTGAATATTTAAGGTATAATTATTATTTTAAATAAATAAAATATATTCTATAGGTTGGAATTCAGGTAATACGATGTTTTCTTTCACTACAAATATCAAATACTTTCTTGAATAGTTGGAATTACAAGAAAAACTATGTGTTACTAAAAAAATTATTAAAATAAAATTATTTAATACAATAAGACTTTACATAGATTTTAAATTAGTGTTTCTGTATTATATTAACTAACTACTGTTTTTTAAAGTCATAATATGAATTCATTGGTTACCAACTAATTAGAAATGAAAATATGAACAAGTTGAATATAATGAAAATATTTTAATTTTTACACTCAAAAAATTAATTTTATCAGAATAAATCAAATTAATTACTAAATATTGATGATATTAATGAAATTTATATATAATATATTTATGAATTTTTTTTACATTTATCCAATATATTTTATAGTAAGAGAACATTATCAAAACCAATTTTACACATAAAAAGGTATATTTTTTAATAATAGTTTTGTAACCTTTTAATGGAAAACATATTTTAATTATAGTTATTATAAATTTTATAAATTTTATTTTTAAATATAAAATTTAATTTTTTAATTGGATCATACAAATTATCATATGGTTAATTTTTGGTATTTTTATGAGATGTTTTATTTTTTATGAATAGTGAAAATGTTGGATTTCAATTAACACTACCTTTTCATCTAATTTTTTATATAATTAAATTATGTATTTATTTGGTTTTAATGTATAATTAAATAAATTTTACATCACATGATAAAATTTATTTCATTTAAATAAATACCATATTGAAATTGGATATGAAAACTTTTATAACTTTTGAACATCTTTATTTAAAAAACCATGTTGTCGTCCTATTTGTATGATTAAATTGAAAATAATTTCTGACACTTATGTGAATGAAATTTTGAAAAAATGATTATATATTTTGAATCATAAAATTATATATTTCAATTAATGTAAATATAGATTTATTATCAAAAATATTAGTGTATGTTATTAAAACTAATTACAATGATTAAGAGAAAAATTATTCTAACAATGGACTAAACATTATCTATAGGGCCAAAACAGACCTAGAAACATATCCAAAAACTATAAGATATTCATATTTAAACTATATAATAATGTTTTTTGAATTTGGTTCATTATTTTCGGCACATGATGTAGGTTAGACCTCTCAAAAGTGTTTATAATTTTCTTATTTACAAGAATGCCACACCTCCACCACTATAAAAATGCATTCACTTTCCCACTTTCCCACACATATCAAGACACATTTTCTTGCCAAAAAATTTCAAATATAATCTCCCAACATCACTTATGTAATATATAAGACTATCCTTTGGAAGAATTAAATTCAAGAAATCCCTTTGGTGTAAAAAACATGTTATATGAAAAAGATGTAAAATTTTTCATTGTGCATTTAGGTTCTTTATCCACCCATTAATTTCATATTATTAAATGATTATATAATATAATAGGTAGCTTAAATATAATTAATTGTTCTATTTTAAATATTTATACATAAAAAAAGACACACTTCAATCAAATATGTAACGAACTAACCACCCGTGTACGACAAACTATCGCTTCGTGAAATAATGTCATTCGTTTTTTTACAACCACTAATCATTGGTAATTATGATATAAAAATTATTTATATATTATATATGTAGGATTTAAAATATATTCATTTATATTTAACTCTTATATAACTCATAATATCATTCAATCCACTTTTTGGGATTTTGATAACATCGTTGGTGGATGTGTGGACTTCCCCTTCTCAGAGAGATGATTTATTCACAAATTTCAAGTAATGTATTAAAAATTGTTTAAAAAATTAACGTGTTACATATGTTATAATATGTTATTTTAATTTTTATATATAAAAAATATCAATTGATTTTCATTATTTAAAATATGACAATGAAATTTCAGTAGCATTTATTTGTATGTATGACGATCCATCTCTGGGAAATGTGTATTTCATTTAATATATCAAAATATTTTGTATTATTATAAAGAAAATTATAATTAATATATATTATAATTAAATTATTTTTTAAATTCTATAGATTATGAATTAATTATCAATTCAATATGACCAAATAAATAAGTCAAAAAATACTCGAAAAACTGGGCAATCAACACCTGAAATAGTTATGATATTGAATGATTGTTAAAAAATAGTTAATAAGATATTATAAGAAGTTAATATAAGGTATTATAAATTTTATTATGGTTCAATTATAAGTTGTTAAACTGATTAAAACCCTTATACATGAGGTTAAATTACATTCACCAAAAATGAAATGCATGGTAAGGATTTCATGTGCCTCCACTGGTGCCTCAACTGGAAGAGGGCCCTGTACTAAGGCCTCATCGCTCGGTGGGATGTTAGTACATACCACTCTCAGGGCTCTAGCTGGTCGTCCATGGGGTGGTATCCTGAAAGAAAAAGATGTGACACGGTTAAATACTATACCTGGTAAGATGACCTGGTTTGATCTCATTAAAAAGATACTTTTGAAAACACACAAACAATCAGTGTTTTCGTGCACTGAGTTGGAAAATCAGAAGTCAGGGTCCTGGTGTATGGATGTATCGGCCGCCCGCACCGATACTGGATTCCCTGAACTGAAAACCACACTTAGTACCCTTAACACTATTTCTTCATGGAAATAAAATATCAGAGTCTTATGTTCTGTGGTAGAATAGACTCCTATAATGCCAATTTGTCATGACCTGTCCTCGGCTCCCATGTCGTGACTACCCCAAGCCCGCCTTCCATAGGCCAGGGGATGGAGACTAGAACCAAAGGCTTGAATCCCAATTAAAAAGGGAAGGCATTGCATTTATGAAACGTAAACACACACCGCCAGAGTATAAGAGGAAGTAAACACTATGTAAAGTAGTATAACAAGTGTGCTGAAAGTACAAAGGGGCCGGAATACAAGACCAACAGAAAGGGTACAACTACAACTGAAAGGAATTACAACTGAGAATACAAATAGCTGAAAAAATGGAAGCAGCTCCTGGATCGTCCTCCGGGTTCCTACCTGAAGGGTAGGTACATATGTCCTCCTCAGCGCCCTCATTCGTCAACCTTCTCTAGGAACCGACTCGTCGTGAGGTCCACCTCCGGGTACCGACTCGTCGTGAAGTCAATCTCCAAGCGTCGTCCAGTCCTCATACACTCAGCCTCTGTCAGCGCTGTCTGTCGTCTGCATCCAACACAACAAGGTGTGGGCATAGCCCGTGCAGGGGTGAGTATAACGATACTCAGTAGGGACCCCTAGACCCCCAAGGCCTCACTAAATCCAACAAGGATAATCCACAAAGAAATATATCAACATATAACCTTTACCGTTGTATATTCCATTACATATACCTAAGTTATGAAGTAACCCATCTCAATCATGAAGAAAACACAAAGGTCAGAGACTCAACTCAAACTAGGATTTTCATTAACGAAACCACAACTGATGGAGAACTCCTCCTCTATCTACTACAGTGGCCCTATCGCAACTCTGAGGCACTACTCACTAACCTTAGACTACTAAGGTACTCTATTTGTCGAGTACTGTTGGTCTGCGGCCAAACCGGGCGCTCCTCCGCTATGGGTCTGCTGCCAAACCAGGCCCTCTGTCCGCCATGGGTCTGCCACTAAACTGGGTGCTTTGTCCACTGGGCTAGTCGAATCACTCTTAGTCGAATCGGTCAAGTAGTCATCAGGTCTACAGTTACTAGGTCTCCACACTCTGTCTAATTATCTCTAGGAGGATCTACTCCACAAGCTACTGGTCGATACTACAAGTGTCAGTATGTCTCAGGTAGAAGTATCACAAAGGACTGCCTCTTCATAGGGGTCCCAACTCAATAGACGACGCATCAATCGGACACTCGATCTGTGAGTTATTAGCCTTTTTGTCCCGAGGGCCTGGTTGGTTTCATCTATGAACCGACCCGACCATATCAAAACGGTACCCCGAATTACAATTAGGTATTTCTGAAGGGACTGATTCTCAAATATATTACCAGCTCCGCTGACGGTTTGTCAAACGGACGTCTGGTGCCAATGATATGACAAATGTAAGAAAAGGGTCAATAGTGGTCCCGGGTACGGTCCGACCCATTCGGACCAACTCGGCCCAACTCAATCTGGGTCGACTCGGTCTACGTCAACCAGGTCAGACTTTTTGGGTCTGACCTGACCCGTTGGATGGTTCAGCCTGGTGAGTTTGGCCCAGTTTGCTGGGCCCGGCCCAGCAGACTGCGTAGAAAATTTGGGTCGAAGTCACCACGTGGGTGATTCGGCCCGAAGGCCAGTGGTAGGTCCGAGCAGCGCCGTGAGGGGTGAAATCTGGGCGTCTTGGCTCGAGAGGCCAACGGAGGGTCGCACGGGGTGAAATCAGGTTGCTGGTGGACCGAGAAGGGAGAGGGGCACATCGGGCAGCCGACCGAGTGCCAGGGTGCATCGTGCAGGCGACCTGGGAACAGAGCAGGCACCAGGAAGGATCCAGGCAGCTACGGGTCGTGCTGGCAGCGCGCGAGTAGGCAGTTCGGGCGCCGCCCGACCGGCGGAGGGGTTCACGGAGGTCTCGGAAAGCGTGACCTCTATTTGCTATCTTCTTCTCCATCTACACATTTCCATGCCGCTGGTACATCGTCGTCAATCCAAGGTTCCAGAACCATGAAGGTTGTGGAGGGGTTGGGCCGTGTTCGTGCTGCCCAAACCCTTCACATTTGGACGATAGAAAGTGGTGCAATAAGTTGTTTTAACGAGAAATAATTAAGTGTTAAAAAATGTAAAAAACACCAATACCACTTTAATTGTCAGGAGTTCGTTCGTCACGGGGGAAGACGATGTTGTCGCTGTTCGCCATACACTTCCACTTCCGAGCTTGTGCTTCGATCCGTTGATGATAAAGAGTAAGGAAGAAGGGTAGTCGGAGAGGTCCCACATCAGAAGGGGGTTCTGAGGAAGAAATCAAGGAAGTAGCGTCGGCTTCGACGTCTTCGCGTTCTTCATTGGAGAAGATATGTTTCTCCATGTTTTGGGTGTCGCGATACTTTACCAGCGCTTCGTTGTTTGGTGAAGTCGTCCCAAAACCTTCTCCCAAGCCCGCTATATATAGGAGAAGGGGAGTGGTATGTGACCACCATGTAATTTATGACGGTTCAATTATTAGGATCCTTTCTAAATTCTAATGAGGCAGTTGCTTAATTAAAAGTGGGGTCGGGTGAATGAAATTACGTTGGCACAATTTAAGAGGAGCATTGGAATAGTAAAAAGGGGAGGATTCCAAGAAGTTTCCCCCACCTAGCCTGCGTTAAAACAAAATACATGAATTAATTTTATGTGGAGACATAAAATTAATTGATAAAAATTAATTTTAATGTTGACACAGAAAATTAATTAAGAGAAATTACTTTCACATCGACGCATAAAATTAATTAACAACATTTAATTTCTCGTCGACACATAAAATTAATCGATAACAATTAATTTCATTTCATCCCATAAAATTAATTGACAACAATTAATTTTATGTCTACACATACAATTAGTTGACAACAATTAATTTTATTTCGACACAAAAAAAATTGATGGGGGGTTGAGAGGTTTCATCTCCCTCCCTATTAAATGGTGGGTTAAGCCACGTGGGGACCCCACATCATAACCTCTCATTGGTGGTTATGCTGCTCGGGTGGTACCCACCCCAATTATCCTCCCATGGGAGGTTAGGGTGTGGCGGTCCCACCACCAACTCCCAAGGGGAGCTTTTAACCATAAAACAGCACACACAACACATGACAACTTAAAAATAAAATAAAGTGTTGTACTTTATTTTATTATTATTTTCTTTAATAAAAATCCAAAAACTAACTTCCAAATATGTCAGAATGCAACTGAAGTGAAAGTATCACTATGAAATTTTCAACGCTGTGATTTCAACGGTGCGCTCAGATTTCAATTCTGAGCACTGGTTAAAAAGATATAAAATCCCGAACGTATGTTTACTGATCGTACCCAAAAAAATCGGAAAATTATTATTTGTCGCCGTCAACTCACACCGTTAGAGGATAGGCTCTGCCTAAGTGAAACACTCATCGACGAACCAAACGGTACTCTCAGATTTTTAATCCTACACACCGTTTAGATGTTATGAATTTTTCAATAAAATAATTATTACTTAATTATTTTATTTGGGGCCAAAAACTAACTTTTTCTATCCGTCTGCGCTGAACAAATTTAGTATCTGCTTAAAAAAATCATGCTCTCATGAGTTCTACGGTGGTCTCAGATTTTTAACGCGAGCTACCATTTTTGAGATATAAGAATTTGAAAAAAAAAATAATTTATTTAATTATTTTATTTATAGTTATGCCATTTTGATATTTTTCACAGGAGGCCCCCACTGACTAAAATTAAGTCGCGCCTAGGGTAATCCCTCCATATTGAGTGCAACGGTGCCCTCATATTTCTGATCCAAGTAACTGTTTAAGCATTATTATACTTTTTCTGGAAAACTGCTTTCACACGTTAACTTAAGCTTATCAAAACATTGACGGATCATTCCGGGGACTCCGGGCCTTGTAATTAGCCGCCATTAGAAACTGCGGACTCATAAAATTCCAAAGAATTTATGAAATATAATTTCCTTGACATTTATGGTTCTTTACACTATGGGTTGGGTTGATGCATTTGGTTATAATTTATATCTTGGCTCTATTGTTATGTTGAAATGAGTCTAAGGGTGTCTGATGGATTCCCTTATTAGAAAGTTTTTTTATCATGTGATCATTGGTTTATGTAGTCATCCAATTTGAATGCTTGTATAAAATGGTGTGTTTTGAATTATGCTAAGGAACACCTATAAAGGGTCACTTAGTTTTTATGTGGTCCTAAGTCCCATATTTAATTCCTTAATTGGTATGTGTGTGCTTTTGGGATGACCCTTTATGGGTTTGTGGGATTTCTAGGATCAGCTAGAGGCTGCTGATGGTTGCCTAAGTATGTTGAGGTATAGATTATGCATATGAGGCTATTGTGATATGGTTGGGATTGAATGTTTTAGAAACTAGTTTTCTAATAAGGGTATTGATGGATAATATATTTGGATAAATTATCCATATGTATGGTTTTGGATATCCATAATTGGGAATGTTGGGTAGGATGCATCATATCGGTGCCAATAGTTTTTTTATGGTTTTAGTGATAGATTATGGTTCTAAGCACATTGTTTGATATTATTGATTATAGAGGATGTTATTTCAAATGTATTGTGGTTAGATGGTGGATTTTGGCTCTGGGAATGGATAGTATAATATATTTATTAGGATTCATACTTAGTCACAATACACATACAATATACATTAAATTTTATATTCCAGACTGATGCTCTGGGAATTGATGGTATACCAACTAGAATGGATGGTGTTGTGATGATTTTCATCCAAGGTTCATGTGTCATACTTATTGTCCCAAAAATAATTTTTATATATAGTTTATTTTTAGGAATGATTCCCCAAGAATGATTGATTTGGTATGTGGTTTAGTTATTGGATTGATGTGTTTATAATTATTTATTTATGGTACATAATTTGGATGTAAGACTATTGGTTTGGGTATATTTGACATTTTATGGGGTTCATTGGAGGGATGTTTCAAGGTTCCAAGTCTGAGATCACATTTTGGGTTGTGAGGACATAGTATGGGATGACATAGATTTATATCCCGAGTGATAGGAATATTGTAAGATGGGTCCCTGAAATTGTCTGGTTTGTTGTGACTTCCATGGATATGGAGGGTGACGATTGTTTGGGATACATGTTAATTGATACATCCTTAGAGACACCTTTAAATTAGACAATTTAGCTATGTATAATTGATGTCTTGGGCCTAAGGATCGATTGAGGTTTTATATTAATAAATTTTTATTTATTTTTATGCTAGGAATAATATATTTCATGAGCATGCATGTCAGAAGTTTAGAGGTTCAGCGTTAGGGGTGGCCTGGTGGGATTTAGTTTTCATCCCATATATGTCCGCCCTACATTATGTGGAGACCTAATGAATACATTAAGGTTGATAAAATTATGCACAATGGATTTGGATATGGCCTATGGATTCTTTTTTGAGCTGAATTCCCATGTGGATTCTAATGATGGGGTTGGAGCATCTTGACATGATACTAGAGACCAGGTATGCGATATGGACCAAATATGGAAGTATAGCATGATGTATTTAGTTTTCAGTGGTTTATTTTGTGTATGTGGTCAGCCCAGTAAGAAATAAATGTTTTATGTATGGAATTTATTTTTAGGATATTACTTTATTTCATTTCATTACAACATGATTCTATTTTTATTTTATTATTCATTTTATATACTTTGGTTTGTATGATGTTTGGTTATTTAATTTTTTTACTTTGGAATTTTGGTATACACTTTTCACAATTAAAACATAGACAACCATTTCTAGTTATTGTAATCTTTTATATGGTTAGGGGTGTTTGAGTTCTTGTGGTGAACCGACTCATTGTGTCTCTTTAACAACATTCAATCTTGGGCGTTTCATTAGTGGGGCGAGTTTTGACAGTCACCTAAAAATTATGAATAATGATCATTCTTAAACGATATAAAAGGAATGATGTCTAGGACCACTAAAGTATTTACGAAAAACAATATTATGTATGATATTCTAAATGATACACTACGTCGTAAGTAGTGTAACCAAAACCCACTAAATTGTTCAGATGTCTCAAATGATAATTTGGATGGTGATTCATCATAGATATTCCACTTTTAGTTTTATGTCCTCACCTAAAAAAAATTATATTGCAGGTTAAATATAAAGTTAAAAGTATTTAAAAGTGCATGCCAATAATTGTAATCCATTGTTTGTTTAAAAATGACAATGTAATAAGATTTTAAAAACATGAGCTATAGAATAAAATCACTCTTGAGGAAGACCAACAATGATCCATGAAGAGTGAAATTTGAAAAATCATGTTTCATGGATTGTCAAGATACTTGTAATACGTCATTAAATTTTGAAGATGCTAGAGGATGGATATTTAATATATTAAATAATAATGAACCAAAAGAATGAGGGGGTCATAATAAGAGTCCATGATTAATGATGACCATAATATGAAAGACTAACTTTCAGTGGGTCTAAAATATTAAGAACAATAATTCAATACAAACAATTAAGAAGATAAAAAATGGTAGAAGTAAATTCAATGAATCATAATACATGAATTTAAAATTGACCAATCTATGGTATGGGTATGAGGAAGCTAAAATACATTGAATCAAAATGTATCATATGTAGGAAGCCAAGATGTGCTGGTGTTGATCTGTTCAAAATGTGTGGAATTCTAGATGTGTTAATGATTAAAATTGTCGAATAATAGTGGCTAATTAAATCAAAAGAAGAGAAGATGAGTTGGTCTACACTTGCATGATATGAAGATAAATCCCATTTAAAAACCATTTAATGATAAATTTATTGATAAGGAAACAAAGTATTTTTCTGCACAAATTGAAATAAGAGTATAAAGAATAATATTATGATGATTCCAAATAATAGGAAGTTAATTTAATATATAACTATAATATATTGTAATGATAATTTAATAATAACATAATTGGATGAAGAATTTATAAGCCATGTTTGAACTAAATGAATGTAAATTACATAGAGACCACTAGATACACAAATATCATGTGAGATAATTATTAAAATATTAATGTCTACCTAATATGACATTATGGAAAAATAAAAATTGGAAGTACCGAAGAGACATTATAGAATACCATTTACCATATGTTTCATGAATAACATAACATTGGTGTAAAGTTAATCACTCTGATGATGTTGATCTGAACATTAAAAGTAAAATATTCTTCTAATTAAATTTCTTTATTCAAACTATGATTTGATAAAATTTTGATTATTATCGACACTATGATTTTTAGGAGTCCTTGTGATGTAAAATCTAACTATCATTATATGATAATAATAATGTTAAATTTAGGAGTTTAGAATGAAGAAAATTCAAATTGATTCATTACTTTTTACAATATTTAATATATTAATATTTATAATATAAATGTCTAGGGAAAATACATGAATTTTGAATGAAAATAAATCCAAATAATTTGAGGGATGCTTATAAAAAAAGTCAATAAAAAATAACCAAGATTATTCATTTAAAGATCCTACTATTTGAGGTTCGAGAAGGATATAACATGATGGCCCAATAAATTTAGTCAATTACCTAGTTATTAAAGACTAGAAGGATGAAACCTTGTATAATTTTAGGAACAAACATATATATGTTCTGAACATTAATGTTCAAGGCCTAGTGTATTCTAAAATAAAATTATATCATAAGGATTTTATCCCAAATAACATGAAATGTATAATTGAATATAAAGTGGTGGTTGAAGTTCCATCCATTAGGATGTTGGTAATGAACTGTTGAATATTTTTGGTTCTAGTATAAAACAAAAATATCTTCTAAGAAGTAGAAGGATCTTTTTTTGTTATAGATTAACTTGTTAGATTTCAATATGATGTTGGTTATAAATATAAACATTTCAAACCACCTGTAATTATTTAAAAAGTTGTTACAAAAAAATTAATGATTCAATAGTTTTTTAAAGTGGTTGGAGTTGGTTATAAAATTGAAACCAGACCATGTAAATTTTTTTTATTGATATTTCATTTATTTTTATATAATAAAATAAGGGAAACGTTTTGAGGTTCATACTTATGATCCATATATCATAAGAAATTATATTGGTTTGATCAACAAAATGGAAGGGTAAATCTATGTCTAAACTCATCAGAAATATATGTTCACCTCTAATTCACCTTCTTATAAGATGTATCCACAACTATTAGAATTTACATTGAGTGGTAAGATTATTTAGAAATATATTATAATTAATAACATCAAATAAGAATATTTATCTAGATATGTTGAGTATCATATTATATTTTGTGGAATATTTTACTCAAAAATAAAATAATACATTAAAAATGCATAAGAATAATTTGTTACATGTATACCTTATTATATCAAGAGAAACCCACAGAAAAAATGGTAGCTTGATAGGAATCATGATGAGACAGATAATCCTTTGGGAAATAAATTCATAAATGGTAAAACTCCAAATAAACTCGTCAAAGGAAATGATTATAATTTAATAAAATTTAGTAAAATTTAAAAAAATGTTTTAACATGTAGAAGAATCACTGAAAAATGATGTTGAGAGAATTTAGAAAAAAAGAATATTTCAAGAAAATGATAAATTTACTAAATTATACTCACAAAAAAAAATTTGTGTTAAGAATCACCGACAAGACATCAAGGCCAAATGGGTAAATTAACAATATCATTAATTGAATAATTTGAGTAATTATCATGATGAAGATAACAAAATTAATAATATTAATGTGAAGATAATGTTTGGTGTCGTGAATATAATAAACAAATTTAAATTTAGTTTTCCTTCAGGAGCTGGTGATAATCTGAATCATGGAAGATACTCAAGTTGTATCTTCTAATGAATTAAAAAAAATAGACACTAGTAAAAAAATAATGAATTTATTAATTCAATAGAGACTCATTTTATTAGTAATAATAATTTGTAACTTTTATATTATCCCACTTCTAATCAGATAAATAAAAAGGTAATCCCATGTTTTTTTATTCTGTATTCACTAGTTTCAATATTTTAATTAGTGAAAGTTGTAATTCTAGAAAAATATGAGTAAATAAAATTATGAAAAATTAATATTATGGTAATCTGGACGTAAAAAATATTAATGAGTTACTCTCCATATTTCTATAAAAAATATGATAATATATTGAGGAAAAAAATATTTGGAGGATCTCTCCACTAACCAAATTCTGACACAATTGGGGAAGAAAATTATTAATGGATACTACTGAAGATGGGGAATGTTTAGAAAAATATCGAATTATTTTTGGCATAATATTACATGATATATAAAAAGTAATGGTTAACATTGAGGGGGGATAAAATTAAAGGTAATCGAAACAAAGGTAAGTACACCAAACCATTATAGAAAAATAAATATCTGCTGACCTCCAACTAATATGAATGTAATGAAAATTTATTTTAGCGATTTGAAATAAGTTGTCATTAAGATGAAGGGTGTTGGGATTACAATAAAAATAAAAAAATCTATAAATAATAGTGAAATGAATACATAAAAGGTGAAGGACAATAAAAGGAATATATATTGTACATATACCTTTGGTAGTAAATAACCATAAGTTACTAGGATGGTTTCACCCAATAAGAATGTTTCAAAAGATTTCATTCCTATGAAAAGTTACAACATATGTATAAATACAATCCACTTCATAAGAAATTTTATACTCCCCATGAATGTTCATTTAAATATAAGAAATATAAATAAACATTATTAATTAATATGATAAAGAAAAAATACAATTTGAAAGGACAAAGACATCTCTGATGACGATGTTAATGTTCACTAGAAGTTACATCTGATCAGTAGGTTATTGAAATATAAGAAAATATGTGGAAGGAATAAGATATATATCCACACTATTTAAATTTTCATTCGAATGTTACATAGAAAGAAGAATTTAATGAATTGAAAAAAATATTCATCGGATAAAACAATTTCTTTTGGGAATAAAAATTCATAGAGGAAGAAGAAAGATGAACATATTTTGAATTTTACCATGATTTTATTTACAAAATAATTTACGGTGGTAGGATAGAAAATAAATAATTAATAAATAATGAATTAAACTGTCTAAGATAAGTTAAAGAATATCTCACGGCCAAATAAAAAATATGTGTTTGGAAAATTGGTGTATGAATCAGAATGAGGTTAATTGATTGAATTCTAAGGGTGATAGAAAAAAAGAATAATTTTAATATATTTTTGAGTTGAGAAAATATTTTCAACTATGCTTCACTAAATAATGAATAAATTGAAGTAATTTTTTTTTGATCGATATAAATGTTTTTATTAAAAATGTAATTTATGGTCATAGAATTTTGGTGGTTCCTAATTTTGAAGATGACGTTGACTATTCTTGGTTATTTATATGTTAAAATAAAAAAATATTTTTTGGAAACCTAGGTAAACCAACACAAGATGATGAAAAATATAGTCGTTTGATGGTTGAATTTCTCATAGTAAGAATCTCTAGATAATAAAAATAGAGCACTATGTTATTGAAATCCTTATAATCATAGCTTTTATTATCCCTAATCAATTTTGTCTATACTCCCCCATATAAATATGAAAACTAAAATTGAAATAAAAATGGGGGAACTTTATTTGATTGTGAAGATGAAAGAATTATCATTGAATGAGAGAAACATGAAGACCATATAATAATGGTTTTGAATTGTTTGTTGATATATATATCATAACATAATAATGAAAATATGAAAAACCTGTAATTAAAATTATCTTTGGTAAAATCTTGAATAAAATAGTTAATATTAAAGAAAACACTTATCTCTGAGTTAATAAATAATTTTTTATAGTGATCATGGCTCATATGCTCGTAATTTTTGGTGATTTTTGGTTTATTTATTTATTAAAAGTGATGCGGTATTTTTATAATAAAATATAATGTTTATATTTTGTTCAATTAATGAAAAAATGTTACTAAATAAAAGGTGTGAAAATAGTTCCACCCTCACCCCATGTTTTTAAAAAGGAGAATTCATGTTAAAATTATTAATTGGAAGAAAAAATTAATTATGAAATTTTTTCTATTAATGTTTTATGAATAATATGGTAATTTAGAGTTTTGAATTTATATCCATTAAGGGGAATAAATAACACTGGTATTATTGTTTTCTAGGGGAATATAAAACATTAAAATGGTGGATATAGAAATTCCCATTAGATAAATAGGATAATGGTATATTGAATTTATCTAAATAAAATTAAGGAACATTCCCTGAGGATGTTAAAAGCTGTTATATTGATGATCAAGAATAAATTCCACCAAAAGAACATACACCATATGGGGAAACCATCAAAATTAAGAACACCAATAAAGTTAGATCTAAAAATAGAAGATTAAGGGATTTATTGATGATAAGAGTAGTTTTTAATGTTGATTAATTATATAGAAATTGATGGAAATTATTATATGATTAATTATATATAATCATATGATGACTAATTTATTGAAATTAATTTGATTCATGAAATGTGGAAAATCTTAAAGAAGATTTTTCAACTACATTAAAAAATTAATGATAAATTTTTCTAAATTTTTGAGGTTTGGAATATAAGATATCAGATGATTTTTAACTCTTCCTTGTGTGAATGGTAATTGTAAAAGATGTTAGAAAATATTTCCTACAACTAACCAAATTTGAGATTTATGAACACCCATTGGATGTTAAATTTGGAATATAGGGAGTTCTTTTTTTTTGATGAATGATTTGAATTTATAATATGGAATTTTGAGATGGATTGATGAAAATAAGTGGATAAAGTAGAATCTAGGATTATCAAAATTATGAATCCATAACACCGTGAGATAAAATGAAATATATTTTTTAAAATAAATTTATTTTCTTTGATATATTTTATTGAACATAACATTGAGATTAAAAGAACCATGATATACTATTAAAATATTATTACTTAAGGTGATAGTTATTACCTTGTTGTTAAATTGGTAGATATGAATAATTGAATTATGAGTTTTATATTTCTTAAAAATTAATAAAATAAATTAATAAATTATCAATAGATTTTATATTAAAATAAATATAAATTAAAAGTAAAGAAAATGTTTTTCTAAAATTCTAATTTTACATGTGCATTTTTATTTTATATTATTAATTAAAATTAATTACTATTTTTGAATGATTTAAATGAGATTTATATATTATATATTAAAAAATATTAGTTATCTTTCATTTAATATTTTTTCAACTAATGGGATAAGAATAAATTAATTTTCCTATTTAAAAACTATATTATTATATAAAAGGTCATCATCATCTATTGCGAACATAATATAAAATTAATTTCTTTTTCAAATTTAAAAAAATTATTTGAAAAAATAAACATGATTTTTAGATTTATATTTAAAAAAATACCATGTATTGTGATTTTTATGAATATGAAAAAAATAAAGAATAGTTAAAATTACAAGCTGTTATTAAAAAATGCCTTCTCAATTAAATCATTTACAAAGTTACATATTTTTTAAAAAAATTTTAAAAGTAAAACAAGTTCAATGATAATATTAGTAATCAAATTTTGGTTATTTTGAATAAATTTATGTTATATTTTGATATAAATTATTCTTATACTTATCAAAACATTTTCAATGGAAACACATTTTTCTTCATATATGATGTTTAAAATTGAAATTAAATTATTCACATTTTATGAATTTATTTGGAAAAATATATTATTATTTTTTAATAATTATCATAAATTTTAGGTAATAAATCCATATAACCTTTGTAATAATGAATAGTAAATATAGTAAAAATTAATTACTATAATTGTTGTTAAAACGAGTTTATGGGGTGTAAAACTAAATAAAAATGTTAGTTTTCCGATTAAAAATATCTAAATCATATTTTATAACATTATATCAATATTATTTATCCTCCAATCAAATAAATGTAAATTTGGATATTTTTTTCTTATGAATTAATTTATCATTTTGTATTTTTTTGGGAAATTTCCATGTGGATTTCATGTTGGATCACAACACCACTTATAAAATGAATGATTCTAATATCTCCTATACAAATTTAAAAACCTTATTGGTTTTGATATAACCATAAAAAATATCAAATTTTATTCCCCTACCCCTTACTATACATATATTTTCCTAATAGAACCTCCAATGATGGTATATGGTGTAATCCTAAATATGTTCTCTAAAAAGAGTTGTAGTCTATGACCATGCATTTTAATTTTATGTATTTTTATAAATCATTCAAATTTCCATCAACCATTTTGATATAATAACACCATTATCAATGATATATTTGTGTTTTATTATAGAATTTTAATAACTTAAATCCATATCTCCTTCTATGAAATAGGAAATGAAACTGCCAATTGGTGTATGGTGGACTACAGCAACACAAACTGATATAATTAATTTTTATCACCACCACTCATGGATGGGTATATTGAAAGATATAAATTATATTTATTGCATTTATTATATAAATAAACCTATATAATTATAATATAACATATAATTTGAAACATTCCAATCTGTTTAAATGGATGCTAAAAATGATAGTTTTAATGAATATACATGATATATATTATATGAAAATGATTATTTAAATATGAATTATTATACAAAATTCTTTATTTATATCCTTCAAAAATTGGAAACAATATGCATGTATACGTACGATCAACAGTTTACATGAAAAATGTAATTAAATTTCTAATTTATAACACCCATGGATGATAATAAATATGTATAAAATGAATATATATGATATTTTAATCATTAATAAAATTATATAGATGATGTTCATATAATCAATTTTTAAAGACAAAAACAAAAAAACAAAAACATATATGAGAAAACAAAGTTGTTATTACCTGAAACAATTATTCTAATAAATAATTATTATAAAAAAGTGGGTAAAGGGTTTTAATTAAATATGTAATTATTGGATACATATGATTATGGTTATATAAAATATTTATAATAAACCTATATATGTTATTCATGATTTATGAACATGTATGATGAAAATCAATCTTTGAGGTATGGGTTTTTTTCAATCATTTATTTCTATTTGGTAGAAGCCATATTTACAACTTGTCTACCTTGTGTAGTGTATATACTGACCCTGAATTTATTTTATGATTATTTTTAGGAAAAGTGTTGGATATAAATATCCATATAAAATTCTTTCTATGATGGTAAGGACAACTCAAACGTTACCCATGTGGTAAGGATTTTATGATACAATCTCTTTATTTTTCCGGATTGTTTATAACTATGCACATGTGGATGAAATATTATGATATATATCTCAATAAACTCATTAATTTTCATAAACTCTGTTATTTATAAAATTATATGGTTTCCTTTATTTTTCATCTCTTTATGCACTCATGATCCCAAAAGATTGATTTTAAGGATAAACAGACATTATTACTCACTTTAGTCAAAAACACTTTCTATTACATGTCATTGATTTATATAAATGTTCTGAATATTTTTTTTAATATTATTTATATAATGGACCAGTCCTTTTAAACATATGATTACATGATTTTAAGAATAATTAATCATGAATAAAAACCAATGAATATAAAATCTATAGTCATTTGAAGATTAAGTACATTATTATAAATAATGAATCCAAAATAAAAATATATTTTATTTATTATCAATTTAGGGATCCTAACATTATTTTACCCCTTAAATATAAATAGGATGACCCAGTAAATACACGATCATAATGGATGACCTAAAAATCCCAATATGAGGATAAATTGAGGAATAATATATAGCATATCGGTTAGATGGTATAACATGAGAAATTATATTGAATAATAATCATAATAACATGGGACCATATAGCCATCATATAATAATAATGTGTAAGAAACATATAAAATTATAAAAACATGCCCCCATGCTAAAAGATGAGTCTATATCACATGGGGGACAATGTTCCCTAAAGTAATTAGGTTTACTCTATATCCCAAAAAGATGTATTATGAGACTAAAACATTACCCAATGGATGGGAGTGATATCTGGGTTCACCAATTATAACATGTTCATGCATATGTTTTACACATGAATAATCAACCATATATATAAGGTTTACCCATGTAAATAAATGTTTATCATAATCATGTCTTGGAGAATAAAAAATAGGCGTATCATAAAAGTGTCCATGAATTAATGGATTTAAATTATATATAAAAATTGATATGCTAAAATAAAAAAATCAGGATAAATAATGATCAACTGAATTGGAAACATGTGAAAAGAGTGTTTTATAAACTTTATAAAAGAGCCACTTTAGTGCAGTTGGAGAGAAAATATTAAAGCACCTTTAAATAATTTAAAGGAATAATTGATTGCATACATCCATAAATGATTGTATAAATTTTTTCATGATAAAATGTATTTTTAGAAACATATTAATGGATGAAATAATATAATGGAGTGTACTTGAAAAAGTGTAAGAAATTAGGAAGATACCTTTAATCTGGCTTTCTTATTATGAGGTATTAAAATGGAAACCTTATAAAAATGTAATTACACATTAAATAAAGAAGAATTCAGAAATTTACATATGTTTGGAACATTAAAACAGCCATTATGAGGAGTATATAATACTAATTTTAAATTAAATTTGTGTAAAGAGAGAGTGTGTAACCTAAAAGAAAAATGAAGGTTCAGAAAGAATCCCTGATTATATAACTGAAACTATTCTTTAATTATAATTATTATCCTTGATAATCAATTTAAATAAATTAATTAATTAATTTAGAAATAATAATACATTTATTTTATTTATTATAATTTCACTATGTTCATTTGTGGCCTTTTTTTGAGTTATAACATTAAATAACGTCATTCAGGGAGACTTTTTTCACAACATTATGATTGGTTCCATTGAGTTTAATTATTAGATTTATTTTCAAATGGAAGAAAAACTCCATAAGGTGAATAATATTATATTGATTCACATAAATAATTTTAAATTTATTTATATAACATTTTTTCAAATATGATAATGGTTTATTAGTTAAAATATTAATGATGAGCATTATTTTTTCGGTGAATTTTAGATTATCGCAAACTAGTTTTCCTTCATTATTTAATATTATGCAAATATATTAGTTCCAAAAAACATAACAAGTTTTAATATAAATTTTATAATTAGCTTTAGCTGTTATAATTTTTTTTAAACCATCCATGAATTAGGTAATGAAAAATTAAAATGCATCATCCATGATTATGGTAAATCGATACATCATGGATGGTTATTCCATTTTTAGAATTAAAGGGAGATGAGAATATATTTAATGACATGTCATCAATTAAAACAAATAAAATCCATTATATAAAATATAATGGATTTATCTTATCCCATGGATAAGGGTATGTGAGGATAGGATAATAAAATAAAATAAATAGAAATGAAATTAGAAGAAAACAAAAAGGGATTTTACCTCTTGAATTTATTCTCCTTGAGAACCACTTTGAAGTATAAAGGTTTGATCTTTTATAGAGACCATAATATACTATACATGGGTAAGAGGCTCGGTAATAGTTTTGGTTATATGATGGAAAACCTTAAAGTATTAAAAGGTGTGAGGGGAACATGTTGTAAGGGGTTGTATTTATAGTATAATGAGAGGGGAATTTGTTATTATTATATTCATTGTTTTATTATATTGGATAAATACAATCAATATTGTTGATTCTTATCAATAAATATTTTATATAATGAATAATAGTTTCAGATTGTAGTTCTTACTTCATCCATACATCATCCATGACTCCAAAAACATGTATTTAGATTATAGTGTAAACTATAATATTTCATTATTCACCAAAAATTTAATTATTATAGAATAATCCAGAAAAATTTACCTAATCACTTTTCAAAATGTAGAATTAGAAATTGGACTCCATTAATGATTTTATATTTAGCATTTCTATCGAATTTGGTAAGACTAGATATGCTAATGAATGGTTTCCACCTTTACAACCATTTTCTCAACCATTTATGGTCCCATAAGATTTCATACACTGACTTCATCCCATTAATTCAGTTTAAATTACCATTTTCATAAAGGTATTTATATGATTCTGTTAGGATTCTCTAGTGGAAACTGTTATTTTAAGAGAACTCAATAAAAAGTAGATGTTAGTCCCTTCCTCCGATGAATTCCATTGAACATACGCTCAACATGCCTTCTAGTTTTTAAATAGTCTGATCAGACTTTCCATCAAAGGATGATAGGCTATACAAAATCTTAGATTAGTGATTAGAGCATGTTAGAAGAAATTCATATACTTGGAGTTAAATCTCATATCTCGATTGAATATAATTGATAGTGGTACCCCATTTATCCTCTCCACTTATTTGACTAATATCCATTAAAGTTCGTCAAGTGAGAATTCCTCTAGAATTTCAATAAAGCGAGTTCTCTTTGTAAGATGATCTACAACAACCCAAATACTATTGTTTCCTCTGGGTGTTCTCAGAATTCTGGTGATAATGTCTGGGGTGATGTTTTTCTATCTATATGTGGGAAAGGGAAATTTTTTTATAATCCTTTTATTATTTTTCCTTTCAGCCTTCACTTTCTGAAATATCCAGCACATTGATGTATATTTATAGATCTCTTTATTCATATTGTCCCACCCATAGTTTTCTTAGAGATATAAATACATCTTTTTCCCCTTGGGATAATAAAAAATGGTGAGAAATGTGTGTCATTTAGAAGATATTTATTTTTATATGGATTGGATGGTACACATAATCATAATTTAAATCTTATGAATCTTTCCTTGTCAACTTTTAACTATGATTATTTCCCATTTCTAATAGATTTAAACTTTTTCTAAATTTATACATTATTTCTTTTTGTATCTTTTATTTTTTTACACGAGACAATGTTGAGATATCACTTGAGAAATAATTTATGACGTTCATTCATTAATGATCCCTATATACATAATTTTCAAATATTAAATTATTGCATCCTTCTTAATTAAAATCATTGATAATGTTACATGATAATTTCTACTTGAGGAATCCTCCACATTATTAGATTTTCCAGGATGGTAGTGGTTTGATCAGTCATATTCCTTGATGATATCTAACAATATTCACTAGTACATATTAAGATTCATTTCTGTGAATATATATTTGAGGCTCTTATGATTAGTATATAAATAACACTTCTCCCTATAATGATAGTGCTGTCAAATTTTAGACATTAAGAAAACAACTTCTAAGTCAAAATTATGTGCGATATATTTTTGTCATGAATATTCAACTTCCTTTTGGTGTATGATATCAATTAATAAATTTTTATCAGTAATAATCCCAATACATACTTTGAAGCATCATTGTATACCACATTGAGTTATTTGATTGTTATAATTGTGAGTAATGACATGATGATAAGCCTCTTTTTAATCTATTTGAATCATTCCTCACTTTCACTAGTCCAGAAAACGTTTCTCCCTTTCTATTAAACTTGGTTAATGGGTTTTATACTCGTGATAAGTTATTCAATAATCATATACAATACCCAGCTAGAAAAATGAAACTATAGATATCCATTATAGATTTTTTCTTATTCCACTCTTTTATTGACTTAGTCTTGGAAGAGTCTATATATATTCCTTTATTGGTGATATCATGGCACAAGAATGATTCTTCCTCCATCCAAAAGTCACATTTACTATTATTTTCATAGAATTTCTCTCATTACAAGGTCTTTAGCACAATATTCAAATTATTCTCATCATTCTCCTTTATCTTGGAGTATATCAAAATATAATCAATAAATATAACCATAAATGTTTCATCATAATATCTAAATACTATACTCATTAAGTCTATGAAAATTTTTGGATCATTAGTGTGTCTAAAAGACATCACCATGAACTCATAATGTGAATACAACATTCAAAAGTAAGTCCTGTGAATATCTTATTTTCATAACATTAGTTAGTGATATCCAAATTGAAGTTACACCTTATAGAAATACTTGGACCTATGTAGATTATTAAACAATTTACCACTATATGGAACCTGATATAGATTCTTTATCATGATTTTTTTTAGTTTGTGATAATCAATGTAGACGCGTGTTGATCCATCCTTCTTCTTGAAAATGAAAATCGGTGAACCCCATGGTGAAGCACTCGGGCGTATAAAACCCTTGTCCATATTATATTGTAAATAATTATTCAGTTCCCCAACTCAATGGTGGCCATTATATAAGGTTTATTTGATATAAGCAGAGATCTAGGAATAGTTTCAATTGAGAAATATACCTCTCAATCAGGAGGTAGACTGATAAATTCTTCTAGGAGCACATAAGTGTATTAAATAAAAATGGGAATGTCTTTAAGCATGATCTTCTCCTTTGTTTGAATAATTTGAGCGAGATAGGCTTTCTCACAAGTAAATTACAACCAAAATTGATAGAATGTTTCTGAATGAGATTCTTAATCCTCCTTATAATCGTATTGGATTAGGGGATTCTAAAGGACGTGAAGAGTGATAAACCTTTATTGAAAACCAATGTGGTATTTGTATAAATATAACCAATACATTCTAAATATAGAACAAATTCCACCAAATTAAGAAAATATTTTATGGAAGGTATAGTCCACAAACATTACTCGGGGATGTGTTATATACTATGGATACAATAATTTCCCCATTTTATTTTCTCATAGATAACATAACCTTTATATTTTTAGACAGTGTTTGATTAGTTCTACTAAACAATAATGATATGAATGAATTTTTAGAACCATAATTAAATAGTCTATTCACAATTTCTAAATTAATAACCGGTGTACATGTCACCACTACATGTTCAGGTTCCACGTAAGTTGTTGTGATAGTATATTCCTATCTTTGGTTCCCTAGAGGTTTTTTGTTTATCTCCACCAATAAATCTTAGATTATGGAAATGGATCACATAATTCTCATGTTACTTATTGTTGAGACACTACACAAAAGGTTTAATATTGTTGTGAACCTCTCTTTATTACTCCACATTTGTGGTATTAATCGTATCCCTTTTGCAATAATGAGATAGATTCCCATCACTTCCACATATGATGCATCTCCTGGTTCTCATTAGACAGTTTCAAAGATGATTATATCCACATTTTTAACACATGGGATGTTGGATTTTCATTTCATCATGGAATTTATCTATTTATACTACCATATTAAAATTCATTTTCCACTTTTTATTTTAGTTCCCATGAGACCACTGAGATTCTATGGTCTCCATTTTAACTTTAAGGTCACAAAAAAACTATCTTCTCGTAGTTTACAATGTCTTAGATCACCATGTTATTTTTTATACTCAACATTAGTACTCAAAAGAAGTGATCTACTTTAAATATGTTGTTCATGAAAAATATGGGGGTGTATCAGGAAATCCTTGAAATTTTTTCCTTGTTCTCCCTAATATAGTAATATTCCTTAAACTTATATTTGATGATCCCCCATTCTTTATAAAGATGGAGTGTTCATAGAAATATTTATTGAAATTTATTTTCTTGAAATTTACCTATTACATGGAATCAATAATCTCCATAGACATTGTGTTATTGTCTAGTTTTTACCACTAATAAGATTCTCCATCAAATGCATAAACCTTGAGTAATACATTCTCTTTTTTATGCATTGAATGATAGATAATATCTTTTCAAAGTACTTAATACCTTATTCACTGATGATGGGATAAAAAGATCCACTAATGTTTAGATGCCTCTTTCACAAAAAAAATTAATCAACAAAATTCTATTTCTTTTGATATGGAGGGTGTTTCACATGATTAAAGTTATTAATCATAGCATGATCTAGTTGAGAAAGTAATTTCATGAAGTTTTGAGAGTTCATTTCCATCATATTTTTCATTTCATTAAGGAAATAATGACATTTCCTAGAACATTGATTGCTCGTGTCAGGTTTTCTATTTCCTTATATTCAATAAGAAACAGAATACACAATTAGGAGGACTTGATTACATAGAAAATATTCATATAAAAATGTAACTTTGAACATGTTAGTATAATATAATTAAGATGAAGTATATCATAACATTTTACATCATAAGTTTAAATATAGGTTATCCATGGTGATATAATTATCCCTATAGATACTACTAATAATTAAAAAACACAATCCTAAAAATAACTATATAATTGTCGGATTCTAAATATAATAGAACAATCCTTTTTACACATATTATTACAAGATTTTGAGTAGAATTTACCATGGAATACAATCCACGTATCAAAAATTCTAGTGCCCTGAAAATATTAGGAATGTAATTAAAAATCATGAAACCAAAATAATATCATAATTTATTAAATATCTAGAAAAATATCCTAAATTCATTTTATCTATTAGAACATAAAAAATATAACATGGGGAATACATAAACAAAAGGTATTAGATAAAAATCCTTATTTGGGAACAAAATAAGAATAATATATAACACATATGTTAGAAGGAATAAAATGATGACATAAAAAGTAATAGACCTTGATTAACCATATTTAATACTAACATGTAAAACATGGGAACATATAATCATGGAAAAATAGGAATTATGTAGCAATATATAACATAATAAAAACATGTATCAATGCTAATTGTTGAGACTATATCACCTGGTGGACAAAGTCCCATATAGTAATTAGGTTTTTTACATACCCCAACATGACGTCTCATGAGACTAAAAAAATACACAATTAATTGGAACTCTATCTGGTCACATCAGTCATAACATATTCATGCATATGTGTTCCATATGAAAAATAAAACATAAAAATTATTGTTACCAATGGAAAGAAATGATTATCGTAATCATGTTATAGAGATTAAAAAACCAGTGTATCATAAATTTCTCAATGAAATATTGGATTTAAATAAAAAATAATGGTAAAAAAGTCATAGATAAAGATAAATTAGGTTAATATTAAGTGAAACATATAAAAATTATGTTTAAGAAACTCTAGAAAAGATCTTCTTAAATGCGGTTTAAGGAGAAATATTAAAGAGTCAATAAAGCGGGAAAAAGAATAATATTTTTCATGAAACCAAAAAATGTTCATAGATAGTTTTTCCATATAAAAAAGACTGTTTTTAATAAAATATTGTTTTCATAAAATATATAATAGAGTTTATTTGAAAATGTGTAATAAATTGAGAATATCTATTTAATCAGGATTTCTTATCAGGTGGTATTGAAAAGGGAACCTTATAAAATAACTATTTACACATAAAGTAATGAATAAATAAGCTAGGTAAGTATGCCTTGAACATAATAAAATTATGAGGCATGAATAAGAATAATTTATAATTAAATTTTTGTAAATATAGAAAAATATGAAACCAAAATAAACATGAAGGTTCAAAAAGAATCCCATAACTTATAGGAAAAAGGTTTTGAAACATGTACACAATGTCTTATATGATCCGATTAAATCCATTAATTAATTAATTAATTAATTAATTAATAACATCATATACATTTATTTTATTTTTTATAATTTCATTATGTTCATTTATGAAATTTTTGATGAATTATAAGATTCAATTTAATCATTCCTGGAGCATTCATTTCTTGATTTTATGATCGTCTCCATTGAGTTTTATTGTGGGAGTTCTTTTTAAATGGATGAAAAACTCAATAAGTTGAATTATATGTTATTTATTCACCTCTATAATTTGAATGGATCTATATATCATTTGTTTAATATAATATTATTAGTAATTATATAAAATATTATAGATGAATGTTAGTTTGTTTTGGTGAATTTTTTATTGTCACAAACATGATTTGATTTATTATTTAATATTATGTATATATATTAGTAACTGAACATAAAAAATGTTTTAATATTAATTTTAAAATAATTTTTAACAATTATAATGGTTTTAACACCATCCATGAATTTGGTAATGGGTAATGAAAATTCATCATCCACGATGAGGGTAAATCATGAAAACATGGATGATGTTTTCATTTTTATAATAAATGAGAGAGGAGAATAAGATTGATGAATGGTCCCCCATTAATACAAAAGAAATAAATAACCAAATAAAATTAATATATGATGTCACATGGATAGGGGTGGGGTGAGTTGAGGATTATAAAATGAAATAAATTTAAAAAATTAAATGAAAATGAAAGGGGATTTTATGTCTTGAATTTCATCTCCTTGGGAATATCCTTGATGCACTTGGGTTTGGTATTTTATTGGTACTTGAAGCTTCTAAACATGTGTAATACATCTAAGAGGAGTGTTATACATAATTTTTGGATTTTTAAAGTCTTGTAATGTGTGAGGATAAGAGGTTGTGCGGGGTAGTGTTTAAAGTGGGAGGAGAGGGGATTTTATTATTATATTCATTTTTTATTATTTCGGATCATTACTATCAATAGTGTTGATCCTTATCAATAAATATATTAAATAATGATATATATTTATATATTATGGATGTTACAACCTCCATACATCATCCAGGACCAATCAATTCGGGTATTTAGCTTATATTGTAAATTTTAGTATTTCACAATTCACTAAACAATTCAATGATTTTATAAAAATCCAAAAAAAACACTATAACAATTATTAGGCGTTTAAAATTAATTAATAGACCCCATTTTATGAAATTAATTTTATAAACATGAGAAATATTCTTTTAAATTAAATTCATCATTTTTTTAAATACCAATTATAAAATTATTAGAGATTTAACGCCACATTGAAAAATTAATTATGGTCTTAAAAATTATTCTCATAATTATATAAAAATAGAATATTAATTTATGTATGTATTTTTTAAAAATCTATTTTGTTTTAAATGATTATATTAATCATAAAATTATGAATAATTATTACAGCTTATGAAAATATTGACACTATATTTATCATTTTTAAAACACTTATTTACTCAAACAATGAAATAATAAATAATATTTTCATTCATATTTTAACTATATTTTATTTATACATGCATAGGGTAGGTTACTATTCTGTTGGCCTAATTATTATTCTTAATGCTCACATTACTATTACAATGGTCATCTTACTATTTTATTGGTATAGGTTTCTTTGTTTATAAAATTTCCACTTATTTCATTCTTGATATAAAAACATTTTTTGTGTTCTCTATGTGATATATGTGTTACATACGATATGAAAAAATTATAATATGTGAATTTTAATTGATAAAATTCCTTTTTATTACACCCCAAATATTGTTTTATGTCATTTACATTAATAAAAAAAATTTATTCAATATTATGGAATTTCCTAACATCATGAATTTTCAATTATTTTAATAATTATCTATAAATTTTTAGGTTTATATTAAAATAAAATGTTTTATTTAATGGTTTTTAAATTTCTATATTTTAAATAAGTGATTTAAAAAAGGTATGAACATGGTCCTCCAGATTGTTTTAGCGATATTTTTATATAACTTTTTTTCATCATTGTTAACAACCTTTTTTAATTCTTGTGTTTTATTAGGGATATGATCCGATTTTAGAATCATTATTATTTCTCTAGATGGTTTATTATAATGATGATAATAATTTTATGAAACACATTCTTCTTCCATGGTTTATGAAATGATTTTGTAATTAAAAGTTTATGAAAACTGATTTGTTTCCATAGATTACCATATAATGATATTATTAGTGGGTAATGAGTTTATGGAACACATATGTATGGTTTTAATTATGTGATGTGTCATCCCAAAATTATATTTCCCTCCAATTTATTTGGAAATTTATTATACCTCATCATATAATTATGTGAAACATATCAATTTGCTTCAACTTCTATGGGAAAAATTTTGATGTTCTTTAACCCTTATTGGAAACAAGTAGGTGTGGTTGATTTACTATAAGAAATATTTGTTATTCCTAGTCCATTTTTATTTTATGGTGTGAATATTTATCCTTGTTATATTAATTGGTTTAAATGAATATGGTAGTTACACCATTATATGACACAATGATATGGTTCGTGATTAATTTATGATGATTTCTCACTCTTATGACTCATGTATTTTAAAATTTAATGTTTTATTCAATGACTCATGTTTAAAATTCAGGATATATTAGGTATACACTTTTTAATTTATTCTCCTAATCTCATCCTCTTATTGTTATCTTGTTCTTTTATAAGATCATCGACTGATATCTCTATTGTTTACCATTATATAGAATCTAAAATCACCCTCTCTTATGTTTCCTTTCACTTGAATATAAAGAATGATTTTATCTATTTTGTATCAATGAATATTTCCAAATGTTAATATATTTTGGAGATATTTTGAATACATTTCATGAATGAATAATTTTATGTATCTAATTTATAATTAAACTAAAAATTTATTGTCATCTGATGAGTGTTTGTTAAATTTATTGAATATTTATAAAATAAGATGTAATATTTATGTATTGAAATCCTGGGTCATTATTATTGTTATCAAAGAAATTCTAGATCAATCATTGGATATTAGGTTTACTAATCAATTATGAAAACCACAGGGATAATATTATGTGTATTTGGTTTCCCATTTTTCCTCAAAATAGAATAATAAAAATTTAAATTTGGATGGATGGAATAGAATAACAAGGATAATAGTAATTACAGGATAATGTCTTAATGTTTTATCCAGATATTGATTATGTGGTTATCCTAAAAATGAATCCATGTATGGATACTATAAGTCTATGTGGATCTGGAACACCTATAACTATGGGTAATTACTCTTAAAATGATTCACGAGGATTGTAATCAATCATCACCTAGTGCACAAACGTAATCCTTGATGCAAACCTAATTTGACACTACTTGAATATTTTTTTAGTACATATCTATAACTTTTAAACCATAAAAAAGGATTTAAATAGATGATGTCTTTGAATGACCTTGGTTAAACTTGAGGTTTCATAAATTGAAATGAGTGTTCTATGATATACCTATCCTTAGAGTGATTTTTCATTATTTATCTAACTAATAAATTATTTTTAAGGGAAATTCAATGAAATTTTATTTTTATTAAGGTATTGAAGGTAGAACAATGATGTTTAGTGAGTAATAGTTATAATAAAATATTGATGTATTCTAATTGATCATGGTTATAAGAATTATTTATATCAGGAAATATCTCATGCAATGTTAATTTCATTAATTAATTATTGGATGTATAATTACCAGTGAAATTCCTAACAATATGGTGATTATATCATAGATATATCATTAATCTCTAGTTGAAGTTTATGAGAATGTGTTTCCTAAAAATACTGTTAGTCATCCTACGGTGGAATTTAATGTTATCAAAGGCATGGATTGTGATTTTCTACATAAAACATGAATTAATTACCGAGGAACATAAGTTGCATTCGATAATAAAAACCATGATATGGACATCTATTACTGTGATGATAAATTTGAAATTCAAATGAGATTTACGCCTTTATATGGAAATTTATTCATATTAAAAAAAATGTCTCATATGGTTGGGTATAAACTCTACATCGATGATAAAAATATTTTTTGGGAGTTTTTTATGTCTTTTCATGATTGATTTCTATCTATACATTGAATCATGTAGTTTAGTTCTCAATAGAAAAGATACTTCAGAATGCACCTATTTCAAAAAGAACCATATGGAATGACCCGCGCTATGTACCTACAATTAAAAAGTTATACTCTCTATGATTATTAAAATGGGATTTATTTATCCAAATCTGTCACCTTGTTCTTAATCTATTCTTTGGTGAAGAATAAATATGTGTCTTTGTGACTGTGAATTGATTTTTGGGAATAAAAAAATCATAATCATAAACAAGTATCTTCTAAAAATTGTTGACAACATGTTTAATCAACTACACAGAGATCAAAAATTTTACAATATTGAATTTCATTCAGGATATCATTAGTTAAGGGTCATAAAGGTGGATACACGCAAGCCATCATTACATTAAATTAATGGAGACTATGAATATATAGTGGTGAAATTATGTCTTAATTATTCCCCATTTATCTTTATATATTTAAAGGAAGGCTCTTTTGAAATAACATTTATTAGTTTTTTATATTCATTATATTTGATATTCTTTTATATTCAAATAGAATGGAATAACATGAGTATATATAGAGAATTTTATTGAGTACCATAAGGATGGATAATTTATATGAAAAATGAACGAACTATAATTTTTTAGGAAAAAATTTTCATTTTTAGGTCACATAATCTCAAGAGAAGGTTTTTCTATGTATCTATTATTGAGCTGAGTTACTAAACATTGTCCCATAAAAGGATATGTGATTTATATCAGATTTTTTTCAGGATTGGATATTAGTTATTTTTTCATTTTTAATAATTTATCATGATAATAAAATAGAGTCTCTAAGTTATCTCTAATGTTTGATAAGTTACTTTATAAAAATTAATGTGAATAAATTTTCAAGGAAATAAAGAGAAAATTATTCATTTATCCTATTAATAATATACTCTGTAGTGAGAATGACTTTTAAAAAATTGTGATTCATAGAGTTATTGATTAGGTATCATTACCATGAAAAAAGTTATGGTCATATATTATTCCTCATGACAATTTAGGTGTCATTAGATATATTACCCAGCACATTATTTATATATAACTATAGTAATTTTTTTATTAATTATATAGAGGCATTGTATTTACAAATAATGTTTTGATACATATAGTAATCATTACTGTTATTAATATATATTCCTAAAAGTATATTAATATGGAGAAAAGTAGATGGTTGTAACAGATTATATATTGTGACCACTTAGTACATTACAACCATTAAAAGTTGTTCATGGTGGTTAGAGCTTTCAGTCTAAATGGTCTTTCTAGATAAAATTTTATTATGGAAAAAATATCCATTGTTTATTTATTTATAAATTATTCATCTTTAAATTCTGATGGAAGTGGAAAAATCATATATTTCTCAAATATGTATTCATCCATCTATCCAAGTGATCATTAAAGATGTGTATATGGAAGATTTGGAGATATAGAAGAAGTTCAGTAGTGTTTCTTTTTTATAGTTTATTATTAAGGAATGATAATGTTAGATAATAGTTTAAATTTTACATACAAATCATATTTGAAGAAATAGATATTGAATTAGGATCATATTTCATAGTTAATTATTCATATTTAATGTATGAAGATGTATTGATGTATAAAGAAGTGCATGTGGTGGGACAACATGAAGTGATATGTGAGATAATATGTATCTTTTCACTTTGTAAATTTAAATGTTAATGAATATAGATATAAATCTAAAGGGATGTAAAAAATATTACCCATTGAAGAATGGAAATTGGAAACCATCACCATGGGTTATATTTTTGAACTCTCCAAAATATGAAAACCCATTATGATATATGGGTTTAAAATTATCTCACTAAAAACGTTAGAAAACAAAATTAATATCAAATAGGATATATCTCTTGATCATATTTCTAGAATATACTTTAAATAAGTGATACAGTTTCATGTAGTACCATATTCTACTATATTAGATTGAGATATAGGGTTTACCTTGAGGATATAGAAAAATATTCATATAGATACCCATGCATTTCACACATATATAGTAAATCATAATAAATGAATTTTAATTAAATATCATAATGGTCCACACTAGAATAATAATGTTGATGTATCTGGGGAAAAATGACACATAAATAACTAGTTCATAAGAGTCCCCCGTTAAGATCTTTCTATCTAACACCCATCTTATAAACATAATTCGTAGAACTGGTATTTGTAAACATGGGAAATGAAAAATAAAAAAGGGTGATCTAGGATTATCAGTAAGGTTTAACATTGAAGATAATAATTATCACTTGAGCATAATATTTGATAAGGGTATGATAACATTAGAATAACATTTGAGATTCATACCCTACATATCGAAGATAGTAATGTTGATTCAAGGAATAATTTTTTTGTAACGTACCGACCCTATTCACCTCTAATATGGTGGCTGAACCGGTGCCTCACATAACCCCAAGAAAATCTACCCATACTCCAGATGTTACTAACTCGTATCGAGGGCCCTTTTTGTGTCCGGGGGGGAGACTATGCCCTCATAGGTAACCGAAAATATCACAGTGGAAGTAAACAACACAAAATATAAGTAGCAGAAGAATGTGAATAAATAAATTACAGCAGAAGCAATGTAAACAATCCAACCTAATAATATAAACCTAGTGAGGAACCTCACAAAATAGTTCATTCCATGATATGAGTCTAAACTAAAAGTATGGAAAATAGAACTCAATCACATTGTCAATTAAAAGAATTGACACAAGTAGCAACTGCATCGCAAGAAAGGTCTGATCCTCTTACCCATTCTCCATCCAATGATGTAATGAGCAGTCAAGCATCGGAAGAAGCACGCTTGCCCTTGTCAATACATGCAAGCATGTAACCTACTCGGGTGTCGATGATGCCATAGAAAGGTGTGAGATAAAATCCTAGTAGGTCGGCACCCATGGTGTCTAAACCATTCAATTTTGTGTGAAAATAAAAATACCATGGGCCATTTCATAACCATTTCAAATAAATTAATTACAATGAAATGAAATAAATAAGTTGGCCTAGGTCCCAAATGACACCTTTTCCTGGTCACCTGCTTCAGCATAAGATGGTAGTTTTAAAGGGTATCTATCATTAGAAATTCAAACACACACACACAAACAAACAAAAACACACACACACATATATATTAAACAGAGGAAGAAAGGTAAAACCAAAAAAAGTATACCCAAATCATGTGGTTTAACTTGGGGTCCAAGTCTAGTGTCAACAATGTGCACATCCACATATTAGGGAAAATATATCAATTATCAAGAGGGTCAACTAGCAATAATATAAACATTATGTGCATCATTATTTAAGGTTCATGTTTAGAGTTGGAGTCTGAGGCCGTACCGAAGGTATCACTACAGAACATCCGTCAATTTATCCAATGCCACTACGCTCATCTGAGGAAATCTTTCGCAAGATCAAGTATCACCTGAGGCATGGATTTCCCCTGAGTCTGTCCCAATCTCGCAAAAAGGGGTCGAGTGTCATCTGATGCTGGCTTAGCTGCATTGCCAATGGATCAATCCCATTGGGCCCTTTTGGAACCGATATCACACAAAAGTATTAGAATGTTCGGGGAAGTCTCGCTTTGGAAAATCCAATGACACCCCCCCCCCCATAAAGTAGAGGTAAACCATTAGGAATGGAGGATCTAAGTGCAGCCCTTAATACATGACCCGCCTCCTTTCCTCACCCTGAATTTAATAAATGTATTCATAGCTGCAGATATGACATAATCGGTATATAATGTCGCAGTATGAGAACTAACTAGATGCACTTGTGCATCACAAGGAATAAATTTAACAGTACAACACAACAAATTGAAACTAAATATACATATCATATCTGCCTCAGCAGATAATTCATATTTGAATAATGAAAAGTTCATCAAAACAAGTTCCAATGATCCAACAATTGAAGTTAATGTTCAAAAAACTATTTATTTAATTTAATTTTAAAACAAATTCTTTGAAACACAAGAAATTATTCAAAAAATAAACTCGGATAATGGAAGAATACACCAATCATGTCCACACACCCAAAGCGGTGTCAACTTTGTTGCAATAATTCAAATAACTATTCATTTAATTTAAAAATAATAAAAATGGGTTGTGCAATACCTGCAGTTAATTAAATTAATAACCAGGTTAACAGAAAAATATAATGACAAATTTGGCACGCTAAATATGGTGTTCGATCATATTGCAACAATTCAAACAAATTTATCTATGGTGATTAACGCTGAAACAATTTAGCAAAACAATTATGTTAATTAAATTGGGTAAAATTTCACAATGCCTGTAGGCACCGACTAAAGGCACAAGGACACATTTTTATAAATCACAAAGAAATGGAGAGAAATAGAGTAGACACCATACCTTGTAGTTGTAGATGACTCTAAAATCCATGGTAGGCTTTGATTTGACATAAAACGGATGAAAATAATGGATTTTATAAAAACCACAATATAGGGTAAGATTCTTCTACGATGAACTAAGTGCAGAATACTCAACGGAATAGAAAAATTCCACTTGCACAAAGTTAGCCTTTCCCTAAGCTTTACTAGAAACCTGAAGGTGAAGGAACCTGACATTAGACGGAGGAGAAACGGCTTTCCGAAGGGGCGCCTGGTTGGTGTGACGAGATTAAGGGGTGTGACATGATGAGTGGGAGAGGGAGAGGGGAGTGGAAAAAAGAAAAGAGATAAAAGAAAGAAAAATATAAGAAAAGAAAAATAAGAGAAAAATAAAAGATAAGGAAAATAGAAATAAAATAAAAAGATAAAATAAAACAAATGAAGGGAAAGGAAAATAATAAAAATAATTAAAAACATGAATCCCCCATTTTATTTATTTTCTTATTTTCTCAAAACCCCCTCTCTATTTTATTTCAAAATCTATTCTTATCCATTCTTGATATGTTTTTAATCTTCTTTAAATATCTGATTACTCATTTACAATCCTAAATTATTTATTTCAAACCTGAAAACCACTACAAAGCGCGGTGTGATGTTTTTCCTGAAACGTCTAAAATAATTTAAATTTAATAAAAAGTTGCTCGGGACCCTCAGCGTGGTGTGAAGATGCACACATCGGGTCACTTAATTAATTAGACTACAAAAATATAAAAATAGACCATACCTGATTAAATCCGAGATGTTACAACCTCCCCTCCTTAAGAAAACTCGTCCCGTAGTTTCCCTTCTAAGGGAAATGGAACGTCGGCAGAGAAGAGTTACGGCCACTGCGCACGTATATCCATCTCTCGCTACGAGGTCTCATCCTGAATGTGTACATGTTGCCACAACACTCAGACCAGTGGGACTGACATGCCTTGGCGGAATTTGATGCTACGATTAACGATAAAGATCAGATGCTCTACAAAGGATGCATCAGCATCAAGCTCGATGATGTCAGGGTTAAAATAATGAGATGGGTCTGTATTATATTTTCAAACCTGACATACATGAAAAACTTTTTTCATGGCATGGTACCTCTGAGTTAGCAGTAACGAATAGGATACCAGCATAAATCTCTCCAATATCTCAAACGGCCTGATGATTCTCCATGATAACTTCCAGTGTCCCCTGATTCGCTTGTGACCCATCCTCGGAGAAACACGCAGAAAGACTCGATGTCCCACCTCGAACTTCAGAGGTCTGTAGTGAAGATTAGTATAAGACTTTTGCATGGAATGAGCTATAGTCATACACTTATAAATCAGCTGAACTTTCTCTGAAGTCTCCTGAACGAGATGAGGACCCAACAGAGTTGCCTCACCTGCTTCGAGCTAGTATAAAGGCGAACGACACGATCTACTCTAGAGAGCCTCATACGGAGCAATTTGGATTATCTCCTAGAATATATTGTTATAGGTAAACTCAAATAGACATAAATTATTCTCCCAGGAACTTCCAAAATCAATGACACAACCCCATAAAATATCTTCTAACACTCATATAGCTCTCTCATATTGCCCATCGGTCTGCGGGTGATATGCAGTACTCAGAAGTACCTGTGAGCCCAACGCCTTTTGCAACCCTTTACAGAACTCTGATTTAAAATGGGTATCCCTATCCAAGATAATACAATGATCTAAACCATGAATCCTCACAATCTATCAATTATATATCCTTCCCAACTCATCAATCGTAAAGGTCTCCTAGATAAGCAAGAAGTGTGCAACTTTGGTCAACCTATCGACAACCACCCATAATGCATCGCTGCATCAAGGAGATCTTGGAAATCCTATAATGAAATCCATGGGGATGTCATTATATTTCAATTCAGGAATGGATAACGGCTGTAGGAGTCCATCAGATCGTTGGTGCTCTGCCTTCACCAGTTAGTAGGTGGAGCACCGAGTGATGAAACCTCCTATCTGCTTTTTCATACTTGGCCACCAATACTATCGACACATGTATCTGTACATCTTGGTCATCCCAGGGTGAAATTCCCAAATAGATGTGTGAGATTCCTTCATCATCTCTTTCCATATACTTGAGGGTACCCATACACGAACACGGTAAATGAGAGTTTAACAACCATCAATAACCCTACCATGAGGTGGGTTATCTCCTATAACACATTCCCTAAAAATAATACTGGAAGGGATAATCATACTTTGCCTATGGACTTTCTCTAGAAGAGAGTATTTCACTGTACGAGCTTCTAGAACTGATTTTCCACTCTTCTCCTGAACCTCCAGATACATCTCTGAAAACAAGGCTATCTTCTACCACTCACTATTGGCTAGATGTAGGACCTATGACTATGTCTTGCGGCTTAAAGTGTCTACCACAAAATTTCCCTTCATAGGGTTATAAGAAAACACAAAATTGAACAACTGTAAGTATTATAACCACATGTGTTGCCTTATGATCAAGTCTTTTTGAGTGGAGAGATATTTCAAACATTTATTAATAGTGTAAATAATGAATCTATAACCCTACAAATCGTGTCTCCATCAATGTAGAGCATGAACCACAACTGCCAACTCAAGGTCATGGGTAGGATAGTTCCACTCATGAGGTCTCAGCTAGTGGGACCCATAAGCCATGACACATTCACCTTACATCTACACTATACCCAATCCAATTAATGAAGATCACAAAAAACAATATATCTATTTCCTGGTTCATGTAGAATCAGGACTAGGGCTATGGTCAGTCTTCCTTTCAACTCCCGAAAAGGCTTTTCAAAAGCTTCTGACTAGATGAACTGTACATCTTTCTTAGTCCAGGCCCTGAGAGCCACTGCTAAGCAAGAGGAATCTTGGATAAATCGCCTGTAATACCCTGCAAGCACAAAGAAACTGCGGATGTTGAATACATTCTTGGGATGCCCCCATGAAACATGATGCACACCTTTTCTGGGCCAACTGATACCCCTACATCAGATATAATATGACCCAAGAAGTGCACTTTATCAATCCAGAAGTGGCATTTACTAATCATAGCATATAGTTGGTGCTCTCTCAGTGTACTCATCATGATATCAATATGGGATTCATGGTCGTGTATGGAATGTGAATACACTAAGATTTCATCCATGAAGTCTAACACAATGGAATCAGCATACGGATGAAAAAATCAGTTCATCTGGACCATGAAGTCTATCGGTGCATTCGTGAGGCTGAAAAAATAACCAGATACTCGTACAAGCCATACCTAATTTTTAATGTTGTACATGGTATGTCAAATGATCACACAAACACATGGTGATATCCCGACCTCAGACCAATCATGTAGAAAACAGTTTCTCCATGGAAGTGGTAAAATAGATCATCTATACAAGGAAATGGATTTCGATTCTTTACCATGAGCTGGTTGAGTGGACGATAATCCTCGCATAACATCAAGGTACCATCTGCCATCTTAGAAAAAATGGATAGTTGAACCCCACAATAATGTGCTAGGTCTGATGAAACCCTAAGCCTCTATGTCTTCAAACATATTTTTGAGTTCCTGTAGCTCTGTTGTTTCCATCCTATTGGGAGGAATAGAAACTGGTGCTGCACCTGGAATGAGCTCAATAGTAAACATCATGTCTCTCATAAGGGGTAAGAAAGAGAAATTTTCTGGGAATACATCTCTGAAAAGGCCTACCACTGGAGGGAATTCAACTAGGTGTGTTCCCTAATCGCTCATGAAGAGACATTCCAACAGAGCTATCACTCTGCCCAACCCTGTGTATTTAGGCTTAGCTCGGTCTACCTGCATATCCCATTCTCCTTTGTGAAGATATATGTCACCCTAATGGGATATAAAGGAAACACAACGATGATAGAAACCCACTTTGGAATGATAAGGGGAAATCTAGTTCATACTGAGGATAAATTCGATGCCAGACATATCAGGGATATAGAAATTCCAATCAAAATAGTACCCACCTATCTCGAGGGGCACTCTTGGAACTTGTGTATTCCCTCTGTTCTGGCCCCAAGCGGAGTGTCAAGAGACATGACATCGCAAAGGTACTCAATTGAAAACCAAGACTCTCAAAAATAGTAGAAGATATAAAGGATTAATGAAGGAGAGAAAAACATGTAAGTTGAAAAAGAGGTTAGGTACATAGCCTGCCTATAAGCACTAAACAACATACAACCTACCTCAAAGGATGGGATTCAAAATGGAAGAGACAACTAAATTGGATTACTAATCATGTTCCACAGTCCAATCCATAGTAAAGTCTAGCTAATATCTAATAGGCTATCACAACCTTATATTCAACAAACCATTATTTCAAAATTTCACCAGTACGCACAACAACACTCAAATGAAAATAAGAAAATGCACAATGAAAGTAGATATGGAAGTGAAATATACATGGCATTTAAATCCTATATTCCCTATTATGATGCATAAAATGTATTTCCCGCATATCATCGGGCTACAATGGTAAACACATTATTTCAACAATAAAAACACAATAACAACTCAATACAGGTGAGTCACCCAATGGTAAAATCATATCAATAATAAAAGGCATAATCAACAACTGAAATACCAACCTAGGTATTTGGGTTTCCCCTATACATGGGTTAGATACGTCCAAGCATAGGGTAAATTCCAAATCTCTATATACTTGTATTCTGTGTAACCCAAACAATAAGACAAAAGTAAAAACCCCTCTGATGCCACTTTGTAACAACCCGATCCTACTCACCTCTAAGACGGTGGTTGTACTGGTATGTCACCTATCCTCAAGTGCATCTCCCCAAACACCAGAGGCTGCCGACTATCAGTGAGAGCCCTTTTTGTGTATGTGCGGGAGACTATGCCATCATAGGTAACAGATAATATCACTATGGATGTAAACAACAAAAAATAATAAGTAGAGGAAGCATGTGAATAATTGAACTTCAACAGATGCAATGTAAACAATCCAACAGAATATTAAAAACCGAGTGCATAAACTCACAAAAGAGTGTCATGCCTTGATATGAGTCTACACTGAATGTACGGAAAACAGAACTCAAACACACAATCAACAAAAATAAAAGACCCAAGCAGAAACTGCATTGTGAGAAATGCCTGATCCTATTCCCTAGTCTCTATCCTAAGCAGTAATGAATAGTCTAGCATCAGAAGCTGCATGCTTCCCATTTTCAATATCTGCGAGCATGTAATCTACTCAGGTATCAACGATGCCAAAGTAGGGTGTGAGATAAAATCCTAGTAGGCCAGCACCCATGGTGTCTAAACCTTTCCATTTCATGAAAAAAAATAATTCATTATGCCATTACATAACCATTTTAAATAAATTAATTTCAGTGCAATGAAATAAATAAATCTTCCCAGGTCCCAAACGACACCCGTTCCTGGTCGCTGCTTCAACCTAAGCACGTAGTTTGAAAGGGTACCTGTTAGAAGAAATGAATTAACACACATACACACACACACACATATATATATATATATGCGTGTCTGTGTGTGTAACATAGAAATCATGTTCAAACCAGGAAAAAGTATATCCCAAGATTGTTCTTTTACTTGCGTTCCATGTCATGTGTCAACCATGTGCACTTCCACATATCAAAGAAAATTACTCAATTATCAAGAGGGTCAATTAGCAATAACATAACCCTTATGTGAATCATTATTTAAGTATCAAGTTGAGGGTTAGAGTCTGATCCCCCCTGAAGGTATCGCTACAGAAGATCCAACAATTTTTTCAATGGCACCGAGCCCATCCAAGGTAATCTTTGGAATGTCCATGTATCACCTAAGACATGGAATTACCCTGAGTCAATCCCAATCTCACAAAAAGGGGTCGAGTGTCATCCAAGGCTATATTAGCCACATTTCCAATGGATCTGTCCTGATGGGCTCTTTTGGAAGCGTTATCACTCAAAAGTATTAGAAATTCTAGGGAAGTCTCGGTCTGACATAGCCAACGACACCGCACCTGACACATAGAGGTAACCCGTCTGGAATGGAGGATCTAAGTGCGACCCTAAATATGGGACCGACCTCCATTATCCACCCTAAATTTAATTAATGTTTTCACAGTTGCAGATATGACATAATCAGCATATAAAGTCGCAACTTAAAAAAACCAGATACAATTGTGCATCACAAGGCATAAATTTAACAGTACAACACAGCAACCTGTAAGGAAATATACATATCAAATCAACCTCAGCAGATAATTCATATTTAAATTATAAACAGGTCCTCAAAACAAGTGCCAATGATCCAACAATTTATGTTCGTGTTCAAGAAACTATTTGTTTAATTTAATTACTATAAAAAGTTTCTTCGCAACACATGAAATTAATCAAACAATAAACATGGATAATGACAGAATACACTGATCATGTCAGCATGCCCAAAAGGGTTCCCTACATTGTTTCATTAATTCAAACAACTATTCATTAAATAAAAAAATAAAAAGGTGTTGTGAAATACCTACAACTAATTAAATTAATAATCTGGATAACGGAAAAATATACCAAAAAAGTTGGCACACACAAAGGGGTGTCCGATCTTGTTAAAAAAATTCAAAGAAATTAATCTAAGGTGATTAGTGATGGAACAATTAGGCAAAGAAATTAAGGTAATTAAATTGGGTAAAATTTCACAAAGTCGGTACGCACAGATTAACGACACAACGACGCATTTTTATAAATCACAATGAAATGGAGGGAAACTGAGTAGGCACCCTACCTTGTAGTCGTAAATGACTCAAAGATCTGTGGTAGGTTTCGAGTTGACCTAAAATGGATAAAAACGAAGGATTTTATAAAAACCCCAAAATAGTGTAAGAATATTCCTCGACAAACTGCGCGCCAAATACTCAATGGAATTGAACGATTCCACTTGTACAATGTAAGCCATTCATTAATTTTTACTTATAACCTAACGACGAAGGAATCAGACATCAGAATGAGGAGTAGTGGCCTTACAAAGGGGCTGCTGGTTGGTGTGACAGGATTGAGGGGTGCGACGTGATGATGGGAGAGAGAGAGAGGAGAGGAAAAAAATAACAGACAGAAAAATAAGAAAAATAAGAAAAATAAGAGAAAACTAAAAGATAAGGAAAAAGGAAAAAAAAGGTAAAATAAAAAAATTAAACGAAAGGAAAATAATAAAAATAATGAAAAACGGAAATCCCCCATTTTAATTATTTTCATTTTTTCCATAACCCCCTATTTATTTTATTTCAGAATTTCTATTTATCCTTTCTTAAATTCTTTTAAATCTTCTTTTAATATATTATTAATCTTTTAAAATAATTAATTAGTTATTTAAAACTCGAACATTATGTCAAAGAGCGGCGTGACATTATTCATGAAACATCTATAATTATTTAAATTAAATAAAAAGCTGCTTAGGACCTACAATTTGGTGCGCATACATGTGCCCCTCATCTCTTAATTAATTAGACAAAAATAAAGTAAAAATTATAGGTACCTGATTAAGGTCGGGACATCACAGTTTGGAAGTTCATAACACAAGACTCATATATGAATAAAATAACATGTTACATGGATGCATAAAATATAAATATGACATAATATTTTGGTGTACACATAATAATATAAAAACACCTCAATAGTAATCATGACATATTGATGATAAAATCATAGTTGACTGGGTTAACTACCCAAATCATCGTAGTAGTTAAGGTTAAATTCCACAGACAATCATAATAGATTGGATTCGCTCTTGAAACCATTTTAGAATTTTATAATAACTATTAATAATATTATTTTGAATTAGTTCACTCCCAAAACCATATTAGTAGTAAGGGTTCACTCTTAGGACCATCATAGCGGATAGATTCCCTTAATAAACTCGGTTCACTCTCCATTACAGTTGTACTAATATAATTAGTTATCAATATTTACCCAATGAATTTGTGGGATATATAATTTTATAACCACCAATAAATTAATTTAAATTATAAATTTGTTTTTTATAATTTTTCAACATGTAAAAACCCATGAAATTAAATGGGTAGAATAAACATTTCATCATATCATAACACGTGGAAAAGAAATTGGTGTAGCAAACATCATATCATCATAATCATTAATTGTCCGTAGAAATAATAATGATAGTATCATTGGATCATATATCAATTAAAAAATTTGAAACATCCAAAGATGTTATCAAGGATTAATTTTTAAAAGAACTCATTGGAATATTTCCTAAGGAAATACACAACTAATTTTGAAATATATTAATTATAATATAAATAATTTCAAAATATTATGGAAAATATTTTCATTGAAATTACAAGTAAATATTATAAATTAATATACAAATTATTGAGAAGTCATTATGGTGTTGAATTTTATTAATGCTATATATTATCAAAGAAAAACCTTTCTTCCATATTTTGGTAAAATGAAAAAAACCCACCATATTCGGAAATTGAAAATATTATTCATTTTAAAAAATATATAATTTCTAAAATTGTTAATAATGACTTTAACAAATCAAATTATAATAGTAAAAATCCTTTTTAAAATTTTTTTAAAGTACTTTGATATGGAATAACAAATTTCGAATAAAGATATAAACAAAGATTATTTTTATTATAAACATATTTTTAGTGTCTAGAGTACAAAAGGCGAGGAAAATGATTGGAAAAACATTATTATAATTAACTAACAAAATAAGAATAAATTTCATTATTTTTTTGAAAGATATATCATAATAATTTTTCATAAAAACTTAACCATAATCTATTTTGATAAATAATGAGACTTTATCCAAAAAATCATTGCCGATTTTGTAAAATTTGAATTAAAATCCCCATAAAAGGAAAAAACATAGATTGATATGTAAATACACATAAAATTAATATTTTTAATAAAACATACATTAATGATCAATATATATACTACATAAAAGAATAAGTTGTGAATATGGAATGTATCTCATAAAAATTGATGTAAGATGAAAATATCGTACCTTGAAATTCATATGCTTCAATGAAATCTAGTTTCATGTATAATAAATATTAATTTCATATACTTGTATAATAGAGTCAGTTATAAACATATAAAATCATATATTATCCCACTATAATATTTCAAAATCGATTAATTAACAATCCTTTATAAAAAATCATTGTTTCTGAGTGTTAATTATTTCGTTCATTTATAATAATTTTGGTTCAGTGGTTCCAGTCCATGTGCATGGATCATGGTTACATCCTCATAATAATTTTATCCATAGTATTTAAATATTAAATATTCACTACATACATATTTCTAGTAATTTATAAAATATAAAATAATAATAATAATTAAACCATTTGTTGGGATGGCAGGCCATACATACGCATGATCGATGATTTCACATTTTGACGGGTTGAAAGAAATAAAGGTGACTAATAATTAATCATTAAATAATATTTATAATATCATATATATCATATATAATCATTAAATCAATCCTTATTACCATCAAATTAAAAGGAAAAGAAAACATGAATTACAACGCTTCATAGAGGTGGTTCTCTTAATTTATGCATGAGCGACATTATTGTTTTCAAACAGATTGGAAGGTAATAAATAAGACGTGCTATTATGATTAAAAATTATTAATTATGACTTAATTATAATATATAATCATTACACACATAATAATAACCACCCATTAAATATGGGGTTCTACATTCTATTGTTCTAGATAGGGATGCCCGGTTTACATCTCGTTTCTGGAAAGGTCTATAGAGGGATTTGGGTAAAAAATAGTTTTTGAGCATAGATTACCACCCCCAGATGGATGGCTAGTCAGATAGAATGATTTAGTTGCTGGAGGATGTGTTTGATCATTGATCCTAGATTTTAGGGGATCTTGGGATATACACACACCCCTTGTTGAGTTTTCCAACAATAATAGATTCAATGATACTATACTGATGGCTTCATATGAGGAATTGTTTAGTAAGACATCCTGATCACCCCTATGTTGGCTGGAGTTTATTAGGACATCTTTAAAAGGATTTAATATCATACATAAGACTTCTAAGAAGGTTCAGTTGATTCAAAAACGGATGGAAACTGCACTGTCTCGTCAGAAATCAATCAAAATTGCAGCAGATGGCCTTTGTAGTTTGAGGGTAGGGATCATGTTTTCTATGTGTAATACTGAGTTTGGGATATAAGATAATCAAGAGACAAGGTAATATCTCACTAAAATATGTTGTCCAGTTTGATATTTAAGAGAGGGTTGGGCCAGTTGCCTATCGATTGCAGTAACCTCATAGGTACAAGGATATGCATGACCTCTTCCACATTTCTCAGTTGCAACATTACTCTTCAGACTTATCTTACATATTTCATCCTAGGGAAGTAGAGTTTTAGGAATATTAATCCTTTTAAAATCAGCCAATTCATATTGTGGATCGTAGCATGAATGTTCTCTATGGTCGATCTATTCCTTTAGTATGGTTTTTATAGCATCATTAACGAGTACAAAATGAAACCTGGTAGAGGGAAGCCGATGTACAATTGCAGTGGCCAGAGTTATTCTCTGATGTTTCTTCACCATCATTATAAGTGAAATTAATGGATGAATTGATTTAATGGGGGAGTTTTTAGGAACGAAGTTCCTCCCTTGTAATATGGATTATCCCTTTTTAGTTTTTACTAATGAAAATTGAGGGAGAATATTTCAAAGGTTGGATGCATTCCATTTACACGATGTGACTAGGAATTACATGCCATGTATTTCCAAGTACACACCGTGTAATTATTCTTACACTCTATATAATCCTAGTACAAGGCTACATAATGACATGGCTTGCATTTGTACGAAAATAATGTGTAGTTTCTAGTACATTCCATATACATTTGTTTTTTTTGATTAAATCCGGTAGTAACATCATTTTTTGTCAGACATATAGAAATGATCCCCTTCGATTAGTAGTGTGCCCAGGAAAATCCGAATGGGAATTTTCATCTCATTTTGATGTCTGACACCCATTTCATACACCGTCAAATCCATGAAATCCACACGGTGAGTGCTAGATTCCTATTGAGCCTTAATTTCAGAATTCTTCAATTGACCGAGTTATTGAAGGTCGAGCATTTATTCTTGGTTTATAGATCTACTTTCTTGTAGGCCGAATCCAATCCAAACATTAAAAAGGAGAGATGTATGAGTATGAGTTTGGTACTCTCATGCCTTTTGCTAATTTCAATATTTATTATATGCGTCAGAGTGTCGTGCTCCCATTTTTGGGTGTCTCATAAATTGACTAATAGCCTATGTTGTCAACTAATGTTCATTATCTAATTTTTTATTTGATTGTAAGACATGTTTGATATTGTTTTATTTGATTGAGGGACACCCTATGAGTGCATTTTCCATTGGATAAACTATATTTATCCATTTGGCCTAGGATTCCTTTGATTCACCTTTTCGGTTGTTTAAAATGGAATTAGTTAATTGAATGATTTTCCCATGTGAGATAATTAATGTTTATGCATTTTGATAGTTCAATTCAAATGTTAGGCTTCTGATATGAGTTTCACATGTGATTTTAAAAATTTTAATCAAGGAAATGGTTGGATTACTTGAAAGGATAGTGACATGTCTGATTCCCACATGATTTATTATTTTTTCAACCATGTAATAGTGTATGTTACATGTGTTATTTTGATGATTAAATGCTTATATTCTTGTTTTTACCCTGAGACATGCTGAAATTATTATATTACAGGTTTTGACACTTTCTCATGATAAAATGAATATATACTAGGTTTCGACCCTGATTAACTACTGAAATACTTATATAGAATGTTTAGATCTAGTTTTGTGATATGCTATGCCATGGTTATATAGTTTTGGTTAAATACAGTAGGATTGGTTCATGAATTCGACTATAGGATGTCAAGACAAGACATAGTTATAAATTGAATAATTAAATGAATCCAAATATGATGCATCTTACAAGATACAAAATTATCATTGATTCGGTCTTCAGTTATACTTTCTTAGATGGTATCCTGAGACATCTGTTGTGCTTATATGTAGACCTGTTTACATTTGAGTAACTTCCAATTAACTACATTCTCAATAGTGCATAGCCTGTTATATATATTTACTGATTGATTGGCACAAATCATGGGTGGTTTCCACCTAGGATTAAGTCTCACACCCAGATTGGGTCATTCTTTTTGGACCAAATAGATTATATGATTGTATGTGTTGATAAGGGAAAACACCCTTCTGCAGGTTCATGGTATAATGTAATGGGGAAGGAGAGAATTTCAACAAAATAATGCTTGCGATTCTTCTTAGCTTACTTTGTTTTTTTTTTGTTTTTTTTTTGAACATATATTTTGTATTACTATAGTGTGCCTATTTTAGATTTTTTCTTAGAACATAACATGATACATCATCTTTTGTACGAAATTATTTTTGGTTACCTCTAATATCAATCTTCTTTTATTTATGTTAGTTGTACTCCATTTACTGCGTCCTTTATTGGATTATTATTTATTCATCCACGTAACAATCCACCAATGATACAATAGTCTCCCCAGAATCACACCCTATGCCCTCGGTACTAGTCAGCAGCCTTTGGCATTTAGGGAAATGTGCTTGAGTCCATGTGGTTAACTAGGTATGGGGCACTAGTTGAGTGGCATCCATAACCGGGACATTACAAAGCTGTATAAGAGGATTTCGTTTTTGGTTTTCTTTATTGTTTAGAGATAATAGGAGATAAAAATAAAATGGGATTTGGTGTTATGTTTTGCTCATGTGTAGCTACCCCGCGTTTAGGGGAAAGCCAAATTACCTCTAATTGAAATGTGATTTTTAGATTTTGAGCTATTACAATTGATTCGATTTCATCGATGGGGGACACAATTGTATTTGTGATGTTATTATTGATATAATTGTTGTTTTGGCTTATTGAAACATGATGATACGAGGGGATTATATCTCATGCATCATATATTCACTTATTAGAAATCACATTTCGGGCATTCTTTCTTTTCCATTTAGAGAGCATTATTGCTTTCATGTTGTTGTGATAGATATTGTTCTAGATATGAATGATTATTTTATAGGTACTATGATAGATATGACTACTACTGTGATATGCGTATTGCTACATGTCATGGTTGAATTGGATAGACACCAGAAATTAGTTCCCTAATGAGTATGTATCCTCTTGGATAGGAATTTAGTGGATCATATTTTGGCTATGAGATGAAATTGTGTAGTTATGTGATGTATGTAGATTCCATGATTTTATTTGAGAGTAGTATGGGTCCCCATAGATTGGAATTTGGCACACCATTTCTATATAATTAAAAAACAGGGGTTTTAGGGAAGTTTCTGAGGCTTACTGTCTCTAAACCCAGACAAAATACAGTGTGGTCCTACAAACACATTCCATGTGTTCTATTTTTTGGGATGAAATAATTTTTTCAAGTACATGTCGTTTATCTTATGTACATGTTGTGTGGTATTTTACCATGTAACTAGACATTTGGGATAAATTAGGGGTTGTTGATATTTGATTAGAAGACATTGTGTCACTTATGTACACCCAGTATAGTTTTTCATAGGCTATCCTTATGTTGCTACAACCATGTAATAGTTCATTGCTAGGAGGGAAGACATGAGTTCATGTCATGTGTCATCCTAACAAATCATGTACCTTGGATGTTTGCATGAACAAGGAAGGTGGAGTTACATGCCCATGTGAGAGTTCAATGGGACAAATCATGTCTAGGTTCTACACGCCGTGTCACCAACTTTTGTGCAATTTTTAGACTTTTATTCTCCCAGTTAGTTGTAGTGCTCTTGAACTGTGTACCGTGATGAATAATCCTGTACTAAGGGCTATTTTTTGGAACTTATAGAGTAATTACACTAGGAAAACCTCTAGTAGTACACAATAAGGGTGGCGATGAGCATACCCCGGAGGTGGTAGGCCATGGTATACTAGTGGATGCTCGAATCGTGCCAACTAAGGAACCATTGGTTATTCTGAACACAGGTGTTTAGGCTTTGTTCTACGATAACATCAAGTGCTTTATGAATACCTTCTAAGGAGCTTCTCATCTTACCACTTCTGTGGATGATCTAACAAGAGTGTTTCAGTTGCAACATCCTCTCACTATTTCTAGGAATGTGGGACCATGGGTTGTAGAGTCATGGATAGAGGTCCTGTTATCTATATTTGAGCATTTGGAGATTCATCCTGGGTAGAAGGTCTTGCTCACAACTTATATGATGTGTGATATCACTAAGATATGGTGGGATGTGGTTACATAAATAGAGAATCATCAGGACATGCCTTGGAAAGTATTCCAGAGAGTATTCAATGACTATTTCTATCTTAAGACATTAAGGGCCCAAAAATCCATGGAGTTCATGTATATGAAGTAGGGAGCTCTACTAGTTGTGGATTACATAGCTCATTTTACTGAATTCTAGCACTACATACCCATTTTTATGGTTGACGATATTTAATTTCACAGAGCTCCAACACTTTTCACCTATTCTATTCACCTCCATTTTAGCTTCTACACTTATTGATAAAAGGGCTTCACATAGTTTCATATCTATGCCTATTGTAGAGAGCCCAGGGATCTCTATTTTTTACTTCTAACAATTTTATGAACCTAGAAACTCTTTTAGGGATTTGAATGTTATGTGTGAGATAGTTCAATGAGTTCCCCCTTGAGATTGGTGGGTGTCACATTGATTGGGATCTCTATGACATAGAGATGATAGAATTTTATTTCATCCTCTGAATGGATTGGATGGTATCCTTTCCAGATTTTTTTGATTATTGTCACCCTATATAGATTTTTACATCACTAGAGGGATGATCATTTTTACAAAAGTGAGATTGGGATGTCTATGAATGCTGACATGGACCTGAGCATCATGGGTTGTATGGGATGAAAGCATAGATTTCTGGTTTATACCTTAATTACTAGGGGTCATGTCATATGGATTTCCCTCCAGTGGTTTTTCATTTAAGGGATGTGTTCTTGGATGATTTTTTAGGTTTACCTCTAGAAGGAGAGGTATAGTTATCTATTGAGCTAATTCCATGAGCTGCATAGATATCCATTCCCCCTTATTTTATGGTTACAACAATGTTGCACTAGATTAAGTGATATATATTGGAATTAGAGGTGAAGGGGTGTATTAGAACTAGTTCCTCTCTATGGGTTTCACTAATCCTTTTCACAAAAAATGTGGATGGTACCCTTAGGATATGTGTGGTCTATTGAAAAATAAACTAGTTGAATTTTGAAAACCGGTATCCATTTCCATGGATAGATGAACTGTTTGATCAACTTTGAGGATGTCAAGTGTTCTCGATGATCAACATGAGGTTAGGATATCACCTTGTACATGTTGGACCTACATAAAAACCTCATACAACCTTTCGTAGAAGGTATGGGATATATGAGTTTCTAGTTATGTCATTCAGTCTCAAGAATGAATCAGTGGTATTAATGGCACTAATGAACCGAGTATTCCATCCTTATCTTGATTTTATTATTGTCGTTTTAATGGATGATATCATGGTGTATTTTTATAATCGACACGACCATACTACACATCTTGAGATCATTTTTAGTATACTTAAAGAGCATCAGTTATATGTTAATCTCGCAAAGTGCCACTTCTGGATGGATCAGATTAATTTCCTAGGTCACATCATCTTGTAGACAGGAGTATCAGTGGTCCTTGTTACGGTTGGAGTGGTAGTTACCTAGGAGAATACAAATAATTTCTTTAAGGTGAAATGTTTTCTAGGGCCGGATGGTTACTATATAAATTTTATACATTACTTCTCATTATTAGAAATGCTAAGGAAGGTCTTGACAAAGAAGGTTGTGAAGTTTGTATGTTCATATTCCTATGAGATAGCCTTTTAGGATCTGAATGGGAGATTAATGTCAGCATTGATACTGATTCTTCTAGAGCTATGCATGTGTTACACTATATACTGAGACACATTGGGAATAATTCCAACAGATGTTCTTATGTAGGGGGATCGAGTCACTATGTATGGATCATGACGGTTGAGGCCATATGAGAGTAATTACCAAACACATGATCTTGAGTTAGATATGATTGTTCATTACTTATTCTATTGTAAACATTAGTTATTTGGGGAGTGTTTTCTGTTGTACACAGACCACCAAAATCTCCAGTAAATCTTTACTCATCGTGATCCGAATTTGAGGTAATGGAGGTTGGTGGAATACCTTCAATATTTTGACATCATGCTTGCCTACATGCTTAGGAAAAAAATTAGTATCTAATGCACTGAGGAGGATGACACAGATATAGGTAGTGGAGTAGGATAGTAGCGAGTGGCAGCGTATGGCCTAGTTCTCTGTGATGCATTTGGAGGTTCCCGATAGGGAGGTACATACTTTTCTTATATCCATAATTCATAGCTATAACTTATTGGATAGAGTGAAGATGAGGAAACTATATGATTTTGTAGGCCTAGTTCATCTGGAAAATATGACTTGTAAGGACCCTCATCATAGTAAGTCCATTGATGAGGATGAAGTCATGCAGTTACAGGGTCATGTATGGGTTTCTTCAGACATGCATGAGAAAATGATGCAGGATTTTAATGCTTATGTTTGGGTGGTTCTTTATGGTGTCAATAAGATGTACAGGGATTAACATTGTCAATACTTGTGGCTAGTTATGATGAGATAATTACTTAGTTTTTTTTATGAGATGTTCCACCTGTCAGCAGGTGAAGGTGGAGTATCAACGACTATCTAGCCATTTACAATAACTAACAATTCCTGAATAGAAATGGAATGACATCATTATGGATTTCATGATGGTTTTTCGGAGTTCTCCCTTAGGTAAGGTTGCAGTAAGGATTTTTATTTACATGCTTATGAAGGTTTCACATTTCCTTCGGATCAAGGAGACCTTTGGTGTTGAAGATATGGGGAGGCTTTAGATCTGTTATATTGTTAGACATCAAAGGATCCCACATTCTATTGTTTTAGAATGGGAAAATCTATTTAAATCTCATTTCTAGAAAGGGATATAGATGGATTTGGCTAAAAGATGCTTTTATGCACATCTTACCACCCCCAGATAGATTTATAGTCAGAGCAAACAATTCAGGTTCTTGAGGACATGCTTCGAGAATGCATCCTAGATTTCCTGGGTTCTTGGGAGACCCACATCTCCCCTTGTTAAGATTTCCTTCAATAATAGCTTCCAAGATACTATTTAGATGGATCCATATGAGGCATTGTATGGTAGGACACGTAGATCATCCCTGTGTTGGCTAGAGGCAGGATGGACAGCTTTATTGGGACATTATCTCGTGAAGGATACATATGAGTCGGTGAAGTTTATTAAAAAATGGATGGATACTACACAGTGTCATAAGAATTCATAACATATTGTTGTAGATGAAATTTGAAGATCATGGATGGGTTTGTGTTTTCCTACCTATCATACTAAGGTTGGGACATAACATGATAAAAACACAGGGTAATATTTGACCACGATACATCGGTCCATTTCAGATTCGTGAGAGGGTTTGGCTAGTTTCTTATCGAATCACATCCCAACACTAGACTAGGAGATTCATATGAGTATGAGGTAGGTGGTCTCGTTAATTTCTCTAATTATCATGTTGATTATATGTTTCGGAGTGTCATACGCCAATTTTTTGGGTGTCACCTAAATTGAATATTGACATATGTTGTTACATAATGTTCATTAGGTAATATATTAATTGATTATAAATGTTGTTTGATATTGTTATCCTTGATTGTGGGACACCCCATTGTTGGGTTATCCCTTGGATGGCGGAACTTTAGCTGTTTTCCCTAGAATGCCTATAGGAATTCCTATGATTCCCTTTCTGTTTGTTTTAAAATGGAATTGGTTAATTGAATGATTTTATCATGTGAGATAATAAATGTTTATGCTTTGTGATGGTTGAATTCACATTTTATTCTTGTGATATAGGTTATCAATGGGATTATTTAACTATTGGGACTAGTAATGGTTGGATTATTTGAAAGGTTTGTGACATGTTTGATGCCCATGTGAATTATTATTTTCTTAACCATGTAATCGTGTAAATTTCATGTGTTCGTTTATTCTGAAATGCTAATCTACCTAGTTTTGACCCAAAAACATGTTAAAATACTTATATACTAGATTTTGACCCTGAACTTGTTGAAATGTTAATATACTAGGTTTGGACCCTAATTGATTGTTTAAATTACTATATAGTGGGTTTAGATCCAATTTGGTGTTATGTTATACCATGGTTATATGGATTTGAATAAATACACTTGGAGTGATACTTGAATTCTACTATAGGATTTCAGGACATTACTCAGTAACAAATTAAATAAAGAAATTAAATGATATATGATGCATCTTCCAGGCTAAATAAAAAGCTTGGATTTGGTATTCACTAATATTTTCTTAGAGGGTCTCTTGACACATCTGTTGTTCTTACTTATAGAACTGTTTACTTTTGAGTATCTTCTAATTTATTGGTTTCACCATTGTACACTGTCTATTATATATATTCACTAATTTATCGACATAGATCTTACTTGTTTCCCTACTATTATTTAGTCTCACAACCTCTTTGGGTCATGCTTTTAGGCTGAAATAGATTATATGATTTTAGTTGTTGATCATGGAAAGTTCCCTTCTACTGGTTCTTGATGTGCTATTTAGGGGAAGGAGGTCATGGGACCAAGATGACGCTTGTGATTCTTCATTTGTTTGTTTCTTTGGTTCTTTTGGAAATTATATTATGGATTACTATTGTGTACCTGTTTTGGCTATTTTCTTAGAACATAACATGCTACATCATCTTTTTTATTAAATTATGTTTGGTTACTTATAATATTTTTTATCCGCATTTTACATCAGTTTTATGTTGTTTACTAATTCCACTATTGTATTATGATTTATTCCACTATTTTATACTCTTCTAATGGGGGAATAGTTTTCCTACCATAACACATTAGGTCCTCAATTTTAATTGGAGGCCTCAGGTGTGTGGGGAAATGTTACTAAGGCCATGTTGCCAACCATTTATGGGGAACCAATTGAGTGGAATCCATATCTTTGACATCACAATCCATGAATATCCTCAATTATTTGAATGGTTAAATTATAATGACCATATATTTAATAATGATACATAGTGCTGAAACTCAACTCTATATTATGTTATTATTGAATTCTTTTTTAGAACATCGAGGTAAACCTCATATCATGATTGGATACAAAAAAGTATGGTTATTGATGTAACATTACCCCTTCATTTATGTAAATTTTCGAAATATGAAATATAGATAAGTATTAACTAATAATGATGATGTTTCCAGAATTTTTAGGGTACTCAAATACAACTAAAATAACATTGCGGCCATTATTTGTTTTTGGTAGTTTGACGACAATGTCCATGTTTAGGTTTCCCATTTATATTACTATATGGGTGACATTTATAACATCCCATTAGACCATTGTCTCTCATCCTTAACTTTTTCATATAACAAGAACCAAGATACATACCCAATAATATATTTTTTCATATTATTTGTCTAGAAATACTTCTTTAGATCCCTAATCATCATTATACATTTGGGATGAAAATTGAATGATTAATAATGATCCTCATCAAACAACTCATTATTCAAATCTAGTATTGGTGTAACACATAAATGATTCAAAAACATATCATTTAATCACAATAAACGATGAACATAGTAATATTCATGACCTTATTCAACAAGTCAACATATTCGTTCTACATCCCAATAATTTTCATTTAAATATATTATTTAAAACGCATTTGTGAAAAGTAAGATTTCTCCCATTACATCAATAATTACATAACCATCATATTATAATATAAAAATATTAGATATTTTCTTATCCTCGTCATAGATTAGATAGCATTATAATTTTGAATTATAGAATCTTCCAAGTTGTTATCTTCATAATGGTGATAATATATTGAGTAGTTATGATCTTTAACTAGATATCACCATATTCTCTAGTGCATATTCAACTCTTTTATTTTGAATGTATACTTTAATCATTTCTGATCGGTATATATATCACCCCTTTATTCATATTCAATTAGGTTCATTGTCTATGGAATCCATGAAATATATGTATCACTATGTATGAGACCCATTGAGAACTCAACTAATACATTTGGTGCAACAATAGAAATATGTTTAATAAAGACACTAACAAAATCCTATATTATAGAAAAAATTAAGGTTGAGTATCTTATAAACAATCATAGATAAATATAACTTTTGAATATGAATCAAGACCAGTTATGTATAAGTAATTTCAATTGAGAGTTCTTATTTTTCATTTTACTGATAGATGATCGTGGGCTGATATTGAATATAAACCAAGAATTACCTTCCTAAAAATTGATTTCAAACTTATTTAGATAAATCCAATACAAGATTAATATGTCATAAAATTCAACCGAAGGGAGAGTAACAAGATTTTCAAGAAGCACAATCCTTCAAACATCAACCATAGAAAAATCATACAGATGATATGTGATCATAATTACCATTAGCTATTTTTAATACAAATTAAAAATCCAATAATTGGTTTGTAACTATGATACCCTTATAAAAAAAATAATTTCATTACCTATATTCTTATACTCTACCACAAAATGGGATGTTAACCAATTGATCGTGTGTATAGTAGACTACCACTTTGTGAACCGGTGTAATTTATTTACCATCAGAACCTATCATAGATTGATATAATGATTTATTTAATTTATATATAATATATTTATGTCATAATTATAGTAATGGTATTATAAAATCATATATATCTTATTATCATCCAATCTATTGGAAAACGATAATGTCACTCATGCATAGTTCAGGACTACCACCACCACAATGCGATGTGATTCATTTATCATTTCCACATTACATAAATTGTAATAAGGATTAATGATATGAAAATATATGTGATATATATAATATATATGATATGAAATTTATTTTATAATGTTGAAATCTTTTTTACTTTTCTTTCCTTCCATCCATAAAATATGAAAAAAATGTTCATGTGTACGTATGGGCTACCGTCTCATTGAACGATTTATTTCATTTATATATATATATATAATTTTATAGATGGATCTAAATTTTTATTTAGTTAATATATACATTATTTATATATGATTTAAATTCTCTATTTTTTGAAGCATTATAAAATTACAAGGACAAAAATCTACCGAACCAATACATAAAAGAAAAAAGTAACAGTTATCATTAGGAATAGTGTTCTAATAATGAATTGTTCATAAAATAGAAATAAAAAGCTCGTAAAAAATCATATATGGTATAATATATATGATAAATTTCCAGTATTATACTTTTAATAAATCAATATTAATTATAGAGTAGGTTTGAACATGTATAACTGAAGTCAAACCTGAATTAAGGGATTTCTGCCTCACTTTTATTTCTATTAAACACAATACATATTCACCACTAGTTCCTATTATGTAGTGTATATAACTCCCAGAAATGTATATTATAATTATTATTATAAAAATTATTTGTATTTACATGTCTAGGATAGTATTTTTCTTTCATGGGGCTCATGATTCAAAATTTACCGAAGTAGTAAGGGTTTTATGTTATAATCATATTTTTTATCTGGATTATTTATGATTATGTTTATCATGATGAAATTTCATGATATATCTATCAATAATCTCATAAGATTTAAAATAATCTATTTATTCCTATAGAATATATGTTTTCTATTTATTTTAATCTCTATAAGAAATCAAAATATCTAAAGAACTTTTGTTAAGGAAAACTGTGTTTATCTCACTCTTTGGTCAAAAATATATTTTCATTCATATGCATATTTTTTAAAAAAAATCTAGATATTTTTAATATTATTTTATAATGGATTAAATTTATGTTAACCCAAGATTTACATTTTTAAAAAATTGTTTATAATAAATAAATTTGTTATTTTCTAAATGAGGTACTTTTTTGTCTTTTTTTATAAAAGTGTTAAAGGAATATTTTATTTTAAGTAATATCATCAACATAATTACTCATCATAATGACCAATGATATATTTAAATTGACCTTTAATATATCACAACGTTATTTTTAATTAAAATTATTTTTACCACATTTTGTCAATTTTTTGTAATAAAATGTAATTTTCAAAGTGGAATGGTTATTTTCTCAATAAAATTTGGATGATATTTTAATCATATTTCTATTCATCAATGAAAAAAATATTTAATTATAATTATTATCTTCTATAGATATGATCCAAGGATAAAATATTCATAATTTATCTTAATGGTTTATAACTACGATGAATATATTTTCATAAAAATCATTAATTTTCTCAATGATTTATTATGATTAATTGTTAAATGATTACGATACACATTTTTTCTACGGCTTATGTCATGATTAAATGTTCATAAAACCCATTTCATTTCTCTATTTATGATATGATAAGTGTTTTATTATTCTGTTCTACACATATATATGGTTTTTATTTTTTTCATGAGTGGGAAAGGAATTATATATCTCTCTAATGAATTGGGTAAATATAGATATCTCATGAGATAAATAGAAAATGAATGATGAGTGAACCTAAAACAATAAGGGACATTGTCTACTAGGATATTATTGGGAGAGATCCATTAATACTATGATGTTTTAGGTAGTTAACTAATTCCATTATGATAGCACAGGTAATGATCCGTGACTACTAACGAAGTGATTTTCTATGTTTTTATCAATTCCAAAAATCTATGTGTTATGAAAATTTTATTCTCATATGGATCATATTCAATAATTCCTTTATGATGAATGTATTATAAAATAAATCATTTATAACATGACTCAATGTTATGATATTTGATATATAGGGTATGGTGTTAAAAATTTAAGTCTGCATTCTCAAACACTTACCCTCATGTTATTCTTATGGGATCATTCATGTCACCCTTGGATACCCTTACTAAGCATATGATCACACATTTTCTTATGTTTTCATTCACCAATTTATGAAGAGATGTATTAATAATGATATGTCTATGAAGGGTTCCATTTATGAAGAAATTATTGAGAGATTATGTAGTTCACATATGGCCAATTGTTTATGTATCATGGTCTACAAAGATACTAGACCAATAAAATTATGGCATGGATCTTCATGTTATGTAATGAGTATTCATTTAATAATATGTAATAACATTGTATGAAAAGTTTTTTAACTATATATCCCATGTTTTTTCACAAAATGTTTATATTCATAATCTATAAAAATAACTTATCCCTTATCTGATTCCAACTATAAAAACCTAGACATTTATTACACATTTAATAAATCTTTTCAATGAACACTCAATATATCTTCCAAATAATAATTCCTGAAAACCATAATATTTTAGCGTACATGGAGGGTTGTTACATAAAAATCTGATTTAAGTATAATCATCAACATATATAAAATAAATATTTACATAAACTACCCTTCTATAATCTTCATATGTAGTACACATCATTATAACCAATGGAGAATTAAAAAATTATAAGGGTCGTGCTTAGTCTTATAGTAAGGGTAAACATTAGAGATATTAATCACTGATCATATGTAATAATATCATAATAATACATTCATGATTGCATTCCATTATCAGTCAAAATCATACCCAAAAAATCATAGATCTTGGTTATGAGTGATGGCATAAAACATTTGTATTTCATAAGATTAGGGAGTCATCAACGAATTAATCACTATCCATTAGATAAAATAATACGTATATATACATTTCATAATTAGTTCAAATAATATGAATATAAACATTCCATTAATGTGTCACATCATCCTAGGAATATTATCAACATAATATTTTTAGGATAAATACTTTTACTGGCATACCAAATTTGATGAGGAATCATCAACTGGTTCACATATCATAGTAAACCAGAGATGAACACTTGCTTCTCATATCATTGTGGATCATGTATCCCTAACTATTTCCCATAGTGGATCAATCACATCAATTGATTTACAATAGTTACCAAATTAGATATAAGGCATCATCCAATGCATTGATGTGATATAATGAAACCACCCATTGTATAATTAATCCATAAATATATGTGACACAAGAACATAAACAATTCATTAATTGTGCATATCACAACCTATGGAAAACAAATGGGATTCGTAAATATATATTCATAGAATAATTAACTGATGGGAATTAAAATAGTTTCTTAAAATCATCATCATCATAATTCATCCAAATAAATTTTATGGTATCATGAGATCATAAACCCAGTGAAGTATAAAAATCATTAATGGATTATGAAATAGCATAAAATACCTTTCAATTTTATTTCATTAATTTAAATGAAAACATAAGAAAATATCATTTTACATTGATAACATTATTACTAAAAATCCTAGAATATTGAGAAAATAATTTAATTTTAACATAAAAATGGAATCCTATATTGTACGATTCAAATCAAAATGAAATCATGACAATGTAAAAGTTTTTCAATTTCTTATATGTGAGAAAGAAACATTCTTCCAATGATTTTATAAAAAGTTAAAAATTACTTGTTAGGAAATGATTTAGAAATATTTATTTTGTTAAACTTTTTGAATAATATCTATCATAGTGAAAATAGAAATTTTAAAACATTTCATGTATAAATATGAAGTTTAGTAAAATAATTTTTAAGATCATAGACATTGAAGAAAAATTACCTCAACCAAAGATGAAATAAGCTAATATTTTCTTTAAAAAGATCATAATTATTTTAGGTATCAAGAGATTAAAATGGTAATTATACATAAAACTATTGAAATATCTATAATAGAATAAGGAAATGGGTTATTTAGATAAGTATCATCTTATTTATCTCAATGGAAATTCAAGCATAAATAATCCCGATGATAATGGGATTAAAAAAAATATCCCTTACCACTTTTATAATCTCTTAATAAAAACATAATGAAAGTTAAGACATTATTTTTATTTGTCAATCCTTATAATTTTATGAATTTTTAGTGTCACAAGCCATGTCGGGTCACCATCTAACCGGCACCTAAACCAATACATGTAAAGTCCCGAAGGGCGTTCCCTATCCCCACATGCTGGAACACATGCCCAAGTATCATAAATAAGGTTTTGGGAATGAGTTACTGATGTTTAGAAACATAAAAGACCAATAATAATAAATAAACTGAGTCTGAAAATTCAATCCAAACAAACTATAAACAGAATTATGAATTGAATTAAATGGTTCTAATATAATACCCTAGAGGGAGGAAACTAAAAATGAGTAGCATGTCTAACTCAAAGACCACCTCATGGAAAACGGACATCACCCTCAAGCTATATTCATAACATGTCACCAAGGAAATAAACTGGAAACCCAAACTACCATCTCAAATGAACATTCCCTTAACTGTGTCAAACATTACCATGTCTACTTATACCCAAATGTCTATGTAGGGTGTGATAATAATCCTAATAAGATTCCACCCAAAAATATTCCATGATATAAACATTACAATACAAAATAAAACGAAAGAATGTTTTCATAATTAGGAGATACTAGCAATAATTTCTAATTAATAAAACTTTTAATTAAAAATATTTCAAATGGAAACATTTAAATAATGAATAATTTTTGAGAAAACACACATACGACTGAGATAACCAACCAAACACTATGTATGTTGTTTCTAATTACAACATGACCAATGATCACTAGTCACACGAAACACCCCTAGGAATTATCTACCTTTGCATCCCTATGCACCACGTATCTTGATGAAATATATCTCAAAACCATAACTAATTACCTTATCATGCTTGGTCCACTAGGAGGGGACACCCAAGTGACCTAGTGGTCACCAAAAAATCATAAATAATTATTTATTGTTGTCATCATCAATCCTGCTATGTGAAATCGGGCCTTAGCCACTACTGAATCTCTATCACACTAGTGCTAGTCCACCGACCTATTTACTTGGGATTCCCTTTCTATGCTCTACGAAGTTCCAAATTTTATAAAATACAATTTTCACATAAAACCTCTAGTTATAATTCATACACACACCAAACAGTACCAAAACAAGTTTTCCTCATAATGTTGTTTTGATAAAACCTTTAAAAATTTTATAAAACAATTTTGAGAGGGAATACAAGGCTTTGCACATAAAATCTATTAAAAATCCCCTTTTTTAGGAAAACCTCCCACTAATACCATACCAAAATAGAATTTTCATCCCTCACATTCGTTAATAAATAAATTGAAAAAATAATAAAATGGCCTCAAATAACACAACATGGTTTACACATGAAAACCAATAAATTTCTTATAAAAATGAATCATTAAAATTAATTTCTTAATAAATGATACCAAAAAATGGTTTTCACCACAAATAATAGTCAAGGAACATGATAAATATGTCATGAAGCAGAAAAAATCATCAATGTATGTTTACACATGGAACCACTAGCCTTGGAGTTCAAAAACCAAAAAACAATTGACCGAAACTTCGACCACACCACTACCGCACCCCAAGTGAGTGAAAACAACACTTAATAAAGAATACTGACTAAGAAACTCAATTATAAACCCTAGGGATGAAACTATAGTAGCGGTAAAATCGGAACCTCAAGAAGGAGAGAAGAATCCCAAAAGAGAAGGAAGAAGGAAGGGTGAAAGCCACTTACTTGATGATCCTTGATGTGTCCCCCACTAATACCCCATTAAAAATGGGTTCCAAGGGAGAATGAGGTAGTTTTGAGGCCTTATATGGATGAAAGGTTCGAATAGATATGGATAGGGGAACATTTGGTTTAATTATGGAAGAAAAAATGTTAATAAAAATTTTATTTAGACCTAGACTATGCTCATGGTTTTCCCGTATAGCTTACTAAACTGTACAGGTAACCATTCACCTATTTCTATCCACCCTAAAAAACACTTTTTCTCTCTGAAATTCAGTGAGGGATAAGGAGAAAAAATTGGCAAAAAATAAAATAGAAACTACCTATAAAAGAATGTGACAATTCTACACACATTGAAAGCATTCTACAACAAAATGTTAACCTGAATCTTGATCAATATATAAGAATGGTTAGTCTTGGTCAACCCATGTATTTTTCTCCAAAATATTTTGAGAACCATTAGCATGATACAAAAGGAACTAGACTAATGGAATAGACTTTACTCTTAGCACATTCCATTGGGATTCAACTGTTAATATTGGACACTCAAATACTGATAAATCATGATCGATCTCTAGCTCTTCCTAATTCAGCCCATGGAACAGAGCCAGATTATACTTCTTCAATTGGGTGACAAAGAATACATCATGAATTAATTTCAACTGCGAAAGAAAATCTATCCTATGTTCTATCATTCCAATCTACACAGTAATCACTAAATTTCTAACATACCTTAGCATTATCATTCCTTTCATTCCCAAACGACGATGGCCCAAATGATATGACACCTTCAAGAACACCGGATCACCCACAAAGAAATCAATATCTCGATACCTCTACTATACATAATATTATTGGTGACTTCAATAGGTCAATAACTATTGCCTGATCAACTTGTCCTTCTTATATGTATCTTTCACAAGGATCGACCTGAACATTGAGGTCTCACCAACCTCAAAAAAACACATAGGGGACTGAGAAGATGTTCCATAGAGTACCAAAAAATGAACCATTATAATATAGGATTTATAACTGTTATTATAAGAAAATATAAATATCCCCAAATTTATATACCATTCTCCTCTGAAATCCAAAATACATGCATGATGTATGTCCACCAAAATCAATTTTTCTAGCTCCATCAGACCATATACATGGGGATAGAATGTCGCTGTCATCTTAATCTAGGACACCAAATCCTTCTTGAGGCCTTCCCAAAACCGAGAGGTTAAACATCAGGTCTCTATCTGAGACAGCTACTGATAAAACCCCATAAAGCCTTACAACCACATTAATATACAATCTACCTAAATCAACCACATTATTTTATCTCTAATTGGAATAAAGTGGGATGATTTGGTCAGGCGGGAAATCACCACAAAAAAAGAGTTCTTACTCCTAGGTGTATGAAGAAATCCAATGAAGAAATACATAGTGACCTCATCCCACTTCTAGTTATGAAAGTAAAATAGCTGTAGAAAACCAAAGGGCCTTTGGTTATCAACTTTCACCTACTGTCAAGTGTAGCACCTAGATATGAAATCGGATATGTCTCATCTCATACCTAGCCACCAGAACATTCAATGAACATCATAATAAATTTTGGTTTCCCCAGGATGAATAGAGCACTATGAATGGTTTCCATCACACAACATCTCCTTCCTCATAGAAAATGGAACAACTGAATGGACCTTGAAGCATAATATCCCTTTGGGAGATGAAGACCAATAGGAAGATATTTCCCCACCATGAAGAAACAACAAATACTGCTGACAACACTGATCCTTGGGATTATCAATCTGAATCATCTCTAAAAGAGGAGGAGTCAACTGAATAATTTCTAAGTATTTACCTCCACTGTGCTCATTGGTCTCTATATTCCCTTGAGAAATGAGTCCCATTAGAGTCCACTCGTCACTAGACATCCCTAAATCATGTACAAGAAATTATCTACTCAAGTCATCATCCACCACATTTCCCTTCCCTGGGGTATAGAAAATACCAAAGTTGAATCATTGAAAATACTCAATCCCACAACACATTGTTACATTGAGATCCTTATATGAGAAGATATAGGGTAGGCTATTATGATCAAACATGACAACAAAATATCTACAAATAAGTAGTGATGCTTTGTCATGAATGCATAAATCACCACTGGTAACTCCAAGTCCTGGGTTAGGTAATTCTTTTTATGTGGTCGGAGTGGGGGAGATCTATATGCCACCACATAATCACCCTGCATAAGCACTCACCCAAGACCCATACCTAAAGAATCATAATAAACAACATTTCCCATTCCAGATTTCGGAAAGATAAATACAAGGGTGTAGTCAACCTCCCCTTCATCTCTTCAAAGGATTCCTGACAGTGTGGGGACCATTTAAACACAACCCCTTTTTGGGTGAGTGTGGTCATGGGTGAATAATGCCTTGAGAAATCCTTAAAATACCGCCTGTAGTAACATACCAGGCTGAGAAAACTTCTGGTCGTAAACACATTCTTCATCTATTCCCATGACATAACTATAGTGATCTTCTCGGGGTCAAACGAAACCCACTTCTTCGAGATTAGATGACAAAGAAACATTAATTCCCTAATCCAGAAACAAAACTTGGACAAATTTTCATAAAGGAGATGATCGTAGATAGTTCCCAACAAAATTTTAAAATGATTCTCATGCTCCTCCGTGCATCCAAAAAAACTCGGTTGACTTCCATTAATACCACAATGGAATAGTAAAGATACTAGTTGACAACAGTATTCATGAGCACCATAAAAACCGCTGGAGCATTTTTCAATTTGAAATTCATGACAAGCTACTCAATGTGGCCGTACCAACTTTGGAAAGTTTTTTTAGGATATTTGCCTCTCCCACCCTAACTTGGTGTTAACCAGAATAAAAAAATATTTTAGAATACCAATTTCACACTTTAAATAATAATAAAAATCATCGATTATGAGAAAAGGATACTTGTTATTAATGGTTACCTCATTTTGCGTCTGATAATCGACGCACAGTCTGAGAGATCCATCAACCTTTTTCATAAAAAGAATAGGAGAAGACTAATGATAGATTCTTAGGTGAATGAATCCCCTGTATTCCAAGATTTCTAGTTGTATATTTAATTCTCTTAACACGATGGGGGAATTCAATACAAGAGAATATATATTGGTTGGGTTCGAAGTGCCAAATCAATCGAGAACTCTGTGTCCCACTCTAGAGGAAAGCCGGAAAAATGATTTGGAAACACCTCTGGGAACTCATCCACTACATGAGGTAATCCATCCTCAGGAGGAATACCATTATCCTCTAGAATAATATATGGAAATTAAAAGACAATATTTTCCATCTATGAGAGTGGATGACCCGCATGGCCCGACCGAGGAGCTCATTTCCCATGGAAAACCTAAGGGCTTCCATCAGGTTCCATGAATCCCACCCACCGCCTATAGAAATTGATATGCGCTTGAATGTGAACTAGCCAATACATACTGAGGATTACATATAAGTGGTCCATAAATAAGACTAGAATATCCCATTCCATCTCAACTCCTGACACGAAAAGCACAGTTGATAGGCACCTGACACCTTTCTCCTTCTTCTTACCCAACGAGGTCACCAACGCCATTGAAAAATACAAAAACGTGGTTGGAAAATTTAGGAGATTCACAAGATGAGATGATATAAATGAAACATATGAACTAGTATTAAAGAGAATAGAAACTATATAATATATAATCAAAAGGTTACCTCGAACAATCGAAGGCCCTACATCTTATCCCACTTGTGTCTAATCCACAACTTGAAGATTCTTGGTCTCTACCTGATAATAAATTCTCACCTATGTGTCTTCACTAAGATGGATCTTCCTATAAGAAAAACCAGTCCTTCCACGAACACCACAATACCAATATCTTACCATCCTAGATGGCTCTGACGGAATTGACACCCCCTAGAAGCCACAGATCCTACCCCACTCTGGAGTGGATGCGTCACCTTATATTTTTTTCCAAGTTTCTTATAGCCCGATACTGATAAAAAAGACTAAAAGTATATGTACATATTGGCCTGGTGTTTCTTTCCCTCTTGCACTGGTTCCATAGAAAATACCTTTCATAAGAATCCACAGATGAAAACTGGTTGGGAGGATTTCCTAAACTACCACCTCCCTTAATCCCCTGCTTCTCTCACTTATTTTTTTATAAGATGAACTCCCACTTCCCATCACTTATATTATCCCAGAGAATCCCGTCCTCCCCTTATGGTGAATCATTACCATACAAGCCTATTATTCCACCTCATCATAGGTCTCAAACTAAAAAAGGAATACCTGATAATGGATATCTTCCCGCAATCCTTCTTCAAACCTATGATCCTTCATCTTCTCATTAGATACAATCTCTAGGGAATATCGAACTAGATCAGCAAAGAGGTTGGAATACTCTATCACCGACCGGTCACCTTGAATGATCTCCATAGACTCTTGGGATCTGTCTTATGCCAACACCTCAAGATAATATTGGTCATTGAGGATAGCATTAAAGTCCTTCCAACTCATCTGCTCATGCTTCTAATCTTTAAGAACTGATTCCCACCACCTGCGACTAGGGAATTATAGCATAAATGTGCCACACTACTCCCTATCCTCCTCATTTGTGTCAAGGAATTATAACATGAAATCTATCATCTCATGTCAATCCTTTTCTTCCAGAGGCTTCGTGCTACCTCAAAAAGTAAGAGGCACGTCCTTCAGATACTCATGGTCTTTATCCATCATAGGACCACATTCAACTTCTAAAACTGTAGATAGAGTATGACCCACTTCCTACCAAATATCTTGGGCAACCTAGACCATAATTGTTACCAACATCTAATCATGTGGTCAAGGATAAATCACTTTAGCTACCTACCGTGGGTGAATGGGATATTTCAGGGGAGGCATGATGCTACAAAAATCAATAGTCACAAGAGAAATCATTAGAAAACAATTCTGAAGAAATTCAACAACAAAATTAAATATAAATAAATAACACTCATAAAAAATTAAAATAAACAACTAATTCACCCCACCCAATGTCCATGTATATTAGGTAGCCCGCACGTCCCACCTGGAAGATAAGTTAAACAATAATCCAAAACATCCCATGAAGACTTTGGGTCTTTCACGAGATGTGATATACAGACACCCTACTAAATACCATAACTTTGAGACATGAAAGACCTATCTCATATATAACTAGGTTCATCCTAGATAATAGGACCCAAAGTGATTAACGTCTTTTTGAAACCATATTTTCACAAACCAAGACTGGTCTCTATCAAACCAGTTCCTAGACCAGTCAAGGGAAAAGTCTGAAGGGCGTCCCCTTTCCCCCGAGCTATCACAAGTGTTTGAGTATCATAAATAAAGGATTGGGAATGATTTACCAATGTTTATAAACATAAAACAGCTAATAATAATAAATAAACCGAATATAAAAACTTTATCCAAACAAACCATAAAAAAATTCAGAATTGAAATATGATTCTAAAAACAAACCCAATAAGGTGATAACTAAAAAGGAGTTGAAATCCTAACTAAAATAACACCACATGGCAAGGGGACATATCTCTCAGGCCATCTTTACAACACCGCACCATGAATGGAGACTAGAAACCTAAACCACCATGTCCAAAGATCTTTCCCTTACATAAGTTAAACATTACCAATTATACTTACATCCAAAGGTGTAAGTAGGGTGTGTGACTAATACTAATAGGATGCCACCAAACATGATTTCATGATATAAACATTATAAGACAAAAAAATATTCTTGTTTTCATAAACATGAAGTGCTATTGATAAATTTTATGTGATGAAACATTAAATGAAAATAGATTTCAAGAGGGAAACCTTACAGAATTAACAAATTTAAAGATAACACGCATGATAATTAAATTACCAACCAAACACTCCATATTTTCATGGTTAGTACAAAATAACCAACGAACACTAGTCACTAAAAACACGTATCAGCACTAGCTATCTATGGAGCCCCCGGTACCTGGTATCTTAGTGAAATATGACTCGGAACCACAACCAATTATGTTTTCATGCACAAGACACAATGAGTGGACACACAAAGGGCCTATTGGACTCCAACTAATCATAGTTATTTATTTATTGTTTTCATAATTAATCTTGGTCAGTGAAACCAGGCCTTAGACACATCCAAATCACCAACATACTAGTCATAGTCTTCCCACCTAGTTACACGAGCTTACCTTTTTGGGATCAACCAAGTTATACATGTTATAAATACCATTTTCACATAAAAACTCCATTTGTTAGTTATAAACACACCAAAGAGTACCAAAAAATGTCTACCCCCCAATGTAGATTAATAACCCTTTTACAAATTTTATAAAACAATTTTGAGATGGATTACACGGATTTTTACACAAACTCCATTCAAAAATCCTCCTTTATGGACAAGAACCAACCAATACCATAAAAAAATTATTTTTATCCCTAAAAAATTTAATAAATCAATTTACAAAATTTACAAAATGGACCAAAATAAAACAATATGGTTTACACATGAAAACTACTAAATTTACGGTAAAAATACTAGTTTAAAATTAAACACTTAATAAATGCTACCAAAAATGGTTTTTACACCACAAATAATAAGAAATGAAAATGATAAATATTTCAAGAAAGAAAAAAAAATCATCAATAAAATTTTTACCTATAGAACCACCTACATTAGATGTCAAAACCCCCAAAAATTCTTGTGAAGCTTCAACCGCACCACAACTGCACCACAAGTATGTGAAAATGATCCCTAATCAATAATATTGAACTATGAAACTCAATATTAAACCCATGGGATGAAACCCTATCTACTAGAAATTTTGCACCTCAAGAAGGAGGGGAGAAACCCTAAAAAGAAGGAATAAGGAAGGGGGAAAATCCACTTACCTGATTATCCTTGATGTTTCCCCCACTAAATCCCCTTCAAAAAATGGGTGCCAAGGGGGCATGAGAGAGTTCAGATGCCTTTTGTGGATGAAAGGGTAAAATGGAGAATAATAAAAGAACATTGGGTTTAATTATGAATGGGAAAAAGGTTATAATAATAAAAATTAAAACCTGGACTTTTTTCTTGGGTTTTCTGCACAGTTTAGTAAATGGTGCCCCTACCCATGCACCTGATTCTATTCACCAAAAACCTCTATTTATATAAAATTTTGAAGCGGGAACCTAGTGGGAAAATATAAGGTACAAATAAAAGATAAAATACATGGATATAAGGACACATATTTTATAGTTAATATATACACCACATAAAATAAACATATTGTGAATATAGAATATGTCTCACAAAAATTAAATTGACATGAGAAACCCTTACATCATATCATGTATTGATTCGTATACATTAAAATACTATATATGATAAATATATATTTAATATAAATTATATTATAGAACCAAATTCATGAAAAATATGTAGTTTATTAATCCAATATAATATCTAACATTCCTTTTATAAAATATTTCATTAATAAAATGAAATTCTTATAAAAATTAGTATGTTTTCCATGATTTTTTATGTTTTATGGTTCTGAAACATGAATATTGGTCATAGTTTAATCATATATTGAATAAAAATTATTACTCAAGTATCATATTTATTCATTGAATAATATTTTATAATCATTATTTTATATCGATGATTTAAAATGAATTACATCACTTTGTGGAGACGGTAATCCGTACATTTTCCCGAGTGATGTTTTAACTTTTTGATTGATTTAATAATGGAAAGATAAATAATAGTTTACCATTATAGAATAATTATTATATCATATATATCATATATAATAATTTATTTTATCTATTTTACCATATTTTTTAATATGAAATAAAAAAATAATGACATCACTTCGTGGATGTGGTAGTCCACCCATAAGCATGAGTGACATTATCATTTTAAAAAAACTGTAAAAGGTAAGAAGTTAGGATAAGATATTTTAATTTCAAAATAGTGGCTATTTAGTATGTATCATATATATCCATTAAATCAATCATAATTACCATCCATGAAATATAGTTATGGAAAATTAATCATATCACTACCTGGAGGTGGTTGTCCATACATACACACGGGCGATAATTTCATTTCCAATTTTATTGAAAATGATACTGGATAGAGATTATTACAAAAAAATAATATAACCTATGTATATGTTAGATACTTGTGTTATTATATTGTACTTTTTAGGATATAAATTAGGGACTTAAATAAAGAGGTAAATAAAACAATGACATCTGTTAAAATGATTACCTATGATTTAATTGATATTCATTTGATATATTCTAAAGGAGCCATGGAATGGTATTTAGAATAAATAATAACTAGTATAACATTAACAAAATATTTATAAGATTTTTTATGGTCTTTTAATTCTGTTTTTCTCATGCTAGTGACATGAAGATAGGAGGAGTGGCGTCCTTTTATAGCAAGGAGAAGACACACTTGGAATTACCTAATAAATCTAAATATATAAAGTTATTTTACTTTTGAATTTGGATCTATGTTGATATATTCCACATATAAGACTTATATGATTTCAAATATTCTTATAAATTAAAATTTATACAATATTAGAGATGTTTTAACCCCTATTTCTTAGTTTTAACCCCTTTTTAACCCTTTTGATGATTGAAGTGATATCAATGTTTTTTACTCATTAGGGATCACGAATGTTTTTATAACCAAAAAATTAAACCATTTGAGTAATGTGGATGATATTATAGACTATATTTCATCCACTAGGTTTAATAGAATATTTCTTTTGATTTTAAATCATTTAATAAACCATTATTTATTATAAGATACCAATAAATTATTTTTTGGGACTGTCCACACAGATTGACTATTATGTTATAAATATTGAAAAGGAATACATATATTAACTTGTAATATGTTGCTTATATTTTATATTTATCTACCAAATTCATGGAATATAATAATTTACCCAAATTTTAGTACTTTTATAATTGTAAAATCATTTATTATAATTTTATTTCACATGAAGAAGCGTTATGTCATTGTTGCATAGCCATTTAAGGTAATTATAACATCAATGAATAAATTAACTCTCAAAAATAAATAAATAAAAACATTTTTTTTCAATATCACATGAGAAAATCAACACCATTCTTAAACATCCCACAAAATATATTTCATTAAATTTAATCTCTTTGATAGCTTGTGGAACATGAAACACCAAGTCTAAATGAGCCTTAATATATTATAAAATTATAACCTAGATATTAAATTGGGGGGAATGAATATTGATAAATTAATATTAATAATTATGGTAATCTATTATTTAGAAATAAAATAATATTTACAAAAAATAAAAAAGGAATGTTTCATGAACAATGATATTTTTTTAAAAAAGGATGTAGTAGCACAGTGTTCATATAAATAATAATTAATTTATTGAACTTTTAGAAATTTTATATGAGAAAATAAAATTTCTTCTTGAACCCACCATATTAAAATTATCTTAAGGTGATTTTTCTACATTTTTCTGAAAAATTCTATTTCTCGATGAATTGTGAAAAATACAGAATTTTAATTGAAACCTACATTTTCATTTAAATAATTGTCAAATATAAAAAATATTTTTATTTTTTAAAAGTAAAATAGGTAATATTATACCTAAAATAAATAATTTTAATTCATTTTAATTCATTTTAACTAATTTTATGTGGTATTTTTAAAAAATAAGTGCAATCTATTGAAAATTTTCTCTTTGAAAACCATCTTTCTTGCCGCATCTATAGGATTAATTTTAAATTAAGTTATTCTGATTATATGAAGAAAATATGTAAAAATGGATACCATATATGGGATCATAATTATTTATATTATATAATAATGAAAACATAATTATTTACCATAATGAATAATGAAAAAAATCCACAATTATGGTAAAAATGGATTTACCGAGGAGGTCAAATAAAAAATATAAGTGTTAAATGACCTAAAATCATGTATACAATCTATTTTATTTAACATTTATTAACATTTATTATGCAATTATCAAGAATAATTTATTTTTTAACCTTATTTAATGTGAAAAATGGGAATACCTTTTCAATCATTTTTTATTATAACGTGATGATATAATTGATTGGTTTATTTCATATATTTTAATTTTTTTATGTTAAAGTAATTATCTACAATAAGTACCACTTTATAAAATGGGTTATGCAATCATTATTCCTATGTAAAGCAGACAAAAACCTCACGAACAGATGTTGTTAGTAATTCCATTACAACCTATCATAGTTGGGTGTAATGATGGATACAAATTATATATATGATATTTATAAAATAATTGTACCTCTTGAGTTATTATATCATATATTAAATATTAATTTCCATTCCATAGGGGCTCCATTAACATCACTCGTGTGTACGGAAGATTACCTCCCTACAAAGAAATGTGATTTGTTTTTCACTAATGATTTACATGGATGGTAATAAGATAACATTAATAAATATATGTGATATAAATTCCAAAATAATTATATTAATTAAATATTATTCATTATTAAAATATAATACATCATTTTCTTTCTTACATTTTTACTTTCTTAAAGATTATAACATACTTCGTGTACGTGTGGACTACCACTTTCACGAAGCGACGTGGAACTTTATTATTCACTACACAACATGGATGAAATATATAAGTAAATTTAAATAAATTATTTTTTGTTTTTATATATTAATATTATTTTATAAAATTAAAAAAAAATTACCTCCATTCCATAATGATCGTTAAAAATTAAAATGTTAACCATGTGTATGATCTACTTATCGTCTCCATGATCTTAAAGTAATTCATTTTTCAAAACCATAATTATTTGTTTTTATTAAAAGAGTAATTGATTTATAAATAAGATAATTATTTCAGGATTATTATTCTATAAATGAAGAAACTACATTATACGTGGAATAACCATATCTTTGATTAAAAAACACGCATGAGAAAATGTAACATCCCAGGTAAATAAAGAATAAGACATATTCATATTTATTAATATTTTATTAATTAAATATTACTTTTTTTTGAAGGGGTTTCTAGGTACGATAGCGTGCCCGATACGCAATAATGAGTTTCTTTGAAATCTTACGTTACACGCTAATAATATAATTTCAAATGGTAGTTAACACGCAGCCGTTGTACTGGCTGGAATGAATATAAATAACTAAAATATGAATATATATGTTTGTACATTTATCCAATAAAATATAAAGGCTTAAAATAAGAAAGAAATTCAATTTTATACATAAATACATTAATATTCACTAAAAGGTTCATTTATCGCCTTTTGATGGAGAACCCTCATTAAATATAGATTTGGTCACTCTTATACATTCTTTTGGACCAAATTAAATCCTTCTTTATAATTGGGACATCAAAATTTACTTTGTCTATGTTTTTGTTATTCTTCCGATAAAGTTCATTTTTTAATGAATAGTGTAAAATGTTGTATTTTAATTCTAAACCTCTTTTTAATGTAATTTATTTATATGATTAGATTATCTTTTGAATTGGTTTTAAAGTGAAATTAAAAAATATTTTTACCATAAAATCCAATAGTGGTCGTTGGAATCAATTTCACTTTGAAATTGGACTTAAACTTGTGTCAATCTTTTTATACTTATTGTTTCATAAAAACACGCTATTTTCTCTGACAGTGGGAATTAATTATTAAATTAATTAATGAAACTTATATGTTGAGAATTTTGTAAAATGGACTTCATTTTTGAATTCGGAATATCAAATATATCTTAGGGTGAATTTTTGTTATTTTTCTGAAAAACATCAATTTTTGATGAATAGTGAAACCACTAAGTGGTACTTATAAAAACTGATTTTTCATTTAAATGAAATTTTACCACCTCTGTGTTTTTAATTTCAAAAATATGACATACATGGTTTTCATTAAGAATTAAAATGTGGTTCAATTAGATAAAAATAATTTTTTGGTGAATAGTAACTTATTAAGTTTTTAATCACGATTAGAGGTAATTAGTGCAATTTAAGGAAAAAATGATACTATAATAAAATGAAAATACCATGACACATGTCCTACCCTTATTGGATGTGTCATGGACAACCAATAAAATCCATGGGTCAACTTGAGGACCCCATGGAGCCACTTTGTTTGGGAAATGACATAAATAACTTTTTATTAAATGTTAAAGTAAAAATGACACACACATGAGATGTTTTACTAAAACACTTTTTACATGGGGTTATACAATTCAGATTTTTGACTATAAATAGTAATTGGAAATATAAAAATATTTCCTACATCATAGTATTTTTTTTATAATTTTTAGACATTATATAAAGTAAATTATTTATGACATCATGATGATACAGCGATGTCCTCATTATTTAACGATTTAAATAAAATGGAATGATAATGTAATATCTAAGACCTAAACATGTCCAAAACCTATTGGATGAGTGTATTTAGAACCCTTATCACCTTATCCTCGAAATAAATCAACGTGGGACCTCTTAAATCCGAATACCATTTTAAAATAATGTGACTTTTCTTTATATTCCAAGAGTGCCTCTCCTCTCCTCTTATAAAAGGCCCCCACCTCTACCTCATTTCACACACTCCTAAAGCCTTTGGATCGGCCATCCCATGCCCATTTACTCTCTCCAAATCCCTCTCCTCATCCTATAAGATTCCCTTTGGGCAGAATCCTTTCAATGGAAGCCTTTAGGCTCAAATCAAAAGGAGTTACACTTTTAAAGGTAATTCATTCTCTCATGTTCATTTGTTTTATTTTTCTTCTCTAACCCCCTAAAATCTTTTTATTTACTTCTTTTGTAACAACACCAGTATCTTAAATATACTAGGATGTTGTTATAAGATTTATTCAATCTACACTCTCACACAACTACATCAAATGGTTAAAGAACATACGGTTTCCGTGGATGGCGAAATTCTGCCTCCCGAAACGATGATTGTTCAATACTCATTTAACACCTTCAAAGGTGGACATTATGATGTCACTATTTTTATATTTGATATATAATATGTTTATTCATTCCTTAAGCTTCTGTATTTATCATTTATGGCGTACCATTATTGTTTCCATTATGGGTAAACACGATATCTTCATTTTAGGAAGTACGGACTACCGCCCCCTGAAAGTGATTTGATTCGTGAATATCATATGTGGGTTGTGTAAAGGATAAAGATAATGATATTATATATTTTATTATACTGGAATTATAATATACTCTTATATCATTATGATTCCATTCCAGAAAATACGAAATAGAAATGGAAGTAGCATTCATGCGTACGTATGGCTTACCTTCTCCATGAACGGTGCATTTTAATTTCTTACCTCTAAATGTGATGTAATATTATAAATACATGTATATGATGAATATATATGATATATATGTTATCCAAATCATTAATATCATTCTGGATATAACGAAACTTTGACCAAATTAACAACATGTAAGTGTAAGAAGTCTATTTTTGACTTAAGAACCAAATACCGACAAAGTGAACATTATAAACTAAAATAATTACATGATGTTCATAACATGATATAAAAGGAATAATTAACATGAAAAAGGTTCTTAAGAAAGTAGAGATTAACTCAATTTTATTATTCAGGAGATTAAAGAACGGTCGGGTCAAGTCGGATACGAGGTATGGGACTTCGTCTCAATCTCCTTTCATTGAGGCATATTTTATTTTATACACAGCCTTCTTTTATATGGTTTATAAACCCCTTTTAATTTTACGTTTATTCAAAAGGAATCTTTTTTATATGAAGCGTTTAATAAATGACAAAAGGGAATGTTTTTGTCGTACGTATGCGGCGACAATGTCTTCTCTGCCGTCGTGACCGTTATTTGAGTTTCGGCTTCCTCTACCAGCCATACCTTTTTTTAAATGAAAAATAAATACCATGTTTTACTTTGGTATTGAAAATGGGTTTCATAATGTTTTTATTATATCAATGTGTTGTATTGATATCTTGTGATTGAAATGTGGAAATGTTATGTTTCCTTTATGCATGTTTTATGTGATGTGATTATGTTATGGTTCTTAGGCATTATTATGAAGATGGGTGGTTCCGTGATAAACTAAGGGCTGGTGAGCCCGTTATAGCTATCCAATGCATTGGGTAATGCGATGGAGTGAAACGTTAAGGTGTCTCCGATGAGATTTAGGGAATATACTGTAATGGGTATTCCAAACGTAACCAAGAGGGTTACTCCCTACGTAAGAATGTTATGAATGCCTCAAGTTACCTTTATGTTTTATGATTTCTACGATTTGTTCATGATTTTATGAGGTATGTTAAATTGATTATGTTTTATGGGTAAAGTATGATTTCATTCTTATGAATATATGAACTCATGTTTCCTTTCCTTGTTTTTTTTATATAACCCATACTGAGCTTTTTATGTTCATCTCAAGTTTTTGAAATTTTTTTCACAGGTCGCGGGAAAGGTACATGATAAGATGATAGTGTCAAGGAAGTGTAAAGAAGGAATCCATGTTTTATTTTCAATATGTTTTTGTTGATGGGAAAAAGAATACTATCTTTTATTGTAACCACTTTGTTTAAATGTGGGTTGTAATGCATGTTTTAAGATCTAATTCTCTAAAACTCTAAACCCGAAAAGATCCTCAACGTGTAATCTTGTGATAACTCAAGATTATGTTAGGATTAAGGCTGGGGCCTTATAGTTGGTATCAAAGGTCGATTTAGATAACTTTAGGAGTTAGAATTCTATGAAATGATTATCCAAAAGTTTTTTTATGGTCAAATTGAAATGATATAGCATTTAAAGATTACCATGTTGCTTTATCTAAGACATGTTTCTTCAGAATGGTTTTCCGCAGAGGAAATAGAGATGTAGTGCTAGGAAGGTATATGGAAGGAAATAACCTTCCGAACCAGAATCCTGGGATGGTCGGAATTGGAACTGAACAGTTTGTTGCAGTAATGGCAGAGTCGACTCAAGCGATAAATGGTGGTGGTATCCATGCATGAGATCAGCCAGATCAACCGCAAAGGAACATGTCAGTGGTGGAACATTTCATGAGGCAACATGCCCCATCATTCAGAGGATCATATGACCATGTGTTAGCTGATGGGTGGATTAAAGCACTAGAGAATATTTTCGATTTCATGGGGTGTTCAGACAATCAAAAGGTTAGTCTTGCTATTTACCGTTTGGAGGGTGAAGCAGATCAGTGGTGGTCGATGGTTAAAAACATCAGGGACGCTGATGAGATTGATGCTCTCGACTGGGATGAATTCAAAGGTATTTTTCTTGAGAAGTATTTTCCTAAGGCTGTTCGAGTTAGGATTGAAAAACAAATCCTGGAATTGACGCAAGAGGAAGACTCAGTGGCTGCCGATGAAGAAAGGTTCACTCGATTGTCAAGGTATGCTCCAAATTTTATCCCAGACCTTGATAGTAAAATCAATCATTTTTATTCAGGATTAAAGCCAAAATATCTAAGGGCATTAGCTTCTCGTGAATTCAAAAGTTATGAAAAGCTTGTTCGATGTGCTGAGAAGGTAGAAATGGAGTTTGCCGATGATCAAGTGTTCTACAACAACCAGCAAAAGAAGAGACCGAGGTGGCATGAGAAAGGAAAGAATTTTTCAAAAAAGTATGATGGTAAGAAAACTAAGTTTCCAGTTTGTGATAATTGTGGTAAAAGGCATGCTGGGGAATGTATTCTGAATTCTGGAAAGTGCTACCGATGTGGTAAGATGGGACATAAGGCCCATGATTGCACTGGAAAAGATCAGGGTGATGGTAAGACCAAATTTGATTTATAGTTAGTGAAATGTTTTATGTGCAATGAGATGGGTCACTATGCAAATGAGTGTCCAACAAAGAGCTTGAGTGATGGGAATCAGTTATACTACAAGCAGAAAGGGGTGGTGAAATCCTTTGCAACTACTTCAGCAGATTTCGGGCCATCAAATGAAGTTGTATCAGGTACTTTGTTCGTTTTTTCAGATTATGCCAGTGTGTTATTTGATTCGGGGTCTACACATTCTTTCATCTCTGAAAACTTTTCTAGTTAAATGGAAATACCATCTCAAGAAATGACTCCTGAACTTGTGGTAAAAACACCTGGGGGAAATTATGAGGCAAAAAGGATTTATAATAATCTTCCTATCCTTATCTGTGGAAATAACCTACTTGCAAACAATATTGTTTTACCTATACTAGAGTTTGATGTTATCCTGGGTATGTATTGGCTCTCAATTTACCATGCTAAGATTGATTGTAGAGCTAAATAAGTTTCTTTTCAGAAAGACTTTCAGTTTGTGTACAAGAATGAATTTTTACTGTTGATAACATATCAAGAGGATGAGAAACTTGTAAAAGATGGAAATGAATGTTACCTTGCACACATTGTTGAAAAAAAGGGAACTGTTCAGATTAATGATGTGCCAGTGGTAAATGAGTATCCTGATGTTTTTCCAAATTAGTTTCCTGGAATAATACCAGATCGGGAAGTTGAATTTACTGTTGAATTAGTTCCTGATGCTAAGACAATTTCAGAACCCCCTTATCAAATGGCTCAAATTGAACTTTTAGAGTTGAAGGAGCAATTTCAAGATTTATTAGAGAAAGGTTTCATTCGACCTAGCACATCACCATGGGGTGCTCCTGTTTTATTTGTTAAAAAGAAAGATGGTTCTATGATAATTTTCATTGATTATAGAGCCTTGAATAATATTACTGTTAAGAACAAATATCCTTTGCCTCATATCGATGATTTGTTTGATCAGCTCCCGGGAGCTCAGTATTTTTCGAAGATTGACTTGAGGTCGGGGTACCATCAGTTGAAAGTAAAAGAAGGAGACGTTCCGAAGACTGCTTTTCGTACTAGATATGGCCATTGTGAATTTGTAGTTATGCCTTTTGGGCTAACCAATTCACCTGCTGTATTCATGGACTTAATGAATATAATTTTCCATGAATTCTTGAATATGTTTGTGGTGGTTTTCATTGATGATATTTTGGTGTTTTCTAAAAGTAAAGAGGAGCATGAAAGTCATTTAAGGGTTGTTTTGCAAACCTTAAAAGAAAAGAAACTATATGGAAAATTCAGTAAGTGTGAGTTTTGGTTGGAAAAAATTTCTTTCCTTGGTCACATTGTTTCTAAATATGGCATAACTGTTGATCCTACTAAAACAAAAGTTGTGGAAGATTGGCCAAGACCCACAAATGTAACTGAGATTCGTAGCTTCCTTGGTTTGGCAGGCTATTACCGAAGGTTTGTTAAAAAAATTTCACGGTTATCTGGTCCAATGACTAAGCTAACTCGGAAGGGTGTTAAGTTTATCTGGACAAAAGAATGTGATGATTGTTTTCAGGAACTGAAAAGAAGATTGTTGAATGATCCAGTTTTGGCACTACCTTCTAGAAAGGGTGAGTTTGTCATCTACAGCAATGCTTCATTAAAAGGACATGGTTTTTTCCTAATAAAGAGTGATCAGGTAATTGCTTATGCTTCACGACAATTGAAAACACATGAGGTAAATTACCCAACACATGATTTGGAATTAGATGCTGTTGTTTTTGCTTTGAAAATTTGGAGGCATCATTTGTATGGAGTAAAGTGTGAAATATATACTGATGACAAAAGTTTAAAGTATATATTCACTCAGAAAGAATTGAACATTAGACAAAGGAGATGGCTAGAATTAATCAAGGATTATGATTGTACGATTCACTACCATCCGGGAAAATCAAATAAAGTGACTGATGCTTTGAGTCGAAAAAGTAATTCTTCATTAGCAATGTTGCGTTTGGAACTTGATCCTTTGGTTAAGGATTTGATGAACTTTGGCATAGAAGTTGTTGGTGCAGGAATTTCTTCTGTTTTGTTTCAGGTATCAGTGAAATCTTCTCTATCAGACAGAATCAAGAAAGCACAGAAGCAAGACAGTGAGTTGCAAAATAAGGTAGAGCTAGTTCAGAAAGGTAAGTTGCCTGAATTCAACATTAATAATGATTGTGTTTTGAGGTTTTGTAAGAGATTATGTGTGCCTTGTGATTCACATTTGAAGAATGAGTTGTTAGGTGAGGCTCATAGTTCCCCGTTTTCAGTTCATCCTGGTAGTACTAAGATGTACAGAGATCTGCGAGAGTATTACTGGTGGGATGGAATGAAAAGAGATATTTCTGATTTTACTGTTAAGTGTTTGACTTGTCAGCAGGTTAAAGCAGAGCAGAAGTTACCTAAAGGGATGCTTCAGCCTTACCAGTGCCAGAGTGGAAGTGGGAAAACATATCCATGGACTTTGTTGTGGGATTACCGAAGACATCTCGAGGTAATAATGCAATCTGGGTTATTGTTGATCGCTTGAACAAGTCTGCTCATTTCCTTGCTATACGAGACACTTTTTCCCTAGATCAACTTTCCCATTTTTATCTTAAAGAGATAGTCAGGTTACATGGAGTTCCTCTCTCAATTGTATTTGACCGTGATCCCAGGTTTACTTCTAACATTTGGAAAGGCCTTCAGATGTCTTTGGGTACTGAATTAAATTTTAGTACAACTTTTCATCCTCAATCAGAAGGGCAGTCAGAACGAACAATTCAGACTTTGGAGGATATGCAACGTTCTTGTTCGATGGATTATTAGGGAAGTTGGGACCAACATCTTTCTTTGGTTGAATTTTCTTATAACAACAGTTTTCATTCCATTATACAGATGGCTCTATTTGAGGCATTATATGGAAAACGGTGTCGAACTCCAGCTTTTTGGGATGAAGTATGGGAAAGGAAGCTGATGGGACCAGCGTTGGTAGATGAGATGACAGAAAAAGTTCAGTTGATTCAGAAGCACATGAGAAAAGTTCAGAGTAGGCCGAAGAGTTATGCAGATAACCGGAAGAAGCATCTATCTTTCGAGGTAGGTGATCATTTTTTTCTCAAGGTTTCTCCTTGGAAAAGTGTGATGAGATTTGGTAAGAAAGGAAATCTGAGTCCACGATTTAGTGGACCATACTAAATTCTGGAGAGAGTTGGATCAGTTGCATACCGAGTGGCTTTACCTCCGATTTTATCTCAGGTACACAATGTTTTTCATGTTTCGATGTTGAGAAAGTATATGCCAGATCCATCTCATGTTTTGAGTCCAGAGGTAGTTCAGTTGGAAGAGAATATATCTTACGAGGAACAACTGGTCCAGATTCTTGACCACAGGGAGCAAGTATTGCGGAATAAGGTGATTAATCAGGTAAAGGTTTTATAGAAAACCATATGGTTGAAGAGGAAACATGGGAATCTGAAAATTCTATGAGGGATAAATACCCCCACTTATTCGATAAGTGAATAAAATTATGAGGACACAATTCCCAAAAGGGGGGAAGGATGTAACATCCTAGGTAAATAAAGAATAAGACATATTCATATTTATTAATATTCTTTTAATTAAATATTAATTTTTTTAAGGGGTTGCTATGTACGATATCGTGCCTGATATGCAACAATGAGTTTCTTTGAAATCTTACGTTACACGCTAATAATATAAATTCAAATGGTAGTTAACACGTAGTCGTTGTACTGGTAGGAATAAATAGAAATAACTAAAATACGAATATATATGTTTGTACATTTATCCAATAAAAGATAAAGGCTTAAAATAAGAAAGGAATTCTATTTTATAAATAAATACATTAATATTCACTAAAAGGTTCATTTAACGCCTTTTGATGGTGAACCCTCATTAAATATAGTTTTGGTCACTCTTATACATTCTTCTGGACCAAATAAAATCCTTTTTTATAATTGGGACATCAAAATTTACATTGTGTATGTTTTTTTATTCTGCCGATAAAGTTTATTTTTAATGAATAGTGTAAAATGTTGTATTTTAATTCAAAACCACTTTTTAATATAATTTAATTATATGATTATATTATCTTTTGAATTGGATTTAATGTGAAATTAGAAAATATTTTTACTATAAAATCTAATAGTGGTTGTTGGAATCAATTTCACTTTGAAATTGGACTAAAACTAGTGTCAATCTTTTAATACTTTTTGTTTCATAAAAACACGCTATTTGGTCTGACAATGGGAATTAATTATTAAATTTATTAATTCAACTTATATTTTGTGAATTTTGTAAAATGGACTTCATTTTTTAATTCGGAATATCAAATATATCTTAGGGTGAATTTTTGGTATTTTTCTGAAAAACTTCAATTTTTGAAGAATAGTGAAACCACTAAGTGGTACTTATAAAAACTGATTTTTCGTTTAAATGAAGTTTTACCACTTATGTGTTTTTAATTTCATAAATCCGACATACATGGTTTCCATTAAGAATTAAAATGTGGTTCAATGAGATAAAAATAATTTTTTGGCGAATAGTAACTTATTATGTTTTTAATCGCGATTAGAGGTAATTAGTGCAATTTAAGGCAAAAATGATATTATAATAAAATAAAAATACCTTGACACATGTCCTACCCTTATTGGATGTGTCATGGCCGACCAAGAAAAGCCATGGGTCAATATGGGGACCCCATGGAGCCACATTGGTTGGGAAATGACATAAATAACTTTTTATTAAATGTTAAAGTAAAAAATGACACACACATGAGATGTTTTACTAAAAAAAAATTTACATGGGGTTATACAATTCATATTTTTGACTATAAATAGTGATTGGAAATCTAAAAATATTTCCTACATCATAGTATTTTTTTTATAATTTTTAGACATTAAATAAAGTAAATTATTTATGACATCATGATGATGCAGCGATGAAATCATTATTTAACGATTTAAATAAAATGAAAAGAAAATGTAATATATAAGACCTACACATGTCCAAAACCTATTGTATGAGTGGATTTAGAACCCTTATCACCTTATCCTCGAAATACATCAATGTGGGACCTCTTAAATCCGAATACCATTATAAAATAAAGTGACTTTTCTTTACATTCCAAGAGTGCCCCTCCTCTCCTCTTATAAAAGGCCCCCAACTCTACCTCATTTCACACACTCCTCAAGTCGTTGGCTCGGCCATCCCCTGCCCATTTACTCTCTACACATCCCTCTCCTCATCCTAGAGGATTCCCTTTGGCCATAATCCTTTCAAAGAAAGCCTTTAGGCTCAAATCAAAAGGAGTTACACTTTTAAAGGTAATTCATTCTCTCATGTTCATTTGTTTTATTTTGTTTCTCCAACCCCCTAAACTCTTTTTATTTACTTCTTTTGTAACAACACCAGTATATTAAATATACTAGGATGTTTTTATAAGATTTATTCGATCTAAAATCTCACACAACTACATAAAATGGTTAAAAAACATACGATTTCTGTGGATGGCGAAATTCTCCCTCCCGAAACGATGATTGTTCAATACTCATTTAACACCTTAAAAGGTGGCCATTATTATGTAAATATTTTTATATATGATATATAATATGTTTATTATTTCCTTATGCTTCTTATTTTTCATTTATGGCATACCATTATTGTTTCCATTATGGGTAAACATGATATCTTCATTTTAGGAAGTGCGGACTACTACCCCCTGAAAGTGATTTGATTCGTTAATACCATATGTGGGATGTGTAAAGGATAAAGCTAATGATATTATATATGTTATTATACTGGAATTATAATATACTCTTATATCATTATGATTCCATTCCAGAAAATAAGAAATAGAAATGGAAGTAGCGTTCATGCGTACGTACATTTTACCATCTCCATGAATGGTGCATTTAATTTTCTTACCTCTAAATGTGATGTAATATTATAAATACATGTATATGATGAATATATATGATATATATGTTATCCAAATCATTAATATCATTCTGGATATAACGAACTTTTGACCAAATTAACAACATGTAAGTGTAAGAAGTCTATTTTTGACTTAAGAACTAAATACCGACAAAATGAACATTATTAACTTAAATGATTACATGATGTTCATAACATGGTATAAAAGGAATAATGAACTTGAAAAAGGTTCTTAAGCAAGTATATATTAACTCAAGTTTATTATTCAGGAGATTAAAGAATGGTCGGTTCAAGTAGGATACGAGGTATGGGACTTCGTCTCAATCTCCTTTCATTGAGGCATATTTTATTTTATACACAACCTTCTTTTATACGGTGTATAAACCCCTTTTAATTTTACGTTTATTCAAAATGAATCTTTTTTATATGAAGTGTTTACTAAATTACAAAAGGGAATGTTTTTGTCGTACGTATGCGGCGACAATGACTTCTCCGCCGTCGTGCCCGTTATTTGAGTTTCGGCTTCCTCTACAAGCCATACCTTTTATTAAATGAAAAATAAATACCATGTTTTACTTTGGTATTGAAAATGGTTTTCATAATGTTTTTATTATATAAATGTGTTGTATTGATATCTTGTGATTGAAATGTGGAAATGTTATGTTTCTTTTATTCATGTTTTATGTGATATGATTATGTTATGGTTGTTGGGCATTATTAGGAAGACGGGTTGTTCCGTGATAAACTAAGGGAGGGTGAGCCCGTTAGAGCTCTCCAATGAATTGGGTAACGCGATGAATGAAACGTTAAGGTTTCTCCGCAAAGATTTAGGGAATATACTATGATAGGTATTCCAAACGTAACCAAGAGGGTTACTCCATACGTAAGAATGTTATGAATGCCTCAAGTTACCTTTATGTCTTATGATTTATATGATTTGTTCATGATTTTATGAGGTATGTTAAAGTGCCTATGTTTTATGGGGAATGTATGATTTCATTCTTATGAATATATAAACTCATGTTTCCTTTCCTTGTTTTTTTATATAACCCATACTGAGCTTTTTATGCTCATCCCAGGTTTTTGAAATGTTTTTCACAGGTCACGGGAAAGGTACATGATAAGATGATAGTGTCAAGGATGTGTCAAGAAAGAATCCATGTTTTATTTTCAATATGTTTCAATTGATTAGAAAAAGAATACTATCTTTTATTGTAACCACTTTGTTTAAATGTGGGTTGTAATGCATGTTTTAAGATCTAATTCGCTAAAACTCTAAACCAAAAATGATTCTTAACGTGTAATCTTGTGATAACTCAAGATTATGTTAGGTTTAATGCTGGGGCCTTATAGAAAACATGGTAATTAACAAAGATAACAATGAAAATAAAGAAATATTATTAATGAAAAGGTGTTAATATATTATAAAAGGATAATATATGATATTATACATATTTATATGGTTCAATTATAAGATAATAACATGTTTAAAAGAAATATACTTGAGTTTAACCCGTGTTCAACCAAAAGGAAGTATGATATAGGGGATTTCTTATCTCAATTTCAATTCATTAGTTTAAACTTTATATCATGGATTATTTCATGATAAGATAATGTGTGAGATGATATTTGAATATTTTATGTTTTATTTCCACTTGTTTTATGTGGGTTCATATTTAATACACAGTGTTTGTTCATTTATTAATCTCATCGTCAATGATATTATATTTGTAGGGGACCTCTTCTCAATTTCCCTTCATTAAAGAATATTGTAATACTACTCACCAAATTTATTATATATGTTGTATATATTACCCAATTTACATATAATATAATTAATAATTAATCATCAATTTTATTTTTAGATACAATTTGAATTTTTACATGCATGGGTATTTTACAAAAATAATTACCTAGTGGTAAAGAATTGCATAACTCAATTTTTTTTCATATTACTTCTTTTCCATATTTGATATTCAAAGATTATGTGTGATGTTAATTTTTATTATATTATGTTTCATTTAAAAAAAATTTATGAGGATTAATAGTTTATAAATATAATTTATTAGATGATTAATTTGTACTTCAATGTTATGATAATATTAAGATTCATTTCATAATCTCATTATTACCAATATTGTTTATTCATGAATTTTTGTAAAAGGAAAATATTTTAACACTTCATTGTAAAACAATTTTATTTATTAATCCCTTATTTATTCATTTTTTTCAATTAATATTACTTTTTTCCTCTCTTTGATAGTTAAAATTATTGAGATAATGGTTTAATGAATATATGAACTCATATCTCTCTTCATTCAGAAATCCATTTTATTCCAAAACTATGATTTCTAAAGTGTTTTTAGAAATATTTTTAACCTTTTACAAATGATTTACTATGGAAATTTGTACCCATGTTTTTCTTTTTACAAAAAAAATCAAAGTAATCTTTATGATTTTTTCAACCTAATGCTTTTTTGTATTTTATTGAAAAAGTGAATGGAATATTTGTGCTAACATTTGTGAATGAACATGACTGAAAACCATAAAAAAATAATTTTTAAAATTTTTTATATTATTTAATGGTTATTTTCAAAGGAACTTTTTTTATTTTTTTAAAAATTATTCTTATATTTTTCTCAAAAATCTTTTTAAAGATCTTTTTTGGTATTTCAATTCATTATTGAAAAAACAGATTATTCATACTCAAATGGGTATATTATATATTGATACTATCATTATTACTTCTCTGTATCGTTTATGATCACTTTGACCGAGGAAAGTAATGAAATTCACATCCATGATTCATTTTCTACCATTATTATCATTACCTTGAATTATTCACATTCTTATAGACATTAAATTGACCCTATATATCAATACTATTTATCATTGATATTTTTTGTTTCATAAACACTATTTAATTTATACATAGAGTTTTATACATTGAACATCATTTATTTTTTTGGGGAAATATTGATGAATACAGATTATATACTCAATATGGATATATGATGATAATACACATTATTCATGATTAAATTATTTATTTGATATATGTGGAATGATTTGGAAATACAAACATGGGTGGGACTTAGTTATTGATATCCCCTTTATGTATTGTTATTATCATGATGTGAATCAATAATTTAACATAAAATAATTTGGCCAAACTAGATGAGTTTTTACTAGGTAGTTATAAACTATCTTGTGAATGGTATTAATGGTAGAGCTATCATTATATTGTGTTCATGAAGACCAATAATTAAGTATTTCCATCATTAATAATTCTTTTACTATAATCCTTGATATTTTTATAATGATATTACCATTGGATGGATTTTATTCATATTTTATATATTAAATTGAATGAATTTTACATTATTTATATTTCCATTTTAACTATGACTTATCTTATTATCCATGATGTTTTCCTGATACTATCTATGGACGAATTTAAATCTCATTTTATGAATTAAATGTAATGTGTTCATATATTTTCCTTTAAATATTTATTGTGTCTTATCTCATCATGATATTCAATTTATTTAAATAGATCTTTTGTTTAGTTATTTACCTTCGAATGTAAATTATTCTTGTTGATTCAAGATGGCTTCAATTGTACTTAACACTTATTGACAATTTGAGATCATCCTTATTTTGATTCATTCCCTAGGATTCCACAAAGTTTGCAATGATTTGTGTGAGAGGATAATCTAGAGGGAATACCATTATTCTCATAAAAAATATGTTTTATTTTTTATTTTCAAATTTAACAAAAGAACCAAGTATATATATAGTTTACCAAAGGCTACTAAAATATTCTACTATTTGGGATATGATTTATTGTATCTTATACCAATGTAATAATGATGACAATAGCTCTGGTCTACTAGGGTCACAATCACTACAATTGGTATTAGAGTAATCTTAGTACAAACCATAGAAACTAGATTTATTAAAACATAGATTTGGGAGCTTAAATCTATTATAAAAATTTATGATAATTATGGAAAACATCCTAAAGTTTTGATAATGTAGTTTTTTTCACTTATATGAAAAACCTATCTTGATACAACAAGTGAAAATAATTCTAGAACCACAATTCATAAAGGTGATTCCTCTAAAAAACATGGATTTTTCATGACACAATCATAATATCAAGCATGAAAACAGTCCTTACTACACACCTAGTTTGAAATTCCCATGGTATGTGATTAAGATAATTCACATACTCATCACAAACCATTATGATGGATTTGAATAGATACTGATAATGACTGGCCTAGATTAAACCTAATCCATTTTATACTTAAAAGGATATGTCTCAAATAAAAGAAAAATGTTTTCTATGAGAAAATGAAGGGCACAATGTAATGAATTGTTCAGAAAAAATTAATAGTTTGATGGAAGGAAACATTTTTCATCATGGTGATCTATTTAAATTTCGTTATCTTAAATGTGGATAATTGGGTCATTGACTATGTAAATGACCTCTTTTAAATCATAGACCATAGATTAATAAAGGAACATTTTTAAAACAAAATCGTTGGATTATTTATTAAGAATCTATACAAATATTTTAGATGTATTTGTACTAATGGTATTTTGGTTATAAGAATCATGCTTCATAAAAAGATTGTGTTAATATTAGAATCATATATGTTTTCATTCACATAAGAGTTATGGATTCCATCATAGGTTTATTTGTTTAAAGTTGATCAAATGTTCAATGTCCAAAACCCCCTAGGATTTATGTGATTGGATTCTATCGTGATTAAGAATATTTTGGAAAAACTTTAAGAACATACATCCCATTTAATTAGTATATGTTTTAGTGAAAAACTCATTTAAAGAATAATGTGCTTACCTTTTTTATAAATAAGTTTAAAATTATATGTTACATTTTCGGTTTATATTATCATGATGTTTATCTAACTATGAGTCATCAAAATTTGAGAATTTTATAGAAACTATATTAATATTGTTTAGAAAAAATGGAAACATACATTTTGGGTGAAACCCCATCACATCCTGCCAGGTTGTTGGTCATGAACCCATAAAAAATGATGAGAAGGGTTTAATACCTAAAACTAGCTTAAAAAATGTTCTAGTTAATATATCATTATTCTTAAATAAATGCCCTTATGGATAAATTTTAATTTTGAAATAATTGTGTTACTTTTGAGGTTTAGAGATTAATGTTTCATATTGGATATCTTATTCTTACCATATTGGTGTTTGGAATATGTTTTGAGACATATAGAATGGCATGTCACTCTTTAATGGATCTTAAGATCTGTTAAAAGTAAATTTTTGGGGTTCAAACCTAAAGAATTTGTTTTTGGATATTCATTTCATAATGTAAATGATAAATTGGTAATTGTTCAAAGAACAACAAAAAGATGAAATGTGTCTTATAGAATATGATCATATTAAGGGATTATATTTTCTTACATTATTATATAGTAATTTAATATCTCATATTAAGATAAACGATTTTCAAAACAATTACCATGTTACCTTTATATCTAATGACTTAGACGTAATTTTAAATAATCATAGATTTATGGTTTTGAGTTAATTAACTTTTTATTTATCATTATATTTCTTGGGATCAATTACATATATCAATCTCAATAAATATTTACACTTTTCTACCATGTCTATATCTTCACATTTCACAAATAATCTATAACATAGAAACCTAGTTGTGTAAAATATTTTACTTTCTGACATGCACGTCATTGAGCATGGGAAAAGATAATATTTATATTACCTATTTAGATTAGTACTGTAGTAAGAGGGGTCTTGAACCATAGTTAATGAATCACGTTCTTCCAAAACCAAAAGAAAACAAAAAAAATCAAAAAAATAAAAAAAGAAAAATAAAAAAAATCAATAGTGAACATTGAAATGAGTGTATGAAATTGTGAAAAGAGAATAGGAAATAAAATGGGGGGGGAAATGATGAATCAAGTTCCTCATGCGACTTTGAACTGATAAAACTATTTTCCTCTATTTTAGTGAATTTAATTCAACCATCCAGTGCATATGAAAATTGTGATAATCTATTGAGTTTCCCATTTAGTGGATCAGCACAGCACAGATAAATTTATTGAGTATTGATCTTTTGATCGTAACAATTGAATTAATAAAATTAATATGTAAAAGAGATAAATTGGACTTTTTCAATTTTCAGTACATTAGAAATGTTTCAAGGTGAATTGATTCACTACCCTCACATGGCAGTTATTAGGTTGTGTAAATTGTTAAACATAATTGAACAAAAATGAAAACCAAAAATGAAAACTAAAATGAAAAATAAATTAACAATATAAAATGGATAAATTATGATTCGTCCATTGAATCCCAGTTACAATAATCAAATTGACTACTCATTTCATGGAAGAAAATGAGGATAAGAAGAAGAATAAGTGATGAAACATCTCTTGCGATCATATTTCCTTAAGCTCAAATTCCCACTATAATTCCAAATCCAAACTGAGTTTTCTATCTTTATTATCTGACCCGATGAGTGGAGATGATGTTGGTTTATAAGTAGATAAATATGGTTGGGGTATACCTTGAATGGATGGATGGAATGGATCATCAGTATTGGTTGAATGGATCTAGAAAAGTGAAGTGAAAAGGGATGTTGATGGGTGTGTTCTGCTTTGCTGGCTGATCTCAAAATAAAATTAACGTCCTAATATGATAATTCTTGTATTACTAAAGTATGTAGCAGTGGTATTCTCTATCTATTTCTCGATTATTTTAATGATTCTCTCAAATATGTGTAAATTATTTTAGGATCACTTCTTTGGCCTCCATGTCATGCTTTCATAGTAACTCTACCTCAATGTTGGCGACTCCAACAAAAATTCCATAAAATATTGATCAAGTCCCCATGAAGCATGATCTTCCCCTTGAAACAAAATAAAATATTAAAAAATCACTTAAATGAAAATCTTTTATAAATTATTAAAATAACTATAATTATATAATTATATACGTTAAAACTATTTAAAAAAATAATTGATATTTAAAAATAATTAAATTATTTATAAATACCTATTATTCGTATTAAAATTATTAGATACAATTATGTACAATATAAGTAATTATAATGGAAATTATTAAAAAATAAAAATATTAATACTTTTAAATATTTTAAATTAATATATTGATAATAAATATAAGAAACTATAAATAGAATACATTAATAGGTTAAATAAGTAATTATATAGATAATTATTAATTTTTTATTATAATTATAAATATAATTATACTATATATATTAAATTATAAATAAATAAAATTAAAAGTGGAAGAAAGGGGGTGCAGGGGGTTTGAGTGGAGGAGAGATGAGGGACGCTCGGGTGCGGTGTTCCTTCAAGGTAGTGCAGCGGTGCAAGTGGTTCGTCTTGGATAGTGGGCAGTGGTGTGGCTCAGTGGAGTCCCGGACAGGATGGATTGTGTATGTATTAGTGGAATGGGTTTGACTACATCATGAAAGGGGTAAAGTGGAAGCGTGATTCCAGGGGTGAGCTATGATGCTCGATTGGGGTTCAGATATGGTGGTGAGCTAGGTTCAGTGGTTCATCATATTCAGTTTAATGATTGGGATTTTGAATTTTTCTATTTAATACCATTTTCATTTATCTTTGATGGGGGAATTTTTATTCTGTCATTTAGTAAAAGTGTTGTTGTTGATTCTGGTTCGTCTGTGTTATGTTTTTTTAAATTTTTCTATGCTTCATTTTCTTGTGCTATTGAGATGGTGGCAGTTATAAGTTGGATTCACCACCAACTTGTTTAGTGACAAGAAGAGATGGGGGGACTGGTGGTGGGAAGATTCCTAATAATGGTAGTGTGTGGGGATACACTTCTAGTAGTGAGGGATATCAGTGTGACAAAAGTTGAAGGAGGAAACGACATGGATGTGGGATGGCTGGCAGTGTATGAATATTGTTAGAAGGAGTGGAAGATGTCAATGTGTTAGGTGAGACACTTCCAAGAGAAATGCGGGTGCATTGGAAGCATTTTTTGAATGGTGTGGGAGACACCACCAGCTAGTTTTGTGGGGTGATAGGAAAGGTTGGAGGTGCCTCAAAGAAGGAAAAAATGGTAAAGTGGGACGCACTGTTAGGCTTTGTGAAAGGTGATTTTGGGTGTGGGGGTGTGATGGAAAACACTACCCGTGGGGTGCTAGGGGGGTATGGAAGTTTGTAGAGATTTTTGCGACTCATCTGAGCCACCGTTACTCTGCTAATGATGGCAGTACCTACGCACAAGAAAAATCAAATAATAAATTACAAATTAAATCAATTAATTATAAAAAACTAAAAAGTAAATTAAATAAATATAAAAATAAATTATAATTCATATAATAAAATAAAATTAAAATTAAATAATTAATTAATTTTATATTATAATTTAAAAAATTAGTAAATTTAAATTAATAAAGACATTTAAAGTAGTTATGATAAATTAATTGACCAATTAATTCATTAAAAGATTCAATAAAACCAAAAAATAAGATTAGAATTTAAAAACACTATGAAATTGTTTAATAAATGGAATTAGATTGTTAAAATTAATATAATAATCAAAATAATTTAAAATAGAAGTGAAAATTTATTTACTTACAGAATTAATAATTAAATTAAGGATTTAATAAAATAACTATTATGAAAAAAAGTGAAAGGAAAAAATTATAAAATAAGAACAATGAAAAATGAAATTTTAAATAAAAACTAATGAATAAAATATCAAATATAAAATAGAATGGATGATTTAATTTTATTATTAAAAAACACTAATGTAACGCCCCGACCCAAGTTACCCAGAGTCTGTGCATTAATTGATACATTTTCATGATTACAAGGAATCAAGCCCCGAATGACCGATCGGTTTAGCAGTCTTGGAAAATAGATTACGTACATGAATGTTGCATTACACTTTATAACATAAAAATCAATATAAATAATCATTTATGAATGCCATTATTCCCTTGGCATAACACTGCATATCAATCACAATATTTTTCTTGGAATCTTGGGAAAAAAATAAGACATTGAAAGGGGTGAGATGGTATGATCAGTAAGGATAATAATATAGCAGAAACTATAATAAATAATCATAAACTTTTAAGGCAATGTATAACTAAAAGAAATGCCTTTTAAACATGAACTTCAATATAATATGGAAAAAATAAAATAAAATAATTCCATTTAATTATTCACATGCATATTTTACAAGTCGAAAAATCGCATGCAATATCACCAACCACTTTCATATTGATGAAATTCATAATGTCGGACTATCATATCAACATAGTCAAGGCCTCGTGCCAAGACTACAAATAAGATTTTGTCAAGTCCTTAAGCCAAGACAGTAGTTTGTCTCATGAGACCTACCGATGCATCGAGGATCTATAGAGGGCTCCACCCATCACTTATTAAGTCCAATTAATTCCTCATATGAATAGGTTTAAACATAACATAAATATTCATATTATAACTAGCAAACGAAATTTCAATACATTCTCCATAAACCATGAATGGTATAAAAATAACACATCCATAGTTAAACATATCACAAAACCTTCTATACAATATGGAAGTTTTGTATCATAATAAATCAACTTAAAATAAACTTAAATCCATCAAAGGATGTTGACATAGATGAAATCGAAACTATTTGAAATGAAAATCTCTTTTTTTTAATCTTTTAAAAGTCACACATTTATTAAGGATGTAATTTAAAATAGATTTTTGAATCAAAGTGTCCCATACCACTTTAAATCTTTTAAAAAGAAATATCATTTCAATACATTCATGTCCATATAAATAAATCCTTAAAATCATTTTGAAAACATGGACATTAATTAAAAAGAGTAAGAATGATAAATCATTAAAACATTTAAAATTCTGATCTTGATAAAGAGTATCATTCAAAAATTCATAAAATATTTATTTTGAAAGTCACATAATTATAAAATGAAACATTTACTTTCAAAATATTCTTATATGCTTGTAAGGGAAGCTTCGACAATTTTATAATGGTGTAAAATAGCCGCACCCTCCGTATATGTTAAAAAAGGTATTCTTACGTTAATTTTGTCAAAAAGGTTAAAAAGGACCTTGTTTGGAAAACGAAGGAAAGATTCCATTTTAAACATCTTATAAAAATTCAAAAAACGGTATAAATGACTTTAAACCATATTCTATAATATATTATGAATGATTTTGAATAAATTTTTCAGAAACATGGATGTGGATGATAATGGGGTCCCAATGGATAATTACGTATAAACAACCTCAGATAATGAAAAGATTGAGAAATAAACCCTTACCTTTTACTTTTCCTTGATTGAGGGTAGTTTAACCTCCTGTATAATGGTGAAATAATTGTTATTAAATTATAAAACAACCGTACTAGTTAATAAATTATCATATATGATCTTTTAACATTTCTTTTTTTAATAATATATTTGTATTATCGTCGGTTCAGGTGTTAACTTACTCGTTTTATTTTATATGCTTTGTTTCATAAGACATGTTTGTTATAGATAGGTTGTATCTTATTCATATCCATAATGATATCATGTCCATAAACATTATTTTTAATCATAAAAGGAGAATTATACTTGAATGGATATGATGAGGATTGAATCACATCGCGTTCGTGGAGACGGTAGTCCGTACGTACGCACGAATGCTACTTCCATTTCATTTTTCATTTTAAAAAGAATAAAAACCAAATGATACATAGGTATATTATTATTCCATTATAATAAAATATCTCATATTTGTTTCTTATGTTCATTAACCCCATCCTTTATAAATTCCATGTATGGTATGAACGAGTCATATCACTTTGAGGGGGCGGTACTCCGCACTTCCTCATATGAAATTATCGTATATATATAAAAAATGAAAAGAATAATGGTATGATATAAAATAAAATTATAGAAGCTAATATGTAAAATAAATATCATTAATATCATATTTAATTATAGTTCCATCATAATGGCCACCAAGAGAGGCGATAGGAGATAATTGAACAGTCATCGTTTCGTGAGGCGTTTGGTTGCCATCCACAGAAACATTATGTTCTTCACCCATTAGATGGATGTGTGAGTAATTTTAGTTAAAATGATTCTCATAAAAATATCCTAGTATATTTAGGATACTGTTTTTGTAACAAAAGAGAAGAATAATATGATTATAGGGGTTGGAGAAGTAAAATAAATGAAAAGAAGCTAAGAGAAATCGTTACCTTTAATTAGGGTAACTCTCTTTGGTTTGAAATAAAAAAGCACTCTTGAAGTGCCTTATGCCTATGGTGATGATTCTAAGAAGAGTATAGGGATATAGGGATCTTAATGGGGTAGAGTTTGGATGAGCAGAAAGTCCTGATATGTTTGAGGAATTGGTTAGAGGTGGTGTCCTTTTATAAGGTGGAGGAGGGGCTCTTTTTGAAAAACATAAATTATTATTTTATAATAAATTCATATTTGGTTTATAATGGCTATAAATTGGATTATTAAAATTATAAGGTGGGGATAGGTCGAAGAAAACTCAACCAATAAGTTTTAGATAGGTTTGTTTCACATTATTAACCTTATCGTTTAGTTTTAACTCTTAGTTAATTAGTTTTACACTTACCATGTCACTTTGTATTTTTATATTATATAGTTAATAAACTTACTATATACATCCAAGAGAACCCAAAGTGGTCCATTAATTATACCCATATTATGATATAATTCCATTTTCAGAACCTTATATTTTTAGGAATATAATACGAATTAATAATATAATATTTGTTTTAAAAAAATATTTCTCTCAATTTTGACACTATTTAATAATTGATTTTTGTTAAAGATTTAAAAACTTTATTAATTAAAATAAAATAAAATAAATCATTCCCGATATGTAATATTAACCAAGAAAATTCTTTCATGTCATCAAAACTTTCAAATTATATTTATTTTAACTTCTTTAATACCATTTATTGGATTATTTTATTATTAAGGAAAATAATGCATCATTATTGTGTCGTAAATTCATTTAATTATTTAATGTATAAAATTATAAATAAAATACCATTATGTAGGAAATTTGTTTATCATTATAATGAATATTTATATTCTAAAATAAAACATATATAACCCTATGTGAAAATTGTCTTTCTAAAAGATATATGCTTTTGTCATTTTTGCATTTACTTTAACTTAATTAATATAATGTGTCATTATCACTTACAAGTGGCTCCATGGGGTCCCCAAATCGACCCATAGATTCCCATGGTCGGACATGTATCCAACAATAGGGTAATAACACGTTTTAGGGTAATTTAGTATTTTTATAATATTATTTGTTTACCCTTATTTACCGGATTTACCCTTTAACCATGGTAAATAAAATATTTACTGATGTAATTATTCAAAATGTCAAAAAATAAAAGTTACCTATTTAAAAAATTTGGACGTACTGATTCTAAATATGAAATACATGTTTCTAATTTCAAAACACATAATTGTCATAAATTAATTTAAAATTAATTCCCATTGTTGAAATAAAAAAGCGTGTTTTTAACAAATAATAACTGTCAAACGATTGACACATTCTTATGTCCAGTTTAAATATGAAATTATGTCTAATGAACAAAATTGAAATAAATGGTAAAATTATACTTTAAAATCACTCAAATGAATAATTTATCACTATTAATTATTTCAATTTAAAAAGTAGTTTTTAATTAAAATTTTGTAATTTTTACTATTCATCAAAATATAAAAGTTATCAGAAAAGTACCAAAATTTAAAACAAAGATAATTTCAATATTCCAAATCCAAAAATGAAGTATATTTTAACAAATTCAAAATATAAAAGCTGAATTTATTAATTGAATATTAATTCTCGCTATTAAAACCAAAAGGTGTATTTTTAAAAACTATCAAAAGTTTGACACTTATTTATGTCCAATTTCAAAGTGAAATTACATACAATGACTATAATTGGATTAAATGGTAAAAATATAATCTATTTATACATACATTCCATTAAAATATATAATTTAACAATATTAATTATTTTGATTAAAAAATTTGTTTTCAGTTAAAATATAGTATTTTTCACTATTCACCCAAATATAAATGTTACCAGAAAAACACCAAAACATTATTCAAACTAAATTATTATGTCTTGATTCTTAATAATAATTTTATTTTGTCAAGTTGAATATATAAAAGTTTCAAATACTAGATTTTAAAAAGGCTTCACCATTAAAAGGCGTTAAAATTGTATTTTTTGAAAAATACTTCTTTTATCTGAAAAAAATGTATTGGTTCCTACATTATGTCTAAGAGACAATAAAATATGGATTATAAAATTATAAGGATTATATAATGTCAAAAATTATGTTAATACTATTCATAACCACTTTTGAACGGCTTGTTTGGTAAGTCATGGTGCGCTAGAACTCGGTGTTGCGTGTAGTGAATGTTATTGAATTATTTTGAAGAAATAACATACTATGAAATCATGGGGTGTTACATTATCTCCTCCTTAAAAAAATTTCTTCCTCACAATTTGAAATTATTTTTCGAAAATAAAATGTTGAAAATAGAATATACCTTTGGGAAAGCACACATCGTAAATTAGGTTAATAAAATTTAGTCTCAATTTGAGGAAAAGGGAAATGAAATGGTCACCACCAAATTATTATCTCAATTTGGAGAACATTGATGGCCATTATAGAAATATAATTGGAGGAAAAATGTAAATATTTATAGGTAGTGATTGAGGTCATCGATCATAAACAATTATAAAATTGAGGGCCTTAAATTCTTCAATCTATGATGATTTAAAATACCATCGGTTCAAGAAAATATATTGTATTAGGATAAAACATTTTGGGTATCAAGATCCCTTCACTAAATTATAAGAATTAATTTATTCATTGAATAAGAGAAGAAGAAAAATATACACTTGTCATGTAGAGTCCCATCCTTTAACTAAGTTCTACCACAAACTCATCCTTTACTCTAAAAGACAATAGAACTTAAAAATAATATTCTATTTATCCTATTCGTATAGGGTTCCAAAAAAATGAATTTATAATTCATCTAGTAGAACAATTTAAAAAAAACTACATTATTAAATCCAGGACATCACATTGGTCAGTGTTATGTGATACACCCTTGTCACCCTTTGGTTGTGGGTTCAAGTATCGTGGCCTTGCTGGAAGCGATGGGTTTCCACCCGACCTCCGGATTGTCCTTTTTATAGAAATCCAAAAATAATATCAAACTAGAATTATACAAAATAATTCTGTCCAAACTCACATTCCCAAATTTATTGGGTAGGTAAACACAATGAAGATCCTTTTTTCCACGTAATAACATGTGAATACCTTCATCATGTATTCTTTAAAAACACTGCAACATCCTGAAATACCATAAAACCGTATTGACTACAGTCATTCCCCCTTATTTCTTATAGAATACTGGATATACTCCTTCTATCCCAAAATGTTTTAAACTCCAAAAATGATGTAATATACAAATCATTAATCAGTTTAAAGGTAGTCAAGAATATACAATATAATTTATCCAAATAAATCATGTTTTATTCCAAAATCACTTCTTTGGTATCAGAACCATATTATTTTTTATCCTTCTATCAACCATATATTTTCCATAAATTTAACCTGATATTGAGTCACTTTTATTTGTTCCACACAATCTCATGTCCTTAATGAAATAGTACTACATTACAATCCTTATATACTCCATAATTATTATAACCTGTTCATTTTTGATACAACACTCAACTGAAATAATTTTCTAATAACAACATAAGAACTGTAATTATTCCTCCTCATCTCTGGTAGTATCATAATTTGATTATTATCCAATAGCATTATTTAGGGAATACTCTGATGATTTGGACATTAGTTGGCATAGTGTCCCAAATCCTTGTAGATGAAGCATTGTTCATTTGAAACATGTTTCTTACCCTTGCAGTCACATACATGGTGTCCATTTTTTCCACACTTATAACAAACTCTCATTCCCTTTAGGCGAGTTACAGGGTGTTTATTTCCACATTTATCACATATAGGAAATATTTTCTTTTCTCTCGTCCATTTATCCATCATTCCCTCTTCCATTTTTTATTCTCTTGCTTCCCTTCAAAACCATAGGACATAGAGAATTCTTTTCTTAACTTATTAACACATGATATTATTTCTTCATAGGTTGAGAATACATGAGAGAATATTTTCCTTCTAAATATTGGTTTAATACTGTGAATGATATGATCCTTCTTTCTCTTTGGATCATACATATTGCTGGAGTTCACATTCCATCTACTGGGTGCCATTTCGATACAATAGCCAAAAACAAGGTCAGTTTATGAATAACAATGAATAATTCCAAAATTGTAAAATACCTAAAGTAAGTTGAATGGATTATGGATATAATTTATAATCATAAAGATCTTTCCATTAAGAATGTATATACTCATAATCCCTTCATAATTATTTGTAATGAAAATGACAATTATCCTAAGCATATCCCCCTGGAGTGTCGTAACCAAGAGTGCAGCAAGGCCCGTTGTCGTGCACCAGTTCCTGTTCGAGTCCAGATCAAAGAGTTGTATTTAGGTTTTACCCCTAGGTAAATCTGTTCTAGAGCCGCCTCTACCTGATCGTATCCATACAGGGATGTATTGCTCGGAAGACTCACAAAATCTATAAAATACCAAAATTCAAGGAAGATCTTCTATACTAATCCTCAAAGTCTATCTTATGGATATGTTCTCTAATCATATTTTATCTAAATCAAGTATCCATGGTTACTGCTAAACTTCCTCTCATACCAACTGTAATTCCCCGACCCCAGTTACCCAGATTCGGTGCATTATTTTAATACATTGGCATTATTACAAGGAATCAAGTCCCGAAGGACCGATCAGTTTTCTAGTCATGGAAAATAGATTACATTCATGAATGTTACATTACACTTTATGACATACAAAACAACATAAATAATCCTTTATGAATGCCACTATTCCCTTGGCATAACCCTGTATATCAATCACAATACACTTCATGGAATCCTGGGTAAAAACAAAACCTAGAAATGGGTGATCTCAGATGCTGAGTAAGGATAACAATACAGCGTAAACTTTAATAAATAATCATAAACATTTAAGGCAATGTATAAAAAAACAAAATCCCTTTAAACATGAACTTCATCATAATATGGTAAAAAAATATAAATCCATTTACTTATTCACAAGGATATTCTACTAGTCTAATAATAGAATGCAATATCACTAACCACTTTCATAATTATGGAATGCATAATTCCAGACTATCATAACCACATAGTAAATGCCTCATCACAAGACTACAAATAAGAGTTTGTAAAGTCCTTGTTCCAAGACACTGGTTTGTCTCGTGAGACCTACTGATGCATCGAGGAGCTATAGCGGTCTCCAACCATAACTTATTATGTCAAATTCATTTCTCATACGAACAGGATTAAACATAATATAAACATTCATATTAAAACTATCATAAAAAATGTCAATACTTTCTCCATAAACCATGAATGGTATAAAAATAACACATCCACAGTTAAACATATCACAAAACATTAAATACAAAATGAAAGTTTTGTATCATAATAAATGAACTTCGAATAAACTTAAAATCCATCAAAGGATGCTGACATAGATGAAATCAAAAGTATTTGATAGAAATATCTCTTTTTTTAAATAATTTAAAAGTCACGCATTTATTAAGGAAGTAATTTAAAAGAGATTTTTCAATCAAAATGTCCCATACCACATTGAAACTTTTGAAAAGAAATATCATTTCAAAACATTCATGTCCATATAAATAAATCCTCAAAATAATTTTGAAAACATGGACATTAATTGAAAAGATTTAGAAGATAAATCTTTAAAACATTTAATATTCTGATCTTAATAAATAGTACCTTTCACAAATTCCAAAAATATTCATTTTGAAAGTAACATATTTATAAAATAAAGCATTTACTTTCAAAATATTCTTATAATCTTGTATGTGAAGTTTCTATGATTTTATAATGGCGGAAAATAGCTGCACCCGCCGTATAAATTAAAAAGGGCAATCTTACCTTAATTTTGTCAAAAAGGTTAAAAAGGACCTTGTTTGGAAAACGACGGAATGTTTCCTTTATAAAAATCTTATAAAAAGTAAAACAAGTGTATAAATGACTTTAACTCATAGACTATAAAATTTTAATAATGATTTGGAATATATTTTTAGGAAACATGGGTGTGGATGATAAGGAGGTCCCAGTAGATTATTACGTATAAACAACCTCGGATAATGAAAAGATTGTGAAATAAACCCTTACCTTGTACTTTTCCTTGGTTGAGTATAGTTTAACCTCATGTATAATGGTGAAATAATTGCTATAAAATTATACAAGAATCATATACGTTAAGATGATATCATATATGATCTTTTAGCATTTCTTTGTGAATAATATCTTTGTATTATCGTCGTTTCGAGTGTTAACTTACTCGTTTTATTTTATATGTTTTGTTACATAAGTCGTGATTGTTATGTATGGGTTGTATATTATTCATATAAAGAACTATATCATGTCTTTAAACATTATTTTTAATCGTAAAATGTGAATTATGCTTTAATGGATACGATGGGGAATGAATCACATCGCGTTTGTGGAGACGGTAGTCCGTACGTACGCGCGAACGCTACTTCAATTTCATTTTTTATTTTAAAAGGAATCAGATCCAAATGATACATAGGTATATTATTATTATATTATAATATAAAATCTTATATGTGTTTCTTTAGATCATTAAAACCATCCTTTATACGTTCCATGTATGGTATGAATGAGTCATATCACTTTGAGGGGGCGGTAGTACGCACTTCCTCAAATGAAATTATCGTATATATATACAACATGAAATTAATAATGGTATGCTATAAAATGGAAGTACAAATGCTTATATATATATTAAATATCACTAATATCATATTTAAATATAGTTCCATTATAATGGCCACCATGAGAGTTGGTGGGAAATAATTTATCAATCATCGTTTCGTGAGGCGTTTGGTTGACATCCCAAGAAACATTATGTTTTCACCAATTAGATGGAGGTGTGTGTAAGTTTAGTTTGAATAAATTTCAATAAAATATCCTAGAATATTTATGTTACTGGTTTTGATACAAAAGAAAATAATAAGAAGAGATTAGTGGTTGGAGAAGTAAAATAAATGAAAAGAAGCTAAGAGAAATCGTTACCTTTAATATGGGTAACTCCCTTTGGTTTGAACAAACAAGGACTCTTGAATTTCATTATACCTAAGGTAAGGCTTCTAGGAGGAGTAGAGGGATGTGGGAGATTAATTGGTTAGAGTTTGGAAAATCCAAAAGGCTTGAGAGGTGTTTGTAACTAGTTATAAGTGGTGGCCTTTTATAAGTGGGGGAGGGGCTCTTTAGGAAAAACATAAAGTATTATTTTATCAAAATTTCATATTCGGTTTCTAATGGCTCCAAATAGGATTATTCAATGTTTAAGGTGGGTATAGATCGAAAAAAACTCAACGAATATGTTTTATACTATTTTGGGTCACATTATTAATCTTATATTTTAGTTTTAACTCTTATTTAATGAGTTTGACACTTAGCATGTGACATTGTATTTTTATATTATATAGTTAATAAACATTCTATATACATCCAAGAATCCCCAAAGTGGTCCATTAATGATACATATATCATGATATAAGTCCTTTTTCCTAACCATGGAGTTTTAGAAATATAATATCAATTAATAATATAATATTTGTTTATAAAAACTCATTTTTGTCAATTTTGACACAATTTAAAAATTGATTTTTGTTAAAGTCATAAAAACGTTATTAATTCAAATAAAATTAATTTAAGAAATAATAATATTTAATATTACCCAATAAAATTTTTATATGTCATCAAAACTTTCAAATTATATTTATTTTAACTTTTATAATACCATTTATTCTATTCTTTTATTATTAAGGAGAATATTGCATCATTATTGTGTCATAAATAAATTTAATTATTCAATGTCTAAAAATTATAAATAAAATACCATAATGTTGGAAATATTTTTATATTTATAATTAATATTTATAGTCAAAAATCCAACATATATTACCCTATTTAAAAGTTTCTTTTCTAAAAGTTATATGCTTATTTCATTATTGCATTTACTTTAACTTAATTAATATAAAGTGTCAATATCACTTACAAGTGGCTCCATGGGGTCCCAAAATCGACCCAAAAATTTCAATGGTTGGAAATGTATCAACCAATATGTTTAGGATATGTTTTAGAGTATTTTACTATTATTATAATATTATTTGTTTACCCTTATTTAATAGATTTAACTTCTGACCGTGGTAAATTAAATATTTACTGAAATAACTATTCAAAATGTCTAAAAATAAATATTTCCGATTTAAAAAATTTGGACCTCATGATTCAAAATATGGATTCCATTTTCCTAAATTCAGAACACATAAGTGGAATAAATTAATTTAAAATTAAATTCCCGATGTCAAATCATTAACCCTGTTGTTAACAAATAATAACTATCAAAAGATTGACACTTTCTTAATTCCAGTTTAAATTTAAAATTTTGTCCAATGATGAAAATTTGATTAAATGGTAAAATTATAATCTAATTATACTTTAAAATCACTCAAATTCATAATTTATCACTATTAATGATTTCGATTAAAAATTTTATTTTTAATTAAAATTTAGTAATATTCACTAATCATCAAAATATGAAAGTTATCAGAAAAGTACAAAATTTCACCCATTAAAATTTAGATATTCTGAATCCAAAAATTGAAGTCTATTTTACCAAATTCAAAATAGAAACTTTTCATTTATTAATTTAAAATTAAATCGCTCAATTAAAACCAAAAGGCGTATTTTTTTAATAACTATCAAAAGTTTGACACTTGCTTATTTCCAATTTCAAAGTGAAATTACTTTAAATGACCATCATTGGATTAAAAGGTAATAATATAATATATTTATACATCCATACCATTAAAATTTATAATTTAACTATATAAATTATTTTGATTTAAAAAGTTGTTTTCAATTAAAATATAGTATTTTTCAATATTCACCCAAATATGAAAGTTATTAGAAAAACACAAAAACATTATTGAAACTAAATTCTTATGTCATAATTCTAAATAATAAGTTTATTTTGTCAAATTTTATATATAAAAGTTTAAAATATATGATTTAAAAAGAATTCTCCATTAAAAGGCTATAAAATTGCATTTTTTTTGAAAAATACTTCTTTTATCTGAAAAAAATGAATTTGTTCTTACATTATGTCTAAGAAACTCATAATATGGATTCTAAAATTATCATGATTATATAAAGTTCATAATTCAGTTAATATTATTCATAACCACTTTTGAACGACTTGTTTAGTAAGTCATGGTGCAATAGAACTAGGTGTTGTGTGTAGTTAATTTTATTGAATTATGTTGAAGAAATAACGTACTATGAAATATTGGGGTGTTACAACAAAACTAAACACAAAAATAAACACAAAAATATATAATTTTTAAACATAAACATATTTTTAACAATTTAATCTTAAAAAATAAAAAAATGTTCATTATTACACAACAACATTTTTATAAAAATAATAAGAGAATAAAAAGTGTAACATCGATGTGGTAAAAAAGCTATGAAAATAGCCACATAAAACTTCCATATATATAAATCATTGATTTTATTAAAAAATTCAAGATTTTTAATTTTTTAAACAAAAATTATTAACTATGACATTCATCTCAGAATGATTATGAAAAACCCTTTACAAACAGAGGAGTAGGACCATGACTGGATTTTTGAAAAATTGTTTTCAAAAGAAGGTCTTTCCTAGCTTCAAGCACCCTCTAGAAATCAAAGTTAATATAGATTCATACACTTTTAAAGATTGTGTGCCTCCTATATGAAATCATATATGGTTTTACTTCAATTATTGTTCATTTTTCAAAATCTAAGAGTGATAACAGGTTAAATCAAGTGAAATTAAAACCTTAACCAAAGGAAACTTCAATTTTAACTTTCTCTTAGGTTCAGAAAATGTTTTTTTGAATCATCTTATTTATAAAACTCAAATTATCTTCATAAAAGTCAATTTTCCCCTTCCTCACACGGGTTCAAAATTAACCTCGACTTAATGAAAACATTTTTTACTACTAGGAAACTAATTATTATTAATTCTATTTTTTACCCAACATTGTATGGGAAAATAACTATTTCAAAGAACTTATTTAATATATATATAAAGTGATAACACCCACACCCAATTCTTATTGCCTTATAGATTCACCATGGGATCTCATTTTCCCAATTTACTTCAGTTTCAAAGGACTTACAAGATTATCATTTGTGTTAGATCCCTACGTGATTAATTTTTTTAAAAAGATGACTCCCTAGTACCAGTAAAAATTTCTAGTTTCCTATAGTCATGATCCCATTTCATAAAATATCTATCATACCTCAACCTCTTCCTCAATTCATAAACACAATTTCCATAATGATAGTGAGTAATACCACTAAACAATCATGTATCCCTAATACTTTCAGAATAAGGGAAACTTTGAACAACCAACAAGTTTTTTCAAATAGGTAGGAAAGAATTAATTTCAAATTAATCCCAAATGTAATTAATTATCTGAAATAAAATTTTAATTTTTTAAAAAAATTTAAAAAAAATAAAAAAATTGATCATTTTTCATAATGAACCTTTTTGGAGAATTTGAAGTGAATGAAAGAACCATCTCACCCATACATAAAACTCAATATTGTCCCTAATGTTGTCTCTCATGGTGGGAGACAACATTGTTTAAATCAAATTAACAATTCAAAATTTAAAATATTTTAAAGGGGTAGTAGTGTTTTTAAAATATTTTATTCCACAAAAAAATAAAAAGAGAAGAAAAAAACATGTATTGAAAGGATCCCGGCAGCCACCACTAGCAACAAGATTTTTTTTTGGAAAATATCATTCATTAATTCTTTATAAACATGAAAATTAATTTTTTTCAATTTATATTAAGTAGTATAATTATATCTACTATTGAAACATCATAAATAGTAAAAAACAAATGAAAACAGATGACACAAACTTGTTTTACAAATCAACCCAAAATAAATTTTCAACTCACTAGATTGTTATAATCTAACACCCATACAAGTATAATGTTATTGAATTTTCAAAAATCAGGATGGTACTAACCAAATCATAGTTAAAAACAGCATGTAGTTAGAATAATTAAAATTACATAATTCGAATAATGACTACCCTGATGTTGAATCATTTTATTAAATTTTATAGGAAGACTACTTTTGTTTTATTTATTCAAGAACTCTAGTCCAAGAAGATGTAAAATATTTTAAATTAGACTTCCATAATTATTGTTCAAATTAAAATTCATCCAAAGATAGAGTATGTAGTGTTATCTAGTGTTCTTTAACAAGAAAAAATGTTCTAGAAAGGATGTTCTGAAATATACCGCAACATGTAAAAATTCCCACAACCAAATAAAACCATCAGAAAACCTACACCTTATGAAAACTAGAAGAAAATAGTCCTAAATCAAGATAAATAACATTTCAATTAAATATAGAAATTATTTCTCACCAATCTATGGAGACCAAAAACTAAGCAATGATAATTTATTCAAACTAAAAAAATGAAATACTTGGGTTTCCTCTCATACAATGCTATATTTAAAGTCCACATCCAGATATTATTACCATAAATATTTCAAACCATGATAATTCAATGGGTATAAATTATTAGTGGTGTGTACTCCATTATTTTGTGTGGAATTAAAATTAGGATCACCCAATACATTCTCGTCTTCAGCACTAGGACAAAGTCTCCAAAACTCAGGTTATTTAACTAGAGGTAATGTGTTGTCTAGATAAATTAAAACATGAATAACAACATCATTATCTCTTAAAAGATTAAAGAACAAAGCATTAAAACCCCTTAAATAGTCAATAATTCTTCCCAATCTACCCACCACAAATAGATTCATTCTCAAGAATAAAAACAGAAGAAGACACACCAAAAAACACATTAACAAATCCTAAAACAAATTAAAACCCCGACAACTCAGAGAACACCCAGAAGAAGGTATCAAATTCATCATCGAAAAGGTAGTTCCCAGTGTCCAAATAGGACTCAAATGATGTGAACATTTCAAGCCCTGGGTTGAAGCCATCACACACTGTATCAAACTTGTAAGGTAAGAATGTTTTAAGAAAATTCAAATGTTCATTGTTGAAATCATCATCTTTTTCATCAAGACTAAACATATACATTTCTCAACCATCAAGGACATTAAAAAAGTTATATTTTTAAGGGAAACATTTAGAAACAGGTTGAGATACTATAGAAATCAATGTGACTCACTCTCCATAATTTTTTTCATTGAATGGATTTTCTCATCAATAGAAGGGTGTGCTGAAGGAGTTGCATCTTGAGTGAATATTTAAATTGTTTGGGGAATCCGTATCTCTTTTATCTAAAGTTTAAACATAACATACTAATATTGGACCTCAATTTTAAAAAAACATTCTCAGAAAAAATATGTCAAATCAAAGCTATCCTTATGTTGTGGGTTTTTAAACACCAAAATCCTATCCATATCATCAATGTCTTGGAGTGTGAGTTTCCTTTAAGACAAATGAGTAATAGCGCATTCAGTAGCATGGAAGGGTCTTCCTAGGATAAATGGGAACCTTTAATCATATTCCAAATCAAGGATCAAGAAATCAGTGGGTAGTTTGAGTTTTCTTACACTCGTTAATATGTCATCCACCCTCCCATAAAGATGGGTGAGTGACCTATCAGAAAGTTGAAGAGAAATAGTAGTTGGTTGTGTATCCCTATGGCCTAGACTCTAAAAAAATTAGTATATAATAAGTTTAATAATTTCCCCTTATTCACATATAAAATTTATTTTCCCACTTCCTTCTATTTGGCATTGAATAATAATGCTTTGAGGGTCCATTAATTTTAGGGGAAACATCCCCAACATAATCACACAATATTGCTCATAGAGATCAAGTTTATCAAAATTCTTCCAAATTTTTCTGTTTTTCAGAAAACATTTATTAAATGGAATGTTTGAAAGGATTTTATCCATGTAATATAATAAAGGCATGTTGGTGCTGAAGCTACAAATAATTTTCTAGAACCTAGGGTAGTCTGGTTCATCACCCTTTTCACTCTTTTATAGAAAGGAATAGGAGGAGAATAATGTTCAATATAGTTTTGTTGTTCATATTATCCTCAAAACCAAAATTCTTCTTATCTTAATTAATCATTTCCCACTACATTTTCCTTTTTTCCTTATATTTTTCGAGTGTGGGTTGAACATTTTTTTAAGTTTGGACCAAACTATCCAAATTTAAAGATTGAGAATTTTCCATATTTTTATCCCCAAATTCTTCTATTTCATAATTTTTAATTTTCCTATGTGTTTTAATTCCTTATTCTTGGATTGGAAGACCATATATAGTGGTCACAACCATTACATACTCTATTGAATTAGAAATTTATGTGTTGGGTAGCTTTCCCTTTTCCCTACCAACTTGATTTGCAACCATTTGACCCATTTGATGTTCTAAATTGTGGACCATGGAATCTATATCCTTCCTTAGGGGGATAATATCACCCAAAACATTCGACAACAACCCCTTTAAATCCACTTGAGAATTAGATTTTGCAGCCCCATATTGGTTTTGGGAAAACTTTTTGTGTTGTGGGTGGGTTTTTTATGTAGTGGGTTGTTCCATCACACCATATTCCTTATAGAATAGGTTTGGGAGATTTTTTAGCAACCATTAAAATAATTTTGATAGTATCATCTTCACCTTGTATCCAGGCTCCTTAATCAATGATTTTGGCATTAACATCATAATGGATCGAGATTTCAATGTTTGTGAAGCATCTTTGATTGTGACCGAACATCCCACAATGATAGTGTTGCTCCCTTAAAACCTTGTCATCAACTAAATAACCACGAGGGTTTGTTTTATCCCTATTGATGTCTATTTTTATAACTAAGTATGCTAATAATTTTGGACCATATTAACAAACAATTATTTTATATCATTAGAAGTTGAATCAAATAAGTCACACCCACTAGATTGGTCTACTATGTTCTAGTTGTAAGGGTTGAGGGAATTGTAAAAATTTCTATGAGAAGATTAGGTGGTAACTGATGTTTGGGACTTTGCCTAATAATACCTATGCTCCTGTCATATTCCTTATGAAATAAATCTCCCACATCCTGTAAAAACCTAGTTATTTTTTGACTCACTTAAATGGTGTTGTTACTAGGGTGGAATTTGGTTACAAAAGCATTGAAAACCTCATCCCAGGTCTAGAATATATCTTCATAAATATTTTTAAACCATGTCCTAACCCTCCCCAAAAGTGAAAATGATAATATTATCAATCATAGATCCTCACCACACATATCTCTCATAGGTAATTCTTGTAAAATCCCATATAAATTTCTAATAAACTCAACTGAATCCTCTCCAGGGAGGCCATTGAAAGAAGGATGTTGGGAGAGATGATAAAACTTAATATCATAATTCTTAGACCTATTGTAAAACATAATTTATGAACGGTATCATTAAACATTATTAATTTTTTTCACTATAATCTTAAGTCTTTCTTGGGAAGGAACTAGTGGTTATGAAACCATTATGGCTTGATAATCAGCTCATTAAATTTTTTTTCCAAATCATGAACTTCTGATTTTTTTGATTTCAATGTCCAAAAAGGGTTAATTAATTCCATGAAGTGTAGATTCATGTTTGGAATTAAATTTTCTAGTTTTTATTCAGGAAGTGAAAACCTTTTTGATTTTTTTCACATTTATTTAATAGTTTATTTTTTTTAAGTTTTTTTTTAGTTTTTGTTATATTTTTTTATTTGATACACTTTCCTTCCATAGTAACTACACCAAATTTTGATGGGTGCATCATTGAGTGTAATAAAATTTAATACTTATATAACAAAATTTCACTTATGCAATGGTAAGATCAGTTTCGAACTAAATGGTAGGAAATAAGTTGTCATAAACCATAAAAAACTAAACAAAATCAAAAAAATATAGTAAATGAAAATAATGAACAATTAATAGTGAAATGAGTGTATGAAATGATACCGGGAGAAAAATAAACATAGAGTGAGAAAATAATGGATGAATCAGGGTCCTTATGAAACATTGAACTTATAAAATGATGATTTATTATTCTACGTAGTTTAATTCATTCATCAGGTGCATAGAAAAATGGGATAGTATAGTAAGATTCTAATTTAGTGGACCAACACGGCATAGTTAAATTTTTGAGTCTTGATCATTGGATCATAACCCTTGAATTATTTTCATTATTGTGGAGAATACATACATTGAAAATTTTCAATTTTCTATATATTTTTCAATGATCCAAGGTTAATTAATTCAATGCCATCACCTTTCACTTATTAGGGAGTGTAAAATCTTACTCATAATTAAACAAAAAAGGAAACCGAACATAAAAACTACAATGAAAAATCAATTAAAAAATTAATAATATATAAAATATGATCATTTCATTACCAACCAATTACCCTAATAAAATTATATACTCATTTCATTGAAAAATTTTAAAATATGAATATGAAATGAAGAAACATCTCTAGGGACATGTTTCGTCAAGATTGAAATTTTGCTTTGATTTCTACTCCAACATCAGTTGTCTTTGTTTATTCACTATCTTGATGAATAGAGATGGTGGTGGTTGATCTAGATATATTGAAGGATGTGGAATATCTATAATGCATTGGGGAATGGATGGATCGAATGGATAAGTTGGATCAGTGGAATGGATTAAGAAAAGAAAAAGTGAGAAGGGAAGTTGATGGGTGAGTTCTGATCTACATCACAATATTGAAGAAAAGAAAATAAATAATCGTCCCAAATTATACTTCCAGTACTGCTCTAGGAACCGGTGGTAGCAGTCTCCAGTTGCATCTCGATTCTTCTCATACTTCTCACAAATATCTATCATTGTTTCTAGGAACACTTCTCTGGCCTCTGTGTAGCACTTTCATAGTACTTATACCTCTATCTAGGTGATTTCTATCTAAATTACATTATATATTGATCAAGTCCGCATGCAACATGATATTCCACCCTAAAAAACGAAAATATAAAAATAGAACCTAAATTAAGACCTTTTATAAGCTATTAAAATAATTATAATAATATAATAATATACATAAAACATATTTACATAGAGAAGTAATATTGAAAATAAATAAATTATTTATAAATACCTATTATTAAGATGATAATTATTAGATAAAATTTTGCACAATATAAATAACTATAATTATCATTGTTAACCAATAAAAGTATTAATACTTTTAAACTATTTTAATATACTTTATATATATTAATTAAAATAAATTATTAATGGTATGAATTCATAATATAAATTTGTTATTATTAAGAATATTACAAATTTATTATTATTATTATTAAGTTATATATACTAAATTATAAAAAATTAAAATTAAAGGAGGAAAGAAGGGGGTGAAGGGGGTTAGAGCGTATGAGAGCCGAGGGAGGCTTGGGTGTGTGGTTGGATCATGTCATTATGGTGGAACGGTTGGTTTGGATTGGGAAGTGGATGATAGTGTGGCTCGATGGAGGTGAGGTTGGGACGACTTGTGCAGGTGGAAATGGTAAGGGTTCAACTGTGGGAATAAATGGGGAAGCGACGACAGAAATACAAGGGTGAGTGGTGGTGCTCCGCTGGGGTTCACATCTAGTCATGAGCTGGATTATGTTGTTCTTTAGATCCAGTTTTTTAATTGAGATTATCTATTTTTCAATTTAATGTAGTGTTCATCGATATGTGAATTATTCAGTGATTGTTTTAAAAATTTGTTGTGGATTCTGGTTCTGTAGTGTTATATTTTTTTTGAATTTTGTGCCTCATTTTATGGGGACGTTGATATTTTTGCGGTGAGATGTAAGAGTCACCGCCATCATTGGTGGTGAGATAAAGTGATGGGGGGTCTGGAGATGTGGAGAGTCTTGGTGATACGGGTGTGTGGGAGACACCGCCCACAGTGAGGGTAGCCAGTGTGACAAAAGTGGGAGAAGGCAGCATCATAGAGGTGGGATAGCTAGCGATGTCTAAATGTTGGCATAAAGAGATGAATTTGGCAGTGTGTGACGTGAGACCCCACTAGGAGATCTAGAAGTGTGTGGGAAGTGGAGGCAAAACGGTGTGGGAGACCCCACCAGGTAGTCAAGCGCTATGATAGGAAAGGATGGTGGTACCTCGACGATGGAAAAAAATGACAAAGGGGGAGGCACCATCAGGCTTAGAGAAATAAGATTTTTGGTGTGGCGGTGTGATGGAAAACACCACCAGTGAGGGGCAAGGGGGTATGGTGGTGTGTGGAGATAGCGGTGACTCAAATTAGTCACCTTTGATTTTTTTTAATATGTGTTTTTATAAAAACAATTTTAAATAACAGATTATGATACTTTGTTTTTTAAAAATAAGCTACAAAGGCGGCATCGACAATACCTCCTTTTCTCCCCCGCATCACCTTTGGCTTGGATCAATGACATGAAAAAGGCGGTCGGGGGAGGATACCATTCACCTATGGGTAAGGCCAAAGGCGGCAATCGTGATACCCCCTTTCGCCATACGTAGAGGTGATAGGCGGAATCGGTGATGCCGCCTTGGCCTGAACTCCCGATAAATCCCCCCCCCCTCTCCTCGCTTTCAATTTTCCTTAATCTCTCCTAAATTTTCCCTGTCTCTCTCTAAAAAATTCATTTGTTTTTCATGTTTTTAGGAAGCTTCATTTATAGGTATGTTTCTTTATTTAATTTAATGTTTTTTATTTAATTTCATTCATTTTAGTTTTAAATATTTCATTTTAAGTAGTTTATGTGGTTCTAAATATTTGATTATTTAGTATCTGTAATTAGTTATATATAGTTTGAAAAAAATTATTGTTAGGTAATATATTTGAATTATAGATTAACTTAGGATTAAGTATTTTGAAATTTAGGTATCTTAAATATTCTGTGGTTATCTAAGAAATTAAGTTCTCATATGGATACAAACTAGTGGATGTGGCCCTGGCATAGATGTACATAGGGGTAAAACCTGAAAACATAGCTTTGAACAAGACTCGAATAGGAATTGGTGCATGATAACAGGGATTCCTACATCCTGGTTTGACACTATCGAGGGATATGTTAGTGATGATTCATATATTCTTTATAACTACTAAAATATCTAAGAAAATAAAAATCAAATCAGTATAATTATCAATTATAAAATGATAAATATGACGTTATAGAATGAAATAAGGGAAAAAGTATTAACAGATTAAAGTTATTTTTAGTTAATTATAGTAAAATAATTAATATAATATGATTAAAAATTAAAGAATAAATAATTAAATAATAACTTAATAGTGATTAAATAGTGATTAAAGAATGATTTATTAGTTAAAAACATTATTAAGAAAAACAGTATAAAAAGGAAATTATAATTATTTAAAATTAAAGGGAGAAGAAAATGTTTTAGAATTTAAGGATTATATTGTTTAGAAATAATAGTTATTATTAGACATAATTAATTATAAAATAATTAGTAAATAAAATTGGATTAAAACAAGGATCCATGTAACGATTAGCTAACGATACTGATGAACATATAAAGTGAAATGAATAAGAACAATCACATTAAATAAAAAGGCCCCATAAAATTACATTTTAATAAATATCATATAGTCAAACATCAATAGAATATTTTAAGGTATAAAAAGGTGCCAAAAAATTAAATTATAATAAATATCATATGGTGAACATCATTATTAATATTTTTTACATTATCATAATTTTGATGAAAATATCATTTTTGATGTAGAGAATCATTTTTACTTGTGTGTAATGATATGGGAAGGTTATTCAAACTGAGAAAGGAGCTTCTAACAATACATAACCAATTATAGTGGTTATTACAGCAAATTGTGTAACCATAAGTGAACATGAAGAGAGAATTCATGGATCCTGAAATCTGGGCCCTGATCAAGAGATCATGTCTATGATCTATAAACATTTTCAATTTCTGACAACCCTATGGCATCTAGCTTGCCTAGTGGTTGCTGATGAATAGTGGGTCCATGTGATTAATTTATTTTCCCAACGGTCAGATGGTACCATGATGGAGTTATACATTGATGTTGCTACTATACAACATCAACAATGTCCATTTGTACGAATATGTATAATTACAAGAGTGGTTGAAGATAGTCCACCCCCATGAAATTGAGCCTATTCCAAATGATGCAGTAGAAGAGGAAAACCTTGATGATCACATGGATATAAATGTCAAACCGAATTCTGATGAGGAGTTCCATAATTATGGGTCAGTTGGTTAAAACAGTGTTGATGAAGAGGGACCAACAAAAGATAGGGAGGATATTTTGAAAAATGCATTAGTTATACATCAACCTCAACCTACAATAAAACATCCACCACTCTTTTCATCTTGGTCTGATATAAATACACGCATGCTAGAATTTGACAATACTGTTCTCACACTGGCAACTGAGTTCCCAGGAGTTGTACCAGATAAGTTTAGTGAGGTGGACAGAACATTATATATTGGAAGGAATTTTCATAGTATGGATGCCTTAAAACGAACGCTAAAGAGATTTCATATTGAGAGATACTTCAACTGTGTAATTCACGAATCATGTCATTGAAAATCTGTTATATGTTGTGAGAAGTATAAGGACGATTTTAGATTTTTTGAGGACGATTACAGACATTAAATTCGGAGGTTGGAGAATCTCAAGGATTGGGGTGTCTCATACTTGCGTTCAACCAAGCCTTACTCAAGATAATACCTTATTGGATACAGAATTTGTGTAATCTATTTTTTTTGATATGATTAAGACATGTGATGAGTTTCCAATAGCCATTGTTCATGAGAGGATTCAATAGACCTTCGGTTATACGATTTCCTATAATAAAACATGGATGGCGAAATAGAAGGCAATTGTGAAGGTCTGTGGTGATTGGGATGACTTATATAGGTTGTTGCCGCAATTTCTAGAAATACTGAGACATTATAATCAAGTTGTCTTCCATCTGTATACAAACGAAAATGTGTCTCACGATAACCGACTAGATCCATCTCATGTTCAATTTCATCAGTTGTTCTGGGCATTCCTTCCATGTATCTCCGCATTTCATTTCTGCAAACAGTTTATTCATATTGATGGAACATTTTCATATGGAAAATACAAGGGTGTATTGTTGATTGTAGCAACCCAAGATGGAAACCATTCACCTATTCCTCATTCCTTTTCCATAGTAGATAAATATAACTATAAATCATGGATTTGGTTTCTGGAATGTATCAGCAAACCATTTCACCCACATTCGTGGTCTTTGTTTAAAATCGGATCGCCATCAATAAATTAATGAGGAAATCAATGAAGATCCTGATACATGGAGATACCCAAATGCACATCATCAGTTCTGCATTAGACACATTTCTAGCAATGTGCATAAAAAATTACACAACTAACTGATGAAGAAGGAAATCATGAGGCTTGGTACACATTCTATTCGTTCTGTAATACTAATTAAATATAAAGATAAAATCAATTTATGTGAAATATATTCTATGCTTTTTAGAATATGAGTCAGACCAATGATTTTTTTAAGATCATTTTGAACAAATCCATCAATATTATCAAGAATTTTATGATTATATGATGCAGATTATGAAAGAGAAATGGACATTGGCATACGATGAGGGAAGAGGTACAGACACATGACTAAAAAATTGTGGTGTGAATCAATGGTATCTTAAAAGGGCTTCTCAAGCTACCAATAACTGCCTTAGTTCAAGATACATTATATCAATGTGTGAAGTACTTTGTGGATTGAAAAAAAATATCATCAGATACAGTAAGGGCTAAGAACAAGGACACCTATTGGGGAGAATCATTACTTCCCAATGCCCGAAGGCCATCCGATAGTGATACCTAACATGAATCAGTTATGTCCTTGTGGGATATAGAAGGCGAGTAAGATGCATAATGAGATGGATTGGCCTTAAGAACAAGGACAAAGATTTTGATGCATGATATTTCATAAGGAAGTTCATAACCGGAAAAAATTCCCTAAGGTTGTTGGCTGAGTTCAAAATCTCATCCAGAATGATGTGTTGTATTAATTGTGACATTACCATATTGTAAACTAAATGATGTTATCTCTTATTTTTTCCCCAGTTTTCTAAACCCCCAAAACATCTTCCCTTTTCCATGGTTTTTGGTTAAATTATTTATGATATTTTAGTAAACTGTTTTATAACAAAAATATAGTATCATAATGATTAGAATAATTTATAAATAATAGATAAATTCCAAAAACATCATTACTAATTTACTTGGTTTATCATAATCCAATCCAGAAGTAGTTAATTATAAATCTCCTCCAAAATATGTCTAACAAAATTCAAGATCTAATATCTTAGATAATATAACTTATTTCATAACAGTATTCTTGATTTCATGAAATAACCTTCTCCTTGATCCTTCAATAAAATCTGATATAATAGAATATATTTCATAAATCGAAAAATAGAAAACTTTACCCATATTGTAAAGTAAATTTTATTAACCTATAAAATTGTTTCCTAAACCTTATTATTAAAATTTGAAACCCTAAACCCTCAAACCTAAACCCCAAACCAAAAACATTTTCCCTTTGCCGTGGTTTTTGGTTAAATTATGTGTGATATTTTAGTAGACTATTCTATAACGATATTATAGTATCATAATGATTATCATAAGATATATGTAATTATAAAAATTCCTAAAACTACATTACTACTTGACATGGTTGATCATAATCCAATCAATAAGTATTTAATCCTAAAGCTCCTCCAAAATATTTATAACCAAATTCAAGACCCAATATTTTAGATAGTAGAACTAATTTCATAATACTATCCTTGCATTCAAGAAATAAAGTTCTCCTTATTCCTTAAATAAAATCTGAGATAATAGATTTTATTTCATAAATCCAAAATTAGAACACTTTACCCATACTGTAAAGTAAATGTTATTAATGCAGAAACATGTTTCCTAAACCATAATATTAAAATTTGAAACCCTAAACTCTCAAACCGAAACCCCAACCCAAAAAATTATTCCATTTTCCATGGTTTTTGGTTAAATTATGTGTGATATTTTAGTAATCTATTCTATAATGAAATTATAGTATAATACTGATTTTTATAAGTTATATATAATTAGATAAATTCCAAAAACATCATTACTTCTTGACATTGTTTATCTTAATCCAATATATAAGAAGTTAATCCTAAAGTTCCTCCAAAATATGTCTAACCAAATTCCAGCCCCAATATTTTTGATAATAGAACTTTTTTTATAATAATATTTTTACTTTCAAGAAAAAAATTATCCTTATTCCTTAAATAAAATCCGAGATAATAGAATTTATTTCATAAATCCAAAATCTGAACACTTAACCTATATTGTAAAGTAAATTTTATTAACCCAGAAACATGTTTCATAAACCTCAATATTAAAATTTGAAACCATAAACCCTCAAACCTAAACCTTGACCCAAAAAATATTCCCATTTCCATTGAATTTGGGAAAATTATGGGTGGTATCTTAGTAAACTATTCTATAAAGAAATAATAGTATCGTAATGATTTTCATAAGTTATATAAAATTAAATAAATTCCAAAAACATCATTATTACATGATATGGTTTATCATAATCCAATCCACAAGAAAATTATCCTAAAACCTCAAACCTTAAACCCACATATGTTTATATACATATGGATGATACCATAATACTCACTCAGAATCCTACCCCTATTTCGCTAGCCGTCTTAGAGGGTTGTCCAGATCTATTGGTCATGGTGTGTTGATCACACCATTTTCATCACATAGAGGCTCAACATGTCATTAGACCTTACATGCACCATGGTGGCTTCTATGACCTTGCCGTATATGATTCCACATTTGTAGATCATTAACTACTTTTACCCTCATTGAGAGATAGAGAGCAAAGACACACACATTTCACCTGACTGAGGGAGAGATGACTATAACCGTTGAGGAGGTGGTAGTGCTTCTCAGTCTGCCTATCCAGGGGAGACCCATTATAGGACTGCCTCGTGCAGCATGACCATACCTTTCTCAGTGGTTGTTAGTCATTGATATTTTTCCTAAATGTATGGTTACAGAAGGATTATCCAAATCTATTCCATTTTTGGAGTCTCAGTTTCCACATTTACAGGATGATGATGATGAGAAGACTGTTATGTGTTACGCCCATGTATATATCTTACGACTCATTGGATGGACCATGTGTTTTGATCACTCAAGGATACACGTGCATATGATGTATCTACCAATACTTGAGGACTTTGATCAGGATGGGATGTACAGTTTGTGAAGATCCAACTTGGCATACACATACATATCATTATGCAGGCAATCCCACTGGGACCGTATATGTCTCCGAGGATGCATCGACCTTATTCAGATGTGGGCATGGGAGCACATCCTAGCATTCCACCCTGACCTTGCTAGTCTGCCTGTCGAGATGGAGGTGTTTCATGATGCTCTGCATGGAAACTGGTATGATAATTCATTTATATGGGTTTTTGATTCTACTATGAGTTATTCAATATATTTTCTCATTATTTGTCTCTATCGTTGATGTATTTTGAAGGTGGTGTCATTAACACAATTTTGGTGTGGTTTCGAGACAACATTTGGGAGTATATCAGCTACAGTTGGACTATATATTACCTGATCAAGATTGTATATACAATATATCACTGTCTAACAAATATAATAATAGCATCAATTTTTGTTTTTAATTAGGTGTTTTTTTTGAAAAAATCACCTGTCATTTCAGATTTTATGGCTTCCATACTAGAGTATTACGAAACAGTTCCTAGCATACGACATTGTTGGGCTAGAGGTTGCTATGGCTGTAGTTCCCCTCGTTCACTTCCATATTATTGAGTGGCAGCATCCTGATAGAGTCATGCACCCGTTTTTTCCGTACTCAGACATTTTCATTACCGTCGAGACAGACATACCAACTTCATGGGATGAAGCTAATAGGGAGGAAGAATGATGACTAGTCCCAAGTACATGGTCTCTAAATCAACTGCTAGCACAGACATGCAATGTTTTGTATTCAGGGTGTTCCTACGAATCGATTCTCTCTTTCATAGTAGGTTGACTATGCTACATGGTATATACTGTAGTCTATACTGTATCTTACCCAACCCAACATAGAGATAGAGAGGATGGTAAGTCAATAATTTTCTATTAGTTTGATTATTTAATTATTTTCTAATTCAATTTGATTCTATTTATCAAGAAGTCACACATAGCATCATGTTCACATGAGTGATGAAGAGAAGGAGGGGGTCTTTAGATGGGCATCCATCCATGCTACAACACTGGAGGCTAGGTCATATTTTCGTGTGCATTCTATGATAATATCTGCGCATACAGATCATAGAGAGGAGGTTCATTCCCCATAGAAACATCCTAATGATGATTCTGGTGTTGAGGATCCATTACCATGACAATGTAGATAGCATCGTTCTACATGTGAAGCCTCAACTGTTCCACATGCAGAGGTCGGGCCTCTAGTAGTCCAGGGTCAGCCGATTCTGGATGTGCCTCAGGTGGAACGAGATCCATCATTCCTGATAGGATATTTGTAGTTCTCTTCATCTTGGGTTCCATATCCTTTACAAGCATGGGATCCATCGCAGCCCTTGGTTCCAGATCCATCATCGTCTTGGGGTATAGCTCCATCACAGGTTTGGTTCCCCTCTCTGATGAAGTCAGGTCCTTCTACCACCATAGTGGGATAAGTATCCAGAGGGCAGTACTAGATGAATTTGATAGCTCCTCTAATAGACAAAGAGATGGAGGATGCGCCAGTAGACGTTCTAGTGCCTAATGACCACCCTTCTCTAGGTCATCAGATTCCACTGCACACTCGACGTGGACGACCTATTCACAAACCACCATGTGGAATGAAATTTTCTTGCCACAAACATAGGCATTGATTGTACATTATTGTTTACATGTTTTATGTCTACTGAAATCAAAATATTTTTATTACTTGTTGGTCATAGTGGAATCTCAGGAGAGCGGTGAATTGAGTTCCAATTTAAAAAATGATTAAAATTCCATTCATATTGTTCTTATAGTTTATATTATATAGGCCAGCAAAGTCACGTACTGGAATCATTTTTACATTTCAAGTAGGTGGATTTGAATAGTTATAAATATATTTTTACAATGATTTTTTATGAAATTATTTTTACTTTGGACTAATAGTTATATGTTAAAGCAATTTTTAAAATTTCAGTAATATCGGTCTTATAGATTATATTATATAGGCCAAAAAAGTCAAGTACATGAAACATTGTTAAGTTTCAAGTATGTGGATTTGAATGGATATAAATAAATTCTCACCAAGATTTTTTAAGAAATTATTTTTATTTTGAACTAATAGTAATATGTTAAAGAAATGTTTAATAGTTCATTCATATCGGTCTTATATTTTATATTATATAGGCCATAAAAGTCACATACTTGAAACATTTTTATGTTTCAAGTTGGTGGATTTGAAAGGTTATAAATAATTCATCGCCAATATTTTTTATGAAATTATTTTTATTTTGGACTACTAGTTATATGTTTAAGAAATGTGTAAAATTTCATCCATATCGGTCTTATTATTTATATTATATAGTCCAAAAAAGTCATATACTTGAAACATTTTTATATTTCAAGTAAGCGGATTTGATAGGTTATAAATAATGTTTCACCAAGATTTTTTAAGAAATTAATTTTATTTTGGACTACTTATTATATGTTTATTAAATGATCAAAATTTCATTCATATCGGTCTTACAGTTTATAATATATAGGCTATCAATGTCATGTACTTGAAACATTTTTATGTTTCATGTAGGTGGATATGATAGGTTATAAATAATTTTTCACCAAGATTTTTTAAGAAATTATTTTTATTTTGGACAACATGTAATGTGTTTATGCAATGGTTAAAATTTCATTCATATTTGTATTATTATTTATATTATATAGGCTAGCAAAGTCACATACACGAATAAAAGATAAATTATTTTGAAAAATTAACTTATATATATAAATAACCATATGAACATAATAATAAAACATTAAAATTTCAATTATATAAAAAATATTAAAAAAAAAATACGGTTTCAGGGGAAAGGAAGCATCATCGAGGCCGCATTTTTGTTTCTGTAGAAAGGTGGCATCGTCGATGCTGCCTTTTCCCACCAACACAAAGGGGGAGTCGACAATGCCATATTTGTAGTGTATTTTTAAATTTTTTAACCTATACGATTTTCAGATTATTTTTAAAAACACATTTAAAAAAACCCAGTCACCGCTTCTATATTTATGATGGAATTACTACACAACAAAGAAAAACAAAAGGTAACGTAAAAATTGTATCCTAAAATTTATTTAACTAAAAAGTAAATTTAATAAATTAACAAATAAATTAAAATTCTAATTCATAAAATAAATTTAATATTAAATATGTAATTATTTATAGAGTATAGATTAAAAAAATATATTAATATAAAATAATAAATATATTTAAAGTAAGTTAGTTAAAATAAATGACATATAATTAATTAAATGAATTAATAATAAGAAATAATTAAATTAAAAATTTAAAGAATATTAATTTTTCTAATGATGGGAAGTATATTGTTAAAATTAATTTAATTTTTCATATAATTTATAATAAAAATGATATTTTATTTATTTACATAATAATTAATTAAATTAACGAATTAATAAAATAATAATTTTTAACAACAAGAGAAAAAAATTAAAGAATAAAAAATGAAATTTAAATATTTAAATTAAATAATAATAATTATAAATGAATTTTAAAACTGAATTGGTAAGTTAATTTTATTATTAAAAAAAGCGACACTAAAATACATACTTTTGACCCATAAATATAATTTCAACAACTTAATCTATAAAAAATTTATTAGTACAAAAATTACATTATTTTAATAATAATAAGTTAGTAAAAGTTAAAAATTGGTGTGGAAAAAAGTATTGAAGACCAACCACATAAATTCTCTTTCTCTCTACTCAAGAGGTTGTTTTATTAACTCTTTTTATGATGTTGTGTTTTTAGCCATGCTATTTCCAAATTTCAAACCCTTGTTTAGTGAGATCAAGTTTAAATTATGAGGATGCAATTTGTTTTAGATGATGAGAATGTTACATATAAAAATTTTAGAATATTAAAATTATATTCAATAGCTTATTAGATATGAAACCCTGAGCATAAACAACCCACAAAATATATTTCTTTAAATTTAATCCCATTGATGTTTTGCTAAAAATGTCTCTATGAATTTAAATGAATTGTAATATAATATTCAATTATAACCTGGATGTTAAATTAGTGGTTTTGAATAGTACTAAATAATTAATGAAAATGATGGTTATCTATTGATTAGAAATAAAATAGTAATCATCTAAATGAAAAAAAGAAATTTTTTCCTAAATAAGTATTTTTTTCAAAAAAAGGCTTTAGTGGCACATTGTGCACAAAATTTAAAAATATTATTTACAATATCAAGAAAATTTATATAAAATAAATAAATTTATTTTTGAAACTAGCATATTTAAATTATCTTATGGTAATGTTTTTAGATTTTATATATATATTTTATTTTTTGATGAATAGTGAAATATTCGAAATTTAAATTGAAAACATCTATTTCGTTTAAAATATTAAAGAAGATGAACTATATTTTTAATTCTTTTCAGGGTAACATTAGTTTAATTATATAATATTTAATCCTATTTATTTCATTGGTTACATTTTCATATGAAATTCCGATATAAGATCATTATAAACTTTTCATAATTTCATCTTTGAGAACCCTCATCCTCATTGCTTCTTTGGGATAAAAATTAATTTAAATTTTTCAGTAATATTTATATCATTTGTAAAAATGGATTTCATTTTTTTAATAATAATAATTAATATTTTTAAATAATTTCAATTTGTGTTTTTACAATAATGCATACTAAAAGCAGTAAAAATATTTATCATGGTTTAGGTAAAAATAGATTTATAGGGGGCTCATATATAATTATAAGGTATAAAATTATGTAAAAACATTGATAAAATATATTATATAGAACTATTTGGATCGTATAATTTATAATTATTTATAATATTCTCTTTTTTACAATTTTCTTGTGAAAAATGTGCGTACACTGTTTAATTTTGAAAAAGTACAAGTGTTCCACTCACCTATCTTATAAAAAAACCACCTATTATCTCATATTCATACCTTAAAAAATTTATTTTGGACAATAAATATCCATATCACTTAAAAACATCCATACCATCACCCTAGAAATCTTATTTCAAGCATATATCTTACCATGTAATGATTTTGGTAACGTTATTCAACGCGTGTTTTTTATTTTATTTCTTCCTCCACATCTTTAAATTATCATTAAACCATGATGATATAATAAAATAAGTATATTAAATATACAAAGGTGTTTTTATGTTTATTTAATGTCCTAAAACAACCCCCACATCCATCAAATGGATTACAAAATCATCATTCATGTGAATAGTAGACTACCCTTTTGCGAACCGATGTCATTCTTTATTCCATTAACACCTCTAACTATTGTGAATAATGATCAATATAAAGAATATATACAATATTAATAACATAATTTTTACTATTTAGTAATTACATCATATATATCTTTTTAAAATTCCATTAAATGGTTTATCAGATAATATCGCTCCTGTGTGACGGAATACTAACTTGCGAAACTATGTGATTCATTTTTCATTAACACATTACATGGAAGTTATTAAGTATAATGTAAATGAATAAATAATAAATAAATGAAATAAATATTTTAATTGTGAAATATTTATGATTAATATATCATTTTATTTCCAACCATTTCACTCATATAAAGATGTAAACATCATTCTTATACATATGGACCACTGCCTTCATGAAGAGATTGACTCACTGTTCATCACAACACCACATGGATGATATATACAAGAATATTTAAATATATAATATTGTATTTATACTATTATTATAATTATTTAAATACAAAATATTACTTACCTCATTTCCATATTTATTGTTGACATATGGAAATGTTGCTCATGTATACCTACGCCCTACCGCCTCCATGATCTTAACGTCATTTTTCAAAACCATCATACATAGATGATACAAAAAATAAAAATTATGTTTAAATATGATAATTATGCCTTTCTTATTTTTCTTGAAATGATGAAACTATATAATATAGGCAATAAATGGATCTTCCATGACAAAACACGCATGAAACAAATTGACAATAACACCCAGAATAATAAAATAAATGAAATTTTATTAATGAATGGGTGATTAGATATTATAAAAGAATAATATATGATATTATTAATATTAATATGGTTCTTTTATAAATTAATATCTTGTTTTAAAAAAATATGTAGGTGGTTAATGCAATTTCAATCAAAAGGAAATATGAGGTAAAAGATCTCTTAACTCAATTTTCATTCATTATGTTAAATGTCAACTTCAAGGATTTTATAATGCTAAGATTGTGTAGGTAAATATATTTTATTATTTTATGTTCTATTTCCAATTTTCTTGTGGATTTACATTGGATTTAATTAATCAATTAATGGACTAATCTCAACTTCAATTATTTGATCTTTATAAGGGAATTCATCTTATTTTCCCTTCTTTGAGGAATATTATAATGTTATGCGCCTAATTTCAATTATATGGTCTATATACTTAACCTTTTAAATCTAATATCAAGATAAATTAATAATTTTTTATCGTTAATTTCAATTTGAATTTTCTACATCCAAGGATATCTGACCTAAGAGTTACTTAGTTGTAAATACTTTTGTAATTCAATTACATTTCACTTGGTTATATTAATTCCCTATTGACTTTGATGTTCTAATTTTATGTGTAAACTGAATTTTGATAATATTATGTTTTATTTACAATTTTTATGTTGATTTATAGTTGATACACATAATTTATTCATTGATTAATTATCACTTCAACATCATGATCATTTTAAAGATTTATTTCATAATGACATACTAATAAATATTATTTAATCTTGAATTTCAGTGAAATAAAATTATTTGACCATTTTAAAAAAACCCATTTCATTTATATTTCATCTATTTAATCATGAAATTTTAAATTAATTTACCCATTTTTTTAATCTTTTTTACATAAAATGTTTGAAAAAATGTTTTTAAGAAAAGATATCTTCATTTCACTGTTTAGTTGGAAATTTGTTTTCTTTGAAAACCATGTTTTTTAAAGAAAAAATAAAAACTATTTTAAACAATTTCAGAATGAATTATTAATTATATGTTTAACAATTTTTTATATTATCAACAAATAATTAAAATAAATCTTTTTTTTTTGAAAATAATGTCTGTTTGGATTTTACCAAAAAACTGAAAGCAATATTTGTTTTAACATGCACTAAATGAATGACATTTCCAACATTTATGACCAATAAGTTGTTTTATATCATCATTTATATGTTCCAAATCACGTTCTCAAACAATAATATTTTCAAAATGTTTTGTGAACAAATTGTTTTAAAATGTTATTTTTGAAATAAAAAGGTTAGTTTCTCCAAGAATGATTTGAAAAAATATTTTTATTGTATTTATATACATCAATTAATATAACCCTTAATTATTACTATAATGGGTATATGTTGTATTGAAGGATACTTATTATTATTTAGGATGGGTTTTGACAATTTTGACCAAGTAGTGTATTTGAATTCACTTCCTTGATTCATTTATTGAATTCATTTACTTTCCCATGAATTATTCACTTTCCTATAGACAATTTTATTCCCCTAAATATACATATTAATCTTCATGGATATGTTTATTTATTAAGCCATATATTATTTAAAAATATGGTTCTCTATATTGAAAGTTATTATTTTCTTGGGAAAAGTTTAAGAATATCCATTCCTTACACAATTTACATATTCTATGATAATTAACATTATTACTAAAATAAATCAATTAACCAAATTCTAAGAAATAATTTGAATATTTAAACATGTGTAAGGCCTCGTTGTGGATAGTCACTTGATGAATTATTAGTCTCTAGAGGTAAAATTACAGGCTATCATAAAATCAATGAGCTAATCCGTGTGTGTCTGAGCCCAGTAGTATTAAAATGTATTGTGATAAGTCTTGATGATAGAGGTTCCATGATCTGGAGTTCACGAAGTCCAATAATTACCTTTCTCCTTCATTTAGAAGTCAGTTATTACTATCCATGATATTTTCATAGTGATATTATCTCTAAATTAATTTCATTATTAGTTTATTAATTAAATGTAAAAAGTTTTCAATTATTTACCTTCCATTATTGGTTATGGATTATATTGTTATTCATGATATTTTCATAATGATATTATCTCTCAATTCATTTCATTCATCTTTTATTGATGCAATTAAATGTTTTTACTTATTTATCTTTCCATATTGACTATTCCTTACCTCAACATGATAGTCTTTTCATTTAAATACCATTTTTGTTCAGTAATTTATCTTTATAATATCCTCATGAATGTTGATTCACGATAGCTTCAGTTATAATAAAACCTTAATGAGCATTTTATCTCTCCATTATTTTATTTCCATTCCTTGGTATTTTATGAGGTGTAATATGATTTATGTGAAAGGATATGTAAGAGAGAATAATGAAACTCTAAAAAAAATTATGTTGTAATTTTATTTAAATTGTAATATATGGTTCAAGTGTGTATCTTTTTTTACCAAGAATATTAAAATATTGGTTCCTCAAAGATGTCATTCCGTATATCTTCATCCAATGTAGAAAAGTGCACACCAGATTAGGTCTACTAGGATTAGGTTATCTATGACCAAAAATAAGTTACCACGATAAAAATAGTTCATTCATCTTTTAAATAACCATTTATAACAGAACATTTCATGGATTATTCCATAAAAAATATTATATATATTAAAACCAAGAGAGTCACATTTGGTATTTTTTCATTACCTAGCATTATATTATGGTCAATATAAAAGGACCATGGAATGAAATTTCCAAAATTTAAAATAAATTATTCATTAGGTCGAAATGAACCTATAAAAGGAAATAAATTCAGTTTTTTGGATATTTATAGGCCTTAACCCATATTTTTATCCTTGTTTTACCCATTTAACTATTACAGAAGTGACAATTATTTTTCATTGTTACTGTTTATAAGGACCCATAATAAAAGAGACCTATTTGAAAAAAATTAACCTTTTAATTCCAAATATTAAATTCATTTTATTATTATTCAATTTATATAAGTGAGATTATTTTATTTCAATAAATATGTATAATACATAATAATTTTTTTTTAAAATAATTATTTATTAAACCTAAAAATTGCCTATACAAAAACCAAATATAATATATATTCCATTGTAATTAATTATATTACTTATATTTAAATGTTACTTATGTTACTTTACGATAAAATTAAAATGATAATATAATTTTAATGATACTTGGTTTAATGAAAAAGAGATTCAAGTTTCATAAAAAATGTTATTTTTTACTATTCAAATAAAAATTTGTCCTTATAGAAAAAAATCCCATATGTTCACCCTAATATAATATTTACATTATGATTTAAAAAATAAATTCATTTACTAAAATAAATTTTTTAAGAATGGGAAAAATTAAGTATAGAGTCAACACAAATATTATAATAAAACCCATTATGGACGAAAAAGTAATTTCTAAAGCATAAAATAACTTCACTATATTTTGATTTATTATTTTTTATTCATTAATAAATATATTTCCATATTAAAAAATATTTATAAATATTTTTCATAATTATTTTATTCCAATTTATACCTTATAATTTAATGACATTGTTATAATGATAACATTTAAATAATAATAATTTTATATTAATTCATAGTTCACCTAATATCAATTTCATATGTCAATCAATCTTTTGAACATATTTAAATTATTTAAATATAAATATATTTTACAATCATAGCGTTTTATAGAACCTCCCCCAATACACCTGGCTTCATTAAATTAAATGCAATAATTTTATTCGAATTGTTTCTTCTACATGATTATATACCACACTAAAATCCACAAGGATGTACCTGGAATGAACCTACCACGGACTATTTCAATTTCTTCCTTAGTTATTCATATTTAATACTATGGTTTCATACTTCCCCCACTATTCATTGAGAATCCATGGGGTAGTATTTTAAATTAATTAATTTTATTGATGATATGTAACATCTGCATTGATGGTACAAATAGGATTAAAGTACAATGAGAATGGGTGATATGTTGGTGAGGTAACCAAACCATTTCAAAACATATAAAACGGTGGGTTAAAATGTATAATAAAAGGCTTAAAAGTTCTGAAAAATAATTTTTTATATTTGATATGTGACTGGTCTTGTAGAACATCATTTTACTGTGTCTAGTGAAAACCATTAATAAAATCCCATACAAAAACTAAAAGTCTACATTATTTAATACGATGTCTTTTTGATAGTACTGGAATAATTTTATCCACCTTCTTCCATTGGACTCTTGTTCCACCTATGACAGACCATGATTTTGGTATGTTTTTTTATTTCTTATTAAATTAATATTATGTTGAAAATTATTTTTTACACACAAAACAAGTCTAAGATAAACAAAAATAGATTTTAAGATGATATAATATTACAATAAAAAATAATCATTAATACAATTTGAAAAATAAATATATAACAAAAATAAGATAACTACAATAGGAAAAACATAACATGTAAATAAAAACTCCACTAACATGTAATCTATTATTTCCATATTTTTATTAGAGATCATAAATTACATTGAAACTAAAAAATTTGGTAGAGAAATATTAATACAATAGACATGTTGATAGGGGAGTAAATTAATATGACTAATGATACTAAATGTTTTATTTTAAGCTATATATGTTAACGAAAATTTACTTTTATATATGTTGTCATTCAAAATATGCTTGTAAGATATATGTGTGATATAAAAATGGTCATTTGATACATGGGCATTGTTTATATCTAGTTGGTATGCTTTAAAATTTAAAATAAAATAAGTTTGGACTCAAATAAAATTTTATTATTTAATTAAAACATTTTAGTATAAAAAAATTATTGGTCACATATTATTATTACTAGTATCATCATTATTAAAATGATTTTATGTTTCAATAAAATTAAAATAAATACTTCTATACCAATAGATTATTTAAATTAAAATTTAAATATATTTATAAATATTTTAATTCAATGTGTTTTAAAGTATTCATTGTTAAAAATAGTTATTTTTCAAAGAATTTTTTTTTAAATATTGTGTATTTTTAACATAAATTGATCACATTCTAAATATGAACCCTATTTAATGCTTCAATGAATATATAAATTTGTTATCACTCATTTAATTGGACATTTATATCAAATTCTATTAAGAAGCCATATTGTTTAACATGTTTTTTTTCAATAAATATAGATTATAGATATATATATGTATTATATTTTCATTTAGAATTTGAATTTCCCATATTTAAAAATTAAATTAGATTAAATGGTGTAATAAAATTTGTAATAGTTTTTTCAATGAATCCTTTGCATCCTTATTTAGAAATAATAATCCACAGAATGATATGTTTGATTTAACTATGTGTTTTTTTTGATTTTTTTGTATGGGATGAAAATACCATAAAAATAATCAAGAGAATTTATGTTTTATAAGTATTGTGTAAAGAATTTATTATATGTAGTTTTACATGATATTTATTATACATAATAGTGGATCATTGTAGAGTTGTAGTTTGATCTCATCAAAATATTTTTATCTTTTTTGAATCCATATAGATATATTGGGTTTTACTTTTTATGTTGTAATAAATGATATTTATGTTTTTTTAATACCACCATTAGAGGTGAATCTATAAATAATAATCATTTATTTATTAATTAGAAGATATTTACAATAAGATATTGTTTTGAAATAGTTTATTTTCTATTTGGAACTTGAAATTTTTTTATGAGTGTGACTATTAATGTGGATTTTTTATATTATGTGTGGTTCAGCTTAAATAACATGTTTATAATGTTCTTATGATAAATTATCTATGTTATCTTATTGTAATGATTAATTTTATGACCATTGTGTTCATGAGATTTAGTTGGTGTATTTGATCATGTTGATCAAGGGGATTAAATTTATAGGAAGTAGGTTGTTTCATTCAGGTTGATTACGAGATGATGAAGATAAAAATATACTCTTGATCATTGTATTAGAGAAGCTTTTAGTTGTTAAAATTTTTCTTGTACAATATTTTTTTTGGAAATACTTACTTTGTAGGGGATACCAAGATTTGAGTAAAATATTTCCTTCCTTATTCGGATTAAATAATACACCTACATAATTGGAGGATATTTTATTTCATCATATACATTGAACGAATTATTGGTTACCATACAAAATATCTAGGCAATTTTTTAATTTTTTTTACATGTTCTATAATTATTTATATTTCAACTATACTTATAATTTTTCCTTCTTTTTTTTACTTACACTCTATTTCCATATAGTTTTGTGTAATTATTCGTAATTTTTTCACTATTGATAAATTAAGTAATCGATTAGAGATGAAATTTATTTGATTCTTATAAAAAAATTCACAATCATCGTATATTTTTACCTACCTTTTTTATGGGACCATATTTGGTATCATATCCACACACTACATTATTTTTAAAACATTTTATTTCAATTATTATTCTTTGTTACATCATAGCTTCTGTACACTAATGTTTACAAATGTAATTTTTTTATTTAATATAGAATTAATTCTGATTCAAATTTTGTATAATGTTAATCATGATTGATTAAAAATCCATAAATGATATAATTATGAATATTGGACCAATAAGATATAGTCATTAATGATTAATCTTAGTGTGGATAATTTTTATACAGTGACATAAAATTATAGAATTAATGAGAAAGAACACAAAAATTTTACTCATGATGAGAAGCTATAATATCATTAAAATTACCCAGATTAAAATAAATTACTTTATTCATTGACTCAAAATATCTATTGTCATATTTCATCATGTTAACTGGCTAATGGAATATAGAAGAGAATAGAAATCACTCATTTTTTAACTACATATGTTCTTGTATATCATTGAGTGATGTTGAGATTTGAAATTAAATCTATTGATTTTATACCTATTGAGTCTGTATCAAATATTCAAAACAACTATATAATAGTTTTTAATGGGATTCAATCTCTTGGTTAGAAGGAATTAACAGATTATCAACTGGTTGATAAAATAATTAATATACTTTCAAAGGAGTGTGAATCTACAAAAACAATAATGGACGATACCATTCACCTTATTATGTTAAATATTTAAGATATTATTATTATGTTAATAAAATATGAGAATAATATAAAGAGAGATATAATAGATGAGAAAATAAAACATGGGGTATATTTTTCTTCTACCTATAGAAATATTAGATTTAGTAAAGTTAATTTTGGAGTTATTGTCCTGATGATTAATTATAAAAATAAATATAAAAATAATTTATAATGTTCTAATTATTATTATAGTGGGAATTATCTTGATCAACTTACTAGAAGAATGAAAAATATTATTATGTAGATGAACTTCCATTATGATAACATACAAAATTGGAATTGCATAGATTGTGTGACAATTAAGTTGAATGAAATTAAATCTTAGAAATATTTAATAAATAATTGAAAGAATATATTTAAATAGTTATACACTTTTATTGGAAGTGGGGGAGAAACTGCATCTAATATTTCTTTAGAAGATAGTGATGGTGATCATTAAATATGTGGATTTTATATGAACAATTTTAAGAGTGATATATTTTGTATTGATAATGTAATTATAGAATACCATAAAAATATAACTTTAAATTGAAATGTTACTAGTTATTTAAATGATGAATCTACTTCATATTTGTCATATAATGAAATTTCAACTTCATCAAATGATGAAAATACTTATTCAATGAAATATGAAGAAGATATTCCTATATTTAATGAAATTAGTAGATATGTAACTTTCATTGAATGGAAAAATAATAATTTGATAAAGGAATATGATTATTAAATAGATTATCATAATACCAATACAAATATATTTTTTTTAACATGATTCCATGATTTATAAAAATTCATAAGAAATAAATTCCAAATATTCATCTATTTTGACATCTATGGGATAGAGTTTGGTTGACAAAATAACATCTAAATCTAGTGGATTAAATAATAGTTTATCTACGTTTACTTATAATTTGGAGAATTTTGATAATATATACTAATAATTATTACCATATATAACATGTTATGGAATATTTTGTAATTTATTAAAATAAAATTTTACATAAATTTATTTTTCTCCTAAATGTGCACATTTCTCTTCTAAATTTCAATTTAGATGTTACTAAAAAATGAATTTTATTCAAATTGTGTTTAATATTTTGGTGGTCCCATAATTTTTTTTTTCTAAAATGATTTTAATTGTACAACATTAAATATTTCATAAAGTTTTTTATTAAGTTTGTATTTTATAACGTATTCGGTCCCATGTAGGTTGGGGTAACAAGATCTTTGTGTTGTTGGATTTAAGAATATATAATGACTAAAAATAACTGAAATAAGTGTAACATGGATAGATGTTATTATTGAAATAGTTATGGAGACATGACTAACCTCTGTATCATCAATATTAGTGATATATATTTTCTTGGTATAAATTTAATTTCTAAACTCTTGTATGATTTAGGACAAAAAATTGTTTTAGCATTAGTATGTTAAATGACGAGGGTTATATTGTGAGCCTCAAGAATGATAACTATACTATTTAATGTTTAGAAGACTGTTTTATTAAATCTACTAATAATCATAATAATTTCTAAAAAATATAACTTGAGGATTATAGGAATTTTAATATACTTTGTTTTAGTGAGACATAATATTTATCCAAGATTTTTCATCGAATACTAAAAAGACGCACTGTTATATATTCAGAAATTAATTTTAAGAATGGTCTTGCAAGGGATCTATAGAAACATGAGTTAATATAGTCTTTAATATTTGGTCCTTATTGTTTTAGAAAGCGATATAAGTCCATCATAAATCCTTTTTGTGGAGTCTTAATGTCTGATTATTTATAGTTAGTGCAGATGGATCTATTTGGTCCTACAACAACTACGAGAATTGGCCAAAACACTTTGTATATCTATTTGTTTATGATTACACTATATTTACTGGTATTTTTTCAAAAATAAAAATTATATGATTCTATATTATTTAATAGTTTTTATAAATCTATTAAAAATGAGAATAACATACCCTTTATTATCATCAATAATGATAATGGTGGTAAATGTTTTAATTCTAAATATGAAACTTTTTTACTAATATTTGTAGTACTCATAACCTCGAATCACCTATAACATCTCAACCAAAATGTGTAAATTATTAAAGTGATATAATTATTTATTAAATTAAATGAAATTTTTTGATGGATTATTCTATTTCTAAATATTTGTACTCTGATGCTATGAATACTACTTGTTAGACTATAAATTGTGTTTTAATTCTACTATTTCTAAATAAATAATCTTCTAATCTATGTACCAAAAGAAAAATAAAACATTCATACATCAATGTCATTTGGTGTAATGTTTTCATTCTGAATACAAAATATTGTCTTCATAAATTTAATCGTTAGGAAAATAAAGGATCATCCCTGGTTATTATACATTAATAATGTTTATAGAGTTCTGAATAATTTAACTAATGGTAATGGGAAAAAGGTTCATGAAAAATTTGATGAAAATTTTCCTTTTTTAAAAGGTATAGAAGTTATTATTCTAGGTTATTCATTTAAATATTTTTTGTTAATTTACTATAATTTAAACAAAAAAATAGTACTAAATCCAAAAAATATATACCAAATAAATTTTGATTTTTTAATGTTACATCAATGGATAATATATAACCAATAGTATAAGAAAAAATTTCTTAATAACATAGAAACCATTCAATATTAAATAATCATCCTTATATTAATATTATTAGATAATTAGATCAGTGAGTTAAAAATAAAAGTTTATTAAGAAACCAATTTGAGAATCATGCATTATTATCTCAAATATGACCTAAAATAGAAGAAGATGTGTTAAGTGATTAAATTTGGATAACTTCCATGCAAGAAAAGATTAATGAATTATAATTGAGTATTTTGAATTTAGTTGAACATCTATAAGATATTTTTGTGATAGGATTAAATGATTTTTTATAAATATATGTGAATAATATTGAATAATGGTAAGGAATAAAGAAAGGTTTTTTAAGAGTTATTGTCAAAAATAATTCATATATTAAAGAGATACTTTTGTATCGAAATTGAGTCTTTATTCTAATTGAATCTTTTTATCCATTGTTAACCCTATAACCTTTTATTTTATACAAAAGTGTGTTAACATTTATTTTCTTAATAAATATTGTTAATATTATGTTTATTTTGAACAAACCCCCATTTTTGAAGATAATAAATATTTAGAACATGTATATAAACATACTAAAGATGTCTACAACCTAAAGCCCGACTAAAAGTCTATTATTGTAGACTAAATAGATTTTTTAATTCATTTTTCTAATAAAGTAAATTAATTTCCATATATATTTATTAATAAAGTTATAAAGAGACCATTGTTGTTCAATTTTATATTAGGTATATTATAATTTGTCAGACTCAAAAATCACATTCAAATGATTTGTAAAACTTATGAAAAGACGGTTAGAAATGAACATGATCCGTGAGATTATATTTTTTCTTGGTTTCCAAATTTATTATAAACTAGAGGGAAATATCTAAACTTATTATAAATTTATTATATTTGTATTAAAATATTTTGGTTTATTAATTGATTCAGTGAAAAATACACAAGATGGAAGTTCTATTAAACTGGATATTGATGAATCCATGAAACTAGATGATAAAATACATTATATAGTTGTGATCATAAGATTATTATATAAAATATATATTCAACCAGATATTGAATCATCTTTGACCAGGTTCACATATAGGTATTTTAACTCAGTTTTCCATGTGGCCTCAGGCACACCTCCCCTAATCTAAGAGGCTACTGACTAGCAGCGAGGGTATATGGTGGTGCAGTGGGGAGATAATACCCTCATGATCATAGTATAACACATTGCAATATAATACTAATAAGTGGAGGATGTAGTAATAAATAACCAAAAAAAGAATAATAAACCATATATATATAATAAACTGATAGAAGTTGAATCAATATCCTATACAAAATGATAATCATGTCAATATTCTATACAAAATGTAAATTACACAAGATGTAGAGTACATTCATATACATTATGTTGTACAAAATAAAAAAATTAAATCCACTATAATTGTGATAATTGTTTTTGTTCCTCATATCTTGTACTCCAACATAGAACTGTAAGTTCGACATCCCATGTTGGACGCCTCCTATTATCCATACATGCATCCAAAAGGTCCATTTGGGCACCAATCGATGTCTTGAATAGGGTGTGAGATATAATCACTAGGAAACCAAAAATGGTGTCTAGAATTATCTATTATTTTAATATAAAATTACAAGTGTGTAGGTAATAATTAATGTAATAATGTAAAAAATAAATCAGATCAGATCGAGTTCCTCAGGGGATACCCAATGACACTACAAACATTAGCCTAAGCCAGATATTTCGGAACAGATGTAACCATACATGTATATTAATATATTTATAAGGGTATATATTTATTCCTTATATACATAAACATATATATTTTTGTATATATAGTTATATAGTAACAGTCCATACCCAAGGCCGAAGCCCTTGGTGCCCTTACAAACATATTGCAGCACCCCAAATTCAAGTAAGTAACCCATTCATTATGCCTTTTAAACATGTAAATTGTTTTGTTAACGTTTTTGAGGTTTGGAATAATTTTGGGATATTTCCAAGGCTTCTCTAAATTTGTATTGTTTGATAATGGTTAGTGGAAACTGTGAAACTCTTACATGAAACCATGAAAATTGTAGAATCATCTTCTTAGTCGGTGCATGAATTGGATAAATAGGGTAGCCACACCAATGAAGCCATGAAATTTGAGGTAGATGAATTTTTAATGGCTGGCACATGATTTTTCTAACTTTTCAGCTCAACCGTGAGAGGTTCCCATGGAGGCAATGGAGGGTGTACGACTAGTGCACGATTTTTCTAACCATGTGGTTTATCATGCACAGTTTAAAATTAATAACCAAAAACGTGGACATCACCCATTTTCACTCATAAACCCATATTTCCCTCTATTTTTACCCTAATATGTTTTTACTTCCTCATGAAGGTTGTAGAGCCCCTCCCCTTGAATATTGAAGAAATACAGACTAAAATCATGGGCTATTGAACCCATATTCCCTTGGTAAGTCTTTGTTTCAAGTATTATTCATTAGATATAATTATATTACCTCTATCATTTTATATGTCTTTTTTATGGGGATAGATATATTGTTTTTGTGCCACTCTTGATGTTATTTAGCTTTTTTGATTTCATTGGAGGATATCTAAGGAATGATTTTGGAGATTCAACTCACTTTTGCTGGCATTTTTATGTCCTTCATTTTCACCATAGTTTATGAAGTAGGTGGAATCACTCTCAAATACTATTATTATAAATTTAAATCAGGATAAAAAATGACTTATTTTAATTAAATCTATTGTGAAATGTTTGTGCAAGTCTTGTTAAAAACCTTCTTTAGTGATTATTTCTATAATTGTGAAATTATTTTAAAAATTACGGTGATAAATGATTTTAAATTGTTTATTTTAAAATATTTGTTTTTTTATTCATAGAAAAATGGTTTGTGAAAAATATTTCCATACAAATATTGTTTTATGGGTTTTTTCATAATTGTATTGGCATGGTTTTTAAGCAAACTAAGTGGTGTGTGTTCATATTTCATATGGGGCCTCACTAAAATATGGCTCGGTGCTTATTAAAAAAGGTTCAATGGAATATGGGATATTGGTTACCTAATGAAAACTTGGTAGATTTATCAGAGACCACTCATGAGTAATAAACAATCACCTAGTCATGCATGTGTGCATGTGGGGATGTGTGGATTGAAATGGGTTCTTCCGAAGGGATTGTGAAATGGTTTGGATAGTTCGTTATTTTCATTCCATGGAGAATAGTTTTGGTCTGAATTTTTTTTTAGAAATAGTATTTGTTTTGTGATAAACTATATTAACTTTTTATATAAAAAATTTAATGTTATTTTTCTAACATGTTCTAATCTTTTGGCATGAGTAGCGAAGCCATTTAAGGAAAGAAAACAGAGTTTAATAACTCACCCCTTCTTTTTCAATTTGGTTATCTTATATATTTCTCCTATCATGATATAGGTAAAGGGAAGGTATCATATTTCATTGGTGGTACTTTTTGTTACTTGGGAATGGAAGTTGGAGTTAGAGCTTGGAGCTTGTTGGAGTATCAGAGTTGGTACCTTTGGATTCTTTTGGTTTATTGGGGTTCTCAAGAAATTTAGTACTTTGATTTTGGTTTTGTTTTAGCTTGGAATCATTTTCTTTTTTTTACATTTATTTATATTACATTTTTATCATTCATTATATAGTTGTTTTTTGGTTATTTATTTCTTAGTTTTGGTTTTTTTATTTCCCATGGGAAGATCATCTCCTAATTGTAATAAATCACAAATAATTTTTTCCAATATTGAGGATATTTAGGATTTATCTTATGTCCAAGTAGTAATTCAATTTCTTATCTAGCCAATGAGAAGGGGCGGTATAATAAAATTAGTGTCGACATATCTAGTCATTGGCTTAAAAATATTATATGTTTCATTATATACTTGGTTGTCAATTGTGTTAGTATTGGAGTTCAAATTAATTCTATCTGAGTTCATGTGTTGGGTTAAAATATAAGATTATGATTTTTTAGGACATTAAATATATATCATAAAAATACGCATCAATCTTTTTTTATGACCATCAGGTTACCCGGTATTTGGGTAAATAAGTGTTTTGGAGACACTTATAAGAGATGTAATCTCCTTATAATGGGTTTAACCAATGAGAAAGGTATTAAATTCATTAAAGAAATGAAATAGGAGTGAATATTTCATTTTTAGTAATGATTAATTATTTAATGAAACTATATTGATTTTGGAAAAATGTGAAACATGTTTTTAAATTATCTATTTTTAAATGAAGCGATATATATATTTTTCAAATGGAATGATTTTGAAAATCATGGTGGAATTTCTAAAATTGGTTTGAAGAAGAAATTTTTTGAATTTTGGAAAAAAAATATTGTGATAGTTTTGATGTGGTATAATTTTAAATTATTAAGCCTTCATTTGATAGAGTGTGAGACATATAACATTTTTTGTGTTTTAGAAAATATAACTTGATATGCGTCATAGAAACCAATCAGAAGAGGATGTTGAGAATGAGGTTTCACTTGATCCATAGGATAACCAACAACTGGATCAGTTAATAATCCAACACATTCAATCAATGGAGACAGGGAATATAAGGGATTAACTAAAGAAATTGGAGCATTCAATTCAATTCTAGAACCAGAACCCACCCATATTTTAGGATGATTCAGAAAAAGAGATGTAAGAGTTGTAGCTGAATATGATGAATTGAATCTTATATTTCATTGGCACACTAGAATTGGTGAAAGTAAAGTCGGAAATATATATGATTTAGGATCATGCAAACCAATGGTAGGATTTAGTAGTTCTTTCTAAATTACACCAAGGACTTTCATGGGAGGATATTGAATAATTTTTTAAAAAATAATTCTATCCTCATATGTTTCAGATTGAACGAATTACTGAATTCTTCAGCTTTAAGTTGGTAAACTTCTTACTGTTAAAATATGTGGCTAAATTCATGAATTTAGTCAGCTTTTCACCTAATGTTATTAATAGTGAATCATTGAAGGCACACATTTTTTGATCAAGGTCGGGGAAATATATTGCATGAATGTTGTTTTTATCTTTATAATAGATTATACAGATATGGTAAATAGAGTGATGGTGGATGAAAGTGGAATATTAAGAGATAAGGGTGGATCCATATTTTTTATACCTATGAGAAATAGTGGAAACTCAAATGTCAGGAGCCAGTGGAATAGGGACACCTATTTCCAAGGTATGGAAATAATTCATAATTACACATCTAGACAGGTGAATATTTTTTGAATATAAAAGAGAAAATATGGATGTTTTCAATGTGGTTAGTTTGAACACAAGAATCAAGAGTGTACAACAACACTTAGAGTATTCCCCAATTGTAACCATATAGGGTTTCTTCATCTCTATTATCATTGTTCTCCAAGGATAGGTGATCAAGAAACATCTCATGTGTTGAAGACAACCATGGCTTCGATGATATGATGGATGAAGAATAATTATCATCATCAGAACCGAGATATCCATGGTGATTAAAAGAATACGAAGACTCCTCAGGCAAAAAATTATCATCAATTAATTAACGGACAAAAGTTTAGTGAGTTAGCAATTATATAGAAATATGTAAGTTATTGTAGTTGATAAATCTGAACCATCAACGGTGAAAAGTAAAATTCTTTCTAATTACACCCTTATGAATAATTTCTTTGATATGGTTTCATACAATTTTTTAATTTCTTCTCATTCTATTGATTTTTTGAGTTTGAGTATTGAGATAATTCCTTCTATTTTAAAACGTCAAACTCTTCTTGGTTATAGAGAACAACAATCCTTTATTTGTAGAAAATTTTTGATAACAATTAATAGAGATGATTTGTTATGGAATTTATTTATTCTTGAAATGGATGTTTATGATATAATACTATGTATGTATTAGATGACAATGTTCAAGGATCATGTCAACTATTATACCTAATGGGTTAGCTTTACAACTAAGGCTAGCCTTGAGCATCTCTTTAGAGGAGACCAGATTGAAAATAATGGTGAAACGGGATTGTTAGCACCATTAGTTGGAAATCTCTCGTACCAGTTGGTAGCATTGACTTTAGAATCAATGGAATATATTAGTAATAAAATTTTCCAACGGTTTTTGATCGGTATTTTGATGTCCTATTTAACAATTTATTTTGGGTTTCACCCATAAGAGAAGACGAGTTTATGATTTATCTTCTTTTAGGGATCAGAACTATCTCACATCCAACATAATTTATTGAACCAAAAAATTTATGGAAATTTAATGTGCATCTGTATGATATATAATGAAAATGCTTCATTTGGCCTAGAATGTATTTGTATGCAACACCCATATTGTTTAACAAAATGGAAGATGGAACTCTTCAGTTTTCTATGGATTATCGTAATCTTAACCAAGTTATGATAAAGGACAGGTATCCAATTCCATGCATTAATGATATATTTGATTAACAAAGGGGATCCCATTAGTTCTCTAAAATTAATTATTGATCTAGATATCCCCAATTTTTTGTTTGGACGAAGGATATTGAAAATATATCTTCCAAGAGTAGATGTGGACATTATGAGTATGTGTTAATGGATTTCTATCTAAGATATTCACTAGAAGAGTTTATGGAATTGGCGAATTATACATTTCAATGATATTTGGATTATTTCATGGTGGTGTTTGTGGATAACATATTTGTATATTCATAGGAAATTGATGAGCATGATCAACAATTGGCAACAATGTTGGTAATTTTAATAGATCGTCTTCTTTTTGCCAAACAATCATAGTGTGATTTTTGGATACAAGATGTGTGTTTCCTTGGACATGTAATCTTTAAAAGAGGTGTATCTATGGATAAATGGTATATATAAGTTGTTATCTCTTGTAAACCACAAAAACATTTCTTTGAGATACATTGTTTCCTTGGTGTTGATTTTTATTATCAATGTTTTGTTCGTGAATTTTCATGAATAACTTTGCCTATGAAATCGTTGATTATTAGTTTTTTTATTCCAATGGAATGATGAATGTTTGAAGTCATTTTAAGAGTTAATTTTTCACCTTAAATCAAAAACAATCTTGATATTATCAAAATTATGACAAGGGTTTGTGGTGTATTGTCATTCTTCAAGATCTGAGTTGGGATGTTTTCTCATGAAGAGAGATTCTGTGGTTAATTATGTCTTGAGAGATTTGTGTTTTCATGAGAAAAACTACAAAACAAATGATTCAGAGTTATTTTTGTTAGTCAATTCTTTAAAAATATGGTTTCACTACCTCTTTGGGTGGAAATTTACTTAATTTGTTGATATTAAGAGTTTGAAACATATTTTCCCACAAAGGTATTTCAATATGAGACAAATAATATTAATGGAGCATCACAATATTTTGATTTTTACTTTATGTATACACCAGGTAAAGTCAATACGATGGAAAATGCATTACAAATAAATTCATTTAGTCAATTAGAAAAATAGTCATTAGATTAGTGGTAGTTGATGTCAGTAATAGCTGACATAAGATTTGAATATGATGAATAAGGTGATCTTTTGGTTTTATGTCCGGTTTATTTTTTTCCTAATTTGGTTGATATAATTAAATAGGTATAGACTTCTAATACCGAATGTGTCTCTCTAACACCACATGATTAAAAAAATTAAAATTCATGAAAAAATAAATCTCTATATATTAAAACATTTGTTAAGTAGATATTTATAAACTATCTGTTAAAAATAATTTTTTCGGTTTAATGATTTTAATTTCAAAAAATGGATATCTATGGTTTTGATCTGTATGTTATTTGTGGTCTGATAGAACCAACCTGTTTTTAGTGAATAGAAACATAACCTTTTTAATAAAATATAATTTTATATAAAAATTAAATTTAGAAAATTTAGAAAATTATTTTCAAAAAATGTAGTTCATTTTTTCAATTATACATGTTAACAAATGATTAGGGTGTTTTTTTGGATACTTATGATATAATTGAATTTTTAGTGAATAGTAAAAATACATTTTTAAGTTATCGGTTTGTTTGATGACATCATAATAATGTAATAATGATGTAATCATTTTGGTCAAATCCTAAGGATTAAAATGTGATATTAAGTGTTCCAAATAGACAATATCATGGGAAAACCATGGGAAAGACCACAGTTTTGTGAATACCACTAATGAGGTGTCTTTTGATATTTATTAAAACTGCACTTACATTCAATATAAATACCACCCTCACCCCTCACCCCCCACTCTTTCTCTCACCACGCACAATATTTTGGAACTCTCTAAACTATACACAAACACCTTCAAAAGGATATATAACACTTTGAAGACCTACTAGTCTCACCAAAATTCTAAAACCAAAGGCCATAAGGAGGATCTCAAGGATAAGAGAACAATAGGTAAATATCCTCTTTCATTATCTTGTGTTTTCTTTTCAATTATTTTATATTCTTATACATTATCCTACATCCCTTATCCAAGAGCCATGAAGGTTCAAATATTATATATATTCTATATTTTTATCATGTTTAATGAAAAATTCACCGTAATTCTCCCTCTCCTCTTCCCTTTATTCTAAAAATAAAACCATTTTCCACGATGTGCAGATTTACCAAAATCATACACGATGTGTTTCAATTTACATTATTTCCTTCAAATATGGTCCTAAAATGATTTTAACAGTTGTAACAAATTTAAATTTTTATTATATAACATCTTTTATGTTCTATAGTTAACATATATTCATAGTATTAATTTATATAATGATAAAAGTATGTGATTTTCAAAGAACATCCAAAATGATCTCAACGAAAAGCGCTAATGATTTATCTATTGATTCATACTCATACCATATATATAAAATTATTTAAGAAATCATTTTGTATTATGGAAAAATACTAACACAATTTCATTCCACTTTTATAATTTCTCTTCCATTTGATAAGAAAATAATTTACGAAAAGACCATGCTAATCATGTAATGAACGCACCCAAAATAATGGAAATAATAAAATATTATTAATAAATCAGTCAAATGTTGTTATAAAATTAGCATATAAGTTGTTATGAAAATTAGTATTTTTCATTAAATTATTATTAACACTATTTTAACCAGTATACATTAGGTTTAAAAATTTTTTATGTAAGAATAACCTGGGGTAAGGAAATTCATAACCTAGTTTCCATTTATTGGGTTATAATTTTATTTCATTAATTGTGTGGTACTATGATTATTTGTGTAATGAATTTTGTTCATATAATGTTTCATTATGTTTATTTACATTGTATATGAATAATACATTAATTCTATGTATTCTTTTTGATATTATATGATATTTTTAAGGGACTTTTCATTAAAAATTGTCGTTTAAAATTCCATTTTTACAAAAAACAAAAGCTTTGTTTTTATGAAATTTTGAATGTTTTATTATTATGTTATAGTTCTTGGGAATTTTTTATGTTTAAGTTTGGTACCTATATCTCCCTCCAAAGCATTGGGTATGTGTACGTTGGAGGTCAGTTGTATGGTCACTCCATGTGTCATTGCGATTGTCACACAATATGGTAGTTGTGAGGGTTACATGTAATGTTTTTGTGAGGATTACAAAACATAAGGTTGTTTTGAGGGTTAAAATATAATTAAGTAATGAAATAATATATATTTTGGTTTTTATATATGTTATTTAATGTTTAATGTAAATATCATGTCTCAAAAAGTAAATGTGTATGGGTGAGAAGTAAGCCTTTGTGAAATGATTTCATAGGTTTTTATCAATCCATTAACAAATGGTTATTTCCATCATTTTTATATCCCTTACAAATATTTTAATGCTCATAGAATTTCGTTAAACTGTTTTCATATGTTATTTGGGTGTGAAAGATATTGAAAGTAGCCAAGTGAAATGTTATGATGATTTGTCATAGAAAACATGTTGTTATTTTGTGTTAAAAATTCCAAACTTTATAAAAAATGGATACAGTTTTATTGGTACCCAATTTGTATGATTGTCGGTTGATATATATGTCTTTTGTCATAAATTTCAGAATATCTAAACCACATGATCTATGGGAATTTAAAGAATTTAAATATATTTTAAATACAAATGTTGCGTAATGTTCAAGGTTGGGTCCTTATAGTCAGTATCATACAATAGTTTAGATAACATTAAATGTTATAATGATCTTAATAGTATTCCATAAATAATTTTTACCTAATTTTTATATTGAAATGGTATAGAATTAAAATATTGCCATGGCTCATTCATCTATGATATGTCAGTTCAGATTGGTTTTTTGAAGAAGTAATAGGGAATCTGAAGTTGGAACGAACCGAGGCTGATATCATTCCAAATCTGCAACTAAGAATAGTGGAAATTGGAATCGAGCAGTTTGTGATAGTAATGGATCAGATAACGCAGAATATAAATGATGGTGGCATCCAAGTAGGAGAAAAACCAGAGCTACCAGAATGAAACACAATGATAGTAGAACATTTTATGAGGCAACACCCTCCTTTGTGTGGATCTTCTAACCCAATAATGACTAAAGGATGGATTAAATACATTGAAATTATATTTTATGTTATGGGATATTCAGATAATAAAAAGGTTAGTCTTTTCATTTATTGGTTTGAAGGTTAATTTGATCAATGGTTGTTAATGGTCATGAATATCGGGGATAAATAAAAAATTGGAGCCTTAGAGTGGGGTGAATTAAAAGTAATTTTCCTTGATTTCATTCCTAAGGTGGTGTAACATTGGATGGAGAAAAATTACTTGAATTGAAGAAAAATGAGGATGATTGAGTTCCACTGTATAAAGAAAACTTCACCAGACTGGAAAGGTATGCTCCAAATCATATCTTGGATATTTATAAGAAAATAATTCTCTTTTACTTATGATTGATGACATGGTACCTAAGGGAATGGGACTACTGGGAATTATAAAGTTATGAGAAACATATCTAATGTGTAGAAAGTGTAGAAATAGAGTTCATTGATGATAATTTCACTCTGAGAACAAATATAAGAAGAGGTATAGAGACAATTTTATAAGTAAGAATCAATAAAATATATCTGATGGTGAGAAAGATCAGTTTACATTTTGTGAAAACGGTGCTAAAAAACGTAATGGGGAATGCCTTACCAAAATTGGGAAGTGTTTCAATATGGTATTTTTGGGAATATGGCATGAGATTTTATTGAAAATGATACAATTATTAATCTGGAGAAGAAATCTATAAGTTGTTTCAAATGTGGTGAGATGGGTCATTATGAAAATGCATGCCCAAAAAAAGATATGAGTGTTGTAAATAAGATATAATATAATAAGAAAGGTGTAGTGAGATCCTTTGTGAATTCATTTGTATATTTTGTGCCATATAATGAAGTGGTATGAGGTACTTTGTTTATTTACAAATATTTTTCTTATGTCTTTTTTGATATAGGGCCTACACATTCATTTATTTGAAATAATGTTTCTGGTAAATTTTAAATATCACATAAATAAATTTCACCAAAACATATCGTTAAATAACCTGGGAGAAATGTTATTGAAAAAATGGATTTTAAGAATATTCTTATTGTTATATATGGAAAGAAAATACCTAAAAACATTTTTGTTTTTTCCTTAGTAGAGTTTGGAATCATTATGAGTATGTATTGGATTTCTGTTTATTATTCTAAGATTGATTGAAGAGTTAAAAATGATTATTATGAAAGATATTCACTTTATATAAATGAATGAACCCATACAATTTATAACATATCAGAAATCTGAGAAACTTTTGAAATATGGAAATTATATTTATCTTTCCCATATTGTTGAAAACAAGGGAACTATTTAGATTAATGATGTGCCGGTAGTAAATGAATACCTTAATGTTTATTCTGATGATTTAACTAGTGTTATACATAATTAAGAAGTTTAATTCACAAATGACTTAGTTTAGTATGTTAATCCAATTTTATATCCCCCTTATCTAATGGATCAAATGGAACATATTGAGTTGAAAAATATGTTGAAGTAGTTACATAATAAAGGATTCAATCATCCTAGAACGTCACTCAGGGGAGATCATGTTATTTTCATTAAACATAAATATGGTTCCATGAGAATTTTCATTGATTATAGAGATTGGAATAAAATTAATATTAATAATAAGTATCAATTTCCACAAATCGAGGATGTTTTTGATCAGCTTCTAAGAGCTTAGAAATTTCTTCAAGATTGAATTGAGATCTGGGTACATTCAGTTGAAGGTTAAGAAGGATGACATTTGAAAAACATCTTCTTGAGCAAGATATTGTCAATATGAATATTTATGTCATTTGGGTTAACTAATGAACCTAAGGTATACGTGAATCTTATGTATTGAATATTTCATGAGTTATCAGATTCTTTTTTGGTAGTGATTATTTATTACATTCTGGTATATAATGGAAGTAATGAAGAGAATGAAAAACATCTAATGGTTTTTTTAAAACATAAGAGAAATGAAATTGTATGTAAATTTCGCAAGTGTTAATTTTGGTATAAAAATTTTCATTCCTTGGTTACATTGATTCTAATGACAGTATAACTGTTGATCCTGTTAAAATGAATGTTATTGATGAATGTCCATGACCCAGAAATATAATTGATATTCACAGTTTTATTGATTTGGAAGGCTATTACCGGAGTGTTTTTCAAAAAAAAATCACAGTTATCTAGTCCACTGACTAAGTTAACTTGAAAATGTGTTAATTTCATTAGGGAAATATAATTTGATGATTATTTTTAGGAATTGAAAATAAGATGGTTAAACGCTTCAGTTCTGAACCTACATTTTAGAAATGGAGGGTTTTTCTTCTACAGTGATGCTTTATTAAAGGTACTTGGTTGTGTTAGGATGAAGAATGATCAGGTAATTTCTTAAGCGTCAAGAAAACTAAATCATTATGAGTTAAATTATCCCACACATGAATTGAAATTAGAAGTTGTGGTTTTCACTTTAAAAATTTGGAGGAATCATATATATAGAGCCAAATGTGAGATATATACTGACCACAAATGTCTGATGTAAATATTCACCCAGAATGAATTAAACATGAGGCAGAGAAGATGTCTAGAATTCATAAAATTTTATGATTTCATGAGGAATTACCATCCTAGAATGGAAAACAAAGTATAAGATTACTTGAGTTGAAAACATCATGCATCATTAGCCATGATACATTTGGATAATGACCCCTAGATTAATGATTTTATGAATTTTGGATTGGTAGATGTTGGTGTAGGAAATTAATATCATTATTTTAGGTTTCAGTGTACTGTTATTTTTAAGACAGAATTATAAAATTACTGGAGGCATATGGGGAGGAACATAAAAAGGTATAATTTATTAAAATGGGTAATTTTACAGAATTTATCATTGATAAAGACGATGTTTTTGATATTTTAAAAAATATTGTGTGTGCCTTGTGATTATTTGTTGATGAATTAATTATTGTGAAAGGCACACAATTCCCCATTTTCAGTTCCTCCAGGAAGAAAATATATTTACAGTGACCTTCGGGAGTATTAATGATGGGATAGAATGAAAAAAGATAATATATATTTTTTTGTGAAATAATTGACATGTCAACTGGTTAATGTAGAGTGATAGTTACTAATGGTGATGATTTATCATTTACCAGTTCCACAGTGAACGATAAAATATATCAATAGACTTCTTTTTGGGACTACCAATGAATTCTCGAGGGTACAATGCAATGTGGGTTATTTTTGATCGACTGACTAAATCTTCTCGTTTCTTTCCTATTTAAGAAATTATGTCTCGGGAAAAAATTACTCAACCGTACATCAAATATATTTTCATGTAAAATGGAGTTACTAATTCGATTATATCTAACCATTTTCCTATGTTCACTTATAACTTTTGGAATGGCCTTCATAAGTCACTGGGAATATAATTAATTTTAATTATAACTTTTCATCCTAAATCATATGGCCAGTCAGAATGGATGATTTAGAATTTGGAGAATATTCTTTGGGATTTTTTAATGGATTAACAGAGAATTTGAGATCAATATAATTATTTAAATGAATTTTATTATAATAAAATTTTACATTAGAATATATAGATGGGTCATTTTGAGGCATTATATGGGATACGGTGTCGAACTCTAGCTTTTAGGATGATTTTAGGGAAAGGCAGTTGGTGAGTTCAAAATTATTAGTATAAGTGGTTGAGAAAGTGATGTTGATCAAACAACACATGAGGATAGATTAGAGTATGAAGAAAAGTTTTGCAGATAATAGGAGGAAAAAAGTTTTTTTTGAGGTAGGTGATCGTGTTTCTAAGAATCTCACCATGGGAAAGTGTTATGCATTTTGGTAAGAAATGAAATTGAAGTCAATGGTTCATAAGACCATATAAAATAATGGATAAATTTGGATGAGTTTCCTACAGAGTAGCTTTGCCTCCGAGTTTGTCTCAAGTAGATAATGTTTTTCATGTTTCGAAATTGAGAATGTATATTCATGATTCATCTCATGTTTTGAGCCTAGATGCAGTTCACCTAAAAGAGAACATTTCTTATGAAGAGAAACATGTATGGATTCTATATCAATGATATAATGTATTGCGGAATAAGGTAATCCACTATGTAAAGGTCTTATGGAGAAACCACATAGTTGAAGAAGCAACATTGGAATCTAAAAATTCTATGAGGAAAAGGTACCCCCACTTGTTAATTAAGTAAATAAAATTTTGAGGACGCAATTTATAGAAGTTGGGGAGAATGTAACACCCCATAGTTTTAAATAAATAAATTAAAATGAATGAAACCCTGCATCTCTACATAATGAAACTTTTTTAATTAGATATTTATAAACTAGCCATTAAAAATAGTTTTTCTACTTCTATGATTTTAATTTCGAAAAACGGTCATCTACAGTTATGATAAGTAAGTTATTTAAAGTATGATAAAACCAAATTGTTTTTTATTGAATAGTAAAATACCATTATAAATCGTAAAATGAATAGTAATATAACACTTATTAATATTAAATAATATTATTATTTTATTTTTGTAAGGTTATATGATAATGAGAGCTTGATTAGTTTTTCAAGGTGATATACAATGAGTTATATTATTAATATTATTATTATTTAATTAAAATATGATTTTATTTAAAAATTAAATTAATCGTGTCAGGAATATTATTTTCAATAAATGGATCACATTTTTGATTTATACACATCATAAAATGGTTAGGGTGTTTTTTTTGGATTCTTCGGAGATAGTTGGATTTTTGGTGAATAATAAAAATTTTGTTTTATGTTTTCGGTTTGTTTGATGACATCATAATGATTTAATAATGATGTAGTCATTTTGGTCAACTCATGAGGGTTAAAATATGATATTATGTGTCCCAAGTGTCCAATACCATGGGAAAAACTATGGTAAATCTCATGGATTTTTAAATACCACAACTGAGTTGTCCTTTGAAATTAATTAAAAACTCCCTTAATTTTACTATAAATACCATGCTCACCCCCCCACCCTCCTCCTTTCACACCTCTAATGCTTTATGACTTTTCAAAATTCTCCCCAAACACCTTAACAAGGGTATTACACACAACAAAACTCTTCTGGTCTCGCCAAAAGACCAAAACCAAAGGTCTAATGGAGGATCTCAGGAAGAAGAGATCAAGAGGTAAAGATCCTCTTTCATTTTCATGTTTTTTCTTTTCAATTATTTTCCTTTATTATACTAAATTATACCCCCATTATTCATGATAAAATAAATATTCAATAATATATATATATTGGGTTTTTATCATGTTTATATAAAAACTAACCTTCATTTTTCCTCTACTATTCCACTTATTCTAAAAATAAAAACAATGTCTGTGATGTGACTATTTACAAAAATCTTAGATGATGTTATTTAAATTTCCATTAAATACAAAATATTTATTCATAAAATATTTTTAATGGTTGAAACATATTTTAAATTTTTTAATATAACCTCGTTTATTTTTTGGAGTTAACATATTTACATAATATTAAGTTATATAATGAAACAAGTTATTAATTATCGAAGAACTACAAAAATGATATAAATGAAAATCACTCCTGATTTGTCAATTTATTAATCATCATACAATGTAATAAAATTTATTAATGGAATAATTTAATATCACGGAAAAATATTAACACCATTTCATTCCACTTCTGTATTTTCTCTTCTATTTGGCAAGAAAATCTTATAAGAACTGACTATGGAAATCATGTAATGAATGCACCACAAAAAACGGAAATAAAAATATATTATTAATAATTGGGTATAATTTTGTTACAAAATGATCATATATGGTGTTATAAAAATTAATATGTTTTTATAAAATATTAATAACACCGTTTATATAATTATAGTGGAGGTTTAAAGAAGTTTGAAGTAAGAAGAACCTAATGTTAGGGAATTCTTAACCTTGTTTCCATTATTTTGGATAACTTTCTATTTCATTAATTATGTGGTACTAAGATTATTTGTGTAATTAATTTTGTACATGTTATGTTTTATTATTTTCACTTATAGTTAATACACATATTCCATTTATTCTATCAATTATCAATTTAATTATATGATATTTGTAAGGTAATTTTATTTAAAAATTCTCTTTAAAAATTTTATTTTTCCAAAAATCAAAAGCATTGATTTTATGGAATTATTCATGTTTTATGATTATGTTTTGGTTATTAGGAATTTTTTATGAGGAAGGGTGGGACCTATATCTCCCTCCAATTCATTGGGCATGTTTATGTTAGAGGTCATACATACTGTAACTCCAAGTGTAACTGCAATGGTTACACAATATTGTTGTTGTGGGGTTAAATTGTATGGTGGATTTGAGGGATTAAAATCATAAGGTAGCCCAAGGTTTACATGATATGTCAGTAATTCTTTAATATAAATTTGTAGTTTTATAAATTTTCTTAAATGTTTTATTGAAATCTCTTATTTCACAAAGTGTGTATATATGGGTGAGATGTATGTCTTTGTGAAATTATTTCATATGTATTTAAGTATCCATGGACTAATGGTTTTTTTCATTATTTTTATATACATTAATGATAAATTTATGTTTATCCCATGTTTTTAAATATTTCAGAAAGGTTATAAGGGTGTTTAAGAGAAATATATAGGTGAAGTTAAATGTTATGAAGTTTTGTCAAAAAAATATGTTGTTGTTTTGTGTTAAAAATTATATGGTTTTGAATAAATGGATATTTTTTAATGGTACCCACATTGTATGATTCTGGCTTGATATGTATGACTTATTTCATAACATTAAAATACACAAAACTCAATGATCATTGGGAACGTAAAGAAATGATATCTAGTTTAAATAACACGATTAAGTAAATTCATGGTCAGGTAGTTATAGTCACAATGCGGTCAAAAATAAATGATGGGGAGAATTTTGAGGGATGTATATTGGATGGTAGTTAATTTATGTGGTTTAAAAATCATATGGTCATACCTTCGGCATGTTAGGAACAAAAACACCATGCTTTCCTCCATTTGAGATGCGATTTTCATCCTAGAATATAAAAGATATATATTTCATTAAAAGAATAGTTTTTTGGGTAGGTATGAAAGGAAAGGTGGTTGAATTTGTTTTGAGATTCATAAGTTATTATTACATTAGGTAGAGAATCATCGACCAGTTGGTATGTTGTAAAATTTAACTATTTCTATTTGGAAATAGGAATAGATAGTTATGGATTTTATAACAAGTCCCCAAATAACAGTTTGGAGACATGATTCCATCTTGGTGATAGTGTACGAACTCACAAAGTAGGCTTATTTCATACCTATTCTGGGATCTGTTATGGGGTATGAATTTTAATGAATCTATGTTTAAGAGGTGTTAAAGATACATGGGGTACAAGTTTTGATATTGTCAGATAGTGATTTGAGGTTTGTGGGTCATTTCTAAAAATACATACAGATATCCCTTATGATAGAGTTCACCATGACTAAGGTGTATCATCCTCATAAGTACAGGAAATATGAAAGGATGGTACAAATAATGGAAGACATGTTGCAGGCATGTGTAATAGATTGTCATGTTTCATGGAAAGAGTAAATATTATTAGTGTAGTTCTCATATAAGAACAATTATCAAGACTCGATACACATGGATATTTATTACGAATTATATGGTAATACTTTCCATTCTTCTCATTTTTTGGTGAACATATGTGAGAATTCACTAGTTGGGATGAGCCGTTTCAAAGAGAAAACATAGAAAATTCGTATGATTAGGAAGAGAATGGAGATATATTAGAGTCATTAGAAATCATTTTCATATCATTATTGATAACCGTTTTAGTTCAAGGTGAGTTATCATGTGTTCGTCAGGACCTATTTAAGGATTGTTCATCACCATTTTGGTATGATGGGAAAGTAATATCCTTGATACAAAGTCCATTTTGAGATACTTGAATATGTTTTGGTGTGCCATATTGGGTTTCGTTTCCCCCGTGGTTCGGCATATTGTTTAATGTGTTTCATGTATCTCATTTGATAAAGTTTGAGCCTGATCCATACCATGTGATTCGATGGGTTCACATTGACCTAGATCTAGATGCTTCATTGGTGCATTTGTTGGTACAAATTGTTGATAGGAAAGAGAAATTATGGTGTGGAAAAATATTCATTATATTATGGGTTTTTTGGTATCATAATCGGTTTCTGGAAGAAACATGGGAAAGGGAGAAGTAAATTATTGGGGTTTGGCCAAAACTCTTTAAGGGAAATTATGGTTTTATACATTCCATGGAAATAAATCCCAGTGATTAGGAGAATGTATCACCCTCAGGTTCTAGTATGTAACCATTTATTTACTCTTTTTAATCATTTAAATTGTTTTGGTGATGTTAGGGAGGGTTTTGTATAGTTTTGGGGTGTTTTTATTCTTTTCTAAATGTGCACGGTTTGAAAATGATTATTGGAAATCGTGAAACTCTTATACGAAACTATACAATCTGAAAATGGGTCTTTTAGGTAGGTGCATGGTTAGGTTCATGGTTTTTCTAGACCATGTGGCCACCTAGGAGAAACTATGCTATGTGAGGTATATGTATTTTGAATAGTTGGCGCATTGTTTTTCTGATCATATAGTCCAACCATCCATGGTTCTCCTTAAGAAAAAGGTTACAGTAGGGAAGGGCAGTGCACAATTTTTATAACTGTATGACTAACCATGCATGGTTTAAATTTTATATCTTATAAAATATGATCACATTCATTTCAACCCCTAAACCCCTAGGTTTCCCTCTATTTTGACCCTAATATGTATTTCCTTCCTCTTAAAGGCTGTAGAGTTTCTCCCCTTCAATTTGGAATAAAACGGGAGCCAAATCATGGTGTTTTGAAGCCTTATTCCTTTTCTTTGTCTTCGTTTTTGTTGTTTTCCTTAGATATACTCATATTTCCTCTCTCGGTTTCTTTGATGCACTACATTAGGGATAGATCTGTGGTTTTTATGACAATATGATAAGATTTGGTTTTTTGATGTAAGGTGAATAGATTGAAAGTATGTTTTTTGAGATTCAAACATGGTTGGTGGTTGATTTCATGCCATTTTTATTTTTTCCATAGTTTATGAGTTAGGTGGATTCACTCTCGATACCGCTTATTATAATTTGAACGCTTAATTAAAAATTGATTGTTTTTTTAATATGTATTGTGAAATTATTCTGAAAATGTTGGTTAAGCCTTCTATAGTGATGGTTTGTGGAATTGTGATTTTTTTTTGATTTTTCATTAATAAATTATTTATAAATTTTCATTATAAAATAAATATTTTGTTTGATTAATGGAAAAATGTTATGATAAAAGGTTTTAATTAAAAATATTTTTTATGGACTTTTTTGGAATAATTTTATTGGTATGGTATTTGGTGCAACTTTATGGTGTGTGTTCATATTTCGTATGAGTCATGTTTGAAATAAGACATGGTTCTCAATTCTTAATGTGTAATAGAACATGGGATAATGGTTACCTTGTGAATACTTGTAAAATTGATGAGTGACTAGTCATGGGTATAAAACTATCACTTAGTCATGCTTGTATGGATATGATTATTTATAGATTGGAATGGGGTATTCCAAATGTATTTGGAAATGGTTTGGAATACATTCTTGGATTAATTCCATTGAAAACCAAATTATTTTGTAAAAGTATTCTTTTATAAATAATTTTGGTTTTGTGATAAACAATTTAAAATAGTTTTATAGGAATGATATTATGTAAATGTGTTAACATGTTATATCCAAAAGCTGTGAGTAGGTAATTCATTTTGGAAAGTCCTACTAATTTTCAATACTCACCCATTTTTTGGAACTTTTGCTGTTTTTCAGATTTTCTCCATTGGAATATAGTTCAAGGGAAAAAGTCGCATTTATTTATTGGTAATTCATGATACCTGATTTTGGATGGTAGAGTCGGCGATTGGAGATAGTTAGAGCATCATATTTGGTGTCTTTGAAGTCCTTTTGTTTGTTAGTTTTGTCTTCCGCTTTGGTACTCAGAATTTGGTGATGGTGTAGTTTTGTATCATTATTTTCTGTTTTAAATTCATATCTTATTACATTTTTATCATATATCATATATTTTTTTTGGTTGAGGGTTTCTAATATGTGGTTATTTTATTTTTAATCTAAAAATCATCCCATAATGGTGTTGAATCCTTTGTAATTTATTTCCAGCCATTGGCATCTTGGGGATGTCACTTAAGGCCAAGTATAAATTATTCCTCTTCCCAATCAAATGAGGTGGGGTGGGATGTTACACTCATTAGGGGTTTAATAACTCTCATGGAATATAGTAATAGAGATAAAATTTTACCATAATAAAATTTATGTATAAAGCATGGACCAAACCCAGAGATCATTGTTCTGTTGGAGGATGCTTCATTATTTTTAATTAATTGAAATCTTTTGTCTTTACAAGTAATAATTTAAAAAGAAACAAAATTATCACTCCAATTGAACGAGAATATATATTAGTCATTCTGTATTTGGAACACAATATTCACTCTTGACATAGGATATAGGTATAACTCTCTGAGACTATCTATGGCATACCACATAGGGAGCCAGTTATTGCTCATGGTATGGTATAAAAACACTTCACATTGAGATCATACAAGGTAATCCACAAGGTAACCACGTATCACTCATGGGTAAGGTTAGGAAATTGTCCTGATGAGCCTGTCCATGTTATTTTATAAAATAAACAATGTATCTCCACTAATATGTTACTATTCAGTTACAATTTCTATTTGTTAATGATGAAAATCATGTCCAATGGATCCTTAATCAGGTCCCTTGTATCATCATCATATTGGAGTTATGGATTTTTAATATCTAACATTAAACTCACAGCATTCAAACAGTACATTTTACTCATATTTTCCAAATCATTTAATATGGTTAATTAAATATACAAAAAGAAGTGAAAGGTTTTAGTTACAATCCCCACAATTTCAATTTGGTTCAAATAAAAAAAATTACATTCATTAGGGTCAATTCAATAAAACTCAATTAGTGGTTCAATTTAATTCTATTTCATTATAATCTTATGCCTTTAAGGAAGTAACACACCACGGGTTTCTCATGTTGAGGTGTTCATCCACCAAAATTGAATCTATGGTTCCTAGGACTATACTAAGCATGAAAACATCATTTTATTTAGTTAAATATAAATTTAGGAGGCATCACTGAAAGTGTATGCTGCATAGCACAATGCTACATCATATCAAGCAATGAGACTTTAGTGAAAAACAACTGGACCACAATCATTGTATTTGTAGAGGATTACTCATCCATTATCAGCTTCAAATTATATATACAATGGGATAAATTTATGAAAATAGAAAAATTACCTAAAATTAAGAAATATTATCTCTCACCAAAATAGAACCTATGATACAGATATAAAATATTAAAGGATGGAAGGGGAATTAGATTCTTATTAATGTATATGCAATGCAACTTATAGAAATGGAATTATACACTACATAATGAATAGACTTCACAGTCTAGATTGTATGGATAGGAGTGACTCTCAACATGCATCCAGTGACTAGAGAAAAGGGGGTGAAATAGAGATTTATGATTTTAAGGTGAAGAGGGAAAAATGCCCATTTACCTAGTTTTTAAAGGGGTTTGTGGTTTGACCGCATTGTTTGATCATATGTGTTCATAATCAAGTGCATATATTGGTTAAGTGAAAATAAGGGTGTGGCTCTAGGTGCTTGATTTGGGAAACCTATAGAGCCCCTCCCTACCCACTAGAGTACCCTTCACAGCTTTGTGGCCTAATGGGAATGGATAAAAACAAAACATCTGCCTTTTTGAAGTTTAATACATCACCCTCATGGTGGAATTGCATGGTTATCCCTAATAGTGTGATATCCATGTGGCTTAGTATTCCACTACAAAATTTGGAACATGGGGTTCTGAACAATCCACAGCTTCTCTATATAAAATTTTAATCATTAATAATATAAAATTGAGATTTTTTTATAAGAAATTAAGTATCATAACCACTTTCTCCAATTTGGGATGTTACAACCTACCCTCCTTAAAAAACTCATCCCCAAGTTACCCTTCTAAGGGAGGTAAAAATCGTTTAAGGAAAGAATAATCCATTGACCATGTTCAGTGGAATTCCAATACAAAGTATCATCTTTTGATCTACCATTCTATCGTAACTCCCATACTAGAGGAACTGGACTACCTTAGAGAGACTTTGTGCCTTTTTCAATGTTACGTATATGATTCTCTTCAACGGATGCATATGCCTAGAGCTATATATCCTCAAGATCAATATAATGACATATGTCAGAATAATAATGGTGATGCTACGATACATGGAATATATTGTATCTGGATCAGTGCTTCTGAGTTGAATCCAACTGATATTCTACCATCTTGAATCCCTCAATGACAAGAAAAGGTCTAATATGACAGGTGAGATCATTCCCTATCTCCAAATAATTTTATGAACCAATCATGGGAAAACTCTTAGAAATACATAATGCCCCACCGTAAACACTAATGGTGAGTGGAAAAAATCAGTATTATATTTCTAACTAGACTATTATATATATATGTGTGTGTGTGTGTGTTTGTGTGAGTGTGCTTCTAAATAAACATTTTATGAGGTCTCCTAAATGAGATGAGGTCTCATTAGTTCTGCCTCACATTCCCCTAGATAGTGTTAGGGTGAATGACATAACCAACTATATAGGGCCTCATAGGGATACATTTAAATAGTTTCTTTAAAGATGTTGTTATAGGAAAGATCAATGAGTGTTATTTTTTATTTCTATGAAACAAAAAAATCCAGGTTGCATGCTTGGATCACATCCTCTAACACTCAAATAGTATGCTCAGACTGACTGTCGGCCTACAGGTGGTATGATATACTTAGAAGAACTTGTGATCTAAGGGCCTTCTATAACAACATCAATAAAAATAATGTAAATAGAGAATCTCTTTCCGATAATATTGAAAAGAGAACACCATGGTGGTTTGAAATATCTTGACTGTTAATCCTTCCAAACTTATCTACTAGAAATGTAATCATGATAAATACTAAGTGTTTGACCATGTTCAACCTATTAATGAACACCCATACTGAATCACTGCCTCTAGGGATATCTGTAAAACTATTATTAAATCCATCGGGATTTAATCACAATTCCACTCTAGAATATATGGAGGGTGTATAAATCTAGAAAGTCGTTGGTGCTCCACCATCAACTGCAGACACGTGGAACGCCATGTTATATAACCTATGATTTTCATTTTCTTAACTATAAACCAATACTAATGATGTATGTCTCGATAAATATTGGTAAAACTGGGTGAATCTCCTAAATAGAGGAATAAATTTTCTACATCAATTATTCACGTATGTCACCAGGTATCCAATCAAATTTGGGAAAGTGCATGATCTCACCCTTATTGATAAACCATCTTGGTTGTGGGTCCTCAACAAAGACACTCTCTATTGGGAATAGTCCTTCAATATATGAAATATATAACATCTTTTTCCATTCCATAATAAATTATTTCACTTTTAAATATACTAAAATAGTATTCTCTTGAGATTCTTAATACTCCATCTGCGTGTTTGAAAATTGGTTTCTCAACTGCCACTCACAACTAGCCTCTATAATGATCTGGGTCTGAGTCTTCGAGCCCAAGGAATCAGGTACATCATTTCACTATTTGAGTGTATAATCAGTCTCCATGTTTAATGACTAATGGTACTCTACACATCTATTCTACTTAAGAATCAAATAATACAATTTGATAATGTATTTGATAATTGTACGGTCTGGGTAATTAATGAACCATTCTACTAAAAACACAAATATTGAACCATAGATTCCATATTGAGGACATGAATAGGGTATTTCTACTCACGATGTATCGTTTTTTTGGAGACATACACTATAACTTTATCTCTATACATTAGTACTACTCTTATCCCTATTCATAACATAAAACAATAAATTGTTTAAATTTTTCTTACTTTTGTAAGAATTAGGCTCGTTGCTGAATTCAACCTACCATTTTACTCCATAAAAGATATATCACTTGCTTCAGAGCATAAAAATTAATCCCCATTTTTAGTGAATCATGTTAGATTATCCACTATCTATATAAACACATGAATGAAACACCAAATTTTATTTATCCATATCCAAGAAGCTTTTTATGTAAAATATTTTCTAGGGAACTCCTAGGAAACCCAAGCTCTAAACTTATCTTTGACAATAAATTATTCTTACTCTAAGATAATGTGACCTAGGATGTGAAAATTATTGACCCAAAAGATTCATTTTGAAACTATATTATATAGCCAGTTTTGTCTCAGTGTATTCAGAAAAATCATAAACTATTTGTCATGGTCGTGTCGGCTAAGAGAATACACCAAGATATAATCCTCAAATACTATCCTTAATGAATCCATATAAGGGTTGAAAACATGATTGATTATGTTCATGGAAACTATGGGAGACTTTATAATATTGAACCATATAACAATATACTTTTACAAGCCATGCCTTCTCTAAAATTCTATACATTGTATGATTAATGACCTAACATACAAATATTTGTATCCTAAACCTTAATTTAATCATTGATAAAACCATCAATCCTTGGAGATATTTATGAAGTAATTTATTCACGGTAGTGGATAAATAATCTTAATCAAAATCTCGTTCAGCCATTGATAATCCAAACAAGCATGTGGGTCTCATCCTCCTTCTCAATTAATAGATTAAGTAGACCCCATGGATTGGTATTGGTTCATATGAAACCCATATATTTCAAATATTATAGCTTCTTATCTAGTTCATCAAGATTATTAGGTGCCATACAATAGGGTGGGATTTCCACTTGTTCAACTCCTATCACTAACTCAATAAATAACTACACCTACCATACATGGGTAACTCTAAAAAGTCATCAGGGAAGACATCCTACAAATGATCCACTACCATAATGAAGTTTATATATTTCCCCCATGGTCACACATTAAAATACTAGTAATATGGACTATAACTCTACTCATCCCATAATTCTCTATTCTAGTATTGCATTCTTGGACATCCCATTCTCCTTTGTGAATATAAGTACAACCCTCGGGTGATGTGAAGGACACCATCCGGTGATAGAAATAAACATGAGCATGGTATAATACTAAATAGTACATCTTGTGTATGATGTCAAATCCCATAATATTTAGGAACAAAAAGATTCCATGTAAAATATACTTCCACCTATCTCATGTGGAATTCATTACATTGGTGTATGATCTTTGATTGGATCCCCAACAGTGTGTCGAGATTCAATACAATAAAAAAGTAATCTGTCTCCAAGCCCATACATCCCAAAATCTCTACATAAATATGGAATATGAAGAACCAATATCAGATTAATAAGAAAATAAATTAGAGTTTACTAGAATAATACCTATATCTATAGAATACCCTAGACTCTGCTCCATAGGAGTAGACTGCACTACATAGATATGGCTATATCTTTGGCCCTAAGATAAAATCTGACTAATCTAGGAATGTCCAATATGTTTACACTACATGTATAAATTTTGGATACCTCAGCCACATCTACCTCCATTCCATAATTATCTAATAGTATTCCATCTCTCTTCATGATTTGGAGATTCTGATCCTATGCCTGAATTCAGAGTCTATGCAGATCCCTTCGAACTTTATATTTGAGGGATGGTTCACAAAAAAACATTGAAGGAGTTTCATCATATTGAAAGATCAATACTCCATTGTTTTCCTCAAACAGGAGGCCTTTATATTTTCTAAAATTAAAAAATAGTGACAAACCACATAACCATTTTCTATTTCATCTGATAGGAATTTCCTCCATTGTAAAAATAAAATCAATATTTCCTATTTCTAGACAAAATGCCTCCTTGATCGAGACTAAACTAACCGTGCTCACACTTCCATCAACCCAAATATTCCACTAATTTTTGAGGGCATGATTCAAAATCTCAAAAAAGGTAGTAAATTGAAAGAGATTAACCCATGATTTGATGGCATACATAATTCCATCCAAAAACTATCTTACTTCCATCAACTCATCTCTAGTAACTATCTATGTGAAATGATGAAGCTTAGTGAAATGCACAAAATAATCCATCACAGTCATAGAAACCTATTATGAGATCATTAATTATCTATTTTAGTATTCTAATATAATATTAGGGAGGAAGTAATCATTTATTTTATATATAATTATATTCATACCATACCCTGATGTAGATCATCCTAGGTGATAAAATCCCACCAACAGATAGCATAATCATAAACCAGATATGTCATGAGCTAGACCATATTCTCTAGAATCATCCTTAAATTCACAAATATGTTTATTTTGGCCTCTAGGTAGGGATAATTATCCTGAGGAAAACCATCCACAACATTAAAATTGGCTTATTGACATAGATGAGAAACATTTCCATAGGCTAGGCCACAATTTTTCCAAACCATGGGTACTAATTACAAGGATGTAGGTGGGATATTTCCATGTTTTTTAAAACTATAGAAATAACTGTAGTCATTTACAACATTAGAAGTTGACCTATTTCCATGGTTTGAATTATGTAAATATTACACCAATTTCTCCAGTTAAAACCATGGGAATTTCCTTGAAATCCTGTTGCAATTGCCCATGAATAATTTGTCTCTAACTGGATTCGATCTATCCACCTCACCCATAGTATTCAACTTCATAACCACAACACCACACTATCCTTTGGGTATATAATTTTGTTATATTATAAATATTATTTAAAACATGGAAGTAGTATAAAAAATGTTGAATTAGGGATTCCCACACTATTTTTCGTGGGAAAATAATTCTCTAGAACAGGGGTGGGAGAACTATAGCCATGATTTTGAAAAGAGTGGATATTACACTTGGAAAAATGTCTTATTGCCACAGATTTCAACAGTTTGAAAAAACCTAGCTATAGGTCTTTGGAAATAGCCCAATTTTCTACCTATGATCTCATAAAGAAGTGTGAATATGATGCGGAGACAATTATCATGTAAAATCATCCATAATAGGGGATGGTCATAGATCTCCAAGAACAGACTTCATAAATCATATGATGCTCTATCAAAACTAATCATCAGTTCCCAGTAGATGAGTAATAGGAGGTGCATCAAGTGGTACAAAATAATGAAATATTAGTGGCTTAGATCTCACCTCCTACAATGCATGATCCTCTCCATCACCCTAGCACACTACATTACTATATTATGGTGGTATAGATCTAAAATTCCCAAATGCATGCCTCAGATAATATTTAACATATATATTATCATAGATATCTAATTCGAATAGGTGACAACCTACCTATATAGTATTCAGAAATCAATTCCTACTCATAAACCCATTTATTGGGGATATGAAATATCATTGAGGTTATAAGATACATTGTCTACTACCCACTACTAAGGTCATCTCAGGGTCAAGGTATCACATCATGAAGAAGAGGTCCCAAAATATGGTCAATTAATTTCAAGTTATAGATTTAAAAACCATTTACATTGAAATTTGAATCCCATTTAATGATTTCAATTTTATTTAAGAAATTAAATTTTGATTAATAAATAGTCATTATTATTTATATATCATGGCCAAGTAAAATTTTCACCATTCTTAATTGATAAACGCATATGGTTTTTTATTTCCAAGTGGCATTTCATGTAACAATGACCATTCCCATAAAACTAGTATGATGATTTCATAGGTAATAGAAAATGATTTGATTAAATTAATTTCCATTACAAATATATAGAAGTACATGATTCATAAATCATAATTGGAATTAAAGTAATCAAAATAATTTAACATTTCAACCCATGGAACCAATGTCCTATTGATAAAAAATAGAATAATGGGTAAATTAAGTTTCCACCATCAATCTATATGGGACATCACCATTTAGTTTTACATAGGAAAATTAATTAATCTATTTATTTTATCACTACATTAAATATTAGTAAAATTAAAAATATCATGAACTAGGAACTTACAACAATCACATGAAATACAAATGAAACACACTGTAATATAAATATGGTATATAATATGCATGAAATATGAATCCCTAAGTTCATTTATGATTCATGAAAAGATAACATATTGGCTCATTAGTCCAAAGATGATGAAAAAATCATAATAATATAAAACTTAACAACTCATGTTTGGCACCAAATAGGGAAATTAGTACAATTGTAACATGAAATAACCAAAATAATAATTTCCCAACCTAGATAATTTGGTATTACCCGGTATGTGAGTCAACAACTCGTAGGAAAATTATCATTACCACATCTCAAAAAAAATTTAGTCCTATAATTAATACCAAAATATAATGAAAAAAGGAAAAAACAATCTCTGATAGAACATTGTAGAGACTCAAACATGGTCCCTTATAAGAAATCAATCCAGGTTTCCCAAGTGGCCTCAAGAGTGCCTCTCCAAACACCAGAGGATTCCAACATGTAGGAAGGGTCTATTAGGGTGTAGGGAGAGACTATAAACTCATTATAATAGTTTAGAAAAGTGTAATACCAAAATATTAAGTTGTGTAAATAGTAATAAATAACCAACCGTGTGATAATAAACTATCCAGATATAATAATCTATAGGAAGTTGAATAAATGTCATATAAAAAATGATAATCCTGTCCTGATTATATGAAATAGGGAATTTACATAGGATATATGGTACATTAGTATTCATTATGTTATAAAAAAGAAAATGATATCTCAACTAGAATCATGATCATATGCTTAGTCCTCTGCTCACATACTCCATCCGTGGATCGTAAGTCATGAGTCCAAAGTTGGAGACTTACCTTTGGCCCTACCTACATCTATAAGGCTTGTTCAGGAACCAATCGGTTTCATGCATAGGGTGTGAAATATAATCATAAGGCCAACAACAAAGTCTTCAAGAACTATGTATTTTTTTCATATAAAATAATCAGTATTCAAGTAACAATAAATGTATGATATTAAGTAAATATATCACATTGGACTGGTTTCTTCATGGGATACACGATGGACACTACCTACTTTGGTCTAAGACATTTGTGTCTAAACTTAGGTCACCATGCATGTATACTAATATATTTATAAGGGTATTTATATATATACCTCATATGAATATATATATACATATATATATATGCAGAAATAGTCAGGACCTATAGCATAAGACTATGTTTCCCTTACATAGTTATAAGGGGTTTCATAACTCTAATGTAATATGATTATGGAGATAAAAATGAGCCATTATAAAAGGCATATATAAATATGGGACTATGTCCAATCATGTTATTTTTCTTGGTGGACACATCCTTATTTCTATTTAATCATCTGGCTGGGTCCATCCAAGGGATTTTACAAAAAAGTACCCATGTATTATTCCAACTTCATTATAAAACCCATCACCATAGGAGTTTGTATGATAAATTACATATTATGAACCCAAGTATCACTCATGCAATATGATATAGGTAAAACCATCTAAAATTTACATGATATACAAAATGGGAAACCAGTTATTTCTCATAGAATTGTATAGTAACATTTCCCACTGAACCCATCCAATGTAATACACTAGGGAACCACATTTCATTCTTGGGTAAGGTATGAGTATATTTCTGGTAAGTGTATCCAAGTAATTATATAAAATAAACCATGTATTTATCCTATTAGGATTCAATTCATTTAAAATTTCTAATTTATATTCTTGATTATCCCATCTAAGGGTTCATTCATTAATCATTACACTTGCATCACCTTTAGGTTGTTGTAAAGGAATGTTCATCTCTAACAATATGCTCATACCATTAAAGAAATATAATTTAGTTATTTTTTTCAATATGTTTAATATGTTAAAATAATGAAAAAAATAATAGTAACGATCTATTCACATATCATACCATTTTTCATTGGTTTAAATGATAATAAATTACATTAATAAGGGAAAATTCAATATAGTTCAATTTGGAGTTCAATGTAATTCCAATTCATGGAGCTCTTAGGGATTTATGGAAGGAATTGCCTTATGGATGGATCATGTCAAGGCGGTCGTCCTATGAAGTTGATTCAAGGGTTTTTAGTAATATATTAGACATGAAAACATCAATTAATTTAGTTAATTAGATATTTAAGAGGTTCTACAAGAAGGGTCTGGCTCATGGCACAACGATACACCAAGTCATGAAATTAGAATTTATGGATAAAGAACTATAACAACTACCTTATGTCAGTATATGATCCCTCATCCATTATCGAATTCATATTCGGAGTAGAATGGTATAAATCATCAAAATAGAAAATTTCCCAAAAATATAGAATAATAGATTACACTAAAACAACACCAAATATGTTGATATAAACTAAAAATGAAAGGAATAAAAATGAGGATATTAACATTGGTTATCCAACAAAACCGATGACAGATAAATTAGACACTCGATGAAGAGGAGGCTTTAAATCCTAGACTTGATGGAGAAGAGGAACTCTCAACGTGTGGCCAGATACTAGTGAAATGATATAGACAGATGTATTTTCTAATTTTATGGATAAAAGGATAAAATGGTCATTAATATAGTTTTAAAAAGATTCATGGTTTTTCTACATGGTTTTTCAAACCGACCACCTATAGTAGTTAAGTGGAACTAAGGTTGTATCCTTGGGTACATGACTTGGGAAACCCTTGTGTCTACTTCTATGCCTTTGGAGTACCACTTTTAGGCATTATTATTAAAAAAATTGTTAAAACAAACAATTATCCCATATTTTATTTAAAAAATCACATAAATGGTTGAGTCACATGGTTATAAATAATCGTGTTCTAACTATGCAGCTCAGCCTGTCTCTCCAAAATATAGGGCACTAGGCTCTGAATGAGCTTGAACAGCTCCTAAACCACTCCAGAGCCTCTTAATCACAATACTATCATAAAATTAGTTGTTTTTATATTAAATTAAGTATTCATACCAAATTAATGAATCTTTTATGTTACATATATTACGTTTTTGGTTTTTTTTTGAATGATTTCCAGAAAATCCTAAGGGATCACATTTAATACAGTTTAAGAATATTTTTTCTTATCATAAATAAAATTTTGAACTTGAATTATTATATTCTTACAAAAAATATTTTGTATGTATGATTTAAATATATTTTTACTTTTTTATGTTGTAAAATAGATATCAATAATACTTCTATTACATTTCATTTTCTATGAGAATAATTAGTTTGAAAGACTAGAAACAAGCAACACTAGGTAGCACATCCCACTACTAAAGTTAAACATATATTATCTAAATGTTATTAAACTCAAGTGTTGTGGATGCAACAAAATACTTAGGTATTTTGGTTTGAGTTTCACTAAAACACTAATTTTATATGATAGTACAATTGTGATTACATTTTCTAGAAACCTAACACATCAGTCATAAAAAAATAAAATATATATTATACATCACTTCAAATGTTATCAAAAATAAAGGGATGATATAATTATTATATTTATTATAATTGAATATTAAATTGTTGATATTTCCACTAACCCTATAAATTATAATATAATATAATTTATTTACTAGAATTTTGGTTTGATCAATGTTATGTGTTCATAACATCTTTTTTCAATCTATCTCTAGATATTGAAAAAATACACAATAATGGGGAGAAAATTATATATTTAGTTTCTAACTCTTTACACAGGTAACAATAATTTTTATATAAATTAAATGTCCAATTTTTTTCAATGGATATTAAATGTTTTTAAACATAATTAATATTAAATCATCGAGTAATACTTATTTAATCATAAAATATTGGGAACAAATGTTTTAAATTTTTTTATATATTATTTTATATGATTATTTACATGATCCCCCATAAAAGTTAATATGTTTCTTGAGCATAAGTATATGTTATGATATAATATCTCTTAAATTATCTAATATAAAATTTTGAATTTTCTAAAATTTAATATTTTGATTTAACATTCCCTATACACAAGTTTATTTAACAATATCTTTTACTCATTGTATAGTTGACATTTTTTTAATTTATATGGTGTAATTTTTTTAAATAATATTAATAGTATATTCAATCTAATATATTAATTATTTTATTTGTAAGTATCATTTTATAAATCCTTCAACTTATATAATCTTATGAAAAATATTTTTCTCTAATATTAATTATTTCAACTAATTTAAACTTTTTCTATATTTCTCTAAGATATCAAAAAGAAAGAATTATTTCATAATGTTTCTATAAGAGTATAATTTCATAATCTAAAATATAAGAAAAACTTTCTATAAAAATTATACCAAACAGTATTTGTACGAATAAGATCACTCGTAGGTATCGAGATATAAATTTTAGAACATTCGACTATCATGATCTTATCATCTATAGATTTAATCGTTGTCTGTAACTTACACTCTAATATTATTATTTTCATTTAAAATATTCCGAACACTTATTTCAATTTACATAAAAGGGAATATTATTATTAAATTTTTTCTTAGTAATTTTTGATATTATATTGTTCAGTTATTCAAATGGGGAGAGATTATTTTTTCTTGTACTTTAAAAAAATCACAATGTGGGGGAGAATTTTGAAATAAAATTGTTTATAAATTATACTTTTTTTCCTATAATTGTTTTACGTGAATGATTTGTTAAGGCTGATTGATATTTTTTATGGTTTTCCTATGTTTTTACATGTTTTCGAAATGAAAACAAATTGTCTTTTATGATCAAAAGTTGTGTTTTGGAATATTGAGTTTGTTTTATGAATATTCATTATATTATATGATCAATAGTTTTAGAAATAAAAATCCCTTTTGTATCAATAATAATTATTTTTATTGATCCAAATTATTTATTTTATTTCTTGTGTGTTATTTTTCTCAAGAAGGATGAGATTTTGAGTTAATGACTATTTTGCATCCCTTTGTTTGAAAATTACAACACATGTGACTCTATGATTTATTAAACATGGTTTAATAGTTATTTAGTTTTATATTTTAGTATAAAAATATAATCAAAATAAATCTAATTTATATATTTTTAGAGTGTAGTGCATGAAAATCCAGGTATCAAAATTTTCATTCAAGAGTGATTTTACTAGATGATGGAAAACTGTAGCTGCATAAAATGATATCATCCAAAAATGGAGAGATGTTTATACACATTAGTATATTGAGTTTTATATTATTTATTCTATTAAAAATTAACACTAATTTTATATAATACAACTATTTGAGGTGATTTTATAAATATTATATATTATTTCAAAGATCTAAAGATTTTTATAAAACAAGACTTATTTGAATGATATGATTCTTGTTTTGAAGCTAGCAATGAATTGTCAATGATTTCACATCTAATTATAACATTAATGATTTTTTATTTTTTTTCTTCATAGATCATCCATTTATAAGGATCTTTTTGTAAATTCACAGTGTTCTCTTATTATTATTAATCTTCCAACAACTATATTGAGGAAGTTATTATGTTTGTAATTGTGGTTTTACAATCATGTAGATCAAGGGAACTATTGTATTAGAAAGAAGTTTGTTTCTATTAGGTGGATGATATGATTCCAGAGATTGGAATGTACTGTCACAATGATTATGGATAATCTCCCAGTGGATTAATCATAGTGATATTGATGTTTCTCTTAGAGGATTCATTTCCTAGAAAGATATAAGTGAAACTATAATTTCATTGTTACTTTATATTATATATTGTTGTACCTTATTTTTTGTAAAATTAAATTTTTAGATTGTTCTTATTGAAATTTTAATGTCTATAATTTTCAATATTTTTCAAGGTCTGTGTATAGTCACTATGAGCTTTGTAAAACCATTTATATAACCATTCTTTTAGGTATTATTTATGTTTATGGTATGCATGCATGTTTTTTTGGGAAACCAAGTGGTTACCATTTGATAGGGATGTTTTATTATTATTTATTAATGTGAATGATTGTATATACACAAGTATATAATGGTTTGGAAAAACTATATGGGTCACGGTTGGACCAAACTGTGTACACTTATGCATAGGATATGCAGTGTATGGGTAAATAAAAGTAAAAATTAACTATTTGGAATTCATGTTTTAGGTGTGTAGTATTTAAAAGATTGGTTCTAAACGGTATGTGTAATATAGATAAACTATGTGGGAAAACTATATGAGGCAATTTTTATTTGTTCATGTATTTTATATTGTTAGTGCACGATTTTCAAAAACATGCTCCCAAACCATCTGCGTTATAAAATTTTCAATTAAATCAGAATTTACCCTTTTACCACAATCCTCAGTATTTTACCTCATCGACCTTTTCTTTATCTTCCCTTGATCGATCAACCCAATGGGTGAATGTGGGAGTTTCTCTCCTTATTAAACTTTTAATTTCACACCTCCTTTCACCAATTTCAATTGGTTTACAAAAGGAAAGACCATCCATTCCTCTTACCATTTTTGTCTCTTTTGATTTTATTCTCCTTTATGAACCCTATCCTCTACTAATATTGATATTAGTTGTTTATAGGATCTAATTAATTTTATTGGGTTGTTTTGGTGTTCATGAGGGATTCTCCGATGTCGGTTATGTTTTTTCTACTAAAGGTGACATGGTTCGATTTGGTTTAAACTTCAACAAGGTATTTATTTCATTAGAATTTACTATAATGTATTTAGTAGTGTTTTTATGTTTTTAATTTATTTTTATGAATTAATAGAAAATTATATAACCATAGAAGGCATGAAATTTGTTTTCATATGGTTTTATCACATTTCCAAAAGTGGATTTTTATTTGGATTTTAATTATTTTTTGTTAAAATAAATGTTGTCTATTCCATGTTTCTTCCTAATATGAATATATTTATTTTAAAAATGGAATTAAGGTTTAGGAAATGGGTTTTTATAATTAATTTATTTCCAAAGAATGGGGTGATTTTCTAAAAAGTGATTTGGGGTAAACGTTTAGGATTCAATATTATTTTTCAAGTGTGGTTTTTTGATTTGAATAAATGAAATGTATTCAAATTAAGTTTTAAATAGGTTGAATGGATTTTCATCTAGAGAAACTTTTTCAATCCCTTTTGGAAATTTATGGATTTCATTTCTAAACATATGAGTCCCTCTGTTATTCCAGGTATAAATTTGATGCATGTCTTGGATTGTGACACCTTTGTGAATGTTTTATATAGATTTTTAATTTAATTATTATTCATGGATCTGAATGGTCCTATTTCATATTAATATATTTTAGGTGATATGGTTTTTATTGAAAATGATTCTTTTTTTTCTTTCTGATGATTATCTTATCAACTCCATTTTAATTCTCATGCGATTCCAATTCATTTAATTAGTTGTATAAATGAGTACAAAACCAAGTTTAGATTATGATCTTTATAGGGGTTATTGTAATTGGATGTCAATTTATCTACATACATAAAATGTTACAATAGTATTTGTGCACTCCTGGGATGGTTATTGGGCCTAACGAGTTCAATGGAACTGAGATTACTGATATGATCTTTAGTTAGATACTAGGGATCATGCAACCACTTTGGATCATGTTACTTATGTCTTGGGAGGTTTAACATGATGTGTATGTACTTCCATTGATGTTTTTGGGTATTCCATCACATGGAACATTTGTATTTATCTATATCAATATCATCAAGTTGCACCTTTTCTTGGTTGAGTTTATCATTATTATGTGTTCTTGAATCCATGGTACATAATTGTAATTTTATTTTACCACGTCTATACTCGTGGTTTTAGTACTAACTAATTTTTCAAATGGGATGGAATTTTTAATTTAATAAAATATTATTTTTTGTTTTGTGAAACATGTTTATTGAAAATTTTATCAAATAAAGAAATTTAGGAAATATTTTTTAAAATAAAATATTATTTAATGTGGATTATTCTTCAATTGTTTTATATAAAAAGGGGAAGTTGTTTTATAAATGTAATGGGGAAATTTAATTTAGTTTACTTATATTTATACGTGAGAAGCCAAATTTATGCATAGTTTTAACTAGAATTTCAAAAACTGTATTATGAATGGAATTTTATAGACTCATTACTATAATCCTATAGGGTATGTTTACCATAAACCATAAATATGAACTGGTTCTAAATTGTAAATGTAGACCTTATGTATCTCATTCAGGTTCCGAATTCTATTTACCTTCATTGAGGTTCTGTTTAGTCTATGGATTGATGAGGGGAGGTGGTGATTTTTTTTCAATCATTATTGGTGACATTAGAGGTGTTTGAGTATTGATTCCATTTTTTAGGATGTTGTTTTGGCCAGTTCAGTTTTTTATATTTTATTTTTGGTATCTATTTTACCTGACTATATGGAATTTAATTCTTCATGGATGTTAGTTTATTATACAATATATTTTTTATGATTTACTATTATTTACTTATTATTATTGTTTAGAGTTAAAACGTTTGGACATGCGAATTCATGATACTCAATAACTAGTTTCTAGCCCTTGGGGATTTGGAACACCCCGTGGGATCAGTTGTGGGATGGTCCAGGTTACATGTTGGGTTATCCTATGTATGTTCTTTTAAAAATGTATTTGATCCTAGTATTCTTATTTGGGGCCTAGTTTATATATTTACTCTCTCTAAATTTGGGGTTCTATGGTAATATTGAGTTGGGATTATCAATGAGACTCATGATTTTGGTTATGAGTGGGTTCTTGATCACCACCCTTCATGATAACGAATGATTTACCATTGGTCTTGGGATTTGAATATAGGATTTGTTATTTTATTATAACCATTAATGGGTTGATAATCATGATTTTTATAGGATATATTTCCTTGTGTGGGGGTGTTCGATTTTGGGATGAAGACAAGAAGTAGATCAGTGGAACGAGGTTGGATTTCATTTCCAAATATACTAGGAAGAAAATAAAATCTTGGTTATGGAGACATTTTAGGAATTTTTCAAAACTAGCATGTGGTCTATCAGAATATGTGGTTGAGTAAACCATGGTCTTGGATCTAATATGGATTCTTCATTAATACGTCTTGATTCTTAGGTTATCATCAATACTTCTCGGAAATGTGAAATGGATCATGTGGGTCTTGTTATATATTTATGATGTGGAATCAATTTAGGTTGATCTTTTTAGTGTTCCTTCTTATTTATTTATAGTAAAACTAATTTTTTTTTTCAATTGGGGATTTTATAGAAAATTAATTTGGTTTTAAATAAGCCTTTGGGATTCCTTAAAAAATGTTATTAATTTTCATGAAATATTTATAAAGATGTTTTTTTAATCATTAAATTGTAAAATTGATTTAGTTTTGATAATTTATAAAGGCTTAAGTCAAAAAAATTGAACCATTTGTGGTGTTTTTAGAAATAATTAATTTTTGGAATAGAAATCTAGTAGAAAATGTTTTTTATCCATTTTTAGAAGAGTTGAATTATATTCAAATGTGAGTGATTTTTATAGAAATGTTTCCAAATAAGGAATTTTGGTTTTTAAAACATTTGAAAATTTGGGTTTCATATAAAATTATTTTTTAGGAACTCCTTGTCATGGGGTCTAATTTAAAAATGTAAAGTTTTTGTGTTATTTCCATTGAATGAAATTTAGAGTACACGGTGAGATTTTTGAATCCTGAACTAGTTTGGTTTACATTTAATTTTATTTAATGCAGTTTAGCCACCTAACTGGACGTTACAAAACTGTTACATCATTTATAATATAAACACAATAATAATGATACAATCTAGGATCAAATTTTTTGGTGTCTTGTGTAAATTAGACTCAAAAATGAATTTTAAATAATAAAAATGTAACAAAATTTAATTCATTCTTCTCTATCTTCTTATCAGTTATCATGTTCCCTTTACTGAAAGTAATCACCTAAGAATATACATCAATAAAAGGGGTGCGATAAAAGCACAATAAGGGGAGGTACAAATTGGGGTGAATCAAAGACCTAAATTGAAAGTACATGGGTGAGAATAATCATATCATAAAAGGAGGATCATAATCATAAACATGAGGGAAAATCTTGAAAAAGGCCTATAAATTGGCATATGCATAAAATGATATATCACATCTTAGGGGTCAAACACCTCACAAAGTTGTAAAAAAAGATGGAATCATGTTCACGCATAACATATGTGAATAAATCATAAAAGTACTATTTTAAAAAATTATAGAATCATGTTAACTCATATTGCACATAATCTCATGAGATACATAACAATACACAATGAATTGGAGTGCTATATAATTTCAGACCCACCTGTCACATCATAATGTCAGATAATCAAACACGCTACATAAAAAATACAAAAATTATAGTTATTAAATAAAACCATGTAAGAGAATAGGTTTCCTAAGGATTTCATGAATCTAATCCCTTTAATAAAATTTATTGGTTCTTAAATGAATAATGGAAACAACACATAGACATAAAACATTGTTATTCATCAGTGGTCAATAAGCATTTCAAGAGTAGTAAAATATGATGTTTTGGAAATTTAAGTCACCTTCAAAAAAGGGTTTTATTAAAAAATATTTTAACATGGTAGAAAATATATATTTCTATAATAAAAGGTAAATTTCATTTTTTAATATATAATATTAATATTCATACTATATAAGAGAAGATAAACCAAATAAAGGAATTGTGTTCGATAATATCGTTACCTTAAATCGAGCATTATCTTTTCACTTTTCCACCTCCTAAATAATCAACAACAGATTATCCAAATTTAAATTTTTATTAAGCCATTTTGAGGAAAAATGGGAAACCAAAGTTCACAGATAAGACCACTGCATTCTAAAATATCTCACAAAATTATTAAACACGAGACTTAGATTACTCGAGTATGATACCCTATAAAGTTCCCAATGCAGCAGACTAACCTGGGTTTTTGGGTCCTCTCTAATTATATCTTCAAGGTGGGTAAGCATCATCTCCATTGTGTGGATGAATTCCTCTGAATTTATTATACTCTGGTTGAAGCCTCGATCCAGAATTTGGTCGTGTTTGTCTATCCACAACTCTTGCTCCTCGTTGGTGTCAACTTGAAGCCTTCTTTCATGAATTATTTTGATCTCATCTTCTGAGAGATTGGGACAGAAATATTTTTCTACCATTTCATCTTTGGAGTGTAGAATAAAATTCAGACACTCCATAGGCTCTTCACTTTCCCCTTTCATTAGTGATTTTCTCCAATTGTTCTTCTCCTTCTTGGCCGACCATGTCTCCATCAGCTTTGGAAAATGGGAGTAATCCTTGCGTCGCTTTGGTTTTTTCCCTTGAACCACTATGAATTTCCCAAAATCTTGAACTCCTTTTTCCCTTTCTTCATTCAAGGGCTATGAGGCCCTTTCCCTTGAACGCCTTCCATACTGTCCACAGAGTGTTGAATGTAGCTTTCATCTCCTGAAAATTCTTCCTCTTGAGTCAAGGGGGGTTCTTGCACCTCCAAGCCCTCAATGTGGTTCCCTATCTTAACAATAGATTATTAAAATGTATTTCCAGAAGTGAATTAGGTTAATTTGTTCCACTATTTTTCCATTAGGATTATTGGAATCTATTTTATAACACTTTTTTTATATGTGAATGTTTTTTATATCAGGTTCTCATTAAATTTTTCCATTTGGTTTCGATATCATTATTTTCAATCAAATTAAATTATATATAAATATAATTAACTCTATAACATTTGAAAACATGTAATTAAATATTTATATATTATCTATAATTCATATTTTAAATCCATGAGGGTGTTTATTAGAATTTAATATGTAATGTATATGTAGGTGGTTCACCAACCATTTACGAGACATTAAAGAAAAAGAATGAAAGAGAATTTTGAAATTTATAAATATTATTAATATGATACTTAAAGTAGGTCTGAATAATTAAAATAATTTAAAATTTATTCGTAATTAATCTTATTATTTTTTGTTTCGATAAGGGTGGAAAAAAAATAAATAGAAAAAAAAGTAAACTGAAACATACTTAATCATCAGTGTATCTTATATTGTATGTCACCAAAGCTCCATTAATGTTTGGAGTTGGATTACACCATAAAATAACTATGGAATTGAATGGTATTTATATGATGTGTTTTTTAAAAGTTAAGGATTTTTAATGTGTGTTATGAGTGGTTTTACAAGGGGACATAGTGGTGTTATTTATACTTGAGGATAGTGGTATTTTTAGAATAAAATTTTAAATAAAATAATATATCATAGGAAAATCCTATAATAGTAAATTTATGAAAATATAAATAACATATAAATATAAAATAAAGTTTTTTATGAATTTAATATTATTTATGATTTGAATTGATTAGTTTATTAAAATGTAAAGTAGACATAATGAAAATTTGTTATTTTAAGGGATCACTTATGACTTGAGGTTTTGGAAAATTCATTTTAGATTTGGAAATTAAGATTATTTTATTTCAATGCCAAATTTAGGAAATTTATTGTATCCTGGCCTAAAATCAGGTAAATAATTTATTAGTTCATTATTAAATAATGGATTATGTAATTTAAGATATAACTATTGTGTAAAAACTGTATTTTTACTATTCAATCAGAAATTAACGTATTTCAAAAAAATAGAAAAATTTAAAATTTGGAAAATTTTAAAATGTTGATTTCAAAAATGGTATTAATTTTAAATAAATAAATTTAGAACATATGATTTTTTAATTTTTAATAAAAAAATACGATTTTTATGAAATACAATAAAATATAGTATATTAAAAATGTGATGATATTTTATTTTAGTGTTTTAAAAATGATATTTATTTTTTTAGAATTATAATATTTATATTCAGATGAATAAATAATGATAAATATTATTTATATAACAATTTAATATTTTGAGGTAAAATTAATGGTCAAATGGTCATGTTACTAATCCAAATGTTCAAGTTACTATTCCAATGGTCTCATTACTATCCCAATTGACACATTACCTCATATATATAACACTTAATTATTTAAGTAAATATTCACAACAATTATTCCCAATGATATATATTTTAATTTTCTATGATATTTATTGGTTTAGTAATATTTTTCATCATTTCTACTATGTCAGTCCTTGAGGCCTTGATCCTAGAAGATTGGGGTGATCCTTATTTTCCCATTTTAGCTTTTATATTTTATATATTTTGTCCAATTGTAATATTTGGAATTTTAATTGTTTTTTATTAGACTAATGAAATTATATTTACTAATGAGATAATGTTTTTTTCCCTATATTTAGTATTCGTATAATATTTATATAATATATGATGATAAAAATTTATTTAAGAAAAAAATATTACTAATAAATACAATTTTTTACATGTAAGACTCTCTAAAATGTCTTATGTAAGATTGGGGAGTTATTTTTTCTCTTCTTAGTAGTGTGAATTGGAATTATCAAAGTTAATATTGTCTAGTTACATTATTTAGGAACCATGTTGGATGAGTCTAGTTTACCATGTCAGTGAGCCTTGATTGTATTGGTTTTAATAATGAGTTATGATCTCCTTTAGCTTTTTGGTGGTGTTCTATTCTGAGGATTCATTCTCAAAAAATATAGATACTTGTATCCTTCAGTGAGGTTTTGTTTGGTGTATTCCTTTGGGGATCTATATGATTTCTCTTAGTTGAGAGGTGGATGATTTGAAATGTTCATACCTGGTTTTTCTTTGATCCTTATGTAGTTGTATTTGGTGATTCTAGTTTCCTGATGAGGGAAATGGATGTATTGTTATTCATTGTATTGGGAATGTGATGGTCCTATGTATGTGATTTGGGTGACTTAGAAGGAAATGGAAGTAATTTATTTTATGCACTGGATAGTGTCAGTTGAATCATATTTGGATTACTTAGAGAGGGTAATCCAAGTATCAGGTCCAAAATCTTCCCTTTCATTCAGTTTTCAAATTCAAGGTAATATCCATTGACCTCTTTGTATTTTAGAATATTTCAATTGTTAATTGATTTGGATGAATTGAGATTTTATGGTTTTTGATAACTTTTTTTGACCTTTGTATGATTATTTATATTGGATTATTTTTTATTTGAAGATATTATATATATTTTGGAATCATAGTTTCCATGGATTCTCACACCATATGATAGTACATTGTTTCTTTATCAATTTAAATCATTTATAAATATTATGGAGACGTTGTTCGGTATCCATCCCTTTTTTAGTTTAGTATTGAACATATATGGTTAGATATTTCTTGAGGTGATTATTATTATTTAATTAAATTTAAAATTTCATTGAAGGATTGATAGTCTTTGGGATTTCCTTTAACATAGGGTAATCTTGAATTTTTATAACCCTTCCACCAATGTTATAAGTTATAAGGTTTTTAGTTTTACATCATTTTTAACTTTTTAAATGGAATTATAGGAACATAAAGTGGAATGGGAAAATAATTTACTCACTAACATTTCACTATTACTATATATTTTATATTAAATTACTTTTTTTGGTCAAATTAAATTCTTAGAGGGTTGTGATTAATTTTTAATATTTTCAAAAAATTTCCCCAATTGAATATTTTGTGCACAATCACTACACGGTTAGAAAAATCATCAAGAGGAACCTAAACTAGAGGGATCCTTTAGTGCATTGTTTTTTACATGTTTTATGGTACATTATGAATCTAACATTACACAAGGATCATTTTTAGTTCTTTTTTAAAATTCATGGTTTGATGTCCATGTGTAGTGCATGCTTTAGAGAAAATAACTTGCATTTGAGCGGTACTATTAATTTTACCATTACATGTATGATGTATAGTTAATGGGTTCCACATAGTCCTCAATAACTATGTGATATCCATGCCCTAGGATTATAATTTCTAACAAACTAATTCTGCATTGTTATTAAACTGTGTGACCAAAATCTTTGGGGCTGTTTTTATTAGGTAGTGTAATACACTCGATTGGTGAATAGTTTCCCCATCCATATAGCCATATCATGAACATTAAATATATTTAATTTAATTGTGAAATTACCCCCCACCCCTAGTTTTAAACTCCTAGACTCCCACATTCTCTTCTATTTCGTAGTCGAAAAATGGATTGTGTGGGAGATTCTTCCATTCTACCTTCTTTTATTTCAAGTATCCTTTAAAAAAATTTAAGGATGCTTCTTTAAATAAGATCTTCCATTACTCTTACCAATTTCCATATATCTAAAATTTCTGTCTTTTCTGATCTTTACCATTTTTAAATTTACTATTAGGGATTAGGATGGTTTTAATTAAAGGTATTTTGGTGTTTATTGGTTTATGAGGGATTCTTCTTGCTCGTCTATGTGATTTCCTCTAAAGAAGACAGGTTTCTGGTGAGTTTATACTTAGATGAGGTGGGTGTTTCTTTCTATTTACCTTATAAATAATTTCATAAATTTAATATATTTTTTAAATAGGTTTATTATTAATTGAAATTATGTGATATGATGATAGAAGGATTGTAATTTATTTTAAAATTGTTTATTAGATTTCTTCAAGAGGATTTTAATATGGGTTCTTACATGGAATTAAATTGTTTTTTCGTCTAAGTGTCTTATGAAATTCAAATATTTCTTTTACAAATTTAAAAAAGGGTGTTCGAACTACTATTTGGAACCAATTTTTTCTCTAGTGAAGGGTTTTATTTTATTAAAATGGATTTCAGAAAAGTTGTTTTCTTTTGAAATAGGTTTCCAATTGTTATTTTTTTATTGGACATTAAGAATTATTCTGAACTGAATTTTTAAATGGTGAAAAGATCAGAAAATCATGAGTTTATTTCGAAATTTTGTATTCCATGTTAAATTATTGAATTCAAAAACATGTGAGACCCTCAATTGATCCCTATATGATTATTATTTCCATTATAGATTGTGTCAACGTTGGGTATGTTTTAAATTTATATCTTATTATTTCTTCTTTTATGGATTTAAAATTGGTTCACTCATCAAAGTGAATATGAGGTGAGATGATGTTTAAGGAATGATATTAATTTTTGATTTATTTGTTGATCTTTTTCTCACCTCCATTTATCTGAACATGGGGTCCTATGAATTGATGTATGGTTCTATAAAATTTACACAAATACTTTGTTTTTTATTCATTTCTAGTTTGTAGTTTACAATGAATTATGAGTTCTTAGAGTTTATATTTTATTTCCATGGTTGTTATGCACTCATGAGAAGGTTATATGGCCTAAATAGTTTGATTGGACTACTAGGATAGATAGGTTCTTTAGTGTCAAATCAAGGATCATGTCACCCATTTAGAATATATTAAATGATTCATATGATGTTTCACAAGATGTCTAGGCCTTTCTCATGAAGTGTTTTTGGACACCATCTCATAGATCATTTTAATTTCTAAGGATTTATTTGATAACATGGAACCATTTATTGGTAGAATATATCTTCATTATGTGTTTTTGAGGCCATATGAACTGATTATAATTATATTTCACCTTTACTGTTCTCTTGGTATTATTTAAAAATAATTTTTCATATTTCTTGGAAACTATGGTTGAAATATAAATGTTTTGGCTTTTTCATAAATAGTTTTTTAGAAGAAGAAAATTAAATTGAGATACTTATGAAAATTGGATTTCTGTGAATACATTAACTGAAAGGGATTAAATATGATTTTTTATTTTAAAAGGTGTTGTTGTCTTATTTGTTTGATGGGAGCATGATATATTGTTTATTTACACTCTTATGTAGAGAAAAAAATATTAACATGTATTCAAATAATATTTTATGAGATCCAGATGGTAATGTTTAGATCACACCCTATATATGAACCAGTTTCCAATAACATATATATCTCTTATGTTTCCCCTTCAGGTTCTTAGTTCTATTTGTGTATGTTGGGTTCAGGATAGTCCATGGATTAATAAGACGGTTTTGTGAGTGGTTTTCTATCAATTGTGATTATATTAGAGTTGTTCTGGTTCTATTTCCCTCTTTCTTAGAATATTGTATAGTCTAATATTCTTATCGTTAATGTTTTAGGTATCGATTAATCCTTCTTATAATGTAATTATTTTTGTACGGGTGATTGTCATATATTCATTGTTTTGTTTTATCAATTTTTTCACTAATGGTTTATTATTATTTTTAATGGTGAAATAGTTACAAAATGTGAATTCATGATACCCAAGTGCAAGTTTTTATCCCATGGGAATCAGGAACTCCCATTGATCCTAGTGGTAGACTTGTTTAGGTGATGTGTTAGGATATCCTTGGTTGTTTTTTAAAAATACATCTAAATTCTATTCAAATACTCTCTTTTAACACCGGGTTAATGAAAAGACGTCCTAGATAGAATGGTGTTATCATGAATAATATCCTTTAACGTAGTTCCTAGTTTTTTAACCCATACCCTAGGTTTCATTTAAAATTTTACTATTTTTATAGGTTATATTATAATTAATATTTTTCTTTTTAAAGAAAATTACAAGTTTTATTTCATATTTATTTACTATGAACTGTATGTTTATCGAATTTTTGTAACTACTCGTAAATTGAATATTTGAGTGGGATTGAGAATTGTTTGCTTATATAAAAATAAAATTACCCATCCTATAATAAATTTACCTATCTTTTTTATCTAGGAAAATATTAATCAGTTTAGTAAAATTTATTAAGGATGTATGTTTAATTTTTAAGAATAAAAATATGTTACTCATGTAAATTTTAGTTACAAATGTAAATGTATAATTTTGTAAATTGGTATTAACCTAAGTGATAAAGACATAAATTATCAAAATAAACTCCATTTAAATATTTTTATGAGGTATTTCCCAATCAAATATTATGCCAAATATTTTATTTTATAGTTTTTATCTCTATTCCTTTTAAAATAATTACATTTAGATTTATGAAATGAGGATTTATAGAGATTTTAATATATACACATATATTAAAGGAACAATATTTCAACTATAAAAAACACTCAAAAAATAAAATTATCTATTTAATACCAACCCATATTTACTCTCTTAAATCCATCAAAGGAATTAGGTAGAATTTGGCTATATAAAGGAACCCTAAATCCATTATTCTAAAGGAACCCATATAGAGGTTCAAATTCACCAATCATGTATCTATTTTTTCCATTACTTTTTGAGTTACCTACTCATCACAACTATTTATAAATATCATACTCCATGAAAAGTATGATACATTAAAAATCTCGATTACCTAAAAATGACACTCTATTATATAGCTCTATACTCTCACTCATTCATTAGTATAAGATGTTCTTGTTTGGGCTGGTTCAATCACTTCCAAACATGATGTTATGCCGAAATCACCATTTTCACGAATAATAAGAATTTGGAAATTAATACTGGTAATATATGATATAATGAGTTATATATGTTAGGAATATTTGTTTGTAAGCATTCCATTAAAATAAAGGATCGGTATAAATTATTTGATCATTATCAATAAATTTCCACAAAAATCATCGTGGACTATATTATCACAAAGCATACAAATAATTAAAATGAAATTAACTAGGGGATAAATAAATAATTTAAAAACAATGATTTCATTACCATGAATAATCTAGTAATGATGAACATGGTCTCAAATAATGGGGACTGACATCTCTATTATGAACCTTGTATGGAATAATCAAAATTTCTAACATCTGATATTGAAAGTAAACATTAACTAAATTATATATGTGGGGTGAATTAATATTATTTAATAACTTAAAAGGTAATATAATTTAATAATTTTTTTAAATAATTTATTAATATGGTTATTTATATTATGCGTGAGGTTAATGTTCTTCTGTAGAATATAGTAGTAAAGGTAAGGGTTTTCTTTCCAATATCATTTTCAAATTAAAATTGAAATAAATATGTTACCATTATAGATGTTACATTGTATTTATCTCTAACTTCACATATATTTTATTATCCAATATTTTTATCATGAATTATACATGTAATCCTACCATGTCACTTCCCCTTTAGTTCATAGTTCATCCCAAGTGAAGCATGTAAGATAAAATGGTCCTCCATATTACTTTCAATGTTGACAGGTTATTCAAAATTTACATATTAATTTTTGTTTTTAGGGATGTACTTATATATTTTTATACTATTTCAGAAGTTATTTTTCAATTTACATGACTTTATTTTGAAAATTAATATTCTTTTAACATTTCTGGTGTGGTTTTTTTCTTCCAACTTTGTCTATCTACAAAAGTATAAAAATAGTCTTCCCTTTATGTAATTAATTTAAATTTAATGGAATTTCTATATTTTATAACCAGTTTTCTATATTAACCCCCATATATAATTTCCCATGGATTTTCAAAAAAAATAGATTTTTCCATTTTTTAAAAAAATTGACACTTTAAAATAAAATTTATTGAAATTAAATTTTATTCCTTCTTATTTTAAAAATAATTTTTTGAAAGCTCTCATAAAAATGTTTTACTTCAAGATAAACAGCCATTAATGTTTCTTATGAATTTTTAGAGATATTATCTAATGAAATAATTCAACACTTTCACTCGATGTCTAATAATACATTTTTATTGATTTTTTCATGAAACTCATTTATTTTTCAAGAATTAATTTACTTATGATGTAATTATGAATGTTTTCAAGTTCATATGGAACTCATATGTATGGATTAACATAATATGATAATTTTACCTTGATATACATCCAATAAATTGCGTAATGTTTTATATATTAAGAGTGTGTGATGAGATCATGGTGGTTATCTCTAGGGACTTATATTAAGGGATGTTAGTGGTTAGCTAAAGTCCACATTGTTATAAATGGTTTTTAGCAAGTAAATTTGTGTTTTTATTATCTTCATGGTATGCCTTGAAATATTTTATAATTAATATTTATATATTTATGAAAAATTCATATGTTATAAAATGTACCAATTCTATATTCTGATGGATCAGGATTGTTCACTCATGATTCCACACTCCTATGGAGGTTGTATTATGTTATGGTACTAGAATTATACCAAGAATAATGATTATAATATATTATTTATTGGATATGATTGTTTTATGTTATGTTCATTAACATTGATTGTGATTTTATATGCATATACATATCTTACTATCAATTATGATCTTCAATTAATATCCCATATTTTACTGTAACATAGAATATAATCTCATCCTTTCTTATGTTTCCATTATCCATGTAATGAATAAGTGTATTCTTTATGTTGTATCAAAAAGTTTATCACATGATAATACTAAGTGTGGTAGATGATATAAAAGTTTTTAATAAAATAATTTTTTATCCAATCTCTAAAGATTCTACAACTTTAGGTTTTTCGATGTGATTTATTGTGATATGTAATGAATATTAATGTATAATGTATAAAAATATATATATGTAATGATAGGATCACCTCAGTTGGTATTAGAGTTTGGTTTATATATATTTGAGGATTGGGATATGATTCATAAGATTATTAACCCTAAAACAACCAATTATGTACCAAAAATGATGTATGATGAACCTAAAATGTCGTATGCAAAAATTAAGGTGACATAATTTAGTATATCTTCGGATTTATTTTATTTATCATATGACAACTTAATCTTATTATAGTTTTAAGATACTCACACTATTTTTTTGGTTTTATTCAATCTATAGAGCTTATATAAATCAAGTTAACAATTAATACGATGGATATTGTAATGACTATCCTAATTTGTAACACAATAAGATAGGAGTTGGAGTATGAAATATTTTGGAAATTCTCACCAAACTTTATCAAGCTATGAAAAATAACACAAATAAATCTAAATCCCCAAAACATTCTAATTAATGAAAAACATTTCATGGATACCTTTATATATTAATATCCACCCTCTTTTAGTGTGTTTTACCACACATATTTTTCTAGTAAAATGACCAACATAATTGAAAATATATTTTTTGTTCTCCTAATATTTTAGAATGACATTGTTGTCAAAACTATTTTTCAATTATATGATGAAGTCCAAATGTATGGGAATTTCATTAAGGATATGACAATAATAGAGGATGTTAGAGATATGAGATGTGAGGGGATTAAAAAAATATTAGTCCCCAAATAATTTAACATAAAACTTCTCAAAAATATGGGGGGAGAATTATTAGTGTTTAAATAAAGTAGAATGAATCCATTAGGAACTATGAATCCAACTTCAAAATAAATTCAATGTAATATTTTATTTTCATTATTTTATCTAAAATGAAAATCAATAATTTATTATGTGGATTAAAACCAAGTCTCCCAATGTAATTTTTTATAAGATACTATGATCTATATTAAGAATGTTTCTTATGTGATATCATGGTAGAAATTATGATTGGAGACTCCCATAATTTTCATTGATTTTAAGTCAAGAGGAGAAAATAAATTTTTATGGAATTTTTAAATGATAAACCCAATTATGGAATGAAAATTAATAATCCTACATTAAAAAAATGTTGGAACCAACATTGAGGGAATTGTTTCCAAGGAACATGTAAATTATAAAAGTTTAGAAGGGAAATACATCAAATAAATAAATTTTTAAGATATATGAAAAAGAAAACTAATGAAATTGATAGGGGGAGAAGTTATCTTAATACACCAACCAAAATCAATTGATTCAATTATAATGGGTATGGTCATTATACCAATAAGTGCACCAAACCAAGGGTTAGTGAAGAAAACTAACATTGGAATCTTCTTGTGACATCCAAACTTAGGAGGCACTAAAATTGTTCCCAAATACAATGACAACATGGCCTCAAGAACACTTCTCTATATTCTAGATGTTTAAAACTAGTGGAGCAGTTCTAACAAAGGTTCAATGTAAAAAATATACCCTTTGGATCATAAATAAAGTATTTTATATGAAAAAATATCTACAAAATAATAATCAAATATAACCCAACTAGTTACCAACAAATAACTATGAAAAACAAGTTTACTACTAAATACAAGTAGATTAGCATAAAAGTGGTAATAATATATCAGTACTAGACTGGAAAAAAGAAAAATAAATATAAGTCTCAAAAATTAAAAGGTGTCTTGAGTATATTATCAGCATATACACCCTATATCCTTTGTATAATTATTACCCACTTTGAAAATCAGTATACTGTATAATCTAGTTCCTATCATGTCATATAAAGGTCTATCTGGAACCAAACGACGGCCCGTACAGGGTGTGGGATAAACTCAGTAGGCAATCACCATTAGCGTATAATGAAATTTGGTCAATGAATATATAATTAGTTAGTTTTAAGGTATATCTATAGAAAATTAGTAAATAAATAGTATATAAATTACCATACTGAGCTCATGTTCCTCATGGGACACCTTGCTGACTACACCTACTATAGTCTAATCTGAAATGTCTCTACGAATTAAAACATAAATTATATAAAGGTACCATGGTTCCAAGACCAAGAAACCTTGTGTTTCACTATTCATTTAGGACCTAAGAAGATACCAAGGAATCCATTATTAATTACTTTCATATAAAATTATGTAAAACTTAATGAATTGTGATTTTCAATTAAGTTAATTCAAATGTTAATTCAACCATAAATTTATTTTTCTTATCTTTTAAGCCTATCATAAATTTTTTTATATATAATCCATATATATCTCAAGGATTTACATTTTACATAGAACTCCAAGACCATTTAATACATTCCATATCAGAGACCCATGTGTCTCTCCTAGATTTATATATTTGTATGACCTTTGTGCCTATCTAAGGCATTCTGTATAAGGCAACCAAGTGTGTCTCAAGGAATAATATATTAATATCTAACCCTTGATCTCATAAAATGAATTTTTTATATGTAACTCATGTGTCTCTAATGGAATTACACAATTTGGTTTAACCATTGAGCTTGTCCATGTCATATTGTATAAGGAACCCAAGTGTGACTGAAGGAATAATATCATTCACATGACCAATTTTCCCTCCATGTCATTCCTTATGAAGAACCCATATATCACATTAGGCGTAACATGTTAAGTGGGTGTGTAGAATTTAATAATCTAACAAATTCCATAAGAAATATACATTCTAGTTTATAATTAAAAAACATATTATAATCATTTCACTCCTAAGTGGAATGAAGAGGCCGATGACATGGCTTACCAATCACACTTTATTTTATCCCATTTAACCATATGAATAAATTCATAAATCAAACATGGTCTAGATGATGTGTCATCAACATTAATTTCCCATTTTATATCCATTTTATTACATATAATTTAATCTACTTCTATTTAATTTATCAAGGAAAAGGGTCCAAGTGTCATGGTCTATCCATTAACTTCATCAAATTCAATTTATTCATTAAATCCCTTAATCCATTTTATTTATAAATTTCTGGTTCACCAGATAATTTGTTAATAAATTATATAAAATTCACACTCAATTGATAGAAAAGGGACATATATTTCATAAATTCAACTCAAAAATCATTTCCCACATCAATATGATCATTTATTCAGTTTAATAATCAATGGTGAATAGTCATAAAGCTATAGTATTTAACCCACCATTGGGGTAGTTTAGGTTGAAAACATCAACCTCTTGTCATGTAAAAGAGTGCTAAATAATGTCTAAACATGGTCTATATCTTCAATATTAGGTAATATACGTTTTAAGATAAATATATTGAAATAATAGAGTGTGGAGCTGAGAAAAAAATTTATAAATGAGAAGACATTATTGGAAAATATATGGACCACATACCTCATCCTTAGGGGTCCTCACTCTTTCATTATTAGGATATGATTTTATCATAAATGAGTGAAATATGAAGTGTATACAAATGACATGAAACTATGGAATATTAGATCACATGGAAATATTATCTGATATGGAATGATAATAATAGAATAGAAGAAAGAATAATCAAGGTCATAACTTTGGTTATCCAACAAGACTTATGATGCTTTATTTTGATTCAACGTAAAGGAGACACATATATGCTTAAATGAGGAGGATAGGAACACTCAATCTTCCAAACGGGTTGAAATGTATTGAATCTTTGGATAACGATGGGGGAAGATATTCATGTAATAGAATGTAAATAGTAATCCCCACCTTCTAATTGAATGTATGGTTTGGTTTTATGGTTTGAAATCCCTGTGCGAACTGTTCGATGCAACTGTACAAAGGGACCCCCCCCCCCCCACAGAGTTCCAGCACACGTTTAGATAAATTCTGAACCAATCAAGTGGGAATATTAACATATATACACCACATATCATGCATTAAATTATCCATTACCCAATATAATAAGCTTCATTGTTTTGTTGGCATTGTTATCCCTAATCATGTTCCAACCGTGTACCCCTGTCTACTTCACCAAAAATGGAGTTTCCTAATCCAGATGATATCAAATATCATATAAAATCTTGAGAAACCAACCCACATATAAACAAAATCTAAAAAATAATAATTTTAAGTTTTCCAACTCCCAAAATTACATTCCAAATCTTAGTTTACACTTTGGCCTGTCCACCAAACAAATATCTCAAATCCCATTGAAAAAAATCACCTCATCCTAAAACTAGGGATATTACACTCCCAAAACCAAGGGGAAATGGGAAATAATACAAAATCACAACAAAAATTTCAAATATGAAAATTAAGAATTGAAATTTAGACTCATCTTGCACTTTATAACAATAGATATCTATTTTAATTCTAGTTCTACCCCCAATTTATATCTAGAAAATTTTCATTGGGAATCAAATACACACACCAATATCTAAATATTTAGTTATTAGTGAAAAATACTTGTTTTTTATTATCTCATTCTAATTCCACAACTCTTTTCTAATGGATGTTTTTTATAATGTGTTTCCTTCAAATCTTATTATACTCCCTTTGGTCGAATTCGATGTGATATTTTGGAATGTATTTTCTATCTCATCATAAATATAATGTAAATTTCTGTGGTTGGGAAATCACATTTCATATATCAAATCAACATTTTATCATATATTAGTGAAAAGTGTATCCTAATATCACTATATAAATTAGTTAAATTGGATGGGCATTATTAACCAATCATGATAGGAATTTAGCTCAAATGGATGAGTAAATCCATAATATAGATGATATTCCTATTATATGAGAATATATGAATGTATTCCCAAAAGATATTCTTAAACATCCCTAGTTATTGTAGGTTGATTTTTCAATAAAAATCACTATTGGTGTTATGACTATCCCAACGTCTCCATATACAATGGACACATTAAATAATTTAAATTGAATAAAAAACTCTAAGAGAATATGGATACGGTTTTTATAACATTAATAAAAATTTCTGGGAAGGCTTGCAGCATCACAATGATGCTTTTGATTGCACTACTAAATTAAAACATCTTATGAAATTCCTTAAGTGTTGGTGTCATTCCAAATCTATGAAATCTGAAAATTGCATCTCTTCCCATGAGAATGACCTTATAAAAATTAATAACTCTAATACTTTCTTTGATATCTCTTTGGATCACCAAATAGAAGATAGTATTTCTCTGAAACTCAACTCCCTTATGAAACATAAAGATAACATGAGGAAGAAAATTTTCAAAACTAAATGGATTTCAAAACATGATAGGAATAAACAGTTCTAAAATTATCTCCAATGTATTAGAGAAGTCGGTAGACTAGTTTCATTTAACTATACTTAACACTTATGAGGCTATTTTTAATCACATTGTCTCTTTTTTCATTGTTTGTTCAGTGGCCCCTATGTTAGCAGTGAACTCATTCCTAGAATAATTCCTCCTATTGTGACTGTTGAAGACAATGACTATATTTTAAACATCTCTCTTGATCATGAAATCAAGGACACAATTTTTATCCTTAATCATGATAGTGCCCTGGGTCCTGATGGTTTCAATAATAGTTTTTTACAACATTACTGGGAGATTATTCATATGGATGTTTGAAAACTTTTTAAAACATTCTTTTCCAATGGAATTCTCACACTTGGCTTATATTCCAAATTTCATACTCTTATTCTTAATGTGGAAAATGATTCTGAAATTCACTTTTTCCATACTATTGCACTTATCAACACCATATACAATGTTATTTCAAAACTTCTTGCTATTAAACTCACTTCAATTTACAATACTATTTTTTACTGGAATGAAATTGGTTTTATCAAAGGTTGGTCTATTCAAGACTACATCTCTATGGATTAGGAATGCACAAACATCTTAATCGAAGTTACTAGAGGAGGTAGTGTTTCCATTAATATTGATATTATGAAAGCTTTTGATACCATGGATTGGGGTTTCATTATCAAGGTTCTTAAAATTTATGGGTTTAATGTCGCTTTCACTGGTATGATAAGCACTCTTTTCAATTCATCATACCACTCTATTATTTTAAATGTTTCCCACAAGGGATTCTTTAAATTCACCGTGGGAGTTAGATAGGGAGACCCTCTTTCTACCATTATTTTTTCTATTTTTGAGGATTACTTAAGAATATTAATCACTCACCTAGTGGATCAATACAAGATGAAATCTATCCAGGCTTCTAGAAACTTAACTATTCCTACCCATCATTTATATGCTGACAAGATCATTCTGTTATTACAAGGTGAGAAATGGAATATTCATAATCTTAAAAATGCATGTCTCATTATGAGGATATCTCTGGGAAATCTATAAGATGGATAAAATCCTTTTTGTTCATTGGAAAAAAATTGCTACTAACAGAAAAATTAATATCATCAATTACATAATGATCAAGGAAGGTTCATTCCCCATCACTTATCTTGGGGTTCCTATATTCTGGGGAAGACCTAAATCAAATTACTTTAACAGTATTTTTGAACAAATTATCAATCAACTGTCTTCTTGGAAGTGTAAATCTCTCTCTATGGCTGGTAGAATTTGTCTTCTGAAATCTATACTTGTATCCAAAATGGTATATTTGAATATGGTTTATAATTGGATTGCCGGTTTTCTTAAAAAAATTAATTTTTACATTAAAAACCTTGTTTATACTTGAATCATAGAAGGATGAAAGCTTGTGACCATACCTTGGGACACTTTTTGTAACTTTTTAGAAAAGGGTGGTCTTGGAATCAAAAGCCTTAAGCACATTAATGATTCTCTTCAAGCTAGGATGTCTTGGATTTTGCTTCATAATATCTCTGATTCCACTTATTTTTTCAAGAAAAGATTCCTTACTAAGATTATGAATAGAAACTTGAACTATATCACTTCCTCAATTTGGCTCTCTATTAGACAATCCTTCACCAACATTATGGAAACATCTAGATGGATGGTTAGTACTAACTCCTCCATTAATTTTTGGCTTGACAACTGGACCAGTGTTCCTTTAATCTCAATGCTACCTCCTGACTCACTACCTAATAATACCAACTCCGCCATTAGAGATGTTGTTAATTCTCATGAAACTAATATTTCTAATATGATTAGTCATGTTGTTGATAATTATCGCTTTTCCAACTCTGAGGATTTCCTCATTTGGGGACATACTTATAATGGTGTTATTGATTTAAAAACCTTTTACGATTTCAATTTCATAAATTCTAATTCTAGCTCATGTTGGTTGAAATTCTTTAGCAAACCTTGGATTAGGCCTTCAGGATTTACTCTTGTTTGGCGTATTGCACATAACAGAGTCCCCACTAAATTTTTTTCCAAATCTTTTGAGATTAAACTCTCCAATAGAAGTAACTTGTGAAACCAACATAGGGAGGATTCTAATCATTTACTTATCTCTTAAGCTATAGCTGCAGCTCTATGGAATTAAATTCATGATATTTTTTGTCGTAGATGGTTGCTTCTTGATTCTATCATCTCCATACTACAAAATTGTGTAGAATTTGAATATTCTCAACAAATTAAAAACAATTTTTTGTCTACTATTTATGAGCTCCTCCATTGATCCTGTATGATAAGAATAATATGATTTATAATAATTGATCATTAAATCTCAATGTATGTATGTCGCGAATTCTCATTGCCATCCGGGATGCTGCCTCAATTCAGAAATATTATTGTGACACCACTGTTGGTGATTTTGAGATCCGACACCGTCTTAGGATTGCTGGTTCATACAGACAGCCTCAAAACACCCTTGAGGTATTCGGGAAAGCCCTGCTTCTAGGATGGATCAAGTGAATGTCAATGGTGCATCTAAAGGGAACCCAGGACTGGCAGGATGCGGCGCTATCTTTAGAGACTCTCTTGGAAAATGTCATGGTATCTTCTTTGGTGGTTGTGTTATGGCCTCATATCTTGAAGTTGAAATGATTGGGGTTTTCTATGCTGTTGACATTGCTAGAGAAAGGGGTTGGAATTATATATGGATTTAAAGTGATTCAACCAATATTGTACAATCTATTTAGAAATGGGTGGTGCATCTATCCTGGATGTTTTATTCATATTGGATGAATTTCCTTGCTTCGCTCACAGAAATTAATTACATTTCCACTCATTCATTTCGAAATGCGAACATGGATGTAGATGGTCTTTCTAACAAGTGATTCAACCATGAATTTACATGGTAGGATGATTTGCCTGGTGATTTTCTTCCGTATCATGATATATATTGTAATAATATTTAGTAATTCAGACTCATTTAATCTTCTTTTTTCTTATTCAATAAATTGTGCATTGGTCTTCGTCTAAGGCACCACCAATTTTAAAAAAAAATTATCTTGAAGTTAAAATAATCATGATCTATAACAATTATAATATACCATATATTGATGACATGTATTCTAAACTATGACGGGGTTAATACATCTCAATGATTAACATTCAATATTTTTATACCTAATTAATGGTTAAAGGTGATAATTTTCCATAGACAACATTTCATACAATATATGGGAACTATGGATTCATAGTGATTCCATTTAGAGTCACAAATTCCTCTTATACCCTCAAGGATATAATAAATGGATTCTTTGGAGATTACCTTGATCAATTTGTGGTATTATTTATAGATGATAATCCTATATAATAAAAGAAAAAAAATAAAGAATGATGATCATTTGAGTTCTATTATAAATAACTTGCTAAAATATAATTTTTATGGTAAATTTAAAATGTGTTTAATACTAATATATAATGTGTCATTCTTCGGCCAGTAATGACAAGTGGGGATATATTTGTGAATACTTCAAACATAGAAGTGATGGAAGAATGGAGAAAAATAACATCTATAATGGATATCTATAGTTTTCAAGGATTTCATTTGATATTATCGATTATTTTTCAAAAATTTACCATGATTGACATGTCCACTAACTATGATAACTCGTATTGTAGTCAATTTACTCTGGACAGATGAAGGTAATGGAAATTTAAAGGAGCTCAAGAGAAGGTTAGTCATTGTACTTGTACTCACACTACCCTGTAGTGGATAAGGATTTTATATATATATTTTTTATCAAATAAGGTATATGGATTTATCTTAATATAGACTAGCATGATGGTAGAAGATTTCTATTTTGAATTAAATATTATTGAGAAAAAATACCAAATGCATTATTTAGAGCTTGTAATGGTAATATTTTCATTGATTATATGAAGTAATTATCTATATAGATAAAACTGAGTAATATATATTGATAATAAAATATTAAAATAATTATTCACATAGATTATGTAAAATATACATTAAGGGATGTGTTTAGAGTTTATCAAATAGTACGATTACTTGATATATTACCACCATGGGAAGGAAAAAAGGTGGTTGATGTACTTGATATGAAGGATCGTTCTACCTTATCCATTATGAGGAATAAAAGGCATCCAAAACTCATCTAATTCAAAAGGATGTACCTTGAAATAATAAATTAAGGTTTCAATTTAATATCCTTATATTTTTTATGAACACTATTTAATAGAATATACAACACACGACATTGAGCTTAAAAACATAAAAAAACTTTTATATGATGATTATAAGCTATAAAATAATTTTTCATTTTTAATTAGTAATAATATATTCTTTAAAACGAATTATCTAGGTTTTATATAGTTTAATTTATTTATTTATGAATAATAAATAATGGCACAATTTTCAGTAAAGTTATTTTATTCTTTAACAATATGTTCTCTGCAAGATTGGTTTTTATAGATTATTTTTTATAGATAATATAATTATTTTTTCCAAATTTAGAAATTTTATATTATAAAAAAAATAAATTATATTTGAAATCAACATATCAATCATTTATTAGAGTGAAATTTTGAAATTTTTATGAAAAGATTCATTTTTAGTGAATAGTGAAAATACTACTTTTTGAATAACTATCATTTAATTTCATTTAAAAGTATAATAATTCTTAAAATATTATATTCAATAAATATATAACTAAATTACTTATAAATAATATAATAATTTACATTGGAATCATCTTTATAGTATATTTATGGTATATGGGTATTTCTTGCAGAAAAATGCATTTGACAAAAAACTACTTTTTGTTGAGTTTTTATTTTTAATATTAAATCAATTTTTAATAATTATATAAAAATAATCTCAAAAATTGGACACCATATTATGAATCATTAGGTCTAAATTTGGTAAATTGTTCCATTTTAGTTTTTTTAATTATGAATAGTGATCATAGTAGATAATAATCATCATGGTAAAGGTAAATAGAGTAATTAAGGATAAATGTATGTTTATAAAGACTAAAAAATTATCCCCAAACATGATTTTATCCTTTAGTATGAGTTTAGTTTTTTCATATCCATTCTATTTTCAAAAATATGACATCATAGTGTCATAATTCTTTGAATTTTACCTTTATAATATTTAAGTAAAATTTAAATTCAAAATAAAATATCACTATATTTATTTTAATAACTATAATATTTTTTAACAGGGAAAAATACAAATTATTTTCATATATAAATATTTATTTTGAATATAAATGTTTATTTTTATCATGGAAATTTATTTATAATTTTTTTTGATTAAATAATTCTAATTCAAAATTTTAATGTTTTTTTTCAAAATCAAATTAAAAAGATTTTTTAAAAAAAAAATGAAATGATATTTAAGATCAATAATATTTTATTAAAATATTTTAAATTAATAATAATATTTTCAAAAAAAATTTTGAAAAGTTTTATAAAATATCACCCCATATTAATTTCTTTTTTACTATTTACCATATACGTAAAATTCCATCCCTTCATTAATGAAAAATTCATTACCATGGAAATGGTGAAAATTGGTTAACCAAGGGTTAATCCAAAAGATATGGTTCAAAATGATATCAAAACAGAGAAAAACATTTATTATTATATTAATAATATATATTCATTACATTATAATCCATGTCATTTTGTAACCGTTGGATATGAGTTAAACTCATTTTATATAATAATATTTCATGGATTTCCAAACATTACATAAATGATATCTTATAATAAAAAAATTATTAAATGATTTACAATTCCTAAGAATCCTATATTTAGAAAATTGATTTATATAGGGATTGAAATATCAACCATGGTCCTTTTATTGGATAATTTTACTTTTATAGTAACCATTTTTACCAACAAAGAGTAAAAAACAATGTTATCACGGTAATCATAAAAATGGTTAAAGGAGGTTTAATGTTACAAAAAAAACTAGGTCAACCCCAAACTAGACACTTGATCTGATCTGTGGTGAGGCCTGAATGGAGTTCCTGATATCCCCAAGTTGGAAAATACTGTTGGGAATCATCAGAGAAACCAAGGGAGTGATTTCCACAAATATTAATAAATAAACTGAGTAATAAAAATAAATAGATCATCCAGATATAAAAAAATATCCAAACTAAACATCATTTACACACATTTGAAAATACCATAACTAAACAGAAATCCAAACAATACCTGATAACCACAATGACTCCATGTGACAACATGGTCCACTCTCAGATACCAAAACCAATCATCCACCATGGAAATCGAGACCAAGATGACACCTTCACCACAAACTAAAAACAAGAGTGAACAATATTCATAATTATTAAAACACATTAGGTGTGCCTGAATAGATCTATTCCCAATGCACTTCCATTAAAATAAATAAAACATCCACTTCATGTTTGAAATAAAATATATAAAATTAATTTGTTCTACATATTTCCATTTTAAAATCAAAACACTTTCTATTTCCCATTTCCAACATTAAAACTACATTCCTTTCCAAGGGGAACCCATTTTAATATTCAATAAGAATAATGAAATTTCATTTGAAAGGATAGTCATGGGTTGAAAAACACTTTCCAAAATAATTTTAATAAAACCATGAAAACCAAATAATTATTTTCAAAAGAATATACAAAATGCATGAGAGAACAAAAAACGATCATATATCAATGAAAATATAAATAACAACACATGGATAATAAAATAAAAACACATCTCAATCATCCAATGTATACAACTATGTTTCAATAGAAACAGGAGAACCCAGGAGGCCATGAAACAATCCAGAACATTCTATACATATGAACTCATCCCGGAAGGCAAGCCTTACTTGATGACATCAAATTTCTTCCACAAGATCTATCCCACCCTATCTTTTCTGGACATGGGTCACTATCCGAGATATATAAATAAATAAAACATATCACATATCATGTTATGGGTCACTAGTCAGAGTGTGATCCAAACTAGTGTAGTAATTGTTCTCAGAAAATTATCTAGCTATACCAATTCTCCATGTTAATAAGATAAAGGTGGTGAGAAAACCGATGATAATATACTGTCCAATAAAATGAAAAAATATAATGTATAATAATTCAACCAACATTCTGTACCCAAAATCACCCTAAGGACCAATATCATGACATAAAAAATAGATCTCAAATGATTTCCCATTGAGTATATTCCATTATTCTCAAGGTAAATGGGTCACGAGGAGTATATAGTGGTGAAATACCACCCATTTACATAAATTTATAATTATGATTCAATAGTGAGGTATGTTATGGATTATACCTTTCTATCCCATTACTTTTTGAGAAATATTATGTTTGAGGTGTCATGGGAAGTTATGGTGACGTATTTCAACAATTTATGAATTCCAAATTTTCCAAGTTTTCTAACAATGTCACACTGGTAGTGTCACCTAAGAGGTATCACCCTTATGGTGTCACCCTAGCGGTGTCACCCTATTAGTATCATGCTGGTGGTGTCACCTTGGAGGTTTCACCCTGGCAGTATCACCCTAACGAGGTCACCCTAGTGGTTGATCGCACTGGGCGTGTCACCTAGGAAGTATCACCCTAGAGGTTTCACCCTAGTGGTGTCACCATGGCAGTCACTCATTCTTGTGGTTTCATGCCCTAGCGGTCGCACACTGGTGGTCACTCACTGGTGGTGGCTTGCTGGTGGTGGTTTGCTGGAGTTTGCTCGCTAGAAATCACTCATCCAGTAGTGCCTCATCCACCAGTGTCTCGGTTGGTGGTGTATCACGCAACAATGTCTCACTAATGGTTATAGGCAGTTCCTTCTGATGAGTCCATGATGGGTGATACCTCATTCAATGGTTCCTTGTCAATCAATGCCTTGTCTGGGAGTACCACATCTAGCGGTGTCTCATGTACAATGTATCTAGCTTTGTCTAGTTTTTTATTTTGATATCTCTCTTTTAGATTAAATTATTTTAAAATATTATTTGAAAGTATTTGAGAGTGATTAAAATCCCATAAGTCCCTATTTAAATTCATAAGTGAATATAATATTTTGAATGGTCAAAGTGTGTTTTCTTGACTAGATCCACCATTAATGTCAAATAAAAAATCGTGTCTCAACTATGACGTTTTTTTGATATTCCCAAAGTAGAGATACCCATTCTCCATAGTTATTCCTTATTTTATTCTCTTTCTTTGGTATTCCCTAAACCCTTATTCTTGTATGCTTCATGTAGCTGCGATGCAGTTTTCAGTTTGTGTTTCCTAGGAGTTTTTCTTACTGCATGTTCGCCCCAATTTTGGAAAAATAGGGAATATCGATCGTCTTTTCATCTAGATAGTTTTTCCTTTGTCATTATTAATTTCTCTATCATGTGCGGTGTGTTTATGAATATTTAATTTATAAATATAGTGTAATTAATGTTAATAAATATAATTTAATTAGTTTATGATCATTGTGAATGGATGGGGAAAGTTTAGTATTTTCTTATTGTGTTTTTTTGGTTCATACTGTGACTTTTTTGGGCTACCTACCGACAAAAAATAATTTTCTTTGGGGGTCCTTATTTATTAACAATGGTTTTCTTATGATATGATTGTCTGGGAATGGTATACTTGTGTATCATCGATCTAAAACTGGTAATTGTTTAATATATTGCTATATTTGTTTATGAGTTGTGGGTTGTTTTTGGTTGGTTGTATGGATTGGGATGGATGGATTTGAAGAAGGTTGATAGTGATTGGTAGGGGTTATTTACCATTTATAAGATGAAGAACGATTTACCCCATTTATAGAGGTTTTGGTATGATGTTTCTTTAATGTGAAGTGTGTTAATTTACTTTGAATGTTGTTATGTTACTTAGTTTCTTGAGCAGTGATGGGATTTAATAAATAATTATGTGATAATGTTTGGAGTGACATGGGATGGTTTTGATAATAAGATGAAAGTGGTAAATGAATCATTAAAATATTTCTTATGTGTTTAAACATGGTTGGTGTTAAATGGTGTAATGAATTTATGTTGAAACTATAGGTAATGTAAAGACACCTTTTTTTATCATCCTCTTCACCTTATGAAATTATGGTAGTATATTCTAATAATTACATCTAGAAGTAGTTACAAGTGGGGATGTCATGGGTTTTTTTTAATAAATTTTTTGTAAACCCATTTGTTGGACTCGTGTTCCTTCCTCTATAAATATTTATAATTGTATATTATGTCTATTTTTGTATCCACCCCACCCACATTGAGCACTATGTACTAAAAACTCGCATAGTCACATAGGTGGTGTGTGTATTTCCCAACATCCCAATGGAGGGATGGATGGATGGCCGCCTACTCTTCCCTACTCCCTCTTCATGGTTACGAAGTCTCAAGTTTCTTAGAGTAGGATGTGGAGAGATGTGGTGTCCCTGGTGTATTTGTGATGAGTTTTGATGTGTTTTCCTAGTTGTCTTTGGTACGTGTTTTGATGTGGTGTCCAGGTATCTTTGGGATTTGATGTCATGAGAAGAGTTTTGTTGTGAGGACCAGGTGTGTGTGGGTGGAGTGTGTTGTGGTATGTAACCAAGGTGTGTGTGGGCGAGATGTGTTTTGAGGAATAAGTGTGTGTGGGTGAGATGTGTTGTGAGGACCAGGTGAGTGCGGGAATGATGTGTTGTGAGGCCCAGGTGTGTGCTGGCAGGATGTGATAAGGTATTTTTTTAAGAGTAAGTGTGTCCAGGGGTTGGGTCGATTCGAGATTGTGTTTTTTCGACCCAACCCCACCAAAATAGGATGGTTCAGGTCAGGTTAGATGGGGACAAATGTGTTCCTATATTTGGACCCAACCTGTCTGATATCGAGTTGTGTCGATCAGGTTGATCAGTTATATGTAAAAAAAATCTTCTCTTAGATTAATATTTCCAACATCCCTTGCACAACCTCACAATGATGTATCCTTCCTAGTCTCCATCGCATTCTCTATACAGTGGTTATGAAAGATCTCTATTTTTCAACAACCTATCCCATGGAGAGCAGTGACCTTCCTCGGTATCTCATAGTGGCATAAATCAAACACAGGTACATCTTCTGTTCTACATTAGTTATGTTTTTTTAGATAGATTCATCAAGGAGGAGGCATGCATGAAATGAAATGTGTGTACATTATATAGATCAGGTATAAAACGATGCTCGATTTATCCTCGGGCGAACTCAGGAATATTCCTACATTCAATTTGGGATTTAAACCGGTGGACAAGGGCACTTGTTCTAGTTTTCATGATTCAATGCTTCATTTTCCTCACTATGAAAAGAGGACCTAAGAAACAATCAACCCCAAAATATGATAGTCTATGAATTATTAGTATTGGGACTCCCATTTATATCTTTTTTAGTTTTTTTGCAGTGGATATGGGGTCATAGCGGTCTTGGTGGAGGAGGATGTAGAGTTGAAGGTAGATGAGTGGTCTTTGGTGGTTTTGTTATAGGTTCATAGTGGTCATCACAATTGATATGTAGGTGGAGTTGAAGGTGAATGGGTAAGTAATTGGAGAATATGGTGGGTTCGTGGAGGAGACCCCAAAGTCAGTGTGCAGGTCTGCAGGTGGCGTAGTGCTTGTGTTAGGTTAGGTTGGGTCAATTTTTTCCCTACCCATGACCTGAACCAACCCAACCATGGGTCTACATGAAATGACCTGGCTAGGACATATGAAATTTATAACCCGACCCATCCCGGGTGGGTTGGGTTGGTTCCGTCAGTTTGGGATGGGTTTGGACCCCCCAATTGAAGAGGTGGGAGTGCCATAATGATTTCTGTTGGGATGTGAGAGTAGATAATCAGTGGGAAAGTGGTGTGGGATACCCTATCATTGATGCACATTATAAAATATTATTTTTCATGACTTGAATTACATGATGACTGTGCTTTAGTGTGGTTGGGATTGTTAGTATATCTATCTAGATGTTGTTTGGTTCTGTTGTATTCTTAGAGTTGAAATAGTATGCTTCTTTCACATGTGAATGAGAGACTTTTTTTGCTAATACTATATTTTTTATGCTCACCTGACAATATAAAACATCATTCATGTTTCTAGTACGATTTTATGGACCCTACTAGGCATTACAAGCTCAAACATTTGGATTTTTTTTGTTTTCCAACTTAACGTTACTTTTGGTAATTACTTTTGAGAATCCTGTTGTATTTGGTCTATTTATACATGCATTGTGGGATGGTTTTTGGATTTCTATTTTATATTATTTTTGGGGAGTATCATTGTGGATAATAATATTATCTCTTGATCTTGTTTCCTTATAAAGCTTAATGCCTCCCATATTGTGAGATTTTCACACCCTTGGTGATAGTCTCTAACCTGAGGCCTTCTAGCGGTTGGAATTGGGGGTAATTGTATCCCTTTCGTCATTTACATCCCAGGACAGGTATCTTTGGAGGTATGAGGTCATCATAGAGTAGTATCACAAGTGATGGTTGAGAGAGAGGCTGGAGTTCAGAGTTAGGCATAGTGATAATTTCATGGGGCGCTATAGAAACAATTTTATTTAACCTTGGTGCATGATATTGGATAGGGATACCAGCTATGATACAAGAATATATGGCCACCAAGATCCAGTACACATAATCTATGCTTATTGAAAAACCAAAGGAGATTTACCTACTTTCAGGGTAGAGACCTAGGAGATGTACCTGTATCATAATGAATTCTGATACTATTTGAGTTGGATTGTCTTGGGAAGGTTTAAATGGATAAAAAATTAATGAAATGGATTAATTTAATTCTTAATAAAATTCCATACTACTTAGGATTAATAAATCCTTATTTATATTTTAGATACGACTGCTGGTTGTTGTCTTCATGTGGCTCATGTATTGGAGGTTTAGAATGCTAATCCGGTTGATCTATAAATGGTTGATCTAGTTGAGAAGCATGACCATTGGAAGAGGATGTTGTGTGCCTTCCAGCAGCATGATTTGGGAAATTATGAGGATAGTGTCTCAGATGTTGATATAGAGAGATTGTAGGAGGAGCTCGATATCACTTTCTATATGATCTAGGCCCCACCATGGGACATGGTCCCTTTGGTAGTCAGTCAAATGTGGGGTGTTGTTCATCAGTGGTGGATGTTGTATCCATGGGAGTTAAATGAGGTAAGAGTTTTGTGGTATGACTACTATATGTTCATTTAGGAAGATTTTCTTTCATCATCCATGATGGAAGAAAAGAGGTAAGAGATACTATTCCTATAGTAGGAGACTATGTCAATACGGGAGCTGGGAATCAAGTTCAAAGTAACTAAGATAAACCTACATGATGGAGAGCAGTGAAAATTCCTCCTCACCTCTTCGAAATGGAGATTAAGGGTTTCCACTATCGTCTTTGACATAAATGGTAGAATTCCATTCTCAAGGACACTTAAATTCTCATTATCACCATGAATTACCAATGTTCGTTAATCGACAACCTTTATATATGAATCAAAATAAAGTAAGTTCTCATAATCACACTTTTTCTGCCATTAACGGTTTGAATGACGATATTTGTCAGAAGGGTTTAATTGCTCATGTTAAAGCTGACATGGATGCTATATTAGAAAGACTCGATATGTGAGCGCACTCCATCATTTCCAGACTCATCTTGCTGAAAGGCTCTATTCCATGGATGCTCAAGCTTCTGATATAATGTTTGACATATGTATGGGGTTTTTCCTCTTAGAAGTGTGTCTCTTTAGGAAAAGGGTTCTACCGCTTCTTATTTCCTTCTAAATACCACAATATGCATGCCTAGGGTCATGGCCCTATATCTTTCAATCCTATAGATATTTCCTTCCTAGAATGGGAATGAATATTCAACCCCATTGAAATAGGTAACACGATTGTTCAGACTTGGGTAAAGTTCTTCGGTTTAAACTGGATCCTTTGGCACCATCGTATTATTTATGATATTGATTTATCATTGGGAGTTCCAATCAAATTGGATAAGGAAATGGAGGTTTCTTGGTATGGACACTATTCTATATTCTAATTTGAAATTGGCCTTTTTTCTACATTAATAGATAAGGTCCATCTCTGGACTGTTATTGATGAACTGAAACTAAAAATTGAATATCAAAACATCCCTGTGTTTTGTCCAGACTATAAAACAATAGGTAATGTTCTTACAAATTGTATAAGATCACATTTTTTCTTTTTGTTTTTTATGTGGGAATGATATAAATTCTTACATTAAAAAGTCACAACCTTGAAAGGATGATAATTCTGGTTTAATTACATAGTCTGCTAGTTTTGATGGGGATGCCTTGGTTTCTATTAATCCTTCTTAGAAGATGTCTGCTTTCGATTTCCAACTTGAATTTGGGAATAACTAAGAGAAGGTTATTTCACCTCATCCTATTGATGTGCATGATACACTGGCTGATTGCACTACATGTTCTATTATAAACCCCACCAATATGCATGTAAAACCTCAAAACACCTCATACTAATGTGGCACTCATTCATAGGCAACTATTGTTGAGTAAGTGGGATTGTGAGACCCATAATTCTGAGGACCTCACTCAGGATCCGAAAAATGTGGGCCTCACTACTCAAATGAAATCCCAGAACACCCTTCGTAGTGTTCAAGATGATTTTTTTGTGGTTAATGTTTTTTATTCTACCACTGCCACACATTTTTGTAATGATAAAAGTTCAAGAATAATTATTTTGTTCCTAGAACCTGATCACACCACTGATATTCCACTTGAATCAAATGTGTTTCCTCAAAGGAGTTATTTCTTCTTGAGGGTGATGTTGGGGCTTCATACACTTCACCCTTGGTTCCTTCACCTTCTATGTATGATTTGATGTCTCATTTTAATATGAAGGTTCCCATTTCTAATGAAGTTTATGTTATTAGTAGTGGTGCATGTCAGTTGGAGGGTGTGATTGTTAATCCTCCTTGGGAGGAGATGGAATCATTTGCCATGATGATCCCCCCATCAAGGCTGCCAAAACCCTAGCATATGAAATATGAGCCCCCCATGATAGACATGTATCCTGCTTTAGAGAAGAATGACAGATCTTGGAAAAATTCCAAATCATGGAAGCACATATGACTCCCAAGAAGTCATGGGCGAGGATGATGTTGAGAAATCATGAGATCAATACAAGATGAATCACACTCTATGTATTCAAATATTCATGAATACATTGTAATCCTTATTCAACAAGATAGTAATATTGATGTGCTTCACTCCTTGGGTCATAGATGTGGGCAAGGTCATGGATTTTATATTGGTTCATTGATGGATGCATAACGTAAGATTGCAGATAAGACGATAAAAAATTGGCCCTTCTGATGAAGGCTAGTGACTGGTGTGAAAAGAACTACAAAAATCATCTTGTACGCTTGAATTTGTTTTAATAAAAAGGGACTTGGACCTCTAATTTATTAAAAAAATCAAGTACAAATATCTTATTTTTTTATCCCAGATGTCTTTCAAGATGGGGAGTCTCGTTCAAGATTTCTTGAGGAGGCACTATGTCCTTCTATCCCGTATGTTGTTTCTCCTTTAAAATTGAAAATATATTTTTAGGCTCAGGAGATTGTAGAGGTTATTGAATAGATGCACTCCTGATGAGGTCTAACATAAAACGATATCCAAAATTGTTCTACCATAGGTAAAGTTGTTAATGGAAGATCATATGTGCTAGGACCTTTGTGGTTTCGACCATTTGGGAGCTAACATTGGAAGCTTCCCTTTCATCATTATGGCCTCTGTTACTATCCTATGGGATTGGGGACAATGATTTTCTTCTATGGGGTTTTTATCCATCCTTATAACCAGTGCCCAGTGGATACTAGAGATTTGATTGGTGTAGGTGTATAAGCTCAGCGTTCTCCTCATCAACTATTTCCAGTTACACTCATCTAGCAGCAGGGGAAACATTATTTTTCCTTATTGAGAGGAGATGAAGTAGGTAGAGTCCAACCATAAGATGGTTCTCATGTTTAGGCACTCTGACCTGAGTGTGTTCATGAAGGTGGTAATAAATAGAGAATTTGAGGGGTTAGATGTGATTGGCTTCAGGCTGCAAAGGAAATTATTCCAGTGGGCCCAAAGATCATCATGGGTATGATTAGTTTGTTTAGAACCCCTGATTGTTCCTCGTTTGATTTAGGAGCTTCACAATCCTTTGTTTCAACCACTCAATCTCATTCTATGGGAATATAAATAAAGAGTCTTCTTATGCCCCTGGTGTTTAGTAAGCCAGTCAGATGCTATACCAGCCTGTTTGATCTGTTTTGTCGGTATAGAATGTTGATGGGACCACATAAGTCTCGTGGGGATCTCTTATTACTACCGATTCAGCCATAAAATTACATTCTTGGCATCGACTAGTTGTATTACTTACATTATCAAATTGTATTCTTCAATAGGAGAGTAAATTTTTCAAATATGGATGATCAGTATGTGGTTTTCCTCGATGAGTGGAGATTTTTTGTAGGATTTCAGTGTTTGGATCCCTTTCTTTCTTTGATAGCTGAGTTGTCAGTGGAATCACTGGACGTTGGGACGGTAGAGGTTCCCAGGGTGGTTGGATAATTCCTCAACATTATTCCCAATTATGTTCTGATGCTACCCCCTCGAATCAATGTTGAGATTGGGATAGAATTATAGCTCGATGCCTATCATATTTCAATGGATCCTTATAGAATGAGACCTTATGAGTTGCAAGAGTTCAGGATTTTGATATATGACCTGATGAACAATGTTTTTATCCATCCAAGTATGTCTTCAGGGGATGCTCTAATGTTTTTCATAAATAATGTAGATAGTGGTTAGAGGTTGTCCATATACTACCGGAGGTTTAACCAGGTGACGAAGAAATAATCGTTACCCCCTTCCTAGAATATACGATCTCTTTCACTAGCTGAGAGGGTAATTTTGGTTTTCTATGACAGATATTCAGTCTTGATATCACTAGTTGAGATTGAAAGAGGCTGATATCTCAAATACTATCTTCATATGTAGGTATGGGAACATAGAGTTAACGTTCATTCCCTTCAGTGTTTCGAATGCACCATCCATGTTCATTGGGCTCATAAAATCTATCTTCCATGAATTTCTAGACCAATTCATCATCAATTTCATTGATGAGAAATTTATTTACACAAATTAATACGAGGAGCTTCTTGAACATCTCAAAACTATTTTATAGGTTCAAAGACACCGCCATCTCTACTAAAAGTTGTCAAAGTGTATGTTTTGGACACGGTAGGTGCATTTCCTCCAGCATGTGGTGTCTCAGTAGGGTGTGGCAGTAGAATTGACAAATGTCAAAGTAGTTGTTTCTTAGTAAGTACCCAACAACTATGCATTGGTTCATAGTGTCCTTGGTCTTATAACAAAATTTTCTAAGGTTTTTACTTTATTTCTATCGAGTTACAACCTCGTTGACAACTTTAATTAGGAATGAATCAGATTTTGTGTGGAGTGGTAAGTGTTAGGAAGTGTTCAGTAACCTGAAGGGTATGTTCATTAGTGATCTAGTTCTCCCATTTCCTGAAAAAGGGGTAGTGTTTGAAGTATTTTTTGATGCTTCTCATCTGGTATTGTGATGCTTTATGATGCAAGTGTGGGTGATGATATCTTTTGTGTCTAGTAATTTACGTCCCAATGAGCGTAACTAAACCTCTCATGATATGTAGTTAGTGGTAGTGTTCTCTGCCCTGAAGTTGTGGAGGTGTTACATCACGGGGTTGGAATTTTTGGTCTTCAGAGATCACCAGGGCTTATGGTATATCTTTTCCCAACATCACCTGAATCTATGATAAAGGATGTGGATAATGTTTATGTAAAAACCCATTGTTTTATCAATGGAAATTCCCTTCTTATAGTTATGACACATAAAATCACATAAGGAAACAAAATACCACGTCATTCATAAATGAACTACTAAATATTATGTGACCTTTATATCCAAGATATTAACCATGATTTTACTACTTATGTGTTTTTAATTTCTAAAATCCAACTTGCTCAGTTGCGATCAATATGATATTTTGAGTCTGATTGGACAAACTTAGTTTTTGGTGAATACTAACATACCATTATAAATAGTAATGCTACCCTCATGAGTAGTAATATGAACCTTATGAATACGAAACCATACACATCACTTGTAACCACACATGTGAAATTATTTGTAAAATTTAGACACCATATGAAAGATTGGAAATGTTTTAAAATTTAATAATTAAGTGTTTGGTATTATTGTGAGTACTAAATATTTAATTACAATTAGAAATTAATAAATATATTTAAAATAAAATTCATTTTCATAAAATGTATTATTAAATAAATATATTTGTTTCCCACTATTTTATGATAAATTTATGATATGTCACTTAATTTTTTAACATTTTGTAAAATTAGTTTTAAATTTACAATCTGTATTTTTTAAGTAAATACTGACTTTATTTTAAAATTTAGATTTTCATATATATAAAATTATTTTGATAAAATGGAGTCTATTTTTGAATTCTAAAAATATTAAAATGTTTGGGGTGAATTTTTTGTATTTCTCTAAAATATATTAATTTTTTTGTGAATAGTGAAATTTAATAATTTATAATATTTGCTAAATTAATGAATTTATGCATCATGATTGAGTCATGTATGATGTAAATGGAAATTTATTTGAAACAATATGAAATAATTAATATATTTGGTCACAATAATCCTCACTTTTTATTTTCTTGAGAAAATTAATAATCTAATGATTTAAATAATAAGAAAACATCCATGTCCTCCACAATTAATACAACCCCTCACACCCTCTTCTCCTCAAACCTCTCATGAATTGATACATGACTAAATTCTACCCTATAGTCTTCCGTAGTCCCTCCCCCATGTCTATTAGCTCTTGGTATCATCAATGTAACAATCCTAGGTTCCTTGGGGAGGAACTCAGGGGGAGAATTCAAGAGGTAAATCCTCTCTCTTTTCTTTTAATTTCCTTTTAATTTCAATTACATTTCTTATTAATTTCTCACCAACATTCATAATAATGAAATTTTAACTCCATTAAATTACATATACTATAATATATCATGTTAATTTATGATCCAAAATTAAACTCCTCTCTCTCTATCTTTCATCCTAAAAATTAAATTGTCACCCGTGATGTGTCTATTTACCGACATCATGGGTGATACACTTTCATATTTCATAATCATATTCAAGGAGGATAATAATACCATTAAATAGTTCTAAAAATATTTTAATTTTTATTTAACAACAAATTTTATCTTTGTTAAATAAATTTTACTCTCAATACTAAATGCTAAAACGAAATGAATTTTTAGCATTCAAAAACCCTCCAAAATTAAAATAAAATGATCATCATTAACATTTAACTAATGAATCATCCTCATGAATATAAGAAAATATTTTGTGATATCATTTAAAATTATTTATTATCATTAATAACATATAATAAAAATTATATATGTTCATCCTCATTATAAATTAACTTCTATTCATGAATACAATGTGAATCGATCATGAATACTATGAAAATGATCACTCTCAAACTATGAATTTAAACTCTATAACTAATCCAAATTACTATAAAAGAACATAAAAAAACAATAATTAATACTATTCATGTATAAAAGTTTCTTTAATTTTTAATTAAATAATATAATGTGATTATACATGATATTAATGTGAAGGAAGTTTTCAAAAAAAATGCAAGGGGAATTCTTGAACAAAACTCTATTTCTTTGGATTTACCTCTGTCACCTCATTTTATGTATTTTAATTCCATAAAAATAATTTATTAATCAATATATTTCCTTTTTTGGAAAGAATTTTTTTATTTTTGAGTTTAAGCCAAACAAATTGTTTTCTAGAAGAATTTTTCATTTTAAAAAACAAACATTTTATTTCTCCTGGTTGTTTCTTTCACGTAAGGTTGATGATTCTTATATAATGTTTGGTGTTCCATGTTTAATTTGGGAACCCAAATTTTATTATATTTTTATTTTGAAATGAAACTCTTTCCATTCCATGGGTCATTATAGTTTCAAGTTTGTTATATGTCATATGTGGCATGCATGATAATGCCAATATTGTGATTTGATAGGTGTGTCCGAAATTATATAGCACTCCAATGCATTGGTTAATGTGAAGAAACTCTAGACTAAAGTGAATTATATGTGAAAATTATTCTATAATTGTTCAAAACTATGTGTCATAGTTGAACACTATGATATGTTGTTTCCTTTTTATGCATTTCCACATTCCATGTCTTTTATTAATACTTTCTCTCATGATTGTGATCTTATGACTACATTATGGAGATAATGGTTATCATTACCCAATGTTATATTGTTTCATGTTTTTAACTATCCTCTAACTAGACTTTTAACTCACCCATTTCTGATACATATCTTTAGTTGACTACTTGTACTAATAAGAATTCATGGTCTGTTATGAATCTAGAGAAGAATGAATTAAATAAATGTTTATGTTTATGTTGTAAAAGTTATGTGTGGTCCTAGTTTTACCACGAAACTAATCCTTTGGATAATCTTTGTGTTATGATTTTATTTTTTTGTTTTAATTGATTTACTAGTAATGCAACAAAAAATAGGGCTGAAATAGTTGGTATTAGAGGACGGTTTAGTTAATTTGGGAATTCGGATTAGAGAACTATAGATAAAAGTCTTATTATATGACTATGTATAATTGATCTCCCAAGAATCTTTATTTTTATTAAATGATAATCATAGGGATCCCATAATATATTCCATTAGTCTAAAATTAATGAAGGAATAAATTATTTATTCTTTAATTATTGACCAATGTCTTGTTATAACCTTTTCTATTTTAGAAAAGGGAAATAACCAAGAAAAACTAGGCCAACAACATAAGCAACAGACAATGAATGTATGTCAAGAATGATATCCCCAATGAATTGAGACATGGAGTTAAAAATTTCATGGTAATTATTACCCAACTGTTTCAGGTTATGAAAAATATCTTAAATAATGTGGAATGTTATCCTTCACCAAATTTGGAGTGACTGTCTATGGAGTGTTTTTTGTGGCCATGACCACAAACATTTAGTGGATCTTCTGATCCACTAGTTGAGGAATATTTGGTCAACTCAATGGAAAATATCTTTTCTATAATTCACTATTCTAAGATGGATATGAGGAATTTATCTTTTTATCTTCCAAATAAATAGGCTGATCAATTGGGGTATTTGATTAAGAACACGAATCCAAAGGAAAAATTTGAAGAGATGGAGTGAGAAGACTTTAATATAATGTTTCTTAACATGAATTTCGATTGGAAAATTTCAACAAAGATGGAGAGATAATTCATAGATCAAAAGAAAAAGATAAGATAATTTTTCATAGCCTATCATGAAAATTTCACATGGCTTTAAAGGTAAACAATGTGTTTTTTTATCAACAATGATAGAAAAAATTGATAGATTCATTAGTAGTTTAAAACTTCACCTTTGAAAGGATCATGAAATTTTCGACTTTGGGAGTTATGAAGATGTTTCTTGATGTTCTATAAAAGAGAATATTGTGTTTGTAGAATAGTCCCATTTATATGGTGATAATAATGAAACGATGGTGTTTCAAGTCGGAGGATCTAATGAGAATGAAAGAAAGAAAACTCAACCACACACATGTCAAAATGTGGGAAGATGCATCATGGGAATGATCTCAAAGGGATATGAAAATGATCTAAATATGGTAGAGAACGCTTCCAAGATAATGAATGTTGAAAATACATAAATATACCACATAATGTGATGGGGGGAATGAGAGAACCACTGATGGTATAATGCTAAAAATATAGGAAGAAAGGGGTCCATGTAATCTAGTGCACTAAGCTATGAGTTCTTGAGGGTAATCAACATCATCATCCAGAAAATCCAAAGAAGATAGGGATGGATTATTCCGTCACTACTACATATTTGGATCAAGAATATGAATTTGTACAATGTACACTTCTTATTAACTCATGAATGAAAAAATTCGTATTTGATTCTTGTTCTACACATTCCTTTATATTTTGTATGTTTTCTAGAACTATTGAATTGAATCCATGATACCTTGATGTAGTGATATACAAGAAAAACACCTAGGGGTGAAATCATTACTACCCAAGTGGTGGACTCTTCTCCTATTAAAATATGTGGTAATATTCTTCAAGAAAATCTCATGATACATCCCTTAGTGGAATTCAATGCTTTATTTGGGATGTATTCGCTCTATTTATATAGAGTACATATAAAATATCAGGAAAAGGAAATATAATTTCATGTTCTGAAATATCCAATGTCCCTCTACAAATTAAAGGATGACCATGAGTCTTCTTTGGAAAAATTTTCAACAGTGTGGGTGTTGATTCCCTATGATGAAGCATACCTAACTGAAATGGTGGACTTAAAGGAAAGTGTAAAATTTGTGGAAATTCCCATCATGAGGTAATACAGTGATGTATTTCCTAAAGAGTTTCCCATAATACCCTCAGACCGAGAGGTATAGTTCTCAACTGAAATCGCACTCGGAGCTACTCCTATCTCAATGTGTCCACATAGGTTGTCTCTTATCAAACTGGATGAGTTAAAGAAGTAGCTGAAAGAGAATTTGAAAAATGGGTTCATAAACCATAGAGCATCACCATGGGGTGATCTATTGCTCTTTATCAAGAAGAAGGATATATCACTGTGGTTATGTATTGATTATCGAGAACAGAACAAGATCACCATAAAGAACATGTATCCTTTTATGAGGATTGATGACTTTTTTGATCAGATGAGAGGATATCAATAATTCCCAAAAATTGGATCATTGTTCGTGATATCATCATTTAAAGGTGAGTAAGGATGATATTCTGAATACTTCCTTCCATAAAATTTATCGACACTACGAGTTTTTGGTGATGCACTTTGGACTTACTAATTCCCCCTCAATCTTTATGGATTTAATGAATAGAGTCATTAAAAATTACCTTGACAAATTAGTAATAGTTTTTATCGATGATATTCCCATCTAGTCTAAGATAATGGTCTAACATAAAGAACATATAAGACTTGTTTTTGTAACATTGATAATTGATAATTTGTATGCCAAGTTCAACAAGAGTGACTTTTGGATGTACAAGGTAATGTTCTTGAGAAATTTCATCATATGTGAGAGAATTTCTATGGACACTTCAAAAAAAAGGCAACTGAGGAATGGATCAGACCCTCTAATGTCAAAGAATTCATTGTATTTCTGGTCTCAATAGGGTACTATTGATGTTTTGTGAGAAATTTATCATGACTGTCTAGCTTGATAATTACATTAACAAGGAAAGGGGTCATGTATTTCTAGATGGAAGAATGTGAGGAAAGCTTCAAGAAGCTAATGAGAAGGATGATCACTCCACCTGTACTCCCATTACCAAAAATTGGGGAATTTTTTCGATATACAGTGATACTTCCAAAAAACGGATTTGGTTGTGTAGTCATGAAAAATTATAATGTGATAGCCTACATCTCATAACATTTTATGATCTATTTGAAGAACCAACCAATGCATAATCTAGAGCTATCAGCTATGATTTTACCATGAAAATATAGAGGCATTACCAATATGGTGAAAAGTGTGATATATATACCAATCATAAGAGCCTAAAGTAAAAATTCACACAAATATAGCTCAACATGAATCAAAAGATATGGATAATGCTAATCAATGACTACAATTACTCTATTCACTATCATCCTAGAAAGTAAGAAAGGTAGTTGATTCTCTACAAAAAAAGAGCTTAGTACTCTATCCATGATATAGATCGAGGAAGACCCTATCTGCATGGATATGAAAACGATGGGTTTGGAAATAATAACTGAAGGGAATAAATCCTAAATTTCCCAAACTATTTCTCAACCATCTATCCAAGAGAAGATTATGGAGGCCCAAAGGGATGATCTGTAGCTTCAAAAAAAGGTTATTGAAGTAATATAAGGGAAGAAGAAACAGTCACATATCGATGATGATGATGCAATTAAATTCAGAAAGAGGAGTTGTGTACCATCTGATCCAAATATAGAGATGGACCTTCTAGATGACACACATAGCCCAAACTTTTCTATTCACCCAAAAAGGACTAAGATTAACTGAGATATCCGAGGGAACTAATGGTGGGAAAATATAAAGAAAGAGACTATGAATATGCATCAATGTCAATGAAATGTCAACAAGTGAAAAAAGAAAGACAAAATTATAATGGGATCACGAAACCACTACTCATAACAACCTGGAAGTGAGATAACATTACCATGGACATTGTCACTCGACTCCTAAGAACATCCATAGGAAGCAATGTTGTATGGGTCATTATGGATCATCTTACAAAGATAGATCACTTTATCAAAATTTAAGAGGAATTATCATTGGATCAAATTGCAGAGATATATATCAAATATGTGGTAATACTTAAGGGAGTACCACTATTTATTGTATCTGATCAAGATATAAGATTTAAATCAATGTTATTAAAAATACTCCAACATGCTCTAAGCATTCAGCTAAACATCAGTATGACCTATCACCCTCAAACAGAGGTCCATTCCCATGAACTATTCATGAACTAGAAGACCTGTTGAGTTAATGTTCTATGGACTTAAAAGTAGGATGAGACTAACATTTTCCTCTAGTTCAGTTCTCTAAAAGCAATATTTTCTACTCTAGCATCAAAATGGCTCCATATGAAGCCCTTTTTGAGAAAAAGTGCAGAACACCGACATGGTGGGATGAATTTAGTTAATATAAGCTGCTAGGACCTGAAATAGTTAATGATATAGTGGAAATGGTGAAATTCATTCTATAGAACTTCATTGGATCCTGAATTGGACCAAAGAGTTATGTAGAAAATCATCGACGGGACCTTGTGTTTATGTTTGGTGACACAGTATTTCTCTGAATATCTCCAAGGAAGAAGGTCATGAGATTTGGGATGAAAGGAAAGATAAGTCCCCAGTACATAGGCCCCTTCAAGATTATTTATTAGTTCAGAGTTTTGGACTATCTACTAGCACTTCCACCTACTATGTCTGAGGTACACAATGTAATCCATATATCCGTCACAAAGAAGTTCATACTCGATCCTTCACATGTACTGTCTTCAGAGGTGGTATAGTTGGAGAATGATATTTCTTATGAAGAGAATCTAGTGAAGATCTTGGATCATAGAGATAATGTTCTAAGCAACAAGAATATTCACCATGTCAATATATTATGGAGGAATAATAAGTACAAAGAGGGAACATGGGAACTATAGGAAGTGACGATGGGAAAGTAACCACACCTTTTTTTGCCCTAGAATGTCAAACTAAATTTAGAGGGATAAATTTCATAAGGGGGAAGAATGTAATGACACATTATTTAATCATTGTAAATTCCTTTACTAGATTTATGTAACGGAATATCACCTTAGGAAACACAATACCGCATCATGCATAAACGAACTACAAAACATTATGTGACCTTTATAGATAGATATTAACCACATTTTTTTCACTTCTGTGTTTTGAATTTCGATAATTTGACATAAATGGTTGCAATCAATAAGATATTTAGAGTCCTGTAGGACAAACATAAGTTTTGTTAAATAGTAACTTAACCTTATGAATAGTAATGTTACCATTATGAATAGTAATATGACCCTTATGAATAATAAACTGGCCAAATTAATAGTAAAATTTCAAAATGAATAGTTAGCTCACTCATGAAAGTATAACTAAAATATATGCACCTTGTAAATGTGAGGGAATGTTTTCAAAATGAATAATGATATTTTGTTATTTTTGTGAGTAATAAATATAAATTTTAAATTTTAAATTAGAAAATTTATTTAAAATAAATTACATTTCCTTAAAATGTATTCCTAAATAAAAATATTAGTGTCTCAAGATTTTGGGATAATTATATGAGAACTCACTTAATTTTTGAATGTATTATAAAATCAAATTGGAATTCAAAATCTGTATTTTTAACGAAAATAATGATTTTATTTAAAAATTAAATTTTACATATTTAGAAAATTATTTGGATAAAATGGATTCGGTTTTTTAATTCTGAACATAAAAAAATGGTTTGGGTGAATTTTTGGGATTTATCTAAAATACATTAACTTTTTGGTGAATAGTAAAATTCAATAATTTATGAAATATGCTAAATAAATGAATTTATGCCTCATGCTTGAGTTTTGGATGATGTAAATGGAAATTAGTTCAAAATCACTTGCAATAATTGCTGTACTTAGTCACAATATTCCTCACTAATTCTTGTCTTGAAAAAAATAATAAACTAATGATTACAATAATATGAAAACACCCCTCTTCTCCACTATAAATACCACCCCTCACACCCTCTTCTCCTCACACCAATCAAGCTTTAAGCCTTGCATAAATTATACCCAATAATCTTATATAGTCCCCCCGCCCTCATCCCGGAGCTCTTAGTATTATCAAAATAGCTAGACTAGGTTCTTTCAGTACGATCTCGTGAGGAGAAATCAAGAGGTAAATCCACTCTCTTTTATTTTAATTTCCTATCAATTTCAATTTATTTTCTGATTCATTCCTCATCTACCTTCCTCAAAATGTAATGAAAAATCCAAAACCTAACATATACTATGATTTTATCTTGTTAATGGAGTATCTAACATTAAACTCGGCTCTCTCTCTCTCTCTCTCTCTTTCATCTTTAAAATGAATTCATTCCCCATGATGTGTCAATTTACCTACATCCTAGGGGTTGCACTTTAATTTTCCAAAAGAATATTCTTTTCTGCTAAAAATACCTTTAAATTTATGATTTTTTTAAATAATATGTTATAATCCTTTTTTATGTTTTATAAATAACATATTATCCTAATAGTAAATGATAGAACAAAACGAGTTCGTATCATTCAAAAAACCACCATAATTAACCTAAAACGATCATCATTAACTTTTTTCTAATTAATCATCCTCATGGTATATAACCAAATCCATTGTATGATCATTTAAACTACATTAATATCATTAATAATATTTAATAATAAATTTTGATGTTCATCCTCGTTATAAATGAACTTCAATTCACGAATAAAAAGTGAATCGATCATGGAAAACATGAAAATGAACACTCTCGAACAGTGAATCTAAACTCTATCACTTGTAAAAAGAACATTAAAAGAACATTATAAACCCATAATGAATAATATTCATGTTTTAATGTTTCATGAATTGTTACCTAAGGAGTCAAATGTTATCATATAAGATATTAACGTGAAGTAAGATTTCAAACAAAAGGCAGTGGGAATTCTTGAACCCAACTAACTTTAATTGGGTTTTCCGTCTTTCACTCAATATTCAATATGGGTTTTCCATAAAAATAACTTATTCTTCATTATCATAAATTTTCTGGAGTATAAAAATTTTCTACTTGATTTTATGACAAACACATTATTTTCCAAAAGAAATCTTCTATCAAAAAACACACCTTTACTTCTCAAGACTGTTTCTTACACTCAAGGATGATGATTCATATAACAAGTATGTTATTACATCATCAATTTGGGAACCCGATGTTTTTGAATTTATGATTATGAAATGAAACCCATTCATTTCCATGGGTTATTATATGATCATGATTGATATATGTTCTATGTGTTATCCACTCTAAAGTAAATGTTGTGATGTGACGGGTGTGACCTAAATTATATAGTTCTTTAATGAATTAGACAATGTGAAGAACCTCATGAGTAAAGTGAATTATGAATTGACATGATAAAAGCTCTATTCACAATTATGTGTGGTAGTTGACCACTAAGACATGATGTTTTAATTTTATGCATTACCACATTCCAAGTCTTTTCTTATTACTTCCTCTCATGATTATGATCTTATGACTATGTTATGATGATAATGATTATACTCACCCCATGTTATATTGTTTGATATTCTCTACTTTCCTCTTATTTGGTTTTTAACTCACCCATTTTTTATATATATTTCTTTTGGTGATTACTTTTAATAATGACAATTCAGGGGCCATTAAAAAGGTAGAAAAAAATGAATTAAATAAAAGGTTTTGTTTATGTTGTAAAAGTTATGTATGGTCCTATTTTACCCAAGACACTAAACCATTGGATCATATTTATGTAATTATTTTATGTTGTTTATCATTAAATTGATGTAATAGAAATGTAAAAACAAAATCGTGGTCGCTATTGATTCTTTAGGACTATGATTTTGAGATCTATTACACCTTATGAAAGGGGAATTTCATGGACGATGCTCTAAGAAAAATGTCATGGAAGGAGGTTTCATTGGAATCTATAGATACTGGGAGAGTAATGGAGGAGTTAGAAACCATGAGAATAGATGATAGTGTGGTTGGTGGTTGAGGCAGTTTGTTTTAGATGACAGTGCATTATTCTATAATGCAACTGGTGGAGGAGTCTCAGTGAGGAGACCCAGAGAAAGATGTGATGAATGATCTTTTTGGCCATGGTGATGCTCCAGAGGGATAGTCGAAAGATGGTTGAAACCAGATGTTGTTTCATGGGAATTTGTTAATTTCAGTTTCTTTTATAAGGTAGTTATTTGTGAGTTTCATAACTCACCCTTGGCGGTACGCACATGAGCTTCAATATGTATCTTGGCTTGAAGATGAAGATTTGGTGGCATGTGATGAAATGGGTAGTTGAAGAGTCTATGGAAAAGTGATTGGTTTTCCATTAGGTAAAATTTGAGAACCATAACCCTGGTGTTTTTTTGTAGCCATTGTATTATACTAAGTGTAAATGGGATGAAATATCAATGGATTTTATCATAGTGTTACTTAGTGCATAGGGAGGTTTTTATGTTGTTTGGTAGATTATACATCTATTGATGAAATCACCTCACATCATAGAAATCTAGGAGTATAGCATAGTGGATTCCATGCATAAGTGGTACATGTATGAAGTTTTGTGGTTGCATATAGTTCCTATTTCTATTGTCTCAGACTAAAATGTATGGTTTACCTCATGATTCTATAGGGGGGATATCACATGATTTTGGCACTCTGTTACGCCTCAACATAGCTTTCAACCCACAAACAGATGGGCATATAATATAGAATATCCAATCATTAGATGATATGTTTTGAGCATGAATTTTAGAAATTAGTCGATCATGGGTGAAACACTATCCCTTGCTGGAGTTCTCTTATATTAATAGTTATCAATCTTCGATTGGCATGGCTCTACTTTAGGTTTTTTAAATGGGGAATATGTTTTTTAATATTATGTTTGATGGAGGTTGGGGAGATAGCCAGTATTGGTACTGATGCCCTATAGGGGATGACAATAAAGATCAACCTTTTTTTGAGATAATTAAATAATGACAAGATCGGAAGAATTCATTGATAGATTGTAGAAGAAGTCCCTTTAAGTTCAAGGTTATGAACCATGATTTCTAAATGTTTTCTCCACGACGTTGGTAGAATAGTTTTGGAAAATGGAGTAAGCTCTCTCCCTATTTTTTTGTTCCATTTTAGGTATTGTGGAAGGTTAGTAAGGTTGAATACCAGTTATAGTTTACAATGTGGTTAGAGAGAACCACAATATCTTTCTTGTGTCACAGCTCCGTCGGCATCTTCACGATGACTACCATGTCATTTCTTAGGGGCAGTTAGATATTAAGGATGAAGAAATTTTTTTGAGTGGAAAGTAGATATCCAAGATCATTGAGAGAAGGTGTTGTGTGCATAGACCATTCCATTGGTTCGTGTTATATGGAGGTATAATGTCTGGGAGGATATTACTTTGGAGTGAAAGACACAGACATTGGCCTAGTACCTAGAGTTGTTTTCGGTTTTTTCTTTATTTTATTGTCATTATCAACAGATTATTGAATATTTTTTATTATGATATGTGTTTTTTTCCTTAGGTTATGATAATTGTGTGGTGTGATGTTGGATAAAGTTATGACATATGAAAAAGGAAAGACTTGATTCCTAATAGAGATGCATTAAATGTTATGTGATTAAACATATGAGGGTGGGTTAGTGATGCCACGTATCTTGGCATGGATGATGGAATTACTTTATTTTTTTGTTTAGATGGGGCGGTTAATTGTGGTTATGTGGTTTTTTTGGTTATTTTGGTAGACATTATATGACTTTGTTAGTAGATATTAGAGGATGCGTTCTTAGTGTAAAGGTTTGTACTCCAACTTTCTAGAAACATAAGGTGGTATCACATTGAAATATTTAGTTTACAGTAGTGTTTCAAGTATAGAGAGATCATTGAGAGGTATCTTGAGGAACGTTTGTTCAGACCCTCCCTCTCTTACCCATTGGGTCAGTTTCAAATTCTCAATGGAGATAACAGTTCGAAAGGTATCTATTTTAATGGCACAATCCTTTCCAGCAAATTAATTTCTGAGATGTCGGCTGCTTTAGGTATCCTGGGATGTCAAGGTGAAATATTTCAACAGTATGAGAAATTACCAATTTTACAAGTTTTCCAATGGGTTCCCCATAGTGGTGACACTCTAGTATTATAACCCTATTTGTGTCACCTTGGAGATGTTTCCCTTGTGGTATCACCCTAGAAGTGTCACCCTAGCAGTGTCACCCTAGCGGTATCACCCTGGTGCTCTCATAATTGTGGTGTCACCCTGGAAAAATCACCTAGGAGTTATAACCCTATTGTTGTCACCATGGTGGCCTCTCACCCAGGAAGTTTCTCGGTGGTGGGGGCTCGCTGGTGGTCGATCACTGGTGGTGGATCACTAGTGGTCGCTCATCCAATGATGTCTCATCCAGTGGCATCTCGGATGGAAGTGTCTTGCATGATGATGTCTCAATGATTGTGGCAGGTTTTTTACCCTAATTGGGCATCATCTTGTGATGCCTCTTCCAATGGTGGCTCATCCCACAGTGCCTTATCTGGTGGTACCACATCCGACGATGCCTCGTGTACAGTGATTCCAACTTCTTCAGTTTTTTCCCTTTTTATTTTTTACTTGACGTTAAATGATTTTAATACCTCATTTGAAAGGATTTGGCACCAATTAAAATCACATATATTATATCATTTAATTTTTAAGGGTTTGATGAATTTTTAATGGTCAAAGTGTGTTATCTTGACAAGATATTCCTTTAATGGAAAATAAGTAACCATATCTCAACAATTACTCTGGTTATATATTCCTAAAGATGAGATAACCGTTACCCATTGATCTTCCTTTTGGATTTCTATAGGTGAGGGATTCCCTGAACCCTTCAACTCATAGGAGTCATGCGGTCGAGCTATGACTTTATGTTTGTGTTTCCCTGGATTTTTTCCTGCTGCATTTGTAGCCTTGTTTTACTGCATGAATGATTTTTTGATCATCTTTTCTTTTTGGTAGTTTTTCCTTCATCTTTATTGATTGTGTATCATGAAGGGTGGGTGTAAGACTATATATATTATAAATATAGTTGAATTAATGTTAATAAAGATAAATTAACCCTTTTAATATTAATGTGTGGGGTATGGGGATAGTTTATTATGTTCTTGATGTGTTTGATTTTTAGATGATATTGTGATTTTTGTGTGATAACTACCCCTGAAAGTAATGGCTTTTGGGTGTCCTTGTTTGGAAACACGGGGTTGGATTTGTTGATATGGCAGTCTAGGCATGGTATACTTGTTCAACATGGCTGTGGAACTGGTTGTTGTTTAATATGTTGATGGATATGGTTTTTAGTTTGTGTTTGTTAGTGGTTAATTGTAAGAATTGGAATGGATGACATTGAAGATGGATGGTAGTGATTGTTTTGGGTTCTTCACTATTAATAACATGAATAATGCTTCACCCCATATCTAGAGTTCATGGTATAATGTTTCTTTAATGTGATATGTGTTAATATACTATGAATTTTGTTGTGTTTCTTAGTTTCCTAAGTAGTAATGAGATTGAATAAATAAATGATTGATAATGTTTGGAGTGTTTATGGTTGGTTTTATAGGTAAGATGGAAGTGGATAATGAAATATTAAAATCGTGGTTTGTGGTAAAACATAGTTGGTTCTAAATTATGAAATCAATGGGATTTAAAAGTAGAGGTAATGTGAAGCCTCATTTTTTATTAGTCTATTATACTTATAAAATGATGGCCATATTTTCTAATAATTTCATCTAGATGTAGCAGAAAGTTGGGAATTTATGGTTTTGTTAGTGACTTTTTTTCAAAACTATAGGTTGTTCTTGTGTTCTTTCCTCAATACATATATATATATATATATATATCTATATAGTATATTCTTGTAATTTTTATATGCACCCCCCGCCCCCACATTGAGAACTATGTGAAGAACACCCAAATAGTCATGTAGGGGTGTGTTTCCCAACATCTTGATGGGAGGATGGACGGTTGTCCACCCACTCTTCCCTTCCCCCTCTTCCAGGTAATGATGACCCATGTTTCATCTGATAAGATATGATGAGATATGGTATTCCAGGTGTCTTCCAGATGTGTTTAGGTGTTCATTACAAGGTGTATTTAGGGTGATTTGTGATTTGGTGTCTTAGGTGTCCTCAGTACGATATGTGATTAAATTAGTTGCATTGTGAGGCCCAATAGTGTGTGAGAGAGTCATGTTGGGAGGCCTAGGTCTGTGAATGTTAAATGTGTAGTGAGGCCCATGCGTGTATGGGTGAGACATGTTGTGAGGCCTAGATGTCTGCAGGAGGGATGTTTTGTGTGTCCTATGTGCATTTGGGTGGGATGTGATGTGGTATATTTGAAAGATGATAAAGTTTCAGGAGGTCTGTCATTGGGGAGTGAGAGATGATGTTTAGTAGGAAGGTGGTGTGGGTTACCCTATCATTGATGTGGATTATAACATATTATTTTACATTACTTTCATTACAAGTTGAGTGTGGCTTTGTGAGGTTGGGATTGTTATTATACCTCTTAATGTCATGTTCGGTTCTATTGTTTTCTTACAGGGGCATTAGTATGCTTCTTTCACATGTGCACGAGAGACATTTTCTTGCCTACAGAGAATACTTATATGCTCAGCATATATATAAATATATATAACAACATTCAAGATTCTATGTGTATTTTATAGACCGTGTTGTCCATTAATAGATTAATCCTTTAGACAGTTGTTGTGTCGCTGCTTATCTTTTTTTTGGTATTTACTTTGGAGACTCCTATTGTATTAGTTCTATTTATACATGAATTATGGGATGGTTTTTGTATTTCAAATTTACATTATGTCTTGGTGTTTCATTGTGGAAGATTCAACTTATCTCCCAATATTTTTCTTTATAAAGGGTAATTCCTCTCATATTGTGATATATGTACCCCCTTGGTGATAGTCTCTAACCCAGGGCCAACTAGAGATGGGACACGAGGGGTCATTATCATCCTTTACTCATTTCCATCATAGGAAGGGTATATTTGAAGGGAGGGGTTCATGATAGGAAATACCATCAAATAAATATAAATAATGGATTTTGATTATCCAATAAGGGTTTTCATGATAATCATTTTCACCACATTTACAAAAGCTCCAAACTTGCCTCAAGAATTCATTCTCAAATAATTGACATCAACATTCCAAAAAGTTGAAAATACACTATTTTCCATTACAAAATTATTTAGAAAAATTCCATTTAAGTGGTTTCACCACCTATTAAAATCAAAAAAAATTCCTTCAAAGTACCAATCAAGATGCACATCACCATCACATGTCATTCCATTTTTTTAAAGAACCAAATGCACACCACCTTAAAATCCATAACCATTTATAAATCCATTTTACGCACCAAAAGACACCATTTAGATGTCAGAAATATATTTTCAAATCCAATCCATGATTTATGTGACACAAATTTCTGGTAAAATCCAACCTGGCATTTTATTAACAACTTGGGGTGCACCATTTTAAAAAACAATGCCATTTACAACAACCTATGAAATAAATCACAACTTTTCAAACCAAATAATCATTCCAAAAATAACAGATCACTATTTAGTATTCAATGAGGTTTCAAAAATTTATAAACCAATGATTTATTGATTAGAAATGAATGTGAAAAGGGAATCCTACCTCAATCTTATGGCACTTCAACTATGCACACCCAAAACAAATTTACGAAGGATCAACGAAGAATGAACATACAACATGAAACATGAACACAAAAAACCCCCAAAATAAACTAAAGAATATATGAACCTCATGTATATAATACCAAGAGAGACGAATAACTCAATATAAAAATGGAATAATAATGAATAAAAGGATGATAAGAAAAGATTGTCTTTAAGATCTATCCCAGAACATTGAATAACCCCTAGATATAATCCATTGGTGGGAGGAGGAAATGTAGATAATGAGATAGAAACCACCATTAGGACAGACGAATCTATGTAAAAATAAAATGGTCATTTTAGGGTTAAATCATGAATTAGATACAATAGTAATAACACAATTTTTTAGATTTGGGAAACTCTCACAATTTTGTCGCATGGTATGGTAAACCGTGTGTGAATTGTGTGATATGGTTCTTCTAAGAGACCTATACCTCTTGGATTATTAAACCATGGTTTGAAAAAACTTTTTAAAGCCATTATTAATTCCTAAAACACAAACCGAAATCCTTACAGTACCTTGGGATAAACTGTGGGGTTTCCCCTAACTAGGATCCAATTTTGTGCCACCTGCTACCAAGACAAAAATCCCAACATTTTAAAAGAAAACATTCTAAGAAAACTCTCTAATAATACTAGATTATAACCTCATGACAAAAGGTAAAAAAAATTCATTCAAAATATAAACTGATAACACTCGAAACAAGAGAGGAAACCCAAGATCCAAAAATAAACCAGAAAAAGGGTTAAAAACCCGGGCATAAAAATTCTCTCCACCACAACACTTTCTGACCTAGAAAATCATGACCATACTACAGTTGATTGATCAAAGACAAAGGATTATGAATACAACATGATCTATCCTCTCAGTCTAACAATACATCTACCACCAGCAAAGAAAACACATACATCTTACTCAAAATGATCCAATGATCCAAAATCACATCCTGATACATGATGGAAATCACAATCCACATTTTTATAAAATCCCAACATTCCCCAAAATATAGAGGAATTTTTTTTTAGAAAATTTAGAATATAACCACCCCCAACTAGACCAATAACATACACCAATCCTATGTACCAACATGGGAGGGTAGAATAGACTCACCCCCATAATAAACCAACTAGCTTCAATCAAAATTAGAAGAAAATGTAATGAAACATGTGGTGGGTTTCCCCACTATTGAGGAATCGACAAGCTTAGAACGACATAGGAAACCCAAAATGGTCTAACCCATAACTCTCTACATGGGACAAAAAATCAATAACATTCCTCACATACCAATAAATCGGGAACATTATCCACTGGAAAACAAACCCTATCAGAAGTATGGAATACAACTATAATCCATGACTGGCTTGAAACAAAAATGATACGTGAAGGAAAACTCCACAAGGAAAAATAACCCTAAGTTCCAAATATATAAAGACACCACCAATGACATTTCATGAAAATAAAACCACTACACCTCCTTATAACCAAGGAGGATCTATTTAATCTAAAAGTATCATAACATGGAAATGAAATATTGACACATCTTTCAACCAAATTGGACCATTCCAGAAGAATAATATACAAAAAGTAAGATTAAACTATAACCATTCCTATACTAAATACAGAAGCCAAGCCGTGGTCCCTAACCCCCTATTTCATGAATACACTATAGATTCACTCCAGGGACTATGGTTGGAGCCCTGATGCTTGAAGACTATATTGTATCACATTCAAGTCCTATGAATCTATGATTGAGACTACATCATACCACTAAAAGACAAATATTCATATCTTCTAAAAAACACACTTCAATTAAAATATTAGTTATCAAAAGGTTCATAGAATACAATTTTAAAATTTAAATAGAATGTAACACTGAAAAACATATTTGGACAAAACCATTACAATTAGAGAAGAAGAAATAAAGATGGAGATTAAATTGAGCCCAAATCAAACACTACTTCAATGAAATATATCCACATAGCTTCCTAGAAACACCCCAACAAAGCCATTTCAAGTGAACTTGGAATCCACAAGCCTGACATGTCTATGGAGTATTTAGACATGATGAATGCTTAGGATTTTTCTTTTCCCACTGATGACAAACCATTATCTCACTGTTAGAATAAGTTTATGAATTATCTAGAGGTTGTTTCATAACATGAACAACACCAACATCTATAAGAAGATTTCACAACTCTTTATAATAATTAACTTCGCCACATAAAAATATGGGAGTAAGATTGGATACCTTAACCACTCGAACTATTATATCATTAATAAGAATAACATGCCTCCCTATATTGGAAAAAGAGGTTAAATATAACTCTGAAACCATCAACTGAATATAAAGATAATGGACACCCTCAAAACTTCATTCTTATAAATAATCATATGCATCCCACTTAAGAATGGTAAAGATCTAGATTTAAAATTGAAAAAATTACCCCATCACTAATCCATCACCCTACTAAAGACATCACACTTCCATCCCATTCCTCACATTCAATACATCAATGAAATAATATCAAATGAACAATGCCATAAATAAATCACATATAAGATCTTTTGGAGGCTTTTTTTGAGGGACCAATATACATTACTTCTAGTTCTGACCTTCACGCATAAGGAAATCAAAAATTTCCTTTAACGAGTCAGGTATCTCAAGGAGAATAAAGATCCTTTTTATTTTTTTCATCCACTCTTCCACTTTGAGAGGGTCTTCTGGACCATATATTAGAGGTGGATTAATTATTTCAAAATCAAGAGGGGAATCCTTATGTTGATAAAATGTAAGTTCTTCCAATGGTAAACCAACTATGGTCTCACAATGAATATCCATCAAACCATTATGAGGGGTAGAAACTAGGAAATAATAAAACCAATATACCAATCATGATCAACTAGTTATCAAGAGTTCTTAAACTCAAAACACCACATAAGAAACATTCCCCAAGACATAGGGAAAACAAGATACCTTACCGCTAGTTATCAAAAAGACACAATTTTTTTCTTAAATCATTTTTTAATGGTAACAAACATGGTTGTTGTCACACACACCAATGGTACTCCATGTAGCGTCACTCATGCACATTCCCGTGCCACCGTGGGAACCCGTCAACTCATGGAAATCTAGGAAATCATCCTCCTATTCCATTATTTGTCTTCTTTTCCTTACATATCCTTGCATGTGAACACCCATAGAGATACAAATTGCCCAAAATAACATTCCCATTTTTAAAAACAAAACATTCCCCTTAGTTTTTTCACATATTCAATTCAAAATACATTTCAATTTTCTAAAAAACATCAAAAGACCATTATCCAAAATTAAAAATATTTTTAAAAACAGTAATGTTTATTCCATTTCATTTTTTTATAAATATAAATACCAAGAGTTCCATTCAAAAACTCAATTCATATCATTCAAAATATTTTTAACAGCTCAACAAATCTCATTTCATCGAATTTTGTTTGGTTAAAAACCTATTCACATTAATTTAAAACAAATTTACAAAAACTTCTTGAAATTAAATTTCTTATTTTCATGTAAGAAATCCAAAAAAAAATCTATATTTTTATTATAAAAATCCAATCTCATTAAATAATTTCTATTTCATCTCAGAGGGTCATTTCGAAAATTCAATATTTTAAATCCATTATTAAAAGGTAATTCTAAAAATCTATTTTCCAAATTACCAAAATTAAAAAGATACCATTAAAAACCCATTCTCATATTCCCAAAATAATATTTTTCAAAACAACTTATAGAATCAATTAAGACCCAAAAAATTAAAAGGGTAAAGTAGTGTCAATGGATGACATGTCCATATGGTTGGTGGAAGTTCCATAATTACACCACCATAATAGAGATCCTTTTAGGACTATATCCCTAGATCCACATGGATTTCCAAGCCCTAACACCTCACTGATACCATTTTCCCAACTCTCTTTTCATTTCCCAAACACAAAAAAAAACAAAAGATACAAGGAAACCAAAAAAACCATACATCCCATGGAAAATCACAGTTATTTCTATAAATTACTAGAAAGACACTCCCCATGACCTACAACCCATTTTCTGACAGTCCTACTCTAGCTACAATGACATCCCAAATAAGAAAGGGTTATCTGAGAGGTAGGTCCTATAAATAACCAAACTACTCTAATGCAACTTTTTCATAAACCTGCCTAATTTGAACCTGAACTAGTGACTTGATCTGATCTGTGGTAAGGCCTGATGGTAGTTCTCATCCCTAGGGGAAAGAAACATGTGTCTTACATCATCAAAGTGACCAAAGGAATCATTTCAACCAATATAACAATTAAACTGAACAATGTATATAAACAGGGTAACCCAATATAAATAAATATCCAAACAAAACATCCTTAACACAAATCTTATAATACAAAAACCTACCAACAAAAACCAAGTTGGACCTCAATACCACAACATCTCCATGTGACCCCGAGGTTCACTCTCCAAAACTACAACCAACCATCACTCATGGTGATCGGGACAATGATAAAACCTTCACTGCTAGCTAAAAACAATATAAAACTATATGCATGAGTATTAAAACTCATTAGGCATGCATGAACATATATTTTCCCCATTCAATTCCAATAAAATAAAAAAACATCGACTTGATGTCTGAAATGAAATATATAAATGTATACTTTTCCAAAAATTATTACTTTAAAATCAAAACACCATCCATTTTTATTTTCCCACTTTAAAATTGTCTTCCTTTCAAAGGATAAACCTTTTACATTTTAAATAATAATAATTATATTTCAATTTAAGGGAGTGTCATGGAGGGAAAAACATTTTCCAAAAAATTTTCAAAAAACCATGAAGAATAAATAATTGTTTTCCATGTAAATACAACACACATGAGATAACCAACAATAATCTTATTACAAGGGAAATTGAAATAATCACATAAGGATAATTAGAAAAAAAATACATCTCAATAATATTATACAAACAAATATGTGTCAATAGAAATGGGAGTACATAAGATCTGATGAAATTGTCCAGAATATACTATGCTTCGTAAATCATCTCAGAATGCATGCCTCACTCGATGAAATCAAATTTCAGCCACACAATAGATCATACTCTAAATGGATTGACCGATGGGCTATATCCCATAGAAATATATAAACAAAACATATCATATCTCCTTCTATGTATCACTTTTTATAGAAAAATCCTAACTAGTAAAATAATCATTCTAATAAAATTCACTATCTATGCCAGGTCTCAATGTAAATAGTATAAAGGGGGTGAACCAAATATTTCCAACCATATATCCAATCACATGTAGACATTTCATGTATAATAATTCAAATAATAAGACACGCCCAGAATTAATCCAATGATCAATCTCTTTCTATAAACAAATATATCTCAAAGTAGTCCATACCGAGGATCTTGCATCTCTCTCAATGTAAATGGGTCACGAGGAGTCCACAACTAGGATGCCCCACCCATTCACATAAATGGATCCTAAGGAATCCATAATTTGTACATCCAATCCATAAAATATAAAAAATTCACTAATATTATCAAATGGGGTATTCATGATAAACATTTTCAACACTTTTATAGAAGTGTCAAATGAGCCTTAGTCTTCCTTTCTCAAATAATCAAATCAACTTTCCGAAAATGTGAAAATACAATTTTTTTCATTTCACAATCATTTATAAAAAACCTATTTATGTACTCTCACCACATGTAAAAACATAAACCATTTTCATTATAATTTCAATCAGGCCACACATCATCATCACAAGCAATTACGTTATTTTAAAGAACGAAACACACATCACTTTAAAGTCCAAAACCATTTATAAATCCATATGAGAAACCCAAAACCACTATTTCAGTAGAAAAAATATATTTAAAAATCAAAAACATGATTTAGGTGTCACAATGTTCATACCAAATCCAACCAGGCATTTAATCGACCACTTGGTGTGAAACATTTAATAAAACAATAGCATTTATAAAAAACCGTGAAAGAAATCCTCACATTTCACAAGAAAAAATCATTCCAAATATCACACATCACTATTTTATTTTATTTTATGGTTTAAAAATAAATAATCCAATGAATCATAAATTTAAAAGTCAATTGAAAATGGAAACCTACTTCAATCTCACGATGCTTCTACAACACACACCTAAAACAACCTTATGAAGGCTAAAGATAGCAAGAGCATCCAATAGGAGCCCTGAGCACAGAAAAAACCGAATATAAACCAAGTTTAATATGAAAAATATATCCAAAATTCTATCTTTTAAGAATAAACAGGGAAAAAATTGAAAGAATAATGATGAGGAAGATGATAAGAGAGGGTTACCTTGAAGATCTATCCCAAAACAATGAAGAAACCCTAGATCTGCTGCATGGGATGGAAGAGTAATGTTAGAGAAAGAGGGAAAATCCACATTTGGGTCACAATAACTTGGGTAAGATGAAATGCGGTGTTTTTGTGTCAATCCCGAAGATGTTATAATAATAATTGCACCATTTTTAAGATTTGGGAAGCTCGCATGGTTTGGCCGCACAGTCTCGTAAATTGTGCGCCAACTGTGCGATATGGTTCTGCCAAGATACTGATCCTCATCATATGATTACAATATAGTTTTAAAAATTGTTCACATGCCATGTACCATGCCTCATAAAAAATCCTATAGTCACACGGTTCCCTGGTCTAAGCTTCACGGTTTCCCCTAACCATGCATCGATCTTGCGTTACCTACTCTCAAGCCCATAAAGTAAAATTTTCAAAAAATAAACTCATGGAGGAAACTACGGAATAACCTTGGGAACAAAGATAAAAATATATAAACTCATAATTTAAACTCTTCACACCATGAACTTGTGAGGAAAACTGAGATCAAAAAATGAATTGGATCAAAGGATTAAAACAAAATCATGGGTGTGACAGTTAAAAAATGATATGGGTTAAAAAAACACCTAAATCTGTCCAGATTTTATTAGATGATGTTATATAAGATATTATTAATATTATATTATATTTTTATCTATTTTTATTTATTTTAACTTTAAAATTAATTTATATTTATTTAATAATTTATGAAATCCTATGAATTCACCTTCCCTCATTTATAAACAGGAACCCCCTCTCCTCTTCTCTACAAATATTAATAGATATTAATTCCATCCAATACCATCACAAATGAATTCCTAATATCAATAATCACATTATATAGGTCTTATCAGGAACATAATACCTAATTTAGATGTCATTACATCTAAATTAAATGATGTTTTCTAAAGAGAAATTATAGTTCTTAATCATGTATTTTTTATTCAAACTCCTTAAAATATTCTTCGACATTGATGAAATAATAACAATAGTAACATCCATATACTATGCATTTTCCATTAATTTCATACCTTATATCAGTCTCCACATACATAAAATGATAAGTGATGAAATTTTACAACTACATAGAGGAATATCACCTCACAAATCAATATAATTCATTTTCTATCACCTCCAATCATGACCGGTTATAATGGAAGAATTAATTTTTATATGTTAAATTAATTAAATATTTCTGCTTATAAATATTTAATATCATCTAATTTATAAAAATACTATTTATTTAATAATGATAATTTCTTCTACGAATATGTATGGATTGACACCTCTACAAAGCGTTGTGATCCATTTTCCATCACCGCATCTTATAGATGATATATATATATACACACACACACACACATATATTTGTTTTTATTTAAATATATAATATATTATTTACCAAATAATATATTATTTACCAAATATATATCATTAGGTAAATATAAAATAATAATTATCTTCTTTATATCTTGACCATTGAAAAATAGAAATGTTACTCATGTGTGTGTACAGTCTATCATCTTCATTCTTGTAAGATAGTTCATTTTTCAAAATAATATTATATGATATGTTCTAAAATACTAATTTATGTATAAAAATTATATTAAATTCATTATTATTATTATTTAGATAATTTAATAAATACCACTTTGACCGTAGTGTACATAGTAAATTTATTTTTTCCATATGTGTATAAATCATCAAAACAAAAAATGTGAAATTAATTTAATATTTTGTTGATTTTAACATGAAAATAAAAGTAATAATGAATTTAAAAGAGGTAATTTCGGAATTTGAATAGTAAGCCTATGTTTATTTTTCATGATGAAACTATATTTATGTGATGTGTCAGAATCGAGGTAAGGGAAACTTTACATTAAAAACCACATTTTAAATGTTTTTAATATTTATTTTCTTAATATTTTCCTTCCATTTTAATATTATTAAAATTATTTTATTGATTTATTTATATTAAAATGATTGAATTATAACTGAAATTTTATGTTAATTTTTATTTTCTTAAAAAAATCAAAAGGAATCATTTTACACATTTTATAAAAAAACATTTTGACATTGATTATAAAATGATGAAATAAATGATATATTTTAATGTAACTTTTATCAACAGTAGTTCCCGCGCCCATAAAAATTATTTGATGTTTGGATTCTTTTAAAATTTTAATTTTTTCTTTAAATATAACCCCACTTTCCCTTTATGGTTTTTATTCATCTTTGAAAATGGGTTTTTAAAATAAAATAATTTTTTGATACAGGAAATTGTTTTTCATATGGGTTTAAGAGATGTTATCAAGGGTCTAATGACAAAAATGTGTGAGAATAAAGTTTTTTACTCATGATTTCATACTGTAGTATTATATTTTATGAAATATTGAGCCCTCAACCACTTATATGATATGTGTTCTTCATATATATTATATTACAAGTGATCCCAATTATCGATCTCCAATGCATCGGGTAATTTTCTTTGTCTACAAATTAAAGAAGAATTAAGTTAACTATAGTGGTTTCTCCTATGTATTAAAATAGGTACTAGTTATTTCTAACATAGTTTTAACATGGGTTAGGAATTTGATTCTCTAAGTCACCTAAAATGGGATCTATTTTCAATCTATGAGTTTTAAATTTTTTCATTTATAAAAAAGATGTGTGTTTATCATGTGGACATGATTCTTTTCATACGATAATAAAATATTTTATAAATGTAAGCATTTTACAGGCATTCTTGTTTTTCACTATATAGAACATTTCTTCTTTTTCTGTCCCCTAATGTGCTTTTTGTGCTCATACCATGTTTTTAAAAATTTTATATAGTTATTTTATGAGTATGAAAAAATTATAAATCATGTTTATGATCGTAAATTTCATCATTGAATTAAACATGTTTTATTTTTATAGTTTTGATTTTATAAAAAATAGATCATAATAGTATGAACTTCTAATCTACGGATTTATTACGTAATATTTATGAGAAAGTTCTCTATAACTATAAACTATAATTATCATTAGTAATGTATGAAATTGAATTCTTAGTTAAAAAACATGATTATAAACTGATTATTGGCAGGTCCTTATAGAGAAATATTTTCATCACCAAATAATTTTCCAAACATAAATCTTTGTAAATAACAAAGAGGTAATGAATGTGGATATGAAGCTAGAAAATATGGTTAGGGGTTCTATAATTTTTTTAATTTGGTAATGATGACATTATATGAATCAAGAAATGGATACGTGTATCATCCATACATCAATTAAAGAAATATTTATCGACTGATGATTACAGCTCATGATTCTCTATCCATCCTAGAAGCAAAGTGATATATAGAGATCTCAAGAATCATTTCTAGTGGTAAAACATGAATAGAGATATTTTAGAGTTTGTATCATTTGTATTCATATTCTATAAAGTAAATGTGGAGTGATATAAGTTTAAATAGATAAAAAACCATTAGTCACACCTATATAAAAAGTAGAGAAAATCTCTGTTGATTTCATTATAGGAATTCCAAATAATTATAATGGACATGATTTCATTTGGGTTAAATTTTACCCCCTTATAAATTCATCACATTTCATTAATATTTTTGAATATTGATCACTTTATAAAAATTTAACGATATACTTAATGAACATGGTAAGGTTTCATGGAGTAATACTCTCAATTGTATTGGATTGGGATCTAAGGTTCACCCTTGTGTTCTAGAAAATTCATTAATAAAACTGAATATAGTGTTTATATTCCGCACTACTTATCATCTTTACACTATTATTCAATATGAAAGGAATACTAAAACTCTATAATATATGTTTGGATTCTATTCGATAAATTTTAAAGGAGGTTGAGATGAAAAACATTCCATAGATGAGTTATCATATAACAACTATATCCACTCTAGTATTAATATTGTTCCATTTAAAGCTATGTATGGGAACAGATGAAAAAATTCTTACATGTTTAGATGATGTTTGAGATCAAAAACTAATGGGACAAAATCTTACTTGTGAAATGATAAATAAAATTAAAATAATTAATCATAATATTAAAAACTACCAATGTCAGAAAAAAATATTCTGATAATAATCGATGAGATACAATGATTTAATTATAAGTCATGGTATTCCATCAAATATCACTATCAAATAGGGTTAATAAAGTATATAAGAATGAAAAAAAAATCCCTAGATTCATTTTCCCCATTAAAATCCTCAATAATGTGGTAATGGTATGCTATCAGATTTAAATTATACCAACCCTCTCCCAACTACATGATATGTTCAATGTATCATGTTTTAGGATGTACAGACCTAAACCATCACTAGTATAAAACTAATAAGTAGTAAAACTAGAAAATAATCTCTCTTGTAAGGAACTAAAATTATATGTTATAGGAAGAAATCTGGGGACCTGAAGGTGTAATGAAGCTTAATTGCCATTATTTTCTCATTAAAGTAACTAAATTTTGAGAGTCATAATATTTATGGGGACTGTTATATATACCCTCATGTTTTTACACTGTATTTTTTTGGTTATTTTAAATAAATGTTTTATTGAATATAATTTTTCATATAAAATAATACACTAAAATGAAACATGGAACATTTTATTTATATAATATACTACAATACTATATGAACATTTATACATTATAAAAAAATGAAATTCTAAATAACATTAAGAAAACTACAAGTGGGATAAACATGTTACTAAATAAAAAGACCACGAACATGAAATCCTTGTCCTCACTATTTTCATTGAAGATAATGATCCTAGATGAAACTATTGAAATAATAAATAGAACTAGAAATATAATAAAAATATTGAGAGTGATGAAAATTATTATTACGAGTGATTTTAAAGAGTTAATGTAGTACAATATATATGAATATAATCTAATCAATATATATTATTTTGTGGGGAATATAGTCATTCGATATATGGTAATTAGAAAAAGGGTTGTTGGATATATGGTCATAGGGAATATTCATTGGGAATGTTTTTTAGTTATAATAATATTATTTTGGAATGAAATAAAAGGTTTCTATTTAAATAAAATATTTAATTATTAAAAAAATTATTTGTTACATATAATTATTTTTATTATCATTATTATTACTATAAAATGATTTTATGTATTCATAATATTTAAATAAATATTTTAATTCCAATGGATTACTAAAAATAAACTTTTTGAAGATGAATAATTATTTTAATAAGATGTTGTAAAATAAATTTAATGCAAAAGAATTATATTTTTCAAAGAACAATTTTTTTAAGTATTGTGTATTATTTACTTACATAGATTAATTTTTAATTGTGAATCGAATTTAATGAATAAATAATAAAAAATATTTACACTCATTTAATTTGTAATTTATATGAAATAATCCTAAGAATAAAAGAGTACAAAATGTTATTTTTCAATAAAAACATTTATATATGTATTTATATATACATATATTATACCTTCATTTAAAATTTCAATGGCCTATATTTATAAATTGAATTAGATTAAAAGAGTATTCTTTTTAATAAACTCATTGAAATTTTTATATGCATTCAATTTCACTTTTAAGCATAAAATTTACAAACGAAGGTAAAATTGACTTTTTATGACGAAGGTAAAATAAGGTAAAAGATTGTAAATCTAAGTTGCAACGGAAAAAAATATCATATAAACCTATCTATATATTTATTGATGAGGTATTTACTGAAAAAATATTATCCCATATCCATTATTTTTCAACTGTTATCAAATTTCCTCTTAAAATAAAAACCTTACACTTTTGGAAATGGGTATTTTCAAAAATGACAAAAAAAAAAACCTATAAAAGGACTAATCATCTACTAATTACAATACACTCTATCCATTTAGTTAAAACATGAGTACTAGAAAATCTTTCATACCCTGAATAATTCTTATACACTGGGTATCTTCTTGTTCCAATAATAAATCATAAATCCTTCATTCTAAAGGCACCTGTGTAGAGGGGAAAATCTTCAAGGGGGTATCTATGTTTGTCCCTTGATTTTCAATTACCTAATCATACATAATGTTTATAAATTTCAAAAAACATTATAATGATGAAATATTAACATAATTATGATTATGATAAAATTTTACATCTATTATTTAAATCTATACTCTTACTCATTCATTAGAATAAAATATTCTTGTTCGGGTCTTCTCAACAACCTACCCGAGCAATGTTATACCAATATCAAAATTTTCACTAAGAATAAATATCAATAAATTAATAAAAAAATATATATTATATCAGGTATTAATATATATAATGAATATATTTCTTTAATAATTGTAAAAATAAAATATCATGATAATGTGACTCAGGGTTATCGATAAATTACCTAAAAATAGGCATCATGGATTTCATTCTTTCAAAACCGTTACATAATTTCCCTAAAATAGACATCAATATTACTAAAAAATTAAAACAAAATGATTTAAATACCTTTAGTTATCTTTTAATGGTTATATTATAATAAAGGAATGAGTATTGACATCGTCATTATGAAAATCATATGGAATAATAAAAAATAAAAGCCTTTGATGATGAAAAGAAACATTTAATAAATAATATATGTTTCGTGAATTATTATAATTGAATAATATAAAAATTAAATGATAAAAAAATGGTCTCAAATTATTTATTTATCATTCATGGTTATTATATTGTATTTTTTTTTTATTTTAAAGAACATGGGGTATTTTTAAGGGTTTTATTTCCGATCAAATGTTGAAATCACGATTGTCATAAATATGTTTCAATCTAAGGAAATTGATTGAATGTTATCTGTGAAAAAAATTGTATATTATCATTTATCATGAGTTTTACATGTATTCTTACCTTTTTACTACATCTTTGATTTATAATTCACCTCATGAAATTATTTTAAGAGAAACTGACCTTACCTTTTAATTTAGTTCAGGAATATTTATCTTCTAGATGGAAATTAATTATTATGTTGTATATATGTACACATATCAAATTCAATGATTAATTAATATAATTTTCAAAGAGATTTACATTATTTAATAAATTAATCTTATTTTACCATTATTTTTGTGGTTCTTTTCTCCCAACTTCAACTCTCTTTTCAATCTTTTTGAAGGAGTATTCCATTTCTAAAAGCTTTTCAAATTAATTCATTTTACCTATATTAAAAAAATAATAAGGAATATTTATCACTTTACTTTCATAGTTTTAAAAATAAATATATATATATATTTAAATTTATTTTATAGTTTCATTTTTTAAAATACAATATATCAAATGAAAATAATCATTCTTATTTTTAAATGATATTTTCTAACACTATTATAATGGTCTTTTATCTATGTATAAATCCTTTAAATTTATTATCGTTCACTTGGGATACAATCTAACAAAACCATCCACCTTATTAAATTATATGGATGATGATAATATATTATAGATATTTTAATGAAATTATGTTTGTTTTCATGAGATAACTATGCTATGATGGAATTATGATTGTTTTCATGTTCTTATAGAACACATTTGTATATTATTTTACTTTGTTATCGTAAATTCTATTATAAATATATAGTGAATTAGGAAAAATTTAATATATCAAATGATTAGGATGGTATAAGGGTGGTTATACAATTTACAACATGTTATGGGATATTAGTTGTTATACTAACTATAATATATTTTGGGAAGGTTGTTAGCCTATCTCGTTATGTTTTGAATGTCTTGGGGGTATGTTGTGACATGTGTTATTATTTATATTCTTATTTTTGTTCAAAATTATTATTTTATTAAATGTACAAAGAATTTTGTTCATGGATAATGATTATCAACTAATGTTTATGAACTCCTAGGACTCATGTTGTATGTTTTGCTAAAACAATTTTGTCAAAACCAATGTTTATGGTATATGTTTTATTACGTATTATTCTACTATGTTAGGTTCATTCAACTTGCTTATGTCTTCATAACCAAAATATTATATTTTGATCACTTATGATCTTCGATTGATATATATTATAATTACCCATACTGGGAAACTAATATCCCCCTTTATTATATTTCCATTCACTTTATTATGAGGAATATTATTATTTATGATGCATTAAAAATGATATTAGGTTCACAGACTGTTTTTTAGAGATTTAAAAAGAGTTATAAAATAATTTTTTTATATTTTATCTCTAAATATAATAAACTTATATTTTTTAGGTTTTAATTTAGTATAATATGTAACCAATATTCATTTAAAATGATGTATAATGTATATATATTGTTCTTAGGTCACCTCACCACCAAACTATTCTTAATATTCCATCACTCAAAACCATGTACAAAACCCCTCATATAACACACATTACATGGCTCATATATTGGAACCCCTTAATCCATTACAATACTTCCCCCATTTTTTCACCTTTAAACCCCACATTATATATTCATTTCCATCATAGTGGCTCAGTTACTACCCAAACCAATTGAATGAATTAATATTGTTTCTTGAGGTCCTACCTAATTAGACTATGTCATTCATGGTAATTTAAAAGACTTACATTCCATGGGGTATGTAGGTGTCCTAGATAGGGTAATCCTTGAAATGGATACCAAGTTTTTGAACACCTTTAAATAATTAAGCCCCTCCCATTATACCAAAGTTAATATAAAATTTGATAAAATTTTTATAGGCCCAAACATCTTATTATACCAATAAATCATCACTAATAGAGAAAAATAATATGGTGATTTCAAAAATGAAGTAATATAGTTGATATATTGTTCCCATAACTATATAACAAATATCTATTTCCAATATTTTAATTTTAATTTTCAATAACCATAATTTTATTGACTGATTATTCTATATTATATTTATTATTAAATAATGAATCCATTGAGTATAATGGTGATTAACTCCTGGAATGTCTTCCAATAATACCCAATAATGAAAGTAATTTAATATTTTTATAAATTAAACAACAACTATAATATTATCAAATACGGAAAATATATTTATTAACCTCGATAGTATGATCTATTAATTGGATAAATTCATTTTTTTCAACAAAATAGTCATTATATGCATGTGTACTCTTTACATTGGAGCTTCATATTCTGAGACTCTTATCGTAGAAAGGTTTGAATTTTCATTATTTTGATTTAGGCCCTAATAAAAATTCAATTAGTTATTCTTTATTAAAATTGGTAGCTATTTTCATTATACGCTTATGATCCTTTCCAAAAATGTTGCCTTATCCATCTATTACAATCAACTTTTACATTTGACATTCACTACTTATTCCCGATTACAATAATGCATAATCGAAACTAGTGTGTGATTAAATAACTATCCAATTCCCTCATTAAAATATGTTGAAATAGTGATCTCAATTAAGTAATGTTGTGGATTTTGAGAATGTGAAAAAATAGTGGTTAAGTTCTGAGAGGTTTCGACCATCATATACATAAATAATACTTCTTTTTACATGAATTTATATTACATCCCATTGTAAATCACGCACAAAAAATTACGAGTTTAGTGCCTTTGGATATTTTCGTTAAAAAAATATATTTTTATGATTAATATTCATAGTATCCCAAAAACATATCCACACGTGATAAAATTATATAAATATTATTCTTATTACTGATAGTTATTACTTGGAGAATGAAAGCATAAGAAAATGGTGAGCTTAAACACCCAATAAGGGTAAATATAGAAAAAAAAATATTATATGTGATCATAAGATGAAAAAGTGCGTATGAGAAAATAATCAATGTATATGAAAATATCATATGGAAATTTATCTTAACATAACAGGGATCGTAAATAATGAATCATAATATATATATTTCTAAGTAACATAAGAAGTGGGTCATGAGAGTGTGGAAAATGGGTCAATAACAATAATCTGTGAAAACAATATATGAATGTGTCATTACATATATATTTGGCACAAACATAATCATATAAAATCATATCTTTTATCAGGGCACACATCCAAGACCACAAACACATTATAGAGGGAGTCTCATAACATTGTTTCTTGAGTTCACTCATTATTACGTTATAAACATAATGGATTAGTTTTGTTGTAGATTCCCTTCAATGTCATATCAGGTGATATAAGGATTTAACCAATTAATTAAAGGGTTATATCTATATATATTCTTTTCAACCATTCAGATAATTAAAAATATATATGTGATCAACAAGAACTTAAAAACATTCATAATCTCGTAATTATATAATTAACATTTAATAAGGAAATAAGTTTTATAATAATATTCATAAGGAATAAAATAGAATCACCATGGTAAAGAAGATGAAGGATTCTATTAAAAAATTTCTCTTGTAAGACATCAGAAACATTAAATAATATTGACGTAGTTAAAAATAATAATAATATCACTTGAAAGTTGCTAAAAAATTAAGAAGTAATAAACATTTTATTATAAAAAAATTTATTTTAGAAGGAAATAAATAATTAATTTTTTCATATTAATACATGGAATGTGAATAAAAATTACTATATAACTATGAGAACTTGAAAATAAAGCTTTATAAATAAAATAGAATAAATCAGTGGGAGAAATAAACCATGCATAAAATGGTAATAAAGATTCACTTCACACTATTATTAATTAAATTCAAATTAAAAAGAAAATGTAAAACATAAATCATAATATTAGGGATAAGGACATCAATAAAATAATATGATAACATAAAATAAAAATATTTACGACTATAAAGAATTAGATATGATCAGTTAAAATTATAAGAATCTTTCTAAGTGATTTATGAACCAATGGGAGAGGAAATGGTTCAAATACTTATAAGTCCCAATAATAACTATATTATAATAAATTATATACTATTTTTTAGAGATAGAACATACAATTTCCCCTAATGGAAATTTAGTCATTAATAATCTAGATTTAAAATTGATATTGAAAAATAAATCCTTATCATTACTTTCAACTTCAATGAAACTGATTTAACCTCTATAATAATAAACATAATCATATTAATAAAATTTTTTATAACCTGATTCATATTTAATTTTTTATACTCTTTGATTATAAAAACTTTTTAAACATATATTAAATAATTCACTATAAAAAAAAATTTAGAAACAATATTGTAGAGGAATTTCCTATACACATCGCTAAATTAGTGATGTTTCCTATAAACATTGCTAAATTATTGATGTTTCCTCTAAAAATAACTAAATTAGTTATTGTTTACATGAAATGTCACTAAATTAGTGAGGGTTTTCAGGAAACATCTCTAAATTTGACATGTTTGTAAGAGGCATCGCTAAATTAGAATAGTTTTCAGGGAACCTCACTTATACATTGATCTCTTTAAGGAAACATCCCACAATTAGTGATGTTTTTAATGAAACGTCACTTAATTATAGAAATTTTCAGGAAACATCGATAAATTAGCATAACTTTTAAATGGGACATCGGTAATTTAGTAATTCAATTAAGGAAACATCGATGATTTAGTAATGTTTTTAAGGAACCTATGGTAATTTAGAAAATATTTTGTGGAAAATTTTGTAATTTAGAGACGTTTTTAAGGAAAGGTTTCTAATTTATAGTAATTTTTTAGGAAACATCGACAATTTAGAGACACTGTTTTGCGAAAGTCACTAATTTAGCAATGTTGTTAAGGGAAAGATAAAATATATATATATATATATTTATATATCTTATCTTCCCACATCCATATAAATATATATTAGGATATATATATATATATTAATGTATATAAAGACATACACACATATATAAAAATATATAAAAATATATATTTATATATAAAACAGAAACATATATATAAATATATTTATATATATTTATATATAAAAACACACATAATTTAAATTTAGTAATGATTTTAAGAAATAATGACTATTTCAGTGATGTTTTTTTCAGTGTTTTTAAATGTGGCTAATAATATGTATATCTGTATTTATAAATTAATAATTATATATATCTATACATACAAATATATATTTATTCACAAACACACAAATATATAAACATATATATATAGTCATATATATATATAATATAAAATAGAAACATATTTGGAAAATGGAAACATATATATGTACATTTATATAATAGAATAAAATATATATAAAAATAAAATAAAATAATATATCTATATATCTATATATATATCAAGAGATAATATTATGTATATATAATATATTATTATTTAAAAATTTTAAAATATAAATTTTTAAATAATTATTAATATAAACATATGATATATATGATATATAAACATATAATATATATATATATTATAAACATATATAATATTAAATATATATATATATATATATAATATAGTATAATCATATAGATATATAAACATATATTTATATAATAAAATAGAATCATATAAATATATAATATAAAATACAAATATATATGTAAAATATGAATATATAAATACAATATAAACATATATATATCATAATAAAATATAAACAAATAAACATATATATATTAATATATGTATATTAATATATAAAATAATAAAAATATATAATTTTTTTAAATAGTTTAATATATATATATATATTAATAGTTTTATGAGAAAAGGGAGCTCCAAGGCTCATAATATATGAAAACAAGGTTATAAGAGTCTAATGGAGGGAATTTTACATTTATCCCATTGAAAAACGAGAAGCATTTCACAAGTAATATTATAAGAATAAATGAAAAATTCCTCTGCTACACCTTTGCTTGCAAGGATACTGAAAAAGTGATTAGATTCAAGAAAGTTATGTGTCATAATGTAACTCATTAAAGCAAGCATGTCAAGAGAGTAATTTTGCAATTAACTTCCTGAATTGTGGATGTTTCCCAACCTGACAGCCATAATGATGGTATTGAAATCACACCTGAACAATATAGTTGTCTAGTTTATTTTTCGTGAATCATAAACAACATTGATATATCCCCTCATCGTTTCCTCAAGAGCAGTGACCTGACCAAAGGGACCATGAATTCATTCCAAAATATCTCTATGATGATCTATATAAACTACCCCATAACCAGAATTCCCAAATTCCCATCAAAGAACCATCAAACTTACATTTAATGTATCCCAATAAATTAGGAGACCGAAATACTCAATATTACCAAGTGTTTTGGATTTTTCCACATATTTTCAGCTTTATTATGATAGAGAAATCACAGACTGAATTGGAGTAGTGCTCCTCAAGCAGCATAATGGCGTTGTATATAGACTACATGATATCTACTATGGAAGTCTGATAGTTTAAAGGAGTATGTTTATAGATTATATAATTTTTTATTCTCTATATAATTTAACTAACTACTGAAAAATCCACTTTGAAGAGTAACACATTTTTTCTAGACATTATAATATCCAACAAAGCACATGGAAAATTCGGAAGATTATTGGTCTACAGTGGATGTACCGTAAACAAATCAAAGGCTACTATCCAATGAGAGGCGGTAATATTTTCTCAAAATAATAAGTGGCCAATATCATCAAGAAGTTTTTGACACAACACACACCTTAAAAAGAATTAAATACCAAATCGTTGCATATTAACATCAACCGGTAGCTTGTTGAGGGAGAGTCTCCAAAGGAGAATGAATCATGATGGAGAAACCAATTTTTTGTTCAAAGTACAAATCCATTTGTAGTTACCTGGAATCAATTTCTTATAGAAACTCATTGATTCAATAAATCCATTTATATTTTGTTCACAGTTGAGCATGCCCTCTTTCATCAGGAAATCATTTCAAGTTACATCAAGTGCAACATGAGGAGGAAATGTATTTAGATTTACCAACTGATATTTGATGAATATGTGGTAGTAAATTTTTTGATTGGGGGTACTGAAACCATAAATTAATGGATCTCGAGTCCAATTATCTTTCCAGAACCTGATTCTAGAATTCATACTTACCATCCAAAGAGATATTATGTTAATCTTCTTAAACAATCTGTGAAAACCTGGCCAAATAGAGGATTGAATGTAGCTCAACATTCATAAGAACATTTTTTAAAAAAATCTAGAACTGAGGAATTCTAGGGAGTATGAATTTTCATTTATGAGCATCCCCACAAACTAGGATTTTCAGGATTTATTGGAAAACACATGGTTTTTATTCAAAGTCCTCCTAAAACCTAAGGCATACAACTCAGCTTTCAAGGAGCTGGGAAAATTTTTCTTTTCTAGGATACTTCCAATCCACACAAATTTTCTTGGTTGATAGTTTAGGGTTTTAATAACAAATGAAACCAAATAGTACACCATGAAGTAATACAACATATTTTAAACCACCACATAATTTACCAATAATTTTCTTTCTACAATTCAGAGTTATTTTCTCTTTAAGGAGGAGAGAGTTATTCTATTATGGAATACAACATTGATGATGTAAGAAGCCCGAGGTCTCCCCCAGAACATGGTAACTCTAAAAACATAAAGTGTAAGGAGACTTCTCTAATACCTAGGTCATTCATCATAAAATATTTCTTGGAGGATGAGGTGTTCCATCCAAAATAAATGAATGACCTTATCCAATTAATTTCTGAACCCAAGACGCTTTCATAGTGAAAAACTAAATTCATGATGTTGTTGATATTACTCCTTTCTCAATGTGTAAATATTATAATGGCATCATCAAATATGATATGATAAATATAATGGATACCTTGATCTGCTCTTATTTTTTTAAGATCAACCTTGCTCACCATATAAAGAAGAAGCCACCTTACATACGACCTCAACTATAGGAAAAATGATCGTTGAGAGAGGATCACCATATCTCACCCCTATAACATTTATTGAATCATTTTGAGGACCCATTTATGAGAACAGAGTAGTTAGAATACCCATGTAGGTCTTTATTCAATTTAATAAGCCACATATTAATGCCAAATTCATGATGTATCTATCTAATAAATCCCCAGTCCATGGTGTAAAATTTGTTCTTGATGTCAATTATATATATGTAATAATTTAATTTTCTAAATAGATTAAAATATAATCATATATATGTATATTAATATAAATGTATGATATATATAAAATATAAACATGTGGATATATAAAAATATATAAAATATAAAAATATATAAAAATGTAAATATAAGTATACAAATATAATATAGACTTATATATATAAACATAATGTTAAATATATAAACATATATATATATATATGTTTGTTAATTTTTTTATATTAATATATTAAATTATGTATATAAAATATATTAAATTTTTAAATAGTTTATTTTAATTATATATAAAAAATATAATATAATACACTTTTATAATAAAAATACACACATGTTAGTTGGGAAGATTCTTTGTACATATATTTAAGGTTGCGGGTTCTAGTCCATATGGAGACTGTTTTTCTACCTATAGGGATTTTGGTCTAGCTTGTTGCCTGAAGGGGGGGACCAATGTGTGGGAGGCATACTAGGAGCCCATACTGGAGGTACAGAATTTGATGAGTCACTGGAGGTGGGTTAGAGGGGGATTTGGATGGTGATGGGGGTGGTCGTTCGGCTATGAGGGTAAGGTAATATAGAAGACATTATGTGGGTCCTAAGTTTGATGATGTTAGAAACTGGATGTGAGTGGATGGGGTGGAGTGGGTACTGGAGGAAGAGTGTCACCTGAGGCACTCAATTCAGAAGATAGGGGGTTTGTGGATGGTGCATTGTCGACTGAGGCACTAGAGTAGAGAGTGGTGTGGGTTCTAAGTGCTAGGGAGTTAGGAACTAGAGGGGAATGGGTAGGGAAGGTAGGGTATGATACAACCTTCAGTTTGGTTGGTTGAATATAATAATAATTTATTGTGTAAAAAAGATAATTTCATGCAAAAAATTATAAATATAAAAAAAACATACCGAAATTTTGTATAAATGTCAATATAAAATGTACCTCTAGTCGATGTTTGTACAAGACATTTGTAAAAGTATCTATTTTAGTAATTTTATTTACCAAAATTTATAAAATCCATGTTAAATGATGTGTTTATATATAGTAAAATTTACTAATGTCACTAATTTAGTGAATTTTGTTTATCGACGTTTTTCAGAAACATCGTTAAATGAGGAGTGTCTAACTAGGGATGTTTTAAAGGGTTTCTAAATTCACAATGTTTAGAAAGATTTTCTAAATTACTGACACCACATTTAAATAATTTTTTTATAAATATCATTAAATTAATTAGTAATGTATTAGAAACCCACTAATGAATAAATTTCTATAATTAGTGTTTTTTTGTAGTATTTGATGTTTATTTTCATAATCAATTGATATTAATCATGATTTTTTATTCCTTTTTTGTAATAGAGTTTTCGATCTCCATTATTTGATAACATTTTTACCATTTTCAGATATATATATATATATATAAGTATCATTCTGTTTCAATTAATTAATCCTTCACATGTTCATTTTATGGATGTTATGGATTAGGTCATGGGAACAGAATTAATGATGATCACAATTCAGGTTATTTGTTGATAAAAATAAGTTACATTATAGCGACCTTTCATTCTTAACTCACCAATATAGAACAATATTTATAACATAAATAACTGTTTAATATCATATATTCCATATATTATTGTCCGGATACTATTTCTTGTTTGAAAAAATTGAAGATAGTATAGTATAATTCTTGCAAAAGGTTGAACTGATCCAAACACTGACATGTTATACTTGAAGAATCAGTAAGAGTATAATGTTATATTATAGTAATGTCATTTTGTATTCAGTGATATAGTTAATATAAATCATTATTTTGGAGAATAGTTTTTATAAAAATAGGACGTGAGAATGTGGTTGAAAAAGATGGTGAAAATAAGATACATTGATGAATTCCATCCTTCCTAAATGGGATCCTTTTTAATGAAGGATTTAGGCATCCTTAATTAGACCAAAACGAACCAAATATATAATAAGGACTTTAGAGAATGAATTATTTTAGGATTGAATATATAAATTAATTTAAATAAATTGAATGATGTTGGTAGTGGTGAATTTTATAGTTGAGTTAGAGTGGAATTTCCCCAAATACCCATTCCTTAATTTGTATAGAACATATTTTAACCCGGGAATTGGATTAAAAGTGGAAATATAATGGATATGATTCATGAATCCCATCATATAAGAAATTTGGATACATGGATATATATATTATAGTCGTTTACCAATTATTTTAAACATGTTTACCTTATTTTACTTATACTGTGGCTACATAATCTTTACCTCAGTAACTTATTTTTTCTATAATAATAAACGATATGCACTTACCTAATTTCAAATCCTTAATTCCCCAATTTATTTCATATATTATAATTCAAATTTTAAAATAGATTAAAATAAATTTCTTATAAGAAACATAAAACAATAATTTTTTTGAAAATATATATTTCTTTCAAAAACAAATTCTTTATTATTATTCCAGAAAAAGTAATAATAATTAGATGAATTTAAATTCATTTTTTTGAATATATAAAAGTCACATTTAAATAAATTTTATAATTCAAATTAGATAAATTTAACTCTTAAATAATGATATAATATATAATATATAAAATTATTCAAATTAAAACATTTCATATTTACCATGAATAAATAAATTATTATTCTCTATAAATCATTAATTTTTTATTAATTCATACATTCAAATTTTATCAATAATTCTTATATTTTTTAATGATTTTTATTTAAATGAATATTTAAAAGTAATAAATTTTATTAAAAATATATTATTTATTAAAAAATCGTGGAAATAATTGATATTTTTTAATATGAATGGGATTATTTTTATATTATTCTAAAATTGTTTATTCCAATTACTTGTCAAATATATTATTTGTAACATATTTTATAGTTATAACAAAAAATACTCAAAATAGCTTTCTGTTAAATTTATAATGAATTCCTTTGTATCCAATGATTATATATACAATATCCATATAACCAAAGATAATATATATGATTCACATATACCTAAGTACCATATTTATAATGGTCATATTTCATTCATAAATATAACATTAAATTATTTTTTAAAATTAATTCATCCAATTCATTTAATTATTAGTCAACATTTATATTATACTCCTCTCACATTTCACTTTTTCGTTGTTATAATTGATGGAATGATCATTAAGGAAAACCATGAGAATAATGATTTCATATTATTGATATTTGTGTTTACATGTGGTTTTATTAAACATGTTATTATAAAAATTTTATTTGATGTTACACACTCACAATTTATTATTATTTTTCTTTATTTGTAATATTTAATCAAAATGAAAACTTTATCAAGGTTTATTTTACATCAATGTTTATTATGGAAAAATCTATAAAATATGTTATATGAAACATCCCAAGTATGTAATGAATAATATATTTTCACATCTATGTCTATTTATGAATTAGATAGTGTTTTAAGATGCTTAAAATGAGAATAAATCCAATCTTAAGCATAGAATTCTCTAATATTTTAAAAAGATTGTTTTACCGCCCTTTGATGGCGAACCATTTTTAAATATTTATTTTGACAATTTTATAGGATCTATTGGTCAAAATACAATTATTTTTTATTATTGGGACATTGAAATTTACTTTGGATAAATTTTTGGTATTTTTCTGACAATGTTCATTTTTTAATGAATAGTGAAAAATACTGCATTTTACATCAAAACTGATTTTTCATCTAATTTAATTATACGGATAGATTATCTTTTTAATTGGTATTAAAGTGTAATTATAATATATTTTTACCATTTAATCCAATAGTAGTCATTATAATTAATTTCACTTTGGAATTGGTCATTAACAAGTGCCAAACTTTTCATATATATTGTTTCAAAAAACCCGCTATTTGTTTTGACAACGAGAATTATTTTTAAATTAATTATTGAAATTTATATGCTTGGAATTTGGTAAAATGGATTCCATATTTGGAATCAGAAGGTCAAAATTATGAAATTAAGATTTTTTTTGGATATTATGAATAGTAACGATAGTAATTATTATTATTTATCTTGATTAATTAGTAATCGGGCAGTTAAGGATAATAAAAAGATATCATAATAATAGAAATTGACCCCAAAATGTGTCCTAATGCTACTGTTTGTGTCATGGATGACCATGTATTCCTTGTTCCAAACTTTGGGGCCCCATGGTATCACATTTGGGTGAAAGTGACACTTTATCATTTTATTTTTAAAGAAAGGAGAATATCACTAAAGAATGTATCACCCGAGTAAAACAATTAGTTTTGTCTGTGTAAATGATCTATTAGACTCTAAATATTCATTTAAAAGATAAAAGGATTTCCTACATCAGAGTATTTTTTTAAAATTTTTAGACATTAAATAAATTAAATTATTTATGACATCATGATGATGCAGCGATTACCTCATTAATGAAAGATTTAAATAAAATTAAAAGATAATATAAATTCAATGACTTACACACTATTGGATGAGTATATTTCCAACCCTTATCACCTTATCCTTGATATATATCAATTATGGACCTTTAAAATCCGAAACTCATTTTAATATAAAGTAACATTTTATAACATTCCAAGAGTGCCCCTCCTCTCCTCTTATTAAAGGCCCCCACATCTACCTCCTTACCCACACCTCTCAAGCCATTGGTTCGGAAAAAATCTTCTAATTTTACTATCCACATCTCTCTATTAATCCGAGATTCCTTAACTTAGGCAGACATCTCTTTAAGAAACCCTTTTGGTTCAATCCAAGAGGAGTTACCCGATTTAAAGGTAAATGCTTCTCTATTGTTCTTTTTTTTATTTTGATTCGCCAACCCCCAAATATATTTTAATTCATTTATTTTGTAAAAACAAAAGTATCTTAAATATACTAGGATTTTTTATAATAATTATTCGAGCTACACTTACACAAACCTACATCTAATGGTAAATGAACATACTGTTTCCGTGGATGGAAACTTTTTACCTCACGAAACGATGATTGTTCAATATTCTTATAACTAATTAAATGGTGTCTATTAAGATATAATTATATATAATATGTTTATGTTTTCCTTAAGAATATGTATTTTTCGTTTATGTCATACCATTATGGTTTCCATTCTGGATAAACGTGATATCTTCATTTTAGGAAGTGCGGACTACCGCCCCCTCAAAGTGATTTGATTCGTTAATGCCATATGTGGGATGTATAAAGGTTCGAGTTAATGATATTATATATTATATTATACTATAATTATAATATACATTTATGTCCTTATGATTCCATTCCATTAAATGCGAAATATAAATGAATGTATCATTCATACGTATGTGCGACTTACCGTCTCCATGAACGGTGCATTTAATTTCTTACATCTAAATTTTATGTAAAATTATATATGCATGTATATATTGTATATATATTATATATATGATATCTACATCATGAAAATAATTCTGGATATAATCGATATTTTACCACATGAACAACTTGTAATTATAAAGAGTTTATTTTTGACTCAAGTACCAATAATCAACAAAACGACCATTATTAACATAAATAATTACATAGTGTTCATAACATGGTAATAAGTGATATAAAAAGAATAATGAACTTGAAAAAGGTTCTCAATACAGTATAAATTTACTCAATTTTATTATTCAAGAGGTTAAAGAACAATCGAATCAAGTCGGACCCGAGGTAGGGGACTTCGTCACAATCTCCATTCATTGAGGAATATTTTATTTTATACACAAATTTATTTTATACGGTGTATAAACCACTTTTTTTACTTTAAATTATATTTAGAAGTAAAATTTTTATATGAATCGTTTTACTAAACGAAAAAATGAATGTTTTTCTTACGTATGCGACAACATGACTTCTCTTCCGCCGTGACCATTATTTGAGTTTCAGCTTCCTCTACAAGCCATAACTTTTTTTAAATGAAAAGTAAATACCATGTTTAAATTTCCTTTTATTTTTGTATTGATAATGGTATTGATAATTTTTTTATATCAATGTTCTGTAATGATATCTTGTGATTGAAATGTGGAAATGCTATGTTTCCTTTATGCATGTTTTCTGTGGCACGATTATGTTATGGTTCTTGGTCATTGTCTATGGAGACGGGTGGATCCATGATAATCTAAGGGAGGGTGATCCCGATATAGCTCTCCAATGCATTGGGTAATGCAAAGGGTTTAAATGTTATGGTTTCTCCAAAGAGATTTAGGGAATATACTGTGATGGGTATTCCAAACGTAACCATGAGGGTTACTCCCTATATAAGAATGTTATAAATGACTCAAGTTACCTTTATGTCTTATGATGTCTACGAGTTATTAATAAATATTATGATTTCATGAGGTATGTGACCATGTTTATGTTTTATGAGTAAAGTATCATTTCATTGATTCTTATGTATAAATGTACTAATGTTTCCTTTCCGTATTTTTATATCCATTACTGAGATTTTTATGCTCATTCTATGTTTTTGAAATGTTTTTCATATGTCAAGGTAATGGTACATGATGTGATGATAGTGTCAACGAAGTGTCAAGAAAGAATCCATGTTTTATTTTAAATTTGTTTCCATTGATGGGAAAACGAGTAATATATTTTTTGTAACCACTTTGTTTAAATATGGAATATAATTCATGATTTATGATCTAATTCTCTAAAACTCTAAACCTAATAATATCCTCAACTTTTATTCTTTAAATAAGTCAATATTGAGTAATGTTTAATGTTAGGGCCTTATAGTTGGTATCAGAGGTCAGTTTAGATAACGTTAGGAGTTATAATTCTATTAAATGATTATCCATAAATATTTTTTTATGTTCAAATTGAAATGATATAGAATTTAAAGATTACCATGTTGCATAGCCTAAGATATTTCTATGTTAAGAATGGTTTTTCATAGAGGAAACATAGAAGCATTTTGGGAAGGCATACAGAGGGAATTGACTTTCCAAATCAGCATACTGAGATGGTTAGAATCAGAATTGAATAGCTTACTATTTCTATGGCTATGTTGACTCAGGTGATAAGTTTGTGTTTGTGTTCATTGATGATATTGTGGTGTTTTCTTAAAGTAAAGAGGAGCATGAAAGACATTTAAGGGTTATTTTGCAAACCATAAAAGAAAAGAAATTTTATTGGAAATTATTCAAGTGTGAGTTTTGGTTGCAACAAATTTCTGTCCTTGGTCACATTGTTTTTAAAAATGGGATAACTGTTCATCCTGCAAAAACAAAGGTTGTTGATGATTGGCCAAGACCCACAAATGTAACTGAGATTCATAGTTATAATGGTTTGGCAGGCCTTTACCGAAGGTTTGTTAGAAATTTTTCACGGTTATCTAGTCCAATGACTATGCTTACTCAGAAGGGTGTTAAGTTTATCTGGACAAAAAATGTCATGATTATTTTTAGGAATTGAAAAGATGATTTGGTGAATGCTCCATTTTTTACACTACCTTCCTGGAATGGTTAGTTTGTTATCTACAATGATGCTTCATTGAATGTACTTGGTTTCATCCTAATACAGAATGATCAGGTAATTGCTTATGCTTCACGTCAGTTGAAAACTCTTGAGGTAATTACCCTACACATGATTTGGAATTCGCTGCTCTTGTTTTCACTTTTAAAATTTGGAGGCATCATTTGTATTGTGTAATTTGTGAAATATATATTGATCACAAAAGATTAAAGTATATATTAACTTAGAAATAATTGAACCTGAGACAAAGGAGAAGGTTGGAATTAATCAAGGATTATGATTGTACAATTCATTACCATCTAGGAAAAAAAATAAAGTGGTTGATGCTTTGAGTCGAAAAAGTAAAGCTTCATTAACCATGTTACATTTGAAATGTGATCCCTTGGTTAATGATTTTATGATCATTGGCATTGAAATTGTTGGTGTAGGTTGTTCTTCTATTTTGTTACAAGTATCGGTGAAATCTTCTCTATCAGACATAATTAAGCATGCACAGATGAAAGACAGTGAGTTGTAGAAAATGTTAGAGCTGGTCTAGAAGGGTAAGTTTCCTGAATTCAACATTGATAATGATTGTGTTTTGATATTTGGGAATAGATTTTGTATTCCTTGTGATTCACAGCTGAAGAGAGAGTTGTTATGTGAAGATCATAGTTCTCCGTTTTCAGTTCATCTAGGTAGTACTAAGATGTATAGAGATCATTGGGAGTATTACTGGTGGGACGGAATTAAAATAGATATTGCTGATTTTAATGTGAAGTGTTTGACTTGTCAATAGGTTAAAGCAGAGCCGAAGTTACCAAAATGGATGGTTCAGCCTTTACCAGTGCCAGAGTGGAAATGGGAGAATATATCCATGGACTTCGTTTTGGGATTTCCGAAGACACCATGAGGTAATAATGCAATCTGGGCTATTGTTGATCGCTTGAGTAAATCTGCTCATTTCCTTTCTATACGAGATACTACTTCCCAAGATAAATTTTCCCGTTTGTATCTTAATAAGATATTCAGGTTAAATGGAGTTCTTATCTCCATTGTATCTGACCGTGATCTTAGGTTTACTTTTAACTTTTGGAAAGGCCTTTAGAAGTCTTTGAGTAATGAATTACATTTTAGTACAACTTTTCATTCTCAATCAGATGGGCAGTCAGAATGAAAAATTCAGACATTTGAGGATATTCTACATGTTTGTTTGATGGATTATCAGGGAATTTGGGACCAACATCTTTCTTTGGTTGAGTTTTCTTATAATAACATTTTTTATTCCAGTATACAGATGACACCATTTGAGGCATTATATGGGAAGCGATGTCGAACTCCAGCTTTCTGGGATGAACTGGGAGAAAGGAAGTTAATGGGACTGGAATTGTTAGAAGAGTTTGTAGAAAACGTTCAGCTGATATTGAGACACATGAGAACAGCTCAGAGCAGGAAGAAGAGTTATGCGGACAACAATATGATGGATCTCTCTTTTAAGGTAGGTGATCATGTTTTTCTCAAAGTATCTCCATGGAAAAGTGTGATGTGATTTGGTAAGAAAGGAAAGTTGAGTCCAAGGATCATTGGACCATGTGACTGTTTGGAGAGAGTTGGATCAGTTTCATTCCAAGTTGCATTACCTCCGAGTTTATCTCAGGTGCACAATGTTTTTCATGTTTCAATGTTAAGTAAGTACATGCCAGATCCATCTCATGTTTTGATTCAAGAGGTATTTTAGTTAGAAGAGAACCTATCTTATGAGGAACAAATGGTCCAGATTCTTGGCCACAGGTAGAAAGTGTTACCGAATAAGGTGATTCATTATGTAATGTTTTTGTGGAAAAAACACATTATTGAAGAGGCAACATGGGAATCGGAAAATGCAATGAGGGATAAATACCCCAACTTATTCAATAAGTAAATAAATTTTGGGGACACAATTTTTTAAAGGGGGGAAGGATGTAACTTCCAATGTAAGTAATGAATAATATATTTCCATATCTATGTCTATTAATGAATTATATAGTGTTTTAAGAGGCTTAAAATGATAATAAATCCAATCTTAAGCATAGAATTCTCTAATATTTTTAAAATATTGTTTTAGCGCATTTTAATGGAGAACCATTTTTAAATCTATATTTTGACAATTTTATAAGACCTATTTGTAAAAATAAACTTATTATTTATTTTTGGGACATTGAAATTTACTTTGCATAAATTTTTGGCATTTTTCTGACAATGTTCATTTTTAATGAATAGTGAAAAATACTGCATTTTACATCAAAACTGTTTTTTCATCTAATTTAATTATATGGATAGTTTAACTTTTTAATTTGTATTAAAGTATAATTACAGTATATTTTTACCATTTAATCCAATTGTGGTCATTATAATTATTTTCACTTTGGAATTGGTCGTAAACAAGTGCCAAACTTTTCATAGATATTGTTTCAAAAAACACGCTATTTATTTTGACAATGGGAATTATTTTGAAATTAATTATTTAAATTTCTATGATTGGAATTTGGTAAAATGGATTCCATATTTTGAATCATAAGTTCCAAATTATGTAATTAATACTCTTTTGTTTTTGTATATTATGAATAGTAACGACGGTAATAATCTTTAATTATCTTGATTAATTAGTAATCAGGTAGTTAAGGATAATGAAATGATATCATAATAATAAAAAATGTCCCCAACATGTGTCCTAATACTACTGTTTGGGTCATGGACTACCATGTGATGCCTTGTGCCAAACTTTGGGAACCCATGGAATCACTTTTGGGTGAAAGTGACACTTTCTCATTTTATTTTTAAAGAATGGAGAATATCATTAAAGAATATATCACCAGAGTAAAAAAATTAGTTTTGTCTATCTAAACGATAAATTAGACTATAAATATTAATTGGAAATCTAAAACTATTTCCAACATCATAGTATTTTTTTATAATTTTTAGACATTAAATCAATAAAATTATTTATGACATCAGGATTATAAAGTGATTACCTCATTAATGAACGATTTAAAAAAAATAAAATGATAGTGTAAAATCTAAGACTTACACTTGTCAAAGACCTATTGGATGAGTATATTTATAACCTTTATCACCTTATCCTAGATATATATCAATGTGGGATCTTTAAAAACAGAAAATCATTTTAATATAAGGTATCATTTTATAACATTCCAAGAGTTCCTCTCTTATCCTCTTATAAAAGGTCCCCACCTCTACCTCCTTACCCACACCTCTCAAGCTATTGGCTTAGACAAAATATACCAATTTTATCTCTCCACATACCTCTATTCATCCTAGAAGCCTTACCATTGGCATAAAGCTCTTCAAGAAACCCGTGTGGTTCAGACCAAGAGGAGTTGCCCAATTAAACGGTAAAGTCTTCTCTAATGTTCTTTTGTTTTATTTTGCTTCTCCAACCCCCTAAATTCTTTTTATTCATTTAATTTGTACAAATAATTGTATCTTCAATATACTAGGATATGGTTATAATATTTATTTGAGCTACACTTACACACACCTACATCTAATTGTTAAAGAACATACGGTTTCTGTGGATGGTGAATTTCTGCCTCACGAAATGATGATTGTTCAATATTCATATAACCCCTTCATAGGTGGCCATTAAGATGTCACTATATATAATATGTTTAAGTTTTCCTTAATCTTATGTATTTTTCATTTATGTCATACCTTTTTGGTTTCCATTACGGGTAAACGCGATATCTTCATTTTAGGAAGTGTGGACTACCGCCCCCTCAAAGTGATTTGATTCGTTAATGCCATATGTGGGACGTATAAAGGATGTAGTTAATGATATTATATATGATATTATAATGGAATAATAATATATCTTTATTTAATTATGATTCCATTCCATTAAATATGAAAATGAAAGTAGCCTTCATGCGTACGTACGGCATACCGTCTCCATTAACGGTGCATTTCATTTCTTACCTCTAAATGTTATGTAATATTATAAATCAATCTATATACTGGATATATATGTTATATATGATTTATAAATCATGAATATAATTCTAGATATAATTTATATTTTACCACAATGACAAATTTTAATAATAAAGAGTTTATTTTTGACTCAAGTACCAATGATCGACAAAACGACCATTATTAACTTAAATAATTACATAGTGTTAATAGCATGGTAATAAGTGATATAAAAGGAATTATTAACTTGAAAAAGGTTCTTAAGCAAGTATAGATTAAATCAAGTTTATTATTCAGGAGGTTAAAGAACGATCGAGTCAAGTGGGACCCGAGGTAGGGGACTTCGTCTCAATCTCCATTCATTGAGGCATATTTTATTTTATACACAACTTTATTTTATACGGTGTATAAACCCCATTTGACTTTAACTTTTATTAAAATGGAATCTTTTTATACGAATCATTTTACTAAATGACAAAATGATTTTTTTTGTCTTACGTATGCAGTAACAATGACTTCTCCACCGCCATGACCATTATTTGAGTTTTGACTTCCTCTACAAGCCATAACGTTTTTTAATTGCAAAATAAATGACATGTTTTACTTTTATTTTATTTTTATATTGAAAATTTTATTGATAATGTTTTTAAATAAATTTTTTGAATGGATATCTTATGATTGAAATGTTGAAATGCTATGTTTTCTTTATGCATGTTTTATGTGGTACAATTATGTTGTGGTCCTTGGGAAATTTTATGAAGATGGGTGGTTCCGTGATAAACTAAGGGAGGGTGAGCCCGATATATCTCTCTAATGCAATGGATAATGAGAAGGGGTTAAACGTTAGGGTTTTTCTGAATAGATTTAGTGAATATACTGTGATGGGTATTCCAAATGTAACCATGAGGGTTACTCCCAACATAATAATGTTATGAATTCCTCAAGTTACATTTATGTCTTATGATTTCTATGATTTATTCATAAATATTATGATTTCATGAGGTATGTTAACGTTTTTATGTTTTATGAGTAAAGTATGATTTCATTGATTCTTATGTATACATATACTGATGTTTCCTTTCCATATTTTTATATCCCTTACTCAAGTTTTTAGGCTCATCCTGAGTTTTTGAAATGTTTTCCACAGGTCAAAGGAAAGGTACATGATGTGATTATAGTGTCAACAATGTGTCAAGAAAGAATCCATGATTTATTTTAAATATGTTTCCGTTGATGGGGAAAATGAATACTACATTTTTTGTAACCACTTTGTTTAAATGTGGAATGTAATGCATGATTTATGATCTAATTCTCTAAAAGACTAAACCTAAAAATACCCTCAATGTGTATTCTTGAAATAACTCAAGATTAAGTAATGTTTATGGCTGGGGCCTTATATTAAAGGTATAAAAATATCAGGTGCTTCTTTCTTCCCCACAAAAAAAATCACTATCATTATTTTACTACTCAGATAAAAAAATATTTGGGTACTACTATATCATAACATCTTTAGGGTCAAACATTTATTCTTAGAACATATTATTCCTCTATATAACTTTTATCAGGTGCTTGGTCTTATTTCATAATATTTTGTATCTATAATCCAAGATAACTATTTATTCCTCATAGCTGATATCATCTTATTATTATAAAACATCTACTTTCAGTAAATGTGATGGATCTAGAATATACTTCCTCAAATATGATAAATGGAACCCAACATGCACTAATTATATGTTGGGTAAATTGAAATGGTGATAAAATATCATCCCCAAATGACCAAATATTTCAAAGGATACTATGTATCAATGGATAATATTTTGCACCATCCAAAATCTTGTAACCCTCTTACGTGGTGATATTCAAAGGAATGCATTGTATCCAACATCAAACTCTAAATATCATTGATCGTTATCATTTTAGTACATTTTTTAACATTACGATAAATTTATAGTTTTCTAAATGGTTTGAATATTATCTAATAATTTCTGAGCTAAATATGGTCTCAATATCATTCTCTCTCTAACATCATCACAAAATGATGGATTTCAATGGATCCACCAATTCAAATATTTATATGGTTCAATTTAAGTACTATAATGGAAGCACATGTATTATGATAACTCTACTAGAGTAAGGTATTGATTTCAAAATCCTATGAAATCCATCAAGAATCATATCAACGTATATTCTAGATTTTGAAAAGTCTATTCACATTGACCATTAGTTTGATTATTTGAATTCGTGCTATGGGTCAACTGTGAATTCAACCATTATCGAATAATCCCCTTGAACTATCATGTAACCCACAAATCGTGGTAAAATAAAATTTAAATATGTATTATATATATAATTTAAACTTATTTTTTATAAATAATTATATTTTTTTATGTGGGATAACATCTTGAACAGAAATAATAAATGATGACTTGTGGGTTTTAATGTATCCTTATGTGATCAACGAAGTACAATAAACTTATACTAAATTGAATAATGTATTATCCATAATGAAACATGTAATATAAGGAATGTGAAATATAGACCAGCATAATAGAGTCATAATGAACTCTCTCTTATGCCCTTTGATGGTGTATAATTTATTGATATCACCCAATTGTAGCCAATGCTATCTCACCACTACTGATAGTAAACTAACCACTACAATCCTCATTGTTTATGATAGAACCCTGAATAGAAACGATAATCAAGTACATTTTCTACGAATATAAATTTTTAACAAAGATGAAGAGAGTTTTTTCTATGCATTTTTAGAATCGCCTAAAAAAATAGTACGATCATATCCTTTAGATATTATCCCCTCATTCAATAGTGGGAGTCAAGTATCGAATAATAACTCTTAACAGTTTATATATGTTACCATTATTTTTCCCAGATATTGGGATGTATGAAAGAAAGGGGAGGTGGATTATATATTTAAAATTATCAGTGTAATTAAAAAAATAATGTATAATTTTGTGGATAATAATAATAATAAATTAAATTTAAGAATTATAAAAATAGTTAATGAATTTTATAGACAGAATAATGTAATCAAGGGGGAGCATTAGATTTTTCATAGTAGTTTGGATCATTGTGATATTACATATACATTTCTGTTATCTCTATTCAGTGAGAGAATTGTTGTCCAATATAAATAATACAAATTATTGAAGGGGTTTCACAAAATATTACAAAATTAATTTTTTAACCAAGACACACAAAACCCATTCCCTTATATATTATGGGTTTAGACAATAACCCATCCATTTAATAAGAGCAAGGCTAACCTGTAGGTGATACTTTTGGTGTTATAGGAATAAATAACTTTTCCCATTATGAGTTGAGGTAGAACCGATGTGACATAATTTTTTGTTCAGTTAATCATAAACAAAAGATGTACCTTTTAGGGAGGTATATCCATTCGTAATTTGATAGACTACATCTTGAATGAATTTCAAAATATAAAGAAAATTTTGGGAAATGAAAGATTAAATTGATCAAATCTAATGAATGATGATGAAGTTGTCACTAGTCTAGTACCATCACTAATAAATATTCAAATTTTATCATCACTAGATATTGATTTTATCAAATATAAAAAGTTACTGATGTTGAAAGAACTAGGTGGATTTTATGAATTATAAATATAAAACTATTTAAATTACACTTCATCATTGAAAAAAATCATTGAAAAAGAAACACATTATTTATGATTTTTTATAAATGATCAATATGGTCCTTTATCAGTGCTTTTTGAATCATTTATGAAGAGTTCATTTATCAATGATAGAAGTAGCACTGATAAAATCATTATTATATTAGTATGTTTATATAATTTACAACACACAATGAAAAAAAATATTAAATTTGATTCCAAATAAATTTACATCAAAATACAAAAAAAAAATACATTTTACAATGCTTAGAAACATTAAAATTTAATCATTACAGTATATAATTAGATTAGTTCATGAAATTTATTTAAATATTATTCCAATAACTTAAAAAACACTATTTAATTATTTTTGGACCCCCTTTCTAAAAAGCCTGATCATATTTATTGTTGCTGAACAATCCATGAAAACTAAAACAAAAAAATATTCTTATGTAAATAATACAAAAAATAAAAAATAAAACAGAAATATGATCTAATAAATTAATAAAATTTCAATTATAAAAAGGAAACATGAACTTCAAGTCATAAACAAAATATTGAGTGTCAGATTAATATGTAATTGATTCTTAGACGTCACAAATGATATCCAGATCATTTTCATAATATATCAATACAATTTGATTTTTTTTCTTGGTTTTGAGTATGTGATTCATGTTTTGAACTAAAATATCATTTTTTAAATAAAAAATGAACTTTATATCATACCAGCCACATTATTTTTTGGATTTATGTTATACTAAATCCTACAAATCACAAAAAAATTATAGATTTTTTCATAATTTATTAATAAAATAAAAATGTTTTTCTCTTTTTCGATTATGTGACACATGATTTGACCTAAAATGTATTGTTTAAATTGTGAACTTCAACATTTAGTCATATCAGACAAAACATGTGTCATATTGACATATAGTTAATATCTAATCATAAAAGTTACTTATAGAATATTTTATTAATGTATTAAGACAATTATATTTTTTCTTGGTTTTATGTGAGTGAGACATGTTTTGAATGAAAATATAGCTTTCAAATTGAAAGTAATAACATTGAGTCATACTAGGTAATATATGTGATTTATTAATATGCTGTAATTTCTTATACATTACAAATTTCCTCTATATAGATTTGATAAATCAAAAAGATAATAAAAGTGTGTTTTCTCAGTTTTGAGTATATAACATGTGTTTTGAATTAAATATAAATTTAAAATTTAAATAAAAAAAATAATGTTATATTCCCCAAAACTTGTTTCAAATTGATTTGTGGAAAATTAATTCACATTAAAAATGTTTATAGATCATTTTATTAAATTGTAGATATAGTCTGATCTAGTTTTCTCTATTTTGAGTATGTGAAATGTGTTTTGAACTAAGATAGCGTTTATAAAATAATGACATGCACTTTCAGTCATACCATTCAAATCATGTGTTAAATTTTCCTGTGGTTGGTTTCAACCAGTCAAAAATTATTTCTTGATATTCTTCTGAATATATCAGGATAATAACAATGTGTATTATTGGTTTTTAGTGAGTGGCTTTTGTTTTGGACTAAACTGTTACATTTAGACCTAAAATATTAACTTAATGTCATATTGGGTAAACCGTGTTTTGAATTTATTTTTGGATGACTCCTACGTGTAAAAAATTACCTTGCGAATGTTTTATTAAACTATGAAGACAATAAGAGTTTTTTCCAAATTTTTCTAATTGAAAAATGTCACCTTAAAACTAAAAACAAATGAATTGTGTATTATTGATTTCACCATATTTTAGATTAATGTTTGGTTAATTTCTATACCTCAAAAAATGGCTTATAGATCATTTAACTTAAATATCAATATAATCTATGTTTTTTAGCAATGTTTTCACATAGTTACACACCTTTTTAACCAAAACATAATTTTTAACTACAAACACCAAAATTATGTAATACCCACCACTTTGTGTATCATATTGAAATGAAATTGATTCATATATATAAAAAATGAATTATGGATTATTTTTTAAAAAATATAAAGTCCATTCATGTGTGTTTTTTCGGTTTTTAGAGAGTGATGCATGTTTGAAACAAAATGTCACTTTTTAAAAAAAAAATACACACTATGATTCATACCATGTATCTAGTTAACATTAAAACAATTATTACACATCTCAATTGACTTGTAGATCATTTTCCAAAAGTATTAAAAAATTAATGGAGTTTCCTTGTTTATTATATAATATCATGATTTTAACTAAAAAGTTAATTTCAAACTAAAAACACACACATTGAGTCATATCGGGCACACCTTTTGTTAGATTGAATTGTGATTTATTCCTACACATAAAAAATGATTTATACATAATTTTCCTCAAGTATCAACATAAAAAATTAATTTTTCTATGGGTTTGAGTATTGTATATGTGTTTTGATCTTAAATTTCAATTTTAACTAATGTGAAATTTCTGTAATATTAGGAATATCGAGTGTTAGATTGATGTACTGTTAATTATTATACATAAAAAATTACTTTTAAATAATTATCCTAATTTATACTGACATAATGAGTATTTTTTATTAGTTTTTAGTGATTGGTTCACGTTTCGAACTAAAATATACCTTTTAAAAAATAAACACACATTATGATCCATATAGGAAATAATATATGTTAGATTATTATATAGTTGATTATTAAATATCTTAAATGACTTATGGATCATTATTATTAATGAATTATGACAATAATTAAGAATTTTCTTCATTTTTAACATGTCATGCATATTTTGATCTTAAATGTATGCTTTTAAACACCTCTCACATTTAATCATAATGGGAACACCATATGTAAAATTGATGTGTTGGTAATATGTATCATTACATAATGATTTTTTTTATCAATTTTTAGTGAATGATAATGTTGGGAAAAAATGATAATTTTAAACTAAAAGGGAACACTTTGATTCATACTGGTCACACTATGTTTCTGATTGACATGATACTAATTCCAATAAAGAATAACATATTTATCGATATTTTAAATACATTATCAATATAATGTATGAGTATTTTAACTATTTAGTGTTTGCGAAACATTTTTTAACTTAAATTTTATTTTTAAATTAAAATCACGCACTTTTAGAAAAATTGACCACAGTTTGGGATATATTGGAATGTTGTTGTTTCAAACACCTAAAAATGAAGAATATATCATTTTGATAAAGAATCAATAAAATAATAGTGTAATTTACTGTCAATAAATATGTGATTTTAGTATCAAAATAAAGTTTTACTTTAAAAAACATACACTTAAGTTATATCGAGTACTCGGTGTTTTGAATTGATGTAAAACTACTTCTTTGATGTCATAAATGTATTATAGATCATTTCCCAAATTATAAAAATAATTGAAGCTTGATTTCAAAATTTTATGTGGGTTTCATATGTTATTTACCAAAATGTCACTTTTAATCTTAAAGTATGCACTATTAATAATACTATTATCATGGTTTGTTGGATTGAAATGTCACTAATTAAACAAGTCCCAAGTAATTTATGGGTCATTTTTATAATTTATCAATACAATTCTGTCATTTTTTCACAGATATGAGTATATTATGGATGTTTTTAACATAAATGTAAATTTTAAACAAAAACATGCAATTTTAGTCATACCAGGCACATCGGGTGTCACATTGACATGAAGTTATTTATCATGTCATATAAATGACATATATATTATTATTTTAATGTATCAAGATAATAGAAGTGTGTATTATCATTTTTCAATTTATTGAATCAATTTATTGACTAAACATTCATTTTTAAAAATAAAAATATTCAATTAGGGTCATACTTGTCACACTATATATCAGATTTATATGTGTTTCATTCCTATATATTAAAAAATAATCTGTTTTTATTTTAATGAAACCAAAATTTGTCTTGATATCTTGTTAATAAATGGTCTTGGACACAAAATGTAATTTGATATATCATTATAGAACATAAAACAACAAACATCGCTTTAAAGGAAGAAATATAACCCTTTTGAACCATCCCTGTCAAATACATCATCTATAATTGATCGTTTCCACTTAATTTATTCCTTTTATGTTCGAAAGAAATATTATAGAAAAATCAACTCTAAAAGAACTCTCCTCTTCATGTTCTATGTGAAATTAACTCAAACATTTGTCAGTATAAATAATGGGAATGTTAAAATAAATTAAGTATAAAAAATGATAATAAAATTTACTAAATAACAATTCTAAAGTCATATCTTTATGATATCTATAATCACTCTGACACCATGTATTATTCCAACTAATTTCTAAAAAAAATTACTTTCTCCTTTGAATATGTGGATAATCAATAGTTTTGCTAGTATTGGAAAAATATAAATAAACAAATGATTAATAAATATTATTAATAAATAATATTTATAATAAAAATACCTCTTCGTGTTTGGTTGTTTATTGATGGAGTATGATATCTTTTATAAAGTTTTAAAACTAATAACCACAAACATTATAATTATTTTTATTTAGACACTATAGAAATATTGAAATAAATAAGATATTTTTATTTGATATATGTTTTTATAGTGAAATATTTTTTTTATTCTATAATTATTATCCATTTTTAAAAGTTTATAGGCAAATTGTGATATTTTTCAATCCCCATACCATTATTTTTATTATATTAAAAAATTTCCCAATCATAAAAAATTATAAAAATATAATATAAATGTATAAATTGATGGTTATCTATAAAATGTTCAATATTGTGTATTGTAAATTCATAAAGGTCATCATGTGTGGTTAATTTTGTAGATATCCATTATTTGAATACAAAAATTATATATTTGGAATATTTTTATTGATTACAATGGGAATTAAATATTTCCTTATAAAAAATATAGAATATGTAATCAACGAAATAATAATATATTTTATATTATTATTTTATAGATTTCTACCCTTGTATTGTGGGTATTATGAATATTTTTCACATGTATGTTTCTTTTCAAATATTTCGGCCAATTTTTACCAATTATTGAAATTTCCTTTTGTTCAATGTTAATAGTTCGTATTTGGGTTTTTTCAAAACAAATGACTCAAAAATTTTATTCAGTGGGTTTTCCCTTTGTTATTGTGGCTCTATGATCCAATTTAATTAAAAATTTTATAATTAAAATACTTCTAATTTTCTAATTATATTTTATCATATCATTTATTTCAATTCATTTTTCCATAAAAAACGAGTTAAAATGAGTCAATTGTTAGTCTATTTTTAGTTTGTCTTTAAAAATTCTGCAAATTCTTGAGCTTCTATGATAAATAATAAAAAAACATTTGAGGATTAATTTGGAAGATTTTTGATTCAATGATAAGTAAGGGATATTCTATGTGTTGTCTTCTATGAGTGATGATATAATTCCATAAGATATCTTGATTTTTATGTGAGTAATTCTTTTGTTACTTGAGTATGAATCCTTAAAGGATTTTGTACATCTATGTAAAATAATGATTCATTCCATTAGTGGAATAAACCTTCTATAAGATATCATATTATTGCGCTCTGGTTCTAGGTTACCTCTCATCTCTTCGAGGTGGAGCAGCGCGGTGGTCTCCATGGTCCTTTGGGACGTGAGTTCGAGCGGCTAGATTTAGGGTGTTCATCGCCGATGCCTGCCTGTTTCGGCATTGATGGTGATTGATTTAGAGTGGCCGGCAGCGATGAGGTAGTAAGGTTTAAAGCTGTGATGGGTATCTTCAGAGGCTTGCTGTTTTTGATGTTTGTTGTAGGGAGAGTGATGCGAGGTCCTCTACTGAACTGCGGTCTGCTCAACTCTGCTCTAGCACCTTGGTTCAATGCCCAGTTCCCACTCAGTCTGGTGCAATGTTCTTTTAGGGGGTTTTGGGAGGTGTTGTTGAGTGGCCATCGGTTTTCAGAAGTTGTTTTTTGTATGGCCACTGGCGCTATGGATGATGGTAAGTGTTGATGATGAAGGTGCGCTGTTGATGAGGATGTATCGGTGGTAGTTAATGCAGGAGATGGTTAGCGGTACTCTCACGACCCGAGGGGTGATGATGATGAGATCGTGATTTTCATCTTTTTTTATTTTTAAATCTTCTTGGTGGTTTGTGGCCCAAGGCAGTTTTGTAGTGGGATCGAGGTGACTGTACGGCTACAGTGAAAAGTTTGAAATTTCCTTTATAATTTTGAATCTGATTGGTGTTTTGTGGCGCGGTAGCTGATGTTTTCGGATGGTTCGGATTTTGAAAATTGGGAATCATGTTTTTCAGGTTCCCACAAACCAAAAAGTGGTTTATTAGAAAATGAAAATAATAATTGGAGGAGGAGATATCATATTATTGCATGAGATAAATATATCTTTCATATGATATCTTATTCTACTATCAATGAGACATATATTTTTTAAGGTAAAATGAATACATCATGTAAAGAGGTTTATATTCCATGAGAATAATTGGTGCTTCCATAATGGATCATCCATTAGTTGAAGTATATAGATATTATGAATGATATTTCATGAGGTTTCTTCCATGTGAAGAAACTATACTCCCATAAGAAGAAATATATCTTCCATGAAGAAAAGTAAGATATTCCATGACTTTCATGGTATCCTATTTAATTTTTTCATTTTTGTGTTAAAAATATATTGTTTTTTCCCAATCATATATTTTAAATTATTAAATGTTTTTTTTAATTTTTTAGTTTAATTAATCATTATTTACTCATTAATTATTTTGATCTTAGATAAATTTACATGGAAATAATGTATTCTATATTAAAATTTTATAACATATAATAATTTTTTCACTATATTCTAGGAATATAAAATATTTAAATTTGAATTATATTAATTAGGAAATTTTTTCCTCATACGCATTATGAAAGTGATCCCATGTTATTTAACATTAATTACTATGGAAATTAAGTGATGAATTAAATGTTATAACCTATTTTTTGGATGTCCAATTTTCATTTATGTATACTTGAGAAGGTCTCATATTAATATATTTAACATTCACATTAAATTGAAAATGAACATGACACAAAAAATAGAAAAACATCGAAGTAGATCATTGAAATTGCAGTAATGTAATTATTTTAAAATAATTGATGAAATGGTATTAAAATTTAATATATTTTCTGTATGAAGGAAATATATATTTTATGTTCAACTAAAATAGATAAAAATAATGACTTTGGGGATATTCATTAATTGTATAGTTTGATTCACCTTAGTAATCAAATACTTTTCTCTATTAAACATAGACATTTAATCCATTTCTACTATAGAAAATCATGTTCCCTCAACACTTAGATCATTTTCTGATTCATATAGTTTATTTATTTACCACATATTAACATTTTTTCTTCACTCAATCATTTCTAGTTTAATTACTCATAAAATGTAGGATTTGGGTTTTAATGCCCCATAAAAATTATATGGGTTATTTCATAACCACTAAAATTCATGGGGTTCAATTGTGCATTAGTATGAGTAAATGGTAGGGTTTTATTTTGAATCAACTTCAAAATTTAGGTTCTAGGTTTTTCCTCCTCATGTGAAAAAGGTTGGTTCATCTATATAGCATCCCAGTGTTTTATGTTGGATCTAAAACCACTTCATTTTTGATTTTTTGAATTGGTGGCTATGCCCATTTAATTTTCAATCATCAAAACCTAATTCCATTTTTTATATCTACATTATAACATTTTTTTTGTTTTAGAGGATTCATAATTTCCTTATGTGTGTTGATGGGATTCAGGTGAATCAGAGGACCAAAGTTTTTTTTGGTGTTTTGGGTAACGGTTCACAGTTTGGGGTATCTGTTCGGTGTCTTTTAGCTAATTGTCTGCCTTGATTTTAAACTACTACATGGTTTGGGAAAACTATGTGGGGGGCACATGTTCATTTGTCCTTGTAAGAATTTTTTTGTATAGTCTACCACATAGTTTGTGCATGGTTATAGAAAGCTGTGGGGAATTTTGTAAGAGTAGTGAAACATAGGTTGTCACCATGCATTATTGCATGCAAGATTTATGCACCGTTAGAAAATAGTTCAATCTAACCATGAGACCTTAAAAATTGTGTGATAATTTTATTTTTTTCCACCATTTTATTTGTTCCTTTTCTACTTATTTATTGATTTATGGTTGTTCATAGTATCATGGGAGGTTACTTTCCCCCCCCCCACCCTAGGTATTGATCCCATCACATCAACAGTGCTCTATTATTAGATCTGTTGGGTTCATTATAACTACATCGGTAAGGCTTATCACACCCATAACACTATTTTTCTTTTATTTTTTCACACAGAACACAAATGTTTTTGATCTATTTTACCTCTTTTTAGGGTGATCGAAATAGTCATTGATTTCTTCAAACCCCCTTTGAGTTATAGGCTAATATCAAACATGCCTATATCTACAAGTCCATGTTTGGAGGTGAATACCAATGTTTGTGTTTTCATAGACGATTTGGGGGGTGTGGATTTTAGCACTCCATTGGTTAATTAAGAGATACCATAAATATTGATATTAAATTTACAATATGACCTCCTGGTATGTCTTTGGATATGATCTAACCATATTTATTTGTGTGAGGTTAAGTTAGAGGTCGTTGACCACTTTTGGAAGTTATGTTGGGGTGAGTAACAGATTTAATATTATATTTCCCCTTAAAATTTAATTGATTATCTTTCCTTAATTTGGGATGGTTAATTGAATTTGAGTTTCCAAATTCAATTATATTGAATTGATATGTTTATTAAAGTTGTAAAATTTAGTAGTAATAAACTGAATTTATTATTTGAAGTAAATTATTTATATATGATGCTCATGATATACTATTTATGACCATGGGTTCGTGACAAGCTAGGATTGAGGAATTAGGATAGAATTCCCATAGGGGTTGAGGTGATATTATTTTCTGGTAGGACTTTCCTCGGATTACAAGTGTGGTATTGACCATCAGTTGGGCATCATGGACATCAGTTAAGGCACATAGGTTGTTGTGTTGAGGGTATGGCCCGAGATATTGGATGGCATGGCCATCAAAATTGAGAAACATGTTTATAGGGGATTGAGTTGTTGGTTAGATGTGGTTGAGGTTCTAAATTAGTAATTTTATCTCCCACGTGATTGTCAGAGCACAAATTGGTGTCATGTGAATACATGTTGACTCAGAGATGTGGTTGTTTTGACCGCTTGTGTTGGTAGAGGATCTTGGTAGTGAAACATAGATAAATTTTTTGGGGGGTGTTTGTCATATAAATCCATGGGTATAGTGAGGATCCTTTGGATGAAAACCTTCAGGATGTCAATTGGGAGATGAGTCTACCCATGATTATAGTTGTTTTCCGTGGAAAAGTATGGAGGAAGAAGATCATTATTCCTTGGGATGTTGTGATATGATCTAACTATGATTTTTATTAGTGGATTGATATCATTGATCCTCCAGATGTTGAGATTAGGGCCTATGTGTAATTTTGAGAATGGGTATGATGGATTGGTTACTTTTTTATGGATGTTCCATTAGGATGTAATTACATTTTTTAGACATGAGGTTTCAAGAGGCATTTGGGGCTGAGTTACATGATTTGATGTGGATGTTAAGGGTTCACAGGGTATGTATGATATTAGGGGACACCTTGGCCCATGGGCCTTGAAAATTATCCTATTTAGTTATTACAACATTGGATGAGGAGGGTAATGGATTCTTGGTGGTTGTTAAACCCTATGGAAGCCCATGTTTATTTTACACACATGTTGTTTATTTACTATAGTTTAAACACTTGTTTTGGGTGTACACACATTGGTGGTCTAATATTAATACCTATTCGCACACCCTATAATGGACCATCAGGGTGAATATATATTTTATGATACTGTGATTAGGTTAGGGATCAGCTTCAGGAGATGGGCCTTAGTATCTATTTAACATGGGATATTAGAAAGGGACCTTGAGGGTCTTGCCTCTGTAGGAGTTACTTTTGAGTTTTTCCCCTTTGTAATAGTATTCTATATGTATGTATTGTGTTTAGGTTATTGTAACACCTAAGACTTTAATGTGAAATATTTTGTTTTTATGTTATATAAATCATCAAAAAAATATTTCACTACACACAACACTATCTTGGCTTTCTTTACACGCAACTGCGGCCTTCCTCGATAGCTTGCGTCGTACGCAATACTGAGTTTCACTAAACAACGATATGCTAATAAAATATTATTAAAACTAGCCATTATGAATAGTAATAACCAATTTTTGAAATTTTGTAAATTTTATTTTTCAAAATGGACTTTATTTTTGGATTTGGAATATCTAAATTACCCTAGGGTGAAATTTTGGTACTTTTCGGATAACTTTCATATTCTGATGAATAGTGAAAATTATTAAATTTTAATTAAAACAACTTTTTTAATCGAAATAATTAATAGTGATAAATTATTAATTTGAGTGGTTTTAAAGTATATTTAGAATATATTTTTACAATTTAATACAATGTTGTTCATTGGATGTAATTTCACATTTAAACCAGAGATAAACAAGTGTCAATCTTTAGATAGTTATTATCTCTTAAAAACACGGTATTTGCATTGACGATGGGAATTAATTTTTAAATTTGTCAATGTAACTGATATGTTTTGAATTTGGTAAAATAGAAATCATTTTTGAATTCATAATATCAAATATATCTTAGGACTAATTTTTGGTATTTTTCTGGAAACTTTCATTTTTTTGATGAATAGTGAAACCACTAAGTGGTAGTTAAAAAACTGAATTTTTTCATAAAACATAATTTTACCGCTTCTGTGAATATAATTTCAAAAATCCGAGAGACACAATTGATGTCAGTAAGTAAAATGTGGTCCAATAAGATGAAAATAATTTTTGGTGAATAGTAACTTTTTACTTTTTTTACCACGGTTAAAAGTAAATAGGGTAGTTAAGGATAAAAATGATATTATTATTACCCTAACACATGTACTAATTCTATTTGATAAGTGTAATTCGACCAAAAACAAACTTAGGAATAAAATATGACCATTTAGGCCCCCTTGGATTAGATTTGGACATTTATTATCAATTTATTTAAAGAAGGGTTAAAATAGTTAAAATCAAAGTTTAATAACTAAAACATTTTTAATATAGGGTTATAAATAAGATAAATTCGACTATTAATATTCCTTAGAAATATAAAAATATTTCATACATAATGGAACTTTATTTGTAATTTTTAGACTTAAAATAATTTAATTTAGTTATGATACAATGATGATGCAGTAATTATTTTATTAATGAAATATTGACATAATTGATGTTATAAATAGCCAAATAAATGTAATTTAAGACTTTTTATGAATTCCAATAATTTTATATGTTAATATGACATGTTATTATTGATATAATTATAATTTTACGAACTAATCATTCTGTTATGATTTTCACAAAAATCAATTACCAAATTGTGTCAAAATTGACATAAAATAGTGTTTAAAACAAATACTATATTATTAATTGTTATTTTATTCCTAAAAATATAAGTATGTCCCAAATTACTTAGATAATGTTATATATATTAATAATAAACAACTTGGGGTAAGTTTGGCTTGATATACATGTTTATTAACCTTAGAGTGTAAGAAAACAGGAAGACACGGTAAAAGTTAAATTATCTAACTTAAAGTTAAATATAAATGAAAAGGTTAAAATTTAAACCTAAACTTGTCTAAATTCTATTGGATGAGAGGATTTAGACCCATACCCACCTTAGATTCTAAATATATCAATTTGGAGCTATTAAAACCCGAATTTGACTTTATAATAAAATAATATTTTTAGTTATTCCAAAGGTGCCCCTCTCCTCCCTTATAAAAGAGCACCTCCTCCCCCTCTTACTCACATGACATTGAGCCTTAATGTTCGGCAAAACCCTTCCAATTTATTCTCTCCACTTCCCTATAGACATCCTAGAGGACCTGGTATTCTTCAAAGACCAATTTTAGTGCCCTAAAAGGAGGTCTCAATGAAGCGCTTCAAAGAAGAGGTAATGTCTGTTACCGATTCTTTCATATTTATTTCTTCTTCCACTTCTTATTCATTAGTTTTTTCATTATGAAGTAATAACATATGTATCACTCATATACTTATATGTTATTATAAGTATGAAACAACCCTATTTCAGCATCTATCCATTCTACGGAAAATGAAGTCACCGCGCGTGCGTACGTACGGAATACCGTCTCCACGTCGTGGTGTAATCTATTTTACACCACCACCTTACTTGGAGGGGTATAATGGTGTAATTAATGAATATATATGATTATTGTAAAGTGATATTGATTCTGAAATAGTATACATACACTCCAATACAATTCCACGATCATGGGAACGATATCATCGCTCGTGCGTACGTACGGAATACCGTCTCCACGATGTGATGCGACTAGTTCTACATGATCTTCATTGATTATATAAATCAATTGAATGAATTAATATGATATATATTACACTAATACCATTATGGAAATGAGGTATCTATAACCTAAAAAGATGAATACAAATTTATTCAACAAAACACGCATAAGAACAAAAAGTAATAAACACCCGAATAACAAGTAGCAATGAAATATTACTAATAATAAGCTAAAAATATGACCATATACGATATCATAACAATGAGTATGATTCTAGAATAAGTCAATTACATTATTTAAATCATTATATAGTAGGTTCGGACACTTACGAAGCAAATCGGACCTAAGGTAAGAGAAAATATCACAATCTCATTTTTATCCGAGATTGTTTATACTTTGGTATTTACTGGGGTGTATTTTATCATCCACATCCATGCTTCCTCAATATGTAATATTATTTCCATCCTACTACAATTTTTTAAATCCAATTTTACTCTTCGGTGATTTTTTAGTAAAAGATATAAAACGAATCTTTTGTCTTTTTTCGTACGAGGTACTTTTTTACTTTTCTGACAAAAGTACAGGAATAATGTTTTTTTAGCTTATACGGCATGAATGGATTTTTAAAACATTATTTCCAATAATATTACTTTACAAGTTTTCATGTTTATTTTTAATCAACATATTTTAGTTTAAAATTGTATGACATGTTAAGAAAGGAAAATGTTTTTGAAGTATAAAGGATATTATCCTCAAGAATGGAGTTCAAGTGTTTTATCAAGGTTATTTTCCATCTAAGATAATAAAGGGTTCTGTTTCTATCCCTATTATTTCTTTTATTTGATTATGTTGTGATGGAATTATTTTTTTTATCCCTTTATCTTATATGAATTGTTTTATGATGTCATGATGTTTAAGATTCCCATTTTTATTACCTGGGTTATGCTTTGATGTATGATTTATGATTTTGTGGCACACATAAGAATGGTATCATTATGATATGGGTGGGACATATATGTCCCTCCAATGCATTAGGTAAAAATTTTATATCTCATGAGATAGACATGGATGGAACAGAGGGTTAAACCGGTTCAGTGAAACAGGACTGAAACGAGGAGTGAACTCGGTTCAGAAATGGACATTGTCCACTAAGATAGTCTTGGAAATGAGTCTTGAATAATAAGAAATTATTCTCTATGATTATGTGTGTATGAAACAAAGATTGATGTTTTATGTTATGATTTTTAGGATTTCATTTCACTACTATGATTTCCCCCATGTTATGAAATTATGCCCTCTTTTGCAGGTTATGATTTCCAAAATGTTATGTTCTTATGAATATGATGTGATTGATATTTATTATATTTACCTTTACTGAGAATTTGAGATCACCCTTTTGTATTTTTTATTTCCCCAGGTCAGGAAGAAGGTTATTAAGTATGATATTCCAAAAGCGACTATAGATATGATGAAATAAGTTGGAGACATGGTAGACTCTTTATGAACAAGTTGTTTTTTGTTTCGTAGTTTCTAAAGTCAATATACTTGTACGGTCCATTCATGGTTTTGTTTTATGTTGTAATAAGTATGCTTCAATTTTGAAGTAATATCAATGTATGTAAAGTATGGGTCGTTATAGTTGGAATCAGAGGAAAGGTATAGTCAACCTTTGGAAACTAGGATGTGAAAGCCTTAGTAAGAACCCTAAGGATAATTTTAAGCATAGAACACAATATTAATGTTTTAGAAATGACCATGAATAACCTAGGATAAGACCTTAAGTGTGAAATTTTATTCTTGATTATGTGGGTTTCCTATTATAATTAGTGTTTCTCACACTATTATTCTTTGTTTTATTCAATTTCTGGACCCCGAAGGAACCGTGTTAGTGCTGAATGTGATGGGCAATGTAATGATTTTCCCCCTGAGAAACCAAACATTATGGGATCTGGAATGAAAAATCTTGTCGCCATGCTCACACGACTTTCTCAAGCTATGAATAATGCAGGACTTCCAAACAAGAAAAGGAGAAACATTCTGTTGAATCCTTCATGAGGTAGTTTCCAACAACATTCAGTGGGTCTACTGATCCATTAGTTGTTGAACAATGGATTAGTACTTCTGAAAAGATATTTTCAGTTCTTTAATGTTCTGAACATGATAAAGTCATCCTAGAAGTGTATCATTTGGAAGGAGATGTTGATCAATGGTGGAATCTTATTAAGAATACGAGGCAAATGGATGAAATTGAGTCCATGGAATGGGATGAGTTCAAGAACTTATTTTTCAATAAGTACTTCCCTTGTATTCTCCAAACAAAGATGGGGAAAGAGTTTCTTGAACTGAAGGAAAAGTATGATGAATTTGTTGGTACCTATGAAGCATATTTTACAAGACTTTCAATGTACGCTCCCGGTATTATTATTCTACCTGAGAGTAAGATCGATCGATTCTTTACTGGCTTAAAACTAAGTCTTCGAAGGGCCTTAGCCATATGGGACATCAATAGCTATGATGAAATCATTCGATGTGATCTCAAAGTTGAGATGGAGATTAGAGTAACCCATCAATCATATGGGTTTGATTAGAAGAGGAAAATGGAATTCAAAGGAAAATCAAAAGAGCACACTGAATAGAAGATGAGCATTCCCTTATGCTCAAAGTGTGGAAAGAAACATGGAGGGAGTTGTCTTAATGGGACAAGTAAATGTTTCAAATGTGGAATGGAAGGTCATCGGGCATTTGAATTCTACAATGATGGGAAGAAGATGTCTAATGATGCAAACAAAGGAAGGGACACACAGAATGAACCTACTACACTTCAATGCTTCAAGTGCAAGGATATGGGGCATTATTCCAATGAATGACCTAATCCAAGGGTTGTTGATGATGATCGACATAAAAAAATCTTAAGGGTAAAGACAATGGAAATTCACATGCAATTTCTATTGGCTATGTGGAGTATGATAACGATGTGGTGAAAAGTACACTTACCATCCACTCTAAAGTAGAAAATGTTTTATTTGATTCTGGATCCACCCACTCTTTTATTTCTGAAGATTTTTCTAAGGGTATCATCGTATTACCTCAATAATTATATGTTGAGTTATCTGTGACAACACCTAATGGCACAACAGTCGCATCAAAAGTTTATAATTCATCCCCAATTGAAGATTGTGGGAAAGTGCTTCCTGAAAATCTTGTGATCCTTCCTATAGTGGAATTTGATGTGATTCTTGGCATGTATTGGCTTTCTTAATATAGATCTCATATCAATTGCCAAAGAAGAGAAGTCACATTTCATATTCCAGATCAATCTATGATCTTCTATCGATGCATGGATGAACATAACCTTCCAGTGGAAATTTCTTCCATATTATGGGTCTTGATTCCACTAAATGAAGGTTATTTATCTGAAATGGTTGGTGAGAAACTAACAATTAAGAATATTCCCATTGTACGTGAGTTTTATTATGTCTTTCTGGAGGAATTTCCAGGTCTTCCACCAAATCGTGAAGTTACGTTTTCAATAGAACTTGTACTGGGTGCTTTGCCTATATCAAAGACACCTTATAGAATGGCCCCAAATGAGTTGCAGGAATTGAAGAAGCAACTCCAAGAGAATCTTGATAAGGGATTCATATTCCCTAGTGTGTCACCTTGGGGAGCACCAGTTCTATTTGTTAAGAAGAAAGATGGATCAATAAGACTCTGCATTGATTATCAAGAACTAAACAAGATCACTATCAAGAACAAATATCCTCTACCACACATTGATGACTTATTTGACCAACTACGCGAAGCTCAATACTTTTCTAATATTGATCTTCGTTCAGCGTATCATCAATTAGGGGTCAAATGGGAGGATATACCAATGATGGCTTTCCGTACAAGGTATGGACACTATGAATTTATATTCATGCCATTTGGTCTTACTAATGCCCTTGCTATCTTTATAGACCTGATGAATAGAGTCATTAGAGACTATGTTGATCAATTTTGTGGTAGTATTTATAGACGTTATTCTTGTCTATTCAAAGAGCAAGGAAGAACATGAAGAACACTTGAGAATTATATTGAAGACCCTGAGAAAGGAGAAGATTTATGCCAAATTTACCAAGTGTGAATTTTGGCTTCAAAAAGTTGCATTTTTGGGTCACATAATCTATAAAGAGGGGATATCTGTGGATACAGAAAAAACAGAGGCTATCGAAAGATGGTCGAGAACATCAATAGTAACCGAGATCTGAAGTTTTCATGGATTGGGTGGATATTATCGACGTTTTGAGAAATATTTTTTACGATTATCTAATCCACTCACCAGGTCGACTCAGAAAGGAGTTAATTTTGATTGGACGGAGGAATGTGAAGAGAATTTCAAGGAGTTGAAAAGAAGGTTATCTAGTGCACCTATGCTCACACTGCCTTATAGTGGAGAAAGTTTCGTTATCTACTGTGATGCATCCAAGAAGGGGCTGGGGTGTGTTCTTATGCAAAATGATATGGTGATATCTTATGCCTCACGAGAGTTGAAAATCCATGAGAAAAATTACCCAACACATGATTTGAAGTTAGCTGCGGTAATCTTTTCATTAAAGATTTGGAGGCATTATCTTTATGGAGAAAGGTGTGATATTTTTATTGATCATAAATGTTTAAAGTATATTTTCACCCAAAAGGATATGAATATGCGCCAAAGAAGATGGTTGGAACAGATTAAGGACTACGACTGATCAATTCATTTCCACCCTAGGAAAGAAAACAATGTGGTAGATGCATTAATTCGACAAGACCATGCTAGATTATCCATGATTAGGATCACAAAAGATCCAATATTTTTGGATTTACAAAGGATGGATCTTGGAATTTTAATGGAAGGGGGAAAATCGTATCTTTCTCAAATGAATGTTCAACCATATATACATGTGAAAATTAAAGAGGAACAAAAAGAAGATGTAGAGTTACAAAAGAAGGTGAGAAATATTACTGAAATCAACCTTGATTGTGATGGGATAATAAAGTTCAGGAATCGGATTTGTGTTCCTCCCATCTCAGAATTAGAGAAGGAGCTATTGGATGAGGCTCATAGTTCTTCATTCTCTATTCATCCTGGAAGCATGAAGATGTATAGGGACCTAAAAGAGTACTTCTGGTGGGATGGCATGAAAAGTGATGTTGCTGAATATGTCTCTCGATGCTTGGTTTGTCAGCAACTTATAGGTGAGAGACAGAAGTCTAAGGGGATGTTACAACCATTAACCATACCCGAATGGAAATCGGAAAACATCACTATGGACTTTGTCACAAGACTTCCTAAAACATCCAAAGGGAATAATGTTATCTAGGTCATAGTTGATCGTCTTACAAAGTCTGCACACTTCATTGCTATTAGAGAGGATTTCTCTCTGGATCAGCCTTCCAGGATATATGTAAAGGAAATTGTTAGATTGCATGGAGTAGCAATTTCTATTATATCTGATCGGGATCCAAGAATTTCCTTGATGTTCTGGCGAAGTCTTCATCATACTCTGGATACAAAGTTGAGTTTCAGCACTCCTTATCATCCTCAAATAGACGGTCTGTCTGAGAAAACAATTCAAACTCTAGAAGATATGTTGAGAGCATGCTCTATAGATTTCAAATTTGGTCGGGATCAACACCTACCTTTGGTGGAATTTTCTTATAATAATAGCTTTCACACCAGTATTCAGATGGTTCCTTATGAAGCTCTCTATGGAAAGAAATGCAGGACCCCAACTTGCTGGGATGAAGTTGGGGAAAAAATCTATTAGGACCTCATCTTATTGATGAGATGGCAGAAAAGGTTCAATCTATTCAACAACACATAAGAGCAGCTCAGAGTTGACAGAAAAGTTATGCCGACCACCGAAGAAAAGAACTAGAGTTTGATGTGGGTGATAAAGTGTTCTTACGAATACCTCCCGGGAAGAGGGTCATGAGATTTGGAAAGAAGTGGAAGTTGAGCCCTAGATATATCGGTCCTTTCGAAATACTGGATCATGATGGAAATGTAGCTTACCGATTGGTGCTTCCATCGAATCTCTCTAAAGTTCATGATGTGTTCTATGTATCTTTCTTGAGAAAGTTCATACCTGATCATTCACATGTACTCAGCTCAAAAGTTGTACAGTTGGAGGAAGATCTTTCTTTTGAAGAACAGCTGATTGAGATTCTCGATCGTAGTGAAAACGTCCTACGGAACAAGACCACTCGATTGGTGAGATTTTATGGAGGAACCACCAATTAGAAGAAGCTATATGGGAGCTTGAGGATATGATGAGGGAGAGGTATCCTCATCTTTTTGTTACAAAGTGACGAATTTCATGGGCGAAATTCATTTTAAGGGGGGTAGAATGTAACACCCAGGACTTTTATGAGAAATATTTTGTTTTTATGTTATATAAATCATCAAATGAATCTTTCACTACACCCAAAACTAGTTTGGCTTTCTTTATATGCAACCGCAACCTTCCTCGATAGCTTGCGTCGTACGCAATACCGAGTTTCACTAAACAACGATATGCTATTAAAATATTATTAAAACTAGTTGTTATGAATAGTAATAATGACTTTTTGAAATTTTTTACATTTTATTTTTCAAAATGGACTTCATTTTTGGATTCGGAATGTCGAAATTATCCTAGGGTGAAATTTTGGTACTTTTCGGGTAACTTTCATATTCTGATGAATAGTGAAAATTATTAAATTTTAATTAAAAACAACAATTTTAATCGAAATAATTAATAGTGATAAATTATTAATTTTTGTGGTTTTAATTTATATTTAGAATATATTTTTACAATTTAATACAATGTTGTTCATTAGATGTAATTTCACATTTAAACCAGACATAAACAAGTGTCAATCTATTGATAGTTATTATCTCTTAAAAACACGCTATTGGTTTTGACGACGGAAATTAATTTTTAAATTTTTCAATTTAACTGATATGTTTTGAATTTGGTAAAATAGGCATCATTTTTGAATTCATAATATCAAATATAGCTTAGGCCTAATTTTTGGTATTTTTCTGGAAACATCCATTTTTTGATGAATAGTGAAACCACTATGTGGTAGTTAAAAAGAATTTATTTTTTTCATAAAACATAATTTTACCGCTTCTGTGAGTGGAATTTCAAAAATCTGAGAGACACGGTTGATTTCAGTATGTAAAATGTGGTTCAATATGATGAAAATAATTTTTGGTGAATAGTAACTTTTTACTTTTTTTTACCACGGTTAAAATAAAATAGGTTAGTTAAGGGTAAAAATGATATTATTATTACCCTAAAACATGTCCTAATTCTATTGGATAAGTGTACTTCGACCAAAAACAACCTTAGGAATAAAATATGACCATTTAGGCCCACTTGGATTAGATTAGGACATTTATTATCAATTTATTTAAAGAAGTGTTAAAATACTTAAAATCAAAGTTTAAAAAGTAAATCATTTTTAATATCGGGTTATACATAAGATAAATTCGACTATAAATATTCATTAGAAAGCTAAAACTATTTCCTACATAATGGTATTTTATTTGTAATTTTTAGACTTAAAATAATTTAATTTATTTATGATACAATGATGATGCAGTAATTATCTTATTAATGAAATACTGACATAATTGATGTTATAAATACCCAAATAAATGTAATTTAAGACTTTTTTGAATTAAAATAATTTTATATTTAATATGAAATGTTAGTATTTATTTAATTAAATTTTATCGAACTAATCATTCTGGTATGATTTTCACAAAAATCAATTACCAAATAGTGTCAAAATTGACATAGAATAGTTTTTAAAACAAATTCTATATTATTAGAAGTTATTTTATTCCTAAAAATATAAGGTTCGGACAAATGACTTAGATAATGTTATATATATTAATAATAAACAACTTGGGGTTCGTTTGGCTTGATATAGTATGTTTATTAACCCTATAGTGTAAGAAAACAAGAAGACACAGTAAAAGTTAAATTATCTAACTTAAAGTTAAATCTAAATGATAAGGTTAAAATTGATAACTAAACTTGTCTAAATTCTATTGTATGAGATTATTTCGACCCATCCCCACCTTATCTTAGAAATATGTCAATTTGGAGCTATTAAAAACCGAATTTTACTTTATAATAAAATAATATTTTTTTATTCCAAAGGTGCCCCTCTCATCCCTTATAAAAGGGAAGACCTCCCCCTCTTCCTCACACCACATTGATCCTTCAAGCTCAGCCAACCCCTGAAAATTTCTTCTCTCCACTTCCCTAGAAACATCTTAGAGGACCTGGTATTCTTCAAAGACCAATTTTAGTGCCCTAAAAGGAGGTATCAAAGAAGCGCTTCAAAGAAGAGGTAATGTCTGTTACCGATTCTTTCATCTTTATTTCTTCTTCCACTTCTTATTATTTAGTTTTTTTATTATGAAGAAATAACATCATTATCACTCATATAATGTTATTTTTATATATGTATGGAACAACCCTATTTCACCATCTATCCATCCTACGAAAAAAGAAATCATCGCGCGTGCGTACGTACGGAATACCCTCTCCACGCCGTGGTGTAATATATTTTCCACCACCACCTTACATGGATGGGTATAATGGTGTAAATAATAAATATATATGATTATTGTAAAGTGATATTGATTGTGAAATAGTATACATACACTCTAATACAATTCCACGATCATGGGAACGATATCATCGCTCGTGCGTACGTACGGAATACTGTCTCCATGATGTGATACGACTCATTCTACATGATCTTCATTGATTATATAAATGAATTAAATGAATTAATATGATATATATTACACTAATACAATTTTGGAAATGAGGTATCTATTATCTAAAAAGAAGAATAAAAATTTATTCGACAAAACATGCATAAGAACAAAAAGTAATAAACACCCGAATAACAAGTAGCAATGAAATATTACTAATAATAAGCTAAGAATATGACAATATATGATATCATAACAATGAGTATGATTCTTTAATAAGTCAATTACATTATTTAAATCATTATACAGGAGGTTCGGACACTTATGAAGCAAATCAGACCTAAGGTAAGGGAAAATATCACAATCTCATTTTTATCCGAGATTGTTTATACTTTGGTATTTACGGGGGTGTATTTTATCATCCACATCCATGTTTCCTCAATATGTAATATTATTTCCATCCTAATAAAATTGTTTAAATCCAATTTTACCCTTCGGTGAGTTTTTAGTAAAAGATATAATATGAATCTTTTTTTGTTTTTCGTACGAGGTATTTTTTGACTTTTCCGACAAAAGTACGGGAAGAATGTTTTTTTAACTTATAAATCGTGAATGGATTTTTAAAACATTATTTCCAAGAAACTTACATTACAAGTTTTCAAGTTTATTTTTAATCAACTTCTTTTAGTTTAAAATTCTATGACATGTTAATAAAGGATAATGTTTTTGAAGTAGAAAAGATATTTTCCTCACGAATGGAGTTAAAGTGTTTTATCAAAATTATTTTCCATCTATGATAATAAAGGGTTATGTTTCTATCCCTATTATTACAATTATATGATTATGTTGTGATTTAATAATTTTATGAATCCCTTTATCTTATATGAATTGTTTTATGATGTCACGATGTTTATGATTCCCATTTTTATTACATGGGTTATGCTATGATGTTTGGTTTATGATTTTGTGGCACACATTAGAATGGTATAATTATGAGATGGGTGGAACCTATATCTCCCTCCAATGAATTGGATAAAGATTTTATATCTCATGATATAGACATGGCTGGAACGGCAGGTTGAACCGGTTCAGTGAAACAGGACTGAAACGAGGAGTGAACTCGGTTCAGAAATGGACTTTGTCCTCTATGATAGTCTTGGAAATGAGTCTTGACTAATAAGAAATAATTCTCTATGATTATGTGTGTATGACACAAATATTCATGTTTTGACTTATGATTATTGGGATTTCATTTCACTACTATGATTTTTCCCATGTTATGAAATTATGCTCTCTTTTTCAAGTTAAGATTTCCAAAATGCTAGGTTCTTATGAATATGATTTGATTGATATTTCTTTTATTTACCCTTACTAATCATTTGAGCTCACCCTTTTGTATTTTTTCTTTCCCCAGGTCAGGAAGAAGGTTATTAAGTAAGATATTCCAAGAGGGACTATAGATATGATGAAATAAATGGGAGACAGTGTAGACGCCTTATGAAGTAGTTGATTATGTTTCCCAGTTTCTAAAGACACTATACCTATATGGTCCTTTCATGGTTTTGTTATATGTTGTCATAAGTATGCTTCAATATTGAAGTAATAATAATGTATGTAAAGTATGGGTCGTTATAGTTATCCATTGGAGACCCTTCATGATATTTACATGTATAACTAGATATGTAAACATCTTTATTTTTGTTCCTAAAAGTGTCATATTGGATTGATTATTTTTTATGTTGATGTTTATTATTATGCTTTCTCTATTTCATGATATTTATTAGGATTCATACCATTGGAATGTATGGTTTGAGTTTAATATGTATTGTTTTTTCATTTCATTTTGTAGATATGTGCTCATAAATTTATTATACCATCCTATATGGGTAAAACCTCTCCAACATTAATATTTTTCACAGTCACCACTAATCGGTAGCCTTGGGAATACATGGAGGTGTGCCTAAGGTCAATGAAACCCTACTTAATAGCACTTTTCTGGTGGATAATAATTTTGGGGCCACTACAAGTGGTTTTCAAGGAGGTCATTAATAGGATTTTTTAGTAATGTATAGTTGGATTCAAATGAGTTTGAGACTAAATTTTCATTTCTACTGGTGTTACTATTTGGGTTATGGTATACTATAGATTATTTGTGGTAGAAACTAGAAACATAGCTCATGATTTGGTGTAGCCAATCCCATGTACGATGGATGAACCATGTTACCATGGCTGGTAAATGTCGTTCATTTTTTTTCAATTTACAGTTTATATGTTTTCCACCTTAAGTGGTAATCATTTAATGGTATCATTATATATTATTGTATGTGAACATGGCATGGTATAACAAGAAATTCGAATGAGATTCTTTTCCTGGTACCAAAATTGGTGACAATATTCTTGTTTATGTTTTTGTTTAGGCACAAGGTATGTTTTTTTAAATATATATAAATGTCCATGTCATAAATTCTTGTGAATTTTCTTTTCAATGTGATATGCCATGTGGTGTGATATATATATTTGTGTTCCTCTAATATATAAATTTAATGTGATATTTTAATTGGGCATGGAAATTCTAGGGGAAGGTATGTATTATAATACTTGGTGATTTTGATCAACATGTTGGGAGTCAGGGTTTTTGGATTGAGGTGATGTAGTTTGTAAGAATGGGAGAGGGCCACTGTAATTTGATGCTTGGCTCTATTATTTATTGGTAAATAGGCCAAGAGGCTAGGATTATGTATGGCATGGTTGTGATAGGAAATGGAAATATTATTGAGGATGTGCTAACTGTTACTACTATCTATATCTTCTATTCACATATATATAATTGTTATTTCTGACCATGTATTCTATTCAACAGGTTTCCTCCTCGACGGCTCAGATGAAGCATCACTCAGGCGATGGATTGGTGTAGAAAGAGTCTGAGCGGGTTGATACCCTTGAGGTTCACATAGAACATGTACAATCTATGGTTCAGGCGTAGACACAGGTATATGCTCAGGCATAGGTTATAGTGCTACCGGGAATGTGTCAGATCTTATATTGTTTGGTTCATGGCGTGATGAGAATCTCAGAGAATTACTAGTACATGTGATCTAAGGTATCGATAAGGTTTCTCAGGGATCATATCCATCTATGTAATACCACATTTAGGAGATTCACCCACATCCCCCAAGACTTTTTTGGGTTGAGGGTGGTCCATAAAAAGCTGAGAACTGGATCGAGTTGATGCAGATAGTCATCAATCTATTAGATACACTTATAAGGAGGAGGGTGAAACTGGAAAATTATATACTCAGAGGACCAACTAAGCACTTGTGGGATTTGTAAGTTCATGTATACATACATGATGTACTGGCCAAGAACAATTTTGAGCCTTTTTCCGATGCTTTCGCTGGGGCGCGTGCATCCGTCTATGAGGACGCTCTACTGTTGCCCCGCATTCCCACTTTCCAAAGGTGGGTAGCATTCTCTCCTTGTTCAGTTATGTTTTCTCCTTGATCGAAATGGGATAATGGGATGTTGGTTCTTCCTTCCGTGGATTCCTCCTCAGAACTCATCACCTAGTCCGGGTCTCCCTCATAGATTTAAGATGGGTTCGTGAATCTCGTTCCCGGTGCCATATCTTAATGGACGCCAGTTAATTAAACTAATTATATGAGGACATTCCATGTGGCCCTGACATGGTATCAACCTTTGGTCAGAGTAGACGACAACATAAGGCATGTCGAGGCATCTCTGGGCGCGTGGACATTGGGGAACCTGTATTCTTCCTCATAGGAGGGAATCTCAAGGGTGCAGAACCCAAGGCATCCCACATCGAATGCGGGGAATCATATGCCATAGGCATTTCCCTAAGGTTTTCCTCAGCTTCCCATGTTTAACCCATGGTATTCCGCGAGATTAACATCTTGCGGAGACGGTTATGCCAAAGGCGTGTCATCTAAGGTTTTCCTCAGGCATATCATGCTTATCACGAGGTAGGCCGCAAGATTAACGTCTTTTGGAGATAGAATGAGAGTGATCAGAACATCCCATAGAGATGGATTGGAGGTGGTGTCTCTCGTAGAGGGGAGATGTCACACCGTGAAAGCTGAAAGGGACACCACTGAGGGTGGATCAGGGAGTGTTCACCCCAAAATGGGGAAACACCATAGTGTACCATTGGCTGGGATTGAACCTCAGGGAGGTTTCCTGCATACCCTATATAGACAATATGGATCAAAACCCATGTAGTTCGAAGGGGTGATGAATTGGGGTGTACACAGAGGACAACGACCCAGAGACATGATGTGGCTTATGTGTGGATAGCGGCCCATGTACTTCCAGGAGCAGCGAGGAGGTGGATGGCATGATCCCACCAGGATGTGGCAGCCAGGGTGAGAATCATGATGGATGATGGAGAGGTGAATGAAGTGGAGGGGGAATGAAATGGGACCATCTCAAAGGCAACAGTGAACTTGGGCTTGAGCCTCGAATAGACCTCCTACGTATCCCAGTGGCCGGGAATCAATGTCTGCATAGTTTGGGATGGTTCCGGTGAACCGAAGTGAAGGTGGACCTTGTCCCAATGGTGTTGGGCTTGACCCTCATGAGGTTTCCTACGTTCCATGCCTTGACATGGATCAAAGTCCTCGTAGTTCAGAACGGTGCGCTGGAGGACCGACATGAAGCTGGACATTGGTCTGATGGGTGTTGTCAGCGAACCGACGTGAAGGTGCACCTTGGTCCTATGGGTGTCTTTAGTGAACCGACGTGAAGGTGGACATTGTTCTGATGGGTATCGTTAGCGAACCGACGTGAAGGTGGACCTTGGTACTATGGGTATCGTCAGCGAACAGACGTGAAGGTGGACCTTGGTCCGATGGGTATCATCAGCGAACCAATGTGAAGGTGGACCATGGTATGATGGGTATCATCAGTGAACCAACGTGAATGAGGACCTTGTCCAGGGTGGTTGGTGGGCTTGAACCTCATGAGGATTCCTACATACCATGCCTTGACACGGATCAAAGGCCACATAGTTCAAAATGGTTTGTCGGTGAACCAATGCGAGTGAGGACCTAGGTCTAGATGGTGTGGGGCTTACACACAAGGTTGCCCAGGTGTTGGTGAACCGATGTGAAGAGGGTCGGAGTGACCAATGGGTGGTGGACTTGAACCCCTGGGAGGCTTCCTACGTACCATGCCTTAGCATGGATCAAAGTCCACGTAGTTTGGAATGGTCACCACGGCTTACCGCTGGACTGTAATGCATTTTAACATCATGCGGGACAAATGTGTCACCCGAGATGAAGAAACGACATGCGGGGGGCTTGAACCACGTGGAGACTTCCTACAACCCATGAATTGAACTGGATCAAAGACCTCGTAGTTCAAATGGATGTACGGTTTAATGTCATGTGGGACAGCATATAGTTTAATGTCATACTAGACGTGGGCATACAGTTTAATGTCATTCTAGATGGGGGAATACAATTTAAAGTCATGCTGGATGGGGTATTTTCATGGCCCATGCCTACTCTAAGCCCATGTGAGTTGTGCTTGGTGTGAGAAACAAGAGCCAGCAGAGACCTGACGATCACGTCGCGAAGGGTGTGTTCGTGAGAAGCGAAGAGGGGCTTATGCATTAGGCAACCCATGGTGCCGGGACTAACTCCAGGGTGGAGGCCCAAGGAAAAGGATAATGATCTTTTCGGGCTTGAGCCTTGAAAAGGCTTCCTACGTTTCCCCGTGACCGGGAATCAAAGTCCACGTAGTTCTTCTGATGACGTCTTACTACCGATTGGTGGTTTCAACGGCTTACCGCTAGATTGCGCCATAACTACTTACCGCTGAATAAGGATGTGAACGGCTTACCGCTAAATGGGGTCGCAACGGCTTACCATTGTACAAGGATGTCAACGGCTTTCCACTGAATGGGTTTGCAACAATTTACCACTGGATTGGGTCACAACGGCTTATCGCTGGATAAGGATGTCAACATCTTACCGTTGCATAGGATAACAACGTCTTACCACTGATTGGGATCACAACAGTGGATGGGGCTTACATGAGGATGCTTCCCGGGTTCCGCTATGGAGCAGAAATGGTGAACGGAGCTTACGCAAGGAAGCTGTCTGGGTGCCTCTAAGGAGAGGCAATGGTGAATGGGGCTTACTCAAGGAAGATGCCAGGGTGCTGCTATGGACCAGGAATGGTGAATGGGGCTTTTGCAATGAAGCTGCCCAGGTGTCGCTATGGAGAGGCACTGGTGGATGGGGCTTAATCTAGGAAGTTGCCCAGGTGCCGCTATGGAGCGGCTATGGTAAATGGGGCTTACGCAAGGAATCTTCCAGGGTGCCGCTGTGGAGGGGCAATGGTGAATGGGGATTACACAAGGAAGCTTCCTGGGTGCCACTATGGAGCAGCACTGGTGGATGGGGATTACGCTAGGAAGCTGCCCGGGTGCCACCATGGAGCGCCAATGGTGAATGGGGCTTATGCTAGGAAGATGCCCGAGTGCCGCTATGGAGCAAAACTGGTGGATGGGGGCATACGCTAGGAATCTTCCTTTGTGCCGCTATGGAGCGGCAATGGTGAATGGGGATTATGCTAGAAAGCTTCACAGGTGCTGCTATGGAGCGGAAATGGTGAATGGGTCTTACGCTCGGAAGCTGCCCGGGTGCCGCTATGGAGCGGCACTGGTGGACGGGGTTTACACTATGAAGATGCCAGAGTGCCGCTATGGAGCGGAAATGGTGAATGGAGCTTATGCTAGGAAGCTACCCAGGTGCCACTGTGGAGAGGCAATGGTGAATGGGGCTTACGCTAGGAAGCTTCCCAGATGCCGCTATGGAGCGGCACTGTTGGATGGGACCTACGCTAGGAAGCTGCTCGGGTGCCACTAAGGAGCGGAAATGGTGAATGGGGATTACGCTAGGAAGCTACCAGTAATGTCTGCCTCATGTCTGACCAAGAGGGAATCCCAACTCACTGGTGGGTTGAGGTTTATGATTCTACACCTATACGCTAGTGCACAAGTGGGATAACACCAAGTGGTGTTGAAATCATGCCACTGTAATCATGCCATTATGCGTGTTGTGCATGGAGTATAAGGAATCTCTTGTTTTAGTGAAAGAGGAATCTTATGATGGGCACATAGGGTGTACTACAGTTTATAGTCATGTAGATAGGACTACTGGAATCTTATTCTTAGAGCATAAGGCATGTCTCTTATAGGGAAAAAGGCATCCTATGTTAGGAACATAGGGTGTACTAAAGTTTATAGTCATGTAGAAAGGACTACTGGCATCATAAACTTGGAGTATAAGGCATCTCTCGTATAGGGAAAGAGGCATCCTATGTTAGGAACATAGGGTGAATACTATAGTTTATAGTCATGTATATTGGACTACTGGCATCTTATTCTTTGAGCATAAAGCATCTCTCGTATAGGTAAAGAGTCATCCTATGTTAGGAACATAGGGAGAATATTACAGTTTATAGTCATGTATATAGGACTGTTGGCATCTCATGCAAGGAGCATGGCGAATCTCTTGTATTGGGAAAGAGGCATTATATGTTAGGAACATAAGGATTACTACAATTTAAATTCAGGTATATAGGACTATTGGAATCTCATTTTTGAAGCATAATGCATTTTTTGTTTGGATCAAGAGGCATCCTATGTTTGGAATATAGGGATTACTACAGTTTAAAGTCATGTAGATATGACTATTGGAATCTCATGCTTGGGGCATAAGGCATATCTTATTCAGAGCAAGAGGCCTCCTATAATTTGTTAGATATAGATTAGTACAGCTTATAGTCATGTAGATAGGACTATTGGCATCTTATGCTTGGAGCATAAGGCATCTCTCGTATAGGGAAAGTGGCATCCTATGTTAGGAAAATAAGGATTACTACAGTTTAAAGTCATGTAGATAGAACTAATAGCATCTCATTCTAGGATCCAGAGGCATCTCTTTTATTAATCAAGAGGAATCCTATGATTTGAACATAGGGAGAAATACATTTTAGAGTCTTGTAGGTAGGACTATATAGGAATAAGGTGCCAACAAATGGATGGTGTTGGGACTTATGCAAGGGAGGCCCTTTCTGGTTCAACCTGGCATAGGAGCCAAGTGATAGAGTTTGGAGGAGTTTTCTGAGGCATGGTTCGACTCATGGTACTCGGGGAATTGATGATGAGGATCTCAACTCACAACACGGGAATGAAAGCAAGAGGAATATATTGACTCAAGGTGTTTCATGGTGTGTGGAGGAGTCTCTCAAATCATGCTATTCCATAGGTGGAAGGTGGGTGTTCATAAGGGTGAAATGGAAAATCCCGAAGTCCCGGCCTGAAAATATCGCGGTGCGACTCTCCATTTTTCATGGAGGTCTATGACGGTAGCCAAGGGACCAGCCTGGAGGGCCAGGACCGCAGCCCGACACTGACGCTGAGCGGGCTGTGGGGGGAACAGCCCCAACGGTATGGATAGGTGGGCGCGAATGTAGGAGCCTAACTAAGGATAGGTCTTCGTGAAGTAGCTTCGCCGAGAAAAGGTCTCGCGGAGCAGAGGGATCCCACGGAGCATGGGCCTCTTGCGGAGCAAGGGCGGCCCGCGGAGCAGCATCACGGTGCACTGGCTCGCAGAGCATGGAATCACGGAGCCTTGACTCGCGGAGCAGCAACGTGAAGGAAGCTGCTCACAGAGCATGGCCTCGTGGAGCTACAATGCGGAGCTCTTCAGACCGGGAGACCGGCCACACATTTGGAAAAGTGTCAGTCATCGTCCGTAGAAGGGGGGGGGCGAGCTGGGTATTTATAGGCAAGGGCGCCGTGAAGCAGAGCTCACGTGGCGTGAAGACGGAGCTTGCTCCGCGGAGGATTGTGAACGTAAAAGGGGTCCGTAGAGCATCCCACCTCCTTTGCTTCGCGGCAGGTCTTCGTGGCGTGTCACGAACGTCAAACAGGTTCGTGTTGCTTCCCGCCTCCATTGCTTCGCGGTGGGTTCGGGAATTTTAAATTCATTCATGGAGCATCCCACCTCATGTGCTTCTCGAAGGGTCTTCGCTGCGCCTCACGATCGTCAAACAGTTTCGCGGAGCTTCTCGCTTTATTGCTTCGCAATGGCACTCTGCGATCGCGGATGGGGCTTCGTGAATGGGCTTTGCGAACCAGTTTTCCATCCCAACATCATATATCCTTAACACCTAATCCGTAACTCTATTCGGGCCCTACGACCAACCAAATCGAAGCTTGCGAAACAGTCTACGATCTTGGATTGTGTATGGAATCATTTGGAATATTTTGTGGACGCATTATCTAGGGTCTATAGAACCCAAGATCTCTGATCATTTCTTTCTAAAGATTCTACAATAGGATAGGGATTAGGAGTTCTTGAGCTTTCAGTAGGGCGACACTTCCATCATGGACTATGTAGATAAGTTCATGGAGTCATCTTTCATCACACGTAGTATGGTGAGTGATGAAAATTCATCGTCGATTCACATTGAATATGGCTTATGGAATGACATTTAGGTGCAGTTAAACATTTTTAGGTTGGCCTCATTCTCAATGTAAGTGAACCAGGTGCCCATAGATGATGAGAACCTAAGAAATATGTCATACTTGATCCAGGCAGTGGAATTAGGTAATTTTTGTGGTGGTGCTTCAGATATAAGGATGCGGTGCTGAGACGAGTTCTAGCAGTGTGGCTAGGAAAATTACTCAAGTGGACCTCTTTACAGTGGATCTTCTATGGTTTAATTTTTGTGTGGGTAGCCATGACATGTACAGACTTAGTTTCAGTGGCTTATAAAGTGGTTTCAGTCATGTCGGTAGGTTTATAATATAGAGGGGTTCAGTAGGAATACTTCACAAATATCAATTAGATAGGGAACATTGTAGACTTGAGTGTCTTATATTAGGTTGGGATCAGTTCTAGGTGACGATAACTGAGATTAAGCTGCATGAGATGTTCATGGAAGAGAAAGAAGGACCCAGTATTGGGGTAAGTGGTTGGTGGCTGGTGATGCACCATAAAGAGGCTATGCTTCAGGTAGTCAGTCATCAGGCGATGTGTATTCCATTGAGCTACCAAGATCTGATTAGGTTGGTGATCTAGATTCATTCTGTGGTATGTCATGGTCATGACTAAGTTTCCCTCTTTTTTTCTTTTGGTATGGCCTTTGAGGCATGTCCATTTGAGTTCATTAGGTGCATGAGTTGTATATGCGGACTAACTAAGAGATAGTTTTTAGGTTGGAATCTGCTCTAGTGTGTGTATATATATATTTGTGTGTGTGTCTGTTTGTGTGTGTGTGTGAGGTTTGTGACATTAGGTTTTCTATGTTATAATCGTTTGGGGTTGGATTTATTATGGTCTATGGAATTAGTGAATCATAGTGATGTGGGTTTTTAAGGTGCGTTGGAATCCAGGTACTATTTTCATGTTGGACTTGATTGGGGTGAGAGGAACTGGGGTTTGATTTGAGCATCTATTGAGATGAAGGGCCTCATGGGTGCCATGTGTTACATGGGAATGATAAGGGAACCGATGTTGTGCGGGATTTTAATGGTTGTTTGGTATGACATAGGGGAACATGATGTGGTGTAGCAGTGACTATGTGTCATTGTAGGACTTTCAAGTCATGGAATTGGTTGATTTGACATTGTTTGATTTTGTTTTTCATCAGGATGGACCAAGGTAGGTCACTCTTAATATGAGGATCCCCCACCATTGAGGTAGTTGACATGTTCTCTTAAGACTGGGGTAGTCTAGGTTATCATAAAGGGGACAAGTATGTTCGGTAACATCTCGATGATTTTTTTGATAGCTCAAGGATGATCTCTGATTAGGTTGGGAGATTGTAATCTCTCTGGTTTTTTAGTCGTGTCGAAGAGCTTTCCATTATGAATTTTTTAATTAGTGGGTATACCAATGTATTTTTTGATCATAGAAACATAATTGGGAGTTTTCCTTTAACCCTATATATTGTGTTGGGATGGGATGAGAGCCTTTACAAGTTCTTCAGGTGTTTAGATGGGTTTTGGGTGTGTTGGAGGCCTGAAGGCCTACTATAGAGTTGTAGGATAATGGGTACAGTTTAGGACGAACTGTGTGGCCTCTTCCATCTAATTGTGAACCTTTATTTGAACTACTACATGGTTTGGGTAAACCATATGGGGGAGGTCCTTGGTCGTGCAACCGTATCTACAGTTTTTTAGAGGACTCCACGTGGTTCTCACATGGTTGGATAAAACCTTGCAGAATACCACAAGGTTAGATTCATATAATAAATAATCTTCCATTTTAGCACACATAGTTTTCACATAGTTTGGAAAACCAGAAAACTAACCATGAATCCTTAAAAATGTCTGAGTTTTTTTCTTTTTTCTCCCTTATATTTATTTTTTTCTCCTCTTTATCCCTTCATTATAAAACATAATATTCGAGGAGGCCTATTATCTTTATCCCTATGGGATGATCTCATATCTTCATTGGTGCTATGTTTTTAGATCTGTCAGGTGTCTTGGAACAACATCAGTAAGGATTATCACACCCATTCCTCTCTTTCATTTTACTTTCACTTCATGAAACACTAAATCTATTTGAGCTATTTTACTTTATTTTCAGGGTGATCAAAAGAATCATAAATTTCATCCAATCCTCTTATAGTTATTGGAAAATACTAGGCATGCCTATGTATTTGAGTCCAAGGTAGGTGGTGAGTACCTTTATTTATTTTTTTATCTTCTATTTGAGAGGGAGGTTTTTAGTATTCCATTCAATAATTGAGATAGGCCCTCATGAGTGATATTAAATTTATCGTATGGCCTCATGGGATTTCTTTGGGAATTCCTTAGCCATATTTATAAGTGTGATTTCAGGTTATAGGTTGTTGAACACCTTTGGTAGTTAGGTTAGGATGAGTCCTTTTTTAAAATTTAGATTTTCCTTTTATGTAAATATGATTATTCATCATCTTCCAATAATGATTCTAATTCCTCAATATATTATTTGTATGAATATATGGTTAGAATATTCATAATTTTAAAAAGATTATTGAATTATTCAATATTCAAAAAAGTAAACATAAGTATCTTCTTGTATAAAATAAGAAATTAAAATATAATCATTCAAGATCAAATGATAAATTATGTAATGGTCTGGAAAGTGTTCGACAAAAAGTATTATAATTAAATATTATTATTCAACAAATGTGGAATCTAAAAGAATTAAATTTTATTAGTTTTTTGTGGAAAATTATAAACTTCTAAATGGAATTTAAATATTCCTGGAAGGTATATCCACTTCTGTTCAAGGAATAATAAGTTTTGATAAAATCATGAGTGTGGATAAAATGATTAAAATATATCTTTTATATGATAATATTTTACCAAATATGTATTAGAACATTTTAGTTAAAGGTTAATGTTGAAAATTTTCAAGTGTTATATACATTATTTGTAAAATAAAGGGTCATTATGTAAGTTAATGTTCCTTGAACTTTCAATAGTTTCGTGGTCAAAATAAGGAATTTATCTCAAAATATTTAACTTCATGGTTTACTATAAAAGCTTTCTTAAAATTGGTTTTGGTTACCAAAAATTCATTTTCTAACCCAATTACACACAAATCTGAATGGGTTCCAAAGACTTCATTAATATTTTGATGTACGAAAGATATTTTGGAAGTAGAAAATGGGATGTGTGGGATATTGATAGTGGATGGTTGCGATATATATTTGGTGATACATATAAATTTATATATTTTAATATGGTTAATAGTGGTATAGTTACATTCAATTATTATTCAAATGTAAAAGTAAATGTTTTTAGAAGTTTCAGAATTTTAAATTCTGTTGTTATCTCTATGGGGTTTTTTATGTTTTTATACCTAAACTACTATGAATATCATAGAATTATGGTGATTAAATGATTTTGAAATATGAAGATGAAAAATTCCAATTATTTATGAATAATATATCTAGTTTCAGTAAAAAAATATAGGATGAAATTTACTCAATAAATATTGTTGATATATATATATATAATGAAATTTGTTTAATTTTTTCACAATCTAACAATGTTTTGTGGTGTCAGATATCAGACCTCGAAAAATATAGTTTGTTACATAATCTATCCAAAAATAAAAAGTTGACATAAAAACATAATAGAAATGGGATAACACATATATATGTGACTAATTCTTAAAAGGTAAGTATCCTAAGGATTCTTTCCAGTATGTCTAAGAGGTAAAAACATCCATACTACTTTATATTTTTCATCTGGATTTATTTGGTTCCATAAAATCTCATAGTTTTCAGGGAAAAATATATTTTTTTTATTATTCATGGTTTTTTTAAATTTAAATAATCTTATTTTTTAAAAAATAATGTATATACTTTGTCTATATTTAATTAATATTTTAAATTATTTTAAAAATAAAAAAGGTTGAATTATTTTTTCAATTAGAAGTTATAGATAATATTATATTTTGAATCTATAAATTGATAAATTATATGAAGATAATTGGTATAGTCATGAATTTTCACCCCCTGGGACTCCATAATAAATAGCATGGATGAAATGAAAATGTATGAATTTATACGAAATGTATATGAAAATATTAAATGAGTACACTTTTCGAAAATATTATTAGGAAGTAGTTGTTATGTAATGTTATCATGTATCTAATAAAAGTTTACTTAAACCACTATAAAAGAAAATAACTTTTGAAAAATATAAGATAATATATCCTAGAAGTAGTTTATTTTAGAGTATTTGGCTATAAATTCTACCTTCTTAACACTAAATATTTATTAGAAAATTTTATTCACTATTAGATGAAGGTATTTTTCAATGGTATTGTAATTCCATTAAGGTATATTGATTTTATAATAAATTAATATATGTATTTGAATAATATGTGAAAATTGATTTTAATGATAATAATTTAAAGGAAATAAATCTGATATAGAATATTTTGGGAAAAAGTATAGATGTTTTAACTTTTGGGGTCACAAAAAATTAAATTTAAATCAATCTATTGAGGGGGTGTGTCTTTATCATAAATAAAACACAAAAATCTATGATGATCATCTGGTAGAAAATTTAATTGTTGATATAATTCTTAGTGTTAAAACCATAACTACCTTAAAAAATCAATCTTCTTTTCAAATTTTTATTTCTTATTTTGTTCTTAAATATATATATTATTCATTATCTAATTCAAACTATATTTTTTATATGCATGGAGAATTAATTCAGTTCTATTGTAATAAACTCTAGACCTAAGTTGGAGCCCCAATGGATCAAAATATGAATATAACCAAAGGGATATTTAGATATAAATATATTAATCTAGAAAAATATTTATAAAACATTCCATGTTAGTTTCTAAGGTCACAATCAAGAAAGAGGGATTTATTTTGAATAATCATTTATTTTGGAATCTTAATTAGAAACATCATTAATTATTTTTTAATATTAATCTCAATATGAAATTAAGTATCACCAAATTAATTAAAAAGGTTATTTTTTAATATATTTATTTCTAAAAATTTATTTTGTAAATTTTAAATGAGTTTTGAGAATAATTTTAAACCTAGACATGTTTTAATGGTTTTGAAAATAATTTTATTGTTTGATAAAATATCCTCGAGGATGGTATGATAGGTTTCCATTATTTATTTTGAATATAGTTTTTGAATAAGGATTATGTGATCCAATATTTCATAAAAAAGGGATTCTAAATATGGTTTAATTATTCAAATATATGTTGATTATGTTATATTTATATCCTCAAGTGATCTAATTTATTATTATCTTTTAAATATAACGTCTTGAAGGTTCTAAATGAGCCTTATTGGTGAACATAAATTATTTTTTTATTTTCAAATAGTTAAAATAAAATATTTTATCATTCTTAATAATCCAAAATATGTCAAGGTAGTAGTTAAAAGGTTTTTTCTTGATTATTGAAAAAATTATAATATTCAAATGAAAACATCAAGTAGATTTATTATAATGAAGAAAGAATAAAATCTTTATTTTAATATGTTCAGAGTTGTGATTGGTTTTTCACATTATTTGAAATAATCTTCACCAGATTTTTAGTTCTTTGTGTGTATAATTCCTAGATTCTATCATATTAATAAATAAAGTCATTTTATGTTTTTTAAATGAATAATTAATTATATCAATGAATATCTGAATATCATGTTATTTTATCCTTCAAAAACATCATTTCAACTAACTAGTTTTAAATATTATTAATTTTTAGTCAAAAACTTAATATGAATAGTAGAACAATAATTTTTCACTTTTTAGTAAATTTTTATTTTCATGGAAAACTATGAATCAAAATTTTGTGGCTTTATTAACTCATAAAGGTGGGTATAAATTTTATCTTTATTATTTTTAAGAATATTTATATATTCAACACACACTTATTATTTTGTTTTTAATTTTGAGAATATGTTTATTTATTGTGGTAATATATATATAATTTAAATCTCTAAAAAAACATTTCAATACTATAGAACTAAAAAAAATTTATTTAAGTTTCATTTTATCATAGATCATGTTCCAAAAGGAAAATATTAATTTGAAATATATTTCTAGACAAGTTCAATATACTAATATTTTTAAACCCATTGATTTAGCTTTGTTTGATAAAATCTTATTTTAACTTGGTATACTAGAAATCTAAATTTCCAAAACATATTTAGGGGTAATTAAACTAAGTTTTTCACTAATCAATTAATTTTTATGGTATTAATGATAAATTATAATTCAAGTTGCTATATTTTTCTATAATATTCATATATCAATTAATTCACTAAAAGTCATTATTTTATAACCTTGAAATTTTTTTATAGTGCCTTGATGATTCTAAAAAAATGAGAATTTATAGTATTATATAATAGTAACTTTTTAGGTGTTCACACATTGTTTTATAATTAATTAGTGTATAGGAAGTATAGTTATATGATTAAGATAAATTTTTAGGTCATTTTTATTCATATTAATCATTAAACGGGAGATTTTCTTCTTTAATGTATACATTTGAAGAGTTAATTTCTCTCCCAGTATTCATTAAGGGCGATATTTTTGGGTTTTGTGTTAACATTAGAAGGAATAGTTTTTTCCCATTAATATATTTTAAATATTTTTAAAATATATAAAATAGATATTTATTGAATCATTTTGATCATTTCGAAACACAGAAGAATTTTGAATCTTGTTTTGTAATTATCTAAAAGGGGGGAATATTGATGTGGTTCCTCAATAAACTTTATTTTTATTTTGATAATCAAAAATACTTTTTATTACCTATTTATGATTTCTAATAGATTTTATTTTAGTCCCTTTTTCTACTATTATAAATTAATTTAAGTTTGATGTTAATCTTCCTTTAAACTATTCGTATAATTTCAACAACGTCTTACCCTTTTATTAGAAATAATGAACCAAAAATGAGTAAAAATTTTATAGTTTTGAGAATCCATGGGAAATAATGGATCTCTTATGAGTATTCCTCTTGAGAAATGTTTTTTACTTCTATTTAATATGATTATTCTTCCATGAGTTATTATTATCTTCTACGAGTATTCTTATGTGGGAGATTTTTTACTTCCGCGAAATGTAATGATTATTTCATCGATGAAATGAACATTCCCTGAGATGTCCTATTCTTTGGTGAGTGAAATATAAATTTGGTGTGATATATTGTAATTATGCGAGTGGGATGGATCATCTATAAGGTGGAATTAACATTTTATAAGAAAGGTTTAACCTTCTTTGATAAGGAATGGGGCTTCCATAATGGGTCTTATGTGAGGAGAAGTCTAGAGATTCTATGAGTATTTTATAATGAGGTTTCTTCTATGTGAATAAATGGTTATTCCATAATAGAAAATATTTAATAAAAAATGGAGATTTCATGAAGTGAATCATATATCTTCTAGGAATCATCTTCGGTGATTTTCAAATTCACCTATTTACTTTATGTTTTTTGATTTCAAAACATTATTTGTTCTTTATACACTTTAATATTATAATTTAGTGAATATTCATTTCACATGTTTTTTAGTTTAATTATTCCTTAATTTATAAATAATTATTCAAATCATATATTATTTTTTTATAATAATTTATGTTGTATTAAAAACGAATTAAATATAATCATGTGTGGACTTCTTTCATGGAACATGAACTACTTAAATTTTAATTATATTAATTATGGATAGTTTCCTAGGTACACAACATGGGAGTGTTCCAAATGTTATTTAATACTAATTATTAGGGAAATTATGTTTTTTATTAAATGTCATAAAATAATTTATTATACATCTTATTTTCTTTTATATATTGCCAAATATATCCAACATGAATATGTTTTTTGGCACGATAAATAGAAAATTAATGTGATATAGTAATATCGAATAACACTGATGTAATTCATTGAAATTACATGTGTGTGATGATTTGGAAAATACAAAATGTGGAAATGTTAATATTTTAAATTTGTTGTGTATGAAATAACTCTTTATATTATGATTAACGAAATCAAATCAAAATAATGAGGTTTGGGATATTATAAAAATGTATTATGTGATTCACCGTTTAAATAAAAAATAGTTCTCTCATTAACATTACATATTTGATCCTTTGATATCATAGAAGGGTTTATATCCTTGACCCTTTTATAATTTCATAATTTATGTAGTTTCCAAAGTTCTTAATTAACTCTTTATTTTATATAATTAGTCATTCTAGGTTATATAGACCATAACATATAGGATTTGGGTAGTAATACACCATACAAAAGGTACAGGTTATTCTATAAATGGTAATGGGAAAGAATATCGGTTGTGCTATGATCTTGGTAAAAGATAGTGTCTAGTTCTAACTCCACTTAAAAAAGGATGATTTTTTGTTGTTCCTCTAGGTTTTTAGAATCAATGGTGATCATTTTGACCCAATATGTTAACAAAAATATTGTCTTGGGGTGTGGATCTAGGGTTTAAAATGTTTTTGTAATGATTTATGACTCCCTTTAAAAGTCATAGATTATATTATAGTGGGTTGCTTCTCTCAGGAATTTTGAGAGGGTTGAATATTGGAGTATCATTAAACTACTACAATAACAATTTTATTTATTTATCTTTATATTTATATTATATTAACCTAAATTTGATAATTTGTTAAAAATATCCAAAAAGGAAAATTAAACCACCACTATTGACCATTTGACCATTCTAATCATCACCTAACATCCTTTTCAAAGATTGGAAATATATTCTTATAAAAAAAGAATAGTATTTAACTATAATTAACAAAGTAGAACAACTATTACAAAAACAAATTCTAAAAGAACTCATCATGTGTAAATTTATAAATGATACTCCCAATTATTCGTACTTTAGAACATTATTTACATTATCAAGAAAAACATTTTATTTAATGGCATGTTTGTAGATTTTTTCTTGAATGTAAAAAAATTCTATATTATTATCTTTGTACATAAAATCTGGATGAAGTTATAATATTAGTAAATTTATCCATTTAATTGGAGGGGTAAAGGTACTCTCGAAAGTTATTTTTTAATTCATAGTTGATCCATTAAATATTTTTTATTTAAACTACTATTTAACTTTTCTCTTCATTTTGAATAAAATAAATCAATTTAGTAATATTTCATTATTTTTAAATGATTATTCTTAAAAAAATAAAATGAGCAATCCTTTTAATCAACATATTGTTTTACCATAATAAATAACCGTGTATCAAATGTTCCAATAACAAGTTTGATTATCTAAATATCCATATCTTATTTTGGAAGAGTTAGCTCAATACTTGACTCACATGATATATAAATCCCTACTCTCACGTGATATTCTTGAATTTAATTGTTATCTATAATTTCTCATATGATATGTAATCATCTACCCACACAGTAAGGAAATGGTTTGGTGATTATTTATTGAAATCATAATTAATTTCAACATATTGGAATTTATTACATGAAAGGTATTAGGGGTTATTTATTTATCATTTATCAGTAAATGTTATTACATAATGAATTACCTTGTATAATTTAGCTCTTTTAGGGGAATGGTTAGCTTAAAATCATGGTTTGTCTGTTCATGTGGTGGTTGTTGAGTTATTGTTGCTTCTTCTTGGTGTCATCACATTAATGTTTCAATGAAATCAGACTACCAACTAATGTTTTCATTTGGAGAATAAATATATTCCATTATTTATTTTATTCTCTCAATAGTATCCCACTATACCTTTTAATTATCAGTATATGTTTTAGGAAAAACACTAAAACCCACAACTCAGACATGTCCATATTATTCCTATTGCATCATCACCACTAAATTTAGTCATCTGTTAGGTACATCTGATAATGATTCATTTTTCTAAATTTAATAAAAAAATATAAAAAATAAGTACACATTGTAAGTTAATAATAATTTAAAGTGGGAAAAAATTTTATTATGCCATGCATAGATTTGAATCCCATTATCTTTTGGTATTTTCATCGACCAGTATTCCTTATTTATTTATATATGCCTCTTTCTATACAACATGTTGTGAAATAGACATAGGTTTGTATTCTGATTCATCAATATTTATTAAAAAAATGAAAACAATTATGTTTCTATTTCATGTCAGAAAAAAGTAAATTTTATATTTAAAATACTTACCATTTTTTTCAAGTGAAGAACACTACCATCCTTTCTTTAGATGAGATGATATATTTTATCAGATTTCATCTGTAATTCATTGTTTTATTACCAAAAATTTATATTAAAATATTAGTAATTTGAGTATTTTTAATAAAATTAAGGAAATTGAAAACTTACTAGATAATATTTATAAAACATAGTTTTTAATGATTTAATCAATTTTTTAAATTTAAAGACAAAAAAAATTTATAAAAAAATTAATTATAAATGTTATTGGCATACAATTTTAAAATTCTACTGTTTAATAAAATTTTAAATTAATATGGGAAAATATTCATCTATATTTTGTGAATGTGTTTACTAATAAATTGAATTCTATTTTAGAACATCAATTTTTAATGGATGAAAATTTAATTTGGAATTTAAATATGATTTTAAATGATAAATTTGAATTATCTTTCCATAAATTTAAAATTGAGTAATAATTTTTTTTAAGTAAAACTCAATTTATATATAATGGAATTTAAAAGTTCATAATGAAATTTTTAAACTTACCCAAGTCACCACAAGAAACATTTCCTAGCTCACAGTCACTCAATCTATCACACTGCCGCCTTGTAGTTTGTATACTAATTGTGTTAACTCTCAAGTGACCATGGATTCAAAGAGAACCTACCGTATCACTAACCTTCCATTCCACTCATCATCAGTCTACTTCCTACAAAATGATATAAGCTACTAAAAATTCTCCCTCATGGTCAACCTATTTGCCCCATCCACTATAACACTACTCCATGGTCTCTCCATCAACAAAGATCCACCTACTGCATAAATAAATCAAAGTTTTTCACCCTTACTAGAAACCTACATCACATTCACCTTAATTAGTCAATATCTTCTACAGAGAAATAAACCACGCATGAACATTAAAGATTCCATGAATAGAAAATTGACTGAACTTATCTAGAAAAACACACTATACTCTATCTCTATGGCCAACCACAAACAGAAATGAATGCACTCATAAAGCACACTAGTGGATAATGATTCCTCTAGTTCAGATTAAAAATTCCAACCTCGAGCAATGAATTCAGGAAGACGATCCTTTTTGGAAATGTGAACCAACACCAAAATTTATCAAACTAAAAATTAAAAAAAATTAATGATAAAAGAAACTCAAATTACAATTTATATAAAGACTTATTAAAATCGGTAGAATCCTGAATGAAAAACTGAATATCAGTGAGTTTCATGGTCAATAGGCAGGATGAAATTTTTGGCTACTTTAATAAATAATAAACATATAAAAAAATAATATATGGATATAGAATCATGATGATTGAAGATGCATAATGGGTTTGATTATAATGAGAAAAAAATAAATCATTTAAAGAGGAATCAATTGTGACTAATCCCTAAAGTGAAGATACATTAAAAATATATAATCATTGGTCACAATTATGAAATATAAAATAACCTTGATGATACTAATGTTGGATATATCTTACTATACTTTTGATAGAAGGAGTTGTATATTTGGATGTACAAATTGAAGCAGCCAAAAAATGTGTTCAATTGTGTCTTCCATGTAAATGTTTAAGATCAAATCCGGTGAGACCTCCTTCCTCCCCAATATTACAATTATCATGATAGGGGCTAATGATATACATTTTATTAATGAAATTACTTGTTGAATCCATGATAGCCAAACCAGTGTAGCATCACCTAGAACACTACCTCAACTGCAAGATAACATCATTCCATGCACCCAATAGCTACCATGATGTCACATTTTCTAACATCTCAGGTTAGATTCCACTATTAAACTATAGTAATTTAATATATGGCCTGATTTCCCCAAGATCATATTTAATTCATTTCAAATACCACCATTTCAATTCAGTCTACATTCCTACAGAAAATGTGATATTATCCTTCAGTTCATAGTATCACACTTGGGATCAATCACCTAAAAAAATTTGATCGAACCCACACCACCATATTCAAGGCTTATCCCACTTATAAAAAATAATGACACCATTCTATCATCCACAATTGAATACCAAAAAAACCCATTTCAAAAAAATTATTCCCATGATTATTATTCCATAATTATTGCATTGGACCAAGAAAATTTGAAACCAACCATTCAATGTCCTTTTTAGGCCCAATCTCACCCGAATATATGGATCATCTAAAATGTCATGACCCCCTCCCACCAAAGATGCCCCTCCTGAGCCGGAAATGGTCAAAGGGAGATAATGACCCCCAAGTCCCGCCACTAGTAGGCCCCGGGGTGGTGACTAGCACCAAGGGTATGAGTTTTCACAAATATGGGAGGCATTGCCCTTTTTTTATTTAGGATTGGGAAATAGGATAAGTAAACCACCAAAAAAGGAAAAGACAAGTGTATATAAACAAACCCGAACCAAGACCACATGCATGTTCAAATAATTTAATAAAAAGGTACAAGTACAAGAAAGGTCAAAGTACAATACCAAAAGAAAACAAGGTACAACAATAGCAACAACTCCAACTGTCTGACTAGTAGGGTCCCGCACAGCCCTGGTAGTCCTCTTGGAAACCTGAAAGTAAACGTAGGGTGAGCATACAAGTATACTCAGTAGGGAAACCTAAAGCTCTCGTGCACAAGTGGGGAGACATCCTAATTTCCTGTGATAACAACAGATAAAACCTAGAAAGGAATTCTATCCACCCAACCTCACCAGCCAAACTCACCAAAACACAAGCACAACAGGTAGTAGTATATAAGAAACAAGATTATTGGGTACCCCACACCATTTCCCAGTAGTTAGCTGCTCTTCCTAATGGTGAACATCCAGACACTGCCACACTCTCCCTGCCCGCAAACACCTGGGCCTCACAACCATGTATCTCGTCGGTACACACCTGGGCCTCACAACCACGTATCCCGCCCGCACACACCTTAGCCTCACAACCACGTATCCCGCCCGCACACACCTGGGCCTCACAACCACATATCCCGCTCGCACACTTCTGGTCCTCACAACCATGTATCATGCTCGCACACACCTGGGCCTCATCCCGAAGATTCTTGGGAACCAGTAGAACATGCCCAAAGAGTCTTGGGCTAAAACCACCCCAATGAAAACCTTCCCAAAAAGTCTTTGGTGTAAGGTCGCCTCAAGCCATCATAGCCTAGGGGAGATGGAGCGGGAATGAGCTAGTAACTAAGTAAAAACACCCTCTCCCATGAAATGGGAGTGTTCAGCACTAAGTGCTCAACATGGGTGGGGTGCAATAAAACAAAAAAGATACAGATATATATATGTATAATAGACAGAAATCCCAACTTATGGCTTCTAAACAAAGAAACTGAGCATGTTCCTCGGCACTTCTACTATAATGCATGAATACAAAAAACAACCCCAACACCATTTAGGTTTTCACGTTTCAGAAGAATTAGATTATTTAGTTCCTTTACTACAGGTCAACAATCCATAACCAACCACATCGATCATTCGTAAAACATATCCCTTCCATCCACAAATCATTTTAGGAAAACACAAGAAACACAACCAAGACCTTCTTATCAACAAACCAACCCCATTGATTATTAATCCCATTCCATTACCATGACCCACCATTCATTAACTCTTCCAATTTTTATTTATTATTCACAACCCGTAGCCCGTTCACACATTTAACCCATCCCTGCAGCCCCGCTGCAAACTACCATAACCACACGAAATCATGTACGTCATTATCCCTTTAATACCATTTATCGCAGCCCCGCTGCCCATCACAACATTCACACCAACCCACAGCTAAGTAAACCACAGCCTCGCTGCTCACCCCATCCATAGCAACCCACAAAAACACCCCCATCACATGACGCATATCCAAGACAACACCCACATATTCATTATTCCATTTTGATTAACCGGGGTGATCACACAAGGGTTCCAGATTTTTACATCCAACTTTACGTGATTAACCAATTTCCACATTCCAAAATGTTCCATCCATAAGAAATTCCAGAAGGAGAGGGAAACATTTAATCGCGTAAGCAAAGGCCCCCAACGACCTTGATTTTCCGTAGGAAAAAGCTCATTCAATTCACAACATAATATCACAGGATATAAAGTAACAGCAATCAAAACTTCCCATCCCTGTTCTTTAACCATTTATTATCTTTATTTAAAGGTTCAACTCTTCCTCATGAAAACAAGAGGATACCCACCCCGCATGATGCACAAATTAGAGAGACGAAGGTAAGGATCCCTACCTCAACAGGTTCCTGATCGAAACACTACCCCGAATCAACTTTAGAAGAAGTCTGTCGGCGTCTGTAACTTCTGTCGGGTCCCGGAAAAACCTCCTCAGGTGGAATTCGGAAAGGAATGGCCGAAGGAAAGACAACGTATCCAAGCTCAGATGTATCTCCTCGTCGTTATGATCCCGTGGCCGCGGACGGATCATAAATCGGAGCTCGGGCGAAGATGTTATTGAAGGAAGAGCCTTCGAGTCTCTTGAGAGAGCTCTGCTCAGAGGAGAGGGGAGGAGAGGCGGTGAGTTGAAAGGAGGAGGGGACCCCTCATTTTATAGGATAGAAAAGGAAAATTACACAGTGTGTACTTTATGGTACACGGTGTGTACTCGGTAATTTTACACGGTCTCCACGCGGCTTCCAACACGGCTCCGCGGCCATTGACTGGTCAACACACGGTTTGAGGGTAACGCAAACGTGGGGAAGGACTACACGGAGTGTAGTTTGGACACACGACGTGTTCTCATTTATTTCACAAGACAAGGACACAGCTCCAACATGGAACACTTCCATTGACTGGTAACGCGTATGCGGGCACGGACTACATGGCATGTAGTTTAGACACACGACATGTATCCATTTCTTTCACACAGCGAGGGCACGGCCTGCAACACGGGGTATACTCGTAAAGGGGGTACACGGCTTGAACTCAAACTACACGGCATGTAGTTTCAAAATTCTGGATAGTGTGGGAAAAGTCCATTTTACCCTCCAAAACACTTCTTTTGGCAAATGAATGGGCCGGAGAGGTCAGAGCCATTACATCAGATACCTCTTAAAACAATCTCGTCCCCGAGAATTCAAAAACCATCCTAGAGGAAACCCAACAAGATACCTCTTAGGGTTCCCATTATAACAGGAACCCAACCAACAAACCTAATCATATGTGTTAAAAATTCCTTCTCCTATGTCGAGATATTATCCGCTTTAGGCGGCACTGACTCGCCTGCACGGGTTTAATCGCATCCTCATTAATGTGTCTCGATTAAGAATTGGGTCTTCCCACTTTCATACATTAGGATTTTTTTTTCAACATGCACTACCCCCAACACCACACAAACAACACACTGCCTGATCATGTGGGTTTGGGAAATTCCTTCTCCTATGTTGAGATATTATCCGCTTTAGGCGGCACTGACTCGCCCGCACGGGTTCAATTGCATCCCCATTAATGCGTCTCGATTAAGGTTAGGTTTTTCCCCTTTCCCACACATCCGGACATGTTAAACATTACCATGGAACACAGAAACAAAAGGTATCACAACCGACAATCCAATCATTCCATATAACAAGGGTACATAGTACAACATCAACACAATGCTCAAAAGAAAAAGGGAAAACACAAGTCAAAACAACTCCAGGTACTGAGCGTGCATCTAGGTCTCCCATTCCCAAGTGCTCTCCTCGTGGCCGCCATGCCTCCACAAAACACGAACCAACGGAATGGTTCGTCCACGGAGCCCCTTCTCCTTACGACCCTTGATTATGACTGGTCGTTCCTCGAAGGTCACGTTGTGTCCCATATCTAGCTCTCCCCAGTCGATAACGTGAGAGTCATCGTGTAAGTACCGACAAAGCTGGGAGATGTGGAAGCCGTCATGAAGCTTCTCCAACTGAGGTGGGAGGGCCAATTGATATGCCACCTCCCCAACTCGCCTCAACACCTCAAAAGGCCCGATAAACCTAGGTGAGAGCTTGCTCCCTTTCCCAAACCTCTGTTGCCCCCGTCGAGGGGAACCCTTCAAGAAAACATGATCTCCCACCACGAACTCCAAGGGCCTCCTCAGACGATTAGCATAAGACTTTTGTCTGTCCAGAGCCGCTTTCATCCTCTCACATACAAGATGGACTTTCTCTTTGGTTCTCTACACTACCTCTGGTCCAAGATCACCTGTCTCACCAACCTCAGCCCAGCAAATGGGTGAACAACATGGCCGTCCATAAAAAGACTCAAACGGTTCCATGCCAATAGTAGAGTGGGAGATGTTGTTGTAGGAAAACTCTGCTAAAGGCATGTGTCGTACCCATGATCCTCTGAAATCCAGAATGCATGCTCGCAGCATGTCCTCCAACATCTGGATAGTCCACTCTGTCTGCCCATCGCTCTAGGGGTGGAAAGCAGTGCTAAGGCGTAGTTGGGTGCCAAACGCATGCTGTAACCCCATCTAGATCCGTGAGGTAAACCGAGTATCCCAATCTGAGACGATAGTATTTGTAACTCCATGCCAACGTACCACCTCGTCAACGTACCTCTGTGATAAGGTACTCACTAGGCCTGACTCCTTAATTGCTAAGAAGTGGGCTGATTTCGTCAGCCTATCCACAACTACCCAGATATCATCATAACCACCCTGAGCTCTGAGTATTCTTGTGAAGAAGTCCAGTGAGATGTCATACCACTTCCACTCGGGGAAATCTAAAGGATGCAACACACCACTGGGAACATGGTGTTCAGCCTTCACTTGCTGACACACTAGGAATTTTGCCACAAACTCCGCCATTGCCCGTTTCACCCCAAGCCACCAAAACTGTTCCTTCAGGCCTTGGTACATTTTTGAAACTCATGGATGTACTGCCAAGGCTGATCTATGGAACTAATGGATAACTCCTTCATGCATTGCCTCTGGATCAAACAACCTTCCATGGAAAATCATCCGATGTAGGTTTTCTTCTGACCATCCTTCTGGAGGATTCCCCTGATCGACACGATCCCGCATCACTTCCGCCTCGAAGTCCCCCCACTGAGACTCTCCCACCTGCAACAACAAGGAGGACTGCACCGTCTTCTGAAACAAACATCCTCTAGCACCTTCTACTCTGGAATCCATGTGCAAGGCAGCCAACTCTCCCATCGCCTTCAAAGCATCAGTGGATTTCCGAACTATTTCCTGATGCGACATTTTGCTCAGGGCATCAGCCACAACGTTGCCCTTACCTTCAGTGTAATAGATCTCAAAGTCGTAGTCTTGGAGAAACTCGACAAATCTTCACTACCGTAAGTTCAGGTCACGCTGGGAGAAGATATAACGTAGGCTCTTGTGATCTGAGAAGACCACAAAGTGCTCCTCAAAGAGGTAATGTCGCCACAACATCAGTGTGAACACTAATACTGCATGCTCTAGGTCATGGGTGGCATAGTTACGCTCGTGAGGGCATAACTGTCTAGACCCGTAACAGATTACTCCCTTCTTCTGCATCAGCATGCACCCTAGAACAAGGCCAGAATTATCACAAAACACCTTATACAACAACCCTTCCTCTAGAAACATGAGTATGGGATCACTACCAACTTCTCCTTCAGGTATTCAAAAGATTTCTAGAACTTCTCACTCCATATGAAGACCTGGTTCTTCTTTGTCAAAGATTTCAATGGAGAATCAACTCGAGAGAAGTCTGAAACGAACATCTAATAGTAACCTGCTAACCCCAAGAAACTACGAACAACTGCCGCACTCTTGGGTGCTGCCCAAGAAACAATTGCCGCCACCTTCGACGGGTCCACTGACACTCCATGCTGAGACACCACGTGCCCAAGGAAGTGTACCTTTTGTGTCAATAACTTACACTTCGACAATTTCCTGTAAATATGGTGGTGTCGAAGGACTTCCAAGACTTCCCTGAGATGCTCAACATGCTCCTCCTCTGACCTTGAGTATATCAGGATGTCATCGATAAACACAGCGACGAACCGGTCCAGAAACAATCGGAAGAAAAAGTTCATAAGTCCCATGAACACAACCAGTGCATTTGTAACTCCGAACGACATCACCACAAACTCAATGTGCCCATACCTACACCTGAAAGCCATCTTCAAGATGTCATTGTCCTTTACACTCAGATGATGATATCAAGATCTTAGATCAATCTTAGAAAACCAACCTGCTCCCCTCAGTTTTTCGGAGAGATCATCTTTCATTGGGAGGGGATAACGGTTCTTGACCGTTACCTGGTACAACCTTCGGTAGTCTATGCACATCCTGAGACCACCATCTTCCTTCTTCAAGAACAAAACTAGAGAACCCCATGGTGATATGCTGGGTCGAACAAAACCCTTCTCCATCATATCATCAATCTGAATCCTCAACTCCCGCAACTCCGAAGGTTCCATCCGATAAGGGGCCATCGAAATCGGACGGGCACCAGGCTGTAAGTCTATCCCGAACTCAACGTCACGTCAGGGGGGGGGGTAGAGTCACAACCTCCTCAGGAAAAACAAAGAGGAACTCCCCAACAACATCCAGGACATCCATCATCTCTATATCACCTGGAACCCCTGATGGCCCACCTAACAAGGAAAGGAGAAGCTCCACACACCGACTTCCCACCTGATAGCTTCTCTCGCCATCAAAAGCTACATGATACCCGTCCATGTCAGAGAACATGACTCTTCTCCGGAAGAAAAAGATAACAACAATAACATAAAACAACCAGTCGATGCCTAGGATGACATCGTATGGCTGCATCTATAATAGAAGAAGGACCCCACTAGATCGATGTGGTCCCAACATCAGCCCACATCCCCAGCAAGCACAAGATACGAAGGTCTGGCCACCAACTGGTGTACTCAGCACCGATGGTATGGAAATTATATCTATGTCTAGTCCCAAAGCATGGGCTAGAACAGGTTCAACAAAGGAGTGTGAGGCTCGTGAATCGAACAAAGAAGAATCAAGAGTGCTGAACAAACAATTCGTACCTCGCACCACCTCTGGTCCTGCCGAAGCATCCAACTCTGCTACGTGCAAATGTCCATGCCCACCTCCTCTGCCTCTCTGATGTCATCCACTTCTCCGACCACGCCCTGGTCAAGTTCCTGGAGGAGCACCCTGAGGTCGGCCTCCTCCCGCAAAGTCTTCCCTCGGTGGAGCATGGTCCGGCTGCTACTGGAAGGGCCTCGCTGGCAACTGGTGCTGCTGAGGTGGGCGCAGAACCTACCCACCTCCACCGTACTGAGCTCGGGTCGGTCACCGACTCTGAATGTGCCTGAAACCTCCACAAGAAAAACACCTCAGTCCTGGGCTCGTGAAAAAGGGACGTGGACCCGAAGATCTGAACTAGAACTGCTGGGGCCTGCTCCCCACTGGCCTGAACCTGGAAGGTCTCGTCGCAGAAGACCTGCTGCTGATTACCTTCCCCTTCGACGAACCTAGCTGGATCCCCACTCGGGGTGCACCTCCCAGCGAGTGCATCCTCTCTACACCCTCTGGCTTCTTCTGTACTGCCAAGTACGTCGGAAGGGTGAAGGGGGTGACAACATACTGGAGCGAAGGATGAAGCGCCTCCTGCAAACATCTCGCCCGAGACTCCTCATCGGGAAAGAGATTCGGAGGAAAGCGCAAGAGATCCTTGAACTTGATCCCCAGCTCTCGTACCGACATACTCCCCTTCTAAAGGGAGAGTAACTCCTGCCGCTTCTCCGCCTTGATCATGGATGAAATGAATTCCTCTCGGAATTCCTTCTCATTGTCACCCCTTGGAACCTCTACCTATATCCTCTCTCCATGGTAGATCTTCCACCACTTTCACGCTGCACCTCTCAGCTGAATGACTACTAGGGAACCCAGTACTCCCTCGGAGCATAGCTCAAGGTAAAAGTGATCCCTAGATCCTCAAGCCACCCCGACGTCTCCGTATTCGAAGTACTACCCTCGTACTTCTTGAGGGTATGCTGTGGGAAAGAATGGAGAGTCTACTACCACTAGCTATCATCCTCCTCACGGTCAATCCTCAGCTGATCAACCGCCTGATTCTGCTTGGCCTCGGCCGTCTGAGCCACCCGGGGACGACGTCCAGGTGCCATAGGTGTACGGTAAACAAGGATCACCTATGCCCAAGTTGTAAGAGAAAGTTCAAGGTTTTTTTATCATTTTATTTAAATTTCTATCCCAAAACACCCAAATCAAGTAAAAAACAATCATGATGATGCATATACCTTCCCTAGGGTATCTACCCTTCAATAAATGTAGTTTCACTTGGTCATTCGGTAGGCTCAGATTCCTTGCATTGGATCACGGGGGGCCCTAAAATCCCGTGTCCTAGCCGGTCATCCCTGGCCTATGTCAAGCACCAAGATTGACTAACATTGTCACCCTACCATCCCATGCAATCCTCACTGTTCCTAACTCCAGACTCCATCCTATCTCTCAACCTCACCTCTGATACCATTCATTTACGACCCCCTCCCACCAAAGATTATCCTCCTAAGATGGCAATGGTGAAAGGGAGCTAATTACCCGCTGAGTCCTGCCTCCAGTAGGCCCCGGGGTGGTGACTAGCACCAAGGGTATGAGTTTTCACAAATATGGGAGGCATTGCCATTTTTATTTATTTAGGATTGGGAAATATGACGAGTCAATCACCAAAAAAGGAAAAGAACAAGTGTATATAAATAAACCCAAACCAAGCCCACATGCATGTTCAAATATTTTTATAACAAGGTACAAGTACAAGAATGCTCAAAGCACAATACAAAAAGAAAACAAGGTACAACAACAGTAGAAACTCCAACTGTCCGACTAGTAGGGTCCTGCACGACCCTGGTAGTCCTCCTGGAAACCTGAATGTAAACGTAGGGTGAGCATACAAGTATACTCAGTAGGGAAACCTAAAACTCTCGTGTACACGTGCGGAGACATCCTAATGTCCCATGAGAACAACAGAAGAAACCTAGAAAGGAATTCTATCCACCCAACCTCACCATCAACACTCACCAAAACACAAGCACAATAGGTAGTAGTATATAAGAAACAAGATTATTGGGTACCCCGCACGATTTCCCAGTAGTTAGCTGCTCTTCCTAATGGCGAACGTCCTGACACTGCCACACTCTCCCCGCCCGCACACACCTAGGCCTCACAACCACTTATCCCGCCCGCACACACCTGGGCCTCACAACCACGTATCCCGCCATGACACAATTGTGCCTCAAAACCATGTATCCCGCCCGCACACACCTGGGCCTCACAACCACGTATATCGCCCGCACACACCTTGGCCTCAGAACCACGTATCCCGCCCGCACACACCTGGGCCTCATCCCGAAGATTCTTGGGAAACAGTAGAACCTTCCTGAAGAGTCTTTGGCTAAAACCACCCCAATCAAAACCTACCCGAAGAGTCTTAGGTGTAAGGTCGCCTCAAGCCATCACAACATAGGGGAGAGGTGCAGGAAGGAGCTACTAACAAAGTAAAAACACCCCCTCCCATGAAATGGTAGTGCTCGGCCCAAAGTGCTAAACATGGGTGGGGTGTAACAAAACACAAAAGATACAGATATATATATGTATAACAAACACACATCCCAACTAATGGCTTCTAAACAGATAAATTGAGCATGTGCCTCGGCACTGCAACCACGAAGCATTTATACAACAAACAACCTCAACCCCATTTAGGTTTTCACATTTCAGAAGAATTAGATTATTTAGTTCCTTAACTACTGGAAAACTATCCACAACCAACCACATCGATCGTTCGTAAAAAATATCCCTGCCATCCACAAATCAAGTTAGGAAAACACAAGGAACTCAACCAAGCCCTTCTTATCAACTAACAAACCCCATTGATTTTTAATCTCGATCCATTAACAGGACCCACCATTCATTAACTCTTCCAATTTTTATTTATTATTGACAACCCATAGCCTGTTCATACATTTAACCCCTCCCTGCAGCCCCGCTGCCAACTTCCATAACCACACCAAAGCCTGTACATCATTATCCTTGTAATACCATTTTTCGCAGCCCCGCTGCCCATCACAAAGTCAACCACAGCCCCACTACTCACCCCATCCACATCAACCCACAAAACACCCCCATCACATGCCACGTATCCAAGCCAACACACACATGTTCATTACTCCATTTTGTTTAACCGGGGTGATCACCCAACGTTTCCAGATTTTAACAGCCAACTTTACGTGATTAACCAATTTCCACATTCCATAAGGTTCCATCTATAAGAAAATCCAGAAGGAGAGGGCAACATTTAATTTCATAACCAAAGGCCCCCAACGACCGTGATTTTCCATAGGCATAAGCTCATTCAATTCACAACATATAATCACATGATATAAAGTAACAGAAATCAAAACTTCCCATCCCCGTTATTTAACCAGTTATTATCTTTATTTAAAGGTTCAACTTTTTCTCATGAAAACAAGAGGATACCCACCCCACATGATGCACAAATTAGAGAGACGAAGGCATGAATCCCTACCTCAACCGGTTCCTGATCACAACGCTCCCCTGGATCAACATTAGAAGAAGTCTGTCAGCATCCGTCACTTCTGTCGGGTCCCGGAAAAACTTCCTCGGGTGGAAGTCGGAAATGAATGGCCGAAGGAAAGATAACAGATCTAAGATTGGAAGTTCCGCCTCATCGTTACGATCCTGTGGCCGCTAACGGATCGTAAATCATAGCTCGGACGAAGAAGTTATGGAAAGAAGAGCCTTCAATTCTCCTAAGAGAGCTCTTATTAGAAGAGATGGGAGAAGAGGTGGTGAGTTGAAAGGAGGAGGGGACCCCTAATTTTATAGGTGTGAAAAGGAAAAGAACACTGCGTGTACATTATTGTACATGGTGTGTACTCGGTTATTTTACACGGTCTCCACGCGGATTCCAACACGGTTCCACGGACGTTGACTAGTCAACACATGGTTTGAGGGTAACACATATGCAGGGAAGGACTACACAGCGTGTAGTTTGGACACACGGATTGTACTAATTTATTTTACACGACAAGGACAAGGCTCCAACACGGCACACGACCGTTGACTGGTAATGCGTACGCGGGGAAGGACTACACGTCGTGTAGTTTAGACACACGACGTGTAACCATTTATTTGACACAGTGAGGGCATGGCCTGCAACACGGGGTATACCCGGAAAGGGGGTACACGTCGTGTACTCAAACTACACAGCGTGTAGTTTCAAAATTCTGGAAAGTGTGGGAAAAGTCCATTTTTCCCTATATAACACTTATTTTGACAAAGGAATGGGCCGGAGAGGTCTGGGCCATTACATCAAATCTAGCCAATATCAGCATTATATTCCCCATCAAAGTTTAAAATTAATAAACACCCTTCTTCCACTACATCTATGACAAAATAAATCTCTTTCACTCCAATTACTCAAAAATATGTATGGGGATTGATCATGGGAAAATGTCTAAAATGGTGAAGGTTTTAGAAAGTAACTGACTACAGTGATTCAGAACATCATTATTCACATGTGGAAGCATCAATGGAGAGGTATATTGGCATTGTAATTTAGTAAATTCCTAAACGTATTAAAATTAATAGATAATAAATGATGAATATGAGCTACCCCTGTGGATAAAACATGAATTTTGGGAAGAAAATCATTTTAGTATTATTTAAATGGGAGAATTGATCATGATGGTATTCAGATACTACCATAACTACTGGATCAAAATCCTAGGGACTATTTCAAAATAGTATTATTTCATTATGTTGTAATAACTCTGATAATGTCATGATAGAACTTTAGTGGTCTAGCTGCAGATATTCTACTTCCCCCTTTGACGTATTCAATATTTAAATGTCAATAATATATAATTATACTCTCAATAATATCTTGAATTAAGTAAATTTTGGAAGGTTTATTTGTATTCTATTCATTTTATCACTTTTCCATTCTCCTTAGTTTGCATGCACATGCCACTAAGTGATTCTTCATTGCCGTTATTATAATCGGTGTGATGAAATAGGAGTGATTGAAGTTGTGTGGTTACTATGATAACTAAGATTTGATATTTTAGTGATTATTATATCCATCTAGTTGGGACACAATATTTAAAGGTGGGTAATAAAATGAATAATCATATGACTAGAGAGATAATAAAGGAGATAAATGTTATAATGAATTAATGTGTATGTAGTTGGATATCTGAGTTTAAACAGATTCATTAAAAAATTTACAAAAAACTATTCCTATTTAGATGTTTATTTCTCACACTAAACCCATTAAACAAGATAAGAAAACTTCAAAACACTCTCTTCTTCAAACATAAGGTGATTTTCCTATATTCAAATTTATTTCAAGTTTAAAATTCTTTTTTCTAGTGACCTCATGATAGTTCATCCATTAAACTGGTTTCTTTTTCAAGGAGGCTTGTATTATGTCTTGCATTTTTTTAAAAATATGATCATAAAATGACCAAATTGAGTTCATCTCCCCATGGTGGTTTTGATCAAGAGGTTTGAAGAACTGTTTTGGAATGACTCGGGACCCTAAAAATCATTGAATAAGTGAAACTATAAATTTTCACCATCCTATTAAAAAATTCTCCTTCATCATCAATTTCATCCATAAGAGTCACTATATGAAGTGAAAATATGGGTGAAAATATTAATCAATTAAACAAGAACATGCTAGAATTATACACACCCAATTTTAATAATGATATCTACCTTTTTTAGTCCCTAATTTGGGGATTAGTGTGATATTACCCTAAACGAGTGGGTGAATCGGGGTATGAAATCTCATAAATAATTAGAACACTTGTTACATTTAATGTTTCAGTTTACCCAAATGGATCTTGACCTCTCAACCTTGAGGTTTTTTTATTATCCTTTTACATTATATACTTTAGTTTTCTTGACCTATTATGGTGTGAAAACAAAAAATAAATAGGGAAATGAGATTTTACATAGTTTACCATCACTAGGATAAATCCAATGCGAATTCATCAACATTGTGTCATGCACCAAATCACTCTATATGTCACTAATATTCTCATAGGTCACTCCCATTATAATAATTTAGTGACATCTTCATGCATCCTAAGGGACACTCCCCCAAATGTTCTTTCAAACTCTCACTTTAAGTGAAAAGGATCACTTCAACATAGTTTATGGACATATGAGATTATTTTTTACCATCACTTGTATAGTCTGAATATTTTTGAATATGTAGATTTTCTATTATATATCTGCTAATATCCTCCTTTGTGAACTTTTAATATCTCCTTGTGTCACTTCTTCCTCATTCCTGAGTACTTCTAGAATATATCCATCACTTTAAAATGTGAATAATTATTATCTAGGGAATGATATTCAATATTCACAGACATATTCTATCCCCTCACCCAGAACTCATCTCTTATTCTTTGAAAATTTTATACACTAGATTCCTTGAAAAAAATTATACACTTGTTATAAACACTATTATTATTCTATTTTTTGGATTTAATATGTGTTCCTAGAGAATCCCTTGAAATTATCATTTCCCAATACAATAGAAAATATACGATGTCATTATAGGGATATTGATATAGTAAATGGCCACTTGTTAATACCTAAATGGGACCATGGAACATCCCATTAACTTCCTCCTAAACATCCTCCATGGTCTCTATCAATTTTAGTCAAAAGATATAACTATTTCATGGAAAATCATTTCACCTAATAAAATGGAATTAAATATCCTTTAATTCCATTTTTATGATATTTAAATATCCTTTACATTTAGCATGAATCGAGGTCCCAAACTATGGAACATGATTATTGAATAATTCATGATCTATCCAAGAATAACTATATTGATTTATCACAAATTATTCTCAACACTCGTCGATACTCCCTTCACCATGGCATGGTTAAAATAATTTTCTCATTTAAACCAACACATCAAGCACTATGGTGTTTTCCTCCTATTATCTGTCATTTTATCTTATAGCTCATATTGTAGACCATGACTTCCACCTTGGTATACTAATTTTTTTTCACATTTTCACTCCAAAATAATGGTCACTATGGTATGTTCATCTCATTTTGATCGTGTTGTATATATATACCACCCCTCAAACGCATCCTTCTTTGAACTCCACCACAACCATAATGTGATATCCCATGTTTTATGGGGATCCTGCTATACAATTACACCTTTCTATAAAATATATTCCATACCATGTTATCAAATTTGAATCTTAGGTCTTCAAAAAATCAAATCACATTAACTATATCCACCACTATGGATGCCTTGTTCCCATGTTGGTCCCGACCATGTAATATAGATGAACCAGAACTTCACCATATAGACTAACATGGAATTTTATTTCAATTTTCCAATGTTGGGAAATATCCTTCCCCACCAATGATTATGTTATGTCATGTTTTTCCTATAAACATTCTTTTGAAACTAATAACATGGCCACCAACATGACATTTTTTCATTGGTTATCGATATTTCACTATTATAAAACTCTCTTGCATTTTCATTTCATCTAGATTGCCTCTATAATTCCTTCCTTAATTTTTGTGTAAAATATATTTAGTACAAAAACCTTCAATATTTATTGAAAAAAATATAATCATCATGAAATCAAAATCATCGGTAACAACCCTAAAAGAATCACATTGAACTTCTTATTTTCCATCAATGAATACATCAATAATGGAAGCACCCTTATTGTCAGAAAAACCAACAGAGCCATTAGGGATTCCTAATAGGATTTGAAAACTAAATAATCAAAAATAAATAGAACATAGAATTTAAATGACCCAAATCCTATGAAATTTTGATGGCATGGCATCAGAAGATCATAACCAACATCTAAGATAGTTTTCAAGGTCTTTAGTAATTTCCAACTGAAAGGACTCTCAAAAGATAAATTCACATGGAAGGTATCCCTTATATCTTAAAGGAATGTCTAATGAATGTTTGTAAAACCTCTAGCCTCGAGATTTCGCCTCCAAGGATGAGCAATATATGGAATTTTATTAGAATTATTTCCATTCCCCTGGGAGTTCCCAACAAAGGAAATAAATTTATAAAATGAAGGAAATGAGGGGATTAATATAGAATAAAATATTTGAATGATTCAACATACTAACAACATACTACCAATATCAACCATTTTAAGAGAAACACATGGCATTAATCATTTAGATATTGATGAAAATCACTAGAACATACTACATATTTCCATTTTACGATAAATAATTGATAATTCACCTACTGATGTTAATATTATTATTAAGAGGAGATCCCAAAGTTCATAGTGATTTGGTAAAATAACAAATGTAGGAATAGTTTATGAGGTAAAAAACATTTAACTCCAATTTAAATGAAAATAAAATTTAATAGATAACATCACTTATGATGCATCTATCTGTGAATAAGGTATAAGAAACAACACCTACTACACCTCTAATGATATGAAATATTTTCTTCTCTTGTGACCAATACAGTGATGGATTATGTCATGTTCATGGAACTAAAATCCTCATTTCCTTCTTCTAAAGATATTTAGAACAACAACCACTAAGAAATCATGTATTTATTGATTATTAAAATAGTAATCATAGAGATAGGAACTAGTATCACCAATGTCCACCCTTCCTCTAGAAATTCTAAGAAGAATCAATCCAAAGAGGAAAATATAAACCCAATATTTGAAAATAAAAATTAAAATATCAAGAACATTTTATGAAAAACATACGTAAACAACATGTGGAGTCTGCCACCACTCATTCAACTACACTTGTCACTCATCTATTAGCACTAAAGGAGGTTCAATGATAGTATGCCTAGGAAATGTTATCCATAAATTATATAAAACAAGTAGTTTAAGGTAAAAATAATGACCATTAAAGTCATAACATTAATTTAAATTTTTGTTCAATATATTTATCTTGTGGAATGTATCAAAATAGAAGTGAAGAACCCCCATCTTAAGAAAAATCTGGAAGTGGAAAACCAATAGAACCTGAATAATATTTTCCCAAAAAGGTACCTAAGGGATAAATTCTCTATAGAAACCCATAATAAAGAATGATAAGATAATTTCCAATATATATGACCTAAATCAATCCCAACCTCCCTTCCCATCTATATAAGAACCACCCATGATATACAATGAAGACACACTATAGTAATATATTCTGGAAATATTCAAAAAGGTGTCAATCAAAATCCATCTACTGTAATCCATTCACAAAATACTAGGGCATGTGAAACATATCAAAGATACATACAGTAAGAAGATGAAATTATATTGAAATTAAAATTTAGATCCATGTTTACATGTTTCTACCCTTCTTACCCCTCAAATACTGAGTAAATTCTATAACAAAGGTCAATCCACTATCCATTTCAACATTAGAGAGAACACTTATTCAAATGAACTATGAAATTTATGATTTTGAATTAATTTTATTTAGTACTTATATTATTCTTCCCTATATATAAGTGATCTTAAACTAATCCAGGTAATTTTGATACTTTCTATGAGAACCATCATTTACATGGTTTGAGTTCTAAAGGATGTGATAGTAAGTGTGCCATGATTTTTAACACCTTTTGATTTATATATTTTCAAAATAGATGAATAATGATGTAAAGTTAAATCCAATATCATTATTGGAATTCCATTTCTTAAGACTTACCAAAAAATAATAAACGATAATGAGGGATCAATTTCTGTGAATTTTTTGGGAACCAAAAGTGAAATTTAATATTCTTGATTCAATAGAATGATATCATGAGGAGAAATATGGGATCCCATTAAATAACATTAAACTTCCATATTTTTTAAAGAGGATATTAATGTTCTTTATAACATCATTCGATTGGGATAACCTTAAGAAACAATCGATTTCTCTTATGAAACCTTCTTTTAAAGAACTCAATCTAAAACTGTTATGTTTGTTGAACAATTTAATTAAATTGATTAAAACTATTTTCATAATTTTCTCCCAAATTTAACTCATGCTTCTACATTACATTGTAGGTTACGAGTATTAATTTCTATAATAATAAAATATTATTTTTACCCCCCCCCCCAAACTGGAATTGAAGTTAATACCATCAATTTTAAAATTTGATTTTCCTAAGGAAAATGATAAAAACACAACGATAATTTAAAATAATAGAAAACTCATCCTAGAGTTCATAATAATGAAAAAATTTAAACAAAAAATTAGTTCCATAATTTGGAAACTAGAAGACATTATAGGTATTATCACTACCATATATATGCAGAGTATTTTATTAAGAATTTGTGTCTAACCCTTTGAGATAACCCCAATAGAGCCTCAACCTCACCCTCTTAGACGTTGTAAAAAAAATATGTATAAATAAATTTTAGGAGATATAATAATATAAAAAATATCAAACTACCAATGTGTACGTCACATTCAAATTAACCTAAAAAACTAGGTACAACATTAGAAAAAATGAAAATAATTTGTTATTTCCCATCAGAATTAGTTAGAGAGTCTGTATTGACTATAAAAAATTTAATCATATGACAATAAAATACAATTTCTCCATTCCCTTTATAGTCAAAATATTAGATAGGATATTTGGTATGGAACAGTACCATTTTCATGGTGGATATTCTTAGTATTTTTATGTTCTAATAGATCCTTAAGACTAGGACATGATTATATCCACCTGCCAGTTTGGTATAATTTCTTATCAAAGGATCCCCTTTGATATTTTCAATGACCTCAATTAATTTTCAATATTTATTTTGAGACTCTTTTAATATATAATTTAGTTATTCTTGAATGTATTCATTGATGATTTTACTATTTATGGGATTAATTTTGAAACTTCTCTTGATAATTAGAAATTTTTTATTAAGTATGTAATTGAGAAAAAATGGTTTTGAATTTTTAAGTGTCATATTATTGTAAAAAAATTGTTTTTTTTCACAATAATTATTCATGTGGGATTTGAGTTGAAAATTCTATAATTAATGTAATTTATATAGTGGATTACCCAACCATTATGAGGCACATTCATTTAATTATTATAAAATATTAAGTCTTATAGAAGGATTATTATGAACAGTAAAAATATTTACCTTCCTCTAAAAATTACACTAGTAAATTAAAATTATTTTTTATTTACTAAGTCATTCATGATAGCTATTGACAAGAATAAATAAATTCATATCCCATATCCCATATTCTATCACCCAGAATGGAATTTCCTGTTTGTTATATTAAGTGATTTTTCTGACAATGTGGTAGGATATGTGTTTTCCCGTAAAATTGATGGGAACCCAAAAGTGGTAGCCAACACATTTCATTCCCTGTAAATAATCCAGAAATATAGAACATAAAATAGTGTTTTTTCAATTATTATGGAATTAGTGAACTTTGAGTCTTATATATTAGGATGTAAAATAATATTATACGCTAATCATGCAGTACTAAGATATATTATCAAAAAGGACGATGAAAAACCAGGACCTGTAATGTGGATGTTGTTACAGTAAGAGTTTGTATATAAAATCAAGGATAAAAAGTGTTTGAAAATTGTTTTTTCAAATAACATGAGTATATTTCCTCACTATTCTAAGGTATAAACACCCATTAAGATGGACTTGGATGATTCCTCCATTAGTGATAAATTTTTTAAAGTTAACCAAGTGACCTACTATACTGATGTAGTCGATTTTAAAGTCACATCTATGGAACATCCCTTCATTACCAAACATAATACCTGTAATTAAAAATATGATTCAATGTATTATTTCTAATAAAATTCACACTTTTGGAATATTTATAACAAATTATTAATTAGAATGTTCATCCTTCAGGGGAAAAAATAAATATATGATTATATTTTTTTCTTTAAATTTTATGTGGAAGCCATTTTGGACATCAGAGAAAATCAAGGATTGTTTAATAATCTTTATTATTTTGGTCATAAATTTTCATAGACTAGCATGATTTTTCAAATCCCTTCCAAACCTCCATTCTATGGGTGGATTTTCCAAAACACATGAAATTCCCAAATAAACATTTATTTTCAATGAAATATTTAAATTATGGGGATTATAATTTATTGATTCATTCCCTATCTCATTTTATTTACCAATATATTATTTTCAGTGGACTATGTTTCTATGTGTATTGAATAAAATACCACTATAACTGATGATTCAAAAGTTTTCATTAAAAATCTAAAAATGAAAAAAAAATATTGCGATGGAGTACTTAGAGAAATAATCAATGATCAAGGGTCACACTTATAAAATAAGTACATGGAAGATATGAAGAGGAAATATGGAATTCATTACAATATTTTAACTATACACCACCCACATAGAGAAATTAAACAAGATGTTTCTAATCAGGGGATAAATAGGATTGCGGAGAAGACAATAAAACCAAGTATAAAATAAAAAGGCAAGAAGATGTAATATTCATAAATAGTTACAGGAGTTCCTACAAAACCCTATAATGTATGTCCCTCAATTTAATTGTTTAGGAATATTACTTTTAATTTCCTACTAAGTTACCATTCAAGGAATTCAAGGCTTCAAAAATGGAATCCTATAATATATATATTCTAGAGAATAAAGGAAGTTACAAATGATGTAACATAAATAAATTGAAAGGGAATCATATGAGAATTATTTATTTTATATGTAAAATTCTATATATTTACAATAAAGATTTATATAATAAATAATCATTGAGATTGGTAAAAGGTTATACTTTTCTACATAATTATGATGTTCTATCTTGGTAAACATTTTTTCAAGTGGATTGGGTCATATAAAGTGACAATCTTTTTTCTATTTTATGTAGTTGAAATTAATGAATTATATCCAAATAGTACATTCAAGTTGAATTACTAACAGGTGAATAATTACTAAAAGGTCTTCTGGAAATAACTAATGGAGCATTCAAAACTCATCCCTTCTTCTGATGAATAATGAAATATCATTTTTTCTTTTCCTTCCAAATTTTATTGACGTTTTTTATTTCAAGTCTATATTCCTTGATAAAATAATATGGGAGATAATTATAATTTTGTTTGAGATTTGTGTTAAGGAGACGAAAAATTAACATAGTATATAAATATATGTTTTATTTTATTTTTTTTGGGTTTTTTCTAATTAAAATATAATAAATCATAGTGTTCATAATTTATTTTTAAAACATGTAATAAAAATATTTTTGGAATATTTTTTTAATATTACTGTGACATTAGTCAAGGAAAATGTGAGATTAATGATGTCTTGCCTATAGAAAATTTTATGTGAGAGATGAGGAATTTCACTGGTTCATAATGTTTTTAAAATTAAATGATTAATGAGTGTGCTTTTCACATATCTTGTTGATGTATTTAGTCTAGAATTGGGAAATTAGTTTTAAATGAAAAAGAAAATAGTAGAAACAAAATCAAAGATTATGTGAACTAGACTATTAAAATAAAAACTATGTAATTAGATCCTAGTTATTGATTATCACCTTATGAAGACCCTCTAAAATATAATTTGATGTCTCATATGAATTGGATTAAAATAAGAAAATAAGATATGATCTATAATTATAAAAAATTCAATATATGTATGTGTTATCCATCAAATAAGAGATACATGACCCTTTGCATTGTCTTTCCAAGTTAGTCTTATATGGATTGAATATTATAATTATCCATAGTTAAAATCCTCTATCAAAGGATTATTTATTTATAGTTTTGTCTTCAATCATTTAATATTTTCTTTTCAAAAATATGTCTAGGAAAAAATTAAATAAGTACAAATCAATATGGTGAAGGAAATATTTGGGAAATTTTAAAATATGATGATCAATGGGAATATGTATATCTAAATTTCATTAAAGAAGTATTGTTGATGAGTGGAAATTATCCTTGGAATACGAAGATTGGGAGAGATGAAAATATAAATGTTATACCTAATAAATAATTACCCTTCTAGGATCCATTCCATTTATAACAAAAAAAACTAAAGCTCATGTGTGAATTGAAGTGACATAGTGAATTAAATTCGTAAAAGTTAAAATATGATTCAAACATTGAAGGTATGTGTAATTTTCTTTTTCCCTAATGTGAGTACATAATTATAGGCATGAAAAATATCTTTTAAAATAATGGAATTATTTGTATTTCCTTGAAATGTTCACTTGATATCTTGCTAGAGATGTTTTTAATTTTTACTAGAAGTGCTGTTTTGGAGAATCTATTCACAATAAACTATTGATTTATATTTTTTTCTATTCATTGATAAAATTTCCCAGGAGTGAATTATTTCAAGTGTGGGAGTTTGATAAGAGGTAAAATTTCATAAAAAATCATTAATTCAGTGATTTTTTCCCCTAAATTATATTAAAATATATGTAGTTTAATTATATTTAATATATTCAGTGCAATATATAAATTCATTGATACATAGAATAAAACATGGATCTTAATTATTTATTTTAGTTTTTTATTTAATGGCCAAATACAAATTTAAGTTTAAATTTTTGAAATGAATTTTTTTCGGGCGTATGATTCGAAAATTATATTTTTTATTCAATTTTGATATTAATCTTGAAGAAGATATATCTAGTTTTATAGGACTTTGGTTATTAAATTGAATATAATTTTAAAAAATTTATTTTTATTAGATGAAAATTCAAATTGGAATTTTAATATACTTCATAATGATCTACTCAAATTATTTGTGAATAAATTAAATAGATATTATAAAATGTGTTTGAATTAGAAATTTATAATTATATGTTTCCATATTTAGGTTGAGTGTAAAATTGTGAAAACATTCCATGTGACACTAAGTAGCGTCTCCCACCATGTGGTTACTCAAATTGTAGCTTCGCCACCTCACAATCACTATACTGACTGCATGAACTCTCATGTGACCATGTATTCCTAGTGGAAATAAAATTTCTCAAACCTATTATTCCAATCATGGTCGGTTAAATGACTATTAGAAGACCCAAGCTAACATTATACCTCCGTCATAGTGAATCTATTTTCCCTATCTACCATGAGGCTTCTTCATTGTCATTTTATCAACCAAAATCCACCTATCGCTGGAAGAAACTAATGTTTCAACACCCATAATACCATCCTATTGCATATTCACGTTCAATTAGGAATGTCTTCCCCACTAAAATAATTAGCTCTTCAAGTATCAATCTATTATGCCTAATATGTTGATTAACCAAGACCATAACAAATTATCACACTCCCTTTAAATGGAAGACTTCACTAAGAATCAACCACGATAAAAAAGAACACAGGTTGACCATGCTTCCACTGATTCAGATTGAAAATTCCATCCACAATCAAAGAATTGAAGAAGGAAGTTTGTTTTTTAAATGTGAACCAAAACTGAAATTGATAAAAATAGACACTAAAACATTTTTGAGAATCATTCAACTCAACTTATATTATAATTAAAGTCTCTGAAAACATGAAAAAGCATAAAATAATCTCGACAATATGGATATAGGATATGAAAAATAGAATTAAGGAATCAATGGGTTATATATGTTAATGTATTGATTGAGGATAACAAAAAATGTGTTCAATGGTGTGTTCACAATGACATCCTATAATAAAATATGGTGATATGATATTCCTTCGTAATGTTTCAGTTGTAGAGATAAAGGATGATTTACTCCAATTGATCAAAGAAATTCAACAATAAATCCCAAAATGAAAAACATGGGTAGAATCACCTATATCACTACCTCAACTCAAATACCTCATTATTCCATGGACCTAGTAGCTCCCATGAAATTTGATTTTCCATCATCCAATTCCCAAGTCCAAGATTCCAAATCATGAAGTTCACAAGTGTCTTGATTCCACCTATATTATCGTAGATGTATTTATATTAGTGTCACTACACTTCATACCATATTATTGTAGAAATTGTTACATTGTATCCCAGCTCACTATATCACATTCGAGCATAGTTTTCCTTATTGGAACTCAACAGAACACACACTACACTTTGTAAAGACTAATCCACTTATGAAAAAAAATTAGCCTCATCAGAGGAAGGTTAGACCAAACCCATGTCAAACAATTATAGTTTAAATATCACAATTCCAAACTTGTTGAATTCATCCTAACAATTTTGAAACCCACCATTAAAACCCAATTTTCATGCATAATCCTGACCTAATATATGTCCTGAACCTAATCCAACCATTATAATTATCTTTTTAAACCTCATTTTGGGTAAAACAAGTTGAACCCATATTCCATTTCACCTATAATGTAAATATTAAATTTCTCTCCAATTATTCAATAATAAACTTGGAGATTTATCATTTTATTTTGTTAGAAAAACTCTAGGATTTAGGGAGAAACTATCTGATGTGATCTATACCCATGAACATCAGACAAGGAAACATCGAAAGATAGGAATATCATAACTAAAATTGATGAATATTCATTAATTTATTAATATCAGTAAATAAGAGAATATAAATTCTTTCGGGTTGTATTGATAAAACATGAATCATATGACAAACATACCAACATTCATCAACACGACGGGTAATTAATTACAAATATAATGGGTTACTTCTATAACTACTCAATAAAAATATGATTTCATATTTTACTAATTTCTTATTTCATTCTACTTTAATAACTCTTATGATGGAACATTATACCTTTAGTGGTCAATTTATGGATATTCCCCTTTTTTGTGGATGGATTGAATATTTAAATGTTGATTATATTCTATTAAAATCATATTATTTTCTTAACTACATTCAATATTATGATATTTCATTTTATTATATTCATGTAAAATCTTCTTCATTTCTCTCATGCTTTCATGTACGTGCCACATGGGCCTTCTTAATTGCTATGATCATATATACTGAGATGAACCTAGAGTGATTGGAGTTATTTAATTACTAGGTTATGTGAGAATAAATATTTCTGTGATTATTTCAACCCTCCTATTTACCCAAAACATAATTATAGATGTATAATCAGATGATATTTTATTTGACTATAGAGGGAATAGAGGTGAAAAAAGAAATAATGATTTAATGGGGTAGGATGGGGATATCTATGGTTAGGCCACTTCCAAATTTAATGGAATAAAAATAAATCCAATCCAACTACCGTTTTCATAGACTAAATATATTAAATAAGATAATAACACTGTGAATCACTATCTGCTCTAAAGAAAACATGATTCCACTTTATAATTATTAAATTTGGGTTAAAAATTTTGTATTTTGGTTTCTACATGATTGATATTCTGTAAGGACCCAACAAAAAAATTACATTAAAGAGGACCTTATACTAGACTAGGTTCTAGACAAAATATACATGCTTACAAAAAAATTAGAGTTATAGAAGAAATTAAAACAAAATGAAAGATAAAATCTGCTTATATGCGTGCTACATCAATGACGACCGACTCTAGATATCAAGCCAACTTGTGAGTAACATTTCGAAAATGTAGGGTGAGCACAAAAGATGCCTAGTAAGGGGTTTTAAAAACCTTTGATGTTTATTTGTCATATACTCTTTGAAAATAATTGTGTAAATATATTTAGAAACACCCTTTTCAAAGAATTTTGTTAAAATACTTATGGTGTTAATGTACTAGATCATTTTGATTAATAATTATGTTCATGTTCTCTCAAACAAAATGTCGTGTTTTTTTGAAAACATTTGGCAAGATTATAAAATCATAGAATCTAATTCTGAGACTGCTTGACACATTGCAGGATATGATGGATCCACTCCCATTCCCTTCCTATTTAAAATACTCGAGAGTTGGGTTTTCTGAAAACAATTTAATGCTTGATTTATATATACATATACATTTTTCACTATAGTTTTCATGTTCATTAAAACAGTAACACTACATTAAAGTACACATGTATTTATAGGTCTGATAGTATATAACGATATAAATACTTCTGTTTTTTATCAACTGCATGTTTGTTTACGACCAAAACTTCTACCACAAATACATTTTTAGGTCTATCCATGCAATCATTCAATATTTCACAATTCTTCTTTATTTCCCATATGTGCAGTTCAATCGTAATTATTAACTATGTTTCAAACATAATATTATAAATAAAATATTAAAAATATGGCATTCAATTCTTTAATGTAATTCGAGAAATCAATAATCTTGAAAATAAAAATTAATTTTTTTTATTTAAAATATTGGTTTGTTTTAAGTGAAAATAACGTCGATGATATGAATAAACACTTGGCCATGAATACATGCAACTGAAATGCCCATAGTTTTGATAAAATGTGATGACATGTTATATGCATTTTTTAGAAATTTTATAATAAGTCAACCATAAAATTATAGACATGATATTAATCAATTCATCCACATATATAAATATATATATATTCCAATTTGCAAACTCCATTTATGCATATATATATATTCATAATATGTATAATAAATATGTATATGTTTCACCCACTTACAATGCTTTTAAAAAATTAGTCATATAGATTGAAAAAAAATACACACACACACATATTTATATTTAAATATATATATATATATTTTTTAATGTTGAAAAAATCTTGTGATCTCATACATATATTATTTTTTATGTATATATATATATATCATGAATTTAATGTATAAATTGGGGGTCAGTTATATATAAAACATATATTTTGAGATAATACCTCTAAAAAAATTATGAATTCATCAAATAAGATTTTAAAATAAGAATAATCAATTACGTTGGAACTTGAAAAAAAAGGGAAATTATATTTCCTTAATTCTAAACACAATTAATTTTTAAGCATGAATTAAGATCCTAATACCCAAAAAATTTTAAATTCAATTTTAAAAGAAAAGATATATTTCCTAAACCTAAATTAGATAAATATGAAGACTTAATTTATTTGATGATTCATTCCAAAATGTTCAAAACAGGATACATAAATCATATATAACTATAACTAACAAAAAAAATAAGTGTAAAGACTCAATTTAAAAACAACCCTTTAAGGAAAATAAAATAGACTTTAGAAAATAAAACATTATAAACATAATTGATACCATACCTTGATTCTGATGCTTGGATACACTATGAAAGGAAGCATATGTAGGGTATGCAATACCCTCAGAAAAAATGTATAAAGAAATTTAGAGGATGAAAAACACAAAAATAAAACACCAGAAGGAAGTGAAGAATTCAACCATAGGTCGATAGAGGAAAAACAGTTCACTTGTGTGTATAAATTTATACACTCAATGAATCTTACACAAGATGATTTGTGAAAAAATTGGTGATTAAATAAATAAAAAAAATCCCATGACAGATCTAATTCATACTAAAAAATGGAAGATGCTGAATTAATAAAATAAACATATTTATATTTCACAATTGGACTAAAACAGGTGGTATTTGAAAAAAATAACACAGTAATGTTAATTAATAAACCATAAAAAGGAGAAAATAAAAAAATATGCACACTCCAAACATTGAAATAAAATATGGAATGCGACATGTGGGGGTCGGACATAATTCAAGATTAACGAAAAACACACAAACAGAAAGACAACAACAAGAGACTAAATATTAAAAGGAAAATACGAAACAATTATATCCATGATTTGATGACTATAAACATAAAACCTAACTCACCACAAAACCATACCTTAACCTGAGATGGATCCACATAGACCAACCTAGTCAGCCACCGGTCTTCATTCCGGACGACACTGCATCCATGACCAAACCCTGATTTCCACTTCATTTGAACCTCTACTCGACCAGACCAAAACTACCTAGCACGAACTTGATTCCAAGCCTTATTCCTGGTTACATGACTTCAGACCTGTACACCCCTCAATGTCCCCACAACTGTGATCCAATGAAACCCTCTAAGACGGCCTGACTCTCCCTCTTCGTGGTGCGATACTCTCCTGAAACTCAGACCCCCCATATCCCATTACGAGATTCTAATTTTTTTTCTCATTTCCTATTTAGTTTATTATTATTATAACTTTATCACTTATTTAACCTTATATAATCTTATTAATAACATTAAAAAATTCAAAAATTTTAAAAAGCTACATATCTATTATACTTATTTTATCAATACTTTTCAAAAATTAAAATTTATTATTACTAAATTAATTTATAAAACATATATTTCTATATTTCAAATCATATACTTATAATTATATTTAACAAAATTCAAAATATTAATATTGTTTTTTATACTTTATTCTAATAAAAAAATATGTATACATCATTTTTTGGAAAATATATAAAACCAATGTAATTATTCAAATAATAGATTAAATAATTGTCTTCAAATATAGTATACATATACATATATATACATATATATAGATATAATATCTTTGAAACCAAACAACATATTATCCATACTAGTATAAATATTATTTTAAATATTCTATAATAATTTGATAAAAATAAATTATGTTTAATAATAAACTATTCTTATAATGAAACAACATTAATTTTCAATTATTATTCTAAATAATACTATCTTAAAATTGTTAGAAATATAACTATAACCATTTAATAAAATACTTTCATAACAAAACAAGGGTTAGATTTTTTGGGATTTTACATATTTCATCATTTTACTATTGTTTTGTTTTTTTTTTATCCACGATTTTCATTTTCAACAAAAAATTATTATTTCATAAATAAAAAATTATAAATAAATGTGATTAATACACTTATTTCCATGTAAAATATTACCGATCACAATGTACCTAAAATCTTGCATCATTATGATGGCTAATAAGTGGATTCTATATTTCATGATTTATCATGACTGTATATATAATTTGTTGATGGGGTTTTACTTTCACTTCATCATCCCTAAGATGATTTTTTATTATATTTTTTTAAATGATCTATGATTTTATATTTCAACCTTTAATAAGAATTTCAATTGATAGTCATCTAATATAAATGCACACTACAAGGGATAACGAAAACTAAATTTAGATTCCATTATCTCATTTTTTTTATTAAAATAAAGAGATTATATCGTAACATTACCCTAATATCTTCTTAATGTATCTCTTCCAATGTATGAAAAACATTTCACTGTGTAATTACATCAATCTATCGAATAATTTGAGTGGTGACCCCAATTTATCTCATTAAAATAAGCTTTTTGGGGTCTCTAGTTTACTCTCTTTCATTCCATCCAACTATTAATTTTAGTACTATTCTTCTCGCCATGTTTATTTTTGTTAATATTTTCATACTATAAAACTTCTTTTTTTAGTCCTAGGTTGTTCACATTCTACCATTTCCTCATTTTCAATATTTCCAGTTTTTTATTCTTAATGATTGGTAGTGTTAGCATGTGGTGAAAATAGTTTCACTATGAGATTGGGTGCATTACAATGTGGGGAATAAATTATCAATATATGTAGTGGAACATTTAATTTAGATTACATAAATATAGTATTTAGTACATAATATTATCATTTAATTCGATATATATTAAAAAAATTACCTAATTATTGAAATCTATTTTATTATTAATGTTTGAAGGGATTTGACCCTTATCTAGAGTATCCAAATCACCTCCTTGTGGTCTCATCCCTGTCTATATTAGGATCACCAAGAAAATATTGTGATGTCCAAATGAAAAAGTCATCCTCAATTTAATTGACATCTCACAGTATATTATTTTTAGTCGATAACAAAAAATTGACCTATTTTTATTTTCATGATTTGGGAAATAAAATGTGTGTACTTCCATGAATCCATTTTGAAATTATCATCAACCTTTTATTCATTAATAAAACATCATTAAAAAAATATTAATTCATTTATTTTAATAGTACACATGTTATCAACCCATTTTCATACAAATGTTCAAATTTTTAATGTTTTATAATCCCGATCCTGTATTTTATTATAGTTCTAAAGTTTGAAAAATTCATGTAAATAGGATATTGATCTTTGGTTTTAGATACATTAATTTCCTTCCCCATAATAGTAACACCACTATTTTTTGGGTACTTTGTTTGTAAATTTTATTTGTGTACAACATATAAAAATTAATTACATAACCCTTATCAGTTAATATGTGCACACTAAGTCCCCTAGATAACCATTAATGTTATTCTAAAATTTAATTCTTATTTTTAGATTACTCTTTAGATATATAGTCTTGAAAGCATCATTTAAATGTTCAAATATGTGTATTCTATATCCATCTTTCATCCCATACTAGATTCAAATTTTGATGAATTACTTTGTGGGTTTCAACATTTGTCAAATCCTGTAAATTTTTTATGTAAAACATAATGGTGAGCCTAATTATTCTATATAATAGTAATTGAAAGAACATATGTTATAAAAATTCCTTCACCTGTAATTAGCTTGGTGTGATGTGATTTTGGTGGACCAATGTTATCTATATATGATAATTAGTTTGTAAGTGATTCAATTGCTACCCCAACAATATATCGCTATATAATATTAAATTTTCCCAAATTTTATTTTTTATATACCCTTTAAAAATATTCATATATCATCCAATGGGATACATCTATTTATAATGTACAAGATATGATAGATAGATATATATATCCATTTTAACCATCATATCAAATAATTGGGGTTGTAAGATCTTCCAAAATTAACTTAATTTGATAGATATTTATTTTTAAATAATCTATAACATCCATGGGTCTATAAATTTATTATATATAGATTTTGAAAATCAATTAATTTGGGTTAATGTGTCATTATCATTTTTAGGAAGAATCTTAAATTAAACTACATGCATTACATATTGCATTAAAACATGACATCCATGTTATTTTAGACCCATTAACATTAAATCAATCATTGATATGATATTATTTGTATTAGATGAATACCCATCTTGAACAATTCCATATTTCAGTATGTTGAAAACAAGATGAATATCTTTCTTTGAATGTTTTTAATATAATATAGGAACAAATTCCCCTTTCACCATTTACTGGTGAAAACTCTTCGATTATACCCATTAAATCGTGTATATCCTAGCCTTAATATCTTCTTTTGTTTCTTAGGGTGAATTTAGTAACAATTTAATGAAACTGACCTATAAATTTGTTTCTATATTCATGATATTATGAAAATTTCAAACAAACTAACAAATATATATGGTAATTCAAGTTGTGGGTTGTTCTGTTATCTGTCCTTGTTCGCTGCTCTATTGTACATTTTTCTTTCTTCTTAATATGTGGTTAGAATATTTGCTTCTGGCTGGACTTGTTTGGTAGTATGGTAATTCAAAACTAATATTCTTTTTTTGTCTAACAAGGTTTTTGTATGTTTTTTAACAAGTTATACCAATAGTGCTGATCATATCCTATAATTTATAAAATATTTTTTCACCTATTCGTTTAGTTGATGTTGTTTCATCATTTGCATTATAATAGAAAATTTTCATCCAAGATCCTTATTTAATTCATTTCCATAAATGTTTATTATGTTCCGAAAACACAGGCTTGAAGGAATGATTCAACATAATTCAGTGTGTAAATTTTTTAAAAAGGGACACATTTTCATTACATTATTTATATGTCATGAATACATTCAATAAACTAAAAATTAATTTATCATCCAATACGACATGTCTCTCAACATGAAACCTTTATTTCCATAAGAATCAAAAAAGGTAACACCAGATTCCCATATTAAATTCAAATATTTGATCAATGGAGTTAAATAAAAATAATTATCATTACCTCGTAGATTTTTCCGTAATATAAGAACATGAAACATAACGTATTTTTTATTCATCCATAATCATGGAAGAACGTTATAATTTAATAACATATTATTAAACGTGTTTTCGGTGCTACTTTATTCACAAAAAGGATTAATTCCATCTTTAGAAAGCACAAGAAGGAGGTTTCTCAACTCGTTTCCAAATTCAATGTACTCATGACCAATTTTCACCAACTCGGGAGATTCATTGGGAGATGATGTTTTGAAAAAATATTTATTATATCTTCCTGAAACACTAATTTTTTTATATTATCCTCATTTATTTATAGGTCCCTAAACCCTGGAATGATTTTAATATACCTTTACAACATTAAAGAGACATCATTTCCCTTCCTTGTATAAAGAAGAACCACACATGGGGAAATTTATATCTGATTCATAGTTGTTAAAAAACAATAAAGATTCATTTATTAATGAATTTAGTTTTTTAGAGATAATACTTATTGAACATAGCATTAATTTAGCATCAGATATCCAGGATTGAAGCTCGTTATCTTCTGGTAGCATATCATTCAAGAGAGATACCAGTTCTACAAATCTTGAATCACTCCATCTATTTTCAAATTTCATAATATATTACTTTAGAATATATGATAATCTTTTATATTTAGTAAAAAATCATTCAATAGTGTTCATTTATAGCCCTTTATCTTCTCAAAAAAGTTTGAAGAATCATGAGTTTCACCATTGAATGTGATTATAATTTTTTCAATATAATCATTATCTTCATTGACACTTGTAATCATATCCTCAATATGATATTCATTGTCATTCACACTTGTAATCATATGAGATGATCTGAAAACCACAATGTTATCTCAGTAAATAACTACATTAAATTCCTCCCCATTGATTGTCTAACATTTATTACTTTAATATAATCTGTGATTGATCATATATTCTTCCAACACCTATAGACTGATTAGTATTGAATAACAACAATGTAAAAACAGATAAAGGATTTGATAAAGGTTTTGTGCATGTAATTTTTCAAACTTAATTAATAAACCCCTTAGTCATACAATTTTTTTTATACAATTGGAATCCATCCATTTTTTGATTCATATCCATATTATTTTATTCAAAAATATTCATTTTAAATAAAATATAAACAAATAATTTTATGGTATGATCCATGTTTCCTTTGAATATTTTCATTATATACACACACACATAGTAATCACATTTGATAAAAATTATTATTTCATCAACATATATTCATAACATTTAAAGAAGAATAATTATATGAATAAAAATTATAATAGCATTTTTTCATTACAAGATGGAACATTTCATAATTCAAACTATTTTTGTAATAGATTAATCAAGTGAGATAATACTATCATAATTTTTATCCATGTGAGCCAGAACCTAAGTATTTCAACAACTGGATATGTATTGGTGTATAGATAATAATATTTCACTATCATCACAAATATCAGAATAAATTATCTAATTTTTTCATTTCTTCTACTACGTTTTTAGGCATAATGTGTGACAACACATTTTACATTATTTAACAAATTATTTATCAATAGCTTCAAAATAGATTAGAAAAAATTATATTTGAAATACTCATAGAGGTAAGATAAGAATAGGAAGAATAAATTTAAGTACATTTAATTACATACATTGTAATTTTTAAAATTCAACTAAAACATCCAACATGTAGCCTCACGTACCTCAATAAAATTGTATTATCATTCCAATAAAAAGGAAGAAATTTAATTCAAGGGAATAAAGGATAAGAATCACAACTACAATTAAATAAAAAGAAGAATCTCAAGTAGTGGAAAATGGTGGTACAAGACCAAAAGATTAGCTGGGGAATTGCGTGCATCACTATTTAAGAAGAATAATAAATAAACCCAATGCATATTCACTCAATAATTTAAGAAATGAATAAAACAATATTCAAATACCATACCTTTGGTGTTAAGATTATGGATTCTTCCAAAATTTCCTAATAGATTACATAAATATTTGTGTTTTGTGACATGATTAAAAAACACAGAGAGAAGGGATCTTTGTTGGTGTTCATTTAAAAGATTGAAAAGAGTTTTATCAATGCTTATAAAATATAACAATATCAATTCTAATTTATATCATTCGAAGAACTACATATTTCTCTAATAATGTATGGTTGCATCATCTCTAAATTTAGCACTGATATAATATATAATTGGAGATGATAAATACCAATTTATAAAAAAATTTAATTAAAATTTTATATTTTTATAAATTACCAATTATATAAACATGAATAATAAAAATAAAAATTTAGTTTTCAATAAAAAATATAAATATCAAAAAATTATTAAATTATAAAAAAATCAAAAAATTTAAGAAAATATAAAATATGGATATGTAATATTAAACCAATAAATAATATTAAATTTAAAATTTATAAAAACATTATAAATGAATAAATAATATTATATAACTAAATTAAAAAAATATGAAAAATGATTAAATATTAAAATAAAAATGAATATTTTAAAAATTTTGATTTCAAATAAAAAAGAGTTTTAATAAATTACTAATTAAAAATAAATAAAAAATCACTTGATAATGATTTGAAGAAAAATATTAAAATTAAAATGAATAAATAGTATGTGTGTAAATTACAAACTAATTAAATATATTTAATATTAATAAATAAAAATTTATTAATAAATATTAGATTAAATAAATTACTAAAATATTAAAAAAAATATTAAAAAAAGAATAATTTAAAAAAATATTTCTTGTGATTAAGAATTAAAAAATTAGATAATAAGAAATGAATAAATTATAAAAATAAATAAAATTTAATTAATTAAAAATTTAAAAATTGCATAAATATTAAAAATTATTATTTAGTAATTTTAACTATATAAATTAAATAAATTTAAAAAATGAATAAATATTATATCAAAATGAATTTTTTAAAAAATTTCTTTAAAATGAAATTTATAATAAATTACTATTTCATAAAGAATAAATTATAATTTAATTAATGTTTAAATAATATTTCATTATAATAAAAATTAACAATTAATAATTATAGAAATTGCATGAATATTAAAAGTATTAGTAATTAATATTTAAAAATGTATAAATAGTTATAAAAATTAAATACATTACAGAAATATTAAAAAAATATATTTTAAAAATGAATAAATTATATAAAATATAATAAACGGATTAATATTAAAAAATATTAAATAATATCAAATGAATAAATATTTAAAATATATAAAATTAATAAATAATAGTAAATAAATTTTAAAAAATTATTAAAAATGAATAAATAAATTTATTTATGTGAGTTGAAAAAATATTAAAAATGAATAAATTTTAAAAAGACATTTTAATACAATATATTCAAAACAAACAACAAATTAAATATCACTGAACAATAATTGTATAATTATTTAAAAAAAAATAAAAAAAATACGTATTATTTATAAAAATTACAATGATACCAATACTGTTAAATATTAATAATTAAAAAGTAACAAATAAATTTGAAAAAATGAGAAAATATTAAAAAATATCTAATATATATCTATAAAATTACATTAATTGCATTTAAAAACCCAAATTTATTTACATGTGATTGCATGTATGTATATGTGTATCTGTGTGTGTACTATAATGGGATATATCAAAACTCAAAAGAAAATGACTTCCTTGTATATAATGATATATTACTATACATATACACAAACATAAACATTACATACATACACATACATATATAAATATGCAAAGACATACACATTCAAACATATTAGTGCATATACATGTATACATCCATGTAAATAGATATACACATACATACAATTACATATATGTGTATATATATTCATACATGTGCTACATAAACATATACACTCTATATAAACATACAAATTCATACACACACCAAAATACATTCATATACATCCAGACACATGCACATGCACACACATACACAATCACACATACATACACATACACATATAAAAATACATATACATGACACATATATCTATATACATACAAATAAACATACACATACACATACATATACATATACACATACACATAAACATACACATACACATACACAACATATACATAAACACGCAACACATGCATGCACATATATACACATATATATGCATACATTCACATACATAAAAATACACAGCCATACACACACAAACACTTACCTATAAACATTCACATATATACGTACAAATACATCCGCAAAAACATACATTCATATACATACATACAAATATATATCTGTTTATTAAATATTTAATAATCATATTAATATATAAATTCAAATATAAAAATTATTTAAATCATTTAAATCATTATTTAAATATTTATTTATATTTTTTATATCACTATATATTAATATAAAAATATATATTCACAGACTAACACATACATATTTTTGTGTGTAATTATATATATATATATATAGTTATAAATAATTATTTAGTAATATGGAAATTTATATATTCTTTATTTTATATCAAACATATTTAAGAATATTTTTGTGGGTGTATAAAGTTTATATATATTTATATATATATTTATTATTTATGTAATGGGCATCGATTTTTGGGTCCTTCTTTTAGATTGGCTTTCAATTTTTAATCTTATGAGTTATTTATTCGAAGGATTGATCCTAAAAAGGAGATTTTTTATTGGGATTAAGTTTTAGTGGATGCGTCGAGGGTTCTTGTGATAAATGAAGTAAATACGGGTGTCCTGTGATGATAAAAAACTATTCCATCCATTAACATCATGAAAAAGGTGTTCACATCATGGGTATTGGGGGCAGAGGGGTGGGGGTCCCCTTCATGGGTAGTTTAGGGAATGAACGTATGGTTCAGGTCATGAAAAGTTTCCAGTAATTTTTTATATAATATGGGATGCAACCCCCGTTATTTTATCATGATGGAGTGAACATAGGGAGTGATTTAATGATAGTAACTCTACCAATATTCTTATCTTATTCCCCTTGATCTAAGGAGGATTTTGGTGGAGATTTCATTTGTGTTTCTCCTATCCTCTCAATATGTTGTCATTTGACATTGATATATGCTTATTTTATCTGATTCGAGGATTGGTTTTAGCATTGATTCTAATAGAGCATTGTGGAATGAACTATGTGTGATGGTTATTCTTCTTATCTTATTAATAGGAAGACCAAAGTTGGAATTTTCACTCCAATGAAAGGATTATTAGTATAGGTAAGTCACCAAATGGTTTCATAAGTTTTTTTGTGGTTTTATGTAAAATTATTCTTTTGAATGGGCATTTAATTTGTGGTTGTTTATGGATTAGGACCAGCTGTATATCAATTGTGTAAGACAACCATAATTATGTTTTGGGGAGTTAATGATGCTATATGAATTTTTAGGAATAATTCGTATTTAAGTTAATTTTTTTAATTAATGATAAATTCATATAATTATTTTTCAGTGGTGGTTGGAATGAGACAGGTGACCATGAGTGTGGAAGGGACTTTGTTTGCTAGGATGAGGCTTAGAAGAGCTCAGTCAGAGGATAACTCCACGTTGTAGTAAGTTGGACCCAATAATAATAAACCATATGTATGTTTACGATGTGAAGGCATGGTGATATATTGCATAGTGAGTTTTCTGATGAAATTAAGGGACTTATTGTGTTAAAATTTCATGTTAGATCATTATTGAGAGGCGCGGTTCGATGTTCTTTGGGTGACCTCCCTAGATTCTACAGTTTTGGTTCATCGTTTTAGGATAGATGCCTCCATGTGTATGATTTATTTCAGTAATCATAGGGGTTGGGTTATGTTATAGTGTGATATGAGACTGATAAATGATTCCCTGAGTGATAAGGTGGTGGTTCGAGATATATACATATAATTGGGATTAGTTTCTATGGGAATTGGGTCTACATTTAAACATTTCCCCACCCTAAGTCTTTGGGTATAGTCTTGGAATTATTTATAGTTGTGATGTCACATGACTATGTGTGCATCCAATAAAACTGTTGAAGAAGGTGTGGTTAAGGATAAAGTTTCATGGTTGGCACTTGATCACATGACATGTGTGTGTGCCTCATCAAGTGTCATGGTGTCTTAATTATTTCACAATAACTCTGATATAATTTTTAGTTATGTATTTATTTTATCCAGGAATATACATTCATATGAAATCCTATACTATCCATTCATGGTGGGACCCCACTAAGATATATGCACACACTTATCATGGACATATCAATGTATGTAGACCTTATGTATTATTTTAGGATTGGGAAAAAAGATGTGATGTGGATTGAGCTAGTGAAACTTAACGATTTGAGGAGTCTGGGATTGGGCCTAGGGATAGAATTTGTGATAGTGTATATGAGTTGTATTGTGTCTCTATTTCTTGTATTTTGGATTTTCCTAGGGGTTTAGCAGTGCATGTTGTGTATTAAAACGTCATGTGTTTTATTGGCTGTTTTTATGGATTATGATTACTCTAATATTTCAAATATAGATGTCAGTTTATTTCCATTTTTAATTTTCATTTGAGGTAATAGTCTCCAAACAATATGGAGTCGGACCTTTCTTCTAGTTTGAATCATCAGGTATATGGTGAGGTATGCTTGAGGACAAATTCCACACCATCTAAGTCAAGGGTTTCAGGTTATGACATCATAAAGAGGTATCAAAGATTGTATTTATCGGTGGAATTTAAAAAAAAAGTGGATAAATAGATTTTTTTTATTTAATGATTTTTGGAGATGGTTAATAGGTTATCTAGGAATTTGTCTAATCTATTGAAAAATATTGTAATAGTGCATCGTGAACATATTTTTTTATATGCAGTCCACGCTACAAGGGAATTGGACTAATGGTCCTATTATCAACGTTATGTTTTTATGATTTCACTTTGGTTGATGCACATGAAGTTTTTGGAGTTATTATATTTGTTGGTTTTGGATGTTGGACCATTGGAAAGATACATTGTACATTTATTTACATTAGGCATATAGGATTCACATTAAATGTATGTGCTTTCCTCTAGTTGATTTTTATGAGAGGTTCAACTATTTAAAGGGTCCACAAATATTTATATAAAATTTTCTGATATACCATGTCGTTATAATTCTCCTTTGTCCGACCATGTCCTTTTTATTCGATGGAAGGTTATATGGGTCATATGGTAAGTGGTTCTGCAGTGAGGTTAATATATTCCCTTAATAAAATGATGTATGGAGACTCAAGGTTGGTTGTTATAAGAATTTTATGCATGAGGAATGATCAAATGATGGGAATTAGTTTCAGGAGGATGGGGTTTAATTATTTAATGTATCAATGAAAACATATATAATGTTTTATCATATATATTCATAGGGGGACTCTACCTGACTAAAATATGTGGTTCTATAAAATCCTTCAAGATTTCAAAGAACGGCATGGGAAATGTATTGGGATTTTGATATGTTAATCACCTAGGGTTTTTATGTTTTCATGTTGGGATCATATGGTAAGATTAGTTGGATTTCTGGAAATGTGGTTCTTGAGATGGGATTTTAGAAGAGTGATGAGAGAATTGGTAGATGCCTATGATTTAAAAATATTCTCATGTGGTTGGCATTATTTTAGTTATACTTTGAACAAGTAATATATCATTGGATATTGTATGTGAATGAAATTTAGTGGAAAATTGTTTGTGGGTTAGGAACATGAGCCTAGACTTGTTGTGATGTGAATCATTGAAGGACGAGTCGGTTGTGTGATCAAGATGTATAAGAGAATGAAGCCATTGGGTATGGTTGAGATCAAGGTAGATTTTAAATGTCAACCTGGGAGGGATTCATAGTGGATCGCTCAACCTCAGGAAGAGGACAGTGAGTGTTGGACAATATTTTTAGGAAATGTATCAGTACAAGAGGGTAGGTATCTGTTGGGTATGTGAAGTGACTAGTTATGTTTTGAATCAAATAAAGTTCCATATATAGGTATTTTGAGAATCCTCTAGGTTGAGGATGAACCCTAATGTAGATTCAATGTTAGTGTGGTAGAGAGATTGGTGCAGATTTTGACCCTACAAAAATAACAACATTTTAAAATATCTCTAGCTATTTTATTAAAGTTTCTTAAAAACGTCATTAAATGAGGTGTCACTAATTTAGAGATGTTTATCAATGTCTCTAATTTAAGTGACTACATTTAACAATGTTCTAAAAAAACACTAGTAAATAAACGTTGTTATTTAGAGACACATCATTTATCGATGGTTTTTAGAAACATTGGTAAATAATCGTTACTAAAATAGTGAATTTTATTAATGTTATATAGAAATGTTGGTAAATTGTAATAAAATTTCCAAAATTTTTAAAAATTGTCAGTAAGTTTTTTTTAATTTAATATTTTTTGTTTGAAATTTATTTATTTGTTACAACAATAGGAATTATTACTATATTCACCAAACCCAACTCTGGCCCACCCCATACCTTCTCTTCCCCGTTCATGCCCCACCAATACATAACAACCACACACTCAAGAGAACTATATACTATATTTTATTTTATTGTAGGTTTATATATATAGGTTTATATTATATTTATATAGGAATTTTAACATTTTACATATATGTTTATATTTTATATTATATATATTTGTTTATATATGTATATGTTAATATTATATATATATAATATGTCTATATATATATTAAGCTATTTTAAAAAATAATATATAATATATAATATTATATTTTAATATAAATATAAATATATTTTTGTTTATATTTTATTTTTATTTTTATATATATAAATAAGTTTATATTCTATTATATATTTATATATATTTGTGTGTATGTATTTATATTTTACATATATGTTTATATTTTATATTATATATATGATTATATTATATATATATATATATATTCATATATCAATATGATTATATTTTATATTATATGTATATATATATATTATATATATATATATATGTGTGTGTGTGTGTGTTTATATTATATATATTATATGTTTATATTTTATATATATCATATGTTTATATTAACATATATTTATGTTTATATTATAAATTATTTAAAAAATTAATATTATATATATAATTTTATATTTTAATATACATATACATGTATATATATTTATCTATTTACATATTATATTTATTGTTTATATATATATATATAAGTTTATATTATATATAACTATGTCTGTGTGTTTATATTTTACATATATGTTAATATTTTAAATTATATATTTATATGATTATATACAAATATGTTTATATTTTAGACATATTTTAATATTAATAAATATATATTTTTATATCATATACTATAAAAAATATTAAATAAATATATGTATATATATATATATATGATTATATGATATATATGTGTGTGTTTGTGTATATATGTTTATATATATGCGTGTTTGTGTGTGTTTATATATGTCTCTGTCCATGTGTGTGTTTGTATATAAATATATATGTGTTTGTATATATATAAATGACTATAAATATATATATATATATATAACTAGATATGATTTAAAAAACTAGTTAAAATGTCACTAAAATTACCCTGATTTCTTAATAGTGTTACGAAATTTAAAATATATGTGTCTTTATATATATAAAAATATGTAGATATTTATATTTATATATTTATATTTAGCTGTATGTATTCATATATATATATATAAATACATATTTATATAGATATATATATATATAACTGTATGTGTCTATATATATCTCAATATATATTCATACGGAAGTGGGAAGATGTGTTATATATATACATATTTATTTATGGACGTAACCTGAAAAACATTGCTCAATTATCCATGGTTCCTTAAAAACCTCTCTAATTTAGAAACATTCCTTAAAATCATTTCTAAATTACCTATGATTCCTAAAAAATTTCACTAAGTCACCGATTTTTCCTTAATGACATCGTTAACATACAGATGTTTCCTTAAAAACATCTAAAATCTGGAAATGTTTCCTGAAAACTTTTCTAATTTAGTGAAATTTTCTAAAAATACCACTAATTTAGAAACATATCCTTAACAAGGTATCCAATTTTATGATGGTTTCTTAAAATCATTGTTAAATTAAGAGGTTTCCTAAAAACGTCGCTAATTTTGCAACTCTTTCAGAAAAATGCTAATTTAGAAACATTTTCGGAAATACATCACAAATTGAATGATGTTTGGAGGAACCGTAAATAATTTAGTGATGTTTTGAGGAAATGCCTCTAATTTCGCTATTTTTTCTGGAAACTATCTCAAAATTTAAAAATTAGTGACACTTTTAAAAATTGTTACTAAATTACTATTTGTTTTTTTTTGGACACCTGGAGTTTGGTGCTATAAGTGATTTCCCTCTATGGAAAGTTGTGACATTGGAAATAGATCGGGGCATCATGGTGTGGTCTATCAGAGTGGTTCTATGAAAACTATTTTTATAGAGGCTTGGGGTAAGGGGTTGATGCGATGGGGGTGGGCATTACTCAGATGTAGAAAAACTTGTGTGGTGGTAAGACCCATTTGGGTCAAAGATTATGTGGAAATTTAAGGCAATCCATATAGTGAGTAGTGCACCATTGTTGGTTGGAGGATGTTGTTCCTAGTGATATGGGAGCATGTGAAGTTGTTTCATTGTGTTTGGCCTTGGGTGAGAGTTGTTTGTGAACGTTATGTCTTTACTTATAGTAATGGATAGAGGGTTGTCCATGGGGGTTTGGTGTTTTGGTTTAGTAGGTGATGATAATGATATTCCTATGGTGGGGATTATCATATCAGTCATAAGTGAAATAACCCTCATGTAAGATGGGTTTTGGGAGTGGTGAGATCTGCCAATAGAAGGATTAGGTGACACTAAGGTACCAATGAGAGGTAAGATCCATTGATATCTAGTTATCTGGGATATATCATATTTAATGTTCGTATGTGGTGTTGTTAGATTCGACATGTTTCATCAGGACCAATGTGATTTTAGTGTGACATTTGATGATTTGTGGGGTGAACCATGATTCATGACATGATTCAAGGGGTGTCTTGTCTTTTCGCATAATTCAAGGGGTGAAATATAGTTTTTGATGTGATTTACGAGTGAATAATGGTTCCTATCATGATTTGGGGGGTAAATTATATTTTTTATGTAATTCAATGGATGAATCATAGTAATGGTGTAAGTAGTGATGAAAATTATTAGGAATAATTAGATGTTTTATCAATGGTTTTGGGTATGATTGGTACCCTGCGTATGGAGGTCATTACTGGAAATTTTGAGTTAGAGGCATGTGTTCTATTAAAGATGTGTATGAGGGTGTGACCAATATGTTTTGTAAATACTAAACCATAGGATGTATGAATGGTAATTTTGATGCAAGATGGACATTGTAGGTTGGAACCACGTCATGATTTTTGCGTGGGATATATTCAAGGTGGTTTGGTGATAAAAACAGAGATTTTGGGGGGAAGCCAATGAATCAGTTTCAAATGTTTGGAGTTGAACAGTGGAAGTGTGTGTGTGTTGGTTAGATAAAGAACATGGTGATTTTTTGGTGAGTTGAAATCCATATTATGTTGAGAGATGTGGTTCTAGGACTACCATATATTCTCAAGGATGTGAAGTGTTATAATGGGGATTTTATAACAACCTATATATTTCTAGGAATTTTTAGATTTAATTTTAATGTTTCATCTAGTTAGTGAATCTTTTTCAGATCATGAACATAAAATGAGATTATAAGGAGTTTTACATATGTAATTGAGGATTTTTGGATGGTTTTTGGATTTATGATTCCTTGAGGTCATGAAGAGAGTTGTAGGAAGGACGAGTGATTGTGGCTACTGAAAAAATGTAGTAGTATACATTCATGGAGTGAATAAGAATCTCGTGTTGTGATTTTTTGTGGTAAAGGGGTAGGTGTCCCTTACTTGGGTATTTCACAATATGAACCATTTTTTCACTTCATGTGTGCTTTTTGTCCCCGTTTTATTTAAAAGGGGCCTCAAACCACCATTCTTTTTCGCGATGGAGAGCACGTAGGGAGGGCTTACAACTTCTACCTCCCACTCAATTCAAATATTTCCCCCCTTCACCTGGGGTGGATTTTGGTGATGACTTCATGTGTTATTATACTCTCCTCAACCTTTTTATCCTCTTTCTTTTGATAAACACATATTTCATGTGGTTCAGGGCAAGTTTTTAGTATAGACTCCACTAGATCAAGGTGGATCAACCGCACATACTGGAGATTTTTCTCAAATTACATAGAAAATAGAAAAATATGGTATTTTTTGTTTCAGTGGTTGTATTTTTTTAATGAAACGTCATTTTTTTGTTTTAATTTTTTTTACATTATTTGGGGTTAAATTATCCATTGGAACATGCATTTAATTTGGTGATTTTTCTTGGATTACATTTGTGTGCATGTTAGGAGTGGAATTTACCTCGTTACATGATGTGTCTATGAGAAGATGAAACATAGTGAATTTTTAGGAATTATGATTATTTATATAAAGTGGTTTAATTAATTTTAAAATATAATATTTAATTCTTTAGTCACACATGGAAAGGAAAAGGGGACTATGATTTTTGACCGGATTTGGTTGTATTGGAAGTGTCCTGACAAACCTCAAATATGGGCTAACTCATTGTTCTATGTAGGGTACCCAAATAATATTAAAACAAAATTCTTTTTAAACATGATTTTATATAACATAATAATAAATAGGGTTGGATTAAGGGGTTTAGGGTTTCAGAGAGCCCTATGTACAAAAAATTGGAATGTGTTAGGCCTCTTATTACTTCATTGAGTTCCCTTTAGAACATTGATGATCAAATATTGCTTCATGACTATGTTTCCCAGGGTAGAGTGTTGAATGATGTGACACATGACCATAGGATAGTCTTGGGGAGTGAAAAGGAATAAACAATGTCCTAGGTTTGTTTCCTAGGTGAATTGGGAAAGCATGAGAGGATTGGGGATTAGATTTGAAGGGTGAGGAAAACATATGTCTCGTCAGTGATAGGGAAATACCCTCCTTTCTTAACTAATTTTTTGTGTTTAATTGAAGAGATATGAGTCCCTAGGTAATTATAAATGCGTTTCCAAGGGGCTTAGTGTAAGATAACCCATGAAAGTCTCAAGGTAGCAGGACCTGAAGTGTTTAGTGTCATGACAAGGTAAGAGTAAGACATCATGTTTAGGTCTGATGAGACATTGGGATATGATGACACTAGGGGTTATTATCTTGGGATAATATTAATGAATAGAAATTGTGGTGAGTCAGGAATTCATAGTGGGAAACTAGAAGGCCGAGTTGAGATAATTTGTGACAGGGGGTTAGTTTTAAAATGCCTAGAACATTTGGATTGGCTGGTGAATTATGTGATGTCATTTAGGCTAATCTAGTGTTGTATGTTCACGTTAGATATTTTTTTATATTCTTGGGTTATTTTAATTAGTGTGACCTCCAAGATTATATAAGGATGTGTCAGAGTTATGTGACCTTATTAGGGTCTGTGGGGATGGGTCTATGAGTTTTTGATCTCCATAAAGTCTGTTAAGATGGTTCAATGTTATAGGTTTAAAAATTACTGATGTTGGCTTGGGTAGAGAAATTACATAAGGGATAGGTTGTGGTATGATGTAACATGATACCATTAAACCCCTCCTTGATATATAATGCATTGGGTTGAGATATGGATGTTTGACCATGCCCAATGTTTGTGGGTATTTGGTCGAGGTTTGGATGCCACCATATTCGGAGTTTTTGGGTATAGAATGGGCATCAATTATGGGTGTTATGGAATAATTATATGGGTGCATTCCAGCCTAATGTTGATGTAATATGGTCACGGTTGATGTTTTATGGTTATCACATGATGGCCTAATAGACATGTATGGATTTTTGAGTGTTTTGGTGACCTGGATAACACAAAATGTCTCATTGAGCATGTTTATTTATGTAATTATTTTACTTGTGTATACACATGAATATGATAGTATATATTAAGGTTTAATTATGAAAACCTACTATGTTATATGATCACACCCTTCATGGGAATCTCATTTCTTGTAAAAACATTATGCCCTCTTGAAGGTTAGAGTACAAGATGTGCAGTGGATCATAAAGGTGAAACTCTTGGGTATCTGGAGTTTTGGATGAGGCCCAGGGATGGTAATAGGGCATGTGTGCATGAATTATATTTTGTTTTCGTTATTTAGGATTGGACCAGTGGGTGATCATTGTATGTTTTGTATGAATACATCAAGTATTTCATTGGGTGTGTTTATTGATTTTGTGTAATCTGATTTTTTTCAATTAAATTTTGGTAGTTTTCATTGTTTTTAACTCTGATTCATGGGAATAGTATTCCGACTATATGTATTAGGCCCATATCCATAGTCATATGCCTTTTGAATTCATAGAGGAAAGATTTATTCTACACAGAACTCGGGCTTGGAAAAATGTTTTGAGATGGGGAATTAAAATTTAAATATATTATAAATACAATTAAATAAATATATATTCATTTAAATATTTTTAAAATTGATTAAATAAAAATTACATTACTTTTAGATATAAATTCTTTAATGTAAATAAATCTATTAATAAATAATTCAATTTATTAATATATGATTCAAAAAATAATAGATAATGAATTTTTAATTATAATATAGTTATAAATCAAATTATATTAATATATATTAACTTATTGTCTTATAAATCATATTTAACTATATATATGACTATAATTATATACATATGATTGAGGGTTGGCTCGCCCAGGTTTTATTGTTGTGGAGAATTTGTTTTGTTAGGAACGTTTTGTGGGGGGAGTATAATATCTTGTATATATATATATTGTATTTATATAAATATATATTCATATTGGTACATAAACCATATTCAAAAATAATATTACATGAATATATAAATTAAATTACATATAGTGTCATTTATCATTGCTAATAAAGTGCTGATAAAATGGCATTTTATCATCACTAAAAGAAGTACAAACAAAGGCAACCTTTTATCAGAAAATTTTAGTGTTGGTAAAGTAAATATTTATCGACTATTTTTTTAGCAATGATAATATTCTATCTTTTATCATTATATTTTATTATTGATAAAGTTTTATGAGAAATATTATCAATTCTATAGTAATGAATTTCTATTTTCCACTTCACTAATCATGTAGGGGATGAGTCTTGAGAAATCCAACAAAAACATTGTGTAAAAAATTTCGTCTCAAACATTTATGTTTGTTGTCTTCATCATGACCTCAAAAATAACTATGCATATCCCTGTCTATAGATTCAACTACTTCTTATAAGCATACACTACTATATAATGAGATATTGAAAGAGTTATAAATCAATTTATTTTTTAGCATTACTGTGCATATATCTTTTTAAATAATGTCTTTTTTATTCTTTTTAGAACTGATAAATTTCCCCCTTATTAATGCTTTATTGATATCCAATGAAACTGGAATAAAAATATATTTTTCAAAAATTTATGTTTTATTCTCACTCACCCCTCCCCCCGTTTTTCAATGATTACACACACCTTTATTGACCGAATTGTCATGAAGCAATACTTCATGAGGAAGTTTCTGATGAAGAACTTCAGAATTATTGTTATTAATGCCAAAATTTGGAAATGGGAGTAGAATCCTGAGATGCAACACACAATTGTCTGAGGGCTTCAAGAACTCCAGTATTGAGCAAGGCCTTATTGCAGATTTTCTCTTGATTTTTCAACTGTGATGGATGGGTTTTCTTCTAGGACGCCATCTTACTCACTTTGGAAACCACTTGTTGATGAAATTGGTTATTATGGGTAGGTGTATGTTCCTGCTTTGGAGAAATGTTCAGGTTATGCTGATTATATCCATTTAAATCTGGTGTATGTGCCCGACTTGATTGTCCATATGACATGGGGGTGTATACCCCACGACCCACCTGGACTGGAACAGAGGTTTTCATATTCTCTGGAGTCACATGTTGATGATTCACTCCACTGATAGGGATATATTTGTGTTTCTTTCTCCGTGATTTCTATGAAGTTGTTATAATATTCTAATGGGTATCCAGAATATGGGCATGGATTTGCTTCTACTCTTTCACCATTTCCATAATGTTCTTGGTGATTTCCGCTATCGGAATGGTAATATATGTCCATTCTGTATTTGGAGTATGTGAATGTTCGTACTTTTGTCCTACTTTTCTTGTCAGTTAATTCTTACAGTTCTCATGTGTGGGGGAAGAAAGTTGTTTCTGCCTTCTGTTTTTCATTGGAGCTTTCTAATTGACATCTCTAGGTGCTACCAAATGAGACAATTGGTTATCTTGATGAATCTTAGGCGTATCTATCTACTGATTGTTATCCACCAAATATGATTGATGATTTTCCTTCAATACACGCAGATGAGAATGCTAATAGAATTGATGAGTGTAAGTAGGTGTATGTGCCTGTTTATAGGTGGTCACCATATTTTATTGGTGAGCTTCGTTGGTAGTAGTCAGACGAGCCTGCTGACTGGCCAATGATTTATAAACAGGTGTATGTGCATGCCTCTAATACTCCGCTAAAAGTTCCTGGAGAGATTGGTGTGTTACTTCCAGACGAGTCTACTGGGAGTGAGATCAAGACGGATGGGGGTATATGCCCGCTCGTTGTTTTCCATCAAGTTATACTGACAGACTTCAACGGAGGGGGCATAAATAAGAAACTTCTACCTATTAAACTAATTTCACCTATGACAGTTTGTCTTGTATGCTCGCGTCTAAGGAACCTAAGCCGATCTCTTAGAGGTGATGCCCTCCTCATGTTGAAAGTGCAGTACCACACGATTCTGGTGGATATTGTTGGTAGGATTCCTGAGGAAGTTCTCCTTTCTTATTGAATTAAGGCCTTAAGTGACCTCTTCCATAACCTCCCTGTAATATTAGATGGACTGGTTGTTGCGTTCCAGGGATAACGTCCTGAAACGGTTGGAGATAGTGGTTTTCACAACCTGCTTCTTGACCACTGGTTGTCGCTGTCCAGACAACCAGGGTGAGTTGTTAACATGGAGGGCTCATCGAGCAACATCAAGAGTCACAATGGTACCATGTTGACGATATTCCCTCACTAATTCATTCGAGACCCAACACTGAAGATGCTGAGTAGGTGATGTCTTCCTCATAGCTGATGAGGATCCATCATGAGTAGCGGCCGAGGCATTAACATGTGTGAATATTAAAGAAGCCAGAATAAGTTTCATAGAGATCTTTGAAAAGAGTGACTATTTGATATTGCAGATATAATCAAGATAGGTTTGGCCAGAATAAATATTTTGGATGAGCACATATTTCATTTATGGCTTTTTTGTCCATTATATTGTTTTTAATAGGGGCCTAACAAATAAGTAAAACATCTTTTAACTTGGTTAAGGATTCATGTCGGGTTCACCATTTTTTGTTTCTTCTGAAAATGGGGATGACCTTGTTTTTTTAAGTTTCAAACATTCCAATCGGTTTCTAATGTGTTTATTCATAGAACCAAAAACATCCAATGATTCTATATCCATTTAAACCAACTTTCCAAAGTTAGGTGCTCATTAGTTGTAGACCGATGATGCTTAAGAATTTTCATTGGACGACGGGATGGGAGGTCAGGCTCATCACACCTTTTGGCGGGTAATTATTTCCATCTCCAGGGCTCTCTTATAGATTTAAGTAATGTTCACGAATCCTTATTAATTCACCAATCAGGAAAATGAGTTTTCCTTTAGATTTGGCAATGCATTATTGATATTTATGGGATTTAGAGAATCTATTATATTTATTTGAGGTTCTTCATCGATGAAGAATCATCCGTATGTATTAGATATTCTTATTCAGTTGTATCCATCAATACGTTGTGTAGAAATATCTTGGTCCTCATGATAACAATACTGGTTTTAAAGCCACTCAGTGGGGCACATGAAGTTTATTGTCATTCAGAAAGATATGGATTTTGTCAGAGTTGGTATCGTACCCACAGATGGTCTACCCACGTATCCTTGTTAAAAAGGATTCATAACCCACGTAGTTTGTTAAGAAGGATATAGTTTAGCGTCATATGGGGCAGAAAATAATTAATGAAAGATGGACTTGAACCTTATAAAGGCTTTCAACGTACTCTACTTTTATGGAAGAGATCAAAGTCCACACAGTTAGGGTAAAGAAATATGGGGTTTATGCATGGTTAATGGCCCAAAAAGTTAACTTTTGATTACATTTACACTCTAAGATCATGCGAGTCATGCTCAGGGTGGGAAAAAAGGTATCAGTAAAACTTGACAATGGTGTCATGAATGATGCAGTCATGAGAAATGATGTGGGGCATCAATATGTTTTAATGCCCAGTTAAAGTCGACCAAGACTTATTTTATGAAAGAATAACATTACCAGGGTCCATAAAGTAATTTTTACATTATAGATATTTTGAGTTTTAAATAGGGGATTACTCTTGAGAAGGAGGCCTAAATTAAAAGGGACTTATGATTGGGGTTTATTCATGAGAAGGAGGACCAAATCAGAAGAAATTAAGATTGGGGATTACTCCTGAGGAGGATTCCCATTGTTTAAAGTAACTATGAATGGGGCTTACTCTTGAGACGGAGGCCATGGTTAAGGGGACGTGTAGCTTGGGGCTTACTCCGGAGAAGGAGGCCCAAATCAAATGATCTTCTCATCTCAAAGAATGAAGTTATATAATAACCCCTAAAAATGGTGACATAAAGCTTGTAAGTCACGAGGTTTTGGGATAGGTTCTCACATAATTACTTTCAGATTAGGAAGCCAACAAAGGAACCATGCCATAAATGGATTTCATGTGGGTTTGGAAGGCTATGCCTTAAAGATGAGAGGTGGAATTGAGAAAAGGTTGTGACTAGGAAGGAGGCGAGCAAGTATCGTTCTGGCGTGAAAGTCCTAGTCGCGCAAGTAGACATGCACTACATGAGTCACCTTGGGCATCGAGGAATCCATAGGGCAATACTTGGGAGACTTTGAACTCAATCCCTTAGTATCATCCCTAGAGGATTCTTGAAGTATGTCATGCTAGTTCCCTTGAGAGGGAAAGGAGGAGAGCATGTGTATTCATTTCCCTTAAGTGGTGGACACTTAGGCATGGAAGTATTGATGAGTTCTAACACTTAGGCCTTATTATTCCACTTTAGAGCTTATATTCTAGGTAAAGAGTTACCTTAGAAGTGTTCATAATATTTCAAGCAAAGAATTGGTTTAACAGATCTAGAATATACGTTTTTTAAAATTAGTCTAAAAAATGTGGGGCCTACAGGGGCTATTTATAGGCCCCTGGTAACCTTGGGTGAAAAACGAATAGGTTGCGTAAGTGATTTGCGTAACCCATAGGTGGCGCACAAGTGACTGGCGTGGTGTGATGGAAACTTGTGTGACTCCATACAAATGGGTTCTTGGTCAACTCCTTTGTCAATTTTTTATATTCTTCAAAGGGGAACCCTAATTGTGATTAAGGTATTCCCCTTTTCCCTTTGTTGCACTTGGTGATAGAATAGAGCGTCAATAAGGGAGCTAACAAAAGGGCCTTTACCTACATTTTTTATTGTTGATAAAAGGAACCCTTTATCGGTTTATTAGTACTGATAAATTGTAGTTGTTATTAAGGAATAATATGTGGTGGTGATAATCAAAAAATTTAGTAACATGATATTCTAACGATTCAAATTTAATCACCCTAAAGATAAAACCTTAAATATTGCAACAATCATAGACAAAAGGGTAAGAATAATTTTAATAAATAATATAATGTTGTTACCATAATTTGGTAAAAATATAGAATGGATTGTTGACTGATGTAATTATTATATTCTCTACAATAATCACTATTAACAATGTCATAAAAATGTTTCCTTAAATACTTTGAACAAGAATGATAATTATTTTTTTGAAATAATAATGATTTTCATTACCCTAAAATTATCTATGAATATTATATTAATAATATTGAAATTATGTAGAAAATTACAATATTTGATTTTCATAAAATGATTCCCCAGAAATTTTTCTTTATTGAAATATATTTTGTAAACAATATTATTAATTAGGTATAGGTATATTACGAAACTAAAACTAGTGATATCCAAATTATTTAGCATTCAATAATTCAATTTGAGAGCATCATATTATTTAGGACTATTGGATTCCATTAAGAGAGCTATAATTTTATAGAAGCTCTCTTTATTGAGTTTTATTTATAATTAATATCACATTAGTTAACAATAATTATAAATTTTACCTATTACATATTTAGTAATTAAAAACTAATATCACAATTTAATACCCCTTAGTGTGTGACAAAGAGGATTACATGCTTGACACTCTCGATGATTTGGATGATTGACATCCTCCATAAAAGTCATATAACATTATAGAAAACACTATGGAAAGTATAGAAAAAGAAAAAACATATTAAAATTTTAGAAAGGTAAATATTTTTTGGTTTTCCTAACAATTAGATTCTTATCTGGATACAACATTTCAATCCAAGCTCTAGCACATATTCACCTTGGGGTAAAAACCCTAAAGGGGTAATATTTGTTATTGATTCAATTTTCCATTAGTGAATGACAAAGAGGACTAACATTTAACCTAGTTTTACACTCCTTGGGTATATTATTTTCATAATACAAATTGACATTATTAACCATTTAACATTTTACAAAATCTATGGGCAAAGCTAAAAATTGGCGAGAAATCCTAAAATTATAGAATGAAAAAATACTATATGGTGTTCCTAATAATTGAATCCCTATCTAGATACTAAAAGTGGAAGTTATATCTAACAAAAAATAACCTAGGGGTGGTAACATTGAAAGGAGAATATTTTTTATTAAATAAATCACTACTTGGTTCACATTAAGGAGGCCTAAATTCAAGTCTAGTTTGACACTCCCACGGGATATGCTTTAGATAATTCATATAATCTTTATGAACAATAATTTATTATAGAAATTAGTACTATGATACACTACTTCATTAAGGATGACTCTAAAAAAATTATAATATCTTTATAATAATTTCCATAATTAAAACTAAATGTATAAATATTTTAAATTTATATCATGTTTATTTTATCTGATATAATTAATTAAAAATTCTATTTGTCGATAAAAAAGAACGATTAATATTTTTAGTCAAACAGTCAGACAATTGAAATTGATCAAGGATGTGCTTATAGTAGACAAATAGAAAGATTTTTAATGCTCGAAGAGTGTAAAAATTTGTAATTAATTGAATGAAAAAATCATTTTATATTAAAACTAACTATTAATATTTTGATAGAGACCATCATATACAGAAATATACAATTTAAAGACACTTTGTGAAAAATATCATGTATAGTAAGTAATGATGAGTATTTGGTGCACATGTATTAATAGTTTATGAATCAATATGAAGATCAATGTATGTATTTGTATAACACCATATCTAAAATTTAATATGTTTTGTTGTAATTCTATGTTGTTTCATTACATATTCATTATACAAGGTCAAATCTTTAAGCTGAAATATCTAAATAAGTTCTATTATTTATGGTAGTTTTTTTGATGCATCATCATGCTACAATTCTATATCCTCATGGTTTGAAGCCTCATAGAGAATGTGTTGTTTTTATAGACATTACTCAACATAAATAATATTTAATGGTTGAAACTTTTTAACACAATGAAAATTAATATCAAGATGATGATAAGGATGTCAAATAAAAAAATTCCAAAGAACACTCTAATACCACCCCTATGAGGTTCCACATACCATTCAATCATCTTATGAAATTGGAAGATGACTGAAATAATGATATTCTCACAACCGTTCCATTTTTCAATTATTACTCCAAGTACAGAGCTTCCATAAATTATTGGTAGCATGAATCAAGAGTCAGATGAAGGTGTACTATATTTTGTAAGAGAGTTTTATGTCAAATAAGTAATGAAAATATGACAATATAATGTCACATTGAACATAATAATTACTATGTTCTAGAATATTCAAAGAGATCTCTTTATATTATTTGGTTTACAAAATTATTTTGACTGTTAGATATGTTTCTGAGCTATAATTGATATCAACTTTACTTATTTCTACAATACAAGATTTACTACACACATATATGTCAACCCAATCCAATTACTATAACACTCTTCATTATATGATGAATTCATTTCCATTATTATTTTTTAAACAATATGATCATGTTGATACATTCGTATAGTTATGATGGTGGTTAGAGACAAACAAATTTTTGGGTACCAAATACCATATTGGATGTCATGGGCTACATGATAAATATCTATTGTGAACGTTTAGGGTGAATTAGATGACTATTATTGTGTTTTGCCAAAATTTATCATGGTTTTATTTCACAATAATCCAATTACATGTTAGTTACATACTATTAAATATGTTAACCAACACAACCAAATGGATCATCCAAAGGTGGTATTTGGGGAATTATTTTTGATATTTTTACCATGGTTGGATGATTTTAGACATTGTATAAATTTTATCAAAATTTATGGAACATTTTGGTGTGGAATATAAACTAGATCATTATTTATTTCCTCTACACAATATTTAAATTAATCCCTTATACATTTTCCATTTTTTACTTCTGAGAAATAAAACTTATAGTCATGGTGTTTCTTCAATGATTATCATGGATAATTTGTGATGAATAAGGAGAGAATTTATCTGATTTCATATTCAATTTGAGAAATCAATGAGTTAATACAGTCTAAGGATCATTTATAGAGACTACCCCATCCATATCATCAATATTATATTTGACACACTAGTATAATTGTGATTAAAAAGTTCAAGGATGATTTCATGAAGAACGAAATTAGAAAACTTGTATGGATATCCTTTTTTTGGAAAAATCCTTATAGTAGTCATTATTATATATTTTATGATTATTTATTTTCTATTAACATATGTTCTTAAAAAAAAGGATGTAGGAACATTTTGAGTTTATTTTATAATCTAGTAGATAATATTTTTATTGCATGATGAAAAATCCAAAGAATAAATGATCATTGGAATAATATTATGGGGGAGATATAGACATGTGAGGGTCGATATAGTAGAATTTGTTAATGGAGTTTTTCTAGGGATTTAAATATATACCCATAATAGGTAATTATGAACATTCTATTATTTTTTTAACTATAATTCCAACAATTATATTATAATGATTTCATAATGTTTTAATGTTAAATTATTGGTTTACTATAAAAGAAAATTAATCACACTATAATGTATTTTATTGAAAGTGGAAATTATGATTTATGTGGTCTAAATAGGGGGATATGATATGGTCACCATTTCTAGTGTATATTTATAGGGTTCTTCAATAGGTTGTAATAAATGTTTCCCATTCATTTGATCCTACAGAGAATAGATTTGTGGTCACTGAGAGGCAATATCATATAAATTTTAAATGTGGTAGAATTCCTTCAATTTTATTGGATAAATGTTTCTATGATTGTAGTGACATTTAAGAATTACAATATCCTTGTGCGCATGTGATTTTAGTATGCGCATCGATATGATTTTCTTGGGAGAAGTTTATTGATCCAGTTTATTGATTAGACTATAGTAACAACTATTAATGTTCTACATATATGGATTTGAGGGAATATCATAGAATTTTTTGATCTTTTAATACAACTAAAGTTCATCTAAAAATTATTAGTTTGGGAATTAGGTGGTGGATGGAGTCAACCCATATTCAAAATGAGATGGATTGGCCGAATGAAGGGGCACCTTCAGAGATGTTAGGTTCATGCAGTCATGAAGGTCGCCCATGAACACGTTTCACTATACTTATAGGGGAATCATGAAATAGTCAAAAGTATTTATGTACTCTAGAGATGAATTCAAAATATTTAATATTCAATTATTGTTTTTATTATTATCCATAAATGTGTTTATGTAAACATGCCAATATAAGTTCACTAATACCGAAATAAAAAAATGTTTTTTATTTTAATGTGAAAAAGATACAAATAAACATTTATGTAATTGCAATACCATGTGTCTTATAGGGTTCCTAATTACACTTGGGTTGGATTAATGAGAATTTCTCCACGAGTCCTGAGGATGTGAATTATGAGATATTTATTCAACCGAAATGTTTCTGTATTATACACCTTATCCAAGGAATGTTGTTTATAGAATACATCACCACTAAGTACGGATGATTTCCTACCATTATGTGAGTATATTAAATATATTTATAGATACAATTGGGGTTATATTTTAGAATCATATCTGTATATATTCCTTTTTATATCTTGTCAAGTAGAGATGCATAAAATTATAGGATATATGGTATTAGTAAAAATGTGATCTTGGTATCATTTTCCATGCATTACTCTTAGATTTGTCACACTACTTTAACATCACCATTTTCTGGAATATCCTCAAGGTTTCAGGTATGTTTACACCATTAGTATGTTTAATTTTAATAATTTTCTAACATAATTTATAAAAATAACATATATGAATTTTTTCAACAAGCTTTAGTCATGATCAATTTTTTTTAAAATCTATTATAATAGTGTGCATAACTATCAATAGTTTTTTATGCATTATAGATCACTAATGTAAGTTAATCATTAAATTGTTTTATTTAAAAATTAATTTTCTATAAATTTTATTGGCTATTGAAATGATAAATTAGTAATTTAAAAATTTATGAATTATTTTCTAAATTAGAGTCTTAGGTTTCACAGACCACATATAATTGATTTTTCTATACAAAATTTACTTCATATAGAACAATTAAGGCTAGAGAACATGATGTAATGCTTCCACTCATCCTCATCTACAACATTGAGTTTAACAAACCATGCTAATTAATTTTAAAATTTTGATATATTTATTATATAATCATTGCACCATGGAAGGTAGATGCATTAAAATCGATAACGATTATAGGTAGACAATCAATAGATTGGACACACTTTCATTCATGTTACATTGATTGTTGAAACACAAATTCCTGACACACTATATTTCAGCATGGATATCCCACAACACACATCCAATTAGACGGTTTGGGAAATTCATCATATTATTACCAATGACACACTATCATGTACCTTACATTCAATGTGAAAGGATATCAATAGTCGGTATGATTATTATCATTTATTATATCTTTTATTGTTATATTTCATATTAATTTGAATGTTATTTGATTGGATGTCTTATAGAGTAGACTGACATATATATGTTAATGATCCTCAGGAAGTATAATTTATCATGTGTGATGTATTTTAAGTATGTTTGGAAACTCTCAATCATCTTATATGTTTCATACATGAGAGTTTTTATGATTATATCTATAGTTATATCTCAATCCACATTCTCTGGTTGAGGAACCTATATATGATTATCTTCCTTTTCTCCCAATGAGATTAATGAACCAACACTACCCCAACAATCTAGTGAAAAAATATGTGGAAATATGAGAGTGCGTAAGAATGAATAAAGAGATTGATTCACAAGATATGATCACGAACCACAGAGAGAAGATCCATCATAATTGGTAGAGGATCTTGTAAAATAGGGAGATGTTCATGGACCATATAATTTTACATATACATCTGATATAATATCATCATCTCATATGGATCATGCATTTGATATATCTAGACCTCCGATAGAGTGTGACCTGGATATGATATCTCAACTTCTACATTCCTCAGATGACAATTCTTACTTCTGTGAATTAATTGATATCACATTTTCAACATCTTCAGGGAATATTATCCTGCCTCTACATTTATGTAAAAATGGATCCACATATGATGTTGGTAATTCTTCAACTCTGAAGTACAAGGAGGCACATGCAACCTTGCATAGTAATATAATATCATATTAAAAGTAGTACATATTATAATCAACACCATCATAATATGTACCATATATCTAAGAAGAGGCACAACATGTGGAGAAATACATGCCTATATATAGTGCACTAGAGAGGAGTGTTTGAGGTTCATATGTCAGGTTGTGGTACCAAGGGGCATCAATGTTGAATTATTATAGTGTCACACATTTTATATATCTATATATATAAATATAATTATTGAAAAAGTTAAATGTATTTCAGTATCTAAATTTCAAAATAAATTATCAAATATTAATTACTAAACAACAATATTAATTACTTGATAAAATCAATTGAATCAGCATGAGTTAGAGAAAATTCCTTGCTAGTTGTAGTTCCACTTTTATAGCCAGTAATGAGTTATGCAGTGTTATCACCATCAATATCTTCATAAATCGATGCATAGTGTACAATAAAATTTCTCTCTTATCTCATCCAATATGGGTAGGGTTGTAATGTATGGATGAGGTGTGAGAATAGGTAGAGGGGATCGTGGACATTGTGGTATAAATACTATTACCATATTAATATTATTATATGTTAATAAAATATTTTTTATATATAATATTATGATCCAAAAATACCCTAAAAACATGAGTATTGAAATCTAAACTCATGGCTCCTTTATGAAAAAAAGAAGAAAAATAGTGTATAGGGAAATAGAAAGTGAAAATATTGAAAACCCACTGCCACATATATCTATGAAAAAAGCTTCGAAAAGAAACCTGAATAATATTAATAATGATCTACATAAAAAAGGTGAACAACATAATTCAAAAATCATAATGAGATGAGTCACTACCCCAACTTATTAGGTGATGCCCCATCCTCCAGGTTTTGTGGTTTTTTATTGTTTTGGAATTGTCAACACGATGAAAAATGTTTTCATCTAGTGGGATGTGGTTGTAAAGGGATCATGGATACATTTCTACAAATAGACCATAACCTCTGATATTTTTCTTGGATCATAGATTCACCTTGGATTAACTTTCTCTATCATGAACCAACCCATGTTTTCCCTAAATCGATCAACTGCAACATCCAGAGACAAGGCCCGAGAGGCATTCTCCATCCTCCCAGGTAGGCTACTAGTGTTGTGGAATTAATATAAAAATCAAGGGAATGATTTCACACAATATATATAAATAAAACAACAGAAAAAATATGGACACCTGATTAGAATAAATATAAAATTTCAAACTGAAAATATTTTATACAAATATTGAAATTAAAACAAACCAATCAACGAAACCAAAATTGAACCTGATTACCACAAATTCTCCATCCGACCCTAAGGGTTACTCTCTGATACCAAAAAAAACTATCACACATTCTGATCAAAACCATGCTAGAACATACACCATGATCTATAAACAGTAAAGAACTATGTTCATGAGGATTAAAACTAAATAGATGTTCCCTAAAAAAACCGTTCCTAATGAATTTTCATTAAATTAGGAAACATAAACATCATGTTTGAAATAAAATATTTAAAGGTAATATATTCCACACATTTTCCCATCTAATATTATGGTTTGTTTCAATTTTTCCATTTAAAACAATACTTATTTCATATGGGGAATCATTTTCATTTGAAAAAATAAAGGTTGATGCATTCATTATATTAATGGATTTAATAAGTGAAAATAATTACCAAAAACATTTTCCAGAAATCCATTGAAAACCCCAACATCCCTTTTAATAAATAACAGCAACAAATAAGAGATAAAAAACAATAATCACATCACAAGGGTAATTGAATATAACACAATACAGAAACAACCAAAAAGAATCTCAATCATCCACCACTAATAACTTAGTGCCAAGGGACATGGGATGGCCCTGGAGCTCCATGGAGTAATATAGATCACTTTATACACCATTACTAATCCTAAAAGCATTATTGACCAGATGAAATCAATTCTCACTCACACGTATGATCACATCTTACATAGTCTAGCTGAGGGGAACTCTCCCATAGTAACAAACACAAAAAAAATCCCCTGTTATGGGAAACTATCCAAAGATAAATCCTAATCTAGTGCATTAAACATTCAATAAAAATACACTTGCAATTCCAAATACCCATTCTATGAAAAATTTATGGAGAGCCAAAAAATTACAAGCAAGAATATAATCACATGAACATATATCAAACATAAGAAACTCACATAGAATGTTACCCAGAGCCACCCCAACAGAAAATATATGTCCTCTCAAACAATCAATCACATGGGTGCCTCTCAACTTGGGAATATCCAAAAAATCAACACAACCAATATAATCATATTATCTCAAAATATCTATTCAAGAAAATCTTTTTCATAAAATCATCAAACGGGCGTCATGAACCCTACAAGAAACCACGATTTTTCAAAGAACCAATTCCTCCTTTCCAAAAAGGTGAATACACATAGTTTTTCATTTCATAACCATTTTGAAAATTTTATTAATCACTCAAACCACATTTTTAATCAGTATCCACTTTCATAAAAATTCCAAATGATACATAGACCATCATCACATGTCAAACTATTTTCAAGGAGTCAAACACACACCACCTCCATGTCCACAACCATTTAAAAAACCTTTTGATAATTTCAAAATGATTATTTTTTATTCTAAAAATTCATTTTAAATTCAAAAAAATTATTTAAAAATCATAATACACATTCAAAGTACAGCAAAAAAATATATCAAACACTTGGTGTGCACAAGTCACTAATGAAAACCCCTATACTTAAAAACAATAAAAAAACCACTCAATTTCATATCTAAAAATTATTTTACCCATCATACATCGCTATTTAATACCCAAATATTGTATAAATCCCAAGAAATCAATTATTCTTAAATTTATAAGGACAAGTGCAAAGGGAAACCAACCTCAAATCATATTCCCTTTAAAATGGCTAACTCAAAACAACTCCACAGTGGTTCCAAGAGGCCAAAACATCAAATAGAAACCTTATCAACAAATTCCCCATTCTTTAAAATCAAATAAACATAAACCATAGATATAAAAGACCATGAGAGAATAAAAACACAAGAGATTATGGAAGAGTAATGAAGATGAAAAAGAGAGTAGGATAACAACTTGAAGAACCAACCCAAAACATTAAATAATCCCTATATCCACTCTATGGGAGGGGATGATAATATTGTAGAATTAGGGAGAATCCACTTTGGTTTTCATGAACCATGAGAGGAGGAAAATGGGAATTTTGGAGTTAAAATAACAATATGGAATAAGAGTAATTTGATTATTTTATTGACCTGGATAGGTCACACAGTTAGAACACACAGTTACACTGCATGGTTTTCCATACCAGAAAAAAATCATGTATCCATAATTGTATAAGAGGGACAATATTCATGGTTACATTTCATGGTTTAAAAAACCGTGCGGTGAATATTTGGCTGCCACTGTCCAAAATGGAAATTGGTTGCCCAGTTTCCTGGGCAAGGGTGCACGATTTCCTCTAACCATGTGCCACCTACAGTTAATCCCAAAATCTCCATTATTTTACAAAAAAATTAATGGGAAAATCCAATGATAAATGAAATAACCAAAATAAACAACACAACATCTCAAAAATAAATTACTTATTTGACAATTCTCCCCACTATGAAAACATTCATCTCTCAGAAAGTCACAAAATCTTCATTTGATCGATCAAAGATAAGGGATTCCCCCAAACGCACGATCTAACATCACAATCCAAGAATTACTCAATGAAAACTAGAATGAAACATATATATAATAACTTAAATTAACTAATGAACTTAATCAACTTCATGATAAATGACATAAAACTAAATCTACAATCCAAAAAACCTAGAAATAGATAAAAATTGTTGGGTGTGCTCCAAAATCCAAACATTCACCCAAATGGAGATGAACTAAAAATTGGATAACTTAAAAACCCGCCCATTTTCAATAAGACGCCAGAAATTAAACAAGATTATAATCATGGGAAGACCAAATAGAATCTGTGCCATTAGAAACCAACTAGCACCAGTAAACATTGGAAATCCAACATAAACCAACCTATAACCTCTCCACATTGACCAACCCCTACCACAAGGGGGAGATTAAAAAAACCCCAAACCAAGTGTAAAAAAGTCCATGATTAATCATCTCAACAAGATGAATCCAACTCATGGTGAGCACCAAACATGAACAATAAAAACTCACATGGGCTTTCCGTACATGGAAAACCAATTTGAGATTCACATCAGAAATGAAAAAATACTATAATTTCATGAAAACGATTCCCCTATGCCTTTTTAATATATAAAATGACCTTCAAAGAGGATGAAATTAAAACATAGGAACATAAAATTTCCCTATTCCAATGGTAGAGATAAAATATAGGCAAAGTTTCTCCATTCCATCGTGATTATAGACTATGTGCAAGGATCACTTTGGGGAATATAGACGGAGCCTAGATATCTTGAAGAATCCACTACCTCAAAGTATAGAGCTAAAAATTCCTGATCGGAACTACTTATCATGGTACCGTGAGCAGCCACTCAACATCCCAGGTAGAACCAAATGAAAAAAACACACCACAAGACTCACTTTTCTCCAACAATGCACTTTCCCCACGACATGGATTTATAAGATGCATGCGCATTATACTCTTTTTTGCAAAAAGATAGGTAGTAAAAACGAGAAACACAACAAGCCACACCTCTACTCAAGACAAAAGAATATAGAATGTCTAAAGGGAACACATTAATTAAAATATGAGTTCAAAAAAGAAACCCAACATTCTATATTCATACATGGAAAGAAAAACACAAAAAAATAAGACCACTAAAATGGAAGGAACATCAAACAGAAATGGTCTTCAAACATGAAGGTAGAAAAATTAACCATTAACAACTCATGAAACTCAAGGAAACTGAAGTTTCATTATATTTTCTATAACCACAATTCCACTTTGAGAGGATCCTCTTGACCATAAAAGAGATGTGGGTTCAAATTTTGAAACTCAATAAGAAAATATATGGGATGATCAACTGGAGGGTCTCCTAGCAGTTAACCACCTTTGATCATACGTTAAATATCCATTTAATATTAGGTGGGGGAGAACACTAAACAATAGGAATACCAAGAAACCAATAAATGTAAATTCATCAAAAATAATTTAGAAACTCAAAAAACTACATAAACAAACAAAACAAAAAATATTCAAATGTTCAACATAACCATCAATTCTAATAGAATCACAATTTATTTTTCATCAATACAATTTTTAAAAGAAAAACAAACACATTGGGTTACACACTCACTAATGGTAATCCATAGAGCCCCACACATGCACATTCACATTCCATCTTAAGAACTCATAAAAGCTTTCCAATTCGTGCACTCAACCACCCATTTCATCATCCATCCACTTTTTAACACACATCTATTCATGTGAGAACCCATGGGAATACCGAAGGTAAAAAAGAAATCCTTTCTTAGAACAGAACATTCATCACAACTTTAAAACTCTAAAACCATTTTCTTTTTCAAATTTCAAAAATCATTTTGAAAAGACCCCAAACTACTAAATAAAAAACCCATTTTTCAAACCCCAAACATCAATCCATTCATCCTTCTCAAAATAAAACCTCATGGATTCCAACCAAAAAACCAATCCTCCCTATTCAAAACATTTACAAAAGATCAAAAATATTATTCCATAATGAATATTTAGATTAAAAATTTATTTTATAAAAGTTTCTTCTGTTATTAAAAAAATTTCCAATACTATATTTTTAATAAAAATATTTTCCAAAAAAACACTTTTTGTAAACCCTAGGTTTTTATTATAGAAATACAATCTCAATTAAATCGTCCATATTTTACCCAAAAATTATTTTAATAAAATCCATTTTATAAATGTTTCTGGAAAATAAATATAAAAACTCATCTATATATTCCCAAAACCAAACCATTTCCACATTAAATAATATTTTAAAAATTAAGAAACATGTTTTCTCCAAACAATTTCAAAATTAATAGTGACTCAAAGGAACTCACAAGGGGAATCTCGTTTCGATGGGTGACTTTGACATATGGTTGTTGACCATATTCTAATCATGCCCCAATCACAAAGATTCTTCTTGGACCATGCCCCCAACTCCACAAGGATTTACACAAACTTTGAGCTCCCTGATACCTTTATCCCAATAGCAGTTTTTTATCCCAAATATCAAACAACCGATAAGAATCAAAACAAACAAACAAAACCCTACTTCCCATGGAAACACAATTGTTTGGTTCAGTATGATTTGTCAAGGAACTCCCCCAGACGTGCACCCTAAGATTAGACAGTCCTACTCCATCTACCTTGACATCTCAAATAAGAAAAGGGTGATCATAAATCTAGGGCTTATATCAAACCAACCTCCTCTAATACCATTTTTTCACGAACCAACCCGAGTGGACCCCAAACCAGTCACCCAAGTCTGTCCAATATAGGGCATGAGAGAAATTCCAGATCCTCCCTTGTTAGAAACTAGTTTCGATCCATCAATAGAGAAACCAAGGTTAATATTTATACTAGTATGAATAAATAAAATAGTGGAAAAAAAATAAAAATCCTGAATTGAATAAATAAAAAATTTCCAATGTGAACAACATTAATAGAAAAAATGAAATTATAGAAAATCGTAAAATAAAACCCAAATTGATCCTGAAGGCCAAAACATCTCTATGTGATGTCGAGTGTCACAATCCAATACCAAAACCATACATTTCTCACAATAATAAAAACCAAGATTGAACAAACACTAATACCTGAAAATTACAAAGAAAAATATGTGTGAGTATTAAAACACATTAAGATTTCCAATATAAATCTTTTAAAAATGAATTTCCATTAAATAAAAAAAATAAATTTCAGGTCTGAAATAACATATATAAAATTAGTCTCTTCCATAAAATTTCCCTTAAAATAAAACATGGTCAATTTCAATTTTTTTATTTAAAACAACATTCCATTCCAAGGAGAAAACATTTTCTTTTCAAAAGAGAAATGAGGATTATTTAATTCTAAAGGGGGGTTAAAGAGGAGAAAATTATTTTCTAAAACATTTTTCATAAATCCATTGAAGCACCAAAACATCCAATTTATCGTATATGATCACTATAAAGGGATAAATTACAATAATCACATCCTAAGGGTAATGGAATATTGCACAAAAGGGAATCAAATAACAAGAATCTCAATCACCCACAAAAGAATACTGATTTAAAAGGGACATGGGAGAACCTATTAGATCAGGGGAATAATCTATAATATAATCTAGATCTTGACTGATCCTAAAGGAATTTTGTGTTTGATGAAAAAGATTATTTCCCACGAACTTGATTTCACCCTACCTGGTCTAATAGAGGGGAACTCTCCCACATAAAAAAAACAAAACAATTCCCCTACTATGGTCCCCTAGCTAGAGATAAATCCCATGACAGTGCAATAATATTCACTAAATATTTTTTGGCTATGAATGTTTTCCATGCCAAGGAAAATGTATTGTTGATCCTGTAAATACCAATGAAACATCCAATCACATGCACATATGTCATACACAAGAATCTCACACAAAAATTCACCTCTGTGCCACCCCAAGGAACAACACATTGACTTTAAACCATTAAATCACAAGAGAACCTCTCAAAATGGATATCTACCAACAATAAAAAAAAATCTAGTTAATGTTATTATCCCAGGGGAGTTTTTTAATAAAAATATTTCAAAAAATCACAAAACATGCTATAATAACCCTTCAAGAAACCACCCTTTTTCAATGAACCAAATCCACCTTTCCAAAATTGTGAAAAATAACAATTTTCATTTCCAAACAATTTATTAATTTTTTTTAAGTACCCACACCACATTTCTCTACCAAACCCACTTTCATCAAAATTCCAAACGATCCACATACCATCACCACATGTTAAACCATCTTCAAATAACCATATATAAAATAGTTACAACTGAAAAACCATTTTATAAATTCCATACCCCCATTTTCAATACCAATAATTCATTTAAAGGTGAAACTATTCATTAATAATCATAATCCTCTTTAAAAATTCAACCATGAAATTTATCAAACACTTGGTGTGAAAAAATCAACAAAGAAACACTAGATACATAAAAAACATTATGAAACCCACATTATTTCATATAAAAAAACTATTCATAAAATATTTCATCACTATTTAATATCCAGGAATGGTGATAAATAGATGAAATCAATGATTCTTAAATTTAGAGGAAATGTGAAATGGGAAGCCTTCCTCAAATCACATGCGCTTTAAAAATAACTACATGAAATAACCCCATAAACATCCCAAGATGAAAGAAAATCTAAGATAAACCTTAGAAACAAAAAAACCCTAATTTATACTCAATTAAATATGATCCCTAGATCTAGAAGACCATGAGAGAAGAAAAAATGACAAGATGGAAGCAGAGTGAAGGGGATGAAAATAATAGGATAATACCTAGAAGAATCAACCTCAAACCATGAAAGAACTCTAGATCTACACCATTAGATTTAAATAGAGGCTTAGAGAAGGAGTGGGGATGGCCCATTGAGTCACAAAAACTAATATAGGAGGAAACATGGTATTCTAAGGTTAAAATCCTTAAAGGGTAGAAGAGTAATTATATAATATTTCAAACCTGGACATTACATATAGTTATCCCTTATAGTTTTCAAAACCAAACAACAACATGTGCCCCTTTCTATAAAAAATGAACTAGATATGTAGTTTATCAAACAATATGACAACCACATAATTTCCACTTTCCAAAATGGAAATTGGTTGCACAGTTTCTTGGACAAGGGTGCACAGTGTCACACCCTGATATTTAATTCATTTTTATTTATTTAATTCTTGGCCTTGAGTTCTCTCACCATGGTCCGAGCAGGGCCCCAAGTCAAAATTGTTGGCGCTTAATGTTTTTATTGGGTTTCAGACCCATGCGTGGTCACCCCACGTTTGGCGGTAGCAGCGCAACTGGCCCTAGTGTCGTGCAATTTTTTATCATTATCATTATTTTTATTATAATTATTTTATTATCATTATTCTATATATAATTATTTTTATTATTATTTTAATTAATATTCTAATGGTAAATAAAATTTATGTATATTATCATTAGTATTGTAAATTTTACTATTATTATTATTCTGGTATTATTATTAGTATTATTATTTAATTTATATTTTTATTATATTATTTCAGATTTTATTGTAAATATTATTTTATTACAATAAATTGAAACAAATTGAACTAAACTATCCCTAATAACCAACGGCGCACCCCCCCCCCTTTCCTTTCCACGCCGCATGCATACCTCTCCTTCCCCTTCCCAGACTGCGCACACCAGGTCTCCCCCTCACTAACCTTATCCCTTGCGCCTCCATCCAGCAAGCCAAGACCCATCCCCTTACATCGCCACTCCCCATGTTTGAAGGAGTTGATCATCCCACCTCTCCCGACCTAGCCCGTACGCAGCACCCCTGCGCCCAACAACCCCCCCCCCCTCACTGTCTTCCTTTGAACCCTCACCCCGCCGTGCCTGCGGCCTGCCTCCTTGGATTCCCCTCTCCCTCCTCTCTCCCACATAGTTCCCCGACCTCCTTCCTGTATCCAGATCCCCCCCCCCCTTCTCACCTCTACCTCCGTCGCGCCTCCACCTGCGAGACGACCTCACCCTGAGCATCTTTTTTTACAAACACCTCACCCGCCGACCCTATGTTGTGCATGTGGCCTACCGGCCTCATCAGCACCCCCCTGCATACTTGAACTCTAGCAACCCTACACGCCCTCTTCTTGCCCCCGCCTTTCCCTCTATGCCTCCACAACACTGTCCCGATGTCATGTTCACTCTCCATCCTCCTACAACCCACGAACCATGACCCCCCTTTCCCTCTAGTGCAAACAACCCCCGTCTGGTTTCACCTCTCAGGAATCCACCCCTCTTTGGTATTTTTTCCCTCCTTCCTTTTATGTAAGGTTATTTCGTGGTTGAGGTTTATTTTTGTGTGCAAATCCTTAAATGGTGTAACAATTTTCGGTGTGTCGGTTCAAATTTCAGTTTCTCATGGATGCGTTTGAGGTGCTCATGGGGTTTTTCACCATTCTACATCATTTGAGGTAATATCTCTATGCCTTTCACTTTAAATTTAGAACTGTGGTGATCTCTTGGGGTGGCTTGTTTCCCATGGATTAAATAGTAGACCATGATGTTTTTTAATAATTTTAGCATTCTTGTCGTGCTTCTTGTTTACATGTTGTGGGTTGTATATGATGTGGAAGACGTGTTTTTGAATGGGGAGAAGGTGTGTGCATGTTGGAATTTTTTTTGAAGATGGGTTGGATTTTATATATACCTCTATTTTCTTGCCCCTTGAATGTATTTTATAAATTGTTTATGTGATTTTATAAAATTTGTGAATAATGCGAGCAATGTGGGAAATTGGTTTTGGCTGTGTAAACCCGTGAGTTTCTTTTGAAATTGTTTTATAAATTTCAATGTGGCTTATTAAATAGTACATATGGAGCGAGTTATGCTTTGAAAATTATGTTGAGGTGGTTATTTTTTGTTGTTTGTTTGTGTGGATTGTTTTAAGTCCGTGATCATGTAGTTTATTTATCTCTTCGGTTGCAGTGTGTTGGTGGGGTAACCCCACATTACCATAATCATCGGTTTGTGTTTGCTTGTTCACATGTGTGAGGCATGTCGATTTGTCGTGTTGTTGCGTTCGAGTTGTGAGTCGAGGTAGGTTTTCATTACACTACTTTTGAAAATTTATATTACATTATTTCTTGCTGCTTTTGCACACTAATTGTTCAAATTAAATATTTTATTAATTTTAATAAATGTGAGATAATATAATAGAATTAATTTTTATTATAGAAAACTAATTTTTAAATGATTATTTGGTGTAAAAAGAGATGTTTATATTATACATAACACTTGAAATATTATCTTGATGAATGGACACCCAGTAGTGAATGAATGCCTGTTTGGATTTTAAACATAATTCACGTAATTACAATTATAGTTCTGGTTTTAATGATAAATGATTTATTCTGAAGCATGAAGACGAATTTTTCATCTTTTTAAAGTGTTTATTGTGAAATGTGTTTGATGCACGTTTGGTAATTTATGGAAAATGATAAAAATATTTTGATAAAAAATCTCCTAAAATTACTCTCCTACCTTCGTTGCAATTAATTTTTTGGGAGGTTGCGCTTAGAGGCTCTCGGGTACTTGAGTAGTTTAAAGGCAAGAGGTTGTCCCATGGAGTTGATCGGGGTGATGCCTGTTGTGAATTATATATATATATATATATATATATGATTGGATGCTCGGTTGGAATCAGTTGGCTCACCCCCTTTCCAAACACTTGATACATGGGAATCGAGCATATTGAGATAATATTCTAGGAATGATTGCTACACTGGTAGGTTATGGTACTAACTAGTGGCCCATAGTAGGTGGATATATTGGGTATCTTACTATGGAATTTTCCCTCGGCCTTCCTGAGAATGGATGTTCAAGCCTATTTGGCGTTTTTATTTCATCGTGTGTGACACGTCAACGAGGATGATTTCTCATGTATTGGAGTCTTCTGGTTTATTCGTAATCTCCTAGGTTCACCCATGTCGGTTGGATTTCAGTTACTTATAGTGATGTTTTGGTACTTGTATATATTTTTACATTGCCCTTGTTGTGTACTTACATTGTGCATAGTTTTCCATGGAACATGATAAAATGGTTTTCACTTGGTTTCTAATAATGGTTTTCAAAATAAAGTATTTAATCCTCTTTGTACAAATTTGAAAATGTAAACATAACATTCCCTTTGAAAATGTTAATGTCTCACTAAAATAATGACATGGGTTTTAGAGAAATGAATAGTGGCAATGACTCGTACTTTGTTTTTGAGTAAAATGTAGAAAAACCTACTTTCATAAATTGAAGTTCAAACTTGAAATGATGTTTCATTTATTTTAATGGTAGTTCATTTGGAATAGATATTAGTCTAGCCTACTGATTTTTAATACTCACGCCTATATTTATTTATTTTTTTAGTGTTTGTGTAGGCTATAGCTTGAGTGTGCTTTCCATGGGCGATGCTTGGTCGTTGAGTCGGAGAGTGACCTGTGAGGTCACATGGAGTAAGTATGGACATCATGTATGGTTAGTTTTATTTTTCTTTTTTTCATGTTTGGACTCTTTTTTCTGTTTACTTATTCTGTGTTTCTCTCTATTATTCTGCTAGTTTATTTTTTTTATAGGCCAAACAATTCCCTCTTGTTAAGTTTTGATACCCGGAACTAGTTACCACCCTGTGGGGATTGGGAACGCCCCTCGGGACATGTTGTAGGCTGGCTCGGGTGACCAGTTCAGGGTCGACCCAGGTTGGTTCATGACAAAATGGTATCAGCGGTGGCCCTTGTTATTTGGGGTGTCCGGTTGATGGAAATTAGGACAATCGGGACTTGAAAGGTAGGAACATGAAACACATCATGAATCCTTTCCTGTTCTAAACCTCGAGTCACCAAGGATAGTCTAGGAATTGAGTTCTTGTCTCTATCTGATTTGTTTGGATTAAGGGATGAAAATAGAGGAAAACGGATGTTACATTGTGATTTTACTTGGAGTACTGACCCATGTGGAGTCTGAGTAAATGGTTTATGTTCTTCCTAGTCATTGATGCTTACTTGGGGCATGGCCCACTACCATGTCGGTAGGTTAAGAACGACTAATAGTCCCTATATTCAGTGATTTGATGCAAGTTTTGTATTGTCCTGTTTCTTGAGAGTGTAACTGTACTTTGGGAAATGAGAAAGGGTTTTTGAAATGAGAATGATTTCTTGTAAATGGCTTTAAAATTGTGAAATAGATCTTTAAAATTGATAATTATTTATAAAAAAATCATGTGGTTTCTTGGAACTGGTAGTGATATGGTTTGTGTGCAACCTCAGGTACTCTTTATAAAAGTTTTCCCATGGGAGATAATACATGAGAAGTGTGTGTTAGTGAGTATGGATAGAAGCGGATGAACACATGTGCAACAGTTCATGGGATTATTGGGGTGTGCACTTGGATTTAATGGCTTGATCATGTTATTCTAAAACAATTTCAATAATGGGAAAATTATTTTTGAAAAAACTAATTTGGATTGAGAAGTGGGTTTGGGTATTTGGAAAATGGCAGTCAAAGAAGATTGTTTTGAAATCTAAAATAGAAAAGGGATTTATGTGTTGTGTTGGTTTTTGTTTGGTTTTTGAGTTGGATGTTTTTTGATGAAAATGCTTTCAATGATATTGCTTTGGCTTGATATTGGTATTGGATCTATGTTTGGTATTTTGATCAGAACATGCCACCCAGAATGGTCCCCAGAGTTTCTGATAAGTCATGCCCAATTTTTAGTCCTTCTGATACATTGTTTGTAAATAATGGTGATTAAGGTCCGTTAAAAGCAATAATGTGGTTTGAAGAGGTTGAGTGTGCTTTTAGGATGTTGGTAATTCCCGATGCTATCACAGTGTGTGTTGTTTTGGGACTATTTGAAGGTCCATCTATGGATGTATGAGAGTTGCTCACCCCACCATCAATACATGTTGGGATGACGTGGGTTGTCTTGAAATCTGTCTTCATCCGATGGTTTACACCTGAAGAGTTGAAGAAGAAGAAATGTAAAGAACTTATTTGCTTTCAACAAGACCAACGGATGGTGAAAACATATGTTGACCATTTCAAGGCACTTGTTTCATTTTCTCTGAAGGTAGCATCACAAGAATTGATGAAGAATTCTCTCTTCATTAGGGGACTTCTTATAGAGATCAAGGAGGATGTACTCCCTTCTAGGGACCATTCTTTTGTGAATTTGGTTGATGAGGCGTTTTTAGCAGAGTTGGTATCTGGAGCGCAGATGGTCGAAAATCCTGCATGTTCGGTTGCTTGCAGAGGGTACTTATCTGGAAAGCAAGGCATGCCTGCAGAACACATTTTTATAGAGTCATTTGCAGTGGTTTTGGTTTCCAGTACGTCAGAACGTTCAGTGGTGTGCCACCAGTGTGGCTGGTTCGGGTACGTGAAACTGTCATGTCGTATCCCACTGAAGACGTTTAATCATTGCGGATGTCTGGGTCATCTAGAGAAGTTCTGCAGGAAGCGTCTCCTAAAGAAGACGTTGTGACTGAAGTATTCTAGTGCCTGACTGCAAGGAAGAAGATGCTTCTTCCATCAGAACCCCAACCACAAGTCTTGGGTTGATGCTCGCGCATAGTCAGAAGTTTTCGGAGGTGTGAAACCTCGGTTCGGGTTTCGTGTTCCGTGTTGGTGGTGGAACATCTAAAGTCATTTCCTTCATAATTTTCTACTTTAAATGTCATGACGTTGTTCAAAGTTCTTGTTTTTCCATTGATTTATGACGAACATGCACTATTGTAATCTAAATAGTTTTGTTTTACGGGATAGGGTTTTAGGCGCTGTGTGTTTTTCTTAAGATATTAATTGACCCTTTAATGGGTCAATCTTAGTTTAGCGGTGTACGTTTGGAGATATAAGTGCATGCGGAGGAGTCTAGGTTTGTGGTTTTTCTCGAGTTTACCGCTTGTGTAATGTTCTACTCGGAGGGTTTTCTCTATTTTTTGGGATTTCTTTGGTCTGAGTCGAGAGTTCCATGTTTTGGCAAATGTGTTCTTTCGCTCGTGCTATAGTGGTTAGTATGGATCATTTGGGAGTTTCTGCATCACCCCCCTCTCGGGGTGGTATGTTTGGGTGTTAAAATTTGCGCATTATTTGAGCTCTTGTTGTGGGTAGACCCCTCTCTTGTTCTCATGTTCTCTCATATTGTGGTTCCTTTTGGTCTCAGTCGGGCATGGACTCTTGTTTTGTCTATTTTTCGGCCGAGATACTTTTTAGAGGTAGAAAGTGTATGTGGTGGGGATAATTTTCCCAGTCTGACATTTAATTCATTTTTTTATTTAATTATTTCCATTTAGTTCTGTCACCAAGGTCCGAGCGGGGTCCCGGGCCAAAATTGTTGGCGTTTATTGTTTTTACTATGATTCAGACTAGTGTGTGGTCACCCCACGTTTAGCAGTAGCAGCGCAACGGGCCCTAGTGTCGTGAAATTTCATATCATTATCATTATTATAATTAAAATTATTTTATTATCATTATTCTATATACTATTAATTTAATTATTATTTTAATTACTTTATAATAGTTAGTAAATTTAATTAATGTTATTTTTATTATTGTTATTATTATTATTATTATTATTATTATTATTATGGTATTATTATAAGTATTATTATTTAATTTCTATTTTTATTATTCTATTTCATATTTTATTGTTATTATTATTATTATTACAATAAATTGAAAAAAAATTGAACTAACCTAACCCTAACACCCAGCGGCGCACCCCCCTTCCTTTCCACACCGCAACCGTACCTCTCCTTCCACTTCCCATACTACGCACACCAGGTCTCCCCCTCACTACCCTTATCGCTTGTTCCTCTGGCATGCAAACCATGCCCCAACCCCTTGCATTGCCACTCCCCTTGTTTGAAGGATCCGATCAACCCACCTCTTCCAACCTAGCCTGCACACAGCTCCCCTGCACCCAACAACCCCCCCCCCACCACCACCCCGCTCGTCGTCTGCCTTTGCACCCTCACCCCGGTGCGCCTCCGACATACCTATTTGGTTTCCCCTCTCCCTCCTCTATCCCGCGTAGTGCCCTGACCTCCTTCCTGTAGCCGGATCCCCCCCTGCTCACCTCTACATTCACCGCGCCTCCACCCGCCAGACGACTACGCCTCGAGCATCTTCTTTTCCCAACACCTCGTCTGCCGACCCTATGTCGTTCCATTGGCCAAACATCCTCATCCGTGACCCCCCCTGCTTACTTGAACTCTAGAAACCCTACATTCCCTTGGCTTGCCCCCTCTTTTCCCTCCCAACCTCTGCAGCACTGTCCCGCTGTCCTGCTCACGCTCCAGCCTCCTACCACCCACGACCCGCGACCCCCCATTCCCTCCGGCGTACACAACCCCCGTCCTGTTTCACCTCTCCGGCAGCCCCCCCCCCATTTTGGTAATTTTTTCCTCATTCCTTTTATGTATGGTTATTTTGTGGTTGAGGTTTAGTTTTAGTGCGCAAATCCTTCAATGGTGTCACCATTTTCAGTGTGTCGGGTCAAATTTCAACTTCTCACAGATGCGTTTGAGGTTTGCATGGGGTTTTGCACCATTCTTCATCATTTGAGGAAATATCCCTCTGTCTTTTGATTTAAATTTAGAACTGTGATGATCTCTTGGGGTTTCTTGTTTATCATGGATTAAATAGTAGACCATGACGTTGTTTAATAATTTTAGCATTCTTGTCATGCTTCTTGTTTACATGTTGTGGGTTGTTTATGAGGTGAGAGACATGTTTTTGATTTGGGCGCATATGTGCACAAGTTGGAAAAAAAATTGGGAGAAGGGTTAGATTTTATATATTCGTCTTTTTTCATGCCCCTTGAATATATTTTATAAATTTTTTATGTGTATATATAAAATGTGTGAATAGTGCGAGGAATGTGGGAAATTGGTTTTCGGTGTGTAAAGATGTGAGTTTCTCTTTGAAATTGTTTAATAAATGTTAAAGTGGCTTATTAAATAGTACAAATGTTGCGAGTTATGTCTTGAAAATTATATCGAGGTGGTTCTTTTATGTTGTTTGTTTGTATGGATTATTATAAGTTCGTGTTCATGTATTTTATTTATCATTTCGGTTGCAATGCATTGGCAGGGGAACCCCGTGTTACCACAATCATCAGTTTGTGCATGCTTGTGTGCATGTGTGAGGAGTGTTGCTTTGTCGCATTTTCTCTTTTGAGCTGCGTGTGGAGGTAGGTTATCATTGCACTGCTTTTAAAAATTTAAGTTACATTATTTATTTCTTCTTGTGCACACTAATTGTTCAAATTAGATATTTTAAAAATTTTAATAAATGTGTGATAATATAAGATAATTAATTTTTAATATAAGACAACTAATTTTTGAAGGATTATTTGGTGTAAAAAGATCCATTTATTTTATTCATGACCCTTGAAATATTTTCTTGATGAACAGACACACAGTATTGAAAGAATGCCCATTTGGATCTTAAACATAATTCACGGAATTTCAATTTTAGTTCGGGTTTTAATGATAAATGATTTCTTCTGAAGCTTGAACAAGTGTTTTTCTTCTATTTAAAGTGGTTATTGTGAAATGTGTTTAATTCCCATTTGAAACTTTATAGTAAATGATGAAAATGTTTTCATAAAAACCCTCCTAGGATAACTCTCCTACCACTGTTACAATTGATTGTTTGGGAGGCTGCCCTTAGAGGCTCTCAGGTACATGAGTAGTTTAAAGGCAAGAGGTTGTCCCATGGAGTTTCTCCGGGTGATGCCTTTTTTGCTTTATATATATATATATGATTGGATGCTCGGATGGAATCATTTGGCTCAACCCCTTTCCAAACACTTGAGACATGGGAATCTGTCATATTGAGATAATATTCTAAGAATGATTGTTGCACATGTAGGTTATGGTACTGACCAGTGGCCCATAGTATGGGGTTGTATTGCGTTGATTACTATGTGATTTTCCATTGGCCAATGTGAGAAAGGATGTTCGATTGTATTGGGAGTTTTGATTTCATCGTGTGTGACATGTCAACGAGGATGATTTCTCATGTATTGGTGTCTTCGTGGTTATTCTTGATCTTCTAGGATCACCCATGTCTTTTGGCTTTCAGTTACTTATAGTGATGTTTTGATAATTTTATGTATTTCTATATTTCCCATTTTCTGTACTTACATTGTGCATTTTTTTCCTTGGAAAGTGATAAATTGGTTTTGACTTGGTTTCTAATAATGGTTTTCAAATGCCGAATTTAATCCTCATTGTACAAATTTTAAAATGTAAACATCACTTGCCCTTTGAAAATGTTAATGTCTCACTAAAAGAATGAGTTGGGTTTTTGAGAAATTAATTGGGGCAATGACTCGTAATTTGTTTTTGAGTAACATGTAGAGAACCCTACTTTCATAAATTGTAGTTAAAACGTGAAATGGAGTTTATTTTATTTTAGAGGTAGTGCATTGGGAATAGATATCGGGCTAGACTAATGAGTTTTAATACTCACTCCTGTAGTTCTTTTCTGTTTTTAGTGTTTGTGCAAGCTACAACTTTAGTGTGCTTGCCTTTGGTGATGCTTGGTCGTTGAGTCGGAGAGTGACCCGTGAGGTTTCACGGAGTAAGTTTGGACAACTTGTTTGGTTAGTTTTATTTTTATTTTGTTCTTGTTTGGTCATTTTTTTGGTTTACTTATTCTGTGTTGCTCTGTATTATTTTGTAGCTTTATTTTTTATGGGCCAAATCATTTCTTCTTGTTTAGTTTTGATGCCCGTCATTAGTTGCCAGCCCTTGGGGATCAGGAACGCCCCTAGGGCCATGTCGTGGGACGGATCGGGTGACCGGTTCAGTGTTGACCCGGGTCGGTTTGTGACACAAAGTTTTCTTTAAATGTAAACCAACCATGTGCCACATGCTGTCATGACCAAAATCTATAATTTGTACAGAAACTCAATGGGTAGAAAAAGAGTAAATTAAAGACAAAAAATAAACAAAATAATTTCTAATTATAAGATCACATATATAATAGTATTAGGGTTTTAGTTAATTCCTTCTACTAAAATGATTCCATGAGAATTGTCACATTCTTCATGGAATGAATCCCTATTTCGAGATCAATCTTGAGTATTAAGAAACAAAAGAATGTTTTTGTTTCTATTTCTAGTGACCGGTGGTACACATTGTGTTATGATATGATGTTAGTGCCCCAAACATTCAGTTGAACCAGGTTGAAGGAGTTGTCAATTTTGGTTTATTTGTAGGAACTACTTTATTACCCGTCACAATTGAATCAACTTGATTTTCAATAACCACATCTGTTTCACTAACATCGAGAACCTTCTTTCAAGGTCTCATAGAAATCACATACTTTGATACAACAACATTTATGTTTTCAGTCAGGACCACATCTACATTTTTCCCATCACACCCTACTTCATTAACTATTAATATTGCAATTGGGGTTGGGGCATCTTATGCCCACATCAAATATTTGGGTATCCTCATCCATTTTTCTAGAATCATGAGTTCAAGCTGAATAATCCCTTCTCTTATGTACTAAATCAATATCTCCCATATTGGTATTATCATCTTTAATGTTTATTAATGGAGAAGCATAGGGAATAACAATACCCTTTGATCTTTTAATCACTATGATAGTATTATTATTTTTGAGAGAAGGTGATCTAGACCCCACTAAAGTAGTGGGTGTCTTGTCTTTAATATTTATATATTACATGTAATACTTTTCATAAGGGACTATTATTCCAAAATCATCTTCACTATCATAATATATATGATGGATATTCCCATTTTACATAATAGAATCTATTTTTGGAAATAAAATATGTGACAACGTAGTCTTCATTCCCCTAATTAACAATACCCTCTTTCTTGGTGGATTTTGTAGGCAACCTAATCCAGGAGGAAAAAATCAAGTACTTATTCCCCAGTCCATCAAGCATCCATTCCTAGTGAGAATCATTATCCCTATCAGGACATCTCAATTCCTGAGAATCATTTCCCTATACCACCTTACTAGAATTATTTATTTCACCTTGCTAAACCTATAATTCATGTGTTTCATTATGTAATAAACCTTGTCCATCAGTAGTAGAGACCACAAAATCATTGTATTTCCTTTTACAATGATCTCCAATTTTTCATGTTCTTGATTTGGAAGATCAAAATCATAATGAAAATATTCTTAATAATCATTGCATGAGGATCATGTCCACGTGATGTCATGAACTAGGATGGTATTAGATCCTACATAACACATAACCCATTCTATGACAAAGATCAAGAGAGATTCATGATCCTCCTGGGTAGGCAACTAACATCGGGCATCAATGATATCATAGTTGGAAAGATTTAGCCTAATAGAAACCAAAATTATTAACAAAAATAGAGCACATAGAAATAACCATTTCAACTGAATAATAAAAATTAAATAAACATGATACAAATACAAATTTAACTGAACAAAGATGAAAACTACAAAACAAAACTAAAAGAAAACTGAAGACAACTCGATCTTCACGTGACCTCATGGTCACCACCCACCATAAGACCAACCTGATCTAAAGGTAACCTCAATCCAAAAACCTAAACCTGCAAAATATCTCTGGTCTACTAACATAATGTGTCACATGTTGGGTGTGATAAAAAAAACTCAGTAGGAAATCACTATTGTGTCCATGGATTTCAATTTAAAAAAACTCCACAAAACACTACATTGAAATACATATAGAAAACAAGGATTTATGATTTTAAGGAACCTAATGTAGCTCTCCCATTTTAATGAAAAACAGACACCATTCCTCTTTTCAAAATATCTTTCCACTATAAAAAACAGTTTAAACCCCAATATAAAAAGTATAAAACCATAACAGGTGATCAACAACTATTCCAATAATAGAGGAACCATAAAAATCATGTAGATACTAGAAAAATAAGTATACAAGTGTAAAAAAGTATAGAATAACATAAAAATAATAACCATGGTAATTTCTCAAATGTATATAGATTAAATCCGTAGATGTACTCGGTTTAAAATCCCATGCAGGCATATTGTGCTACTATATAGTAAATAAAAAATTGACCTCTATAAAATAGTCAATCTAGTGGTAAATCAAACCTAGCCCCTTTGAAAATCAGGGGGTACAAACCTGTATAGTTGGGGTTGAAATGAAACCATCACTCATCCCTCTAGTTGATTCCTAGTAATCCCATGATAACAGTATGTGGTGATTGGGGATATCCTCAAACATGTGGCTCAAACTAAAACTCATGACCACAATTCTTTCCTATCCTAAAAACTGACACCACTTATACGATGACACTCTCCTTTTAAGGTCCACCATAGAGGTTCCCATCCCACATCAAGTCACACACAAGTGCCAACCAAGCCACCACATCAAATGAGTTTCAAAACCATTTTCCAAGTAAACATAAAATACCAACCGGGCCTAATTGATTTTTAAAAAAATACATTTCCAAAACAATTTCTAAAACAAAGATGAATCCACAAAACACACTACAAGGTACCAAAAGGGCCTTTGTGTCATATTTGAATCAATCTATGCTCCAATGTGTCAAACAATCCATGGTTTATGTTACATAGTTTGAAACTGCATTCATGTAATTTTAAAACTAAGGACGAGTTCTTGAATACACAGTGGGATTGAAGTAACCATTTTTGAATGGGATGAGGGAAGGAAGAAATTTAATTGGAGAGGAGAATTTTTAAAATTTGATTCAAGAGGAACATTTTCTCTAAAGGAACCATCATCATTTATGAGTGCATCTATATGTGCACCGTGTGGACATATGGATATTCCCACATCAAATGGAACAATAATGGTATACCAATAAATAAATATCTTATAAATAACTCAAATAATCACCACTAAAATTACAATCGACCCCAAAAACCCACACATGAGTACTAGACCATAAGTATGAATTATGACCACACCAAAAGTAAAAATCTCAATGAAAATAAAATTACCAAAACCTATATAACCATAAGCACAACCCAGAGTTCCCAATTTTATTTTTAATGGTCAAATTCCATTTAATCAAACACCTAACTAGCATATATACATATGAATAAATATAGATATCCTTTATATGATCATTTTCACCAAATTTCCCACATAAAAACACCATAATAGTTCACAAAACACATAAATACTTTCCATCACACATTTATAAATTAATTAGATGTTCTCAATCATCATATGGAATTATTAGGAAATGAGATGGATGGAAACATGTATCTCAATGACATGTGAATGAAATGAAACCATCGATGAAGGTAGAACTAAGTCCTATGAACAATATACACACACTAAAATCAAATTAATAATCACAAATTATAAAAACACCATCCTATGGTTCTTCTAATTGGAAAATACAACTAATAATAACTATGAAAAAAATAATAAGGAAGAATAAAGGAGAAGATGTCTTACCCAATGAGAGATCCACCCAACAATCGAATGAGAAGCACTTGAAATCCAAGGAGGGAGGTTGGAGGAAGCCAACAAAGGCTACCCTAGGGATAAACAAATGAGAGGTAAGGTAAAATAGGTTCTTGGGGTTAAAACACATGTAAGGAAAATGAACAACTTCACACTTTTTAATGACATGGGAAAGCCACATAGTTTTCCCCTCGGGTTTTCCAAACCGTGTGCTAACTATACGCACCCCTACTAGAGAGGAGGTAAGTCCCACACAGTTTGGCCATAGGGTTTGGGAAACCATGTGTTAACCATGAGATTTGGCCCTGTCAAGTTGCAGAGCCTCCTCGAATGCTTGTCACATGGTTTCAAAAAACTCTTTTTGGGCCTTGATCCTACCCCAGACACAACCCAAGCACTGTACGTTTTCTCATTGGCACCACACGGTTTGTACGAAGCCATGTACAAGACATGCACGAATAATCGTGCAAGAAAAAAAATATTTGAGAAGGACCTCATCCTCATCATGCCGCATAGTTAGCCTCTATACCATGAATAGGCTAAAAATCCACACTAAAACTGCAAAACTCAAATAAAAGACCACGAACTAAACTTGAACATTAACCAAACACTCTAACATTAGGAAAAGAATAAAATAAATCAAATTTCATGGTTGTGATCTAACATGTGATGTATCATGCCCAAGATCCCTGGTAGTGTCTAAGGCCCCATGTGCCTTTGGTATTCTGTAGAGGTTATCATAGTTCCCTCTAATCTCTCACCTGTCAAATGTCACGCCTTTAAAACATTTATCATTATTATGGCCAAAATTATAGAATTATTGACTATAAATGGTAACATTATCACACTTATCTAGAAAATACAAATGAAATATTACATTATTAACTATGATAGTCCCAATAAAAGGATTTCTAAGATAAATTTCCAAAAGTAGATGTGAAAATGACCATATATAGCCATTTTGGTTTTTTAATCTATTCAATTTGGAATTTCTACATCATAGGCAATATACCATATTTTTTTGGGATTCCTAATGATATAAATATTCCCCCAAATACAAATATAGAGCTAATTGGTTGGATTATTTACATTCAAACGATTGAAATTCAGTTCCCAATAAAGATTTCTATGTAGACCAGGTTTCAAATTAATAAAACCAAACCCACATGCTTTATATTTAAGTGATACAAATTAGGAAATTGTATGAATATTTACTTTGTTAGGTCCACTATGCTAGAAACCCTAAGAGAGTGGTAAATCAAGGTATGAAATATTAAAACAGCTTCCCATTTTGATCTTGTTTTGTTGTTAGAAAAATCTATATTCTCTCTCTTTCCTGTTATAGAGTATGAACAAACCTTAAAGAATTCACAGGGAAAAAAATTTCTTTTTGGTTCACCATCACTAGGCTATGTCTAAAAAGAATACACCAACGATGTTCTGATGTAATAAATCAACTATAATATCACTTCTATTTACAAGTTTGAAGTGGACTCACTATGCATCCTAATTTACAACCAATCAGAAATTGAGAGCTCACTACACACTCCCCTGAAAAGATAACACTGACCCTTCAGAAGATCCATTCATAGTGTAAAGACATGTTGGTGCTTTCATTATCACTAAGGATTGAATTATCCACTATATGTAGACGCCCTATTGAAGTCTAAATTTCACCCAATGATGAATAACCCTTTTCCACTGAATACAATAAAAAACCTTGGAACTACTTTTGCAATGATACCCATTTTGTGAAGCTTAAACTATAATTTTCGAAGCTCCATTTTTAAGATCATTTTCAAATCTCTCTTGGGAATCTTTGTTGAGAAGATCCATTGTGAAGCTCTATTGAAAAGATCTATTTCGAAGCTCTGTTGCAAAGCTCCGTTACGATGCTCCCTCGTGAAGCTCCCTTGCAAAGATAAAACAACCTACTGTGAAGCTCCTTTGTGAAGCTCATTTGGTAATCTCTTTCCCAAAGCTCCCAATTTCACAGAGATCAATCAGGCTACTGTGAACCTCCATCATTAGGCACCTTAGCAAAGATCCTTCGCAAACATCCTTCTAAATATGAGGGAATTATTTTTTTTGTAATAAACTCTCTACTCTTCTCAAGGGGGTCAATGCCTATATATAGGAGATTCTACTGACCATTGAAACTTTGATGAAAATTTAATGCTACATCATCCCATTGGGAAAGGAACCAAAATTTCATTCTGAATTCTATATACTTCACAAAGAACCATGTAAATTTTCAGATCAGGAATCTCCATCGTGAAGCTCTTTAAAGAAGCTCCATAGCGATGCTCGACGTAATTCCAGAGATCACCATAAACAATATTTATGTTTTTCTAAATCCACTTCATGCATCCAATCTTTATAAAATTCAGTTATTTTCTATATTTTGAGGATATCTTCAAGGAAATACACTTTTTGAAAATCTCACATATTCTGTTCCTAAGGCTAGTAGTTAATCCAAAGCTCTCCATATATATTCTTCATGACTTTTCCACGAACATTTAATGAATAGAATCTTCAAAACATTCAGCATATTTCCATATTTGGATGATATATTCAAGGAAATACTTTTTTTCAGAGCTCACCGGACATCAAATTTTTCCCTTGAAAATTTAGAAAACACTAGAAACTGACACCACCTCATATCTATTCATTTTGTACCACCTCTATATCTTCCATTCCTTGAGCTCTTAATTGGTCAACAAAAAAAACCAACCAAAAAATTCGGCAATTTTACTTTGACGGATTTATTCCCAAAAATATCCCCCTTTGGGTTTGTTTAAAATTATTCTCATAAAAATTATTTTCACTTTGATACCTCACTAAATCTCCTTCTATCACCAACCTCCATTCCCCTCTTACGATTAAGATAGTGACAAATGATTCACTCACCACAAAATATAAGACCACCTGAGAAATTCTCAGCATGAGAAACAAGAGTATTATTAAAAGTTAATCAATGAATCACTTAATCTTTTAAAACATTTATTGATACCATACTGATACAAATAAATTTATTTCAAAATGAACCTCAGATTTCGTGATATCAAATATTTGATTGATCACTTCAAGCATCATTATATTTTATACACTCCCCTGTAAGGGACCATATCTGCATGGATCGACCCTCTTTGTATTTTAGAAGAACAAGAAGCTCGGGGAAGGATCAGATGAAGTGTATAGATGATTGGACATGAGAATATAGAAACATGGGGCTACACGATGTGACCAATGCGAACATGATGTTTACATTTTCAAGTTTTGAATAATAAAATAAATGTCACGGTGATGAGTTTTTTGGTGGAACTCGACCTCAAGGCATTGTACGATGTGAATGGGAAGTACAAATCGTGTACTAAAAAATCGTTGTATGATTCAAAGACATACCAGTCGATCGGGTCTTTCCAACCCTATGGCCAAGGCTCCCCTCCCTCTTATACCATGAGACCCAGAAGACCCCTTCATTGTGTTTTATGGATCTCTTCAGCAAGGATCGATATCGGGATTCCTTCTTCTATCCATCTTCAATTCAAGGTAAGACCTACCTCCTTTCTTATGGTTTCTTCGATCTGGTTTCTGCCATTTCTTCTGTCCATTCTATGGTGTTTTATCTCCAATGTTCTAATGGAGTTTCTATTTAGTTTTTGTTGTTTGGGTTTTGACACAACATCCTCGGGTGGATGCAGTTGTTGTGGGGAAGAAGATCAAGATCTCTTTCATTGATCAATTCTCGATTAAAGAACTTCAGAAAGTTTTTGAGGTAGGAGATTTTTTGCTTCTCTATTCTTTTACTTGAAACTATAGTGTTACCATGTTTATACCATTGTATCACAATGGAATTTACATAATAAATTTTTGAAATGGATAAATAAATCGGTATAGATCATATATTATTGCCTCTTGTTTTTATATATAGTGTGATATCTATTTTTTCCATGGTTAGAATGTCATTCTTGATATAATTTTGTATACAACATAAAATCTGAATAATTGTAAATTATTTATCAATGATAAAAAGGCATGTAGAAGAATTTTGTTGTTTATGTTAAAATTAATGATTATAAAATTGATGCAGTAAGCATGTTCAATTAATTTTTTATAGTTATGATGGCTTGTTGTTTATGTTTCTCATAGTTTTAACCTACTAATGATGAATCGGTTAATTCAAGATGGATTAATGAACCGTATTTTTGATAAAAATATAATTCCTAGCAGGGTTCTATGTTACCCTATTCCTTGTAAGGCCGAGTACCTTGTTCATTGGAGACATGATTTCTCATTTTGTATGAAGGCTGGATGCCTTGTTTAAAGTCCAATAGCCCAGGTAATATAATGTCGGTTTCCTACTTTTTGTGATGTTTAATGAGGCTGGATGGAGGTTATGATATGTGGGGGTAGGGAAACCCAATGGTTGTGGTAGTAATTGACGCCTAGAGTGCCTAGATTCATTGGTTTAGGCATGTGGGTATTGGGTAGGACATAGGAGATAATGAAAAGGGTGAGATATGAATTTTGGATGCTTTATGAATCTTGATGGGTGTTTATCTGCTTTAAATTCCCCACTACTTGAGGTAGTTGGTCTTTATTACCCTCCTTCTAGAAGGGTTGAAGATGCATGGGGTATGCCACATGATTTCAATGTTTAGATTCTAAAATATGGATGGGTATACGCTCTAGCTATAGGTGGAAAATACTTGACGGGTATCCCATATACTCACCATGTTGTTCACCTTGTATTGGAAGCTTAGTTTTTTGTTTTTTGAATGCCAGGAATTATGGAATGTAATAATGTTGTTAATAAATTATTTAACAAATTATGATTAACCCTTGGGGTTGGAGCTTGATGGGATGAAATTATGAGGTTGTAATTCAGAGGAATAACAGACTTGGGGTGTAATGAAAATGAAATAAAATGTGTAATTGTTACTGGTTAATTAATGTTTAATGAAATAATTAACATAAAGTGAAACTAATAAAAAGGGAATGATGTAATGTAGTAAACATTTTAAAATGGTTGTGTGCTTATAGGATACAAAGTCTTAGCAGTGGAATCCAGGAGTCCAACAGACATTATCTACAGTTGATTATAAGACTATGTTATTCCCATAGTGTAGTTATGAGCTATTGTATAGATTGTACTTCTTGTGTTTCTATACACTACATCACCCTATTGGTTAGGTCAACTGACACCTTGCGGATTTTGAGCACTGGGGTGGGTGTTTTCCGCAACATTCTGGTGGGAGGATGGATGGTTGACTACACCCTTTCCCCCCACTTTGTTCTCTTGGTAGTTACTTGTGCTGGTAAGAACAACACATAGTTTTCTCCATTTTTTTGTGTATAGGGGTGTAATGGCTTGTAGATATTCACACACATATATTCTGGATATATTTTTATATGGAAAACTATAGGTGTAACATTTATAGGTTGTGATGTCTTGATGATCTTTACTCTGTGTGTGGGTTATAATGGATTGAAGTTTAATACCCAATGTATGATACAAACTATGAAATCTATGGGGGCTCCCAGAAACTACCTATTTACCTTGGTCATGTGGACCTGGTGGTTCTGTTTCATGAGGTGCATGTTGTGGTAATACACCCAAGTATTTTCTGGAAATCATTTTTTGAGAGAAATTCATTGGACGTGAGATGTTAGGGAAAAGTAGAAAACTAGCCAGAAAGTGGTAGCAGGGTAACCATGATATTCATTATTATATTATATAATATTTTCTGTGATACTTGGTGAGAGTATCCATGGTGAGTCAGGGAACTTAGTGTATATTTTTATATGACAAGTTAGTTTCACTTGTTGTTCACTGGGATTTATCTTGCTTTCTTTACCTTTTCATGAGAGGATACTGGGAGAATCCTACTAAGTATACTGTTATACTCACCCAATGTATATATGAATTATTCTTCATGAAAATTGGAACATGTTGGATATCAGGATGATTACTACTAGCTTTGGGTGGCATGAGCTATTCGGGCTTCATGGTTATTGTTGTTTTTATTTTCTTTTTGTACATGTAGTTTTCCCTTTATGTTGTATTAGTTTTTCCTGACAATACAAATGTGTACATGGAATTTCTTTTATATTGGATTCTATGTTAGATTTGCTTAGTTTCCGTACTATCTCTCTATTCCTCATGTGTTCTCTTATAGGGTAATTCCTCCCAATTGTTTGTTTAATATACCATCAGGGCTAGTCATTAACATGGGGACAACTGTAGGTGAGACTTTGGGGTCACTATCTCTCTTCTATCATTTTCATCCAAGTAGGGATACACCTTATAGGGAGGGGTTATTGAAAAGGTGGTATTAGAGGATTGGGTGAGGGATAGGATAGAGGATGGTGTTAGGCACAGGTGAGGTTTCATGGGTTGGTAGAGAAATACTGTTAGTTAAGTTTATAAAGTGATGTAAACACTGAAGACCATATGAGAGAGAGGCGTTTTGGCCTTCCTATGATCGAATGAATAGAACATTAAGTTTAAAGTTGCTTCTAAATTAGGTGATACTAGTTGTTGGGTATAGACCTATGAAAGGATCAGTCATCATTCTTTTTTGGGCCTATAGTTCAATGGGTATACCTTGGGATAAGTTAGCCTAAAATTAACAAAAGAAAAACATAATTCATTAATGTCGAGTCTTCCATATTACAAGTTTAAGAGCTTTATCTATTTTTTATTTTGCAGGTATGGATCCAGGATGACGTCCTTGTAAGGATTTCATAGATTATTTCAAGCTGGTTTTGACAGAAGATCACCATAAGGTACATGTTGATGATAATGACACTTTGAGTAAGACATTTTGATACTTTTAGTTCCTGAGTCTGAAAAAGTATGAGGTCTCTATTTCAGATACAGTCATAGAAGACTTGTTAGAGAAGGTTGAGATAGAATTTAGTTCAATCCATTATCGGAAAGAGTATTGGGTGTATTTTGTTATGACGATGTTGTTTGGGGTAGTGAGGGAGTGGTGTTTCTATTCCACCGTGATCACGAGGAGTCGACAATCTTGTGGGAGGAGTTGCAAAAAAAGTTCATATTCAAGTTTCTATATTTGATTGTGAACGCGTCTAGTTGACAAGAGATACTTAGCCTTATATGGGGATTCATTAGTCTATGAGAGTCTGGAATCCATTTTAGGAACCATTTACATTATTTTTTAGACCTATTTCTAGATGAGGAGGCTATATAGAGGCATTTTGAAGAGGTTTGTGTCCAGAGATCCAGTGACAGGTCACCCCATTTATGCTGCTGACATATCTTGAGGTGCTAGTGAGAGAAAATTACATTGAGAATACATTGACCAAAACTATATTTTCATGAGATGGGAGTCATCATGATTCCTCACAAAGAAAAGTTGTGGTCCAGGTTCCATGTTTTCAGGGAAAAAGAATTTCAGTTCGGCCGGTGTAGGTCCCAACCCATAGCATCTCGTTCCTACATGGGTTGCAGCTCTCAGGCCTATCCTAGGCGATCAAGCATTTTTTTCTTGTGTAGATGAGGTCATCAGTAGAGACAGGGCCTGACCATTTAGAACAGTCATCTTGCACAAGGTTTTCAGCTCTAGGTTCTTTTGTTGAGGTAGTTCCAGCCAAAGAAAAAGTTGCAGGTTTCCCCAGAATTGGATCAACATAGAGAATATGGGGAAGGAAAAGTACAAACTTGTGACTCTCCCCATCATCATAGAGAATAGTGTGGCCATGTTGGTGGTCATCATCACAGTCATATAGGTTGTGGAGGAGGTCTTGGTCAGCTTCAGGCTTTAGCGTTGCCTGTTCCATGCAATCCAGACGTCATTCGAGGTAGCCTTTTCTTTTTTTTACATTTGTGTATAACTTGTTGGATTCAGGAGTGACACACTTCTTCAAATCACATGCCTTTTACATACTTTAGGACATGAGGTAGATTGGCTTCTAGTGACCCTAGATTTTACTACGCTAATTGGTGGTCTAGATGACTTGTTTGAAGTATGTGGAGATTGTGAGCTAGTGCTGGGGTAGCACGTCTCTTGTCGATATTTACTATGTTTAAGGATACAAAAATTTTATTTCATCCTCAGCATGGATTGTTTGTATTCATTGTAGGATATCGTGGATTATTTCAAGAGTCGGGTGGTGTTCATTGATGTTGTTGGAGAGAAATCGATGTTTGTGGGTGAGGGAGACCATCAGATGGGTTAGAGGCATGTCCCTTCCTTTTTATACATGATGGATGAGTTGATGGTGTGTTCTTCAGAGGTTCATTAGTAAGTGTTTCCCAGAGTCACAGAAGAGTCCCCCGATGTCTTTCCAGAAGAGGTTGTAGCATTACCCCCTCGATGAGATATGGAGTTTGGGAATGATCTACAGTGAAGAGTTTATCTTATCAATATTTATCAGTATTGGATGGCCCCTTCTGAGTTATGGTAACTATGTATATAAATCAATAGCCTGTTATAGTGTAGTTTTGTTCTGCCAAGTGTGTCACCATGGGGCACTCTTACTTTGTTTGTGAAGAAGGGTGATGGTAGTTTTCTGTTGTTTATTGATTATCATTTCTTAAACAAAGTGACAGTGAAGAATCGCTATCCACTTCTGTGGATTGATGATTTATTCTGTCAACTGAAGGGTCCAAGTTGGTTCTCAAATATCAATTTTTTGTCAGGATATCATCAGATGCATGTGAAGGATGGATATTTCTTGAAGACTTATTTTCATTGTAGTCATGGGAATTACAAGTTCATTGTAATGAAATTAGGTGGATGAATGATCCATATATGTTCATGGGATTAATTAATGGTGAGTTCTGTGAGTTCCTAGATAAGTTTGTTGTGGTTTTGATTGACTACGTCATTGTGTAATCTTTGTCTGAGGAGGTGCATACTGAGCGTCTGGATACGGTTTTTTGAGTTCTTCATCAACAAAAGCTATTTGGGAAGATCCAATGTGTGAGTTTTGGGCTCGAGAAGTTCATCTCATGGGGCATGTGGTGTACCAGTAGGTAGTAGTTGTGGATCTGTTGAAGATTGGATCAGTTATGTCATGGGATTCTACCAGACAGCGATAGAGGTGCATTGTTTCCTTGGATTTAGATTCTACTATAGGAGGTTTGTATCCAATCTCCCTTGAGTTGCAACACCTTTGACAACATTGACAAAGAAAGATCATGAGTTCATGTGGACTGATCAGTGTCTGGCCACTTTTGAGTATCTGGAGGTGGTGGTGAGACTCCATGAAGTCCCGAGGATGGTCATTTCCAATCTAGATCCTTTATTTACCTCTAGGGTGTGGAGAGGTCTCCATCTTGCTTTTAGTTCCTAGATATTCCTTTTCACTACTTTTAATCTGAATATGGGAGGTCAGATACATCGGACCATCCACACTCTTGAATACATGATGTGATCATGTGTTCAAGAGTTTTGGGGTTCATAGATGTGGCAATTACCCTTGGTGGAGTTATGTTAAAATTATAGCCTCTACTCCATGATCAGTATGGTGTCTTTTTAAACCTTGTATGGACCACCTTTTTATTCTTCATTGACCAGGGTTGGAGAGTCAGCAATTCTTAGACCAAAACTAGTGAAAAATATGTTAGAGATGGTTCATGTGATATCTGAGAAGATGATGACAGTTCAAAATTTTTATAATCCCTATATTGATCATTGAAGAGGACCTTTGGTGGTTGATGTTGGGGATCATGAGTTTCTAAAGGTGACCCCCATCATGGGCAGTGATGTTTCTATCATGGGAGTAAGATTTCTACCCAGTTTTTTCGGCCTTTCGAGGTGTTTGATCATGTTAGGGTCATGGAATATAAGGTATCACGTCCCTTATAGATGATCCATATACATGATGTTTTTCATGTGTCACATCATAGTCGTTATCTTCGGGATGGCTCACACATGATCGATTGGGGTGAGATTGACATTAACGATGATGCGATATTTGTGGAGTGGCCTATATAGATCCATGACCCTTAGGATAAGTTGTTTTGGGGGCATTATATTCCCCTGATTCAGGTCTTTTGGTGGAATGATGGTGTGGAGGAGAGTACATGGAAACATGAGTCACATATGTGTTCTCATTACCCCATGTTGTATGATGTTTAGCTCTTTCCTTGTAATGATGTTTGTTTTGTGGTTGTAGACCATTCCTATATATGAGATGGATTCCTTTTGTTTCCTGTTGTGGCTTGCTCTCTTTAAGAGTTATATCCTCAGGGAGAGATTTTAGGAGATGGTTTTTGTTGTTGCGAGGTGTTTCATTTTTATTTTGAGGTGGTTGAGCTCCTATGGATGTGAGAGCCTTGAAAGGTATCTCATGGGCTTTTTGTTCTGACAACCCCTTTTCTATTTCTTCTCTGGCTTGGCTTTGGATTATCAAGGATGAGATTTTTTTGAGAGGTATCTGATGTAGGGTTAGGGATCTGCGTGGATCGACCCATTGTTTTTTCTCAAAGACCGAGGATCTCGGAGAAGGCTTTGAGAAATTCTAGACGCGTTCGGTCATGAGAAGCTACAATATTTGGGGGAAACATAGTGTTCCCAGGTGTACAGAACATTTTCTATTTCAGGTCTCAAAAAATAAAATAAATTCCAAGAAGATGAATTTTTCAATGGAACCCAAACTCAAGGAACTACATGGCATGAATGGTAGGTTCACATCATGTACTAACCCACCTTTGTATGTTTTAAAGACATAACAGACACTTGCATATTTATAACCCTATGAGAAAGGCTCCCCTCCCGCTCATCACATTTGACCCAGAAGGCCCCATTCCGGTATTTTAGAGATCTCTTCGGCTATGATAGATCGTGAGCTTCCTTCTTCAACCCCTCTTTGATTTGAGGTATGATCTACCTCCTTTATTGTAGTTTCTTCAATCTGTTTTGTCATTTTTCTTCATTCCATGCTATGGAGTTTGATCTCCTTGGTTCTAAGAGAGTTTATTTTTTGGTTTTGGTTGATGCGGCTATGCCACAACATCCTCATATGGATGCAGTTGTTGTGGGGAAGATGATCGTGATCCATTGCATTGATCTATTATCGATTAAAGGCCTCCATATATCTTTTGAGGAAGGGGATTTGTTTATTCTCTATTTTTTTAAATGAATCTTTAGAGTAATAATGGTTTATCCCATTGGATCACAATTGAATTGAAAGAATAGATATTTTAACCAAATGAATAAATTGATATCGATTGTATGTTACTACCTAATATTTTGAATGATAGGGTGATATGTATGATTCACTTTTCAAGCATGTCATTCTTGATGGAAATTGGTAAAGAACATAAACTGGGATTCATTTTAAATTATTTTTCAATGATAAAGAGGAATTTAAATGAATTTTATTGTTTCAATTGAAAATTGATGATAATAAAATTGATGTAGTAAGCATGTTTAATTAATATCTTACAGCTATAATAGATTACCTTTTAGGTTTCCCATAGTTGGAACCTACTAATGATGAATCATTTAATTCATGATGGATTAATGAACTAGTTTTTTTGATAAAATGATAATTCATGATAGGGTTTTAAGATATCATTTTGAATGTAAGGCAGAGTTTCTTATGCATTGGAGCCATGAGTTATCATTTTGTTTGATGGTTGGATTCCTTGTTTAATGTCCAAGATCCCAGTGGATATGATGTTTTTTCTGGATTCTTGTGAAATATTATGAGACTAGGTGGATGTTGTGATACTTGGGGGGTATGGAGGCCCATTGTTTGTGGCAACAATTGATTCCTAGATTGGAGATATGCATCCATTTATGCAAGTGGTTGTTAGGGAGGACCCAAGAGATGATGAAATGGGTTGGATGTAAAAGTTGGATGATTGATTAATCTTATTAGTTGTTTATATTATTTACTTTTACCTCTATTTGAGGCATCTGTTCGTTATTACCTTAATACCAAAAGAGTCAAATAAATACAAGGTATTCCATATTTCATCTGTTTTTAGCTTCTCACGGATGGATGGGTCTATACAGTAACTATAACTATTAAATACATGACTGGTAGTTAATCTACTCACTGTGTTGAGCCCCTTGTGTTGGTACCTTATTTTTCTTTTCCAGAATACCTGTAATTATGAAAAGTAATAATTCTATTAGTAAATTATTGAATAAATGATGATTAACCCAAGGGGTTGGAACTTTCTGGGAAGAAATGATAGGGTTATAATTTAAAGGAACGTTGGTCTTTGGGTGTGATTCTAATGAAATATAATGTGTAATTTTTAAATTTTATTTAAAATTTTATGAATTAATTAATATAATGTGTAACTGATAAAAGGGGAATGCATTAATTTAATAAATCTATTAAAATGGTTGTCGACTTATTGGATACCTAGTCTTAGTAGTGGCAACCTAGAGTTCAAGAGATGTTATCGGTAGTTGAGTATAAGACTAGATTATCCCCATAGTGTAGTTGTGAACTATAGTATATCCTGTAATTTTGTGTTTCTATATGATACCCCACCTTATCATTTTGGTTGACTGACACCCCGGGGATTCTAAGCCCTATGGAGGGCATTTTCACTAACTTTCTGGTGGGAGGATGGATGGCTGACTACCCCCTTTGACTTAACACACTATTCTTGGTAGTTATTTATGCTAGTAGGCACAACGGTTAGTTTTCACAATATATGATTGTAGAGGGATGTAATTGCTTGTGGTTATTGACACACATATATTCTAGATATATTTTCATAGGGAATACTATAGGTGTAACATGTATAGGTTTTGATGGATTAAGGATCCTTACTCGGTGTATGGGATGTAATGGATTGAGGATAAATACCTAATGTATGATATATGTTATGTGAGCTATGGTGGCTCTATAAAACTACCTGTATACATTAGTCACATGGATGTGGTGTTTTTCTTTCATGTGGTGAATGTTGTGGTGCACGCCTAGGTTTCTGTGGGAAATCCTTTTTAGGGAGAGATGATTAGGATATGCAGCGTTGGGGAAGAGAAGCAAACCCTTAGGGAAGTGGAAGTGGGATACCCTTGATATTAATTATTATAATATATACTATAGTAATTGATACTCTATGTGAGTATCCATGGTGAGGATGGGAACATAGTAGACATGTTTAGATGATGAGTTAGTTTCCCTACTTGTTTATTGTAAATTACCATGATTTCATTACTTTTGAACGAGACTCTATAGGGAGGATCCTATTGAGTATAATGTTATAATAACCCTACGTATATATAAACTATTTTTTAGGTCACATATAGCAGGGTTGAGAACAGTCTGGTTACAACTAGATTGGGGTTGCAAGAGCTTTTTGGGATTCATGGTCACTGTTGTTTTTATTTTCCTTTGGTACTTATAGTCTTCCCTTCCAGTTGTAGTAGTTTTTTCACACATCACATATGTTTGCAGCCTTTAACACTATATGAACATACTCTAACATCACATTACCTTGATCCACCTTCTGCGTGATAAAATGATATTTTCTCTCAATGTTATTTTTACTTGAGTGATGGATTGGATTTTTTCTAATAGTGATAGCACTTGAATTATCACATTGGATTCATATTGGAGAATTTATTTCAATACCCATATCATCAAGTTGATACATTATCCCCAATAACTATGTGCATGATTGAGTGTTTGCAGTATACTCATCTTGTATGGTGATCAATGAAATAAAATTTTTCTTCTTACTTAGCCAAAAAATACACAAACAACCAAGATAGAAAGCCCCACCCTATGTAGATTTCATATCATCATGCTGATATAGACCAATCTGAATTTGTATATCCCAAACACTATGGGTGAGATTCATCATTATACATCAAACTGAAATCCATAGTTCCCTTAATATACTGATATATTTTTTTTACTAAAATCATGTGGATTTCCTTAATATTGATTTGGTATCTCGCTTCTTGGCATGTGGTGGAAACTGTATCAGGTCTTGTTACTGTTTGGCATAGTAAACTTCCAATAATCTACCCATATTATGTGATATTAACTTCCTTTCCACCACCATCATTTGATAATTTCATTCGGGTGGAAACTACAGTCTCCATCTCTTTGGAATTTTCCATTCCAAATCTTCTCAGAACCTCTTTGGTATATTTGTATTGAGAAATGGTTGTGTCATTTCTTCCTTAAATTACCTATAAACCAAGGAAAAATGTCATCTCACCAATCATTGACATTCCGAACTCATTTTTCATGAATTAAAATAACTATCTTCATAGAGCTTCATCTAATCCACCAAATATTATGTCTTAGATATAAACCAACACCACCATCCATTGATTACTATTGTTGTTGAAATAGAGATTGTAATCAACTCCACCATTCCAAAATCCAAGATTATTCAAATACTGATCAAACCTCGAGTAACATACTCTTGGTTCTTGTTTCAGTCCAGATAGTGATTTCTTCAACCAAAAAAAAAATTTCATCTTCATGAATGAGAAAACCTTTTGGCTGCTCTAGATAAACTTCTTCTTCTAGAACCTCATTCATAAATGCAGATTTTACATCCATCTAGAAAACCCTGAACATACATTTCTCTATAATAGAGAAGAATATTCTAATTGTTTATATCCCGGAAACATGTTCAAATGTATCATTGACATCAATACCCTATATCTAGGAGTTATCTTTTTTCACATGATACATGCTTTGTTTCGAATCAAAACACCATCTTCATTAATTTCAATGAAACATCTATTTTGGAATGATGAATTTCTAATTTGCTGGCCTCGAAACAATATATCATGTTTGAATCTTCTTAATCTGATCTATCTCTTTATTCATAACCTAAACCCAATTTTCATCTTTAGTTGTATTAGTGAAGCATTTAGGATCTACCTGAGATTGGAAGGATGTCTGCTGGTGTGATTTCATTTTTAATTTCTAAACAAGAACTATCTGACCACCAATGATATTTTTCCTTTAAATTTCAGCCAGACTCTTTTGATTCTGTCTAAATACTGACTTTAATTTCTTCTTCTCATCATCAGAATCTTCTTATGAATCAGAATATCACAATTTGTCTCGCCCTACATTTATTTCATATTCATCACTTACATCAAGAAATTGTTCACAATGATGTTGTGTATTCTCTTTATTTTCCACAATAATGAAAACATTTCTCTCAATTACTTTTCATAGACTCTTATTGAATCATTTTATTCTTTTCTTTTTTCTGGGTAGCCTACTAATATCCCCTAATCTCCACACGACTCAAATTTCATATGGCTTTCATTATTGATAATGAAGTACATACTTCCAAAGATTCGAAAGTATTTCATTATTGGATTATTTATATACCACATCTCATACAGAGTCTTTATTTCCATGAGACACAATAGATCCCTATAAAATGTAGACCGATGTCAATACTGCTTCTTTCAAAAATTTATCGGTTAGGTCTTTGTCCATAAGCATCATTCAAGCCATGTTGTAGATGATATGTTTTCACCTTTCAACCACTCTATTCTATTGGGGAGTTCATACTGATGAAACTTAAGGCATTATCCCATTTTTCTCGAGATGGTCTTCCATATGACTGTTTATGAATTCAGTACCACTTTCAGTACCAAACTTCAGAATTTTCTACCCATGCATCCTTTTAGATTCCCTTCGATATTATTTTAGGAAAGTAAACACTTAAGACTTATGTGCAATGATGAATACGCATACCATTTTGATATAATCATAAATTAAAAAAATGTGATTTATATTTTCTTCATTTTATATTGGTGAGATAGGTCCAAAAACATCAACAAGAACCAATTCGAGCACTCTTGTTGACTTAATTTCATTTTCTTAGTACGTCTTTCTGATGATATTATCTGATTGACATGCATTGAATGTATGTTCATTATCACATGATATCATTGGGGATACTTTTAGCTTCATAACACTTTACCAAGTCTTCTAAGGAAGTTTGTTATAGATTACCAAGTCATTTATACCATTACTAGTTTTCCTCCACCCTAGATAAAAAGAACCTATCTTCTTATCTTCTTATTAGGTAGAGATTTCCCATTGTCATTTTCCCCTGTAGATAAACTACATCATCTATTCCTTTTACGATACATGTTGTCTTAATAAATTTTATAGAATTACCATAGTCACATAGTTGAATAACACTAAGAATATTGTGGTAGAGACCTTCTAGTAATAAGACATTAGAACATCTCATTTATTTTCCCCAAAACCTAGCCTTTAATAAGCCAATAATCTTCAGGCCTTCACTATTTCAATAAATGACAGATCCATATGTGTCATAATTTATACCTGTGACAAGAACCTTATTACCAGTCATGTGATATGTGCAACCACTATCAAGGATCCATAAAACATAATAGTCTGATGCCTTATGGGAAATTTCTTCTGCCACTTCCTTCTCATCCTATTTCTTCTTGATCCATGTATTTATCCTCACACTCTGTGTAGTTATAAAATCTTGGTCTTTCTCAAAGTGGATGGACTAGTTTCATCCTAGGATTTAGAAATCAATTTTTCATATTCAATTCACATGTTGGTTTGTTGATTTGTTTCTTGCGACTACATTGATTCTGTCTTGGAACATTCCCCTACATGGTTAATGTACAATATCGTGAAATGTGCCTAAATTTCTGCAAAAAACAATGTCACACAAAGGATGTCCTATAATATTGATCTCCCTTTGGATGAAACTGTTGTTTCTGTGCCCTTTGTAATCTCTTGGATATGGAAAACACATACTATGAATGTCCCATATTTCCACAATAATAACACCTGATATAGGGTTCATTCATGTGTGTAACTTCTACATTTCTAGTTTCCCCATAGGATATCTCAAAATTCTGATTCTTCTTTGTTCCCAAATCAACTTTGAATCTTTCAATGGGTGCTTGTGGTCTGACATCAACATTCACAGCTTTTTGTTTTCAGTCAATCACCACATTAGTCTTAACATCCGAACATGATTATTGCATCTTTTCTATTGGACCACTATTCATCAATTCCAATTTTTCCATTTTGTGAGAGATATTCTTTGTTTGTGCCATATTAGGAGACATGTTTTTTATTGAAAATTAACCTTTCATCATAGTCCTATGAATTCTTCTTCAAGTTATTCAATATGCGTGATTTTAGCTTTCACTTTCTTATTCAATCCATCAATCACTCATTTATAATATTCAACCTTGATCTTATGTTCGTCAACCTTTTTTTAGTTATCCATCCAGGATGACTTAGGGTTTTCAATTTATTTTATCAACATAATCTTCTATTCTTATAGTTGTTTCATATAGAGTCTGGCATCATGTTACACCTTGTTGTATTACTTCGTATTTTTATCTCCAAACAAATATATATTCAAGATCTTCTTCTAATTCAGCTTCCATGTCAACTCCTCCTTCAACTTCTTCATCATCTTCATCAGCATTAGTTTCTTCCTTTTCTACAAACTACTGACAACTACCACCATAGCATTATCTCCACGATCTTTTCAGTTATCTATCTCTTCAACCACTTCATCCTCAGACTCATCTGAACTGTCGCATTCCTGTGAAATAATATTCTTTTTAAATAAATTTTTCTTGAATTATTTTTTGTTGTTCACACAAGCTGAAGACTCATTTTTTGGATTTGTCGATATCATCATCTTCTTGAAACTGATTGGGAAACCATTCCACAAGATGACCAACCTTTCCACATCTAAATCTGGATATTGAACGTTTCACATTTAATATTAATTATCCTATTTGAAGTTGTGAAGAAAGGAATAAAGTAACCTCATCTTTCTCTTATTCTTATTGAGAATATTCAACAGTGAGATTCTTCATAGCCTTTAATCCCACCTATTTGGATTTCCCCTTTTCCACAACATCATTATCATCATTTCCTATTTCATATTCTACAAGGGTACTTGGAAAATTATCATATGTCATCTCTTTTAGGTCTTTATCTTCTAATACTAAAACCTTCGAATTGAAGAAAGGTGGATGTTTCCTCAGGATGTACATCACAATCTATATAACTTCAATGACTTCACCAAGACCTTGAATATCCTCTACTACAACATTTACCCTATCAAAGAATGAATTAATAGACTCATTCAGGTTGATTCTCAAATCTGCATACTTGTTACACAACACTTTCATATTTTCCTCTCTGTCCTTTGAATCTCCATTATATATGTTCAATAGATTTTCCCACGTAGCATGGGGTGTTTTCCATAACATCACCTTCATATATATAGAATTGGATAGGGATCCCCCTATATATATGATACCATGGGAATCAACATCCAATTTTTTTCGCTCACCATCTGATAATGAACTACTATTAATATCAGGGGTAATACGATATATTTCTGTTGTAAAAACATTCATTCCCAAAGATCAAAAGTATTGTTGCATCCGAATCTTCTATTACTAATTTTTTTGCATCCTATATTGGAATTACTTTATGGTTGGTGACCTCCATTGATAGAGAAACACTAATTTTAAAATTTCATTCTGATAGAAATTGTTAGCTCCATTAGGCTACATACCCCGAGAGGTGGGGGAGAATCAGGGTATGACATATTAAAAAATGACCGCTTTTGATTTTTTTGTTAGAAAAAACTCTCTTATATCTCTTTACTTTTGTAGAGTTTGAACAAACATTAAAGTATGAATAGGCCATAGTAATTTTACTTTTTTCACTCTAACTGGGATATTTCCCTGGATCATACACCGATGATGTGCCTTTATACCAAATCCACTATAAGCGCACTTCTATTTAAAATTTCAAAGATGACTCACTATCCATCTTGGTATACAAGCAATCACAATTTGAAATCTCACTGTTCTATCAATTAAATAGATATCACTTCTCCTTCATAAGATCAACTCATAGTTTAAAGACTTATAGGTCCTCTCATTATCTCTAATGAATTCACCCTCTATTGTATGTAGATTCTCTGTAGAAGTCCAAATTTCAACCAATGATGAATACCACTTTTACAATGAACACTGGCCAATAACCTTGGAACTACCTTTTCAAAACTCACTACTTCACAAAGATCCCCATTTTTCAAATCTCACACCAGTCTATGTGAAGCTCCATTGTGATGCTCCATTATGAAGCTCTATTGCGAAGAAAAAAAACATGGTGAGTTGGACAATCCCCAGTGGTATTCCATAGAGCCTCACACATGCACATTCTCATTCCACATCAGGAACTCATAAAATCATGCCAATATGGGCACTCATCAACCCATTTCATCATCCATCCACTTTCAAACACATATATATGCATGTCAGTAACCATGGGAAAACCAAAGGTTATAAAAAACACTTCATTTCTTAAAACAAAACATTCAACCCAACTTTCAAACTCTTCACCAACTTCCCTTTTCAAATTTCACAAACCCCTTTCAAAAAACCATCAACTGGTAAATAAAAAACCCATTTTTAAAACCCCATAAATCAATCCATTCATCCTACCCAAAATAATACATCATGGATTCCATCCAAAAATCCACCCCCCATTTATAACATTTTCAGTATCTGAACAAATATTATTTCATCATGAATAATTTTATTAAAAAATAATTTTATAAAGGTTTCTTCTATTATTAAAAAAAATTCAATAATCTCTTTGCAATAAAATAATGTTTCCCCGAAAAACACTTTTAATAAACCTCAGGTTTTTATTATAGAAATCCAATATCGATAAAATCATCCATATTTTACCCAAAATATATTTTATTAAATTTCATTTTCTAAATCTTTTAGAAAAGTAAATATGAAAACTCATTTATATCTTCCTAAAACCAATCCATTACCACTTTAAATATATTCTTAAAAATTACAAACCAATGTTTCTCATAAAAATTTCAAAATAAAGAGTGACACAATGAATCTCACAAGGGGAATCTAGTGTTGATGGGTGACTTGGACATATGGTTGGCGGCCACATTCCAATCATGTCTCCATCACTAATAGACTTCTTGATCCATATCCCAAGCTCCATGTGGATTTAAAGGACATTTGAGCTCACTAAAACCATTATCCCAACTCCATTTTTATATCCCAAATTATAATAAACTGATAATAACAAAAAAAACAAAAAAAAAACCCGACATCGCATGGAAACTCAATTTTTTTGTCCAAAAAATATTGGCCAAGCACTCCCCCAGACCTACACCCCATTCTTAGATTGTCCTACTCCATATAACATGACATCCCAAATAAAAATGGGTTCTCTGAATGCTAGATCTTCTATCGAACCAACCTCTCTGAATACCATTTTTTTCACAAACCAACCTGAGTCAACCCCAAACCAGTCAACCGAGTTGGCTCAAGATAATGTCTGAGATACATTCCAGATCCTCCCTAGTTGGAAACTAGGTTATGAACTTCGATAGAGAATCCAAAGGAAATATTTAAACTAATATAAAAAAAATAAAAAAGTGTAAACAAACTAAAAATACCAATTTGAATAAATACAAAATTTCAAAAGTGAACATAATTTATAAAAGCACTGAAATTACAAAAAATCTGAACAAAAAAAAAACTCAAACTGAACCTGACGAACACAAAATCTCCATGTGTCCTCAAGGGTCACTCTCAAATACCCAAAACAACCATTTCCCATGAAAATAATAACCAAGATTGAACATACAGAGATACCTAAAAATTAGAAAGAAAAATAGTCGTGGTTATTAAAAAACATTAGTAATTCCAAAACAATTCTTTTCCCAATGAAATTCCATTAAATAAACAAAAACCATCTTCAGGTTTGAAATAAAATTTAAAAAATTATTCTCTTATAAAAAAATTTCATTAAAATTTAACATGGTCGATTTCCATTTTTCTATATAAAGCCACATTCCTTTCTAACGAGGAAACATTTTTATTTCAAAAGAGAAATTACAATGCTTTTATTCAAAAGTGGGAGTAATGAAGTGAAACCAATTTCCAAAAAAAAGTTTCCATAAAACCTTTGAAAAAATCACACATCCATTTTATCATAGAATATCACTAATAATAGAGAATCAATAATTATCACATCATAAGGGAAATGGAATATATCACAAAGGAGAAAAAACTAGCAAGAATCTCAATAATCCACCGCACAAAACAAAATACCAAGGGACATTGGAGAACATTTGAGCTGAGGGGAATAATATACAATGTACTCTACATTCTGAATCATTCTAAAGGCTTGACTCATTCGATGACATAAATTATCTCCCATGTGATTGATTTCACCCCACCTCATCTGACTGAGGGGAACTCTCACATAGAAACAAAATGAAAACAATTCTCTTACTATGTTCCCCTAGTTATAGTGAACTCCAAATCTAGTACAAAAACATTTCACTGAAACATTTCTAGCTATTTCAGGATTCCATGCTATTAAAATATTATGGGTGATCCAATAAATTCAAACTGAACATCCAATCACAATCACATATGTCATACACATGTAACTCACACAACAAGTCACCCATGAGCCACCCCAAGGAACAATCACTTAACATTCAACCATTCGATCACAAGGGAACCTCTAAACATGGATCCATGGCAACGATCAATATAACCAAGGAAATAATACTATCCATGTGGAGTTTTTAAGACAATAATTTTCACAAAATCAACAAATAGGGCTCAATCACCCTTCAAGAAACCATCTTTTTTCAAAGAACCTAATCATCCTTTCCAAAATTGTGAAAACACCATTATTCTTTTCAAAACCATTTAAAATTTTTATTTAAGATCCCACACAACATTTCAAAACCAATTCTACTGTCACTAAAATACTAAATAGGTGACACACCATTATCACATGTGAACCAATTTTCAAAGAACCAAACATACACCAGTTCCAAGTCTAAAACAATTTGTGAAATTCCATACTAGAATTTTCAATAACACCAATGCATTTACAAGGAGAAACACACTTTAATAATCATAATCCACATAAAAAAGTCAACCATGTAATTTATCAAACACTGGGTGTGTACAAATCAACAAAAAAACACCATATATTTCAAAAAAATTATTAAAACCACCTCATTTCATATCAAACTGTTATTATAAAAAAACATACATCACTATTTAATATCCATGTAATGTGAGAAACAAAAGAAATCAAATATTCTTAAATTCAAAGGATAGGTGAAAAAGAAAACAACCCACAAATCAAATGTTCTTTAACAACGCCAACAGGAAACAACTGTGGGAAGATTCCAAGAGGCAAGAACATCCAAGAGAATCCTTAATAACACAAAAAACCTAATTTCAACTAAATTAAACATGAACCCACATCCGGAAGACCAAGAGATATGAAAAAATTAATATAAGATGAATGGAAAATGATGGGGAAGAAGAGAAGATGATAATACCTTGAAGAATCAACCAAAACCCTTGATATTACCCTAGATCCACACCATGAGAGGGAAGGATATGATAAGAGAAAGAGGGAGGATCCTGATTTGAGTCACAAAAACCAAGAGTGGAGGAAATTTTGTATTTTGGGATTAAATCCTAGTATGGTAGAATAGTAATTTTAGAATTTAAATGACCTGGACTGGTCATACAATTTGCACTCATAGTTTTCCAAACCATGAAGAAACCAGGTGTCCCTCACTGTTCAAGAGGAACAGGTTTCATGGTTTATAAAACTATGTGACAACCATGTGGCTTCAACTTTCATGGATGGTTTTCTAGGTGAGGGTGTATAGTTTCCTCTAAATTTACAAAAACCATGTTCCCCTACTGTGAAGACTAAAATATCTACTTTATACAGAACACTCAAAGGGTAACTGAAGGATAAATTCAATATAAAAAGGAAACAAAATAATTCCTCAAAATGAAATGATGTATGTAACAGTATTAGGGTTTTAGTTCATTCCTTCATGTAAAATGATTATGTGAGAATTGTCACATTCCTCAAGGAATGACTCCCTTTTTCTAGATCAATATTTAGTATCAATAAAATAATATGTTGTTTTCTCTAGAACCAATGACCGGTGGTACAATTTGTGTTATGATATGAAGTGATTTCCCCTACCTTCTGTTGAACTGGATTAAAGAGTTATCAATTGTGTTTCATATGTAGGAACTACAAGATTACCCCTCATAATTTAGACACCCAGATTCTTAATAAACACATATTTTTCAACAACATCGACAACCTTCTTTTAAGGGCTCATAGAAATCACATACATTGATACAAACATATTTATATTTTCAATAAGGACCACATCTACAGGTTTTACAATACAGCCTAATTCATGCACTATTGTTCTCGCAGTATAGGGTTGGGACATCTTAAGACCAACAACCAATATTTTTGGATCCTCGTCCATTTTTCTAGTCAGGACGTCCAGCTAAACAATCACTTATCTTATGCACTAAATAAATTTCGTTGATATTGGTATTAACCACTTGAATATCTATTAACGGATAATCATAGGGCATACCCGTCCCCTTTGTTCTTCCCACCACAATTATATTATTCCTCTTTGTGAGAGAAAGTGAACCAGACCCCACTAAAGTAGTGGGTTTCTTGAATTTACAATTTATAGACTGAAAGTAACACTTTTCATAGAGAACTGTAATTCCAAACTCATCTTCACTCTCACAATATCCCTAATGGATCTCGCCCTTATAGTTTGTATAATCTACTTTGGAACTATGAGCATCTACAACAGAGTCACCATTTCTGTCATTGACACTAACCTCATTCTTGGTGGATTCTCTAGGCATCCCAATAAGGTAGGCAAGAATAAAATCCCAATTTCACGGTCCCTAAATCCTCCCTTCCTTATGAGCATCATTATCCCCATTAGTACCTCTCAGTTCCTTCAAAAAATTTCTCCAAACCACCTTACTAGAAGTATTTATGTCACCTTTATAAACCTATAGTTCATGTGTTTCTTCCTATATGAGACCTTGTTCATTATTAGTAGAGGCCACAAAAGCAATGTATTTCCTTTTACAATGATACCCAATTTTTCAAGTTCTTGATTTTGAAGATCAAAATAATCATGAAGATCTTCTTGATTATCCTAGCATGAGGATCATGTCCATGTGGCGTCACGAACCAGGATGGGATTTGATCCAACATTACAGCTGACCTGATCTATGGCATGGATCATGAGTCATTCATGATCCTACTGTGTAGGTTACTAGCATCGGGCATCAAAGATATCATAGTGGGAATGATATAGCCCAATACAGACCAGGATTAGTTAAAAAAAATAGAGCACATAGCAATAACTATAGAAAATGAATAACAATAAATAAATAAATTGGATCCAAATACAAATTTAACTAAACAAAGATGAATACTACCAAACAAATCTAAAACCAAACCAAAGACAACCCGATCTTCATGTGACCTCACGGTCACTGCCCACCATAATACCAACCTGCTCTAATCGTAACCTTAATCCACAATCCTTAACCCACAACACATATTTGCTCTACTAACATCATGTGGCACAACTTGGGTGGGATTATAAACAACTCTGTAGGAAATAACCATATATTCCATGAATTTATTTTCTAGAAAAAGTCCAAAAAACACTAATTTGAAATACATATAGAAAACATGGATTCATGATTTTAAGGAACCAAACACAACTTTCCCATTTTAAAACAACACAGACACCTTTCCTCTTTTCAAAACAACTTTTCACTATAAAAACCATGTTTAAAACCCAATTAAAAAATAATTAAACCATAACAGGTCACCAAAAAACTATTCAAATAATAGAGGAAGCATAAAAATTATTTAGATACTAGAAAAATTAACATACTAGTGCAACAAAGTAAAATATAACATAAAAATAATAACCATGGGAGTTTCTTAAATATATCTAGAATCAATCTCTAGATGTACTCGGTTTAAAATTAACTACAGGAATATTGTGAATTTCCATAGTCAATAACCAATTGACCTATCTAATATAGTTAATCAAGTGGAACGTCCCAGCTAGCCTCTTAGACAATTTATGGGGTACCAACCTATATAATTTTGGTTGAAAAGAAACCATCACTCATCCCTCTAGTTGATGCCCATGAATACACTGATAATAGTACGTGGTGAGTGGGGAGATCCTCCCATATGTGGCTCAAACTAAAACTCATAGCCACTATGATTTCCTAGCACAAACACCGACACCTCCTATGCTATGACCCTCTCCTTGTAAGGTCCATAATAGTGGTTCCCATTACCCATCATGACACATAGAAGTTACAACAAGGCCTTCAAATCACATGAGTTTCACAACTACTTTCCAAATCACCATAAAATACCAATCATGCCTCAATGATTTAAAAAAACTCTATTTCCAAAACTATCTATAAAACATTGATGAAACCATACAACACTCTCCATGATTCCAGAAGGGACTTTGTGTCATTTTGGAACCAATATATTCTCCAAAATGCCAAATGATCAATGGTTGTGATCCACAATTTGAATCCACATTCATAACATTTTAAAACCAAGTATGGGTTTTTGAAAATAGTAGGCGTTGGAATTAACCCTTTGTGAATGGGGGAGAGAAGGAAGAAAATTAATGGAAGAGGAGTATTTTGAAATTTTTGTTCAAGAATAACTTTTTCTCTAATGAAATCCTCTTCATTTATGAGCTCATAGATATGTGCACCCTATGCACATATAGATTCCCCCACATCAAGTGGAACATCAATACGATACCATAAAATAAATATCATGAAACCAACTCGAATAATCACCATTAAAATTAAAATCAACCCCAATAACCCACAAATTATTACTAGACCGTAAGGAGGAATTATGACCACACCAAATACCCAACTCCCAATGAAAATCAAATTACTAAAACATAACTAAGACTAAGAACAAACCAAAGTTCCCCATTTTATTTTTAATGGCCAACTTCCATTTTATCAAAAACCTTACAAGCATATATACATATGAATAAATATATAAATCCATTAGACTCATTTTTTTACCAAATTTTCCACAAGAAAACACAATAATAGTTCACACAACACATAAAAACAATAAATAACACATTTATAAATTAATTAGATGTTATAAATCATAATATTTAATTATTATAAAATTCTATGGATGGAAACACCTACCTCATATATTTTTGAATGCAATGAAACCATTGAGGAAGGAAGAACTAAGCCCGGTGAACAATCCACTCACACTAACATCAAACGATTCAACACAAATTATCCAACCCCCTTCATAGGGCTCATCCACATTGTAAATACCATTAATAATAAGTAAGAAACTAAAACAAAGAAGAATAAAGAAGAAGAAGGATTAGTCAATGAGAGATCCACACAATAATCGAAGGAGAAGCACTAGGAATCTATGGAAGTTGGATGGAGGAATCCATCCATGGCTCCCATAGGGATAACCGAATTTGAGTTAAGGTAAAATATTTATTTGGGGTTAAAATAGATGGACAGAAAAAGAATAATTTCACACTTTTTAATTTCCTTGGGAAGTCTCACAATTTGACCACATAGTTTTCCAAACTCTGTGCCAACTATACGCACCCCTACTGGAGAGGAGGGAAGTCCCACACAGTTTGGATGGAAGGTTTGGAAAATAGTTTGTTAACCATATGATCGGGAACTATCAAATGGTAGAGCCTCCTCAAATTCTTGTCACATGGTTTTAAAAAATTTGTGTGGGCCTTGATCCTAACTCAGTCCCCACCCAAGTGCTATGTGGTTTCCCCTTGGCCTTTAATGGTTTGTCCCGATCCATGTGCAAGACATGTAGCGATAAACGTCCAGGAATAAAAATAACTAAAAAGGACCACATCCCCAAGAGGCCACATGATAAGCCTCCAAACCATGAATAGGCCAAAACGCTACATGGAAACTCCAAAACTCAAAAAAATAGCTGGAACCCGACTAGATCCTTAACCAAATGATCAGAAATAAAGAAAATAAAAAAAAGGGAATATCATGGATGGGTTTTTACATGTGATGTTTAAAGTCCAAGATCCCATATACTTTCAATATCCCCATGTTCCTTCGGAATTATGTAGAGGTAAGCATAATTCCCTCTGATCTTGTATTTTTCATGTGTCACGCATTTACAAAATTTATCATAAGTATCAAAAATATTATAGAATCCTTGAAAAAAATTGGGAACTTTATCATACTCAACTTGAAAATCAAAATAAAACTCGACTACATTTATGACGCTCCGTTGCGAATCTTTGTTGCGAAGATCTGTTGGGAAACTCCATTTTGAAGCTCTCTCGTGATGCTCCTTATGAAGCTCCTAATTTGACTGATCTCCAGACAAGCTACTATGACGCTCTTTTGAGAAGATCCTTAGTGAAGATCCTTCATAAAGAACCCAATTTCACATATCTCAAACAAGACGATGTGAAGTTCCTTTTCAAAGATCCTTAGCAATGATCCTTCATAAACTTCCTTCTCGATTTGAGAGACTTATGATTTTTCATGAAAAACACTCAACTCTTCTCAAGGGGATCAAGGAATATTTATAAGAGATTTCACCGAAGCTTGAGCCTTCTGTATGAAGTCAACAACACGTCATTCCATTTGGAAAATCTGCAAAATTTCATCTAAAATTATCTCAACTTCGCGAAGCACCATTTTAATTTTCTGATCACGAAGGTCCATCACAGAGCTCCTTAATGATGCTCTTTAGTGAAGAACTTTAGCGAAGCTCGTTATAATGGCATAGAAAACCATAAAAATTATTCAAGTCATTTCCAAATCTACTTTAGGAATCCCATTTACACAAAATTTAGACCATTTCCAAATTTTTTATGAGATCTTTAAGTAAATCCACTTTTCTCAAAGCTCTCTACTTACATTTGTGAAGCATGTCATTATCGCAGAGCCCTCCATCAACATTATTAATATCTTTACCACCTTGTATCTATTCTTTTTGTACCACCTATGGATCATTCATTCCTTTAGATCCTTCTTTTTTAACCAACAAACCCAAGACAAAAAAGCTCCAATATTATCTTGAGGGATTTTTTCCCAACAATAATTCATGAAAATTCATTCTTCATCAGTCAAAAAACCCAATAATCCAGAAGGCAGGTCATTAAATTTGATAAGATAAATCTATTTTTTGTTGGCTTAAAATAATAAATAAATAAATTAAATAATTCTTACATTCTTTATGTTACATGGATATGAGGTCTTGATTGGCCTCGACCAATGTCATTTCCCCTTTCATCAAAATTCTATGAGTTGAGGGATTAATCACACCACGATATCCATCAAATGTGTAGTCTCTCCAGTCAAAACTCACATTTTCCAGTAAACCTATATTTGGAATCTCATCTTCCACTTGATCCCTAGATGATTCTGATATAGAATCCATGAGTTCTGGGGCATATGAAGTGGATTTCCCAACATTGACAATACCTGTTTCAAGAGGATGTGTGAGCTTTGTAGTTTTAAAATATCATCATTTTAAAGAATTATGGAATCCATATTAGAAGGGGCCTGAGAATCAGCCACAAATTTACCTTTCGGCCATATGCCAACTTGATTTCCATGAACTTCACTCATAAATGTAATTAATATCATGATCTTTATACTTCAATCATAATCACCATTAAGAACCCTCGAATCGCCAGACTACTTAATCTATGTCTCCCCCAATATAATATTATTAATAATCATAGAAAAAATTATTAATATGTAATATTTTTATGAATATTTTGTATTATAAATAAAAACACATACAAATATATATTCATTAATATTATTGTATAAAAATAAAATATTGGTAATATATAATATTATAGCTATTTAATATTATTATGAATATTATTAATGTTATTTTATATTAGTAAAATATTATTAATATCATTTTATATTATTAAAGTATTATTAATATATATACTGATAAATATTAATATGAAATATTGTTAATATAAAATTTTAATAAAAATTATATTTATATTTATATAATGTAAGCACATTTTTTAATATATATATATATATATACTTATATAAATATGTTTATATTATATTTATAAAAATACAATTACCATAATTTATTTATAATTATTTATAAAATTATATAAATATAATATAAAAATATTTATAAAAATATTTATTAACATGATTTTATAGTTATATTTATAATTATAACAATAAAATATAGACATATTTGTAATCATATTTATAAATGTATATTATATAAATAAATATATTAATGATTATATATTTATATATTTTTAAATATATATTTTTCAATATTTATATATTTGTATAAATATAAAATAAATATATTGATGTGATTATGTTTATAAATTTATAGTCACCAAGACCCAGTTATAGTCGTACCCTAACCCCATTATCAATAAAATACCTAAAATTGGTTAATACTCATTTAACTGTACCGAAATACAAGCATTAACCCTAAAAATAATAATTCATTTCAATCTGATATTGCAAGCCATAAATGGTAGATGTCCCTAAAATCCTCTACTTATGCAGACTACAGGTGTGTGAGGCAATCCTTTTGTTCTTCCTCAGTGCAGGTGAAGTGCGACGACTTATCCAGTATGTTCTAGATGTCATTCTCTATGCTGGGTAATACATACTTCGATTTCCAAAATATAATAAAAACCATTCTTAGGTGATTATCATAAATATCATAAGGGTCAGATACATTGTGAAAATACTAGAAAAACTCATCTTTATAAGATTAAAATAATTTATTGAAACTGTGTCTGAGATAAATGTTATACTGTGTTAGATTTAAATACTTAAATAATTATTAAAAAACAAGGTAATATTAATAAAAAAAATAATATATAAACAAATAAAATATAGAATTAAAAATATTTGATGAGTTATACTTATAAAAAAATTAAGAATTTGGGTTAGTGAACCACATCAATCATCTTCCTCTTTTTTATAATTTTAAAACATCATAACCCGATTGTATTAATCAAGAAGTATAAATTCAAAAGGGTCATGTAATGATCAATAAAAAATATCATTTTTAAAAAAAATTATAATTCGAAAAGATAAATAACTCTACCAAATTAAATTTATTTTAAATTTAAATAGAATTTTCAAAATAATCATTTAGTGAAATATTTAAAATAATTACAAAGAATCAAATAATTCTCCAAAAAAATGAAATCTCCTTGAGAAGTAGTAAATGAGTAAATATGTTTCAATAAAAATTTTCAAACTGAGACAAATCATATCAGAATATTAACTCCCCTAAAAAATGCTTTCTAAAAAGTGATAACTCAACTAATAAATCTATATAATAAATCTACCCTAAGATAGATGTTGGTATTGTGAGAGAGGAAAAAATAATACATTAGCACATTTAAATATGAATAGTTTATATAGATAGCTCCATAATAATTTCTGTTTATCTTAAATAAAAAACATATAAAAATTAATATATATCTTAGTGAAATATTAATCTGTAAAAAACTAGAACATCTACATGGATCCCAAAAAACAAGTTTATAATATCCATAAAATTCATCAAAAATATGAGAAAAATAAAAAAATACTCACAATTATAGAACATGAGAGTAAAAAAATATCACTCCCATCATAAATAACAACAAACCTATAAAGCGAATTTCAAAATATCAAATAATAAATAGTAAAGATATAAATCCCAGCCAAAATAATTGCAATATATCACTTGGTAATATAAACTACTTTGGGTTCTTGTGAAATAGATAGAAAATATTTAGAACCCTTGAAGTAAATGGTTTTTCCAATATTTCCTTGAAATATAATTAAAAGAAAAATATTTCTTATAACCAAGAGATTGAAAAGCCATAATTAACAATCAAATGTATAGTGACCCAGACAAACTCATTTAAAATAAATAAAATATGTGATATCTATAGAATTTTTATTACCAAAAATATGTAGGTACATTTGATGTAATAATGAATCATAACTGAGCCCCTTTTTATTTTTGTACATATTATTTAAAGACAATAAATTATCATGCATTTCTCTTCTTTGAACAAAAATAAAAAAATTTCATTATATATTCAACTTTTTTAACATAGAATTTTCCATTTCATCGCCTTCAAAATCAGAAAACACAATATCATTAGTAGTTGAGGAATGATCCATCAATTTATCATTTTCATTCTTCAAATTTTGATTTTCCTCAAGTCTAAAAAATTCACAACGATCCATTATAATTTTCTTAATAAAACATTTATGACTGAAAAATTCTGCTTGTAGTGGTCGTTTAATCCATTATTATGTTGTTTAGCATCAGTTTTAGAAACCACCATTTATTTCATGGTTCAAATTCATTTAGAATAGTTTTTTTATTTGGTGGTGGATATTATATATGTTTTTTCAAGGTATGTTATGGTTGTTCAATATTTAATTGGTGGAAGTTGTTTTTTAAAAAATATAATGGAAATTAGCATAACCATAACTAAATAATTTGGCAATTGTTTACCTTCTTAGTGGAAAAGTATAACTGAAACCACCTTAACCACCACTAAAAGAATTATCAGTGGTTATGTTATGTGGTGATTATTGGAAACCACCACTAATCATTTAATTTTTTTAGAAACTAATTTTTAATTTAAAATAACACGCATATACTAAAAAAAAGAATGCATTTGAGGTTGTTTTTTTTCAACTGGTAGCAGTTTAAATCCTAACCTAATCATTTAGAAATTTAATTAAAATCATCATGTATTGTAAGGTAACTAATCCTTTCCTGACGGTAGATATCATTTAGTAGTGTTTTTATTTATTGTTGTTTAGATCATTTAGCGGGGCTTTTTTAAAATTAACCTAAAAAAATTTTGAAAAGATGAACCTAACTTCCAATAATATATTTATCATTTGTTATGTTTAGTAGTGGTAAATAGTAACCACTTGTAATTAGAAATTTTAATGATTTTATTTTACAGTAGTTTTTAGAAATCACTACTAAGTATTTCATTAACTTAATTTTGAATATTTAATAAAAAATACAAAAATATAAATGCTCTTAAATGTAATAAACTTAATCATAAATTCATGATAAACCCATCACACATAAATCATATATCCACAATCATATATACATACAACCACACTAAGCATAATCTCAATTACCATAACCTCAGACAAATGGTAACCTCAGTCAACCCATACATCAGTCATCAATATATACATATAATATATGACCAACAAAAACCCATGTCCAATATACATCCACCTCACGACCTCAATTTCATAGTTTCCAACCCCTAAAACAAGTTTTTAAATGATATTGTACCTTTAAAAACTTCTTAACAAGTCATTCTTACCACACTACATGTCAAATTAACATGTTTTCTATGGTTACACATAAAAAAATAACATAACGGAGGTTCGATCAGGATTTCACATCAATATGTGGTCGTTTTCTATGGTTTTGACTATTATACACACATTTTAGTGTTTTAAAATATTAAAAACTCATTAACTGGATTCCTTAGAAAACCATAACTTTGATTGAATTGTAATTTTTACTAAATTTCACAAATAAATAAATAGTCATATTAATATAGTTTTAAATTAATCCAATTATGTTTTCCTTGTTTTGACACCCCAAAAAATATTTTAAATGCTTTTAACCCTTTAATTTTTTTCATCGAGTCATTCCGACCATATCGCAGGCTCGATTGATGTGTTGACTACACGTATACATATATAATAACTCAAGAGTGGTTTACACATGATTTCATAGAAATATGAGGTCTTTTTCCATGGTTTGGACCATTACATATATGTTTTAGTGTTTTAAAATAATAAAAATGCATTTACAGGCATCTCAGCAAAACCATAAATCAAAATGACATGTTGTCAATTCTTACATTTCAAAAATCAATTGGTGGTAATTATCTTTAAATTTAATGTCAATATAATATTGTTCCTTTTTTACCCCCTGACACATGTTTTTATAGCCTTTGATACCTTTAAAAACTATTTTCCAAGTCATTTTGACCACATCACATTCTAGATTGATGTGTTTTCTTCATGTACAAATAAAGAATAACTCAACAATAGTTTTCCCATGATTTATTATCAATATGATGATGTCTTCTATGGTTTCGACAATTACACACGCATTTAATTGTTTTAAAACCCTAAAAATGATTTAACGAGCATATCGGGAAAGCCATAGATATTAATTATGTGTTGTTAGTTTCTAAATTTTTGAAATTAGTATATGGTTGTTTTTATCTGATTTCAAATCAATCAAACATCGTTTTCCTGTTCTTGAGGCCTGATAAACAATTTTAAAGGCTTCAGTACCTTTAAATTTTTTTTACCAAGTCATTCTGACCACACCACATGTCATATTAACATGTTTCCTATAAATACACATAATAAAAAATAAATAGTTGTTGTACCATGATTCCACGTCAATCTGATATTATTTTCTTTGGTTTTGATCATTACATGCATGTTTTATTGTTTTGAAAAACTAAAAAACTCATTTATGGGATTCCTAGTCAAACTATAACTGGGAATGAAATTTTATAGGATTAATAAATTCACAAATCAATCAGTAGTCATTTTTATCTAATTTCATGTCAATCTGATATAATTTTCATGATTTCAACCACCGAACACTCATTTTAAAAGGCATTGGTACATTTAAAAACTATTTATCAGATCATTCTGAACACACCACGTCTTAGATTGATATTTCTTCTAGGCCTACATTTTTAAAAAAACTAAATAGTGGTTTTCCCATGATTTTATGACAATATAAAGTCATTTACTATGGTTTGAACTGTTACATGAATGTTTTAGTGTTTTAAAATAGTAAAAATCTTTTTATAAGAATCCCAAGAAAACTACTACTCAAAATGACATTCCATCTATTCATATGTTTCAAAAATAAATCTATGGTAAATTTAAAATAGATTTATGTAAATACATAATTTTTATTACTTTTCACCCCACAATACATGTTTTTAATGTCATTGATACCTTTCAAAACTTTTTATTGAGTCATTCCGACCATATAACACATCGGGTTGATGTGTTGTCTATACGTTAAAATAAAAAATTACTCAATGATGGGTTTCTCCAGATCTAACATCAATATAATATTTTTTATATTGATTAATCGTTACACGCATGTATGATTCTTTTAAAATAGTAAAAATTCATTTCTGGGAATCATGGGAAAACATTAACTCAGAATGATGTTCCATTAGTTCTTAAATTTCAAAACAAAAATCAATTGTCACTGTCCTATTATTTCATGACAATCTAACAAATTTTTACTAGTTTTCGCTTCATCATACATGTTTTTAAAGACATTGGAACATTTATAAATTTTTTACAAATTCAAAAGTGTGAAAAGAAGCTCAAATTATCTTCAAACATAAGGATAATAATATATAATTAATTTTTTATGTATAGGAATCAACCACACATCAATCCAGTACAATATGTGTTCGATATATTTTCAATTGTGTGTTTTCAATATAAATGTTTCATTTTTTTGAAGGTTGTATCAGTAATGAATGAGAATTATATCAATGAAATTTCTCTTCTAATGATGATTTATTATATTATAAATCACATAAAATAACTTGAATAACACAATATAACCACTATAACTAATGAATGAATGAAAAAAGAGGTTTTTATATAATACTAGGAATCTATACTTATGAAAAACTAACATAACCTCTAAAATATTAATACAATCCTTATAAATAGTAAATTGGCTAAATGAATAGTATCGTCACCCATTAAAGTTTAAATATAATTTTTGAACCTTATAAATGAAATTATGATATAATTATATCGTAGTTGTTGGATAATTATACGTATGAATATAAGACTAGAGGAGGGTGAATAATCACATTGAAATTTTAATCATAATTAGACGAAATTATCCAAGATTATAAAATCAAACCATGTGGGTGAAATGTTCTTGTAAATAAATAGATTTAGTAGAAAAAATAAATAACAAAAAGATATAAAATTTATATATTGGTTTAGATATAAATATCTTATTACACTCTTCAATCTCCTCTAGTACTCATAGAGACTATTACCAACTAAACCACACTTTAAATGGTGTGATAACCTATTATAGACTCTACATTTTACAACACCCAAAAGAACAGCCTAGTATTCACTACATGAGACTATCTTCTCGTGTTTCCTTTACATTTATTTGTGATTCAAAACCCATTCCTTATTTTTGGGTGGTAGAATACCCAGAGAATGAGAAATCCTGATTTTGAAGGGAAAAACATAAATCAGACATAGAATACATACAAAGAGAAGATTAAATAATTACATAGTTTAGAAAAAAAATGAAAATAAGTAGATGATCTAATTGTTGTTAATGTATGTAGAACAATATTTTGGGTCACTTGGAGGAATAGATGTAGAAGATGTAGTCCTTATTGTGATCATATTATATGGAAGATGTGAAAGAGGATCACGAAACAGTTTTGAGAGTAGTAGGTATTTATGATGTATCACACAGTTCTCGTTGTATGTGATTCTCTTCGTTTTTCAAATTATCTACACAACCCATTTTATATGAGTCCCTTTGAATGATTCTCTGGTAAAATTTAAACAGAATCCACAAAGCATGTATCTATATTAAATCACTTCATGAAACTTGTTAAAAAATAACAAAAATAATTCTTTTATAATAGGGCGATACAAAAACATGGTGAATTCAAAAAAAATCAGGATATTACATCACATTAAATGTTAATAAAATCAATTAATATATCTATTAAAACACTTTTAATAAAATTATAATTAAAAAAATGAAATAATAATTTCAAATAATTTATTCAAACTTGAAGAAAATATGAATTAAAATAGAGCATTATATGAATTATTAATATTCTTGAATGAAGCCTTATAAAATACTTTTAAGACATTCAAATAATTATTTAAATCAAAAAAAATAAAAAACTATTCTAACATCCAAATAATAAATTTTAGGGAAAATAAATTTTGAAGAAGAATATTTTACAAATTAAATTTATCTACCGATGGATGACCAATGGTGACTCATTTGACATACCATTTCATGAAGACAATAGCAATTCAAATGATATACCGTTGCATGAATCCAATAGTGACTCGTTTGGATTACCATTGTGAGTTCATGAAAAAATAAATTGATTCTTAAAAAACTAAATTAATCATGTTTATCCTTGGTAAAAAAGGAAGCAACATAATAACTAAAAACATTATTCACCATTGAAAATCCAATGACGACTTGCTAACATACCTTTGGCTGACTTATTAACCTACCATTTTCTAAATACAATGGTGGCTAGAAACTATATCTCATTCCAATACTGACACATTTCAATGGGGACTCGATTCAATGGTGACTCGTTTCAATAGAGATCCATTTCAATGATGACTTGTCTCTCATCTCAATGGTGACTCATCTCATGGGTGACTCATCTCATTGGTGACTACACTCATCGACGACTCTTCTAAATGACGACTCGTCTCAATGGTGACTCTTCACAATGGTGACTTCTCTCGGTAGTGAATCGTCTCAATAGTGACTCGTCTGAATGGTCAGTCGTGTCAACATTTACTCCTCTAAATGGTGACTCATCTCAATGGTTATTTATATCAATGGTGAATCCTCATCAACATTTCCAAAAAAATATATTTGAAAATTTATTGAATATAAATTTAAAGTAACTTTTAAAAATACAATTTAAAATATAGAAAATTAATTTAACACTTTTACGAACTTTTAATGACTAAAAATTTCTCCCTTTTTGTTAATTACAAATTATAAAAATTTTATATTTTTAATATAAATCTCCCAGTTTTTTAAATAATAAAAAATAAACTGAATGTTATGAAAAAAAACTCACATAGTTTTTAAAAAAAATTATAAACATAGTGTATGTAAATATTTTTATAAAGTGAATGAAAAATAATTTAATCATATAACATTTTTATTTGAATTTGGAATTTTTAAAATTTTCAGAATCTAAGGGTTTTGCAAATATGTGTACTAACTGATTCTCAGAGGCAATAGATTCCAGGAAAATATCACCTTTATTTACATGATCTATTAAGAAATAAAATATAAAATATAAAAGCTTTGTTCTAGAAAGTTGAAGATGGTTTTTATAAATTAAAATAGAACTAGAATTATCATAATAAATATGGGTTTTATCAAAACAAATATTGAAATCATACAAATTTTGTTTAATCCATCTGCTCTGGGTAGAATATCTAGCAGCAAAAATATAAGCATCCTCATCTATTGATAGTGTTACTGATATTTGTTTTTTAGCTCCAAGAAATAAATCTTTTAAAAAGAAAGTGAAACATAAATGTGGTACTCATTCTATTAAGTCTATAACCTCCAAAGTTAGAGACAGAGTAAGATAGTAAATCAAAATAGTTCATTTTTTAATAAAAAAATAGTACCAATATTACCTTTAATGTGTCTTATGATTTTGTTAACAAATTTTAAGTTACCTTTTTTAGGGGTTATTTTGGAACATAGAGCACATGCATATTGAAAACATGATATCCTTCCTAGAAGTAGTGAGATATAAAAGACTACCAATCATGCCTGTATATTGTTTAATGTCAGCTGACTTACTAGATTCATCAATGTCTAGTTTTAAATTAGTGATCATGGGTGTTTTCATAGCTTTTATAAAATATAAATTTAATCTTTTTACATGATCTTTTTAATATTTATCTTGATTTATGAAAATATCATCTTTCATTTAATTAATTTTTAATCCATGGAAAAAACTTTATTTCACTGTTCAAGCTCATGTAAAATTCACTTGCCATATGTTTTAGAAAAATCCATACACAAATAATCATTTTTCAAACTAAAGATTATATCATCTACATAAATATGAATAAGCTGTTAATAATATTAAATTCTTTTGATAATCAAGGTTGGATCAATATTACCTTTAAAAAATAATTTCAAGAAAAAACAATGTAAGTCTCACATTCTAGGATCTTGGAGGTAAATTGAGATTATACATGGATTTGTTATGTTTTTAAACACCATCTAGAACATCATATTTTTTAAACCCGGTAGTTGACTTACACATATTTCCTCTAAAATAATTCTATTTAGAAAAGATCATTTTACATCCAATTTAAATAATTTTATATTTTGAAATATAGAAAAGGATAGTAGGATTCTAATCACTTCCATTCTTGAAATAGGAGAATAAGAATATTCAAGGTCAATTCCCTCTTCTTGGTAATAATCATGATCTACTAGTGTAGATTTATTTTTAATAATATCTCCAATCACATCATGTTTATTTCAAAAAATTCATTTAGTTCCTATAACAAGTGTAACTTTAGAAAAACACCCAAGTTACACACTTTATTTTTTTAAAATTGATTTACATCATCATGTGTGGCATTAATACTTTTTTGAATCAGTTAATGCAGCTTCAATATTAGTTAGAAAAAAATAAACAACAATAATAATAATAATAAAGAAGAATAGATTTTCTTTTTTGAAAAACAAATCCACGTGTCCAATTAATTTTTCAATTGGGTGATATTTATGAATTTCCCATTCCTTTAGATCAGTTTGATAATATATATTCTACCCCTCACCATATGCATTATCATTTTCATGATCATTATATTCAAAAAAAATAAACTTTATAAATTATAAATTTTAGTTAAAGAAATTGAATCCTTATTTTTTGAGAAAGTTTCATCAAACATTACATGCATATATTCTTCTACAGCAATAGATACTTTATTGAAAAATCTATAAGCATTACTAACATATGATTATCCAAAGAAAATTCCTTCATGAAATTTTTATCCATAAATTTATATAAGTTATCTTGTGTATTTAGGATAAATACTTTACACCCAAAGATACCAAAATATCCTTCTTTAGGTTTATAACCATCCATGTGTTCATAATAAGTCTTATTTAAAAATGTTCTAACAAATACTCTACTTAACACATGTAATGTTGTATTAATATATTCTTCCCAAAAAATAATTTGGATCATTATATTCAATTTTCATGGATCTAGACATTTATTTAATGGACCTATATTTTATTTCTATAACACCATTCTGTTTTAGTTTCATTGGGGCAAAGAAAAAAAAATTATAGCAATTAGATTCACAAAGCTTATCAAATTATATTTCAATAAACTCACCACCTATATCACTTTTAATATATATTATTGATGTATATTTGAAATTATGAATATGTTTAGAGAAATAAATGAATTTGGATAATATTTTATTTTTATAAGTCAAGAAATAAATCCATAAAAATATATTATAATATTCTATAATAATAAATACATATATTTTTTCACCTACAATAGAATATTGAATAGGTCCAAAAAGTCAAGATGTTTTAATTCTAAGAATCAAGTAAAACTAACATCATTAATTTATTTAAATCATTCTTTGTGTTGTTCAACATTCAAACAAGAATCTCAAAACTAGGAATAAATTGTTTGAAGCATTGGAAATTGTAGAACTTGTTCATGCTTTTACAGTTTATGAAATTATCTGAAGCTTTCATACCTAATCCTCCTATTCCATATTACATCATCAATTTATACAGCATTAAAACACTATACATTTTGTTTTGTTAATTCAGAATGATTAATACAGTAAAAAAATTTAACTTTCATAAAATAGAACTAAGTTATTTTTCTGAACTGTACACTTATAATTTTCAAAACAACATTTGAACCATCATCACAGAATTGTGATATAATTAAATTATTCTTGTTAAATCCATTTACATATAGTTATTTTAAAATTATCATAGTTTTAGAAAAATCATACCTCACTCATAACTTTACTATGTCCCTTGGAGTTGTCTCTAAAAGTGAAAAAGCCACCATCAGTTGAATTATACGATATAAATTTACTAACATCAACTGCAATATGCCTAAAAAAACTACTATCTATATACCATGATTATTTGATAATCCCATGAAATATATCATGCAATTAATCATTAAACAGATTTTTTTGGCACCCACACCATCTTGGGTCCAATTGGGTTTGTAGTATAAACTTTGGGAATCCATATAGATTTAAAGAATTTTTTATACAGTCGATTCAATAGTGAATCATTTGAAATATAATATTTGGTATTACAAAAATATTTTTTGAATATTTGTGAACACTCTTTGGTATAATTTCCATGAATTTTACATTTAAATCATGTTACATAGGAAATACCTCCTTTCAATATTTTAACAAAGTTAATTGTATTAAAACTAGTAGTAAACCTATTGTTACCAAAAACAGACTTATTGTGATTTATTCTTGTTAGAGACATCATCAAATCATACATTTGATTACCATTTAAAATTTTAGAAAATTTCTTTTTACGAATAACTAATTCATCTTTTGAATCCATGTTTTTTTGAATAGTTTCTAAATCTAAAAATACATTTTCATGTGTACTAGATGGAGTATTTCTCAGTTTCTAATTTTCTTGTTTTTGTTTTTACAATAATTATAAACATTTATTCCATCATTATCAATAACATTAAATCTTTTATCATGAACTTTATAATTGTCCTATAGAAAATATTTTATTCTTTTATTTTCATCCATTAGTTTAAGCATTTTAGAATTTTGATCTTATCTAGACTAATTATTCTTAGAATTACAGATTTCTAGATTTTCACATTTCCATATAAAATAAACAATTTATTTTAAAAAATTCGTGTTCAATGATTTAAAATCAGTAGAATTTTCATTTAATATTTGGAAATCAATATTCAATTATTTAATTTTCTATTCATTTCATTTGATTTATTATCTTCAGAATCAGAATAATATGATGAATTAGAAACATTTCATTTTCATTTAAAAATAAATAATTTTTATCACTAATAGTTTGATATATTAAATGTTTAGAAATATTGTTATTTACCTCATTCTGAATACCCATCTGGGATAAGATCCCTATCTCCTATTCATGTACATATTAATTTTTACTATTAGAAGTATTTGATTAGTCCCAACCTCCAATCAGATCTTGTTTCTCATTCCTTTTTTTTCTCTTTGTCTTTCGTGGTATGTATGTATTTAGGGATGTCATTTCTTAAATGACCTTTATTACTACACTCCTAACATTTTATTTTTGAAACATCATTGATATTTTTGTAATTACCATTCCTATTGTCCTTATTGAATTTCTTCTTGAAAGAACACTTCCCACCATTGTTTTTCATGAACTTGAATTTTTTATAACTAAAGTGTCATATCTCTAGGTCAATGTAATACCACTCAGATTCAGAGGCGTTATAGGTATCCACAATATTAAATTTAAATGTAATACCATTCCTCTTAGTATACTCCTCATCTACAATTATTTTTAACTCATGATTATATTGCAGTAGGACGCCAATCATTTTATCCAAAATTTATTATTTTATTTATTAATGTTTTTAATGGCCACCTTCATTGCATGCCCTCTATTTAGAAGATCTCTTAGTACTCTTTCATATATAGAATTATTTTACAGTGGTTCACCGAGACCACTCATCACATTAGTGATTCTCGTAAACTGATGGAACATATTGTTCACATATTCTTCATTACCCATCATGAAATCATGATATTTCGCTCAAAGAATTCCCGAATTGGTTTTCTTGGGATTCTTAGATCCATATTGGGTCACTTGTAAAATCCTTCATATTTCATGGGAATTCATACAAACTGATACATGGTTGTATAAACTCTTACTAATAGAAGTGTGCAATTTTTTTGACCTTGTAATTTAATACATATCTCACCATGTCATTTCCAGTAAGAGTCTCTAGATATACATCAGGTACCTTATGTTATTTCTCAATTATTTTTTTTGTGTTCAATACTTAGTTTCATTAGGTAAGCTTCAATTATGTCCTTCTAGTAACCGTAGTCGCTCGCATAAAAAATATATTTTTTTTGTATTCATCAATCATTGCTATTTAATTCTTCCAATATAAAAGAAATCACTTCTTTTGATTCTTATACTATTAAGTCTAGACATTTAGGTTATCACAACAATATCAAATAAGAAGTAAAATACTAATGTTAAAAAAATACATATAGTTCCAGTAACTAAACCTCCTCTGATATCAAATATTATATTTTCAAACTTATAGCAATAAGACTAGATGGGGAGGTGTGAATAGTCATTTCAAATATTAATCATAGCTTCCATTAATTATCATAGATTATAAAATCTATCCTTATGGGTGAACAGTTATTGTAAATAAATTGATGAAGTGGAATAATGAAGAATAAAGAGACATAGAATTTGTATAGTGTCTCAGATCTAATGATCTTAATCTACTCATCAAGCTCATCTACTCCACGAGGAAACCTGTAACCAATAAACCTCTCTTTTAATGGTTTAATAACCTATTACAGAATCTACATCTTACAACACCCAAAGGCACAACCTAGTATTTAATATAGTAGAATACCCTTGCATATTTCCCTGACTTTTGTTTGGGAGTCACAACCCAATCCTTTCTTTTGGGTGGTAAAATAACCAGAGAATGAAAAAAACTAATCTTAATTGGAAAAAGAAAAATCCAGACATAGAAGACATACAGTAAAAATATTATAGAATTGCACAATTAAAACAAAAGCAATGAAAAGTATAATACAATATAATTGTTGATGATGTGTGTTGAATAAGATCGTGGTTCACTTGTTGGAACATATGTAGACGATGTGGTCCTTCTTGTGATCACAGTATATGGAGGAGGTTTAAGATGATTTTGAAACAATTTTGAGAGTAGTATGCATTTTTGAGGTATCAAATAGTTCTCATTGTATGTGTTTCTATGTATGTTTATAATCATTTGGACAACACATTTTATAGGAATTCCTTTGAATGGTTATATGGGATAATTTAAACAGAATCCACAAAGATTGAATCTATATTCACTTATTTCATGACACTTTTCAAATAATAAATAAATAATTCAGTTACATACAGATGATACAAAAACACAATGAATTCCAAAATTAAACAAGAAGGCCATTAAATTAGATGAATTATTAACCAAAACATTCAATATAACTAGTAATTCACTTATAATTAAATTATATTTGAGAAACAATTAAATTAATCAACTGAAATAACTATTTCAAATATGTGGAAAATATGCATTAAAACAGGGCATCGTATGATATATTAATCTTCTTGAATAATGTATTATAAAAACATTTTAACAAAGTAAATTATTTTTTTCAATAATGAAACAATAAAACCATTATTATAACATCCAAATAATTAAATTTAAGAGAAATATATTTTGAAGAAGAAAATTTAACAATGTAAATTTATATAATGGTGGATTACCAACGATGAAACATTTGACATTCCGTTGCATGAAGCCAACAATTAATCAAATGAAATAATGTTTCATGATTTCAATATTGACACATTTGATATACCATTGTGAGTTTAAGGAAAACTAAATCGATTTTTAAAAAACTAATTACATCATGATTATCTATAATAAAAAATCAAACATCATAAAAAACAACAAATTTACTCAAAGTAGGAAGCCTAATGGTGACTTGCTGACCTACAATTTTGTGACATACCAACCTAACATTGAATGAAGCCAAACGTGGTTGGAAATGGTTACCCATTCTAATGGTTACCCATTTCAATGGTTGTTATTTTCAACGATGACTCATTTTAACGGTGTATCATTTCAACGGTGACTCATCTCAATGGTGAATCATCTCAACGGCGAGTCCTTTGAATGATGAATCATCTCAATGGTGACTTGCCTCAATGGTGACTCATCTCAAGGGTGACTCATCTAAAAGGTGACTAGTCTCAATGGTGACTCTTCTCCATAGTGAATCATCTCTATAGGGACTGGTCTCAATGGTGACTTGTCTTCCATATTTCTAAAAAAATATATTTTAAAATTTATTGAAAGAAATTTTAACATAATTTATCAAAATATAATTTAAAATATATAAAATTAGTTTGGTACTTTAACATACAGTTAAATCCTAACACGAGTATACGTAATAATATATTATCATTAATAATAATTAAGAGGTGGTATTTTATTTACTCATAATTATATAATTATAATTTTATAATTAACATAATTATCTAAAGAAAATATATTTTCATAAAATAGATTAATATTTTTATATTTTTTTGTCCCTTGATTTTTAACTAATGTTATGAGACCTTAGTAAATTTTTCAAAGTGTTGTAAATTTAGTTATAATTTTAAATTTTGTATTTTTAATGTAAAATATGATTTTTATTAAAAATAAAATGTATCATATTTAAAAAATTATTTTCATAAAATTAATTTCATTTTTTAATTCTATACATTGATAATAGTAATGGTAAATTCTTGGGATTCTTCTCAGATTCTTGAATTTTTAGTAAATAATCAAATATGATCATTAACGATAACTGTTTTGTACATGAATTAGTGATCCATAGGTGATGTATGTCTAGTTTATGCCCATAATAATGAACCATTCATAATTATTTTAATATATTGGGTGATAATTCTGAAACTATTCATAGTCTTGAGCTGAAATAATAAACAAATGAATAAAATTTTCAAGAAAAATACCCCTCTCCTCCATTATAAATACCACCACATCTCCTCAAACCTTCCAAGCATTATTCCTTATAAAATTTATGATCCTTACTATTCCAAACCCATTGAACCATATCCATGAGATCTTGGTATCATCAAAAAACCAAAATCCTTTCCCTAATGAGTTTCACATGTGGGAGAAAATCCAGACGTAAAACACTATTTCGTTTTCCTTTTATTTCTATTTCAAGTTATTATATTTTCTAATTATCTCCAAAACTCCTCTTGTAAATGTGGAATGATAACTATATTATAATTTTCATATTGTAATTATATTATGATAATTTAATAATCCAACATCAATCCCTTCCCCTCACCCTTTAATTCTAAAAATATGAACGTCTTCTATGAGGTTTTGTTTTATCACCTTCTAGAATGACATGTTTTTATTTTCCTCCATGATATTCAAATTTATTCATAAAAAATTTAATGGTTGAAACATATTTTAAATTATATAATATAAACATTTTTATGTTCTGGATGTAACATAATTACCTAAAACTAAATAATAAAATGAAATGAATTTGTTGTGATCTAAAACCGCTAAATTTAATCTAAAAGATTATCATCAACATGTTTAATAATGATTCATCCTCATATATAATAATAAGAAAATATATTAGACTAATTACACATTTTTATGTTAATTAAGAACATATAATTCTAATTTTTTATAATTATACCCATTGTACATGAACTTCATTACTTATAAACAAGCGAACCGTTCTAAAAACCATAAAAACAAACCCTCTCGAATGATGAAATTGAATGCTATAACTCATCAAAAAGGATATAAATTAACTTAATAAAACTAAAATTTATAAAATTGATGTATAATATGTACTTTATTTTTAAATTAATTAATTTAATTTTATTATCCAGGACATTAACTACATGTTCATAACACTTTTAGACATAAGGTAAGTGTTTTCTTCCCAAACCTCCATTCTCATTTCGGTTATAATTCTTTACTCTATACACTATTACAATTATTAATTATTTTTTACTTATTATAAATTATTTATATACATTCCAAATTATGTATCTATATCATTTAATCTTTATTTTATGGTAATTACATGTTTTATAAGGTTCCCTTCTCACATCTTCCCGATACACAAGCCTGATTAAAGCGAATGCCTTGATTTATTACCCCTTATCAAGTACTATCCATAATATATTTTAATAAATCATTATTTTACTAAAATCACTGATTTAATCATGAAGAAATATATTTGATAATTTCATGTTTAATTCAAATAATTATAACAAATAAAAATGTTTTTTCTAAAATAACTCTTCATTGCATGTATAATGGGTATTTTTCTCAAAATTTTTTTGATGATTTTATTAGATTTTATTAATCAATTTCAACTCCTATATTTAATTATATGATTTATTAAGATTAATATCATATGATTATCATCTACTATATTTTATTAAAATATTTATGATCAGTTTTATTATGGATGTTGTATCTTGTTACCATTCACCATTTCACATAGAATGATTAGTGATTATGTTTACAGATTGGGGAATGTTATTTACATTATATATATATATATATATATGTTATTTATGTTCATACACATCCATATGAAGAATTAATTTGACTTATTATATGATGGGTGGGGCCTGCTATAGCCCCTATATGCATTGGAATGTCTCATGATACAAAACATGTATGGACTTGGTCGAGGATTTTCCCATTTCTAGATATTGTTTTGGATGTGGACTTATCATTTTATTTTCCTATTAATTAGATGAGGCCCCGATGATATGTTTTATATTTTATCATTATGAATTACCAAATTAGGATTTTAGTAATTTATAATCCATGTTAATATTTAACTTGTATAATTTTCATGGTTAAGATTTATTTTCATGTAATTATTTTTATGGGATTATTAATTCCACTTTTATTCATGCCGAATTATTCTAATTTTTATATTTTAATGTCTTTTGTTTTCAGTAATTCAATATTCCTTATTATTTATATTATCTTCATTAGTATTAGTCACCCTTACTAATCATCTGAGCTCACTGATTTCTTATGTTTTTTATTTTTCCCCGGTATGTGGAGATGAATATTATGGATAAATTGAAGGGATAAACTTGGATTTATGGATTTTTTCAATGAATTTGTATATTTTATTTCTATTAAATATGTAATTTAAATCATTTGTTTTTATCATGTTTTTCAAAACTAAAAACTATCAGGTCTTTTAGGATGTGACTTCCTTGTTAATTATTCCAATGTAATGAAGTAAGGCAATGGCTCTAGGAAATTGGGGTCGGGGTCTCTATAGTTTTTATCAGAGGAAGTTTAGTATAATCCTTAGAAACTATATTTATAAAACATATATTAGGTAACATAACCCTAATATAGACATTTAAGATGATCGTAGAAAACAATTCCATAATTTTGGTAATGTAGATATTATGTGGGTCTTACTAGGAATACATCCTTGTCTGGATACTACAAGTAGATGTTGTTCTCACATAGATGAACCTTGGGGTGAAAAATATGACAAGGTACCCCGGGTCAGACTAAAAGATACTAGGTACAAGACAATTTTCCTTTCTTCTCACCTAGTTTCATGCTCCAAAGGGTTATGGTTATGATATTTCACATTTACATTACAAACCATTACGATGGATTTAAAAGTAATTATGTCCCCAACGAACCCATGTTTATGGTTATGATATTATCTATTCAAAAATATTCAATTTACTTTAAGTGTTTTACAAGTTTTAGATTATATATTATGATTCATAACCTAATATAGTGTATTCCCTTATTTAGAAATGGTGCCTAGTTGATGGAATGAAAATCGTATCAATGCACATATCCCTCGTAGGGATTTCTCTCCTATGTAGGATAATGATATTGGTTTGTAAGTTGCAACTGGTGTTGAGAAGATTATAAATATACTGGGATAGCTAAATCAGGTTATGACTAATAACCTTACCCATATAAATAATCCTGATCCACAATGTGGAGGAGAAATTCCAGACCACTTTATGTGAGAAAAACCTCAATTATTCAATGTGACTAGAAACCCATTTGTAGAGAAGTAGTGGATAAGTTCTTTTGAGAATATATTTCTCGATTTGGGAAGTAAAAAAATGGTGAAGGTTATCCTGGTAGTTTATCACCTATTGGTAGATTCAGATCAAGGGTAGTCATTAATTCAAAACCCAATGGAGGTGGATGAAATTACGAATATAGAATATAGGGATTTTAAGAAAAGTTTCATAAAAAAATATTTTCCTCACAAATAGTAAGAAGATGTGGAGAGGAAACTTATGAGTTTAAAACACAAAGGGGGTAAAAATGTTGAAACTAATAAACCCAACTTTACAATGTTAGAAAGGCATGTCACAAACTATATATGTAATCCATGGACCAAGATTCATCAATTCATTGATGATTTAAAACCATTCCTCCAAAGGGAACATGTCTCTCAAAATTTCTCACTCTAAGAATATATAGTCTCATATGCTATCAATACATAGAAAGAATTATTTATGTCTTATAAATTTATTGGAAAACCAGAGAAGAAGAGGGTTGTAGAGGAAAAAATGTATAAATGGAATAATAAAAAGGTGAATTTTCCAACATGAGATACTTCTTGAAGAAAACACCCTAGTACTTACATAAAAGGAAAAAGAATTAGCTACCAGTCGTGATAATTAATGAAAGAGAAATAAATAGGTATCAATGTTAAATTCTATAATTTTAAGGAAATGGGACACTATATTAATGATTTCCCAAAGTTTCAAGGAAACATGCCTCATAAAATGATATAGGGGAAAGGAAAAGATTATGCGATCAAAACCATTCAGGTTGAAATTCCTAATGATGTGGTTGAGGGTTCTTTAATCATTTCATCAAACATAGGCAAAGATTTACTTGATTATGGATCACTGCACAATTTTATATCTTCATAGTTTTCCATGAAAAATATATATTTTAATTTTGATTTAACAAAGAGTTATCAGTCAAAACTCTTAAGGTAAGATTCATTGAAATAATGATATATTGATCACCCCCCTTTATGACACAGAAAATGAATTAGTTACAGTCCTTTTCAATATAACTATGATTGATGTTGATATAATCCTCATTATGGAATTGATTTTAAAATATGATGTTAAAATCTATTGCAATAAGATGAAAATTATGATTTGGGAGGAAATTGTAGAATCCCTTATCTTTATAGAAGAAACATCACCATCCAAGTCATATCGGAATCCACCCCATGTAGCTCATAAAAATGAAATTCTTACAGAGGAAGAGAAAACCTTTTCTATCGTTGAAGAAATAAATATTCAAATGGAATATGTACCTATTGTGTAAGAATATATCGATATATATCTTGAGGATTTCCCAATAAATACCTAGAGTGGGAAGTTGATTTCTTTATTGATTTAATTCCAGGTGAAAGACCCATATCAAAGACTACTTATAGAATTTCCACTATAGTATTATAATAACTAAATAAAAATAAGAGTAATTGAGTGGTAAATGATTTATTCCCCCTAGTGGTTCACTCTAGGTATCCCTTATTCTTTGTTTCAATATGAAATATGGATCCATGTGGTTATTAATTGATTATAGAGAAAGAGATGATATTAAAATAAAGAACAAGAATATCCTGCCTCACATTGGTGATTTATTTTATCAACATCATGATTCTCAATATTTTATGAAAATTGACCTTCGATCTGGATACTATCTGTTGCCGGTGTGGAATGAAGAAATTCCGAAGACAACATTTTGAACTAGTTGTGGACATTATGAGTTTTTAGTAATTCAATTTTCACTAACTATTTCACTCTCTCTTTTTATGGATCAAATCAATAGAGTGTTCAATAAATATTTTGATGACTTTTTTGGGGTATTTATTGATGATATCATTCTATACTCCAAAATCTATGAGGAACATATGAACCACTTGTAGGTTGTTCTAGAGACTCTTAAAATAAAAGATTTATATGGAATGATTAGCAAGATTGAATTCTAGATTCAAAAAATTTCTTTTCTAAGCTATATTGTTTCTAAGGATGGAATGTTAGTTGTTCTTGAGAATACAAAGGTGGTTTAAGAATGTCATACCCCAATGAACAAATCAGATGTAGTTGTTTTATTATTTTAGTAGGTTATTATCAGCATTTTGTTCCAAACTTTTTTTAATTTTCTAACTCATTAAACAAGCTTACTGATAAATGGGTTAAGCTTACTTGGAAAATGAAATGTGAAAACACATTGAATAACTGAATAAGAAAATAGTGAATGCTCTAATCTTGACTCTACCACCAAGAAATGGTGGGGTTGTTATTTATAGTGATGTATCAAAGAGATAATTGGGTGTGTCCTTATGTATAATGATAGTGTTATATCCTATACATCAAGGCATATAAAAACAAATAAACATAACTCTTTAAATCCTGATCTTGAGTTAGTATTTGTAATCTTTTTTATGAAGATATGGAGAAAATATCTATATGGCAAAAAATGTGAGATATACACAGATAAAAATAATTTGAAATATATCTTCTCACAAAAAGAACTCAACATGTGGAAAAGGCAATGATAATATCTACTTAGGATTACGAATGATCAATACACTACCACACATGGAGGGAAAATAGGGTAGAGGATGCATTGAGTTGGAAGGATCGCAATGTTTTGAAGAAAATGAGGTTTGAAAATTATCATATGTATGTTGATCTATCAAGGATGGATATGGGAATTATCAAGGAAGGTGAAACATCATTACTTGTTCAACTGGTTTCCCAATAATAGTTTTTCAAAAATGATTAAAAATTCTCACTTTGATGATGATACTCATAAAATGAAAATTAAAGTTTTTAATAATGGGAAGTTGACAGACATCGTATATAAGGATAGAATTCAGAAATATGAGAAGAGGCTTTGGGTTCCCACTATAACCAAGATAAAAAGGTAGTTATTAGATGATTCTCATAGATAAAATTCAACTACACATCCTAGTAAGACTATTATGTATAAATATTTTGAGAAACATTATTTGTTGTATAATATGAAGTGGTAAATTTTAATTATGTATCAATATTTTTAGTCTTTCAAAAGTTGAATGCTGAAAGACAAAATCCAAGAGGAGTCATAAAACCTCTTACTATTCCAACATGACAAATTTATGACATCTCTATGGATATTATCTCTGTATTATGTAAAACTCCATGAATGAATGATGCAATGTGAGTAATTATTTATTTACTCACTGAATATATACATTTCCTCACTATAAAAGAGGATTTTCTTTTATAACACCTTGCACAACTCTATATTAATGATGTAGTAAGACTTCAAGGAGAACCTATTTCAAACATTTCTGATTATGATTCATGATTTACATTAAAATTCCATGGAAATTATTCTTAAATAATTGGATATTGAGATTCATTTGACTACTTCTAATCACCCTCAAACTGATGGGTAATCATAAAAAATGATAGAAAATATTGAAGAATTTTTAATATCATGTTCACTTGACTTTTCATAGTATGTGGGATCAGAATTTATCATTAGTACAGTTTTTCTACAATAATAGTTTCCATTATAGTATTCAAATGGAACTATATGGCACACCTTATAGAAAGATATGTACTACACCAACTGGTTTGGAGGAATTTAGTGAAAGATGCTTGTGGGCCCAATGCCTGTGGAGGAAACAACATAAAAGGTAAAGACTAATCAAACACAAATCAATTCATCTCAATGTAAGAAAAAAATTTTAGGCCAATAATCTAATGATGGATTTGTAGTTTCAAGTTGTATATTATGTTTTCTTAAATGTATCACCATTTATGGGTGTTATTAGACTAAGGATGAATCGGAAAATGAGCCCCAGGTCCATTGGCCCTTTTGAAATTTTTGTGAGAATTTGATTTGTGGCTTATATTTTTGAAATTCCACCTAGAATTTCCAAAGTAAACATTTTGTTCCACATCTCTTTGTTATGGATGTACATGCCAGACCCAATGTGTGTCCAAACTTTTGATGGAATAGATTTCAAACCTAATTTATCATACATTGAAGGGCCTATCAATATTCTAGATACTAAATAACATGTGTTGAGTAATCAAATGAATCAACTGGTAAATGTACTTTGGAAAAATAATAAATTTGAAGAGGTGGCATGGAAACTTGAGGAACTTATGATGAATAACTACCCAAATCATTTTATGAAGTAAAATTCTGGAAAATTTTAGAATCAAATTATTGTAATAGTAGAGAATGTAAAAACCTAAAATTCTATCAATGATATTTCTATTCATATTAATATTTTATATAGTATAAATCATATTAAATAACTTTCAGAACACAAAAAATCCATTATAAATGAATAAATAATGAAATAAGAGGTATTTCTAGAAGATTAGAAACATACACCCCTTAAATAGTAACTTGACCTTAGGAATTGTAATATGAACCTTATGAATAGTAATTCGTCCAAATTAATAGTAACCTCGCTGTGAAAGTATAATTAAAATTTAGTCTTTTTAATAATTAAAGAATGATATAATTATAAAATATTATAATTAAATTAATATTTTAGTAATCATTAGTTAAAATCTAGTAATTTTGTAAGTAATAAATATTTAATTAAACTTTTATAATTAATATAATTATTTAAATGAAAATGAATTTTTATAAAATAGATTCATATATTAATGTTTTTTATTATGATTTGAAGATAAATTTATGAGACCACAGTTAAATTTTCAAAGAGTGAAAAAATGAGTTATAAATTTAAAATATGTATTTTTTGGTAAATGATAATTTTAATTAAAAATTAAATTTATCATATTAAGAAAATTATTTTCATAAAATGGAATTCATTTTTTAATTTTTCATGTCAATCAATTGTTTGATTAATTTTTGGAAATTTTATAACAAAAATGAATTCTTTTGGAATAGTACAATATAATAACTTATAATAAATGATAAATACATTAATTATTGACTCATTGGTGATGTATAGATAATTAAATCCTGTAATATTGATCTATCCTTCATTATTTTAATATATTTGATGATAATTCTCATAATTTTCATATACTTTAGCCAAAATAATTATCAAATGAATAAAATATTTAAAAAATCTCATGTCTACTATAAATACCACCCTTTACCCTCACACATTCCACATATTGATCCTTTTATACATTCTACAAAATATTCTTATGAAGACCCTACCCCACATTAAGGAGCTCTTAATCTCATAAAATTACCACAAACCTTTTCTAATGTGTCTCACAAGGAGGAGAAAATCATGAGGTAAAAAACTATTTTTTTTTCTTTTTATTTATTTCCATGTTTTTTTCGTTTCTTATTTTTTCCTCACATACTCTTTTACAAGTGGAATTATAACTCCAGTATCATTTATATACTTTAATTATATCATTATAAGTAATAAATTAATTATTAATCCCTTCTCCTATCACACATATTATATATTTGGAAACATTGTTCATAAGGTGTTGTTTAATCACCTTTAAGGATGAAAAGTTTTCAATTTCCTTAACCATCTTCATGGTTATTCATAAAACCATATAAAGGTTTATAAATATTTTAAAATTTTTATTATAACCCTTTTTATTTTCTATAAGTAACATATCTACATAATACTAAATGATTATACCAAACGAGTGTATTTTGATCTAAAACTGCTAAAATTAATCTAAATGATTATCATTAACATGTTATCTAATCATTAATGATTATATCGGAAAAAATAAAATATATAAGACCAATTAAAATCTATGATTTTAATTAATAACATATAATTCCAATTCTGTAGAATTATGACCATTTTACATGAACTCCATTACTTATATACAAGAAAAGTGATCATGAAAACCAAAAAACAAACCCTCTAAAATGATGAAATTAAACTCTATGACTCAGTAAAAGGACGGAAATGTACTTAAAAAAATAATATAGAATCAAAATCATGTATAAAAGGTCCTTTATTTGTTAATTAATTAATCTAATTTGATTATCTAGGATGTTAAATACAAGTGCGGAACACTTTCCAACATAAGGTATGATTTTTCATCCCGAACCTCTATTTTCATTCAGGTTATGCTTCATTCCTCTATACAAAATATTAATTATTCTTTGTTTTAACCTCTTCAAAAAAAATTATACATTACATTAAAATTTATATAGATCATTTCATATTTATTCTATGGGAATTATATGTTTTATAAGGTTTCCATCTCAATTCTTTTCGACACATAAGCCTGATTTAGGGGAATATCTCAATTTCTTTCACATCGTCATGTATCATCAATAATCTATTTTAAGATGCCATTTTTTTAATACAGTCACAAATAATGTCAGGAAAAAACTATATCTTTCTTATTTTTTAGATTAATAAAAACAATTATGAATGATAAAAATGAATTTTCAAAAAGAACTCTTATTTGCAATAAAAGGGGTATTTCTCTAAAAAAATCCTCGATGATTTTATTCGATTTTTTTCATCTATTTTAAAACCTACTATGAATTATATAATTTATTGACATTGATATCTTATGATTATCATTTACCATATTTAATTAAATATTTTTTTTATCAGTTTGACATTGGATGTGATATCTTGTTAACATTCACCATACTCTTCAGAATGGTTAGTGATTATGTTTACAGAATGGGGAAAGTTATGTTAATTTCATATGTATATGTTCTTTATGTTTTTACCCATTCATAAGAGGAAATAATTGGACTTAGTATGTAATAGATGGGTCTTGGTATAAACCCTCAATGCATTATTAGGTCCCATGAGACAAAATAGATATAGACTTGATAAAGGCCCTTCCCATTTTCAGAAATGGTTTTGGCTGCAGCCTTAACCATTTATTTTTAAATGTCTTAGATGAGGCCTCGACAGTGTGTTTCAAATTTATGACATTATTCATTCCCTCATTATGATTTTAATATTTGATAATCTGTGTGAATATTCGACTCATATAATATTCATAGTTAATATTCATTATAATGTGTTAATTTGTATAGCATTAATTATTCATATTTTGTAATTTCCTTATTATTATCATGTTTATGTTCTAACAACATGTACTTTCAGTCATTAACCATGCCATATTATTTATATTTTCTTCTTCTATATTACATAAAAATACTAAGCATCAGAGCTCCCCCAATTATTATGTTTTATCTTCCCCTGGATACAATGATGAATATTATGAATGAAATGTAGGGAAAATCTTTGAGTCATGGATGTTTCCAGTAGAATTTATATATTATCTTTAATTTCAAGTTGTAATGTTAAAATTATGATCATATGTCTTTTTAGAAAACTACTAAACTATCTAGTCCTTCAGGATGCGACTTCATTGTTTATTATGCCAATGTATTGAAGTAAGGCACTGACTCTGGGAATCTAGGGTTGGGGTCACTATAGTATATGTTCTTTAAAAATGTGTAACTACCCTATGATATTTAGAATTTACCTTAGTAGGATGAAGTATACGGCTGGGAATTTCTTTGGGGACCTTGTCGGTTATCCACTAAAACAACAAAACAAAATAATTTTCCATTGTCAACCTCCACGGCTCCAATGTTTTCCTCTAAGAGTCATGTTATTTCGCATTTTCATTCAGCATTTCAATTTCTATGTATTATTCTTGATCAATGACACTACTCGAACCCCCATTGGGTATAATAGTAACTGATAATGGAGACCTACCAATGAAAGCTAATTGATTAGTACCAGAACCCATCCCCCACAGATGTCCGAGATGCTAGATTCTTAAAACGATTGAAAATTCATCAATCTGGGAAACTGATAATGATTTTCAAGTGTTCACATCCTTTACTTCCTTGATTTTTAACCTGATAATACAAAAATATTATCATTTATTTTTTAAAATTTATAAACGTCATAATATTATCAAAAAAATATTATTTTCATTAATATTTATTATTATTTCATTACTATAAAAACGTAATATTGAAAAATACATTATAAAGACAATCAATCCTTAAACCCAATTAATTGGGGCCTACTAAATTTATCAAATGAAATTACATTGGCATAGTTTGTTCCTTGTAACCAACCCAATTTAATCGGGTATAAGGATTCATTATTGCTAAAATAACTGTTTCATTATAATTATTTTATAGTAATTAAATAAAATGAAATGGTAATGAAAAGTACATACTCTAACGTCTTTGGTAGGGTCATTTAAAAAACATCTATTGAGTTTGTTATTCACATTAAACCACATCTATATTCAGTCAATAGTGTACCATAATACTTTAACATTATAAAAAAATTATAAACATGTTATAAAAAACATTTACTTATAAAAATATATATAAATATGAATGAATTAAATATAAACCAAAATTTTTATTTTTCTCAAAAAAATAGAGACCCAAACACTCTAAAAATGAATTATTTCTCACGATTCAAAATATTTTTCAGATAACTCCTAAAAAAACATTAACATTAAAAAATATTATAATTTTATACTATAAATGATATTAAGATATTGTAAAATATGGAAATATATCATGAGATATATCTCCATTAATAATGACAAACAACTTCTATTGTTCATGATAAATAACTTCAGAAACATTATCATATCTCTATCATGATCTCAAAGATGTTTCATTAAAATCATGACATAACTACCATTTAAAATCTCTCCATTTATTTGTAAAAAATTTCAATGCCCATGGGGTTAAAATGGATTCAGGGAAATAAAAATGATAAAACATATATAAATAAAAAATAACACTTTTTAACATTTTCCAAAACTTTACTCCTATATTTTAAAGTAGTTATCAAAGAATATAAAATTAATTTTACCTTTACATGAGTATCAAAGACCTATATTATCCATGTTTGCAGAATATGCCTCTAATATTTATAATTAATGGGAATGTTCACCATCTCGTAAGAAATATTTCCAAGACTCTTCCCATAGATTCTGGAAATGTCATTTGTAGGTACATTGAACTCATCAAATGGAATGATAATCTTGAAGACCTGCAAGTTCAATATATATTCTGTGTTCCTATGTATATCCCATATATATTTTTCTTTCACTTTTTGAAAAACTAATTGATCAATTAATAAAATATATAGTTTTTTATACAATGAACTACATACTAGTATTGGTAACTCACCGATATCAACTATATAGATGTGTGACCAACTGCTCCATCACCAAAGGTGAATCATATAGTGGACGACAAACTACATCTGAGGAAATAGCTATCTCTCTATTATTCTCAGGTATAATAGAATCAATTGAATCCAATGAAGTTGATGGTAGTAGTGGAATTCTCTGAGATGTTGATCGACAAGGATATTGAACATTTTTTATTCTCAAAATTCCATCAATTTAGATGGTTCAAATATATTAAAAGTAAAAAAATTAAAAACTAAAAGAAATTTTGGAAAAAATGAAAAATAGGACAATTTATATATGTACAAAACACTTTTCAATGAGAAATTTTAAAATATTTTCATTACCAATTTATACATTAAAATATATTAATATTCATTTTCTTTATTATTATCAAACTCTATTGTGACAAGGGATTCATTATCACCCCTATTTCAAAATATATTATTTCTATATTGTCTGGAAAAAAATTTCAATGTTTTTTGGTTGATTAGGCTCAGTATCACAAAGTACCTACTGATATTCATCAACTATATCATATAAGACTCTTTTATTTTAAGTTTACCAATACACTCCAACTCTCATGTATTTCATCATCTATATAACAAACCATCATCACTTATAAAACCAAGATAATAGGATAATGATCTACATTTTAACATTTATGGATCAAGTGATTAAAGTTGACATAAGTAAAATGTAACTAATCTATCAATATACCCCTATCAATGTTGACCCACTTGAATTCGAATAAGACAACTAAAAACTGACTGTGATTGTTTAATTGAATTATATTTTTCGTCTTTCCATAGTGTCTCACCTATATAAGTGTAAATATACCCAAATTTTCAGATTTTAAAGTCTTATAAATGATAAATTATACTAATCCTATAAAACTGAATATTGTAGGTATTGAATATTTTATACATCCTTATAGGACCTCGATCCAAATACTTTAAATCATTTTATATTTCATATCAATTTTAAATATTAATTAACTAGATAAGAAGAAATAAGGTGTTACATTTTTCAAATACAAAATAACTATAGTTAAATAATATAAATATTAAAATATACATACATGATTGGTGAACCATTCAAAAATATCATTATTACTAACTTTTGTTAATTCCATCTCATTTATTGATTGACCCCTTAGTCACCTCTTTGATTACAATCAGAATTATTAAATAAATGTATATGTAATAAGACTATCATGTATCACAAATCTAAGTTCTTGTAGAAACTCTAATTTTGTTAGTGTAAGATTTTACCACTTTCATATTGGTCATCCAATAGTTAGAAATACTGATGATGGGTTTTCAGAATGTGAATTAGTGTAGTGTCATTAATATGTCCAACATGATTGAATATAGTCTCAATCCCATCCAAATACATAATACAGATGTCCAAGCACTCATTGTCTATTTAACATTCCATAATGGATCCTTATTTTTGAGCATTAATCATCACATATTACTTGAAATTACCTAAGTGCAAAAAAACATTTTAAAAAATTTTTCCCAATAATTAGATAAAATTGAATTCACCAATGAAAATAAAAATAATAACAACATAACTCTCAATTGGATACATTCATCTTACTGGTCAATCATGTTTTCCTTCTTCAACTAAATTAATATTTAATTGAATTTTGTGTATGAAGAATTATGGGGGAAATAACATATAAAAATGATAGTGTTAAAAAATCATTCTTAAAAAATATCAAGATTAGTTGGATTTAGATTTTTTCCACAAATATCTCTAAAAAAGGTACAATACGCAACTAAAATTGATATTAATTTTTAGGTAATGTATTACGCAATGATAATGACAACAACTTCTCAATCATAATATATTAGTTACGAATTTTCAATCCATTTAACATTCGATATTTTAATTCAATGATCCTTGATATGTTATTTGAATATCTATATAGTACATTTACATTATTTAATGTTTGAAGGAATGTTTATTTCTAATGATTTTTCATTTTAAAAATAGTCGAATGATACTTTATGTTATATTTTTCCCAAAAAAATTATGTATATTCATTAACTCCAATTCCTTTGAAATATTAAGGCAATCCTTTGATTTAACCGACCCATTAAGAAATGTGAAAATTACATTGCCGTTGATTTTCTTCTCAATAACAATTACGTAAATACTATGAACATTTAAGTTAAACTCCCACTAAAAATGTTTGAAAAATATACACTTTTTCTTAAATTTTTGTTTTCTAGCATCTTCGAATACAGTACCTCATACCATTTTCCTCCATTAAAATGATTACATTGTCTAAAATTCTTCAGTGAAATTAATAAATTTTCCCATGTTTTTTGAACCAGATAACACCATCGGTGGATTTATCAAGTAAATTTATCTATTAAATTGTGTCAGGTTAATCTTGGATTTATAAGAAACATCATTAAATCAATTATAACGCATAAAAACCCATTTAATTCAATGATGTAATTGTTTAGGTTTAAAATCAAAATTACAAACTAGACAAGCCAAACCCGTATGGGTGTTTCAGCCAGATAAATTACATAGTAAAGGAAATTAAATAATTATCCACATTAAACGGTATATATTTGGACTAGTTTCATCATTGAAAAATCATATGTTTCTACAACATCATCCCATAATTCTCTCAATTTTGGATTAGAGGTTGAAGGTATACCACAATGTCTTTTACATGCATTTACTTTCAATAAGTAATAATTGAAATAATGAATGATTTATTCTTCATACACACTGATGGAAGTTGATTACCAGTGATCAAAACAACTGAAAAAAATATATAATTAGTACATAAAGTACCAAAAGGGTTAAAACCATCAATACCTAATCCCAAATGTACATTACGAGGATCCAAATAAAAATCTGGATGTAATTAATCAAACAAATTACATGATGTCTAATCTTTTGGATGTCTCATCAAGCCATTATTACTATCTATAGAATGACACTTTTTATCTTATGCACTCTTAGAGGGCATGAATAATCATTATAAGTGTGAATTTAGAGAAAAGTGACACAATACCTTTCCTAGAGTTTTCTTCTTCCTTTTATTCTTGGGGTTACATTGATTTATACTCTCATTATTGTTATTTGACTTCCATATACTTATATGGAATCCTTTTCATTATTATTTATCATAATAATCTCCCAAATAAAGCATTAAATCATTAGGTCCTGCATGTGTATTTTCATAATCATGTCCATGTTTGTTAATGACATTCTTCATCTCAGAGAATAATGAAGGGATATTAGCTTCATTAAATGCATCAAGATGAAACAATAAAATCATAGACATTGATATTTTAGTAATTCCATAGAGACACATTATATGATAACAAATAATTAGAAAATATAACTTTGAAAAAACGGAACACCCTTCATAAATTTCTTATTTCCCATTTTTAACTAATTCATAAAAATCATTTTTGGTTTCTGTTGTTCTGAGAAATATTAACATACAAAGGATCAACTGATGGTTCTGCGGATGTATTATGACCTTGGAAATTGTATCTAGTAAATCTAAAAGTGTCATTTATTAAGTTCTTGACTCCTGAGGTGGGTCACTTTGTATTTATTTGCTATGTTTTTTATTTTTTTACTTTCAATAACATTCATTTAACCATGAAAAATCCAACGTACATATTGAGTGGGAAACTGCTTCATTATGAAATGCTCACATACGTCATTTCTAGTCAACCATTCCTTGAATAATCAATTTGGACAAAAACAATTATTCTTCCATATACTGATTGATTTCCAATTAGATCGTATAAAAATAATTTTAGAACCCTGACATTATATGGTGTGATTTGATCTAAATTAGTCAAACTTTTATTCATCGGTATCGGATTATCACTCTTCTCCATGTACACATAGATATAAAGATAGGTATAGTAAATAAAATAAGTATAATAAAAATTAAACATCACCCAACATCATCCAAGAATGATCACTAACTATATCCTATTAATTTATAAATATAGTGTATATAATCATGGTGAACATACAAGTATATTCAGTATATTCTTACTTGGAAAATATCATCCCAATGTGGAATGAACATACTAAAACATTAGTGAAAAATCAATAAAACCAATGGGATGACAATCCTCATATCCACTATTATCCCAAACTCACTAATTCTTACTCACAATGCATTCATGAGTGATAAATTAATCATGTGGTTACAAACAATTTAATCCACAATGATAAAAAGGAATTCATAATATAAATGAATCATAATCCTTGTCACTAATAATCATTAATGATAGTTATTTTTAGAGGATTACTGAGTGATAACATTTATCATTTGATTATACAATATGATATGTTTCATAATGATATATCCAAACCAATCACAAAATAATAAAAAATTGTACTTCATGATTTGGGATCACAATCGCTAAGAAAAGTTGAAGTGGGGATGTTGTTGGGGATCAACATCGTAGAGTTGGGGGTCTCTATGGGGTCGTAATCAGGAAGCTTGTGGGGTTGGGGTCAAGAGGATCATGGGTGGGGGTGGGTCAAGGGGAAGTCACCATCGATTCAGTAGGGAAAACTGTCCGGGAGAAGGTGTATTAGGGTGAGGGGTGATCAATAATAGAGATGGTGGATCACCTTAGGGGAGATATAGGGCTGAGGGGGAGGGGTGGTTGTCAGCGTTAGAGAGAGGAATGGACAAATGGGAGGGGTAGTGTCTAGCGATGTGGAGAGGTGGAGCTGAGGGGGTGGTAGTCGCCAACATCATGGAGAGGTGTGATTGAGGGGATGGGGTGTTTGTCTTCATTGGGGAGAGGTGGGGCCAATGGGTGGTAATCATCGAGGCTAAGGGATCAGGGGGTGTATGGTTAGGTAATCTGTTGGGGGAGGGGGTTGAATACAGGTTTATTTTTTTAAGATTATTATATGTTAAAATTGACTTCCGCTAAGACTACGTTTTTTTGTAGAGATATAACAAAATAAATCATACAATACACTAAACCATAAATATTAAATTAACTCAGCATACATCCATACACCGATACATCCACCAGTCCATAGTTATAAATACAAATCCAATAGTCCCATAAGATCAGAAATCATATATATATATATATATATGTCCAACAACCACCAACCCATGAATAATAGGTCCATCCCACCACCTCCACTACATCCAAATACCTCCATATATTGAGTCATGATATGTAATATCGAACACATCATTACGATAGCTGAAAAAATAGTCAAAATCAGAACTAAACATAATAAATAAGAATTAAGGTAAAATCATTGAAAATATGTAACCATAACAAAAAAAATATGAGTATTAATGAATATATTATGGAGAGTGTCATGGATCATAATGATCAACCACCTACCTAGAACCGATATCTATAAAATACAATAAAAAGCGGAAAATTTATGAAATAAAATAAAAAAATTTAACATGTACATATTTTTTTTAAATTTTTCACTTGAAACTTGTTGGTTTGATAATAAAAAAATAACCATAATTTTAACAAAAACCAAAAATATATCATTCATAAGATTCCAAAAACATAATAATAATTATTTAATAATTGAGTCAACACTTGGAACTCAAAATAAAAAAGTATGTAACAATATAATCTATTCTTAAACCAATGTGTGGTGTACTTGAAATTACTCAATAAATAAATTTTAAAGACTGTGATATGAAATAATTTAATATATTTCAATAATAATACAATGGTGGTTGTATCATGATTTTACAATAATATGATGTCATTTTTTATGGTTTTTTATATTACAATCACATTTTAATGTTTTGAATCACAAAAAACATGTATATGAGCATCTCGGAAAATCCATAACGTAGAATGAAATGAATACAATTTCAAAAGTTCAAAAATAAATCTACAGTAATTGTATGTTGATTTCACAGACACTCAACTCCATTTTCATGGTTTTGACCCCATGAAGCATGTTTTAAAGACCTTGGTATCTTTAAAAACTACTTAATGAGTCATATCATGCACATCGCAAGTTATCTTTAAAAATTGTCTACTCATGCATGTTAAAAATATTTTTATGTTTTTCTGGCCATTGGTTCATAGAAATCTAAGGAAATTCAATATGGTTTTGATTGTTACACTCACTTTTTCATGTTTTGAAAAACAAAAAAGTGTTTATGGGCATCCCAAGTAAATTTTTACTCATATTAATATGGAATCAATTAATACATTTTGAATATAAATCCATGGTAATTTTATAATGATGTCACTACCATCTTAAAACGTTTTCATGGTCCAAACCCATTGATTAATGTTTTTAAAGATATTAATATATTTTAAAAGTGATTATTGAGTCATTCTGTGCACCCTGCATATCATTGGGATACATTTTATACTTATACACATCAAAATTTATCCAACCATAGTTGAACCATGATTTCATGAGAGTATGAGTTTTCTTTCTTTGTTTTTTACCTTTACATGAATGTCTAAGTGTTTTAAAAAACCAAAAATGCATTAATGGGTATCCCAGGAAAACCGCAACACAGCTTGATATGGCCTTAGTTCCTCAATTGTAAAAATCAATTGTTGGACATATTCCTATGATTTCAAGCCATACAAAATGGTTTTCTTAGTATTAAATCCATGTTTCATGTTTTTAATGACATTGATATCTTTTAAAACTATATATTGAGCCATTCTAAGCACACCCCACATCATATGTACATTTTTTCTACTCTTAAATGTCACAAATAATTCTACCATATTTTTTCCGTGGTTTTAATCAAATCTGAGGTTATTTCATGTGTTTTGGATATTACACAAATGTTTTAGTGTTATAAAACACTAAAAAAACATTTACAGACTTCCTAAGAAAAATGTAACTTTGATTTATGAGGATTCTGTTCCTATATTTCAGAAACAAATTAATGATAATTTTCATATGATTTCATGGACATGTGACATAATTTTAGTAGTATTGACCCCATGAAGCAGGTTTTTAAAGGCATTAATATATTTTAAAACTACTTATTGAGTCATTCTAAGAACACTACACATCAGAAGAAGGTGTTTTCTGATCACACACATCAAAAGTAATTCAACCATAGTTTTCCCATGATTTTAAATAATTTTTGTGGACATTTACTATAGTTTTATCTCTTAAAAAAATGTTTTAGTGTTTTATTACATTAAAAATGTGTTTACGAACATCCTTTGAAAACCATTACTCAGATTAGAATGGTTTCAATTAATAGAGTTAAAAATAAATTGAAAGTAATTTTCCTCTAATTTCAGGTCCATTAAATTCCATTTTCATTGTTTTTATCTCTTGATACACATTTCTAAAAACATTGATATCCTTTTGAAATTTCATATTGAGTCATTAGAGGTACACAACACATTGAATGGATTAGTTTTAAAATTTTACAAATAAAATTAATTAAGTGGTGAATTTTTCAATATTTAAATTCAATATGAGGTTTTTACTATGTTTTTACTATTCAAATCATGTTTTATTGTTTAAATACACTAAAAAAATATTTACAGGCATCCTTGGAAAACCATAACATGGATAGATGTGGTGTCAGTTATTACATTTCAAAGATCAATTGAAGGGACTTTTTTGAGTTATTCCATGGTTATATGATAATATGTTCTTGGGTTTTACCACATGAAACATGTTTTTTAAGGATTTGAAATATTTTAAAAAAAATTATTGAATCATTATGAGAACATTATGCATTAGATGAAAATGGTTTCTGCTCATAAATCTTAAAAACAATTCAAATATGTGTTTCAAAAGATTCCATGTCAATACAAAGTCATTAACAATGGTATTAACCATTAAATGTATGTTTCTATGTTTTAAAACACTAAAAACACATTTTTGGGAATCCCAGACTACCCGTAACCTGGATATATGTGGTGTCGGTTCCTAAATTTAAAAAAAATCAATGACCATTTTCTTATGATTTAATGATTTTATGTTGAATTTTTCTTGTTTTTAAACCTGTGATTCATATTTTTAGAGACATCAATATCTTTTAAAACTACTTATTATGTAATTGTATGCATACCACACATCAGATGGGCTTGTTTTCTACTCTCACACAAAAAAATAATTCATCTAGTGGTTTTTATATGATTCAATTTTATTCAAATTTTGTTTACTATGGTTTTGATTTTTACATTCATGTTTTAGTGTTTTAAAACACTAAAAATGAATTTACAGACATCTTGGTAAAACCACAACTCATATTTATGTGGCATTGGTTCTTATATTAAATAAATAAATTGAAATTCATTTTCCTATGATTTGGTATCCATATGTCTCTATTTTTTTGACCCCTTGATGCATGATTTTGAAGAAATTGATATCTTTTAAAACAACTTATTGTGTCATTCTGAGCACACCACACATCAGATAAATGTGTTTTCTCGCTATACATATCGAAAAAAATCAACAGTGGTTGTCCCATGATACTACATCAATTCGATGATATTTTCAATGGTCGAGACTATTAAACACATGTTTCAATGTTTTAAAAAACTAAAAATGCATGTATTGAAATTCTGAGAAAACCATAACTCGTATTGACAGGGACTTTGTTCCAAAATTTCAAAAATCAATTAAAATTTTGTGTCCTTTTATTTCAAATCCATAAAACATCATCTTTTTTGTTTTAACCCCTAAAACATGTTTTTAATGATTTTAGTATTTCATAATAGTTCTTATTTAGTCATTCTGGTCACACCACACATCATATAAATTCTTTCTACCTTTACATATAAAAAATAATTCAAAGTTTCTTTCCATACGATCCAATGTCAAAAGATGGTCATTTACTTTGTCTTTAACTATTCCATGTAAATTTTAGTGCATTAAACCACAAAATATATGTTTTTAGGAATATTAGGAAAACATTAACCAATATTATCATGGAATTAGTTACAGTATTTTAAAAGTAAATATAGTATCACTGTCCTATGATTTAAGGGCAATATGACACCATTTGTTGGATTTTATCCCCCTAAAACATGTTTTAAAAAATGATATATTTTAAAAAAAATTATTTAGTTTTGAATTTATCTCTCCAGGATGATCTATAAGACAAGTTATTTTCCTCAGGGAGCCTGCCCATTATCCTATTAAATATTGAAAGTAAGGAATTTTATATTGTTTAACTCCACTCATCTTGTGTTTTCTTATAATATTTATGTTCTTTCACTTTTTTATTTCTACTTTTGAATTTATCTACGAGCTTCCTGATTAATAAAATTTCTTGAACACCCAATCAGTTTTGCATTATATGGTGTTGAATCCAAACCGAAGTCATATGATGTAGAAGGCCATGAACCCACCCCCTTACACTCTCAGGATTCCTCTTCCCTAAATCATTTACAGAATCATTATTTTGGGAAACAAGTGGTGATTATGAAGATTTCCAACCTTGACTTATTTAATTTTAACAAATTTTTCAATAATATTAAAAATCTATTTTTTTCAAATTATATGAAATTCATAATATTGTCTAATTAATAAAATTTTCATTACTATTTAATGTTAATTAATTACTATAAAAGTATAATAATGAAATGTAAAGTATTACAGTAAACATTACTTAATCCTAATTCATTTAGGTCAGCTATATCAATCAAATAGTGCAAATAATGTTAATTGGAACCATTTTATCCATGTAGCGAACCTAATTTAATTTTTTTTAATTGCTTTTTTTGTAATTTATTCGTCAATATTATGTTTTTTTAGGAATGAAATAAAATTAATTAGTAACTAAAAGTGATTAATCAAACATCTTCATAAGGTTAAATTCCCAAAAAACACAAGGTTTACTATGGACGTCAAGGAACATCTCCATCAGATTGACCGAGTGACCTAATTCACTCTCATTTAAAAAAATATACAAGGTAAAAAATAAAAATATATTATTTATAATAAAATAACATAAACAATAATGGGTAAAATACCACCAATATTGTTCTTTTATATAAAAACTCTACAATGTAGAAAAATGGGTCATGACTTGTTTTTCATGAGTCACTATATTTTTTAGATAATTCTCAAAAAATATATATATATAATTTTATTGTTTTTATTATATTATGATGCCATAAAAATTGAAATTACCTCATGATATGAATCCTTGTAAATATTGAAAATCATCTTCCTATACTCACATGAAATGCCTTATGCAACATTCTCATACATTTTTTATGATCTCAAAGATTTGTCATTATAATCATACCAAAATCTCTTCTTAAAGTATATTTATTTATTGCCCAAATATTTTAGGTACCATGCACATGAAATAGATCCATGGATACTAAAATGAAAAAAATAGTTAGATAAAAAAACAAAACACTTTTTATGTGTATTAATATTTTTATACATGAATTTTAAAATAGTAACCAATGAACAATAAGTTAATATTAACATTACTTGGTTATAAAAAACATCATTTTTCTAATTTGTGGAAATATGCATATGATCTTTATAATTTGTGGGAAATATAAAAATCTCTCAAGAAATATACCCAATAATTTGTCCATAGATTACGACAATATAACCAATAAGCACCCCAAAACCATTATATAGAACAACAAATTTTAATTTTTTCATATCATATGAATTTATTATGTTCGTATTTATATCAAATCTCTTGTTATCGTTACTTTATTAAAAATTAATTAACTACTTAATAAAATTAATAGTTTTTTAAAAAATTAAATACATATCACTAATGGTAACACACCAATATCCCCAGGATTTATGGGTGACCAACCACTACATCATTGGAGGTGCATCAGTTGGTGGGATACCGATATCATTTTGGGAATCTATTTACTCACTAAAATTCTATAGTAAAATATAATAAATCAGATACACTAATTTATTTTGATAGTGAGGGTGTTCTTAAAGATATTGATCAGTTAAGATATCATAATTTTTTTGTTCTAAGTATTCCTGCCATTCAAATGGTATGAATATATTCAATGTATAATGAATAGTAATTATTTTTACAATAATGGAAAAATAGAACATTGATTATATTTATGAAACACTTATAAATGAGAAACGTTAATAAAATTTTATTAATAATTTATACATTCAATTATCTTCATAATTATTATATTCATTGTTGTCAACCCCTATTGTAAAACATTTTCTATTTTCACCCTCTCTCACATGTTCTATTGTTTCAATATTTTTATGGAGAAACTGTTGAATCTTTTTTGCCAATGAGGTTCACTATCAAAAAGTATTAATTGATTTTCATCACATATATCATATAAGTTTCCATATTTTATGTTTATATCAATAATATAAAATTTATGTATTTAATCATAAAAATAATAAATCATATTCTCTTATGTATCCATGAAAAAGGGATCATTATTTTCACATTAACTAGTATGTATCTAGCGAGAGAAGTTGATAGAAGTAAAATGTAATGAATATTTCATTATACATTTATCAATGATTACCCACATTAATTTGAATAAGATAACTAAAAATCAACCTTGATAGTTTAATTTGATTATATAAATCATCTTTTTATAGTATCCCACCTCCAAAACTATAAATAAACCACTATTATTAATTTTTATGATTTATTCATCATAAATTTTATGAAACTTTAAGCCATGAATATTGTAGGCATGAAATATCTTAACCATCCTTAGAGGACATCAAGCCAAAAAATTCAAGTCATTTGATATTTCCCCTCGATTCTCAACATTCATTATCTGGAAAATAATATCTATGGTGTTAATTTAAATTCAAAAAAAATAACTACACATCAATAATATCAATATGAGTATATAATTACATGATGGGTGAACCATTAACAAATATCCTTTTTAACAACTATTATTAATTAAATGTCATTTCGAGCTTGACCACTTAGGTGTCTCATTATATGCAATATAAATTCTTTTATAAATGGATTTATAATATTACTATTGAGTATAACGTGTCTAATTTCTTGTAGTAACTCCAATTTAATTAGTTTAAAATTTGTCCCATTTCCATCCTATTATCTAATAGGTAGAAATAACAATGACTGGTTTTCAGAATGAGAATTAGTGGATAAATCATAAACATGTCCAATATCATTGAATGTAGTCTCAACCCTATAAAGACCAGTAAATTTCAAGGAAATTTGTTTTTCTTAATTTCTTTGGAATTTTACGAGTACACAATTTCTAACGGCACCTGATTCCGGGGCCCGGTGTGCCCGGAATCAATTTTCGATGTTTATCTCGGGTACGTTCAGTGAACGAATGAGCGGGTTTTCCTAACATTTAAACCGGTGCTCTTAATCAAAATCCAAGGGCTCCGATAGAATCACAGTGCCGATAATTGCTTAGGAACACCTTTTTCTGGAGTTGTGTTTGCTCGGGTGAGGTTATTAAAAAAATGGGTTAACTAAGGAATGAAATAAAAATTTTTGTAAAAATTTTTATTCTATTATAAGTGGCTATAACCTATTCATTGAAGTTGGATTGGAACCCACTACATCCTAACCAATTGGTAGGATATTAGTGAAGTGGGTCCCACACGAGCCCCACCCCTTCAATTACATTAAACCACCCTCTTGAAAATATATTTCGGAACTCACCCGCTCCCCTGTTTTTATTGCATGTCAACTCTAGAAATTAAATATTCCACATTCATTACATGCCAATAAAATGCCTAAGTAAATGGATAACAGACATTAATTAATTTGGAAAATTCGTTTTTGAATTTCAAATTAATGTTGGCATGCATGTGTGTGACTAAAATAAGACATGGTCTTATTTTATTGTGGGTGATTCGCTGTGACCCTTGAAGATTTTCTTCTTCCTTCTTGAAGAATGCGAAGAACACCGAAGCTTCAATGAAGAACGTCGTCTCGTCTTTTCACCTTCTTTCCGCGTCAAAGAAAGCGAGATGTCACATCCTTCACCGGGCGTGCACCGACGACGTACGAAGCCTCTTTCCCTCGACGATCCTCAGTCGACGTCTTCTTCGAGGTAGGGGTTGAGGTCAAATTTAATGGATTAAATTTGTGCTTTCTTGACGAAGATATTTTATTTTGGGCCACATGATATCGTTATAACAGGAGGAGGTTGGACCACACGATCATGGCCGACCCCCCCCCCCCTTGTTGTTGAATTTGTTGCGGCTCGAACAAAGGTGGTGAGGTGCATTGGCACTGTGCAGAATCAAGGAGGAACACGATGAAGAAACGTGGCGCCGTCACGCCGTGTCGTTGAGGCCGAATGAAGTCGTGACCTGAGTCGGGCCGTGGAGAAGGGGCGCGGCACCGTCACACTGGTCCAGAAAACCACGAGGAGGTCATGGCCAGAGCGGGCCGTGGAGGATGGGCGCGACATCGTCGCGCCGCCCCAGTAGGACCAAGGCCACGTCCTTTGGCTGCGGCGGAGTAGGAGAGGTTGGCCGGAGCCGCCGGCCGCCGCTGCACAGGGGGGGGGGACCGGCTGGTCCCGCACGACACGCTGGCTAGCCATTACGGCCTGCCAGATCCACAAAAACTAGGGGCTTGACCCCCGGTTAACCAAGTATGGAGGACCCCCTACGGGTCCGCCGTTTCGTCGAAGGGGGTGGTGGTTCCCCCCCTTCCATGATCATACGGCGTGTAGCGCCCATGCCGGCATGGATAGGTCGTGCCGTGTCGGGCCGCTCCGGCCGGGCTGGGCCACACCCTAATGGGCCGATCCCAGACCCGGTCTGACCCAGGGGGTCTTCGGCCGGGTCGCTCCGGGCCCAAAAACCCCCAATACCAGACATAATCGTTTAAATTCCCATAACATGGGCTATGGACCTCCGATCGAAACACCATCATTTACGATTCAATCCTTGGATCGAGATGGTCGTTTCGATATATTACACTAACGGTTTTGGGGAACTTTGGGTACGTCCGGGTTGTTTCGAACACGAAACCAACCGGGCCCTCGGAGTGGAAACACTTATAACTTGAGCTCCGGACGTCCGATTGACGTGCTATCGACTATGTTGGATTCCACTTTATGAGACAGACCTTTTGGCTTAATCCACTCAATGTTTGGATGTAGATGAAGTATGGTCGGGTTGGTTTTAGCTTAAAAACCAATAGGGCCCCTTTGCCGAAAAAGCAAATAACTCTCAGACCGGGCATCTTATTTACACACCTTCTATCGCGTTGTGTTCCTATTGATATGACGGAACTTTGAGATACATAAACACTGGTCTTCGTGATATTTTATTTATCGACCTCATGGATCATGTAGCAGACCCTCCTAGAATGAGCGTGCTGTGGGCGGAAACCATAGAGATGGCTGAGACTTGACGACTGCTGATCGATCGACTATGAGTGTTTCGATAGCCCAGTGGGGAGTGCTTGGTTGTAGCGGTAGACCCATGGCAGAGGAGAGCTTGGTTTTAGCGGAAGACCCGTGGTACTAAGCAGAATGAGTACCTCTGTAGGCTATGTGGGGGATCGCTTGGTTGTAGCGGCAGACCCATGGTGGGAAGTGCTTGGTTGTAGTAGCTGGCCCATATTACTCAACAGGAGGAGTACTACAGTAGTCCAAGGTTAGTGGGAATCGCTTTGTTGTAGCGGCAGACCCACTGTACTAGATAGAGGAGGAGTTCCCCAGTAGCTATGGGTTCAACGGTAAAGACTTTCGTACTGGAATCCTCCGTGGGTTCGACGATGATGACAACTGTATTGGAATCCTCCATGGGTTCGATGGTGAAGATTTTCGTACTTGAATCCTCAGTGGGTTCGATGATGATGACAACCATACGAGAATCCTCCATGGGTTTGGCGGTGATGACTACTATACTTGTATCCTATGTGGGTCTGACAGCTTAGATGGTCTAGTATCTTATGTGGGTCCTAGCTAGATAAATTAGTAACTACATCTTATCTTCTCCTTTGCTGTAAAAATGATGTATACCTGTGTGAGATGAGTCTTGACTTTCAACCATTATTTCGAGATGATTGACCTGCTTCTTATGTGGATTGAGTTGTGCTTTCCCGTGTGGATTGGATTATGATTTCCTATGTGGATTATGTTTTATCTTCCTGAGTGGACTGGATTGTGCTTGATCTCGTGAGTTGGATCTGAACCGGGTTTGATGACTTAGGTATATGTAGGGGCATATGGGCATATACCTACGTACTTTTGGATGTTACATCTTGATTGTATCTTTCATTTTTGGATTATCCTTTGTGGATTTTGGAAGACATTTAGGGGTCTCGGGGTCCCTAATGAGTATCATATACTCACCCATGCATGGGCTTCGCCCGCACTACATTTTTTTGGTTGAAGATGACAAACATCACTGATCGAGGTTGCAGCTTGTAGAGCTGGACGGTTCCCGGAGGAGGAACTCACGATGAGTCGGTTTCAGATGTGTATTTTACGAAGAGTCGGTACCTGGAGGTGGACCACTGGGTGGGACGTACACGGGGTGGACGGTAGGACTCGAGGAGCTGAGGAGGCTATCTGTACCCACCCATTAGGTGGGATTTCTAGTGGACGGCTCGGTGTTGCTGCTTTACATTTCAGTTGATGTACTTCTTTTCCAGTTGTACTTTACTTTCAGTTTGGGTTTGTATTCTGGCCTACTTACTTTTATGAACTTACTTGTGTTCCCTGTTTAACATAATGTTTACTTCTACTGGCTTACTCTGTGGTGTTTGTTTACTATATAATGGCAATTCCTTCCGCTTTTTGTCGAGTTTTACGCCTTGGTGCTAGTCTCCAGCCCCTGGCCATTGGAAGGAGGACTTGGGGTAGCCACGGTATGGGTCCCGAGGATGGGTTGTGAAAAATTGGTATCATAGGAGTTCAGTTCTACCACAGAACTCAGGACTCTGATCTTTCTTCTATGTGAAGAAATATTGTTAAGGGTATTGAGTGTGGTTATCAGGCCAGGGAGTCCAGTGTTGGTGCGGCGGCCGACGTATCCGTACACCAGGACCATGACTTCCAATTTCTGACTCAGTGCACGAAAACACAGATTGCATGAGTGTTTCAAAAGTTTTCTCTATGATTACTTTGTGTCAGCTCACCAGGTATACTGTTTTGGCCATGGAACACCTGTCTCTTTCCAGGATGGCCCCACGACGGTAGCCAATTAGGGTTCCAAGCTTTGTACGTACTGACATCCCGCCGAGCAACGTGGCCTCAGTACATGGACCTATTCCAGTTGAGGAACCAGTGGAGGCACCAGCGATACTACCACCCGTTGGGCCACCAATTCCACCGGCCCTAGCAGTAGGTGATGCACGCTGCATGAGCGCACTGCACGAGTTCCAGCGCCAGAGACCACCCACGGTTCGGGGAGAGACGGACCCACATGCGGCTGAGGATTGGCTGGAGGCTTTGGATAGAGTCTTCAGGCTAGTAGGTAAACTAGCGGACTTCATGGTGATCCATGCTACCAGAATTCTTCAGGCAGTAGCAGGAAGATGGTGGAGCCTGATTCTACAGGTGCACGACGAGGCATACCTTTTGTGGTCAGACTTCAAGAGCCTGTTTTGGGCTGAGTTTGTACTAGCCACCCTTCAAGTGGTGTGCATACAGGAGCTACTTCATCTTCTGCAGGGTAGGATGACAGTGGCAGAGTATTCAGCGAGGTTCACTGATCTCTCGTGTTACTCTACAGATATGGTACGAGACCCGTTATTCAGTGCCCGAAGCATCAAGTAAGGTCTCAAGAGAGAGATTAGATCTTCAGTTGTTTCTCATAGCATCCCGATGCAGACATGGGTGTTCGAGTGATCCCTCTTAGTGGAGCATTTCCTTGCTGAGGAGCCTCCAGTAGCAGGACCCACCACTAGCCGGCATGTGGTAGAGTCTTCTGCAGTGGGCAGTAGACAGATGACATTGAGGTCCAAGAGGACCAGACATACATGTGATCGACCGCATGACACAGGATCGGGTGTGCGAGGCACCGAGGGTGGAGAATGACTTACCATGAGAGGACAATGTTACTCTTGTGGCAGGGTTGGTCACATGGCATGTGACTGTCCGACCGGCCATACAGATGACCATCGGATAAACGAAGGACCTCCCAGGAAGAGGCAGAGGATCAATCAGGGTGGATCGCAAGGAGTATGAGACTGAGGGAGGGGAGCTGGCCGTGCAGTGGGTGGTGGGTGACGCTTTGAGGCCCTACCACCACCACCAACAGGAAGACCACCCCGACCGCAGGGAACAGGTGGACAGGGAAGATCTCAACTTCAGGCAGCTGAGGCCTACAATCATGGAGCTCCGAGATCATATGGACATGAGTGGGACTAGCTCCAGAAATGGAGACTTTTGATCATGTTTCATCTATCTTTATTGATGTTTGTTTTCAGATCCTTTGTGTCTTTATACTTTTAGTTGCTGTAATAAAATACACCTTTCTTATGGTATTTACTTTCCTCTCTTTATGTTGTTACTAGGAGCTTCCAGTTTAAAAACCGTTGACTTGAACCTCACTTTGAGATACCTACTAGAGAAGACCCAGTGGCCACAAACTGATGCCGACAGTGTGACTCAACACTTGGAGGTGAGAGTAATGGTTGGATCTCTTGGTAGTAGCGTCGAGGCCATACGACGTCATCCTTGGTATGGATTATTATCATCAATGTTGGGATTGACTGTATTAGGCAAAGAATGTGGTTCATCAAGGGGATGAGACCGGATTTCACTTATCTGTAAAGAAGAAATCATAGCAGCTCTGTAGGGCCAGGGAAGTTCCAGGTCATCTAGAAGCAGATGATGACAGCTCAGAGCAGACATAAGTCTTATGGAGACAGGAGGTGGAGACACTAGAGTTCGAGAAAAGTGACCACGTTTTCTTACGAGTCTCACCTCGACGTGGTTCATGGAGATTTGTCCGGGGTGGTAAGTTATATTTGCGCTTCATCGGACCCTTTGAGGTCCTCAATAGGGTAGGCGAGGTGGTTTATCGCTTGACCCATCCACCTCAGTTGCACCCTGTGCATGACGACTTCCATGTATCTCAACTGAGGAGATGAGTGATTGATCTGACGCATATCATCAACCATGGGGAGCTGGAATTTGATGATGGGGTGAATTTTGTGGCGGTCCCAGTGGATATCGAGGATTGACAGGAGAGATTCCTACGTGGATGGTCGATTCCTTTAATTCACCTCAGGTGGCACCATGTGATCCTCCTGGAGAGCACTCGGAGCAGAAGGCTCAGATGCATGCTCAGTACCCTCTTTTGTTTCCCTAGGTGTGTTATAGCTTTACGGGGATGTAAATCCCTGAGGTGGGAGTAATGTAAAGACCCTTAAATTTCAAGGAAATTTTTTTTCTTAATTTCTTTGGAATTTTACGAGTACACAGTTTCTGACGTAACCTGATTCTGAGGCCCGGTGTACTCGGAATCAATTCTGAAGTTTAGCTCGGGTACGTTCAGTGAACGAACAAGCGGGTTTTCCTAAATTTTTAACCGGTGCTCGAAATAGAAATCCAAGGGCATTGGCGGAATCGTAGTGCCGATAATTTCATAGGAACACCTTTTCTGGAGTTTTGTTTTCTCAGGTGAGGTTATTAAAAATATGGGTTAACTAAGGATTGAAATAAAAATTTGTGTAACAATTTTTATTCTATTCTAAGTAGCTATAACATATGCATGGAAGTTGGAGTGGAACCCACTGCATCCTAACCACTTGGTAGGATATTAGTGAAGTGGGGCCCACACGATCCCCACCCCTTCAATTCCATTAAACCACCCTCTTGAAAATTTATTTCATAACTCAGCCGCTCCCCCGTTTTTATGGAATGTCAACTCTAGAAATCAAATCTTCCACATTCATTACATTCCAATAAAATGCCTAAGTAAATGGACAACATGCGTTAATTAATTGGGTAAATTATTTTTGAATTTTAAATTAATGTTGGCATGCATGTGTGTGAATAAAATAAGACAAGGTCTTATTTTATTGTGGGTGATTCGTTGTGTGGAGGAGAGATCCCTTGAAGATTTTCTTCTTCCTTCTTGAAAAACATGAAGAACACTGAAGCATCGACGAAGAACGTCGTCTCTTCTTTGCACCTTCATTCCGCGTCAAAGAAAGCGAGATGCCACATCCTTCACCAGGCGTGCACTGAAGACCTACAAAGCCTCTTTCCCGCGATGATCCTCACTCGACGTCTTCTTCGAGGTATGGGTTGAGTTCAGATTTAATGGATTAAATTTGAACTTTTTTGACGAAGATATTTTATTTTGGGTTGCCTGATATCATTATAACGGGTGGAGGTCGGACCGCACGAACACGGCCGACCCTCCTCCCCCATGTTGTTGAATTTGTTGCGGCTCGAACAAAGGCGACGTAGTGCATCGGCACCACGCGGAATCCAGGAGGAACACGGTGAAGAAGTGTGGTGCCGGCACGTCGTGCCGTTGAGGCTGAATGAAGCCGCGACCGGAGTCGGGCGTCGCCGAAGGGGCACGACGCCGTCGCGCTGTGCCGGAAAACCATGAGGACACCGCGACCGGAGCGGGTCACGACGGAGGGGCGCTCCAACCTCGTGCCATGCCGAGAGGACCAAGGCTGCAGCCTTTGGCCGCGGTAGAGCAGGAGAGGGAGGCTGGAGCTCCCGGCCACCGCTGCACAGGGGGTGGGACCGGCTGGTCCCGCGTGACATGTTGGCCGACCGTTACGGCCGGCCAGATCCGAAAAACCGGGGGGCTTGACCCCCGGTTAACCAAGCAGGTCGGACCCCCCTGTGGGTCCGCTGTTTCGTCGAAGGGGGTGGCGGTTCCCCCCCTTCGGCGCTCATGCGGAGCGCGGCGCCCGTGCCAGGCGGGACCAGCCGCGCTAGGCCGGATCGACAGCACGGGGCCGGGCCGGGCCGCGCCCACCGGGCCGAGCCACACCCTATTGGGCCAGATCCGGACCCGGGTCAGGTTGACCAGGTTCGGGCCGACCCAGGGGGTCTTGGGCCAGGTCGGTCAGGGCCCAAAAACCCATATTACCGGACATGATTGTTTAAATGCCCGTAACATGGGATACAAACCTCTGATCGACACACTGACAGTTCCGTTGCGATCCTTGGATCGAGACGGTCATTTCGGTATATTAAACTCAATGTTTCGGAGAACTTTGGGTAAGGCCGGGTTGGGTTGAACACAAAACCAACCGGGCCCTCGAAGCGGAAACGCTTTTAACATGTGCTCCGGACGTCTGATTGACGTGCCTTCGACATTGTTGGATTCCTCTTTGTGAGACAGACCTTTTGGATTACTCCGCTAGAGGTTTGGACATAGCAAGAGTACAGTCGGCTTAGTTTTAGCTTAAAAACCAACCAGTCCCCTGGGATGAAAATGCAAATAACTCTCAGACCGGGCGTCCGATTGACGTGCTGTCTATCGCGTTTTGTTCCTATTGATATGACAGAACATTGCGATACATCAACTCTGGTCTACATGATAGTTGATGTATATACCTCTTGGCTCGTGGAGCGGACCCTCTCGGAACGAGCGTGCTGTGTGTGGAAATCCTATAGATGGTTGAGACTTGATGACTGTTGATCAATCGACTCATAGTGTTTCGATAGCCCAGTGGGGAGCGCTTGGTTGTAGCGGCAGACCCAAGGCAGAGGAGCGCTAGGTTGTAGCGGTAGACCCGCGGCACTCAACAGAACGAGTACCTCTGCAGGCTATGAGGGGGAGCACTTGGTTGTAGCGGTAGACCCATTGTGGGAAGCGCTTGGTTGTAGCAGCAGGCCCACAATACTCGACAAGTGGAGTACTTCAGCAGTCCAAGGTTATTGGGAAGTGCTTGGTTGTAGCGTAAGTCCCACTGTACTCGATAGGATAGGAGTTCCCCAGTAGCTATGGGATCAATGGTAAAGACATTCGTACTAGAATCCTCAGTGGGTTTGATGATGATGACAACTATATTGGAATCCTCCATGGGTTCGACGGTGATGATTTTTGTACTGGAATCCTCAGTGGGTTCGATGACGACGACAACCGTACGGGAATCATCCATGGGATCAGTGGTGATGACTACTATACTAGTATCCTATGTGGGTTTGATAGATTAGCTGGTCTAGTATCCTATGTGGGTCCCAGCAAGATGAATCAGTAACTACATCTGATCATCTCCTTTTCTTTACAAATGATGTATACATGTGTGAGTTGAGACTTGAATTTCAATAATTATCTTCGATATGATTGACTTTCTTCGTATATGAATTGATTTGTGCTTTCCTGTGTGGATTGGATTATGGTTTCCAGGGTGAATTTTGTTTTATCTTCCTGAGTGGACTGGATTGTACTTGAGCTCGTGAGTTGGAGCTGAACTGGATTTGATGACATAGGTATATAGATGGGAATATACCTTAGTAGTGTTGGATGTCACTTCATTATTGTATCTTTCCTTTGTAGATTATACTTTGTGGATTATGGGAGACCTTTGGGGGTCTCGGGGTACATACTGAGTATTGTATACTCACCCTTGCACGGGCTTCACCCGAACTACGTTGTGTTGGTTGCAGACGACGGACATCACTGATCGAAGTTGAGGCTTGTAGAGTTGGACGGTTCCCGGAGGAGGAACTCATGACGAGTCAGTGTCGGAGGTGGATTTTATGACGAGTCGGTACCTGGAGGTGGACCACCGGGCGGGACGTACACTGGGTGGACGGTAGGACCCGAGGAGCTGAGGAGGCTATCCGTACCCACCCTTCAGTTGAGATTTCCAGTGGACGGCTCGGTGTTGCTGCTTTACATTTCAGTTGTTGTACTTCCTTTCCAGTTGTAATTTACATTCAGTTTGGGTTTGTATTCTGGACCACGTACTTTTTGGAACCCACTTTTGTACCCTATTTTACTTATTGTTTACTTCTGCTGGCTTACTATGTTGTGTTTGTTTACTATTTAAAGGCAATGAATTCCCCTTTTTGTCAGGTTTTACGCCTTGGTTCTAGTCGCTAGCCCCTGGCCTTTGGAAGGTGGGCTTGGGGTAGTCATGGCACGGGTCCCGAGGACGGGTTGTGACAAATCCCATTAAAATACATATAACATCAGTTTAAATACTCTTTGTATATGTAACATTCAATAATAGAAACATATGGTTGAGCTTTATTCGTTGCATATGATTTCCAATGGCATATGTACCTGATGAAAAACTAACAAAAATATTTAAAAAGTTAGGAAATTATTTTGATATAATTGAATTTATCAATGAAAATATAAATAATATTAGTGTACTCATAAATTTGATAAATATATTGATATTGTACCATTCCCAAGAGTTTATCTTTTTCAACCAAATAAGAAGTCAAAAAAATCATGTTTGTAAAAAATTATTAGGCAAACAACATCTCCAAATGGAAAGGATTCAAAAAAAAATATCTTGACGTTTATCAATTTTAGTTAGATTTATAGTTTTTTCACAAAGATCTATGAGTAAATAACTAAAATCAAATAGAACTACAGTTATATTTTTATGTATTTTTTTTTATGAAATGACAACAGTTACAACTGATCCATTAAAATATGTCAGTCATGAATTTTCAATCCATGTTAATTTTGATTCCACCATCCCATAATTGTCACAATTAATTTATTATAGGTAGATTGTATACCCAATGTCATTCCTAGTCATTTTATTTCCAGGAATAATTATTGAAATAATCAATGTAATATTCTTCATAAACAAACATGGAGGTAGATTATAGGGGATCAAAACAACTATCTATGTGCTATAATTTGTAATTAAATTACCAAAATACTTAAAAACATCATATGGAAATCCCAAATATGAATTCTTAATACCTGAAAAAAAATCTTAATTTTATGAAAAAAATAACTTCTATGATGTTTATCTTTAATAAGTATCATCAATCCAACATTTTACTTATCCTGATCAATATGCATCATATCATATGTAGTATTAGACATCATGAATAACACTTAGAAGTGTACCATTAGATAAAAGTCACACAATAACATTGCAGGAGTTTTATTCTTTTACATTTTAATGGTGTTTCATTGATATTCACACTCACTATTTCTCATTGATTTTAATACACTTGTATAAAATATTATGCACTCTTCGTTATCAGACTCTTCACACCAATGACTCATGCAATCATTAGGGAATGAAAGTCTCCCTATGTAACCAAGTCATGTTTTCTGATAATTTTATTTATCGCATAGAATGATGTAGGTATCCTAGATTCCAAAAAATGAATCGTAATAAAACTCTACATTCATGAATATTGATTTGTTAGTAATTCCATAGGGACTTGAAATGATAAAACATATTTAGAAAAGAAAACATTTAATACATTTCACTCCATTTATATAGTTAATTTTTATGTTTTCAAATCATTCATAAAACTCATTTGGTTGGTCACTGAAGTTATGATAAATAATAACCTAATCAAGATAAACAAAACAATTTTTTTTGATCTATTAAAAACATAGAAATTCTATACTATAAATCCAAATCCTTCATTTAACTTGTTTAAAATTAATTTCATCTCTAGTGTGTAAATTCGTATTTCCTTGATATGATATTCATTATTTTAACATTCCCTAAAATTCAATTCTCTATGAAAAATCAAACATACATATAGATAAAGAAACCATTTCAATATGATGGTATCATATACTTAATTTCTATTCAATCATCACTTCAATTTACAATCAGGACTAAAACATTATAATCTACCTACCACTAATTTCTTTGCAATTTCATATTATAAAAATTGTTCCAAACCCATGGAATATTGATGCGTATTTTTAAGGTAACTTAGTGAAAATTATACATAAGTATTGGATTTACACTCTTCTCCTTGTACATTCAAATATAAATATATAAATATTTAATAAAAAAAATCTAATAAATTTTTAACAACATTCAAACACATCATGGACCAATAAAGGGTCTTGGTTCGACAAAACAATAATTTAACATAAAATTGATTCACTACAACATGAAAAAAAATAAACAATATTAATGAAAAAAATATTACCCCTAATAATAGAAGAGTTGGATGTCATGAAAGAAGGTCACTAAAGAATGTAGAGGAAATTGGACTGTGTAAAGGTTGGGGATATCAGAACAACAATTTTAGACTCATTCATAGATGGAGTTAGTGAAATTGGGGAGATAAGGAAGATGGGAGGGTCATGGGGAAGAGTTTTGGGCTCCATTTCCATTACGGGTGCTGTTCTTTATGAAATGGGGAATTTGGGTCATCATTGAGGGAAAAGATCCCTCGAGGCATCTCCATGGTTGAATAATGATGTCGAGGTAGGGTGGTAGGGGGTCTATGATTGATGTTGAGGGAGGGGTTCCAGGGTCGTCGTTGTGGTCGGAAATGATGGAGGGGGGTCAGGGGGTGTCAGAGCCATAAGAATTAGTGTGGGGGTGGGGCAGTTAGTTATGTGAATTTTTTATAGATAAAATAGTGGTTTTAATTGATCCACCATTTAATCAAATATAATTTCGTGAATAGAATCGTTTTTTGTGAAACCACCATAATATATTAAATATTATTCATAATGTATTAAATAGATTTTTTTTAAAAATACCACGGATAAACTGTTATTAAGAATAAAATTTTTTGTCGTGTGTATTCCCTTTTTTTCTTTTCAAATAAACATCACCAATAGTAAAAAATTATATATTAACTCTTCAATTCAATTTTTAATATAATTAACACTCAATTTATTATTTACATAAAAATATTAGAATAAAAATAAAAATCAAAATCATTTTTTCTAATAAACTTCACATAAAATATATATTATATGATTTTATAGTTGATTTATCAAGATCATATGAATAATAAGAGTGAGAAGATAAAAAATTTATTTCAATATATTTTTCCATAAGATAAAGATTACCAACATCCATAGAACATCTAGATTTACCACTTGAAAATGATATTTTTGAATCACTCCATGATTCCACAGATTTATTTTCTTTCTTCTTGAATATCCTTTAAATTTGTAGCCTTTGAAAATCAGGCACAAGGTTTCATTTCATCAGATAGTAAAAAAAAGTAATATTTGAATGATTTAAATTCATATTTATAATCACTTATGAGTTAGAATTTTTTTTTCAATCATCTATCATTTTTATTGGATTATACTTATTTTACATTTTCTTAGTTATAAATTCTATAACATTCTCATTTTTATCATCCATATCAATTATCTCAATTTGATTTATATTCCTTTTACTATAATAATCTCATTCATTAAAAATGTATTTCTCATGATCTTTCTAGATCTCATTAGTGGTATAGCATCAAAAAATATTTTCAAAAACAATTTCAATAATGTAGAAATCAAGAATGTTTATATCATTGAAATTAATCTCATATTAAATTGCAAGGGTTGTATTTTGTGTTGATCAAAAAAGATTATTAAAAATAGGTATAGGTTTTTTTAAAAGTACGGTTTAAAGGTGTTTCATCCCCTAATTGTTTTGTAATCTTTTAGTTTTAGTCAAAGATGTCAGGGTATTCAATACCTTCCTAATTAAATCTTTAAAAAATACATGAAATCCCAACACACTTTCATTTTGAATGAAAACAAAAAAAACATGTTTTTCATAAATTGTTTATTTAGAAATAATTATTAGTAATTAGTAATTATGATTATTAAAAAATTATTATAAAATAAATAATTATTAATAAATAGTTCATAATTTTTATTAATGATTCAGTTTTAAATTAATATACTTACACCATTATATATTATTATTTATAAATAATATTAAAAAATTATAAATAAAAATTGATAATAATAGTAATAATGTTTAATAATAATAAATATTTTATTTAAAATAGTAATATATATTAATTTTAATTTTAAATAATAATAATTAATTGTAACTTATGACTATTATTTATAATTAATTATTTATAATTATGATTAAAGAATTATTACATTATAAATAACTAATAAAATAATTGTTAATTATAAATTAAGTGATTTCTATTTATTAATAAATATTATAAGATATTTAATAATATTTATTTATTTTTATTAAATAATTAAAATTAATTAATTATTTACATAAATAATATTTAAATAGTGTTATTGACATCATTATTAATCAATTTTATTTATTTGCTTATTATTAACATCTCCTTTATTACTATTAATTATAATAAATTACATTATAATTATTCATAATTATTTTTAATTAGTCATGGTAACAGAAAAATGATTTAAAAACCCCACCTTTGAAATAATTTTAGTAATAATAAAATAGAATAATTTTGTTTTCATGTACTTGAATTGTTTTTAATAAATAAATTGTATGAATACAAATTTACAATAATAAAATTTGTATATAAATAAAATTTGTACTATTAATATTAAATTGAGTAATCATTATAAGTGCATATTTAAAAAATAATAATTATGAAATTTAATTTATTAAATATATTTTTTATAATAATTTTATGATTATCAATAATATAGAGAACTCAATGTAATATATAATAACATAAGTCATCGAAAACATATCAAATAAATTAGTACTATAATTGTTCATCAATTTCATTGATGAGGTCCTATCCCACAATCTAAACTGTGAATTGGATGACTATATTTAGATTATCAACCACAATGATTTGGTGGAGTCTAATGAGATGGAGGTGGGTCTTCCACCAGTACATGAAACTAAATTGTCTTCTTCTCTATCTTTAAATCATCATAAGAAGGATCCATCTAGATTTCCATATATCCACCTGATTTGTATTCCACTATATAAGTGGAATAACTCGAAATTGCATTTGGGAGCCATATAGTATTTGAAGGCTCAATCATAAATAATAAGGAATGTGAAATGACTCATGTTACATTCCTGAATATGATATGTAGGGAACAAATATGGATATGATGGTAACATAAATGGATACTATGTATGCTAGTCAACATTGAAAATCATCCAAGACTCGTATAATGGTCATGTTGGCTCTTCTTGTGGAATTGGTGAGGCTCCACATGCATCCTGACATGATCAACATTGTCTTCACCATGAAACTTCCTAATCATTATCTAATGATAATACAAATTCATATATATATTCTGGAGGTATTTATTAAATTTGTATTCATGATGTATTCGATAATGCACTGCGTTTTTATTTGTTTCTACATGAATTAGGAATTCAAGACCTAAATGAGAATGATAGAAAAAAACAAAATAGGACATTACACAATGTGAATCTAAAGTACATGATGTGTACTCCTCAAGTGGATAACCTTCCAGCTGAATTAATGGACCATGAATCTAATGTACATGTCCTGAACCATGTACAATACATAAATCTAGATAAAAATCATTAAATAATTGAATTCCAAATAGAAATGATCTTAGTACATGATATGAAAAAGTTCAAATTGTGAATCCTACAAAAGATTCAAGATGTGAAATCTATGAGAATCAAGATATTTAGTGGTTATTGTAGATCTGAATTATATTACATGAAATAAAATTTCACACCATGGAGGGCTTGGTGCAGAATCCACTTGAAAAACATACACGATGTGAACCATTTTCACATTATGCAACTCTAGAATTTTGAATATGTACAGTAACCCCTGACATGAATGAAAATTCTATGACGTCCGAAGACACTTCCTTTATTCATCACTATTTAATTCCATCTTTCTTTAAAACATTATTTATTGCATTTTTTTGTTTTTTAAGCATTATTTTGTTAACAATTTCCATTTAAACACCCATTTAGAGTTTGTAACATTCCAATGCTTGAATCCATTTTTGTTTTCCTTTTAATACCAACATTCCACTACATTCTCAATTACTTCTTCATTAAAGTTACTATTCAATTACTTTTATATGATTTCAATTGTGGATTACTTTTATTTAAAGTGTTGATTCATTTTGTTGACCATATTTTCAATTTCCCTACTTTCATTCAACATTGTCATGTGCAGTTAATACTCTCAGGGATAGGGGTAGATAGTAACAGTTACATTGATCCTAATGAATATCTAAATCAAAAATTTTTAACCCTATGAATAGTAATTTGGTTAAAACCAATAGTTAATGTCATTATTTTGCAACTACCCTCACCATAGAATATGAAACTGAAGGACCCTAGTCTATTTGGAGTCAAGCCATCCAGGACCAATAGTTTTTGATTCATTCCTCCAAGAAGATAGGTTTCTTACACATAGTTTGTTGAAAATCTCTAGAAAAAGTATTAGCTTCCAACATAGGTAGATCCAGTTGGTTGGACAAAGATCAATTGGTCACCTTTTTATTGCTATAATTCCCAATCCATCTGTCTATCCCAAGATAAATTTTGGATTACCTTTTTCATACATGCTGAAATTAACCCTGGACAATACCTTTAATCTGATTTAAAACCCAAGCTAGCTAGTTTTAGAAAAAACAAACCTGATAGAGATCTTGGGGTCTCCTACTAAAAGATTCTTAACATGGGGGTTCTTGCCTAAAAGTTTTCCATGTGGGTTCAAAGCCGCACTGCCACTGTGGTATTCCTTTATAGCCAAGTGTAGTTTATGAAATATAAATTATTATTTGATAACTATTTATCCATAATCAAAGACACCATGTGATCTATTAAAACATTAGCCATGTTTCCAGGGATAGTTGTGCTTCGGTATAGTAACCTTCTGTAAGAACCTAGGATTACCACACTCCCTCACTTTCATTTACACATTTTTCATTTTAAGAAATTTTTCTCAGGGAATATAATCCATTTCTACTCTATTATTCAGTCTAATGAATGTTTCAGAGATATTTGACTCATTTGAGGAGCCTTGATACTTAAGAACAACATACCTTGAATCCTGAGATCGAAAGATACATTTCGGCCTACCAATTCTTATCTATTGAAGAATGTAAAGATCCTCGACTACCATATCAGAAAAAACTCCAATATATTCTATATGAAAACAAGGTAGAGAATCCAGTGTTTTAGGACTGTACTATTATTTATTACAGCTTTCTATTCACCAGTGGTGTTTCACCCATCATTATGCACCCTCATTTTCAGGTTAATTCAATTGAAATCATTATCGGACTCATACACATGATACGAAACATGGGATAATTCAATGGACTTTAGAGTGAAGATCCCCATGAATATATTTCTAATTTTATAGTGGTCTATGACAATTTTAACAACCAAGGTGTATCATTGGATTCCATCAGGCTGTGAGTCTTACCAATCTTCTTACGTGGTAGAGGAAATTAATGACTTAAAAGTGAATCTCACGTGTACATTATGAATTTTGATGATTTAGAAAATAAATTATTCAAAAAAAAATCCGACAATCCACACCTAGAATCTAAGGAATGAAATACAAAATTTTAATCAGGTAGATAGAGAATCGTCTTGGGTAGCCTATGAACATTTTAAGGATCTATCCTAAAAATTACCACATCATGGACTCAATGTGTGGATACAACTACATACAATATACACATGACTCAAACAATCTTCCCACACTGTTGTAGACACCAACGTAGAATACATGCTCATAATCAAGACACATAAAGTTTGTAGAGCATTGTTTGATAAGTTATCCCTCAATTATATACTATGGTAGAGTGAGAGAGGACCTCCTGGGCATGTATTCTGTCAAGTGGAAGAAAATAACTGCATAAGAGCACAAGTTGAAGCTTTTAATAAGAATATTAACTATTTCAAGATATCTCCTCCACCTTGTCCACACCCCTTCCATATCATAGAGATACAAACATATAAATTTTTTTAATTACCTTGTCCATATAAGGATTTAAAGGAAGAAATAGATGATAAAAAATCCATTATTATAATTATGTGAATTACAACAAAAAATAAGTAGTTTCAACGGCTTCAACAATTTCATCTATAATACTACTGGCAGAGACCAAATCAACAGCTCTAATAACAAAATCAAGGTTAATTTCAATTAATTAGTGGTCAAGTACCAAAATTAAATTAAGGACCACCTGGGAACCCACCGATAGTTATTATTACTCAACTTTAACAGCAAGTTCAAAAATCCTTCCTAGATAGCATCACTTTCAACCTGCTCAAAAATATCATTATCAAAAACCACTTCCAATATAAAAATAGTCAGCCCAAACATCACAATAAAATTTTGAAAACATGCTCACCAAATTTATATAGAAAGAATATATATGGATGAAAACTCAATATAGTGAAATGAAAAATCAATGGTCTTCCCTGCAAAACTATGAGCATCAAATTGAGAAAATTTATTTTAAGAATCCATTTCCAAGTTTTTTTATCAGTAACACAAATAATTTTCTGATAGAGGATGGAATGGATTTATTTTTTTGGACTGGAATATTTTTGGAGTTTCAATATCCATGTAGAGATGAATGAAAACATTTAAAATAAATCAAAACATGTTCTTCAATCATCAGAAAGGATATAAATGATATCACAAATAAAGATAATATTGATAAAAATATAAAATTTGTGCCAATTAAAGAATCACTAGTTAATGAATAGCCTAAAAAGATGATATTTATGTATAACCAATACCATACATCCCCTTTCTCCCTTTCTAGAAAGGTTGAGACAAATAAAAAGTTAGTGAAATAAAAAGAAACACATATGTTTAAAAAAATTCATTTCAATGTTCCATTTATAAAATGAATTTCAAAATTTTTTACTTATGTATGATTCTAAAAATAATTTAATTCTATTATAAATAAAATTAATGAGTTTGGAGTTATATCCTTGAATGACGAATTTTCTATTGTTGTTCACTGGAATCTACTTCCATAGATTTGTGACCTTGAAAGCTTCCCAATTACTTTTACTACAGGGAAATTAAATTTTGATATATACTTGTATAATCTCAATGAAAACATCACTATCATGTCGATGAGTGTCTAAAAAAACTAGGGGCTCATAGAATTGAATAAAATAAGAGTGGTACATTAATTTGATGACAGACCAATCAAGTACCCTCAAGGACCTCTTTAGGATGTTTTGGTCAAAGCAAGTATGTTTAACTTTTCAACTAATTTCCCTGTACAAGATATAAAGGAAGACGGAGATATCAGCATAATTATAGGGATACCATTTACCTCCATAAAATTGTCACTAATTTATATATACTAATGATGGTTTATTTTGAGAGTATGTGAATAAGATGTTTTTTTGACATAGTGACGGATGCTATGAAAAGAATAGAGTCATTTAGTTTTTAATCCTTCTCTCTTACAAAAAAAATGATTATATGACCAGTAAGGATAGAAAAAATAAACTACCTGCTGATGAAAATGTATACATTGATCACATGGATGTATATTAAACTGCACCTATAACAAGGAATTTCCTCCCACAACTCATACCCTTGGTTGTCAGGATCCATTCCACAAGGGGGTTGCCCTTACCTTTAAATTAATCTAAATGGAAGCATGTATATCTATTGAAATTAAATTAACCACTGACTTGGAGGAAGTCCAGGATATATTAATTTGGTTAGATTTGAAATTAAAGGATTTTATTATAGTTGGAGAAGCTTTAGAGGTTTGTCTTCTAAAAATATTGTTAAAACATTCAGAAAAGTATGGAGTCTTGTAAATAAAATAAATATTTTTAAAATTATTGGAACATGGGAAAGAAAAAAACCATGATTTACACATCATGTATTAAGGTCATGATGTGTAATCCTCATCGTGGATTAAAAAAGTGAGTTTGGTTTCATGGCTAGAGACTCTCCCCTTTACCTGCATTCCTATATGAACCCCCATTGTTTCCTCTCCTGTGTGACCTGTGACTTTTATCCTCACTCCCTCTCTTATTTTTAATCCCAACCACTTATCTTTTCCTTCATCTCCTACTCCAATGATCATTTTCCTCCCTCTAAAATTTACCATATAAAAATAGTTAAATGCATGGAATAAGTTGATAGCCCTCCACCACCAAAGTGATAGGTTCTTGTACCACAGTCTAGAGCAACGGATCTGTACACATCACCCACCACCTCATATTTTCTCCACTCATACCTCAATCCAATCCAAGGGATATTCCAAACCATATTGGGGTGCTTTCCAACACCTTCACTTTCACTCATACCTTCATTTTTCTATCATCAATAATCAAGTTAGTTTGGTCCACATACTGGACAATCTGATGAGGTCCAACATTACCCTAGACTGGTATGTTCTCAAGAATATTCATGTTCATGAGGAGGTTCATGATAATTTGGGTTGGATGCACATGTCCAGCATAAAAAAGTATTGTGAGGTGATGTATTATCATATTTTCTACTAGTTCATGGCTATATTGGATCCTGATGTGGGGCATTCGACCATTCAATTTGGTGGTAGACTATGGGATATCACACTCAGGGACTTTAATGTTAGACTAAGTGTAAAAACCAATGATTTTCCCTTCTATTACTTACACTTACATGTGACTATATCATAAAAGGGGTTGAAGTAGGGAGTAATACACTAGTCAGCTAGGATCCATGGAGCATTCACAATCCACACATTGTGAAGAGCACCCATTTGTGGGGTGTTAGAATACATATTCTATCCTACGATCTAGCTAATTCTTGGTTTTCTAGATGAGGTTCTCATGAAAGAATCATTATGATTTAGGTTCACATCCGAGAATCATCAATGGGTGGCCCATATGTAAATATGTCATTATAATTTGTCCTCTAAGACCAAACCATAGGTATTGAGGCCTCTAGGAACTCTATTTGGGGTAGTTTTATTTACATCCTTACACCTCATCTTAGTGTATTTTACACAGATCGACAAATTACCTCCCTTGGGTAGATAGAGTCTGTAAAATTACTCAATATCTACAATATGGTTCCCATGAGTAAGATCTATGGGAACTACATGTAGGCCCGAGAGTACTTGGAGGATTCATCTAAGGCTCTAGATTAGCCTTCCCCAACCCCTACATCTACTCACGATCCTCCTAACCCTGATGATCCAACCCATGAAAACCTTGCTTCATCCTCTATCCATACTTCCTAAACTTCTCCAACTACACCCCCGCCCTTTGTTCCAATGTCACCAACACTACCATTTCAATTCAACTTCTAACCTATTCTTCAGTGTATTGTGGAGAACCAATTCCATATTTACATTTTTCTTAGCATCTGTTTCAACAATCCATCTCAGTTCACCACCTCCACTCCACCACCAACACACACATATTGCCATCCACAACCACCTATAGACCCCTCTTCATCCTCCATTCCCACCCTACTTAAACTCATGTTGACCTCCCTCCTAAACTTACAGACTATGCTACCTAGCATGACATCATAGCAGAGAAATCATGGTAATGAAAGGGCCCCACTCTTCAATCTAACTCCCCGGTGACATTAATTGATCTAAATGGAAGATGTATGACCCTAGTATGGATCCAAAACTCATCCCTTCCATCCTAGACTAAGCCTACTAACAGCACCACGACACCTATCACTACAAAAAAATAGACTGATAGAGGAAGGTTTTTTTTGGAACTATATGGTTATAAGAATATTTACAAAAATTGTCACAAATGTTGGTGTTAGTATCCAAATCACTTTTGTTTTATACATTTTGTGGTGGTTTTTAGGAACCTTCACAGAACCTTTTTTATTAGTGGTTTTTTGGTTTTTTGCGATCATTTCCCCTCATAAAAAATGACAATGATTTAATAGTTGTTTAGACCACCGCTATCCCTTCACCATTTTTTGGTAGGGGGAACTACCTCTAAAATAAAAAAACCACAAAGATGAAAATTTCAACCTTATATAGAAATAGTTTAAACCACTGCTATACAATACTTTTTCATATATATCATACATTTAAACCACCACTATATATTAATTTTAAAAATACAACTACAGAACCTGCATCCCCCAAACAACCACACAAAAAAACATACATATATGGAATTATACCAAAAAATAAGAATAAGAATAAGAATATATATAGACAATTCTCAATGGCCAAAAACCATTCTTCCTTTCTATCCCAATGGTTGTGGAACAATCCCTCCTTACAACTGAAATTTCTACTAAGAATCACCCAAACACTTCTCCAATGCTCACCTTAGAATCCAAACCATCATCAGATCCTCCTTATACAACCAAAAAACATCTTCTTGTGATGTTATAATTCTCAAATATCTTATAAGATTCTATATTCATGTAACGATCCATGATTGAGACCAATGTTCATACTTATATTAAATTACACCAATCCATTATATCATGAAACCTTAAATGGACTAGCCAATTGATATCGAACCTATTTCAACAACCTAGAAGCATGCATAAAACATAATACATATATACAAATATATAATCGTGTATTTTAGGTGTGTTCTAAATAGTACCAATATGATTTCACTATCAAGTATATGTAATTCTATTTATTAAGAATTTCATGAAATCTACTTTGAACATATTTTAAAAAATAAGGCATTTGAAATGAAATATATAAATAAAACATGTATCATTAAATTTTCTATTTTCATATCTCCAAGGAAGAATATTTTGTTAGAACAAAATCATTACTCATCTCGGAACCCAATATTTCAATCCCATGTGAATAAATCAATAATTCCATTGAAACCATTAACTAAAAATCACTTTTTTATCAACCAATGTGTGGATTTAACACATTTTAAAATTAAAAAAGTAAAACAACAAAAATTTGGACATCCAAATCTATGAAAAACAAAATCAAACTAATTTTTATCTTTTAAAATAATTAAAATATTATAAATTCAAAAAATTTATAATATAAACCAATCTATAATAATAAAGAATGTAAATATAAAATATGATTAATCATGTCAATAAATCATAATACAAATAAAAAACAATAAATAAGTAGTTCCAAACAAACATGATGTGTACAAGGTGATATAAAAACAAAGAAAAATGGAAATATCGAAGATAATATCATATAAAATAATAGATATCATTAGAAACTCACTAATAAGCAATTTTTTTCAAAACACATACCTTAGTCGTCCAAAAACGAGTCACCCTCAATTGAGGAAAAGGAACTCTCAAAGAAACAACCTCTACAAGCCTTATTCAACCAAATCCATAAAATAAGATCCCTCATACCCTAAATTTGGCCATCACAACTATTAAGGATTATATGGGAATAAAAATAGTGGAACTGCAAGGGGAAAGGATAGTGAATAGTAAATAAGAAACTTACCTTCCAAATCTAATATACATCTTACATGAAATGTATTTAGAAGCTTGTAGTAAGAAGGATGAATTTCTATATAGATCTACAAGGAATGGATAAAGGGGTTATTTTTGAGTGGTAATACAAATCAAATAATAATAGTAAATTGTGTATAAGTAATTTTATAAAATACTATTTTTTGAAAATCCCATGGATATTCTATATAGTAGAAAAAATATTTCATAAACTATATAACCTTTAATGAAATCAAATTTTACCCCTCACACATTTTACTGACACGGTTCTTAAAACCATATGAAAATTATCTTCACCCCACTAGAGAACACCACATGCCTAATAATCACCCATATGTTTCACACTAAGCATATGGTTTTCCACATTATTTTTAACAATCCATGAACTTGAAAATTTAATGAAAATCCACATGTGTATGTATTTGTGCATGTTTATTACACAAACACACATTATAATGAAATAACCTTATTACATAGGTAAATCCCATAAATAAGATTCATCTACATTGTTTTTCTTCATGCTTAATGTTTTATGAAAAACTATACATAGCTATATGGAATTCATTCATTAGAAAAAATCCTCTAAAATGTTTAATTATAAAACTCATAAAAATTTAATATATTGGTAATTATATCATATTTAATATATGATGGCCATGTAGGTTTCATGATTTATCATCTACAAAATATTCTAGGAAAACAATTATATAGTAATATTCTAAATAAAATATAGAAAATGAACCAAACATATATACTTTCATGAAATGTATGTGAAATAAATATACTCGTACCATAAACCAAAACATGGTTTCTTAATCACTATATTAGTGTCAGTCTATCATAATTTTAGTTACATATTGTCTCTTAATCCAATGTGAACACTAATTACTACCAAATTAAATTTTATCAACATCCTCTCTTTCCTCATCTCTACTCCTTTATACCGAAACCAACATGAAAATTATTTTGAAAATTAAGGTTTTGTATATTATAAATTTAAAATTAAATGAAATAAAAGTTTGTCTACTAAATGATTTTAAATTTTATTATTTTCCTTATCACTACCGTCAATTGAGGTAATATCACCAGGGAAAGATCTAGGTGTCTTTTGATATAGTTCAATCAATTCTTTCTGTAGATAAATGACCTTTTCAACTTTCATATTCGTATGTACCCCCTATTCCTTAATTGTGATTTGCTATACAAAAGCATAACACTGAGAATCTTGAGGTCGGGAGTAACTATAACACAAGGTAGATGCCATTTCAATTACCAATGTCCTTCCAAAGACTTCTGATGGTAATCTTTCTAGACCCATCTCTTGCACACAACCCGGATGGTCCTTCCCAGGGTCTTGACCAACAAAAACATTCTCAGAGACCGACAAGGACTTCACGGGATTATAATCCCATTGTTATTTAATTTTTTCCTATAAATAAAATATTAGACATATTTTATGAAATACATTTTAATATATTTAATATGAAAATATGTTATTAAATTGAAATAGCAATTCATTCCCCAACTTCATTGGTATGGTCATTAACAAAACTCCAATAAGATTTTTATGAAAATCCAAACAATGTTCTGTTCGGTAGACTTGGTGCCCTAAATTCTTGGACTATAATATACAATGTTAAATCAATAATTTAATATATAAAATAAATAATGTTATCTTATAAATGTTTAAACTAATGAAAATACTAACACATTCCATTTATTTGTAGAAAGAAGCGTTGAACTAGTAGTGTGGGTGTGATTTTTTGTCTCGACATGATGCATTTTCCTAGAAAACATTCTGAAATAAATATCATGTAATTTAATTGTAATGTATGAAATGTCATATTCTTGATTTAGGCATATATTTTTGTAAAATTAGATTAATATTATAATAAATATTTCAATACCACATTCCTCTCATGACAATGACTAAAAAATAGCATTTCTCTCTATGTACCCCTTTGAGTACATTATCATAAAACTAATGAGTGGTCAACAACTCATCATTCCATTCATTCTATAAACTATATTTAAAATCCTACCATTCCCTACCAAAATTTTTTAATGTCAACTTTCATGTAATAAGATTTACAATGATAAAGATGAATAACATCTATACAATGAGATTCGTTTTTTTTATTTTTATTTAATAACATAATGAAATTTAATTACACTATAATTTATACAAATTACCATTATTTGGGAATCAAATTCTTTATTTTTCCTACATCAAGGAACATTCCTCCAACAAACATATGCAATGGGAAGGGAATGGGGTCCTTCACAAGCTGTCCTAGAAGTGGGCCAAATAATCCTACAACATCATATATGGGGACCCCATAATTATCAAATGGGACATCTATATTCATTTTATTCAGAATATAGACATATAAAGTATTCATATTTCTCTATGTATTAAACATGTTTTCTTATTTTATGAAAAAACAGTTAATAGTTTAAAAAATCACTACATATTTATTCCCAATAAAAATTGTACATATAATTGTCACCCTCTAATATCCTCACAATCAAACATGGTTGATAAACAGTTCCCACATTACTGAACTAGTTTAATGGGGAGGAACTATCTCATATGTTGATGGGATGGATAAGGAGGGCATTATAGATGCTGATATAATGGAGGGTGTGAGAGATGCTGAAGGGGGGAGATGGAGGGTGTCTTTAATGCTTTATGAAGGGAGGCTGATGGATCATCTTCTTTCAGTGTGGTCAAGGGAATGTAAAATTGGAGTCAACTAGTAACATTAAAATTCTTCTCCCATGGAATTACTATCATGTAATAACTTAAAATTAACATTAGAATATAAATTTTCAATAAATCATGAATATTTTTTTTAGAAATGATAACAGATTAAAAGTATTGAAAAAAATATTGAAATATCTTTGATAATGAGTGAGTTAACATATAACATAATTGGTTAAACAATTAATTGATTAATTCATATACAATCAATTTTTTCTTTCAACTATTTCATTATCATGATCCATAATTATATAATCTACTTCATCCACTCATGAAAGATGAATATTTTAAATAACAAGATGGATAAATATGTTTTTTTCTTATTGTTGATGGGATTGAATATCCGATAAAAAATCTTCCACTTCATCACCCATATTATAAAATTATATTTTTTTAGGTGAAAAACTACACTCCACCCATAATCCATGACATATTCCTCATAATATAACAGTTTCATTTATGATGAGATGATATACATATTATGTAATTCATAGTCACCAATATCCATCATGTGAGATATGTTTGTAAAAGTAAATAATTAGAATCACTTTTAATATAATTGGTAATATCATCCCACTTTGATTTGAATGAAACAATTGAGAAATTCCCATAGTAGATTTATTTAAGAATATAAATTAGTTTTCCATAGTATAACAATTCCAAAAATGCAAATATACCAGTATTATGTGATTTAAAATCATCATCTTGATTAGAATTATAAAATTTAACGCCATTGACATTATAAGCATCCAATTTTCTAGCCTGTTTTAGAGGACCTTGTGCCAGAAACCTAAAATCATATGAAAACATAGCTTGAGTATCAGTATTCATGATCTAAAAAAAGTAATATACATTTTTAGATTTAGAAAATACGTTTCAACATAATATTAATTTTTATTGCAATATTTAAGAACTTATATGATGTTAAAACCACTCAATAAGTTATTTGTTAACAATTTTTTTTTTATATTTCTCATATCATGTTTGGCCTCTCATATGTCTCTTTTTTTGTATCCCAATGTCTTCAATAAATATATTTTCCATTTCACTATTCAGCAGTGCATATCTATGAGCCTATAATAAATCAATTTTTTCAGTGTAACATTGGAGATCCCCTCAACCGATCAGCCAATAGTAGGAATGATTTGTTATTACCCATATAGTTGATATTGATTGGATGTGTTTTCAACATTTCACACTAAATTGAATCTTGTTCTAATAACATCAAAGTATCTAGAAAAAAACATAATACACACCACTTTTAAATAGCCTCTAGGTTGAGATTTATTTTTCACATATGATTTCAAATGGGCAAGATATATATGAAATAAAATAAATAAAACATAATTATTTATTTTAAGAAGATCATGGAAATTTTTACTTATTACCAAAAATATATTAATAAAGTACCTATCAATTGTATACATCCATTGATAATATACAGGGCCTCAAAATTTAGTTTCCTCGACCAAAATTATAGTTAAATGCATCATGACAGTAAAAAATGATGGACTAAATATCATCTCTATTGCACAAAGTGTCAATAAAAATTTCTCTAGAAGGGTTTTAAGCTCAGCTGGTTATAGAATCTTCTCACATTGTTTCCTGACGAATGTCAAAATTTTTATTACAACTACAATATCCTTTTATGGTAATAATGTACACATTTCCAATGGTAGTAACAAGATAATAAATATGTAAATCATGAATATCAAATCTATGTAACCTATGATGATTTAAGACAACATACCTTGAGATGTTACTTGAATACCCATTATATACCTTCAAATGTTTTAAAATTTGAAGGAATATATCTTTATCCCTATTTTTCCTTGAAAAAATCCCTAGAACATACTTTCTATTCTCATCTGTCCATAGATTAAACTTTATATATATTTTTATAAGCCCTTCCGAGCATTGAGATTGTCCATCAATTTTCCATGATCATTAAGAAATTTTAAGACCAAATTTTTACAAAATATTTTCTCAATATGCGTAAAATAAATATTATTCCATAGGAAATTAAATTCCCAGCATAAAATTTTAAAGAATATATTTTTTTCATCCTTTGTCATATCCCAATTTCACTTGATGATGCACTTCAAACTCGTTTCCCACTATCATTCAACCAATGAACCTTCCCGAATTATATTTCAAAATTTCCAAAATTTTCCAATATAACAGAACCCTTCAACAACTTCGGAGGTGATCTATGATAAACAGAACCATTCAATTTTGAATTTTTCAATCAAAATCTATGAGATTCATTGAAAAATTGTTGATGAAATAAGAATTAAAATTTATCACTATATGTTAGTCATTGAGGCACCAAACAAAAGTTAAAAATAGGACCATCCAAACTAATTTAATTGTTCTAACTAGATATGTTCCCATGTTTATGGAAGTCACTAAGGGTCCACATTAGGACAACATGCATATTGGGCATTGTTCATGAATATGAATCATATGTATCAACATTATTTCCTCATAACTATTCTAATTCTTCAATTATAGGATGAAAATAACAATCATCAATATAATTTCCATTTATTTATTTATAGGAATAATCATCTAAATGATTAACGATGTTGCTTGAAAATACATACAATGAGGTAGATTGTAAGGGATAAAAAAAAAACAAATTATATAACAAGTTCTCAGAGTCCCAAATGAATTTAATCCATCAACATCTAATATCAATCACGAATTCCTTGGATCACATGAGAAATATATATGTAATGAATTAATTTACTTCCACATTTGTGAATCTCTTGGATGTCATATAAACCTACCATTATTATTATCTATATAATTCAACTTCATTGTTAAGTGTTTTTTGATGACATGAATAATATTTTCAATCAACGATTTAAATAGAAGTAATGAAGAACTATTAAAAGTATTTTATTTTTTCTTCTTCATATTATTATGATGATTCATACTTGAAACATCACCCATTAACATTCATATAGAATAATATTTTTTTTTAAATCATGCCTCATTGAATCCTCTCCCAAATAAAGCATACAATCATTAGGATAAACATGTCCTTTTTTTATAATTCAGACCAAACCTGTTTAGAATATTTTTATATCACAAAAATACTACAGGATCTTTGATTTTGGGAATTGATCACTAAAAAATTGAAATATCATAGAAGTTACCTTATTTTTAATTTCAGATAGAAATTTGATATGGTACAACATCAAAAGAAAGGAACGTTTTGAAAATTTCAAACACGCACAATACAGCTCTTGATTTACATCATCAACAAAATCATGAAAAAAATTTGTATGCTCGGTGATGTTATATCTTGCATTAGTCTTCACAGAACCAATAGGAGGATCCAATAATAAGATTCAATCTTAGTCTAGTTTTCCTACAAGCCCAAAAACACCACACTACAAGATACTATTTTATCACCCTCAATTAGTTGTTATGATATGTTTTGATGAATATGTTGGTGTCTTATAATCTTTAAATCAACTTTTATAAGGATTTTTATTTCATTTTCAATTATCGATGATGTTTGGAACTTATTATGTGGATTTACATTCATGATCAAACTTTCTGTAACATTCAATTATCCAGGCCAAATCCAACAAAAATATTGGTTAGGTAATTGGTTCAAAATCAAGTTTTAATAAACATCATTTTACTTGAACCATATTTTAAATTTACATTTAGGGAATGGACATCTAATTGTACCCTCCATGAATCATTTGGAAATTGAAAGGTCTAAAAATTCATCCAAACCCTTAGCATAATAAGGTGTTTTACTCTGTAATACAATCCTACTTTTATCAATATATATCACAATGTGATGGAACATTATTAAAAAATAATAAAAAATAAAAGTATTACTATATATAAAAAGAGATTAACGAAAGTAAAAAAACTGAACTCAAGTAGTTAAAAGAAGATTAATTTATGTACTAAAAGAATCAATTTGAAATATGGAAATCAATATGAGATAGTATTATGTAAAATAGAGAAAATATAAAAATCATATAATAATTAATTTAAATTAGGAATCATAGGAGAAACACCCTAGGGTCCCTATGTCTAGGTGCACCTAATAAGGTTCGGTCTCTCTAGTAGTGGATTTAGAGTTCTAACACATCTCTAGCTAGATGGGGTGTCACATAGTACTTCAATATCATTACAAGTGGTGGAGGATCTCTTCTTATCTTGGTTATCATACCTAATAATTATATGATTCTCGTAAGGTTTAACAAAAAATAACAACTAAGAAAAAAAATTTATTTAGTATTAAATGAAAAAGACTCTTTATAAAACATATAATCATTTAGAAAACCAAATAAAGAATCAATCTTAAGGTTAAAAGTCCCCATTTTTTAATTATACCCATATACATTTACACATTTATGAATATATATATATATATATATATTGTGTTGTATAAATTCAAATTTTCTTATGTAAATCTGTACACACATACAAATATATATATACTTATGTATATGTATCGAACCAATATAAATATATATGTAAAAATAAATTTTAAAAACACACACCATTAAAAAACATTTTTATAAAAAGATATAACCCCACTTTTAAAACCAAAACTTATCTTAAAACATATAAATTATTAATTAAATTTCGTTCGGGTGTTGAAATAACATTCTGTGTTCAAAAACAATTAATGTAAACAATATTTAAATTAGAGAAAACATATATAACTAAAGTTGAAGTCAAGTGAAACATTATTTCTACATCAAATACCTTATGAAAATAATAATTATTATTATTTTATATCCAAATGAAATATTAAAAATATAATAAATCAACCTTTTAAATTCAATGACCCAAAATAAAGGGCCACTTACCTAAAACTCACAATCTTTGAAAATGGTGGAATTATTCAACCACAATATAGTCTAAGGCACATTATAGAACAATGTGTGACCTAAAAATCAAAAAAATACTAATTTAAATCCATCAAAAAATGGAATAATGAACCAACACATAGCCTGTAATCGATCCAAATTCATCACATTTATTTGTCATAGTAAGAATTGGCCTCAATTGGGGCGCACGAACTATAGAAACCATGAATCAAAAAATCAAACCACAAAAATTGAGTTAGGCTTTGGATCGGTTTCTTGAGAAGTAAAACTTATGGAATTCATCAAATCCCTTCAAAAAATGTTATAAAACACTTAATAAAAATTCAAAAAACGCAAAACAATTCTTTCTATAGAACATCAATCATGTATTTAGTAGTAAAATTCAATAAATTTTTCAACAAAAAAACTCTCTTAACCAGCACCTATAGTAGTTATTGATTAATAATTTTTGTTTTCAATATGTTTCCACCCACAACCAAACAAAGCATATAGCTGAGCTGCAAACAATAGACAACCTCCCTAAACAAAACAATAAAACCACATCTTCTTGTCTACAAAAAACTGTAATTTAATGAAAAACCAATATTAAATGATTAATGGAATCACATTATAAAAAAATAACAAAAAACATTTATATTATCACTTCGTTGTGGAAGTGTGTACAATTTTAATAAAAAGTGATCAAATTAGATGAACATTAGTGACAAATGAATAATTAAACATTGTGCGATTTGATCAACATACTAGCTTGAGTGGTGATTAATGATATTTATAGGATGTAGGTGACACGAATTAACTGCAAGAGAATGGGGAGTACCCACTTCCCAAGGAGATGGAAGTTGGTTGCATTGCACACAAAGTGAGATGAGGGTTCAGAGATGTAGGTATTCTTCTCGGTTCTTATAAAGAGGAGGTAAACTAGGTGAAAATTATTATCTAAATATCATATTTGGTTTTAGGGAGGATGTGTTGGGATTTTTCAACTGGTTGAGGATCCACGATTGAGTAGGAAGGGGTGGTGGAGAGGGGAAAGGGGTAGTGATGCAGGAGAGTAGTAGTGAGGAGAGGATGACGTGGAGAAGTGGAAGTGAAGGTTTAGGGAATATATGTACAAGATTCTTGATGTCGGGCTTGGGGGATTGAGGGAGAAGGTGGGCGGTGGGCGGTGGCATGGGTTGGGATTTGGGGGAGGAGGGGGAGAAGTGGGTTTATGAGTATGGATCACTGGAGAAACCCAACGACTAGGGATCAGGCTTAGGGGATTAGGGGGAGAGGTGGTGGGGGAGTGGGAGAAAAGGTTTTGGGTGGGGTTTTTTGGAATAAAAGTATTTTAAAAAGAACATGTAAAATATTTAGTGGTAGATATTCAGAAACCAATATTAAATTCCATTTCATGTTTAGCATGGGTTTCTTAAACCATCGATAATAAAGAACCACTAATACTTAATTTTAGTGTAGTGTATTAAAAGGTTCTATCCACCAGCCCCATATTCTATCAATGATATAGATCGGTCAGAGCTGATCTATACCCCTGAATTTTGGGAGGGCATATCTAATGTACTGACTTATGACTCTGCATGCCTGTTTTGTTGTGTCCTGATACCCCTCCCTTATTGTGTGCTATTCTGGGTGTTGTTTTTCATATTCAAAATTTATTTCATTTTATATAATTTATCATTTACCATATATATGGATGTGATACCATTTTTAATTCAATTCTATTTTTATTATTTTCATTTTACTTCTGCATTACTTTATCCATTCATAGATCTTCTACACCAGCCATGGTGATTTATGAGTCTTTCAAGCCACCCACTCACCTTCCATGACATGTATTAGAATATAGATGAGATAAAAAGATATCTTGAGCATCCATAAATGTAGATCCATACTCAACAAGGGCCTCACCCATGCATTGAATGAAATTTACTACTTCCTTGTGAGTATTTTTGGCGATCCATTTTGGAGGTGGTTAGCCCCACCAAGAACCCCTGTGAGACCGACAAGACCGCCACCAGTTCTTGTAAGAGGAAGAGGACATCTAAGATGGTGGATGAGATTGATTTATTCCCTTTTACGTCTATCCAGATAACTATTAGCTATTTATGGGTGGGAAAACATATTTTTTATTTTCTATATTACCCTTGTGTACAGATGATATTTTTTTTAATTTTCTTGTATTTTATGTTCATCAGTCTTACAATGATTATTTTTTACAACTTATTTCATTTATCTGATTTCTTTTTATACTATTAATTGTGTTCACCTACCCATTATTATTCTTTTAGATTGATTAATCCTTATACACTAACGGTTTATCTAGTGCATATATTTTTTATCAATTTTTTCATGTATCAAAATTTTCAATCACAATCCCAGAAGTTTCACAATGGCATGACATTCATTACTGGGAGCTCAAGCCTCCTAATTTAAATTTCATAAATTTCCATTTCATTTATTTCAAGTATAATTTGGATATATATCCCATGAATCTTTCCATAAGTGTATAGAAACAGTATAATTTTAGGTGTGGTCTATCTTTCCATGAATCTTTTCATAAGTCCAAAACGCATTTTCCCTTGAAATACTACTTAAACATGAAATATCAATACATGAATTAAAATAAAAGACAAATTTTGGTTGTAATTTGATGAAATCTTTTTTTATTCTAGTTTATAATTTTAGCATGAATGTTTAGTTGAGTAATTTAAATATAATTTTATATTCCTTCAATTTCTATTTTTTGTGTTGTTACTAGATACTATTACCTGAGTGATTTCCAGTTATTTTTTATACTCCCATTCTTGATTGAATAATAGAATTACATTTCCATATTTTTTTCCAATCATATTTATTGGGAGATAATTTGGACATGTAAATATAATAGAACTTTAATTGAATTATTTTCTAGCCTATGGTTGAAGAAATACAGTGTTAAAATGATTGGGGAAATTTTTATTGATCCAATCATTCTGATACCCACTAGTACATATATCTATCTTTATCCCATAGTATACATGAATAACTTTGTTAGTATGGATCCATTTCAAACCTATTGTAACTTAATAACCTAGTATAGTTACAATGAATGATTTTCATTTGAACAAGTGTGGTGGATTTTTCATCTCTTAAATACATGGGAAATTAACACTAAGGAGACATATGGTGGAATTTTCATCATATTTAAATGACAAGATTCATGAATAATTTTTTAATTATCTACACATACTCATTTCATTTGAAAACATAAATATATATATATATATAAATGGGTTTTGTTTTATGATGGTCAAAAATAAACATTACTGTACTGATGAATCTTATGATAGATTATATGTTGTTAGGTGATGGATGTAATATCGAACCAAGGAATGATTTTCAAAAAAACTGAAAAATTAATAAGAATATGGAACATTATTAATGCTTTATTGACATATTTATGGACCCACATTGAGCTATGGGGAGCATAGATACATTTTTTTCACAACGAGTTTCATACTACACTATTCATGATTATCATGCATTATACTTTTGAACTTAACCTCCTTTTTAGATTGATTTTTATCATTTACCCACCTTCCCAAACCCACAAATAAATTCTAACCTTATTTCTTAAATCCATCATTATTATTATTATATTTTTCTTTATAGAGTAGAGATATTATAATCAATACAAGTTTATATTTAGGAACATGTATTCATGATTTGAGAATAACTCCAGTTTTATTTTATCTTGACTGAAAAGAGAAAATTCATTGTGAACTAAATTGAAAAATTGGTATAGATCATTATGAATAGTTTTGAAGTTGTAATGAAAGGATGAATGAATCTGAATAAAGAACTAAATAATGAATAATGAATAATTATATCTATATGATTGATTATAGAGGACTATCTTCTTTTTCTCTCACATTGTTTTATTTTATTTTTTGTAATGCATGTTTTATATTTAATCTTTTTTACTTTGAATACCAATCGAGATTATTTTTTCATGAGGAAACTAGATAGTTCCAGGGAAATTTGATTATCCATGTTCATATATATCTTTTGGATGTATTTACTTAAGGTTATATTATTCTTTATTTGATAACGCACTAAGTTTTGATGTGTTTTCACCAGAATTACTAATTCATGACTCAAAGAATAAATATTGGAAATATATGAATTACTCATTACGTTCCACAAATCTGATGTACATGACATGTACTACTTGAGTAGGGAACATTCCATCTGAGTTACCAGTCCAAAAATCTAAAGTAATATTCATGAACTAATTAAACAATGTGAATCTAAATTACACATCATAAAGTATTAAAATTCCAAACCCGATAAGATACATGATGTGATATCAGTTCTTCATATAGACAATTCTGATTGTGAATCCCTCTAAATATATATGCCATGAAATCCATGAGATCCAAGATATTATGATATTGTTAAAAAAATTAATTACATGACATATAATGCCCTGACCATAGTTACCCATAGTTGGGGAATTATTACATAACATAGGAATCATCATAAGATATCAATTCTTGAAAGACAAATTAGTTTAGTAGCCTTGGAATTACTAGATACATACATTATTTTTACATTATATCATGAAATAAAAAACAAAAAAAATTTGTCCCCTTTGAACACACTCATATCCCATAGCCTCTCCTTGTAGGTCAATCATAATAAACTTCTTCACATCCTGGGAAAGAGAAAACATAAGAAAGGGGTGAGCTCAGATGCTCAGTAAGGACAACAATATAGTGGAAACTTTCATAAATAATCATAAACATTTAAGGCAATGTATAAGACTAAAACACAATACTTTTAAACTTAAAATTCAGAATAATATGGAAAAGATAAATAAAATAATGCCATTTACATATTCACATGGATATTCCACAAGTCAAATAATCAGATTTAATATCAATATCTAATTTCGTAATGATGGAATGCATAATACCATACATCATAACTACAAAATCAATGCATCATACCAAGACTACAAATTATATTTTTTTCCATGGCCTTGTGTCAAGACACTAGTCTGTCTCAAGAGACTTACCGATGCATCGAGGAGCTATAGTGGGCTCCAACCATTACTTACTATGTCCAATGCATTCCTCATATGAAAATTTTGAATCATAACATAAACATCCATATTAAAACTAGCATATGAATGTCAATACATTAACCAAAAACCCTGAATGGTATAAAAATAGCATATCCATAGTAGAACATATCATAACTCATTCAATATAATACGGAAGATTGTATTATTGTAAATTATCCTCAATCAAGAATAATATCCAATAAAGTATGTTGACATAGTTGTAAATAATCAATAAAACACTTTGAGAGAAATAAACATTTTCACAAAATCATTTAAAAGTCGCACAATTTATAAAGGTTTTCATTTAAAAAATATTTTTGTATTAATGTTTCCCATACCAATTTTAATCATTTGAAAGAAATTAACACTTTAAAACAATCATTTCTACAAAAATAAATCCCTAAAATCACGTTGAAAACATAGACATTTATTAAAAGATTTAAAAAAATAAATATTTTAAAACATTTAAAATGATGATCTAGTTAAAGAGTATCTTATATAAAAACATAAAATATTCCCTTTTAAAAAAATTTAATAAACATAGACATATATGATAAATATGTCCCAGTAGATAATTACAGATAAACAATCTCAAATAATAATGAGATTGCCGAAATAACACTTACATTGTACTTTCTTTTAGTCAAGGGTACGTTTAACCTCATGTATAATGACCATAGTATGTTATTAAATTATAAAAAACCATATTAATATTTATCATATAATACTAGATTCATTTATGGATTTATACAACCAATTTAATAATAATTTCTATGTTAAAATAAAATTTCGGGAAATAATTGATTTTTTTATCATACTTGTTTTAACTTGTTATTCTTGATTGTATAGCTTATATCATGATTTAATTGCTCCCAGAATATAAAAAATTATTAATTTATCTTATATATTCAAAATATAAATGTGTATAATATATATATATATATGGAAAACATCATTTATGGAGATGGTAGGTCGTATGTAGGCATAAACGTCATTTCCATTTTCATATTGAATTGAACGGATGTAAGTTAATGATATATATGTAAATACATAAATAAACTCACAAAAACAAACACACACACACACACATATATTTTCAGTAGAAATATTAGTTCATATATTACATACTTATTAATAATATATATTTTTATAATTTTCATTGATTGGTGAAAGTGGAAATGGATCTCATCGCGTCGGGGAGACGGTAAGTCGTACATACGCACGAGTGATGATATCATTATATTAATGGTGAAGTAGTATGTAATTGTATAGTATATAATATATAAAGAATAATTAGAATGTTTTATTTATTATTTACATCAATTATACTCATTATCATACACATCCAAATTATGAAGTGTTGAATAACAAACTACACCACGACGTGGAGATGGTAAACCGTACGTACGCACGTATGGTGTATTTTTCAATCATAGGATGTATAAGATAATGAAAATGATTGTACCAAATTTATAATAAAATCATAGTATGTATAAGGTAATGGATTTTTTTTATGGAAACAATAAATGAAGAGAATGTGGAAGAAGAAAAGAACATTGAAAGAGGTGATGAAATTATCGCATCTTCTTCGGGTTCTTCCTTTTGATTTGAAAAAAATGGATCTTTATGTTGTAATTATGATCAATGTAAGGCCTCTAGGATAAATTGAGGGTAGTTGGTAGAATAATTCAGCAAGGTTTGGCTGATCCATATGGCATTGGAGGTTTGAATTTAAGATAATGAGAAGTACCCATTTATAAGGGAGTCGAGGGGTACCTTAAGAAAAGATTTAATTATTAATTTATTATAAATTAATTTTATGTATATAATTTCTAAAAATATATCTTTTCACATGATATGGTGGGGATGGGTAAAAATATTCCCGAAAAATAGGTTGTAGACAAGCGTAGTTTACCATAATTACCTTATCTTTTATATTTAACTCTTAGTAAAATAGTTTAACTATTACAATGTCTTCTTATATTTTTAAATTACATGGTTAATAAACATACTATAAAACAAAAAAAAAATATCAAGTGGTCACTTAATGAAATATATATCATTATATAATTCTTTTGTCTGATCCTTAGATTTGTAGGAATATTATATCATTTAATAATATAGTATTTGGTTTTAAAACACATTAATGTCAATTTTGACACTATTTAGTATTTGGTGTTTGTGAAAGTAAAACAAAAATTATTACCTAGAAAAAAATACTTTAAATCAACCCTAACATGTCATATTAACCGAGAAAATTCGTGTAACACATGAAAAGTATCAATTTACATTTATTTTGATATTTATAATATCAATTATTTTATTATTTCATTAATAAGGTAATTATTTCATCATCATGGTGTCATAAATAAATTTAATTATTTAATTTATAAAAATTATAAATAAAATTCCATGATTTATGAAATATTTTTATATTTATAATTAATATTTATTGTCTAATTAATATTATTTATAACCCTATATTAAAATTTTTAGTTATTAAACATTGAATTTAACACTTTAAACACTTCTTTAAATAAAATAATAATAAATGTCCTTATCTAATCCAGGTGAATTAAAAGGATAATATTTTATTCCTAATGTTTATTTGGGTCTAAATAAACTTATCCAATAGAATTATTACATATTTTAGGGTAATTATAATATCATTTTTACCTTTATTTACCCCATTTACATTAAACTATGGTAAATAAAATTCAAAAGTAACTATCCTCCAAAAATTATTTCCATCCTATTGAACCTCATTTTACATAATAAATTCAACTTTATCTCTCAAATTTTTTAAATTCAATTCATTGAAGTGCTAAAATAGTGTTTTATGCAAATTTTCAAATGTTCCTAGAAGGTGGGTAAAAGACATTAAAAATTTCAATAAAATATTATACATATAATATTATTATAAAAGGAATCCAATTGATTACATTAAACTAATATAGGTGTTATATATCTATTTTTACTTTAAAATAATTTTAAATATAAATAATAATTATATAAATAAATTTTTCTTTTAAACAGTAACTTAGTGTTTTTCACTATTCATCAAAAATTGAATGTTTTTAGAAAAATTACAACTATTCACCCAAAGATAATTTTGATATTCGAAATTATAAAATGATTTCTATTTTACAAAATTCAAAACATTAAATTTTCATTAATTAATTTTAAAGAAATTCTCGTTATCAAAACTAGAAAGCGTGTTTTTGAGAAATAAAAACTATCAAAAGATTTATATGTGTTTATGTCCAATTTAAATTTAAAATTATTTCCAATGAAAAAAATTGGATTAAATGATAGACATATAATCTTATTATACTTCAAAACCATTCAAATTTATAATTTAACAATATAAATTATTTTTATTTAAAAAGTTGTTTTCAATTAAAATTCAGTATTTTCATTATTCATCAAAATATGAATGTTATCAGAAAAAACCAAAAATTTATCCATAATAACTTCTTATGTCCTGAGTCTAATGAAAAAGTTTCTTTGGTAAAATTGAATATATCAAATTATCAAATGTTGAATTTAAAAAGGGTTTTCCATTAAAAGGTTTTAAAATTGCTTTTTTTTTTGAAAAATACATATTTTATCAGAAAAATTGATTTTGTTCTTATATTATGTCTATGAAACACATAATATGGATGTTAAAATTATATGGAGTATATAAAATTCAAGATGTAGTAAATATTATTCATAACTGCTTTTTGAATGAATAGTTTGGTAAGTTGTGGTGCGCTCAAACTCGGTGTTGCGTGTAGCGCAAGCTGTTGAATTACTTTTAAAAGATAATGTACTATGAAATCTTGGGGTGTTACATTACATGAAATAAAATTACACATCCTGAAATGGTCGATGTAGAAGCCTCTTACAACACATGCATTTTGTCATTGGGTTATATATCATGTAACTTTCTAAATCTATATATATATTGCGACCCCTAATTCACATGAAAATGCAACAATATCTAAAATTGTGTCCTAATTTATTCTTTATTTCTTTCCCATTTTCTTCCAAAAATTTTATATTTATTTATTTTATTCTTTTATGTATTTCTTTTTTTATCAAATTCTATCTCAAGGCTCTTTTAGTTTTTTTATTTTATCCAAACTATGAATCCAATTCCATTTTACATTCATTAGAAAACATCCATTGTCTTATTAATTGTTTCTTCATTGAATTTATTATTTAATTTTATTTATATTATCTCAATTGTGGATTGGTTTAATTTAAACTAATTAATCATTATGTCAAGATGGTTTCCTATTTCTGTGCTTTTATTTATTTACCATCTTGCATGGGTAATCTACATAGGGTTTGCGGTCAAGATTAACAGTGGATTTTAGACAAATTAATATCTAAATAAAATACTTTTAACCATATGTCTTGTAATTAGGTTAGTGATAATATTTAATCTCATTATTATTAATATACCATGACTACCAAATATGCAATTGAAGGACCCTTACATAGCGAGTGTAGAGAAAGCTATGACCAATAGTCTGTGATTTATTTTTCCTAGAAGCTGGCCCTCTTGAACTTAGGTTCTAGACTATATATGGACGAAAAAGTAGTCTCCTACTAAGGTAGATTCAATTGGTTGGACCATGACCAATCAATGAACTTTAATATACTATTTATTATAATCATTCAGTTTATCCAAATATAAATTTAGGTTTATCGTTTTTCTATACCCTAAAATTGACCAAGAAATATTCTTTTAATCTGAGCTAAAACCCATGATGTATAGTTTTATAAAACATAAACCTGATAGAGATAATGATGAATACTAAAAAAGGTTCTTACTACTAGTATTATTTCCTATAAGTTGTCCCTATGGGTTTGACCCCACAATACCACTATGCTATACTATTGTATCCATGTGTAGATTCAGATATATAAATTCTAATCTAATTAACAACCACAAATAATAAATGATGTTTGGTGGGTCAATTATCTTTTAGAGGAGTTTCCTGTGTAGGGACCTACTTTACATGAGGTAGATGATCCAATATATTATCATACACAAAATGATATGTTGGATTCATGCAATTTGTTGTAGCATGTTATGCTGCCTAACTGAATGCCTTACCCTCCTCAAGATCAAACACGTCTATAATATGATTTTGATGAGTATTATTTAATGATATTATAAATGAACTCAAAAATACCATACCAAACAATCTAATATAAATTCTTTGACTTACTAAATCATGGATCCCTCTACCATGTGGTGTATGATACTGTATTAACATTAGTCTATATATGGTACACACATGAGCTATTTTATAAGATAAAATCTCATCATAGGTATTCCCTTGATAAGAAAATATGCATGTTTATCCCAAATGTTGACATATTGTGCCTGTTACCATCTCTAGTCGACATCCAACCTCTTGTCAGCTTTAGGGAATAATGTATTATAGGTTGTTTGAGTGCCAATGGAATATGAGGAATGCATCCAAACTGATGCATAACATTATCAATTTGGTTCCACTAAAAAATGAATTTTTATGAGATGCATTAAAACTGTAACATCACCAATCCATGCATCATAGTTTATAAGAATAAAGTCAGATATACCCTAATATGGATATCATGGAATCTACAATGACTATGGAAAATGTAATTTTTTTAATAATTTATAAAAACTATATTATTTTTAAATTATTTATTCAATAGAATAATTTATTTATATACACCTATATTTAGTAGAAAATCCATCACGATATGGTATGCATCAGAATGATATCTCATTTTCATCATATAATAGTTTTCTTGACAACACCTATACAATATAGCATAGAAATTTATAAATAATAAGAAGTTCTGTCAAATAATTAATATTAGCATAAAAATAAAAAATTTGATTATCCAAAAAGGTTTCTATGAAAATATTTACAAAACACGTCCATGGGATGTTCTAGATCATTAATTATAGGGGATAATGGTGGTAAAATTCTCCCCTAACAACATATGAATGAGGATGAAGGATCCCCCAAGTTCACTATAATATGATCAATATATAGTGCATAATTCTATACATGCATATTATAAGCATGTATATTCTCAACTGCAGTGATCGATTCATGTTTTTCCTATAATGAGGAACAAAATATATGCACGGTCATCATGAATGATAGTATTATCATTAGCATCAATAGGTAAAATGTGAAGTACATTTCAAGATATATTACAGATAAAGAACTTCCATATGTATCAGTATAATATCACATAATTTCTTGGCCTAGAAATCACTGTACTATCTTAGACTAAAATCTGTAGGTGGGGACTTTAACATCAGTTCCCTAAAATGGTATATTGTGCACAAATGCCTTATCCCCTAGGGTGATATTCATTGTTCCCTCAACCATGAAGAAATTTTGATTATTAGTTCTCTATCTTCTATTGAGGGAAGTATGGTATTGCTGATAAAATAATATAAAATATGATATAAAGGCCCCATAAAAACAAGTACATCAAAGGTATTGTGCAATAAAAGTTGGAGGATGCAATTGATGATAATGGTGTTCACTATGCACCCTGACCCGTCAAACCTCACGAATTGCTAGCACATCCACCAAAACATGTATATAATTCTCAGCAAGTAGACTAGTATCCTCTATATCTACAAATAAAAACTAAACAATTATTAGGTAAGTGTAAAACAAATATATCATATCATATCTATTAGAATGTTTTTGACATTAAAATGTATGATACATTTTTTATATTAATACGATATACTCTTTTTGAATATGGAAACATGGATTGATATTTTTTTATCATAGAGAGTAATGTATATATTTATATCTATGTTACTATTGAAAACTCATCTTCATCATTATCTATTTATATTCGTATCATATTAGAGGATAAAATTATCTCAAAATCCTAGGATTGAATTTCAAACAGTATTATGACTTTCTATCATTTACAATCCTTGAGGAACAAATTTTTTATTGTATATTTTAATTTCTCATCATAATTTTTATTTCTATAAACCGTCTTTGTCCATATTTCACAAATTAATCACTAACTATATAATGAACCATAAACAGTTCACAAAAACAACTAACCTTACTAGTCTTTTAAATTAATGTAAGATTACTTATTTCCTTCTCAATTACTGAATCTTAAATTGATTTGGAGTATTATGTGAAACTCCAACTAAAAATAAAATCTGTAATATTTTTAATATATGTTTTACTTATTTCCATCTTTATCAATTTTTAACATTCAACATCCATATTTTATATTTCCATTATTTTTTAAATCTAATACGCCTAATACGCCTAATATCATAATATAGAATATATTTTATATTAAATCATTCGTTATTATTCTTCCTCCATTTATTATTCTCACTTTTTTATCTTCATATGTACTTGTAAAAACATTTCATATTTACTATGATCACCAATTTCCTAAAATCATTTTCATTTTGAAGAATAACTTTATGATTTAGAAGAAACATGTTTAATAGACTTGATAAAACATTATAGTTCATTGATTATTTTTAGAAGGCATATTTTTAAACGCATATGTAATATATTTTTAGAATGTTGATTTTCAATCCTTGAATCTCTTGAAAAACCAACCAAAATGACAACCTATGGTCGAACCATAATACAAATATTAAAATTTTTGGACATTTTATTTTTCTCCGAAAATTCATCATCAGGGATGTGAATGATAAATCATTACACAAATGATTGGGAATAACTTATTGTTATGAATTTCCTTATGAGATATATTTATTCTTAGATTCTTTCCTTATTATTGAGGCTAGTATATATCATTCTGAATCCTAATAATATTTAGCCTAAATTGTAGTCAAAATTTATTGAGGAAATGTATCAGTATACGATGATATTTAGTAATTGGGAAAATTCAGGGCATCCCAATAGGTGTCCGAGTGAATTATTATAATTAAAAATGGTTTCTATTTATTACATTGAATAAACATATAAATCCCAAGAAATTTTCATAGAAGTATATGCCATAATGGAGTAATTGTATAGAATCCAAAATGACTAAATGTTTTCAAATTCATAATTCCTCTCATCCTACAATATCAGTAACAATCAATTTCTCTTACCTATGATGGGGTCCGGAGACTCATCCAATTCGAATCAACTTTCTTCACAATTGAAAAATTACAATAAAAATTTTGAAGTTTCATTGTTATTATAAATCATTCACTATAAGTTTCAATCATACCCTAGCCCCTGATGAATCCCATTAGAAATCTATCATCCTCTTTCTATGAAGCACATTACAGACCAATAAAATGTCACTTGAACAAGGTCAATTAAAAGAATCTTGACAATAAATTTGAATATGAAATTGATGCACTAAAAAAAATCTTTTGTTCATTGTCTATATGTATTTCCACAATCATATGCTAATGTAAAATTCACTATTGGAATATACATATTAAAGTCATACACTTGCTGATTATCCAAAAAACTTATTCCAAATGATACTAAAACCATCACCTATATAGATTATATACTACATTAAAGTAATCATAATATATATGAATTAATATTATCATTACATTGAAACAATAAAAATAATGATAAATAGATTGCATACCATACCACATGGTATCCTTACCAACCACTTCCTCATAAAAAGTGTTTCACACATTTACAGAAATGTGTCTAATGTAGTATTGATGATATACATTTGGGGATGTCCATATAAAAAATATGTATTGATTTCAACATTTATCTTCAGGCGAAAATTAGATATAAAACATGTAACACCCCAAGATTTCATAGTACGTTATTTCTTCAAATTAATTCAATAACTTGCACTACACGCAACACTGTGTTCAAGCGCACCACAACTTACCAAACTAGCCGTTCAATATAGGTTATGAATAGTATTAACTAAATTTTTAACCTTATATAATATTTTTTATTTTTTAATCCATGAAATGAGTTTCTTAGACATAATGAAAAAACAAAATCATTTTTTTCATATAAAAGAATTATTTTTTAAAAAATTCAATTTTACAGCCTTTTAATGGAAAACCCTTTTTAAATCCAATATTTAAAAATTTTATATATTAAATTTGACAAAATAAACTTCTTATTTAGAATCGGGACATAAGAATTTTGTTTCAATAAATGTTTGGTGATAACATTCATATTTGGGTGAATAGTTAAAAATACTATATTTTAATTGAAAACAAATTTTCTAATAAAAATAATTTATAGTGTTAAATAATACATTTTAAAGGTTTGGAAGTATAAATATATTATATTATTACCATTTAATCCAATTTTATTCATTGGAAATAATTTCACTTTGATGTTAAACATAAACAAGTATCAACCTTTTGTTAGTTATAATTTCTTAAAGTCATGTTTTTTCGTTTTGACAACGGGAATTAATTTTAAATTCATAAATGATCTTATATGTTTTTAACTTTGTAAAATATAATTAATTTTTGAATTCCGAATAACATAATTATCTTAATGTGAAATTTTGGTAATTTTATGAAAACATTCATTTTTGATGAATTATGAAAAACACTGTGTTATTGGTTAAAACTAACTTTTTATATAAATAATTATTTATTTTATTTAAATTTATTTGATATCAATATATATACATAATACCTATATAAGTTCAATATAATTCATTGGATTCATTTTATAATAAGTTGAGATATATAAAAAATTTATTGAACTGTTTACCGTCTTTTACTCACCTCTTAGGAGCATTTGCAAATTCGAGTAAAACATAATTTTACTACTTCTGTGAGTTGAATTTCAAAATTTCGAGAGACATGGTTAAAAGCAGTAAATAATATTATGTTCAATAAGATGAAAATAATTTTTGGTGAATAGTAATGTTTTACTATTATTACCACGATTAAAAGTAAATAGGGTAATTAATGGTAAAAATGATATTATTATTACCCGAACGCATGTCCAAATTCTATTGCATAAATATAATTCGAACACAAAAATCATAGGAATTATATATAAATCTATTTTCTCCACTTGGATTAGATTATAAATTTTATTATTATTTTATTTAAAGAAGTTTTAGAAGAGTTGAATTCAATGTATAATAACGAAACCATTTTTAATATAGTGTTACACATAATATAAACTAGACTATAAATATTAATTATAAAGCTAAAATTATTTCCTATATAAATTTATTTCATTTATCATTTTTAGACACAAAATAATTAAATTTATTTATGACACAATGGTGATGTATTATTTACAATATTAAAGAATGATTAAAATAATTGAGATTATTAATGTCAAAATTAAATTTAATATGATACATAAGATGAATTAAAAAAAATTATAGGTTAATATTACATGTTAGGGTTGATTCAATAATTTTTTTTAAAGTAATCATGATGTAATTATTTTTACAAAAATCAAATACCAAATAATGTCAAAATTTAAATAAAATAGTTTTTAAAACAAATACTATATTATGGGTTGATGTAATATTCCTAAAAATATAAGCTTCAGACAAAAGGCTTAAATAATATTATATATGTCATTAATGAACCACTTGAGGTTCTCTTGGAGGTTTACATTATGTTTATTAACCATATAGTTTAAGAATACAAGAAGACACGGTAAAAGATAAACTATTTAACTATGAGTTAAATTTAAAATATATGGTAAAAATGGAAACCTAAACTTGTCTAAAACATATCGGATGAATGGTTTTCTACCCATAACCACCGTATACTTTATATCATTCATTTTGGAGCCATTAGAAACCAAAAAATATTTTATTATAAAATAATATTTTATGTTTTTCCTAAGGGGCCCTTCACCCCTCTTATAAAAGGGACCTTCCCATTATATCAAATTCACAACTCGAATAACATCTCCTAGGTGTAAATATCTATTATCTTGATCTTCTTCTGTATTAATTTCCATTCAAAATTAACGTTTTGAAGCTCATATAGGGATTGTCAAGGGAAAATCCCAATTATGCTACCACTTTTCTGATCTCTGAAAAACGATCATTGTTTGAACTGAGTCACCTGGATAAGGCCATCATCTCCATTGTCTATATTGAAAGGATCTATTAAAATGTTATATTTATATTAGTTGGGATATCACTATTCAACAACTATATTATAAACTGTAATGATAAATAATGGACATTAAAACCCAATAATAATAATAATAAGTACATGGGTTTTCTATTTACATATGACATTAAAAGAAAAGGAATTTTATAATAAAATTATCGGGTCATTAAAATAGAATTATAAAAATTGAGTGTCTGTGTTGTCATCGAGGTCAAGTTATTATAGTGGTATCTGAGGCAGTACCGAGATAGAAGTACAGTGGCACTAACTAGGTTGAAATGTTGGATCCATAATGAGAAATTATTCTTGGGGGGGGGGCTAACATACTAGAAAGTTAAAGGGTTAAAAGGATATATTTTATTACCCATGTCAATATGGTGTAAATTTTTTAGGATTACTACGTTATTAGAACTATATAGTTAAATAATCTTGAAATAAATAGTATTTACATGATGCGTGTCCTCTTAAGAGGTTTCTCAAGGTATGTGTGGGTGAGGAAAAATCTCACTGAAACAACATGTTTTCGCTTGTGGGGACATTCATTAGTATGACTATTCAATCGCACATGTGGGTGAGAACTAAAGTGTGAAAACATGTTTCTATTGGGAAAATAGTTTCTGATAGAAGATGAGAACACAATGACTATATTAATCAGGTGGTATTACTATATTATTTTGGGGCCCAGTTGCTACAAAGATCCCCCCTCATTAGGTCCTAATATATGACATGATAATGCTACTTGATATATATATATATATATATTTGTTTTTTATGCAATTACATATATCTTATTCACTTAATTCTATTCAATACGATACGAAAACAGAAACAATGTTTATGCGTACGTACGGACTACGGTCTCCATAAACGGTGCTATCCATTTCATATATATATCTATTATAAAAATGTATATTCTAAATATATATGATATATAAATCAGGTTTTAAATTCTGTATGTATTTATGTCTTGATCTATGTGATATAATTATCTATAACTAGTTAAAACACATTCGATAAAGAAAGCGATGGTTTCCCAAAATGTTAATTTAACATGAAAATTATAATTAAATGGGTTGTATAAAGTCATAAATGAATCATGTATGATATCAAAAATATTAATATGGCTTGGGTATAATTTAATAACACACAATGGTTTTCATACAAATGGTTAAACATACCCTCGACTAAAAGAATGTGCTAGGAAAGGGTTAACTTCACAATCTCCTAATTATACGAGGTAGTTTTTACTTAAGTATCTACTGGGACATATTTATTATCCATGTCAATGTTTCATAAAATATTTTTCAAAGGGATTATTTTTATGGGACTTTTTACTAAAACATCATTTTAAATGTTTTAAATATTTATTCTTTTAAATCGTTCTCATTAATGTCCATGTTTTCAAAATGGTTTTTAAGGATTTATTTATATGGACATGAATGTTTTTAAAATGTTAATTACTTTGAAAAGTTTCAATGTGGTATGGGAAACTATGATTAAAAAATGTCTTTAAATGTCTTCCTTTTTAAATTGTGTGACTATTAATTGTTTTCATGAAAAGGAGATATTTCTCTCTATGAGTTTTACAAATCATTTTCATATATATCAATATCCATTGATGGATTTAAAACTTGTTTTTTGTTGATTATTTATGATACAAATCATCCTTATTGTATTGAAGTATTTTTTATATGTTTGACTATGGATGTGTTATTTTTATACCATTCAATGTTTATGGATAAAATATTGGCATTTCGTATGCTAGTTTTAATACGAATGTTTATGATATGTTTCAACCTTTTCATATGAGGAATTATGTGGACTTAGTAAGTGACGTGTGGAGATCGCTATACCTCCTCAATGCATCAGTAGGTCTTATGAGACAATCTATAGTCTTTTAATAAGTCATTGACAAAAATTTTATTTGTAGTCTTGGCACAAGGCCTTCACTATAGGGTAATGATGTCCAGCATTAGGCATTCCCTAATTATGAAATTAGTTAATACATGTGATTATTCTACTAATATAATATCCATGTTCATGTTTATATGGTAATGTTTTATTTATTTTGGACATCTTATGTTCTTGTTTATGTTTAAAAGGACATTATTTTTATTACACATCTTGCCTTAAAATTTTATAGCTTCCACTAAATTATTTACCCTTACTGATTAGCTGAGCTCACCCATTTCTTATGTTTTATTTTCCCAAGATCCCAATAAGTGTTTTATGTTTGAGATGCATGGTTAAGATAAGGTAAAAATGACATTCTCAAAGGATTTTTCTGTTATGTATGTTAGAAAGTGTAATGTAATGTTCATGTATGCAATATATTTTCCAAGACTACTAAACTAATCAGTCTTTCGAGACTTGATTTCATTTTTATCATGAAAATGTTATGTAATAATGCACAGAATCTGGGCTTTTGAGTTCGGGGCGTTACAGTTGTTATCGGAGAAAGTTTGATAAAAACCTTGGAAACTAGATTTAGATAATCTTTGATTATAGCACATTAACCTAATATAGAATTTGAGGATTATTATAGAAGAACTTCCTAGAATTTTTGTAACATAGGGATTTTGTGAGTTTTCCAAGAAATTAATCTATGTCTTGATACAAGCTGGTAGAGGTGGATCTGACACATAAGTACCTAGGGGTAAAACCCGAAAACAACGCTTTGAGCTAGACTCGAACGGGAACTGGTGCACGACAACGGGCCTTGATTCACTCTAGGTTACGACACTCCCGGGGGATATGGTTAAGATAATTCTCATTTTATTTATAAGTCATTATGAATATTTACGAGTATATACCTCTTTAAATAAAATATTTTTATGATTGCAGATTATGTCCATAAACTGTTCAATTTAAGTTAGGTATTTTACAAGTTTGGAATTATTCATTACAATTCATAAACTGACCTAGTGTATGCCAATGTTTAGAAATGGTTCCCAGTAGAAGGATTGAGAACTCCAATAATTTTTATGATCCAAAGAGTAAGAAGGGTCATATCATATATGGTATTATGCCAAAATTTAGATGGGAAATAGTTTCCCATGAATTCTCAACATATGAAGAAATAATATCAGGTGTTCGTAAGATAAGTAAGGAATTATTTGAGTCTTATGGCTTTGAAGGGAAGAAAGAGAAGAAATGGATGGTAGAGAGAAAGAAGGATAAAGGGAAGAGGGGAAAGAATGATTTTCCCATATGTGGTAAATGTAGAAATAATCACCTTGTTAAATGATTGAAGGGAATGTGAGTTTGTTATAAGTGTGGATAAAAAGGAAACCATATATGTGATTACAAGGGTATGAAAATGTTTTCGAATTTAAAATGCTTCATCTACAAGGAGTTGAGACCCTACGCGAATCAATGTCCAAGTCATAAGAGTGTACCACAAATGATGTTATTGAATAATAATCAAGTTATGATACTACCTTATACGAAGATGAATGACTAATGTTCTTTTGTTGTTATTATAGAATTATTGAATTCGAGTGTTGTATCAACAGTATACTGGTTATATGAATTATGAAGATAAATTAGGATTGTGCTGCAGTACTATTTTAATTAGGATTTGATATTATGTGGTTCTAAGAAAAGTGACTTAATAGTAAGCTATACTTTTTTTGAAAATACATGGTTGAATGAAAGGTAATCCTTAATATGGTCTTGATAATGAGGTAGTGATTTTGGAATAAGAGATGGTTCATTTGGATAAATTATATTGGATATTATTGACTTCCTTGAAACTGATTAATGATTTGTATATTCCATCATTGTTGGAGTTTACAATATTTGTGGATATAAGGAGTATATCCAGTATTCTATAAGGAATAAGGGATCATGAATGTAATCAATAAAGTTTAATTTTAATTTAGGATGGTGTAGTGTTTTAAAAGAATACATGATGAAGGCATTCACATGTTATTACCTGGAAAAAAGGATCTTCATTGTGTTTAACTTCATTATAATTTTTGGATTGAGAGTTTGTATAGAAGTATTTTGGACAAGCCTAAAGGATGGAATGGATTATGTTTGAAATTGGAAACTATTGTTATGGTTATTATTTTATTGTTATAAAATGGTCAAACCAGAGGTCGGGTGACAACTAGTTGTGTCCAAAAAGGCCGCGAGACTTGAAACTGCTACCGAAGAGCGAAACGGGTGCATCACCTACTACTAGAATACATGATGTACTAGTTTTTATAATTTAGTTTTTTTAAATATTCTGACAAATTAATTATAAATTCATTATTTTTGGAACCCTATAGGATTAGGATAAATAGAATTTATTTAAATCTTGTATTGTGAAAGATGAGTTTGTTTTAGGAATTAGTAGAAAGATTAAACTCTACTTTTCAAGTATATATATATATATAATTTTTTCCCTCTTATTAAGACTAAATTTTATCAACCCAATTACAGATGTGGGTTTTTTTGACAAAAGGTATTTTCTATTTTCAACCATTTGTTTTCTAAGATCAGTTTCAAATTGCGAGGATTCAATTTATTGAAGGAGGGAAGAATGTAACACCCCAAGATTTTATAGGATGTTATTTTTTCAAATTAATTCAATAACATGCACTACACGCAATACTGAGTTCAAGCGCACCATGACATACCAAACTATCCATTCAAAAGATATTATGAATAGTATTTACTAAATTTTGAACTTTATATAATACTTATTATTTTAGAATCCATGTTATTGGTTTCTTAGATATAATGAAAAAACAAATTCATTTTTATTAGATAAAAGAATTATTTTAAAAAAATTCAATTTTACCGCCTTTTAATGGAAAACCATTTTTGAATCCCATATTTGAAACATTAATATATTCAATATGACAAAATGAACTTCCTCTTTAGAATCGGGAAATAATAATTTAGGTTCAATAAATTTTGGTTGTTTTTATGATAACATTCATATTTGGGTGAATAGTAAAAAATAGTATATTTTAACTGAAAAGAACATTTTTAATAAAAATAATTTTTATTGTTAAATTATAAATTTTAATTGTTTGGAAGTAAAAATATATTATATTTTTACAATTTAATCCATTTTTATTCATAGGAAATAAATTCACGACGAAATTCAACATAAACAAGTATTAAAATGTTGTTAGTTATTATTTCTTAAAAAAATATTTTTTTCTTTTGACAACAAGAATTAATTTTAAATTAATAATTGAAACATATATGTTTTTACTGTGGTAAAATAGACTTAATTTTTGAATTCATAATATCAAAATTAGCTTAGGGTGAAATTTTGGTATTTTTCTAAAAACATTCAATTTTTGAGGAAAAGTGAAAAACACCAAGTTGTTGGTTAAAACCGGCTATTTATTTAAATAATTATTTATTTTATTTAAATTTATTTTAGGTCAAAATAGATACCTAATACCTATATAAGTTCAATATAATTCATTGGAGTCATTTTATAATAAGTCTAAATATATAAAAATTTTAGTAATCTTTTTACCGTCTATTACTTATCTCTTAGGAGCATTTGCAAATTTGCATAAAAATTCATTTCACCACTTCTGTGAGTTGAATTTACAAAATCCGAGAGACATGGTAAATATCAGTAAGTAAAATGTGGTTTAATAAGATGAAAATAATTTTTGGTGAATAGTAACGTTTTACTTTTATTTACCAAGATTAAAAGTAAATAGGGTAATTAATGGTAAAAATTTTATTATTATTACCATAACGCATGTCAAAATTATATTTTATAATTATAAATCGACCAAAAACAACCATTGGAATAAAATATTAACCTCTTTTCTCCACATGAATTTGATTAGGAAATTTATTTTTATTTTATTAAAAGAAGAGTTAAAAGAGTTAAATTCAAAGTTTAATAACTAAAAAAATTTTATATTGAGTTACACGAAATATAAAATTGACTATTAATATTTATTAGAAAGATAAAATTATTTCCTACATAAAAGGGATATTATTTATAATTTTTTGACATTAAATAATTAAATTTGTTTATGACACAATGATGATGCAGTAATTACAATATTAATGAAAGATTAAAATACTTTTTATTACTAATACCCAAATAAATGTAATTTGAGACTTTATATGAATTACACAAATTTTATATGTTAATATGACATGTTAGGGTTGATTCAATAAAAAAAATTTATGTAATCATGTTGTTATGATTTTTACAAAAAACAAATACCAAATAATGTAAAAATTGACATACAATAGATTTTAAAACAAGTACTATATTATTGGTTTATATAATATTCCAAAAAATCTAAATCTCGTCCAAAAGGATTAAATAATATTATATATGTCATTAATGAACCACTTGAGGTTCTCTTGGATGTTTTGAGTAAGTTTATTAACTATAAAGTGTAAGAATACAAGAATATATGGTAAAAGTTAAACTATTTAACTAAGAGTTAAATCTAAATTATATGGTTTAAATGGTAACCTGGAATTTTCTAAAACCAATTGGTTGAGAGTTTTTCGACCCATAAACACATTAGACTTTTAATAATTTATTTTGGGGACATTGGAAACTGAAAATGATTTTGTTATAAAATAATATTTTATGTTTTTCCTAAGGATCTGCTCACCCCTCTTATAAAGGGCACTTTATCTTCTCTCAAATTCACACCTCCAAATCCTTTTGTATTGGCCCAAACCTACCCAAATATCCTCCCGAATATCCTACCTTTATCCTAGAGGAATTACTTTTGTTTTAAATCAAACCTAAGGATCCATTTTGATGAAATCAAAAGGAAGAACATGAAGAAGAGGTAATGATTTCACCACCCTCTTTCAAGTTATTTTATTCTTCCACTTACTCTTTATTTTTTATTAGCATACCCAAATAAAAACTACATTACCTAATTTATACTGTGATGATATTATAAATATGGTAAAACCATATTCATGAAGTTCCCAGTCAGGATCAAAGTTTCACTGAGAGGTGGAGGGGGTGAATCCGTGATATCTTTTTCTTTTTATGTTTCCGTTGAATTGAAACAACCATCACCTCCTATTAAAGATTTTCTTCTCTGCTGAACACACACAACCACAGGAAGACAAGATTTAAAAGGTTCACTACTCAACAAGAGTAGCTACATCCTTGGTATGGTTAAGAAATAATCAAGTACCACAAAATCCACAAGAAAACAATCCTTTGATGTGGAATACATCAAGTAGGATATACCCTTACACTTGTGTAGCACTTGGAAAACAATCCGTAAGCGCGTGTGCACCCTTTTAGCACAAATAAAGAATTACAGGATTTCAGTGATTCTTTACAATTGAACAAATGTATTCTCTAAGGTATAGATCCTCACTTTCCTACACAGAAGCTGGTAAGAACTCCCATATGCACAACTGAATATGTGCACATACCACGAATTTTTCACGCAACCTTTAAGATACCTTGCACGCATTTCAAATGCGTTTCACATAAAAATTCCTTTTGGGCGTGAAAACAATTTAACGAAACTTTCCCTTCTTTCGCGCAACATTTTCTCTTTTCACGTAGTTGTCCTCTTTTCACACAAACTCCTTCCTTTTCACGCAACTCACATATCGTATAATTTTACGTGCATCAGAGCTCGAGATTTCTTCTAAGTGTCGAGCATTAACAACTGAGAGGGGGTCACCTCATATTTATAGGCATTTTTGACTCCATGTAAAAAACACTAATCTTCTCGTAAAACCCCCATCGTGCACGTAAAAACTATTTCATGCAACTTCATATTTCACGTCATGCTCCAATATTTCGTGCACCGTATTCCATTGCCAATTTTCGAACTTCTGATCTCAAAACACCTTTTGCAAAAAAAACATCATTCCACTATTTCACGCCCCACTCCAACATTTTGCGCAACCTTCGTTTTCCACGCAGCCCATCGATATTTCGCACACAGCTATCTTTTTCGCGCATCCTGCAGATATTTCATGCATCCCACAGATATTTCGCGCAACCCGCTACTATTTCGTGCACCACATTATTTTTTCATGCAACATGCCTAAATTTCCATGAACTCCATTCCTTTGTAATTTTTTGTTGTTCTGTCCTTGAATCATGCCTTGAAAGAAAAATCTAAACCATCTTCAATCTTTCATGATCCATCCATTGCCAAAAAGACATCTTCATCTCCCGATTTTCAGGCCCTAGAATTTGGAAAACACTGGAAAACAACGCCACCTTAAACTGTGCTTTTGTGCCACCCCCAGATTGTCCATTGCTTCGTTATTTATCTCTTCACTACTTCCCATAACCATTCATCGCCTTTTATCATGAACTCCACTATCGTGATATGTATCCTTTGATAGATCAGCTTTAGCATCGTCAGAGTTACAATGGGAAGTACTGAAACATCCCATCTTCCAACAGCATCATTCCTTCCAATCAAAACTGTATAATATTGGCATCATCATTTCTCCCCCATTCCTTTATAAGGCTTTTATCACAAGTTTTCCTAACATATGATATTTGTGAAATACAAATCAGAAAAGCATTGTCTGGTTTCTGATCCTTTTACAAAGTGAATTGATTTATCTTCTTTGACAACAAAATACAACACTCTACAAAGGATAACTCTTCAAACATCCTTATCCATTCAATTTGGTCGCAAAAATTCATTAAATTGTCCATAATATGAATGATAATTTCACCATGTTTGCGTACGTACGACATACTATCTCCATGTCGTGGTGTAATTTGTTATTCAACACTATGTTACATGGATATATATAATGATGAGTAATATGTATATAAATAATTAAAATAAAATGATAATGTCTCTATAAAATTAATATAACATACAATTTCACACCTTTATGAAAATGATATTTTCGCTCGTGCGTACGTACGGATTACCGTCTCCACGACGCGATGAGATTCATTTCCACATTCACCATTTATCGATGATTATAAAAATATATACTACTAAAAAGTATGTAATATATGAAATGATAATTCTACTAGAGATATATATATATATGTGTGTGTATTTATGTACATATATATATCTTATTCACTTAGTTCTGTTCAATACGATACGAAAATGGAAACAACGTTTATGAGTACGTACGGACTACCGTCTCTATAAACGGTGTTTTCCATTTCATATATATTTCTATTATACATATTTATATTCTAAATGTATATGATATATAAATCATTTTTTATATTATAGATGAATATAAATCTTGATCTATGTGATACAACTACGAGTAACAAGATAAAACACATATGATATTGAATGCGATTATTACCCGAAATATTAATTTAACATGAAAATTATTATTATTGGGTTAATATAAAGTCATAAATGAATCATGTATGATATCATAAATCTTAATATGGATCGGGTATAATTTAATTACTCACTATTGTCTTCATACAATAGGTTAAACGTACCCTCAACTAAAGTAAAGTGAAAGGTATGGGTTAAAATCACAATCTCTTTATTATCCGAGGTTGTTTTTACATAAGTATCTACTGTGAAATATATATTATCTATGTCCATGTTTCATAAAAGAGTTTTCAAAGGGATCATTTTGAAGTTATTTTTTACTGAAACATCATTTTAAATGTTTTAAATATTTATTCTTCAAAATCGTTCTCATTAATCTCCAGGTTTTCAAAAATAGTTTTTAAGGATTTATTTATATGGACATGAATGTTTTGAAAATTTTAATTACATTGAAATGTTTCAAAGTGGTATGAGAAACTATGATTCAAAAATGTCTTTAAATGTCTTCTTTTATAAATTGTGTTAATTTTAAATGTTTTTATGAAAAATAGATATTTCTCTCAATGATTTTTACAAATAATTTTCATCTATGTCAACATCCTTTGATGGATTTTAATGTTGTTTGATGTTGATTTATTATGATAAAAGTCGTCCATATCGTATTGAAGTATTTGTGATATGTTTGAATATGGATGTGTTATTTTTAAACCCTTTCATGGTTTATGGATAATGTATTGGAATTTCTTATGCTAGTTTTAATACAAATGTTTATGTTATGTTTCAACCTTTTCATATGAGGAATGTAGTGGACTTAGTAAGTGACGGGTGGAGCCCGATGTAGCTCATTGATGCATTAGTAGGTCTCATGAGACAAACTAGTGTATTGGCACAATTACTTGACAAAAATTTCATTTGTAGTCTTGGAACATGTCCTTGACTATGTGGTAATGATGTCCGGTGTTAGGAATTCCCTTATTATGAAATGATTTATTACATGTGATTATTCGTCTAGTAAAATATTGATGTTCATGTTTATATGGTAATTTTTGATTTATTATGTCCATATTATGTTCATGTTTATGTTTAAAAGGATATTATTTTTATTACACATCTTTCCATAAAAATTTATAGCTTCTGCTAAATTATTTAGCCTTAATGAGCATCTGAGCTCACCCGTTTCTTATGTTTTAATTTCCCAGGATCCCAAGAAGTGTTTTATGTTTGAGATGCTTGGTTAAGGTAATGAAAAAATGTCATTATCAATGTATTTTTTTTGTTGTTTGTTATAATGTGTAATATAATGTTCATGTATGCAATCTATTTTCCAAGACTGCTAAACTGATCGGTCTTTCGAGCCATGTTTTCCTTCTGATCATGCCAATGTTATGTAATAATTCTACAACTCTGGGCTTCAAGGGTCGGGTAGTTACCGTTGGTATCATGGGAAGTATAGTAAAAACCATGGAATCACGATTTTGATAAACTCTGAATAGAGCAGATTACCCTAACATAGAGTTTGAGGATTAGTATAGAAGAACTTCCTAGAATTTTTCTAATATAGAGATTTTGTGAGTTTTATAACTAATAAATCCATGTCTGGTTATGAGTAGGTAGAGGCGGCTCTGGCGCATATGTACCTAGGATTAATACCTGAGAACACTGCTTTGAACTAGACTCGAATGGGAACTGGTGCATGACAACGGGCCTTGCTGCACTCTTGGTTACGACACTCCCAATGGATATGATTTGGATAATTATCATTTTCTTTACAAATAATTATGAATGATTTACGAGTAAAAACCTCCATAAAGAAAATATTTTTATGATTTTGGATTATATCCATAAACTGTTCAATTTATGTTAGGTATTTTACAGGATTGGAATTATTCATTACAATTCTTAAACTAACCTATAGTATGATATTGTTTAGAAATTTTTCCCAGTAGAAGGATTGATAAATCCAACAATACATACGATCCAAAGATAAAAAAGGGTCATATCATTCCTAGAATTAAGACAACATTTAGAAGGGAAATATTCTCCCATGTGTTCTCAACATATGAAGAAATAATATCATGTGTTTGTAAGATAATTAATGAATTCTTTGAGTCATATGGCTTTGAAGGGAAGAAAGAGAAGATAAGGATGGTAGAGAGAAAGATGGATACAGGGAATATGGGAAAGAAGGATTTTCCCATATGTGATAAATGTGGAAATAATCACCATGTTAAATGTTTGAAGGTAATGGGTGTTTGTTATAAGTGTGGATAAAAAGGACACAAAGTACGATAACTCAAGGGTAAGAAAAAGATTTCAAATATAAAATGCTTCATATACAAGGAGTTGAGACCCTACACAAATCAATGTCCCAGTCATAAGAGTATACCAAAAATAATGTTATTGGATAATAATAAAGTTATGATACTACCGTAGATGAAGAGGAATGACGAGTTTTCTAATGTTGTTATTATAGAATTATTTAATTTTAGTTTTGTATCAACAGTATACTGGTTATATGAATTATGGAGATAAATGAGGATTGTACTGCAGTACAATTTTATTGAGGATTTTTTATTACGTGGTTCTATGAAAACTGACTTAATAGTAAGCTACAAATTTTATAAAATACATTGTTTAAGGAAAGGTAATCCTTAATATGGCCTTGATAATGAGGTAGTGATTTTGGAATAAGAGATGGTTGATTTGGATAAATTATATTGGATATTCTTGAATTCCATGAATCTAATTAAGGATTTGTATATTCCATCATTGTTGGAGTTTAAAAAATTTTTGGATAGAAGGAGTATATCCTGTATTCTATAAAGAATAAGGGAGCATGAATGTAATCAATAAGGTTTTATGGTAATTTAGGGTGGTGTAGGGTTTTAAAATAATACATGATGAAAGCATTCACATGTTATTACCTGAAAAAAGAGATCTGCATTGTGTTTAGCTTCCTTATAAATTTTGGACTGAGAGTTTGGATAGTATTATTTTGGACAAGTCTAAAGGTTGGAATGGATTAAGTTTGAAACTGGATACTATTGTTATGTTTATTTTTGGATTTTTATAAAATGGACAACCCAGAGGTCGGGAGACTACTAGTCATGTCTGGCAAGGCCGTGATACTTGAACCTGCAACCGAAGATCAAAAAGTGTATATCACCTACGACTAGACTACATGATGTACTAGTTTGTATAATTTAGTTTTTTTAAATAGTCTGACAAATTAATTATAAATTCATTATGTTTGGAACCCTATACGATTAGGATAAATAGATTTTTTTGAAATCTTTTAGAGTGAAAGATGAGTTAGTGGTAGGAAGTAGTTGAAGGATGAAACTCTACTTGTCAATTATATATATATATATATATATATATATATATATTTCCACTTATTAAGACTAAATTTTATCAACCAAATTTCTGATGTGGGTTTTCCCACAAAGGTATTTTCAATTTTCATCCTTTTGTTTTCGAAGAAAAATTTCAAATTGCGAGGACAAAATTTATTAAAGGAGGGGAGAAGGTAACACCCCAATATTTCATAGTATATTATTTTTCTTCAAATTAATTCAATAACTTGTACTACACACAATACTGAGTTCAAACGCACCATGACTTACTAAACTAGCCATTCAAAAGAGGTTATGAATAGTATTAACTAAACATTGAACATTATATAATCCTTATTGTTTTTTAATCCTTGTTATGGGTTTATTAGACTTAATGAAAAACAAATTCATTTTTTTCATATTAAAGAATAATTTTTTAAAAAATTCAATGTTTCCGCCTTTTCATGGAGAACACTTTTTAAATCCAATATTTGAAACTTTTATATATTCAATTTGACAAAATAAACATCTTCTTTAGAATCGGAAAATAAGAATTTAGTTTCAATAAATTTTTCGTGTTTTTCGGATAACTTTAATATTTGGGTGAATAGTAAAAATAGTATATTTTTACTGAATTTTTTTTTTAATTAAAATAATTTTTAGTGTTAAATTATACATTTTAATGGTTTGAAAGTATTAATAGATTATATTTTTACCATTTAATCCAATGTTATTTATTGGAAATAATTTCACTATGAAATTTTACATAAACAACTATCAATCTTTTTTTAGTTATTATTTCTTAAAAACAAACGTTTTGGTCTTGACAAAAAGAATTAATTTTAAATTTATAAATGATAATTATATTTTTTGAATTTGGTAAAATAGACATAATTTTGGAAGTCAGAATATATAAATTAGCTTAGGGTGGAATGTTGGTATTTTTCTGAAAACATTCATTTTTTGATGAATAGTGAAAAATACTTAGTTATTGGTTAAAACCGAATTTTAATTAAAATAATTATTCATTTAATTTAATTTTATTGTAAGTTAAAATAGATACATAAGACCTATATATGTTCAATACAATTTATTAGATCCATTTTATATTATGTTTAGATATATAATAATTTTATTGATCTTTTTTCCGTCTTTTACTTACCCCCTAGGCACATTTTCAAATTTCCATAAAACATATTTTTACCACTTCTTTGAGTTGAATTTAAAAAATCCAAGATACATGGTTAATATCATTAATTAAAATGTTGTTAAATAGGATTAAAATAGTTTTTGATGAATAGTAACGTTTTACTTTTATTTACCATGCTGAAAATTAAATATGGTAATTAATGGTAAAAATGATATTATTATTACCCTAACACATGTACAGATTCTATTGGGTAAATATAATTCGACCAAAACCAACCTTAGTAATAAAATATGAACCTGTTTTCTCCATATGGATTAGATTAGGACTTTTATTATTATTTTATTTAAAAAAGAGATAAAAGAGTTAAATTCAAAGTTTAATAACTAAACCATTTTTAATATAGTGTTACATACAATATAAATTCGACGATAAATATTCATTAGAAATATAAAATGGTTTACTACATAATGGTATTTTATTAATAATTTTTAGACAGTAAATAATTAAATTTATTTATGACCCAATGATGATGTAGTAATTATCGTATTAATGACATATTAAAATAATTGGTATTATTAAAACCTAAATAAATGTAATTTGAGGCTTTTGATGAATTAAACTAATTTTATTGGTTAATATGACATGTTAGGGCTGATTCAATCAATATTCTACGAAGTAATCATGCTGTTATGATTAAAAAAAATACCAAATAATATCAAAATTGACATAAAAGAGTTTTAAAAACAAATACTATATTATTGGTTTATATAATATTCCTAAAAATTGAAGGATCTGCAAAAAGGATTAAATAATATTATATATGTCATTAATGAACCACTGGACATTCTCTTGGATGTTTAGAGTATGTTTATTATCCATATTGTGTAAGAATACAAGAAGACACGGTAAAAGTTAAACTATTTAACTAAGAGTTAAATCTAAAAGATATGGTTAAAATGGTAACCTAAACTTGTATTAAACCTATTGGTTGAGAGTTTTGCGACCCATACCCACCATATACTTTAAATTATTTTTTTTGGAGCGATTAGAAACCGAAAATTAGTTTATTATAAAATAATATTCTATGTTTTTCATAAGGTGCCCCTCACCCCTCTTATAAAAGGGAACATTTACTTCTCTCAAATTCACACCTCCAAACCATTTTGGCTCTGCCAAACCCTGCCCACATTTCCTCCAAACTTTCCTACCTTAATCCTAGAGGAATTACTTTTGTCAGAAGTATATCCTATGGATCCCTTTTGATCAAATCAAATGGAAGAACATAAAGAAGAGGTAATGATTTCACCACCCTCTTTCGAGTTCATTTATTCTTACACTTACTCTCACTACTGGAAAATGGGTCTATAACCATGGTTTTATGTATAACCATGGGTATATCCCCACCTATACCCACGGTTTTGGAAACCGTGGGTATAGGGATAGTATCGGGACCTATACCCATGGTTTTGGAGAACCGTGGGTATTGGTCCCCTATACCGACGGTTCTTGGAAAAACCAAGGGTATAGGGTTTTTTTGAAGACCTATACCCATGGTTTTGACAAAAATTTGGGTATAGGTATTGTTCTGCAGACTTATACACACAGTTTTAAAAAACTGTGGGTATATCGTTCCCGCGTTATGGCGGGAACAAAATTTTGTTTTGGTGAACATACGATCTTGAATAATATAAATTTACGTATATAAAACATTAAAACGAATAATGTATTTAGGTTGGTCGGTTTAGAACTCTGGTTTCCATGAGGCAGACCCGTGATCGAATCCTATGGGTATAGATTTTTCAAATATATGTGTAGTATGAATATAAGTAAAGACACGTATATATATAAACCAATAATGTTATTAGGTTAGTTGGTTAGTCCTTTATATTCCTCAGCACAGGTCGTGGGGTCGAAAACTCGCCGATTTATATTTTTCTATTATAACAGTTATATTAATATATTAAAACAAAGGTATATTGAAATATCAGTTGCAGTGTTAGCTCGGTTGGTTGCTGTGACTATGCAGCAAACGGGAGGCGCGGGTTCGAAACCTGACAGCCTTTTATTTTCAAACCGTGGGGTCTGCTGTGTGCCATGCTGGAACATCGGTGTGGCACACTTTCCCCCCCTATACCCATGGTTCTCCAAAACCATGGGTATAGGATGTGACCTCTATACTGATTCCTTTCCAGCCCAAGGTTCCCAATACTGTGGGTATATGCTATATCCACAGTTTTGGGGGTATACCCATGGTTTTGAACCGTGGGTATAGGTTGTTTTTCCAGTACTGTCTTTCTTTGTTATTAACATACCTAAATAAAAACTCAAGTACCTTATTTATACTATTATTATATTATAAATATGGTATAACCATATTACTTACACTATCCATCCTATGAATGATAATGTCACCATGCGTGCGTACATACGGCTTACCGTCTCCACGCTATAGTGTAATTTGTTATTCAACACTATGTTACTTGGAAGGATATAATGAAGAGTAATTTTTATATAAATAATTAAAACAACATGATAATATCTCTATAAAATAAATATAAGATACAATTACACCCTTTTAAGGAAATGATATTGTCGCTCATGCGTTCGTTCAGATTACCATCTCCACGACGCGATGAGATTCATTTCGGCGTTCACCATTCATCGATGATTATAAAAATATATATTACTAATCAGTATTTAATATATGAAATTATAATTCTACTAGAGAGATATATATATGTGTTTGTGTGTTTTATTGTGTTTATTTATGTACTTTCATATATCTTATTCACTTAGATTCGTTCAATATGATACGAAAACGGAAACATCATTTATGCGTACATACGGACTACCGTCTCCATAAATGGTGTTTTCCATTTCATATATTTTTTTATACATATTTATATTCAATATATATTTGATATATAAATCATGTTTTATATTCTGGATGTATTTAAATCTTGATCTATGTGATACAATTAAGAGTAACAAGTTAAAACATGTACAATAAAGAAAGCAATTAGTGCCTGAAATGTTAATTTAACCAGGAAATTATTATTAAATTTTTAGTATAAAGTTATAAATTAATCATGTATGATATCACAAAGATTTATATGGTTCTAGTATAATTTAATAACACACTAAAGTCTTCATACAAAAGGTAAAATGTACCCTTGACTAAAGGAATGTACAAGGTAAGTGTTAACATCACAATCTCATTATTATCCGAGGTTGTTTTTACCCAACTATCTACTAGGGAATATTTATTATACATGTCCATGTTTCAATGAAGCGTTTTCAAATGGATTATTTTTAAGGTATTTTTTACTAAAACATCATTTTAAATGTTTTAAATATTTATTCTTCTAAATCGTTCTCATTAATGTCCATGTTTTCAAAATTGGTTTTAAGGATTTATTTATATGAACATGAATGTTTTTAAAATGTTAATTACTTTTAAAAGATTCAAAGTGGTATGGGAAACTATGATTCAAAGATTACTTTAATGGTATTCCTTTTTAAATTGTGTGACTTTTAAATGTTTTCATGAAAGATTTATATTTCTCTCAAAGATTTTTACAAATCATTTTCATCTATGTCAACATCCTTTGATGGATTTTAAACTTGTTTGATGTTGATTTATTATGATACAAATCTTTAATATTTTATTGAATTATTTGTGGTATATTTGACTATGGATGTGTTATTTTTATACCGTTCATGGTTTATGGATAATTTATTGACATTTCGTATGCTAGTTTTAATACGAATTTTTATGTTATGTTTTAAACTTTTCAATTGAGGAATACAGAGGACTTAGTTAGTGATGGGTGGATCCCGCTAAAGCTCCTTGATGCATCAGAAGGTCTCATGAGACAATCTATTGTCTTTGAACAAGGCCTTGACAAAAATTTTATTTGTAGTCTTGGCACAAGGCCTTGACAATGTGTTAATGAGGTCTGGCGTTAGACATTACCTAATTATGAAATTAGTTATTACATGTGATTATCCGAGTAGTAGAATATCCTTGTGAATGTTTATATGGTAATGTTTGATATATTTTGGACATATTATGTTCATGTTTATGTTTAAAAAGCTATTATTTTTTAATACATCTTTCTTTAAAATTTTATAGCTTCCGATAATTTATTTACCCTTACAGAGCATCTGAGCTCACCCGTTTATTATGTTTTATTTCCCCAGGATCCCAAGAAGTCTTTTATGATTGAGATGCATGTTTATGCTAAAGAAACAATGGCACTATCAAAGGGTTTTTTTGTGTTGTATGTTAGAAAGTGTAATGTAATGTTCATGTATGCAATCTATTTTACAAGACTACTAAACTAATCGGTCTTTCGAGACATGATTTCCTTGTGATCACTCCAATGTTATGTAATAATTCACCAACTCTGGGATTTTGGGGTGGAGGCTTTATAGATGGTATCAGAGGAATTATATTACAAACCCTGGAAACTAGATTTAGATAAACTCTGATTACAGCACATTACCCTAAGATTGACTTTAAGGATTAGTATAGAAGAAATTCCTAAAATTTTGTAATGTATCGATTTTGTGAGATTTCAAGCAATAAATCTATGTCTGGATATGAGCAGGTAAAGGAATATCTAGCACAGATGTACCTAGGGGTAAAACCAGAATACACTGCTTTGAGCTAGACTCGAACGGGAACTGGTGCACGACAACGGGCCTTGCTGCAATCTTGGTTACGACACTCCCAGGGGATATGCTTTGGATAATTTCCATTTTCATTACAAATAATTATGAAGGATTTAGGAGTATATACCTTCTCAAAGAAAATATTTTTATGATTGTGGATTATATCCATAAAATGTTCAATTTACTTCAGGTATTTTACATGTTTATAATTATTCATTACAATTCATAAACTAACCTTGTGTATGTCATTGTTTAGAAATGGTTCCCAGTTGACGGATTGAGAAATCCAACAATATGTATGATCCAAAGAGTAAGAAGGGTCATAAAATTTTTGGTATTAATCCAACATTTAGAAGGGAAATAGTCTCCCATATATTCTCAACATATGAAGAAAAAATATCATGTGTTAGTAAGATAATTAAGGAATTATCTGAGTCCTATGGCTTTGAAGGGAAGCAAGAGAATAAAAGGATGGTAGAGAGAAAGATGGATAAATGGAATAGGGGAAAGAAGGATTTTCCCATATGTGATAAATGTGGAAATAAACACCTTGTTAAATGCTTGAAGGGAATGGGAGTTTGTTATAAGTATGGATTAAAAGGACGCCTAGTACATGATTGCAAGGGTAAGAAAATGTTTTCAAATGTAAAATGTTTCATCTACAAAGAGTTGAGACCCTATGTGAATCAATTTACAAGTCAAAAGAGTATACCACAAATGATGTTATTGGATAATAATCATGTTATGATACTACCTTAGATGATGAGGAATGACTATTGTTCTTATGTTGTTGTTATATAATTATTTAATTTGAGTGTTGTATCAATAGTATACTGGTTATATGAATTATGGAGATAAATGAGGATTGTACTGTAGTACTATTTTATTGAGGATTTGATGTTATGTGGTCCTAATAATGGTGACTTAATAGTAAGCTACACTTTTTGGGAAAATAATTGGTTGAAGGAAAGGTAATCCTTAATATGGTCCTGATAATGATGTAGTGATTTTGGAATAAGAGATGGTTGATTTGGATAAAATATATTGGATATTCTTGACTTCCTTGAAACTGAGTATTGATTTTTATATTCCATCATTGTTTGGAGTTTATAAAATTTTTGGTTAGAAGGATTATATCCAGTATTATATAAGGAATAAGGGAGCATGAATGTAATCAATAAGGTTTTATGGTAATTCAAGATGTTGTAGTGTTTTAAAAGAATACACGATGAGGGAATTCACATATTAATACCAGGAAAAAAGGATCTTCATTGTGTTTAACTTCCTTATAAATTTTGGAATGAGAGTTTGGATAGAAGTATTTTGGATATGTCTAAAGGTTGGAATAGATTAAGTTTTAATTTGGATACTATTATTAGATTACTTTTTAATTGTTATAAAATGGACAACCCAGAGGTCAGGCGACAACTAATCACGTCCAGAAAGGCTGCGAGACTTGAACCCACTACCAAAGAGAAAAAAGGGTGCATGACCTACGACTAGAATACGTGATGTACTGGTTTGTATAATTTAATTTTTTTAAATAGTCAGAAAAATTAATTATAAATTCATTATTTTTGTAACCATATTCGATTAGGATAAATAGAATTTCTTTTTTAAATCTTATAGAGTGAAAGATGAGTTTGTTGAAGGATTTAGTTGAAGGATAAAACTCTACTTGTCATGTATATATATATATATATAGTTTTTTTCCTCTAATTAAGACTAAATTTTGTTAACCCAATTTCCAATGTGGGTTTTCCCACAATGGTATTTTCTATTTTCAACCATTTGGTTTTGAAGAACAATTTCAAATTGTGAGGACACAATTTATTAAAGGAGGGAAGAATGTAACACCCCCTGAATTCATAGTACGTTATTTCTTCAAATTAATTCAATAACATCCACTACACACAACACTGAGTTCAAGCACACCACGACTTACCAAACTAGCTGTTCAAAAGAGGTTATGATTAGTATTACTTAAAATTTTAACATTATATAATCCTTATAGTTTAAAAATTAATTTTATGGGTTCCTTAGACATAATTAAAAAACAAATTCATTTTTTTTATATAAAAGAATTATTTTTTATAAAATTCAATTTTACCACTTTTTAATGGAGAACCCTTTTTAAATCCAACATTTGAAACTTTTATATATTTAATATGACAAAGTAAACATAATATTTTTATCAGGACATTATAATATAGATTTAATAAATTTTTGGTTTTTTCTGATAACTTTCATATTTGGGTGAATAGTGAAAAATAGTATATTTTAACTGAAAACAAATTTTTTAATCCAAATAATTTATAGTGTTAAATTATACATTTTAATAGTTTGGAAGTATATATAGATTATATTTTAACCATTTAATCCAATTTTATTCATTGGATATAATTTCACTATATAATTGACCATAAACAAGTATCAATCTTTTGTTAGTTATTATTTCTTAAAAACAAGTTTTTTGGTTTTGGCAACGAGAATTAATTTTAGATTAAAAAATGAAACATATATATTTTTAATTTGTTAAAATGGACATAATTTTTTAATTCATAATATCAAAATTAGTTTAGAGTGAAATTTTGGTATTTTTCTGAAAACTTACAATTTTTGTTGAATAGTTAAAAACACTGTGTTATTGGTTAAAACCGACTTTTAATTTAAATAATTATTTATTATATTTAAATTTATTTTAGTTCAAAATAGATACATAATACCTATATATGTTCAATATAATTCATTGAAGTCATTTTATATCAAGTTTAGATATATAAAAATTTTATTCGTCTTTTTTCCGTCATTTACAAACCTCCTCAGAGAATTTGCAAATTTGCATAAAACGTAATTTTACCAATTTTGTGAGTTTAATTTCAAAAATCCGAGAGACGCAGTTAATATCTGTAGGTAAAATTTGGTTCAATAAGATGAAAATAATTTTTGGTGAATAATAACCTTTTACATTTATTTAACACGGGTAAAAGTAAATATGGTAATTAATGGTAAAAATGATATTATCATTACCCTAAAGAATGTAAAAATTCTTTTGGATAAATATAACTCAACCAAAAAAACCTTAGGAATAAAATATGAACCTCTTTTCTCCACTTGGATTAGATTAGGACTTTTATTATTATTTTATTTAATGAAGAGTTAAAAGTGTCAAATTCAATGTTTAATAACTAAACCATTTTTAATATAGGGTTACATAAAATAGTAATTCAACTATAAATATTCATTATAAAGCTAATGTGATTTAATAAATAATGGTATTTTATTTATAATTTTTACAAAATAAATAATTAAATTTATTTATGACAAAATGATGTTTTAGTAATTACTATATTAATGAAACATTTAAATAATTAATATTATTAATACCCAAATAAATGTAATTTGAGTCTTTTGATGAATTACACGAATTTTATAAGTTAATATGACATGTTATGGTTGATTCAAAAAAAAATTATGTAATAATGCTGTTATGTTTCTTACAAAAAACAAATACCAAGAAATGTCAAAATTGACATAAAATAGATTTTTAAACAAATACTATATTATTGGTTGATATAATATTCCTAAAAATCTAAGGTTCATACAAAAGGATTAAATAATATTATATATGTCATTAATGAACCACTTGAGGTTCTTTTGGTGGTTTAGAGTACATTTATTAACCATATACTGTAAGAATACAATAAGACATGGTAAAAGTTAAACTATTTAACTAAGAGTTAAATCTAAAATATATGGTTAAAATAGTAACCTAACCTAATATAAAACGTATTTTTTTGAGTGGTTTTCTACCCATAACCACCTTATAGTTTATATAATTTATTTGGGAGCCATTAGAAACCGAAAATGATTTCATTATGAAATAATATTTTAAGTTTTTCTAAGGTCCCTTCACCCCTCTTATAAAAGGGATCTTCCCCTTATCTCAAATTCACACCTCCAAAGCCATTTGGCTCATCCAAATACTACCCAAATATCCTCCAAACTACCCAAAAATAGTACTAGAAGCCATAATTTGGTCTGAAAGATATCCTATGGATCCCTTTTGATCAAATCAAAAGGAAGAACGTGAAGAAGAGGTAATGATTTCACCACCTTCTTTCGAGTTCTTTTATTCTTCCACTTACTCTTTCTTTGTTATTACCATACAAAAAAAAACTCATGTACCTTATTTATATTATAAATATATTATATATATTGAACAACTTTATTCATTATAGTTCCATCCTATGAATGATAATGTCACCATGCGTGCACACATACGGCTTACGGTCTCCACGTCGTGGTGTAATTTGTTATTCAACATTATGTTACTTGGATGGATATAATGATGAATAATATGTATATTAATAATTAAAATAACATGATAAAGTCTATATAAAATTAATATACCATTCAATTTAACATCTTTAAGGAAATTATATTGTCTCTCATGCGTACATACGGATTACCATCTCCACGACGCGATGAAATTCATTTCCACGTTCACAATTCATCGATGATTATAAAAATATATATTAATAATAAATATGTAATATATGACATAATAATGCTAATGGAGAAATATATATATATATATATGTGTGTGTGTGTGTGTGTGTATTTAGTTACTTACATATATCTTATTCAGTTAGTTCCATTCAATACGATACGAAAATGGAAACAATGTTTATACGTACGTACAGACTACTGTCTCCATAAACGGTATTTCACATTTCATGTATATGTCTATTATACATATTTATATTTTAAATATATATGATATATAAATCATGTTTTATATTCTGGATTTATTTAAATCTTGATCAAAGTGATACAATCAAGAGTAACAAGTTAAAACATGTACGATAAAGAAAGAAAAATTTTCCCGAAATGATAATTTAACATGGAAAATATTATTAAATGGGTAGTATAAAGTAATAAATGAATCATGTATGATATCATAAATATTAATATGGTTCTTTTATAATTTAATAACACACTTTTTTCTTCATATAGAAGGTTAAACGTACCCTCGACTAAAGGAAAGTGAAAGGTAAGGGTTAACTTTAGAATTACTTTATTATCTGAGGTTGTTTTTACGTCAGTATCTACTAGGACATAGTTATTATCCTTGTACATGTTTCATAAAAGAGTTCTCAAAGGTATTCTATTTAAGGTAATATTTAATAAAACATCATCTCAAATGTTTTAAATATTTATTCTTCTAAATCGTTCGAATTAAAATCCATGTTTTCAAAATGGTTTTTAAGGATTTATTAATATGTACATGAATGTTTTTAAAATGTTAATTACCTTGAAAAGTTTCAAAGTGGTTTGAGAAATTTTGATTCAAACATGTATTCAAATGTATTCCTTTTTTAATTGGGTGACTTTTAAATGTTTTCATGAAAAAAGAGATATTTCTCTCAAGGAGTTTTACAAATCCTTTTCATATATGTCAACAACCTTTGATGGATTTTAAACTTTTTTGAAGTTGATTTATTATGATACAAATCATCCATATTATATTAAAGGATTTTTAATTTTTTTTACTATTGATGTGTTATATTTATACCATTCATGGTTCATGGATAATGTATTAACATTTCTTATGCTTGTTTTAATACAAATGATTATGTTATGTTTCAACCTTTTTATATGAGGAATAAAGTCGACTTAGTTAGTGAAGGGTGGCGCCCGCTATAGCTCCTCGATCCATCAGTAGGTCTCATGAGGCAAACTAGGGTCCTGGCACAAGGCCTTGACAAAAAACATATTTTTATTCTTGGCACAAGACCTTGACTATGTGCTAATGATGTCCGGCATTAGGCATTTCGTCATTATGATATTAGTTAATACCTTTGATTATTCAACTAATAGAAAATCCATGTGCATGTTTATATGTTAATGTTTGATTTATTTTTTCCATATTATGTTAACGTTTATGTTTAAAAGGCTATTGTTTTTATTAAACATCTTGCCTTAAAATTTTATAGCTTTTGCTAAATTAGTTACCCTTACTGAGCATCTTAGCTCACCCCTTTCTTATGTTTTTTTCCCAGGATCCCAAGAAGTGTTTTGTGTTTGAGTTGCAGTGTTAATATAAGGGAGAAATGGAATTATCAAAGGATTTTTTTTGTGGGATAGAAAGTTTAATTTAATTTTCATTTATTCAATATATTTTACAAGACTACTAAAATGATTGGTCTTTCGAGACATGATTTCCTTGTGATCATGAAAATGTTGTGTAATAATGCACCGAATTTGGGCTTCTGGGGTTGGGGTGTTAAAAACATAAAAAATTAATGTGGGTGTTATGTTTGTAAGTACATTACAAAAAACCAACTTCATAATTTATAAGTTTACTTCCATACTCTGGAGAATTCGGGTGGCATATGTCCATAGTTACTATCATAGGATTCCATAATTAGAAATACCAAAGCATACTTTTAATAAAGAAACAATACATAAATTTGTATAAACTATATTCATAATGGAACTACTTCAATGCACAAAATGAATTCAAAAATCAACCGATGAAATTTAACATGACATTGGTCAAATAAATTTTCTTGGGAAACATGTTCATTAGATTCAAGGTGAAAGAAAATATGGTTGTTTTCATTATTCTTGACAAAAATTTCAATAAAACCTAATAATATTCATCTTAATCACCATACACATTATAAATATACATATTTTTTTCCTCCATAACATTACATATGAAATATTTTAGCCAAAAGTATGTTATTTCCTCTCCCTCAATATGGATATAATAAAATATTAACATGTACTACTCATATTGGAAATAATAGAAGACCCAAATTCTACATCCAATGATATATGATCATATTAAATGATAGAGGGCATGAAATTTATGAAGCCTCAGTCAATGAAATTTTCCACCCTATTAAATAAATTTTAGGAATTTCACTCAATATAAATCTACAATTATCATTGTATTTATCAAACTTATAACATATTTTTTCCATATTGACACCTTAACTAAATATATACAATATATCTTTATGTGAAATAATTTTTTATTCCTTTCTCAGAATCAATTCATGTAAATGATAATCCATCATAAATTTTTTTTTGAACCAAATATATCCTCTATGACTCTAGGAAACTCAGTTACAAATTTGATAATATTCCATTTTCATGAATAAAAACGTGACATAGTTTTAAAAAAATATAAAAGTGGTGGATCATTTATCATTCCTTGATGCTAGTGTATGACCATTGAATTTATAGAAACATAATCACAAACTTTTTTTAACATCATTCCCCTCATTATTGTGTTCTACTTCTATTCCATCATGTGAAAAATATTGATTTTCATATTATTCTTTCATCATGTATAGGTTACCAATTTTTTTCAATTCTTCCACATGATATGGAACAATCCAATAATATTGGGATGGACCTTCTATGTTGACTCTTTTATGCCTCTTCCATCATACAATGAAGGAATCCTACTAGATATTAGAACCCATCATGCATAAATCCATATAATAATTATCAGAAAGTTATTGAAATAATATTTCTACTTTCAACTAGTCCTCATCATCATGTAATGAATAAGATATATTCTATAGCATGTGATGGGATTTAAGATGTCTATAACTAGTCGACTAGAACTATTTTTCAAATATATGGTTAAACTAACCAAAAATTCATAATTGATGTCAATTTAGGGTAACACAATCACTTATGATAACCATTTGTGTATTTTTTTTATTGTATGAAACTACTTGATCAATTTGAATAATTTCACCGTAGTCGTTGATACAGGAAGATATGATTATCTACATAAAAAATTTCATGTGATCATGAGTCCAATGTTGAATGAAATATTCAATATGGTGAATAATCATGTATGGTTGACATTGGAATAATCAACTAAATTTATTTCATGGTATAAGGATATAATTAGGATTTTAATAGATTGTAAGGATCGTGTTCATTAACGAATATAGATATCTTAGGAGTATCAAACCTGTTGTACAATGATCAATTTTAGTTCTACATCAAGCGATGATTGAGTTAATATCCAATATACCCATTTTAGGGTTATTACCACTATGTGTATCAATGTATGTGCCTGCATTAAATTTTATTTTCCAGCTATGGATGTCATTTATAAAAAAACCACACATACATTACATAGAATGTTTTCTTATGTTTAGAAATATAATTAAGGTTTTTAAAATTTTAATCTTAATCTTTCTAAAGGTATTTATAGTTATTAATTAGTGTGATTTTGGTGGAGTAAATAGAATGCGGATTATTTAAAGAAGATACCTCTGGAGTATGAAACAAGGTGTGCAGTTAGGCCTCTTTAACCTATACCAAGTGATGACATAGTTAATAACTAATATTCCCCTTCTAGGGTTGTTACCCCAAAGTTAATATGTTCCAGAGCCTACATCCCCTTGTTTTTATTCAGACAATTCTGACATTTCTCGAAAAACCATATAATATTTTCTTTATTTATTGATTTAATATCAATATTTAATATGTGGAATAATCTTCTAGGATTGAAATTAGAAGAAGAGTCTGGGTTTTTTTCATGGAAACTATGTTAGTAATTAAATATTCTTAATTGGTAGTTACTAGGTTTGAAAAAGTTAGAAAATTTTTCATAGAAAATTTAGTAATTAGTAGATAATTGATATAACATATGTTAAAAATTGTTTTCTAGTTTTTAATAATTAATATAGTAATCATTTTGCAGTTTTTAGATAATTATTAGTTAACCTTTATTTGTATATAAATATTATTTTAATATAAGTTAATTATTATTTAAATATTAGTTAACTAATTGTTAATTAATAGTTAACAAATAGTTAAATAGTAGTTAAATAATAGTTAAAAATTTGTTAATTAATATTTAATTAATAATTAATTAAAAGTTAATTAAAATTAGATTAATATATTATTATTAGTTAATTAATAGTTTTGTAATTGTTAACTAATAGTTAAATAATAGTTAATTAATAATTAGATAATATTTAATTAATAGTAAATTGATAGTTACTTTATATTTAACTAATAGTTAACGAATATATAATTTTCAATAAATGATGAATTAATATTTTTCTTGATTAATAATTAAAATTAGTTAATTAAATTAATAATAAATTAATAGTTCATTAATGGTTCATATATATATAATTAATAGTTAATTTATATTTATTTATTAGTTAATTAATATTTAATTTTTAGATAATTATTATTTATCTTTATGTTTCATAATTGATAAATAATAAATAATTTTTAATTAATTATTAGTTAATTATTCGATAATTTTTTTTTAATTATTAGGTAATGAATAGATAATTATTATCGCTTCATTAGTTAATCATTAGTTAACTATTTATTAATTAATACTTTATTAATATTGAATTATTTGTTAAATATTAGTTAACCAATAGGTAATTAATAGTTAATTATTTTTTTTAATAGTTAATTATTAAATAATTATTATCTAATTATTTATTAATTATTAGTTAATTAAAAGTTAATAATTAGTTAATAATTAGTTAATAAATAGATAATTTTTAGAAGATATTTATTTCTAATTATTAATTAATAATTAATAATTTATTATTATTTTACTAATAGTAAATTATTAATTAATTATTTAGTAATTAATAGTTAGTTAATAAATTAATTTCATTTATTAGTAACATATCAGTTATAAATTAATTAGTAATTATTTATTTGTTCATTACTTAATTATTAGTTAATAATGATTAGTTATTTAATTAATGTTGTGTTAATAATTATTATTTATTGATTATTAAAAGCTAACAATTTATATTAAATATTAATAAATTACTAATAAATATTAAATTACTAAATAAAATTAAATATTAATTATTTAAAAAATAGTTCTTGTTAAATATTAAATAATTATTTTCCAATAGTAACTATTATCCTTACAAGTAAGGGTTTTAATTACAATTATTGTGTATATTTAGTTATAACTATTTGAAGGCATCAAATTATTATGTGTGGCTATAAAATAATCAACACTATGTTTTATAACTAAATTAAATCATGCATGTGATGTGATATAATCCATTCACTCACATTCTATATCATATTCCCATCTTACACTAAGATATAATCCAATTGTGCTCTCACTATTCCACTTAATATATATATATATATCAATATGTTTCATGTATTATATGAATATCATAGGCTATGACTATTGGTTTTATTATACATTAAGATATCCTTATTGTATTTTAATTCCAATAATCTCTATCTTTTTCAAAAATCCCATATGGAATTTAGGAAAAACATCGCAACTCTTTATGAATCCATCCAAACTATTTTGGATACATTTTATAAAACCCTCTTCATTTTGGAAAAAAACCACATTGTTCAAAATTTATTCCTTATTCAAAGGACTCATTAGGTGACCCTATGGGTTTTTTCTTATTGAAGGAATTATTAAATCCAAATTAAATAGATATAAAAAAATAGAATCCATTTTTAGAACATCAGTGCTACTAATTCTATCAAATATTCTGGTTTGATCCCACTCATACATACTTATATCACTATATTAACATGTCCACTATAAAATGTATCATATAAATTATATTTATACCAATATAATTCCCTTTTCTTTCAAATCAGGCGACTACTAGACTTGGAACATGTTAATCTAGTATAGGTGACTCCATACATTCATGACTCATTTATATAGACTAACCAGTTTGATTAATACATCACATGTCATTAATTTAGATGATGAAAACCTCACATGTCCCCATCCAAGTAGCTAAGAACATTATATTCCTCTCAACTAGGCCGGTCCATTTATTTCCTCTATCTAAATCAGTCATGGTATCGTATGCATTCAACTCTTCATACGAGTAGACAAATCCCGTATTGGTTGTGGTCCAATCAAAAACCTTATAATCAATATACCCAACCACCCCTGATTATCCAAGACTCAATGATTTCATAATAAAGGTATTAAAGATTGAGGGTCATCATGTTTGTTATCTTTTCACCTTTAGGTAACGAGGATTTTTAGTTTGGAAATATCCCTAAAAATATCAAAGATTGCATGTCATTCCATGTGATATAATTTTGTATGCTAATCCAAATAATAAAAAGACTTATTACCTCATGATAGATTACATTATATATCATTCATTACTATTAATTAAAATTATTAGATTTTAGTCATTATAATATTAACATATTATAATATTCCATAATACCACATGAGGATCGTCAATTATGGAAAACAGAAGGTGGTACTTTTAGGGGATCAATATCATTTCACTTCACATAAAATAAAATGCTAATTTGAAAGAATGATATAGTGGGGATCTACCTTTGTAAAACACGATACATTTCATATTCTTAAAACCATTTAAGAATAAATTTGAAAACCATATTCATGTATATATCAAACATATCATATATGACAGAACATCAAATATGCCTTATGTTTACTATAGTTTCTAGGGATTTATTAAACTCATTAAATATATATGTAGTTACCTCATTGTCCCTATGTGATACAATAAAATGGTATGATGTTAATAAATATTCTTGTCATCTTAGAACTCTTTCTATGTTCATAATTACCCTTTTTTTAACCCTTCCTATCAATCCTTATAATTGAAATCATTAGGTAACTAATATAATGTTTTACATTAGACATGTACCAACATACCCTAAACTCTCTATCATATAAAATGTAATTCAATTTTTATTTATACTAGAATAGTTTTTTGTTTACAAATTATGGACAGCTCATAGTCCAAATATACTCTTACTTGACTCTTAGAATTTATATTCTCTTCAGAATATAATGATAGGATAAAAAATCTTCTCTGTGTTAGGAAAAACACTAATTTTATTATATATGTATTTTACAAATAAAACATTATTTCCATATCATATATATTATCCCATGTGTTCATAGAAATTTATAAAAATATGTCTTAATTCATTAAAACATGCAATTGATTGGTAATTTGAAACCATCCTTCATAATTTGAAAAGCATCTGAACCAAAAATTTATCCAAGTTGAAACATTTATTTCCTTGTCCTTTTTTAAAACATGATATAGAATACAATGAATCATAAACCATGTGTATCGTCTAATATTTATTATAACAACACCTTCTCATTAAACAAATTCTCTTATCATATAATGTAAATTAGGTAGCTATGCTGAATATTTATGAAAAAACTATTTTCACCAGATAAATTACATTACATTCAGATCATGAATGTAGAAACTCTTTACTCCATCTCTTTAAGGAAAACTACAAGCTCTATTAGTTCATCCCAAGAATTTTAAATCCTCTATTTTTATCAGTTTTTTAATGTATACACATGTTTTCATATACCCTTCAAAAGTAATGAAGTAATTTATATAATAGTAGAACCTACCATGGATACTATAGGGAGTTTGTTAATATATTTTGGATATTCTAAACATTTTTATTATATAGATTCATCAATCCTCTTTCCATACAACGAATTTGGATTTTATTGTCCAGATTGGATACGTGAAGAAGCATTTTAGGAATTCTAACTTACTTTTCATCTTTTAGTTTTAACTTCTACCCAATTATATTGTTAACACTGTACCATAACCTGGAAAAAACAATCCTTAATTGATCTACCCGCAACACATTGACAATACTAGGTAAACATTTAATAAACTCATTAACACTGTCACAACCCGAACTAAGTTAGGTCTTGAGACACAACTACCCCAAGCGCGCCTCCATAGGCCAGGGGTGGAGACAAGCATCGAAGACACACTAAACATTGGGAGAACTTTTCCTAAACACTTGTACAGACAAACACATCAAACTAACTAAATAAGTTTAGAGGTAAAGAAATTAAGAACAGAACAATGCTATAAATATACCAAATATTCATGAACCACTAAACAAAATGAAATAAGGTAGTGTATACTGAAATTAAAAATGGAAAAAAATACATACCCAGACCAGGAATATGTATGAATATGAAAAAACTAGAAAAGAGTAAATTGTTGAGAGAGACCAGATCCTGTATGACAAGCTACAACCACCGTACATGGTTCAAGAACCTCAAATCTCTAATATCCTCTTAATTCACAGTTGACATGTCCTCCGTCTTTAAAAGACACGACACATGTTGGGAGAAGCCCATGTAGGGGTGATTATATACATACCCAGTAGAAGGACATGAAAAGGGTAAGGGGGAACAGTAAGAGATTCAAATAAAGAGGAAGGTAGTAGATAGAATAGGGTATAGTAATAGAGTAGAACTCAACCCAGCAAGAGAGTAAAATTAAACTCATCCAAACACAATGACCTTGAAGCATTGAGAATATAAACATCACATTGAGTCTTCATTGCCTAGATTCGGATAGTATACACATCCAACCATTAGAATATACAAAAAATCATATGGCATGTGTCGCGTGTCATTGCCTCTTCTAGAAGGTGAGTAACCACAACCCAAGGAGTGGATAATAAAGGAGGACATATATGTATACTCAATAAAATAATCCCAAAAGAGAGAGTAAGGGGATCTCTATCTCACATCTCATACCCAGAATATGAGTAGCCCACAATTACAAGGTAAAGTCCATCTATGAATCCAAACACCTCCCATGTCTTCCATGAACATGCTTGTCAAAGGGACTCAGTCACCACACCCTGGTACTATCCTCTTTGGGCGGCAATGACTCACCCACATGGTTTTATGTCACATCATAAGAATGTATCTTGGTGGGGAAAGCTTCTGTCTTCTTTGAATGTTTATAGCTACATCAAACCATCCATATTCAAGGCTCCATATAGTGGAGGGACTATTGTTTCGTAGTAAGGAACCATGCCTTATTGCAATAGGGGGTTCCAGTCTGATAGTAGCAATAGAGGACACACACCTACATTGATAGGCGTTCCACTCTAGTTCCACATGGTCCCATTCTCTGGTAAAATGGGGGCTTCCACCATAGTGGGTGAGGACCCATGCCCTATGATTATAAAGTTTTCTGATCAGAAGGTAGAGGACCCATGCCCATGTTGATGGGGTGTCCACAATAATGGTCAAGGACCCACACCTTGATATCACAAGGGTTTCCACTCTAGTCCTTCTAGGACCTGCACCCTACCCAGTAGGGGATTCCACTCTAATGTAACTATAGAGGACCTACGACCTTTCTAATGGGGGCCCCACTGTAGGAGAAGTCTCTTGTGTTCCTTCAAGATCAGAACTGTCATTGTGTGTCACCTTAAATGGGTGTCAAACATGGAAAATTTTGTATCGTATCTCATAAACCACTATGGTGGGAACCATCACGTTCTATATGGGAAAAATACTCTGGATGGGCTACTCGTGGGCCAAAATACATGTCCAAAATAAGTTGATACGAGAGGTAGAAGATTCATAATGATGAACATAGTGTGTATGGGTCCCACACAACTTGTGACCCTGCCTCATCTCATGACAGTGTACTAGGCCATAAATGGGTGCTAAACTGTGTGCATCTACCACTAGGATTTCCAATATACTCCCAGAGTACATGCAATAACTAGCCAAAAGGCTTACAAGTGCACAATGCTCATTATTGGTTTGAAGGGAAAAATAATAATTTCATTGACATTCCTCTACAAACAGCACGAGATATCAAAAAAGATCACACTATTGCGATCCTTGTGAAAAAATGAACAAAATCATCTGTTAATTTTCCTCAATCATACACATGGTAAATAAATAATAATTCACCCAATTATTCTAGAATAACGTCTCATGGGGCCTATACATCGATCCTAAATTAAAATCCCTATATTGGTCTCAAAACATCCCCCTCAATATCTGAGTCACAAAGCTGCAGATGCCACATCAATTGGACGTCCTATGATGGAGTTATGGCGGGTCAATTTTTTAGTAATAATAATATATTGTTGTTGTTTGAGTGTTTCATGGACTCGATCAAGAAATGTGAAAAAGGCTTCCAACATCATTCTCGAAATGACCATGTTGAAAACTTAGTTACACAAACAATAATGATGAATCATTTGGTAATAATAATATATCCTTCCCCTATCCATTTACTTTTCCTCCATTATGTGATCCCCAGTCGGCGCGTCCAATCATGCCCACCGTTGCTGCATCTAATCACATCTCCCATCGCCGCCATTTGGTGATTTTTTCTGACACCTCCTACATGCCTTCGTCGACTATCTTTCGTGCCACCAATGACCACCATCCTGAACACCTTTCACTATCGTCGTGACATTTCCCCATACGGAGACTCTCTACCACACCGGACCACCACCTCACATGGATGATGTACACCGCTTGGACCTTCGCTGCATTCTGCATGCCACCACAACAACTTTCCAGCCCAGAAACGAGAACCAATCATATATTTTTAATTCATGGACCCATCTCTACATTGATCCAACCTCTATTCATCAATCCATTCATGTTCTGCCAATTTGCCATGAATTTGAGCACCTGATTGAGCTCATGTCACCTGAAAACTATCGCGTCAGGAACTGTAGGGCTCTAATTGAGAAAACACAATGAAAGAGGTATGTAAATCACAGGAAAAAATTTTAACCAATGTTTTCTAATAGTTCTTGTCTAATGATCAAGAACAAGGATATCCATGGTTAGATAAACATATCAAATAATTTAAATTTGATACCAGGTCACATGTGAAGGTAATAACCAAGGTGTCGATCAATGAATGATTAATGATATACTAAATTATTTAATTATAAGGGAGGGAAAAAATATAAAGAGTCCTACCTCAAATTTGGATGGATCACTGATGAATAACGTGTCAACAAATGATCGGATGAAGTTGTTGCATTTGTTGTGTTGTGATCTATCACAAAAAGAAATATCATCATGATCCACCAATATATGGTGGAGAAGAGTTATTTAAAATAATGTTAGGCTTATGTGGCTAACCATGTAGATTATCCACAGCCACCTACACAAAACATGGGAATTAGGTTAAAGTAGAATTAATTAATTTATTAATTAATCCACTTAACAATACTACCAATGAGTGTCTCATCTAAATTTCCCATGCCAACCAAATTTAGGTTGATCCATTGGAAAAACCCACATTATGAACTCAAAGGTGGTATCACATATCTAGTTTAAGTCCCCATTCATAAGTTATTCGAATTAAAATTTAAAATAAAATAATTTTATTTCATAATTATATTTACATTTATGTCCTTTGTGACTTTTTCTATTGATGATGCATGCTAACAAAATTTAGGTCACACCTATGATAAACACCATGTTCCAGACTCAATCATACCCTAAAATTTATAATTCGAGATTTATTTTAAGAATTATTCAATTATATCTGAAAATCCATGCACACAAATTAAAAATATTTTTTATATTTTCTGTAAAATTAATTCCTCACACACTGAGCCTCTAAATCATGCGTTGTCCAACTCCTGGATCAAAAAGTATTACTAAAAATATTCCAATGTATTATAGGAAAAATCTATGGTTACTACATATTTACTATATTAAAATCATTTGTTCCCAAAAAATCCCAAACTAATAAATGGCATCGGGACACTGATACCAGAATCACTATTTATGAAATCCAAAACTCTGGCAATGTGACACAAATCATCTTTTTTCCCTGAAATATGATAACATGATTTCCTTCTTTGGAAAAACCCCATATAGTGAAACTCTTAAGGATATATGGTCATTCGAGATATCATAGTTGATTTCCACTAGGTGAGACTCTCTCACATGCTCGAGAAGAAAATGAGTTAACACCATCGAATGAAGAAACATTGTACCCTCTAGCTCCACTAGGGTTAGATACAGGGAAGCTAACTTCTCCTAAGATTCCTTCACTAAGATATCATAGGATTTCCTACTATGTTATCTTTTACAATGTTTTCGTTCCATGGGGGATAAAATCTCTAAAATTCATAGTCTTGCAAGAATCCCAACTATCACCACTATCTCAGGTTCAAGTATCTCAGAGTGAAGATGTACCTTGGACTCTGGTGGTCTGAATAAAACATAAAGTGCTATACGAGAAGGTAGTGTCTCCACATCTTCAAGGAGAAGACTACCACTACCTTCTCTATATAGGGAGTCGTGTAGATCTATTCATGGGGTATCTACTTCCTTGACCTTTATTTGATAACTATTTATCACTATATCAAGGATGACATCAAGCATGCAAGGTTTCAATTGAACAAGGCAGGTGAGTAGAATCATCCAACCATGAAAAGATGGACACAAAAATAATGCTTCAAAACCCATATGTCTCCACCTCATTTAGAATGAGAGAAACACTAACCTAAAAACTCATCCACACCCACTAGTTGCATCCCAAGAAAAATGTGTCATGTAGGTAAACACCACTTAAAATTTTAGGACCTGCTATGACACCCCATTAAACAACGTCACCCTAAACACACAATTCAGAGGGAATCATCCACCATACCCAGATACAATCCAATTTGGGAGGCACTGACTCACCCATAGGGTTTTTCTCTTGTCTCAAAAACTCATCTCAGTGGGGGAAGAACCCATATTCCTCATTCATTCGAAGATATGTCTAAAAACACTTACACAAGGTTACATCGACACCATATGTCACCCTGACTTAAACCCTACACAAGTAGTGGAAATAAAAGAGTATCACATAGAGTGTCTAAACATTTCTACAATATAAAGTAGAAAGAGACACTAAGAATAATTCTTATCATCTCGTGCACTATATGATCATAGACATCCAAAGCTTGTAGCTATCTGTGACCCTGAAATCTTGCTCCCTGATCCTGACGTGGGTATTCTGGTGGTGAGGGAAAAATCACATAGAAATATCCACCACCTGTAGCTCCTTTGGATCATGCTCCATCTATGCCTTCCTAGGGACCACCATTTCCTCACTTGGGAGATCCATAATCATAGTATTGTCTCTACCATATAGGTTTATCATCTATATATCTCTACTCCTCATCATGTCATGTTTCCTCACACATCACATGTGTATAAACTTCCCTATGAGGGTTATCCTGGTCCCATGTGTTGTTTAGGTCCAATACGGCAGTGCGCCTGATCCTTCTTGTGGATGGGTCTCCTTTTATGAGATCTATGGAACTCAAAAACTATTGTAAATGACTCAAATATATCATGCCCACTGCAAACTCTGGCTGACTGAAATCCCCCTAATATAAATCCCCTTGTCACATGTTTCCACTCTACCACCCCGACATAGCTGTGGATAAAAAATGGCATTATGTTGGATCAGATCTCTTTGAGGCATCCCTACTCAATCTACCATTATGAGAATTATCCATATTTGATCATGTAGATAGAGTAGCATGTAAGGTAAATGAACATGGCCATGTAATCACCCAATATCATCCCTCCCATCTAATGTTATAGAAGCTCATGAATCCAAATAGAGCATAATTAGGAGGGGTAGTACTCCTCATGAAATAGCTATTGTAAGTCATCCCATGAGAGTATCGACTGATCTTACATTTTGTTAACCTATCTCTACAAACACCTAGATGCTCTATGGAAGAGATGAGCTACCAAAGCCACCATCTGATCTATCAGGGAATGAATAAACCTAAAGATGCATACTACCCACTCGAGCCAATCCTCTACGGCCTAATGATCTGGCTTATTGCGGAACCTCAATGATCTCTGATGAAGTAACTAACATAGTGAACTTAGAATATGTAGGTCTTTATCCTGCAATATTGGGATGATTTTCTCCTCAATAGGTGTAGGTTATATTAGCATCCCACTAGGAGGAAGGGGTTCATAGGATGGACCTTGAACTAAGGCCTCATCAATCATAGGGTCATCATCAAACCGATGTTGGTATTCTGGATGTATATCACTGCAGACAACGCACCATTAATAGACTATGTGGATTGAGAGACACACTCGATACATTTGGAAACTATTGTCCTAAACCCAACCAAAATCCATTTTAGAGAAATTTATGATCAATGCCCCAAGGGTCGAACCACCCCTAATACTAATCTATCATGACCCAACCAATGTTAGGGATCAAGCAAAAACTACCCCAAGCCCACCGCTATAGGACAGGGGGTGGTGAAAATCATGGAAGGCATGATAAACTCAAAGAGTCCTTTTCCTAAAAAGATGTACATATATATACAACTGAATCATTGAAAAATTGAAGAGGGGGAGAAATTAGTAATGAAACACTATTATAAATATACCAAATATTCAAGAACCACTAAATAAGAAAAAAAATTCCCTATTGTATAGTAAAAATATTAAGGGTAAAAATACATGCCCACACCAAAAATATGTTTGTTCAAGACAAAACTAAAAAAGTGTATACAACTGAGAGATCCCACATCATGTATCCCAATCTATGACCCTCATACCTGGTCCAAGAACCATGTATCCTATGATCCTCTGATGTCATGATCAACCTGTCCACCATCTTCAAAAGATATGGCACATTTTTAGAAAAACCCATGTAGGGTTGAGTATATATACACCCAGTATAACATCTTGAAAAGGTTGTAGAGGGATTAGTAAGAGATACAACTGAAGATGTGGTTATTAGATAGAACAATGTACTGTAAGAGAGTAAAAATCAACCAAACATGATTGTGAATGTAAACTTGTCCAAACACATGAAGCTCAAAATGGTGAGAATATGAACATCTCATTGAGCCTTTACTGCCTATGGTAGGAGAGTAGACTCATCTATCCATGAAAATCTAGACACATAATGCATGCAGGATAACATGCATTTCTTCAACTCTCTTAAATGGAGTGTTAAAATATCCAAGGAGTGGTTACCTATGGTATATATATATGTATTTTCATTTAGATAATCCCAAAAAAGAGAGTAAGGGGATCTCCATCTCATATCGCATCCTAAGAAGATGAGAAGCCAAAATTTACAATGTAATGTCCATAAATGAATCCCAGCACCACACTTTTCATCCCTAAACAAGAAAGTCAAAGGGACTCAATCACCACATTGTTATACTATCTTCTTTGGACCACACTGACTTACTCGCATGGTTTTAAGTCGCGTCACAAAAATGACTCTTCGTGGGGATAGAATATATATTTTTTGGGAGTCTAAATCTACAATAAACCATATCTCATCACTATTCTACATAGTAGAGGGAACACAATTTCAGAGTAGATAAACCACACCATAGTTCGGAAGAGGGTTCCACTCTGATAGTAGCTATAGAGAACCCATGCCCATGTTGATAGGGGGTTTCACTCTAATGTCGTGGAGACCTTCTCCCAAGTACAATAAGGGGTTCCACCCTTTTCTTTGAGGACATTTCCCCTATGTCAATAGTGGGTTACAATAGGAAGGTAGAGGACCCACACCAATATTGATGGTGGGTTCCACTCTAATAGTCAATGTCCTAATACTTTGTACCATAAGGGGGATCCACTCTAGGTCATCGAGTACTCGCACCATACCTGGTAGGGGGGGTCCACTCAAATGTAAATGTAAAGGACCCACATCCATGCAGATGGGGGGATCAACTTTAGATGTTATCTCTGGTGATCCCACAAAATCATAGCCATCATCGGGCTTCACCTCATATAGGTGACATTACTGAAACATTTTACATAGAATCTTGAAAACCACCATGGAGGGAACTAGTGCATTCTATATGGGAAAAAACTCTCTTGATAGGCTATTCAAAAACCAAAATCTAAGTCCAAAAGAAGGAGATACACGAGGTAGAATATTTATAAATAGGTACCCAATGTGTATGGGGCACACATGACATGTGACCCCATCTCGTCACATTGTTATGTTCCAAGCCATACTCTGGTACTAAACTATGTACATTTTCCCCTAATCATTCCAATTCACTCCTATAGTACATGGAAAAACAATTCAAAAGGATGAAAAGAACATGATTCTCATCATTCTTCTAAATGGAAAAATGTAATTTCGCTAACAATCCTCTTAAAATGGAACCATATAACCAAACAGATCACACAGTTTCAATCATTATGGAAAAAACAAAGGGAGTAAACTATTAATTTTATTCAATTAGGATCCTGACGAAAATATCATATTTTTTCGAGTTACACTCGAATATATTCTCATGGGTCGAACACCACTATCTTGAATGAAAATCCTGATATTGGTTTCGAAACATCCACCTCAATATCATTGTCTGAAAGATTTTGACAATGCATCAATAGGACATCATATGCATGAGTTAAAGCAGGTTAATGTTTTAATAATAATAATATATTATTATTATTTGATTGCTTCATGGACCTAATATGTAAACCCAAAAATTCATCCATCATCATTCTCAAAACGACCATCTCAAAAACTGGGTCATGCAATTGATTATGGCACATCGTTTGGACTCCCCATGTAGAAGTTATGAAAGATCAACGATTTAATAGTATTTTTAAATCTGTAACATCACAAGCATTTCCTGGGTCTATGTTTCATGTTGGGGAAAATTATCTAAAATTGTTTTAAAATTACTATATCGTAAATGAGGTCACGCCACCTTAGACATTGCAAGAATCAGGCTTCCCAATTGGGAGTTTTGGGGGTTTATATATGTTAATAATAATAATAATATTCTTTTTATTCTTTTTATTTTCATTTTCTCCTTCCCTTAACCATTTCATTTGCCTTCCCCATATGAACCCTAGCTTGTAGGTCCACTCGTTCCCTCCATCGCTGTGTCCTCCCGTTTCCGCCACCGCCACCTCAAGAAACGTTTGATTCCTTTGTCTTTTATCATGTTTTCCTCTGCCTCCTCTATTGGCTTCCTACCATGTCCCCTCCATCATTCTCATTCCATGCATCCTGTGGATTCTATCATAGTTTCCTAACAATCTCTCCTCACCTACACCTTACATAGATCTAAAACAGAACACACAACAACAACCACATGCCACCTCGCTCGGCCGTTGTGCACCGTTCGGACCATCGCTACCTTCCTCAACCCATCACACCTACATTATAGTAACAAAACAAGAACCAATATCACACCTACAATTCATGGACCATGGTTTACAATGATCCATCCTTTATTCATCAAATTGTTCATGTTCTACCAATCCTTCACAAATCTGAGTGCCCAATCGGGCTCAGGTCACCCAGCAACAGTCGAGTCGTGAACCACGAGGTTCCAATGGAAATAACACAAATAACAAAGGATGTATAGAATAGAAAAAAGGTTTATGAAATTTTGGAAATAATTACTTTACCAAATATCAATAATGAGGACATCCAGGGTTAGATAAACTGGTAAAATAATTTAAATCTAACACTTGTGTGCATACAAAGGCCTTAACAAATCCATATATCAATGAATGAATAATTATTTTCTCAGTCATTTAATTATACGGGAAGAAACTACATATAGTGAGCCCTACCACAAATATTGATCCATTGATAATGACAAATGTACCTTACGATAATTGGAGGAACTTGTTTTATTCACTGCATCATGATCTGTCCTGATATGTAATCTCGTTGGGATACTCCAATGGAATGAGGAGAATAATTCATGCCAATGATCCTATAGTTTTTGGAATAACCCTGATATTTTTCCATAGCCTTATATTTATACCCTAATAATTATGTAAAATTTTAATTAATTAATTATTCAATCCACTTAACAGTACCTCGAATGATAGTCTGATCTGAAAATCAGACGTCGCTCAACATTAAGTCTCACATATGGAAACCATAGAATTATGAACTCAATTGTTTTCTAGAATTTCTAATAATATTCCCCATTCATGATTTGTTTTGATTAACTTTAAAAATAAAATTATTTTATTTCATAATTTTATTTACGGTTACATCTTCAAGGACATTTTCTACAAATGACCCACACCGAAAAAATGTTATGCTGTTGTTAGGGTAAGCCCCACATTCTGAACTCACATGTACCCTCAGATTTCGGATATGATCTTCCATTTAGGAGATATTCTATTGTTTCAATAAAACAATTCACACACATTAAACAGATATTTAATATTTTTTAAAAAAACATTTTTTGGCACATCGGGACTCAAAATTTCATGTCGTCTCTACGTTTGGCTACAAAAATATTCATAGAAATACTTTAATGCCTTATAAAGAAAAACCAGGGTCTTTAAAAAATTCATCATTAAATTTCGATAGATGGTAACATGATAAATTAATTAACTACATCCATCCTTAGTGGATACCTTCAGTATCACCCGATCATATTCATACTCAATTGTATTGTGTATATGAGAAGAGAATAACATACCTTCACTCACTTTATTTTTAAATCATAAGAAATATTTTATTGAATCATTATATATTTCTTACAAGCATCTTAATTCGAAGAATTTATCAACATCAACAAGTTGGATACTTAAGAAATTGTTACTCTATAATGAATCCACCCAGGATGACACGACCAATGACTTGAGTCAGTCTCCATTAAGACACGAAGCATGTTCCCAATAAACATGGGTAAGTAAAAATAACCACAGAATAACACCTAACCAATTGTGAATGGTTTCATCCGTGAATATTCTGCACCACCCATATATGAATTAGACATCCACACCAAAAAACATTATGCATCAATATATTTAAATATCAAATCTAGGTATACAGAATAAGGTCTATAGTAGATACCATAACATTATTACTTCATAATTAATAATCATGGAATACATAACAAATACATAGGTAAAAATATAAAAATTTGGATCAAGACCATATGGATGATATATAGCATCCCAACGATATGGAATCTCAAATATACTCCACATGATCTAACTCCATGAGGCCACATCTCCCCCATCACAGAATATCGATGACCATCAGAAATCAAGAAGGGCCATTGAGATTTAAGGTTCCCTTAACCTAACTTGTGTCCTGAAAAAAAAAAGTCTAAATACTACAAAAGGAATATATAGGGTGTGAGCCACAAATCATTATAGGATACGCCCATGAATTTATATAAGTTCTTTATAAATAAAAATCAGTCACTACATTTTAAAAAAACATTTAAAATCATTCAATTTGAAAATTAGATCAATTGAAAACATTAATTTTAAAAGATTCATTTGGATTTTCAAAAAATATTGTATATTTTTGAAAAAATATATGAATAAACAAGGATTATGTAAAAATTAAGTGAATCCATGAAGCATAAATACTATAAAATTACCCAAACATGGAATAAGAGTCAACTTACATATGTTCATAAGTAAAAAAAATTACATATATAATTAAAAGGGTTTTCACCATAAAAACAAGGGACTAAAAATAATAAAAAGCACAAGAATTAAGAATCATGGGATCTAACCAATGCAGTCTTCTGTGAATTAGTTTAAGAAAAAATTCATTATTCGACTAAGAATTTATAAAAAATTTAGAAGCATACTCAGTCTTCCATGATCCCAACAAAACATATAGGGTGACTTGAGTTCATATGGCCATATCTTGGAATTTCCCTTTTTATTCATCATAACGTCTCTTCAAATATCATAGATAACTCACACCATAAAGTTAATAAAATAATCTAAGTATTGATGTTCATAATTCACTCACACTATAAGATCTACCATGTTCCATACAAGAAAATCATCTAAATAAATAACAAGTAATGATTTCAAAAACCAAACAATGCCCTAATAATAAAAAACTATCCGCATTGTGAATCCTTTTCAAGCCTATTTTTTAAATCTATATAAATATAATGATCCACCTTATGTAATTCTAATAAAAGTATATTATGGATTAAAACAACTACCCTTTTAGAAAATCCATTTTAAAGGTTCCATTTTTTTGACACCATGAATCACATCAACAATAGGGAAGTCAAAAATTTCAACATTGTTTAAAGTAGATTTCATAAATAATAACCAATGGAAAAAAATAATCAAATATTGAACATGGAGAATTTTCCTTAAATAGAGACACAATCATTATAATAGAACTAAAAAACAACTTTATAAACCACGTGATAATATTGGTATAGGTCCTCAGACACCTAAACAACAAATAAACAGAAAAGTCCCCCCTTAAAACCCCTTGGATTGACCAAATCTTGAGATAGGGTTTCCACATTCAATAAAAATGGATTATTTAATGAATAATGTAATGTCCCGACTCCATAAGCTCAGATATGGTGCATTATTTTACTTTAGCATGATTACAATGAATAAAATTCTGAAGGACTGGTCAGTTTAGTAGTCTTGAATAAACTCGGTACATGAATGGGACCCATTTTTCAATTTGAATGGAAACAAAATATTATACATAACGAAAAAAATAAAATTCGTCCAAGAAACCTCAATAAATAATCTCTTCTTCATAACCTAGGGAAGAGAAAACAAATAAAAGGGGTGATCTCAAATGCTTAGTAAGGGTTAATAAATACAATTTAATATAACATAAACCTAAATATTAGTCATGGTGAATAACTAAAACACATTCCTTTAAAAATAATCTTGTACACATTATACTAGGAATAAGAGCTGAATAAATAATTCCATAATCAAACATAATCATGGGTATTATACTAGTCAAATAACTACATGAACTATCAATACTATTTCCATAATGGGGAAAATTAATATGACATACATCATGACCACACTGTCAAGGCCTCGTGCCAATCCATAAGTAACCATTTTTCAAGTCCTCATGACATGACCTAGTTTGTCTCATGAGACCCACTGATGCATTGAGGGGCTATAGTGGGTCCCTCCTATCACATAATAATACAAATTAATTATTAAAATTAATAGTATGTTCTTTATTAAATATTTCCCATACCTCTTTGAATAATTAAATTGTGTCTTTTATTCAAAGTGTTCCATACAACTTTGAATAATTAAATGTCACTAATTTAATGTCTCTCATACCACATTGAATAATTAAATTCTTAATTCATAAGTTATTAAAATAATCAAAAACCTTTCAAAAAGAATGGTTGGTGATATCATAAGAGATAAACCTCAATTAAGTAAAATACTCAACAAACTATTTTGACATATAAATATATATTTATAAATGAGACAATTGAAAAATTCTTCAAGAAATAGTACTTAATCATTGAAAAGTGTCCCACAACACCATGAAACATTCGAATAATAATCCATTAGAATATCATGATAATAAGGAGACTATTTATATGATATACTAAAGGGAATTAAATACACCACAATAATGAAATAAGTGGGGAAAATGGAATATATCACATAAAAGTTAATGAGAGATGACTAAAATAATTTGTACTTTTGAAAGAAGATTTCTTTTGGAAAACCATTTATAACATGAAAATACCATAAAATAAAAGAATAGTACATTGAAAAAATATTTTAGTCATAAATTATGTCCCACTGATGGGAAATCATGTAAAAAGAGTTCTTATGATTTTTTATAAATAAAACATTTTAGAGCATTTTAATGAAAGCATTATAGAGATTTTTAATTGGAAAATAATTTTTTTATCAATAATAGAGAAATTATCCAAGATCATTTTTCATGATAAAATGAGTGTTTTTATAAAAATAATGGTGGATTAAAATAGATTCTGGTGTACACTTGAATACGGGTTAAAATTTGAAAATACCCCTTGAATTGGGTTTGTATTTTGGAAACAATTTTGAACATTCCTTTTAAAACAAGTAATTATCAATAAAATAAATAATTATTATGGTTGATGAACATATATAGAACACTCAAACAGAATTTATGAGCAGTACATAATAATAAACAAGAGTTTCATTGAGGTAATTAGAATATAAATGTAACCCGCATGAAAATTGATGTTCGGGTGGAAAAACCTTACCACTTTGTAATCAATTTATTGGAATGCCCCAAAATTAATAATATTCAAATTATACATTTAATACCATGAAAATAAATATATTCCGGATATTTTATACCAACGGTCAATGTACATACACCATACACATGTATTAGTAGTGAATATGGAAAATCTCACAAAAATGGAAGTGAGATAAAGAAACCCTTACCTTAAGTCCGAATGTGTTACCCTCTTGAACTTATGGTCATGGAATTTGAAATTATACTCATTAATAATATAATTTAAAACTCATTTGATATTTATTTAGTTTAGCATAATTCTGTTTAGTTTATTTATTACCTTATTGATAAGTTATAATATCGAATTCCCTCGTTCCAGAGTGTTCATTTTCTTGATTTTCATAATCGGTTCACTTTTTTTAAAGTAATGGAGTTCATGTGGAGTGATTTTAATTCTAGAGAATGAAAATAAAATATTATTTATGAAAATGAAGAATTTATATTGGTCATTTCTATCATCTGGTATCATGGAATAAGGATGAATCATTAGATGACAACCACTTCGATTATTTAGAGATTTTGGGATTATTATGATCTAGTTATTTTATAAAAATTTATAACATGTAAATATAATAGCTTTGGAATATTAATAAGGTTATTAAAGATATATAATAGTCTGGTTAAACCATAAAAATTGTTTCAGGGCCAGTAATGAAAGATATATTGAATAATTAAATTTCATTATCCACAATGGTTATAAATTGAAACCTAATGGACGTTGATTTCGCCTATAAAAATAAAAGAGAGGGGTAAGAATATTGATGATGATTACTATATTAATATGATTTAATACTAGTATATATATGATACTGGAGTTATCGTGGTCATATGGACAGAGTATGTGAGGAGAGAAAAAGAATTTTGATGAACATGAAAATAAAAAGAAAACTATAGAGATCCCTTACGAAAATTCGGTAGCCAAACAACATCGCATAAAATATGATAAAATGAATTGTTGACAAAAAGGGTCTCTAATCATATGTACTTAAAAATTAGAATATTAGGAAAACATTATTTTAAACCCAAACATATGAGAATAGAAATTAAAAGAGATAACATAAAATAAGTGTTGACTAAAAGTGGAGGGTGAATGGTTCCCTTACCTTTTATAGTAACTCCTAGAACATGATGGTTGGGACCTTGGGGGCTTAAGGAAGCCTTGGGAGGACTCCAAGGGAGTTAAACCCCCCAGAGAATCGAAGAAGAGGGATTTAGAATGAATGAAAATGAATAGATCAGTGGGTATTAATACTAAATGAGAGAGAATTTTTTATTAATTTAAAAAGACACCTCATTAGTGTTTTTTTAAAACCACGGGCTTACCCATGGTATTTTATCATGGTATTAGCCATGTGGGACACCTAATATATATTTTTTACTTTAAAAAATTCAACCATTATTTTGTTAAATATTACATCATTATGACGTCATTAAACATAATGAAAACACAAAATTGTATTATTACTATTCACATAGAATTCAAGTATTTTAGAAAAATCCCAAAAACTCACCTTAACTATTTTTCGACGTGTAGAAATAAAAATTTAACCCCATTTTTTGAAAATAGTTTTCTAAATACATTAAATTTAATTATTAAATAAAATCATAATTTATTCCAAAAAAACCCCACATTAAAACTATAAATCTTTTTATAAGACCTTAAAAAATTAATCACGGTCCTGCAGAATTATCTTATAGTCATAAAAAAAATAAAGTAAAAATTTGTTATTACATTTTATGAAAATAAATTTCTATTTTAAATTATTAAATTAATCATAAAATCGTAATTTAAATACTTATGGAATACAAAAATACCAATACTTATACAATAATCATTTTTCACTTTTAAGATGTCTAAATTGTACTTATACATTCATGGGTAAGGTTTGTATTATTTTTATATGATTTAATATTCACTACTATTCATTACTATTAATAACGGTTTGTGAATATTCATAAGGGTATGTTATTATTCACCAAAATTTAGGTTTGTCTTCAATGATTCTAAATATCTTACCAAACTGAACCGTGTATGTCAGTTTTTCAAAATTCAAATCACAAAGGTGGAAAAATAAAGTTTACTTGACTAGGTTATAACAAAGTGCTGTTTTCTAGAGAATTAGTGTTTCATGCATTCTATTGTAAATTTAATTGTAAATACATGGGGTGTTACAAATAAAAAGGGGAATAATTAACAAAACAAGTAAAACCAATCTTAATTCTAGTTAAATATCCTGAAATACAAGGTGAATACACAGAAATCCAAGGGGAAGAAGGTCTAATACATGAGGTAGAGCTACACATGTTGGAGGAAGATGAATTACTAGAATTGTTTTAAATATCTAAAAGGGAATTTTGGTAAAAAAAATATTTTTAATGACGTGGACAATCTACATGGTTTGATGAAAAGTTAGGAAAAATGTTGAACAACCATACATGATAAATTTTTTCCCAAAAACAAAGCTACAAGGTTTCAGGAAACAACCTCATGGTAAGAAAAACCATGTTCAATCCATTGAAACCTTCTCTTTTTGACAAAATTTTTACTTTTTTGGCTAGTGGCATGATTTATGCTAACAATTATTTACCGGTACTCCTTGTATTATTTCATCAAAATTGATGTTTTAGACATCAATCAATCAGAAACTATTAGATAGAAAAATAAAATAATTCTAAAAAATAATTCTAGTGACCTGAGAGGTGTCATTATTTTTCATAACATGCAAATTTATTCCACCATAAAGTCTATAAAATTCATAGAATAAAATACATAAGTACTCTACTCCTTCCCTCACTAATACTTCTCACTCCTTAGTATAATGGGAATGCTACACATGAACACAAACAAATGGGTTTGAAATACAATGAATCATTTTATATAAGTAATATAGGATATAAATAGGAAGCTCTACAAAAACAGTGTTAGGTTTTATCCCCAAATCATCCTACTCTATCACATGATATGTGTATATATGGTACTTCATCATCTAGGATGTGTTGAAGAGGTCATGTATTAAGGTCATATGTGGTGGGAATTAAAATAGATATTATACCTTCTAAAAAATATCTTCAATATAAAATTGTTTAATATAACATGATTTTGACATCCCCTTCTCTCTAAAAAAATAATGTTGTAGTCAAAAAAATACATGGATAAATACATGGCCACTAAGATCAAAATCTAGTAGTCGATGATGATGATGGAAAAATTACTTCTAGTGAGTCAGATCTGTCACTAACTTCCTTTGAATCCAAAACACTTTCTCCAACATCTCCTCAAAGAGACTTGGTCCAACTATGGAATGGTAAACCATATTATCCCATCATGAGAGAGAAAAATGATTCACCCATAAAACACCTAAAATGATTCCATATTGATTGAGGGAAGATAAAATAATTTGAATGGAAATTCAAAAAATTGAAGTCATGTTTCCTATGAACCCCCAAAGATATGTACACCTACACAAATAATTTTCTCAAGAATTTGGATGGGCCACTTAGTCTGATAATCTATCTACGAGTGATTACCTATGATTAACCACAAATAAGTTCCCATGGAATCCTAGATACACTTAGAAACCTGACTGTAAAATTGGTATCTTGGTTGGAATCTATCATTGAAACCAACCCATGAATCCATACACTCTATAAAAAACATAGGTGCTTGAGTACAACTACATTCATTGATTCATGGATGGTATGAAAATTGTATGTCCTATTCAACCGACCTATAATCACCCAAATAGTATATTTTCTATTGTGATTATAATGTAGACTGATCAAAAGGTCCATTGAGATCTCTTACCACTTCTATACTAGAATGGGAAGACGATGAAGTAACTCAGTTGGCCTAAGATTCTATACTTCAATACTATTGTAGTAAAGACAACATGATAAATAAAACATAAAACCTAGAATATAATCCCGTGACACTAGTACTGACTATCTAGAGTATAAAACATATTTGTACCCCCCAGTGAATGGAAAAAATAGGGAAATTCCCCTCTTTCATCACCTCTAACCTCAATACCAAACAAACCCCAACCACTATTTTTTGAAGAGTGTAATATCATGAGAAAGATACTAATCACTAGAGATATACCCACCATTTGAAACACTCCAAATATTCTTGAATTAATGGATGTATGCCTACTCACATACAACCCTGTAAAAAAAGAGTGTGTGACTTAAACACTAGATAATACCAACGTTTGTTCATCATCATGCCCCCAAACTCAAATTATCAAAAAAAATCCATCAGAATACACTGATCCATTAGTTCATCAAAAAAATGGACTATTAAAATTATTTTGAAGGCATCAAGGATAGCATTACCCCAATTGGCGGTATAGCTGATATCAAAATCAAATGTTGGAAGATACTCTACCGATAATCTCTTCATGAGGTTTAAATCTCTATGGTTAAAAATATGATTCAAGAATTTATTATTTTAATAGATTGTAATCACACCATGAAGATGTAATGACACTAAGTTTTCAATGCATTCACCATAGATGAATACTCTAGGCTTTAGTTGGGGTAAGTCATCTCATGGGGGCACAGTTGATGAGATCCATAAATTCTAACACGATCATCCTTTATCAACTGACACCCCAACACCACACCTAAATAGTCAAACTATATATCCCTCCCATGGATCAGTAAAAATACAAATATCATATGATGTTAAATGAATCTGTATCTCTTCCAATGATTCTATTACTTCTCACTGAACTAAAACTTAACCCATTTTTTTGAAATATATAAAGGGAGATGCAACCAAGGAGAAGTCGTGAAAAAAAATCATCTATCATCCTTCCAATATCAAAAAATCATTATCTCCAAATTATCATTGATATTCTCACAAGACATTCCCATTATGATATTCTCAATCTCAGTAAAATTTATCTCTTTTAAATAACATGAACTGAAATTTTTATCTCTTAGATATATAACCATCAAAAGAAAAAATAACATATATGAGGTTCTCCCTAAAGGTTATAAAAAAAATATATGGTTAAAATAGTCAACCTTTCTTTTTTAATACCCCAAGATAACACCCAGAAACATGAACATGAAGGAAAATAAAAATACGTAAATGATTTTGTTCATAAAATCCATAAAGAATACATGGGAATTGATAAGAAAATATCGCATAACTAGATACTCAATGTTTCCATAATAACTCTAAATTTGGTCTTATGAATATCATCATCCTAGACCCTTGACTTATGGTACATAAAACTTAGGCCAATTTTGGAAAAACAATGATTTCCCTTACGCCGAAAAAAAAGATCAACAATTCATAGAATGGAATATTTGTTCATATCAATCACCTAATTTAGCTTGTGATAGTCTATGTAAATTTTGATACTTCTATCTGAATTGTTTATAAAAATCACTTGTGAATCCCATGGTGATATTATAGGATGAAAAATCCCATAATTTTGAGATGCTCCAACTAAAACTATGGACTGTTCAAACTTGTTTCTTTTTGTAGAAACTATTCTCAAATGATAAAGGTTGATACCGTGGTGCTTGTCTCCAACCTTTGGGGATTGAGAACATGCCTCAAGGCATGTGGAAATTCGACTTAGGAGATGGGTTGGGTCAACCTGGGTTGGTTCATTACATTATCTAACATATAGAATTTATATTATTTAATTTCTTTTTATGAATATTATTAGTTTCATACATTAAGATTCATTTTATCAAATGATAATATTAATTTTATCTTTAATAATAATGATGTTTCTTATCCATAATAGAAGAGTTTATAATATAAGTTTCACAAAATAAATTATTGATCAATGAATTTTAATAAAGCTACTCTGTCTAAAATTATAACCCCATTTAAATTCATTATATCTATCAATGGTAAAAGATACATACCTCATTGAGAAATGGGTATGATTTTTTGTTATACTCACCACATAGTTATTTTTTAAATTCATCTTCACAATCATAATAGATATGATTCACTGATAGTTGAAGACAGAAAACTTTTCCCAAATCCATTAAATTGATAAACCCACGTCTATTCTTCTAGAATATTTACTCTTAGGGTTTCCTTGCTATGTGTATCGCAAACAAAAAATATATTATCTTACCTAACTCATAGGGTTATCCCATACAAATATTACTTACACAAGAATATCCCGGTGAAACATTCATTGAAAAAACCAACCAAATTGAATTATAAAGCTATCAATATGTACCACAATAGATGGATTATAACTCTTATAATTTTTTAATGGGTTTTAATTATGTCTATATTAGCCCTTGTTATCTTCTTTAAATATATGCATTACTATTTTCATTTAATTGGTTATACTATTGTATCCACTAAATTAATATATCCAACCCATATGATTGTGTAACTCTTTACGCATCACATAATTTCTATTACACACCTGAAAATAAATGTAAAATATATTTAAAAATATCCACATAAATCATATTAATAAGTTTTGTGATAAATTAAAGAATGATTTTTAATTTTGTGAAATTATGAGTTGTCACATGAGTAACCTTGGAACCATAGATAGCCATTCCCCACCATTCTATAACAAAGCACAAGAATCCAATCAAGAAGTACATCTATCCCAAAGTCCCTCTATCGAAGGATACATTACACATATTACTATAATACCTTATATGTGTAAACTATGTTTAGTAACTAAATTTTAGCTAAAATAATCAATTACAAACTATTATAAAGATAGATAAAAATAAATTCCATTATAATACCACGCATTTAACTCCATAGGTTTATGATTGGTAATTTATAATTGGATTTTATAAAATTGAAACTAAATTATATATATATAAACTCATAATATATAAATTTTATATATGAATAATAAATGTTGTAAACTTCAAATAAAGGAATAATTCACATATTTAGGTATAAGATGAACCTTATAAAAAATTCATAAATATACCTAAAAATAAACACTTGATTATTTATATAACCTTATAGAAATTTTATAATTTTGAATTTGATCACTCAATTCATCCCCTAGTATAAAACATTTAATATTATTCAATATATGGAATTTAATTTAAATACATGATATTCTATGAAGACGAAAAATTAAATATTTCAATTTTTTATTATGTAAACAATTTACATAATTAAAATTCCTTATAAATTTTTTTATTTAAACCTCAATCAAATCATTCATCAAAAAATCTTTTGACATGGATGAAATAATTTTATAAATTTAGAATTTAACATGAACAATAAAAATTAATAATTTTGAACAAATAAGAATTTTAAAATTAAATTCATTTTATACTTGTCCTTATTTTAAAATTTAATAATGATTTATAAATAAATATAAAACCATTATATTAAAAATATAATTCATTCCATATAATTTTTTCCAATTTAATATACATAATATGAATTTTAAATTCACTACAATTAAATATGATTTAATATTTGTTTTATATTACATTATTTATAAAATAATGGTTTCCCATATACAAGTTTAAATTTATCTATAATATTAATAAATACATAATATTAACATTTTATAAAGAATATGCATGAAAATATTAATAAATAATAAATAAATAAATAAACACTTTATCTGTTTTCCAAAACATAATATATATATATATATATAAACATTTAATATTTAATTTAGAAAATAAAATTTCATTTTTAAAATTCATAACACTTTTCAATTTAATTTTTTAAAATATTATAAATATTTTTAGAGAATAAATTCACTTTCATAAATCAAATACAATATAATAATTTATGATTAATAAGAGGATTATCAGTCATAAACTACAACATAACGAGTTGAGTACCACTGCATTTCATTTATGTGGAAAAAACACACATATGGGATAACCCATGTTTAAGAGAATTTTAGAAATATTAAAAAATTGAGTAACGTTTTTGTAATTTAAAATTTTTGACAAAAGAAAATAACTTTAGTGATGAGAATACATTAAATTTAGTCTTATTATAACTAGTGAGGTAAGTTATATCTCCAATTGTGATTATATAATAAATTTTTGTGTAATGGTGGAAAACCATACATATTTTGTATCCAAATTGTAAGAGATTTTATCACACAAAGAATAAAAGTTACGTTTTTAAAATTTCATACATATTGTATAGTCATCATTAACAATATGAAAATATTAATCACATTTTACAACACAATATATTATATATTACAAAATATAACAATACCATGGGTTTTCAGTGTACTTTACCATACAATACAAACCAATCACACCATATGACTAGAAATACTAGAATTTCAATATCTGATCTTATAAATCCAACCATTCCAAAAAATGAAAATTTGGTATGAAATATAGTATGCTACGATAAGGCCTAAAAATGATTATGATATGCATTTTTTTATAAAATCAACATAATAAAATGATGTTTAATTAACTAAAATTAAAATAATACCACTAATGGGGATTATAGTATCATCATAAGATCAACATAGTGGAACAAATCCATAATAAAGTGTTCAATCAATCATAAAAAAAGAAACATACAGTATAAAAAAAGAAATATAAATAGGAAACCATGAATTATAGAGAAATTTATCTTTTACTATTTGTCATAGTATACATTATTGAGATCACTTATTGGTATTCTATAGGCTCTCACCTCCATATCTAGTATACCATCCACTAAAATCCTCATTCACAATGATAGGGTCCCCGAACCCCACATGTGTTTTAGAACCTCCTTCACAAAGATAAATAGTGAACTTTAGTGAATGGAGTTTTGGATATGGATTTTCAAAAATCATAGACATTGTACAAGAGTATTTTTCCCATCACATGGGTTTACCTCATTTAATTATGGGATCCAATTGTTGACTAGAAACACCTAAATGTCAATATATGTTATGATAATATATTCATATTGAGTGACAACCATTTGAATTAATAAAATTATTTCATGTAGCCACAAGTAAATTATCCTTTTTTTTCTTAAATGATGCAAACTATAATACCTTGTTTTTTTTATACAGTTTATTTTTTTAGTTAAATTATTTTTCATTGAGAACTTGCATTACACACAATAATGAATTTTAAGAAACCACAACAATTAATTAAAATTATTAATTAAAAAAGATTGTTATTTCATAGTTGTTAAACATGGAAGATTTATTGGTAATAAAAAATATAAAAAAATAAGTATAATTTTTAAATATAAAGAAATAATATTAATAAAAAAGTAATAAAGTCTTGGTAAATTCATTATATACCTCAAAAATACATTTTTGTAAAAAAATGATTTTTATTGTGTTTTGCGAACAAATAATAAAATTAATTATCTATAATTTTGTAAAAATAATCAAAAAACTAAATACTTTTTCAGAATAAAAACATTGAAATTATCTTAGGTTTATGTTTTTAGATTTTTTATGAAAATATTTATTTTTCAATAAGTAGTGATAATTGATTTTTTTAATTTAAAAATGTCTTTGATTCGTGCACTGAATTTATTAGGTTCAATATTTTTATAAAATTAATTAAAATTGTTAAATTATAAAAATAATACTATAATTAATCCACTATGTGTCATTTAAATCGGTTTCTTTTTGAATAATGATATGTAAAAATTTTAATATAATGAATCAATTCTGTTCAGAAAACCTCTTTTTCATTGCCTCAATGGGATAAAATTTAAATCAAATTAGGCTTATTCTATGATTAAAATTATATAAGATGGATCCCATATTAATAATAATGCTGATTTATAGTATATAAATGGTTCAAAATAATTTATGGTTGTAAATATTAAAATAATAATAATAATTACTTACATTGATTAAGGTTAAAACAGGGTTGAAGGTTTCTTTAAATAATGAAAAAATTAATTTTCCACACACATAAAATTTTTATTTAATAAATTGGATTTAATATTTATAATAATTGGGTCTAAATTACCTAAATATTCTTATTTCAATTTTATTCATAAAGGATAAATTCCCGAGTTAATTAATATGCTACTAGTTACCATAGTGAAAACTAAAATGATTAAATTAAGTAAAATAAAAGGCTAAGGGATAACATGTTTAAAAATTTTGTTTTTATGTCATGAAGTTGTTCCTCAACCATATAACCCCTTCAATATATTATTTATTAATTTTTTGCGACATGGGGTTATAATTAATTACCATTATTGAATTTTTTTTTGTATTAAAAAAACGTGACTCCTCCCCCATTATAAAATGCTACCACAACTTCTAAATTATACACACCGCCTAAGCCATTTGTCTCATCCAAACCCAACCAAAAGCCCTCCCAAAAATTCAAATACATGTTTTTAATCTACTTTTAATCCCAGAAAAAAAACTTTAGGATATTTAATAAGAGATCTAAAGGGGGTTGTTCTATGTGATAGAAATTTTCTTAACTAAACACTCTCTTTTTAATTCGTTTATTAACATTTTATTTCATGTTATATAAATTAAAATTTAATAACACCATTTTATTCTATATAATGAGTTGTTATGATGTTTATAGAATAACTTATACCAATATCCTCCTCCATCAAATGGAAAATGAAACCGTCGATTATGTTTACAGAGTTCTACCATCTCGTGAACCAATGTAATTCGATTTCCATAACCACCTATGACAGATGGATATAATGATGGATTTAAAATTTTAATATTATATTTATGATATTATTATAATTTTTTAATTATATATCAATTATACCATCTTACGTTCCTTTCAATAGGAATATGATAATGTTTCTTGTGTGTCTGATGGACCCCCACCTTGTGAAGTGATATGATTCATTCTTCACATACACATTGCATGAAAATTAATAAGGATAATTTTAATGAAAATTAGTGATATATATGAAATAAAAATGATTATTTAAGGTTAATATATTATATATCTTTGTTTATTTATGTTTTTTGATAAAATGGAAGCAATTTCTATGTGTACATACGACCTTCCATCTCCATGAATCATGTATTTCATTTTCTATATCTGAATTTTAGGGATTATTATAAATAAATATATAATGAATATATATGATATTCATTTCATGGTTAAAATTATAGAGATAATTTAACCATGATAAAAGTAATTGGTCTGGAAATACTAAATCAAAACAGAGATGAAAAATAAAGCACTTATTACTTGATACATGATTTCAACAAGAATATTTTAATAAACATGTAATGAAAAGTCATATGTAAATATTATATGGTATGATAAATATGATTATTTCTCTATAATATATGTATAATAAACATTTATTTATTATAAATGTTTTCCTATCATGTATAAAGGAAGTAAATACATGAGGTAATGGATTTCTACTCTAAATTATTTATGTAGGAGACTAAATCTAAATTCATCATCTATTTATTTTATGACATGTATACAATGCCCCTTTTGATTGTTATATAAGAAATATCATTATTTACATGATATTAAATGTTTCATTTGATGTTATTATCTAACAGGTCTTATGATTCAAAAGATTACCAATGTAATAGGCGATTTTTATCTCAATTTGTCTTCATTGGAACACAAAGTATGCTATAAACCTACCTTCTTTTATGAGGTTAATATACAGTACCATTTTCATGGAATATCATGATTTTATTTATTGTAAATATATTTTTAGTTTAATTTAATGTTATAATTTTAGGGGGATAATGATTCAAAAGATACCAAAGTGGTAATGTTTTGATATTTCAATATCAATTTTTATCTTAATTGTTTATGATTATTCTTTAGATGATGTAATATTACGATCTATATCTTAATAAATTCATGGTTTTTCTTATAATTTGTTTATTTATTTATAATAAAATTTTACCCTTGAGTATATTCACTTTACGTACTCAATATTCTGATATTTATATATAAATATATATTTATTTATTTATTGAAACCAACTTTATTTCTATCTTCAGTTATAAATACTTTTTCTTCCATATCCTTGTTTTCAAAAAATGTTTTATAAAATGTTTAATGTTCCTATATGATTTTTTATCATCATTTGGACACTTGTTTTATTTTTAATTTTTTTTAATGAAATTAATATTCATGTCATTTTCAAAAAATTCTCATTATTTATTTACTAATAATGTTAAAGGAAGCATTTTTTTAACACATACGACATGAAATAAAATAACCACTGTCATGAAATGTCAATATTTTAAGGCTTCATTTATATGCTTCAAATTTTATTTTAAATTAAAAAGATTTTGAGATTTTTTTTGAATGTATATTTAAAAAAATCTAAAGTGTAAAGGATATTTTCCTCAAGAAATATTTTAAATTATCTTTGAATATTCCTATATATGTTTCAAAAGTTATTTTCATTGAAAATTATTATGATTTTTTTTTGTTTTAAAAAGTTACATTCAAATTTGAATGGACATTTTCCACTGGAAATATTTTAAATGATAATTAAATTTTCATTTATAAGTTTCCAAGGTAATTTTTAAATAAATGTACATTGAATATGTGTTATGTTTTAAAAAGGTGATTTTAAAATTTTAAAAGCTATTTTCCCCATTTAATTTTCTGAGTTATTTTTAAAAATCATTTTCCATCTAAGATTACATCATTTTATGTTATTTATGATTTACCATGGACATGATCCAAGATTACAATTATTATTTTTCTCTAAATGGTTTATGTTTATTATGATAATATGTTTATGAAACGTATTTCCTTTGTAGGATTTATACCATGATTGTAACATCCTATTACTATCTTCATTTATTCCAAAACCCATATTTTAATATTTTTTCGTTGAGTTTTATATGGGATTTTCTTGGTGAAATCATTGAAATTTATAAAGCTCTCGTCTAGTGCACAGTTGGCGCATAATTTTTCTAAACCATGAATCATCTTAGTAGATACCATGAAAACTCAGATAATGGGGTTTTGTACAGATAGCACCCAAATTGAAAAATCACAGACCAACTTAGTAGAAAATGTGAACCTTGGAAAAAGATACATATGACTATGGGCACGATTTAGTCTATCTTTGTGGCCCAGGTCAACTAAAAGTCCATGAAAGGTTGTTTTAATTCAAAAATTAGTTTTAAAAACCAAAAACCTCCCTTTTATGTCCCTAATAGGCTGATACTACCATCTAGTTAATCATTCTTACTTAATATCTCCCAAGAGTTGTTTTTGGACCCTTTACACACTTCTAGAAGAAAATTTAATCTTAGATAATGACATTTGATGCTATCTTAGTAGGTTTCCTCTTCTCGTTCTCTTTCTCTCACTATCTCTCTTCTCCTACCTAGGGTTTTGTGGATCTCCATGTTATTCGAATATATAATCACCATTGTTTTGGTTCTTAAACATTCTTTTGTTTCCCAGATTATGTTGTCTCTTTTCTTTATTATTGAATCCTAATTATGGTATTGCGTTTCGAGATCTAGAGATCTTGAGGAAGGTGGTTCCATTTTGATTAGTCTATTTAATTAACACTAAACATCTTTATTTTAATAAATTGATTTCAATTAAATGTGTGAGATTTTATTCTTATAAAATTATATTGATAAAATCCAAATTCTATAGAATTTGGGGATTTGAATTTGAAATTGTGCTTTTGGCATTTAATTGGGGAAAATCTCCAATCCCATTAAATTGAAATTTTTTTGTGAACTTAATGGAATTTTGTGAAATTTAAATCGTTGAATTTAAATTGTGAAAGTGAATTTTGAAACTAATAAATTCATTTAAAAATATTGGATGATATGAAATATATTAAAATGTTTTTGATATAAACCTTTGGGTTTTATCTTAGAAAATAATAATGTTTTGATTAAAAAATAATTTTGGGTCTTAAATAGAAAATTAGAATATTTGAAAAAGATAATGGGATGAACTCTTTTTTATGAATTATTAATGTAAATTTCCAATTGTTGATTTATTATTAGATAACATGCAAGCCTTAGTTTGTTATGGAGTTATTTGTAAAACAATATATTATTTATAACATTCCAAAACATAAATGAAGCATGGAACATTGTTGACAAGATGGTAAGAAGACTCAATTTTCCATAATAAATAGGCATGTGTATACACATATTTTCATGTCACTTTGAGTGTTTTGACTCCTTTATCTTGGAGCTATCATACCTTTAGAAATATGGGCATGTTTCTCTCTCTCTCTCTTTTATTTTAAGTGAATCTATTCCATTATTGTAAACTATTTTAGATTATTTATGATTTATATTAAATGTTTTATATAAAATGTGTTTGTAATATATTTTTTAAATAATATCCATTAATTGAAATGTAAATCATGATTTTCTGGAAATATTATTTTATAATTAAAAATTTATTTATTTAAAGATGAAATTTCATAATTTGGTTAATAAAATATTGGAATCTCTTATGGAATCCTTAATGAGACCCTACTATGATTTTATCTCACACCCTACCTATTCATTTGGGTATTTTTAGATTATCTTTTTTGTAGGCTTGTGCAAGGGTAACTGAGCTTCTTTACACAGTGGAAGAGTCTCTAGAGAAAGCAGATAAGGGTCCAAAAAATGTGAGGGGAACCATTGCAATAGCTTCATCATTAGTGATTACTCAATTGAATACTGGTGAATCTCATTTCTTTATTTAAACTTATATTTCTAATATTCTAAATACTTATATGGATCTTTTTTCTTATTTAATGGATATTACTACACCCCATATAATAAAGAGAGAGAAGTATTTTTATAGTCCCACTTATGTTTTCTCTCTATTAGATATTGAGCATTCATAGAGGTTTCATGTTATTGAAATTAAACCAATTGATATCATATTTGAGATGGATTGAATCATTTTAAATAAATACTATATTATTTCTATCTTCGACGGGTATCCTTCACTACACCCAATAGTTTGTTCCATTTCCTTCCAGGAGAATGAGACCCAACGTCGAGCAGAGCCATACCTTGTTCACCCGAGTTGGGGAATGTGATATCATTTTTCTCTTTTTATCTAGAGTGTGAATCTCTAAGAGTTTATCTTCATCTAGTTGTCATTAAGTTTTCCTATGTGTTTCCTTCCAACTTATATGGGTTTACAACAGTAAGAGAGGTATATTTTTCTATCCATTTAGAATATGGTACTCAACCAGTGTCAATTGATTATTACCACATGGCACCAACTGAAATAAAAAAGTTGAAGAATTAATTACTTAATATTATTGTGAAAGACATTATATGACCCAGCATGCTACCTTGGGTAGAATCAGTTCTATTTGGTAATAAAGATTATGGTTCACTTCACCTTTATTAGGATTACCAAAAACTCAATAGATTCATTGTAAAGAACATGTATCCATTATCATGGATTCATGAAGTATTTCATCTATTGAAAGGGGGAAGGTTTTTCTCAAATATTGATATTTAATATGTTTGCCATCAGTTTAAAATAAAATATTATAAAATCCATAAAACCACCTTTCAAAGAATTTAAATCCACTATTAGTACCTTTTTATGGTATTTTGTTTAAATAATTCTATGGTAGTATTTATGGATTTAATGAACATGATTTTCCATGGGTATCTTTAAACCATTGTGGTAGTCTTTGTGGAGGGTATACTAGTTTACTATGTCCGAGGTGGATGATGTGCCTCATCTAAGAGAATTTCTAGAAGTTTTTAGAAATCATAAAATCTATTCCACATTATCAAAATGTGATTTATGAATTCATGAAGTGATGTTATTGGGGAACTTGGTGTTGAAACTTTGTATATTTTTTATCTTTAAAAGGTGAAGGTTGTTATGACATGTGATTAACCACAAAATGAATTCAATGTTTGGAACTTCTTGGGATTAATTGGATATTATCACTGGTGTTAAGGACTTCTCAATGTTGTATTCTCCTATAACTACTCTAACTCGGAAGTGAGTAAAGTTTTCTTGTGATGAAAAATGTCAGAGTTATTTTATCGAACTGAAACATCTTTTGAATACTACGATGGTGTTGACTCTTTTAGATACCATGCATAGATATGTGATCTTCTTTGATGTATGAGGTTCAGTATTGGGATACGTTATTATTCAAGATGATAATTTCGTTTTGTAGGGATCTCTCAGTTTAGGCCACATGAGAATAATTTTCAGACCCATGAACTCGAACGTGAAACTGCGATGCACGCGCATAAGATTTGGAAGTAATACCTTTTTGATGAATATTATACCATGATTATAGACCACAAGAGCCTGATTTATATCTTATATAAAAAATATTTGAGTACCATCTAGAGGATTTTGTTGGAATACATGTATACTTTCGACTTTGACATCACCTATACCTAGTGGAAATGGAATTTCATTGTAGATTTTTTGAGAAGGAAAATTTCAACCTAGGTACTAAAATAATCATCAAACGAATGTAAATTGATATATATTTTTTCATAGCTTCATATTGATTTATAGAAACATGGTACTAAGGCTTCCTTAGCTTATGTGATGTTGACATTATCTCTTATTGATATTTTTCTTTAGGAGCAGCAGCTTGATGAAGAGTTCCATAGAATTAGAGACTATTTATAGAGGGGAGAATGTTTTTGACATGTCATTTTATACAGAGGGAATTCTATATTACCATAGTTGTTTTTTGGTACTGTTGTTGGTTAGAAAATATATGATAGGGGATTTCCATTATTTCCAATGGTCAGTGCACCTAGGAACCAAAATGATGTTCTATGAATTGTAGTGTAGGTTTTGGTGGCTTTGAATGAGATAAAGCACTACTTAATTTGTCTCTCATTGTTATACATCCCAACAGGTCAAGGCCATGCACTAGAAACCTTCATGTTTTCATCATCCAATTATAGTGCCAACAATGAAGTGGTATGAGATCTCTATAGACATTGTGATTGGGTTTCTATATAGCTAGTGAAAGAATAAATTAATATGGGTTGTGATCGATCAGCAGACAAAATCATTTATCTTTTTACTCATTCATGATATAACCAAAGTTTAGGAGTTATCAAATCGCTATTTGGAAGATATTATTCATTTTCACAGAGCTCTATATTCTATAGTATTTGATAGGGATCCTCAATTGACTTATCACTTTGATATATGCCTTTAGGAGGAAGTAGGATATATGGTTCATTTCAGTATGAAATACCATCCATAGTAAGATGTCAATGCAAAAGAGGATATATATATATATATATATTCTTGAGGATATTCTCCGCACATTTGTTAAAAAATTAGTGGATCTTGGGATGATAACATGGGGATGGTGGAGTTTTATTATAACAATATTTTCTAGTTTGTGATCATAATGGATCTAATAAATTTCTTGTATGGTTTTCCTTGAAGATATCTGTTGTATTGGTTAGATATTGATGAAATTGTGTTGGTTGGACTGAGCATGGTTCAAGATACAATAAGAATGATTCAGTTGATTTTTCATAGCATTTTGATGGCACATAATTGGTATAAATTTTATGTGTATCATTGTCACAAACCATCGTAATTTTCAATTGGAGACCATGTGTTCAAGAAAGATTCACCCCATTTGGGTAATTGATAGTTTGGGAGAGATGGAAACTTTCTCTTTGTTTTTTTTGACCTTTTGAGGTTGTTGAGCAGGTGTGAAAATTAGATTATTGTTTTCATCTTCCACTGTAGATGACATCGATATATAATTTGTTCCATGTATCTCAGTTATGAAAGTATCTATCGAATCCATATCATGTTTTGAGTTGGAATGATCTTAAGGTTGAACCTGAATTATCCATGACGGAATGACCAGTCATGATAGTTGAATCTAAAACCATGGTACATTTTTAGATAATGACACATTTAGTTCTAGTTTTATGGAAGCATGGTTGTGGTAGTCATGAGATCTGGGAGAGGGAGGTACAAATGAGATAGCAGGGGCCTCATTTATTTGTCATTAAAGCTTCTAAATAGGCTTTCACGAGAAAAAAAAGATTCTATGGTGGGGAGGTTGTAACACCCTATTACTATTTTTATGTATTCCAAAACCCATGTTTAAAATTTCATTTTTTTTGGATTTTTTTAATGGGTTTTAAGGTGAAAAGTTTAAATAAATTGATGTTTTGGACTAGTAAACAGTTGGCCCACATGTTTTCCAAAATATTCCCATCTCTGTGAAAACTAGGTAAACCCAGACAGTGGGGTTTTGCACTACTAGCACGCAGTTTGAAAAACCTTGTTCCCACTTAGTAGAAATCATGCACCTTAGAAAAAGTGGAGCATGGAGAGGGTGCACATTTTGGTCTAACCATGTGTATTTACCTAGCTAAACATTAATATGGTTTTTTTAATCTAAAAATTATTTTTAAAATACCAAAAAACACTTTTGAAGGTCCTAATGGACTAGTACGACCCTAAGATATTTCTTCTTCCCTTGGGGCTCCCAAGTGATGTTTTTCCCCTATACACCATTCTAAAAGAGAATAAAAGCTATGATAATCATAATCGATATTATCCTAGTAGGTTTCCCTTCTCATTCTCTTTCTCCAACTATCTCTCTTCTCCACCCTATGGTTTTTTGGATCACTGTGTTGTTGGAAGATCTAATAATCTTTTTTTGGATTTTGAACTTATGTTTGATTCCCGAATTCCAATTTATTTTTTATTTGTTGATAAATATCGATTAGGGTTTCGAGGTTTGAGAACTAAATATCCTTAGGTAGGTGGATCCATTATGATTGGCCAATTTAATTAACCTTAAACTAATTTATTTTATTAAAATTCTTTCTACTGAATCTAAGAGATTTGATTATCAAAAAACTAAGTTTTTAAAAACCCAATTGCATTGAATTGGGGGATTTTTTATTGAAATTGTATTTTTTTCATAAAATTGTGGGAAAACCCCAATTCCATTGAATGGGAATTTTTTTTGAAATTGATCAAATTTTTTTAAATTTAAACTATTGAATCTAAATTGTGCATGTGAATTGGACAATTTATGATTTTTATCAAATTCTATAAGAGGAAAAGTGGATTAAATGGATTTAATAGAAACCTTTGGGTATTATCATGGAAAATAGAATGTTTTGATTAAAACTATATTTTGTTTTTTAAATGGAAAATTGGAATTTTGGAAATGGATAATGGGATGAATTGTTTTTCAAATAGCCTTAAAGTAATTTTACCATCATTAATCTATTATTAGGGAACATGCAATGACTAGGTAGTTAGTGAGTTATTTGGAAATATCTCTATGATTTAAAATATTCCAAAACAAAAATGTATCACATCACATCACTGATCGGAAGGTGATGAAGTCACATTTTTTCCATATGGAAGGGGTGTCTGTACACACATATTGGTGTGTCACATTGAGTGTGTGGAGTCCCTTAGCTTGTAACTATCGTACCATAATCATATGACTATATTTCTCTCTTTTCAATATTTTAAATGAATATATGCTATTATTGTAAACTGTTTAAAATGACTTTGAATATATATAAACCATTTTTTATGAATTTAATTCTTAATGCATTTGTTTATAGAATTTCCATCAATTGAAATGAAAATCATGTTTTGTTTGAAATATTAATTTTAAAAGAAAATTATTTTTATTAGAGATTGAATGATCTATATATTGTTAATTATATGTTCTAATCTCTTATGGAATCCTTTGTGAGACCCTACTAGTCTTTTAGCTGAAACCCTACACGTTCCTTCAAGTGTTTGTATGTTATATTCTTTGAGGTTAAGGAATGGGTATGGTGCCACTTGGATGTGGTTATAGTTGTTGGTCATCGGGATTTGTGAGTTGAGTCTATTGATAATTGGGTAGTTATCCTATTTTTCTATCAGTTTGCTATAGTACGTTGCTTTTTCATTCATGTTTGGCTTCTTGTACACTTCTCCCATTACAGTTTCCCTTGTATGCATACTGACTTGTTCATATTTCTTCCACAATGTTTGTGGGGAAATCATTCCCATATTCATTTTTTATGATTCTAGGTGTTAGTCACATACCCAAAGAAATTGAGAATTCCTTTAGGGATATGTTAGTGATGACTTAGTTAACATGTTATTAGAGAACCCAAACCGGTTCATGAAAATGATAAAATTATAATGGATCTCATTTAATTTTCAATGGCCTATTCTATGATTACATAATTAAATGACTATGAAACCCATTTCTTTTCCATAGGTTATTCTATATTGAAATGTTAATGGAACCCATCTATTTTCATGGGTATTGATATGTTCAATATTTTATGATCTTATGCAATAAATATATATGATTTTAATTATGTGATGGGTATGACCTATATCGCCCCAAAATTCATTAGGAAAATATTTATATATAATGAGATAAAAATGGAAATAGGTTCATGAGCTTGATTGATAATGGGAAATATGCTGATAGGCTTGATCCATAATGGGAAACTGGATGAGGGGCTTCATGAATAATGGGAAAATAGGCAATGAGGCATGATCCATAATGTTTTATGGTCTTGGAAGTTTTCCATGAAAAATGAAAGGGTTTCTATACCTATATTAGTTCCACACCATTATAATATGAGTTTATGAATCATGAATTTTGATTATTTCACAATATTATAAATCATGTCCTTTAGAATGATAATTTTCTATTCCATGACTCATGTTTATGATCTATTCCAGATTGGGTCTAAACATTGTATGTTATACTCATGATATCATGACCTATTTCATATTGTATTCCTTCGTATGATAATAGAATGATATCTCCAATTTTTTCTAATACTGAGCATCTGAGCTCATGCTTTTTATGATTACATTCTTCATGTTATGAAGAAAGGAATTAAATATGTATTTTAATGAAGATTATAGAACATTAAGAACATCATGGTGATGCTGAACATCTTTCACTATATAAAAATGTTGTGTACATAGTCTCCAAATGCACTAAAACATTATTGTACTTGGGTTTATATTTCATAAATGTATTGAATATTTATTGTAACACCATGATATTTTATGAGTATTATTCTTTTTAATTTATTTTATGTCTTGTGATGTATGATAAACCAAGATTATCTTGTTCTATATGCAACACCGTATTAGCTGGCAGTATAAGAAACACTATTCTTGGATCGTGTTACACACAATTTCAAGTTCTTCTGATAGAAATTCTTCTACGCAACATTGAGTGTATATATATATATATATTCAATGTAGAAATGAAATATGGTTTGATTGTATTATACGCAATAACAAAGGAAAATTCCATTACATGGAACCCTGACATGACTTGCATTACACGCAATTGCGACCTTCCACGATAGCATGTGTTGTACTCCATACCAAGTTTCACTAAACAACGAAATGTTATAAAAATATTATATAAACTAGCCATTATGAATAGTAATAACCACTTTTTGAAATTTTATAAATTTTATCATTCAAAATGGACATAATTTTTGGATTCGTAATATCGAAACTACCGTAGATTTAATTTTTGGTATTTTTCTGAAAACTACAAATTTTTTATGAATATAGAAAAACACAGAGTTATAGTTTAAAACAGAATTTTTATAATTATTTATTTAATTTAAATTTATTTTAGGTCAAAATTGATACATAATACCTATATAAGTTCAATTTAATTAATTGGAGTCATATTATAATAATTTTAGATATATAAAAATTTTATTGAACTTTTCACCGTCTTTTACCCACCTCCTAGGAGAATTTAAAATTTTACATAAAACATAATTTTACTAATTCTATGAGTGGAATTTCAAAAAACGGAGAGACAAAGTTAATATAAAAGAGTAAAATGTTGTTCAATAAGATAAAAATAATATTTCTATGAATAGTAACTTTTTACTTTTATTTACCAAGGTTAAAAGTAAATAGGGTAATTAATGATAAATGTAATGACTCGTAAAATTTAAAGAAATTTTTTTATAAATTTTCTTTGGGATTTTACAAGAATACGGATTCTGACGGCACTTGATTCTAAGACCCGGTGTGCCCAGAATTTCTATCTGAAGTTTAGCTTGGGTACGTTCAGTGAACGAACGAGCGGGAATTCCTAACTTTTTAACTGGTGCTCGGAATCGAATTCGGAGGGCACCGATGGAACTGCATTGCCGGTACTTCCTTAAGAACACCTTTTTCAGGGTTTCATTTTCACGGGTGATGTTGTTAAAATTTTTGGATGTTAAAATAAAATTTAAATGACAAATTTTATTTATCTTCCCAAGTGTTTAACCTTTGGGTGGAAGTCGGGTAACCACCCAACTTCCCATGAGAGGTTATGAAGCCGGTGGGGCCCACACGAACCCCACCCCATCATATTCTCTATCCCCCCTCAAATCACCATTAATTTTTTGACAACTTATGCTAATTAATTAAGTGAGATAAATGTGAATGTTTGAAATTCAAATGCTTAAGTTATGTTAATAAAATAAGTGTTGAACTTATTTTATTTTGTTGGAATTCTGGTTGTGGGAGCCTTTGGGAGAAAATCTAAGGAGCTTGAGGAACTTCTTCATCTGAGACGATGAACGCGAAGAACGTCGGATTCCTCGGAGATCACCATCTTCTTCAGTGACGCCTCCTTCCGCGACCGTTATCTCCGCGACGAATCCTCACTCAACGTGTTCGACGAGGTAGGGGTTTATGTGTTTTTTATTTGTGAAATCTTCCGTCATCTATCCTCGTTCATTTGGACCGCTTGATATCGTTTAACGGGAGGGGGTCGGACCGCACAATCACAGCCGACCCTCCTCCCTTATTATTTTTTTTGTTGCGGTTCGAAGGGATGTGACACGGTGCCATCGCACCGTGTGGGAACGAGCGGCAAGGATGCGTGGCACCGTCGTGCCGCACATTTGAAAATTGAACCAAGCCGCGACGCCGTCGCGCCGCGCTGGAAAAAAACAAAGACACCACGACCAGAGCAGGGCCGCGGTGGAGGGGCACGGCGCCGTCGCGCCGTGGTGGAGAAGGGGATCCGGCGGCCGGAATCAGGCCTTCGGCGTCGGAGCAGGGGGGACTGGCCTTGCCGGTCTCGTGGCGGCAGAAGCTGGCCGGACGGACAAGGAAGAGCCGGGGGTTCAAAACCCCCAGCTGGCAGGACGTGAGCGGCCCCATTATGGGGTCGCAGTTACAATGAGCAGGGGGCAGCCCCCCCCCCCCCCCCCCCCCCCGCATCCTGAACGGCTTGGCCGTTCGACCGTGCCACCTGGCCAACGCGTCAGGCGGCCTGCACGCCGGGCCGCCGAGCCGGGCCGTGCCATCTGGGCTGGGCTGCGCCCAAGTGGGCCGGACCCGGACCCGGTTCGGGCCGACCCTGGGGGTATCGGGTCGGGATGGACCGGGCCCGGACCCCCTAATACCGAACCTCTTTCGGTCTATTTCCCATAACATGAGCTACAGGCCACTGATCGACACATCTTTAGTTGCGTAGTGATCCTTGGAATGAGACGGTCGTTTCGATATATTACACTCATGTTTTCAGAGTACTTTCAGTTCGGCTGGGTTCGTTCGTACACAAAACCAACTGGGCCCTCGGAGCGGAAACACTTATAACGTGAGCTCCGGACGTCCGATTGACATGCTGTCGACATTGATGTTTTCCTCTTAGTGAGATGGTCGTTTTGGATTACTCCGCTCAAGGTTTGGACGTCGTTGGAGTACAGTCGGGTTGGTTTTGACATAAACACCAACCGGGCCCCTTGAACGAAAAAGCCAATAACTCTCAGACCGGGCGTTCGTTTGACGCGATGTCTGTCACGTTGACTTCCTGTTGACGATACTGATCTTTTGGATACATCAACTCCAGACTATGAGTCAGTTGATGTATCAGCCCTTCGGCTCGTAGAGCGGGCCCTCCCGAACGAGCTTGCTGTGTGTGGGAACCCTAGAGCTGGCTGAGAGTGCGACGACGATGACTAATGTGCACGAATCCTCCGTGGATTCGATGGCGATGACTGCAATACTCATCGATCCTACGTGGATCAGTGCTACCGATCCTGTGTGGGTCCGATCCTGTGTGGGTCAGCGCTCAGCGGTCCTATGTGGGTCCGATCCTGTGTGGGTCATTGCAGGGGTTAGTTACCTATCGATCCTTTATGGGTCATTGTGGGGGTTAGTTACCTATCGATCCTTTGTGGGTCATTGCGGGGGTTAGTAACTATCGATCCTATATGGTTCTGACGGCTTAGATGAATCAGTGGCAATATTTGATCATTTCTATCGTTGTACGAAGAAGTATACATGTGTGAGATGAATATTGACTTGTTTTCCAATGTGGATTACGTTATGTTGTCCTATGTGGATCAGGTCATGATTTCATATGTGGATGTGATCGAACTTGGGCTCAGAGGTTGGAGAGAACTAGAATTGATGAGATAGGTATATCTATGGGCATATACGTAAGTAGTGTCAGATGTTACTTCATGATTGTATCATTCCTTTGTGGATTATCCATTGTGGATTCTGGGAGACCTTCGGGGGTCTCGGGGTCCTTACTGGGTAGCTTATACTCACCCTTGCACGGGCTATGCCCGCACTACGCCATGTTGGTTGCAGACGATGGACAGCGCTGATCGCGGTTGAGGATTGCGGAGTAGGTCGGTACCCGGAGGTGGACCTCTGGGCGGGACATACTCGGAGCGGACAGCTGGACCCAAGGAGCAGTGGAGGCTATCTGTACTCACCCTTCAGGTGGGACTTCTAGTGGACGGCTCAAGGTTGCAGTTTTACTTTCAGTTGTTTTTTTCCCTTTCCAGTTGTACTTTACTTTCAGTTTGGGTTTGTACACTGGCCCACTTACATTTCCGCAGTTAATTTTGTATCAGTTTTTAAATATTGTTTACTTCTACTTCTTTCTTGCTCTATGGTGTTTGTTTACCATACAAAGGCAACGCCTTCCCTTTTTATCGGAAATTACGCCTTGGTGCTAGTCGCCATCCCCTGGCCTATGGAAGGCGGGCTTGGGGTAGTCACGACACGGGCCCCAAGGACGGGTCGTGACAGTAAAAATGATATTATTATTACCCTAACACATGTCCTTATTCTTTTTTTATAAGTGTTATTTGACTAAAACAACCATAGGAATAAAATATTACCCATTAGGTCCACTTGGATTAGAATAGGACCGTTATTATTATTTTATTTAAAGAATAGTTAAAAGAGTTAAAATCAATGTTTAATAACAAAATCATTATTAATATAAGGATATAAATAATATAAATTCGACAATAAATATTCATTAGAAAGCTAAAAATCGTTCCTACATAATTGTATTTTATTTATATTTCATAGACATTAAATAATTTAATTTATTTGTTACACAATAATGATGCATTAATTACCTTATTAATGAAATATTAACATAATTGATATTATAAATACCAAAATAAATGTATTTTGAGTCTTTTATGAATTAAAATAATTTTTTAGGTTAATATAACATATTAGGGTTGGTTAGATGAATTGTTTTCGAAGTAATGATGATGTTATGAATTTAGTTAAAACAAAATACCAAGTAGTGTCAAGATTGACATAAAATAGTTTTTAAAACAAATACTATATTATAAATTGATATAATGGTCTTAGAAATATAAGGTTCTGCCAAATAACTTATATAACAATATATATGACATTAATTAACCAATTGGGGTTCTATTGGTATTTTATAGTATTTTTATTAACCATATATTATAAGAATACAAGAAGACATGATAAAAGTTAAATAATATAACATAGAGTTAAATCTAAATGATAAGGTTAAAATGGTAACCTAAACTTGTCTAAAAACTATTGGTTGGGAGGATTTAGACCCATCCCAACCCCATCCTCGAAATAAGTCACATTAGAGCCTTTATAAACCGAATATGAATTTATTAAAAAATAATATTTTATATTTTTTCTTCGGTGCCCCTACCCATCTTATAAAAGGGATCCTCCTCCCTCCCCTCATTACACAATTTTGAGCCTTCAAGCTCGGACAAACCCTAAAAAATTATCTTCTAAACCACTCTAGTTATATCATAGAGGTTCTAGTCTTCTCAAAATACCATCTCAAGTTTCCTATGAGGAGTTTTAAGAGTAGGCGCGTCAAAGAAGATGTAATCTCTTCTACTGATTCTTTCATGTTTCTTTATTATTCTACTTCCTCTTCATTATTTTTTTCATTATAAAGTAATGAAATCTGTATAAATAATTTAATTATCAGTTATTATAAATATTAAACAACACCATTTCACTTTATATCCATCCTATGGAAAACGAAATCACCGCGCGTGCGTACGTACGGAATTCCATCTCCACACAGTGGTGTAATTTGTTTTTCCACTTCCACCTTACATGGATGGGTAGAATTCTATAAAGAATAACTATATGTGGTTATTATAACATCATAATGATTCTGAGATATTATATCATCCACTCCAATTCTATTCAATAATTATAGGAACGATATCATCGCTCCGGCGTACGTACGGACTACCGTCTCCACCAACATGATGTGATTCATTTTCCATGATTAACCATTCAAGTATGATTATAAAGTATATATATAATAAATAATCAGGAAATATATTACATAATAATGATACTGGATGTATGTACATATATGTTTCTTTTACTTAATTCCATTCAAGTCAATAAAGAAATGACACAGCGTTCATGTGTATATACGGCATACCATCTCCATGAACGGTGTATTTCATTCCATTTATTGATCTATGAAATATATTTATATAATTAATATATATTATATATAAATAATGTTCTACATTCTGTAATTAAGTGAATCAGGATATGAGTAACAATATCAAGAACAAAAAATCAAAACACTTATGATAAAGGAAACGATTTTACCCAAAACACTGCTTTAACATGGAATTTAAAAAAAAACGGGTAATATAATGTCATAAGTGAACCATATATGATATCATAATAATGAATATGATTCTGTAATAAATCAATGGCATTATTTAAATCCTTATACAGGAGGTTCGGATACATACGAAGCATATCAGACATAAGGTAAGGGATAAATTTTACAATCTCATTTTTATCCGTGATTGTTTATTGTTAAGTATTTACTAGGGTTATATTTCTCATCCATGTCCCTATTTTCTAAAAATTGTTTCATGTATGTTTAAAGCCCTTTTTACCCATTTTTTACTTTTACTACATGGTATATAAGGAATCTTTCATTTGTTTACCATACGTGGTACTTTTTGACTTTTCCTGCAAAAGTACGAGAAGAGTGTTTATTTAACTTATACGGAATGAATGGAATTTTACTGTTTCATAACGCCTTTTAATCATAATGCATACTCTACAATATTTCATGGCTATTATCAATAAAATCCTTTTCTTTTATAATTGTGCGGAATTTTGTGAAAATAAAATGATTTTGAAGAAGAAATGATATTTTCCTCAAGAATTCATTTCAAGTGTTTTATCAAAACTATTTCCCATCTAAGATGAAATTATTTAGAATGTTTATGTTTCAAGTATAATGTCTCTATTATTTACATGGATTTATTTTTCTTATGATGAAATGATATCCATTTTTTATATGGATTATGTTATGATGGGGTGATGTTTATGAAACCCATTTTATTCTTTGGGTTATGATGAATTATTTATGTTTATTTTGTGGAACACGTAAGAATGATTTCAATTTGAGATGGGTGGGACATATATCTACCTCCAATGTATTGGGTAAAGATTTGTATCTCAATATATAGATATGGCTGGAATGGAATGTTAATCTGGGTTAGTGATACTGGACTGGAACAAGGAGTGAACTCTATTCAATAAGAGACTTTGTCCACTAAGATAGTCTTGGAAACAATGACTTGGATACTATGGAAATAATATCAAGTTCTTAATTTTTTTCAAAATTAAATGTTTTATTCCAATGCTATTTTATCATGACTGGTGTTTCATTGTGATATATGCCTTACGTACTACCATGTTGAATTTAATTGCTCAATATTTTGATGTTTAAACATTAATTTCATGTTTTTATGTTAAAATGTATATGGTTTGTTATATTTTCTCCAGGAATACCCTTACTGGGAATTTGAGCTAACCCTTTATATATTTTATTTTCCCTAGGATATAAAGAAAGGTTTTAGGTAATAAATCAAAAGGTGATGATCTTTATAGGAGATGCTGAAGAACTTTCACCATGATTAGATGATTATATTACGAGTTTCCAAAGACACTAAACTATTACGGTCCTTGAGTGTTGTTTTTTTATGTAATAATTATTCCAAAGAATTAATTTAATGTCTACGTACATCATGTTTGGGGTCTCTATAGTTGGTATTAGAGGAAAGGTTTAGTCAACCTTTGGAAACTATAATGTGAGAACTTTAGTGAGATCCCAAGAGATATTTCTATGGTATGTTTAGGGATTTCCATAAGGTTAAGTATAAGTATATGTTATAGTCTTAGAATTATGGTAACAATATTATAATTAAACCTAAGATGTTAGATATTGAAGGTATTCCCCCTTTATTATGTTTTTTTCCCAAGCATGATGTTTTCCTCTCACACTATTCTTTTTGGGTTTTAGACGATGGATGGAACCTAAAGGAACTGTATTGATCAATGTAATGGACAATGCAATGATTTCCCACCTAAATAAACCAAAGTTTTGGTAGATGGAGTGAAAAATATTATTGTTATACTTACACAAGCTATGAATCATTCTGGACTTCCAAATGAGCAAAGAAAGGAACAATATTCTATTGAGTCCTTCATGAGGAAACATCTACCTTCGTTCAATGGGTCTTCTGATCCACTTGTTGCTGAACAATGGATCAGTACCATTGAAAAGATATTTTCCATACTTCGTTGTATAGAACATGAAATGGTCATTCTAGCTATTTACCATTTAGAAGGTGAACCAGACCAATGGTGAACCCTAATTAAGAATACAAGGCCCCAAGGTGAAATTGAATCCATGGAATGGGATGAGTTCAAGAACTTATTTATCAATAAATAATTCCCTCGTATTCTTCGAAAAAATATGGAAAAGGAGTTCCTTGAGTTTAAGCAAAATGATGATGAATTTGTTGGTATATAAGAAGTGAATTTTACAAGGCTTGCAAGTTATACATCTGGCTTTATCATCCAACCTGAATGTTAAGTTGATTGATTATTCAGTGGATTAAAACGAATTCTTTGAAGGGAATTAGGTATAAGAGACTTTAGTTCCTATGAAGAAATTGTGTATTGTGCTATCAAGGTATAACTGTAAGTTGGTGTTACATATCCATCTCATGGTTTTGATAAGAAATGAAATATGGAGTTCAAGGAAAAATTTCAGAACAATGGTGAAAAAAAGATAAATGTAACTTTATGCTTAAAGTGTGGAAAGAATCATGGTGGAGATTTCCAAAAAGGTACTAGAAATTTTTTTTTAGTGTGGAAAAGAAGGTCATCGAGATGTTGAGTGTCGAAGTAATGGGAAAAGGGTATCTAATGATGTGAATAGAGAAAAGACAATAGAGAACACTCCACCAACACTTCAATGCATCTAGTATAGGGAAATGGGGAATTATTCTATTCAATTCCCTAATCCAAGGGTTAATGATGACCAATGTGAGCAACCACTTAAGGGAAAGGATAAAGGGAAGTCACATGCAATCACTATTTGTGAATTTGAATATGAAAATGATGTTGGGGAATGATTACGTTTTTATTTAATGGGCTTTCAAAATAGTGTCCTGGAATATCATTTATTGTATCGTGGAATTTTGGAATATCTATGTATTAGTTTTCAATAATTATATGGTAGCGGTAACCATGAAAAGTGATTGAAATATTTTTTGGAAAAAGATGACATGCACATAATGAAGTGATAAATAGAAAATGAAATGAGCTGATGACTGATATCATTGATTGAGTATATAGAAATTTTGGGATTTTGGAATGTGGAAAAAGGTAACTTTTGATAGAATTCATATTTACACTAAGGTTCAATGGGTATTCATTTTTTCAAGAGAATACATGAATAAGGTATTCACATGTTTGGAATGTGACCAATAAGATAGATCGTATGATATTTGGAGGATAAATGATGGTATTCACATGCTCGGTAGAAGAAATTTCTAGTAATTTTTTTCTTTATACTATGAGCTTGGACAGAAGTATTTTGCATAAGCCTGATGATTGTAATGGATTATGTAGGGCATAAAATAGTATTTTTTAAGGATTGAATTTTTTTCATGTTATTTCAGGAATGTTATAATAGTGTAGTTTTTGGAAAAAGGGCCAACCTGCAGGATGGGTGACAACCCATCACGTCGGACAAGGTTGCGGGAATCAAACCCAGAACCGAAGTGTGACATGCCTTTATCACCTACATCTGGCCTACAAGAAGTCCCTGGTTAGTAGAAACGAGTTTTATTTTATTAAGTGGTATGATAAATGAAGTATAAGTCCATTTTTAGAATCATATATGATTAAACTCACCATAGATGGAATTATGTATATTTAATATCTTTTGGTAACCTTTTGTTTGAGACAGATGGAATGAACCATCATTCTATCAGATGATATGCTAACACTTCACGAATGACAAATTCAACATCATTTCTTTAGGATATGAAGTGGAAATTGTTTTTGGAACGACCAACGTCAATACTGTACCAAAATAAAGTAAGTATTTTTTTTAATTCAAAATTTTCAACTTTAGGGAAATGATATTTAAAACCAAAAATGTTTTCCTAGTACCCTCATATCTGATTAATCAGTAAGTACCTTAGATCATCACAAATTTATGGCTTTTTTATTGTAGGATTTTTCATAGCCATGATATCTACCACTCTCTATCAGAACATGATGGTTAGATATCGCTTCAATATCCATATTTTCACCAATATTCTCAGATGAGGAAACCCAGTGATAAGTTACTTTGGGTATTCGTTATGTTTCTAACATTTCATTTAAATTGATGATTTATTATTACTTTTTACAATGTGTTTTTCAATGAAAGAAACATTCAAGTAGTAAAAGATTTATAACCCCGACGAATTTCGAGGGCGAAATTCCTTTTACGGGGTTAGAATGTAACACCCCGAGATTTTATGAGAAGTGTTTTTTTAATTTATTAGTTGTATAGTGTTGTATGCTACACCAAGAATATATTGTCTATATGAAGCACTGTATTATCTTGTAGTATATGCAACACTATTCTTGGATCGTGTTACTCACAATTTCAAGTTTGTTTGATAGAATTATTCTACGCAAAATTTAGTGTGTATATATATATATTTATTCAATGTATAAATGAAATATGGTTGGATTATATTATATGAAACAACAAAGGAATCTTGCACTACATTCAACCCTAACTTAGCTTTCATTACACGTAATCAAGACCTTCCACAATAGCGTGTGATGTACGCAATACCGAGCTTCACTAAACAATGATATGTTATTAAAATATAATATAAACTAGCCGTTATGAATAGTAATACCCACATTTGTAAATTTTTTAAATTTTATCATTCAAAATGGACTTTATTTTTGGATTCAGAATATTGAAATTAGCCTAGGGTGAATTTTTGGTATTTTTCTGAAAACTATCAATTTCTGATGAATAGTGAAAAACACTTGGTTGTAGTTTAAAACTGAATTTTTATAATTATTTTTCTAATTTAAATTTATTTTAGGTCAAAATTGATACATAATACCTATATAAGTTCACTGTAACTCATTGGAGTCATTTTATATTAATTTTAGATATTTAATTTTTTTTTAAATTTTTCCAGTCTTTTACCGACCTCCTAGGAGAATATGAAAATTTACATAAAACTTAATTTTACCACTTATGTGACTGGAATTTCGAAAATCTGAGAGACACAGTTAATATCAAGGAGTTTAATTACATTCAATTAGATAAAATTAATTTTTAGTGAATAGTAACTTTTTACTTTTATTTACCACGGTTAAATGTAAATAGGGAAATTAAGGGTACAAATGATATTATTATTACCATAACACATGTAATTATTCAATTGGATTAGTGTAATTCTACCAAAAACAACCTTAGGAATAAAATATTACCTTTTAGGTCCACTTGGATTAGATTATGACCCTTATTATTATTTTATTTAAAGAAGAGTCAAAAGAGTTAAAATCAATGTTTAATAACTAAAAAAAATTTAATATAAGGTTATACATAAGATAAATTAGACTATAAATATTCATTAGAAATATAAAATGATTTCCTATATAATTATATTTTATTTATATTTTTTAGAAATTAAATAATTTAATTTATTTGTGACACAATGATGATGCAGTAATTACCTTATTAACGAAATATTAACATATTTGATATTATAAATACCCAAATAAATGTAATTTGAGACTTTAATTAATTAAAATATTTTTTTAGGTTAATATTACATAGTAGGGTTGGTTATATGATTTTTTTCTGAAGTAATAATTCTGTTATAAATTTAGTGAAAACAAAATACCAAATTGTGTCAAAATTGACATAAAAGAGTTTTTTAAACAAATATTATATTATTAATTGATATAATGGTCCTAAAAATTTAAGGATCGGCCAAATAACTTATATAATAATATATATGACATTAATGAACCAATTGGGGTTTGATTGTTAGTTTATAGTATGTTTATTAACCATATAGTGTAAGAATACAAGAAGACATAGTAAACGTTAAATTATTTAACATAGAGTTAAATCTAAATGATAAGGTTAAAATGGTAACCTAAACTTGTCTAAAACCTATTGTTTTAGAGTATTTAGACCCACCTCCACCCTATCCTAGAAATAAGCGACTTTGGAGCCATTATAAACCGAATATTAATTTATTATAAAATAATATTTTATGTTTTTCCTAAGGTGCCCCTCACCCCTCTTATAAAAGGGCACCTCCTCCCTCTCCTCTTTACAGAATTTTGAGCCTTAAATCTTGGCCAAACACTGAAAATTTCACTTCTCAACCTCTATAGTTATATCATAGAGATTCTAATATTCCCAAAAGACCAACTCTAGTTCCCTAAGAGGAAGTTTAAGAGGAGGCGCATCGAAGAAGATGTAATCTCTTCTACCAATTCTTTCATGTTTCATTATTCTTCAACTTCCTATTCATGAGTAGTTTCATTATAAAGTAATGAAATCATTATAAAAAATATATTTATATTTTATTATAAATATGGAACAACCCTATTTCACATTCTATTCATCCTATGGAAAACCAAATCATCGTGTGTACGTACGTACAGAATACCGTCTCCACGTCGTGGTTTAATCTATTTTTCCACCCCCACCTTACATGGATGGGTATAATGGTGTAATGAATAACTATATATGTTTATTATAACATCATACTGATTCTGATATATTCTATCATCCACTCCAATTCTGTGCTATTGTTATGGGAATGATATCATCGCTCCAGCATACGTACGGACTACCGTCTCCACGAACGCGATGAGATTCATTTTCCATGATTAACCATTCAAGTATGATTATAAAGTATATATATAATAAATAATCATGAATGTTATTACATAATAATTATACTAGATTTATGTACATATATGTTTCATTTACTTAATTCCTTTAAATTCAATAAGGAAACGAAAACAGCGTTCATGCGTACGTATGTCCTACCGTCTCCATGAATGGTGTATTTAATTCTATTTATCGATCTATCAAATATATTTTTAAACTGAATATATAATATAAATATATATATATATAAATCATTTTTTACATTCTGGAATTAATTAAATAAGGATAAGAGTAATAATATCAAGAACAACAAATCGAAACACGTACGATAATTGAAACGATTTTACCCAACACACTACTTTAACATGGAATTTACAAAAGAACAGGTAATATAAAGTCATAATTGAACCATATATGATATCATAAAAATGAATATTATTCTGTAATAATTCATGGAAATTATTTAAATCATTATACAGGAGTTTCAGATACATATGAATCATATCAAACATAAGGTAAGGGATAACTTTTCCAATCTCATTTTTATCCGATATTGTTTTTTCATAAGTATTTACTATGGGTATATTTATCATCCATGGCCCTACATTCTAAAAATGGTTTCATGTATGTTTAAATTCCATTTACCCATTTTTTAATTTTACTACATGGTATGTATCGAATCATTCTTTTGTTTACTATACGAGGTACTTTTTTACTTTTCATGCAAAAGTACGAGAAGAATGTTTTTTAACTTATACGGCATGAACAGATTTATGCTGTTTCATAACCTCTTTTCTTCATAACGATTTATCTACATGATGTCATGGTTATTTTCAATAAAATCCATTTCTTTATAAATTTTGTGGCATTTTGTAAAAAGAAAATGATTTGGAAGAAGAAATGATATTTTCCTCAAGAATTCATTTCAAGTGGTTTATCAAAACTATTTTCCATTTAAGATGACATTATTTAGCATGTTTATGTTTCAAGTATATTTTCTCTATTATTTACATGGATTGATTTTTCTTATTATGAAATGATAGACATTTTTTATATGGATTATGTTATGATGGGATGATGTTTATGAAACCCATTTTATTCTTTGGGTTATGATGAATGATTTATGTTTATTTTTTGGCACACGTAAGAATGATTTCATTATGAGATGAGTGGGACCTATATCTCCCTAAAATGAATTGGGTAAATATTTATATATCATGAGATATACATGGCTAGAAATGCAAGTTAATCTGGTTTAGTGATACAGGACTGGAACGAGGAGTGAACTCAATTCAGTAAGGGACTCTGTCCATTAAGATGGTCATGGAAGCAATGCCTTGGCTACTATGGAAATCATATCAATTGCCTAATGCTTTTCCACAATTATATGTTTTATTACCATGATATTTTATCATGATTTATGTTCCATTATGATGTATGCCTTACATACTACCATGTTTTATTTCATTGTTCAATATTTTTATGTTTAAACATTATGTTCATGTTTTTACGTTCAAATGTATATGGTTTGTTTTATTTTATCCATGCTTACCCTGAATGAGAATTTGAGCTCACCCTTTTTATTTTTTATTTTCCCCAGGATATAAAGAAATTTTTTAGGTATGAAAACAATAGGGGAATATCTTTATAGGAGATATTGAAGATCTTTTACCATGATTGGAAGATTATGTTTTGAGTTTCAAAAGACACTAAACTTTTATGTTCCTTCAGTGTTGTTTTTTTATGTATTAATTATTCCGCAAAAGTATTTTAATGTCTATGTATGTCATGTCTGGAGTGTCTACATTCATCTAATATGATGTGATATTTTTGTATTAAAATTGTGGATATTTACTAAAAATATGTGAGAGATATAGTAAAAGACATGAAATCACATATGATATCATAAGGCCATGGCACACTATTTAGAGACATAAAATGTAATCCCTTGCCTCTTACAATATGGATATATTATAATATGTGATATACAACACATAGATATCAAATGTTATGACTCAATGGGATATCATGATTCTGATTTCCATATATTATTTAACATCCCAACCAATATAATAAGAAAATAAACTACAAATAGAATGGAATCATTTCTTTAATAAGAATTATGAAGACCTAAAATGAAACCCATCTTGATTTTCACCAATTTATAAATATGTATTTGTAATGGTTGCATCATCCCCTCAGATTTATGATGTTTCACCTTATCTTTCTAGAATAATAAACATCAAAATATATATATAATTTGGAACTTCCTATTTATTGTTTCCCACTAATAATTATTCATAAGATCTCTATAGATCTTTGTGATTCCTGGATGGATAGAGAATGAGGATTGATGAAAATCAACCAAAATATATTTATTCAATTATATCATTGAAAGGACAAATATTCATTTCAAAAATCTTAATATTCCATAATTTTTATGGTTAAACCCTATAATATTACCTACATTATTTTTTAGAACCGTATCCTCCACTTTATCCTCCTTGATCTTCACATGGTTGGATAATTGAGTAGTAATTTGAGAAATAATGGATTTTTCCCATTCCATTATGATTTCATTGTCTATCATTTAAAAATACATGATTATTATGTTTCATTTAATCCCAATCATAGATAATGCAGCATGATCCATCACACATAGAGAATCCACCACCTTGTTTAACTTCCCAGGGTTTCCAGGTATTGAGAACATATAGTCCATGATCAATTCCAACATTCCACTTTGGTGCATGTACAACTATTTTATGTGAACATATACATTTAGGTACTGTTATCAGCATATTATTCTCATTTTTACCATTGATAAAATACCGAAATATATTTAATGAAAATACTTCCATTTTAATCTCCATATCATGTTTTGGTTAATTGTTCTCATGAAACATTAAATGAAATGAGGCATAAATGACCAACATCCCATTTTTCATAATCATACACCTCAGTCACTTCATTGATGCATCTATATATATAAAAAACTATTCTAAATGTAATCATAGTGATAGTATAGGTACAATGACTAACCTCCTATAAATCTCTTTGAAACTATATTCACGTTATTATATATAGAGGAACTTGTCTCCCATTTGAGTTATCTAAGTTAGGCGATAGAAAATCATAAGAAATTTTTTCAATAGTAAAAACATTTATAAGAAAATTATATTTCTTTTAATATTGCTTAGTCAAGTATATTCCTAAATCAATATCATCTTTCAATAATAGATAGGTATATTATCACATTTGATTACATGAACCAAAAATAAATCTTTTGTTAACCAAGGTTATCACTTTCAAAATTGTGAATACAGATTATCCTTTCTCGAGGGGTTTGACTCAACCATAATTTGTTATCAATTCTATTTGATTCTCTTATATTATATGAAAGGATTAAAAAAAATGATTGAAGTAATCTCTAAATACTATATTCATCAAATTTATGAATGTTTTGATGGAATTTGTTTGTCTGAATGGAATCATCATGAATCCACAATATCCATATCTAGTGTAGAATAATTTCATTGTTATATCATCCATTTTCACCCTTAATTAATAATATCTAAGCTGAAGGTATATCTTTGAGGAGTACTTATCCCATTTTAGTTGATTAAACATATCTTCAATATGAGTTAGAATATATATGTTCATGATTTTGATCTTGTTATGTTTATAATAATCAATGAAAAGACACATTGATCAATCCATTTGGATAATAGAGAGGATTAGTGCATCCCATGATGAAGCACATGGGTGTATAAAAACTATATACATAGTACCATAGAGTAATCTCATCAATTCCTCATATTTAATTAGGTTCATTCTATATGGAAGCTTCAGTTTGGGCTCATTATCTATGATAAGGGAAGCATACTCTTATAGAATTACATATGTAGTTTCTCTCTATAATGCCCTAACCCGAGAAGCCTAGAGTCGGTGCATTATTTTAATAAATTTGCACGATTACAAGGAATCATGTCTCGAACGACTGATCAGTTTACCAGTCTTGGAAAATAGATTACATACATGAATGTTAAATTGAACATTAGAAAATAAAAAACAACATAAAACATCCTTTGAGAATGCCATTAATCCCCTAGGTTAACCCTACTTATCAATCATAATACACTTCTTGGAATCCTGGGAAAATTAAAACATAGAAAGGGGTGAGCTCAGATTCTCAGTAAGGATAACAATATAGCAGAATCATTAATAAATACACATAAACATTTAAAGAAATCTATAACACTAATACAAAAGCCATTTAAGAATAAAAATTAGAATAATATAGAAAAGTTACAATAAAATAATCCCATTTACTTATTCACATGTATATTATACTAGTCGAATAATAACATCTAATATCAACAGCCACTTTTATAATGATGGAATTCATTGTACAAGAATTCATAACCACATAGTCAAGGCCTTGTACCAAGACTACAAATAATATTTTGTCAAGGACTTATGCCAAGATAATATTTTCTCTCATGAGACCTAATGATGCATCGAGGTGCTATTGTGGGCTCCACCAATCACATACTAAGTCCAATTCATTCATCATATGGTTCAAACATAACATAAAAATTATTATTAAAACTAGAATACAGAATGTCAATACTTTATCCATAAACCATGAATGGTATAAAAATAATAAATCCACAGTCAAACATATCACAAAACCTTCAGTAAAATATATAATATTTTTATCATAATAAATCAACTTCATATAAGTTTAAAATCCATCAAGGGATGTTGATATAAATGAAAATTATTTGTAAAAATCATTAAGAGAAATATACCTTTTCATAAAAACATTTAAAATTCACCCAATTTAGAAAGTAATAAATTTAAAGAAATTTATGAATCAATGTGTCCCATACCAATTTACAACTTTTGAAATGAAATTACATTTGAAAAACATTCATGTCCATATAAATAAAGCCTTAAACCCCATTTTGAAAACATGGACATTAATGATAATGATTTAGAAGAATAAATATTTAAAAATTTTAAAATAATGTTTTAGTAAAAAAGTCCCTTAAAATAATACCTTTGAAAACTATTTTATGCAACATGGACGTGGATAATAAATATGTCCTAGTAGATACTTACACATAAACAATTTCGGATGATAATGAGATTGAGGAAATAACCGTTATCGTGAACTTTCCTTTAGTAGAGGGTATGTCTAACCTCCTGTATAGAGACTGTAGTATGTTATTAAATTATACCAGAACCATATTAATATTTATGAAACAATACATAATTAATTTATGACTTTATACAACCCATTCAATAACAATTTTCATGTTAAATTAACATTTTGGGTAATAATCACATTCTTTATCGTACTTGTTTGACCTTGTTACACATGATTGTATCGCATAGATTATGATTTAAATACTTCTTGAATATAAAATATGGTTTATATATCATATATATTTAGAATATAAATATGTATAATAGAATTATATATATGAAATGGAAAACACCGTTTATGGAGACGGTAGGTCCTACGTAGGTATAACGTTGTTTCTGTTTTCATATCGTATTGAATGAAAATAAGTGAATAATATATATGTAAATAAATATATATATATATCTCTAGTATCAATATTATGTCATATATTAAATACGTATTAATGATATATTTTTTATAATCATCATTGAATGGTGAATTTAGAAATAAATATAATCACGTCCCGGAGATGGTAATCCGTACGTATGCATGAGCGACAATATAATTATATTGATGGAAAAATCATATATAATTGGATGGTATATCATATATACAAAATAATTAAAAATTTATTTTTATTATTCAAACCAGTTATTGTAACACCCCAAGCTTCTACGGTACGCTTCTCTTTGAATAATGTGATAGCGTGTGTTGTACGCAACACCGAGTTCTAACACACCATAACCAATCAAACTAGCCGTTATGAATAGTAATACCTACTTTTTGAAATTATATAATTTATATTTCAAAATGGACTTCATTTTTGGATTCGGAATATCAAATTTATCCTAAGATGGAATGTTGGTACTTTTCGGTTAACTTTAATATTTTGATGAATAGTGAAAATTACTAAATTTTAATTAAAAACAACTTTTTAATAAAAATAATTAATAGTGATAAATTATGAATTTGATTGGTTTTAAATTATATTAAGAATATATTTTTACCATTTAATACAATGTTGGTCATTGGACATAATTTTACAATTAAACCGGACATAAACAAGTGTTAATCTTTTGATATTTATTATCTCTTAAAAACACGCTTTTTGTTTTAACAACGGGAATTAATTTTAAATTAATTTCTGCCACTTCTGTGTTTCGAATTTGGATAAATGGATTCCATATTTGAAATCAGTATGTTCAAATTGTGTAAATAGGTAACTTTTATTTTTAGACATTTTTAATAATTACTTCGGTAAATATTTTATTTACCATGGTTAAAGGTAAATCCGTTAAATAAGGGTTAAAAAATAATATTATAATAATAATAATTTACCCTAAAATGTTTCATATACTTATTGTTTGATACATGTTCGACGATTAGCATCTTTGGGTCGATTTTGGGACCCCATGGAGCCACTTGTAGGTGATAGGGACACTTAATTTTAATAAAGTTAAAATAAGTACAAAAATGACATAAGCATATATCTTTTATAAAAACAATTTTTACATTAGGTTATATATGTTGGATTTTCGACTATGAATATTCATTAGAAAAATAAAAATATTTCCTACATAATTATATTTTATTTATAATTTTTATACTTTAAATAAATTAATTTATTTGTGACACAATTATGATGCAGTAATTAATATAATAGTGACAAATTAAAATAATTGATATTATAAATACCCAAATAAATATAATATGAGACTTTTAGTGAATAAAACTAATTTTTTAGGATAATATGACATATTAGGATTGATTTAATTGACTTTTTTCGAAGTAATAAATATGTTATGTGTTTCACAAAAATCAACTATTGAATAGTGTCAAAATGGACATAAAAGTGTATTTTAAAACAAATATTATATTATTAATTGATATTAAATTGCTAAAAATCTAAGGCTCTTCCAAGAGACTTATATCATGATATTTATTTCATTAAAGGACCACTTGAGGGTCTCTTGGATGTATATAGTATTTTTATTAACCATATAATATAAAAATACAAAGAGACATTGTAAAAGTGAAACTAATTAACTTAGAGTTAATACTTAAAGATAAGGTTAATATAAGTACCCAAAGCTGTATAAATTATATTGGTTGAGTGGTTATCTACCCATCACCTCCTTAAATTTAAATAATCCACTTTGGAGCCATTATAAACCGAATATGAATTTATTATAAATTAATATTTCTATCTTTTCCAAAGGTGCCCCTCACCCCTCTTATAAAAGGGAACTCCTCCTTCTCATTTCTTCACACCTTAAAAGCATTTTGGATCGGCCAAACTCTGCCCAAATACTCTCACAACATCCCTCAATACAACATAGAGGCCTTAGTTTGATCATAAATCCAACCTAAGGATCCCTTTTGATCAAATCAAAAGGCAGAACCCGAAGAAGATGTAATGTTTTCACCACCCCCTTTCAAGTTCCATTCTTCTTCCACTTCTTCATTCATTGTTATTACCATTATAAAATAATAACTCCAGTATCTTATATATACTGTGATTTTATTATAAATATGTTACAACCATATTCAGTATTCTGTCCACCCTTTGAATAACATGTCACCATACGTGCGTACGTACGGCTTACTGTCTCCACGTCGTGGTGTAATTGTTATTAAATATATTATTATTTGGATGGGTATAATAATGATGTGTAAATCATGTAAATAATAAATATAACATGTTAATTTTTCTGTATATATTATATATCATCCATTTATATATTATTTTAATATCAAAAGAATGATATTGTCGCTCGTGCGTACGTACGGACTACCGTCTCCACGAACGCGATGAGATTCATTCTCCATCGTATCCATTCAAGTATAATTATAATTTTATGATATAAAAATGATGTTTAAGGACTTGATATCATTATGGAGTTGAATAATATACAACCTATCCATTACAAACATGGCTTACATAACAAAACATGTAAAAGAAAACGAGTAAGTTAACACCTGAAACAACGATAATACTAAGATACTATTAACAAATAAATGTTAAAAGATTATATATGATATCATATTAATGTATATGATTATTGTATAATTTAATAACAATTATTTCACCATTATACAGGAGGTTAACCAACCCCAACCAATGAAAAGTACAAGGTAAGGGTTATATCGCAATCTCTTCATTATCTGAGGTTGTTTATATGTAATTATCTACTGGGATTTCATTATCATCCACATCCATGTTTCTTCGAAATGTATTTCAAAAAGATTTTAATATTTAAAATAATATTGGTTAAAGTCATTTATACCCTTGTTTGACTTTTTATAATAGGTTTATAAAGGAATCTTTCTGTCATGTTCCAAACAAGGTGCTTTTAACCTTTTCGACGGAATTAAGGTAAGAATGTGTTTTTAACTTATACGGCGGGTGCGGTTATCTTCTGCCGTTATAAAATAGTCGAAGCTTCCCTTACAATCTTATAAGAATATTTTCAATGAAAATGGTTTATTTTATAAATATATGACTCTTAAATGTTTTCAATAATAGAAAGAGATATTTCTCTAAAAATAGTTTTGATTTCATCTATGTCAAAATCCTTGGATATATTTTACGCTTATTTTTAGTTGATTTATTATGATACAAAACTTTTTTATTGTATTGAAGGTTTTGTGATATGTTTGACTGTGGATGTGCTATTTTTATACCATTCATAGTTTATTGTAAAAGTATTGACATTTTGTATGATATTTTTAATACGAATGATTATGTTATATTTAAACCTTTTCATCTGGGAATGAATTGGACTTAATATGTGACGGGTGGAGCCCGCTATAGCTCCTCGATGCATCAGTAGGTCTCATGAGACAAACTAGTATCTTGGCACAAGGCCTTGAAATAATCTTATGTGTAGTCTTGGCATGAGGCCTTGGCTATGTGGTTATGATAGTTTGGCATTATGAATTCCATCATTATGAAAGTGGTTATTGATATTTAATGTTATTATTCGATTAGTAGAATATACATCTTAATAAGTAAATGGAATTATTTCATTTTATTTTTTCCATACTATATTGAAGTTCATGTTTAAAAGGCTTTTGTTTTAGTTATACACTGCCTTAAATGTTTATTCTTATTTATGATAGTTTCCGCTATATTGATATACTTTCTTGGCATTTGAGCCCACCCCTTTTCTATGTTTTATTTTTCCCAGGATGTGAAGAAGTAATTTATGAATGACCTTAAGGGATAGTATGTGGGGATATGAGTGTGGGATATGGAGACTATGTTGTTGTATTATTTTTTCACTTTATGATGTAATGTAAAACTTTATGAATATAACTAGTATTTCCAAGGCTACTAAACCAATCGGTCTTTCGAGATTTGATCCTTCATGTGATCATGCCAATGTTACGAAGTAATGCACCGAATCTGGATAACTGGGGTCGGGGCATTACAGTTGGTATCATAGGATGTTTAGTACAAACCTTGGAAGGTAGATTTAGATAAACTCTAATTAGAGAACATAGATTTAAGATGGACATTGAGGATTAATATAGAAGAACTTCCTATAATTTTGGTATTGTATAGATTTTTTGATTTTTCCGAGCAATACAACCATGTGTGGATACGAGATGGTAGAGGCGGCTCTGGCATAGATGTTCCTAGGGGTAAAACCCAAAAACACCGCTTTGAGCAAGACTCAAACGGGAACTGGTGCACGACAACGGGTCTTGTTGCACTCATGGTTACGATAATCCTGAGGGATATGCTTAGGATAACAATCAGTTTCTTTACAAATCATTATGAAGGGTTTATGAGAATATAATTCCTCAAAGAAAACATGTTTATGATTATGGATTATAGCCATAAATAGTTCAATTTAAGATAAGTGTTTTATAAGTATGGGATTATGTATTTTGAATCATAAACTAATCTAGTTTATTCAATTGTTTAGAAATGGAACCTAGTGGAAGAAATGGAAACCGTATCAACGCACGCACTACATGTAGGGATTTCCCTCTTGATCAAGATAATTATAGTAGATCTGGTGATGCAACTGGTGCCGATCAGCTAATCACCATACTGGTACAACTCACTCAGGTTATGAATAATAACCTTACCCGTATGGAGCACCCTGATCCACAGCGTGGAAGATCAATGTTAGATCGATTAATGAGGCAACAACCACCAACATTCAATGGGATTAAAAATCCCTTAGTAGCTGAGCAATGGATATTTTCCCTAGAGAAAATAATTCAGGCTTTGGGGAGTAGTGAAAGGGAAAAAGTTATCATGGCAGTTTACCGCCTCACTAGAGATGCTGATCCATGGTGGTCATTGATTCAAAATACAAAGGAAGATGATGAAGTATCAAATATGGATTGGAGGGAGTTAAAATATATGTTTTTAGAAAAATAATTTCCTAGTGACAACCGAGCAGATGTGGAAAGGCAGTTTCTGAGACTGAGACAAATGGAGGATGATAATGTCGCAAAGTATGAGGCTAACTTTACAAGGTTTTCAAGGTGTGTTGTCGATTATATACGTTACCCAATAAGTAATATTTATCGTTTCTTTGATGGGTTAAAACCATTTTTCCGTCGACCATTAGTCTCACAATCCTTCTCGTCATACGGAGACATTGTATTATGTGCTATCAAGACCGAAAAGGAATTCTCTAAGTCTTATGACTTTAAAGCAAAGAAAGAGAAGAAGAGACCTGTTGTTCAATCTGAAAATGTAAATAAGGGGAAGAAGGGAAAGTTTGAATATCCATAATGTGGTAAATGTGGGAAGAAACACCCCGGTACATGCTTGAAGGGAACATGAGTCTGTTACAAGTGTGGTGAAAAAGGCCACCAAACTCGTGATTGCAAGGGGAAGAAGGAAGATACCAATGTTCAGTGCTACAGTTGCAGGGAGATGGGGAATTATGCAAATGAATGTCCTAAGCATCCGGAGAACTTACCTCAGAAAAGGCCAAGGGATAAAGGCCAATCTTACGCTATCACTACTGCTGAGGTAGAAGCTCTGAAAGACATGGTGGCAGGTAATTTAATGGTTTCCTCAAGTTTAGAAAATGCATTATTTGATTCTGGATCATCGCATTATTTCATATCTTCCCAGTTTGATATGAAAATTAGATATTTCAAATTTGATTTAACAAGGGTGTTGTCAGTTAAAACTCCTAAGGGAAGTATCATTGTAACAAAGTTTTATGAATCAGTCCACATTAGAGCACATAAATGTTCTTTATCTACTGATCTCGTCATCGTACATATGATTGAGTTTGATATAATCCTTGGTATGGATTGGATTTCGGACTATGTTGTGGGGATTTATTGTAAGAAGAAAGAGGTTATGATTCATGATGACAATGATAAGGATCACATTATCTTTAGAGAAGAATCGTCACCACCGAATTCTTATTTAGATCCACCCCCAGTAGCTCAACTAAATTCAATTATTGGGGAGGAAGAGAATGAAATAACTATGGGTGAGGAAAGGAATTTTCAAATAGAGGATGTTCCTGTTGTGAATGAATTTGTAGATGTATTTCCGGAAGATTTACCAGGACATCCTCCAGAATGAGAAATTGAGTTTTCCATTGATTTAATTCCTGGATCAAGGCCTATATCAATGACCCCTTATAGAATGGCCACAGTAGAATTAGTTGAACTAAAGAAACAACTGGAGGAATTGAGTAATAAGGGATTAATTCACCCTAGTGTTTCTCCGTGGGGATCCCCTTTTCTTTTTGTTAAAAAGAAAGACGGATCTATGAGGTTATGTATAGACTATAGGGAGATCAATGATATAACAATAAAGAATAAGTATCCCCTACCACACATTGATGATTTATTTTCCCAACTGCATGGAGCTCAATACTTTTCAAAGATTGACCTTCGATCCGGATACCATAAGTTGTGTGTGAAGAAGGAGGACTTTCCGAAGACAACATTTCGAACCAGGTACGGGCATTACGAGCTTACTGTAATGCCATTTGGATTGACTAATGAACCCTATGTATTCATGGATCTGATGAATAGTGTTTTCAAGGAGTATCTCGAAGAATTTTTGGTGGTATTTATTGATGATATCTTCGTATACTCCAAAACCTACGAAGATCATGAAAATCACATGTGCATTATCTTGAAGACTCTGAAAGGCATGAATTATACGGGAAGTTTAGCAAGTGTGAATTCTAGATTCAGGAGATTTCATTTCTTGTCCATATTGTCTCTAACGATGGAATCTCTGTTGATCCTTCTATGACCAAGGAAATCCAAGAATGGCCAACACCTACGAGTATAACCGAGGTACGTAGTTTTATTGGTTTGGAAAGTTATTATCGACGTTTCGTCCAAAATTTTGCCCGATTGGCTAACCCATTAACGAAGCTCACACGTAAAGGGATTAAATTTGTTTGTACAAAAGAGTGTGAAAAATGTTTCAAAGAACTGAAGAGAAGAATAGTCAATGCTCTTATATTGACTCTACCATCAGGGAATGATGGGTTCGTTATTTATAGTGATGCATCGAATAAAGGACTTGGTTGTGTCCTTATGCAGAATGATTGAGTTATTTCCTATGCCTCATGACAGTTGAAAATTCATGAACAAAACTATCCTACTCATGATCTTGAGTTAGAAGCTGTGATCTTTGCATTGAAGATATGGAGGCACTACCTCAATGGTGAAAAAAGCGGGATTTATACTAATACCAAGAGTTTGAAGTATATTTTCTCACAAAAAGAACTCAACATGAGGCAAAGTAGATGGCTTAAATTACTCAAGGATTATGATTGCATGATACACTAACACCCGGGGAAGGCAAACAGGGTGGCAGATGCTTTGAGCAGAAAAGACCATGGAGTTTTGAACAATATGAGAATTGAAAGGGATCCACTTTTCATGGATTTAGTGAAGATGGACATGGGAATAACCAGGGAAGGAGAAACATCAATTCTTTGTCAAATGGTTTCCAAACCATCTTTACTAGAAATGATTAAGATTTCTCAGACGGATGATGAAGAATTTCAAAAGAAGATTAAAGCTGTGAATGATGGGAGACTGAGAGACTTTGTGTATGATGGTGAAATTTTGAAATTCTGGAAGAGACTTTGTGTTCCCGATATACCTGATCTAAAAAGGGAATTGCTGGATGATGCTCATAGTTCCAATTTCTCTATACACCCTAGGAGCACCAAACTGTATAGAGATATGAAGGAATTTTTTTGGTGGGACAATATAGAGGGAGATTTTTGATTTTGTGTCAACATGTATGGTTTGTCAACAAGTGAAAGATGGAAGGCAACACCCTAGAGGAGTCATGCAACATCCTCCCATACTAGAGTGGAAATGGGACAATATTATGATGGACTTTGTCATGGGGCTACCAAAGACTCCTAGATGGAATAATGAAATATGGGTTATTGTTGATCGTCTTACCATGTCAGCACATTTTCTTTCTATAAGAGAAGATCTACCACTGGAACATCTAGCAAGACTATATATTAATGAAGTTGTGAGACTTCATGGAGTACCCCTATCGATTGTTTCTGATCGTGATCCCTGTTTTACTTCAAGATTATATAAGAGTCTTCAGAAATCCCTGGATACTGAACTTCATTTGAGCACTGCCTACCACCCTCAGACAGACGGACAATCAGAACGTACTATTCAAACCATAGAAGAAATGTTGAGATCCTACTCATTTGACTTTCAGGGTATGTGGGATCAGTATTTACCTCTGGTAGAATTTTCCTATAACAATAGCTTCCATCCAAGTATTCAGATGACACCATATGAAGCGTTATACGGAAAGAGATGTCGCACACCAACCTGTTGGGATGACGTTGGTGAAAGAAAACTTGTAGGTCTAGAACTGGTGGAGGAAACGATGGAAAAGGTGAAGGTAATCCAAAATCACATCAATGCAGCTCAAAGTAGGCAGAAGTGCTATGCCGATAGTCAAAGGAAGGATTTGGAATTTCAAGACGGTGATCATGTTTTCCTAAAAGTATCTCCATGGAAAGGAGTCATACGTTTTGGTAAGAAAGGTAAATTGAGTCCCAAGTACATCGAACCTTTCGAAATTCTAGAACGAATTGGGGCTGTAGCTTACTGATTGGAAATTCCGCCAAGTCTCTCCAAAGATCACGATGTGTTCCACGTATCTCGGTTGAGGAAATACATGCCCGACCCAACGCATGTACTCACCTATGAAGAATTAGAACTGGAACCCGATCTGTCTTATTGTGAAGATCCCATCAGGATTCTTGATACGAGAGAACAATTACTGAGAAACCGGACGACGCGTCTGGTAAATGTTTTGTGGAGAAACCATAAGATGGAAGATGCAACGTGGGAACCCGAGGAACATATGATGAAGAATCACCTGAGACTTTTAATGTGATATGTATTCTAGAAATTTCGAGGACAAAATTATTTGAAGGAGGGGAGAATGTAACACCCCAAGCTTCTACGGTACGCTTCTCTTTGAATAATGTGATAGCGTGTGTTGTACGCAACACCGAGTTCTAATACCCCATAACCAATCAAACTACCTGTTATGAATAGTAATACATACCTTTTTAAATTATATATATTTTATATTTCAAAATGGACTTCATTTTTTGATTCGGAATATCGAATTTAGCCTAAGGTTAAATTTTGGTACTTTTCGGATAACTTTAATATTTTGATGAATAGTGAATATTACTAAATTTTAATTAAAAACAACATTTTTAATCAAAATAATTAATAGTTATAAATTATGAATTTGAGTGGTTTTAAAGTGTATTTAGAATATATTTTTACCATTTAATACAATTTTGGTCATTGGACATAATTTTACAATCAAACCGGACACAAACAAATGTAAATCTTTTGATAATTATTATCTATTAAAAACATGCTTTTTGTTTTAACAAAGAGAATTAATTTTAAATTAATTTCTTCCACTTCTGTGTTTTGAATTTGGAAAAATGGATTCCATATTTGGAATCAGTATGATCAAATTGTGTAAATATGTAACTCTTATTTTTAGACATTTTGAATAATTACTTCGGTAAATATTTTATTTACCATGGATAAGGGTAAATCCGGTAAATAAGGGTTAAAAAATTATATTATAATAATACTAAATTACCCTAAAACGTGTCCTAGTCTTATTGGCCGATACATGTTCGACCATAGGCATCTTTGGGTCGATTTTGGGACCCCATGGAGCCACTAGTAGGTGATAGGGACACATAATTTTAATTAAGTTAAAATAAGTACAAAAATGACAAAAGCATATATCTTTTAGAAAAAAAAATTTACATAGGGTTATATATGTTGGCTTTTCTACTATAAGTATTCATTAAAAAAGCTAAAACGATTTCCTACATAATGATATTTTATTTATAATTTTTAGACTTTAAATAATTTAATGTATTTATGACACAATTATGATGCAGTAATTACCATAATAGTGACAAATTAAAATAATTGATATTATAAATACCCAAATAAATATAATTTGAAACTTTTAATGAATTACACTAATTTTATAGGATAGTATGACATATTAGGATTGATTTAATTGACTTTTTTCGAAATAATAATTCTGTTATGAGTTTCACAAAAATAAACTATTGAATAGTGTCAAAATTGACATAAAAGAGTTTTTCAAAAAAAATATTATATTATTAATTGATATTAAATTCCTAAAAATCTAAGGATCGGCCAAGATACTTATATAATTATATTTATATCATTAATGGACCACTTTGGGGTCGCTTGGATGTATATAGTATGTTTATTAACCATATAATATAAAAATACAAAGAGACATTGTAAAAGTGAAACTAATTAACTTAGAGTTAATACTTAAAGATAAGGTTAATATAAGTTCCCAAACCTGTCTAAATTCTTTTGGTTGAGTGGTTTTAGACCCATACCAAACTTAAAATTTAAATAATCCACTTTGGAGCCATTAGAAACCGAATATGAATTTATTATAAATTAATATTTCTAGCTTTTCAAAAGGTGCCCCTCACCCCTCTTATAAAAGGGCACTCCTCCTTCTAATTTCATCACACCTTCAAAGCCTTTTGGTTCTACCAAAATCTGCCCAAATACTCTCCCAACTTCCCTAAATACAACCTAGAGGCCTTAGTTTTACCAGAAAGCCATCCTAAGGAGCCCTTTTGATCAAATCAAAAGAAAGAACATGAAGAAGAGGTAATGTTTTCACCACCCCTTTTCAAGTTCCTTTCTTCTTCAACTTCTTCATTAATTTTTATTACCATTCTAAAATAATAACTCCGGTATCTTATATATAATGTGACGTTATTATAAATATGGTACAACCATATTCAGTATTCTATCTACCATTTGAATAACATGTCACCATACGTGCGTACGTACGGCTTACCGTCTCCACATCGTGGTGAATTTTTTATTCAATATATTATTATTTGGATGGGTATAATAATGATGTGTAACTCATGTAAATAATAAATATAACATGTTAATTATTCTGTATATATGATATACCATCCATTTATATATTATTTTAATATCAAAAGAATGATATTGTCGCTCGTGCGTACGTACGGACTACCGTCTCCACGAACGCGATGAGATTCATTCTTTATCGTATCCATTCAAGTATAATTATCATTTGATGATTTAAAAATGATTTTTAAGGACTTGATATCATTCTGTATAGGAATAATATACAACCTATCCATTACAAACATGTCTTACATAACAAAACACATAAAAGAAAACAAGTAAGTTAACACCCAAAACAACGATAATACTAAGATATTAGTAACAAATAAATGTTAAAAGATCATATATGATATCATATTAATGTATATGATTATTGTATAATTTAATAACAATTATTTCACCATTATACAGGAGTTTAACCTACCCCAACCATGGAAATGTACAAGGTAAGGGTTATTTTGCAATCTCTTCATTATCCGAGGTTGTTTATACGTAATTATCTACTGAGATTTCTTTATCATCCACATCCATGTTTCTTCGAAATATATTTCAAAAAGATTTTAAGATTTAAAATAATATGGGTTAAAGTCATTTATACCCTTGTTTGACTTGTTATAAGAGGTTTATAAAGGAATATTTCTGTCGTTTTCCAAACAAGGTGCTTTTAACCTTTTCGACAAAATTAAGGTAAGAATGTTTTTTTAACTTATACGGCGGGTGTGGTTATTTTCCGCCGTTATAAAATCGTCAAAGATTTCTTTACATTATTATAAGAATATTTTCAAAGAAAATGTTTTATTTTATAAATATATGACTCTTAAATTTTTTCTGGAATAGAAAGATATATTTCTCTAAAAAGAGTTTTGATTTCATCTATGTCAACATCCTTTGATGGATTTTACGCTTATTTGTAGTTGATTTGTTATGATACAAAACTTCTATATTGTATTGAAGGTTTTGTGATATGTTTGACTGTGGATGTGCTATTTTTATACCATTAATAGTTTATGGTGAAAGTATTGACATTTCGTTGCGAGTTTTAATACAAATGTTTATGTTATGTTTAAACCTTTTCATATGGGAACACATTGGACTTAATATGTGACGGGTGGAACCCGATATAGCTCCTCGATGCATCGATAGGTCTCATGAGACAAAATAGTGTCTTGGAAAAAGGCAATGACAAAATCTTATATGTAGTCTTGGCACAAGGCCTTGGCTATGTGGTTATGATAGTATGGCATTATACATTCCATCATTATGAAAGTGGTTATTGATATTGCATGTGATTATTAGATTAGCAAAATATCCATGTGAATAAGTAAATGGAATTATTTCATTTTATTTTTTCCATACAATGTTGAAGTTCAAGTTTTAAAGGCTTTTCTTTTAGATATACACTGCCTTAAATGTTTATTCTTATTTATGAAAGTTTCCTCTATATTGTTATCCTTTATGGGAATTTGAGCTCAAACCTTTTCTATATATTATTTTTCACAGGATGTGAAGAAGTAAATTATGAATGACCTTCAGGGATAGTATGTGGGGATATGAGTGTGGGATATAGAGACTATGTTGTTGTATAAGTTTCTCACATTATGAGGTAATGTAAAACATTATGAATATATCTAGTATTTCCAAGGCTACTAAACCAATCGGTCATTCAAGATTTGATCCTTCTTGTGATCATGCCAATGTTACGAAGTAATGCACCAACTCTGGGTAACTGGGGTCGGGGCGTTACAGTTATACTCATTATTATAACCATCCAAAAAAGTGTATGAAAAACAAACTAAACCACGACGTGGAGACGATAATCTGTACGTACGCACGTATGAAGACATTTTCATTTATAGGATGGATAGAATAATAAATATGGTTGTACCATTTTAATAATAACATCACAGTATATAGAAGACGCCGAAGTCATTATTTTAGAATGGAAACAATAAAGAAAGAGGAAGTGGGAGAATAAATGAACTTGAACGAGGTGATGAAATATTTATCTCTTCTTCGGGTTCTTCCTTTTGATTTGATCAAAAGGGCTCCATAGGTTGAATTTCTGGACAAAGAAAGACCTCTAGGATAAAGGGAGGAAATTTGGTTGGATATTTGGGTGGGGGGGGGGGGCATCCAAATATCTTTGGAGGTGTGAAATTAAGAGAATGGTAAGTGCCCTTTTATAAGAGAGGAGGGGGTAACTTTAGGAAATGCTTGAAATATTATTTTATAATACAATCATTTTCGATTTCTAATGGATAAATGATGACTTATTTAGAGGTTAAGGTGGGGATGGGTCGAAAAACGCTCAACCAATAGGTTTTAGACAACTTTAGGTCCCCATATTAACCATGAATTTTAGATTTAAAACTCTTAGTTAAATAGTTTGACATTTACCATGTCTCTTTGTATTTTTATATTCTATGGATAATACACTTACTATAAAATTCCAATTGAACCCCAATTGGTTCATTAATGTCATATATATTATTATATAACTCTTTTGGCCGAAACATATATTTTTAGGACTATTATTTTTATTCTTAATATAATGTTTGTTTTAAAAACTATTTTATGTCAATTTTGACACTATTGGGTATTTGTTTTTTTAATCATAACAGCATGATTACTTTGAAAAAACGTGATTGAATCAACCATAACAAGTCATATTAACGTATAAAAATAGTTTAATTCATTAGAAGTCTCAAATTAATTTTTTTTTGTATTTATAACATCAATTATTTTAATCTTTTATTAATAAGGTAATTACTGCATCATCATTGTTTTATATATTAATTTAATTATTTAATGTCAAAAAAATTATAAATAAAATACCATTATATGGGAAGACATTTTATATTTATAATGAATATATATTTTCAAATTTATTTTATGTATAACCCTTTATTAAAAATGTTTTATTTATGAAAACTTGAATTTAACACTTTTAACTCTTCTTTAAATTAAATAATAATAAATGTCCTAATCATATCCAAATGGACCTAAAGGATAATATTTTATTACTAAGTTTGTTTTTGTCGAATTACACTTGTATAATAGAATTAGTACATGTGTTAGGCTAATAATAATATCATTTTACCTTTCATTACGCTATTTAATTTTAACCGTGGTAAATAAAAGTGAAAAGTTACTATTCGCCAAAAATAATTTTATCTTATTGGACCACATTTTACTTACTGATATCAACAATGTCTCTCAAAGTTTTTAAATTCAATTCACAGAATCGGTAAAATTATGTTTTATGGAAATTTGCAAATGCTCCTAGGATGTGGGTAAATGACAGTAAAACGTTCAATAAAATTTTTATAAATCAAAACATATTATAAAATGACTCCAATGAATTATATTTAATTTATATAGGTATTATGTAAATATTTTGACCTGAAATAAATTTAAATAAAATAAATAATTATTTAAATAAAATGTTGGTTTAAAAAAATAACTTAGTGTTTTTCATTATTCATCAAAAAATTGAATGTTTTAAGAAAAATACCAAAAATTCACCGAAAGCTAATTTCGATATTCCGAATTCAAAAATGATTTCTATTTTACCAATTTCAAAAAATAGAAGTTGCATTAATTAATTTAAAATTAATTCATTTGTGAAAACCAAAAGGCGTATTTCTAAGAAATAATAATTATCAAAAGATTGACAATTGTTTATTTCAAATTTCAAAGTAAAATTACATAAAATGACCAGTATTGGATTAAATGGTAAAAGTATAATATATTTATACTTCCAAAAAATTAAAATTTCTAATTTATCAATATAAATTATTTTTATTAAAAAAGTTTTTTTCAGTTAAAATATATTATTTTTCACTATTCACCCAAATATGAAATTTACCATAAAAACATGAAAAATTTATTGAAACTAAATTATTATGTCTCTATTCTAAAGAAGAAGTTTATTTAATAAAATTTAATATATAAAAGATTCAAATATTTTATTTAAAAGGGTTCACCATTAAAATGTTGTAAAAGTGAATTTTTTTTGAAAAATAATTCTTATATCTGAAAAAAAGAATTTGTTCTTACGTTATGTATAAGAAACTTATAATATGGATTCTAAAATTATAAGTAATAAATAAAGATTAAAATTTATTTAATTCTATTTATAACTGCTTTTAAATGCGTATTTTGGTAATTCGTGGTGTGCTTGAACTCGGTGTAGCATGTAGTGCAAGTTATTGAATTAATTTGAAGAAATAACATTCTAAAAAATCAATGGGTGTTTCATTTTTCCCGACTTCAATAAATTTTGTCCTCTCAATTTCAAATTCTTCATCAAAAATAAAAGGTTGAATGTAGAAAATAACTTGGCAGGAAAACCCATATCAGAAATTGGGTTGATAAAATTTAGTCTTAATAAGAGGAAAAGGGAAATAAAAGTATCACAACCAAATTATGATCTTTATTATGGGAAAATTAGTGGAAATTAGAGACACATAATTAGAGGTAAAATGTAAATATTTATAGGGAGTGATTAAGGTCATCAATCACAAACAAGTGTAAAACCTAGGGCCTCAAATCCATCAATCTATGATGATTTAAAATACCACTAGTTCAACAAAACATAAGGTATTAGGATTACACATTATTGGTTTTATGATCCCTTCACTAATGTTTAAGAATTTATTTACCCATTTAATTATAGGAAAAACTTACATATATATATATATACATGAAAAGTAGAGTTTCACCCTTCAACTAATTCCCACCACAAACTCATCTTTCACTCCAAAAGATTTCAAAAAAAATATTCTATTTTTTCTAATGGTATAGGATTCCAAAAATAATTAATTTATAATTCACCTATCATGCACTTTAAAAAAACAAGATTATACAATCTAGGGACTTCACAATGTCCAGTGGTAGGCGATAAATTCCAATCACACTATGGTTGTGGGTTCGATTCCTGCAGCTTTGTCTGACACGATGGATTGTCACATGGTCTGCATGTTGTAATTTTTACAACAATACAACAATAACCTTAAAAATATTATCCAAATTCATAATTAATACAATCCAACCTTTAGAATTATACAAAATACTTCTATCCAAACTCACAGTCCAAAATTTATAACGAAGTTAAACACAATGAAGAACCTTTTTTCCGCGTAGTAACATGTGAACACCTACATCATTTATTTATTAAAAACATGCTAACATCTTGAATTATAATATAACCATATTGCTTACATTAATTCTCCATTATTCCTTACTGTATACTGTATATACTCCTTATAACTAAAAATGTTGTAAACTCCAACAATGATGGAATAAACATTCCATTAACCAGTTCCAAGGATGTAAATAATATCCAAATCAATCATCTCTTATTCTGAAATCAATACCTTGGTATCAATACCACAATAAATTTTTGTCTTTCCTTCAACCAAGTATTTTCCAAAAAAGTTTAACTTACCATTGAGTCACTATTCTTGGTTCCACACAATATTAAGTCCTTAATTAAATATTACTGTAGTAAAATCCTTATATACTATATAATTTTTTTTAACATGTACATAATTAACGGAATACTCAAATGACACAATACATTAATAATAACATAAGAACTCTTAATAATTTCTCTTCATCTTTGGTAGTATCATAACTTGATTATTATCCAATAACAACATTTGGGGAATACTCTGGTGATTTGGGCATTGATTCGTGTAGTGTCCCAACTCCTATTAGATAAGGCATTGTATATTTGAAACCTTTTTCTCACCCTTAAAATCATGTACTTGGTGTCCTTTTTCTCCACACTTATAAAAAATTTCCATTCCGTTCAAACTTTTAACACAGTGATTATTTCCTCATTTATCACATATGGGAAAATCCTTCTTTATCATCTTCCCTTTATAAATCATTCTCTCTACCATACTTTTCTTTTCATGCTTCCCCTCAAAGCCATTGGGCTCAGAGAATTTTTTACATATCTTATTAATGCATGATATTATTTCTTCATATGTTTAGAATACATGGGAGAATATTTCCCTTATAAATGTTGTATTAATGCCATGAATGATATGATCCTTCTTACTCTTTGGATCATACGTATTGCTGGTGTTCTCTTTCCTTCTACTAGGCGCCATTTCTATACAATGGAATACGCTAGGTCAGTTTATAAATCACAATGAATAATTCCAAAATTGTAAAAGACCTAACGTAAATTTAACAATTTATGGACATAATTAGTAATAATAAAAATATTTTCTTGGAAGTGGTATATACTCATAAATCCATCATAATTATTTTTAATTAAAATGAGAATTATCCTAGGCATATCCCCAAAGAGTGTCGTAACCAAGAGTGCAACAAGGCCCATTGTCGTGCACCAGTTCCCGTTTGAGTCTAGCTCAAAGTGGTGTTTTCAGTTATTACACCTAGATATGTCTATGCTAGAGCCGCCTCTACCTGATCGTATCCAGATAGGGATGTATTTGCTTGGAAAACTCACAAAATCTCTACATTACCAGAATTCTAGGACGTTATTCTATAGTAATCCTCAAAATCTATCTTAGGGTAACATGCTCTAATCAATGTTTATCTAAATATAATTTACAAGGTTATTTCCAAACATAATCTAATACCAACTGTAACACCCCGACCCCAAAATTCCAAAGTCAGATCATTATTTTAATACATTGTCATGATTACAAGAAATTAAGTCCCGAAAGACTGATCAGTTTAGCAGTCTTGGAAAATGGATTACATACATGATCGTTTCATTACACATTAGAAATTAAAACACTCCATAAATGATCCTTTTATAACTCCATTAATCCCCTAGATTACCCCTGCTTATCAATAACAATAAAGTTCTTGGAATCCTGGTAAAATTATAACAAAGAAAGGGGTGAACTCAAATTCTATGAAAGGATAAAAATATATCAATAAATTTCATAAATAAGCATAAACATTTAAGGAAATGTATAAGACTAAAACAAAATCATTTGAAACTTAAACTTAATTATAATATGGAAAAGATAAAGTAAAATAATTCCATTTACATATTCACATGGATATTCTACTAGTCGAATAATCACTTTCAATATCAATAGCCACTTTCATATTGATGAAATTCATACTCCTAGACTTCATAACCACATAGTCATGGACTTGTTCCAAGACTACAAATATGTTTTTTTCAAGGCCTTGGTCCAAGACACTAGTTTTTCTAATGAGACCTACCGTTGAATCGATGAGCTATAGCGGGCTCCAACTGTCACATTCTAAGTCTAATGCATTCTTTATATGAAACGGATTAAACATAATATAAACATTCATATTAAAACTAGCATGAAAAAGGTCAATAATTTATCCATAAACCTTGAATGGTATAAAAATAACACATCCACATTCAAACATATCACAAAACCTTCAATGCAATATTGAATATTTGTATCATAATAAATCAACTTCAAACAGGTTTAAACTCCATCAAGGGATTTTGATATAGATGAAAATTATTTGTAAAATCATTGAGAGAAATATAACTTTTACATAAAAACATTTAAAAGTCACACAATATAGAAAGGAAGAAATTTAAATACATATAGGAATCAATGTATTCCAAACCACTTTGATACTTTTGAAAGGAAATAACATTTTAAAAACATCCATGTTCTTCTAAATAAATCCTTTAAAACTATTTTGAAAACATCGTCATTAATGAGAATGATTTAGAACATTAAATATTAAAAACATTTAAATTGATGTTTTAGTAAAAAAATACCTTAAAATAATCTCTTTGAAAAAAAATTTATGAAACACAGACATAGATAATAAATATGTCACAATAGATACTTACACATAAACAATCTTCGATAACAATGAGATTGAGGAATTAACACTTACCTTGCACTTTCCATTAGTTGAGGGTATGTTTAACCTTCTGTATAAAGACCGTAGTATGTTATTAAATTATAAAAGAACCATATTAATATTTATGATATCAAACATGATTCATTTATGACTTTATACTTCCCATTTAATAACAATTTTCATGTTAAATTAACATTTCAGGTAATAATAACTTTCTTTATCATATGTGTTTTAACTTGTTACTATTGATTGTATCACATAAATCATGATTTAAATACATCCAGAATATAAAACATTATTTATATATCATATATATTTAGAATATAAATATTTATAATAGACGTATATATATGAAATGGAAAACACAGTTTATGGAGATGGTAGGTCGTACGTACGCATAAACGATGTTTCTGTTTTCATATCATATTGAACGAAACTAAGTAAATAAGATATATGTATGTAAATATATATATATATATATAGTATCATTATTATTTCATATATTACATTATTATTAATGATATATATTTTATAATCATCATTGAATGGTGAACATGGAAATGAATCTTATCGCGTCGTGGAGATGGTAATCCGTACGTACACACAAGCGACAATATCATTATATTGATGGGGAAATAATATGTAATTGGATGGTATATCATATATATATAATAATTAACATTTTTTATTTATTATTAAATCAGTTCTACTCATTATTATACCCATCCAAATAATGAAGTGTTTGAATAACAAACTACACCACGACGTGGAGACGGTAATCCGTACGTACGCACGTATGGTGACTTTGTCATTTATAGGATGGATAGAATAATGAATTTGGTTGTACGATTTTTATAATAAAATCACAGTATACATAATATGCTGCATTTATTATTTGATAATGGACACAACAAATAAAGACAAAGTGGAAGAACAAATGGACTTGAAAGTGGTGATTAAATATTTACCTCTTCTTCGGGTTCTTCCTTTTGATTTGATCAAAAGGGATCCTTATGTTGGATTTTTTTCTAAAGGAAGTCTTCTAGGGTGAAAGGAGGAATGTTGGGAGGATATTTAGGTAGGATTTTGTCTATCCAAAAGGCTTTGGAGGAGTGAAATTAAGAGAAGGGGAAGTTCTCTATTATAAGAGATGTGAGGGTCACTTTAGGAAAAGCATGATATATTGTTTTATAAAAAAATTATTTTTGGTTTCTAATGGATCTAAACTAATTTATTTAGAGGATAATGTTAATATAGGTCTAAAAAATATCAACCAATAGGTTTTAGACAGGTTTAGGTAACCGTATTAACCATAACTTTTAGATTTAACTCTTAGTTAAATAGTTCGTCATTTACCATGTCTCTTTGTATTTTTATATTATATGGTTAATACACATATTATAAAATTCCAATAGAACCCTGATTGGTTTATTAATGGTATATACATTTTTATAAAATCCTTTTGGATGAACCTTATATTTTTATAACTATTATATAAATTAATAGTATTATATTTTTTTATACTATTTTATGTCAATTTTGACACTATTTGATATTTGTTTTTTTAATCATAACAGCATGATTACTTCGAAAAAATTGAATGAATAAAACCAAACTTGATATATGAACATATAAAATTAGTTTAATTCATTAGAAGCCTCAAATTACATTTATTTGGGTATTTATAATATCAGTTATTTTAATCTTTTAATAATAAGGCAATTACTGTAACATCATTGTGTCATAAATAAATTTAATTATTTAATGTATAAAATTTATAAATAAAATACAATTATGTACGATAGCTCTTTATCTTTCTAATGAATGTTTATACTCAAATTTAGTTTATTTATAACCCTATATTAAAAATGTTTTAGTTATGAAAACTTGTGTTTAACACTTTTAACTCTTCTTTAAATTAAATAATAATAAATGTCATAATCATATCCAAGTGGACCTAAAGGATCATATTTTATTCAAAAGATTGTTTTTGGTCGAATTAAACTTATCCAATAGAATTATTACATGTGTTAGGGTTATAATAATATCAGTTTTACTTTTAATTAGCATATTTACTTATAACCGTGGTAAATAAAAGTCAAAAGTTACTATTCCACAAAAATTATTTTTATCTTATTAAACCACATTTTACTTAATGATATCAACTGTGTTTCACATATTTTTGAAATTCAATTCACAGAAGCGGTAAAATTGTGTTTTATGCAAATTTGCAACTGCTCCTAGGAGGTGGGTAAAATACAGTAAAAATTTCAATAAATTTTTTATATATCTAAACTTATTATTAAATGAATCAAATGAGTTGAATTGAACTTATATAGGTATTATGTATCTATTTTGACATAATGTAAATTTAAATAAAATGAATAATTATTTAAATAAAAATATAGTTATAAACAATAACTCCATGTTTATCAATATTCATAAAAAATTCCATGTTTTCAGAAAAATAACAAACATTCACCCTAAGATAATTTTGATATTATGAATTAAAAAATGAAGTCTATTATTCCAAATTCAAAACCTAAATGTTTTATTTATTATTTTAAAATTAATTCTCGTTGTAAAAATCCAAAGGCGTATATTTAATAAATAATAATTATCAAAATCTTGTCAATTGTTTATGTCCAATTTAAAAGTGAAATTACATACAATGACCGGCATTGGATTAAATTGTGAAAATATAATCTATTTGAAAATTTTCATCGAAAATAAATGGTCGAAAGTAGAAAATACATTTGTTGGAAAACCCACATCGAAAATTGTGTTAATAAAATTTATTCTTAATAAGAGGAAAAAGGAAATGAAATGGTCACCACCAAATTATGATCTCGATTAGGAGAATATCGGTTGAAATTAGAGACACATAATTGGAGGAAAACGTAAATATTTATAGGGATTGATTGAGGTCATAAATCACAAAAAAGTGTATAATTGAGGGCCTCAAATCCATCAATCCATGATGATTTAAAATACCTTCGGTTCAAGAAAACATAATGTATTATGATAACACATTTTTGGTTTTAAGATCCCATAAATAATTTTTTAGAATTAATTTACCCATAGAATAAGAGTTAAAAATTATATATATATATATATATATACTTGACATCAAGAGTTTCATCCTTCAACTAATTCTTACCACAAACTCATCTTTCAGTCCAAAATATTTCCAAAAAAAATATTCTATTTATCCTAATCATATAGGGTTCCAAAAATAATGAATTTATAAATCACATATTAGACCCTTTAAGAAAACTATATTATAAAATCCAGGGACTTCACATAGTCCAAAGGTAGTCGATAAATCCCAATCGCACTACGGTTGTGGGTTTTATTCCCATAGCTTTGTCTGACATGATGGATTATAACACGGTCTACGTGTTGTCCTTTTTATAATAATCAAAAAATAACCTTAAAAATAGTTTCCAATTTGAAAATTCATCCATTTAATACTTTAGAGTCATCCAAAATTATTCTATCCAAACTCACAATCCAGAATATATAAGGAAGTTAAACATAATGTAGTTCTTTTTTCCACCTAATAACATGTGAAAACCATCATAATGTATTATTTTAAAACATGGTAACACCCTGAATTATCATATAACCATATTGGTTACATTCATTCTCATTAATTCCTTATAGAATACTGGATATACTCTTTATATCTAAAAATTTTGTAAACTCAAATAATGATGGAATAAACACACCACTAGCCAGTTCCCTGGATGTCAATAATATCCAAATCAATCATCTCTTATTCCAAAATCAATACCTCAGTATCATGACCATAATAATTTTTTATCTTTCCTCAAACAGGTATTTTGTAAAATGTTTAACTTTCCATTGAGTCACATTTCATGGTTCCACACAATCATAAGTCTTTAATGAAATAGTATTGCAGTACAATCCTTATATACTATATAATTCTTATAACATGTACATCATTAATACAATACTAAAATTACACAATACTTTAATAACAAAAAAAGAAATCTTAATCATTTATCTTCATCTTTTGAAGTATAATAACATGATTATTATCGAATAGCATCATTTGGGGTATACTCTGATGATTTGGGAATTGATTTTCGTAGTGTCCCGACTCCTTATAGATGAAGCAGTGTATATTTGAAACCTTTTTCACACCCTTGAAATCATGTACTTGGTGTCCTTTTTCTCCACACTTATAATAAATTACCATTCCCATCAATAATTTACCAAGGTGATTTATTAAACATTTAGCACATATGGAAAAACCCTTCTTTCCCCTCCTCCCTTTATCCATCTTTGTCTCTACAATCATTTTCTTCTCTTGCTTCACTTCAACGCCATAGAACATAGAGAATAATTTACTTATCTTATTAACACATGATATTATATCTTCATATATTGAAAATACATGGGAGACTATTCCCATTCGTAATGTTGGATTAATACCATGAATTATATGATCCTTATTACTCTTTGGATCATATGTATTGAAGAAGTTCTCATTCCTTATATTGGGTACCATTTTGATACAATGCCCTAAACTAGGTCAGTTTATGAATCACAATAAATAATTCCAAACTTGTAAAACACCTAAAGTAAATTGAACAATTTATGGATATAATCTATAATCATAAAAATATTTCCATGGAGGAGGTATATACTCAAAAATCCTTTATAATGATTTTTAAAGAAAATGAAAAATATCTTAAGTGTATCCCTTGGGAGTGTCGTAACCAAGAGTGTAGCAAAACTCATTATCGTGCACTAGTTCCCATTTGAGTCAAGCTCAAATCGGTGTTTTCGGGTATTACCCCTAGGTACAGCTGTGCCAGAGCCACCTCTACCTTCTCCTATCCAAATAGGGATACATTTCTTGGAAAACTCACAAAATCTCTACATTAATAAAATATAGGAAGTTCTTCTATACTAATCCTCAAAGTCTATCTTAGGTTAATTTTTTCTAATTAGATTTTATCTAAATCTAGTTTCCAAGGATATTGTTAAACATCCTCTAATAGCAACTGTAATCCCCAGACCCTAGAATCCCACAATCGGTGCATTATTTTAATACATTGGCATGATTACAAGGAATCAAGTCCAAAAAGTCTGATCAGTTTAGTAGTCTTCAAAAATAGATTACATACATGAATGTAACATTACACGTTAGAAAATAAAACAAAAAAGAAATGATCCTTTGAGAATGCCATTAATCTCATAGCTTAACCCTGATTATCAATCACAATACACTTCTTGGAATACTGGGAAAATTAAAACAAATAAAGGGGTGACCTCAGATGCCCAGTAAAGATAATAGTATAGAAAAAACTTTCATAAATAATCATAAATATTTAAGGCAATGTATAAGATTAAAAAAAAGCCTTTAAAACTCAATCATCAGAATAATGTGGTAAATATACAATAAAAGAATTCCATTTACTTATTCACATGGATATTCTACTAGTAAAATAATCACATTCAATATCAATATCCATTTTCATAATGATAGAATGTATAATGCTAGACTTCATAACCACATAGTCAAGGCCTTGTCCCAAGACTAAAAATAAGATTTTATCAAGGGCTTGTGCCAAGACACTAGTTTGTCTCATTAGACCTACAGATTCATCGAGGAGCTATAGCAGTCTCAACCCATTACAAACTAATTCTAATGTATTCCTCATATGACAATGTTTAAACACAACATAATCATTTGTATTAAAACTAGCATATGAAATGTCAATACTTTATCCATAAAACATGAATGGTATAAAAATAAAATATCCACAGTCAATCATATCACAAAACCTTATATAAAAATTGGAATATTTGTATCATAATAAATCAAATTCAAACACGTTTAAAATCCATCAAGGGATGTTGATATAGATTAAAATTATTTGTAAAAATATTTGAGAGAAATATCAATTTATTATGAAAACATTTAAAAGTCACACAATTTAGAAAGGAATACATATAAATACATTTATGAATTAAAGTTTCCCTGACCACTTTGAATCTTTTTATAGGATATAACATTTTAAAAAAATTCATGTCCATATAAATAAATCCCTAAAACCATTTGGAAAACATGGATATTAATGAGAATGATTTAGAAGAATAAATATATAAAACATTTAAAATGATGTTTTAGTAAAACAAATCACCTTAAAAGAATCCCTTTGAAAACTATTTTATGAAATAAGGTCATGGATAATAAATATGTCTCAATATATACTTACACCTAAACAATCTCGGATAGTTTTGAAATTGAGGAATTAACCGTTACCTTGCACTTTACTTTAGTTAAGGATATGTTTAACCTCATGTATAAAGAATGTAGTATGTAATTAAATTATACCAAAACCGGAATAATATTTATGATTTCATAAATGATTATTTATGATTTTATAATACCCATTTAATAATAATTTCAATGTTAAATTAACATTTCGGTTAATAATCACTTTCTTTATCGTACATGTTTTAACTTGTTACTCTTGATTGTATCACTTAGATCAGGATTTAAATACTTCCAGAATATAAAAAATGTTGTATATATCATATATATTTAAAATATAAATATGTATAATAGACATATAAATATATGAAATGGGAAGTACAATTTATGGAGATGGTAGGCCGTACATACACATAAACGTTGTTTTCGTTTTCATATTGTATTGAACGAAACTAGGTGAATAAGATATATGTAAGTACAGATATATATATATATATATATAATCATTATTAGGTCATATATTACATACTTATTAATGATATATATTTTAAAATCATCGTTGAATGGTGAATGTGGAAATGAATCTCATCGCGTCGTGGAGACGGTAATTCGTACGTACGCATGAGCATCAATACCATTATATTTATGGAGAAATCGTTTGTAATTTGATGATATATCATATATAAAGAATAATTAACATGTTATATTTATTATTAAAATTAATTATTATCATTATTATACCCATCTATATAATTAAGTGATTGAATAAAAAACTACACCACGACATAGGGATAGTAATCTGTACGTACGCATGTATGGAGACTTTGTCATTTATAGGATGGATAGAATAATGAATATGGTTGTAAAATTTTTATAATAACATCATAGTATATATAAGATACTGGAGATATTATTTTAGAATGGAAACAACAAAGAAATAGGCATTGGATGAAAAAAATAACTTGAAAGAGGTGATGAAATATTTACCCCTTCATCAGGTTCTTCCTTTTGATTTGATTAGAAGGGATCCTTAGGATTTATTTCTGACCAAAGGAATGCCTCTAAGAAGAATGGAGGAAAGTTGGGAGGATATTTGGTCAGGGTTTGGATGAGATAAAAAGTCATTGGAGGTGTGATATTAAAAGAAGGGGAAGTGCCCTTTTATAAGAGATGTGAGGGTCACTTTAGCTAAAGCTTGAAATCTTATTTTATAATAAAATCATCATTGTTTTCTAATGGCTCCAAATAGATTTATTTAGAGTATAAGGTGGGTAAGGGTCTAAAAATTCTCAACCAATAGGTTTTAGATAGGTTTATGTCACCATATTAACCTTAAAATTTAGATTTATCTTTTAGTTAAATAGTTTGACATTTACCATGTCTCTTTTTATTTTTATATTATATGGTTAATAAACTTACTATAAAATTTTAATCGAAGCCAAATTGGTTCATTAATTTCATATATATTATTATATAATTCTTCTGTATGAACCGTATAATTTTAGAACTATTATATAAATTAATAATATAATATTTGTTTTAAAAACTATTTTATGTCAATTTTGACACTATTTGGTATTTGTTTTTTATCATAACAGTATGATTACTTAGAAAAAAATTTATTGAATCAACCCTAACATTTCATATTAACCAATAAAATAAGGTTTATTCATCAGAAGTCTCAAATTACATTTATTTGGGTATTTATAATATCAATTATTTTAATCTTTTATTAATAAGGTAATTACTGCATCATCATTGTGTCATTAATAGTTTTACTTATTTAATGTCTAAAAATAATAAATAAAATAAAATTATGTATTAAATCATTTTATCTTTCTAATGAATATTTATTGTAGAATATATCTTATGTATTACCACATATTAAAAATATTTTAGTTATGAAAACGTGAATTGACACTTTTAACTCTTCTTAAAATTAAATAATAATAATTGTCAAAATCATATCCATGTGGACCTAAAGGATCATATTTTATTCTAATGTTGTTTTTGGTCTAATTACACTTATCCAATAGAATTACGACATGTGTTAGGGTTATAATAATATCATTTTTACCTTTAATTACCCTATTTACTTTTAATAGTGGTAAATAAAAATCAAAAGTTACTATTCACGAAAAATTATTTTTATCATATTGAACCACATTTTACTTATTGATATCAACTGTGTCTCCTGGAGTTTCGAAATTAAATTCACAGAGGCGGTAAAATTGTGTTTTATAAAAATTTTCAGTTGCTCCAAGGTGGTGGTTAAAAGATGGTAAAAAGTTCAATAATATTTTTATACATCTAAACATATTATAAAATGACTCTAATGAATTACATTTAACTTATATAGGTATTATGTATCTATTTTGACATAAAATAAATTTTAATAAAATAAATAATTATTTAAATAAAAAGTTGGATTTAAATAATAACTCATTGTTTTTCACTATTCAAAAAAAATTTAACGTTTTCAAAAAAATAGAAAAAATTCACCTTAAGCTAATTTAATATTATGAATTCAAAATTGAAGTATATTTTACCAAATTCAAAACATAGAAATTTCATCTATTAATTTATAATTAATTCCCGTTGTCAAAACAAAAAGGTGAATTTTTAAGAAATATTATTTAATAAAAGATTGACACTTATTTATGTCCAATTTAAATGTGAAATTACTTACAATGATAAGAATTAGATTAAATGGTAAATATATAATCTATTTATTCTTAAAAATCATTAAAATTTATAATATAATACATTAAATTATTTTGATTAAAAAAAATTTTTTCAGTTAAAATATAGTATTTTTAACTATTCACTCAAATATGAAAGTTATCAGAAAAACATCAAAAAATTTCTAAAACAAAATTCTTATGTCCCGATTCTAAATAAGGAGTGTTTTTTCAAATTGAATATATAAAAGATTCAAATATTTTATTTAAAAATTGCTCAACAATAAAAGGCTATAAAATTTCATTTTTTTAAAAATATTTAATTTATCTGAAAAAATGATTTTTTTCTTACATTATGTCTTAGAAATTCATATTATGGATTCTAAAATTATAAAGAGTATATAATGTTCTAAATTCAGTTAATACTATTCATAACCACTTTTGAACGACTAGTTTGGTATGTTGTGGTGTGCTTGATCTCGGTGTAGCGTGTAGTTCTAGTTATTGAATTACATTGAAGAAATAACGTACTATGAAATCTTGGGGTGTTTCACTCTCATAACAGATTCATATTCAATATTTAGATTACCCTTCATTAATATTTACAAAATACACATCATGTTTGTGTATTATGTCTCATATAAGGATACTAATTTCCATAGGGAGTTTATAGTAGTCCTTCCACTAACATAAAATCATGTGACACTTTGAGATATAATATATGATTTCCGTATCCTGGTAATTGATATGGTATCCATGTAGTGAAATCCCTTTCATGCTCAAAATCACATGAAATTTGACTAAAGGTATAATAATAATATTTTAACGAATAAAAATTTTAAATTCCTCAATCGATGAAGAGTTGAAGATATGGAATAAAATCATCACACTAAAAGGTTTTTTCATTGGTAATTAAATATCTACTTGTTTGATGTAGTAAAATAATTCTTTTATAAAGCATTCTAGACAGAGGTGATTGCATAAAAATGGAATCTAATAATACATTTATAGTTCATTAGAGTATTAGGAGTGTCCTATTCACCAATTTATTTTCATGAACCACATAAATAATTGTGACTTTTTTAATTTCCTTTTCTCCCTTTTAATTGAAGGTTTTTTATGTTTATTGGTACAATTAAGCCTTATATTGTTCCATTATTTGGTATAATTCTCATACTATTCAAAATTGAATTATTTAAGTGTGGGTGGGGGATTATGAGGAAAATTATTTTGATATTTTTAATTGTTTGGTTACATTATATATATATGTAATTCATGTACTTCATGGCCTTCTGTTCCTCAATTAAATAATATACCGATTATATATATGAAATTTTCTCCATGCATCCTCCCAATTTTTTTTCATATAAGTAGATAAATATTTTTTCCTCCTTTATATTTATAATTTGAGTATCCATGAAACATAAATTTTAAATTTTTTTCTCCAAAACCATAAGAAAAATTAGAGTATCGAACTTCCATTTTCACCTTTAGAGAAAATTTAAATGATTATAAATATATATATATATATTCCCTTAAAAATAATGATTTTTTTAGAAATGATTTTAGGCCACTATGTAATTGATCATTTTTTTAATTTTGGGTAAATAATAAAACCAAAATCATACCTTCAAAGTATATAAATGTTTTATTCATTTGTAAAAAGTATTCATCCCCCCTTTTCCTCAGATCAAGAAATTAGCTTTCCATTTAATATGATTATTTCAGGGAAACTATTTTACAAAAACAAACAATCATAAACTCCTCTCAATCCATGATGTCAATTTATTCCATTTTAATAGTATTCTAAATTGCAGTGCACCATTTATCAATTAATAAATACAAATGAAGAACCTATAAAACTATAATTTCATACACTGATAACTAGATAATGGAAGATATATTTTTCAACGTGTTGACTAATTTAAGGGAAATTATTGAATATGAATAACCATAAAATAATTGTGTCTATTTTCACTTTAATTAATCAATAAAATATTTTTTTCTTTCATTTAACATTTGATATTTTCCATGGTGTAAGTTATTATTCAAAAATTATGAGATTCGATTGAGAAAAACAATAATATTTTTTACTTTAGTTACCATCTCATTTATTTTTCCTTTCTAAATATAATTACATTATCCACCACAATCATGTTTAACTAAAAATATTCTTGTTTTGGCCACTGAGTAGAATATAAATTTTATTCTGAGTATTAAATAATAATGTCCATAGTGAAAAATTATATGATAATGAAAATCAATTCTATGAAATATTAAATTATGACATATTCATTCAACCCCAAATACAACTGGTTTACCTTATGAAAATCTTGGTTTATCTTATAAATCATATATCCAAACTGATGAAAATAACCCATGGTTCATCACACATTACTTTTGGTGAAACATAGGTTGATTGTTTTAATACCCATATTATTCATTACATAATTCAAAAAATAAGTCAACATATACAATAATACTGTCTCATGTGACATCAGAATAAAAAAACATAATACAATATTTTATAAGTATAGATATTACATATTATAATAAATTAAACCCTAAAAGGTGCATGGTTAGTGGAATTAGATATTAATTACCCACACATCTTATTTTGAAATATGTTATCAATATCTCCCATGAAATTCTCTACATAATATATCATTATAAATATATTACACATAATACTCTTCATTATTACACATGGAATGGAAACATAAAAATTGTTTGAGCTTAATCACTAAGTAAGGATAAAAATCGGAAATATTAATTTAAGATTTAGAGTTATCATAAGATGACTATATGTGTATGATAACATAGTAATGGTAGATAAAACGGATAAAATTAAATCATTCCTCATAAAATTGCATCATAAATAACTAATCTTAAAATATATGTTCATGAATATAATAACTATTGAGTCGTAAATGTGTGAAAAAATGAGTCAATAATAATCATCCCTGAAAAAATAAGGTAGTAATGGGTAATAATATAGTAATTTAGACCAAACATATGTATATAAAGTTATATATAATGTTATGAATCACTACAATGATCATCGTCCCATGGTGTATAGAGTACCATAACATTGTTTATTAGGTTCACTCCCACTTTATCATAAAAATATTGGATTGGGTTTACTCCCCAAACCCTTAAATTTAATTCCATTCGATATAAATAATGAAATAGTTCATTACAGGGCAATATAACTTTGGGGACCACTAATCATGTAATGAAACAGCATACAGATGTCAATAAAATGAATAATAAAACAATTATAATACAGTAATATAATAATAATTAAATGATAAAAAAATGTTTCATAAGAATCACAAAAAGGTATACAAACCAATCCCATTGAGTGTGAAAGTGGATAATTATATCTAAACATATCCCTAGAATAAAATAAAAAACCTTGATAGTTATTTACATGAATGGAAAACACTTTATAATTTCACTAAAATGTTCATTATAAAATAAGAAAAAAATAACCTTTAATATTTGATCAATTAATTTTAAATGTAATTAATTCATAAAATAACTATTTATGAAAAATAATATAAGAGTAAATAAAAATTAATTTAAAGAATTATGAAAACATAAAAATTAAAATGTTTAATGAAAATAGTGGGAGAAAGAAACCATGTGGAAAATGTAAAAAAAAATTATAATATATAAAAATAAAAAAAATATAAATATAAATTGAACTTAATAGATCTAATATTTATGGATATTTACATCTATTAAGTAATATGAAACAAATTATTGAAAACATTTCAATCAGAAAATAAGATATAAAGTCAGTTCTACATATAAGAATCATTCATGGTGAATTATGAAAAAATATGAGGGGAAATGGTGGGATGAAATATAGAACTAAAAAATACCAGTGAAGAATAAAATAGTTGGAGTTTAGATTGAATTAACTTATAATTTCTTCTAAATGAAATTTAAATGTTCTCAATCTCTATTTAAATGTTGGATTTAAAAATAAATACTTACCTTTACTCCCAACGACTTAAAATGAATATTAAACTCCATTATAATAAACCAAACAACCTTAGTCGATTATTTCATAAACTTATTCCTATATATATTACATTTATAATATTTAATAACTATAATTTATTACACATAAATTAGTTATTTATTTCTTATTTTCATCAATTCATTTTAATAATTTTGTTTTTTATACTAGTATAAATACAGCTATTCAATCCTTGATATTTGACTATTGTAACATCATTACAATATTATAAATGTTAGTTTGAAAATTATGATTCAATGATTTATGTATTCCCACATCAATATGATATATTATATGGGTATGGTTAGTGAGAATTGAATCCATGATGTGTATGTTTTGAGTAATTTTCGAATAAAAATAATTTACATTATAATAACAATAAATTTATTTATAAACCAAAAATAAAATATTCATAACATATGTAAATAAATAATATTAAGTATTACAATTATTAAAATCTAAATACACATTGATTTTTGAAAATATTAAGCATTGTATAGCATCGTTCATGTAGGTGGTCGACCATACCTAAATAAGTACATGTTATACTAAAGAACGAGTATGAGTCTAAAGTTATATTATAGTAATACCATTTTAATAAAGGAATAATTATGTTAATAAAAAAATATTAAATAGATAAACGAAATTTATATAGCATGTAGATGAGATAGAAATTGAAAATTATGGTCAATATCTAGATATTAATTTTATCAATTCACTTCTTCTCAAGTAGGTTCCTTTGGAATGAAAGATATAGGCCTCCATCGTGAGGATAAAAACTATAAAATTCATAATAGTGTGTTAGAAGATAAAAATTGGGTTAGGTATTAAATAGAGAAATATATGAATAGTGTGTTTTAGGTCGATATAGGAGGGGGTGTTTTATAAGTGATTTTGAGTGGCATTTCATCAAATACTCATTCATTAATTTGTAATGAAGGAATTTTTTCATGGAAATTTGATTTCATGTAGACATATCATTGAGATATGTTATCAATATAATAATAAAAAGAATTTATAGAAACTATTACTGATATTTTAGTAATTTTACCACAATTTAATCCCTTTTACCTCATTTTACAGTTACCATGGGACATCATTTTATAGTAGATTGAATTATTATTTTTCCCAAAAATAAAATTTAAACTCTTACCAATTTTAAATTCCATAATTCAAAAAAAATCCATTTTATTAAATTAAATTTAAAACCAATATTAAAATTAATCATAAATATGAAATTGAAAACACATAAAAACAATATTTAGAAAATAATTTTTTAAACATAAAATTGAGTTTAATCATATTCCATAACTATTAATAATTACTACATGAGTGTTAATTAATTTTTCAAAATATATAAACAAAAAATAATTTAAATTTATTATCCAAATATTATAAATTTACACATAAAAGAAATACATTTAATATATAATATATACAATGTTTTAATTATAAAAATTATCTCTAACTATAAGTCATTATTTTATTAATATATATAACACCTTAATTGTTTATAATATTTTTTTACTTATTTTATCAATAATTCCTTGGATTTTTTCATATTATATTATTAATACGATTTTTTAAAATAAATATTTTTTTATATACACTATGTATTGAAGAAAATTCATTAATATAGTAGATATTTTAATATATATATATATGTATCATTTTATTTTATTAAAATTTTATATATAAAAATATTATTTTAAGTATTTTATGTGTAACAAATTATTTACTTATAAGTATAAAATTCACAATATACATATTCAATAATAATATTCCTAATGACCATATATAAAAAAACCATATATACAATGACCATATATCGAGTGATCATATATCCAAATTCCACATTACAAATGACCTTATATTTAATGGTCTTTTTACATTAATATTTATAACCACACATGCTTCACTAAAATTAATTCATCATAATTTGTTATCATAAAATTTCTCTCTGTTTCTGAAATTTTTCATTCTTTATATAGTTTTAATAAATCATATGATCTTCAGGGAAAACCTAAAGATTATGGTTTTATATTCACAACCTTCTAATTTAATTATGGTTTTACCCCTCTTGTAATTTTCATTATAATGTTTGATATTGAACTATCATAACATATTAATGATTATCTTGTATTGTGATATTTTATCTCAAAAAATATATATTGTTGTTTATTTTTTTCTGTTTCGTGTGAAAAAATACAATGAACACATTAAATTGATAAAAATATAGGGTGTTATAGGTAATTATATTTATTCCAATCAATAATTGGCGGATATATGAAAAAATGGTATCCCATTGGAATTTTTCCAAACTGAGTACTTGTGGTCATGTCAAAAATTGTAACTTTGGGACTTCATTATAATTCAACAGTCATGCCTGGTTATTTGAACACTTGAAATATTATACAATATTCAAACACTAAATTCATCATATACAATATATTCCCTATGAAAATTTATTAAATTTATCCTCTTCACTTATGAATGAATGGGTAGAAGCACAATAAAATAATAATACTCCTTAGTTGAGTATGTTGATAAAGTGAACCATCATTGTAGAGTTTTAGTATTGAACACCTAGCACAATTGTTTAACAACATAGAAAAAACAACATCAGCTATTGATTCGGACATTTTAATTGACATTGAGGCCTAACATTAATTTTATAACAATAAAACTAAAATATTATCACAACTCAGTTGGAAAAAACATAATTATCCATGTAGTAGGAATATTACATGCATGATAACATTAATTTAGTAACAAAGGTGGTAACTAAAAACATGAATTCCATTCATCTTATAAGACAATGTAATAAAAGAGTTTTTCAGCAAGATTTTATTATGTGACCCTATTTTCTAATTACACAATCATCTCATTTGGTACAAAACTCGTTATATTTTATATTCAATGATGATCACACATATTTGAACCAATAGACCATGTGAGACAATATGTTTTTCAATGCATCTGCCATTGGTGTACATAGAGAATCATTATTGTGTTATATATTTTACTCATTTAACTGTTAGGTTATTGGGGACCCCACAAATGTTAAAAATATTAGGAATGGTTAACTCTAAATGAGATAAACCCATATTTTTTTGTCATAGAAACAATGAAAATCATTTAAAATGCTATATTTGGTTTGACAAGGCTATGGATTATAGTGAATGAAAATAAAAAGAATTTTATCGGGTAGATTGGAATATATGTGAATAGATAGGCATGAAAGGTATGTGGATGGGATTATTGAGATAAAAACCACAGCATAGGTATGAGAGAAAAAATAATTAGTGTATTGAATTTGATGAACCTAGCTTTTATAAATAAGAATATTTAAGAGTGCCTAGTTTTGAATTTTTATTCAATATTTTCCTTTCCCAGCTAAAATTTTAATACCTATCAAAGGGATTATGAAGGAATTGATAGAAATAATCCTCTAGTATAATATAAGTTACACCTAATTCATGTTTTTACATTTTAATATCATTTATTCATGATAGTTCATAACAAGAACTAAACCACTAAGCCCCCACCCATGTTGGAAAAAATATAATTGTTCCACCCTAAACCCACCTCTTAGAGGCCAAGGAATAGAGATTAACTCAAATATGGAATAATAGAATTTTAGGTTATAGCTAATAATAAAATATAACATAACTTCATATAAAATATAAAATAATCGACAAAGCCAACAATAAATATATATCTAAATATACCACCTTAAATTTATACACTATAAGCATGGGATATCAAAGAACATAATCAATAATATAAAATCATAACTAGAATAAACAATCATATTAAAATCAAGCACCAAGTGAATATGATTTTGTTAAGGAACGATACATCCCCATCACATAAACATTGAGAATAAAAAATATCATAAACAATCTCCACCAAGAACCCTGTTAGGTAATAATGAAATATATCCTTCAAATCCACTAGATCCATGACTACCAATGAAGTAGGTGATGTCTACATTGGAAAAGATTGTGTGGACACAAATTCCAGGAAGGAGTGAGTATAGATATATCCAATTGAACATTCATGAAAACAAAAACCAATAATACAACACTAAAAATAAAACCAAGGAATATCATAAAGGATACTAAAGGAACTAAATTTCCTCTAAATTCTAGAAAACCATTATAAAAGTAAGAATTATAATCTTTACATCCATATTTTGTGAAGGATTGTATCACACAGAAAAGAAATTAATATATAGGGTAATAAAATAGAAGAATACACTAGAAGATTGTGTCATTAATATAATCTATAACTGATTGAAACCAAAAAGGATTTATATAACATTAGTAACATAAATCCAACTAATAATTTCAATATTCTATAAGAATAATGACTTATGAACACTAAACATCTATAAAGTAATACTAACTCTCAAAACATTTAGTCATGGATTTGTTCCATGTAATGGTCTGTGTGTATCTACTGAAGGTGTACCTAAACCATTTTGAGAACCTCTCACTGATATATGTGTTAAAACAAAATATATGGATAGAAAACTATACCCAGCACAAGGGTGATTACAAACAGCATGGGTGGATGACTCTACCTTGAAACATGGGTGATTACTCACTCTATATACTCAATACATGGGAGAAATATATTATCTACAGATAAAGGACCCCACTAAAATCCACTAGGGAGTAAAAACTCCTTTCATTATACAGGGACTACACACTTCCATAATTAGGCCTCCATGAGAGTACCTGAAACCCATGTATAGAGGACTATATCCCAAAAAATGGGGTATAACATCTATAAAATCATTTCTGTAACCTTGGAATAATCTACATATTGCTATGAGCTATGAACTAGTCCAAACACCATAGAGATAGAATATGAGGACCAAAGGGATAATAATAGTATGCTCTTCATAGATAAATACTAAAAATAAACTAATAATATTCCAAAAAACCATCCTCTATGTGTGAAATCATTAAGAATAATATAAATTTCTAAATACAGGACATGTCTTGTAGAGAACGTTATTTGTGTATGTACTACCATATCTCAATCCATTTGAATAATAAGTTCATGGTGTATATACTAGGGTAATGGGAGTGTATATTAATTGTGTATGTATAGTAATATTCTACCACTTCCCAATATATTATATGTTGGGATTCATAGAATTGTCAGTGTATACCCTATTTAAACTCTATGCAGCCTCATAAATAGTATATGGAGTTATTGGGAAGTAAATAACATATAACTACACTAGTTGTCTCAAGAATAATCAATGAATACGTATATGACATTTATTTTCTTTCATATATTGTAAATTCTATTTTCCAACCCTGATATACATAGAATGAACAATGGAGGTATATATCATGTGGGTCTAACTTTAAATCTCGTCATGTATGTGGTTAAACACCAATGTAAATTGTCTTCAGATACATGGTGTTTGGCCCTGAGTCACACAATGTGTAATTTTTATAAAATATTGAAACCCTTATTTCAAATCTCTTGTATTGAAATTTTATTAATCTATAGGTTTGTATATAATTTATTCAAAAAATATGATCCGTTGAAACTAAATAATTCATGAAATACACAACATACTCCACCTATAATCATGTTTCTTGTGTGAGTCCACTCCAATGCCCAAGGGGAATCTATCAAATATCACTAGGATGATTTTCATCCATAATTAATATTCATGTTCATATATATCAATATATTATTTGAAACAATTTTGAAACATATCACAACATCATGGTGTGCACCTGAACCCCTGATTCAACTTTTGTAATCCATGATGGAATCAATGAACCATGGTTGAAATGAAGAGAGAATAATTATATAACAATAATCAATATGGTGGTGGATGATATAAGACATTATCACCCAAGAATGAGATCATATTTAGGTTCATCAAATAATGTGATTACGGAATCTTTGAGACATAATAAATGTTCATACATATATCTTCCCAAACTCATACTTTATTATAATCAATGAATAATATGATATGTTCATGATGCGAAATTTTATGAATAATAGATTAATATTATGATAAATTAATAAATATGACATAACCAACCAGGGAAATTCATTTTAATGTTAAATTTATAATTAATCTAAATAAATAATTACCTTGTTCTTGAAAATTATTTCTTCAAATATGTTTTTGATCATCAGAAAAACATTTTAATTATATTATCAATTCATTAAGAGAATCCAATTAAGAAAACCTCTTTTTTTGATCCACACAAGATCTTATGATATCAAAATGTCATTAATGGTATTTTGGGTGATAGCATGGTAGTATCAATCCTCTTGTGTGTCACCGTTTGTTAATAAAAAACCCCTCATGGTTTAATGATTGATTATTCATTTCATGTTCTTCAAAATATGGAGAAAAGTGGAAGCTCTTGATTCATGAGAGAGTAGAAGAGAATCTTTCCCTATAGGGTTCAGAGAAAATCTAGAGGGATGTGTTATGTACACCAATGTATAACCATAGTAAATGATATAATCTATTATTTATAGATATAGGCTAATGAAAAATTAATTTCTCACTACACCTTTATTAGTCTGTTAATCTATTGAAAACCCTATGTATAAATAGTAATATTATTATTTTTATTTTTATTAAATGTGATAAAATCATAGAAAACATAAATATAATTTCATTTAATAAATAAATTAATATTTATTTAAATATTATTAAATGTATCATTCATTCTGAACTACATAGACTGTTCTGATCATTCTTCACATTTACTGTAATGACTTTAGAATTCACTGTACATTTTATTTAATTAAATAATGTGTTTGAAAGGTTGTTTCACATAAAACAATGAACCTCAAAGACTCATGAAATATTAGATGAATATTATTATTAAATCAATAAAAACAATTAAAAGTAGTTTTAAATAAATGTATATTGATCAACCAAAAATTCATACATTTAGATGAAAAATAATAAATGATATTTTATAACTAAATAAATTATTTATTCTCAAAAAACATTTTTTAAATTATTCTACATTTTTTCAAACTAATCAATCCAATAAAAAATAAATATAATAATTTATTATATAAAAATAAAATAATAATATTAATTAAATTTAAAATTTATATGAAATAATATTATGAAAATTTAATGTTTCGAAAACATCATTTCGCAATAAAAGTTTATTTTCTATATTTTTTTATTTTTATTTAAAAATCAAATTTATTAATTTTTTATTCTAAATTAGAAAAAAATAAAATAATTTATTGATTTATAATGTAAAAATTATCTTATAATGAATTATGTATATTTTTTTTAAAAAAAATATGTTTTTTGGATAATAGTGTAATATACCATCATTACTAATACTGTGCCTTTTTATACCATTATTAGTATATAATTATCACTTATAAATTTATTAATCATTTTTATTGAATAAATATGCATTTTATAATTGAAATTATACATTTTAAAATATTTATTACAGTTTACTAGTATATATTTTATATTTTAAAACTCAACTAATATTTTTCTCAAACATTATTTTAACACATTTGATATATGTATATATATTAAATTATATTTTTAACACATCCATAAATTGAACTAAAAATGGAATTTATATTTTTATTTGAAATTATAAAATATCTATGAAGGTACACTTTATTATTTTTTAAATAAATATAAAGATAGCTTTGGTGAAAACTAGATTTTACAATAAAACATTTATTTTCTAAAAAATTATACCTTTAAAAATATTATGTATATAACTTAATTTAAATGAAGAAATATTAAATTATGACTCTAATATGAAATATATATATATATATATATATATTAATTCTAATTAAAATCCATTTAATTATAAATCAATGTTAAATAATATTAACAAAACATAATGATTTCAACAACATTCTCTTATAAATGATTTTCACTCATTGTATGCTTTTATTTAAAATAAATTCTTCCCATATTTATAAATATCCTTTAGATAAATGAAGTAAAAATTTAGAATCATCCATACTAAATATGGTATTAAGGGATATCTTATATTTCTATTGATAAAATAAATACAATGTTGAATTTTAAATCAAGATTTATAAGGGTTAAAGTGGGTAAATAATGTATATCAAATTTCTAATAATTTAAGGCCCCATACACCTTATAGAAAAAATAGGCATTAAATTAACACCCAAATATATCTCCTAAAATTAATACACCTAATTCACCTAACTCACTAATCCAACCTATCACCCCATGTGATTCCATTATTGCACCTTAACTAACTCTAGTTTTCCATGAAAAATCCCAACTTTCTTAAATTTAAAAGGTGATCATTCCAACCCATTAACTCATTACATTATTCCCAAAAGGACATGATCATTAATTCTTCTTCCCTATATATATCTAAATCCCTTACATGTTTTTCATTAGTTTCTATGGAGTCCTACAATAATTTGAGAATCAACTTAGCAATGTAAGGCTTCTCCTCTCCTTTTTGATTCATGTATTTCTTCTATGATGATCCATTTGAGTTTGAATAAATTTTTCATTATTAAGTTAATAATAATTTCTTTAATGTAAAATTTATTCCTTATTGATGTAATAATACCATTACCGCTAATTATTCTCATTCTATAAAACTGTTTGTATAATTGTTATAATAAAAAACACTCCTAAATTATCCCCCTTATCTTTTCAATTCATGATCTTCCTTTATTATAAGACTTTTTATTTCAATATGATTTTAGGTCCACATGTTCATAATCAATAACATAATTTCTTATTGATTCCGTATTTATTAATAACTATCTTTTCATCCCATTAATGAATTCTATAATCCCTATTATATAGTTATTTTCTTCCAAAAATCAATCTTTGATTTGATATATTTCTGTTGTAACACTCAACTATAATATAATTAAAGGGTATTCATATAAATGATGTTTAATAAGGTTATGGAAATGAAAATGGATTTTAAATAGTTGACTATGATAGTAATGTTTATTATTAGAGGTCATAGTGTGATCAATTAAGATATAATTTATGGAAACTGTTTTCTTCTTAATCAGCAGTCAGTGGGGGTTTCGTTGATATATTCTACCAGTGTTCATTTTTACGGTGTAACTAGTACCCCTTGACTTATAATATAATAAATAATTTTTAAAACAAAAAATTAACTTATATTGATTGAATTAATTTTTGTTTTTTATGAATAATATCTTCCATTAAAATGCAATGGTTTTCATAACTAAATCTGATTCTTGAGTTATAATTTCTAACCCTGATATTAATATTCAATATCAAGTAATATACACTTTTTATATCTTTGGAAATAAATTATAATTCATATATTTATTATTTATTATTTATCTTCCTTCATTAATATATAACTATGTTACGAATAGTTTCAACCTCCTTAATTACTGTTTACCCTAATTGTATATATTTAACCTTTCCTATAAATGTTCTCCATTATACTTAGAAATAAAACTATTTGTTTTATCATATGACCTTTATGTTTATATTCTCCTCTTAAAAAGAAATTTTTATTTCTAATTTATTATGTCAGTTTTTATCAAATGTATTTCAACATTTTCAAAAGGTTTTACATCATTTGATATTTATGTTTTTTATCTTCTACTTCCTAATAATCATTTATAACCATTATCCCTTTTCAAAACTCTATTGTTGAAGGTTATTATTAAAATTATCAATTTTAAAAGTGTATTAAATTAACCTTTTTGGAAAATGTTATATATTTATCAAAGATACACTATAAGAAGTTACTTATTAAAAAGAAATTATTTTTCCATAGTTTTCACCTCACCTTTTAAAAAGGATGTTTCGATGTAACCAAAACATCTTCTTTTACACTAAAGTTAAAATCAGATTCTAAAAACTATTTTATGATTTCACAACCATTTTACACATTATATATAAAGATTAAATTTAATTGTAAATTATTTAGGATTAATCACCCTAAAAATTTTCACATGAAATAATTTATTGGGGTGTTTGAATTTTGGGTATCAACTATTTACATTCATGAGGTGAATTTCGCTGATATAATCTAGAAATGTTATGAAACCCAATTTTATTTCCATGGTGTCTTCATGAAATGATGATTATTTTTGTGTGGAACACATATGTATAGATGATGGTGGGTGCGGTCCTATATCTCCTATAAATTTATTGGTTTTATCTTATATCTCATTAAATAGTTAGGTATGGACATGAAGATATTTTTCAAATAGGCATGGGTTTTATGAGGTTTCTCTTATTTTTAGGTATATAAATAATGAATATTTTCACATAAAAGTGATAATAATGGGTTTTCTCATACATGATTTATTATTCATAATGTTATTTCACATTAAGAAGTTATTTATCGTGTTATGCCAAATTTTCAATACACATTTCATTTCCATGAAATTCCATGTTTTCATAATTATGAAATATTTTTAATTTATTACACACTTTTATGTCATGATCACTTGTTATTAGATTATTGAGATGTGTTATGAGCTGTATCATATCATTTATGATTTTATAATGAAATTTTCATGATCATATGTTCCTATAATATTTTTTTTATTATCATATATGTTCTTTTGATCATTATTATAATATTTATGTCTAATCCATGTTCTCCTTTTTGTTATGGATTGTTTTTTCCTTTCTAAGCATTTGATATAACCTCATTTTTATTTTTCCATTCACTATTGTATGATAATGGTAATATTATTTGAGATATCAAGAAGATGGTCATGAGGAGCACAATTATACTGATATGATTTCAAGTTTTGTAAAATAAGCTTACTATTTAGCTAATATCCAATAAACTAAACCATTATTTACTTTGGTTGTGTGACTATTTGTGACATATATTATCGAAATATTGATATTAATATTTTATTTAGGTCATGTTTAGCTTTGATTATGTTAGTTGGTATAGGATTATGTATTTTTTATTTTTAGATATTAGTTTAGATTAATTTAGTGAAAACCATATAGATATGTATATAGGATTAGCGTCAGTATAGGATACCATCTTGATGTTGTGGTAAAATAGAGATTATTCAGTTCTAATAGAAATTACATCCCTTTCTTGATACTAAAATATGATGAAAGCTCTAGAATATATGTACCCATAGCTTCAAAGAGGGTGTGTCGGTTATTAACTAAACCAATATTCTGTTCATGGAATAGAGGAATAATTGTACACCTTGTTTGATACACGCAGGGGATTTGATTTTTTTTAATAATATTTATTTCTAAGTCAATATGAAGGATTTATTATTTTATGGAATTTGGTAAAAAATTATTATAGAATAAAACATACTGTAATCTCGGTTGAACCAAGAGTGTTATGGGATAAATCAGGTATCATATGATCATATACCTTGATTTTTTAGAGATTAACATATGTTTTATGGTTGTATAATATTGATAGATATAAGATCCTGAAAATTATTTTTTGAATGATACATCCCTAAGAACTCCAAATAATTATAATTTTAATAAATTATATCCAATTATTACCATTGATAAAGGATGTGGATATATTAGTAAAAGATATATCATGGGTTTTTTATGGATCACCTAAATTCTTTATTTAGTTAATGATAATTAAAATTTTGAGGATGCAATTTATTTAAAGGGGACAATTCAAGGACTTGATATCTCACATTCCATTTCCATTAAACAAAAAAATACAATTGATAACTTGTTTGTCACACAACATTGATATTAAATGATCAATGGAAAATCAAATGAATATTAATATGAAGACAATTAGAATAATAAAACCTCTAATAAATAAAAATATATTAATAAAAAAATGTGACATTCAGATGATAAATAATAAATGATATTTAATACTAAAATGAGTTGTTATTTACCTAAATATCCTTTTTTAAAAATAATTTTATATTTTATAAAAATAATTAATTCAAGAAATATTAAATATAATTTTTTATTATATAAAATAATATATTATAATTATATTAACTATAAATTGATATGAAAAAATATTAAGATAACTGAATGTTTAAAATTGTCAATTTTAAATAAAAAAGTTCTTATTTATATTTTATATTTTCATTAAAAAAATTATAAATTTTAGAATCTGAATTAGATAAAAATAACTTCATTATTGGAATTATAATATTAAAATTATCTTAATAATAATTTTTGAGAAATATCAAAAAAATTATTTTTATGTGAATGGTGCAATATATCATTTTTACTAATACTACTCCATTATATTCCATTATTAGTTTATAAATCTAACTTATAAATTTATGAAATATTATTATTTAAAAAATATTTATTTTATAAATGAAATTATATATTTTAAAATATTTTTAATTTTTTGAAAACTAATATATAATATTTTAAGATTTTTGAAATATTTTTCTCAAAAAATATTTTAATACATTATATAGTTATTTTATTAAATTTAATTTTAACACTTTTAGAAATTGAAACAAAAAAATAGGTTTAAAATTTATTATTGGTATGAAAAAAATTATATTTTGATTCAAAATTTATTTTTATGTTTAATGATTATGTTACATTATGTAAAAACTATTTTTTGTGATAAAAGGATTATTTTTTAAGGAATAACAAATTTAAAGATATTGTTTTTTATATAAATTAAATGATTATTTGTTAAATTAAGAATCTAATATAATGTTTAAACATCTATTAAAATGATTCAACACTCATATAATTTCAAATCAATGTAAAATTAGATTAATAACACTTAATGAGTACAATGAAATTCTTATATAAAAATAGTTTTTTAACACATTATCTGTTTTAATTTAGAAGTTAATTTTTTCATTTTTTAAAATTTCATTATGTTAATTAGATTCTAAATTCATATTATAAATTTTATAATTAGGATATAATTTGAACATATATTTTTATTTATAAAATAATTACCATGATTAATTTTTCACCAAATTAATATGGGTAAAAATAGGTAAAAATGTATGTCATATTTTTAATATTTAAAGGTCACATACACATTCTATAAATTATTTTTTTGTAATAAAGTCATATTAAGTTTTATCACCTACCATTTCTCCTCATAATTCACCTAACTCACTAAATCCACCTAACAACCCATGTGATTACATTATTACCACTTACATGAATAAATATTTCCATGGAAAAGACTATCTTTATCAACTATAAAAGTAGCTTACTCCCACTCATCCAATCATTATTCTCCACCCCAAAATCCTTGATCATTATGTTTTTTTACCTATCCCTATCAAAATAACTTTTAAGGAGTTCCTAATGATCTAAGAATCCTTCCCAATCTTTCAAAATATACATAGAAATGTAAGGTTTCTCCTCCTCCTATTTTTCATTCAAGTACATATTTTGTGATAATCCATTTGAGTTTCAATTGATTAATATTTTATATGTTCATAATAAACCCTTAACTTTCCAAATGATTCCATTTTTATGAGATACCACCATTACCTATCAATTAAACCCAATTCTACCAAAATATGTATATAATTTTTTCACTGTTGAAATCGCTCCTTGATTTTCTCCCTCTTTTCTTAAAGTCAAGAGCTCCATTTTTTATAATCCTCTTTATTTCCATGAAAGTATTCTTAAACATTTAAATAATACATTTTTTATTATCATAATAATTCACTATTTATTATATACTATCTTTCTTTCTCATTAATTCATTACATAATCCATTTTTCATAGTTGTCTTGCTGCCAAAATCATTCCTTGATTTTCTATCTTCTTGTTGTCAATACTCTAATACAATAAAAATCGAGGGTATATATATAAATAATGTTTATTAAATTTTTTGTATATGAAAAATTTTCTAAAACAATTCACTATGATTATTAGGTTTGTGTTATAGGAGGTTAGAGTGAAATTAATTATGTGAGAATTCAAGTTAAGGGTTTCCTTCTCAATCACCCTTCATTGAGTCATTGGATGATATAATACACAGATATACATTTTTTTTAACTACTACACCCTTGAATTGTTATATCATAAATAATTATTAATAATATAAAATTCTATTCCGTTTATACATTTCCATGTTGGTGTCTATGATTTATATCTTCCCTAAAAATGTAATGGTTTTCATAACTCAGCCTAATTATTGAGTTATAATCATTCTCCATGACATTATTCCTTCATTTCTTATAGTATAACCTATTTCTGTATTAAGTGAATTATTTTTATTCAAATATTACTTACATATTATTTCTATTACTTATTTAAAATTTAACAATGTTAAGAATAATTCCCATCATCTTTAATGATGGTTTCCCCTCTTTGTCCAAATTTTTCCTTTCCCACCAATATTCTCCATTATAATTAGAAATAAAATTGTGAGTTTTCTCATGTGGACATCATCTTTTGGTTCTCATTTTAAAAATAATGTTTTTGTTTCTCTATTAAAATGTGATAATTTAGAAAAAAAATCACAATGTTCAGAGGGTTTTATAGCCTTTAAAATTGAATGTCTTATCTGGTACACCAAATTATTTTTTGATAACCATTATGTCTTTTCAAAATTCTATAATTAAGGACTATTTTTAAAAGTAAAAAATTTTCAATGGGTTTTTTACCTTTACTTTTTTGAAAAATTGATAACTTTATTAAGTATCTAGTATTGGATGTTACTTCTTAAATTGTAATGAATATTCAGTATTTTAACCTCACCATTTACAAATTAAATTTCAAAGTATGCATAAATTAATCTATTATGCCAAATAAAAAAGTGTGTTATACAAATATATTTTAGGATTTCACCAGCATTTTTCACATTATCGCTAGAATATTTATTTCTTTAGAAATTATTTTAGATTAATCACCTTATAAATTTTATTATTTAATACTCTATTAGGAAGATTGAATTTTGTGTATCAACCATTTACATGCCTAAGTTAAATTTTTGTGATATTATTTGAAAATGTTTTGAAACCCATTTTTATTTCCATGGATTCCTTATGAAATGAATAGGATTTATATTATATGAAAAACATATGCATGGATGATGACATTTAATTTCTTATACCACCCTATAGGGTGTTGGTTTAAGCTTATAGCTCAGGAGACAGTCAGGCATGGACATGACGAGTTTGTTCACACAAGAAATTGAATGATGTGTTTGCTCACATTTTTTGGTGTAGAAAAAATGAATTTGTTTAAATAGGCATGAGAATAATTTTTTTGATCCCATATGATTTAATATTCTTGTGTTTGTGCCACAATTATAGATTATTTATGATGTTATGGAAAATTTTATGATGCATTTCATTTCCTTGTAATGACATGTTTTAATGATTACTCATTATTTGTTAACGTATAACTTACATTTATTTCAAGATCACTTGTTATATGATTATTGAAATGTCTTTTGAGCCATGGGATTAATTTTATGCCTCTGTAATATTATCTTCACCATCGTATGTTTCTATAACATTTTTTAAAACATTAATTTAAGGACATTTGTTCTTTTATTATGATAATAAAGTCTCCCTCATGTTCGCCTTAATGTTATGAAATATTTCTCCCTTAATAAGAATATAAGAAAACCAATTTTTTATATTTCCATTCACCTGGTTAGAAATATGATGATATCGTTTGATATATATATTTTAGATGTTGAAATGTTCTTAAGGACTAAAGAGGTAATTTGTAGATTAGATGAAGACATAGTTCGACTCGATCATCAATTCTGTGAGGAACAGAAGTGTCGCGTGAAAAATCCAAAAGGCACCCAAAAAATACTCTATTGCGTGAAAAACCATGGGATATGAAAAAGATTTTTTCATGGGCATGGGAACATGCGGTCAACTGACACCGGGTGAGGAAAATTGCGTGCAGCCGACAGCGGCTACGGAATCTTGTGTGCCACCGACATTGGGCGCGGAAACATGCGCCCAGTTGATACCGAGCGTGGAATCTTGCGCGCCACTAACACCGTGCATGGAATCATTCGTTCCGCCAATAATAGAAATAGATTTTTCTATGCTGATCAACTATCGTGTGGACTCGGTGACCTCAATAGCCTATAAATAGAAGGGAAACCCTTAGAATTCATGTGGCTGAAGAATCCAAACAGTCTCTTCTATGTGAAATTCACCTCTCCCATGAAAAAAATATGGATTTCAGGTACGGGTTTTCCACGACAGTTCTCCCAGGAGTCTGCCTTCATACAGGACCACATAGTCTTGACCCTCACCCAAGTCCCAAATAGTCGGGTCCCTTGGGAACAATCCCTTCCCCTTGCGTGCAATCCCTTCCCCTTGCACAGAAAACCTCAGACAGTCCTTGCACGCAATGCCTCCAACATGTGAACCACACCTTGGTCCATCCTTGAGTGTGAACCCTTCAACTTGCATGAAAAACTTCAGCCACCATTTTCTCTCAAACATCCTCTATTGCATGGACTCCACGGCCTTTTACGCGCAACTATTCCAATTGCACCCCAATTTCATGCAATCCTCTATGATTGCATACAAACCTCAATGTCTGGTCACGCCAGCCTTTTCCATGTAGCTTCTATATTTTTATGCAAGCCACCTTCCTCGTGCGTGCTCATTCGCATGTGTTCGATGTTCCTCTTTCAAGTATCATATTTGGTCACTTCATATACCCAAAACAACTATGTTACACACCCTTCCCTCTTACAACCCACCATGATTGTATGAAGTATCTTCAATTTACCTTGGGTGGTGCTCCCCATTGCGTTTCATAGCCTCATGCTTCTTCACATAGGCACACAAATGGCTATTTCATATTCTCATATGAATTCTAACGTGGACCCCTCATCAGATCAATCCATGAAACACCCTCACCAAGACATTTTTGATGACTTCCCTTCCGCTAGGGTGGGTGGGTATTAGTTATTTATGTCCTAGGGGTTCAGAGAGAACACATCACATCCGAGCATTAAGATGTTAAACTACCAAGCACCATCATCCTAAGTACATGGCATTAAACTCTAACGCTGCCCTATGAATCATACGTGGAGTCCCCCATCTAAGATATTCTCTATGCCCTATCGTCTCAACGGGAGTGAGATCATCCTCACATGGAATGATATCCACTTTGCTGAAGCAGCATCTGTCCACGGGGGAAGGGAAACCAACATGGTGTAAGCCCCTTGCCTTTCTTGTGGGAGGCATCATCCTTTCTTGTCATATTTTCATCCTAGATACAGACTATAGGTGGGAACCAGATCCCTCCTCTCTTCAGTTCTGAATCCCTCCCCCTTTTGGATTTGTCTTCTACAGGCCTCCATCCTGGAGTATGTCCCAATCTCCACCTTTTTGGGCTGCTAACCACGTGTAAGCCCCCTTACACTTCCACAGACACACCTTTTGTGATGCGATCCTCAATTATTTGATTCCTTTTGTTTCTCACACCGAGCATGACTCATTTTCTCTTAGATCAAGCATCGACCATGGAAACCTATATGGGACACCCTAGAGTGTTAGCTCCAATATCCATCCCGAACAATGTAGAATTTGTTCCTTGCTAAGGAAAGGTACATTGGAAGCCTCCCAGAGGATCAAGCACGATAACCATTCGTCTCGACTCACATCATGTCAGTTCACCACATCCAGCCTGAAATATGTGGACTTTGATCCTTGCTATGGAAATGTACGTAGGAAGCCTTAGAGAGGTTCAAGCCTGACAATTATTGGTCCCAAATACCTTCACGTTAGTTCACCACATTCATCTCGAACTATGTGGGATTTGATCCCTTTCTACTAGACCGGGTACATAGGAAGCCACCATGATGTTTAACCCCATATAGCGGTGAGTCATTGTGCCCCCATCTAGCGGTAATCCATTGTTCCTCCATCCAGCAATAAGACGTTGCGCCCCCATCCAGTGGTAAGCCGTTTTCCCCCATCCAGTGGTAAGCCGTTGTTCCCCTATCCAGTGTTAAGTTTTTGTGATCCTCTACCCAACGGTAAGACATTGTGAATCTCATGCAGCGGTAAGCCATTGTGATCCCCATTCAGCAGTAGGCCTTTGTCAACCCAAAACTAGTGGTAAGCCATTGTCGTCCCATCCATTGGGTCCCATTTCTCTGGTGTTTCACAGTGGCGTAAAAACAAACTCGGGCTACAAACCACATGTAAGCCCCATTTTATCATCGAGTAACTATACTTTTCACACACCCCTATCCTATAACCCATCCTGAACTATGTGGAATTTGATTCCCAGTCAGGGGATACATAGGAGGTCTCTCCGAGGCTCAAGCCCAACATCACTATCACCCTCGAGTTGACTTCATGTCGTTATGAATCCACTTCACTTAACCATATAATATCCATCTTGATTCTTACCTGGTCCACTACATCTAAGTGAGATCACGTCAATTCAACTCCAAGCATCATTGTTCCCCTCCAAGGGCTACACCCATCTGATCCACTCTAGTCAGTGTTCTGATCAGTCTAATCTGTCTCCGCTAAACATTAACCCTTCAATACACCTAGTGATAAACATGGGAAGCTGAGGAAAACCTCAGAAACATGCCTATGTAATATAATTCCACACGTTCGACGTAGGATGCCTTGGGATTCTGTGCCCTCAAGAAGCCAAATAATAAAGAGATGAAACTTAGACGTTCCAGTGTTCCGATGTCCAGACACACCAGTGATGTCAAATGTAACTACTCCTCTTACTGAAGGTTTCTGCCCTGGCCGAACCCCTTTGAATGTCTCAAAATAAGAAGTGTAATTAAATGGAATCCATGAAGATATGGCAATAGGAAGAGTTTTAGGAACAACATCATAATCAATAAGTGTGACCCAGACAAGGTGACGATTTCCGAGAGGAATCCCGAGAAGGAAGAACTGAAGTCCCATCATCCCGTTTAGATCAAGGAGAAAACGTCCTTGAATAAGTGACATATGTCACCTACCTTTGGAAAGTGGGAATGTGGGGAAACATATAGAGCTTCCTCATCCTCCTTAAAAAGACGGATGTGTGCGCCCGAAGAATGCTTCAGAAATAGAAATGGTGAACCCGGCGTGAACCAATTATTCACGATGTGAAGATTAGTAGTGTTTGAGACATCAGTTGATTAGCATATAACTAGATCCAATAATCTGGCACTGGTTCCCTCCAATCAAATAGCGAGCCTGGAATGAAACTCACTAGAAGTCTAGGCAGTCAAAACATTGGGCATCTCAATCTGCGACGTTGTCAGTATGGATCCTTCTTACTAGTCAAGGATGACCGAATGAAGTTGGGGGAACTGGATGTCAATATTCTTTTTTGCAGAGCTAATGTATTAATCTTTCTTCCTTTTAGGACCAATGCTACTACAACATGAAATTTGTCACCTCCCATCCACCGATGGAGGGGCATGGGGAAATCTCAATGTCACAACCCCACGTGGCTCTATAGCTTCTATGAAAATCTCCACAATCACAGCTGTTGAGAGCCCACACCCCATCTCCCATTATTATTTCGTAAAACTAATGGGGAAAAACGCCGTTGTACGCTGATATGAGGAGGAAGGGATTATCCCAACTCGGGATATGGCCTGCTTGGATTTAGAGGCACCTACGCCTCATTTCAACTTCTACCCCCAAGGGCCGCTCAAGGATCCACTACTCCAAACTCTGATGTAAAACTGTTTTAGGATCCTCTCCCCAAACCATTTCGATGAATTCCTCCCCTCTCGCGATGAGGTTGGGGATGTTTGGGCCATCCTGTTCAGGATCCCATAACAAGGGATTGCAATAATGGATCAAACTAGGTCGCGCCAACGCCTCCTACTGGTCCCATGGGCTGAAGGGCAGGTAATTCATGCGCGTGCACTGCCGACCCCAGTTCAGTTGACCCGATTCTAGCGTCGGGCATAGGATGAGGAGTATGCCCTCCAAGGGGTGTCAAAATCAACAACTAATGTGTCTTGCACCACTATTGAAGTATATCATCAGTCTCATATGTACGCTGAGAGAGGGTACTTATACACCCACCCCGGATCAAGGCCACATCCACCTCACAAGCAGGCTAGGTTCACTCTTTTGGTCGTAGGCCCAAGTAGTGGCCGCTGCGGACTGAACCACAGCAACGACACCCATTACGAAGGTCCTCCCTATACCTCCACCATGGATAACGTGGGTCCTCCCACTTCCATGCTCATCATGGAGGTCCTCCCCATGCTACCCCCAGTCTAAATGAGGGTCCTCCCCATTACAGTGACACTCTGTACGAAATCCTTTCTCGTGCTCATTAAAATGGGTATGGGTTGTTCCTCATACCACAGGCCGCCGGTATGGGTATGTTACACATCCGGTCAATCTATAGCATGGGGCCCCCATGTCCTTTTTGCAGCTGGATATGGTCATCCTCACCTTAGAAATTATAGGAGTGAAGGTCAGCTTCACTTCACCAGCACCCAGCATGGAGGTCCTACCTGTGTTCGTCTTGACGAGTACGGGTCCCTCCTCATGCTGATACTGCCAGGGAAACAAGCCTGGAGGTCCTACTCGTGCCCCTATCAGCTCCAGCGGAGGTCCTACCCACTCCAGAACTTCCCGCGGAGATTCCCTCTACACATCAACCAGTAGGGAACAATGGTCCTCCCCATTTTCCATTTGATATCAATCCAAGTGCTCATTGCACCCCATCTCACTCAGGCAAAAATCCTCCCCACCTCAGAACCAGTACGGCAGAAGTTCCTCCTTGTGCTGTAAATCTACCCTATCCCAAATAACCATCCTAGGGTTGGAGGGCAGATCATCACCGCCATGAAAATAATTCTGAGAAGATTTGGACTAAGATCAAACCTGTGTGCTTATCAGATTCTAAGGTGGAATACGACTCATCAATGGAAACCTCACCTAGATCCTCCGTGTTAGGGTTCGGGATAGGAACAAGGTGCATCAGCCTTATACTTCAAAAATGTTAGGTCCATCAGATTCCCACCTCCCTCTGTAGGTATATCTGGGAGGATGAAAATATGTTATCTCCACATGTTTTGGCCTTGAAATCACCACCATAATCACCAAAATCATTCTCTACTTCGACTAGAGAATATAGAGAGCTATTCTGAGGACCAGTGGTAGAAGAGAAACTATGTATCACATCACTAGTATCTATAGTCCTTGTGATAGATACTATATCCACCAGAACCTCTTAACATGATGTGGTGGATAAGTCGCTAAACTCTTTGGAGGATAGCCCGAGATGCAGTGATTTTTCAGCTCGATCGTCGTATTCTTCGCCGGCCAGTCTGCCATCTCAGCAGTATCCTTCAGAAACACTATCGTTTCCACGACCGACTATAGTTTAAGGGTGAGGGAATGAAGGTCTGCACACTGAATCGGGATCAACAAGCTTGTCAGGTATTCTTGTAGCAGACCATTTCCTAGAGATTTTTTGGCCAGTTATAGTGCCAAATTTTATGGTGCTAGAAGCACTCACCTAGGAATAGGTTGGATGCCTTCAGCAGACCCTCTAGGTGACTCATTTACATCTTTTTAATTGATGATTGTCCTACCCCAAGAGTTATATGCACATAAATGACATTGGTCAAAAATTTCCTTTGTTTGATTTAGCTTCACTTCCCATTGCCCAATGCCCTGAGTCACCAAATCACCGTAGGACCTTCCAACAATGATGTGTCTAGATACTTAATGTGATCTACTAGATAATCAAGGAGGCTCCTCCCCACATGAAAATCTGTGTTTGTGGGCAGTACGCGGCCCTCCATTTTAGTTCCATCTAGAGCCAGCCTGATTTTCCGGGTGTCGTCGATCATATGCCTCCAGGAAGGGTCACGGTTAACAAGGCAGACCTGCTGGGGGAGAGAACGAGCTACAGATTCTGGGAGAGACCCTCCCCCCAGAGCGTTTAACTCCTCTTGGATTTTTTGTGATGGATTACTCATCAACAGAGGAATCTACTGGGTCTTCATGTGCCCACTGATGTGTTGTTCCTCAGTCAAAATCCCAACAAGGGTAAGGAACACCTCTGAACTGTCAAACACTCTGACTTGTATGGCTCAATGGAAAAGGCGGACGACGATCCAAAAAAATAAATGTTTCATCAGAAACACGTCGAATACTAGGAGATGGTTGACGACCTCCTTTATGAATGTGTCGTAGAGCGACAGACATACTATGGTGATCCTAGTCCGGGCCAGCAGGGATAGGAACAACATCACCTCAATGAACTGCCTCCAGGTGACCCAGACCATCCTACTCCACATACTGGGTTGGGGCTTGAACTTACAAAAATATGGTCTGGTATGTGTCACCAAATCCTCATGAACAGTGTGAAAATCCTAAGGACCAAGCTCAAGTTCCCCCAGATGATCCAGATGTCATTTCTCCAGCTGCTCCTCATGTTGATGATCCTTCTTATCATGTTGAAGAACCTACCAACATTCTGGTGGTTAAGGATCCCCGTCAAGACAAGAACCTCCACTGGAATGATCTAATGGCTACACTCATTGCCCACCTCGAGGAGTTGGAGATGCAACAGGTGGAAATCCTGCATGAAGGCATGCCTTATCATGAATGGGTGGATGATATGCCAGCACCCTCAGGTTTCAGAAATCCCATATTTCCCCCTTCAATGGGATAAGGGACCTGCCACTGCACCTGGCGTACTTTATCTCAATGTGTGGGCCCATATTGGGAACCCCAGCACCGCAGGAAGCCACCAAAATCTTCTGCTTCATACCAAAATTAGAGGGGACGACATTTTTCTGGTACAGCCTGATCCCTATCAGATCAGTAGCTGGTTGGGAATACATTCTTAGGAAATTTATCTACCTATTCAGTTCCACCCCATAGAAGAAAATTATTGTGAACTTCCTCAAGTGCATGCAGAGGCCTGATGAGCATGTTGCAGACTTTGTTGCCCGGTGGAAAGGGTTCACATACTTCCTTGACATGCCATTGACTTTGGAGAAACTACTGATGATCTGCATAGGTAAAGTCAAGATGGAAGTGGTCCCCTCTTTGATCACCCAGAACTACCCTAGGGGATTCTGAGACTTCTATGATAAGGCCTAATACCTTAGAGAATCCTTGTGACAGGCTAGCCAGGCATGTCCATTTCCTCTTTCAAGACTTGCGTGAAGGACCGCCAAGGCCGAGGCTGCTGCAGTGGCTCAAATAGAGGTCCCAATGAAACTAGAGTTTTTACCTGTCGAGCCACCTCCACAGCCTTACAGAGGCCCTCCACCTCAGGTGCCGCCTTCGGTCTAGCATCTCCCACCTCTGAATCAGTAGTTTCCCCCACACAATACGCTACCACCGCCTAGGTGAGATAACTTGGATCCACCTCCTAGATAGGCTCCTCCATCCACTCTTTAGGGTCAGGCTCCCAGGGCCCCCTTTTTGGATAGGAGGAACCTGACCTACTCATTCAATGAGGCTCAGGTCCCCAGATACATCCATAGTGCCTTGGAACAGGCGTTTGTACGTTTGCCTATGTAATGGTGGCCAGAAGAGGCGATCATCATGGATCACCCTAATTACTACCCCTATCACCGGATCCTAGGGCACACCCTCAAACAGTGCGATGTGTTTAAAGGATTTCTTTAAGACCATGGGGATAACAACCTTGTCTGTTTAGGCCCATCCCTAGTATAGGTGGAATGTGTCTTCATGAGTCCAAACTGCAGTAGTGGTAGTGAAAGAGAGTGGAACTAGGTTTCTAACCACCGGACCTAGAAGTAATATGATTGGATGGCTCCTAAAATAGTTGCTCATGCCCATGGATTTTTCCATGCACTCCTAAATCAGCCAGTGCCTTCAAAAGCCATAACTACTAATTTTGCATCATCATCTCAGTCATCCTCTTCCTAGAATATAAACCATCAGTGGCATAAGTGAACACAAATTCCCCCACTAATTCCATCATCATCCCATTTTCTAAGCAACATCATGCCCATGGAGAAGACTATTCTTCCCAAAATCTTTCCAGTAGTGGATGAATCTTCATGTGATGTTCAAGGGTACACATTGGATATTATTGTAGAGCTGGTAAACCCCTACATGATTCCTAAAAATGAGGAGTACCAGGAAGATCCTCCCAATGTCCCCAGTAATCGCTAGCATTGATGGATCCACGACAATATGGGTCATCGGAGTTCCTCAGTTGGTACTTCCAAATAGGCTATTCATGCTACCAAAACTAGGCAGCATGCCCATCACAAATCTTAGCATGTGTATCCTTCTCATCTATTGTCATCAGGTTCGTCTCCACCGCCGTTCATGTTGTTGAATCAAGAAAATCCACCCCGACCTTGTCGTGACCAGACACACTTTGCTACAAACCGGTCTTAGTCATCTGGCCCTCTTCTGGTTGTCACTCTACATGCTTCAACTATTCTGCATCAGGATATTCCTAGAACCAGTCAGTCGTCAGTCTAGTTGGCAGGGCCCACTATACCTCCTGTCATAGAGCGACCTCCTGTAAGAAGAAGTTTATGACGGGTACAAAAGTATGATATTATCAGGAATCATTATAAATTTCATTCAAACTCTCGATCATTGAGGCCCTTCACCTGTCATCAAATATGCATGAGCCCCTCACCGAGGCTCTAAGAACCCCACTTTAGTTTATGAGAGAGGTAGCAGCCGCAGAAGGCTTTCATGCTGGGGTGGTCAAGAATGCAAAATGACAGTCCATCATCTTGTTCTTTGTAGATGATGAGGGCTCTCCCATACAGGGGCACATTCGACCACTATACATCACTGTCCAGTACAATGGCGTGGAGTTTCGTCACGACCTTGTTGAAAAAGGCTCTAGGGTCAACCTAATATTGACTCAGACACTATGAAAACTTGGGTTGTCTGAGGATGATCTGAGTCCCTCTAACATAAGAACCCTTGGTTATGAAAAGACTGAACATACACTGGTCGGAAAGATCCACTTGAAGAACAAGTTCAATGTCTCAGTTTCCGGCACCTAGGTTATGTTTGTCTCCCATGAAACTGCCGAAAATGCATTGATGGGAAGGCCATGGCTCCACCTGCATGTAGTTGTTCCTTCATTGTATCACTAGTGCCTCAAGTACTCCCTTAATGGTTGAGTGGGAATGCTTCAAGGTGACGTGGCTCCCTTTTCATCTAGTGAATCTTGCTATCTGGATGCCGACTATTATAGGAGAAAAGACATGATGATTCAGGCCAATGAGGTTGATCATGCCACGACTGCGACCTACCCATGGACAGTTCTAGATGATTCCTACATCTTTCTTGTCCACCGATTGGAGGCTATAACTTCAGACATGGGACAATGCTTTGTTTTTTTTGAATGAGGGAGGAACACATTACTAAATCTAAGAGACGTTGGAAGATCACCTCATACTCCTACAATAATCAGGATCAGGTGATCCTAGAGCCTCCTACTCCCATAACATATCAGGATGTCTACCCCATGGAAACAGAAATATTCCATACTTTCTTGTTTCACTAGTCTAGAATTATCCAACTCAAGGAAACACACCACTATTGCTTCAATATCGTCATCAGTGGACCCTTGCGCCAATGACCATATGGGATCAGATCAACAGCTTTCATCGTTATGGTTTTGATAGCACAATAGTTCCCCAATGTCGTGTCCACTACCGCTCAGGCTGGTACCAGCCTCCCATCGGTATTTTTGGACTCAGAGGAAACCTCTCCTGCTGAGGATACCTCCTCCCTAATTGAAGAATATTATTTAGAGAATTCTCCCCCCGCCATTGAAGAGGGTGTCCCCACCACAGTCGACAAATTGGTGCAGGTGAACCTCAGTAGCGAGGCGGACCCAAAACCCACATTGATTAGTGGATCCATGCCCCTCAAAGAGCAATAAAAGTACATTTAAATCCATAAACAACAATGTGATGTATTCACCTAAAGTTATTATGAAATTTTAGGACTCTATCCTTAGGTATTCTTCCACCACCTCGGTCTCTCGGAAAATCATCACGGGGTCATGATGCCTCCCAGAAAGATGCACCCTTCTCACAGTGCCATGGTAGTGGCAGAAGATGATAATCTCACTAGAGCCAGTTTCGTTAAGATATTCCAGTACCACAAATGGCTATCCAAAATTGTGCTAGTTAGGAAGAAGAAATGATAGATAATATTATGCATCGACTTTCGGGATCTCAACCATTAGTGTCTGAAAGATGATTTTCCCCATCTTGTGATGGAATTGTTGATCAACTCTACAGCTGGGTTCCAATCCATCTCATTTATGGGGGGTACTCCATGTATAACTAGATCTAAATAGCCCCCGAGGATGAGGAGTATATTGCCTTTAGAGAACCACAGTGTACATTATCTTACCAAGTCATTCCCTTTGATTTAAAGAATGTAGGTTCCACATATCAACATGCAATGAATCAAATATTTGAGCTGATCCTAGGAACAATGGTGGAATGTTACATGGATGATCTGGTGGTCAAATCTCTTTAGCTTCAGGACCATCACAAAGCCCTTGAAAAAGTGTTTGGATTCATCCATTCCCACCACTTGAAGATGAATCCATTGAAGTGTGTCTTCAGGGTCACCTCTGGAAAGATTATTAGCTTTGTTGTTAGATGAAGGCGCATCGAGATATACCCAGAAAAGATCAAGGGCATCATTAATATGTCTCCCCCAATCAACCTCTGGGTGCTTTGAGGATTCCAAGGCCACATAGCCTACATACACCGATTCATCATGAATCTGGCTAGAAAGTGTAATCTCTTTTCTAGGATAATAATGAAAAGCATTGTTTACCAGTGGGATGAAGAATGTAAGACTACATTCAATGAAATCAAGCAGTATCTTCACCAACCTCAATTCTGGATGCCACCCATTTCTGTAAAACCACTTTTCCTTTACTTGGCCACCCTGGAATGATCCCTTAGATCCCTCCTTTCCCTGAATAACAACGAGGAAACTCAGAACAGCCTGTACTACCTCATCCGCATTCTCCTCGATACGGAGAAAAGATACCCCCTATCTAGAAAATATTCCTTTTGCTGGTATTCATAGTATAGAAATTGTGACATTACATACAACTCCATGAGGAATAGTTTCTATCTCGTGTAGATCATCTACAATACATCATGAACCGCCACATGTTGACATGATGTCTAGCTTAGTGGGAAATGATTATCTAGCAGTTTGACATATGTTTTGTACCCAAAAAGGATATTATGGGGAAATCATTGAAAATAATCATTGTTTCTCATCCAGCCCACGTGGACCAGTCACTAAACCTTGATTTTCCTGATGAGAAATCTTCTCGTTAGACCAAGTCATACCGTGTTTGATAATTCATTTCAATGGTGCTTCCTGGAGCCCCACCGATAGAAGGCTCAATGACCCCAAACTCAACAGAGTAGGCCTGGGTATCATCTTCATTACTCCATTATAGGTCGTTCTTCTTTATTCCTTCATGTTGTCCAAAGTTTTCAACAATAATGAGGTAGAGTATTAGGATCTCAATACTAGACTTCAGTTATCCCTTGAGATATAGGTTCTCCATTTTCATGTGAAAGGTGACTCTGAACACGTCATCAAGCAGATCAACGGTGACTATGTCATCAGAAATCAAAATCTCATACCAGTTTTGGAACACACTCTCCAGCTAATGGCATAGTACTCATCTCAGCCAGAAGTTACCCATGTCCCTAAATCTTAGAACAGCTGGGTGGATTCCCTGGCTAGCTTAACTGCATCACTAGTGGAGCCCGAATAGGATGATCAGATTATCCACATGGCACCCTGGTGAGTCATTTCTCTCGTCACTCCAGATGATAGTGACAGCCCACAGGTAAGCCACCTTACCGCCGTTGCCTCTACGTTAGGATGCCCAGGTCCCCCGAAAGCATTTCTTGAAGTGACTATTGACTGGAGAACCTTCTTTTTCGAGTACTTCTAAAATGGTAATATCTCGATAGATCGGGCCGAGAGCGAGCGAATTCGACTCCATGCATTATAGTTTACACTCCAGGACGGTCATGGTCATGACCAAATCCTCTACAAGTGTGGGTCTGATGGGGATCACCTCTATTTCATTCTAGGAGTCGACATTTCTCAATTCATGCAGGAGGTTCATGCCGGTTCCAACGGTGCTCATCAGACTGGGCCAAAACTATCTCATCTGATCTAGATACTGGGATATTTTTGGCCTTCCACGATCCATGAATATGTAATGTTTTCCAAAAGGTTCTATGTGTGCCAAATTCATGCCATATTTATCTATAGGCCATTGGAGCCTCTCCACACTACCATGTACTCTTGGTCATTTGAGGTAAGGGGACTTGATGTCATGTGACCATATCCTCCAGCGACAGCTCTCCAGTGCAGGTTCATCCTGATCGCTAAAGATTTATTCTCTAAGTGGTAAGAGGCAGTTCTGCTCAAGGACGTCAAGGCATGTTCCATCATTTACTTTGTGAGCTGTAATATAATATACTGATTTAGAGTCCCTCATGTATTCCTCACAGATAATGACATGAAATTCTGGGCAGCTGAGCTGAAGAAACTCTACATTAAGTACAACATCTGATCTAACCATACCCCCCATTATCATGTGCATGAAAATGGAAAGATCGAGGTTTTCTACAAACCCCTCTCTAACATTCTGAAGAAAATGGTTGGTCAGCATAAGAAGTGTTGGCCGAAAAAGCTCACCAATGCCCTCTGGGATTATCAGAAGACGACTCTAAATTCCGCTTAGGTGACCCTATATTCCTTGTTGTACGAAATATAGGTCGTCATGTCCATTGAGATTCAATTTCCCTCATTTCGCAAAATTTTCTATGATCAGTAAAACTAGATAAAGTAGATGAAATCTATTTGGTAGAGTTAGAGGCACTCGACAAGAACAGGCTTCATGCCCTACACAATCTGGAAAGGCAATAGAACAAGATATCTAGATCTTTCAACAAGAAAGTTTTCATATGCTTCTTCTTGTAAGGAGACTTGGTATTGTCCCTGGGGACACCAATGATATCTGGTATGAAACAACCCAATTTGGAGCCCAAATGGAAAGGACCTTACATCATTCACATGGTTTACTCCAATGGAGCATATTCCCTTGTTACCATGGATGGTGAGCGTATAACTCATTTTACAAATTCCATGTTCCTCAAAAAATACATTGCCTATGAAAAATGGGTCCTCCATGACCTTAAACATTTCTGTCCTACATGACCTTAACCTGTTAAATTTCCCACATGATGTTAAACTGTATGTCTTCCCTCATGACGTCAAACTGTATATCGTCCCACATGATGTTAATTTGAAATTCTTCTTGCAAGATGTTAAACCGGGTGTCGTCCTACGAGACATTAAACTGAAAGAACTATGTATGTCTTGATTCCCATCCTTATGGGATACATAGGAATGCTCAAAATTTTCGTCTTGAATCTAGCCCCAAGTGTACTCTTTGACTATCCCCCCTAGGTATAGTTCTCTTGAAGGATCCAACAGGGTGTTGTGTAGGCTTCTTTGGCCCCACTCATGTTAGGATTATGATGATTGCACAATTTTCTTTCCCTCATTCTTCTATCCTCCCACGTCCTCACCACACGAAATTAATCTTCATTCCCTTAAAAAATATTTATGGATTGATTCTCATCCTTATAGGATACATGAAAACGTCCGGACATTTCATCCGTAGGACAATCCCTAAACATCGAGACCTCCCATTGGTTCGAAGCACATGGTGTGGTTAAGGCTTTTTCGCTTATTCATGTCAAGTTCGTCATGACAGTACCATGTATCTCTCTCCCTTGAAGATATCCACCTATTATACTATCCATCTTAATTTAAATTGCATGGGCATGTTTATGCTTCACACACTACCTATACATGGGAATCCGTTGTTTTTCACATCTGAAGTGACCCCCCGAATGGCATCAATTCTTATCCCAAGGGATCTTCTATAATTATGGGTCGACATCCTCGTGGGTTTTGAACAACAAATTGATACAAGTCCCACATTGGGAATGTGTTCAACATGTTGACACTCATTTTTTGTTCCCATTTCAGGTCACAAGATATGAATGACGTGTTTTGAATTTGGTCAACAATTATCCTTCGTCATTTTCACCACCCCCATATGTCCCAAACATTGAGTGTAGTGGTACAATCTTCCCCACTGTCTCTTCAAGCCTCAGTCTGCCTCAGGTAAGAGTCTGATTCCAGCTATTAGACCATTATGTAATGGGTAGAGCCTAGTCATACTCCTTGTTTCCCACACTGGGCATTGCTTATGTGGGCTTAGGAGCTATTATAAGGCAATCCCCACCTGAGAGGTCATATGGATACAGTTGGTCGGGATGCCCAGCCACAGGTCCCTCAACCCTTTCGGCCCCCTGGACTATGTTCTCATTTAGGAATGTGTTGTGTGGTATGGTCTCATGTCCCCATTCATGTCGGGCTATTTTTTCCATGCCACACATATACATTTGATACATCCCTCATTCATTCATCATCCTTTCCACAAGCCTAGAATGATTCGTGCTTCACAAGCCCCATCACATAGGTTTCCATCAACTTGTATATCTGAAAGGACCCACGAACACCATAGATGTTTATCCAAAGGGCTCTCATACAATTTTGGACCAACGTCCTTGATGATTTAGGGCATCAAATTGATACAGGTATTATGTCGTGAATGCGGTCAATTGTCATTGCTCAATTGTTTTCCCCCAACCTCGGGTCACATAAATACAGATATTGTGATGCAAACATAGTCAACAACTATCCTTTATCATTATCTCCATTTTGAGATTTTCTGTAGGCACAATGATTCTCCCTCTTTATCATATGTCCCATGCATATGAAATTAAACTAGGAATCTATGGTCCGAGTCCTACGACCTTAAACATTGAGAAACATCATCCTCACCGCACGACGTTAAACTACACGGTCTTAATAACAATGTGTGGATTGATTCCCATCCTTATGGGATACATAGGACCACTCGAACGTCTAAGTCTTCAGGTCCAACCCCATCCCTTAGAAACTTCCTAATCATTCTGGCCCCTTATCCTGAGTCCTTCTAGGGTAGAGGGATGCAGTGTGGTATGACCATGTGTCCCCATTCATGCTGGGTTTGTAACAACCATTCCATGTACATCTCTCTCCTAATTTCCCTTCACAACCTTACTCTATACTCGTCTTTTCATGTTCGCTGCTCTTAGGTCAAGCTCCTCGATCCTCTTTGGAAGTTCCCCAATGTTCCCAGAGGTACTTTGGTTCAGCACCTAGAGTGTCAGATTCTGCCTAGACATGCTTTTGTCCATTTTTCAATATTTATGTTTCCCCTAATTAGAAATTCTATCATCTTCCACACCTTAAGGGACCCCCGAATGACACGGATGCTCGGACCAAGGGTTCTCCTACCATTTTGGGACAATATCCTTGAGGGTTTTGAATGAAAAATTCATACAAACCTCACGTTGCAAACATGGACAGTGGTTGATGCACATTTTTTGTTCCCATTTCAGGTCACACGATGTCACGACCCGCCCTCGGGGTCCGTGTCGTGACTACCCCAAGCCCGCCTTCCATAGGCCAGGGGCTGGCGACTACCACCAAGGCGTAAATCCCGGTTAAAAGGGAAGGCATTGCCGTTGTAAAGTAATCAAACACCACAGAGTAAGCATGTGGAAAGTAAACACTAAGTGAAAATAGAGTACAACTGAAAGTGTGGAAAAGTAAATGGGCCAGTATACAAACCCAAACTGAAATTAAAGTACAACTTGAAATGGAAAACAACAACTGTAAAGTAAAAGCCGCTACTCCGAGCTGTCCACTGGAAATCCCACCTGAAGGGTGGGTACAGATAGCTCCACTGCTCCTCGGTCGTAGAGTAAATCAAAATGTCGTCGATGAAGACTACGACAAATCGATCGAGGTATGGCTGAAAGATCATGTTCATGAGGTCCATGAACACTGCTGGAGCATTGGTTATGCCGAAAGGCATAACCAAGAACTCATTGTGGCCATACCGACATCTGAAGGCCGTCTTCTGCATGTCCTCATCTCTGACTCTGAGCTGATGATAGCCTGACCAGAGGTCTATCTTCGAGAACCATCGTTCTCCCTTGAGTTGATCAAAGAGGTCATCAATCCTCGGTAGCGGATACTTGTTCCTCACTGTCACCTGGTTCTGGCGACGATAGTCAACACAAAGCCGCAAGCTCCCGTCCGCCTTCTTGGAGAACAATATCGGGGAAGCCCAGGGTGGAACACTGGGTCGGATGAACCCCTTGCCCTGCAAGTCCTCCAACTGTATCCGTAGCTGTCGAAGCTTGGCGGGGGCCATCCGATATGCTGGAGTGGATATCGGGGCTGTCCCGGGGTACAAGTCAATATAAAATTCTACCTCTCTGCGAGGAGGTAGCCCTAGAACGTCGTTGGGAAAAACATCTGCAAACTGATCCACCACTGCAGGAAAACCAGAACTCTGCATGTCAACTGCTCCAAGGATGAGGCTAGCCAACTGATGAGTAATGGGCTGTCCTCTCCTCCGCGGAAGTCCACCTTGTGCTGCAAAGGCTCCCTTCTCGCCGGTGAAGGTGAACCTGCTCCCGTCGTTGCGTACACATCGCACCTTGCGCCTAAAACAGTCAAACTGCGCATGGACTGTAGATAGCCAATCCATGCCCAAGATGACGTCGTAAGGCCTCGGAGCTACTACAAGAAGATCCCAGCCGAAGATCTCGCCTCCTATAGTAAGCTCACACTTCCGGCACCAGTGCGTAATCGTCGAGTCTGCTCCCGTAGGAGTCTCTAGCCGTAAGGATCGAGCCAACGACTCTGTCGGAATCTCCGAGCTCCGAACAAGGGCAGCGGATATGAAAGAGCGACTCGCTCTTGTGTCTATAAGTACTGTAGAAAGGGTGTAATAGACACAGTTAGTACCTCGAATCATCTCGGGTGTGCCGGGGTCATAGGCCTCTGGTGCCTGGAGCTGTGCCTGTCTCTGCCCGCCTGCTCCCTGTGGTCAGGGTGGACCTCCTGGTGGTGGTGGTGGCAGAGCCTCAAAGCGTCGCCCACCACCTGATGCTCAGCCATCTCCTCCGCCTCGTCCTCCTCCTCCCTGCGGACTGCCACGGTCAACCCTCTGCCTCTTCCTCGGTGGTCCCTCAACTGTCTGCTGCTCCTCGGCACGGCGGGTCGGGCAGTCACGAGCCATGTGGCCCTGCCCGCCGCACGAGTAGCACTGCCTGCCTCTCGAAACACTGGCTCCTCGTTGTGTGCCCCGCACTGCTGAGCCAGTGTCCTGAGGTCGTCTTCCTGATGGTCTGGTCTGCCTGGACCCCTGAGTCATCCGTCGACTGCCTGCTGTAGATGACTCTGCCACGTGCCGCCCTGCGGTGGATCTCGGCGCTGGTGTAGACTCAACAACGAAGCTCTCGATCAAAAGGTCCCACTCTAGTACTCCTGTCTGAATCTGTATGCTGAGGGAGATCAGTGATGCCCTGATCTCGTGTCTCAAACCATTCTTGAAGGTCCGGGCCCGGAATAATGGGTCCTGTACCATGTTGGTCGAGTAGCGCGAGAGATCGGTAAATATCGTCGAGTACTGAGTGACCGTCATGCTGCCCTGCCGCAGCTGAAGAAGCTCCTAGATACGCACCGCACGAAGGGTGGTTGGGACGAACTCCGAGCGGAAGAGGCTCTCAAAGTCCGTCCAAAGTAGAGATGTCTCATCGTGCACCAGGAGCATCATGCTCCACCATCGTCCTGCTGCTGCGTGTAGTAGGCTCGCAGCGAGGATCGCCATGAGGTCTGCTAGTGTCCTCACTAGCCTAAACACACGTACCACTGCCTCCAGCCAGTCCTCGGCTGCTTGTGGATCCGTCTCCCCGTGAAACTTGGGTGGTCGCTGCCGCTGAAACTCATGCAGTGCGCTGAGGCGACGTGCATCGTCAGCGGCTGGTGCTGGAAGTATCGGTAGCTCGACGGGTAGAGCTACCGTCGGTGCCACTGCTGACAAAGGGCCCTGCACCGAGGCCTCGTCGCTCGGTGGGCTGTCGTCACACTCGACTCTCGGAACCCTAGCTGGCTGCCGTCGTGGGGCCATCCTGAAAAGGAAACAGGTGCGCCACAGTCAGAACAGTATACCTAGTGAGCTGATATAAGTAATCACAAAGAAAACATTGAAACACACATGCAATCAATGTTTTCGTGCATTATGTCGGAAATCAGAAGTCAAGGTCCTGGTGTACGGATACGTTGGACGCCGCACCAACACTGGACTCCCTGGACTGATAACCACACTCAATACGCTAAACATTATTACTTCACATAGAAAAGATCAGAGTTTGCGGTAGAACCGAATCCATTTGATACCAATTTTTCACAACCCTCCCTCGGGGTCCGTGCCGTGACTACCCCAAGCCCGCCTTCCATAGGCCAGGGGCTAGCGACTAGCACCAAGGCGTAAATCCCGGTAAAAAGGGAAGGAATTGCCTTTGTAAAGTAAACAAACACCACAGAGTAAGCAAGCGAAAGTAAACACTAAGTAAAAACAGAGTACAACTGAATGTGCGGAAAAGTAAATGGGCCAGTATACAAACCCAAACTGAAAGTAAAGTACAACTCGAAAGGGAAAACAGAAACTGTAAAGTAAAAGTCGCTACTCCGAGCTGTCCACTGGAAATCCCACCTGAAGGGTGGGTACAGATAGCTCCACTGCTCCTCGGGTCCAGCCATCCGCTCTGAACACGTCCCGCCCAGTGGTCCTCCTCCAAGTACCGTTGAGCTTCGAGAGCTACAGATACAGTTGGAGGACATGCAGGGAAAGGGGTTCATCCGACCCAGTGTTTCACCCTGGGCTTCCTCGATATTGTTCGCCAATAAGGCAGACGGGAGCTTGAGACTTTGTGTTGACTATTGTCGCCTGAACCAGGTGACAGTGAGGAACAAGTATCCGCTACCGAGGATTGATGACCTCTTTGATCAGCTCAAGGGAGAACGGTGGTTCTCGAAGATAGACCTCAGGTTAGGCTATCATCAGCTCAGAGTCAGAGACGAGGACATGCAGAAGACGGCCTTTAGATGTCGGTATGGCCACTATGAGTTCTTGGTTATGCCTTTCGGCGTAACCAATGCTCCAGCAGTGTTCATGGCCCTCATGAACATGATCTTTCAGCCATACCTTGATCGATATGTCGTAGTCTTCATCGACGACATTTTGATTTACTCTACGACCGAGGAGTAGTGGAGCTATCTGTACCCACCCTTCAGGTGGTATTTCCAGTGGACAGCTCGGAGTAGCGTCTTTTACTTTACAGTTGTTGTTTTCCCTTTCGAGTTGTACTTTACTTTTAGTTTGGGTTTGTATACTGGCCCATTTACTTTTCCGCAATTTCAGTTGTACTCTATTTTTACATATTGTTTACTTTCTGCTTGCTTACTCTGTGGTGTTTGTTTACTTTACAAAGGAACTGCCTTCCCTTTTTACCGGGATTTACGCCTTGTTGCTAGTCGCCAGCCCATGGCCTATGGAAGGCGGGCTTGGGGTAGCACGGACCCCAAGGGCGGGTCGTGACACGCGATATAAATACTGTGTTTGAAACATAGTCAATCGGCATCCCCCATTTTCACACCAACCCTATTAAGACCAAAATATCTGTTGAATGATTCACATCCTTATCCACTTCCTCATGTCCAAGTAAAACTTCGACACTGTTGGTACAATTCCTCAGCGCGCATTCTCATGTTTGGAGGAAAAGTTAGTGACGACATTCCGTTTGGGGCTTCACACTGATTTTCCACTTACGTGTATTCCATGTTGTGCAATGATCTCTTCCACCATTGTTTCCTACACTGAGTTTGACTCACATGTACTTAGGTATTGGATCGAGTTCTGCACTTACTTGTAAGAGTTCCTCTTCTCCATGGTCTGTGCTCTAAGACCATAAACTAAGATCTCCATATACAACTTCTTTTTAGAACTACATATATCTTGATTCTCATCCTTATGGGATGCGTAGGAACACCAAGACATCTCGACTATGGGTCTAGCTCGAGTTCCACGGATTTATTACTTTTGTTCTCCCCTTTAAGCCCCGAATCATACAGGACTGCGTGGTGTGGAATGTGTGAGCTTGTGCCCTCGTTCATGTCGAATTTGAAATAGTTGCACCATGTACTCCCCTTCTAAGAGCTATCCCACCTAACTCTTGTCCTACATGACTTTAAACTTTATTATGTCATGTATGATGTTAAAATATAGAATGTACTGCTTGACATTAAACTATATGTTGTCATTCATGATGGTAAAATGCATCTTCAAGAACAACATGTGTCTTTATTTCCATCCTTATGGGATACGTAGGAACTCCTAGATGCCTCATCCATAACGCTAACATCATATTCTCAAACCTTTTCTAGACCCTTTTCCCGAGGTTCCTTCCCTAAAATTGTGCGGGATGTGATGTGGACCTCGTCCTCATTCACATCGGGTATTATTTATCATTTCATAAACAATACTCCTAATGTCCAAGCCATATGACGATAAACTATTACTCCTGGTCCCTCGAGACATTAAAATGTTGCGTCTAAATTGCGTGACATTAAAATTCCTGGTCGGTCTTGTCATATGACCCTAAACATTGATATTATCATCCTGGCTAGACGAAAAGAAAAATGACACTGCATTGCAATGACCTCACTCGAGGGGACATCATGTTGTTTATTGATCATCCACTATACCATTTGAAAATTCCTGCATTTGGATTTATTCATGTGGTGACACCGGGATCCCCAGTCCTAGTTTTATAACTTCACAAAAAACACACACATCTATTATAAAGGATAAACAACATGTATCTAACGCCACTTCTTTTAGTGTGTGGTCCAGACCTGCATGACATTATCATCCCTAAAACTGGTACCATACTCTGCCATCCTTAGAACTACGTGTGGCTTGATTCTATTTCTCATCGGATACGTAGGAATTCCTGTGCACTTTGCCTCAGGCCCAACCTAATTTTCGTTTTCGGTCCCTCAACCTAAAACCTCCCCACGAAACATATGGTGATCTGGACTCTGGGTGCTCATTCTTGTGGGGTTTTACAATTACCCAACCATGTTTGTAAGAACCCAGATCTTCTTTTCAGGTATGTTTTTTCATTTTTTGTCATTTTTTATAAAAAGCGGAAATTATGGACATTTTCTAAGTACAAGTCATGTACATTATGTGTATACATCATGTACTTCTCTATCGCAGGAGGCCATGTGATGGACGTGTAGTATCCACACACATGGCTGTGTGGGAGTGACTTGGAGTCCACTTAAAGGAGAGTATATAAATAGATAGTACACACTATTTACATCAAAAGTACACACTGTGTACTTTCTTTTTTTCATTAAACTATTCAGGGTCGCGTTTAATTGCCAGAACACTCTTCTTTTAGGACTCGTTCGATTGAGAGCTATGTACGGCTATGGATCTTCGATGAACCCCTGAGCATGAATCCATCCTCCAAATCAAACACCGTCTATTTCATTGGAATCACATCAGTGAGTTTTCTCTTCTCCTAGAGAATCATCTTATGATTTCTCCCCTCTTTTGATATATCATGGGTCGATCATTTTAGACGTTTTTTAGATATCAACATTCTAAGGAGATTGAAGCTTATAATTCACTTATATTGATCTCCTAACACCAAGGTAGGTGCTTTGTGCCTTTCTATTGAATGTATGTTAGTGTTATGTGCAATTTTTCCGATACCCATGAATGGGGTATTGCGCATTGACTGTTTTAACCCTGTTGCTTTCCTACCATATTTGTATGCATGTGTAGAGGTTATTTGGATATGAGTAGGGTGTTTTTCAATGATTTGGTTTTCTTTTCCCCCACATGTTCTGTTTATGACCATTTGGTCCTACTTAGCATTTGTCTCCCTTCCTTCTTTCCCATGTCTATTGCGGTAGGATGGAGAGTTGGTGTTCTGACATGCTTGATATATTGTAGACTGTTTATCCATGTAGTTCTGTAGGATTACATTGACCATAATGTATTATTATGTTTTTTGACCTACAAAGGGCAGTGAGAACCTGGTGTAGTAGGCTATAAGGGGAATTTACAAAGTGAGCTTCCTCAGAGAGTCCTTCATGCCTTTAGACTATAATGGGAATTGAGCGAGTGTGTTTCCACAGAGAGTCTTTGAATTATTTTGAACTACTTTAGACTATAAGGGGAATTTTAGGTGAGTGCTTCCCTAGAGAGTCTATGTACGAATTGGGATATATGGGGAATTTATTGAGTGAGCTTCCTTAAATAGTCCTTGACCTTGCAGCTATAAGGGTAATTGAGTGTGAGTGCTTCCTTAGAGAGTTCCTGACTACCTTAGACTATAAGGGGAATTGACTGTGACAGATTTCTCAGAGAGTCTTTATATACTTAACCAGAGGGGATAGACTGAGTGTACTTTCCAAAGTGTTACTTGTACTTGTTAGGTAGGACCAGAGGGGATAGTTGTGAGTACTTCCCAAAGGGTTACCTTTTATGAATAGTTGTTTGATTAGCTATTGTTTAATGTTGAAAGTGTGGATTTTTTACTACTGAGTACTTTCCTGCTTATTGCTTTCTGTACTTTGCCTACCATATATTCACTGACTATTCCCCAAAGATCATTAGGTGGTGGCCTACAGATATTTAGTCTCACACCATGTTTGGTCCATGATTTTGGGCCCAAACAGATTATATTGTTGCAGTTATAGATAAGGGAAAACACCCTTCTACTTTAGGTACATGACTTTTTGTTGAGCTGGACAGCATGGTACCAAGCTTATTATTGCGATGCAGAGGAGATGTCTATCTGTTTATTTTGTACTTTGGTTTAGTACTGTTTGTATACCATCATTGTGACATGTTTGGCTACTTTCCTAGACATATGTATCATGCATCATTTAAATATGTGCTCCAGTTGATTATACTTTCAGTCTTCCGTTGTTTACTCTTTTATGGATGTTTACTACATTCAATTTTGTTTTTTTTCTTTTACTTTGTACTATAGAAATGAGGGCATATTTTCACCACTATCACATCCAAGGCCCTCACTGCTAGTCTGCAGCCTCTAAAATTTGTGGTGTTACGCGACCAGTTTTAGCAGGAGTACATGCCCATGTCAATGGATTACGTGGACACGCCGTGTAGGAATTGTACACGTCATGTAGTCATGTTTTGTGAAACATTAATGTCATATGTGTATTGTTACCTTCTTAAAATTATAGTTTTCAGTCCTTAATAATATTGATCAAAGGTGTTACGCGCCAGTTGCTAGATGGTGATCAGACACCGGACACGGCTGATCAGGGACTTCCAGCAGATCCGCCCATTATGCTAGTCTTGGCACCAGCCGTTATACCTGACATAGGTGATGATGCAAAGTTCAGAGAGGGATTCATGAGGATGATGATGACTTTTTAGAGAGTGCTGCCTCCTACCCCGTCGATGGAAAAATTGACACTACACTTTCTGTAGTGGAAACCTCCTACTTTCTCAGTGAATAATGGACACTGGGCTGTAATGCCATGTCTTAAAGCCATACTAACGATCTTTGAGAATCTGGAGATACCTCCAGAGAAAAGGGTGAATAATTCTCCCTACATGATATGAGACTCCACCAAGAGGTGGAGGGATGCGATCTTAGAGGCAGGACGCTAGCAGAATATGGCATGGGATGAGTTTCAGCAAGAATCTTCTATGATTACATCTATCTAGAGACCATGTGGGCCGATCGAGCCCGAGAGTTCATGAGCCTGAAGCAGGGTACTCTTTCTGTTATGGATTATTCCACTCGCTTCACAGAGCTGCAGTTTTTCACACCTATTCCAAGAGGTGATGAGTTGTTCCTTTCATGGATTATTGAAGATGGGCTGAGGCATGACATCTGATTGCAGGTGAAGATCTTCAGGTTGACTTCAATTTCCACTAATGCCATCCAGGCACTAATTACAGTGTGTAATCTGAGGGATTTTGGAGCTGTGAGCTAGGGTGGTTCGACATCCAGAGGTAGTATTCCTCCTAATTATAGCAGGAATCACTAGAGGGAGCTTTCACGAGGAGATCAGAGTAGGCGGGATTCATCTTCTAGTTTCCAGGTGGTATGCTACCAGTGTGGGAGGAGCGGGCATATGAGACTGTATTGCCTGAGAGACCCGGTGGAGTTCTGATCATGTAACAAGATGGGACATACTAAAAAATTTTCTCACATCTTCTCACTAGTAGCTGGTGATTGGGGTTCTTCTATTACTCCACGTTCAGGAGTAGCACCACCTGTTTCTCAGCAGTCAGGGAACTGGAGTTCTTATGGTCGGTCAGACCGAGGTGGAGGTCATGTCTAGGGTATCCAGATTCCCGGTTTTCACCGATATCAAGGTGGATCAGCTCAGAGTGTGCAAGCAGGGTCACAAGGCCATAGTGCAGGCCAAACATTTTCAGTGGAGCAGACCCAGCTTGAGCAGGATCCCAGAACATCAACAATTCAAAGTACTATCTTAGTATCCTCAGTTTCAGCTTCTTCTCTTTTCGATACAGGGGATTCCTGTAGTTTTATATCTATCGCTTTTGTGGAGATCCTTGGGCTCTGCATCTTTTCTTCTACTGATATCTTGACGCTAGACACTCTATTGGGGACTGGAACGGTGAGTGTGCGTCAGTGAAAGGTGTTACCTCTTTATGTTAGTGGGTGTCACTTTCAATGGTACCTCTATATCCTAAAGATGAAAGGCTATGATTTCATTCTACGAATGGACTAGTTGGTTCCCATCCAGGCAGTCGAAGATTTCTATCATCGTAGGGTGAGTTTCATATCACCAGAGGGAAGATCGTTTCTTCATATGGGTGAGTGGGATGTCCAAGAAAGCAGAGTAGTCCCATAGCATCATGGGTTAGGAGGAGCTACAACCAAAATTTCTATTCTGTATCTGGATGACCAGAGAACTCTGCAGATGGACTTTCCTCTAGTGGGCCCAAAGCATCATTGTATAATCTATTAATGTAATACAGGAAAGAAAGCACAAGGATAGTACAATTTTTTCATGGTTCACCCACATTCGGAAACATCCAAGGAGTATACAATAGTGATGTTCATATTGTACCAAATAATCTAAGGATCACTGCCAATAATAATGGTATAGGATAGATCTCATCTAAACCCAATATTACTACCTGTTTATGTTTTAGGGTCTACTCACTTTATTCTCATGGGTCACTCTCTATGTCTCTTTATCTAACTCACTACCGGTGGAAATGATCATCGTCTTCCTCTTCCTTTGCTCACTACTCTTGGAAGGGATTTTCCCACAGTTTATGGGATTTTAGGTCCCTTAATTTTAATGAATGATTGTATCCTAAATTTTCGGTAGATTCCCTATTGAATTTACCACTTCATCCAACAGATGAATACCTCTTTACCACATATTTACTTGGCAACACCTTCTGAACAACGTTCATGATGATCACTACTATCTCGAAGATCCTATTTAGTGAAGATCAAATATACATCAGGAATCTCGTACCTTTTCATGAATATCACTTAGACTTTACTAAGAACACCTATTTCATGATGTTCAACTAGCCTTTTAAAATCATCATAATTTCAAAAATCTTACTTAGACTTCAAGAATTACTTTAATTTCACAATTCTTAGAACATTAGGTTGGCTATCATATCCATTGGGAACTTCTTTGAATACCACCTTCATGAACCATCTTTCATGGACCACAATTTTTTATCCACCTTTGTGATTCTGGAGCCTTAATAGTTTCATCAATTCTTGCTACTTTTCTGAAGGGGGTAGAGGTATATTTATAAGAGTTTTCACCAATTTTAGAACATTTCATCTATGTCAACACCATTTCATAGATCTCCTTATTTCCTTCATGAATCTCCCTGTTTTTTAAGGATCTAGGAATATTCTTTATTCATTATTCTCATTATAATCATAGATCATTCTTTCAAACCATTGTGCCACTGTGATGCTCCACTCATGATGCTTCTCACCTTCACCGTTCATGATGATCTTTGTTGATCACAGAGTTCACCATCATAATTTTAGGATCCTTATTGGAAGACTCTTCATGAATCCCATATTCTTGAAATTTTTACCTTTACCAGATTTTTATTTTGAATTCAAGAAAATACACTTTTTGCGATAAAATAAAAACTCCAAATTTTAGACCCAATTTATTTTACAACAATGTGAAATGACATCAACTTGTTTAGGGAATTATATGTACCACTTCCATTTAATCCATTCCTCTATCTTGGATATTTTTCAACACATTATTTCAACAATCCCTATGGTGTTCCACCTCATACCTTGGAAACTCGGTTTGTCAACAAACACAATAAACCCAAAAATGTTTCAATGTGACCTTGAGGGATTTTTTTCACAACAATAAAAAATTAAAAATATAATTCTTTCTTAGATATCCATTAAATATTTTGTCAAAATTAATAAATATAACCTTTGGAAATATGATATTGATAATAATGTTTTTCAAATAGGAATATTTTCTTTTAACAATCATAAAAACCCATTATGGAAGGAAAACTTTTTAAAAATAAAATAACACCATTTTTAAATATTTGTGTGTTTTTTCTTAATAATAATTCATGATTAAATTACATTCATGACCAATCCCAGAAGGGCCCAAGCTCTGACTATCCCAATGCCACCTCAAATAGGATAGGGGCTAGTTACTAGCACTGAGTATGCATATCCCACAAATTGGAGGAAATTTTCCAATGTACATATACATATGTACACATCTCCAAGCCTGAAATTTTGAAATGTAAAAAACACAAAGTAAACAATGAATAAAAAAACTAAGATACCAGCCACATAGTTAAAAAATAAAAAATAATAAGGTGAATAGGTCCAGAATACAATCCCACCAAAATAAAGTGTCTTTAAAAGTGAATACACTAGTTACTAAAACTAATCTGTAGAAAACCCTACCTGAAGGGAAATGTACTGGAAAACTGTCTGAATCCATAGGTTCACACCTCAACTATAAAGTATCTATAAGTAGAACATGTTCCTTGTCCACCTAGGACTTATTTGATGCATCAATTGTCTTTCAAATATAGAACATATGCGGGAAAATCACATGTAGGGTTGAGTAAAACAATACTCAGTAGGAAACCCCGAAACCAAAAAGGAGTACCACTAAGAAATAAATGAAGTATACCAAAAAGAAACACATGAAGTATACCAAAATAAAATACATGAATTTTACAATAAAAAATACGAAGTATAACAAAAAAAATAGTATAGTTAGCTCACATAGGTATAAGTCTATGCTATGGAAAATAGGATCATCAGATAGAATCTACAAAATACCCAGTATCGATAGTACATGTATTTTTGATGATAAACTTAGTCCTAATAATACAAATTATATATATAAGACATGTAGATTTAGTAATATATGAAGTATTTGAATGTCACTCAGTTTTAGATACTCATGTAGTCTACGAAATTCACATAGTGTTGAAGTCACAACCAGCCACTGGATTCCGCTAATAGTGTGATCGTTTTAGGAGAACCTACTACTCATGTCATTATGTCTTATTCACACTTCCAAAAAACCCACATAGAAAAACTCAAAAGTTCCATCTCATCACAAGGGTCCTAATGCCAGAAACGACTAATCAAACGAACTCACGATTTGAAAGTTAAGATCATTTTATGTTTGGAAGGGGGTTTACTAGTTTGTGAACGGATTATGTGGTCGGTCCACTAACCGTGCTAGTAGACCTCTATAGTCGAACATGACCATGCTACTATAGTTGCGCGGAAGATCCAATAACCATGGTCCATGATTGATGGATGTGGTCAACCGTGGACTGGTCCTGGTTGGCTGCCATGGTCTGCCTAACCCGTAGGGTCCGAACAAGTTCACCGGGTTGACCCAGCCCATTGTGATACCTAGACCAGCCCCGTGGGCCTCATGGTGTGATCTGGTTCCTCTAGTCCAGGCCACACACATGTGTGTTGGTTTGTCTACCAAACCTGATCCACTACGACTAAATTCCCCCAGTCAATGCAGCATCAGACCTTATCCCACATGGTCGGTATGCCATGACTGTGTGTTCCCTAAATGCCCCACATGCCCCACATCATTTTTGCCACTGCAGGCCTCTCACATGGCTGATCCGCCCTCAGTGCAGCTATGTCACCTCCCACATATCACCAGTCATTCCTCCACCATGCACCACTGGCCACCGCCACCTTCACTAGACTATATTTACCCTAGTTCCACGGGCCACCTACTTTTGTCTACTACTCAATTTTTTAAAACAAGGACACATATTCAATACTCAAGTTGTGATCTTCACTTCCTCAGGCTCTGATCCATCATACCATTAATCGGAGGGTCTTATCATATTCAGATCCTCCTGGTATATTGAACCATGACCAAGAGGGTCCAACGATGAAAAACTCCAAGAATGGGGGATGAGAGAAGCAAAAAAATTCCTAGAGGAATGAAGCACATCCTTTGTTCATGACATCCTAAATTTTTTCTTGTTATAACAAAGAATGAATAATTAAGAAATCAGACGTATTATCTCATCTTTTAAAACCCCAAAACATGACACCATTCCCGTAAGTGGTTTCACCACAAATTAATCTATTCATGGGTTGTTCCATGTTCATAATAGAATTCAAAAATTCAGAAAGATCGTAAAGAAAACTACACCCTACCAAGAGTTCAGATCCTTTTTTTGATGAAGAACAAAGGCCGTGCCATCGTCAATCCTCGATCTTCCAATGTTCCTTGGAGATATCTCCTTCTCCACATTTTATAGGAATTATAGGGTTATGACGATAACCCTAAATTATCAGAAAAAATTTATTAGAATGAAAATTGTAGATGTGTCACCATGTAACATTAAATAAAATAAAACATCACTTATTTTATTTCTTTAAATATTCATAAATTACATTTCACAGTCGATCCATGCCAGTAAATGTTAGGCCACTCCATAGGTAAAATAAATACTCTTAACGCAACGGTTCCCGTAGATTTCCAATCTGACCACCCATTTAGAAGTTATTGCACTCTTTTTGGAAAACCATGAAAGAGTTCTATGCAATATTTTAATAATTTTCAAACAAATATTTCAGGAAATCTGGCCCTCAGAATCACACATCGTCTCATCTCATAGTCTTTCAATAATTACATATAATATTTAAAAATAATACATGAAAATTTTGAGAAGTTATAGTCTCCCCACCAACGGGATTCACATCCCTAAAAGAAAAAACAACCGTCCATACAAAAATCTGAGGGTATTGAGCAAACATTGTACCTCTCACTAACATGATCCATCTGTGAGGTTACCGTGATACCACCGAATGTGCACTAGAGGAATCGACCACCCATAAAGGATCCTCTCCTTTCAATCCTCAAACTCCATAGGATACTCCGCAAAATTCACCCTATTATAAATATACACCTCGCCCCAATAAATGATGTGTGATAGATCATGTATGTATATCCTCATTTGTGACATGTAGAAGAGGTCGTGCACCTTCTCTAATTGTGTAGGTAGAGATAAGCAGTATGCCACCTCTCCAAATCAATGTAGTATATGGAAAGGTCTGATAAATCTTAGTGATAGCTTGCTACCCCAAATTAAAATTAGTATGCTATGTCTTGGAGAGACCTAAATAAACACATGGCCTCCTTCCTCAAACTCCAAAATCATATGTCGCTGGTTATCATAAGACTTATGGTGGCTCTATGCAGTCATTATATTCACCTATATGACCTACACCTTATCTGTAGTATCCTACACCAACTTCAGGCCCATTAGTGCTGACTGTCCTAGGTCTATCTAGTAATGTGGAAATCTACGGGGTCACTCTTACAAGGCCTCAAATGGTGTCATATTGATGGGGGAATGTGTAACACCCCAGGTAAATAAAGAATATTACATTTTCATATTTATCCATATTTGTGAATATAATATTAATATGACTTGAAAGGGGACGCTATGCTCGATGGCGTACCCAACACGCAACAACGAGTTTCTTGGGAATCTTACGTTGCACTCTAATAATAAAATAATATTATTTTAAATGGTAGTTAACATGTAGCCGTTGTATTGTCGGGAATGGATAGAAATAACAAAAATATTATTATATATGTTTTTAAATGTTTTTACATTTATCCAATAAAATATAAAGTCTTAAAATACGGAAAGAATTCAATTTTAGGCATATATGCCCTTGTTTTCACTGAAGGTTCACTTATCGCCTTTTGATGGAGAACCGTCATTAAATATAGTTTTGTTCACTCATATACATCGTTTTGGACCAAATAAAACCCTTCTTATGAATTGGGACATCTAAATTTACTTTGTGTAAATTTTTCGTATCTTTCTGATAAAGTTCATTTTTTAATGAATACTGTAAAATGTTGTATTTTATTACAAAACCACTTTTTAATCTAATTTATTTATATGATTAGATTTTCTTTTGAATTGGTTTTAAAGTGAAATTAGATTATATTTTTACCATTAAATCCAATAGTGGTCTTTGGAATTAATTTCACTTTGAAATCAGACTTAAACTAGTGTCAATCTTTTGATACATATTGTTTCATAACAACACGCTATTTGCTCGGACAAAGGGAATTAATTATTAAGTTAATTAATATGACTTATATGATTTGAATTTTTTAAAATAGACTTCATTTTTTAATTCGGAATATCAAATTTAGCTTAGGGTGAATTTTTTGGATTATTCTGAAAAAACATCAATTTTTGATGAATAGTGAAACCACTAAGTTGTACTTAAAAAAACTGATTTTTCCGTTTAAATGAAAATTTTCCATATTTGTGTTTTTAATTTCAAAAATCCAACATACACGGTTGTCATTAATAAGTAAAATGTGGTTCAATGGGATAAAATAATTTTTTGGTGAATAGTAACTTATTAAGTTTTTAATCGCGATTAGAGGTAATTAGTGTAGTTTAAGGTAAAAATAATGTTTTAATAATATGAAATAAACTTGAAACATGTCATAACCTCATTGTATGTGTCAAGGCCGACCAGGACAACCCATTGGTCAACTGGGGGACCCCATGAAGCCACTTTGGTTGGAAAATGACATTAATATATTTTTATTTAAAGTTAAAGTAAAAATGAGACAAACATGAAATGTTTTACTAACAAAACTTTTACATGGGGTTATACAAATCGGATTTTTGACTATAAATATTAATTGGAAAGCTATAAAGATTTCCTACATCATGGTTTTTTTTATAATTTTTATACATTAAATAAATTAAATTATTTATGACATGATGATGATGCAGCGATGACCTCATTATTTAACGATTTAAATAAAATGGAAAGATAATGTAATATCTAAGAACTACACATGTCCAAAACCTATTGTATGAGTGGATTTAGAACCCTTATCACCTTATCATCGAAAAAAATTAATGTGGGACCTCTTTGATCCGAATTCAATTTTAAAATAAATTTACTTTTCTTTACCTTCCAAGAGTGCCCCTCCACTCCTCTTATAAAAGGCCCCACCTCTACCTTCATACCCACACTCCCAAAGCATTTGGCTCGGCCAACCTCTGCCCATTTTTTCTCTCCACTTCTCTATATTACTCCTTGATGCCTCAATTTGGGAATAAGTCTTCCCAAGGAAGCCTTTGAGCTCAAACCAAAGGGAGTTACCCGATTTTAAGGTAATGTCTTCACTTGAGTCCTTTTGTTTTATTTTTCTTCTCCAACCCCCTAAACTCTTTTTATTCATTTCTTTTGTAACAAATCCAGTATCATCAATATACTAGGATGTTGTTATAAGAAGTATTCGAGCTACACTTTCACACACCTACATGTAATGGTTAAAGAACACACTGTTTCCGTGGATGGCGAATTTCGGCCTCCCGAAACGATGATTGTTCAACATTTTTTTAACACCTTCAAAGGTGGCCATTAAGATGACACTATATTTATATATGATATATAATATGTTTATGTTTTCCTTAAGCTTCTGTATTTTTCATTTTGGGAATCCCTTTATGGTTTCCATTGTGGGTAAACACGATATCTTCATTTAAGGAAGTGCGGACTACCGCCCCCTCAAAGTGATGTGATTCGTTAATGCCATATGTGGGATGTATAAAGGATGGATTTAAAGTTATTATATATGATGTTATACTGTAATTATAATATACCTATATATCATTATTATCGCATTCCATAAAAATATGAAATTGAAATGAAAGTAGCGTTCATGCATACGTACGGCTTACTATCTCCATGAACGGTGCAATTCATTTCTTATCCCCAAATGTAATGTACTATGATAAGTACATGTAAATAATGGATATATATGATGAATGATACATCTAAATTATGAATATAATTCTGGAATTAAAATATACATACCTCTCATTTAGTTTTAATTCCATTAATTTGACATAGAAATGAAAGTAGCGTTCATGCGTACGTACGGCTTACCGTCTCCATGAACGGTGCATTTAATTTCTTACCTCTAAATGATTATATAATATTATAAATACATGTATATTCTGGATATATATGATATATATAATATCCAAATCATGAATATAATTCTGGATATAATGAGCATTTGACAACACGAACAACATGTAATTGTAAGAAGTCCACTTTCGACTTAAGAACCAAATATCGACAAAACAAACATTATTAACTTAAATGATTACATAATGTTTATAACATAGAAATAAGTGATCTAAGAGGAATAATGAACTAGAAAAAGGTTCTTAATAAAGATTAAATTAACTCAAGTTTATTATTCAGGACGTTAAAGAATGATCGAGTCAAGTCGGACCTGAGGTAAGGGATCCTACTCCTCTCTTTCTTTTTAAGTACACTCTTTTATGTCATTCCTTTTAAGATCATCTTTATTATGATTGGGATGTTATTTTATATTACTCTTACTGTAATTTTTATGTTCATATGATGAGATACCCTATTCTATCTCATCAATCCATTTTGGATGTTTTGAGTGGCGCTGTTAGGCTACCGAATTTTCGTAAGAGATCTAACCTCTCTCTTTCTCTTTAAGTACTCTCCTTTATGTCACTTCTTTTAAGCTCCTCTTTGTTATTATGGGGGATGTTCTTTTATATTACTCTTGCTGTAAATTTTATCTTAATGTGATGAGATACCCTATTTGATCTCATCAATCCATTTTTAGAAGTTTTAAGTGGCGTCGTTAGGCTGCCGAGTTTTCGTAAGGGATTTTTCATCTCACTTTTATTCCCGTGAGATTTATGCTACATTTTCCACAATTTCTATTGAGTGGTGTATGTACTAACTATTATTTTACTCATTGTGTAATATTTTTTTATTTATGAGTATTGACATCAATGTTGTATTGTCCTTCTTTCACGGGGCGTATGTTTCAAAAGATACCCATGTCGGTAAGGGAACCTTTCACCCTCTTCTTTTTAGAAGACTTATTTTATTATGTCTATTAATTCACATAATATTATTTTGGGATATGTTCTTCTATATCCTTATTGATGTAAATTTTCTATCCACGTGATGAGATACCCTTTTTATCACTCATCAACTCTTTTTCTGAATTTTGATGTGACGCCGTTAGGCTGTGTAATTATTGAAAGGGAACTTCTTAACCCAATTTCGATTCTTTGGGATAAACTTGTACACCTTGAATATGTCGTTCTATGATTATGTGTTAATGTCCTCTGATTGTTTTACACTTGATACCCACTTATATTTCGTGTATTCGTTTGTCACACATAGTTATGTAACTGATTTATCCTTAATCCAAGGATATCATCTTTGTATGGGACTTCGTCTCAATCTCCTTTCATTGAGGCATATTTTGTTTTATACACAACTTTCGTTTATATGGTTTATAAACCCCTAAGACTTTTATTTTTATCCAAAAGGAATATTTTTATACGAAGCATTTTACTAAACGACAAAAGGGAATGTTTTTTTCATATGTATGCGGCGACAATGACTTCTCCGCCGCCGTGACCATTATTTGAGTTTAGGCTTCCTCTACAAACCATACCTTCTTTCTAAAAGAAAAATAAAGACCTTGTTTTACTTTTCTTTTATTTTGGTATTGAAAATGGTTTTCATAATGTATTTATATCACTGTGTTGTATTGATATCTTGTTATTGAAAGGTGGAAATGTTATGTTTCCTTTATGCATGGTTTATGTGATAAGATTATGTTATGGTTCTTGGGCATTATTATGAAGACGGGTGGTTCCGTGATAAACTAAGGGCAGGTGAGCCCAATATAGCTCTCCAATGCATTGGGTAACGCGAAGGAGTGAAACGTTAAGGTTTCTCCAAAGAGATTTAGGGAATATACTGTGATGGGTATTCCAAACGTAACCAAGAGGGTTACTCCCTACGTAAGAATGTTATGAATGCCTCAAGTTATCTGTTATGTCTTATGATTTCTATGATTGATTCATGTTTTGATGAGGTATGTTAAAGTTCCTATGTTTTACGGGTAAAGTATGATTTCATTCTTATGTATATATGAACTCATGTTTCCTTTCCATATTTTTATAACCCTTACTGAGCTTTTTATGCTCATCCCAAGTTTTTGAAATGTTTTTCACAGGTCATGGGAAATGTACATGATGTGATTATAGTGTCAAGGATGTGTCAAGAAAGAATCCGTGTATTATTTTAAATATGTTTCCGTTGATTGGAATAATGAATATTGTCTTTTATGTAACCACTTTTTTTAAATGTGGAATATAATGCAAGTTTCATGATCTAATTCTCTAAAACTCTAAACCTAAAAAGATCCTCAATGTGTAATCTTGTAATACCTCAAGATTAAGTAAGGTTTAAGGCTGGGGCCTTACAGTTGGTATTAGAGGTCGATTTAGATAACTTTCGAGGTTAGGGTATTCTTTAAGCATATGTGACATTACCATAATGGTTAGTATTTCAGAAAGAGTCCTAGTTTTAGATAAAGTGAATGAGTAAGTATATCTTAGTGTTTACCTTCCTCATTAGTACATGATGGTTTTGATGATATACTCATGCTAACATTTCTTTTTTTAGTGAATGGATGAATCTAGAAGGCACCAAAGAGACAACAGGTTTGAAGGAAACTGTGGTGGTTCTCAGATTAAGATACTAGATAAAATGGAGGATTCAATGAGGAAACTCGTGGTTGTTCTAAACCAAATATCGGGGAGTCATGATCAACCACTTGAACCTTGGTATGTTCTGTAATGCATCATGTATGAGATGACCAATAGATGTGGAAGTTCATGTAATAATTTAAAGGTAACCATTAGAGTTTATATGGTCCTTACTTTTGAGGTAATTTTGGGTTATTATATGATATGATGGAAAATGAAAGGCATGAGATAAACTTGAGGTTAAAATATGTTATGATCATTTTTTATGATTTTATCTCGTTTTGGGGAATGATTTGAGAATTATATTGTTTTGGAAAAAGGACCACACACAGACTGTGTGACAACCCGTCGCATCGGACAAAGCTGCGGGAATCGAACCCACAACCAAAGTGTGACTGGTATTTATCGCCTACCACTGGACTACGTGAAGTCCCTGGTTAGTTTGACTGACTCTTTTTAGTTATATGATTTTATGAATTAAGAGTAAGTTGATGTTGGGTTATTTATGAAAATGATTAACCTATCATGGAGGATATGTCATTAGGTTAATTACTTTTTAATACGAGACTTTAAGAGCAACTGATGTTGTTTGGAGACAAATGTTACGATTTAACTTGGAAAACTATGTGACTAAATACTTCAAATATTTGGGTTTCAATATTAGTTTATTTTACTTTTAAGTATTTTTTAGACAATTTGTTTATCGGATGGTCCTTGTTGAACTTTGGGTTTTGTTGGACAGATTTTGGAGATTAAGCACAGATTTTATTTTTAAAGGGTTATCCTTTTCTGGATTATCTGACCTTGTACTAACCTTTTTGGTTTTAGTTTTGGTTAAATCCTAAAGACATGGGATGTATATAGTTCTCTTTGGTAGATTAGGTGATTCTCTAGAAGTTTTTTATAGTAATCTTAATGCGAACAAGTCTCCCTAAATACTCGTATTTTGGAAAAAAATATGAGTTTGATTAAGGAATCTAGTAAAATTTGAAAGTCAACATGATAAGTGATTATGTTTCCATATGAATAAATTCCTCAATAAAAAGCAACGTAAAACAAAAAAAAATTCTATTAACATTTCCTGTTGGGGAATTGAATAACATTTAACCCATCACAAGTTTGTGATTTTCTTATGGTTAACTTTCTCCTAGACATGTTTACTATCACTCTCCCTCAAGAACATGACCCGTTGCTTTTTCTTCCATGTCTATGTTTTTCTACATGGAATCCTAGTATGGGTTATCTCGGGTGACCTCTGTACTTATCTTCCATTATTTTAAAGTGATTGTTTTACCAACTCTTGTTCCGATGTGGGACTTTCAAGGATGTTTCCAAACTCAATTTTAAAAATTGCGAGGACGCAATTCCCAAAAGGGGGGAAGGATGTAACACCCAAGATAAATAAAGAATATGACATTTTCATATTTATCCATATTGGTGAATAAAATATTAATATGACTTTAATGGGGATGCTATGCTCGGTGGCGTACCCAACACGCAACAACGAGTTTCTTGGAAATCTTACATTGCACTCTAATAATAAAATATTATTATTTTAAATGGTAGTTAACATGTAGCTGTTGTATTGGCAGGAATGGATAGAAATAACTAAAATATTATTATATATGTTTTTAAATTTTGTTACATTTATCCAATAAAAGATAAAGGCATAAAATACGGAAAGAATCCAATTTTAGTCGTATATGCCCTAGTTTTCACTAAAGGTTCACTTATCACCTTTTGATGGAGAACCGTCATTAAATATCATTTTTTTCACTCTTATAAATCCTTTAGGGCCAAATAAAACTCTTATTAAGAATTGGGACATCAAAATTTTGTTTCTGTAAATTTTTGGTATCTTTCTGATAAAGTTCATTATTTAATGTATAGTGTAAAATGTTGTATTTTAATTAAAAACCTCTTTTTAATCAAATTTATTTATATGATTATATTATCTTTTGAATTGGTTTTAAATTGAAATTAGAATATATTTTTACCATTAAATCCAATAGTGGTCGTTGGAATTAATTTCACTTTGAAATCAGAATTAAACTAGTGTCAATCTTTTGATACATATTGTTTCATAAAAACACGCTATTTGCTCTAACAGCGGGAATTAATTATTAAATTAATTAATGTGAATTATATGATTTTAATTTTGTAAAATAGTCTTCATTTTTGAATTCGGAATATCAAATATAGCTTTGGGTGAATTTTTGAGATTTTTCTGAAAAACATCAATTTTTGATGAATAGTGAAACCACTAAGTGGTACTTATAAAAACTGATTTTTCCGTTTAAATGAAATTTTTCCATCTTTGTCTTTTGAATTTCAAAAATACAACATACATGGTTTTCATTAATAAGTAAAAATTGGTTCAATGGGATAAAAATAATTTTTTGGTAAATAGTAACTTATTATGTTTTTAATCGCGATTAGAGGTAATTAGTGTAGTTTAAGGTAAAAATAATGTTTTAATAATATGAAATGAACATAACACATGTCATAACCTCATTTGATGTGTCATGGAAACCCATGAAAACCCATGGGTGAACTTGCGGTCCCCATGAAGCCACTTTGGTTGGAAAATGATATTAATATCTTTTTATTTAAAGTTAAAGTAAAAATGAGACAAACATGAAATGTTTTACTAAAACAATTTTTACATGGGTTTATACAAATCAGAGTTTTGACTATAAATATTCATTGGAACTCTATAAATATTTCCTAAATCATATTATTTTTTTTATAATTTTTAGACATCATATAAATTAAATTATTAATGACATCATGATGATGCAGCGATGACCTAATTATTTAACGATTTAAATAAAATGGAAAGATAATGTAATATCTAAGACCTAAACATGTACAAAACATATTGGATGAGTGGATTTAGAACCCTTATCACCATATCCTCGAAAAAAATCAATGTGGGACCTCTTAAATCCGAATAAAATTTTAAAATAAAGTGACTTTTCTTTACCTTCCAAGAGTGCATCTCCTCTCCTCTTATAAAAGGCCCCCACATCTACCTCTTTACCCACACTCCCAAAGCCTTTGGCTCGGAAAACCTCTGCCCATTTTGTCTCTCCACTTCCCTCTCTTACTCCTTGAAACCTCACTTTGGGAAGAAGTCATCCCAAGGAATCCTTTGAGCTCAAACCAAAGGGAGTTACCCGATTTTAAGGTAATGTATTCACTTGAGTCCTTTTTTTTTATTTTGCTTCTCCAACCCCCAAAACTCTTTTTATTCATTTAATTTGTAAAAACTCCAGCATCATAAATATAATAGGATTTTTTTATATGAAGGATTCTAGCTACACTTTCACACACCTACATCCAATGGTTAATGAACATACTGTTTCCGTGGATGGCGAATTTCGGCCTCCCGAAACGATGATCGTTCAACATTTTTTTAACACCTTCAAAGGTTCCCATTAAGATGAAACTATATTTATATATGATATATGATATGGTTATGTTTTCCTTAAGCTTCTGTATTTTTCATTTTGGGAATACCTTTATGGTTTCCATTATGGGTAAACGCGATATTTTCATTTAAGGAAGTGCGGACTACCGCCCCCTCAAAGTGATGTGATTCGTTAATGCCATATGTGGGACGTATAAAGGATGGATTTAATGTTATTATATATTATGTTATACTGGAATTATAATATACCTATATATCATTATTATCCCATTCCATAAAATTATGAAATAGAAATGAATGTAGCGTTCATGCGTACGTACGGCTTACCGTCTCCATGAACGGTGCATTTCATTTCATATCCCCAAATGTAATGTACTATTATAAGTACATGTATATAATGGATATATATGATGAATGATACATATAAATGATGAATATAATTCTGGAATTAAAATATACATACCTCTCATTTAGTTTTAATTCCATTAATATGACATAGAAATGAAAGTAGCGTTCATGCGTACGTACGGCTTACCGTCTCCATGAACGGTGCATTTCATTTCTTACCTCTAAATGATTATGTAATATTATAAATACATGTATATCCTGGATATATATGATATATATGATATCCAAATCATGAATATAATTCTGGATTTAATGAACATTTGACCACACGAACAACATGTAATTGTAAGAAGTCCACTTTCGACTTAAGAACCAAATATCGACAAAACAAACATTATTAACTTAAATTATTACATAATGTTTATAACATGGAAATAAGTGATATAAGAGGAATAATGAACTAGAAAAAGGTTTTTAATAAAGTGGAAATTAACTCATGTTTATTATTCAGGATGTTAATGAATGATTGAGTCAAGTCGGACCCGAGGTAAGGGATCCTACTCGTCTCTTTCTTTTTAAGTACACACTTTTATGTCATTCCATTTAAGATCATCGTTATTATGATTGGGATGTTATTTTATATTAATCTTACTGTAATTTTTTTGTTCATATGATGAGAGACCCTATTCTCTCTCATCAGTCCATTTTGGATGTTTTGAGTGGCACCGTTAGGCTGCCGAATTTTCGTAAGAGATCTAACCTCTCTCTTTCTCTTTAAGTACTCTCCTTTATGTCACTTCTTTTAAGCTCTTCTTTGTTATGATGGGGGATGTTATTTTATATTCCTCTTTATGTAAATTTTATTTTAATGTGATGAGATACCCTATTTGATCTCATCAATCCATTTTTGGATGTTTTAAGTGGCGCCGTTAGGCTGCCGAGTTTTCATAAGGGATTTTTCATCTCACATTTATTCCCGTGAGATTTATGCTACATTTTCTACAATTTACTTTTAGTGGTGTATTTATTGAACATTATTTTACTCATTGTGTAATATTATTTCATTTATGAGTATTTACATCAATGTTGTATTGTCCTTATTTCACGGGGCGTATGTTTCGAAAGATACCCATGTCGGTAAGGGAACCTTTCACCCTCCTCTTTTTAAAAGTCTTATTTTGTTATGTCTTTTAATTCACATAATATTATTTTGGGATATGTTCTTCTATATCTTTATTGATTTAAATTTTATGTCCAAGTGATGAGATACCCTTTTTATCTCTCATCAAATCTTTTTATGAATTTTGAAGTGACGCCGTTAGGCTGTCTAATTATTGCAAGGGAAATTCTTAACCCAATTTCGATTCATTGGGATAAACTTGTACATCTTGAATATACTGTTCTATGATTATGTGTTAATTTCCTCTGATTTTTTTACATTTGATACCCACTTATATTTCGTGTATTCGTTTGTCACACATAGTTATGTAACTGATTTATCCTTAATCCAAGGATACCGTCTTTGTATGGGACTTTGTCTCAATCTCCTTTCATTGAGGCATATTTTGTTTTATACACAACATTCTTTTATACAGTGTATAAACCCCTTTGACTTTTACATTTATCCAAAAGAAATATTTTTATACGAAACATTTTACTAAACGAAAAAAGGGAATGTTTTTGTCGTACGTATGCGGTGACAACGAATTCTCCGCCGCGGTGACCATTATTTGAGTTTCGACATCCTCTACAAGACATACCTTCTTTTTGAAAGAAAAATAAAGACCATGTTTTACTTTTCTTTTATTTTGGTATTGAAAATGGTTTTCATAATGTATTTATATCAATGTGTTGTATTGATATCTTGTTATTGAAAGGTGGAAATGTTATGTTTCCTTTATGCATGTTTTATGTGATAAGATTATGTTATGGGGCATTGTTATGAAGACAGGTGGTTCCGTGATAAACTAAGGTCGGGTGAGCCCGATATAGCTCTCCAATGCATTGGGTAACGCGAAGGAGTGAAACGTTACAGTTTCTCCGAAGAGATTTAGGGAATATACTGTGATGGGGATTCTTAAACGTAACCAATAGGGTTACTCCCTACATAAGAATGTTATGAATGCCTCAAGTTACCTTTATGTCTTATGATTTCTATGATTTATTCATGGTTTTATGAGGTATGTTAATGTGCCTATGTTTTATGGGTAAAGTATGATTTCATTCTTATGTATATATGAACTCATGTTTCCTTTCCATATTTTTATAACCCTTACTGAGCTTTTTGTGCTCATCCCAAGTTTTTGAAATGTTTTTCACAGGTCAAGGTAAATGTACATGATGTGATGATAGTGTCAAGGATGTGTCAAGAAAGAATCCGTGTTTTATTTTAAATATGTTTCCGTTGATTGGAAGTATGAATATTGTCTTTTATGTAACCACTTTGTTTAAATGTGGAATGTAATGCAAGTTTCATGATCTAATTCTCTAAAACTCTAAACCTAAAAAGATCCTCAATGTGTAATCTTGTAATAACTCAAGATTAAGTAAGGTTTATGGCTGGGGTCTTATAGAATGAAAATTTTTATTGTATAAAAACTACACTAGAGTTATTTTATCCTCCCATATATGAAAAAAATCTAGGATACAAGCATATAGCATATCCCCCAGAACCTGAATGGTCCGCTCAGTTTGGGTATTCGTCTGTCGGTGAAATGATGTGCTCAAGCGCAGTTGAGTCTGAAACGCATTCTAAAATCCCTTCCATAAGCATAATGTAAATAGATCATCATGATCTATGAATATCATCGATGGGATTCCATGGAATTAAACTATCTCTTGCATGTAGACGCGTCCCATTTTCCCTATTGAACTCTTCTCTTGAATCAGTAGGAAGTGGGATGACTTGGTTAGTTAGTCAACAATCACCCATATGGTATTGTTCCCCCTGCCCATACATGGGAACCCTATCACTAAGTCCATATATATCCCATCCCACTTCCATATTGTAGCTCAAGGGGTGGATTCAAACCCACTAGAACCTTGTTCTCATCATTTACATGATTATATGTGAGGCATCTAGAAATGAACTCTAAAACTACATTCATCATCCATATCTACCAAAACTAATGTTTTGTGTCCTAGTACATATTTTCTACACTAGGATGTACCACCAATGGGGATTTATGGAACTATCTCAAGACCTAATTCTGCAACACCACAGGTACCACTGTGTTCCCTCTAAAAAGAATGAATTTCACCCAACCATTCTAATATTCATCAAGGGGATGCTATGTGGAAAAATTAGCATGAAAGTCTCACAGTTGGTATCTCTATGTTGTGCCTCCTTGTATCACTATAAAAGTGGAGGGGCGAAAACGATTGAATGGAGGTAATATGTCCTATCTCCATCCATAAAGGATATCCACATCCAAGACAACTTCTTTGATGCCTCGCTCTGCAGTTGTGAACTAGATCTCTTATAGAGAGCATGTCCCACCAAATTCCCCTTTCAAGGAGTATATAAAATCTAAAAGTGATTGCCTTGGAGGAACTCTATCCGTTGCCTCTGTATTAATTTCAAATTCATTTCAGAGAATATGTACTTCAGACATATTTTTGAATATTAGAGAATAAATATCTCGCCCATTAGGTAGTGTCACAACATCATAAATGTGAAGAATATCACTACAAACTCAAAAACATGGGTCAAATAGTTCTGCTCGTGTGGTCTCAACTATTGTGGACCATAGAAAATCAATGATTTCCATTACATTAGGACACAACCAAGTCTTATTCCTGATACATATTAGATCACCACGTACATGACTCCTAACTCTGGTAATCTCAAGAAGGGAGCGCTCATAAATCTCTACTTAAACTACCAAAAATTATCCTATCACATCTCTGTCCACATAAAAGGTTTCCCTCTCATGTTAAAGCTATCAAGGGTGATTATAATCTATAAAATTTAGGTACAAACCACTGATAGTACGTATCCAAAACTTGAAGACTCCGCACCTCAGTAACACTATTGGGTGGTTCCCAAACAACCACCACATCTATCACTGCTATATCCACTGTAACTCCATCCTATGAAATGATGTGTCCCATAAAATGGAATTCCCATATCCATAAATGAAACTTAGAGATATTCCATTAATGATGGTTCTCTTATAGTGTGTCTATGACCATCATTAATTGTATCACGTGCTCCTCCTCATATTTTTAGTACACTATGACGTCATCAATGAAGACCACCAAGAATCGGTCTATGTAAGGTTGGAAGATTCTATTCATGCTTCTCATGAGCACTAATTGTGAATTTTTCATGCCAAACGGCATCACCATGTACTCAATGTTTCTATAACCACTTCTAAAATATATATTTAGTTAACCTAATCCTGTACTCAGAGATGGAGATATCCAGATCTAAGGACTATCTTCGAGAACCACTGCACCACATTCAACATATCAAAGATGTCATTGATCCTTGTATGTGGATACTTGTTCTTCACAGTCACATGGTCTAGGCATCGAAATTAAACCAAAAACCTCAAACTAATATCTTCCTTCTTGGAAAACAAAAATGGGGTTGTCCCGGGTGAACCACTAGGTATCATGAATCCCTTCCTCAACAGGTCCTCCAACTCTACCCTTATATCACAATGCTCTATGGGAGAAATCTGATATGCTGGTGTAGATATTTTTTCTTCTCGGGGTATAGATAAATTCATAATTCTACCGCCCTTGGAAATGGTAATAATAAAACCCTCTCAGAAAATACCTTCTCATATTCTTCCACCACTACTTGAAACTCGGGACTCATATCATCCAGTACATTGTGGGTCATGCTAGCCATCTATTGTGCGATCTGGTGCACCATTCGATTTGTGAGTCTCTCATGCACTACATGGGTTTCCATTTCACTAAAAAAATGTGGTCCCATAACTACTAACACACCACGCTATGTGACTAAAACCATCATTACGATCATTGACTTTAGGTAACTAGTCCATATCGATAATGACATCATAAGGCCTCGACAACTCTACCAATATATCCCAACCAAAACTCTCACCTAAAAAATTAAGTTCACACATTTGTTACTAGTGTGTGATCATCGAATCCCCTACCATAGATGTCTATAAATGTAATGGACCAATCAACATTTCCACCCGAATCTCCAAGTCTCAAACATGGGTCCTTGAAGGAAAATAATTCTTGACAATTATGTCAATCAAAACTGTATCTAAGTTGGAAAATAAATAGATCATACCTCTAATAATCCCTAGATTCTTGGTATCATAAGTCCCCATCACCTGATACTAGACTCCTCCATATCCACCAGCTCCCAAAGCCTATCAATGACCAGCAGGGGTGGTGGTGGTAATACATTGAACCTACAAAATAAAGAGGCTATAAAAGTGAATGCACAAGTTTTTAAAACTCATTTCAAGAAAATAATACTTGAATGGAAAGGTATTGGACATCTATATGAAGTTATTGGATCACACCTCTACATCCTTGTCTCTCTAATAATAACCTATTCTCAGTTCACCTAGGAATCCCTCTAAGCATTGATTATCTTCACGAATCCCTGAAACAAACAAGAAATGAATTTGCTGGGTGAGTAAATCAATACTTAGTAGGACACCCCAAAACCATAAAGGAATACCAAAAAGAAATACATGAAGTATAACACAAATAAACAATTAAAATATACCACATATAAATACATTATGTATACCACAAAAAAAATGCATACCACAAATAAATAGTAGAGTCATCTCACACAAGTATTAGTCTGTGGTACAAAAAATAGGATCATCATACATATTCCATGAAACACCCAAAATTGATAAGTAATGTTGTCTCAATGTGACAATCAGTACCAATAAGCTACATGGTTTCGGTAAGACACCTAGTCTTGTTAAGAAACATAGTCTCGGTATGTCATGTAGTCTCAAAAAGTCACGTTGTCTAAGAAAGTCACATCCAAACATAGGATTCCACTCATAGTACACTCATTCTGGGAGAACCTACGCCACAAGATATTAATTCATATTTACACTTCAACAAAAACCCACTTAGAGTAAATCAAAAGGACCGACTCATCATAAGGGTCCCAAAACTGTAAAAATCTCATCAAATAAACTAATGGTTTGATAGTTACATGGATTTAAAATTTAGAAGGGGGTCCACCAACTCAGGGACTGACCTGGCAATCAACCACCCCATGGTTGCTAGAGATACCATTTTCCGATGACATCTCCCCTGAAAGTGGCTCACGACCGACCACCACAGTCAACCACGACCTCGTTCGGTATATTCACTTGAGTCCGACCTGACATGGGGTTCGACCCAACTTATTGGGACTAACCTGGCTCTCAATGTCAACCCAGACCATTGGGCCCATTGGGCTGCCAGACCCACACAACTAGGCCACCTGGGTTTTCCTGATTCCTCTAGTCCAACCCACATGAAAGTGGTCTGGCTTGTCCACCGCATGTGTTCCACCCTGACCATGTTCCCACGGTCAATACGATATTGTTCTGCGTCCCATGTGGTTAGTCCGCTACATCTGCGCACCCCCCACAAGCTCAGTGGTCCCCCAATCTTCATTGCTACTTAGGGCCACTCATGCGACTAATCCAACCTCTACATGGCTTGGCTACCACCCACATGGAACCAGTCACTACGCCACCTCTTTCATCATAGAACCTAGTTCCAATGGACGCAAACCTTGCTTTTATGCTCCAATTTTTGAAACGGAGACACATCCATGATCTGCGGGTCCCGAAAATCACTTCCTTTGGCTTTAATACATTTTCCCATTACTCTGGGGGTCGGATCTTATTCGAATCCTCCTTGAAATTAGATCTACTACAACAAGGATCCAATGATGTAGAACATGAAGAACTAGTGAATGGAGAATCACAAAAAAACATGGAGGGATATACCTATGTCTTTTTTCGTGTCAGCCTCAATACATTGTCATTAGTACGAAGAATGAAACAAATAAGAAATTACACAGATTACCTCTACTTTTATAACCCCACAGTATAAAACCCATCTCACAAGGGATCAAACCGTGGTTCAACCAATTCATGGGTTGGTCTGTGCTAATCTTAAAATTCGGAAATTGTGAAAGTTCACAAAGAAAACTACACCCAACTTGGAATTTGGTTCCTTTGTTTATGAAGAATGGAGGTCACTTCATCATCGATCCTCGATCCACCGATGTCCATTGGAGAGAGATCCTTATCCAACATTTAGAGTAATTCCAAGGTTATAATGATAACCCGAAATATCCCAACAAAATTTATTTAAAATTAAACTATTTATTCATCTCCACGTAACGTTAAATAAAATAAAACTTCATTTATTTTATTTCTCTAAATGTTAAAGAAATATTTTTCATATTCGACCTACATCATTCGATGTTAGGACCTGCCTAAGGTAATGTCACTACTCTGAATGCAATAGTGCCCTCAGATTTCTGATTTGGGCACTAGGTTAGTAGTTATATCACTTTTTGATGAAAACTATCTAAATGTACTATTTAATATTTTAATATTTTTCAAGAAATATTTTTTGGATCTCTAGGCATCAGAATCACACACTATATCAGTGTGTAGTCTTTTAATAATTCCATATAATATGTAAAAATAATATTGGAAATTCCAAGATGTTACAATTACTATGAAATATTTTATAATTAATCATATTTAAATACCTTACAAACTTTGATCATTAACCAAAATAGATATTAATGTAATTTGACCATGAGAAGAAGATGACCAAATTACATGACAAAAGTGAGGCAAAATCTTTTAAGAAATATTCCTCAACCACAATAGTGTATTTTTATTGATTAATAATAAGTCAATGTTCCAAGATCATCATTATTTCCATCATTATAAAGAATGAACAAAACAATAATAACACCAAAAATTTCATAGAGAGAGAATGTGTATAATTCTATAATTTCATTTAGTAACAATAAATATATGTAGAGGGGAGATAAACCAATAAAGGGAAAAGGATAAATTAATGGGATTGTAATTTATTTTAAAAAAAATCATCATAAAACATTATAATTTAGTCCATTTAATTTCACAACTGAATTTCAAGAACAATATCATTCTATTGAATTTTGTAAACTCTATACCAAAAGATATCTTCCCATAAATCATATAATATTAATTTTTATCAACACATATAATTTTATTTCCATATCACCAATCAAAACATAATAAAAATAATAATTTATTTTTTATTTGGATTAAATACACTAAATTATTACTCATACTATTTCGGTTCAAGAGAGGTCATTACACAAACAACAGATAACTGGAGTTCTTGATTTAACTTTATTGAGTAGTTAAACTATTTCTATAAATTCAATGACCTATGGATGATTAACCAAATTGTAATATTATTATTGAAAATTTAGTGAATTGATAAATTATAATTTAGTATTGCTATCTTACTATATTTAAAATATGTTTTTAGAATCATGTTCCTCTATTTATCAATTGATTACATTCACCCCTACCATATTCAATTTGTATGTTCATTTTCATGAACAAAATTTTCCTTGTAAATGTGTTTCTTCATCCTGTTCTAAATTTCACCTTCCAATCGAACATTTGAAACATGTTGACTAATATATAATTTCATTAGGGTTAAAAAGTGATTTTTACCCAATATTTTAATTATCACATATACTTGGTTTTATAATCCAATTCAGGGAATTGATGGGGTGGTATATGATTCCAATATCCATTTGATCATTATTTTCAATCATGAATTAAATATCAATGTTTTAGTGAAATAATTTTCAAATATAGTGGCTACAATATCTTTACTGGTCTTTCTATATTACTTTTATTACTCCATTTTCATTTTGAATATGGGTCGGTTTGATCAGATAAACTAATAGCCTTTTCTTCAACCCATTTCCCAATATTCACTTATAATAATTTCTTCTATTTAGAAAGTGTCTTATCATATATTCATTTAATGGATAAAAATAAGTATAAGGAAAAACATTTTCCTTGAGTGAGTGTGTGGTTGATGTCATCTATAGTTTATTAAATTATTGTTTAGTACATTCATATGATGGTGTATAGAAATGAGGAATATTTTTAGATACTAAAGCATTATTTTTTGTCTATGTCTCTTAGTTTCTAACCTATTATATAAGAATCTAAAAAAAATCCACTACCTCTATAGAATATTTAATCACCTCCTCCAATTTAAAACATTATTTCACCCATTTATAAGGGATGATTAGAGGGTATATAAAGTTAAATAGTATATTAAATATAGTATACAGACAACTCACTCAAATAAATTAGAGGGAGAATTTGGGGCTATAAATATTCTTATAGAAAAAAAATAGTCATAATAAAATAGGTCTCAAATATAAAATGCCTCAAAATCACCAAATGAAACATGGAATCAATTTTTTGGTAAAAAATACTTAAATTAACTAATAAATAGTATCATCAATAAATCTAATAGGAATGAATTCAATTTTATATTTCTTAACTCTAAAATTCAATAAACAGTGGTAAAGAGATTGAATTATTCCCTACATCAAGGATTGAATGACCTGATCGTAGATAACATTATAGAACATCAATTTTACCAGGGATCCAAAACATTATCCTTAATAATAACCTAATGATTAGGTAACCACATCTTCTATATTCATGTCTGCAATTTTGGTCCAAATTTTTTATCATTTAGATATCCATAGAAACAAATCGATCAAATATATGTTAGAATAAAATAATATAATTAGATTAAAAATATTATTCAAAAAAATATAATTCTTAAAAACAATCATTATAAAAAATATTGACAACATTCCAATGCTTCTAAAGTATCCGGAATAATTCAAAAACATTATAATTAGAAAAGGGGACCATTAGTTATAAAAAACAACTATAATGAAATTTTGATGATAAGAATATATACTAAATCTACAAAAAAAATACTTAAAAATTATATATGTTATCCCTATTGATTTCAATAAATATATGACTTCAAAAATTCATTTTAAATACAAGGAAAAACAACTACTTATAAATAAAATATTAGTTATAATACAAAAATCATGTAATAATTTTTTTATTCATAAATTGGGAAAAATTATAAATCTAATATACTTTTTCTCTCATATAGAAAACATCTATCGTATTATAAATTAAATATTTAATAACATAATATGATTTCCTAGTGTTGGTATGTTATCATTTATCCAATATAGAAAAAGGTATGTTCATTTTTTTTGTATTTTATTTGGAGATTCATTTCTATACCTAAGAGGGATAAATAATTTAAAAACGTCATCTTATATCTCGAATAAAAAACTATTCCCACTTCTATAACAACACTTCTCCTACACCAATACATATAAAAAATTTCAATTATCTTTGAAGATATATAGATAATAATTAAATCGTAACATTGAACACATTTTTTCAATGAAACCCCAATTTAAAAAATCCTTATAAAATAAATATTGGTAATTTCACGCATAGTAAAAAAAATATTCATTCAAAATATTATTTTCTTATCATTTCACATATTTATTTCTCTATCATTCAATCATCATAAATGGATGAATTTTTAAATTATTTATCACAATAATTTATAAAACAGAAAATTCATAATTTAGGATTTATATATAATTGTTTTTTATAAATAGTTGCACCTAGTCCTATAATTGATAATAAGATATTTTTTATAAGACACAATGAGTTATAAACATTTTTCATTAAACATATAGTCTATTTTTAGTATTGAAATTCAACATATAAAATGTGGTCTAACATATTTAATAACATTAGATATAATAAACATAAAATATTTAATATTTATGTTTAATATATGAGAACAACATCACATATAAAATAATGATATTCCAAAAATACATTATTATAGAGGAATTTTTTAAAATGATGATTTAATTATATCATTATTAACTATATGATTAATGATTGTAATGGTAACTGACTTTCAAAACAAATTACAATATGATAAATATTTTATTAATGAATACAAAGGAAATTATTAGTAAATAGATACAGAACATTAATCAAGATTTTTGGTGTTACACATAATGAATTATTAAAAATAAAAATAAATAGATATTAGATATAATATACTGATATAATTAAATATTTTACTCACCAATAAACATTACAATCACAACGAATCAAAAATAATGTGTGTAGTTTCTTCCATATATCGTTTATATTTGTTAGTAAAATCTATATGTCACTAGTGATTTCAATACAACATTGAACCATTTATGTCATTATATTTATTTCTCTCTAAATTTTTTTTTGTAATGAACAACTGAATGTGTATATATTCACAAAAATCATCATTGAAATGAATATTATCATGGAAATATAATAGGGAAATAAATGTGGAACTAGGTATCTGTGGTTCACTAAAAGTTAGAAAAATAATGGTCAATAGAATAAAAAAAATATTATAAAGGAATTTTATGAGATTTAAATTAGGTAATTAATAAAGGGATGGTAATATTTAACATATATAAAATGGGGTTAACCCACCCCTTTTTGAAAAACACTATTTTCATTGATTGTGTCTCCATGAGACCCCAATGAAAATGTTTAATTATTAAATTTCCATATGCTATGGATTTTTATTCTGAAAATCATGAAGGAGTATGTTTTGAAATGAATATTCTTTTGGGATCCAATTTATTTCATGTTATGATTATTTGTTCTATAAATCATTGAATCACATGACCATTAAATTCCAATTATCCTATAATGAATAAATTATCATTCAACTCATGTTTATATAGGAATTTTTTTAATAAAATAAAATATGGATTTTATCACTAGTATTTAATTGGATTCTTTTATTATTTTTCTAATGTATTCCTTAACGTAAAAATGTATACATATATATTAAAACTAAGGTAACATGGTGGATGAGCTATAATTATACACTACCTAGATCAAAAAATCAATATTATACATTTGTATTATCATCATGTGTGTTTAAACATTCTACCCTTTAGGCCTAGAGAAGTATATCTGAGAAATATTATTTTTCAATGTTCAAATAATATTTATATTAATTCGAAAACAAATTTTATTTATTCCCCATTTATCATCATTTTCGAATCTACACATGGATAGTTTGAATCAATTCTTGGGAACCATTTACCATCACATATCTTGTCATATGAATTGACTATTTAGTTTTGTAATTAATTGTTCAGTCTTCGCTCACACATTTACATTAAATTAGAATCTGTTTTCAACAATTATTTTGGTCGTTTGTGCTAATCTATTTGTGGTATAAATTCTTATAACACATGATCTTGTATTGAAAATATATTTAAAAAAATCTTTTAGTGTATCATGAATACATGTTTACTATAATAATAATGATATTTGACATATGGGAATGGAATGAACATCATGTTATTTTCAATAGAAATGATAGAGTGTAATTAATCTTTTGTTATAACAACTCATTTGGTATGGTGAGAGGTGTCTTGAACATATATTTGAGGTTATAGTTCCATCTATTAAACGTTATAATAACGATAAAAACAATATTTATTAAACTTAATAAATAGTGAGGCTTATTCATCATATGTCACATTATAACAAAATAGTCCCTACATTGATGACCTATGTTATTACATACTAAAATGAAAAAGTCATATCAAGGAATGTTGTAAATGAAAACATGGGGATGAATATAGAACCAAATTTCTAACTCAATTATAATATAATTAAAATAAAATTACAAACTCAATGTCTACTGTACGTATATTGCATGTGTAAGGAAATGAGTTGAGTGCTCTAATTATTTTTTTAGACTGCTTTATTTTGAAATTGGATATTTGGGATGTCAATAATTTCACAATTTGGGAATCATTCTAGGATATCTATTAGATCATAATGATTTTTTGGGTGGAAATTTGTTTTAGTATCATATTGAAAATATATCTTCATACTCTTGGATTATTACTAATAATTCTATTTATATAATAAACCATACCTTTATTTCATTGTGGTACACATGGATTAAAATATCTTAACGGGGGGTTATTATATTTAGCTCATTAAAAAATAATTCAGGCATAAATTCCCCATATCATAGTTTTCTAGTTTATTGAATTCATGATATGTTCTATGAGAGGAGTTTATTATAGTGGGGAAATGGGTACTCTAGAAGTAGTGTTCGGAAGATTTTAGTTTTTAGAGCAGAGATGAAAAAATGGGATAGAAAAGGTAATATATATGTTTAAATTTTCTTTCTAAAACTCCAAATTGATAAAAAAATTCCCAAATAATTTTCATCACCACTTGAATGATAAGCCTAAAGGTTTATAAATTAAATTATATTCCATTATACAGTTCTAAGAGTCTTTAAATATCTAGTGAAATGAAATTTTTTCATACAGTTCAAATAGATTTGTATGAATCTCAAGTTTATTATCTATCAATTAAAAATAAAAATATTATTTCTTTTGTATAACCACCCCAAACATTAGAAAATTGAACCATTGGATGAATGGGAGAGATACCCTAGGATTTCCCTATTTGTTACATTCATGATCACTAGGGTAATTAATACATTGGAATTATTAGGTTAGTTAAATACATTGATGTATAGAAATATTTTAATAAATATAGAATATTTTCAAATTATATAGCCCTATCTAGTTATTACTAATATTTTTCATATGAAATAATAAAAATAGACCTAACCCTACAATATGTTAATTTATATGATGATTAATGGATTGTATAAGCAAATTAATAACACCATTATATTTTAAGATGGTGAAAAAATGTATGTTTTATCGATAGAGGTATGATATAAGAAGATTTCGGGGGTTTATAATGTTTGGTTGGAATTGAAATGGATGTATGGAGTATGGTGATTTGTAATAATGAAAATTATAATAAGTTTTGTAAACTATATCATACAATCTTATACACGATTGTTTTGATATATCTATTTATATTTTTATTAGGGGCCCAGAATGGGGATGGAAAGGACGGAATTATAGTAAATTTTGATTTTTTAGATTTTTGGAACCACATTTATAAATAATAAAATACCATAACTAACATGGAAATTTATCAAATTTTAATAAACCTATATCAATAACCAAGAAAGAGTGAGGAACATCAGATTCTAAACATATAAGGGGAAGGGAATGAATAACATGAAGGACCTATAGTGACATCAAGTGTGTGATTGTTTGATACTAGTATAAATGTGTAATTTACAATATAACTAATTTCAAATATTACCAAAACTTTGAAATACCAATTATTTTCTATTATAATGAGTTATCACCTACATCAAGATTTTGAAACTAGTTTTTACCAAACCATAGAAACCACTTGTATAAAAAATCATGATTTTAAATAAATGAGATTGCTATTATAAGATATCCTCATAGATTGACTCAAAAAAGTGAACCTTTCCGTAATTCTTCTTTTAAATCATAAATTACAAAACCTAAACTGATATTTTCCAAAAATAAAGTAATAAATGCCAATCCTAATACATATATCATATGAATATAATGATTTTAATTAATATTGTGGTAATTATAGAAATTATTCTTGTAGTATCTCTAAAACATGATTAATCCAAGGATAAAGTATATAATATTATGGAATCTATATAAGATAAAAAAAATACTGAGACTACACTATGAGTAAATGGATGAAATTGGGTATTAATATATAACCCATTAAGGGATCACTTCTCAAGACCAATAATGTGATTATTTTAAAATTTTAAATATATCAAGCCTTATTATGAATATTTAAAAATATAAGATAAAACAATCTTTATTGAGACAATAGAAAGGGATATATGGCCATGATCACTCTCTCAACTAATTTTTTTTGAAGATATAAGTGCACCAATTCCTATGGGGAATGTTATAGGCTTCAAGACCCTGTGGGATGTGTATAAACATTATTATAGAGATTTATGACCCCACTTTTTATAATATATCTCACCATTCAAGTAATTTGCATCCTTTCACAATTTTTAATATACTTCACCTCAACATTCTATAGTTCAAGGGTATGAGTAAATCAAAATATTAGTCATTCACACATCAATAGTGATTATAATGTACTAATATTATGTAAGCATATCATCTATAAATACCTAAATCTCATTTCTTAATATATTTAATCTTAATCTCTCTATGAAGACAAATGGGATATAAGAATCCAATTGGTTTATCTCTAAATAGAAAAAATCCTAAATTCATACAAGGCTGAAATTATATTCCATTGTCTTTAAAGAATAATTTCACTCAATATCCTATAAATGGGATTCATTCTTTATCTATTTCCCTTTTCAATATGCTATAATCATTTCATATCAAAAATTATCATTTTAACACTGTTCCTTAAAATTTAAATCCACAAGAAATTAAGGATCCTCATATCAGTTAATAAAATTGATATGGTAAAGTATTGTAATGGTTATAAGAATATAAAGGGACAAAAAAATAGAGCATCATATACGGGTTATTCTTTAGAAAAATACAGTAGGTGGATATTTCTAATGAGAAATTTGTTTAGAAACCTCCTTTATTGAATTTGTTTTATCTTCATTGTTGAATCATATTCTAAATGTGCTCTATACATATAATATCATTCTTTTTTCATATAAAATACAATATAGATACTATTGACTAATAATTATAGGATTAATGACTATCCTAGTATCATATCATTAAATAATAAAAGTGATTTAATAACTATAATAATGATAAAAGTAGGGGAGAAATTTATAGATTATATAGGTACTATCATTAATGGTTTTTTATATTATAAGATTATATTTGATATTCTTAACACTCATACATAAAACTAAAAAAAACCAATTTCAGTTATAAATGTGAAAACTGTGAAATAAATATTTCTACATGTTTGGAAATATATGGGTTATTCAATGTAAGAGTTATGAAATGTCACCATGGGTAGCTCAGCTAGCTTCCTTTCTTCAATTCACTCTGATTTATTAAGAAATTTTATAGTCACCCTATTTTTAAGGTTATGATATAGTCACTATTTTTATTGGATCCTATGTATTTTTATTCAATTCTAGATAAAGGAAAGGTTTGATATAAAAAAATAATGCAATGATAAATATAATTTTTCTATTATAACATAAAACATTTTGAATGGTTGTAAAATACATGAACTAGAGTATTATAATGAAATACATTCCACTAAAAATTTAGAATTACCACAAAAAAGTACAAAATTATATTATGTACCATTAGTGTAATCCCCAAAGTAATATTTCCAATTCCTGACTTGGTACACTAATATACTATTTGAAAATCCCTAAAAAATACTAAAAATGCTTCCTGAAACATATATCAAGTCACTTAGGAACTTCTATGGTGTTTCATGATGCATTTCAAATATAAAAATACATGTGGTGTTTCCATATGTCATCCATAAGGTTGTTTTATCTTGTCTAATAAGGTTAACTTATTGGTGAAATTTTAGGTCAATAAGGTCATGTAGTGGAGATACATTATGAGGGTGGTGATTCAAGATATAAAAACATATTCTAAAATAAACCACTTAATCCTTAAACTCCCACCACCATAAAATATCTTAACTAAATGATTTGTAGGGTCATGGTTTTTCATTAATTATGATAATTATTTGTTTTATATTAATTTTAACTTTTCCTTGATCAAATTTATTCATTTATTAAATACTCCACACACAGTACATTATACCTCATGGAATGTTAGTAAATAATGTGCATAAGACATAGCATTTTACATGGTTCACCTATAATTGGTTACATCCAAGGAATACATAATGATAATGTGTTATATACAAAATATATTAGATAACCTAATTTTTGGTGGGTTTAGGGAAGGTATTCCCATGATAATGGTTACTCCATTTTCATTGATTTTTTGATGGATCACTATTACCGATGAGTCACCCTCTCCCTCCTCTATATATACTCATTACACAAGAAAGAAAATAACAATAGAGTACAATAATGAATAAAAAAATATGGCCATTATTATTGATGAACTATATGTAAAATAGTTCTACTTGATCCACCGTTTCTTTTATTTCCTCTCATAAAATTTATGAATATTAACATGAGATAAGTACTGGTTTTCATGAGATGGCATTCAAGACAAATTAAAGAAACAACTCCCCTTTCCGTGTTTGAAAATATATTCTACATGAAAAATTTATCTCTAATATATTATTCCTTATATTTTCAAGAATTACTCTATTTTATTCTGTAATATTCATTCAATCTCTTAATATATATTCTGTTATAGTGTTAGTATCCAATGTTTATAGGTATAGATATCACTATAACTTCAATATTTCGATAATTTTATTTTTTCAAATTGAACAAAATATTTCCTTGATTAAATTCATTAATAACGTCAAATATTATTTATTTTATGGGGAAAAATCATCCATCACTATTCATAAAATTCAGGAAAAATTAATCCTCTAAAATATCTTATTTCTCTTTTAAATGATATGAACATTAACTAGAAACTCTTCATGAATTGACCATCATATAATACAACTATCAGAATCATGCTGCACTATCTCCATTACAATTAGAATTACGACATCAAAATATAATAGTTTTAGTTTTTAAAATATTGGAATATATATATTTAATACATCCTGGTGAAATCCAATCTCTATAGATCAATTTCTACATTCTAAAAGAATACCTGAATTTCATGGTGTGTGAATCACAACACATGCCTTTACTTTGGGGAACATTCTCTTGTGAACTAATGTGATTATTCTTCCCACAATCCACCCTCAATCATCATGTCCAAAAAATTACTATTTTTCATATCTATTGGGTCTCTATTTTAAAATATTTATTCTTATGTTTCACTATTTTATCATCGATTCATTCTTCATAGCACATTCTCCACCTTTTTTAAAACATTTTAATAATATATAGGAATATCAATGTCTGGTACCTTTTTGATGGAATAATAACTATTTCATATATATATCATTCCAAAATAAATTTTCATTCGATTATTCTTATTTTTTGGGATTCTACTTCATGGAATATTGGACATTACTATTTTGTGCTCTCTACCATTTAGGCCAGAATATCTTCAAAGTTACATTAATGTTTATAAAAAAATTTCTATAATTATTTTAGTATTTTTAAAATATTTTTCATCTTAGGAATTTAAAAAAAATATTTTATTTCAATTTTATTTCATTAATTAATATAAATAGTCTATTTATATGGTGAAAACCACCTAGCCAACTTTTTTTTCTAATTCAAAGCAAGTTCATCATGAATGTCTTCCAATACATGAGTCATTACCACAAATCATGCACATAATTTAAAACCAAATATAACCTATTTAATATACTATGTAAATATTCCTCAAATATATTATTATTATTTATGTATTTCTACCATAAAATTTCACAAACTATCAACTATAACCAGCTTTTACACGAGGAATGAATTTTTTTATGGAAACTTCAAGTGAACCTATATCTTTGGAAATTTTTATCAATTATAACAACATATATTTTACTCACTATAATCTCTAAAATAAAATCACCCAAATCAATGACTGAAAATAAATCTATAATAGGTAGTAAATAAAATATATGTAGTATTTTTATGCCATTTTTATGGTTTACAAACAAATTGGTACCTACTTTATTGATTAAAAATATCACATAATAAATACTATAAACTAAAAGAAATTAATTTGGTTGAAAGAAAAGACAAATTCATAAACTCTCAATTAGAAGATGAAAATATCCCATTTTTTATTGTTGACAACCACTACTCTTGATCTCAACAACATATTTTAACATTTGATAGAATTGAAACTTATAATAGTTAGTATATATATTCATGTGGATTTCAACTAAATATTTGAAATAAAATCCAATGAACCACCTCACCTAAATGTAAAAATTTAAAATATTTAATAAAACCTTCACTCTGTGAGATAGGGGATTCATGTTTTAAAATTTTCACCTTTCTCCCATAGTGTTATTAATGTTAGACGGCAAAAAACACATTTGATAAATATAGTTGGGATGTTATGGAAAATAATTGATACAAAAGAATATACAAAATGTTCATAAAATTACACCCTCTATTAATACAACAATTATAGTAGATTTAGAGAAACTAAACTCCTCTATTTCAATACAAATCAAGACTCTTACCATTTCTATATTTTTCTTTTATATTTTTACGAAAACTAATTTTTTTAAAAAAACCATATTTCAACTATTGTTTCCCTCCCAAAAATTATATGTTATTTAAATCATCCCTATGAAACTAATAATTATTAAAAACTCCAATAAATATTTTCAGAACTATGTTTAGGAAACATGATTTTAGGTTTACAATATAGATTTTTTTTCATTCCACTCACTTTCATACAAGAAATTTATATAACAATATAGTTATGTTTCTATAAAATATTTTCATTTTTTGTATCAATAAAAATTTTAAAATAATATCAATGATTAACTATGAAGAAATAAGTGTGTGAGTCAAACTATATAACCTTCTGAAGGATTATCTCTAGAAACTACTCTAATAAAAAAAATCTGCACTCCCCCACTATATTTGTTTGATTAAAAGGAACACATATTCCAAATAATTGGATAAGACACCCATCAATATCACATATCTATTACCAGATATATAATTTATTCTTATCCTTTGTGTTTTCCATATTTAGTAACTTTTGAAATCTTAAAGAATTCACATCATGTCAAATTTGAGTTTAAAACAAATAAATAATTTAATTAACCTTTGTTACTAATAATCCTTGTTGGTGTCTACTCCCATAATCAAGGTCTGATTAAAATCTATTGATATTAACTATTAACACTAAAAATTAAATTAAACATTAATTCCAACTGTGATTTCTCTAAAAACCATTGGAATTTCTAATTATTTAAATTTTAGATTCAATGTTTCTTCCATCAAGTCTTCCTCATGATTTTATCTCCCCCTAAACATGTCATACATTAATAATGATTAAATCATTTAAATATATAGGTTTTTGGTATTCCATAACATTACTCAAATTGATGAAAAGTTTGAATTACTTTTTAAAATGATTTCCCTTTATTCTTTAGATTTGAATCCATTTTGGGATTTAAAAAAATTAGTATCAAATTCCTTATTATTATCCTTTGGATTACACTTTTAGTCATGGAAAAATTTCCTTGTGTTTCTTCCTAAGTAAATTGTTACATAAAGGGATTATAAAATCATCACCACTCATTCATTCATTGTCCAAACCATCCCACTGAATTACTTCTCCCTGAATGATTCATTTTTTCTCTTTATCTATAACTTCATTTGGTACATCTCTTACTTAAGTGTAGTATTGTCACTCTATTAACTATTCAAAATACTTTTATTTTTCTTTAATGAAATTTTTTTGTTTAACAAGATATTTTAATCTCCATATTAAACAAATTTTAGTATCATGTCTTCGTTTGACTAGTATAGGAAATATATTTCTGAACAAATATGTTAATCTTTATATGCATATAGAATTGATCATTCCATTAGTCGAACCTTTCATACAGTATTTTAAGAAAATATGATTAGAATGATAATAATTATAAAAAATCATATCCACAACAACATTTTTTTATTGTGAATATATTTTATAAATTTTATATCAACATCGTAGTATGAAATTTAATCCAATGATTAAAAAAAGATATAAATATGGCCCAAAATTGCACAATTAATGTACATTCCACCAAAATAATTATTTATAAAACTAATTGTTTTATACTATCCACTTTTGTAGAAATATAGGTATGTTTTTCTATTCAATACATTTGTTATAATATTCAAAATCAAGAAACTCTAATTATTTTTTATGGAAACAACCATGAAATAACTTTTATTATATAGCATGGGTTGTGCTCAATCACAACTAATGTTGTGTTTCCAAATAGAATATATCCTTTGCGTATCAATCATTTATCATTACTCTCTTCTAATTTTGTAATATTATTCCTTAAATCAAAATTTATTTCCAATGTCTAATGATTTAAAAATATTATCCTTTATTAAAATTATTGTTTTTCCTAATTGATTACTGTTAATCCATATTTAGAGACCTTTTAGGATAAAGGATTTTTAGAAATATTTCTTATAAAATAGGGTTAGATACACAAGAAGTGATTAAAACCCCACCGCGAGGAATGTGGATACACTAGAATGGTTTTGGATGAATCATAATGAGGAAATCTATTGGAGGCTAAATTGTAGTGTTATGGAAAATGAAACAGTGTATGTTTCCATTTCCATTATAGATGGGTGGAATGGCTTTGGTATTTGGTAGTTTCATTTTTAAGTGTATGTTACACACTTTAATTCAAGGATTTTTTTTGAATTCAACAAGTTATTAAATTAAAAATGGAAGTGGGAATTAAATAATCTCTATACAAAGGCCTTCCTTGTGGGTTGATAGCTCTAAAATCATCAATTATTCTCTTCATTCAATGAAATTTCATAACATTAACTGACTAAAGACACACTGTTTTTCCACAGACCTTGCCTCTATGTCCTTGTGGATCAAATTGTTGAGTGTTTTTATGCCAGAATCATCCTCTCTACACCATTGGGGTATCTTTCCAACTTATTTATAAACCAAGACCCTCCTTTTTGTACTATGGTGGTACCACCATGAACCACTATTATATGGTTTCTAGCACGCACCATGGTGATTATTTTCTAACACACAGTCCACACTATAGCTACTTCCTTGTGTTGTTGATACCCCAAATTTTTAAGAAGTTCCTCTAATATAACTTATGCTTCTTTCTAGGGGCAGTTCTCAGGTACGAAATTGTTTTACCATTAGGTCTTCTTATCCCCACATTTCTATAAAACCCATGAAAAGTTATATTTTACTCTTTTAATAAATCCTTAGAATGATATTGTTCTAGTTGTTGTGGAAACATGAATTAGATATTGTAACCTTTGATAGACACTGACATGGATGTCAATGACTTGTGGAAGGAAGTTCCTTACCTATTTGGAGCACATTTCACATATTTCCATACTAATATTTATGTGTAGAATATTGATATTGGACTAAATTGTTATCTCATTTGTGGGTGTGTTTATGTCTCCCATGAGAATTGTTGTGATTTTTGATTCCATGAGAGATACTAATGTAGAAACTTACCATGTTTTATTACGATCACATGATTTTATGTGTGATCCTATTTACTCATCGTGATATTATATTATTTATTGTGTTTTCAACATTTAAGTGTGTTACCCTACATTGGAAGTTGTGAATGGAACTTGAGACCAGTGGACCATTGTGACATATTTATCCCTTAGTGATGGAGTTCATAGAGTTGTGACTGTGGTGATAAGGATCTTGATCAAAGGAAGAGGTAAAATGTATCCATGGTTTTGTGTTGAGGATATACATGAGGTTTTCATGATTGTACATGTTTCATTCACTATGTGGTATCTAGTTTGATATGATTACTAGATATTCTAGAATAGTGGACATCAGGTGACATGGTCCTCTTAATGGGTAAATGACACTCAGATTCTTGTTCACATGACACCGTATAGTGGTTTGTTTGGTTACTACTAACTTATTCCACTATCTTCAAGCATGGAGATGATGTAGGTACAAATAGGTGTCCTTAGAGGTTGTGATATCACATGAAAACTAAATTGTTTACTGTATGTTTATTAATGTTATGGATTTATCATTATTATGCCATAAAATTGTTATACAAGATCATATTTTTTTGATGACACATTGGTGGTGACATACTGAGTCTTGTACTCACACACTACTCTGGAATTTTGATATGCTTATAGATTTCCCTAGGGATCTAATGAAGGGAAAGGTACTTGTGGTTCATAGTTGATTAAGGGAGGATAGAGATAGAAGTAGACTAGGATGAACTTATATGGACCCTATAGTTCTATTATTTTTTATTTTCATCTATTACTTTGTACATGATTTCCACATTGGGGGTGTTTTCCTATATATCATGTATTCCAAATATTTAGTTCTACATTATTGATATGATGTTTAATTATGCTCGTTATTTTTATTATTAATCTGATGAAATGATAGAGAGCGTACAATCCCCCCCATTGGAAGACTATGTCCCTCGCTATTAGTCGGCATCCCCTTGCATATAGGGAGTAATGAACTGGGTCAGGAAACACCTGTCTCAAACTCGATGTTTTGGGTTAAAGTGTTACAAATTTGAATGTTAGGATTAAGATTCACTAAATTATTATTATATTTTAAAATATTTCGAATATTGTAGACAATAGATAATACAATTAGGAATTCGGAAGGGGAACTATTTCAGTGTTGGGCCATTACTATAGTGTGGACCTCCGAGCATCTATATAGTGGTAACTTATGTTTTTATTGTTACCATTGATAAAACTCACCATGGGTAATACACAATATGTTGATATGTGATTTATGATATTTCATGTATTTTCATGCATCATGACTAGGCATATATACTAACATTCTATATATATATATATATATATATATATGTTTTTATGATTCATGGAAGGTATTTAATTAAATCCATTGATTTGTGCTATCTATTTGGGGTAGTCTATCTTTATGTGACATATAATTTCCATGTTGTTTTGATATATCTATATTAGAATTAATTAATTTTAACTGAACATACTATTATGTTAGTATATATATATATATATATTTATTTTGAGTAATATGTTAGGATATAGACTACGGTTAGTGTTAGGATGGGTATAATATGGGTTGAGGGTAGAATCCTCGGGAAAACCTTGTGTGATCCCATAGAAAGATTAATATCTATTTATGTTTCTAATTGTCATTATATCAGAGATGATTTAACCTCATATAAGTTTGGTGGGACCTCCAGTTGAGCATGTTTCTCCTGATCATGTTGTCACGCATTCTCTAGTGGCATAGGCAATGGTTCCTTACATACTGCCACTATAACCCATGGTGGACTATGATATGGATTTCTAGCTCAATATACCCTACCATTCAGTTCTTTGATTGACCATAAGATTTTGATTATTGGATGGACACCATGGAGAGAATATTCAACCTCATCAAGAAATTATTAGATAGAAAGTTGATGCTGACAATATTCATGCAGTAGTGACCTGCTAATCATTTGTGAGGGATTATGGGATAGGTAGGATGATGAAAGGTAATATCATGGGAGGCCTTCAAGGTTAGGTTTTTAAAATATTTCTTCCCCAGAGCACTTAATATCAACTGATCATAAGTGTTCATAGAGATGAAGTAGGTCCCCATGATAGTATCATCATACTATATATGTTTTATTGAACTCCTCCATTTCACACCACTCATGGCCAGTAATGTGGTTTATAAGGCCATGAAGTTTGAAATTATAAATTGACCCAACCTTAGATTATATTCCCAATGTTTTTATTTATATTTATACCAAGCGGTCCAAAGGAAGGAATGACTATTGAGAAGATTCTGGTGGATGGAAGAACATGTGGGTTTTTCAAATATTCACTAAATTGAAGGGTGTAACTCCTACTACTTCCACGAGTACCTCCTCTAATGGTAAGAAGAAAAAGGTTGAGGAAATTCAACATACTAGTTGAATGTATATAAAAATGAGTTATATCATATAAGTTTCATTGGGAGAAGACCCATAGTGTTTTAAATATGTATGTCTGGACACTATAGTCAGGTTTTCTCATCAACCCAGAATTAGATCTAATATTGTGGTGGGACATGAAATCACTAATAGTTTTTTCACTAGAAAATTGGGTAATACGGGGATAAATCCATGACCAATGAACTATAGTGTGGTCTAACTATCTCAATAGTAGAACTGGATTGGCCATGCACCTCTGGTACGCCATCGTAGGGCTGAGGTAGGTCATTTCTATTCTCTGGATTAGACTCCAACAAATGGTGGAGAAGGACTATATATAGCTCAATGTGTGGTCTTTTTTATATCCACTTTTTCTATTAATTTCATAGATACTAGTTATTGTTGTTCATTCATATCTACACAAGTATTTTTTGAATCATGAACTATCAATCAATATATCATCCAAACCATTCTCTCTTGATACAAAATTGGGATCAAAGGTGTAACATATCATGGTATTACTAGAGTTTCCAATTTTTTTTTTCTGAATACAGATATCTAGGGAAGTTCATAATTTTTTATATGATGGCCATCAATGTAATACTCATCATGAATTTGATAACTGGTTTCCAAGATCACATAGATTTTTATCGTAGAGATGTTTTATTTACTTCTCCATGGGGAGAGAGGTATGTGATTAATAAATAGTGGGATTTGGGAGTAAGAATTGTATTACCAGACATGTAGCAACTCGGGTTGATCGCAGAATCGAGTAAAGTCATGGATCACTTGGAAGGATTAGTGATAACCCTATCATTTTACTTCCTATCATAGAACTCTATTAGAGTGTCATCCTATATGAATTAACAATACATCCTCTAGATAGAGTAATGAAATTTAAGAATGAACTGGTATGAGGTGCATAATCTATTTCAATACCATTTTATCATATAGAAATAATCAAGACGATTTTGATCAAGGTATAGTTGGAAAACATGGATTATGTAGGATTTATCTAGCCATGTATATCTCCATGGGTACCATCTGTGTTTTTATTCCAATAAGGATCCTGGTCGTCCTCAAATATACTTTTATTACATGAAGCTTAATGTGGTGATGATTAAGAACAAATATACCATTCAAAATATTGATGATAATTTCTATCAGTTATAGGGATCTCTGCGGTTATCTATGATTGAAATTCGATTGGGAAATCAATAGTTTCGATTTAGTGAGGAGGACATTGTGAACATGGCCTTTTAGAGAAGGTATGGTAAATGTGAGCACTTTTTGTTGCCATTTAAAATGGGAAAAACCCAATAAGTATTCATGGCACTCATGAATAGGATATTTAACCAATATTTATACTCTATCATCACATTATTCATTAACCAAATCCTCATATACTCACTGAAATCAGAGCAGCATGTTGGGAACCTGGAGGGAATCATAAGTACAATTCAACCACATAGGCCTCACTACATGATGTTGAAGTTCCACTTTTGGATTTAAAAGGAGAAGTTAATAGGAAACGTGTTTTATTGAAGAAATATATCCATAGACCCATAGAAATTTTAGGCAGTTAGGTCGTAGATATATTTCTGAAATTTGTTTGTTATTAATAGATTTTGAGGTTCAATAAGATATTAATGTTTATTTATACACTATATCTCCCAAATATAAGAACCTATGATAGTACTAATGAATAAGGGATTGATGTTTCAGTGGTAAGATATGTTTTAATAGTATTTTATTTATTTAAGGAGAAGGTTTAAGATAGCTCTAATTTTGATAGTCCCTGAGACTGGGATTGGTTATGCAATTTATTGTGATGCATCAAACACTAGTCTGGCAGTGATATTGATGTCGAGCGATATGGTTGTAACATATGGGTATCTTCATCTATGACACCATGAGATTAATTTCCCTACACATACTTAGATATAGAAACTATGGTCCATGCGCTGAAGTGTTGGTGACACTTTCTCTTCAGTAATAAAATTTTCGTTTACACGAAGCACATGAGCCTTTGTTATATATTCACATAGAGGATCCTAAACCTAATATAGAGTCACTATGATGAGTATATATAGAAATTAAACATTGATATAGAATATTAATCTAATAAGGTTAACTTCAATTTATATTATCTTATTCCTATGTTTCATTCCAAATAGAATCTTGGTCAGTGACTATTTAAGGAGCAGTAGTGTTTGATGGGCTAATTGTCTGATTGGATAATGGATGCCTCAATGGGCCAAGGATCAATGACTTGATCTCCCTAGGTAGTCACGTATTCTATTATGGACAAGGAAAGGGATGGATAGAAGTCATTCTTATGGTGTGATTTGATAAGAGAACAAGTATCGCGAACCAAGATAGAATTCCATCAAATATGACACCTAACTTGGCCCGAGACAAGGCCCGAAGGGAATTTCTAATCCCCATAGGCTGGAAACTAGTGCATGGGTATCATAATTATACTTATAGAATGATTTAATCCATTGACATAATAAAAAACCAACAACAATAATAAGTACCAAGCCTAATAACCACAACTAAATATGGTACAACAATTTTTGGATTTAGTGTTTTACAGCATTATCCAAAACTACATATACTACAATGGAATGGAAATAACAAAACTATAAAAAAACACCATGAAGAAAGAGTTATATCACCCTAAATCCACCACCGCCAACAAGTACATGAAGTGTAACACTCTCAATCGGATCCACCATCACCACCACTATACATATTTCCTTTACCTGGGTCATACATAACAAAGTCTACACACACCCAATGGTGTATGTAGGTTGTGAGCAAAATCCCAATAAAATGACACCCAAAATTAATATTATTTTCTATAACATAATAAGACAAATCAACATTCAAACTTCAAATAAAATATTCGAAATATTAATGATAAAATTTTTTGGAAAACATTCTTAAGAAACACTTCATAAGAAAAACGATTTCCCAAAATTTTGTTTACTTGAAATAAAAATTTATATAATATATAACATATACTGATGGATAGAACTACCTAATGTAAGAATAATTTCACAAGAGATCACCTTTGGAAATCCACTATAGGGAAAAAGCACAAGTGTAACCCCATGAACCTCATACCTCTAGGACAAAATTACTTTAACTCAACAACCAATAGTGTCCCCATGCATGATCCACTAGAAGGGATACTTCCTGAAACATCAAGTGGTATACATTTCATAAGACAATATCAAAATGATTACCATTATTGATCCATTAGATAAAATCACTTCCCAAAATTCTAGTGGTCCCTGATCATATCATATTTTTAGTTAGTGTTGTAGCGTTAATCCAGTAAGATGAATCTGGGCCTTGCCCACATCCCAACCAATTAGCCAACTAGTTCTATCTATCCCACCTTGATAGTCAAGATTACCATTCTGATCAAATTAAATTTCACATATCACATAAATCAACACTTTATCATACACATGGAAAACAACACAATCACAAAAGGAAATAACTTTTAACACATTTTTATGTTTTCACATTGATCCAATGATCAAAATCATACATGAAAACAACTATTTTACATAATCAAAACCACATACCATTTAACATGAACACAAAAAGAATTTGTAAATACATTTCTCACAAATTTCAAAACTTATGAAGCCCATATGGGAATAAAACCAGAAGAACACATATGTTATCTAACCATTTCTATGGGAAAGTCCTCCTTCAAAATAATATTAACACTAAAAACATTTTATAACATTATTCAAAAATTCAAATACATATTTAAGGTACATAAAAAAGAATCTTACATGGAAAAGAAATACATTCCTCTTTGAAAATTCACTTTCACCACACAATCACCTTTAAATCTCATTGAAAACAAATTACATAAATTTCACAAAAGGCATAAATCATATTCCTGAAACACCACAATGAATCACCCACGAAACCTGAATACTTTATTTTTTAGGATCATTTTTCATCACATTTACATCTTAAAAACTTTCCAAAACATGTTTAAAACCCTAAAAAATATCTATATAACACATTTGAACAATCATATAAGTAATCTATACTAATATCATAATATAAAAGCATGGAACCAAATACCTCACACTTGGAAACTTCCTAAAATCAATGTAAAACCATAATCACAACACCAAAAGACCCAATAATGGAAATATGAAGCAACACAAATCAATACATCCCTAAAAACACAATATAAATTCATCTGTAGGTCAAGAAACCATCCAGAAAATATGAAATCAAGAAAATGGAGAGAATCCCTAGACGAAGGGTGGAACTAAGAGAAAAGATGACTAATTTAATATTCCATAAAGTTACTATATGAAACAAACCCAAGGATTGATGATCAATAGGTCTAATATGTCTTGTAGGAGGGTACTATGGATGAAAATTTCAAATATGTTGTATATGAGGTGATTTTAGGGTTATATATAAAGAGTGAAATAAGGTATTTTTTTCATTTTTTAATGACCTGGATATGTCACATGGATTACCTGCATGGTTTTCCAACCCATGTGAGAACTGTTCATCCCTCACTGCCTAAGAGGAAAATGCCACATGGTTATCCAACAAGGTTTTTCAAACCATTCACCAAACATGTGATCGCCACTATCCATAATGGAATTTATTCATACACCTACCTAGAGAAAAGTGCAAGGTTTTACCTATCTGTTTTCTATTTATGACCCACCTTCTGTGAAGCCTAAATTCTCTATTTTCAAGAATAATCAAGAAGAAACCCATGGAAAATTAAATGCTGAAAAAAAAGAATACCTCAAAAAAATTATGGTTGCGATAAGTATCCCCACCATGAAAACTTTTCACCCCTATAAATTCACTCTTAAACCTGATCAGAGAAAAAACTAGATACTCTTCTTCAACCCAAGACTTTTTATCCTAATTCACATGTTCATTGTAAAGACCCATAAATTTCAAGGAATTTTTTTTCTTAATTTCTGTGGAATTTAATGAGTCTACGGCTTCTGACAACACTTGATTCTAAGGCCCGGTGTGTCCGGAAACAATTTCTGAAGATTAGCTCAGGTAAATTCAGTGAATGAAAGACTAGGTTTTTTTATCTTTTGAACCGGTGCTTGGAATTGAAATCTGAGGGCATTGATGTACTCGCAGCGCTGGTAATTTCTTAAGGGAACATTTACTGTAGTTTTGTTTTATGCAGGTTTGATGTTATAATTTGCAGTTTAAATAAAAAAGAGATAAATAAAATTGTAAGAACAATTTACTATTTATAAGAATGCCAGTTCCTCCCATGTGTATTTAGGGTTGGGACCCACATCCACCTAACTACCCAAGTGTGGATGTTAGAGAGGTGGGGCCCACACGAGCCCCAACCGTTTATTATCCTCTAAACTAATTAAACCCCCCCCCCCCCCCTTTAATTTCCAATTGCTCCTCCTCCCTCACTCCATTAATGATGATATTTCCTCTCCCTCCATTTAATTAATTTCCAACACATTTAATTAATGTGGTGATTTGAATCATGAAATTTTTTTTGTGTATAATAAAATAATATGAGAAGCCTATATTTTACGAGAGGAGGGCTTCGTTATACTAAGGAGGATTGGGAGAGCTCTTGGGTTTTTGAAAAACACGTCAGTTTCACAAAGAACAAAGCCACTTCAATGAAGAAAGCCAAATCCATGAAGGATGACGACACACTTCATTTTATCCCTCTGCATCAAGGGAGGAAATATAATTGCAGGGAACGCACCAATGACAACGGTTCTTTCCCGACGTTGATGGAGCAGCAACACTTTCCGCATCTACGACGAATGAACAATTTTCAAGGTAGGGGTTTTGTTTTGAATTTCTCCTTACCTTTTTGAGGAACGAATGATTAGTGTGGATCAACCATTTCCCAGTTGATCCGTGGATCACTCGTACATGTGGGTTTGATGCAGGGATATTTTTCAGGTTAAGATATGAGTTTGAATTATTAAATCTTGATTGAAAACTTCCAACGCAGTGGGCATGGGCCAAAGAACAAACTCAAACCTCTGCATACTGTTTGTTTAGGCGTGTATTGATAGGCAATGATGAAACAAGACTGCAACGGCGTATGGAAGTCGTCATAATGAAAAACGGGTCCCGGGAGAGCCACATGCGCAAATGGTGGGAAAATTGGACCACCAGAGAGCATCTCGTGGTCTGCGGAAGGCACTACCCGCACGCCCCGCCGGCACAGCAGCTCCAGCGACCGTAGTAGGAGGTGCGATGGACCCCACGGCCTTGCGGGATATGGGATGACCGAGGGGCGGCGCCAACTGGTGTCGTCGGTGTCAATCAGCTGGGAGGTTGTGCCTCCCCCGCTCTGTGTAACGCTCGTCCGGGCTGGCTGAGCCGCACCCAGCTGCGGTCTGGGCCATGCTCTATCGGCCCGGACCCGGACCCGAGTCGGGTCGACCCATTTCGGGCTAACCCAGGTGGTGTTGGGCCGGGTCAGACCGAACCCAGAACCCCTATTTTCGGACCTTTTTCACTTAAACGGCCATATCTTGATCTAAGGACCACTAATCGACACACCGTCAGTTGTGTTGAATTCCTTGAATCGAGAAAGTCGATTTAGGATATTACAGTCAATATTTCAGTGAAGTTTGGGTACAACTGGGTTGGTTCGATCCCCAAACCAACCGGGCCATCGGAGCGGAAACGCTTATAACTTGAGGACCGGACGTCTGATTGAAGTGTCATTGACTACGTTGGTTTTATCTTGATGAGATGGTTCTATTGGAATAATCTACATGGTATTCAGATGAAATTGTAGTATGGTCGGGTTGGTTTTAGCTTAAAACCCAACTGGGCTCTTATATTGGAAAAGCTAATATCTCACAGACCGGGTGTCTGATTGACGCGCCGTCTCTTGCATTGAGACCCCTATGATGTGGCGGTCCTTTGTGTTACTTCTACAAGTGACTTCAAAGAACATGGAAGTAACGAACAGTAGATCGTGGAGCGGACCCTCCCGGAGATGATAGTATGGTGTGCGGAGATCTAGTAATGGTAGACCTGACGACTGCTTGACCGATTCGACTCGTAGTGATTCGATTATCCCAATGGACAAAGCGCTCGGTATTTGGCGGCAGACCCTGTAACATACCAGGTAAATAAAGAATAAAGAATTTTCATATTTATTAATATTTACGAATTAAATATTAATTTTATTTTAAAGGGTTTTCTATGTTCGATTGCGTACCCGATACGCAACGATGAGTTTCTTTGAAACTTACGTAGCACACTAGTAATAAAATAATATTATTTTAAATGTTAGTTAACAAGTAGCCGTTGTACTGGCGGTAATGCATAGAAATAACTAAAATATGATTAGATATGTTTTTAAATGTTATACATTTACCCAATAAAATATAAAGGCTTAAAATACGGAAAGAGTTCAATTTTAGGGCATATATACTCTAATTTTCACTAAAGGTTCACTTATCACCTTTTAATGGTGAACCGTCATTAAATATAGTTTTGATCACTCTTATACTTTATTTTGGACCAAATATAACTCTTCTTTAGAATCGGGACATCAAAATTTACTTTGTGTAAATTTTTGGTACCTTTCTGATAAAGTTCATTTTTTTATGAATAGTGTAAAATGATGTATTTTAATTCAAAACCTCTTTTTAATCTAAATTATTTATAAGATTAGATTATTATTTTAATTGGTTTTCAATTGAAATTAGAAAATATTTTTACCAGTTAATCCAATGGTGGTCATTGGAATCAATTTCACTTTGAAATCAGACTTAAACTAGTGTCAATCTTTTGATACTTATTGTTTCATAAAAACACGCTATTTGCTATGACAGCGGGAATTAATTATTAAATTAATTAATGTGACTTATATGTTTTGAATTTTGTAAAATAGACTTCATTTTTGAATTCGTAATATCAAATATATCTTAGGGTGAATTTTTGGTAATTTTCTGAAAACTTCAATTTTTGATGAATAGTGAAACCACTAAGTGGTACTTATAAAAATTGATTTTCCGTTTAAATGAAATTTTGCCATCATTGTGTTTTGAATTTTAAAAATCCGACATACATGGTTGTCATTAAGAAGTAAAATGTGGTTCAATAAGATTAAAATAATTTTTTGGTGAATAGTAACTTTTTTTCATTAATCGCGATTAGAGGTAATTAGTGTAGTTTAAGGTAAAAATGGTATTATAAGAATGTGAAAACACCATGAAACTTGTCCTACACCTATTGGGTGAGTCATGGACGACCAAGACAAGCCATGGGCCAACTTGGGGACCCCATGGAGCCACTTTAGTTGGAAAATGACATTAATATATTTTTATTTAATGTTAAAGTGAAAATGACACTAACATAAACTGTTTTACTAAAATAATTTTTGAGTGGGGTTATAAAAGTCCAAATTTTGATTATAAATTGTCATTGGAAAGCTAAAAATATTTACTACATAATAGTATTTTTTTTATAATTTTTAGACATTATATAAATTAAATTATATATGACATAATAATGATGCAGCGATGACATCATTATTTGACGATTTAAATAAAATGGAAAGATGACGAAAAATATAAAACCTACACATGTCCAAAACCAATTGGATGAGTAGATTTAGAACCCTTATCACCTTATCCACGAATTATATCAATGTTGGACCTTTTAAAACTGAAACACATTTTCAAATAAAGTAATATTTCTTTACTTTCCAAAAGTGCCCCTCCTCTCCTCTTATAAAAGGCCCCCACCTCTACCCCATTTCACACACTTCTCAAGCCATTGTCTCGGACAACCCCTGCCCAATTACTCTCTCCACATCCCTCTCCTCATCCTAGAGGATTCCCTTTGGTCAGAATCTTTTCAAAGGAAGCCTTTAGGCTCAAATCAAAAGGGAGTTACACTTTTAAAGGTAATTCATTCTCTCTTGTTTATTTGTTTTATTTTGCTTCTCCAACCCTCTAAACTCTTTTTATTTACTTCTTTTGTAACAACACCAGTATCTTAAATATACTAGGATGTTGTTATAATATTTATTTGAGCTACACTCTCACACAACTACATCAAATGGTTAAAGAACATACGGTTTCCGTGGATGGCGAAATTCTACCTCCCGAAACGATGATTGTTCAATACTCATTTAACACCTTCAAGGGTGGCCATTATGATGTCACTATTTTTATATATGATATATAATATGTTTATGTTTTCTTTAAGCTTCTGTATTTTTCATTTTTTGCATACCTTTATGGTTTCCATTATGGGTAAACACGATATCTTCATTTATGGAAGTGCGGACTACCGCCCCCTAAAAGTGATGTGATTCGTTAATGCCATATGTGGGACGTGTAAAGGATGGATTTAAAGTTATTATATATGATGTTATACTGGAATTATAATATACCTCTATATCATTATTATTTCTTTCCATTAAAGTATGAGATAGAAATTAAAGTAGCGTTCATGCGTACGTATGGCTTACCGTCTCCATGAACGGTGCATTTCATTTCTTATCCCTAAATGTAATGTACTATTAAAAGTACATGTATATAATGGATATATATAATTAATGATATATATAAATGATGAATATAATTCTGGAATTAAAATATACATACCTCTCATTTTGTTTTAATTCCACTAATATGACAAAGAAATGAAAGTAGCGTTCATGCGTACGTACGGCTTACCGTCTCCATGAACGGTGCATTTCATTTCTTACCTCTAAATGATCATGTAATATTATAAATACATGTATATGCTGGATATAAATGATACATATTATATCCAAATTGGGAATTTCATTCTGGATATAATGAATTTTTGACCACATGAACAACATGTAATTGTAAGAAGCCAACTTTCGACTTAAGAACCAAATATTGAAAAAACAAACATTATTAATGTAAATGGTTACATAATAATTATAACATGGAAATAAGTGATATAAAAAGAATAATGAACTTTAAAAAGGTTCTTAATAAAGTATAAATTAACTCAAGTTTATTATTCAGGACGTTAAAGAACGATCGAGTCAAGTCGGACCCAAGGTAAGGGACTTCGTCTCAATCTCCTTTCATTGAGGCATATTTCATTTTATACACAACTTTATTTTATACGGTGTATAAACTACTTCGACTTTTACTTTTATACAAAAGGAATCTTTTTATACGAAGCGTTTTACTAAACGATAAAAAGGAATGTTTTTTAATGTACGCGGTGACAATGACCTTTTCCGCCGCCGCGAGTATTATTTGGCCTTTGGCTTTCTCAACAAGCCGTAATGTTTTTAAAATAAAATAAATACCATATACTCTATTATGTATTTTTGTATTAAAAATGGTTTTGATAAAGGATTCTATTATGTTAATATATTTATGATATATTGTGATTGAAATGTGGAAATGTTATCTTTCCTTTATATTGGTTTTATGTTTTATGATTTTATACTGGTACTTGGACATTTTAACGGGTGGTTACGTCATAAACCATATGACGGGTGGTGCCATGAATACCAGGACGGGTGGTTACGTTATAACCTCCAATGCATTGGGTATGGAAGTCGGTCGTATGGCTATTCCATTAAGTATGTATGGAAATTGGCCGTATGGCTATTCCATTAAGTGATATGTGTGAAATTCGACCGTATGGTTATTCCACATAAGTATGTTTATGTCCCAAGTTACCTTTATATATGGTATGTGTTCTTTTTATGGGTTTTATGGTAATCCTTTGGTTACAAAAAGGTAAGTAATGATACTTTATTCAGTGAAGATTTTTTTTACTACTTCATGAAGGTGAAGGTATTACTTTGATATAGTATACATGGTTTACTTGATGTTTGAAAAACTAACAGTTTTCATTCTTTCGGTATCCCTTACTGAGCTTTTTATGCTCACCCCAAGTTTTTCGAAATGTTTTTCACAGGACTTAAAGTGGAATAAGGTCAAGGATGGGATCAAGGGAATGTCATGCTATCTAAAATATGGAATCTAAACATCTTTCTTTTTAAGAGTTTTTATTTTATGGAGACTTAGTAGAAGTGTCTACTTTGTAATCTTTTAAGATGTAATAGTTATGTTCTAATTCTCTAAAACTCTAAACCTGAAAAGATCCTCAATGTGAATTATTCATTTAATTCAATATTAAGTAAGGTTTAAGGCTGGGGACTTATAGTTGGTATCAGAGGTCGGTTTAGACAACTTTAAGAGTTAGAAAAGTGTTAAATTATAATATGATTGAAATGATATAGCATTTACGGATTACCATGTTGCTTTGCCTAAGATATTTCTGTGTTCAGAATAGTTTTCCGCAGAGGAAACAAAGCAGCTATGTTGGGAAGACATCAGGAGGAAGATAACCTTCCAAATCAGCAACCTGAGATGGTCGGAATCGGAACTGAACAGTTTGTTGCAGTGATGGCACAGTTGACTCAGGCTATAATGGTGGTGGTATACATGCACGAGATCAGCCAGATCAACCACAGAGGAACATGTCAGTGGTGGAACATTTCATGAGGCAACATCCCCCATCATTCAGAGGATCATCTGACCCTGTGCAAGCTGAAGGGTGGATTAAAGCACTGGAGAATATTTTTGATGTCATGGGGTGTTCATAACATCAAAAGGTTAGTCTTGCTGTTTACCGTATTGAAGGTGAAGCTGATCAGTGGTGGTCGATGGTGAAAAATATAAGGGATAGTGATGAGATTGAGGATCTTCACTGGGACGAATTCAAAGGTATGTTTCTTGAGAAATATTTTCCTAAGTTGGTTCGTCTTAGGATGGAAAAAAAGTACCTAGAATTGAGGCAGGAGGATGATTCAGTGGCTGCTTATGAAGAAAAGTTCACTCGATTGGCAAGGTATGCTCCAAACTTCATACGAGATCTTGATAGTAAAATAAACCGTTTTTACGCAGGGTTAAAGCCAAAGTATCGAAGGGCTTTAGCTTCTCGTGAATTCAAAAGTTATGAAAAAATTGTTCGATGTGCAGAGAAGGTAGAAATGGAGTTTGCCGATGATCATGTGTTCTATGAAAAACAACAGAATAAGAGGTCTAGTTGGCAGGAAAAGGGGAAGAATTCATCAAAGAAGCAAGGAGGTAAGAAAACCAAATATCCATCCTGTGAGAAGTGTGGTAAAATGCATCCTGGAGAATGTTTATCCAAGTCTGGTAAGTGCTTTCAGTGTGGTAAGTCTGGTCATATTGCTCGTAACTGTATGGAAGATGATCAAGCAGGAAATGAAAAGCCAACGGTAAGATGTTTTAAGTGTAATGAAATGGGTCATTATGCAGACGAGTGTTCGACAAGGAGCTTGAGTGATGGGAAGCAGTTAAACTACAGGAAGAAAGGGGTGGTAAAATCATTTGCAACATCTTCGGCAGATGTTGGGCCATCGAATGAAGTGGTATCAGCTCCAGGGAGCTCAGTATTTTTCGAATATTGACTTGAGGTCGGGGTACCATTAGTTGAAAGTAAAAGAAGCAGACGTTCCGAAGACTGCGTTCCGTACTAGATATGGCCATTATGAATTTGTAGTTATGCCTTTTGGGTTAACGAATGCACCTGCTGTATTCATGGACCTTATGAATAAAATTTTCCATGAGTTCTTGGATAAGTTTGTGTTTGTGTTTTGAGGTTTGTGAAGAGGTTATGTGTGCCTTGTGATTCACAGTTGAAGAATGAGTTGTTTTCTCATCCTGGTAGTACTAATATGTACAGAGGTCTGCGGGAGTATTACTGGTGGGATGGAATGAAAAGAGACATTACTGATTTTACGGTGAAGTGTTTGACATGTCAACAGGTTAAAGCAGAGCAGCAGTTACCGAAAGGGATGCTTCAGCCTTTACCAGTTCCAGAGTGGAAATGTGAAAACATATCCATGGACTTTGTTGTGGGATTACCGAGGACATCTCGAGGTAATAATGCAATCTGGGTTATTGTTGATCGCTTGACCAAATCTGCTCATTTCCTTTCTATACGAGATACTTTCTCTCTTGATCAACTTCCCGTTTGTATCTTAAAGAGATAGTTAGGTTACATGGAGTTCCTCTCTCCATTGTATCGGATCGTGATCCCAGGTTTACTTCTAACTTTTGGAAAGGCCTTCAGAAGTCGTTGGGTACTGAATTAAAATTTTAGTACAGCTTTTCATCCTCAATCACATGGGCAGTCAGAACGAACAATTCAGACATTGGAGGATATGCTACGAGGTTGTTTGATGGATTATCAGGAAGTTGGGACTAACGTCTTTCTTTGTTGAGTTTTCTTATAATAACAGTTTTCATTCCAGTATATAGATGGCACCATTTCAGGCATTATATGGGAAGTAGCTGTCGAACTCCAGCTTTCTGGGATGAAGTGGGTGAAAGGAAGTTGATGGGACCAGAATTGGTAGAAGAGATGGCAGAAAAAGTTCAGCTGATTCATAAGCACATGAGAACAGCTCAGAGCAGGCAGAAGAGTAATGCGGATAACCGGAGGAAGGATCTATCTTTTGAGGTAGGTGATCATGATTTTATCAGGTTTATCCTTGGAAAAGTGTGATGAGATTTGGTAAGAAAGGAAAGTTGAGTACAAGGTTCGTTGGACCATACAGAATTCTGGAGAGAGTTGGATCAGTTGCATACCGAGTGGCTTTACCTCCGAGTTTATCTCAGGTACACAATGTTTTTCACGTTTCGATGTTGAAAAGTATATGCCAGATCCATCTCATGTTTTGAGTCCAGAGGTAGTTTAACTGGAAGAGAACCTATCTTATGAGGAACAACCGGTCCAGATTCTTGACCACAGGGAGCAAGTGTTACGGAATAAGGTGATTCATCAGGTAAAGGTTTTGTGGAAAACCCATGTGATTTAAGAGGCAACGTGGGAATCTGAAAATGCTATGAGGGATAAATACCCCCACTTATTTTGATAAGTGAATAAAATTGCGAGGATGCAATTCCCAAAAGGGGGGAAGGATGTAACATCCCAGGTAAATAAAGAATAAAGAATTTTAATATTTATTAATATTTACGAATTAAATATTAATTTTATTTCAAAGGGGTTCCTATGTTCGATAGCGTACCCGATATGCAACGATGAGTTTCTTTGAAACTTACGTAGCACACTAGTAATAAAATAATATTATTTTAAATGTTAGTTAACAAATAGCCGTTGTACTGGCGGGAATGGATAGAAATAACTAAAATATGATTAGATATGTTTTTAAATGTTTATACATTTACCCAATAAGAGATAAAGGCTTAAAATACGGAAAGAGGTCAATTTTAGGGCATATATACTCTAATTTTCACTAAAGGTTCACTTATCACCTTTTAATGGTGAACCATCATTAAATATAGTTTTTATCACTCTTATACTTTATTTTGGACCAAATATAACTCTTCTTTAGAATCGGGACATCAAAATTTACTTTGTGTAAATTTTTGGTACCTTTCTGATAAAGTTCATTTTCTATGAATAGTGTAAAATGTTGTATTTTAATTCAAAACCTCTTTTTAATCTAAATTATTTATATGATTAGATTATTATTTTAATTGGTTTTAAAGTGAAATTAGAAAATATTTTTACCATTTAATCCAATGGTGGTCATTGGAATCAATTTCACATTGAAATCGGACTTAAACTAGTGTCAATCTTTTGATACTTATTGTTTCATAAAAACACGCTATTTTCTCTGACAGCGGGAATTAATTATTAAATTAATTAATGTGACTTATATGTTTTGAATTTTGTAAAATAGACTTCATTTTTGAATTCGTAATATCAAATATAGCTTAGGGTGAATTTTTGGTAATTTTCTGAAAAACTTCAATTTTTGATGAATAGTGAAACCACTAAGTGGTACTTATAAAAATTGATTTTCCGTTTAAATGAAATTTTTCCATCATTGTGTTTTGAATTTCAAAAATCCGACATACATGGTTGTCATTAAGAAATAAAATGCGGTTCAATGAGATTAAAATAATTTTTTGGTGAATAGTAACTTTTTTTCATTAATCGCGATTAGAGGTAATTAGTGTAGTTTAAGGTAAAAATGGTATTATATGAATGTGAAAACACCATGACACTTGTCCTACACCTATTGGGTGAGTCATGGCCGACCAAGACAAGCCATGGGCCAACTTGGGGACCCCATGGAGCCACTTAAGTTGGAAAATGACATTAATATATTTTTATTTAATGTTAAAGTGAAAATGACACTAACATAAACTGTTTTACTAAAATAATTTTTGAGTGGGGTTATACAAGTACAAATTTTGATTATAAATTGTCATTGGAAATATAAAAAGATTTACTACATCATAGTATTTTTTTTATAATTTTTAGACATTATATAAATTAAATTATATATGACATAATAATGATGCAGCGATGACATCATTATTTGACGATTTAAATAAAATGGAAAGATGATGAAAAATATAAAACCAACACAAGGCCAAAACCCATTGGATGAGTGGATTTAGAACCCTTATCACCTTATCCACGAATTATATCAATGTGGGACCTTTTAAAACCGAAACACATTTTCAAATAAAGTAATATTTCTTTACTTTCCAAAAGTGCCCCTCCTCTCCTCTTATAAAAGGCCCCCACCTCTACCCCATTTCACACACTTCTCAAGCCTTTGGCTCGGACAACCCCTGCCCAATTACTCTCTCCACATCCCTCTCCTAATCCTAGAGGATTCCCTTTGGGCAGAATCCTTTCAAAGGAAGCCTTTAGGCTCAAATCAAAAGGGAGTTACACTTTTAAAGGTAATTCATTCTCTCTTGTTCATTTGTTTTATTTTGCTTCTCCAACCCTATAAAATCTTTTTATTTACTTATTTTGTAACAACACCAGTATATTCAATATACTAGTATGTTGTTATAATATTTATTTGAGCTAAACTCTCACAAAACTACATCAAATGGTTAAAGAACATACGGTTTCCGTGGATGGCGAAATTCTGCCTCCCGAAACGATGATTGTTCAATACTCATTTAACACCTTCAAGGGTGGCCATTATGATGTCACTATTTTTATATATGATATATAATATGTTTATGTTTTCTTTAAGCTTCTGTATTTTTCATTTTTTGCATACCTTTATGGTTTCCATTATGGGTAAACACGATATCTTCATTTATGGATGTGCGGACTACCGCCCCCTAAAAGTGATGTGATTCGTTAATGCCATATGCGGGACGTGTAAAGGATGGATTTAAAGTTATTATATATGATTTTATACTGGAATTATAATATACCACTATATCATTATTATTTCTTTCCATTAAAGTATGAGATAGAAATTAAAGTAGCGTTCATGCGTACGTACGGCTTACCGTCTCCATGAACGGTGCATTTCATTTCTTATCCCTAAATGTAATGTACTATTAAAAGTACATGTATATAATGGATATATATAATTAATGATATATCTAAATGATAATATAATTCTGGAATTAAAATATACATACCTCTCATTTAGTTTTAATTCCACTAATATGACAAAGAAATGAAAGTAGCGTTCATGCGTACATACGGCTTACCGTCTCCATGAACGGTGCATTTCATTTCTTACCTCTAAATGATTATGTAATATTATAAATACATGTATATTCTGGATATATATGATACATATTATATCCAAATCGGGAATTTCATTCTGGATATAATGAACTTTTGACCACATGAACAACATGTAATTGTAAGAAGTCAACTTTCGACTTAAGAACCAAATATTGAAAAAACAAACATTATTAACGTAAATGGTTACATAATGTTTATAACATGGCAATAAGTGATATAAAAAGAATAATGAACTTTAAAAAGGTTCTTAATAAAGTATAAATTAACTCAAGTTTATTATTCAGGACGTTAAAGAACGATCGAGTCAAGTCGGACCCAAGGTAAGGGACTTCGTCTCAATCTCCTTTCATTGAGGCATATTTCATTTTATACACAACTTTATTTTATACGGTGTATAAACTACTTTGAATTTTACTTTTCTACAAAAGGAATCTTTTTATACGAAGCGATTTACTAAACGACAAAAAGGAATGTTTTTTAACGTACGCGGTGACAATGACCTTTTCCGCCGCCGCGAGTATTATTTGGCCTTTGGCTTTCTCAACAAGCCGTAATGTTTTTAAAATAAAATAAATACTATATACTCTATTATGTATTTTGGAATTAAAAATGTTTTTGATATAGGATTCTATTATGTTAATATATTTATGATATATTGTGATTGATATGTAGAAATGTTATCTTTCCTTTATATTGGTTTTATGTTTTATGATTTTATACTGGTACTTGGACATTTTAACGGGTGGTTACGTTATAAACCATATGACGGGTGGTGCCGTGAATACCAGGACGGGTGGTTACGTTATAACCTCCAATGCATTGGGTATGGAAGTCGGCTGTATGGCTATTCCATTAAGTATGTATGGAAATTTGTCGTATGGCTATTCCATTAAGTGATATGTGTGGAAGTCTACCGTATGGTTATTCCACTTAAGTATGTTTATGTCCCAAGTTACCTTTATATATGGTATGTGTTCTTTTTATGGGTTTTATGGTAATCCTTTGGTTACAAAAAGGTAAGTAATGATACTTTATTCAGTGAATATTTTTTTTACTACTTCATGAAGGTGAAGGTATTACTTTGATATAGTATACATGGTTTACTTGATGTTTGAAAAACTAACAGCTTTCCTTCTTTCGGTATCCCATACTGAGCTTTTTATGCTCACCCCATGTTTTTCGAAATGTTTTTCACAGGACTTAAAGTGGAATAAGGTCAAGGATGGGATCAAGGGAATGTCATGCTATCTAAAACATGGAATCTATACATCTTTCTTTTTAAGAGTTATTATTTTATGGAGACTTAGTAGAAGTGTCTTCTTTGTAATCTTTTAAGATGTAATAGTTATGTTCTAATTCTCTAAAACTCTAAACCTAAAAAGATCCTCAATGTGAATTATTCATTTAATTCAATATTAAGTAAGGTTTAAGGCTGGGGCCTTATAGACCCACTATGGATGGAGCGCCTGGTAGTTGGCAGTAGATCTACGATACTCGATAGGAGGAGTACCACTGTAGGCTCTTAGGGGAAGCGCCCGGTATTTGGCGAGAGAACCACAACGGACGGAGTGCTCGATATTTGGCAGCATAATCATTGTACTTGACAGGAGGAGTACCTCAGCAGTCTAAGGTTATTGAGTAACACCTCAGTGTCGTGGCATGACCACTGTACTCAATAGAGGAGGAGTTCCCCAGCAGTTTTGGTTTTGATAATGAAAATCCTTGTTTGAGTTGAGTCAATGACCTCTGTGTTTTCCTCATGATTGAGATGGTTTACTTGATAACATAGGTATATGTATGGGCATATACCTACGTAAAGGTTATATGTTGAGATCTTTATTTTTGGTTTATCCTTGTGGGATTATAGTGTGATCTTGAGGGTCTTGGGGTCCCTACTGAGTATCATTAAACTCACCCATGCACGGGCTATGCCCACACCTTGTTGTGTTGGATGCAGGCGACAGATAGCACTGACCGAGGCATAGTGTATGAGGACTGGATGGTACTTGGAGGTGGACACTCAGCGTGATGGAACATGAAGAGGACCGATATACGCGGGGTGCTAAGGAAGAAATCTGTACCTACCCTTCAGGCAGGAACACAGAAGACGATCCCGGAGCTGCTTCATCATTCAACTGCTTATCTTTTCAGTTGTACTTTACTTTCAGTTGTAGTTGTACCTTTTTGTTGGGGTTGTATTTCTGGCCCCTTTTAATTTTCAACACACTTGTTATACTGCTTCACTTAGTGTTTTCTTCCACTTGTACTCTGGTTGTGTGTGTTTTTATGTTTTATAAAGGCAATGCCTTCCCTGTGATATGGATTTACTCCTTTGGTACTAGTCGCCAACCCCTGGACTAGGGAAGGCAGGCTTGGGGTAGTTACGACACGAGCCCCACTGGATGGGTTGTGACAAATTTGTATTAGAGGATGTCGTTTCTACCGCATATCATAGGACTCTAATATTTTCATTTCTATGAAGAAATAGTGTTAAGGGTACTGAGAGTGGTATTCAGTTCAGGGAGTCCTGTGTTGTTGTGGGCGGCCGACTTATCCATTCAACAGGACCCTGACTTCTGATTTCCAACTCAGTACATGAAAACACTGATTGCGTGTTTGTTTTCAAAGGTTGGCATTAAGTCAGCTTAAACCAGGTCAGCTCACCAGGTATAGTCTTTTGACCGTGTCACATTTGTTATTTCAGGATGCCTCCCTGCAGAAGACCAGCTAGAGCCCTGAGAGTTGTACGTACTAATAGCCCGCCAAGCGACGAGGCCTCAATATAGGGCCCTCTTCCAGTTGAGACACCTGTAGAGGCACCAGCGGTACTACCACCCGTTGTCCCACCGATGCCACCGGCCCCCAGTAATAGGCAATGCACACTACTTGAGCATGCTGCACGAGTTCCAGCGCCAGAGGCCACCCAGGTTCCAGGGAGAGACGGACCCACAGGCGGTTGAGGATTGGCTGGAGGCTGTTGTGAGAGTCTTCAGGATAGTAGGGATGCCATCAGAAATTATGGTGATCCTTACTGCCAGCCTACTTCAGGAAGTAGGAGTTTGATGATGGATCCTGATTACCTAGATGCACGATGAGGCGACACTCCTTTGGGCAGACTTCGAGAGCCTGTTCCAGGCAGAGTTTGTACCAGCCACCCTTCGAGCTGTGAAGATACAAGAGCTACTGCATTTGTAGTAGGGCAACATGACAGTAGCATGTACTCAGCGAGGTTCACCGACCTCTCACACTACTCCACTAATATGGTATGAGACCCATTCTTTAGGCCCCAGAACTTCGAGCAGGGACTAAGGCGAGATATTAGAGCTTCATTTGTCTAAAACAACATCCCGACGTAGACAGGGGTGTTGGATTGAGCCCTCTTGGTGGAAGGTTTCCTTTCTGAGCAGTCTCCAGCAGTAGGACCCACCACTAGTCGACATGAAGAAGATTCTTCTACAGTTGGAAGTAGATAGACGACACAGGTGTCCAAGAGGACCAGAACCACCGGTGTCCAATTACACGGCTCAATTTCAGTTGTGCGGGGAAACCGGAGTGGAGACAAGGTCAGTCATTCCCGGAGCGGGCAGTGTTACTCCTGCGGCAGGCTTCGTCACATTGCACGTGACTGTCCAACCTATCGTACAGATAGTCAGAAGATAGAGGAAGGGCCTCCCAGGAAAAGGAAGAGGTTCGATCGAGGTGGACTGCAAGGAGAAGGAGACCGAGGTAGGGGAACTAGCCGTGCAACTGGAGGTGGACGACGCTTCGAGGTGTTGCCACCACCACCCGGAGGTCCACCCCGACCGCTGGGAACAGGTGGACATGGGAGAGCACAACATCAGGAAGCTGAAGAATACAAATATAGAGCTCTGGAAGAAAGTGGATAGGATCGGGACTAGTTCGAGGCATGGAGGCTTTTGATCATAGTGCTTCTAGTTTCAGTGTTGTTGAAGTTGTGTTTACTTTGTGTCTTTGTACATCGAGCTGCTGTAATAAAAGACACTTATCATTGTGACATTTTCTTTCCATTACTTTTTATATGGTTGATACTAAGAGGTTCTAGTTAAAACTGTTTACATGATTCTTACTTTCGATATTCCTACTGGAGGAGACCTAGAGACCACACACCGATGTCGATAGTGTGACTCGACCCTTAGAGGCGAGAGTAACAGTTTGATCTCTTGGTAGTTTCATTGAGGCCTTACAACGTCATCCATGAAATGAATTGTACCGTTCATGTCAGGAATGATTGTATTAGGTAAAGAACGTGGTTCATCCAGGGGATGAGACTAGATTTATCATTTCAACATAGGAGAAATCTCAGAAGATCTTGTAGAACGTAGACAAGGAAGGGTGGATACGATTTCTTTCAATTGGCTAGTCTCACCCATTGTTCGTTGAGTGAACGGTTTACAGTTCAGTCCCACTCAATAATCTCTGGTGTATCTTCTCTCCGAAGGACCTAAACCTGAGATAGAAGCTATGGCTTGAGTTCCTCTAGGAATATGACTTCACGATAGTCCATACTCCTGGGAAGGGGGAACATTGTAGCAGATGCTCTTAGTAGGATATCAGGCATCCAGCTGTTAGGAGTGGCGAGACAACAGCTGACCAGGTTTCAGATATCCTTTGTGGATATTAATGGAGTCAACACATGTAGAACCAGAGATGGTTCAGTCTATGAAGAAGAAGGTGCAGATCATCCAAGAGTGGATGAAGACTGCACAGTGTAGACCGAAGTCCTATGCTGATTGGAGACAAAACCACTGGAGTTTGAGGGTGGCGACCATGTCTTCTTACGGGTCTCACCTTGACTGGGTCTACGGAGTTTTGGCCAGGGTGGCAAGTTATCTCCACATTTCATCGGACATTTCTAGGTCCTTAGTAGAGTAGGCGAGGTTCCATACCATTTGGCCCTTCCACCTCAGTTTCACCGGGTGCATGATTCCATTCACGTATCTCAGCTCAGGAGATACTTGCACGACCTGTCTCACTTCATCGACCACAGGGAGTTGGATATCGATGATGGGTTGACATTCAATGAGGTTCTAGTGGAGATTGAGGATTGACTGGAGAGGTTCCTACGTGGATGGTTGATTCCTCTAGTGCACATTCGCTAGCAGCACATGAACTTCCAGGGAAACACATGGGAGAAAGAGGCTTAGATGTGTGCTCAGTACCCCCATTTTTTTCCTTAGTTTATGTTGTAGATTTATGGGGACATAAAGACAAGAGGTTCGAGTAATGTTAATACCCAGAAATTTCGAGGAAATTTTGTTTCTTAATTTCTTTTGAATTTTTTGAGACTGTGGATTCTGACGGCACTTGATTACAAGGCCCGGTGTGCCCGGATTCAATTTCTGAAGTTTAAATTGGGTTCGTTCAGTGAACGAACGAGTGGGTTTTTCTATCTTTTGAATCAGTGCTCAGAATTGAAATCTGAGGGCACTGATGTACTCACAACGCCGGTAATTTCTTAAGGGGACATTTACCGTAGTTTCATTTTATGCAGGTTTGAAGTTATAATTTATGGTTTAAATAAAAAAAAGAGATAAATAAAATTGTAAGAACAATTTTATGTATCTATGGAGGTTAATTCCTCCCATGGGTAGTTAAGGATGGGACCCACAGCCACCTAACTACCCAAGTGTGGATGTTAGAGAGGTGGGCCCCACACGAGCCCCAACCGTTTATTTTCCTTAAAACTCCGTAACCCCCCCCCCCCCTATTATTTTCCACTCTCTCCACCTCCCTCACTCCATTAATGAGGATCTTTCCTCTCCCTCCATTTAATTAATTGCCAACGCATTTAATTAATGAGGTGATTTCAATCATGAATGTTTTTTCATGCGTAATAAAATTAGAGGAGGAGCATATTATTTTACAAGAGGAGGGATTCGTTGTGCTAAGGAGGTTTGGGAGAGCTCTTGGGTTTTTGAAGAACTTGCCAGTTCCACGTAGGACGATGCCTCTTCAACGAAGAATGCCAAATCCACGAAGGATGACGACACACTTCCTTTTCATCCTCCACATCAAGGGAGGAGATATAATTGCGGGAAATTCACCAACGACGATGGTTCTTTCCCGACGTTTATGGAGCGGCAACGCTTTCTACATCTTTGACAAACAAACCATATTCTAGGTATGGGTCTTGTTTTAAATTTATCCTTACTTTATTTGGAAAGCACGACGAGCGCTGGCCAACCTTTGCCATGTTGATATATGGATCACTCATACATGCGGGTTGTATGCGGGGTTATTTTTCGGGTTTGGATTTGAGTTTGAATTCTTAAATCCTGATTGAAAACTTCTAACGCTGTGGGCTCGGGCCGAAGAACAAACCCAAACCTCCGTAGATTGTTTGTTTATGCACGTATTGATGGACGGTGATAAAATGGGACCAAAACGGCATATGGAAGCCTTTGTAGTGAATAATGGGTCTCGAGAGAGCTGAAGGCGTAGACTGTGGGAAAATCAGACCACCAGAGCGTGTTCGGTGGTCCGCGAAAGGCGTTGTCAGTGCGCCCCGCCGACGGAGCAATGCCTGCGACTGGAGGCCGAGGACAGTGGCCGGCCAACTACCTGGAGGCAGCGGCGCCCCAGTGCGCCGCTGGAGGAATCCCAACACGGATACAGCCATGGTGGCGGTGCGATGGACCTCGTGGCCGTGCGGGCTCCGGGATGCCCGGGGGGCGGCGCTGCCAGTGTCAATCAGCGAGGAGGTCGCGCCTCCCCCGCTCCGCGTAATGCTCGATCGGGTGGGTCAGTCCGCACCCAGCCGGACTGGGCCGTGCCATCCCATCCGGACCCGGACCCTTATCGAGTCGACCCTATTCGGGCTGGCCTAGGTGGTGTTGGGCTGGTTCGGACTGAGCCCAGACCCCCTATTTTCGGACTATTTTCGGTTAAATGGCCATATCATGAGCTACGGAACTTCGATCTATGCACTGTCGGTTGTGTAGGATTACTTGGATCGAGATAGTCGATTTGGTATATATTACACTCAATATTTTGGCGAAGTTTGGTTATGGCCAGGTTGGTTCGAACCCAAAACCAACCGGGCCCTCGAAGCGGAAACACTTATAACTTGAGGACCGTACGTCCGAATGACAAGTCGTTGACTACTTTGGTTTTCCCATGATGAGATGGTTCTTTTGGCATACTCTAAATGGGATTCAGATGATATTGGAGTATGGTCGGGTTGGTTTTAGCTTAAAAACCAACCGGGACCCTGGAACGGAAAAGCAAATATCTCACAGATCGGGTGTCCGATTAACGCGCCTTCTGTTGCGTTGAGACCCCTATGACGAGGTGGTCCTTTGTGTTACTTCTACGTAAGACTTCGTGGAACATGGAAGTAATGACCAGTAGCTCGTGGAGCAGACCCTCCTAGAGATGGGCATACAGAGTTCGGAGACCTAGTAGCTGTAGACTTGACGATTGCTTGACCGATTCGACTCAGAGTGATTCGCTTAGCCCAGTGGACGGAGCGCCCAGTATTTAGCACAAGAAACATGGAGGACGGAGTTCCTGGTAGTTGGCAGCAGACCCACGGTACTCTACAGGAGGAGTACCTATGTAGGCTATTAGGGGAAGCGCCAGATATTTGGTCGCAGACCCACAGCGGACGGAGTGCCCGATATTTGGCAGCAGACCCACAGTACATGACAGGAGGATTACCTAAGCAATCTACGGTTAGTGAGTAATGCCTCGGAGTCGTGATAGGGCCATTGTACTCAACAGAGGATGAGTTCTCCAGCAGATGTGGTTTCGATAATGAAACTCTTGGTTTGAGCTGAGTCAATGACTTTTGTGTTTTCCTCATGATTGAGATGGGTTACATGATAACATAGGTATATGTATGGGAATATACCTAAGTAAAGGTTATCTGTTGAGATATTTCTTTTTGGTTTATCCTTGTTGGATTTTTGTGAGACCTTGAGGGTATTGGGGTCTCTACTGTGTATCGTTATACTCACCCCTGCATGGGCTATGCCCACACCTCGTTGTGTTGGATGCTGAAGACGGAAAGAGATGACCGAGGCAGAGTGTATGAGGACTGGACAGTACCCGGAGGTGGACACTCGGCGTGACGGAACACGGAGCGGACCGATATATGCAAAGTGCTGAGGAGGACATTTGTACCTACGCTTCCGGTAGGAACCCGACAGATGATCCAGGAGCTGATTCATCATTCAGTTGTTTGTCTTTTCAGTTGCACTTCACTTTCAGTTGTAGTTGTACCTTTCTATTGGGCTTGTATTTCTATCCCCTTTTTATTTTTAGCACACTTGTTATAGTTCTTTACTTAGTGTTTTATTCCTCTGGTACTATGGTTGTGTGTGTGTTTATGTTTTATAAAGGCAATACATTTCCAGTTATAGGTATTTACACCTCTAGTGCTAGTCGCCCGCCCCTGGCCTATGGAAGGCAGGCTTGGGGTAGTTAGGACATAGGCCCCAGGGGACGGGTCGTGACATTCATCACTACCATGCTACCAATGAGCTCGGACTAACTGAATAGACATCACATGAAGAAAATTTTCCTAAGAATTCACAATCAGTACTGTCCATTCAAACATAGTGAAATTAGGCTCCAGTTTCAACTCTTCCCAATTCAAAAAATGATATGGGCCTACGTTTTACTTATTCATTTGAGATACATGGAACATGTTATGAATTGATGTCAACTGAGAGGGAAAATATAACTTGTATACCACCTTTTAAATCCACTTGTTAATATAAAAAGGTTCCACATACTTCGGTGTTAGATTCGATTTCTTAACCAGTTGATGGTGACCTAAGAATGGTTCCACATTCAGAAACACCCAGTCAACCATAGAAAACTCCATTGATTAGTGCCTATAATAAGAATAATATTTATAATGACTATGATATTTAAAAAACAAATTCCTTATCAATATAAATTTATTCGATGTTTCTTGTGTAAGGCTTGGTAACAACAATGTGGTCTCACCCACCACAACCCAACACAAAGGAAACTACAAAGACAGACCATAAAGAACCACAAAAGGATCCATTCTAATTGAGGATTAGTATCTATTGTTATATTAAAACTCAGCCAATCCCAAATGGATACCCTGTGGACCTCTAAAATACAACTCACATTCCCAAAGCATGTATTCCAAAATATGGTTCTCCCACTCTGTCAAACCATCCATTTGTGGATGATATGCCAAGATCAACTTCAACTGTGACCCCATCAATTTTTTTAATGTTTTCCAAAAACTACAAGGTGAAATGGGAGAACCCATCTGAAAAAATTGATGATGACACACCGTTGATCCTCACAAATTCTTTAACATATAATTAACCCAACACATTTACCTTGGATGAATACATGATTGAAATGAAATGGGTTGTTTTTTTGAAATTTCCAATCACTACCCAAATAAAATTCCTCCCCCAAGGTGTAAGAGGCAACCCAACAATAAATTTTTTGGAGATATCATGCCACATACAAGTTGCAATAAGTAGTGGAAGAAGCAACCTAGAGGGCCTTTTGTGCTCTGCATTAACCTCATCACATATATGACACAAAAAACAATGTTAGCTACATCTCAACTCATACCTAGTTGTCAAAACATCAGACCCATGTTAGAGTACATCATGGTAGCTATAGGATGGAAAACCAACTAAAATTCGTGGATATCCTACATCACTGCCTTCCTCAATGACAACAGCACCATGATGTTACCATTGAAGCACAAAACTCCCTTAAGAGAAAAAGTCCATTAACACGGAACCTCTCCACCATTTATAAACTAAATAGTTTCTAGAACAACTCATCACTAGACTAATAAAACTGAATAAACTCCAGAAGAGATGGTGTCAGCTACATGTTGGCCAAGAAAAAACCTCCGCTATGTTCCTTAGTCTTGAGATGCATCCGATTTAAATGAGCCATCAATGTCCACTCATCACAACACTTTTTAATTCTTTCACTAGAACATTACTATTAAATTCATCTACTACTACATATCCTTTTCATGGGTTACAGAATGTATCAAAATCAATCCCCTAAAGGTACTCAACCCAAAAATAATACCTCAAATTAAAATCTATCTATGGGAAAATGTAGGCTAAGATCTTATGATTAGAATAAACCAAAACTTTCTTCCCAAAAAGATAATGGTTCCATATCTTTAAGGAATACATCACCACTACTATCTCCAGGTCATGGGTTGGGTAATTCTTTTCATATGGTCAATGTTAACAGAACCATAATCCAAAACATGGTTATCCTACAACAACACACACCCATGAGCTATACCTAGAGGCATCACAATAGACCACATATCCCTGTCTAGATTCCAATAAAATCAAAAGGTGGATGTGTACAACCATATATTAATATCATAAAAGGAAGAATGACACTCTATGCTCCATTCCAGGTTCATCCCTTCTAGGTGAGAAACTCCATGGATGAAGAAAGCCTTGATAAATCCCATAAAACCTGCCTATGACTCACTACTAAGCCTAAAAATATCCTGATCTCAAAAAATTCTTTAGTCGTTCCCATTACACATCTATACTGAGCTTCTTAGAGTCCATTGAAACCCTTCATTTTGAGACCGCATGACCAAAAAAAATCCACCTCCCTAACAAAGAAGGTTCTCCTAGAAAGCTTCACATAGAGATGATGATCTAAAAGGGAGCCTAGAATAATTCTCAATTGCAGCTAATGCTCCTCCTTGGTCTCGGGATAGAACAAGATGTCATCAATGAATAATAAAATAATGGAACTGAGATATAGGTGGAACAACTTATTCATGAGCTCTGTAAAGACCTTTGGAGCATTCCTCAACCCATAAGGCATCGAAAAGTACTCAAAATGGACCTATCTACTTCGAAACACTATTTTTGGAATGTCCACCTCTCCAACTCAGAGTTGATGATACCCAAAATTCAAATCAATCTTGGGGAACCACCATTACCCTTAAGATAATAAAAAAGTCATCAATACAGGTAAACAGGTACTTGTTCATGATCATTACCATGTTCAACTTATAGTAATCAATACAAGATCAAAGAGATCCATCATCCTTTTTCAAAAATATAAGTAGCATGTCCCAAGGTGAGACACTCAGGTGAATGAATCCTTTGGACTCTAAATCATCCAACTATACCTTTAATTTCTTCAATTTTGTGGGGCCATATGGTATGCGGGAGTTGATATTATCTATATACCTAGTTCCAAATTAATGAAGAACTCGACATCCATCTCTCGAGACAAACCTGAAAAGGTAATGGAAAAACCTCTTAAAAATCACCCATCATAGCAAGTAGTCCATCCTCAGGAGTTCCATAATTTTCCACCAATGTGAGTGAAAAGATCTGAAATACAATGTATCCCAATTCTAGAAGTGGAGGTCTATCACGTCGCAACCAAGGATCACATTCCCCATGAAGAAACCAGATAATACCATCATTTTCTACAAAAATCACTCACTACATATAGATATCAGTGTGTTAATGAAAACACACCATCCAATCCATACCAAGGATAATGTAAAAAACTTCCATCTCTAAAACCAGAAAATCTCATTCTAGCTCAACCGCTAACATGTTGAGTACCCAAGATAGACACCTAAAACCTCTCTATCACTTCTTACCAAGTGGTGTTACCAAGTCCATTACATACGACATAATCTCAGTTGGAAACATTAACACACCCACAATATGGAATTGAATTAAAGAAACAAAGAACCAATATTAAAAAAAAAAGAAATACAAAAAATGATGTAATAATAACACTACCTTGAACTATCGTAGGCCCTGTATCTGATTCCACTTTCACTCAATTCACAACATGATGATTCCTCATCTCTTCTCAACACTAAGAATGTCCCTTGGTCTGTAGATCTTCCCTAAACTAACTCTACCCCAATGATGATCCGTTCATTCCTCTATGACCTCCAAACCAATATATAACAATCCAAGACAGTTCTAGTCAAGATGACATCCTTATAGAGGACACAAATCATGTACCACTCAGACATAGGTTTTCCACTCTACAAAATTGATTCAACTTCCCCATAGATCTGCACTAGTGATAAGTCTTGGGTGGAGATGATCATGAAGATCACATATTCTCATATTTTGAACACTGATGGACCACTACTGACAAATCACATTTCACAATACTTGTTCTTTCCATATTGCTTCACTAAGACCCAATACATCAGACTAGGACCTTCAATAAAAATGAATAACATTTCACACTAACTACAACATGAGTACCAAGAAACTCAAAAATTCTCTAAATATTCTCAAGTCACCCCTTTTCTTCATGGATTTCTGTGCTACATTGGAAATATGGAGGCTTTTTCTAGAGTAACTATAAATATTTTTACATTTTAGGAACTGGTTCAGCTTCTAAAACCTGAGAAAGACTAGATCCCACTCCTTGAACTAAATCTTGGAAATCCCAAACCACTTATTTCAGTAATATCTAATTGATTTTCATTAGATAGAACTATTTTTTCTCTTCTCAGGGCCACACCGTAAGTCTCTGAGGAGGACACTTTATAGAACCAGTTGTAACCACAAGGTAAAACATCAATACATCCATTATAAAAATTTCCATCAGCATTAAAAAACAAAAAAGTTCAGAAATCCAATAATAACCAAATACATCACAATAACAGGTGAACCAGAACACTCCACCCCCACCTAGTGTCAATATAATGTTTGAATCATGCACTTATCAACAGGAGGAGAATTCATACCAATTTCCAACACCTCTTGGTGACTCAAGTTCTATTAGAAGTCGTATTGGCTAGACACCCCCTCACAACTAGAACCTCAAGACCTGAAAAAACTAAATCTAGTATATCCAGATTCATTCCCAATATAACATGACTTAAAAAGATAATATCCTCCTCTGATGCCATTTTTTTGGAATAAGATGTGATTCCATCTAATACAACACCTCACCCAACTTGATACAAGGCCCAAAGGGCATTCCAGATCCCAAGGAGATTGAAACTAGTGGCAGGGTATGAAAATAACCTTTGAGAATTATTTCACCCATTTAAAAAATAAAAAACAATCACAAATAATATGAAATATAAACCCTGATAACCAAAACCAAATGTGTTACAACATTTTTTATATTTAGTGTTTTCAACATTAACCAAAATCAAATGTACTACAACATAATGGGAACAAAAAAACTCTCCCAAAAATATAAATGAAACTAGAAGGAAATAATCATAAAACCACCACCAAAAATAGCATCAATAATTAGAACATTAGAAAATGGGTTTTCCACTACCACTAGGATACATATTATCTTTACCTAGGTTATGTAAAACAAATTCTATAAACACAAAATGTGTATGCATGGTGTGAGCCACATACTAGTAAGATTCCTCCCGAGAAAAAGATTTTTTTCTATAACATTAGAAGAAAAATAATCATGCACATTTTCATAAAAATATTTCAGACATTTATAAGAAAAAATTTAAAGAAAACATTCTTAAGATACACTTTTTAAGAAAAACCTTTTCTCGCAAATATGATTTCATGAAATAATAATAATCACAAGGTATACCATATACTATTGTCAAGAACCACATCATGTAAGAATCATTTCATAATAGATTACCATGGGAAAAACCCTATAGGTAACAAACAGAAGTGGGTCCCCATGAACCTTGTACCATGGTGATCAAAGTTCTCCAACTCAACTACCAATAGTGTTCCCATGCATGAGAAATTAAAAGGGATCTCATCCTAATGATCTAGTGGTATCCCTTCCATAATCCAATAAAAATATTGTTACCATGAATGAGACACTATATGGGATCCCATCACAAAATTCTAGTGGTCTTCGATCATATCACATGTTTATTTTGTATTGTAGCATCAATCCTGCTAGATGAATTCGTGCCCCAGCCAATTTTCAATCAATTAGTGTACTAGTTATAAATCTCCCACATAGATACCTAATATTCCCGTTATGATCAAATTACCTTTCACATATCACATTAATCTACACTATCACAAAAATATTCCAAACATAGCAATCATAAAAGAAAATCACTTCTTACACATTTTCACATTGATCCAATGATCAATAGATCACATTGAAACCAATATTTTCGATCAACGAAACCACATAACATTTCACAATCATAACAAAACCATTTGGAAATATATTTATCCCCACTTTAAACCCTTATGAATCCTATTTGGGAATTCAATAAGAAGAATAGATAGAAAATCTTGCCATTTCCACGGGAAAGCCCCATTTTTGAATCAAATTCACACAAAAACCAATTAATAACATGATTCCCAATTAAAATATAAATTTATGGTTAAAAAATAATCCATCATGAATAAAAAACCCATTACTCTTTGAAAACCCACTTTTTATACACCCACACCTTGAAATCTCATTGAAAACACATTTTGAACCTTTCAAACAAGGCATAAAACATATTCACATAACATCACAATGAAGCACCCATAAAACATGAATAATTTAAAATTTTAAATAATGTTTCATCGCATGTCCATTTCAAACTCTTTAAAAACTTGTTTCACAGCAAAAAAACAATCCATAGAACACTTTTAAAAAATCATAAAATCATGAAAAACTCATTTAATAATGTAAAATCAGGGAACCCCCTACCTCACACTAGGAAACATTAGTAACTTATTGAAAACCCATAATTGAACCACCACAAGACCCAATAAAGGAAATATCAAGAAACAAAGACAAATATTTCCCCCAAAAAACACAAGATCAAACCCAATTTAGGTCAAGCAACCCATTATAAAATAAGAACTCAAGATGGAGGGGGTGAAAACCTAGAATAAGGGAGGAATCATGAGAAAAGGGGATTATTTGAAGATTCTATGATGTTACCACACCAAACCACCCAAATATTCATCTTCAAGAGGTCCATGAAGGATTGGAAGAGGCTCTCATTTCTTATTATCCAATATGGGGTGCATAGAAGGTGATTTTAGAGTTTTATCTAAAGTGGGAAAGATGGATAGTTTTCCACATATTAATGAATTGGAAATGTCGCATAGTTTTCCCACACGTTTTTCAAACTAGTTGGGAATTTTACATCCCTAAATATCCAATATAAACACAACACATGGTTTTCCAAACTATGTGCTAACCATTCCGTCGCTACTATCCAAATGGTAATTTGTCACACGCTTACCTAGAGGAGGGAATACAGTTTTCCTAAACCATGCGCCAATCATGCACCACTGGATTTGAAGAATAAAATACCCATTTTAATAAACAAATTTGAAACCTAAAGATAAATTCAATACTGAGAATAATAAAAGAATACCTCCAAATAGAATCACATATGTGACAACAACTAACTACAGGTTATCTGATACTCGTGTGGTCCTTGAGCAAAGATGATATTATAATAGTGCATGGGGGAGTATTAGTCCTTGATTCCAATATAGAGAGGATGATGAGGTATTTCAATACCTCTATATGGTTAGTTAATACTAGAGAAATTAAAACGATCTAGAAATTTAGGAAACATTTCTGGTGGCTAGATATAATGAGATAGATTTTAGGTTTCATCTCTCGATGCCACACCTATAATAGGATGGATGATGAAAAATAGAATCTTTGTAGGTTACTACAGCCACATCCAACACTTATATTGAAGTGAGAATACATCATCATGGTATTTTTTTATGGGATTACCTAGGATATCGAGGGGTCATGAAACGTTTTGGGTGGTGTGTGACTGGTGGAAAAAATGGCCCACTTTTTTCTGATCATGACTCAGTGAAAGAGCTAAGAAAACACTACATCCATGTGACTATAATTTTACATGGAGTTCCATTTAAAAAATTTATTATAAATAGATTCACGGTTTATATTTTTATTTTGGATGGTTTTTAGAAAGGACCTATGTACATAGTTTAGGTTCATATTATCATATCATCATCTAATAGATGGACAATCCGAGTAGAATATAAAAATATTTTAGGATATTCATTGAGATTTAATCCTAGAATTTCTTGGAGTATGATATTTTCACATAACATTGGTTTATTCTTCATGAAAATATTTATTAGTCTTTGAATCCTATGGATCCTTTTGTGACCTTTTATGGGAGGCTATTTTATTCACCACTCTATTTGTATGAGGCTATTTGTGTATTAGTTATGTGATACAACATGGTTCGGTAGAACTCTGGGAGAGTGTAGATAATTGAAAAAACAATGATCACCATTAATAATAGGAAAATAATTTTTACTGACCAGAGGAGGATTCCTTTAGAGTTCATTATGGGAGACTGAGAATTATTGAGAGTGAATCCTCGATTAGGAAAGAAACATTTGAGAATGTAGGGAATATTAACACATTTTTTGTTATATCATTTGAGATCACTGAGTTGATATGGGAAATGGAGTATCATTTATACATTCCACCACATTATGTGGGTCTGCACGATGTGTCCCAAGTGTCATAACCTTATAGGTATATAACTAAACCTTTTCTTGTTATATATTGCAATGACATTGACATGGAGAAAAACATATATTATTATTTCAATGTAGATTATAGATCAGAGTGATAAAGTTATCTGAGGGAATATTGAATCACTTTTCCAAATTCGTTGGAATCATGGGTTGATCTAGGAGGAGACATAGGAGTGAGAGGTAAAATGTTGATCTTAGTAGTTTGAGTCATTTGTGCATGACCCCTAGTGACACCTCTTGGGCGATGAAATCATTATAAGAGAGAATCATGACGAAGTGAAATTACTTTTCTATAAAAATGTATTTTTTTATTCCTTTTTGTTGTTATTCCCTATTAGAAGATACCTTAATGCTTAAAGTGTGTTTTGGAAATATTTCTAAAAAAATTGGGTTGTTTCACCCTATAACTTATGACCACACTATATGAGAAGTGGATGAACCATAATGGATGGGGTACACTATATTGAGGATCTTTATTAGAGGCTACACCATGGTTATATGGAAAATAACTTAGTGGATGTTTCAGCATTTGATACAAATGAGTGGTAGGTCTTCGGTCTTCAGGGGTATAAGTTGTTAAATTAATAATTTAAGAGGGAATTAAAAATGGAATAAATGAAGGTAGAATATGTGTTGTGGCCTCCAAATTAATTGTTTATTAACCGTAATAAAATAGAATCCATAACTTTTAGAACTACGCTGAAACATCTATGCTAAATACCCAGCCTCTACATCATAGAGATTTACATTTCAAGGTGGTTTAACATAGTATACATACTCTCTATGTCATGAAGTTATTATTTATTCCAATTTCTTTTCAACAACCCTCCTCTTTGTTCCATTTTGGTTTCTCTTAAGAATATATATGTTGTATTGTCCAACCAACACTATTGTGGTGATTTTATAGCACACCCTCTATGTTGCATCTTCCACCTTACATCATCATGTACCCTAATTTTCTATATATTCTTCTCGAATAACGTGGGGTTCTTCTAATGGATTATCTTAGGTAAAACTTAGTTTTACCATTTATCCTTATTATCCTTAAATTTCTATGGAACTTGTGACTTTTTAGATTGGAATGGTTATATAAATCCTTAAAAATGATTGTTTTGGTTGGTGTGAAAAAGTGAATTGGATATCATCACCTTCTACGAACCTTGTGGTGGATCTCAATGACTTATGGTATGAGGTTAATTAACTCCAATGCTCTCGTTAACACATGTTTCTATACTATTATTTTTTTGGACTTTTTATGCGGTGATTGATTGTAATTTAATATGGGTGTGTGTACCTCATGAGGCCTACTATGATTTATAAATCCATTAGTTATACTAGTTCATCTTATTTCCATGTTCGATTCTGATTAAATAATGGGTTTTTTCTATATACTCATAATGATAGGTCATCGCTACATTTTTTCTCACCCTATATGTATGTTATAAGACCATAGTTGTCATGAGTGGTACTTGAGATATGTATACCATCATGAAATATTTATCCCTTAGTGGGGGAGTGTTATAAGTTGAGACTATGCTGACAAGGGACCTGAGAATAGAGTTTAGGTATGATGTATTTCTGGTGTCATGTTGAGAATGCATTTGAGGTAGCTTTTATTTTTTATGTTCCACTCACTATGAGGTATCCTGGTCGACGTGAGTACCAGATATTATCATCTAGATGATGTCAGGTGAAATGGTCCTCTAGAAGGATATATGATACTGGGTTTCATGTTTACATGACACCATTGGGACACCACAGATGAGCTAGTTTGGTTACTACTGACTTATTCTACTATCTTCCAGTATAGAGCCGAAGCAGGTACGACCAGGGGTCCATAGAGGCTTGGATAAAACATGACTAATTAGTTTTGGAATTTATTCATATGTATTTTATGAATTTATCATTTTTATTACATGACCCTATTATATTTGGGAACAATTGGTTGAGTATTAATTGGTGTTGTCTTATTGAGTCTTTTACTCACACCCAAATATTTCATTTTGATGCACTTATAGAATACAGGTGTGATCCGATGAAGTGTTATGGATCATTAATGGATAGATGAGAATTTGATGATGGATATTTTAGTGGAATGGGATAGACTATAGTGGAACCCTTATTTATTTTGTTATTTTATATTCGTTTATTAATCGGGATAGGCCTGTAAAATTGGGGTTTTTCATTTTTGATATATGTACGAAATATTTAGATCATTATGATTTAAATGATGATTTATTATTTTCCTTATTATTATTATCATTCCTATGACATGATAATGAGTGTATAATATTACCTTTTACAGACATAGACTACCACTTCTATGAATCATCATCTTGTATATAATGAGGAACACATGATGTCACGAAACAACTAGCTCAGATCCACTGGTTAAGTTTAGAATGTTACAAAAATATAATCAAACAAAAAATTTAGAGAACCTTGAAAAATAGATTACCATAAGATTAACATTTCTCCACTTTCTTCTTAACTGAGATCAATTATTTATTCTTTCATTATACCTTTTTATTTTATACATCATATTGATAACTCGTGTCTCTTATTATCATTTTTCATTAGAAATATCATCCCCCAACTCATTGGGATTGTCATATAATATCTCAATTTATTCCTTTATCTTGGTGTTCATATGAAAAATGGAATCCTTCAGAAATAGATTCTTATATTTTTTTCATTGATTTTCATTAACAAATTTTTCAATGTGTTTATAAAATTGTAATATTTTTTCATTTATGTTTTAAAATTGGAAGAAAAATGGAATTTTTTCTATATATCATTCTTTTACATTCAGAATATTTGAATACTTACCCTTTAATTACATCACATGGATATCATTTGCCTCCCATATATCATTCACCACATTAACCAATCTTTTTTTTGTATTTCAACATTTTTTGTCTCAATATTCATCCCTAAGATATGAAATTTCCAAAAATCAATCACCTTTTTCAACATCGGGATTTATTCTTATAGACTGAAATATTTCTACTCTTATAAGTTGGTATTTTCCACCATTATATTTATTAATATCTCATCATCTATAGTAAATATAACATCACTTGGTAAATCAATCTACACACATAATCTGGTGAAATCATTAATGAACCATAAGATATATAATAAAAAATTTACATACTTTTCTCTTTAGGGATGTTAGGATTATTTATCTGAATATTAAGGTTTCTATAAATTGTTTTATCATAAGAATTATCTGCATACATTTTATTCCTTTATAGTTTCATTCCCTTAAAAATTTCATGAAAATGTTATTGTAGAAATAAATTAATATATAAAAACTTATCTTCAAGAACCAATAGGATAATGTTAGGTTAAAAAATAAAACAAGATATATATGAGCTGTAATACCAATTATTAAGACCAAAAGGATATTTAGGGAGAGCTAATTTGTAGGGGTGAATAAAACTATGAAAAATCATTCCAAAACTGATCACTTAATACATAAACTCTCACAACTCTAAAATATAATTTTCTGATTATTAGGAGGTTTATATAAATATTATACTTATGATACTTATATGATTGATATTAATTTTATATTTACCTTGATAAAATTTATTCATTTATTAATTTTTCCTCATACTCTACTTTCTTCTTCAAATAAAGTTTTTAAATCTTGATCACATGATGCAATATTTTACTTGGATAATCCAAACTAGATACATCCGTGGGGAATACAAAGATAATGTGTTGACATACTAAAATCCATTAAATGAATATTTTCATGGTGGGTTTAGGAATGGTCAATACCAGTCCTGGTATCTCCATTTTCAATAACTTAGGTATAGTGCACTACCTCCCAAGGGTCAGTCCATCACTCTTCTCTCCATGATCACTACTCTTGAATGTAAAACAATTGGAATACATGCTAAAATTAATATAGTATCTCCTGTTATATGAATCAAGCATATAATGGTTCCACCTGATCTAATATTTTTTCTCCTTGTTTAGAAGTATATTTCCAATGTCACTAGGATAGAATCATCACATTTCTTGATATTTCCTTCAATACATCTTCAGGGAATAACTCCCAATTAATTTCAAAGATTGTTGAACAATACCAATGTGGTATTCTATCTTCTTCTTTCTATCATTTGAAGTTATACTCTACCAATTTTATTCATTGATATTTTCTCAATCACACTTTATCTATTTCCAAACACATATATTATATTTAATTCAGCGATATATAAATCTCTATGGATTCCATAAATTTAAAATTTAATTTTCTCTAATTCTACAAACAATCGTCAGAATTCCATTTATTAAATACTTTGATTATTCCTTGGTTTGTGGTAAAAAATCATATGTAACAGTTCATGAAATTCAATTCAATTTTGTCCATAAAAACATAAATTCCACGAATAAACATGAATATTTCAACTGGGTATATTTTTTTAGGAAACAATCTTATAGTGTGACCATAAAAAAAATATCACAATTCCTTCATTCCTCTAAGAATTATGGTTGAGATTATTTCAATTTTAACATATAGATTATTCAAAAATATATATCTATATTTATAACAATACAAAATAATCCATGTTCCGTGGTGTAATGTTCACCTATTAATAGAGTGCCACAATTTCACATTTTCAAAACGTTGTATAGAACTTCACTTCATGGTGTTTCGTTTATTTATATTTGGTAAACCTTATAACCATAATAAATATGTTATTTTCTAGTATTAAAACATTTTTTTCCTAATACATATCATGCTACGTGATCATCAAATATTTATTTTTTCATTTCATTATTGGGGGTTGAATTTCTTATTTGTAGTTAATGATCCATATTTTATCAAATATTTTAATGATACATAGGTATGTTATTGTGTTGTATTTTTTATTGAATGAATCACTCTCCCATCACTAAAAATTACCCTGAAAAAAATATATCATGATTTATTTGGTGCGGTATTCTACTTCAAGGTGTAGTAAACAATATTTTGGAAGGATTGTTGTCTTTTGGGAAACAAACCTCCAAGATTTCCTCAAAAAATCATGACACAAATTCTCAATGAATATTTAACATTTTTTATATTTTTCTCCTCATCAATATGAAATTATTCTTTTCGCCATTTTATTTAGTTATTCAATAAAAACAACCACCATTAATGACATATACCACTTGAATTCTTGTTATTTTCCATGAGAAATTTAACCATTACTCCATCCATTTACAAATATCATGGAAATCATTATAGAATTCATATAAAATGTATAATACTCAATATAATGATTATTCTTCATATTATGAGTCTTAAAGGATTAATATCACATATCTTAGCATCCTTACAACCAGAAATCAGTTTTCCATAAGAAACACATTATTTTTATTAAAACTCAAAGTAAAGATGAATATTTTCCATTAATTTAATAATGATAAGACTATATAATACATATTATTTATTATAAAACATAAAATTTCAATGTCTATGATTGGAAAAAATAGTAAATACTAAATAAAATATGTGAATCTCTTAAATGTTGTCGTTGTGGATGAAAATGAACATAAAACTATCTCCATTGGTTGATAAAAAAATCAAAGAATCAAGAATCCAACTTGAAAATAACCCCACATGTTGAAAAAATAAAACTCCATAAATTATTAATTGGTTTATGACATGATCAATTTACCATATTCTACAAATTCACATATATATATTTCATGCATCCTAGAAAAAAATCAAGAATCTACTAGGCGGGGAAACTAGGGGCTATATGGTATGTAGCTTATATAAACTATGATTTTTCATGTGTTATTCCATGGTAATTTTTGAAGGATCAAAATTAATAGAGGCATTAATTATTATAAAAATAATTATGTAACATGATATCAAACATGTTATCACAATAATGTGGTTTTATGGTTGTTTGGTGTCTCATAAGGATAAATAGATAATATGATTAATTCTTAATAAAAGTGAAATTAAATTTATTCTAAACTCATCTCTATTATTTAAATATTGGGAATGGGGTAATGATTGGACACATAATGATGAGTTATAAAATGAGAGGTGTGCATAATGGATCTTGTGGTTTAGTCGATCAATAAAAGTTGGAACAGAAATCACCATGGCCGCTGTAAAATTATATTTCATTCTTGATGATTATATGATTATATTATCTTTTGATCTAGTAGACTATGAATGGACTATGGTTTTTTTATACAAATAATGAAAAATTATCCACTATCATAGAGTTGGTTATTGACAACATTAGAATACCTATTAGTTTGAACCAAAATTAGTCAAGTTGAATAACCTAGATACCTTTAGGTTTCCGTGTGTATGAATATAGTATATACCAGAACAAGAAATTTAGGCCGTCAATGGACATTAAACAATTTTTTTCATATAGTTGAGTCAAACATAAATTATTAATTTGACTGATTAAATTTTATAGTATATGATTTTAGTCTTTATGAAATAGAAGAGGACATTGGTTGATTGTGCATATTGTCTCAATAATACATTTTACTTTAGTCATCCTTATGATTTCATAGTGAATAAATGCAACATAACTACCATTAAATCCTATATGAATATAGGGATGGAGGGTTGGGGGTGTAATTCTATTGAAATATACTAATAAATATTAGTGTAATTCAATTATTCAAGGTTTTGATATATATAAGTCCACTTATTATGATTTTTCTAAGAATAATGACTTCGACAACTAACAATCTAATAAGTTAAAAAAAGTGACATGCAGGTTTGTGAGGATAGAAATATTTATACAATGATGGAATATGATTCTTCATAATTAACGAGGTAAATTATCCACAAGAGGTTATTTTATTGAATATGTTAGGTGGATAAATATATCATAAAAACATTATTGAGAATATGGATTTTAGAGTGTCAATGAGAACAAGAGTTATAAAATCAATGTCATTATTTTATAATATGAAATGTATATTAACGAAAATAACATGAACCAGTGTATTTATATTTGTTTTGGGAGATACGAAAATGAATAATGTGAGAATGGGTACCATATATATTAATGTAAAAACTCATGATAGTTTTAACAATGGTTCTTAAATTTAAACATTCTTTGTTGAAGTTATTTTTTTATTTGTTATAGTATAATTAGGTTGTCTTATTCACTCTATACATATTATTATAGGATGTCTTGATAACCTAAACTTGATGGAATATCCTTTATAACTAGAAATAACAATGGTAAATATGAAAAACCACTATCCTTTCATATTTTCCACAAAATAGTGGTTTTTACTGTTTTACTCTATTTCCAGTTAATCTTGTCTATAAAAGGTATTCTAATAGAGTTTCATATATTGTGAAAAGGTAAATAAAAATAAAATATTTTGTACACATTGGTAGGGGCTAGAAAAGAATCTAAATAATGGAATACAATGGTTAAAATTAAAGTACTATGGTGTGTATCATTCCTTTGGTGATGAAAAATGGAATGGTATAAAAAATGTTTAACTCCATATGTTCTATCAATTCAACTTATGTGATCCATTTGGTGGTGATATAGATGGGTATCCTAGTATCTATTAGTCATTTCTATGACCACACATATAACTCCTAGGGTTGACCTGGTCATTGTATCATATAACATTATGGATGTCCTAGGTAGACATGGATGGGCTTACGAGAGGAATAATAGTAGTCTCTTCTAATAGAAAAATGATTACTAACGTGGGTAACATGGTATTATTAGGTTTGAATTACTAGGGAAGGCCTTGTTATAATAATTAGGGATGTATAAGGAGATAATAACCAGACATGTTCTATACATTATAAGCATGCAGGTAAACTATTATTGGGATATGGGAAATAGAATCTCCATATTGGGGATTACTATACCAAATGTATAAAAATATGCTTATAGTCTACTCCTAATTCCAGTACCAACAATATTCACATGAACTAAACACTCCCTCACCCCTTATGTATGAAATACCAATTTTTAACTCATTATGTAGTAAACCAGATCCCCCAATAGTTCACTATTTCATCGAATATAACCATACCCTCTTCAACTAGATGTAAATGGAAATTGGTATATCTTATGCATTAATGAAAAATTTGGTACGTGGGGGTTCCCAATGTCTTATTTCCCCATTTATGAATTAGAAACCATTCTAACACTGAATGAAAAGAAAATAATGTATAATAAGTTATAATTTGTATTCACATTTAAGACATAAAAACCACTTGGGTTTCCTTTTTGGAATTTGAGACAAGATGTTGATGTTGAAACCTCTATAAACAATATCAACTGTAGTGACTTGAGGATGGTCGTGATGCTTCTGACCTTATACTAGTAACCATTTTATTTCATATATCATAATATTTTGTATTAAGTAGATGTAATTGAATGTAAAGGGAGGATACTCATACCCAATTATCACATTTACTACGTTGTTTTATGATATATAGGTTAAAATAAGGTTAATGAATAAATTCAATTGGACTTGTCACTATACTCTAAAAATAATATAATAATTTGTAATTGATATTTGATAGAATAGTCGAGTAATGGAAAAAAATTCTGAAAAATTATATAACTATAATTGAAATACTATTATAATAGAATTTGAAATATCCATGATCAAATCTCAGTTTCACATTAAGATTTTGGGATCCTGATTGTCAGATTGATAATTGGAACTACCACATATGGGTTCCTTTCTTAATACGATTAATTGAACTATACCATCCTCTTTTGCAATTCTGAGCTTGTAATTCTTCATTTCAAACTCCTTAGTCAAACACTAGGAATTATTATGGGTAGGATGCCTTATAAATAAAACACATGCAATATTTGATGATTCAATGACGTATTGGAATAAATATTGGAGTTTTAAGGTGAATTATTTTGATGGGGGGATTTATATAATGACTAAAAATAGAATATGATAGAAATCATGGATAGATTAATGAATTTCACACCTATCTACCACACTAAACCATAAAATATTTACACCGAAGAAGAGTAATTGCAGTACCCATTGCAAAATTAAGCATGATTAAATATAAAATAATATGGTCCAATGTTCAAAGGTATCTATTAAAATATATTATAGGGTCATATTAATTCATTAAAACCTTATATCTTCATAATAACTAGACCAAACACCGCTATACGTAACAATAATTCAAGGAAAAATCGTATATTATTATAATAATGATGATCGTCTTTCCAATTGGGAGAATGATTTCAACCATAATTTGTAATAAATTTTATTAACCTTTCACATCATCCTCAATATCACAAGAAAAATGTCTACAGTGATTACCTGGACCAATGATAAAGTAGGTTTTGAGGTTTCAATTAAAAATTAATTTTAATGAAAAATCTCCCATATTTTTATACAATATATGATTCTGAATCTATAATAAATGACACATGAGGATGTTTAATTTTTAAATTTTAGTATATTCTAATCAGATCATCATATGCTTTAAAATTATGAATTCATTAAATTAATAACCATAGTGGATGAACTAAATGTGGGATATGGGTTTTCTCTCATTTTAGAGGTGATGGGTTTGATTTCAATACCATTAGAAGTTTTAACTACTCTAGTAGACAATCAAAAAGACCACCAACATAATGAATGTTCTCAAAGTCCATTATGACTAGTTAAAAACTCTAAACATGGATTTGAATGACACAAAAAAACTCATTTGACTTAAACCAGCATACCAAGAACAATTAAGGTGTTTAATTAGTGTTTTAATAGCTATAATGATACATAAATATAAAAAATAGAGATGGTGACTTATTATTATTAATAATTAAGGAATCTATATATAGAGGATATAATAGTTTGATTGGGAATTATCAATTCTTATCTTTTAATATGAATAGGTTGAGTCATCCCAAATCACATTGCTAAATAGTATTGATTTTTTTACTTTTATTCTTGTTTTGAATACCTCAACTTTGATTTATCCTCTCTGATATGTAGGGTTTCCATTTTCATTTTTTTCAAAGGTTTGGGATGGAGCATCATTTATTATTAAATCAAATAAAAGACCACATTCAAAGGTTTTCATTTTCTTTATTTATCAATAACCTAGAGTAATGTATCCATATCGACTATCAGTATTATTTATCATTTAATTAGGATGATATAGTGGATTTATTGAATGTTGTAAATATTTCATCAAGTGTTGTCCATTAGTATATTTTAGGGGATCCAAGATAGTGTTACAATTCACGATAGATATTTATGATTCAAACTTGTCACAAAGGATACAATCAACTAAAATGTGTTGTCTACTAATTCCTTGTTAATGTCATTTACACTATCATTTCTAAATCCAAACAACATTATCATATGGGTGATTGAATCCCAGTAAATATTCTAAAAAAGGTAAAGTGTTCTAATTATTGAGTCTGGGAAGGGATGGGATGAATGAAATACTCATGAAATATGAAGGGTTTAGTTTTTTATATAGGTATATATATGAATATAATAGGTTGATATATCATACATTTGAATAAGAATATATCTAAAATCACAATTCAAAATATTCCATAGGATATGGGTTGAAAATAATAAATACATATATACCTATGATAAAAACCAAGGAAAAATAAATAGGGAAATAATTATGTGATTTTGGAAACACCATATTCTTTGTAAGTGACACTACACATTGGGTTATAAAGAAATAGTAAATACTTGAAACATCCCAGTTAAATAATGAATATGACATTTTCATATGTATTCATATTTGTGAATTAAATATTAATTTAACTTTAATGTGGATGCTATGTCTGATGGATTACTCAACACACATCAGCAGATTTCTCATAAATCGTATGTTGCACACAACATTGAGTCATACCGAAAAATAATATAATATTCTTATTATTTTAAATGGTAATTAACACCTAGCTGTTGTAATGTAAGGATTTAATAAAACAAACCACATTATGAATATACATTTTGTTAAATGTTTCAATATTTATCCAATAAATTTTAGAGGCTTAAAATAAGAAAGAATCCAATTCTAAGCATAAATACTCTAATATTCTTTATGAGGTCGATTTACCACCTTTTAATGGAGAACTATTTTTAAATATAGTTTTTGTCACTTATATATGTTATATTTGGAAAAATAATATTCTTCTTTAGAATTAGGACATCGATATTAACTTTGGATGAAATTTTAGTATTTTTCTGATATTGTTCATTTTTATATAAATAAGGAAAAATACTGTATTTTAATTCAAAACGTCCTTTTAATATAATTTACTTATATTGGTATATAAATTTTTTAATTGGTTTTAAACATTAATTATATTATATTTTTACCATTTAATCCAATTTTGGTCATTTTAAGTAATTTCATTTTGAAATTGGACATAAAAAATTACCAATCATTTGATAGTTATTATTTATTACAAACACACTTTTTGTTTTGACAAAGGAAATTAATTTTGAATTAATTTATGCCACTCATGTGTTATGAATTTGGAAAAATTGATTCCATATTTTTAATCATGGTGTTAATATTGTGTAAGTTGGTAACTTTAATTTTTACACATTATGAATATTTACTACAGTAAATATTTTATTTACCATGAATAAAAGGTGAATCTGGTAAATAAGGGATAACATATTATTATAATAATATTAAATTACCCTAAAATATGTCCTAGTCCTATTGGTTTATACATGTCTGACCATGGGCATCCATGGGTCTATTTTGGGACCCCATAGAGCCACATAGTAGTGATAATGACATTTTATATTAATTAATTTAAAGTAATTACAAAAATGACATAAACATGTATCTTTTAGTAAATAAATTGTTAAATAGAGTAATATGAGTTATATATTTGCCTATAAATATTCAATTAAATATAAATAAAATTTCTTACATTATGATATTTTTTTATAATTTTTAGACATTATGTAAATAAAATTATTTATGACACAAGAATGATGTAGTGATCACTTTATTAATGAATGATTTAAATAATTGTGATTATAAAATTTAAACAAATATCCAAAACATGTTCAATTATTATTGGATTATTTTATTTCGACTCATATACACCATATATTATAATTAAATAGGTTTTGGTCCTTTATAATCCTAAAATCACTATATAATAAAATAATATTTTCAAACATTCTTAAAGAGGCATGCCTCCCCCTAATAAAAATCCATCACATCTAACCCATTACCCACACATCCCAAGCCCATTGGATCGTCCAAAATCTTGCCAATTAATCTCCTTAAATCCCTATCTTCCTCCTAAAATCCATATACTATGCATAAGGTAATTCATGTAAACCTTTTGGTTCAAACAAAAGGGAGATACTCGATTTAAAGGAAACGTCTTCTATACAGTTCATTTCATTTATTTTACTTATCTAACCCAATAAACTCTCTATATTATATTATTTTATAACAACACAAGTTTCTTCAATATAAATGGGTGTTTTTATGAGAATTATTATAACTAATCTTCCACACACCTCCATCTAATGTGTAAAAATCATAATGTTTCTGTGGATGGCGAACTACTACATCGCGAAATGATGATTGTTCAATATTCTCCTACCACCACTTATGGTTGCCATTAATATGGAACTATATTTATATGTGATATATATTATATTTATATTGTCTCTATACTTCATTATTTTTCATTTATAAAATAAATTTATGGTTTCTATAATATGTAAATACGATAATTTCATTCGAGGAAGTGTGTACTACCGCCCCCTCAAAGTGGTATGAATCGTTCATTCCTTACCTGGAACATGTAAAGTATGGTGTTACTGAAATAATATATGATATTATACTATAATTATAATATACCTATGTATCATTAAGTTTCCATTCCATTAAATAGGAAATAGAAATGGAAGTAGCGTTCATGCATACGTACGACTTACCATCTCTATGAACAATGCATTTCATTTCTAATATCCAAATGATATGTACTATTATAAATACATATATATATATAGGATATATATGATATCTAAATCATGAATATCATTCTATAGATAATTTAATTTTGACCACATTGACAACTTTTAATTATAGGAAGTTAATTTTTGACTCAGGTACCAAATATCGACAAAACGAGTGTTATTAGTTAAATGATTATGTAATGTTTACAACATGGTAATAATTAATGTAAATTAAATAATAAACTTGAGAATGGTTCTTAAGAAATTATAAATCAACTTTATTTTAATATTATGGAGATTAAAGAATTAATGAGTCAAGTTGGACACAAGGTAAGGGACTTCATCTTAATATCCATTCATTGAGGCATACTTTGATTTAGACACGACTTTCTTTTATACGGTGTATAAAAAGAATTGAATTTCCATTTCATTAAAAGGTAATCTTTTTCTATGAAGCGTTTTACTAAACGAAAAAGGTGTCTTTTTTACTGTACGCGATGACAACGACCTTTCCGTCACCACGATCATTATTTGATATTTGGATTCATTATATTGCTGTAATGTTTTTTTCAAAAGGAAAAAATACCATATACTATTTTTAACTATTTTGGTATTTGAAAATTGTATTAATAATAGATTTATTGTGTTAATATATTTAAAGGAAATATTTTGATTGCAATGTGGAAATGTTATCATTCCATTAAGTTTGTTCTATGTGTTATTATTATGTTAGGGTTATTGAGAATTGTTTTTTGTATATGGGTGGTTCCATGGTAATCTTAGGGCGGGTTATCCCATGATAACTCTCCAATGCATTGGGTAACATGATGGAGGTAAACATTATTTTTCTCCGAAGAGTTTTAGGGAATATACTATGATGGGTATTCCAAATGTAACTCCTTATCTAGTTGTGAAAGCTATAACGTAAGAATGTAATGGATGCCACAAGTTACCTTTAAGATTTTTTATTTCCATTTTTTTCATAAATATTATGATTTGTGGGGTAAGTGAAAGATTTAAAAGTATTATTTGATTTATTTATATGTATTTATGGAATAATTTTTTCTTTCCTTGTTTCATAACCCTTAGTAAGATTTTTATGCTCATCCAATGTTTTTGAAATGTTTTTCATAGGACTTAAAGATTAATTGGGTCAAGGATGGAATCATGGAAAATTCATGTTATCTAAAATGTGGCACTAGACATGACTCTTTTTGTCAAGATTTTCTATTTTGTGAAAAAATGGATACTAAGTAGTAGTGTATACTTTGTAATATTTGAGATGTAATGTAATATTTATGGACTAATTGTCTAAAAATCTAAACCTGAAAAGATCCTCAATGTGAATTATTAACTTAATTCAAGATTATGTATTGTTTATGAATGAGTCCTTATAGTTGGTATCAGAGTTTAGTTTAGGAAACTTTAGAAGTTAGGATATTGTCAAATTAATATCTAAAGATTAATTTATGTTAATGATATAGTATTTACAGATTACCATGTTGCATCGCCTAAGATATTTCTCTTTTTATAATGGTTTTTCATAGAGGATACATGGAAACAATGATGGGACGACATCGGGAGGAAGAAAAGCTTCCAAATCAGTAACCTATGATGGATGGAATCAGAACTGGACAGTTTTTTTAGTAATGGTATAGTTGACTCAGGCTATAAATAGTGGTGGTATCCATGCACGAAATCATCTAGATCAACCACATAGGTACATGTCAGTAGTAGAGTATTTCATGAGGCAATATCACCCCTCATTTAGAGTATCATCTGACCTTGTGCTGGTTTAATGGTGGATTAATGAACTGGGGAAGATTTTTGATGTCATTGAGTGTTTAGAACATCAAAAGGTTAGTCTTTTGGTTTACCGTTTTGATTCTCAGGTCGATCCATGGTGGTTGATGGTAAAAAATATCAGGGATAGCGAGGATATTGATGATTTGGATTGGGAAGAATTCAAGGGTATGTTTCTTGATAAATACTTTCCTATTATGGTTTGACTTAGGATAAAAAAAATTATTGGTATTGAGACATGAGGATGACTCAGTGGCTGCTTAGGAAGCAAAATTCACTCAACTAAAAAGGTATGTGTAAAATTTCATTTGAGATCATGATAATAAAATAAATCATTTTTACTTGAGATTAAAGTTGAATTATCTAAAGGCTTAAGCTTCTCATGAGTTCAAATGCTATGAAAAACTTGTACGATGTGTGGAGAATTTGGAAATGGAGTTTGCTAATGATCAGACGTTCTCTGACAAGAAACCTAATTAGAGGTCGAGATAGTAGAATAAAAGGAAGAACACTTCAAAAAATTCTGATGGTAAGAAACATAAGTTTATAGTTTGTGAAAATTGTTCGAAAAATCACGCTGGGGAATGTCATTATAATTCATGTTAAGTGCTACATATTTGTTAAAATGGTACATAAGGGTTGTAATTTCACTAAAAAAGATCAGGTTAATGGTAAGGCAAAATCTGATTTATAGTCAGTAAAATGTTTTAAGTGTAATGAAATGGGTCATTATGAAAATGAGAGTCCAATGAAGAACTCAATTGCGGGAAAGCGGTCAGACTACAAGTAGAAAGGGGTGGTGAAATCCTTTACAACTAATTCAGAAGATGTTGGGCCATCGAATGAAGTAGTATCAGGTACACTGTTCTTTATTTAAATTATGCCAATGTGTTTTTTGATTCAGGGTATACACACTCTTTCATTTTTGATAATTTTTATTTCATATGGGGAATTCCATCTCACGATATGAATCCTTAACATATGGTAAAAAAACCGGGAGGAAATTTTGATATTAAAAAATTACAAGAACCTACATTTCCTTGTGTGTAGAAATAATCTACCTACAAACCATACTGTTTTTCCACTCGTAGAGTTTGATGTTATTTTGGTTATAGGTTGGCTTTCCATTTATCATGCTAAGATTGAATACAGTTCTAAAGTGGTTTCTTTTCAAAAAGATTTTCATTTTCTACACAAGAATGAATCCTTAATTTTCATAACATATCAGGAAGCTGAGAAAATAGTAAAATATGGAAATGAATGTTTCCTTGCACATATTGTTGACAAAAAATTATCTATTCATATTAATGGTGTGCTAGTGGTAAATGAGTTTCTTTATGATTTTCTTATTGAGTTTCTTGGTACAATACCTGATCAGGAAGTTGAATTTACTACTGACTTAGTTACTGATGATAAACAAATTTCAAAACCCCCTTATTGAATTTCTCAAATTGAACTTTTAGAGTTAAAGAAACAATTACAGGAGTTATAAGATAAAGGTTTAATTCGACCTAGAACATCACCATGGGGTGATTCTGTCTTGTTTGTTAAAAAGAAAGATAGTTCAATGAAACTTTTAATTGATTACATATAATTGAATAACATAACTATTAAGAACGAGTATCCTTTGACTCATATTGATGATTTGTTTGATTAGCTTCAGGGAGCTCAATATTTTTCGAAGATTGAATTGAGTTCAGGGTAGCATCAGTTGAAAGTAATGGAAGTAGACATTATAAAGACTGTGTTATATACTAGATATAGACATTATGAATTTGTTGTTATGACTTTTGGATTAACCAATGCACCTACTCTATTCATGGATCTCATGAATAGAATTTTTCATGAGTTCCTGGACATGTTTGTTGTTGGGATCCTTGATGGTATTTTGGTTTATTTCAAAAGTAAATAGAAAAATGAAAGACATTTAAGGGTTTCCATGAAAACCTTAAAAGGAAAGGAATTTTATGGGAAACAAAGGAACTGTGAGTTTTGGTTACAACAACTTTCATTCCATGGTCACACTATTTCAAAAAATGGTATAACAGTTGATCCTTCTAAAACAAATATTGTTGAAGAATGGACTAGACCCAAAAATATAACTAATATTCGTAGTTTTCTTGGTTTGGAAAGTTATTACCAGAGGTTTTTTGAAAATTTATTTGGTAATCTATCTCACAAAGTAAGTTAACTAGAAAAGGTTTTAAGTTCATTTAGACAATTGATTGTGATGATTGTTTTTAGGAATTGAAAAAAAGATTGGTGAATGCTCCAATTTAGGCACTGCCTTCCAAAAATGGTGATTTTGTTATCTAGAGACATGCTTTATTGAAAGGACTTGGTAGTATCCTAATACAGAATTATCAGGTAATTGCTTATGAATCATGCCAGTTGAATCCTCAGGTGTAAAATTACCCTAAACATTATTTTTAATTAGCTATTGTTTTTTTCTTTAAAATTTTGGAGGCATCATCTTTATGGAGTAAAATGTGAAATATATACCGACCACATACGTTTTTAGTATATATTCAATCAAAAATAATTAAACATGAGACAGAAAAGATGGATAGAATTAATCAAGGATTATGATTTCCTGAGTCATTACTATTCATTAATGGAAAATAAAGTGGCTGATGATTTGACTTGAAAAAAGTAAGGCAACATTAACCTTGTTACGTTTGGAACAAGATCTTTTGATTAATGATTTTTTGAACTTTGGCATAGAAGTTGTTGGTGCATGAAATTCCTCTATTTTGTTTCATGTGTCAGTCAAATCATCTTTATCATACAGAATAAAGCAAGCGCTGAAGGAAGATTGTGAGTTTCCAAAAAAGGTAGAGTTGGTTCAGAAGCATAAGTTATCTGAATTTATCATCAACAATGATTGCATTTTGAGATTTGTATGTAGATTATTTGTTCCTTGTGATTCATAGTTAAAGAAAGAGTTTTCATGTGAAGCTTATAGTTCTATGTTTTCAGTTCATCCTGGCAGTACTAATATGTACAGAGAGTTTCAGGTATATTAATAGTGTGATTGAATAAAAATAGATATTTCTGACTTTACTGTGAAGTGTTTGACATGTCAATAGGTAGAAGTATAGTGGAAGTAATCGAATGGTATGCTTCATCCTTTACTGATTCCAGAGTAAAAGTGGTAAAATATATCCATAGACTTCATTGTGGGATTATCGAAGACATATCGAGGTAATAATGAAATATGGGTTATTATTGACCGATTGACTAAATCCTTTCATTTCTTTCCTATTCAAGACACTTTGTCTATTGATAAATTTTCTCATTTGTATGTTAAAGAGATAGTCTGGTTTCATGGAGTTACCCTCTACATTGAATCCGATCAGGATCTCTGGTTTACTTCTAACTTTTGGAAAGGCCTTCAGAAGTCATTGGGTACAGGTCTCACCTAAATTTACATATGTTTTTAGGGTGATTTATTCAATTTTAGAGTTGCTTGGGTTATCGGTTCCTCATATACCTAAGAAGAAACCTATAGACATTCACATTCTATGGACCAATTTTATCTATTAAGTGGAAAACATTGGGTTTATTTTACAAAATTTTAAGCGAAAACTATGTGACATAAGTTAATTCAAATTATAAGAAGGTTGATCCTAGGTTATTATAATGCATGGATTTGATAATTTTTTTTAATGATTTCAATTTCTTATATTCGAGATGGTTTGATTAAAAATGATCAAATAAACTCATCACTTTCAGGTTTAATACCAACACAACATAATAATAATCCCTTATACCCATAGAGGATCAAATTTATGAGCACTTCAAGGTAATGGATCATATTATCCATTCATGTATGTGGCCATAAAATTCAACAAAGATGAAGGAGCTTTAAAATCATCAAATAAAAATCTCAATTAACATAAGTGATTAGTCATTAATGGGGTGATAAATAACATCTAATACATCCCCTTTATACTCCCTTAGATCATCCCATAAGGGTGTTATACCTCCAATGATTCAATGGTTTCAATGGACGTGGGAAGTCGACTCATGAGGGATAAATTAAAGAAGTAAAGAAAAAAAATAAAAAATTGATCACTCCACAGTTGTTGGAATAATTTCACAAGGTTTGGTGTGAATAAATTTACACATTGAAGAAAATTTATCAAAGTGATATGAATAATAGTAGAATAATAAGTGAAAAATAACTTTTATTAAGAAACTAGGATCAATTAAAACAACTTACAATTGAGGAAGAACATTCCAAAGGAAAAGTTGCAGCATAACATTACAATAAAAGAAATAATCTAAGATAGATAAATCCTCCAACACCAATACCTTAAATAGGAATTTTGGAGCCTTGTTTCAATCCCCCATATTTCCATGTCCCCTCAATTATGTTTTTTAGGCCATGGTGGGTATAAAATTGGGGGAGTGTGGACTTTTCCATCCTTCAAAAACAAATCCAAGCCAACTTTCATCCCAATATTAGGTGTGACCCAAATACCATCCAAACGACTAAGTTATTGTGGGACATATAAGAAAAATATGAAGATATGGATGTACCCTTACTGTCTATAAAATATCAGCAAAAATTAACATTTTGTTTGTGAGATATGACTAACTATATGGGATGTTTTTTCTAGGATGCTGAATCTGGCCCAATATTGCATCTTCAAGTTGATGAATTATTGGGATGTTTGTAACACCATTTAAAATCATAATTAGATTTGGAAACTGTTGAAATAAATTTTTCCCTTGATGTCCTATATCTTCATCTCAAGTTGAAGATTTATTGGGCTTGTATCGTGGCTTCTACAGTCTCTTTATTGGGATGTTGTCCAGTTTACATTGCCTGGATTGGGTTTCCATGAAAGCCCATTTTGGTGGTTTTCCAATGTGAATATTTCAATAATAAAAAATTATGAATTGTTTCCAATGTAATTAGAACCCTTAAAATTAAATATGAAAATAAAATCAAGACTATTTAGTATTTTAGGATGTGTTAAAAAATGTACCATGTAATAGTTAATTGTAAAAGTGAATTATAAACATAATGTGAATAAATGGTCAAAGTGTATAATGAACTAAAATGATGTGTATGAATAATAAAGAACATGAAAATTTTAAATTTTAATAATTAATATTAGCCTCATTCAGTGGCTAATCACACCCCTCAACATTAGTTTTTTCTAGTCCCGAGAAAAATATATCTCAAAAATGTGAAATTCGAATTCCCTTTTCCAAAAACATTTTAATACACAATGATCGCCAAAAAACACTTATACCAAAAAATCATGAAACTTGTAAAAATATTTTAATACAAGATAATTTCTTAGGCATATCTCAATCCCAAGCTCGTTTATTTTTTCAAATTCATCGTCGTATTTCATCTAATATCAATTAAGCATGAGGATGTGTTGGGTATTAAAATGGGCATGGGGGTTCATCTTTATTCAAGGGAGAAATGATGGAAGTGCAAGGTGGAATGAAATTTCAATATTAAGATGAGTATTCAATTTCTTTTCAATATTTCCATGGTAATTGAAATTACACTCAAAAGATTTAACCCATGTAGTGTGACTTTGTCGATGACTCCCAAGCTCAAAGACCTTAGGTCACCAAGTAAAGGTCACATACCTGGGCATCATCTCGAGTTAACTCAGTCAAAAAACAAGTCAAATTACCACAAAGAGAGTTAAACTTACGAACTCTAGGCCAGAAAACTATGGAGTCACGATCCCCAAGTACCGAAAGCCACATATTAGGTTATTTCATTGCTCAACACACAAATTTATAGTTTTTTTAACACTCATATTAAAACTAAAATGATCACCAAACCTATGATATTTATTTAGGGGACCCCATGAACTCATACTAATACCCCACAATCTAAATGACTTGTGTTGTGATTATTATTTTTTATTTGGTTGAAAATATAAATGATGAAATATCACATTAGACAGCCACACTTTCCAAAATCTAAGCTCATTAAATATACATGGATTAAAATCAGAATCAGGGTATGCTAAATTATTCGATATTTAATTTCAAAGAGTGTAATCTTTATTATCATGTTCATGGTTAAAGAGAATTTTCCTTCCATTGAGGCACACATTTTTTCCATATCATTTTTTTCACACAATTTTATTTAATTTCATATCCCCCAACATAAAAAAAACATTGTCCCAAATGTTTGAAGAAAATAAAATTTAGAAGGGTATTAGAGGTAAAATAGAGAGTTTGGAAAATAATTTGAATAAATAAACGTGGAACAAAGTCACCCGGTTTTTGAAGTTGAATTTCATTACGCTCCAGATTATTCCTTTGGTCTCCATTCTACTCATGGAATCCCATTGGAAAATGGTCGAAAATTGTGGATGTTATGGATATAGATGATTTACCTGTAAAATTATTTTACCTTAATATCCTCTTCTCCTCACTCACAAACTAAATTAGAAACCATGGAAACCCCGAGAGGTTCCCTTAATTAAAAACATACAATGACAAAAAAAACAGACCTATTTATTTTAGCATACCAAAGAACGATACTAGTATCATATAAAAAAAGAAACTAATAATAATAATAATAACCATAATAATATATTTATATAAAAATTAAAATATAATTATATATAAAAAATTATAGAATAGGGAAGCACTATTAGTCGTAGGTCAGTGGAAAGCGCGTGCCCCTACCTCCCTTCGGTGTCGGGTTTGAGTCCCTCCGGCTTCGTCAGTTTTGACGGGGTTTTCCCCACAACATGTGACGTGTCATTCTAATTTTTTTATTATATATATATATAACTAAAATGAATAAAAACAAAAATAAACTAGTGATACATGTTTTTCTTTTAAAATTTATGCGTAAGGTATTACTCAAGGATCACCCCACGTGACATAGATGAATATGGTGCTCCCCTTTCATACCCATGCATACTCAAAATAGTAGAACATGTCAATAGTTTAAGGTAATATCATATTTTGAGTTTTTTTTAATTTTTTAAATTCAAAATGATTCATTAATCCTACATGAAAAATAAATATGATGTACAAATATTATAAAAATTACAACCATGGGTTTCCTCCAATGAAATTCATTTGTTTAATATCATTAGCCCGATATGGACCCTAAATATATCAATTTTTTCTGGTTCATAGATTGGATCTACTATCTCAACCCCTGTTTTCTATTTACTGAATGATTCAATGAATGGATTTAACCTATAACCATTGACATTGAAAAAATGACCACTTGTGGGATCCTGAATCTCTTCTTCCCTATGGGGGTACACATGATGTACTAAAAATGGATCTGACCTTCTAGAACTTAACTTTCCAGGGTGAAAATGATGTTTTTAACTATACAAGAGAATGAATTTTCCCAGTTCAAAGTGTTTTACATTGATTTTCCTAGATTAGTAGTTTTGAACTCTAGATTTGTTTGTCCTTGAATATTCACAAGTCCCCATACTAAGTTTCTCATGTTCATTATGATCTAATATCCCCTTTTCTTCGGCCAGATAAATGTCGAAATTCATTTTTTTGATCGCCCAATATTCCTTATTCCCAATTTCAATAGGTAAATGGAATTATTTTCCAAAAAGAAACCTATATGGAGACATTCCAAGGATGGTTTTGAATGTTGTACAATATGCCCAAAGGGAATCCATGTGTTTCTCGGACCAATCTATCTTAGGGTGATTGACAGTTTTTTCAATAATTTTCTTAATCTCCCTATTTGCTAACTCAATATTAATATTGGTTTTAGGATGGTATGCAGTGGAATATTTATGAGAAATCCCATTCTTAATGAGTGAATAGAATGGATAGCTATAGAAATGGGTTCCTCGATCAGTGATTATAGACCTAGGAATTTCAAATCGAGAAAATATGTTCTCTTTTAGAAATCAGATCACAACATGATAGTCATTGGAATTGGTGGGAATGGCATCAACCCATTTCAAGACATAATCAACAGCTAATCAGATGTAGAAGTATCCCTTTGATTTTGGGAGGGGTCCCATGAACTCAATTCCGCAACAATAAAATATTTCAAAAGTTAGAATGGGAGTGAGGGGAATTTGATTCCTTTTGGTAAGGGGTCCTAATTATTGACATTGAGAACAACTTTGACATAATTGGTAGGAATACTTAGAGAAGTTAAGCCTGTAGAAACCACTTTGGAGGATATTTTTAGTAGTTTTATTTGTTTAAAATAGGCCTCCAGATTTCTCTCCATGAAACATTTTTAGAATGGACTCTTTCTCAGACTCGGGAACACATCTCTTAATGATTTGATCAGGAAAGAACATAAATATGTAAGGATAATAAAACACATAGATTTTGACATCAAAAAGGAATTTTTTCTTAGCATGGGTCCCTAAGAATTTTGAAATTTCACCTATCACCAAATGGTTTTCTATGTGAGATTGACATTGGCAATCACTCACAGAATAGAGGTTCTCATTGAGAATTGAATAAGACACAGAATGGTGATGTGATTTGACTTTGAACTCCATCCTAGAAAGGTGTCCATCTAAAAAATTTTCAACAACCTTTTTATCCTTAATGGATAAATCAAACTCTTGAAGAAGAAGGACCCACCTAATCAATCTAGCCTGGGCATTTTGTTTTTGAAAAAAGTGTTTTAGGGTTGAATGGTCGGTGAAGACAATGATGTGTGATCCTAATAGATAAGACCATATTTTATCTAAGGAAAAGACAAAAGTATGAACCTATTTTTTAGTAGTGGTTCAGTATATTTATTCATCATTTAAATATTTTCTTGAATAAGTAATGACACATGGAGTTTTCTCACATCATTGTCCAAAGATTTGTCCTACAGTGAATTCACTTGCATCACACATGAGATCAAAAGGAAGTTTCCAATTTGGACATTTCATGATAGGTGGAGAGATAAGAGCTGACTTGAGTGTATAGAATGATTCCTCATAGTTTTCTGTCAATAAAAATGGAGCATCATTCACTAATAGAGAACAATGTGGTCGAGAAATAGAGCTGAAATTGCTATTGAACTTTTCATAGAAAGAATCATGTACTAAGAAGGACCTCACATAAATATCATTTTTAGGAGAGGTAAGGTTATAAATGATGTCGACCATATCTTTATCAAATTGAATCCCACTAAAAGATACCATATGGCCTAAAAAATGTCCTTCCATTACTATGAAATAGCGTTTTTTCCAATTTAGGATTAGATTCTTATCCTCACATCTTGACAAAACCAATTCAACATTTAGAAGGAATCCCTCAAAATTATCCCCAAAATGGAGAAGTCATTTATTAAGACCTCTAAACATCCCCCACCATGCCTGAGAAGATTCCCATCCTGAAACACTGTAAGTGTAGAGACCCGTATCTTGACGTACATGGACATTACATTACTTTTTCGGAATACTTAGTACATAACAAAAACACACACACAAGGATCGTAATAGTTTAGTGTCTTTGGAAACTCGGAATGTAATCTTCTAATCGTGGTGAAAGATCTTCAATATCTCCCATAAAGATCTTCCCCTTTTTTTTACCTAGAACCTTTCTTTATATCCTGGGGAAAAGAAAACATAAATGGGTGAGCTCAAATGCTCAGTAAGGGTAAACAAAAGAAAAATCAATCACATCATATTCATAAGAACATAACTTTTGGAAATCTTAACCTGCAAAAGAGAGCATAATTTCATAACATGGGATAAATCATAGTAGTGAAATGAAATCACAATAATCATAACATAAAACATGAAACTTTGTGGCATTCACACATAATCATAGAGAATCATTTCTTGTTAGTCAAGACTCATTGCCAAGACTATCTTAGTGGACAAAGTCCCTTTCTGAATCGAGTAACCCTCGTTTCAGTCCTGTTTCACTGAACCGGTATAACCTACCATTTCAGCCATGTCTATCTCATGAGATATAAAATCTTTACCCAATGCATTGGAGGGAGATATAGGTCCCACCCATCTTATAATGAATCCTTTCTTATGTGTGCCACATAATCATAAAACATACATCATAGAGTAACCCATGTAATAAAAATGGGATTCTTAACCAACATGACATCATAAAACAATTCATATAAGATAAAGGAATTCATAAAAATATTTCCATCACAACATAATCAAACCAATGTAATAATAGGGATTAAAACATAACCCTTTATTATCTTAGATGGAAAATAATTTTGATAAAACACTTGAACTCCATTCTTGAGGAAAATATCCTTTCTTCTTTAAAAACATTTTTCCTTTCATAACATGTCATACGACTTTAAAATAAAATAAGTTGATTAAAAATAAACTTGAAAACTTGTAAAGGAAGCTTCGTGGAAATAATGTTTTAAAAATCCATTCATGCCGTATAAGTTAAAAAAAACGTTCTTCGTACTTTTGTCGGAAAAGTCAAAAAGTACCTCGTACGACAAAAGATTCCTTTCATACATATTACTAAAAACTCACCGAAGGGTAAAAATGGATTTAAACAATTGTAGGTGGATGGAAATAATATTACATTTTGATGAAACATGGATGTGGATGATAAAATACACCCCAGTAAATACTTACGAATAAACAATCTCGGATAAAAATGAGATTGTGATATTTTCCATTACCTTAGGTCCAATTTGCTTCGTATGTGTCCGAACCTCCTGTATAATGATTTAAATAATGTCATTGACTTATTACAGAATCATATTAATTGTTATGATATCATATATGGTTCACTTATGACATTATATTACCCGTTCTTTTGTAAATTCCATGTTAAAGAAGCGTTTTGGGTAAAATCGTTTCATTTATCGTAGGTGTTTTGACTTGTTGTTCTTGACATCATTATTACTTATATCATGATTTACTTACTTCCAGAATATAAAATATTATTTATATATCATATATATTCAGTATATATATATATATAATAGATAGATAAATAAAATGAAAAACACCGTTCATGGAGACGGTAGTCCGTACGTACGCATGAACGCTGTTTTTCTTTCCTTATTGTCTTGAAATGGAAGTAAGTAGATGACATACATATGTATATATATATACATAAATCCAGTAGCTTTATAATGTCATATATTTCATTATTATTTCTTATATATACATTATAATCATTCTTAAATGGTTAACATGGAGAATGAATCTCATCGCGTCGTGGAGACGGTAGTCCGTACGTACGCACGAGCGATGATATCATTTCTATAAATATTGAATTGAATTGGAGTGGATTATACAATATATCAGAATCAATATGATGTTGTAATAACTATGTATAGTTATTCTTTACACCATTATACCCATCCATGTAAGGTGGTGGTGGAAAATAGATTACACCACGGCGTGGAGACGGTATTCCGTACGTACGCACGCACGGTGATTTCTTTTTCCGTAGGATGGATAGATGGTGAAATAGGGTTGTTTCATACTTATAATAACATATCAGTATATGAGTGATACTGATGTTATTACTTCATAATGAAACAACCTACGAAGAAGAAGTTGAAGAAGAAATAAAGAAGAAAGAATTGGTAACGGTAATTACCTCTTCTTTGAAGTGCCTCTTTGAGACCTCCTCTTAGGGCACTAGAATTGGTCTTTGAGGAAGACCAGAACCTCTAGGATGTTGCTAGGGAAGTGAAGAAGGGATTTTGGCAGGGGTTTGCCGAGCTTGAGTGCTCAAATTGGTGTGAGGAGGAGGGGGAGGAGGTGTCCTTTTATAAGGGAGGAGAGGGGCACCTTAGGAATATCTCAAAATATTATTTTATATTAAAGTCAAAATCGGTTTATAATGGCTCCAAAGGGTCTTATTTCGAATATAAGGTGGGGAGGGGTCGAAACCCTATCAACCAATAAGATTTAGACAAGTTTAGGGTATTATTTTAACCTTATCAATTAGATTTAACTCTAAGTTAAATAATTTAACTTTTACCATGTCTTTTTGTTTTCTTTCACTATATGGTTAATAAACTTACTATAACATGCCAAACGAACCACAAATTGTTTATTATTAATATATATATCCTTATCTAAGTCATTTGGCCGAACCTTAGATTTTTAGGAATAAAATAACAATTAATAATATAATATTTGATTTAAAAACTATTTTGTGTCAATTTTGACACTATTTGATATATGATTTTTGTGAAAGTCATAACAGAATTATATGTTCGAACCAAGTTTATTAAATCAACATTAATATATCATAGTAACCTAGAAAATTAGTGTAATTCATAAAAAATCTCAAATTACATTTATTTTGGTGTTTATAACATCAATTATGTCAATATTTCATTAATAAGATAATTACTGCATCATCGTTGTGTCATAAATAAATTAAATTATTTTATGTATAAAAATTACAAATAAAATACCATAATGTAGGAAATCGTTTTAGCTTTCTAATGAATATTTACAATCGAATTTATCATATGTATAACCCCATATTAAAAATGATTTACTTATTAAACTTTGATTTTAACTATTTTTACTATTCATTAAATAATATAATATTAAATGTCATAATCTAATCCAAGTGGACCTAAATGGTCATATTATATTCATAAGGTTGTTTTTGGTCGAATTACACTTATCCAATAGAATTAGGACATGTGTTAGGGTAATAGTAATATCATATTTACCCTTAGTTACCCTATTTACTATTAACCGTGGTAAAAAAAAAGTAAAAAGTTACTATTCACCAAAAATTATTTTCATCTCATTGAACCACATTTTAGTACTTGATATTAACCGTGTCTCTCGGATTTTCGAAATTCCATTCACAGAAGCGGCAAAATTAAGTTTTATGAAAAATTCAGTTTTTTTAACTAACACTTAGTAGTTTCACTATTCATCAAAAATTGATGTTTTTCAGAACAATGCCAAAATTTCATCCTAAGCTATATTTCATATTCCGAATTCAAAAATGAAATCTATTTTACCAAATTCATAACATAGAAGTTTCATTAATTAATTTTATAATTAAATCCCGCTGTTAAAATAAATAGCGTGTTTTTAGGAAACAATATATATCAAAAGATTGACACTTGATTATGTCTGGTTTAAATGTGAAATTACAACCAATGACCAACATTGTATTAAATTGTAAAAATATATTCTAAATATACTTTAAAACCACTCAAATTGATAATTTATCACTATTAATTATTTCGATTAAAAAAGTTGTTTTTAATAGTAATTTAGTAATTTTTCACTATTCATCAGAATATGAAAGTTATCCGAAAAGTACCAAAATTTCACCTTAGGCTAAATTCGATACTCCGAATCCAAGAATGAAGTTCATTTTGAAAAATAAGATTTACAGAATTTTAAAAAGTGGTTATTACTATTCATAACGGCTAGTTTTAATAATATTTTAATAGCACATCGTTGTTTAGTGAAACTCGGTATTGCGTATTACACACGCTATCGAGGAAGGTCGTGATTGCGTGTAATGCAAGGCAAGACAAGGATGCGTGTTGTGCAAGCTCCTTTTGGTGTAGCGTACAACACAAGACATTAATAAAATTAAAAGGAATATTTCTTTATAAAATCTTGGGCTGTTACATTCTACCCCCCTTAAAATGAATTTTGCCCTCGAAATTCGTCGGGGTTATAAATGGTTTACTATTTGAAAGTTTCTTTAATAGAAACCATCATCGTAAAAAGGAATATCAAAACCAATCATTAAAAACAAAAGTATGAAACGTAACGGTTACCCAAATAAACTAATCATTGGGATTCCACATAGGTGAAAATATGGATATGGAAGAGAAATCTAACCATCATGTTCTGATGGAGAGTGGTAGAGAACATGGCTATGGAAAAGCCAGTAATCACAAATCCATAGATTTGTGATGATATAAGGTACCATCTGATTCATCAGGTATAAGATCACTAGGACAACATTTTTGGTTTTCAAGATCATTTCCCCTAAAGTTGAAAATTTGAATTAGAATAAATACTTACTTTATTTTGGTACAGTCTCACTGCTGTTCGTGCTTTGAACAATTTCTACTTCATCTCTTTAATAAATGAAGTTGAATTTGTTATTCGTGAAGTGTTAGCAGATCATGTGATAGAATGACAGGTCATTCCATCTGTCTCAAACAAAAGGTTAGCAAAACTTATATACATAAGTCGATCTATAGTGAGATTAATCATATATGGTTCCTAAAATGGACTTATACTTCATATATCATACTGCTTAATATAATAAAACTAGTTTCTACTAAACAGGGACTTCCTGTAGGCCAGTGGTAGGCGATAAAGGCCAGTCGCACTTCGGTTGTGGGTTCGATTCCTACAGCCTTGTCCGAAGCAATGGGTTGTCGCCTCTCCTGCAGGTTGTCCTTTTTCCAAAACTATATTACTATAACATCCCATCAATAATATCGGAAAAAAAATTTCTATCCTTAAACAATACTAACTTATGTCCAACACAATCCATTCCAGTCTTTAGGCTTATCCATAATACTGCAGTCCACTCTCATAACATAGTGAAAACAATTACCAGAGATTTAATATCATCGTTGATCCCCATATATCATAAGATATGTTTTGTTGGTCACATTCCAAACATTCAAAGTCCTTAATCATGTATACTCTTGAATACCCATTGAACCTTAGTGAAAACTTGAATGCAGTTAAAAGTTAACACTTTACACATACCAAAATCCTCAAAATTATTTATACTCAAACCATGATATCACTTAGTCCTTATATCAATCATGAGCTCATGAATACAATCAAACATCTCATTATCTTCTTATCCTTTCATTATGCACTTATCATCTACTTTCCAAAATATTTGAATCACTTTTCATAGTTATTGGTACCTTAAAATTATTGAAAACCACAATAGACCATTACTTAAATATTTCAATACACCATAAAAGTACCTCAACAACATTATTTTTGAATACCAAAACACTTCAGTCCATCCACATCAATGATTATCCTGGAATAAGTCCTTCCTTGATTTAGAAGTAACTTTTTAGGTCAGGGCATTGAGTTGGGTAATTCCCATGTTCTCCAGAAATAAGACATTGAACTCCATAACAGTCTGTCACTCTATGACCCTTTTCTCCACACAGATAACATCGGTCCCTCCATTTGAGGTATTCCTCAAGGTTCTTCTTCCCTTCTTTAGAAATCTCAATCTTCCTTTCTTTATGCTCCTCAACATGCGAACATGCATAATAGTCTATCTTCCTCTTCTTTGAAGAATTAGGCCTACCACTAAATTTCACCTTGTTAATCATATATCGCGATGATTGATTTGGCATAATCACAACATCTTTCTCTCTAGGCATTACACAATTTTGTTGCTCGTAGTCACCAATTTGTCCATTAGATTCAATGTTAACTGAATTCCTTTTGGTTCCCTCCATTAACTAAAACACAAAAATAATTTTGTGAGAATCAAAAATCATGCTAGAGAAAACAACATAGTAAAGGGAAAGTATCCTCAATACCTAACTTCTTAGGTTTAATCTAATATCATTACCATAGTTCTAGTAATATATCCTATACATATACTTATCCTTAGGGACATCCCTAGACATACCTAAGAAATATCTCTAGGAATCTTACTAACGTTTTCGCATCCTAGTTTCCAAAGGTTGACTAAACCTTTCCTCTGATACCAACTGTAGAGACCCGTATATTGACGTACATGGACATTACATTACTTTTGCGGAATACTTATTACATAACAAAAACACACACACAAGAATCGTAATAGTTTAGTGTCTTTGGAAACTCGGAATGTAATCTTCTAATCGTGGTGAAAGATCTTCAATATCTCCCATAAAGATATTCCTTTTTTTTTTACCTAGAACCTTTCTTTATATCCTGGGGAAAAGAAAACATAAAAGGGTGAGCGCAAATGCTCAGTAAGGGTAAACAAAAGAAAAATCAATCACATCATATTCATAAGAACATAACTTTTGGAAATCTTAACCTGCAAAAGAGAGCATAATTTCATAACATGGGATAAATCATAGTAGTGAAATGAAATCACAATAATTATAACATAAAACATGAAACATTGTGGCATTCACACATAATCATAGAGAATCATTTCTTGTTAGTCAAGACTCATTGCCAAGACTATCTTAGTGGACAAAGTCCCTTTCTGAATCGAGTAACCCTCGTTTCAGTCCTGTTTCACTGAACCGGTATAACCTACCATTTCAGCCATGTCTATCTCATGAGATATAAAATCTTTACCCAATGCATTGGAGGTAGATATAGGTCCCACCCATCTTATAATGAATCCTTTCTTATGTGTCCCACATAATCATAAAACATACATCATAGAGTAACCCATGTAATAAAAATGGGATTCTTAAACAACATGACATCATAAAACAATTCATATAAGATAAAGGAATTCATAAAAATATTTCCATCACAACATAATCAAACCAATGTAATAATAGGGATTAAAACATAACCCTTTATTATCTTAGATGGAAAATAATTTTGATAAAACACTTGAACTCAATTCTTGAGGAAAATATCCTTTCTTCTTTAAAAACATTTTTCCTTTCATAACATGTCATACGACTTTAAAATAAAATAAGTTGATTAAAAATAAACTTGAAAACTTGTAAAGGAAGCTTCTTGGAAATAATGTTTTAAAAATCCATTCATACCGTATAAGTTAAAAAAAACGTTCTTCGTACTTTTGTCGGAAAAGTCAAAAAGTACCTCGTACGACAAAAGATTCCATTCATACATATTACTAAAAACTCACCGAAGGGTAAAAATGGATTTAAACAATTGTAGGTGGATGGAAATAATATTACATTTTGATGAAACATGGATGTGGATGATAAAATACACCCCAGTAAATACTTACGAATAAACAATCTCGGATAAAAATGAGATTGTGATATTTTCCCTTACCTTAGGTCCAATTTGCTTCGTATGTGTCCGAACCTCCTGTATAATGATTTAAATAATGTCATTTACTTATTACAGAATCATATTCATTGTTATGATATCATATATGGTTCACTTATGACATTATATCACCCGTTCTTTTGTAAATTCCATGTTAAAGAAGCGTTTTGGGTAAAATCGTTTCATTTATCGTAGGTGTTTTGACTTGTTGTTCTTGACATCATTATTACTTATATCATGATTTACTTACTTCCAGAATATAAAATATTATTTATATATCATATATATTCAGTATATATATATATATAATAGATAGATAAATAAAATGAAAAACACCGTTCATGGAGACGGTAGTCCATACGTACGCATGAACGCTGTTTTTCTTTCCTTATTGTCTTGAAATGGAAGTAAGTAGATGACATACATATTTATATATATATACATAAATCCAATAGCTTTATAATGTCATATATTTCATTATTATTTCTTATATATACATTATAATCATTCTTAAATGGTTAACATGGAGAATGAATCTCATCGCGTCGTGGAGACGGTAGTCCGTACGTACGCACGAGCGATGATATCATTTCTATAAATATTGAATTGAATTGGAGTGGATTATACAATATATCAGAATCAATATGATGTTGTAATAACTATGTATAGTTATTATTTACACCATTATACCCATCCATGTAAGGTGGTGGTGTAAAATAGATTACACCACGGCGTGGAGACGGTATTCCGTACGTACGCATGCACGGTGATTTCTTTTTCCGTAGGATGGATAGATGGTGAAATAGGGTTGTTTCATACTTATAATAACATATCAGTATATGAGTGATACTGATGTTATTACTTCATAATGAAACAACCTAAGAAGAAGAAGTTGAAGAAGAAATAAAGATGAAAGAATTGGTAACGGTAATTACCTCTTCTTTGAAGTGCCTCTTTGGGACCTCCTCTTAGGGCACTAGAATTGGTCTTTGAGGAAGACCAGAACCTCTAGGATGTTGCTAGGGAAGTGAAGAAGGGATTTTGGCAGGGGTTGGCCGAGCTTGAGCGCTCAAATTGGTGTGAGGAGGAGGGGGAGGAGGTGTCCTTTTATAAGGGAGGAGAGGGGAACCTTAGGAATATCTCAAAATATTATTTTATATTAAAGTCAAAATCGGTTTATAATGGCTCCAAAGGGTCTTATTTAGAAGATAAGGTGGGGATGGGTCGAAATCCTATCAACCAATAAGATTTAGACAAGTTTAGGGTATTATTTTAACCTTATCAATTAGATTTAACTCTAAGTTAAATAATTTAACTTTTACCATGTCTTTTTGTTTTCTTTCACTATATGGTTAATAAACTTACTATAACATGCCAAACGAACCCCAAATTGTTTATTATTAATATATATATCCTTATCTAAGTCATTTGGCCGAACCTTAGATTTTTAGGAATAAAATAACAATTAATAATATAATATTTTATTTAAAAACTATTTTGTGTCAATTTTGACACTATTTGATATATGATTTTTTTGAAAGTCATAACAGAATTATATGTTCGAACCAAGTTGATTAAATCAACATTAATATATCATAGTAACCTAGAAAATTAGTGTAATTCATAAAAAATCTCAAATTACATTTATTTTGGTGTTTATAACATCAATTATGTCAATATTTCATTAATAAGATAATTACTCCATCATCGTTGTGTCATAAATAAATTAAATTAATTTATGTCTAAAAATTACAAATAAAATACCATCATGTAGGAAATCTTTTTATCTTTCTAATGAATATTTACAATCGAATTTATCATATGTATAACCCCATATTAAAAATGATTTACTTATTAAACTTTGATTTTAACTATTTTTACTATTCATTAAATAATATAATATTAAATGTCATAATCTAATCCAAGTGGACCTAAATGGTCATATTATATTCATAAGGTTGTTTTTCGTCGAATTACACTTATCCAATAGAATTAGGACATGTGTTAGGGTAATATTAATAACATATTTACCCTTAGTTACCCTATTTACAATTAACCGTGGTAAAAAAAAAGTAAAAAGTTACTATTCACCAAAAATTATTTTCATCTCATTGAACCACATTTTAGTCCTTGATATTAACCGTGTCTCTCGGATTTTCGAAATTCCATTCACAGAAGCGGCAAAATTAAGTTTTATGAAAAATTCAGTTTTTTTAACTACCACTTAGTAGTTTCACTATTCATCAAAAATTGATGTTTTTCAGAACAATGCCAAAATTTCATCCTAAGCTATATTTCATATTCCGAATTCAAAAATGAAATCTATTTTACCAAATTCATAACATAGAAGTTGCATTAATTAATTTTATAATTAAATCCCGCTGTTAAAATAAATAGCGTGTTTTTAGGAAACAATATATATCAAAAGATTGACACTTGATTATGTCTGGTTTAAATGTGAAATTACAACCAATGACCAACATTGTATTAAATTGTAAAAATATATTCTAAATATACTTTAAAACCACTCAAATTAATAATTTATCACTATTAATTATTTCTATTAAAAAAGTTGTTTTTAATAATAATTTAGTAATTTTTCACTATTCATCAGAATATGAAAGTTATCCGAAAAGTACCAAAATTTCACCTTAGGCTAAATTCGATACTCCGAATCCAAGAATGAAGTTCATTTTGAAAAATAAGATTTACAGAATTTTAAAAAGTGGTTATTACTATTCATAACGGCTAGTTTTAATAATATTTTAATAGCACATCGTTGTTTAGTGAAACTCGGTATTGCGTATTACACACGCTATCGAGGAAGTTCGCGATTGCGTGTAATGCAAGGCAAGACAAGGATGTGTGTTGTGCAAGCTCATTTTGGTGTAGCGTACAACACAAGACATTAATAAAATTAAAAAGAATATTTCTTTATAAAATCTTGGGCTGTTACAGTAAGGTACTAGGGGCATTACATTACCCAAAGGGTATGCGTTTGATGGAAAAAGTATTGAATGGGAAAGTGAAGGATGTTTTCCCTTCATCCTCTAAGGAGAATTGAGTTTGATTATACCCTGAGAATCCATATTCGAAGTAATATAATTGATGATCTGCCCCTCGCTCGAGGACATGATCAATAAATGGAAATGGGAAATGGTCTTTCCTGGTAAAATAGTGGTGATTCATATAGTAAATACAGACTCTCCATCCACTACTGACCCTTGTGGGGAGAATGACACCATCCTCATTGGGGATCACAATAATTCCAGCTTTCTTTGGGACAACTTGAATTGGGGTTACACAAACACTCTCAACTATGGGGTAGATGATACCCACTTTCTAAAACATAAGATGTTATTTCCTTACCACATCCATACGATTTGGATTGAATCTCCATTTAGGACGATGACATGGTTTGGATTTATATTCAAGAACAATCCTATGAGTTCCAACAAGTGGTATAATCCCATGAATATCAGAAAGGGCCCATCCAATTGATTTCTTATGCTTTATTAGGATGTCAAGAAGCATCATCTCCTGATTGGATTCAAGGGAGGAAGAAATGAAAAAAAGGTTCTATTGTCCCTTAAGAATTAATACTTGAGTGATGAAGGTAAGACCTTAAATTCACGATCAGATTGGATATCACTTTCCAAGAAAGGATGAGACTGTGTATTGAACTCAGTTTTTTTGTTCAGATTTCTTGACAGAATTGGTTCTTTGTGAACAGAATTTCCATCCCCAAAATTAGCTACTGTAGTGTCATGAATGGGTATAGACACAATGTTATTGATCTCACAAATGGTTTCATTGATTGGTGATTCTAGAAAATCATCAATAGATCTATCTGAAAGATATTCAATCCAAGGATACAAATTTCCCTGATGTGATTAAAGAAAATCAATCTCTTATTGACTTAAACATCTTTCAGTAATTCATTGATGTTCCTTAAGTTGAATATAAAAATTAAAAATCCAATTAACCTCATGGATCTCTTCATTATCTCCAATTACAGATTTTTCATTGTAGATGTTCAATGAAAGACTCATGTTTCTAAAGTTTATTTTAATGTTCCCATTTCGGACTCGGATGACTAAGTTGATTGTTGCTATGAAGGGAAGACCAAGGATGATGAGGGTTTTCACCCTAGGACCTACGCTCGGGTGATTTTCAAGGACAATGAAGCCAAATGGGTTAATTAAATATTCAACATTTATTATAAAATCCTTTAATATCTCTTTAGGAACTCGAACACTACAATCAGTATGTTGAATAGTGGATGATGTGGGTTGGAGTTCTTCGATCCCTAATTACAATACATGGCATAAGGAATGAGGTTCACATTGGCTCTCATATCACAGAGGAATTTGACATATTTGTTCTCTCTTCTCTCTACATTGATGTATGGACATCCTGGATCATTCAACTTTGGAGGAATGGTCCATTAAAATATGGTACTCACATTAGCGACCAAAATGACTTGGTTTTTGTGTGAAAACTTCCTTTTGAAAGTGAAAAGGTACTAAAGGTAATTTGAGTAGGTAGGAATGGTTTGAATTGCATATATAAGGGGTATTTTCAACCTAACACGAGAGAATATTTCCCTTAATATTTCATTCATTTCTGGTTTAGATTTTCCTCTCATGCATTGAGGGAAGGGAGCAGGTTGACTGATTATTTGGTGTGGTTGTAGCTCCTTCACATTCTCATTTTTTTTCAGAATATATGGGTGTTTCTTCATCATTTTCATGCATTGTTGAATCATTTAATGGTTCTGGAATGGCGTGTTCATGTTTTTTAATGGATTCCCAACTTCTTAAAATAGTCACTGCTTTGTGTTGTTCATGAGAGGTTTGTGTGTAACTAGATTATCACATTAACGTTCGGGGTGATACTACCTGAGTAGGCATGAGTGCCTTCCCAGTTTTAATGGGTTTTAGTTCATGATTAATGGATGATAATTCTGAGTTCATTTTATCTATTTGTTACACAACATCTCAAGGATTGGAAGAGGGATATATTGAGTAGGGTCTTGTGCTTGTTGGTTTATCCCAGGAGGATACATTGGTTGGTGTATTAGTTGCTTCATGGTTGGATGGATGGGTTTTTGGTATTGTATATTAGAATATTGTTATTGGGCTGGTTGTGGTTGGAATTGGTTGTGGTTTTGTAAATTTTGTGTAGGGTAAGGGTTTAGTTCTTTTGATTATCTAGGTTTTTGGTTATCTTTCCAGTGGAAGCCTAGGTGGTTACTTTACCTTAGGTTGAATGTGTTTCGGTATTGGGGATTTTAGAAGATTAGGGAATTGACTTCAGCATGTGGTCCTCCTAGAAGGACATCCTTGATGGATGGAATGGTTGGGTAGTTGCCTATTTTGTGGTAATCATTGTCACAAATTGTGCAAACATGGTCTACAGTTTGGATTTCATGGATTTTCCTAATGTATATCCCTTCAACCTTCCTAGTGAGTGCTGTGATTTTAGCCATATGGATTTCCTCTTCATTAATTGTATGCATTACATTAGTTTTTTGTAACTTTTCAGAATAAGGTGATGTTCCTATCTTTGGTTTTGTTGACCAAGGGTTTCTAAATACTCATAAGCATAATTTGGGGATTTTTTTAAAGGAACCATTGCACATCCTGTCAATGAATTGTTTGTTCCCCGGGCCCAACCCTTTATAGAAAATTCTCACTTGTTCAGGAATAGAGAAATCATGGTGTGAAACCATGTTTAGAGTGTCTTTGAACTTCTCCAATGTTTCATTGAATGACTCTCCATTTTTTCAAAAAAAAGTTGGATGCTCTTTTTATGTGAAATTGTTTTGTAGTGGGGATAGAAATTTTTTAGAATTCTCCATCTAATTGGTCCTAAGAGTTGATGGATGATGGTCTCAAATTTTTGAGCCATTGTTTAGCTTCATACTTAAAAGGAAAATGAAATACACTCATCTTATCTGATTTTATTTGATGATAAGGACATGTGGATTCTATAATGTCATTGAACTCCTTGACGCGAAGGTAGGGCATCTCGGACTCCATTCCATGGAATATGGGTAGGTGATTTGGAATATAGGGTTTAAAGATGTTGTTAGAATATCATAGGTAATTGTGTCTAATTAATGAGGGGAATTGGTACAGGAAGGTGTGAGGTAGTCATTCATGGTTTGATCGACTACATTCTTCAAGTTTAGTGTTGCCTCATTTGGATTTCCATTTTGGTTCCCACCCAGGTTTATGAGTTGGTTTCTTTGAAGACCTTCAATTAAAATGGGCTCAATTATTGGCTATGGAATATTAGGAATATTAGGGTCTAATGTAAAGAGTTCCCTTAGTGTACATTAATCCCCAACCCTAGGACTATCCACCCTAACTAGACGGTTTGATTGGTCACGAGTATGGGTGGACATGCACTAAATGAAAAAATACAAGAAAGGGAAAAGATAAGAGAATTTGGATCAGAATAGAAGAAACAGGGGAGAATATAATGGGTGTTTAGATGAATTACTTGGTCCCCATCAATGGAACCAAAATTTGGTCTCACCAAAATTTACCAGTGGTTTTTGGGTTATGCGGTCAATTGTAGATTATCTTTGGTTGTCGATTCTTCAGAGACATAAGATGGAACTTATAGACACACACATTATATGGACTAATTTTGGCTATTATGTGGACAAATTTTGGATGATTTTAGATAATTTTAAGTAAACACTACATGACTTATGTGAATTCAAATTATAATAAGGGTTTATCCTAGGTTATTACAAGGGGTCGATCTGATGAAATTATTTTCTAACGATTTAAATTTCTTCTGTTCTATATGGGTTTATTTAAAAATATCAAAAAAATTCATCACTTACTGGTTTAATACTGAAACTCCATAATAATAATGACCTATACACTAGGAGGATCAAATTTATGAGCACTTCAAGGTAAAGGTTCGTATTAGCACTTGAAGTATATGGCCTTAAAATTTAACTTTGACGAAGAAGATTTAAAATCATCAAATAAAAATCTCAATTAAAAGAAATGATTTGAAATTAATGGGGTGATAAATAACATACAATCCATACCCTTTATACTCCATTGGAACAACCCATAAGTGGGTTATCCCTCCATTGATGTTATGGTTCCAATCGAAGAAGGAAGTAGACTCATGAGGGGGGAATTGAAGAAGTAAAGAAAACAATAAAATGAAAATGATCACTCCATCATTGTGTGAATAATTTCACAAGGTTTTATTTGAATAAATTCATACCTTGAGGAAATAGTATCATATTTAGAAGGATAATAACAGAATAATATGAGAATAATAACTTTTATTAAGAAACTAGGATGAATTAAAACCACTTACAATTGAGGAAGAAAATTACAATGGAAATTTTGCATCATAACATTACAATGAAAGAAATATTACAAGATGGATAAATCCTCCAACACCACTGCCTTAAATATTTTTTTTTGAGACTTACGTCTATTAACCATCTTTCCTAGTCTGTTCAATTAATTGTTTTAGGCCAAGGTGGGTGGAATGTTCAGAGAGAGTGTACTTTTCCACCCTTGACAAAAAATCCAAGTCAACTTGCATTCCTTTGATAGGTGTGTCCAAAAGAGCATCAAAATTACTAAATTATGGTGGTCCATAGAAGAAAAATATTAATATATGGATGTACCCAGACTTTATGTAATGTTTCAGCCAATATTAATATTTTGATTTCATTATAAGATTAGATTTGTGGGCTATTTTCCTCGACTGCTGAATATGGACCAGTATTGTATCTTCAACATGGTCCTCTTGGAACTCCATTCAAAAATCAGAATTAGCATTGTACACTGTTGAATAAAATGTTCCCCTTGATTTCCTCTATCTTAAAATGAATTTTCAGAATTATTGGGATTGTATCATGGTCGTTATATTGTCTTTATTGGGTTTCTGTCTATTTTACATTGCCCAGAATTTGTTTCCATGAAAGCCTATTTTTGTGGTCTTCCAATGTGAATATTCCTACACAAAAAAAAGTATTAATAGTTCCCAATGTAAGGATAAACATGAAAAATAAATATGAAAATAAAATCAGCTGTACTATTTATTTTAGGAGGTGTTCAAAAATGTACCATGTAATAGTACATTTTTAGAGGTAATTTCAAACATAATGTGAATCAATGTTCAATGTGTAAAATGCACTAAAACGGTGTTTATGAATAATAAACAACATGAATAATTTATATATTAACAATGAATATTATCCTCATGCAATGTCTAATCATGTACTAAATTAAATTTTAGTACAGCTTTTCAACCTCAGTTAGATGGACAGTCAGAACTAAAAATTTAGACTTCGGAGGATATGCTAAGTGCGTTCTCACTAGATTACTGGGGAAGTTGGTACGGACATCATTCTTTGGATGATTTTTAATATAATAATAGTTTTCATTCTAGAATAAAGATGGATCTATTTGATTCATTATATGGTATGTATTTTTCAACTAAAAATTTTTGGGATGATGTAGTTGAAAGGAAGTCAATGGGAATAGAATTGGTAGAAGAGGTGGAAGAAAAAGATTAGTTGATTCAAAATCACATGAGAATAGCTCAGAGTAGGCAGAAAATTTATGCAGATAATGGGAGGATGGATCTTCAATTTGAGGTAGGTGATCATGTCTTTCTCAAAGATTCCCCATGGAAATGTGTAACGCATTTTGGCAAGAAGGGAAAGTTTAGTCCAAGGTTCATTGTAAATTATAAAATCCGGGAGAATGTTGGACCAGTTGAATGTAGAGTTTCTTTACATCCAAGTTTATCCCAGGTACATAATGTTTTTTTGGTTTCAATATTGAGGTAGTATATTCTAGATTCATCTCATGTTTTTAGTACAATGATAGTTCAGTTGGAAGACAATCTTTCTTATGAGGAACAACCAGTCCAGATTCCTGACCAAAGAGAGAAAATGTTACATAATATGGTAATTCATCAGGAAAAGGTTTTTTGGAAAACAAAATGGCTGAATAGGCAACATGGTAATCTGAGAATGCTATGAGGTATAAATACCATCATTTATTTGATAAGTGAATAAAATTGTGAGGACACAATTTCCAAAATGGGGTAAGGATGGAAAATCCTATGTAAATAAAGAATATGACATTTTCATATTTATAAATATTTTTGAATTAAAAATTAATTTTACTTTAAAGGGGATTCTATGTATGATAGCATACTCAACACGGTACGATGAACTTCTCCAAAATCTTATGGTGCACGAACATTGAGCTATAATGAAAAATAAAATAATTATTTAATTATTTAAATTTGTAGTTAACACCTATCCATTGTAATGGAGGGAATGAATATAAATAACTAAAATATGAATATACATTTTACTAAATATTTTTACATTTATCCAATAAATTTTAGTGGATTAAAATAAGAACGAATCCAATTTTAATCATAAATACTCTAATATTCTTTAAGGGGTCGATTTACTGCCTTTTGATAGGGAACCGTTTTTAAATCTAGTTTTTGTCACTTTTATATGTTATATTTGACAAAATAATAATCTTTTTCAGAATTGGGACATTGAAATTTACATTGGATGAAATTTTGGTATTTTTCTCATAATGTTCATTTTTTAATGAAATAGTGAAAAATACTGTATTTTAATTCAAAACTACCTTTTAATATATTTTTTAAATGGTTATATTATCTTTTTAATTGGTTTTCAATTGTAATTAGACTATATTTTTTCAATTTAATCCAACTTTGGTCATTGTAAGTAATTTAAATTTTAAATTTGACATAAACAATTGTCAATCTTTTGATAGTTATTATTTTATAAAAATGCGCTTTTGGTTTTGAAAAAATGAATTGATTTTAAATTAATTTCTTCCACTTATGTGATTTAAATTTGGAATAATGTAATACATATTTGGAATCAAGAGGTTCAAATTTTATAAATAGGTAACTTATATTTATAGACATTTTCAAATATTTATTTCTGTAAATATTTTATTTACCAAGGTTAATGGGCAAATCTGATAAATAAGGGTAATAAAATATTATTAAAAAAATATTAAATTACCCTAACATGTATCAAAATCCTGTTAGTTTATACAATTATGATCATGTTCATCTTTGGGTCAATTTTCGGTCCCCATAGAGCTGCATAAGAGTGATAATGTCACATTATATTAATTAATTTTAAGACAAAAAATACATAAGCATATATATTTTAGTAACTAAATTGTTACAACAGGTTGTATAAGTTATCTCTTTGACTATAAATTTTAATTTTAAATATAAAAATATTTCCTACATCATGTTATTTTATTTATAATTTTTACATGTCAAATTAATCAAATTATTTTTGACACACAGATCATGGAGTGATTACCTTATTAATTAATGATTTTAAAAAATGTGATTTTGATAATTAAACAAATATCCAAAACCTATCCAATTATTATTGGATGATTTTATTTAGACTTATATACACCTTATATTTGTATTAAATAAGTTTTCTACCTTTATAAACTGAAAATAATTATATAATAAAATAATATTTTCGAACATTCCAAAAGAGCCCCTCCACCCCCTTATAAAAATATATCACCTCTATCCCATTACTCACACCTCTAAACCCCCTTGGTTCATCCAAACTCTGCCCAATTAATCTCCCTACATCTCTTAATTCCTCCAAGAAGCCTTCCCCCTGGAAGAAGGCAATTCATGTAAACCTTTTTGTTCAAACCAAAGGGAGATACCCGATTTAAAGGTAACATTTTCTCTTAAGTTTTTTCTTTTATTTTACTTCTATAAACCCCTAAAATCGCTTTATTACAATATTTTATAATAACAACAGTATCCATGATATAATAGGTTTTTTAATAGAAGTATTAGTACTACACTTTCACACACCTCTAACTAATAGGTAAAGAACATATTGTTTCTTTGGATGGTGAACAACTGTCTCACGAAACGATGATTGTTCAATCTTGTCCAACCTCCTCTTATGGTGGCCATTATGGTTGAAATGAATTTATATGTGATATATATTATATTTATATTATCTATATACTTCATAATTTTTCATTTATAGTAAACCTTTATGGTGTGAATAGTGGGTAAATACGATAATTTCATTTGAGGAAGTGCAGACTACCACCCCCTCATAGTGATATGACTTGTTCATGCCATACGTGGAATGTGTAAAGGATGGAGTTACTTAAATTATATATGATATTAAACTAGATTTATAATATACATATTTAGCATTATGTTTTCATTCCATTAAAAATGAAATACAAATGAAAGTAGCTTTCATGCGTATGTACGACTTACCGTCTCCACAAACAGTGCATTTCATTTCTTGCCTCCAAATGTTGTGTACTATTATAAATAAATATATATACTAGATATATATTATATATATGATATCTAAATCATGAATATCATTCAGGATATAATGTAATTATAACCATTAGGACAACATTTAATTATAGGATGTTCATTTTTTAATCAAGTACCAAATATCGACAAAATGACCGTTATTAAATTAAATGATTATGTGATGTTAATAACAAGGTACCAAGTAATATTAAAAGAATAATAAACATTAATAATGATCTAAAGTAAGTAGAAATTAGATTTAGTTTATTATTCACGAGATTAATGATTGAATGAGTCAAGTCGTACATGAGGTGAGGGACTTCATCTATATATCCTTTCATTGAGGAATATTTTGATTTATACATGACTTTATTTTATATGGTGTATAACCACATTTTAATTTTCCTTTCATTAAAAGTTAATCTTTTTCTATGAAACATTTTATTAAATGAATAAAATAATTTTTCTTTTTAATGTACGTGGTGACAACAACCTTTCCACCACCGTGAGCATTATTTGATCTTTGGCTTCCATAACAAGTCATAATGTTTTTTTAAAGGGAAATACAAACCATATACGATTTTTACGTATTTTGGAATTGAATATGGTTTTGATAATGTATTGATTATGTCAATATATTTAAATAATATATTGTTATTACAATATGTAAATGTTATCTTTTCTTTCTGTTTGTTTTATGTGTTGTGATTATGTTATGGTTCTTGGGCATTGTTTTTCGTATACATGTGGTTCCTTGATAAACCTAGGGTGGGTGAGCCTGAGATAGCTCTCAAATGTATTGGGAAACGTGATTGAGGTAAACGTTAATGTTTCTATTAAAATTCATATGGAATATAATGTGATGGGTATTCCAAATGTATCTCCCTATGTAGTTGTGAAAGCTACAACATAAGTATGTTATGGACGACACGAGTTTTTTTTATGATTTCTGATTACCATTTGTTATTCATAAATCTTATGATTTTGTGTGGCACGTTTAAGATTGAAAAGCATGATTTCATTGATTTGTATTTATTTATGGACTAATTTTTTCATCCATTGTTTTTTAACCCTTATTTAAATTTTTATGCTCATCCCATGTTTTTGAATTTTTCTTCACATGACTTAAAGATGATTAGGGTCAGTGATGGAATCATGGAAAAGTCATATTGTCTAAAATGTGGAACTAGACATGAATCTTTTTTTCAAGGGTTTCTATTTTATAAAAAAATGGATACTGAGTATAAATGTCTACTTTGTAATATTTGAGATGTAATGTAATAGTTATGGACTAATTCTCTAAAAATCTCAACCTGAAAAGTTCCTTAATGTGAATTGTTAATTTAATTCGAGATTATGTATTGTTTAAGGTCATATCCTTATAATACCATTCAATAAAATTACATGATGGGGATTTAATTATTTTATTATTGATAGAATGAGTAGGATAAAATAATAAATTGGGTTTAAAAATAAAACTAACACAAGCCCAATGGAACAATCAATCCATCATGATAGATCCTTCACATTGAAATATGGAAGATATGTTATTTTATCAGTCTCCAAATGCACAAAAAATAAAATATTGTATCCAAATTTATGTAATAATACTAGATAAATTAGATTGAATCCTACCATAATAAACATTATTCCAAAAATGTAAACTATAATAGTTTTTAAGGTGGTATTGTTGATGTAGAACCAACCCAGCAGTCAGGGGATATTACTGTTTTAAAAAATTATGTATAGAACTAATGCTGTTGGTTATGACATTTTAATGACATCTATACCAATCTATAACAGTATTTTTAGTACATTGAAACATTAAAATAATTCTTGGTAACATAAAAAATAATATATGATAAAGGCAAGAGAATTGATAACGGTGAATGAACAAAATAAACATACTCTTACTATTCACATAGGAATATTAGGAAAACCAACCTTCATAACATAAATTATTAATTTTTCCAAATATAATATTGAAAGATCATTAATTTTTGTGTGATGAATCATTTATAATATTATAGGGACAAAAAATACTACAAAGGGTTTTATAAAGTCCTTAATCCCCAAGAATATAATATATTGATTTATATTTTGTAATAAAAATGTATTGATGGTGCCTTGATATGATGGGTTGTTTTAGAAATGATAATAATTGGAAACAGGTAAATCATTTAAATTTTTAAATTCCATAAGTTCATAATTTTGATCCACTACTCTCACCTGCAAATATATGTTCTATATGCATGAATACGTAAGAAATATAAATAATATGGTGTAATAGTGTATCAATACAAGTTTGCCATTGATCTTGGAATTTAGAGTGAATATTTTGGAAATTTCCAAAATGTTTCCAATTTATTCTCATGGTACTACCCCCACCACACTACTATAATTAGGCTATCACCCACTTTTCTCCAAGAAAAGATACCTTATTTATACATAATTTCACTATTTTTTAGGAATATAGGTTTTCCATATAAATGAGCGCAGAATAATGGTAGAAATACAATGAAAATACATAAATGAATTAAAACTAAACCTTAAACCATTTTATTCATCCATGAGGCACCTATTGATGAAATTGTACAATTTCAGTCGATCTACATGATAATACAAAAGGATCATAGTGTAATAGTACATCCAAACTCAATTATTCCCACTTGATCCATATCCATATTTTAATCTTAGTTTTAAATCATAACATGTACCACTACTTTATACTATAGTATGTAGTTCCATGACAACCATTGACCATATTGGACTGTTATAAGGATGTCAATAATGAAATTACATTCATATATCATGACTTGTTATATTATATTTGGACTTGAATAAAAAAACAAAATTGTCAATAAATGTTACTAATCTATACTTATCAATTTATATCTGTGATCATATTACCATAGTGGTTAACCATCTATTCAATCACTCTAATTTTACAATATCTCAGAACAAAACTCAATGAAAATGTAATAACACCACTAATATAACTTAATATATGTATTATCTTAGGGGGGGATGATCATGTTACCAGATGTTCTTGGGGAAAATGTAATTGTTGAATATTAGGGGCATTATTCAAGTGGTTGTAAATTAACACAGTGACACTTAGTTTCAACCCAATTAACATTATCACACCTAATAGTTTTCTCATATTTTCAGTAAAATAAAATAAATCTTATAGTGAGAGAATCATCCATGCGAAACTATGAAAGACATTAATTTAACTATTAAAATATATAAAAATTATAAATAAATTAATGCATAAGATTAATTCACAATTTTTTTTGGATAAACACAATAACCATGAGTAGTAGTGATAAAATCAAGGGCATGAGTTTAGGTAACTATAAACATTAAAAAAATAAATCCATATCTTTAAACTCCCAATAGCAAGATGAGAATTACTATAAAAAACATTGGGACCATGTACAGAGTATGTTAATGGCGATAATGAGGCTAAATAGAACTTAGAATATGGTTTCATAAAATAATAACATTGGTAGAGTAATAAATATGTGAGTGGAAAATATTATTAAAAATCTATTATCATACTTCCTATATAATTAGTGGCTGGGATGAGAAAAAAATTATCGGCCATATGAACACATTATTTTAGTGTATTTCGTATGGAGGCTCCTTATTTTGATTTCAATAATAAAATAATTGTTATGACTACTGAAAGTGGTAGAAAAAAGTAATTTTTTCATTTTGGATTTAAGATTCAAATTTTTGAAACAAAAAGTAATTATTTGGAGAATGTAAAAAATTTCTTATATGTGACAAGAATTATCCCCACCTTAATAATTATATCTTGAAAGGATTATCCTTTATGTCATCTACCATTGATATTCTTATCATCAATCTGGTTCTCATGAAAATGGATATCATTGATTTCCCCATTTAATTTGTTATGCGCTTCCATAATATCTTTGGAAAAAATGTTAGCCAAAAACTCGTCCAATTTATAATGTATAATAGTTTAACACTCCATGATTCATTTCGTAGAGAGCTGATAATTGCTAGTTTGATCATTAATATTAAAAGATGAAGTATAGTCACTTTAAAAATCATTCTATGTACCAATAGATTAGTGAATATAATCATAATCAATTGTCACAGTAAATGTAACTATCTCTTGCCTTCTTATACTATTATTTTTAGATAGTTTCATCACAGTAGAAGTAGTATCTCCAAAACATGACATCAATAATTTTCTATTGAAAAGAAATATGTTATGATTGTTTTTAGTGACATTTATTCTTTATTGATTGATAAAAAATTATTTTGTATAAACTCATTATCTAATAACTATCTATATATGTATAAAGTCCCATGTTTTTATGGGGTGTAATTTTTCTATAATATTGAATTTTTGATTTGGGGGTAAACATGTTTCAATGAATTGAAATTTAGATTTTAATTTTGATAGATATATCATACTAATGTTATTTATTTAGATACGGATTGGATCCCCAATGGTTTCTTTAGTGCTTAGGTATGTGTTGAGAACTTAGTCCTGATGTTCAGAATTTAGAAAAGTGGGGTTTCCCTATGCCCAATTATTGCATAGTAAGAGGATACCATGCCATCAAACCATGTGATTGGTTTAGGATATGGGTGTGGCACAATGATTCTAACAAATCTTAGAAATCCTATAATTTTAACTATAGAGCGTTTTGATCATTGGTTTTTGGTTTTGTAAATTCTACATCTGAACCATGTGAGGGGAGTTCTTAGAACAATGCTAGTTGTATGGTTTTTGGAATGTTTTTGAATCCATGTGGTAACTATGTGGCTGAATATATATCATTAAAACATGTAAAATTACCTATTTCCCACTTTTATATTTTAACCCTAACTTCCCACCTTCTCCATTCGTGATGGACAAGGGAAGAGACATCCATATTTTCTCCTTTATCTTCCCAAAGATTTGTGGTGTTTATTTTAATAATTTCATATTGTTTTGGTAGTTTATCCATCCATTTATCCTTTTTACCTTTCCCTAGTTCTACTTTTGAATTGGGTTCTCTTAATTAGGGATTCTTTGATAATTCCATCAAATCATGGTTGAAATACTATATATAATTGCGAATTTTATTTGGGTGGCCATAGGATTTCCAATTACATATAGTATATGTTTTTACAACTATTTTATTGAATGTATGTCACCCTTCATATTTTTCTTGGGGTTTAAATTTAAATTTAAAAAATATGATATATAATTATTGTGGGATATTTGGGATTTTATAATGAGGGGTTGGGTGTATGACATGGCTCTTCTATGAGTTTTTTCATTGGATTTGTTTAATGGATATCACCCAGTGAGACATTAGGACTATATTCCTATTTAAATTATACTCAATTAAATATAAATAAATAAACTGAAATCTATTATAATTAAATAAATTGAATATTATTTTATGGGATAAGATAATTTTTGATGTGATGAGATTTGATAAGACATGAATGACTAGGTGAGATTCATTGGGTTGTGATTAAATAGAATGACCTTGTATATGATATGGGTGGTCTTATGCATCTCGCTATAATATAATGAATTTTTATGAGCATGTGATATGTGGTATCATTAATATGGGCTATTGGCTTATATAAATAAATTAAAATTGTTAAATTAAAATAAATTCCAATGAATGTAATGGATAAATAGTAAATGGCCATGAAAAAACCTTGATAATTATATTGATGCCTCAATCACTGATGGTTGTTTCCATGATTAAATAGGTGTTCTGTGAGATTTTAAAACCCTGATGTTTTTTCAATTAAATAAATTAAGTGAATTTCATGTACATGGGTATGTTTCCTTCCTACCTTGAGTAGGGATGAGTGAGGAACTGGAATGATTATCTGGGTTAGGCCATTTTATGATAGTGAGATACCTTAAATACGTTGAGATAATTATCTAGGGTGGTGGGTGACTCTATCCCCAACTATTATATGAGTACCCAAGTGGGTATTCCCTTATAAGATTTTATGGATAGTTTGGGAGAATTATGATATAAATAGGGAGACATAGAAATGAGATGGGATTGAGAACATCTATCTTATGTTACATTGAGATAGGATTGCCTATTAGGATGAGTAGGCTATTAGATGACTAGTATAAGGCTTAGGGATGTTATTTCTTATAGGTGAAAGGCATTACCAATGAGTCGATATTGATTCCATGTAACTCATGTATCGTGTATGTGATATAGTTTTCTATATGGAACCCTAGTTTGTTTCCTAATATCATGATCACTCTATAAATTGTTAGTACATGTATGTGAGTATCTTTAATTTTAAGTGTCACGTAAGAACATGGAATCAATAGTGTAATCCTAGTAGGTCTATAATTATAGTGATAGGTTACACACGTAAGATACTAACCTTGGATATATGTGATTGGTTGGGTGGATGGCCAGCCCATGTTACTATTGAGATGTTTCCAAGTGTATATCAGCTCCCAGAAATTATTTTTGAAAATATTTTTGGAGGTATGAATTTTGAAATATCTTTTATGATTGATATTTCAAAGGGATATCATAGGTTTTTTTAATGAGCATAATAATTTATATATTCCTTGGATACTACTTGGTATTCGACCATCTGATCCTAATACTATGGATTCATATGTTACTTCCTGTGTTTTGGATGATAATCTTTATACTATATGGATTTCCTCGATACATCCTAGGTTTATGTGTTTATATTAGATGAATTTTTATACCTAGGATACTACTTATGATTTGGTTTTCAAGATTTATACTATACATATTCATTGGTTAATTACTATTATTTAGAATTTATCCATGTCACTATATAGGATGCCTATGATTTCTCCTAGGATTCATTATTTCACGTGATTCTATAGATTGATTATTATTCTAATAATATCAAATGTGAATACATAGTTTTTACTAGTTTTGTTATAGACCTCATCGGTGGTTCCCTATTAGGGTGTACTCACACCAAGATTGAGTGGCTATGAATCTTTGATACCTGAGAACACATCATTTTTCATAGGATCTGGTATGAAAAATGACATTGATTGGATTGTTCAGTTTAATTTCATAGACAGATTCAAGATATGGATGTGATAAGGTTTTGTTATAGTGGTACATCATCATGTATTTTTATTATATTCTTGTATTTATCATGTAATTATTATTGACCCATTAGGTTATATGTTTTGAATTATACTGGTATGTCCATGTGTTTATATAACTATATCCATCAAAATTCATTTGATATAGCATGTTTTATTTTTTTTATTAAATATACTCAACTGATTTGTTATGAGTTGTGGTCAATTAATTTTCAATTTTATTCACTCAAATATAATGGTATAATCTCCTCATGGTAATATGCCTAATCATCACAACATGTATGAATCTTTGGCTTCCTGGGGAGGAATTTCTATGGTCATGTACCAAATTTTTTTATGGAAACATTCAAGTGGACCATGCTTATGGGGTATTACAATGTGGTGTCAGAGAGTTTTTATTTTCCTTAATATTTGGATTGATAGTATAAGTGTAATATAGAAATTATTTTGATATTATGATATAGCTCATATGAGTGCATAAAAAACATTTTCCAATGATATTAATTGGTTACCAATGTTATAGAATTGTTATTATTGGTTTTCAACATTATATTTGTATGAATTCCCCCAGTGTGATCTAATTTGATTTTTTTTGGATTTATGATTTATGCATTTTGGATATTGGACCATTTCCAAGATTCTTATGAACAAGAATCATTCATGACATGTAGGACTCACATGAAATTCAAATTATTATTCATGGTTGATATCATTGATGACTGGTTTAAATTATTTAATGTGTGAAAAATAACTTATCTATTGTTTTCCCATATAAATTATTAGTGGAATTGTACTTCATCAAACTAAAATATATTTTCTTCTAATGAAAAGTCATATGTATTCAATATAGGTATTCTCCTTGATGATAACTATGAAGTCCCTCATTTAATAGATGTGTAACCTCCCCTAATGGGCAAGTATAGACCCTCAATGTTGTAGTTGTAGTTCTAAGAGAAATGAATTTGGTTACATAAAGTGTCGTTAATAAATTTTATGCATATTTCTCACATATCAATATGGTTTAATTCTATATAAACAAACCATATTAATATAGTATATTAGACACAAATAATCATTGGGTTATTCGATGATATGCAAGTAGATGTAATCACAGTTTATTAGGGGTAGTCTTGTTTTTAGATTCTCTACGAGGATCAATTCTTACGTAGGCTAATCACCAGAAATGTGATTCTTGATGTATAAATATATATATTCATATGTATTCATGTATGTATGTATGTATGTATGTTTGTATGTATGTATGTATGTATGTATGTATGTATGTATGTATGTATGTATGTATGTATGTATGTATGTATGTATGTATGTATGTATGTATGTATGTATGTATGTATGTATGTATGTATTTAAGTGGAAACCCTAAGGTGGTTGTTTTTCATGTGAGTTTCCTTGATGTATCTTATGTGAGGGTATAGATATTTCACCATGAGTTGTAACCAATGTGATACTTGACTTATTTTATATGTGGGAGAGAATTTTTCTTTAGATATAACTCAAAGTATTAGTGAATTGATGGATATGTATGAGGGTAACTAGAGAGGAGTTTTCCTGAGCCCGTGAGTATCCACATAATTAAAATAATGGGCATGATAATTGTGGTTGGAGATTGAAATAGGAGAGGTGATGTTATGTATATAATATTTTCATGTGAGATGCATTTTCATTCCATGAGGTAAAGATCACTACGTACTAGTACGTTGGTCTCAAGGATGGATTCCATGGGAATGATCAGTACGATAACTTTTCATGGTTATTTAGGAAATAATTCCAAATAAAATAGTAAATTTCAATCATAGGTGGTGAAATATTGGATTTATAAAGAATGGGTAGTCCCTTTGGGTTAGTTATGACACCCAGGTTAGTGGTTGATGTGACTATTCTTATCATGATTTAGAAGACTTAGTATTTTTATGAAAACAATGAATGTGATTCTAGATTGTTGATATTGGCAGGTGTGTGATTAATGGTTATTGATTTGGGCACATGGTATTAGGTTAGATGTCGTACAAATCATATGATCATGTGTCATTTTGAGGGATTGAGTTATACTATAGAGTAAACCCATTAAATTTTCATGAGATATAAGTATATAACACTTTTTATATGTAGTTGTAGTTATGTTATGGATAAGTGAGTTGATATTTTCATGTCGGGGACCAATAGTTTTAATGAACCACCAACATGAATTGTTTCAAAGAGTTCTATAAGAATTAGGGATGTCCACTTTTAGTGAATGGTCACATGAAAGATTGATTCATTTTTTATGGTGTGATGTACATGAGTTTTTACCTTGATAAAGATTTTCAAAAAGATATGGTGATTAAAATACACTGGTAATCATACATGGGGAGATGAATATGTGAAGTCACATGCAGGGGAGGACACCATTTCCTATTATAGGGAATAAAATTCATTATGAATGGAATTTCAGTGGATGCTAAGGATAAAATTCCCAAAGAGATCAGAATTTGTAGGGATTGATGATTCATGTCGGTTCCTTGGTATGAGATGGAAAATAATATTTATTCATTAGCTATAATAATAGATAGATCAGGGGTGTGGAGATTATAATTTTGATTTATTAAAGTGTTGAAAAGGATACTCATAAGGTAGGGAGAATCATATCAGTCATATTAGTATTCACCTCATGTGGATTGGGTCACAACTGTGACGATACTAGTTTTCCTATAGTAATGATGTAATTTGGATGTTATTGTGTAGATATATCTAGTTTCAAGTAGTTTCTTAATGAATACTACATTTTTTATTTTCTTGTGGTGTTATATCAGGATTTTTTTTCATATTAAGCTTGAAATGGAATTTGGTGCGATCGGAGAGTTAGTCCGGTTGGTGATGTGCCAGTACCCACGAGTGGAGTAAGGAAGTGTATTTTTTTGTCTAGGATCTAACTTGGTAATTCATCAAGATTTAGGTTTATACATCTATATGTGTTTAAATTATAATAGTATGCCTTTGAGGGTTTAGTAATGATGATCAAACATTGGGTTAACATGTCGATAAGTTCAACATAAAACTATTTATAAATTTAAATTTGAATAGGAAAGGAAATTATTTTATATAAAATAGTTTATAATGTGATATAAATCATGTTTATAAGTTCTTTAAACAACTATGAATCTATTTTAATAGTCGATTTTAATGGAGGGGATCACCATGGCTTGGAAAAAACACTTATGAGTAGAAAATTTTGTAGTAGGTCACCATGATCCTAGAGATGAATCATTCAATGTCACTATATCATATTAGGATACATGAGGGTATGTAAGAACCATATTGATTATTCAATGATGATAACAACTAGGTGGATAAGTTTTTTATAGATAGTTATCCTCATATTTTGAGTTGTTTAGTAAAAATCCTATTAGTTTCTGGAAATAGAATATAATGAGTTACTTGTTTATTGAATGCCTAGGTATGCAAGGATTAATAGTTAAGGTCCATAAAGGATTGTCATTGACTCTATTTTCTATGGATGAGATATTTTTAAGACCCACATTTTTTGAAGTTTTTAATTTATGAAGATGTTCAAAATTGTCACCTAGGGGAATATGTATTTTTGGGAGTTGATATTTGGATTAAAATATTGATATTTGGGGAATTATGATGTGATTTTTTTAGATAAATATCAAGACATGGGAGGTGTATCATGGTATCGAGAAATTATTGGAATCTTAAGGGAAATTATTGGAATTTTGTAATGGGTTTCCCCCCTAAGAGAGGTCTCCACGTGGTTAGGGGAAACTTTATGGGTAAACCGTGTGAGGTGGTTATTCCAATAGATATGGGTAAAATATGGTTCATAGTAGCAGATCTTCTTTGAAAACCCTAAAAGTTTGGTTTTTGAGGGTTTCCAGGGTTTGGAACCATGTGTCTAAATAATACTAAAGGTACATATTGAGATAATCACAACCGTATAATTAGCACATGGTTTGTGAAATCATTTGGTAAGCATATAGGTTCCTCTATTTTATATAAAAAGTGTGAAAATACCAATTTCATCACTATGGAAATTAAATATCAACCCTTTCCTTAATATACCCAATGGTATATGAAAAAATTTATAGTGATTTCGTAAGTTTGTGGTGAGTTATACAGATTTTTCTAACTTTTTCTTCCTTTACCATGTTTTCATATTGATTTAGGATCTCTACATTAGAGTTACATAGAATATTATACTAGACCATTTTGAAATAATCATGATGTGATGGAATTTTATTTTTATGTCTATAGGATTCCATGTGATACATCATTCATATTTTTTCTCATCATTTCAATAAAGGCACATCACCCTATGGATTATTCTAGAGTTTCTAATTTTAATTGATGAAATTGGGTATTTATTGGATGAAAATTATTAAGTTTTCTCACAAGACTATTTGAAGAGTACACCATGGATCATCCATGGGAAGTTTCCCAAGGTTTCATAAAGCGAATATCTCATAATGAGAGTTTTTTTACTTTATGTATATTTTTAAGAAATAATATTTAATTATGAAACTAAAAAAATAAATAATTAAATTTGATAGGTTCTTATGCAATGATATGAGCTTTTATGGGATATGAATGAGATTGGGAGAGATTCATCAGTCTATGATTAATGGAAAAAACATTTTACATGAGGTACTAGCCCCTATGAATCTCAATATGGTATTATGTGGTTTCAGTTAACTATTTTTTAATTTTAATTCATTATGTAAGCATGATAGGTTTTATATTATTCTACGAATTTTAGGACGTTAATGTTTTTTTAAAAAAATATTTTTTATCTCAAAGAGACTATGTTTTTAATAAATTATTAATATTTAGATAACATTTCAATACGTTTTTAAATGGGGATAATTTTTTATTATCGTATTCTGTATTTGAATTTTGAAACAAGAATATCTTGTTAGTGGTATGATTGATTAATGGATAGACTGTTAGTATTGATGTATTTTTTATTTTTTAATGTTTTCTGTATGTGTATAATATTAAAATTCCATACATGTTTTCATTAACAATATTGAATAATTATAATATCCCCTGACATTTTCTGGTTTATTTCATTACTTATAGTGAAAAATATCATTATTGAATTATTTTTCTTTTACTAGGAATTATTTTTCATGGTCTTTAATTATTAATTAATACTTTTTAATCGTTTTTTTATTTTTATATTGTTCTAAACAATATATAAATAATTGTTGTTATAGAGTAATTCATTTTTTGTCTGAGTAAAAAAATATTTTCATGGGGCTTGAATGTATTATGTGAATCATAATTTTTGTATGTGAAACTAAAATATATTAAACATGTTTTAAATGTACTATGAAATTTAATAATTTCTTGTAGACAATGATAATTTATTTTTATAAACCTAATATATTTTACGTGAAAAATATAATGTGATTTTGAATATATTATGAAGTTTGGAATATTTTAACGAATTATTAAATATTTTATGTGAGTCAAAAAAAATTTACATGATTTCAAATATCATACACAATTTGAAATATTCTTATGCGATTTCAAAAATCCATATCTAAAATCAGCTAAATAGAAATAATTTTCATGGATAATATCTGCTTATATGAATTATTTTTATGTGAAATATCATTATGTGATTTATAAAATCACTTTTACATGGTTTTAATCATAAATATATTAATTTTTAAATTTTATCTAGTTGTAAATAATAACATTTTTAGAGGGTTTTGATTTGTAAAATTAATTAATTACAGAATATGTTTTCCATAAATTTATAATACTTCCTCAAATAGGTAAGAATGCATTTTTCATGGTTATATTATTTATAACCCTTAAGTGTTCTGATGAACCATTAAAATGAACTCACAAGATCAAGATGATGATGAATTTTATGAAAAGAGAGTTAGTTTTAGGGGATTTTGTTGAGGAAACTAGATAAAAACAAGACAATGATTATGATAGGAGATACCTAATAAATTGAGATATAATATTATAAGATATAATTTATGAAGGTAATGAAAATATCTATCAGATATTGTGAATTCTGCTCCACTACCAGTGTGATCACTTCTATGTAACTATAATTTATAATTGTGTTGTTGAAGTTATCATACTTCATTAAACATTATTGACGTTTTATTATTCATTTTATTACTTGTTTAAAAAATCGATTATTTTTAATTGTTTTTGTGTTGTATTTTTAATTTCATTCATTCCCATTATAATATAATATATTTTATTGGTTATCCCTTTTTAAAAAGGTAAATCTATTTGGTGAGTGACACATAGTAATAAGATGGGTTCTTTGTTGTGTCATCATTCTTATAAAGGTATGTATTTTTTAGGTTGTTGCTCTAGGTGAGAAAAATGTTGGTGTCTATAAAAGGTTATCACACCCTTCCAAATGTGAGGTTTTTTAGTTTGTACCATTCCTATTGTAGACAAGGAACATGTGACAAGTAGATAAATGATCATTGGGATCAAAACTTTATTAAAAAACAAGTTTTTTTATTTTATATACCTCTATATAATATCTACATTTCTTATTTTACTTCATGTTTTAAACTGATATATATAAACTTATATCTGCAGACTCTGATATAATTTTTTTCTCCCTAATGAATTTTACATTCTAAAGATTCAATATACCTACGTCTCTAGATATGTCCAACATCTCATAATATTCTAATAAAAAGGTGCAGGTCAAGAACATACTCACGATCTACCTATTCGGTCCCAATGATCATAGTCTACAATCTTACAAGGCATATTCTAAATAATAAGAAGCTTCTATAATACTATTTTGTGAGGAACCAACTCAGGTAAACATACCAATTCACCCATATTAGACTAAAACATGGCCCAAAGGGTCTTTGTGATCTCAATTATATGGAACAATCACCATGGTTTCAAGAAAAAATAAATCGGAATGATTTCCCCAAGAATAATGATATAGACTAAAAACATACAAATCACACATCGAATGTTTGTAAATTGGGATACCATGCATAATGAAATATTACATTTTATATAATATAATTAAACAATGAGTAATGGATGATTAAGATTACCCAATTAATTTCAAATAATACAATATCCAGAGGATACACATAACTGAACTCATATAAATAACAGAAATCATCCATATATTAATAACCAAATGATTAAATAAAATACATCACTAGATAAAATAAAAAATATAAAATCAATATACAATAAAAATCCAACGAACATTGGAAATATCAATGTGAACCATGGTCACTCAGCACATCCCAACCTATCCCTCGATGACACAATCCATGCATCAATAATCAAAGAAAAACTTTGGAACCTGGTAGATAATGTGAAAGATGAAAACTCAAGATAATATGTATACAAAGATTTAGAAAAACATTCCAAGTTGGATCTCACTAATAATTTTGAAAAAAACCTTTCAAAATACATTTCATTTATATAAGTTTAAACTATAATAAAAATATCTTTTTCATAAACAAATATAACATAATCAAATATCATTTAATTTATTTCTTCATGACACATCTCTTTTTATTTTTATATAAAATAATTTTGGAAAAATCCTCCATAATTTGACAAATTTTAAACCTTTAAAGATAATTCCTTATGATTCCCAAGGAAAATAAAGTCATTATCAAATGTGAAATAACATTAAAAATGAAAATTATATATTAAAACCATTTAATATTTTGAAAAAAAATTCTTGAATCTATTATCATAATCGTTTTAGAAAAATATCCACATTTCATATATAAAAACATCAATCAAGTAGGTTCTAAATCAATAAATTTGTGAAATTACAATTGATACTAAAATAAAATATTTCAATACACATATGAACTAAAGTAGAGTATATAATAATAAAGTGACTGAAACCAAGAATTTAATTTCATTAACTATATAATGTATTAGGGGTAACACACGATGCTTTAAGGTGAGACCATCCCTAAAACCCCATAACATATGACGAACTTTCAGGTTACATTAAATCCAAGATAACCAAAAACTATCCAACTATCCCACATTGGCATCATCAGTAGAACCCTCTATAGGCCTAGAAAATATGACAACTACTGGGAAAATAATAGTTTGGGTATTAACCAGATTAGTATAAATCTATACTAATATCTTATACAGGGTTCCCATGAAAGTAATAAATAGAGGTGTGAAATTATGGTGTCACATGATTAATATACCAATTACAAATATAAATCACCTCTCACCTCCAACGCCCTTATAAGTAACTACAACATTCACATCACCTATATCATAAGTTATATAAAATATCCCAGTAGGGGCCACTGACCATTTTGAAAATAACAAAACCAGTATCTCAATAAGGTCAAATATATAATATTATGACTCATTATAATTTTCCAATAAAACCTTTTGAAAATTCAACGTTAGATATTAAGCTACATCACACCATTTAAAAATACATAACACCCACTTTACTCTTAAAAATTACCACTTTACCCATTCTTATACCTAAAAGGGTTCAAATATCTTTGATTATCAAAAATTATATTTTGGAAAGCATATATTCATTTTCTCAAATATGTTTCACTCAAAAAATAATTTAAAAATTAGAATGTAATATGAACACCATTTATGCCAAGTGTAAAAATTATATAAGACACAATTTATATCCATTATAGTAACCACATGTAAGAATAATTTAATAATATGAGTAATTGTAAATACAAAACATCCACTAACATGATGGTAAAGAAATCATAAGAGTACTATGTTTTTCAAGTAAGAACCTTTGAAAAGAAGACCCATCTCATCGAATTTGATGATGAATACCCAACCAAGAAAATATACCTCTTATACAAACAATATATACCAAAAGTTCAAATTAGATTCAACACATACCCTAATTTCAACCTAAATATCCTCCAAGATATTATAGAAGACAAAAAAAGAAAATGAATATCAGTGTAAATTAGAAGATAGGGGGGAGAAAGTGAGAAAATAGATATTTCTTAAAAAAATGATTTTAATTTAAATAAAAGAAACCAAATAGAAATTGGAGGGAGTGATATAATATTTTTGGAATAACACATTTTAGATGAATGATATTTAGGGTGAAGGGAGGGTGATAGAAAATAAATCAAGAAAGGGTAGAATATGAATTTCATCTAGTTAAAAATCAAACGAGACACCTTCAATGGTATAGTCATTCACCACAACATTGTGCCTCTTACCAAACACCAATAACGATGTAACTCTAAGCTTTAAAAAATGTTTCAACTCGGATAGGATGAACCAAGGACGATGTGTCCAACCACCTAGGTGTTTCCTCTTTCTTTATTGTTGATGGTACCTACTCTAGGAATAATTAATTTTGTTCTATATAAGACCCCTATGGTGCAATCCCAGGTTATTTTATGTGTTTCTTCCCTTTATAGAATCACTAAAACACAACCCCTACTACATGAAATAGTCATATTTATACCCAAAAATTTTCAAATGGTTAATTGAGAGATTTGGCATGGAATCCCAAGGCAACGGAGTGGACCAATAAAAAAATGCATATAGATCCTCATAACTTTCAAAAACTGATAAAATCAAAAGAAACTCATAAAAAATTTAGAATAACAAAAAATAATGTAATAAAATAACAAAAATGAAATGATAATTTAATATTAAAAATGAAATATAATTGTTCCCAATAATTCATAATTTATTCTTTTATAATTTTCTAATGGTAGATATCTTCCCATAATTAGGAATATCATCAATAATGAAAAATGTGTAGAGATAATTTTAAAGTTAATTGGTAGATAGTTTTCACTGATATAAAATTTATACTATGTTTAATAACGCTAATAAAAGTACCAATATCATTCTAGGTGTAGAGGATTTTAAACAACCTTGTTTGTTTTAATAGTTTGAAGATATTTAATTATATCCAAACATGACACAAAAAATATTAAATAGTTAAGAAAATAAAAAAAAATCCATGTTTTGGATGATCAATTCCACTCAATATTCATATCTTCCATTATTTACAATGATCCTAAAAATCATTCCTAAACATCATGTGCTCAATTTTTTATTTATGTTTTCAATGATTCCCTATGAGTACCCATGAGCTCGATGTTAACACAACACATTCACTATAATATACTACTCTTTTCATCAAAAATGTTTTTCCCAAGATCATAATCAATGTTAAATATGATTCAACTATGAGTGGGGATAAAAAACTATCATCATTTCTTGTAAAATGCCTAGTTTTTAAAAAAAAGAGACACTATGTTCAATAGCGTACATGATATGCCTCATCGAACATAAGTGAAAAAATAAATATACATTCTTAACATAGATATAAAAATAATGGGAATAAATAGTATTAACTCAATTATGAAATATGTTTTACATATTTTTATAAATAATTCTTTTCTTTTTAAGTTAAAAATAATGGTTTTTTCTAAATAAATATTTAAATGAAAATAACTTTTTCAATAAAATAATGAAATAAAAATTTTGGGATTTTATTAATCAAATTTATATATTCATTATAATGTTTTAAATTCATATTATATGTTTTATATGCATGATATAAGATCAAACTAAATTTTATGCATAAAAAGAGTATTTTAAAAAAATTTCTTTTTACTACCTTTTGATGGTGAACCAATTTTTTATATAGTTTCTGACAATTTTATAAGATCAGTTTGGAAAAAAAAAATTTCTTTAGAGACACGAGGTCAAAAATTATTTTGGATAAATATTTGTTTTTTTTTCAGATAACTTTCATATTTTTGTGAATAGTTAAAAATACTATATGTTAATTCAAAACGACTTTTTCATCTAATTTATTTATATCATTATATTACACTTTTAATTGATTTTAGGTAATTATTATAATATTTTTCTATCATTTAATCCAATTTAGTTCATTGCAAAAAAATTTAAATTTAAATTATATATAAAACATTTCAAACTTTAAAATGTTTCACTCTAAAACAACACTTTTTTGTTTCGTCTACAGAATTAATTTTAATAAGAATTATTCAAATTATGTGAATTAAATTAGGTAAAATAGATTCTATATTTGGAGTAAGAATTTATAAATTAGGTTTAATGTTAAATTTCACTTTCTTGTATAAAAAAATTTACAATGGTATATTTCTATTTACATTATATTTGTAAAAAAATAAACATGTTAGAGTTGATAGCATAAAGGCATACAAAACCAAAGAAACTACAACATTGAAAGGATTTTACAGGTGTTTATTGACCCTAAAAATCCTATAAAACATTTATTGATAGTATAATTCAATGAAATTAATTATACCTCAATGTGGGGATCTTTAAATTTAAAATAATCGATAATTTAATCCCTTGAACCCACCTCTCCTCAAGTATTAATAACATGGCTCACCTCCCCATTTTGACCAAAAAATACCTTTTGTTCCTAAAATATCTACTAAATCCTCTTCTACTCATTCTGCCCATGTACATGTACTTTTTTCCTTAACAAAAAACAAAATCCTAGGTTCTTCAAGGGTCTATCAAAGAGGGGATATTTAAGAGGTAATTTTCTCAATGTACCACTCGTAATATCCTTTATTTTTCAACATTATCCTCAACTCATTCATAAATAAATTCATGATAACTTCATAATCATGTATATACTATATTTTAATGATTATAATTTAATATCTCATATCCATTTCATCTCTCACCTCCAATTATTCAATGAAATGAAATTCTTGCCCAAATTTTGTCAGTTAATCGCCTATGTGAATAATATTTTTGTTCTTTTTCCATTACCACCTTCATGAATGGTTTTAAAACTATTATTTACGGTCAAATAATATTTCAATTTTTATATTATAACCAAATTTATATTATTCAAATTTTATATTAAGCATACCTTCATGCATTTTATATTGTGGTTATATGATAACTTCAGTTGGGAAAGTGTGGACTTATGCCTCGTCAAAATGATGTGATTCATACAGACATCACATAATACATATTGAGGATTGTTTTAGTAAAAATATATGATATAATTGACATACTAATAATTATTTAATGATATTATATATAAATATATAAATATTTACAAACATTTCATTTAATTTCATTATTTTAATATATTGAGAAAAATAAAAATATCGTTTATGCATACGTACGACCTACCATCTCCATCAATGATGTTTTTAGTTTCTCTCTAACTAGTATTATGAATTCATATATAATGAATATATAATATATTTATATTCTGTAGATGTTGTACTTATGACCACATGGACTATTGAAATCTTATCAAGTTCATCTTTAACTCATGTACGAAATATCAATTAAGAATTCGACATGAACAAAAATAATTATTTATTTTTTATAACTTGATAAAAAGTGATTTAAAAAGAATAATAAACATGAAAACAGGTTTTAAAGAAATTATAAATTAACTTATGTTTAATATTAAAGAATATAAAAATTGTACGTGAAGATCCAGACTCAGGGTAAGGGAATTTTTTAACCCAATTTCCATTTTTTGCGTTAAACTTATACTTATAGACTTTGTATTTCAACTATTATGTGTGGAATTAATTTCTAATATATTATATTTTTTATACATTTTTATTTGGATTTATAGTGAAAATAAAAAATAAATCTATTTTTTTATCAAAATGATCATTGTAAGGGATTTCATCTCAATCTCTTTTCAATGTGGCATTTCTTGATAATATACACCTTTATTATTTTATAAGGTGTATATACAGAAACTATGAAAATTAATATCCATACTTTATCTATAATAATGTTATTTAATGTTTTCTAAGTGTGTTAATTCATGGAGATTAATATTTGAATGTTCGAAGTGGTATGGTACACCATGAATGTTTAGAGATTTAATTATCAAATATTTTTCTTCATGATATAAATTTACATATTTATTAAATGGATATAAAAATATTTTAAAGGGAAGATTTTATATAATAATAATGTAATTTATATTATTTCAAAAGGAATATTTTTATATGTTTTATATTTAACATCGTAAAGAACGATAAATGTAATGTTCTTTTTTACCTATAGGGCAATAAAAACTTTTTTATCGTCGTAACCGTTATTTGATAGTTGGCTTCCTCTATAACTCTAAATGATATTTTTAAAAGGAATATAAACATCTTCTTCCATTTTTTTGGGTATCTTGGAATTGAAAATGAGTTCTTAAATGAATATTGTATTTTTATTCAAATTTGTTTTTCATATGGGATTGGAACATTTTTTGAAAGGGGTTTTTGTGATGAATGTGTTTTATTAATGGAATGTTACTTTAGCATTATATGAAATGGGTGAGCCCAATATAGTTTATAAGAAGTTTTTAACCCCATTATAGCTCAAGGGTGATCCCGACATAACTTATATGAATGGTTGAGCCCCAAAATAGCTCATGGGTGGTCCCGTTATAGCTTATATAAATGGATTTAACCCATTATTGCTCTTGGGTGAGACTGATATACCTTATTCAAAGGGTGATCCCCATTAGATATCTCAAATTCATTGTCTAATAATAATATTTGATGTCATCCATTTGGTTATCCCAATTAAATGGGTTTTGAAAGGGTTTCATGTATATGATTCTCTATGTCACCTAAAAGAGTTTTAATTTCTTTCAATTGGTTTTAATTTTTTTTCTCTAGAAAAAATTCTGTGTGTTATTCATGGGTAAATGTTTTATTTCATTCTCTCAAATAACATTAAATGTGATACCATGTTTTCCCTAGACTAATGGGTTTCTTTATATTTTATAATCCTTGCTGAGATTTTTGTGACAATCTTAAGTTTGTAAATATTTTTCATAGTATTTAATGGATAATAGAGTCAATGATGGAATCATGGATATGTTTTGATGAAAAGAAATCATGATTTATTTTAGAAGATTTTATGATATGAAATAAATTGATGCAAATTGAAGTGTCAACATTGTATTTCTATAGTTTTATATGTAAGATTTATGTCATCATTCTCAAAATCTCTAAAATTGAAAAGATCCTCAATGTGAAATAAATGAAAATTCTTGACATAACTTAAGATTATTTAATTTTTATGGTTGGGTCCATATAAATGGTATTAGAGGATAGTTTAGATGACTTTAGAGGTTTGGATGTTATCTGGGCGAGGTTACCAATCCTTTATAACCAATAGGGTTATAATAAAATGGAAAAAATTGTAGGATTAGTGTAATTTAGGTATATTGTATAAAAACCAAAATCCACTGAGATATAATGAGGTTGATGGATTTGATTACTATAAAAATTTTATGTTATCTTCCTTGCCCTATATATTATTTTCTCTTCAGGTTTATGTGATTTTAATTCTACTTGATTAACAATCATTCATCAAGATGTAAGGAAACAGATCATTCGCAATCTTCCAATCCCTCCCCGATGATTTTATCATCACTATTATCGCAAAATATTTTTCAAATGAGTTTGAAAATTTCTTTATTATTCAAATCACCTGCAAAGAAAATTTTTATTTATCCAATAACTACTAAATTATAATACAATTTTATGGGCCATTTAATCTTTTTCAAATTATCTAATAATATCAAATTTCCAAATCTACCAAAAAGTGAAATTGAAGTAGTGGAGTGAACATTTACTTTTTGATTATAAGTAAACATGATGATAGATAAATTGATCATTGAGAAGATCCTGATATCTAGATTCAAGGAATAATTTTTTTTCCTTTCCATAAATAATGAAACATTATTGTATTGATAGTTTTAAATGATGAGGATATTAGATCTGTAAAAATAATTTGTTAATAAATAAGTTTGTAATGCATAGTTTAAATATTATCAGATGTTGAATGATAAAGATGTATACTTATAAAGAATTCTAGAGTTATGGTATACTTAAAGATAATAAAATGAAAAAAATTACTTGTACTCTTTTGGTATTGTGAGTAATTTTGGAGAGTATATTTGAGTTTTATTTATCCCAATTTTTTCATAAAACATTTTATTTGAGGAAGAATTCTCTTTTTTGGACAAAATTTAAAATTTATAAATAACCTTTGGGGTTGATATAATTTTGTGATAATTATGGGTTACTATATTTTGGGTTCAATGATTATTGGTACGAGATAAAATTTGAGGATGAAACATGTAATGGTTATTTTTGAGTATTTTATCTTATTTTGGGGATGTTATAAAATTATATAATTTTTGAAAAGGAAAACTAGAAGGAAGGGTGAAAATCCATCACATTTGAAAAGGATATGGGATAAAAACTCACAACTGAAGGGAAAAAAACTTTACCACCTACCACTAGGCTAATTGAAGTCCCCTGTTAGTATGCATTTATTTAGTAAATGCGTTTATGGAATAAGAATAGGTTGATTTTGTGAATATGTGTTTTATCAAATTGATAACCTCTGTACTTGAAAATTATTGGGTATTATGTGACAAATGTTATTTTATAATACATTAACTATTTTTTGGAACACTTTATGCCTAAGTTAAAGAGAATAATATGAGATTATATTTTTGATTTTATGGATTAATTTTATTTCAGAATAATCTATGATTTTATTTTGGTGTTATGATGATTCAAGTTATTTATGGAAACAGTTGACATATATTGTAGTCTATTAGGACAATCACTTCTTTCATGTGTCACTTCAGGAGTAATTGATATTTGGTGATTAATGTTAAAATTTATCTTGTATGACTATGTTATCAAAACCTTTTGGATTTTAGGTTTCAATATAAGATTGGATTATTTTGAGTAATTTCAAGAATAATTATTTTTTGAATGGTCTATGTTGATGTTTGGGTATTACTGTTGAATTTTGGAGATTAAAATCATATTTCATCATATGTTAGTTTATACATTTTGGTAATTAACCTCCCTAGTACTAATTTTTTTTTCGGTTAATGGATAAATACATGAGAAATATATAGTTCATCTTTTGGGGATTGTGTGATTCTCGAGAAGCTGATTATAGTGCTTCAAGTGTGACATAGTTATCTTAAATACTCATCGTTTGATGAAAAATATGTGTTTTTGGTGGATATTGATTAAAGGATGAAACTATAATTTTAAAGTATGTACATTTACTTATGATCTTAGTCAGGGTAGTAATATAATTACTCAACCATATGAAAATTATATTGAAGAAAAAAAATTATACTCTTAGTTTGATCAATGGTCTTTTTCCCATCACATATTTTTGGTATTATGATGGTTATCATTAAATAATCAAGTTCCCTATCACAATATATTAGTATATGAGTGTTATTTTTCTCCTCCATACCCAGTTTTTCATACATGGAACACTAGTATTTGTTATCATAAGTCATCTTCATACTTCTCTTTTTTCTTTTAAAGTTTTAATTCTATTACTCTGTTTTCTAATATGGGATTTTGATGAAGGTATTTTTGAAAATTCAAACCGTAGTTATCGACCCCAAATTAAAATTTCGAGGATGTAATTTTCAAGGGTGATAGAATATAACTTCTCATGTTTTAAAAATATATACTACGTTCGATAGCATACATGATACGCCACATGGAACACAAGATAATAAATAAATATGATTATTTATCGAAGATGATAGAATTATGGGTATAAATATTATTAATTTTATTGTGGAAATATGGTATAAACACGTTTATAATTAATTCTTTGTTGAACAATTAATTATAATGAATGTAAAATCATTTTTTAATGAATGTAAATGTTTTTCTGAAAAAACTATTCAAATGAAAATAATTTTTTCTATAAAATAATGAAATCACTCAATTTTGGGTTTTATTATTGAAATGTATATATTCATTATAATATTCTAAATCCATTCTATATTATTTATTGACATGATATATGATTAAAATAAATTTTATGCGTAAATAAATATTTTTAAAAAAATGCATTTTCCCTCCTTTTGATGGAAAAACAAATTTAAATATATTTTATGAAACTTTTATAAGTTAAATTAGGATATATATACTTCTTATATAGAATATTTCATTCCAAATATAGTTTGGATATATTTTTGGTATTTTTCTGATAACTTTAATATTTTAGATAATACTGAAAAATACCGCATTTTAAATCAAAACTTATTTTTTGTCTAATTTATTTATATTGTTGGATTATCCATAAAATTGATTTTAATGTATAATTATATTAATATTTTTATAATTTAATACAATTTAGGTCATTGTAGTCAATTTAAAATTGAAAATATATATAAAAACATTTTAATATTTTGAACATTTCACATTAAAACCCCACTTTTTCATTTTGTCTGCGAAACTATTTTTAAATATAATTATTCAAATTATGTGAATTGAATCTTTTAAAATTGAATATATATTTGGAATAATAAGTTAAAAATTATATTACATGGTCAATTTCATTTTTATTTATAAAAAAAGTCTCCATGGTAAAAAAATCATTTACAGCGTTATGGGTAAAAAATGAAACTTGTTAAAGTTAAAAGGATAATGAATTAGAATACCTAAAAAATAAAACTTTTAAATTTTGTTTCACCTCTCTACCAACCATAAATAGACTAAAATAATTAATTTAATGTATAATTCATTTAAATTAATTCCACCTCAATAACGTTATCATTAAATATAAAATAATCAATATTTTAATCACTTCAACCCACCTCTCCTCAAGTATAAATACCACACCTCACCTCCTAATTTCTACACACAAATACATTTATCTCTTAAAATATCTATCAACACCTCTTCTCCTCACTCTACTCATGTCTAAGTACTTTTGGTCTCACCAAAATTCTAAATCCATGGTCCTTAAGGGTCTTTCTAAGAGGGGATATTAAAGAGGTAATTTTCTCAAAGTACCTCTCTAAATTTCAATTATTTTTCTACATTTTCTTCCCCACCTTCATCCATACGTGAATTATAAATTCATAATAATGTATATAATTAATTTTTATTATTTTAATGTAATATCACATATCTATTTCATTTCTTATCTCTTAGTATTCATAGAAACGAAATTGTTGTCCAAGTTATGTCGGTTAATCACCTTAGTGAATAATTTGTTTGTTATTTTTCAATTACCACCTTCATGGAAGGTATTAAAACTATTTTATGGTAAAATAATATTTTAATATGTATATTATAACCTATTTAATATTATATAAATTTTATATTAGACATACCTTTATGCTTTCCATATTGTGGTTATATGATAACATCATTCGGGGATTGTGGACTACCAGCTCCTCAAAACGATGTGATTCATTCACACATTTCATGGAATGTATTAATTATTGTTTTAGTAAAAAATATTTGTTATAAATTACTTATTAATAATACTTTAATGATATTATAAATATATATTGGTATTTACATACATTTCATTTAATTTCATTCTTTCAATACGATAGGAAAACCGAAAATAGTGTCCATGCGTATGTACGTCCTACCATCTCCATGAGTGATGTTTTTAGTTTGTATATAAAGATTATTATAGATAATCATATAATAAATATATAATATATTTATATCATATTTTATATTCTGGAAATTATTAACTAATGACCACATGGATTATTGTTATCGAATCAATTTCACCTTCAACTCAAGTTCCTAATATCGAAAAAGCATCCGACATGAACATAAATAATTATGTAATTTTTATAACATGGTAATAAGTGATATAAAAGGAATAATAATATTGAAATTGTTTTCTTAATAATGTATAAATAAACACAATTTTATTATTGTGGAATATAAATATTGTACGTGAAGAGTCGGACTCAGGTTAATATAATTTCTTTACACAATTTCATTTCGTTGGGTTAAAATTAAACTTCATGATTATGTCATAAAAATCATTTGTTTGAAATCAATTTTTAATATATTTCCTTTTATTATAAAATTTTTATTTGTATTTATAGTGAAAACTCATAATCAAACTATTTATTAACAAAATTATCTTTGTAGGGGATTTCATCTCAATCTTCTTTCATTGAGGCATTTCATGATAATATGCACCTTTATTATTTTATAAGATGTATATATAGACACTACGACAATTAATATCCATATTTTATCTATAAAATTTTTATTTAATGTTTTGGTAAATGTATTAATTCATGGTGACTAAGATTTAAATGTTCAATGTGGTATGGGACACCTTGACTGTTTAAATATTTAATTATCAATTCGTTTTCATCATGATATTAAATTACATATTTATTATATGGATATAAAAGGATTTTTAAGGGAATTTTTTATATATTTTTAATTTAATTCAATTGTTTACAAAATTAATCTTTTTTATAGGTCTTATAAGGAACATTATGAAAAATGAAAAAAGAAATATTATTTTTAACGTATGCGGTAACAATAACTTCTCTATCGATGAAACTTTTATTTGACACACGGATTCCTCTATAGCATCAATGATTCATAAATAAGGAAAATAAATCACTTATTCCATTTTTTTGTATCTTGGTATTGAAAATGGATTTTTAAATGAAAATGGTATTTTTATACAATTTTTATCATATGGTATTAGAAGAGTTTTGCAAAAGGGATTTTTTTATGAATGTGTTTTATTCATGAAATGGTATTTGAAAATTATATGAAAAAAGTGACCATGATATAGATTATAAGAGTTTTTAATTTCCATTATAGCTCTAGGTGATCCTAACACAACTTATCCGAAGGGTTGATCCCTATTATAGCTCACAAGTGAGCCCGTTATAGCTTATTTGAGCCCCATTATAACTCAGGGGGAGCCCGTTATAGATTATATGTAGGTTGATCCCCATTATAGATATAGAAATCATTGGGTAATAATAATATGTAATGTAATTCATATTTTTATTCTAATTGAATAGTATTTGATAGGGTTTTAGGTCTATGACTCTCTTAGTCACCTAAACGTGTTTTAGTTTCTTATTATTGGTTTTAATGTTTTTATTGAGAAAAAATATGTCTGTTATTCATGAGAATTTTTTGGGTTTTATTCGCTCAAATAAAATTAAATGGGTTAACATATTTTCACATGAATAATGGTTTTCTTTCTTTTTATTTCCCTTACTGACATTTTTGTTCTCATCCCAAGTTTCTAAATGTTTTTCAGAGGATTTAAGTGAGAATGGAGTCAAAGATTGGATCAATGAAAAGTTATGAGGAAAAGAATCCATGCTTTATTTTAAAAGTTTTAGTTTTATGAAATAAATTGATGTTGTTGTAAGTATCCACTTTGTATTTATATGGTTTGTTATATAATATTTATGGCCTAATTCTCTAAATCTCTGAATTTGAAAACATCCTCAATTGGAAATAAAGAACAATTATCTACTTAACTCAAGAATTTTTATTGTTTAAGCCTGGGTCCTTATATTTCTATAGACCATTGGGATATATTTTTTATTTAATAATATAATTGAATAGGGATAATAAACTCTCTATTCCTTTCCCATTACACACCCTATAATCATTATTCTATTTCTCCCAAGTTGGGAATTTCCAAATATAGAACATAAAGCTAGATATAAATTTTCACCCAACTAATTGGGAGCAATAGTTTCTCAACTCATTCTCATAGGAACATCCTTAACTTGATCCATGTTATGTGTTCCAATGGTAGTAATGGGGTTAATAGTGCTATTAGGAAATAAATCTCCACTGCATCTATAACACCTCAATATATTATCATAAAAATCTATTCGTACCACCAGTAAATATGTGTATGGTCATTTCATTGGTCATGATTGTAAATTATAGAATATTTCTATCATAAGATACATACACTATATATTATATTCATTTTTCATTAGTTGGTTCAAGAAATTTTGAAACACTATAGTATTTTTTGTGTTGGAGTGAACCATGATCAACAAAAAGCAATCAAGTATCACTATTAATATTATTTAATGAAACTAATACTTCCACAAACAATTTTAATTTAGATACCACTAAATAATATTGAAACCAATGAGATATTTTAGGATGATTTATTCCAAAAGAAAATAAATTTGTCAAAAGGAAAAGCAATGGATATTCTCAAACTGAAGTGGATATGGTTTATAGATTCTTTCACTATTTTTTGTCAATTAATCAAAAAATTAAGGAATAAAATACCAAATAAGATGAATTTAGATAAAGTCATAATATTTTAAGATCATTTTGATTCTTAAAATTTAGTAAATTAAGATTCGAGTTACGATGTTAAGTGTGAAAGGTGTTTTGGTAATGGTAGATAAGATCACACTTAAAAGGTAGTCATCAAAACTAAATCATATTCATTAAGACTAGTGAATGAAATATATATCATGCCCAAATTTTAGTGATCAAACCTTTACTTGAGCATCCAATGAGATTTTTCTTGGGTTATAAAATCATGTAATGATGATCATAGTGAAATTGTTATACCACAATTTTTTTGTTCACGCTCTATTGTATATGCTGTTAGATTATTTAATGATAGAGTTGTTTGTTCTATAAATACCAATATCATACCTAAATTCGTATAGAAAATGAAATTTAATTCCGCTTTTGATTTTGAGTAATAATATCTAACACCGTAATGAGGGAAATAATGTATCAAGTATTCTAGAGGTTGCATATTGTTTGGGAAATTTTTTTTGGAATGTACTAAGACTATACCCTGAAGAATACTATTTTTTAAAAAATGAGTGGTTCCTTGGTATGAAACCAAGGAAAATTTATTTATTAAAATAATAGTTACATAAGAATGAAAGATTGGGTTTTTTTAATATTTTTCATAAAGGGTAAGAAAGTCAATTGGGAGGTCATCCATACAAGTGATGGATTAGTTAACTCCCTTTTATGAAAGACTATCAGAAACCGTGTTAACTTCACAAAATTAATGGGGGATGATGTGATTGATATCTCTGAGCGAGTGAACGAAATATATCTTTTGAGTTGGGAGAATCCAACCATAATGAACCACACCATTCTAGAGATCTTTCACTATGGTGGTTGAATCAATTTCAATCCATATATTGTTCCAACCTTGTTTCATTGAAAAGGCTATAGTATGGATACCACTCAACATTTCTACCTTAAAATAGGGGGAAACACCATAACTACCATAGAAGAAACCAATCATCTACCCAAGGCAGTTCATGTAAATTGGTATGAAACTTTAGGGTCCCTGGTTTACATTGAATGCTTTATAATCATTAAAATTAATCTATCCTGGGAGAGGAGATTAACAAAAACCCTTAAAACTTAATCTAGGAATATAGTAAATTCCATCAACCCCAAGGCATCGATGAATGCCAAATTAATTCAACGAATTATTGCAGTGACTGGTCTGAATCAATGCAGATTATTGAATAGCAGCAATGATCCTCACAAGACATGCATTTAAATTGAATGAGCTACTATGATGAATAAATTCATTTCTATCATACCAAATAACATGTAGGAGCTTATTAACAGCATCTAAGAAAAGATTATTTATTTTCTGAGAGGCATCTATAATATAATAACACTTATTTTGATAGATGGCTGAGTTAAGACATAACCATTTATAATAAAAAAGGTCAAAAATATAATTACAAAGAGAAGTAGTAGCGGAACATGAAAGAAATATATTTTTAGTTTCTTCTATACATTTATTTCTATATTAGAATTTAGAGAATTGTTGAATACAAAAATATTTCATACAAATATCATGGGGGACCCGGTTTTGATAAATTCACCAAACATGATTGAGTCTTGAAGGTTTTATACAAAATTTATCAAAAAAAATTAATACAAGAAAAATCATTTTCATAATTTCTAATACGATGGTTGTAAAAAGTGTTAGAGTCAATCATGCCATTTTTTTCAAGTTCCCAAATTAAAAAATCATCAAATTCATAAATTGGGTAATTATAAATGATATTGTTAACATTATCAGTTAAATTAAATCTATGATAGTTTAAACCATCTTTAATGAAAACATTAGTTTTCTTAGGTAATTGATTGTGATAAATCATCGAAATCAAAGGAGTGCCATTACAGATGTTTAACCAATAATTTATGAAATAATCTCTTCTAACCATCCATGTAGAATTAGACATGATGTTTAAAAAATCGTTCTTAATGGATGAACATATATAGGATTCCATATAATTTTGATTCCCTTTCTTCACCTTGTTAAGAAACCTATTTTAACGGAAAGAAATAGAAAAGGAGTTTCAATGTAAGCCAATCTTGTAAGGCTTCATTAACGAGTTTAAGGTTTTTAATTCCCAAATCACACTTATCTAAGGTTTTAAAAGTAGTCAACCAAGGAATAGTTAAAAGTTTTCTTTCAAGAGTTCTTCCACTCTGTGCAATGTTTTTTATGGAGACATTGATTTTTTTGTGGTGGTGAGTAGGCAATTTGTAAAAAATGAAAGAGTAGACCATTTCAGATACAATAGTATATTTCAAAAGGGAAATTTATCTAGCCTTAGAATGGGACTTTCAATTCTAGTATGATAATTGGTTTAGGATTTGGTCAACAATATGGGAAATATAACAATTTTTTGGTCTTCAAAAAAATGAGAGACACATAGTTACGTGAAAGGGAATGATCCTTCTTTTAGGCATAATTCATTCATTATGTTTTATTTTCTTTTATAAGTAATCCTTTTCCCAAAGAAGGTAAATGATTTGTTCCAACTGATGGTTTAATGAGAGATCTCTTCGTAACAAGATAGGGAACCATTATGATTTTCAATATTTCTCTTACCTCATTGGATGAAAAGGATTATATCATCCACATATAAGAGATGGGCGGGGACAATCAAATTCCTAGAAGCATGAATAGGCTTAATCATGATATTCTCTACAAGACGAGTGAGGAATATTCGTAAGTCGTATTATAAATTTTAGAAAAGAATAGATTAGAGGGGGTCACCTAGTCAGACACCTTTGGTGCAATTACGGTAACACTTAGGAGATCCATTAACTAAGATGGAGATGAAAGTTGAGTTGAACAGAGTTTTAATTCAGTTGATAAAGAGATTATTAAAACCAAATCCCTTAAGAACTGTGAAAATGATGCTCCATTCAATGGTATGAAAATCCTTTCTGTTTTATATTTTAATGTTAATAATGCATCCCCTTATATATTTCTTTAATATGTTTTTGAATTCAGAGGCAAGGAAAATATAATATTGAATAATTCTACCATTTATAAAACAAAATTTGTTCCAAGGGACAATTTTTTAAACAATGGAAGTCATTATATTGGAATGGTGTTGAGAAATGATTTTATAAAGTGTTTTAATAAGAAAATGGGTATGAATAGATGAATTTATTAGTCATTTTCCACTTTTGGGAATAGTGAATAAAATTGTTCATTCAGACTAGGAGGAAGCATTCCATTTGTAGATAATGTTTTTACTAACATACTAATATCAAATTGAATTACATTGTAATAGTATTAAAAGGATATATTATTTAAACTATAAAGCCTAGGATAACTCTATAGTTTTAATCTAAATTTGGTGTCCTTGATCTCATGATAAAAAGTAAATCTGGTGAGGAAAGTGTTAACTTCTTTATTAACAACAACAGTTATGACATCTGTTAAAAAGTCTTTGATGGTGTCTGGACCACTAAAAATATTTTTAAAGTAAGAAATGACCTTACTAGAAATACCATACTTAGTATCAATAAGGTTGTCTTTGTCTCTTAGTAAGGTAAGGGGTCTAAAATATTTCCTAATTTTTTTAAGAGATTAATAGAACATGGTATTTATGTGCCCATATTTGAGCCACTTAGTTTTGTAGATTTGATTTGACTATTATATTTAATAGTGAGAAGTGGGACAAATTTGGTTGTAATATTGATTTCTTGTTGAGGATCCATAGTGAAATCATAGCTAGTAGTGGTAGTTTGGATTTGGTTAAGTTAATATTCTTAATGAAAAATATAATTATCAATATGAATGTATTTTTATTTTCACCATCCATTAAGCTTTTGTTTGATGATTTTCAATTTAGTGGTGTAGGAAAAAGAATCATTACAATGGTTCATAGAAGAAAAAAAAATGGTGTTATCACAATCTATATCAAAAAGTGCTGAATCATAAATTAATAATGAGATTGGTGCATCTAATTGAGAGATTGACCAAGATTACGTGATTATCAGAGTTAATTTTGGGAAGGGTGATGGTTGATATGGTGTCCCATTTATCCATCATTTTATTATTTTGAAGTATTTTTCCAATTTAATAAATACCACCTTATTATATTTCCTTCTATACCATGTTTATTTTTCACCAAAAATATTAATTTCAATTAGATTATTATATTCAATATAGGTTTTAAACTCTCTATAGGAAATATTAGACTTATTTGGCCCCATACTCTCACTAGGTGAAAGAATGGAATTAAAGTTACCAACCAAAATCCACAAATCATGAATAATGTTACCTAAAAATGAAATCACTTTCCATAGAGGTATTCTTTCTTTATATCTATTCTTAGCATAAATAAAGGATTTATAAATGTGAAGATTTCATAATCAAATTCACAAGTGAACACCTGATCTAAAAAGTTGAAAACACAGACATTATATAAAGTTGTATTAGAAAAAATACAAAGACTGTCAACATTGGAGAATTTTTTTCTAGAACCAATGATAAAATAATTAACATGATTTAGTTGAGTAAAACTAGAATAAAAATAGTTTTGGGTCTAGAAATTAAAAAAAAATTGGGTTATGAGTGTTAAGAATTATTTTTAATGGTACAATAGTGTCAGTGTTGGAAATACCCTGACACTTCCAAAATAAAATATTATTTTGAACCTATGTTTGGGGTTGGAAACCAACTTATTCTTACTCTTAAAGCCCCTTTTATGAAAGGATGTTATGATGGTTTTTGTATTTCTTGGGCTATGAAACTTCTCTTATTTATTTATAGAAGAAACATGAGAAACAGAGAGAAAAGTACCTACCTTAACCTCAGATATGTTCCCGGGGTCATGCCTTCTATTTTTTTTAAAGAATATCTAGGGATATTTTTATTAAACTATGAGAGGAATATATCCTTGTGTTGTCATCTTCAGAGTTAGATATTTCTACTAGTTGTAGTGAATTTTCATTACCCAAATGGATGATAATACCCTTAGTGGAAGTAGAATCCCCAGGCCTATCACATGTGTCTGTTGAGGAAGTCATGAGAGATTCAGTTGGCTCCCTTGTATCATAGGTAGAGAAGGTGTTTTTTTCTTCAGGAGATGAGGAGTTCCAAACCTCTCTATGTTGAGAATTGTGAGGAATCTTCTCCTTGGAGATGATATAATTCATGGGGGAAATAGCATATGCGACCTTGTCCTTGAGATTTATCACCATATTTAGTTGGAATTGATTCTCGAAACCTTATCATTAGCTTCGTTCCAGAATCACAGGAGGAAAAAACTCTTGCATTGGACACCCCAAATTGTGAACCGTATGAAAAACTAATGGAATTTCCTTCCTTGATGCTCTAAAAGGTTTAGATCTGCACAAGGCATCCTCGACGAGGACTCCCCTATATAAAAAACTAGGTAATGGTGGTTTCTAATTTTAAGATGATCCCAACTCTCTATAGTAAAGATCCCAAATGTGTATGTTCTTGATTATGGGGCACATTTATTATCTTAAAAGGGATAAACCCTAGCTAATTCTTAAACCGAAACCTTGAATTTATCATTAATAGGGATTCTCAAATTGGAATGTAGTTCTAACTAGTGGAAGATATCTTCACATTCCATCGAACTCTCAGGAGGAATTAGATCTGTTTTGGAGGATAGTTAACATTAAAATTAAGCCAATTTTTCTTAGCATATCTGAATGGGAATATTTAGTTAACCATTATAATCATAGGAACACTGTGGATAAAATTTTGTGAATATTTCATGGCCTTAATTGGTATTTCTAGCACCTAATGATCTTTAATGACATCTCCTAATGTATTTCTGTCCCTCTAAAGATAGGAAAACAAACATTAAATGGTGAATTAAGTATATATACTAGAGTTATTTTTGAGGATAATTTAGACTCAAAACATCCTTAATTCATTGGATTCAACTAAATGCAATACTGAACAAAGGTTAGGATTGAATATGAACACAATCATCCCTTCTAGGAATTATGCAAGATCATTGGTCCTTATATATTAAATTGTAGGGTAGTGAAAAATAAATTCATCCAACCTAATGAAAAATAATGGACATAATTCTAGAGGAAAAAATAAATAAAAATTCTCTATCTAGGATAAACTAGAACCATAAAAAAAATTAAATATGGTTTAAAAAGTCACGGGTCTCAAACCCCTCAGTGGATGACTTGTGGAAAACCTCGGCTGACTTAGATGAAGAGGAGGATAATACAACTGAATAGAATTTCATTGTTGAAGAAATAAAAAAATTATAAAAATATGTATAAATGGTTTTATTTTTAAAAATATATATATTAATTCAAAATAAATAGGTATTTAATTTTTATTAGTAATTTTACACTTTAAAAATATGTTTTTTTTAAAAAATGGGTTTTATCACATTTTTTCACTTGAAGATTACAAGTAACATCTAATATTTTTGAAATTTTTATTTTTTTAAATTAATATCATTTTTAAAATAATCATTTCAATATTTTATTAGGGTGAATTTTTAGGTTTTTTAAATAATTATCATTCAGTGAATAATGAAAATTACTAATTTTTGTAAAAATTATCATTTCATTTCATGTAAATGACCCATTATGATTTTGATTTGATATTAAATTAATGAAAGTATATATTCTTTTAAATAATATATTTAATTAAATTGGATTAATAATTTTACTTGATTTTTGTATATGTTATGTTTTTGGGCTAAAGAACACATTTTTATAAAAAACTATTTTTATTCGTATAATGTGTATTTATCATACTAAGATAATTTATATGTATTTATTAATTTATTTAAATAAATTTATATATTATATATTAATATAATTTTTTTAAACTTCATTTTATGGTTTTTACAAGGGTCTAAATAGAAGTATATTATGTTTTATTCTTAAAAATTAATTTTTTGAAATCAGGTTTTCGTTGCTGTTTACGCAATTCATTAATATTAAATTATGAAACATATGTAAATTAAATATTTTAAAATGTAATATTAATTTTTAATCACAAAATTAATATAATTTACTTTTTTAAACTTAATTTTTTATATTTAAATTTAAAAACATTAAAATTTTGTTACAATAGGTACGGTCAAGACAGGTCTACTAGGGGGTTAAACATGAGATTAGGAGATAATTTCTAGGCATACCAGTAATATTAATAATTATTATAATATATTTCACCCTTATTTTATCTTATATTTTAATATCCATCTATTTGGATCCACATTCCCATGAAAGTTACCATATACAATTGAGATCGTTTAAGAAATTCCATGTGTGTCCTTCCCCTCACTTATAAATGGACACTTCCCCTCCCTTATTTTCAAAATTTAATCCTTATGTATCATAAAATAACATCGAACAAACCTTCCAATAATCCTTACCTCCATCATAGATCTTTTTTTATTCTACTAATATAAATCTAGAAGGATAAAGTTTTAATACAAAATAGGTCTCTCGAATAATAGGTATTAATCTCAACCATGTTCATTCAATTTTATTTATAAATGAACCTCCTATAAAATTATTAAATCCATAAAAAACATTAATAAAGTTTCATAAATATATTGTAATATTATTATGATTATTTCCCAACCATTTACCATCTATTCTAAATCAATGAAATATGAAAGTAATGCTCTTGTGTACGTGTCGACTACCGCCTCCGCATGGAGATACAATTTATTTTGAATCACTATATTTAATGGATAGTTAGTTTGAAGGTTTTAATTTTTATATATTATTTTTATGAAATAAATCTTCTTCTTTAATTATAATATCTTTCTACCTTCTTATCATCTCATCCATTGGTAAATGATATCTTTTCTTGTGCGTATGTGTGGACTACCACCTCTATGAAGTGAGTGATTTTTTAACATTACCCTCTTATATACATAGTAATAAGTATATATTTAATTAAAATATATTATATTTGTAATATAATAATTATTCTCTAATCATTTACCTTTCATTCATTCCATATATATATAAAAACATCACTCGTGTGTACGTACAAATTATTGTCACTAGGAAGTGAAATTTTTTATTTTTATCAAAACATAATATGAATGTATATAAATATGTTTAAAATTAATATATATGGTAATTAAATCATCAAAAAAAAATTTTAGATATAGTAACCATGATCATTGTATAAGTTACATAACTTCGGAGCTAAAATATACATGAAAAATGTTGCACTTAACAACTGAAATAATGACTTTAATATAGTAGTATTACTAAATAGGTGTAAATATGAAATAATTGGATCCTTTATGATATTATATGCAAGAATATGGTTATTTTATTGAATTTTAATAGATATAAATTTATTATTCATAAGGTCAGAGCACCTATGAATCAATTTGAATATAAAGTAAGGTATTCTTTGTCTCATTTTCATCTTCACGAGACTTATTTGATATTGTATAACATATTTTCATTTATGTGTCTTGTTTACTTCCAAATGAATATATTTTTAAATATTCATGAAATTAGATGTGATTTAGAATAAATATAATGTTTTATCTTTATATATCTTTAGATTCAAAAGATAACAAAGTTGTAAGGGTTTTATCTCAATTTCTATTCATTGAGACATGTTGTAATATTGTGAACCAATTTATTATTTCTATATATTATATAAATTAAAAAGGTATTTGGGAAAACTTCATTAATTATTTAAAGGTATTTATATAACCATATTATTTTCATGGTTCTGATATTTTTTGTTTTAAAATTTACTAAAGCTATAAGGATTATTTATCTTAATGTTTTTTCATTGAGAGATGTTCGATGTTATACACCCATATAATTTTATGAGGTGTATCTACTTCCCCATTGGTATGTTTTATCATGAAAATAATTATTTTTATGGTATTTATTATTTTAGTTTAATTGGTTTCTTTCATGGAGATTATGATTCAAAATATACCACAATAGTAATGGTATTATGTTGCAATCTCATTTTTATTCAGATTGGTTAAGCTAAATATTTTTTATGATTATATTGTATGATATATAAATATATCAGAAATATTATTTAGTTTCTTATAATATTATTATTTTTTTATTTCATATGTTCTTTTTATTTTTATCTCTTTAAATACTAAAGAGATCGAAATAATTTTATTCAGGGAAACCGATGTTGTTTAACCCATCAGCTATGAATAATTTCACTCAAATCCATATTTTTCTATAAATTTTTTAAATAATATTTCTAAAATTCTAAAAATATTATTTATATTTTGGATTAAATTATTTTAATTTCCTAAATAGGTCTAAAAGTGACCTTCTTATCATTTTCAAAGCAAGGAACTATTTACTTTGTATTGAAAATGTGAAAAGATTTTTTATATTAACATACACTACATGAATGGATTTACATGCTTTTATGAATACTATTTTATTCAATTAATTCTTTATAATATTACTTTTTTATTAAAAATTTACAAATTTTTTTGATATTTATTCATTCAAAATAATTTATTCCAAGAAAAATGTATTTTCTTCAAAAAGAATTGTAGATATATCTGAATGTTATTTTTATCGATGAAAAAAATCATTTAATGATTATTGGTATTTTGTTGGTGTTTGAGCCAGTGTTAAAATCCTTATTCCTTCTCTATATGGTTTATGATTATGATGGTGAAATGTTTATGAAACTAGTATCCTTTCAATGGGTTTTAATTTGTTGGTATGATGGATGGTTTAGAATCTTTTGGCACACATATGTATGGTCTTCAATATGTGATGTGTGAACCTAGAATTATATAGCCCTATAATGAATTGGGTAATGAATGATAACTCATGAGATTATAATGATTGGTATGTGGATTGAACCTGGTTTAGTATGTACATTTTTTCAATAATATGGTCTTCTGAGTGAACTTTGATTAAGGAAATGATGTACTAGGGACTAAACCCAATCCACTATGATAGTATTGGTAGTGATCCTTGAATAATGAAATTATTTTATATTCTTATAATAATTGCATAAACATATGTCTACTGATTATGATACCATTACATGGATTATAAATAATTATGATGATTCGAGAATTTTACTTATTATTTTATTTTTTGAAAAAACCATATTCCACGATTCATATCAATGATATTCGACTGATTGGCGATCATTACTACAAGACATGATCATGTTCGCTTACCTTATTCTTATCATATGTTCACCTATGATCATTTAATTATATCTATAATGTTCACCCTTACGGAGAGTCTTAGTTCACACTTTCGTAATTCTACCTTACTTAGGTTATAAAGACTAGTTTTATGTATGATATTTCTAAGAAGGATTTTATTTATGAAGAAATTAATCAGAAACGTTGTAGATATTTTATGTACTAGTTTTTTATGTATCAATGTTTCCATAGACACAAAATTTATATAATCCTAAGGGTTGTATTATTGTAAAGTGTATTGAATATTCGTAGAAAATGATTCAAGATTTATGTATGAAAATTATGGGTTACTATTTATTATATGAGAGGAAATATTTAACAAAATTTTGAATCTAGGATAGGGAAACATTAGTGAGAACCCTGATGATAAGATTAATTATAGTTGAAAACCCTAGTTTATGTTAAATAAAGGAGTTTATTTCCCATAGAATATATATTCCTATAAAGATACTATAAGTGGTCATGGTTTTAGAGTAGATTCATCTTGGTACAATAACCCTAAATGGGGTTGTTAAAGTATATCTCATCCATAATTCTAGTTCACAAAGAATGGGCCCCTTCTGTGAACATGGTATGACATTCCTAAGGGATATTCTTAGGTTAATTCATATTCTTTTTAATATCCATTATATGGGATTTTAATATATTAAATCCATGGGTGGCCAAGTGTAAACCTATGGTGTTATAGATTGAAAAGAAGGAGTCATGATTTTGATATCTTATAAATGATATTTTATGATCAATCACTCATATTAATGATGATTTATGGTTATACAGACCATTCTAGTTCTCATAGGGGTTTGAATATAAAAAAATAATTTTGAAATAGTTAATGATATTCTCTAATATTTAAGTACCCTATGAGAGCTTAGATTTATGAATTCTAGTATACTAGGAAAAGTATCAAGGAATGTTGATTCATATCATTAACGACTAGATATTGAAATATTAACAAAAACTCATGATAGTATGATGATCACATATCAATTCTATGAATCTTCCACAATTTATGTTTTTGGGAATTTTCTCTCTTAAAATATTCTTATGCTTTTTATAATTAAATTTAATGTTATTTTTGTAATAGATAAAATTTCATTAAATAAATCATATATCAATTATTGATGAAGGGATTTCATAATTAATATTATGAACCAACCTATGATTGTCAATCAACGTGAGGATAAATATGAAGTTCCAATGTAAATTACATAAATTAAATGTGTCTTTACTCTTACTAAATGTGGGTATTTATATCAAATGGTTGTGGAGAAAATCAACATTATTGATATGTCTACTATATGGGATATTATTGTTTTCTTTCTGAATGATTTTTCTACTCTTATTCAAAATCACGAAGTTGAGATTTCAATATAACTCATAATCGTTTTTACACCTATTTTAAACACCACATATATAAATTCCAGGATTGATTTAGAAGAATTGATGAAGAAATTACTAGAGAATATTGATAACAGATTCATTCATACAAGTGCATCACCATGGGGTGCACCTGGAGTTTTTATTACAAATAATGATAGATAAATGAATATATACAATGATTAATGGGGATATAACAATATCATGATCAAGAATACGTATCCTATACCCATATTCATGATTTTATTGATCAATAATGTTGAGATAAATATTTTCCCCAGATTGATCTTTGATCTAGATATTATTATTTGAGGTTCAAATGTGAAGGAAAATCCAATATGGCTTTCCATTCTAGGGATTTAAAATATGAATTTATAGTGATTCTATTTTTTTCATATTAATTCTAGAGGGTCCTGACATTATTAAATTACACAATATTTAATTTTAGTAAAGAAATATATTCCTTCAATATTTAAGATATTTTAAAAATTAGAGTTTTAGATAATTGGGATATAACACATACATAATATTTCACATTTTTATTGAGAGAATACCATAAAAACAGTATCCATTTATTCCAAAATATAAAACATTTCAAATAAAACATGTTTTCTTTGAAAAATATTCATAGAATTTAACTCCGCTTCCTTATTTTCCTTAAACATCCTTTTAATCTATTAAAATCATTTAAAACCCATGGATGAGCCAAAAAAGATTAGTAAGCGATATAAAAAGAAGGAGTGAAAACCTTAGTCCACGAATACTTGTAACATATGAAATAAATTTCAAAAAAACATACTTGTTTCCCATATAAACTTACTTTGTGAAAAGTTATATTTCCATGATATTTAAACAACACATAGAAAAAATAAAAAAAACCATAAATTTATGTTGGGGCATTACTTACATAATCTTGTAACCCTCTCGGCTACCTTAAAATTCGTAACCCCCACAACTACCTTCCAATTTTTTAACTATCGCAGTTACACATGGAGTAACCAATGGGTGAACTCTGAATTAAAAATATACAATAAATTTTAGGGAGATATATATCCCACCATTAATCAAAAAAATTTACCAAGAACCATAACACAATCTTACAACATGAATAATTTAACAAAAACATAGCTTTTGAATTTCGTAAAAAAGAATTTTAAAAGAGGTTTTAAAAAGAAAACTCCCTTATAAATATCATATACCTAAAATGAGACTTAATAGAGTGGATGGATTATGTATATACAATATAAATACACATATTTGAACATAATATAACAAAATTAATCTCACATACAATTTTAATACCACATAAATAATCAAGAAGAATGTTAACCCGAGGAATGAAAATCTGGTTATGAATTCACATACCTCAGGTTTTTCTTAATTAAAACATGTTTAAACATCATGTATAATCGTTATAATAATGTTATTAATATCTTACATAAATATATTCATGATTATAACACTTTATAGGATGATTTTATAAAATCATTCGATGCATTTATTAGTAATATTTTTTTATTTATACTTTTTCGGGTGCATTCTTTACAGAGTTTCCATGGTCAGTTCATGATGGATATTATTTTTTATTAGAAATGATACATTAGAAGATGAATTAAATTTTATAAATATGTTTCCATGATATATAATTTTTCCATAAATCATTTTTTATCAAATATGATGATGGATAATTAGATAAAACCCTAATGATGTTTGTTTAGATCATTTTTGGCGGTTTCTCGATAATCCTGAACTTATTTCATTATATAATTTAATTTAATGGATATAATTTCATTAAAATATATATAATAGGTTACAAAATACACATTAAATTATGTTTCAACCATTAAAAGTTGTTATTATTAGGTTTTAAGGATGTAATGGATATTGAAAACACATCATCTACGCTTTTGGTAAATCAGCACATCATGGATGGTGTTTTTTAGAACTAGATGGATAGGAGAGGTGGGATGATGATGAATCATTCATATTAACATTATATCATAATGAATATATAATATTATGTAGATTTCATACCTCTGGGATAAGTGGAGGGAAAGAGAGTATAAGAAAATAAAGCAATTGGAAAGAAAACACATGAAAAGGGAAAATGTCTCTTACCTCTAGGTCTCTTATCCTTGAGATCCATCATAAGGATATTGGTTTTGGAGTTTTGGTGAGACCAGAAGGTCTTGGACGTGGTTAAGAGCCTTGGGAAGGGTATTTTATATATATTAAACAATTATCAAGGCATTAGAGGTGTGAGAGAAAGAGGGGAATGAGGGTGGTATTAATAGTGGAGGAGGGGAGGGGTTTACATTATTTTAATCATTAGTTTTATATTTTTGCTCTAGAATATGAATAGTATTAAGTAATGTGAACCCAAATAATAATAAATTCATCTGATTTATATATAGTTTTTTACATCATCCATGATGTCAAAAATAGTGTATTTAACTGATAATTTGAATATATGGTATTTTACCGTATTTCACTATTCATAAAAAATTCATGAATTTTAGAAAAATCCCAAAAATATACCTGTACTATTATTGGATGGGTATAATTCCAAAAATACTATATTTTTTAACAATAATTTTCCAGATATTATTATTTTGGTTTTGAAATAAAAATCATAATTTATTGAAAAGTAAAATTTTTAAAACTATCACTGCTTTTATATCACATCGAAAAATAAACCAAGATGTCATTATCTTAAAGCCTTAAGAAAATAAAATAATAATACAATTTTCTATTCATCAGGGTCTTATTAATATTCATATATACTATTCATAAGATTATGTGACTATTCACTAAAAAAAATAAAGTGGTCTTTATCAGACTCCAAGTAACTTACTGATCATTACAGTAGATTACTAATTTTTGAAATTCGAATCATAGAAGTTGGAAAATTATGTTTAATGGATAGTTATAACTATCTGAAAGTATCATGAATTTCATATTGGTTTTAAAAAATCCTTATGGGGTTACAAATTCCATCACTATCTTCATGTATTTAACAAATAAAGTCTTTTGAGATTACCCTCATCCATTTGTCGTTGTCTTTACAAAACATTTTCTTTTATACTCTAAGATAAAGTATGTGAGTGAAGATCACTTAAGGAATGTATTTATGAACCTACAGAAGAATAATTTTTATGAAAAATATACCATGTGTGAATTTTGGATATAGAATTTTGAATTTTGGGGAATATAATCTCAAGAGAGTGTATATCAGTGGATCCACCAAAGTATAAGTTATTGATCATCGGCCAAGACCAAAATCTTTTACTAAAATCCATAGTTATCTTCAATGGAAGGATATGGTAGAAAATTTGTGAAGGAGTTGTAATGACTATATAACACACTTAACTAGTTAACATAGAAGGGAGTTAAATATCTCTAGACTAATGAATGTAAACAAAATTCGAGGAACTGAAGAGAAGTTTGGTCAATGAACATTTGATCACACTTCCCTATAGTGGAGAATTGTTTGTGATTTATAGGGATGAATTAAGAAAGGTAATAGTGTTTGTGATTATTTTGAATTATATGGTGATATATTATTCCTAATTCCAAATAAATGTTCATGAGAAAAATTAACCGACTCAGGATTTAGAGTTAGTATCAGTAATATTTCCACTAAATATCTAGAGGTGTTATCTTAGAGATAAATGTGTGACATATATAATTATAATAATTGTTTAAATAATATATTCAAATTAAAATAGTTAAATATATGCCTAAGTGATGGATGGGGTTGATTAAATATTATGACTTCTCAACACACTACCACCAGAGGAAAGCAAACAAGGTGGATGATGCTTTGAGTAGGAATGATCATTCTGATTTAACTATGATAAGGATCCCAAATGATCCAATATTTATGGATTTTCAATGTATGGACATTGAAATCATGGATTAAGGGGATAAATATTATATTTATCAAATGTGTGTTCAATAATATATCCATGTGAAGCATAAATATGCACCAAATGAGGTTGTAAGGATGTAAAACAATGTGAGAAATTTTCTTGACATCAAACATGACTGTGATGGATTCATAAAGTTAAGGGAAATAAGTATGTGTCATGTAAATACCTAACCTGAGGAAGTAATTATTGGAAAAATCTAAAATATCATCATTCTTTATTCATCTAATAAATATGAAGATTTATAGATATCAAAAAATATTATTTCTAATAGGAAAACAGGAAGAGGGGTATTGCAGAGTATGTATCTCAATGCTTAGTATGTCAATAATTTAGGATTGGGGGAATAAATTCTATGTTAATGTAACAATAATTACCCATACTAGAATTTAAATAGGAAAACATCAACTTTTAATTTTCATTGTACTTCCCAAAAACATATAAAGTCCATAATTTTATTTGGGTTACAGTCAATCATCTTATGAATTTAGTGAAATTAATTTCAATAAGAGAATATTTATGTTCATATTAGAATGAGGTATTATACATTAAAGAAGTGGAAATTTTACATGGGATACCAAATTTTGTTATATCTAATCTGGATAAGAGACATACCTTGATGTTATAGAGAAGTCTGTATCAAAATCGATATAAAGAGTAGTGATTCGGGACTACTTATCTTCAATAGAGAGATACATAGTCTGAGAGGTCTACTAAAACATTAGATGATATGTTGAAATCATGTTATTTCTATATTTGAAATCTAGTTGGTACCAACACCATCAACCCATTGAGTAATTTCATAATAGTATCTTACACTCAACATTAAGATGGATCATTATGGATCCATCTACGGAAATAAGTGTACATATCATCACTCAACCCAATAGGGATCAAGCTACAACAACCCCAAGGCCACCTCTATAGGGTAAGGGTTGGAGACAAGCAAAAAAATTTATAACATGTATCGGAGGCCTTTACCTATGTACTTATACACACACATCCAAAAATCACAATAAATATTAAAATAGTGATAATAAGAAATATAAAAAAATGGATAAAATACAATCTTTTCACAGAAAACCTCTAGGGTGTACCTGTGTATAATAGTGTAAACAAAAATGTAAAGTGAAAATTTACACACCCAACCATATAGATGTACCAACCTAAAAAACATGAAAATTAAATGTTGATAGCACCTAGCTCTGAATCTCAAATCTCTGGTCACCATACACAGTCAAATTCACTAGGTTTCCCTATATTCCTCTATAATCACCACTAATTGATTCATCATCTGCACAAGACACTACATGTTTTGGTAAATCCAATGCATGGGAGAGTAAATACATACATAGTAGGATTCCCCTAAAGCTTAAGGGGGGGGGAAGTAAGAGATATAAATTAATATAGAGTAAATAAATTAACCCCAGGTAACAGTGTAACAATTTCCAATTACAAGGATACATACAGATATATATATATGTTCTTAGAACAAAAGAATCCCAATTGAGAGAGAAAGTGGATATCCATCTCATAACCTATTATAATAAAATAGTGTAAGTAGTTCCATGGATCTATCATCGATTCACACCATCTCGCATTTCTATCTAAAGAAGTAACAGTCTGGAGGGCCCACACCTCGCCATTGTGACACACAGCTAAGTGGAGAAATCATCAAGTAAGGGACATGTGCCCTAGCCCTTCAGGGGGTACCACTTAGTGTAATTAGTACCCGCACCCTATCTAATTGGTGGTACAACTTGGTGGGTTGAGGACCCAAACCATATTAAATCAGGGGGTTCTACTCAATAGATACATGATTGTCACCCTAAATCCATATAGGGTACCACTAAGTAGATATAAGACAACACCCTAATTCCATGGGGGGTAACTCTTGGCAGATAGAGGACTCACTCCCTAATATCCTATGAGGTAAAACCTTATAAGAAAGAGGACTCACACCCTAATTCCATAGGGGGTACCACTCCCTAGATATAGGACCAACAAGCTAATGTAATAGGGGTGTACCACTTAGTAGCTAGAGGTATCGCACCCCTAATATGTTAAGGCGTACCACTCTAATGATCATGCCTGATCATTGTCATCATCGAGCACTGCCTAAAGAAGAATTAGACTTAGAAAACATTGAATTATATCTCAACATCCACTATGGATGAATTCATTAAATTCTACATGGATAAACACTTAGGGTTGGCTACTCACGGGCCAAAATATGAGTCCAAATGAATGAGACATGAGAGGTAAAAGGTTCCTTGGAAAGAAAGAAGTGGTAAAAAACATGTAAGGGGACCCACATGGTGTTTGGTCCAACCTAAATGGTCAGTCGTGTCCTTAATGGTACAAATCTATCTCCACATGTATAAATACATGGTGTGCCTTAGAAACCTGAGGTCCTTCTCATGCCTTTAACTATGTTTGTGTACTCTTTCTCGTGTCTGTTTATTATGGTACATGATGTGTCCTTCTGCATTGGGACCTACCTATGTTCTCTATCAGCCGGCCTATCCACAATAGGAGGGTCACAAGGAACGTGACCTTTTCACACAAAATGTGGTCCTTAATCTTTCCAATAACCTAGCACAGTAGATGCAAGGGTTCTACACAATGTGTTAACATCCCTATACATACTATGTTGTTTAGGGTTTTTATAAAATGTTATAAATATGATTATGTGTTCTATAAACGAATACTCTACCACAGATCTCACCTACATACCACCTAATATTGGCAGATCATTCATCCGTTCTTTAATTTCCACAATAAAGTGGCTGAAAATTTGTTTTTCCTTTGTCCACTCACAGCTCGGCTCCCTTGCATTACTACCATGCCGCACCATCCCTATATTGTATTTTGATAAAAAATAATACATAAAAAAACACAAAAATCAACTTAATCCATACCTACTTCTCTCATCCTTTCAACACACATTATTCCTCCATGAATCTGAGGGTTCAATCGAGCTCGATCCCACATGAAAATGTTGAACCGAGTCCTCATAGTCCAATCAGTGAAGAAAGTTAAGAAATATTTAATTAAATGTAAAATTAAAAAGGTGAAATTTTCATTGTCCAAGAATTATTGTCCAAGGAATATAATTAGTGATATTTGGGTGAGAAACATGGAGCAATAGGTATATATTTAATAATCAATTGAAAATCATTACACAGGCCTATGAAAAGGGTTTTCGATTAATGAAGATCATTGGAGTAATATGATCACACTCATATAATTTAATAAATTGGGGGAGTGTCCCACAAATTAACAAGGCCTACATCAATTTGAACCTTTCATTGATGAATAATGAGTTTTACAATGAATTATATAGGCTGATGCATTTATTTTGACTCAATATGCAATGATCAAGAGTCTCTTCATTATCTGATTCTAATCAATGAATAAGAGGTAGAATATGATCCTATCAACAGTCCTAGGGTTATGTGGAAAACTCTACAGATTTACCATAACAATGATTAAATATAAAAAATAGAATTAGGCCATTTAATTAAATAAAAAATATTATTTATTTATTTAACTAAAGGAACCCACATGGGTTCTTTTATCCAAATTCCCCACGCTGGCCTATTCAGGGTCGAACCTAGGAAAAAACTCACATTATAGATTCAATTTTGGTCTCAAATTTCTTATCTGAGATTCCATTTATGATTTTTCCAATTTTATTTATGAAATCATGCATTAATAATATAATATATATATTTAATATTTCTATTAAATTAATTCTAGGAACACTGGGCTATGAACCACATGTCGTTTCTTGACCTTACTCTAAAAATATTTGTAGATACATTTCAAAGTATAAAAAGGAAAAAAGGGTCACTACATCATTCCCACATTCAATATTTTCTTCCCCGATAAGAAAATACATAACAAAAGGATCAGCATACATAGCATGAATATTTTCCTCCTTATCCTAGGATCTCTCATGCATGCTCCCATGCTCCCAAAACACATGAACCACATGGATAGTCTATCCAAAAAAAAGTCATCCACTATTAATCCTTGATCACCACTGGATTATGTAAAAAAGTGGATCAATCCTCAATATCCAACTTTACCCAAGAAAATAAAATGTATAAGGTCATGAACGTCACTCCTTAGCTGTGGCATGTGGAAGTCATTATGCAACCACTCCAACAGTGGGTGTAGGGTGAGGAAGTAATAAACCTCACCATCCCTATACATGATCTCGAATGAATCAATGAATCTCATGGAAAACATTCATCCCCATCCAAATCTAGCCAGTCCTCTTCTTGGGGAGACCCTATGAAAAACATGATCTCTCTACTCAAAATCTAAGGTCCTACGTTGTTGATATTTTTATGATCTATACCTACTCTAGTATATCCTCATCAATTCATGTAAAACCTGGAAATTTTTTTTTGATGAATGCACCATCTCTTTCCCAAAAAGTGATGCATCACCTATCTCTATCGAGTATAAGGGTGACCTGTATGGTCTCTTATATATGTACTAAAGAGTTATCATGCCGATGTTAGAGTGGTATCTATTATTATAAAAATAAAACTACCAAGGGAAAGTTATCATCCCAACACTGACCAAATTCTAACATGTAATACCTCCACAAATCCTCCAACATCTTGATAGTTCACTCAGTCATCCCGTAATTCCAGGCGTTGATGGATGTTCTCATCCTTATATGTATCAAAAATTCCCCTTATATCCCTCTCCAAAATCGTGGAATTAACCATGTATCATAGTTAGAGATAATAGTTAAGGGTTCCCCATGAAGCTAAATAATATCTCGTTTTTACCACTACCCCAATATCTCCACCAAAATATACTCCTAAATAGTAAATAAGTCTTTTGAATCCATGACTCAGTCAACTATCACCCAAATGGAATCACAAATTCCAATTTTATGTGGATTACCTATCATAATTTCCTTGGATATGTCATCACATTTCAACATAGGGATCTCAATAGGCAGTAAAAAACATGCCAGAACCCGGTTCTTAGTATGCACCTTCTAATATGTGAGGCATCATGATATGAATTAATACATGATTCATCTCATACTCACCCAAAAAAACTATCACTAAAGATATATTTACATATTTCCTATATTATGGTGTAAATCCAAGGAATATGTGTGAAACATTCTCATATCCTCCACCCGCATCATGACATCGACCATCATCGATCCCTGGAAAAGGATAATGTGATTCTGTCCTTTATTGAATGGATATGGAAAATCTCATGAAGATATATGATCATGAAATACCTCACAATCAATGTATACCAAATGGAACACTATGACATGCTGGAGAAGCAGAGGAGTCAACACTATTGACTGAAGAAAAGATACACCCTCCTTCTCAACCAGGATTAGCTATAAGGAAATCCTACAGCTCAGAACCCTCCTACACCAAAAGAGTCTGGTAATTCTTGATAAGGTAATCTTACACCATTTTTACCTTACTCGAAGTATAGAGTATCTCAAAGTTATAGTCTCAATGGAACTCTAACTAGAACCATTGTCTCAGGTTCAAGTCTCTTGACCTATAGACGTGATTGAGGCTTTGATGGTCTGACTAAACAACAATGTGATCTCCTAGAAGATATTTCATCCACAACCATAAAAAATTCTACTAATACCAGCTCTAGTTCATTTATGAATTAGTACTTTTTGTCGAGTTTCAAATTCCTTGACCCATATACAATAACTACCTACCTCTATATCAATACACATCTGAGCCGAACTCATAATAAATCTCAATACACAATATACTCAATCCATCCCATAATATTATAAAAATAGGATCACTCGTTAGCCTTAGCCTCAACAACATGAAGGTTGTTTTTCATTTATTAGTGCAAGTAAATGGAATCTCTTTCAGCATTACATTGGTCAAAGGGGATTAAAGTATTGGAGAAGTCTTAATGTAGTACCCTACAGATCCAAGAAAACTATACACCTCTAAGATAGTCTTCAGTGGATCCCAAGATTTTATGGAATCAATATTCACCTAGTCCATAACTAATTCACAATTATAAATGAAATTTCCTAGGAAATGGACCTCGTGGATTAAGAACCTACAATTCCAAAGCTTATCATAAAGTCAGTTCTCCCAAGTAAGATATAGAACCATCCTCATCTACTCTGCATGATCCTCCTCTTATAGAGAGTATATTAGTATGTCATCGATGAAGATAATAAGAAAACGTTCCATGTATGGATGTAATATCTAGTTCATAAAATCGATAAACATAGTGGGGGAATTTTTCACACAAAAAGGACTCACCATGAACTCATACTCTCTATAGCAAAATCGGTATGATAATTTCAGAATATTAGTCTCACCAACTCTCAACTGGTGATAGTTGTACTAAAGATTAATATTTGAAAACCATATCACACCTTGAAACTGGTCCAAGAGGTCATTAATACTATGAATGGGACACAAGTTCTTTATCACAGCCTAGTTCATAAAAAGATAATCCACACAGAACCATAAGTTATCATCTTCCTTTTTACACAAACAAAATTGGAACTTATCAGGGGGACATAATGGGTCTGATAATTCCACTCTCTTAAAGGTTGTCTGACTATATTTTTAGTTCCTGAAACTTGGTAGGGGTCATCAAAAATGATGAAGAAGTTATTTGAGCAATTCTATAAAAAAAGTCAATAATAACTCTATCTCTTACCTCAAAGGTAATCCCATAACATACTTGAAGAAGAAATCTATAAACTCCTCCATGACTAAAGGAATCCTGATGCCTGAAGAGCATGATGCATCAAGGGATACACTCACCAACTAATGGTTGATGGGTTGTAGGCTCCTTCTTGAAAAACCCACCCACCCTACCATGATATATCTCTCAACTGTAAAGGGGAATCTCATCTCATAAGTGTGATGGAATCTCAATGATATGTGGTTATAGTCAATCTAATCTTAGACCATCGAAAACCAATCCATACCCAAGATAAATTCATAGGGTCCTATCCTAATGGATAAAGGATTCATGAGAAACTCTCTCTAATAAATATTGTGATTATAATTTACATAAATACTTCCAATAATATAGTGATTTTTATTTAAATTATTTTTAAATAAAATAAATATAATTATAATAAAAAAATTATTAAAAGAAAAAATTTAATTCAATTAATTTTAAAATATAATCAAGATATAATAATATTAATTTAACAGTCAAATAAGTAAATATTAAATCATCATAGATTATTCTAATTATAAACTATAAACATAATAAATAAATTTAATAAATTTAATGATAATAAAATTTAAATTTGATAGTTATTTATAAATAATAAAATTTAATAATTTGTTATCATTAAATTAAATTATTAAAATATCAACATAGTTAATTTTCAACAAATATTAATGATTAATAAATGTATTTTGTAAAATAAAATTATTATCAACTAAATGATAATAAATAAATTATTAAAAAATTATTATTAATATAAACTAGATAATTTAACATTTACACTAACCTAGTAATTATATTAACTAATTTAATAAGTAAACAATTATTGATTCTTTTATGATTTAAATCTATTTTGATTATCCATATGTTTTTAACATATCTTTGTTTCCGCTGATTTTCAGATTCAAGAAGGAGATGCAATCCCGACAAGGTTCTGTCACATCCATGACATATTTTAATGGTATTTATAATTTAATTTCCACTATTACTTTGTTTGGGGGTTTCCCATGCATTTTCAGAGGAATGAGGGAGTTTTTATGATTTGGGCAAAATCGTGATCTCAATTCTAGACTTAAAAATAAATTTTGTTTCATTTATAACTCCTTAATTTTTCAACATTTTCTATCAATTCCAATTCATACTGGGCCTCCAATTACCCAATAACAATTCCATATTAATTGGGACCATTTACGAATCCATAATCATGGAGGATTTGAGTTTTTATTTAAGAAATTGGGCATGCCCAGAATCCCATTTCAAGTTTTTAAAATAAATACTGTTTATTTAATAACAAATTCATTTTTTACACTTTTTCATAAATTCCACTTCCCACTTAATACTAACATCCTTAGGTGTTCCCACATTACCTTTCCCCCTCTCTTTAGAGCTCGTAGGCATCTCGAATTAGGGTAGAACTTCATAGAGTTTGTCAAATCGTCCAAATTTGAAGTGGTAAATTCTTTCCTTCATAACTCTTTCATATCTCAATCTTTATCCCCATTCTAGTTTTTACAAGACCTCCTCATCCTTTTTAAACCATCGCATGAATTTTTTGCAATTTTGACATTCAGAAACTGGTGTATTTTGGGATATTTCATCAAGATCCGTCAAGTAAGTGGGTTTCCATACTTCTTGCTCTCATTTTCTTAGGGTTTTTCCCTTTTTCTTGATGTTCCTAATGTCCAGAAAATAGGGATTCAAAATTAGGTATTGATCTTGTGTTTCATGGTCTGAAATTATGGTTTTAGGTCTGGTTTACCTACCTTGTTGTGTGACAGTGGTTCGTTTGAGTTTTTGCACAAAGGATACAAGGGTTTTCATTACTTTGTTAAGGGATTCCATGTTTATGCAATATTTATGTCTTAAAATGTTTTATTTATCATATTTTATGAATTATATAATTTTATTATTGCTAGAAAAATTATTTTAGTTGTTCTTGTATTGAAAATTAATTTTAAAAGCCAATTTCATGTGAAACTAGCAGTTTTCATGGAAATGATAGACTGGTTTATTTGGGGATGCCATATAAGTACTCAATTGATTTTATTAAACTATAATAGGGATTCTAATCATTTTTTAATGTTTATCCTCTTTTTTGCTGAGAAAATGAGGTTTAATGGTGTTTGTGGAACATCTGAACTTTAAGTCTCATATTTGTGTGAAGATGGACGTTTTACAAACTTACCATTTCTTGGTTCACAAGGGGCTGCCCTAAAATTGATTTTTTGGTTTTATTGAAATTTATTGGGAATTATTTCTTATTTTGGTAACATACAAGTGTGAACATAGTGTACGAAGTGAAATTATTAATTTGTTTTGGGTGCAAAACAATGTGGGATTTGAGAAATTGTTTCATTAAAAATCAGTGTGTTTTGTTGTGTGTTTTAAGTGGTTTAACATGTGTATATATATTGTACTAATTTTAGGTGACCAATAGTGGTGTTTCATATGAAAAATGAATTTATGTATCATGCTGAAATTGTTTGATCACAAAGGGGAATGCCCGTGTACCTAGGTGCGGCGAATTTGTACTAGTATGTCTAGTGAACATGATGAGTTTTGTCCCAGTTTTACATAGAATTTGGATATTGACAACAATAACTAAACTATGTGGATGATGATTGGTGACCAATGGGTTTTGGGTATTTTCCATACTAGTGGCTCATTGAAAGCCACTGTTGTGGTCTCCCATATATGATTAATGTTTTTGGGGAACATGGGTGCAGCAGAGTGGCTGACCAAAGTCGTCTCTCAAAGGGGAAGTAAATTAAAACAACTTCTAAAAGGTATTATAAAAAATAAAATCAAAGATAATAAAAAGTCTACTTAAAAGGATTGGGGTTGTTTATTATTTATAAAACTTGAATAATTTTGCTGGAAGAAAATTACATTTTTTTTTTTATATCTTGAAATGAAATTCGATTAAAAAGAAGCAACAATAAGATGTTTTTTTAAAAAATGTTTTAAAATGCATAATCGATCTAACTCTACCTATTTATTTTCTTATTAATAATTATCAATTGAATTATCACCCACTTAATTATGATCCCCTAACTTGTTATCTCCAAAACCCTATGAGAATAAACCTTACCATAAAGCTGAAGTGAATTAAACTCTAAGCTATCTTTGGAACATGTAATTGCATCGCCCTACTTTGATTGAGGATCTAGGGATATCTTATGGTCAGTGGTAAATTAAGGCAGATATACATTCTTTAAATTAGGACTAATTCTGTTTAAGGATTATTTTTTAACTCTATAAATTAATCACGTGTGGTTTTGAATTACTAGTTAAGGTTGCACTTTCACAGTTCACACAATTCCCGACCTTGTGGGATTTGGGTTAACTATTCATTTTCTTTCCTAGTTTCATTTAAATTTAAAAATAAATTAATAGATCATAATATGTGAATTAAAATATCTTATTTATTCCAAATAAATTAATGAAGAAGGATAGAGTTATATCGATTACTAAAAAGAACTTGTCTTCCATGGGTAGCGTAGTCATCGTAGAAACGTTTTGCACGTGCAAAGGTTTAGAAATGGTAAAACCCAATATCATTCCTACTACTAATTACAAACCAGTTAGAAATATTATGGAAGAATAATATAGAGTAAAATAGACGAATATATAATAAAATATAATAAATAGAAGAGGAATAATGATGTTTATTATACAAATATAAATATTACAAAGAAAGAAAGAGGGGAAGGCTTCAATGAAGGGATCCATGCTTCATGAGCTCTCTTTAGGAGTATAAGGAGTTCCAGAACATCTATGGTGCTGATAGGACTCGTCTATAACTACAAAATGGTTTCAATTCACTCCTTGTTGGAACATCTAAATGAGGTGCCCAAAGTGTTCATTTATAGGCAAATTGGAAGGTGGTTTTGAGCACACAGATTGTGTAAAACCACTTGGCACGTAGTTTTTGGCCACTAGACAGTCTAATAACCATTTGGAAAAATCTAGAATGTTTTATCCCCAAATAAGAACTATCTCCACCAATTTTTTGGCTCTATTTCAACAGTCTCAGTTGGAGATATTGATAAAATACAAAATAATGCTTTTGACTTGTGCATATTTGATTCCCTTGGCAGATTAGTTCAAAGGGGCATATTAGAGGCTGAATGAGGCATGGATTCCTTCATATGAAATGTATCACATTATGTTTTTTATTGTAAAAAAAATATTCAGCCCATTTTGAGGCACATAATTTTTTAAATGTCCAAAATAGTGTATAGACGTCTTTGGGATTCCATGTAGATTGGCCCATTTCCCTTCTGGATCATCTCTGACCCTCCAAATCACCTCCTCCTACAACGAAATCATCAAAATAATAATAATTTCCCTTTTTTAAAATGAAAAAAATTAATAATTGAATCAAATGGGATGTTAAATTTGAGATAATATTTGTGAATTTAAATACAAAAATAGTCTAAAACAATGATGTACAGGTGAAATAATTTAGTGAATTGTGATGCGATCACACCCCCACACATACCCTTTTGCACTCCTCAGAAAAGATTTATAAAATTTATTCCAAAAAAATTTGAAAAGCGAACGTCAATATCAAAACAAATTTTAAAACACATATCCTTGAGATTCAACAATTACACACGAAGAAACAAATGATATCAAGCCTCATAAAATCCATTATTTCATGTTCTCCGTTTATAATATTCAATATATTTCCACTTAATTTCTCTTCCTGTGCACACAAAACACTTACCTCGCTTTCATTTTCTCCCATCACAAAAATGCCAATTTTTTAGCATTGTCTTTCTCATCCAAAGTCATACAAGGTTCATTATATGCTTGATAAATTCCAACATCACCACCCAATGTGAGTCAAGGATATATGTTTATCATGAGTACTTTTCAGGGATATTCAATGGATTTTGGTTAGTCATATTTAGATGTGAACAATTCTAAGAATGAATGAGGGCATGAATTTTTTAAAGAAATATTGCATTAATATAATTTTCACTTAAATATGGTCTCCTCTCCAATCCCGTTATCAACAAATCAACTTTATGATCACGAAAAGTCATAGAAATTTTACACAATTCATCATTTCAGAAACAAAAATGTCAACCTTCTCCAAAATAGTTTTTTTGTGAAAGCTTTAGATATGCACAACTTTCTTTCTTTTTTATAAGCTCCAGAAAGGAACAACTTCACTTTCCATGAAAGCTCTAGAAAAGGAACAACATTCAACAGAATTATTTTTTTCAACAGCAAAATCATCTCTTCAGAATTTAATTTTCCACAAAAATAATGATAGAATGTGGTATAAGAAGACAAGAAAGCATCCCCCACACTTATGTTCAACTATATTATTCAATTTCACTTCATGAGTTTGTTGGATATGAAAAATTGGATTTTATGGTGGCTACCCTAATAGGTTGTTCATGGATTCTGAGGGCTAAAAGGATTAAAGGTTCATTGTAGTCCATTATAAAAAAAGATTCTTTGAAATAGGGGATTTAATACCAAACAAATGCCTCAATCATTTATAACATAAGTACCTTAAACCCTGAAGTTCTAACAGGAATAAATCAAATTCATGTTTGAATAAATCATGTTTTGGTTATCTTATGAAATTAAGTAAATGTAAAGAATATGAAATGTAATGGTTCATAACCCTCATAGGAAAGCGATTTTAAAGATAAAGATAGTGAGATGTGGCACGAGGTACAAAATTCAGAGTACTTTTCTTGAAATTACTAACGACTTGAACTTGAAAGAATGTCATTTTCAACACTCATTTAAGCTCAGTTTCAAGGGATAAATTGTTTAACTTATTGATATGGATTTAAAAATGGTGATAAGAACCATTTCATCTAAAAAATTTCAAAAACACAGAAAAGTTGACAAATAAACACATTTAATTTGAAAAACACACAATTTTTTTGTTTTTTTAATCATTGAAAAGCAAGAAAACATTTGAAATTGATAAACTAAAAGGTTCCTTCCCCGCATATAAAATATTGCATTATCCTCAATGGGAACTAATGAGATGATATATGCACATGAAATGATGAATTTTAAATAGGAAAAATAATATAAAAGTAAAAGGGTAGGGAACATCATGTTATGCTGAAGGGATGATGGGGTCATGTAGTGTGATGAAATCCACTACATCAATAAGAATTACCCCAATGTATTTCTTCAAACGTTTCCAGTTGACTTTAAATCTCTTTCTAGTGTCCTCTTGTGAGATTTCCACTGCACCATAAGGAAAAATAATTGATTTAATATAAGGACCTGACCACTTGGAATGCAACATACCAGCCATCAGCTTCAGTTGTGAACTATAGAGTAAGACTTTCCCTCCCACATGAAATTATCTTTTCTGGATCATTATGCCGTGAGCTACTTTTAATCTTTCCTTATATATCATTGAGTTCTCATATGAAGACAATCAAATCTATTCAAGCTCTTCAATTTGTAGCTTCATTTGGATTCCATTTTGGGCCAAATCCATGTTGCATTTCATTATAGCCCAATAATCCATATACTCAACCTTCATTGGGAGATGACACACTTTCCCAAAAACAATATTAAATGGGGAAAACCAATGGGTGTTTTGTATGATGTACTATAATCCCACAATGCATCATCGAAGTGCTTGATCCAATCCTTCCTATTTGGCTGTACGATTTCCTCAAAAATTTGTTTCATCTCATGATTTGAAACCTAAGACGGGGCATTTTTTTGGGGGTGGTATGGTGTTGATGTTTTGTGTGTCACCCCATTCTGAAGGAAGCAAGAAAAATTATGATTTCAGAAGTGTGTCCCTTGGTCACTAATGATGGCCTTCGATACTCCAAACCTGCAAAACATATGATCATTGACAGATTCCACTACAACATGAGAAGCATCAGTCCTGGTGGCCTTAGACTCCACCCATTTTCTCACAAAATCAATATCAAGAAAAATATACAAAAAACCAAAGGAACTAGAAAAAGGACCCTGAATATCGATTACCAACCCATAAAAAATCTCACAGAATAATATGGGTTGTTGAGTCATCTCATGTCTCCATGAAATGTTTCCAATGTGTTGGAAACATGAGCAAGACATACAATATAGATGAGAATCATGAAATAATATAGGCCAATATAATCTAGAGTCTAAAACATTCCTAGATATCTGTTGGGGTCCAAATTGTCCACCATAAGCATGTGTATGACACAATCTTAAAACAGAATCAAACATGTGATCTGGAACACACCTCTTAATTGCATGATCGCTACACAGGAACCATTGGTATGATTATCCCAAACATTAAATCTTGACTCACTCGTTAATTTTTGGACTTGATGTTTCTTTAAATTTTCAGGCATTTCAAAGGCAACAAGGTAGTTAACTTAATATGCTTACCAAGGATGCATACCTGAGATGGAATAAAGATGCTCATTTGGGATAGTGTCCCGAAGTGGTACCTGGTCTAAGGTGTAATCCTATAGTGTGTGAGTAAGCCTACCCCTGTGGTCTACCACCAAGTTTTTTGACCCCTTCTTGTCCTTTATCTCAATATCAAATTATAGACAAAGGATCATCCATCAGATTAGCCTAGGCTTTGCATCTGCCTTCTTCAAGAGGTACATCAGAGATGCATAGTCAGAAAAAACAACTACTTTGTAGTCTAATAAATATATATGGAATTAATATAAAGTGAATATGACAGAAAGAAACTCATTTCTCATGTTTTTTTAGTTTTATTTGGATGAATCCAGTGTCATTGATTCATATGCAATCACATGTGAACATCCCTCCACCCTTTGAGATAAGACAATTCAAACTGCAATGTTGGAAGTGTCACACATAAGCTCAAAAGGATTCTCCCACCATGGGGGATGTAAGATCGGTTGAGTGTTCAGAAACATCGTTAGCTCATCAATGTATATCCTCTAATAATCATCAAACACAAAATCAGAATCCTTTTTAAGTATTCGTGACATAGGAAGAGCAATCTTACTAAAATCATTGATGAAGTGCCAATAAAAGCTTGCATGCCCTTGGAAAGATCTAACATCAAGCACACATTAAGGATATGGTAAGGATGAAATAATGTCTATCTTAGATCTATCAACCTCAATGCCATGTTTTGACACTACATTCCCAAAGATAATGCCATGCTCTACCATTAAATTACATTTGTTAAAGATCATGACAAGATTATTCTCAATACAATGATTCAAGACCTTTCCCAAAATACCTAGACATTCATCAAATGAAGATCCATATACTATGAAATCATCCATAAATACCTCCATGCAGGTCTCAATAAAATTAGAAAAAAATACTCACCATGTATCTCTGGTAGGTACCTTGGGCATTGCAAAGTCCAAATGGCATCCTTCAATAGGAAAAAAGTAACGAATGGTCAAGTGAATGTTGTCTTCTCCGGATCCTTCGGAGCAATAGGAACCTAAAAATATTCAAAAAATCCATCCAAGAAACAATAATGTGTCTTCCCAGCTAGTCTCTCAAGAATTTGATCAATAAATGAGAGGGGAAAATGGTTCTTCTAGGTGGACTGATTTAGTTTCCTATAATCAATACACACATGCCAACTGTTTTGTACCCTCAATGGAACTAACTCATCATTCTCATTTTTAACAATAGTAACACCACTTTTCTAAGTCACAACCTGAATAGGACTCACCCACTGTGAATCTGAAATTGGATAGATTATACCTACCTCATGCAATTTTCTAACCTCTTTTTTAACAACCTCGAAAACTAATAGATTGATTCCACTTTGTGGATGCCTAAATAGTTTATCACTATCCTCCAAAATAATCCTATGCATGAAAATGGAGGGGATAATACCTTATATGTCAGCTAAGGTCCATCATATTGCCTTAATGTTCTCCCTCAAAATATTCAAAAGTTTTTATTCTTGTTCAAAAGAGTGTTTGTTAGCAATAATAATATGTAATCTTTTACCACTCAATGAGTATGAGTATTTGAGATTTGGTGGAAATGTCTTGAGTTCCAAAAAAGTGGTCCTATATGGAAATATATAGTGAAGGAACTGAAATATGTTCACAAAGGACATCAATATTAGAATATACATCAATAAAGTTAGAGAATAGTTCATCAAATCCATCAGCATACTCAACAGCCATGTAATAATCAGAGTTCACATGATCAAAATCAGAATATTAATCCATTTCAAAATAAAATATAAGAGAGTATTGATCACTATAAATATGTGTGTAAGTACTCTTAGACATCAAAATAGAACCAATACCCATAATCTCCCTCAGAAAAGGATAATCAAATTCCATGGGGTTTTTATTGGGTGGTTCAAAATGGGAGATAACAAATGCAGAATGTTCTTCTGAGGGGTAATTCATGGATTCCATACCAAAAAATATCACAACTTCATCCTCAAACTCCATGGAATGTGTACCCTCATTGACATTTATGATATTTTTTGATGTTTTGAGGAAGGGTCTACCTAATATAATGGGATCATGTGGAATTACCTGATCATCCTCCATGTTAAGCACGTAGAAATCTGCTGGGAAGATCATGTCTCTTAATCAGACAAGTATGTACTCAAATAATCCCACTGGATATTACAAATCCCTATTTCCCAACTACACCACTACTCTCATTGGATTCAAATCCTCAACCTATAAAAAATATAATATATAGTGAGGAATCACATTTATGGAAGCTCCCAAATCATAAAGAGCATCAGAAAAGTAAAAATCCCCTATGGTGCATGGTATGGTGAACGTCCCCGAATCCTTGCACTTTTTGGCATTTCTAGAGTTGGTGTAATCAGTTCTGAAAAATTCCTTCCAATATTGATCCTCTCATTTCCCTTGTTACTTATTCGATTGTTACAAGGTTCTTTTAAGAGTTTCACATACCATGGGATTTTTTAGATGAATTCAAGTTGAGGAAAGTTGATCTCCACACAATTGAATGTGTCAAAGACCTCATTTTTCATTGCCTCATCAGCCATATTCCTTTTTTGTACATCCCTTTTTGGAAATTTAAGGGGTTTAGGAGGAACATCATTTATCTTTTTCTTAACTTTTTCTTTCTCCTTAAGTTACTCATCGGCCTATTTTGAATGGGGATTCTCCGGAGTTGAGCTAAATCTTGGTTGAATGATAGGTGCAGATGTATCTGTTGTTTTCTTCCCACTTGTAAATGTGATGGCACTTCCATTCCCCTTGTGATTTGGAGTAGGTTTGGAAGGTATATTTCTGATGTTCTTACTTAGCAATTCACAGAGGGCAGTAGCAATCTGGCTCATTTGAGTCTTCAACTCTCTCATCTCTAAACCATGACTCATCAGCTCATTCTGTTTATTAAGTACATTTTTCTTCAAAATATTATCAGTTTTATAATATAACTTTGGGTGATATTTCAATTTTGGTTTTATTTTTGATTCTTGAACTTCAAATCACCTTTTGGGTTGTGGGAAACTCTGTTGGTAAGGTGGAGACTACTGGAAGATTGTTTGAAAAGGGGGCCTTTGTTGTTGTCCAGAGCCATACCTCATGTCTGATTGATCCTTCCACCCTTGGTTATATGTTGGACCAAACGAATCAACGTTTTTCTTGGGATATGGTTGTCGTTGCTGCTGCTGATATGGTCTCCCAGGAAACATTGTTGCACAATCGTATGTTATTTATAGTTGGGGGTAACAGTCAGTCGGGTGGTCTGCTTCAGCGCAAATGCCACAAGGCCATAAAGGAGGGGGTTGGGATGTCTTTTGAGCCAATGAAATCATCCCCACCATAGTGGTCAATTATTCTAACTTAGTATCAATTGAATTTATTTCAAGAGAAGAAGGACATAACTAGTGTACTCCTCAAACATGTGGTGTTCCTAGATCTTGAAATTCATGGAAGTTTCGGTCTATCCTGCCAATCAGTGCATGTGAAGCTACTGGTGTCTTGTCCACTAATTCCCCTCCAGCCACAACATACACCATTCTTCTCTCCATTGGTGTGAGTATTTCTTAGAAGTACGGGATGAGTAGTTTATCATTGATGTGGTGATGTGGGTAGCTTGAAAAAAAATTCATTAATCTCACCCAGTAATCATACATTATCTCCCCGTGTGCTAGCTTGATCCCCAAGATATCTTTTCGAATAGAAATGGTCCTTAATGCTGGAAAAAATCTCTACAAGAAAAGGCATTTCAAATCATTCCAACAAGTTACATATTTAGGTTGTAAATAATACATCCATTCTTTTGCAGCTCCATTAAGTGAGAATGATAAATCTCTTACTTTGATTTGATATTAAAAAACATGTCTTGGTTCTAATGTTGAGAAACCCACATTGAATTTTTTCAATTTTTTTGGATCCTCACCAGATATTCCATTATACATTTCAATAAGATGAATTAACCCATATTTCTATTTAAAGTCTGATTTGAGATTCGGGTATGCAATACAATTTGGTTGATAATTAACATCTGGTGCATCCAATTCATGAATGGTTCTATTAAGTTAATTTTTATTGTCATCAGACATTGGTTCTTGTTTTAAGTTGTACATAGAAGTGTTTCAAAGTTCAATGATCTTGGAGTGGAGGGATTCTCCAACTGGCTGAATGTTGAAACATCATGTAGGCTGAGAATGTATGATTCGAGCTCGAAGGCTATGTTCAATATCAGGTTCAAGATCTATGATAACTTTGGGATTAGTTAGAGTCATAAATTATACAAAAATGAAAAGAAGGAAAGTGTAGAAAAGTAAAATAAAAATGATAAATTTGAGTTGATTTTCTAGAAAGATGAATAAAATAATACAATAAAAAGAAGAAAGAAATAGAATAGAAAATAGATTAGGTAAAGAAGAAATAAAGAAGAGAAGAAGAGAATAAAATATAAAATAAAATAAATACCTTTAATTGGATGAAATAATTACCTACCTACCTGAAAATAGTGCCAATTTGAAAGGCACTGTCATGGGATCCCTCAAATGATTAATGGTTTTTTGGAGTACTTGGGTGCATCAGAGTGGATGACCAAGGTCGTATCTCAACGTTGGAAGTAAATTAAAACATCGTCATAAAGGTATTTTTAAAAAATTAAAATATTAAATAATAAAAAAACTACTTGTAAGGATGTGGGGTTTTTTATCGTTTATAAAACAAGAAGATGTTTTCTGGAAGAAGATTTCATTTTTTGTTTTAAATTTTGAAATGAAATTTGATTAAAAAGATGCAATAAGAAGATGTTTTGAGAAAATATTTTAAAAGGCCTAATTGATCTAACTCTACCTCTTCATTTAATTATTAATCATTATAATTTAAATTAACATCCACTTACTTATGATCCCCTAACATGTAAACCCCCGAACCCTATGAGAATTAACCTTACCACAAATATGAAGTGAATTAAACCCTAGTCTATCTTCAGTACACGTAATCGCAGCACCCTACTTCTATTAATGTTCTAAGGATAGCCTATGGTTAGTGGTAATTTAAGGCACATATACATTCTGAAAAGGAGGACTAATTGTGTTTAGGGATTATTTACGAACTCTACAATTTAATCCTTTGTGGTTTTGAATTACAGGTTAAGGTTGTGCTCTCACAGTTCACACAATTCCCAATCTCGCGTGTTTTGTGTCAACTATTCAATTGCTTGATTAGTTTTATTTAAATTAATAACATAGTTTATATATCACTATATATGAATTATAGTGTCTAATTGATTCAAAATAAATTAATAAAGAAGTATAGAGGTCTATTTATTACTAAAAAGAACTACTCTTACATGGGTCGTGTAGTCATCGTAGAAACATTTTGCATGTGAAAAGTTTTAGAAAGGGTAAAACCCAATCTTATATATAATCTTGATTAAACCCCAATTAGGAAGATTAAAGAATAATAAAATAGAGATAAAAATGGAATAATGAAGAAAATATAAGAAATAGAAGTGGAATAATGAAGTTTATTATGCAAACATAAATATTACAAAGCAATAAAAAGTGAAAGGCTTCGATGAAGGGATCTTAGATTCAAGATCTCCCTATATGAGTATAAGGAGTTCCAAAAACTCTATGGCATGGGGAGAATTCCTATATAACTCCAAAATGGCAGCACTTCACTCCTTGTCCGAACATATAAATGAGGTGCCCAAGGTGTTCATTAATAAGAAAATTGAAAGGTGGTTTTGAGCACACAAATTGTGTAAAACCAATTTGATCATAGTTTCCAGCCAAAAGACTGTTGAATCTCCCTTTGGAAAAAACTAGAAATTTGTATCCCCAAATTGGGACTATCTCCTCCAAGTGTTTGGCTCCATTTTGACAATCATAGCTGGAGATATTGATGAAATACAAAACACTTGTTTGGACTTGTGAAGATTTGATTTCCTTGACAGATCGGTTCAGAGGGGAATTTAAGAGGCCGAATGAGGCTTGGATTCGTTCATGATAAATTTATCCCCTTATGTTTTATAGAGTACTAAAAATATGAATCCCATTTGGATGAAACTAATTTTAGAAATGTGAAAAAAAGTGTAAAGATGTCTTTGGGCTTCCATGAAATTAGGCACATTTCTATTATGGATCATCTCTGACCCTCAATATCACCTCCTCCTACAAATAAATCACCAAAACAAGATTAATTTCCCTTTTAACAGTGACAAACATTTAATAATTGAATCAAATGAGATGTACAATTTGAGATTATATTTGTAACATTAAATACAAAACTAGTTTGAAACAGTGATGTAGGGGTGAAATAATGTAGTGAATTGTGATAAGATCACCCGTGAACGAGAAAAGATTTTTCTATGGCTACATTACATAGAGGTATGCGGTACATTGGGCCTGAAACAATCTAGTTCCTAGGAGTGTTCCCAATTTAGATTCTCATTGGATTTATGGTATTTACCCATGTATATGGTGTGTTTTTAAGTACAATATAGTAGCTAACAAGTCTACATAAATGTGTCAACATTCTGAAAGTTTTATCTTGAAAATTATTTTCAATTGAAGGTTTATTTTCATAGAATTTTACTCTCCTTTCCATGGAATATTAAAATTGATTTCTTTTTCACCGTGTATTTAATGAAATTTGGAATCATTGGGTGGTATCCTATTGCGATTAGGATCACATACTACTTACACCCTTTGGGTGTAAGTAGAAATTGTTATTTTTGAGTCATGAAAAGGCAAAGTCTCATGTGAAGGTGGTTCTGGATGTTGGACCCCTCCTATGGTGTGGTGTTGTGGAGAGGGCTTAGGGGTGACCACCCCCTTGTCATGTGGAGTCCTTTTGGATGTCTTGTGGCTTTCTTTATTTTTATTTGGACATCTTTTACTATATTCAAATCCATGTATTCAATTCTAGTTTTTTCTTATGACTTCTCTGGATGATAATTTCATATTTATATTATGGATTATTTTTAAGGTTTTATGCATTCATACTTAGGTAAATCATTCCGAAACCTAATTTTTTGATACCTAGGAACATGATCCATCCCGTGGTGATAAGGAACACCCTTCAGGCCTTTCCATGGGCTAGGTTTTGTGCTGGTATTGGTGGCGACCAGATTCTGTTCGTAACAAAATGGTAACAGTAGTGGTCGATGTTTATGGATTATATTACTACTTTTTGATGAGTTGGGATAGACATACTCTATGATTTTCTAAGATTCGAGTTTTGGTTATGAGTTGGGTTCCTAGCATGTACCTCTCATGGATGAACTTGAGTCCCTATGGGATGTTGGAATTGTCTAATAGGCTTCATTTCTAGGGGAGACGTGTCAGTTGTAGACCACACATGGACATTGGGAGGGGGTGTAGTAGTTGTTTCATTTATTATTGTAATGTGTTTAAATAGTTTATATTTGATGTATTTGATTAAAATTTTCCGAATTGTGGTATTGACTGTGGATTTTGTAACTGTTGCATTTGGTAGCAACATGCCTCCTCGAAAAGCTCCCATGCACATATGGAAGGAAGCCCGAGCGATTTATCCCACACCAATTGATCAGAGGCTAGTCGAGGACATCGTCTGGGCTATACAGGGTCTAGGACATGGACCATATTCTATTCTATCTCCTGTTATAGAGGATGAGAATGGTCTTATAAATGATAAGTCCAAGGAGTTCCTAAAAAATAACGCCCCACTTCTGAGGTAGCATTGAACCCCTGGAAGAAGAGGAATGGATCGAGGGGATCGAGCACATGTTTTACTTCCAGGATACAACCAAGGAGAGTAGGGTGAGATGTGCCTCCTTTCTATTGGAGGGTCCCAGCCACATGTGGTGGGAATCGATTCTTCAGACCGGGAAGAATGATCATATGCGCTGGGGAGATTTCAAGGATGTCATCAATGAACATTACTACACTATAGTGTTGGCTTACGATAGGTCTAGAGAGTGCAGGGACCTTGTTCTGTGGAATCTATCTAAAATGGAGTATGCCAACCATTTTTATGAGTTGGTTCGGTATGCCCCTGAAATCATCTCCAATGAGCAAGCTGTGTCCTAGAGGGTTGAGAATGTCTTATGACCAGAGATATACTCCTAGGTGTTCTTGTTCAAGCTGAGGAACTATACTGAGGTCGTTGACCAGACATGAATGGTAGAGATTGATCGTAATGGTAGGGTAGGTTTCTCGGGATCAGTATCTGTATTGGGAAGTGGTATACCCTCAAAGAAGAAAAGGAAGAGGGCAGAACATGTGAGGAAAGGAGGTGGCAGTTCAGGCCACTCTTCCAGGAAGTTTTTGTCTGGTGATTCTGATGCTAGGTCGATCATGTGCCATCAGTGTGGGAAGCCAGGGCATATATGACTAGCCTTACCAAATCCTCCAAATCCTTGTTACTAGTTTGGAGGCATGGGGCATTTACAACGCTTCTACAGGGTGGCATGTCCACTTTAGAGTGGGGCAGGTTCAGTGGCATCAAGAGGAGTGCCAACACAGTATGAACCATTGAGGATGGGAGGATCACAATTTGGTGGTCATGGTGGTAGTAATGGGTCATCTTCTAGGTAGAGCATGTTCTAGGAACATCCACAGACTAGAAGTAGTCCTCATCCAGAGACCATACATCTCCATGTGGTGGATTAGGCACTAGTAGGATTAGAGGTGAGATCATCGACAATTATATGTACTTTTTTGATCGCATAATCTATGGTTTCTACCCTTTTTGATACTAGTGCCTCTATTTAGTTCATTTCTTCCTGTTGTGTGGACATGCTGAATTTACCAACCGAGTTTTTGTCTTTTGCGATAGAGTTGGTGATGCCATTGGGAAAGAAGAAAGAGAAAGGTCTCAGGTGCCCCTCATGTGTGCTTTCCCTATTAGAGGTTCCGATGGAGTGGGACCTCCTAGTCCAAGATATGGAGCTATTTTGCATAATACTTGGCATGGATTGTCTATTACACTTCCAGGAACACATCTATTTATACAGGAATCTTGTGAGTTTCATGACCACTGATGAGAGTCCTGAGGTTTTCTATGGAGAATGGGATCCTCATTTTGGTCGCACAGGACCTCCACTCTAAGAGTGTGGAAGTCTTGTCTTCCAGTTAGCATCCCTCCCACTAGATGACGATTTTATTACCCATGAAGGTGCACTAAATCATGTATTCGATTAGTTTCTGGAGGTATTCTCGAATGATTATTTTAGGTTTTCCCTAGGAGTGGGATGTGGAGTTTTTGATTGATCTGACATTGGGAACAAAGTTGACATCTCTTCCCTCTTATCTCATGGACCCTACCAATCTGAGGGAATTAAAGATATAGCTAGATGACATGGAATCCAAATGATTCATTCACCTGAGCATCTCCCCTTGGGAAACTCCTATTTTGTTCACAATGAAGGCTGACGGATCCCTCTAGTTGTGCATTGACTATCAGGAGCTGAATAGGTGAAAATTAAGAACATATACCCTTTTCCCAGAATAGATTATTTGTTCGATTAGTTGAAGGGGGGAACGTGGTTTTCAAAAATATATTTTTTTTCAAGATACCATCAACTCAGGGTGAATGAATTTGATATCCCAAAGATAGCCTTCCAATGTAGGTATGGCCACTTTGAGTATATGGTCATGCCCTTCAGATTGACCAATGATCCAGTGGTCTTTATGGAACTCCTGAATAGGGTGTTCCACCACTATCTTAATTCCTTCATTATAGTGTTTTTGGATGACATTCTGGTATACTATGGTTCTGTAGAGGAACACAAACATCACTTGAGGATCATTTTGGGTACGTTGCGGGATCACCACCTCTATGAAAAGTTGTCAAATAGCAATTTTTGGATCAAGGATGTGAAGCATATGGGGCATGTGATCTCAGAGCAGGGGGTCTCAGTGGACCCCAAGAATATCAGTGTAGTTATGATATGGGAGCAGCCGAAGAATGTTTTTGAGATCAAGAGTTTCTTTTTCCTGGCTGGTTATTACAGGTGATTCGTTCGGGATTTATCTCGTCATGCTTTACTGATGACCATGCTCACCCGGAAAGGGGTGAAGTTGTTTTGGGGCTGAGAATGCTTGGCATCCTTTGAGGAGCTGAAGCAACAGTTGACTACATCCCTCGTGCTAATTTTTTCTAAGGTTTTGAAGGGGTATGTGGACTATTATGATGCTTCAATTATGGGTCTTATGTGCGGGCTTATGCAGGATGATCACATCTTGGTGTATGGCACTCGCCAACTTCGAACACATGTAAAGAATTACCAACCAATGAATTAGATTTGGCAGTTGTGATGCATGCTTTGAATAATTGGTGTAACTATATCTTTGAAGAGATGTTTTTGGCCTACTCGGATCACAAAATATTGGCCTATATCTTCTCACAGAAGGACGTCAACTTGAGGAAGCGTCGCTGGATCGATTACATGCAGTGGTTCAACTTTTACATTGTATATACCCCATGAAAGGGTAATGTGGTGAGTGATTCCTTTAGAATAAGGGTTCCAGTGTAGGCTTTGAGGAATTCCAATGATGAGTGAAAATTGAGGGGGCTCTTTACTTAGATGCATCAGAAGACTAGAGAGCACAGTGGAGGTGCATTATTGGAGAGCGTCCAGTTGAATCCTTCTATGTTGGAGTTTATTCAGTAATAACAACCTAGTAATGATATTTCTATGTGTTCGAGGTAGTTTATTTATGGTGGGGAGTCGTCCTCTTATTGGTTGTTGACCCCATATGGTATCTTATGCTTCCCGGGTCACTCAGTAGTGCCATCATCCTTACGGAGGGTGGTGATGCAGGATATCCACCAGTCTTAGTGGGTTGTCCATCAAGTTTCCAACAAGATGTATTATGATGTGTGACAACATTTATGGTGGCCAGGTATGCAACGGGACATAGCAGACTTTGTGTCGAGATATTTCACGTGCCAATAGGTGAATGTAGAGAATCAAAGACCCTCCGGTTTTCTCCAGCCTTTACCCATTCCTACCTGGAAATGGGATGAGGTCGTCACAGACTTCATTGTTTCCCTGCCTCGTAAACCTAGGGGTATGAATTACATTTTGGGGGTGATTGATCATCTGAAAAAATCATCCCACTTCATTTCGATCAATGATAAAACTAAAGTGGATGAGTTGGTCCGTTAGTATCTTTAGGAGGTGTTGAGACTACATGGTGGGCCTTCAGTGGTTGTCTCATATAAGGACCCCGGTTTCACTTCTTAGTTTGGATAAGTCCTTCAGAAGGCCTTGGGGTCTCAGATTAAGATGAGCATGGCATATTATCCTTAAATGGATGGTCATACATAGTGGGAAAATCATATTTTGGAGGACATGCTCCGTGCATGTGTTCTGAACATTAGAGGTTCCGGGGATAGCCATTTTGGATTGGTTGAGTTTTCATAAAAAAGTATTTATCAATCCTAGATTCAAATGGACCCTTTTTAGGTTCTCTATGGTCATCTTTGTCGGTCCCCCTGTGTTGGGCTGAGGTTGGTGAGACTTCACTGTTGGGGTCGAGCCTTGTGCATAAGACTTCTGAAAAGGTAATGTTGATCAGGAAGAGCTTATTGAAATCTCAGAGTCATCATAAATCATATGTGGACTCTATGTGTCAAGACCTATAGTTTTATGTGGGTGACAAGGTATTCTTGAAAGTGGACCCTTGTTTGGGGAAACCTTGATTGGGAAAGAAAAGGAAGATGAAACCGTGATATGTGGGCCCTTGGGAGATCACTGAGCGTATTATAATGGTGGCATACATGTTGGCCTTAACTTCTTAGTTGACATCTATATATGATGTCTTCCATGTCTCCTAGTTGAAAATATACAACCCGGATCTGTCCCATGTGCTGAGTTGGGAATAAATAGAGATAGAGCAGGACATGTTAGTTTTTGAGCGTCCAGTGCAAATAGTGGAATCCTAAAAGAAATTCCATCACGGGAAGTCTATTACATTGGTACAGGTTCATTGGCATCATGGCAGTGATACACATGAGAAATGGGAACATAAGTCCTCGGTTGATGAAGAGTACCCGTTCTTGTTTTCTGATCATGCTACAAGTTGACTTTTCAGGGTGGAATATATTTCATGGTGGAGAGAATTCTCACATCAATTAAATATTTTTAATATATTTTTAATTTAATTTCTATTATTTATTTTTTGGGGGGTTTCCCAAGCATTTTTGGAGGAGTTGGCGAGTCTTCATGATTTGATCCAAACCGTGAGCCCAATTCCAGATTTAAAAATAAATTGTGTTTCCTTTATAACTCCTTAATTTTTCAACATTATTCATCCATTAAAATTATTAGCTGGCATAACCTTACCTATTAACAACACCATATTAAATTGTACCATTTAGGAATCCATAATCATGGTGGATTTGGGTTTTTATTTAAGGAATTGGGTCTCCTCAGAATCCCATTTCTAGTTTTAAATGTAAATTTTGTTAATTAATAAAATTTTTATTTTTTATATCTTTTTCAGTGATTCTTCATCCCACTCAAAGAAAACATTCTTAGGCGATCCCCCATTAACTTTCCCCCCTTTTTGGATCTTGTATGATTCATGAATTTGGGCAGACCTGCAAAGGGTTTATCAAATCATCCAGATTTGAAGAGGAAACTTCTTTCCATCATAAACTTTTTATTTCTCACTCGTATTCTCCCTTTACAGTTCCTAAATAAACTCCTCGTCCTTTTTTAAACCTCACCTAAATTTTTGGCTATTTTGAAATCTAGCTACTGATATATTTTCAGATATTTCTTCAAGATCCCTCAAGTAAGTGGGTTTCCATCCTTCTTGCTCCCCTTTTCTTAGGGATTCTTCCCTTATTATTGATGTTCCTAATGTCCAGTAAGTAGGGTTTTGAAATTATGGTTTCATATTGTGTTTCATGGACAGAAATTCCTATTTTAGGTCTTTTTTTACCTTCCTTTTGGTGTGACGGTGGTGCGTTTGAGTTTTCACATACAGAAATCTAGGGTTTTCATTACTTTTGCAGGTGATTCCATGTTTATGAAATATTTGTGATTTTATCGTGCTGTATTTATCAAATTTTCAGGTTTATATAATTTTATTATTGTTTCAAAAATTAGTTTTAGTGGTTTTTGTATTGAAAAATATTTCTGACATCCAATTTCATGTGAAATTGAGGGTTTTTCATGGAAATGTTCTATTGGTTTATTTGGTGATTCCCTATAAGTACTTAATTAATTTTATTGAACTGTAATAGGGCATCCAATAATATTTTGAATGGGTATACCCATTTTTGTTGCTGTGAAAATGGGTTTTAATGGTGTATGTGGAACATGTGAACCTTAAGTGCCATGTTTGTTTGAAAATGGAGGTTTTACAAAGTTATCATTTCTTGGTTCACAAGGGGCAAGTATAAAATTGATTTTTTGGTTTTATTGGAATTTATTGGGCTTAATTTTCTGTTTTGGTAACTTACATGTGGGTACATAGTTTACAAAGTGGGGTATTCAAGAAGTTTAGTATGCAATACAATGTGGGATTTGAGAAATTGTTTCATTAAAAATCAAAGTATTTTATTTTTGTCTATTAAGTGTTTTAAAATGTTTATAGATAATTTACTGATTTTATGTGACCATTAGTTTCATTTCATATGAAAAATGGATTTATTTATAATGCTGAAATTGTTTGAGCACAAAAGGGGATGCTCGGGTACCTCGGTTGGGCATATTTGTACTAGTACGACAAGTGGACTGGATGTGTTTCGTCCCTGTTTCACTTAGCAGTTGGATAAGAGAATAATAAATAAACTATGTGGATGATGATTTGGTGCTAATATGTTATGTGTATGTTCCCTACAATTTGTTCATGCACATGAACAAATTTTTCTAATGTTACTTTACGCCGAGGTATGAGGTACATAGGGCTTGAAACAACCTAGTGCCTATGGGTGTTCCCAATTTTGCTAATAATTGTATTTATATTATTTTTGATTGTATAGGGTGTTTTTGGATGTAAAATATAGTATCTAACAATTCCATTTAAATTTTTTAACATTCTAAATGTTTTATCTTGAAAATTGTTTTCAATTGAAGGTTTCTTTTCTTGGAATTTAACAACGCTTTCCTTTTCTTATTAAAACTGATTGTTTTTCACCTTGTATTGAATACAATTTAGAATAATTGGTTTGTATTATATTGGTATTTACCTCTCACCCTACTTACACCCATTGGGTGTAAGTATACTTGGATATTTTTGACTCGGGAAAATTTAATGCCTTGGGTGAATGCGATTCAGGCTGTTAGACACCTCATGCGGCGCGATGTTGTGGAGACGGCTCAAGGGTGAACACCACCTTGTTGTTTGGAGACCTTTTGGATGTTTTGATGATTTTGTATTTTTATTTTGACCCCATGTACTGTATTAAAATCCTTTTATTCAAAAATGGTTTTTCTTAAGACTTGTTTGGTTGAAAATTTCAGATATTTTTATGGATTTTTTTAAGGCTTTATGCTTTCATACTCAGGTAAACCATTACCAAACCTAATTGTTCGATACTCAAGAACTTATGCCAGCCCATTGGGATAGGGAATGCTCTTCAGGCCTATCCAAGGGCTAGGCATCATTTCAGTATTGGTGGCGACCAGATTTGGTACGTGATAGGTTTACTCCACCCAACTGGTTGGGAGTTAGTTACATGATCTAATCCAGTACGATGTGTGATGCATGAAACAATTGCACGTTTGTGGTGACTTTGTGGAAGAAATACCAATTCCAGTGGAGACCATTAGTGATGAGAAAAATATGACAGCTGATATTTCAAAATAGATCAGCAGTGGAGATCACATTCCATACATTTCATGATACATCATCTACAGGGAGCAGTAGACTGATTGACTGAAAATTATTTTTTATTTCAAACACTTTTAAGGGAAAAAGTGTGAAACCAAGAATCAACCACCGCAATAAATATCATAGTCATTAAAGAAAAATTTAATACTAAAAGAATCATTTTCCCTAAAAAAGTTCCAGGAGATGGTGGTTACAAGAGTGCTTGGCTCTTCCTTTAACAACTCTTCAAAAGCAGATGTCAGCTTATCCGAGAAATAAATATACTCTTCAATGAAGATCTTCCCCTTGTTAAAGCCCCCAACTAGAATCAGGTACTTCTTATCAATCTAGGCATATTTATCCTCAGTTAGAGCAATTTTTATTGACCTCCCATCATGTTGGATGCTTACTCTTCAGAGGCATTGAGTTATAGGACCTGCTCATCCATTTCTTCTTCCGAACTCATAATCAGATCCATGTTTGTATCACCCAAACCTCCTGATTTCCATTGAATAATGATGTCACCTTCCCTCTTCTTGTCATTTTTCTTTTGTTCTAACCAAGTCCCCAAAGGGGGTGGTATATAGGCATAATCCTTCCTACCCTTCCTCCTCATAGTACCACTATTTCCCCTTGTTCTTGAAGATTCCCCTATGGAAAGGCTATAATCAAGATCATCAGGATGATATAAATGGACCCTATCATCTATGTATGCATGGATAGATCCTAATCCTTCCACTGAAAGACCTTCAAATCTATTTATTAGATGAATTGGAGACCGGTTCTTGGGAGAAGGACACCTTGACATACCAATATGGACATCTACACCCCTAGAAGGCCCCTTTATAACTGTGTGTAGTAGCCCACTGCCGGATCTAACCACCACAGCATAAAAAACAACCAAAACATCCTCTTATCCACTTGACACCTGGACAACAGTAGTATCACACACATTTTTGTGGGCATCACAAGGGTCAGCCACCGTCCAGGAAGAGCTCATCCACCATCCGACATAGGAATTGCTAGGATCACCCCTACTAGTGGGGAAAACCAAATACATTGTCAACCTACTAATGATCTTATAATCTTTTTGTTTTTCCTGAATCACCACGTCCTATTTCTCGTTAACCACATCCATCATAGTCACATGAACTACAGAGATACTACCTGATCGTTCCAATTCCAAAGAATCCTCATTCCCAAGTATCGATGATTGGTGTAGCCCACCCCCTGGAGAACAAAAATCATTACCACTATCTTCCCTACGAGTTGTTGTCTATTCCAATAATCTAGTCCCACCATTAATCTATGTATCTTTACCACTAACATTGTCTATCATAGCCCATAATTTAGACCCCCCATCAATAAAGATCTCATGTGTGACCCAGATGCTGGCAGACATAACATAAGTCGGTCCAGGATTCTTATACCACTAGTTTCTTGCAATGGTATTCCACACTAACTGTAATCCAAACATATTTGAATGGTACTCTTGAAACATCCATTTCATCACAAAATTGCATATTCAACAGATCAAAAAGTCTCTCTGTGTGATAGTCCTAACACATATACCTACCAATATGATTTTTGAGCATTCTAATAATAGAAGAATTTTTAAACTGTAGGGGGAGATTGAGAAAACTCACCCAAATATCCATTGTAGGCGGATCACGTTTCATATAAAAATCAAAGGACCATCGATAAAGAAAAAACCAGAATACATTGAAGCTATGGGGCTAACATGACCAGGATTTGATAAGGTCTGCCTTAGCGACGAAATTAGTCAATATATAGTGATTTTCCAGAAGGCCCACTATCACCCTCTCCTGCAAATTTCAAATTTCGAAGACATACTTATAAAATGAATCAACTAAAGGGATACATTGCTTAAAATGAGTAACCAACACAATCTTATGGAGATCCGAGGATTCCGATAATTCGAAATTGAGATCAGAAAATTAAGGCAACCATCCAAAAAATCTGGAAATTTCTAGAAAAGCGAGACATGATACAAATGAGGTAGCTGTTTAGGGTTCGTGAAGAGGAGGAAGGAGGGAGCTTCTCTTTTAATGGACGTCGAGGGTCCCTCCCCCGTTGGTGGGAGAGGGACCAGCGCATAGGCCACCACCATCGCGATGACGAACACAACATTAGGGTCCCCCTGGCACAATGATCTCTCCATATAATACTACTTACTATAAAATAGGGGAGAGAAGTATAATATTAATGAGAGTGGGAGAACTTGAAAAGATAGACGGAAAGACCTGGAGACACCATGAGGTGCAGAACAAAGAATCGTTTTGGGAGATTTAGAGGGGGAATTATTCTTATTTATACTTTAATTCAATTTTTCTAAAATTTAAATAGATAATAATTAATTTCTTTTATGAATTATGAGTAGTTTTTAATGCTCTAGGGAGATATAATTTTCTGGTTCATACTTTCTTTCTTCTTTACTAATTTCCACCTTCAAGATTTGGACATGATCGATGAGATTTTATCTAAATCTAAATCATGTTGTTTTTTCATATCCACTGAATTATTATCATAAATAAATGATCTTTTAGTGAGAAAATTTATTGATGCAATTCTTTAAAAATATTATTTATAAAACATTTGAAATTGATCCGCGAGATTGACACCAGAAGCTTTATTTTCAAATTCCTTTACATTCAGGTGTTTTTGGTTGTTGAGAACGTTGAGAATCACTATTTGTTTGATTATTCTCCTAACAAGGGAGTGTAATCAAATATAATATGAGGTTGTGAACTCAATATTTTTTTTAGAAATCAATTTATCATTTCAACCAATAGAGTTAGGTTTTTCCCAAAGTAGATGTCAAGATACTTCTTCCTATGTCTCTACATTCACTGTTTCTTATTATTAATCTTGTGCCAATTTAGTTCTTTTTTTTCTGAAGTTAGTCATTTAATATTTTATTTATATCAATATACACAAAATATAAAAAAATTAGATTGATTTTAAAAATGAATTACTTTCATTGCTGATAACAGTTGGGTTTTTTAGTATTAAACTCTTAGAAAACTCACTTGTCTTCTCTATGGATCGACCTTACAATGCTATACTAGTGTAGGTAATAAAATTAATTTTTAGGGTCGTGACAACCATTAGACCCTATCATAATTTTGTGCAATTTCTAGGGAAGGCATTCACTGAGTAATTTGGGGTTATAAAATTTTGAAAAAAACATACAAGAAACAAAAAAAACTGCTAAAGAGAATATACTTCTTGATTTGATTTCTAATAAATACTTTTTTTATTTGAGTGTATGTGTTTCATATGATTTAGTTTTTTTAAAAATATGGATTAAATTGTGTCTTTGAATCATGATAATGGTCATTACTATGTTTGTTTGTAGTTATTATGGACATACTATCTGGCAGTGTGTTTATAAAAAACCACAATAAATAAATCATTTTAGAAGAAAATGAAAAAAAAAATTAAGCCCCAATTTGACATCCAAGAAAAACATGACCTAATTAAATCTAAAATGGATTCTAGGATGGAAGCTAGGAATTCCTTGTTAAATTAAAACCTTCACATTCATGTTAGAAATTCTTCAATAGAAAGATCAAATAATGAAAAGGGTAGAAAGAATGCTCTTCTAATTACAAAATTGGATGAAAGAACAAGTACAATATGAATTATGTTAAAAAGAAAATGTCTGTAGAATATTTAAAAATGACTTTGATGTAGAGAGTGAGGATGAACAGAAGCAGCAAGCCATTTACTTTGAAGAATCTGATTCTGATTAACAGAAAAATGAAAATAATCAACTCACTAAATGGAGAAAACATTATTGAAGATCCTATAAGGAAATTAAAGGGAGTTGATTAGAAAAATTTCAAAAAAATAAATTGAATCATAATGAAGTAGAGTGCCCTCCCCTTTTTATGATTCCCAATCTTGAGTAAAATCAATTATTTAAGATATTTGAAAACATTATTTCTCTGGTTGAGGTGAATTTGAATAAAGAGATATTGAATTTTAAATTTGGTGATTTTTGAAAGAGAAATTTAAGATAGAAATCATAAAATTTGATTTTTTAACCATAATTAAATAGTACTATTCCCTAATTTTAAAATTTTAGCCCAACAATCTCTGAAATGATGTTGGATGATGTTGATGAGGGAATAATCAATAAAGAGATATTAACTAATGATATTTCATTTTCATATACTATGATTGATATATTTATTGACATATTATGTACTAAAATTTAAAATCGTAATTTTGACCAATATAGGGATAATTGGTTGAATTTGAAAGATCTATAATCTGGATTTATGAAATATGAATTGATCAATTATTTCCCTAAAATTTAATTACAATAGTCAACAGTCATTGATTTTGTGAATGAACTTTTTGATAGTGAACTAGAAAAGTATTTTGAACACACACATGATTTAGGGTGAAGGAATATGTTAGAATCAGTAGTTAATGATTTTTTATTTACTAAAAAGGATATTTTGAATGAAATTTATAAAATTAGAATACCTGAATATTTGAATGATCATGTAAATTATCTACTATGTTGTTCACTTATATCCTTAGCTGAGTGGGGTGATGAATCTTTTTGTGATGATGAGAGTAGTTTAGATTGTGAATTTTACTTGATTTCTAGTGTTACTGATTCTGTCAACACCCAACTATTTTCCCTCTTGGATTAATGTGTCAAAAATCAGCTTTAAGAACCATTTAATATGATTTTTTGGTGATGAGGTTGGGAGAGATAACATTTAGAATATTTTTTAACCCTTAGTATCACCCATTTCATTATTGTCCCTACATAAAAAATAAAATATTGACAAATCTGAATTTATACTTGATGTGGACATCAATTGTTATAAGAGTAACTATGATGTGTCTGAAATGAAAGGTATATTGGTAATTCTTGAGGGAGTCAATAATTTTCCACATGAACTTAAATGTTTCCAAAATAGTGATGAAATTATTTTGCCAGATGAGTCTGCTTTTGAACTTGAAGACTCCTACGAGTAGTTCATTTAAGTAAAAGGTTGTTGTTGAGGGAAATTTATAAATGAAGAAAATATGATTTTTCTTTTTTTAATATTTAAAGCCCACAAATATCTTTTTTTATTAATTTTTTTTTGAAAAAACATATGTGGTCGTTCTTAATGGGGAAACCACACCCACATAGTGACTATGGTTAGATCTTGGTGGGTTCAGCTGGGTACTATAAAACTAGCACTACATGGCAGTCAACCAATGGTTTCTCCTTTTTCTTCAATTTTGATCTTGTTTTAACATTGAATAAAGTGATTCTTACTACTATCCATGCAATCCCTATTTTTTATGGATCTATCTTGGTCATATTGATCTGTTTTTTTAGATGTTATTGTTGATTGTTGTCATAGAGGAGTGGAATTCCCATAATATATCATCTCTATACATTATTTAAGTCAAGGATTTTCTATACATTTTAATTTATATTTAATTTTTCTTCTCCTTACTATAAAACCCTTTCACTGAAAAGTCACTATTACTCTATACAACATTATTTAATTGAGATACCATTGAATTTGAGTCACCATTACACCATTGGTGGTGAGTCATCTCAATGGTGACTCATTGAAAAAATTTTAATGGGGTGTCAATGAGTGGTGTTGAAAAAAAATATATTGTATGTATATTTAGTAAAAAAAAATTGGTGGCAGTGTTGGTGAGTCATTAATTATTAGCTGATTTTGGATAAATATGTCTACGTTATTTTTTCCGTTTAAACAATTTCTACTACATATGTCTCTTATTGAAAAAAACATTCACATGTAACTATGGTGAAGAAAAAATTTCTTCATGTGCTTCCTTATTGAAAAATTGAATTTCACTATTATTAAAATATCATCACTTCTAGAAATTAAGTGTGGGGGGATTTTCCATGGATAATTTTTACTAGACGTGTTCTTCTAGTTTCTATTGGGTGGTTAGCATCCATATTTCTCCTTTATTGAAAATCTTATTGAATCAAATTCTGTCAAATTTTCATACACTCTATTCACTGTGCAATTAAATATGTGCACATTCAACAATTTGAATTTAATTGACACATTTATCCACAGGCCTTCATGATTATTAATGTGATTTTTTTCTAATAAAATTTTTTTATTGTGGAAAATATTTTTGATCTTCGATGTAACCATTTTTCATATCATCAATCTATTGTGTTGAAAATCTTATTTGAGATTTAAATGTATAATTGTTGTCTTATCCTCTTTTGAATTCAACTTTTGGCACAAAGATGGGTTTTATGTGGTGGGGATGGGGTCAATTCATGATTAAAATGAACTATGATTAACAGAGTCTCATGAATTCCCATTGCTCTTTATACTTTTTGTCAAAAAATGGTGAATTTGTTTTGAAATTATATCACACTTTGAGTTTCTTTAGGCTTCATAGTGTGCTTAAATTATAACTTGGATAAAGAATAATATCTTACTATTAGTTAAAAGTTGCTTTGTGTCTGAACTTTTGAAGATGAATGATTTCTATGTGAAAATGCTTAGTGTTTTTTTGAATATTCTATTTATGAATTATGTTTGAGAGTGAAATAGAATACTTGTTTGTGTAATTTAGGTCATATCTTTATGAACTTGAATTTTTAACATAATCCTAGGGGATTTAATTTATTTTTAATTATTAAAAAAATTATTCACATTATAGAGCCAGTTTGAATGGTTTTCATATAGATATATTGAAACTGGAGGAATTTGGGTATTTGGGAACCCACAGTTATTCTCTATGACCTTAGGCACTAGGTGTATTTCCTTAAACTAAATCCCTCTATACAATAATGAATAAGTGTTATTTCACAGTGCTTATCACAAGATACATAGCTTCTGAAAAAAGTAAAATTGTTCATAGGGTAAAAAATTAGTTTAGTAAGGTGAGAGGAATAATTAACACAAGATGAAGAAGGGGAAATTTATTTTTATAGAACCATTATGGTTGTATCAATAAAGTGATTAAAAAATATATATTTATTTTTGTAACTTCAGGGAATGTCAAAGTACAAGGTTCCTTCTAGAATGTTCTTAATTTCACTAATTTTTAACCATTTATCATTCTTGAATTTGGGACATAGATTTTCATTGAACTAATTCATTAGATAGATTCAAATATGATGTATGACACTTTCATTGGTTGATGATCAACTATTTTCTTGATCACTAGTAAGAGTATTTCTAGGCAAGACTACTGGTGAAAATTTCATTTGAAAAGCATATTTCACAATTTGGGATCCTCTATTTTTACAGTGTTAACATGATACATTTAGACCTTATTAATAAACACACATTGTTGTTTTTCAAAGATAATAAAGCATGAGATTGTTTGAGGATAAATAATGGTTAAGTGTGGTGAAATTTTATGTGGCCTCATTTTAACGCAGTTTTCCACAATTTTTAATTGATTTTTATTTTTTTATTTAATTATTTTTTTCATTTTTTACTAAATCATTTATGTTTTTTGATTTAATAATTAAATTAATTATTTAATAGTTTTCTATCATTTATTTTGTATTTTAATATTTTAAAAACATTAAATAATTCTTTATTTATTTTCCTTTATATTTATTTTATTTTTAATTCTCTTTAATAATTTTATGATTTTCCCGTTTTAACTTTTAGTATTTTAATCAATTAATTAAATGAGACTTCATTTTAGTGCTTCATATTTTAATATTTTATTTCTAATTCAATCATAAGATTTGGATCTATTTTAATTAATCTCAAAAAATTATTTTTTTTATAAAATTTCTTTAATCATTTTAGAATCAAATATTAAATAACTTATTTAAAAATTCTATTGAATTTAAGAGTTTAGTTTAGTTTTTTAAAATTTTTATTTTAATTAATTGATTATTCATTTTTTATTTTTAAATCCATGTAATTGAATAATTAATTTGATTATTGTTTTGTTTTTTTAAGTTTTAAATTTATTTATTTTTGATTAATTTTGTCTACAGTTTACACACCACCAGTGTGAATGGTGTCTCATAAGACACCAATTTTTTTCTTCCACCACCAATTAAATGAGTCATTATTCTCTTTGCCACCTCTTCCCACTTCTCCAGCACAATTGTCTCAACATTCCCAAACTTCCAACTATGAAACCATTCCTTTCTTTTATTTACACATTCCAGCATTCACATGCCTGATGTTACCGTTGGTCGTGCTCTTCACCTGCACCGGAGGAGCACTATAAAGTTGTCGCCAGCTGCTACACATCATGCCACCAGGGCACTACTTCTTGAGGGAAAAAAGAAACCCCCTACAGTGTGGAAGAAGATAAGGAGGGTAGAATTAAAATAAAAAAAATAAAATAATCATAATAGATAATAATAATAAATAAATAATAGTTAAATTAAATTTAAATCTATTTAAATAAATAAAACATTTTAAACAAAAATATTAATAAAAATTTATAAATAAAAATTATAAAATTATTTTAAATAAATAATTAAATAAATAAAGTTATTACAATTTAACTACCTTTTAAATAGAAAAATTATAATTATAATAATTATAATAATAAAATAAATATAATTAATTCAATTAATTTTAAAATTTAATGAAGATATACTAATATTAAGTTAATAATCATGTTGATAAATATTAAATCATAATAAAATAATCTAATTATAAATTATAAATATAATAAATAAATTAAGTTGCTTTGATTATAAAAATATTTAAATTTAATAATTTGTTATAGAATAATAATATTTAACAAATAATAGTTATCATTTAATTAAATTATTAAAATACCAACATAATTAATTTTTCTAAAATATTAACAATTAATAAATTCTTTTAGTAAAATTAAGTAATTATCAACTAAAATAATAATAAATTATTTAATAACAAATAATTGTTACTATAGACTAAATTATTTAACATTTACACTAATCTAGTTATTAAATTAAAAAAATTTAATACGCATTAATTTATTAATTCTTTTATGATTTAAATCTATTTTAATTATTCCTTTGTTTTTAACTTATATTTGTTTCATCTAATTTGTAGATTCAAGAAAGAGATGGAATCCTGACCAGGTTCACTCCAACCTTGTAGTGGGGTTTGATTGTCTTAAAATCTGAGAACACTCACCTATCTTCCCTGTGGATCGAACTTGCAATACTATACTAGTGTAGGGAATAAAGTTTATTTTGAGGGATCTGACGACCTTCAGACACTATTGATGGTCCTTTACATGGTGTTTCTGTCTTATGAGAATATTCTTGAGTCTGGTCATGTGGATATCTCATATGTTGATATCTCGTTAACTATATATTTCTAGCTGCTGGAGAATACTAAACCCTAATGTTCCCACTGCTATATCCAACTACCTGGCATCCCTCTGACAAGAATCTCTCTACCACTTGTTCCTTCTCGAACACTCCTACTTAGGTGGAAATGTACAATGGTACTAACCTTGTATGAATATCACTATACAGACCATGCTCAAACCTCCATCCCTATAAGAGTCCATCCAGAATCGTATAAAGGGAGTACCACATTAGTTCTACGAACCATTCAGTATACCCATCCACAATGAACCCTCCCTGATGATGCTCTATAATTTGTTGAATCTGAACTTAGCATAAGAAAGAGGGATAATACTCCACATAGAACAACTGCTAGAAGTCGGCCCATGAGAGTGCCAACTCATCATGCATTTATATAAATAGACTCCACCAATTTGAATCTTCTCCTTGAAAAAGAATAACTCTTAGTGAAACCACATGATCATTCAGTTTCCAGATGAGCTTTATGACATGGATAAAAAACTGTAGTCGATCCTCTAGTTCCTTGGGATTGGGCTTGCCGCAGAACCTCAGAGGACCCTAGATTTGGAACTCGTGTAGACACTAAGCATGTGTGTATCATCAGCCTAATTTTGTGGTTTGATATTCTTCTCAATATGTGGTGATGTTTCTACCTATCCACCATGTGGAATAATATCATGGTATGGAACTTGTACTGGGGCATCATCACTCATTGGATCATCATCATTATCTAGAACTGGTAAGCTTGATGATTGTTATCGTGAAGGCATCAAAAAAATTTATCCAAGACATAACATGTTCATATTATAATATATATATATATATATATATTGGGGATATTAATCAATAAGGACAGTCAAAAGACACAATCCTATGTAATGTGTTTCCCAGATTTCCCTGCAACGAATGTCTCTGTATTTCGGGTCAACAGGACGGTAATCAAGGTCCTGGGGAATGATTATGTTGGATACTTGCACCATCACTAGGTTCCCAAACCATAATCCTACACCTAAGAAACATCGACACTATTTCCCTAAGTCCTAACCAATTCCATGTAAATGAAATACTAAACACACTATCCCAATGAATGAACTCCTCTAATACTAATATGTCTTGATCCGACCAAATGAGGATCGAGCTGAAACTACCTCATTCCCACATCTATAAGATAGGGGATGGTGACAATCATCGAAATAAATAACTTTTATGGGTGCCCTTTGACTGATGTACATATACTCACACACTAAACCATCTAAATACATAAGTACAGAGAAATAATAAAAAATAGAAATAGCTAGAATATAAAACATTCATGAAAAAACTATAGTCTGTATTACAGTATGACATTGTAAACTAAAAAAAGGTAAAAAATACATTCCCAAATAGATTGACATCCCAACATAAAAAAAATAGAAAATTAAATGATATGAATGGCCAAATTTGAAAATCCAAGAACCGACCACCATATGATTTCAAATGCACCAGGTATACCTATGATTCTCTATAATCGTTGTTGAGATCTCTATCGACTTTGTATGATGTGAAATGCTTTGAACCCATGCAAGGATGAGTATATATATACCAAGTATGAAACCCAAAAAGATGAAGGGGTATTAGTAAGAGAAATAATTGGAATAGATAGTATACAGTTCAACCTAAAGAATAAGATCAACAACAAAAAATGATAGGGATAAGCATATGTACATATATATATATAAATTCATAGAACAAAAGATGACTAAATAAGAGAGGTAAATTGGATCTCTATCTCAAAGCTTGATCTAAGAAAAGAGTTCCTACAATTCCATGGATCCATCATCAATTCCCAATATCTCAAGTGTATGTCCAAAGAGGCAACTGTGTAGAGGGTCCATGTCTCTCCAATAGTATGCATAATTGTGGTGGAATAATCTCCATGTAGAGGACCAATTTCCAGTCTTATAGGGTGTACCACTCGGTGTAAGGAGGTCCCATACCCTATCTGATAGGGGGTACAACTCGGTAGGTAGAAAACCCACTCCTTATTGTGTTTGTGGTGAAACGCAATAGATAGAGGACCTTAAAACTAATCCACAGGGGGTAAGACTCAGTAGATAGAGGATATTAACCCTAATTCCATAGAGGGTTACAACTCAGAAGATAAAGGACCCACACCCTAATGTCTTAGGGGGAACCACTCAGCAGATATAGGATCAATGCACTAATGTCATAAGAGGGTAATACTCTATAGATAGAGAAATACCTCTCTAATTTAACAGGGGTACCACTTAGTAGATAGAGGACCCATATCCTAATTAATCATGGGTACCACATAAATGATCCTATCTAATCACTGGAATCATCGAGTACTGCCTAAGAAATTTCACACTGAAAACATTTCGCATCATATCTCAAAAGCCACTATATAAGCCACCATCTAATTTTATATGAAAAAAACTCATCATTGGTTACATGTGGGAAAACATATGAGTGAAAAGAAAGGATATATGAGAGGTTTGAGTTTTCTCATAAAATAAGATGGTTGACACACCATGTATAGGGACCCACATGGGTTGTGGTCCCACCTTACTACATGGATATGTCCTTTCCGGTCAATGGCCAACTGCCTAAATAGAACTATGAGGCATGTAATGTGACTACATGGTGTTCCTTAGTCACCTGAGGTCCTACCCATTCCACTTTCCATGTCATTGTATTCCTTCCCGTGTCGGGGTACCATGGTACATGGCGTGTCCCCCCATAGAAGGTCATGTATGTGTGTTTTGCCAAATGGTTTTTTCCTCCAAGGGAGGTTTAGGCAAAATGTGACCCCATCCCATGGTGTGTGATCCCTTACTCTTCCAAAAACCTACTTTTCATCCATAGGGGTACTAAATGACATGTTTTAATCCTACTACACATTGTGTACTCAGTATTTTCCCAAAAATTTAGACCTACATCAACTTGTTCTAGATCAATATTTGTCACCACATGTATCACCTTCATACATCCCTAAATCAGTGGATTGTGTGTCTCTTTTTTATTTTTGAACCTACAATATCAATAAATTGGTTTTCCATCAGCCCTCTCGAAGCCTGATACCCTCACATAACTCTATTTTCATTCTATACTTCCGTTGGAATCCTGATCAACAAATAAAACATCACAAACCATAAAATTATATGAATCATTCCCTAATTCAACCATCATTTCATCAAATTTAATTATGGCCTAAATCTAGGGGTATGAATTGGGTTGGTCCTACCCAACAATGTCAAACAAAGACCACATATGCCAATCAATGAATAATACTGAGTATGGTTGGGAGAAATGCACAAGAAAAAATTTGAAATGATTTTTGGAAACATGTTATTGAAAATAAAATATTACAATTTTGGATATTACGGTGAGAAAGATAGAACAGATAAATACTTAATAATCAATTGAAAATTTATACTCGAGCACTTGTGAAGGGATTGAGATTAATGTAGATCAAAGGAATAATATGATCATGCACAAATAGTTTAATTAATTAAAGAAGAGTGCACTAATTTAGGAGTCCTACCTAAATTTTGATATTATGTGTATGAAGAATACACTCTCCAATAAACAAGAGGGGTTTTTGTGTTCGTTGCATCTCAATATACCTGGATCCAAGGTCTCGTCATTTTCTGGTTTCGATCCTCCAACGAGTGGTGGATGAAGATCCTCTGAATGGTCTCTAGTTTATGTGGCTAACACTGGAGGTCCGTCCATAATGGTTTTTAAATATAAGAAATATAATTATTTCATCTAATTAAAAAATAAAGTTAATTATTTATTTAACTAAATGCGACCGCACAAGGATGCTTTTATCCGAACACCATGCACAAACCTATTTTAGGTTTCACATAATGTAAACCACACATTTCAGATTTAAATATGGTATTGGATTTATGATCCGTGATTATTTTTAATATTTATCCCAATTTATTTATGAAATTTTTATTGCATAATTAGAAATATTAAAAATATTTTTATGAAATTTATTATAGACACAATGGGCCTCAGAATCACACATCGTCTCAACACCTTGCTCCAAAATATATTTGTAGATATATTTAAAAGACTTAAAAGGTAAAATAATATGTATCAACATCATTACATCTTTAATTATTTTTTTCATTGAAAATAAAAAACTAAACAAAAATCTTAGGATAATGAAATCGCATCTAGCTCTCCCAATCACAAGCTGTCTCCTATACGCTCCCATCCTTCCACAACACAAGAACAAAGTTAAATGTTTTTCCACATAAATTCCTCTCTTGATGATCCTTGATCACCACCGGGTGCTCCACAAAAGTGGTTCCATCCTTGATTTCAAGCTCCCCACATTCAATAACATGGGTATGTTCATTCACGTATCTCCTCAGTTATGTCGCTTGGAATATGTTTTCACCTACTCTAATTGTCGGGATGGGGCAATGGGTTAAGCAATCTCTCCAACCATATATCTGATCTCAAACATGTCAATAAACCACATACACATCATTAATCCCCATAAAAATCTTCACAATATTTATTGTGGGGATAGTGATTGGAAAATGTGGTCTCCATGCTTGAACTAGAATGTCCTGTGACAGTGATCTGCGTATGATTTATGTATACTTTGGGTTGTTCTCATCCACTCGTGGATGACTTGGACCTTCTCCGTCATCACCTATACAATCTATGGACTACAAGAGATGCCTCACCAATCATTTTCCAACACAACGTTGACAAGAGAGGTCTCCCATAGAGGGCCTCAAAAGATTCCATGCTGATAATAAATTAGTAACTATTATTGTATGCAAAATCTACCAAGGGAATATGATCCTCCTAGATTCATTTGATTTTCAAAACACAAGCACACGGAATATCCTCCAATTCCTAGATAGTTTGTTTGGTATTCCCATATATCTGGGGGTGGAAGGATATACTCATCCTAATCTAGGTCCCAAATTACTCCTATCTGAATCTCCAAAACCATGATCTGAAACACACATCATAGTGGGCGACAGTAGTCGAGGGAACCCTGTGAAGGGGAAAAATCGTTTATATATATAGCTACCCCGTAATCTCTAATGAGCACAGACCCATCATAGAAAGGATTTGTTTTTACATCATTTAAAACAACCTAATAATTTTAAAATATAATACTATGTTTGATAGTGAATAATATATGAAACTCTGAGCTAAAACAAATAATGAAATATTATTATTTAAAATTTGAGAATTACAATATAGCCATTAAATTAGAAGGTGTTAGTAGTATTAATTAAATTATAAAGTATATAATGTCCATACTTTATTAAAAATTATTAATTAATTATTTTCAAAAACCCACTCAAATTTTTAGTAAATTCATTTCATTCTTCAAAAATACATTTCTATAAAAATGGTTATTCTTGAATTTTATTAGTGAATATTATGATTAATTTTTGGAACATTAAAAAAAATTACTAAATCAAAAATCATTATTTATAAAATAATATCAAATTTTACTTTTGGTGGAATGTTGGTATTTTTTTGGAAAATATTGGGTTTCCAATGAATAGTGGAAAATACAGATATTTGTAAAAATGTGATTTCTTTTAAATAAATAAAACAATTTAAAAGTACCATAATGTTACAAATTTCATATAAATTAATATAAGAATTACTTAGATATATTTAAACCAATTATATTATTTTTAATAAACTTTATATTTTATTTTAGAATAACTTATTTTTTAGGTTTAAAAATGTATTTTTTTCTTCTAAAAACAATTTTAATGTACATAATGTTTCTCCTGTTTAATTAATAAATAAAATAAATTATTTTGAATCGATTAAATTAAATTTATATATTATATATCATTAAAGAGTAATTATGTTTCATTAAATGATTATTATTAGTCATTGAATTAATTTAAAATTACGTGTTTCTTTAAAAATACACTACTTGAAAACCTGCTTTTTCACCACGTGTGTGGGTATTGTTTTTTATTTTGAAAATTATATGAATATAATTTTGTAAAATGGATCCATATTTGGAAACATAAGGTTATAATTTTGTATTAGGATCATTTTCATTTTTATGAATAAAAAATTTATCATGGTAAAACACATATTTACCATAGAATATATAATATAATAAAACAGGTTAAAGTTAAAAGGTAAAAGATAAAAAAACCTAAAAAATAAAACATTAAATTGGGTTTTGATGAGTTTATAGACTATAAAAATACCGTATAACATTAATTATAAATCTAATTCTTGGTCAATAATTCCACCCAAATGTGGTTGTCTTTAAATATAAAATAATCATTATTTTGATCACTTAAAATCTCTCATCCTCAAGTACAAATTTCACTCCTAACCAACCCATTTCTTATCAAAAGAAATTAAGGTCCTAAAATATATTCGAAAAAATTCCATCCCAACTCTCCACATTTAAAATTGCGTCTTGTATCACCCAAAGTCTAATTCCAATGTCTTTAATTGATCTATTAAGGAGGTGATATTAAAGTGGAAATTTTCCCTGACAACCTCTCTAAATCTCTTTTCCTCTTCTACATTATCCAAAAATTTGTAATCTATCATATAAAGATAACTCTAGTATCATTTATATAATTTTATTCTATTTTTTTAAAATGTAATATCTTATATTAATTCAATTTATTACCTCCTCTTATTTAAGGTAATGAAATCATTTTCCAAATTATAGTTGTTAATTATCTCTGTGGATAATGATTTTTCATTTTCCATTACCTCTATCAAAGATAGTTATAAAATTATTATTCTGGTAAAATAATATTTCAATTTTTATATTATAATATATTTCATACTCTGTAAATAATAAATATCAATAATATTAAACAAAATAAAACAAGTACCTAATGGTAGGAAAGACCACCAATTTAAATATAACATTTTTCATTATCATTTTATAAAATGAAGCATCCTTATGCGAGAAAGAAAAATGATATATGGGTCCATTTTTAATTTCTGAAATTGAATTAATAGTATTTAATTACACTTCTGTGGTTGTAATCCCAATTTATAAGAACATCTATAATTAAAACAAGTTAACAGAACATGAAACTACGAAACAAACAGACCTAAAACAATGGATATTCGGAAATATTATTAATAAATTGGTGGTAATATGATATAAAAGTATCATATAAGTTACTATAAATATTATTATAGTTATCTAATGAATTAATAACATTATATAAAAAATTATACAAAGGATTAAATAATGCAAAAAACGGGAATCATGAGGTAAGGGTTTCTCATCTCACTTTAATTCTTATGAGATATATGCCTTATTAACCAATTATTTATTTTAGGAGGTTTATATATTTCCATTTTGAAAATAATATCATGAATTTTAATATACTCATGGAATTAATTTTCCATTTTATAATTATTAATTTTATGGGGCATACAATTCGACTGATTATAAAGTGGTAACGTAATTTTTAACCCAATTTTCATTCATTAGGATAAACATATAATTCCTTGACAGTGTCGTGATAAGATTATTTGTGGAGTTAAATTTGAATATGATATATTTTATTGAAAAATAATTATGTGAATTTATAGAGGATACTTGATTAGAAAATAAAAACACATTTTATAATTACATTTTATTGGGATTAAAAGTTCATTTTTGATCATATAGGCCTGAGTTAGTACATTTTAATTTTAAACATCCACTCTCATCAATTTTGCAATTCATGCCTACTGTACACCAATTTAGGCCCAATGAATCATCTGATTTTATTTAATGTAATTATTCATGTTTTAATATTATATTTTTGGAAATGTATCTTCACTTGAAATTTAAATGTTTCACATTCAGGGAGCAAGGAATGATACATAAAGGATGATGAAGATATTTGGTGATGAAAGTAGACAATTCTGGTGAAGGCTGATTGGAAACCAACCCACTGTTGAGGATTTGGGTCCCATAATACTAGACCAATGAAGCCCAAATTTCTTTTTATGATAGAAGACATACAGGGGAACAAATCATTATTTAGGCCAAAGTGCTAATTCGGTTTCCATGATGATGATCAAGGCAGCCCAAATGGAAGATCAGAATCTGGGCCAGAATCTACGGCCCAGAATGTCAGCCCAATGAATCTTTCATATCTCTCGAACCATAGAGTAACTTTGGCTGATATTTTACAGGTTGTTATAGGACATCCGAGGAGTCAATTTTGTCTTCTATGACCAACTCCAAATCGTCCATCTAGAAGGACTTTGAAAAGGATCTATCAAGTGGATGCATGCTGGATGCCATCTCGGGTCAAGGGTGGAGAAGTCTCATCTCCACCTACTTTCCACCACCTATGCCTACCCTCATTGATTGGGATGTCTTGGACTGGTGGAGCTCGGCCTAAGGATCCAAATTTGTCTATTTAAGGAAGTGGTGGTGAGGAGGAACTCATACCTTCTTTCATGTAATGTTATTATGCTCAACTTTCGTTGTAATGCTTTCATTTCCCCATATTAGTTTCTTTTTATGTTTCTAAGTTCTTAATCCAATTCATTCTCTTCTCTTATTTCAATTCCTATACTTAAATCTCTAAATTAACAAAAGCACAGCGATAAATCTGTGTTTTGGTGATATAGTTCACACAAAGGTGTGAATTCCATTCACACACACGGAGGAGTGCTTGTTATTTCCGCGGTTTTAATCTCTTCAATTCAATTCTTGAAACCCGTCTTCCGCCCACCATTGATAGTATATCATCAATGGAGGGATAAAACTTTAATGGGTTGATCTTAGGAAGATTCAAAGGCTGTATTGAATGTTATTTAATGCTCTAATTGTTGTTAATTGGTTAAATAATTCAAGACTTCCATTCTTCAATTATTTTCACTCATCATCTTCACTGTGTTTGAAAAAGCTAATTCCAATTACTAAATTGACCATATACCTTGGAGAGATCATGAATATGGTTCTTTATGTGTGTTGGTGAATAGTAATTGAGTTTAGTTAGTATCTAACCAGAAAATGATGAAGGTAGAGTTATTTTGAAGAATGGTTTCATCAAGAATTAATAAAACCAAAAATTTGTCTAACGAAATAAAATGCATTCAATCCACCCAAGCGTAACCCTAAGATAAACCCATTTCTTTAAAATTGAACTCAACTAAGTTTATTAGTCTTCTCACAAATCACTTAAAAACAAATCCATGTTGGCCACTTCATAGCCAAAAATCCATCCCTTAGGTTGTGTATCTTAGGTATCTTCTTAGGTCTCTGTGGAATCGACAACCCAAGCTACACTACAAGGACCGTTCTACCCTTCTTCTCTTGGGTAAATGTGGGCGTAAACCAAATTTTGGCGCCGTTGCTGGGGACCAAGTAAGTACCTTAGATAAAAAAACCTCTTTCCTCACCTCCATTCTTCTACTCTCACCCAATATCTCTTATCTTGTCCCTTTCTCGCTTTTTTTTGGCGCATGTCTGCCTACACCCGCGATTTCTCAAACAGACTAGTTAGGGTGGAAAGTCCTAGGATAGGGGAGTCAAGTGCACCTAGGGGATTGTTTAAATCAGATCCAATATTCTTGAAACCCCAAAGTCAGAACTTGAAACAAGTCCAATGGAGGGTCATCCACAAAATCAAATTGTAAACCCTGGGGGGAATCAAATGGGAAACCAAAACCAAGAAGCTCCAAACATAGGGAATGTAGTTGATCAAACCATGAACAACTACCTCACTCCAGCTTGGACCAATTCCCCCTCATACATTAGACACAATTCAATAAGAGACACCAACTACATATTCAAACCCCATGTCCTAAACCACCTTCCAACCTTTCATGGGATGGATTCCGAAATGCCATACCTTCACGTCAAATAGTTCAATGACATTGCTGAAACCATGTGTCCCCCACATCAACTAGAATTGGATAAGATGAGGCTCTTTCCTTTTTCATTAAATGATTGAGCTAAAAATTGGCTAAACAACTTGAGACCTGCATCAATCCACTCTTGGGAATAACTACAAATAGAATTCTACAAAAAATACTTCCCTAATCACAAAACAATTGCACTTAAAAAGAGCATCCAAAACATTTTTGAAAAAGTGGGAGAGTCATTTTATGAAACCTGGGAGAGGTTCAAAGACACCCTAAACATGGTTCCACACCATGGGTTTTGTATACCTGAACAGGTTAGAATTTTCTATGAAGGGTTGGGTCTGGGTAATAAACAATTCATTGAGATGATGTGTAATGGAACTTTGAAAAACAAGGCCCCAAATGGTGCTTATGGGTATCTGGAAAGTCTGGCTGAACAAAACCAAACTTGGGGAAATTCACCTTATTCTGAAAAGCCACAATGAACCACTGGAATTCATACACTTAGAGAAGAGGAAAGCCTTAAGGCTAAACTCACAGCACTCTATTGGAAGGTTGAAGAGATAGACCTTAGGAAAGTCCATGAAATCCAAAATGTAGACCTCGTTTGCACAATTTGTGACAAAGATGACCATAAACCAGACAATTGCCCAACCATTCCATCCATCAAGGATGTTCTTCTAGGAGGACCCGCAAGGGAAGTCAATGGCCTAACCTTTCAAAATCCCCAATACCAAAACACCTTCAATCCAAGGTACAATGACCCCCCAGGCTTCTGATGGAAGGATAACCAACAACATAGCCAACCACAAGGGCAAAATCCTAACCCTCAACAGAACTACCAAACCCATAATCAGTTTCAAAACCAACCTATCCAATACCATCAGCCACCGGTCCATTTTCAAAAAACCATTCTACCTAAAAATATCCCCCAGGGATAAACCAATCTTCTCAAGCACCAACCCAAACTGTTCCACAAAGCCTACTAGAACAACATTGCAAACAAATGGAAAGGATGAACTCAGAAGTCTCTTCCCTTAAACAAGAACTTCAAACAATCAAAACTGGGAAGGCACCCATGCCTACCCAAGCTATTCCACAACAAACAACAAGGGGAGAGTCAAGTTGCACTCAATAAAATCATGAACAATTGAAAGCAGTGACAGTCTTAAGAAGTGGGAAATCAATTGAAAACCCTGAACAAACCATTTCAGAACTATTAAAAGATTCAACATCACTTCAAAATGATGAAGATCAACCCAAAGATTCTGAAAAAACCAATGATAATTAGAAGGAACCACAACCACACCAAACACTCAAACAACCTGCTCCCTTCCCTCAACGCATGAGGGGGAAATCCAAGCCTGAACTGAGTGAAACCTTGAGAGAAATCTTCTCTAAATTCATGATGAACATTCCACTCCTCGATGAAATACAAACCATAAAATCCTACTCAAAGTACCTTAAGGATTTGTGCACTTTTAAAAGTAAAATTTTACATAAAAACAAAGTCCTTTTGGCTGCTAATGCGAGTACCACCATTCAAGGGACCATTCCTCCAAAGATGAAAGACCTGGGTTGCCCTTACATCAATGTTGAACTAGGAGAGAAAAAAGTTTTCAAGGCCTTGTGTGACCTAGGTGCCAGTGTAAACCTCATTCCTTATGCCATGTATTGTTAGTTAGGGCTCGAAGAACTCCAACCCACATCTGTCACTCTTCAACTCACTGATCGCAGTGTTCGGGTTCCTAAGGGGATTATAAAGGATGTTTTAGTGAAATTTAAGAATTTCATTTACCCTGCTGACTTCATTGTCCTTGACAATCATCCAAGCTTTGGTCCTAGGGAGCAAACCCCAATCATTATTGGTCGTCCATTCCTTGCAACAATCAACTCTGTTATCCAAGTATGAAATGGGAACATGACCATCACCTTTGGGAACATGAGTCTAGACTTGAACATCTATAATGAAAGGTCACAAATAGGAGATGATTAGAACATTCATGAAGTAAACATGTTAGGAAGAATTGAAAATGAATCCATAGAACATCATGAAATATTTGATGGATGTTTAAGTCAGGATGAGATTGATTTCCTTTCTTCACATGAAGGAAGTTTATCTCCTTGGCTTGAATCATTTTCAAATTGCTCCTATGATGATGTCTTAGGACCAACAATCAGTGAAACCTTTCAGGAAACCACATTCATGGAGACAACTCAAACTCCCTTCCATAACCTAGGTCAATACAATATTGTGGCTGAAACTTCTACACATGGGGAATCAATTGAATCTGAAAATCTAGGAAACAAATTTGATCTTGATCCAATGCCCCAATCTTCTGCTGAAATTATGAACCAACCTGATCTTGAATTGAAGGAACTTCCTACTTCCCTCAAGTATGCCTTCCTAGGGGAAAATCAAACACATCCTATAGTCATATCTTCTTCTCTTGAAGACAATCATGAGGGGATGCTTCTAGATGTCCTTAGGAAACACAAGAAAGCCATTGGTTGGACCCTGTCTGATATTCCTGGGATTGCCCACTTATTTGAACTCATAGGATTACTCTTGAATATGAATCCATACCATATCGTCAACCTCAGAGGAGACTCAATCCAAATATTATGGATGTGGTATGGAAAGAACTTCTTAAGTTTGTGAAAGTTGGTATCATCTACCCCATAGCTGAGAGTGAGTGGGTAAGCCCAATTCAAGTTGTCCCAATGAATGATGGAATCACTGTGATCTCTAATAAGGATGGGGAAATTCTTCCAACTAGGGTGAGTAGTGGACGGAGAGTCTGTATTGACTATAGGAAGCTCAACTCTTGTACCAAGAAGGACCATTTTCCCTTTCCCTTTATTGATCATGTCCTCGAGCGAGTGGTGGGTCATCAATTCTATTGCTTCCTAGATGGGTACTCAGGGTACAATCAAATCGAGTTCTCCTTGGAGGATCAAGGGAAGACAACCTTCACCTATCCATTCAGCACCGTTGCCTTCAAACGCATGTCGTTTGGGTTATGAAATGCCCCTGTAACCTTCCAGCGGTGAATGATGGGAATCTTCTCAGATATGATAGGGGATTTTCTAGAGGTATTCATGGATGACTTCTCTATATTTGGGGATACATTTGAGGGATGTCTTAGGAATGTGGAGAGAGTTTTGTCAAGATGTGAAGAAAAGAATCTGGTCCTAAACTAGGAAAAATGCCATTTTATGGTAAAATAGGGGTTAGTCCTTGGCCATATAGTCTCGTTTAGGGGAATTGAAGTTGATAAAGCAAAGGATGACATCATTCGTCACCTTCCATTACCCAGAACTGTTAAGGAAGTGAGGTCCTTCTTAGGACATGCTGGTTTCTATAGAAGATTCATTAAGAACTTTAGTTCAATCTCTCGTCCTCATTGTGCTCTCCTAGTAAAGGATGCTCAATTTGTTTGGATAGAAAGCTGTGAGGGTTCATTTTCAACCCTTAAATCCGCTCTCACCTCTCCTCCCATTATGAAATCTCCAAACTGGGACCTTCCTTTCGAACTCATGTGTGATTCCAGTGAATTTGATGTAGGAGCTGTGTTAGGAAAACAGTGTGATAAAACTCCATATGTAATTTCTTATGAAAGAAAATCCTTAAATGATTCCCAAATCAATTACACCACCACTGAGAAGGAGTTACTTGCTGTTGTGTTTGCCTTAGAGAAATTCAGGTCCTACCTCTTAGGATCACCCATCATTGTCTTCACCGACCATTCAGCTCTAAAATATCTCTTCCAAAAACAAGATGCCAAGGCTATATTGATTAGGTGGGTCCTTCTTCTTTAAGAGCTCGATTTAACCATTAAGGATAAAAAAGGTGTTGAGAATGTTGTAGCTGATCAGCTCTCTAGGTTGGAATTCAAAGACAACTCACATCACATTTCTGTGTCTGATTCATTTCCCGATGAGAACCTCTATTCTGTGAGTGATTTCCCTTGGTATGCTGACATAACCAACTTATTATTTTCAGGGCTCATTCCAAAATTCGTAGGGACCCAAGCTAGAAGAAAACTTTCTTCTGATGTCAAGCATTATGTGTTTGATGATCCATACCTCTATAAGTTCTGTCCTGACCAAGTCATTAGGAGGTGTGTGCCAGAATCCGAACAAGAGTCCATCCTAATGTTCTCTCATAGTGAGGCTTTTGGAGGTCACTTTTCCTCTAAGAAAACTTCTTCCAAGGTTCTTCAATGTGGTCACTTTTGGCCCACCCTCTCAAGGGACTCCTACACATTTTGTCAAAGCTGTCCTAGGTGTCAACAAGTAGGGTCCATCACAAAAAGGAATCAAATGCCTCTCACTCCAATATTAGTTGTTGAAATCTTTGAATATTGGGGAATTGATTTCATGGGTCCCTTACCAAACTCTAGGGGATATCTTTACATTCTCTTGGTTGTCGATTATGTCTCAAAATGGGTTGAGGCCATTCCAACAAAATCCAATGACCATCAAACTGTGATTAGATTCTTTAAAGTAAACATCTTCTCAAGATTTGGGATTCCTAGGGCTATCATTAGTGATCGTGGAACTCATTTATGCAATTGCCCATTCTCATCGCTCATAGAGAAGTATGGAATTTCTCACAAAGTGTCCACCGCTTACCACCCACAAACCAATGGTCAAGCTGAGTTAGCCAATCGATAAATCGAACAAATTCTTGAGAAAAATATTAATCCATCTAGGAACGATTGGTCGAGAAAACTCTTAGATGCTCTTTGGGAATATCAAAAAGCATTTAAAACCATCCTAGGAATGTCCCCATATAGGTTGGTTAATGGTAAAGCACGCCATTTTCCAGTGGAGATTGAGCATAAGGCCTTTTGGGCAATCAAAAAATGAACATTGACATTCCTTTGGTCGGAATAAAGAGGAAATTGGATCTAAACGAGCTTGAGGAACATAGGATGGAGGCTTATGAAAATTCAAGGATCAATAAATCTAGAGTTCAAGCCTACCAGTCTAGGAATCTTAAAACTAAACACATTGAAATAGAGAAACCTGTGCTTTTGTATAGTTCTAAACTTCATTTGCACCCGGGAAAGTTGAGGTCTAGATGGTCCGGTCCATACATAGTGCATAAGGTGTACCCCCATGGGGCTGTTGAAATTCAAGATCCCACGAATGGTCAAATATTTAAAGTTAATGGTCATAGAGTCAAACCATTCATAGAACCATTCCAAAAACATGAATTTGATGAAGACCTGAGTGAAGCTACGTTTGATGAAAAAAACAATTAATCAATTAGGGGTTTAATTTGAGGTAACGACGTTAAACAAAGCGTTGAATGGGAGGCAACCCATGATTTTTAAATTTAAAATCACTTTTTTGTTTTAATCAATTTTTTTAGAAAAACAATTTGATATAATTTTAACTCATATTTTTGACCTGTTCTTCTCTTATGAGTATGGACGGGTATGAAAGGGGAGCACCGTATTCATCTGTGTCACACGGTGTGATCCCTGAGTATTATCTTACCCAGAAATTAAAAAGAAGACAATGTATCAACAATATAGGTGTTTGTATGTTTTTATTTTCTTTTTTTATTTTATTTTTATTATTAAAAAAACAAAACAAAAAAACAAAACAAAAAAAATGTAAAAAAAAGTCAAACGTTGTAGGATGTGGGTCAAACCCCGTCACGACCGGCGAAGCAGCGGGACTCAAACCCGGGACCGAAGGGAGACAGGGGCACACGCCTACCACTGAACTACGGTAGTTGGTGCTTCCTTATTCTATATTCTTTATATATATATACTTATATTTTAAATTTTTATATATATACATAATTTTTTGAAAAAAAGTTATTATTACTTGTTATGAGTGTCGATCGTTGGAGTTCCAAAATTAACAAGTATGTTTTGTCTTTATTTTTATTTATTTATTTATTTATTTTATTTTATTGTTGTTTATTTTTAGAAAAGGGAACCTCAAGGGGTTTCCATTGTGTCTAACTATGTTGGTTTTTGAGATTCAGGGGCTGCCAAGTTTGATGGCTTTTCATGGAAATCATAAGAGTACAAGCGTACACTACTGTGAGGATTCTTCAAGTGACATGGAGACCAAGGGATTAAATGAGAGCATCGCAAACTTCAACATCAAATATCAGGTGAAATTGTTCTATGCTCCTATTCTCTGCCTCTACCCCTTATAAATTATATTTTCTTTAAACACTGGGGACATTGTTATATTATGTTGGGGGGAGGTGAAAATAAAAATCAATCACATAGAGCAATAAAATGTGCGTGTTAATTGAATGAAAATTTTCCTTAACCTTGAACATGTTATTACACATTGAAAACCATGAAAACTGAATATTAAATAATTTTGTATTCCTTGATTCTGATTTTAATACATGTTTATGTTCATGAGTATAAAATTTTGGAAAGTCTGGCTGTCTAATGTGATTTTTCTCTATTACATTTTCATCCAATTTTTGTAAAAAAATTCACACTGCACGTCCATTGGATTTTGGGGTATTAATTTGAATTATTGGGGTCCCATAATAAATAGAATAGTTTTGCTGATCATTTTAAATTTAATATGAGTATTTCAAAATATATATATATATATAAATAGGTGTAAAAAAACACAAATAATCAAAAAAAACAACAATAAATTTGCACATAGAGAAATGATATGACTTAATGTGTGGCTTTTGGCACTTGGGGATCGTGACTCCATAGTTGTCTAGCCCAGAGTTGGGAATTTTATCTCTATTTGTGGAAATTCAACTTTTTTTTGAATGATTTAACTCGAGATGATGCCCGAATATGTGGGCTTCACTTGGTGCCCTAAGGCCTTTGAGCCTGGGAGTCATCAGCAAAGTCTCGCTACAAGGGTTGACTCATTTGAATGCAATTTCAATAACCATGGAAACATTGCAAAAAAAAAGAAGAAAAAATGAATACTCATATTAATATTAAAATGTGTTTCCACATAGTGCTTCCATCTTATCCCCCTTGAATAAAAATGAACCCCCATGTCTATTGTGACACACAACACATCATCATGATTAATTGTAATTGGATGAAATGTGGAATTGAATTTGATCAGAAGAATGTGCTTGGTCTTGGGTTATGCTTTAGAACCTACATTGTATTAAATGATTTTGATGGGATTCATACTTTTTTGGTATGAGGTATTTTGGTGAGCATTGTTTATTAAAATGTTTTTGGAAAAGGGAATTTGATTTTCATAATCTTTGAGTTATTTGCTCGGGACTAGCAAATCTCAAGTTGGGGGGTGTGATTAGACAATCAAAACACATTTTATAATTACATTTTATTGGGATTAAAAGTTAATTTTTGATCATATAGGCATGAGTTAGTACATTTTAATTTTAAACATCCACTCTCATCAATTGTGCACTTCATTCCTAATGTACACCAATTTAGGGCCAATGACTCATCTGATTTAATTGAATGTAATTATTCATGTTTTAATATTATATTTTTGGAAATGTATATTCACTTAAAATTTAAATTTTTCTCATTCAGGGAGCAAGGAAAGATTCATAAAGGATGATGAAGATATTTGGTGATGAAAGGAGAAAATTCTGGTGAAGGCAGATTGGACACCAACCCACTATTGATGATGTGGGTCCCACAATACTGGACCAATGAAGCCCACATTTCTTGTGATGATATAATAAATAGAGGGGAACAAATCATTATTCAGGCCAAAGTTCCAATTAGGTCTCCATGATGATGATCAATACAGTCCAAATGGAAGATCAGAATCTGGGCCAGAATCTGCGGCCCAGAATGTCATCCCAATGAATATTCCATATCTCTCGAACCACAAAATAAATTGGGCTGATATTTCAGAGGTTGTTAGAAGACATACGGGGATTCATTTTTGTCGTCTATGGACCACTCCAAATCGGCCATCTAGGTGGAATTTGAAGCAGATCTGTCAAGTGGATGCAAGCTAGATGCCATCTCGGGTCAAGGGTGGAGAAGTCTCCTCTCCACCTACATTCCACCACCTATGCCTACCCTCATTGATTGGGATGACTTGGACTGTTGGTGCTCGGCCTATGGAACCAAAGTTTCATATTTAAGGAAGTGGTGGTGAGGAGGAACTCATACCTTCGTTCATGTAATGTTATTATGCTCAATTTTCGTTGTAATGCTTTCATTTCCCCATGTAAGTTTCTTTTTGTATTTCTAAGTTCTTAATCCAATTACTTCTCTTATCTTCTTCCAATTTATATACTTAAATCTCTAAAATCACAAAATCACGGTGATAACTCTGTGTGTTGGTGATATAGTTCACACATAGGTGTGAATTCCATTCACACACATGGAGGAGGGCTCGTTATTTCCACGGTTTTAATCTCTTCAATTCAATTCTTGTAAGTCGTCTTCCGCCCACCATTGATAGTATATCATCAATGGAGGGATAACCCTTTAATGGGATGATCTTAGGAAGATGAAAAGTCTGTATTGAATGTTATTTAATGCACAAATTGTTGTTAATTGGTCAAATAATTCAATACTTCCATTCTTCAATTATTTTCGCTCCTCATCTTCACTGTGTTTGAAAAAGATAATTCCTATTACTAAATGGACCATATACCTTGGAGAGATTGTGAATCTGGTTTTATAAGTGTTTTGGTGACTATTAATTGAGGTTAGTTAGTATCTAACCAGAAAATGATGAAGGTAGTGTTATTTTGAAGAATGGTTTCATCAAGAATTAATAAAACAAAAAATTTGTATAAAGAAATAAAATGCATTCAATCCACCCAAGCGTAACCCTATGATCAACCCATTTCTTTATAATTGAACTCAACTAAGCTTATTATTCATCTCCCAAAACACTGAAAAAAAAATCCAAGTTGGCCACTTCATAGCCAAAAATCCATCCCTTAGGTTGTGTATCTTAGGTATCTTATTAGGTCTATGTGGAATCGACAACCCAAGCTACTCTACAAGGACCGTTCTACCCTTCTTCTCTAGGGTAAATTTGGGCGTGAACCAATACTCATATTCTATTCATTTTATTAATTCTAACTCCAATTATTTGTAATTTATAAATTAATTTATTTAAAAATTATCAATTTAAAATTTCCCCTAAAAATCTATTTTATACCTTGATCATGTTTTCTAAAATTGTTTACCAAAATTGTTTCAATATTATTTTATGAATTTTAAAAATAATATTAGCTTATTTTTGGTTTTTTTTAATGGGTTGAAAGTATTATTTTTTCATTCTCTAAATGATGTTATTTTTGACTTCTCTAACCAAAATACGGAGGGAATGTTTTTAGCTTATACAGAATGAGAATATTTTCCTTTCATCATGAAACGTTTAAGCTTTGAGGACTCAAATATATCATTCCATGGTTATTTTTTAATTAATGTTTTTCTTTGTGATATGTATACTTTTTTTAGTTTCATAGTCATTTTTTAAAAGAGAAAGGTTATTTCATGACTTGAAAATAATTTTTCATGTATTTTAAGATGAAAAGGTGAAAGCATAAATATGTTTCATCCATAACATGGTCCTTAAGAATTATGATATGTGATGTACTAGATAAAATCATGTGATCCTATTATTGATTATATGATGGGGTGGCCTAGATAGTGTTGCATGAGACTGTTGTAGATTATATGATGGGGTGGACCAAATAGAATCAGCTAATACCATTAGATATTATATGATATGGTGTCCCAGATAGCATTAGGTGATCCTGGTGTAGCTATGGGTTCACCTAAATTGAAATCCAATTAATTTAGTAATTATTATTTTTAAATTTGGTTTTATAGTAATTCCATTTTAAGATGGGGTTTAATGGGTTTTATGAATGTGATGCTCTATGTTTCCAAAAAAAGGGTTATATTTTTTTACTATGGAATATAGTGATTTTAATTGAGATAAATGTGTGTCTTATTTCATGGGAAAATATTTTGTCCCTATATATCATGTAACACTTAGATAAAGGTAAATATTACATGGGGTTTCCTTTTTGCACAGGATTAACAATTTTCTTTCTTTATGACCCTTACTAAGATTTTTATGCTCATCCTAATATTTAAAAATGTGTTCACAAAATTTTTAGGAATATTTAGGACTCTAATGAGGTTAAGATAAAATTTATGATGATATTATATAAAAATAAAACATGTTTTAAGTGTTTTCTTTAATGTAAAAATAGATAATGAGTATAAGCATCTATTTTTAATGTATGGGTTTACTATATAATATTTTGTCCTAATTCTTCAAACTCTAAACCCAAAAAGATTTGTAAAAATGTAATAATGTGAATTCTAGTTTCAAATTACTAGAATAATTAATTTTTATGTTCAGTTTCTTATAGTTGTTATCATATTAGTGTTTGGATAACTTTGGGGATTCGTTTGTTTTATTTTGAGGTTTTCTTAAGAGTTATAGATATCATCAAGGGTTTTAAAGTTTAAGGATGATTATAGGATATATGTTCTAAATATCTCTTTTTTTTAAGGTGAGGAGTTTATAGGAGATAAATGATATTTTTTTATTTTATATTCCTGAAGGAAATATATTTAGGTATAAATGATTTAGAGGATAAAGTATTGTATAGTAAATAAAAAATAATAGGGTGATTAGAATGGTCTTATTTTTCCTTAGAAGGGGATATAACCCCCTCTAAAAATATTAGTGGAATTTACCCATAACCACCACTAATGTGCCCACATACTCTAATTATGGGAAGTTTTGGGTAAGTGTTGGTAAATGATATCTGAATTCAGTGGCAGTTAGATTAGATGGGGTTTTAACCCCTCTGAATTCTCACTGTACAAGTCTATTAGAGGCAGTTTTAACAGCACCTATGTTAATGTTTCACATATGGAAGGTTATAACCAACCCTAATCCAGTCCCAATTTCCCATTTTAGGGGCGTTTAGGCTATAACTGCCCAAAACAGAAACCTGTGGACACCCCCATAGACCTCATTACACCACCATGACCCCGCAACAGACCCCACAAACACCATGACACCCCGCCCTAATATACCCCATAGACCCCATGACACCTTTGTAGACATTATGTGACACACCAGACACCCTCTAAAAAACCCCATGTGACACCCCAAACAGCCCCGACAGACCCGATGACACTCCCCCATAGACCAGCGAACACCCAGATGTGACACCCCATGATAACCACCACAGAACCCATGAATCCACCCACAGACCCCATGAAATCCCACCCCCCTATAGACTCGAGATCTCCCACATGCAACACCCCATGACAACCGCCACAGACCCCCCAACCCGCAGACACACTCTGACCCCCACCCATGACAACCCCCCTCCCCAAACAACACCCCCAGACAACCTGCACCCCCATGGACCCCCCAAGGATAGAGACTTGTATATCGTGGGCCCTAACATCGGTAGTTCCCCTATCACTGAAGGTAAAGGTTTTTACAAATCCTCCCACTACTGGATCCATGTACACAAGATGTTTGCGAAAACCTAAATTTTCATTCGGGTTTTCCTTTCTTTCTCGATACACTAATATAAATCTTTTTTATTTTTATTTATTTATTATAAATTATATATATATGTTCCAAAATCATATATCTATAACATTTCATCATTAATTCATGGCATAATAAATGTTTTACAAGGTTCCTTTCTCATTTCTTCTCAATATGCAAGCCCTATTAAAGGGAATGTCTCGGTTTATTACACATTTTCATGTATAATTCATAATATATTTTAAGACACCATTATTTTTCTAAAATTAATAATTTTTTTCATGAAATACTATGATTTTCTATTTTTTTATACAAACAATCATGAAAAATAAAAATTATATTTTCAAATGAACCCTACTTTGCAAAGTAATAAAATGGAATTTTGATAAAGAATTCATTGTTGATTTTATTAGAGTATTTTCATCTATTTAGAACCTATGTTTAATTTTATTCTTTATTGAGGTTTATATATTATATTTATCATCCACCATATTTTATTAAATGCTTTAAGATCATTTTAATTGTGGATGTTCTATCTTGATATGATTCACCTTAATACTTAGAATATTTATTGATTATGTTTAATAATTGGTTAAATTTATTTATATTTCCTATGTATATGATGTTTATGTTTATCCCCATTCATATTAGGAATTCATTGGACATATTAAGTGATGACTAGGGCACTTTATAGCCACACGATGCAGCAGTAGGTCTCATGAGATAAACTAGCTTAGTTTTTTTACCCATTATGTATGGTATAATGGCTAAGGCACTAATGGTATGATCCTGATGTCTTTAACTATGCATTCCCACATTATAAAACTAGTAATTTATTGTCCATGTTATTATATGTGTATTATAATATGCATAGTTATGTTTAATTATGACATTATTTAGCAGATTTTGATTCCTACAATTTTATTCTCAATATTATGTTTTAATGGAATGTGTACTTTTAGTTTTTCATTGTACTTTATATTTATGATTCCAATGTATCACTTGGCCATAATGAGAATTCTATCTCACCCCTTTCATATGCCTTATTTTCCCCAGGGATGTGAATATGGATATTATGAATAACTTATAGGGATATAGGAGTTATAGATATTTCTAATGGAATATCTATGTTGGTTTTCTTTTCAAATTTGTGAAGTAAAACTCATGTACGTATCTGGTTTTCCATTGATACTAAACTATATTGTACATTAGGATTCGATTCCTTGTAATCATAACAATTTAATAAATTATGAAACAAACTCCAGGATATTGGGTTCGAGCTCATTAAATTTGGTATTAGAGGAATTTTAGTAGAAAACATAGAAAATAGATTTATAAAACATATATTAAGGAACATAACCCTAAGAAAAACTTTTTGGATAAGAATAAAAGAACATACTCAAAATTTGGTGAGCTAGGGATTATTTATATCTTAATAGAAATACAACCCTATATTGATACTACAAGTGGATGTGGTTTTGGAATAGATGTAACTAGGGGTAATAACTCTAAAATGGAGTCCTAGGCTTGATTCAGGGTAACATGGTACACGACAACGGGCATTACTATGCACCTGGTTTGACACTATTGGGAGATATGATTAGGATAAGTCATATTTCATTTAAAACCCATTTTGAAGGATTTACAAGTAAATATGTCCCTAATGAAACCATGTTTATGATTATGATATTATCTATGCATAAAAATATAATTTAAGTTTTGTTTTTTTCTAGTTTAATAATATACATTATGATTCATAACATAATCTATTGTATTCCATTACATTGAAATAGAAAATAGTTGAAGGAATGAAAACTGTTTCAATACACTTATCCCAAGTATAGATTGACAACTAATTCAATATAATGATTTTGGTATTGTATATACGACTAGTGATGATAATCATAATAATATACTGGGACAGATAACACCGGTTATGAACAATTTCCGTTCATATATGGATCATCATGTTCAAAAACATGTAAGAGTAATGTTAGATCTCTTTATGTGACAAAAACTTCTATCATTCAATTGGGAAACACACCCATTTTTAGATAAGTAGTGAATAAGTTCATTAGAGAAGATATATCTCTCTTTGGGAAGTAGAAAATGTGAGAAGGTTTTCATTGTAGTCTATCATCAATAAGGAGATGCAGATCAATGGTATCCACTAAAATAAAGCACAATGGAGGTGGAAGAAATTAAAAATATGTATTGGAAGGATATTATGACAATTTTGCAATAAAAATATTTTTGACAAGAACAAAAAGTGGATATGGAAAGGTTATTCTTCAATATATGGGAAAATGAGGATGAGAATATTTCCAAGTATGAAGACAACTTTACAACGATAGAGAAGCATTCCACAGAATACATACATAATGCAAGGAGAAATATTGATTGATTATTTGGTTATTTAAAACTATTCATTTGAAGGTCACTAGTCTCCCAAAATTTCTCATCATATGAAGATAAAGTATCATGTGATATATATACACAAAAGAATTATCTATGTCATATGAAATCAAATAAATTAAAGAGAATAATAGGGATGGTAAATACTCTAGAAAAAAGAAATATGGTAGATTTGTTGAAGGGAAGAGTTTATTTTTCATCTTGAGATAATTGTGGGAATTAACACCTTGATACTTTCCAAAAAAGTATGGGTGTTTTCTAAAATTGTAGAGACAAAGACCACCAAGACTGTGATTAAAATGGAAATAAATAAACTACTAATGTTTAATGCTTAAATTTCAAATATATGAGACTTTATGCAAATGAATTTCTAGGTGTCAAGGAAAATTTCCCCAGAGAAAGGAAATGGAGTAATGCCAAGCGTATAAGGATAAAACTAATGAAATTGAAGTTCAAAATGATGTGGTGGTAGGTACTTTAATAGTTTTCTAAATATTTCCAATGATTTATTTGATTCTAGATCAACACAGTATTTTATATATTCACAGTTTTACAAGAAAATTAGACATTTAAATTTTGATTAAATAATGGAGTTGTCTGTCAAAACTCATAATGGAAGTATTATTTAAATATATATGTTTTAATATTTACTCTTTATAACATAGAAATGAGCAATAGTTTATGACTATATAATCAAACCCACGAATGACTTTGATATAATACTTGTTATTAATTGCATCTAAAATTATGATGTGAAAATATATTATAAGAAGAATTACGTTCCAATTTTTGATAATGATATAGATTACCTTATCTCTAGAGTAGAAACCTTTCCATTTTATTCATTTATAGACCCACCCATAGTAGATATACTGAATTCAATTCTTGGTTAGGAAGAGAATAAAATATCTTTCAGTGAGGAAAGAGATTTTCAAAATTATTTTTACATATCATGCAAGAATACATTGACGTGTTTCCAGAATATTTATTTAAACATACTTAAAATAATGAAATTGAGTTGTTTATTTATTTTATTCATAGTGCAATGATTATATAAATTACTATTTATATAATAGAGATAGTGGAATTAGTGTAGCTGAAGAAAAAAACTAGAGGAGTTAAGTAGTAAAGGGTTTATTAACCCTATTGTTTTTACATGAAGAGAACATATTCTTTTTGTTACGAAGAAACATATATCTATGAGACATTTCATTGACTACAAAGAGATATATGATATTAAAATAAATAATCGGAATCCTCTTCCTTTCATTGATGACTTATTTGATCAACTTTACGGAGCCCAATATTTTTCAACGATTGAAACGTTAGGTGGAACATGCTTTGATTTTGAACAATCATTGTCTTCTTAGAAAAAATGGGATCTATAAAGATCTTGTGTACATCGATCTAGAAAATATAGATATATAAATTTTAATGGAATGTGAAACATAATTACTTTTTCAACTCGTTTCGAAAACATCTTTATTGGAAATAATTAAATGTTTTTTGTGAGATGATGAGAATCTTCAAAAGAAAGTTAAAGCTGTGAATGGTGGTAATTTTCCATACTTTGTGTGTAATGATGGAATTCAGAAAATTAGGAGAATACAATGTGTTCCCTAAATAATCGAGATAAAAATAGTGTTATTGGATGATTCTGATAGTTCTATTTTTTATACACCTTGGTAGCACTAAGATGTATAGAGATTTGAAGGAACATTTCTGGTGGGATAACATGATGTGGAAATTTTTTGATTATCTATCAATATGTTTAGACATTCCATAGGTGGAGGCTGAAAGATAACATCCTAGAAGTTTCATTCTACCATTATATATTTTTACATGAAAATGGGATGATTTCAGTATGTATTTTCTCATCATATTTCAAAAAAACCAAAAGAAATAATGATGTACTATAGGAGATTTTTGATCCACTTACCAAATCTGCACATTTCCTCACTATGTGGGAGGATTTTCCACAAGTTTTCCTTTGAAGACTCTATATTAATTATGTTTCAAGACTTCATGGAGCACCTATTTATATTGTGTATTATCGCAATCCAATATTTGCATCGAAATCTAGAAAAGTCTTCAAAAAGCATTGGATACCGATCCTCGTTTAAGAATTGCTTATCACCATAAAACTGACGAGAAATCTGAAAGGATGATCCATAATATAGAAGACATGTTGAGATCATTATCACATGAATTTCAAGGTATATGTGATCAATATTTAACATTTTTATAGTTTTCCTACAACAATGGTTTCTGTCCTAGTAATCAAATGGCACTATATAAAGTATTGTATGGAAAGAGATATCGTACACCAACTTGTTGGCATGAAGTTAGTGAAATGCAGCTTATTGAACCAGAGCATGTGGAGGAAACAAAAGAAAAGGTAATGACTTTTTAAATTATTATCAAATCATTTAAAATTAGGAAAAAGAGCTATACAAATAATCGAAGGAAGTATTTTGAATTTCAAGTGGGAGATCATGTTTTCTTAAAAGTATATCCATGGAAGGGTGTAATGATATTTGGGAAGAAAGTGAAACTGAGCCCAATGTACATTGTATCTTTTTAAATTCTAGAGAGAATTACACCTATATATTATTGTTTGAAAATTCCTACAAGACATACTAATATAAACAATTTTTTACACATCTCTTTGTTATGTAAGTACAATCCATACCCAATACATGTACTCACTTCTAAAGGAATATAATTACATCCCAACATATCTTACTGTGAAGTAACTATTTAGGTTTGGGACACAAAAGAAATGATGATGAGGAGTTTTATGACTTGGTAGGTAAAGGTACATTGGAAAAATCATATAATTGAAGAGGTGACACGGGATATTGGGGACATTATGATGAAGATCTAGCAAAATTGTTTTGTTGGGTGACTATCTTGAAAATCGAAGGATGATTTTTTTGTAGGAGGGAAGAATGTAATGATTCATAACTCTATCAATGAAATTTACCTTCTTATGTTTATATAGTATATATGACATAAAATAATATATAGAACAAAATAAAAACATCTTAAATGAATAATGAATTAAATAAGATGTATTTCAAGAAGTTAAGGATACTATACTGATGAAATAGTAACTTGACCTTACGAATAGTAATATGAGCCTTTTGAATATTAAATCACACTAATTAATAGTAACATCACCAATGAAAGTATAAATAAAATTAGGAACCTCATAAATGAAATTATCAAGTAATTATATCATAGTATAAGTGAATTAACATTTAAAAATGGTTAAATTAAGTGTTGGTATTTTTGTAAGTCATAAATATTTAATTACATTTTTTATTAATAAAATTATTTAAAATAAAATATATTTATATAAAATATATTCATAAATTAGTATTCTTTTCTTATGATTTTATGATAGTTTTATGAGACCTTAGTTAATTTTTGAAATTGTTATAAAATCAGTTATAAGTCCAAAATATGTATTTTTCTAGTAAATGATGATTTTAATAAAAAATAAATTTTATAATATTTAGAAAATTATTTTCAAAAAAATGTAGTATTTTTTTGAAATCTACACATTGGAAAATGGATAGGGTGAATTTTTATGATTTTTCTAAAATACATGATTTTTTTGTGAATAGTAAAATATGATAATTTACGGTATAAATACATTATAAGTTAAATACAATATTCCTTAAGTAATCACTGATATAAGAACCATAATCTTGAACCCACCTCCATTATTTTAATATATTTTCTGATTATTTTATAACTATTCATATTCTTATTTTAAAATAATATTCAAAGGAATAAAATATTCAAAAATCACCCCTCTCCTCCACTATAAATACCAGCCCTCATCACCACTTCTCATCACACCTTGATGACTTTAATGTTGTAAAATTTATTCCTAATATTCTCCCTGAGACTCTCCCCCACGTTCAAGAGCTCCTGGTCTTAATAAATTACTAAAACCAATCCCATTAATGAGGTTCTCAAGGAAGAGTATTCAAGAGGTAAAGTCCTCTTCAATTTCCTTTTCATTTTTTCATGTGGTTTCCTTTTATTTTTACCTCCTAACCTCCTCTATCCAAATTATAATGAAAAATAAAATATCATCTATATACTACAGTTTATTCTTGTCCACAAAATACCCTTCCTCAAACTTCATTTTTCTCCCTTTTATTGTAATAATGAAATCATCGTCCATGAGGTTCTAATTTAAAACCTTCATGGACGACGGATTTTCGTTCATCAATTTCTCTTTCAAGTATGGAAATGAAACCATTTTTATGATTAAAAAACTATAATATATGTATTAAAACCCTTTTTCTATTCTGGATGTATCATATTTACCTAATACTAAATGAAAAAACAAAATGATTTGTTTTGATCAATAACCGCCGTAATAATCTAAATGATTATCACTAAATGTATTATCCAGTGATTCATCCTCATACCATATAACCTAATTATATATGTATAAACATTCACAAATTATAATTTTCATCAGTAATATATATTTCAAATTCTAGAAGAATTATATCCAATTACATAAACTTACTTATAAATAAGTGAACTGGTCATGAATACAACGAATACAAATGCTCCTGAGCAATAAAATCGTATCTTATAACTCATCAAAATGGCCATACATTAACATAATAAAATTATAATAAATAAAATAAATTTATATGAGGTTATTATCTAATTAATTAAAGGATGTAATTTTATTATTTTGCATGTTAAGGTTATGTTTAGAACACATTTGGACATAAGGTAAGTGTTTCTTCTTGAACCTCCTTTTTCATTTGGGTTGTGATTTCTCTCTCTATACAGAAATTTAAATCATCATTATTTTTATATAATTCTTATAAATTATACATATATATTACAAAATTGTCTGTCTAATTTATTTCATTATTATTTGGTGTGATAGTAAATGTTTTACAAGGATCCCTTCTCGTTTCTTCCCAATATGCAATCCTGATTCTTGGGAACGTCTCGATTTGTTTCCCATTTTCAAGTAACATCAATAATTTCTTTTAATAAAATATTTTTTTTGAAATAAATAATCTTTTCATGAAAAAAAAATATATTTTTAAATTTCTAGTTTTATAAAAACAATCATGATAAATAAAAATGATTTTTTTCAAAAGAACTCATCTTTGTAAAGTAAAAAAGAGTATTTCTCTAAAGAATTCATTGATGATTTTATTTGAGTATTTTCATATATTTCAACACATATGTTTAATTTTATTCTTTATTGAGGTATATATCTTATTTTTATCATCCAACATATTTTATTAAATTATTTACGATCAAATTGACTTTGGATTTTTAATCTTGATACCATTCACCTTACTACCCAGAATTGATAGTGATTATGTTTAATAATTGGGGAATGTTTTTTATATTTCATGTGTATATGTTTTTTATGTTTATCACAATTAATATGAGGAGTTAATTGGACTTATTATGTAATGAATGTGGAATAATATAACCCCTCAATGCATTGGTAGGTCTCATAAGACAAACTAGCCTACGTTTTTTACCCATTATGTAGGGGGTCTTAGTCAAGGCCTTCATGGTATGATTTTGATATATGGAATTTTCTATTCCCTCATTATGAAACTAGTGATTGATTATCCATGAAATTAATCAAAATGTATAATATCCATAGTTATGTTTTATTATGAAATTATTTAATTAGATTTTAATTACTATCATTTTATGCTCGAGATTATGTTTAAATGGAATGATTACTTTTAGTTATTCACTATTCTTTTTATTTATTCTTATACTATATTAATTACCCTTATTGGGAATCTGATATCACCCCTTTCTTATGTTTTATTTTCCCATAGGATGTAAAGATGAATATTATAAATTAATTTTACGTATTATCTAAGAGTTAAGGATGTTTGAAATGGAATATCTATATTGTTTTTATATTCAATGTTGCAATGTAAAACTTATATTGGTATATGGTTTTACTTTTCTACCTAACTTTTTGATCCTTGAGGATTCAATTCCTTGGTATCAAACATGTGTAATAAAGTAAAGAACCAAATTTGGTATACTAGGGTCTTGTTCTTTACATGTAGGGTCATTTTTATTTTTGGGAATAAAAATGTTTTATGGTAAAAAAGATTTACCACATTATGGGTAAAACAATGAAAAAAGTTAATGGTAAAAGGTAAAAGATTAAAATACCTGAAAAATAAAAAATTAATTGGATGGTTGATGTGTTTATATTCCATACACATCCCTTAAAATATTAATTATCAATATAATCCATTGGAATTATTTCCACCCAAATGTGGTTGGATTCATATATAAAATAATCAATATTTAATCACTTAAACCCACCTCTCCTCATGTATAAATAACACTCCTCACCACCACTGTTCCTCTCAAAATTATTTAAGATACTGAAATATCATCCAAAACATCTCATCCCCACTATTTCTTCTTCAAAGTGCTTAGGGTCTTATCCAATGAAAAATTATATGGTATTTAATGGATCCTTCAAAGAGGTGATATTAAAGAGGTAATTCTCTTAGACAACCCCTATTAATTTCATTTCTTCATCTAATTTCTCCTCACCTAATGAACCAATTAATAAAAATTAAAATACCATGAATATACATTAATTATATTTTTAATGGAATCTCTTATATCCATCCATTTTATTACGTACTCTTATTCAATTAAATTATACCATTGTCCAAATTATGTAGATTAATTGTATCTGTGGATAATGATTTTTAGTTATCCATTTCAATGTTCAAGGTTGGTCATAAAAGTATTATTATTGATACATAAATTGTAATTTTTACATTATATCCTATTTCATGTTCTGAAACTAATATATAGTCATAATAATTAATAACTTGAAACTAGTTCATTGTGGTTGGAAAAACAGCCAAATTAAACATAACATTTATCATTAAACTTTTATCAAATGTATTATACTCATAAAAGAAAAAAGATGATACATGTGACCACTTTTACTAATGTAATTTAACTAATACTATTCCATTTTTGTTCTATAGTTGTAATCCCATTTTATTTGAACATCCATAATTATACAAAATTAAACCGACTACGTAACCATGAAATGAAGGAATCCAAAAAATCAGGAAATAATAATAATTAATGGGTGGTTAGATATTATAAAAGTATCATATAAGGTATTATGAATATTATTATATATCTAGAACTAATTAATAACAATATTTAAACCCTTATAGAAAGTTAAATTATCCAAAAACTATAGGGAAGCATGAGGTAAGGGTTTGTCATCTCACTTTTACTTCTGTGAGATATTTTCCTTATTCACCACTTATTTATTTTTTGTTATGTATACAGTACCCTTTGATATATCATATCATTAATATTATTATATAAATTGTACTAAATGTTCCATTTTACAATTATTACTTTTAGGGGCTATACGATTTGAATTACTATAAAGTGGTAATGGAATTCATAACATAATTTCCATTCTTTATGTTAAACGTCAACTTATTTGATTATGCCATTATAATATTATAGAAAAAATTACTTTTCAAAGTCAAAAGCTGTATTCCAACATTTTTATGTGAATTTTTATATGGTATACATATTATAATAATTTTATCAAGTATTAATTTAGTGATATGATATTAATATGTGACTTTATATAGAAATTATATTTTAAAATTTTAACTTAAAAATAAATTTCACACCCATGTCCATGTTTAATAAAATTACGTGTACAAATTTTATAACATTTGTTTATGATTTTCTAAAATCAATTTTAATTTATGTTTTACTTTTTTCAAAATTATTTTAAAGTATTATTTTTTCATTCTCCAAATGACGTTCTTTGTAACTTTTATGACCAAAATATGAATGGAATGTGTTTTTAACTTATAAAACATGATTGGATTTTCCCAAATTCCCGATTATTTAATTATTTGATGATTAATTTATAAATTTAGATTTTTATTTTCTAATAAAATTATTTCTTTATGACGTGTTTGGGGTTTCAATTTTAATAGTCATTTTCTTAAAATAAAAATGCTATTTTACTGATTAAAAAGTGTTTTTTTAATATTTTATGATGAAATCAGGAAAGAATATTAAAGATTTATCCATAATATAGTACATTAGAAATATATTATGGGGTTTAGTGAATAATTTTTGGTGATCCCAATACATCTTATATGATGGGGTGGCCCAGTTAGCACCAGATGAGCCCATTACATCTCAAATAGTGTGTCAGCCTAGATTGCACCCGATTTGCCTACTACAACTTATATGATGGGGTGGTCTACATAGCATGGCTTGAAGCCGTTATAGATTTAGGTTCAACCAGATTGCACTAAAGTTCATTGTTTAATGATTATATTGAAGTTTGGATATATGGTTATTCCATTAAAAATGGTTTTTAAATGGTTTTATTAATTTTTTTCTCTTTGATTTCAATGTGGGCTTTTTTTCTTGTTATGGGGTTTAAGGATTTTTTTGAGATAAAATTATGTATGATTTCATGTGAATATAATTTATTTCAATAGATGAATTAACTTTTATATAATGGTAAATATTGCATTGGTTTTCGTTTTTTCTTTCAAAATATTAATGGGTTTATTTCATTATATCCCTTATTGGGAGTTTTGGGATCATACAATGGTTTAAAAAATCATCAAATTTTAACAAATATTAGAGACAAGGATGAGTTAAAGATCAAATCTATGAAGATATGTCATCAAAATATAAAAAATAATTTCAACAAGATTCCTTTGCTGAAAAAAATTGGATACATTGAATAAGTGTCCACATGTAATGTATGTGTTTCCTATGTAATATTTTATATTAATTCGCTAAAACTATAAACCTAAAATATTCTCAAGAAATTTATAATCTAAATTATAGTTTAAAATTACTATAATATTTAATTTATAAGTTTGGTTCATTATATCGTGAGTCGGTCAACTATCCCCATGATGGCGTCATGGCCTCTCACTATTCATGGAAGCCCTGTCATAAAGTCAATGGATATTCCATCTCATTTACACTCCAGGATCTCAAGGGGATATAAAAACCAACTAGAACATGGTTCTAAGCCTTCACTTACTGATGGTTAGAAACCATGAGACGAATTAAGCCTTTCATTGTCCCATTCCAGAACACAAAAACTTCCACTGAAGGTCTTTGTATGTATTTACCACACTAGGATTAGAACCTATGTAAATGTGTGAAACTCTCTCATCACCTCCTTCTGCATTTTGATTCATTCCACCATCCATCCCTAGAAAATTATTATGTTATTTCCTCATTCAAAAACAACATCTGGAGAATCGTATGAGGATATCTGGTCATGAAAGATCTCACATTTGATGTCCCATGATAGAGACTCTCTCACACACTAGAGAAGCAGAGTCAACACCATAGAATCAAGAGACTCTATATCCTCCTGCTCAACTAGGTTATGCCAAAACGAAGCTAAATTCTCAAAATATTTCTGCACTAAAAAATCATGGTAAATCTTACCAAGGTAATATAAAATCACATTGGATTTATCTAATTTATAGAGAATATTGAAGTCGTAGACTTATTGGAAGTCCAACCTACACCTTTTCCTCATGTTCAAGTCTCTATGTGTGAAGACATACCTCAAGCTCTGATGGTCTTTGTAAATAACAAATCACACTCTTGGAAAATATTTTTTCCACATCCTCAAATAAAATAATACCACTCCAATCTCTAGGACATCAATCATGTAGTTCTGCTCATGGGGCCTCAACTCCCTTGATCCATATTTCATAATCGCATACCTTTGCAACAATTCATAGCTGAACCGACCTCTTGCACCATTTCAATACACTAAATAGTCTATATAACTATTTAGTTAGGTCAATGGATACCCTTTTTCATTAGGGTGGTTAAAGAGGATATAATAATACATAATTCTACCACAAACCTCTTGTGGTACTTGGAAATACAAGAAAACTGTACACATTTGACATGCTCTTAGGTGGATCCACAACAATCATGAAATCAATATTCTCTAGCTCCAAAACTAATCCTTGCATTGAAATTACATTCCCCAGGGAGTGGACATCATGGATCTAGAACTGACACTTGGAGAACTTACACTAAATATGGTGTTCATGAAAAAACTATATGTCCTTACTCAAGTGCTCTGTATATTTCATTGCTGGCGTAGAGTATATGAGTATTCCATTGATGAAGAAAAAACATAATGATCCATTTACAACTTGAATATTTGGTTTATAAAATACATAAACATGGTGGGGGTATTCTTCACAGCAAATGAAATCACCAGGATATCATAGTATCTGTAGAGACATCAGAATGATAGCTCTAGAATACCAGTAGCATAAACTCTCAAATGGTGGTAGTTGGACCAGAAAAAATCTTCATGAACCCTCTCTCACCTCAAAAAATGGTTAAATTTGTCATAAATCTATGTAAAGGTGTAATTTTTTTTATTGTGTCTTAGTTCAAGCGATGGTAATCGTCATTGAGTTGCAAGCACCCATCCTCCTTTTTCATGAAAAATTTCAGAACTAGTTAGGGGGTACACTGGGTCTGATAAATCCATTCTCTCAAAGGTCCTTCAACTACAACTGTATCTCTTGGATCTCAGTAGATTCCATATTATATTTTATAAAATAAATTGGATTGGTTATAGGATGAAGGTTGACAAAAAAACAACATCTCCCGCCTCAGAGGTAGTCCTGCAACATCTGTGGGGAAGAGGTCCATATAATTCTCCATGACTAAAGTAATCTAGATACCTAAAGTTTCTATTGTACCAAGGTATAAACTCATAAACTATTGCGTGATGTGACTTGTCCTATTACTCAAAAAAACCCATTGTACCTTCCATGGGATCTCTCTCACCCCTAACATACCATATAATCCAAGCAGTGCAAAGGTATTTGAATTGTTTGCGGTGACATTCAATCTAGGATCAGACCATAAAAAAATCCATACCCAATATAACCTCATAGAAACGCGTCATGATTACTAAAAGGAATCATGAGGACCACTCTCCACCATATAATATTTCACACTACCAGTTGGTAAAAGATATTAATGAAGAGTTCTCTGTAGAAGAATCAAGACAAACTGTTAGTCTAAAACCACAACATAGAGCTCAAACTCTCGCACTAAGAGCAAAGAAATCAATGAATGACTCACAAATTTATCTACAAATACTGAATAATTATTATAATAAAACACTTATCATACCTATAATAATCTCATTCACTGTTGTGTCATAATCATCCATCAACTGTAATAATATGTGGCCTTGATCGCAAAGTCCATATGCCTGATGTGGGCCACCAGGAAGTGATGGTGGAATGATCACATAGTTTTATCCACTACCCACATCACCTCCTCTTAGTGCTCCACCTACTCCTCAACCAGCTCCACCTCCCTAGAGGCCACCATTGTCTTGCCAAGTAGATCTATAGTCATGGTGTTGTCTCTAATGTGGTTATCTATCAACTATCAACCAACCCACCTCAAAATATTCAGTAAGGAAATCAAACTCTATTTAAAATCTCCCATTACATGAATAGAAACACCCAAGTCTAGGATGAAATGGTCATCTTCATGGACCCTATGTTAAATTACCATGATCTTGAGTCTGGTCATGGGGAGGTATCTTACACGGAGATAATATTGACTAGTTTTCTTTATAGATTTTGCAGATGAATCATCCCTAAAACATCCACTTCTAGCTCCAATTGTTTTGTGTTCCTTTGATAGGAATCTCACTATCAATAGAATCCACTCCACGACCTTGAAATAGGTGGAAATTCACAAGGGTACTACATTAGAACAAATATCTAGATAGGGATAGTGCTCACAATTTTGTGCACAAAGGTTTCCATCCTGAATCATATCGTGGGAGTACATCAAAAGGTCTACGAACCTCTCATCATACTAAACCAACATCACCTCTCTTTTATTCAGCTTCATAATATCCTAAATCTTATCCAAGAACAAGCATTAGGGGTACTAATATTTATAGAATATCTACTGGAAGTCAACGCAGGATATTTTTGAGTCATCATGGATCTATGTAACTTGACTCTACCAACGTCCAGATGCTCCCACGAAAAGGCTAGATTCCAGTGCAAAAAACTGATTAGTCGGTGTCTAGATAATCCTTAAGACATGGATTAATGAGTCTATCCATTCCTTTTATGATGGGTGATTAGGATCACCATAGATTCTTAATGACCTATAGTATAGTAACTCATAGAGTACACTAAGAATGTATGCATCCTCAGCCTTCATTGTTTGTATGATATTCTCCTCAATAGGTGGTGGTGATGTTACCTATCCACCGGTATGTAGAATCTCGCAGGATGAATTCTAAACCATGGATTCATCACTCATCATATCAACACCATGATTTAAAACTTGTAACCTAGCTAGATGGCGTCATGAAGACATCCTGAAAATTTAATAACGACATACCACAATTAGATGAGAATGTATACATATAAATATAATGGGGATATCAATTAGTAAGGATAGTAAAAGTACTCAAACATATGTAGTTTATGTACCTTTATCCATACAATCAATGTCTCGGTATAATGAGTCAACAAGAAGGTATTCAACAAGTTGATGAATGGATAAGTCGGACCCTCACACTGTCACTGGGTTATTAATATTGAAAGCCTCACTAGAGACACATTGATACTATTTTTTTATGTCCCAAACAAATACTCATAAGGGGACTACTTAAAATGCCTTATTAATGAATGTACTCCTCGGAGTCCAATCTTGTAACACCCCGAGCTTCCATGATACGCTTCTTATTCAATAATGCAATAGCTTGCATTGTACGCAACTTCGAGTTCTAAAACACCGCGACTAATCAAAGTAGCCGTTATGAATAGTAATAACCACTTTTTAAAATTATAGAAATTTTATATTTCAAAATGGACTTCATTTTTTTATTCGTAATATCGAAATTAGCCTATGTTGAATTTTTTGTATTTTTCTGAGAACTTCTAATTTTTTATGAATTGTGAAAAATACATAAAAACATCTTTTTTAATAAAAATAATGTATAGTGATAAATTATACTATTTAGTGGTTTTAAAGTATAATTAGAATATATTTTTACCATTTTATCCAATGGTGGTCATTAGAATTAATTTAACATTGAAATTGGACATAAACAATTGTCAATCTTTTGATATAAATTGTTTCTTAAAACACACTATTTGTTGTGACAGCGGGAATTAATTATAAAATGAATTAATGAAACTTATAAGTTTGGAATTTTGTAAAATATACATCATTTTTGAAATCGGAATATCAATTATAGCTTAGGGTGAAATTTTGGCATTGTTCTGAAAAACTTCAATTTTTGATTAATAGTGAAACCATTAAGTGGTAGTTCAATAACTGATTTTTCATTTAAATGAAATATTATAACTTCTGTGATTTGATATTCAAAAATCTTACATACATGGTTGTCATTAAGAAGTAAAATGTGGTTCAATGAGATTAAATTTTTTTTGGTGAATAGTAACTTTTAAGTTCTTAATCGCGATTAGAGGTAATTAGTGTAGTTTAAGGTAAAAATAATGTTTTAATAATATGATATGAACATGAAACTTGTCCTACTCCTATTGGATGACTCATGGACGGCCAAGAACACCCATGGGTCAACTTGGGGACCCCATGGAGCCACTTTAGTTGGAAAATGACATTAATATATATTTATTTAATGTTAAAATTAAATTGACACAAACATGAGTTGTTTTACTAAAATAATTTTTAAGTGGGGTTACACAAGTCCACATTTTGATTATAAATATTAATTAGAAAGATAAAAATATTTCCTACATAATAGTATTTTATTTATAATTTTTAGACATTATATAAATTAAATTATTTATGACATCATGATGATGCAGAGATGACCTCATTATTTAACGATTTAAATAAAATGGAAAGATAATGTAAAATCCAAGGCTTAAACTTGTCCAAAGACTATTGGATGGGTAGATTTCAAACCCTTATCACCATAGAGACGAATTATATATGTGTGGGACCTTTAGAATCCGAAAAGCATTGTGTAATAACGTAACATTTCAATCTTTCCAAAAGAGCCCCTCCACTCCATTTATAAAAGGCCCCCACCTCTCCCACCTTATTCACACATTCAAGCCATTTAGAACGGCCAACCTCTGCCCAAATACTCTCCCAACTTCCCCCTATTACTCCTAGAAGCCTCACTTTTGGCAGAACTCTTCTCAAGGAAGCCTTTGGCTCAAATCAAAAAGAGTTACCCGATTTTGAGGTAATGTCTTCTCTAATGTTGTTTTGTTTTGTTTTTATTCTCCAACCCCCTAAACTCCTTTTATTCATTTCTTTTGTAACAACACCAGTATACTCAATATACTAGGATGTTTTTATAAGAAGGATTCGAGCCACACTTACACACACCTACATCTAATGGTTAAAAAACATATGGTTTCTGTGGATGGAGAATTTCTGCCTCACGAAACGATGATTGTTCAACACTCATATAACACCTTAAAAGGTGGCCATTAAGATGTCACTATATTTATATATGATATATAATGTGTTTATGTTTTACTTATGCTTATGTATTTCTCATTTTTTGCATACTTTATGATTTCCATTATGGGTAAAACGAGATTATTTCATTTTAGGAAGTGCAGACTACCGCCCCCTCAAAGTGATTTGAATCGTTAATGCCATATGTGGGATGTATAAAGGATGGATTAAATTGTATTATACACTATATTATACTGTAATTATATTATAAATTTATATCATTATGATTCCATTCCATTAAATACGAAATTGAAATGAAAGTAGCGTTCATGCGTACGTATGGCTTACCGTCTCCATGAACGGTGCATTTCATTTCTTACCTCTAAATGTTACGTGACATTATGAATGAATGTATATAATGGATATATATCATATATATGATATCTACATCATGAATATAATTCTGGATATAATGGATATTTCACCACATGAACAACATGAAATTATAGGAAGTTTATTTTTGACTCAAGTACCAAAGATCGACAAAACGACCGTTATTAACTTAAATAATTACATAATGTTCATAACATGGTAATAAGGGATATAAAAGGAATAATGAACATGAAAATGGTTCTTAAGTAAATAGGAATTAACTCTATTTTATTATTCAGGAGGTTAAATAACGGTCGAGTCAGGACAGGACGCAAGGTAAGTGAATTTCTTAACCCAACTTCCATTCTTTGGGTTAATCTCCTACTTTCAAATTATGTCATGATATTATTATTTCTTATTTTGTATTCTTTATGTGTAACTATAGTGAATACATATAATAGATCTATTTTATTTTAAAAATGATCTTTTTAAGGACTTCTTCTCATCTCATTTCATGGGGGCATATTTAGTTTTATACACAAATTTCTTTTATACGGTGTATAAACCCCTTTGACTTTTACGTTTATTCAAAAGGAATCTGTTTTATACGAAGCGTTTTACTATACGACAAAAGGGGAAGTTTTTTCTTTCCGTACATATGCGGTGACAATGACCTCTCCGCCTCCGTGACCATTATTTGAGTTTCAGTTTCCTCTATAAGCCATACTTTTTTTTAATGAAAAATAAATACCATGTTATACTTTTTTTTTATTTTGGTATTGAAAATGGTTTTGAAAGCGTTTTTATTATATCAATGTGTTGTATTGATATATTGTGATTGAAATGTGGAAATCTTATGTTTCCTTTATGCATGTTTTATTTGATACGATTATGTTATTGTTTATGATATGTTTAAACCTATTCATATGAGGAATTAATTGGACTTAATAAGTGACGGGTGGAGCCCGCTATAGCTCTTCGATGCATCGGTAGGTCTCATGAGACAACTAGACGTGGAATTTTCCGAGGCCCTTTCCCAATTTGATTTATGGTTTTGGCTGAGGCCTTAATCATTTTAGACGTCTTGGCCAAGGCCTTGACAAAATGTTTCAGAATGTCTGGCATTATGCATTCCATCACTATGAAAGTGTTTATTGATATTGCATGTGATTATTCGACAAGTAGAATATCCATGTGAATACATGAATGGAATTGTCTCATTTTACTTTTTCCATATTATGTTGCAGTTCATGTTTAAAAGGCTTTTGTTTTAGTTATACATTGCCTTAAATGTTTATGTTTATTTATGAAAGATTTCGCAATATTGTTATCCTTACTGATCATCTGAGCTCACCCCTTTCAATGTTTTAATATTTTCCAGGATGTGAAGAAGTATTTTATGAATGACCTGTAGGGATTGTCAGAAGAGGATATGAGGGTGGACTATGGAGACTTTGTTATTGTAGTTTTTCACTTTATGATGTAATGTAACGTTTACAAATATATCTAGTGTTTCCAAGGCTACTAAACTAATCGGTCTTTCGAGACTTGATCTTTTGTGATCATGCCAATGTTACGAAGTAATTCACCGACTCTGGGTAGATGGGGTCGGGGCGTTGCAGTTGGTATCAGAGGCAGTTTAGTACTAACCATGGAAACTAGATTTAGATAAACTCTGATTAGAGCACATAGCCCAAAGATAGACATTGAGTATTAGTATAGAAGAACTTCCTAGAATTTTGTTTTTGTAGAGATTTTGTGAGTTTTACAAGCAATACATCCCGGTCTGGATACGAGCAGGTAGAGGCAGCTCTGGCACAGATGTACCTAGGGGTAAAACCTGAAAACACCGCTTTGAGCTAGACTCGAACAGGAACTGGTGCACGACAACGGGCATTGCTGCACTCTTGGTTACGACAGTCCCGGGGGATATGCTTTGGATAATTCTCATTTTCTTTACAAACCACTATGAAGGGTTATGAGTATATACTTTCTCAAAGGAAACATTTCTTTTTATTATTATGGATTATATCCATAAATAGTTCAATTTATGCAAAGTATTTTACAAATATGGAATTATGTATTTTATTTCATAAACTAATCTAGTTTATGCCATTGTTTTGAAATGGCGCCTAGTGGAAGGAATGGAAACCGTATCAATGCACGCACTTCGTGTAGGGATTTCCCTCATGCTCAAGATAATTATGGTGGAGCTAGTGATACAACTGGTGCTGATCAGCTTCTCACCGTACTGGGAAAACTCACGCAGGTTATGAATAATAACCTTACTCGTATGGAGCACCCTGATCCGCAACGTGGAGGATCAAAGCTAGACCGTTTCATCATGAAACAACCACCAACCTTCAATGGGAGTACAAATCCTATAGTAGCTGAGCAATGGATAAATTCCTTTGAGAAAATCTTCCATGCCTTGGGGAGTAGTGAAAGAGAGAAGGTTGTCATGTCAGTTTACCGCCTCACTGGAGATGCCGATCAGTGGTGGTCGCTGATTCAAAACACAAAGGAAGATGATGACGTATCGAATATGGAATGGAGGGAGTTCAAAGTGATTTTCTTAGAAAAATACTTTCCTCGTTACCATCGAGAAGATATGGAAAGGAAATTTCTGAGTCTGAGGCATAAGGAGGATGATAATGTCGCAAAGTATGAGGCTAACTTTACAAGGTTAGCGAGGCATGCTTCCGATTATATACGTAACCCAAGGAGTAATATTGATCGTTTCTTTGATGGGTTAAAACCATTTCTCCTTCGATCTTTAGTATCAAAATCCTTCTCATCATACGAAGATATTGTCTCGTGTGCTATCAAGACAGAAAAGGAAATCTCAAAGTCTTATGACAACAAAGTAAAGCAAGAGAAGAAGAGAACGGTGGAACAAGAGACAGATAAAGGGGAAAAGGGAAAGAAGGATTTTCCATTATGTGATAATTGTTGGAAGAATCACCCTGGTACGTGCCTAAAAGGAATGGGAGTTTGTTATAAATGTGGAGAAAAGGGTCACCAGGCTAGTGATTGCAAGTGAAAGAAATAGGCTGTCAAAGTTGAATGCTACAATTGTAGGGAAATGGGGCATTATGCAAATGAATGTCCTAAGCGTCAAGGAATATTACCTCAGAAAAGGCCAAGGGATCAAGGACAATCTTATGATATGACTACAGTTGAAGAGGAATAATTAATGTATTGGTGCTTTTGGACTCAAGGATTATATTCCGGTTATAAGAATAATGTGATATATATATATATGGATTGTACTGCAGTACTTTTTGATTTCAGTAAGGTTTTAATATGATTAAGGTAATCATATTTTTTGTATGTGACAATTAGAGAAACTTTTCTTTGTTTGGGGAATCTGATGTTACAATTGATTTTGGAATTAAGAGACCTTTTAGAGAAAGTCTGGACAGAGGTATTTTGGATAACTATAAAAGTTGGAGTGGATTATGTTGATCTTTGGATAGTATTGTTTAAGGATAATGCATTTCTGAAGATTATTTTTGGAATATTAAGATACTATAGTTTTAGGAAAAGGACAACATGCAGGGTGGGGAATAACCCGTCGCGTCGGACAAAGCTGCAGGAATCGAACTCACAACCATAGTGCGACAAGCCTTTATTTCCTACCACTAGCCTACAGGAAGTCCCTGGTTATTACAAAATAGTTTTACTAATCTAAATGGTATGTTTTAACATTTGGAACCTTATACAATTAGGATAAATAGAATATTTTTGAGTTCTGTTACCATTTGGAGTAAAAGTTGGGTTTGTGGTAAAAATTTATTAACGAATGAAAGTATACATAACAAGTATTTATATTCCCTTAAGTTCTTAGTAAATCTCCTAAATAAATTCCTCAACGTTATAAAAGGTAACTTAAAACAAAAATGTTGTCGGTTAACTTTTCCAACTGGGGATTCAATGACCATTTAACCAATCACAAGTTTGTGATTTTCTTGTGGTTAAACTTTCTCCTAATCCTATTTTCTATAACTCTCCATCAGACCTTGATGGTTTGTTTCTCCTCCATATCCATATTTTCATATAATCCTAGAATGGGATATATCGGGTGACCTTTGTACTTATCTTGATTTCATTTAATGTTATATATTTATTAACCTTATTTCCGATGTGGGTTTTCCTCAAAGGTATTTTCTCTTTTAAACCATTTATTTTCAAAGAAAAATTTCAAATTGCGAGGACGCAATTTATTGAAGGAGGGGAGAATGTAACACCCTGAGCTTCCATGATACGCTTCTCATTCAATAATGCAATAGCTTGCATTGTACGCAACTTTGAGTTCTAAAACACCGCGACTAATCAAAGTAGCCGTTATGAATAGTAATAACCACTTTTTAAAATTATAAAAAATTTATATTTCAAAATGGACTTCATTTTTGTATTCGTAATATCGAAATTAGCCTATGTTGAATTTTTGGTATTTTTCTGAGAACTTCAAATTTTTTATGAATTGTGAAAAATACTTAAAAACAACTTTTTTAATCAAAATAATTTATAGTGATAAATTATACTATTTATTAGTTTTAAAGTATAATTAGAATATATATTTACCATTTTATCCAATGGTTGTCATTAGAATTAATTTAACATTGAAATTGGACATAAACAATTGTCAATCATTTGATATAAATTGTTTCTTAAAACACGCTATTTGTTGTGACAGCGGGAATTAATTATAAAATTAATTAGTGGAACTTATATGTTTGGAATTTTGTAAAATAGACATCATTTTAGAATTCGGAATATCAATTATAGCTTAGGGTGATATTTTGGCATTGTTCTGAAAAACTTCAATTTTTGATGAATAGTGAAACCACTAAGTGGTAGTTAAATAACTGATTTTTCGTTTAAATGAAATATTATCACTTCTGTGATTTGATTTTAAAAAATCCGACATAAATAGTTGTCATTAAGAAGTAAAATGTGGTTCAATGAGATTAAAATAATATTTTGGTGAATAGTAACTTTTAAGTTCTTAATCGCGATTAGAGGTAATTAGTGTAGTTTAAGGTAAAAATAATGTTTTAATAATATGAGATGAGCATGACACTTGTCCTACTCCTATTGGATGAGTCATGGCCGACCAAGACAATCCATGGGTCAACTTGGGGACCCCATGGAGCCACTTTAGTTGGAAAATGACATTAATATATATTTATTTAATGTTAAAATTAAATTGACACAAACATGAGTTGTTTTACTAAAATAGTTTTTAAGTGGGGTTACACAAGTCCAAATTTTGATTATAAATATTGATTTGAAATATAAAAAGATTTCCTACATCATAGTATTTGTTTTATAATTTTTAAAAATTAAATAAATTAAATTATTTATGACATCATGATGATGCAGCGATGACCTCATTATTTAATGATTTAAATAAAATGGAAATATAATGTAAAATCCAAGGCATAAACCTGTCCAAAGACTATTGTATTGGTAGATTTAGAACCCTTATCACCTTATCCACGAATTATATATGTGTGGGACCTTTATAATCCGAAAATCATTGTGTAATAATGTAACATTTCAATCTTTCCAAAAGAGCCCCTCTCCACTTATAAAAGGCCCCCACCTCTCCCACCTTATTCACACCTTCATGCCAATTGTCTCGGCCAACCTCTGCACAAATACTCTCCAAACATCCCCCTATTACTCCTAGAAGCCTCACTTTGGGCAGAACGCTTCCCAAGGAAGCCTTTGGCTCAAATCAAAAATAGTTACCCGATTTTGAGGTAATGTCTTCCCTAATGTTGTTTTTTTTATTTTTCTTCTCCAACACCCTAAAATCTTTTTATTCATTTCTATTGTAACAACACCAGTTTCCTCAATATACTAGGATGTTGTTATAAGAAGTATTCGAGCCACACTTACACACACCTAAATCTAATGATTAAAGAACATACGGTTTCTGTGGATGATGAATTTCTGCCTCACGAAACGATGATTGTTCAACACTCATATAACACCTTCAAAGGTGGCCATTAAGTTGTCACTATATTTATATATTATATATAATGTGTTTATGTTTTACTTATGCTTCTGTATTTCTCATTTTTGGAATACTTTATGATTTCCATTATGGGTAAAACGCGATAATTTCATTTTAGGAAGTGCGGACTACCGCCCCCTCAAAGTGATTTGAATCGTTAATGCCATATGTGGGATGTATAAAGGAAGGATTAAATGGTATTATACACTATATTATACTGTAATTATATCATAAATTTATATCATTATGATTCAGTTCCATTAAATATGAAATAGAAATGAAAGTAGCGTACATGCGTACGTACGGCTTACCGTCTCCATGAACGGTGCATTTCATTTATTACCTCTAAATGTTACGTGAAATTATGAATGAATGTATATACTGGATATATATCAAATATATGATATCTACATCATGAATATAATTCTGGATATAATGGATATTTCACCACATGAACAACTTGAAATTATAGGAAATTTATTTTTGACTCAAGTACCAAAGATCGACAAAACGACCGTTATTAAATTAAATAATTACATAATGTTCATAACATGGTAATAAGGGATATAAAAGAAATAATGAACACGAAAAAAGTTCTTATGTAAATAGGAATTATCTCTATTTTATTATTCTGGAGGTTAAAGAACGGTCGAGTCAGGACCGGACGCAAGGTAAGGGAATTTCTTAACCCAACTTCCATTCTTTGGGTTAATCTCCTACTTTCAAATTATTTCATGATATTATTATTTCTTATTTTGTATTATTTATGTGTAACTATAGTGAATACATATAATAGATCTATTTTATTTTAAAAATTATCTTTTTAAGGACTTCGTCTCAATCTCGTTTCATGGAGGCATATCTGGTTATATACACAAATTTCTTTTATACGGTGTATAAACCCCTTTGACTTTTACGTTTCTTCAAAAGGAATATTTTTTATACGAAGCATTTTACTGAACGACTAAAAGGGAATGTTTTTCTTTCCGTACATATGCGGTGACAATGACCTCTCCGCCGCCGTGACCATTATTTGAGTTTCGGTTTCCTCTACAAGCCATACTTTTTTTAATGAAAAATAAATACCATGTTATACTTTTCTTTTATTTTGGTATTGAAAATGGTTTTGAAAGCGTTTTTATTATATCAATGTGTTGTATTGATATCTTGTGATTGAAATGTGGAAATCTTATGTTTCCTTTATGCATGTTTTATGTGATACGATTATGTTATGGTTTATGATATGTTTAAACCTATTCATATGAGGAAGGCATTGGACTTAATAAGTGACGGGTGGAGCCTGCTATAGCTCCTCGATGCATCGGTAGGTCTCATGAGACAACTAGACGTGGAATTGGCCGAGGACCTTTCCCAATTGGATTTATGGTTTTGGCCGAGGCCTTAATCATTTTAGACGTCTTGGCCGAGGCCTTGACAAAATGTTTCAGAATGTCTGGCATTATGCATTCCATCATTATGAAAGTGGTTATTGATATTGCATGTGATTATTCGACAAGTATATTATCCATGTGAAGACGTGAATGGCATTGTCTCATTTTACTTTTTCCATATTATGTTGAAGTTCATGTTTAAAAGGCTTTTTTTAGTTATACATTGCCTTAAATGTTTATGTTTATTTATGAAAGCTTCCACAATATTGTTATCCTTACTGAGCATCTGAGCTCACCCCTTTCAATGTTTTAATATTTTCCAGGATGTGAAGAAGTATTTTATGAATGACCTGTAGGGATTGTCAGAAGAGGATATGAGGGTGGACTATGGAGACTTTGTTATTATAGTTTTTCACTTTATGATGTAATGTAACGTTTACGAATGTGTCTAGTGTTTCCAAGGCTACTAAACTAATCGGTCTTTCGAGACTTTATCTTTTGTGATCATGCCAATGTTACGAATTAATGCACCGACTCTGGGTAGCTGGGGTCGGGGCGTTACAATTCTTTCATCACCTGAACTAATGTGTCTCGATCTGAAACATCCCTAAGCTAGTCCCCATTGGCCAGAGGCTAGTGATAAGTTCTGAAAGGCATAACTAGTATGAGAGTAATTTTCCAAATGTACATGTAGACACACACCCCATAAACATAATTCATATGTGCAAATGAATAATAATAAAAATATGAAACATATCTAATATAAACCATTCCTGAAAACCTCTAGGGTGTTTAAGAGTTTCATAGAGTAAAATGAAAAGTAATGGAAAAAATTACAGGCCTAACTAGATAGATGTTCCAACCTAAGAAAACTAAAAAAGTAAATGCTCAGAGATCCCCTCTCCAAATGTAAAGCCCCAAACGTAGAAGCCCATAGATGGTGTATTATTTGAATACATTGGTATGATTACAAGAAATCAAATCCCAAAGGACTAATCAGTTTAACAGTCTTTGAAAATATATTACATACATAAAAATTACTTTTATATTTCAATCATAAAATACATCATAGATTATCTTTTGAGAACTCTATTATTATCCAAGATTTACCCTCCATATCAGCCATAAAACACCTGTTGTAATCCTAGGAAAATAAAACATAAGAAAACCGTAGCTCATATGCTCAATAAAGATAAAAAATACATTAAAATCTTTCATAAATATCAATAATCATTTTAGACATGTATAAAACTTAAACACAATCCTTATAAACATAAACATGAACATAATATAGTCAGAATAAATCTAATAATTCCCTTTAAATTTTCACATGGATATTCTAATAGTCGAATAATCACATGTATTATCAATAAAAAATCTTATAATGAGGGAATTCAAAAAAAATATCATAACCAAACCATAAATGTCTCGCACCAGGACCATAAAAAACCATTCTGTCAAGGCCTTATGCCAATACACTAGTTTGTCTCATGAGACCTACTGATGCATTTAGGGAATATAGAGGGCCCTCCCATCACTTAATAAGAACAATGAATTACTAATATAAAATGTTTAAAATATAACCTAAACATTCATATTAAAACAATCATACAAAATTTAAATACTTTAACCATAAATTATGAATGGTATCAGAATAACACATCCACAATAAAACATATCATAAAACCTTCAATAAAATATAGAATATTGTATTATACTAAGTCATCCTCAATTAATAATAAAATCCTAAAAAGGACGCTGAAACAGATAAAAATACTCTATTATAATCATTAAAAATATCTTGATACAAATTCCCCATTTTTGGAAATCATTTATTCAAAATCTACACACTTATAAAAGATGACATTTGAAAATAGACTTTTGTATCAAAGTGTAAAATACCACTTTGAATCCTTTGAATATAATTAAAATATTAAAACATTAATTTCCATATAAATAGATCCTTAAAAACTTTTTGAAAACATGGATATTAAAGCCTTATTTTACTTCTGTTGTGGGTTTGATTCCCGCAGACTTATCCGAAATGATGGGTTGTCACCCAACCTACGAGTTGTCATTATCATAAAACATTATTATTAAAACATTGTAAAAAATACCCTAAGATTTTTTTTTACCTTAAAAATATAATCCATTTTTAAACATAATCCATTCCAACCTTTAGACTTATCCAAAATACTTATGTCCAAACCCACAGTCCAATAAATTATAAGGAAGGTCACTGAATTTATAAAATAAACATAACAAAATGCATATCATTTTTTGTGACATACCAAAAATGTGAATAACTTAATCATGTATTTTATTAAAATATAGTACAAACCTGAATTTCCATAAAACATTATTTAATACATTCATGCTTCATTCATCCTTATGTAAAACAAAGTATTTTGGATTTACTCATTAAATTAAAAAATGTTTGTAAACTCCAATAATTATAGAATTAAAAAAACATTAATTAGTTACAAGGTGGTCAATAATATCTAATTTACTTTATCATAATAATAAATATCTCTATATCAGAAACATATTAAGGGTTATATTTCCCTCTATAATAAATTTTTTAAAATGTTTAACTTGCTACTGTGTCATTTTACATGGTACCATAAAATCTGAAATCATTAATGATATAGAACTATAGTAAAATCCTTATATACTTCATAATTATTATAACCAGTACATTTCTAGTACAATATTATAATAAAATAATTCTTGAATATACATATTAATCATTATGCTTCATCTTTGGCAGTATCATAACTTGATCATAATCTAACAGCATTATATGGGGTATATTCCTTTGATGATTGGGATATTGATTCACATAGTGTCCCATATCCTTATATTTAAAGCATTTTACACTGGAAAGATTTTTATTACACTTTCAATCATGAACATGGTGTCCCTTTTCACTAAAATTATAACAAACTCACATTCCCTTCAATCATTTACATGGGTGATTATTTCCATAGTTATAACATGGGGGAAAATCATTCATTCCCTTCTTCCCTTTATCCAAATTTTTCTATTCCAGCCTCTTCATCACTTTGTTACCTTAAAAATCAAAAGGACACTGATAATTTTTTACTCATATTATTAAAAAATGATACTATTTTCTCATATGATGAGACTACATGGGAGACTATTTACAGTCAAAAGTTTTTCATAAGACAATGAAATATATGATCCTTATTAGATTGTAGATAATTTGAATTGGTGGAGTTATCATTCCTTCTAGTAAGCACTATTTAGATTAGATATAATATACTGGATTAACTTATAATGTTATTTACATTTTATAAATCAAAATATGGTATAAAACATAACATAAATTTATGCATCGTAAATCATAGAATCATAAGCTATGGTTACTTTTAGGGAATGTTTAATTTTAAATCCTTTATAATAGTATGTAAATAAAATGTTAATTATACTAAGTATATCCATTTAGAGTGTCAAACCAGGTCTTTAGTGACACTCATTGTCATGTAACATGTTACCCTGACTGAGGCACAAAAAACCATGTCGGAGTTGTTACTCTTAGGTACATCTATGCCAGAACAAAATCCACTAGTAGTATCCAGACATGGATATATTTATTGAAAAATCCACATAATTTCTATTTAAGAAAAAATCTAAGTTGTTCTTCTATAATAATTATTAAATAATATCTTAGGGTTATGATCTCTAATCTAAGTACTCTAAATCAAATTTTTAAGGTTTTTTCTAAACTTCCTATAATACCAACTGTAATCCCCCAGCCCTGAAATCTTGGCGATAGTACGTTATTTTAATACATTTTAATTATTAAATGGAATACAATCCCAAAGGATGGATCATTTTAGTAGTCCAGGAAAATATATTACATACATGAACTTTACATTACAATTTCAAACCTAAAATACAACACAAATAATCCTTTGAGAATGACATTATTCTTCTAGAGTAACTCGACATAGCAATCATTAAACACTTCTTGGAATCCTGAGAATATAAAACATAATAAAGGGGTGACCTCATAATCTAAATATGGATAAATAATACAGTATAATCTTTAATAAATAATTATAAACTTTTATGGAAAGTATAAAACTAAAACACATTCTTTATAAACATCAACATGATAGAGAGAATAAATCAAATAATTTCATTTAAATTATCACATGGATATTCTAATATTTTAATAATCATATGTAATATCAATAACTAATCTCATAATGAGGGAATTCATAATGCCAAAAATCATAACCATACCATTAAGGCCTCATGCCAAGACCATAAATAACAGTATGATCAAGGCATTGTGCTAAGACAGTAGTTTGTCTCATTATACCTACAAATGAATCAAGGGGATATAGTGGTCCTAACCATAACTTACTAATTTCAATGTATTCCTCATATGAAAAGGGTGAAAGATAACGTAAACATTGATATTAATACTCGAATACCAAATGTTAATACTTTATCCATAAAATATGAATGATATAAAAATAGAACATCCACATTCAAAAATATCATAAAACCTCAAATATAATATATAAGATTGCATCATACTAAATCAAACTCAATAAAGAATAAAATTCTAGAAAGGATGTTGAAAAAGATAAAAATACTCAATTAAAATCATTAAAAATATCATGAAACAAATTCCCCTTTTTATTTGAAACCATTTATTCAAAATAAACAAACTTATAAAATAATACATTTGAAATGATATTTTTGAATCAATGTATACCATACCAATTTGAATATTTTGAAAGGAATTAACATTTTAAAACATTATTTTCCATATAAATAGGTCCTTAAAAACATTTTAAAAACATGGAAATTAATGATAAATATTTTAGAATAATAAATCTTTAAAAAATTTAAAATTATGTTTTAGTTAAATATTCCCTTACATAAAACCTTAAAAATGTTCCTTTTGAAAAAAAATATTAAAGAAACATGGACATAATTTATAAATATATCCCAGTAAATACGTAGGTATAAAAAATCTCAGATAATAACGAGATTGCATAATTAACCCTTTACATGTACTTTCCTTTAGTAGAGGGTGTGTTAACCTCCCGTATAATGGTTAAATTTTGTTATTAAAAATACCGATAGCATATCCATATTTATTATATCATATATGACCCTCTTATATCATTTTGTTAATAATATTGTTTGTATTACCATTGTTTGGGGAGTAAAAAACTTCATTTCTAATGAATGTTTTGTTGTGTAAGTAATGTTTATTATGACTATGATGTATTTTTTTAATATATATAATGATATAAAGTTCATAATTATTATTTTCACTCATTATATAAATTTTTTTCATAATTTAATGGTAAACATGGAGAATGAATCTCACTTCATCCTAGAGAACATAGACCGTACATACACATGGCCAACAATATCAAGACCTTGATGGTCAAACAGCATGGAATTGGATGGTATATTAATTATACAGATTCATTGTCAAGTTATATTCATTATTTATATCCAATGTATTAATCATTATACTACATCCAAATAATGTAATGTTGAATAACAAATTACACCATGTCATGGAGATGTTAAGATGTATGTACGCACAGGTGGTGAAATTTTTATTCATATGACGGATAAAATGAGGAATATGGTTGTCTGATGACTATGATAACATCTCAGTATATGGATGATACTAGATTTATTACTTTGGTATGGAAACAACATAGAAAGAGGAAGTAGAAGTAGAAAAGAACTTTAAAAGTGGAGATAAAACAATTACCACTTTTTCGGGTATCACCTTTTGAGTTAAACAAAAGGACTCCTTGGGATGGCTTTCTTCACAATGTATGACCTTTAGGATGTAGTGAGGGAAGCTGGGAGAGAAAATGGGGAACTTTAAGAAATTATCAAAATATCGAATTAATATAAATTAATTTTTATCACAAAATGGATCCAAAGTAAATTACATCGAAGAAAATATGATGATTATTTGAAATCCTTTCAAGAAATATAATTTCGAAATGTTTTTATTATATGGTGAGCCTTATAATTTTCATTTATCCTAATCTAATCTATTTAATTTTAATTTTGGTAGTAATATTCCAAATATTAAATGGTTATAAATATTAACTTTTATGGTATAAATTGAACATAAATGGACACTATATATTATTTTAGACCTTATAAGAATACCTTTTTTATTTTAATAGATTTTTATCATTTTTGAATAATTTAATAAAATGATATTTTTATAAAATATTAATATTGTCAATTTTTTAATTATTCATTAATTTGAATGTAAATAAAATCTAAATAGAAAGATAACATCAAACCAAATCATTAAATACACTTCTAACATTTCATATTAACCTATAATTTTTTTTGATCACTTCAATTATGTTGAATTATGTTTCTTTTAATATTTTAAAAAACAATTATTTGATATTCCTATTAATAAAACAATTACTTCTTTACTATTTTGTCATTATTTTGGGTTATTATTTTGTCTCTAAAAATTATAAATAAATTAATATGAGGAAGATAATTATTTTAGATTTCTTGAGACTATTCAGGATCAAATTTTACTCTAGGTTATCCTTATATTATTATTATTTAAATTATATTAAATGAGAGTGTAACACCTTGTCACATTGTTTAATTTTAATAATATATTTGTCATTTTCATGGAAAAGTTTCAATTAAATGATTCTAAATTGGCCATTGTGATATCTTTTCCATTATACTAATAATATTTAGGGATTACTTAATTTTTCATATTTTATATCATTTAATAAATTATTATTTATTTTAAAATCAAATTTATGTGAATTTTGATAGTATTTATTATTTGAATTTTTAGAAAACCATAACAAATTGATTCATAAAAAACTACATTATCTTATCCATAATATGTCAATGTCATTAAAAAAATTCATGTATGGCATAAAATGTTTCAAATTTAAATTTATTTTAATATTTTTAATATCATTAAATTTATTCTTCTTTCAATAAATTAATTACTACATAATCATTGTGTCACCATTTAATTTAATTATTTATTTTCTAAAATTATAAATAAATCACCATAATGCAGATAAAAATGTTTTCTTTCTACTGAAAATTTATATTTATAAGGCCCCAGCCTTAAACCTTACTTAATATTGAATTAAATGAATAATTCACATTGAGGATCTTTTCAGGTTTAGAGTTTTAAAGAATTAGAACATAACTATTACATCTTAAAAGATTACAAAGTAGACACTTCTACTAAGTCTCCATTAAATAAAAACCCTTAAAAAGAAAGATGCCTAGATTCCATGTTTTAGATAGCCTGAAATTCCCTTGATCCCATCCTTGACCTTATTCCACTTTAAGTCCTGTGAAAAACATTTCGAAAAAACTTGGGGTGAGCATAAAAAGCTCAGTAAGGGATACAAAAATAATGAAAACTGTTAGTTTTTCAAACATCAAGTAAACCATGTATACTATATCAAAGTAATACCTTCACCTTCATGAAGTAGTAAAAAAAAATCTTCACTGAATAAAGTATCATTACTTACCTTTTTGTAACCAAAGGATTACCATAAAACCCATATAAAGAACACATATAATATATAAATGTAACTTGGGACATAAACATACTTAAGTGGAATAACCATACGGTCGACTTCCACACATATCACTTAATGGAATAGCCATACGGCCAATTTCCATACATACTTAATGGAATAGCCATACGGCTGACTTCCATACCCAATGCATTGGAGGTTATAACGTAACCACCCGTCCTGGTATTCACGGCACCACCCGTCATATGGTTTATAACGTAACCACCCGTTAAAATGTCCAAGTACCAATATAAAATCATAAAACATAAAACCAATATAAAGGAATGATAACATTTCCACATTTCAATCACAATATATCATAAATATATTTACATAATAGAATCCTTTTTCAAAACCATTTTCAATACCAAAATACATAAAAGAGTATATGGTATTTATTTTATTCTAAAAACATTACGGCTTGTTGAGAAAGCCAAAGATCAAATAATACTCGCGGCGGCGGAAAAAGGTCGTTGTCACCGCGTACGTTAAAAAAAACATTCCTTTTTGTCGTTTAGTAAAACTCTTCGTAGAAAATGATTCCTTTTGTATAAAAGTAAAAGTCAAAGGAGTTTATACACCGTATAAAAGAAAGTTGTGTATAAAACGAAATATGCCTCAATGAAAGTAGATTGAGACGAAGTCCCTTACCTTGGGTCCGACTTGACTCGATCGTTCTTTAACGTCCTGAATAATAAACTTTAGTTAATTTATACATTATTAAGAACCTTTTTAAGGTTCATTATTCTTTTTATATCACTTATTTCCATGTTATAAACATTATGTAACCATTTAAGTTAATAATGTTTGTTTTGTCAATATTTGGTTCTTAAGTCGAAAGTTGACTTCTTACAATTACATGTTGTTCGTGTGGTCAAAAGTTCTTTATATCCAGAATGAAATTACTGATTTGGATATCATATATATCATATATATCCAACATATACATGTATTTATAATATTACATAATCATTTAGAGGTAAGAAATGAAATGCACCGTTCATGGAGACGGTAAGTCGTACGTACGCATGAACGCTACTTTCATTTCTTTGTCGTATTAGTGGAATTAAAACTAAATGAGAGGTATGTATATTTTAATTCCAGAATTATATTCATCATTTAGATATATCATTAATTATATATATACATTATATACATGTAATTTTAATAGTACATTACATATGGGGATAAGAAATGAAATGCACCGTTCATGGAGACGGTAAGCCGTACGTACGCATGAACGCTACTTTCATTTCTATCTCATACTTTAATGGAAAGAAATAATAAATATATAGAGGTATATTATAATTCCAGTATAAAATCATATATAATAACTTTAAATCCATCCTTTACACGTCCCACATATGGCATTAACGAATCACATCTCTTTTAGGGGGCGGTAGTCCGCACTTCCTTAAATGAAGATATCGTGTTTACCCATAATGGAAACCATAAAGGTATGCCAAAAATGAAAAATACAGAAGCTTAAAGAAAACATAAACATATTATATATCATATATAAAAATAGTGACATCATAATGGCCACCCTTGAAGGTGTTAAATGAGTATTGAACAATCATCGTTTCGGGAGGCAGAATTTCGCCATCCACAGAAACCGTATGTTCTTTAACCATTTGATGTAGTTGTGTGAGAGTGTAGCTCAAATAAATATTATAACAGCATCCTAGTATATTGAATATACTGGTGTTGTTACAAAAGAAGTAAATAAAAATAGTTTTGAGGGTTGCAGAAGCAAAATAAAACAAATGAACAAGAGAGAATGAATTACCTTTAAAAGTGTAACTCCCTTTTGATTTGAGCCTAAAGGCTTCCTTTGAAAGGATTCATCCCAAAGGGAATCCTCTAGGATGAGGAGAGGGATGTGGAGAGAGTAATTGGGCAGGGGTTGGCCGAGCCAACGGCTTGAGAAGTGTGTGAAAAGAGGTAGAGGTGGGGGCCTTTTATAAGAGGAGAGGAGGGGCACTTTTGGAAAGTAAAGGAATATTACTTTATTTGAAAATGTCTTTCGGTTTTAAAAGGTCCCAAATTGATATACTTCGTGGATAAGGTGATAAGGGTTCGAAATCCACTCTTCTAATTGGTTTTGGCCTTGTGTAGGTTTTAGATTTTTCATTATCTTTCCATTTTATTTAAATCGTCAAGTAATGATGTCATCGCTGCATCATTATTATGTCATATATAATTTAATTTATTTAATGTATAAAAATTATAAAAAAAATACTATGATGTAGTAAATAGTGTTATCTTTCCAATGGCTATTTATAATCAATATCTGGACTTGTATAACTCCACTCAAAAAGTATTTTAGTAAAACAATTTATGTTAGTGTCATTTTCACTTTAACATTAAATAAAAATATATTAATGTCATTTCCAACTAAAGTGGCTCCATGGGGTCCCCATGTTGGCCCATGCCTTGTCTTGGTCGTCCATGACTCACCCAATAGGTGTAGGACAAGTTTCATGGTGTTTTCACATTCTTATAATACAATTTTTACCTTAAACTACACTAATTACCTCTAATCGCGATTAAGAACTTAATAAGTTACTATTCTCCAAAAAAATTATTTTAATCACATTGAACCACATTTTACTTCTTAATGACAACCGTGTATGTCGGATTTTAAAAATTCAATACACATTAGTGGTAAACTTTCATTTAATTGAAAAATCAGTTTGCTTGATTACCACTTAGTGGTTTCACTATTCATCAAAAATTGAAGTTTTTCAGAAAATTACCAAAAATTCACCCTAAGCTATATTTGATATTCCGAATTCAAAAATGAAGTCCATTTTACAAAATTCAAAACATATAAGTAAAATTAATTAATTTAATAATTAATTCCCGCTGTCATGACAAATAGCGTGTTTTTGCGAAACAATAAGTATCAAAAGATTGACACCAGTTTAAGTCCAATTTCAAAGTGAAATTGATTCCAATGACCACCATTGGCTTAACTGGTAAAAATATTTTCTAATTTCACTTTAAAACCAATTAAAATAATAATCTAATCATATAAATAAATTAGATTAAAAAGAGGTTTTGAATTATAATACAACATTGTACACTATTCATAAAAAAATGAACTTTATCAGAAAGGTACCAAAAATTTACACAAAGTAAATTTTGATGTCCCGATTCTAAAGAAGAGTTATATTTGGTCCAAAATAAAGTATAAGAGTGATCAAAACTATATTTAATGACGGTTCACCATTAAAAGGTGATAAGTGAACCTTTAGTGAAAATTAGGGTATATATGCCCTAAAATTGAACTCTTTCCGTATTTTAAGCCTTTATCTTTTATTGGGTAAATGTATAAACATTTAAAAACATATCTAATCATATTTTAGTTATTTCTATCCATTCCCGCCAGTACAACGGCTACTTGTTAACTAACATTTAAAATAATATTATTTTATTACTAGTGTGCTACGTAAGTTTCAAAGAAACTCATCGTTGTGTATCGGGTACGCTATCGAACATAGCAACCCCTTTAAAATAAAATTAATATTTAATTCGTAAATATTAATAAATATGAAAATTCTTTATTCTTTATTTACCTGGGATGTTACATCATTCCCCCCTTTTGGGAATTGCGTCCTCGCAATTTTATTCACTTATCAAAATAAGTGGGGGTATTTATCCCTCATAGCATTTTCAGATTCCCACGTTGCCTCTTCAATCACATGGTTTTTTCCACAAAACCTTTACCTGATGAATCACCTTATTCAGTAACACTTGCTCCCTATGGTCAAGAATTTGGACCGGTTGTTCCTCATAAGATAGGTTCTCTTCCAGGTGAACTACCTCTGGGCTCAAAACATGAGATGGATCTGGCATATACTTTCTCAATATCGAAACGTGAAAAACATTGTGTACCTGAGATAAACTCGGAGGTAAAGCCACCCAGTATGCAACTGATCCAACTCTCTCCAGAATTTCATATGGTCCAATAAACCTTGGACTAAACTTTCCTTTCTTACGAAATATCATCACGCTTTTCCAAGGATAAATCTTGAGAAAAACATGATCACCTACCTCGAAAGATAGATCCTTCCTCCGGTTATCCGCATAACACTTCTGCCTGCTCTGAGCTGTTCTCATGTGCTTCTGAATCAGCTGAACTTTTTCTGCCAACTCTTCTACCAATTCTCGTCCCATCAGCTTCCTTTCACCCACTTCATTCCCAAATGCTGGAGTTCGACACCGCTTCCCATATAATGCCTCAAATAGTGCCATCTGTATACTGGAATGAAAACTGTTATTATAAGAAAATTCAACCAAAGAAAGATGTTTGTCCCAACTTCCCTGATAATCCATAGAACAAGCTCGTAGCATATCCTCCATTGTCTGGATTGTTCGTTCTGACTGCCCATCTGATTGAGGATGAAAAGCTGTACTAAAATTTAATTCAGTACCCAACGACTTCTGAAGGCCTTTCCAAAAGTTAGAAGTAAACCTGGGATCACGATCCGATACAATGGAGAGAGGAACTCCATGTAACTTGACTATTTCATTATGATACAAACGGGAAAGTTGAATAAGAGAGAAAGTATCTCGTATAGCAAGGAAATGAGCAGATTTGGTCAAGCGATTAACAATAACCCAGATTTCATTATTTCCTCGAGATATCCTCGGTAATCCCACAACAATGTTCATGGATATGTTTTCCCATTTCCACTATGGCACTGGAAAAGGCTGAAGCATCCCTTTCGGTAACTGCTGCTCTACTTTAACCTGTTGACATGTCAAACACTTCACAGTAAAATCAGCAATGTCTCTTTTCATTCCATCCCACCAGTAATACTCCCGCAGATCTCTGTACATCTTAGTACTGCCAGGATGAACTGAAAACGGAGAACTATGAGCCTCACATAACAACTCATTCTTCAACTGTGAATCACAGGGCACACACAATCTCTTCCCAAATCTCAAAACACAATCATTATCAATGTTGAATTCAGGCAACTTACCTTTCTGAACCAGCTCTACCTTTTTCTGCAACTCATTGTCTTGCTTCTGTGATTGCTTGATCATGTTCCTTACAGTTACGAGCAATATGACCAGACTTACCACACCGAAAGCACTTACCAGACTTGGATAAACATTCTCCAGGATGCATTTTACCACACTTCCCACATGATGGATATTTGGTTTTCTTACCTCCTTGCTTCTTTGATGAATTCTTCCCCTTTTCCTGCCAACTAGACCTCTTATTCTGTTGTTTGTCATAGAACACCTGATCATCGGCAAACTCCATTTCTACCTTCTCAGCACATCGAACAAGCTTTTCATAACTTTTAAACTCACGAGAAGCTAATGCCCTTCGATATTTTGGCTTTAATCCTGAGTAAAAACGATTTATTTTACTATCAAGATCTCGTATGAAGTTTGGAGCATACCTTGTCAATCTAGTGAACTTTTCTTCATAAGTAGCCACTGAATCATCCTCCTGCCTCAATTCTAGGAACTTCTTTTCCATCCTAAAATGAACCACCTTAGGAAAATATTTCTCAAGAAACATACCTTTGAATTCTTCCCAGTGAAGATCCTCAATCTCATCACTATCCCTTATATTTTCCACCATTGACCACCACTGATCAGCTTCACCTTCAAAACGGTAAACATCAAGACTAACCTTTTGATGTTCTGAACACCCCATGACATCAAAAATCTTCTCCAGTGCTTTAATACACCCTTCAGCTTGCACAGGGTCAGATGATCCTCTGAATGATGGGGGATGTTGCCACATAAAATGTTCCACCACTGACATGTTCCTCTATGGTTGATCTGGCTGATCTCGTGCATGGATACCACCACCATTTATAGCCTGAGTCAACTGTGCCATCACTGCAACAAACTGTTCAGTTCCAATTCCGACCATCTCAGGTTGCTGATTTGGAAGGTTATCTTCCTCCTGATGTCTTCCCAACACAGCTGCTTTGTTTCCTCTGCGGAAAACCATTCTGAACACAGAAATATCTTAGGTGAAGCAACATGGTAATCCGTAAATGCTATATCATTTCAATAATATTATAATTTAACACTTTTATAACTCCTAAAGTTGTCTAAACCGACCTTTGATACCAACTATAAGGCCCCATCCTTAAACCTTACTTAATATTGAATTAAATGAATAATTCACATTGAGGATCTTTTTAGGTTTAGAGTTTTAGAAAATTAGAACATAACTATTGCATCTTAAAATATTACAAAGTAGACACTTCTACTAAGTCTCCAAAAAATAAAAACTCTTAAAAAGAAAGGTGTCTAGATTCCATGTTTTAGATAGCATGAAAATCCCTTGATCCCATCCTTGACCTTATTCCACTTTAAGTCATGTGAAAAACATTTTGAAAAAACTTGGGGTGAGCATAAAAAGCTCAGTAAGGGATACAAAAATAATGAAAACTGTTAGTTTTTCAAACATCAAGTAAACCATGTATACTATATCAAAGTAATACCTTCAACTTCATGAAGTAGTAAAAAAAATCTTCACTGAATAAAGTATCATTACTTACCTTTTTGTAACCAAAGGATTACCATAAAACCCATATAAAGAACACATAGAATATATAAAGGTAACTTGGGACATAAACATACTTAAGTGGAATAACCATACGGTCGACTTCCACACATATCACTTAATGGAATAGCCATACAGCCAATTTCCATACATACTTAATGGAATAGCCATACGGCCGACTTACATACCTAATGCATTGGAGGTTATAATGTAACCACCTGTCCTGGTATTCACGGCACCACCCGTTATATGGTTTATAACGTAACCACCCGTTAAAATGTCCAAGTACCAATATAAAATCATAAAACATAATACCAATATAAAGGAATGATAACATTTCCACATTTCAATCACAATATATCATAAATATATTGACATAATATAATCCTTTTTCAAAACCATTTTCAATACCAAAATACATAAAAGAGTATATGGTATTTATTTTATTCTAAAAATATTACGGCTTGTTGAGAAAGCCAAAGATCAAATAATACTCGTGGCGGCGGAAAAAGGTCGTTGTCACCGCGTACGTTAAAAAAAACATTCCTTTTTGTCGTTTAGTAAAACGCTTCGTAGAAAAAGATTCCTTTTGTATAAATGTAAAAGTCAAAGGAGTTTATACACCGTATAAAAGAAAGTTGTGTATAAAATGAAATATGCCTCAATGAAAGGAGATTGAGACGAAGTCCCTTACCTTGGGTCCGACTTGACTCGATCGTTCTTTAACGTCCTGAATAATAAACTTGAGTTAATTTATACTTGATTAAGAACCTTTTTAAGGTTCATTATTCTTTTTATATCACTTATTTCCATGTTATAAACATTATGTAACCATTTAAGTTAATAATTTTTGTTTTGTCAATATTTGGTTCTTAAGTCGAAAGTTGACTTCTTACAGTTACATGTTGTTTGTGTGGTCAAAAGTTCTTTATATCCAGAATGAAATTCCTGATTTGGATATCATATATATCATATATATCCAGCATATACATGTATTTATAATATTACATAATCATTTAGAGGTAAGAAATGAAATGCACCGTTCATGGAGACGGTATGCCGTACGTACGCATGAACGCTACTTTCATTTCTTTGTCATATTAGTGGAATTAAAACTAAATGAGAGGTATGTATATTTTAATTCCAGAATTATATTCATCATTTAGATATATCATTAATTATATATATACATTATATACATGTAATTTTAATAGTACATTACATTTGGGGATAAGAAATGAAATGCACCGTTCATGGAGACGGTAAGCCGTACGTACGCATGAACGCTACTTTCATTTCTATCTCATACTTTAATGGAAAGAAATAATAATGATATAGAGGTATATTATAATTACAGTATAACATCATATATAATAAATTTAAATCCATCCATAACACGTCCCACATATGGCATTAACGAATCACATCACTTTTAGGGGGCGGTAGTCCGCACTTCCTTAAATGAAGATATCGTGTTTACCCATAATGGAAACCATAAAGGTATGCCAAAAATGAAAAATACAGAATCTTAAAGAAAATATAAACATATTATATATCATATATAAAAATAGTGACATCATAATGGCCACCCTTGAAGGTGTTAAATGAGTATTGAACAATCATCGTTTCGGGAGGCAGAATTTCGCCATCCACAGAAACTGTATGTTCTTTAACCATTTGATGTAGTTGTGTGAGAGTGTAGCTCAAATAAATATTATAAAAACATCCTAGTATATTGAAGATACTGGTGTTGTTACAAAAGAAGTAAATAAAAAGAGTTTAGAGGGTTGGAGAAGCAAAATAAAACAAATGAACAAAAGAGAATGAATTACCTTTAAAAGTGTAACTCCCTTTTGATTTGAGCCTAAAGGCTTCCTTTGAAAGGATTCTGCCCAAAGGGAATCCACTAGGATGTAGAGAGGGATGTGGAGAGAGTAATTGGGCAGGGGTTGGCCGAGCCAAAGTCTTGAGATGTGTGTGAAAAGAGGTAGAGGTGGGGGCCTTTTATAAGAGGAGAGGAGGGGCACTTTTGGAAAGTAAAGAAATATTACTTTATTTGAAAATGTGTTTCGGATTTAAAAGGTCCCACATTGATATAATTCGTGGATAAGGTGATAAGGGTTCGAAATCCCCTCATCCAATTGGTTTTGGCCATGTGTAGGTTTTATATTTTTCATTATCTTTCCATTTTATTTAAATCGTCAAATAATGATGTCATCGCTGCATCATTATTATGTCATATATAATTTAATTTATTTAATGTCTAAAAATTATAAAAAAAATACTATGATGTATTAAATCTTTTTAGCTTTCCCATGACTATTTATAATTAATATTTGGACTTCTATATCCCCACTCAAAAATTATTTTAGTAAAACAATTTATGTTAGTGTCATTTTCACTTTAACATTAAATAAAAATATATTAATGTCATTTCCAACTAAAGTGGCTCCATGGGGTCCCCAAGTTGGCCCATGGCTTGTCTTGGTCGTCCATGACTCACCCAATAGGTGTAGGACAAGTGTCATGGTGTTTTCACATTCTTATAATACCATTTTTACCTTAAACTACACTAATTACCTCTAATCGCGATTAAGAACTTAATAAGTTACTATTCACCAAAAAAAATATTTTAATCTCATTGAACCACATTTTACTTCTTAATGACAACCATGTATGTCGGATTTTAAAAATTCAATACACATTAGTGGTAAACTTTCATTTAACTGAAAAATCAGTTTTCTTGATTACCACTTAGTGGTTTCACTATTCATCAAAAATTGAAGTTTTTCAGAAAATTACCAAAAATTCACCCTAAGCTATATTTGATATTCCGAATTCAAAAATGAAGTACATTTTACAAAATTCAAAACATATAAGTAAAATTAATTAATTTAATAATTAATTCCCACTGTCATGACAAATAGCGTGTTTTTGCGAAACAATAAGTATCAAAAGATTGACACCAGTTTAAGTCCAATTTCAAAGTAAAATTGATTCCAATGACCACCATTGGATTAACTGGTAAAAATATTTTCTAATTTCACTTTAAAACCAATTAAAACAATAATCTAATCATATAAATAAATTAGATTAAAAAGTGGTTTTGAATTAAAATACAACATTGTACACTATTCATAAAAAAATGAACTTTATCAGAAAGGTACCAAAAATTTACACAAAGTAAATTTTGATGTCCCGATTCTAAAGAAAAGTTATATTTGGTCCAAAATAAAGTATAAGAGTGATCAAAACTATATTTAATGACGGTTCACCATTAAAAGGTGATAAGTGAACCTTTAGTGAAAATTAGAGTATATATGCCCTAAAATTGAACACTTTCCGTATTTTATGCCTTTATCTTTTATTGGGTAAATGTATAAACATTTAAAAACATATCTAATCATATTTTAGTTATTTCTATCCATTCCCGGCAGTACAACGGCTACTTGTTAACTAACATTTAAAATAATATTATTTTATTACTAGTGTGCTACGTAAGTTTCAAAGAAACTCATCGTTGCGTATCGGGTACGCTATCGAACATAGCAACCCCTTTAAAATAAAATTAATATTTAATTCGTAAATATTAATAAATATGAAAATTCTTTATTCTTTATTTACCTGGGATGTTACATCCTTCCCCCCTTTTGGGAATTGCGTCCTCGCAATTTTCTTCACTTATCAAAATAAGTGGGGGTATTTATCCCTCATAGCATTTTCAGATTCCCACGTTGCCTCTTCAATCACATGGTTTTTCCACAAAACCTTTACCTGATGAATCACCTTATTCCGTAACACTTGCTCCCTGTGGTCAAGAATCTGGACCGGTGGTTCCTCATAAGAAAGGTTCTCTTCCAGCTGAACGACCTCTAGGCTCAAAACATGAGATGGATCTGGCATATACTTTCTCAATATCGAAACGTGAAAAACATTGTGTACCTGAGATAAACTCGGAGGTAAAGCCACCCGGTATGCAACTGATCCAACTCTCTCCAGAATTTCATATGGTCCAATAAACCTTGGACTCAACTTTCCTTTCTTACCAAATCTCATCACGCTTTTCCAAGGAGAAACCTTGAGAAAAACATGATCACCAACCTCGAAAGATAGATCCTTCCTCTGGTTATCCGCATAACTCTTCTGCCTGCTCTGAGCTGTTCTCATGTGCTTCTGAATCAGCTGAACTTTTTCTGCCAACTCTTCTACCAATTCTCGTCCCATCAGCTTCCTTTCACCCACTTCATTCCCAAATGCTGGAGTTCGACACTGCTTCCCATATAATGCCTCAAATAGTGCCATCTGTATACTGGAATGAAAACTGTTATTATAAGAAAATTCAACCAAAGAAAGATGTTTGTCCCAACTTCCCTGATAATCCATAGAACAAGCTCGTAGCATATCATCCATTGTCTGGATTGTTCGTTCTGACTGCCCATCTGATTGAGGATGAAAAGCTGTACTAAAATTTAATTCAGTACCCAACGACTTCTGAAGGCCTTTCCAAAAGTTATAAGTAAACCTAGGATCACGATCCGATACAATGGAGAGAGGAACTCCATGTAACCTGACTATTTCTTTAAGATACAAACGGGAAAGTTGAATAAGAGAGAAATTATCTCGTATATCAAGGAAATGAGCAGATTTGGTCAAGCGATCAACAATAACCCAGATTTCATTATTACCTCGAGATGTCCTCGGTAATCCCACAACAATGTTCATGGATATGTTTTCCCATTTCCACTATGGAACTGGTAAAGGCTGAAGCATCCCTTTCGGTAACTGCTTCTCTGCTTTAACCTATTGACATGTCAAACACTTCAAGGTAAAATCAGCAATGTCTCTTTTCATTCCATCCCACCAGTAATACTCCCACAGATCTCTGTACATCTTAGTACTCCCAGGATGAACTGAAAACGGAGAACTATGAGCCTCACATAACAACTCATTCTTCAACTGTTAATCACAAGGCACACACAATCTCTTCCCAAATCTCAAAACACAATCATTATCAATGTTGAATTTAGGCAACTTACCTTTCTGAACCAGCTCTACCTTTTTCTGCAACTCATTGTCTTGCTTCTGTGCTTGCTTGATCATCTTCCTTACAGTTACGAGCAATATGACCAGACTTACCACACCGAAAGCACTTACCAGAATTGGATAAACATTCTCCAGGATGCATTTTACCACACTTCTCACAGGATGGATATTTGGTTTTCTCACCTCCTTGCTTCTTTGATGAATTCTTCCCCTTTTCCTGCCAACTAGACCTCTTATTCTGTTGTTTGTCATAGAACACCTGATCATCGGCAAACTCCATTTCTACCTTCTCAGCACATCGAACAAGCTTTTCGTAACATTTAAACTCACGAGAAGCTAATGCCCTTCGATATTTTGGCTTTAATCCTGAGTAAAAACGATTTATTTTACTATCAAGATCTCGTATGAAGTTTGGATCATACCTTGTCAATCTAGTGAACTTTTCTTCATAAGTAGCCACTGAATCATCCTCCTGCCTCAATTCTAGGAACTTATTTTCCATCCTAAGACGAACCACCTTAGTAAAATATTTCTCAAGAAACATACCTCTGAATTCATCCCAGTGAAGATCCTCAATCTCATCACTATCCCTTATATTTTTCACCATTGACCACCACTGATCAGCTTCACCTTCAAAACGGTAAACAGCAAGACTAACCTTTTGATGTTCTGAACACCCCATGACATCAAAAATCTTCTCCAATGCTTTAATCCACCCTTCAGCTTGCACAGGGTCACAAGATCCTCTGAATGATGGGGGATGTTGCCTCATAAAATGTTCCACCACTGGCATGTTCCTCTGCGGTTGATCTGGCTGATCTCGTGCATGGATACCACCACCATTTATAGCCTGAGTCAACTGTGCCATCACTGCAACAAACTGTTCAGTTCCGATTCCGACCATCTCAGGTTGCTGATTTGGAAGGTTATCTTCCTCCTGATGTCTTCCCAACATAGCTGCTTTGTTTCCTCTGCGGAAAACCATTCTGAACACAGAAATATCTTAGGCGAAGCAACATGGTAATCCGTAAATTCTTTATCATTTCAATCATATTATAATTTAACACTTTTCTAACACCTAAAGTTGTCTAAACCGACCTTTGATACCAACTATAAGGCCCCAAACTTAAACCTTACTTAATATTGAATTAAATGAATAATTCACATTGAGGATCTTTTCAGGTTTAGAGTTTTAGAGAATTAGAACATAACTATTACATCTTAAAAGATTACAAAGTAGACACTTCTACTAAGTCTCCATAAAATAAAAACTCTTAAAAAGAAAGATGTCTAGATTCCATGTTTTAGATAGCATGAAATTCCCTTGATCCCATCCTTGACCTTATTCCACTTTAAGTCCTGTGAAAAACATTTCGAAAAAACTTGGGGTGAGCATAAAAAGCTCAGTAAGGGATACAAAAATAATGAAAACTGTTAGTTTTTCAAACATCAAGTAAACCATGTATACTATATCAATGTAATACCTTCACCTTCATGAAGTAGTAAAAAAAAATCTTTACTGAATAAAGTATCATTACTTACCTTTTTGTAACCAAAGGATTACCATAAAACCCATATAAAGAACACATAAAATATATAAAGGTAACATTGGACATAAACATACTTAAGTGGAAAAACCATACGGTCGACTTCCACACATATCACTTAATGGAATAGCCATACGGCCAATTTCCATACATACTTAATGGAATAGCCATACGGCCGACTTCCATACCCAATGCATTGGAGGTTATAACGTAACCACCCATCCTGGTATTCATGGAACCACCCGTCATATGGTTTATAACGTAACCACCCGTTAAAATGTCCAAGTACCAATATAAAATCATAAAACATAAAACCAATATAAAGGAATGATAACATTTCCACATTTCAATCACAATATATCATAAATATATTGACATAATAGAATCCTTTTTCAAAACCATTTTCAATACCAAAATACATAAAAGAGTATATGGTATTTATTTTATTCTAAAAACATTACGGCTTGTTGAGAAATCCAAAGATCAAATAATACTCGTGGCGGCGGAAAAAGGTCGTTGTCACGGCGTACGTTAAAAATAAATTCCTTTTTGTCGTTTAGTAAAATGCTTCTTAGAAAAATATTCCTTTTGTATAAAAGTAAAAGTCAAAGGAGTTTATACACCGTATAAAAGAAATTTGTGTATAAAACGAAATATGCCTCAATTAAATGAGATTGAGATGAAGTCCCTTACCTTGGGTCCGACTTGACTCGATCGTTCTTTAACGTCCTGAATAATAAACTTGAGTTAATTTATAGATGATTAAGAACCTTTTTAAGGTTCATTATTCTTTTTATATCACTTATTGCCATGTTATAAACATTATGTAACCATTTATGTTAATAATGTTTTTTTTGTCAATATTTGGTTCTTAAGTCGAAAGTTGACTTCTTACAATTACATGTTGTTCGTGTGGTCAAAAGTTCTTTATATCCAGAATGAAATTCCTGATTTGGATATCATATATATCATATATATCCAGCATATACATGTATTTATAATATTACATAATCATTTAGAGGTAAGAAATGAAATGCACCGTTCATGAAGACGGTAAGCTGTACGTACGCATGAACGCTACTTTCATTTCTTTGTCATATTAGTGGAATTAAAACTAAATGAGAGTTATGTATATTTTAATTCCAGAATTATATTCATCATTTAGATATATCATTAATTATATATATACATTATATACATGTAATTTTAATAGTACATTACATTTGGGGATAAGAAATGAAATGCACCGTTCATGGAGACGGTAAGCCATACGTACGCATGAACGCTACTTTCATTTCTATATCATACTTTAATGGAAAGAAATAATAATGATATAGAGGTATATTATAATTCCAGTATAACATCATATATAATAACTTTAAATCCATCCATTACACATCCCACATATGGCATTAACGAATCACATCACTTTTAGGGGGCGGTAGTCCGCACTTCCTTAAATGAAGATATCGTGTTTACCCATAATGGAAACCATAAAGGTATGCCAAAAATGAAAAATACAGAATCTTAAAGAAAACATAAACATATTATATATCATATATAAAAATAGTGACATCATAATGGCCACCCTTGAAGGTGTTAAATGAGTATTGAACAATCATCGTTTCGGGAGGCAGAATTTCGCCATCCACAGAAACCGTATGTTCTTTAACCATTTGATGTAGTTTTGTGAGAGTGTAGCTCAAATAAATATTATAACAACATCCTAGTATATTTAAGATACTGGTGTTGTTACAAAAGAAGTAAATAAAAAGAGTTTAGAGGGTTGGAGAAGCAAAATAAAACAAATGAACAAGAGAGAATGAATTACCTTTAAAAGTGTAACTCCCTTTTGATTTGAGACTAAAGGCTTCCTTTGAAAAGATTCTGCCCAAAAGGAATAATCTAGGATGAGGAGAAGGATGTGGAGAGAGTAATTGGGCAGGGGTTGGCCGAGCCAAAGGCTTGAGAAGTGTGTGAAAATAGGTAGAGGTGGGGGCCTTTTATAAGAGGAGAGGAGGGGCACTTTTGGAAAGTAAAGAAATATTACATTATTTGAAAATGTGTTTCTGTTTTAAAAGGTCCCACATTGATATAATTCGTGGATAAGGTGATCAGGGTTCTAAGTCCACTCATCCAATTGGTTTTGGCCATGTTTAGGTTTTAGATTTTTCATTATCTTTCCATTTTATTTAAATCGTCAAATAATGATGTCATCGCTGCATCATTATTATGTCATATATAATTTTATTTATTTAATGTCTAAAAATTATAAAAAAAATACTATGATGTAGTAAATCGTTTTATCTTTCCAATGATTATTTATAATCAATATTTGGACTTGTATAACGCCACTCAAAAATTATTTTAGTAAAACAATTTATGTTAGTGTCATTTTCACTTTAACATTAAATAAAAATATATTAATGTCATTTCCAAATAAAGTGGCTCCATGGGGTCCCCAAGTTGTCCCATGGCTTGTCTTGGTCGTCCATGACTCACCCAATAGGTGTAAGACAAGTGTCATGGTGTTTTCACATTCTTATAATACCATTTTTACCTTAAACTACTCTAATTACCTCTAATCGTGATTAAGAACTTAATAAGTTACTATTCACCAAAAAAAATATTTTAATCTCATTGAACCACATTTTACTTCTTAATGACAACCATGTATGTCGGATTTTCAAAATTCAATACACATTAGTGGTAAACTTTCATTTAACTGAAAAATCAGTTTGCTTGATTACCACTTAGTTGTTTCACTATTCATCAAAAATTGAAGTTTTTCAGAAAATTAACAAAAATTCACCCTAAGATATATTTGATATTCCGAATTCAAAAATGAAGTCCATTTTACAAAATTCAAAACATATAAGTCAAATTAATTAATTTAATAATTAATTTCCACTGTCATGACAAATAGCGTGTTTTTGCGAAACAATAAGTATCAAAAGATTGACACCAGTTTAAGTCCAATTTCAAAGTGAAATTGATTCCAATGACCACCATTGTATTAACTGGTAAAAATATTTTCTAATTTCACTTTAAAACCAATTAAAATAATAATCTAATAATATAAATAAATTATATTAAAAAGAGGTTTTGAATTAAAATACAACATTGTACACTATTCATAAAAAAATGAACTTTATCAGAAAGGAACCAAAAATTTACACAAAGTAAATTTTGATGGCCCGATTCTAAAGAAGAGTTATATTTGGTCCAAAATAAAGTATAAGAGTGATCAAAAATATATTTAATGACGGTTCACCATTAAAAGGTGATAAGTGAACCTTTAGTGAAAATTAGAGTATATATGCCCTAAAATTGAACTCTTTCCGTATTTTAAGCATTTATCTTTTATTGGGTAAATGTATAAACATTTAAAAAAATATCTAATCATATTTTAGTTATTTCTATCCATTACCTCCAGTACAACGGCTACTTTTTAACTAACATTTAAAATAATATTATTTTATTACTACTGTGCTACGTAAGTTTCAAAGAATCTCATCGTTGCGTATCGGGTACGCTATCGAACATAGCAACCCCTTTAAAATAAAATTAATATTTAATTCGTAAATATTAATAAATATGAAAATTTTTATTCTTTATTTACCTGGGATGTTACAATATTCATCTATATCACTCATATAAACTCATATTAAAAACATTTTACTTGTAAAAAACAAAAGTATAACAAAATTGTATTTTCTTTAAATATAATACTATAAATATATTAAAGACATAAAAGTATCTCTACGTAGTCCACAAATTGACCCAAATATGATTTTGGTCGAAACATACCTATAAATGAAATTAGGAAAAGTTTTATGGTAATTTTAATATTATTTTTACTATTAATTACCCGATTTACCATTAACCGTGGTAATAAAAAAATTACTAATGTTATTATTCATTATGCCAAAACAAATTAACCTATTTTAAAAAGATGAACCCATTGATTCAAAATATGTAATCCATTTATCATGACTAAATACACATAAGTTGATGTAATTATTTTAATATTAATCCCATTATCAGAATGAAAAAAATGTTTTTAAAAGTTAAAGCATTGCATAAGATTGAAATATTTTTACATTAGAATTCATGGAAAAATTAATTCCAATGACCAAATTATTGTTAAATGATAAAAATATATTATATTTCTAATTTAAAACCATTAAATAATATAATTCATTGACACAAATTATTTCATTGGAAAAAGTTGTTTTAAATTTATATTTCGTTTATATTTACTATTTATCAAAATTTAAAACTTGTCAGAAATATATCAAAAATTCCTCCAAAGTTAATTTTCAATTAAAAATTTAACATAATTGGTTTATTTTGTTAAATATAAAATATAAATGTGTCAAAAACTATATTTAAAATCAAGGTTCCATCAAAAGAGGAAAAACTTCACTTTTGGAAAAAAAACTTCTTTTATCCGAAAAATGAAATCAACTCATATATCATGTCTAAAAAATTAAAAAATTAATGTTAAACTTAAAAGGAATATATAAAATTATTAATTTGGTTAATACTATTCATAGCCTCTAATTTAACATATATGTTATATTTTATATTAAATAATAATATTTTATTAATATATTATTGTTCAGTAGATTTGGGCCATTTGTGTAACGCAATCCAAATCATTACTGATTATTGGGTAAACAAAACATGGTATTAAATAAAAGGAAATAAAGAAGTAAAATTAAACTTATTCTGAAATAAAAATATTATTATGTCTTTGGGTGTTACATTCTTCCCTCCTTCAATAAATTGTGTCCTCATAATTTTCAAATGTTGGTTTGGTAACTAATGTTGTATTATTCCAAATTCAATTAGATAAATACCAAAACAGAACAAGGGTCAGTAAAAAATACAATTTAAAATAAATAAAGCGAAGTAATATGGTTTCTAGAGATAACCCACACTGGTGTTCTATGTAGGAAAACATGGATATTAATGAAAAATCTTACCATCATGTTCTAATAGAGAGTGATAGAGAATATAATTAAGAGAAAGAAGACAATCACAATGATAGAAGTCAGTGATGATCTATGTGACCATTTGATTCATTGGAAAATGTACTAGGAATGAATTTTTGTTTTCAAGACCCATTCCCTTAGAGTTAAAGAATTAATTTACTTTATTGACTAATAACACAAGTAAGCATACTTACATGACCTGTAGAGTTTCATCTATTAAATAATTCTTAGAAGAATCTAATCTTTCTCTTCAAAAGATTAAAAAATATAAAAAATATTCTTTTTATCTAATTAGTATGTGGTTTCAAAAATGATCTTATACTGTTTAAATAAATAAATCTTTTTAATACTGACTAGGGGCTTCCTATAGGCTAGTGGTAGGTGATAAATCCTTGTCGTATTTCTGTTTTTAGTTCAATTCCCACATCCATATCCCACATGACAGGTTGTCTCTTGTCCTATAGAATTACCTTTTCTTAAAACTATATTATTACAGCATTCCATAAATAAACATACGATTTTTTAACCTTAAAAAATAATATCCAATGTTTAACAATATCTATTCCAACCATTAGACATATCCAAAATACATTGGTCCAAACTCACAGTCCAAAAAATTATAAGGAAGGTCACTGAATTTCTAAAATCGACATAACATTATGTATATCCTTTTTGGTCACACACCAAACTTGTGAATACCTTCATCATGTATTCATTTAAAATATAGTAATAACCAAAATTATCATAAAGCCTTATTATAAAAGTTCAATCTTTTTTATACCTTACATAAAACGTAGGATATTGGATATACTCCTTAAATACAAACATGTGTCAAACTCCAATAATGATGGAATAGAAACTCATTAATTAATTCCATGGTGGTCAATGATATCTTATATACATTATCCAAATCATTATTATCTCTATATCAGAATCATATTAAGGGTTATCTTTCCCTCCAACATAAATTTTCCAAAATTTTTAACTTGCAACTTTGTCACATTACTTGGTGCCATAAAATCTCAATTCGTTAATGAAATAGTACTGCAGTACAATACTTATTTAATTTATAATTCTTATAAGCAGTACATTGATAATAAAATATTAAAATAAAATAATTATTTAATAGTAATATTAATTATTTATCTTAATCTATGGTTGTATCATAACAGGATCATTATCCAATAGCATTATCTAAGGTATATTCCTATGACGATTGGGACAATGATTCACATAGTGTCACATATCCTTGCAGTTGAATCATTTTACATTGGAAATTTTTTTCTTATTCATGCAATCGTGAACTTGGTGTCATTTTTCTCCCTAATTATAAAAAACCCGTATTCCCTTCAATTACTTACATGGGCGATTCTTTCCGTAGTTATCAAATATGAGAAAATCATTTTTCCATTCTTCCCTTTATCTATCATTTCTCTTCCATCCTATTCTTCACTAAATTCCCTTAAAATCCATAAGACATTGATAATTCTTTACCCATATTATTAATGCATGATACTATTTCCACTTATGATGAGAATACATGGGAGACTATTTACCTTAAAATGGTTGTCTTAAGACCATGAAATATTTGATCCTTATAATAATATAGATCATTTGAATTAGTGGAGTTATAATTCCTTCTACTAGGCATCAATTCTATAATATAGCATATACTGGATTAGATTATAAATTTATGTACTTTGTATAACTATAAATATAGTATAGCACAGAACATAAATTAATGCATAAAAATCATAGAATAATAAACATTTTTTCATTTGGGGGAATGATTAATTTTAAATCCTTCATAATGATAGGTAAATAAAATGTGATTTTTCCTATAAATATCTTCTTGGTGTGTCAAACCATGTTCTTAGTAAGGCCCGTTGTCGTGTACAGGTTACCTCGAGTAAGGCTCGAAACACCTTTTAGAGTTGTTACTCCTAGGTACATTTGTACCAGAACCACATCCTCTTGTAGTATCCATACAGGGATGTATTTCATGGAAAACTCACATAATTTCTATTTAACCAAAATTCTAGGATTTCTTGTATACTTATTCTAAAAGTCAATCATAGGGTTATGATCCCTAATCTATGCATTTTAAATCAAATTTCCAAGGTTGTTTCTAAATGTCCTATGATACACACTATAACACCCCGGTCTAAGAAGCCCAGATCCGTTGCATTATTTTAATAAATTGGCATGATTATAAATAATCAAATCCTGAAAGAGGGATCAATTAAGTAGTCTTGAAAAATAGATTACATACATTAAATTTACATTAACATTTCAAAAATAAAATAAAACATGTTTAATCCTTTGAGAATGCCATTATTCTTCAAAATTAACCCAATATATCAGTCATAAAACACTTTTTAGATGATCTTTATGGTTAAAATAATTTTATAATATTTCATAAATAATTACAAACTTTTAAAAAATGTATAAAACTGAAACACATGCCTTATAAAAATAAAATTGAAAATAATATGCATAGAATAAATCAAATAATTCTATTTAAATTTTTCCATGGATATTATAATAGTTGAATAATCACATGTAATATTGATAACTAATCTCATAATGAGGGAATACATAATTACAAACATCATAACCCTATAGTCAAGGCGTCGTGCGAAGACCTTAAATAACCATAATGTCAAGGCCTTATCCTAAGACACTAGTTTGTCTCATGAGACATACTGATGCATCACGGGGCTATAGCAGGCCCTTGCGATCACTTACTATGTTGATTTTTTATATAACATATGAAAAGGGTGAAACAAAACACAAACGTTAATATTAAAGCTATCATAAAAAATTTTAATACATTAACCATAAACTATGAATGGTATTAAAATAGAACATTCGCATTCATACATATCATTAAACCTTCAATAAAATACAAAAGAGTGTATCATACTAAATCAACATCAATTATGTTTAAAATCTTATTAATGATGTTGAAAATGATGAAAATACTCAATTAAAAAAATAAAAATATCTTGAGAAAAATTACCTTTTTCATAGAAATAATTTATTCAAAATCCACACACTTATAAAAGAAGAAATTTGAAAAATTATTTTTCAATCAAAGTGTCCCATACCAATTTTAATTTTTTTTATTGAATTAATATTTTAAAAAATCATGTCTATATAAATAGAACCATAAAGCTATTTAGAAAACATGGAAATTAATGAGACATATTTTGGTAGAACAAAACATTAAAAACATATAAAATGATGTTTTAGTTAAGGAGTCCCTCAAATAAAAGCATAAAAAGATTCCTTTTGAAAATATTTTCATGAAACATAGATATGGATGATAAATATGTCCCAGTAAATACATACTTATAAACAATCTCAGATAATAATGAGATTGTGAAATTAACCCTTACCTTGTATTTTCCTTTAGTTGAGGGTATGTTAACCTCTTATATAATGGTTAAATCATGTAATTAAATTATAATAGGATCATAACCATATTTATGATATCATATATTATCCTATTATTTCATTTTTAAATAATATTTCAGTATTATCATTGTTTCTGGTGATTACTGCATGTTTTTACAATGCTTGTTTTGTTGTGTAAGTCATGTTTGTTATGAATAGGATGTATTTTATTCGTATCCAAAATGATATGAGGTTCATAATTATTGTTTTCACTCATCATAAAAATTACATAATCATTCTGGAATTGTTAATATAGAGAATGAATCGCATCGTGTCTTGGAGACGATAGGTCGTACATAAGCTCGAATGACGATATAATTAATTTATGGTTTAAAAATTTGGAATTGGATGTTATATTAATTATAAAGACTCATTATCATGTTATATTCATTATTTATATCCATCACACTCATAACTTTACCACATCCAAATAAAGAAGTATTGAATAACAAATTATACCACAGTGTGGATGTTGTAAGTCGTACGTATTCATTCATGGTGATATTGTTAATTGTTAGCTAGATAAAATGAAGATATGGTTTTCCCATTATTTTGATAAAATATTAGTGCATTTATGATACTGGAGTTACTACATTAGTATGGTAACAACATAGAAATAGGATGTATAAGAAGAAAAAACATTAAAAGAGGTGATTAAACAATTACCTCTTTTTAGGTATCTCATTTTTATTTTCACCAATGGACTCCTCAGGATGGCTTTATGCCCAATGTACTTCCTCTAGGATGTAGTGAGGGAGTATGAGAGAGGAAATGGGTCACTTTAGAATATTATCAAAAAATTAAATTAATATAAATTAATTTCCAACTCTTAATGGATTCAAAGTGAATTATTTCAAAGCTAAGATGAGGATGATTCGACATCCATTCAACCAATAAAATTTGGACATGTTTTGTTTTAATTTTAAACCTTATCATTTTGATTTATCATTATTTAATATGGTTAATTTTAATTATGGTAATATTATTCTAAATATTAAATGGTTATAAATATTTTCTTATACGGTGTCAATTGACCAAAAATGGACACTTTATGAAATTTTAGACCTTATAAGTATCACTTGTTAAATTTAAATTTTTTATTTTATTTTTAAATAATTTAATAATATGTAATTTGTATAAAATATCAATAGTATCAATTTTTACACTATTCATTAATTTCACTTTAGATAAAATCTAAAATGGAAGATAACATCAAAACAAATCATTTAATACAGTCATAACATGTCATAGTCACCTATAAAATCTGTGGAGAACTTCAGTTATGTCTAATAACATTTATTTTAATATTTTAAAAAACATTTATTTGATATTTCTATTGATAATATAATTAATTCTTTACCATTATGTCATTATTTATGGTTATTATTTAGTCTCTCAAAATTATAAACAAACTAATATGAGGTACATAATGATTTATATTTCTACATACTATTCACAATTTAGTTTATCTCTAGTTTATCCATGTATTAAAATAATTGATCTTATAAGAAATGAGAGTGTGACACCTTGTCACATTCATTAATTTTAATAATATCTCTATCAATTTTATAGACAATTGTCCGTTAAATGATTTAAAATCAATAATTATGATATCCTCAACATTATACCAGTAATTATGATGAATTATATATTTTTAGGTTTTTTATATCATTTAATAGATTATTATTTAATTTAAAATATCATTTATGTCAATTTTGACAGTATTTATTATTTGAATTTTTATAAGTTCCTAAAAACTTGATACATAAAAATAAGCAATATTAACTCATTAATAATATGTCAATGTCATCCAAAATTTCATCTATGGCATAAAATGTTTCAAATTATATTTATTTTATTATAATTAATACCATTTAATTGATTCTTCTTTTAATAAATCAATTACTACATAATCATTGTGTCATTATTTAATTTGAATATTTATTTTCTAAAATTATAAAAATTACCATAATGTAGTTAAAAAAAATTAGTTCTAATTAAAATTTATATGTGACTATATTTCTCATATAATCCGATATTAAAATATTTTACTTGTTAAATACAGTAGTTTAAAAAAATTGAATTTTCTTTAAATATAATATTATATATGTATGAAAGTCATACAAGTGGCTCCATGTGGTCAAAAAATAGACCCAATTATGATTTTGGTCAAAACACACATACCGAGTGAAATTAGGACCAGTGTTAGGGTAATTATTATATTATTTTTACCTTTAATTACCTGATTTAGCTTTAACTGTGGAAAAAAATAATTACTAAGGTTACAATTTAAAATTCCAAAAAATAAAGGAAACATATTTACATAATTTGTACCAAATAATTAAAAATGTGGAATCCATTTCTAAAAACTCAAATCTCATATGTTTTGATAATTATTTTAAAATTAATCCCTTTGTTGGAATGTTAGACTGGTTTTTAAAAGTTAAAACAGTGGAAAAGATTGAAATGTTTTTATAACAACATTAATGGTTAAATTTATTCAAATGAAAATATTTATATTAAATGATAAAAATATATTCTATTTTTACATTAAAATAATTCAGTAATATAATTTTTCCACATGAAAAATTTCTTTGAAAAATTTTATTTTAAATTAAAATTTAGTATATTTTTACTGTTCATCAATGTTTAAAACATATCAAAAAAATATCAAAAATTCCTACAATGTAAATTTTTATATACCAATTTTAAATAAGAAGTTTATTTCTTAAAAAATAACATACAGAAGTTTCAAAACTATATTTAAAATGGGTGTCCCATCAAAAGGCGGAAAAAACAACACATTTTGAAAAATACTTCCTTTTCCTAAAAAATGAAATACTTTCATATATCATGTCTGGAAAATACATAAGGTAAATGTTAAAATTATATGGAATGTATAAAATAAAAAATGTGGTTAATAGTATTCATAACTATTAATTTTACATCTATGTTATATATTATGTCAAATAATAATATTTTTCTAATATATTATTGTTCGGTAGTACTAAGCTTTATGTGTAACACAAGACAAATCATTGTTCTATGTAGTATAATATTAACATGGTTTTGTATAAAAATAAAGAAATAATTAAAATTAAATTTATTCATAAATGAAAATATTGTAAATTCTTGGGGTGTTTCACCAAATCTACATGCTCAGACCACCTCACATGGTCAAATGCACTAGGTATACTGATAAACTTCTATAATATCTTCTAAATATCTATAATTTTAATAATACAAAACACATGTGGGAAAATACCATGATGGGTGTGTATATACATACCTAGTTGGATGTATCAAAGGCTGATGGGGGGCTTTAAGAGACACAATATGAATAAACAGTAGAAAACTCAACCTAATGTAACAGAGTAAAAACATAAAATTAATTGGATATAGGCATTAATATATATATATATATATATATATATTTAGAAAAAAAATAAACCTAAACAAGATAGAAATGGGATCTCAATATCACATCCCAGTCTAAGAAAAAAGTGCCAGCATTTCTAAGGATCCATCATCGATTCCAAGCATCTCGTGTGTTTACATAACGATGTAATTGTGTGGAGGATCTATGCCTCTCCACTATGCCGCACATATGAGGGTTAAAAATCACCAAGAAGAGGACCCATACCCTAGTCTGTCATGGGAGGTTCCACTCAGATTAAGGAGGACCCACTCCCTATTCAATAGGGAGGTACAACTCGGTGGGTAGTGGATATGAACCCTAGTACATCAGGGGGTTCCACTCAATTGATAGAGGACCCCCACATTAATTCCATAGGGGAACCACTCATTATATGGAGGACCCATATCCTAATTTTATTTTGGGTACCACTTAGTATATATAGGAATCACACACAAATTTCATAGGGGGTGACACTGAGTGCATAGAGGAACTGAACTCTAATTCCACAGGGGGAAATACTTAGTAGATAAAGGAAACACAACCTAATTTCATATGGGTAACACTTAGTAGATAGATGATCCATAAACTAATTCATTAGGGGTACCACTCTAATGATTCAACTCTATCACTTCCATCATCGAGAACCACCTAAATAGCATCACAGTCACAATTATGCACATTTTATCTCAAAATAAACTATAGATTCCACCATCACATTCTACAAAAAAAACACTCAGGATAGGTTACTCGTGGGAAAAAATACTAGTCCAAATGGAGGAGATATGAGAGGTAGATGGTTCCTCAAAAAGGAAAAAGAGTTACAAATTGTGTAATGGAAATCACATGGCATGTGGTCCCTCCTCGCTAACTAGACATGTCCCTTACATTACATGGATGACATCCCATTTAGAACTACAAAACATATAGAGTTACTACACGACATGCCTCACCCACCAAAGTTTCTTCATGTACCTCAGCCTAGGTCTGTATACTTCTTATCGTGTCTATCTACTACGGTATATGGTGTGTCCCTCCACATGGGATCCTGACTGTGTTCTGTTACATAGATTTTCCATAAGGGGAGGGTCACATGGTGTGTAACCCCATCATATGGTGTGTGATCATTATCTTTTCCAAAACCCATACACTACATCTATAGGGGTATTATCCAGTGTGTATTCGTCCTAGTATATGTTCAGTATTTGGTATTTTTCCAGAATGTAATACCCATTCCTCATTATTCTAGGTCAAGCTTCTTTCACCATTTACTTGACTCCATACTGCCTAAAATCAGTGGATCTTGCCTCCATTCATCGTTCATATCCCTATAGTGGCTGGAAATTAGTTTTAAATTTTCCAGCTCGAAGTTTGATGCCCTCGCACGAGTCATGTGTCGTGACATCACCATGTTCGATTATAGATCAAAAAATTAAACCTACATAACCCAAAAATCATCTTGAACAATTCTTGATTCACCCATCCTTTCATATCACAAGATTTCTCCATAGATCTATGGGTCTTATTGGGCTCAGTCACACCCTGCAATGTCAAACCAAGACCCCATAGCCCAATCAGTGAAGACCACAAAGATATATTGGTATAAATTCACAATAACAAAGTTTCAATTATCTTTTCCCATATTTTGTTGGATAAAAAACATTAAGGAGATTTGGGAGGGAACCCTGGTGAAAAATATATATATTTACTAATCAATTGAAATAATGTACTTGGGCATGTGAAAATGGTTTGTGGTTGATGGAAATCAGAGAAATATTATGATCATGATCAAAGAATTAAATAAATTGGGTAATAATCCAAAAATGTATGATTCCTATGTCAATTTGGTTATTTTTTTATGAATAATGTGTTCACCAATGAATGATAGGGATCATTGTGTTTTCTCTATCTTGATATTATTGGTTTTGGAGTCTCATCACTGTTAATTTTGATCCACCAATGAGAGGTGGAAGAAGATCCTATTAAAGGTCCTAAGGTTATACAGATAACCCTAGAGATCCTTAAATAATGGTGTTTAATTAGAGAAAATAAAATTAGTTCATTTAATTAAATAAAAAAAAATTATAATTTTTCAAACTAGACACACTTTCCAATGACCTCTTTTATACAAACGCCCCACACTAACTAGTTTTAAGTCGTTCCCAACGGAAAACTCTCATTCTAGATTCAACTGTGGACTTGGATTTCAAATATGATATTTTATTTAAATTTTATCCCATTTTCATTGATAAAATCTGCATTAATAATATAAAATATATTTACTATTTTAATAAATTTAATTCCAAGTGCATTGGGCCTCTAAATCACACATCTTCTCATTTCCTTACTCCAAAAATATTAAAATACATATTTAAAATTATTACATGGAAAAAATAGGATATCTATAGTAGAAATATTACATACTAGGAATCAACTAGGGAAAAAAATGTATTGGGACCCGATCTAGATAAGGAAATAGAATATATTGTTAGATCCATTTAGCAAGACATCTAGGAATCTCATTGTCGATAAAATTTTTATGATGACAATCATAAATAGGATCTAGAAGTCAATGTTGGTAAGACAATTTTATTATAAATTTATCCGTGTAATAATGTTTTGATATTTATAAACTAGGGAATGTTTATCCAAAGGTATATTGGTCCCGTTGATATTCTTAATCAAGTAGTAACTGTAGCATTTTAGTTGGCTCTCCCATCAAACCTCTCTTAAGTTCATGATGTGTTCCATGTATCTCTCCAAAAGAAGTACAAACTAGCCCCTTAAAAATTTATAAACTCATAGGATATACCAATAAATAATTATATTTCATATGAATAAAAACATTTATAAATCATTTATCGTAGAGCTAAATTTCTAGTGAATAAGACTACTCATTTTGTTAAAGTTATTTGGAGGAATCATAAATTTGGGCAAGCTACATGAGAACCCAAGGATGAGATAAAGAAGAGATATCCTCAATTTTGTACAAAATAGTGATGTAATTATGATAGATAAATTCATTGTAATTGGTATAATATAAAATCATAATAATTTATATTTCTTTCCTTTGAATTTAAATTTGAAATTATTTGATAGCCTGCATTACACCAAACATATATTATTTTATGAACATGGATATAGTAAACCATTATAACATACTTATTAAATTAGAAGGTATGAATAATAATAAATATTTAATGAACAAATTTTATCAATAATTTTACTAATACAAATTAATTTGTTAACTGATAATAAATAGGTACCCAATTTTCAGTAATGTCATTTTATGTTTTAAAAATGTGTTTTCTCTAAAAATATGTTTCGTTTAGAAATAATTTTTTTCTCAAAATTTTCTTGGGAAATTTAATATTAATGTCTTATTTTTTAGATATTTTATATGAGAAGTTTTTTTATCATTTTTAAAATCATCAGGAAATCATTATCTTAGAGTAAATTTTTATAATTTTTCAAAAAAGATATTGTTTCTAGTGAATAGTGAGAAATATGGGTTATTGTAAAAAAAATATTTACCTTAATGTAAATGTCCCCAATTTATTTTATTTTGATATTAAATTAAACTAAAACTCAATTTATTATAAATAATCAAATATATCTCATAGTAATCATCATTATAATAGATTCTTGTATATGTTAATTTTTGGGCTTAATGACACTTTATTATAAAATCCAGTTTTGGAAAAGAAATGTTTTTTATATTATTAAATTCGTTTAATATATATTTATTAAGGGTTTTAATGAAATTTATAGATTCTATATTAGTTATAATATTCCAAATATCGTTTTATGACTTCAACAAGTCAAGGAATTGAAGTAAATTAATGTTTACCATTAAAATTCAAATGTTGAAAACCGGTTATTGATACAGTTTTCATAATTAGTTAAATTTAAATTCATAAAATTAAATAAATTGACATTATTAAAAATGATTCCTTATTTTTAATAATAATAATTAATTTAATGCAATTTGGTAAACTTAAATTTTTTCATTATGAATAGTAAAAAGAGAAATATTTGGTTAGCACATTAAAAGTTAAAACGAGTTTACCAAGGGTTAAACAATGAGATAAGGGCATTTTTTAAACCCAAAAATAAAAAATTTTATTCTTTGAGGATATTTATACCTTATTTTATAATAACTTTTATCCCCTGGAACGTTGGTGCAACTTTACCATGAAATTTACCTTATATAATTATGTGTATTTGTGAAATTCTATGTGTCTCCCTCTCATCACTTATAACGGGAAACAATCTTCCTCTGTTATTAAAACTATTTGAGCCTTAAATCTCAAAAAATTCCTAATAAAACCAAATATTATGTTCCCTAACCTCATCATAGAACTTATCATAATATCCTAAGAACAATACATTAAGGATTAAGGTGTATGAAAAAATAGGTCTCTCAAAGAAGTGGAATACAACTTAACCAGGATCATTCAATTTTATTTTTTCATAAAACATTGATAAAAATATTTTATCCATAAAAAATATTATTAATATATCATATATATATATATATGTAATTATGATGATGTAACTACAATTTACTACCTATTTTATATCAAATGTGGGGATGAAAGTATCGCTCATGCATACGTGTGGACTACAACCTCCATATAGCGATACAACTCATTTTCTATCACCATATCTAATAAGTGGAAAATATGATGGTTTCAATTATTATATATTATATATAGTAATAAATTTTGATTCCATAATTATAATATCTTATCTATCTTCCTAAAATTTGATCGATTGGTAAACAATAATGATGCTCGTTCGTACATGTTGACTACCACTACCACAAAGTGATGTGATTTTTATCATTTCAGATTTAATTAGATAGGAATAAGGATAATTGTAATGATAATATATGATATTTTATGATATAATAATGATTATATAAATTTTAATTATCATTACATTTCTTTCATTAGAGCCACTGAAAAATAGAAACATCACCCGTTTGTACGTACAGACTATCGTCTCTATAAATTAATGAAATTAATTTTCCAATAAACATAATATGAATAGTTATAAATATTTATATAATTAGTATAAATAATATATATATCCTGATTTATATTATTTATTGATAGGAACCATGATCATAGTGTAAGAACTATAACTTCCAAAATAAAATATACATGAGAAATGAAGTAGTTAACACCCAAAATGTCAAATTTAATAGAGAATTGTCAATAAATGAGTATTAAAATTTTATAATTAGATCATATATGATATTAGTTTTATGAATATTATTCTGGTATTGAGTTATAATAAATATAAATTAATTATACATGCTGTTATAGTTCTTACAAACCAAGTGGGATATAAGGTAAGGGTTTCTTTGTCTCATTTTAAAAATAATCTGACTTGATTGATATTGTGAACCATAATTTCATTTATGTGGTTTTATTACTACCAAATGGATTTATTTTGAAATTTTAATGAAATTAATTTGGTTTTAAGAGCCATATAATTTTCCTTATTTACATTTTCTTTGATTTAAATGATTCCAATGTTGTACGTGCTTCATATCAATTTATCTTCATTGACACGCGTTTGAATGTAATGAAAAAAATTATAATTTCTATGGTGAATATACTTAACAAGAATTTATTTTGTAATAATACATGATTTTATTCAAGGATATTATATTACTACATGGTTCTTGATCATCCAATGAGTTTTTTTTCAAAATTTCTAAAGCCATAAGGGTTTATCATCATAATTTTTTTTCATTGATACATATTTGATATTATTAACCTATATTCATTTTTGAAGTGTATATAATAAAAAATGGTATTTTTTGTAATGAATATCATTATGTTCATGGTTTTGATTTTATTTTTTTATGGGGGTTATAATACAAAAAAAATCATTGCGGTAAGGATTTTATGATACAATCTCATTTTTTCTAAGATTGTTTATGAATAAATATTATAATGATTAAATTTTATGATCTATCAGTCTCAAATATTATGTAATTTTTTATCCTTTGGTTATATTTTATATTTAATATTTCCTGTAATTTTATTTTATTTAAGTACTCAAGAGAGTAGGAAAATGTTTTCAAGGTAAACTAACCTTGTTTTTTTCCTGCGGTCGGGAATCGTTTCTTCTATGTCCATATTTTTAATTAAAATGTTTTCAATAATAATTTTTCTATTATATATATATTTATTATTTTTATTCATTTTGGATATATTTTAATTTCCTTTCTATTTATTAAAATTAACCTTCATATAATTTTCCAATCATGATAATTTTTATTTTTTACCAAATATGTGAAATATTTTTTTATATTAACTTACACCACATGAATTTAATCCCACACTATTTTGAGTAGTTTTTATTAGATTTTCATTTATTATTTTTCTTTGTTCTATATAATGAAATTTTTTACGTAATATTTTGGATATTTATTTATTGAATATAATTGATTTGAAATTAAAAGGTTATCCTCCTAATGAAATGTTGTAGACATATCTTAATTTTATTTTTATCTATAACAACATATTTTGATGGTTCATATGATTTTATAGTGGTAAAATACAATATTACCATGCTCATTAATTCTAGGGATTTTTTATGATTATGATAATAAAAATTTTATAAAACTGATATTCTTTACATGTGTTATGATTTAATGATATAATGAATTTTTTTTGACATTGTGACCAACATGTATTATTATAATTTTATGATGGGTTATTATAGAATTGAATAAGACTCTAATAAATTTGGTAATGAAATGTATCTAATGAGATAATAAGTACTAAAATTAGTATTGAACCCAATTTAGTAATTTAATTTGTCTAATAAGATAAACTTTGGAGTGATCCTTAACCAAGGAATTGATGGAATGATAAGTGAACCCAATCAACTATGATATTATTAGTAGTAAGCCTTGAATAAAGGAATGATTTTATATTATTATGTACACTCTATAAATATCTTTCTTATTATTATGATATTTTTTCATGGAATCAGATTTTTTATTAATTTTCAATCTTATGTATTATGTCATTTATTTGACAAAACCTTACAGCATATCTCATGATTACATTTCATTGACTAATTATGTATGATTACTAAAGTATTGATCATGTTCTCATTACCTGATTTACATCTTCTGTATAATTAGGATCATTGATTGATATAACTTATATTTATTCTTACTTAGCATCTAAAAGAACCCTTTCTTACGTTTCATTTTTCTATATTATGGATAATGTTTTTAAGTATGACATGTCATAAAAAGGTGCAAGTTATAAGGAAATTAATCTGAAATGATGTATATATTTTATGTAATAGTCATTTACAAATCCAATTTTACAAAGTCACTAAACCAACATAATACTTGGATATGTATTGTTGGTAAATTAATTTAATATTCATTATGAATTATGTAATATTTAGGTAGGAAATGTATGGGACGCTATAAATCATATATTTTATGATCTTGAAGAAGATGAACAAGATAACAACAATTCATTTTATAGTGATATTTTGAAATTTATCTTATCAATTAGAGATCAAAGGTTCTTTATTCAATCAAAACTACTCAATTGTGTATTGGAAATAATATTATGTTATTAAATAATAGTTTCATTCTATTTTTGGTCATAAATTTAGTTTCTTATGATTAAGGGTAAAGGTTCACCAAATTTGAAACCAATTGGAGTCTATATTGATAGTTGAATATTCTTCATGATTTATACTCAATGATAATTTAATTCATTGTGTGTGGTCACATTACATCAATTGGGCTAAATGGTTATACAACATGAGTTAAAGGATAATTCCAACTCACTTGTATTCTGTGATGATTAGTGGTCATGTGATCTCATTTTTATTGAACATTCCAAAGGTATTTATAGCAATATTTAGTCGGTAGACTTGTAAATTAATTTTTCTAACTATTGATATGTATCATTTAGTAGTTTAAATGTAATAAAATCAAATAAAATTTTCAGATTAACTAGAGTTGAATGTTGTTTAGTGGTGGATCATGAAGAATAATATTCTCTACTTTACCCCTAGATAATTCATGGTGATAATAATACCTATTAGAATTTAGGTATCCTCAAAAATTTGTATTAGATAACTATTCTAGGTTTCCTAAAAACATGAAATATTTTTTGGATTTTAAATGTGATTAATAATCTCTACATTATAAATTAGTATAGGTTATGAATTTTATAACCATGATGGATTGTATTAATTTAGTGATTATCTAGGTAAATATGCTGATTGATGGAGAAAACTAGAAATTTTATGTAGGTAGAATGTTTAAAAACCTATTATACATTTTTTGTGATCGATGTAAATTCAAATGAATATGATCCCCATGCTAAAATTTATGGAACATAATGAGTTCACATAAAAATTAATAGAAATAATGATTGAGATCATAATTCAATTATTTCAACATTTTCAGAGAAATAATTCCTTAAATTTAGTGGTACCAAAATAAAAAAAGTAATTATGTATAAGTTTTAGAACAGGTATAACATAAATTTGAAGGTGAAATAAGAAAAACTAAATATTTTTCATATGAAGTATGAAGACAATAAAATTTAATAAGGTGATACTATTGATGAATCCTTTATGTGATTCACTAAATTAGTGATCTCCATTATAGGTTTTAATTGCACTATTTTGGACTATATAGTTATAAATAAATAATTTATAAAATTTTGAATAAATATTTTGGAAATGTATCAACACTTGAAGATTGGGATTTTGAAAAAAACTATTCTTTTGTTTTATAGGATATTTATTTCTTAAAAAATGATAAATGTAATTAATTATATGAAAAATAATAAGGATGATAGAGTAATATCCTTTAATTATATGAAGGAAGATAAGATTAAAAATGATGTTAAAGTGGAAGAAGGTAATTTTAAGGAATATGAATATGATGATATGATGATTGATAAGTAGATGCCATTAATCCTAAAAATCATTCTAGAGAAAAAAATAATATATTTATAAGATATTTCATTGAAATGTTTTAATTTTTTAGCTAATAGATAATATGAAACTGAATATACAATAATGTGATAATGAATTTCTATATTGAAAATTATCATAAAAGAATAATAAATAAAAATTATAAATGTAAAAGTTTCCCATAAATATAAAGTATAAAAGTAACTCAAAAAAAAATTCTTATATATGTTGTATAATAAATAATGAGATATGGAAGAAACTATATATGACACTTCACATGAAGCTCATGATATATTTTTTAATAATTAATGTTAATTATGATAACTTCACTAGCGAAGAAGATGATAGTTATGGAAATAAATAAGAAAATGATATATAGTTTGTAATGAATAATGACTTGAACAATCATTTCTCAATTATCTCAAAGAAGCCGAATGAGAAAAAAATTTAATGAAATATCATACACTAAATGACATTGATTCATATTGAAAACGAATGAATATTTTTAAAGGTTATTAAATATATATAGATGTTTTTATTTAATCAAAATATGATAAAAGAATATATAGATTAAATGCTAAATTATATTTAAAAAAAAGATGAAATTTTTCATTGAAATTTATTGGAATAATAATTCCAACAAAAAATAAAGGTTAACAACAATAAGTACATTGAAAAAATAAATGAATTATTGGAGGGAAATTCAAACTGTAAATTGGTATATTAATAATAAATAAAAAACACTAAAAATATTAGAAGTTAATAAATATGTATTACAAAATATTCATTTGAATTTTATGATAGAGGTGGTGAAGAATGTATATAAATAGTAGAATTTGAAAAAAAATTTATTAATTTAGAGAATAAAAAATTGAATAAAATTCATATTATAAATATAATATTGAAAAATCCAACAAATGTGTTCAATTATTTTATGAATTTTGTTATATAATCCAATAATTTTGTTTGGAAAAATACATTTGAAATTAGAAGTCAAAAAGAAAATAGATAACATGTTTTTATGAATAAATATTCATAATTTATTGATATTATTGGTGTTGTGGTTTATTTTGGATTTTCATTTGTATAAATTTATTTATAAAATGGTATTCATATATGTTTATAAAATTAAAATGGTTATAATATAAGGGGTGTTAGTTAAATAAAAAAAGAATATAAGAATCTTTTATTTCTAAAGTAAAAATGGATAAATAGTTTCATAAGCTAAAATAATGTTAGGGATGGTATTAAAAAATAGTATATAAATTTAAAACATTCCATAATTTATTTTAAAAATATATTAGTTTAAAAATTATTACTCAACATAAAAAAAGAAAAAAAGGACGTTAGGATAAATAAATTAAAATATATGTTTTACTAAAATATTGTCTTAAATATAATTTATAGATTTTGGATAATGGATGTTCATCACACTTATAAGTTTTACTAAGCTTTAAAAATATTTTAAAATAATCTAGGAATTTTCAATATTGTTTTGAAACACTGGGTTGCTCAAAATAAAAATATTTTCCTCAATAGAGACTACTAAGAACATTGTAAAATCAAATATCATGGTTTACCTATGGGGGTTGAAGAGAAATATAATTTTTTGTTTCATAATTATATGAAGAAGGAAATTAAGTGACTATTCAAAAGGATGGATTATTTATGAAAATAGTTAACGTTGTTTGTGTTATGGTTAGAGGATGTGGAACATGAAATAATTTCTTTCAGGTGGGAGATGCTAAGAATTATTACTACTTAAGATTGAAAGAGGATAAATAATTCTGTAATCAAGTGTTTTAAATTTTGAACAAAATAAAAAAATAATATTAAAAAGGAAAAAATTGTTTTAAATGTTCTTATAGTAAATACAAAAAATATTGGATTAATTTAACATAGTAAAATGGTAAAATTATCAAATATTCATACAATAAATTTGAGATTCAAACTTCAAAACTATTGGAACTTATTATTTTCAATTTTTTAATATTCTTAGGGAAAAATAATCTAATATAGATAATTATAATAATAGATATATTTATTATTTTACTCATATAACAAGTATTGTGTTTATATAGTATAAATCAAAGGCCTAAAAAATGTTTAAAATATTTTGGTTATGTTAAGAAAAGAGGTTTATTTTTCTGTTGAAGATTATTAAAACCTAAAATAGGGTTAAGTAAATAAATTTATTTTTTTATAATTATTTTGAAAACAATGGAATATTATATGTGTTTAGTGCACCATATTCCCAAAAATAAAATATTTGGTTTTAAGGGAAGAATATAAGTTTAGTGAATGGGACTAGAATAACGATGGTGTGGCATAATACATCAAGATTCTATTAGAGATACATACTGAAGAAATATTTTATACTGAAAATCATTGTCAGTTTCATTTAAAAATAGATATGTATCCATTTTATTCTAATATAATAAGACTATAATATTTTAGTACACCATTTTTGTTTGTAGACCTTTTGTTATTAAAATAAATAGGAGAAATAATAGAATGATTGAGAAAAGATCAGTTGATTGAGTTTTCATCAGTAATCATTTAAATGGAATATGTTATCATTATTATAACTATGAAACATGTATGATTATTAATAGTGCTAATATGATGGTGATTTAATATATATTAAATTATTTTGTGATATAGAATAAACATTAATCTTATTAAGAAGATAAAAAATTATTAGACAATATAATGAAAATCGTAGAAATAGTAGATATATTTTTGAAATTATACGGGAAGATTGTGGTTCAATGTTGTTAATTGATGAAGAAAAAATAGATTCTATTTATCCTAGGTTGAGATTGTAGGGAATATTTGCAATATAATTAGTCATATTGAAAAATAAAATTTCCCAAGGAGAACTTGAAGTATATAAACACATACCTTAATATTTTTCATGTTTCACAAATATTTTGTGGTGAAGCATTGAAGACATAATAACTGATGGATTATATCAGTTATTAATTGGAATAGGAGGATAAAATAGCACTAATTAGTTACTATATATTGAGTTGCTCCTTGAACAACTTTATTTCTTTATAGTTACAAAACTGCTATTAGAAAAATTCATAAGTCTTAATACATTAATTTGTGTAATTATAATTTATCATAAGTTTATATAGTGGAAATTTTATTTTTTTTTATATTTTAAATTCCATAAAATAGAATATATTTTTATTCTTATTTAATTTTTATCCTTAAGTTGTTATATTTTATGTTTATTGAAGTAGTTTTTATTTTGATTCTTATTTTGATTGGCTTAATGAATCTTTAGATTTCATGATTTTATTATTTATAACATTTTCATCTTTTCTCACGATTTACATGGAAAAATATGTCATTTAAGACTTTTAAATGTTATATGATATTCTTAAATAAAGGTAATACTAAGTTTATATATGTTAGGTAATGGTAATTGTTTTCTATAGTGTTTTGAAATGATAATATTTTGTTTAAAATGGTTACATAATGTTAGATTAATCATTATGGTGTTACATAAAGGTAATCCTATGTTTCAATGTGATGTATAATGGTGAGTGTTAAATTATTATATTTATGTTAAGGTGGTTCTATATTTACATTGTTTTTATAGAAGTTGACTTATTTATCTATATATGGGTAAGAGTAATTCACTAAACCCAAGTACAATGTAAATGTATTTTCATAGTTATGTAAAGGCAGCTCACAAAAACTAACAGTAATATAAAGGTAAATGAGCTCATATAGTGGTAATAGTTCATGTGTAAAGGTAATTGATATACATTTAATGGTAAATGAAACTCTTGTAAAGGTAATTGATACTTTCCTAAAGGAAACTCAAATTTTCTCAAAGGTAAAAGCCTTTAGGATGTCTGGTCTATGGTTATCAATGTACTTACAAAAGGGTAATTATTTAATTCTTTAGGGATACAACTATATTTCAAATAATTGCATAAGGGTAGAAGAGCATTTTTATCAGTCATATTTGGGAAAAACATACTCTCACTTAAAGGTAAGAATGAAACATCCATACTTATGTAAAGGTAGTAAGTCACATTGGGGAATAAGCCTCCTTCCAATACGCATCAAGTATATTTTATGTAATGGTAGAGAGAATTTTCATATATGGTAAATTCATCTATGTGGATGGTTATATTATTTAACAGTTTTCTATGTAAATAATTTTCCTATGTAAATAATTTAGATATGTGGTAAAAATCATCTATGCGGTGAAAATCAGCTATGTTGATAATATTTTCTTTGTGAAATCAGCTACATAAATGCTTTCTTAATTGGTTATGTATGTTTCTATTTATTTGTCTAAAACCTAAAAATAAATTTTTTCCTATATATATTTTATATTTTTATTTACAATAATTTTATTTGGAATTTTATCAATGTTTTTTTAATTACTCATTAATTGTCTAAAACCCATATAAACATGTTAAAATCGAAATGATGAATTTAGTCATATTTTTAAAAGATTAAGTGTGTAAGGATATTCACTCAAATTTTTTTGAAAATGTGTTATTAAAAATTAAACTAGTTGATATACAAAGAGTTTTTCATAAATATTGTGATGGATTTTTTCAATGATAAAAATATTTATTATTAAATATTATATTGATTTTTCATTTGAATATCATTTATTTTCTTTTACTGAATTTAGAGAGAGATAAATCAGATGGATATTAAGTGTTACTCATTTTTGAAACATTTCTTTCTTAAATAACCATGAATAATATAGATAAATACAATGATAATTTTGAAATATTTTGGAATATAAAGAGATATTCTCTTATAAATTATGGTTTTCTTCCCTGGAATTTATGATCAACATGTATATTGATTGTGTATTTATACTTACAATGTTATTTTTACATCATGTTGATGTTATTCACCTTATGTAAATGTTAATTAAAGGAAGCTCCAATTTGAATATTTTATTACTATAATTTACGAAGTATAATCATAAGTGATGTAAATATTTACTTTTATTTTTGTGTATAAACAAGACAAAATCATGAAATGAAGTGATGTAGATGATACTCTTCCTTTTATAATAAATTCTACATTGTTTTAAATTTATTCTTAGTGATTTATATTTAGACTAATTATTGATGTAAAAAAAATTTCAGAGCTTCATTGGTAAAATTGTGTCATGGTCCTGACAAATACCTAACAAAAATTCCAATATCATCATCAAAAATCACTCATTGGGCTAACTATTCTATTATATATTTGTGTTTTAACTGTCTGGGTTGTAGTTTCTCATATAATGTGTTTTTAATGGGATAATACTACTCTAAAAAAAGCTACATATGAGTTTACAATGTCCCCTATGAATATTGGGATTCATCTGTCCTCATTGAAAACCAGTTGTATATTATCTCTTAAATTTGAAAAGGAAATGATATATCCTATAATATTCTAGTTTTAGTTTGTCCCCTTAGTTAAAGTGGTTCCCCTTCAACAGTAACGTAAAAGAGGTTAGGAAATAGACTATGAAACTTTTTATTGTGTCTGCATAATTAGGTTTCCCCATAGAGTAATGCTCTCCATATAAACCTAAAAAATAATGATGTTAGGATTAATTATATAAAATATTAGGTTAGGGATTCCCTAGAAAAATTATGGTCTTTTGAATGAACATATAAATGAAAATGGAATTGGGTTTTGCCTCCATGTTTGAAAAGGGATGATGTAAAGGTTTGTCACTCTCCTTCAAAAGAGATATACCATAGTGGGTTCATTCCATCAGGATGTTGTGTAAAGAGTGTATCGAGATCATTTATATCGGAACCACTATAATATATTGTGTTCATATTTTAATTTCATTCATGTAATTTTTTCTCTCCTTTCTTATATCGGTGTGGTTAAATTTTTAAATATTTTAATCGATCACTTTCCACTCATAAACATTAAAATAGGAATAATTTTTAAATAAATAGAATTCACCCCTAGTTGTCGATTTTTATCACCCCTTTGTGATGTAACACTTGGTATCAAATCCTAACACTTGTAGGGTAAGTTTGTAGGAAGCATTTATCGATACCTCATAATTGGTTTCAGAAGTTGGATCTTCCATGATAAATTGTTCTTCATTTTATTATATATATTAATTGTACAAAATTTTTATCCTAGTACTTACCATGAATAACAGAAAGATCTTTTTCAGTGATGGATTATTTGAGGAATAAAATTGGTTTCAATATGAAATTTCTACCACATTTGAATGGTGGTAAGTGTAATTAATAGATGATCTGGATAGAAGTGTATCAAAATTGTATTGATATTATATTTTGGGATATTATGATTAAATTTTATGTTTTACCAAAATATAATTAGATTTATTCTAGAGGAGAATATATTGATAAATATTATCTTAATTATAAAGTCATTAATATACCTTATTTTTCATTTTTTGAAATGTTTGACAAAAATTAGATGTAGCACTAATTAATAAATTTAGAAAAATTTTAAAATAAATATCTTTGAAAAATAAGATTCTATGAAATTTATTCTCTTTTATTATAGAAATATAGGAAACCTGAAAATGGGGTTTACAACTAAGGAAAAAAAATCAAGATTTAGATTGATCAAATAAATTTTTTTCTAAAATAATGGACATAGTAAAACTAATTTTTTGAAGATCATAAATAATAGGATTGTGGAAAATAAAGAAAATAAATTTGTGATTTCATGGATTGATTTCAAGAGCTCATACGACATGGTTGATAGTCCAAATGTAACTAGTATTTTTTCATTTTTTTCTCAAAATATTCTTATTTAACATATTCACTTCCACATTATTTTTCTAGTTATATTTTCATGAAAATATATAAATATAAATGTTAAAATGAAAACTAATGATATTAATTATAATTTTGAATATAATGACTCTCTCCATTGTGAATGTTGGGACTTGTATTGAAGATTTTATATATATGTGTATGTCCTATAAGAATCTAATAAAATAAATTACGTCTATACATGTGTCACTAAAAGAAAAAAATAGAAGGATTCATGAAGTTGGGGTGGTGCCTAAGTGCTAAACCCCATAATCCTCCAAACAAAACGAAATGGTTCAAATCCTAAAAAACCCCTATGAGGGTTTAAATTCCAATTGGTGATGAAGATGGTGATGTAGACCTGATGAAGGAATGTGGTGACCTACACAAGATTCACGCCTAGTGATATAGACATGATGATGCAGTGTTGATGCTACACTGGGCCCTTGATCCATGTCCATGTGCCACTTGGAATTAAGCCTTTAGGATATGTAATGGGGTTCCCTCTAATAAAATATATTGTTTTAGTTTATTTCATTTTAAAAAGATTATTCAGACATAACTTTTAAAAACATATATATAAGGATTTATTAAACTAAAAATATTTTATCTCTTAAATTAATGAATTTCAATTTAGAAATTGTAATTATTAAGGAATAAAATGATATGATCAATGAAAATAGTTATAAAATATATTATCCTATACATATAATAGAATATAATGATTTGTAATATGTTCAAAAAAATTAATGGCTGATGAATTAATTAGAAACATTATTAATAAACTATTTTTTTAAATTATAATTTATAATAAAGGTTCCTCCTATGAAAATATTGGAAATACATTTTATTTCAAAAAAAATTATAATAAAAGGAATATTATTGGTTTTTATTTGATTTTATATCTATTTATAAAAATAATTTTTTTTAAATGAAAGTCTTCTATAATATCTTGGGTTAATTTTTTTAAATGTGGATCCTACGTACATTGTGCTTATAATTATCCTTTAAATTTCACTCAATATTTTCGTCACAAGAGAAAATTCTTTTCTAAATCCAACATCAAGGAAAAACAGCCTAAACTGTCTATGACATGGGAAAATAAATATATGTATTCCAATTCATGTGAAATTAAACCATTCTTTATACCTTGGTAATATCTATTAAATTTATAATTTTTTTTCTATAATGCGTTACATTATAGTTTTATCCAAGGAATTTTTGGATGATAATTAGAGGCTTTAGTATTATATTTTTTCCAAGTATGAATATCTTATATCTTTTTATTATTCTACCTTGTACTTCTATATTTTACCTATGTTCTGGATAATAATCATGAGTAAAATTTTGTTTGTATGTCAAAATTTGGAAGATTCATTTTCATATGGTTAGTGAATCGATTATTTTTCTTGTATATTTTGGTTTACATGTGTGAAATTATAATTTGTACACAATAAGAATCCATTAAAAATCACTTAATATGTTTCTTTTCCCCTTGTGATATTAATATATTTTTTCGGAGGATTATTCACTATTGGAATTAATAATTTACCTATACTACTTTCATTTTTTCATTATGAAATGAAAAAATAAATTTAAAATGAGTTTCTTTTATTCTTAATTTTTAATTTACCATGGATATTTAAGTTATTGAAAACTATAGTCTGAAGTTTTATATGTGTAGTTTTAATGACACAAAACAAACATTAAATACCAAATATGTGCATATTCCATTTTTTAAATTTCCAAATACACATGAACTAGCTTTATTATTGAAAGAGGGAAACTAAAATTAAGGGTAAATAAATATTAATGTACTGTATTTAAATTTATTCTTTACTTATGAAATTTTTAAACATTAATTTCATAGATTTATAATTTATTTATTAAAATATACATATTCTAATTGTAATGTCTTTTAATGTGTATAATTTATTTTGATGATTCAAATATATACATGTTTAACATTTTAAATATAATTTAAGGAATTTTATTTATGTACTTAACGGAAATATAGAATGAATAAATTCCGTGGGAGTTGACATTATTTCAATATTAATTTTTCCCTATAAAGTATTATTTTATTAATTCTTTTTTGAGAACATAAGAATCTGATTTTTATTTTCTTATAATAATGTATAAATTTTAAATCTTCACTTTAGAGCATAATAAGATAAATCTAGGTGAAGTTGATATGTTTTTTTCTTATTTATCTGTTATCAATTTATAAATATATGTATACTGAAACAATTTGATTTTTATCTTATAAAATCATTTTCATTCTATTACACTTATATAGTATCATATTTAATAATTTAGGGTGAGTTTGAGTATCTTTATATGCAAGAATTATAATATTTACATGAAATGTATTGTAATTCAGAAAAGGTTTTCTAATTTACTATTTATAATTTATATACACATTATCTTATTATTTTAATCTTTTTAATATATACTATTTCATTCATACTATTTTGATTAAACTTTCACTTTTCATAAAAGGTTATTTTATAAAGGGACTATCATTAAATTTCTCAAATATATTTTCAAATATGATCATTGTATGCAATATAATGTTTTCAAAATATAATTCTTTATAGTGGATCCTTAGAATATGTTTTGAATCATTATGGTATTATAAGTTTACTCGTAATAATATATTCATTTTAATAATTTTTTTAATTAAATATATTTTAATTATATGAAATCACTTATCTATTCCTCTTATTTTAATCACAAGAATATTGTTTCTTTTAAAACATTATCTTTTTGATAATTTCAAAAAGGGAGACTAGTTTTAAAATTATACATGATTTTTTAGTTATCAAAAAGTGGGATAATTCTGAATGAGTCATTGAAACACTTAATGTTTTTATAATTAGAAAATATTTCTTAATAAAATCCAAATGATATTATATATTGATTTGTGTAATTATACTTTCCCACTACATTATTAGGTGTTAAATTTTAGATATTATATTTTACGTTTACTGATGTATATTTGATTTTGATTATTTATTAAGTTTTATCCCTAGGTTTTTATCTTTTATACTGATTAAAAGGAAATTTCATTTTGATTCTTATATTTCTTTGTTTAAAATATCATTTTATTTTAGGATTTGATTGTTTATAATATATTATACAAGATTCATGGTGACTTAATGGGGTTAAATATCATTTATGTTTTGTAAATATCATTTAATAGTGTTGAGTTAAGGTAATTCTAAATTTATATAGGTTAAATAGTGGTAAGTATTGTTTTATGGTATTAAGTAAAGGTATATTTTGATTACAAAGGCCACATAAGGGTAGATTGATAGTTCTGAAGTTATGTAAAGGTAATATTAAGTTTCTATGATCTATGTATCCATATTTATCAAATTTTATTATTTTCATAAAGGTATTACTAGATTTACATGGGTTACGTAATGGTAGAATGATTTTTTTCGGATATTTTTATGGGAAATTTGTTGAAACCAGAAACATAATAAAGGTATTCCCTTATTTATATAATGTTAACTCATTAAAAAAATTGTTACTTAAAGGTAAATGTCCTCTTGTAAAGGTAAGGTTCCTATAATAAATATAACTGATATTCACATAAATGTAATTGATATTCACGTAAAGTTAACCGATATCTGTGTAAAGGTAAAGGAAGCTCACGTATTGGGAATTGTAACTTACATTAATGGAACTCAACCTTATGTAAGGGTAAATTACTACAAGTATATTTCCAATACTAATATACGGGTAGTAGATCATTTCTTTTAGTTGTGTAAGTGTGACATTTATCTCACATAATGGTAGAAATTGACTTCAATTTGTACATAAATATAGTAAGTCACATAAGGGTAAAATTTTATTACCTTTACACAAAAAGTATTTTTCATGTATGGGCAGTGATAATTCACCTACCAGGTAAATTCTTATATATGGATAGTTTTATTATTTAAAAATTGGTTATATGAATAAATTTCTTCAATGAATAATTTAATTATCAAGTAAAATATACCACATGGTTAAAATTAACTACATGGATAATTTTTTGCAATGTTAAATAAGATACATAAATATTTTTATATGTGTGTATGAAAATTTATACAGGAATTTATCACACCATAAATATACTTTTTTTTATTTTTCGTATTTCTATAGGCTATAAGTTTATTATGAATAATCATAATTTTTTCTTTTTATTTTTCTTATTAATTATCGTGAACCCATGAGAACATGTTCCCATTTTTTGGATGAATTTAATAATATTTACATAGGATTAAGTTTATAAGGATATTCATTCTTATATTTTGGAAATTGTGATATTTAAAATTAAACTAGTTTAAATATGAATAGTTTTCTTGAATATTATGAGGTATTTTTAATGGAAAATAATATTTATTATTAATCACTATGTTAATTATTCATATATATATATATTATATATTTTTAATACAATTTGAGAGAGGGAACTCAGATGGATATTAATTATATCTCATTTATAAAAATTTAATTTTTAAAATAATAATAATAAGTAAAATTAAATTCAATGTTCAAATTAGAAAAAATAGGAATATAAAGTGTTATTCTTAAATAAATTATAGGTTTATTCTTATAAATTTATGTTCAAATTATATATTAATTGTCTATTTAGCATAATAATATTAGTTTTACATTTTTTTATATTATATCAAATATAATTAAAAGCAGCTTCCATGTGAAATTTTATTTCAAGAATTCATGAAGGTGAATTATAAGTTAAGGAAAAACTTTTTTATATTTTAGTGTATAAATTTACTAAAGCCTGTTGTGAAGAGATATAGGTGAGACTCTTCCTTTTCTATTACATGTTTTATAGTTTGTAATGGATTCTTATAAATTCATGGTTCAACTTTTTATGAATGTAAAGTTTTGGCTACATGAGCTTCATTGTTTAAACAACTTGAAGGACTTGAGAACTACCTCATAAAAACATAAGAAATTGAATAAAAAAAATTACCTAGTATATACTATTTTATTAATTTTTTTGTTATTACTATTTAGGTTGTAATTTTAAACTTAGGGTATCTTTAATGGGGTTATACTACACTAAAAAAGGTATATATCATATAGGAATTTCCCCTAGATGACGTGGTCTATTCTAACCCCTTAATGATCAGTTTTTTAACTTATAAGACAATAGAGGAAAGAGCCACACATTTAAGAGACTATATTTAGTATCTCCCCTTAGAATAATAGTTTCCTCTTGACCTACAACATTTAAGATGTTGGTACTTATCTGTTTAAAGACTAGGCTAGTTCGGTAAATATAAAATACTTGGATAGGTAACACCACATAAAATATTAGGTTTATTTTAAATGTAAAAAATTAAAGATGTCACGACCCGACCGATCGGGTCCTTCATGGTTGGTAATATGATAATTGTGACCACCGAAATCTTCCTCCAATATTTCATGGAATGGTTAATATGACCAAGTTAGAATGTACCTTAAATGGAAGGCATTATCCTAAATTACTTGTATTTACACACAAATTTCCATGCCTATACAATTATGAAAAATAAAATAACAAAATTTATACTAATGCATGAATATATCTAAATTCCACTATCCAAGTATCAAAAAATTTCAAAAATTAATAAATTTTCCAAATCCAAGACCACAAAAAATTAACAGTCTAAACATAGAAATAGGAGGGGATTATTTTCAAATGAAACACCCGGTAAACCCTTGGGTATCTCTTACATAATCTAGGCACTACCTTCTTCCATTCCTCAGGGGACACCATAAATTGGTATTTCATCTTCATAATACATTAAATGAGTTTTAAATCCCATGAGGGGGTGATTATAACAATACCCAATAGGAATCCCATAAATAAAAAAGAATAATGCATCAAGAGTAGTTAGGTTATCCTGAAAAAGGTGTGTCAAATATATAAGAGAAATAAAAATAATAAAAAACCATATATACTCAAAATAGATAATCAATCTCAAGAGGTCTCACCCAATACTTCTAGCTATAATATTATACTTAAGGCTTTTAGGTACTGGTCATCTTGGAGGGATCTCTCCCAGAGCCATTTTTTTACTAATGAAAATTTCCCAAAAGGATGCGCTCCTCATGACTTGAAAATATTTACATTATAGATCTAAAAAGATCACACTATCATGATAGGGGTTCACATATAGGACCATTAGGGAATTCCACAAAACCTACTAGATCAATATTCTTGATAGGGTATGGATTTCCTATTCATGGTGGCCATTCTCAGACAATTAACCTCACGTAGGATATGATAGAGGGTCCCACCCCAAACCTCCTGTAGGGATACCAAGAACTCAATCCAAATTGAAACCCATAGAGGGGATCAGTATATTAAGTTGAGGATTTAATTTCCTGATGTAGCCTCATAGGGATGGACCAATTAACCATACTAAATTTAACATACTCAATACTTATGAAACAAAGGGCTCCATACACCCTCATAAGGACTACACGATGTGTACTAGGGTTACATGATGTGTATTTCCAACCATTGGTATACCTGTGTCTCACTATATCACACAAAAAATAAATCTTACTATACAAGGTGTGTCCCTCAGGGGTACAAGGCGTGTAGAGTTCGAGCTGGAACTCATCGTGATGCCTTCCCATGACTATATACACTTGGTTGTGCCCATGTACTTTGGTTCAAGTATATTTACTATGTTTGTATCCATGCACTAGGCTATATCTGAGTATCGGGTCATGCCTTTGTACCCTACCCATGCCTGTGTCCCAACCATGCAAGTGCCCATGTATCCTTTGGGTTATCGGGTGAGCCACTAGCATATTATAAGGACCCGACCTTAAACATTACATAATATTTAATTAAATAAATAATTCACATTGAGGATCTTTTCAGGTTTAGAGTTTTAGAGAATTAGGACATAACTATTACATCTAAAAAGATTGCAAAGTAGACACTTCTACGCAGTTTCCATTTTTCAAAAAATAAAAACTCTTGAAAAAAAATTTCATGTCTAGTTCCATGTTTTAGACTGCATGACTTTTCCTTGATCGCATCTTTGACCCTACTCATTTTTAAGTCCTGTGTAAACATTTCAAAACTTGGGATGAGCATAAAAATATTAGTAAGGGTTATAAAACAAACAAAGAACACATTTTTTCTTAAATATATACAAAACATGGACTCTTTTACTTACCTCATGAAATCATAAGATTTTATGAGTAACACATAGAAATCATAAAGGTAACTTATGTCATCCATATCATACTTACATTGTAGCTATCAAAGATACATATGGAGTTACATTAGAATACCTATCACAATATATTCCCTAAATCAATTACAATAAATATTCACGTCTACCTCAGTAATGTTACCCAATGCATTGGAGATCTATCTCTGGATCACACACAGTAGTTTTATCACGGAACCACCCGTATAGATAAATAATTCCCAAGAACCATAACATGATCATACCACATAACATAAGTATAAAGGAAAGATAACATTTCCACATTGCAATAACAAAATATCATTTCAAGATAATGAAATAATAAATCCATTCTCAAAATCATTTTCAATACCAAAATACGTTAAAAAGAGTATGCGGTATTTATTTTTCCTTTTAAAAACATTTTGTCTTGTTAAGGATTCCAAAGATCAAATAATACTCGCGGTGGTGGAAAGGTCATTGTCACCACTTAAGTAAAAAACATTCCATTATGTAATTTAGTAAAATGCTTCATATAAAAATCTTCCCATTTAATGAAATGAAAATTCAACGGGTTTTATAAAACGTATAAAACAAAGTCGTGTATAAAACTAAATATGGCTCAATGAAAGGAGATGGAGACGAAGTCCCTTACCTCGTGTCTGACTTGACTCGATCGATCTTTAATCACCTAAATAATAAACTAAATTTAATTTATACTTTCTTAAGATCATTTTTCACGTTTATAATTAATTTTATATCACTTATTACAATATTATAAACATAATGTAATCATTAATGTTAATAACGTTCATTTTGTCGAGATTTGGTACATGAGTCAACAATGGACACCTTATATTTACAAGTTGTCCATGTGGTCAACAATCCATTATATCCAAAATGATAGTCATGATTTATATATCATATATATCATATATATCCAGTATATACATTTATTTATAATAGTACATAACATTTGGAGGTAAGAAATGAAATGCCCCGTTCATGGAGATGGTAAGCCATATGTACGCATGAATGCTACTTTCATTTCTATTTCTTATTTTAAAGGAATTAAAACATAAAGATACATAGGTATATTAAAATTCCAGTATAATTTCATATATAATATCATTAACATCATCCTTGATATGTCCCACATATGGTATTAATGAGTCATATCACTTTGAGTGGGCGGTAGTCCACACTTCCTCTAATGAAATTTTCATGATTACCCATAATGGAAACTATAAAGACATTCTATAAATGGAAATTATATAAGCATAAAGAAAACAAAAATATCATATATATCATATATAAATACAGTGCCATCATAATGGGCACCATGAGAGGTGGTAGGAGATAATCGAAAAATCATCGTTTCGTGAGGCGTTAGTTTTCCATCCATAGAAACATTTTGTTCTTCATCCATTAGATGGAGGTGTGTGTAAGTGTAGTTTGAATCCTTCTCATAAAAACATCCTATTATATTGAGGATACTGGTGTGGTTACAAAAGAAGGAAATAAAAAAGAGTTTATGGGTTGGAGAAGTAAAATAAAAGAAAATAAGTTAAGGGAAATTATTACCTTTAATTTGGGTAACTCCCTTTGGTTTGAACCAAATGAACTTCTTGAAGTGCATTATTTCTACGATAAGCATTCTAGGAGGAGTATAGGGATGTTGGGAGATTAATTGGGCAGGTTTTGGATGATCCAATAGGCATTATAGGTATGAGGAATTGGGTAGAAGTGGTCTCCTTTTATAAGGGAGAGGAGGGGCTCTTTAGGAAAGTGTTAAAATATTATTTTATTATATAACGATATTCGGTTTCAAAAGGTCCAAAAATAATTAAAGTCAAATATACGATTACTAATATTAGAAATAAAATCATACAATCAAAATTGGACATGTTTTGGATAATATTTTAATCATTATAATCTTATTTATTTAAATCATTTATTAATGAGGTAAATAATGCATAATTATTGTGTCATAAATAATTAAATTTATTTGTTGTCTAAAAATTATAAAAAAAATACTCTGATTTAGGAAATATTTTTAAATTTATAATGAATATTTATAGTCAAAATTATTAGTTATATAGAACCATATAAAAATTAATTTATTATAAGATATTGGTTTTTGTCATTTTTTCCTTTACATTAAATTAATTAATCTAAAATGTCATTGTCTTCATAAGTGGCTCCATGTGGTCCCAAAATATACCCCAAGATGTCCATGGTCAGCCATTTTTCATCAAATAAGGATAGGACAAGTGTTAAGGTAATTCTGAAATATTATAATATTCTTTTTACATTGAATTATCCTCTTTACCATTAACCGCAGTAAATAAGTCAAAAGTTACTATTCACCAAAAATTATTTTCATCTTATTGAACAACATTTTACTTACTAATAACAACCATGTATGTTGGATTTTTTAAATTCAATTCAGAGAAGTGTTAATATTTCATTTAAATGGAAAAGTCAGTTGTTTAACTACTACTAAGTGGTTTCACTATACATCAAAAATTGAAGTTTTTCTAAAAAATACAAAAAATTCAGCCTAAGATATATTTGACATTCCGAATAAAAAAATGATTTTTATGTTTCCAAATTAAAAACATAAAAGTGTCATTATTTAATTTTAAAAATAATTCCTGTTGTTAAAACAAATAGCATGTTTCTAAGAAATAATAACTATCAAAAGATTGATAATTGTTTATGTCCAATTTCAAAGTGAAATTAATTCCAATGACCAACATTGGACTAAATGGTAAAATATATTCTAATAACACTTTATATCAAATTTAAAAGATAATCTTACCATATATATAAATTATATTAAAATTTTGTTTTGATTTAAAATACAATATTTTCACTATTCATTAAAAAAATAAACTTTATCGGAAAAATTCTAAAATTTTACACAAAGTAAATTTTGATGTACCCATTCTAAAAAGGATATTATTTAGACATATAGAATGTATTAATGTGACTAAAACTAGATTTAATAAGGGTTCTCCAATAAAAGCCGATAAATCTACATTTTAATGTAAATTATGCTTAAATTAGGATTCATTCACATTTTATGCCTCTAACTATTTATTGGATAAATTTAAATACATTTATCAAACATGTATAATTATATTGTAGTTAGTTTTGTTCATTCTCTCCATCACAACGACTAGGAATAAACTACCATTTAAATTAATATTATTATTTTATTAGTGTGCAACATAACAGTTCAATAAAACCCATTGTTGCGTATCGGGTATGCAATCAATACTAGAAACCCCTTTAAAGTAAAATTAATATTTAATTCAAAAATATTAATAAATATGAAATGTGTATTATTCTTTATTTACCTGGGATGTTACATGCTTCCCCCCTTTTGGTAATTGCGTCCTCGTAATTTTACTTATCAAAATAAGTGGGGGTATTTATCCCACAAAGCATTTTCATATTCCCACGTTTCCTCTTCAACCGTATGATTTTTCCACAAAACCTTTTCTTGGTGAATGAACATATTCCACAACTGATCCAATTTGGTCTAGAATTTCATAAGGTCCAATGAACCTCGGACTCAACATTCCCTTCTTACCATAAATCATCACACTTTTCCATAGAGAAACTTTGAGAAAGACATGATCACCAACCTCAATAGAATGATCCTTCCTCTGGTTATCTGCATAACTTTTGTGTCTTCTCTGAGGTGTTCTCATGTGCTTCTGAATCAACCAAACTTTCTATGCCATTTCTTCTACCAATTCTGGTCCCATCAACTTCATTTCACTTACTTCATCCCAAAAAGATATAGTTCGAAAATGATTTCCATATAATGCCTCAAATGGAGCCCTCTGTATACTGGAATGAAAACTGTTATTATATAAAAATTAAACCAAAGAAATATGTTGGTCCCAACTTCCCTGATAATCCAGTGAACAAGCACCTAGCATATCCTCCAAGGTCTGAATTGTTTGTTCTGATTACCCATCTGATTGAGGATGAAAAGCTATACAAAAATTTAATTCAGTACCCAATGACTTATAAAGGCCTTTCGAAAAGTTAGATGTAAACCTGAGATCACGATCAGATACAATGGAGATGGGAACTCCATGCAACATGACTATCTCTTTAACATTCAATTGAGAAATTTGATCTGGAGACAAAGTATCTCGAATAAGATGGAAATAATCAGATTTAGTCAATCGATCAATAATAACCAAGATTGCATTATTACCACAATATGTATTTGGTAATCCCACGACAAATTCCATGTATATATTTTCCCATTTCCACTCTGGCACTGGTAAAGGATGAAGCATTCCTTTCAGAAACTGCCTCTCTACTTTAACCAGTAGACAAATCAAACACTTCACAGTAAAATCATTAATATATCATTTCATTCCATCCCACCAGTAATACTCCCAAAGATCTATGTACATCTTAGTACTACCAAGATGAACTGAAAACAGAGAACTATGAGCTTCACATAACAACTCATTCCTTAATTGTGAATCACAAGGCACACATAATCACTTACCAAACCTCAAAACACAATCATTATCAACGTTAAAATCAGGAAACATACCCTTCTGAACCAACTCTACATTTTTCTTCAACTCACTTTCTTCTTTCTGCACTTGCATTATTCTGTCTAATAGAGATGATTTCCCTGATGCCTGAAATAAAATAGAAGAATTTCTTGCACCAAAAAATTTTATGCCAAAGTTTATCAAATCAAAAACCAATGGATCTTGTTCCAAACTTAGCATAGTTAATGAAGCATTACTTTTTCAACTCAATGAATCAGACACATTATTTTCTTTTCCCGGATGGCAATGGATCGTGAAATCATAATCCGTGTTTAATTCTATCCATATACTCTATCTCATGTTCAATTATTTTTGAGTGGATATATACTTTAAACTATTATGGTTAGTATATATTTCACATTTTACTCCATACAAATGATGCCTGAAATTTCTTAAAGCACAAACAAAAGTAGATAATTCCAAATCATGTGTAGGGTAATTTAACTCATGAGGTTTCAACTGATGTGAAGCATATGCAATTACCTGATCATTCTGCATTAGGAGAAAACCCAGTCCTTTCAACGATGAATCACTATAGATAAAAAACTCACCATTTCGAGATAGCAGTTCCAAGACTAGAGCATTCACCAATATTCTTTTCAATTACTGAAAACAATCATCACATTATTTTGTCCAGATGAACTTAAAACCTTTTCAAGTTAACTTAGTAATTGGACAAGATATTCCTGAAAATATTTCATCAAACCTCCGATAATAACCTGCCAAACCAAGAAAACTATGAATATCAGTTGTATTTTTGGGTCTTGCCCATTCCTCAATAACTTTTTTTAGAAGGATCAACAGTTATGCCATTCATTGAAACAATGTGACCAAAGAAAGAAATTTTTTGTAACCAAAACTCACCCTTGCTGAATTTCACAAATAGTTTCTTTTCTTTTAAGGTTTGCAAGACAACCCTTAAATGAATTTCATGTTCCTGCTTACTTTTTGAATAAACCAAAATATCATCAATGAACACAACCACAAACTTATCCACGAACTCATGGAAAATTCTATTCATAAGATCCATGAATACAGCAGGTGCATTGGTTAAACCAAAGTCATAACTACAATTTCATAATGGCCATATCTTGTGTGAAATTCAGTCATCAGAATGTCTGCTTCCATTAATTTCAATTGATGGTACCCTAATCTCAAGTCAAACATCGAAAAATACTATGCTCCTTGGAGATGATCAAACAAATCATCGATATGAGGCAAAGGATATATATTCTTAATAGTGATGTTTTTCCGTTCCCTATAATCAATGAAAAGTCTCATTGAACCATCTTTTTTTAACAAATAATACATGAGAACCCCATGGTGATGTGATAAGTTGAATGAAACCATTATCTATTAACTCCTTCAATTGCTTATTTAACTCTAAAAGTTCAATTTGAGCCATTCGATAAGGGGATTTTGAAATTGGCTTAGCATCAGGAACTAAGTCAACAGTAAATTCTACTTCTCAATGAGGTATAATGCCAAGAAACACATCAGGAAAAATATCAAGATACTCATTTATGACTCCCACATCATTAATATGAATAGTTCCTTTATTTTCAACAATATGTGAAGAGTAACATTCATTTCCATATTTTACTTGTTTCTCAGCTTCCTAATATGTTATCAAAAGAAAGGGTTCATTCATGTACACAGACTGAAAATAATTCAGAAAATAAACATCTTTAGCTCTGCAGTCAATCTTAGCATGATAAACATAAAATCAAATCCATGCCCAATATAACATAAAACTCTACTGTAGGCAACCCAATAATGTTTGCAGGTAGATTCTTTCCGCACAAAAGGATATCAATGTTCTTATTTTTTTCTTTTTGTCTCAAAATTTACTCCAGCTATTTTTACCATAGGTTTTGTATTCATATCTTGAGATGGAATTACTAATTTACTAGAAAAATTCTTAGAAATGAATGAGTGTGTAGACCCTGAATCAAAAAACACATTGGCATAATCTAAACAAACAAACAGTGTACCTGAACAACTTCATTTGATGGCCCGACATCTGCTGAAGTAGTTGCAAAGGATTTCACCACCCCTTTCTGCATATAGTCTGGCTGCTTTCCTTTGGTTGAGTTCTTTGTTGGAAAATCATTTTCATAATGACATATTTCATTGCACTTAAAAAAATTTACTGACTGAAAATCATATTTTTCCTTACCGTTACCCGAATCTTTTTAAATGTAATTATGAGCCTTATGTCCCATTTTACCACATTGGTAGCACTTACCATAATTCAAAAGACATTCCCTATGATGATTTTTACAACAATTTTCACAAAATGTATACATACATTTCTTACCATCAGACTTTTTTGAAGAGTTCTTCCCTTTCACAAGCCACATCGACCTCTTCTTCTGTTGTTTTTCAAAGAATACCTGATCATCAGAAAACTCCATTTCCACCTTCTCCGCACAACGATTATGTTTCTTCATAACTTTTTAACTCACAAGAAGCCAAAGCCCTTCGATACATTGGATTTAATCATGAGTAAAAATGATTGATTTTACTATCAATATCTCATATGAAATGTGGAACATACCTTGCAAGTCAATTGAATTTTTCTTTATAAGAAGCCACTGATTCATCCTCCTGCCTCAATTTTAGGAATTTTTTGTTTGTCCTAAGATGAACCACCTTATGAAAATAATTTTCAAGAAACATACCTTTGAATTCAACCCAATCGAGAGAATTAATCTCTTTACTATCCCTGATATTTTTCACCATCGACTACCACAGATCAGCTTCACCTTCAAAACAGTAAATTGAAAGACTATCCTTTTGATGTTCTGAACAACCCATGACATCAAAAATCTTCTCCAGTGGTTTAATCCACCCTTCAGCTAGCACAGGGTCAGATTATCCTCTGAATGGTGGGGTATGTTGCTTCATGAAATGCTCCACTACTAACATGTTCCTCTGTGGTTGATCTGGCTGATCTCGTACATGGATACCGCCACCATTTATAGCATGAGTCAACTATTCCATCACTGTAACAAACTATTCAGTTCTGATTATGACCATCTCATGTTGCTGATTTGGAAGGTTGTCTTCCTCCTGATGTTATCCCAACATACCTGCCCTGTTTCAGATATGGAAAACCATTCTGAACACAAAAATATCTTAGGCGAAGCAACATGGTAATATGAAAATGCTATATGTTTTCAATATTAACATAAATTTCTTTATGTATGTTAATTTAAGAATACCCAAACTTCTTATTTTATCTAAACTGGCCTCTGATACCAACTACAAGGTCCCAACCTTAAACATTACATGATATTAAATAAAATGAATAATTCACATTGAGGATCTTTTCATGTTTTGAGTTTTAGAGAATTATGACATAACTATTACATCTCAAAAGATTACAAAGTAGAAACTTCTACACAATTTCCATTACTTTCATAAAATAAAAAACTCATGAAAAAAAGAGTCATTTCTAGTTCCATGTTTTAGACAGCATGACGTTTCCTTGATCCCATCCTTGACCCAATTCATCTTTAAGTCTGGTGAAAACATTTCAAAACTTGCGATGAGCATAAAAATCTCAGTAAGGGTTATAAAACAATGAAAGAAAACATATCTTCATAAATACATAAAAAACATGAACTCTTTTACATACCTCATGAAATAATAATATTTTATGAATAACACATAGAGATCATAAATCATAATGGTAGATTGTGTCATCCATATCATACTTACATTGTAGCTATCACAGCTACATAGAGAGTTACTTTGGAATACCCATCACAGTATATTCCTTAAATCTCTTAGGAGAAACATTCACGTTTACCTCCGTCATGTAACCCAATGCATTGGAATGATATATCAGGCTCACCCACCCTAGGTTTATCATGGAACCTCTAGTATACTTAAATAATTCCCAAGAACCATAACATGATCATAACACATAACATAAGCATAAAGAAAAGATAACATTTCAACATTGCAATAACAAAATATTATTTCAAGATATTGAAATAATAAATCCATTCTGAAAATCATTTTCAATACCAAAATACGTAAAAAATAGTATATGGTGTTTATTTTTCTTTTTAAAACCATTCTGGCTTGTTAAGGAAGACAAAGATCAAATAATACTGGTGGCTGCGGAATGGTCGTTGTCACCACTTATGTAAAAAAAATTCCTTTTTCCATTTAGTAAAACTCTTTGTATAAAAAGATTCCCATTCAATGAAATGAAATTTTGAAGGGTGTTATACACCATATAAAATAAATTCGGGTATAAAACTAAATATGTCTCAATGAAAGTAGATTGAGACGAAGTCCCTTAGCTCGTGTCCGACTTGACTCGATTGTTCTTTAATCTCCTGAATAATAAACTAAAGTTAATTTCTACTTGCATAAGATCCTTTTTAAATTTTATAATTTCTTTTATATCACTTATTACCATTTTATATACACTATGTAATCATTTAAGTTAATAATGTTCATTTTGTCGATATTTGGTACTGGAGTCAAAAATGAACACCTTATATTTACAAGTTGTCCATGTGGTCAATATTACATTATATCCAGAAAGATATTCATGATTGAGATATCATATATGTAATATATATCCTGTATATACATGTATTTATAATATTACATTACATTTGGAGATAAGAAATGAAATGCCCCGTTCATGGAGACGGTAAGCCGTACGTACGCTTGAATTCTACTTTCATTTCTATTTATTATTTTAATGGAATTAAAACATAATGATTTATATTTATAGTATAATTCCAGTATAATTTCATATATAATATCATATATAATATCATTATCTACATCCATTATGGGTCCCACATATGGTATTAACGAGTCATATCACTTTGAGGGGGCGGTAGTCCGTACTACCTCTAATGAGATTATCACGTTTACCAATAATGGAAACCATAAAGGCATGATATAAATAGAAATTACAGAAGAATAAATGAAACATAAACATAATAGATATCATATATAAATACAGTGCCATCATAAAGGCCACCATGAGAGGCCGTAGAATAAAATCGAACAATCATTGTTTCGTGAGGCTTTAGTTTTCCATCGACAGAAATATAATGTTATTCATCCATTGGATGGAGGTTTGTGTATGTGTAGTTATAATACTTATCATAAAAATATCCTAGTATATTTATGATACTGGTGTTGTTACAAAAGAAAGGAATAAAAAGAGTTAAGGGGTTGGAGAAGTAAAATAAAAGAAAAGAGGTTAAGAGAAACGGTTACCCTTAATTTGAGTAACTCTCTTTGGTTTGAACCAAAAGGACTTCTTGAAGAGCCTTCTGTTTAAGTTAAGTCTTTTAGGAGTAGGATAGGGATGTAGGGAGCTTAATTCAGTAGAGTCTGGACGAGCCAAAAGGCTTGAGAGGTGTGAGAAATTGGTTAGAAGTGGTCTCCTTTTATAAGGGATGTGAGGGGATCTTTAGAAAAAGTGTGAAAATGTTATTTTATTATATAATGATATTCGGTTCCAAAAGGTCCAAAAATAATTATTGTCTAAGATAAGATGACTAATATTCGAAAAAAAATCATCCAATTATAATTTTACATGTTTTGGATAATATTTTAATCATTATAATCTTATTTATTTATAACATTTATTAATGAGATAAATACTGCATCATTATTGTGTCATATATAATTTAATTTAAATGTTTTTAAAAAATTATAAAAAAATACCATGATGTAGGAAATAGTTTTATATTTACAATCAATATTTATAGTCAAAAATAATTCTTATATAACTCCATATAAAAATTAATTTACAAAAATATATTTGTTTTTTCATTTTGCATTAACATTAAATTAATTAAACTAAAGAGTCATTTCCTTACATAAGTGGCTCCATGGGGTCCCAAAATATACCCCAAGATTCCCATGGTCTACAATTACTCATCCAATATGGTTAGGTCAAGTGTTATTGGAATTTTGAATTATTATAATATTCTTTTTACCTTGAAATTACCCTATTTATCATTAACCGCGATAAATAAAAGTAAAAAGTTACTATTCACCAAAAATTATTTACATCTTATTGAACCATATTTTACCTAATAATAATAACCTTGTATGTCAGATTTTTGAAATTCAACTCCCAGAAGTGGTAAAATTTTCATTTAAATGGAAATGTCAGCTTTTTAACTACTACTAAGTGGTTTCACTATTCATAAAAAAATTGATATTTTTCAAAAAATTACCAAAAATTAAACATAAGCTATATTTGATATTCTGGATTCAAAAATGAAGATTATTTTTCAAAATTCAAAACATTAAATTTTCATTAATTAATTTTAAAATTAATTCCCGTTGTTAAAACAAATAGCGTGTTTTTAAGAAACAATAACTGTCAAAAGATTAATAATTGTTTATGTCCAATTTCAAAGTGAAATTAATTACAATGACCACAATTGGATTAAATGGTGAAAATATATTTTAATTAAATTTTAAAAACAATTTAACAGATAATCTAACCAGATATATAAATTAGATTAAAATTCATTTTTGAATTAAAATGCAATATTTTCACTATTCATTAAAAAATGAACTTTATCGAAAAAATTCTTAAAATTTACACAAAGTAAATTTTGATGTACCCATTCTAAAGAAGGATTTTATTTGGTCATATAGAATTTATCAAAGTTACCAAACTATATTTAAAGAGGGTTCTCCATTAAAAGGTTGTAAATCGACCTTTTACTGTAAATTATGCTTAAAATTAAATTCATTCACATTTTAAGCCACTAACATTTTATTGGATAAATGTAAATACTTTTATCAAATATGTATAATCATACTGTAGTTAGTTTTTTTCATTCCCACAAATACAATATATAGGAGTTATCTACCATTTAAAATAATAATATTATATTATTAGTGTGCAACGTAAGACTACAAAGAAACCCGTTTTTGCGTATCGGGTATGCAATCGAACATAGCAACCCCTTTAAATTAAAATTAATATTTAATTCAAAAATATTAATAAATATGAAATATTTCTTATTCTTTATTTACCTGGGATGTTACAAATACTTTCATAGGGCATGTGATAGGGACCACATGATGTGTTATCCTAAAAATTATATGGAAACACTAAAGCAATAGCATGGGGTTCCACATGGATTTCATCTATGGATTGCATGTTATATAATAGAGGATTTCCATAAACCTCCAGTTTCCTTCACACATCTGTTAATTCCGTTTCCATCACCATTAAGCCTGCCTATAGAAATCATATTGATCCTTGACCGAGCATCTCTATTTCTTATAATTAGAATATATGCTTTGATCCTCTTGTAAAATTACATGTTGGGATGCACTATCGGTGCTATTATAGGTAAAATTGAGATGAACAAAAATCACTTGTCCAATAAAGTACACCACTGATCATCCTCTATCATCGCACATCGATAGAACCATTGATCATGAATTACACCCATGATATAGATCTATTTCACTATAAAATTTTCATGCAATGATCAAATATAGGGTATTCACCAAAATGAAAACTAAATAAATATACAACAATGAAAATTTAAAGAAAAATTAGAGAAATACTTGTATAAAAAGGAAAAAATTAACATAATACATGATTTTATTATTCATTAATCTATTTAAATTAGAAAAATAAATAAATTCATGAAAAATAATCAAATAAAATCACCATAAATAAAGCATAGATGTGTGAATCAATTATTATATGTTGGATTGATCCGTATTTGACATGGGACATACATATGGGTTGAATTCAAAAAACCCAAACATACTAACTCGAGTTCAGATTTTCTGCTAATGAATAATGATAATACATTTTATTCATTGGCATGATCCAATAACTCTCTTGGAATCGACGATCCCAATGGTATTGACTGAATAACAATTATTTTTTTTATTAAGAAAACACTTTGAGGAAAAAGTGAGAAACCAAAAGTCCAACAAATCAGCCAAAAAAACCCAAAAAAACACCAGAATGAGAAGGAACTACCACATACACGGAAAAAAACACCACCATCCTAAGCTGGACACTCGGTGATCCCATGCAAGCATGGTTCCTCCCGATGTTGCCATCCCTCCGAATCAGCCGTGTCCCAAATGACCTGCCAAGGAAATGGTAGAGTTATCTAGCCCGATGAGGAATCCCCGACTGCACTTCCCAAGTCAAACCGGGGGCGAAGCGTCATAAGAAAAGGAAATGTTACCAAAACACAACCTTAGCCTATTAATGATTTCTTACCTGTAGAGATTCCCAATGGTATTGATTTGATCCTCTTACACGTTGTCCTCTGCCAAAAATATCCTATAATGCTCTCACTCAATTCTCAGGGTTATATAGATAACCCTATTAATTTAACATAATAACATATCTATAAATGATATTTTCGTTTTTCATATAATTATATAAATAAATAAATAATTTATTTATTTAATTATTTATCTTCTCATGATGGTGCCCAGGACTAACACCCAATGAATGTTATGATTATTTTATACCTAAGGAAAAACCCTCATTCCGTACAAAATGGTGGTCTTAGATTTATGATCTGAGACTCTATTTTTTGGTTATTTTACTATTTCCAAGAAAGAACATATGTGATATATTAATATATTTAATATTTTTATAATATCAATTTTGGGAACACTAATCCTCAGAAGCTTGTTCCTTCACATCACATGGCTCAAAAAATATTACTAGATATATTTAAAAGTTTTACATGGTAAGAACAGAGTTGTTATATTCTCTCCACATTAGGTATTTTCATCTCAAAAAGTGAAAACACTACTAAAAAATAATTTGGTATTAAGATTTCATTGGGCTCTCCCACTTGCAGGTGCTCTCCTGAAGGCTCCACTTCTACCTCTAGACACATACAAATATAATTACTCAACTATGGATGATCTTATCATATAGATCCTTGATCACTATATAGTACTCTAGAAAGGTATCTCCATCTTTGATATCCATCTCACCAAAATTGATATCATGTGACAATTCATGCACATACCTCCTCCACTACAAAATATAGAAGACATCAGGAACCTGATCTAAATGTGGTGGTAGATACAAGCAGTACACCACCTCGTTGATCCTAATAAATATTTTTAAAGGGATTGTGATTCTTGGAGATAACTATCCACCCCTGAAAAATCACCATAACCCACATCGATGTGATACATGTGACTTCTCGTATCTGAATTCCTCTTTACCCATGCCCCATGCTCAATTTGAAACATGAACTCAGGCACATATCCCTATCGCTATAGGCTTCCAACTAGAGGTGACGATGTTAGGGTATTAAAGTGGGGATACCACATCATCATGTTAGAGTAGAACAAGGGATACAATTAATAATAAACAATAGTGGAAACATAATACATTAGACAGAAGTGAAAAACAACAGAAGCATAATAGTAAACTAAATAACCAAGTAGTGGAAGATATACATAACTGAATACATTTCATATATATATATATATATATAAACCTAAATTAAGTCTCTGGTATAATGATACATGGAATTCTCATAATATAGAAATTTAGGAAAGGATAAAATAATGATATACAGTGTTGTAAAAAGAAATAAAAGGGAAAAAACTAGATCCATAAGCATCTTGATCCTAAGACTAATACTTTTTTTTCCAAAGCTCCAACTAAGAAGTACATTTCCACAACCTATAAAAGGTCCTTTACCCTTACGAGTACCTAGAACAAAATAATCTTCTATAGTTCCATGGACAGCTCGGGTAGGGTGTGAGATAAAAATATCACTATGCCACCACCAATGATATCTTTGTGTAACATCAATAGGTGCTTATAAATAAATAGTGTACATGTATATATAGGAATGTAATGAAATTATGAACAAATAAACATCCTCCGACCAAGGGTTTTAAGGGAAACCTGGAAGGTCTAGCTGCTTCAGCTTAGGTATATTATGTCTAATCGTGTCACTATACATATAATATATATAGAGAATATATATATATATTCTAAAGTAGACCGGTATGCAACATGCATGAATCTAACAAAGTTATATGAGATAATATGCTTTACTCAAGGGGTAGTAAGACCTACATCCTGATAGAGTGGGGGTCGTCACGCCCGAAACTTGGGATGGAGAGTGATATTTACATATAATAACTTTATATGAAATGTGGTGATAAAAATATTATCACATTTGTTGAAGCACTGGTCAGGGTCACAATGACCAAAACTGATGTAAGGGAAGTGTGAGCCATCATGCCCTGCTGAACAACTTACCATTGTTATCATACTATATGAAGGCATATAATTGGTACACATTACATGTGGATTTACATCCCATCCATACTCATATGTATATTACACTATATAATCATGTTCACAAATAATAAGATGATCATAAAGCATTGCCTCTTATGCTATGTCACCATGCCTTTCACAAGGAAACCAATGTGTGATCAAGTATACAACATGAAACATGAGTAAAACCTCTCAAGTGTTCCTTTAACTACGTTCAAGTCATTCAATGCATCAAATTTAACATTTTTCATTTACACAAGAAAAAAATGCATGGGTTTACAATCCATTAATCAAGTCCCTTTGAATATAAGAAATTCATATCATATAGTTCCATTTTGTAAACATGAGTAAGGAAAAGTCCATGACATCCTTTAAACCCATTCCATTTAAAACCTAATAATTAATAAGGTAGAAACCATTATACCCTACCCATATTATAAAACCAGAACATTCCAATTTCCTAAACTTCCAAAATTATAATATAAGGCATAAGTGTCAAGAGTATGGGTATGTACAAACTCAATTTCCCACTTAGGAACTTCCCAGTAAAATGGGGCCAAACACCTATGAATTGTCTTGGGGTGAATTAAAAACACTTGAAAATGGATATTAAATTTAAAATTCAATCCAAAAGCTAAATTGGGTTCAATCAATTTTGGACAATTTTCCCAAAATGACCAATTTCTAGGTGGCATGGCTTTGTAAGTCCATATATGATACATGTGACGTCTAAACCCCTAAAAAAGATCTCATTCGCATATTTCAAGGCACTAGGGTCATTTAGACATAAAAGAACCAACATAATTTAGATGTACAACAAAGGTCAACATATGTAATAATGGAATAAATATGAAACAACCAAAACTCAAATGGAAAACTATGTGATCACCTACCTTAGGGTCGTAGATGAAAACCTCTCTTGATACCGACCTCAAATTCAAAGTAAGTTGGAGGAGATCTGATTTTCAATACATTGACATAAAAAATGGTGAATGTTCTGGTCTATAAATAGTGAAATATATGGTGATATAATCTAAAGAATGAGAGGTGTTTCAGGTTAGTATTAACTTTGGTAATCCCATTCCTATGATAGATTGAGAAGCAGTTTTATGATGAAGGATTTGTAATTTGTTGAAGCTTGAGGGGGGTTTAATTTCAATGAAGAAAAATATCTCATAGTTTCACTATTATAGATTAGAGAAAAGTAGAATTATACTTATGGTTTATGCAGGGGTAAATGGTAAATTTTCCACAAAATCCCACTGCTCACTTTTTAGGCGCATGATTTGAAAACACTATGAAAATCGTGCATTAAGCTTCTGTACCAAGACTACAGAAGGATGCATGGTCATGTGCCATTTCACCCATAGTTTCAGAAAAACTAAGAGAACTTACATGTTCTACTATCTACTGATGTATGGGCATGTTACCCAAGTTCTATAGTTTTGACTAACCATGTGGCCCAGTTACTTAGCCAATTTTCAAGAACATTAAGATCCGAATGAACCCCAGATGCTCCCATGTCCACTAAAACATGATTAAGACTCATAATTTGGGATATTTAAGGTATTAAAAGTGAGAAACTAACTATCTATACCTTCATCTAAAAGGAGGTTCATTATAACCGCTCCTCCTTATAGAAATCCACCTTGAGTTCTCCATTAGAGGGTAAGGATGTAATGTCATTGAAGCGTTCTATAAATTCAGATTGTATATCAGCTTCCCACTCTTGGGTCTCATCAAGAACGTGATTTTACTATCGTAGAACTTATACAAGAGGAATATCACTTCCTTGGAGTGTCTTCATGATCCGATCAATAATACACACTAGATACTACTCGAAGGAAGAATCTATATCCAGATCATCTTTATATGGTTGAGAAACATGTGATGGGTCTAGATAGAAGGGGAAAATATTAGATACATGAAATACGTCATGTATATATTGATATCTATATAGAATATCCAACTAGTAAGCCACTAGTCCAATCAACATCACAACCTAAAATGGTCCAATAATTTTATGCGATAGCTTACACTACTTCAATATACATCTATGCCTCAACTAGGGAGAGAAACACAATAAATCCCAGACTCTAAACAAAAACTCAAGAGGTCGTCAACATATTTTTGTATAAAACTACTATCTAGATTGAGCTGTAAAAATTTGTATTTTTGTTCAATTAGATCGGCTCTGTAGTTTCTTTCAAATGATGTGTTCCAAGAACATCTACTTCCCCTGCCTATATCCAACACATAGTTGGGTGATAAGTCCTACCAAATAAGGATGCATAGTGATATATCTCGGTCATTACCATGTAGGTGATGGTCAGTTATGTGAGGTAATTTATAATAACATGATTCTTCCTTTTAGGTATAGGTCACTTTTTTTCATTGCCGAGTTGTTTTTGAGAAAACAAGCGAAAACTAGGCAAGTACTAGATTTTTTGGGTAACACATCGTGTAATCCAAGTACACACCATATATGTATTGTCCATGTAAAGCCCATATAGCGCATGTGGGTTTAGTAGATAGGGTGTGAGGATTTACCATGTATATGTCGTGTACTACCTAGTACATTCCATGTTTTCATGTTGGAATGACCAAGGAAAATTCTACCGCTATAAGGAATAGTAAAAGAAACTACACGAGGTGTAGTCCCAAGTATATGTGGAGTATTTTATTATTTTCATTAAATCGGGATGTGACCTCATTTTGAGTAATAGGGAAGATGGGTTCATCTTGGTTCACGAACAAGTAGTTTTGGGACACATTTTTTCTCATAATCATCCATCACAACTCTAATTCGAAAGTCGTCAAATCCATTGGAACCCAATAAGTAAGCCATTTATTTCTCTTGAGCCTTTCTTCTCAATTTATCTTCATGAAAATGTTATCGAGGTTTTAGAATTTTTTATCATTCTGCATATCTACACCATTCTACATCGAATTAGTGGATGATACTAGATGAGGAACATCATACGAGTATGAGGTAGGTGGTGCAAACTTTTTTTGTCTTTTTTTGAACATTTGGGGGTTGCATGTTTTATCGAAATGGAAGGTTTTTGGGTGGAACCCTATTATTGAATTTTAATTTGATTTTTAAACCTTGTGGGAGACTGTTGGTTATTCCCATACCTGTTATGCTTGATTGAGGTTTGGTGAGAGGTCATTACTTATTGGACTACTTTGGTTAGGGGTGCTAAAATGTATTTGAATGAATTTTGTTAATTTATTTTGATATGTCTAAATTGTTTAAGATTGATTAAACAATTTAGAGGAATTCAAGACCTCCATGTCACATTATGATGATTATTTAGAGTGTGAAATTCAATCTTCAAAATTTAAATTCTTGATTATAATTTCTTGTTTAAATTGTATTTATATTTATAATTGCAGAATTTCATGAGCTAGAACCCTTGGGGTTGTGTTGGGTGTGGCCTGGATTTTCTGGACTGATGTTGATCAAATGTTGGTCATGGACCGAATTGAATTGGTTTCTTTGACCACGGGATTGGGTATCATGGATGTCAGTTTGAGGTAGTGTGACTGTTAGGTTGGGCATGACCCGATATACATGGATGGCATGGCCATCGGATTTAAGCAACATGGTCGTAAGAACATAATGTGTCAATGATGGTGTGTATTGGGTTCTTTTGGCAGATTTCCTCTCACACGTGATGTCCAAATCACTTATTTGAGTCATGTATACACAGGTAGACTCTGTGATGTGGTGGTTTTGACCATTTTGTGGGTATAGGTGCCTGATAGTAGAGTTTTAGTTATTATCGATTTGGGGGTGCTTGCAGTAGGAAGCCACATGGGTGGTGATGAGCTTTTTGGGGATAGTGTAAATTCTATTGGCTTGGGGGATATGATCACTGTGATTGAGGTCATGGGCCTGCATATTTATTTAAGGATAGAAATCACTATTCCTTTGGTTATTATTTGAGGACAGACAATGATGTTCCTCCGATTTTCATGCCAATGGTGTGAGCTTTCGAGAATGGCTATATGAGACTTGGTTACTATTATTTGGGCTTGCCTTAGGGATATCAGTACATTGATACATGTGGTGTCAAGAGGAACATGGTGATGTATTATATGATTGAGGTGGAACCTGAGGGTTCATCAGGACATTGTGACTATAGGAGTACCTTTGGTTGTGGGCCATGGACACTCTTTGATTATGAGATTCATGTGTTAGACAAATCATGTGACTCTCCCTAGTGGATTTTGATCACTAGTAGAGGTTTTGTTTATTTATCACATCACACTATTTACTTTATTTAGAGACGAATATCTACTTAAACACTTATACTTGGTAGGTACCATTGGGTGGTATCGAACTATGATTTTTCTCACACCCTATATGGGCCCTTCTGGATATATGTAGACTTTATAGTTTTATGTATAGGAAAGGAATTAGCATCAAGAGTAGGGTCATAGTATTGTTTGGCATGAAGACCGGTATGGACCTTGAGGTTATTCCTAGCTAGAGTTTACTTTCGTTTAGATTTCATTCTTGTGTCAGCATGCTTATTATTATTATGTATCTATAGTGGTTATGCATGAGCTCCCTTTGTGTATTGGCATGTATGAGCTGCTATAGATGCATTCCATGTTTATTTTGGTGGTAGTTACTAGTTGTGTTCAGAATGATGTACTATTTAATTTTCACTGTAGTTGTTTCTAAATTGCGTCTGTTGTTTATTTATATTGAATATTCTTCTGCTCTTCAGGTCTAGTTCGAGTCTGTTGAGTCTTTTATTTCCAACTGTATGTTATGATATTATGCTTGGACTAGTACCTTTATCTTCCTCCTAGAGTGTATATCATCCCCACTATATCTATTTACACCCATGATACTAGTCATAAAAATTTTGAATTCCGAGAGGTACGCCTAAGGTCAGTGACACCTGGCCTGTTCAGCAATGTTTGGCTGGCTATTCATATTGGAACATTATAACATTATTGATGTCATTGAGTGAGACATGATATCTAGGATGAGTCAACATGTATTAGTATGTTTTCGGTTTTTCACGATCATTTGGTTCACCCAGGTCTATTTCCTCTTAGTTATCAATTGTAAGTGATTATGATGCATTTTTGGTTAGATAATATTGAGTGGTACTTTACCATTTCCCATTTTCTATAATTGTTGTCATTACTTCTCAAGTAGTGTGACTTTATACCTAGAATGATAAAATATCATCATGTTTTTATGAGAAAGTAATTTTAAAATATTTGACATTATTTATCTCTTATAAATGGAATGTTACCTTTAGCTTTTAAAATGCATATATCCCCCCTTAGAATTAATTATTTTTTTAAATTGTAAAAATGGAAATAGACCATGTATAGTTTCAAAGTGGAAAACACGTGAAAAATATTACTTTTATATATAGTATTTAAAACTTTAATATTATGTTTATTTTATTTTAAAGGATGTTCATTGTGAATAGACGTGTTCTGGAACACCTATTGAGTTTTAAGGATCACACCTGTAGTTATTTCTTATTTTTAGATTATGGAAGAGTTTTCATATTGGTTTTGATCCTTTTGAGTGTTGGTTGATATTGGAGTCAAAGGGTGACCCTTGTGGTCACATGGAGACATTGTGGTTGTCTAGTTATATTGGTTTTATTTAGTTTTTTTAATTTTTAACTTGTGAAAAAGACAATGTTTATTTTATTTATTTTTATTAGAATGGTTTGTCTAATTATGTTGTTCATTTTATTTATTTTTATTCAGATAATTTTTCCCTCTTTTTACCCTTTTTATGTCCAGCACAAGATTTTGGTCTATGGGGATCGGGAACACCCTTTGGGACTTTCCACTGATTGACTCAGTTGACTATTTTTGGGTCAAACCATGCTGGTTCATGAAAAAATGGTATTAGAGGTTGTTGGTTCTATATATTACATAAATATTTGAGTTCCCTATTTTATTTGGGATGTCATGGTAGATAGATTAGGACTATTGGAACCATTGGGTGTAAATATGAGGGAGTGTATGGATAACACATTATATGTCAGGCCTTGGGATTCATTGGAATTCTGGTTTTATTTTGTCTATTTGGTTCTTGTAGATTGTTTGGGGTTTGTCTATGAAATGCGAGTTGCAAAAGTGGTTTCAGTGAGCTCATAAGGCCTAGAAATCCATGTGTAGCTGAAGACATTGTACAAGAATACTCTCTGTTTCGATGGTGTGATTAAAATGTGGACACCAACCATATTTCAAGTCACCCATCTACACTATTTTCCCCATGTGATATTTTTTTGGGTTCCTTATGATTATGAAATTTATTTGGGATCTCTTTTTTTATTGTAAAAACTGAATTTATAGTTTCAATAGTTGGGTTTTTTTGAAAAATTGTACATGGATTTTAAGAATTAATTTTGAGCAAGGCTTTAGAAAATGAATTTTAATAATAAAAATATGGAGTTTATTAAAAAAATTGTTTGGATGAAATTAGTTTGTTTTAAAGGAGGTTTGTAAGTTTATATTAAATGATATGGAATGAGTATTAATCAAATTATTTTCTCTAAAATGTGATTTAGGAGATCCTGAATTTTTTTTGAGTGGGGCTCACGTGATTTATATTTTGAAACAAAATGAATTGTGGAGTTTGAAAATGGTTTTTTTAATTGTGGCTAGCGGTACATTCAAAAAGTTTTTTAGAATAACAAATGGTAAGTGGATTTAATGTAAAAAAATTAGTGGAATTTTTGTTTTTAAAAATAGAAATGCTTTGTTTTGACCATTGGTATTTTCATGGGTGATCAAATGAATGATATGTGTAGATTAGTGTGGGGATGAGTGTCTGGATTCACATGAGTCAATAAGTTCCCAAAGTGGCATGGGAATGTACATGTGTGAGGCTCCATGGAATAACATTTTATAGATTTTAAATACATCATGTTTCTTCTTTTTAAATGTGTTTTAAGATGAAAAATTTGAGGTTTGGAAATACAATTGTTTTTTGGATTGTTTCCCTATATTTTGTGATTGTTACTTGTGTTGGGTTTTGTGTTTGAGTGCTCTTATTGACGTGTTGGTTCTGATTGAGATAAAAAAATTTTGTTTCTTAGTTTCCACATCATTAATGATTATATGTATAATATAAGTATGATTGTGGATCATTCACCCTTATAAAACCCTCCAGTTGATCGACCTAAGGATTTTATTCTTATGATTCAAAAGTAAATACACCTCTATTTTATGGTCAAGAGGTTCCTCTCGAAGTGGAAGAATGGATGTTGAAAATGGAAAGTATCTTCAGTCTCCTTGAGTTTCCTGAGTCATTAAAGGTATTTTTTTCTACCTTTATGCTTGAAGGACTCACCTAAAAGTGGTGAAGTCCATCTCTTGGATCAAGCCTCAGAAATATATCACCTGGGAGATCTTCAAGGATTCGTTCATCTGTGAGTATAGTATTCATATTGATGTGTAGTTGAAGGTGTTCGAGTTTGGTTTAACATATTTTTCTTGATGTAGTAAAGAAATATATGTTTTTTTAATCTGTGTTTACCGGTGTTCTTGAGGTATTCTTTCCTCATTTAGTTCCTAAAATCTGTTAGGGGTATTTCGGTATGGAAGTAGGGAATCATCCTAAAGTTGATGGATATGGATACAAAATTAAACGGCCTCTAGACCTTTTGTTAGCTTCTCCTCAGTGCAAGATCATGGATTTTCATCAGTGTGGAAAGCCAGATAAAAAAAACATAATATCTTAGTTCTATAAAGACCTATAATGGTTTTGGATTCCTAGGTCACATGAAAAGTCATTTTTAGGGTGTTTACAAGAATCAATTTGGAGACAATTCACAAGAGTAATGTGCTGCACTGGGATGGATTTAAAGTAAATTTTAATGTGTTATTCATTGGTTATAATGGTTGGGTCAATTGGTGCTTTTGGCATTGTATTTTATTTAAATTGTAATGTTAGATTTTATGGATCTCCAAAAACCTATTTTTTAATGAAAGTGTGTTTTTATTTTGGAAATTATGAACATTTATATTTTAATTGGTGGTGTGTTCACCATGTGCATGTTATAATTCCCAAATTGGGGGAAGTTATTTGATGATGAAATCGAGTTTTGTAGTGTGTTTTGGTCTAATGGTTTAGTCGGGGCACTATGAGGCTGTTTGTGGCCCCAATGGAAGGAGCTATAGTCAACAATTATTATCTCCTGATTGTGGGGTAGCATACTCATCAAACATCAAGGATCCATCCTTAGATCTGGAGTAAAGATTTTCACATAATTAGGAAACCACTAATGGTGTGGGAATCCTTGGATTAGTTTTTTCCCCTCTATTGGGTATTGAATGGTCTAAATTCTCTTCTTATATGTTTTCATTATAATGGTTTGGGTACTGTTTGGATTGATTTTCTTTCGATAGGTCCCCTTGTGGTGGTGGGTAGTTTATCTATATGGAGAACTCCTTATGTTGGATCATGTTGAGTTTTCAATGTTTTCTTCAATTATCAGTTCAATCTATTTGGTTCTTAATAGTGTTGATTCCCTATGGGTCTCATTGAGAATTATCCTAAAATTGATTAGTGTTAATTGATTCTTAATGGTGGGGAGTCTTTTCTAACCTCTTATATTGGTAATGTGGTTTAGTTTCTAATATTTCATGGAAATGGGCTATTTTTTTGAAGTTATCTAAATTCGGGTTCCTCTCCATTTGGTGGGGAACATTGAGTTTTTTAATAACTGTGGTTCAAGCTTTTCACCACGTTTTGGGAATTGGTTTGCGTTCACTAATTCATTTTAGGTAATAGGTATGAGTTTCATTGGTGGTGGTTGAGGTGTTCTTGGTTTGAGAGGTTGGATTATGTGTTTATGAAAATCCCAAGTCCTTGATCGATCAACTGGGTAATTTTGTGGATTTATGGGGGTAGAAAGCATTATTGTGGGGAGAATTTTCACACTAAAGTTTTTATTTTCATCCTTGGATCTAGTTTGTTTTTATATATTGGTTTTTATCTTGTGTTCTCTCTGTGAAATTTTAAATTTTTGAGATAACCTTTTGTTTATTTTTGATCCCCAATTTATGTCTTAGTTTTGTTGGGATATCTTGTGAAAAAATATATTTTTTGGGGTTGATATCATGTGGTGCACATTTTGTGCATAGTTGGAGGAACCCATATAGTGTTCTCCAAGAAACAATGGGGTCCTTGGGATGATTTCAGTTGAGGTGTAATAACCTACGCATGATTAGAAAAACCATTCGGTTAGTGAAGAGGGAGGTTTTATCTCAATGAAAAACCATCTCGCATGGTTGGTCCATGGTCTACCAAACTGTGTGGAAAAATTGTATGCGCTACCCAGTTTTTAAAAATTGTAAAATTTACATTCTACCCTATCAGGATTTTTATCCCCTATACACCAATTTCTTCCTCCTCATTTTTCATTCAACCCTAGGGGAGATCCTCTCTTTCTCTACAAGTATCCACCTCTCTACCAAGTGTGTATATAAGGAAATTCTTCACGATTTGGGGCTAAATATTTATTTTAATATCTTATTATATCCTCCCTAAAAATTCATCTTCTGTTTTCTCTAGATATATCATTATTTATTTTTCAAGGGGATCTAGGGTTCATGTTTCCATTCATTTATGTGAGAGGTTTTGTTTGTTTAATGTTCCTCTTTTATTTTCTTTCTTCATTGATCTTTCTTTAGGTTGTTTTGGCATGTGTTGTTGAAGTGCATGGGATTTGAGTTAGGTTCCCCTTTTACCATTCCTTTTTAATTTAAGAATAATTGGTTTCTCGATTTACACAACTTCCCTGAATATGAAATAGCAATATTGTAATGACCCAAACATTCATTAATGGAAATTATACTTAATCAAATTAAATGTATTATTATGGTTCTGTATAATGTGAAATTCAATGGTTTTATGTTTTGGGATATTAAAATACCATTATGAATTGTGATTGTTGCTAATATAGTCGTTGAACAGTGATCACATTATTAGTATAAATATAGGGATTTAACAAATCCATTTTACTCAGACAAAGGAAGTGATGGCCTCATCCAGTAGACATTCCCCATATGAAGCCTTTTTGTCGGAGCTTGAAAAGGAGATGGTGTCATTGGGCTTCGCTCTTGACAGTGCCCAAGCTGAGCTTGAACACATTATGTTTGAGCGGAACTTGCTATGGGAGATGTAAAAGTTAATAGAGATTACCACCCGAGCGATGTTATCCAAGACACCCCAAGAGTTTTTCACCATCACACACCTTACCATTCTATCTTATGCGGCTGTTATAAGGGGTTATGTACTAAGACCCTGGCACTATAACTATGTAAATTATTTTTTTATAAAGAATGTGCATTCATTTTATTATTGTTACTTTGTAAATAGTTTTTAATGACAAATAGTATTTTTAGTGAATATTGTACTAAGAAATCTATTTTGATGAATTAATGGATTTATTAATTAATTAATATTTTTAAAAAAAGATTATTATTATTAAATTAATTTTTATTAAATATAAAGGATCATATAATTTTATGAATGCAATTGTAATTTTTATTAGGGTTTGAAAGCTGTTTTGGTCAAAACCGATTAATTTTTGGTAAATATCGGTATTTATTTTAAAATTAAAAAATTCAGATATTTAAAAAATTATTTGAATAAAATGAATATTATTTTTGGAATCAGGATGTTGAAATTATCCAAAGGTCAATTTTTCATAACTTTCTAAGATAGTCGAATTTTTGGGTAAAAATTAAATACCATTTAAATATATAATGTGTTTTATGACATCATAATGACCCAATAGTGATGTAATAAAAGACTATAATTATTCTGTTTGGACAATATATGTTTTAACATTAATATTATGTAATTTTATCTTTATTTGATTTATTTTTCAAAGAATCAGTGGACCCTTCAAGGCTTATAAAACATTTTTCCTTTTTAAATTGTTTTCCTTAAGAGTGCGACTCACCACCACATAATAAACCCTATTATTTTAAGAATTTCGGCCATTGGGATTATAAAATATTTTTTTACACTCCTATTTTGAAAAAAACATGGGTAACTACCTTTTTTGGTTTATGGTAATGATTAGATTAAGGTGTGCTGACCTAATCCTAAATAATATAGAATTCCCTCTCATTTCTTATATAAACCCACCAAAGCCCCCACTTCCTCTTCACTAAAAGCCTTTGGAGCTCGTCTTACCTATTCCCTCATATCTATAGATTCCTCCCAAGGCACCCCAGGCTCCAAATAAGCCTCTATCAATCCTCTCTGAAACCTTTGGAAGCACACTTCCAAGTAAAGGATTTATTCCTTTCTCATTATTGTCTTATTTTCATTAAGTTGTTATGCTATTTTGTTTTCAATTAAAAATGTTGGGGTATGATTTTCACCTCCACAATACTCCTCTATTTATTATTGGATTATGTGATACCCCTTTCGCTCTCATTAATACCTCCCATGTACACTTGTTACCATGCCAAAATTTCTGTGAGGGATTTCTCTCTCATCTTTTACTTCCAAGTAATTCTTTTGTATTTTGCATCTAAATTCTATTACATTGGTTGGGACATGTACATATATGATACCATTACTTTCCATTTCATGTACATACAAAGAGACACCATTTTATCTCTCATCAACCATTTTCATGAATCCTTATGTCACGCCATTATGCTACCGAAATTGCCCCGCGTTTTTCAAAGACCAGATCATTGTGTAGTGAATACCATTCACATGCCTCTATCAGGGGTATTCACCTTTATGCACATATACATATCTAATGGTACTTTAATTTAATTATTCCACATTACTTAATCATGTAATAACTTATGATGTTGATTTTTTTTCATGGTATATGATCCATGTGGCGCACTTATGCATGAAATGAAATGTTTAAGAAGGGTGTGCCCTGATAGTGATCCAGTGAATTCAGTAAAGTATAGTATCATTATATGTATTATTCAATGAGTTTTGACTCATGATAATTCATGTTCAATTAGTGTTTACTAATTATTCATGTGAAATGAGGGCTTACTCATGCTCTGTGTGCAATTATCCTTGGCTTATACTAATTTTATGTTAATATTTGTTTCCACGTTTCCAGGTTATGATTATCAGGATTTATCAAGACATTATATTCATTTTAATATTATGATCCATTGATATGTCTATTGTCAAATATGTATTGTATTACTCATTTTATTCCAAGTTTATTCCCTTACTAGGCTTTATAGCTCGCCATTTTTTATGCATGTCCTTAGGTTATCCCATGAAATACTAAGTATGAGGGAATATAGTGGTCATGTAAAAGAAGTTTTCAATAAATATGTTTTATATCATGTTTTATGTTCTTATATAATGATCATATGCCTCAAATACACTATACCTCTTGATATTTTATGTTGTATCAAGTTAATTTTATGTAATAAATCATGTTTATGTTTTTATTAAAAGAAGGGTTGTTATAAATATGTGATCATCGGTATGATTTGTTTTGTGTAAAAATTAGTGATTTCTTCCATGTTATGTGACAATTGCATTGTTTTATTAAATTTTTCACACCAAGTGTTAATAAAATGTTTCATTGGATTTTTAATGTGATTTGTGGATTGTAAACTAGGGTTTGTATTTGTAAATTGTGGTGTGACATCTTGATGGTGGTTTTTGGTTTCATAAATGGATTTATAATGGTTTTTTACTTGAAAATGGTGTGCATGGGGTTATTTAAACAAAATGGCATGTGATGATGATATGTGGCCCAATTGGAACATCGATAAAAATTCTTTTACTTTTCACTTGTGGTGTGATTAATGAAATGGGGTTTTCTAAATGTTTTTTAAATAGAAAATTAAATGTTTTAACATCTTTGGAATGGTGGATTTATTTATTTTTAAATTGATGGTTATGTGTAACATGTTTGAGTCCCAATTAGAAATATTGTGAAAATGGTGAAAGTGTTAATCATGAAAACTCTCCTTGAATAATTATATTTCCATGTTTATATTAAAAGGATGGGATTTACTTTTTGTGGAAACCTTGTGATCCATTTATGTGAATGATTCGGAAGTCCTAACATTGGAATCCCCATGACCAATTTACATAGTATAAAAATTGTAGATCCTGGGCGCAGACTCCTTTATGATCTATTGATTTTAAGGCATGAAATTGGTCCTTGTGGTGAATTAGGTAATTCTTATTATGTGAATTATTATATATATGTGCATGTCATTATATTCTCTATTGTCTTCAGTTGTCTCTCCCTATTTATAGATCTTAACAAGGGAACCTGGCATAGTGAGTGAATTTTTGGAGAACGATTGCTTCACTAGCTTAGAATTACATTCTGGCTAGTGGACCCTAGCAGGGAATATGTTGAGTTTTATTCATATGGGATAGTGACCCTCCATTTGTACCATATAGGGGAAGTTCGAGCATGTGAGGGCGTTATTGTTGACATCATTTGAGACATGATTTTTGGGATGAGTCAACATGTATTAGTATATTTTGGATTATTCAAAAGATCCGTGGTTCACCTATGACTATTGTCACTAAGATTTATGTGGTGAATGAATGTGATGAATTTGTGGTTAGATACTATTATGTGAAAAATTACCATTTCCCTTTTTGTAGGATTGCTGTGATTACTTCTAGTGTAGTGTGGATTAATTCTAAGAATGATAAAATGTTTTCAATTGTTTACTAAAAAATGATTTTAGAAATGTTTTACACTCTTAATCGCATATAAAAGGAATATTATAGATAAAACACAATTTTGATGAATATTTAATTGATAATAAATCAAAAAAGTTCCTCACATTGTGTTAAATACGAATATTTATACAATATTTGTGATTAGATCATTCATTTTGAAAATTTGAAGAAAATTCCAGTTTAACCCTTTAAAATTTAACGACAGAATTTCAAATATAAATAATTTAATATGAACTATTGGAACATATTATTTTTTAATTCTGTTATTGAATTTTTTTTCTACAACTTTCATTCAGGACATATGAGCAAAATTGTGGATTTGATTGGACTTAATGGGCCATGAATTCAAAGCAGTGCTGGACTCTTGAGATTGAACATAATTTCTATATTTGGACCATAACTTCTTTATCCATTCTTGGATTAGGACCAAATTTTGAGGGTAGATATAAGACCCATTTTGGCACAAATCAACTTTCAGAAAAGACAGTTGGTTAACGCTTTTTGGTGGTCAAACAAGAAGTGAATGTGGGATTAATTTATTTGGTTTAATTTTCCCACTCACACTTGAAACCTCTTCAAAACTAGCCTCCCCTTCACTCTGTAATTTTTTATTTTCTGATTTTGATGGATTGGGACGTGAATTAAGGAGGTTAGGATATATTGGAAGTGTTTTTAGTCCAATTATACAAGAAATTCAATAAGGGTATCTCTTAAAAAAAGTATCCCTTCATCAAAGCCTTCTTCTTCTTCTTCACATTGTAATGTTTTTGTTTGTATAATTTATTTCCTTATTCTCATTTTATTGAAAAAATTTTATTCTGTATTCTTCAAATTTATTTTTCTCCTAATCTTCCTATTTGTTATGGTAATCAAGACTAGAAATTATATTGGGTTCTACCCTTTCTAAAACATTGCAGAAGAAATTCATTTCTACGATGACTACACCACCCATGGAAGAGTGGTTCTTTTTAGAAGTCAATCTATCTCAATCATTCTTCAATAATTTATTTAGAATCAATGAAAAAATTATATTCGAATAATATTATATATAAATTTATTTATAAATTTAAATGAAATTAAGAAATCAATTGAACTATTAAAAGAAAAACATGTGAGGTCGGGAATTGTGTGAATTGTGAAAGCGTAAACTTAATCGATAATTTAAAACCACACAGGATCAATTTGAAGAGTTAAAACATAGTCCCTAAACTCAATAATTCCTCATTTATAGAATTGATATGTGCCTTAATTTACCACTGAACATAAACCATCCTAAGAACTTCAATTAAAGAATGGTGCTGCGATTTCATGTTCCGAAGATAGAATATGGTTTAGTTCACTTCATCTTCGTGATAAAGATAATTCTCATATGGTTTCGGTGTTAAATAATTACACGATCCCAATTAACTAGAGATTAATTTAAATGAAAATTATTAATAAGTAATTGAATAACTAGAGCTAGATAGATTAGTCCTTTTATATTACTTTCTAAAAAAACATCTTCTTATTCTATCTCTTTAATAGAACTTCATTTCAAAAATAAATATAACAAAATTCAATCGTCTTCCAACAAAACTCTTATAGTTTTCTAAAAAATAAACAACCCCCATCCATTCAAGTAGTGTATTTAGTGTATTTAATTTTTTTTCAAAATACCCATCAATATGTTGTTTTAAAATACTTCCACCTTTGAGAGACGACCTTGGTCAGCCACTTTACAGAACCTAAATAACCCAAAACTGAATATCATTTGAAAGAACCCACGATAGCGCCTTTTAGTTAAATTTAAATTTTAAAATTTATATAGAGTCCCCTTTATAAGAGAGTTTCTTTTTAAATGGTAAAAATGGAAATTGATCGTGTTTGGTTTTAAAGTGGAAAACGTCTGTAAAATCTTACTTTAATATATTTTATTTCAAACTTCATGTGGTTGTTTCTTTTTTTTAAATGAAGTACATTGGGAAAAGACTTGTTTGGGATGTACTACTGAGTGTAAATACTCACACCAACATTTCTTTTTTTTATCCTTTGGAATATGTTTCATCTTGGTTTCAATCACTGTGGGTGATGGTTGATCTTTGTATCAGAGAGTGACCCTCTAGGTTACATGGAGACATTGTAGTCATTAAGTTCATTTGGGTTTGTCGTTCTGTTTTATTGTATTTCTTGCTTATATAAAAGATGATGTTTAGTTTTTTTATTTATATTGGGGAGCTCAATCTATAACTTCTATTCAGTTTACATATTTATATTAGTTGAAATCATTCCATTTGATTACTTTGTTGATGCCCAAAACTAGTTTCTAGCCCATGGGGATTAGGAATACCCTTCAGTCCTTGCCATTGATTAACTGAGGTGACTGGATGGGGGTTGACCTGAGTTGGTTCGTGAATTTATGTCATAGTTATATGAACCATAATTAAACTATAATTTCTTTAATCCATGTGAAATTTATTTTCTATGGTAAAATACTTGGAGTACAATATATTTTGAATCATTTAATTTTAGATATCAAGATATATGGTAAAATAAGGTGTACCATGTTCTTTAAAGGATGAATTAGTCATTATTCCTATGCATAACATAAAAAATAGAATTTTTTTAGGAATACTATAATGGTTCTAGATCTGATATGATAGAAGATCTAGATATTTTCTAGAAATCTATAATACGGTATGATATTTTAATTTTATGTGGTTGTTTTGTTTAAAAAATATAAAAATGCATTTTTTGGACATGAATCAAGTAATTTTTTTTTTAAAAGTGTTTTTGAGTATTTGAAAACAAGTGTAAGCTATAATTCATTGGACACTATGTTAGTGTGGGTTATTATACAAAAATTATGAAGGAGTAAATAGTCAGATAATGTGGGTGTTTTGAATTTGATTCTCATGGTTTTTTTGTATCTTAGAATAAGATAGTGTCAAATAATTTTTTAAGAGATACCACATAATAATGGATAAATATTATTATGTTTTAAATAATTAAAATATTTTTATTAAATTATGATGTATATACTTTATTAGTGTTTTTATTGATAGTTTCTGTAAGACCAGCATAAGATCAATGTTGTAGATGAAATTCAATATTATTCTCAATACTCCCTCATCAAACCAATATGTAGTATGAAGAATATAAATTTTAAATATGAATATCAAATAAGAAGTGCACTCCATCTTTATTAATCTCGATGGAGTTTTCATTATGGACACCACTAAGAGACAACAGACGGATTCTCACATCCAAAGGTATTACACCATCCACTTCAATCCTAATATGTAATGAGAGGAACCCTAGACACCAAAGTTATTCTAGAACCATTAACTCAATGAAATATAGATAATAATTATATAAGAGAGTTTCTAGTAAGTCTATCAAAATGACATGAAAAAATATAAGTATCAGAACCATTATACAATATCTTTTTATTCAATGAACGGAGTGAAGAAAATTTATCTCATGGAATCGAATCAGAATTACACCTAAAAAAATTATTTTATTTTTTCATATTCATTCTTTCCTTTTAAATTATAATTACATTTTTTTATCCGTAAATGAATCATCTCAATGATCCATAAACAAAATAAACCAAATAGGTGCAGTGGATATACACTGGATATCATAAGACTGTAACATATTTTGTTATAGAAAACTTAATCTCAATACTTTATGATATGAATCATATTAATCTCACTGATTATGATTCATTTCATATCATACATTACAGTAAACCTATTTTAGTGAAAATCTAACAACATACCACTTACACTAAAATTGAAAAACGCCTTTAGGAAAAACATCAAAACTATGTGAATCCATCCAAACTCTTTTGCATACAGTTTATTAAACACTCTTCATTTTGGAACAAAACGTTTTTCACAAAACATAATCCTTATTATAAGATCCAATTGTGTGACCCTTATGGCCTTTATAGATTTCCAAACCAATATTAAAAAATGAATCCATAAATCTAATTAAATATAATGTTACAGTAAAACATTGATGTCACTCAATCTACAATGGGTTCTGGTGTGATCTTGATTAAACATGCTACTATCTCTATATAAAAATTTTCACCACATGATTATCATATACATCAAATGTATACATATAAAATAAATTTTATCATGAAATCAACTGACCAATAGGCATGAATCATGTCAATATAATATATTCCAAATCATACCTTCATAATTCACCAAAATAGACTAACTATTTTAAATGAATGAATCACATGATAAATATTATAGTAGTTGAGAAAATTATATTTCAGTCAACTAATAATATCTATATATTTTCAAAGTAAAATTAAATGAAGGGATTGACGTTTTATTCACATCATATATGTACACAAATCCCATCTAGGATGACCAACAGTAGATGAAATGATCAACAATATTCCAAAACTCTCCAGATTAGTTATCCCTTAAAGATTACATAAGAAATGTATATATATAAGAAGTATCTCATGAAATAAATAACACAAACCTCAAGAAATAATAAATCTTAATAATAATACACCCCTAATTATTAATGGAATTATGAATTTTCATGAGATATAAAATAGTGGGAAAACATATTTTAATGATTACAATCTTATACTCATTCTAATATTAACACGTCATCAGAACCCATAATAATCCATGATGATAATTAAATATGGATTACTCAAAGTCATACTTTGAGAGGATATTATCTTTCCACTATTCATTTAATAAAAATTCAATGCACATGAATGAATAATAAATTTATATTTAAATTATTATGAATTCAACAAATAATTTAAAACTATTAAATATAATCAACATCATATAAATTTCAAGATATTTAACATTACCTGCATTATTTTCTTATGTGAATGGATTTATAAAAGGTTCTTCCACATTTTTATCTATATCCACCCAACCGATATTTACATCACTCCACATAACAATTTCTCAAATGATATGGTCTTTTTGAATGATGTGTATGGTTCTTTTTGAATGATGTGAATTATTTTCCATTACATTTTTAAAACTACCCCAAATATGAAATCAAATTTTTGATCCAAGTAGAATCCTTGACAAAATAAAATAACATGAAATAATCTACCTTAATTTTTTGGTCCACACCAATTCAATTATTGGTAAAATACTACAAATTAGATCCCCATTTTGGAAAAACATAAATTTATATCAAGATATCATTTCATATTGGTTAAATTAGAAACTAGTATTAGTGTTACCTCTTACAATAAGAACATTGTATCCTCTAATGTCTATGAACATCTCCCTAAATATTTTTTAGTACATTTGGAAGATCCTAAAAACAATTTAGTGATAATAAATATGTTTGGATTGGTATATTCATCCTTTCCTTATCATTAGTCTTAGACATCTATGTATAATTGTATCAATATTTTTCAATCCAAAAACATCCCTTTATCTTCATCTGAATAAAATTCATCCATTTTGGTCAAATTTTTAAATGTCCCTATGTTCTATCATTAGTGAATTGCAAATTTTGTCAGAAACTATCTTATCTTTCCTCAATCAAAAGTTGAATTAATACTTACATGGAATGAAGGATATATGGTGATCAATATTCTTATTTCAAAATTTTATAAAACCAAACCTCTAATAAATTTTTTGAGCTTAATATCCCTTCCTATGAACTTTAATAACATCATCCAAGGGGATGCCAATTTTCTAAAAAATTATTGGCGTCATTGAATTACTTTATGTAACACCCTACGATTTTATGAGAATTATTATATTTCAGTTATTGGATATCTTGTGTTGTATGCTACACCAAGATTATCTTGCGCTATACGCAACATTGTATTATCTAGCAGTATTTGTACCACTATTCTTGGATCGCGTTACACAAAATTTCAAGTTCGTTTGATAGAAGTTATTCTATGAAACATTGAGTGTATATATATATATATATTCAATGTATAAATGAAATATGGTTGTATTCTATTATACACAACAACACATGAATCTTTCACTACACGCAACCCTGACTTGGCTTGCTTTACACACAATCACGACCTTCCACGATAGCGTGTGTTGTACGCAATACCGTGTTTCACTAAACAACGATATGTTATTAAAATATTATATATACTAGCCATTAAGAATAGTAATACCCACTTTTTGAAATTTTATAAATTTTATCTTTCAAAATGGACTTCATTTTTGGATTCAGAATATCAAAATTAGTCTAGGGTGAATTTTTGGTATTATTCTTAAAACTTTCAATTTTTGATGAATAGTAAAAACACTGGGTTACGATTTAAAAACCGACTTTTTATTTAAATAATTATTTATTTTAATTAAATTTATTTTAGGTCAAAATTGATACATAATACCTATATATGTTCAATGTAATTAATTTGAGTCATTTTATAAAAAATTTAGATATATAAAAATTTTATTGAACTTTTCACCGTCTTTTACCCACATCCTAAGAGAATTTAAAAATTTACATAAATCATAATTTTACCGCTTCTGTGAGTGAAATTTCAAAAATCCGAGAGACATGGTTAATATAAACGAGTAAAATTTTGTTCAATAAGATAAAAATAATTTTTGGTGAATAGTAACTTTTAACTTTTATTTACCATGGCTAAAAGTAAATTGGGTAATTAAAGGTAAAAATTATATTATTATTACCCTAAAACATGTCCTAATTCTATTGGATAAGTTTAATTCGACCAAAAACAACATTAGGAATAAAATATTACTCTTTAGGTCCACTTGGATTAGATTAGGACACTTATTATTATTTCATTTAAAGATGAGTTAAAATAGTTAAAATCAAAGTTTAATAACTAAAACATTTTTAATATAGGTTTATACATAATATAAATTAGACTATAAAACTTAATTAGAAAGATAAAAATATTTCATACATAATGGTATTTTATTTTTATTTTTTAGACGTTAAATATATTAATTTATTTGTGACACAATGATGATGCAGTAATTACCTTATTAACAAAATATTATCATAATTGATGTTATAAATACCAAAATAAATGTAATTTGAGACTTTTTATGAATTTAACTAATTTTATATGTTAATATTACATGTTAGTATTGATTCAATTAACTTTTTTTGAACTAAAATTGTTGTTATAATTTTCACAAAAACAATTACCAAATAGTGTCAAAATTAACATAAAATAGTTTTTAAAACAAATATTATATTATTAATTGTTATTATATTCCAAAAAATATAAGGTTAGGCCAAATGACTAATATAAGGTTATATATATTAATAATTAACCACTTGGGGGTCTTTTGGCTTGTTATAGTAGGTTTATTAAGCATATAGTGTAAACAAACAAGAAGACACGGTAAATGTTAAATTATTTAACTTAGAGTTAAATCTCAATTATAAGGTTAAAATATTAACCTAAAAATGTCTAAAACCTATTTTTTGAGATTATTTAGACCCATACCTACTTTATATTCTAAATAAATTAATTTGGAGCCATTATAAACCGAATATGACTTTATTATTAAATAATATTTTATGGTTTTCCTAAGGTTCCCCTCTCCTCCCTTATAAAAGGTCACCTCCTCCCTCTTATCTTTAAACAAAATTGAGCATTAAAGCTCGGCCAACCCCTGCCCATTTCCCTTATCAAATTCCCTAGAAACATTATTGAGGTTCGGGTCTCCTAAAAACCCAAACTCTAGTGCATTAATAGGAATCTTAAAAGAGGTTCGTCGAAGAAGAGATAATCTCTTCTACCGATTCATTCAAGATTCTTTCATCTTAAAATTCTTCTTATTTATTTGTTTCATTATAAATTAATAACATCAGTATCTCTCATATAATGAAATTTTATTATAAATATTAAACAACCCAACTTCATCTTCTATCCATCCTATGGAAAACGAAATCACCGCGCATGCGTAAGTACGGAATACCGTCTCCACGCCATAGTGTAATCTATTTTCCACCACCACCTTACTTGGATGGGTATAATGGTGTAAATAAATAACTATATATGATTATTGTAAATCATTTTTGATTCTAAAATATTATACATACACTTCAATAAAATTCCACGATCATGGAAATGATATCATCGCTCGTGCGTACGTACGGACTACCATCTCCACGAACACGATGAGATTCATTTTCCCTGATTAACCATTAAATTATGATTGTATAGTACATATATAATGAATAATCATGAATTATATTACATAATAATGATACAGGATTTATTTTCATATATGTTTCATTAAATTAATTCCATTCAATTCAATAAGGAAACGAAAACAGCGTTCATGCGTACGTAAGGCCTATCATCTCCATGAACAGTGTATTTCATTCCATTTATCGATCTATCGTATATATTTATATACTGAATATATATTATATATAAATAATGTTTTACATTCTGGAATTAATTAAATCAGGATATGAGTAATAATATTAATAACAACAAATCGCAACATGTACGATAAATGAAACGATTTTACCCAAAACACTACTTTAACATGGAATTTACAACAGAACGGGTAATATAAAGTAATAATTGAACCATATATGATATCACAACAATGAATATGATTCGATAATAATTCAATGACATTACTTAAATCATTATACATGAGTTTCAGATACATACAAAGCATATCAGACATAAGGTAAGGGATAATTTTGCAATCTCATTTTTATCCGAGATTACTTATACGTAAGTATTTACTGGGGTTATATTTTTCATCCATGTCCAAAAAAATGTTTTTAATAAAAAATTTAATATTATTCAATGTAATTTTTATGTCTTGATTACACCTATTTAACTTTTTCATTGTGTTATGGAAAGAATCTTTCTTTTTTTTACTATACAAGGAACTTTTTGACTTTTCTGGAAAAAGTACAAGGAGAATGTTTTCTTAACATATACAGCATGAATGGATTTTTTACGATTTCATAAATCCTTATTTTCATGAAGCTTCCTACACAATATTTCATGATTATTTTCAAAAAAAATCATTTTCTTTTAAAATTTCATGGCATTTTGTGAAAACTAATTATTTTGAAGAATAACGGATATTTTCCTCAAGAAATCATTTCAAGTGATTTGTAAAATCTATTTTCCATCTAAGATGAAATTATTTAGTATGATTATGTTTCAAGTATAATGTCTCTATGATTTACATGGTTTCACTTTTATTATGATGAAATATCCATTTTTTATATAGATTATGTTATGATGGGATGATGTTTATGAACCCCATTTTATTCATTAATGATTTATGTTTATGTTGTGGCACATGTAAAAATGACTTCATTATGAAATGGGTGGGACCTATATCTCCCTCCAATAAATTGGGTAAAGATTTATATCTCATGATATAGACATGGATGTAATGGTAAGTTAATCTGATTCAGTGATACATGACTGGAATGAGGAGTGAACTCGATTCAGAAAGGGACTTTGTCCACTAAGATGGTCTTGGCAGCAATGCCTTGGCTACTATGGAATTCATATAATGTGCTTACTAGTATCCCACAATAAAATTTTTTATTCCAAGGAAATTTTATCATGATTGATGTTCCTTTATGATCTATGCCTTACGTACTGCCAAGATTTATTTCACAACTCAACATTTTGGTGTTTAAACTTTATGTTCATGTTTTGAAGTTCAAATGCATATGGTTTGTTTTATTTTATCCATGCTTACCCTTACTGAGAATTTGAGATCACCCTTTATATGTTTTATTTTCCCCAGAATATAAAGAATGGTTTTAGGTAATAAAAAAATGGAAGATCATTATGGGAGAAACTGAAAATATTTCACCAATATTAGTAGATTATGGTCCAAGTTTCCAAATACACTAAACTGTTATAGTCCTTTGGTGACTGTTTTTGTTATATATTATTTATTACACAAAAGTAATGTAATGTCTATGTACGTCATGTTGTCGGTCTCTACACTTTAGTTCCATTTCTTCCTTCTAATCTTCTGATATGAAAGGTATGCGGTCTTGGATACCTTTTAAAGCCCCATCAATTCTCCCACTTCTCTCAACTTCTAGTTATAGTGTATCTGACCCCATTCTAGTCCATTGTAATATTTTTATTGTGGTGGTTTAGGATGTGTAAGTTGTTTTCCTATGATCCAATCTTATGTTCAGTCTTTGTTGTTTTCACTTTTGTGATGGTCGTTTCTATTTAGTATGTTGATGGTGTTCAATTTTCACGATAGTGGATTTGACGGTCAGGGTTGGTGGTTCCATGCAAGGATAAGCTTCTTCATGGAGAACCTACAACTTCCTACTCCACTATAGATTCGTATTCCCTCATATCACTCCCATTCGGTCTACTGTGATGGTTTCAAGAGGCTTTGGTACGTGTTTTTTGTTCAGTCGATAGTGTTCTTAGAGGCATGTACTTTGTCCATCTAGATCTTCATTGTTGCTGTGTCAGATGTTCATTTTATTTTAATCAAATAAATGGGGTTTTCAGTTCTATTTTCCTTGTTTTTTGGTTAGTGAAGGTATGTTGGAGCTTGAAAATGTCATGGATTGCTCAGGTGAATGAGGCCTAATTTTCATCCTTGATGAAGCTGATGACATTTGAAGATGATTAAAAGTTTGTGAAAGATATATAGATCATGTAGATGACTATGGTTTGATTAATCATTGTTCTTTATGTTTGTCTCATAGGGTGTTGTTTCTAAATGGGGATCGGGTTAAGGATTTGTTAGTGAAATCATGATATAACATTAGTGAGGTTGAAGGAGTCTTCAATAATGGCGGTTCATAGCTTTAGTGGGATGTTTTCAGGTGGGTTTTCACAACAAGTATTGATGATTAAGGTGTTGTCCCCTATCAGGGCATGGATCAAGGAGGCTCGTCACATGACATTTGGTGACTCGAGGTATTTTGGTGGCATTTGTTTTTAGGGATGGATTTTTCATATCAAATATGGCTTTATTTGTTCCCAATTTTGAATTTCAAATTTTGTTTATGTGGGTTTTTAGGTTAATTATTTGAATGTGAGGCTCCCACTTAACCTTAAAGTTGATTTTAAAAAATAACAAAAATTTGATTTGGAGGTAAAACACCTTCAATTTTTCTTCTAAACCTAAATGGGTTTTCACAACAACTAAACCATATAATACTGATTAAAAACCTCAAATCCCTAAGTTTGTATCATATACACATCCTCAGATGAATTTTATTTAAGGAAATATGTTTTACATACATTTTATATATCCCATAATCATAATGTGGTTCTATGAAAAATAATATCTAACGTGAATTTATCATTGAAACAAGTGAAAAGGTTTATCCATTATTAATACCATGATTTTTTGAAACAAAAATTTAGAGGGATTTATATTTAAAAAATTACCATACATATCCATTTTCATATAAAAAACCCTACACTCATCCTATGGGTTTCATCCCTTTAGGTGAATTCACTATTTTCTACAATTTTTTAATATGCATGGAGTCTATTTTAGATATAATAAAATTTAGTAACTTATTTGAATTATAACTCTCAAGGGAATCTTCATATGTTGTATTTTCATCATTTATGAGCATTAATTCAACATCATTTCCTATAATAAATACATATCTTTTGGTAACCTAATGCATCTTTCCATAAATTTTAGGTTCTCGTGTAACATGCATCAATTATTATTCTACAACTATTTGTGGAACTGACTTAACATTAAACTCAAAAAAATTTCCTATTTTCATGACTTAAACTTCTCTATGTTTAATATCCCTCCCACTGACTTTTAGATTCAAGTGACCCTTCTCATGGAAAACACTCTCTCAAACCACCTACACTTTTTTTAGTATGTGTATATAAATAATATTGTATTGTTTCTCTGAGATAAGTAACAAATAATTATTTATTAGACTTAAGCTTATGTTTATTAGAAGGAAAATAATGTACATATGCTTCATGACTTCAAACACTCAAAAAATAAAAAATGGGATGTTTCCCAGTCTATATCAAATTCGTTCACATTATGACAACATTAAATGGAACTCAACTATTTATAAATGAACTAGTTTCTTGAACATACCCCCATAATGAGATAAAAAGGTCAGGAGGACTTTTTACCTGTAAAACCATGTACAATAGTCTAATATTCCTCAACTAAAAACTATAATTCCACAATACTATCCTTGGAGGATTTACCAATTAAATTATTCAACAATATCGGAAATAATCAATGAATTTATTTCATAATTATCACAAAATCAATCTGATCAGATAATATTATAAAAAATTATCAACTGACTCAACATTTTATTTTGAAACTCTTTTACCTTTTCAAAAGTTTTTGACTTTTTTCTCATAAAAAACATTACCATACCGGTGTAAATAATCATTAATGGTTATAGAGTACCTAACACTGCCACATTATTATGTATTCAACAGTTTACAGAAGTCAATATTTATATGATCCATCATACCTCAAGAAATTTAACCTTTTTACTAAAGTTTTATTTATTCATATTGCCTAATAAACAATATTTTAAATATAAACTATTCATAATAGAATTAATTAAACTATATATATCTATAGATTCTTTAAATACACTTATAATTTATATATACAATGTGAAAATCCCAAATATAAGTGGGGTTTGAATCAATGATTACCTTTGCATTCCAAATGTTATAGATAGAACTATCTATATCCAAAATGTACAAATTAGTTACCATATTCTTGATTCCAGGGAAATTTCCTTCATATATATAGAAAAAATATCCATCTTAACATTGAATGAAAATCATATCTTATCTAAACCAGATATATAAATAAACAATCTATTTATTAAAGGAAAGTAGTAAAATTTTACTAATTCAAGAAAAGGTCTTTTATGTTTAATTAAATCATAATTACCAACCTCCAATTTCGATACTCTTAAACAATTATTAACTCCCAAATATACTTTTCATTTATTAAATTCTCCCTTATCTATAAGTCTATGATTATCAGTATAAATTTGTGATTCACACCCAGTATCTCATACCCATGATTTGAAGTTATATAAATTAATTTATATAATAATCACACTCATATTCTAAGAGTTTGTCACCTTAAGAATGCTTCACAACCTCATATACCAATCAGGAATAGTTTTATAGGTCATAGCTATTAGCGGCCTCATATTTATTAACATAATAGAAGACATAACCTATTAAAAATATATATTTATTGGTGGGTGTCATTATTTATATCTTTTCATTAAGTATATTTAATTAATATACTCTAGAAAAATTGATTAAACCATAAATCATTAACTTTAGTAGAGAGATATATCTTTTTCAATAAATGATGTCCCTAATTTAGAGTTAACCTCAATAATTTATATATATAGGAGGTATAACATGACAATAATATCACATTTTACTCATAGATATTTAAGTGGAAATCACTTACTAAAATCCATTATATATATGATACTCAACTCTATTCATCTCGAAATAATAATCTCGAGCTTCCAAAGAAAACGGTTAACCAAATATCATATAGTTTTGTGGTTACCTAAATTACAGGGTTATCCACATCCACCTGTCCTTATACATGTTTTTCCATGGTAACCCCACATTGATATTAATAAACATGGTTGGATGATTTAGTTCATGACAGGTTCTTTCAATGGAATTAATCTCAAATATAGCATTTTATGGGTTTTATTTTAGGGTCTCACTAATTCAATATGCATTACATGCATATTAAATCCATAACAATATAATCTCCTAAAATTTTTACTATTACATGTTTTATTATTTTATTTAAGCATGCTTAAAATTATTTATTTTTATAATCCATATCCCATCTGGAAAATTTATTTGTTCTATTGATATTAATGTGTAACTATTTACAAAACAATTTTTTTTCTATTACTCACCCATAGATGAAACCAAGTCATATTCTTATATATCTAAATGCAATTTTACACCCCCAGATTTTTTGAAATTATATTTTAAATTAATTTAATCTTTTAGATATTTTTATTTCATGAAACATTAAATATAGATTGTGTTATATGAAATAACTATGTTTTGATCTCATTTCATGCAACATACAGTTAATATTACCCTTCACACATCGCATAGATTGTATTTTGGTACAGGTAACACTGGGTTAGACATGTTTATAAAACTAAATCATTAGTATAAATTATTTATAAATGAAAATAAAAATCATTTAAATATAAAGGATGTGTTTTTATGAAAAAAATATTTTTACACCCACAAGGAATTTATCATAATATATTTCATTAATTACTATTTGTGATATATATTAATGATATTTTTATATTATATATTCAACCATATGTTTATTCATTCATACAACAAGCTTTATAGTCATAAGATAAGAAAAAATCCAATTTTATGCTTAAAAAGTTGTATATTTTTTAAAGGCAGTTTTCCCACCTTTTAATGGTGCACCAATTTTAAAATTAAACATTAAAAATTAAAAAATATTATATTTAAAAATAAATTTAATTTTTGAAATATTAATATCAAATTTTAAATTGGGTGACTTTTTGTAATTTTTCTGAGAAGTTTTATATTTTGATGAATAGTGAATAATGTTTGGTTTTAATTGAAAACTACTTTTTGTATAAATAATTTATAGTGTTAAATTATATTTTTAATTGATTTTAAATTATAATTAAATAAATTATATATAATTTAATCCATTTTAGTAAATCTTCATTATTTTAAAATTTATTATATATATATATATATCTCAGTAAACCTTTAAACATTTTAACTATAAAAACATGTTTCCCTATCATGTCTGGGGGAATAATTTTAAATTAAATTCTTCTAATTTTATGATTAAAATTATTATAAATGTATTCAATAATTATAAAAATAATAATTTATAAATACTATTATGTTAAAAATATTTTTTACCAAAAATATTAGTTAATGTAATTAAATATAATTACAACAATTTTGATAAAAATGAGTCTACATTGTTGTTAAACATTAACTTAAGGGGCCAAATAACCTAGGAAGATATAAAATTGAAATTTTCAGGCCATATTAGAACCATAAACTCCATTTGATATAAAATTTAAAATTATTAGAGGCACGTGATGTAAGGAAGGCCTCCAAATAGTGTTTTACTTTTTGTATTTATAAGAATGTCTATCCTCATACACTATAAATGGGAACCTAAAAACATCACTTATTCTCAAATCTAAAGATATTTAGATCATAAAAAAACTGAAAAAATAATCTCTAAAATTCTATCCTCTAAAAATTCAATCCCAAATTTGGGCATAAATCCAACGAAGGAATCCATTTGTTGAAAACCAAAAGAAGGTACCTGAAGAATAGGTAATGCTCATCAACACACATTTTTATTTTTTTACTTCTCAAACCGCTTAAATTATTTTTATATAAATATTATATAATAATATAAGTGTCCTAAATATACTTATATATTTTTAATTTAATATTAATACCTACACATTTAGACACTTCAAACAAATGGATATGCAATCGTCATCATGTGTACAGTGGACTACTGCCGCCCGAACCTATGTCATTAGTTCTTCCATCACCACCTCTCACGGTTATTAATAATGATCGAATTTCTATTTATATATGATATATATGATATTTATTATGTATTTATAATTCTGTAAATATTTTATGACAAATTCCCCTATGATTTACAATTTTTGGGAAAATGATAACTTCGTTTCTCGACATGTAGACTATCGCCTCCTCAAAGAGATGTGATTCATTCATGCGTTACACGGAATGTATTAAGAGTTATTTTAATAAATATATGTTATTTATATGAAATAATAATTCCATTGTATGTATATATATCATATATCTTTATTTCATTAAAAATATGGTAAGAAAACAGAAATAATGTTCATGTAAACGTACGACCTACTGTCTCCTTAAACGACGTATTTCATGTCATATTTTTATATTTTATATATTATTTTAAATACTTATATGATTAATATATATGAAACAAATATCATGTTATACATTATTTAAATAAGTAAATCGTGATATATGTAATAGGTTCATTAATAACAAGTAAAAACATATATCGAAAACAAAGCAATTATTATATGAAATGTAACTTTAACATGAAATTGATAATAAACGAGTAATATGAATTCATAATCAAATTATATATGTTATGATATAAAATAATACCATTATATGTTATAATTATAATAAACATATATTTAGTATACATGAGTTTTTAACGTGTATGAGGAAATTCAAGACATTAGATAAGAGATTTCTCATCACACTTTTATTTCAGAGAGATATATTATATATTCACCACATATTATCTTTTTGTGGTGTTTATAATGACCAATAAAATTTTATATCATGGATTTAATTATTCAATTATATTAAATGTTTTTATTTATTTTATTATTTAATTAATCTATAACTTTAAAAGTTACTCAAGTCCTATGTGGATTTCCAGTTTCACTTTTTTTAAGAGGGTTATTCCATATTCACAACTATTTTGTTGTGTTGTGTATATACATGAAATTAATGTATTTAATTATTATTATCCTTAAATTTATGGGTATTTAAATATCTATTTATAATATCTCATCCATTTTTTTTATTTTTTCAAATGTATCAAAATTGGTAGAGTGATGTTGACTCAAATTTCCTTCTTTGAGACACAAGCCAAGTTATGCACTTATAATATTCTATGAGGTGTATATACTACCCATGACATGTTATATCAGGAATATACTTATTCATGATTTTTTAATCATTATTTAATTTTATTATTTCTTTGGTATTATGATTTAATGTTACCAAAGTGGTAACAAGGTATTGCGATAATCTCATCGTTTATCGGGATTGTTTATTATTATTCTTCCATTGATGAAATATTATGATCAATCCCTCAAAAAATCTCATGACATTTATAATAATATTATTATTAATGATATATTAATTTAATGTTTCTATTCTTTATCTCTTTGGTAATTATGTTAATTAAGAAAAAATTAATATAATTCGACTTTATATCTATTTTGGGTCAGAAATCTATTTTATTGAAAAAACATGGTTTCTAAAAATGTTTTAAAAAATGTTCTGAAATTATATTTTAAGATATATTTTCAATAAATGGATATAAATTTTTTTATGGATTTTAGATATTCCATTACAAGTTTAAAAAGTCATTTTAACGAAAAATTGGTATTTAAAATGGTTTCTTGTTTTTAAAAGAATGTTTTGAAGTGTAAAGGATGATTTCCTCAAGAAATGTTTTAAATTATCTTTAAAAATTACTTTTAAAATAATATTAAATCATCTAAAGGTAACTATTCTTTAATGGGGTTATTATACAGAGATAAAATGATGGTCCTTTATCTAAATAGCTTATGATTTTAGTGACATGCTATTTATGAGATTTATTTCTCTTCCACGGGTTATACCATGATAAATGATTATGAAACCCAATTATTTTCATAGGTTATTATTAAATTAATTGATTATTAAACTTTAACCTTTTACATATATTTTTATATGATGATATTTTTATGATACCCTTTTCTTTTCATGGGTTATTATATTATGTTTATAAATCATGTATTTTATGGGTCATTATACTATGAATATTTTATTATCTGGTGGCACATGCATGTATGATTTCATTATGTGATTGGTGGGTCCTATATATCCCTCTAATGAATTGGGTAATGATAAATTCCCAATTATCTCAGAGTTTATAAAAGAGGATATCCCAATCCTATAACAAGATGGTATATGGGAGGGTATCCCAATCTAGTAACATGAGGGTACACGGGGGGAATCTCAATACCATAACAGGATGGTACTTGAGAGGGTATCCCAGGCTCATAAAAATAGGTTACATAGGAGGGAATCACAATCCTATGAAAATATGGGGCATGGTAGGGTGTCATATGCCCATTACAAAAGGGTATATGGGAGGGTATCCCAAGCCCATGTAAGGTTGATGCAAGGGTGGGAATCCCAAGCCCATAAAAAGAGCGTACAACGGAGGGCATCTCAAGCCCAAAACAAGAGGGTACATGGGAGGAAATTCCAATATTGAAGTAGTTACATGGGTTTTTATCCCAAGCCTAACATTATATTGAGGTATTTATAGGTATCCTTGGTATAATATAGTATATTCTTATATGTAGGTCACAGTTCCATGTCTTAATCATATATTATGATCACATGGATTATTATCTAGATTTTATTATGATTCATGTCATATGAACAGCTAGTATTTATGCCATGATTCATGATTGTGATCATTGTTATGCATGGTATGATTAGTTAATGTTATTCCCTTTCTATCATACCCTTATGTCTATGTTATGATTGTGTATCTTATTTACCATTATCAAGCATATGATATCACCCTTTTTCATGTTTCCTTTCCCCATGTAATAAAAAATGGTTTTAGGTATGAGTACTAATGGGGAGATCTTTGTGGGAAACATTGAAGATCCTCCACCAAGTTAGATAATTCCGTTTCATGGTTCCAAAGAAACAAAACTATTCATGTCCTCAAGAATATACTTTTGTAATGTGTTGAGTATTCCTTGAAAATGATGAAATATCCATGTATGTTAACCTTGTTTCACTATAGTTGGTATAAATGGGAAGGATTATCCATCCTTTGGAAATTAGGATGAGAAAGCATTAGTAGATTCATATGTATATGTCTAGGGATGTCTCTAAGGATATTTCTAGTGATGTGTTAAAGTATGGAAAAATGTCCTTGAATTTTGGTAAAGGTTAGAGAAAGTGGTAGCCATGTAATACATCCTTGTCTGGATACTTCAAGTGGATGTGGCTCCAGAATTGATGTACATAGGGGTAACCCCCCCCCCCAGAAAACACCATATTTGGGTATACTTGATTGGGAATGGGTAATTGACAATTGTAATTATTTCATAGCTTGTATGAAACTTCTGGGGGATATGCCTAGGGGATTCACACTCATTAAAAACCATCATGAATGACTTAAATAGATGATGACAATGAATGATCCAGGATAAACTTACAGTGTCGTAGATTAAAAAGAAATTTGTAATTTTCTTAAAATCTTATAAGTGGGGTTTTAGGATTATGTGGATTCCCACTATGATGAGTTTTTCCTACTCTATGATTTTTTATTATGTTCAAAGAATGAACCCCTTAGGAATGGTGTTATGAGTAATGAAATATACAATTTAATGATTTTATTCTTAATTAATTGAATGTTATGGGATATTGAATGAAAACCCCCATTATTATACTCAATGATATTTTTCAATATAGAATTATGGTGAACATACAAACAAGAAAAAGAGATAACAATGTTCTATTGAGTCCTTCATCAGGAAACTCTCACCTTTTTTCAGTGGTTATTTTGAACCTTCAGTTGTTTAGAAAAGGATCAGTACCACTAAGAAGGTGGTATTTTTGACCCCTCAAAAGGCCTTGGATATAAGAACCTTTATTATCTATGTAATTTTTTTTCATGTTACATAATGGACGAAACAGAGGATGGATTTATGTATCAGTATCATAGTTTTGACAATAAAAGTAAGATATATTTAAAATTAAAGTATAAGAACCCTGGAGAAAAGAAAATGATCCTTCCATAATGATCAGAGTGTTGGAAGAAACATAGAGGGAATTGTCTTATTGGGATTAATAATTTTTTTATGTGTGGAAGAGAAGGGAATAGATCTAGGAAATATTAGAGTGATGGTAAAAAGTTATTAATTATGAGAATATTGAGAAATCTAAAAAATAATGCACCTATAACACATCAGTGTTTCAATTTCCTGAACTTTGGGAATTGTGATAACATGTTCCCCAGTCTAAGGACTAATTTGTATGATATGCCAAAACAACCTATAAAGAAAAAGGACTATAGAAAATATTATGCTATCATAATGGTTGAAGTAAACCAAGGTAATTTGGTAATACTTATCAACACAATCTTAGTTATGAATTTCATATTTCATTTTATATGAATAAGAACTGTGAAAACCTTATTGTTCATACCTTAGTGAAATTTCATGGGACTATCTCCCTCTATAATGATTTTGTAAAAATAAAATCACATTTTATATTCTATCGATACAAGGATAGACCTAATATTTCAATGAACATATTTTTGGAATAATATAACAGCTTATTTAAGCAGTAAAGGGTGATTTATATTCTGGAAGGTTTATAAGGTTAACCATTTATGAAATAGATTAAGTTAAACTTTGGATGAGGTTTTAGAGATTAGTTTATTATCTCAACACAAGGGGATTCATCAATATCAGATATCCTATACTAAATAAGTTTCTATAATCATATCTAAAGATGGATTAAATGACTTATCATCTTTTTTGGATCTTATGATCAATTCGTGCTTCAGATATAAAAAAACCACCTTTATTTTTTTGTAGTAACATATGAAGTGGAAATTGGTCAAGGCTTAACCAAAGGGTGATATTTTGATGAAATCACGTAATTATATCTTCCTGTGAAGGTTCATCAACTTTAGGTGAAGGATCATGAATACAAATATTCTTTCCTAATACCTTCATATTTTATAAATCATATAGTCTCTCAGATCATCATAGATTTATGGGTTTTTAATGGTTAACATTATCTTGACCATGTTTTCTATCACTCTCTATCATAACTTGAGATTTATATTTCTCTTTCGTGTCCATATTTTCACATTCCACCTATGTTCCCCTATATGGAAACCTATTAATGTTTAACTTTTTATAACCATAATGTTTCCAAATTTCAATATTTAAATGAGGTTTTGTTATTCATTTTTATTATATAGTTATCTATGAAAGTAACTTTCAAGTATAAAATAATTGATGACCCGAATGAATTTCAATGAAAAACTTTATTTTAAGGGGGGGGGGGGCAGATTGTATCACCATTATATTTTTTGAAGTATTTTTTTGGAATCATTTTTTACATTTTTATATTTTTCATCTCATACAACACTTAATATAGCTTGTGTTATATGAAATAAATAACTTTGGAATCTGTTGAAGGATCAAAAAGTTAATCTTATATTACAAAAAACACTTATATTAGCTTGTGATGCATGAAAAACTATGTTTTTTTGTTACACATATTCTCGAGTTCCTTAAAAATCATCGATTACATTCAAGACTATTTTTTTCCAAACTATAATATAAAGAAAATATTAAAAATAAAATATGATTATATTTATCAAATTTCCATTGGAAAAAATATATGAATGAGATTATCTAGATTATGAAAATATGGTTTATATATCTTTATAAAATTAATTATTTGTTAACAATAGTTTATAAATTAAAATAAAAAATAATTGAATATAAACGATGTATTATTACGAAAAAAATGTTTTCATGCCACAAAAGGTGTTTTATCCTAATAAATTAAATTAATCACTATTAGGGAGTGACCATATTTAAATTTCTATATTATCAATTAAACCAAATTTTTTTACATTCATACAATAAGTTTGATATTCATAAGATAATAATTAATCCAATTTTTATCATAAAAAGCGTTATATTTTTAAAAGATAGTTTTACCGCCTTTTAATGGAGCAACTATTTTAAAAATAAAATTTTGAACTTTCATAATTTTAATTTGAAAAAATAATGATCATTTTTTTAAATATTAATATTAAATTTTACTTTGGATGAGTTTTTTATATTTCTCTGAAAAGTTTAACATTTTGATAAATAATGAATAATAATATATTTTAATTGAAAATCGCTTTTTCGTATAAATAATTTATAGTGTTAAATTATATTTTTAATTGATTTTAAGAAATAATTAGATTGATTTTATATCAATTAATTCAATTTATATCATTTTAATATTTTTTTATAGTGATTATAGATGTAAAAACTAAATAACCTTTTATACATTTTGATATTAAAAACACGATTTCTCGTCTTGTTTCTGGAAGTAATTTTAAATTAATGTATTCCACTTATATAATTGAATTTTTAAAATATATTAATTATTTAAATATATATTATTTATAATATTTATTATGTTAAATATAGTTTCTTTCCTAAAATATTTGTGAATATAATGAAAATTAATTAGAGCGATTAATGTAAAAATAAGTTTATTTAGTGGTTAAATATTAACCTAAAGGGACAAATAACCTATGAACTTGTCCAAAATATAATTTATTTCCATATTTATACTATATAATCCATTTTATATAAAATATAAATTTATTATAAGCACATTATGTAAGGGAGACCTCTCAATTGTAGTTTCTTTTTTTTATTTACAAAAATGTCACTCCTCTGCTATAAAAAGGAACTCACCCACTCAGTTCTTCACACATCTCAAGAAATTCGTCTCCTAAATACCCTACCAAATTAATCTCAAAAAATAAATCTTATCAACCTATAAACCACAATTTTAAATGAAATACTACCAAGGAATCCCTTTGTTGAAAACAAGGAGTTACCCAAAGAAGAGGTATTGTTCATCAACGTGAATTTTTATTTTGATTCCTTCTTGAATCTATTAAATTATTATTATATAAGGGTTATATAATAATTTTATTATCATAAATATAAATATATATTATTATGTTAATATTAACACCTATACTTTCTCACACATTCATTAAATGTGATATGTAATCATCATTCGTTTGTATGGTGGACTGCCATCTTGCAAAACGATGTCTTTCTTTCATCCTTTACCTCCTATAATGGTTTATAATTATGATTTAGTTACTAATTTTTTATTCTATATAGGGTATTTATGATTTTTTTACTCTTATGGAACTATTATATAACACATACCTTCAGGATTTATATTTTGTGGGAAAATGATAACTTCATTTGTGGACACGTGGACTACTGCCTCATAAAACTGAAGTGATTCGTTTATGCATTATGTGGAATGTATTAAAGATATTTTTAATAAAAATAAGTGATATATCTGAAATAATTATTATATATTAAATATAATATATATATATATATATCATTTAATTTTCTTTCCTTAAAATGTGACAAGAAAATGGAAACTGTGTTCATTCATATGTACGGCGTACCATCTCCACGAACAGTGTAATTCATTTCATATTTATATATTTTATATATTATTATAAATAATATTATAATTAAAATATTTTATATTTATATCATGTTTTAAAATCCATAAATATGTAAATCATGATCTATGTTAGAGGATCAAGAATAACAAGTAAAAACATGTACAAAAAAATAATACAATTATTAACTGAAATATAAACTTAACCCGAAATTTTTTATAATTAGGTAATATAAATTCATAATAAATTAATAAATGGTATTATATATAGTAATATTTTTATATTTTAGATATATAGTAAACTTATATTTGTTATAAAATATGTTTTAATGTGTATGGATAAATTCAGGACTTAAGGTAAGGTATTTCTCGAGTCACTTTTTTTTCTATGATATATATTCTATATTCACCACTTATTCTTGTATTGTGGTTTATATAATTCTAAAATACATGATATATTATTAATTTAATTTATTTCAAGCTACTAAAAGTATCAATTTATGTTCTATTTCACAGATCTCATGATTTCTAGTCACACTTTAATTTTTATGAGACTTATTCCATATTAAACATTCATTTATTTTTAGTGGTTTATATACTGATCATGAATATATTATATGATTATAACCCTTAAATTTATGGATATTTAAATATAATTTTTATTATCTCTCTTTCATGGGTTTTATGATTCAAATGTTACAAAAAAAGTAAAGTAATATTGCATTTTTTCTTCTTTGAGACACATACCATGTTATGCACCTATATTCATCTTATGAGGTGTACATTGTAACATTTCACAAGTTATATCCTGAATATCATAATTTTAATGATATTTAAAGATTAATTAAATGTTATTATATCAATGAAATTATTATTCAATGTTATGAAAGTAGAAACACTTTATTGCGACAATGTTATCATTTATCGAGATTGTTTATAATTATACTTCCATTGATGAAATATTATGATCCATCTCTCAAGTAATATCATGAATTTTATTGTTGTCTGATTATTCATGATATATTAATGTAATATTACAATTTTCACACCATGGTACATATGATAATTAATATTTTTTTTAATAAAATGCATCTTAATTTCTCTCTTCGGTGGAAATCATTTTCCTTCAGAAACCATGTTTTCTAAAAATCATTTCAAAACAATTTTAAATGACATTTATAGATAATTTTGAATTAAAAGGTGTCACGAACCAACCCGGGTTAACCCTGGACCAGTCACTCGAGCCGGTCCGCGACAGGGCCCGAAGGGTGTTCCCGATCCTCAAGGGCTGGCAACTAGTGTCGGGCATCAAAAGTAAACAGGTGGGAACGATTTAGCCAAAAATAAAGATAAATTAAGCACCAGAAAAAATGGTACAAAAGCAATTAAAGAAAGAGTAGCCAACAACGCCACTAACCTGACCACGACTAAAACTCCACGTGACCCCTTGGGTCACCTTCCAATACCACAACCAACATCGCTCAAGGAGAACAAAAGAATCTGGAACCTGCAACAGAACTAAAAAAAAGAAAAACACTATAGGCGTGAGTATTGAAACTCAGTAGGTTGGCCCGACTAATTCTATTCCCAATGCACATACCAATAAATAAAGAATTTATCAATTCCAGGTTTGAACTAAATTATATAAAATATGGTTTCCACACACATTCATTTCTGAAACATGTAACAGTCCATTGCCCTTTTTAATTTAAAACAAGTTTAATGTTGAAAGAAACATGTGCATTGAATTTTTAAAACATTTTGTGAACAATTTAGAAATCCAAACTTTAGTTTTTAGTCAAAAGGAGAATCACACACAACACACACTAAGGGAAATGGTAAAGGCGGCACACATGGGTCAGTAACTAAACTCGACCTCTCAATCGTCCGCCACACACAAATAAACACTAAAAGAAACATGATTCGAACCTAGGAGATGGTGAACAATCCAGAACGTACTATACATGTGACTCATCATGAAGGCATGCCATAACTCGATGACGTCATAACACCCATAATACTACCCGGCATAGCCCTGCATAGCCTAACCGAGGGGCCCAATCCCCATCGCAGAAATAACTCAATATTCCCCTGCTATGGGGCCACTAGCCAGTGCGTGGTCTAAACTTGTGCAGCAATCGTTTTTAGAATATTCACTCAATATGCCAGGTTCCCATGTCAACACAAGTAATACAAGAGGGGTGCGTTCACAATGTAAATCAAGCAGTCACAATGCACTAACATCACATACAGCTTATGCAATCAATACACACAAAATATCACCCCGGAATAGGTTTTCTAAAATAATTTATTCCATTAAAGTGCCAAACGGGCCTTCACAAATTTTAAAACAAAACCTCATTTCTCAAAAAAAAACCTAAAACACTTTTTCAGAAAAAATCACTTATCTTTAAAACTAGAAGTACGTTTGAAATTTCGTGAATTATGTTTAAAGGCCAAATGGGCATTCTTTCAATGTTGGGTGTCCGCCCGTCAAGAAAATGTTCCAATTGTTCGGTATAAAATAAATGGCTCTTTTCACACTAAAAAGTCATTTAATGTTTTATTATCTAATATTATTTCTAATTAATTAAATATTAATAAAACAACAAGCAACTAATAAATTCTAAATCTAAAGATAAGTGCAATGGGGGACCTACCTCATCTCGCTATCCAAACACAAGGGCGCGACATGCCTCGCGCAGGCGCACAAGCACGAACAAACCGATGATCGCGGTAACGCGAGGATACCCCGCCAACACGCTGCAACCGCAAAATAAAAAAACATAAACAAGGACACAAAACAATCCATACGAACAAACAACGCAAAATAACTAGTTTGACACGTTTAGAAAAGAAAAAAAACCACATGATTTAAGCAATAAACCATTTGAATAATTTATAGAACATCCGCGGATGGTGAAACCAAGGTTCACATCAAAACACACCCAATTTCACATAAGAAAACACTTTAAAACAAAACACACAACATCATCACACCAAAACACGACTCAACACCTAACAACCAACCCATAAAACCTTTTATAAACAACGCACCCATTTGCAAAACAAAAAAATCACCGCTTTTTATAAAAACCCACTTTTTAGTTTACCCACACCAAAACCTGTTCAAATATATATATATATATATATATATATATATCTATGTATATATATGTATATATATATCTATGTATATATATATCTTTTATGACTCTCTGCACAACGACGCTAAACCAAAACACAAACTGCAATGTTTGTAAAATGAAAATAAACAATTCTGCATGGTTGTTCACAGAAAACACGTCCATACCATAAATAAATATCAACTTCAATTAAAACTTTATATGCATCAAACAAACTAATCAATACAAATGCTGAACTAATTTAAGAAGAAAAATTAATTCATAAACAATCGCTAAACGCATAAACATGCTACTTAGAAAATCAAATACATATAAAATATCAAACAAACCCAGATTCGTAGTACGCAACTAATAAATAACCAGTAGAAAAAAACATGAACGAAAAGACTTTATGTGTTTCACCGGCAACATGAAACCCAAAATCTGAATTGAAGTGTCACACAACCGGCAACTCCTGACTGTGTGCGAGCTTCACCCCAAGACCTGTGGTTGGGGCTCTGATGGTTGAAGCATCCCCTGCCTCAAAGTCAGGTACTGGATTCTTCTGGTCACCGTGTCTTCCTCATGAGACGCTTCCTGTAAAGCTTCTCTAGGTGACCTAGACACCTGCAATGATGGCAGGTCTTCAGAGGGGAGTGACATGATGGCTCATATGCCCTAAATGTCTGTACTGAAAGTACACCATTAGACAATCTGAAGAACTGGAAGTTAGAGCCACTGCAGAGAACTCTTTAGAAACAAATATACCTGACACACTCTGCTCGTCAGATGGGGGACCTTCACGAGCAAATGGATACATTGGATTGCCAACCCTTTGCGCTCTGGAGACTATCTCAACTAAGAACACCTCATGCACCAACTTCTCAAAAAGTGGTGCTCTCAAAAAGGGAGGACTCGCTCCTTGATCTCTGGATGAAGTCCCCTGATAAAGGGAGAAGTCTTCATCCAGTCCTACGACACTACCCCCGGAAAAAGAGACACAAAATCCTTGTAATGGTCAACATATGCTTTCACCGTCTACTGGCCATGTTGGACACGGATGAGCTCTTCCATTTCCTTCGTCCTCACCTCCACAAGTATAAACCATTGAATTAAGACGACATTAAAGAGATGCCACATCTTCCCAAATTGTAGAAACGGAGGGGCGTGCAACTCTTACACATACAGAGCTGGACCTTCAAACAGACCCAAAACAACACGCACTCAGATCGCTTCGGGAGTTTCCAATACCCTGAAGATGCACTCGACTTCTTCAAGCCACTACATTGTCTCTAACAGACTCCAATCACCATGAAGGACAGACATTGTCCGAGAAAGATCAAAAATCGGGCATGACTCATCAAAACACTGGGGACCTTTCTGGGCTGCATTTCTGAACAACATATAAAACACCAATCCAAAACTGATATCATTTGAAGCAACATCAAAGGAAGCACCTTCATCCAGAACAGCCAGCTCAAAAGAAACAAGAAAAAGCAAACACAAACCAAAACTCATTTTTCAAAACCCCTTTTTCCAAAATTAATTTCTTTCATGTCCATTTTCCAAATACCAAATCCATTTTTCAAACCACAATCACTTTCCAAAACCACTTTCCCATTAAAAAAACCATTTTAGAGGACAAGGACAAGCGTTTAATTTCAAATACACACCCAGGTAATCCCATGACCCATTGCACATGACGTTATCCACATTCCATTCATACACGCACCAACATGCACTTTCCATGCATTCTCACCCATGTGAAAATGATTATAAAGAGAACCCGAGGTTTTACCCCCAAACCATTCTCAACCAATTCCAAGAAAACAACAGATTTCCAAATCAAAAGCTTCCAGTTTTTAAAACCCATTTCATACATTAAAAGTCATTTAAAAGAAATCTTTCCCATTCTAAAAAACCATTTTTCATTTCCAACAACCCACTTACACCCACCAGAACAAAAACAACACTCAAATTGCATCAAACACCGGAGAGAGAGACTAGTAGTCACGCCTAACTTGGCGACATGGTAGTGGGCCATGTCCCAAGTAAGTGTCGACCACAAGGAGAAATTCAAACCATGTACCCTGACTCCACATGGGTCACTACTCCAAGTGAAATCATGGTATAACTTTGGCTTGTCCCTGTTATCATCCCTAAATCCAAAACAAACAAGAACGAAACGAAGACACACTCCCCGAGCTATCCCTGACGACTCGAGGTGCAGAACGGGCGAGGGGTCATGACTTCCTTCCCATACCTACCTCTCGAATCCCGACACACCTAATCTACATCTACCTGACATCCCAAATAACATGGGCCTCCTCTGATACCATTTTGTCACGAACACCAACTCCAAGAAATAACGAATTTGACATGACGGCTCGTATGCCCTAAAAGTCCGTACTGACGGTACACCATTAGAAAATCCGACGAATTGGAAGTTAGAGCCACTACAGAGAACTCTTTAGAAACAAATTTACTTGACACACTCTACTCGTCAGATGGGGGACCTTCACGAGAAACTGGATACAGTGTATTGCCAACCGTTTGCGCTCCGAAGACTAACTCAACTAAGAAAACCTCATGCACCAACTTCTCAAAAAGTGGTGCTCTCAAAAAGGGAGGACTCGCACCTTGATCTATCGACGAAGACCCCTGATTAAGGGATAAGTCTTCATCTAGTCCTGCGACACTACCCCTGGAAAAAGAGACAAAAAATCCTTGTAATCAGACATGCTCCCGAAAAGGAAGGTGCACCTTGTTGACATGAGTCATATCATTTAGTCATTTAACCCTTTATCATTTGGGGATGTTACAAAAGGATATTAAAAATGTTTTATGTTGTTTAAATTTTGGATTATAAGTTTCCAAAAAAAAAATTCAATGATTTTTTTTCAAAAAAATTTATGTTTTAAAAGCACAGTTCAAAGTGGAAAGGATATTTTCCTCAAAGAATTATTTAAAATGACCTTTCAAGATGATTTTAAATATAAGATGAAATACATTGATATTACCTATGATTTAATGGGAATATGATTCATGATCAAGACACTGGGGAGGGGAATTTTTAAGTACGCATGTCTAGGATGGATTCTTCAAAGGCATTTAGGTCATGTAATCTACTAACCCTATGGGCCTTGTAAGGGTTACCCTCTTCCCATGAATGGGGGTTATCAAAAATCAATAAAAATAAGGCCTTCAGGCCATTTGGGAATATATTGTTTATGAGACATGTTTGTCTTCCATGGGTTATAACATTATAAATTCATATAAAAATGATCTTTTCACATGATATTATATAATGAAATGATGAATAAACTTATCACTTTTTAATATTTTATGATATGAAGAAATGATTATGATACCAATTTCATTCCATGGGATATGATATGATGTTTATAAAATCCATTTTTAGGGGTCATGATATGATGAATGTTTTATTATCTTGTGGAACATGAATGTATGATTTCATTATGAGATGGGTGGGACATATATATACCTATAATTCATTAGGTAATGAAAAATATACAATTAGATCAAGGAATACACAGGAGGTAATCCCAATCCAATAATAAGAGGGTAAGTGAGAGGGTGTCCCAAGAACGAATTAAGATAATACATGGGAGGTAATCCCATGCCCATAATAAGAGGGTACACACAATGGTATCCAAATACCTTAACAAAATGGTACATTAGATTGAATCCCAAGCTCATAATAAGGGGGTACATGGGAGGGTATCCTAAGCACATAACAAGAGGGTACAGGGGAGGGAATCCCAAGCCCATAACTAGAGGGTACACTATATGGAATCCTAAGCCCATAACAAGATGGTACATATGAGGGAATCCTGATCCAGAAAAAAGAGGGTATAGAGGAATAAATTAGAATCCTGAAGTAGGTACATGGGTTATTATCCCATGACTAACATAATATAAATGTTTCTATAGGTATCCTTGACCTATATATTTTCAATACTTATGTGTATTACACAATTCTATGTCTTAGTTATATGTTATACTCTTAGGGAATATGATCTTCATTTTCTTAGGATTCTTGTATTATGAATTACCATTATTTATTCTGTGATTCATGTATACGATCTTTTCTATGTATGGTTTGATTTTTAATATTATTTTAATGATTTTATACCCTTATGTTCATGTTATTCTTATGAATATTACTTTTTTACCCTTACTGAGCATATGATATCACCATTTCTTATCTTTCCTTTCCACTTGTATAAAGAAAAGTATATATTTGTAGCACTAAATGGGAATATATTTGTGAATAAATTTTTATATCTTTAAAAATGTTAGAAGATTATGTTCCAAATTTTCAAAGACACTAAACTATTAGAGTCCTCTGGCATATACATTTGTAATGTTCCGAATATTCATTGAAAATTATGTAATATCCATTTATGTTAATACAGGGTCACTATATAAAACCTATGAATAAGTACATGGAATTTTATTATAATGTATTATAATTAATTGAAATTATAAATCCAAACATGAGTTAGAATAGGGTCATAAATGTTAAAACCTCTCTATTCTATAATTTGGCATAATATTCATGGATAGTGAGAGGTCATACCCAAATTCCCTCTACAAATGGATAAATTACTCAAGGGAGATTAAAATTGAATATCATATCTATCATAAAACATATATAAATTATATTAAATAACCAAATTCAGTCTAGTAAATTTAATTAATAACCAAAGTCAAGGAAAATGAAAACTAAATATTATTTTTTCAAACCTCAAATGTAGTGCATGATTTAAATGTTTTATAAAAATTATTTTATCCTATAAATTAAATTATGTTTGTTATTAAAATATAATAATCAATTTATAATCATTAATTTTTAAAAGGGAACCTGATATATTAATATGAAGATTTTATATGATATTTATGAATTAAAATATACGATTCACATTACATACTACTTATATTTTATAATAAAATATAAACCATGAGTACTTTTATAAAAATGTTTAAAATTTAATCATTTTTGAGCTAATAATATAATATAATTGATATGCGACCTTATAAGTTATACTTCAATATTTTTCAATCTAACACAAATAAATTGTGATTCTTTCATAGAAACTGCCACATTAATCCCACGTAAGGGAATGTGTTCCATTAGTACATGTTGATAATCATGTGATAATTCTATTGAAACCCAAAAATTAGAGAATCATAATATTAAATAAGAATAAAATAAAATAATTGAAAAATATAAAACATGGGTAAACTATCTAAATCATACATGATGTAATCCATCACGACCTAGTAATTTTGTTCATTAAAGGTAGATCTGTTGAGGGATATAAATTAATGGTAGAACATTGTCAATGATCCATAATGGAAATAATAAAAGATTATATATAGGACTATATTTATGTATATTAATGATATCCTTATTATTTTTCCATCAGATTATGGCATCGAACAAGATATTCTTTATAGTTTATCAAACATCTTTATGAATGGAAATTATTTTTAATGCCTTGAAAATAATTCAATTTTACCTAAAACAAAATTTTTAGTTTTGAAATATTAGGGAATCCATTAACACTCATTGATTTTAAATACTCGAAACATTTTTTAAGAATTTAGTGGTACTTTTCTTTTAGGAAACGCACTCCAAGATGGAAATTTCATTGTTTATGGAGCACTTCATTTGTGTAGATTCTCAAATAAAACATAATAAATAATGTAATTCAATTCTTGGAGAGGTAGGAAAAGCACCATATAAGTATTTTTTTTGTAATTCCCTCCACATATAAATCAATTCATGGAGGATCCATATAAAACCATTTACAGAGGGTTCTAGAGAAATTAATTGACCAAGGGATACTAATTAAGTTCCTTGACAAACAACAACCATTGAATACAATATTTATAAAACTATATTAACATTAATGATCATAACATTGTGTGAAATGTGATGTTTCTAGTATAATTATTGTTCTCACCTCAGTGTTCTATAAAAATTAAATATTTGATCTATAGTTGACTGCTTCATGATGGAACTCTGTTATGGGTAACCAGGTCTTCTATAAATCTGTTTCTTCACCAAAATCATCCACCAAGGTTTAATCAACCCAAATGATCTCATTATATTCATTTATCCAAGGTCAAATACATAAAAATGTTGTTTCTTAATGGTCCATATAAAGTCATTATACGTACATTCTTAGGTCACCAAGAATTAATAGTTATTACCTTCAAACATATATTCCATTGATAGTGGGAGATAAGAATCTGCTAAAAAACCCATCCATTATATCTTCACTAACTGATGGGCCCCTTTAGATATTATTAATCTAGAATGAACTTGATAATAGAGGATCAAATAATTGGGTTATGTTTTAACCCTAATCTATATCAAGATGATAATCCTAGATTCCCCATATCAAGCATCATGTCAGCCTAAGAATCCAACTTCATACTGTAGTCAACCTAATGAGAATTTATTTTTGGAAAACAGCTAGGTCTAATACGAAACTACATCATAATTTATTATCTCATCCATGGTCTAATCAATGATCCCTAAACCTCCCTCAATTCCTAAAATATAGTATAATACCTATCCCACCCTCGTCAACATGATATATTACATGTTATTTTAGTCTTATTTTCTAGTCAAGTTACCAATTAGAGGGAAGTGTATGTGTATATTTGTAGACCTATAACCTAGTAAAATTTCTAATCATATACTAATTAGTGATCTCATCTCTTTGTCCCATGAATGATTCAAAATTGTGATTAACCTCTTATTAGTTGTAACCCCAACCATACCGTATATTATTCCATTACTAATATACTAGAGGAACCATAAAGGTTTTATAATGCATAATTCCAATACAAAAAATCACTAGGAACCTTTCCCCTATTATTAATAGCATTAAAACATTTAACTACATGATAGCTAGTGTATTCTTAATGACATTAAACTCTTTAGAATAGGTTGTGGATGCAAAATATTAAAATAAAATTCATTGTCTTCATGGTTTAAATTCTATAAAATACAATAAAATGTTCTTTTTAAAACAAAATATATAGGAATTTCATTTCTTATTAAGAAGAATTGAAAAATGAGGGTTCTGGTTCCCCTTAAAGGGAAACATAGGAAGCTCATTTCATGGGATTGATCCCAAATCCACAAAAAATACCACCTCCTTAGATGGAGATTATTTCTAGACTAATCAACTATATTTTTTTAGTACATAGTATAATTCCCCAATATTATTTAGACACAAGACCTATAATATATACTTATGTTCCCAATAACAGATGTTATTAATTGATCACTTTAATAGAGGTAACTGAAGTTACACAGATAGAAAGATTTCACTAACATATTTTAAATCTAAAATAAAGTCATGGACTTAGAAATAAGACACTTTAACGGATTTTCTAACCACTCAACCTCTTATCTAATAAATGTGGCATTGTAGCTATCCCATATGATCAAAAGAAATCCTTTGGAAAAATAGAATGCTATAAAAGACCCCAAATAACCAAAATAGGACAAAGAAATAAACAATAATAGAGAGACCTATTGTAAATATAATTTTGAACCCAATGTGAATACTTTTTCAATGAATGATATCAATAAACTGTTAACTAATTCTAGACACAATTCACTAAATTTTTTCTTATTTTTGGTGTTCTCTTTTAGGAAGCCTCTCAAAACTCCCTTGAATACAAATGGAGAACTCACATCATGAACTGGATAATGATTGATTCCCTATAAAAACTATGGAGAACAACATAATGCTACTACAACAAGATCATCATCAACATAAAATATTCTAAGTATACTCCTCATCCATGATAAAATAAATACCACCATTATCCAGGAGGAATTTTCCACCTTATTAACACCTACAATGCTAGATAATAAAATACCTATTTTTGGAGAACTATCTTAAAGGATCCATCCTGAAATTATAAGTAACTCAATAAATACCCCATGAGATAAGGCCTCATCCACTGTGATAATAAATACATAAGATATAAATTCAGGTGGGTTATCCCACCATATCCAACTACATTTGTATAGTATCACCATTGAGTAATAAACTCTATCTGTATTACCTTGGATTGATGGAGGAGGGTTTTCTTATTTCCTCAATACAACTTATATTCCTCCTAGGATGGATACAATAAAAAAATTCATTTCTAGTGTCATGAAACCTTTAGTTCATAGGAGTATTCTAAAGAAAGAACCCTAAAACCCCAAAAAATATCATTCAAACCATAATATCTTAGAGGGAAAACTTAGGGTAGAAACACATATAAGTTTAATATAAGGATTGCATCAATTACCCCATAAAAGTTTTAAATTGTTGTCATATTCATGTTCCTATTATCCCTAGGGGAAAGAAAAAAATCCTAAATCCCCTCTACATCCAAGAATTACTTATTTATATTACATTGACCGCTCAAGAGTATGCATGTATATCTACTCTCATCCAAGGAGGTTGACAACATATTTAGAAGATGACATAAGAGTGGTATCATATCTTATCCCTTATTAAGAGCGGTAATGATAATGTTCTAGTGGGATTGTATGAGAAATATTACTACCATACTTCCTTAAATATCATGGAGTCTCATTATCATATTCTAACGATATATCAGGAATAGGCTCAAATTAATATCCTCGTACAAATAGTTTGATGACATATTTCTATAGATACATAAGACTATTTATATATCCCTATTCACACAATACCCTGGAGGCTCTCTATAATATTATAGTGATATTAAAAAAATAATCATATCCCTACCCTCATCTAAAAGGTTCATTGGTATGATTATATCCTAGCCACCCTCTATATATGTTATGGTTTTTCACATTTTTTTGTATTAGTATAGGTTCATGATTATATCTTTGTTCCCATTAGTATTCAAGAATATATTTAGTATATTCCAATGGTTAAAAAGGAGTAGAATGGGATCATTACATCCTCATATAAATCCAAATGGAATATAAAATATAACCTGAGGGGTAGTATTATATTCATGTCTACACCCATGAAGTATGTTATCATATTCAAATTACTACCGTGAGTTTCATTAAAGGTATCACAATCATGAGTGTAATTTACCACATTATATGACCCCAATTATGATTGATATTTTAACCCTACTATCATGAGTGACAGCATCTGAAAGAAGTTCTTATTAAGAGAATTATAGCATTAAATAATAGGTAGATTCCCATATAGGTGTTGATATTATCCATGATCATTGACATATTTAAATAGTATTCCAATAATGTTCAAGTTATTAATCAACAAGAGAGGTAATATATGGTTATAAAGTCCCTCTCAATGGTTAAATTATCGACTTCCATCAAGATCATCCCTAGAGTAACCATCATAGTGTTCCTCCCTTTGAAAATATAAAGAATAGTCATGATTACCCTCATTAGGAAACTTGCTACAAAAATCATCCTCATAGAAAAAAGATTTTACAATGATGTAGTCATTCATTTATCTTGTCATTAAAAACTAGAAAACATGAAGTTCATCCCTAGGGAAGATAAACTAATAACATTAGAGGTCCTCCTTCAGGAATATGTTATAGAGGTCTTCTTATGACACAACATCAAGACTCTCTCTATCAAAATCATGGTGAATTAAAAATAAACCATGGAGGTACCCTATATGGGGCTTATTGTGAAAAATATACTTGAAATGGAATATCTTCTATATACAAAGGTTCCCTACATGTAAAAGATACTATGATTTTTTCCTTATATTGATATAAAATAAAATGATTTGATCTAGCTGCACCAAGCACCACATCATCAATCACTGGTGGTTCATCAAATTCATTTGGTGATTTGGGGTAATGGTTTTCATTTAAACTTCCCACATACTGTACACCCTATGATGAAACAAAGTCAGTTAAAATTATCATATTCCCCATGAAAAATTAATGAAAATTACCTTTATAGTTATATCATATAGTGAAACCACAATCCGATGATGAAGATAATCTCATGGTCATGTGGAAAGAGTTGACCAAATGGATAGTACAAGTTATGTTCTATCCCATAGACAATCCCGAGTATGACTATATAGAGTCATTAAAAGAGAAAAGTATACCATATTTTACTCATAATTGGGGGGGTTACTCGTTATTATATCAATACTATATATGTTTCTTATTGGGATTATGGTAATCACCATAAAAATGAATGATATTTATAAAAAATATAACATAGTTACAATCACAATAACTATGAACTCTATGTCTGGGAAATAAAATAGGTTTCTGTAGAATGATTTCCTCAACTGTTTAAAGGACCTTTACTATATAGTGATTGATACCACACCTAACATTCATATTAAAAGGTTAGAATAATATGAACCATTATAAATTACCTCTCCAAAGAGACAAGATGTTTATTCAGGGAAATTAACATGTAGAATAATCAGTTTGAGATAGTTCTCAGTTCCTAGTCCCACATATGTAATTTGGTCCACTAAATAGAATCCCACTATTTTCAAAGCCCAGAAGTTGCATACTCAGCATGGGGAATCCATCAAAAAACACTTACATCATGTTTCTAAAAAGGTAAATTATCCAACATAGTAGAGGAAAACAAATCCTGAAACCATTGAGAAACCCTTTTAAACAAGTAGATCTCATCCTAATAAGGTGATACATATAGCCTATTCTATGGTCAAAAAATTAAATTTAAATAGGGCTGGGATAATATAATATGAAATGGTAGTAAGTGAATAGATCTATCCTAGATATTTGGGTCCACTCCTATCACCAATAAAACCCCTACTATCCCCAAACCCACAATAATGTGTGGTTGTGATAGAAGTAGAGCCTTTTTAAACCAATTCTATAGGATTGGGGAAATTATTTCCCATCCTCATCTAAGGAAGTTTGTTTTATCTAGTAGAGGGGGTATTTTCAAGAACCAAAATCATAGTTTATTCCACTACATCATCCACCCTCTGCATTAGAAATACATTAGGTGAAAATTTTTTAGGACTCCCTTTGTATCACGATCTAAAGACACATCCCAATAAATACTGGGTAGGAACGGAAAAATATATAATGGCCACAAGTTAATGTGTTTCATGAGGAGACTGTTTGTTAAGATGGATTATAATTTTTTCATTAAATTGATATTCCTATGATGAGAAATCCATCTATTACTATATCAACGAAAAGGATCTGATTCCCTCTAAGTGATTCATGTGAGGGGGTTTCATTGTTGTTGGTCCTATAGAAATTGTTGACAACGTCCTTAAAACGATGAATCTGATGATTAGGCATATGTTCATGAAGTGGTTTGTACAAAAATATTTGAATATGTTTACACCAGATATTAGAGGTAGATTCATGATCTAGGGGATCCTTTCAATATTAAACTACCAAAAACACAATGAGACTCTAATAAGGATAATGAGAAATTTTTGAATAAAACCATATCCTACCCACTAAATAATGAAGATGAGATCCTCTATTATGAGGAGAATATTTATCCATATGAAGTCAAGTTGGATAAAATGAGGTGAATTAATAATGAATTACTAAGGGAAAGTATTCATATGAAGTAAAACTTCTTGACAAATTCCAATTATTCTTCCCTAGTGAGTACCCTTTATGAATGAGCATCCCAAACAACAAAATCATAGTCTAATCATATGATAATCCCTATGTCTTGACAACCTATTTATCTAAAAACAAAAACTATAGACTATCATTAATTCCCCCACATAGTGATATAACATACATTATTTCAAGTGATTTACACCAGGATAACTCAAAAAAGGCAGGAACTATATGAAAATGTGATTTCATCATATCATTCACCAATTGTTCCCACCACCCGAGAACTGACCTGTGAAATAATCTAACCAAAAAATTCTTGAATCCATTATGTTTTTTACTTATTATATTAAATAAATAGAGGGAAAATTCCCACCAATGAAACCAGATAAGAAACCTTATCTAGAGTAGGTGGAATTGATTCCTCCTCCACCCATCATTGAGAATTGGACCTTTATAATATTCAATATCATGATAGATCTATAGTATCATGTTATGATATTTTTATAGCATTATATCCTTCTTTTGGGGAAACTATAAAAACATGAATTATAAAAGTTCATGTTCATAATGAAAACTAAGGATGTTACAATATTCTTCCAATATTGTATCCTACTATCTCAATCCATTAATAATTTGGATTATATTTTATCATAGTTCCTATACTAATTCAACTAAACAATTGATAAAAAACACTATTTTAGCTCTAAAATTAAAAAAACATAAATATTATTTGATTATGGATTTTATTTCTAGTTGTAAAGGCGTGAATTATTCACTAAATAGTGATCCTCTACCAGAGAAACTTTTAAATATGTGAATATAAAATCTCCACTACAATCTGTATACACATCTTATTATTCTAAAAAAATAAGTAAAACATTGGAGTTTGAAACTGTAGTGAAATGATATGAGACTTCCTTTTTTATATTAAAATATTATGTATTAGATAATTCTACAATCATAGTTAAAGATATTCTGTAAAGTAAAAAATGAGACTATCATTATCAAACTAGAACCATTTCTAGATCAAACACATATTGTTGTTCAATAAAATTTGGTGCTCCCTCTTGAACAACAGTGGAGGAAATAAACCTTCATCAATATGGAATGAGAAAATCACCCAAATATTAAATAATAAAATAATAGAGTATATTATATTCAGAAAAAACATGTTTAGGGATATTTTATCACTAAATTAGGGAATAATTGGGTCAAATTCCTTGAAGTAATAAAAAACAGTGAAGTTAGTCTCAATAATCTACTTGATTACTACACATTACACTAGATGATGGAGAATAATGTTCAACAATTTTTTATATTCAAGGATAAAATATTGAATATGATCAACTATATAATGTTTTTGTTCAGTAAATCCATAATATATGTGGAATATGTATCCAAAATACTTATATTGGAAGAAGGATAGTGGAAAGAAGTTCTAAAAATATTTTTGTAGTAGTTTGATAACTACATACATCGGAAATTAATCAATTAGGAACACAAAATACTCACAGTATAAAAAATTCAAGTAGTTATGACCCTAGTTCCATCTACGAAGCTAGAGGAAAAATTCATATTATCAAAACCTTCCAAGATTCAAAATAATTTAGGTAAGATGATAAATGTATCAGAAGGGGATCCCCCACTAGTACCTACACTAGTCCAAACCCATATATACTTCCTGGTCCCATCACTAAAAGGATAGGCATCACAACATTAAATAAAAAATTAATCTAATGATGAATCATAATATTAATTTGGAAACATCATTCACATAACCATTAATAGATTTATAAGATGTATATTAACATGATTTCCCCAAAAAAAAATTGCATAAAATACCATATATTATAATGAGGATGGAATATTAGTGGACCTAATGGTTAAAGAACATTTTTTTGAACTCCATACATGTGTTAGAAACTTTCAGATATTCACTCTAGTGAGATCAATAAGATCATTAATTTACTATTTATTTTTCAGGGGATGTTTCATACCTGATCATATTGGAATAATATTTAATTGGTATATAACTTCCTAGTCAACATTATAGTTTAGGATACCCTACAATGTTCTTTCGAAGAACTCCAAATGAACTCGTTGGGTCTCATTAAATACATTAAGAGTCTGAAGTAGAATTATCCTCAGTAGAGATATATCACAAAGTGATTGTATCCATTAAATGTCACATGGTTAATAATGTCATGTAATAAGATCAAGAAGTCACATTATAAGGAAATATCAGATCCATGTACATTTGTAGAAATTCTGAAAAAATCAACATCTGTAGATCTTTTGTAGGAAATGGTTTTGAGACCAAAATCATTTTATTATAAATAATTCGCATCAAGGATCTAGAGATGAGAATTATTCTCCCAAAAAACTAATAATATTGGTGTATGATAAAAGGGGGGAAATTTCTATGGATGGTCAAATATAGGCCTAGTCCCATGACCTCTTCTCTTACTCTAAAATATTTTTATTTTTTCTAGGAAATGGTATTCAATTTTGAGACATGAATTCCCTGGATACATATACATGTGTTAGTACTATTATCAAGTCCCCAATTCTAGAAATATTCTATTGATTGTAATTCATGGATAATATATAGTTTCAAATCAATTTTTGACGAATAGGAGTCTATACATATAGATACGGGCTTCTAAAAAGGTGATAAGAATAAACATATTGCAGATAACTCCATGTTGGTCACTACTCTGAATAGTTGGGAAATAGATCCCATTAATACATGGTGCAAAATTGGTGTGGAATTCTTGTATTCCATAAATAAAATTGATTATAATGCAACAAATATCTAATACCACTTGGTTTTAGTGGTCAATAATAGTAAGAATAAATTCACCTTAATCTCATATGGTTATCATGTTAATATCCTCAATTAGAGCCAAACACTGATAGAAGTGTTGATCATTGTACAATCTATGCAGATCAATATTTCCCTCAAGGACCTCTACTCAAGTTCCGGTCTAACTAATATTCAAAAGACCTATTAATGGTCCTTCTATCAACTAGCCCTCAACCCTAGAAAAACAATAACCTATGTTTTAGTCTCATTTTCTCCCTTTATTGTGTGGAATCTACACTAAATAAACCTAAAAATTTGGAATAAGGATGAAATTATATTAGAATTAATAATTCCCCCATATCATCTCCCCATTTCTAAAACAAAAATGTACTTTTTGATTATGAAAACAATGGGGGTGAAAAAGAAGAAGGAGATCAAACTGATGACCCTTTAGAATTTGAAGAGGTTTTCTTAACCAACCTTCATGAGTTTGAAAAGTGATTATGAATACAAAATAATATCCACAAACTATATTGATTAGTTACACTCTAAATATCAAAAAATAATATAAATAAATCTATTTATTAATAAATCATCAATTTTTTTAAACTATTCAATGATTTATGGGTTGGATCCCAGTCTATCTTACCATAATTTAGGTCTAATAGACAACAATTATGGATGCAATAAAATTTAATCGTTGATGATCCCTACCAAAATTTTTTAAGGTGGAAGTAGATATTGGTATGTTAATCAAAGAAAAATTCATTCAATAGGTTCAATACATGAAATGTATTTCTAAAATTGTTCCAATTAAGAAAATCAATGTGTCAACAAATTTTTTCATTTACTTTTGGAATCTTAACCATCACTCCCCAAATGAAGATTTTGTTGGATCAAATATGTAATAATGATATGCTAAAATACCAGAGGGGGTGATTTTTATACTTTAAAAATCCCTAAGAAAATTTTGCATAACCAAAATTACCAACACCTCAATGCTCTAATAACTTGCTTGATTCCAGAAAATTGATTCCGGAAATGAAACTTAACAAAAGTTTACAATGCCTATGATTCTACCTTAAATCATATAGAATCCTATATAATCAGAGTAAAGGGTCGACAGAAGTATAAGAAGATTATACATTCCTCAAAAACTAAAAGTAAAATGGAAAACAAATTAGAAATACTGCAAGTAACAAGTAGAAACTCTTTTATCCCAAAGATAAGGGTATCAAACAACCCTCGAAAAAAGGTCCATTGATTTATACATTCAAGAATGTATGACTTACCCAAACCCAGGTATGCCCTCAATCCGAAGATCAGTATCTGTCTTGCTATCCCCACAAGACCTTGATTAATAATGAAATCATCACCTCTGACTTCACAACTCAAAGTCTCTAATTTCAAGGATATCGCACCTCTGTACTAAGAAAATATTCATGATGCAAAGTTTGAACAATCCGTTTAAACATTCTACACAAAGCCTTAGATTTCATAAGATACTCTCTCTCTAGAAATCACTTCTAAAAGTTCTGGGCTTCAAAAATTCTAAAAGTAAAAGTTCTGAGATCTTTAAAATTAGCTTATATTTATAAGAACGACTTCAAAAGTCCGCTCCCTTCTCCAACGGTCATATTTTTCATTTAATTTCATAGGGACCTGAACACATGTCACTCAAACAATGTTTAGTGAGAAACTAAAATCACAACATTTTTTATAACAAAACAAGTGTTAGCATAACTATAATCTGATATTCAGAATGTAAGCAAATGAATGATTGCAGTCTAACCAAAAATTGAAATCATAGTCTATAATAAAATGATATTCGGATTCTTTTTTCTAGGAATTTGGAACGTGAATTATATAGAATTCCGGAGTCTAAATTTCAAGTAAATTTGGAATCAATATTCATAAGAATTCGGAACCATAACTCAAAAAGTTCATATTCCGAGTTCATGAGAATTCAGAGTCAGAACTCATAAGAGTTCAGAGTCTGTATTTAGAGAACTCAGATTCAGAACATAGAAGAGTTCGTAACCAGAATTCGAAATCAGAATTCAGAGTCAGAACTCAGAAGATTTCATATCCAGAATTCATAATTAGAATTTGGAGTCATAACTCAGAAGAGTTCGTATCCAGAATTCGTAATCAAAATTTCAGATTCAAAACTCAGAAGAGTTCGTAATCGGTATTCAGAGTAAGAACTCATAAGAGTTCGTATCTAGAATTTGTAATCAGAATTCGGAGTCAGAACATAGAAGAGTTCCTAATCAAAATTTGTTATCAATATTCAGAGTTAGTACTCAGAAGCGTTCGTATCCAGAATTTGTAATCAGAATTCGGAGTCAGAACTCAGAAGAGTTTGTATCCATAATTCGTAATCAGAATTCAGATCCTAAAACAGAATGATTCATATCTAGGTAATTATAGAGTTCCGAGGTTTTAGTTTCAAGAAACATTTTACACTTAGATGATTATGAAATGAACAATGAAAACATGTTAAGGATAAATATACATGGGAAATTAAATTTTTCCTTATAGAAATAAAACATAGGGTAAAAATACATTTTCCTTGAGATAAGGTGTTTGTGATTTTCAAAACAAGAAGGAATGATAAAGTCATTAGGAAACCTTATTGACTCAACAATCTCCCTGAGGAATGAAGGAATGGAAAATTCATAAGGAAAGCCTTATTGAATCAACAATCTCCCCCTTTTTGAAAGCACAATCATCCTTACGAAAAATAATACAAGGACTCAGAAAAAGTTTTCTAGACTTTGAAAATAAAACTTATCTCCCTTTATATGTGAACAATGGTGAATACGAATAACTCCCCCTTAGGCATTGGAAGTCAATGGATTGTGATCTAGATTTCCAGAATGAGATTTTTCATTTGAATGTGGAAATCTTTTTAATGAGAACTCCCCCTTTGATAAACTCCCCCTTAGTTAGAGATATTTCTTCTTTTACTTAGAATTCTTTTTCCTTTTCCCCCTTTGTAAATTTCAAAAGGATTTTGAGGGAATGGAAAAATAATGGTACCTGAAATATTAGTACAAACATCCAAAAAAACAAGAAACCAGAGTTTCATTAAGATTGTACTAATTTGTACAGGAAAAAACTTATACAATAAAAGATAGGATTTGGATTTATTTTGCTTCTTTTTCCTTTGGTATTAGCTTCTTCATGATGGTTTTCAGCTTCTTTAGCTCTTTGTGATCCTCCTATGCTTGATTCTCTAAGGCTTTGATCCTATCATCTTGATCCTTCATCAAGTCATCTTGTTTTAATAGCTTTTCTTAAATATTGATCCAGAGATCCCTTTCTGTTTTCCAACATTAGAAACCATAATTCAACATCCCATTCAGATCTTTGACATTCTGAATCTGAGTATTGTGTTCCAGATTTATCTTTTCCTCAAAGAAATTTGTGATATCCTTGACTTTTCGATCTTCAGTGTCAAAATAATTCTTATCATCATCTTGAAATTCATCAATCTCTCTCAAATATTTAACAATATTCGTTGACCACCCAACCATTTTCTTGAAAGATATTTTGTGGGCTTCATAGTTGATAAGAAAATTCTTATGATCAGCCTCAATCTTTACACACCTATACATTACCATGGATACAGAATCTGATATCTGATTCTTGCTATGTTGAAGCATCTGACATATGGAGTCAATGGTTGGAAAGAATGTAATTATTTCATCAAGATTCTTCAGAAATTGAATTGAAAAATCATGTCCGAGAGCTGTTGATTCTGAATCTAACGCTTTACATGGTGATGTTTCTTCCTCTATCTCAACCAACTTCCTCTTTGAAGTTCCACTAGTTTCCTTATTCCTTATAATTTCTTTGGTTGGGGTAACAACAACCACTTGTTTTCCCTAGTCAGTTTTCGAAACAGCTTCCTCATATGGATACTCATGCTCGCTTTCAGACAACTGAACAATATTAACTTCATCATTTTTTTCTTTCTCGACTCCTGCCTTAACATCTTCAGGAAGAATGAAGTCATGATTATGACTCTCTTCCTCAGATAACTTGTTCACTTCCTCTTCAACCATCTCATCAATTCTAGAAATAGAATGTTTCAAAGATCCATCTTGAGAAGTCCGGATTGATAATTTATCTGAAGCACATTCCTTTTCATGAGAGTCTTCAACTTTCATTATCAGATCAACTATATCATCACTGCTTTCAGCTTCTTGTACTTCTTCTACAACATCCTTTTCTTTGAAAACCTTCTCTAGTACTTTTTCCGGAGTCCTGTACATCTTCCCCAGAGTCTCAGTTAACGGTTCAACTAAAAATTTTTTTTGTAGAGGAATGTTTTCGGAAGAAATTTTAGGGTCTCTCAAAAGATATTGAACAATTTTTTCTTCTACCATCTTCTTCTTCTGCTTCTTCTCTTTGGCTTTCTTCTCCATCTCTTCAACAGTCTTTTCTTTTAGTACCTTGGCCTCGTTAGGATCTAGAACAAACTGTGGTTCTGCTTCCTTGAAATTATTTCTATCCTCCCCCCATTTGGCTACTACCTCATCCAGATATACTTTCTGTTTTTTGGGCTTTGGAGGTGCAGATTCAATTTTTTTGGCCTTAGGGGTTTTCTCTGTTTCTTCCACATCCTTTAGTTTCCTCTTCTCTCCAGAATTCTTTGATGGTTCAGCCTCTTCTGCATTTTTTGGATCGGTTTCTTCTTCATTAACTAGCAGATCATAAAACTCTCATGAATCTTTAGAAAAGCCATCATTCATTCTTTTCAAAGTGTCATCACTTACTAACATCACTTTTCAATTCCTCAGCTTGGAACTGCAAGGAATCTTGAATGATTCAAGACACCAAACTATAATCTTGGAGAGTAGGGCAGGATACTTGATTATCTGTTCTCTCATATTTCCATTCTTGATATTCTCTATCTTAATGAGAATTTTCTTCATCAGATTGATTTTCCTTAGATTTACCAAAAACTCTAATATATACAAATCACTTTTCTTAAGAGTGTCCTTGTCACCCTTTCTCGGTATGACAATACCCTGATCCCATAACTCTATTATACGGTTGATGGTAGAAAAGTGAGCAATTTTTCGAGTCTTGACATCTGTATGTCCAAGACACTCTAAAGGCTTCACCCTTACAAAACATCCTTGAACATCTGGAAGCTTGTGGGAACAAAATTATAATTCTCCTTCATAGGATATCCCTACCATGCTAGCAGCCTTGGTATAAGAAAGTGCATAAGTTTTGATATAACTTTTGAATAAAAACGTATCTCTCCCTTCTTCCTTAAAGAAACAAGATGACTCATAAAACTCAATGAGTAGATCCGGATACACAACATCTTGAGCACATTTATTTGAAATGGATACACTCTCCCATCCATTATGATTGATATTCTTGGAGATAATGGAATCATATTTGTTGAAGATGTTTGGATGCACAATCCTCTCCCTGTATATCTGCAACTCCGAATTTGTCTTGACAGAAGACACATCTTGAGAAGGAACTTCAGCAGACATTTGGACTTGAGAAAACATTGAAAATATAAAATAGGATTTTGAAGTTGGGCAGAGCTTCGACATGAAAAAGCATTGAAAAATTATGTGGGACAACCATAGTGGGTCCCCTTTTTATAGGTGTTGAAGAGATGGTTCAACTTACCATCTCAATTCAATGGCTGAGAATTCTTCTTATTAGGTTTGATGGTTAAAATGAAAGATTCAATGAAAATTTGGTTGGATCCGATCTTTTGAGGTTTTTAAATGAGAACATTTGGATTTAAGGAAACTAGAATCCGAGAAATTTTAAGGACCAAAGAAACTACGAACAAGTAAAACGTGATTACGAAAACTAAAGAAAGAATCATACCTTTCGGATTGTCAGGATAAATATTCATATTGAGGAAAATTCTTCTTGAATGACTTTAGATTCAAAAAAACTTGAGTACGAAAAATAATTGAGTACATAGATCTTTATTACGAAAATCTTCATTAAGAAAATCTTCATTACGAAAATCTTCATTACGAAAATCATTATTATGAAAATCATCATTACGAAAAGTTTTGAAAACATCATTTCGAAAATTTTTTAAAACATATTTATGAAAAATTCTGAAAACATCATGACGAAAAATTTTGAAAACTTCTTTATGAAATTTTTTGAAAACTTCATTACGAAATTTTTTATAAACATCATTACGAAAAATTTTTAAAACATCATTACAAAAAAAATTTAAAACCTGATTACGAAAATTTTTTAAAACTTCATTACGCATTTTTTTGAAATCTTCATTACGAGAAATATGAAAAACATTATTACAAATTTTTTTGAAAACATACAAGAAAATGTACTCCCCTATGAAAAGGAGTTTATTACAGTAAAGAGATTGATTCAATAGAAATTTAATAAGGAGAATTACCTTATGGTTATCATTCCGAACATCTATTTAATCTATTCAAATCTATCGGAGGGTAATGATTTTGTTAAAATATCAGCAAGTTGATCTTTCATTCCATTAAATTGAAGAATGGTATCTCCTTTTACAAATAAAACATTTGAAATAAAAGTTTTTCCAAGAAGAACGATGTTACCTATACCAATAATTTATCACTGAACATTATCTCCAATATTTACTTTTCCTCTTTTCAACTTGATAATATTTTAAAAATATTTTTTATTACCAGTCATATCCCGGGAACATCCACTATCAATATACAATGTATTGAAGTTGGTACTTTCTCTACTTTCCTTAAAAAGAAAAGATTAAGACTTTCAGAATCCAAACATTCTTGGATCCAGAAATTTCATATAAAAAAAATTTTAGGTACCCACATTTTTTAGAAAAGTATGATTTATGAAATCCTAAAGATTAGGTTTTGTTTAAGGAACAACTTTTTGCCCAGTGTCCACCACACTAACACCTAATGCAGAATGAAGCACTTTGATGAAAAAAATAATTGTTACTAAAAATTGGTTTAGAACCAGTACAACCAATACCAGAACTATTCCTTAGAGGTCGGATTTGAGAAAACATTTTATCAAAATTTTCCTTTCCTAAGGTAAAGTTTGACAAACACTTCCCCAAGGAAAAAATCTCAAATTTTAGTTTAATAACCAAGTTCTAGTATTCTGAAACATTTGATTTGGAACAAGAGTTAAGCTCAAAAATAATTTTCATTTAAATTATGTTTTATAGATCTTTAGAATGTTTATTCTTCTCAGAATTTACTTCCTCAAGATTTTTTGAAATATTTTCAAAATGAACATTTTTCTTATTAGGATCTATAGAAAGATATGATATTTCCTTAGTAAGAATAGTATTCCTTGATTTTTCCTTATCTAACATTTTCATGAGTTTTGAAGTCTCAATCTCAAGAAGTTTGGAAAACATAGAAACTTCTTCATAGGAAGGTAAAGTATTATCTTCATTAGAAGAAGATTCTTTATCCGAAGAGTTATAATATTTACTATCATTATAATTCAAAGATATATTTGTCATAGATTCAGCAATGTGTTCCTTAGCTGTAAAGAAATGATTTTCAATAGGTATTCTAGCTATTAGACCAAGAATATTTTTTCCAGAAGATTCATAATCTGAAGAGTGATCTGAAGAGTCACCACCACTGGCACTCCAGGTTTCATTAGATTTTAATATCTTCTTAGCTTTAGCCTTATAATACTTATTTTTGTTTCTCTCAGAATTCTTTTCCATTCTTTATTTTCTCTTGGTCATAGGACAATCAAGTCGTATGTGTCTATCTCTGTTGCATTCATAGATTGTAACTTCTGAATCTTTCTTATATTTCCTTTATTTCTTATTGTATCTGGATTGAAAGTTCCTATGTACTGCCATCTTGTTCATCCTTCGAGCAACATTTTCTCATTCATTTTCTGAGGATTCACTTCCACTAGATTTGTATTGGATAAAACTTTCTTATATTTGGATCTGGTAACTCTCTCAGGAGTATTAGCTTTCATATGATTTGATGTTTTAGTAAAAGCAACAATGCCATTTCCATTCTTATTCTTTACGTTTTTAGCATCTCTCTTCATTCTAGTCTCATGTTGAAGAATAGTTACAAACAGTTCATCTAAGGAAACCTGAGTAACCTTTCTGTTCTGATCAATAGAAATCCTCTTGGATTCCCACTCATTGGGAATAATGTCTATGATTTTATCAAAAAGAGCTTCATCATCTAATCCTTTCTCACCAATCGATTGTAAACTATTCACAATAGTCATGAATCTTTGTTTCACCTTACATATGGGTTCTCTATTATGAATGTAGAAACCATGATATTCATCTTTGAGCATAACTCTTCTAGTTTCAATTACTTTGAAAGTTCCAAAGTGAGTAACTTCAAGTTTCATTCAAATACAATTTGCAACTTCACAAGATGAAATTTGGCTATATATATTTCTAGTCATGGAGAAAAGAAAAGTATTTTGTACCTTATAATTCAGTATATTTTCATGCTTTTCTTGATTTGTGAATGTACTAACTTCATTTTCAGGTAATTTATATCCTCCAGTAAGAATTAAAAAAATTTCAACTCCAATATTGATAATGAAATTCATCATGTGATCTCTCAAATATTCATAATAATTTCTATCAAAGATAGGTGGTCTAGCTGGATTGAGATTGTCTATGGAACCAACATTGATTTCTTCGATCTTATAAAAATATTTTTCCATAAAAACATGTTAATAGAAAAATTTTGTAAATAAGGAGAATATTCCTAAGAAAGAAAAATATAGAACAAGAGTATCTCTTAGAAAAAATGAATCTGAACTATACGAGTCTGAAAAACTAATTCTGAAAAGTGTGAATCTAGAAATTTAATTTCGAAAGTAATAAGAAGAAGAATTATCTTCTGAATTTAATCGCGAGATTAATTCAGAGGTCACCTCCTCTGATTCCAATTGTTGGATTGGTACATGATTCAAGGAAAATATTCCAAATCAAAGAAAAATATAGAACAATGAAAACATGAGCAAGAAAAACTTATATGTGAGTATAAGTATTTCAGAGACCTGCTTTGATACCTGTTGTTGGATCGAATATGTAATAATGAGATTCTCAAATACAAGAGGGGGTGAATTGAATACATTGTAAATATCTAAGGATATTTTTCATAGCCAAAATTCACAACACATCTAATCTCTAATAACATCCTTGATTCTAGAAAATTGATTCCGGAAATGAAACTTAACAAAAGTTTACAATGACTAAGATTCTAACATAAAGCATATAGAGTCTTATATAATAAATTTACAAGACAAAATAAAAATAAGAAGATTATACTTTCCTCAACAACTAAAAGTACAACGGAAAACAAAATAGAAATACTACAAGTAACAAGTAGTAATTCATTTATCCCAAAGCGAAGGGTATCCAACAACCTTGGATAAAAGGTCCCTTGATTAATACATTCAAGAAAGTTTGTATTACCCAAACCTAGGTAATCCCTCAATCCAAAGATCGTAATCTGTCTTGATATCCCCGTAATCCCTCGATTTGTATGGAAATAGACACCTTTTACTTCCCAACCCGAAGTCTATGATTTAAAGGAAATTTCACCTATGGACTAAGAAAATCTGCACAAAGAAAAGTTTTCACAATTCGTTCATGATTTTTGCACGAAGCCTGAGAATTTATAAGAGCCACTCTCTTGAAATCACTACTAAAAGTTCTGATCTTAAAAAATTACAAAAATAAAAGTTATGAGCTCTTTCAAATAACCTCCTATTTATAGGCATGGATTCAATGGTCGACTCCCTCCTGCAATTATAATATTTTTCCTTGAATTTCAGAGGGACCTGTACACATTGCACTCAAAAAATTGTTAGTCAGTAACTGAAAGCATGACATCATTTTAAAACAAAAAAAAGTGTAAGCATAACTAAAATCTAATATTCTGAATGTATGAAAATGAATGTTCGGAGTCTTACCAATAATTGAATTCGAAGTCTATAATACAAGGATATTCAGATTCTATTTTCTTGGAATTTGGAACCTGAATTCATTAAAATTCTGGAGTTTAAATCTCACGGAAATTCAGAATCTGGATTCACAAGAATTCAGAACCCGAACTCACAATGTTCGGATTCAGAGTTCATGAGAATTCAGAGTCAGAACTCATAAGAGTTTGGAGTCTATATTCAGAGCACATGGATTCAGAAATTAGAAGAGTTCGTAACTAGAATTCATAATAAAAATTTAGAGTTATAAATCAGAAGAGTTTTTATCCAGAATTCCTAATCAGAATTTGGATTCAGAAATCAAAAGAGTTCATATCCAGAATTCGTAATCAGAATTTCGTATTCAGAAATCAGAAGAGTTCGTATCCAAAATTTGTAATTAGAATTCAGAGTCAGATCTCAGAAGAGTTGGTATCTAGAATTTGTAATCAGAATTCGTAGTCAGAACATAGAATAGTCCGTAACCAGAATTCGTAATCAGAATTCGGAGTCAGAAATCAAAAGAGTTCGTATCTAGAATTTGTAATCATAATATGGTGTCAGGACTCAAAAGAGTTTGTATCCATAATTTGTAATCAGAATTCGGATCCTAAAACAGAATGCTTCATATCTAGGTAATTATAGGATTTCGAGCTTTTGGTTTCAAACTGAATTTTACACATAGAAAATTATGATATGAACAATGAAAACACGGTACGGATAAATATACTTAAGAAAGGAAATTTTTCCTTATAGTAATAAAACATAGGGTAAAAAACCATATTCCTCGAGATAAGGTGTTTGATATTTTCAAAACAGGAAGGAATCGTAAAGTCATAAGGAAACCTTAATAACTCAATAATCTCCCCCAATTATGAAGGAATGGAAAAGCCATAAGGAAACCCTTATTGAATCAACAGATTCTACATCCATAATCACCAAATTATTAATTTATATAATTTATGGATTCAAATATCTCCCCTTCATGGATGGATATATTGGATGTAAATAGATCTAAATAGCCCCAAAAATATGAATAATTCAGACAATAAATACACTCAAAGGGGTACACTACTAATAGGTGATTCCATTTAGCTTGACTAATTTTGGAAAAACATATAATCATACTAGGATCTAGATATAAAATTCCATTATAGGTAATACCATGGATATCTACACAAATAATTTTTTAATCAAATATCAAAAATGTTGTGATAATTTTTTTTTTCAATATTGAGTCTATTTTAAATAATCATATGAGATAAATATTGAAGATAATCCCCTTAGAAATAAATTTTGAGGTAATATAAATGAATTTTCTTTGGATTCTAATTTCACCATAAATGCATTGAATTCAACCTTAAGATGAAAATTTTTATACTCTTTATTCAAGATCCACAAACCATATGGAATTAAAGGGACTCTAGGGATGTCCTTCATATATTAGAAACATCATAGTCAATATCATTTATAAGTGTTTTCTCTTTATAAAGATGATAAAACCCGGTATCTATCACTAGGAAGAAGATTTTTAGAATTATTTATATGATCCTAAACAATAACTTATGAATTAACTGGTATTGATGCCACCTATATAGGGAAATTCAATCATCCTTAATGTAGTGATAGTGGAACAATAAATTAGTTTCCTCCATGCTTAAAATAATAGTATGGATTAAAATAATAGTCTCTACTATCTTCTGAAAATGTTTTCTGAAATTGAGATATAATATTCCAAAATTGAGAATAAGTGACTTTATTTTATCTTTTTATTGTGAATATTGAGGCACCATTTGAAATACCATGATTTCGACCTCATCTCTAGTGTTAATCCACTCAATATTTCCAAAGTATTATAATTTAAAACTAGTGTATGGAGTGGTGGGAGACTATTCTGAATCATTTTCACTTCTAGTTTGTGTCACAAATGATGATCACTGGAAAATATCTAATAGATTTTTATGTGGAAATCCTTTACAAGAGAAGTCACTACTAGACAGGGATCTCCATGGTTAAGAGTTTTTATCCATCCATAAAACCTATATAGAATATCAAACATACATTATCTATGCCTATAGGAGTCTAACAGGTAGAATGATGTAAAACTCATAGCTTAATAAAGTTTGATTTTGTATTATATTTATTTCTCTGACAAAATCATTTCATTTGAACTAGATATTATTATCATAAGGATGAACCGACAATGGGGAAAAGTATTAAACCCTAATTTTAATCCTAAAATGGTCCTTATAGATACTAGTTCACTACATGAATAAAAAGTGATATTTAGAGTTGGTGATCATGGAAATTAATCCCCAAAATGTTATCGGGAAGGAAGAGTTGGATCCCTTGATTAATTATGTGTGAGGTTTTATGGATAAATTCTCTTAAGATCCAACTCTATCTCATATATCATATTCCCAGAATTCCTAAATAGATGAAATTTTCAGTTATAAATTAACATTAGAAGAGTTATACTAGGATAAGATGTTCATAAGCATCACACGCTATAAAATGGTTTCACCATTCATTAATAATGATATGGTGTATTCAGCGAGTTTAATATTATCAATGATAAAAGTGATCCTTTATCATCACTAATAGATATCATGATTGGATAGATGTATCAAATAATATACTATCTATAAGAATATTTTATTTTACTGTATCACGATAATAGTGAAAAGATTCTTCGGTGTGTAAAATATTTAATTCTTCAAGATGACCCAAACTCATATAAGGACTTGTAAAAATGACGCATTGATGGAGTTGTTCTCAAGTGAAATGAAGGGGGGAACGCACATGGTAGTGTAAGATGTTCAAACAACTGAATGTGCATCCCTCTAGTCTATAAACAATATATACCATCAAATTTGGAGACCTAGATATTTCTTTTCATCAATGATGTATAACATCATGGTGTTTAAAAATAAATTGAATTTATATCAGATGCATGATAACTTCATCTGTCAACCCCCATAGTTATTGCACACTTCTATGTGTTTTTGGGAATTTCCAATATAAGGGATAAATTTCAATGGATACATACCCTTTAATGACAACTAGTCTATTCAATCCATTCTTACAACCACATACTTCTTCTCAAAAAGGGACAAGCTATTACACCTCAATTTAGTCTAAATGAAGGCTATTATCATATTTAGGAAGTTCAATAACATTAGAATATTTGGTTTCCTCACTTAATATAGGAAAAAAACAAATCAAAACTTGTATGTTTCTAAATTTAATAAGTCAAATGAGGAGTATAATATCTAGTCAAAACATTTATTATACTATTATGAAGTTTTGAACATAAATAAATTGTCCTTTAACAAAACTATATCCAATATCCATAAAAAATATGGTGGAAAAGGTAATATGTAATATATAGATAAAACCTTGCATGCTTTGTGGGATTATAATAGAATAAATAATACTACTATAAAATGAACTATATATTTTTTTGTATATAGGATAGATGTTTCTCTACCCATAAAGGTTCAACATCACTCATTTTACATTAACATTTTCAATAAATCATCTGATGATAAACCCTCTCAAATATGAATTTATGAGTTTGGTAGTATTGATGATAATGGGTTACCCACATTACCTAATATTAAGATTTATTAAAAAAAGTCAAAAAATAATTGAATAGGGATATATTTATTTCATTTTTAATCCTGGTGGATTTTTTTCTAGCACTGAGAAATCCTACAATACCAAAGAAAAAAACCTATAAATATGAAGTTGAATTGGGATGGACCTTATACCATATATAATTTATACTCTAATTTAGGGTACTCGATGTTCAAAATGGATGGAGAGAATATTTCCTTAGCAAGAAATGGAACTCATATCGAGAATTAATTTTCCAAACATCAATTATTTTAATCATCCCAGAAGTTTACCATTAAACTGGTTTGTGATAGTATAAACTACATGATTTTAAAATAATTGATATATATTTTATTCTATATGATATAAAAATTCATGGAAGGGGCTCTATTAATGCAACATTAAACTACAAGACACATTTGTCTTTCTCACATGATCTTAAACTGCACAACATATAGTCTGCCTTGAACTGCCTAAAAATTATTAGAGTGGTATATCTGATAATTTTAAAGCAATTTCATATGAAATAGATATATATAAATTATAACACCACAAGATTTCATAGTATGTTATATTTTCTACGTAATTCAATAACATGCACTACATGAAACATTGAGTTCAAGCGCAACACGACTTACCAAACTAGCCGTTCAAAAGCGGTTATGAATAGTATTAACTGAATTTCGAACTTTATATAATCCTAATAATTTTAGAATCAATATTATGAGTTTCTTAAACATAATTTAATAACAATTACATTTTTTCAGATAAAAGAAGATTTTTTTTAAAAAAATGCGATTTTATGGCCTTTTAATGGAGTGCCCTTTTTAAATGCAATATTTTAAACTTTTATATATTAAATTTGACAAAATAAAACTCTTCATTAGAATCGGGATATATGAATTTAGTTTCAATAAATTTTTGGTGTTATTCTGATTACTTTCATATTTGGGTGAATAGTGAAAAATACAATATTTTAACTAAAAACAACTTTTTTATTCAAAATAATTTATAGTGTTAAAAAATAAATATGAATGGTTTGGAAGTATAATTAGATTATATTTTTACCATTTAATCCAATGTTGGTCATTTGAGGTAATTTCACATTCAAATTGGACGTAAACAAGTGTCAATATTTTGATTGTTTTTGTTTCTTAAAAACACGTTTTTTGTTTTGACAACGAGAATTAATATTAAATTAATAAATGAAACTTCTATGTTTTGAATTTGGTAAAATTTACATCATTTTTGGATTTTTAATATCAAAATTATCCTCGGGTAAATTTTTGGTATTTTTCTAAAAACTTTTAATTTTTGATGAATAGTGAAAAACACTGAGTTATAGTTTAAAACCGAATTTTTATTTAAATAATTATAAATTTTATTTAAATTTATTTTAGGTCAAAATAGATACATAATACCTATATAAGTTCAATATAATTCATTACAGTCAGTTTAGAATAATTTTAGATATATAAATATTTTATTGAACTTTTCACCGTCTTTTACCCACCTCCTAGGAAAATTTGTAAATTCACATAAAACTTATATTTACTGCTTCTGTGAGTTGAATTTCAAAAATAAAAGAGACACATTTAATATCAATGAGTAAAATTTGGTTCAATAAGATGAAAATAACTTGTGTTGAATAGTAAATTTTAACTTTTATTTACCACGGTTAAAAGTATATAGGCTAATTAAGGGTAAAAATGATATTATTATTTCCCTAACACGTGTCCTAATTCTATTGTATAAATTTAATTAGACCAAGAAAACCTTAGTAATAAAATATGACCATTTAGGTCCCCTTGGATTAGATTAAGAAATTTATTATTATTTAATTTAAAGAATAGTTAAAAGTGTTAAATTCAAAGTTTATTATGTAAACCATTTTTAATATAGGGTTATACAGAATATAAATTCAACTATAAATATTTATTAGAAATATAAAATGATTTCATACATTATGGTATTTTATTTATAATTTTTAGACGTTAAATAATTAAATTTATTTATGACACAACGATGATGCAGAAATTACATTATTAATGAAAGAATCAAAAAAATGGTATTATAAATATTCAAATAAATATAATTTCAAAGTTTTTATGACATAAACGAATTTTATAGGTGACTATGACTTGTTAGGGCTGATTAAATGTATCTTGTTCTAACTAATCAAGTTTTAATGACTTTCACAAAAACAAAATGTCAAATAGTGTCAAAATTGACATAAATTAATATTTAAAACAAATATTTTATAATTAATTGATATTATATTCCTAAAAATCTAATGTTCATAAAAAGGACTTATATCATGATAGTTGAATCATTAATTTACCATTTGGGGGTCTCTTTGATGTTTTTAGTAAGTTTATTAACCATATAATATAAAAATACAAAAAGACATGGCAAATGTCAAACTAATTAACTAAGGGTTAAAACTAAAAGATAATGTTAATAATGTGACCCAAACCTATCTACAACCTATTTATTGAGTGTATTTCGACTCATACCCACCATATACTTTTAATAATCCACTTTGTACCCATTATAAACCAAATATAAATTTATTATAAATTAATACTTTATGTTTTTTCTAAAGAGCCCCTCCTCCCCCTTATAAAAGGACACCACTTCTAACCAATTCTTCATACCTTCAAAGCCTTTTGGATCAGCCAAAACCTGCCCAAATATTATATCAACTATCCTAAATTCAATCTAGAGGAATTATTTTGATCAGAAATCTAACATAAGGATCACTTTTGATCAAATCAAAAGGAAGAACCTGAAAAGGAGGTAATGTTTTCACCACCCTCTTTCAAGTTCGTTTCTTCTTCCACTTCTTCTTTCTTTGTTATATCCATTATAAACTAATAAATATAGTATCTTTTATATACTGTGATATTTTACAACCATATTCATTATTCTATCCATCCATTGAATGACATGTCACCATACGTGCGTAGGTACAGCTTACAATCTCCACGTCGTGCCGTAATTGTCATTCAATATATTATTATTTGGATGGGTATAATAATGATGTGTAACTGATGTAAATAATAAATATATCATGATAATGATTCTGTATATATGATATAACATCCAATTATATATTAGTTTCATATCAGAAGAATTATATTTTTGCTCGTGCGTATGTACGGATTACCGTCTCCACGATGCGATGAGATTCATTTCCAAGTCAACCATTCATCGACGATTATAAAAATATATTACTATTTATTATGTAATATATAACATCATAATTATAATGGAGATATATCTATTATATATATGTATGTATTTTTGTACATACATTTAACACATTCTATTAGTTCTGTTCAATACGATATGAAAACGGAAACAGAATTTATGTGTACGTACGGACTACCGTCTCCATAAACGGTGTTTTAAATTTCATATATATGTCTATTATATATATATTTATATTATAAATATACATGATATATAAATCTTGTTTTATATTGTGGATGTATTTGAATCATTATCTACGCGATACAATCAAGAGTAACAAGTTAAAACACGTACTATAAAGAAAGAGATTATTATCCGAAATGTTAATTTAACATTGAAATTATTATTAATGGGTAGTGTAAAGACATAAATGAATAGTGTATGATATCATAAATATTATTACGGTTCTGTAATAATTTAATAACATACTACGGTCTTCATACATGAGGTTAAACGTACCCTCGATTAAATAAAGTGCAAGGTAAGGGGTTTTCATCTCACTCCTTATTCTCGTGAGATTCATGCCATATTGCCACTATTACCTTTTGTGTGGTGTATTTACAGCCCATAATTGTATTAATTGTGTAATAAACTTTAATTTATGTGTATCTACATATTCATTGTATGATACTTCTTTCATGGGGTGTATGTTTTGTAAGTTACCAAATTGGTATGGCTTAATTCCTCATTCTCATTATTATTTGAGATTGCTTATGTGTAAGTATTTACAGGGACATTTTTATCATCCATGTCCATTTTTAATAAAAATTATTTCAAAATGAATATTTTAAAGATTTTTTAAAGGTACTCTTTATCATGATCATAATTTTAAATGTTTTAAATATTTATATTTCTAAATCTTTTTAATTAATGTTCATTTTTTCAAAATGATTTTAAGGATTTATTTATATAGACATGAATGTTTTGAAATAATAATTCTTTTCAAAAGTTTCAAAGTGGTATGGGACACTTTGATACAAAAATTTCTTTTAAATTACTTTCTTTATAAATGTGTGACTTTTAAAAGATTTTACAAAAAGGATATTTCTCTCAAAAAGTTCTACTCATAATTTTCAACTATGTCAACCAACTTTAGAGGTTATTATTTTTGATTGAGGTTGATTTATTATAATACAATATTCCATATTGTATTGAATGAGTTATGATATGTTTGACTATGTTGTTCTATTTTTATACCATTCATGGTTTATGGTTAATGTAATTTCATTTCGTATGCTAGTTCTAATATTAATGTTTTTGTTATGTTTCAACCTTTTCATACGAAGAATTTATTGGACATATTAAGTGAATGGTGGATCCTACTATAGCTCCTCGATGCATCGGTAGGTCTCATGAGACAACTAGACATGGAATTGCTTAAGGCCCTTTCCCAATTTTATATATGGTTTCTGCTGAGGCCTTAATCATTTTTAGACATCTTGGGCAAGGCCTTGACAAAATGTTTTAGAATGTCTAGAATTATACATTCACTCATTATGAAAATAATATTAATGGTTCATGTGGTCATTCGACTAGTAGAATACACATGATTATGTTTTATTATGGCATTATTTACTCATCTCATATTCCTTCCATAAAAGTATTCATGTTTATTATTAGTAAAGGCATTCGTTTCAATTATTAACAATGATTAATATTTATGTTATCTTCTGTTGAATTGCTTACCCTTACTGAGAATTTTAGCTCACCCCTTTCTATGTTTTATTTTCCCCCGGATTCCATGAAGTGAATTTTGATTGATATGTAGGGTTAAGATAAGGGAATAATGGAGTTCATAAAGGATTACTTATGCTGTGTTGTATGTTATAAAGAAAAATGTAACATTCATGTATGTAATCTATTTTTAAATACTGCTAAACCGATCAGTACTTCGGGACTTTATTCCTTGTTATCATGCCAATGTATTAAAATAATGCACCGACTCTGTGTAACTGGGGTCAGGGCATTACAGTTGGTATCATAGGAAGGTTAACCATAACCTTTGAAACTAGATTTTGAAAAAAAACATTATTAGAGCACATTTCCCTAAGATAGACTTTGAGGATTAATATATAAGAACTTACTAGAATTTTGGTAATGTAGAGATTTTGTGAGTTTTCCCAGAAAATACATCCCTATCTGGATATGAGCAGGTAGAGGCGGCCTTGGCACAGATGTACCTAGGGGTAAAACAAGAAAACCCCACTTTGATCTAGACTCGAACGGGAACTGGTGCACGATAATGGGCCTTGTTGTACTTTTGGTTACGACACTCCCGGGGGATATTCATAGGATAATTATCATTTTCATTACAAACCACTATGATGGGTTTATGAGTATATACCTCCTCAAAGAATTTTTTTTGTGATTATGTATTATATCCATAAACTGTTCAATTTACGTTAGGTATTTTATATGTTTGGAATTATTAATTGGGATTCATAAACTAACCTAGTGTATGCCATTGTATAGAAATGGTGCCCAATATAAGGAATGTGAGCTCCAGTAATATGTATGATCCAATGAGTGAGAATGATCATATCTTTCGTAGTATTAAGCCAACATTTAGAAGGGAAGTATTCTCCTGTGTATTCTCATCATATGAAGAAATAATATCACGTGTTAATATGATAATTAAAGAATTCTCTGAATCATATGGATTTTAAGGGAATCAAGACAAGAAAATGATGGAATAGAGAAATGTGGATAAAGGGAAGAGGTAAAAGAATTTTACCATATGTGACAACTGTGGAAAGAATCACCAGGGTAAATGATTGAAGGGAATAGGAGTTTGTTATAAGTGTGGAGAAAAAGGACACCAAGTACGTGATTGCAAGGGTGAGAAAAAAAATTTCAAACATACAATGCTTCATCTACAACACGTTGGGACACTACGTTAATCAATGTCTCAATCATCAGAGTATACCTTAAATGATGCTATTGGATAATAATCAAGTTATGATACAACCTCATGTAAAGAGGAATGACTAGTGTTCTTATGTTGTTAATATATACATATTTCATTTGAGTGTTGTATCAATAATATACTGGTTATATGAATTATGGAGATAAATAAAGATTGTACAACAGTACTATTTTATTGAGGATTTGAGATTATATGGTTTTATGAAAAGTGACTTAATAGTAAGCTACACTTTTTGGAAAACACAAGTTTGAAGGAAAGGTAATCCTTAATATGGTCTTGATAATGAGGTAGTGATTTTGGATTAAGAAATGGTTTATTTAGATAAATTATATTTGATATTCATGACTTCCTTGAAACTGATTAATGAATGGTATATGCCATCATTGTTGGAGTTTATGAAATTTTTGTATAGAAGGATTATATCCAGTTTTCTTTAAGGAATAAGGGAGAATGAATGAAATCAATAAGGTTTTATGGTAATTCAGGATGTTGTTGTGTTTTAAAAGAATACATGATGAAGGCGTTCACATGTTATTAGCTGGAAAAAAGGATCTTAATTGTGTTTAACTTCGTTATAAATTTTGGACTGAGAGTTTGGATATAAGTATTTGGATACGTCTAAAAGTTGGAATGGATTAATTTTGAAATTGGATACAATTGTTAAGGTTATTTTTGGATTTTTATAAAAGGACAACCCAGAGGTCGGGCGACCAATAGTCGCATCCGACAAGGCTGCGAGACTCGAACCTGCAACCAAAGAGCGAAAACGGTGCATCACCTACCACTGGACTACATGATGTAGTGGTTAGTATAATTTATTTTTTTAAAGTCTCACAAATGAATAATAAATTCATTATTTTTGGAACCATATACGATTTGGATAAATAGTTTTTTTTAAATCATTTAGAGTGAAAGATGATTTTGTGGTAGGAATTAGTTGAAAGATGAAACTGTACTTATCATGTATACATACATACATACATATATATATATATATATATATATCCTCTTCTTAAGACTAAATTTTATTAACCCAATTTCTGCTGTGGGTTTTCCCATAAAGGTATTTTATATTTTCAAACTTTTATTTTCGAAGAACAATTTCAAATTGTGAGGACACAATTTATTGAATGATTGAAGAATATAACACCCCAAGATTTCATACTACGTTATATTTTCCATGTAATTCAATAACTTGAACTAAATGCAACACTGAGTTCAAGCGCACCACGACTTACCAAACTAGCCGTTCAAAAGATGTTATGAATAGTATTAACTGAATTTTGAACATTATATAATCCTTATAATTTTAGAGTCCATATTATGAGTTTCTTAGACATAATGTAAGAACAAACAAATTTTTCCAGATAAAAGAAGCATTTTTTCAAAAAATGCAATTTTACCTCCTTTTAATAGAGAACCCATTTTAAATAAAATATTTAAAACTTTTATATATTCAATTTGACAAAATAAACTTCTTAATTAGAATTGGGATATACGAATATAGTTTCAATAAATTTTTTGTGTTATTCTGATAACTTTCATATTTGGGTGAGTAGTGAAAAATACTATATTTTAACAGAAAACAACATTTTTAATCCAAATAATTTATAATGTTAAACTATACATATAAATGGATTAGAAGTATAATTAGATTATATTTTTTCAATTTAATCCAATTTTGGTCATTTGAAGTAATTTCACTTTGAAATTGGACATAAACAAGTTTCAATCTTTGGATAGTTATTGTTTCTTAAAAACACACTTTTTTGTTTTGAAAACAGGAATTATTATTAAATTAATAAATTCAACTTCTATGTTTTTAATTTTGTAAAACAGACATCATTTTTGGATTTGGAATATCAAAATTATCCTAGGGTAAAGTTTTGGTATTTTTCTGAAAACATTTACTTTTTGATGAATAGTGAAAACACTAAGTTATAGTTTAAAACCGATTTTTTATTTAAATAATTATTATTTTTATTTAAATTTATTTTAAGTCAAAATAGATACATAATACCTATATATGTTCAATGTAATTCATTAGAGTCAGTTTATAATAATTTTAGATATATAAAAATATTATTGAACTTTTCAGCGTCTATTACCCACCTCTTTAGAGAATTTGTAAATTCACATAAAAATTAATTTTACCGCTACTATGATTTAAATTTTGAAAATACTATAGACACAGTTAATATCAATGAGTAAAATGTGATTCAATAAGATGAAAATAATTTTTTCTGAATAGTATCCTTTTACTTTTATTTACCGCGGTTAAAAGTAGATAGGCTAATTAAGGGTAAAAATGATATTATTATTACCCGAACACATGTCCTAATTCTATTGTAAAAGTTTAATTCGACCAAAAAAACGTTATGAATAAAATATGTCCCTTTAGGTCCACATGGATTAGATTTAGAAATTTATTATTATTTAATTTAAAAAAGAGTTAAAAGTTTTAAATTCAAAGTTTATTAACTAAACCATTTTTAATATAACGTTATACATAAGATAAATTCGACTATAAATATTTATTAGAAATATAAAACGATTTCCTACATCATGGTATTTTATTTATAATATTTATACATTTAATATTTAAATTTATTAATGACACAATGATGATTCAGTAATTACCTTATTAATGAATGAATCAAATAAATGGTATTATAAATATTAAAATAAATATAATTACAAAGTTTTTATGACATACAAGAATTTTCTAGGTGACTATGAAATGTCAGGGATGATAAAAGGTATATTTTTCAAAATAATGAAGGTATTATGACTTTCACACAAACAAAATATCAAATAGTGTCAAAATTGACATAAATTAATATTTAAAACAAATATTTTATGATTAATTGATATTCTATTCCTAAAAAAACAAGGATTGGCAAAAATACTTATATAATGATTGTTTAATCATTAATGGACAACTTGGGGGTCTCTTGGAAGTGTATAGTACGTTTATTAACCATATAATATAAAAATACAAAGAGACATGGTAAATGGCAAACTAATTAACTAAGGGTTAAAACTAAAAGATAAGGTTAATAATGTGACCCTAACTAGTCTAAAACCTATTGGTTGAGTTTATTACTACCCATAACCACATTATACTTTGAATAATACAATTTGGAGACATTATAAACCGAATATGAATTTATTATAAATTAATACTTGAAGTTTTCCCTAAAGAGCCCCTCCCCCCCTTATAAAAGGACACCACTTATAACCAATTCTTCATACCTTCAAAGCTTTTTGGTTCGTCCAAACCATGGCCAAATATTCTCTAAACTATCCTCAATTAAACCTAGAGGCCTTAGTTTGATCATAAATCCAACCAAAGAGCCCTTTTGATCAAATCAAAAGGAAGAACCTGAAAAAGAGGTAATGTTTTCACCACCCTCTTTCAAGTTCTTTCATTTTCCACTTCTTCATTCTTTGTTATTTTCATTCTAAACTAATAACTCCAATATATTCTATATATTGTGATATTTTACAACCATATTCATTATTCTATCCATACTTTGAATTACTTGTCACCATACGTGCGTACGTACGTCTTACCGTCTCCATGTCGTGGTGTAATTGTTATTCAATGCATTATTATTTGGATGGGTATAATAATGATGTGTAATTGTAGTAAATAATAAATATAACACAATAATGATTCTGTATATATGATATAACATCAAATTATTTATTATTTTAATATCAAAAGAATGATATTTTCGCTCGTGTGTACGTACGGATTACCGTCTCCACGACGCGATGAGATTCATTTCCAAGTCCACCATTCATCGACGATTGTAAAAATATATTACAAATAAGTATAAAATATATGACATAATAATTATACTATAGATATATTTATATATATATGTGTGTGTATTTATGTACGTACATATATATTATTCACGTAGTTCCATTCAATGCGATATGAAAACGGAAAAAACATTTATGCGTACTTACGGACTACCGTCCCCATAAACTGTGTTTCCCATTTCATATATATGTCTATTATACATATTTATATTCTAAATATACATAATATATAAATAATGATATATATTATAGAAGTATTTCAATCATTATCTAATTGATACAATCAAGAGTAACAAGTTAAAACAGGTACGATAATGAAATAAATTATAATCTGAAATGTTAATTTTACATGGAAATTATTATTAATGGGTAGTGTAAAGTAATAAATGAATAATATATGATATCATAAATATTATTATGGTTCTGGTATAATTTAATAACATGCTACGGTATTCATTTATGAGGCTAAACGTACCCTTTACTAATAGAAAGTGCAGGGTAAGGGGTTTTCATCTCACTCTTTATTCTTGTGAGATTCATGCCATATTTCCCCTATTACCTTTTGTGGGGTGTATGTACTATTCATAATTGTATTCATTGTGTAATACACTATAATTTATTTGTATTTACATATTCATTGTATGATACTTCTTTCATGTGGTGTATGTCTTTTAAGATACCAAATTGGTAAGACATAATTCCTTAATCTCATTATTATCTGAGATAGTTTATGTGTAAGTATTTACTGGGAAATTTTTATTATCCATGTCCATTTTTCATAAAAATGATTTCAAAATGAATATTTTAACGATTTGTGAAATGTACTCCTTATCAATATCATAATTTTAAATGTTTTAAAGATTTATCTTTCTAAATATTTTTTATTAATGTCCATGTTCTCAAAAAGATTTTAAGGATTTATTTATATGGACATGAATGTTTTGAAATAATAATTCTTTTCAAAAGATTCAAAGTGGTATGGGACACTTTGATTCAAAAATCTCTTTTAAATTACCATTTTTATAAATTTTTGACTTTAAATGATTTTACAGAAAGGATATTTCTCTCAAAAAGTTTTACTCATCATTTTCAACCATGTCAGCATCCTTTACTAGATATTATTTTTGATTGAGTTTGATTTATTATAATACAATATTAACTATTGTATTGAATGAGTTATGATATGTTTGACTATGGACATTATATTTTTATACCATTCATGGTTTATTGTTAAAGTATTGACATTTTTAATGCTAGTTCTAAAACGAATGTTTATGTAATGTTTCAACCTTTTCATATGAGGAATTTATTTGACATAGTAAGTGACGGGTGGAGCCCACCATAGCTCCTCGATACATCAGTAGGTCTCATGATACAACTAGATGTGGAATTGGCCGAGGCCCCTTCACAATTTGATATATGGTTTTGGCCGAGGCCTTAATCATTTTTAGACGTCTTGTCCAAGGCCTTGACAAAATGTTTTAGAATGTCTGGCATTATACATTACCTCATTATGAAAATAATATTGATGGTTCATGTGGTCATTCAACTAGTATAATACCCATGATTATGTTTTATTATGGAATTATTTACTCATCTCATATTCCTACCATAAAAGTATTCATGTTTATTATTGTTAAAGGCATTGGTTTCAATTATTCACTAGGGTTAATATTTATGTTATCTTCTGCTGTATTGCTTACCCTTACTGAGCATTTGATCTCACCCCTTTCTATGTTTTATTTTTCGCATAATTCCAAGAAGTGCATTCTTATTGATATGCAGGGTTAAGCTAAGGGAATAATGGAGTTCATAATGGATTACTTATGTTGTTTAGTATGTTATAAATTGTAATGTAATATTCATGTATGTAATCTATTTTCCAAGACTGCTAAACTGATCGGTCCTTCGAGACTTGATTCCTTGTAATCATGCCAATGTATTAAAATAATGCACCGACTCTGGGTAACTGGGGTCATGGTGTTACAGAAAGGATATTGTGGTAAGTTTTTTTACTCCGCATCTTGTTTTCCATAGTTTCCAAACATTGGAATAAAGCCAACACACTTTTCAATTCACATGAACTTGATTTTATATATGATCCCTAACAAGAAGTACGGGTGTCTTGATTTTTATCAATACAACATACTTATTCACTTCCATATTTTATTAACCTAAACCCAACCACAAGTCTCGTCCCAATAAAACTATCATTTCTCCCTGCTTCCTGTGACATTCACTAATTCACATCATGTTTTCCCCACTGATAAAACACTAAGACGAAACCAAGTGTTTTACATATGAGATATATAGGATAAAATTATTTTACATAAATTTCATTATAACATGACATTAAACTACATTTAAATTAATCCCTTTTCATATGAATTTTTACTGAATAATGTGGGGTTAATCTGGTGTGACCTTAAAAATTATTATACTAGTCCATTTTATGTGACCGAATTTTATTACTTGATGGATAGATCTATGTTAAGACATTGGTGTACCATTCTATTCATATGTACTGAACCAGATATAAAATTCCCCCATTATCAAGAATTAAATCCTACTATTTTATATCTAGTCATTCACATATCATTTCCCATTTCATTTTTCAATACAATGGCACAATTAGGATGTCTTTCCCTTTGTTATGATTTAGATTTGTGAAGATACTATTTATTGAGAACTATGTGAGTCTTGATTCCTATTATCAGAAGATATATACTAACATCTGAACCATAAATTCTAGACCTATATAAAAAACACACCTTTATTTATGCTCTCTTATAGTGTGTTAATTTTCCATTCACCATGGGTTATCTATATTAACTATAAATTGATATGACGTGTAATGAGATCCAAATATCCGACTTTTATAATAACATGTATATTACATCCACTTATTATATTATAATAGATTACAATTAACCCTAATAAAAACTATGTCTGGATTTATTCTTGTTAACATATGATATAAAGTGACACCCATGTTATCTATATTTTGTTCGAGTATAAGGATCTCATTCCCATCTATCCACTATGATATATTATTATATGGGTTCTCCCAATTCATGTAAAATCATCTTCAATGGCCCTAAAAATGGATGGAATCATCTTATTTTCCCATGAATATAATACAATTATGTACAGTGATAACTCCTAGAACAATTCGATATTTGATAAGGATATTTTACTCAACATAGTAAAATTTGATAAATATATCTCAGACATAACCATGAGTCATAATCTGATCTCACTCTCTCTCAATATACCATAATAGCACAACCTCATCCATTTTATTACAAGTGTTTTCTAATAATTATTCAAACACATTTTTCTATGCACCATAGTCAATACCATAAGAGTTTCAATCACTATATACCTTGCATGGTTATTGGTAATGAGTGTATACAATTTAAAAAGCACACCTAAATCTTGTGATGATATATGTGAAGAATATCTAGCCTACTAATTAATGGATTTTTTTGTATATAGAATGATTTTATCTAACCCCATGTTCCTTTAAAAAATTATATTGAACCCTTCTATAACATTTTTTATTTTTGAGCAGGTTGTAAATTCTAAAAGAATTAGAACATCTAAATTGATGGAAGGGTCAATATTGAATTTAAGTGTTAGAATCCAAATTTGAGAGTTAAAATGAATTAATGTGTTATTTTTTATTAGTATTATCGAATAGTAATTGATTTTAAGGTTTGGTTTGGTTTCAGGTGTTTTGGGACTTAAGAACCCCGTTTTTTAAGGAAAAATGAAGGCACAAGATTAGTGATAACCATGCCCTTCAACCTTGTATCCCTATACACGGTTTCATATAGTATGAAAAACCATGCACATGGTGGTGCACGATCTTGTGATACACCTACATAAAATTTTAGAGTTTACAAAATGTGTTGGGAACATTTTTTTAAACTGGGAACCTATACATGTGAAGGGGTAGAAATTTGGATAGTGGGTGTGCTTGGTTGGTACAAAGTTAACCAAAACGTGTGGCCTAACCATGAGCCACTTTAAAAAGAAGTAAATTATGATACTGATCCTCCCTTAGTTTATAACCTCTTATCTATTTTCCTCCTCATTATCATGAACATCAGTGGTATCTCCACCATTTCTCCCTCAAGTCGGGATTTAAGGAAGATTCTCTATTTTGACTCGGATTTGATCTTCATCAGTTGTGTTAGATATCTAGTGGTAAGGAAATTAATCATATAGATTCACTTTTTATTTTAACTTTACAAATTAAAATCTATTTCTATTTAATATAATTTACCCATTTTATAGGTTGTTTTTTTAATTACTCTTTTCCCCCTATTTCAGCTCGGATTAGAGTTCAGTTTTCGACAAGTGAATGATTAATTGTATAAGGTATATAGTACATATATTTCCACTCATTTATACACATTATATGGAATGTTTATTTAAATATGTATGAGCTATGTCAACCATGTGTGGCCATTTTATTATTCCATTATTATCATGTTATTTGTGGAAGATATTGATCATAAATTTCATGTATATTAATTTTTTTTATGCTCAAATGGAATGGGGTTATAAATTTATAGTCCATGATGTTTTGATCATTTTTAATTTATGTAATTATTTTATTTTTCCATGTAATATCTATTGGAATGTGTTGGGATTATCCAGAGACACTTGGGGTATTGTTGATCATCATGAATGAGGAAACACGGTTTTTCAGGTTGAGGAAAATGATGAGGACCCTTCTTGGGGCTAGTTTATGGGTTTTTCATGTGGTGATGGAGTTTCACTAGATGGTGTGTCTTATGGAGGTTGGTAATTATTGATCACTATTTTTGGCTGATATAATTATGGGGTATGTGTGCACATAGAATGAAGAATTAGTGAATTTGTGTTGACCACTTAATATCAGTGGATGCCTCCAAATAATTTGTTTCTTAGGTGATAGTCATGAACATTACTTATATAGGAGGTTACTACTATTTAATTTTACATGTGAAGGTGTGTGAGACCCTCATATAGGGGTTAAGTCTCACCATTATATTATGTTTGAAGGGATAGGATTACGGAAGGATGGATATCACTTTTTCTTGGGAAGTATAGCTGATGAGACAATGGTGGTTTTTCCAGAGGAAGTATGAGGGACATATGATATGATTATAGTCCATGTCATTAAAATGATAGTTTTACATGACATGTTATTCATGTTGTTTTGATTATTGAACAGTTTCATCTGAAATGTGTATAAGGGGGAGACCAAGGTTTCCTTGGTATGAATGATAATGGATAGATCGTTCTATTCCAACTATGTTTAATGCATGTAAATGATATATTTTTGTTATTGAGAATAAGTGAAAAGGGTTATTTTATTTTTGAGTTGATTATATTTATTTACATTTTCATAAAATAGTATAAAAGTTCATGTATGATAGAAACACATTGGCAGTATCGGACTGATTTCATATTCGTACCCTACATGGTCCCCTCGAGACGTGTAAAATTTTTTGGGATATGGTATCACGTAAGGGATTAGACTCATGGGCTGGACGATTCACCGTGAGTGCATGGGGTGGATGAAAATTGTATTAGGGGTAATTTTAAATTGAAATGGAGTTATTTTTTCCTTTTTTTGAGTATGTACTAATATGATTTTCCTATGGGTAATCCATCATGATTTTGAATGTTTTTTATTATATGTGGATGTTATCTATTATTTATAACTATTTTGCTTTTGGTAATGATATTGATGCTATATATATAGGATTCCACTAGTTTTGGTTGTTTCCTACCACAATGTTTTTGTTGAATTGATCATTAATATTATTATCACCAAATGGTATTTTTTCCAACATCACTAAATTTGACCCTCTCTATTAGTCATTATCCATTGGAATATAAAGATACATGACTAAGGCCTATAGTCCCTCCTTCCTAAATCACATGTTTACTGGATCTCAGGCTGCATTTCTACATGTGAAAACATTTCCTACATGTTGAATAAAAGTAGAAAAATTTTCAGATTGATTCTAAGTGGAATTAAAGGATTGTTTCAAAAATGGTCTAATATTTTGGTTTATAGTAGAAACAAATATATGGATAAATATGGAACTTTTAAAAGAGATTCTATTTGGGTTATTTTATCCCCATACATACAAAATAGACTAAGTTCCAAGGGTGGGAAATGGATGTTCTTGTTTTTAACTTTTATTATTGATTCATTTTTACACATTGATTGGCTCCTATGGATGTGATGTCGACGGTTTTGAGGTTATAACCCTTAGCATGGTATAGAAAGTGAGGAGAATTCATGAATTGATATAGTAACATAAGTTCAAATGACATATGCATGTGCTTGTAATTATCTGTTGGAACCTATAATTTAATAAAAGGGGTTTGGCAGTTTAAAAGTTCTATAACAAGATAAAACCCAGTTTCCTACTTAGATTCTTGGTGGAATTATACTCAACTATCCCAGAAATTTGGTTCCTCATGTAATTGATATGTGATATTATATGGGTATGGTACATGTATGGGTCTAACACTAATAAGGGTAGGAATGTGTTAAAGAATGGGGTGAGCTATTTATTTTCTTTACAATAAGATAAACAATGTTTTCCTATATAGATTCTTTTTTAGAATTAAACTAAACCATCATAGAATTTTGATTTATGGTATTCTTGTTATGTGATACCTGACTCAAATATTGGTAGGTAATAGTCTATAAGGCCAAATGATATGTGATTTTGGTGCAGTAGAGATGTGTAATAATGGTGAAATGCATCGCTTGTTATAGATTTCCCTATTCATGGTATATAGATTTATGTTATTGTTATTGAACAAGAATATTGGTCTTTAGAATGATTCCACCCTGATGGGATTTGGTGGAACTTCATAAGGGTGGGGATGTGGTTCCACTAGGGCATGCAAGAGATGAGTCCCTTGATGGTCAAGATCAGTATGATCCATATGTGGAGGCATTGAGGTAGGTGGGTTAACTGCATAAGGATGTAGAGTCTAGTCCATGGCTAGATGAGAAGCTTAGGGTTAAATTAGTATGATTAGTTCAGAATATTGACAAGGGAGCTTAGGGTGCTAAGAAATCTATAGAATATATAACTAGAAATTTTTAGTCATAGGACCCCTTATTATTTTAGGATATGGGTGGACTGTAGGTATTAGAAAACTAGATCATGTATAGGTCAACTATATTTTATCATATTGAGAAACAACTATGGAGTAGGTAAGCCTTCCTAATTATATGCTTGGGGGCCATAAAATCTATGGTGGGTGTAGAGGTGACAACAGTTAAGCATTAAAGGATCACATTAAATGCTTTTGAGGCCATGTTCTTTGGAACTTCGTCCTAGACACATTGAGGGTAGATCAATCCTATGAGTTCAGGAAAATATAGAATTTGGATATATCCATAATGTATTTTGAAGGGTGATTCATAGATTTTTTCCATTAGTCACCTTATATGGAAGGAAATGACATTTCTAGGGAGATTTGATTATAGGATAGATTTATACTTTCCATCATAGTATGAGAAAATATATTTAGGATGACCTAAATAAATGAGATTCTAAACCATGTATTCGTAGCTATGGGGAACCTAACTGACATTAATAATTAGATATATTCCACAATGAAAGGTGATCTGGGTTGTGGGGCTTCGATTTGCTGGAAGTGATCCAATGAGGATCCTCAGTTTAGTATTTTGTTCAGACATTTAGGAAGATCAATAATGAGTGGATGTTTTATAGTACTATTCTAGTATGGGAAGTCAGGTCATGTTCATACATAGTGTGAGTGGCCTCCATAAGAGTGTCGGAGATGCTGATAGACGGGCAATATGGAGAGTTTCTATCAGTATATGTCATATATTTCTAGGATTAATTGATCAGGTCATACTCAATGGTATGAGGTTGGACCAAAATTGGTTCTAGGAGACAGTGACATAGATAATACTATGTGCCAAAGTTGTGGTAGAGATATAGGGGCCCATTAGTGTGGTCAGTGATTGATAATTGGTATGGCTCCCATGGGAGGACATGATTTGGGAAGTCGAGCTTCAGTCTAGGTGTGTTCAGTTATTATAGAATGGTCAAAGAAGGATGAGAATCCATGGATGGTTAGAGGTATGTTTTGATCGTGGGTGTTTACTTTCTATTTTTAGTATGATTAATATCGATATATTTGGTTCACAGGTGATCGCTAAATTAACCAAGTGCATGTTATTATGTGGAATCACCCCTGATTAGTTTCTTATATGAGGTTTGTGGGAATCATAAAATTTTTTAGGCATTATATATGTCTTTATATATATATATATATATTTGGTAAGATCTTTCTTGGGCATCAGGTGTGATGTGTGAACTTTTGAGCATCAGCTATGATGAGGGACCAGGTTGGTGTCTTGTGTGATGCATGTATGGATTGATAATATGGTGAGGATCAAGAATGATGGTATGTCATATGAGAATTTTCATGTGTTGGGTATGGTTCAAGGGTCCATTGGAATATCATAATTGGTTCATGAAGTGAATGATTGGATGGTTTATATGGTGGGGATCCACGAGAAAAATTAACTATGAGTGAGTGGCTATGGTAGTCTAGGGTGATGTTATGAGATGTGTATGTTTGTAATCATCTCATCATGAGGAAAAATAACGTGGAGATGTCCTATTTCAATGTGGGGAGGTGGAAACATCTTGGGGATTTTGATGGGTTAGAAATTCTAATGGAATATGACCGTTTAAATTAATGGATGGGAAACATTAAATTTAAAAATAAGGATACCATTTCGAGAGTAAAAGCATGTAAACGTGTTTTTTATGGGGATTATGTCTTGGAAAATTTATTAGTTATTTGGTTTGTTTTTGAGTATGTAAGGCCTTGAGAACCCAATTTTTCATAAGAAAATAGGAAGCGCACGGTTGGAACAATGTTAAATAACACCATTCACCTCATCCATGTAAATATTTAGTTAGTGTTACATGGTTTGATAAACCATAAACATGTTGGAACACATCCTTTTGATCTGTTTATAGTAAATTGTAGAGGTGATTGCATTGGATATTCGTGGTTTTTCAAACATTGTGCCTATCCATGTGAGGGGTGGCCCTTGGAATAGTGGGTACAATTGGTCAGCACACAATTAGCAAAAATATGCAGCATAAACCTGCATTCCTTTAAATGGGGGGAAATTAAAATTCCTCCCTCACTTCTTTTATACTCTCTTCTCCCTTTTCATACTCATTCACATACATAGTAGTGTGAGCTCCTACAGTATTTCCTCAAGCTAGGCTTTAAGGGTCTTCGCAGTTCGGTCTCTAATTTGATCTCAATCAGTTGTATTTGATAGATAGGGGTATGTCTTATAATAATCTTCTTTTCATTATTCTTTTATGTTGTCATTTTGAATTTTATTTCCACCAGAGATCATTTACCCAATTTTAGTGGTGTTTGTCAGATTACTCATTTTCTCTCATTTCAGCTTAAAATAGGGCTTGGTGATAAATAAGTGAACACCTTCAGGTATAAGGTAGGTGGTACCTAAATTTATCCTCATTTATATATGTGCTATGGAATGTGTATTTAAATACATAAAACAAGGGTCTTCCAGGTTTTACCCTTTTCTAATGATTTTATTGTCACATTATTAGTGGAATATTTTGATGTGAAATTCCATTTCTGTTAAATATATTAAACCTAGAATGACATGGTTTGTGTGGAATGGGTTTCCGAATTGGTTGGGTAGGATATGTCGATGTTAGGACCACTAAGACGAATACCCTGAAACGAGGGTGAATTATGGAATGGTATATTAAAAATTTCTCCCTTTTGGATCTTGTTTTCTGGAAAGAAAAAACTCAATTCTCTCTTCCTCTTGTGGCTATATACAAACTGATATGAAATCATTCACAGGACACAACAATTTTTACATGGTCCACCCTCACGGGGCTACATCCAAGATTCATACAATGAAAATGTAATGGTTTACCAAATTCACTAAGGCTCACTGCCAAAAATAATTACAATGTTCAGGCAAGATCTTCTATACCTAGGCTCACAACTTTTACAAGGTTTAGGGTCTTCTCAATACATTCACAAGGGTCACTCCCTTTGCCTTTTTCTCTGGATCACTTCCAATGGGAGGGGTCACCATCTTCCTCTTCCTTCACTTAATGCTCTTGGAAAGTAATCCACTCACAGTTTATGGAAGTTTAGGTCAAACATAATTTATGGACATGTAGGTACCTTCATTTGCATGAATTCCTACAATCTGAACTATAGGTAGATGCACTTTTGAAGTTCCTGCTTCACCCGTAGAAGAAGTCCACCTTCCTAAGTACTGTTGGGTACCATAAATTCCATTCGAAAACCGACTCAAAGCTTTCGCAAGTTTCCTTGTACAAATCGCAAACTAAATGCTCCTCCCACATACTGTGTACATGGTATGGTATAAGAGACACCTACTTCATGTACCGTTGTCGCGGCCGTGAACCTTCCATCGTCCGTAGATAGTCTCTACCTTCGCAATCATGTACCACTACCGCGTACCAAACTTGTGAACCTCCTCTATAATATACCCTATGTCCAAAAAATTTTCCCTATTTGCGGACTCCCTTCTCTTCCACATACATGAGTTATCCCTCCACATATCACTTGTAGAATTTTTCTTCACGCATACTGCAAACTCCTCCTCCTCGTACCGAGTCTTAAGTGAACACAACTATCCGCTTAAGTCCTTCAGTGAAAATTCTTCCACGCAAACCCCTCTAGCCTTCGTGGGATTATCCCTCACAAACATCCTTTGGAATTAACTCAATTATAAGAGAATAAATTTGTTCTATAATGATACTCAATATCCAGAGTAATCGGTGGGGTTAGTGATTCTAATAAAGGAAAATATATCCACTTAATCCGCTAAAGAAATATTTAATGAATCCTAAACCCACCGCTTACCAATACTCATGCCACTATGAACCACAAGCCATCTGTGAGCCATTTTACTTCACACTTCACATAATGCCTTTGATCCGAAAGGGTAGACCACCTCTGCCGACTTCAGCGCATCTGCGTACCGCATCTCCTTCCACCTCGAACTGTGTTCTATTTAGCAAACCGCACATGCATACCATTTCCATCACTCCATGAACCGTTCTAGGAACATGGTACATGGCCCATGTATTATGGTATGCATTTCTCACCATTTTATGATTTTCTTCAACATTCTTCATACAATTCACTCCTATGAATAAATCCTTTCTTTTCCAACATCAAAATCCCAATTTTGAGGTCCCAAAATTTGGTAAACACTGGGAAACTACACCACCTTAAAAATATGTGTTTGGAAAACACCAACCATTCTCATTTACAGTCATCTCTCTTTCTCAACAAACACAATGCCACCAAAAACGTTCTTGAGGGGACACCATGTGGGATTTTCCCCAAAATTCGATCATTTAATTTATGTAATGATGCGTTATGGTTATGCAACTTCCATGGGACTATGTTTTTTTATTGTCCCATGATACTTTGGGTGATTCTCATCATTAGGAATCAGGTGATAAGGTTTGTGAGGTTGAGGAAGATAGTGATGACCCCTGCCAGTGTGTGGAAATGAGGTTCAAATGTGGTGATAGAGTTCCAATAGGTAGTATAGCCTAGGATGGTTGGTGATATCCACTCACCGTAGTTATTCGATAGTGTTGTGGGTGTCATTTTCACACAATATAAGGAATCAATAAGGTGGTGTTGACCTATAGATGTAGATAGAGGTCTCTATATAATTTATGGCTTAGGATAGGATGATGAACATCAGTTATGGAGGGGGTTTCCACCGTAAAAACCCACAAGTGACATTGTGCGAGACCATTGAAGGGGGGATAAGGATCCCCTTGAAATAGAGGATGCTAGTTCAGGATAATGGAAAGACATATATCATTATGCTTTGAGATGTTGTGATGATGATCCAAAATCAATTGTTCAAGAGGATGTCCAAGGTATGAATAATATGATTGTATGAAGTGTAGATGTGATGTTAGTTTTAATTGAATTAGTGTACAAGTTGTATCGATTTACATGAGGTGCCTAGTGACATGTGTATAGATAAGAGACTAAGGGTTCCATGGTTTGAGTTCTAGTGGATACATAGTTCCATTTAAACATTGGATGAAGTAGGTAAACACTCCCTTATAGTGGTTGAGCACAATGGAATTGGGTTCATTTATGTGTAAGTTCATGCTATATATTTACATTTCTATAAACTAATAAAAATATGAATATAAGAAAAACACACATTAGTGATTCCCTAATGATTTCATACTCACACCCAGAACAAGACCCTTGGGATGTGAGGAGACTTTATGACTTTTGGATTAGGTTCGGGATCATACTCATGTGGTGGATATTAGCAAGTAGGTATGTGATTTCAGTGCATGGTATGGATGATAGACGGATCATGGGTTCTTTTTGATCGTGTTGGATTTATTTTTGGTATTTTTCGGTATGTAATTATATGAACGATCTCCGAATGATCCTACATTATTTTTTATGTTTTTAATGACATGTAGATGTTATCTATTATGTGTAGATAGTTTTCATTTTCGATTTTTATTTCTGATATTTATACATGCTTCCATTGAGTTTGGACATTTTCCCCTTGAATTGTTATTATTTTACTGATTGTTAATATTATTAACACCAAATGCTATAGTCTCCCCAACATCACCTAATTAGACGCACATTGCTGTTAATCAGTCTTTAACATACATGGAGGAATACCGAAGTCCCAATAGCCCTCCATCCATGATCACATGTTATATGGATCTTGAAATATGGTGATACACCATCAATTTAATGTCATCAGGAGTTCTATAAAAAATAAAAAATTTATTTAATTAATTCATGACACAAATATATCAAGTTATAATTGGAATCATTATCTTTCCTTATTCATTATTGATTAGATCACTCTTAGATCTTGAAATCCTACTGATATTTTTACATCATAGCCTTGGTCAATGAATTATCACCTTAATCTATGAACACATCCCCTCAATAGTTTATATACTAATATCTGGATTTTCATCAACATTTTGGTTACTTTTCCCTCCCTATATAGATTAACTCACCTTTTGTTCAAATATGTATGAACATAGACTCTAATAGTTTTATTAAATATGTACATACTAAAACCCAAAACTCATTTATATCAATCTTATTCACCCTTAAACTCCATCCTCATTTTGTTCAAAGTTGTATAAACTTAAACACTCGACTAATTTTGGTCAAAACTATTTATCCTTAAACATCAACTTCATTGTTATGAATTTCATGCCCTTAAATTACCAAATTAAGGAGTCATTGTACATTCCATGTTGAAAATACTCAAATAAATACATGGGTAAAATATGATTCTTTTCTCACTAGGCCTGGACCTTGTATAGTATAGGAATAATTTTGGGTAATTGAAAAAATAAAAAGGTGTAAATATTTTTAGGTTGAAAAATTGAAAAGGGAGTCTTATTCCATAGAAATTTTCCTTCTATTTAAGTCATTCTCCTTCTATGGATTTAGAAAAATTATGGATAAGATAAAAAATGGAAAAAATATTTATAGGTCCCCATTTGTCCTTAGAAAGAGTTAAACATTACATAATAATCCCATTGAGCTAAAAAAATTAGATAATATTTTTCCTCCACAAATATATTGATTTAGATGATCCATGTATAATTAAAATAAGTTTAATACATAGGAACTTGAACACTTTTGGTCATTAAAATCCAAATCTATCCCCACTTCTGGATTTTCATTTTTCTTAGTCATTGAAACATTGTTATAATGGTTTGAATGAACATTAGACTACAATAATGGGATATGTTCCACCATATTTGACTCAAATATATCCATATAAAATCACAAGTTTTGGTGTAAAACACTACTCATTTTCAAATGAAGAGGCATTGTCTTATGGTAATGGTATTTATGTATTTTCATATTAGGTATGCCTATATTTGTTTGATGGAACATGTTTATTAGGAGGTTAAAAAATCTAGTCTATTGTTTCATGGACCAACTCATTCTTGTAGTGATGGTAAATATGACTACATATGATTATAGTCAATGTCTATACATGAGTTAATGTTCATGTGATAATTGATTGTTTTAAACAAATTTTTAACTACTGAAGTATTTATAAATTGTGATTTAATCATATACATTCCCATGAATTTTTCTACATGGATCAGATAGTATGGTTTAACTATATATGAGTTTTCCAATACAATCATGAGTTTATAGTAGAGATAATAATTGAAATTGAGAGTCTAATAATGTTTTAAGATAAAAAATTAATAACTCAACAAAAAGGGAGGAACATCCATAGTTGAGATCCTTAGAAAAATCGAGTGAAAAATTGAAATACTATTTTGATATAATTTGATTTTCAAAATTCATTAACTTTTTTAATGTTTTAAGATATTAGTTTATTTATGGATGGATAAAATTCATAGTAAATTTATCCCTAACTAATGGATTCTTTTATATGATGTCTGTGGAAAGTTATTGATTTCATTACTTTTTGGTTTTAGTATTGGTATTTATTTCTAAAGAATATGATTTTTTCCAAGTATATAGTCTTTATTTTATTATAAATATATATATTTTGTTATCAACAAATCCTAGAGTAATAATTAACAATCATTCTACCACTTCAATTTCTGGAGATGCACATTCTGTAGATTCCACTTGGCGGTTTGTGTTGTTGAATGTGTGGATATCTCTTAATTGAGGTCATTATTTTCTTCTAAATAACAAATATTTATCAAATATGAATATGTGACATTGGTAATTAAATATTCTTATGACCAATCAATAAAACATATAAGGAATGAAATTAACCTTTACACCAATTTCCTCAAAAAAAATCTTAGTGATGTTCACAGGAACTGGCAACTAGTCCCAATTCATCACTAAATGATATTTAGTAGTGAATTTAGGATTTGGATTCAGATTGGTCTCTTTCATAATTATATTGTCATTAATTAAATATGTTTCCAAAGGTTTTAGTCAAAATATAAAATTTTTAAAGGGGGGAATCTCTATCCTAGGTTAGTTTTGGGGACTTACATAAGAGATGCATCCTCCAATGGTAGATCACTATATGTTGACCAAAAAAGTAGTATTTTGTGATTTAACTAGTTATGTTATCTATAAACACTGGACCATCTCAATTTTATATATAAATTAAATATAATCATTATAATTTTCGATGTTTTCTAAAAGTAATGGTCAGAAGGCCTTAAGGAATAATTATTTACATCAAAACAATATTTGGTAGTAGAATATGATATGCCAATGGTCTATTTAACGATCATATGAGTTTCTCTATCATACCATTCATGTTTTTATTGAGAAATTCTTACCAAAATCCCATGATATAATACATGAATTACTAATGGGAAGTAATCAAACATCAGTGTTTTTTAGATTTCACACCAATATCAATCAATACATGCATACGATAACATTATTTTGATCATTAAAAAATACAATAATTTTTAATGGATAAACTCTATGTAGAGACCAATATTGGAACATAATCCAAAAAATGATGCATAATGTTCACAAATAAAATCATGTTAATATGGGTTTTCTGAATTATTTTTTAGAATGTAGTAATTAATGAATCCCATCACGATTTTTTCCATCAGTATCAGTAATCAATAATAATGGTGGGTCATAAATAGAGAAGTTTATATATGAAGGATTACTTAATATTTTGGTAATTAAATTGGTGCTTAGAGATAAAAAATGAACACAAAAAATTTTGAGAAATATGAGGTGGAATGTGGAATGAAGAATTATTTCCATATTCTAAAACTTTTAGTATCTAAAGTGTTATAAAACTGAACTATATAAGAATTATACTGGATTGTTAAATTGATATGGGATATTTACCTATTGTATGGGGCTTTACATTAGGTAGAATTTATTGATCAAGGGAAATTCAAGGTTAATTCATTTTCCTTGCATTGGTAGTTTCATTATCACTAGAGAATAAATTCTAAAAACATAATTAGAAAATGTTATGGGGATGAACCACCCACTTAGGAAGATGGTTAGAAATTCTACAGGTAAAAAAAATGAAGACATAGTTGTTTTGATTTTATATCCTCATTTAATTTATTTCATTAATTACAAGGTGTTACAATATAAACCATCATTGTTTTAGGATCATTGGAAATTATATATCCTTGGATGTTTCACACTTGACACTAACCCATTAGGTTATATAAATATTTTTACTCATTCCCAAAAATGGATGATCAATTGAGGATAATGTTCACTCGTTGGTTTTTTCTATAATTTTTTTATAAATTCCCTATCCAAGGATCAGTTTTTTTCTATATCTGTCTAAAAATTGAATTTATGGATGAATTATTCATGTCTGACTCTATGTTTTTAGATTCCCCAAATTGATAGTTTTCCCACAAAATAATCCCTACTTCACTTTGTTCATGGTAATAAAATCATACATGATCATCATCCACTAACTAATTATTAAATAAGATATGATTACTTATATATCATGAATTATGAAATCCAATATTCTTGATATAGACTATCTATAGCTTCATGGTGAACTATATGTAACATTGATAAACCCATAAATCTCATCCCATTTGTTAGATACTTTTTCACCCAAGTGTATCTCTATTTTCATGATCAATCCATCACAAGGATTATTCAGTGATGTTGTTAAGATGGATGAATACTCTTGATTTATTGGTTAATTATTTTTACCTTAATTATCTTGAGATAATGGGGTATTGTTTAAGAAGTAAGTGCTTCCCTAGATACACTATGGGATGAGCTTTCCCATCAAAAAAAATAATTATCTACATATAGTTGAGGGAATATAAAAACCACTCCAACATTATTTTTTGGTCATATATAGGAATGAAAACATTATCATGATGAACAAAGATTATATATCATAATCCTATCAAATGGTGGGTTTACTTTCCCATAATGTTTCAATAAATTATTTAAACCCTAATTCTGTGATTGAAGATTAGGATTAACATTAATATTAATTTTAACCCTTTTCGTTGTCACATCTATAGAATTTAAAAGATGAGTTGAACTAGAATTCATTTCCACTACATGTAGAATTGAAGAAAGATAGATTTGAAAAATTATAAAAAAATCATTTCGAAAAGGAATCAGGGAAGTTGTATATATGAAATATTTGTGTTGTATAAATGTTGTGAGGGTGGAAAAGGTTAATATAAGAAGATGTTCAATAATTGTATGTTTTATATGAAAATTATATGGGTACCTTAACTTCCATTACAGAAAGTTCATTTTTTGAAGTTTTTAATTTATAAAGTGAATATTTTATAGATTTACGAGTAGGATAACCATCAATAATTGAGATAACTTCATATTAAATATAATTTTATTGAGGAGGGTCACCCGTGTCCTATATATAGTGTTGGGTGAATTTTATACACATCAATAAAATTTTATGTTATTTTTGGTATTCTCCACAAAATTAAATACTCATTGTTTTTATTGGATCCAATTATGAGGGGGAATTTTTTACTCATATAAAAAAAAGAATCTCGAATTAAAATAATATCAAAAGAATAAATTTAAAACTAGTTTATTTTCTTAACAAACTAAATCATTCAATAAGTAATTATTAACGACCAAGTCATTTCATTGAAAAAAGGTAGATCCTTTAGTACATGGAATTTTCATTGGTATGTTGGATTTTATCCTTCATTACTATGTTACACTTTTATAGTTGGGAATTATTTTCAAAATCATAACAGTAATCCCTCACAACTACATGAGATATTTGTGGAGTGTCCATCGATACATGGCATTAGAATGGTGATTCTCCAAGGTTTATCAAACATATTCAGGGATGGAAATAATTTTTTTTACACTTGTCTAAATTACATGGGACTATATAATTCTATTTTGGTTCTAGTAATATTATTAAAGGTGTTTACAAGATTCTACTAAAAATACATGGTACTCAATTTGAGAAGGTAAATGGACTTTTATTTCACTACACTCACTCCATGAGTGAAATCACATTATTTTTGGAGTTCATTATTATTTTTAAATCTCATAGAAAATATTGGTAGTATAATAATTCAATCATATAAAAGGTAGGAAGATGAATTTATAAGACCTTTTCCATAATTCCCAACCCTTATAAAACGCTTTATGGAAAACCCACATAAAACCCATCATCAAGGGCTCCCATGAAAATATTTCTCACAGGGATCTACTCATGTAAATTGATATAGAAATAGATACCTGTATAAAAATAACTATAATTATCTAAATATAAATATATAGAAAACTACTTTTTTCCAAAATATGATGTTATAGAGGTAAACATATTCATATGCTCAATTTTCAATGATTGTGAAATATTTATCTGTTTTTAGCGTACTTTGATGAGGAACCCTATTATAGGTATCTTGGTCTATATAACATTATTTATTTAACCCAGGTCGTCTACTTGTGTTGGATTATGACAAATGATCTCATGGGCCCCATTTCAACATGTTCAACTCCTAGAAAGTTCACTCTATCATGGTCTCCTATAAATTCTATAGACACACATGACTAAGTCTCCATGAATTATAGATTAATTCCCTTAAATCATGTATTCCTTTGATATTGGGAGTCATGTATCTTGCACAAAAACCCTCATGGTTTTCTACCCTAAGTGTGGTACCCTTTTTATATGATCAAACAAGTATTCCCACAATAATGGAGGTCTGTGTCCTATATAGAATGGTAAAACATCTTCTAGCTCAATATTCTCATATAGTATTCCACATTCAATGAATATTGTAACTCTAAGTATCCATCTAACCAATTCAGACTACTTAATGATCCATGTATCTTGGACCTCCAATAAGGTGTAATACCTAACCAAATAATAATTAATGATCTCAACCCTATTCCACTCATTAGTCTATAAACATAAATTAGTGACACTTATCTAATTTAAAAATCAAACCTTCCTCACCAGGCTATAATCTCCATGAGTCTAATCGTCCTTCCTAGATATGTTTTCAATAAAAGGTAATTCGATGTCCTATTCATGGGTCTTATACCAAGTTTAATTCTTAGGCATATCCTCATTAATAATATCATCCATGAATCCCACTAATGAGATATAAATTTCATCAAAATCATTTTAGATATAATAACTAATTATAAACTATCCTATTTAGTTAAAAATAGATAAGCATACTAAGAAAATGCCTCTCTAGGATAATCCATGTGACGACAATCATTATTAACCTTTCAGATGGGAGTCCTAGCTACATGTCATTAAAATTCATAGCATTCAGTCCATTCTATAAGATATTAAACAACTTGGAATTAGTCTTGGACACGTGATGGATTCATGAATATAAAAAGAACCACAATATTCCTTATCATATGAACTTAAGATATGCAATGTTCCATATTACGTGGAATTAGACTATGTGATTCCTGATTCCCATCAAAATGAAAATATATAAAAACTTTTTGTTGTGCCCAATCCCAACTCAAAAACAATTATACCTATTTGGATGTTGATAAATTATATAGTGGATAGTTTTATAAATTTAAAATATATTATAATTCACCAGTGTGGTAATGATGTAGAACATATGATATATATATATATATATATATATATATTCACATCAACATATGAAATTAATCAATTACTAACATAGAGGAAATTAGTATCTTTTACTTAGGGGATTTCTTGAACATTTTTTAATCGATAATAGATTCCCATCCAAGTAAATAAGGCCCACTAATAGATGATTGGACCTACCATCATCATTTACATATTAAGGTTTATTATCCCCATATAAATTGATGAATAGGACACCCACATTTTGAAAGTGGGAATGTCTTGTAAGAACTAAAATGAAAAAATGGGCCAAAAAATATGTTTGAACAAATAAACTAATAAAAAAATTCATATGAAACTCCTTATCATTGAAAATTACATGATCATTTAATAGGAATTGGATCTCCTACTAATCCTTATGAAATAGACATATTATATTGAATGATAGATTAGATTATAACAATTACCACCAGTGAAACATTACACATATGTATTCAATGATTCCAACATAGGGCCCAATCATAATTTATAATATCCCATATATCTCTATTATGATTCGATGCACTATCTTATATAAAACAATGAATTATTCATAAACTAATATATCATATGTATTATAGATTAGAACATAAAATAAAACAATTAGAATTTTTTGGATTATACCATACAATACAAACCATTCATATCCAATAAATAGAAACTACACATTATATTTTCTAATAATTTAATGTCTAAAATAATATTCTTGTATTTTAAAGTCATCTATTCCATACCATGCACTATAAAACGTCCTCCAACACATTATTATATTCAATTGATTTTATAAAATAGTTTAAAAACGTGTACTTTTTAAGATGAAATTCACTGTGATGCCATTAATGGGAGTTTTGAGGATTATTTCATGATCAATGTAGCGGAATAAACCCACTAATTTTTATATATCTTAATCATAACAAAAAATTTGTATAAAGAAAATAAAATTTAAATAAGAATAACACATATAATGTTTACTCCATATCAATCTATCATAATGGACATTTCTTTATGGATATCACCAACTGAAAAACAAATGATTTGTACCTCTAAAGGTACTACACTGGGAACTAGAAACCTCATACTCTAAAGGAGGATTCCAAATATGTGATAGAAAAATCCTCTCCATGATATAAAGAGAATTAGAAAAGAAGAGATTTTCATATTTGGTTATACCATAGTCACAGACACCAATGGGGGATCACATCCCTTATATAGGATCCCTTTATTCAATTAAGGGAGGTTATGGATGGTTTCAATTACATGGAAGATGACTTGTGTAGCTCAAAACACATTCTTTTTTATGTTTATTAATATATTAAATGTTTCAATTGTTAATTATATATTTTTTAGTCATAAATGAATCATAACAATTTTCCATAACCAGAACAAACCTAATAGGAGATGTTGATGTGGCCATGTAGTAGCCTATCACTAGATATAATTATCCCATATTATTTTTAATTAGAGGAAACATAGTCTCAATATTATGATATATTAATCATATTCATAACAAATTATATGATTTATGGTATATCATATATTATAATTTACATATTTTACTATATATCCAACTATTTTTTTATTGATTATATTTAAGAACTAATACGGAGTTTACATTGGGTATTTAATGAAATAATAATTTTTATATTAAAATTGATGATTTATAATGATAAATATTAGACACATTTTTTGGAGTCTATGAATTAGATATCAATGGAGATTATTATTGTATAAAATGAATTCTCATTGAGTAGTTGTTTTTGTGATGAACATTAATGATGATCCATATTTTATCAAGAAGAATGATATTAATGTAGAACACCCTTGATAAATTTTTTTTTAATGTTCATATTAATATTTTCTGTGAGTGACATTTTCATTATTTATTCATTCATTATATTTGTTGGAGAAATGCATGGATATATGGAAATTGGCACTTGACTTTTGTTGGGTAGTGATCTTCACCTTAATATTTGAATCACATATAGAGTGTATTCATATCTCTAGTACATTGACACATTGTTGATCTGATAACCTTAGATTATCAATTTGGTTGAACTATGTGAAATTATTTAGTTTGAATATTTGATTTTATCTTCTTTGGGTTATTTGGAAGTTTTCCTTTTTTTCAACATGTTATATTAAATATAAAGAAAACATCTATTTGAGGTTGAGGGTAAAATTTATATATTAATTCACCTCCATTTTCAAGGAATGTTTTTTCGTGTGTTTATAGTTTTACATGTGCTAATCTAGGGATATTATGTTATGTTATATCCCATAAATCATTTTTTATAAGAATTTTATTCATATATTCATGTCATGAAATTATGTCAATTCTAAAATAACATATGATGGGTTATTGGGTGCATGGATACTACCATATCCTCCACAAATATTTCTTAGAATATGATTCAATGGGTTGATTCATTTATAGAATGAAAAATAATTTTAAATAATTATATGAACATATCCAAAATTGTAATGTGTTATGGGTAATTCATTTTGACTACCAACTATTGGTAACCAACCATATAATTCCGTTATACGTCAAGGCAATATATAAAAAGTTTAGAGTTCCTCTTGTTTGGTGTAAGAGATACTTTTTAACCATAGTTTAAACATTCTTCCCTCATTTTTATCCATTTATTTTGGATGGATATGGTTATAGATCACAATAGTAATTTGTGGGATCCTCTTAGAGTATAATATGATTCAAAAGGATGGTTTCTTTATAGTGGAGGTAAGAGTCTGATGGATTCTTCTCATTTATTGCGATCAGGATAATGTAATCATTATCTATAAATTTTCCATGTGGTGTGATATAGATATGAAAATTTTATTTATGTTCTCCAAATATCATGTTAGTTTTATGATGATAGATCAATAAAACTCTTGGTTTTATTCCACATCATTTATCATATAATGATCCTACAAAACATGAATGGGAAATTTTAATTTTAATTTTTGATTACACTTTTGATGGAAAATGAGAACCTAAAAATATTACATCATGTACCATGTATCAAACTACATAGGAAATTACCAATATATTCCAAAATATATATAACAATATTGAATAATTCACCCTATATAAGTTCCATTTGATAGAGGTTACATTCATGCCTAGATCATCTTTGATCAAATCCTAAAAGTGTTGGTCCAATTTATCCCAAGTCTGAATATATTCTTCCAGATTTATTTTCCCCATATTGATTCCATGAGCTAGAATTTGTATTATTTATCGATCCAATCATACTTATCATTATTGAGATCTAATTGAATCAACCTATAATAAATTTTATCATAATCCTCCTTCAAAATTTTGATATCAAAATCTTCCTCGAAAATATATTCTTTTCAATAAAGGATAAGAGTCAGGTCAGCATCCCCCATATTGGTTTTCTTCAGGACCCCATCAACCTCTACATCCAACAAAAGATTAGGAACTTCTAATATGACCATTTTATGATCCTAATCCTTATACATAGAAACCTCTATATCATCACCATGAGTTATTTAGGGCATCCCAATAATACATTTTTTCACCACCATTATGTCTGGCCTTATGTCTTCCTCTTTAGTGGAAGACTAGTCTAGCTACCTAGATTTGTCACATTTTTTTCCTTATCGAGTAGTCCTAGATTTTTTAATGTATGAATAACCCTTGTAACACCCCGACCCCAGTTACCCAGAGTTGGTGCATTATTTCATAACATTGGCATCATCAAAAAATATCAAGTCTCGAAATACCGATTAGTTTAATAGCCTTGGAATCACTAGATACATTTATAAGTATTACATTACATCATAAAATGAAAACTACAAAAACATCTTATCTCCATATACCACACTCATATCCCATCATACAATCCTGGTAGGTCATTCATAAAATACTTCTTCACATCCTGGGAAAAATAAAACATAGAAAGGGGTGATCTCAGATGCCCAGTAAGGATAACAATATAGAAGAAACTTTTATAAATAAGCATAAAAAATTAAGACAATGTATAACTAAAAACAAATCCCATTAAACATGATATTCAGCATAATATGGCATAAATAAAATGAAATAATGTCATCTAATTATTCACATGGATATTATACTAGGTTAATAATCACATGAAATGTCAATAACCACTTTCTTAATGATGGAATGCATAATGCCAGACCATCATAACCACATAGTCAAGGCCTTGTGCAAAGACTACAAATAAGATTTTGTCAAGGCCATTTTCCAAGACACTAGTTTGTCTCATGAAACCTATTGATGCATAGAGGAGGTATATAGGGCTCTACCCATCACTTAATAAGTCCAATGTATTCCTTATATGAATAGGTTTAAATATAACATAAACATTCATATTAAAACTAGCATATGAAATATCAATACTTTCTCCATAAACCATTAATGATATAAAAATAAAACATCCACAGTCAAACATATCACAAAACCTACAATACATTTTGGAAGTTGTTTATCATAATAAATCAACATCAAATAAGCTTAAAATCCATCAAAGTATGTTGACATAGATGAAATCAAAACTATTTGAGAGAAATATCTAATTTTATTAAATCATTTAAAAGGCACATAATTATAAAAAAAAATTTACTTTTAAAATATTATTATAATCTTGTAAAGGAAGCTTCAAAAATTTTATAATGGAGGAAAATATTTGCACCCTCCATATAAGTAAAAAAATACATTCTTAACTTAATTTTGTCAAAAAGGTTAAAAATGACCTTGTTTGGAAAACGACAGAATGATTAATTTATAAACATCTTATAAAAATTCAACAAGGGTATAAATAACATTAACCCATAGTCTATAAAACAGTAATAATGATTAGAAATACATTTTTAAGAAACATGGATGTGGATGATAAAGAGGTCCCAGTAGATAATTACGTATAAACAACCTCGGATAATGAAGAGATTGTCCAATAAACCCTTACCTTATTCTATTCCTAGGTCGAGGGTAGGTTAACCTCTTGTATTATGTTGAAATAATTTTTATTAAACTATACAATAGTCATATACATGAATATGATATCATATATGATCTTTTAACATTTCTTTGTTAATAATATCTTTGTATTATCATCGTTTCGGGTGTTAACTTACTCGTTTTATTTTATATGTTTTGTTACATAAGTTGTGTTTGATATGGATAGGTTAAATCTTATTCATATCCATAATGTAATCGAGTCCTTAAACATTATTTTTAATCATCAAATGGGAATTATACTTGAATGGATATGATGGGGAATGAATCTCATCGCGTTCGTGGAGATGGTAGTTCGTATGTACGTACGAGCGACAATATAACTCTTTTGATATTAAAATAATATATAATTTAATGGTATATCATATATAAATAATCATTATCATGTTATATTTATTATTTAAATCAATTACACATCATTATCATACCCATCCAAATAATAATGTTTTGAATAACAATTACACCAGGACGTGGAGATGGTAAGCCGTACGTATGCACGTATGGTGACATGTCATTCATGGTATGGATAGAATACTGAATATGGTTTTAACATATTTATAATAACATAAGAGTATATAAAAGATACTGGAGTTATTATTTTATAATGGAAATTACAAAGAAAGAAGAAGTATAAGAAAAAAGGAACTTGAAAGAGGGTGGTGAAATCATTACATCTTCTTCCGGTTCTTCCTTTTGATTTGATCAAAATTCCCCCTTAAGTTGGCTTTATTACTAAAGGAGGGCCTCTATGATAAAGTTAGGGAAGTTGGGAGGATATTTTGGCAGTGGTTTGTCACGTGAAAAGGCTTTGAAGGTGTTAATTAGAGAGAAGGGTGAGTGCCCTTTTATAAGAGGGGTGAGGGGTACCTTAGGAAAAGCTAGAAATATTTTTTTATAATAAATTTATATACGATTTATAATGTCTCCAAAGTGGATTATTTAAAGTTTAATGTGGTTATAGGTCTAAAAACACTCAACCAATAGTTTTTAGACTGGTTTGGGTCACTATATTAACCTTATATTTTAGTTTTAACTCTTAGTTAATTAGTTTGAGTTTTAGCACGTCTCTTTGTATTTTTATATTATACAGTTAATAAACATACTATATACATACAAGAGACCACAAAGTGGTCTATTAATGAAACAAATATCATTATATAATTCATTTGGACGAACCATATATTTTTAAGAATAGAATATCAATTAATAATATAATTTTTTCTTTAAAAACTCTTTTATTTCAATTTTGACACTATTTAATAATTGATTTTTTTAATGTCTTAACAAAATTATTAATTCAAAAAAAAACATATTTCAGTAATCCTAACATGTCATATTAACCAATAAAATTCGTGTATGTCATCAAAACATTCAAATTAAATTTATTATAACTTTTATAATACCAATTATTTGATTCTTTCATTAATAAGGAAAATACTGCATCACTATTGTGTCATAAATAAATGTAGTTATTCAATGTCTAAAAATTATAAAGAAAATTAAATTACATAGGAAATATTATTTTATTTCTAATTAATATTTATAGAAGAAAATATAACATATATAACCCTATGTAAAAGTTGTTTTTCTAAAAGATATATGCTTATGTTATTTTTGTATTTACTTTAACATAATTAATATAAAGTGCCATTATCACTTACAAGTGGCTCCATGGGGTCCCAAAATCGACCCAAATATTCTCATGGTCGTAAATGTATCAACCAATAGGGTTAGGAAATGTTTTAGGGTAATTTAATATTATTATAATCTAATTTTGTTACCCTTATTTACAAGATTTACCCTTTAACCATGGTAAATAAAATATTTACCTAAGTAATTATTCAAAATGTATATAAATAAAAGTTACCTATTTACAAAATTTTGACCTCCTGATTATAAACATGGATTCCATTGTTCTAAATTCAAGACATATAAGTGGTAGAAATTAATTTAAAATTAATTCTCGTTGTCAAAACAAAAACATGTTTTTAAGAAATAATAACTACCAAAAGATTGACACTTGCTTATGTCTAGTTTAAAGGTTAAATTATGTCCAATGACCAATATTAGATTAAATGGTAAAAAATATAATCTAATTATACCTTAAAATCACTCAAATTCATAATTTATCACTATTAATTATTTCTATTAAAAAAATTGTTTTTAATTAAAATTTAGTAATTTTCACTATTCATCAAAATATAAAAGTTATCAGAAAAGTACCAAAAATTCTCCCTAAGATAATTTTGATATTCCGAATCTAAAAATGAGGTCCATTTTGAATGGTAAAATTTATAAAATTTTAATGAGTGGGTATTATTATTCAAAACGGCTAGTTTGATTTGTGGTGGTGTGTGTTAGAACTCGAAGTTCTGTACAACACACACAACTACATTATTCAAAGAGAAGTGTACCGTGGAAGATTGGGGTGTAAAATTCTCCCCTCATTAAAATAATTTCATCCTTGAAATATCAAGAATACTACCGCGTGAAATGACTCGGGTGGTTCTTCATCATAAGTTCCTCGGGTTCCCACGTTGCATCTTTCATCTTATGGTTTCTACATAAAACTTTTACCAGATGAGTGGTATGGTTTCTCTTCACTTGTTCTCTGGTATCAAGAATCCTGACGGGCTCTTCGCAATAAGATAGATAGGTTTCATGTTCTACTTTCTCATAAGTGAGTACATGCGTTGGGTCAGGCATGTATTTTCTCTACAGTGATATGCGGAACACATCGTGAACTTTGGAGTGACTTGGAGGCATTGCCTTACGGTAAGCTGCAACCCCAATTCATTCTAGAATTTTGAAAGGTATTATGTACCTGGGACTCAATTTACCTTTATTACCAAAATGTATAACACTATTCTATGGAGATAGCTTCAATAAAACATGACCTCCTACCTGAAATTCCAAATCCTTCCTTCGGTTGTCACCACAACTCTTCTGCCTACTTTGAGCTGCTTTGATGTGGGTTTGGATTACCTTCACCTTTTCCATTGTTTCCACAACATGTTCTAGGCCTATATGTTTTCATTCACCAACATCATCCCAACAGGTTGTTGTGTGGCATCTCTTTACGTATACCGCTTTATATGGTTCCATCTGAATACTTGAATGGAAGCTATTGTTATAGGAAAATTCTACCAGAGGTAAATATTGATTCTACATTCCATGAAAGTCAAGTTAGAAAGATCTCAACATGTCTACTAAGGTTTTAATAGTCAGTTCTTATTGTCCATCGGTTTGGGGGTGGTAGGCAGTGCTCAAATGAAGTTCAGTGTCCAGGGCTTTCTGAAGACTTTTCCAGAATATTGATGTAAAACGTGGATCACGATCAGAAACAATCGATATGGGTTCTCCCTGAAGTCTCACAACTTCATTAATATATAGTCTTCCTAGATGTTCAAGTGTTAAATCCTCCCTTATAGAAATAATATGTTCTGACTTGGTAAGGCCGTCAACAATGACCCATATTGCATCGTTCCATCTAGGATTCTTTGGTAGTCCCATGACAAAGTCCATCGTAATATTATCCCATTTCCACTCAGGTATAAGAAGAGGTTTCATGACTCCTCCAGACTGTTGCCTTCTAGATTTCACTTGTTGAAAAGACATACTTCTTGAAAAAAATCAGCAATCTCCCTCTTCTTTTTGTCACAACAAAAATTTTCATTCAAATATCTATACATTGTGGTTCTCCCAGGGTTTATAGAAAAAATGGAACAATGAGAATCATTCAACAATTCCCTTTTTAGATCGGGTATATTGGGAACACAAAGTCTCTTCCCAAATTTCAAAATTCCTTCTTCATACACAAAGTCACTCAATCTCCCATCATTCACAGCTTTAATCTTCATTTGAAATTCTTCATCATCAGTGTGAGAACTCTTAATCCTTTCTAGTAAAGATGGGTTGGAAACCATTTGAAAAAATATCGATGTTCCAACTTCTATGAATATTCCCATATCCATCTCTACTAGATTCGTGAAAAGTGGATCCCTTTCAACTCTCATTTTGTTCAAAACTCCATGATCCTTTTTGCCCAAATCATTTTCCACCTTATTTTCGTTCTCCGGGTGGTAGTGTATCATGAAATTATAATCCTTGAGTAGTTCAAGACATCGACTTTTCCTCATGTTGAGTTCTTTCTGTGAGAAAATATACTTTATACACTTGTGATTGGTATATATCTCTCATTTTTCACCAAAGAGATAATGTATCCATATCTTCAAAGAAAATATTAGAGCAGCTAACTCAAGATCATGGATAAGATAATTTTTCTCATGAATTTTCAGTTGTCGTGATGCAGAGGCAATAAACCTAGCATTCTGCATAACGACACAACCAAGTCGTTTCTTTGAAGGATCACTATAAATATCAAACCCGTCATTCCCTGATGGTAGAGTTATTATAGTTGAATTGACTAATCTTCTCTTATATTCATCAAAAAATTCTTCGCACTCTTTTTTCTAAATAAATTTAACCCCTTTATGTGTGATCTTCGTTAATGGGTTAGCCAATCAGGCCAAATTCTAGACGAAACATCGATAATAACCTGCTAAACTAATAAAACTTTGTACCTCAGTTATACTCGTCGGTGCTACCATTCTTGGATTTCCTTTGTCATAGAAGGATCAATGGAAATTCCATCCTTAGAGACAATATAAAGAAGAAAAGAAATCACCTGAAGCCATAATGCACACTTTCTAAAATTCCCATATAATTCATGTCTTCTTAAGAGTCTTCAGGATAATGTGAAAGTGATTTTCAAGATCTTAGTATCTTTTGGAATATACCAAGATATCATCAATAAATACCACCACAAAATCATCGATATATTCCTTAAAAAGTCTATTCATTAGATCCATGAAAACATAGGGTGCACTAGTCAGCCCTAAATGCATTTCTGTAAACTCTTAATGGCCATACCTGGTTTGAAATTTTATCTTCAGAATGTCTTCCATCTTCACACACAACTGATGGTATCCAGAACAAAGGTCAATCTTTGAAAATTATTGAGCTCCATGTAGTTGGTCAAATAAATCAACAATGAGAGGTAAGGGATACATGTTCTTTATTGTTATAGCATTGATTTCCCTATATTCGATACATAACCTCACAGATCCATCTTTCTTCTTAACAAAAAGTACAGGGGCTCCCCATAGAGAAACACTAGTGTGAATAAATCCCATAATAATATATTCCATTAGTTATTTCATTAGTTCAACTAATTCCATAGTGGCCATTCTATAAGGGGTCTTCGATATAGGCCTTGAACCTAGAATTAAATCAATGGAAAACTCAATTTCTTGCTCTGGAGGATGTCCAGGTAAATCTTCCGGGAACACATCTATATATTCTTTCACAATAGGTAAATCCTATATTTGAACATTCTTTTATTCACCCACAATTATTTCATTCTCTTCCTACCCGATAATTGAATTTAGTTCAGCTATTGGGGGTGGATCTAGATAAGAATCAGGTGGTGATGATTCTGCTCTAAGGATAAGGTGTTCTTTTTCATCATCATAAAAAATCATAACCTCCTTCCTCTTACAACAAATCATCACATCATGGTCTGAAAATACAATCCATAACAAGGATTATATCATATTCAATCATGGGTATGATGATGAGATCAGTAGATAAAGAACAGTTATATGCTCTGATGGGGATCAATTCACAATACTTTATTGTAATGATACTTCCCTTAGGACTTTTGACTGACAACTCCCTTGTTAAATCAAATTGGATATATCAAATTTTCATAGAAAACTCAGAAGATATTAAATAATGCGATGATCCAGAATCAAATAAAGCATTTTCTAATCTTGAGGAAACCATTAAGTTACCTGCCACCACGTCTTTCGGAGATTCTACCTCAACAGTAGTGATAGCATAATATTGGCCTTGATCCCTTGGCCTTTTCTGAGGTATGTTACCCAGAAACTTAGGATATTCATTTTCATAATGTCCCATCTCCATAAAAATGTAGCATTGAACATAGGTAGATTCTTTCTTCCCCTTGAAATCACGAGCTTGGTGGACTTTTTCACCACACTTGTAACAGACTCACATTCCCTTCAGGAAAGTACCGGGGTGTTTCTTCCCACTTATACTATAGGATGGATATTCAACTTTTCCCTTCGTCCCCTTATTTCCATTTCCATAGTGATATCCAGATCTATTCTTCTCTTGCATTGATTTAAAGTCATAAGACTTAGATAATTCTTTTTATATCTTGATAGCACAAGGGACAATATCTTCGTACGGCAAGAAGGATTGTGAGACTAATGCTCGACGAAAAAACGGGTGTAACCCATCAAATAAATGATCAAAATTACTCCTTGGTTTACGTATATAATTTGTTGCATGCCTCTCTAACCTTGTAATGTTAGCCTCATAATTTGCGACATTCACATCCTACTTTTGTCTCAATCTCATAAATTACCTTTACATATATGCTCAATGGTCACGAGGAAAGTATTTTCCTATGAAAATCTCTTTGAAATCCCTCCATTCCATATTTTATACTTCATCATCTTCTTGGGTGTATTAAATCAATGACCACCATTGATCAGCATCTCTAGTGAGGCAGTAAACTGCCATGATAACATTTTCCCTTTCACTACTCCCCAAGGCATGAGATATTTTCTCTATGGAATTTATCCATTGCTCAGCTACTAATGGATTTGAACTCCCATTTAATTTTGGTGGTTTTTTCTTCATGAAGTGATCTAACATTGATCCTCCATGTTGTGGATCTGGGTGCTCCATACAGGTAATATTATTATTCATAACTTGAGTTAGTTGTCCATGTATGGTGGTTAGCTGGTCAGCACCAGTTTCATCACCATCTCCACTATAATTATCTTGACCAGGAGATCAATCCCTACATGGAATGCATGCATTGATATGGATTCCATTTCTTCCTCTAGGCTCCATTTTTAAATAATGGCAAACACTATATTAGTTTATGAAGCGCAAAACATAAATCGAAACTTGTAAAACCCTTAACATGAATTGAAGAGTTTATGGATATAATTCATAATCATAAACATGTTTTCTTTGAGCAAGTATATACTTATAAACCCTTCATAATGGTTTGTAAATAATTTGATAATTATCCTATGAATATCCATCGGGAGTGTCATAACCAAGAGTGCAGCAAGGGCCATTGTCGTGCACCAGTTCCCATTTGTGTATAGCTCAAAGTGATGTTTTTGTGTTTTGTACCTAGGTACATCTATGCCAGAGCCGCCTCTACCTACTCATATCCAGACATGGATGTATTTTTCCAAAAGCTCACAAAATCTCTACAATACCAAAATTATAGGAAGTTCTTCTATACTAATCCTCAAAGTCCATATTAGGTCTATGTGCTCTAATCAGAGTTTCTATAAATCTAACTTCCAAGGTTTGTACTAAACTTCCTCTGATACCAACTGTAACACCCCAAGCTCAATTACCAACAGTCCGTGCATTATTATATAACATTTGCATGATCACAAAATATCATGTCTCGAATGACCTATTAGTTTAATAGTCTTGGAATCACTAGATACATTCATAAGTCTTACATTACATCATAAAATGAAAACTACAACAACATCTTGTCTCCATAGACCACACTCATATCTCCTCATAATATCCCTACAGTCATTCATAAAATACTTCTACACATCCTGGGAAAAATAAATCATAGAAAGGGGTGATCTCAGATGCCCAGTATGGATAACAATAAAGTGGGAACTTTCATAAATAAGCATAAACATTTATGACAATGTATAACTAAAACAAATGCCTTTTAAACATGAACATCAACATAATATGGTAGAAATAAAATGAAATAATTTCATTTACTTATTCAAATGGATATTCTAATAGTCTAATAATCACATGCAATATCAAAAACCACTTTCATAATGAAGGACTAAATAATGCAAGACAATCATAACCACAGATTCAAGGCCTTGTGCCAAGACTACAAATAAGATTTTGTCAAGGCCTTTTTCAAAGACACTAGTTTGTCTCATGAGACCAACTGATGCATCGAGGAGATATAGAGGGCTCCACCCATCACTTATTAAGTCCAATTCATTCCTCATATGTATAGGTTTAAAAATAATATAAACATTCGTATTAAAAATAGAATACGAAATGTCAATACTTTCTCCATAAACCTTGAATCGTATAAAAATAACACATCCATATCAAAAATATCATAAAACCATAAATAAAATATGGAAGTTTTGTATCATAATAAATCAACTTCAAATAAGCTTAAAATCCATCAAAGGATGTTGACATAGATGAAATCAATACTATTTGAGAGAAATATCCCTTCTTTTTTAAATCATTTAAAAGTCGCATAATTATAAAGGAAATCATTTACATTGAAATATTTCTTATAAACCTATAAGTGATGATTAAATGATTTTATAAGATTAGAAAATAGCCGCACCTTCCATATAAGTTAAAAATTACATTCTTACCATAAATTTTTTCGAAAAGGTTAAAAAGGACCTTGTTTGGAAAACGACAAAAATATTCATTTATAAACATATTATAAAAAGTCAAAAAGGGTATAAATGAATTTAACCCATAGTATATAAAATAATATTAATTATTTGAAATATATTTTTATGAAACATGGATGTGGATGATAAAGAGGTCTCGGTAGATAATTACGTATAAACCACCTTGGATAATGAAGAGATTGGGAAATAAACCCTTACATTGTACTTTTCCTTGGTCAAGGGAAGATTAACCTCTTGTATGATGGTGAAATAATTGTTATTAAATTATAAAAGAATCATATACATTAATATGATATCATATATGATCTTTTAACATTACTTTGTTAATAATATCTTTGAACTATCGTCATTTTTTGTGTTAACTAACTCGTTTTATTTTATATGTTTTGATACAGAATCCATGTTTGTTATGGATAGGTTATATATTATTCATATACAGAATGATATCATGTGCTTAAAAATTATTTTCATTCATAAAATGAGAATTAGAATTGAATGGATATGAATGGGAATGAATCTCATCGCGTTCGTGAAGATGGTAGTCCGTACGTACGCACAAGTGACAATATCATTCTTTTGATATTAACATAATATATAATTATATGGTATATCATATATACATAATAATTATCATGTTATATTTATTATTTTCATCAATTACACATCATTATTATACTCATCCAAATAATAATGTTTTGAATAACAATTACACAACGACGTCGAGACGGCAAGACGTACGTACGCACGTATGGTGAGATGTCATTAAAAAAAGGATAGAATAATGAATATGGTTGTAACATATTTATAATAACATCACAGTATATAGAATATACGGTATTTATTTTTTTATAATGGAAATAACAATGAAAGAATAAATTTAAGAAGAAAGTATCTTGAAAGAGGGTGGTGAAATCATTACCTCTTCTTCGTGTTCTTCCTTTTGATTTGATCAAAAGGGCTCCATAAGTTGTCTTTCTGACAAAAGGAAGGCCTATAGAATGAAGTGAGGTATGTTTGTATGATATTTGGGCAGATTTTGGCAGAGCCAAAATGATTAAATGGTGTGAAGTAGAGAGAAGGTGGGGTTTTCTTTTATAAGAGGGGTGAAGGGAACCTTAGGAAAATCTAGAAATATTATTTTATAATAAATTCATATTCGGTTTATAATGTCACAAAAGTGGATTATTTAAACTTTTAGGTGGTTATAGGTCAAAAAGCACTCAACAAATAGGTTTTAGATAGTTATGGGTAACTATATTAACTTTATCTTTTAGTTTTAACTCTTAGTTAATTAGTTTGACATTTACCATGTATCTTTGTATTTTTATATTATATTGTTAATAAACTTACTATATACTTGAAATTAACCCCCAAATGGTCCATTAATGATACAAATATCATTATATAATTAATTTTCAGAACCCTAGATTTTTAGGAATATAATATCAATCAGTAATATAATATTTTCTCTAAAAACTCTTTTATGACAATTTTGACACTATATAATAATTTATTTTGTTAAAGTTTTAAAAACATTATTAATTAGAACCAAATTATTTTATGTCATCCTAAATTATCATATTAACCAATAAAATTATTGTATTTCATCAAAACATTCAAATTATATTTATTTTAACATTTATAATACCAATTATTTGATTCTTTCATTAATAAGGAAAATACTGCATCATTATTTTGTCATAAATAAATTTAATTATTCAATGTCTAAAAATTATAAATAAACTCCCATTATGTAGGAAATTATTATAGATTTATAATTAATATTTATAGTCGAAAATATAATAGATATTACTCTATGTAAAAATAGTTTTGGTAAAAGATATATGCGTTTATCAGTTTTGTATTTACTTTAACTTAATTAATATAATGTGTCATTATCCCTTACAAGTGGCTCCATGGGGTCCCAAAATCGACACAAAGATGACCATGGTCAGAAATTTATCAACCAATAGGGTTAGGACACATTTTAGGGTAATTTAATATTATTATAATCTTATTTTTTTACCCATATTTACTGGATTTACCCTTTAACCACGGTAAATAAAATATTTACCGAAATAATTATTCAAAATTTCTAAAAATAAAAGTTAAATATTTACACAATTTGGACCTCCTTATTCTAAATATGGAATCCATTTTTATAAATTAAAAACACATAAGTGGAAGAAATTAATTTAAAACTAATTCCTATTGTCAAAACAAAAAGCGTGTTTTTAAGAAATAATATCTATCAAAAGATTGGAACTTTCTTATGTCTAGTTTAAATGTGAAATTATTTCCAATGACCGACATTTGATTAAATGGTAAAATTATAATCTAATTATAATTTAAAATCACTAAAATTCATAATTTATCACAATTAATTATTTCGATTAAAAAATTTGTTTATAATTAAAATAAATAATTTTCACTATTAATCAAAATATGAATGTTATCTGAAAAGTACCAAGAATTCATCCAAAGATAATTTTGATATTCCAAATAAAAAAATGATGTCTATATTGAAATACAATATTTATAAAATTTCAAAAAGTGGGTACTACTATTCATAATGGCTAGTTTGATTGGTTGTGGTCTGTGTTAGAACTCGAAGTTGCGCACAACACATGCTACTGCATTATTCAAAGAGAAGCATACAGTGGAAGCTTGTGGTGTTATAACCCTTCCTCGCATTATCCTTTCTCTAAAATTTTACTAGATAGTCACCAACATCAGTAATATTTTTCTTCCCTTTCGACATACCATTTAGAAATAAAGTTGGGTGGTGATCGTCCTCCTCAAATTCTAAAAGGAAATGGGGACCCTCAACTAGAATTGCCTTATTTTTTTAAGATTTATTCATTCGGGATGGACCCCTCTTATTTTCCTTCAAATTAATGACCCTTTTTAATCCACATGTTTCTTATATGATAGACACACTATCATCGAAATTTTAATGCATGTTCTATAAGTGGACACCCATGATGCTCGTTTGATAAAGAGAATAAATCAGTGCCTTGGACCCTAAAGATACAGGCCCTTGGATGGCTGATTTTCTTAGAATCTGGGCACTTGAATCAACCCATGAATCCCACTTCCCACATTCTATAGTTGAAATATTGTTTCCACCATCATCATTAGTCGAACGTGGTCTATATCATGAGGGTATTGAAATCATATCCTCATAAGATCTCACAATCTCGTTACTCGCTTACTCATATTCACGAATTCAGTTCATAGAATCAATACCTTGTTAAAATTTAGTATGCACATAGGCCTATTGGAGATAACCCATACTATAATTCCCCAACCCCATAATCCCAGAGTCAGTGCATTAATTTATTACATTGGTATGATTATATGGAATCTAATCCTGAAGAACTAATCAGTTTATCAATAGTGGAAATATAGATTACATACATGATTCCCATAATACAATTGGGAATTATAAATTCAATCATGGTAAATAAAAAACAAAATAAACATCATCCTTGAAATAATATTCAAAATTTCTTCTTCATAACTTTGGGAAAAGAAACATTATAAGAGTGAGCACAAATGCATAGTAAGGATAAGTAATGGAGAATAAATAATGAGTAAATCAAAATAAATTTACATGAAAAGGTAAATAATTGATCACACATTCCATTAAAATAACTAAATAAGGAAATATTTATATGGAAAGTTAAGAAACTGAAACTCATTCAATCTAAATCAATAAACAGAGAATCAAATGTATCCATAGATATGTCGATGCAAAATAGCATGGATGAATAATAACTTAAACTAAATGATTGAAATGATTTATTTTTGGATGCCACGTTTACTAGGTACATGGAACCAGTGCCATCCAAAACATTCATAAGATGGTTTACCTATCGAGTAAAAACCCATCAATTTTGGACAACTATTTCGTCTCATGAGACCAGCGATGCATCAAGGGGATATATATAACCAGGCCCCACACAAGTCATACATGTACAAAACATTTCTTCATATCTAATAATCAATTTAAATAATAAAACAATATGCCTTTTCAAATATCCATATGGAATAAACGATACGTATTTATCAATTATTCCCCAATTAATTAAATTACTATCAAAATAAACACCATATGTAAAATGATATACTATCTAAGAAATAATAATATCAATCTTATGGAAATATGGATATTGAAGGAAATTTATAATGAAAAATGATTACCATAAATTCATTTTTTTAGGAGAATGTTAAAAATAAAAAAAAATAGGTGAGATTGAAAAGACAATCATTAAAAACATTCTTGTGGAAAATAATCTTTAAACATTCCAAAGTGTCTTGTAACACATTAAAAAAAATAAATAATAATCCCCATAAATGAATATAATAACACTTATAGTATCATGAAATTAATTAGATTCATGATTTAAAATTTCAAATGGTAGTATAAAAATCCATATAAATGTGAATTGGTGCATAACCACAAATAAGTCTCAATGGAATGTAAATTGAGACAAAATCAATTACCTTAACATTATTTTTTGTGGTTTTTATCCTCAAGTATAGTGGGTTAAAATATGTTACTAAATTATAATAGAAACATAATCATGTTTATAATATCATATATTAACTTACTAAAATATTTTATTACCTATTTTTTAACACTCTTTCATTATTTTAACTATTTAGAGTGTTAATTGCCCTGTTTTTAGTTATGTTTTGAATTATGATTTGTTGTTCCTATAAATTATATCATGATATAATAATATAAAAAATATAAACCACGAATTAATTATCATATATGTTTAGTAAATATTAATTTATATTAATCTATAATGTTTGGAGATATGAAATGAAATGCCTTTTTTGTGGAGACGGTAGGTCGTACGTACGCATGAATGATAATTTCATTTATTTTCCACACTAAAGGAATGAAAAGTAAATGATACACATATATAAATAAATATAATAATTCTGGTATCATATATGTGTTATATATATTACATAGGTTTTCTAAAATCATCCTTAATACATTCCACATATAGCGTGGATGAATCTCACCACTTTGAGGGTGAAGTAGTCCACACTTACTCCAACGATGTTATCGTATTAAAGAAAAATAATAATTATTAGAGGTCTGTGTTATAAAAGTATTAAAGAAGTATAAATAAATATTAAATATCATATATATTATATATAATTATATTTTACAACATAATGGTCATGATGATAGCTGGTAAAGGAAAAATGAAAAATCCTCATTCCTTGAGACCATAGTTCACCATACATAGAAACAATATGTTTGTTACCCATTATATGGATTTTTGAGAAATTTTAGGTAAATAAATTATCATAGAAAAATCCTAGTATATTTATTATAGAGTATTTTTATACAACAATAAATAATAATATTTTAGGGATTAGAGAATTGAAATAAAACTAAAAAGCTCAGAGAAGTGTGTTACCTCTTAATCGGGTAACTCATTTGGGTTTGAAATAAGGTATTAATTGGATTGATTTATGATAAAGGTGAGTCTTATATAATTAGTTTAGTTAATTTGGGGAACTATTTTCTCATATCATGGTCATGTCAAAGAGGCTTGATGGGTGCGAGTAAGGGGTAGAGTGCTTTCTTTTTTACAGTGGAGGGGGAGTGACACTCTTGTAAATACCAAAAGGTATTCATTAATGGGAGGTATACCTTACCTAAAGTATCTCAAAAAAATAATTGTTTTAAAGGTTATAAAGGTCTACAAGAACTTCCATCACAAAATTTATAAATTTGGTTCCTTAACATCTAAGATTCTCTAATTTTATTATTTTGGTTTTTATTAAATCAGCTACTTTTCTATCCAAAGTAAATTAACCATTAATAAAAAAATAAAGTGAGATTTATTAGAAAATATAAATCAAATGAATTATTAATATTATATTTAATTTATAAAATAAAAAACCTATGTGTTTTGGAAATTAATTTTATAACAACTGCATGTGACACGCCAAAACATTACATAAACTCAGGTCGTCTTAACAATGTTTTTAGAATATATGTGTCAATATGTTACTTATAAAAGATAAATTGATCCATTAATAGACTATATTTAATTTTTATTAACACTTAAAAACAATGTTCCATAATATTTTATTTTTATTAATTTTAAATCATTTAATGAAATATCATTTATTGTAAAATAACATTAATTTCAATTTGGACATTATTTATTTAATTTAAATTTTAAAATATAAAAAACACATTAAAATTCCAATATATTATGTTTTAAATTTTTTAAAATGATATATTCATCTAAAAAAATACACAAAGACAAAAATTCAATCAATTCATGTAACCTGTAATATTTATAGTTTCATTTATTTTAGTTAGTTATTAACTAAATAATCACTATGATGGCATTTCTAATTATTTTAATTAAAAAATCATATATAAATATTATTAATAAATTTTTATGATAAAAATAACAAATTTATCCTTTAAATGAGTATGTATTATATAAAATATGATGTTTTTTACATATCTCAATGTTATAAAAATGTTAATGGTAAGGAAAGTTTCTTTTTTTCCTTTTTCCATAATTAGCCTTTTATATAAGAACATTCCATTTACTAATATCCCAATAACCCATAAAATTAAAACCAATTGAGTATGTGGTCTATTTATTGGAATCTAATTGATTTTGAACATGTTTCTGGGACATTGTTGTCCTTAAGATTAATGTTTAGTCCTTTATTGAACTTATTCATACATTAATCACCTTAATTTGTTTTAATAGATTTCAATAAAATATTTGGTAAAACAATTATTTTTATATAATTAGAAAAATAATATTGTATTGATTACTACCTTGTCTATCCATTTTATAAAATTCAAATCATATAAGTGATAAAATTAATATTAACACTAATCTCTTACATGTTGAGAGAAATCGTGTTTTTAAAGTAGAAACATTCAAAAGTTTAATAAGTCTTTATATCTAATTTGAATATAAAAACAATTACTATGTCTTAAATTAGATTTATATGTGAGAAATTTATCTATCATGACTTTAAAACAAAATTAAAATATAATTAACGTTACTAATTATTTAATCAAAAGAAAATTTTAACTAAAATGTAGTATTATTCACTATTCATCAAAAATAAAACTTCTCAAAAAAAATACCAAATATTTACCATAAGATAATTTTTAATTTATTAATTAAAAAAATAATTTTATTATGAATAATATAATTTATAAAATCTGAAAAAAAATATTTTTAAAATTGTTGTGCCATTAAAAAAAGGTAAAACTCAATCTTTCCTGTCATGAAAGCTAACTCAGTGTGCTGTGTAGCGTAAGATAAAAATGGAGTTGTGTATAAAGAGAGAGAAAATAAATTTTATTCTAACATGAAAATATTTTAATGTCTTGGAGTGTTACATAGACGATGGATGGAGGAACAGAAATCCATCCAATATTCAAAAAATACCCCTTGTTTTCTCAGTTACTCATTATCTTTCACAATCCATACAATGTTTATCAACATTTTGGAAAGATAAATTTCATAACTAATGCATTTAAAAATATAGTGTAAAAGTTATTGTGATCTATTTTCATAACAAAAGAACCTACTGACTAGGTTTCTAAGCATCGTGATAATTGGATAGTTTTAAAACGGAAGCAGAAAGCCTGGAAAGCATACCGAGATTAGTGTTGTTAAAGGATCACACCAAGAATGAAATTAAAATTACCATTAGAAGATGAATAATAAATAACATTTGATGAATAAATTTTTTTTAGTCGAATAAATTATAATATCATCCTCAGTCTCACATCAGATGAGAATATGGTGAGGGTCTAGAAGCCTAGCTACAATGTGATGTTTTAAACCCCATAAATCATAGATGAATATGTTAAAGGAATGGAAGGAGGGTATATTCTGACCAAATTGAGACACCAGTTAGTACTTATGTAAGTATTAATCCCCAGTTAAATCCCTAAGTAGTGATTTTTACTAAGGGAGGCCCCGGACAAACGAGGGAACTTTGGGGTCAATCTTGATGATTGACAAGTTTGTATCATAAAGTATGATATTGTGAATACTTCTAATTTTATTCAATGTTATAGGTTGTGATATGGGTGATATCATTGGATATTATGAACTCTTTATTTTCAATAAAATATAGTATTGGATTGTAATAAATATATAGAAGTTAACTTTAATTATCATTGGGCTATGCAAAAGTGTCATCTTAGCCATCTGCATATGATGTCACAGATTCCAACTATTATCACTTACCCTATAACTAGCTATAATTTAGATTATATATATATTAATAAGTTATCAACATTAGATTTAATGGTCATTTCACGTATTAATATAGATATTTGTTCATCAATTATCAGTTGATTTTGAAAACCTACAAAAGGAAAGCAGTACCATAAGATTAAAGCGATGATTTCAATGTATGAATCCCAAATGACTTAGACAAGATAAAATGGTTCGATAATGATAGATAATTCATTATATCAAATTTAATATAATATTAAATCCAAAATTAATGAAATTTAATATTATTCCTAGAAATACATATAATTTATAACTAGTTTAGAAAAGATAATTTTTAATCATAGTGAATTGGATATTTTCTTTCCAAAATAAAAATTTACAAAGTTTTTATTAATATTTCATGTTTATAAGAGAAATAATATATTTATATATTTATTTATTACACATACATATTTATACTTATTTTTTTTATAAAATGTGAATATTTTTTATGTTTTCATTTTTTTGATGAATTTACAATTATAAAATTTTCTAGACATGCATAATATGATTAGAATGTAAACATAATAGTTTTTTTCATTTAAATTTATTTTAGTTTATAATTAATGTTATTATATTAAATTTAAATATTTAATATAGTATATATATGTTATTCGATACGGTTATGATGGAATTTTAATCTCTCTTGAGAAAACTATCTCTCTATAGAGGGACTTGGGTAAAACATCTCACTGGTCTGGTGGTTTATGCCTATTTTATAGAAGTGGGGATTGACTATTTGTGTGTATTGATTTACTCATATATAGATTTAAAATTTAATATAATTCTATGCCACCACATGAAAATATCATATATCTTATAAATAAAATGAATTTTGATATGTGTAAATATGTTTCGATTCTATTTTTGAGTAAGTAACACAAACTATGAGTTTTATGAATATTAATTCCTTAATATGGTTTTAAAATATTAATTTTGGGGATTGAATAGGGATTCATAAACAAAATAATTAAAATATTGCATTCATTATTTAATAAAACAAGAGATAATAAATATTTCATTGGATGCAGTAATTGTGGATTTAATATGTCTGTGATGTATGTCAAGTTGGTAAAAAATAAATATAAACTCCACAAAATACTAGGTGTGAAACTTATTCCAAAGAAAAAATGGTTTGAGACCTCAATCATCCAATTGGGTTGGATGAAGCCAATGTATAGTTCCCATAGGTTTCCTTCCATAGGATATATTGGATGTGTCTAAACCAAAGTATCAGGTAACTATATATCATGGGGATCATTGTGTAACTCTTTTAGCTAATAAACCATAATATATATATTAAAAAAAGAATAGAGTTGATTATTATCTATATAATAGATTTTGAAAAATATTTTTCCCACTAAACTATAAAAGAGTCGTATATTGTATTCTATTCATCATAGATTACCTAAATTAGCTGGTGTTATTAGTTTCACACAAAAGTAAGGTCATCATTTAATGTGATAATTATTTTTAGATAATAAAGGTAATTTTTATAGGGTCATCATTTCAGTGGAGTACTTTTTTAAAAAATATCAATTGGAAGATATAAAACAGTAATCTTATAAATGGATAGTATTTATTTTATGGAATAACATGAATCATGTTTATCATTTTTAGGACACATATAGGCATGACCAATAACATTATTCTAAACCTCTATATAAGTTTCAAAAGTGTTCTCAATGAGCTTCATTCTATGTATATAAATGTGATAGTTATATAAATAAATATATTTAGTATTGTATAATATAGATAAAAAACTAGGTGATCATTTGACATTTTTTATCACAAACAAACACTCATAGATATTATATAATTGAATAAAGGGAAAATAGATATATGTTTTTGAAATAGAAAAAGTGTTTATGTATTGTAGGTTGGTACTTATGATCTATGTCTACTTGGTGGATTAATTCTGAAATTAAAATATTGTTATTATGTTCCTTCCATAAATAAAAAATTATTCCATTAACTGGTTTATAAAATATTATATTTTCATTATTTATTATGGATATGTTTTATTCTATATATATGAATGAAATATTTTATAATATTAGGAAAAGTCAAATGGTTTATACAATCTAGATATGGATAATCATATCTAAAACAATTAGAATAAGATGGTTAAGGATAAATTTATTCCCAACTATATTTGGATTCATCATTTAGAAAATTTATAAAAGAAAATAATTCAAATGATCCATAAATATTTATTTTTGGAATAATATTATTATGAACACTTGACAAAAAACAAAAAATATCAGGAAATATGGTCAAAAAACCTTTTAGTGGAAAAGGTGAAAGGGATAGTTTATTATTATATCAAAATCATTGTTGTGTATGTTTAATAATGAGTACTAAATAAAGGTTTATTTTATGTTACTTTTTAATATTAAAATGATTAATTTATTCATTGTAGTTATGTTTTTCAAATGGGACATGATCTCAACTATTTTTAAAATTTCAATCTTTTTCAGAATGATTTACATAATCAACTAGGTATGATTATTATGATTTTTTGATAATATTGATTTGGTAAATTCTTAATTTCAGAATTGACTAATCCTTGAAGGGATTAAGGAATTTATTCATAACTTACTCCTCCAAGAATATCTTAGTGAAATAGTTCGATATAGAGTATGAATCATACCCTATTAGATACGGTTCAATTGATGATGAGTCACTTTGAAAATCTTATTTTATTTTGGGGGTATGGTAAGGAAACTGATGTATTCAAATTTACCTCATTATATATAATATAATCATATAGACTCCATATGTGATATTAAATGGGAAATATCCTAATTTTCATTTTATGAGGATTTTTTGTTTTGAATCATTATTGGGCTATTTTGATTCTTATAAATTGACCTTATGTCAGATAATTTGTTATTCATTGGTTATCATAAAGAAATAAACAGATATTATTTCTATACTCCAACTAAAAACCTAATGTTTGTGGATCAGGATTGTTTTTTTCGTTATAATGATCTCATAAATAGAGGAATCAGGGGAAGTGATGTTGAACTTAAATATCTCATGGCAAAAAAATAGTAAATATTCATAAGATAGAAGTCAAGTCGACTCCAAAAGAGTTATTAGGGAAGAATCAAGTCATTTTTTATAAGAACCTCAATGGTTATTTAGGTTTCATCATGATACTGAGCGATATAAAATTTTATGGAAAAATAAGATTAATTAATATTTATATATGGAAATCCTTCTTCCTATTAAGGTTACATAAAGAATTAATAATATAATAAAATTCAAATTTCTATGAATTTTGAGATTGAATCCATATATACATACTATGGTTAGAACATAGTGGATGAACCTAACTGAGTGTACCCATATGGTGGAAGTTGGTTTTCTATGTTTAGAATCCATATATACATACTATGTTTAGAATCCATATATACATTCTTGATGGAAAAGAGTTTAAAATGCATTCATTGTATTGACTATTATGTAACATTTTTCTATTTGTAATGATATAGGCTGTCCATATATTCATTTCTAATAATAATCATTTTGATTATAAGATAAATCAAATAGATTTAAAAAATTATTTATTTAATGAGAATTTATTTGAGGATGTGTATATGTTAAATCCTAAGTGTTTTCAGTTTTCGAATGAGTCTAATATGGTTTAAAAGTTGAAATAGTTTATTTATGGATTGAGGCAATCTTATTAATGTTTGAATATCTAGTTTAATGACGTTTTTACGAAATTTAATTTTATAAAAAATACAGATTATTCTTGTTTATACAAATAGATTTGTGGGAGTGTGGTGGTGTTTCTGATATTTCATGTTGATGGAATACTTCTTGTTAGAAATGATTTCCCAACATTACATTTTTAAATATGTGGTTGGGGAAATTATTCTCAATAAAATATATGGTTAAATTATAATATAAAATGGGAATGAAGACATAATGAGATAAAATAGTGAGGATTGTTGTATTGATTCAAATCATATATATTGTTGACGTTCTAATATATTTTATTATAAAGACCTATAATAAATGTTCTTCTCCAATGTTTCATCGAATGAATTATAGAAACATTAAATATCCTTATGAAGTGTTAAAAAAGATGTATAATACTACTTGTGTACTTTATAAATGATTTATCATGATTCAATGTTTTTTAGTCAATCTAATTTCACTTATTTGTGATAATGATAATAATATGCCAACCCAATCCGAGTGAGAGTAACAATATTGCTTTTCATAACAAAAATATGTATATTAGAATTAATAATTATTTGTTATTAGTCCTTAGAAGATATTATGAGTTGTTATAAACTTTTTCAGTAATTTTATATTCCAACATAACAAATATTATATGATACCTAAATATGGTTTTATGTGTTTCCTTAGTAGTTGAGACATAATTTGGAAGAGTTATAGATAAGCCATCATATTATACTTGACATAAAATCCATATTACATAACTACATAATATGATTCTAAGGAATTTAAATGGATCAAGAATTTTATCACTTGAATTGTTTTTTTAGAATTTAGGTAGAAAATGATATTTTATTTGAAATAATGAAGTTATTTTTTAGGATAAGGATCCTTGATATCCCAAGAAGTTCAAACATATCATTTTAAACTACCATATCATTAGATGGATCATTGAGATAGGTGATGTGAATATATTTTTATTGGATATAGAGAAAAATGCAGCAAACCCTTCAATGAAAACATTGTATAAGAAAAATCATGAATGTAACACCTCTGAATATTAAAATAATAAAATTATGTTTGATAGAATTGAAAACACACGGCACTGAGATTAAAAAATAATGTAACACCCTCATACTTTATAATATATTTCTTTTAAAATAAATGTAATATCTTATATAGCTAGTTGCAAACACAACCATGAGATTTTTATATTCGATAAAATGTTCAATACACAACATTGATATTAAATGACCCATCATATATATCACTTTTGTAAATTAGAAATTAAATTGGTTGGTATGAGTTGAAAAAATAGTAAATATTATTTATGAATGTTAAGGTAAAAATGGTTTTAATTGGTTTTAAAATAAAACAAAAAGGGTAAAAATGACCCAAAAACATCTCCAGCACCCATTTACTATACATATTTTGACCTCACTTCTTCTATTTTCTATAATAGACCATTATAGAGGATTTTTGATTGATAAAAATTTGTGTATAGTTGAATATTTTCAAAAAAATTAAACGTGTGCAACTCACTTCACTTATAAAAGGTCACCCCCCCCTCTCTTCTTCACACCTTGAAAAAAAATTCTTCCAATAAATACACAAATAACTTCCCAAATTCCATACCCTCACCCTATATGCCTTATTTTGGGCATAAATCTATCATATGAAGGATATATTTCAAACCAAATTGGGATACCCTAAGGAGAGGTAATGTTCATTAATGAGCATCATTAGTTTTTCCTTTCTATACCTCCATCAATTCATATTAAACAATGATGATACAATAACCTTGGTTTCTTACACATACTAGTATTTTTTATAATATTTTCACGACCATCAACTATCTCCACTTCCATAAAATGGGTAATGAGACCATCATCCATGTGTATGGAAAACTACCGCTTTGCGAACCGATGTCATTCTTTCTCCCATTAAAACCATTCATGGTTGGGTATGATGATAGATAAAAATTATATATATAATTTTTGAAAAATATTTATATATATGGATTAATTATATCATATATAACTTTTTTACATTCTATTTTGTAGGCGATCTCATAATGTTGCTTGTGTGTATGACAAACTATTGCTTGTGAAGTGATGTGATTCATTTTATACTAACATCATACATGGAAGGTAATAAGTGTAAATATAACGAATAAATGTGATATATATGACATATTTATTATATTTATTATGATTTTTTCATTCTATAAAGACAGTATTTTATTTTTCTTACACTAAAAAGTTGATAACATCGATCATGTATGTGAAGACTAATGCCTTCACAAAGCGATGTGACTCTCCTTTCATCAACATACCACAATGATGGTATATGTAATTATATTTAAAAATAATAATATTGTATATATGGTATTATGATAACTCAAAAATTATAAAATATTACTTTCTGTCTTTCCATAATGATCATTGAAAAATGGAAATGTCACTCATGCGTACATACTGTGTGTTGTCTCAATGATTTTAACATAGTTCATTTTTCATAACAATCATCCATAATTGTTTTTTAAAATATAATTTATGTATACATATGATAATTATGTAATAAATATTTTTCTATATATGTTTATAAAATTACCACTTTGACCATTGTGAGCCTACCAAAGTCATTTTTGACACATATGACAAATATGGTCAATGTTACGACCCGACCCAACGGGGCTCAAGCCACAACTCCCGAGGCCTGTCTCTAATAGGCCAGGGGATGGCTTCTAGCACCGAGTAGGCTATCACACACAAGGGAGCCATTATCCTAATGAACTTTTAAAAACGCACCCACACACACCTCCACGCAATAGTGCAGAGATATATACAATAGAAAATAAAATGCATGCATACATCTATATCAAACCAAATTGAAACCACAGAACAAAAGGGAAAAATAGGGCCCACCAGAAGAAAACTAAAAAGGCATCCAACCTACTCAGAAGGAGGGAAAACACTACCAGGACACCTACCAGTAAGCTCCTTGGCACAGCTCCGGTAAACACCCCGGTCAAACCCACTCACTAAGCTCTGCCAAATCTGGGTCCTCCTGGGACTTTGTTGAAAGGTCTGTGGTCTGTACAATACACAAACATGTATGGGAAAAGCCCATGTAGTGGTGAGTATAACAATACTCAGTAGGCACCCCAAAAACCCAAAATAAAAGAGAGAAACTGAAAGGCAACATTCCGCTCATCCAAGCCAGAGGGAACCCATATGAGAGAGAAACTCCATCTCGTGACCATGCTCAGCTAAACACAACTAGTCAGCTCAATCCAGGTGTATTCCCATACATACAACTTGAAATTATAGATATACTCAGCTCACACACCAAGCCACACGAGGTACCAAACACATCACCATCAATGTTTCACAACCAATATAACACACTCCACGATCACCTTCATACCAAATGACACTCATCAGAGAGATACACTCCATCGATTCCCACATAAACATCTCAGACGCTCACCTGAGAGATCATGCTCCTCGGATATTGTCACTAAGTAAACCTCGTTGAAACAATCTAAACACCAAACTCCTCAGATAGGGGATCTCTCCTAGGGTCCTCTAGAGGATACCACAACTCATACTGGTATACAAAGCTCTCACAGATAGGGGAATACACCCTGGGTTCGATGGGGGATACTGCAACCCAATCTAGAATTTGTAGATCTCACAAATGAGGGATCACTCCTAGGATCCACTGGGGGATACCACAACCCTATCTAGCACTTGAGAGAATCACGCCACTCAGATAAAGGATCATCACACATGTCACGACGGTAACGACGATACCGAAACCCTATCGGGTACATCTCACGTTGTAGGTGATCGAACAGATGATGCTGCAACCCTACAGAAACCACACACCGAGTAGGGGATCATATAACCAACGATACTGCAACCCTATCACAATCCTCATTCTAAGTAGGGGATCATATACCTGACAATGCCACAACTCTACTGACCACATCCCACTGCATAGGGGATCATATTCCTGATGATACCACAAACCATAGGGAGCTAACCTTCTAAATAGGGGATCATTGCACGCGGATAACCGTTACAGCGATACCAAGAACCCGATTTAGAGAAACGGTGCTAGATGATCCCTCTCTGGGCCAACCGGAGGGATGCCACAATTCTAACAGATTAAACATCCCATTGAGACGACCACAAACCTATATGAAGTTTGGGATGCCACACAAACCCTCGTGGGAACAAACCAAGGGAGTACCCTCAACCACTACTGGTCCAAACGTCTCTAACCTGAGCGACCCGCCGCAACTCTACACTGCACACCTCCAAGGCTGATATTGAGGCCACCATCATGATCTACACGAAAAAACACGTAGGATAGGAAATTTACTTGCCCGAAATAGACAACCGGTGAAAAACTCACTATTCACTATAGCTAGCCCACGTGGGTCCCACACAACAATCCCGGAACTCATCAGACAGATCATACCGTTGCGATCCCCTCTAAAAAACACACGGGATCCACTACTCATTCATCCCAAACGGACACCCACTGAAAAAGGTACTATTCACCGAAGCTAGCTCGGGTGGGCCCCACACCTCGATCCCGAAACTCATCAAATGGATCGCACCATTTCGATCCTCTCAGAAAAACGCATAGGATCGACTATTTGTAACACCCCAAGATTTCATAGTGTGTTATTTCTGTAAAATAATACAATAACTTGCACTACACGCAACACCGAGTTCAAGCACACCATGACATACCAAACAAGCCGTTCAAAAGAGGTTATGAATAGTATTATCTAAATTTTAATCTTTATATATTCCTTATAATTTTAGAATCCATATTATGAGTTTCTTAGATATAATGTAAGAACAAATTCATTTTCAGTATTGCACTTTCACCAACTTTAAATAGTGAACCCATTTTAAATACAATATTTTAAACATTTTGAGTAAAGGGGGATATCATAAAATTTAAAATGAAACATCCCAAGTTTCCACGGTACGCTTTCCTTTGAATAACACAGTAGTGTGTGTTGTACACAACTTCGAGTTCTAACACACACCACAACCAATCAAACTAGCCGTTATGAATAGTAATACCTACTTTTTGAAATTATATATATTTTATATTTCAAAATGGACTTCATTTTTGGATTCGGAATATCGAAATTAGCCTAAGGTGAAATTTGGGTACATTTCGGATAACTTTTATATTTTGATGAATAGTGAAAATTACTAAATTTTAATTAAAAACAACTTTTTTAATCAAAATAATTAATAGTGATAAATTATGAATTTGAGTGGTTTTAAAGTATATTTAGAATATATTTTTACCATTTAATATAATTTTGGTCATTGGACATAATTTTACAATTAAACCGAACATAAACAAGTGTCAATCTTTTGATAGTTATTGTCTCTTAAAAACAAGCTTTTTGTTTTGACAGCGGGAATTAATTTTAAATTAATTTCTGCCACTTCTGTGTTTTGAATTTAGAAAAATGGATCCCATATTTGGAATCAGTATTTTCAAATTGTGTAAATAGGTAACTTTTATTTTTAGACATTTTTAATAATTACTGCGGTAAATATTTTATTTACCCTGGTTAAGGGTAAAACCGGTAAATAAGGGTTACAAATTAATATTATAATAATACTAAATTACCCTAAAACGTGGCATAGCCTTATTGGTTGATACATGTTCGACCATAGGCATCTTTGGGTCGATTTGGGGACCCCATGGTGCCACTTGTAGGTGATAGGGACACTTTATTTTAATTAGGTTAAATTGAATACAAAAATGACACAAGCATATATCTTTTAGAAAAACAATTTTTACATAGGGTTATATATGTTGGATTTTAGATTATAAATATTCATTAGAAATATAAAACGATTTCCTACATAGTGATATTTTATTTATAATTTTTAGACATTAAATAATTTAATTTATTGGTGACACAATGATGATGAATTAATTACTATAATAGTAAAAAATTAAAATAATTGATATTATAAATACCCAAATAAATAAAATATGAAACTTTTAATGAATTAAAAAAAATTTCTAGGATAATATGATATATTAGGATTGATTTAATTGACTTTGTTTGAAGTAATCAATCTGTTATGAGTTTCAAAAAAATCAACTATTGAATAGTCTCAAAATTGACATAAAAGAGTTCTTGAAACGAATATTATATTATTAATTGATATTAAATTCCTAAAAATATAAGGTTCGGCCAAGAGACTTATATAATGATAGGTTCATCATTAATGGACCACTTGGGGGTCTCTTGGATGTATATAATAAGTTTATTAACCATATTATATAAAAATACAAAGAGACATTGTAAAAGTTAAACTAATTAACTTAGAGTTAATACTTAAAGATAAGGTTAATATAAGTACCCAAACCTGTCTAAATTATATTGGATGAGTTGTTTTCGACCCATACCCACCTTAACATTTAAATAATCAACTTTGGAGCCATTAGAAACCGAATAATAATTTATTATAAACTAATATTTCTAGATTTTCCAAAGGTGCCCCTCACCCCTCTTATAAAAGGGCACTCGTCCTTCTCTTTTCTTCACACCTTAAAAGCCTTTTGGTTCGGCCAAACTCTGCCCAAATACTCTCCAAACATTCCTAAATACATCCTATAGGCCTTATTGTTATCAGAAAGCCATCTTAAGGGGCCCTTTTGATAAAATCAAATGGAAGAAACTGAAGAAGAGGTAATGATTTCACCACCCTTTTTCCAAGTTCCTTCTTCTTCCTCTGCTTCTTACTTTGTTGTTACTATTATAAAATAATAACTCCATAATCATATATATACTTTGATGTTATTATAAATATGGTACAACTATATTCAGTATTCTATCCACACTTGGAATAACATGTCACCATATGTGCGTACGTACGGCTTACCGTCTCCACGTCGTGGTGTAATTGTTATTCAATATATTATTATTTGGATGGTTATAATAATGATGTGTAACTCATGTAAATAATAAATATAACATGTTAATGATTCTGTATATATGATATACCATCCATTTATATATTATTTTAATATCAAAAGAATGATATTGTTGCTCGTGTGTACGTACGGACTACCGTCTCCACGAACGCGATGTGATTCATTCTCCATCATATCCATTCAAGTATAATTATCATTTCCTGATTTAAAAATGATGTTTAAGGACTTGATATCATTCTGGATATGAATAATATACAACCTATCCATTACTAACATGGCTTACATAATAAAACATATAAAAGAATACGAGTAAGTTAACACCCGAAACAACGATAATACTAAGACATTATTAACAAATAAAAGTTAAAAGATCATATATGATATCATATTAATATATATGATTCTTGTATAATTTAATAAAAATTATTTCACTATTATACAGTAGGTTAACCTACTCTAACCAAGTAAAAGTACAAGGTAAGGGGTTTTCATCTCACTCCTTATTCCCGTGAGATTCATGCCATATTGCCACCATTACCTTTTGTGTGGTGTATGTACTGCCCATAATTATATTCTTTGTGTAATAAACTCTAATTTATGTGTATTTACATATTCATTGTATGATACCTCTTTCATGGGATGTATGTTTCCTAAGTTACCAAATTGGTAAGGGTTATTTCATAATCTCTTCATTATCCGAGGCTGTTTATACGTAATAATCTACTGGGATCTCTTTATCATCCACATCCATGTTTCTTAAAAATGTATTTCAAAACATTTTTGACTATTTACAAGAATATGGTTCAAAGTCATTTATACCCTTGATTGACTTTTTATAAGAGGTTTATAAAGGAATCTTTCCGTCGTTTTCCAAACAAGGTGCTTTTTAACCTTTTCGACAAAATTAAGGTAAGAATGTTTTTTTTAAACTTATACGGCGGGTGCGGCTATTTTCTGCCGTTATAAAATCGTCGAAGCTTCCCTTACAAGCTTATAAGAATATTTTCAAATTGAATTTATTATTTTATAATTATGTTACTTTTAAAATGATTTAAAAAAAATAGATATTTCTCTAAAATAGTTTTGATTTCATCTATGTCAACATCCTTTGATGGATTTTAAGCTTATTTGAAGTTGATTTATTATGATACAAAACATTCCTATTTTATTGAAGGTTTTGTGATATTTTTGACTATGGATAAGTTATTCTTATGTCACTCATGGTTTTCATTTAAAGTATTGAAATTTTATAAGTTATTTTTAATCCAAATGTTTATGTTATATTTCAATCTTTCATTCAGATGAATGTGTTAGACAAGTATGTTCCGGGTTGGGGACTGGTAAAAGTAAGTCCTCCGGTTTGGTCTCCGGTTATTAGAGGAACTCCGGTTTGGTCTCCGGTTATTAGAGGAACTCCGGGTTGGTGTCCGGTTATTATAGGCACTCCGGGTTGGTGTCCGGTTATTAGAGGCACTCCGGGTTGGGTTCCGGTTACAGTTAGCCCCAAGGTCTTGGGACGAGGCCTTGAAAAGAAATTATATTTTAGCATTATGCATTCCATCATTATGAAGGTGGTTATTGATTTTGCATGTGATTATTCGATTAGTAGAATATCCATGTGAATAAGTAAATGGCATTATTTCATTTTACTTTTTCCATACTATGTTGAAGTTCAAGTTTAAAAGGATTTTGTTTTAGTAATGCATTGCCTTAAATGTTTATGCTTATTTTGAATGTTCCACTATATTCTTATCCTTACTGGGAATTTGAGCTCACCCCTTTTCTATGTTTTAATTTCCCCAGGATGTGAAAAAGTAAGTTATGAATGACCTTCAGGGATATTATGAGGGGATAATAGTGTGGACTGTGGAGACATTATGTTGTTGTAGTAGTTTTTCATTTTATGATGTAATGTAAAACTTATGAATATATCTACTGTTTCCAAGGCTAATAAACCAATAGGTGTTTCGAGATTTGATCTTTCTTGGGATCATGCCAATGTTATGTAATAATGCACCAACTCTAGGTAACTGGGGTCGGGGCATTACAGTTGGTATAAGAGGAAGTTTAGTACAAACCTTGGAAACTAGATTTAGATAAACTCTGATTAGAGCACATAGATTTAAGATGGACTTCGAGGATTAGTATAGAAGAACTTCCTAGAATTTTGGTATTGTAGAGATTTCGTGAGTTTTCTGAGCTATACATCCCTGTCTCGATACGAGCAGGTAGAGGCGGCTCTGGCACAGATGTACCTAGGGGTAAAACCCGAAAACACCGCTTTGAGATAGACTCGAACAGGAACTGGTGCACGACAACGGGCCTTGCTGCACTCTTGGTTACGACACTCCCGGGGGATATGCTTAGGATAATTCTCATTTTCTTTACAAACCATTATGAAGGGTTTATGTGGATTTACTTCCTCAAAGGAGAAATTTATATGATTATGGATTATATCCATAAACTATTTAATTTATGTTATGTGTCTAACAAGTTTGGGATTAGGTATTGTTATTTATAAACTAATCTAGTGTATGTCATTGTTTAGAAATGGCGCCCAGTAGAAGGAATGAGAACTCCAGAAATGCACATGATCCAAAGAGAATGAAGGATCATATCTTTCATGGCCTTAAGCCAGAATTTATAAGAGAAATAATCTCCCATTTATTACCATCATACGAAGAAATAATATCATGTGTTGATAAGATAAGTAAAGATTTTACTGAGTCCTATGGCTTTGAAGGGAAGAAAGAGAAGAAAAGGATGGAATAGAGAATGATGGATAAAGGGAAGAGGGAAAAGAAGAATTTTCCCATATGTGATAACTGTGGGAAGAAACACCCTGGAACTTGTCTGAAAGTAATGGGAGTTTGTTATAAGTGTGGTGGAAAAGGGCACAAAGTACATGACTCCAAGGGTAAGAAAATGGTTCAAATGTACAATGCTTCATTTTCAAGTAGTTTGGACACTATGCGAACCTATTTCCTAGTCATCAGAATATGCCGCAAATGATGTTATTGGATAATAATCAAGTTATGATACTACCACATATGAAGAGGAATGATTAGAGTTCTTATGTTGATTATGTCAATTAAGTGTTGTATCAACAATGTACTTGTTATAATAATTATGGAGTATATAAGGATTGTACTGTAGTACTATTTCATTAAGGACTTGAGATTGTGTGGAACAAAGAAAAGTGACTCAATAGCAGGTTAAATTTTTGGAAAATATATGGTTGAGAGAATGATAAACCATAATATGGTTCTGATACCGAGGTAGTGATTTTAGAATAATACATGATTGATTTGGATAAATTATATTGGATATTCTTGACTACCTTGAAACTAATTAATGATTTGTATATTCCATCATTGTTGGGGTTTAAAACATTTTTGGATTGATGAAGTATATCCAGCATCGTATATGGAATAAGGGAGCATGAATGTAATCAATATGGATTATGGTAATTCAGGATGTTTCAGTGTTTTAAAAGAATACACGATGAAGGTATTCATATGCAATTACGTGGTAAAAAGGATCTACATTATGTTTAACATACTTATAAATGTTTTACTATAAGTTTGGTCAGAAGTATTTTGGATAAAATCTCGTTTGAGATTAATTTTGGATTGCCATAAAAGGACAACCCGGAGGTCGGGCGGCAACCCGTCGCGTCCGGCAAGGCCGCGAGACTTGAACCCGCAACCAAAGGGCGACAATGGTGTATCACCTACCACTGGCCCAAGAGATGTCCTGGATTAAATAATGTAGTTTTTTTTAAAAGATCTGGTAGATGAATTATAAATTCGTTTATTTTGGAACCCTGTACGAATAGTATAAATAAATAAAAATTACGAGTGAAAGATGATTTTTTGGTAGAAATTTATTAATGGACAAAACTCTAATTATAAAGTAAGTATATTTCCTTATGATCTTATCCAATCTCATAAAAAAATTCCTCAACATTAAGAAAAGGAACTTAGAACAAAAATGTTGTCCTAGATGGTACCTTAAATCATCACTAATTTATGGCTTTGGGATTGTTGGCCTTTTCATAGCCATGTTCTCTACCACTCTCCATCAGATAATTGATGGTTAGATTTCTCTTCCATATCCATATTTTCCTATATGGACCCCCAGTATGTGTTATTTTCGGTAATCTTCATACTTTCCACTCTTTATTTTAAATAGAGGCCTCATTAATTCATTTTTCGATGTGGGATTTCAACTAAGATATTTTGAAACGTCAAAAATGTGTTATCCTAATACCCTATGTTTTGTTGAACCGATGGTATTTCAAATCATCATAGATTGATGAGTTTAAGGACCTCAATTTTATACTTTTTTGTGATTGATGACCTCAATCACTACCTATAAATATTTATGTTTTTCCTCCAATTATATGTCTCTAATTTCCACCAATGTTCTCCTAATCGAGATCATAATTTGGTGGTGACCCTTTCATTTCTCTTTTCCTCATATTAAGACTAAATTTTAGTAACCCAATTTCCGATGTGGGTTTTCCCACAAAGATATTTTTTATTTTCAACCTTTTATTTTTGAAGAACAATTTCAAATTGCGAGGACGCAATTTATTGAAGGAGGGGAGAATGTAACACCCCAAGATTTCATAGTGTGTTATTTCTTTAAAATAATACAATAACTTACACTACACACAACACCGAGTTCAAGCACACCATGACTTACCAAACAAGTCGTTCAAAAGTGTTTATGAATAGTATTAACTAAATTTTAAACTTTATATAATCCTTATAATTTTAGAATCCATATTATGAGTTTCTTAGACATAATGTAAGAACAAATTCATTTTCAGTATTGCACTTTTACCAACTTTTAATAGTGAACCCATTTTAAATACAATATTTTAAACTTTTTGAGTAAAGGGGGACATCAAAAAATTTAAAATGAAACATCCCAAGCTTCCATGGTACGCTTTCCTTTGAATAATACAGTAGTGTGTGTTGTACGCAACTTCGAGTTCTAGCACACACCACAACCAATCAAACTAGTCGTTATGAATAGTAATACCTACTTTTTAAAATTATATATATTTTATATTTCAAAATGGACTTCATTTTTGGATTCGGAATATTGAAATTAGCCTAAGGTGAAATTTTGGTACATTTCGGATAACTTTCATATTTTGATGAATAGTGAAAATTACTAAATTTTAATTAAAAATAACTTTTTAAATAAAAATAGTTAATAGTGATTAATTATGAATTTTAGTGGTTTTAAAGTATATTTAGAATATATTTTTACCATTTAATATAATTTTGGACATTGGACATAATTTTACAATTAAACCGAACATAAACAAGTGTCAATCTTTTGATAGTTATTATCTCATAAAAACACGCTTTTTATTTTGTCAGCGGGAATTAATTTTAAATTAATTTCTACCACTTATGTGCTTTGAATTTAGAAAAATGGATCCCATATTTGGAATCAGGATTTTCAAATTGTGTAAATAGGTAACTTTTATTTTTATACATTTTGAATAATTACTGCGGTAAATATTTTATTTACCATGGTTAAGGGTAAATCCGGTAAATAAGGGTTAAAATTAATATTATAATAATACTAAATTACCCTAAAACGTGTTATATCCTTATTGGTTGATACATGTTCGACCATAGGCATCATTGGGTCGATTTTGGGACCCCATGGTGCCACTTGTAGGTGTTAGGGACACTTTATTTTAATTAAGTTAAAATGAATACAAAAATGACACAAGAATATATCTTTTAGAAAAACATTTTTTACATAGGGTTATATATGTTGTATTTTAGATTATAAATATTCATTAGAAATATATAAAGATTTCCTACATAGTGATAGTTTATTTATAATTTTTAGACATTAAATAATTTAATTTATTGGTGACACAATGATGATGAATTAATTACTATAATAGTAAAAAATTAAAGTAATTGATATTATAAATACCCAAATAAATAAAATATGAAACTTTTAATGAATTAAACGAATTTTATAGGATAATATTATATATTAGTATTTATTTAATTTACGTTGTTCGAAGTAATCAATCTGTTATGAGTTTCACAAAAATCAACTATTGAATAGTGTCAAAATTGACATAAAAGAGTTCTTAAAACAAATATTATATTATTAATTGATATTAAATTCCTAAAAATATAAGGTACTGCCAAGATACTTATATCATGATATTTTTATCATTAATGGACCACTTGGGGGTCTCTTGGATGTATATAGTATGTTTATTAACCATATTATATAAAAATACAAAGAGACGTTTTAAAAGTGAAACTAATTAACTTAGAGTTAATATTTAAAGATAAGGTTAATATAAGTACCCAAACCTGTATAAATTATATTGGTTGAGTTTTTTTCGACCCCTCCCCACCTTAAAATTTAAATAATCAACTTTGGAGCCATTAGAAACCGAATAATAATTTATTATAATCTAATATTTCTAGCTTTTCCAAAGGTTCCCCTCACCCCTCTTATAAAAGGGCACTCCTCCTTCTCTTTTCTTCACACCTTAAAAGCCTCTTCGTTCAGCCAAAATCTGCCCAAATACTCTCCCAAATTCCCTAACTACAACCTATAGTCATTAGTTTGATCAGAAAGCCAACCTATGGAGCCCTTTTGATCAAATCAAATGGAAGAAACCGAAGAAGAGGTAATGATTTCACCACCCTTTTCCCAAGTTCCTTCTTCTTCCACTTCTTCTTACTTTGTTGTTACCATTCTAAAATAATAACTCCAGTATCATATATATACTGTCATGTTATTATAAATATTGTACAACCATATTCAGTATTCTATCCACCTTTTGAATAACATGTCACCATACGTGCGTATGTACGGCTTACCGTCTCCACGTCGTGGTGTAATTGTTATTCAATATATTATTATTTGGATGGGTATAATAATGATGTGTAACTCGTGTAAATAATAAATATAACATGTTAATGATTCTGTATATATGATATACCATCCATTTATATATTATTTTAATATCAAAAGAATGATATTGTCGCTCGTGCGTACGTACGGACTACCGTCTCCACGAACGCGATGTGATTCATTCTCCATCATATCCATTCAAGTATAATTATCATTTTCTGATTTAAAAATGATGTTTAAGGACATGATATAATTTTGGATATGAATAATATACAACCTATCCATTACAAACATGTCTTACATAATAAAACATATAAAATAAAACGAGTAAGTTAACACCCGAAACAATGATAATACTAAGACATTATTAACAAAGCAAAGTTAAAAGATCATATATGATATCATAATAGTATATATGATTCTTGTATAATTTAATAACAATTATTTCACTATTATACAGGAGGTTAACCTACCCCAACCAAGTAAAAGTACAAGGTAAGGGGTTTTCATCTCACTCCTTATTCCCGTGAGATTCATGCCATATTGCCACCATTACCTTTTGTGTGGTGTATGTACTGCCCATAATTATATTCTTTGTGTAATACACTCTAATTTATGTGTATTTACATATTCATTGTATGATAACTCTTTCATGGGTTGTATGTTTCATATGTTACCAAATTGGTAAGGGTTATTTCACAATCTCTTCATTATCTGAGGCTGTTTATACGTAATAATCTACTGGGATCTCTTTATCATCCACATCCATGTTTCTTAAAAATGTATTTCAAAACATTTTTGACTATTTATAAGAATATGGGTTAAAGTAATTTATACCCTTGTTTTTCTTTTTATAAGAGGTTTATAAAGGAATCTTTCCGTCGTTTTCCAAACAAGGTGATTTTTAACCTTTTCGACAAAATTAAGTTAAGAATGTTTGTTTTAAACTTATACGGCAGGTGCGGCTATTTTCCGCCGTTATAAAATCGTCGAATCTTCCCTTACAAGCTTATAAGAATATTTTCAAATTGAATCTATTATTTTATAATTATGTTACTTTTAAAATGATTTCAATAAAAGAGATATTTCTCTAAAATAGTTTTGATTTCATCTATGTCAACATCCTTTGATGGATTTTAAGCTTATTTGAAGTTGATTTATTATGATACAAAACATTCCTATTTTATTGAAGGTTTTTTGATATTTTTGACTATGGATAAGTTATTCTTATGTCACTCATGGTTTTTGTTTAAAGTATTGACATTTTATAAGTTATTTTTAATCCAAATGTTTATGTTATATTTCAATCTTTCATTCAGATGAATGTGTTAGACAAGTCTGTTCCGGGTTGGGGACCGGTAAAAGTAATCCCTCCGGTTTGGTCTCCGGTTATTAGAGGAACTCTGGTTTGGTCTCCGGTTATTAGAGGAACTCCGGGTTGGTGTCCGGTTATTAGAGCCACTCCGGGTTGGTGTCCGGTTATTAGAGGCACTCCGGGTTGGGTTCCGGTTACAGTTAGCCCCAAGGTCTTTGGACGAGGCCTTGAAAAGAAATTAATGTTTAGCATTATGCATTCCATCATTATGAAAGTGGTTATTGATTTTTCATGTGATTATTCGATTAGTAGAATATCCATGTGAATAAGTAAATGACATTATTTCATTTTACTTTTTCCATACTATGTTGAAGTTCAAGTTTAAAAGGATTTTGTTTTAGTAATGCATTGCCTTAAATGTTTATGCTTATTTTGAATGTTCCACTATATTGTTATCCTTACTGGACATTTGAGCTCACCCCTTTTCTATGTTTTATTTTCCCCAGGATGTAAAGAAGTAAGTTATGAATGACCTGCAGGGATATTATGAGGGGATAATAGTGTGGACTGTGGAGACATTATGTTGTTGTAGTAGTTTTTCATTTTATGATGTAATGTAAAACTTATGAATATATATAGTGTTTCCAAGGCTACTAAACCAATCGGTCTATCGAGATTTGATCTTTCTTGTGATCATGCCAATGTTATGTAATAATGCACCGACTCTAGGTAACTGGGGTCGGGGCGTTACACTATTCATCTGCCAAAATCGGACTCCTGGTGAGAAAGTTGTGTTTCTTCTTAAACATCCAAACCGACCATCATGGGGCCCGCACACCAAACTCATTCCCAACACCTGAAATCCGTCAAGAAAATTCTGTTGTATCATCAGTGTCTCAACTCCACTGACAGAACGTCATTTGGACACTCCGTGCAGGAGTTACGGTGGGTTGAAGCTGAATAACAATAAAATATTAATATTATTTCAACGTTTCGTAACCTCGGGCCACGAACCCGACTCATAAAATTCCCAAAGTAAAACCAAAAGGTCTGTCTCGACGCGCGTTGCCACAAAGGGCTCGTGATTTGGACTCCCGATATGCAATTTACTGGGGTTTAAACAACTCCGAGAAAATTCTGGTCGGACCACAGCTGGCACGCCGGAAAACTGACCGGACCGCCGCGCCAACCATGTCGGACCGCTACGCCGCCTACCAGATTCTGCCGCGCTGCCACTTCTCTGCCGTCGCCCTCGCCGGATTCTACCATGGCTGCCGCCGGAATCCTGGTTGTCTAATAGAAAACATCCGGGAACCCCCGGGGGAACCCCAGTGCTCCAAAAACATATCCAAAACATGTTTCGGAATCCTCGAGACCCAAACTATACAACCCTTATGAAGATTGGAATAAAAAACCCATAAAAATGTTTCAAGATTTTAAAACTCAAACCACTAACCTGTTGGCGGGTCGCCGAAGCTTCAGGTGCATAACGACACCTGCGACGCGCTGGAGCTCGATCTGCTGACAATCGGTGCTGAAAACGGATGCCCGAGGCTTGATCCAGTGAAGAACGAAGGGAGAGGGGAGTGCTTTTACATGCATGTGTGGGAGGAGGGAGGTTAGGGAGATGATTTATTTTCTTTTTTTAGTTAAAAACTTCATTTAAACTCCCCACCAACATGCCTCCGACCCGGCACCCGGTGCCGACTAGAATTATGTCGCGCCTAGGGTAAACACGGTGTTCTAAATGCAACGGAGGACTCAGAATCATGATCATAGAATCTATTAAGGAGTTATTTGAGGCGAAGCTCCTAAAGAAACTTTTCCTTTTATTTACGAAAATACCCCTGGTGGCTTTTCTCGCAGCAGGCCCACGCCTGCGAAGTTTACACCTCACCTTGGGTAAAGGGCGCGCTCCAGATGCAACTGGGCCATCTGATTCCCATTCTGAGCTATCATTTAGGAGATAACACACCCCCACCATGTTCATAGTATAAAAATACTTAATATTTTTTGAAAATTAATCTCAGGAACACAGGGCCTCAGAATCACACACCGTCTTCATTCCTAGCTCTATAATTATTCATAGAAATATTCCAAAGTCTGACCGGGCCAAAACCCGAGTCGGTACATCCTCCCCACCTTAGAACATTTCATCCCCGAAAATCCATAAGCACAAGGAAATAAACTGGAATCCCAACTGTGTCTCCCACGCCAGCGAGTTCACTAAAAAAACACCCATGCCCGAACACATAAGTTAGAGGGACTCATCCACCACATCTCAAAACTATCCTCTTTGGTCGGCACTGACTCGCCCGCACGGTTTTGATCGCATAACAAAAGCACATCTCAGTGGGGGTAGGATCCCTCTTCCTTACTCATTCGATGCTTGCCAAACAACACCCACACATGTTCTTACAAATTCCCTAAACAAAACTCGAGTAAGAAACTAAAAGGGAAGAGTACCACTAAACAGTGTCTATCAAAATACTCTAAAAAGTAGAAAGGACACAAGGCGTACCTCTATCCATCCGCGGAGCCTCTGGGCAAACTACCTCTAAAGAATGCAGCTATCCTCACCCTCGGCCACCACCTCCCTGAGCCTGGCAGAGACCACCTAGCGGTGGGGGTGGTGGCAACTGATACCGCCTACGACCACCTGTTACTGCACCAACTCCGTCACCACGTCTACCGCCCTTAGAATCTCATTTCTCGAGATGCTTCCTCTACAAAGGTTTTCTATCCACCGGCTCCCTCTCAGCAATATGACGGGTCAGAAAATCTCTAGAAATATGTCCCCGACCGTCGCAAGCGTAGCACCGCCTCTCCTGCGGCTGACGAAAACTGGCCTGCAAGCCCTGTGAGCCCTGAGCCTTAGATCCTCCATCCTGGGGTCACTTCCTGAAACATTTCCCACATCCGGACCCCTGGGTCTGTCGTTGACTACCAGATTCTGATCCAACTGACGAAGTCTCAGCTCTCCCGTGCCCAGCACTAACAGGCCGGGTCTGCTCGGCCAAAATGCTCTCCACCTCTAGGTCCCGCTCTAGCACTCCACCAGAGGTGGGCAGACACAGGGAAACCACACCTGCCCGGATTTCTCTGCATAGCCCCTTCTCTGAGGTTTGATCCCCAAATAATGGTTCATGAAAAATATCCAGGGAGTATCACGACAGGTCTGTAAACCTCTCGGAGTACTCCGACATAGACATGCCCTCCTGCAGAAGTTGCAGAAGTTCTTGAATCCGCAATGACCTCAGCATCACCAGATAGAACTCTTCCATGAAGAGCCGCTCAAACTCTGCCCACGTGATCATCTCCTCATCATGGGACCGCATCACCAAATTCTACCATCGCCCGGCCGAACCATACAGAAGGATCCCCTTTAGGACCACCCACTGATCTAGAGGTGTCTTCACTATGTGGAAAACTCGGGTAACTGCCTCAAGCCAGTCATCTGCTGCCTGGGGGTCTGGATCACCACGGAACCTTAGAGGTCACTGCCTCTGGAACTCGTACAGCGCACTCAGCCTGTGCGCAACCTCATCCTGCACTACCGGCACAACCAGGTACTCGACATTTTGTGGCTTAACTAGCGGACCACCCAGAGGTCCATCCTTAGAACGTGTGACCTGGTCCACAACATCTAAATGGGGAAGATCGTCTCCACAATCCCACTGCAGAACCCTCAGTGGCTGTCGTCGTGGAGGCATCCTGAAATACATTCAAGACACACCATAGTGAAAGAGTATATTTGGTGAGCTCACTCAAGAAGAAAAAGGGAAACCCAAAAATCCAGTCATATATGATGCATGTACCTTTGTATCCCTGTGACTAGTGTCAAAACGTCCCGAGTAAAAAGGAAGGTTATCAGAGTCTTGGTGAATGGATATGTCGGCCGCTGCACCAACACTGGAGTCCCAGGCCTAAAAGTCGAACTCGATACACCTTGACACTGCCGCTATGCATCCCAAAACAAACTCACAACTAGACCAGCTACGCTATAAGATCCCAAAGTTGTAACCTCCTCTGATACCACTCTGTCACGACTCGACCCAATGGGGCTCATGCTGCGAATCCCTAGGCCCGCCTCCAATAGGCCAGGGGCTGGCATCTAGCGCCGAGTAGGCTATCACACACAAGGGAGGTATTAGCCAAATTTACCTGTACACACACTCCCATCTGCACCTCCTTGCAATAGTGTAAAGATATATAAAATTGAAAAGAAAATGCATGCGTACATATATCCCATACCAAAGTGTAACTACAACATAGAAGGGAAAAACAGGGTGCACCAAAAGGAAACTACGAAGGTGTCCAACCTGCTGAGAAGGAGGGAAAACACTGCCAAAACACCTTCCAGTAAGCTCCGTAGCACATCTCCAGTAAACACCCTGGTCAAACCCACTCACTAAGGTCCCCCTGCTTTGGGCCCTCCTGGGACTTCGTCGAAAGGCATGTGGTCTGCACAAGACACAAACATCTGCGGGAAAAGCCCTTATAGGGGTGAGTATAACAATACTCAGTAGACACCCCAAAAACCCAAAACAAAAGAGAGAAACTAAAAGGCAACAGTCTGCTCATCCCAACCAGCGGGAACCCATACGAGAGAGAAACTCCATCTCATGACCATCCTTAGCTAAACACAACTAGTCAGCTCAATCCATGTGTATTCCCATACAATCACCTTGAACATCCAGATATACTCAGCTCACGCACCAATCCACATGAGGTACCGACCTCATCACCAGCAACGGTTCACATCCAAGAATACACACTCCATGATCATCGTCATACCCAATGACACTTGTCCGATAAATACACTCCATCGGGTCCCAAATAAACATCTCAGAAACTCACTTGAGAGATCATGATCCTCAGATATCGTCACTAAGGAAACCTCGCTGAAACAACATAAACACCAAACTCCTCGGATAGGGGATCGCTCCTAGGGTCCACTAAAGGGTACCAGAACCCACACCGGTATACGAAGATCTCACAGATAGGGGAATACACCTAGGGTCTGATGGGGGATACTGCAACCCGATCTGCCATTCGTAGATATCACAGATAGGGGATCACTCTCAGGATCCACTGTGGGATACCACAACCTGATCTGGCGCTCGGTAGAATCCCATCAGTCGGATAGAGGATCGTCACCCATGTTACGACGATCACAACGATACTGAAACCCTATCTGGTACATCTCATGATGTAATGGATCGAACTGACAATGTTGCAAACCTAAAAAAACCACAAACTGAGTAGGGGATCGTATAACCAATGATACTGCAACCCTACTACAATCCTCATGCTGAGTATGGGATCATATACCTGACAATTCCATAACCCTACTGAGAACGGTCCAATGCGTAGGGGATCATTTTCCCAATGATACCAAAAACCCTACGGAGTTAACCTACTAGATAGGGGATCACTACCCGCGTATAAGCGTCACAGCGATACCAAGAACCTGATCTAAAGAAATGATGCTAGAGGATCCCGCTCTGGGCCCACCGGAGAGATGTCACAACTCTAACAGATTAAAAATCAAATTGAGAGGACCACAAACCTATACAATGGTTGTGATGTCACGCAAACCCTCTTGGGAACAAACCAAGGAAGTACCCTCAACCACTACTGGTCCAAATATCGCTAACCTGAACAACCCGCCACAACGCCACACCGCACACCTCCATGGTTGGTACTGAGGCCACCATCGAGATCCACATGAAAAAACATGCAGGATAGGTAGTTTACTCACCTGAAATAGACAACCGGTTAAAAAGGCACTTTTCACCTTAGCAAGCCCATGTGGGGCCCATAGAATGATCCTGAAACTCATCAAATGGATCATACCACTATGATCCCCTCGAAAAAACACACGGGATCCACTACTCGTTCGTCCCAAATGGACACCCGGTGAAAAAGGTACTATTCACTGAATCCAGCTCGGGTGGGGCCCACTCCTCAATCCCAAAACTCATCGACCAAATTGCACCATTGCGATCCTCTCAGAAAAATACATAGGATCAACTATTTATCTGCCAAAATCGTACTCCGGGTGAGAAAGTTGTGTTTCTCTATAAACGCCCAAAATGACCATCGTGGGGCCCGCACCTCAAATAAGGTCCCAACATTCGAAAACCCTCAATAAATGTCTTTCTTACCATCAGGGTATCAACGCCACTAAAGACACTTCATTTGGACACTCCGTGCATGAGTCATGGTTGGTCGAAGCTGAATTATAATAAAATATTATTATTATTTCAATGTTTCGTAGCCCCAGGCCACGAACCCGACTCATAAAATTCCAATGTAAACCCAAAAGCTATGTCTTGACACAAGGAATGTGTCACCGCAAAGGGATCGTGATTTGGACTCCTGTTATGCATCTTATGGGGGTTTAAAGAGCTCCTAGAATATTATGGCCGGACCACCGCTGGCTCGCAGGAAAACTGACCGGAACATCGCACCGACCTTGCCGGACCGTCGCGCCACTGCGCCACCTACTGGATTCTGCCACTCCACTGCCACACAGCTTCCACCCTCACCGGATTCTACCATGTCCGCTACTGGAATCCGGTTTTTCCACTGGAAAACATCCAGGAATCCCCGGGATCACCTCGGTGTTCCAAAAACAGATCTGAAACATGTTTCTGAAACCTCAGGACCCGAACGATACAACCCATATGATGATTTGAAGAAAAACAACACAAAAACAAGGTCTAGTATTTTAAATCTCAAACTTCCTACCTATTGGCGGATCACTGACGCTTCAGGTGCAGAACGACGCCTGCGACGTGCTGGAGCTCGATCTGCTGATGATCGGTGCTTAAAACGGACGCCCGGGGCTCGATCCAGTGAAGAACAGAGGGAGAGGGGAGGTCTTCTCTATGCATGTGTGGGAGGAGGGAGGTGAGGGAGATGATTGATTTTGGTTTTTTAATTAAAAACATCATTTAAACTCCCCACCAGCACACCTCTGACCCGGCACCCGGCACCGACTAAAATTATGTCGCGCTTAGGGGTAACACGGCATTCTGAACGCATCAGCGGACTCAAAATTGCGATCAGAGACTCCATTCATGAGTTATTTGAGTCTAAGCTCATAAATAAACTTTTCCATTTATTTAAGAAAACTCCCCTGGTCTATTTTCTTACAGTAGGCCCATGCCCGCAATGTTTGCACCCTACCTAAGATAAACGGCATGCTCCGGACGCAACTGTGCCCTCAAATTCCCATTCTGAGCTACCTTTTAGGAGATAAAACACCCCCACCACGTGCATAGTATAAAAATACTTAATTTATTTATAAAATTAATTTTGGGCACACCGGGAATCAGAATCATACGTTGTCTTCGTGCCTAGGTCTATAATTATTTATAGGAATATTCCAATGTGTGATAGGGCCAAAACCCAAGTCGCTACAGTCAAAACATTTGACATAAACCTAATTGATTAAGTACCCATATATAACATGGAAATAATTTAAATAAAATAAATATTAAGAATGAAAACTTATATTAATAAATCAAATAATAAAAATAATTTTATTTCCCTTGTATATAGGGAACAATCTTGACAAACCGAACATGTGGCAAGGGTTTTCACGTCTCACTTTTATTTCAATGATATGTATTCCATATTCACCATTTATTTTGTTTTTTGGTATATATAAAACCCATGAATTTATATTATTATTTATATATTAAATATTAAGTGGATATACATATAATTTTTATGATATCTCTTTCAGGGGGTTTATGATTTCAATGTTACCAAAGCAGAAATAGATTTTTGTCTCAGTTTTTCTTCTTTGAGACATTTGTAATGTTACGCACCTATATTTTTTTCAATGTGTATATACATACAAATTGACATTTTATATCCTGAATCTTATTATTTCTGTGAGATTATAATTTTTTCAATGTTATTCATTGATGGGGATTACGATTAAATGATACCAAAGTGGTAAGATTCTAATGTCACAATCTCATCATTTATCCATATTGTTTATAATTAAGTCTCAAATATTGAAATACTATGGAAAATTTATCAGTAATTCACATTAATTTTATTATAATATTTATATTAATGTTTTTTCAAGTAATATTAAAATTTTTCACTCTTTTTTACTTATAACAATTGATAAAATGTTTTCAAGAAAATATTACTTTATTTATCTCTTTGGCCGGAAATCTATTTTCTTCAAAAAACATGTTTTTTAAAAAACAAAAAAAATCAATAATTTACCAATTATTTGTTAAATTCTTTTGTTTCTCATGTTTTTATTTTAGAAAATTATTTAAAATTAATTTTAACATCATTTTCAAAAACATTTCTCGTTGGGATTTTAATAAACATATGATTTGAATCTTTTTTTAATGTGTAAAATATGAATGGAATTGTATACCATAATGACCACTATTTGTGTTAAATATTATTTTATATGTTATCAAGGTTATTTTAAAAGAAAATTATTTCCAAAAAAATTTCAAAAGTTTCCTTCAAAATGGAAATGATATTTTCCAAATGAAATTTTTAAAATTATTTTTTAAATATTATTTATATATTTTGTACATTATTTTCAAATAAAAATGATTATTTTAAAACATGATTTTTTAGTGTTTAAAAATTTGTTTAAAAATGAGAAGTATATTTTCCTCAAAAATATTATTGGTCATTAAATAGTATTTATAGTCATCAACATCAAAAACCATTGTTTTTAACTATGATGTTTTATAATGATGAAATCATAACCATTTATCCAGAAGGATTAAGCTTGTTTCAAATATATTTTTATGGAACCCAATTATTTTCCATGGATTAGTCATATTTATAATATTTCTATGGAACCCATTTATTTTCCATGGGTTAATCATGTTTTAAGTAGATTGTTATGGAACACCTTTATTTTCTATTTGTTAATATTATTTCTAAAATATTAACATGAAATCAATTTACTTTCCATGGATTAGTCAGGTTATTGAACAATATTAATGGTTTATATTTATTTAATGATTAAATCTCAAAATAGACTACTCATGTTGTGATTCTTGGTCATTATATGTGATAGGTTCCCATGTATAGTACGGGGTGAGTCTGTTATAGATTATACAATTGGTGCGCCCATATAGGCCACCAATACATTGGGTAATGACTATGATCTTTGTATAATTTTATTTGAATTTATCCATATTTTTATTCTTATTATAAGGTTTATGTAAGTGTTCTTCAAGTGTTCTATTAAAATGAGGTCCCAAGATACCAAAACGTTATTTCTATGCTTACTAAGGGTTTAATATGTTTTATTTGATCGATATTGATATCACATGGCTCATGGTTATTGATTCTTATGACTTATTCATTTGTTAATTCCTTATTCCATGTTTTCATATTTGATGATACATTTAATTATGGTTATGAATATTCTTATATTATAGTCATTTTCTTTGATTATGTCATTGTAACGTCATACTCATCATATGCTCACTAATAAAATTTATATGTTAATTCTTATATTTTCCATTATAAATCATTTGATCTCACCCTTATTATTTTTCCTTTCCCCCAGTTATAAAGAATGAGGTTGAAATAATTATTTCTAGAAATGATTTAATATAGACTATGATGATTTCTTAATATGAAAAAGAAAAGAAATGTTTTGTTAAGAGGGAGAAATGTGCATTTAAGGTCATGGGAATTGTTCTAATAATGGATTTTCTAAATTATATAAAACATAAACCAAAAAGGTCCTTGATAACTTTATTTACCCAAGTTTTACTTCTGATATTTTAATGTCAAGAAGAAAAATATCGGGTCACTTTATCATCATTAAATTAAGAAATGTAATGTTTATTAATTTGGCACCATATCTGGGAGTATGGATTCTAGGGTGTTATAATGAGGGTCATGTTGAATATATTGAAATTAGATACATGGGATATTGGATGTATTTGTTAAAACAAGGATCATATTTTTAGAAAAAAAGGAAATATTCATATATCATTCACTGATGTGTATTTCATTTCTATTGCATGGACAATTTAATGTTAACGTTTATGTAAATTATGACATTGATTTGTCACAAGTTGAAAAAAATCATAAAGTATTATGGATTTTTATGAAATTTTAAAACTCTCATGAGTATAATATTGTAATCTATGAAATTAGTTTTATATTATATAAAAATAATAGACTCATGTGTAAAAAAAATGATACTTATTATTTGGAATCTCCAACCAATGTATATGACACAAAATTTCATAGGGTCAATGATATATTTGGTGGTGTATTCTTTTTACGAATCCACGTTAGAAAAGTTTGGTGAGATAACTAGCTTGATAAAATTTATACATTTATATCTTCATTAATTATTCCATGATTAATATCTAATCAGTGGGTGGTTTGGTATGTTTTTTAAAATGTCTGTGGTTAGAGAAAAACCGAGATGGTATTTTTCCATTTATAAAATGAGAAAATATATTTTTAACGGTTATTGAATTAGGATAATTAAATTAATGTTTATACTTATATGGGTCACATGTGACGTGCTTAAGTATATGGATTAATCATTGGTGATGTATTCATTCAAAATTTTTGGTCTATTTGTGAGAATCATGAATGTTTGATTTGGCCTATAATAGATTGACTTGTTACATGTCTAGTTCTCACTCAATATCAAGGGAATGTAAATTATATAAGTATAAATATAATATATATGATATATCTTGTTGAGAAAATGTTTATATGAATATTTTACTATGTTTTATTGAGATCATAGAAAATTTCGTTGTAGATTGAGGGTAAATGGCATTTTATTAGAGGTTCCTCTTTAATTACATATATACAATCAGTATTTCATATTTTATTTCAAGTCAATAATGGATTGTTGGGTCACATGGATAAGTATTATAATAAGGATTAAATTTTAGAAAAAGGTTTTTTTTCCAAAATTCTGAGTGTTTGATAAATTCTATCCAAATGATTTTTCATAGAATCATAAAGAATTTTCAAATTATACATAATTTCCTTATAGGATTTTAAATCAAGTGGGATATTTTTTGATATAAAATAAAATCTGAATATTTTATTATATGATATCCCAGGAATCATATCTATAGATATGAATGTGATATATACCCCAATGGATTGATATGGAATTGCCTCTATCATAACATGTGATGGTCTATCGATTATAAGGGAATTTCCACATCCCCCAAATTGTTTACTTCAAATATTATTTCATGACATGATTTATCTATGGATTTAAAATTATTTTTAAATTTATAAATAATCAAACAATATCATGATATACTTATAGATGGGTAGGCTGAATCAGGGTATCTTTATATTTAAAACTATTCTTTTCTTAGGTCCACTTTTCTCATTAAGATATTATTCTCAAGTGAAGAAGATCACATTTAATTTCACATCTCTTATTCATCTAATCCAAAATAAGAAAACATATTCATAAAGTAAAAAAACTCTTCCTACATTGGAATGTAACTTATTTATCCACTAAGAGATAACCCAAGGAGCATACACATGGAATTATACCATTTTACCAAGAGATAACACTATAGACAATATGTGTTATAATAATTTTTGGAAATACATTATAACACTCCATGATTTTATTTTGTATTGCCATTAAATAAATATTAAGTTGAAAAAAATACTTAATATGAAACACTAAACTAAAATAAACTATGATAAATTCAATTGAGATAAAAAAATATAGGATAAAAATTATTATATATGATAATATGATACTAGGAAACTATAATAAATGTATGAGTAAAATAAATCCTTGATTTAATAAAAATCCATGAATATAACATATTTATCCTCATGGTTCCCTATAAATATCATCATCCATATTACAACTATGACTATAAGAAAATTAATAATAAATATAATGAACATGTTGTGAGAGAAAACGATAAATTAGATTTATTATTTATGTGATGTATATATGGCTATTTATCATAAAGAAATATGGATATATGTGTGTGTGTGTGTGTGTGTGGTTGTTGGTAATATAGTCATTCCAAAAATGTTACTTGGATCAATGGTCATTTGGTATACTTGTTTCAATTCAATATAATAAAGATGTGAATTTTTTAATAAAAATTAAAATTAATAAATAATAAATAATTTTGGAATGAAAATAAAGATAACATTTATTTAATATTATTTAATGTGTTACATATTATTATTAGTAAAGAATAATGTTATGTATTTAAAAAATAAATATATAACATTTGAAAATGATTTATTGATGAAATTAATTTTTTAAACAATAAAATAATGAAATTTAATGTGATGTGATTAAATTATTTTAATTTAAAAAAGGGTATTTTACAATAAAACATTTTTTTAAGTATTAAGTAAATTTATCATTATAATTTAAATATATCACTTATAAATATTTAATATTATTTTATAATATAATATATAAATAAATGTATTTACATTTATTTAATTAATAATTTATATATAATTTTATTAAGAACACTAAATATTTAAAAAGATATTTTGCTAAATTTTTTTTTTCTATATTTGTTTTGTTTAAATTAAAAGATATAATTTTTTATAAATAAATTTACTTAGATTAAACGAATTTATAATTTTTAATAAGGTCATCAAAATTCAATATGGATATCAAATTCATTTTTAAGCATAAAAATATGTTATCAAGGAAAAAATCTAGTTACAAATATAACTATAAAACAGGGCTAAAAGGCAGGTAAACTATGGGGTAAAATATAAAATATCACAAAATATTATCCATAAAAGTGAGTATGAGTTATTTCTCAGCCAATTTTTATCCTTACTCCATTATTTTTCACTATGGATCCAATTTTCATGAAGTAAAATATTTCTTACACATTGTAGAATGTTTAATTTGAAAAATGCCATTAAATAACACCAATAAAAGGAAATATCCACCACCCCTTCCATAACACGTTTATACTTCAATTGTATCATAAATACCAATCCATTTTTACTCTCTAAAAATCTTTGTAGATGTTTTTAGCTGATAGTATCAAGAAGTAATCTGAAACCGTTGATTCTAATGGAGCGTGTATAGATAAGGGGAGACTTCATCAAAGTATTTTTCATGTTATGATATATCCTTTTCAATTAACATCTCACCTATATTTCTTATAAATTTTATTCTCCATAGTAATGATATTATATTAATATCATTATTCTCAAAATAGAAAAAATTAATATTATACTCTTTCAAATTCATTAATAAAACACATTCTTTTTTTGGTCAGTTTAACTACCTACATGAATGATTCTATACTATTTACACCATTTACAACATGAATGAGTATCATGTAATTAATACTAGTAATATATGATATTGAATGGTATTTTATTTTATCAATATGTTTCCATAATGGTAAAAATATAATTAATAATTTTTATAGTATAACTAGTTGTGATCAGTAAATTACTTGAAACATGTTCATCGTGGATTCAATTCTTGATAACCATACCCATACCATACCCCAAAAGAACATGGAACTACATGAATTGCCAAATAATAATTATTTCACTAATTTTTCAAATATTGGGATGATGAACATGGTATCAAATAATGAGGATGGATATCTCAATTGATATTCTTTTATGAAAAAAATAAAATCACTAAAATATAATAATGAAAATAAACATTATCTAACTAATACATGTAATGTCCCAAAAATTCTGTATAATTTTTTTAAATTATATAGAATTATTTTGAGACTGTGAAATTTTATGGCATGCGATTCCAAGGCTCGGAGATCCCGAAATGATCTATCAAAGATTTATTATGTTTTAATTACCGTGCGTAAGTAGTTTTATTGAAAAAGTAGAATAACTCTTAAATGGTTACTCAGATTTGAAATATGAGGTCACTGTTGCCTCAATATGGTGGGATTACCCTAGGTGCCACTTAAGTTTACTCGGTGCAGGACTCTGGTGAGAAAACCTGAAAATGGCATAACCAAAAATAAAATAATTAAATATTATTATTTTATTTTTCCAATTCTTATAACTCACGAACCGTAACTCAGATTAAAAATCTGAGATCACCACTGAACTCTTTTTGGTATACTCTCTTTACATAGATACTAACATTGGACAGCGTGGGCAACCGGTTAAAGTTAGTTTTTGGCCGTAAATAAAATAATTTAGTGAAAAATATTTTATTATAAAATCCATAAATTTTAAATGGTAACTCAAATTGAAAATCAAAGAGCACTGTTGCGTTTTCTGGGGTGTGTTTCTCTCAGGTAGATCCTAACCTCAACTGGCACGGGTCGATGGTAACAATTAATAATTTTCTGAAATTTTTTTCTTGTAAGTTTAGTAAATGCACGAGCAGCATTTTGTAACTTTTGAACCGGTGCTCGGAATTGAAATTTAACGACACTGTTGAACTCGCAGCACCGCTATACTCTTAAGGATACAATCACCCTGATCGCAAGAGGTCGAGGGTGAAAGTTAGTTTTCTGTATTTTCGTGGGAGAGTAAAGAGAATAAAAATAAAATAAATCAACTTTTTTTATTTTTCTTTGGAAACCTTCCATTTGAATTCATGATGGTGGCGACCACCCAATCCCCCATATAATATGGGGAAACCCATGGAATTCTCCCAATTTTATGAACCAACTTTAATGTGCCAACTTTAACTGAATTAACTCAATTAAATATGGAACATCACTTCTTTGTTGGGAATCATTGGCAAAGGAGATCATGGGAGAACCTTTGGAGAAATATTCTACAGCGAAGAACAACTCTTAAGATTATGAACATTGACGTTGGATCATGGTTCCGAAGTGAGTTACGGGAGTTACAAATGATGATTCCCCTTCATGGAGTTCATATCCTTCCTCACCACACCTCCAATGAACGGCAACATAAATGTTTTAAATTAAATTATGATTAAATATGTTTTGATGATTTTTCATATTCTGGATTCACAAAGATGATGGCCAAAGAAACATGGACATCATCTTGCACTTATAACTTTCCCCTTTTTCATTTTTTCTTCATGTTATCATCATGCGTTCATCAACACCAAATAATTAAGTGCACTGGAAACACAATGTTTTGTTGAGCATGGTGTATGGACGCAGAGCCCTCGTCCCGAGGATCGTGAATATGCAGTCATCATATTTTTTGTGCTTAGAAAGAAGTTGCAGTGACCCGAGGAAGAGGAGGGTGACCGCAAACCGGCCAACCACGTTGAGATAGGGCAGTGCGCGTCCATGCCACCAGATAAGCAAAATGCCACAGACCGACTACCACGGCAGAGCATGGTCGTGGCCGGAATGCCGACCAACTACATGGTGAAGGGGAAGAGCGCGTCTATGCCGCCGGAGCTGGAGACCGTGGCCACTTGTCCATGGCAGAGGCCGAAAGGTGGCTGGAACCCGGCCGGCCATGGAGGATAGGGGCACCATCACAGTGCTGGGAGGAAGATGAGTCGGGGAACAAGACGACCGTCATGCACCAAGAAGGACCCACTCTGGTGGGTCTCGCTTCTAAAAACCGAACGGTCTATTGGACTGTTCGGGTGACCTGGGAGGTGTCTTCCCTCCCAGGAGTCAGCCAGGGTTTTCCCTGCCACGACTTTCCACCTGACCGTGGGCCGTGCCAGGCCGTCCCCTTTGCAGGTTGGTCCAACCACGGCCCAGATGGCCAGGCCCGTTGTGGCCCTAGCCATACAGGCCCAACCGGACCCAGTTTCCCCTTTGTGGTCATATTTTGAGAACTGGGCGTCCATTTGACAAACCTTCTATAGCACCAGAATCCATGGATAGAGAAAGCCGTTTTGGTATACTTGACATGAGTTTTTGATAAATTTGGATTATTGCTTGGCTGGATCGAACCTAAATCCAACCGGGCCCATAGAGTAGAAACAATAATAACTAACAGACCAGGCCTCTGATTGACGCGTCATCTGTTGGGCCTCTGATTGACGCGTCATCTGTTGCGTTGGGGCCCTTATGACATGACAGACCTTTGGGATACTTCTTCGTGAATCATTGTGGCATTTGATGTTTGACCGATATATTGGGAGACAGATTATATGAAACTCGAGCGCACCGGGTGCGTGGAATCCATTGGATAACAGTGAGGCGGAGGTTGGAGATGGATAATATGGGGGATAGTTACCTATTGACTCTGGGCAGGTCAGATCCTATGTGGGTCATTACGGGGGTTAGCACTTATCAATCTAGTATGGGTCAACACTCACCGATTCTGTGTGGGTCAGTGCATACTGATCATGTGTGGGTCAGATCCTATGTCGGTCAGTGATTAGTGATCCTGTGTGGTCAGAACATACTGATCCAGTGTGGGTCAAATCCTCTGTTGGTCAGCACTCTGTGATCCTGTGTGGGTCAGCGCATACCGATCCTGTGTGGGTCATATTCTATGTTGGTCATTGTAGGGATATGTACCTATCGATCCTATGTGGTTCAAACTCCGTATAATCATCAGTAGTTCCTCTTGAGATAATATGATGATCTAGCTTCGTGAATGATCACATGTACTTCTATACATCACAAAAATCTATGTCATATAAGTCCTTAACATTATGGTACTTACCTTCGTGGTGTTACATGTGTGGTACCTCTACCTTTGCAGTGTTACCTATGTGGTACTTATATCTTCGTGGTGTACCTGTGTGGTACAAATATCTTCATGGTGTAACTATGTGGTTCTTATACCTTCACGGTGTTACCTATGTGGTACTTCTACCTTAGTGATGTTACCTTTGTGGTATTCTTTCCTCATGTGTGAGGTATTTTTTTCTTTGTAACTTAGGTATAGGTATGGGAATATACCTAAGTTGTGTTGATGACTATTGCTTTATTCATTGTAGTTATCCTCTTTGGAACTCTAGGAGACCTATGAGGGTCTCGGGGTCCCTACTAAGTATCGTTATACTATCCCCTTCACGGGCTATGCCCACACCTTGTTGTGTCTTCTGTAAAAGATGGAAAAGGTTGATTCAGGTCGAGGGTACTAGCCTAGAGGCTGATCGGAGGTGGAAATTAGATGAGATGATCTGTAGGGACGATTGTTCAATATCTATATCGACGCTTCAGGTGGGGTCCATGGTGGGTGTTCCGAGGACATGTTCTTTTACTGTTTTACTTGTACTTTTCATTTTTAATTGTACTTTCTAGTTAGGCTTGTATTTTGGCCCCTTTTACTTATTGTACTCACATTGTTTACTATATAGTTTACTTTGTGCTTATACCTTGTTGAGTGAATGGTTGTGTGAGATTACATGATATAAAGGAAATACTTTCCCAGTTTTAGGAATATAACTTTCTGGTGCGAGTCACTAGCCCCTGGCCTATGGAAGGTGGGATAGGGGTAGTTACCGCATGTGCCTCGGGGGACGAGTCGTGACAAAGTAGTATCAGAGGATTTCGGTTCTACTAAAGAACTAGTACTCTGATATTTTCTATGTGGAGAAATAGTGTTAAGTGTTTTCTGTGTGGTTTTCAGTTCGGGGAGTCCAGTGTTGGTGCAGCGGCTGACGTATAAATACATTAGGACCCAAAATTCTGATTTCTGACACACTGCATGAAAACACTTATTGTGTGTGTTTTTGAAAAGTTTTTGTTTTTAATTCTTTGGAGTCAGCTCACCAGGTATAACTTAAATACTATGGTGCAGCTGTTCTTTATTAGGATGCTTTCACATAGACAGCCAGGCAGGATTCCAAAGAGAGTACATGATGACATCCCAATGAGCAACGAGGCTCTGGTACATGGCCCTATTACACTATTGGCACCTTCGAGTGGTGTACTAGCAGCACCACCACGCATTGGGAAGTAGTTACCACCAGCCGTACTAGTGAAAGGTGCATGCCTACTGAGAATTTTGGACGAGTTTTAGTGACAGAGGCCATTGATGTTTCATGGTTTGAAAGATTTTTAGGTAGCTGAGGAATTACGGGAGGCTGTGGCTAGAGTTTACCACATATTTGGGAAACCAGTTGAGTAGATGGTGATCCTAGCTACTAGTCTTTTCCAGTATGTGACCATGAGGATAGTCTTCAGGGTATGGAGGCTTGGGTACTTGGACCATTTCTAAAGAAGGTACCTTTAGGTAGTGTGTGAGCTATGTCACTACTTGTTGGTTAGTAGTTACAATCGGTTGTACCGATAGAGGACACGTGTAGGCTTAGTTCCTTACATATGTGTCAGAATCAGATAACCCTCGGGTTATGAGGTGATCCAGACTCATGGGTGGATGAGGAATAGCTTCAAGAGGTGTCTGAGAGTTCCCTAGAGCTTATACAGCTTCGGTAAGATGACATGTCTATAGCTGAGTATTTATTAAGGCATACCGATCGTTCTTGGTTCTCGATGAATATGATACAGTCAGTTCTTCCAGGATCATACTTATGAAAACAATGTGTTTAAGGACGTCCGAGCTAGCACTATTCCTCTATGCATTCCTAACTATGTTAGGGTGATTGAGAGAACCTTTGTATTTGAATGTTCTTTGGACGAGAGTATATAGCCAGTGAATGTTAGTAGTGGGAAAGTAGTAAACTAGCGTGAGTCTCAGAGACATGGGCGTGTAAAAATGTTTTTGGAAGAAGAAGTGTTGGGGGTTGATGAATCCTTTGGGATGAAGACATGGAAGCATAGATAGGAGAGCAACATGAGGTGGTGTACATTTATGCATGTTACAACCACCCCACTTTGTGGTCCCCACTAGGCTCAGGGAGCTAGAGGATAGGGGAAGAGAGTAGTTTTGTACAGTCAAGGAGTGTGACCCAAGGGCTCTAATAATGATTCAATGAATGGTATGTGTCTACTATTAGCTTCCATATTAATAGACATGGGTACCAATCATTCCATCCTTCCATAAATTTTTTCCAAGACCTAGAGTTTCTGGTTAATCCGTTGACTTGACCCTCACGTCTGGAGGTACCTTTGGGAGGAGTCTAGATAATCACACTTTTGCTGACGGTGTGATCTGACCCATGAGGCGAGTGTTTTGGTTGCCACTTCTTGGTGGCAATGTTGAGGCCTTACGTTGTTAGTTTGTGTATTAAAAGGAAATCCACAGTTCATACTCAGATTGTCTGTATTGGGAAAAAACTTTGTGGTTTACCTACAATATTGGAATAAGAATTTTTCTTGGTTGGCGAAAAAGGAATCCCAGGAAGCATAGGACAAACTCATGCAAAGGAGGGTATAACCGATCATGCTTGATTTTGCCAACCCTACCCTCGTGGAAGCGGGATATTTGAGTTTCTAGTTCCCAACATGAGTAGAAGAGTGTGGGGACATCTTTTTAATGTATTTATCCAGAATTACCTCCCCAAAGGGAGAGATACATCTCCATTGGCTAGGTACTACCGGATTTTTGAACCAGACTTCTCCAGGGTAGAGACACCCTTGTCAACATTAACAATGAATGGGGAGTCTTTTCTGTGGATAGAGACGTGTCAGCAGATCTTTCAGAAGTTGATACAATGATGATGGCTAGATTTCCTCCAGGACTATGACTTTGAGAAATTTTATACTCCTGGGAAGGGTAATGTTATAGCACATGCACTCAGCTGGAGCTCTGGTCTATAGCTACTGAGTGAGGCATCATATCATCTAGTTTCACTTAAGATAACATTCGTGGATAAAGATGGAGCAACTTACCTCCAGTCTCTGACTGTCACTCCCCCAGTTCCTCAACAAATTCGGGAGGCACAACATGGGATGTTGTCTGTGAGGCTTAACATGCTCATATATCCTAAAGATGGTCTCCTAATGGGTTTTTTGAATTTGGGGTTCATGTCATCCTCTTTAGAGGACACACCATGGTACTAGTGGAGCTTCTGGAGGAGATGTTGAGAGAGACCATGTCTTCCTATGGGTCTCACCTCGACAAGGACTACAGAGATTTTCCCGAGAAGGCATGTTATCACCAAGGTTTATTAGACAATTTCTAATACTTTAGAGAATTAAAGAAGTGGCATACCACTTAGCAGTACCACCATGGTAGGAGTGGGTGCACGACGTCTTCAATGTATTCCAGCCGAAAAAATATATGCATGACCCTTCTCAGGTCATCAACAATGGAATACTGGACTTTGAAAATGGGTCAACGTTTATATAGGTTCTAGTACGGATTGATCATTGACCAGAATGAGTATTTCATGGGCGGTCGATACCTTTGGTGCACATTTTCTGGCATCACAAGAACCTCTAGGAGAGAACATAGGAGCGGGAGGCTCGTATCCACACTCAGTACCCCCATTTGTTTCCTTAGTATATGATGTGGCTTACGGGGAAGTAAAACCCTAATGTGGGGAGAATGTAATTTCCCATAAATTCCATATATTTCCTTCAATTATAAGCAGTTATTTCGAGACCATAAAATCTGACGGTGTGTGATTTTGAGGCCCGGAGGGCCCAGAATGATCCTTCAATGTTTTTTTAAGCTTTAAATATCGCGTGTAAGAAGTTTTCCTGAAAAAGTGGAATAACACTTAAATAGTTACTCATATCAAAAATATTAGGGCACCATTGCGCTCATGATGGCCGGTTTAACCTATGCGTGAATTATCTTTGGTCGGCATGAGCCTCCTGTGAGAAAAAACGAAAATTGCATAACCATAAATAAAATTATTATATAAAATTATTTTATTTTTCAAATTCTTATTACTCATGAACGATAACTCGAGATAAAAATTTGAGACTACTGATGAACTTATGAGGGTATGCTCTCTTTAGGTGGATACTAACATTGGTCGGTGCGGGCCACCAGTGAAAGATTTTTTTGGGTGTAAATAAAAAAATTAAGTGATAATTATTTTATTTTAAAATCCATAACTTTTAAATGGTAACTCGGATTGGAAATATGATAGTAACGTTGGGTTCTTTGGGTAGTTTTTCACTTAGACAGAGCCTAACCTTGACCGACGTAGGTCGATGGTGATTGTTAATAATTTTACAAAATTTTTTTGGCTACATTCTGTAAACACATGGGCAACGTTTTTTAACTTTTGAAATGGTGCTTAGAATTGAAATCTAAGAACATCGTTGAACTTGGAGGGCTGATATTCGCTTAAAGATACCCTCACCTTGACCGTAGTAGGTCGAGGGTGAATGTTAGTTTTCTAGATTTTTGTTGGAGAGTTAAAAGAATAAAAATAAAATAAAACAACTTTTATTTTATTTTTCTTTTGAAAAATTCCATTTTAATTCATGATGGTGGGTACCACCGAAACCCCCATTTAATGTTGGGAAACCCTTGGAATTCTCCCAATTTAATGAGCCAACTTTAATGCACCAACATTAATTGAATTAACTCAATTAATGTTGGCTCCTCATTTATTTATTGGGAATCGTTGGAAAAGGAGAGCTTGGGAGAACCTTTGGATAAATATTCATTAACAAATAAAAACACTTCATATCAAGAATGTTGACGTTGGAGCATGGTTCAAAAGTGAGTTACTAGAGCAACGAACGTCGAAACCCCTTCATCGACTTCACCTCCTTCCTAATGAAACATCCAAAGAACATCAAGGTAGGGGTTTTAAATTGAATTATGATTAAATATATTTTGTTGAATCTTCATTTTATGGATTCACAATGACGATGGACAAAAAAACATGGCCATAATCCTGAACTTATACCTTTCCCCTTTTTCATTTGTTCTTTGCATTTACTTCGTGCATTCATCAACACCAAATAATTAAGTGCACTGGAAACAAAATGTATTGTTGAGCACAGTGTATGGATGTGGTGACCTCGACTCGAGGATCTCAAATATGCAGTCATCACATTTTACGTGCATAGAATGAAGCTGCGGTGACCCACAGAAGAGTAGGGCGGCCGGCACACCGGCCGACCGTGTGGATATAGGGCGGCGTGCGTTCGCACCACCAGATGAGTAGGATGTCACCACCCGTTGGTCGTGGTGGAGATGGGTCATGGCTGGTATGCTGACCAACCACATTGTGAAGAGGTGGCATGCATCTATGTCGCTGGAGATGGAGACCGCGCCCGCTTGGCGCGGAGGTGGCCGGAAGGCATCCGACACCCAGCCTGTCATGGAGGATAGTGGTGTTGTCGCACCGCTGGGAGGAAGACGGGTCAGGGATCCGGCCGGTTGTGACACACTGAGTAGGACCCACTCTGTCGGGTCCCTCCTCCAAAAATTGAATGGTCTGTTGGACTATTCGGGTGACCTGTGAGGTGCCTCCCCTCTCGGGAGTTGGTTAGGGCGGACCCTGCAATGACGGTCCACCCAACCGCAGGCCGCACTGCGGGCCGCAAGACAGTCCACCCGATCACGGGTCATGCCCAAAGTGATAGGAATGGTCATCCCATTCGTGGGTAGGGCTGGTTCGTCCCCTGTGCAGGCCAGATGAGACCACAGCCAAGCAGTCCAGGCCCGCCATAGCCCAGGCCATCCGGCCCGGACCCGGGTCGGGCTGGGTCGGACCAGACCCGGGCCCATCCAGACACAGGTTTGACTTTCTGTCCATATCTTGAGAACCATAAATCCATTTGAAAACCATTTGTGGCTCCAGAATCCTTTGATCGAGTCGGTCCATTGGGAATAATCCAGTTGACTTTGGATAAAGTTGTAGTACGGCCGGGTTGGATCAAACCCTAATCTAACTGGGCCCTTGGAGCGGAAACACTAATAACATATAGATCGTGAGTCTGACTAACACGCCATCTATTGTGTTGGGGACCTTATGACATGACGGACCATTGGGATACTATTTCATGGAACTTCATTGAAGTTGAGGTATGACTGATATCTCGGGGGACAGATTCTAAGAAACTCAAGCGCACCGGGTGTGAGGATTCGAGTGGATGGCAGTGAGGCAGAGGTTGGATAAGAATAAAATAGATTTTTGTTACCAATCGACTCTAGGAATGTCGGATCCTATGTGGTTCATTTCGGGGATTAGTACCTATTGATCCTATGTGGTTCAGCGTATACTGATCGTGTTTGTGCCAGATCCTATTTGGGTCAGCGCTCAACGATCCTGTGTGGGTCAGCACATACCGATCCTGTGTGGGTCAGATTCTGTGTGGGTTAGCGCTCAGCAATCCTCCATGGGTCAGCACATATTGATCTTGTGTAGGTCATATCCTGTGTGGGTCATTACGTCAGTTAGTAACTATCAATCATGTTTGGGTCAGACGTTGTATATTCAGTAGTACTGCCTCTTGACGGAATATGATGACCGAGCTTCCTGACTGATCATCTATACTTCTATACTTCACTAATACATGTGTGAGCTGGGTCCTTAACTTTATGGCACATACCTTAATGGCGTAACATGTGTGTTTCCTATACCTTTGTGGTGTTACCTGTGTCGTACTTATATCTTTGTGATGCACATGTATGGTACTTATATATTCATGGTGTACCTATGTGGTACTTATACCTTCATTGTGTTACATGTGTGTTACTTCTACCTTAGTGGTGTTACCATTGTGGTACACTTTCCTCATGTGTGAGGAGTGTTTTTCTTGATAACTTATGTATATGTATGTGCATATACCAAAGTATTTTTGATGATTATTGCTTCGTTATTTGTGGTTTATCCTTTATAGAAATCTAGGAGACCTACGCGGGTCTCGAGATCCCTACTGAGAATCATTATACTTACCCTAGCACTGGCTATGCCCTCACCTTGATTTTTCTGCTGTAGACGACGAAAAACAGTGATTTAGTTCAAGGGTACCAGACTGGGGGCTGATTGGAGGTGGAAATTAGACAAGACGATCCACAGGGATGACCATTTGAGAGCAGTACCTACCCTTCAGGTAGGGTCCTTGGTGGGTGTACATAGGATCTGTTCTTTTTAATTTTACTTGTAATTTCCAGTTTTACTTATACTTTCTAGTTGAGCTTGTATCTTGACCCACATTACTTACTATATTCCCTTTGTTTACTATATAGTTTACTTTGTGATTATACCTTGCTGAGTTCTTGGTTGTGTGAGATTACAGGATATAAAGGTAATGCCTTCCCGATTATATGGATATGTCTTTCCGGTGGTAGTCACCAGCCCCTGGCCTATGGAAGGCGGACATGGGGTAGTCACGGCATGGGCCCCTAGGGATGTGTCTTGAAAATATATGTGTAATATATTATTATAATTTTCATAAATAAAATATTATATATATATGAATAATATTATTAAATTAGTTATCAATGTGAATATATTTATTATATAGATGGTTAAAACACTCTCATGGAAGTCTTGAAAGTAAAATTATGGTTTCTTTTCAAATATCATTTTTCAAATCAAGATTTCTTATTAATGAATTTACATCCCTGAAAATATTATGTTATTTCCTTAAAAATAATTTATTTTCTTTAAATATGAGTCTCTTAGGTCTTCATACCATTATAATACTCTTTTATTTGTAATTTACATAAAATTATGCTTTTATGTAATACATTTTCGGCATGGAATCCTTCTCCTCCAAATAAAAATTATTTATATTTTATTGTGAATTTCATTTTATATTATCTAATTATATCTTTAATTCACTATATATTGGTTTTATTATTTTTGAAAAAAAAAATGTTTTATATTTTTTCTACATGGGTCATTTTCTAATAACATTGAGTCATTATATAAAATTGTTAAAATAATCTTCACATTTAAAAAATTCGAAATGAATTAATTTTACAACTGTTATATCCATTTTTATAATGAATCTTATTTTTTTATTTTAATGGTTTAAAAAAATTATTCTTATTCGCCATGTTTTATGAAAACATTTACGTAGAAACAAAAGAAATTAAAATACTCTTATTTTATATTAATTTAAAATTAATTTTTATTTTTTGTTTTATAATGTTTTTTATATATTTAGACGTTATTTAATGGTTCTTATGCTCCACTAATTTTATTCTCAACAAAAAACAACCACATTCTTTCTCAAGATAAATTATTATATTGTTCTATGGCTTTCATCATGAAACCATTTCTTTATCACGGGTTATCTATTTTATAGCCTAATTATGAATATTTTAATGTTCATATGGATGAAATATATTTGGTGTATCCTTATGGGATGTATATTTTGATTATCAATATCTAATGCACTGGTTCAGGTTTTTTACCTCATGAGGTCAAAAGGTTACGTGGGTGGTCAACCGTAGGTTAAAGGTAAAAGGCTAGTCATCCCAATCCCAAGATTATATTAGCAGCGGTCCCAAGACCAAGGGTACAAAGCTGGTTATGCCATTCCCAATGGTAATTGGTCCCATATCCCAATCCCAAGTGTACACAGGTGGTTAGCCCAAGCCCAAGTGCACAATGGTAGTCGGCTGAAGCCTATGTGAACATCAGTGGTTATCTGAAGCCCCAAAGGTTCTTTGGTGGTTATCCCAATCTTACTGTATTATAAAGGGTTTGATAGCCAAGTCCATTATGTGATGAATGTTCTTCTTTTTTTCATTAATAATTGTTATAAGTTTTAATTTCATATACATTAAAAACTCTTATGTTTCCCATCATTCCTTTGTTAGGATCAAATATTAGTTAAAAAAGATTCCACACCCCCACAACTCATGTTTTATATCAAATCCTTTTGTTAGTAATCATGATTTATCATACGTGTTCAATTGGTTGTGATTTTATTATGTTATGTTCAGGCACATAGATTTTGTTTTCATTCTTTGATTCTCAAATTATTTGTACATATAATAAAATATATATATCAATAATGTTTACTGACACATTCCTTTCATGGGTGTGGAAGAAACAGATATTTCCTAAGTTAAAATTTTTTTGTGGTTAAAATAGTTTTTCTCAAGAGAGGAGTGAACAAAAATCACAATTTTCTATTTAAATTATAGAAATAAGTGGAGGTTTTTTTTGAAATTTTTTGGTTCTAAATAGAAAGAATGAAATTAAATAATTTTTAATCATAAATTGTTGAAAAATGTGATGGGGTAGGGGTAGGATCACCATTTAAATTTTCATCATGGTAGTAAAAATCATTCACCTTCTCTTCTAATTGAACAATAAATGAAAGGCCTATCTATTGAGTTTTCAATCACTTTTGGTTAAAGAGAGTAATGGAAACCACTCCTGTGTGCAATAAAATCAGTATTCCATCCCCAAACTACTAAGGCATGTCCCAATTCATAATTTTTTTTCTCATTATAAATCTTGATTTAGTTAACTTATGGAAAGAATATTCCAATTATCACTATAGACTCACCACCTAGCCCAATTTTCTTGATTGAGACAAACAACACTGGGAAAAGTGAGTTTAAAAACATTATCCAAAGATGGTAAAAATTAATGACTACAAAACCCTAAATAAAATAACATGAAGGGAATTGGAAATTGATCAAAATATAAATACTTCAATATATAAATATATTTTTAAATTAAATAACAATACTCATACATTAAAAAAGGAAAAATTCCCCTTCCTGGTCACTCAAAATTTTGACCCATCCATGTAAAGGGTGAAAGAGTTGAATGGGGAAGAAGATACAATTATTAAAATAATAAAAGAAAAATTAGAAAATAAACAGAAATTAAAAGTTCTAATCCTCCAGTACAACCCCTCTTTAAGTTAATTTAATACCTTTTAATGGATGTTGATGCTTGTATTTATAGAGTTGAGGGGTGGAATGTTTTATTTCCAGTTTCTATACATCAAATATTGTAGTTTATTTTTTATATTAAATTCTAATTATCGAGAATTATTCATCAAATAACTTCTTTATTTCTATCTTGGACATGAACCCTCAAAATTTCATCTTCATTGGACACTTCTACAAAAATATATTCCATAATTACTCTAGCACACTTTTTTCTGTCTAAAGAGACTCTTCAAATTCATCCACATTGGCATGTTAAATGGTTGATTTAATAAGATAAATTATACATTAAATTAAATTATAAATTTCAGGAATGAGTATTATTTGATATCCATCTATAATCACGAAATTTTTATGTCTTTATCCTTATTTATTCTCAATTAAATAGGTGGGGTGAATTATATCATCCATAAATATTTATCTATTTGATTGATTTCTATAGTAAAATGGATTTTTATATTATCTCTATATACAAAAGAAAAAATTGTACAACATTAAAAATGGAATCATATATAAAAAATCACTCTAACTGGATCAATATTTTAAAATGGGTGATTTCAATGTAGAAGTGACATAAACCTGTTAAAATTAAAAAATTAAAAAATCACATTTCGTCCCAAAATTTACCAAAAGTGATAAAATGATTTAAATCAGATCAAAATGTTCAATTTTTAGGAATTAACCCATTTAAATGTTTATTAAAAATGATTGAAATATTAACTATATTAATTATTCCACCCAATGAAATTGGAATCATAGAAAAATAAGCCTCAAAATCAAATAAAATTCAAAACACATGCCCAAGAGATCCACCAATTTGAAAACATGAAACAAAAGATATTATGAATCCTTATAAATAGTTATTACAAGTTATCTATTCATATAATTCAATGAATTTATACTTCATTTCACCTCTCATATACCCAAGACAGCTACCTCACATGAATTTTCTCTCATCTCACAAATGTCAATTTTCAACAAGTATTTCCTAATCCAAACCCATCTAATAATCACCATAGGATTGATAAATTAATACACCCCCACCTGATGTGATTCAAGTACATGAGTTTATCATGAGTACATTTCAGGTTTTTTTAGTGTATTTTGGTTGGTAGAATTTTGATGTGAAAAATTCTGAGGCATAATTAAGAGGGTCTGGATCTTTTTGAAGAAAAATTTCATGATTCTAATTTTCATTCATGTATGGTCTTATTATCACTCCCCTTAACATCAGATCCGCAATAATCATATTTGAAAATATCATGAAAATTACACAGAGTATCCAATTGATCATATTTATCACATCAACTTCTACCCAAAATTTCAGATTTTTTTTCATCAAAGGCCATAGAATGTCATAACTTATTTTGTCTGGATCCTCTAGAAAGGAACACCGTAGAATCCGAAACCCAGAATTCCCATAGTCATTGTATGTTATAAATTACATTAGAATTATTACAAGTTATAAAGCCCTGAAGGACGGATTAGTTTTGTAGTATTGCTAAACCAGGTACATAAGTTAATATTTTATTATAAAATAATACACTAATTACAACATTGTTTTTCTTCTCGTAAATTATTTGTAAATAAATAAATAACTTATATTATAAATCTAATCTAGCTAGTAATTCCATGTATATATTTCATAGTATGCTTTTTGGATTCATGGTAAAAATAACATAATAATGATGATCTCAAATACATAGTAAGGGAAAAATATTACAGAAGAAATAATAAATCCATGAAAATAATCATAATGAACGGGTAAATAATAGAACACAAATACAATATAATCAAAAAACTAATAAGGAAGTGCTTCAAAAATATGGAAATATAATAAATTGAAACACATTCCATTCAAATAATTAAATTAGGAAAAATAAACATGTCAAGGTAAGAAACTGTAACACATGAGATTTAATCAATGAAATGAAAATGAAATGTATCCATAGACATGTACAAGAAATATATCATGGATTAATAATCATTAAAACTAAATTAATTAAATTCTTAAATTGTGTATGTCATGTTTCTTGGGCAGTTGATACATTTTCCATCAAGATACAGTTTAAACTTCTCTAATTTGTACAACTAATTCATCCAATGAGACTACCGATGCATCTACGGGATTTCATTAACCAGTCCCCAACCTGTATATCTTGAATTAACTGGTCTCTAACCAATAGGAATTTATTTGGATGGTCCCCAATCTATATAGTGCATGTCCATAAAATTTAGATAATCAAAGTGCCTTATAAAATATTTGTATTTAATAAAAGATACAGGTTTATCAATATTTCCCCAAATAATCAATTGACTTTCAATGTAAATAGAATATTAAAAATGGTTTACAGCTTAAACAATAATTATATTCATGAAAAATTATACAGATATTTATGGTAAACTCAATGTTTAATGATTATCTGAAATTTAATATTTCAAGGGGAGAAAAGAAATCAAGGAAGTGAAAGTGAATATTATCCTTAGAAAAATAAATCATAAAACATATAGAGAGATAATCAGTATGAAATCAATAAAATAAACCCCATGTAGAGTAAAATAAAGGTTTGTTTCCTTTGATGAATGGAAATACTATGAATATATCATTTAAAAACATTTTTGAGGAAAATAATCTTTAAACATTCAAAAGTGTTCCATGCCACTTTGAAACATCTTAAATCAATATCCCCGTGAAGGAAAGTTTTTCTTGCCATGGAGAAAAATAATTCATGATATAATCTATAAAAGTGTTAGTAGATACACTAAACATAAAAATTAAGTGGTGTATATGGTGTACGCCTTATGAAAATAAAAGTAAGAAAAGAATCACTTACCTTAAACTTATTTGTGTTGTGTGGTCTTTATCCTAATGTATTTTGGGTCTAAACATGTTACTAACTTCTAACAAAACTATATTAATATTTATTATGTCATATATTCTCCTCTTATAATATCTTATTACATGTTTCATAATAAAATTTCATTATTTTAACTATTTCGGGTGTTAACTTCCTAGTTTGTATAATATGTTTTGACAAGTTATTTGATGTTCTTATTAAATATATCATGGTATCAACATATCCATACTATAATACATGATTATAATACCATATATATTCTGTATATATGTATTTATAGTAGTCTATAATATTTGGATATTATAAATGAAGTGAACCATTCATAAAGATGGTTGGTCGTACGTACGCATGAACAATGCATTCGTTTCATTATCATATTAAAATAATGAAAGATGGATGATATATATATATATTATATTTACGGTATTATATATATGTTATATATGTTACATATGTTTATTAAAACTATCCTTTACAAGTTCCATGTATGGCATGAATGAGTCATATCACTTTAAGGGGGTGGTAGTCCACACTTCCTCAAATTAAATTATCATATTTAAACATAATGGAAATCATAAAGGTAAGTTCTAAATAAAAATTACAAAAGAATAATGAAATTATAAATATCATATATATTAAATATATAAACATAGTTTCCATCATAACGGCCACCATGAGAGGTGGTAAAGTAAAAATGTGCAATCATCATGTCGTGAGGTAGTAGTTCACCGTACATAGAAATAGTAAGTCTATTACCCATTATATGGAGATGTGTGTATATTTTGGCAAATCAATTTACATAAAAACATACTAGTATATTGAGGATACTAATTTTGTTATATAAGTATGTAAAAAAATTATTTTATGGGTTGGATAATGGAAATGAAACTAGGGATCTTGAGAGAATATGTTACCTCTTAATTGGGTAACTTTTTTTGGTTTGAACCAAAAGAAATGGATCATCCCAAATGAAATATCTAGATTCAGATTTCAATTTTTTTAATTTTGAGGGAATTTAAATGATATGGGACCTGATATTTCACCATAAGATTGAACCTGTCAGCATACTAAGGCACTTATCCTTCAATCAACAACCAATTCTCTCCTAGAATGTGATAATTCAATTGATCTTTTTCTAAAATTTAAACATCAAAAGTGTTGGGAAGTATACTTAATTGATCAACCCCTTGGTTGTCATCTCATTTCAACTCTTTTATTTCCAGGTTGAACTCATATATCAATATCATTCAACTCACTAGCATCAATTTAGCATCACGCTTTTTCATTAAGTACCTATGAGCTACATGATCAAAATGCACAATGAATTTAGTTCCACGAAGATATGATCTAAACATTTCTAAAGAAGATAAAAATAACAAAATGATTTTTATATGGTTTTTAACTAAAATCGGACACTTCTAAGGCTCTCAAGCCATAGTCAATGTGTTCTGTCCTTCCTTAAATTAACTTGGAAAAGGACTATTCCAACTACTTGGTTGGAAGATTCACAAAGTAGTTTGAATGGTTCTTTACGATTTGGTGGTTGCATCACTGGTGGTGTAATAAGTCTCTTCTTCCACTCTACAAAGTCTTACCAACATGTACCGTTTAAATGAAAATAATTATCTTTCAAAATTAATATATAGAGATAAAAATATTACTAAAATCATTGATAAACCTCCTATAGAATCCTACAAAACCAAAAAATGATCTAACTTGTTTCACACAAGTTTCGTATGGTAATGAATTTATCACTTTAAGTTAATATTTATCCACTTCAATCGCATTTTATAAAATTAAATTATCAAGTTAAATTCCTCTCAAAACCATGAAATAGTACTTTTCATAAATTAAAATAATATTATTTTCAATGTATTTTTTCAAACAAAAATCATGATTTTTAAACAATAGTCAAAATAATTTTCCAAAAAAAATAAATCATCAAAGAAAACCTCTATGAAATATTCAATGTGATCAGAAAATATACTTACCATGGACCTCTAAAATTTACATGGATCATTTCATAATTCAAATGCAAACCTTTCATAAGAAAAGGTGTCAAAGATACATGTAAATATAGTCTTATCGTGGACCCCATGCCCAATAAGTACCTAAAAATAACTTAAATATCCATCCAAAAAACAACAATGAGTTCTCCATAACAATATCTATAGAAATTTGAAAATGAAGGGGATGGGAAAATGATCATTATAAGTGAATTGATTCAACTTCCTAAAATCAATGCACACTCTCTAGCTATTTTGAATTGTCACAGTGATTAATTCATTCTTTTCGTTCCTCAAAATGGATAGCCTAAATTTTCAGTGATATTTTCAGTTAAAAAAGGCTATCCAAAGGCTAATAATTCATCGCACATATTTGATTCATAAATTGGTTCAATATCATCGTTATTTATGTTTTAAAAGAGTGTGTAATCATCTAATGGGTGTCTTAGGGATTAAAAAATATTTAAGTGGGAAGTGCGATTATCATAATCCATGACGAGTGTCCCTTCTTGGACAATGATGATGGTTTTGGACATATTTATTAAAGGTGTCTCCAAAATTATTTGTGAGGTTTATGGGATCCAATATTATTCCATATCCATCACATATAAATCATATGGGAATAATATATCTTTTACTTTCACAAGGGAATCCTCAAGAACTCATACTGGGATGACTTTGGAATTGTTTGTAATTCAAACCACCACTCCTAAAGGATTAAAGTATCCTATTTTAAATTATGTGTACACTGAGTGAGAAAATTAATTAATTTAAGAACCTAGATCATATAAATAATTATATATATTTAAATATCCAACAGTTCATTAAATTGAAAATGTATTTGTATCATGACATTTGGTTGGAAATTATTGTTTGATAAGGTTTGAGAAACTTCATCCCAAGTTAATCATCTATTTCCATTGAATTATCCTCTTATGGGTGAATATATCCTTCAAACAAGTTTCATACCTTGGAATTTTTTTTGAGTTATTCAGTTAGGGGGATATTAATTAGTACTTTTTGTATGGTATCTAAAATTTATTTTTGAAGGGCTTCTTCTTATAATTATTTATTCATTCATCATTGATGTAAATGGTGTGGGTAAACGTTTCTTCTTCCTTTGTTACATTTGAATTTTTTTATTTTCTCCAGATCCCCATCCTATAATTCATCTCATCATCTATATTTTATTCTTATAAGTTCATTTTTCCTAAAATTTTATAATTCCCAACTTCATCATCCATCGGTACAAGTAGTCTTATTCCAGGTTCAAGGGTGGGTAGTTGTGGGAGTTATTTTCCACTTAATGTTGTTATCATGTTGAAATTATCCTTTGGGTTTTTTATTTTATGGTTATAAAATTTCCATTTATTATTTAGTAAGTCCATGTGATTATTTAACTTTTTTGAAAAATATTTTATAGTTTATTTTAGCCCCCCAAAATCAGATTACTGCTGTTTATTTTCTGAATTGGATTTTTTTTCACTAGAGGTTAGTCATTCCTAGGGTATCTAGGAACTGGTTTGTTGGTGTTATTTGGGCCTTCTGTAGGACTTTTTTTACTAAAAAGGTTGTGTGTTTTTTAATTCATTCTATAATGGGGGTTGGTTTTGGAACATGTTTGGGAATGGGGGCCTAGCTTTATTCTACTGATTTCTATGTCAATATTAGACATGGTTAGGATATCTAGATCCTTGATTTTTTTTGAAAAGACCTCATATTAAAGGGTACTTCAAAACTTTTTCCCCTGTAATTCATCTCATTGGTTAGTGAAATGATCAGGTGATTAGAATGAACCACATTGCAGAGCTAGTTCTTTTTGTTCACTCACCTCCTTTAGGGATATCTATCTCACAAATTTGGTTAGTAATTTCACCTCTAGATGATTCATCTAGAAATTTTTTTTCATTTTCCATTAATCCTTGTTAAAATAATAACATAAAGTGATGAAGAATAAACCCAAATAGATATTTTCATGTATCACATACCATAATTCTCAATCATCAACACATTATGATTCCCTCGAATCAAGCATAAAAGAAGAGGAAAATGTCAAATAATGAATATTTTGTATCAAATTTTGAGTGGCATTAAAATATAAATATTAATTGGTAAAAATTTATCATTAATGATTTATAAAGAGTATTTTTATATATTTAATTCATGCGTGCATGGTTTGTAAAATTGTGTGCCAACCATGCATGGATTATACCTCTTCTAGTCACCCACATGGTTTGGTTTCATGGTTATTCAAACCATGAACCCATTGTGATACTTTAATCTAGGGATTGAAAAATGGGTTTCTAGTTGAGGTAAAATGGTTTTATAAACCACGATTCTTAACTATTCACCACTACTTGAGCCCCTGCTACTGGTCATACGCTTTTCTAAAGGATTATCACTATTTTGGAAAACTCTAATCAAATCTTGTACATTCAAAAAATGAATTAAAACTATATAAAACCAAATAAAAACCCAATAAAACATTGACCAATCAATTTTTAGTTCAAAAACACATGATTAATGGATAAAATTAACTCATAAAACACCTAAAAAATCTAAGTTAGTGACATGTTGTTTGATATTCTTCGACCAATTTAATGGAAACATTCATTTTATATTGACCAAGGAATAAGTGTTGTAAAATAATTTTAAAAAAATTCTTTAATTTAATATTATTATTTACTTTATTATTCAATTATAACATAATTTATATGGCTATATAGGTTTTAAAATAAATGACTCAAATTAAAAAAGGTACTTTGATATGTCCTTGTTAGCAGTTGAATTTACTATTACAATTTATTATTAATATTGATTATGGAATGTATAATATTACCATTACAAAGTATTAATGTTTTTTAAAATAAAATTTTTGTACAATACATAAATTTTTTATATTAAAAATGATATTTGGTATGGAAAATGAAAGAGAGATGTCATCACATGGAGGTGGTAGTCACCAAGTAAACATAATGACATCTTCATTTTTTGAAAGGTTTTTAGGAAGGTATAAAATATTTGTTCCATTTTAATAAAAAAATACAATAACATTAAAAATATTTTTGTTATCATACTCTTATGGATAGAATAGGTTTTGTGTGTTTGAAGTTGTAAATAATTAATAAGGTGAGGTGGAAAATATTACATATCGCTTTTGATGTTCTCTGTTGTTCACCACTTTAAGACACCTTGGTTTGACATTTAGAAATATAGAATCTTCTAGGAAGAGGGGAGTCCATTTAGGAGATACTAAATTATATTTTGGGTAAATTATAAGTTTATTTTTATGTTTGGAGATGTAGAGGGGTAGTGGATCCTTTTTTAATTAAAGAGAAAGGAATATTTGGCATATAAACTCGTTAAATTAAATGGGGATCATATTTATAATGGAATGTGATGAAAATTTGGAAAATAATAGTGATAATTAAAGGTTATGGTAATTAAATACCAAAAAAAAAATCTACACATTTTTAAACATGTTTTATGTTATTTATATAATGATTTTTTTACTTTTATAATTTTTGGTTTTTACCGAGGTAAATAAATTTTACCCAAGTAATTTATTTTTAATTATTAAAAATAAAATTATTGTTATTATATGTTTTGAAACTAATGATTATATATATTTAATTAAATTTATAAAATAAAATATCTTTTTTAAGAATTTTATTTAACATTAGCACATGTAATGGGTAAAAACTATTTGTTTGAAAAAAAATTGTTTCTTAAGAATAACAGTTATTTCTAAGATAAAATTATCAATTATATTGAATGTATTGAAATTAAAATTTATATTATTATTAAAATAATATATAATTAAGAAAAAAATAATTTGAAAACATAACTCCACCTTGTGAAAATTTTATTAAAAGAAATGGATGAATACAGTTTTCATCAAAATATCACCTATTCCAAAAATATTATTTTAAAATTATTAATTTAACTTTATAAAAAATATTTTTTTTAAAAATATTTCTAAAACTTTCATCTAATTATTTTATAATAATTTCATAAAAGTTAAGTATTAGTAAAATCAGATTTATTTTCTATTCATCTAAAAGTAACTTATTTTAGAAACATCCTAAAAATCATATTATTTTTATTCAAAATCCAAAAATGTTTTAATTATTTCAAATTAAACTTCTAAATAATATAAATTCTATATTAAATTAAAATAAAAATATAAAGTGAAAATCAGTTTTTATAGTTAAATACCTTTTGTTATATTAACTATTATTTTTGATGTACATTAATAATTAATGTAGTATTAAATTATTACTAATATAATCAATATATATTTTTATTATTAAATCATAATTAATTAATTTCCTTGAAATAAAACTCTAATTTCCAGAATGTATATTCTCTAAGTTTAACGTGAATTGAAAAAAATGGAATTTTTAAATGTATGATAATTAATGATATATATATATATAAGTTTAAAAAAATTATTACATTTTTATATAATAATAATTTTAACTTACATAACCCCTTGTGATATTCATGTAAGACATAAACAAAATATTAGATTTAATTTTAGTTTCGAGTGTGGTTCTGTTAGCACGGATCCTTTGGAAATATCCAAGATCTTGAACTTCTTCTATATCTTATTTAACTCAAAACATTATTTCATAATTTCAACTTGTGATTAGCCTATGAGAAATCCTTGAGAGGATGCCTCCGTTATAATCTCAGATAAATGGGCTTCTTAAGAAAGACTTATATTTCTAGATTTCATTTCTTATGACTTTCTTTATTGATTTGGTGATACAATTATTTCAATTAACACCAGTTAATTAACCAGCTATGTTTTAACCTTCATATTTAATATTCAAACTATACCATTTTTTCATTTTAAATTTTTATATCATGTCAAACCCACGACATAGTATACTATTATTTATAGAGAAAAATACAATGATATATCAGGTAGTTACAGTATGTATGTTTTTATATGTGTATCTGTATGCATATGAATATGTGTTTTTGTGTATGTGTATGTGTATGTGTATGTGTATGTGTATGTGTTTGTTTTTTGTTTTTGTATGAATTTTTGTATGTTTTTGTGTGTATGTGTATGTTAATATGTATGAATATGTATGTAAATGAATGTAAGTATGTTTATGAATTTGCGTATGTGTGTGTGTGTATGTGCATGTGTATGTGTATGTGTATGTGTATGTGTATTTGTATGTGTATGTGTATGTGTATGTGTATGTGTATGTGTATGTGTATGTGTATGTGTATGTGTATGTGTATGTGTATGTGTATGTGTATGTGTATGTGTAAGTGTATGTGTATGTTTATGTTTATGTGTATGTGTATGTTTATGTGTATGTATTTGTGTATATGTATGTATATGTGTATCTATTTGTGTGTGTGTTTATAAATGTTTATATGGTTGTGTATATCTATATGTATGTGTTTTATATGTTTACATGTTTGTGTATGTGTTTGTGTTTGTGTATGTGTATTTGTATGTGTATGTGTATGTGTATGTGTATGTGTGTGTGTACGTGTGTGTGTGTGTGTGTGTGTGTGTGTATGTGTATGAGTCTATGTATGTGTATGTGTTTGTGTATGTGTATGTGTCTGTGTGTGTGTGTGTATGTGTCTGTGTATATTTATGTGTATGAGTCTGTGTATGTGTATGTTTCTGTGTATGTGTACGTGTCTGTGTTTGTGTATGTGTATGCGTATGCATATGCGTATGTTTATGTGTTTGTGTCTGTGTATGTGTCTGGGTCTGGGTCTGGGTCTCTGTATGTGTATGTGTTTGTGTTTGTGTATGTGTATGTGTATGTGTATGTGTATGTGTATGTGTATGTGTATGTGTATGTGTATGTGTATGTGTATGTGTATGTGTATGTGTCTGTGTTTGTGTATGTGTATGTGTATGTGTTTGTGTTTGTGTTTGTGTCTGTGTATCTGTATGTGTGTGTGTATGTGTATGTGTATGTGTATATGTGTGTGTGTGTGTGTGTGTATTTGTATTTGTATGTGTATGTGTTTGTGTATGTGTTTGTGTATGTGTATGTGTATGTGTATGTGTTTGTGTTTGTGGATGTGGATGTGTATGTGTATGTGTATGTGAATGTGAATGTGTATGTGCATGTGTATGTGTATCAATATGTGTATGTGTACGTGGATGTGGATGTGGATTTGTATGTGTATGTGTATGTGTATGTGTATGTGTATGTGTATGTGTATGTGTATGTGTATGTGTATGTGTATCTCTAAGTGTATGTGTATGTGGATGTGGATGTGTATGTGGATGTGGATGTGTATGTGTATGTGTATGTGTATGTGTATGTGGATGTGGATGTGGATGTGGATGCGTATGTTTATGTGTATGTGTATGTGAATGTGGATGTGTATGTTTATGTGTATGTGTATGTACATGTTCATGTGTATGTGTATGTGTATGGGTGTATGTATGTGTACGTTTATGTACGTGTATGTTTATTTGTATGTATTTGTGTATATGTATATATATGTGTATCTATTTGTGTATGTGTTTATATATGTTTATATGTTTTTGTATGTGTATATGTATGGGTATGTGTATGTGTATGTGTATGTGTATTTTTATGTGTATGTGTATGTGTGTGTTTATATGTATGTGTATTTTTATGTGTTTGTATTTTTGTATGTGTATGTATATGTGTCTTTATTTCTGTGTGTGTTTGTAAATGTTTATATGTTTGTGTATATGTATTAGTATGCGTTTTATATGTTTATATGTTTGTCTATGTGTATGTGTATGTGTATGTATAGGTGTGTGTGTGTTTGTGTGTTTGTGTATGTGTATGTTTATGTTTATGTCTATGTGTATGTGAATGTGTTGGTGTAGGTGTATGTCTATATGGATGTGTATGTGTATGTGTAGGTGTATGTTTATGTGCATGTGTATGTGTACGTGTATGTGTATGTCCATGTGTACGTTTGTGTGTGTGTGTGTGTGTGTGTGTGTGTATGTGTATGTGTATGTGTATGTGTATGTGTATGTGTATGTGTCTCTGTATGTGTATGTGTATGTGTATGTCTGTGTATGTGTCTGTGTATGTGTATGTGTATGTGTATGTGTATGTGTATGTGTATGTGTCTGTGTCTGTGTATGTGTATGTGTATGTGTATTTGTATGTGTATGTGTACCTGTATGTGTATGTGTATGTGTATGTGTATGTGTTGTGTATGTGTATGTGTATGTGTATGTGTTTGTGTATGTTTATGTGTATGTGTGTGTCTATGTGTATGTATTTGTGTATATGTATGTATATGTGTATATATTTTTGTGTGTTCTTTTAAATGTTTTAATGATTGTGTATCTGTATGTGTATGTGTTTTATATGATTATATGTTTGTGTATGTGTATGTGTATGTGTATGTGTATGTGTATGTGTATGTGTATGTGTATGTGTATGTGTATGTGTATGTGTATGTGTATGTGTTTGTGTCAGTGTATGTGTATGTGTATGTGTCTGTCTGTCTGTATGTTTGTGTGTATGTGTATGTGTATGTGTATGTGTATGTGTATGTGTATGTGTATGTGAATGTATATGTGTATGTGTGTCTCTATGTGTATGCGTATGTGTTTGTGTTTGTGTATGTATATGTATATGTGTTTTTGTATGTGTATGTGTATGTGTAAGTTTATGTGTATGTGTATGTGCATTTTCATGTGCATGTGTATGTATATCTGTATGTGTATGTGTATGTGTATATGTGTTTGTATGTGTATGTTTATGTCCGTGTATATTTATGTGTATGTATTTGTGCATATGTATGTATATGTGTATCTATTTGTGTTTGTGTATGTGTATGTGTATGTGTATGTGTATGTGTATGTGTATGTGTATCTGTATGTGTATGTGTATGTGTGTGTATGTGTATGTGTATGTGTATGTGTATGTGTATGTGTATGTGTATGTGTATGTGTATGTGTATGTGTATGTGTTTGTGTGTGTGTATGTGTATGTGTATGTGTGTGTATGTGTATGTGTATGTGTATGTGTATGTGTCTGTGTCTGTGTATGTGTATGTGTCTGTGTCTGTATATGTGTATGTGTATGTGTGTGTGAATGTGAATGTGTATGTGTATGTGTATGTGTAGGTGTAGGTGTCTGTGTGTATGTGTGTATGTGTATGTGTATGTGTCTGTGTATGTGTATGTGTATGTGTCAATGTGTGTGTATGTGTCTGTGTCTGTGTCTGTGTATGTGCATGTGTATGTTTATGTTTGTGTATGTTTATGTACGTGTATGTTTATGTGTATGTATTTGTATATATTTATGTATATCTGTATCTATTTGTGTATGTGTTTGTATATGTTTATATGTTTGTTTATGTGTATGCGTATGTGTATGTGTATGTGTATGCGTATGCGTATGTCTACGTGTATGCATATGTGTATGTGTATGTGTATGTGTATCTGGGTGTGGATGTGTACGTGTATGTGTATGCGCATGTGCATGTGTATGTGTATGTGTATGTGTATGTGTATGTGTATGTGTATGTGTATGTATGTGTATGTGTATGTGTATGTAATGTGTATGTGTATGTGTATGTGTATGTGTATGTGTCTATGTCTGTGTATGTGTATGTGTATGTGTATGTGTATGTGTATGTGTATGTGTATGTGTATGTGTATGTGTATGTGTATGTGTATGTGTATGTGTTGTGTATGTGTCTTTGTATGTGTATGTGTTTTTGTATGTTTATGTGTATGTGTATGTCTATGTGTATGTATTTGTGTATATATATGTATATGTGTATATATTTCTGTGTGTGCTTTTAAGTGTTTGTATGTTTGTGTATCTGTATGTGTATGCGCTTTATATGCTTATATGTTTGTGTATGTGTATGTGTATGTGTATGTGTATGTGTATGTGTATGTGTATGTGTACGTGTATGTGTATGTGTATGTGTATGTGTATGTGTATGTGTATGTATATGTGTCAGTGTATGTGTATGTGTATGTGTCTGTCTGTCTGTCTGTCTGTGTGTATGTGTAGGTGTATGTGTATGTGTATGTGTATGTGAATGTATATGTGTATGAGTATCTCTATGTGTATGTGTTTGTGTATGTATATGTATATGTGTTTGTGTATGTGTATGTGTATGTGTAACACTACTAGAAATACACTATTTCCCAACGGTTGTGAACCGTTGGGAAAGCCCCTCAAACCGTTGGTATATAATATACCAACGGTTCTCCCAACCGTGGGGAAGTAGGCCGTGGGGAAAACCTTTCCAAACGGTTTACTGGCACTCTATCCCAACGGTTTCTTCCAAACCGTTGGGAAAAACCAAATGGTGAACTCTTTCCCAACGGTTCTAAACCGTTGGGAAAAGAGATCTTTACCAACGGTTCAAGGAACCGTTGGTAAAAACTTATTTAGAATTATATGCCAACGGTTTAAAACCGTTGGCATACCCTATGCTGCAAATTGCAGCACCCTGGAATTTGGCAGCCCCTCTCCCTGCAATTTGGCAGCCCCTCTCCCCTGTACATCAGGCACCTCTCATTTCATCACGCCTCATTTTCACCTCATTTTCTATCCAACTATTGTACCTGTAATAAAATAAAACATACATATACAATTATTAACAAATTCATACACATTTAACATATAATGGATCCTGAAACTATACACATCCATAATTAAATTACAATTCATAAACATACATAATTCATATAGAATTCAATTTAAAATTTAGATGACAATTATATGTGGAATCCGATTGAGACGGGGATGATTGGTACACGTCACATATGACCCATGGATCGTTCTCCTAAAGTTTCAATGGAAACTGAATGCGTTTGGTCGGTTTTGCGTATGCCAGATCTTTTCACTTATAATCCTACCCATTTTAAACAAAACAGACACAGTTAGAGCGGTGTTGGCCACACCGCACCTCGGATTGAGGCGGGGATGATTCGTACACCTCACATATGACCCATGGATCGTTCTTCTAAAGATTCTACGGAAACCGAATGCGTTTGGTCGGTTTTCCGTATGTACTTAAAATGATGTCCATTATAATCAAAAGAGAGCCACTTAGACTGATCCCGGCCACACCGCGACTCGGATTGAGCCCGAGTGGGCTCGTACATGTCACGTATGACTGATGGATCGTTGTGATAAATTATCAACAGATTCGGAATGCGTTTGGTCGGTTTTGCGTATGTCAGTTGTTCTTTTCACTTATAATCCTGTCCATTTTAAACAAAAGATACACAGTTAGAACGGTGTCGGCCACACCGCTCCTCGGATTGAGGCGGGATTGACTCGTACATGTCACATATGACCCATGGATCCTTGTGCTAAAGTATTGACACAGTCCGAATGCCTGTGGTCGGTTTTTCGTATGTCACTTGATGATTTTCACTTAAAATGACATCTTTTTGAAACAAAAGACCGACGCTTTGAGTGGTGTCGGCCACACCGCGTCTCCGATTGTGGCGGGGTTGATTCGTACACGTCACATATGACCCATGGATCGTTCTCCTAAAGTTTCAACGGAAACCGAATCCATTTGGTCGTTTTTCCGTATGTACTTAAAATGGTGTTCATTTTAAACAAAAGAGAGCCACTTAGACTTATCCCGGCCACACCGCGACTCGGATTCATCCCGGGTTGGCTCGTATACGTCACATATGACCCATGGATTGTTGGGATAAATTATCAACAGATTCGGAATGCGTTTGGTCGGTTTTCCGTATGCCAGTTGATGCTTTTCACTTAAAATGACGTCCTTTTGAAACAAAAGACGGACACTTTGAGTGGTGCCGGCCACACCGCGTCTCCGGAATGAGCTGAAACCACCGAGAAACATTCTAATTATTATTCGTGATGTGTACGCGCAGACGGCACATCAATCGGACGTGCGGTTTGCGCGGTACGGCTCAATATTCGTGTTTGATGCGCGCGCTTCGTAAACGCGCGTGAGGTGGGTCCAAACGGGACGAACGAAGTCGGAATGGCCTGAAATCAGACGAAAAATACTGGACAGTGATTTCTGAAGTGTTCGAGCAGACGACGCATCAATCGGACGTGTCGTGTGCCCGCGGTGACCGACAACGCAGTTCTGGTGTCATAAACGGCCAAAACGAGCGTCCAACGATCAAATTCATAGCGGACGACCTCGGATTGAGCTGAAACCACCAAGAAACATTCTAATTATTATTCGTGACGTGTACGCGCAGACGGCACATCAATCGGACGTGCAGTTTGCGCAGTACGGCTCAATATTCGTGTTTTAAGTGATGCGCGCGCTTCGTAAACGCGCGTGAGGGGGGTCCAAACGGGCCGAACGAAGTCGCAATGGCCTGAAATCAGAAGACAAATACGGGACAGTGATTTCTGAAGTGTTCGAGCAGACGGCGCATCAATCGGACGTGTCGTGTGCCCGCGGTGACCGACAACGCAGTTCTGGTGTCACAAACGGCCAAAACGGGCGTCCAACGGTCAAATTCATAGAGGCCGACCTTGGATTGACCTGAAACCACCGGGAAACATTCTAATTATTATTCGTGACGTGTACGCGCAGACGGCACGTCAATCGGACGTGCGGTTTGCGCGGTACGGCTCAATATTCGTGTTTTAAGGGATGCACGCGCTTCGTAAACGCGCGTGAGGGGGGTCCAAACGGGACGAACGATTTCAGAATGGCCTGAAATCAGACGACAAATACGGGTGAGTGCTTTATGAAGTGGTCGAGCAGACGACATGTCAATCGGACGTGCCGTGTGCGCGCGGTGACCGACAACGCAGTTCTGGTGTCATAAACGGCCAAAAGGGGTGTCAAACGGTCAAATTCATAGCGGACGACCTTGGATTGAGGTGGGGTTGACTCGTACACGTCTCAAATGACCCATGGATCGTTGTCTTAAAGTATCAACACAATCCGATTGCGTTTGGCCGGTTTTCCATATGCCAGTTGATGTTTTTCACTTAAAATGACGTCTTTTTGAAACAAAAGACATACACTTTGAGTTGTTCCGACCACACCGCACCTCAGATTGAGGCGGGGATGACTCGTACACGTCACATATGACCCATGGATCGTTCTCCTAAAGTTTCAATGGAAACCGAATGCGTTTGGTCGGTTTTGCGTATGCCAGTTCTTTTCACTTATAAACCTACACATTTTAAACAAAACAGACGCAGTTAGAGCGGTGTTGGCCACACCGCGCCTCGGATTGAGGCGGGGATGATTCGTACACCTCACATATGACCCATGGATCGTTTTTCTAAAGTTTCAACGGAAACCGAATGCGTTTGGTCGGTTTTCCGTATGTACTTAAAATGATGTCTATTTTAATCAAAAGAGAGCCACTTAGACTGATCCCGGCCACACCGCGACTCGGATTGAGCCCGAGTGGGCACGTACATGTCACATATGACTGATGGATCGTTGTGATAAATTATCAACAGATTCGGAATGCGTTTGGTCGGTTTTGCGTATGTCAGTTGTTCTTTTCACTTATAATCTTGTCCATTTTAAACAAAAGATACACAGTTAGAACGGTGTCGGCCACACTGCTCCTCGGATTGAGGCGGGATTGACTCGTACACGTCACATACGACCCATGTATCCTTGTGCTAAAGTATCGACACAGTCCGAATGCCTTTGGTCGGTTTTTCGTATGTCACTTGATGATTTTCACTTAAAATGACGTCTTTTTGAAACAAAAGACCGACGCTTTGAGTGGTGTCAGCCACACCGCGTCTCCGATTGTGGCGGGGTTGATTCGTACACGTCACATATTACCCATGGATCGTTCTCCTAAAGTTTCAATGGAAACCGAATCCGTTTGGTCATTTTTCCGTATGTACTTAAAATGGTGTTCATTTTAAACAAAAGAGAGCCACATAGACTTATCCCGGCCACACCGTGACTCGGATTCATCCCGGGTTGCCTCGTATACGTCACATATGACCCATGGATTGTTGTGATAAATTATCAACAGATTCAGAATGCGTTTGGTCGGTTTTCCGTATGCCAGTTGATGCTTTTCGCTTAAAATGATGTCCTTTTGAAACAAAAGATGGACACTTTGAGTGGTGCAGGCCACACCGCGTCTCCGGATTGAGCTGAAACCACCGAGAAACATTCTAATTATTATTCGTGACGTGTACGCGCAGACGGCACATCAATCGGACGTGCGGTTTGCGCGGTACGGCTCAATATTCGTGTTTTAAGTGATGCGCGCGCTTCGTAAACGCACGTGAGGGGGGTCCAAACGGGCCGAAAAAAGTCAGAATGGCCTGAAATCAGACGACAAATACGGGACACTGATTTCTGAAGTGTTCGAGCAGACGGTGCATCAATCGGACGTGCTGTGTGCCCGCGGTGACCGACAACGCAGTTCTGGTGTCATAAACGGCCCAAACGGGCGTCCAACGGTCAAATTCATAGCGGACGACCTCAGATTTAGCTGAAACCACCGAGAAACATTATAATTATTATTCGTGACGTGTACGCGCAGACGACACGTCAATCGGACGTGCGGTTTGCGCGGTACGGCTCAATATTCGTGTTTTAAGTGATGCGCGCGCTTCGTAAACGCGCGTGAGGTGGGTCCAAACGGGCCGAACGAAGTCGGAATGGCCTGAAATCAGACGACAAATACGGGACACTGATTTCTGAAGTGTTCGAGCAGACAGCGCATCAATCGGACGTGCCGTGTGCCCGCGGTGACCGACAACGCAGTCCTGGTGTCATAAACGGCCAAAACGGGCGTCCAACGGTCAAATTCATAGCGTCCGACCTCGGATAGACCTGAAACCACCGGGAAACATTCTAATTATTATTCGTGACGTGTACGTGCAGACGGAACGTCAATCGGACGTGCGGTTTGCGCGGTACGGCTCAATATTCGTGTTTTAAGTGATGCTCACGCTTCGTAAACGCGCGTGAGGGCGGTCCAAACGGGCCGAACAATTTCAGAATGGCCTGAAATCAGAAGTCAAATATGGGTGACTGATTTATGAAGTGGTCGAGTAGACGACACGTCATTCGGACGTGCCGTGTGCCCGCGGTGACCGACAACGCAGTTCTGGTGTCATAAACAGCCAAAACGGGCGTCAAACGGTCAAATTCATAGCGGACGACCTTGGATTGAGGCGAGGTTGACTCGTACACGTCTAAAATGACCCATGTATCATTTTCTTAAAGTATCAACACAATCTGAATGCGTTTGGCCGGTTTTCCGTATGTTAGTTGATGTTTTTCACTTAAAATGATGTCCTTTTGAAACAAAAGACATACACTTTGAGTTGTTCCGACCACACCGCGCCTCGGATTGAGGCGGGGATGACTCGTACACGTCACATATGACCCATGGATCGTTTTCCTAAATCATCAACACATTTCGAATGTGTTTGGTCAGTTTTTCGTATGTCACTTTTTGTTTTCACTTAAAATCTTATGGAAATTCATATAGAATATTTTTATATCATATTTAGTATGGATTAGATTTTAGTTGATCGTGCTATGAAACATTTCAGAGCTAATGAAATTAAGGAAGGTGGAGGGGCTGTCCGGGGGGCTGTCCGGGGGGGCTGTCCGGTGGGTGTCCGGGGGGCTGTCCGGGGACCAAGGAGGAGGGTGGGGGGGCTGTGCGGGGTCTGTCCGGGGGGTGTTTGGGGTTTGTTTAGGGGGTTGTCCGGGGTTGTTTAGGGGGCTGTCCGGGGGTTGTTCAGGGGGTTGTTCAGGGGGTTGTCCGGGGGTGTTTGGGGGGTTGTCCGGGGTCTAAGGGGGAGGGTGGGGGGGTTGTCCGGGGGGCTGTCCGGGGGGCTATCCGGGGTCCAGGGTGGAGGGTTGGGGGCTGTACTGGGGGCTGTCCAGGGGGCTGTCCAGGGGGCTGTCCGCGGGGCTGTCCGGGGGGGTGTTTGGGGGGTGTTCGGGGTCCAAGGGGGAGGGGGGTTGTCCAGGGTCCAAGGGGGAGGGGGGTTGTTCGGGGTCCAAGTTAGAAATATTGTTTGATTTGGTTTGAATACAGTTCAATTCCAAATTAGAAAATGCAATTCAAATAAAACAGCAACCAATAAACATTGAAAATTCACATAACGGTCAAGTCAGCTAAAACATATTTGTGATCAATACTAAATAAATATGAATATTACCAACCTTAACAACTCAACTCGAGGTAAACCAAAAGAATTGAGAACATGGATGAATGATTCTATATATTTCCAACCACAACTTCAGGTTCACAGTCAACTCTGACAATTGAGCTAATGGAGTCATCAAAAGAAATAAATGGATTGGTTCCAATGGCAATAGGGACAGTGTCAATTCCATCATCAGCATCATCAAAAATATGTCTTGGAATTACTTCAACTATGACACCAAATTCAGGTTCAAGTTGATCTTTGACATAAAAAACTTGTTTAGCCATTGATGCCAACACATATGGTTCTTCAGTTGCAAGAGTGCAGGTCATATTAATTACTCGAAATCCACAATCATCAATAAATGTGCCATGTCTCGTCATCGAATCAAACCAATGGCATTTCATCATTGTGACTCGTCCATGAGAGTAATAATCCAATATTATTATTTTCTCAACGACTCCATAATAACCCACATTTTCAAGTCGCGGTCTACTATCTGATGCACTGGCATAACAATCTGTTGTGGCAGTAACCATAATACCATCATGTTGTGTTCTCATGTTTTTGGCTCATTCAGTGACAATAAATCTGTACCCATTGATAACAATTGATTTACAGTCACGAACCACGGTATTAGGACCAAAAGCCAAAGCTCTTATTTCCTCAGAGACAGAGTCAGCAGACAAACTCAATACCTGCAATATAAATGACAGTTAAACTTAAGTAAATATTGAAATAATTAATTTAAACAGTAATAATTTTACCTTCAATTTTAACCAAGCAGAAAACTCTTTGCTATGAAAAGTCTCTCTCCTTCTCAAAGATAAAGAACGATTCTTCCTATTTATCATTGTTTTATGTTCCCTGTAGATAAAAAAATATGAATAGTTTAATAGATATATATGTAAGATATACATATTCAATTTTGTTACCTGATATAGTCATCGAACAAATCACAGTTGAACAAAACTGTGCGATGTGCCATCTCCCGCTCTTCATGGCTTAATGTCTTCAATGTATATGATCCAGGAATTCCTCCTGTTTGAGGAAGTGATGGAAAACTGGGTTCAATTTTCTCATATTGTTCTTCTTCATTTCTCATTGGTCTGTTCATTCTTGTAGTAAGATCAGACAAATACATTGAACAGAAATCCATACATTCTTGAGCTAAGTAACCGTTCACGATAGAACCTTCGGGATGATTCTTGTTTCGAACATAAGACTTTAATGTGAACATATTTATTTCAGTTGGATACATCCAATGAAAAGAAACAGGTCCTCCGAGAAGTATTTCAGTTGGAATATGGACAGTCAGATGCAGCATGCATGTGAAAAATGATGGGGGAAATATTTTCTCCAAATCACACAAAATTAATGGGGCATCTGTCAATATTTTTTGCAAGAAAAACTTGGACAACTTCTTAGAACAAAGATCTTTAAACAAATGGAACAACCGAATAACACCCACCCTTACATTATTGGACAAAAGTTGACGGATTGTTATTGGAAGCAACTCATGCAGTAGAACGTGATAATCATGAGTCTTCAAAGATTTTAGCTTCAACTTCTCCTGTTGACCTGTTTAGATATGCTGATTGAATAGCCATCAGGAACTCTAATAGTCTCTAATACTTCCAAAAATTGTTTTTTTTTCAGTAGGTGTCATCACATAAGAAGCACATGGAAGTTTCCATTTATTTTCTCTGATACGCACAGGATGCAATTCTGGTCTGATGCCCCAATCCACCAAGTCACGTCGAGATTGTAAATCATCTTTTGTCTTCCCCTTGACATTTAGAAGAACTGAAAGCAACATTTCACATATATTCTTTTCAATATGCATTACGTCTAAGCAATGACGTAGAAAATTGGTTGACCAATAAGGCAAATCAAAAAAGATACTCCTCTTCCTCCAATTGTTACAGGTTTCTGTGGAAACATTCTTTCTCTTTCCAGATTTCATTTGACCCTTCCCGAACGAAAAACTGAAATCTTTCAATTCATTAAGCACATCAGTTCAAGACATACGCTGAGATGGATCATCGGTCTCTATAGTATTATCAAATCTTCGACGATTCATTCTATATGGATGATCCTTTGGCAAAAATCGTCGATGTCCCATAAAACTGAAACTACAATGATGTTTCAGTCTTCTGGATCGTGTATTCTTCATACAAACTGGACATGACAGTTTCCCCTTCGTGCTCCATCCAGACATCATTGCATAAGCCGGAAAATCATTGATTGTCCACATAAGCACAGCGCGCATCTAAAATATGTCTTTCGAACATGCATCGTATGTGCGCACACCCACATCCCAAAGAAGCTTCAACTCTTTTATTAAAGGTTGCATGTATACATCAATATCAATGTCGGGATCAGAAGGGCCAGATATGAGTATACTCATGAAAGTGAAAGATTTTTTCATACACAACCATGGGGGAAGATTATAAATGTGTATAAAAAAGGGCCATGTACTGTGCGAAGTAAGCATCTGCCCAAACGGATTAAAACCGTCGCATGAAAGACCCAGCCTCACATTACGCACGTCAGCTGCAAAATCAGGATGTCGAGCATCAAATCTCTTCCATGCAAATCCATCTGCAGGATGAACCAACTCATCATCAGTCTTCTTTCTCTCGGTATCATGCCATCTCATTTTTTTTGATATGTCATCAGACATAAAAAGATTCTGGAGTCTGGGGATCAATGGAAAGTGCCACATTACTTTCTGTGGAACGCGGGATGGTGTTCCATCAGATTTTGACTTCCAGCGGGATGTGCCACATTTTATACATTCATTTCGTTTAGCGGTTTCCCCCCAGAATAAACTGCAATCTTTCGGGCCAGCATGAATTTTGGTTCTTGAAAATCCAAGTTCCTCAACTAACTTCCATGCCATATAATGGTTTGAGGGAATATCTGCATCATCTGGAAGTAAATCCTTCAAGAGGGTAAGAATGTAATCGATTGCTGTATTAGAAATCCCATACATAGTTTTCCCATGAAATAATCGGATTAAAAATTCCAACTTTTTCATTTTATCTCATTGTCGATATACTGGAGTCGTGGCAGCATCATTCAATTTTTTCACCCTATCAATATCATCATTTTCACTAGATTCATCAACTGTCCTCATATAGAAGTCTTCTTGAGTCGAAATCCTTTCTTTTTCATGATGACGAATAAACGGAAACCGATCATCTAAGAAATTCTCCATTCAAGTCTTTTCATTTCGATCATCACCAATTTGAGATTTCGTTTTCTCCCCATTGTGATACCACAGAAAGTAGTTTGCTTGAAACCCATTTTTGGTTATGTGGTAGCTGACTTCTTCACGGCTCAACCAAGGTCTACCAACAGAATTGGAACATGGGCAGTGTATGCGACCACTATCTGAAGCATTGTGAAATGCAAAATCTATAAAGCTCTCCAAATTGTTTTGAAAATCGTCTGAGATCCGAGCGGTTTCATACATCCAACTTCTGTCCATTCTGTAAAAAGAATTTATATAAGTCATTTTGTCATAAACAATTCAATAGGCATTAACTATAATAGAAAATACATTTAAGTAAATGATAAAGGAAGAAAATAATCAAGGTATCAACTACACATGTCAAAAAAAACATACAAATGTGTTATTGAAAAAATGTAAAACCAACAAGAACTTAATGTGTTATATCACATAACAGCATAACTCATCCCATAACCATATTAGTAGGGTATCATGAACATGAATAACATCAACCTTGTGCCATCCTCCTACCCTACATGACCCCAACCACATGCCACATCTTATTATAGCCTTATCATATCACACCTCACCGAAAAAACACTAGGGAAATCATAGTACATCTCACCTGAAGACACATGGACAATCACATCGCATCTTGCCTAAAAACACATGGTCAATCACTTTTGAAGGAAGAGTAGGGAAGACATGGTAGCTATCCAAACATATAACCACCATCCTAGATATTAGAAAAAATACTCATAACTCAAAACCTCTGATTGTTGGTAAGTTTATCCAACTCTGGTTGAGAATGTGTAGAAATAACATAAAAATACATGATATATAGATAGCACAAAATACTCAACCTATGGGTTCAAATTAACTACATAATCACACACTTCACTACTACCATAAAATACATAAATCACACCACCACCACACAAGACACATAGCATTGGAATATAATTCTACATTCAATAAGTCTATCTATGGAATTATCATAAGAATCCATGTATCAATTGGAATATAATTCTACATTCAATAAGTCTATCTATGGAATTATCATAAGAATCCATGTATCAATTGGAATATAATTCTACATTCAATAAGTCTATCTATGGAATCCCTCCCTTGGATCCATGTATCACCCATGGCTTAATCAATATTCAAAGAAATGAGTCTATCCATGGAATTCCACTGTGAATCCATTTATCACATAAAGCGTATAAGTTAATAGAAACAAGATTATATACCTGGCATCCTAATAGAATCCATGTATCACTATTTACTATTAATCATTTAATGAATTCCATTTCATTTAAACAATTCATTAAACATACCAAGGTCAAAAACAAAGGTATTTAATACAACTCACCTCAAAATGGCGACTCAATCAAATAATAACCTGAAAAGAATGAAGCTTCATTTACTCATGTTGTAATGACAAGATAATGAGATTCCCTTGGTTAATCAATCAATTCCATATCATGGTCTCAACATAACTCATAATGGCTAGCAATTCAATGAACATTCAAGCACTCACATGGGAATTTTTAATAGAACACTCCTAACAAGACTATAAAGATATCACATGCATTAGTTATAATATATCTAACATGGTAACATAAAATATAAGATAAATTCAATCCAATTTCATAGATTCATATCATAGTCTCTACTTTACTCACATTGGCAAGGCAATACAATTAAAAGATGTGTTAAAAAATAATTGGCATTCATGTGTTAAAAGGGGAATGCAAACCATAAAATACCCTTAATTAATTTAATTTACAATTAAATTCAGAAATCGAACAATCAATTCGATTTATATAACCTTTCACAAATGACATCCCATGTTCAAGTGGTAAAATCCAAAAAGGAATTTTCAAGAAAACTCACCCTTAGGCTGGTCCGGCCGGCAGTAGCTCCAAAATCACCTAAACTGATGGGAAAAATGAAAATAGGTTTAAATACTATCCAATCATTTGAATACGTTTTCAGATAAAGAAGAAGAAGAACCTGAAGAAGAGCTGGAAGATAAGGTCCGGCCGGCAGTACCTCCAAAATCGCCAAAATCGGCTGCTGCTCCCGTTTTAGGGTTGTGTATCGCGAATGGGGGAGAGAACAGGCGGCTGGGAATTTTGGGAGAACCTTTGACAACGGTTCTTAAAAACCGTTGGCATATGTATATCTATCCCAACGGTTCTAGGGAACCGTTGGGAAAAAACCTCCCCAAAGCAGACACCTATCCCAACGGTTCATGAGAACCGTTGGGAAAAGCTATCTATCCCAACGGTTCTGATGAACCGTTGGCAAAAACCTCCCCAAAGCCATCTATCCCAACGGTTCTTATGAACCGTTGGGAAAAAACCACCCAGGAAACATCTATGCCAACGGTTCTAATGAACCCTTGGGAAAAACCTCCTTCACCAATGGTTCTATGAAACCGTTGGTATGTAACTGTGGGAAAAGACCAGCATTCCAGTAGTGTAAGTTTATGTGTATGTGTATGTGCGTGTGCATGTGCATGTGCATGTGTATGTGTATGTGTATGTGTATGTGTATATGTGTTTGTATGTGTATGTTTATGTACGTGTATGTTTATGTGTATGTATTTGTGTATATGTATGTATATGTGTATCTATTTGTGTTTGTTTATGTGTATGTGTATGTGTATGTGTTTGTGTATGTGTATGTGTATGTGTATGTGTGTGTGTGTGTGTGTGTGTATGTGTCTGTGTCTGTGTCTGTGTATGTGTATGTGTATGTGTATGTGTATGTGTATGTGTATGTGTATGTGTGTGTGTATGTGTGTGTGTATGTGAATGTGTATGTGTATCTGTCTGTGTATGAGTAGGTGTATATGTCTGTGTGTCTGTGTATGTGTATGTGTATGTGTATGTGTATGTGTCTCTGTATGTGTGTGTGTGTGTGAATGTGTATGTGTATGTGTATGTGTATGTGTATGTGTAGGTGTCTGTGTGTCTCTGTGTATGTGTATGTGTATGTGTATGTGTATGTGTCTGTTTATGTGTATGTGTATGTGTATATGTGTGTGTATGTGAATGTGTATGTGTCTGTGTATGTGCATGTGTATGTGTATGTTTGTGTATGTTAATGTATGTGTATGTTTATGTGTATGTATTTGTGTATATGTATGTATATGTGTATCTATTTGTGTATGTGTTTGTATATGTTTATATGTTTGTTTATGTGTATGTGCATGGGTATCTGTATGTGTATGCGTATATGTATGTCTACGTGTATGCATATGCGCATGTGTATGTGTATGTGTATGTGGGTGTGGATGTGTACGTGTATGTGTATGTGCATGTGCATGTGTATGTGTATGTGTATGTGTGTATGTATGTGTATGTTTATGTACGTGTATGTTTATGTGTATGTATTTGTGAATATGTATGTATATGTGTATCTGTTTGTGTATGGGTTTTTATATGTTTATATGTATGTCTATGTGTTTGTGAATGTGTATGTGTATGTGTATGTGTATGTGTATGTGTATGTGTCTATGTGTCTGTGTTTCTGGGTCTGTGTATGTGTATGTGTATAGGTATGTGTATGTGTATGTGTATCCATATGTGTATGTGTATGAGTATTTGTATGTGTATGTTTATGTGTATGTGTATGTGTATGTGTATGTCTATGTCTTTGTGTATGTGTATGTCTTTGTGTATGTGTATGTGAATATGTATGCGTATGTTTATGTGTATGTGTATCTACATGTGCATGTGCATGTGTATGTGTATGTGTGTATGTATGTGTATGTTTATGTACGTGTATGTTTATGTGTATGTATTTGTGTATATGTATGTATTTGTGTATCTATCTGTGTATGTGTTTGTATATGTTTATATGTTTGTGTATGTGTATGTGTATGTGAATGTGTATTTGGATGTGTATGTGTATGTGTATGTGTATGTGTATGTGTATGTGTATGTGTATGTGTATGTGCATGTGTATGTGTATGTGGATGTGTACGTGCAAGTGCATGTGCATTTGTATGTGTATGTTTGTAGGTATGTGTATGTTTATGTATGTGTGTGTTTATGTTTATGTATTTGTGTATATGTATGTATATGTGTATCTACATGTGTATGTGTTTGTATATATTTATATGGTTGTGTATGTGTATGTGTATGTGTATTTGTTTGTGTATGTGTATGTGTATGTGTATGTGTATGTGTATGTGTATGTGTATGTGTATGTGTATGTGTATGTGTATGTGTATGTGTAGGGGTATGTGTATGTGTATGTCTATTTATATGACTCGGTCTGTGTGTGTGTGTGTGTGTGTGTTTGTATGTTTGTGTATGTGTAGGTGTCTATGTATGTGTATGTTTCTATGTATGTTTGTGTGTATGTGTCTGTGTCTGTGTATGTGTCTGTGTATGTGTATGTCTCTGTGTGTGTGTGTGTCTGTGTCTGTGTCTGTGTCTGTGTCTGTGTATGTTTCTGTGTATGTGTATGTGTCTAGGTATGTGTATGTGTTTATGTATGTTTATGTGTATGTGTATGTGTATGTGTCTTGGTATTTGTACGTGTCTGTGTATGCGTATGTGTATGTGTATGTGTCTCTGTGTGTGTATGTGTATATGTATGTGTATGTGTATGTGTCTGTGTAACTGTATGTTTGTGTATGTGTATGTGTTTGTGTATGTTTACGTGTATGTGTAGGTGTATGTGTATGTGTATGTGTATGTGTATGGGTATGGGTATGTGTTTGTGTTTGTGTTTGTGTATGTGTATGTGTATGTGTATGTGTTTGTGTTTGTGTATGTGTTTGTGTTTGTGTTTGTGTATGTGGATGTGTATGTGTATGTGTATGTGTATGTGTATGTGTATGTGTATGTGTATGTGTATGTGTATGTGGATGTGTATGTGTATGTGTATGTGGATGTGGATGTGTATGTGTATGTGGATTGTATGTGTATGTGGATGTGTATGTGTATGTGTATGCCTGGCATCCCGCCATTTTATTACATAACTTTTCATTATATTTTTACATACAGAGGACTATTAAAGTCTAGTGTCTTGGAAATCATGATCAATAAAACATGAATACAACATAAAACATTCTTCTAAACCACTCGTAAGGCTTCATCATAGGTTCATCATATGTACAATTTCTGCATCTAATAACCTAGAGACAACAATCAAAAGAAAGGGTGAGTAAAAGGCTCAGTAAGGAAAACGAGTGAAACAGTTTACATGTGATTTTGAGCAATATTAATAAGAACATGGTAAAAATCATAAAGGCATGAGAAGTGGAAGAATAGGAATATCATAACAAAAAGAAAATTAATCATAACTCGAATATGTGTCTACAACATTTCATTTAGACATTAATGAACATATCACCAAGGTTTAACCCCGAGGTGTCATAAAAATTACCAAGGTTATTCACCAAGGTATCATGAAACCTGTCATCTCTAGAGATTAATATTTTTCCCAATGCATTGGAGCGCTATTAGGGTGCACCCTTAATATGTCTTTAGTTTCATGTGAGCCACATATATAATAATGAAACATTTCATAAATAACCCATAGAGAATAAAAGAAATGAGTTTCATTTCAAAATCGTGATGTTTTAAAAGTTCTTAAAAATAAGATCATTATATCATTTATAACTCATGGGAAAGGAGTGACGGTTATATGTTTGTCCATTCCAGTATAAAATATATCATTTTTATATATTTATGAACACCCATAGAAATGAAATAGGTCTGGGTATTCACATAAATAAATAAGATATTTTCTTGAGAGAAAGTGATAGAAATTTTAAGACGGAATTTCTGCTGCATAACGGCTATATAACACAGTTTTAGAAAATAATAAAAAGAGAGGGGACAAGGGTCAACCAATCATAAATAATTTATAATAAAGTATAAATTCATAATCACATGGAGATAAGAACATGGTATGGAAATTTGAATGACATACCACATGAAACGGAAACATGAAAGAAATGAGAAGATGCAATTCCTTTTACGAAAAACTCGGCAGCCTAACGGTGTCACTTAAAAATTCGAAAAACAAACTGACGAGAGAGTAAAGAGTCTCTCAACAATTAAACATTAAATATCCAGTAAATAGAACATATAAGAACATACCCTCAACATAAAGAGATGGAAACGAGAAGACACAACATAAGGAGGTCATGACTTAAAAAGATGAGGGTGAAAGGATCCCTTACCTTGAAGAGTAACATTAAAAGAATGATGTTCGGGATCTTTGGAGGCTTGAGGGAACCTTGGGGGGACTCCTTGGTAGGTAAGGAGACCAAAACATTGTTGAGGATGATTTTGGAATGAAATGAATGAGGGAAATGACTTGGTATTTATAGGAAAAGTGAGTGAATAAATTATTTATTTCCGAGGGACACCTCATCGGTGGTATTTTCAAAACTATGGGCTTTCCCATGGTATTGTCCCATGGTATTGGACACTTGGGACACCTAATTTCATATCTAACAATTAATAATTCTACCAGAAATCTTACATAATTATTACATAATTAATGATGTCATTAAACACCTGAAACTCAAAACTGCTTTTTTATTATTCACTGAAAATTCTACTGTTTCAAATAAATACCTAAAATTAACCCTAACCAAATATCGATGATCTGAATTCAAAAATGAGGTCCATATTATGAAAATAATTTTCTAAATATTTTTAGTTTAATTTTTAAATTAAATCATTATTTATCCCAAAAATACAACTTTAAAACTATAACTCATTTTCCAACTCTTTAAAAGAGTAATGAAGGTCCCGTAAAATTATCGAAAAACTATAAGACAATAAAGTAACAATTTATGATTAAATTTTATGAAAATAAATTTCCATTTGAAATTATTAAATTAATTATAAAATTGCAAATAAAATATTTATGGCGTACAAAAATACCAAAATTTAAACTATGATCATTTTTCACTTTTATGAAGTGTAAAATGTATTTATACATTCATGGGTGAAGTTCCTATTTTTTTGGTCTAATTACAATTCATTACTATTCATATGGGTATGTACTATTCATACATTATTATTCACTAAAAACCAAGTTGATCTTATTAGACTCTAAATTTCTCACTAATCACAAGTGTATAATACCATTTTTTTAAAATCTATTAACATTATTAATTATTTAATGAATAAAAAAACATTTTAAAATACCCTTTTTCCATAAATTCATCAATAATACACATCCTATATTTATCTGGATATTTGAAATTCACAAAATTTTCCCTATGAAGAAATAACAATTTATTTATATAAAAAGATTACAAAAAGAAGCTAAGTTCTCGTTACATATCCCCTTATTACACCAGCATTGGACCTTAGTGTTAGGTGTGCAATGGTGATAGAATCTTGGGGTGGTGCAGACAACATTTCCTGAGTGGTGATTTCAATCCTATTGAAATTCTCCCGTAGGCGATTTCATTCAAGCTTCATACATTGAAGTTCAGCTTGGGCTTGGTCTAGAGAAAAGCCCAGTGATGCTACCTCCTTCCCAAGCTCTGACAGATGGGCTTCATATGGCTCGAGTCTACTGGATGAGGCCACTCAATCTTCATTATATATTAATTAACTAAGATAACCGTATTTATAAAAACACAACGTTAAGATTATATTTTCCAACGGTCATATTGACCAACGATTATATAATAATCAAAACCCAACAGTCTCATTTTAATTATACCCACTTTATTAATTAAAGGATATAGTTTTGTTGAGTATAAAATAAAATAACAGAAAAAATTATAAAACAAATATAATTAAAAAGTTCAGGTCGTTACATTCTTCCCCCCTTAAGAAATTTTGTCCCCGATGTTTTTTCTCGTACCCTCTGATGGGAAACGGTGTGGGTACTTCTCTCTCATAGACTCCTCCGGTTCCCATGTGGCTTATTCATATTTTTGGTTCCTCCACAACACCTTAACAAGGTGGGTATTCTTGTTCCATTGAACCTTGTCTCTACGACCTAAGATCTCCACGGGCTGCTACTCATAATAGAGGTCATGTTCTAGTTGTACCACCTCTGGATTTAGTACATGTAAAGGGTCAGGTATGTACTTCCTCAAGAGGGATACATGGAAGACATCATGAACTTGGGATAGATTTGGAGGAAGTATGAGCTCATAGGCCAATGATCCCATGCGATCAAGGGTTTCATAGGGGACAAGGTACATAGTGTTGAGCTTCCCTTTCTTCCAAAACCTCATGAATCTCTTCCAAGGTGAAATCTGCAGAAATACATTTTCACCATCATCAAACTCCAAGCCCCTTCGACGGTTGTTGGCGTAGCTCTTTTGCTGACTCTGAGCAGCCTTAATGTTTTGTTGGATGGCATGGACCATTTCTATCATCTCATACACAACATCATGCCCATGAAGCTTTCTCTCACCAGCTTCATCCAAACATGTAGGAGTTCTACATCGCTTCCCATATAGAGATTCATAGGGTGCCATTTGAATTATCGAGTGGAATCTGTTGTTGTAAGATAACTCAACTAAAGAGATATGTTGATCTCATCCACATTTAAATTCCATTGAGAAAGTTTTCACCATGTGCTCAAGTGTTTGAATAGTCCTTTCAGATTGGCCATCAGTTTGGGGGTGACAGGACGTACTGAAATTCAATTCAGTGCTCAGAGCTTCTTGAAGACATCTCTAGAATTACTATGTGAACCATGGATCACGATCCGATACGATAGAAAGTGGAACTCCATGCAGCCTTACCACTTCCTTCACATAAATCATGGCATGTTGATCAAGAGATAAATCTTCTCTAATGGAGATAAAATGGGATGTCTTGGTGACACAGTCCACAATAACCCATATCGCATTATTTCCTTTTGATGTTTTCGAGAGACCAGTGACAAAGTCCATTGTGATATTTTCCCACTTCCATGATGGTATGGGTAGTGGTTGCAATACCCCATTAGGAATTTGTCAACCCGTCTTCACTTGCTGACATATTAGGCACCTTGATGTGTAGTCAGCAATATCCTTTTTCATATTATCCCACCAATAATGATCATGATGGTCCCTATACATTTTTGTTCTACCAGGATGTATAGAGAAAGTAGAGCTTTGAGCATCATCCATCAGCTCCTTATTTATTTTTGGAATAGGTGGAACACATAGTCTTGTATGAAATTTTAGTACACCTTCTTGATTAGTATTGAATTCAGGAAACTTCCCATCCTTCAGAGCCTCAAACTTCTTCTGTAACAAAGGATCTTCTTTCTGATATTTCTTGATCATCTCTAGTAATGACGATTGATAAATAATTTTGGTTAGGGTTGGTGATGTCTCTTCCCTTATAATTCCCATGTCGAGATTTACTTGGTCATTTATAAAAGGATATTTTTGAATCCTCATCATGGAATGAACAACTGGGTCTTTCCTGCTTAATGCATAAGTGACTTTTTTTTCACTTTTTGGATGACAGTGAATTGAACAATCATAGTATGTAAGAAGTTCCAACCATATAATTTGTCTCATGTTCAATTCCTTTTGTGTGAAAATATACATCAAGCTTTGATGGTCTGTGTATATATCAAATTTATCCCCATAAAGATAGTGCATCCATATCTTCAGAGAAAAAACGACCCCATCCTGCTCCAGATCATGCGTAGGATAGTTCTTCTCATGAGTCTTTAACTATCGAGATGCATAAGAAATGACAATGTCATTTTAAATAAAGACACACCCAATCCCTTTTAGAGATGCATCGCTAAAAATAATGAATCCTTCTTTACATGAGGGAAGAGTTAACACAGGTGCAGTATCCATTCTCTTCTTCAGCTCTTGGAAACTTTCCTCACACTTTTTTGTCTAGATGAACTTGACCCCTTTTCGAGTTAACTTGGTTAATTCATTAGAATGTCGTGAAAAGTTTTTCACAAACCTCCTAAAATATCCTGCCAATCTAAGGAAACTAAGAATCTCAGTTATTATTATAGTCTGAGGCCACTCCTCCACAACTTTTGTCTTTTCAAGGTCAACTGTGATTCCTTCATTGGTAACAATGTGCCCCAAGAAATAAACTTGTTGTGAACAGAATTCACATTTACTTAACTTTCTAAAAAGCCTCTCCTTCCACAGAGTTTGCAAAATAACCCTTAGATGATCCTCATTCTCTTCATGACTTTTGGAATATATCAGAATATCATCAATAAAAACTACCACAATGTTATCAATGTAATCTTTACATACTCTATTCATCAAATACATAAAAATAGCAGGTGTATTAGTCAGTCCAAAATGCATAACAACAAACTCATAATTCCCATATCTTAATCAGAAGGCAGTTTTTGAATATCTTCTTTCTTGATCCTCAATTGATGATAGCCAGATCTAAGATCAATCTAAGAGAAGAATTGAGCCCCACAATGTTGGTCAAATAAGTCATAAATTCTTGGAATAGTGTATTTGTTCTTTACTATGATCCCATTCAGTTCTCTATAATCAATGCAAAGTCGCATCGATCCATCCTTATTCTTCACAGAGAGAACATGTTCTCCCCAAGGAGACACACTTGGTTGGATAAACCCCTTCTCCAAATGATCTTGGAGTTGTTTCTTTAATAACTCCAACACCACATTTTCCACCCTATACTGGGTCTTTGATATTGGGTGAGATCCAGGTAAGAGTTCAATGGAGAACTCTACCTCTCTTTCTGGGGGAGGTACAAGCAACTCGTCAGGAAATACATCAATGTTTTCCTAGACGATGGGTAAATTTTCTATCCTCAAAATCTCATTTCCTTCTTCTTCTTCACCGATCAATTCCATAAAGAATGATATATTAGGTTCTTCTAGACAAAGATCAGGTTGACATATCTCTCCATGGAAGATAACTATAGGTTTTCCATTCAAGACTACTGAGATTTCCTTACATCTGCATTTGATCATAGCATTATACTTTGAGAGCGAATCTATCCCATATTATAATGTCGAATTCCTGCATGGGAATGACTACTAGATTTGAGATAAGATTGTTCTCACCAAAGTACATAATAGAGTTTCTAAACACTAATGATTCATGGATAATCCCACCAAGAGTTTTGACTGATAACTCTACATTTAGAAAATTAGGGGTTGATTCTAAATTCTTTGCAAACTTGGAGGAAATAAAGGAATGCGTGGAACAATAATCAAACAAAGTACTTGATATATTTGAGATAAAAACAAGATTACCTACTACCACATCATTTGGAGCTTTAACATCTGTTGTCGTGATAGAAAAAGCACAACCTTGCTCCCTTAGCCTTTGTTGAGGCTGATGGTGGTTCCCCTCCACTACCCTCGGATTTGAACAGTGATTAGAAAAGTGACCAAGTTTTCCATAATTGAAGCACTAGACATCAGGTAGGGCCTGCACCATAATCCACTTTTCATTAGTGTTTGGATGTTGAGGTTTTACCTCACTATGAAAATTCCTCGCAATATGGCCATCTCTTCCACACTTGTAGCATTTCCCGCTCCTGAGCATGCAGTTCCCCGAATGCTTCTTCACAAATTTATTACATGTGGGACATTGCACTTTCTTGCCTCCTCTTCCTTGATCAAAGGTCCTCCCTATGCTGGGCTCCATCAATATCTTTTTGTCGTTTGATTTATGAGACCACTGCGTCTCACCATGCTCTTGTTCAACTTTCATTGCACTTCGCACAATCTCCTCATAGCTGTCATAATCACGGTTGGATAGATTCTTCCTTAGATAATGTCTCAATCCACCAAACAATCTATCAACCATTATATTTGGATCCATGAAAAATCTAAAGCTATAATGAGAAAGTCAGGTGAAGTTCATCTCATAGCTTCCGACAGATTCATTCTCCTTCTTCTTCAGCTCGATAAACTCCTTGTCCATTCATGTTATCATGGATCGAGGGATATACTTACTGAAGAAAATCCCTTAGAATTCATCCCACTCCATAGCTTCAACCTCCACTCATTTCCTCGTGTTTTTAATCATCTTCCACCACTGATTAGCTTCTCCTTCTAAGATATAGATATCCAGTGTGACCTTCTCTTGCTCTGAACAACGGAGCACAGAAAAGATCTTCTCAATAGAGCTGATCCACTGCTCAGAAATCAATGGGTAAGTCGATCCACTAAAGGTTGGTGGTCATTTATGCATAAACGACTCAATAGAATGTCATTCCCTTCATAGTGAGATATGTCTCTATGCTTGATTCATGTTATTTCCCATAACTTGAGTGAGTTGGTTCATCATTCGCATGAATGATTCCATTTCGGCTTCTATCGAAGGTCCGTCAGGACATAGTCCATTGTTGTCACCATTTTCACAGTTCCTCCAATTTCCCGCCATTTCTAAAAGAATAAAACCATAATGAGAAACTTATTTCATTTACGAATCTTTTAACTATAAAGGATTTATGTCTTAAAACTTCATTATACAATTACATTTCTCTATAAATCCTTCATAATGATTTATAAAAAGATTATGATTAACCAAACATATCCCCTGGGAGTGTCGTAACCAAGATTGCAGCAAGGCCAGTTGTCGTGAAAAAGTTCTCATTCGAGTCTATCTCAGTGCAGTGTTTTCAGGTTTTACCATTATGTAAATCTGTGCCCGAGCCTCCTATACCTACTCGTATCTAGATATGGATGTATTTGTTTGATAAACTACTTACTCAGTATTCACCAAAATTCCAGGAAGATTTACTTTATTTAAACTTTTCTTTAGGGTTCTTCCCAAATATTTTATAGCCTAATTTGTATAAATAACTAAACTATCCTTTGATAACAGCTATGGGATACCGCCTATTTATTACATAACTTTTCATTACATTTTTACATATATATGATCTTTAATGTCTAGTGTCTCGGAAATTAGGAAAAATAAAACTTGAATACAATATAAAAAATCCTAATAAACCTCTTATAAGGCTTCATCATAGGTTCATCCTATGTACAATTACTACATCTTATAACCTAGAGACATACATCAATGGAAAGGGTGAGAAAAAGGCTTAGTAAGGAAAACAAGTGAAGTAGTTGACATGTGATCTTGAGCAATATTAATAAGAACATGATCAAAGTCATAAAGGCAAGAGCAGTGGAAGAATATAAATATCATAACAAAAAGTTCATTAATCGTAACCTGAATATGTGTATACAAAATTTCATTTAGACATTCATGAACATATCACCAATTTTTAACCCCGAGGTGTCATAAAAATTACCATGGTTATTCACCAATGTATTATAAAACATGTCATCTCTAGAGATTAATTCATTACCAAATGCATTGGAGAGATATCAGGGGACACCATTAATTTGTCTTTACTTTAATGTTATCCACATAGATAATAATCAAACATTTCATAAATAACCCATTTAGTATAAAAGAAATAGGGTTCATTTCAAAATCGTGACGTTTTAAAAGTTTTTAAAAATAAGATCATTATATCATTTATAACCCATGGAAATGAAGTGAGGGTCATATGTATGTCCATTCCAGAGTAAAATATATTCTTTTTATATATTTATGAACACCTAACAAAATGAAATAGGTTTGGGTATTCACATGAATAAACAAGATAATTTCTTGAGAGAAAGAGATAGAAATTTTGACACGAAATTTCTACAGCATAACATCTTTATAACATGGTTTTGGAAAATAATAAAAGGGGGGGAGAAAGGGTCTCCAACTCATGAATAATTCACAATAAATTTTAAATTTGGAATAACATGGAGATAAGAAAATGGTATGGAAATTTTAATGACATACCACATTAAACGGAAACATGAAAGAAAAGAGAATATGTGATTCCTTTTTTAAAAAATTCGGCAGCATAACGACGTCACTTAAAAATTAAGAAATTTTTTTTTTGATGAAAGTGAAAAGGGTCTCTCAAAAATTAGACATGAAATATACAGTAAATAAAACATATAAGAACATTCCCTCAACATAAAGAGATGTAAATGAGAATACACAATATAAGGAAGTCCTGACTTAAAGAGAAGATGGTGAAAGGATCCCTTACCTTGAAAAGTAACATGGGAATCTTGAAAATTGAGACCATGGAAGGCATGAGGGAAAATTGTGAGGACTCATTGGGAGGTAAATAGACAAGAAAGTCTTTTAGGATGATTTTAGAATTAAATAAATGAGGTAAATGGCTTGGTAGTTATAGAAAAAGTGAGTGAATAAATTATTAATTTCTAAGGGACACCTCATCGGTGGTTTTTGCAAAAACATGGGCTTGCCCATGGTATTTTCCCATGGTATTGGACACTTGGGACCAATAATAGCATATCTCACTATTCAAAAGTCTACAAAAAATCTTACATCATTATTACATCATTAATGATGTCATTAAACACCTGAAACTCAAAACTGCATTTTTACTATTCATCGAAAATTCAATTGTCTCACAAAAATACCTAAAATTCACCCTAACAAAATATGAATGATCTAAATTCAAAAAATAAGTCCATTTTATGAGAATATAATTATAAAAAATTTTAATTTATTTTTAAAATAAAATCATTATTTATCCAAAAAATAAAACTTTAAAACTATAACAAATTTTGTATTACAATAAAAGAGTAATCAAGGTCTATAAAATTATCAAATAACATTAAGAAAATAAAGTAACAATTTATTATTAAATTTTATGAAAATAAATTTCCAATTTAAATTATTAGATTAATTAAAAAATTGTAAATAAAATTTTTATGGCGTACAAAAATACAAAAACTTAAACTATGATCATTTTTTAACTTTTAAGATGTCAAAAATGAATTTATACATTCATGGGTGAAGTTTCTATTTTTTTGGTCAAATTACTATTCATTACTATTCTTATGGTAATGTTACTATTCCTGCTTTACTGTTCACTAAAAACCAATTTGAACTTATTAGACACTAAATTTTTCACTGATCACAACCGTAGAAGACCATTTTTTGAAAATCATTTCGCATTATTAATTATTTAATGAATAAAAAGAATTTAAATTTCCATTTTTCCCTAAATTCATCAATAATACACATCCTATATTTATCCGGATATTTTAAATTCACTAACATTTCCATAAGAAGAAATAAAAATTTTATTTATATAAAAAGATTACACCAAGAAACTAAGGTCTCATTACATAGACCCTTATTACACCAGCAAAAGACCTTAATGTTAGGTGTTCTATGGTGATAAAATCTTAGGGTGGCTCGGTCAACATTGTCCGAGTGGTAATTTCTATCATTTTTATCTTCTCCCTTAGGAAATTCTGTTCAAGCGTCTTACGTTGAAGTTCGTCCTGGGCTTGGTCCAGAGAAAATCCCAGTGATGGTACCTCCTTCCCAAGCTCTGATAGATGGGCTTCATGTGGAACGAGTCTACAGGATGAGGCCATTCAATCTTATTTCTGTATTAATTAACCAAGATAACTGTATTTATAAATACAAAACGTTAAGATTATATTTTACAACATTCATATTGACCAATGATCATATAACAGTCGAAAGCCAATGGTCTCATTTTAATTATACCCACTTTATTAATTAAAGGATATAGTTTTGTTGAGTATAAAATAAAATAACACACAAAATTAGAAAACAATTATAATTTAAAAGTTCGGGTCGATACAGTATATGTATGTGTATGTGCATGTGTATGTGTATGTATATGTGTATGTGTATGTGTATGTGTATGTGTATGTGTATCTCTATGTGCATGTGTATTTGTATGTGTATGTGGATGTGTATGTGTATGCGTATGTGTATGTGAATTTGGAACTGTATGTTTATGTGTATGTGTATGTGCATGTGCATGTGTATGTGTATGTGTATGAGGGTATATATGTGTACGTTTATTTACCTTTATGTTTATGTGTATGTATTTGTGTATATGTATGTATATGTGTATCTATTTGTGTATGTGTTTGTATACGTTTATATGTTTGTGTATGTGTATGTGTATGTGTATGTGTATGTGTATGTGTATGTGTGTGTGTATGTATATGTGTATGTGTATGTGTATGTGTATGTGTATGTGTATGTGTATGTGTATGTTTATGTGTATCTCATTGTGTATATGTATGTATATTTGTATCTATTTGTGTGTGTGTGTTTGTAAATGTTTATGTGTTTGCGTATATGTATATGAATATGTTTTATATGAATAAATGTTTGTGTATGTGTATGTGTATGTATATGTGTATGTGTATCTGTATGTGTATGTCTATGTTTATGTGTATGTGTTTGTGTATGTTTATGTTTATGTCTATGTGTATTTGTATGTGTATGTGTAGGTGTATGTCTATGTGGATGTGTGTGTGCATGTGTAGGTGTATGTGAATGTGCATGTGTATGTGTAAGTGTATGTATATGTCTATGTGTACGTTTGTGTGTGTGTGTGTGTTTGTATGTGGGTATGTGTATTTGTATTTGTATTTGTATTTGTATTGTAACACCTCGATATTCTGTGATTTTTTTCTTCTTCGAATTAATTTAATCTTTTTGATATTTTTCATTTTAGGAAATAGTTTTTTATGCACTTAATTTTTCTTTCATTATATGCAACACAAAGTTAATTATGCCATGCCTGCAACATTTAGATTATATTTTGGTACAATCAAAACTGTGTTTGGTTTGTATTACAAACCATATCGAATCCCTTTGATAGTTTTTGTTACACACAATGCCGAGTTTTTACCCAATTACAATATACTATTAATATGATTATTAAAATATTATTATAGTTACCACCTAGATGTTGGAATAGATGTTACAAATAAGATTAACTAAATTATGAACATATGATCTACACATATATATAAAATGAATCCTTTGGTTCTCAATTAGTTAGAATTGAAATTAAAAACTATCTGAGAATGAAGAAATTCATTTTCTACGAAATATTTTTTCCATGTACAACCTAAATTTGATCTCAATAAATTAAAAAATCCAATTTTTATTAATTTTTTCAATAAAATTACATAATATATATTCAATAAATATTTTTGATACACTTCCAATATATTCGATACGAATAAGATAAGAATAAAATCAATTTTATAAATAAAAATATGTATTCTTCTCAAATTTAATTTTACCAAAATTTAATGGAGAACGAATTTTTAATATGATTTTCACACATAGAATTTTTGTTTCACTAAATAAAATTCATTTATGAAATCTGAACATAAAAATTATTTTAGGGAGAATTTTTTGTATTTTTTTGTAAAGTTTCATTTTTTGAAGAATACTGAATAATACAAAATTTTAATTCAAAACTGATTTTTAATCTAAATTATTTATAATATAAAATTAAAATATTCAATTATCTTGAAGTTAAATTATATCAATTACACATCAATTAATATAATTTATTTTATTTGAATCAATTTCACCATGAAATTTGACAGAAAAAGTTACCAAACTTTTTAACATTTTTACTTTAAAACACCTCCTTTTCATCCAATATACAAAATTAAATTTGAATTAATTTCTTCCTCCTATATTGTTGGAAATTTTAAAAATAGATTATATATTTTTAATAATAATAATATAAAATCTAAAATAAGGACACCTTAGTTTTTTTAAAGGATCACTGAAAGTAATTAAAATTATTTACAATGATTTAGATGAAATTTAGATTAATAGGGGACCAAACCTTACACTTAAGGGACAAAATGACCTATAAACTTTCCCAAATTCCATTTTATGGAAATATTTAGACCCTATCCTCCATTTTCTATAATTTTTTTTCATTATTGGATCTATTGTTCATAGGGAAAATGCGGGTGAATGTCCCTTTTAAAAAATTTACAAGAATGTCACTCCTCCTCCACAATAATATGACACTCACCCCTCCCATTTATTCACACCTCTAAAGACATTATGGTAGCCCAACCTCTGCCAAAATAATCTCCCAATATCCCTCCCCTAAACCTACAATCCTCACCTTCATCATAAATCCAACTAAGGAAGTATTTTGGTATAAACCAAAAGGAGTTACCCCAAAATGATGTAACATTCTTCAATGATCATATTCTGTTTGATTTAGATTATCCTCCACTCCAATTATTTTTACATAATACTTATATAATAAAACCATTATTATTAATATACTTATATTTTTTTTGTAATAGTTCTACCTACACCTACACACACTTCCATCTAATGGGTAATGAACTTACTGTTTGTGTACGATGAACTTCTACTTCGCATAACAATGTTGCTTGTTTTTTGCATTACCACCACTCATGGTTTTTAATTATGAAAGACACTATATTTTTATATGTTATTTATGATTTTTGTAATTATTATATAAAACATACATTCAAATTTTCATTTTTTGTAAATACAATAACTTCATTTTTTGATGTGTGGACAACTGTCTCCTCAAAGTGTGATTCATTCACACTCTACATGGAGAGTATTAGGGATGGGTTTAGTGGAATTATATGATATATAATACATAATAATTTTAATTTTAATATATATATATATTTCATTTAATTTTTTTCTTAAAATACGACAATAAAATGGAAACAACGTTCATGTGTACGTATAACCTACGGTCTGCATGAATAGTGTATTCCATTTCATTTTTGTATATTTTTTATATTATTATAAATCAATATATATATACATATATGTGATATATATGATATTTTTACCATTATTTAAATTTTTTAAATATTTATATTATGATCTATGTAATAGGATCAAGAATAACAAGCCAAAACTTATATGAAAAACAAAGCAGTTATTACAGAAAACACAACATTAACATGATGTTATTAATAAATGTGTAATATAATGTCATCCCAAAATAATATATGGTATGATATAAAACAATATTGTACTTTTTAATATTTATAATGAACTTATATTTAATATACACGAGCTGTGTATTTGTATGAGGAAATTCATGACTTAAAGTATGGGAATTTCATCTCATTTTTTTATTTCTATGAGATACAAGACATATTCACCACTAGATTCATTTCTATGGTGTATATATATACCTATGAAATGTTATATAATTAATTTAATTTATTTAATGATTTTAAAATATTTAATTTATGTAATTATATCATTGGGATCATGATTATAATGTTAATCCAGTGGTAAGGGTTTCTCGTCTCACTTTTATCTCTGTGAGACTTATACCCTATTCACCACTCATTAAATTTTTGTGGTGTATATACATTCCATAAATTTATTTTATGATTATTATTCTTAAAATTGTGGGTATTTACACATAAATTTTATGATATTACTTTCACAGGGTTTATGGATCAAAAGTTACCAAATTGGTAAAGTAATTGGGTCTCAATTTTCCTTCTTTATGATACATGCCATTTTACCAACCTATATTATTATATGGTGTGTATATACTACCCATTGAAATGTTATATCATGAATATTCTTATTTAAAGGTATTTTAATCTTCATGTAATTTTATTATTTCATGGGTAGTATGATTCAAAGTTACCAAAGTGGTAATAATTTGTTGTTATAATCTAGTCGTTTATCGGTATTGTTTATGATTAAGATTCCATTAAAGAAATCATATGACTCGCCTATCAAGAAAACCTAAAAAATTTCTCCCCATATGATTTTTCATGTTATATACAATTAATGGTACCATTTTATCACTCTATGGTACTTAATATAATTAATAAAATGTTTTTATGAAAAAAAGAATGTATTCTAATTTCGGTTATAAATTTAGGTTCCTTCTAAATTTTTTTTTCTAAAAATGTTTCTAAAATGTTTTAATATAATCCTATAGTGTTTAAATAATTGTTTAACCACTTTTTACTTTTTAAAAAAATATATTTATAAATTATTATTCTTGACTTTTTCCGATCAATTTACTTTTCTAAACTTATAGGCATGAAAGGAAGGTTTAGCATTTTAAGAATTACTCTTCATCATGGTCATCCTTAATTTGAATCTTCCTTTTTATGTTTACAATATTTTCTTTTTTGAAAAATAATTTTCATAATATTCATAGAATTTATCATTTTTAAAGTAGTTTTCAAATAAAAATGTTTTCAATTTCTTTTATGATTCAATAAGTGTTTTAAATGATTTTAAAAGATTTATTTAATAAAATTAAATGATATTTAAAAAAATGTTTTTCAAAGGTGTTCTACATTTGAAAAGTGTTTTTAATATTTTTCTAGAATCATTTTTACGTTTTAACATTTATTTTTAAGAAAATGGTTTTCAAAATGATTTATGTTTTAAAAATCATTTTTCAAAAGAGAACAGATATTTTTCTCAATAGATGTTTTCAATGAAATGGTAAAGAAATATATATAGGAAAATGATTTTTAATTTTTTTTTTTAAAAAATGTTTTAAAAGAAAGGCTACTTAACTTAAGAAGTGTTCCATATGGTCTTAAAAAATCCTCCTGCATCTTAAATGACATACTTTGTTATAGTTTATGCATTACTATGGATATTATCCAAGAATACCATTCATATTATTTATTTAATGGTTTCCATTTAAATGGAATGATTTTTATGATATATATTCTTATTCCATGGGTGATATTATTTTGAAACTTGTATCTTTTCACGGGTTATTCTTGGTGAAATGATTGTGAAACCTATATATTTTCCATAGATAATGATATTATAAACTTTTGGCATACCCATTCTATTTCAGGGGTTATGATATGATGTTTATGAAACCAATAACTTTTTATGGGTCATGATATGATGAATGTTTTATTATCCTATGTCACATTTATGTATGATTTTATTATACTATGGGAGGGACCAATATATCCCTCAAATTAATTGGGTATAGATTTATATATCTTGTGATAATGATGGGAATCGAGTCGATGGTATTAATCCACTATGAAGGATGAGGAAAATCTATCCACTGTGGGAATATATTGAAACCGATCCACTATGGGAAGATGGGGAAACCTGATCCAATATAGAAATATTGTGAAACTCAATCCACTATGGGAATATGGGGAAACATAATCTCTTATACAGAAAGGACTACATCTGGGGATTGTTGAGTGTCGTGCCTTGTAGGTGTTGTCACCATGAAGTGACCTCTTAATTTTTAGAAATACATCATGACTTATAGGTAATGATGTCATATGTTTATGTGTCTTCCAAAAATTCTATGTATTATTCTTTTTAAATGCACACATGGTTTATTTTTTTTATTATCTTATAATTTTATGTCTCATGAACTACTAATATTTTTTCCATGTCCCATGATTAAGATCTTTTTACATAGGATTTGATATTAAAATGTTTTTCTCATGTTATCATACCCTTATGATCATGTTATTCTTTTTTATTTCCTTTATTTACCATTATTGGGAATTAAATCTCACCCATTTCTTACGTATCATTTCCCTAGGTTATGAAGAGACATTTTAAGTATGTGTACTAAAGGGGAAGATCTTTAAAAGAAGATATTGAAGATATTTCACCAAACCAAAAGAATGTATTCAAATTTCCGAATACACTAAACTATTATGGTATTTGGGAATTTATTTTCTTAATGTGATGAATATTAATATATATTGATGTAATATCCATGTTTTTTAATCATGTGTCGCTATATGTATGTTTATGTGTATGTGTATGTGTGTATGTAAATGTATATTTATGTGTAAGTACATTCATCTATATATGTATGTGTATGTGTATTCTGATGTGTATGTGTATGTATATGGGTGTTTATGTGTATTTATATGTGTACATATATGTGTACTTGTACCTGTATGTGAATCTGTATGTGTATGTGTAACACCCCAAAAATTATTCAAATATTTTTTTCCGAATAAATTAATCTTTATTGATGTCTTGAATTTCTCAAAGAAAAACATTCCTTTCATATATAACCAAATTTTCATACATTACACACGACACTTACTTGGAATGCACTACCTGAAGCACTGACAAGTCGTATGTTGAATGCCACACTGAGTTTATACAAAACATCATTTTTCTATTATAATTATTTAAACAAGATAGTTATAACGTAGTCTTTTAACGTAGTAATATGAATAGTAATAATTAATTTTAAAATATTTTTTATAATTTATGTACTTAAATAAAACATATTTATTAGGAAAATATAACTTTTGGTAAAGTCATTATATGTTAAAACATATTATTTTCTCAAATGAACTACTTTTTATGTCCTTATGTAAAAAAATAAATTTTACAATCTTTTTGCAATTGAATTTGACAAAAGAAACGTCATTTTTGAATTCATAATTTAAAAATTAAATTATGATGATTTTTTGGGATTTTTAGGAGAAACATAAATTTTTGATGAATAGTGAAAATATTGTATTTTAGTTAAAAACTGCATTTCTGTTTGAATAATTATTAATAATAATATATATTTTGTTTTTTTTAAAGTCACAATAAATACAGTATAGATATTTTAAACCAATTTAGTTCATTAGAATCATAATTATATGGAAATTGGTAGTAAAAACATATTGAACTTTTGAATGTTTTTACTTTGAAAACCCACTTTCTCACCATGTCGGTGGGATTAGCATTAAATATAAATTTTCAACATCTGTGATTATAAATTTTGAAAAATTGAAATACACAGTTTTAATTAGTATTATATATTTATTGTAATAAGATCAACTTAATTTTTTACTAAAAAGAGTAGTGAATGTTATTAAAATTAATCACAACGAATAAGGAAAAATTAGTCGTAATTAGGGACTAAATCTTAAAATTAAGGGCCAAAATAACCTAGAAACTTGTAAAAAACAATTAGACTCTCGTATTTCAACTATAAACCTTAATGGTTTGAATTTTATGAGTTATTTGGATATTTTTCAATAAAATTTCCCAATTTCGTATGTTCAGTAAGGAAAAAGGAAAAAAGTGGACTTTCCTTGCTTTTAACATTTATAAAACATTGAGATAGAAATAAAATAACATATTTTCAGTTATACATATCCTATTTAAAATTAAATGAAATATTTATATTTTAGTGTCTTATCAATAATTTTTATAGATTATTTACTTACATTAAATACCTAAGAAATGAAAATATAGTGATTATTTAGTTAATTGTTAAGTAAAATAAATGATAATCTAAAAATTAAAAGTGAAGTAAATTAATTGAATTATTGTCATTACTTTATTTAAATGAAAATATCATTTGAAAAATATTTTAACATAATGTATTTGGATTATAATATTTTTTTGGTATTTATTTAATAAAAATAAAATCAATAATGTCAAAATTAATATTAAAGTAATTTTACAATAAATAATATTGTATTAAATGATTTAAAATTAATAAAAATAAAAATTTATGCCAAGTTATTTTTATGTGTGAATATATATCATATATGTTCCATTAATTTACCAATTTATCTGTTATAAATAAAATATTGACCCATAGATAGTAAAAACATTGTTAGCATGGTCCCAATTAATGTAGTGTTTTTTCATGTTACATGCACTTCTTTTAAAATTAATTTCCAACAGAGAGGGTATTTATTTAGAAATTATATAGAATAATTATAATTTATTGGTTATAATGTTTATAATAAATCTCTCTTTAATTTATTCTTAATATATAAATTACTTATGTTATAATACTAGATGCTTTAATAAAAACAAAAACGATAAAATTTTGGAAACCTAGAGGTTAAGGATCAAAATTATAAAATAGAATTTACTTTTGTTTGGTGTGGATTTTTAAACCATTATTCACATTTAATACATTATTTATCCTTTTTTTAGTCACATTAGGTAAGGGATACCTCCCATTATTGTATACCTTTTGGTATTTACCTGAGTTCCACTAAACCTTGACAATATAAAGAAAATAACACTCCCCCTTAATCACACCTCTCAAACCACATATTTTTTACCAATATCAGACCAATTCACACCCCAAAATCCCTCCCTTCCTCCTTGAATTCTCTATTTATGTTGAAATACAAATAAGGATTCCCTTTGGTTCAAACCAATGTAGTTACCCGATTAAGAGGTAACATCTTCCCTCAAACTCTTTTAATTTATTTATTTCTCCACCCCTTGACTCCTGTTAATTATTTATTATAAAACAATAATAGTATAATCAATATAAATAGATTTTTTTAGGCTTAGGGTTATACCTACACTTACACACACTTCTATATAATGGGTAACAGACATACTATTTATGTGTATAGTGAACTACCACCTCACAAAATAATGATTGTTCATTTGTCCTTTACAACCTTTCATGGTTGGTAATTATGATGGAAATTATATTTATATATTATAAATATTATATTAATTATTTAATTATTCATATTTAATTATTGTAAAACATATATATTTATACTTAACATTTTTTCAAAATATGATAATTTAATTTGAGGAAGTATAGAACACCGCAGCCTCAAAGCGATGTGATTCGTTCACACACTAAATGGAATTTATTAAGGATGGGTTTAGTGAGATTATATGATATATAATATATATTATTTCTACATGAATAATTATTTATATAATATATATACATATATTTATTTACTTTCTTTCTTCTTATGCGATAATAAAATGGAAACAATGTTCAAGCGTACGCACGACTTACCATCTCCATGAATGGTGTATTCCATTTCATACTCCTATATTATATAGATTATTATAGAAATAGTAAAATAAATATAAAGGATATTTATATCATGTTTTAAATTATTTAAATCATTATCTATGTATAAGTAAAAAATATATAACAAATTAAGACACGTATGAAAAACAAAGCGAATATTACCCGAAGTGAAACATTATCATGGGATTTCTAATAAGAGGGTAATATAAATTAATTAAAAAAGCATATAAGGTATTACATATATTAATTTGGTTCTATAATATATTTATTAGAAACTCATATTTATTATACAGGATTTTTGAAAGTGTGAAAAAATAATCAAGATACAAGGTAAGGGAATATCATCTCACTTTATATTTTCATGAGATACATGTATTGTTAACCACTCATTTATTTTTTGTAGTGTGAATAATACTCATGGATTTATTATTTGATAATTATATTTATATTAATGTGTATTTATATATCCATTTTATTCTCTTCATTTCACGGGGTTTATGATTAAAAAGTTACCAAATCGGTAAAGTAATTTTGTCTAAACTTTCATTCTTTAAGACACATACCCTGTTATGCACCTATATTATTCTATGATGTTTATATACCACCATTGAAATGTTAAATCATGAATAACATTATTTTTATGATATTTTATGCTTCATGAGACTTAATTTTCTTACATCGTATTGTAATTCAATGTTACCAAGTGGTAAGAGTTAATTGAAGCAATATCATTGTTTGTTCGGATTGTTTATGAGTATGCTTCCATTAATGAAATATTATGATCCATATCTCAAGGGAACTCAGGAAATTTTTTTCCACTATATATTCACTATATCTTTATGTATTGGTACAATTTTTCCTCTCTTTTTTACATAATATGAAAAATAAAGAGTTTTTAATAAATTCTGACTTTACCACTCTATTCAATTGGAAATCGGTTTTCTTTCAAAACAAGGTTTTCTAAAAAGTTTTTCAAAAAAATTAAAGAACTATTTATTAAATTTAATCGTGTTTTCAAAGAAATATTTTTTTAAATATTTTTCAATAATTCATTATTAGATTTCAAATTATTTTCAAATAAATGTTTTTCAAAACATTTTCAATCTTCTTTTATAAGTTTTCAAGGAAAATGTTTTTCAAAACATTTTCAATATTTATTTATAATATTTAAACGTAATTTAAAAAAAAAATGGGTTTCAAAAAATGTTTTTGATTCTTTTATATGTTCTCATGTAAAATGGATTTGACAATTTTTTAAAACATTATTTATAAGTTTTCAATGTATTATCAAACAATGGTTTAAAAAAACATCAAGATTCTTATACATGTTTTAAAAAAAATGGTTTCCAAAATTATTTTAATCATTCCTTATAAATTTTCAATGTGTTTTAAAAAATATCGTTCTAAACAAATTTCAACATTATTTTATATTTTTTTCTCGAAATAATATTTTAAAAATGGTTTCAACAATATTTTATAAGTTTTCTAGGGAAAATGTTTCCAAAACAATTTCACACCTTATTTCAATGTTTAAAATAAATTTTGAAATAAAGTTACTTTCTAATGGTTTTATGTTTTAAAAAGGCTTTTCAATGAAGAAACTGTATTTTACTCAATTAATGTTTCTAAAAGATATTTCAAAATTATTTTCCATCTAAGATGGAATCCGTTGACATTACTAATTCCATTTTGGGAAATGATTCGAAGGTCACATTCATATTAATTCTCTGAATGGTTTATGTTTTTATGGAATTATATTTATGAAACCCATTTATCTTTCACAGGTTATATTTTTATGAAATGCTTTTCTATTTTACATATTATATGCTTATGAAACATTATTATTTTCATTGGTTATAATTTGATGGGATTTTTATAAAACCTATCTATTTTCAATAGGTTATGATGTGATGGAATGTTAATTATTCCCATTTAATTTAATGGGTTATTATTCTATGTTTATAAAACCCATATCATTTCATGGATCACGATATGATGAATGTTTTTGGTCACATGTACGTATGATTTTATTATATGAAGGGTGGGAATTATATCTCCATCCAACGAATTGGGTAATGATAAATGTTTTATGAGCTCAAAGGGTATACAAGAGAACATCCCAATATCGAAACAAGTGGATACATGGGAGGAAATCCCAAGCCCAAAACAAGAGACTATAAAGGTGGACATCCCCTATCTGAAAAAGGAGGGTACATGGGGGGACATCCCAAGCCTGAAAAAAGAGAGTACATGAGAGGGCATCCCAAGCTGAAGTAGGTACAAGGGTGAATGTCCCAATCCTAACATTTTACAAAGTTCTTGGTTGGAATCCTTGATATAGGGTTGTTATATTCTTATGTGTATTCCATAATTACATGTCTTATTCCTGTTATATGATTTCATGTATTATTTTATTTAGTTCCTTATGATTTATGTCTTATGAACTACCAATATGTATGACCTGATTCATGTATCAGATCTTATGATATAAAGGTTATGATTTTATAATGTTATCATAATGTTCTCATACTCCTATGCTCATGTGTATGCTTACATGTCTCCAGTTTTTACCCTCACCATGCATCTGATCTCACCCATTCCTATGTTTCCTTCTCCTGGTTGTGAAGATATGTATAGTGTTTTATGTCTCAAATATGGTTGTTGGTCAAGAAGAACTTATTGGGATATAATGTATCTCATTTATTTAATAGTGTTTACATCTCCATGTTTATATAGGCACTAAACTGACATGGTATTTGGGTATCTATTTGTGTATTTTTTTAAATATTCAAAAAAATGATGTAACTTATATGTACATCAAGAGGGGTTGTTATAGTATGTTTATGTTTTATGTGTATGTGTAAGGATGTATGTATGTGTAGGTATATGTGAATATGCATCTATAAGTTTGTTTGTATTTTTATATGTATGTATATGTGTTTGTGTAAGTGTGTGTATATATATATATTCATGTCTTGTATATGTGTATATTTATGTATATTTATATGTGTATATATATATTTGTATGTATGTGTATGAGTATGTGTATTTAGGTGTTTATGAGTATGTGTAACGAACAAGCCTAGGTAAACCTAAAACAACACCCCACCTAGTTCACCATAATACCCAAATAACATTCTTGATTTACATGGGTTGATGATAATAACTTGAGTATCAAAACAATCACATCATGAGAATGATCTCACCTACAGATAATATTAAATAAGCAATTAAAACTTCTGTGAATCTGGAATGGTGTGTCTATTAATTTGACATCCATGTATATAAGATAACTGGATAAAAATAAATAAAACATCTATACATGGCATATGAAAATGAACATATATACAATAAAAAATAAATAAAAGTGATATTTATTGTTCATGACCTTAAATAATACAAAAACTAAATTCATTTACAATATATAAATGGTTAAAAATACATCATATAACCAAAAGATGAGGGGAATAAAAGCTCACTACCAGTTTCCATGTTCGTCAATATATAATGATCCCCAAAATTAAACCAAACCTAAGATTCCATAAACAGAACCATGAGACCCTTGGTAACTCACAACATCCACAATTTACATCAAGAAACCAACCTAAAGAATAACCGAATAGATATTACAACATGTACACATTTATAAAACACAATAATTGTACATACACACACACACACACACCGGTGTATAAGAAGGGTTCCAGATAAATCCACTAAATAGTATTTAAATAAAGTGTCATAGATATTACATAAATTAAACAATTCATAAATTATTGTATCAAAATCATTTAAAAGATAAGGTATTCTAAACGTAAATCATAATAAAAAATCTATCTTACATATATTTCTTTTCTAAAACTCTATGTAGAACCCCTTTTGGAAAACCAAAAGCACATACTATCTTGAAAATAAAGAATTCCAAAACCTATGTAACAAATTGAGAATCCATTTTTAGACTCTCTTTCATAATTTCTTTTATCAACCAAGGGATGGAACACACCATTTAAAAGGATAATGAATTTAAAACATTAAAAGGCTTGGTTTTATGCTATTTAGAACAAAAGATGAACTATTAAATTTTTCTAAAACTTTTTTCATTAGGTTTATAAAAAATTAAATACAAAAATATTACATCATTTTAGTTGTGTATTCATTAATTCTAATAAATATTCATACCAAAGATCTATAAATGAGTAATTTATTCGGATACTATATATATAAACATCTTATTCAATGAAATATCTTCAACATAACCCATTAATTTCTTATTTCATTATATTACTTTTAGAAATACCATGCTTAAGAAGGTTCTTCCTACCATGGGGAAGGTAAACATAAGAAAGGGCGAGCTCAGATGTTCGGTAATTTTAATCATGGAAGATATCATGCAATGATCAAATGTAAGCATAAAATTAGAAAAAGGGTATCAGAATATGAGCATAAAATATGAAAATAATTCCCATCAATTCATAAATTATAATCATGGAATAGGATTTGGTTGTTCATAAGACATGAGTCATATAAGAATCTATGATCATGATCCATGATATCAAATTATAAGCTTAAGAACATTTCATAGAGAGTGACATAAAAAGTGTGGCATAATCATAATTATAGATGTCATATGTCGAGGCTACCCACCAATACATTCATCACATGTTAGGCTTAGGAAACCCACCCATGTACCTACATAATTCTTGGGCTATCTAATTATTTGGCCTCTTTTAAGATTGTTCTAACCATTTATGTGCCTTTTGGAGATCATAAAACATTAATCATTACTCAATGAATTGGAGGTCTATAAAAAACCCACCTACTAAATTATTATAATCCATTCATATTTATGCCACAATATCATGAAAATATTTATCATTTCTTTATATCTCGTCAAATGGGGGATAAAACAAGTTTCATTAATATTTTATCATCAGAATAAATAACAATCTAGTGAATGATCAAGGATGGGTTTGTAATTCCTGACCTGAATCATTGGGTTACAGTCAGAGTTCGACATGGATTCATGCATACCTTCCCATATAAAAGGGGTTAATAACTGATATAATTGTTCTATATTTTGTTAGTGGTGAGACTATACTCCCAATATCAATGAATAAACGCATAAAAAATAATACAACAAAACTGATAAATAATGACAAAATAATTATGATGATATGTATTTCATTCCATGTATAATAAAAAAGAAAACACCTCCCATGTGGTATGTAAAGAAAGATCATGAGAAATACATATAAGTAAATATAATACTGCAACATCCCTCTTGAGTATATCTCAGTACCACCTCATAACACTATGCTCCCTCTCTTAGCTCCCCATCATTGGAACTTTTCCTTTCCCGGGGTCCCTAATCACAAAGTCTGCTCATGCATCCCTATTCTCATACATGGCGTGATTATAAATCCTATAGGACACCTCCAATGTATCCTTAACACAAGTTCATAATAAATGTATAATATATTATTTCATGACATGATGTAGATACAAAAGTAAACATACAACCAAATATACACTAAGTAATCATGTTCTAACTAAGCCACCATGAACCCCAATCCCCTTCTTTTATATGATTTCATTAATTATTTAAATGTTTGTAACTACATTTTTCAACACATAAAAAATGTCCCAATGTTATTTGGAACCCTATTGTTTTCAGTATTGTTCCAAGTTCCTCCTTTAAAGAACGCCATAGGGCGCACGTAAATGGTGGTTGTAATCCTCAAATGATGGTAAGACCCACTTGACATGTTCGACGTATTTGGATGGGAATTTCACCTAATATAATACTATAGGGAAGGGATACTCAACAACCCTAAATTTTCTACTCCCATGATAGCTAGAATGTATGTAATATGACTCATACCATCAAACAAGCCATAGTTCATATCCTTCGTCTCATCCTCATGCTCCCCCTATAAGGGTTTACCTAGAAAATATTGATAAACATGTGCATCCTAATACCTGAGGAATGGTTCCACATGCTATTGTATAACATAATAAATAAGTATAATATTATGTAAAAATAATTCATATTAATAGTAGTTTTCAAGAGGCTACACACAAATCATAAAAACACATGTCAATGATGGTTCCAAAGTGCCACTCACACACCCACATGAAACACATATCAATCATGGGTTTCAAGAATAAATAATCAAATCAAGGAAAATGGTAAGGGTATTCCTACATAAAAATCATAGATATCGACATAAAGGTTTTACTTGAAGGTATTCAACTGAAACAAGCTCACACCCAAGGACCAAAGAAGGGTAACCAATAGAAACACCCCTGACACATTTTAGATTTCCCACAATCATCATAAAATTGTGTTATTACACAAATGTAATGAATAAACTAATTATAATACCCAATGAACCATATTCTAGTCCATAACATCATAATTCCTTGATTGTTCAAGAAGGATAGAAGAATTTATTCAAATAAATAATTACACTTATGAGTTATTTATAAAAAAATATAAAACTATTGGAACCATATATAGTGTATGATCCAAGGTCTAAGATACATAAAAATAAATTAAATATACATCTAAAAAATAAATAAGGGATAAAATATGGTCAACAAATCAGTCGACATTATTCCCAGAATACTCCCAAAATGATAATCTATGGGACGAAGGGTAAATTGAGTGATTAAGTTAAAGGAAAATGAGTGATGAAGGAATTAATAATTCACTTATTATGTTTAAACATTGTTTTAGAAAAATGGAATCATTAATGGATATCTGGGGAAGAATCTTATATCATTTTATCCATTTCAAAGTAACAAAACTGCTTTCATACCCTACTCTATTATATAGACATGGACATTATGTTCTTGAACTCTACAGGCCGAAAAAGGTGACCATCTGATATTCCAAAATCCAATTATATTTCCCCTCACCATGACCTCCAAAATTGGAATGGTTAGGTTTTTCAAGTCGTGTCCCATGAGTACCTTTCCCGAGAACCACGCTATGACCATACTAGTTTTTCCCATTTTTCTATTTTTCACCAAAGTACAAAAAAGTCAAAATAACATTCACCAAGGTGTGGTGTTGGCCATTTTATAACCAAAACCTCTAAAACTAACTATCATGATTCTAAACACCTCTAAAAAACCAAAATGAGTCTCAACTATCACATGGTTTAAAAAATAACATAAAACATGTCAGAACATACATTAACATACCCTTGGAAGATGTGGAGAGTTACAATTCTCCCCCACTAATTGGTTATAATCCTTTATAAGTATGTATAGTTTGATATCAAATTAATCTGAAAATTTTATCCAAACATCAAACTCTGAGTCTCAATTATTATCCTGGATCGGTCCCTTCCTCTACAAGATCTGAACAAGTGGCATTGTCTATTTCTATAAGACGTTCTCACTCTGGTCGACTATATGGACTAATTTTTATTCAAATTATATGTTTATCTCTAACTTAATGTTGTCATTGTCCATAACATTCATGGGATTGATCATGTACACAAAAAATATGAGATCTGAGGAACATGACATGCATAACTCAATATTACTGAGGAAATACCCAAATGGTAATACATTATCCCTATATACTCAATGATCTTGAACAGTACAAAAAATATTAGTTTGATATTTCCTATCTTCTGAAGATGATAATGCCCCAAATAAGGATTCACTAAAAAGAAAATTTGATCACTCGCAATGAACTCCAAATATTTCCTCTGACAGTCGATATATGATATCTTTATACTTTGAATGGTGAGAAACCACTTATAGATCGACTAAACTATGTCTGATGTCTCTTTCAACATGATTGGTCCCATTATAGTTACCTCACTATCCTTATTCTAGTATAATGGTTAGTGAAAATTTCAACCATAGAGATTCTCATTGGGTTCTATCTTGATAAAATCATAGTAACGACTATTATAAAAAAAACTATACCAAGGATATATTCTTATACTAAAATCCTTCAAAGCCTAGGATGCAATATTAATGTATATATTCAAGGATATATATTTTTCTCTTAGACTATACATCTGGTTTTGGGTGATATACTATGCTCAATCTTAGTTGAGTCCCCAAAACATTCTGCAATCCCTTCCAAAACTATGACATAAAAAATGTTCCTATATCAGGTATAATTACGAAGATAACTCCATGAAAATGTATAATCCCATTAACATATACAATTAAAAACTCATAAGTAGAAATACTCATCTAGATTGGAAATTAATGGGACACCTTATTCATCTAATTCACTATCACCCAAACAACATCACGATTCCGTATTGTCCTTGGTAACCCAGTCAAAAAAATAATCATGATGTCAACCAATTTCTCCATGGGAATTGGATATGCATAGAGTAAACCACCAAGACATTAATGCTCATCCTTTAATCTCTATAATATATGATATCATGAAACAAAAACAAAGATATCCCTCTTTATACCTAACCACTAAAGTTGTTTTATAATGTTAAGGTACATCTTCATTGACCTAGAATACTCTATCCACCAAGAGGCCTGTGAGTCTCTCATAAACTCTTTCCTAATAGAATATATAATTCTGACCCTCCTTTGGAAATAAATCACATTTTCATCATCTAAGGACTAACCTAGTTCTTGATCCTCTACCTAAACCTTTCACACATCACCGTACACTTTGGATCTTATTCCTGGATAGACTTTACCCTATTCACTATAAATGAAATGGTTACCAAAGGTGCACATGTCACTTCCCCTTTCTCCTCAATCACATGACTTATCCAATTAGACAAATAAACACCTAAAATTTCACTCTTCCTCTAAATACTGTTATATAAGATCAAGGGAATCCTGAATCATTTTGATGGGAGCATATGCAACAACTTTACCTTTACCTGGTGCATAATTCTTCTTTAAGTTGAAAGTTTGTAAATACCCCCACTAAATTCCACTTCCTCAAATTTAGGTCTCACTGTGAGAATATATAGTATAAAATCATGTGGTATATATATAAAAACCTCTCTTAAAAGATAAAGTGTTTCAAAAACATGAAATGATGGACTGCGACTTCTATCTCCATGCACTCAGTAGGATAATTCCACTTATAGGGTCACGGCTGGAGAGACATATAAGTTATTACATGATCATTCAATATTAGCACAACTTCCAATAAAACTTCTGACACATCTTAAAATACCACTTATCCCATACCATATAATAATATGTAAATTTCAACAATAGATTTTTCATTAACCTCATATTTAGTTCAATAAATGATTTATTGCATTGATACAAGTACTATAACATCGCCCCTTTCATGGTCAGATCTGTCCTTGGGGATACCAAATGTAATAAATCATATATGAAATTTCAGTAATAATTTCATAAATGATGAAAAGTCATGCCCTCAAATACATTACATTGATTATCACCAGAAATTATTAACTCTGCATTCGTTGGTTCTATATAAATTCTAGCCTCTAACACTACCAAACCTAAAAAATGAACCTCATATATCTAAAAGTGAAACATTGAAATCTTAGTATAAAGACAATGTGCTCGAAGTGTAATAAAAAATTTCTTGAGATACCTGACATGTTTCAATGAGGTTTTTGAATAGATCAGGGTTTTAGTGTTTAAATACATGATGAGTGAGTCGAGATATGGGTGAAAGATCTTGTTAATGAGGGCCATGAACATCAATGAAGCATTCATTAAAACAAAAAGTGTGACCAAGAACTCATATATCCCATACTTAATCTAAAATAATATCTTTGGTATGTATTCATATCGAAGTTGTAGCTAATGGTATCCTGAATGTAGGTTGATGTTGGGAAACCAATGTGATTCTCACAACCAATAGAATTTATCATTGATCCTAAGAAAATGGTATTTTTCATTCATTTAAATCTAGTTTAAATTTATATAATCCACACAAAGGAGATGTGTATCATCCACCTTTTTGAAAAATAAAAAAGGATATCTGCAAGGATACCTGTTCGATATGATAAATACTGTCTTCTCAAATTCATCAAGTATAAATTTTAATTCCTTCAACTCGAATGGTGCCTTATAGTAAGGTGGAACTAAAATAAGATTCACCCTTATTATAAATTATATTTCAAACTCAACACCTCTATCATAAGGTATTCTTGTGAATTCATCTATAAAAACATCCTGATAAAGATATACAATTCTAGGAATATATGAGTGGCATAACACTAATTCTCATGAAAGTGATAATCCCACTTCATGCATCATAATAGCTTCAATATGAATCAAATCTAGGCCAACTATACTTGCTATTAACTCTCAACACCAGTCATTAAAAACTTATCCACCTTAATAAAGGTAAACTATACCCATATTTCATAGATTTTTATGTGTAAAAAATATCACAGAATTCATTCCATTCTAAATATCACATTGAAGTTGGTCATCTTTAGGATCATAAAATCTGAAAAAATCTTCATTTACAACAATAACTACAATCTGTTATTGAAGCCTCCAAAGATTTTATACTTTAGTCCATAATGGTGTTAAAGAAAATATTCTCCAAGGATATTCTAATTGATAATTCTAGACGAGACACAACTTGAAAATAGATAAATAAATAAGAACAAATTGAATCAAAGAACGTGGTAAATAGTGTGGAGGTGATGAAGACCATGCCTCAAACAATAAAAGGTCTCTCATAGCCATCAACCAATGCCTGGTCTATTGTAAAAAATCATTCTACCTCAACTCAACAATATTACATATGAGTCAGGAATTTCTAGATAGTTTTCATCCTTTTGTGAGGTCTTCCAATCTCAATTTTCCATAATCTCCCAGAACTCCTTTGAAAATACCTTCATAAATTATATCAAATCTGACTATCTTCTCTACATCAATTGGAATCCACATGAATCTTCCAAAAAGAATAAATAATATTCCCCATTATCTCATAATTAATGTAATAGGTAAAATTACCTCCCATATAGTTCATTGAGAAAGTAATTTTATGGCCCTTCTATATACTAGATGGTTATTCCTAATCAAGTTTTACATTCTAACTATTAAAAAAGAATACCATATTAATGAGAGGAAAATCAGTCACTGTTCTCCTATATACTTTACGTAAGCTTCCAATACGTTTATTTGTTGGGATCTTCTCAAAGTTTAAGGCCTTGAATAGATCCTTTGTGTATAATGTCAGATCAAAGATACTGGCATATCATTTTATTTCAAGAAAAAGGCCAATTTATAACTTCCTAGCCTTTTGGTCCATATTTTTAACTAGAATGGTGGAAAAGCATAGAAGCTCCATGATATGAGAATAATATGTAGAAACATACATAGATCCCTGTTGTAAGTCCATAAACTCTTGAACATGAATCAACTTCATCAAGCAAGTAAAATTTTGTTTGAAGATTAACTCCCTTAAGGTATCCCAAGTAAGACCCTCTCTTAATCCATCCTGATTAATGATACTCCATCATCTCATAGAAAATCCATATAACATTAAAGTCTCAAGTATCACCCACCCATCCACTAGAGTCTATACTAGATAAAAAATGCTCTCGGGGATTTATATCAAGTCTTATACATCCTCAGGCCACTAGTATCCTAAAATATTAGCGGATGATTGAGATGGAATTACACATCATGATCAATAATTGTTTTCTAAATGTTTCCTCATTGAATGAGAACAACCCAAAAAATAACTGATGATCTATATCAACATTATGAATCACCAAAGTTAGTACTGGCGCATGTTGTGGTAAATCCTACTACACTGTGGGAGTTGGTACTCGTACATCCTACCTAATGATAGCATCCTAGGAAAACATTTCTGTGGGTACCATCAAACATATCCTTAAAAATTTCTCATATACCAAGACATATTTTAATACATTTGAATCCATTAGTTTTAAATAGATCTTAATCAGTCTTTAGGATCACACACAGGTTATCATAGGAGGCTACCAATAACTAAAGTTATTTCCCTCCTAGATCTACCCATAACTGAATACATGTTCTCATCAACTATAAATTAGTCATTGTCATATAAATATCATGTTTGAATGAATGATACCAAAAGGAATATCATTATAATATAGAATATAGATATGTCACTCAGTAATTAGCCCAAACCAAAACATTTAATTAAATAACTAATATACACCACACAATAGGTATATATGTGACATGTGATCCTAAATTCCTAATCATGATACATGAATTCACAAAAAAATTCATCATACTATAAAAAAAATATAAGTAGTATAAACATGATCCAATCAAACTATATTTTTAATAATAGTCCCAATAATGGTAGCTCAGATCTACATTACACATGTGTTGTCTACGAACATATGATTGTCCCTAACTCAAGTCCCAGATAGCCTAACTCCCTTATACCACAATCCAAATCACATAAAGAACAAAAAAGGATCTAAAACATTCTTTTACTATTTTATTACACACTATCATGAATCACCATGATTTAGTCAATGTTCCACATGGCCTCGTATACAACACCCCATACGCAAGAGGTTGCTTACTTGAAGTGAGGATCTGAATACCATAAATGAGGAGATTATACCCTAGGTATTAATGGTGAAAATAAAAAATAATAACACAATATAATAAATAAAAAATCCTTAAAGAATTAGCATGGCCTGTATCTCAAGTCAAATTGAGTAAAAAAACAATGAACCCCTACTGGAAGGTTATGTAAGAGTGAAAGAAAAATATATAAGTAAATAAAACAATACAGATTCCGTGATCCTTTTCTTAAAGTAGATGAATTCTTATGACATGATATACATACATGATTTCATTCCATTCTAGAAGCACAATATCATCCTTCAGTTTTTCTTTGATCAATTTATACTCCATCTATTACATTAATAAATGAAGATGATTTTTTGTTAAATCACTTGTGAATCATAAGATCGATTAAAGAATGATGATTATTTCTTTCTTTCAATAGTTATCAGAAAAATAAAATGGTTATAATAGGTTATAAAATATACATAAATATTCATATGGTGATATAATACAACAATATCTAAAATTTCATCCTAATTTTTTATTAAAACATTCCATAAATAGTTAACCTCATGGCCCTTTCTAAATTAAAAATTTTTAAATCACATCAAAAAATTTCCAAAAATATACTTAAAAATAATCTTGGAAATAACAATAAGTAGATCTTAATGGTCACATACCAAATAGATGAATACCTTGATCATATATTCTCCTGAAACATGGTAATAACCAGAATTACAGTAAAACCACAATGAATACATTCTCAATTCCCCATTACAGGAATAAAACCACGGATTATTGAATATATTTTATAAATCCAATAATGCTATAAACTCAATCAATTATAACATAAAAATCATTTTCTATAAATATTTAATTGTTTCCAAGGTCATCAATACTATCCAATTTACTTTATTTATATCCTTCAACTCTTTATCGATATATCATTATCTCAACATCTGGAACATATTGGTGGTTATCTTTCCCTTAATCGGGTGTTTCTCATGAAATATCAACTATTAATTAAATCAATTTTCTAGGCCATTCATTCTATTCAAAATATTCTTGAAAATACTTATTGAAAAACATATACATCCTAATAAAACCAGAAAGCCCTGTCAGAGGAAATCCCCTGACCATTTATTAAAAATAAAAGAACAGTACATCAAGAAGGCACAATAAGGTGAGAAAAACAGTTATATATCATAAAAATCATACCCATCACCGCATTCCCGATATACTACTTCCTCCGCGGTAGCCGATTCACACTCCGAACATTAATAGTGTTTCCGAATCTTAGCATAATTCCTTTTATGATTGAGCTTCTCTAAAGAAAGGAGCTCCTTAGAAGATTGTGCAATCCATCCAGCCTTCCCACTAGAAGATTTGGTAACTATATGCATTTGCAAGTGAGAATAGTCTTTCAGCGGCCTTCTTCATGGTGGGTTAGTCTTCACTTAATCATTCATAGACACTTTCTTTTTGCAACCCTGAACTATATCACAATAGGAGGGTTGAACCATACCACCATCATTTTCCTTCCCACTATCAGAACACTCCCCCCATTTACCAGAAATTTGCACCACCCTAGAACCATCCCTCACTCCCTAATCTTGTTGAGATTTAATATCAGCACCTATGATGGAAAGGCAGGGGGTCTGGTCCACAAAATCACAGACACCATGCATACCATTCTTCAAAATACAATCTCCAACTATATTATCCACCAGTGAACCACTATTCACATTTATTCCAGAGACCTCCTCAGCATTAGAGGGATTCACAGTCTCCAATTCCTGTTCACAATTACCAATAGAAACTGCCCTTGACTCCACACCAGCACCTAAATATACAGAATTTTGATCTTCATGAGTCCTTTCAGTAGCCTTCTCATGATCCAAAACCAAGTTAGCAGTCACCAGGCCTGCAAAACGATTCTAAAGCTCAAAATTCAATACTTAAACTCCTAATTTATTACATGATGTATATAATATTATTCTTTAATTTCAATACTTAAACTATTTAATCATTTCATTTCATTATTAAACCATTAAATATGACTTTCCATATGATTCCTTAATACCTATTTTCTATCATATTTCATTTTTAGTCTCTTCAAAATTAATAGAAAAACAATAACTTGCACCACCTTTCGGATCCCCTTCATGAACATTACCCCTAGGACATTAATTTGATTAATTCTTATACATATCAAATTTAAATTACTCATCTACTGATAACACCTTAGGGAGAGTACTATTATGATGCATTTCATTAACTATAATTTTTATTTTTCATTCTAAATGACTTTATTTGTGCCCTTCTTCTCTTATTATTCCTTTGATCCATTCCCTTGATTTCTTAGTCCCACATTATCGACATATAGAAAACTGAGTCTTCTTTACACTATGGTCTCCACCACCTAATATTACAGTGAGCATTATCCTTCTTCTCTTTGGTAATCACATGATTAAGTTGAGGTGAAATTTATAAATCATATATCATGGTAACTAATTAGTTATAATCACAATATTCATTAATACAATTATCATCCCATTTGGTTTCCTATCAAAACATTTTCTATTATATTCATTGTTTAGCTAGTTCCTTCTAGTTCCAACCATTAACTAAAATAAAAAATAATAGTGTGAGAAACAATATTATTAGTGGAACACAAAATTTTCATGAAAAATAACTTATAGGATGACTAAATCAGGAAAACAATGTTTTTTAATCTATACAATTGTGTGTTTAATCTAGGTCATCCATGGTAATTATTCAAATACATAATGAAGGTTCATAATTAGTGTGAATTTAAAATTGAATAACCCTTGGAAGTGTCAATATATATGTGTAGTAAGGCACAATATCATGCACTAGCTGATGATAGAGTCGAGATCAATGTTCCCTTTTAGATTTATTACCCCTAGGAACCTATGAAACATAGCCACATCCACTTGTAATATACAAACAATAATGTAATTTCTTGTAAACCACTCACTATATTATTTACCAAATTCTATGACATTTTCTTATTCCTCAACTCATCCTTAGATATATCCTTAGACATATCCCAAGAAAAATCCTTTGAAATATACATAGGGATCTTACTAACGTTTTCTCATCCTAGTTTCCAATGGGTTACTAAACCTGTGTTTCGATAACAACCATAGAGACCCAAACTTCTCATACACATATATTAAATATTTTAGATGAATATTCATTACATTACATAAGAACATACATTAGTATCATAATGATTTAGTTATTTTGGAGACTAGGTAAACAATATTATGATTTAGTGAAAGATCTTTAACATATCCAGGAAAGATCTTCTCCATTTTTACTATTTATAATCACACTCTACTTAAAATATTTCTTTGTAAACTGGGAAAGGAAATATAATATAAGATGGTATCATATTATTAGTAAGTGTAGAAAAGGGAAATACATAAACAAAATGCGAACATAAGGGTATGAGAACATGAGCATGAAATATAAAACCCTTAACCAACATTTCAATGATTAAAATCTTGTGTCATGGAAGAATGATTTGTAGTTCATAAGAAACTAATCACAATAATATAAAATAATATTATCTATGAGATCATAACATTTTCATAAAACATATATTAGTGGCATTTACATATCAATAGAGAATATTATGTCAATGTTACCTACCATGACATTCATAAAATGTTATGCTTTGGAAAACTAATGATATAACTATTTTAGTCTTGTGATAACCTACCATGTACACTTATTTGGGCTTTGGATAACCACCTGTATACCCTTTTTTAGAATTGTGATAACCTCTCGTGTATCATCTTTCTGGATTATGATAACCTCTCATATAGCCTTTGAGCTCATAAATCCTTATTCAATGTATTTGAGGTATATATATGTACCACCCATCAATATTATAATGTAACCACCATATATTTTTATAATGTAATCATTGTAACATAATGAAAATCATACATATGTGTGCCTCAATATCAAAAAACATTCATCATATCATAACCCATTTAAAAATGGGTTTCATAAACACTTCAATAGAACATATCCCATGTAAAATAAAAAAAATCATAGTCATTTACACATTTAAGAAGATAATAAACCATGTAAAAATAATTGGGATTTCATAAGTATTTTATCATGTAATAACCCATGGAAGACAAACCGGTTGTATAAACATCTTTTCATCATAAACAAAAACCATCAAGAGAAAGAATAAGAATTGTTTCCTTTTATAATTTCCTCTATAAAGCATAAGTAACATAAAAGGACATCATATTAGAAGGAAAATTATTTTTAAATATCACTTAGAACATTTCTTGATGAAAATATCCTTTATACTTTAAAGAAAACTTTTGAAAATATAAAACATTTACAAAATCCTTTTCTTTACAAATTTCATTTGAAACTTATAAGCGGATATTTATAAATAATTTAGAAAATTTATTAAGGAAAATATCACTTCCACTTTGAGGAACATTATCAAAATGATTTTCTTTTAAAATAATCATTGAAACTTATAACGGAATCATTTAAATGTTAAGTGGTTATGATGGAGGAATATTCTATAAACATTTAAATAGAGATTATGTTAATATTTTTAGTCTCTTTATCTCTTCATCTCCTCCCCCTTCTCATGACTATCCTTCATTATAAGATATCTCTCTAGTTCTTCTTTCTCAGTGGTTCTCTTTCAAGTTGGGGATGTCTTTCTTGGTGAAAGTTTGATAGGGAAGTTTTGAGGGTCTTGAAGAAGTTTTCTTACTGTTTATGCCTTGTTAGATGAAAACCTTATATAACCTCAAGTTCCTATGAAACTATCATAGTCATATCTGGAGAGGTGGTGAAAATATGTTTTTACGTTATGTAGTTCAGCATTCGATGGTTTCTAGGCACTTCTGGAGTGGTCTTGCTCTTGTTTTTGGCTACCAGTTTCAGTCTCATCGATGATGACGACATTAAAAGCCCTAGTATGTAATGCCCCGACCCCAGTTACCTAGATTTGGTGCATTATTACATAACATTGGCAAGATCAAAAGGAAATAATGTCTAAAAGGACCGATCAGTTTAGTATTATTGGAAAAAAGATTCATACATAAGTTCAACTTTACAACTTGAAAAGAAATACAGCACAAATATATTTCATTAGAAACATCCAAGCTTCCTAGATTATTCCTGCTGGTCACTCATAAATAACTTCTTCATATCCTAGGAAAATGAGTCATAATAAAGGGGTGAGCTCAATCACTCAGTAAGGGTAAGTAATACAGCAAAAAATGACATAAATATTAAGCATGGTAAATAATTGAAACCACATGCCTTTACCAATAATAACCATGAATAGTTTTATGGAAAGAATATGAGCTAAGTAAATAATGCCATAATAAAACATAATCATGGGTATTCTTCTAGTCTAATGTCCACATGAACCATCAATATTATTTCCATAATGAGGGAATGTATAATTCCAGACATTCTGAAAAATTTTGTCAAGGCCTCAGCCATGATGTCTAAAAATGATTAAGGCCTCGGCCAAAACAAAAAAAAATCAAATTGGGAAAGGGCCTCGGCCAATTCCATGTCTAGTTGTCTCATGAGACCTACTGATACAACGAGGAACTATAGCCGGCTCCACCCATCACTTACTAAGTCCAATACATTCCTCATATGAAAAGTTTTAAACATATCATAAACATTCGTATTAAAAATAGCATAACAAAATGTCAATACATTAACCATAAGTCATCAATGGTATAAAAATAGAACATCCACAGTCAAACATATCACAAAACCTTAAATACAATATGAATGTTTTGTATTATAATAAATCAACTCCAAATAAACATAAAATCCATCAAAGGATGTTGACATATATGAAATCAAAACTCTTTTTAGAGAAATATCTCTTTCTATTTTGAAATCATTTAAGAGTCACATAATTATAAAGTAAAACATTTACTTTGAAAATATTCTTATAATCATGTAAGGGAAGCTTTGATGAGTTTATAACTATAGAAAATACCTGCACCCGCCGTATAAGTTAGAAAGAGACATTCTTACCATAATTTTGTCGAAAAGGTTAAAAAGGACCTTGTTTGGAAAACGATGGAAAGATTCCATTATAAACATCTTATAAAAGTCAAAAAAGGGTAAAAATTAATTTAACCCGTATTCTGTAAAATAGTAAGAATTATTTGAAATAAATTTTTAAGAAACATGGATGTCGATGATAAAGAGGTCCCAGAAGATAATTACGTATAGAAATTCTCAGATAATGAAGAGATTGTGAAATAAACCAATACCTTGTAATTTTCCTTGGTTGAGGGTAAGATAACCTCATATATAATGGTCAAATAATTGTTACTAAATTATACAAGAATCATATAAATTAATATGATATCATATATGATCTTTTAACATTGATTTGTTAATAATATCTTAGTATTATCATCGTTTCGGGTGTTAACAGATTCATCTTTATTTATATTCTTTATTATGTGAGCCATATTTTTTATCGATGAGATGTATATTATTCATATCCAAAATGATATCATGTCCTTAAACATTATTTTTAAACTTCTAACGAGAATTATAATTGAATGGATACATTGGGGAATGAGTCTCATCGCGTTCGTGGAGACGGTAGTCCGTACGTACGCACGAGCGACAATATCCTTATTTTGATATTAAAATAATATATAATTGGATGGTATATCATATATACAGAATAATTATCAGGTTATATATATTATTTACACGAATTACACATCATTATTATACCCATCCAAATAATAATGTTTTGAATTACAATTAAACCACGACTTGGAGAGGGTAAGCCGTACGTATGCACGTATGGTGACATGTCATTCAAAGAATGGATAGAATACTGAATATGGTTGTAACATATTTATAATAACATCACAGTATATATAAGATACTCGAGTTAATATTTTAGAATGGAAATAACAAATAAAGAAGAAGTTGAAGTAGAAAGGAACTTGAAAAGGGAGGAGAAAACATTACCTCTTCTCCGGGTTCTTCCTTTTGATTTGATCAAAAGGGATCCTTAAGATGGATTTCTAACTAAAATAAGGCCTCTAGGATTAATGGAGGATATTATAGAGGGTATTTGGGCAGATTTTGGTCGAATCAAAAGGCTTTGAAGGTGTGAAGAATTGGTTAGAAGTGGTGTCCTTTTATAAGGGGGGGGGAGGGGCTCTTTAGGAAAAACTTAAAGTATTATTTTATAATAAATTCATATTCGATTTCCAATGGCTCCAAAGTGGATTAATAAAATTATATGGTGGGTATGGGTCGATATCCTTTCAAAAAAGAGATTTTAGACTAGTTTAGGTAATTATATTGACCATATCTTTTAGTTTTAACTCTTAGTTAATTAGTTTGACATTTACCGTGTCACCTTGTATTTTTATATTATTTAGATAATAAAATTACAATATACATCCAAGAGACCCCCAAGTGGTACATTAATGATACACCTATCATGATATAAGTTCTTTGGATGAACCTTATATTTTCAGGAATAGAATATCAATTAATAATATAACATTTGTTTTAAAACACTTTTATGTCAATTTTGACGCTATAGGGTATTTTGTTTTTGATAATTTCATAACAGTATTATTACATCAAATAAAATTAATATAACCAATAATAATATGTCATATTAACATATAAAATTATTTTAATTCATAAAAAGTCTCAAATTACATTTATTTTGATATTTATAATATCAATTATTTTAATATTTCACTAATAAGGTAATTACTCCATCATCATTGTGTCTTAAATAAATTAAATTATTTAATGTCTAAAATTTATAAATAAAATACCATTATATACGAAATATTTTTATCTTTCTAATTAATATTTATAATCTAATTTATCTTATGTAAAACCTTATATTAAAAAAAATTAGTTATTACACTTTGATTTTAACTCTTTTAACTCTTCTTTGAATTAAATAATAATAAATGTCCTAATCTAATCCAAGTAGACCTAAATGAAAACATTTTATTCCTAAGGTTGTTTTTAGTCGAGATAAACTTGTACAATAGAATTAGGAAGTGTGTTAGGGTAATATTAATATCACTTTTACCCTTAATTACCCTATTTACTTTTAACCGTCGTAAATAAAAGTAAAAAGTTACTATTCACCAAAAATTATTTTTATCTTATTGAACCACATTTTACTCCTTGATATTAACTATGTCTCTTAGATTTTCATATTTCTACTCACAGAAGTAGTGAAATTATGTTTTATATGAATTTTTAAATTCTCTTAGGAGGTGGGTAAAAGACGGTGAAAAGTTCAATAAAAATTTTATATATCTATAATTATTCTAAACTAACACCAATGAATTACATTGAACTTATATATGTATTATGTATTTATTTTACCTTCATTAAATTTAAATAATATAAATAAATATTTAAATAAATATTCGGTTTTAAACTATAACTTAGTGTTTTTTCACTATTCATCAAAAATTGAATGTTTTCAGAAAAATGCAAAAAATTCAAACTAAGATAATTTCGATATTCCAAATCCAAAAATGAAGTACATTTTGAAAGATAAAATTTATAAAATTTCAAAAAGTGGGTATTACTATTCCTAACGGCTAGTTTGATTGGTTGTGGTGTGTGTTAGAACTCGATGTTGCGTACAACACACGCTACGGTATTATAAAAAAAGAAGTGTACCATGGAAGCTTGGGGTGTTACATTCTCCCATCCTTCAAATAATTTCATCCTCGAAATTTCTAGAATATTATTGCATAAAAAGACTCGGGTGGTTCTTCATCATAAGTTCCACGGGTTCCCACGTTGCCTATTTCATATTATGGTTTCTCCATAGAACTTTTACCAGACGAGTCGTCTAGTTTCTCGATACTTGTTCTCTTGTATCAAGAATACTAACAGGTTCTTCGCAATAAGACAAATCAAGTTCCAGTTCTAATTTCTCATAGGTGAGTACATGCGTTGGGTCAGGCATGTATTTTCTCAACAGTGATATGTGGAACACATCGTGAACGTTGGAGAGACTTGGCGGCATTGTCAATCGGTAAGCTACATCCCCAATTCATTCTAGAATTTATAATGGTCCGATGTACCTGGGACTTAATTTACCCTTCTTACGAAAACACCTAGCTCCCTTCGATGGATCTACCTTCAAGAAAACATGATCTCCTACATGAAATTCCAAATCCTTCCTTCGATTATCGACATATCTCTTCTTCCTACTTTGAGCTGCTTTGACGTGGTTTTGGATTACCATCACATTTTCCATAGTTTCCTCCACCAGTTCTAGGCCTATGAGTTTTCTTTCACCAACGTCCTCCCAACAGGTTGGTGTGAGACATCTCTTTCTGTATAACGCTTCATGTGGTTGCATCTGAATACTTTAATAGAAGCTATTGTTAAAGGAAAATTATACCAGAGGTAAATATTGATCCCACATACACTGAAATTCAAGTGATCATGATCTCAACATGTCTTTTAAGTTGAATAGTCAATTCTAATTGTCCATCAATTTGGGGGTGGTAATCAGTGCTCAACCGAAGTTCTGTATCCAGGGATTTCTGAAGACTTTTCCATAATCTTGAAGTAAAACGAGGGTCACAATTAGAAAAAATCGATAGAGGTACTCCATGAATTATCACAAATTCATTAATATAAATTCTTTCTAGATGTTAAAGTGGTAGATCCTCTCTTATAACAAGAAAATGTGCTGACATGATAAGACGATCAATAATAACCGATATTGCATCATTCCTTCTAGGAGTCTTTGGTATCCCCATGACAAAGTCCATCGTAATATTATCCCATTTCCACTCTGGTATGGGAAGAGGTTACATGATTCCTCCAAGCTGTTGCCTTCCAGCTTTCAACTGTTGACAAACCATACATCGCGTCAAAAAATCAGAAATCTCCCTCTTCATGTTCTCCCATAAAAAATTTTCCTTCAAATCTCTATACATTTTTGTGCTCCCAGGGTGTATAGGGAAATTGGTACTATGAGCATAATCCAAAATATCTCTTTTTAGATCTGGTATATTGGGAAAACGAAGTCTCTTCCCAAATTTCAAAATTCCATCTTCATACACCATGACATTCAATATCCCATCATTCATAGCTTTAATCTTATTTTGAAACCCTTCATCACCGGTCTAAGAACTCTTTATCCTTTCTAGTAAATATGGTTTGGCAACCATTTGAAAAATTATCGATGTTTCACCTTCCATGGTAATTCTAATATCCACCTTCACTAGATCCATGAAAATATGATCCCTTTCAATTCTCATCATGTTCAAAACTCCATGATCGTTTCTACTCAAAGCATCTGACACCTTATTTTCCTTCCCCTGGTGGTAGTGTATCATGCAATCATAATCCTCGAGTAGTTCAAGCCATCTCCTTCACCTCATGTTGAGTTCTATCTGTGACAAAATATATTTCAAACTCTTGTGATCGGTATAAATATCACATTTTTCACCATAGAGATAATGTTTCCATATCTTCAATGAAAATATTACAACAGCTAACTCAAGATCATGAGTATGATATTTTTTCTCATGAATTTTCAGCTGTCGTGATGCATAGGAAAAAAATCTATCATTTTTCATAAGGACACAACCAAGTCCTTTCATTGATGCATCACTATAAATAACAAACCCATAATTCCCCAATGGTAGAGTCAATATAGGATCACTGACTAATATTCTCTTCGGTTCTTCAAAACATTCTTCACACACTTTTATCCAAACAAATTTAACCCCTTTACGTGTGAGCATCATTAATGGGTTATCCAATCAAGAAAAGTTGTGGACAAAACGTCGATAATAACCTACTATGCCAATAAAACTGTGTACCTTGGTTATACTCGTCAGTACATGCCATTATAGGATTTCTTTTGTATTAGAAGGATCAACAAAGATGCCATCCTTAGAGATAATATGTACACGAAAATAAATCTCTTGAATCTAGAATTCACACTTGATAAACTTCCCATATAATTCATGTCTTCTTAGAGTATTCAAGATAATGCGCAATTGATTTTCATGATCATCATAGATTTTTTAGTATACCATGATATCATCAATAAATACCACCACAAAATCATCTAGATATTCCTTGAAAACTCTATTCATTAGATCTATGAATACAGAGGGTGCATTAGTGAGTCCAAAATGCATTACTGTAAACTCATAATGCATGTACCTAGTTCGAAACGCTGTCTTTGGAATGTCTTCCATCTTCACACACAACTGATGGTATCCAGATCAAAGGTCAATCTTAGAAAAGTATTGACCTCCATGCAGTTGGTAAAATAAATCATCAATGAAAGGTAGGGGATACATGTTCATTATTGTTATGGCATTAATCTCCCTGTAGTCGATACATAACCTCATAGATCTATCATTCTTTTTAACAAAAAGTACAGGGGCTCCCCATGGAGAAACACTAGGGTGAATAAATCCCTTATTACTCAATTCATCTAGTTGTTTCTTTAGTTCAACTAATTCCACAATGGTGATTCTATAAGGGTTCTTCGATATAGGCCGTGAAACAAGAATTAAATCAATGGAATACTCAATTTCACGTTTTGGAGTATGTCCAGGTGAATATTCTGGAAACACATCAACATATTCTCTCACAATTGGTACATCCTCTATTTGAACATTTCATTCCTTACCCGCAATTATTTCATTCTCTTCCTCCCCAATAATTGAATTTAGTTGAGCTACTGGGGGTAGATCTATGTAAGAATCTGGTGGTGAAGATTCTTCTCTAAAGATACAGTGTTATTTATCATCATCATCAAAAATAGTAACCTCCTTCTTATTATAATAAATTTTTCCATCATGGTTCAAAAGCCAATCCATACCAAGGATTATATCAAATTCAGTCATGGTAAGGACGATGAGATTGGCAGATAAGGATCATTTATATGCCCTAATGGGAACAGATCCATAGATTGTTTTAGCAATGATATTTCCCTTAGGATTTTTAACTTAAAACTCCCTTCTTAAATAAAATTGGAAATATCTAATTTTCTTAGAAAACTAGGAAGATATGAAGCAATGCGATGATCAAGAATCAAATAAATCATTTTCTAAACTTGAGGAAACCATTAAATTACTTGCCACCACATCTTTCAGGGATTCAACCTCAGTAGTAGTTATTGAATTTGCTTGGCCTTGGTCCCTTGGCCTTTTCTATGGTATGTTTCCCTGACGCTTAGGATATTCATTTGAATAATGTCTCACATCCCTAAAATTTTAGCATTAATCCTTGGTAGCGTCTTTCATTCCTTTACAATAACCAGCTAGATGGCCTTTCTGTCCACACTTGTAGCATACTCCTTTTCCTTTAAGACAGGCACCAGTGTGCTTCCTTCCGCAATTACCATAAGGAGGAAATTCAATTATTCCTTTCTTCCCTGTTTCCTTATTTCCTTTTCCATAGTGTTCAAAAGATCTATTCTTCTCATGATTTGATTTAAAGTCATAAGACTTAGATAATTCTTTTTCTGTCTTGATAGCACACGAGACAATATCTTCGTATGACGAGAAGGATTGTGAGAACAATGCTCGACGGATAAACTATATTAACCCCTCAAAGAAACGATCAATCTTACTTCTTGGGTTACGTATATAATCTGTAGCATACCTTGTTAACCTTGTAAAGTTAGCCTTATACTTTGCGACATTATCATCCTCCTTTTGTCTCAGACTCAGAAATTTCTTTCCCATATCTTCTTGATGGTCACTAGGAATTTATTTTTCTAAAAAAATCTCTATGAACTCCCTCCATTCCATATTTGATACTTCATCAACTTCTTTTGTTTTTTGAATCAATGACCACCATTGATCAGCATATCCAGTGAGGTAGTAAACTGTCATGATAACTTTTTCCGATTCACTACTCCCCAAGGCAAGGAATATTTTCTCTATATAATTTATCCACTGCACAACTACTAAGGGATTTTTACTCGAATTGAATGTTGGTGGTTATTTCCTCATGAAGCGATCTAACAATGATCATCCACAGTGTGGATCAGGGTGCTCTATACGGGTAATGTTATTATTCATAACCTGAGTGAGTTGTCCCAGTATGGTGATTAGCTGATCAGAACCAATTTAATCACCAACACCACTATAATTATCTTGAGAAGGATGAAAATCCCTATATGGAGTGTGTGCATTGATACGGTTTCAATTTATTCCACTCGGAGCCATTTCTAAATGAGAATTATCCTAAGCATATTCCCCAGTAGTGTCGTAACCAATAGTGCAGCAAGGCCCGTTGTCGTGCACCAGTTCCCGTTCGAGTCTAGCTCAAAGCAGAGATTTCAGGTGTTACCCCTAGCTACATCTGTTCCTGGGCCACCTCTATCTTCTCGTATCCATACATGGATGTATTGCTCGGTAAACTCACAAAATCTCTACAATACCAAAATTCTAGAAAGTTCTTCTATACTAATCCTCAAATTCCATCTTATGCCTCTGTGCTATAATCAGAGTTTATCTAAATCTTGTTTCCAATGTTTGTACTAAACTTACTCTGATACCAACTGTAACTCCCCAACCCCAGTTACCCAGAGTCGGTGCATTATTACATAAATTGACATGATCATAATGAAATCATGTCTCGAAAGACCGATCTGTTTAGTATTATTGGATACAAGATTCATACATAAGTTTAACTATACAACTTGAAAAGAAATACACCACAATTATATTTCATTAGAAACATCCAAGCCTCCTAGATTATGCATGTTGTTCAGTCATAACTGACTTCTTCGTATCCTTGGAAAATGAAACATAATAAAGGGGTGAGCTCAAATGCTCAGTAAGGGTATGTAATATTGCAAAAAATGACATAAATATTAAGCATGGTATATAATTGAAACCACATGCCTTTACCAATAATAAACATGAATACTTTTATGGAAAAAATATGAGCTGAGTAAATAATTCCATAATAAAACACAATCATGGGTATTATACTAGTCGAATGACCACATGAACCATCTATATTATTTCCAAAATGAGGGAATTCATAATGTCGGATATTCTGAAACATTTTGTCAAGGCCTTGCCCAAGATGTCTAAAATGATTAATGCCTCGGCCAAAACCATAAATCAAATTGGGAAAGGGCCTCGGCCAATTCCTTGTCTAGTTGTCTCATGAGACCTACCGATGCATCGCGGAGCTATAGTGGGCTCCACCCGTCACTTACTAAGTCCAATACATTCCTCATATGAAAAGGTTTAAACATATCATAAACATTCATATTAAAACTAGCATATGAAATGTCAATACTTTAACCATAAATCATTAATGGTATAAAAATAGTACTTCCACAGTCAAACATATCAAAAAACCTTCAATACAATATGGATGTTTTGTATCATAACAAATCAACTCCAAATAAACTTAAAATCCATCAAAGGATGCCGATATAGATGAAATCAAAACTCTTTTTAGAGAAATATCTCTTTCTATTTTGAAATAATTTAAGAGTCACATAATTATAAAGTAAAACATTTACATTAGAAATATTCTTATAAGATTGTAAGGTAAGCTTCGATGAGTTTATAACGGTAGAAAATATCCACACCCTCCGTGTAAGTTATAAAGAGACATTCTTACCATAAATTTGTCGAAAAGGTTAAAAAGGTCCTTGTTTGGAAAACGACGGAAAGATTCCTTTATAACAATCATATAAAAGTCAAACAAAGGTATAAATGACTTTAACACATATTTTGTAAAATATTAAGAATTATTTGAAATACATTTTTATGAAACATGGATGTGTATGATAAAGTGGTCCCAGTAGATAATTACATATAAACAACCATGGATAATGAAGATATTGTGAAAAAAACCCTTAACATGAACTTTTCCTTGGTTGAGGGTAGGTTAACATCCTTTATAATGGTTAAATAATTGTTACTAAATTATACATGAATCATATACATTAATATGATATCATATATGATATTTTAACACATATTTGTTAATAGTATCTTAGTTTTATCATCATTTCGGGAGTTAACGGATTTTTATTTCATTATATTCATTTTTATGGGATCCATAATTGTAATAGATGGGATTTATATTATTAATATTAAGAATTATATAATGTCCTTAAACATTATTTTTAATCATAAAATGAGAATTATACTTGAATGGATATGATGGAGAATGGATCTCATCGCGTTCAAGAAGACGATAGTCCGTACGTATGCACGAGCGACAATATCATTATTTTGATATTAAAATAATATATAATTGGATGGTATATCATATATACAGAATCATTATCATGTTATATTTATTATTTACATGAATTACACGTCATTATTTTTCCCATCCAAATAATAATGTTCTGAATAACAATTACACCATGGCTGGAAGACATTAAGCTCTAAGTACACACGTATGGTGACATGTCATTCAAAGGATGGATAAAATACTGAATATGGTTGTAACATATTTATAATAAAATCACAGTACATAGAAGATACTGGAGTTATTATTTTAGAGTGGAAATAACAAAAAAAGAAGAAGTTGAATAAGAAAGGAAATTTAAAGAGGGTGGTTAAAACATTACATATTCTTCGGGTTCTTCCTTTTGTTTTGATCAAAAGGGATCAATAGGTTGGATTTCTGACTAAAGTAATTCGTCTAGGATTAATTTAGGATAGTTAAGAGGGTATTTGGGTAGAGTTTGGACAAACGAAAAGGCTTTGAAGGTTTGAAGAATTGGTTATAAGTGGTGACCTTTTATAAGGGGGAGGAGGGGCTCTTTAGAACAAACATATAGTATTATTTTATAATAAATTCATATTCGGTTTCTAATGGCTCAAAAGTGGATTATTAAAATTATATGGTAGGTATGGGTCGAAATAATTTCATCCAATAGATTTTAGATAGGTTTGGGTCATTATATTAACCTTATCTTTTAGTTTTAACTCTTAGATAATTAGTTTGACATTTACCATGTCACTTTGTATTTTTATATTATATAGTTAATAAACATACTATATACATCCAACAGACCCCCATGTGGTCCATTAATGATACAAATATCAGGATATAAGTCCTTTGGCCGAACCTTAGATTTTTTGGAATAGAATATCAATTAATAAAATAATATTTGTTTTAAAAACTCTTTTAAGTCAATTTTGACACTATTTGGTATTTTGTTTTTTATAATTTCATAATAGCATTATTACTTCGAATAAAATTTATATAACAAATCCTAATATGACATATGAACCTATAAAATTAGTGAAATTCATCAAAAGTTTTAAATTACATTTATTTTGATATTTATAATATCAATTAATTTAATATTTCACTAATATGGTAATTACTACATCATCATTGTGCCATAAATAAATTAAATATTTAATTTCTAAAAATTATAAATAAAATACCCTTATGTAGGAAATATATTTATCTTTCTAATGAATATTTATAATCAAATTTATCTTATCTATAACCTTGTATTAAAAATTTTTTAGTTATTAAACTTTGATTTTAACCTTTTTAACTCTTTTTTGAATTAAATAATAATAAATGTCCTAATCTAATCCAAGTGGTCCTAAATGATAATATTTTATTCCTAAGGTTGTATTTGGTTGAGATAAACTAGTCCAATAGTAATAGGACATCTACTAGGGTAATATTAATATCATTTTTACCCTTAATTACCCTATTTACTTTTCACTGTGGTAAATAAAAGTAAAAAGATACTATTCACCAAAAATTATTTTTATCTTATTGAACCACATTTTACTCCTTGATATTAACAGTGTCTCACAGATTTTCTAAATTCCACTCACAGAAGAAGTATAATTATGTTTTATGTGAATTTATAAATTCTCTTAGGAGGTGGGTAAAAGGTAGTGAAAAGTTCTATAAAATTTTTATATATCTAGAATCATTCTAAAATAAATCCAATGAATTACATTGAAAATATATTAGTATTATTTATTTATTTTTACATTAATTAAATTTAAATAAAATAAATATTTATTTAAATAAAAATTCAGTTTTAAACTATAACTCAGTGTTTTTTCACTATTCATCAAAAATTGAATGTTTTCAGAAAAATACCACAAATTCACCCTAAACTAATTTTGATATTCTAAATCCAAAAATTAAGTCCATTTTGAATGATAAAAGTTATAAAATTTCAAAAAGTGGGTATTACTATTCATAACGGCTAGTTTGATTGGTTATTGTGTGTTTTAGAACTCAAAGTTGCGTACTACACACACTATTGTATTATTCAAAGAGAAGCATTGCATAGAAGCTTGGGGTGTTACATAGTATACTCAAATCCATAATATGACCACAAGTTACTCTTATCCCCTCCTAGTCAGATCTAGTATTGGGGTATCAAATAGGATTTGGTTTGTGGAGTTTAGTGGACAATGGTTTTCCTTGCACTTCTTGAGTTGGTTTTCTCCTATGAATATGGTTTCTGATTCAGCTTCTCATCAACGATGGTGAATTTCAAGGGTGAAAAAAATAGTGATAGTAGAATTTTTTTCGTCGACATATATTTTTTGGTGTTTCTTCCTCAAATTAATCATTTAAGGTTTTTTTTAATTTTTATGATCAGTCTATATTTTTTTATTCTTTTTTGGTGATTTGTGTCTCTAGTTTTGGTATTTTTCATTATTAGTTATGGTTGTCAATGTCAGTGTTGTTTGTGAAATTGTCATGATGATGATGATATTGTTATTATGAAGTGATAATTATCTATGAGTTTGGTTTGAAGCTATTTTGGATTATGTTTAATGGGTCTCGCTAATGTAGTGATGTCGAAAATGTTTAGGGGTGCGTCTCACTACTCGAGACTTCAATACATGATGTGGTTTGGTGGTGATGGGTGGATTTTTTAGAATTTAAAATTTGGTATGTGTTCTTTTATGACTTCTATATTTAGTTAAAATTTTGAAATCTTGGATGTTTTTTTGTATCTGTTGAATGTCTGGTTACCAGTTAACCATAAAGTGGCTTAAAAAACAGAAAAAATGATTTGGAGGAGTAAAATCCAAATGAGGCTTGTTTTGAAAATTTATAGAATATTTATTTAAAAAAATATTTCAAATTCATAAACAGTACATATTAATTTAAAAAACCCAATAGTAACATTAATAAAATTTAAAAACATATTTTGGAAAAATGGATATATGGGATAAAATGGTTTTAACCCAAAGAGAGAAAAAAATTCTATTTTCTATAAAAAATACTTTTGGAATCATGAGTACATAAAGGGAGAAAAAATGAAGGTAAAAAAGTTATTCTAAAGAAATAACTATATTATAAAAAAATTAATTAGTTACTTAAGATAGATATCATAATATTTCCCCAACATAAGCATAAACATTAAAAGTCCTGATAGATGGTGAGATTGTATCATAAATCCCTTACCAATTTGTTAACATTGAATCATACGCCCCATGAAGGGATAAAATTAAATTAAAATTAAAATATCATGATAATAAATAAATTTATAATATTATATGTCATAATGACTATATATACACCTCATAAAATACGATAGATGCACAATACAACATATGTCTCAAAGAAGGCCAATTGAGACAAAAATACCTTATCACTATTGTAATATTTTAAATCCTAAAACCTAATAAATAATAAACTAAAATGAAACATGAAATTTCATAAAAATAAGAAGATTCATGATATAAAATTTCAATTGATAAATATATACACCACTCACAAAAAGGAGTGGTGAATTATCATATATCTCTAAGAAATAAATGAGAGACTGGAAATCCCTTACATTAATTATTGAATTACTTTGTACACATTTTAAAATCATAAATAATAAATATAATTTTATTATAAATATATTTACTAACTTTAAATATATGTCTCATACCATATAATATTTAGTTGTGATCTTTTATTACCCATTTATTATAAAATTGAGGTTAAAGTCATGTTTCACGCAATAACTTTTTTGTTTTTCACGTATGTTTTGATTTCTTATTTTTCTCTATATTAATTAGATCATTGGTACATATTACATATAATTTTATCCATTATATAAGTATAATATATATTCATAGCATATTTATTTTTAGTATTCCACAGATGTTAGAGACATAAAATGAAATACATTTTTCACGGAGAATGTAGGTCGTACGTACGCGTGAACGTTGTTTCCTTTTTATTGATAGTTTGAAAGAAATAATGTTAAATAATATATTAAAAATATTTAATAAATTATAGTTAAATTTTATTAAATATTTTTATTTAAACCATTCCTTATTACCTTCCATTTAATGTTTGCTTGAATAATGAATAACTTCACTTCGTCAGGCTGTAGCCCGGCATACACGTGCAATGCTATCATATTCCTAAATAAAAGAAAGTAAGAAGATATTTATGATGTAATTATTCCATAAGTATAATAATATCATAAAAATAGTATATAAACATTAAATATGTTATTTTATCTATCCTTGATATCTGGTGATAGAAAGAAAATAACATTGGTTCACGAGGCAGTTGTCCATCGTACACATGATAGAAAATTTCATTTTCCATTTGACGGAATAGGAGATATATATGGTTCATATAAATAATAAAATAAAATCTAATTATATGTTAGAGAGTGCTTTGATAATATTGGAATAAATATAACATGAATAAAGCTGGTAAATGATCAATTAAATTCAAAGAGTTCAGTGAAGACAATTTCATTCGCTTAAAAAAACCCTACATGGATCTCTTATTAAGTACCATATGTTTCCATTTTGTGGTGATAAGAAGATATATAACACGGATAAGGATGTTTTGGAGTTATTTCATAGGATTTGGTCTATCCAAATTTCGTAAGATATGTTAATAAGATATTATAATAGATTTCCTTTTATAGGTGGGGAAAGGAACCCACTTGGAAACTACTTGGAAATTTCATAAAATAATAAAAAATGATAAATTAATTCACATTATAAAAGATTAAAAATGATCCTATATTTGAAATTTTGAAGGATAACATTAATATATGGAGATAAAGTATGATTTATTAAAGTCTATATGGTAATCATACCCTTATCTTTTTAGCTTAACAACCCTATAAACCTGTTTTGACCTTAACTGTGGAAAAAATAATTTTTACTATATTTACTATTTAGTTTGGCCAAAAATTAAGATGAAATTATTATATAATATAATTTATTATGATTCAAAATATTGCATAATTTTTTTATGATTTCCATTAATATAAGTTAATTTTTTGACTTAATAATAATCCTACATATGCGATGAGAATGTAGTTTATCAAAGAGAAAAAGGTCAAAAGTATAAAAGGGTTTTATATCCAAATTAAATATAAAATTGATTGAAATTAACTAATTTGGATTCAAATTTATATAATTGAACAAATATTACTTTTAAAATGAACTTCGAATAAATTTTATGTTTTAAATTGTTTATGAGAAATTAAAATTCTTAATAAAATCAAGTATTTTCAGTATTCAACAAAAAATTAATCTTCTTAAAAAAATATCAGAAATTTACTCCTAAATAATATTAAAATGATTATATTAAAAATTCATTTTTTTTCAAAATAGATATTTTAAATATGGAAAAAATAATTTTAAAATAAGTTTGAAAACAATTTCAAAACTACTGTTTATAAGAATATTGTTTTTAAGTATATAGTTTGTTTCATTCTTATTTATTGTTTAGAAAACACATTAGAATAATTTTACTAATTTTATTGAATATATAATATATAAATAACCTTAAAATAAATCACCAAAAGTGATTTTTTAATTTATTGAGGTAATAATAAATCCTTCACATAAAATAGTTTTCCAAAAAAGGATTTCCTTTATTTTGAAATAGTTTTTATTTTCATTTAAAAGAAATTAGTCACCAATGAATTAATTTTATATACATGTTTAAACAATTTAGTTTCAGAAAATATCTTATTCATACCCATTATTCTACAGGATAGGTGATAAGTATCATATTAAATAATAACATTTTCATAGTATGTCACCTTTTGGTTATACTTGGTGTTGCATGTAATGAAAACTGTACTAAGTGTATTATGTAACACAATCTGAAATCAATGTTGATTCGAATGAAAGATGAACTAGATGTTTCTTGAAATATCAAATATTGAATTTATTGAATTTATTTGAAAAAATATATTTCACAAAATCTTGGGGTGTTACACTTTTTTAACCAAAATTCCTAGTTACGAAATTTGACATGAAGTTTCTCCGTCCGAAAGGAATTTTACATAATTCCCATGTTATCTCGAAGATATTTTTTATATCATAGTATATTAGTATATAATCTAAAAATACTATAATAAATTGATTGAGTTAATCTAGAAATACATTATTCAACAAATTCATTAAGATAATGAGGTCATTAGTCAGTACAAATGGATTCGCTATAACTTTATAGTGTCCATACCAAGTATAGAAGGATTTATTATGTATATATTCAGTTTTAGTCCTCAATTAATTGTATCCAAACCTAAATTAAATATTTTAGAAGTATTGATCTCCTCACAATTGATCAAAAAAATCATTATTATGAGGAAGTGGATTCATATTATTAATCGTGATCTTTTTATGTTCCTTATTATCAATACAGAGTCGCATGGATCTATCATTATTATTAACAAAAACATTTTGTACACCCAATTATTACACACCTGGATGGATGAATACTCGATCAAGATTCTACTGGAGATTCTCTTTCAATCCCAATAACTCAATTAGGTCTATTCTATATAGAGTCTTTAAAATATGTGTTTCACTAGGTATGCGTTCTATGAAAAGCTCAGCATCATGATTAACTGGAAGATATGGAAACTCTTATTGATATACATAAAAACAATTCCTATAAAATAGGCACATCATCAATATTGAGATTCTCCCTAACCATATGTGATAAATAACCTATATTAATAGGAATGAAGACCCATAAAATGGATTTATCTTCCATTGAATGATCATATTCATCCTCATGCTGATAAATGATCAAAGGATCATTCGGAATATGAATATTGACTTCCATTTCTTGTAAATTTATATATGAACTATATAAAGAGATCTAGCCAATTCCCAAAATCACATAAAATTGAACTATTTTATGAATAACAATATTTTCAAGAAGTGCATTCCCAAAAGAATTAATATTATATGAATCAAATACTTGAGATCTGATCACTGTAAAATTAAGAGTTTTTACTAATAATTATACATCTAATTATTGAGTTTGTAATGTGATTCCCTTGGAACATTTTTTAGATATAAAATATTTGGTAAAACCATAATAAAATAATCCATTAATAGTTCTTGAGTGGATGGTATATATACCTTTCACTAATTCATTATCATAACCCACCTTAGCATAAGTAATCACATGAGATTTATCTTTTCCTCTAGGATTAATAGGCTTTTGATGTCAATCATCATCATTAACCCTTATATTTGAACATTTGTTAGTATAATTCCCATACTAATTTCATTTATAACATTGTAGTGTGTGTGGTATGTTTTGTGGATCTTTATCTCTATTCATATCATTAGCTAACTTCTTATAATCACATAGATATTCAATTTCAAGGTGAACTTCATTTCCACACATAAATCATTTACTAGTCCCCTGGAGATAATTTTTTCATTATTTATTTCCATGCTTCTATCATAAAGGAGGACTAATTGTCTTCCATATATTTTTTTTATTAGTATTTCATTGGAATTCCATCATTCTTTTCTTACTAAAACCATGTTATTGATCAGTGACACAGATATCCATTTATATCATAAGAGTGCATTGAATGATATAATAAAATCTATTAAAGTATCTTATGGATAACACTTTTTGGAGGAATGGTTTTAATCAACAAAATAATTGATCAATATTTATTTCAATTCAGATGATAATACCATAATCATACCTTATATGTATTTTAAAAAGTTTCTCCTATGCACTAATGGATTCATTATACATCGACTTTATCTCATGGAATTATTTCTCCATTCTATTAAAAAGAATATGAGAAATGTAATTATTGAAAAATTTCCTTCTAAAATCATCCCACTACATAGATTAAATTTAATCCTATTGTATCATGTTATTGATAAGATTCTGTAACTGATTATTTTCACATTTACAATGATAAACAAACCAAAATAATACATGCATTGAGCACTGTATAATGTCAAATTTCATTTCAATGGTGGTTTTCCATTTCTCTGCAATTATCAAACTAGTAGAACCACTAAAATAAGGTTTATGTTTCCTTGTAAATGACTAAAACACATTTTCCCCTCATTTTCTTGCTTGGAAGAACAATACTATTCATATCTTATGAAAGTTTCCTAATCATAACAATCATATTTTTCATTCTATCTCCTAAAAATATATATTTCTTATAAGGAAAAGCAATGCATTGTCTATCAAACTCAATTTTTACACAATTCCTCTCAGTTCAATCCATTGAATAAAACCAAAAAGAATATTGGGTTAAATAATTATCATAAATAGAAGACATATAATCGAGAAAAATCATTCATTGGATGTCTAAATCATGAAACCTTATTTCCAATCTATGATTCCTTAGGTTTATCCTAGGTCATAAATGGTTAAAATCTATTCAAGTAATTCATAATTATTCATAAATAAATTTTTTATTAATCCAATAATATCTATCTATAGTATTGAGTTACATGTTTAATATAGCCCCCCTCATCTTGCATCAGTTAGGATTGAGTTAATAACAAATATTCCCCTTTCATATTTGACTCCCCTAGGTGAATTTGTGTTATATCTATATCCACTTTATGTATCCAAAATTTGATGAATTTTTATGAATACAACACTCCTTTGTTTATAATAACTTAGGATCTTCTCTTATACTTAGTCTTATCCTAAGAGTCCTAACTGATGTTTTCTCAATATAATCTCCAAAAATAATTAAATCTTTCTCAAATACAAACTAAGATGACCCAAACATTATACACTTAAATATTACACCATTTTAGATGAATTATTAAATACATATTATAAAAATACAAACCCAAAGAAAATAATTTTTTAGTGTATTTAGATACTAGATACATAAAAATCTTATTTCAAGAAAGATATTCAAGATCTACCATAAAGTTCATATCATATTATAAACCTCTTAGGAATACCCTAATAATAATATTTATTCATAACCTAGGGAATGGTAACATAAGAAAGTGGGAACTCGAATAATTAGTAGGGGTAAATATTGAAGATATCATTCAGGGATTATATATAATCTTAACATGAGAATAAGTCTATGAGAATATATTCTTACCATTTTAAAATCAAACCCAATAATTCCTATATCATAATCATGGAATATAGGTTTTAAATTTCATAATATGCGATTCATAAATGAATTAATAATCATAGGACATTAGATCATGTAATAATAATAATAATATATCATAGTGAGTTTGATAAAAAGTGTGTCATAATCATAATCATACAACTAATATATTAAGGATACCCACCAAGATATTCATCAAATGTTAGGCTTGGGCTAACCACCAACATACCTACTTTGGTCTTGGGATAACCACCATGCATACCATATTTTTGGATTGGGATAATTTACCATGTAACAATTGGTATAATAGAACATTAATTATTATCCAATGAATTATAGGTATATAACAGACCCACCCATCACATTGTCATAATCTATTCATATACATGCCAAATAATCATGAAAATATTTATCATTTCATTATATCTTAACCCCTAGAAAGGAAAAATAGTTTCTTCAATATTTCATCATCACAACCAATAACCATTAAATGAGATAATAACGATGGTATAATTAGATCACATCTCTAGTGAAGTATAAGTAACATTAATGGACATTCTTTTAGATAAAAATGCCATTAAAAGATCATGGTATCATTTCTTGAGGAAAATATACATCTCATTTTGAAATAATTTATTTAAAAGATAAAAATTTATATAATATTTGGGAATAAATTTTATTTGAAAATAATTAACGAAATTTTAATGTAATCTTAAAATAAAAGGGTAATCATGATGGCATGAAAAAACGTCCATGAAATATACATTAAAATAAATTTTCATTTACACATTTAGTTAAAATTAAATTGATCAAAAAAACAATAATATTACATTTAAAAAATTGAATAGAAAAATAAAATAAGGGTAAATATTACATTAATCAATCATTGGATAAAATCAAAAACATTCTTGATATCATTTTAAATGGAATATGGACAATCAAGAATTAGATTCCTGAACAAATAGAGAAATAAAGTAAGTATTAATAAAAAATATTCTTTCAAAATTTCATGTAAATTGAGAGTCTGAAATGAAAGTAAAAATTACTTAGTCATTAATGATAAAATTATAACATCCTTTCACGGATTTATTTATAATTATTTACTAAGAAGGCAATTCCAGGTGATAACTATTTTGTTTCTCATGCATGTTTCAGTTATGCAGTTCCAGTTCATGAACATTGATCATTGTTACTTCATCAATAGAATTTTAATCATGATATTTATATAATATTATTACATAATATCACTAGTATTTAAAATTCCTTATTCATTCATTTCATAAAAATTATAGCACCACACGTGTAGGTGGGAAAACTGTCATCAACAAGAGTGTGTTGTAAAGAAAAAATGCAAAGGAAAATGATGATTTGTAATCATTATATAAAATTTAAAACTGATTATTCATGTCATAGGTTTCAAATATATTCATTATATATAATTTTATAATCATCTAAAAAATGATTATATTAAAAATTAAATTTATCACTCATGGAGATGGAAGTTCGTATGTACGTATGAACAATACTTCCATTTTTTATTGAGATAATAAAAAATAAATTATATAATGTTTTATCAATATAAAATTATTATAATTTTATAAATATAATATAATTTTATTAAATCAATCATCATAACCATCATTAATAGGTGGGTAAGGAAAATAAATCATATGGTATATGTAGATGATAGTCCCCAAAAACGCACGTGCATACATTCATTTCCCATTTGATGGAAGTTAGGTGGATAATTATTGTTCCATAATAATAATAATAAAATATAAATATATTGATTATATTTTATTAATTGTGTTCGTATGGGTACTATAAATTTTAAAGAATTATAAAAAGAAATAAACTTTGAAATATTAATGTATGATGATTACCTCTTCTTTGACAAACCTCTATTGGATTGTACCATAATACTTCTTAGGACAGCCTTATGGTGTCAATAAGAGATAAATAATTAATGGAAGTATTATGTAAAGTTATTTGGGAAGGGATTGGGTGAGTTATGGGGCACAATGTTTTTGAATAAGTGTGGATAAAATATTCCCTTTTGTAAGTGGGGGGAGGGACACACATGGAATTAATTAAAATAATTAAATTATATAGTGATTTTCTTGTGAATGTGGAACCAAATGGATATAAATCCTAATTTAAGATAATATGAGGTAAAAATATCTTCAACCAATAGTATTTACAGAAGTTTAATTGGTATTTTAACCATTAATTTTAATTTAACCCCATTCTTTAACCCATTATAATCCAAATAATTGTAATAGTTTTTATAGTTTTTACAATTTATTATGAGAGAAAATGAATGCGGTCGCACTATTTTTTTTGTAAATTATCAATCCATATATTTAATCCATTTAATAAAATTTAATATCTATAAATGGAATATATTAATTTTAAAATAAGTTTGCAACATTCAATGAAATCTATTTTCAGAAAGATGAAATTTTAAGTATAAAAGGAAGTTTTCATTCATTATAGACCTTTTAAAATATATTTGTTGAATTGTAATATATTTTATTGAATATAGAGTCTGTATATTTTATATACTCATTAAAAGACAAGGATTTATTTAATTAATTAATATAATAACAAATTTCCATATAAAAACAGTTTTCTGAAAAATAAAACATTTTACCTATAAATGATTTTATCTTTATTCCTAGTAATTAGATAACAAATGTATAAATGTATTAATTTTTAAAATATTAACTTTAATAATGAAATTATTTTATTATAAATTTAATTATTATTTATTAGTCATTATTCAATACATTTAAATTAATGTAAAATATGTCTATATATATATTTCATAATGTGGTCAATCCTATTTTTACCCATCAATCCTATGTCTAGATTATAACGATTATAATTTATCTTGGTACATTTATAATTAGGGGTTCATGTCAAGATTTCTATTGAATACTTTATATTTATTCCAATGGAATACATATAAAATATCCAGGTGTTATATCACAAATCATCTTTGAAAAAAATTAAAGAAAATAGCATCATAAAATATGCGGATATATAAATATCATGAACCATTATATTTTATAGTGTAATATGTAAAAGACCCAATGTAATGGTTCCATATAACAAAATCAAATCTTGAGGGATAAAAACAATGAGTAGAATTAGATCCCCTTTTAATCCTCAATATGAACTAAGAATCATGGGAAACTCCCTAGGTTCTAACATGAAATGATTCTGGACCTTTCTTATGGTACACCTAAAATATATTCAGTAGCCCATATGTATACTTAAATATAAATCAACCCCAATGTACCATCCTTTTTTCCATCAAGAGGTAACTCCTAGTGGAGAACAATCTTTCCTAGGGTATAAGATAGTTCATAATCGTTTCTAGTATAACACTCATTTAGATCATGTACTTAACTATATAGGGTTCCCCCGAAATCAAGAAATAATAGTGAAAAAAATAAAACTATGTAAACATTACATCTCTAAAAAAACTGATCAGATATGTAATGGACAACATTGTTACTCATTGGAAACTCTTAATGGAATTTGAATTTATCATTTTGGGGATGGTTTGTTTAGTGAAACTAAAATAAATTTGGAAATATAAGTGTTTGAAACCCTCTACAATATATATTTAAGAGTGGTTTGAGGCATTGGAGGTGTTGGGAGTGAGTTTAGGAGGATCAAGAGGGACTTATATCTCTTGAGAGATTTAAGAAGGCATTTTCAGTGTGATAAGGTATATCACACTATGATTTATTAGTGATGTGTGATTTTAAGGTGTTAGATCAAATATTCTTAGCAACAAAGAATTTTTTTGACATAAATTACAATTATAAAGTGTGTCAGGTGTTTGAAAATAGGGGTATCACTTGGGAGAAACTCTTATTTCTCCCTTCTACCACCTCTTGTGATTTTCTGCTTATGGGATCTCCTCCTCACTTTTTTTTTCTAGATCAAATCACTATTGGTTAAAATAGAATCCTCCCAGAAAATATAACTTCACACATACTTATTCCTCCCTTATTTTTAGTTTCATGCTGATTTGAAATTTTTTTAGTGTTTTACTTATGATTTAACTAGATCATGATGGAATTGGATTATTTGGGACTATCTTTCATTAATCCTTGGTATTGAGTTCCCTGTGATTCCATCTATATTCCACTATTTTGTTCATTGATTCATGTCACTATGATTGATTTTATAATAATCATGGGATTAAAGTAAATTAATTTCAAGAATAATCAGGTGACAACGGTTAGATAGTTTTCTTAAGATGGTGTTGGGGGTGTGTTGATGACCCTATGGGTATGGTTGGTCAAGTATCCAGTGATGCGGTGGTTCTATGTGAGTGTTTTAGTGATTATTAAACATTTTTTTTAATATAAATAAGTAATTATAATTGTTTATAATTAATTATTTATATTTTATGATTTGAGAATGGAGATCAAGAGTTGATACAGGCTTGGATGAGGTTTATTAGAGGTTAACCATGATGGTAACTCCTCAATAGAGGTAATTCACCACTTGAGATACAATCTCATACGGCTATTATATAAGATTTTACTACTAGATTAATTCTTCATGGGTTTTGGTAGAGAGTATAGGGAGTTATAGTGGTTTAGTTATCGAGATAGGGTGGTGTTTGACCTCATATTCTTAGGATAAGTGTTCATTTTCAATTTAGGTGTTTGATCCATCCAGTGAGTGTGTTTCTAAGAGGTGAGAGTAATTTTTGGGTTGATGAGATACCTTGGGTGGTCTTAGGATGTGTTACAATATGTGAGTAGCCAAAGTGTATTTTCCTACGTCTAGCAAGCATGTAAGTGGGTGCTTGGGTCCTGATCTGAATAACGAGACCGATCTCATTGGTGAAAGAAACACCCCCTTGTGGATGGTGTATGATCTTAGTGATCACTTCGAGTGGGAAAATTCTTTCAATATTTCATGATTAAATAGATATAGTATTCCTTAAGTATTATTCTATGAGTTCTTCTTCTGAAGACGCATTGGTTTCCTCTAGGATCGGGTTGAGAGGTCTCATTTAGGAGATTCCAGATAACACCTAGGTGTAGTTCATAGATTTGGTTTAGGACTAGGTATTATGATACTATGTTTTTTTGGAGAATCTTGACTTAGAAAGGTCCCTAAGTAGTAAAATTGGGAGTTTTTTTGGACTTAATGAGGATGTGGATTGGCCCTTGGTGTCTATGTCAGACGAGCCTTTGGGCAGTGTTATCATTGATGGGTGTCAAGTGTGAGTAGCTATCAATGATCAAAGATTATGGAATACCTAGAGGATTTAATGGATTCTAGATGAGTGATTTTATATTTTATATAATTAGGGGATAGGTTTTAAGATTATATTACCCTAGGATCATGGAGTGAGTTGTGAGACTAATTGTGGCCTTACTTGTGGGCTTGTGCATAATACCCTCCCAAGAATTTTTTGTGATATTTTAGTGTTTTTGATGGACTCCCCAGAGTATATGGGAGTAGTTCAATATTTTAATGGTATCTATAGGTTGTATAGGGATAATATGGTGTGTTTGGACCTCCCTGATGTCTTCAGGTATGGGTCTTTGTGTATATCATTCCTTGATAAAGTTATTGGGTCCAGAAACTTATCAGAAAAGGCATGGGTCTTTTGAAAAAAATGTTCTCTATTCCATTAGAAGTTGACTGATGACCTTATCATGTGTGAATCTTGTTCGTGTGTATGATTGATGTCGTGATATATTTTTAGTGATTAGTTAGTGTTTGTGGTAGGGTCCATGTGCCTCTATGAGAGGGGATAAAAGACAACATTTGAGTGAGATTGAATAGGTCTATAATGTCAGATGACCTTTCCAGGAGTGACTTGGGTCATTGAAGAGGACCCCCTTAGGGGTTAGTATGGGTGATGAGACCTATGGAACTTCATTGAGTGATATAGGATGGGTCTAGTATTATTTATGTGTGACTAGTTCTAGCATCTTTAGGCATTGTGTCATGGTACTTGATGCTACCGATCCCAATATTTTCTAGGACGGGATGGATATCAGTGCAATAAAACAATAATACAATGAGGTATATTTTGACATACTGCTGAATTGGATATAATTAGGTGTCATGGTTTCCCTATTATTGCACATTTTCCTAACATACAGGGAGTCAGGGTGACCTATTCAACTCCTGCCATTAAAGGTACATCTGGGACCGGTTTATTTATTTCATACATACATTTATAAGATGGTGAATACTAGGGTCACTTAATGATACATTAATAAGATATATTTATCTCAAAATTTATGGGAATCTTAGTACTTTTGTTGACCTTTTTTCAATATTCATGTGCATCATAGGGTCTATAGAGGATTGTGATAGTGTATCTTTACAAGTTTAAGAGACAGGGTGTGTGGGGCCTAGGGATAGAAGTAGGCCTGGTGTACACGTGTTTTATTTTAATTTTTTCTTTCTTATTTGGGATCAAACTAGTGGTAGATCCGTGTATTCATTATTTTATACTTCTACCTAGTACATTTTTTATAACATTTGGATAATAAATGTGTGCATACTTTTATGTTTATGCTATGGTTTATTTTATTTAATTTTATATTATTTTATAACTCACATTTTAGGAAATAGTATCCCCATTGTATGGATTATTCCCTTATTGTTAGGTGGAAGCCATTGGCCTATGGTGAGGTATAATAACAGCCATGTTATTATTCATTCTGAGAATTGATGAGTGGACCTAGGATAGGGAAATAAAAAAATATTACTATAAAACTGTTTTATTTTATGACTAGTGCAGAAAGTAGATAGAACTTATAGGAATGTGATGAATCTCATGAAGGAACTTATACTGGTGAGTCGTGAACACGTTTCATGTAGTAATTCTTGTTTACCAAGGGAATTTGATTGATTTTTTTTCTTTTTTCAATAATGTTCAATATGTTTATTGAATATGATGTGTCTATTAGAGATGTGGTTTTTGGGTTTTAGATCATGGACTATTTGAAACATGGATGTGTACATGCATCGTGATTAGGAATATTTGAATCACGTGACATATTTATTATTGTGTGTGATTGTATTTTCTATTGAAAATGTTTAATTGTTTGAAGTGTAAAAAAAACCTATATGTAGTTTTCTTGCATAACATGTTGATAAAATTATACTCAATTGGACTATGTTACTTTCTCTAATGGTAGGCTATGTGGATCCAGGTGTGTGATATTCATCGATGGATGCAATGCAGCCACGTCATCAAGGGATTCATAGGGACCTTTTTTGGGTCATTGTAACCATTGGATTCCTCAATAACATAATCTTGATGGTTTCAATGTAGGAAATTGATTCACAAGGAATGATATAAGAATAGTCATGAGTTTTCTTTATGATACTAGTTCTTTTAAATAATTTTTCAGTAACAACTTATATGGTGTTTTTCATTAAATATTCTTGGTTTAATTTTACTTAAAGACTCTCTTGTATCAAGGTTGAGGTTCAAAGAAAATATTGGATGCATTTCTTGCCCACTGATTCTCCGGATGAGATTTTGGTTAGCATGGTTAGAGAATGATTAAACAGTCATGGTAATTTTATTATGTTCGAGTGGCCGGTGGTTGTGAGATAGATCGTGTCATGAATGAGATTCCTTGGTTTGTTGGTTGATCTAACATGGACTAGGGGATTGTAATCGGTTTAGGTATGTGAGCCTATGTTTTTTGGGATTTGAATGACGGGATAATGAGTCAAGGTGTGTGATCAGGTTAAATGGATACACGTGTCCATTGATTTCAGTTGAGACTAATGTATATATCAGATGAGAACCTATGTGTGGGCATTTTGAGAGTAACTTTTCATGTGTATGTAATTCAGTGTGGTGACAATTTTCAAGATAATTTTATGTGTCCTAGTAAAAGTTCACATTTCTTATGCATGGTGATGGTTGAGTTTTGGATTGAAGAATATGCCATGTGTTGGTCCATTGATAAATATTCAGGATTTTGATAAATCGAAGTAGTGTTTTTGGGTAATGGTGGTGGTGTTCTGGTGGTTTTGGTTTGGGTTAATCCTTGAAGGGAGGTAACCGGGGTGTTGGTGAGATTCTTATAGGCATGGAATCTTTGTGTTTTTGGAAATATGATATATCCCTCAATGATGAGGGGTGACATTGAAATATGTATTAGGGTACCAGGTGATAGTCTATCTAGGGTGTTGATACTTATCATGTATTCATAGAATAGGTTAGAGTTATGTTATATTTTCAAATGTAGATCAGAGCAAGGAAACCCATATAGTGATTAGAAAATTGTGGACTACTGGTGGATAGTGTGGATGACACTTTGATGAGATGAGAATATGATGAAGTGGTTGATATTAGTGTTGGCACCTGGTTCTGAGTGGGATGACCAGTTCCTGTCATTGTGTATGATAATGCACATAACATGGACTATGAAGATTGGGTTCTTGGGTTAGTTGGGTGATGATGATGATACTTTTATTGTGGGGAGCATCATACTGGTCAAAGGTTAATGAATCCTATATTGTAAGAATTATGATTGTTAGAAAGATATTTTCTGCAGAAAATTCTAATAGTGGTGACCACTAACATTTGAAACAATACCTTTTGAGTATGAGCCTTATGGTGGGGAGATATATATGCCTTATTATGGATCAAGTGATAAAACCATGTCATTTTTTGAGAGATGAGTGCATGTGAGTGTTGTCTCAGTGTTGGCATTGATAATGAGTGGGTGGCTAGACTTTTGGTGCTTAAAGTTTCACAATAGAAGAATGTTTGGAATACATGGAACACACAAGAGCATTCACCTATGTTTTTATAACCATAACTAGTTAGGGATATGAGATTTGTGGTGTACCATTGATTCTCGAGTATGATAATCATTATGGTTGGGATTTTTTCATGTCCTACATCATTACAGTTAGGAAATTTCATATTGATTATGAATTTTTCATTTGGAGATTGGTTTTTTTAGAACATATTATCAGGATACAAATATGAGTTTTTTAACAGATATTAACTATTTTAAGGTATTTTTTAGATTATTAAGGCATGGGGATGAGTTTGGGAGGATGAGGAGGGACCTGCAGATCTAGAGAGCTACATAATATAATTCATGAAATGAAAAGGGATGTCAGGCTATGAATTATTGGGATTGTGGGATCTCAGGGTGTGGGATCAAATATTCACAGTGATAAATAATTTTTCACCACATAAATTTACCCCAAACTATGCATCATTTTTCCTAAAGTAAGTGTTCTCTTGGTATACCCCCTCAGTTTCTCCCCTTATCTTTCCCTCGTGATTATTATCTTACAATATCTTCTTTTCCCTTATTTATTACCAGATCAATGAAATTTTTGATCTTATATACTCCTCATTGTAAGGATAATCTCATTAATGGTAATCCCACATTTCTGTTGCATGATAATTTGGGTGTTTTTTAGGGGTTTGGTTCTGATTCAATAAGATCCTAGTGGAATCGACCAATGTGGATTGATATTTCATGCAATCAAGCTATAGGAAATCCCTATATTTCATATACATGGTACCATTTTAGGTTTCTATGGGGTATGTATCCCTGGTGTTGTTTATAATATGTTTTTTATTAAATTTAATTAAATTGGATAATGACCATGTGCTCCTGGTTAGGGATTTTTCCGGGGTTGGTGTTGAATGTGTGATGCAGACCCTTCAAGTGTGGTTGGTCAAGGATACAGCTACACAACAGTGCATGGTGAGTAGTTCAAAGATTTTACCACATTGGTTTATAATCTAAATAATTAATTATTTATATAATATGATGTGTGAAAGGATCTCTGGAGTTGATATGGGACTGGATGAGACTCAGAGGAGCTTGAAAAGAATGGTAAATCCTTGATGGAGGTAGTTGGTATCTTTCAATACATGCTCATATGCTTGATATATATTAGTTTCCTCCAAAATTCATGTTTCATGGGTTTGGGTAGAGATTATAGGGACCAATACTTCTAGATAGATAGATATAGGATAGAATTTATCCTCATATGCTTAGGATATGTTCTCATTAGCACATCTGGTGTTGGAGCCACTCGATGACTATATTGTAATAGGGTGAGATAAATCATTAGATTTTCAATATACATTAGTTGATCTTGGGATGTGAGATGAGTCTTGAGTATCATATATGGATTTTCCAAGGTATAGAAATTAGGTGAGGTGGGATTGGGACCTGATTTGAAGAACGAGATGTCTAAATGTATTGTGGGTGAAATGAACACACCCCTTAGGGTGGTTTGAGACACTGGTGAGTGTTATGAGTAGGAAAATTCCTTCATGACTAGATGTGGTGAAGAAGAGCATTTCCCTCTAGGATTGGGTAGATAGGTATTATTCAAGATATATGTGGTGAGACCCAAGAATGGGTTCAAGATGTGGTTTAGGACTTGGTATAAGGATTCCCAGGTGACTAGAGAATTGTGACTATAGATGGTCCCTAAGTAACAAGATCACGAGTGTTGTGTTACAAAGTGAGTACGTGGACCATGTCTTGGAGTATGGGTTGTATGAGACTTTTGGTAGTTCTATCATCAGTGGTTTGTGAGAATGGGATACTATCGATAATCAGATACCTTGGAGTGTTTGTAGGACCCATTGTATTCCCTAATATGTGGGTCAAGATGATATGGAGAGTGGTTGTAGGTATCGAGTGACTAACAACATGGGATGAACCGGTAAGTTTTTTGATAGTTTATTTCCTTTCTTGTGCGCATATTCCAAATAAAGTCCTTGTTTTCTTTAGGTATGGTCAAGTGTGTTAGATGTCCTTCTGAAATTCAACTGGGGTGGGATGATGATCTTTATGGCTCTCTTGGGTTTTAGGGATTAGAGGTGTTCTTGTAGATCCCTAATATCTCTAGGGATGGGTAGGTTTTATGACTATGACCTAATGAAGTTACATGGTCCATGACCTTTCTAGACATGGCTTAGATTAGTCGAAAGATCCTTCCATTTTTGTTTGGGATTCAACAAAAAACCATTCCATACATGGTTTGGCTTAGTATGTATGAATTATTTTACACCGCACCATGAGTGATATGGTATTGGTTACAGAACATGACTTGTCCTTGAGTGAGAGGGCCATATTGACCACATATTTAGTGAGATTCCATAGTTCGATGATGTTATCAGACCTTTATAGATATAACATATGAAATGGTAGAGGACCACCCTAGTGTGTAGGTTAGGATTAAACATGATGAGACCGATTGAACTCTCATGTTTATGATAAGATGGGATGAGGCCCAAAGACATATGTTCATTCCCAATGTCTATGGTTAATGGGATAAGGTAATAGATATTCCCCTACCCTTAGTTTTTGGGTATGGGATGGTCATTTTTCAATTGAACAATGAGAAAATGAGCTATATTCCACCATTATGTTGAATACAGTAAGATTTGGTCTTGTGGTTTCCTGGTTAGTACATGATCACCTAATGCACAGGGAATCAGTGGGGTCAGGTTAGCACCCAAAATCCAAGGTTCTTGTGTAACGTATTTATTTCCCATCATGAATAAACATATCTAATGATCTATACTAGGGGAACACGGTGACACCCTTCTATTCTAAATTTATCACACAATACATTGGAAGGTTGGTGTATATGAAAATATTTTACTTTCTTTTAGTTTTAGCATAGGGTATATAGAGAATCAGGATGGTGAAGCTTGATAGGTTTTAGTGCTACGGCGCATGAGTCCTAGGGATAGTAGCATGACTACTGTGCATGTTTTTTTGTGATTTTCCTAGTTGTATATAATTTTATTAACTCTTGTATACTTTTTTATGGTATATTTTAATATAGACTTTTTATCTATTTCAATGTATACTAAGGATTGTGTTGTATATTATTTGGGTGATTTTCATACTTTCATATTACTTTAATTTGATTACACAGCCTTCCCATTGTTCGGATTGGGACCCCACATATTTTTTTTGGACTCTGGAATATGATGAGGCATGTTTGAGGTTATGTGGAACTCTAGTTTGATCACCGATGAGTGTCCCTTGGCTAGGGTGTTATAGGATAAACATATTCTCCCATACAATACCCAACAAACAAACAAAACCTTTTATATCCAGGAAAATATATACTATAACAATATAATCCATCCCATATATGGTACAAATCTAAAAAAGATTTATTAATGAAAGGGATTACAACCGAAGGTTTCATAATTCTCAAAGAAACTCTTTTATAAGGTTCTAACAAGTCCTTTAAAAACCAACTTGGAATACTAACATTTGATACCCTCATTTGTGAACTATGTAATGAAAATAACCTTTTGAAATCACATGGAAACTGATGGGTTTCATTAAAAACACTACAAATCCACACAAGGATCTGTACTTCCCAATAGTAATTCCAAAATGTCATCACACCCATTTTTAAAAAAATAGTCCCTTTTTTGAACATGACTTATCTTTTTTTAACCAAAATGAACGTAAATAACTTTTTAAATGAAAACCCCATCAAACCATAGATTATGTATTTTAAATCAAAACTGGACCACAACCCTACATTCATCAATTAATTAACATACCAAGATAGGAAAACATTTGGAATCTTTTATAAATAATCATGGGTATTACATATAAGTAAAACTTGATATAAAATGGGATTTGATAACAAAAGAATTTAATGAAATATGAATAAATGTATTATGTAGAAAAATCCATCCCTATCCCAGAAACAATTTATCATTAATTGTGAAAAGTCAATCATTTTAATATACTATATCTCCAATCCATAGAAACCAAAACCCCAATGATTAAAACCTAGATGAAACCAAAATTCTCCCCCTATGGGAATAAAGTTTTTAGGGAAAAAAATAAATCAAGAGGAATGGAAAAGAGGAATGAGAAATGGGGGAAAGGTTGGAACCTTGCATACAAATCCTTGAATGATATGAATAGAAAGGTCTTGAATGCTTGGAAGAAGAAATAGTGATATCCCTTGAGCTCTCCCATGAGTAGAAAATACTAAATGAGCAAGGGGAAGTCTAAAATTCAATAAAATTGGTGGGGTTACAAATGGAAAATCATAGCTTTGAAAATAAATTAGGGTAGGGTCTCACCACATTGTGGTTACCTACACCACGACATGGTGCCCTCCCAGGTATCCCAAAATTTCTGACCACCATGATGTGGATTACCCTTTCTGTCTATTTCAGACAAGAATCTTTACCACCAAATATAATATCACCACAGCATGGGACTCCATGTAGTTCTCCAAAATTCTCATAAAAAATTAACCATCGAGTATTTTCTGATGATTTAAATCTCCCTAGAGTATTTTCCACCACCAAATACACTAAAATTTCTAGAATAATCATTTTTGTCTTGTAGTTTTGGTCCCTATACAATATCATGATGTGCAACATGAAAATATGACCTTCCCCCTTTTCTCAAAATGAAGCATATAGATCAAAAATTCTAACTTAGGTGTTTTATCTATCCATATTTCCCAAAATGGAACTCCTAGACCAAAATTCCCTTTGAAACACAAATTTCACTAGCCAAAACCCTAACCACATCCATTTTTAATGACTAAAAATTATCATTTTTATGAAAATCACTTTTATATTAAAATTGGAAAACTTTTATGTTCTAAATAAAAAATTAGAAGACACTATAATAAATCACAGAATCACTGAAATAAATTTTAATTATATTAAAAACCTTGCCCCTATATAGACTATATTTTAGAGTTTTACCCTTCATGTCTGGATCATCCATGATTCGGTCTTCAAAGTTGTAGGACAAATTTTTCAATGTTTGGAGATAATATTCCATATAAAAAATTATTTCATTGAATCCTTATTCCAATATAAGATATTTCTTATTAATCCATACATACTTTTCTTTATTAGTGTCCACTAGAATCATCATCTCAATCATCTTGTTGACCTCCTCATATGTATTATGGATCTCAAATGCCTCCTCTAAAATTTATTTATTGGAATAAATAATATTCTCCCATTATTAACCTTTTTCCACATCCTCTATATATACATCCCAAAACATACTATTAGATACTACATTATCATAAATCAGGTTGTCCATCATACCACACTCTATCATCTAATTTTCGCTTTGAAAATTCAAAATCTGCTTGTCTTCTTGGTCATGAGACATGGGTTCTCTATTTGTATTTTAATTCCTTTTGGTGGACCTTGTCTCCATTGTCTTTGGTATCTAATATTATTCTGTATGTCCTTTAGACTTATTTCCCTTTATCATAATGTATCTCTCATAATCCCCTTTTCTTTTTGTCCCTTATTCCTCCTTGTATTATGTTGGACCCTTCCTTGTCCTCCATCAACACTATCCTCCAAAACATATCTTGATATCTCATCCCCTGAGTATATACCATATAATAATTTACTATAAATGAGTTTCTTAGATGGTATTGGAGTTTGGATTCCATTTACATGTTGTTTTTCCTCCCCTTTTTCCAAAACCAAAACGTCAACCTGTTGATCTTTAAAGAGATAGCTAAGATTAATAGTCGAGCTGGTCTTTCTTAGCCTTTTCATGTTTGCTCCACTTGGCCCCAAAAATATCCACATGATAGGAATGTTATTACGAATTCCACACCTACCGCCTGTATCACTTATTTTTATTTATCTCCTTCACCCATTAATGCAGAATCCTCACTAAATATCACCTTAGAAGCATTTATTTGTATTTCCCTATGCCCTATTGTGCACACTCCCTCCAAATAAAACCCCAATATGCCAAATATATCCACTAATTTTGAATGGGTAATTAGATATCGTAAATCCTTTTAAATCGTAACATTATTTTTTGTTTCATATGGATCCGAATATTCAACTATGATACTAGAAGAGGGTTTTGTCCCATTCAACTTCACTCCCACATTATCTCTAGAATGCACTACCTCGGGATTACTGCTTCGGTCAATATAATCATCACTTTCGACATGTTCCTTCATACCTACACTAGAAGTAGACACGAAAACCATGACACTAGATCCTCCCATAGCCATTTATAGGTAGTGGTTCCTACTCACATGCCTACACATAATCATCCAGTGACTCTATTTATTACATGAAGAACATATATCAATCCATGACTCAAATACAACTAGTTGTTTATAGAATAAATCTTCCACATCCATAATCCAGATATTATATATAAGAATTCCTGAAACATCAACTTAAAAACACATTAAAGGGAAAACAGGGTGGAATATAGATCTATGTCAATTATTGGAGAATAAATATCAACCTGCTAAATTTTCAATCATTGGAATAATTACATGATTATGAAACAAAAGAGAGAGTTCTGGAAAAATAAACCAAATTTTCTTGGTTGGGGTATTATATATAATGTGAAAGTCATAATTCCACCATAATAGGTAAATTTGGGATCCATTATAGGTGCGAGGAGCACTGGGCCAGGATGATATTAATTCTTTCATTACAACAAACTGAATCGTGGTGTGCCTATTTCCATGGAGACCTGCAGTAGATAGTTGATGTAATCCCCAAATTTAAAAAACATTTTTTCTGAATGAATCCACTTACGGGGTAATTTATTTTAACTGACTAATCAACATTAGATTCAAAAGGGATGAGGTGTTGGTGAACTCCTAGGATGGGAGCGAGAGTTACAGGAATCCATTGAAATAATTTTGAATTTTAGGAAAAATGGAAAGGGAAAGTGGGAAGGTAGTTGGGCTTAGAGATGGGAGAAATGAAACAAGGTCAATCTCCATTAGATTACGATGGAGGTTACTCCCCCTCCATAGGGAAAAGGACCAGCATAGTTGCCATCACTGCTATGTTCAAGAAACAACGTTCAATCTCATTTCCACCAGTACACCCCCCATGCCACGGCTCCCATAGCCATTTTGGGAATGGACGTAATGTGGTGGGGTCACGCACCTCCCAAAAATTTCTTTTTGAGCTCAAAACACCCTGAAAATAAATAGAGACACTAGAAAAATTTAAAATAAACCAAAATTACATATTTTAATATTGAATAGTTACATGGGGGGTGTCACAATCCATATACAAGTATGTGTATATTTCTGTGTGTGTGTCTCTATGTATACATCTGTATGTACGGTCATTTATCTAAGTGTGTACATGTGTATGTTTATGTGAATGTGTGTATATAGATAATTATGTGGATGTATTTTTATTCATGTGTATGTGTACATATGTGTATATGTATGTGTATATATGTGTGTCAGTTTGTGTATGTATATGTGTATGTGTATGAGTATATTATTTTTTGTATGTATAATTGTCTGTATTTTCATGTATATATATCTCTATGTGTATTTTTATGATTTTTATATGTATTTATATATTTATTTAATTGTGTATATATGCATCTATATGTATGTGTTTGTGTGTGTGTATTTGTATGTGTATTTGTATTTTTATGTGTATGTATACATGTATTTGTATGTATATGGGTATGTGTATGTGTATGTGTATGTGTATGTGTAGGTATATGTTTATGTGTATGCATAAATCTATGTGTATGTATATGTGTATGTGTATATGAGTGTGTTTGTGTGTGAATGTATGTAGGTGTGTAAGAGTATGTATTTGTATGTATATGTGTATATATGTGGGTATGTGTATGTATGTGTATGTATATATATGTACGTGTATGTGTTAGTAAATTTATGTGTATTTATATGTCTATGTGTACGTCTATGTGTATGTGTATATGTATTATGTATATTTATTAATGTGTATGCGTTTGTGTATGTGTATATGTATGTGCATGTATATGTGTATGTGCATGTCTATGTGTATTTGTACATGCGTATGTATCTACATTTGTGTATCCATGTGTGTATATGTATATGTGTATGTATGTGTATATGTGTGTGTGTAAGTGTATGTGTGTGTTTATGCATATGTATATGTATGTTTATGTATGTCTATGTGTTTTTATATGCATTTGTATGTATGTATATATGTATACAAGTGTATATATATGCGTGTGTGTCTGTATGTGTGTGTGTGTCTGTGTTTGTGTATGAGTTTATGTGTATATGTATGTATTTGTATATATGCATGTGTATATATTTGTGTATGTGTATATGTGTATGTGCATAAATGAATATGTGAATATGTACATGTGTATACGTGTGAGTGTTTGTGTGTATTTTTTTTATATGTGTATGAGTATGTAGATATGTGTATATGCATTTATGTATGTGTGGATGTGTATATGTATATACATGTGTATGTGTATATGTTTGTATATTTGTGTGTGTGTGTGTGCAAGTGTATGTATATGTGTATGTGTATGTGTATATGTATATATTTATATACATGTTTATGGGTATGTATATGTGTATATGTGTATGTGTATGTGTATGTATATTATTATGTGTACGTGTATTTGAATATATATGTGTATATGTATATATTAATGTGTGTGTAAATTTGTTTGTCTATGTTTATATTTGTATGTTTGTGTATGTGTGTATGTGTATGTGTGTATGTGTATGTTTCTGTATATGTATATGTGTATGTTTTTGTATGTGTATGTATGTGTTCGCATATGTGTACATATACATGTATAAGTATATATATGTGTATATGAATGTTTGTATGTGTATATGTATAGGTGTATATGTATGTATTTGTATATATATGTGTATATATATATATTTTTATGTGTATGTATGTGTATATATATTTGTATGTATGTGGATGTGGATGTATGTTTGAGTATATGTATATTTGTATAGTGACCCAGACTTCTCATACAAAGATATTACATCATTTATGAAAACTCATTACATTGTACAAACATGCGCCTGAGGATTGTAACGGTATAGTTCCTTTGGAAACTTAGAAACATAAATAACTGGTTCATATGTGAACTACATCATCACCCACTAAGAACTTCATAACTAGACCCCTTCTTAAACATATCATACATAATAAATTTCATCATGACTTGGGGAAATGAAACAAAAGTAAGGGTGGCTCATATGCACAGTAAGGGTAAACAAGGGAGATATGTAATCATAACATGAATATAAGGGTATGACAACATGAGCATAACATTTGAAAACCATACCATGCATATCCAAGATCATAATCCTATGTTTAGGAATAAAAAATGGTAGTTCATAAGACATAAATCATATGTATATCAATGAACATGATCCATGAGAGCAGAACATTGGCATAGGACATGGAATTGGGGCGTACACATAAGCATAGAAAATCATTTGCATAGTAGTCAAGGATCACTACCAAGGCTTCCATAATATAATTGGTTCACTCCCCAAACCATCATAGTAGTCAATGTTCACTCCCAAGACCATCATAGCATACAAAGTACCTTACTGAAATTGGTTTCCTCCCCATTCTATTCCTATCGATCTCATGAGAAATGGATTTTTACCCAATGCATTTAAAGGGGATAAAGGTCCCACCTGTCACATAATTAAAATCATACATATGTGTGCAACAAGATCATAAAACAATCAACATATCATAAAAATGAAATGAAATAGGTTTCCTAAGCATTTACCTATATCATAGAATATATAAAAGAGATAGGTTTCATAATAATTTCACCATTTCATCATAGCATAACCCATGAAAATAAGCGGGTTTTATAAGAATTTATTTATGGTACAACATTTGGAAGACAAACATGTTTCACAAACATCATTCCATCGTAATCATAAACCATTCAGAGAAACAATAATAATGATTTCCTTGGATAATTTCCCCTCTAAGACATAGGTGACATCAACAAATGTCTTATTAGTTGGAAAATGATTTTTAAAAGACACTACTAACATTTCTTATCAAAATATATTTTCATTGAAAATAAATTTTTAGAACTAAAAATTCCTAAAATATTTTGGAAATCATTTTTTAAATAAAATTTTAAACTTATAAAAGAATATTTAAATATCACCTAAATAATTTCTTGAGGTAAATATCCTTTTCACATAAAACACTTTTTAAAACCTAAAACATTTTCAAAATCCCTTTCTTTTAAAATAATCTCGAAACCTTATAAATGATTCTTCAAAAATCATCTAAGAAATTTTCTAAGGAAATATCCATTTTAATTTGGAAGAAAATTTTTAAAAACATAAAAAATATATTAAAATATCATTATTTTAATATAAAAATGAGAAATTATAAAGGGATATTTAAAGAAAATAATTCTCATCACAACTGGAAATTATTTTATTTCGTACACATTAAAACAATAATTCCTTTCACATTTTCAGTATAATCAAAACAGGTATGGTTTGAAAATTTTCTGGAAGACTCATTTAAAAAAATAAAAAAAATCAAACATGGGTAAAAATTTATTTAATAAATCATTTTAATATTTTAAAAATATTTCTGAAAAAGTTTTTAGAAAACATGGTTTTAAAATAAAAATAAATTTCGACTGAATAGGGAAATAAAGATGATTTTTCTAAAAATAAAATTTTGAACTATTGAGTGTGTAAATAGAAGAAAATGAAGGTAAAAGATGTATTCTCATGACATAACCATAATATAATAAAAATCATGAGTTTATTGATAGATATATCATAATATTTCATCATTGGAATCATAATTATGAACAATATTGGTAAATGATGTGATTGTAACAAAAAACTCTTACCACTTTTGTAACTTTGAATTATAAGTCCCATGAAAGATATATCCTCAAATTGATATTTAAATCACAATAATTTTTAGTTTATATATCATAATATTCATTAATGGTCAGTATATACACCACATACAAGAAATTAGTGGTGAATATGGAATTTGTCTTACAGAGAAAAAGTGAGACAAAAATCTCTTACCATTTTAGTAATATTCTAGATCATAAGCCTCAATAATGAATAGACATAAACTAAACCTTAAATACCATGAAGATAATTATATTACTTATATAACATGTAATATGGTATGTATATAAACCACACAAAATAAATGAGTGGGGAATTTTCATATGTCTCTTATAAATAAAAGAGATACAAGAAATCCCTTACCATATGTCTCCACTCCCTTCATAAATGTTAAAAAATGATTTAAAATGAATATAATTTTATTAAAAATATATTATATAACCATACATATATATATCATAACATATATTATTTACTTATGATCTTTTATTACCTATTTATTAACAATTCCATGTTAAAGTCATGTTTTATGCAATAACTACTTTATTTTTCATGTTTGTTTGGATTTTTTATTTTTGGACCTCTTACATTTTTCATGGTTCAATTATCTATAATATTTTTTCTGTGATATAATTTTCATAAATATTCATTACACATGTATTAATATTGATCTATAAAAGATAGAGATAGAAAATGAAATACATCATTTATGGAGACAGTGGGTCCTAAGTACTCATGAACATTATTTTAATTTTCAGAACTTGAAGAATGAAAGAAAGTTAAATAATATATGTACATTATAGAGACATTTTTAGTTCATATATATCACATATGTTTTTTAAAACAATCTATATTACCTTCCATGTAAAGCGTGAATGAATAACATTACTTCGCGAGGTAGTAGTACATTGTACACACAAATGACCTTATCGTATCACTACAGAATGGAATGTAAAAAGAAACATCTGATATCATGAATCCATTAGAATAATAATATCATAAATATAAAATATGAATAATAAATTCATTATTAATTGATGGGTGGTGATGAAAAATTAATAACATCGTTCCGCAAGGTGGTAATCCATTGTATACACAAATGATGATTTTGTACCGCATTTGATAGAATATGAGAAGGATTTGGGTTAATACATAAACATTATAAAATTGAATTATATTTAAGATTTTGATGTTATTATATATTAATGGTTTAATAATATTTTATATTGGTGGGGGACGAAATAAAATAAAACACTCTGTTATGGATGTTACCTCTTGTTCAAACAACTTCTTTTGGCATACATCAAAAGGCTTCTAAAGATCGATTTAAAAAATAAATTAAGTATTATAAGATGATATCAAGGAATTAAGGAATTAATTTTTTTCATTTCCTTCCTGAAACAATGGATTTTGAAAGTTTGAAGTGGATAAGAGAGGGTGACCTTTTAAAGTGAGGTGAGTAGAACACTTGTAATTTTTTAAAAGAAAAAGGTTTACATATTGTTACACATTTCAAAACGAACCAAAATGATACATTATCAAAAATTTAAAAATTAAGGTAAATATATGGCCATAAAATTTGTGTTTTAAATGTTTTTTTAATATTTAACCCTTATCATTTAGTTATCTCCCGGTAAACCCATTTTTATAATAACCGTGATAAATATTTTTACTATTTTTAATATTTGTTATGGTAAATAGTTAAGTTGAATTTATTTTATAATTTAAATTTTTATGAATATAAATATTGAACCCATTTCTTAAAATTCTTTTCAATGAATTGGAAAATTTTAATTTGAAATTAAACTCACAGAAGCGACGAGAAAGCTGTTTTACAAAGAGAAAATGTTCAAACGTTTGAAAAAAACATTTATCAAAATTAAATATGAAATTGATTCTAAAGGAAAAAATGGATTAATATATATATATATATATATAGTGGAACTAATTTTATTTTTATAAACATATTAACCAAATTTCAATATCTGTAAATTCTCTAAAATAATTCAATATTCTTAATAAAATCCAGTATCTTTCACTATTGATTAAAAATATTATATTCTCGTAAAATTACCAAAAGATAAATCTTATATAATTTTGAAATTTTTCTTTCAAAAATTAAGTTTATTTTATAAATTTAATTTTCTAAAAGTGTAAAAAAATAGTTTTAATCTAATTGGTAAAAAGAGACAAAACTTTGTTTTTTGGAAAAATACAGTTTTTAAGCATAAAATTCATTTTGTTCATATATCATTACTAGAAAACACTTAATAGCAAATTTAAATATTTTATTCAATTTAGAATACATAAATTTCAATAATACTATTCACAATTTTTTTTTTAAATTTATTGAGGTAAAATGTGCTTGTGCACATAAAAATATTTCAGAAAAATACTTCCTTTGTTTTAAAATGGTTTTCATTTCAATTTTCAATTTATTTACCACTAAATAATTCATTATATACATAGTGGTAAAACATATATTTTCATAATTTATTTAATCCTATACATAACCTCCATTAAAATGTCTAGGTGATAACTATCATGTTAAATACTAATATTTTTATAGTATATCATGTTTTATTTAAAATCAGTGTTACGTGTTATATAGGCTAAAATAAATGTTGCGTTTAACAGAAAATATCAAAAATATTAAATTTATTTGAAAAATATATATTTCATGATATCTTTGGTTGTTACATTATACCCCCCTAAAATTAATTTACCCTTAGAAATTCATCACATTTTTATCAACAACTAAGGATACTTATAGCACAATACATCCTTAGGTTCCCACAAAACTCAATCATGCTGGTGGTTTCACCAAAAAAAACATTGATAAGGTGATTGGTCTTATTTCCTATAATTTTATCTGTATTATTCATAATCTCTACTGGTTCTTCCACATAATAAAAATCATTCCCCGGTGGTATGCCCCATGAGTTTAGCACATGTGATGGATTGGGTGTGTAATTTATTAATAGACATACATAAAACAAATCAAGAACCTGAGATAGGTTTAGAAGAATCTCCAATGGATAAGTTATGGTCTCAATACAATCAAAAATTTAAAAGGGGATGATATACCTAGGGATTGTTTTTCCCTTATTTATTAAATGGATAAATTCATAGAAATACCTTCTCACTAATTTCAAATTCTAGATCACGTCGATGATTATCAGCATAAGATTTTTGTCGTCATTGTGTTTCCCTAACTTGTTACTAAATATATCTAATATTAAATTTTTTTTCAACAGGTAGATAACATTCCAAAATATTTCTTTTTATACCTTCATTCCAATATGTTGGAGTTCTACACTTCTTCCCTGAATTGGATTTATAAGGATCCATATGAATGATCGAGTTAATATAATTATTGTAAGATAACTCAACTAGAGGATGGTGTTGATCTCAACCACCTTTGAAATCCATGGAAAAAATATTATAATATCCTCTAAGGTTTGAATTGTTCTCATAGACTTACCATCTATTTGAAGAAGACACACAAGGATAAATTCAACTCCATATCAAGATACTAGTAAATATTACACCAAAAAATTGAGGTAAAATATATATCCTGATTAGATATAACTGAATGTATTACTCCATGAAACCATACCACTTCTTTAATGTATATACTGAAAATATAATCCACAGATAAATCTTCTCTAATCGTAATGAAGTGTTCTGACTTTGTAAGGAGATCGACTACAACCAATATAAAATTATATCCTTTAATTATTCTAAATATTCCAATAAGAAAATTCATAGTGATGTTTTTCCCATTTCTATTAATGTATGGATAATGGTTATATAATCCTATTAAACTTTCATCTATCTACCTTAACATTTTGAATTACCAAGTACAAATATACATAACCATCAAATTTTTCATCATGTTGTCCCATTGGAAATACAAATTCATATTGACAAATGGTAGGTGATATACCCTTTTCACCCTTCGATTTTGGATTCAAGCACAACGACCATTCTAGATGAGATAGTTTGTCACCCAACATGCAGTTTAACATTTCCCAAAAACATATTATGTTAATTCCTGAATTTTTGTAATCCATATTTATTTCAACATCATAGATATGATAAACCCTAAATATTACCAATACCTTTAATCGTAGGCTCCCCAAAATGTATTGGTATTCTTCATTAATTAACATTATCAATAAAACATATACAAAAACAAAGGGTTATAATGCCATATATATCTCCCAAAATAACATTAATCTTGATACACTACCTTCACATGAAACCTCATAAAGGGTGTCAAATATTTTGAACTTATGATCATCCTTAAAATTATAAACCCATGATGGAATCCATAACTCTTAATTTCAACTTCCATAGAGTAATATGTGATTACCAAAATTACATAATCCTTAGATATTTCATGAATCTTATAACCAAAATACTACTGGTAAAATACTTCTACAACATAATTCTTGAATCCAAGTGCATAAATAATTAAACCCTTTTACTTCAATTATTTGGAATGACATAGGTATTTCCTTGGTATAGGGTATAACCATTATTTTATGGAATTGAATCAGATAATTCCCAAGACCATAACATATAATACATTAATTTACTTGTCAATTAATTTATTTATGACCTCCATTTCCATTTAAAAAACATCTTCCACTCTATTTGATATATTCTTCTTGGTTCTTCTTCCAGCTTTCTTGACATGTAAGTAGCCAAATCTCTTTTTCATTATGTACATTATCACTTGATCAATAATAAAATTCCATGTTTATTTTATTTTAAACATTAGGAATCACATTGAATTTATTGTTATTAATTATATATCACGATAGATGATTAGGAATAATAAAATTATTATTCTCTCTATCCATCATCCAATTTGGATTCTCATAGTCATCGAATTGTCCGTCAGATTTAGTGTTAACATGACTCCTTATGGTTATACCCATTGACTAAAAAACAAAGTATGATAAACCCTAATCACAATGGAAACCCACATAATTAGGTAAAATCACTTATAGGGTGTCTAAATTGTGACACTTTTATTTTAATATATAATACCTTAGGCTTAACCTAGTTTATTGATGGTTATTGTTTAAATCCTTTATGAAGGTTCATAAATTGTTTCTAAAATTACAAAGCATATCCCCCAAGATTTTCAATCCAAGCATATAGAAAGGCCCATTTATATTCACTATGTGATAATAGATTCCATCTCAATGCACTCATTGTGGAGTTAATACCCCTACACACCTTGGTTCTAGAGCCACATCCACTTGTAGTATACATAAAAGGATGTAATTTTCATTGAAACCACTCACACAATCCTTTACCAAAATAATAGGATATTTTCCATGATTTTGAGTCATCCTTACACTTATCTATATACATATCCCTAGACATATCATCAGACATATACCTATGGATTTCACTAAAAAAGTTTTCCTTGTTACTAAAAGTTAACTAAACCTTTTCTATGATACCAATAATAGTGACCCATTATTCTCATACATAGATATTACAACATTTTTTGATAAAAAATCATTATATTATACAGAAAAACACATGGGTATCATAATGGTAATGTTCCTTTAGAAACATGGAAAAATAAATAATTGGTTCATATGTGAACTACATCATCTTTCCCTATGTTCTTCGTAACTAGAACCCTTCTAATATATATATTATACGTAATAGAATCCTTCATAACATATGGGAAGGAATTATATGAAAGGGTGAGTTAAAATGCTGGGAAAGGGTAAATATGGGAGATATGTAAGCATAACATGAACATAAAGATATGAGAATAAGATCACAACATTTTCACTCCTTAAGATACATATAAAATATCATAATCTTAAGTTATGGAATAAATATTGGTTGTTTAAAATATATGGATCATAAGGAAAGAAAATAACATTAGTCATGAGAGCATAAATTTGGAACAAGACATGGAATTGTGTTATATATATAAGCATAAAAAAGAATTTCAATAGTAGTCAAGGATCACTTCCAAGGTTTTCATAGTAGAATGGGTTTGCTCCCCAAACCATAATTGTGGTCAAGGTTTACTCTTAAGTGAATCATAGTGGAAAAAGGACCTTACTAAACTGGTTTCACTCCCTAATCCATTATTATCTATCTCATTAGATATAAATCATTATCTAATTCATTGGAGGGAGATATATGTCCCACCATTCATATAAAGAAAATCATATTTATATGCACTACAAGATCATAAAACATTCATCATATAATGACACATGAAATGAAATGGGTTTCATAAACATTTCATCATATCACATATATGGAAAAGAAATCAGTTTTATAATCATTAAATTATTTCATCATAGCTTATCCTATAAAAAGAAGCATGTTTCATTAGATTTTCCTCACGGTGTGACCCATTGAAGAGAAACAGGTCTCATAAACATATTCCATCATAAAAATAAACTATTTAGATAAAGAAGAAGAATGATATCCTGAGATTGTATCCCTAGTAAGGAATAAGAAACATAAAAATATGTCATCATAGATGGAAAATTATTTTTAAAAGGAACTGAGAACATTTCTTGAGGAAAATAATTGTTCTTTGAAAATCACTTTTTTAAACTAAAAAATCATAAAACATTTTTGAAATCCATTTATTTGAAAATAGACTATGATATTTATAAATTATGACTTAAAATTAATTAAAAACATTTCATGAGTAAAAAATCCTTCACACATAAAAAACATTATAAAACCTAATTTTTTTAAAATCCATTCCTTTGAAAATAAACATGAAAATTATAAAGAAACCATTAAAAATAATTTAAAACATTTTCTACGGCAAATATCCTTTTCCTTTTTGAATAAAAAAATTGAAAACCTAAAACACTTTCAAAATACTATTTTTTTAAAATAATCATGAATATATATGAGGTTATATTTAAAGAAAATAATTCTTATGATGCTGGGAAATTTGATTCATTATGCACACATTAAAAAAATGTTCCTTTCACATTTTCAAAAAAATCCAAACAAGCATTGTTTGTCAAATAAAATGAGGTTTACATTAATAACATTCTATAAAAATAAAACAAGGGTAAAAATATCTTTAATAAATAATTTTATTAATTTTAAAACATTTTTGAAAACATATTTAGAAAAAAAAATTAGATGAAAAAGTTTTTTCGACCAAAGAGAGAAATAAAGTTGTTTTTTTCTTAAAAACATTCCTTTGAACTCTTAATTTCATAAAAATGGAAAATTAATTGAAAAATTTATTCTAATTAAATAACCATAAAATTATAAAAACAATTTGTTTCTTGAGATATATAATATAATATCTTATTATTGCAGACATAATCATGAGAAATCATTATAAACAATGAAATTATAACATAAAACCCTTACCACATTGTTAAATTTGAATTGTAAGACCCATAAAATTGAGATCTTAATATATATATATAAATCCAAATAATTTTTAGGTGAATCATAATAAAATATATTTAAGTGAAATACATAAAATGCATAAAATAAATATTTTTTGAATATGGTGAGTGTCACACAGAATTAAAAAGTGAGATATAAATCCCTTACCACTTTAGTAATTTTTTGGATCGTAAGCCAAAATAAAGATTAAAACTAAATAAAAATTTAAAAATTATTAAAATAATTTTGTTCATTATTTAAAATATCAATGTTTCAGTATATACACCACAAAAAATAATTGAGTGGTGAATTTACATATGTCTCCCATAAATAAAAAAAATTATAGACTATAAATACCTTAACATAAGTCTATACTTCCATCATACACATTCGAAAAAATATTATAAAAAATATATTTTTATTTTAACTATATTATAGAACCATTATTATATATATTATACCATAAATTATTTACTTACATCATTTTATTACCAAATTATTGACAATTCCCCAATAATGTCATGTTTCGGGCAATAACAGCTTTTTTTTCATGTATGTTTTGATTTCTTATTTTTGTTCATATTAAATTAAAAATGGTTTCATTATTTCCAGAATGTAAAAAATGATATAAATAATATATATATTTAGTATATGTGTATTTATAGTGATCTATAAAATTAAATATTGAAAATGAAATATATTCTTCGTGGAGATGTTATATCGTACATATGCATGAACGTTGTTTCCATTTTCCTAACGAAGAAAAATAAAGAAAGTTAAATAATATATTAACTTATAGAGTCATTTTTATGTCATTTATATCACATATATTCATTAAACCCATCCTTTTTACCTTCAATGTTAAGTGTGAATGAATCAAATTTCTTCGCAAGGTAGTAGTCTGTCGTACACACGAACGACGTTACTGAATTCCCATAGAATGGATAGAAAGAATGAAAATATGAAATAATGATCACAAAATCATAATAATATAAAATATATAATATATAAACAATAAATCTATCATTATATCTATTTTTTAGAGATTGTTATGAAAACAAATGACATCACTTCGTGAGGTTGTAGTCGATCATACACATGAATGATGATTTACTGTCGAATTTAATTATAGATGGTATTGATTTAGGTTGTTAAATTAATATAATAACATATCATTAAATGTAATATAGTGAGATTATTATTTAATAATTTTTATAATAATAATTTATGTAATTTGAGTGATAAATAATATAAAATTATTGATTTGGATCATTACCTCAACTGCATTCAACTTCTTTTAATTTACACCAAGGGCTTATTTGGTAGGATTTTGGACCAAAATAATTCTTATAGTATGAGAAGACATAATTAAGGAAGTTATTTTGTAATTTATTGTCATAACAATAGATTCTTGAAAGTGTGAAGTGGAGAGAAGAGGGGTGGCTTTTTATAAGTGAGGTGAGTGGCAAAATGTAATTTTTGAAAAGAAAAAGGTGTAACTACATTTTTCACATTAAAAATGGCTCCAAAAAAGGTCCAGTATAGTACCTAGATGTGATATGATAAAATATGTCTAGTTAATGCGTGGTGTATAAGTTTTGGGAAATTTTAACCCTTATTTTTTAGTTTAACCCCCCTGTAATCCCATTTTTACCTTAACCACTGTAAATAATTTTAACTATTTTTACTGATAATTATAGTCAAAAATTAAGTAAAAAATAATAATATATATTACTATTTTTGAAAATTATTTTATCCATTTATCCAAATTTATTTCATAGAAGTGAATTTTTTTTATTTAAAATTCATCCTCGAGGCGCGATGAGAGAACTATTTTCCAAAGAGAAAACGTTCAGTAGTTTGAAATGTTTTTAATATCAAAATTAAATTTCAAATTGATTATAATTACCGAAATTAATTTAATATATATATATATATATAATTGAACTAATTTTACTTTTAAAACCATATTAAAACAATTTTTATGGTTTTAAATTCTTCAAATGAAATGATAATTCTTAATAAAAATAAGTATTTCACTATTCATTGAAAAATTTATCTTCTCGAAAAATTATAAAAACATAACTCCATGATAATTTTTACATGATTATTATAAAAATGATATTTTTTAAAAAAATATTTTTTATAAAATTAGAACAAATTAATTTTAAAATATGTGTGCAAAAGGCAACAAAACCATTTTAAAAAAATGAAATTTTCCACCTAAAATATGTTTTATTATTATCTCTTGTATAAAAATCACATCAGATGGATCTTAAACGTTTTATTGATTATATAATATATACATTTCAATAAAATCTTTCTCCAAAAGTTATTTGTTTAATTTTTTGAGATAAAACAAATTTTTGAAACTAAATATGGTCTTTCAAAAAAATATTTCCTTTATTTTTGAATGGAATTTATTTTAATTTATAATTAATTGGCCACTAAATAATTTATTATATATGAATGTGAAAACCATATATTTTCATAATATAGTTAATCTTATTCCTAACTTCCATTCAAACAATTAGGTGATAATAATCATATTAAAAAATAATATTTTAATAATACATCATGTTTTATTTAAACATTTAATTGTTGCAATGAAAAATAAAAACAGTGTTACGTGCAAAAAATATATCAAAAATAATAAATTTATTTGTATAAAATTATTTCACAAAACCTCGAGGTGTTACATTATGTGTGTGTGTGTGTACGCATATGTGTATGTGTATTTATGAGTAAGTGTGTGTGTGTGTGTGTGTGTGTGTGTTTGTTTGTATGTTCATCTGTCTACATGTCAATACGCGTATTTATATATAAGAAGTATGTATGTATGTATATGTGTGTATGTGTATGTGTATTTGTATATGTATGTGTTTGTGTATATGTTTGTATATATGTGTATGTGTATGTGTATGTGTATGTGTATGTCTATGTGTATGTGAATGTGTATATTTATGTGTATGTGTATGTGTATGTGTATGTGTATGTGTATGTGAATGTGTATGTGTATGTGTATGTGTATGTGTATGTGTATGTGTATGTGTATGTGTATGTGTATGTGTATGTGTATGTGTATGTGTATGTGTATGTGTATGTGTATGTGTATGTGTATGTGTATGTGTATGTGTATGTGTATGTGTATGTGTATGTGTATGTGTATGTGTATGTGTATGTGTATGTGTATGTGTATGTGTATGTGTATGTGTATGTGTATGTGTATGTGTATGTGTATGTGTATGTCTATGTGTATGTGTATGTGTATGTGTATGTGTATGTGTATGTGTATGTGTATGTGTATGTGTATGTGTATGTGTATGTGTATGTGTATGTGTATCTGTATGTGTATGTGTATCTGTATCTGTATGTGTATGTGTATGTGTATGTGTATGTGTATGTGTATGTGTATGTGTATGTGTCTGTGTATGTGTCTGTGTCTGTGTGTGTGTCTGTGTGTGTGTGTCTGTGTCTGTGTCTGTGTATGTCTATGTCTCTGTGTATGTGTTTTTATGTGTCTATGTATGTGTATGTGAATGTGTATGTGTATGTGTATGTGTATGTGTTTGTGTTTGTGTATGTGTATGTGTATGTGTATGAGTGTGTGTGTGTGTGTACGTGTATGTGTGTGTGTGTGTGTACGTGTGTGTGTGTGTGTGTGTCTGTGTTTGTGTATGTGTATGTGTGTGTGTGTGTGTGTCTAGGTGTATGTGTCTGAGTATGTGGTTGTGTATGTGTATGTGTATGCATTTGTGTATGTGTATGTGTATGTGTATGTGTATGTGTATGTGTATGTGTATGTGTATGTGTCTGTGTATGTGTATTGTATGTGTATGTGTAGATATGCGTAAGTGTATGTGTGTGTGTGTAGGTATATGTATGTGGATATCTATTTGTGTACGTGTATGTATATCTATTTGTGTATGTGTTTCTTTATCAATATATATATATGTCTATGTATATGGGAATATGCTTATATGTGTATGTGTATGTGTATGGGTATGGGTATGTGTATATGTATATGTTTATGCTTGTGTATATGTATGAATGTATATTTATATGTGTATGTTGTTGGGTTTCATTCTGGATTGATTAAGTTAGGGCCCAAACCCCAGTATCCCTTTGTGTGTTTTGGGCATTGGAGGTGTCCAAAGAAGGTTCCAAAATGATTTGGAGGTAAAATGGGGAGTTATGCTAGAAATTCAGCTTAATAGAGGATTCAACGCTATAGAGGGATGTGGTGCCCTTTAGGGCTACTGGATGTGGCATGAAAGGCTTGGTTGTGATGTTGGGTCCAAGAAGGAGGAATACATAGATACTTTTTTAGGGTTACTACATCATAGATGTTGGATGTGGTGAAGTCCATTCCTTAATGGTTGTGTGGTTGAGGCGTGGAGCAGATGGATATGGTTAAAGGGTACCAGGGTAGAAGTTGGTTGATTTTTCTCTTTATAGCACCCCCTACTGTATGGAGCTCGACTTTGGCGTAATCTCTTTTTGGGTTGTGGTATTTTACGGTGCGATGGTTAAGGTTGTTTTATAGCCCCAACATAGATAAAAAAGATTTGTTCTAGATCTCTATCATGGTTATCATATGAACGTTTGATTGGTGGTGTGGTGTAGTGTCCCTCAATGTGTTGTAATGTGTCATGTGTTAGGTAGTTCTACGGTGTGGTCTGAGGGGCTTTGTCATGGTCTTCAAAAATTTTGTTTGTCTATAAATACCCTCGAGTCCCTCCAAACCCAATTTTCTCCCACTCCTTCCTCTAGAACCCTAGGAACCAAAGGGTGGTTTTTAAAGGTCTTGGAAGCCCCTTTCATTGGGGAATAATCCTAGGCTTCTTGAGATTGATATGTGGTGATCTGAGGTGAGTTATTTTCTTTTTCTCATGGTTCCTCCTTTGTTCGATCACATTTTCCTCCTGTTGTGATTTCCATTCTATTGGAGTTTCATGTATTTCTATTTGGTTAGTTCATGGAACGATGTTCATGGGAGATCGTAAGTTCCATGTAGGATAGGTGATTGTATATTCACATCATCACTATGTTTTCCTTTTAAGAATGATGAATAATTTGAGTTAGGGGATTTGTTTCTTATTACATTTATTTATGTGAATTTGTAAGGTTATCATGGCTTAATCCCTTTGGTTAATGGTGTAATTGACTCAATTAATGATTAATCCAGATTAAATAATGATCATGGTTTTTGTTTGTAGTGATCATATGTCATTGTTTTCCACCACAATAATAGTTTGCCTCATGTTTTTCTAGATAGTGTGTTATCTATGATATTCTTATTAGCATGTTTATTCATTTTTGGGTTTTCGTGTTTACTTTTATGGAAAATGGTTAAAAACATAAAGTTGGGAAAAGTATACATTTTGAATGAATCTTTTGATTTGTGAAATTTGATGGTAATCAAATATATGCTAATGGAATGTTTAGTTGAACTTGTTCTTCTATGAGTTATAGGAACATGGATAAATTACATGAGGATGATAATTCTTGTTAATGAAAAAATGATTAAAGGTGTGTTAAATGGTATTTGTTCTTATAATGATTGATGAAACAAGTTTTGATGTTATAGATCTTATTAAATGATTTAATAGCTTGTTATAGCTGATGCCTTAGGTTACCATGTACATGTAACATGTCATAATTTAATTGGTTAATTCAAGATTAAAATTTTCAATTTTTTTTGTAAAAGTAAATGATTGGGTCTAAGATAGATAGTTTTGTTATGAATGTTAAATTCCCTGTGTTTGGGGTCGAGTTATCAAGTTTACTTGTGGAGGTCGAGTCCCTTGTTTTAGTGACATGTTTTCCTTGTCGACCATGTTATCATTATTATTCCTTCTTTGGGACTCTAGATGTGATCCTTACTTTGAATTGTTGTGTGATCTTAGGAAGGAAGTGGGATACTGAGATAGGGGTGGAGAGGCCCGGGTTTTTGGAAGCATTTGAGTCTTGTGACAAAGAGAAGCATTTTGATATGCATGATGGTGTCAAGGATGGAGCTAGTTTAATTTAATGGTTTAAATCTATGATTACCCATTATTTTACTGATGATGTATTGTTGATGTTAATGGATTTCTTTAATGATCATTTGGCCAAGTTACTTTTTTATCTACATTCCTTTCCCCACTCCTTGAAGTAGCTGAATGTTCTTTGTTATTCATATCTTTGTGGTAGCATAGTATTTTTTTCCTAGAGTACCTAGAATTATTGAATGATAATAAATTTTAATAAATTTTTGACACGTGGGGCTATTTCTTGGAATAGAAACAGTGATAAACTTGAGAAATCGTAGACTCAGTTGGATTATGTCCAGAGGTCATGGACATTACTCTGATGGGTAATGAAATATGATTTAGAATATAGTTAATTATGTACCATTGAATTAATTAATGGGAGATATATTGTAAAAAGGAAATACGTAATTTAATGAAATTTTACCTAAATTATTATGTGTTTGTTAGATATCTTTCTCTTAGTTGTAGCAACTGGGTGTACAAGTGATGATAGTTGTAGTTCAACCTCATACTAGGTTCATTCCATAGTATAATTGTGATTTATACTATATCCTGTATGTTTTATGATTTCATTTGATACCCCAACAATGTCGATAGGCATACTAACACCAAGTGTACTTTGGGAGGGTGTATTACCCAACATCGAGGTTGGTAAGGTATGAATGGATTACTACCCCCAGCGACCATGCTCTCTTCTCCTTGTAGTATAATGTGATAGTATACATGGTAGTCAGATTTCCCATATATCTGTGTATAGGGATGTGTTGGCATGTGGTTATTTTATACACATTTATCTATAGATGTAGTATCCAAAGGATTGTCATTGGTATGTCATTTATGGGTTGTGATGGCTCGAGGTACATACTTGTTGTATTGGTAATGATGGATTGAGGTATAATATCTAATGTATAATACAAAACATATGATATGTGGTGGATTTTATAAAATAATAAGTTAATATATAGAGATGAAACATGGGATGATGATATTTTATGAGGTGCATGTTGTGATAGATATCCTATGAGTCTTTGGGATAACTTCTTTTATTGGAAGATGAATCATGATGTACAATATTGGGGTGGAGCAGAAAACTACTCGGGAAGTGGTAGTTGGGAACCTTATAACACCCCATGATTTTATGAATTTTTTTCTTTTGATTAAATTGAATTTTCATGATAACTTCTATTTCAGACAACACTAATTTAATCTTTCTCTAAACGCATCAATGACATAGCTTGTGTTACACAAAACACCAAGTTTTAACAAAAGTATGATATTTTATTAATATAGTTATTTAAACATGACCATTATAACTTAGATATTAAAATTAGTAATATGAATAATAATAAATAATTTTAAATAATAATTAAAATGGTTTAATTTAAATAAATCCTATTGATAATAAAATACATAATTTACAATAAATTCCTTGTATGTTTCAAAAATACTATTTTATAAAAAAATAGTATTTATGTCTATTATGAAAAAACAATAAAAAATAATTTTTAACACTATTATAAAATTAATTAAATAAAATAAAATAAAATTTTTAATTCATTATTAAAAAATTATCTTAGTGTTTATTTTTGGGATTTTTTAAAGGGTTCCTTTTAAAAAATAGTGAAAATTACTGAATTTTAATAAAAAACTGCTTTCTTAATTAATTTATTTTTAAATAAAAAATAAATTTCAAATTAGTTCTAATGTATAAATAGTTCAATTATACATATATTAATCCATTTTATGTCATTTAAATCAATTTCTTATTGAAATTGAATATTAAAACGTTGTAAACTTTTGATCAATTTTCCTTTAAATACCCGCTTCCTCGTCACGTTTGAGGGATTAATTTTCAATTACATTTTTTCACATATTTGATTTGAAATTTTATAAATTTTACATATATTTTAAATTATTATAAGTTATAATTTATAATACATTCATCTTATTTTTTTAACCGAAATAATTGTAAACGAATAAAAAACTAATTGTCACGGTTATGGTAAAAATGGGTTTATATGGGGTTAAACTAAAATGATAAGGGTATAAATTAACAATAAACTTGTATAAAAACTATTTTTAGGAAATATTTTAATCAAAAAATCTATAAGGATCTATAATAGTCTATTTTGGACCCTTATGACTTTGAAAAACTTGAGAGCAGTCCAATATTTTCAGAAATACCAAGTGTGTCCTCTCCCCCACTTATAAAAGGCCACCCCTCTCCTCCCTTATTCACACATTCACACCTATTTGGTTCTTCCAATACCTACCCAAATAACTTCCCAACTTCCCTCACATCCTCGAATGATTTTTTGGGTAGAAATAAAACCTAGTAAGGATATAGTGAAATCATAAGGGGGATGCTCGTAAAAGATGTATTGTTCTTCAACGAGCATATTTATGTTATTTATATTACCTCCTAGATCAATTATAGTTATACCATGCAAACATAACAACCTATATATCTTAAATATACTAATATTTTTATGTTAAGTTAATTATACACAACCTTTTCAACTTTCATCAAATGGGATGCAAAATCATTTTTTGTGTGTACGACGGACTACCGCCTTGTGAACCGATGCCATTCATTTTTCCATTACCACATATCAAGGTCAGTCATACAGATGAAATTATTATTTATATATGATATTTGTGATTTTATTATTATTATATGATTTTTATATCGCACATACCTTCTTTGTTTCCATTTTGTTGGAATACGACAATGTCACTCGTGTGTACGGTGGACTACCACCTCGTGAAGCGATATGATTTGTTCACAATTTACATAGAATATTTTATGGATGGGTTTAATGAAAGTATGTGTTATATTTGACATAAAAATAGTTCATAAATGGTAATATATTTTTTAATTTTATTTCTTTCAATCCAATAATAAAATGAAAAAAAATCATGCGTACGTACATCCTACCGTCTCCATGAATGGTGTATTTCATTTCCTATCGCTATATTTTATGTATTATTATAAATAAATATATACTAAATATATATTATATTTATATAATTCACTAAATTATAAATATTATGTAACCATTATCAACTTAAAAGGACCAAAAAATAACAAATCAAGAAATATATAAAAAACATAGCGGTTATTACCTGAACCCTAACTTTAAAATGGAATTGTCAATAAAGAGGTAATAAAAAGTCATAAAAAATCATATTTGGTATGATATATATGAATATAGTTATTCAATATGTTTATAATAAATTTTTATTTATTATACTACTAGTTTTAATGAGTACATCTGAAGTCAATACTTAGGGTAAGGGATTTTCGTCTCACGATTTACTTTCATAAGACACAGGTCATATTCACCACCTATTTATTTGTGTGGTGTATATACAATACCTTTGACAAGTTATGTTATGTATTTTATTATTTTCCTGGTATTTCATTTTTAATTTAATTTTATTCATTATTTTATCTTACGATTCAAAATATTACTAAAGTGGTAAAAATATTTTTGTCACAATTTGACTTCATTGAGCCCTATGTTATGTTATACACCTGTATTCCTTTATAAAGAGTATATAAAACCCATTTGAAATGTATTATCATAAATTTATTTATCTAGATTATATTTCAAATTAAATTTTATGTTATTTCACCATGGGTCATATGATTGAATATTTCTAAAGTGGTAAGATTTTTTCTGTTTCGATCTCATCATTTATCGATATTGTTTATGATTATGTTTTCAATGATAAAATATTATGATACATCTCGCAAGAAACTGATGAATTTTATTCTCATATATTTCTTTCGGATTTTTTCAAGTAAAAATTTCAATATTTCCACTATTTATTACTTAATTTAATTGTGAAAGTTTTTCTAAATAAAATCTGACTATATTTCTCTCTTCAGTCAAAAATCTAGTTTCATCCAAAATCTTGTTTTAAAAAATTGTTTCGAAAAATGTTTCTAAAATTATTACAATGATTTATTAAATAAACTTTTAAAAATTTTACAAAATGTTTCCAAATTAATATTTATTTTGTTTTTAAAAAATTGCTTTTGGGATTTTACTAAAAAATTGAAAGGAATCATTATTTTAACATGTCCAACATGAACAGAATTTATTGATGTTATAAAAAATTATTTATTAAAATATTCCTATATAATTTTTTAAAATTATTTTCCATATAAAAATGTTTTCAAAATCCTTTATGTTTTAAATTTTTTTTCCAAGGTTGAAATGGTATTTTTCTTAAAAAAATGTTTTAAATTATTTTTAAAAGATTCCTTCATAAATTTTTTAGGTTCTTTTCAAAGAAAAAGAATTTAAATATTTTTTATGTCTCAAAAAGTTTTCCACAAATATGAATGAATATTTTTCTCAAGAAACTTTTGAAATTATTTTTAAAATATTAATTTATAATTTTTTAAGTTTATTTTACATGCAAAAGGTTTCTGAAGTGTTTTAGTTTTTAAAAATAAATTTTTTCGAGGTGGAAAGGATTTTTTCCTCATGAAATGTTTTAAATGATTTTTAGATTATTTTTTTATAAGTTTTCAATTTCATTTTAAAAGAAAATGTTTTCAAAATGTATTTTATTTTAAAAATCATTTTTCAATTTTTAAAGGATATTTCCCTCTAGAAATGTTTTAAATGATTTTTAAAATCGTCCCTTAGAATCTTCCAATGTTATTTTCAATGAAAATTATTTTTATAATGCTTTATTTTTTAAAAATTAATTGTTAAATAAGATATAGTTTCCCAAAGAAATTTCCCAAGTGGTCTTTCAAATTTATTTTTCTCTAAGATGACATTATTTTAGGCTACATATTATTTACTAAGTATATTATCCAAGGATACCATTTTTATTCTTTATTTTAATGGTTAATGATTATAATAAAAACATGTTTATGAAACCATTTTCACTTCCATGAGTTATAAAATTCTAAACGGATTATGAAACCTGCTTGTTTTTCTATGGGTTATGCTTTTATGAAATGATGAAATGATTAATAACCACTTTATTTTCCCTAATTTATGTCATGATGAAATTTTTATGAATCCCATTTAGTTTAATGGGTTAGAATATGATTAATATTTAATGATCATGTTGTGCACATTTGTATGATTTTAATTAGTTGATAATAGCTACATTATAACTAATTATAGTGGTTACATTATAACCAAGGATGGTGGTTATGTTATAACTAAATATAGGTGGGAAAAATATCTTCCACCGATGTTTTGGATATATATATATATATATATATATATCTAATGAGATAGATAGGACTAGAAGGGAGAGTGAACCTTTTTTAGTTAGGGACTTTGTCTGTTATGATGGTCTTGTGAGTGAACCTTGACTAATATGATGTTATGTGTGGACATTTTCTTTAATTATATAAGGTTACGTGTGATCCTGATTTCAAGTTACTAATGTTATCCATGAAACTAATTACATATTTACAATTTTATTTGTGGACATGTCTTTCATGTACGTAATATTAAGCATAGACCAGGTTTCATGTACCTAAGTTTATGTGAGGGCTTGATTTCTAGTCCTTAACATAATTAGTTAACCTATTTCTATTTATACATTATCATAATGTTAAAATATGATTTGTATTCCATGATTGTATGTTTTATTCCAATGATATTATTTTATGAATCGTGTTCTCTTATTCCATTATGATTCATGTCTCATGAATTTTCAATCTTTATGTTGTGACTTAGTTTTATGATTTTTTTCAGGTTGGGTATGAACATCATAAGTTATATTCATTATCACATTTCCTTTTGGTTGTATTATACTTTCATATGATAATAGATTTATATCTATTATGTTTAGAATTAATAATTATCTTAGATTACCCTTTATTATGTTTCATTTCCCAATGTTATAAAGAAAGTTTTTATGTAGCGTATGTATATAAAGATTAATAAATGAGAAGATATTTATGAGAAAAATTGAATATCATTCACCAAATTAAAATATTATTTTTCAAGTTCCCAAATTCACTAAACTATTATGGTCTTTAGGCAACAGTTTTTGTAATGCAATGAATATTCATATAAAAAGACTATAATATCCATGTATAAAAAGTATGGTTTTTTATAGTTTGTATCATAGGGAAGTATTAGTTAAACTATGGAAAATAGGATGAGAAAAATTTAGTGAGATCCCTATGGATATTTCTAAGGATGTGTCTTGGGGTGTCTATATGAATATGTATAAGGATGAGTTAAAGTATAGGAAATTGTCCATGAATTTTGTTGAAGGATATTGTGAGTGGTTTCAAGCCTATTAAATCCATGTTTAGATACTACAAGTGGATGTGGATTATGTATAAATTTACCTAGATGTAATAACCCTGAAAAAACAATATTAATCTAGAGTCGATTGAGAAATGGTTCATAGAAACATGCATTATTGTGCACCTTAACAAAACTAGCGTTTATGCTTTGAAAATTCAAAAAAATATTTCTGAACCATATTGAAGGATTTAAATTGATGATGGTTATGAATGACCTATGATAAAACAAAGGTTTTATAGTTTTTAAAAATAAAGCTTTATGATTTATACCTCCAAACATATTTTTTAGACTATGTGATATTCCATTACGATTAACGTTTCTCACACTATGCTTTACGGTCCTAGTCGATGGCTAGAACCCAATGGAACCATGTTAATGAAAAATGTAATGGAAAATGAAATTATTTTACTAATGAGAAATAGACTGTTATGGGATATGGAATGAAAAACCTCATTTTTATGACCACAAAACTTTTTCAAGATGTGAAACATGGTGAAACTACAAAAAAGAAAGTAGGGTGCAATACACTATTGATTTCTCATAATGAAACGCCCAACTTAATTTAGTGTTTCCACTGATCCTTTAGTTTCTATGTAATGGATTAGTACCACTAAAAAGATATTTTCCATTCTCCAGTGTTTAAAGAAATAAAACACACTTAATCTATCTACCATATAGAAGGCTAGGTGGATCAATGGTGGAATCTTAATAAGAATACAAGGAAATGATAAGAAATTGGATCCATACTATGGGATGATTTTAAATTTTTTTTTAAAAATTATTAGTTTCCTCATATTCTTCATAATGAAATAAAGAAGAAATTTCTAGAGCTTAAGAATATGGATGATGAATCTATTGGTCACTATGATGAAAATTTTACAATAAATTAAAAGTAGTCAATAAATATTATAATTCATCTTGAAAGTAAGGCTAACTGAATCATTATTATCTTGAAACCAAATATATCAAATGCATTATCCATAAGAGAAATTTGATGCTACAAATAAATAATTTAATGTTAACTAAAATTAGAAATAGAATATGGAATACCTGTAGTATCTTGTGATAAGAAATGGAAAAATAGTTTCCATAGAAGGTCCAATGATATGTCACATGGAGGGATGAGAAAAAAATTATACTCCAACTTTCCAAAACTATGGGAAGGAGAACAGAAGTGAGTTCTTAAAAGGAAAAAAGAATGTGTTTCAAGTTAGGGAAACTGGACCATTAAGAAAATTAATATAGAAGTGGTGTGAAGAGTCTAGTCAATGAGATAACTAGAGAGAGCTTAAAAGAATACACTACACACAATTCAATGTTTCATGTCAAAGGAGTTTGGGAATTATTCGAATCAAATCCATAATCCAAGGACTAATTTAGATGATAATCCTAAATAACATCTGAAGAAAAAGGACAAATGGTAAGCTTATGAAATCACAATGGATGGAGTGAATTATGATATTTAGGGTACACATATCCTCCCATCCATATTATGAAATTTCATGTTTGATTTTTTATGAATGCACCCTATGAAAATATTATTACTCATCCTTTAGTTGAATTTCATGTGATTATCTCCCTCTACAAGGATTCTGGAATAATAAAATAACATTTTATATTCTATCATTATAAGGATAAACCCAATATTCCAATAGAAATGTTTTTATAAAAGATAAGATCTTATTTGAGTAATAAAAGGTGAATTATATTTTGTATGAATATTGGTCTAAAGGAATGATTAAATTAAGAGTTATGGATATCATTATGGGTTTATGAGTATAATAATGATCTTATGTTCAGATTTATTATTAACCTCAATTTAGGTTTTATCTTATGGGAGTTTATTAGAATTAAGGATATTTTAAGAGATATTTATATAAATGAAACTATTTGGTATTATATATAGTGAAAATTATAAATGAGGAGGAATTATAATAAATATTGTGGAAAAAATATTAGAGGATGGGATGAGATATTGTCTTATGGTTTTCAAAGGTGGTTGGGATCAAATCTTTCCTCAAGTTGAGTTTTATAACAATGAATGATTTCACTTAATCATTGAAATGGCTCTTTATGAATCCCTTTATAGAATGAAGTGTTGAAATACAATGCGATAGAATGAAGTTATAGAAATAAAAGCTATTAGTAACTGAGAAAGATGATAAGATATTAGATAAGGTCAAATCCATTTTAAAACATGTAAGGTATTCACAACGATGACAGAAATTTTATGCTGATAATCATCTATGTGCTCTAAAATTTGAGGTTGGTAAGAATGAATTTCAATGAATTTATCCATGTAAGAAGGTGAAAAAATAATCCCTCGGTATATTGGTCCCATTAAAATAATTAATTTCATTGGGAAAATAGCAAAAAAAAAATTGCTTCCACCAAACATATCTCATGTTCATGTTGTGTTACAATTATCAACCTTTAAGAGGTACATACATGATCCATCACATGTACATAAATCAAGATTCATACCTTTGGAGCATGATATTTCTTATGAGGAATGAAATTTAGAGATTTTAGATTGAATATATAAGGCATTATGCAACAATAATACACACACAATCAATTTTTTAGGGTAAAAACCTCCAATTTGAGGAATCTATATGTGAACATAAGGATATTATGGGGTTGGATTATCCTTATTTGTTTCAATCAAAGGGTCTAGTTTTGACAGTGGAATTAATTTTAAGGGAGAAATAGTTTAACACCTCTATGTTTTATGAATTTTTTTCTATTAAATTAAATTTATTTTATGACATCCATTACATAAAACACCAAGTTAATCTTGCACTACATGCAACACTATCCTAGCTTGTGTTACACTGAACACTGAGTTTTTACAAAACCATGATATATTATTAATATAGCTATTTAAAAATGATCATTATAACCAAGATATTGAATTTAGTGATATAAACAGTAATAAATAATTTTAAAATAATAGTTATAATGTTTTTATATAAAAAAACGTATTGATATTAAAATACATAATTTTTAGTAAAGACTTTACATGTTTCAAAAATAATTTTTTTCACAAACGAATGTTTCTATGTATTTTGTGATATATAATAAAATTAATTTTTTAAAATTTTTTAAAATTAATTTGATAAAATAAAATTATTTTTTTAATTAAAAAATTCAAAATTATCTTAGGATGAATTTTCATTATATTTCATAAATGTTTCATTTTTAATGAATAATGAATAATACAAAATTTTAATTGGGAACTTTCATTTTTAGTAATTTATATGTAAATTTAAATAATATATAAATTTTTTGGATATATAATTAGTCAAATATACATATATTAATCCCATTTAGGTAATTTTAATTAATTTCATATTGCAATTGGATATGAAAATTTTGTAAACATTTGATTTTTTTCTCTTTAAAAACCTGATTTCTTATCATGTTTTTGGGATTAATTTTAAATTAACATTCTCCAATTTTATGATTTTAATTTTGGAAAAATTGATTCCATGTTTCTAATAATCATAATTTATAATTTATAATAATTCTATCTTAATTTTTGACCAAAATTAATAGGGAAGGTCGTAAAAGTTAATTTTCACAGTTAAGGTAGAAATAGTGTTACATGAGGTTAAACAAAACATAAAAGGGAAAAATAACCTATAAAATTGTATAAAAAGTATTTTATATCCATATTTCAACCATTATAACTATAATATTTTATAACTATCCATTTTGGGCCCTTATTACTCCTGAAAAATGTGGTAACACTCAAATATTTTCCAAAATACTAAGTGTGTCCTCTCCCCCACTTATAAAAGACTACCCCTATACTCCCTTATTAACACCATAAAACCTATTTATATAGTCCAATACAATAACAAATAACTTATCAACTTTCCTCCCCTCATACTAGAAGCATTATTTTAAGAATAAATCTAATATAGTAATGCTTTAGTGAAAACATATAGAGAATACTCGAAGAATAGGTAATTTTCTTCAATGAGCATCTTTATTTTTTTTATTTCTCCACCTTATTAAATTTTTATTATACCATTATTATATAATAGAAAAATTATAATACATGTAATTAGATGTTTTTATTCTAATTTCATGACCTAAAACCATCTTCACTTCTATCAAATGGGTAACGAAATCATTATTCTCGTGTACGGTGAACTATCACCCCGTGAACCAATGTCATTATTTTTATCATTACCAACAATTAATAATGGTAATAATGATGAATTTATTATTTATATATAATATTCATGATATTTATTATTTTATTATTTTATTTTTATTTTTTTAGTTATTATATCACACACACCTTCATGCTTTCCAATTTTTAGGAATACAATAAATTCACTAATGTGTACAACAGACAATCATCTCGCGAAGCGATTTGATTTATTCACACATTACATGGAATATGATAAAGATGGTTTTAATGAAAATATTTTATATATTAGACATAAAAAATTATCCTTTAATTATAATATATTATTGAATTTTCTTTATTTCAATCCAATTAGAGAATGGAAACAATATTTACACGCACGTACGACATACCGTCTTCATGAATGGAGTATTTAATTTCCTATCACTAAATATTGTGGATTAATCTATATATATATATATACTGAAGATATTGGATATTTATATCATGTTTTAAATTCTTTATATGGTGTAACCATGATCAAATTAATGGAACAAAAAAATAACAAATCAAAACATATACGAATAACAAAGCGGTTATTACCCAAAACATAACTTTAATAGAGAATTATTAAATAACGAGTAATAAAATGTTTTAGACTAACCATATAAGGTATTATATAAATATATATATGATTATTATTCTTTAATATATTTATAATAAACTTATATTTATTATATAGGTGGTTTGAATGAGTACAACATAATTCAAGACTTATGGTAAGGAATTTTTGTCTTGGTTTTTACCTTGATGAGTCACAAGTCATATTCACCACCTATTTTTTATGTGTGGTGTATATATTTCCCCTTTAAAAATTTATATCATGAATATATTAATTTTCATGATATTTAATGTTTCATTTTATTTTAATGTTTAATGGGTATTATGGTTAAATATATTACTAAATCGGTAATAAATTTGTATCACAATTTTCTTTCTTTGAGAAATATGTTATATTATGAACCTATATTCCTTTATGAGGATTGTATACATCCCCTTTGACAAGAAATATCATGATCTTGTATATCCTCATGATATTTTAATTTCCTTTTTATGTTATTCCTTCACGGGTCTTAAGATTCAAGGATATCATTGTGGTATGATTGTATGTTAGGATCTCATTATTTATCGAGATGTTTTATTAAAATTTTCTGATAATAAAATAATATGATCCATATTTCAATAAAATAATGTATTTTATTTTCGTAAGTTAATTAATGATATTTTTAAGTAATAGTACTATTTTCCCACCGTTTTTAATTAATATAATTAATAAAATGATTTTAATAAAATTTGACATTATTTCTCTCTTTTTTCGGATATCCATTTTGTTCTAAAAACATATTTTATAAAAAATACAAAAATGTTTATAAAAAATTTCAAATTATCTATTAAATACATTTTTCATATTTTAAAAAAATGAATGGAATCTTCATTTATTTTTTCAAAACAATTCCCATTTTGATTCAACCTAAAATGTGAAAGGAATATTTACTATGACATGTATGGAATGAATGGAATTTTCCATGATCATGAAAAATAATTAAGTAGAAGTTACCATTATATGGTTTCAAGGTTCTTTTTAAATAAAAAATTTTGTAAAACAAAATAAGTTTTAAAATGTTTTTTATGTATTTTGGTATATTTTTCATAATAAATGTTTTAAATGAATGTTAAATGCTTCCTTTTTTTGTCTAAGGCTATTTTTAAAGAAAATGGTTTTCAAAAGGTTTTATGTTTTAAATAGTTTGTTTAACAGAAAATAAAGATATTTTACTCAATATTTTTTATGAATGGTTTATAAAATAATAATTTATAATTTTTGTAATTTGTTTTCAAAGAAAATGGGTTTAAAAATCCTTTTTGTTTTAATATAATTTTTAAAGAATGAAAGGATATTTTTGTTATGAAATGTTTTAAATGATTTTCAAAACCTTCCTTTATAATTTTATAATTTTATTTTCCAACAAAAAGGCTTTCAAAATGTTTTATGTTTTAAAATTAATTTCATATAGTATAAATATTATTTTCCTCTAGAAATGTTTTAAATGGTTTTTTAAAATTTTCCTTTATAAATTCTCAAGTTTATTTTCAACGAAAATTATTTTTATAATATTATATATTTTAAAATTTTTATTTTCAAGTAAAATCTATTATCCTTAATAAATGTCCCAATGAGTATTTTAAAATTAGTTTCCATCAATGATGTAATTCATTGAGGTTACTGAAGCTTTATTGGTGATATAATCCATGGATACTGTTCTTATTCGTTCTAGGAATGGTTGATTATAATGAAAAGATGTTTACGAAACTCATTTCTCATACACAGGTTATTCCATGGTAAAATTATTTTTAAACCCACTTATTTTAACATGGTTTATGTTTTTATGAAATGATTAAATGATTATGAAACATATTTATTTTACATACTTTAAGTTAAGCTGAAATGTTTATAAACCCCAATTCATTTCATGGGTTCTGATATGACGAATGCTTTATGATCTTATTGAACACATATGTATGATTTTTATAATATGATGGTGGTTAAATTATGACCAAGGAAGATCATTATGTTATAACAAATAAATGTGGTTACGTTATAACCAATGACCAGTCAGACCTGTATCTCCCGCTAATAGATTAAGTAAAGATTTATATCTTATGAGATAGTTAAGACTATAATGAAGGGTAAACCAAATTTAGTAAAGAAATTTTTTTCTATGATGGACATGGGATTAAACCTTGACTACTTTGATGTTATGCGTTGGCATGTCTTTCATATCCATAATGTTATGAATGAACCTGATTACATGTTCATTGAGTTATTTGTAAACATTATTACATGTTCACAATGTTATGTGTAGACATGTCTTTCATGTCTATAATGTAATGCATTGAACTGGTTGTATGTACATATGTTTATGAGAGGGCCTGATTTCATATCCTTAACTTAATGGGTGAGTCTATTTCTATGTATACATTTTCAAAATGTTATAAGCTATTGTTTTTTTCAAAAATATATTTTTTATGCCTATGTTATGCTATCATGGCTCATGTTCTTCGATTGCCTTATGATTCATGTCTTATGAACTGCCAATATTTATGTCGTGAATCATGTTTATGATTTATGAAAGGTTAGTTGATAACTTCATAAGTTATTTTCATTATCAAATACCCTTTTTCTTATCTTATGTGTTCATATGATCATTGATATTTATCTCTTTTATTTATCCATACTGAGAAAATAATCTAAGTCTTTCTTATGTTTCCTTTCCCCAAGTTATGAAAAATAGTTTTATATAGGGTATTTAAATCATGAGTACTAAATGTGAAGATATTTTTGGGAAACAATTAATATATTTCACAAGATTAGAATATTATGTTCCATGTTTGAAAAGGAACTAAAATATTATGGTCATCAACCATGTTTTTTGGTAATGTAATCAATATTCATCTAAAAATATGTAATATCCATGCATGAGAATCTTGGGTCATTATATTCCCTTCTTCCAATACTATAATATATGATATATATCATCTGTTACTTGGAGAGATATTTCCATGGTGATGTTGGGAACTTAGTATGCTAGTTTTGGCAATTAGTTAGTTTCCTTCTTTTTCACTTGGCTTTATAATGCTTTTCTTCATATTTTTTATAAGAGAATCTGTGGAGGATCATAATGGATATACTATTATGACCACCTTGTATATATATATATATATAAACTATTTTACATTTCATAAAGAGTAGTTTAGATATTAGGCAAGATTCTACTAGCTCCTAGTTTTTCATGATTTGTTTGGGATTCATGCTCACTATTGAGCTTACCTTTTTGGGTACTTGTTGTTTCCTTTTTCATATATACTAGTTTTTTAAGAAATTATATGCATGTTCTTGGGGTATTATTTTTCTTTATCAGGTTAAGATTTGTTAGGTGTATCTATCTTATATCTTCATTCTGTATGTTATTTTATAGGGTATTTCCCCCAATCTGTATGTTTATTATACCCTTGCTTCTAGATGCCAACCCATGGACTATTAGAGGTGAGATTCTGGTATTCATTATCCTTATTCCATCATTTTCGGCCTAGGAAGGGTACCTCTAGAGGGAGGGGGTTGTGATAGAGTTTTATCAAAGGTTCAGTTTGGGGTAAAGGATTTATTTTTTAGTTAAGAATAAGTGAGATTACCTGGGTTGGCAGGGAAATAGTGTTAGCTATTTTTATTAATTGCTGTAGACAAAGTAGACTAATTGAGAAATGTTTATTTTAGGCCCCTTGTGATCTCATTCATGGACCATTATGTTTACCCATCCTACTATGTGAAGTGATATTGGTTTCAAGTTATGGACTTAATAAAGGATCATGCATCATTCTTCTTTACGCAACTGTCTGAATGTGTATACCTTGGGATTTTGTTAACATCAAACAAGTAAATAAATAAGTAAATAATTAAAGTTAAATATTCCGTATTCCATATTTAGTATTCTAGAAATTTATTATTTTATAGGTATGGATACAGGTCAACTTACTCATCAAGTTCATGCAGAATATATTCATTAGTGTGTGCTTGCAGATCACTATAAATTAGAAGTCATTGAAAACTACACTCAGAGGGGGAAACTCCGAGTTTTCCAGCATATGATCTTATAGTATAATGAGGGATTTTTTTGACTTAGTGAAAAATACTAATTTTAGGAAGCTGAGATAGCTTTTAGTTCGGTCCAAGATTGGATGGAGCATTGGGATTCATTAGATGTGATGATGTAGTGTGGGGAAGTGAATAAGTGGTAGATATTTTAACCTAGGCATCAGTAGAAGCTGGTGGTCTCATTAGACAATTTTAGGTGACAATTATACGTAGATTTACATTCTTTGACCATAAAGGCAGCCAGTCCATAAGAGACTCATACAGTTTTATTCAGGAGTTCCTATGTGTGGGAGTTCAAATTGCATTTTAGGACCCTTCTTGGATATGATTTAGACTTCCTCCCCATTGAGGAGGATATATAAATGCATTTAGAAGAATATTTCTATTCATATATCCAACAACAGGTCAGAACATTTGTATGGAAAACATATCTCAAGTTTCTTGGAGGAGAATAGGTTGTTGAGTGGATGTTGGACAGAACTAGGTCCACATGAGAGGGATTTTTTCATGATTCCACATATAGTAGAGCTATGGTCTAGAGTTCCTTATTTAATATACAAATGAGATTTCAGATGGTTGGGGTAGGTCCCAACCCTTTCCATCTTGTTTCTCTAGGATTTTTAGATATCTGTCTTTTTTCAAGTGATTAGACAAGTTTTTTTCTTATGGAGGATAAGTTCATCAGATGAAATAGTGATAGAACATTCTTACCATGTAGTATACACTAGGTGTTTCGCTTTAAGGTCATCTATTGAGGTAGTTTTAGCCAAGTAAGTTGCAACAGGATGCACCGGTTTGGGATCAACAAATCAGAGATGGGGCAGATAGGGGATAACCCTGAGATACTCTTCTTTCTCAAAAAGAAAAGTGTGACTAATGAGATGGTTCTTATCAGGGTCCAAGAGTCCATTTAGTAGTTCATTCTCAGGATCATTCTCTATAATTTATATAACTGGTTGACCCATATGTCATTCAAGGTACCCTTTTCTTCTTTTATACTTGGGAGAATGAATTACTTCCTTTAGAAGCTACAAACACCTTCATATCACTGACCCTAGTGTATTCTTTGGAAGTTGAGATAGAGAGGCTTAAAATTACCATTTCATTACCTATGCCAATTGGATTTCTAACTTATCAGTATGAAGTATGCAGAGATTATGACATAGTGATACGGTAGCACCGCTCCTCGGGAGACTTCAAATATTTATAGATATATCTATAAGCATCATCCTCAATATGAATTAATTGTATTTAGTGCAGGATATTGTGGATTTCTTAATATGTTAGGTTATATTCTATAATTTTTATGGTGATTATTTTATGTTCATTAGAGATAGATACTTATGGATGGGTCAAATGAGTGTTTTGTCCTTATCTTCTTTATAGTCTAAGATTATGAAAATTTCATTTTGGTTTTAACTGGTTGTGTTTATTAGTGATGTAGAAGAGTACCCTAATGTTTTTACAAATGATGTTGTGTCATTACCCCTTGAAAAATGATTGAGTTTGGGATGTATCTAAAATTTTCCATTTATCTTATATTAATGTCTCTGTATAGTATGACACCTTTTGAGTAGAAAGATATGTGAGTACATATCAATGATCTGTTTTGGTGGGCTTTGTTCAGTAGATTGTTTCACATTAGGGTGCACCAGTCTTGTTCATAGATATGGATAAATGATATTTAACTCCTTGTATTATTGAGTTAGTAAGTTTCCTTATGAATTTTAGGTCCCTTTATGTTTTGGAAATCATAAACAAATTTCCTTAAGGAAAACCCTCTTTCTGTAAGAAATATTTTCTTAATGAAAATTTTCTTTCTCTAAGAATGGTCTTGTTTTAACATTGGTTTCCAATGTATTACCTAATGTTTTTCTAACTAAATATAATCATATTTTCCTTAATTTTTATAATAGGATCCTTATCAATAACACAAAATTTTAATGTTCCTTAGAATCTGATTTCCCCAGAATTCATAAGCTGATTTCTCTAGAATTGAGAATCCAATTTGTCAAAAATTAAGAAACCAGTATCTCAAGAATTGATTATCCTATTTCACTATAATTAAGAATATGATTTCTCTATAATTTATAATCCCAATTCATCATAAATAAAACTATGATTATCTCAAAAATCATACTTTGATTCTCTCAAAAATTAGACTCTGAATCATTCAGAAGTCAGACTCTGATTCACTCAGAACCTAGACTCTGATTCACTTAGAAACCAGATTCAGATTCTCTCAGAAATTAGAATCTAATTATATGAGAAATAAGACTCTAATTTTTATATAAATCAGAATCTGGTTGTCATTTTTCATAAAATATGATTAAATTCTTTTGGTACCATTATCATGTTTTTTTAATGTATATTTTCATTTTATTGGATCCCAACTGAGATAATGATTCTTAATAATAGTGTTTCTCATAGTAAGTTATATAAAATAATTTCACCCAATGTAATTTAACTTAACCATTATATGAGTGCCACATGTATAGGTCCCTCTGAAATTTACGGAAAAATATGATTGTTATAGGATAAGTCTATCATTTGAGATTTTCCTTATAAATACCCATCCATTTGAATGAGCTACTAAGCGTTGAACTCTGGAATGAAAAGATACTCTATGATAGATCTAATCAAAACTTCCTCGTGTGAATACTAAGTGTAACATCCCAGGTAAATAAAGAATAAATAATTTTCATATTTATTAATATTTACGAATTAAATATTAATTTTATTTTAAAGGGGTTTCTATATTCGATAGCGTACCCGATACGCAACGATGAGTTTCTTTGAAACTTACGTAGCACACTAGTAATAAAATAATATTATTTTAAATTTTAGTTAACAAGTAGTTGTTGTACTGGCAGGAATGGATAGAAATAACTAAAATATGATTAGATATGTGTTTGAATGTTTATACATTTACCCAATAAAAGATAAAGGCTTAAAATACGGAAAGTGTTCAATTTTAGGGCATATATACTCTAATTTTCACTAAAGGTTCACTTATCACCTTTTAATGGTGAACCATCATTAAGTATAGTTTTGATCACTCTTATACTTTATTTTGGACCAAATATAACTCTTCTTTAGAATCGGGACATAAAAATTTACTTTGTGTAAATTTTTGGTACCTTTCTGATAAAGTTCATTTTTTTTATGAATAGTGTAAAATGTTGTATTTTAATTCAAAACCTCTTTTTAATCTAAATTATTTATATGATTAGATTATATTTTGAATTGGTTTTAAAGTTAAATTATAATATATTTTTACCATTTAATCCAATGGTGGTCATTGGAATTAATTTCACTTTGAAATCGGACTTAAACTAGTGTCAATCTTTTGATACTTATTGTTTCACAAAAACACGCTATTTGTCATGACATCGGAAATTAATTATTAAATTAAATAATTTCACTTATATGTTTTGAATTTTGTAAAATGGACTTCATTTTTGAATTCGGAATATCAAATATAGCTTAGGGTGAATTTTTGGTAATTTTCTGAAAAACTTCAATTTTGGATGAATAGTGAAACCACTAAGTGGTAATCAAGCAAACTGATTTTTCAGTTAAATTAAATTTTACCACTAATGTGTATTGAATTTTGAAAATCCGACATACATGGTTGTCATTAAGAAGTAAAATGTGGTTCAATTAGATTAAAATAATTTTTTGGTGAATAGTAACTTATTAAGTTTTTTATCGCGATTAGAGGTAATTAGTGTAGTTTAAGGTAAAAATGGTATTATAAGAATGTGAAAACACCATTACACTTGTCCTAAACCTATTGGGTGAGTCATGTCCGACAAAGACAAGCCTTGGGCCAACTTGGGGACCCTATGGAGCCACTTTAGTTGGAAAATGACATTAATATATTTTTATTTAATGTTAAAGTGAAAATGACACTAACATAAATTGTTTTACTAAAATAATTTTTGAGTGGGGTTATACAAGTCCAAAGTTTGATTATAAATAGTAATTGGAAATCTAAAACGATTTCCTACATCATATTATTTGTTTTATAATTTTTAGACATTAAATAAATTAAATTATATATGACATAATAATGATGCAGCGATGACATCATTATTTGACGATATAAATAAAATGGAAAGATAATGTAAAATCTATGAACTACACATGGCCAAAACCAATTGGATGAGTGGATTTCGAAACCTTATCACCTTATCCACGAATTTGTTCAATGTGGGACCTTTTGAAACCGAAACACATTTTCAAATAAAGTAATATTTCTTTACTTTCCAAAGGTTCCCCTCTTCTCCTCTTATAAAAGGCCCCCAACTCTACCTCATTTCACACACACCTCAAGCCTTTGGCTCGGCCAACCCCTGCCCATTTACTCTCTCCACATCCCTCTCCTCATCCTAGAGGATTACCTTTGGGATGAATCCTTTCAAAGGAAGACATTAGGCTCAAATCAAAAGGGAGTTACACTTTTAAAGGTAATTCATTCTCTCTTGTTCATTTGTTTTATTTTTCTTCTCCAACCCTCTAAACTCTTTTTATTTACTTATTTTGTAACAACACCAGTATCTTCAATATACTAGGATGTTGTTATAATATTTATTTGAGCTACACTCTCACACAACTACATCAAATGGTTAAATAACATACGGTTTCCGTGGATGGCGAAATTCTGCCTCCCGAAACGATGATTGTTCAATACTCATTTAACACCTTAAAGGGGGCCATTATGATGTCACTATTTTTATATATGATATATAATATGTTTATGTTTTCTTTAAGCTTCTGTATTTTTCGTTTTTGGCATACCTTTATGGTTTCCATTATGGGTAAACACGATATCTTCATTTAAGGAAGTGCGGACTACCGCCCCCTAAAAGTGATGTGATTCGTTAATGCCATATGTGGGACGTGTAAAGGATGGATTTAAAGTTATTATATATGATGTTATACTGGAATTATAATATACCTATATATCATTATTATTTCTTTCCATTAAAGTATGACATAGAAATGAAAGTAGCGTTCATGCGTACGTACGGCTTACCGTCTCCATGAACGGTGCATTTCATTTCTTATCCCCAAATGTAATGTACTATTAAAATTACATGTATATAATGTATATATATAATTAATCATATATCTAAATTATGAATATAATTATGGAATTAAAATATACATACCTCTCATTTAGTTTTAATTCCACTAATTTGACAAAGAAATGAAGGTAGCGTTCATGCGTACGTACGGCTTACCGTCTCCATGAACGGTGCATTTCATTTCATACCTCTAAATGATTATGTAATATTATAAATACATGTATATTATGGATATATATGATACATATTATATCCAAATCGGGAATTTCATTCTGGATATAAAGAACTTTTGACCACATGAACAACATGTAATTGTAAGAAGTCAACTTTCGACTTAAGAACCAAATATTGAAAAAACAAACATTATTAACTTAAATGGTTACATAATGTTTATAACATGGAAATAAGTGATATAAAAAGAATAATGAACTTTAAAAAGGTTCTTAATCAAGTTTATTATTCAGGACGTTAAAGAACGATCGAGTCAAGTCGGACCCAAGGAAAGGGACTTCGTCTCAATCTCCTTTCATTGAGGCATATTTCGTTTTATACACAACTTTCTTTTATACGGTGTATAAACTCTTTTGACTTTTACTTTTATACAAAAGGAATCTTTTTCTACGAAGCTTTTTACTAAACGACAAAAAGGAATGTTTTTTTTAACGTACGCGGTGACAACGACCTTTTCCGCCGCAACGAGTATTATTTGATCTTTGGATTTCTCAACAAGCCGTAATGTTTTTAGAATAAAATAAATACCATATACTCTTTTATGTATTTTGGTATTGAAAATGGTTTTGAAAAAGGATTCTATTATGTCAATATATTTATGATATATTGTGATTGAAATGTGGAAATGTTATCATTCCTTTATATTGGTTTTATGTTTTATGATTTTATACTGGTACTTGGACATTTTAATGGGTGGTTACGTTATAAACCATATGACGGGTGGTGCCATGAATACCAGGATGGGTGGTTACGTTATAACCTCCAATGCATTGGGTATGGAAGTTGGCCGTATGGCTATTCCATTAAGTATGTATGGAAATTTTCCGTATGGCTATTCCATTAAGTGATATGTGTGGAAGTCAACTGTATGGTTATTCCACTTAAGTATGTTTATGTCCCAAGTTACCTTTATATATTCTATGTGTTCTTTATATGGGTTGTATGGTAATCCTTTGGTTACAAAAAGGTAAGTAATGATACTTTATTCAGTGAAGATTTTTTTTACTACTTCATGAAGGTGAAGGTATTACTTTGATATAGTATACATGGTTTACATGATGTTTGAAAAACTAACAGTTTTCATTCTTTTTGTATCCCTTACTGAGCTTTTTATGCTCACCCCATGTTTTTCGAAATGTTTTTCACAGGACTTAAAGTGGAATAAGGTCAAGGATGGGGTCAAGGGAATTTCATGCTATCTAAAACATGGAATCTAAACATATTTCTTTTTAAGAGTTTTTATTTTATGGAGACTTAGTAGAAGTGTCTACTTTGTAATCTTTTAAGATGTAATAGTTATGTTTTAATTCTCTAAAACTCTAAACCTGAAAAGATCCTCAATGTGAATTATTCATTTAATTCAATATTAAGTAAGGTTTAAGGCTGGGGCCTTATAGTTGGTATCAAAGGACGGTTTAGAAAACATTAGGAGTTAGAAAAGTGTTAAATTATAATATGATTGAAATGATATAGAATTTACGGATTACCATGTTGCTTCGCCTAAGATATTTCTGTGTTCAGAATGGTTTTCCGCAGAGGAAACAAAGCAGCTATGTTGGGACGACGTCAGGAGGAAGATAACCTTCCAAATCAGCAACCTGAGATGGTCAGAATCGGAACTGAACAGTTTGTTGCAGTGATGGCACAGTAGACTCAGGCTATAAATGGTGGTGGTATCCATGCACGAGATCAGCCAGATCAACCGCAGAGGAACATGTCAGTGGTGGAACATTTCATGAGGCAACATCCCCCATCATTCAGAGGATCATCTGACCCTGTGCAAGCTGAAGGGTGGATTAAAGCACTGGAGAAGATTTTTGATGTCATGGGGTGTTCAGAACATCAAAAGGTTAGTCTTGTTGTTTACCGTTTTGAAGGTGAAGCTGATCAGTGGTGGTCGAGGGTGAAAAATATCAGGGATAATGATGAGATTGAGGATCTTCAATGGGACGAATTCAAAGGTATGTTTCTTGAGAAATATTTTCCTAAGGTAGGTTCGTCTTAGGATGGAAAAACATTTCCTAGAATTGAGGCAGGAGGATAATTCAGTGGCTACTTATGAAGAAATGTTCACTCGATTGGCAAGGTATGCTCCAAACTTCATACGAGATCTTGATAGTAAAATAAACCATTTTTACTTAGGATTAAAGCCAAATTATTGAAGGGCTTTAGCTTATCGTGAGTTCAAAAGTTATGAAAAACTTGTTCGATGTGTGGAGAAGGTGGAAATGGAGTTTGCCGATGATCAAGTGTTCTATGACAAACAACAGAATAAGAGGTCTAGTTGGCAGGAAAAGGGGAAGAATTCATCAAAGAAGCAAGGAGGTAAGAAAACCAAATATCCATCCTGTGAGAAGTGTGGTAAAATGCATCCTGGAGAATTTTTATCCAGGTCTGGTAAGTTCTTTCAGTGTGGTAAGTCTGGTCATATTGCTCGTAACTGTAAGGAAGATGATCAAGCAAGAACATAAGCAAGACAGTGAGTTGCAGAAAAAGGTAGAGCTGGTTCAGAAAGGTAAGTTGCCTGAATTCAACATTGATAATGATTGTGTTTTGAGGTTTGGGAAGAGGTTATGTGTGCCTTGTGATTCACAGTTGAGGAATGAGTTGTTATGTGAGGCTCATAGTTCTCCGTTTTCAGTTCATCCGGGCAGTACTAAGATGTACCGAGATCTGCGGGAGTATTACCGGTGGGATGGAATGAAAAGAGACATTGCTGATTTTACTGTGAAGTGTTTGACATGTCAACAGGTTAAAGTAGAGCGGCAGTTACCGAAAGGGATGCTTCAGCCTTTACCAATGCCAGAGTGGAAATGGGAAAACATATTTATGGACTTTGTTGTGGGATTACCGAGGACATCTCGAGGTAATAATGCAATCTGGGTTATTGTTGATCGCTTGACCAAATCTGGTCATTTCCTTTCTATACGAGATACTTTCTCTCTTGATCAACTTTCCCGTCTGTATCTTAAAGAGATAGTCAGGTTACATGGAGTTTCTCTCTCCATTGTATCGGATCATGATCACAGGTTTACTTTTAAATTTTGGAAAGGCCTTCAGAAGTCGTTGGGTACTGAATTAAATTTTAGTACATCTTTTCATACTCAATCAGATGGGCAGTCAGAACGAACAATTCAGACATTGGAGGATATGCTACGAGCTTGTTTGATGGATTATTAGGGAAGTTGGGACCAACATCTTTCTTTGGTTGAATTTTCTTATAATAACAGCTTTCATTCCAGTATACAGATGGAACTATTTGAGGCATTATGTGGGAAGCGGTGTCGAACTCTAGAATTTGGGAATGAAGTGGGTGAAAGGAAGCTGATGGGACCAGAATTGGTAGAAGGGATGGCAGAAAAAGTTCAGTTGATTCAGAAACACATGAGAACAGCTCAGAGCAGGCAGAAGAGTTATGCGGATAACCGGAGGAAGGATCTATCTTTTGAGGTAGGTGATCATGCTTTTCTCAAGGTTTCTCCTTGGAAAAGTGTGATGAGATTTGGTAAGAAAGGAAATTTGTGTCCATGGTTGGTTGGACCATACGGAATTCTGGAAAGAGTTGGATCAGTTGAATACCGAGTGGCTTTACCTCCGAGTTTATCTCAGGTACACAATGTTTTTCACGTTTCGATGTTGAGAAAGTATATGCCAGATCCATCTCATGTTTTGAGCCCAGAGGTAGTTCAGCTGGAAGAGAACCTATCTTATGAGGAACAACCGGTCCAGATTCTTGACCACAGGGAGCAAGTGTTACAGAATAAGGTGATTCATTAGGTAAAGATTTTGTGGAAAACCATGTGATTGAAGAGGCAACATGGGAATCTGAAAATGCTATGAGGGATAAATACCCCCACTTATTTTGATAAGTTAATAAAATTGCGAGGACACAATTCCCAAAAGGGGGGAAGGATGTAAAATCCCAGGTAAATAAAGAATAAAGAATTTTTATATTTATTAATATTTACGAATTAAATATTAATTTTATTTTAAAGGGGTTGCTATGTTCGATAGCGTACCCGATACACAACGATGAGTTTCTTTGAAACTTACGTAGCACACTAGTAATAAAATAATATTATTTTAAATGATAGTTAACAAGTAGCCGTTGTACTGGTGGGAATGGATAGAAATAACTAAAATATGATTAGATATGTTTTTAAATGTTTATACATTTACCCAATAAAAGAAAAGGCTTAAAATACGGAAAGTGTTCAATTTTAGGGCATATATACTCTAATTTTCACTAAAGGTTCACTTATCACCTTTTAATGGTGAACCATCATTAAATATAGTTTTGATCACTCTTATACTTTATTTTGGACCAAATTTAACTCTTCTTTAGAATCGGGACATCAAAATTTACTTTGTGTAAATTTTTGGTACCTTTCTGATAATGTTCATTTTTTTTATGAATAGTGTAAAATGTTGTATTTTAATTCAAAACCTCTTTTTAATCTAAATTATTTATATTATTAGATTATCTTTTTAATTGGTTTTAAAGTTAAATTAGAATATATTTTTAACATTTAATCCAATGGTGGTCATTGGAATTAATTTCACTTTGAAATCGGACTTAAACTAGTGTCAATCTTTTGATACTTATTGTTTCACAAAAACACGCTATTTGTCATGACAGAAGGAATTAATTATTAAATTAATTAATTTTACTTATATGTTTTGAATTTTGTAAAATGGAATTCATTTTTTAATTCGGAATATCAAATATAGCTTAGGGTGAATTTTTGGTAATTTTCTGAAAAACTTCAATTTTTGATGAATAGTGAAACCACTAAGTGGTAATCAAGAAAACTGATTTTTCAGTTAAATGAAAGTTTACCACTAATGTGTATTGAATTTTGAAAATCTGACATACATGGTTGTCATTAAGAAGTAAAATGTGGTTCAATGAGATTAAAATAATTTTTTTGGTGAATAGTAACTTATTAAGTTTTTAATCATGATTAGAGGTAATTAGTGTAGTTTAAGGTAAAAATGGTATTATAAGAATGTGAAAACACCATGACACTTGTCCTACACCTATTGGGTGAGTCATGGCCGACCAATACAAGCCTTGGGCCAACTTGGTGACCCCATGGAGCCACTTTAGTTGGAAAATGACATTAATATATTTTTATTTAATGTTAAAGTGAAAATGACACTAACATAAATTTTTTTACTAAAATAATTTTTGAGTGGGGTTATGCAAGTCCAAAGTTTGATTATAAATAATCATTAGAAAGATAAAAAGATTTCCTACATCATAGTATTTTTTTTATAATTTTTAGACATTAAATAAATTAAATTATATATGACACAATAATGATGTAGCGATAACATCATTATTTGACGATTTAAATAAAATGGAAAGATAATGTAAAATATATGCACTACACATGGCCAAAACCAATTGGATGAGTGGATTTCGAAACCTTATCACCATATCCACGAATTAGTTTAATGTGGGACATTTTAAAACCGAAACACATTTTCAAATAAAGTAATATTTCTTTACTTTCCAAAGGTGCCCCTCTTCTCCTCTTATAAAAGGCCCCCACCTCTACCTCATTTCACACACTCCTCAAGCCTTTGGCTCGGCCAACCCCTGCCCATTTACTCTCTCCACATCCCTCTCCTCATCATAGAGGATTCCCTTTGGGCAGAATCCTTTCAAAGTAAGCCTTTAGGCTCAATTCAAAAGGGAGTTACACTTTTAAAGGTAATTCATTCTCTCTTGTTCATTTGTTTTATTTTGCTTCTCCAACCCTCTAAACTCTTTTTATTTACTTATTTTGTAACAACAACAGTATCTTAAATATAATAGTATGTTGTTATAATATTTATTTGAGCTAGACTCTCACACAACTACATAAAATGGTTAAAGAACATACGGTTTCCGTGGATGGCGAAATTCTGCCTCCCGAAACGATGATTGTTCAATACTCATTTAACACCTTCAAGGGTGGACATTATGATGTCACTATTTTTATATATGATATATAATATTTTTATGTTTTCCTTAAGCTTCTGTATTTTTCATTTTGGCATACCTTTATGGTTTCCATTATGGGTAAACACGATATCTTCATTTTAGGAAGTGCGGACTACCGCCCTCTAAAAGTGATGTGATTCGTTAATGCCATATGCGGGACGTGTAAAGGATGGATTTAAATTTATTATATATGATTTTATACTGGAATTATAATATACCTCTATATCATTATTATTTCTTTCCATTAAAGTATGATATAGAAATGAAAGTAGCGTTCATGCGTACGTACGGCTTACCGTCTCCATGAACGGTGCATTTCATTTCTTATCCCCAAATGTAATGTACTATTAAAATTACATGTATATAATGTATATATATAATTAATTATATATCTAAATGATTAATATAATTCTGGAATTAAAATATACATACCTCTCATTTAGTTTTAATTCCACTAATATGACAAAGAAATGAATGTAGCGTTCATGCGTACATACGGCTTACCATCTCCATGAACGGTGCATTTCATTTCTTACCTATAAATGATTATGTAATATTATAAATACATGTATATGATGGATATATATGATACATATTATATCCAAATCAGGAATTTCATTCTGGATATAAAGAACTTTTGACCACATGAACAACATGTAATTGTAAGAAGTCAACTTTCGACTTAAGAACCAAATATTGACAAAACAAACATTATTATCTTAAATGGTTACATAATGTTTATAACATGGCAATAAGTGATATAAAAAGAATAATGAACTTTAAAAAGGTTCTTAATCAAGTATAAATTAACTCAAGTTTATTATTCAGGACGTTAAAGAACGATCGAGTCAAGTCGGATCCAAGGTAAGGGACTTCGTCTCATTCTCCTTTCATTGAGGCATATTTCATTTTATACATAACTTTCTTTTATACGATGTATAAACTCATTTGACTTTTACTTTTATACAAAAGGAATCTTTTTCTACGAAGCGTTTTACTAAACGACAAAAAGGAATGTTTTTTTAACGTACGCGGTGACAACAACCTTTTCCGCTGCCGCGAGTATTATTTGATATTTGGATTTCTCAACAAGCCGTAATGTTTTTAGAATAAAATAAATACCATATACTCTTTTATGTATTTTGGTATTGAAAATGGTTTTGAAAAAGGATTCTATTATGTCAATATATTTATGATATATTGTGATTGAAATGTGGGAATGTTATCATTCCTTTATATTGGTTTTATGTTTTATGATTTTATACTGGTACTTGGACATTTTAACGGGTGGTTACGTTATAAACCACATGACGGGTGGTGCCATGAATACCAGGACGGGTGGTTATGTTATAACCTCCAATGCATTGGGTATGGAAGTCGTCCGTATGGCTATTCCATTAAGTATGAATGGAAATTGGCCGTATGGCTATTCCATTAAGTGATATGTGTGGAAGTCAACCATATGGTTATTCCACTTAAGTATGTTTATGTCCCAAGTTACCTTTATATATTCTATGTGTTCTTTATATGGGTTTTATGGTAATACTTTGGTTACAAAAAGGTAAGTAATTATACTTTATTCAGTGAAGATTTTTTTACTACTTCATGAAGGTGAAGGTATTACATTGATATAGTATACATGGTTCACTTGATGTTTGAAAAACTAACAGTTTTCATTCTTTTTGTATCCCTTTCTGAGATTTTTATGCTCACCCCAAGTTTTTCGAAATGTTTTTCACAGGACTTAAAGTGGAATAAGTTCAAGGATGGGATCATGGGAATTTCATGCTATCTAAAACATGGAATCTAAACATCTTTCTTTTTAAGAGTTTTTATTTTATGGAGACTTAGTAGAAGTGTCTACTTTGTAATCTTTTAAGATGTACTAGTTATGTTCTAATTCTCTAAAACTCTAAACCTGAAAAGATCCTCAATGTGAATTATTCATTTAATTCAATATTAAGTAAGGTTTTAGTCTGGGGCCTTATACTATGAACAACATTTTCAACCTGAGAACAACACGTTCAACTTTCCTAGTACGAATCCAATTGTTGTTATTATCAATCGAGGGATTCCAAGGATATGAAGACATAGGTGTTCATTACCTTATTAATAGAGGGTTTGTGGGTATAACAAGACAGTCACTGATCTTTGTGTCGAGAAATTACCCTTGTGTGGGTTAGGCAGACTTTCTTTAAAGTATAAATAAATATACCATTATCCAAGGTTATTGTATACCCTTCTCTTTGGGTTAAAATATTTTTTATACGTTTCCTGTTTTGATACCAGTTTCATTTCTTTTTCATTTTGTTAATGTTATAAAGTTTAAATTTCTTATACATTCTTATACATACTCTGATTTCGATTATATACACATTAAGGTATAATATTTCCTTAAGAAAAATTGTCTTTCAGATTTTTTATCGGATCCTAAGAAATATCATTTCTTTATAAGAACATAATAGGGTTTGTGAATTCATCTTATTTAAATTTTTTAAACATATATTTTTCTTAAGGAGAAAAACAAAATTTTTTAAACCAATAATTCACCCCCCCACTTGTAATTGGGAAATCAACATATACATCTTGATCCTATATGTATTAATTATCATCACTTTATGCAAGTTACATTGATGAACCACAATCCTCTTACGTGAACTGATGATTTATTCGATCATCAAAAAATAACATGTAGGTTCCTGAACATTGATATGTGGTCAGTATGTCATTAGATGTATGTGAAGGATCAGGATATTCCAAAGAACGTTTTCCACTACCATTATGGGTAATAAGAGTTCATTTTGATGTATTTTTATGTGATGAACTCTCCAATCATGTTCATGGGTTTTATGAACATAATGCTCAATATGTTTCTGGATGCATTTCTGGTGGTTTTCATTGATGACATCGTTGTGTACTATGTTTCTAATGAGAAGAATTCAGAGTATATGCATAATATTTTGTGAGTTCTTCGTCATTAGAAGATATTTTGTAAGTTATAAAAATGTGAAATATAGAATCATGAGGTTCACATCTTAGGGAATTTCATGTCCCGGTGTGGAGTAGCTATGGGTCCTTCAAAGATAGTGGTAGTCATTTCTTGCGAATCTCCAAGATAGGTGTGAAGGTGCAATGTTTCCTTAGTCTCTTAAGCTATTATAGGATGGGTATTAATAATTTTGATTGATTTTAAACACATCTAGTATCCTGGTTAATAAAAGATCATTCATTCTTATAGAATAAATAGTGTGATATAGCTTTTCAGTACCTATAGGATAAGTTGTTCTGCACTACAGTCCATCATGTTCGATAAGAGGGAGTTCATTAGATGATTTCTGTTAAGTATTGTGTCTTAGTTTGGGATATATTATAATGCATTAGATATTGGTTATTTCTTATGGGCCTCGTCATTTAAATCCTCACAAACACAACTATCCTACCCATGATTTCAATTTATCAACAGTTGTGTTTTTTCTAAAGTTGTAGGGAATTACCTAATCAGTGAATGATTTGTGGATTTAAATAATTATAAAAGCGTGAGGTAATTCTTCTCCCCATAGGACCAGAACTTTGATAGAATCATTGGATTGATTTATTATAGGAATACCAATTTTATATTTCATATACACTGTAAAAGGGTAATATCATAGTTGATTCGACGAGAATGATGTTACATAATGATTCTATACATGAATCTGTTGATTCCTAAAGAGTAATGTTGGTTTTATTAGTGATACATATAGATATGTGAGATTTGGGTGGAATATTTTGTCTCTTTCAAAATAAAATATAGCCATCTTTGTTGCAAAATGTGGAACAGTCCCATCTTGGATATTCAGAGATAAAGGTTTGGAGAGAGAGATTTGTTATTGGTGATGACCCTAATGGTTGGTATGTGGACAAACATCATCAAGTGTTGTTCTAGGGGATGATATTTTTCCCTTTATTGATGCATGAAATTGTTCTTATTTTGTTCCATAGATCACCATTAGATGTAAATCTTGGCATGAGAAAATGTATCGACTACTGAAAGGGATCTTTTGATATCCTGGGTGGAGGCATGTAGTTTTAGAGACTGCATCTCAATGTTTGGTTTGTAATAAGGTGAAGGTCATGAAATGTGATCCCAATGGTCTCCTCCATCCAATAGATATTCCCATGTGGAAGTGGTATGTCATATAATTGAACTTTTTTACTGGTTTACCTCGATCATAGAGAGTCATCGATTCTATATGGGAGATAGTAGACCACTTGACGAAATTATTCCACTTTATAGTTATTAGGGAGTCGATCTCCCTAAAGGTTTTGTCAAGGTATTACCTGGAGAATGTGGTGAGGATACACATGGTATCGAAGATGATCATTTCTAATCATGATATGTGTTCTACCTTTTTGGTGTAGAGAGGTCTCCAGCATGATTTTGGCTTTCAGTTATGTCTAAACACTTATTTTCATCCTCTAAAAACCAGTTTGATGGAGTGGAATGTTTATACTATTGAGAAAGTTTTATTCTTATGTATGTGATTTTTGTGTTTTGTGGATGTATAACCGAACATTTCATGAGTTTTATCATAAAAATATTTTTCACTCTGCGAGAAAGTTGTGTTCTTATGTCTGAGATTTTTGTGTTTTGTGGATGTCAAACCGAACATTTCTTGAGTTTTATCATAAAAATATTTTTCACTCTACTATTAGTATAGATCCATTTGAATCATTTTATGAGTGAAAATCCCATTCTTCTTTGTGTTGGACAAGGTTCAAATAGTAATCAATTCTTAGTCTGGAGCTAGTAAAGAATATGACATCGATGGTTTAACTGATATATTAAAGGAGTAAAGAAACACATGATCATTAGAAATCCTATGATGATCAAGGGGGGATACCTATGGATTTCAACATTGGAAATCATGGGTTCCTAAATTTGACTGTACATCATTGAAATTAGAGGTATTTTCATGGGAGTAAGCTTTCTCCCTGGGTTTTTAGGCTTTTTTAATAATTTTATTAGATTAGATCCTTATAATATCAAATAAAACCACCATTGAAGATGAACTAGATATGTAATTTCATGCATGTGTTGTCACTTCGTCATTTTCATCATGATGACTCTAAAATTAATTTTTGGGGAAAGGTTGAAATTTAAAACGATGTGACCATTGAGGAGAATCATGTAGTGATCCACTTCAAGGAGAAGGTGTTGTGTGGTCATGTTATTCCCTTTTTTTGTTTGGAGTCGTGATGTAATAGAGGAAATTACCTATGAACAAGAGTCTTAAAGGATTTCTTACTACCCTGAACTGTATTTTGTTTTGATCTTCTCTTACAACGTTACTCATTTGTATGTAGAGACCTGAAGCTTAACGTACATGTACATTACATTACTTTTGTGGAATACATAATACATAAAAAAAACAGACACACAAGGACTGTAATAGTTTAGTGTCTTTGGAAACTCGGAATATAATCTTCTAATCGTGGTGAAAGATCTTCAACATCTCCCATAAATATCTTCCCCTTTTTTTTACCTAAAACCTTTCTTTATATCCTAGGGAAAAGAAAACATAAAAGGGTGAGCTCAAATGCTCAGTAATGGTAAACAAATGAAATATCAATCACATCATATTCATAAGAACATAACATTTTTGAAATCTTAACCAACAAAAGAGATCATAATATCATAACATGGGATAAATCATAGTAGTGAAACGTAATCCCAATAATCATAACATAGAATATGATACTTTGTGGCATACACACATAATCATAGAGAATCATTTCTTATTAGTCAAGACTCATTTCCAAGACTATCTTAGTGGACAAAGTCCCTTTCTGAACCGAGTTCACTCCTCGTTTCAGTCCTGTTTCACTGAACCGGTATAACCTACCGTTCCAGCCATGTCTATCTCATGAGATATAAAATCATTACCCAATGCATTGGAGGGATATATAGGTTCCACCCATCTCATAATGATACCATTCTTATGTGTGCCACAATTTCATAAATCATACATCATTGCATAACCCATGTAATAAAAATTGGATTCTTAAACAACATGACATCATAAAACAATTCATATAAGATAAAGGAATTCATAAAAATAATTCCATCACAAAATAATCAAATCAATGTAATAATAGGGATGGAAATAGAACCCTATTTTATCTTAGATGGAAAATAATTTTGATAAAACACTTGAACTCCAATCTTGAGGAAAATAACCTTTCTACTTCAAAAACGCTTTTCCTTTCATAACATGTCATAAAATTCTAAACTAAAAGAATTTGATTTAAAATAAACTTGAAAACTTGTAAATGAATATTCTTGGAAATATTGTTTTAAAAATACATTCATGCCGTATAAGTTAAAAAACATTCTTCTCGTACTTTTTTCGGAAAAGTCAAAATGTACCTCATACGAAAAACGACAAACGGTTCTTTTCATATCTTTTACTAAAAACTCACCGAAGGGTAAAATTGGATATAAACAATTGTAGGTGGATGGAAATAATATTACATATTGAGGAAACATGGATGTGGATGAAAAAATACACCCCAGTAAATACCAAAGTATAAACAATCTCGGATAAAAATGAGATTGTGATATTTCCCTTACCTTAGGTCTGATTTGCTTCATAAGTGTCTGAAACTCCTGTATAATGGTTTAAATTATGTCATTGACTTATTCCAGAATCATACTCATTGTTATTATATCATATATGGTTCACTTATGACTTTATATTACCTGTTCTTTTTTAAATTCCATGTTAAAGAGAGTTTTGGGTAAAATCGTCTCATTTGTCGTTCGTGTTTTAACTTGTAATTATTCATATGATTACTTAGATCATGATTACTTAAATCCAGAATGTAAAACATGATTTATATATAATATATATTCAGAATATACATATATATAATAGATCAGTAAATGGAAAGAAATACACCGTTCATGGAGACGGTAGGTCGTACGTACGCATGAACGCTGTTTTCGTTTCCTTATTGAGTTGAATGGAATTAAGTAGATGAAATACATATATATACACACATAAATACAGTATTATTATCTCATATATTTCATGATTACTTATTATATATACTTTATAATCATTCATGAATGGTTAACGTGGAGAATGAATCTCATCGCGTCGTGGAGACGGTAGTCTGTACGTACGCACGAGCGATGATATCGTTCTCATGATCGTGGGACTGTATTGGAGTGTATGTATACTATCTCATAATCAATATCAATTTAAAATAATCATATATAGTTTTTATTTACACCATTATACCCATCCAAGTAAGGTGGTGGTGGAAAATAGATTACACCACGGCGTGGAGACGGTATTTCGTACGTACGCATGCGCGGTGATTTCATTTTCTGTAGGATGTATGGAAAGTGAAATAGGTTTTTTTCATACTTATAATAACATATCAGTATATGAGTGATACTGATGTTATTACTTAATAATGAAACAACCTATGAAGAAGAAGTGGAAGAAGAAATAAAGTGGAATGAATCGGTAACAGACATTACCTCTTCTTTGAAGCGCCTCTTTGAGACCTCCTTTTAGGGCACTAAAATAGGTCTTTGAAGAATAACAGAACCTCTAGGATGTTTCTAGGGAAGTGTAGAGGAGAAATTGGCAGGGGTTGGCCGAGCTTGAATGCTCAAATTGGTGTGAGGAAGAGGGGGAGGAGGTGCCCTTTTATAATGGAGGAGAGGGGCACCTTTGGAAAACAAAAAATATTATTTTATTATAAAGCCAAATTCGTTTTTAAATAGCTCCAAATTGATTTTGTTTGAAGATAAGGTGGGTATGGGTCGAGATACTCTCATCCAATAGAATTTATACAAGTTTATGTTCCTATTTTAACCTTATCATTTAGTTTTAATATTAAGTTAAATAATATTTCTTTTACCGTGTCTTCTTGTGTTCTTACACTATAAGGTTAATAAACTTACAATATCAAGAAAAAATAACCCCAAGTTGTTTATTATTAATATATATAACCTTATCTAAGTCATTTTTTCAAACCTTAGATTTTTAGGAATAAAATAACCATTAATAATATAATACTTGTTTTCAAAACTATTTTATGTCAATTTTGGCACTATTTAGTAATTGATTTTTGTGAAAATCATAACAGAATTATTAGCTTGAAAAAAGTTTCTTAAATCAATACTAACATGTCATAACAACCTATAAAATTAGTTTAATTCATAAAAAGTTTCAAATTACATTTATTTGGGTATTTATAACATCAATTATGTCAATATTTCATTAATAAGATAATTACTGCATCAACGTTGTGTCATAAATAAATTAAATTATTTAATGTCTAAAAATTACAAATAAAATACCATTATGTATGAAATCGTTTTAGCTTTCTAATGAATATTTATAGTCGATTTTATCTTATGTATAACCCTATATTAAAAATTATATACTTATTAAACATTGATTTTAACTATTTTAATCCTTCTTTAAATAAATTAATAATAAATGTCCTAATCTAATCCAAGTGGGCTTAAATGGTCATATTTTATTCCAAAGGTTGTTTTTGGTCGAATTAAACTTATTCTAATAGAAATAGGACATGTGTTAGGGTAATAATAATATCATTGTTTCCCTTAATTACCCTATTTCCTTTTAACCGTGGTAAAAAAAGTAAAAAGTTACTATTCACCAAAAATTATTTTCATCTCATTGAACCACATTTTAGTCCTTGATATTAACCGTGTTTCTCAGATTTTCGAAATTCCACTCACATAAGCGTTAAAATTAAGTTTTATGAAAAATTCAGTTTTTTAACTACCACTTAGTGGTTTCACTATTCATCAAAAAATGAAAGTTTCCAGAAAAATACCAAAAATTAGGCCTAAGCTATATTTGATATTATGAATTCAAAAATGATATGTATTTTATCAAATTCAAAACATATCTGTTAAATTAACTAATTTAAAAATTAATTCCCGTCATCAAAACAAATAGCGTGTTTTTAAGAGATAATAACTATCAAATGATTGACACTTGTTTTTAACTGGTTTAAATGTGAAATTACATCCAATGACCAACATTGTATCAAATTGTAAAAATATATTATTAATATAATTTAAAACCACTATAATTAATAATTTATCACTATTAATTATTTCTATTAATAAAGTTATTTTTAATTAAAATTTAGTATTTTTTACTATTCATCAGAATATGAAGGTTATCCGAAAAGTACCAAAATTTCACCCTAAGCGAATTTTGATATTCCGAATCCAAAAATGAAGTCCATTTTGAAAAATAAAATTTACAAAATTTCAAAAAGTAGTTATTACTATTTATAACGGCTAGTGTTAATAATATTTTAATAGCATATCGTTGTTTAGTGAAGCTCGATATTGCGTACTACACACGCTATTGAGGAAGGTCGCAATTGCGTGTAATGCAAGGAATATCAAGGATGTGTGTCGTGAAAGCTCCTTTTTGTGTAGCGTACAACACAAGACATTAATGAAAAGAATATTTTTCACAAATTCTCAGGGTGTTACATTCTACCCCCCTTAAAATGAATTTCACCCTCGAAATTCGTCGGGGTTATAAATGGTTTACTATTCGAAAGTTTCATTGATAGAAACCCACATCGTAAAAAGGAATACCAAAACCAATCTTTAAAAACAAAAATATGAAACATAAAGGTTACCCAAATAAACTAATCACTAGGTTTCCACAAAGGTGAAAATATGGATATGGAAGAGAAATCTAACCATCATGTTCTGATGGAGAGTGGTAGAGAACATGGCTATGGAAAAGCCAGCAATAACAAAGCAATAAATTTGTGACGATCTAAGGTACCATCTGATTAATCAGATATAAGAGCACTAGGACAACATTTTTGGTTTTCAAGATCATTTCCCTAAAGTTGATGATATTGGAATTAGAAGAAATACTTTCGTGATTTCGGAATAGTCTCACCGTTGGTCGTTATTTGGACAATTTACACTTCATATCATAAATATATGATGTTAAATTTGTCATTAGTGATGTGATAGAAAATCATGTGATAGAATGATGGGTCATTCCATCTGTCTCAAACAAAAGGTTAGAAAAGTTATCAAAAAATACATAAGTCCATCTATAGTGAGATTAATCTTATATGGTTCCTAAAATGGACTTATACTTCATATATCATACAACATAATATAATAAAACTAGTTTCTACTAAACAGGGACTTCCTATATGCTAGTGGTAGGTGATAAAGGCCAGTCGCACTTCGGTTGTGGGTTCGATTCCCACAGCCTTGTCCGATGCGATGGGTTGTCGCCCGTCCTGCAGGTTGTTCTTTTTCTAAAACTACATTACTATAACATCACATAAATAATATCAAAATTTTTATCCTTAAACAATACTAACTTATATCCAACATAATCCATTCCAATCTTTATGAAATACTTCGGTCCAAGCTCATAATATAAAGAAAATGATTACATGAAATGTCATCAACCAAGCATGTGAATACCATCATTTATCCCCCATATATCTTGTTGGTCACATTCCAATCATGTGAATACCTTAATCATGTATTCTCTTGACAAATGAATACCCATTAAACCTTAGTGAAAACATGAATTCTTTCAAAAGTTAACTATTTCCACATACCCAAATCCAAATATTCTATATACTCAAACCATGACATAACCTTCTCCTTATATCAGTCATGAGCTCATGAATACTATCAAAAATTTAATTTTCTCCTTATCCGTATATCATCTATATTCCAAAATTATCTGAATAACCTTTAATGGATACTGGTACCATTAATCACACACTTTCAAAACTCAAGGAAAGACAACAGTGTAACAATCCTTATATGTCTCTTTATTCCATAGTACCATGAGATTACTTATACAACATTACACTTCTTAAAAATGTAATAATTTTTCTACCTTCATAAACCATTGACTGAGCTTCAACAATTCTTTCAACTCACATATCATTTGTAGTCTCTTCATCATCATCAACATAAATACTACTCATACGGCCATACTGATTATCTTCATGAGACTTTCCCTTAGGGCATTGGTTTGCATAATGCCCGTACATTCCACATTTAAAACATTTAACCATTGTTGATGTCGTAGCAATACCATTATCCTCATCCATAGAGTTAACTGAACCTTTTCCTTTGCACTTACTGGCTTTGTGTCCTTCTATTCCACACCAAAAGCATCTTCCAGTTCCCTTGAAACATTCTCCTCAATGCCTCTTCCCACATGATTTACATAGGAGAAATTTAACTTTCTTTCCTCTATGATCATCATGAAACTCCATCATTCTCTTGTTAGATGAGTCAGGAAACTTACCAAATTTGAGTTTATTGATCATATTATGAGACTGCTGATTCAGCATAATAATGATGTTTGGACTTCCAAATCCCATTTCATTTGGTTTCTCATGATGAATATCATTCTATTGTCCATAATATCCTCCATTATCGTGAATCATCTTATTTCCAGCCGTTTTCTAAAACCCAAAAAGAATAGTGTTAGAGGAAAAAATCATAATAAAGGGGGAGTAACTTCAATATCTAACATCTTAGGTTAAATTCTAAGATCGTTACCATAGTTCTAGGACTATATCCTATACGTATACTTATCCTTAGGGGAATCCCTAGACATACCTTAGAAATATCTCTAGGGATCTCACTAACGTTTTCACATCCTAGTTTCCAAAGGTTGACTAAACCATTCATCGAATACCAACTGTAGAGACCCAAAGCTTAACGTACATGGACATTACATTACTTTTCCAGAATACTTAATACATAACAAAAACAGACACACAAGGACTGTAATAGTTTAGTGTCTTTGGAAACTCGGAATATAATATTCTAATCGTGGTGAAAGATCTTCAACATCTCCCATAAAGAACATCCCCCTTTTTTTTACCTAAAACATTTCTTTATATCCTGGGGAAAAGAGAAAATAAAATGGTGAGCTCAAATGCTTAGTAAGTGTAAACAAAAGAAATATCAATCACATCATATTCATAAGAACATAACATTTTGGAAATCTTAACCTGCAAAAGAGATCATAATATCACAACATGGGATAAATCATAGTAGTGAAATGTAATCCCAATAATCATAACTTAAAAGATGAAAATTTGTGGCATACACACATAATCATAGAGAATCATTTCTTATTAGTCAAGACTCATTACCAATACTATCTTAGTGGAAAAAGTCCCTTTCTGAACCGTGTTCATTCCTCGTTTCAATCCTGTTTCCCTGAACCAGTATAACCTACCAGTCCAGCCATGTCTATCTCATGAGATATAAAATCTTTAGCCAATGAATTGGAGGGAGATATAGGTTCCACCCATCTCATAATGATATCATTCTTATGTGTGCCATAAAATCATAAATCATACATCATTGCATAACCCATGTAATAAAAATGGGATTCTTAAACAACAGGACATCATAAAACAATTCATATAAGATAAAGGAATTCATAAAAATAATTCCATCACAAAATAATCAAATCAATATAATAATAGGGATATAAACAGAACCCTATTTTATCTTAGATGGAAAATAATTTTTATAAAACACTTGAACTCCATTCTTGAGGAAAATATCCTTTCTACTTTAAAAATACTTTTACTTTCTTAACATGTCATAAAATTCTAAACTAAAAGAAGATGATTAAAAATAAACATGAAAACTTGTAAAGGAATATTCTTGGAAATAATGTTTTAAAAATCCATTCATGCTGTATAAGTTAAAAAAACATTCTTCTCATACTTTTGTCGGAAAAGTCAAAAAGTACCTCGTACGAAAAATGACAAAAGATTCCTTTCATATCTTTTACAAAAAACTCACCGAAGGGTAAAATTGGATTTAAACAATTGTAGGTGGATGGAAATAATATTACATATTGAGGAAACATGGATGTTGATGATAAAATACACCCCAGTAAATACCAAAGTATAAACAATCTCGGATAAAAATGAGATTGTGATATTTCCCTTACCTTAGGTCTGATTTGCTTCGTAAGTGTCTGAACCTCCTGTATAATGGTTTAAATAATGTCATTGACTTATTCCAGAATAATAATAATTGTTATGATATCATATATGGTTCACTTATGACTTTATGTTACCTGTTCTTTTGTAAATTCCATGTTAAAGAGAGTATTGGGTAAAATCGTCTCATTTGTCGTTCGTTTTTTAACTTGTAATTATTCATATGATTGCTTAGATCATGATTACTTAAATCCTGAATGTAAAACACGATTTATATATAATATATATTCATAATATACATATATATAATAAATCAGTAAATGGAAAGAAATACACCGTTCATGGAGACGGTAGGCCGTACGTACGCATGAACGCTGTTTTTGTTTCCTTATTGAGTTGAATGAAATTAAGTAGATGAAATAAATATATATACACATAAATACAGTATTATTATGTCATATATTTCATGATTACTTATTATATATACTTTATAATCATTCATGAATGGTTAACGTGGAGAATAAATCTCATTGCGTCGTGGAGACGGTAGTCCGTACGTACGCATGAGCGATGATATCGTTCTCATGATCGTGGGACTATATTGGAGTGTATTTATAATATCTCAGAATCCATATAACTTTAAAATAATCATATATAGTTATTATTTACACCATTATACCAATCCAAGTAAAGTGGGGGTGGAAAATAGATTACACCACGGTGTGGAGACGGTATTCTGTACGTACGCACGCGCGGTGATTTCATTTTCCGTAGGATGGATAGATGGTGAAATAGGGTTATTTCATACTTATAATAACATATCAGTATATGAGTGATACTGATGTTATTACTTCATAATTAAACAACCTATGAAGAAGAAGTGGAAGAAGAAATAAAGTGGAAATAATCGGTAATGGACATTATCTCTTCTTTGAAGCGCCTCTTTGAGACCTCCTTTTAGGGAACTAAAATGGCTCTTTGACGAAGACCAGAACCTCTAGGATGTTTCTAGGGAAGTGGAGAGGAGGAATTGGCAGGGGTTGGCCGAGCTTGAAGGCTCAAAGTTGTGTGAGGAAGAGGGGGATGAGGGGCTCTTTTATATGGGAGGAGAGGGGCACCTTTGGAAAACTAAACATATTATTTTATTATAAAGCCAAACTCGGTTTTAAATAGCTCAAAATTGATTTATTTAGAAGATAAGGTGGGGATTGGTCGAAATACTCTCATCCAATAGATTTTAGACATGTTTAGGTTCCTATTTTAACCTTATCATTTAGTTTTAACATTAAGTTAAATAGTTTTACTTTTACCGTGTCTTCTTGTGTTCTTACACTATGTGGTTAATACACTTACTATATCATGCCAAAAGAACCCCAATTTGTTTATTATTAATATATATAACCTTATATAAGTCATTTGTCCGAACCATAGATTTTTAGGAATAAAATTACAATTAATAATATAATATGTTTTTAAAAAACTATTTTATGTCAATTTTGACACTATTTAGTAATTGATTTTTGTCAAAATCATAACAGAATTATTAGTTCAAAAAAAGTTTCTTAAATCAATAATAACATGTCATATTAACCTATAAAATTAGTTTAATTCATAAAAATTCTCAAATTACATTTATTTGGGTATTTATAACATCAATTATGTCAATATTTCATTAATAAGATAATTACTGCATCATCATTGTGTCATAAATAAATTAAATTATTTAATGTCTAAAAATTACAAATAAAATACCATTATGTATGAAATTGTTTTAGCTTTCTAATGAATATTTATAGTAGAATTTATCATATTTATAACCCTATATTAAAAATTATTTATTTATTAAACATTGATTTTAACTATTTTAGCCCTTCTTTAAATAAATTAATAATAAATATCCTAATCTAATCCAAGTGGGCTTAAATGGTCATATTTTATTCCTAAGGTTGTTTTTGGTCGAATTACACTTATCCAATATAATTAGGACATGTGTTAGGGTAATAATAATATCATTTTTACCCTTAATTACCATATATACTTTTAACCGTGGTAAAAAAAAGTAAAAGGTTACTATTCACCAAAAATTATTTTCATCTCATTGAACCACATTTTAGTCCTTGATATTAACTGTGTCTCTCGGATTTTCGAAATTCCACAAACAGAAGCGGTAAATTTAAGTTTTATGAAAAATTCAGTTTTTTAACTACAACTTAGTGGTTTCACTATTCATCAAAAAATGAAAGTTTCCAGAAAAATACAAAAAATTAGGCCTAAGATATATTTGATATTATGAATTAAAAAATGATGTCTATTTTATCAAATTAAAAACATATCAGTTACATTAACTAATTTAAAAATTAATTCCCGTCGTCAAAACAAATAGTGTGTTTTTAAGAGATAATAACTATCAAAAGATTGACACTTGTTTATAACTGGTTTAAATGTGAAATTACATCGAATGAACAACATTGTATTAAATTGTAAAAATATACTCTAAATATACTTTAAAACCACTCAAATTAATAATTTATCACTATTAATTATTTCTATTAAAAAATTTGTCTTTAATTAAAATTTAGTAATTTTCATTATTCATCGGAATATGAAAGTTATCCGAAAAGTACCAAAATTTCACCCTAAGCTAATTTCGATATTACGAATCCAAAAATGAAGTCCATTTTGAAAAATAAAATTTACAAAATTTCAAAACGTAGTTATTACTATTCATAACGGCTAGTATTAAAAATATTTTAATATCATATCCTTGTTTAGTGAAACTCGATATTGCGTACTACACATGCTATCGAGGAAGGTCGTGATTGCGTGTAATGCAAGGAAATTCAATGATGCGTGTTGTGCATGCTCCTTTTGGTGTAGCGTACAACACAAGACATTAAGGAAAAGAATATTTTTCATAAAATCTTGTGGTGTTACATTGTAGGTGCAGACTTTCCTGGTCAATGAACCAATTTTTATCTTGTTTCCTTGTTATATCCTTGCTCTCATTTTATAAGTATCTCCCATGGATAGTTTTAGGACTTTGTTATTGATGTTTCATGGTTTTATACATGATTCCTTTAAGTGAGGTTGTCGAAATTCTTTGATGGTTAGATTATTGAGAGGTATATCGCACCATGGACATTTAGATGACCTCATTCCATTATTTTATCTCTAGTATTGGATATTAATTCTTGAGGATGATAATATTTTAAGAGGTATGTATTGTTAGAGACCGAACCCTAGTAGACCTTCCTTTGCGTGTTTTGGGAATTGGAGGTGTTCTGAGATGGTTCTGAAGATATTTGGAGGCAAAATAAGGAGTTAATCTAAAAAAATAATATTAATTGAGGATTCTATGACATGAAGGTAGTCCTTGTTCCATAGGGCTAGTGACAATGGAATTGAAGGCTTTGATGTGGTGTAGAGTATCAAAAAGAGGAATCCATAGCTAATTCATTTTTGGGGGTAGCTGAACCATAAAGGTTGGTTGCATAATTTTATTTTATTTGTGTTCATGAGACTATGGTGTTGAGTGAACAAAGATGACAACAGGTTCCCATAGTAAAATTTGGTCAGTTTTTTCAATTCCAACACCTATACAGCGTAGATCTCAGTTGTGGCATAATCTCTTTTCAGGGTTGTGTGGTTCTAAAATGTGGTGGTTTAGGTTGTACTCTATCCCATCCTTAGGTAAATATGATTCACTCTAGATCAATTCCATAGTTCTATGATGCACCATTAACTATGTAGGGTTGCAGTTTACTGCCCTGCCTTGCACCGTAATCTGCCCTACATCAGTCAGTTCCATGACAAGGCTTGAAAGTAAACACTGTGGTTTTATAAAATATATTCTATCTATAAAGACTCATGAGGACTTCCAATACAAATTTTCTATCACTCTTTCATCTTTTATCCTAGTCTCTCAAAGTTTTGTTTTGAAGTTCTGTGAGTCCTCTTTCCGGTGGGGTAAATCTACAGATTCTATAGATCGATACATGGTGATCAATGGCGAGTTCTTATCTATTTCTTGTGGTTTCTCCTCAATTTAATCTTGTTTTCCCCTCATTATTCTTAAATTTATATGGTGTCTGATCTCCATTTTCTAATAGAGTTTATTTTTTCTTGTTTTCTGGTGTGTTCATGGCATGATGTCCTTGAGAGATCGTATTTTCCTTGGGGGATATGTGATCAGTGATTCATGTTGTTGTTCTATTTTTGTTTGAGGAATGATGAAATCATTGATCTAGGGTATTCGTTGCTTTAACTTTTTATGTACATGAAATGTTATGCTTATCAATGTATAATCCTTTGGGTGATGGTGGAATTAACCTAATTAAATATTTAATCTGATTAAATAATGAATCTGGTTTATGTTTGTAGTGATTATATGTGTTTTTCACCGTGATAATGGGTTTCCCCATGTTTTTCTAAATAGTGTGAAATGTATGATATTCATGTTAGCATGTTTTTTTATGATTGGGTTAAATTGTTTAATTTAATGGGAAATGGTTATTAATGAAAAGATGGAAATAATTAATTATATATTGATTTAAAGAGGAATATTGAATGATCCACTAGTTCTTATGATTTTTTGGTAATCAAAATGATGATAATGGTATATTTAATTAAAAGTATTCTTCCATGTGTTAAAGGAACCTGGAAAACAAACCTGAATCTAGTAATTCTAAATAATAATAATAATATTAAAGGCATGTTAAATGATAATTGTTCCTATAGATTTTGATCAAATTGGTTTTGATGCTGGAGAGAATATTAAATGATTTAATAGCTTGTTTTTGCTACTGACTTAGGTTAACCTGTATATGTAGATTGTCGTAATCGAATCAGTTAATTCCATATGAAATAAGAACATATTTTTTTGACAAAAGTAACTGTTTGGGGATGAGAGAGCCCATTTTTTATGAAAGCTAAATAACTATTTTTGGGAGCTGAGTGAGCCCATTTTTTTTATTAAAGATGATTGATTTGTTTTTAGGACTTTGTTTTCTCTATTGGATCTATTTTTATCTACTACCTTATTTTTTTATTTGGAGTTGAACCTTGTGATGTAACGTAATGTGATCCTGGTATGGCTACTAACTAATGAGATATGGGCAGAGAGGAATGGGTTTTTGTTGCAATTGATTCCTAAGACGGTGGGATGCATGGTAATATACATTATGGTGTTGAGGATGGCACCAAGTTTACATCACAGATTGAATCTAGGATTACCCATTTTAATGCTTAAGACTGATTCTTACTATTAACGTGAATGTACCAAGTAGGATATATGTGATCATTGAGAGGTGAAGGGGTTGATTCCACGATGTCTTTCTGTTTTTGTTTTATTTCTTGTAAAACATATTTTTCCTCCAGTTAATGATTTATATCTTTGTTGAAAACAAAATAACAAGGAAAACCACATGAATATAAGAAATTACATGGTTTAATACTCAAAAGGTGTATCTAGTCCTTGGAATTGTTTTCAAATAATTCAGTACAACTCAATCCACAAGAGAAAAATCCTTTTATATGGTTATAATAAGTAAGGGATATCCTTACACTTGTGTTACAGGTTTATCAAAACAATAGTGCATGTTATTTTCACACAAATAAATTATGTAACAAATATTTCATAACACAAGAAACTATAAACAATGGGTTTAGAATTTTTTTCATTTTGCTACTCATACAGACTTCTCTTTTTCTCTTCTTGGAAAACCATCTTCTCCACTTTCTTACCTATAATTAAAGAATAACTTCATTCTTCTTTCTTTGTTTGGAATTTTCCCATCCCGAATCTATATATCCTAAATTTATCCATCTAGAATTTTATTATCCTAATTTTTTTACATCTTGAATCTATCTTTCATGAATCTATCCTTTCAAAAATCTTCTATCATGAACTATAATTTCCTAAATATATCCATCCAAAGTCGATCTATCCCAAATTTGTATGTAGAGAATATATCATTCTGGAATCTTTCTATATTATATTTTCCCATATAATTCTTATTTCTGATAATATATTCTTTCTCATCCATAATGTTCCTTGGTTGGAAACAACATTCTCAAAAGTCTTTTAGAAGTTCGTTTAGAATGTATGTTCAAAACTAATTTTTCATCACTTACACCTTTTTTATATGAGTGTAGTCAAACCTACATACTCATACTTTCATATTTTATATAGGTTCTATCAAAATACAATAGGTGATAACTGTAATTTATTTTCTTGCTTAAATGGAAAATCAAATTTCTAAACTCTTACTGGAACCATTCTCAATTTGAGACATTCACAGCCTTCAGTTAATCATCCATAAAACTAAATGAGAATCATGATTTTCCACATTGACTTTTGGAACAAAAAAATACTAGATTATCATAGTTACATTTTATATCATTAAAAATATTTCATAAATAAACTCAGTTCACAAATGAATCATATGGAATTTATCTATTAAGAATTTTTCCATTCTTAATTTTTCCATCCTAAATTTGAATTTCCTCAATTTTTCTATCATGAATTTGTTTGTTCTGGATTTTTCTATCTTGAATTTACATGTTTGGATTTTTTTTATCCTAAACTTGTGGATCTAGAAATTTAATGTTTGGATTTTTTTTATCCAAAATTATGTTGTCCTGAATGTGACCATCCAAAAAAATATTTCCAGAAAGTTTTCAATATAGTTTCTATTCTTCCGAAAGTTTTATTTTTCTATTAGACTTCACAAATATCCATAAGAAACATAATTATTCCATAGCTTCAAATATTCTAAATCATAGATGACTTCATAAAATACATAAACATCTTAAGAAGGAAATTTGTAAACCTAGAGAAATTTATCCACCATTATTACAAATGTAAGTACCATGAGATTTCCTAACACTTGATGTAATAATTTATCATAATAGATAATATTCATCAAATTTTATTTTCACCACCTAATTTATATAGTAACATTCTGCTCGGAATATTCTGGAAGAAAATTTATCCATTATTTTTTTCAAAAATATCTTAATGAGGCATTTTCCAATCCTTTTCCAAAAATTTATTTTGGAAATTTCATTTGATATTTTTCCACAACATTATAAGTAAACTCCTTCCAATATGTTTCCACACATTTATAAATGAAATATCATACGGTAGTCTCCATTTTCTTAAAAATTCATCTGATATTTTTCTTAAAATTTCATAGTGAAACTCCATCATGTTTCTCTATAAGAAAACCATACAAAGTGATGTGAATTTTTTAAATAAAAAAAATTCAACCATTTATATCAAACCTTATTTAAAAAAAATCCAACCCAAATTATTCTAAACAACATCTAGATCCTTAAAAAACTATTTCATCCGACATGGTCCCAATAATCTACCCCTTTAGATTTTTTGTTCATCCAAGAAACAAAAAATACTAAAACTTTGTAACATAATCAACTAATTACATATAAAATAATTATAAGAATCTATGAGATAATGTGCTGTAGTAGTCAAGAATCATTAAATAACAACGCAATGTTTTCTATAGGTAGTAAATTATTAAACTTTTTCTTACACACTTCCTCAAACATTAAATTTTCATAACTGTTCACTTTTTTTACAAGAACAACAATTCCTATATCCACTTCAACTAACTATTAAAATATTTAACACATGATAAAAATCACATGTTACCCCATTTAAAAACTTTCCATGATATATTCCTTTTTAAAAGATTTAAGTGCATACCAATGTATAGATTTAGGTCAAAAAAATTTTCCCCCCATGAAAACACTATCCTATGACAAGATGAGAGATGAAAAAAATACCCATACCTTATCCTTGAAGAGAGGAAGATTGGATGACCATGTTCAACCTCATAATGTAAAATGTTTCCTTAGACAATGGTTTATGAAGATAATCAATATTTAGTTCATTATTCTCCACATTCTATTTGATTAAGTGATATTTGATATAAATATTTTTTGAAAGATAAATTTTCAGTGTATTTTTAGGAAGATATTTAGCACATTGATTATCACAACCCAAGAGTAAGGTTATCCTAAATTTTACTAATATGACATCAAAATGAGTTTTTATCCACATGAGTTGTGTAACAGCATGAGTAGAAGAAATTTGTTAACCTTTGGTTGTAATGACAGTTAAATAATTTAGCTTCTTTGTATGACAACTCACACAACTTTATCCTAAAAAAACTCCACTATATGTGGATCTTGTATCATCAACAATTCCTACCAACCAGAATCGATATAAATCAATCAACATATCTTTCCTAATATGTAATATTTTATACCAAAATCTATTTTTCCTTTGATGTATCTAACAATTAATTTTCCTACCATGAGATTATGTTTTTTAGATAACTTTGAAATATTGAACATACAGTAACAACAAAAACAATATCTCGCCTTGAAAGCTATATATATTATAAACTTCCAACCAAATTCATAAAATACATAAGATCATGTTCCTAACCTTATCCATATTTTGATAGCATGGTTCCCACTAAAATTGGTGCATAAACTGGTTTTGAATCTTCCATTCCAAACATCCTTATATGTTCTTTAGCGAACTAATATTGGGATATAAAATTATATTTCTTCTTTTGTGATATTTATAAGGAATAATTTTTTTTATTTCCTTGAGATTGGAAATTTAAAAAATCTTCATCATCTAATCAGAAAACGTTTAACAAGTGTCATCATCTTTTCTAGAAAATATAATATCACGAACAAAAACAATGGTAATGAGGGGAACATCTTGTTTTTTATTGATACAAAGATTACAATCAACTCTTCCTTTCTTGATGTCCAACATACTTATGTGAGTTTCCAATTTGGAATACCTATCTCGTAGAGATTTATTTATCTAATATAAATCTTTCTTCAACTTACACATGTAACATTCATCTTTACCAACCACAAATCCACATGGTTGTTCAAAATTAACATTTTCATTGAGCTCTCTATTATAAGAATATGAATTTACATCCAACAGAAAAAATTTATAAACATGATATACAGTGATATAAACAAATATCATAATTTTTCATAATTATTCTAATTGTTTAAAAGTATCATCAAAATCAGTTACATTAATTTGTGAGTAAAATTTATAAATAATTCATGATTTTTGTCTAATCACATCACCATATTTATTTAACTTATTTCAAAAAACCCACTTTGTACCACTCAAATTTGTTTTGTTCGGTTATTAGTATATGTTCAAAAGTATCATTATTCTCTAATTGATCCAACTCTTCATTCATAGAATCAATCCACTCATTATTCTTATAAGATTTATATACATATTTTTTATTAACCAATGAATATAAAGAAGCATATAAAATAGAATTTAATGATCTTCCTATTTGAAACTATTTTATTGATGTACAACGATGTTACGAACTTCAACCTATTTACTCTACATAGGATGAAATGTAATAAGTTGTTCCTCATAACTTGTGATATTTGATTTGAATACTCAAATTTTGAAATATCAATATTGTTACTATAATTAAGAAATCTTTCATATTTCTCAACTGCTACCACCTCATATTCCAAATCTGCATTAGTTTTAAAATATTCTTATTATATTTTTGAAGATATTTTATAGTTTTATGTAAAAATATCATTAATTTTACTATATTAAAACATATATATCCTTTACCATTAAATAATATCTAATAAATATCCAATCAACATATCTTTGATCAAACTTCCCAAGATTTCCACCCTTAAATTTTACAATGCAAGCACTGGCACATACCCTTATGTGTTTTAATCATGGATTTTCATTATAAAATATTACATAAGAATTAATAGTAGAGTTTGGTCTATATAAAAATTTATTCTGAATATAAACTACTTCCATGATAGATTACATCAAAAAATAATGGGATGTATCATATTCAGTCACCATTGTTCATGCCAGTTCAACCAAATTTTTTTTTTCTTTCTATAATACCATTTTTATGTGGTTTGTATGTTTCACTAGACAAATGAATAATTCCATATTTTTTAATATAATATATGAATTAATAATTTTTAAATTGTATAACATTATTAGTTTTCAACTTATTTACATAATATCCAAATTCTCTTTTACTCTTCTCCTGAAATCCTTTAAAAAATTTGGGGCCTCTAATATATGTTTTAGAAAAATAATACTTGTAATTAAAGTAAAATAATAAATTAATGACATGATGTACTTATATTAATGTATTTATTTTTTACTAATTGGTCCACCTATATCATAGTGAATCAGATCCATCAAATTATAAGAACATATATCAACTTTCTTATGAACTCAGTTTGTTATCTTCCATTTTTGCAAATTTAACTACAGTAGTATCTTCTTCTTTCCATATCAATAAAATTAGGAATAATACCAATATTTTTAAACCTTTTCATATTACACTATAAAATTTTCTCTATACTATTATTCTATTGTTGATTTTCATCCATAATGCTCAAATAACATGAAATTTCCGCACTACGAACTTGATTAAAATCCCCCTTGGTTCATCGGACTTTCATAAAAACTTTTCCATATTCAATAATTTTCACTAAAAACAATATTTTCTAGAAATAAACTATATTAAAATTATCACAATGTTTTGAAAAACTTAATAAGTTTTGTTTCATCCCATCATCAAAGAAGTCTTTTTTGGATCACAAATTTTTCTTCCCCAATAATTATGTATAGTAATTTCCATAAGTAATTGTAAACTTCATTAAAATATTTCACATTTTTCAATAGCTTAAAATACCATATAATATGTAAAGAGAACCCACTTTTTAATACTATGGTCATTCTCATTTTATATATTTGAGAGAATTTTCAACAACAAGATCTTTTTTCAATTCCTTTTTCATTATTAACATCTAGAATCTGATATTTGTTTTAAAAAAACCATTGTGATGGAAACATGAAAAGACATCCTTTTTCTATATTTCCAGGTTGTTTGTATATTTCAAAAATATTATACAAGGGTTGGATTCTGTTTTCAATCCTCACAAAAACATTTTCATGTTACCTTCTTTTAGTTGGTTGACTCCCCCACAAATATTTTCTCCTGGTTCTTCTTGGTTCACTGTAATGTTGGTGATTAAACCAACATATATGTGATGTATTCTCAAATACTCTACAATTCCCGAAATAACCATAAAAAGGATGTATACCTTTTTATATTTTTTTATTTTCATCCTCTTTATTGCCTTAAAATTTGGCATTTCATTGTACAGAAAAGTTTTAGTCACTTCATGATACTTTCATCTAATTCTCAACAGATGTACCAGTAGTATAAACTATTCATTCAAATTTTGAAACCTTATTAACATCATGTTTTTCAACTTCATTTGTTTTAGCTAAGTACATCTCTTTCTAAAATTTTTCATTCTTTTTAATTGATTCATATTCATTAGAAACCATTGAAGATGACTTTTTGGATCCTTTATAGGTTAAAACATCTCATAACTCTCAATAAAATTTTTAACTAGGTTTTGAAAATTTGAAATTAATTTATAAACTTTAAGAAGATTTTGTTGAGTAAGTTATAACCCTTCCTCCATTACATACAATTTCTCTTCAAGATTCAAATGGATATTTTTTCTTATCATCAAACAAAATTTTCTGATTATCAATCTTTATAAGAAATTTTTATTTTTCTTTAATAACATTTTCGTGATTTTTTTCTATATTATTTCCATTTTTAAATTTTTTGAACTCCCTTTCAAGCATTCCAATACTTTGAAAACATTATTTAATATTTCTTTTTATCATAAAACAAAACTAGGTTTATTATTCTTTTATATTACAGCATTCATCGTTGGTGAAATTTTCATCATTCAATTTTGAAATAAAATTATTTTTAGAAAAAATTTCACTAATGTTTTTATATTCTTATTCATTGTTTCGTATTCTAAATCTTTATAAAAACAAATATCATTATTCCAGTAATCCTTGATAAAATAAAACAAAAATGTGATGATAAAAAATTTCCTGATGCAGGCTTATGGTACATGGATTCTTAAATATCTCTAATTACTCGTGTAACGTCTTGACTCCTATTACCCAGAGCTGGTTCTTTATTACATAAAATTGGAATGATTATAAAAAATCAAGTCCCAATGGACCGATCGGTTTAGAAATCTTGGAAAATACATTACATACATGACTGTTACATACCCCATTCAAACATAAAACACAAAATAAATAATCATTTGATTACTCCATTAGTCCCCAAACATAAACCTACATATCAATCATAAAACTCTTCTTGTAATCCTTGGAAAACAACACATAATAAAAGGGGTGAGCTCAGATTCTCAGTAAGGGTAAATAATTTAGTTGAAGATATAAATCTTTAAGGAAATATGTGTAAAAAACAATATCCATTTAGACATACACTTGAACATAATATGGAAAAAATAAATCAAACCTTCCCATATAAACATGCACGTGGATATTCTACCAGTAGAACAATCACATTTAATAACTACTTTCAAAACTAGGGAATGCATAATTTTAGACATCATAATCATATAGTCAAGGCCCCTTTCCAAGAATACAAAAAAAAATTCAAGGCCTTGTGCCAATACACTAATTTTCTCATGATACCTATTGATGCGTCGAGGGGCTATAGCGGGCCCCGCCCATCACTTAATAATTATAATGAATTCCTCATATGAAAATGGTAAAAAATAACCTAAATATTCATATTAAATCTAGAATACAAAATGTCAATACTTTAACCGTAAACCATGAATGGTATAAAAACAACACTTCCATATCATAACGCATTCAATTATATTATAATAAATAAACCTCAATCATGAATAATAACCAATAAAGGATGTTTACATAGATTATAATTATTTGTAAAACTATTTGAGAGAATATATATTTTTCATGAAATCATTTAGAATTCATAAAATTTAGAAAGCGTAACATTTAAAAGACATTTTTGAATCAAATTGTCTCATACCACATTGAAACTTTTTAAGGGAATTAATATTTTAAAATATTTAGTTTCAAATAAATAAAACCTTAAAACCATTTTGAAAACATGAACATTAATGAGAATGACTTAGAAGAAAAAATATTTAAACCATTTAAATTTATGTTTTAGTTAAAGAGTCTGCTAAAAAGAATCCTTTTGAAAACACTTTTAGGAAACATGGTCATGGATAATAAATATCTCCCAGTAAAAAATTACACATATAAAATCTTGGATAATAATGACATTGTGAAATTAATTTTTACCTTATACATTTCCTTAGTCAAGGGTACATTAACCTCATATATAATAGTTAAATCATTGTAATTAAATTATACCGGAACAACATACATAAATATGATATCATATATGATATTTTAATATTACTTTATTAATAATATTTCAGTAGTATCATTGTTATGGGTGTTAACTAATTCGTTTTCCTATACATAATTTGTTACATAAGTCATGTTTTTCATGTTTGTTATGGCAGAATGTTTTTATGTATAACCCTATATTAAAAATGTTCTAGTTATTAAAATGTGAATTTAACACTTTTTACTGTTGTTTAAATAAAATATAACAAATGTCCTAATCTAATCCAAGTGGATAAAAAAGGATCATATTTTTTTCCTAATATTTGTTTTTTGTATAAACTAACATATACTATATAATTAGGACATGTTTTGGGGTAATTATAATTTCATTTTTAGCATTAATTACCCTATTTACTTTTAATTGTGGTAAATAAAAATAAAAAAGTTACTATTTAAAAAAAAATATTTTCATCCCATTGAATCACATTTAACATACTGATGACACCCATTTTTATTTTATTTTTTAAATTCAATTCACGGAAGCAGTAAAATTATGTTTTATGCAATTTTGCAAATGTGCATAGAAGGTGGGTAGGTATAAGAGGTTAAAAAAGTTCAATAAAATTTTATATGTCTAATATTATTTTAAAATGACTCTAATGAATTAAATTGGACTAATTTATTTATTATTTATCTATTTTTCCTTCAAGATAAATTTTTAATTAAAAATATTTTTTTAAATGAAAAAATTGGTTTTTATCTACAACGTATTGTTTTTCACTATTCATAAAAAATTGAATGTTTTCACAAAAATACCAAAAATTCAGCCAAAGATAATTTTGATATTCCAAATTCAAAAATGATTTCAATTTAATAGAATTAAAAATAGATAAGATTCATTAATTAATATAAAATTAATTCCCACTTTCAAAATGAGAAAGCAAGGTTTTATGAAGTAAAAACTTTCAAAAGACTGACATGTGTTTATGTACAATTTAAATGCAAAATTACATCCAATGACCTAAATTATATTAAATGATAAAAATATAATCAAATGATAATTTAAAACCACTGAAATTTATAATTCAACACTATAAGTTATTTAGATTAAAATAGTAGTTTTTAATTAAAACTTATTATTTTTTATTATTCTTCAAAATTTGAAAGTTATCATAAAAGTACCAAAAATTTATAGAAACAAATTTTTTTTTGTAACTATTAAAAATAATAATTTAATTAAATTAAATTTATTACAAAAAAGTGTCAAATATTGGATTTAAAAGGGTTCACCATTAGAAGGCGGAAAAGCTGTAATTTTTGAAAAATGCATATTTTTTATGAAAAAATGAATTTGTCATTATATTATGTCTACTAAACACTATACATGAATGTTAATATTATATATGATATATATAAAATTCAAAATGTGGTAAATACTATTCATAATCACTTTTTAAATGACTATTTTGATAGGTCGTGATGAACTTGAACTCGATGTTACATGTAGTGCAAGATATTGAATTACTTTAAAGATATATTGTAATATTAATTCTTGGGGTTGTACATTCTCCCCTAATTCAATAAATTGCATCCTCACAATTTTTAATTGTTCCTTGAAAATAAAAGGATGAAAATAGAAAACACCTTTGTGGGAAAACCAACATCAGAATGTGGGTTAATAAAATTTTCACTTAATAAAGTGTAAATGGAAATGAAAATGTCACCACAAAATTATGATTTTGAATAGAAGAAAATTGGTGGAAATTAGAGACACATAATTAGAGAAAAAATGTAAATATTTATAGGTAGTTATTGAGGTCATCAATCATAAACAAGTGAACAATAAATGTAAAATTGAGGTCCTCAAATCCATAAATCTCTGATGATGATTTAAAATATCAAAGGTTCAACAAAACATAATGTATTAGAATAACAAATTTTTGGTTTTAATATCCTTTTCCTAACATTTAATGGAAAAATAATACTTGAAATGTATAGTTCTATCCATTAACTAATTTCTACCACAAACTCATCTTTCACTACAAAAGATAACAGAACTCAAAAATATTCTATTTATCTTAATCGTATAGGGTTTCAAAAAAAATAATTTATAATTTATCTATGAGACCATTTTAAAAAATAAATTATACAAACCAAGACATCATGTATGTTAATGGTAGGTGATACACCCTTATCACCCTTCAGTTGTAGGTTCAAGTCTCACGGCCTTGCCGGTCGCGATGGGATGTCGCCCATCCTCCAGGTTGTCCTTTTTATAAAAATCCAAAAATAATATTAAGTAAATAATTTCACCATAAACAATAGTATCAAATTTCAAAATTAATTCATTCCAACCTTTTGAATTATAAAAAATAATTTTGTCTCAACTCACAGTCCAAAATTTATAAGGAAGGGAAACATATTGAATATCTCTTTTTCCACATAATAACATGTGAATACCTTCATCACGTTTTCTCTTAAAACATGGTAACACCCTTAATTACCATAAAATCATATTTATTACATTTATTCTCCCTTATTCCTTATAGAATAATGGATATACTCTTAATATCCAAAAATGTTCTAAAATCCAACAATGATGGAATAAAAAACTATTAATTAGTTTCAAGGTAGTCAATAATATTCAATATAATTTGTCCATATCAATCATATCTTATTCTGAAATCATTATCTACGTTTTAGAAACATATTAAGGGTTATATTTCCCCCAACCATATATTTTACAAAATGTTTAACTTGAGGCTGTGTTACTTTACATGGTACCATAAAATATCAAATACTTAATGAAAACATACTGCAGTATAATCCCTATATACTTTATAATTATTATAACTTGTACATCATTAATACAATACTCAAATGAAAAAAATATTTAATAACAACTTAACAAAACTAATCATTTCTCTTCATATTTAAGTAGTATCATATCTTGATTATTATTCCGTAGCATCATTTGAGGTACAGTCTCATGATTGAGACATTGATTCACGTAGTGTCCCAACTCCTTGCGGATGAAACATTGTACATTTGAAACCTTTTTCTTACCCTTATAATCTCAAACTTGGTGTCTTTTTTCTCCACACTTATAACAAACTCTAATTCCTTTCAACCAATTAATAAGTTGATTCTTTCCATAGTTATCACATGTGGGAAAATCCTTTATTCACTTTTTCCCTTTATCCATATTTTTCTTTATCAACATCTTCTTCTCTTTCTTCAATTCAAAACCATAGAACTTAGATAATTCATTACTTATCTTATTATAAGGCCCCTAAATTAAAAATTACTTAATCTTGAGTTATTTCAAGAATACACGTTAAGGATCATTTTAGGTTTAGATTTTTAAAGATTTAGAACATAAATCATGCATTACATTCCACATTTAAACAAAGTGGTTACATAAAAGATAGTACTAATTTTCCCCATCAACAGAAACATATTTAAAAGAAAACATGGATACTTTCTTAACACTTCCTTTCCACTATCATCAAATCATTTAGCTTTCCCTTGACCTGTGAAAAACATTTCAAATACATGGGATGAGCATAAAAAGCTCAGTAAGGGATATAAAAATACGGAAAGGAAACATTAGTACATGTATACATAAGAATCAATGAAATTTTACTTTACTCATAAAACATAAGCACGTTATAATAACTCATGAAATCATATGATTTATGAATAACTCATATAAATCATAAGACATAAAGGTAACTTGAGGCATTCATAACATTCTTACTTAGGGAGTAACCCACATAGTTACGTTTGAATACCCATAACAGTATATTCCCTAAATCTCTTTGGAGAAACCTTAACTGTTAACCCCTTAGTATTACCAAATGCATTGGAGAGCTATATCAGGCTCACCCACCCTTAGTTTATCAAGGAAACCACCAGTCATCATAAACAATTTCCAAGAACCATAACATAATCGTATCACATAAAACATGTATAAAGGAAACATAACATTTCCACATTTCAATCACAAGATATAAATAACACATTGATATAATAAAAACATTATCAAAACCATTTTCAATACCATAATAAAAGAAAATTAAAACATGGTATTTATTTTTTTTATTTAAAAACGTCATGGCTTGTTGAGGAAGCTGAAACTCAAATATTGGTCATGGCGGCGGAGAAGTCGTTGTCACCGCATACCTACAACAAGAAAATATTCCTTTTTTCATTTAGTAAAATGATTCGTATTAAAATATTACTTTTGAATAACGTAAAATTCAAAGGGTTTTATACACTGTATAAAATAATGTTGTGTATAAAATAATATATGCCTCAAGGAAAGGAGATTGAGACGAAGTCCCATACCTCGGGTCAGATTTGACTTGATCGTTCTTTAACCTCATTAATAATAAACATGAGTTAATTTATACTTTCTAAATAACCATTTTCAAGTTCATTATTCCTTTTTATATCACTTATGTTTTGAACACTATGTAATTATTTAAATTAATAATGGTCGTTCTGCCGATCATTGGTACTTGAGTAAAAAATAAACTCTTTATAGTTACAAGTTTTTCATGTATCCATTATCCCCAGAGTTATATTCATGATGTAGATATCATATATATCATATATATCCAGTATATACATGCATTTATAATATTACATAACATTTAGAGGTAAGAAATGAAATGCGTCGTTCATGGAGACGGTAAGTAGTACGTACGCATAAACACTACTTTCATTTATATTTCGTATTTTATGGAATGAAATCATAATGATATAAAGTTATATTATAATTCCAGTATAATATCATATATTATATCATTAACTCCTTCTTTTATATTTCCCACATATGGCATTAACGAATCAAATCACTTTGAGGGGCGGTAGTCCCCACTTCCTAAAATGAAGATATCGCGTTTACCCATAATGGAAACCATAAATGTATGAAAAAAATGAAGAATACAGAAGCTTAAAGAAACCATAAACATATTATATATCATATATAAATATATTTTCATCTTAATGGACACCTATTCAGGTTTTATAAGAATATTGAACAATCATCGTTTCATGAGGCAGAAATTCACCATCCATAGAAACAGTATTCTCTTTAACCATTAGATGAAGGTGTGTGTAAGTGTAGCTAGAATAATTATTATTAAAACATCCTAGTATATTTAATATACTGGTTTTGTTACAAAATAAATTAATAAAAAGAGTTTAGGTGGTTGGAGAAGCAATATAAAACAAAACAACATTAGAGAAGACTTTACCTTTAAATCGGGTAACTCTTCATGGTTGGAACCAAAATGGTTTCTTGAAGATATTTCTTCCTATGTTAAGGCTTCTAGGATGAAGAGAGGGATGTGGATAGTTAAAAGGGCCAGATCGTGGACGATCCAAAGGCTTGAGAAGTGTGGGTAAGGAGGTAGAGGTGGGGGCCTTTTATAAGAGGAGAAGAGGGGCACTCTTGGAAAGTTATAAAATGTTACTTTATATTAAAATGTGTATCGGATTTTAAAGGTCCCAAATTGACATATTTAGAGGATAATGTGATAATGGTTCAAAATATAATCATAAAATAGGTCTTTTACAAGTGCAAGTCTTAGATTTTACATTATATTTTCTTTTTATTTAAATCATTCATTAATGAGGTAATCGCTGCATCATCATGATGACATAAATAATTTAATTTATTTAATCTCCAAAAATTATAAAGAAAATTATACGATGTAGTAATTTTTTTAGCTTTCCAATTAATATTTATAGTCTAAGAGATAATTTATTTACACAAAATTAAATTTTTTTTACACAGGTGATACATTCTTTAGTGATGTTCTCCTTTCTATAAAAATAAAAAGATAAAGCTTCAATTTCACCCAAAAGTGATTCCATGTGGTCCCTAAGTTTGGAACAAGGCATCCCATGGTCTACCATGACACAAAAAGTAGCAATAGGACACATTTTGGGGTAATTTTGTATTATTATGATATTATTTTATTATCCTCAACTACCCGCTTACTAATTAATCCAGATAATTAATGATAATTACCGTCGTTACTATTCATAATGTGCAAAAACAAAAGAGTCTTAATTAAATTATTTGGACCTTATGATTCCAAATATGGAATCCATTTTACCAAATTCCAAACATATAAATTGAAATAATGAATTTAAAAATAATTCCCGTTGTCAAAACAAATAGCGGGTTTTTTTCAAAACAATATCAATGAAAAGTTTGGCACTTTTTTATGCCAAATTCCAAAGTGAAATTAATTCTAATGAACACAATTAGATTAAATGGTAAAAATATATTCTAATTACACTTTAAAACTAATTAAAAAGATAATATAACCATATAATTAAATTATATGAAAAAGTAGTTTTGATGTAAAATGCAGTATTTTTCACTATTCATTAAAAAATGAACATGGTCAGAAAAATACCAAAAATTTATCAAAAGTAAATTTCAATGTCATAATAATAAAGAATAAGATTATTTTGACAAATATAGCTTAGAAAATTGTCAAAATATATATTTAAAAATGGTTCGCCATTAAAAGGGGGTAAAACAATCTTTTAAAAATATTGGAGAATTTTATGCTTAAGATTGGATTTATTCTCATTTTAAGCCTCTAAAACCACTATCTAATTCGTAAATAGGCATAGATAATAATATCTATTATTCATTACTTATTTGGGAAGTTACATCCTTCCCCCCTTTAAAAAATTGTTTCCCCGCAATTTATTTACTTATTGAATATGTGGGGGTATTTATCCCTCATTGCATTTTCATATTCCCATGTTGCCTCTTCAATCATGTGGTTTTTCCACAAAACCATTAGTTGATGAATCAACTTATTCCGTAACACTTTCTCCCTGTGGTCAAGAATCTCGGCTAGTTGTTCCTCAAAAGATAGATTCTGTTCCAACTAAACTACCTCTGGACTCAAAATGTAACATCCAGGTAAATAAAGAATAAAAAATTTTCATATTTATTAATATTTACGAATTAAATATTAATTTTACTTTAAAGGGGATGCTATGTCCGATAGCGTACCTGATACTCAACAAAGAGTTTCTTTGAAATCTTACGTTGCACACTTGTAATGTAATAATATTATTTTAAATGGTAGTTAACACGTAGTCGTAGTATTGGCGAGAATGAATAGAAATAACTAGAATATGATTTTATATGTTTTTTAATTTTTTTTATATTTATCCAATAAATGATAAATGATTAAAATAAGAAAAGAATTCAATTTTAGGCATATATACTCTAATTTTCACTAAAAGGTCGAACTATCACCTTTTGATGGAGAACCCTCTTTAAATATAGTTTTGGTCACTCTTATACATTCTATTGGACCAAAAAGACTCTTCTATGGAATCGGGACATCAAAATTTACTTTGTGTGAATTTTTGGTATTTTTCCGATAAAGATCATTTTTTAATAAATAGTGAAAAATGTTGTATTTTAATTCAAAACCTCTTTTTAATATAATTTTTTTATTTGATTAGATTATCTCTTGAATTGGTTTTAAAGTTCAATTAGAATATATATTTACCATTTAATCCAATGGTGGTCATTTAATTTATTTCACTTTGAAATTGGACTTAAACTAGTGTCAATCTTTTGAAACATATTGTTTCATAAAAACACGCTATTTGTTTTGACATGGGAATTAATTATTAAATTAACTAATGCAACATATATGTTTTGAATTTTGTAAAATATAAATCATTTTCTAATTCGGAATATCAAATATAGCTTAGGTTGAAGTTTTGGTCTTTTTCTGAAAAACCTTAATTTTTGATGAATAGTGAAACCACAATGTGGTAGTTACAAAAACTGATTTTTTTGTTTAAATGGAACTTTACCTCTTCTCTAATTTGAATTTCAAAAATCCAATATAAATTATTTTCATTAAGAAGTAAAATGTTGTTCAATGGGATTAAAATACTTTTTTTGGTGAATAGTAACTTTTAAGTTTATAATCGCGATTAGAGGTAATTAGTATAATTTAAGGTAAAAATAATGTTTTAAAAATATGAATTGACCTTGAAACATTTCCTACCCTTATTGGATGTTTCATGTCCGAGCAATAAAACTCATAGGTTTATTTTTGGGACCCCATGGAGCCACTTGGGTAAGATAATGACATTAATGCCTTTTATTTAAAGTAAAAGTAAAAATGACACAAACATGTGTTGTTTTACTAAAAAAAATTAAATGGGTTTATACAAGCCTTAATTTTGACTATAAATATTCATAAGAAAGATAAAAATATTTCATACATCGTTATTTTTTACAATTTTTAGACATTAAATAAATTAATTTATTTTTGACACCATGATGATGCAGCGGTTACCTCATTATTTAACGATTTAAATAAAATGAGATGATAATGTATAATAAAAGACCTACACTTGTCAAAAACGTATTGGATGGGTGGAGTTCGAAACCTTATCACCTTAGCCTCGAAATATATAATTTTGGGACCTTTAGAAACCGAAACTAATTTTATAATAAAGTATCTTTTCTTAACTTTCTAGGAGTGCCCCTCCTCTCCTCTTATAAAAGGCCCCCACCTCTACCTCTTTACCCACACCTATCAAGACTTTGGTTCAGACAATCTCTGATCATTTTGTCTCTCTACATCCCTCTACTCATCCTAGAAGCCTTACCTTAAGCAGGAATCTCTTCAAGAAACCCTTTTGGTTCAAACCAAAGGGAGTTACCCGATTTTAAGGTAACGTCTTCACTTGTGCTCTTTTGTTTTATTTTTCTTCTCCAAACCCCTAAACTCTATTTATTCATTACTTTTGTAACAGAACTATTATCCTCAATATATTAGTATTTTGTTATAATAACTATTCGAGCTACACTTACACACACCTATATCTAATGGTTAGAGAACATATTGTTTCCGTGGATGGTGAATTTCTGCCTCACGAAACGACGATTGTTCAACACTCACATAATACCTTCAAAGGTGGTCATTAAGATGTCACTATATTTATATATGATATATAATATTTTTATGTTTTTCTTAAACTTCTGTATTTTTCTTTTATGTCATACCTTTATGGTTTCCATTATGGGTAAGCTCGATATCTTTATTTTAGGAAGTGCAGACTACCGCCCCCTCAAAGTGATTTGATTCGTTAATAACATATGTTGTATGTGTAAAGTATAGATTTATTGATATTATATATGATACAATACTGTAATTATAATACTATTATGTATCATTGTGTTTTAATTCCATTAAATATGAAATAGAAATGGAAGTAGCGTTCATTCGTACGTACGACTTACCATCTCCATGAACGGTGCATTTCATTTCTTACCTCTAAATGTTATGTAATATTATAAATGCATGTTTATACTGGATATATATGAAATATATGATATCTACATCTTGAATATAATTCTGGATATAATGGATATTTTACCCCATGAACAACTTGTAATTATAAAGAGTTTACTTTTGACTCAAGTACCCTTGATCGACAAAACGACCATTATTAACATAAGAAATTACATAGTGTTCATAACATGGTAATAAGTGATATAAAAGGAATAATGAACTTGAAAAAGGTTATTAAGCAAGTATAAATTAACTCAAGTTTATTATTCAGGACGTTAAAGAACGATCGAGTCAAGTCGGACCCGAGGTAAGGGACTTCGTCTCATTATCCTTTCATTGAGGCATATTTTTTTTATACACAACTTTCTTTTATACGGTGTATAAACCCCTTTGACTTTTAATTTTATACAAAAGGAATATTTTTCTACGAAGCGTTTCACTAAACAACAAAAAGGAATGTTTCTTTTAACGTACACGATGACAATGACCTTTTCCACTGCCGCGAGTATTATTTGGTCTTCGGCTTCATCAACAAGCCGTAATGTTTTTTAAAATGAAATAAATGCCACATACTCTTTAATGTATTTTGGTATTGAAAATGGTTTTTATAATGGATTTTTTATGTCAATATATTTTAGTGATATATTGTGATCGAAATGTGGAAATGTTTTCTTTCCATTATATTTGTTTTATGTCTTATGATTTTATAATGGTACTTGGACATTTGACGGGTGGTTACGTGATAAACCATATGACGGGTGGTGTCGTGAATACTAGGATAGGTGGTTACGTTATAACCTTCAATGAATTGGGTATGGAAGTCGACCGTATGGCTATTCGATTAAGTGATATGTGTCGAAGTCGACCATATGGTTATTCCATTTAAGTATGTTTATGTCCCAAGTTACATTTATATGTTATGTGTTCTTTTTATGGGTTTTATGGTAATATTTTGGTTAAAAAAGTGTAAGTATTGATCTTTTATTTAGTGAAGGGTTTTTACTACATCATAAAGGTGAAAAGTATTACTTTTATAAAGTATAAATGGATTACTTTTTGTTTTGAAAAACTAACAGTTTTCATTCTTTGTGTTTCCCTTACTAAGCTTTTTATTCTCACCCCATGTTTTTTTGAAATTGTTTTCACAGGGCTTAATGTGTAATAGTCTCAAGGATGAGATCAAGGGAAATTCATGCTATATAAATCATGGAACTAGACATGTTTCTTTTTAAGAGTTTTTATTTTTTTGAAAACTTAGTAGAAGTGTCTGCTTTGCAATCTTTTGAGATGTAATAGTTATGATCTAATTCTCTAAAACTCTAAACCTGAAAATATCCTCAATGGTAATTATTCATTTAATTCAAGGTTAAGTAATGTTTAAGGTTGGGGCCTTATAGTTGGTTTCAAAGGGCTGTTTAGACAACTTTAGGAGTTAGAAAATGGTTAAATTATAAATTATTTTATGGTATGACTGAAATGGTATAGCATTTAAAGATTACCATGTGGATTTGCCTAAGTTATTTCTGTGTTCAGAATTGTTTTCCACAGAGGAAATAAGGCAGCAATGTTGGGATGACATCAGGAGGAGGACAACCTTCCAAATCAGCAACTTGAGATGGTCGGAATCGGAACTGAACAGTTTGTTGTAGTGATGGAACAGTTGACTCAGGCTGTAAATAGTGGTGGTATCCATGCACGAGATCAGCTAGATCAACCGCAGAGGAACATGTCAGTGGTGGAACATTTCATGAGACAACATCCCCCATCATTCATAGAATCATCTGACCCCGTGCTAGCTGAAGGGTGGATTAAATCACTAGATAAGATTTTTGATGTCATGGGGTGTTCAGAACATCAAAAAGTTAGTCTTGTTGTTTACCGTTTTGAAGGTGAAGCAGATCAGTGGTGGTCGATGAAGAAAAATATCAGGGATAGTGATGAGATTTATGATCTTCACTGGGATGAATTCAAAGGTATGTTTCTTGAGAAATATTTTCCTAAGGTGGTTCATCTTACTATGAAAAAACAATTCCTATAATTGAGGCAAAAGGATGATTCAATGGCTGCTTATGAAGCAAAGTTCACTCGACTGGCAAGTTATGCCCCAAACTTCATACGAGATCTTGATAGTAAAATCGACCATTTTTACTCAGGGTTAAAGCCAAGGTATCGAAGGGCTTTAGCTTCTCAAGAGTTCAACAGTTATGAAAAACTTGTTCGATGTGCGGAGAAGGTGGAAATGGATTTTGCCGATTATCAGGTGATCTTTGACAAACAACAGAATAAAAGGTCCAGTTGGCAGGAAAAGGGGAAGAATTCATCAAAGAAACAAGGAGGTAAGAAAACCAAATATCCATCCTGTGAGAAGTGTGGTAAAATGCATCCTGGAGAATGTTTATCAAAGTTTGTAAAGTGCTTTCAGTGTGGTAAGTCTAGTCATATTGCTCGTAACTTTAAGGAAGATTATCAAGCAAGCAATGAAAAGCCAGCGGTAATATGTTTTAAGTGTAATGAATTGGGTCATTATGAAAATGAGTGTCTAATGAAGAACTAAACTGAGGGAAAGAAGCCAGGCTACAAGCAGAAAGGGGTGGTGAAATCCATTGCAACTACTTCAACAGATCTTGGGCCATCGAATGAAGTAGTATCATGTACACTGTTTGTTTATTCAGATTATGCCAATGTGTTGTTTGATTCAAGGTCTACATATTATTTAATTTCTGAGTAGTTTTCTAGTAAATTGGAAATTCCATCTCAAGATATGAATCCTGAACTTATGGTAAAAACACCTGGAGGGAATGTTGAGATAAAAATAAATTATAAGAACCTTACAATCCTTGTGTGTGGAAAGAATCTACCAGCAAACCTTATTGTTTTTCCTCTTATAGAGTTTGATGTTATTTTGGGCATGGATTGGATTTCTCTTTATCAAGATAAGATAAACTAGAAAGCTAAAATGGTTTCTTTTCAGAAAGATTTTCAGTCTGTGTGCAAGAATGAACCCTTGCTTTTGATAACATATCAAGAAGTTGAGAAACTAGTAAAATATAGAAATGAATGTTATCGTGCACATGTTGTTAAAAATAAAGGAACTGTTCAGATTAATGATGTGCCAGTGGTAAATGATTATCTTGATGTTTTTCCTGATGAGTTGTCTGGTATTATTCATGATCGAAAAGTTGAATTTACTGTTGACTTAGTTTTTGATTCTAAGCCAATTTCAAAACACCCTTATCGAATGGCTCAAGTTGAACTTTTAGAGTTAAAGAAACAATTGCATGAGTTATTAGATAAAGGTTTCATTCAACCTAACACATCACCATGGGGTTCTCCTATCCTTTTTGTTAAAAATAAATATGGTTCAATGAGAATTTTCCTTGATTATAGAGCCTTGAATAACATTACTGTTAGGAACAAGTATCCTTTGCCTCATATCGATGATTTTTTTGATCAGCTCCAGGGAGCTCAGTATTTTTCGAAGATTGACTTGAGTTCGGGGTACCATCAGTTGAAATCAAAATAAGAAGACGTTCCAAAGACCACGTTCTGTGCTAGATATGGCCATTATGAATCTGTAGTTATGCCTTTTGGGTTAACCAATGCACCTTTTGTATGCATGGACCTTATGAATAGAACTTTCCATGAGTTCTTGCATAAGTTTGTGGTTGCTTTCATTGATGATATTTTGGTGTTTTCTAAAAATTAAGAGGAGCATGAAAGTCATTTAAGGGTTATTTTTCAAACCTTAAAAGAAAAGAAACTTTATGGGAAATTCAGCAAGTGTGAGTTTTGGTTGCAACAAATTTATTTCCTTGGTCATATTGTTTCTAAAGATTGGATAACTATTGATCCTGCAAAAACAAGGGTTGTTGAAGAATGGACAAGACCCACAAATGTAACTGAGATCTGTAGTTTTCTTGGTATGGTAGGTTACTACAGATGGTTTGTTGAAACTTTTTCACGGTTATCTAGTCCAATGACTAAGCTAACTCGGAAGGGAGTTAAGTTTATTTGGACAAAATAAAGTGATGATTGTTTTCAGGAGTTGAAAAGAAGATTGGTGAATGCTCCAGTTTTGGCACTTCCTTCCAGGAATGGTGAGTTTGTTATATTCAATGATTCTTCATTGAAGGGACATGGTTGTTTACTTATGCAGAATGATCAGGTAATTGCATATGCTTCACATCAGTTGAAAACTCATGAGGTAAATTACCCTCACATGACTCGGATTAGCTGCTATTGTTTTTGCTCTAAAAATTTAGAGGCATAATTTGTATGGAGTAAAGTGTGAAACATATACTGATCACAAAATATTAAAGTATATATTCACTCAGAAAGAATTGAACATGAGACAGAGGATATGGTTGGAATTAATCAAGTATTATGATTGTATAATTCATTACGATCCGGGAAAAGAATGTAAAGTGGCTGATGCTTTGAGTCGAAAAAGTAATGCTTCATTAACAATGCTATGTTTGGAATGAGATACTTGGTTTTTGATTTGATGAACTTTGGCATAGAAGTTCTTGGTACAGGATGTACTTCTGTTTTGTTTCAGGTATCTGTGAAATCTTCTCTATCAGACAGAATTAAGCAAGCACAGAAGAAAGACATCGAGTTGCCTAAAAAGGTATAGCTAGTTTAGAAGGGTAATTTGCCTGAATTCAACATTGATAATGATTGTGTTTTGAGATTTGGGAAGAGATTATGTGTGCCTAGTTATTCACAGTTCAAGAATGAGTTATTATGTGAGGCTCATAGTTCCCCGTTTTCAGTTCATCTTGGCAGTACTAAGATGTACAGAGATCTGTGGGAGTATTACTGGGGGGATGGAATTAAAAGAGATATTGCTGATTTTACTGTGAAGTGTTTGACTTGTCAGTAGGTTAAATTAGGGTGGCAGTTACCGAAAGGGATGCTTCAGCCTTTACCAGTTCTAGAGTGGAAATTGGAAAATATATCCATGGACTTTGTTGTGGGTTTACCGAAGACATCTAGAGGTAATAATTTATTCTGGGTTATTGTTGATCGATTGACTAAATCTTCTCATTTACTTCCTATTCGAGATACTTTCTCTCTTGATCAACTTTCTTGATTGTATCTTAAATAGATAGTCAGGTTGTATGGAGTTCCCATATCCATTCTATTTGATCGTGATCCCAGGTTTACTTCTAACTTTTAGAAGGGCCTTCAGAAGTCGTTGGGTACTCAATTAAATTTTAGTACAACATTTCATCCCCAGTCAGATGGGCAGTCAGAATAAACAATTCAGACTTTGGAGGATATGCTACGTGCTTGTTCGATGGATTATCAGGGAATTTGGGACCAACATCTTTCTTTGTTTGAATTTTCATATAATAACAGTTTTCATTCCAGTATACAAATCGCTCTGTTTGAGGAATTATATGGTAAACGGTGTCGAACTCCAACTTTTTGGGATGAAGTGGGTGAAAGGAAGCTGATGGGACCAGAATTGGTAGAAGAGATAGCAGAAAAAGTTCAGTTGATTCAGAAACACATGAGAACAGCTCAGAGCAGGCAGAGGAGTTATTCAGATAATCAGAGGAAGGATCTATCTTTAGAGGTAGGAGATCATGTTTTTCTCAAAGTTTCACCATGGAAAAGTGTGATGCGATTTGGTAAGAAAGGAAAGCTGAGTCCAAGGTTCATTATAACATATGATGTTTTGGATAAAGTTTGATTATTTTTTACTGAGTGGCTTTACCTCTGAGTTTATCTCAGGTACACAATGTTTTTCATGTTTCGATATTGAGAAAGTATATGCCAGATCCATCTCATGTTTTGAGCCCAGAGGTAGTTCAGTTGGAAGAGAATATCTCTTATGAAGAACAATCAGTCCAGATTCTTGGCCATAGAGAGCAAGTGTTTCAGAATAAGGTAATTCACCAGGTAAAGGTTTTGTGGAAAAACCATACTGTTGAAGAGGCAACATGGTAATCTGAAAATGCTATGAGGGATAAATACCCCCACTTATTTTGATAAGTGAATAAAATTGCGAGGACACAAATCCAAAAAGGGGGGAAAGATGTAACATCCCAGGTAAATAATGAATAATACATTTTCATATTTATTAATATTTATGAATTAAATATTAATTTTACTTTAAAGGGGTTTCTATGTTCGATAGCAAACCCGATACGCAACAAAGAGTTTCTTTGAAATCTTACGTTGCACACTAGTAATATAATAATATTATTTTAAATGGTAGTTAAAATGTAGTCATTGTATTGGTGGGAATGAATATAAATAACTAGAATATGATTATATATGTTTTTTAAATGTTTTTATATTTATCCAATAAAAGATAAAGGCTTAAAATAATAAAAGAATTCAATTTTAGGCATATATAGTCTAATTTTCACTAAAAGGTCGAACTATCACCTTTTGAGGGCGAACCCTCTTTAAATATAGTTTTGGTCATTCTAATACATTCTATTGGACCAAATAAAAATCTTCTTTGGAATCGGGACATCAAAATTTACTTTTTGTGAATTTTTGGTATTTTTATGATAAAGATCATTTTTTAATGACTAGTGAAAATTGATGTATTTTAATTCAAAACATCTTTTTAATCTAATTTGTTTATACTATTATATTATCTTATTAATTGGTTTTAAAGTTAAAATAGAATATATTTTTTCCATTTAATCCAATGGTGGTCATTGGAATTGATTTCACTTTGAAATTGGACTTGAACTAGTGTCAATCTTTTGATACATATTGTTTCATAAAAACACGCTATTTGTTTTGACAGCGGGAATTAATTATTAAATTAATTAATGAAACATATATGTTTTGAATTTTGTAAAATAGACATCATTTTTGAATTTGTAATATCAAATATAGCTTAGGGTGATGTTTTGGTATTTTTCTGAAAAACCTTAGTTTTTGATGAATAGTGAAACCACAAAGTGGTTGTTACAAAAAATGATTTTTCGTTGAAATGGAACTTTACCACTTCTGTGATTTGAATTTCAAAAATCCAATATAAATTATTTTCATTAAGAAGTAAAATATGGTTCAATGGGACTAAAATATTTTTTTAGTGAATAGTAAATTTTAAGTTTTTAATCGCGATTAGAGGTAATTAGTGTAATTTAAGGTAAAAATAATGTTTTAAATATATTAAATGATCTTGAAACATGTCCTACCCTTATTGTATGTGTCATGGCCGACCAAGAAAACACATGGGTCGATTTTTGGGACCCTAGGTAGCCACTTGGGTATGATAATGACATTAATGCCTTTTATTTAAAGTAAAAGTAAAAATGACACATACATGAGTCGTTTTACTAAAACAATTTTTAAATGGGGTTATACAAGTCATAATTTTGACTATAAATATTCATTAGAAATCTCAAAATATTTAATACATCATGATATTTTTTTTATAATTTTTAGACATTAAATAAATTAAATTATATAGGACACCATGATGATGGAACAATTACCTAATTATTTAACGATTTAAATAAAATGAGATGATAATATAAAAACTAAGACCTAAACTTGTCAAAAACCAATTGGTTGGTTGTATTTCGACCCCTTATCACCTTATCCGTGAAATATATAATTGTGGGACCTTTAAAAACTAAAACTCATTTTATAAAAAAGTAACTTTTCTTAACTTTCCAAGAGTGCCCCTACTCTCCTCTTATAAAAGGCCCCCACCTCTACCTCCTTACCCACACCTCTCAAGCCTTTTGTTCGGAAAATCTCTGATCATTATGTCTCTCCACATCCCTATCCTCATCTTAGATGACTTACCTTAGGCATGAAGCTCTTCAAGAAACCCCTTTGGTTCAAACCAAAGGGTGTTACCCGATTTTAAGGTAACGTCTTCACTTGTGCTCTTTTGTTTTATTTTTCTTCTCCAGCCACCTAAAAGCTTTTTATTCTTTTCTTTTGTTACAACAACAGTATACTCAATATACTATGATGTTGTTATAATATGTATTCGAGCTACACTTACACACACCTACATCTAATGGTTAAAGAACATACTGTTTTCGTGGACGGTGAATTTCTGCCTCACGAAACGATGATTGTTCAACACTCATATAACACCATCAAAGGTGTCCATTAAGATGTCACTATATTTATATATGATATATAATAATTTTTTGTTTTCCTTAATCTTCTGTATTTTTCTTTTATGTCATCCCTTTATGGTTTCCATTATGGGTAAACGCGATATCTTCAATTTAGGAAGTGCGGATTACCGCCCCCTCAAAGTGATTTGATTTGTTAATACTATATGTGGTATGTATAAAGGATTGATTAAATGATATTATATATGATAAAATACTGTAATTATAATACTATTATGTATCATTATGTTTTAATTCCATTAAATATGAAATTGAAATGGAAGTAGTGTTCATGCGTATGTACGGCTTACCGTCTCCATGAACGGTGCATTTCATTTCTTACCTCTAAATGTTATGTAATATTAAATTCATGTTTATACTGGATATATATGACATATATGATATCTAAATCTTGAATATAAATCAGGATATAATAATTATTTTACCCCATGAACAACTTGTAATTATAAAGAGATTACTTTTGACTCAAGTACCATTGATCGACAAAACGACCATTATTAACATAAAAAATTACATAGTGTTCATAACATGGAAATAAGGGATATAAAAGGAATAATGAACATGAAAAAGGTTCTTAATCAAGTAGAAATCAACTCATGTTTATTATTCAGGACGTTAAAGAACGACCGAGTCAAGTCAGACCCGAGGTAAGGGACTTCGTCTCAATCTCCTTTCATGGAGGCATATTTTGTTTTATACACAACTTTCTTTTATACGGTTCATAAACCCCTTTGACTTTAACTTTTATAAAAAATGAATCTTTTTCTACAAATCGTTTTAATAAACAACAAAAAGTAATGTTTCTTTTAACGTACACGGTGACAACGTCCTTTTCTGTCGCCACGAGTATTATTTGTTCTTTGGCTTCCTCAACAAGCCGTAATGTTTTTTAAAATGAAATAAATATTATATACTCTTTAATGTATTTTGGTATTGAAAATGGTTTTTATAATGGTTTTGTTATGTCAATATATTTTAGTGATATATTGTGTTCGAAATGTGGAAATGTTTTCTTTCCATTATATTTGTTTTATGTCTTATGATTTTATAATGGTACTTGGAAATTTGATGGGTGGTTACGTGATAAACCATATGATGGGTGGTGCCATGAATACCACGATGGGTGGTTACGTTATAACCTCCAATTCATTGGGTTTGGAATTCATCCATATGGCTATTCCATTAAGTGATATGTGCGGAAGTCGTCCATATGGTTATTCTATTTAAGTATGTTTATGTCCCAAGTTACCTTTATATGTTATGTGTTATTTGTATGGGTTTTATGGTAATATTTTGGTTAAAAAAGGGTAAGTATTGATATTTTATTCAGTGAAGGGTTTTTACTACTTCATAATGGTGAAAAGTATTACTTTGATAAAGTATACATGGTTTACTTGTTGTTTTGAAAAAATAATAGTTTTCATTCTTTGTGTTTCCCTTACTGAACTTTTTATGCTCACCCCAAGTTTTTTTGAAATGTTTTTCACAGGGCTTAATATGGAATAGTGTCAAGGATGGGATCAAGGGAAAGTCATGCTATATAAAACATGGAACTAGACATGTTTCTTTTTAATATATTTTATTTTTTTGAAAACATAGTAGAAGTCTCTAATTTGTAATCTTTTGAGATGTAATAGTTAAGATCTAATTCTCTAAAATTCTAAACCTGAAAAGATCCTCAATGGGAATTATTCATTTAATTCAATGTTAAGTAATTTTTAAGGCTGGGTCCTTATACAAAACATAAGATGGATCTGATATGTACTTCCTTAACATTGAAACATGAAAAACACTGTGTACTTGAGATAAACTTGGAGGTAAATCCACTCAGTATGCAACTGATCCAACTCTCTCCAGAATTTCATATGGTCCAATGAACGTTGGACTCATCTTTCCTTTCTTACAAAATCGCATCACAGTTTTCTATGGTGATACTTTGAGAAAAACATGATCACCTACCTCAAAAAAGAGATCCTTCCTCCTATTGTCCGCTTAACTCTTATGCCTGCTCTGAGCTGTTCTTATGTGTTTCTGCATCAGCTGAAATTTTTTTTCCAACTCTTCTACGAATTCCGGTCCCATCAACATCCTTTCACCAACTTCATCCCAGAAATCTAGATTTTGACACTGCTTCCCATATAATTCCTCAAATGGTGTCATCTGTATACTGGAATGAAAGTAGTTATTATAAGAAAACTCAACCCAGGAAAGATGTTGGTCCCAACTTTCCTGATAATCCATTGAACAAGCACGTAGCATATCCTCCAAAGTCTGAATCGTTCATTCTGATTGCTCATCTGATTAAGGATGAAAAGATGTACTAAAATTTAATTCAGTACCGAATGACTTTTGATGGTCTTTCCAAAAGTTAGAAGTGAATCTTGTATCATGATCAGATACAATGTAGAGAGGAACTCCATGTAACCTGACTATCTCTTTAAGATACAAATGGGAAAGTTGATATAGGGAAAAAGTATCTCATATAACAAGGAAGTGAGCAGATTTAGTCAAGCGATCAACAATAACCCAAATTGCATTATTACCTCGAGGTGTCTTTGGCAATCCCACAACGATGTCCATGGATATATTCGCCAATTTCCACTATGGAACTAGTAAAGGCTGAAGCATCCCTTTCGTTAACTGCCACTCTGCTTTAACCTATTGACAATTCAAACACTTCACAGTAAAATCAGCAATATCTCGTTTCATTCTGTCCCACCAGTAATACTCCCGAATATCTCTATACATGTTAGTACTGCATGGATGAAATGAAAACGGAGAACTATGAGTTTCACATAACAAATATATCTTCAACTGTAAATAACAAGGCACACAAAATCTCTTCCCAAATCTCAAAACACAATCATTATCAATGTTGAATTTAGGCAACTTACCCTTCTTAACCATCTCTACCTTTTTCTGAACTCACTTTCTTTCTTCTCTACTTGCTTAATTCTGTCTGATATAGAAGATTTCACTGATACCTGAAACAAAAGAGAAGGACATCCTACACCAACAACTTCTATTCCAAAGTTCATCAAATCCTTAACCAAAGGATCACGCTCCAAACACAACATTGTTAATGAAGCATTACTTTTTCAACTCAAAGCATCATCCACTTTATTTGTTTTTCCTGGATGGTAATGAATTGTACAATCACAATCTTTGATTAATTATAGACATCTCCTTTTTCTCATGTTCAATTCCTTCTGAGTGAATATATACTTTAAACTTTTGTGATCAGTATATATTTCAAACTTTACACCATACAAATGATGCCTCCAAAATTTTAAAGCGAAAACAACAGCAGCTAATTCCAAATCATGTCTAGGGTAATTTACCTCATTAGTTTTCAACTGACATGAAGAATAAGAAATTACCTAATAATTTTGCATTAGGACACAACCAATTCCTTTCAATGAATAATCACTTTAGATAATAAACTCCCCATTCTTGGAAGTTAGTTCCAAAACAGGAGCATTCACCAATCTTTTTTTGAGTTCCTGAAAAAAATCATCACATTCTATTGTCCAAATAAACTTAACACCCTTCCGAGTTAGCTTAGTTATTGGACTAGATAACCATGAAAAATGTCTAACCAACCTTTATTAATATCTTTCCTAACCAAGGAAGCTACAAATCTCAGTTACATTTGTGATTCTTGGTCATTCTTCCACAACCTTTGTTTTTGCAGGATCAACAGTTATTCCATCTTTAGAAACAATATGACCAAGGAAATAAATTTGTTCCAACCAATACTCAGACTTTCTGAATTTCCCATACAATTTATTTTCATTCAAGGTTTTCAATATAACCCTTAAATGTATTTCATGCTCCTCTTTACTTTTTGAAAACACCAAAATATCATCAATGAAAACAACCACAAACTTATCCAAGAACCGATGGAAAATTCTATTCATAAGTACCATGAATACAGCAGGTGCATTGGTTATCCCAAAAGGAATAACTACAAATTCATAATGTCTATATCTTGTATGAAATGCGGTCTTCAGAATATCTACATCCTTTACCTTCAACTAATGGTACCCCGATCTCAGGTCAATCTTTGAAAAATATTGAGCTCCCTAGAGCTGATAAAAAAAATCACCAATTTGAGGCAAATGATATTTGTTCTTAATAGTGATGTTAGTCAAGGATCTATAATCAATTAAAATTCTCATTGAACCATATTTATTTTTAACATATAAAACAGTAGCACCCCATGGTGATGTGCTAGGTCGAGTGAACCCTTTCTCTAATAAATCTTTCAATTGCTCATTCAACTCTAAAAGTTAAATTTGAGCCATTCAATAAGGGGGTTTTGAAATTGGCTTAGAATCGGAAACGAAGTCAACCGTAAATTCAATTTCCTGATCTGGTATAATTCCAGGAAACTCATCAGGAAAAACATCAGGATACTCATTTACCACTGGCACATCATTAATCTGAACAGTTTCTTTTTTTTCAAAAATATGTGCAAGGTAACATTCATTTCCATCTTTTACAAGTTTCTCAGCCTCTTAATATGTTATCAACAATAAGGTTTCATTCTTGTACAAAAAACTGAAAGTATTTCTAAAAAGAAACATCTTTAGCTCTATAGTCAATCTTATCATGGTAAATAGAGAGCCAATCCATACCCAAGATAACATCAAACTCTACCAGAGGTAAAAAAAATAAGGTTTGCAAGTATGTTCTTTCCACGGATTAGGATAGGAAGATTCTTATAAATTATTTTTTCCTCAACATTTCACCCAGGTGTTTTTACCACAAGTTTAGGAGTAATTTCTTGAGATGGTATTCCCATTTTACTAGAAAGGTTTCAGAGATGAAAGAATTTGTAGACACGGAATCATAAAACACACTTGCATAATCTGAAAAAACAAAGTACCTGATACCACTTCATTTGATGGCCCAACATCTGCTAAAGTAGTTGCAAAAGATTTCACCCCCCTTTCTGCTTAAAGTCTAACTGTTTCCCTTCACTCAAGATCTTTATCGGACACTCATTTTCATAGTGACCCATCTCATTACACTTAAAACATTTCACTAACTATAAATCAAATTTGGTCTTACCATCACCCTGATCATTTTCAGTGCAATCACGAGCCTTATGTCCCATCTTACAATATCGGTAGCACTTTCCAAAATTCATAAGACATTCCCCAGCATTCCTTTTACCACATTTATCACAAATTGGAAACTTAGTTTTCTTACCATCAGACCTTTTTGAAGAATTCTTCCCTTTCTCCTACCAACTCGGTCTCTTCTTCTGTTGGTTGTTATAGAACACTAGATCATCAGAAAACTCCATTTCCACCTTCTCAGCACATCGAACAAGCTTTTCATAACTCATGAACTCACAATAAGCTAAAGTCCTTCGATATTTAGGCTTCAATCCTGAGTAAAAATGATTGATTTTACTATCAAGGTCTCATATAAAATTTGGAGCATAACTTGCCAATAGAGTGAAACTCTCTTCATAAGCAGCCATTGAGTCGTCCTCTTGCCTCAATTCCAAGAATTGTTTTTCCATCCTAAGTCAACCATCCTTAGGAAAATACATCTCAATAAACATACCATTGAATTCATCACAGTCGAGGGCATCAATCTCATCAGCGTCCCTGATATTTTTAACCATCTACCACCACAGATCTACTTCACCCTCCAAATGGTAAATAGCAAGACAAACCATTTGATTGTCTGAACACCCCATGACATCAAAAATATTCTCTAGTGCTTTAATCCACCCTTCAGCTAGCACAGGGTCAGAAGAACCTCTGAATAATGGGGGATGTTTCCTCATGAAATGTTCAACCACCAACATGTTCCTCTACGATTGATCTGGCTGATCTCATGCCTGGATACCACCATCATTTATCGCTTGAGTCAACTATTCCATTACTACAACAATCTGTTTAGTTCAAATTCCGACCATCTCAAGATGCTGATTTGGAAGGTCATTTCCTTTTGTATACCTTCATTGCACTGCTTCCCTGTTTCCTCTGTGGAAAACCATTCTGAACAAACATGTCTTAGATGAAGCAACATGGTAATCATCAAATGCTATATCATTTCAATTTGACCATAAAAAAATATTTTTGGATAATCATTTAATTGAATTCTAACTCATAAAGTTATCTAAACCGACCTCTGATACCAACTCTAAGGTCCCAGCCTTAAACATTACTTAATCATGAGTTATTTCAAGAATACACGTTGAGGATCATTTCGGGTTTAGAGTTTTAGAGAATTATAACATAAATCATGCATTACATTCCACATTTAAACAAAGTGGTTACATAAAAGATAGTACTCATTTTTTCCATCAATGGAATCAAATTTAAAACAAAACATGGATTCTTTCATGACACTTCCTTGACACTATCATCACATCATGTACCTTTCCCTTGACCTGTGAAAAACGTTTCAAAAACTTAGGATGAGCATAAAAAGCTCAGTAAGGGATATAAAAATACGGAAAGGAAACATTAGTACATGTATACATAAGAATCAATGAAATATTACTTTCTCATAAAACATAAGCACATTAACATCTCTCATGAAATCATAAGATTTATGAATAACTCATAGAAATCATATGACATAAAGGTAACATGAGGCATTCATAACATTCTTACGTAGGGAGTAACCCTCATGGTAAGGTTTGGAATACCCATCACAGTTTGTTCCCTAAATCTCCTCGGAGAAACCTTAACGTTTAACCCCTTCGCATTACCCAATGCATTGGAGAGCTATATCGGGCTCACCTGCCCTTAGTTTATCACGAAACCACCTATCTTCATAAACAATGCCCAAGAACCATAACATAATCGTATCACATAAAGCATGCATGAAGGAAACATAACATTTCTGCATTTCAATCACAACATATCAATAACACATTGATATAATAAAAAAATTATCAAAACCATTTTCAATACCAGAATAAAAGAAAAGTAAAACATGTTATTTTTTTTATTTAAAAATTTTTATGGCTGGTAGAGGAAGCCGAATCTCAAATAATAGTCATGGCGGCTGAGAAGTCATTGTCGCCGCATACGTATGAAAAAAAAACATTCCTTTTTTCGTTTATTAAAATGCTTCATATAAAAAGATTCCTTTTGAATAATGTAAAAGTCAAAGGGGTTTATACATCGTATAAAATAAAGTTGTGTATAAAACAAAATATGCCTCAATGAAAGGATATTGAGACGAAGTCCCATACCTCGAGTCCGACTTGACTCGATCGTTCTTTATACTCCTGAATAATAAACTTGAGTTAATTTCTACTTGATTAAGAACCTTTTTAAAGATCATTATTCATTTTTATATCACTTATGTTATGAACACTATGTAATTATTTAAATTAATAATGGTCGTTTTGTCGATAATTGGTACTTGATTCAAAAATAAACTCTTTATAATTAAAGTTGTTCATGTATCCATTATATCCAGAGTTATATTCATGATGTAGATATCATATATATAATATATATCCAGTATATACATTCATTTATAATATTACATAACATTTACAGGTAAGAAATGAAATACACCATTCATGGAGACGGTAAGCTGTACGTACGCATGAATGCTACTTTCATTTCTATTTCATATTTTATGGAATGGAATCATAATGATATAAAGGTATATTATAATTCCAGTATAATATAATATATAATATCATTAACTCCATCCTTTATATGTCTCACATATAGCATTAACGAATCAAATCCCTTTGAGGGGGCGGTAGTCCGCACTTCCTAAAATGAAGATATCGCGTTTACCCATAATGGAAACCATAAAGGTATGCCAAAAATAAAAAATACAGAAGCTTAAAAAAACATAAACATAGTATATATCATATATAAATATAGTGTCATCTTAATGACCACCATTAAAGGTGTTAGAAGAATATTGAACAATCATCGTTTCGTGAGGCATAAATTCGCCATCCACAGAAACAGTATGCTCTTTAACCATTAGGTGAAGGTGTGTGTAAGTGTAGCTCGAATCCGTATTAAAACAAAATCCTAGTATATTGAATATACTGTTTTTTATAAAAGAAATGTATAAAAAGAGTTTATGGGGTTGGAGAAGAAAAATAAAACAAAATACCATTAGAGAAGACTTTACCTTTAAATCGGGTAACTCTTCATGGTTTAAACCAAAATGGTTTCTTGAAGAGATTTCTGCATAAGGTATGGCTTCTAGAATGAATAGAGGGATGTGGAGAGATAAAATGAGTAGATATTGGACAAGCCAAAGGCTTGAGATGTGTGGGTAAGGAGGTAGAGGTGGGGGCCTTTTATAAGAGGAGAGGAGGGGCACTCTTGGAAAGTTATAAAATGTTACTTTATATTAAAATGAGTTTCATATTTTAAAGTTACCACATTGATATATTTTAATTATAAGGTGATAAGAGTTCAAAATATACTCATCCAATAGGTCTTTGATAACTTTAATTCTTATATTTTACATTATCTTTTCATTTTATTTTAATCGTTCATTAATGAGGTAATCGCTACATCATCATGATGTCATAAATAATTTAATTTATTTAATTTCCAAAAATTATAAAAAAATACTATGATGTAGTAAATATTTTTATCTTTCCAATTAATATTTATAGTCCAATACATAATTTATTAAACAATATTAAAAATGTTTTACTTAGGTGATACATTCTTTAGTGATATTCTACTTTCTTTAAAATAAAAAGATAAAGTGTCACTTTCACCCAAAAGTGATTCCATGGGGTACCTAAGTTTGGCACAAGGAATCCCATGGTCGGACATGACACAACCAGTAGCATTAGGACACATTTTGGGGTCATTTTGTATTATTATGATGTTATTTTATTATCCTTAACTACCCGATTACTAATTAATCAAGATAATTAAATATAATTACTGTGGTTACTATTCATAATTTACAAAAACAAAAGAGTATTAATTACATAATTTAGACCTTATAATTCCAAATATGGAATCAATTTTACCAAATTTTAAATGTAGAAATTGCAATAATGAATTTAAAAATAATTCCCGTTGTCAAAACAAATAACGGTTTTTTTTTAAACAATATCTCTGAAATGTTTGGCACTTGTTTATGCCCAATTCCAAAGTGAAATTCATTATAATGAAAAAATTTGGAATAAATGGTAAAAATATATTCTAATTACACTTTAAAACCAATTTAAAAGTTAATCAATCCATATAATTTAATTAGATGAAATAGGAGTTTTGATGTAAAATGCTGTATTTTTCACTATTCATTAAAAAATGAACATGGTCAGAAAAATACAAAAAATTTATCCAAAGTAAATTTCAATGTCCTAATCATAAAGAATATGTTTTTGTTGTTGAAAAATAGAGCTTATAAAATTGTCAAAAAATATATTTAAAACTGGTTCTCCATTAAAAGGCGGTAAAACAATCTTTTAAAAATATTAGATAATTCTATGCTTAAGATTGGATTTATTCTCATTTTAAGCATCTAAAACCACTATCTATTTCATAAATAGACATATATAAGAATATCTATTATTAATTACTTACTTGAGATGTAACACTTATTAACATGTGATACAATTTCTTCATATTATGAGAATACATGGGAGATTATTTTCCATCTAAATTTTGGCTTAAAACCATGAAAGATATGATCCTTCTTACTCTTTGGATCATGTTTATTTCTAGAGTTATAATTCATTATACATGTCACTATTTCAAAACAATGACATACACTAGGTTAGATCATATCATAATTTAAAAAAACTAAAAAAATTATCAACATTAATAGAATGTTTTTACACATCCAGTATCATAATCATAAAAATGGTTTCTTTTCTGAAAAATTTACCCATAAATCCTTCTTAATGGTTTGTAATGAAAATTTAAATTTTCCTATTCATATCCCCCAGGAGTGTCAAACTACGTGCACAGTAAGGCTCATTGTTGTCTACCAGGATACTCTACGTGAAGCCTGAAACTCCTTGTCAGAGTTTTCACTCCTAGGTACATATGTGCTAGAACTGTGTCCATTTATAGCATCCAAACAACGATGTATTTCTTAGAAAACCCACATAATATCTACATTACCAAAAAATTTAGATGTTCTTCTATACTAATCTCAAATTCTATCTTAGGTTAATGTTTCCTAATCTAAGTCTTCTAATTCTATTTCCCAGGTTGTTGCTAAATTTCTTCTGATACAAATTATAATGCCCTGACCACAGTTACCCAGAGCCAGTGCATTATTACATAACATTGGTATGATTACAAGTAATCAAGTCCAGAAGGACCGATCTATTTAGCAGTCTTGGAAAATAGATTACATACATGAACATTACATTACACATTCAAAAACAAAACACAACATAACTAATCCTTTGAGAACAAAATTAATCCCCAAGATTAAACCTGAATATCAATCATAATAAACTTCTTGGAATGTAGGGGAAAACATAAGAAAGGGTGAGATCTGATGCTTAGTAAAGGTAAATAATTTAGCAGAGTCTATAAAATTTCAAGGAAAGATGTGTAATAAAAACAAAATCCTTTTAAACGTAAACATGGACATAATATGGAAAAAATAAATCAAACATTACCATATAAACATGCACCTGGATATTCTACTAGTACAATAATTACCTATAAGAACTAATTTCATAACGAGGGAATGCATAATGTCGTACATCATAAACACATAGTCAAGGCTTTGTGCCAAGACACTAATTTTTTCCACGAGATCTATCGATGCATCAATGGGCTATAGCGGGCCCCTCATGTCACTTAATAAGTCAAATTCAATCCTCATATGAAATGAGTGAAAAATAACATAAAATTTCATATTTAAACTAGTATACAAAATGTCAATACTTTAACCATAAACCATGAATGGTATAAAAACTGAACATCCATAGTCAAACATATGATAACTCATTCAATTTTATTGTAATAAATAATCCTCATCCATGAATAATATCCCATAAAGGATATTGAAGATGATAAAAATGATCATTAAAACACTTTGAGAGAATATCTATTGTCCATGAACTCATTTAGAAGTCACACAGTTTAGAAAGGAAGACATTTAAATGACTTTTTTGTATCAAAATGTCCCTTATCACTTTGAATATTTTGAAAGGAAATAAAATTTTAAAATATTCATGTCCATATAAATAAATCCTTAAAACCATTTTGAAAACATGGAAATTAATGAGAAATATTTAGAAGAATAAATATTTAAACCATTTAAAATGATGTTTTATTTATAGATTCTATTAAAAAATAATCCTTTTGAAAACACTTTTATGACACTTGTACATGGATTATAAATATATCCCAGTAAAAACTTACACATAAACAATCTCATATAATAATGAGACTAAAAATTTAACCCTTAACTAGTAATTTTTCTTATTTGATGGTACATTAACCTCATGTATAATAGTAAAATTATTTTTATTAAATTATATGAGAACCACATACATAAATATGATATCATATATGATCTTATAATATTACTTTGTTAATAATATTTCAATAATATCCTTGTTTTCGGTGTTAACTGATTTGTTTCATTTATATGTTTTGTTACGTAAGTCATGTGTGTTATGAATAGGATGTATTTGATTCATATAAAAAATTATATTAAGGTCTTAAACATTATTTTTAATAATAATATAAAAAGTATTATTGAATGGTTACGATGGGGAATGAAATCCCAGCGCGTCGTGGAGACGGTAGGTCGTACATATGCACAAGTGAAAATATCATTCTATTAGTGGTGAAATAGTATGTAACTAGATGATATTATATATATATATATATTGAATCATTAACAAGTTATATTTATTATTTACATCAGTTATACTCATTATTATACCCATCCAAATAATGAAGTGTTCAATAATGAACTACACCATGACGTGGAGATGGTAAGTCATACGTACACACGTATGGTGACTTTGTCATTCATATTATGGATAGAATAATAAATATCGTTGTAACATATTTATAATAAAATCTACGTCTGTATAAGTTACTGGAATTTTTATTTTATTATGGAATTAATAAAGAAAGAGGAAGTGGAATAAGAAAAAATCATCGAAAGATGTGAGGAAGTGATTACCACTTCTTCGAGTTCTTCCTTTTGAATTGAACAAAAGTTCTCTTTAGTTTGTATTTATGATCAAATTAAGGCCTCTATGTTGAATTAATGGTTGTTGGGAATATATTTTTGCAGGTTCTGGCCGATCAAAATGTTTTTAGAGGTGGGATTTTGAGATAATGGGAAGTACCCTTTTATAAGAGAGGTGAGGGTCACTTTAGGAGAAGCCTAAAATTTTATTTTATTATAAAATAATTTTTGGTTTATAATTGCTCAAAATGGATTTATTTAGAGGATGAGGTGGGTATGGGTCGAAATATTCTCATCAAATATTTTTTTAGACAAGTTTAATTAACCATATTAATAATCTATTTTAGATTTAATTCTTTGTTAAATAGTTTAACCTTTAAAATGTCTTCTTGTATTTTTATATTTCATGGTTAATAAACATCCTATAAAATGAAATGAGAATATATAGTAGTTAATTAATGACACATATATCATTATATAAGTCTATTGGATGAATTTTAGATTTCTAGGACTATTATATAATTTAACAAAATATTATTTGTTTTTAAAACTAATTTATGTCAATTTTGATACTATTTTGTATTTCGTTTTTGTTAAATTCATAAAAACATGATTACTTAAAAAAATTAATTTAATCAACCCTAAAATTTTGTATTAACCTAGATAATTCGTGGAATGAATAAAAATTCTATATTTACATTTATTTTCACATTTATAGCATCAATTATTTTAGTCATTCATTAATTAGGTAATTATTTCATCATAATTGTTTCATAAATAAAATTAATTTTCTAATGTATAAAAATTATAAATAAAATAACATGATGTCAGGAATATTTTTATACTTCTAATTTATATTTATAGTTGAAATATTTTTATGTATAACCCTATATTAAAAATGTTGTAGTTATTAAAATTTGAATTTAACACTTATAAATCTTCCTTAAATAAAATAAAATAAATGTCCTAATCTAATCCAAGTGTATAAAAAAAATCATATATTTTTTACTAAGAATGATTTTCATAGAAATAAACTTATAAAATATAATTAAGACACATTTTGTGGTAATTATAATATCATTTTTACCTTTAATTTACCTATTTATTTTTTACCGTGGTAAATAGAAATCAAATGTTCTAATTCACCAGAAAATATTTTCATCCCATTGAATCAAAATTCTCTTCAATATGACAATAATTTTTGTCATAGTTTTAAAATTCAATTAAAAAATGTGGTAAAATTATGTTTTATGCAAATGTGCAAATGTGCCTAGAATGTTGGTAAAATATGTTTAACAAGTTAAATAAAATTTTATATGTCTAATTTTCTTATAAAATGACCCCAATGAATTAAATTGGACTAATATATTTATTATGAATCTATTTTGACTTTAAGATAAATTTTTAATTAAAAATAATTATTTAAATGAAAATTTCAGTTTTTATCTACAACACAGTGTTTTTCATTATTCAAATAAAAATTTAATGTTTTTAGAAAAATACCAAAAATTCACCCAAAATTAATTATGAAATTAAAAATTAAAAAATTATTTCAATTTTAAAAAATTAAAAACATATTATTTTCATTAATTAATTTAAAATTAATTCCCATTGTAAAAACTAGAAAGCAGGTTTTTATGAAGTAAAAACTATCAAAAGATTGACATGTGTTTATGTAAAATTAAAATGTGAAATTACATACATTGACCTAAAATATATTAAATGATAAAAATATAATCTAATGATACTTTAAAACCACTCTTATTTATAATTTAACACTATAAATTATTTCGATTAAAAATACTATTTTTAATTAAAATTTAGTGGTTTTCAGTATTCATCAAAATATAATAGTTATTAGAAAAGTAAAAAAAATTATCCCAACTAAATTTTTATGTTCCAATTATAAATAAGAGCTTATTTTCATTAAATTTAATATATAAAAGTGTCAAATATTGGATTTAAAATGGGTTCTCTATTAAAAGGAAGAAAAACTGCATTTTTTGAAAAATACATCTTTTATTAGAAAAATTGAATTTTTCTTTATATTATATCTAATAAACTTAAGATATGAAGTTTAAAATTATATATTATATATATATAATTCAAAATGTGGTTAATAATATACATAACCACTTTTTAAACAGCTAGTTTTGTAGGAAGTGACGCACATGAACTCGGTGTTGCATGTAACACAAGCTATTGAATTACTTTAAAGAGATAAGGTACTATTAAGTCATGGGGAGTTACAACTCGTAAAGGGTTTCTCTATATTGATATCTAATGGAATATATTCCATTTCTGTTGTATATTCTTCTATATGTGGGGAATATTATTTTCATGAAGCATCTCACTTAGTTATTATAACCATGAACATATCCAGTTTGTAGGCCATAAAACCATTATTGGGCATCTCCTTCTAATGAAAATGGGAATGCCTTCCACTTTACCTTCTCCTTATCTACTCCTCAGTGTTTTAAAGATATAAGAACTAAATAAACTATTCAATATGTTTGTGTGGGTCTTATCCTACCAATCCATTAAAATTTTGAAGTCATGGAATCATGTTTAAATTCATCTCAAAAAAACATGTATCTCTGTCATGTCAGGTTTATTTTTTTTGATTAAGGATCTTAGGTGAAGAGTGGTCTCTAATGGTTTGGTTCTGATTTCCAACCATAGTGACATAATCAGATTGAACACTTGATTTTTCACTAGAGTCTTAAATAGAAATTTCCACAAATTCATATTGAAAATTATGTGTTTATGTATATTCAATAAGGTTATTTAAATTTTAATATCTTGGTGGAATGGTTCAATGTTTGTGGTTCTATTCATGAAATTTGAAAAATTAGATTTATGGAACCATGTCTGCAACAAAGGAACAATGTTTTGATACATTCATATAATGGAGTGTTGAAAAATTATTTTGTAATTTAAATTTTAGTGTAGTGGTTAACCAAGGTTGTCTCCAGATATGAGTGTGCAACAATCATGATTGTCGCTATAAATTATAGAAATAAGTTGAGGTTTTTTTTATATTTGTTTATTTTAAAGGATAGAAAGTAATTAAATAATGGTTGAACACAAATTGATGAATAATGTGATGGATTCATGGTATGATCACATTTTTCAATGTCATTATGTATATAAAATCATTCCAGATATCTTTTGATTGAATGATAAATTAAAGACTCATTGATCGCGTTTTTAATCACCCTTTGTTGAACGATGCAATGGAGACCAACCCTTTGTTCATGAAAATCAATAACTCATCCTCAAACTACCAATAAATGTACCAATTTGTAAATTTTACCCAATAAATATATAAAAATTCACTTATTCCATACACACACAAATAATCTGTAGATGATCAACACATACCACAATCAACTTCATAGAGGCAAACTATACTGGGTGGAGGGATTTTAAAGATCTTGAACTAAAGATTCTAACATATAATGAAACCAAGACCCCAAATATAATCACATTAAGAGAATTAGATCCCAATAAAAATATAAATCATTATATATAAATTTTTATTTTTAAATTAATGCCCAAGACTCTGACATTTCAAATGAAAACCCCATACCCGATCACTCAAAATTGTTACCCCTCCACGTGAAGGGTAATAGAGTATAATGGGGGATAAGAGAGAATTATAAAACTAATAAAAGATAAAATAGAAAATCCATATCACTTCAAGGTTCTAATACTCTATAATATACCATATTTCTTATCATTAAACACCATTGAATTGAAGTGGATACACATATATATAGTGTTGATGGGTGTAAAATTTTCCCTCCTATTTGTGTCCACAAAAGGTTTGAGTTTATTTTACATAGTAAATGGTTGTTTATAAGAAAGTTTTATTAGTAAAATTTATTCCCTTCCCCCATGGACATTCACACTAAATATATCATATTAATTGGGCACATTTAAAATAAGTTATTCCCTAATTACTCAAGAATTCATTTTCTTTCTGAAGAGACTCTTCAACTTCCACTACATTGTCACATTAAATTTATACTTTAATGAATAAAATTATACATGAAATTTAGTGAGATAATGATGATATAATTCCTCCTTCAAATATAGTATAAATTACCTCTCATTATGGTCATTATTCTGAGTTATGCGTCAATTACTGAGGTGTGTTTCATTATGTCAGCTATAAATAAATTTTCAATTGATAGATTTTTCACGTCCTATTGGATTTCAAATAATATATAAGTCTAAAAGAATAAGTAGTATCCCATTAACAAAGGAATAAAAAGGAAAAAATAAACACTCTAAGAGTATCAATATTGTAAATTTATTCCCAAAATACTAAAGTGATATAAAACTGTTAAAATTATAGAATTAAGAAATTTCCAAAATTGAGCCCCAAAATTCCCCAAAAGTACTAAAATGATGAAAATTAGATCAAGTTTTTAAATTTTAAGGCATTAAATCTTTTAAATACATATGAAGATTTTGAAAATGTTATATATATCATTTATCCCCACGAATCATCTCATTTAACTCTATATTTATATTTACATTTCCTAGGAAATCAATAAGAGTATAAAGTCTGATATGTATACATTAATTTAATATGAGGATAATATTTGGGGAAATTTAGAAGGATTATTTTAAAATTAGAATTTTTTGTATCTAATCTTGGAAGAAACTAAAACTAGAAGATTTTGGATGTGATTTAATGTGAGATATAATGAATATTTACACTAAACGAATTAATATGTATGTGAACTATGGTTGAGAATCCTCAGTTGGTATCAAAGAAAATGATTTTTAGGATTAGTTTATTAATTATAAGGGTATAGATTCTAAATAAACCTATGTTGAAATAATAGTGATGTGGGATAAACCTAAATTTAATTGTTTGAAAGGAATATATCAGAATTTGAGACATATTAGGAAGGATTTTCAATAATATATGATTTTTTACTCTGATTATTAGGAATTAATACTCAGGTTAACATTTTCTTGGATTTAGTAAATGGACATAAATATAAGGAATCATGTTAATGATAAGTGTGATGGATTATTCAATGAATTTCCTAATGAGATATCAAAAAAAATTTGATATGAAGTATAAAATATTATGGCTATGATCACCCAATTCTATTAGGATATGAATAACAACAGGAATCATGTTGAACTCTTAAACTTTAATTAGAAGGAATAACTCTCTAATTATCCCTTCATGTGACAACACCAACCTTTCATTAGTGGTTCTTCAAACAAACTTTTTTGAAAGAAATGTAATAATATAATGGGAAATTTTTTTATTTCATTCTCTAGGGATTAAATCATGAATAGATTTTTTTAGCTAATTTTCATGGAAGGTAATGATTAACTATGGTGGAATCACATAAATCATGTGAAGGAAGAGGAAAACAATTGACTCCATAAATTGGGTGGAGTTCAATAAGATATTTTAGAATAAATATATTACTTGAAAAATTTTCACTTCAATGGAGAGATAATTTCAAGATCTAAACAAATGGAGGTACAATCCATTAGAAACTATAATGAAAAATTCTTAAAACTAGTAGGGTATGATTTTGATTTTATCATTTACCCTAAAAGAGAAATTAGTAATTTAATATTAGCATAAAAAAGTGTCTGAAATGAATTAGATATAAAGGACACTAGTACATACGATGAAATTTATTTCTATATTATCAAGGTAAAAATTATTATTAGGGACTCCAACAATTCTCATATTTTTTTGGGACAAGAATATAAAAATGATTTTTCATGGAATCTTAAGTAATAAACCCTATAGAGAAAATAAGATTCATCTTAATACAAGAAAAAATGGAATAGAGAATCTATATATAAATAACAAGTAAATGATTGATGTGTATATGAAAAGTTCATCATGTACATGAATACTAAATATATATGAAGATGAAAACTAAGGAAATGGTTCAATAGAAATCCCATCCAAATTCAACACCGATAATTCAATTATTAAATTATAAGGAGTGTGGGATTTTTTGTTGACAAGTAAACTAATCCAATAGTTAAGGATGACAACAAACATCTGAAACCTCATAATCTGAGAAAAAAGGTAAGGCCTATTTGATCAAAACTCGTGATGTGTCACATAAAAATAAAGTGGTGAAAGGTTCACTCATCACACACTCAAGAACCAAAAATTTCATATTTGAATATTGATCTACCAATAACATTATATATTGATATTGTTTATGAAAATATAATAACTACATAAAAATTATATATCAAACAATAAGTTAAAACTATTGGTGGGTTGATGAATTCATCCCAAGACTTTAAATATTATCAAATTAAATTTTTTTTGATTGTGATATTTGTAAATCATATTATTCTCCCTTTTGAGGAATTTGATGTGAATGTGGGAATGTATTATTTATCCCTATATAGATCCAAAAATTAATTTTTAGTATAGGGAATTCATATTTTGTATCTGAAATCAAACTTTGATAATTTATCTATGGAAGGATGAGTATGTACCCTCAATGGAAATTTTCATTAATTTTAGAGGCTTAATAAAAAATCATAAGAGTATTTATCTCAAATGTTTTGGAAAAATATAATAATTAAATATAATTTTATTATTTGATAATATTTCAATGTATTTTTAGAATAATTTTATAGTCTCCCCTAGATCATGAGGTTGAGTATTACATAGAACTCATTCCCCATGATATAACTATTTTAATGAATTCATAATGAATATCCCCAATTGAATTTTATGTATTCAAAAAAAATATAATAAAATATAATAAAATATAAATAAGGGTTTTATATTCCCATGTAATTCAAAATGGAGTGAACCATATTTTTTTTTGGAATTATGTTTGATCAATGATAATATGAATTAATTATCATGAATGAAACAAGATCACAATCAAGAAAAATTCTCCTATTTTCCATATTGATAACTTGTTTTATCAACTATAAGGGGATCATTACCTCTCAATGAATGACCGTAAATTTGAATATCATTAGTTGAGAGTAAAAAAGTGAGGATATATAGAATATATCCTTTCATATTTGATTTAGAAACTATGAATTCATAGTGATGAAATTCATACTTATAAATTCTAATGGTATCTCTATGTATGTAATGAGTTGAGTCTTTAGAGGTTATCTTTGTCAATATTTGGTGGTATTTATAAATGATATTTTTATATATTTCATAGGTAAGGATGATCATATACATCATTTGAGTATTTTTTTGTATAATATAAGAAATAATAAGTGATATTAAAAATATATAATGGGTGAATTTTTATTAAAGAATTTATAATTCATGGATCATGTAATTACAAGTGAAGGTATATGTTTAGATCCTTTAATGACAGAGATGATTGAGAAATGGATTAGATAAACTATTATTGTATAGATCTATTTTTTTCTTGGATAGGATGGATACTATTAATCGTATTTGATAAATTTCACATGGCATTAAAATATTCTATCAAAGTTAACTCTAAAGGGAGAAAAGTTCCTAAAGATTGATGAAATTGGAGAAAATTTCAAGGACCACTAGAGAAGGTTGGTCACTAAAACTGTAATCATGTTACCCTATCATCGATAAGTATTTTAGAATTTAGGTGATTCATGAATGAAAGTAGTTTTATGTGTATTATTATAAAATTAAATGGTGTTTTTTTTCCTCTGTTAAATTAAAGGATCACGAGAAAAATTACCATACATGTGATTTTGTGTCAGTAATGGTAATATTTTCATTAATGATAATTATTTATATGTTAAAATATATTATAAATATATATATGTGAATATTTATTAAAGGATATTAAATTATATATTTATATATAAGGAGATTGACATGTGTCAAAGGAAATGGTTTCAGTTGATCATGTTTTATGACTGCTTAATACATTACCACACAAAGATGGAAAATAAGTTGGTTATTTCTCTAAGAGGAAAGTGTATTGAAACATCATCCATGATAAGTATTCAATAAACAATATTGATGGATTTTAAAGGTATATACCGTGAAATTATTAGGAAAGGCAATAAATCCCATCCTTCTCAGACAAATGTTGAGTTTTTTATCCATGTAATGATTTTAGAGGTGTTGAACGAATATATGGAAATAAAAAATTAGGGAATATTCTAGAGTTCAATATTTATAATGATGGAATTTTACGATTTATGAAAAGAATATGTCTCGCTATAAAACAAAAAATGAGGAAGGAGTTTTTCACTTATGTGTATATCTCATTATTCTCTATCCATACAAGAATCACAAATATAAATAGGGATGTCAATAAAAATTTATGGTGTGACAACATAAAGAGGGACATTTAAGAGTATATATCCTAATAAATAGAATTTAATGGGGTTATCGAAGAATATAAAAAATCTAATTGGTTAATGAAACAATTTTCTATACCAATTTTGACAATGTAGAACTCACCATGGATTTTTCCATGGGTCATCCTATGACAATTGAAGACTATAATTCCATTTGGGTTGTAGTTGATCAACTTATGAAGTCACCTAATTGAGTTATTAATTGATAATATTTCCCACTACATCAACTAACCGTATAAAATATAAATAATATTGTAAGGTTGGATGGAGTATCATTATCAATTTTATTTAATCGATATATAAGGATTACCCTAATAGTTTAGAGAATACTCTAATAAGTTTTGGTCAAAACAATATGATTTTGATGGATTATTATCCATAGACTGATGGTTAATCTAAAATGTTCATTCTATCTGTAGAAGATATGTTGGTATCCATATAAATGGATTTTAAGGGATTTTTAGATAAACAACTTCCATTTATAGAGTTACCATATAACAATAGTTTCTATTATAATATTAAAATAACACTATATGATTCTATAAATGGGAAGAGGTGAAAAATACTACATATTAGGGTGAAGTTTTAGAGTGTTAGATTGTGAGACCAAATATTTCTATAAATATGTCCATGAATAATCAAACACTTAATAGAAATATCAATGAAGTATAATGTTTATAGAATAGTTATGTTGATAATCATCTATGAGATTTGGAATTTAATTATAGTGAAAAAGTATTACCTTGATTATCTATTTGGAATAGGGCTATGATATTTGAAAATAAAGGAAAATTGATCTATTGATACATTATATTTTTAAAATGGAACCATATGTTTCTCATAATGATAATAGGTGTGGAAATATAACATGTTAGTATGAAGTTAGAGAGTGAAAGCTAATGGGACCAAAATTTTATTAATAGATCTCGGAGAAGATTCAAACCATTAAGAGATATATCAAGTCATCCCGAAGTCGATAGAATAGCTATGTTGATAATCATCTATGAGATTATGAATTTGAATTTAGTGAAAAATTATTCTTTCAAATATATCATTGGAATTGGTTTATGATTTTTGGGAAGAAGGGAAAGTTTTGACCTAGATACATTATCCCTTTTGAAATCCTTAATCATGTGGGGAAGGTAACTTATCATCTCACACTATGACCGAATTTCTCCAAAGTTCCTGATGTGTATTATATATATATATAATGTAATTATATACCTAAACGTTAACATTTATTGAACTCATTGGTTGTACCTACCATGAACTAACCTCCTAAGGCCATTAACGGATTCATTAGTTTAAGGCAGAACAATAGAATTCCAAGGGGATAATGAAACAACTTTCTATTCTAATTCAGAAATGGGAGATCACCACTAGGGGTTTATTATTTGGTCTTTACAAGACCATTAAAGGATATTGAGGTAGAATTTAATTCTTTGGTTTTGTCACATCCTTTTTTGTATATTTATCTTGTTTTTAGTAATAAATTTTTCCTTGAAACAGTTAATTAGAGAGTTATGGATGAATTCAAAATAAAATGTTAAATTAATCATTTTTATGGTTAAATATATGTTTTTATGTTTGATTTATAATGTTTTTCAAAAATTTAATTCTTTATTTTATTCGTTATTTTATTTTAAAATATTTATATCTGGTTTTTTTAAATAATTTTTTTGTTCTGTTAGTTTTTTTATTTCCATTAAAAGTTTTTTTAATTTATTTATTAAATGATTTAAATTGATATTAATTATTAACCTTTAATTTTTAATATTATATTATTTCAATAAAAAATAATTTAATTCATTATTTTTTCCCTAATTATTTAATAATTTACTTCAATAATTCACAGTATAATTTTTTTATTTTATCAGTCTGTAATAAATTAATTAATTTCATACTTATTTTTGAATTTAATTATTTACTTCTAATTTCAATGTTTTTAATTTGTTATTTATATTTAACATTAAATATAATATTTAATTTAAGTTATAGTTCTAGTTTTAACTAAATATTTTTAATTTGATTAATTAGTTGTTTATTTATTCAATATATACAATTTTTATGTTTGGTTCATTGTGGTAAATTAATTTTCACAAATGAAAGTGATAGTTCCATAGAGGATCGACCACGTTCCATAAAGCATTGATAGTAAGGATGAATCCATTGATCATGCACCATTATCTAAATTTTTGACATGATATAAAAATTTAGAAAAATGAAATGTTATCAAATTTTAGAAAACGATCAACCTTGTCCAGGTGTGGTCAAATGATTTCAGTGTGGTCATCTTAATTTATAGTTGCGGATTCTCAAAGCATCATATAGTCAATTCAAATCTTAGCACCCAGAGATTTTGAAAAATACTTTTTTCAGGTAAATTTTATCTTCTCGATATTTTGTGTTACATTCAAAACCATGTTCGGGTTTCTTTACTTGTAACACAATGTGTAGATTTTGTTTCAAAAAAATATAATGTTTAGATTATGTTACACATAACATTGTGTTTATCTTGCATTACATGAAACATTGAGTTTATCCATTATTACAAAAAACACTGAGTTTAAACAAAATGTGACATACTATTAAAATATTATTATTTGAGATGATAGTTATCAAATAACTATTGGAATAGAGGGTATAAATATGATTAACTAAATTATGAAAATATATGGTCTAAACGGATATATATAATCAATTCCTTGTTGACCAGTTAATTTGAAATGAAAATAAAAACCATTTTGAAAATAAAGGGAATTTCATTCCCAAAAACTATTTTTTATTTTCACAAACATGTTTTATCCTAATAAATTAAATATATCCATTATTTGAATGATTTTAATGAAATTTATATGTTATGTGTTCAATAAAAATTTAAAAATTTATCTTATGTTTTTTTTATGAATGACATAAAATAAATCTGATTTTACTCTTAAAAACTATATTTTTCTAATATTAGTTTTATTGTATTTTGTGCACATATTTTAAAATTGATTTTTTATAATTTTTGAGAATTTATTTGAAAAATATAAATTTATTTTTCAATTAATTTTCTAAAAAATAACTTAGAAATAATTTTTGAATTTTTTTTAAAAAGATAAATATTTTGATAAATAGTGAGAAATACTGGGTTTTATTAAAGATTTTAGTCCCTTTTAAAAAATTTATAAAAATAAAAAAATAAATATGGTTTATAATATGAAATTATATAAATTATATATCTATTAATCCAATTTAAGTCATTTAAATCAATTTCATATTTAATTTGGATAGAAAAAATTTTAAAACATTTGAATATTTTCTCTTTAAAAAACATCTTTCTCGTTGTGACTATGGGATTAATTTTAAATTATATTATGACAATTATGTGAATGTAATTTAGAAAAATGTATTCCATAATTTTAATAATAAAATTATATATTATATAATAAGTTTATCTTAATTTTTTACGGCAATAAATAGTAAAAAAAGTAAAAAATATTTATCACCGTTAAGGTAAAAATGGGATTTCCATGGGTTAAACTAAAACATCAAGGGTTTAAAATGAACAAAAACTTGTCCAAAACCATTTAATGGAGTTATTTAGACCTTATATAATCTAGTTTTTATAATTTCCCCTTTTGGATCCTTGGTTAATATTGAAAACATGGGTAAAATGTTTTCTTTTCAAAAATTAGAAGTGTGCCACTCACCTCACTTATTAAAGGTCTCCCCCTCTCCTCTCCACTTCACCCATTCAAAACACATTTATTAGTAAAATACCTAAAAAATTCCTTAATTTCATTCTATTATTCTACAATCCTTATTTAAAAATCCAATCTAAAAAGCCTTATGGTGTTAACCAAAATATGTTTTCCAAAGAAGAGGTAACATCCATAGAGTTTTAGTTTATTTATTCCTCAACCTCCTTCAAATATTATAAAAACATTCAAATATAATAATAAAAGTATAATACAAATATTTTGATTTTTTTATATTAATGTAATAATCTGAATAATTATTTTCATTGAACAAATGGGTTATGAAACCATCATTCAGGCATATGGCAGACTACCGCCTCACAAACTGATGTTATTTGTTTTCCATCATCTCCTCTAATGGATCAATATAATGATGTATTTATAATTTATATATGATATTTATGATATAATAATTCTAATTTAATCATGATTTCACATATTTTATTTTACGTTCAATTTTATGGGAATACGATAACATCGTTTGTGTATACAATAAACTACCACTTCACGAAGAGATGTGATTTTTTTCACGAATGTTATTCAGTGAAGAAAATAAGGGTAGGTTTAAATTAAAATATTTGATATATATGATATAAAAATAATTCTATAATGGTGATATATTATTTAACTTTATTTTTTAAAATATTTCAAGAAAATAGAGACAACGTTCGTGCCTACATACATACTATCATCTCCATGCATAGTGTATTTCATTTTAAATATCAATATTTTATGGATTAAAATAAATACATATATAATAAATATATATGATATTTATATCTTTTTTAAAATTCTTTATATTATGCAATATTGATCAAATTAATAGGAATGAAAAAAATCAAAACATACATGAAAAACAAAGAAGTTATTACCTAAAACATGATTTTAACAAAAGAATTGTTGATGAACGGGTAATGAAATGTCATAAGTAAATAATATATGGTATGATAATTATGATTATGGTTCTTTAATATATTTATTATAAACTTTTTTTATTATATATTATGTTCAATGTTGTATAATATAATTTGAGACTTAAATTAAGGGATTTCTGTCTCACTTTTTACTTCTGTGAGACTCATTCCTTATTCACCACCTCTTTACTATATGTGGTGTATTCAATAAATTTTTTTTATGATTCTTATACTAATAATTATTATTATTTACATATCAATTATATTATCTCTCTTTAATGGGGATTACACTTCAAAGGTCACCAAATCAATAATAATTTTTTATCTGAATTTTTCTTCTCTAAGGCATATGTTATGTTATGCACCTATCATCATTTATGAAGTTTATATACAACCTATTTGAAATTTAATATCATGAATTCAATTATTTAAATTATATTATATGTTTAATTTAATGTTATTATTTCATGGGACTTGCAATTTAAATTTACAATAGTGGTAAGAATTTTATGTTACAATCTCATTGTTTTTCAGTTTTGTTTATGATTATGAATCCTATGATGAAATATTTTGATCTATCTCCCAAGAAAATAGTTTATTTTTTCTCCTTTGGTTATTTCTAGAGCATAAAATTTTCCCATCATTTTCCTCTGTTTACGTGCAACATCTCGTCCCAACTTACTATCAATCCAGTAGCCGGACCGATCTTCACATGGCCTTAAGAACACCTACACATACACTAGAGGATACCAAAAACTGGTGAGGATATTATGGTGGTATTATGGATAGAATATACTCTCATTATCAAAGTAGAACAATGATATATTTTATATAAATAATTATAACCAACATTGGAAGTAGTACTAATAACTGAATGACATAGCAGCAAAAGAATAATAAAAACTTATAAGAATTAATAAGAAATAACCAACACAAAATACAATGATACATGATTTGCCATAAAACTACATATCTAAAGAAGTAAAATTATAATATTAAAAATAATACTAAACTGCCCTTATACTTAAATATTAAATAATGTTCCAAAGGACATCTCCATGAGCATCTTGATTACCAAATCAGTCTTGTGCTCCTATATCCCATGTACAATTCCCAACATAAGAAGTAAGCTACAGATCTGTGAATATTAAGAGATGCTCAGGTACCCCAGTGAAATGAAGGCCCAAGTATTGTGTGATTTATAATAAGTAGTCCACTCCAAAATGTTTCTAAATCATAATCTAGTCCTTTGAAAATAAAGTACGTTTTTGTTCGGATAAAACAAGTAAAGATATAAATAAATAAATAATAGTTATAATAATGTCAATTCATGTTTCTAAGGGACACCTAGATAACCATACCTAATTTATCCAAATCTTAAATATCACTAATGTAGTTGTATATGTAATGAAATGGTTATAATTTAATAATGGGTCATCGTAACTATATAGAAAACATGTACTGATCCCAAATATGTGATTTTTCATGGTAGGAACATCCTTTAGTTTAATTAATTATAATTTAAATTTAATTAAAATAGTCATCTCATTTATTCAATTAAATTTAATCACTTTCCAATACAAATATATTTCTATAAATGAACCCATGTATCAAACTATGGGCATAATCATTATCCAAATCCAAAGGATTCTATCAAGGGTGATACATAAATGGAATCCCAATTTTTACTCTAAGAATAATGTAAAAAATGTCCCCTCTGATCCCATCCCTAGTATCTAACAAAGGGGTCTAAGTATCACTCATTTCATGGTGTAACCATCTTTCCACTCAGCCTATCCATGTGTTCTACCCTGGGAAATGGTATCACTCATATGGAGGTAATTATCCCACACGGTGATCCCATCCAAGATATAACATGTATCACTTCTATCATATATAATGTCTCAACAACCCTTTATCTTGACCTTGACATTCCTTAAAAAATAACCACGTATCACTCAGAGTATATACAATGCATTTTTTCACTTAAAATTTTTAAATGATAAACATGTCGTGTGTATAACCATTCAATCTTACCAATTAAGTGGATTTAATGAGGGTCACGCCCATAAATAATTTAATTTATTAGAAATTAAGGGCCATGTACTGATCATTTCAAAACATATAACATGTCATTTAATACATTAATGGGGGTCCTTTCTATTATTAAAGAATAAAAATCATTCAATTGAAGTAACAGGGTTAGGTGTACTGTCCATGGAAGATAACACCATATATGAAAATGTATAAAAATGTTCTTTCTAACATGCCTACCATAAAAAATAACCAACAAAGCTATATAAGAGAAAGGAAATAACCACTTAGAATATGGTTGGTGGCTAAGGTATAACATGGAGGGTGTCACATCCTCCCACATTGAATTTAAATGACATGTTAATTTTTTTTAAGACAATACACCACAATGAGGGGTTTTATTCAAAAATAATTTTTTAATTAAAGGTAATATATGAACCAACTATTAAGGGAAGTTCAACTTTGAGGTCCATGATTATATAAAATCTCAAATTCATATTCAAGTGATAATATATTCAAGGTATTAGGTACACCAAATTAAATTCAACATTTAAGAGGTGTCATACAAAAAACCCAACACACGACATAATAGATAACTTTATAAAACATTAAGCCTATAATAGAAAATATTAGACCACATACATCATGATTAAGAAAACCCACACATCCAATAACAATGATTTATTTAGTACAGTTATATAGGGAAATGGAATATTCTTTAAACACACTAAAAATAGATAGAATTGGGTTGCACCAAAAAAGTACAAGAGGATAAGATAAATGAATAAAAGTGGAATAGGATTCGTAGTCATGTTGATGGATATCCAACACAAAAGATAGAACTCAAAATTTACAACAGATGGAGGAAATGTCTCCATATAAGTATAGGGGATAAGGAGCTCCCACAAGGGAGTTATTGTGCGTCGGTGAGAGGAAAAATAAGGTAGGAATGATAACTATGTTTGGAGGGGAATTTCTATAATTTCTAGACCATTTAATGAGGTGTGTGGTTTGGACACACGGTTGAAAAATTGTGCACCAACTATGTTCGAGAGGCTACCTAAGGGGGGAGGTCCCACAGTTCATGCGCATGGATTGGTAAACCGTTCACAAAACAAGCATATCCTCTCTATCAAGTTATCTAAAACTGGTGTAAGATCATGTGGTCTAGTGCGCAAATTTTTAAAAACCCAATTGAATCCCTTATCCATCCTAAATAAGCTTCACGGTTACCTCTGGTAGGCCATATGGTTTTAAAAAAACCATCTTCCCTTAACATTCATTTAAAATTTATTGTATGGGGTTTGGTTCTAATAAAACTCAGTGGAACACCCGTGAAACCTCTCAGTCCTATAAACACATCCCAAAACATCAAATTTATGTGTTTTAAAACATAGATTAACATTCTAAATATTGGATTAAAGAATGGTCCACCCACCAAATGATAAAATTAAAAATTCTTTTGGAATTTCATCTGGTCCAAAAACACAGGATGCTACAACATCCACACCTTAAAAAATCTCATCCTTGAGAATACTTTGGGAAACAATCATAGTAACACTCGACATACTCAGTTCATGAGGTTTTTCCACAATAGTCTCATTGTATTTTCATATTCTTGATTCACTTCTATCATAACTCAATCATATGGTACAAGAGCCATAGAAACTCGAGTCAACTCTTAAGTTCTAGACTAAAACATTGAGACATGGCATACTTGATACCATCTCACCCAAGATATGATCACATAATTGTCACTTTAGTCACTAGTCCTATAGATTCCATACCATATATTATAGTATTGATAGGCCATTTCTAAGTCATGGTGTCTATACCATTGATATTGTCAATTTAGTCATGCCCATAGCATTCCAATAATGCCCATGACTTGATTCCTAACTTGATCAAAGTATAGATCCCAATTTTTCTTCACTTATCATATTTAAGATGAACAACCCATTTAAGTACTCATCCAAATTTTATATCACACCTGTATTAACCTGGAGACATTCCTAAAAGGATTCCTTACTAAATTCATTAAATAGAACTAGAAGATAATCGGTCGAGTTACTTCCGAGAAATAGTTCTAAAATAGTCATCCTAAATGGATAACATAGAACAATCCAAAACCTGATATCCTTTTCTAAAGAACCTTATGTTTACATAAAACACATCCAATTAATCTCATAACCTTATTTCAGTGGTATCACATTTCAAGCATCTATTTGTGTTTTCATACCCTGGAATGAACATGGGTGAAGGCACAAACCAGCACACTTTGATTGGCACTTCGAAACATCCCATCCCAGACCAAATGAAGTTTCGGGTAACCTTATCAATTGTACTTCTAGGAGAACATCCAAAAAAATTTACACACTATATTTTATATGAGAAATATCGATAATAATTTGAATGAAAATGTACCAAGAACATTGGCTGAGGCCCAGGTAGCATCTTCTAGAAGTCAATTCCAAAGGGAATGGTTGGTGTCCACGATTCCATCCAAGGTGTTCCTACCTGGGATCCTAAGTATCACTCAGGAAAACCACACCTTTATAACAACTATTCTTATGATGTGAATATCTAATGAAGATTATTTATCAAGACCAATGAATTTCAAATTTAGTATGGTGTATAACCAATTCTCTCTCATTGTACTCAAGAAAATGCGATGATTGGGGACATGCTCATCTCTAAATTAATATAACACTAAGAGGATTGAAATGATTAACCAAAAAAGTCCTGAGACACATCTATTATCACATAGATTAAGTTCTCGGTACAATTTTAAACTAGAAAATGAGCCTTAAAGTATGGAACAGTCAAAGAACCTCCGGTCGACCATTTTTTAAGAAGTTTGGATTGACATTTCAACACATTGATAACTGAACATGATGATATCACCACCCATGTAATCATGCGATAATCTAAGCATAACTATAAATTTTAATTCTGACTATTGGTGATTCTATGGTATCATACATAGCTATCCATTTCATCATTATGTTGCCTTATAAGGCATCAATATGATTCGAAACTCACCAGCCTCATGGGAATTTAAAAAAAGTGCTAAAACATTATAAATAGTCCTTATTGTTTTTTTTATTATACTTGGAGGACATTCTATAGTACATTCTACACAAATCTCACCACCATAAGATTTTGAAAATCATCTTTTACTATGAAGGTCACTCATCCGATGTCACATGCTTTATCATCCACATACAATAGATCCTAGAGGTGGCCAATACACATTCAACTAGTTTTCAACTAAAGAGACAAAAAACCACTTAAAACTGATAGATCATATTGGAATTTATATGTACATGTGGCTCTCATCCTGATTTATATCCATATGTGACATAAAATTAGGTATAAAAGCCAAAATGACTAACTGATGTGTCAAAACTCTTACTTCTCTTTATAACATCAACCAGGGCATTAGAAATATTCTAACTCTCCATTAACATACAAGGAACATAATTTCTAATTCAACGTATAATGGAATCATAATAGGTTAAGGATTAAAAAGTTTCCACCAAACTCAAATAGTTTTTTGTCCCACCATAGCCCCTTGATGGGTGCTACCTATATCAACACGTACTACCCTAATATTTCATGAGAAAATTAGAACATCCTTGATATTATCCATATGTTTATTATCCCTATTGATTTAATTATATGATGTCTCATTCAATGAATTCACCAAGTTTCACGTAATACATATGACTAGGAAATTAGATGACATCCTACTGAGTCATCCAACAATGAAGAAAAGTAATAGGGGTCATACATCCCACTAAGTAGTCAACTATTCCTAGGCATGTATAAACTATTGAATCCAAGAATTACATGATGCACATTCCCAAATAATGGGTTAAACTTTCACATGACCACCAATCCAGAAAAAGGTGTCATTTTAGACACTAAGAGACCTGTATGGGACTATAGAACCCAATCAATACCACACACCTCGAAATATTCAAAATCATTTTTCAAGGATTTATGTTTATGAGGGCGCTACCTACCTCAAGCTAGCCCATTTCATACAAGAAGTATCTATCCTATATCTAGGTCGTGCTAAGAATAATTCACTAGATCAACTGCATATCTTTGGGTTCAAGATGAGAAATAAGAAGCATGTGGGTAAAACTCTCATTCCCATTATCATAAAAAATTAAAGCAATGAAGTAATTAACCCTTACCCAAGGGATGAGATAAGAACACTACATATGGATCCATTTTAAGTCATTAATCTATTTTTCATTCAATTATATAAGAATTTTAAAGTATTAAATTAACGTTAAGTACTAGTTAGGAGAATATTAATACATGAAATTTTATTTAGTAAAAGACACAAGGCACATGGAAAGTTTCCCCAAACCTCATTTTAAACAATAATTATTTAGCTGACATCCTATAATAATTTAGAAATTTATTAAATAAACCCTATATTAAGAATTTTATTTATCCACATATATTATCATAATAAGTCTTAGTTAAATAAAATGTAAATTATAGTCTATAGAGGAAAAAAACCTTTAGATTATAATTTGAATATTAATTAACCAATACCTTATGTAGGTATTGTTCAAGGGAGATAAATATATTTTATTAATTAAAGAGGTACATGCTAAGAATGGTTCCACCATACTCTTGTATGTAAAACCATATAAATGGTTGTAGACACTTTAAAACAACCAAATTAATATGGTATAAACTTACCCCCATGGGGTTAAACACTAAGGAAAAAAAAGATAACTGTGAACTATGACGGTCTAGTTAATTCATTATAGGTCATCTAAATGCATCCCAATTTTGTTTAAAACATTACGATTTTTATAACACCCTTAGGGGGTTTATCTCATATGTACAAAGCTCAAAGACCAACCTACTTTGGTAGAGTGAAGTCTATCTCATAACAACATGTCCCAAATGACCTACTTGGATACAGTTGAACATTTGGGGATTTATCCATATGGGTCTCCAAGAATAAGTTATAGAGATACAAGCCCTTATAAAGAAAAAAATCATTTAAAATTAATAATTTAACAGCTTTTATATTTATACAATACTCTCTAGGTATATAAAGATCATAAACAATCATTGTGTATATGGGTCATCATTTCCCAATTTTCAATGTGCTCATAAAATTTATAGATTGCATATTGGCTCCCATTTAATTGCAACTTGAATGTTTCATCCCATGTAAGTAGTGGATCATGAATCAAACATGTCGTAATAAGTTTGTTAAGGTTTCATCATCAATTTATTCGAGAAAATATTTCTTAGGTTGATGTTGTCATTTTAATAACCATTTATATATTAAAATATTAATTACAAGTTCTATAAAAAGTATTAAATACAGGAAATACATGGGGAATAAACATGGAATCGTGAAAATTAAGCTTGGAATACTACTAAATAATTAGAGAAAACCCCTAGGCAAGGTATAAAAGAAAATCATCATAAATAAATTAAAAAAACATGTTGTAGGGGTAAGAATACAAGTTAAATCATGTAACATGTTATACAATAAAAAGGGTAAAATATACCTATAGGTATAAAAATAATAATTTTACTAAAATACCTAACATGGTATATATAACAGGGATACTAATAAATAAGTAATTCGTGTAAATAAAAATCAAACTATCTATAAATGAAATCTACTTGGAATGAAATATATCTGTGGTATGTGAATCTCTATATACTTATGATGACTCTTGTAATGTTACTTCCTTTCCATACCAAACCAAGGGTAAATATTGATATATCCTAAATCTGTTAGCAATAGAAAGTAAACTAATCACTTCATGTGAAATCATAATCAAATCTAATATTGAAGAGTATGAACAAAAATTTCCTCCCAATACACTTGGAATTTTCCCCATACATCGGTTGATCACTCCCAAGAATAGCTCTTTACAAAGTTCCGACACATTAATAGTATCTTTCCTACTAGAAAAAAATAGTAATACAAAATAAAGAGAATAATTTGATACCACATTATAACATCCCATCATGACTGAATATCAAACTAGTAGTCAGAATGGTCACCACATGGCCTGAAGCACATCTCCCCATATTCAAGAGGCTTACAAATAGCATTGATGGTCTGATGGTGGAATAATGGGGAGACTATAACCTCATTATCAAAGTATCACAACGGTTTATTAGATATAAATAATCACATACAATAGTGGAATCAATAATATTAACTAAACAACATATCATCTGAAGAATAATAAAAACTAATAAGAAATAAAAAGAAATTGCCAATTACAATTAAAATGATACTTGAATGTTTGGATAACTACATATATAAAGCAGTAAAAGTAAAAAAATCAATGCATTACAAAACATGATCACTATAAAAAAATGAAATAAAATCCCAAAGTCCAACTCCATGAACATCCTGAGTACTGTCTCAATTCTGTGATCATATCTCTCGGGTAAAATTCATGACACAAGCAGTAAACCATAGTCCTATGATTATAAAGATTTGATTCAGTATCCCAGTGCAATGGCTTACTCATAAGGGTGTGAGATATACTATGTAGGCCAACACCAAATGTCTCTGAAGAATAATATAATCTATTTAAATAAAGTATAATATTGTGTATGTATGATATGTAAATATATTAATAAATAAAGAGAAAATAATAAATTTGGAATAGGTTCCTAGGGACACTTGGCCAACCATACCATCTTTGGTCTATGATAGAATATCTTTGCGGAGGTGGTCATGTAAAAATGGGTATAATGTAATAACAGGTCATCACAACTATGTATAAAAGATGGAACGATCCCAGACAAGTGACTTATCATAGTAGTCACATCCTATTATTTAATTAATTATCATTTTGAATTTAATTAAAAGATACATATCATGTATTCAGTAAAAAAACTTCATGGACCCATCTAAGAAAAAATTATAAATGAACCCAAGTATTGCACCAAGAGTGTAACCTTTAAAAAATCTGAAAGATTCTATCCAAGGTGATCTATAAATGGAAGCACGTGTATCACTTTCAGTATAAAGTAAAACATGTCCCAAAAAATATCATCCCTGGAATCTCACAAAGGCGTTTGAGTATCACACGAGGCCTGGTGTAACCGTCTTTACATAGAGACCATCCTTGGGTTCTCTCATAGGAACATGTATGACTCATATAGAGGTAATTAAACCACACGATGATCCTATCCAATATATAACATGTATTGATCCTAGCCTATATAAAGTCACAACAACCTGTGAGGTCATCCTTGGAATTCCATAAAAAAAAACTTGAGTATCTTTCTATGTGTATACAATACATTCATTCAGTTTAGTTTTTTAAATAATAAGGATTGTATATGTAGAACAATGCCATATTACTAATCAAGTGGATTTAATGAGGGTAATCCCCATAAATAATTTCATTTATAAGGAAATATGGGATATGAGTCTTATCATTCCATAACATATAATGTGTACTTTAATTCATTATGTTGGGTGATTTCTATAGTCATGGAATACTAATCATTGAATATAAGTAATTCGTAAAGGTGTAATTTCAATAAAATATAATACCATACATTAAAATATATAAAAAGGGTCATGTTAACAAGCCTGGAATAAAAATCATCAATAACGCTCCATAAGAGAAAGTCCATAACAACTTAGAAGAAGGGTGGTGGCTATGGTATAAGATGGAGGGTGTTACATCCTCCCACTTTTCAATTAAATGATATGTCTATATTTTTGAAGATAGTAGACCTCACTGAGGGGATTTATTAGAAAACCCATTAATTAAATAAAGTTATTCCAGGAACCCAACCTTAAGTGTGGTTATACATTGAGGTCCATGATTATCCACAAGTTCAAATTAATACACAAGATCTACTGGGTTCAATGTATTATGATCTCCAAATTAAATTACACATTTAATTGGAATTTCCTAGAAATATCAATGAATGAAATAACGAAGAAGTATATAAAACACTAAGAAATTATGTGGAGATCAATAGACCACATACAACATGCTTAAGATGAACTTCACATCAAATATTGATACTTGATTTGGTCCAATTCGGTAGAAAACAAATGATTTGACAAAGGACCTAGAAATGGGTTGAATTAGATTGCAAAAAAGTAGAAAGAATGAGGAGAATATAAATGGTGAAAATATGAAGTAGTCATCGAAGACATACCAAGGGCTATCTAACTCCCCAGAAATCACTTAAAATAGACATTAGATGGAGGATATCTCTCTATGAATGGAAAAGAGAGGAGGAACTCCCCCGGGGGAGGTGTTACACACGGGTGAGAGGAAAAAGAAGGGATGAATATTAAATAAGGATAAAGGTACATTTTATTAATTTCCATGACCTTTAATAAGGTACACACTTGGGCATCTTATATGGAAAATCCATACACCAAACAAGGTTGAGCTACTACCATGGAGGAAGTATGCATGGTTCATGTGCACGGTTTGGGAAACCCTGCACAAATTGTGTGGCCTGGTATACATAGTCTGAAAAAACCATGTGACACCCTCATCCATAATAGATAGGACACACATTTACCTCTAGGGGGTTCTCATTGTTTCAATAAATTGTTCACCCTTACTAGTCCTTCTACTGTAGAGTTTTCAGGGCCTGATGCTCTTGAAACTCAATGGAACACTTGTGATACCTCTTAGACATTCAACCATGTCTAAAAACATCACCATTAAGTGTTTCAAGACATAGATTGAGATTTTTAAGCTTGTTTTAATGAATGGACCACCAACCAAATGACAAAATTCAAAAAACTTTTAGAATTTCATTTGTTCCTAAATCAAAGGACAGTATATTATGTACTCAAGAGTTCCAAAGAATTTTTTTAATTAAAAATATCTTTATTTCTATCTTCTATGGAGAACCCCTTTTTCATCCAAAAACACATTTTCTAAAAATTGTTTCCAAAATGTTTTTAAAATCATTAAAATTATTTATTTAATAAATTTCTACCTATTTCTGACTTTTTACAAGATGTTTGGAAAGGAATCTTCATATAATTTTAAAAAAATACGCTTTTGGAATTTATGAAAAATATGAATGGAATCATTATTTTAATGAGTATAGAAAAAATAAAATTTCCCACCATTATAACCACTATTTACATTGATTATTCTTTTATACGTTTTCATGATTATTTTAAAAAAATGTATGTTTTAAAGAGTTTTTATTTAAGTGAAAATTATTTTTTCCTCAATATATTTTTAAATGTTTTTTAAAGATTCCTTTAAAAGTTTCAAGGTTCATTTTCAAATAAAAGGATTTATAAATTTTATTTATGAATTTTAATTTTAATAAAATACTTTCAATGAAAATTTATTTTCCTCAATAAATGTTCCAAGTGTCTTTTCAATACCAATTTCCATCTAAGATAACATATATTGACGTTACATATTGTAACACCCCAAAAATTTTTGAAATTATTTTTTAGAAAAGATTTGATATTTTTCATATTTTGTGTGACATGAAAAACTGCTTTTGGATTTTATTATAGAAAGCAATGGTTTTGTCTTGCATTACACGAAACATCGAGTTTAAATGAAATGTGTCGTACAATTAAAATATTATTATTTAATTTGATAGTTACCATCTAACCGTTGGAATGTCACGTATGAATATAATTTACTAAATTATGAAAATATGTTTGAAAATTTTATATATTATTTATTATAAGGTGACTAATAAATTATAAATAAAAATAGAAACTAATTGAAAATAAATGGAATTTTTTATAAAAAACATATTTTTATGAAAAAATGTGTTCTTCCATAATAAAATAAAACATAATAATTTTGATGAATAGATTTAATTAATTATATGTATTATATATATTCAATAAATAATTTTATATTTATCTTTTTTATTTTCTAAACAAGGGATGTGAATAATCCTAAATTATGCTTAAAACTGTATTTTTTTTAAAAATTGGTTTGTCACTTTTTCAAGCACACTTGTTTTAAAAATAAAATTTTAAAAAATATTAAAATAATAATGGTAAAATAAATTTTATTTCTCAATTACTAATTTCAAAATTAATCTAGGGTGATTTTTTTATTTTTTTTCTAAAAAGATAACTTTTTTAATGAATAGTGATAGATATTGAATTTTAATTAAAACTACCTTTTCATTTAATTTATTTATAAATTTAACATTATATTGTAAATTGGTTTGATATATAATTAGTTAAATTATACATCTATTAATCTAATTTGGTTCATTATAATTTGTTTTAGTTTTAAATTATATATTAAAACGTTGTTAACTTTTGATCATTTCTCTTTAAAAACCTACATTCTCATCACGTCAGTAGGGTTAATTTTAAATTATATTATAAAATTTTTTATTTTGATTTGGTAATATCGATTAAATATTTTTAATAATCATAATTTATATGGTGAAATAAGTTTGAATAAATTTTTGACTATGATGAATAGTGAATGTAATAAATATTAATTACCATGGTTAAAGCAAAAATAGGTATACCTAGGCATTAAAATAAAAAGGTATGAGTAAATATAACCTATAAAATTTTTTAAAAACTATTTTATGGATATATTTAAACCATTAAATCTATAAAGTTATATAATAATATATTTTGGACCCTCTTTACATATGAAAAACGAGGGATCACCCTATTCTTTTCTAAGATACTAATTGTGTCATCTCCCCAACATATAAAATGACACCTCTCTCCTCCCTTATCTACACAATAAAAAAATTTGTTTCATCCAATAACTACCAAAATAAAATCCCAAATTCCTACCCCTCATTCCACAATCCTTATATTGGACATAAATACAACCTAATAAGGATTTTTTTCAACTCTACAGTGAATATCAGAATAAGAGGTAATGTTATTCAATTAGTATCTTTATTTTATTTATTTATCCCCATTATTAAATTATTATTATAATATGATTAAATAAAAACCATATTATATTAGATATAGTGAGTTTTTTTGTTAAGGTCATGACCTATAAATCTATCCACTTTCGTAAAATTGGTTATGAAATCATCATTCATGTGTATGATATACTACCGCCTCATGAACTGATGTCTTTTTTTTCCATTACCACATATCAAGGATGTTAATGGTGATGGATTTATTATTTATATATGATATATATTATTTTATTATTTTATTATTATTAAATAATTATTATATGACATGTAACTTCATTATTTTTATTTTGTGGGAAAATGATAACGTCGCTCGTATGTGAAGCTGACTACCATCTCGCAAAGATATGTGATTAGTTCATGCTTTAATTGGAATGTATTAAGTATAGTTTTAATGAACATGTGTAATATATTTTAAATAAAGTTTATTCTATAATGATAATATATTATTTAAATGTATTACATTAAATCCAACAAAAAAATTGAAACAACGTTCATACATATGTATATCCTACCATCTCCATGAACAATGTATTTCATTTCATATCACTAAATTTTATGGATTACTATGAATACACATTTACTGAATATAAATGATATTTTTATAATGTTTTAAATTATAGAGATTATGGAATCATGATCAAAGTATGAGGATGAAGTGAAATAACAGATCAGAACATATATGAAAAGCTAAAAATTTATTACCAAAAACGTAACTTTGAAAAGGTATTATTAATAAATAGGTAATGGAAAGTCATAATAAAATCCTATAAGATATGATATATATGAATATTGTTTTCTAATACATTTATAAAAACTTATATTTATTATATAAAAGGTTCTAATGAGTATAATGGAAGTGAATACTTAAGATAAGGTATTTTTGTCCCACTTTTATTTTCTACGAGACAAATACCAGATTCACCAAATGTTTCTTTTATGTGGTGTGTATACTTCCCATGAATATATTTTCTTATGATTATAATTAAAATTCTATATATTTACATATCCATTTTAATATATTTTTTCATGATTATTATAGTTTCAATGTTACCAAAGTGGTAACAAATATTTGTCTCAATTTTCCATCTTTGATATTTACGTTATGTTATGAATATATTTCTTTAATGAGGTATATATACAACCCTTTTGACATGGAATGTCATGAATTTATTAATCCTATATTTACATTAAGATTCATCTTATTTTATTCTCTTATAGTGATTTTAAAACAATGTTACGATAGTGGTAAAGGTTTTATGTTACAATCTCATCATTTATCGAATTGTTTATGATTAAGTCTCCAATGTTAAAATAATGTAATCTAAATCTTAATAATTCTTATGAATTTTATTCTCATTTATTTATTCCTGATATATTCAATTAATGGTAATAGTCTAGCACTATTTATTACTTAAAATTGTTTTTCATATGTTTTCATGAAAATATGAATTTATTTCTCTCTTTGGTCAGAAGTCATTTTTCTTAAAAAAAACTATTTTTTTGAAAAAAATTTAAATGTAGAAAATATATTTTTTTAATGTAATGTTTTATGAAGATTTTTGAAAGTATATATTATAAATTTTGATGGTTATTTTCAAATAAAAAGGTTTTCAATACTTTTTATGTTTTTAAAATAATTTTTCAAATCAGAAAGAATAATTTATTAAGAAATGTTTTAAATTCTTTTTAAAATATTCCTTTATATGTTTTAAAGTTTATTTTAAATGAAAGTATTTTCCTAATGTTTTATGTTTTAAAATTTTATTTTCAAATAAAATATATTTTCCTCAAGAAATGTCCCATGAAATCATTCAAAATTATCTTTTTTATCTAAGATGACATTAAATATGGTTACTTATGTTTTACTATGTGGTAACCATTTTGTAGTGATGATAACTAACATAGATGGGATTACTCATCATTCTGTTTATGGATCATAATATCCATTAGTTATTCAGGAAAAAAAATTAACCTTTATTTATTTGAGTATGATTTTAAGTAAAAATTGATCAGGGAACAAAAATCAAATGATATTTTTCTTATAAAATGTATTGAAATCAAGTAATTATATCATCTCGTGAAAATTAATCCACTTAAGGAAAATCATTTTGAAATAAAATTATTTACTTTTATCATTATTTTTTATAATATCAGTGAGCTTTTTCACACATCCTTGGTATGTGTTTTTTTTTCTGATTAACTTTCTCCCTATCACAAACTTTCTTATAATCAGCAATCTCTCTCACTCCCAATAATTATTTACACTTTTCTTTCATGTCCAAATATTTACTTCCAACCTATGTTCTCTAATGTGGAAACCTAGTTATTACTTACATTATGAAACTTTTATGCTTCCAAAATTCCCTTTTTAATGGATATTTTATTATTCACTTGTATTATGTTTATTTCTATGAAATAATTAGAAAATGTTAAACTATTAATGATCAAGATGAATTTCGATATCGAGATTCATTTTAGGGGGGTCGAATGTAACACCCTATGATTTTATGAAATTATGTTTTTCAAATAGAATAGATATTTTTCGTATTTTTTGTTAAAAACACTAATTTTATCTTTCATTACAAGTAACACTTATTTTAGCTTGTGTTATCCATAACACCCAGTTTTAACAAAACATGTTATATGATTAAATTATTATTATGTAATATGATAGTTATCACCTAGAAATTGGAATAGTGGGTATGAATTGTATTAAATAAATTATAAAAATATTGTTTTCACATATATATATAATTAATTTTTTGAAAATCATGTAATTATAAATGAAAATATAAATTATTAGAAAATAATGTAAATCATTTTCTTAAATAACTATTTTTATGCAAACAAATGACTTTTACCTCAATAAAAAAACAAGATACTTTTTGTGAATTATTTTAATTAAATGTATATATTATATATATTCAATCAACTATTTTACATTCATATTATGTGTTTTCAATATAATAGAAAATAATAAATCTATTTTTACGGTTAAAAAATATATTTTTCAAAAAAATGGTTTTGTCGCCTTTTATGGTGGACCTATTTTAAAAATGAATATTTACACATTGAAAAAAAAATTTCATAATATAATACCTTATTTTTTATTCAAAATTTACAAATTATCTTAGGGTAAATTTTTATGTTTTTTTGAGAAGTTTCATTTTTAAATAAAGGGTGAAAATAATAAATTTTATTTGAAAACTACATTTTTATTTTATTTATCTATAAATTTAAATTTTATATTAAATTGGTTTTGAAGTATAATTAGTTCAATAGTACATATATTAATCAAATTTGGTTCATTTGAATCAATTTCATATTAAATTGGGATATAACAACTTTGTAAACTTTGGATAATTTTTACTTTGAAACCCCACTTTTTCACCACCTCTGTGAGATTAATTTTTATTTTTTTTTCAATTTTGGGATTTGAATTTGGAAAATCCTATTCCATATTTTAAATCATAATAATTTATAATTTATAATAATTCCAACTTAATTTTTGAGAAAGATGAATAGTGAATGTGAAGTGCCCAGATCAGTGTGAATCACTGAGAGGGGGAGTGGGTGAATCAGTGATCCCTTAAAACTTTTTACTAATTGATTCTTATCAATTAAACCTATATGGCTGGTTAAAGCCTCGATCCACTCTTCTTGTATCTCTCAACCTTTCTCGAATGATGCAGTAATGAAAAGGCACAGGACACAAGGATTTACAAGGTTCGGCACGAAAGGCCTACATCCTTGCCATGCTCTCCCAGCATGGATTCTCCATTATAACCTGTTAAAATTACAATGGTCGATACAGAGTCCCACTGTATCTCTCCTGAGTCCCACAGGAGGGTCTTTATACTACGTCCCACTGGCCTGCTCCAGAATCCCACTAAAGACTTCTTCTCCCTGAGTCCCACAGGGTCTTCTCCTGGCTCCTCGAGTCACACGAGTAGCTCTTATTCACTTTAACTCTTCAAGTATCTTCAGCAGTCTGGGATAAAGACTGCTGGCCTTGCTCTGTACCTCTGATCACTTGTGATGATCAGGTCTTCTCAAATACTAAAAACTCAGACAAACAATATCTTTCAACTCAGTCTGGCTCAGTCTCACTTCAACTTCACTTCATGCACTGAGTGCATGGCAGCTCTTCATCCTCATGCACTGATAGCATGGCCTTCTCAATTTCTTCAAGAACTCCTGGTCTTGGACTCCTCAAATTCACACCACTGATTTGGCTCTGTTCACGTGTGCACGTGCATGCATTCAAGCATGCACTCCTCTTCTTCTCTTCCTTGGTGTGATAAACACTCAAAGAGTGCAATTTCTCCTTAAGCACACACAACTTCTTCACTCACACACTTTGTTCAATTTGTTCACACACATAAAAGTGTGTTATACTTTAGTGTGGATGTCCTTATTCCTCCAAGTGTATACACTCTTAGTTCACACTTAGGTTCGGCCTTTTAGTTCTTTTGTAAAATGTGGTGGCCTTCCACTCCTTCTTGCACACAACCCGTAGGTGTGCACTCCCAAGTGGAACACACACAAGGTGCACTCCTTCACTTGGCACACAAGCACAAGTCTTGGCCTCAGGTCTTCTCAAAGTTTACACACGAGGCACTGCCTCGGCCTTCCTCTCTTCACAGCTTCTGTCGCGCAAGCACAAGGCACAAAGGACCTCGGCCGTGGGCGCGCAAGTGCAAGGGTGCACTTGGCCGTGCAAGCGCCTACCGTGCAGGGGGCGCGGTGCACAGAGGGGGCGCGCAAGTTGGCGCTGCCCTTCCTCCTTCCTGTCCCGCAAAGGATAGCGCATAGGGGACTCCTCCTCCTCCTTCTTCTTGTCGCGAAAAGAAGTAGCGCGCAAGGAACTCAAGCAAAGCCAAAAATGGATTCGGGCTACTGCCACGCAAGTGGTGCGCGCAGGGCAGATCTTCGCGAGGCAGAGAGCACTCACGGGACTTCTGTTCTTCAACAAAGATTCAGCAAGCAACAATGAGGTCTTGGCCTCTCCTTTTATAGGCAGAGATGCCTCAGATTATCCGCGTGCGATAAATCTTGAATCACCGAAGATTTCGGATCTTTAAAAATCTTTTAAATCTGGTTTCTATCCTCGGTTCACGCGTGTATTTATTTTCTTCGGTCTTCTTCACGTGCATGCGACTTAGAACGCATGCACGACCTTTTTTCTTCCAATCTATGCAAACCACGAACACACGTGGCCTCGGCACCTTTGGTTTGCCTCAGCCGAACTTCGAATTCTTTCAAACATTGCATGCATGGTCATTTTTAGGCATGATCGTGTTCAGTGTGGCCAGACAAACTCGTTGGAGCAATTAGATTGGCCGGAGGTGGTCGGACACTCCATTTCTATCCTCGGGGAGGTCTCTGGTTCGAAGGAAGCTCGCGGGTGGCCTCGTGCGAGCTCGGGGAAGAAGACGGTCGTTGGGCCGTTGGATCAGCCGATCAAAAGACTTTGGACGGCCTGGATCAGATCGGGGGCGCGGTGGATTAGATGAGCGGCGCCGATCGTCCGCGAGATCAGATGAGCGACTGGGATTCGCTCCCAGGAATTTTTGCGCGTCCCACATCGATGTCGCGGCCAGTTTTCTCGCGGCTTATCAAATAAGCGCTGCCGCAACTCACCAATTGAACTTCTCCCCTCCCGGTGCCGCCCCGCACCAGGTTCTCTCTGCGGGCGCGCTCTGCGCCCACTCAAGCCTCCTGCGGGCGCGCTCCTAGCGCCCACTATGCACCTCAGGCGCGCGGGTTTCACCACCGCGTGTCCTCGGGGGCTTACACACGGCCCCCTGCCGCCTTGTGCTTGCACCATGGGATCCCCCATGGGCGTGGCGCCTTAGGCCCACAAGTGCCTTGGGGTTGAACCCGTGGGCTGGCCTTGGCTGGCCTATTTTTTTTTTGGCAAAGGACAGAATGAACACTTTGTTAAAAAACAAAGTATCCCATATGTAAAATGCCAAATTCCAAGCCACCTCTCCCTTCTTCATTTCTTCTCCTCTCTTCTTCTTCTTGAGAATTCAAACATTAATCTACTTGATTAGAAACAACTCCTCAATTTATGATTCGTCTTCATTAGAATTCATCATCCTTCTTCAACATATAATCATCATTTAAGAATGGAATTCTTGAAGGTTCTTCCATCAACCGATGCTCCTGAATCAAAGATTTCTTCAATGTGCTTCATTGATCCAATTAGAGATCAATTGGATCTTCTTCATGTTCACATGCACTAAGTGATAGTGCATGGACTTCATTAAACCACTTCATCCACTTAGAAGTAGTGAATGGATCTTCTTCAGCTCCTCATGCATTGTCACTACAATGTATGGTCTTCTAATCATGTTGTGACTTTGTATCATCTTGATACAAGTTCTTGGAACTTAATGATCAGCTCAACAATCATCAGATATTCATGGAGAATGTTTCAACCATATTCTCCAATGCCACTTAGTGAATCTCCTAAGTGACATGCATCTTAGTACCATGGCCATTCTCTATTCTTTACCAACACCATCACAACCTTTGTCATTCACATCTTGACATTCCTTGACTTCCATTCATTCCAAGACAACTTCATGCCTCATTGACAAAAAATGCAACACAGTGCACTTCAATCTCCCCCTTTGTATTTGTTGTCAATACACTCCTTCAGCACATATGAATGGGTCAATATGTGTGCCAATATTTTCTCCCCCTTATTGGCAATCAAATGCAAAGGTGTGGTGTGGTTCACTTTCAAAAATATCTTCCTCCCTTTGAAAAGTATTTTCTTGAAAAACACTGATAGAGGGATGATGTCACGTGTTCTTCTTTAGCAAAGAACCTTTACTTGATCAACTCTAAGTCTACTTGGGCTAACCCGGTGTAGAAAACAAGAGTGATGTAACCAAGGAACTCAATGCTGTCCAACATTCACAATACATGTGAGATCATTCTTAGGGGTTGAAATTTTTCAGATATAACAATGAATTGCTGAATCCTGCACAACTTCTCAAAACTCATTAGAAAGTTCAGGTGCAAAGATAAAGCTCCCCCTTTCATCCATTTGTCTTCAATCCATACTCCCCCTTAATTGACAATATAAACTCAATTAAGAAACAAGGGATGAAAGTATGATTGGTATACCTTCACTTTTCTCAAGATGGTATTAATCTCAGAATCCCATCTTCTTCAGATTGGCTCCCCCTCAAGGGGTGCACTCCATTCTGTCCAAACCATCCTCCAGATGAGAATGATCATCATCTTCAATTCCCTGCAATGTTAGCACATGTATATACCAAGAGTATAAGGGAATGAGATGGAACCTCCTTGGTTCATCAATGTGAACAACAAGGTTGAGAAGATTCTCTCAACCGAGATGTCCCATTTTCACCAGTCTTCACACTTGCATATTTGATCTTCATTGATGATTGTGCTGGTGTGGTTCTCAAAACATCTTCATGTGAAACCATCTTCTTCCCTTTTGCCTTAGCAATTGCCAGAACTTCATCTTCAACTCTCTGGAGATCTTTGGCAAGTTGCAACTGATTTGGCCATATGACTAAAGAGTCATTTGGAAGTGTGGCCTTAGTTCTGGAAGTTTCACATGGTTACTTTGATGCTGTCAAGCTACCTCTCTTAGGCAACTTGTTTTCAATCGATCCCTTCTGCTTCTTTTGGATTGATTGTCTGTTTGAGTCCAGTCTGCCTCTATTGAATTTCATGGCTTCTTTACACAGATCCATGATATGTCCTTTCTTTCCACAGTAGAAGCATGTCTTCTTGGTGGTCCTACTGGATGACTCACCCTTCTTGGACTTAGAATCCAAGGTCTTCTCTTCCTTTTTCATAATCTTCTTGGGAGCATCTTCCACTTTCTTCTGCTTGCTTCCCAAGGATTCTCTCTGAGCCAGGTTCTGTGATCTTTTCTTCTTTTGAGCTCTGGATACAGTTGGAGATTGACATGTATCTTTTTGTTGACCACTTTTGCAATCATCCCAGATGTTGTCAAGTAATCCAAATCTATTTGCAGTAAACAGATGTCTCTGGACCTGTGGATGTTGCTTCTTTTCTTCTGGCTTGCTCCCCCTTGGCATGGGCTTCCTCTGTGCTTTGGCATTCAGTGGATTGTACCAACAATCCTTTGCACAATGCCCATACTTGTTACAACACCAGCATTGTCCCACGAATCTTGACCTCTTCAGTCCTTCTGATTGTAGGATACTTTTCTTGACCTGTTGTGCTGTTTCAGGAGAGCTCTGCTTCTTTATTGTCTTCATCCATATTTTTTTGGAATTATTCTTCCATCCTGCACTTTTTGTGGAAACACAATTAGAAGCATCAGTACAAGATGGTATGGATGGTACCTTCTTTCTAGAAGATGTTGCACTTTTATTAGAGGATGTCTTTCTCTTAGAATCATCCTGCTCAAAGCTCACTTGAGTAGCAACATTTCTTCTTTTAGCTGACTGGGAGGCTTTGGCTTTGGGTGATTGCTGATTTTTCAATATCACCTCCAGTTCTATGCACTTCATATTGAGGGAGTTCTTCTCATCCTCAACAGTTCTTAGCTTTCCTTCCCATTTCTCTTCCAACTGCTTTATCTGGTCTTCATGCACCTTTTTCATTTCAAGCAATGAGTTGTCAAGCTCCTTCACCCTTTTTACTTTGTCTTCAAGTTGAGCATCTTTAACAACAATTGATACTCTATGCCTCTTCTCCAGTGCATGGTAAACATCTTTGATTATTACTTTCAAGAATTCATTCTCAGAAAGGCTTCTTTTCAATTCTTCAGTAGTGTCTTCATATCTTTCATTGCAAAGGGAAACAGTTTCATCTTTAGCCTTCACCAGCTTTCTGAGAGTGTTGGTTATGCCAACCCTTTTTGCCAATTGATCTTCCATTGCATTGGCTTATTCTTCTAACTGTGATTTTTCGTCATGAAGATCATGGATGCCTGTAGCTATACACTTTTCCACTTCCATGGGAACTGTCTTCTGAAGATATTTGAGTGCACTCTGAAGATCATTCATTGTTTCAACTTCATCACAGCTAGGACAGGCTTTCTTCATCTTCTTGGCCTGTTTCTTCTTTCTATTTTTCTGAGTCTTGGCAGATATCTCCATTTGAGGCTGGTCGCTCGTTTCCTCAAATCTGCACTTCATAAAGACTCCCTTGGATCTTTTAGAGGGAACCTCCCTCTGATACCAATTGAAGTGCCCAGATCAGTGTGAATCACTGAGAGGGGGAGGGGGTGAATCAGTGATCCCTTAAAACTTTTTACTAATTAATTCTTATCAATTAAACCTCTATGGATGGTTAAAGCCTCGATCCACTCTTCTTGTATCTCTCAACCTTTCCCAAATGATGCAGTAATGAAAAGGCACAGGACACAAGGATTTACAAGGTTCGGCACCAAAGGCCTACATCCTTGCCATGCTCTCCAAGCATGGATTCTCCATTATAACATGTTAAAATTACAATGGTCGATACAGAGTCCCACTGTATCTCTCCTGAGTCCCACAGGAGGGTCTTTATACTGCGTCCCACAGTGTTACCAGAGTCCCACTGGCCTGCTCCAGAATCCCACTGAAGACTTCTTCTCCCTGAGTCCCACAGGGTCTTCTCCTGGCTCCTCGAGTCACACGAGTAGCTCTTCTTCACTTTAACTCTTCAAGTATCTTCAGCAGTCTGGGATAAAGACTGCTGGCCTTGCTCTGTACCTTTGATCACTTGTGATGATCAGGTCTTCTCAAATACTGAAAACTCAGACAAACAATATCTTTCAACTCAGTCTGGCTCGGTCTCACTTCAACTTCACTTCATGCACTGAGTGCATGGCAGCTCTTCATCCTCATGCACTGATAGCATGGCCTTCTAAATTTCTTCAAGAACTCCTGGTCTTGGACTCCTCAAATGCACACCACTGATTTGGCTCTGTTCACGTGTGCACGTGCATGCATGCAAGCATGCACTCCTCTTCTTCTCTTCCTTGGTGTGATAAACACTCAAAGAGTGTAATTTCTCCTTAAGCACACACACCTTCTTCACTCACACACTTTGTTCAATTTGTTCACACACATAAAAGTGTGTTATACTTTAGTGTGGATGTCCTTATTCCTCCAAGTGTATACACTCTTAGTGCACACTTAGGTTTGGCGTTTTAGTTCTTTTGTAAAATGTGGTGGCCTTCCACTCCTTCTTGCACAGAACCCGTAGGTGTGCACTCCCAAGTGGCACACACACAAGGTGCACTCCTTCACTTGGCACACAAGCAAAAGTCTTGGCCTCGGGTCTTCTCAAAGTTTACACACGAGGCACTGCCTCGGCCTTCCTCTCTTCACAGCTTCTGTCGCGCAAGCACAAGGCACAAAGGACCTCGGCCGTGGGCGCGCAAGTGCAAGGGTGCACTTGGCCGTGAAAGCGCCTACCGTGCAGGGGGCGCGGTGCACAGAGGGGGTGCGCAAGTTGGCGCTGCCCTTCCTCCTTCCTGTCGCGCAAAGGATAGCGCACAGGGGACTCCTCCTCCTTCTTCTTCTTGTCGCGCAAAGAAGTAGCGCGCAAGGAACTCAAGCAAAGCCAAAAATGGCTTCGGGCTGCTGCCACGCAAGTGGTGCGCGCAGGGCAGATCTTCGCGAGGCAGAGAGCACTCACGGGACTTCTGTTCTTCAACAAAGATTCAGCAAGCAACAATGAGGTCTCGACCTCTCCTTTTATAGGCATAGATGCCTCAGATTATCCGCGTGCGATAAATCTTGAATCACCGAAGATTTCAGATCTTTAAAAATCCTTTAAATCTGGTTTCTATCCTCGGTTCACGCGTGTATTTATTTTCTTCGGTCTTCTTCACGTGCATGCGACTTAGAACGCATGCACGGCCTTTTTTCTTCCAATATATGCAAACCACGAACACACGTGGCCTCGGCACCTTTGGTTTGCCTCGGCCGAACTTCGAATTCTTTCAAACATTGCATGCATGGTCATTTTTAGGCATGATCGTGTTCAGTGTGGCCAGACGAACTCGTTGGAGCAATTAGATTGGCCGGAGGTGGTCGGACACTCCATTTCTATCCTCGGGGAGGTCTCTGGTTCGAAGGAAGCTCGCGGGTGGCCTCGTGCGAGCTCGGGGAAGAAGACGGTCGATGGGCCTTTGGATCAGCCGATCAAAAGACTTTGGACGGCCTGGATCAGATCGGGGGCGCGGCGGATTAGATGAGCGGCGCCGATCGTCCGCGAGATCAGATGAGCGGCTGGGATTCGCTCCCGGGAATTTTTGCGCGTCCCACATCGAAGCCGCGGCCGGTTTTCTCGCGGCTTATCAAATAAGCGCTGCCACAACTCACCAATTGAACTTATACCCTCCCGGTGCCGCCCCGCACCGGGTTCTCTCTGCGGGCGCGCTCTGCGCCCCCTCACGCCTCCTGCGGGCGCGCTCCTAGCGCCCACAATGCACCTCAGGCGCGCGGGTTTCACCACCGCGTGTCCTCGGGGGCTTACACACGGCCCCATGCCGCCTTGTGCTTGCACCATGGGATCCCCCATGGGCGTGGCGCCTTAGGCCCATAAGTGCCTTGGGGTTGAACCCGTGGGCTGGCCTTGGCTGGCCTATTTTTTTTTGGCAAAGGACAGAATGACCACTTTGTTAAAAAAAAATTATCCCATATGTAAAATGCCAAATTCCAAGCCACCTCTCCCTTCTTCATTTCTTCTCCTCTCTTCTTCTTCTTGAGAATTCAAACATTAATCTACTTGATTAGAAACAACTCCTCAATTTATGATTCGTCTTCATTAGAATTCATCATCCTTCTTCAACATATAATCATCATTTAAGAATGGAATTCTTGAAGGTTCTTCCATCAACCGATGCTCCTGAATCAAAGATTTCTTCAATGTGCTTCATTGATCCAATTAGAGATCAATTGGATCTTCTTCATGTTCACATGCACTAAGTGATAGTGCATGGACTTCATTAAACCACTTCATCCACTTAGAAGTAGTGAATGGATCTTCTTCAGCTCCTCATGCATTGTCACTACAATTCATGGTCTTCTAATCATGTTGTGACTTTGTATCATCTTGATACAAGTTCTTGGAACTTAATGATCAGCTCAACAATCGTCAGATATTCATGGATAATGTTTCAACAATATTCTCCAATGCCACTTAGTGAATCTCCTAAGTGACATGCATCTTAGTACCATGGCCATTCTCTATTCTTTACCAACACCATCACAACCTTTGTCATTCACATCTTGACATTCCTTGACTTCCATTCATTCCAAGACAACTTCATGCCTCATTGACAACAAATGCAACACAGTGCACTTCAGAATGCAATAAAAATTAATTACCGTGGTTACCGAAAAATGGGATTATCAGGGGTTAAACTAAATAGATAAGGGGAAAATAACCTATAAACTTTTATAAAAACTATTTTATGGAAATATTTTGAACATTAAACCTCTATGGTTTTATAATTTTCCATTTTTAACCCTTGTGACGTATGAAAAATGTGTGATCACTCATTTCTATTAAAAAATACTAAGTGTGTCCTCTCCACCACTTATAAATGGCCAGCCCATGTCCACCCTTATTCACACATTTAAACATATTATGTTATTAAAATACCTAAAAAATCACTTTACTAATTCCCTAATATCATCATAGAAGCCTTATATTGGACATAAATCAATCCTAGGAAGGCTTTTGCACAAACCTAAGGATAATTCCCAAAGAAGATGTAATGTTCTTCAACGAGCATCGTTATTTTATTTATTTATACACTTTATTAAATTATTATTATATATTTAGTATTTAATAATATTTAGTGTTTAATAATATTAGTATCTTCCATGGACAGATGTCATTCATTTTGTCCATTACCACCTATTTGGATGGTCATAATTATGTATTTATTATTTATATATTATTTATATTATATATATGAAGTTATTATGATTCTTTAATTTTAATATAACTCATAAATTTATTATTTCCATTGTGTGGGAACACGATAACATCACTTGTGTGTAATGTAAACTACCAACTCACAAAGCAATATTATTCATTCACTGTTTACATGGAATGTATTAAGGAAGAGTTTAAGGATCATATAAGATATATTTGAAATAGAAAATATTCTGAAATTAAAATATATTATTTACTTTTCTTTCTTTCAAATCAATAAGAAAATGGAAATTGCGTTCATGTGTACGTACAACCTACTATCTCCATGAACGGTGTGTTTCATTTCGTATTAATAAATTTTATCGATTAATATAAATATATATATATAATTAATATAAATTATATTGTATCATGGATTATTTTATTAATATTATTTAACCATTATCAATTTAAGAGGATCAAAAAAATAAAAAATCCTAACATATACAAAAAAACAGTTATTACCCGAAATGTAACATTGAATTGTTAATAAATTGGTAATAAAATGTCATAAAAAATAATTTAAGGTATAATATATATGAATATAGTTCGTTAATATGTATATATATATATATAGTATTTATTATCCAGTAGGATTCAATGAATACGTCAACATTCAATACTTAAGGTAAGGGATTTCCATCTCACATTTATTTTCTTTGAGATAAATAAAATATTCATAGAAAGTTTCTTTTATGTGGTGTATATACTTAAAATTAATTTATTTTATGATTATTATAATTAAAATTAATAATATTTACATTTCCATTTGAGTATATATATTTCATGGGATTTACAGTTTCAAAGTTACCAAAGCAGTAATGGATTTTTGTCTCAATTTTCTTTCTTTGAGATATGCATTATGTTATACACCTACATTCTTTCATGAGCTGTATATAAAGTCCATTTGAAATGTAATATCACGAATTTATTAAAAATCATGATATTTTATATTTAATTTTATGTTATTCCATCATGGATATTATGAATCAACGTTACCAAAGTGTTAACAATTTTATGTTATAATCTCATAATTTATCGAGATTGTTTATGATTAAGTGTCCAATATTGAAATATAATAATCAAAATGTACATAATTATAATGAATTTTCTTATCCTCTGGTTTTACATGATATATTAAACTTTCGGTACCATTTCTACACACTCTGGCACATAAAATTAGTAATACTACCTTTTCAGAAAATCAAACTCTCTTTCAATCATAGATCGAATATTTATTTTCTTCCAAAACCATAATTTCAAAAAAAATTAAATTTTTTTATTACTCCCTTATTTTTTTAAAAAACATTTTTTTTAATGTTTTATTTTTTTATAATTTTTTTTGAATGTAATCATCATGTCTTTTTTCAAACAATGCCTATTTATCTATTATCAAAAATGTGAATGAAATATTTATTTTAACATGTATGGAATGAATGGAATTTTCCAATGTCATGAAAAATCATTAATTAAAAGAATAATTTATTATTTTTCTAGGTTATTTTCAAATAAAAAAATAGAAATTAATTTATGTTTTAAAAAAACCATTTCAAAGGGGAAATGATATTTTCCAAAGTAAATTTTTTAAATTATTTTTAAAATATTCCTTTATAAGATTACATGGTTATATTAAAGTAAAATGGTTTTCCAATATTTTATGTTTTAATAATAATTTTCAAAGAATAAATTATACTTCCCTAACGAAATTTTTTAAATGATTTTTAAAATATTCCTTTATATGTTTTCAAAGATATTTTAAAATAAAGGATTTTCATAATGTTTTATATTTTAAAAATTGATTTTCAAATAAAAGTTATTTTCATTAAGAAATTTCCCATGTAGTCTTTGAAATCTATTTTACATCTAAGATTACATTATTTTATGTTACATAACCCTTACTAGTGAAATAATCTAAATAAACATTTTTTATTATTTCTCTGAATGATTTATGTTTATGATGAAAATATGTTTATGAAACACATTTCTCTTCCATGGGTTATTACATGATAAAAGTTTTATGAAACACACTTTTTTTCCTATCGGTTATGATTTTATGAAATAATGAAATTATTATGAGACATGTTTTTTCCATAGGTTATGTAATAATTAAATGTTAATGAAACTAATTTTATTTCATGTGTTCTGATATGATGAATGTTTTATGATCTTGAGGCACACATATGTAAGATTTTTATTATTTAATATTGGTAATTTTATAACAAAGGATGGTGGTTTTATTAAAACTAAGGACGGTGGTTGAATTATAGAAAATATGGGTGTTGCCTATATATTTTTATAATGCATTGGATAAATATTTACATCTTAGGAGATAGAAAGGATTGGAATAGAGAGTGAACCCAGTTCTGTAAGTGACTTTTTACAATAATATGGTATTGGAAGTATACCTTGACGACTATGATGTTATTCAATGACCATTATTTCATGTCCATAATGTTACGTGTGAACCTGATTACATGTTCATAATATTATGCATGACCTAATTATATGTTCACAATGTTTTCTTTGAACCTAACTTTCATGTCAATAATGTTATGTGCGGACCTGTTTTCTTATCCATATTTTTATACAATGGATTTATTTCATGTACTTAACCAAATGAGTGGACATGTTTCTATTTATACATATTTACAATGTTATAAGATTATGTGTATGCCAAAACAATATATGTTTTATGCCAATGTTATGATCTCATGGATCAAGTTCTTTGATTCCCTTATGATTCATGTCTTATGAAATACCAATATTTATGCCATGATACATGTTTATTATCTATTATAGGTTGATTATAAACATCATAATCTGTATTCATTGTCACATACCCTTATGTATATCTTATTATTTCGTATAATCATAGATTTATACCTCTTATGTTTACCCTTACTCGGCATCTGAGATCACCCTCTATTATGTTTCCTATCCCTAGATTATGAAGAATGGTTTTATATAGGGTATGTTTATAAAGATTACTAAATGGAATGATCTTTGTAGTAAAAATTTATTATATTTAAACATATTATAATATTTTGTTCCATGTTTACTTTGGCACTGAACTATTATAGTCCTCAGGTGTGTTTTTGTGAAATGTAATAAATATTCATCTAAAAAGATGTAATATCCATGTATGAGAAGCCTGGGTCATTGTAAATATTTCTTACTTGGAATATGATCCAAGTATTCTATTCTTGTTATTTCTATGAATGGTTTATATTTATGATGAAAAAATATTTATTAAATCCATTTATCTTCCATAGGTTATACCATTATAAAATTATCATGAAACCAACTTCTTTTTCCATTTGTTATATATTAATTTAATAATTAAATAACTATGAATCCTATTTCTTCCCATAGGATATGTCCTGATAAAAAATTTATAAGGCCCATTTCTTTTCATGGGTTCAAATATGATGAATATTTTATAATCTTATGGAACACATATGTATGATTTTCATTATGTGACATTGGTTATATTATAACCATGTAATTTGGTTATGTTATAACCAAGAAAATTGGTACGTATATATCCATTCAATGCATTGGGTTAAAATTTATATTTAATAATATAGAAGGGACTAGAATTCATAGTGAACCTAGATCAGTAAGATAATTTTTCTACTATGATGTTATTTATAGGGAACCTTGACTACTATGATGGTATGGGGAGGGAACTCATTCCACTATAATATCCTTGGTATTGATCCTTGCCTACTTTGAAAATTATTTTCTATTCTTAGGTGTATTCTATAAAAAAATTCCTTATGCTAATTTTATAAACTCATGGTTAATGTTCTTTGATCCCATTTCGGTTCATGTATTATGAACTACCAATATTTATTCCATGACACATGTTTATGATATATGATATGAAGTGTATGGTATTAAAATGTTATTATAATGTTCTTGTACCCATATTCTCATGTAATATTGATATCTCCCTTGTTTACCCTTACCAAGAATCTCATCTCACCCTTTTTTATATTTACATTCCCTAGGTTATGAAGATATTTTTCAAGTTGGGTATTTATATCAAGAGTTCTAAATATAAAGATATTTGTTGAAAACATTGAATATATTTCAATAAATAAGAATAATTTTTACTAAGTATCCATAGTAACTAAAACATTATGATACTCAGGTGTGTGTTTTGTAATTTAATGAATATTTATCTTAAAATATTTAATATTTATATATGCAATATCTAGGCCACTATAGTCTGTATCATAGGAAAGGATTAGATAACCATAATAAATCAGTATGAGAAAACATAAGTGAGACCGCTACGTATATTTCAATGGATATTTATAGTGATATGTCTAAGAATAAGTCTAAGGATAATACTATGTGTCGGAATATATCATGAATTTTGGTGAAGGATATAGAAAGGGGTATCTAGGAAATTAAATCCCTATCTAAATACTATAACTCAAGGTGGATCTCACACAGAATTACCTATGGTTGATAAATATGAAAATGATAGATTGAGAAAGACTCAATTGTTACCTAGTGCATGATAATGGGCCTTGTTGCACACATGTCTTGACTTTATTAAGGTATATTCTTTAGAGATTCACAAAATCATTATGAAACATCACGAAAGATTAAAATAATGGCCATGAATGACTTAGGTTAACCCTAATATGTGTAAGATTGAAATGATGGTGTCATGATTTAGACATGATATAAATTGTTTTTCATGATTAGGTTGATTTACACTCAGATATGTAGTTTTCATGTTATTATATTTTGTTTTAGTTAATGGATAAACCCTAAAATAACTATTTTGATGCTTAGTATGGTAGGAAATGTAATTATTTTCCTCCTGAGGAATTAGATTTTATGGAAGCAGTAATAAAAATATTGTTGTTATGATAACACAACTTTCTCAAGATCTGAATCATACAGAACTTCCTATTGGTAAATGTAAGGAACTACATTTTATTTATTCCTTCACAAGTCAACCTTAATCTTATTTTAGTGGCTCTACAGATCCTCTATTAGCTGAGAAACAGATCTATACAAATTAAAATATATTTTCCACTCTTCAATGTTTGGGGAATGAAAAGGTCATTTCATATGTTTATCATTTAGAAAGTGAATCAGATTAGTGATTGAATCTTATTAAGAACATGAGGGAACATGATGAAATTGAATCTATATAATATGAAGAGTTTGAGGTGATATTTCCTAGTAAGTACTTACCTCATACTCTAAGAACAAAAATAGAGATGGACCTTCTTGGGATTAAGCATAAGGATATTGAATCTATTGGTACCTATTAATCTAATTATAAAAGAGTTGTAAGGTACACTTCTGGTTTAATTGTTAACACAGAAAGAAACATTGAGCAGATATATTGTGATGTAAAACCAAGTCTTTGAAATAAATTGTCTATAAGATACATTGTTTTCTATGAAGATGTCATTCTAAGTGAACTGAAGGTATAAATGGAAATTGGACATTCCATCCGTTGATATAGTTTTTATAGGAAAAGGAAGATCAAGTCTCTTGAAAACTCAAATGTTGGAATGAAATTATAATCATGTAGATTACATAAATATAGGAATAATCATAAATGTAATTACTTGAATATAATAAGTAGGCTATTTAAATGTGGAAAGGAAATTCATAAATCCCATGAATTATGTAATTAGATTGATTATATCGTTAATGCAACGGAGGAAAATATGATGAAAATTAATGTACCACACACACCCCAATTTTCCAAGTACAAGGAGTTTGGGAATTATGTGAACAAATTCCCTAATCTAATATATAATTTTGATGATAATCCACAACAATCTTTTAAGATAAAGTACAAATGGAAATATTATGCAATCAAAATGGAAGAAGTGGAACCTGATAATTAGTACACACTTATACTACCCTCCATAGTTGGGAATTTCATTTTTTATTTTGTATGAATGAGACCTATAAAAATATTATTGTTCAATATTTAGTAAAATTTCATGTGATTATCTTCCTTTTCTTGTATTTTGGACTAATGAACCATATTTGATATTCTATCAGTACATGTTTGAACACAATATTCTAATGAAAATGTTTTGTATATGATAATAGAATATATAAAGAATAAAGGGTGGATAAACTTTTTGAAGTGTGTTTTTATCCATGTAATATTAACATAAGTTTTATGGATACCATCACGTGTTTATGGTTTTAAGGTTGATCATAATTATAAAGTTATTTACACTCCTTTTGAGGTTTTACATGATGGATTTTTATTAATATTAAGGATGTTGTAAGAGACACTTATGGAAATACAACCATTTGGGTTTGTATATATTTTAGCGACAAAGTTATTTAAGGAAGAAGACTTGAAATTTTTTGGACATATGATTAAAGGTAATGGTAACTTTTAGGGTTTATCACATCTTTGATGATGAGGTAATTATGGGTTGTAGTCGATAATCTTATGAATTCATCACGCTTCATTACAAACAATGAAGACTTATCTCTAGATCCATTTTATATAATATATATTAAGGAAGTGGTAAGGTTACATGGAGTAACACATTCAATTATATCTGATCGGGACGTTAATTTTACCTTGAGGCTTTGGAAAATTATTCAAAAAGCTCTTGATACTGAGTTAAGTTATAGTATTTTGTATTATCCTCCAATAAATGTTTTGATGGAGATAAGAATTCAATCCCTAGAGGATATGATAAGATCATATTCTATAGATTTCAAAGAAGGTTGGGACCAATATCATCCTCTATCTGGGTTTTCATTCAATAATAGATTTGAATAGATAATTTATATTGATCCTTATTAATACCTTTGTGGAAGGAAGTTTAGAAATCCAATGTACTAGAATGAAGTTGTGGAAAGAAAGCTATAGGGACCTCAGCTGGCTGATGAGATTGTAGATATTGTTAGATCTATTCAAGAACACATAAGGTCAAAAAGATGTTGATAGAATGTTTTTGATGATAATTATACATTTGATATAGAATTTGAAGTTGTTGAGAAGTAAATTATATGAATTTATCCATAGACGAATGAAAATCAAAATAATCCCTTGGTAAATCAAAACCATTGAAATACTTGATTGCATCAGGATGATAGCTTATCATTTGGTTCTTCCAAATAACCTATATAAGGATCAAGATGTATTTTGTGTACCTATTTTGAGTAAGTACATTCCAAATCCTTCCCATGTACTAAAAATATAGTTAATGCCACTATGGGATGATTTTTCTTGTAAGGAACAATCAGTTGATTTTATTGTTCATACAAATAACTTACTATGAAACAAGACCACTCAGTGGGTAAATGTTTTATGAAAAAACCACATGCATGAGGAGGCTACATGGGAATCATGCTCTGGCATCTTGGAAATGTTCTTTGTTCCTAGTCAATCTAGCGCATGGGTCATCAGGAGGCTCTGGGAGGTGCGGTTTGAGTAGCTTTTGGTCTCTAGGTTGGTGGTTGTCTCTTTGATGAAGGTTTAGAATATGTGAATTTTCTCATGGATCCTTTATGGTGTAAATATTTTCATACTTGGTGGAGATATGAAGACATGGATGGTTTTTATGGATTCTATTTATGTTTTCTCCAGACATCAACTTTAGTAGGGATGGTTTATGATAATGGAACTGAAGGATATTGGTGGCGATGACAGCGATGTGAAAAGATACATCAAAAGTTATTGGTGCGGGTCTGATCTCTGTTGAGGTTCTCATCAGTGTGGTGAATCATGATTCGATGGAATGATTATGACGGTGTTGTGATAATGAATAAGATGCACATTTCCCAGGTGGTGGTGTGATTTGATGGATTTGTCACTGATGTGATGGATTTTATGGCGATACATGTCATTTTTTATTTTTGAATTGGTACCCAGTTTTAATTTAGAAATTGATTGGTTTAATATGAGTGGTTCCCACTTTTCCCTCAAAGTGGAATTTTCAGGAAAATAAAAAAAATACTTGGACAATGGTGCAATTCATTTCAAGAAGGTTATAATGTAACACAATGATATTTTTTGAAAAAAAAATTGAATAAACTCAATCTTTTTGATAATTCATGTTATACGGAACATTGATTTTTGCTGGTGTTACAAACAAAACTGATTTTTACATACATTATATGAAATAAAATGTTTATATTTCATTATAAAGATAATTGAGTTTAGAATTAGTTACAAGAAACAATGATTTTAGTCAGCGTTACACACAACATTAAGTTTAAATGAAACATGATATATTATTAAATATTATTATTTATTATGATATTTAACACCTAGATGTTTGAATGATGGGTATGAATATGATTAACTAAATCACGAAAATATATGGTTTACTCATGTATATATAAGAAATTCCTTGTTGGATGATTAATTAGAAACTAAAATAAAAACCATTAGAAAACAAAGGAAATGCTTTTCTCTAAAACTATTTTTATGCGCACAAACATGTTTAAATTAATAAATTAAATAAATAAATTTTGGTGAATTATTTAAATGAAATTTATATATTATATATTCCATAAAAATTCTATCATTAATGAGATAAAAAATACAATTTTTCCATAAAAATTATATTTTTCTAAAAAGCAGTATTTTCGTATATTCCGTACGTATTTTAAATTTGATTTTTTCTTATTATTGAAAATTTATTTGAAAAACTGAAATTAATTTTAAAAATCCCCATTTCCAAAATATCTAAAGGTGAATTTTTAATAATTTTCCAAAATGATAAATTTTTCAATGAATAGTGAAAAATACCTGTTTTTATTAAGAATTATAATTTCATTTAGTGCATTTAAAATCATAAAAATTATTTTAATATGGTTTTAAATTTATTTTTAGTTAAAATAAGTATCTATTTAGCCATTTTAGTAAATTGGAATAAATTTCAACTTTATTTTTATAAAAGCATTTTAATCTTTTGAACATTTTCTCTTTAGAAAACTATAATCTCATTGCGAATGTGGGATTAATTATAAATTATAATTTTCCTCTTTTATGAATAAAATTTGTGAAAATGGATTCCATACTTGGAATCAGAATAATTTATTTTATCTAATAAGTTCAAATTCATTTTTTACCATAATGAATAGTAAAAACAATAAAAATTATTTACCACAGTTGAAGTAAAAATGGGATTAATAGGTGGTTAATTTAAAAATATAATGGTTTAAAATGACCCAAAACATGTACAAAACCTACTAGTTGGGAATATTTTGAACTTATTGCTTATAGTTTTGATAATGATTAATTTTATATCCTTTTTTAATTTGTAAAATGTTGGTACACCATTTTATTTTCAAAAATTACAAGTGTGTCAGTCTTGTCACTTTTAAGAAGACACCCAGTCCCCTTTCCTATTTACAATTCCAAAACCTATTGGTTTGGCCAGTTACTACACAAATAACGTCCTTAATTTCATACTCTAAACCAATATTCCTTTTTTTCTAAAATCCAACCTATGTATCTTTTTGGTGTAAACCAAAAGATGTAGTCTGAAGAAGATGTAAAGCCCCTAAATGATAATTTTATTTTATTTCTTCATCCATATCCATAAATTATAATTAAAACATGATAATATAATAAAAATAGTATATTAATTAAACAAAAATGTTTTTATGATACTTAAATAATTCTCCTCTTCAACTAAATGGGTTACGAAATCATCTTATTTGCGTATTGGCGAAATACGACCTTACAAACCAATATTATTCATTTTCCAACATCAGCTCTCATAGATGAATATATTGATGTATTAATTTTTTATATATGATATTTATGATAATATTATGATTTTTTAATTATTATATCACATATTAAATATTACAATAAATTCTATTGAAATATGATAACATCATTCATGTGTACGGCGGTTTACCACCTCGCGAAGTGATGTGATTCGTTTTTCACATACACTTTAAATGAAAGGTAATAAGGATAGATTTAAACAAAAATATGTGGTATATTGGACCTAAAATTATTTTTTAAATGTTATATATTATTTACCTTTCATTCATTCAATCCTTTGAGAAAATGGAAAGAGTGTTCATGTGTACATATAGCCTATCATCTCCGTGAATAATGTATTTAATTTTTTATCTCTATTTTTTATGGATTACTCTAATTACAAATAAACTAAATATATATGATATTTATATAATGTTTAATATTTTTTGTATGTTTAAACCATGATCAATGTATGAGTAATGATAATAAAAGATCAAAACATACATAAAAAGTAGTTAATACCAGAAACATGATTTTAACTAAGAATTATCGACAAACAGGTTTTAAAAGGCCATAAGTAAATCATATATGATATGATAAATATGATTATTGTTCTATAATATATTTATAATAATATTATATTTATTATATAAGAGGTTATAAGGAGTAATATGGAAGTTCTGACATATGGTAAGGGATCTCTTTCTCTCTTTTTACTTCTGTGAGAGATATGCCATATTCACCGCCTATTTATTTTTTTTGGTGTATATACTGGCCATAAATTTATTTTATGGTTATCCTCCGGAAAATTATTCATATTTAAATATAAATTTTAGTATATTTATTTCATGGGATTTATGGTTCAAAAGATTTCAAATCAGTAATGGGTTTTTGTCTCAATTTTCCTTCTTTGAGACATATGTTATGTTATACACCAATCTTTTCTTATAAGGTGTATATATAGCCCCTTTGACATGTAATATCATGAATTTATGTATTAACATTATATTATATGTTTCATTTAAAATTATTCATCCACTGGGCTTACAATTCAATGTTACCAAATTGGTAAAGGTTTTACGTTGCAATCTCATCATATATCAGGATTGTTCATGATTATGCTTCCAATGATGAAATATTATAATATATCTCTCAAAAGAATAATTTATTTTATTCAAAAAAATGTATGTCCTAAAAATATATGTTTTACCTTCATTTCTTATTCTTTGTGAAATCAAGAGTTCAAAATAATGTTTTAAAAAAATCTACTTTATTTGTATCTTCGATTGAAAAACAACTATTAGTCCAACACCATGTTTTCTAAAAAAATAAAGAAATTAACATTATTAAAATTATTTATTAAATAAATTTTTACCAATTTTTTAAATTTAAACAAAAAATTAAATGAATCTTCAAATCATTTTCAAAATAATGTCAGTTTTTTTATCAAAAATATGAAAGAAATCTTTGTTTTATTGTGTATAGCATAAAAAAATTTATTACCATCATAACCATTGTTTTCATTGAATATTCATTAACACGTTTTCAAAGTTATTTTAAAAATAAATGATTTACAAAATTTTTAATGTTATAAAAAGTTTTTTTTCGATGTGAAAATGATATTTTCCTCAATAAATATTTTAAATGATTTATAATGCTTCATTTTTATGTTTCAGAGATTGTTTTAAAAGAAATGGTTTTTTAATTTTTTTTATTTTTAGTTTTAAAAAGTGATTTTCAAATAAAATTTATCTTCTTAAATAAATGTTTGAAGTTTCTTTTCAAAATCATTTTCCCTCTAAGATGAAATCTATTGATGTTACATATTCTTTAATGGGGATATGATCCAAGGATTCCATTCTTATTCTCTCTCCAGATATTTTATGTTTATGATGAAAATATGTATATGAAATCCATTCCTCTTGTATGGGTTGTACTGTAAAACCCTATGTTTCCATGATACGCTACTCTTTAAATAATACAATAGATTACGTTGCACACAACTTTGAGTTCTATCACACCACGACCCATCAAACTAGCCGTTATAAATAGTAATACCCACTTTTTAAAATTTTATAAATTTTATTTTTGAAAATGTACTTCATTTTTTTATTTTTATAATCAAAATTATCTTAGGGTGAAGTTTTTGTATTTTTCTGAAAACTTTCAATTTTTGATGAATAGTGAAAACACTAGGTTGTTGTTTTAAACCAACTTTTATTTATATAATTATTTTCTTATTTAAATGTATTTTAAAGTCAAAATAGATACATAATACCTATTTAGTTCAATGTAATTCATTGAAGTATTTTTTAATAAGATTAGATGTATAAAATTTTGTTGAACGTTTTTACGTCTTTTACCCACCTTCTAGGATCATTTTTAAATTTGTATAAAACATAATTTTACCACTTTTGTGAATTTAATTTCAAAAAAATGAGAGACATATTTCACATCAGTAGGTAATATTTGGTTCAATAGGATGAAAATAATTTTTGCTGAATAATACCTTTTTAATTTAATTTACCACGGTTAAAAGTAAATATGGTAATTAAAGGTAACAATGATATTATAATTACCCTAACAGATGTCCAAATTCAAATTGATAAGTTTTTTTGACCAAAATAAACCTTAGGAATAAAATATTACCCTATTAGATCCATATGTATTAGATTATGACATTTGTTTTTATTTTTTTTAAAGAAGAGTTAAAAGTTTAAAAATTAAATTTTCATAACTACAACATTTTTAATATAAGTATATACATAAGACAGATTTGACTATAAATATTAATTTTATATATAAAACTATTTCCTATATAATTGTATTTTATTTATAATTTTAAGACACTAAATAATTAATTTTATTTATGACACATGTGACGATGCAGTAATTACATTATTAATGAAAGATTAAAATAATTGATATTATAAATATCCAAATAAATGTAAATTGAGAGTTGTGATGCATTATAAAAAGTTTTCTTGGTTAATCTAACATGTTAGGATTGATTTTTTTTTATGTAATAATGTTTTTTGGAATTTCACAAAAACCGAATAATAAATAGTGTCAAAATTGACATAATTGAGTTTTTAAAACAAATAAAATATTATTAATTGATATAATATTCTTAAAAATATAAATTTTAGACAAAGGACTTAGATTAGGTAGGATATGTCAATAATGAACCACTTGGGGTTCTCTTGTAATTTTATATTTTGTTTATTAATGATTAATTATAATAAAAAGAGAATACATGGTAAAAGTTAAACTATTTAACTAAGAGTTAAATCTAAAAGATATTGTCAATATGGTGAAATAAACTTGTATATAACCTATTAGTTGAGATTATTTCGACCCAAACCAACCTTATTCACTAAATAAATCGTTTTTGAGCCATTATAAACCGAAATTTATTGTATAATAAATTAATATTTCAAGCTTTTCTTAAAGTGGCCCTCACCTCTCTTATAAAAGGGTACTTCCCATTCTCTCAAAATCAGACCTCCAAAGCCATTTGGCTTGGCCAAACCCAACTCGAATATCTTCCCAAATACCATAAATTAAACCTAGAGGCCTTAATTTGATCTTAAAGATGACTTAAGGTGTCCTTTAGATCAAATCAAAAGGAATCACCCGAAAAGAGGTAATAATTTCATCACCTCTTTCAATGTTATTTTCTTCTTCCACTTCTTCTTTCTTTGTTTTCTCCATAACAGAAGAATAAATCCAGTAACTTCTCCATAATTTGATTTTATTATAAATATGGTACAACCATATTCATTATTCTATCCATCCTATGAAGGAAAAAGTCACCATACGTGCATACGTACGGCTAACTGCCTCCACATCGTGGTGTGGTTTGTTATTCAACACATCATTATTTGGATGGGTATAATAATGAGTATAATTGAGGTAAAAAATAAATATAACATGTTAATGATTCTTTATATATTATATACCTTACAATTACATACAATTTCACCATCAATATACTGATATTGTTTCTCGTGTGTACATACGGATTACCGTCTCCACGAACGCGATGAGATTTATTCCCCATCATAACCATTCAATAATAAATTTCATTTTATGATTAAAAAATGTTTAAGAACTTAATATAACTCTGGATATGAATCAAATACATTTTATCCATAACAAAAATTACTTGCATAACAAAATATATAATGGAAAACGAATCAGTTATCACCCGAAACAATGATACTACCGATATATTATTAACAATGAAATATTAGAAGATCGTATATGAAATAAAATTTATGTATGTGGTTATTTTATAATTTAATAACAATGATTTAAAAATTATAAAATATATTAAAATACCCTCAACTAAGGAAAATTGTGGTAAGAATGTTTTTTTAAATTAAACGGATTGTGCATCCATTTTCAGCTATTATAACACCATTTATGCTTCCCTTATAATATTTTAAAAATATTTTAAAAATAAATGTTTCATTTTATAATTACATGACTTTTAAATGATTTCAAAATAGAAATAAATATTTCTCTTAAATAGCTTTTATTTCATCTATGTCAACATCCTTTGATGGATTTTACACTTTTTTGAAGTTGATTTGTTTTGATATAATCTTCTATATTGTATTGAAGTTTTTTTGATATGTTTAACAATGGATGTGTTGTTTTTATACAATTCATGGTTTATGGTTAAAGTATTAGCATTTCGTATGCTAATTTTAAAACGAATGTTTATGTTATGTTCCAGCCTTCTCATATGGGGAATGAATTGGACTTAGTAAGTGAGGGGTGGAACCTGCTTTAACTCTTTGATGCATCGGTAGGTCTCCTGAGACAAACAAGTGTCTTGGAACTAAGCCTTTACAAAATCATATTTGTAGTCTTCGCATGAGGCCTTGACTATGTGGTTATGATGTCCGAATTTATGCCTTCTATCATTATGAAATTAAGTATTGATATTACATGTGATTATTCGACTTGTAGAATATCTATGTTAATAAGTAATTGAAATTATTTAATTTATCCTCTCCATATTATTCTTAAGTCTATATTTAAAAGTCTTGTGTTTTCATCTTATACATTACTTTAAATGTTCATGCTTATTTATGATAGTTTTTTCTATATTGTTATCCTTACTGAGAATCTGAGGTCACCCCTTTCTATGTTTTATTTTTTCGAGGATGTGAAGAAGTATATTATTATTGAATTATAGGGATATTCTATGGGATATGAGTGTGTTCAAAGGGGACACAATGCTGTTTTTTAATTTCCTAATGTAATGTAAAACATATGTACGTATCTAGTACTTCCAAGGCTACTAAACTAATCGGTCTTTTGGGACTTGATCTCTTGTGATCATGATAATGTTATGTAATAATTCACTGACTTTGGGAAACTAGGGTCATGATATTATAGTTGGTATCAAAGGAATTTTATTAAAAACCTTGGAAGGTAGATTTATAAAAAATCTGACTAGAAAACATTACCCTAAGATATGCTTTGAGTATTTGTATAGAAGTACTTCCTAGAATTTTGTTAATGTAGAGATTTTTTGTATTTTCCATGAAATATATCCCTTTATGGATATTAGTATATAGAGACAGCTCTAGCACAAATGTACCTAGGATTGAAAACTCTGACCAGGAGTTTCTGGCTTGACCTAGGGTATCCTGGTAAATGACAATGAGCCTTGTTGTACTCTTGGTTACGACACTCCTAGAGGATATGCATAGGATAATTCTCATTTTCTTTAAAACCCATTATAAAAGATTTATGAGTAAATAACTCCTCAAAGAATACATATTATTATTATTATTATAGATTATATACATAAATTTTTCAATTTATGTTAGGTATTTTACTAGTTTTGATTTATGTATTACGATTTATAAACTAATTTAGTGTATGACACTGTTTAGAAATGGTGCCTATTGGAAGGAATGGAAAATATATCAACAGATGTAATCCATGTGGGGATTTCCCTCCTACTCAAGGTAATTATAGTGGATCTGGTTATCAAACCGGTGCTGAACAACTTATAACCATACTATGACAACTCACTCAAGTTATGAATAATAACCATACCCGTATGTAGCACCCTGATCCCCAACGTGGATAATCAATTTTAGACAGCTTCATGAGGCAAAAACCAGCAACATTCAATGAGACTAAAAATCCATTTGTAGCTGAGCAATGGATAAGTTCTATTGAGAAAATATTTTCTGCTTTGGGGAGTAACTAAAGGAAAAAAGTTGTCATGGCAGTTTATTGACTCACGTGAGATGCAGATCAATAGTGGTCATTAAATCAAAACACAATAGAGGATAAAAAAGTATCAAATATGGAATTGAAGGAGATTAAAGATATTTTCTTAGAAAAATAATTTCCTCATGATCATCGAGTGTATATGGAAAGATAATTTCTGATTCTGAGGAAAAAGGAGGATTAAAATGTCACAAAGTATGAGGATAAATTTACAAGGTTAGCAAGGCATGCAAAAAATTATATACAAAACCCAAAGAGTATGATTGATAGATTCTTTGATGGGATAAAACCATTTTTTTGTCATTAGTCTCACAATCCTTCTCAACGTATAAAGATATTTTATCATGTGCTATCATGATAGAAAAACAAATTCTCTAAGTCTTACGACATTAAAGAAATGAAAGAGAAGAATAGATCTTTTTAACACTCTAGAAATGAAAATAATTAGATGAACGGAAAAGCTTAATTTTTATTCTGTATTAAATGTGGGAAGAAAAATCTTCGTAATTTACTGAAGTGAATAGGATTCTATTACAAGTGTGGTGAAAAAGACCACCTAGCTAGAGATTGCAAGGGAAACAAAGAGGCTTTCAATTTTGAATTCTACAATTGTAGAGAAATGGGGCATTATGAAAATGAATGTCCAAAGTACCAAGGAAACTTACCTTAGAAAAACCCAAGGGATCAAGGCCAAGATTATGTGATCACTACTGCTGAGGTTGAAGCTCCAAATGATGTGGTGGTAGGTAATTTAATTGTTTCTTTAAATTTTTCTAATGCTTTATTTGATTCTGGATAATCACATTGTCTCATATCTTCCGAATTTTCTAAGAAAATTAGATATTTCCAATTTTTTAACAAGGGATTTGTCAGTCAAAACTATTGAGGGAAGTATCATTGCAACAATTTTTGGTGAATCAGTTCCCATTAGGGCCCATAAATGTGATTTATCTATTGATCTCATCGTCATACTCATGATTTAATTAGATATAATCCTCAGTATGGATAGGATTTTGGACCATGATGTAAAAATTTATTTCAATACTAAGGAGGTTATAATTATTGATGATGATAAGGAGTACCTTATCTTAAGAGCAGAAATGTCCCCATTTGATTCTTAACTAGATCCACCCCTAGTAGCTCTAACAAATTCAATTATTAGGGAGGAAGAAAGTGAAATAACTATGGGTGACGAAAGAATTGTTCAAATAGAGGATGTACCTATTTTTCATGAATATGTTGATGTCTTTCTAGAGGATTTACCTGGACATCCTCCAGAATGAGAAATTGAGTTCTCCGTTGATTTAATTTCTGGTTGAAGGCCCGTATCGAATAACCCTTATAGAATGGCCACTATGGAATCAGTGGAACTAAATAAACAACTAGAGTAATTAAGTAATACCAGATTTATTATCCCTAGTGTTTCTCTATGGGGATCCCCAGTTATTTTTTAAGAAAATAGATGGATCTGTGTAGTTGTGCATTAATTACAGTTAGATCAATGATATAACAATTAAGAACAAGTATCCCCTACCTCGCGTTGATGATTTATTCAATCAAATTCATAGAGCTCAATATTTTTCAAATATTGACCTTCGATTTGGTTATCATCAATTGTGTGTGAAGTAGGAAGACATTCTGAAGATAGCATTTTGTACCAAGTATGGGCATTATGACTTTACAGTAGTGCATTTTTGACGGACTAATGTACCATCTGTTTTCATTGATCTAATGAATCGTGTTTTCAATGAATATCTTGATGGATTTATAGTGGAATTAATGGATTATATCTTGGTATACTCCAAAATCTATGAATATCATGAAAATAACATGTTCACTATTGTAAAGACTCTTAGAAGAAATGAATTATATGGGAAGTTTAGCAAGTGTGAATTCTGGATTTAGGAGATTTCTTTTATTGGCCATATTGTCTCTAAGGATTGAATATCTATTGAGCATTATATGACAAGATCAATACAAGAATGGACAACATCAACAAGTATAATTGAGGTATGCAGTTTTATTGGTTCTGCAGGTTATTATTGGTGATTCCTCTAGAATATTTCCTGATTGGCTAACCCATTAACCAAACTCACATATAAAGCGGTTAAATTTGTTTAGATAGAAAAGTGTGGAGAATGATTTGAAAAACTAAAGTGAATATTATTCAATGATCTTATCTTGAATCTACTATCGGGGAATGATGGGTTTGTTATTTATAGTGATGCTTAAAAGAAAGGACTTGGTTTGGTGTTTATGCAAAATGATAGAGTTATTGCATATGTATCACGACAGCTAAAAATTCATGAACAAAACTATCCCAATCATGTTCTTGAGTTATCAGTTGTAATCATTGCATTAAAGATATGAGGACACAATATATATGGTGAAAAATGTGAGATATATACCAATCACAAGAGTTTGATTTATACTTTCTCACAGAAAGAACACAACATTAGGCAAAGACGCTGGTTTTAACTACTCAAGGGTTATGATTTCACTATACAATACCACCTGAGAATGTAAAATAACGTGGAATATGCTTTAATCAGAAATTATCATGGAGTTTTGAACAAGATGAGAGTTGAAAGAGATCATAAGATCATTGATCTAGTAAAGATGGATATGGGAATAATCATGAAAGGTGAAACATCAATACTTTTTCAAATGGTTTCTAAACCATATTTACTAAAAATGATAAAATATTCTTAGATTGATGATGAGTATTTTCAAAAGAAAACTAAAGCTGTGAACGATAGATGATTGATCGACTTTGTATATAAAGAGAGAATTTTCAAATTTGGGAAGATACTTTGTGTTCTCAATATACCTGATATAAAACGGGAATTCTTGGATAATGGTCATAGCTTAAATTTCTCTATACACCTTGGTATAACTAATATGTATAGAGATTAGAAAGAACATTTTTGGTAGGACAACATGAAACGAGAGATTTCTGTTTATGTGTCAATATGTATGGTTTTTTAACAGGTTAAAGTTGGAAGACAACTTCCTAGAGGATTCATGCAACCTCCTACCATACCTAAGAGTAAATGGGACGATTTTATGATGGAATTTGTCATGGGGCTAACTAATACTCCTAGAAGTAATGATGAAATATGGGTCATTGTTGATTTTCTTACCAAGTCAACACATTTTGTTGCTATCAGAGAAGATTTACAACTTGATCATTTAGCAAGACTATATATTAATGAAGTTGTAAGACATAATGGAGTACTTCTATTGATTTTTTATGATCATGGTCCCCATTTTACTTCAAGATTCTGTAAAAGTATCAAGAGGTCCCTGGATACTAAACTTTGTTTGAACACTTCCTACCACCCTCAAACTGATGGACAATAAGATAAGACTATTCTAACCTTAGAATACATGTTGAGATCTTACTCACTAGACTTTCAAGTAATGTGGGATCAATATTTACCTCTAGTATAAATTTATTATAACAATATCTTCCATTCAAGAATTCAGATGGCACCATATGATACGTTATATGGAAAGAGATGTCACACACCAACTTTTTGGGATGATTTTGGTAAAATAAAACTCATAGGCCTAGATCATATTGAGGAAAACATGGAAAAGGTAAATATTATCCAAACCCACATCCAAATATCTCAATGTAAGAAAATGATAAATGATGATAACCAAATGAAGGATTTGGAATTTCCGGTAGGAGATCATGTTTTCTTGAAATTATCTCTATTAAAGGTTGTTTTATGATTCAGTAAGAAGGGTAAACTAATTCCCACGTATATCAGACATTTAAAAATTATATAATGAATTGGATTTTTATCTTACCATTTGGAAATGCCTCCAAGTCTCTCCAAATTTCATGATGTGTTCCACGAATCATTGTTGAGAAAATACATTCCTAACCAAACGTATGTACTCACCTATAAACAAATAGAACTGGAAACCGATCTTTCTTATTGTGGTGAAGATCCTGTCAAGATTCTTGATACCAGAGAACAAGTGTTGAGAAACCGGACGAATCATCTGGTAAAGTTCTATGGAGAAACCATAAGATGGAAGAGGTAACATGGTAACCCAATGAACTTACAATGAAGAACCACCCGAATCTTTTTATGTAGTAGTATTCTAGAAATTTAGAGGACGAAATTATTTGAAGGAGGGAAGAATGTAACACCACAAGATTCCACATTACACTTCTCTTTGAATAATACAATAGCTTGTGTTGCACGCAACTTCGAGTTCTAGCACACCACGATTAATCAAACTAGTCGTTATGAATATTAATACCCACTTTTTGATGTTTTATAAATTTATTTTTCAAAATGCACTTTATTTTTGGATTCAAAATATCAGAATTATCTTAGGGTGAACTTTTTTATATTTCTCTGAAAACATTCACTTTTTTGATGAATAGTGAAAAACACCCCCTTATTGTTTAGAAATGACTTTATTTAAATTATTATTATTTTTATATAAATTTATTTTAATGTAAAAATATATATATAATACCTATATTAGTTCAATGTAATTCATTAGAGTCATTTTATAATAACATTAGATGTATAAAATTTTATTGAACTGTTTAACATCTTTTAGCCACCTTCTAGGAACATATGTAAATTTGCATAAAATGTAATTTTACCACTTCTGTGAATTGAATTTAAAATATCTTAGAGACACAGTTGATATCAGTATGTAAAATTTAGTTCAATAGGATAAAAATAATTTTTTGTGAATAGTAACCATTGAATTTTATTTACCACGTTTAAAATTAAATAGGGTAATTAAAAGTAAAAATGATATTATAATTACCTTAACATGAGTCCTAAATAAATTGGATATGTTTTTTTTGACCAAAATCAACCTTAGGAATTAAATATGATACTCTTTGATCCACTTGGATTAGATTAGAAAATTTATTATTATTTTTTTAAAGGGAGTAAAAATTATTAAATTCAAATTTTTATAACTAAAACATTTTTAATATAGTCTTATAAATAAGATAAATTAGACTATAAATATTAATTATAAAGATAAAAATATTTCCTACATAATGATATTTTATTTATCATTTTTATATATTAAATAATTAAAAAATTAATACCAAAATGATGATGCATCAATTACCTTATTAAAGAAATATTTATATAATTGATATTATAAATATATAAATTAAATATAAATTTTGATTTTTGATGCATGACACTAATTGTATAGGTTAAAATAACATGTTAGTATTGATTTAATTAATTTTTTCTTGGTAATAATGTTTTTTTGACTTCCAAAAAAACCAAATACTAAATAGTGTCAAAATTGACATAAATGAGTTTTTAAAACAAATACTATATTATTAATTGATATAATATTCATAAAAATATAAAATTTTCAAAAAGGACTTAGATAAGGTTATATATGTCAATGATTAACCACTTGGGGTTCTCTTTTCTTTTTATAGTAATTTTATATTCCATTTATTATAATAAAACAAGAATAAATGGTAAAAGCACAACTATTTAACAAAGAGTTAAATCTAAAAGATAAGGTTAATATGGTGAACAAAACCTATCTAAAACCAATTATATGAGAGGTTTTTGAAAAATACCCATATTACCCTCTAAATAAATCTTTTTGGAGCCATTATAAACTGAATATGATTGTATTATAAATTAATATTTCAAACATTTCCTAAAGTGACCCTCACCTCTCTTATAAAAGGGTACATCACCTTATCTCAAAATATATTTGTCTCATCCAATCCCTATTTAAATATTTTCTCAACTACCCTAACTTTAACCTAGAGGTCTTACTTTGATCAAAAACCATACATAAGGAGTCCTTTTCATCAAATCAAAAGGAAGCACATGAAGAAGAGGTAATAATTTCATCACCTCTTTCAATGTTCTTTTCTTCTTCCACTTCCTCTTTCAGTGTTGTTTCCATACTAAACCGATAACTCCAGTACTTTATAATTGTTGTGATGTTATTATAAATAACGTACCACCATATTCATTATTCTATCCATCCTAGGAATGACAAAGTCACTATATGTGTGTATGTGCGGCTTACCATCTCCACGTTGTGGTGTTGTTTGTTATTCAACACTTCATAATTTAGATGGGTATAATAATGAGTATAATTAATGTAAATAATAAATATAACACGTTAATAATTCTATATATATGATATAATATAAAATTACATACGATTTCACCCTCAAAATATTGATATTTTCACTCACACGTACGTACAGATTACCATCTCCACGAACGCGATGAGATTCATTCCCCATAGTAACGATTCAAGATAAAAAATCATATTATGATTAAAAATAATGTTTAAGAACTTAATATAGTTCTTTATATGAATCAAATACATCATATCCATAAAAAACATGACTTATGTAATACAATATATAAAGGACAACGAATCAGTTAACACCCGAAACAATGATACTACTAAAATATTATTTACAAAGCAATATTAGAAGATCATATATGATATCATATTTATGTATGTGGTTCTTGGTTAATTTAATAAAAATTATTTAACTGTTATACAAGAGGTTAAAATACCCTCAACTAAGGAAAATTACATGGTAAGGGTTAATTTTACAATCTCTTTATTTATCTAAGCTAGTTTATATGTAAGTATCTATTGGGACTTCTTTACTATCCACATATGTGTTTCTTAAAAATGTATTTCAAAAAAATTACTATTTCCTAGAATATGGTTTAAAGTCATTTATACCCTTCTTTTACTTTCTATAAAATTTATTTAAGGGTATATTTCCGTCATTTTCTAAACAAGGTACTTTATGGCCTTTTCGACAAATTAATGTAAGAATGTTTTTTTAACTTATATGGAAGGTGCGGCCATTTTCTGTCGTTATTACACTTTAGTGGCTTCCCTTACAATATTATAAGAATTTTTCAAAATAAATGTTTTCTTTTATAATTATGTTACTTTTTAATGATTTAAAAATAGAAATAGATATTTATCTCAAATATCATTGATTTCATCTATGTTAACATCATTTGATGGATTTTACACTTGTTTGAAGTTTATTTATTATAATATTCCATATTTTATTGAAGGTTTTGTGATATGTTTGACTGTGGATGTGTTATTTTTATACTATTCATGGTTTATGGTTAATGTATTAACATTTAATATGCTAGTTTTAATACGAATGTTTATGTTATGTTTCAACCTTTTCATCTGAGGAAAGCACTAGACTTAGTAAGTGGCAAGTGGAGCCCGTTATATCTCCTCGATGCATCGGTAGGTCTCATGACACAAACTAGTGTCTTGACACAATTCCTTGAAAAATTATTATTTTTAGTCTTTGCACGAGGCGTTGAATATGGGTTTATGATGCCCGACATTACAAATCCCATCATTATGAAATTATCAATTTATATTAAATGGGATTATATGACTAGTAGAATATCCATGTGAAAAAGTAAATGAAATTATGTGATTTATTTTTTCCATATTATGCATAAATTTATGTTTAAATGGATTGTGTTATAGTATTATACGTTTCATTAAATGTTAATGTTTATTTATGATAGTTTCTGCTATATTGATATCCTTACTGAGCATCTGAGCTCATCCATTTATATGTTTTATTTTTCAAATAATGTGAAGAGGTATATTATGATTGACCTGCAGGGATAGGATATGGGATATGAGTGTGTTAAAAGGGGACAAAATGTTATTGTTTTTTCATTTCATAATGTAATTTAAAATTTTGTATGTATCTAGTACTTCCAAGACTATGAAACTAATTATTATTTTGGGACTTGATCTCTTCTGATCATGCTAATTTTATGTAATAATGCAACGAATCTGTGTATCAAGGGTTGGAGCATTACATATACCATGGTAAAATTCTTATGAAAACTGTTTCTTTTTCTATGGGTATACATTTATTAAATGGAGAAATGTTTATGAAACTGGTTTCTTTTCAACAGGATATGTTATGATAAAAAATTTATGAATACCATTTCTTTTAATGGGTTCTGATATGATTCTTGTTTTATGAGCATGGAACACATATATATGATTTTCATTATATGATGGAGGTTACATTATAACCATTTAAACTAGTTACATTATAACCAAGATGGGTGGGACCCATATCTCCCTCCAATGCGTTGGGAAAAGATTTATATCTAATGAGATAGAGAGGATTGGAATTACATGTTTCCCCAGTACAATAAGGGATTTCATCTGCTATAATGGCCTTGGGAGTGAACCTTGACTACTATAATGGTTTGGGGGTGAACCCATTTCACTGTGATATCCTTGGCAGTGAGCCTTGACTACTATCGAAATAGTTTCTATACTTATTTGTGTTACAAAAATCTATGTATTATGCCAATGTTATGCTCTTATGGTTCATGTACTTTATTCCCATTAGGATCCATGTCTTATGAACTATTGAGATATATGTAATGAATCATTCTTTATGATCTATGATATGTAGGTTATGGTTTTCAATTGTTATTCTCATGTTCTCATACCCATATGCTCATGTTATATTGATATCTCCCTTGTTTACCCTTACTGAGCATCTAAGTTCACCCTTACTTATGATTTCATTCCCTAGGATATAAAGAGAAGTTTGAATTACGGTATGTCTAAAAATAGTACTAAAGGGGAAGATATTTGTAGGTAAAATTGAATATATTTCACTAAATAAAAATATTTATTAACTAGTCCATAACGGTGCTAAATCACTGTGATCCTCAGGCGTGTGTTTTTTTAATGTAATGAATATTCATCCAGAAAGATGTTATATCTATGTATGAAAAGCGTGGGTCACTATATTTGGTATTAGAGAAAATGTTTGGTTAACCATTGGGAAATTGGATGAGAAACATTTAGTGATATCCCTAGGAATATTTCTGTGGATATGTCTAGGGATATGTCTAAGGATAAGTCTAAGGATAATTCTATTTATAGGAAATATCCTGAAATATTTGTGAGGGGTAGAGAGAGGGGTTTACAATAAATTGCATCATTATCTGGAAACTAAAAGTTTATGTGGATCTAGTATAGGGTTGTCTAGGGGTAATATCTCTGAAAAGGATGCATTGATATAGACTGGATCATCATTTGGTACATGACAATGGGTCTTGATACACACCTAGTTGACACTCTCAGGGGATAAATTATGGAAATTAAAACTCATTATGGACCATCGTGAAAGACTTAATTAATTACCATGAATTAACTGGTTTAATCATAATTAGTCAAATATTGAAAATGAGGTGTAATTATTTGGACATCATATAAATGATTTTTCATTATAATGTGGTTTTCCACTATGATTATTGTTTCTCATACTATGTTTTATGATTTCAGTCAATGGTTAGAATAAAAAGGAACTGTGTTAATATTTATTGTGATGAAAAATGAAAAGATTGTACTCCTATGAATCCAAAAATTATGGGAGTTGGAATGAAAAATAATATTGTTATGCTCACACACCATTCTCAATCTATGAATAATTCTAATGATTCAAACTAGCAAATGAGGGATCAACATTCTGTTTAGTCCTTCATGAGGCAACATTCACCTTTTTTAGGGCCCCTGATGATCCACTTATTACTGAGTAATGGATAAGCACCGATGAAATGATATTTTCCATTATTCAGTGTTCAAATCATGAAGAAGTACTTTTGGCTATTTATCGCCTCGAAGGTGGACCAAATCAATGGTGGAATCTTATTAAGAATAACATTGTACAAGATGAAATTACATCTACAGAATGAAAATAGTGTAAGATGTTGTTTTTGAATAAGTGTATCACTCATATTCTATGAACAATGAATGGGATAAAATTCCTTGATCTTAAGAAAAATGATGATGAATCTATGGTTAGATAGGAAGATAATTTTATAATACACTAAAGGTACATTTTGGTTTTAATCACCAACCATGAAACCAAACTGGATCGACTCTTTTGTGTACTAAAACTAATCCATTGAATGGCCTTGTCTATAAGAGACTTTAATAGATATGAAGAATGAATTATATGTGAACTAAAGGTAGAAATCAAAATTTTATATTCCCACCAATGCTATGGTTTTGATAAGAAATGTAATATCAAGTCTCATAAAAAATAAAATGATGGAAATAAATTCTATCCATATTCATGCTAGAAATGTGGGAAGAAGAATCAATTTAATTTATTTAATGGAACTATGATGTGATTTCAATATGGATAGGAAGATTATAAATACCATGAGTGTTGAAAGGAGATTTATGGTCTAGTTAATCTAATGAAGGATGAGTGGATTCCAAATAATGTACTACCCACACTCTAATGTACTATGTCCAAGGACTTTGGTCATTATGTGAATCAATGCCCCAATCCATGGGAAATTTTGGATGATAAGCCACAAAATCCTACGAATACTATGAAAAAAGGGAAATCTTATAAATAATAATGGATTAAGTAAATCATTATAATTAGGTAACACCTATCCTCCCCAAATTAGTTTGGAATTTGATTTTCTGTTTTTTATAAATGGTCCATATGAAAATCTTATTGTTTATCATATAGTTAATTTTCATGTGATTATCTTCATATAAATAGATTCTGGAATAACGAAGTAGAATATGGTATTATATTGGTTCATAAATGAACCCAAGATTCCAATGAAATTTTTTATAAGATAATATCTTATACAAGGAATAAATGGTGAATTAACTTTTTAATGTGTATATGTATACATATAAGATTAAATTTAGTGTTATGGATACTATCATGATTTTATGAGTTTAAGGTTGATTATAAGTTATAATTAATCGGAACCCCTTTTGAGGTTTTATGTGATGGGAGTTTATCAGTATTAAGGATATTTTAAGATACATTTATAGAAATATAATTATTTGGTTTTCTATATGTTTAAGTGATAATTTTATTTAAGGAGGCATGCCTTTACACTTTTTAGAAATGTGATTAAATATACTCATGACATTTAAGGTTTATCATATCTTTGATGTTTAGGTAATTATGCGTTATTGTAGATCACCTTATAAAGTTAACACACAACATTGATATCAAAGACGATTTCTCTCTAAATCCGATGGAATGAATATATATTAAGAAAGTGGTAAAGATCCATGGAGTTCCATAATCAATTGTATCTGACTGGGAAACAAAATTTACCTTAATGTTTTGGAGAAGTTTTCAGAAATATCTTGATATATAGTAGAGGTTTAGAACTGAGTATCATCCACAGAGATATGGTTAGTCATAGGGAAAAATTAAAACCCTATAGGATATCTTATGATCTTGTTCTATATATTTCAAAGGATATAGGGATCAACACCTTCCTCATGTTGAGTTTTTTTGGAAATAATATATTTCAATCAATCATTTATATGGATTCTTATTAATCCAATTATATAAATAACTATTGAACTCAAATGTACTAAATTGAAGTTTCCGAAATAAATCTATTGGGACTTAAGTAAAATTATGAGACGATAGAGAAGGTTAGAGACACACCATAACACATAAGGATGGGATAAATTTGATAGAAATGGTATGTTGATCATCATCAACACGGTGTAGAATTTTATGTTGGTGAGAAGGTATTTCTATGAATTTCTCCATTGAAAAATTAAGGTAATACTAATCCCTAGGTATATCGGTCCCTTTTAAATACTTGATTGTATCGAGATTGTAACATATCGTATGGCGCATCCACCGAACCCCTCTCAGGTTCACGATGTGTTCCATGTTCCTATTTTGAGGAAGTAAATACTGAATCCTTCACATGAACTGAACTCATAGGCCATACCATTGGATCGTTATATTTCTTATAATAAATAATCAGTTGATTTTCCAGATCATACAAAGAATGTTATATGAAATAAGAACACTCGGATGGTCAAAGTTTTGTGACAAAACCACAATCTTGAGGAATTTATGTGGGAACAATATGATGTAATGAAGCAGAATTATCCTTAGTTTTTGTTACCAAAGTATTGCATTTATATGGAGAAATTCATTTTACGGTGGGTAGAATGTAACACCCATTGATTTGTTGATTTGTTTTTTGAATAAATATAATCACTTAAATATTTTTCATTACATGCAACACTGAGTGAAGCTTGGGTTACAAAAAACACCATGTTTAGATTAAATTACAGAAAATACCAAGTTTATAATTCTTTACAAATGACTCATAGTTTAGTATTCATTACATGAAACACGGAGTTTAGTCTTCATTATATACAACACCATGTTCAAACAAAAAATGGCATTATATTAAATTAATATTATTTTATATGATAGATGTCACCTAGTAGTTATAATAGTGGGAATTAATAAGATTAACTTAATTATAAAAATATATTTTTTTACAAATTTATATATAATTAATTACATGTTGACCAATTTATTGTAAAGGAACATAAAAACCATTTGAAACTAAAGGAAATCTATTTTTGAAAAAAAAATTATGTTCACAAACATGTTTTATCTCAATTAATTAAATAATTTACTTTTGATGAATTATTTTAAATAAATTTATATATTATATAGTTAATATAATATTTAAAATTTATCTTCTTTGTTTTCTTGGTATGAGATCAAAATAATTTCCAATTTTACGCTTAAACATTATACTTTTCTAAAAAGAAGATATGTCGTATTTTGAACACTTATTTTAATATTAATTTTGTTATATTTATAGAAAATATATTTGGATAAAGAATTGATTTTTTAAATAATCGTGTTAGAAATATCATTGGGTGAATTTTTGAGAATATTCCAAGAAAATAAAATTTTCTATGAAAATTGAAAAATAGTTTTTTTATTAATAATTTTTGTTTTTTTCAAAGAATGAAAAAACATTAAAATTATTTTAATATGTTCTTAAAGTTAAAAATAGTTCAATTATATATCTTCCGATCCAGATTAGGTCATTCAAATTAATTTCGTATTTAATTTTTTATATAAAAACTTTTAAAACATTTGAATATTTTCTCTTTGGAAAATCATTTTCTTATCACGAATGCAGGATTATTTTTAAATTAAAATTTTCCACATATGTTAATTGAATTTGGAAAATGGTTTAAATATATGGAATAACAATATTTTAAATTATTGAATTTTTTCAACTTAAATTTTTAACATAATGAATAGTAAAATAGTAAACATTATTTACCATGGTTGAGGTAAAAATGGGTTTAACTGGGGGTAAAACTAAAAAGAGAATGGTAAAAAATGATCCCAAAATTTTCAAAACCCATTTTATTTCCATATTACAACATTATATATTCTTGTTTCAAGAATGGACCATTATTTATCCTTGTGAAATGTGTAAAATGTAGGTACACCTTTTAATTATCACAAATTAAAAGCGTGTTACTTGACTCACTTATAAAAGGCCACTTACTCGCCTCTCCACTTCAAACTTCCAAAACCCATTGGTTCAACCAAAAACTACCCAAAAACCTTTCTAAATCCTTATTATCATCCTAGAAACTTTATTTTGGTCATAAATTCAAACAAAAATGTCTTTTGGTGCAACCCAAATGATGTTTTCAAAAGAAAAGGTATAGTCCCTAATAGATCATTTTATTTAATTTTTTTTCTCCAAATCCATAAATTATTATTATAAAATGATTATATAATAAAAATATTATATTACATATACTTAGTTTTTATTATGTTAATTTAATAACCTAAATCATACTCCTCTCCCATCTCATGGGTTAAGAAATCATAATTCATGCGTACGGTGGATTGTCATCTCATGAACTGATGTTATTCGTTATCCATCAACACCTCTCATGATTAGATATAATTTTGTATTTTATTATATATTATATTTATTATATAATTATGCTTCATTAATAATGATATATTATTTTCCTTCTTACTTTTTATTCTGTTGGAATACGATAACATCGTTTGTGTGAACAGCGGAATACCGTCTCGTGAAGCAATGTTATTCATTTATCACATATACTATACAATGAATATGATTTCGAAACTTTTAAATAAATATATGTGAAATATATGAAATAAAAAATATTTTGGAATGATAATATATTATTTACCTTTATTTTTTTCTACCCGTTGAGAAAATGGAAACATCGTTCATGCATATGTACAGCTTACCATCTCAATAAACGCGGTTTTTCATTTTTTATCTTTATCTTATATGGATTACTCTAAATACATATAAATTAAATATAGATTATATTTATATCATGGTTAAGATTATGGATATGATGGAACCATGATCAATTTAAGAGTACAGAAAAAACAAATCAAAACATAAACGAAAATCAAATAAGTTATTACCTGAAATATAATTTTAATAAGGAATTACTAATAAATTGGTAATAAAATATCATAAATAAATAATATATGGTATGATACATATGATTATGTTTCTATAATATATGTATAATAAACTTATATTTATTATTTAGGAGGTTTGAAGGTGTATAAAGAAATTCAAGACTTAAGGTAAGGGATTTTCATCTTACTTTTTACTTCTATGAGACACATGTCATATTAACCACCTATTTATTTTATGTGGTGTATATACTACCAATAAAATTGTATTATAATGATTATCAATAAAATAATTGGTATTTACATATCCATTTTATTACCTCTCATTCATGGAATTTTTATTTCAAAAGTAACCAAATCAGTAAGGGGTTTTTGTCTCAAGTTTCATTCTTTGGGAAATATGTTATGTTATGAACCTTTCTTCTTTTATGAGATATATATATATCCCCTTTGACACCTAATATCACGAATTTATTTACTCTAATCATATTCTAAGTTTAATTTAATATTTTTCTTTCATGGGGATTACAATTCAATGTTACCAAAGTGGTGAGGGTTTTATGTTACAATCCCATCGTTTATCGAGATTGTTAATTATTATACTTCCAATGATGAAATCATATGATCTATCTCTTAAAAAACAAATATATTGTATTCCCCTATGGTTATATCATGACAATACATGTATTCCCTCTATTTTCATAACTTTATGTACTTGAGAGTTAAAAATAATATTTTTATGAAAAGTGACTTTAGTTCTCTCTTCAGTAGAAATCCCCTTTTTTCATCCAAAAACATTTTTTAAAAGACTGTTTTTATGAAAAGTGTATTTATTTATCTCTTCAGTCGAAAACCCCTTTTTTCATCCAAAATAATTTAAAAAAAATGTTTTCGAAAGTGTTTTTAAAACCCCTAACTTTATTTATTAAAGAAAAGTATATACATTTTGTCTTTTTTTGAAATTTATTGAAAGGAATATTCATTACCTTTTTCAAAATGGTGTCTATTTTTATTTCACTGAAAATGTGAAAGAAATATTTGTTTTAACATGTACGGAATGAACATAATTTCCCATTTTCATGACAATTAGTTTATTTTAATATTCATATATATGTTATCAATTTTATTTTCAAATAGATTGATTTTACAAATGATTTAATTAAAAAAATCAATACGGAGATGATATTTTCCTCAAAAAAAAATTAAAAAAAATTTCAAGCTTCCCTTATATGTATCAATATTTATTTTTAATGAAAACATTTTCTAATTTTTTTTTGAATATTTATTTTCGAATAGAGACTTTCAAAGAAAATTCGTTTTACTCTAGAAATTTTTTCATGTGTCTTTCCAAAATCATTTTCCATCTAATATGACATTCATTAATGTTACATATGTCTTACTACGGATACGATCCAATGATATCGTTCTTATAGTTTTTCTGAATGGTTTATTTTTATGATGAAAATATGTTTATGAAATCCATTTCACTTCCACAGGTGGTTCCATGATAAAACTTTTATGAAACCCACTTCTTTTTCCACAGGTTATACATTGACGAAATGATGAAATGATTATCAAATATATTTCATTTCCATATATAATGATATGATGAAATATTTATGAAACTCATTTCTTTTTATGGGTTTTGAAATAATTAATGTTTTATGATCTTATGGCACACATGTGTATGATTTTCATTTTTTGATGGTGGTTCAGTTATAAAAAATGATTGTGATTACATTGTAACCAAGACGGGTGGGACCTATTCCTACATCCAATGCATTAGGACACCTTTATATCTCATGAGATAGATAGTATTGGAATGGGGAGTGAACCCTTATAAATAATGGATATTTTCCACTATGATTCCCTTGAGAGTGAACTTTGACAACTATGATGGTTTGAGAAGTGAACTCATTCCACTATAATATTCCTCGAAGTGAGACTTTACTACAATGGAAATGATTTTTTATGCTTATGTGTATGCTAAAAATATATGTCTTTTTTCAATGTTATACTCCCATGGTTCATGGTCTTTGATCACAATATGATTTATATATTATGAACAACCATGATTTATGTCATGACTCGTGTTTATAATCTATGAAATGCATGCAATGGTTTCTAAATGTTATTCTCATATTCTCATAATCATATGATCATGTTATATTGATATCTATATTGTTTACTCTTACTGAGCATCTGATCTCAACCTTTATTATGTTTCCTTTCTCTAGGTTATGAGTATAGGTTTTAATTAGGGTATGTCAATGAAGAAAACTAAATGGAATGATATTTTCAGGAAATATTGAATATATATCACTAAATAAATTTTTTTTGACCTAGTTCAATAGGCACTAAACCATTACGATCTTTAGGCATGTGTTTGTGTAATGTAATGAATATTCATCTAAAAATATGTAATATATATATATATATATGTGAAAATCTTAGGTCGCTATACATAGCACCCACAATGAATAGAATTTTCCTTTTCCAAATTTTATTGTCACTTAAAAAATTAATTAATGTGAATTATTGACCATTTGAGCCTTGAAGTCGATGACTTAAGGAATGTGGTCAATCCATTATGGTGTGGTCACTTGTGTTTGTGAAAAATAATTTCCACCAATTGACCGCATATAAAAAATAACCCCATCAGCTTACAGTCTTCATCATTATCATAACTTGTTGGAGTTACACACCTTTTCAAATTCAGAGACATATATGGTGCCATTATAATATATGAAAGGAAAATATTATTATATAATAAATCTACAATGGGGGGTGTTGGTCCCAAAATCCATTGAAATCCATAAAAATGGATCTCAACATATCCTTTATGATTTGAATGGTCTTTTTAGATTAGCCATTAGTTTGAGGATGGTAATCCATGCTAGAACTCATATCTGTATCCAATGATTATTGGATAATTCTCTAATAGATTTAGGTAAACCTAATACCTTGATTAGATAAAATTTAGTGTCATAAATCTTCTAACCTTACCACTTTATTTATGTATTACAAGGTGAGTTGGTCAAGTGAGAAATCATCTGAAATAGTAATTAAATGAGATGGCTTCATAAGTCGAGAAACTAAAACCCAGATAGAATTAAAATTTTCACATTCTCAATAACGATGTGGTGAGATTTAATTACCATTTATAGGGATGTCAAGTGTGAACACTAAAAAATAAATAAAATTTAATATTAAATAACCAAATAAAGAACACTTTAACAAATCTGTTTAAAAATGTTTATAGAAAATATGATAGTTTTTCTCATTGTTTGTGAGTAGTTTTTCAGTGTTAAAATCAATATTGAATTCACAATCGGCCTACTGTATATGAGGATTAACATGAAATTTTTATGCGACAAATTAATAAACACTATAGTGCCATTAAGAAGAAGAAAAATCAAGTGGAAAATCTAGAAAACGGTAGAGTTGAAAACCAAAACCAGAACCTTTCTCTTCTGGAAAATCGTTCTCAAAAGAGACATAGGCTTATGGTGTTTCAGATTTTTTTCTCCATCAAGTAATCATTATTGGCTTAGGTAATCTCATTGTTCTATAAACTATAATATTAAGAAATATCATCTCTCTATGCTTCCATCATTAAATGGTCTTCCATAAGATTATTCTCTTGATTTTATTTAATAATCTTATTATTTAGTTCAGAAATTGCTACTGCGAGGGGAGAGTGGGAATGATCTAAGGTTGAGGGTTCCCCTTTTTGTTTTAAAGGGTGGGATAATACATGGTTTTAAAACCTTTATGAGGAAATAGTTGATACCTATGATGAGCTATTCAACTCTTTTCCACTATGTTTTATCCTTGGAATACCACAATTAAGGAAAGGTACAAAATTACAGATTTTTTTCAGGATGATGGAGATATTCTTCATGAGTCTTGGGATATTGTTTGATCCTTAATAATATTGTGTCCCAACCACCAATTTTATTCCCATATTTTGATGGATATTTTTTATAATTCCTTCACCCCATATAATAAAATTTTGGCTGACCAATCATGTGGGGTGACTTCTATGATATCAAAAAAGAAGATATTAAGAAATTTTTTGACAAGTTATCCCAATATAATTGAAAAAAAAGTATTATAATGTGAAAAATTAATAGGTATGAAACAAACACTCAATCTACTATTATTATTGATAGAGTTCTTAAGTAGTAGTGCTATTACTGTGGGTTGTATGAAAATTATTCTCCAATTTTGACCTCCCTACCCAACCATAGGAGAATACCCCATTTGTAAACTAAAAATATTGGAATCAATGGGTTAATTATCCTTTCTAAAATCAATACAATGTTAGATACAAAAATCACCCTAATTTGTCTTGGAAAGAACAAGGTGTGTTCAAACCTACTACTATTTTCCCATATTACCCTATCAGTCTAGAAATGAATTTCAAAATAATGTAAGACCTTAAAATTCCAATTCTGATTTAGATGGACTGATTAGGGAATTGATCTCTAAGGTAGATTCACGATAGTCAAGCAATAATAATTTGTATGTTTAGGTGGGTCAAATGGCTACTGATTTAAGAGTAAGAGAAAAAGGAATGTTTCTCCACACAAGTCAGCCTAATCAGAGAGAAAATGTGATGGATGTAACTACCAGGACATGCCTCTAAACCTATAAAAAAGTTACTGAACAACCAAGTGAAGGAAAAAAAGATGAAAAATATGGTTCTGAATATAATATTTTAATAATTAAAAAATCTAGAAATCTGGACAGCAAGGTCCAACATGAATATAAAGTAAATCATCAACTGAAATGGTTAAAGAATAGTGAAATAATTCCACTGCATGTGAGGGTCCATTGTTATTACACATAAGGTTTTGTGACAACATGACATTTAAGTCACATGTTGGGAAGAGGCCATGAAGATCATGGAAAGATGCACTAATATAGAGACACGTCAATGTGTATTTTTACCAAACTGCATGTGGATCAGTTGAAAAGTTGAGAGGGGACGGCTCAATTATTGTGCAGGTAAAAAATACTGTCACTAATGACAAGGGTGCCAAAATTTGACATGAATTTCATTGAACTTAATTCAAATTAATTATTAAAAACCAACAAACTACTAGTGATTGGTGAGTAGGAGTATTATATTCTGTGGGGAGGGCCTGAGATGTGAGCACAAGAAACTGAAAAAACAAACACAAACAAAACAGATAAAGAAAAAAAAGACTGAGTGAAGAGAAGGTGTAATAAATAAAATAAATTATGTGTGTGTCTAAATGAAAGATTGAATGGAAGAAAAAAAAAGGACAAAATATGAGAGAAAAATAAAAATGAATTTATGATCCATTGATCTGTCGCTCAATGTACCACACAACCCAGTGACCTTACTTTCATTATGACATCATGATCAAAAATTCAGAATTAATTTGTTCATTATGGAAAATTCAATCTTAGCCCTCTATAGTTTTTGGTACCTCGATTAAAATTAAAGAGTTTTAAGTATTCACTAACATCTTCTCATGGTCATTTGAATAGTGTAAAATTAATTCTCATAATTAAACAAAATAAAACGATGAACTGAAATTGCACTAAAATGATTGAATCTTCCTGAGAAAGACAGATTTAAGAAAGATATTAGTTCATTACATCCCGAATTCCCTATGAAATTTAACAACTCATGTTCTGGATGGGAACTATAGGATTATTCAACATAATAATAATTAAAAATAGAAAATAGATAGAGAAAACAAAGAAAGGAAGCTTCTCTATCGAGGAGGCCTTCTCCCATTCGTTCCTCTGATCTCTGCACTATGCTCATCTCCTGAAAAGCATGGATTCGGAAGATCTTTGATCCATCATCAGCGAGGTCTTCCAATTCATGAATCCTGATCTCTAGAAACCCTCGGTTTCAATTTTTAAAATCATTGGTGTTGTCTTTGTTCGGGATCGCCTTCCTTATTGGGTTTCACAAGGCTCGACTCGTCGATCATCTTAAATCCTGGTACAGCTCTTCAACTCTGGAATTGGATCATCTTCAGTCGGCATCTTCAACTAGTTCATAAAGGTCCAGCGAAACCATTTCTTTGGCCTTTAAAATCATCAAAACTGAGCATCGATGATTTCCCAGTGAAAGAACTCGCCTATTACAATCGATCACAAATAAATATAGCGTAGATCAACTAAATAAAAAAATTAATTAAGAAAATTAGAAAATATATAATTAGAACTAAAAAAATCTTCATAAATTATTACCTAAATTTAATTTTAAATTTCAATAACAAAGTAATTATATAATTAAATTCAAAAATCAATAAGAAATTAATAAATTGATTACACACTCATAAATTTCAAAGGAATTAAATTGTGAATAAATGAAGTTTGTTATTAAATTATAATGGGTAGAGAAAATTATTTAATGTTAAAATAATATAATATTAAAAAGAAAAGAAAAAAAAAGATACAAATTACATATATTAAAAAATACTTTAAAATGAATTTTAAATGAAATACAAATTAAACTAATAGAACACTGAAATTAATTCAAAAAACCTAATAGAAAATCAATAATTAAATAAAGAATTCAATTTTTGAAAAATTTTATAAATCATACATAAAAACATAAATTTAAACATAAAAATATTAATTTATCATTTTAATTATAAATTATCTATACAGCTATAATTAACTAAATAAAGGGACCATAAATGTATGAAAAAGTATGGGGCCAAACTAAATAACTAAATGTCACATCAATATCTCTCTCACTTAATCAATTTCACTCTCAGTCAATTTATTTAATTTTATTTATTTACAATGCCTCTTAAAAAGAAATAATTGTATTTCCTATGTTCTAAATTTTCATCAAAATCAATGGAAATAAAAAATCTTGCCCAGGATAGAATTAATCATTCCTCTCATGTGAATTTAATTAGCTCCCTCAGATCATTTCTAATTGTAGTTGTAATTCTAGGAGTAAAACTAGTTAGATAGAAGTGGAATTAAAGACTTTAACAAGAGGCAATTGTAGTTATCACTCTCCTATAGGTTCCAATATTAAAAGATATATTAATCACGACATAAATACCACTCAAATTATTTTTATATTAATCAATTGTGTCCTTATTCATTTGGGTTCAAAATTCTTCTCATATTAATGAATTCTTTTTGTACTTTAAGGAGCATAATTGATTTTATTTTCTTTTGAATATCTCCCAATTGTGTATGTGTGAAGCAATGTTCAAAGGCACTTATTGGAAATATATAGGGGGAATACACACACACCCAGTTCCTAACATCTCAAAGACTTGCTATGGGATCCAAATTTCCCATTTTAATTCAATTACAAAGAGCATATATTATTATCATTGGAGTTGGATCATAGAGGTGTTTTTTTAAAAGATCTGTCTTTTAGGTTTGAGTTCAAATATCTAGTTTTCTCATGTCATGATCATAATTAAACAATGATCTATCGTATATCACCCTCTTTCCTAGATCCAAAAAAAAACATAAATAAAAAAGTATGAAATCTCCCAAAAATCACATTATTCTAGAAATTTCAAAATTAGTGAAGTTCATCAATTGTGAAAGCAATTTTCAGCCATGAAAAAAACAATGGATTTTTATTTACCTAAAGAAATTGTACTACTTAAAAACACAGATTTGATTCTTGACATGGAGGAACTATAAAAAATCATAGGTTTTTATAATGGGTTAACAGTAAAACACAGTTTATCTCAATAGATATTAAAATTACAAGTCACTGAGCACATGAAAAATAGTTTTGATGGGTTTTTAGTGAAAAATAGTTAATCACATTGAGAATTGTTTCACTCAACCTTTAAATTTGGAATATTATACTCTTACACACACACACACACACCATATTTTCCCCATTCCACTTTCACTTCACTTATCCTTCTTTAGACATTGTTTTTCTTTGTTTTTTTTTCATTCACATTCACTACCATCCTTCCCTATGGAATATGATACTCTTACTTACCACTATTCTAGTTATAATTAGGCATTGTTGGTTTAAAATAATTAAATTTGTCATGTTCTAAATGTTAACATGGTCAAATTTTTGCACCATTTCTGGGGAAGGCACGAATAGCCACCAAAAAAATTTAAAATTTTAAATATAAACAAAAAAGACGTATATAAAAACCTAGAAATTTCATATTTAGATATAACATCACTTTTTGATGAATATTAATTACATTAGACAAATACACTCTTGAGGATCATTATGGTGTAGTGCATTTGAAAACATAAAATTATAAGCAACTGGTTCAAAAGTGAACTACACTATCTCCCAATATGCTCTTGATAACTATAACCCTTTTTAGAAAATTCATAAACAGTATATTTTTTCATAATCTAGGAAAAAATATAAGAAAGGGTGAACTCAAATGCTCAGTAAAGGTAAAAAACGAAGATATGTAAACTTAACATGAGAAAAATGGTATAGGAACATGATAATAAAAACTGAAAACCATACCCTATATATCAAAATCACAATATTGGGTCATGGAATAAAGATTTTCATTTCATAAGATATGAATCATAAGATAATAAAATAACATCATCCATAAGAGAATAATAATGGCATAGAACATAGAATTGTGGCATACACATAAGAATATAAAATAATTTCCTTAGTAGTTCAAGGCTCATTTCTGAGACTATCATAGTGGAATTAGTTTTCTCCCCAAACCGTCATATTTTTCATGGTTCACTCTCATGACTATTGTAGTGTAATGAGTCCTTTAATGAATTTCATTCACTCCCCATTCCAATCATTTTTATCTCATTAGATATAAATCTTTACCCAATGAAGTGGAGAGATATATAGGTCTCACAAATGACATAATGAAAATCATATATATGTGTGCTACAATATCATAAAACATTAATCATATCATAACCCATGAAAATAATTGGGGTTCTTAAAACTTTTATCATAACATAGCCCGTAGAAAAGAAACAATTTTCATAATAATTTAAACTTCAAAGCACAGCCCATAGAAAAAGAAACATGTTTCAAAATAATATTATCATAGTATAGAAAATGGAATATAAATGGGTTTCATAAACATCTTTTCTTCACAAACATAAACCATACTAATAAATAATAATAATCTTATCCTTGGATCACATCCCCAATAAAGCATAAGTTACATCAAATGATGTTATCTAAGGTGGATAATGATTTTGAAATATAACTTATAAAGTTTCTTGAGGAAGATAAAATTTCTTTGAAAATCAATTTTTAACATAAAAATTCATAAGATATTTTTTAAGTAATTTTCTTTTAAAATAACCTTAAAATTTTATAAAGGTATCTTTAAAGATCATTTAAAACACCTGTTAAGGAAAATATCCTTACATCTTTGAAAAATAATTTATAAAAACTAAAAATATTTAAAATATTTTATTTTTAAATAAACATTATAGATTATAAAATAATATTTAAATAAAATAATAGTCCTAACATTGGTAAATTCCATTCATGTCGCACACATTAAAACAATGATTCCATTTACATTTTTTACAAAATCAAAACAGAAATTATTTTAAAAAATGACATGGTGATTACATTAAAAACATTTTAATAAACTAAACATGACTAAAAATGTCTTTAAAAACATTTCTATAATGTTAAAAACATTTCTATAAACAGTTTTAAAAAACATGGTTTTGGAAGAAAATGGATTTTCGATCGAAGAGAGAAATAAAGATGAATTTTCTTAAAAATATTTTTTTGGTCTGTTGAGTACATAAAGAGAGTAAAATGAAGGAAAAAAACCTATTATCATAACATAAATAGAGTATTATAAATTATTTGAGTTTTTTTGAGATATGGACCATAATATTTCATCACAAAAAATATATTCATAAAAAATCACGATAAACGGGGAAATTGTATCATAAAACCCTTACCACTTTGGAAACATTGAATCATAAGCCCTAATGAAAGAATAAAATTAAATTAATCTTAAAATATCATGATAATAAACAAATTCATGATACTATTCTTTAATGGGGATATATATACACATATTAAAATATGATTGGTGTAAAACATAACATATGTCTCAAAGAATGTAAATTGATACAAAAAACTTTTATTTTAAGTCTTTGATTCAATCATACACATTCAAACATAACATATAATAAATATAAGTTTATTATAAATATATTATAGAACCATAATTATATATATCATACCATATTTTAATTACTTATGGCCTTTTATTACCCATTTATTAATAACTCCATGTTCAAGTTGTGTTTCGGGAAATAATTTCATTGTTTTTCATGTATGTTTTTATTTTTTATTTTTAGTATTATTAATTTTTTCATGTTTAAATAATATAAATATTGTTAAAAATGATATAAAAATGATATATATTAATTATATATATCTATTTATAGTAGTCCATAAATGTTATAGATAAAAAATGAAATACATCATTCATGGAGATCATAGGTCATACATATAAATGAACGTTGCTTCCATTTCCTCAAAAAATGAAGGAAAATAATGTTAAATAATATATTATCTTTAAATAATAGTATATATTTCATAAATATCCCATATATTCATTAATTTTTTCACATATTACCTACCATTTAAAACTTAATTGAAAAACAGATCACATCTCTTTGTGAGGCGGTGGTTCACCAAACACACAAATGACATTATCGTATCCTCAATGGAATAGAAAGTAAAAAAGGTATGTGTGATAATATATTTAAATAATTATATGTATATCAAATATATCATATATATATATATATATATTATCAATCATCATACCCAACCATGAGATTTGTTGATGGAAAACTTGTCACATCAGTTCATGATGAGGTAGTCCACCATACAAACAAGAGATGTTATCAATTACCATTTGAGGGTAGTGGTGATGGATTAAGTTCATGAACATAACATAAAAACTTATAATTATATTTTATATACGGAGATTATTGATTATTCATGGTTTAATAAGAATCCAAGGAGGTGGAGGATGAAATAAAATAAAAACACTCGTTGAAGAACGTTACCATTTCATCAGTTAACCTCCTTGTGTTTTTACTGAAAACCATCCATGGATGGACTTATAAAAAAATATGTCTTATATATTGATATTATGGAATTAATAAACTTATTTGGATAGGTAGTGGACGAAAAAAATGGTTTTGTATCTGTGAAGAGGAGAAGAGAGGGGGTGGCTTTTCTAAGTGAGGTGTGGCACACTAGTGTTTTTTGGAATGAAAAACGTGTAGCCAAATTTTTATCATTATATAAGTGTAAAAAAAATGAACTGTTATTGATCTCATAAGAGATAAATTATAAATATTCTCATCCAATGGGTTTGGTCTAGTTTAGGTCATTTGAAACCCTTATCGTTTAAGTTTAACCCCATATAAACCCAATTTTACCTAACAACAATAAATAATTTTAGTGTTTTTACCATTCATTATAGTCAAATATTAAGTTTAAATTATAAAATAATATAATTTTTTCTGATTCCAAAAATTTAATCCATTTTTCCAAATTCTATCCACATATGTGAAAGATTTTAATTTGAAATTAATCATGTAACTGTTTCGAGAAAACAACTTTTCACAGAGAATATTTTCTAAATATTAAGAAGTTTTGATATAAAAATTAAATTTGAAAATTATTCCAATGATATAAATTGGATTAATATATATATAATTTGACTAGTGATACTTTTAAATCCATTTTAAAACAAAAATTATTTTTATAAATTCTTTGAATGAAAATGCAGTTTTAAATAAAAACTAGTATTTTTCACTATTCATAAAAAAATTAATCGTTTTAGAAGAACACAAAAAATTCATTCTAGGATAATTTTGACATGATGAATTAAAAAATGAAATTTATTTTTTAAAATTAATTTTTTAAAAGTGTGAAAAAATATTTTATTATTATTTTTAGCAAATAGAAAAAAACAATTTTTGAGAAAATAGTATTTTTGAAACATATAGAAACTTTATAGAACATTTAGTACATTATTATTAGTATGTTTTATTTGGAAAAAATATTTTTTAGCATCCTTGAAAATATTAGACACACAAACATTTCTTTTGGTCCAATGTCATTGGCCTTATGCATACCTTCCCAAATGCCAAAGGTTGCCGACTTGTAGTGAGAGTGTAAAGGGAGAAACTTTGGGAGGTTATACCATCTGGTAATAATATAATAATGGTATAATATATATAGATGTGAAATAAAGATAAAAAAATTAACTAATCCCTCCAATGCTATAAGCACAATCAAAATCAAGCAATAACATGATTGTAATAATCAACAACATCAGAAATAATTAAATAGGAAAATGTACCACTTACGGCTACTAAAACAGAGAATTCATCCAATACATGACATATAATAAAATATCTAGAAGGGGTCACCAATGGTTGACCACATTATATACATATATCATAAGCATTCTAATACAAGAAGGAAAACAAAATATAATCACCAAATGAAGCAAGAACCTCATGGCCCCTTCCATTCTTCCATTCCAACTCAACTAGGATCCAACTCCAAAGCCCAAACACTTACCTTCAAAGAAAATAAAAAAGACTACATGCATACCGAAGGGGCCATATAGGGTGTGAGAACATGTTTTAGTAGGGTACCACCCAAGTGTGTATACCTTACCTTTGTGATTAATCACATGTGAACTAAAAATAAAGAAGCATAAATACATGAATTTAAGTCAACACACACTTCAATGGTGTTGTAAAGCCACTAGGAAGCTATCACCTTCATTAGAAAATGTTATACTGTATGAAACAGAGTGGATGTTTGGCTCATGTCCAATGGTACCCCCTGATTTCATATAACCCCATGTGAACCCTCAGGTTCCACCTCTAAGGAAATCATCTAGAACCATGTGCCTCTCGACACCTCATGTCCAAACCACATCATCGATGTTCTGAAGGCATCCCCCAAAAAATATATATGGTCTCTTGGACCTCTTTTCAAAAGCACCCATTGTCTCAAATCCTGACTTCTAGAGGCATATTGATATTTATCCTCAATGTAATATCACCATTGTCTCAAATAAAAACATCCTGAGGAACAATGATCTCCATCTTCCCAAAATAGTTTTGTCCCAACAGCCTCAATACAACAAGCCTCATCCCCCAACCAATAGTCTCAATGTGATCATCTCATGGATCCTCATCATCCCCATGACATTATATGGCAATCAACCACAAAAAATTACCTATGTATCACTACTGAGGACCTCTACGAACATAAGTGTTCAAAACCACCACATCATTGAGTCAACCTATGTGCACATGATTCCAATGGTTATTTGGCCAGTCATGGGTGAGTGGAAGTTATAAATTTAGTACCCAATCCACACTTACTCTAACACCTTGTTCCCCTACGACCAAGTCGGTTATATCCTATGGGCATTCCATCTAATATCACATGGTCCCTTCTCGTAACTTGAAATCAATTTCTCATCGATCTAATTCCAGAGTCACCCAATCCTTTGATTAACATCACTCAAAATTTTAGGGCCAAGCCCAACCAAACAAACAACATCACCTCAATCCTGATGGCCATGCCATCTAAATCCCTCTGGTCGATCCCGTCACAATCCCATGGATCACATCTCATGAAATTCCAACATTTCACATATATAAATAATTTAATTCACTTTAACTATTCATTTTTAATAAATTAACTATACAATTCAATGCAAATTAATTGATCAACTTAATTAAAAAATCAAATTAATTAAACAAACTCACCTAACCCAACTGCCCAAGTAGTCTACAGACTATAACCTAGACTCACATCAATAGACATGGCTTGGGTATGCCTAAATGTATTCCATAAGATACACTAAATTAATTAAAAGAAACCATAAAAATCATGGGGTCTCGCTCGGTCCACACCTCAGTAGGCTAAAATAATTACCCCCTAAACACTCGTGAAATATCCAATAATGGTATTCACCACCTACCTTGGGGTCTTATACATAGGAATGTTCTGTATTAGCCTATAACTCAAAGTGATTTGGAAGAAATAAATGTTTCCATAAAACTAATTGAAAATAGGGCAGAATGACTCACATGGATTTAGAAGTTTGTGAGGTGAGAGAATAGGAAAATAGGATCATGGGTGATTAGATCCTTACCAAGATTTATCCAATGACACTAAAGACTTGAAGAATAGAGGTTGGAAAAAGAAGAGGGAGAAATTCCTAGCGAAGAGGAGAACAGGGAGGATACCCCCTACTGCGTGCAAACAACGAAGGAAGAGAAAGGGTAAATAAGGGGAAAATGAGGAAAAGGAGAGAGGGTTAGAAAGGTAAATTCATCCCTTTAATGAGACACATGGCTATCTGACATTGTTTTCCAACCCATCCTACACCTATTATTAAGGATCCATGACCCACATGGTTTTTCCAAACTATACATGATACAATGTGAGGTTATTGCCGAAGAGGAATTAACCATACACATACCATGTGGAATCCCTATACAAAAACAGAAAAATTACACACACGATTGTGTACGCAAACCTTTATAGTTATCCTAACCTTGTGGTGGTGCAAAATTAGGATGCATAATTTGTTGTGAGAGTCCGTAGGGTTTACCCAAACCATGAATCTCAACCAACAACTTCCAAAATAGGTCCTTTGGGCCTTCAACACAGCCAAAACACTTCATAACACCCTAAGATCCTTATAAACCTCTAAAACCATCAAAAAATGAGATTTTCGGTTGATGGAAAACATGGAATTAAGTTCCAATGATAAAAAACATTGGTATTCCCACAAATTCTAAAAAAATAAAAAAGGGAGATGTTTTTACCTGATCAAAAATCCTAGGATGTTATAATCTCCCCACCCTAACAAAGATCACCCTCGTGCTATAAAAAACCCAGATATGGTACCAAACATACCCATCCCTGTAAAAAAATTAACTCTGAATACCCCAGTCTCAAGGGCACAAGTCAACTTCATTGAGGGGGCTCCCCACATTAGGAGTGACCTACCCGGTCTCAAGGGCACATGTCAACTACCTTATGTGAGATCCCCACCTTATAAGTGGTTGAACCCAGTCTCATCTCTATCTAAATATCAAAAAACTGATTGTCCATCGACTATCCTAGGACACAAATGTCTTCTCATGAATCATTGTCACTCCACCACCTCATCATATGCTCATTTGTTATCCCCAATACCTGTCATATTTCATCACTGCATTGATTACCGCCTTGTTCCCATGTCAAACATGGACCCAATGAGGTCCTACATCTCATAAGATGCTAAAATAATTCCAATTTTTATTCACACCAGTAAATTCCTGCATCATAATGATGCCATGATTCCAACGAACCTTGAGTAACCCACATCTCCTCGATTACATGATATCGATGCACCTCATAAGTCATGCATCAAATGATTTTCATAAATATAACATGGTTCTATGAACCTCATATATATATAATGCTCCTGAAACTATTCCAACATACTAACCATCATCTAGTGAGTCCATACATATAACAATTTCTTAGTCCCTTGAAACTTGTTTTCAAGATTTAAGAATCACTATTCCCATGCAGTTTCCATTGTATTTATTCATGGAACTGGAAACATCCAACAGTTCATTATCTAAAGAGGACCTACTTTCCGAACGTAGGCATTCATTGTGTTTTGAACATTATGATACTTAAGAATGTACATTGGTCGAGAGGATGTGAGGTCAGAGTCATCACACCATTTTGGAAGGAATTATTTTCTACTCTAGGACTCTCTTTATAAAATTAAAATATTTTCATAAATACTTATTAATTCACTAATTATATCATAAGTATCCTTGAGAATTTATAATCACCTATTAACATGTATAAAACATTAGACTCATCCATAGGTATTCAAGGTTCTTCATTAATGGAAATATCTATATGTATTCGAGTTTTTCCATCAATGATATCCTTTAATATACTAATTATAGATTCTTTTAATCATTGTTGTGATGATACTAGTTTTAATCCACTCAGTTGGGAACTCTAGGATTTATTTTCATCCAGGTAGATGAAGGTTTGTTTTGATCTTGGGATCATGCCTATAAAATGTGATACCTACGTATCCTTGTGAAATGAATCAAGAAATCTCATAGTTTGGGGACTATTAATAGTAAACATCATACCTTTTAAGTTCATGTGATAAGGACCTCTAAGCTGAAGGTGCTTAATTAAAATTTAGTGTGGGATTATGCTGAAGTATCCCAATGAACATGGATGGGATATGGGTTTCCATATTAGATCAAACCCTGTTGGGAATATGGACTAAATAGGATAGGTTTGATTTGAAGTGTTGGGTTTAAATCTCATGGAGGCTCTTAAATATCCCATATGGAAGGGAATCAAAGTCTATGTAGTTTGATATGTCTCATCGTAGAATATGGACCTCTAAGAAAAATGAGTATGGGATTACTTCCTGAAAAGGATGCCTTGATGATTTGAGAATTGAATTTGGGGCTTATTTCTTATGGAGGATGTCCAAATTGGGGGAATTGGGGTTGGATTCTTGAGTAGGATATCTGGTTAGCTCAATATCTAAAAGAGCTTCCTACGTATCCTAGTTTGAACAGGAATTAAAGCTCTCGTATTTCCTTCCAATATATGTTTGTGCACATGTTTCAACCATCACGTATCTCTAATACCACATGAGTCATGCTCGTTGTGAGAAACAGGAGGATGGGAAAATTCAAAAATGTCACTTCACACTTTAATATTTCCCCTCCATGCTGATTGAAGAGGGAACGTTGACCGTGGAAGAGGGCGAGGCGATGAACCTTCCCTCTGTTCTATTTACATTGGCCAAGGGTCCAATGTAAGGAAGAAGAGGTGATAGTGAGGGATTTATACAAGGATAGATGACCTAAAATTAGTCCTGGTAAAGGAGGGAGACTTCTCCTATGCTTCCATGGAAAAGAAATAGGTGAACCATACATTCCCTACCAGAAAGCTATGATCCTGGGTTATCTCATTGAGAAAGGAGAGGTCAGGGATCCAACCCTCCTCCAATCCTGGAACTTCCCAACGCTATTTTTGGAAGAAAATTCCATGTGATTGTGGATATAAAAACACACATAAATTTCATGAACCCTAACACCATTGTGAATCAAATGTGGGAAACATATTAATGTGGAAATACCAACCCAAAATAATAGACACATTGATATGCCTTTCCCAAAGGTTTGATAAGTCATGAGGTTTTGGTGGAGGCATCAAATTAGCCCCTTTCAGATAAGGGAACCAAGGAAGGATATACCCTACCATGAATGGATTTTAAAAACGGTACCTGACTTGGTCGTGTAGGTCCCTCGTTCAAGTATTCCATGTAGGTACCCCGCATTGGTGCGGTGAACAGGTATACCATGCAGGTGTGGCATGTAGGTATACCACACAAGTGTGGTTCAAAGCTATGACGTGCAGGTGTAGATGGTGACTAAAGAATTTGAGGAACTTAAAAACATGCCTATCTCATTTAATTATCTCTTCTATTGTGGTTTAGAGAGCTACCTGAGACAATTTGAGGGATCTAGGCAAATGATCTACACAATGGGAGCTTTAGAGTGTCTTTCACTTTTTTTAGTCCCGAAATGGGGAGCCCAATGGCACTATTTAGAGGCATGGATGGGCTTGGTCGAAGATATGTTTCCCACATAGTAATTTCACATAGCTTCGCTCCGGAGGTATTCTGCAGAGGTTCCCCAAACATCTTTTGGCACCGAGGTCTGGTGCGGGGCTCTATCGCGCAGGTACGTCGCACCACTCCGCCGTGTAGGTGCTCCACGGAGGGAATGTAAAATATTTTTCACACACATCTAGTGTGGGTCTCTGCCGCAGAGGTCATCCATGTAGGTCACCATGTAGATCTGTGAATCTACTCCGTCATGAAGCTCTTTGGGGAGTATTTTTGATTTTCCTTTAGACTTTTCGAACCTTGCTTGAGGATTTGAAAGATTTAGAGTTCTCTTCATAGTCCTTTTGGTTAATTTCTCAACTAGTGTAAAAAAATCCCCCCCTCAGGGTTGGATCTAAAATATACAAAGAGGGTCGAGTCCTGAGGTGAAATTTTCCAAACAGCACAGGATTACAACGCAGGTTTACCGCGTTGTTGCTTCATAGTGGTATGGTGTGAAGGGGTTGAGAGTAGTCTAAATGCATAGGTATTCTATTTCTTTTAAATAAGTATCACCCTTCACAATTTTTTCCTTCATATGTTCTTTATTTAAAATTTTGTAGCTCTCGTTGTGTAGCTCATTCTCCCAGCTCTCATTGCATTGTGCTCTCGTGTAATTTCTTTGATACTTTTTCAAGGTAAAATTAATTACGTGATGGAGCTATGCTAAAGGACTTCACTGATGGGTTTGCACTAGGATCCTTGGAGAACGACCTATGCGACAGACCTCATCAAAGAAACTACTTGATAGGCCTCGTCAAATGACCTATGCGACATTCCCTATCGAATGACCTACGCAAACAATGCCCTTTGCTAAATGTTTGATTTCCTCTTTAAAATTATGACCCAGATGTTTGGTAATTCTTTTTCATGAATGAATGACTCATTTAATGGATCATACTGTAGAATATAAGGCTCGCCCAAATGAAATAAGGAAGATCATATGACCAGACTATTATGAAATTATTGAGAGTACTCGTCAAGGTCTATGGAAGGGTTTAATTCCTTACTAACGTGACTATGAAAAAAAGTCCTTATCTACCCTTGTATGTGAATGGGATTTTTAAAGATTCTGATGTTCCATCTATTAAGAAGTACTTTCCAAATAATTTATATCTTCAATACTCCAACATTAACTACATGAATATTAGTGAAAGGGGGATCCAATACGAGATGGAATCACCCCTATTAGTTTCATCCTTCATCATAGTGGTCGTACTCCCGATATGAAAGATCATGTTGTAGATCCAATACAACATTGTTATGATTCCAATTTTAAGGATTCTCAAATAGACCAATCTAATGGTTGGAAAGGAGATTGGGACCTTCGTTCTGGAGGGGGTGTAAAACCCGAGTGGATGTGGGCAATCTAGGTATGTCGGACTTGTGCAAAATTCAAAAAAGAGTTATCAGACGTTCATATCTACGAAGCGGTCTGGATGGAGAAAATTTATGTTTATAAAAATGAATTCATTCCTAGATTACTGAGCTGATGGATTCCAAAAACAAATTCATTTCATTTGACGCATGGTGAAGATGGTATTAGTCTCTGGGACATTTACCAAATAGTTGGAGTTCCCATTCTTGGGGAAACGTATGATGAATTCATTCTGCCTACTACAAAATGGGGTAATGCTTCTAGAACACCACCACTAGCTCATGAATTATTTAAGATAGAAAATAATTTACGTATGGACAAGAAATATATTCATGCTAGAGTGTGGATGAAGGCCTTCTTAGAAACAACAACAGAGGAAGGTCCAACCTATGGACACCATACTGTCTGTCCTTCTACGGATAAAAAGGTAGTTTAGGCACATATTGGCCTACACTGGAAAGAGGAATTTATAAGAATTTGGGATATAAATTCAAACCTTCTATAGATGAAAAAGTATGCTTACCTACCTTCCTTGTTATGTGGATAAGTGTTTATTTTTTTCCAGTCTATGAATCCGGAGGTGGTGTAAGGTCAGGGACATTCATCAATGCAGCTAAATTGTTAGAGGGGAAGTATATTGGGCTAGAAACCCCTGTATTAGCATGAATTTAACATCTCCTACTGAATTTTTAAAATATGAAGGCTCCATTTAGGATTATAGAGTCATTCCATGTTTTGTGGGGCTGGATTGTTGAACATTTTTCTTCATTCTAAGGGTTGAGATTAGTCAGAGTTACCAATGGCTGATTCACCCCATTTTTACAAAAATGTTTCTGGTATTAAGGCTCATAACTTGAGAACTGATGAGGTGGTGATGATATTGATTATATAAGGAGAATTCAACTTATTTCCTTTTGGTAACCCACCAGTTGGAACATTTATTGATGATGGTAAAGAAAACAATTATGAGTTGAGATCTTATATGATGGCATTTAGGGATGGTGTACTATCAACCAAGATTGATTGTGAAATTATCTACCAGGATTATATTCCCTATAGGTTTTCTTGTCAGTTCAGATGCCATTAACAGTCAAACACTTTTCCACCTACGTATTTCATACAGGAGAAACACCCAATGGTAGCGCGATAGTTATGGATCCTAACAGATTTATCGGTATCAAAACTATTAATTATGATACCTCCACCAGATTCATCGATTTGATTAGAAGTTGTGTGTGCCAAATCCTGGGCCTCTTCATATCCTCAAGGGGCTTTGATGAAAGGAATATATCGAGTGGTGGCCACAATGACTATTGCATGTGGAAATTGTGGTATTAATTCCAAGTCCAGAGATGATACAAAATATTAGGAGGTTTAAGATCCCTCAAAACTTCTTCTCAGGAAATATACAAGGAAGACCAGAGCTAGAGAATAAAAACCTCCAACACCAAGGTGATCCAGTCGCCACCATCAAACAAGGATTCTTATTCCATCTTTTGAACTTTCTGAAGAAAGGAGGTCTGAGGAAGTTCTATAATCAGAAGGTGTTGAATCTATTATACAGTCAAACATACCAAGATTGAATTATGTGCAACCTTCAACCATTCGTCATTGGGAGAGTGTAACCTCTGATCTTAGGGATGTCTGGGAATTTCTCTAGAATTGAATTCGAATGCCAGAGTTTGGTGACATCAAGGCACCATCTAATTTCAATCTAGAAAATAACTTGGCTGAAGTATATAAGTATATTGCAGAGCTGTAAAATTTTATATCTGCAACAGATGAACAAGTCCCAACCTCTAAATGAGTATCTCATATGCTGGACTTAGGAGTCCATGAAGGGGTAATTATCGACTCTGAGGTGGAGTAGTATATTTATGTTAAAAATGATAATATATTTCCCTTTTTCGTTTTTCTCAACTCTGTTTTACCATATATCGTCATTAATCTTGATGAAAACATGTATTTTGTAGCTTGAATGTAGTGAAGGATGATCCGAACCAATTCTTGAATCACCTTAGTATGGTCCTACAGGCTCTCCTATCGATGCAACAAATAATCCTCTGATATTTCTAGGGCTTTATCTAGGAGAAATAATCATGTCTGGGGTAATGGCGACAGATAATCTTCCACCATTACCTCATGTTTCCCCGGCTAAGAGGAGTGTTTCAATCTCTCCCTAATATTTTGAACAAAAACACAAGAGAGCCATGAGATCGATTCGAAGAATTCACCAAATGAGTAAGTATTTATACAGTCCTTAGGGTATACAACTTGCTCAATATATTCTGGTGACCAATTTTCATCCTTTTGTAGGATCTATATCTCTCTCCTCTCTCAAGGGAGTAAGAGTTGATTCCTCAAGAACAGAAACATAATCCCTAGGTAATCCTAGGTTCATGCTAACAAATATACAATTTTAGTAGATAAATCATCAAAAGATTCAGCTATACCTACTCCTGGCTCTACTAAGAGAGAGGAAATTCATGATAAGATTAAATACATTACTCATTTTATTTGGTCAAAAGATCTTGAAATAATCAATAGTGATATTCCTATTGCTTTAGAAGAAAGGAATGAAGAGCCAGGGAAATCTAAGACCAATGCTGATGTTGACCCAAACCTCGAAAGACATGATGCTAGCATACCAATTGAAGATCCAAAGGAACAAAATGTTAGTGGAGCCAATTTAGGCGTCAACCAATGTTTGATGGATACATTAAATGCTGAGGATGCTATAACATTTACGGTTGTATACATTGAAATAATGGACACCCTTAATCCAAATATAGATATTCTAGGTTTCATCAAGGATTTTAGGGATTTTCATGAAGAATTTCATTGACATAAGTCCCTATTATTTTATTTTTTATGCATAATATCTCTTAAACTTGATTCTTTACATCAAAGTTCACCTTATGCAGTTTTATCTGCAGAAAATGTTGCAAAGGCTCTTCAAGAATAGGGTGTTCTACTTTATCCATCTACTGGGGCTGGAGAAACACCTACAGAGGATCCTTCATCAAGATATATTCTAGAGCCTTAAAATTTCATAACTGAGAAAATTCAATGAAGTTCCCCCTCTCAAGAAACATCTTCTCAAAACATTGAATCTAAGAATACAAAGAATGAATCCAATCAAGTAGTTGACTTATTGTTGGGTAAATATAATTAGTTGTTTGAATCATATTTGTTTCCTCCATTTGAAACTAATAATGACCTTGATTTTATCATTTAGTGTCATCAGTTCCTATATCATAAGATGGAGCTTCTACTATCCCAAGAGAAGTAGAACAAGGAGGCTCTTTAAGTGACCTGTTTCTAGAGTACATTTAACCTCATGGTAGTGACTCAGATTCAGACATAGAGATGAAATATACTCTCGGTATGGCATGTATAAATACATGGCAGAATATCTGGAGCATAATTGCTGAAAATCCTTTAGATGAATTGTTCTCCCATTTATCAAAACTCCCAGCATTATTCTGCGTGTTGGGATTTGGTGGATTTAATTATCGACCAGTCTACGATTCCATGAAAGAGACTATTCACTGATGGAAGTAGGAGCATAAGCTGCAACATGATTTGGGAGAGGAAAAATGATGCATCAACATTGAGGGATTTCAAGATGAAATAATTTAGGTGGAGACAAATCATAACAAGAAATCACTCGAGATTATTCAACAAATCAAATAATCCACGAAGGAGTTGTTATATATTCAACATCAACGGGATGTTGTTAATAACAATCTTGAGCAGTTGAATCAAGCATTAGGAGAAACACAATTAGAGGGGATATCTTCCATTTCAACTGCTAAGGAAGAACTTCGTCAAGCATAGGAGGCTGGAGTTGCTCAACTATCTCAACATCAATAGGCAGCTGATGGGGCTTATGAAGCAGTCCAACAAATGAAAAGTTATGTAGAGATTTTATTCTAAGACGTGATAGAGAGGCTCTATTTTGTGGATGACCCTCTATTTTAATATGAATAAAATAAATTTCTTTTTCAATCATAACAAGTCTTCATTCCTATTTTCATGATGGTAATATGAAAGGTAAATGATGATAATGATTCTTTTATGACAAACAATCATTATTATAATAATATGAATGAAGTGCTCAAAATTTTCTTATTAATCCGAGGGACCAAATGAGCATAATTTCACTGTTTCTAGGATATATGGATAACCCCACAAATTTTATATATTTTGACCACTTTTCATATTTCTCAATATTACCTAAATCATGCAAAGATGTATGTTTTGTGAGATGGGACTCGACTTTTGTTTAGAGTTCCCTTTGTAGGTTCTCAATTTAATGTGTACCGAGTCTTTTATTACTTGTTGTTTAGAGTCATGTATGTTGGACATTAAATGGATAATATTCAGGGCTGAATAGTTTTGACCATAAATTTTGAATTACATTCTAAACAAGAATTATTGGCTAATAATTTCATCGATATTATGTAAAAATTTCCAAGGGGAATCTTGAGTCATGATTTTTATGGTCACCATATCTAAAAACTTGTATCAACATATGGGGTGTCTTTTTTCATGAATGAAGTTACCATTATATAACAAACCTATTATGGGGGTTGCGTTATGCAGGTCCCACTGGGGAATATGTTGTATAACCAAATAGTGGTATCTTTTGACTGACAATCCTGTTATGTAAGCATCTTATGCAAGGCTGCCTAAGGGCACGTGCTACATAGCCAAGCAAAAGAGTCCTTCCGGAATTTATCTTTCTTTTATAATAGATTGTACTAAATAAAATTTGGGTGACCTAAGTCCATAGTAGGTTATTTTTCCAAGGAAATTAATTTTAAGAATGAAAAAGGCTATTTTATAACAACATAAGTTATGAATAGGAAAACCAATTTCGTACAAAATTGGTGTATGAATAATAGTTAAAAACTTATTAGAAAAGAAAAGATTTATGATATCATAATCTATAGTTTTATGTCATGTAGTGAGGACATTATACTGTGCAGTTTTAAGTCATGTACTGAGGTCATTGTACTGTGCAGTTTTAAGTCATGTAGTGAAGACATTGTGTGGCTTTAATTTAAAGTCTATAGCTCTGACCAAAGGTATGAGAAAACTCTCCCAATTTCTTGATAATTTTTTTAGAAACATACTATCATATTTAGGTATGTAAGGGAAAACTATAAACTAGGATTTAGGAATTTCTTGAACCGAGGAATGATATGGGATAAAGGGGTAAAATAATTAGAGTAATTTTTTTCTATGAACGAAGATTCCATTACATGAAAAACTAGTTATAGGGGATTTATTATACAGAACCAACTGAGGAATATGTTGCATAGACAAATATTGAAATCTTTTGACTAATAGGCCTATTATGTAGGAAACTTATGTAAGGACACCTAAGGGCACGTTCTACATAGTCGGGAAAAAGATCTCACAAAAATTTGACATTCTATTGCTAAAAGTTGATGAATCTTTATGGAGATTTGTATTTTATGAAGAATATATTTTGGTTTATGGTGGAAGGTACTTGAATATGTAAGGGTATTTCCAATCAATATATCCAAAGAATCAGAGGAATAGGAATTTTATGAATGTCTAACTGAAACGTAAACGATATGGTGTCTGTAGTTTTAGGTTATACAACTAGGACAAGAAATAGAAACAATATATATAGCATGTGAACATGTGATTTCAAGGTTATTTCATAGTGCATCGAACACATGGTGTGGGAAATTTTTAAACCATGGTCTTCAATATTTTCAATTTGTGAGAAAGATAATTTGACAAATATACTTGAATGACTATTTTAAAATACAGATTCATGTATATCATCATCAAAGATTAAAGAGGAAAAAGATACTCTAACTAAGAACGAAGTTACCATTTCTTGAAAAAACTTTTATAGGGGCTATATTATAGTGATTAAACTGGGGAATATGCTACATAGCCAAATAATGGCATCTTTTGGCTGATAGGTCTGTTATGTAGCCAACTTATGCAAGGCTGCCTAGGGGCACGTGATGCATATTCAAGAAAAAGAGATCTTAAATATTAGTAACTCTATCACCAAAAACTGTAAGGAGGATTATGAGAATCAATATATATTCAAGATTAAGAGTGAAATGTGGATGAGTGTTTATGTTTAATGTTTATGAGAAATATTTGAATCAATATTGACCATGAGTTTGATTTCCTTTACATAGATCTGACTCATATGTAAAATGAAGACATTCTTTGTTTACATTGAATGAATATGATGATGTGAAGTTTTAAATCATGCAGTGAGGACATTGTACTGTGCTGTTTTAAGTCATGTAGTGAGGAAATTTTACGTTGTAGTTCTAAGTCATATAGTGAGGACATTGTACTGTGCGGTTTTAAGTCATGCAGTGAGGACATTATACTCTGCAGTTTTAAGTCATGAAATGAGGAAATTATTAACCCCATAAGAAACTAAAACACCTTATAAAAAGAAGTCATTTACCAAATTCCTAATACCATGTGAGCTATGCTTAGTGTGAGAAACAAGGAGTAGTAAGTGTTTCTTTTATAATGCAATGGTGGTGCAAATGAAGAATATGGGTATTAGATTTCCAGGCAGTTTAACGTCATGAGGTAAGGATGAAAATGAAAAAATATGAAAGGAAGGAAATATTGTAACTAGATTATGGCATAAAACCCAGGTTTCGTTATATGTCTACCTGGGGTAAGAATCAAGTCATACATAGTTCTTAAAACATTCCCTATTCAAATTTTATTTTTGTATATAAAAATAATGGGGGAGATTCATGTGGTTGGTCCCAAGATTGGAGATCTAGGAGTCTCTAATTATCTCATTAAAAAATGAGAATCAAGCCATATGTAGTTCTTAAAACAATTATTCCTCATGCTAATGGAGTTTTACATGAAGAATGGGGGATTTTTTTACACATTCTGAGAGAACAGTAAAACATAAAAAATATAAAATGGTATAAGGACAAAATTATATGTCTTATGGAAACTCTCTTTATAGATCTAATTCATATATAGTAGTGGAAAAAGAAAATAAGAAGATTTTGTGATTGTGGTCAGGCCCAAAATTATAGATTCAGGCGTCTCTACGTATCAGATTGAAAAATGAGAATCAATCCATTCGTAGTTCTTTAAACAATTGTCTCTATGCAGATCTAACTTCGACATAGAAAAGAGAGGGACTCGTGTACTACTAAGGAGTATTGATGATGTCAATGACATTTTCTTATGGAAGATTCTAATGACAAATAAATAAAACAATATTTCTACAAATTATGTCATGTAGTTTAACATCATATGACCAAGATGAAGATGTTATGCACTTTAATGCCATTCAGCATGGACTGTTATGGTTTTTATGGAGTTTAATTTCTTGCAACTAGGATATGGGGGCTATGCAGTTTTATGTCTTACAGCAAGGACATTGTACTATACAGTTTAAAGTCTAGTAGTGAGGATGAATGTGTGTAATTACACAAAGTATTTCTTAAAAAATCTCACATTGGTTGGAGATGTAATGATCTCTCCATCCATTGGGATTAAACCATAAGCTCAATTTGAATAGACCTTATGTATGGAATAAGGTCATTCCCACTTTAGTTCATGTTTTGGAGGTTTATTTCATAGTATCATTGGAGTCCTAAGGACCAATACCAATTCTCCTTGAAGGAATGATCGAAGGGGAACTTTATTATTAAAATCTCACGCTATTCTGTTTGAATAGATTTCTATATGATGCAAAGTATTCAATCTTTTCTCATCTAATAATTCCAACTCATTGAAACATTTCCAAGATCTTTCATCTGGAGAAAACTGATCACATATTGCAACTCTAAGTGAAGGAAATTGTATTTTAATTGGCAAAAATACTTCAATTCCATATACCAATGAATAAGGAGTTTCTTGGGTAGTAGTATGGGTAGTTTCTCGATAATCCCACAAATAATTAAAAAGATTATCAAGCCATGATTTCTTATCATTATCTAACATCTTCTGGAGAATATTTGATAGAGTTTTATTGAAGGCCTCTATCTGTCCATTAGCTACTGCATGATAGCGATATGAATTGTTGGACTTAATATTATGTTCTTGATATAACTTTTTTACTTCACCAGAACAAAAACAGGTGCCATTGTCCATCAACATATTATAAGGGATGTAAAATCTGGTGATGATATTATTTTTAACAAAAATGAAAATGATTTTGGCTCCGAATTCCTTGAGAGGTATTGCCTCATCCCAATTAGAGAAGAAGTCAGTAGTTGTGAGAATTTACCTGAACTGCTTAGCTGTGGCTGGAGGATAAGGCCCTACTATATCCATTCCCCATGTTGCAAATTGGTAGGAGTATTTAGTTGTATATAGAAACTATTGTGGATGATTAATGAAGTTGGCATGCACTTGATAGGGATGAAATTTTTTAGTGAAATCTGTACAATCATGCATCATTGAAGGACAAAAGTATCCAAGCCTTCGGATCTGATCGGAGAGTCTGTGCCCAGATTGGTGGGCAGTACAAGCTTCTGAATGTACATCTTTCATGACAATTGGTATCTCTTATCCATCAATACATCTTAAGAGAATTCCATTAAATCCTCTCTTGTAAAGGTTCTTTTGGTGGTCTGGACTATCATAAAGAGTAAAATTAGCCGCTCATCGCTGGATCTGCTCCATCTCAGCCCTATTTTCAATAGGTACCCCATTTTGAAGATATTATATAATGGATGTTCTCCATCCCATAGTATGACCATATGGTTCAGAAATAGGGAAAATTTCATTGATTTCCTCCATTCTGCTTTGAACAAAAATTAAGACCACATGATGAGGGGTTATGTTGATAATTGATTCATCCCGATTTGGATCTACCAAGGCTATAGCTGCAGTAGGATGTGCATCTTCGTTTTCATTTTGTGATTACAGGACATAATACAATGTCATCTCGGAGGGATATTCGACCAAAAACTCTCTGACATAATCACACAAAGGGATTAACTTTTCTTTTATGATAGAATATTCCACATTGATTTGTTTTATTACCAACTATGAATCACCTTTTACCATTTAATGATCCATTTTCACATGAAGGGACAATTCCAATCATATGATGAGAGCTTGGTATTCTTCTTCATTGTTGGTTCCACCTTCTGATAATAGGAAAGAATAAGGAAATACTGCATTTTCTGGGGAAATGAGGACAATTCCTAATATTTCCTTGTTGAGTTTAGGGTTTTCCATTCTCTTTGCTATTGTTATTCTAGAAGCACCATCAAAATACATTTCCCGTGTTTGGGAATTATCTTGAATAGAGGAGACCTCTTCATCATGAAGTTTAGTATTAAATAGTGTATCTTCCGTAGATGGGTGCTCAGTAAGGAAATCAGCCAGAGCGTGGCCCTTTATTGCCTTTTGAGGTAGAAACTAGATATCAAACTGTTGAAAAATAAATTCCCACCATATCAGATTCCCTTTAAGCATAGGACGACTGAGGATAAATTTGAGTGGGTTGTTACGAGATACTAATTGTACCTCATGATGTTGCAGGTAGTGTCTCAATTTCTGAACTACAATTATTAATTCCAGGAATCACTTCTCAGTATTTGAATACTGAGTTTCCTCCTCAAGCATAGTTTGACTGAGGTAATAAAGGCTATTTCTATTCCTAGAATAATTCTTTTTGGCGATAAAGGAACCTAGTGATTTCTCTAAAGCTGTCATATAGAGAATGAGTGGTCTTCCATCAACAGGTGGAATCAATACTGGTGGGATCAAGAGATATTTTATGAGGGTATCAAATGCTTATTGGCACTCTTAAATCCATATGGTAGGTAACTCCCTTCTTCTTTAATCTGGTGAACGGTAAACACTTGCATTCCAAATTGGCGATAAAGCATCGAATATAGGTCATGTTTCCTTGAATTCCTCTTAATTATTTCAAATTTTGATGAGGTGAAATGCCATGGATTGATATTATTTTCTCAGGATCAACTTTGATACCACTATGGAGTACAACGAAGCCACGATACTTTCCTTAGTTTAACCCGAAAGCACATTTCAAGGTGTTCATATTTGAACACTATTGCTGAAGTTTATTGAATATGATTTCCAAATCATCCAAATGATTGAATATTTGTTTGGATTTGACTTCCAGATCATCCACATATCATTAAACAAATTTTCCTAAGAAGGGTTTGATGATATGGTTCATGGAAAATTGGTATGTTGCGCCTGTATTCTTTAAGTCAAAGGGAATTACCCTATAAAAACACACCTTAAGGGGCTCTAAATGTTGTATATTCTTCATCCTCTCAAGCCAATTTGATTTTATTATACCCAGAGTATCCATCCATAAATGAAATAGTTTCATATCCAGCCATTTCATCAATTAGAAGTTCTGTAATCAGGACTGGAAAATCATCTTTAAGACAATGCTGGTTAAGATATCTGAAATCAATACAGACTCTAATTTTATCATTCTTCATTTTCACTAGGACAATATAAGCCATCCATTTGGGATACTGAACTTCCTTGAAAAAGTTATCCTTTATAATTTTATCAACTTCAGCTTCAATTTTAGAGGTAAGAGTTGGGTGTGTCCTTCTTGCTACTTTCTTGAATCCATGACGTTCCTTTTGCAAACACAAATTATGGGTGGATATATCAAGATTAATACTCGGAATTTTTGTATAATTCCAAGAAAATATATCTAGATGTTGCCTTAGAAAGGAAGCATACACCTCTTGCTCTTCAGAGGTCATTGATGAACTAATTAGATTAGGGAGTGGATCTTCTTCTGTTCCCAGATTAATTTTTCTGAGTTCATCCACGGTGGTAGAGTCACCTTCTCCAAATGTTGGAGAAGCATCCCCGAGATCTCCCTTTTCTTCTTCAATATGTGTTACCTCTTCTATTTCCACGTGCATAGTATATGATAAGGCAATTCTACCAGAGTTAAGGTAGGAGTCAGTATTTGAACATCCCGAAGAAGAAGCCACCATATTTGACCCTACTGATGATGAAGGGTATTCTTGTGGTAAAGAGGGATTGATGGATTAAGAAACAACATCTTTTTATTCCTCTAACATTGCTAAAATTTATTCTATTATGATTGACGAAGTAGAGGCTCGTTGTAGTTCATCATATGAAATGAAAAGATATCCATTAATGCTTCCATCATCGGTTGGTGTATCAATAATTTCTCCCATGTTATCAGGATCAATTTTCACAATTGACATTATGGGATTTACTGGATGAGTGCATGGATTTGGTTTTACCCTTTCAATTTGACTGATGGGAAATACATAATCTATACTGATATGCATGAATGGATTTCCTGGGATCTTTTTCAGTTCATTTGGAGAATTCACTCTGGTTATCTCCTTGGTCTTGGTCATCGTTCCTTTTGTGTGATAAATCTCTTCCCAATGTATTGATAGTCACATGTTTTGAATCGAGCCTTGTCCCCATAAAATATCCCAATTTGACAATTGAAATAGTATTTCAGACATTGATGGTATAATGAAGGTATGGATGCATGTTGATGAAACCAAGGCCTTCCAAATAGAATATTGAAGGTCGTGTCATGACGAACAACCATGAAATTTGAATTAGACACAAGATCTCCAAACTGAGTTCTGAGTGTAATTTCTCCCAACGGTTCTTGTACAGTCTAATCATATCCTTACAACATTAATGTAGAAGGAGATAAGTCAGATTCAGTCAGGCCCAATCGACGAAGTGTACGAATGAGAATGAGGTTGGCCCCAGAGCCATTATTAATGAAGGCTCATCGGATATCTATGTCATTGACCTTGCCAGATAGATACAAAGGTCTGATATTCCCATATACCACATGGTCTTTATCTTTATGCAGGAAAGATATGACTACATGACATTCTGCAGAATCATTTTCTATACACTAAACCTCAGCAGTGGTAACCTCAGTTTAAAACTAATGAGGACTTCAAAAGGCCTTAATGAGTGCCTCTTGAAGACATTTTGATAGATTCAAAGAATCTAAAATTGACAAATTGGTTGTTACATGGTCCAATTGTTTCAAAACATCATACTTTTGATCCAAATTACTGTGTTTCCCAGCATAGAGATGTGGTTTTGCAGGTGCTTTGGAATTTGATGTTTCTACTGTTGATGTAATTTTTGTTGAAGAAAAAGCTGGAAATACTGATGGATTTGGTAAATTAGAATGGATAAGTCTATTCATCTGCTGAGAAAAAGATGGTGTAGCTTTTAATTAGTGTTCTTGAATAATTGTGCCAGAACTAGACTTGTTTTTCATGGAATAAACTCCTTGTTCTTGTTTAGAACGCAAAAAGGCTCTTCCACTATTTTCTACTACATATATGGTTTGAGCAAGGGTAGAGTTAAAACAGTGGTTTCTAGAATTCCCACATCATCCCATATATCCTCGAGCATGGACTCTTCCTTTAGTTCCCTGATTTGGTACAGGGAATTCTGACTCACTACTATTAGAATCACTATTTGAATAAGGATCCGTTAAATGGATAACATTAATAGAACCAAAGATCAATTCCTCATATGATGAGGATTCTTCCTGATAGGTTACTTCTGGTTATGTTGTTTGGAAGGGCGGTTCCCATGGTTTTGAAATAGATGGCATAATATCTTTCAGGTTTAAGAACAACTTTGGCCTTGATGCGAGCTCATCTTCTTCTGACTGCTCTTTGTCTTTATCATCACTTTTATTCTTTGAGGAATGGATTTTTGATGAAGATGGATTTTTTATGGCAAGAGTGGTAGAAGACACAATTGGTTGTTTCAGCTATGTTCGTAAAATATCATGAGTCTGGTAGATCGTTTCCCGGATCATCTAATCATCATATTTTTGCTCACTTTTACTTTAACTTCTTTCTATTCTCTTTCTTCCTTTGGATTTTTAGCACTATCACATGCTACTTGAGCTAATGAAATTTTCAATTTCACTTGTCCAGAGTCAACCCTTTTTCATAAGGTCTTTGAAAACACATCACTCCTTAGTGGGGTGTCCCAATATTTGATGAAAGGGACAACAATAATTCAGATGATCTTCATCTCCATCTTTATTTTACTTCTTCGGTCTTGGCAACTAAACCAAATTATTTCCTATGGCTGATATGAAGTAACGTGGAACTTGTTAATTCTGGAAAGAATAAAAATTGTTATTTAATTCTTAAAATAGTTTCCACCTTCGACCTCTTTGATCATCTTGATGAGGTGGTTGTTACTGTTGATTCTCAAGAGGCGGAGCCCTTCGATATGATGAGGGTCTAGAAGTAGAAGTAGGTACCGGTGCCTATTTGAGTGTGATTGTAACAACTTCTGCCTTTACTATTCTCCTTTATAGTATTGATGAAATAAAATAAGTTTTATCCTTAGTTTCTATAATACAATCATCTATCTAATGAGCGATTGAAGTAAGGTCACAAAACCCACCTCTTTATTTCACAGGGATCAATGGTGTGGGTAATTCGTCACATAGATTTGCCAATCTGATTTGCAGCAACTCTTTTTGAGGAATTTCTAAACATAATGAATATTTTTATAACTTCCATAGAGAAATAGAATCTGAAACTCTTTTTTTCATCCTTTCTTTACAATTTGTAAGATCAAAAAATGTTTCCTTTGGTAGCATTGAGTAAAATTGAAGAGGTAATTTATGACGAAGATCTTCACACCAAGTAATTTATTGAGAGTGCAAACCTATATACGAGAGAAAATCAAGTCCATGTAATGACTGCACAAAACACCTAAGATTACTATTTCTTTTTTTTTGGAGAAGTTCCCATCATAGGATCACAATGAGAAACAAAATGTGTTATGTGTTTTTATGGATCTCCCGAACCATTAATGATTGGGAATGTGGTATTCACAAAATTTTGTGGGGGAGGAATTTCATCTACCCATTAAAGGAAATCTCGTTTTTCCAGCTCAACTGGTGCACGTTATTCCTCCATAGCTTACAACCAATTCGTTAATGCTTAAATTGTGTTGATAAGCATTTAGGGAATATCCGAATGAGCTGGATTCTGTGCAGGTATAGAAACTAAAGATTGAGCTGGTGTAATGACCAATAATTCCACAGATGGTGGTGCTGATATCTGCCTTGGATAACCCATGGGAATAGGTTTATGAAGATGTATATGATCTTTTCTTGATTATTTACCTAATGGAGGGAATTTTTTATCCGCATCTGTAGTCTCTACAAATCCCATTTGTTGAGGATCTCCTACTGGATTTTCATGTTGAGGATTTTCCTAGGGATTATGTATAGCTAAAATGATTCTTTGAAGTAAAACCATGTTATGTCTTTTCAACTCCCTCATTTCCTCTTCTTGTTGTGAAAATCTCTCTTCGAGTGAACGAGATTGACCTTCTCCGGTGGAAAAGTGAGATGCGATCTGACATTTTCCTTTCCCCTCATAAGATGCCTTTCATAGTGGGGGGGAGGTGGTTATTTGAAGGCATACCTAAATTTTGGGTAAGCCTATAATTTTGAGTACTAACACCTTCTTTATTTGCCTCGGTGTGTACCATATTATGGAAAATAACTTCATATTCTGATTCCCCAGAACTGAACTTGTTTTATGGAGGTTATTCTGCAATGGTATTAATAATATTCACTGATGCATAATGCATTGATGGATTCTATCAGTGTTTAGGCAAGATCATCTCCCTTTTTGTCTTTCACGAGACTTCGTTCTCCTATATAAAAAATTCCATAGAACTGTTTGGCAGATAGTAAGATGAAGAGAATCATTGGACAGTTCAGTTGTACGCCATCCTTATGACTTCTTCCCTAATCAGGAGAAAACTGACATCCGTTGAGGAGGGGATTGTAGATGTGAAAAAGACCTCAGACGTGCAAGCTGGGGTTGATCCTATTATTCTTTTTCAAATAATTGAAAATTATTCAATGAATTTGAACGTTGAATTAAATGATCCCCCAGCCTGACGAGCTAGGGTGACTCTTGAACTGCTATAGCATAAATGTTTCAACTGCTCTTTTGATTTTGTGGATTTTGGTTCAGACATTAGTTGGGTTCATCATATGATAATCACTTAAATCACCCATTTCAGAAGATCATTGTGATATTTTATAAATTTTCATCCTCTAACGCCTGACATCCTTTAAACAGGATTCCTGTTCAAGATTCTCTAATTCTTGATGTAAAAGTATCTCAACAACTTCTTTTAATTGGGCCAGATTTTGATGAGAACTGGTTAATGCCTGTTCCTAAGTGTATATTTGATTACGTACAAAACCTATTGATTGGGGTTTTCCGTGGTCAATAAAATTGCATGAAACCACTTTTGGCGGACTTTGCTAATTTTGAGGTGCCATGAAATGAAATTCTCCATATGCACCCCATCCTCTGCAGCGAACACTAGATGGGGAATTATAAATTAACTTGCATAGTCTCTTTAGAGCATTGAGACATGCACACTGAAGGGTTCTCTACTGTTTTCAACCATTGGATATTGGGAAACTGAGAGAGATGCCAAGTCAATTTGGCGTTTCAACCCTTCAATTACCTTTAAATGATTTGATATTCATCACATGGTAGTACATTGGTTTTCAAATGATGATGATTCTTCTATAAGTTGAGATGAATGTCATGAATGGAATCTTCTGTCATCAATTCTAGAATGTCATACAGTGTATTTTCCAAAGGGGGAAACATGATAGGTATATCTCCTTTAGATAATTGTTTCCTCATGTTTCACATGTATTTGTCATATTTCACTAGAGGTTTCTCCACTTGGTTTGACCAAAGTGGATTCTCTGAATTAGAAGATAAATGACCCAATGGAGGTTCAGAGAATGATTGTTCCCTTAGATTTCTTCTCGATAAGAAAGTGTTTCACCTGTAAATGACCAGGCATTAGACATGACTTGCCTTGTGTTTACAAGTGCCTCAAGATAGTAGGGCTTTCTTGTTTCTACATTGTCAATTATGAAATTTTTTGTAGAAAGCAAGATACTACTAGGTAGGTGAATTTCGAAGTGAATGCCATCATGGGGAGGATAACCATGGTGGATTACAGCATGTAATAAATAGTATTGCTCCTCGGTCTCTTGGACACACTGAGGGTTGACATGGCTGTCATATGGAGATAGAAATTCTGGATTAAACAAATTTTCATTAATCAAGCCTTCATTGTAACACCTCAAGATTTCATAGTACATTATCTCATTATTGTAATTCAATAAATTGTGCTACACACAACACTGAGTTTGAGCGCACCATAATTTACCAAAATTGTTGTTCAAAAAGATGTTATGAATAGTATTAACTATATTTTGAATATAATATACTCTATATACTTTTAATATCCACACTATGTGTTTCATAGACGTAATACAAGAACAAATTCAAATTTTTCAGATAAAAGACGTATTTTTTCGAAAATGAAATGTTACTGCCTTTTAATAGAGAACCCATTTTAAAACCAATATTTGACACTTTTATATATTAAATTAAATTAAATTAAATTCTTTTTTCGAATCGGGACATAAAAATTTAGTTTGGATAATATTTTGGTCCTTTTCTGATAACTTTCATATTTTGATGAACTTTGAAAAATACTAAATTTTAATTGTAAACAACTTTTTTACTCAAAATAATTTATAGCGTTAAATTATGAATTTGAATGTTTTTGAAGTATAATTAGATTAAATTTTTATCATTTATTACAATTTAGGTCGTTATAAGTAATTTCAAATTTAAATTTGATATAAAAACATGTCAATATTTTGATAGTTTTTATTTTTTTAAACATCTGCTTTTTGGTTTTAACAACGGGAATTAATTTTAAATTAATAAATGCAACTTCTATTTATTAAATTAGGTAAAATGAAATTCATTTTTGAATTTTTAATATCAAAATTATCTTAGGGTAAATTTTTGTATTTTTCTAAAAACATTCATTTTTTGATGAATAGTGAAAAACACTATGTTGTTATATAAAACAGACTTTTTATTTAAATAATTGTTTATTTTATTTAAATTTATTTTAATTAAAAATATTTATATAATAACAATATAATTTAAATGTAATTAATTGGAGTTATTTTATAATAAAATTAGATGTATAAAATTTTATTGAACTTTTTACCTTCTTTTACACACCACCTAGGAGCATTTGCAAAAATGCAAGAAAAATTAATTTTGATGCTTCTATGAGTTAAATTTTAAAAATCTGAGAAACATCATTGACATTATAAAGTAAAATTTGGTTCAATAAGTTGAAAATATTTTTTTGGGAATAGTAACTTCTGACTTATTTTTCGCGGTTAAAAGTAAATATGGTAATTAAGGGTAAAAATGATATTATAATTAACATAAAACATGTCATAATTATATTGGATAAGTGGAATTAGACAAAAAAACATCCTTAGGAATAAAATATGATACTTTTTGGTACACCGTCAGTAGATTAAGACATTTATTATTATTTTATTAAAAGAAGAGTTAAAAGTTTTAAATTCAATGTTTAATAAGTAAACCATTTTTCATATAGAGTTAATAATAAGATAAATTTGAAAATAAATATTCATTATAAATATAAAAATATTTCCTAAATAATTTTATTTTATTTATAATTTTGATTCATTATATAATTAAATTTATTTATCACACAATGATGATGTAGTAATTATCTTATTAATGAAAGAATCAAATTAATGATATTATAAATACTAGAATAAAAATAAGTTCATAGTATTAATGACATACAAGAAATTTATAAGTGAATATGACATGTTAGGATTGATTCAATGCATCTTTTTAGAATTAATCATGTTTTTATGACTTTCACAAGAACCAAATACCAAATAGTGTCAAAATTGACATAAATTAATTTTTAAAATAAATACTCTATTATTGGTTAATATAATATTCCTAAAAACCTAAGATTTGGAAAAGGACATAAATAATATTATATATGTCATTAAGGATCCACTTGAGGTTCTTTGTAATGTTTAGAGTATGTTTATTTACCATATAGTGTAAGAATACAAGAAGACACGGAAAAAGTTAAACTATTTAACTAAGAGTTAAATCTAAGAGATAATGTCAAAACGGTAACCTAAACATATCTAAAACCTATTGGTTGACAATTTTTCGACACATCCTCACCTCATTCTCTAAAAAAATTATTTTGGAGCCATTAGAAACCGAAAATTATTTTATTATAAAATAATATTCCTTTCTTTTCCTAAAGTGACCCTCACCTCTCTTATAAAAGGGTACTTCTCCTCTTAATTTCACACCACCAAAGCCATTTGGCTCGGCCAAAACCTTCCCAAATATCCTCAAAACGTTCCTCCCTTAATTATATAGACCATAATTTGTTCAGAAATCCAACCTAAGGAGCCCTTTTGATCAAATCAAAAGGAAGAACCCGAAGAAGAGGTAATTATTTCGTCACCTCTTTCAAGTTATTTTCTTCTTCCACTCCATCTTTGTTTGTTATTTCCATTCTAAAATAACAACCCAAGTATATTCTATATACTTTGATGTTATTACAAAAATGGTACAACCATATTAATTTTTCTATCCATCACATCAATGACAATGTCACTATACATGCGTACATACGGCTTACCATCTCCACGTCATGGTGTAGTTTGTTATTCAAACACATCATTTTTTGGATGGGTATAATAATGAATATAACTAATGTAAATAAAAAATATAACATTTTAATGAGTCTTTATATATGATATACCATCAAATTACATACAATTTCAATACCAATATAATGATATTGTCACTCGTGCGTACGTACGGATTACCGTCTCCACGACGCGATGAGATTCATTCCCACGTTCACTATTCAACGATGATTATAAAAATATATATTATCAATAAGTATGTAATATAGGACATAATAATTCTACTGGATATATATATATATATATCTGTGTGTACTTAAATATATCTTATCCACTTACTTCTATTCAATACGATAAGAAAACAGAAACAATGTTTATGCGTACATACGGCCTACTGTCTCCATAAATGGTGCCTTCCATTTCATATATATATCTGTTATAAATATTTGTATTCTAAATATATATCATATATAAATCAAGGATTATATTTTGTATGTATTGAAATCATTATCTAAATGATACGATGAAGAATAACAAGTTAAAACACGTATTATAAAGAAAGAGATTATTACCCGAAATGTTAATTTAACATTTAAATCATTATTAAATAGGTAGTATAAAGTCATAAAGGAATAATTTACATTATAATAAATATGAATATGGTTTTGGTATAATATAATAACATTCTATGGTCATTATACAAGAGGTTAAACGTACCCTCCACTAAACGACAGTGCAAGGTAAGGGTTAATTCCTCAATCTCATTATTATTCATGTTTGTTTATGGGTATGTTTTTACAGGGAAATATTTATTATCCATGTCCATGTATCAAAAAAGTTTTTTCAAAGGGATTATTTTTAATATAAAATTTTAATAAAACATTATTTTAAATGTTTTAAATATTTATTCTTCAAAATCATTCTCTTTAATTTCCATGTTTTCAAAATGGTCATTAAGGATTTATTTATATGGACATGAATGTTTTTAAAATATTATGTCTTTTCAAAAGATTCAAAGTGGTATGGGAAAATATGATTCAAAAATGTCATTAAATGTCTTCATTTCTAAACTGTGTAACTTTTAAATGTTTTTATAAAAAATAGATATTTCTCACAAAGAGTCTTACAAATAATTTTCATCTATATCAACATCCTTTGATGGATTTTAAACTTGTTTGTAGTTGATTTATTATGATACAAATTTAAAATATTGTATTGAAGGTTTTGTGATATGTCTGATTATGGATGTGTTATTTTTATACCATTCATGATTTACAGATAATGTATTGACATTTCGTATGCTATTTTTAATATGAATGTTTATGTTATGTTTAAACCTTTTCATATGAGGAATGAATTGGTCTTAGTAAGTAACGGGTAGAGCCCTCTATAGCTCCTAGATGCATCGGTAGGTCTCATGGGATAAACAAGTGTCTTGGCACATGGCCTTGACAAAATAATATTTGTGGTCTTGGCACAAGGCTTAGACTATGTGGTTATGATGTCTGGCATTATGAATTCCATCATTATGAATTTGGATATTGATATTGCATGTTATTATTAGAATAGTATAATATCCATGTGAATAAGTAAAGGGAATTATTTTGATTTAAATTTTCAATATTATGATGAAGTTTATGTTTAAAAGGATTTTTAGTCTTATACATTGCCTTAAATATTTATGTTTATTTATGAATGTTTCTGCAATATTGTTATCCTTACTGATCATCTGAGCTCACCCCTTCCTATGATTTATTTTTCCTAGTATGCAATGCAGTATATTATGACTTACCGACAGGGATAGTCTAAGGGATATGAATGTGGTCAATAGAGACAATGTTGTTTTTTTCATTTTATAATGTAATATAAAAGTCATGTATGTAATCTATTTTTAAAGACTACTAAACCAGTCGGTCTTCGGGAATTGATTAGTTTTTTTTTGATAAAAGGCGGATTAATTAATGTTGAAGATCAGCAGATATAAAAATTTGAAGCCATGTAGGGAAGTGGTCCAGCCAAAGCTGGTTTCCATCAAAGGGTCCAAAGGCCGCCAGCTGATGGGTAGAATTGTTTCCTTTCCTTTTGGTAAAGGAGAAGGTGTATCTTGAAAATCCTTGACGGAGAGAGAGGATTCACCTAATGAGGGAGCCAAATGACTGCAGCCCGTAGTTGTTGTGGTTGATAGTATTTATTATGATGAGGTTGTCTGATTCAAGGTTGATATTATCCCATCCATGATCTTTAGCAATCATTATTCTGGCGAGGTTGGTTGTAGCCTCAGCTACCATGGGTTCCCAAAAAGTATAGTGTGATTCAAGTTTGGCTGCCATGATTTGTCCCTGAGGATCTCGGGCTAGAAGGATGATGCAAACAGGTCCATTCATGGGTAGAGACGCATCCACAATAACCATAAGGAAACCTTCCATTGGTGGGCACCATCAAGAGGAAAAAGAAGGGGATATGAATAAATTTTGATGTACACTGTGATGTTTTCATCCCTCAATCCATGACGAGGCCCGGTCAATCCAGAATTTGGGTGGTTTGTGGACGTGGTTGAAAACTACATCGTTGCGATGGACAAAATGATCCATGCCAGGGTACAAAGAGAGCTCACTTTAGTCTAGGAGAGAGAGGATCATCATCATGTCAAGATAGAGGGGAGGTCAGGGGCCATGGCCATAAAATCATTTGATTCAGGGTCCCATTTATTCCAAATTTCCTTATCCCATGGGCAATGAATGATGGCGTGAGAAGGGGATTCTGTGATGTCTGGGCAGATGGGGGAGCAGTTGTCACTAGAAATATATCAGAAAATGAGAAGGCTCATTGTAGAGAGAGTTCCCGGGAAAACCTGCCACCAGAAGTAACGAATCTTAGGGGGGCGTTAAGTTTCAAAAGCGATTTCTAGGGACCCCCTTCCCGATCATCTGGATGAGCACCAATAGAGAGCCGGTAGCCGGATTTCACCATGTATTCTCTCGACAGGTCATTGGTCTAAAAGAGATGGTTGGGGCCCGTGTCAGGGACCCAGGGGGTACTCAGGATAATTATTTTTACGCATTCGTTGAACCAAGCATTGATCGTTTTCAAACACCACACGGATCCCTGATTAGAAAAGAGGAACCTGATTGTGGCATCTTCATAACCTGGTTGGGCAGGGGCTAATGCCCGCAAACCATCTTCATAATCAGTGTTTATCTAAATCTATTTCCAAGGTTCTTGCAAAACTTCCTCTGATACCAACTGTAATTCCCCGACCCTAAAAGCCCAGAGTCGATGAGGATGATTACTTATAATCAGGCTAATGTATTAAAATAATGCACCGACTCTGGGCTTCTAGGGTCGGGGCATTACAGTTGGTATCATAGGATGTTTAGCAACAACCTTGGAAATAGATTTTGATAAACACTAATTAGAGAAAATTACCCTAAGATGGACTTTTAGGATTGGTATAGAATAAATTCCTAGAATTTTGGTAATGTATAGATTTTATGAATCTTCCAAGAAATGCATCCTTATCTTGATATGAGCAGGTAGATGCAGCTCTGGAATAGATGTACCGTTAGAGTGAAAACGCCGACAAGGAGATTCGAGCTTGACCCAGGGTATCCTGGTACACGACAATGGGCCTTACTGCACTCTTTTTTTATAACACTCTCGAGGGATATACTTAAGATAATTCACATTTTCATTAAAATCCATTATGAAGGATTTAGGAGTAAATACCTCCTCAAAGAAAGAATTTTATTATTATATATTATATGAATAATCGTTTCTATTTACGTTAGGTATTTTAGAAGTTTGGAATTATGCATTGTGATTTATAAACTAACCTAGTTTATGCCATTGTTTAAAAATGGCGCCTAGTAGAAGGAATGAAAATTCCAGTAATAAACATGATCAAAAGAGTAAGGAGGATCTTATCATTCATGTTATTAAGAAAATATTTAAAATGGAAATAAAATCCCACATATTCTCATCATATGAAAAAAATTTATCATGTGTGAATTATATAAGTAAAGAATTCTCTAAGTCCTATGGATTTTAAGGGAGGCAAGAGAAGAAAAGGATGGAAGAGAGAAAGATGGATAAAGGGAATAGTGGAAAGAAGGATTTTCCCATATGTGATAACTGTGGAAAGAATCACCATGGTTAATTCTTGAAGGGAATGGGAATTTGTTATATTTGTGGAGAAAAAGAACACCAAGTATGTGATTGTAAGGGTAAGAAATAGTTTTCAAATGCACAATGCATCATTTTCATGGATTTGGGACACTACGTGAATCAATGTCCAAATCATCAGAGTATACCCCAAAAGAACCTATTGGATAATAATCAAGTTATGATTCTACTGAAGATGAAGTGGAAAGATTAGAGTTCTTATGTTGTTATTAAATTATTGTTTCATTTGATTATTGTATTAATGATGTACATGTTATAAGAATTATAGAGTATATAAGGATTGTACTGCAGTACTATTTCATTAAGGACATGATATTGTGTGGAACCAATATAATTGAATCAATAGTATGTAAAATCGATTGGAAAATATATTGTGGAGAGAAATATAAACCATAATTTGGTTCTGATACTGTGGTAGTGATTTTGGAATAATATATGATTAATTTGGATAAATTTTATTGGACATTCTTGACTACCATAAAACTGATGATTGATTTGTATATTCCATCATTGTTGAAGTTTAAAACATTTTTGGAAATAAGTAGTATATCCATAATTATATAAGGAATAAGGTAGCATGAATGTAATCAATATGGTTTTATGGTAATTCAGAGTTTTAGCATATTTTAAAGGAATACATGATTAAGGTATTCACATGTTATTACGTGGAAAAAGAATCTTCATTGTGTTTGCCGTCCATATAAATTTTGGACGGTGAATTTGGATAGAAGTATTTGGGGTTGGAAGGTATTAAGTGTGTCATTGGATACTATTATTAAGGTTAAATCATTTCTTAAAATAATTTTTGGATTGTTATAAAAAGAACAACCTGGGGGTCGGGCGACAACCCGTCGCGTCTGGTAAGGCTGCGAGACAAAAACCTACAACTGATGGGAGAAAAGGGTGCATCACCTATCACTGGAAAACTTGATGTCCTAGTTTTTATGATGTAGTTTTTTTAAATATTCTTACAAATTAATTATAAATTAATTATTTTTGTAACCCTATATGATTTGGATAAATAGATTATTCTTGAATTCTATTATATTTTGGAGTGAAAGATGAGTGTTGTAAGAATATGTTGAAGGATGAAAATCAACTTGTCAGTTTTATATATATATATATATTATTCTATGAATAAATTAATTATTAAACTTTAGGGAATAGATCTTAAAACACAAAATGTTTTATCCTAATACCTTATGTTTTGTTGAACTTATGATATTTTAAATCATAATAGATTGATGGCTTTGAGGCCCTCAATTGTACACTTGTTTGTGATTGATGACCTCAATCACTCCCTAAAAATATTTAAATTTTCCTATAATTATGTGTCTCTAATTTCCACCAATGTTTATTTAATTGATATTATATTTTGGAGGTATCTTTTTCATTTTCCTTTCCTCCTTATTAAGACTAAATTTTATAAACCTAATTTCCGATGTGGGTTTTCCACAAAGGTAAATTTCAAATTTTAGACTTTTATTTTCAACAAACAGTTTCAAATTGCGAGAATGCAATTTATTTAAGTAGGGGAGAATATAAAACCCCATGATTTCATAGTACGCTATTTCATTAAAGTAATTTAATATCTTATGATACACGCAACATCGAGTTCGAGTGCACCACAACTTACCAAACTAGATGTTCAAAATGCGGTTATGAATAGTATTAACTTAATTTTTAATCATATATACTATATATAATTATAAAATCTATACTATGTGTTTCTTAGACATAATATAAGAACAAATTCATTTTTTCTAGATAAAAGAAGTATTTTTCAAAAAATGTACTTTTACCGCCTTTAAATGGAGAACCCTTTCAAAAAAATATTTGACACTTTTATATATTAAATTTAATAAAATTAATTTCTTCTTTATAAGTTGTTCATAAAAATTTAGTTTGGATAATTTTTTGTTACTTTCTTGATAACTTTCATATTTTGATGAACAGTGAAAAATACTAAATTTTAATTGAAAATAACATTTTTAATCAAAATAATTTATAGTGTTAAATTATGAATTTGAATGGTTTTTAAATATAATTATATTATAATTTTATCATTTAATACAATTTAGATCATTAAAAGTATTTTATCATTTAAATTTGACATAAACACATGTCAATCTTTTGATAGTTTTTACTTTTTTAAAAACCCGCTTTTTGGTTTTTACAACGGGAATTAATTTTAAATTAATAAATGAAATTTCTATGTGTTTAATTTGGTAATATAAACTTCATTTTTGAATTTGGAATCTCAAAATTAGCTTAGGATAATTTTTTGGTATTTTTCTGAAAACTTCCAATTTTGATGAATAGTGAAGAACACTGCATTATTATTTAAAACAGACTTTTTATTTAAATAATTATTTTTTTTATATAAATTTATTTTAAGTCAAAATAGATATATAATACCTATATATGTTCAATTTAATTAATTAGAGTAATTTTATAATAAAATTACATTTATAAAATTTTATTGAACTTTTTACCATCTTTTACCCACCTCCTAGGAGCATTTGAAAATTTGCATAAAACATAATTTTACCACTTCTTTGAGATGATTTTAAAAAATCCTAGAGATAATCTTGAAATCATTAAGTAAAATTTAGTTCAATAAGATGAAAATAATTTTCGGTGAATAGTGACATTTGACTTTTATTTACCGCAGTTAAAAGTAAATAGGGTAATTAAGTGTAAAAATGATATTATAATTACCCTAAAACAAGTCCTAATTCTATTTGATAAGTGTAATTAGGCAAAAAACAACCATAGGATTAAAATATGATCCTTTTTTGTCCTCTTAGATTAGATTAGTACATTTATTATAATTTTATTTAAAGAAGAGTTAAAAGTGTTAAATTCAAAGTTTAATAACTAAACTATTTTTAATATATGGTTATACATAAGATAAATTCGACTATAAATATTTATTAGAAATAAAAAAAATTCATAAATCATGGTATATTATTTATAATTTTTAGAGGTTATATAATTAAATTTATTTATGACACAATGATGATGCAATAATTACCTTATTTACGAACGAATGAATTAAATTGTATTATAAATATTAAGATAAATATAATTTCAAAGTTCTTATGACATCCACGAATTTTATAATTGAATATGACATGTTATGATTGATTAAATGTATTTTTTAAAGTAATAAATTTATGATGACTTTCACAAAAAACAAATACCAAATAGTGTCAAAATTGACATAAATTAATTTTTCAAACAAATACAATATTATTGGTTGATATAATTTTACTAAAAAAGTAAGATTCTTCCAAGAAAAATAAATAATATTATATATGTCATTAATGAACCACTTTAGGTTCTCTTGGAAGTTTAGAGTATGTTTATTAACCATATAGTGTAAGAATACAAGAAGACATGGTAAAAGTTAAACTATTAAACTAAGAGTTAAATCCAAAAGATAAAGTTAAAATGGTAACCTAAACTTGTCTAAAACCTTTTAGTTGGATTGTTTTGACCCATACCCACCATAGACTCTAAATAAATCATTTGGTAGCCATTAGAAACTGAAAATTATTTTATTATAAAATAATATTTCAAGATTTTCCTAAACGGACCCTCACCTCTCTTATAAAAGTGTACTTCCACATCTCTTAATTTCACAGCTCCAAATCCATTTGGATCTGCCAAAACCTGAACAAATATCCTCCCAAATTTTCCCTCTTCATCCTAGAGGCCTTAAATTTTTCAGAAAGCCAACCTAAGGATCACTATCGATCAAATCAAAATGAAGAACCCGAAGAAGAGGTAAATATTTTATCATCTCTTTCAAGTTCTTTTTTTTCTTCCACATGTTCTTTCTGAGTTGTTTCCATTATAAAATAATAACTTCGGTATCTTATATATAATTTGACGTTATTATAAAAATGGAACAACTATATTCATTATTCTATCCATCACATTAATGAAAAAGTCACCATACGTGCGTACGTACGGCTTACCGTTTCCTCCTCGTGGTGTAGTTTTTTATTCAAACACTTCATTATTTGGATGGGTATAATAATGAATATAACTAATTTAAAAAATAAATATTACTTGTTAATTATTATTTATATATTATATAGCATCCAATTACATACAATTTAATCGTCAATATAATGATATTGTCACTCGTGCGTACGCACGGATTACCGTCTCCACGACGCGATGAAATTCATTCTCACGTTCACTATTCAAGATGATTATAAAATTACATAATATTAATAAGAATGTAACATATGAAATAATAATTCTTATGGATATATATATATATATATATATATATATATTTACTTACATATATCTTATTCACTTACTTCTGTTCAATACGATATGAAAACGGAAACAGTGTTTATGCGTACGTACAGCCTACCATCTCCATAAACAGTGCCTTCCATTTCATATATCTATATATTATAAATATTCATATTCTAAATATATATTATAAATAAATAAAAATTATATTTTTGAAGTATTTAAATCATGATCTAAATGATACGATCAAGAATAACAAGTTAAAACACGTACAATAAAGAAAGCGATTTTTACCCAAAATGTTAATTTACTATGGAAATCATTATTAAATGGGTAGTATAAAGTCATAAATGAATCATTGATGATATTATATACATGAATATGGTTCAGGTATAATTTAATAGCATATTATGGTCATTATATAAGAGGTTAAATGTACCCTCGACCAAAGGAAAGTGCTAGGTTAGGGTTAATTCCTCAATCTCATTATTATTCGAGATTGTTTATGGGTATGTTTTTACTGGGAAATATTTATTATCCATGTCCATGTTTCATAAAATAGTTTTCAAAGTGATTATTTTTAAGGGGACTTTTTACAAAAACATAATTTTAAATGTTTTAAATATTTATTCTTCTAAATCATTCTCATTAATGTCCTTGTTTTCAAAATGGATTTAAAGGATTTATTTAAATAGACATGATTGTTTTTAGAATATTAATTCCATTAAAAATCCTCAAAGTTGTATGGGATACTTTGATTCCAAAATTTCTTTAAATATCTTCCTTTCTAAATTGTGTGACTTTTAAATGTTTTTATGAAAAATGGATATTTCTCACAAAGAGTTTTACACATCCTTTTCATCTATATCAACATCCATTGATGGATTTTAAAATTGTTTGAAGTTGATTTATTATGATACAAATATTCCATATTTTATTGATGTTTTTGTGATATGTTTGACTATGGATGTGTTATTTTTACACCATTCATGGTTTATGGATAATGTATTGACATTTTTTATACTAGTTTTAATACTAATGTTTATGATATGTTTAAACCTTTTCATATAAAGAATGCATTGAACTTAGTAAGTGATTGGTGGAGCCCTCTATAGCTTCTCGATGAATCGGTAAGTCTCACGAGACAAACTAGTGTCTTGGCATAAAGCTTCAAAAAAATATTATTTGTAGTATTGACACAAGATCTTCACTATGTGGTTAAAAAGTCCTGCATTATACATTCCATCATTATGAATTTCCCTATTGATATTGCATGTGATTATTTGACTAGTATAATATCCATGTGAATAAGTAAATGGAATTATTTTGATTTATATTTTCCATATTATGTTGAATTTTATGTTTAAACGGATATTGTTTTAGTCTTATACATTGCCTTAAATGTTTAAGTTTATTTATGAATGATTCCGCTATATTGTTATCCTTACTGAGCATTTGAGATCACCCCTTTCAATGATTTATTTTTCCCAAGATGTGAAGAAGTATATTATGACCTACCTGTAGGGACAGTCTAAGAGATATGAATGTGGTAAATATAGAAAAAAAATATTTTATCATTTTATAATGTAATGTAACATTTATGTATATAATCTATTTTCCAAGATTGCTAAATTGATCGGTCATTCGGGACTTGATTCCTTGTAATCATGCCAATGTATTAAAATAATGCACCAACTTTGGGCTTCTGGGGTCAGGGTGTTACATTCATGATGAATGTTTCAATGAGAAAAATTAAAATTAAAACTATCACTCCCCAAATTTGTTAATTAGAGGGAAGGATCTTGAGCAGCAATAGATAAATGTCAGAGGGATTCAAGAACTCCATCATTAAGAGGAGCTAAATCACAGCTTGGATCTTGATTTTCCAATGGTATTTAGTGAGACTTCTTTTTGGATGTTCTATTATACTTTTTTTGGGCCACCTGCTGGGATAAGTGGTTATAATGGGCAGGTGTATGTGCCTGCCTTTGAGTAATTAACAGAACAGATGGATAAACTCCAATTGGAAAGGGTGTATGTTCCCGATTCTGTTGTCCGTATAATATGAGGGAATATGCCCCATGCCCCTCCTAGACTAGAACAGGGGTGTGTGTCTACTCTGGGATGGCATGCCGATGTGTCATCCCATGCGTGGGGACAGATTTATGTGTATGTTCTCATGATACTACTGAAGTAGTTGTTAAATTATCCTGGCATGTTTCCAGAATATGGGTAGGGATATGCGTCTGCCCTTTCACCATTGATATGATGTGTTTGGTGACTTCAGTGGTAGGAATTGAAATATAATTCCATTCTGTATCTAGAGTAGGTTTATGTGTCTTCTCCTGTCCTCCTTTTCCTATCAATGGGTATTGACAGTACTCACACATGGGGGCAGAGAGTTGGGTTTGACCCAAATTTATCACTAGAACTTTCCGACTAACTTCTATGGGTGCTACCAAATGAGACTCTTGGTAGGATTGATGAAAATTGGAAGGTCTATGTGCATGCTTCTTGTTTTCCATCAAGTATGGTTGTTGAATTCCTTCAATACTGGTAGACGAGACTGCTGACAGAATTGGTGATTGTAAACAGGTGTATGTTCTTGTTTACCAGTTGCCACCATATTAGATTTGAGGACCTCTTTAAATGCAGTCAAACAAGCCTACTGAAAGACTGATAACTTGTAAGAAAATGTATGTGGATGTTAACAATATTGCACTAGGTTTATCTGGTGGGATTGGTGATTTGCTGTCAGACGATCCTGCTGAGTAAAAAAATTAGGATGGATGGGTTTATATTCCCGCTCATTTTTTTCCATCATGTTAGGTCAATAGACTTCTTTTTAAGAGGGAGAGGTGAGAACCTACTCCCTATGGACCGAACGTTGTACCCGGTGATTTGTCATGCATGCCCGGGTCTGAGAGACCTGGGCCGAACGTCCAGAGGCAACACCCCGATCATTTTGGGGGTTCACTGTCGCGTGATTCTGGCGGTGATTGCTGGTGGGAGTCCTCGGGAAGGACTCCTCCATTCTTTAACTGAGGCCTTGAGTGACCTCTTGATCCACCTCCCTATTGTACAGGAGGGACTGGTTGTTGTGTTCTGGGGACAAGGACCCGAAATGGTTGGAGACAGCGATAGGCACCATCTTCTTCTTGTTCATTGGTCATCGTTGGCTAGATGATCAAGGAATTTTATTGACCTGGAGGGCCTGTCGAGTAGCCTCCATAGTCAAGAATGTACCGTGCTAGAGATATTCCTTCACGAGCACATTAGAGACCCAACTTTGAAGACACTGGGTTGGTGATTGCACCCTTCCCATGGATGGAGATCCATCTTGATCAGCAGTTGGGAAGTTTATAGATTTTGTCTTGGAGAAAACCATTCTTTTGATTGAAGAGAATTATATGTAAATATGTGTACAACAATAAGATTAATTAAAATAACATCTTTTTAGATGGATACATGCGTGATTAATTCATTTGTGTGACCTTCCTTTATCAATTGATTGGGCCCTAATAGGTGGGTAACATTATTGACTTGGTTAAGGATTCACATCTGGTTCGCCATTTTTGTTTCGTAGTTTCTTAAAATGTGCATTCTAGATTTAAGAATCACTGTTCCCAGGTGGTTTCCATTGGATTTATTCATGGAACTAGAAACATCCAACAGGTCTTTATACTAAGATGGCCTGCTTTCCAAAGGCAATTGTTCGTTATGTTTTGAACTTTGTGATACTTAAGAATGTACATTGGTCAAGAGGATGGGAGGTCAGACTCATGACACCCTTTGGGGGTAATTATTGTCTACTCTGAGACTCTCATTGTAAAATTAATACATTTTCATGAATCCGTATTAATTCACCAAGTATATCATATGTATCTCTTGGAAATTATAATCACTTATTAACATGTATAAATCTCTAGACTCATCAGCATGTATTCAAGGTTCTTTATTAATGTAAATATCTATATGTATTCAAGATTTTCGATCAATGGTATCCTTTAATATAATAATTATAGATTATTTTAATCACTTTTGTGGTGATACAGGTTTTAAGCCACTCAATGGTGCACTCTAGAATTTATTATCATCCAAGTGGATAAAGTTTTGTTTTGATATTGGGATTGTGCCTGTAGAATGGGATACCTGCGTATCCTTATGAAAGGACTCATAACCATTGTAGTTCGGTTCTGCTTAATAGGAAACATAGTACCTTTTAAGGTCATTCAATAAGGACCTCTAAGTGGAGGTGTTTAATTCAAACATAGTGTGGGAATTATGATGAAGTTGCCTAAGGAACTTGAAGGGACATGTGTTTCCAAGTAAGATCAGACCATGTTGGGAATATGGACCAAAGAGAATAGGGTTGATGTGAAGTGTTGGGTTTTAACATCATGGAGGCTTCCTATATATCCCATATGGATGGGAATTAAATCCCATGTAGTTCGATCAGTCTCATTGGAGAGTATGGTCCTCTGAGATAGATGAGTGTGGGCTTACTTTCTAAAAAGGATGCCTTGATGATTTGAGAATTGAATTTGGGACTTCTTTCCTATGGAGAATTCCCACATTGGGGGAATTAGGGTTGGATTTTGGAGTAGGAATTCTGGTGAGCTCAGGCTCTGAAAGAGCTTCCTATGTATCCTGGTTTGAACATGAATCAGAGTTCTCATAGTTCCTTCCAATAAGTGTTTGGGCACATGTTACAATCATCACATATCTCTAAGCCCACACGAGTAATGCTCGGTGTGAGAAATAATAGGATGTGAAAGATTCCACAATGAAACTTCACACTTTAAATTTTTTTCCTCCATTTTTATGGAAGAGGGTTTGCGTCATCCATGGAAGTGGGTGAGGTGAGGAGCCTTCCCTCTGTTCTATTTACATTGGAAAACGGTCCAATGTAAGGAAGAAGGGGTGAAGGTGAAAGGCTTATACAAGTATGGCTGCCGTGAAATCGGTCCTGGTAGAGGAGGGATACATATCTTATGGATTTTTGGAAAAGAAATAGGTAAACCATACCTTCCCAACTAGAAACCTGAGATCCCAAGTCATCTCTTTGAGAAAGGAGAGGCCAGGGATCCAACCCTCCTCCAAACTGGGAACTTACGAACACTGTTTCTGGGAGAAATGTCCATGTGACTGTGGATATACAAACCCAAAAACATCCCATGAACCCTAACCCCATTGTGAAACAAATGTGGTAAACCTATGATTGTGGAAATACAAACCCAAAATAAGAGACACGCTGATGTGCCATTCCCAAAGGTTTGAGAACTCAGGAGGTTTTGGTGGAGGCTTTAGATTATCCCCTTTCAGATAAGGGAACCAAGGAAGGAGATACCCTACCATGGATGTATTTTAAAAAGGGTACTTGAATTTTTTGCATAGGTACCTCATGCAAGTAAGCCTCATTGGAACCCCATGTAGATGGACCGCATAGGTAAACCGTGTTGGTGTGGCATGAAGGTGTACTATGCAGGTGCGACACGCATGTATACTGTGCAGGTGCGGTGCACAGGTACGACACGCATGTGTGGATGGTGACTGAAGAATGTGAAGAACATCAAAAAATTCCTATCTCATTTAATCATCTCTTCTCTTGTGGTTTAGAAAGCTACATGGGACAATTTGAGCGATCTAGGCGAAAGAGATACGCAATGGGAGCTTCAGAGAGTCTTTCACTTTTTTTCCGACCTAAAATGCGGAGCCCAAGGGATCTATTTATAGGCCTGGATGGGCCTGGTCGAAGAGATGTTGACCGCACAGATATTTCGCATAGCTTCACTGTAGAGGTATTCTGTAGAGGTTCCCCAAACATCTTCTGATGCGGAGGTATAGTGTGGGGCTCTGCTACACAGGTACGTCACACTGCTCGGCTGCAAAGGTTCACTATAAAGGGCACGTAAAATATTTTACACAAACGTCTGGCACGAGGCTCCACTACAGAGGTTGGCCATGTAGCTTGGCCGCACAGATCCATGAAGTTACTCCGTCGTGAATCTATTTGGGCAGTATTGTTTGATTTTCCATTTTACTTTTTGAACCTTGCTTGAGAATTTGAAAGATTCAGAGTTCTCTTCATAGTCTTTTCAATTAATTTCTCAGGTATTGTCAACAATAACCTATGCACCTTGTGCACCCAAAATAGACATGCCTAGAAAGGATATGACAAAATAAAATATAAGGAAATGGGTATTCCCACAACATACCTATGACAATCATCAACTCACCAGTTTGCTATGATCGTGGAAGCTCTAGGACATGAACTTGGCCCGAATCCCGAATATGTAAAGCCTCACCTCTCTGTGGTGTTTTTCTAGTCATTGGCCACAAACCACATTACTCGTTCTCACTATCCCTTCCATGAACTCGAGGTGAAAGTGAAGCTCGAATACCATCACCTAAAACCACCACCAGTCTAATCTCAAAACCATGAGTATTCCCTATTCCCTAACTGTCAGCTATACGAGAAGGATTACTGAGATTCCTAACCTGTCTGCATACCTATTACTCTTTTAGATCCCACTCACACTGAGTCTAGACATGTTCTGTCTTCCTGCACTAGAAGAAAACAATATAATACAATCTCTAAGGTGGTATGCTCAAGTCCTTTGTCTGACTGCCCTACTAGAACTCATATCAGCTTCACTTCTTATTATCTAAATAATCTCCACTGAAATCACCTAAAGTCATCACCCAGATAAAATGTGATTGGTCCATTAAGTTTCCCGCAACTATTTGTTCTTGATTCACCCCATATAATAATTAGGCCAACCTAAAGATGTTCTCCTACACCCAAATGGCGTTCTATAAACTATCCTCAAAATGCCTCACCCTCAAGGTATCATCACTCACAATACATGGTTCAAAGGGAGATAGTTCAGTGAATTTCACTACGTAGTCCATGATTGACATGTCACCCTACTGATGTTTTAATAACTCCAGAGGTCTTTCCTCCCTTATTGTCATGGGGAAAAAGTGCCTGATAAGCCTCGCATCAAAGACTTTCCATGCCAGCCCCTCATGTCTGTCTTCCTACACCTGCACATCCCACCAGTGTTTAGCTGATCCTCTGAGCATGTAGTTATCCAGCTACACCCTTTACCCTAGATCCATCTCTAGATACTTGAAGGTCATCTACATGGACTTGATCCAGTTATCATTAACATGTGGACCACCCTTACCCTAAATCAATAGCGGGTTATGTGACTGAAACTCTAGAGTTAGATATTCCATAGAGTTCTATACTCCATGAGCACCCTTATTGATCCCCTGGATAACAATCACCAGGATCACTTGAAGTTTTTTATCAGGCCATGACCTAATGAATATCAAATCTGGAGGCCTCCCCACCTGCACTAGAGTCTGAGCCTATGCATGTACCTATAACTCATGTTCTACCTAACCCTCAGGAGCCTCAACCTACTCATGATCCAGGGACTCTAAACCATCGCCTTCTTGATGCTCCATCTGATCCATCTTGGAGGAAACCCACTGAATACCATTACATGGTCAAACATCCTAGATAACATATATATAATTATCACAAATAGGGAAATCAGTAATAGGAAGCGTCAACTCAATACCCTTACTCTTCCCCATCAGAACCATGTTACACGGCATCCCATACTCATGGACTCCTTACCCAACCCCAATAGATCCAAGTATCAAATATAACTCCATCCACACATGTACAAACGAACCACATCACCTCAAATTGATGACCTCATTTCCCAACCTGGTGATCATCATCAACCAATTTCATCATATATGCATACTCTTATAAAATCCAGACCCATATATATGAGTATCACATCAAATCATTTGATCAAAATACCTGAATATATAATTTAAACATCCTATCATGTTCTTATCAATACATAAGCATAAACATGCCTAAAAAATACCCCTTTCTATACTGGGCTAAGTGTCCAATTCTCATTCTTTACTATACTAGGCTAACGTCAAATGTCATAACAAATAATAATTCACATCCCAAGTGCACCACTCGAGGTGGAAAAAATATAAATTTTAAATTTAGAAAAATATAACATCAATTATCACCCCTGGAAACTCAACCTATCTCTAGTTCCTCGAGATACAGGCACCCAAAAATAGGTTATTAACCCAATTATGACCATGTCCTAATCTACAGTCTACCATAACCCAAATTGTAAGACCACATAAGAAAATAAAAAACAAAACAATTTGTTACTATTAGTAGATAGGTCCATGCCGCTACTAATTCCCAATAAATAACTACTGTGATACCACTTGTAGTTTCCTTAACCTGATTAGCCACCCGGACAACACTTTTGGGCGAGGAGCCAGTGGCCTTAGGCACACCTCCACAAATTTTAAAATCTACCAACTAGTAGCGAGGGAGTAAATAGGGAAATTTAGGGAGGCTATACCCTCATATGCTAATATAATAATGGTATAGTAGATATGAAAGAATAATAAATACTCATTATACTCAATCCAAACCATCTAATGATGGAAGCATTATCAAATCAAGAAAAATTAGAAGCGTAATAAATAATAGTAGATGAAATAAATAATCAATCAAAAATACAACATACATATACTTTTATAGAGCATGCATCGAATACAAGTAATACAATAAAATGTCTAGAAGGTTTCACCAATGGATGAATATATTATCTATATATATCATAAGCATGATGATACAAAAATGAAAACAAAATAGAAACTCCATTTGTGACAATAACCTCAAGTTCCCCTTCCATCTATCCATGCCAACTAAACTAGGATCCATTTCTAGAGCCTGAATCCTTACCTTAACGTAAAATCATAAAGTTTACACATTTCCCAAAGGGACCATATACCATCTTTCTACCTTTATTGGTTATGTATTTCTCTCTTAGCATGATTCCTTTGTGGTGTGGAGGCTTTAGAAATTGCACTCTAAATTTTCTACAAGTTGTAGGGGAATTTTGCGTCATGTAACTAGGTTACACATTAGGTAATTGGTTACTTGTTACAAGCTATGATAATTTTTATTGCCATGAAGGGTTAAATGGGGTGATGGGAAATTACACATCGTGAGTTATTTTAAGGTCATATTTTAATCTTAGGTGACTTATTTTTTAGTGTACTTGAACACCATGGATTTCACGATGTGTAAGGGAATTACATGTCATGTAATTCCACAAGAAAATGATTTTTAGGGTTCTATATAGTCTTGAGTAACCATTTCATCCATCAGATCCCTTTTTCTCTTAACCAAGGTTCCTCTTCGACAATTGTTTGGAGACATTATTCCTTCCAGATCGATCTGTTCAGAGTTCGATCTTCGTTTCTGTTGCAGTGCATCTCTCTAGGTGAGGGGAATTTCTACTTTATCATTTCCAATAATCATTGTATTTCCCTTGAGTTGTTTTTTTCAGGTTTGTTTGTCTAATTTGGGGTTTCTCCGTGTCTTCTTCCCAATCCGTTATGCGGTCTCATTTCAAAGGACATTCCTTTCTTGTTCTTGGTGTAGTGGGTGATCATTCTTATGGTATGTAGGTTTCATTATTTTTTCTACCCCCCTTGTTCTCTAAATTCGATCAATATTGTGATGTGTATTGGATTCTAGGGACTTTATTTACATCTGGGGTTTTTTTGTTGGTGGATTCCATTACAGGTATGTGTCACCCAAGCATTGAGGTAGGTGGTTCCATATCTAGATTATTTGGATGATCCTTATTGTTTCTGTATTATAAAATGAATTGGAATGACTTTTATTTGTGTGTTGAAAGGAGTTTTTAAATAAAAATGGGTTTTCCTTGGTTGTTGAGAAATGGAAAGAAAATGGGTATTTCTAAAGCATTGAAATAGATTTTTGAAATGGTTTTTTAAAGAATTGGAATGGATTGTGAAAACCATCACAAGGGATACCTTGGGTACTTAGGTTAAAGGTTTATCTTGAGGGCATCATTTATTTTTGTGATTACCGGGAGGGTTTCTCATGAGGATTTTCTTGGTTTTCTAGGCCCATTGTTCCAGGGAACTGCTACTGACTTTATTATGGGGTTTACTCCTGGGGTATTCCTCTACTTCCTAGGCCTGTGTTCTAGGAACCAAATTGTGCACTTTATTGATTATGGTATGAGTAGTCTTACAGTCTTTCTTATAGTGATCCATGGTGTTGATACATGTGATTCTCTTTTGTATGTCTTTTTTTTTGTGGTTTTAGACATGATATGCATGTTTATGCTTGTCCAATATGATATATAAAATGTGATTTGAAATTGATATAGCTGATTTTCTCTTAGAACTATGAAAAAGGAAAAATTTTACCATGTTTTCTATAAAACTGATGTACTTCTTATCATGCCCTGTTTTATTTGAAACTAGCATAAATGAATTGTTATATAGATACTTGTTCTGGAACCCCTGGGTAGGTTCCTATTGAGCCTATTAGCTCACACCGTATGCACCTCCTCGATGGTGCATAGACCTTTATATGTCTTTCAATGTTGGGAAATGAAAGGCACCACAGTGAGGCGATGAGGTTTCATGTCAACTGATTTGGATTGTGGGAGTTTTTCTACACCATCACATGGAGTAGATTTTAGGTATTTTTGATTTACATTTAAACGTGTCACTTGGATTTTTTGGATACTTTTAAAGTTGTTTTGTTTTCGAGATTTTCTTATAGTTATGGAATATATTTATTAGTTTCCCAATGTTCCTTATTGCTCTGTATATATATATATATATGACTTTTGTTTATTCAGTTTGGAAAAAATCATTTCCTCTAGTTTGTTGTTCGATACTCGTGTGCTTGTCGCCAGCCCGTGGGGAACGAGAATGCCCTTTAGGTATGTGATGAAATGGTCCAGGTTCCAGGTTTGAGGGTAACCCAAGTCAGGTCATTACAATTTGTTATTAAATGAGTTATATCCCCAAGAGTACTTGTATTGGGACATCTGTTAGACTGGAAATTGGATTTTTTGGACTTAATATGTATGTTATGATACGTTCTTGGCTAGCTATTGTCATGAAAAGACTCAAGTTTCCATGGAAATTTGTGAATTATGTCTCTAGTGGTGGGTTTTGTTTTGAAAATCAGTTTTATTATGGGTTTTCTAGTTAGAATGGATATTTATTATATTATATAATCATTCTTTTATTTCTTTGTGAAAAATTATTCCTATGAGTCATCTTCTAAAATTTCCTCAGGAGGGTGCAGATGATGATCCTCAAGGGAATCCACCTATAGATCAAAATATCATCAAGGCTATAGTATGAGTAGTTTTTTTGTTGATTAGAATATATCATTAGATCATAACGCAGTTGTTGAGGTATATCCAGGAGCTGGGGGAGAGAAAGAGATCGATCTCAAAAATTCTTTCATGAGAAACCACCATATTTTAAAGGAATGAATGAACCTCAAGTGGTGGATTAATTGCTTGATAGGATCGATCAAATCTTCAACTTTCTAGAGAAACCTGAAAATATTAGGGTGAAGTATGTAGTGTTTAGGCTTTATGTTTCTGGTAAGCATCGCTGGGATTCCATATTCTAGGTAGATAGACATGTGTACTTGGATTGGAAGGGTTTCAAGACATTGTTGTTCCAAATGTTTTTTCCCGAGTCACTCTTTTTGGTAAATTCACTTGAGTTTTTATCTTTGCAGTAAGTAGGGAATTAATTGATGGCATACACCAACTGGTTTCTTATGTTTGTCCAATTTTCTCCACACATGGTAATGAATGACCAGATAAAGGCTCAGAATTACTACAGGGTTTGTGACCAGATATAAGATCATATGTATTTATGTTAAATATTTATACCTATGTAAAGATGGTATAAATATCTATAATGGTAGAGGTTAATATAGAAGGAAATGTTTGATTTTACACCTCTTCTCTTCCATCTAGCAGAAGGTTTAGTAGTGAACATGGGAAGAAGAGGAAGTTGTTGGATCATGATAGGAGTGGTGGAGGTGGGTATTATAAATGATCCTTCTCCACACCTTCTGATAAAATCTTACAATATTCCTCTTACTTTCTATTAGCATGGAATGTTTGGACACACAAGGTTTTCTTGCCCTATTCCCATGAATACATTCTACAATTGTGGGAACATTGGTCACTTACAAGGCTTCTATTAGGCTATGAATATGCCTCATTATGATCAGTTTTATATGACTCCAAAGGCTACTACGGGGTAGTTTGATACTTCAATGACTAAAGGTCTCTAGCCACAGTCCTCAGGAGTGAAGCAATTTCACATAGTAGATGAGTTTATAGGGGAGGTTAATGTAGGTTCGATAGTAGTGAGAGGTACTATCTTTATTTCATCTTCTATAGAGATTTATTTATTTGAAATTGTTTCCTCCCACTCATTTATATATGTATATTTTGTTGATATTATTAAACATACAATGGAACTTATATCCTTTGTAATGGAGTTAGTAAAAAATCTTAGTAAGAATAAGGAATAGGGGTTTATATACTCTTCTTTTTCATTAATAATAGCTGACATGGAGTTGGAATGATATTTTCTTATTCATGATCTTGATCTATTTCATTTCATCATTAGTATGGATTTTTTTTTCACATTGAGCTATGGTATAATTTTATCATTGGTGTGTTTTTTCTTCCTACTGATGGGAGCTCTCTTCTATTTCAATGAGAGTGGGACCTGAGGTCTTATTATAAAGGACCTTCCCACTTAGATCTCAAATGTTTGTTGTTTGAAATCACATTTGAGCCCGATGATGTTTCTTCTGATGTTGATCTTCCCATTATTGTTTTGGATTATTCTTATGTTTTCCCAGATGAATTTTACTGTCTTCCTCTAAAGAGATATGTAGATTTTACAATTGACCTGGTGTCAGGTTCATAGCTGATATCGATATGTTCTTATCGTATGACACAAATGGAGCTGAAATAGATTAAGATTAAGTTGGATGACCTATTAGAAAATGGTTTTTCTCAACCTAGAGTTTCACCTTGGTCATCCCCTATACTCTTTTCCAAGAAGGAAGATGGCTCACTTTGGTTGTTTGCGGACTATCTGAAGTTTAACCAGGTAGCAGTTATGTACAAGCATCCTTTTCCTCATGTGGATGATCTGGTATATCCATTAAATGGGTAAAATTGGTTTTTAAATATTGATCTTCAGTCGGGTTATCATCAAAATATATTTCAGAAGTCTGATATACCGAAAATAGCTTTCAGGAAAAGGTATAGCCATTATGAATTTCTATTGGTGAACTTTGGTCTGACTATCCCTCCTATAGTTTTTATGGATTTGATGAATCAGATATTCTATCAACATCTTGACACTTTTGTGGTAGGTTCTAGGGATGATATTCTGGTTTACTTGAAACCTGAGTGTGAGAACGAGCACCATCTATGGTTGGTTCAAAAAATTCTAATAAGTAATTATGTGTATAGAAAGATTTTGAAATGCAGTTTCTAGATTTAAGAAGTGAATTTCTTAGGGAACATTATTGTTGAACATGGCTTATCATTTGATCCAGAAAAGGTGAAGGTTGTTTTGTCATAGGATGAACCAAAGAATGTCTTTGAGATATTGAGCTTCCATGGTCTTTATGGATACCACTAAGGGCTTGTTAAATATTTCTCTAAACTGGAATCTATTTAGAATACTCATACTAGGAAATTGGTGAAATTCACATGGGATGCGAAGTGCCAATCATAATTCAATTAAATATAAATATGTTCTGGAATTGGTTCCTATTCTAATCTTACTTTATCCCAGTAAAGAGGTATATGGTGTTTTGTTATTATTTTAGTGCTGGTTTGGGATGCATGCTTATAAAAGAAAACCATGTGCTAGCTTAAATCTCTCATTAGCTTTGTCTACATGAGAAAAATTACCCCACTCAATATTTAGAACTTTTTGTATTTATGTAGGAGATTAAATGTTGGTGGCACTATCTTTTTGGAGAAACGTTCATAGTATTTTCTGATCATAAGAGTTTGAGTTATATCTTTTCCCATAAATAATTGAATCTCAGACAGAGACGATGGGTAGAATACCTTCAGATGTTTTTCTTCAATATTACATACACCCTTGGAAAGGAAAATGTAATTTCAGATGATCTTAGTAGGAAAGTACCATCACAGGATATTCTGGAATCGATGGAGGAGAGGAACCTTATGGGGATTTTCTCTCAGTTTCACCTTGTTAAAAAATAGGATATTTTAGGTATGATTCTGACCAGTGTTCAATTATAATCATCTCCCTTAGAGTCTATTTTATATATTCAGTAGTAAGTTGATGAGTTTAGTGAAATTTGAGAAAGACATTATGGTGGGGATATTGTTTCTGGTTGATCTCTCCCTCTCTCTCTCTCTCTCTTCAGATGGAATTCTTCACATTGGAAAGTAGGTTGTCATCCCAACATCTGTGAGGTGTTTAGTCTTGTTTAATCATCATAGTTCTTCATGGAACATTCATCCAGGCACTATGAATATGTATTATGACACAAGGTGATAATTATGGTGGATGAGTATGAATCATGACATTGTGGGTTATGTCTCTCACTATTACACCTACCAACGAATAAAGGTAGAGCACTTGGATCCCTATAGTTTGATTCATCCTCTTCCAATGCTCTTCTGGAAAAGGGATCTAGTATATGTGGATTTTTTGTGGAATTAACACACAGTCCCTAAGAAATAATTTCTATTGCGGTAGTTGTTGATCGGTTGACAAAATCTTCTCATTTCATTCTGATCAAAGATACCAGTATGGTTGATGGTCTGGGTGAGATGTTTGTGCAAGAGATTATGAGGATATATGTGTTTACTTCTTCCATTGTTTTAGATAGGGATCCTAGGTTTACCTCGAGGTTCTGGGGGAGTCTCCAAGAGGGAACCAGAACTCAGGTCAAGTTGAGCACAACATACCATCCACCGACAAACGGTCAGACATAGCATATAATTTAGATCCTAAAGGATATAATTCATGCATGTGTATTAGGTTTTGGTGGATTATGGGATATCCATTTGGGACCTTTTTTGTTTTTTATAACAAAAAATTATTAGTCGTCGATCTGAATTGCTCCCTTTGAGGAATTGAATGGTCACCCATGCAGGTTACCTCTATTTTCGGCTGACGTGGGACAAGTAGCATTGGTTGGACCATGTTTGGTCCAAGAGACAAAACTGAATATTGAGGATGTATGTAGATTTATGTTTATATCCCAAAGTCAACATAAATCGTATGTAGATCGATTACATCATCCTTTGTATTTTTATATTGGTGAATGGGTTTTCTTGAATGTTTTTCCTCAGTTGGGTCATTGTTTTCTTAGAAAACATGGAAAGTTGTCATTGAGATATGTTGGACAGTTTTAGGTCACCTAATGGCTTGGGATGCTTAAATATCATTTAGAATAGTTGTACCAATTGATATGTATTCATGATGTTTTCCATATATCTTAACTCATGAAGTACTATCCTAATCTCACTCAAATTATGAGTTGGGATGAAATTGAGATAGTGACAAATGATTCTATTTTAGATAAAACAGTTGAGATCATTGAATCTCAAGTAAAATTATTTCATGGGAAGTCGATTATATTTGCAGAGTTCAATGGAAACATAGATTATATTGGCATGAGACTTGGGAATGAAAGTCGTTGAAGAGAGAGCAGCGAACTCATCATTTTCCTAGGATCACATCTTCCACATGACTTCCTAGGAAAATAAATTCTTAATGTTGGGGTATTTTCAAAATCTTGTTACCTTGATCAGGTATGTTTTCCCCTCCCTCCAGGTTCCCTTTTTAGTGTGTAGTATTTATAAATTTCTCTCGGTACATTCAGAAGGCTATAGAGGATTTTCATGTCATATAACTCGGTTACAAAATGTGTAATTTGTTACTGGGTACATGCTGTGAGAAGTTTTCACACTATGAAGGGTTACACAATATTACAAGAAATTAAACATCCTAGGTTATTTTAAGCTAAGATATTAATATTTGGATACATATTTTTTTGGAATACTTGAACATCGTGGATTTTACGATGTGTAAAATAATTACACATCATGTAATTACCTGAGAAAGGAATTTATATGGTTTTATATGGGCTTCAGTTCCTATTTTGGCCACCATATCTCATTTTCTATCAACCAAGGGTTCCTCTCCAACAATTTTTGGAGAATCCATTCTTTCTGAGTCGATTCATTCAGTGTTCTATCTTCATTGCGGTTTGAGTGTATCTCTCCAGGTGAGTGGCCTTTCTACATCTTCATTTTCATTGATCATGGTAGTACCCTTAATTTTCATTATTGGATTCATTGGTATGATTTAATGTTTCTTCATGTATTCTTATATATTCATTTTGCGATCAATTTCTGGTGGTCATTCATTTATTGGTCATGGTGAAGAGGGTGATCGTTCTTGAGGTATGTGGGTTTACTCCTTTTGGCTGACCCCTTATTTTCTATTTTGGATCAATATTGTGATGTGTATTGGATTCTAGGGCCTTCATAGATGTCTTTGGGTTTTTTTTGGATTCCATTACGGGTGTGTGAAACCTATTCTTTGAGGTAGGTGGTTACATCTCTATCCTATGTTGATAAAACATATTTTTATTTCTTTATAAACTAATTTATAAAAATAATTGGCATGATTTCTTTGTGTGTGTTGAAAGGATTTTTAAAAGTAAAATGGTTTTTACCTCATTGTTGAGAAATTGAATGAAAATTTAGTATTTTCAAAGTATTGACATGGATTTTGAAATGGTTTTAAAATGAATTTTTAAATAATTATAATGGATTGTGAAAAAAAGGGTTAACATGGGAACATAGGTGTAAGGTTTAGCTTGAGGACATCATCTATTTTTGTGATTATCGGGAGGTTTTATCATGGGTATTCTCTATGATTCCTTGGATCATTGTTCTAGGGAACTAATATTTACCTTGTTAGGGGGTTTAATCCTGGGGTATTCTTCTGCTTTCTAGGCCTGTGTTCTTGGCACTAAATTCTGCACTTGATTGACTATGGTACGAGTAGTCTTCTAGTTTGACCTATAGTGATACTTGGTGCTGATGCTTGTGATTCTATTTTATATTGCTTGGTTTTGTTGTTTTATCCTTGTTATGCATGTTTATTCTTATGAATGATGATATGGATAATGTTATTTGAAATTGATATACCTGATTTTTTCTTAGTAGTATGAAAAATGGGAATGTTTACCATATTTTATATAATATTAATTTATTTCTTATCATGAAATGTTTTATTGGAAATTATAATACATGAATTGTTATATAGAGACTTATTATGGATCACCTGGGTGGGATCCTATTGATCCTATTATCTCACACCCTATACACCTCTTTGGTGGTGCGTAAACATTTGTATGTATTCCAATGTACGGAAAGGAAAGGCGCCATAGTGAGGTGGTGAGGGTTCATGTCTGCTGAGTAGGGTAGCTGGCGGTGAGATGGCGGGAGTTTTTCCATGCCATTACATGGAGCTGCTATTGGGTTTTGGTCCATTTCAATTGGACTTGTCTCCTAATGTTTTGGGACACTTTTACAGTTGTTTTGTTTCCAATGTTTTCTTATAGTTATGGAATATATTTTTTAGTTTCCTATTATTCCTTCTTTATATATTATATATATATATATGTCATGTTTTTGTTTAGATTGCGTGAAATTGATCCCTCTAGTTTTTTGTTCAGTGCCCGGGTGCTTGTCTCTATCCTGTGGGGGTCGGGAACACCTTTTGAGTATGTGAAAAAAATAGGTCGGGTGCCAGGTTTTAGGGTAACCCAGGATGGGTCGTTATAATTTTGTATCAAATGAGGTCTTTCCCTAGGACTTCTTGTCTTAGGAAGTCTATTAGACTAGATATAGGATCATCAAGACTTGGAAGGTATGTTGCGATAATTCTTTGGCTATATATGGATGCAATTAGACTCAAGTAACCATGGGGAGTGGGATGTGTGTCTCTTTAGTTGGGTTTCGTTTTAAATCTCAGTTTTTTACTTATGGGTTTTCTAGTTTCAACTAATATTTATTCTGTTGTCTGATCATTCTTTTATTTATATGTTCACCAATATGACTTTGGGACGTATTCCACTAGTTCCGCAAGAGGGTGTTATTGATGCTCCTTAAGGTAATATACCTATATATCAGAATATATTTGTGGCCATAGTACAAGAATCTTGTTTTTTTATCAGAATGTACCATGAGTTCATATTGCAGTTGTTGAGGTATAGCCAGGATTTGGAGGAGAGAGAGATTAATCTTTGGAATTATTTCATGAGAAGCCATCATATTTTAAAGGAATTAATGACCCTCAAGAGGTCGATTAATGGATGGATATGATTATTAAAATCTTCAAATTTTTAAAGACACCTAAGAATATCAAGGTGAACTGTGCATTGTTCAAGTTCAAGGGTTCCAGTAAGCAATGGTGGGATTCCATAGTCTAGGAAGATAGACATATGGACTTGGAATGGAAGGCTTTCAAGACCCTATTCTTCCAATAGTTTTGTCCAAAGTCGCTAATGTTGTAAAAGTACCAACAGTTACAATATTTTTAGTAGGGAGATATTTTAAGGTTGGAATACAACAACCAGTTTTCTATGCTTGTCATTTTTCTTCGGATGTGGTAAAGAATGACTAGATAAAGGCTCAGATGCACATGTAGTGTTTTTGACTAGATGTTAGATCTTAGGTGTTTATGTTAAATATTTCTACCTATGTAGATACCGTAGATAGAGCTATGATGGAAGATATTAATATGGAAGGAAAGGTTATCTTTTCCACCTCTTCTATTCCATGTAGAGGCAGCTTTAGTGGTGCATGTGGGAATAAGAGTAAGAGGTGGGATCATCGCAGGAGTGGTGGAGGTGTTTCTCAGCAACAATATTTCTCTGCATTGTCTACTACAACTAGAAATGTTACTTTTAATTGTTATAAGTGTGGAAAGGTCAGATATACAGTGTTATTTTCCTATGCCCACAATGACATGAAAAAGAAGTGTGTATTGGTCACTTATATTTCTTCTATCAGGCTATGACTACTCCTTATTATGATTAGGGTTCATTATCTTCAAAGTCTACAATGGGGTTGTCAGATGATTGAAGGAATAAAAGGATCCAGCAATAGGCCTTAGGAGTGAAGAAATTTCATGCAGTAGATAGTTTTCTAGTGGGGGTTGATGCAAGTCTAACAACAGTGAGAGGTTCTATCTTTATAGTATCTTCTTTAGCGATTCATTTACTTGATTTTTTTGCCTCCCACTGATTTTTATTTATTAATTTTCATATATTCTTAAACATCCAATGGAACTATTGTCCTTTGTAATGGAGTTAGATACACATCTTGATAAGAGGAAATAGTAGGGGATTCAGTATCCTTCTTGTTCTTTAACAATAGATGACAGGGAGTTGGTCTGGGATTTTCATATTCTTGATCTGTATTTGTTTGACAACATCATCAGTATGGATTGTCTTGTTACTCATTGAGATGAGAAATATTTTTATCATCATCATGTTTTGTTTCTTTCTATTGATGGGAACTCTTGTGTATTCTAGGGAGAGTGGGACACTTGGTCTGGTCGTACATGACCTTCCTACTCATAGCTAAGGAGTTTTTTTGTCTATTGTTGCATTTGAACCTGATTATGTTTCTCATGATATTGATCTTCCCATTTTTTTGGGATTTTTATGACATTTTCCCAAATGACTAATTTGGTCTTCCTTTATAGATAGAGGTTGAGTTTATGATTGAACATGTTCCAATTATGCAGCCGATATCAATACCTTCTTATCGTATGGAACTGGTGGATTTGAAAGTTATTAAGATTCATTTGGATGTATAATTAGAAAAATGATTTGTTCACCCTAGTGTTTTTCCTCGGGCAGCCCCTATTCTCTTTTCCATGAAGGTAGATGGTTCACTTAAGATTTGTTTGGACTATAAAATATTAAACCGGGTAACATTTTTGAACAAGTATCCTTTTCCTCATGTGGATGATCTATTTGATCAATTAAAGGGGGAAATTGGTTTTTAAATTTTGATCTTCCGTCCGGTTATGATCAGCTCTAGGTTCGGATGTCTGATATACCTAACACAACTTTCAAGAGAAGGTATGGCCATTATGAATATCTTATGATTGTTTTTGGTAATACTTACACTCCTTCAGTTTTTATGGATTTATGGATCCAATATTCCATCAATATATTGACACTCTTTAGTAGCTTTCATGGATGATATATTGGTTTACTAAAAATCTGAGCATGAGCACGAGAACCATATGATGGTGGTTTTGGAAATTATGAGAATTCACTGTTTGTATGGAAAGATTTATAAATGTAGTTTCTAGATTAAATAAGTGTATTTCATAGGTCATGTGGTTTCAGGACATGGAATATCAGTTGATCCTAAAAAGGTGATGGTTATCTTTTCATGGAAAGAACCACATAATGTATCTGAGACGCATGACTTCCATGGTCTTTCTAGATACTGCCAATGGTTTTTTAAGTATTTTACTCAGTTGGAACCACCTTTTAATTTTCTTATTAGTAAAATATTAAAATTCACAAGGGATGAAAACATTCAGTATTCTTTCAATTAACAAAAATTACTTCTAACATCAGCTCCTATTGTGATCGTACCTAAGCCTAGTAAGGATGTGTGTTGTTTTTTATGTTTCTTGTGCTAGTTTGGGAAACATGATTATGCATGATAACCATGTGGTGGCATATGGATCTCATTATCTTTGGCTTCATGAGAAGAATTACCCCACTCAGGATTTAGAGATTGTCACAGTTATGCATGCGCTTAAATGATGGTGGAACTATCTTCTTAGGGAAAGGTTCATAATCTTTATGATCATAATAGTTTGAGTTATATCGTTTCTTAGAAAGACTTGAATATCAGATAGATATGATGGGTATAATACCATCATATATTTTAATTCAATATCGCCAACACCCCAATAAAGGGAAATTTCATTGAAGATGTTCTTAGTAAGATTGTACTATCATAGGCTTTTATGGAATCAAAAGAGGAGTAGAAACCTATGTGAATTTTCTCGCAGTTTCATCTAGATGCATATTAGGATATTTGAACTATGATTCTGACCATTGTATTGTTGTCATCATCTCTTATGGAATCTATCTCACAGATTAAATAGTATAATGACGAGTTCAGTTAAATTTTAGAACGAATTTATGGTGGGGTGACCATTTTTAGTTATCCTATCAATTCAGATGACACGATCTACATTGGGATGCGTGTTGTTTTCCTAGAATCTATGAGGATTTTAGTCTTGTTTACTTATCACATCTCTTCATGGGAAATTCATTCAGGCACTATGAATATGTATTATGACATGAGGCTATGATTCTGGTGGTAGGGTATAAATCATAAAATTATAGATTATGTTTCCCTCTGTTACACTAGACAACGAATAAAGGAGGAGTACTTGAAACCCTTTAGTTTCTTTCATCCTATTTCGGTACTCGTCTGGAAATGGGACAAGGTATGTATATATTATTTTTTTGGATTACCATGGACTTAATGAGGAAATAATTCTATATGGGTAGTTTTTGATCAGTTGATGACGTCTTCTCATTTCATTCTGATTAAAGATACCTCTAAGGTTAAAGATATTGGTAAGCTGTATGTGCATAAGATTAGTAGGATACATGGTAGACCATATTCCATTGTTTCATATAGGGATCCTAGGTTTACCTTGAGGTTATGGAGGGGTCTCCTAGATGAAATGGGAACTGAGGTTAAGTTTTGAACAACTTACCATCCACAGACAGACGGTCAGACAGAGCATGTGATTCAGATCCTAGAGTATATTCTTTGTGCATGTGTCTTGAATTTTGGTGGATCATTGGATAACCATCTGGGACTGGTTGGGTTTCTTTATAAAAACATTTATCATTCGTTGATCAGAATATCTCCCTTTGAGGCATTGTATGGTCACTTATGCAAGTCACCAATTTTTTGGGCTCAGGTGGCTGCAATAGATTTGGTTGGACCAAGTTTGGTCTAGGAGATGTCATCAATGTTTCAGGATGTATATTGACATCTGGTTACATCTCAGAGTTGAAAAAATATGTATGGGTTTCGGCAAAGTAATCCTTTGGAATATTATACTGGTGACTGGGTTTTCTTGAAAGTTTCTCCTCAGTTGGGTCACTATTGGATTAGAAAATAGGGAATGTTTTTTCTAAGATATATTGGAAAATTTTATGTCACTGAGTAGCATGGGAAGGTTTCTTATCAATTGGAATTGCCAGTCCAATTAATAGGTATTCATGATATTTTCCATATATCTAAATTTAGGAAGTACCATCCTGATCCCGCTCACATTCTGAGTTGGGAAGAAATTGAGTTAGATCTGGATGTTTCCGTTGTGGAGAAACCAATTGAGATCATTGAATCACAAGTGAAAGTCTTGTGCGGGTAGTTGATTTTTTTGTGAGAGTTATATGGAAACACATGTCATATTCTAATGAGACATGGGAATCTAAGTAATTGATGAAGAAGTAGTGGACTTTTCATTTTTATAGGATCACATCATCCACATGGATTCTTAGGGAAGGAAAGAATTTTTGGTGGGGAGTTTGTAACATCTTGTTACCTTGATCAGATTAGTTTTCACCTCTCACCGAGTTTTCCTTTTGTTGTGGAGTATTTATAAATTTCTCTCTGGATTTTCCACATGTTGCATGAAAATCTCAGGCCATGTAACTAGGTGACACGACAAATAATTTGTTATTGGGTACAAGCCATAAGAAGTGTTCACGTCGTGAAGTGTTATATGACGTGATGAGCAATTACACTTCATGAGTTATTTTAAGGGAGGATTTTAATCTAAGGTGACTGATTTTTTGGCATACAAGAACATCATTGATTTCATGATGTGTAAATGAATGAAACATCATGTAATTCCCCAATCAGTGAATTTATAGGGGATTTTACAGGTTTGAGTTCCCATTTTGGATGTAAGATCTCCTTTTTTACCAAGGGTTTCTCTCTAGTGATTTTGGAGACAATGTTCTTTCATGATCAATCCATTTGGTATTTTATCTTCGTTATGGTTATATTACATCTTTATGAGTGAGTGGCCTTTCCACTTGTTCATTTCCATTGATCGCGGTAGCACCCTTGAGTTGTGTTGTCAGATTCGTTTATCTAATTTGGTATTTCTTCGAGTCTTCGTCTAGATCAATTGTGTGATCTCAATTCGTAGGTTGTTCTTTTGATGGTCATGGTGTTGCAGGAGACCAATTTAAAGGTATCCATGTTTTCTCATTTCCACAGATCCAATTTTTATAAATAAGATCAATATTGTGATGTTCACTGGATTTTAGGTCATTCATAGACATCATTGGGTTTTTTTGTTAGTGGATTATGTTGTGGGTGTGTGTGACTCGAACATTGAGGTAGGTGGTTATTTCACTATCCTATATTTATTAATCTTATTATTCATGCTTTATAAAATTATTTATAAAAGGAATTAGAATTATTTTTTTTGTGTGTGATGAAAAGAGTTTTTAAAGAAAAATGGGGTTTCCATCGTTTTGAATAAATGGAAAGAAAAATCATATTTTCAAAGAATTGAAATGGTTTTTTGAAATGGGTTTTCAAATCATTGGAATGGATCATGAAAATGATCACATGGGATACCTTGGGTACTTAGGTGGAAGGTTTATCTTTAGGCCATCGTCCTTTTCTGTGACTATTGGGAGGTTTTCTTATGGCTATTTTCTCTGTTTCCTATTAACATTGTTCTAGGGAATTGATATTGACAATGTTAAGGGGGTTTAATTAAGGAGTATTCATCTTCTTAACAAACCTGTATTATTGGAACCGAATTTTTCACTTGATTGATTGTGGTATGAGTAGTATTGTGGTATGACCTATAGTGATCCTTAGTGCTGATACAAGTGCTTCTATTTTGTATTTCTTGGATTTTTTGTTTTAGACTTGATATGTATGTTTATGCTTATGAAATATGATAAAGAAAATGTTCTTTGAAATTGATATACCTTATTTTTTTTGAACTATGAAAAAGGGGAATGTTTACCATGTTTTCTATAAAAACGAATTACTACATATCATTCCATGTTTCATTTGAAATGAGCATCCATAAATTTTTATAAAGATACTTTTTATGGACCACCAAGGTGGGTTCCTATTGACTTTGTTAGGTCACACCCTGCTCACCTCTTCAGTGGTGTCTAGACCATTGTATTTATTCTAATTCAGAGAAAGGAAAGGCACCATAGAGAGGTGGCAAGGTTTTATGTTATATGAGTTGGGTATATGGTGGTGAGATGGTGGAAGTTCATCCACTCCATCCCATGGAGTATATGTTTGGTTTTTGTCCTTTACAGTTGGAGTTGTCTCTTGGAGTTTTTGGATACTTTTATAGTTGATAATTTTTTGATATTTATTAACACTTATGGAATATATTAATTAGTTTGCCATTATTCCATAATAATTAGTGTCTATATTTATCCCAATTTTTTATTTAGGTTGGGTGAATTCACTCCCTCTAGTTTTTTGTCCATGCCCAGTTGATTTTCACCAGCCTATGGGAATAAGGAATTCTCTTCAAGTATGTGATGAAATGGGTCAGGTGACAGGTTTGAGGGTAACATAGTGGGTTGTTATGGACTATTTAGGGTGTGAAAATGAGTTTATGTATTGTACCACCCAAGTGTCCATACCATACCTTTGTTATTAATCAGTTGTGTAGTAAAAATAAATAATAAGTAATACATGCATTTAAGTATACGCACACTTCACTAGAGCTAAAAAGTCTCCAGGAATTTGTCACCTAAATTGGCCAATTTCAAAATGTCTGATGCAGAGAGGATCCTTCTCATATGGCCCATGTAATCCCTTGATGTCATATAACCCTAGGTGAACCCTAATGTTCCACCTCTAAGGAAATCACCCGACACCATGTTCCACCCAACACTCGTGTCCAAACCATGCCACTGAAATTCTGAAGGCATGCCCAAACAAATGTATTTGGTCCCTTAGACCCCTACTTGAAATCACCCATCATCATGAAGCTAGAAGTCCAAAGGCACAGTGATATTTATCCTCAAAATAATATAACCATTGTCTCAAAGCACAACATCTTGAGGAATGAAGATCTCTACCCTCACAAAATAGTCATGGACCAACTACCTCACTACGGAGAGCCTCATCCCCCAACTGATATCCTCAACATTATCATATAATGGATCCTCACCATCCTCAGGAATTTCTACAACGATAACCACCAAAAAAATTACTGAATCCATGCTACCGAGAGCCTCTACATACATGATTGGTCAAAACCACCTCATAACTGAGTTAACCTATGTAGACATGACTCCAATAGTGATTTTGAAAATCAGTGGTGAGCGATAGTCACCAATTTAATACCTAAGACACACCAACTCTAGCCCCTCATGCCCCTATGACCATGTTGCTGAAATCCGATGGTCATTCCATCTAATATCACATGGTCCCTATCCATAACTCGATGAACATTCCACCTTGATCTGATGACTGATTCACCAAATCCTATGGTTAAAATTCATTCAAATATTTATGGCCAAGCCCAACTAGATGACCAACATCGCCTAAATCCCATTGAATGTGCCACCACGATCCCTAGGGTCAAGGCTGTCATGATCCCATAGATCACTTCTCATGAAATTTAAACATTTCACATATATAAATAATTCAATTCATTTTAAATAATCATTTCAAATATATTATCTAAATAATTCAATGTAATTAAATTGATCAACTTAATTAAAACAAACAATTCAAATTAATTAAACAAACTCACCCGACCCAACCGCCCATGTGTTCTATAGATTCTAACCTTACCATAGACTAATACACTTGTTTTGGGAATGCCCAAAGGCATTTCATAAGGTCCAAAAATTAATTAAAATAAACCATTAAAATTAAAGGATCTCGATCGGTCAACACCTTGGTGTGCTAAAATACACACCCCAAAAACACTGAAAAATCTCAAATAAAGGTATAAACCACATACCTTGGGGTTGTAGAAAAAATAATGTTTCGTATTAGCCTCTATTTCAATGTTATTTTGAGGAAATTGATTTTTCTATAAAACACCCTAAAAATAGGGGAAACGACTTGCATAGATTTAGCAGTCTATGAGGTGAGATCAAAGGAAAAGAGAATCTTGGGCGGGGAGTGACTTACCGCGATTGATCCAATTCCACAAATTTCTTGAAGAACAAAGGTCATATAAAGAACAGGGAGAAATCCCTAGATGATATGAGAAGAGGGAGGAGACCCCCTACTGCACTTGACCCACTACGAAATAAGAAAGGTAAAGTAAAAGGAAAAAGATGAAAAAAGAGGGAGGGTAGAAAGTTAAATTCACCCCTTTAATGAGCATCACAATTATCTCGCATTATTTTCCAAACCATGTGGAAACCATGTAGCTCCTACAGATAAGGAACCATGCCCTGCATAGTTATCCCACATGGTTTTCAAAACCATGTGAAAACTGTGTGTGCTATAGTGTGAGGTTACTGCCTAAGTGGCACTAACACTGTGTCTTGCACATATATTGAAAAATAGTATGAAAATTGTGCATAACCCCTTTGAAATAACTTCATACTTCCTCATACAACCTTGTACTATAACCCACATATTTTTCCAAACATTGTGATAGTGAAAATTTTGGTTACACAGTTTTCTATGAGAGGTTTCCCGGTTTACCCAAACCATGCGCCTCAACTGGAAACTTCCAAAATACGGTCTTTGGGCCTCTGACTCACACGTAACCCATATGAACACTCTAGGATCTTAATAAACCACTAAATACTTCTAAAAAATATTGGGTTGATGGAAAACACATAATTATGTTTTGATGATCGAAAAAGAAATTAGCATACCCATAAATTCCAAAATATTCAAAAATGTAGAGGTTTTCAACCAGATCCAAAAACTGAGAATGTTACACCATTGTACATAGTGTTTAAAATTTGGTTATTCCAATTCATTATGCCAATTTTAATAACTAGGTAATAATTTTCATTTTTAAATAGTAATATTAATAGTTTTTCATGGTTCATTAAAACTTGGTTTTGTGTTTAATGCAAGATATAGAAGAAATTTGATTTTTTTGAAAAAAATAAAATCATAAAAAATCATTGGTTTACATTACAAACCCATAAAATGAATTTGAACCTTGAAATTAAATTAGTTTTTTATAATAAGTTGAGGATTTTTCTTCTTTGCTACATCCGTAGGATCCCACATAGCTTCCTCAAATGGGTTGTTTCACTACAAAACATTGACCAGACAAAGTGGTCTTGTTTCATAGTAATTTGTTTTTACGATCTAAAATATCTATATTTTATTCTTTATAAGAAAGATAATTCATTATTAGTATGACCTCTGAGTTCAATACACGTGAATGATCATGTAAGTACTTCCTTTGAAGAGATACAAGGAACACATCATGGAGTTAAGAGAGGTTTGGTGGAAGCACCAACTTATAGGGTACCATCCTAATACGATCAATAATTTTAAGGTAATTGATATAACTTGGTCTTGGTTTACCTTTCTACCAAAATATCATAACCTTATTCTGTGGAGAAATTATTATAAAAATCTTTTCACAGACTTCAAGTTCAAGATCATGTTGGTCATTATCATAATAACATTTCTATCGAATTTGTGTCACCCTTATGTTTTTTTGAATAGATCTAACCTTATATTCATATTATTAATCTACATTAGGTTCCAATAGCTTTATTTATCCAACTTCACTATAGTATGTTTTATCTCTACACTTCTTTTAGTATAGGTATTTATATAGATCCACATAAATACTCGTATGGAAGCTATTATTGTTTGAAAACTAAACTAGATGAAGTTATTGATCCCAACCACATTTAAAATCCATATAAGAAGGTCTCAACATTTACTCTATGGTTTGAATTGTTCTCTCAAACTAACCACTTGTATGAGGTTGATACATAGTGTTGAAACTCAACTATGCATCTAGATCTTATTGAATACTCCACTGAAACCTCAAGGTAAACCACATAACTTGATCAGATATAATTGAATGTGGTACTCCATGAAACCTTACAACTTCCTTAATGTATATCTTATAAATATGATCGAGATATAAATATTGATTGAACATGATGAATTGTGTTGACTTTGTAAAATGATAATCTAAAAACCGTATAAAATTATTCCCATTAGACGTTTTGGGGATCCCAATGAAAAAATCTATGTTAATTTTTTCCCGTTTCTACTATATTATGGATAACGGATGTAAAAGACCCTAATACATTTTTCTCTCAACCTTAACTTAATGAAATTACAAACACTGAGATAAAAACCCTATAATATCTCTATTTATTCCATGCCACCCAAAATACCCTTTAAAATATCTGTAAATGTTCATGATTCCTTGATAAAGAGATAATAATGAACTATGTGCTTCCTCTAAAACTTGTTCAATTCTGGTATAGACAGAACACATGAACAATTCCTAAAACGTATCATTCCATCATGATTAAGTTTAAATAAAGGAACATTTATAACATTTTTTCTCTGCTCCACCTCTTTCTCCTGCACCTATTTAATCATCGCATGGATATATAGTGGAACATTCAATTGAGGAAGATAAGATTTCTCCCCTTCCATTATGATTTCTAGATCCATACTTTGAAAATCTAAAAGTTGTTGATCTTTTGTGATCATCTTCATGGATAATCTATAATGATCCTTTTGACTCAAAGTACCCACCACCTTGTTCTCTTTCCTATGGAGGTAATGTATTGAGTAGTTATAAACACTGTTCATATTTAACCATCGTACCTAGTGCATATTCAACTCCTTCTATGGGAATATATACAGTAAATGTTTTTTTATTTGTATATAAATCACACATTTCTTCATAAAGATAATGCCTCCATATTTTTAATGATAAAATTACCATAGCTAACTCCAAATAATGAGTTGGGGAATTTTACAAATGAAATATCAATTATCATGAGTAATAAGCTATAACCATGTCATTATACATAATAACACATCCCAATACCTTCTTGGATTCAACATTATAGATTGAAAATCCTTATACACTATATGGTAATGTAATCATAGGTGTGATAACTATTCTTCTCTTTAGTTCCATGAAATTTTCCTCACACTCATTTGTCTAGAGGAACATGACTCCCATTTGAGTTAACTTAGGGTGTGGGTTTGATAGTCATGAAATTTTTTCCAAAACCCTGTGATAATATAAAGTCAAACCATGAAAACATAAAATCTCAGTCATCGTAGTTAGTTTGGTCCAATGTTTAATAACCTCCTTCTTTACTATAATCACAAATATGTATTCTTTAGAGATTATATGACCGGAAAAGGAAACTATTTAGAGCCAAAAGTATCACTTTGTAAATTTCTCATAAAAAATCACTTTTCTCAGGGTCTTCAATGAAATACTCAAGTAATATTAATGATATTACTTTCTATTTAAATATGTAATAATATCATCTATATACAGATCAAGTTAATCTCTAAATACACTATTAATTAAATCCATGAAGATAACAAGAGAATTTTTACGATTGAATGACATCACTATATATTCCTAGTTTACATACCATTTATTGAATGGAAAATAGGGTATATCCTCCTTCATTATCTTAAATTGATGATATATAAAATGACTTTCATTATTAGAAATTTATTGATATCCATGCAGTTGATCAAACAAGACAGAAATATGTGGTAGATGATACTTCTTCATGATTGTGATCATTATCAAATATAAATAATTAATTAACTGTCACATAGATCCATATTTCTTTTTGAAAAAGAGAATGGTTGAACCCCAAGGTGACACACTTCTTTGAATGACTCCATTTTAAATATTCTCCCGTAGTTTCTTCTTTAATTCCCATAGCTCAATCGAGGTCAATCTATAGGGAGTCTTTCAAATAGTCGGGGAACTAGGTATGAGTTCTATTAAGAATTAAACTTCATGTTTTTATGGAAGTATATGAAAATATTCTTAAGATACATAAATAAACTCTAGAAAAATAGAAATATCATTGATGTTGTGTTTCTTACAAACCATATGAGATATACACCCCTTTTGATTAGGAATCAAAACCTATACAATGGATGTGATTTCCATCAGAAGTTAATATTTATCATTACACCAATAAATAATCATAGGTGGGTTTGGAATATCAAAGAAAAATTTCCTTACTCTATAATTAGTGTTGGAATTATTTGGATACAAGAAATTCATTCCTAAGATAACATCAAATTCAACCAGATGATGAATAAAAATATATATAGGAAGAATATTCATACAAACATAAACTATAGAGAAATCATATACATGAGATGAAATCATCCACCATTAGGGGTTTTTACTGCTAATTTTATATCTAATAATTTGGGTGTAATCTTGATACCCTTAGAAAAATCTTCAGATATGAAATAATGGGTAGATATAGAGTTAAATAAGACATTAACAGTTTTAATGAGGATAGTTAGTGTACCTTTCACCACATTGTTATCACTCCCTTTTCGGAAATAGTTATAACATGATATTTATCCTTTTCCCTCAACTTAAAAGGTAATTGAAATCGTTTTGTATCATTAACCATCATATTTGGGCACTAGTTGGAATAGTTCTTATTCTCCTTGCATTCGAAAAGATAATGTTTGGGTGGAGAATTTTTTAGAACTTTCTATTTATTCATGTCATTAGCTAACATTTTCCCAAAACTTTTGTAGTTTATTTCCCGATGAACTTCCTTCCCACAGTTAAATCATTAACTAGTCCCCTTAGGGAAATTTCCTCCATGTTTCTTCCCACACTTTGAGCATAAATGAAAGATCATATTCTTCTATCCATGTTTTTAGATTTTTCTTTGAATTAGGTCTTTCTGATATTATCAAAACCTTGATATTGATATATAACTCCAACATCCATTTCCACCTTGATAGAAAATCGAATAATATCTTCATAGATATTGAAGTATCTTATAGATAATTCTACTTAAATATTTGGTTTTAAGCCACTGAAAAATCAATCAAACTTAATTTTAGGTTGGATGATAATACCAGAAGCATACCATTCAATAATCATAAAATTTTCCTCATATCTTCCAATGGAGTCATCATCATTTTTTAGCTCAAGGAACTCCTCCGTCCACATACGAAGAATATAATAAAATTACTTATTGAAAAATAAGTTCTTTAACTCATCCCAATCCATGTATTTAATTTCATCCCATTTCCTCTTATTCTTGATGAGATTCCACCATTTATCCTCTTCACATTTCAAATTGTATATATGCAAAATGATTTTGTCATGCTATGAACACTAGAGAAGGTAGAATATCATTTTAGTGGGTCATATCCATTTCATAACTACTATTGGATCATAATAACCACTTAAATTAGGTCATGTTTCTTCATTAAGGACGCAATATAATTTTGTTCTCTTATTTTCTCATTTTGAAGTTCAACATGATTCATAGCTTGATAATGTTTTGTGAGCATAAAAATTATATTTTTCATTCAAACAACCATAAAATTTTGTTTCTCATGAGGGAAATAATTTTATTATACATCACATTCTTCATTTACATGATTTCTTCAGGTTTCATCCATCGATTAGAACCAAAAAGAATAGTGTGAGCAACACAAACCATAGTGGACACCACATATTCATGAAAAATCATTTAGGATATCTAAATCGATACAATTTATTTGATATCTATGAAACCCTCGGTTTAACCCTAGGTCATCCATGAACATCATATGTTGAAAACCTTGATGATGGTTTGTAATAAAAATGCGATTTAACTAAATTATATCCACCTTGAGTGTTAAACTAGGTGCACGGTGAGGCTCATTTTTGTATACTAGGTAACACTAAAGTAAATCATGACACACACTTTTTAGAGTTATTTCCCCTAAGTACATCTACACCAGAAACATGTCCACTTATAGTATCCATATATGGATGTATTTCTAGCTAAACCACATAATATATTCCTTACTAAAACATGATAATATTAACTTATACTTAGGATTATCCAGAGGGTTCTCACAAAATTTTTCTCTTCCATGTTTCTAATGGTTAACTAAACCACACTATTATACCAACTATAATGACCTAGTCTTTTCATATATGGATATTAAATCATTTTTTAATGAATATTCATTACATTACACAAATACATTCTTGGGTATTTTATTTTCATAGTCTCTTTGAATACATATAAACATAAACAACTAGTTCATGGGTGAACTAGATCATATAACAATAAGCTCTTCATACCTAACACCCTTTTAAGAGAAATTGTACGTAATAAATTTATTCATAACTAGGGAAAATGAAAAATAAGAAAGTGTGAGATCAAATCAGATGTAATGGTAAACAAGGGAGATACATAAACATAACACGATAACAAGTGTATGAGAACGTGATTATAACATTTTAAAACCATACCCTACAAACAAAAAATCATAATATGGGATCATGGCGTAAAGAGTTGGAGTAAAAAGACATGAATCATAAGGGAATCAAATAACATGATCTATGAGAGAATAATAATGGAATAAGACATGGAAATATGGTATACATACACATAAGTATATAAAATAATTTCCCTAGTAGTTAAAATTTCATTTTCAAGCTATCATAGTGTAATGGGTTCACTCCCTAAACCATAATAGTATTAAAGGTTCACTCCTAATATTATCATAATAGAAAAATTCCTTTACTGAACAAGGTTAAATCCCCATTCAAGTCCTGTTTATCTCATGATATATCAATCATTACTCAATGAATTAGAGGGAGATATAGGTCCAACCCACAATATAATGAAATTCAATCATATGTTTCCCCTATGATCATAAAACATTCATCATATCATGACCCACAGAAATAAATGGGTTTCATAAACATTAACTCGTATAATGAATATTTAAATTTAGTTACTCAAGGTGGGAATCATCATGATAAAAACAAAAAATGCTTAGAATAATATTTTTGTACTACTAATCCAGATGAAGGACCCTAAAATGAAGTGGTGATACGTACATTACTGGGTTATTTAGACTAATCCAATGTCTTTTTTGATTCAGGATCTATGAATTCTTTAATATCTAGGAAATTTACTTGTAAAATTGAAATACCATCTCATGAAATGATACTGGAAGTCTTGGTAAAAACTGATGGGATAGTATAAAGATAAGATGAATTTATAAAAATATTACTATTACCATATATAGAATGTTTTTTCAAGAAATATTATTGTCTTTTACACTTTAGAGTTTGATGTTATTCTAGGAATGGATTGGATTTCTTTTTAACAATCTAAGATAGATTACAAAGCTGAAAAAGTTATTTTTCATAATGAGATTATATTTTTGTATAAGAATGAATTCACACATTTGATAACATATCAAAAATATAAGAAACCAATAAAACATTGAAGTAAAAGTTTTACGTCACTTATATTTGATAAGAAAGAAATTGTTCATATTAGTGATTTACCCTTTCTAAATGAATATATGGATGTATTTCCTGATGATTTTTCTAATGTAGTTCTTAATAAATAAGATGATTTTACTATGGAAATAGTACATGATGCCAATCTATTTTCAAAACCACCCTATGAAATGGATTCAATTGGGTTATGAGAATTAAAAAAGAAATTACATGATTTTATGGATAAGGGTTTCATCCACCATAGCACTTATCCTTGGGGTTATCACATTCTATTTATTAAGAAGAATGATTTTTTCATGATACTTTTCATTTAGTATAGTGCACTCAATAACATCACTATTAATAATAAGTATTTTTTACCTTATATCAATGACTTGTTTGAACATCGCTGGGGTGCATAGAATTTTTCAAAGATTTGTCTCAGTTATGGGTATCACTTAATGAACGTGAAAGAGAAAGAAAATACAAGCATGAAATTCCATACTAGGTATCATCATTTTAGGTTTATGATCATTACTTTCAGGTTAAAAAAACGCAAAATAATTTTTATGGATCTAATAAATTGAGAGTTCCATGAGTATTTTTATAAATGTTTGGTTATATTTATCAATGATATTCTGGTATACTCTAAAATATATTAATATCATGAGAAACAAATAAGGATTTTTTTTAAAGATTAAAGTAAATTATGTTCTATGAAAATTATTTAAATGTCAGATTTTTCTGTTAAAAAATATTTTCTAAGGTGTGTTGTTTCTAAATATTGGATAAATTTTGATCATGATAAAATTAAAGTGGTGAAATAATGTAAATGGAATAAAAATTACAATGATATTAATTGTTTTTATGGAGTTTAGGGTTACTGCCAATGGTTTGTTGATATCTTTGATTACTTTTATAGCCCATAAACTATGTTAACTTGAAAACGATTTAAATTCATCCAGACAATGGAATTTGTGATTTATTTTGGTAAAAGAAAAAAATATTGGCAGATTATCTATTGTTATCTTTTCCAATTTGAAATATTGAATTTTATATTTATAGTGATGGTTACATGAAGGGACATAGTTGATTCATGATGAAGAATGATAGGCATATCTCCTATGCATCTCCTCAATTGAAACACCATGAAAAAAATTATCATACACATGAATTGGAGCTGGCTATAGTTTTTTTATTTAAAAATATGGATGCAACATTTATATGTTGAGAAATGTTAAGTTTATATTGACCATAAATGTTTAATGTATATATTCACTTAAAAATAGTTGAATATGAGGTAGGGAATATTGATGAAACTGATTGAGGACTATGGTTACACAATTAACTATCATCTAAGTAAACCAAAGAATGTAGTTGATGCCTTGAGTTGAAAATATAATGCATCATTTACTTTGTTATGAATGGAACATGGTCCTTTAGTTAATTATTTAATAAATATTGGCCTATAAATAATTTATGTAGAAACATTATCTATTTTGGATCATGTATCAGTGTATTCATATTTTTAAAAATGAATTAAGGAGGCTTGAATATAGTATTGTGGTTTTCATGAAAGAGTAAAATTTAATAATAAGGGTAAGTTTCTGAGTTTAATGTTGATAAAGAAAAATTTATAAAATATTTAAAGAGTTTTTTTGTTTTATGTGATTCGCAATTGATAAATGTGTTGTCAAGTGAATCTTGTATCTCTCCATTTTCTATTAATCCTGATAACACTGTGATATACATAGACCCTTGAGAATATATTTTTTGGATGTTATGAAGAATGATACAATTTATTTTACCACGAAATTTTTGAATTTTCAATAGGTTAAAATTGATTAAAAACTATCAAAATGGGTTCTTATTACTTTTTTTGGTTCTTGAATGAAAAATGGAGAATATATCAATGGATTTTGCTATAGTATTACCAAAAAATCTTGAGGTAATAATGAAATTTGGATTAATATTCATTATTTTACTAAATATGTTCATTTTATACCTATATAAGATATAATGTATCCGGATCATCTTTAAATACATTGTATTAATTAAATATTTAGGTTAAATAGATTTCTACTCTATATTGTATATAATCATGTTCTCTTTTTACATCTAATTTTTGGAAAGTCCATCAGAAGTAAATGGGTATTGAATTAAATTTCAGTACATCTTTTTATGTTTGATTTGATGATAAATCAAAGAATAACATTTATAATTTATAGAATATCATTTAATATTGTCCATTAGATTATCAGGGAAGTTGGGATCATCATATGTATTTATTTTAATTGTCTTATTTTAATAGTTTTCATTAAAGTAAACAAAAGGCATAGTTTGATTCAATATATGGAATATATTGTCGGACTCCAACATGATGGGATGTAGTTAGTGAGATGAAATTTCTTGGAATAGAATTGGTAGAAGAGATATTTGATAAGGTAAATATGATTTTTTTGAAAACAAGGATATCACATAGTAGTTAGAAGAGTTATATAGATCATCGGAAGGAAATATCTCTTGTTTGAGGTAACCAATCATGTCTTTATTAATGTATCTCGATGGAAAAGTTTCAATCATTTTTGAAGGAATGGAAAGTTAAGTCCATGGTTTATTAGACCATATGAAATTCTAGAAAAGGTAGGATTAGTTTTTTATAAATTATCCCTATCACTAATTTTATCATAGGTACATTCTTTGTTTCATGTTTAATTTTTTAGGTAAGTATCTACTTGATACATCTCATGTTTTGAGCCCTGAAGTGGTATAGTTTGAGGAGAATATCTCTTTTGAAGAAAATATGTTTTATATTTTATATCACATAGAATATTTATAGTTAAATAAGTTGATTTACTAGGTGAATTTTTTATGGAATAATCACATGATTGAGGAAGCAACGTGATAATGATAAAATACTATGACGGAAAAATACCCTCACTTGATTAATTGATTAATAAAATTAAAAGGATAAAATTACGAGAGGAGAAAGAATGTGGAAACCCAAATAATACAATAAATAAAATAATCTCGTGATTTATAATTATTAATTTTATATATTTATATTCATCACAGTTTCATAAATAATTTTATAAATGTTCTTTTTAAATGATTATTTTATTTAAATAAAATTTCTTCCAAAAATTACATGGATTTATTTAAAATAAAAATTTATTTATTTAATAAATATAATTTAGTAAAAAGGAATTCATTTTTTAATAATCATATAAAACATAAATTAGGATGTAGTTTTGGTATATTTCTAAAAAGATTGATATTTGGGTGAATAGTGAAAAATGTTACTTTTTTAAAAACATTCATTTCTGTTCCTTAGATAAAGTAATTTAAAAGTATTATTATATTTTATGTTTGGTTTTATGGTAATAAAAAGCTAATTTTATTAAAAATAATATAAATAATTCCACAGTAATCAATTATATGTATGATTTTTGTATAAATTCATTTTTATGCTAAAAAATGCAATTTTATAAAAACCAAGTTTCATTGCCTTTTGTGGAGTAATATTAAAATAGTTACTAGAGTTTATAATGTTTGAACCAAGAAAAATGGATTCCATTTTTTAGTTTATATTTTCAAATTTATTAATGATGCAAATTTCATTTTTGGTCATTAAGAATAATAACAATTGTAAAAATTCGTAAGCATAATAAATGGTAAATCGGGTTATTTAAGGTAAAAATTAAGTGATAAGGCTAAAAAATATTATCTTAATTATTATTGGATAATTTTATTTTGAAAATAATCACCTTATATTCAAAATTTTATTATTTTATCCAGTTTCCCAATATTAGGACTTTAGAATATCTAAATGTTTGAAAATTTTCAAGCGTGAAACTCCCATCACTTCTAAAATGGAACATCCTATCATCCCTTAATCATTCACTTTTAGCTGTATAGTTTAGCCAATACCTACCAAACAACTTACCCACATTCATCCACATTCCTTATTCTCAAAATTTCAATCCTAGAAGTCTTAACGTGTAATCCAATGGGATATATCCAAGGAGAAATTATAAGTCCTAACCGACCAATATAATTTTTATTATTATTTTAACTCCTTATATATTGTTTAATATTTATTAAATAATAACATATATATATTAAATAATAAATTTTATTATGATTATTTTACCACACTTTTCATCTCATTTTCCATCTTATTAGAAAAAAATATCATTAGCGTGTACAAGTTGAATACCACCTCTTCAAAGCATTGTGTTTCGTTTTTCATTATCACCTTATATGGTTGGTATTAAGGATGGAACTAATGAATATATATATACCATGTATAACATATTATCTATTTTTAAAAATTAAAATATTATCTAATTTATTTCTTTTACACATGTAATGAAATGAAAATGTTATTCATGTGTATATATGGACTACCATATCCATGAAATGACATGGTTCATTTCCATAACCTCCACACATGGTTGGTTTTAAAACAGTATCTAATGAATAAATATGATAAATATAACATTTTTATCATTATGGAGATTATGTAAACATAACCCTTTGACCACATTCAACACCCTGATGTGGTTTTGAGGTTATAAATTGAACGACCGCAAAACATCCAACGTGAACTTGACCATTTTAGTAACTAAATAAAACATGGTAATAAATGAAATAAAAAGGAATAATAATATCTATATTAATTTTAAAATGGTTTTAAATAATTTATAAAACTAATATAATTTTATTATTCCGAACTTATACAATAGATGAAGCTAAAAGAGACATAAGGTAAGGTACTTTTCTTTAAAACCACATTTAAAATTATTCTTTCCAGATATTTTTATTACATGTCCATGTTCTTTAAAATGATTCAATAATTTTAATTTTTATACATTATAGAATTTTAAGTTTCAATTTATACTAATTTTGACTTTATTTTTAATGGTTTAAAATGTAATGTTTTTAATATTTATTGAACAGAACATTTTGAAATTTTTTACCAAATAAAAAAAATAATGTTTTAATACCTATACTGCTTGACAGATTTTTACCACAATTATAACCATTATTCTTTATTAATATTATTTTAAAAGTTTCCATGGTTATTTTAAAATAAATTATTTCTCTAGATATGTTTTGAATTTTTAGTTTAAAAATAGATCCTAAGGAAAGAGAAACTTTTTCTCATATTTATGAGTTAATTGAAAGTGTTATTTTCTATGGGTGTGATTTCAATTTCAAATGGTATTTTTGATTAATGTTAAAGATATATTTGTTTTACTAATTATATGGTTCTTAGAAATTTTATATGAATAATGGGTGAGTTTTAAATAACTCTCTTGATGGGTGATCTCGATATAGCCGTCAAATACACTGGGTAACGTGTCAAAGATTATTTGTTATATGTTACTCTTAAGATATATGGTAATTATTCATTTTGTAGATTCCTTTATATGGATTATTATAAAGGATAATGTAATTATAATATCTCAAGTTACCAACATGATATGATTTTAATGGTTTATAATGGAAATATTTTGATTGAAAAAAGGTATTAAAATGAGATTATGATTTTAAAGAATGTTTATAACATTTTTTATAAAGTGGAAGGATTTTTTTTTCATGGAAAGGTATTCATGATTTTTCTTTTTTTATAAGAAAACCGTATGATTATGATTTTTCCTTTATATAAAATGTTTCATGAATAATATTATGATATTAATTTATTTTCATCGATATGTAAATGGATATTTGAGATGAAATGGTTATTAGGAAAAAGGCAATCTTTCTTATAGATTTTTCTACTTTACAAATGGAATAATAGGATTATTTTATTTTATGTACCTTATATAGATTTTTTTCTGAAACATTCTTTTCAATTTATTTGTCACAGGGTTTATGAATGGTTAGAATGGGTAATAAATTTAGAGTTATATATTTTGGATTTACCTTAAACAAAAAAAGTGTATATTTATAAAGAACTATTTTTTTTGTAAATAACAGCTAATATGAGGAAGATTCCACTTTTTATGTAATATTTTAACTAATTGTAACACCCTGATGTTTTAGGAGAAGTATATTTTTTTATGTACTATGTTATACACAAAGTAATATTTCACTTCACACAACACTAGCTTGGCTTGCGTTACATGCAATCACGACCTTCCTCGATAGCGTGTGAAGTACGCAATACTGAGTTTCACTAAACAACGATATATTATTATAATATTATGAAGTAGTTGTTATGAATAGTATTAACTAAATTTTAAATTTTATAACATTATAAATCATCTAACACATTTTCTAGAATGAGGTATAAAACAAAATCAGTTTTTCGGATAAAAGAAGTATTTTTCAAAAAATGCAGTTTTACCGCTTTTTGATGGCACACACATTTTAAATCTAGTTTTTGACATGTTTATAAGTTCAATATGACAAAATAATATTCTTCTTTGGAATCAGGATATATAAATTTACTTTCGATAAATTTTTCATATTATTCTGGTAACTTTCATATTTTGATGAATAGTAAAAACACGCTATATTTTAATCGAAAACAACTTTTTTCATCGCAATAATCAATATGGATATATTATCATTTTAATTGGTTTTAAAGATTAATTAGAATATGTTTTTACCATTTAATCCAATGTTGGTCATTGGAATTAATTTCATATTGAAATTGGACATAAACAAGTAATGATCTTTTGATAGTTATTGTTTCTTAAAAACACGCTATTTGTTTTGATAACGGGAATTACATTTAAAATTAATTAATTCCACCTCTATGTTTTGAATTTGGAAAAATAGAAATCATTTTTTAATTTGGTATATCAAATATAACTTAGGCTGAATGTTTGGTATTTTTCTGAAAAACATCAATTTTTGATGAATAGTGAAAACACTGAGTTTTTGGTTAAAACCAACTTTTTATTTAAATAATAATTTATTTGATTTAAATTTATATTAGGTCAAAATAGATACATAATACTTATATAAGTTCAATGAAATTAATTGGAATCATTTTATAATAATTTAAGATTTATAAAAAATTGTATTGAACTTTTCATCGTCTTTTACCTACCTCCTAGGAGCATTTGTAATTGTTCATAAAACATAATTTTACCGCTTCTGTGAGTTGAATTTCAAAAATCCGAAAGATTCGGTTAATATCAAGAAGTAAAATGTGGTTAAATTAGATAAAAATTATTTTTGGTGAATAGCAATTTTTTATTTTATTTACCACGGTTAAAGGTAAATAGGGTAATTCAAGGTTAAAAGAATATTATAATAATTCAAAATTATCTTAACACTTGTCCAAACCTTATTGAATGTGTAATGTCTGACCATGGGCATCCTTGGGTAGATTTTGGGACCCCATGGAGCCACTTATGAAAGACAATGACACATTAGATTAATTAATTTAATGTAAAGACAATATTGGCATTAACAAAGAATTCTTTAGTAATTAAATTTTCTTACGGGGCTATAAAAATTATATTTTATACTATAAATATTCATTAGAAATCTAAAACTATTTCCCACATGTTTGTATTTGTTTTACAATTTTTAGACATCAAATAAATTAAATTATTTTTGACATAATAATGATGCAGTATTTACCTTATTAATAAATGATTTCAATAAATAAGATTTTAATGATTAAAATATTTTACAAAACATGTCCAATTCTGATTGGATAATTTTATTTCGACCATGAGTAATCTTATCTTCATCTTTAATTATTTTTGGACCTTTTGAAACCGAATATATGTTTATAATAAAATAATATTTCCACACTTTCCAAAGGTGCCCCTCTCCTCCTTTATAAAAGGGAACCTCCTCCCTCTCCCCCTCACACCACATTGATCATTGAATCTCGGACAAAACCTGCCCATTTCACTTCCCCACTTCTTTAGAAACCTACTAGAGGTATTGGTATTCTCAAAAGACCAACTATAGTTCCCTAAAACAAAGTTTAAAGGATGCACTTCGAAGAAGAGGTAATACCTTCTACCGTTTTCTTCAAGTTCCACTCTTCTTATACTACCTCTTCTTTAGTTATTTCATTATGAGGTAATAACATCAGTATACCTCATATACTGATATGTTATTATAAATATTAAACAACCCAATTTCATCTCTTATCCATCCTATGGTAAAAAAAAATCACTGCGCGTGCATACATATGGAATACCGTCTCCACGCCGTGGTGTAATATGTTTTCCACCACCAACTTACATGGATGGATATAATGGTGTAAATAAATAACTATATCTGGTTATTGTAAATTGGTATTAATAATGAAATATTATACATACACTTCAATACAATTCCACGATCATAAGAATGATATCATCGCTCGTGCGTACGTACGGCCTACCGTCTCCACAATGTGATGTGACTCGTTCTATATGATCTTCATTGAATAATGATTATATAAATGAAATGAATAAATTAATATGATATATATTACACTAATAACATTCTGTAAATGATTTATCTATATCCTATAAAGAATAATAATAATTTATTCGACAAAACACGCATAAGAACATAAAGAAATAATCACCCGAATAATAAGTAGCAATGAAATATTACTACTAAGAAGATACAAATATGACCATATATGATATCATAACAATGAATATTATTCTTTAATAAGTAAATTAACATTATTTAAACCATATTACAGGAGGTTTGGATTCATACGAAGCATATCAGACCTAAGGTAAGGGAAAATCTCACAATCTCATTTTTTTCCGAGATTGTTTGTACTTTGGTATTTACTGGGGTGTATTTTATCATCCACATCCATTTTTCCTCAATAGGTAATATTATTTCCATCCTCCTACAATTTTTTAAATCCAATTTTACACTTTGGTGAGTTTTTAGTAAATGATATGAAAGGAATCTTTTGTCATTTTTCGTACGTGGTACTTTTTGACTTTTCCTACCAAAGTACAAGAAGAATGTTTTTTTAACGTATACAGCATGAATGGATTTTTAGAGCATTATTTCCATGAAGATTAATTTACAATTTTTCAAGTTTATTTTTAATCAACTTATTTTAGTTTAAAATTATATGACATTTTATGAAAGGAAAATGTTTTTGAAGTAGAAAGGATATTTTCCTCAAGAATGGAGTTCAAGTGTTTTATCAAAATTATTTTCCATCTAAGATATTATAGGGTTATGTTTCTATCCCTATTTTTACATTGATTTGATTATGTTATGATGGAATAATTTTTATGAAGTCCTTTTTATCTTGTATGGATTATGTTACGATGGCACAATATTTAAAAATCCCATTTTTATTTGGGTTATGCTATGATGTATGCTTTATGATCTTGTGGAACACATAAGAATGGTATCATTATGAGATGGGTGGGACCTATATCTCCCTCCAATTCATTGGGTAATGATTTTTATCTCATGAGATAGACATGGCTGGAAAGGAAAGTTAAACCAGTTCAGTGATACAGGACTCGGACGAGGAGTGAACTCGGTTCAGTAATGGACTTTGTCCTCTATGATGGTCTTGGAAATGAGCCTTAACAAATATGAAATGATTTTCTATGATTACATGTGTATGAAACAAATTTTTATGTTCTAAGGTATGATTATTTGGGATTACTTTTCATTACTACTATTTATCCCATGACATGAAATTATGACCTCTTTTGCAGGTTAATATTTTCAAAATGTTATGTTCTTATGAATATGATATGACTGATATTACTTTTTTTACCCTTACTGAGCATTTGAGATCACCCTTTTGTATAATTTATTTTCCCTATGTCAGGAAGAAGGATATTATGTATGATATTCCAAAAGGGACTCTAGATATGATGAAATAAACGGAAGACAATGTAGTTGATTTTATGAACCAGTTGTTTATGTTTTCCTGTTTCTAAGGACAATATACCTATACGGTCCTTTCATGGTATTGTTATATGTTCTAATAAGTATGATTCATCACTGAGGTATTAACAATGTATGTAATGTATGGGTTGTTATAGTTGGTATTAGAGGAAATGTATAGTCAACCTTTAGAAACTAGAATGTGAAAGCCTTAGTAAGAACCCTAAGGATAAGTCTAAGCATAGAACACAATCATAGTGTTTTAGAAATGGCCATGAATAACCTATGACAATACCTTATGTGTGAAATTTTATTCTTTATTATGTGGTTTTCCTGTTATGATTAGAGTTTCTCACACTATGCTTCTTGGTTTTAGTCAACGGCTGGAACCCTAAGGAACACTGTTAATGATGAATGCGATGGGAAATGAAATGATTATCCCCTTGAGCAACCAAATGTTATGGGAGCTGGAATGAAAATTGTGTAGCCATGCTCACACAACTTTCTCAAGCTATAAACCATGTAGGACTTCCAAATGAGAAAAGGAAGAAGGAAAAATCTGTTGAATCCTTTATGAGGCAGTATCCACCTTCATTCAGCAGGTCTTTTGATCCATTAGTAGCTGAACAATGGATTAGTACCACTAAAAAGATATTTTTAGTTCTATAATGTTCTGAACATGACAAATTCATCTTAGTAGTGTATCGTTTGTAAGGTGATGCTGATCAATGGTGGAATTTTATCAAGAATACGAGGTAAAGAGATGAAATTGAGTCCATGGAATGGGACGAGTTCAAGAACTTATTTTTCAATAAGTACTTCCCTCGTTTTCAACGAACAAAGATGGGGAAGGAGTTTCTTGAATTGAAGCAAAAGGATGATGAATCGGTTGGTACCTACAAAGCTAATTTTACAAGACATGCAACGTATGATTTCCGAATTATTATCCAACCTGAGAGTAAAATCGATCGTTTCTTTAGTGGCTTAAAACCAAGTCTTCGAAGGGTGTTAGTCATAAGGGAATTCCATAGCTATTAAGAAATTTTTCGATGTGATCTCAAGGTTGAGATAGAGATTGGAGTAACTCATCAGTCATATGGGTTTGATAAGAAGAGGAAAATGGAATTCAAAGGAAAATCTAAAGACCACACTGAAAAAAAGATGAGTTTTCTTTTATGCTCAAATTGTGGAAGGAAACATGGAGGGAATTGTCTTAAAGAGACATGAAAATGTTTTAATTGTGGAAAATAAGGTCATCGGGAAGTTGAATGTCGAAATAATGGGAAGAAGATGTCTAATTATGCAAACAAAAAAAGGGATACACAGAATGCACCTCCTACACTTCAATGTTTCAAGTGAAAAGAGATGGGGCATTATGCCAATCAATGCCCAAATCCAAGGGTTGTTGATGATGATCGATGTCAACAAACTCTTAAGGCCAAAGACTAAGGAAAGTCACATGCAATTACTATCGGCGATGTGGAGTACGATAATGAAGTGGTGAAAGGTACACATATCATCCACTCTAAAGTAGCAAATGTTTTATTTGATTATGGATCCACCCACTCTATTATTTCTGAATAATTTTCTAAGGGTATCGTTGTATTACCTCAATAATTAGATCTTGAGTTAGCTATGACAACTCATAATGGCACAACGGTCGCATCAAAAGTTTATAATTCTTATCCGATTGAAGTTTGTGGGAAAGGGATTCCTGCAAATCTAGTGATCCTTCCTATAGTGGAATTTGATGTGATTCTTAGCATGGATTGGATTTCTTTATACGGAGCTCATATCAATTGTCAAAGAAGGGAAATCACATTTAATATTCCAGATCAATCTATGATCGTCTATCGATGAAAGGATGAATATAACCTTCTAGAGGAAATTTCTTCCATCTTATGGGTCTTGATTCCAATAAATAAAGGTTATTTATCTCAAATTGTTGGTGAGAAACTCACGATTAATAATATACCCATTGTACGGGAGTTTGATGATGTCTTTCCGGAGGAATTGTTGGGTCTTCAACCAAATCGTGATGTTGATTTTTAATAGAACTCGTACCGGGTGCATTGCCTATTTCAAAGACACCTAATAAAATGGCACCAATTGAGTTGCAGGAATTGAAGAAGAAACTCCAATAGAATCTTGATAAAGGATTCATACGCCCTAGTGTGTCACCTTGGGGAGCACCTGTTCTGTTTGTTAAGAATAAAGATGGATCAATGAGACTTTGCATTGATTATCGAGAACTTAACAAGATCACGATCAAGAACAAATATCCTATCCCGCACATTGATGACTTATTTGACCAATTACATAGAGCTCAATACTTTTCCAAGATTGATCTTCGTTCAGGGTATCATCAATTAAGGGTCAAAATGAAGGATATACCAAATATGGTTTTTCGTACAATGTATGGACACTATGAATTTATAGTGATGCCATTTGGTCTTACTAATTTTCCTCCTATCTTCATGGATCTGATGAATAGTGTCTTTAGAGACTATCTTGATCAGTGTATGGTAGTCTTTATAGATGATATTATTGTCTATTCAAATAGCAAGGAAGAACATGAAGATCACATGATAATTGTATTGAAGACTCTGAGAAAGGAGAAGCTTTATTCCCAATTTTCCAAGTGTGAATTTTGGCTTCAAAAAGTTTCATTTTTGGGTCACATAGTCTCAAAATAGAGGATATCTGTGGATCCCGCAAAAACAGAGGTTATCAAAAGATGGTTGAGACCAACAACAGTAACTGAGATCCGAATTTTTCTTGGTTTGGCTCGATATTATCGACGTTTTGTGAAATATTTTTCACAATTATCTAACCCACTCACAAGGTTGACTCGAAAAAGAGTTATGTTCGTGTGGACGGAGGAGTGTGAAGATAATTTCAAGGAATTGAAAAAAAGGTTATCCAGTGCACCTGTGCTCACACTACCTTGTAGTGGAGAAAGGTTTGTGATCTACAGTGACACATACATGCAGGGATTGGGGTGTGTTCTCATGCAAAGCGATATGGTGATAGCCTATTCCTCACTACAGTTGTAAATTCATGAGAAAAATCACCCAAATCATCATTTGGAGTTATCTGTGATAATCTTTGCATTAAATATTTGGATTCATTATCTTTATGGTGAAAGGTGTGATATTTATATTGATCCCAAAAGTTTAAATTATATTTTCACACAAAAGGAGTTGAATATGCGCCAAAAAAGTTGGTTGGAGCTGATTAAGGATTATGACTGCTCAATTCATTATCACCCTGGGAAAGAAAACAAGGTGGCAGATGCATTAATTCAAAAAGACCATGCTAGCTTATCCATGATGAGGATCTCAAAAGATCCAATATTTATGGATTTACAAAGGATGGATCTTGGAATTATAATGGAAGGTAAAAAATCTTATCTTTCTCAAATGAATTTTCAACCATCTATACATGTGAAGATTAAATAGGTACAAAAATAAGATGTAGAGTTATAAAAGAAGGTGAGAAATATTCCTAAATTAAACCTTGATTGTGATGGGATAATAAGGATCAGGAATCGGGTTTGTGTTCCTCCCATACCAGAATTAAAGAAGGAGTTACTGGATGAAGCTCATAGTTCTTGATTTTCTATTCATGCTCGAAGCACGAAGATGTATAGGGACTTGAAAGAGTACTTGAGGTGGGATGTCCTGAAAAGAGATGTGGCTGAATATGTCTCTTGATGCTTGGTTTCTCAGCAAGTTAAAGCTAAGAGACATAAGTCTAAAGGTATGTTACAACCATTACCCATACCGGAATAGAAATGTGAAAACATCACTATGGACTTTGTCACTGGACTTCCTAAAACATCCAAAGGTAATAATTCTATATGGGTTATAGTTGATCATCTTATGAAGTCGGCACACTTCATTTCTATTAGGGAATATTTCTCTCTGTATCAAATTCCAAGGATATATGAAAAGGAAGTGGTAAGATTGCATGGAGTACCACTTTCCATTATATCTGATCGGGATCCTAGGTTTACCTTGATGTTCTGGCGAAGTCTTTAGCATACTCTAGATACAGAGTTGAGTTTCAGCACTGCTTATCATCCTCAAATAGACAGTCAATCTGAGAGGACAATTAAAACTCTAGAATACATGTTAAGAGCTTTCTCTTTTTATTTCAAAGGTGGTTGGGATCAACACCTACCATTGGTGGAATTTTACAATAATAATAGCTTTCACTCCAGTTTTTAGATGGCTCCTTATGAAGCTCTCTGTGGAAAGAAATGCAGAACTCCAACTTGTTGGGATAATGTTGCGGAAAGAAAGCTATTAGGACCTGATCTTGTTGATGAGATGGCAGAAAAATTCCGATCTATTCAACAACACATAAGAGCAGCTCAGAGTCGAAAAAAATTTATGTCGACAACCGAAGAAAAGACCTAGAGTTTGAAGTGGTTGATAAAGTGTTCTTACGAATATCTCCTTGGAAGAGAGTAATGAGATTTTGGAAGAAGGGATAGCTGAGACCTAGCTATATCGGTCCTTTCGAAATACCAGATCGTGTTGGGAAGGTAGCTTATCGATTGGAGCTTCCAATTAATCTCTCCCAAGTTCATGATGTTTTCCACGTATCTGTCCTGAGCAAGTATATACCCGATCCTTCACATGTACTAAGCTCAGAAATTGTACCGCTGGAGCAAGATATTTCTGATGAAGAAGAGCCGATAGAGATTCTGGATCGTAGTGAAAAAGTTATACGGAACAAGACCACTCGCTAGATGAATGTTTTATGGAGGAACCACCAATTAGAAGAAGCTACATGGGAGCTTGAGGATATGATGATGGAGAGGTATCCTCATCTGTTTGTTACGAAGTGATGAATTTCGAGGGCGAAATTCATTTTAACGTGGGTAGAATGTAACACCCTGATATTTTATCAGAAGTATATATATTTTTTATGTATTATGTTATACGCAAAGTAATCTTTCACTGCACACAACACTATCTTGTCTTGTGTTACACGCAATCACGACCTTCCTCGATATCATGTGTAGTACGCAATACCGAGTTTCACTAAACAACGATATATTCTTATAATAATATGAACTAGCCGTTATGAATAGTATTAACTGAATTTTAAAATTTATAACTTTATAAATCAACTTACACATTTTCTAGAATGAGGTATAAAAACAAAATCAGTTTTTCAGTTAAAAGAAGTATTTTTCCAAAAATGCAGTTTTACCACCTTTTGATAGCGCACACATTTTAAATCTAGTTTTTGACATGTTTATAAGTTCAATTTGAAAAAATAAAATTCTTATTTGGAATCAGTATATAAAATTTTACTTTGGATAAAATTTTCATATTATTCTGGTAACATTCATATTTTGATGAATAGTAAAAACACGCTATATTTTAATTAAAAAAAAATTCATCACAATAATTTATATGGATAGATTATCTTTTTAATTGGTTTTAAAGTGTAATTAGAATATATTTTTACCATTTAATCTAATTTTGGTCGTTGGAATTAATTTCACTTTAAAATTTGACATAAACAAGTGATGATCTTTTGATGGTTATTGTTTCTTAAAAACACGCTTTTTGTTCTGATAACGGGAATTACATTTAAAATTAATTAATGACACTTATATGTTTTTAATTTGGTAAAATAGACATAATTTTTGAATTCATAATTTCAAATATAGCTTAGGCTGAATTTTTTGTTATTTTTCTGAAAAACTTCAATTTTTGATGAATAGTGAAAACACAGAGTTTTTGGTTAAAACCGACTTTTTATTTAAATAATAATTTATTTAATTTCAATTTATATTAGGTAAAAATAGATACATAATACTTATATAAGTTCAATGAAATTCATTTGAATCATTTTATAATAATTTATGATTTATAAAAAATTGTATTGAACTTTTCACCATCTTTTACCCACCTCCTAGGAGCTTTTGCAATTGTTCATAAAACATAATTTTACATCTTCTATGAGTTGAATTTTGAAAATCTGAGTGACATGGTAAATATCAAGGAGAAAAATTTGGTTCAAATAGATAAAAATAATTTTTGGTGAATAGTAACTTTTTACTTTTATTTACCACGGTTAAAGGTAAATGGGGTAATTCAAGGTTAAAAGAATATTATAATAATTCAAAATTACCTTAACACTTGTCCAAACCATATTGGATGAGTAATTACCAACCATGGGTATCATTGGGTCTATTTCGGGACCCCATTGAGCCACTTATGAATGACAATGACACATTAGAATAATGAATTTAATGTAAAGACAGAATTAGCATTAACAAAAAATCCTTTAGTAGTTAATTTTTTCAAGGGGCTATATAAATTATCTGTTAGAATATAAATATTCATTAGAAAGGTAAATTTATTTCCTACAAGTTGGAATTTTTTTATAATTCTTAGACATCAAATAAATTAAATTATTTTTGACAAAATAATGATGCAGTATTTACCTCATTAATAAATGATTTAAATAAATAAGATTATAATGATTAAAATATTTTCCAAAACATGTCAAATTCTGATTGGATGATTTTATTTCAACCATGAATCATCTTATCTTCATCTTTAATGATTTTTGGATCTTTTCAAACTGAAGATAAGTTTATAATAAAATAATATTTCCACACTTTCCAAAGGTGCCCTTCTCCTCCTTTATAAAAGGGCACCTCCTCCCTCTCCTCCTAGCACCACATTGAGCCTTAAAGCTCAGCCAAACCCTTCCCATTTCACTTCTCCACTTCCTTATAAACCTACTAGAGGCACTCGGCTTCTCAAAATACCAACTCTAGTTCCCTAAGAGAATGTTTAAAGGAGGCACTTCGAAGAAGAGGTAATACATTCTACAGTTTTCTTCAAGTTCCATTCTTCTTCTACTCCTTCTTCTTTAGTTGTTTCATTATGAGGAAATAACATAAGTATACCTCATATACTGATATTTTATTATAAATATGAAACAACAATATTTCACCTCTTATCCATCCTACGGTAAACAAAATCACCGCGCGTGTGTACGTACGGAATACCGTCTCCACGCCGTGGTGTAATATGTTTTCCACCACTACCTTAAGTGGATTGATATATTGGTGTAAATAAATAACAATATATGATTATTGTAAAGTGGTATTAATTCTGAAATATTATACATACACTTCAATACAATTCCACGATCATGGGAACCATATCATCACTCATGCGTACGTATGGCCTACCATCTCCACGATGTGATGAGACTCGTTCTGTATGATCTTCACTGAATAATAATTATATAAGAGAAATTAATGAAAGAATATGATATATATTACACTAATAAAATTTTTTAAATGATCTATTTGTATCATATAAAGAGGAATAAGAATTTATTCGACAAAACATGCATAAGAACATAAAGCAATAAACACCCAAATAACAAGTAGCAATGAAATATTACTACTAAGAATATACAAATATGACCATATATGGTATAATAACAATGAATATGATTATTTAATAATTCAATTAACATTATTTAAACCATATTACAGGAGGTTCGGATTCATACGAAGCATATCGGACATAAGGTAAGGGAAAATCTCAAAATCTCATTTTTTTTCCATGATTATTTGTACTTTGGTATTTACTGGGGTGTATTTTATCATCCATATCCATGTTTCCTCAATATTTAATATTATTTCCATCCTCATACAATTGTTTAAATCCAATTTTACCCTTCGGTGAGTTTTTAGTAAAAGATATGAATGGAATATTTTGTCGATTTTCATAGGAGGGACTTTTTGACTTTTCCGGCCAAAGTGCAAGAAGAATGTTATTTTAACTTATACAGCATGGATGGATTTTTAGAAAATTATTTCCATGAAGCTTAATTTACAAGTTTTAAAGTTTATTTTTAATCAAATTCTTTTAGTTTAAAATTATATGACACTTTAATAAAGGAAATTTTTTTGAAATATAAAGGATATTTTCCTCAAGACTGGAGTTCATGCGTTTTATCAAAATTGTTTTCCATATAATATAATATAGGGTTCTATTTCTATACTTATTTTTACATTGATTTGATTATGTTATGATGGAATTGTTTTTATGAAGCCCTTTGTATGTTATATGGATTATGATACGATGGCACGATGTTTAAGAAACCCATTTTTATTTGGGTTATGCTATGATGTATGATTTATGATCTTGTGGCACACATAAGAATGGTATCATTATGAGATGGGTGGGACCTATATCTCTTTTCAGTGCATTGGGTAATGATTTATATCTCATGAGATAGACATGGCTGGAACAACATGTTAAACCGGTTTAGTGATGCAGGACTGGAACGAGGAGTGAACTCGGTTCAGTAATGGACATTGTCCTCTATGATGTTCTTGGAAATGAACCTTGATTAATATGAAATGATTTTCTATGATTATGTGTGTATTCCACAAAGTTTCATGTTTTATGTTATGATTATTTGGGATTAATTTTCATTACTATGATTTATCCCATGACATGATATTTTGTCCTCTTTTTCAGGTTAATATTTTCAAAATGTTATGTTCTTATGAATATTATATGACTGATATTTCGTTTTTTTACCCTTACTGAGCATTTGAGCTCACCCTTTTGTATGTTTTCTTTTCCCCAGGTCAGGAATAAGGGTATTAAGTAGGATATGCCAAAAAGTGACTCTAGATATGATGAAATAAATGGGAGACAATGTAGTTGATTTTATGAACCAGTTGTTTATGTTTCCCAGTTTCTAAAGACACTATACCTATACGGTCCTTTCATGTTTTTTTATATGTTGTAATAAGTATGCTTCAACTCTGAGGTAATAACAATTTATGTAAAGTATGGTTTGTTATACTAATTCTATTCGTTTTTAAAATAAAAAGTTCTTATAAATGTGATAATGTTAAACCCTTATTATAAATCATGTAACTATGGGTTATTTAAGGAATTAGGTGTTACATCTCAGCTTAATGACATGGATATGAATATTTCAGAAGTTTTTCCTATTCATTTAATTATGAAATATCTCCCTTTTCTGTTTGGTCCTTTTAAAGTCAACTATAATAATAAAAGTGAGAAATGTAAAATATGTTAGTTAATAAACATGTTTGATCAAGAATATAAAATGTTAAATTTGGAATCTCTTAATAGTTCTCATTTCACCATTCAGGGAAAGAATAGAAATAAATCATATGGTAAGGAAATGAAGGTTGTTGTGAATAATAGGGTATGTTAATTTAGCATGAAGGGAGGTATTTATGGAACTAAGTCCCATGGATTACTTATGTGTCACTTATATTGTGCTAAAAGACATATTCCAGAGTACCCAAAATTTAAGGAAAGTCTCTACAATAAAGGAAATATACCATATTATGATTGCTATGAACCCTTTATTAAAAATGATCATTTTAATAAATTGTGGTTTTAAACTAGTGTGTGTGTGTGTCTTCATATAACATATTCTTTATAGGTATTTGGTTTCATAAGGTGTCTAAATAAGGGAGGTCAGTGCATTTTAGTAGGACATGGAAATAAAGTTTTATTAAAGTTATTGGAACTATTCATTTAATATTGAAGATTGGTTTCATTTTGGATTTAGAATTGACTAATTATGTACCATGTATTAATAGAAACCATATTTTAGTATCTCAACCTGAAACTTATGGTATTTCATTTGTGTTTGGTAATAAATGTTTCACTATTTCATTAGACTCTTAAGCCATTGAATCTGGTGTTTAAGAGGAAAACCACTATAAATAACGTTTGAATTCCTATTTTAATAAATCAATGGAATCTATGTGTAATATTAATTCATAACATACCTATGGAAAAATAAAAACAATGAGTGAAAACTCATCAAAATTGTGGAATGAGAATTTAGGCCATATATCTAGTTACATGATCGAACATCTCATTGAGGATGTAGTTATTCATCAACTGGATTTTTTTAATTAAAAAAATATATTAAATTCATTAACTTTAAATATGAAAATAGAAATAAATAAGGTACCATCAGGCATTAAGTACCATTAAAGTTAATTATGAATAATATTAGAGGTCCTTATACACCCATAATTAATGGGCACAAGTATCTCATTACCTTCATTGATGACCATTCATGTTATGGGTATATTTATCTTTTTATGATAAATATATGGATCTAGAGGTGTTCAAAACTTATAAATATTAAGTAGAGAACAAGTTAGTGTGTAAGATTAAATCTATTATGTATGATAGAGGAGGACAATATTATAAAAAATTATATGATTTTGGTCCCAACCCTCGGACATTGTTCTTTGTTTCCTCAAGAAAGAGGCATTGTTACTTGGGTTTATATAAAAACACACCTTTGTAGAATGGATTTATTGAGAGTTGAAATCATACCCTTATGAAAATGTTTTTGGGTATGGTATTCTAAATCACCTTACATTAGTTTTTATGGGTTAAGGATTTTAAGATATCTGTGATTATACTTATTAGGGTTCTTGATAAGTATATTCCTAAAACATCATATGAAATAAGGAAAGATTGGAAATAAAAATTGGCATATTTTCATGTATGGGGTTGTCCTATAGAGGCTAACATTTACAACTTAGATATTAGAAAAATCAACCCCAAGGACATACGTTTTCATTTTATTGGATATCTTGAATGGTCTAAAGGTTTCAAATTTCATTTCCAATCTCATTCCACAATGAATTTTAAGAATATATATGTTGTGTTTTAGTGTATTTAACAAATGCAGTAGTTTCACACCTCACATTGTTATCCCTGAGGAGTAGAATGATCATTTACATGATTTAATAACTCTTGGCCTACAAAAATCCACCTCTTTTGTTGGATATGTGGATCTAAATTAGGCTTTATATAATGTTATATACCATAATAGTGGACCTTCTCCAATTAAATCTCAAGGACTAGTACTTAGGAATTTAGAATGAGTGATAAGACCAATATTCTACGATTATTATATATATCAACAAGACTTTGATTTCTACATAGGAAGGGATCATAAATCCTTTAAATATGTTATTGTGAGAAAACAATCAACTCAATAGATTAAATCTACAAAGGATTAGATGAACTCAATGAAGGATAATGATTTTTGGGAACTTATAGACAAAAAAGGATCCAAAATTATTAGATCCAAAAGGGTTTTTAAAACCATATTTGATATTGACAAAATAGTAGAACATTACATGGCTCATTTGGTTAACAAATGGTTTATTGAAAGGGAATGTATTAATTATAGAGAGACCTTCTCTATTGTGTCAAAAAAGGATTCATTATGAATATTCATGGTACTTTTTCTCATTTTAATTTAGAGCTATATAAAATGGATGTTAAAACTAAATTATTTAAAGGTTACCTATATGAGGATGTCTACATGATAAAACTAGAAGGATTTAATATTGAGGGTAAGTGAAATATAGTATAAATTATTAATAAATACATCTATTTACATAATAAAGGCTTTGAATAGTGGTAATTAAAATTTTATGATATAATTGGTGAATTTGGTTTTAAAAGAAAATTTAGAAGACCGGTGAATGTTTATGAAGGTACGTGGTAGCAAGTTCACCAACTTAATACTTTATATAGATGAAATACTTATTAAAATATATGAAAATGTTTTTTTCTAAGAAATTATACATGAAAGATCTAGGTGAATCCTCTTTCAAAATAGGCATTGAGATTCATCAAGATAAGTATCATTGATTTTCTATATTATCCTAAAAGTCCTATATTTTAAAGGTGCTTAAGATATTTAATGTGATTGTTTATTCCTCATCTACTTCACCGGTTTTTAAGGGTGAAATATATAGCCTATCACAGTGTCCCATGATCCAATTAGCACTTGATGAGATTGAGTAGATTCCCTATTCTTTACTTGTTAGAGGCCTCATGTATGCTCAAGTTTGTATACAACCAAATATCACATATATTGTTTAAATGTATGGATGTTACCATATTAATCCAAGAATGGATCATTTGGAGGATATATGTAAGTTAATGCGTTATTTATAAGGTATAAAAAAATTTAATCTTGTTTATAGGAAATAATATATTCATGAAGTAATTGTCTATACAAACATTGATTACTCCAGATGTATTGATACTATAGATTCAACTTCATACTATTTTTTCATGTTATTTGGTGCACCTATTTCATGAAAAAGAAAAAAACAGTCTCATTTAGAATCTTCTACTATAGAAGATAAATTTATAGCGTGTTATGAAATGAAATTTTATGGTATGTTGATTAATAACTTCCTTATGGGACTTCATATGGTTAATATTATCTATTAACCATTGAAGAAGTTTTTTGAAAATAAGTCTTCAATTTTAATTTATAAGAACAATAATTGAAGTAGTTACTCCACGAATAGTTTCAGGAAATATCTAGTTGTAAAAGAAATAATTGAAAATCAATCAACAACCATAGATCACATTAAGTCTAGTGTTATGCGTATGGATGCAATAAAAAATATTTTCCACCAAAAATATTTTGTGAACACATTAATACCCTGAGATTATCCTATGGCTTTAATTTAGATATAGCATTATGATTTGGATATTTGATATTTTGATAATGTAATATTGGGAATTAAGGATTTTTAATGTCTTCTTGTTTTTATATATATTTAATTTTCATTTTATGATTAATCATTATGGAAAAAATATTATTATATAATTCATGAATAAATTTGATGTTATTTATAGTTTATTCATGATCTTATGTTATTCTAACAAATGTTGTAAATGTTAATGAATTTTTGACCAAGGAATGAGTCTATAAAAGTTATTTTTATATTTTTTCATGATTCAGTTCATTGATTTATATGAATAGGGTTATTATCATGGGATATAATCCTACTGGTAGTTACTAGTTATTAGGCTATTTATATCCTTTGGCCGTATGGGAGAATGTTGAACTCAACATGATCCAATATATACTTTGGATTGTCGAATTAAATTATTCATAAATTGATAAAGGATTGATAAATTAATATATCCAAATCGAAATAACTTGAGGATTAATTTCTATACCTTGATGGATGGGCTAATAATTGTATTTGATATGGGACAATTGAACCACTTATTCTATTTTTTATGATGCAAATCAGGGATATCAAGGAATTCTATAAACATATATCTTTCCCAAAAAACAAACTTATAATAACATTACCCCATGTTTTCTCCTTTTCCTCTGAAGATAAAACCCCAACCCTAAAACATAAAAGGACTCGATATTCTCTTATAGAGCATAGGGGTGAATAATTTTCTTAATTACATGGATGTGTTCAATCCATGATTGGTTTTTCTTTGAGTTTTTTGTTTTTATATTTGATAATATCCACATATATGTTATGAATTTTTTAGATTTTTTTTTGTTTTCAATCACATGATACTTGATTCAATATAGTGCTTCTAATTCATACCAAGGATCTCATTAATTTCAATTTAAGTATGAAAACAAAATAAAAAAGGTAGCTTGGTGGAATAATGTGAACCTGGTTTTATTTTTTCTTATCTATATTTTTGTAGCTAAAATAAACCAAAACAATTCCCTATATATCATCAACACATGTACCACAACTCAATTACTATTCTGATTCAATTCTCTGATGATAGAATAGATGATCAACGTTCTTGAAACTCTCATAGGATCATCAAAAGATCAAGTGATCAATCCCTTAACTTGGATCAATTCATTCTTGATCATTATCGCTGTAGAAGCTTGAGGGGAGGGATAAGGGGAGGGGTGGACTCCAAATTCATGAAAATGGACCCCCATACTTTTCATCACTCAAATTGTTCTTAGACAGTTTATTTAACTATAGAAAATTTTACTTCGGATCTTTGACAAATTAAACCTCAAAAACAGGCCCAATTCTCCATGAATAACCTGCTAAAAGTGTTTTGTATGAAAAAAACACATAACCACTCACATGCAACATCAGTAAATTCCATTTAATGAACCACTATCCATTAACTCAATAGATTCATCCTATAATTATTTAACAAACCTTGAATGTGTATTGTTTGTTCGAAAACTAAAACTTTATCATATTCACATTACAAATTGAATAACTTAAATAATTAATAAAAAAATTAATTACTCTTATTAGAAAATATTATAATTGAATTTAATTTATTTACCTACAATCATTCACATGGATGTTCAATCTAAAATAGAAATGGTGTTTAATGTATATTTTTAGCTGTGATCTTGAAAACTGTTGCTAATTTTATAGTATTTAATTTTATAGGGGTAGTTTTATAAAATCGTTGCTAATTTAAAATTCTTTATTAAAAACTGTCATTATTTAGTGGTGATTCTTTTATGGGGGTTTTTCTTTTGTGTTGATTCTTTTTTTTGTAGTTTAAATAGCCACTAAATATCGAAAGACTGTTTTTTATTTTATTTTTTATATTTTTTTAATAAATATTTTGTAAATTTTATTTCTAATTTATAATTATTTATTATTTATTACATATTATAACTTATTAATATTATTATTTATTTATTATTAACTATTAATTTTAAATTGTTAATAATTTATAAATATTTACTATTTAATAAAAAAATTAACAATTACCAATGGATAATTATTAATTATTGATTATTCACTTAATGTTGTTTATTAACTACTTATATATATTCTAATCCTGATCCTGCATCAACATATCCCATATATTGGTGTATTTTTCATTCAAGGAATTGTGTAATAGAGGGTTTTCTGTGTGGAGGTGATACAGATCTAGGGGTGGTCTGTGTGGTTGAATTTGCTCCACAACCGGTGAGTGATAAGAATATTGGTAATGTTCCAGCATTGAGAGGTATCGGGAGGAGGTTGTATTGTGGTGACAATGATGGGGATGAATGTCTACAATGAGTGATTTGTGTGAATCCTTATTGGCCATTTAAGAGGCTTCCCTAGTGTTGTTTTCAGCCATGATGATGCAAGTATTTAGGGGGGGAGGCTTGTGTAGTGGAGGGCCAACTCAGATGCGAACAAGGACTGAGGAAATGGCCACCTGGAGGACCTAAGGGGAAATTATCATGGAATTATTCGAGTCGAAAGACAAACCACAAGCACTTAGACTATTAATACAACTAGAAACTCTAATATGAAGACGTTATTAGAAGGTTGAAGTCCGACCGGAGAATTAGATCCTTGGGCACATAAGGGTCACACCCTACTGGAAGACAACAATGATCCTGATGATTATGATGAGAGAACATCGAAAAAGGCCCAAAACCTAGAGGTGGGGTCTTCATCCGAGAGGTAGGGGTGGTGGAAAAGTTTCTTTGGGTAGATGAATAACATTTTCTTGTTTCATGGGAAGTTGTTTGTTTTTCTTTTTATGGTAGTGGTTTATCACAATAATTCCACATGTCATCTCCCAATTTATAGGTTTTCTTCTTTTTAATAAATAAACCATGGGTTTTGATTACCAAACTCATGGTTTGAGACCGTATTTGATTAATTATTAATTAAATATATGTTTATATTTATATATATATTTATATATATTATGTGGTTATATATTTATATAATTATATGTATATATATATATATATATTAACATGTGTATATATATATATATATATATTTATAATTACACTCGATCTAATATATATATATGTGTGTGTGTGTGTGCGTGTGGGTGTGTGCATGTACTCATATATATTTATGTAAATTTATTTAATGTTGTATATATTTATTGATATCTATACATATTTATGTGTATTTATGTATATTTATGTATATATATATATATATGTTTATATATGTGTGTCTGTATATATATTGTGTCTGTATTTATGTATCATTATATGTGTTTGTATATATATAAAATTATTTGTAATCATATATATATATATGTATATATATATATTTATATATATTAATGTATATTAATGTATAATTTTATATATTTATGGACATTTATTTGTATATATGTATATATTTTTATATTAATATATAATTATCTATATTATTAGATATTTATAAATATTCATATGTATTTATGTTTATATATATTTGTGAGCATTTATTTGTATTTATATATAATTATATTTAATAATATATATATATATATATCTAAATATATTTATGATAATTTATTTATATTTACATATATAGATAATTATATGAATTTATGTATATTTATATGTATTTATATTTATTTTTATTTATACTTAGTTATATATATTATGTCATTATATATATACATATAAGTATTGATATATATAATTTTGTAAATTTATTTATATTTATATATAGAGAGATATTTATATTTATTTATGTATATTTATATACATTAATATATATTATATCTATATATATACATATATTTATATATATTTATATTTTTATATGTTTGTATTTATAAATTATGAATAAACATTTGTACACAAATGTATGCATTTTCATGTACTTATTAGTGTATATATATAAGTATATTAATGTTTTTTAGTCATCACATGAACAATTCGGTGGAGTGGTAAAGGTTTTACATAATAACTAAGTGGTAAGGGGTCCAAATCTCATCATGCACATATATATATATGACTAATTTAACAATGTGCGTATGGTGGGTTATGGCATTGTGCGCCTAGGTTAGGTTGAGTTTGGAATAAATAATAAATAATAGTAATAAATAAATAATTATAATAATAATAAATAAAAAAATAATGATATATATATACATACATTAGATGTTTTTGGTACAATTATGACCCAAAAACTCACACAAACCCACACGTCCATATATTGGGTGTCTTATTAGCACCCTGGGATGAGAACCCAGTATAGACACATTATTTATATATATGATATAGCCTATTATATTCAAAAGGACCATTAAGGAACATCGTTATTTTTAGGCCCATCATGTAGTCTCATTCGGCATCGGCCCATTCTCATGTGCCGACTCCACTATCGCCGCCTTGGTAGTCGCATTCTACACTAGGCCTCTCTCCCATGACTGCCCACTCTCCTGCTTCTGCACCAATGTCAGCACTGCCTTGCTTCTTAGAAGTTCATCACATACCACAGTCGTCCACCCAACATCATCCCTACCCTTCAGTCTGTCGTCGTGGCTTGTGGCCTCAATTAGGTCACCTGCCACCATCAGATCATGCTGCCACTATAACCACCTATCTACTACCGATTATCATTCTAGTTGCTAGTTTTCCCCCTCATCACCACCTCACCTTCCACTATCTGATCACACAACCCACGTGAACACCTTCTACACCAGATTGTCACTACCCAGTCCCCTATTACGTACTAAAGGTTTGATGAAAATTGATATTGGGGTGAACTGTATTTTCTGTAAATTATTTAATTTATTAAAAATAATTGTATAATTTGGTGGTTTAAAAAGATTTAATTATTCTTTTTTAAATAAATAACACTACTGCAGATATGACTATTAAAAGCACACAAAAAATGGCATTTAAAACTCTAAAAAATACTAATAATCAAAGCGCTATTAAAAGGGGTCCCTTTAATCCATGCTAAAATAAAACTACCTTTTATTAGAGTTAATAAAATTCTCATAAAAGTAAAAAAATATTAAAGTTTAAATTGAATTAGGAAGCCCACCCCTCTTTAACAGCGCCACATGCCCAGATGCAACCTTTTCTTCAGTGGGTTGTGAACCTAAGACATCCCCCTCATAATCTCATACCTTTTTCACTCACCTATATTTTTTTGTTCTCTATTTTATGATATTTATATATATATTTATATATATTTTATTACATTTTTATCCCTATATATGAATATATTTAAATAAATATATAAAACATTTCTTGTGCGAGTATGTGTGTTTATAAATAAATAAATAAATACATATATATATTAATATATATTTGTGCATCTATAAATATAATTATACGTATTTGTATTTATTTTCAGATATTATATATTGATATTTATATACATATATAAGAATAAATTGATAAATATATATATTTTTGTTAATAAACACACATAAATATATTAATATATATATAAACATTATATATACTTCAATTTTACATGTATATAAATATTCATACATTTTTATTTAAATAAAATGTAAATTATTTTTTAATTAGATAAAGTTTATATATTGATAAATATATTTTATATGTAAATATGTATAATTATTTATTCATAAAATTAAATTTTTATTTGTGAATGTATAATAAATATGTATATATTGTTATATATTTGGTTATAAGTAAAAGTACATTGTAAATAATGATAAAATTAAAAAACCATAATATCAATATGAATGTAGGTCCTATGAATAAATTTAGTCCCCATAGGAAACTGGAAAAAAGACCCACTTACACTACCACAGATCTGGGCAAGAGATCCACCGGTTTTATCAACTAAGCAGAAAGTGTTGATAAAAGTGGGACGTTTATCAACGCTAGCTAAAAGCACCGATAAAAGCTTTTTAAATACATATTATTAATTTATATAAAATTATTACATTTATATTGAAAAATAATTTTTATTTGTATACGTTAAATAAAAAACTCAAGTTTATAATTAATACATATTTTTTAATAATTCTAATATATATAATGTTTAAAAAATGTATTTATAAGATTATAATTAAATAATTATATATTTAAATAATTATAATATTATAATGAATTTTTAAATAATAAATATATTTATTATATTTATTATATTTATTATACTTATTATATTTATAAATATATATATACTCTTTAAATATATATTTATAATTATAATTATAAAGAAATAGATATGTATTTAAATAAATATATGTTTTTAATGAATTTGGTCAATAAATATATTGATGCATGAATATAATTGATGTATATAAATTATTTATTCGTCATGAATGTTCATTTATTCATTACATCCTTATACTTATCCAAGTTGTCCATAGGTAATGACTCGTTTTTTATTATCTATACTTTACTAGGTATATGATCCATTCATGGTATACCCATGAATCTATAATGTTCTCCAAAGTACTTATAAAATTCAATAAATATATATAAATAATTAATATATTTATTATATTTAGAATTATAAATTTTAAATCTTATATAACTACTTTTAAAATATATTTATTTTCAATTATAATTATAACAAATAATTATAAAATTACAATAAATATATTTATTTATAGTTATAATTAAATAAATAGGTATATATATATAAATAATTATAAAATTATATGAAATATATTTTTAATACACATAATAAATATATTTGTTATAGTTTTTTAATTATATAAATAAATATTTATTTATTAATAATTATAACTATAAATAAATATATTTATTTAAATAATTGTAAAATTATAACAAATATATTTATTATATTTTTAATTTTATAAATATATATAATAAATATATTTATTTTAATTTTATAATTCTAAATTAATATATATTTATTTACAATATTTTTAAATATATATAATTTTATAATTTTATTTATTAGATAAAATAATATAAATAAATAGATATTTATTTAAAATATTTATAAATATATATAATTATATAAATATATTTATTATATATAAAAATACAAATAAATTATAGAAATTATATCTTTATCTGTGCTAAAAAAGTGCTGATAAATGAATGTATTATCAGCACTTTTTATTTTTGTACTGATAAAACATACCTTTATCACTGTTTTTTAACTAGCACTAATAAAAGATTTACCCGGTTTTATAAACGAACCATAATAGTCCCCTTATTCCTTCACACACCTCATGTTCTTGTGGAATCTGATCCATGTGCTGCTAACCACTCTGCCGACCCCTCCACCTCCTCCTCCACAGACCCTCCTCCATCGGGGACCCTCCTCTGCTGTGGACCCACCTCTGCCGCGGACCCTCCTATACTGCAGACCCACCTCTGTCGCGGACACACCACCGCCACGGACCCAACTCCGTCGGGCACCCACCTCCGTCACGGACTCACCCCCACCATGGACCCACCTCCCCCGCGGACCCACCTCTACAACGGAACCACCCCCTCCGTGGACCCATGCTTAATATATATATAGATTATGGCATTTAAGGAGTCATTGTCTATGTTGTTTGGATTTTTTGAGTGGGGCGATAGAGATGACACTCATATTTTGGGGAGTTATGTGTTGGTTGTTGGGGTGAGACCCTCATGATCCCTAATATATAGATAGATTTTGGAATTTGATGGGTTGTTGGCTATGGTGTTTAGTTTTTTTTTGAGTGAGGTGATGGATATTGCACTCATATTGTGGGGAGTTATGTGTTGGTTACAGGGGTGTAACCCTCATGCTAATAGGGTTTCATGTGTTTGGAACTATCCGTAGAGGCACATTTCTAAATTATATAGCTAACTCCCATGGGAAATCGGTTATGGTGGATGATCAAGGTGAGTGTCAGTTTCAATCTTGTGGTGATTGTGTCGGAGGTGGGTTAGTGGTGTGATAGGGTAGGACTATGGTTTTGAGTCAGTAGAGGATATGATGTTGGACTCTTTCTAAGGTTCGGGTACAGAATCTAGTTGACATGTTTTAGTTTTTTTGGAACTCTTCTATGTGTGAAGACATTGTGATCTGTTGAGATGGTGAGGGGCATTCAATTAGAGATGAGATTTTTTGGGATGACTTTTCCAAGGATAGTTTGACAGGGGTTAGCATATAATGTTGGTGTAGAAGGTTGCAAGCTATGTCTGGTGTTTAATTTTTGGACTGAGTGGTGTATTTTGAGGTTGAGTGGGATTTCAAGGAAATGTTGATATCTTCATTGTTTGTGGAAGTATGGTGGGTATGCATCCACTTCAGTGGGTTTTTGATGGCGGGGATGGGTTCCGATGGTGATTGTGATTATCATGAATATTATGGTATGGTCATTTGGAAACCATGCTAGGTGAATTTTACGAGCATGAGTTCCAGGTTCTTTTATTCTTTTTAACTAACATAGGCACTAATAATGTGATGTGATTAGTGATATGTTGAGTCTTATTGTGGGTATAAACATAACCATGATAAATGACTGGGTAATAACAAAATTTGATATTTTTTAGATAGACCAAGGAAGGAGCCATCTTAGTATTTCAATTTCTATAATGGGCATTTGCTTGGGTTTTGGCTGATTGAGTTTCCTGAGTTGGATGTTGCTCCTGGGATGTGTTTCAGAAATTTTGAAATAGAACAAGGCCATTTTCGATAACTGGTGACCATCGTAGGTTAGGTGATCTATATGTATGACCATGATGAATTCATGGGGATGAGAAGTGTTATGGTGGGGAGGTTGAAAGAACTTGTGTTCACTGGAACTAAAAATTTATGAAGGATGTTTATTTTTCATTTATTGGATGGATCAAATTTTTAATTGAGACTTGAAATGAAAATCCAATATTTGGAATTCCTCAGATTATTTTGTTGAGATGAGTAATGAGGATCGAGAGGTAGATCGGGTGTTTGGATAGGGATTGGAGTCTTTAGGTTAAGTTTCAATAATTTTGATGCTTTCTAGAAAAGGGGCATGGTTTAGTGTGCGTGGTTTAGGAGGAAAAATGTAAATCCTTGATTCTCAGAAGGTTTTCAATTATTTTTTTGTAAAAATGGTTGTGTTTCATGGTTACTACATGGCTGAGTGAAAAATTTGTGGGGTTCAAGGGAAAACCAGGTGGGGATGAGGAGGGTCTGGGACCAGGCACACAACCTGTGAATGGTTTTAAAAAAAATTTATAGTCAGTCGAATAACACAACACATTAGCCTTCATGAATATTTTTTGGCCAATCACCCATAACTTCTCAACAAATGAAATAATAAGAAGAAAACTAAATCTTTTTCCCATAAACCATGATGTATGATCTCTCAATAAATGAATAATTAAAAAATAAATATTTATACCCAATGTAATTGTGTTTCAAGCACATAAGAATCTACTATGTCATCTTGATAACCTCTACATTGATATGTAATTCCAAAATATGTATATATATTTATATCACATAGTGATTATTATTCCATTTAATAATAATTTGTTAACGTCCTTAGAATATAATTAATATTAATAGGATATAATAGTTTACCACTATAATGAGAACAAAGATATTCCATAAAGATATTTTTAAATAAATATATCATATACTCTAGATACATCTATATTACATGACATAGATGATGGTTGAATATCAGGTGATGGAGTCTCATATGAAATCGATACATCATCCCATGCAGTTCACACTTGGTGATCTCTAATAATAATGGTTCAAGGAAAGACACACAAATAGGAATTCCACAAGTTTTATGTGTCAATTGATATTACCATATGAAAAAGTATTTATTTTCCCTAAAAATAGATTATTTATGTTTTTTCTTATAGATTTATATTTTATAAAATTTTGTTTATTTTTTATTCATATATCTTCTATAAAGTTCATCTCTTGGGATTTATGTCTTTATGAAAATACCGAAGTGCCTTTTTTATAATGATTCAAGTGTTTTGAAATGTTTCTTAAAAATTATATGTGTTAAACATATTATTTTTTTGGGTTTCAAATAGCTTTAAATTTATTTAAACACTTATCATGGACTCAAGTTTCTTGATAACTATTTGTTAACTCACTTGATTGGCTTTCATAAAGGGATGCAGATGTTTTGAAAGTGTATTTAATATTCATTTCATTTTAACAAGTGGTGTGTCGAGCATTAAAGGAATATTTATACAATATATAGGGTTTTAATTCATTTTAAATGTCTATGAATATTGGGTTATGATTTTTACTTGAATGATTAAAAAATGAATTAAGGTTTTGTGAAAGAGTGATTGGAATTGATTGGTTTGTTTTAAAAAGGATGTGTTATTTTAAAGAGGAATTTGTGTAAATGGTCGGTTTTTTAATGGGATTTCAAATGTGGTTTTATAAATATATTTCAATGTACATTCAAAATGTAGGTTTTGAATAATATTTTCAGTTTATATTTTTATAGAATTAGGAAAACCAATACATTATGTAGGTAAGACAAGTAGATTGGTAATTACACAGTAGAAAAGGCATGTCACTAACACTATACAACCCATATGATATCCATCATGAACTCACTCCTGCAAAAGGTGAATTAATGTTTAACCCCATTGCAAATCCTAAACATACTTTACATACAATATCACCGGCATTGTTTGAATTAGGGGGCTCATTGGTTGATATTTCTATTTAGGTTGTTTCCCTCAGTGGGATGCAATTGATTATTAATATTAAATGATTGATGTTTATTCATGGATGTAAAAATGGTATCTTTCATTATGTGGATGAATTTATCTTAGTTCATCCAATGAAGGAAAGGCTGGAAGAGCTAAAGATTTATTTATCTAAAAGATCCCAAATAAAGGACCTTGTTTATAGAAAGTGGATATTGTTGATAAATATTGAAATATACTTAAAGTCTATAATTTTTTTATCCTTGGTGATTTTTTATATCAATGTTTTGTGTATTTATTTTATTAAATATTAATATTACCAAATCAAATAGGCAGGAAATGAATAAATAATGTATGGAATCCAATTTTCTAACAAAAGAGTATGAAGATGGAGTGAAATAGTTCATCATGTTTTTAAAAGATCATGCAGATGACCCTTCTCAAATCCTTTGTCAACGTTTATGATGTTGTTATTCAAGATAAGTTAGCTTAGAGGAGTTGTAATGACACTTGATCTATCATAGAGCAGATCATAGTTATAAATTTTGGAATAAACATGAGAAAAAAGATAATGTAGCTAGTTATTGGGATAACACTGCGTTTTATGGATCATCTGATATGATTACAAGTGTGGAAAATGAATAATACCATATCAAGGATGTGATTATAGAGGTTAATGATGATGAATATCGTATTGAAGAAATGACAGGGATAGTTGAAGATGAACTTTTTGATTTTCCAAATTTTTTTGAGAAGTTAATGAGTTATTCAATGATTCCATTGTATTCCAGTTTCACTAAATATATAGAATTTTTATTCATACTAATTCTATATAATTTGAAACCAGGAAATATATGGAGTGACTCCAATTTTATGGAACTACTTACTCTCTTTAATGGCATACTACCAGAAGATAATGAGCCCCTAAGCCAAACATATGATGCCAAATGAATGTAATTCTCGATGATTATGATGTATAAAAGAATACATGCCTTCTCAAATGACCGTATACTATTTTGAAAGGACCACCAATAACTTACAAAATTCTAAAAGTGTGGTGCCTCTTAATACCAGAAAGATGAATCTCATGGTATGAAATTAGTATATTATTTTCCAATCATTCCAAGGTTTAGATTCCTATAAGTAAGTGAGGAGACTACAGAGAAATTTATGTGGCACACAAGTACAATAATTAAATATGGAGAACTACATCACTCGGTAGAATATCCTCAATATAATAGAATTGATAATGAGTATCCTGAATTTGTAAATGAAATGAGAAACCATTGTCTTGCGTTATCTACAGATGGAGTGAATCCTTTCGGTTTTCAAAGAAGCACTCAGAGTACATGGTAGATTATGTTGGAAATTATAAACTTCCACCATGGTTATGAATTAAAAGAAAATACATCATGTTATCTATGCTTATATCAAGACCAAAACAACTGGGTAATGATATTGTTGTTTATTTCCCTCCATTGATTGAGGATTTGAAATTATTGTGGGATTCAGGTGTTACGTTGTATGATTCTAATAGAAATGAATATTTCACATTAAGAGCCACATTTTATGGGATCATAAATTAATTCCCATCTTATAAAAAAAATTTAGGATATAGCATTAATGGAACTCAAGGGTGTCCTATTTATGAACAAGGTACATAGTCAATTAGGTTTAAATATTCATGAAAACAGTGTTTCTCAGACATCACATATTTCAACCCTGATGAAATAAGTACCAATATTGGATGAAATAATTAAATGGAAGTTTAGAAGAACATACCATACCATCTCCACTAATAGGTGATAAACTATTTGAGAAAGTAAAATATGTGGACACCACTTTTGGTAAACTATTTTTGAAAAACCATAAGAAAACTAGTTGGTAGAAGAGATCAGTTTTGTTGAATTAACATACTATAATTTTCTATATGTTAGAAATTTTATTGATATTATGCATGTTTTAAAAAATGCATTTGATATTTTGATCAAAATGTTTCTAAATCCACCTGAAAAAAAGGACATAATTACGGCTTGGTTAGACATGGTTGACATGGGAAGACAAGAAGAGTTGGATCCAGTGGAGGGTGATGAACAATTTTTTGTTCTTCAAACCACTTACACTCTTTCCAAGCATGAGTGATTTTAGATTTTTGACTTCATGATTGACGTAAATGTTCTAGAGGGGTATTAATCAAATATCAAGAACATCACTTCAATGATGGATTTATAGTTAAAGGGTATAAAATCTCATGAATTCCATGTTTTTATGAAAGATCTAATGTTGATAGATTTACGTTTCATTTATTCTAATAATTTCCCTCATACATTAACCAAGATATGTTTGTTTTTAAATTCTATATGTAGTAAAGTTATACACCCAAAAAAAATTCCCTACTATAGAAAGAGAAATTTCCATCAAATTATGTGAATTGGAAATCTCCTTCCAGCCAAAATTCTTTGATATGATGATTTATTTGATGGTTCAACTGGAGATTGATATTTGACTATATGGTCATTTAAACTATAGATGGATGTACCCCATTTAATGGTATATGAATATTTTGTATGGGTATGTCAAAAATCAAAGTCATATAGAGGGTTGTATTTTAGATCAATATATTGTTGATGATGTAATTGAATTATATACCGAATACCTATCTATTGTGGAAAGCATTGGTCTACTGAAATATCGCCACACTGGCCAACTTCTAGGTGATGGAATTTCTGGAAGAGATACAATCACAATCAATATTACAGATCAAGAGCAGACTCACCTTTATGTTTTTCATAAGATTTTAAAGGTTTCTCTATTTGCTTAAACCCAAAAATAAATTCTTTGGCTTTTGAATCCATCAATGGATGAAAGATGGATGTCAAATTCACATAATCAACAGTTTATAGGATGGTTTGGAACCATATTTTTAAGGAGTTGTATGAAAATACAAATTCAATTTTAGAATGACTTTGATGGATAGTCATAGGACCAAGTGTGTATATATTATCTTACAATTGTTATATAATTAATGGTTATATATTCTATATTGAATTCCTCACGTGCTGGTGCTCCAAATCCTGAGGAAAAACAAGTCTCTAAACCTAAAACTACTTGTAGTGTAGAGGAATAATGACCTATTGTACATTCTAGTGCTCCCAATCTCGAGGCACAAAAGGTCACTCAACTTGATGCTTCTCATAGTGCAATGAAATGACAATCTTCACATGATGATGTTCCCATTCCTAATGACAAATAAGTTTCTCAACCTAATGCTACGCCTAGTGTACAGGTACAATGACCATCTGCACATGCCAATGCTACCGTTATAGAGGAACATATTAAAGATTTTGATTTCATAAAAATGGTTGGTGACAAAGGACAGATGACTTTGAAAAATCTGGAGCACCATAGTTTGACGGTGTTAGCAAAAATCATTAAGGTGAAATCTAAAAGAATCCAATATGAGGTCAGATTGAATGTGTGGGGATATCATATTAACCCCAACAAGGCCATGTTCAGTAGTTACATTAGAATCATCACTTGACAATATGTTTCGATTAATATAGATTCATGGGACCGTGTTGTGCTCGTGATTAAGGAAAAGATGTGGGAAGTTATTATGGTAAAATTTTTGTAACATTTATTTATTTTACTAAAAAATAAAATAATAAAACATAGATTTACTCTTCATCATCCATTTTGGAGTTCATTTATAGTAGCTGAATCCACCAAGAAATTTTTATCAATTCTTGTTGGAAGGATTCACATAGGATTTTTCATAATTCTAACAAGACATCATATTAAATTTGCTGAAGGGAAAATAAACCCACACCCATAGCTTATTTATGCACACTTGGTAAACCAAGAAGAATGGAATGCATTTATTAGATGTTGTATTGATGTCTCTTTTTAGGTACATTATGGATAGTAATACATTGTTTGATGATATTGGTATTCTTCACATTGATTGAAATTTTTTTATTTATAAAAAAAAACTAAGGGATGGAAATAAGGAACGTGAATCAAAACTAATGCACCCCTATCGTAGAGCAAGGATGGGGTACGATTGACATGAAAAAAATTGGTACGTATTTTAAATCTACTATAATACTTTTATGTGACATGAAAAACACCATAATTATGTTCCTATATTTTAAATAAGATTGATGACTCCAAATTCAAAGACACTTCCACCCCAATCCATGTGCTATAAAAGGAGGCATGTGTAAATAAAGATGATATACTAATAGATGAAAACACACATAAAGTGTGGGGAAATGTGTAAGTATTACATAATAATTTTTTTGCATTAAAAATCTATTACATAATAATTATAACATATGTTCCTTTATTTTCTATCGGACATAGTCATAGGTATCAGCAACACCTGTACCAGATGGACACATACTATCAGTGTACTTGATGTGGCCAGAACAGTATGCTCACATCTGAGGTGTGGGTTTTGTGCTGTCACCCTAAAAATATTTTGAGAAAAAAAAAGAGGATGATAAAAGTGAATTATTATAATAGGTGGGAAAAATAATAGATACTCTTGAAGAATAATTACCATGGTAGAGAGAGATGTTGAAATCTTTTATGGGGGATAGGTAAAGAGAAGAAGAAACTCAAGAACAACTACTGTGTGGATATCATTCCCCACCCCGACTATGAGGTGATCCATTCCCCTCAAATAGATGTCTTAGCCAATGTAATCTATGATTTAATAATTTTTTTTTTGAAATGTTAATCAGACAGACACTGATACATTTCCTGTATTGATATTCTATAGGGGAAAATGTCTATGCTTTATATTTATTAACACCCACCAATCACTTTGTAGCGAGGGATATGGTGTTCAATATTCAAAACAAAATTCTAAACAATAGATGACTTCTAACAGGTTATGTGTGAGTGTATAATAAAATATCCCATGATCTAAGAACTAAGCTACCTATTCTAATTCATGAGAAAGATATTCATATAATCGAAAAAGCTGTCAAAAAATTAATCGCATGGACGTCAAATATTATAAAAAAACATGGAGATAAGGAGGTATTCATTTCCAATTTAATTTTCAAGATAAACCTTCAAAAATCAATGAAAAATGATTTTAACTGATGAATGTTATTATAGATGGACAAAAGGAAGGATAAAAAACAAAATACTGACACAAAACCATCTAATGGATTGAATAACCGATCAAAAAGATATACTGAAAGCACCATTATCCCACCCATTTTATATGAAGATTTACAATAATTGATAGTCCTTGTGGATACAAATTTAAAATATAGTCTTAATCACATATTTTATTTTGAAAAAAATATGTATGGAGAGAAAAATTAAGACTTTAGTGTTGTTAAGAGTGCGGGTGAAATCCTCGACTATGATTGGCTAGGTGGCTTAGTTGTAAATGTATACATGACGTATGTTTTCTTGATTTTATTTTCCAAAATATGATATAATATCTTAATTATGAATAAATACATTTCAAATTTTTGGAAAGCATATATATGAAAAAAATTGAAGGGATTTTACCATGAATAAAAATTTATACTCATTACTCCTCACATCACCGCTATTGAACAACCAAAAATAGATACCAAATAAATGATGAAATAGTGGTATGTCTGATCAAATTGTTTGAAAGAAAATTTTTGGATGGAAGAATCTATTTAATACCAATGATGCACGGGTAAAATTCTAAAATTTATTCCTATCAAATATAATTTCATTTTTTTCATTACTTATTCTATTTTGAGTTTTTAAGCAGTATTGGATGCTCATTTGGTAAATTTGGGTACTCCAAATATTTATTTACAGAATTAAATGCTTGTATAACCAACAAACCTTCCGAAAATGATGGCATTTTTCAATAAGTAATATGCTACATCGAACATTTTAGAACTAAACATCAAGTTATATAATTTATATTATATTTCAATGAGGATTCTGTAATGATGGGATGGAGCATGAATATCATAAAAAACAAAGAATGAGGCTAGGGGATAAGGACAAGAAATAATAAAAGTTCGATGACTCGATAAGTATAAAGGTATATATTTTAATATTTCACTATACAAACACATATCAAAACAAATTACTTATTCCCCTCAATATTTCTGTAATTTCCATAACAAACTAATGCAAAAGATTATGGTTGTTCTGTTTGTAAAATAATGATAGATATCATATTCCATGAAAAAATAGCATCCTTGAAGAGGTATTTTTGAATATAATTAATATTATATTTAAAATATTTAATACTCCATTGGGTACTTAAATTTTATAGTACTACTCTGACTATCTAAGAGACTCATATTCACAAGATGATATAGATGTGATTAGAAACGAATGGGAATCATACCTAATGGAAGAATTTACACAAATAACATAAAAATGTGACTTACATAGAAATACTTAATTTTTTCATATTTATCATTAGTTTAATTTTTTCAATATTACTCACATAAGAATTGTTTTCTTATACATGTGGATTCCTTTGATCATGTCTGGGCGATTTGTTCGGAACTGATCATACTCTTGAGAGATTTTACTTTGAGGTTCCAACATTGAATTAAATGATAAGGTAATATTTTTAATATAGTATGTGTTTCCTGATAATATTATATTCTCTCTACTATATTAACAGAATCTAAATTAATTTTTTGACTACACATGCAAACAATGTCTTCCATATACTAATTCACCCTCAAAACCTTGTTACCCCTATATTGTCACCATTTATCACTTTCCTTAAAATTAATTGGAGGGAACTTGAAGGAAAGTGATAAATGTATAAAATTTAGTGTTTCTATTTCAACAAAAAAAGAAAATGGAAATCATGGTAACACATGATGTGAGTGGTATGACATAATGTTCGTCTTTTTATTTAATTATTTAACTTTGACATCATTTTATATATTATATGCAATTTTATTTCCATATCATTTTTATATAATACTTATTTATATTTTTATACAAATATTTTGGGCGGTAGTATTTTCCTTTCAACTATCTACAACAAGGCTGAAAAGATATAACAATTTCCTTTTAGGTTGAAGCAGAAACCCCATATTGCATGAAATGTGAAGTGAATCATAAAGATGCATCTACCAAGGAATTTATCAATAGTTTAATGGAAATAATAACTTCCCAAAAGATATATCATGAACATTTTCCTGAACAGTGTAGTAATCAACCACAGGTCAATCAACCACAGATTAATCACTCACACCACAATCTTGTACACAGTGTGCTCGGTATAACTCAAAGTGTATGTTTTTAGTTTATAATATGATATAATCTTTTAAGATTTATGTATTTTTAACTACCATTATTTTATCCATGACTCATGATTGTTATCTATGATATACCGGCTATGAATTTCTAATGTTAATATCACCTTCTAAGATCTTTATTCTCATGTTATCCTTATATGATCATTGATTTCTCCCTTCTTTGCACTTATTGAGCATATATGATCACCCTTTATTATGTTTCATATCCTTGGGATATTAAAAATGTTCTTAGAAATGATATTTCTTTGAAGGTATCTAGTAAATAGTAACCTAATGAGATAGTCTTATGAACTAGTTCTTTATGTTTACATGTTTCCAAAAGCACTAGACCTAAACTATTCTGGAATGAATCATTATTTTATGTAAGGAATACTTATATAATAATATGTGATATCTATTTATAAAATGTCTGGGTCAATATAGTTGGTATCAAAGCAACTGACCTAGTCAAAACTGAGAAAAAAAGAACAAGTGACCGATATTACTTAGTGTCTCTTTTTATTTAAAATTGACATTACTTCTTGTAAAAAGAATAAGTGACATACTGAAAACTGAGAAAATGAATTTGAATTGTTTTTATACTTTAGGAAAATTATCCATAATCCATTTTTGATGTGTAGGAATTAATCACACCTCAATCCGATGCACAGTGTGACCAGTATGACATTAAGTGTGTATTTTTATATTAAATTGACATTAAATTCGAAAAAATAAAAAGACACATACAGAAAACTAATCAAACACATTAATATTTTTTGATACATTATTAAAAATATATATGAGTCATTTTTGATATTTAGGAACCAACCACACATCAGTCTGACGCACGGTGTGACTGGTATGACTAAGAGTTCTTGTTATCAGTTTAAAATTTAAAATTTAGTTCAAAACATGTCACTCACTGAAAACCAATCCTACATGCTAAATTTTTATTAATAATTGAGAAAAGAGATTCATAGGTCATTTGTTTTGTATTTTAATTAGTCTCACATCAAACTGATGCATGATGCACTCAGTATGACTCAAAATACATGTTTCTAGTTTGAAATGACAATTTAGTAAAAAAACAAAACTGGCATACTAAAAACCAAGAAAACATATTCATATTGTTTTCATAATTTAGTAAAACAATATATAACTCATTTTTGACATGTAGTAATAAATCTAACCTAAATATGATGCACGGTGTGGCCAGTATAACTCATAGTCTTTTTTAATTAAAATTGATATTAATTTAAATAATAACAACATGTGATTTACTAAAAACCCAAAAAACACATTTAGATTGATTTTATATTTTCGTAAAAAGATCTATGAGTCATTTTTTATTATTATAAGACATCCCCAATTAAATACAACACAAAGTGTGACTGTTATGACTCAAAGTGTGTCTTTTTATTTAAAATGGACATTAATTTAAGTAAAAAGAATAAGTGACATAATGAAAACAAAGGAAAATAATTCGGATTTTTTTGATATTTTAGGAAAATGATCCATGAGTAATTTTTGAATTGTAGGATTCAACAAAACCATGATATGATTCACGGTGTGACTGGTATGAATCTAAGTGTGTCATTTTATTTAAAATTGACATTAATTTAAGTAAAATAAATAAATGATGAACTGAAAACCGAGTAAATGAATTAGAGTTGTTTTTATACTTTAAGAAAACGATCCATGAGTCATTTTTGACATGTAGGAATTGAGAAAACCTTAATCTGATGTACATTGTGACTGGTATGACTGAATGTGTCTGTTATCAATTTAAAATTGGCATTTTAGTTGAAAACATGTCACTCTCTTAAAAAGTAAGAAAACACACTCTAATTGTCTATAAAATATACAAATAGATTCATAAATCATATTTGATGTTTATGAAGAAGTATGTCATTATACTGACACATGATGTGATCAATATGAATCATAATTCATGTTTCCGGTTTGAAATGACATTTTAGTGAAAAACATAACTTGCATACTAAAAACTGTGAAAAAATATTTTGATTGTTTTGATACTCTCAGAAAATGATATAAATGTCAATTTTTATGTTCTAGAATCATACCCACCTCAATACGATGCACAGTGTGGATGGTATAACTCAACGTTTCTCTTTTTTATTTAAAATTGACATCAATTTAAGTAGAAACAATAATTTACATAACGAAAACTAAAAAAATGCATACATATTGATTTCATATTTTAGGAAAAATATCCATGAGTAGTTTTTGAAGTATAGGAGTCAACCACACCTCAATAAGATTCATGGTGTAACCATTATGGCTCTAATTTTATCTTTTTATTTAGAATTGGAATAAATTTAACTATAAAAGAACAAGTGTTATATTGAAAAATAAGAAAAAACATTCATATTGTTTTTATACATTTTTAAAATGATCCATGAGTCATTTGTGACCTGTTGGAATCAACCAAACCTCTATCCAAGGAACGGTGTGATTGGTATAAATAAAAGTGTTTATAATCAGTTTAAAATTAACATTTTAGTTTAAAATGTGTCACTCATTGAAATCCAAGAAACATTATCCAATTGTCTTGATAATTTAGGAAAATGATTCATAAGTCATTTTTTATGTGTATGAAGTAGTATTATGTAAAAATTTTGCATGATGCATCCAGTATGACTCATAATTCATGTTTCTAGTTTGAAATGACATTTTAGTAAATAATAGAACTGGTATATTGAAAACCAAGTAAACACATTCATATTGTTTTGATACTTTAGGAAAAAAAATATACAAGTCATTTGTGATTTGTTAGAATCAGATTCACCTCAATAATATGCATAGTGCAGTCATTATTACTCAAAGTGTCACTTTTTATTTAAAAATGACATTAATTTAAGTAAAAACAATAAGTGAAATACTAAAAACCAAGAAAACACATTCATGTTATTTTTATATTTTTTAAAATTATCTATAATTCATTTGTGACTTGTAGGAATCAACCACACCTCAATCTGATGCACAGTGTGTCAGGTATCACTCAAGTTGTCTCTTTTTATTTAAAATTTACATTAATTTAAGTTAAAAAAATAGTGAAATTCTAAAAACTAAGAAAAAACATTAATATTATTTTGGTACTTTAGTAAAATTATCCATGATTTATTTGTGACATGTAGGAATCAACACCACCTCAATCTGACACATGATGTGAATGATATGACTAAAAGTGTCTATTATCAGTTTAAAATTGACATTTTATTCCAAAATGTGTCACTCATTGAAAACCAAGAAAACACACTCTGATTGTATTGATAATTTCATAAAGTGATTCATAATTCATTTATGACATTTATGATGAATTTTCATGTAAAAATGATTCACTATACAACGCATATGATTCTTAATTCGTGTTTCCAGTTTGAAATGATATTTTAGTAAAAAAACACAGCTGACATACTGAAAACTAAGCAAACATATTCGGATTGTTTTGATATGTTAGGAATATGGCCTATAAGTCATTTTATACATGTAGGAATCATACCCACCTCAATTTAATTCCCAATTTAGCCAATATAACTCTAAATGTGTCGTTATTTAAAATTGACATTAATTTTAGTAAAAGAACAAGTGGTATACTCAAAAATAAGAAAACGCATTCAGATTGTTTTGATATTTTAGGACAACGATCATAACACATTTGTGACATGTAGGAATCCAACCCACCTCAATAAGATGCACAATGTGACCAATATATCTCCAAATTTTTTCTTTTTATTAAATATTAAAATTTCATTAATTTATTCTTTAATATTAATGTTTAATCTATTTATTTATAGTATTAATAACATCATATTTTTTTCTTATATAGGTGGAATCTTTTACTCAGGGTGATATGAAATGTTCATAAATTGATACCATGGGTGGAAATTTTTGAGATGGGATCACGAGAGTCAAAAGATGTAACACTATATTTTTTAAATGTTTGTTGGATAATTTTATATGTAATTTTAAAAAACATTGTTTGAAATGTATATAGCAGTGATTTTTTGCATACACCATGGGTGGAAATGTTTTTATTCCTAGTGTTTCATTAAATATGTATAGAATTGTTTTAAAATACAGGTTATTTGTAGGGTGTGCTGTTATATTAAAAGAACATTGCTGTCAGAAAATCCTTTATCAAAGGTATTTCATGTGCTGATAAAGAGACTTCTTTATTAGTGTTTTTTTTCATGGATAAAAGACCCCCCTTACAGTTAGTTTTTTAGAATGGATAAAGGGGAACCCCCTTTAACATTACTGTGATTCTGAATTCTTTTTAGTGAAGTTAAAATCCATTTTGTGTGATGTTAAAGGGAATATGTGTAGTAGTGTTAAATGAGGTTGAAATTTCATCTAATGTTACCAAATGGGGGTACCCCGAATAAAATAGGTTTTTTAGGTATTTGAATCATTTTTGGCAGAGAACATTTTGACAGAGGGATTCCCTTTATCTCTGGTGCATATATCTTTTCACAGGTTTTGATTTGATTTGTGGTATAGCTCAAACAGTCACCCGAATCAGAAGTTATGACCGTTTGAAGATTAAGTTACATTTTCATCTTATTTTTGATCTTTTATTAATTTTACGATTTTTTAATCTTCAAATTGTTATAAAAAACTATTAATCAATAATAATTAACAAATTATTAATTAAAAATATTTTTAATTCTTTTATAGGCCATTTTCACTAAATATCATATATATTAGGTGTAAATGCCTATTTATCCTTATCTAAAACATATTTAAATAATATATATTATATTTATGTCAATGTAAATATATTAATATATTAATATATTATTTTTACAGAAATATTTTTTTTGAAATATACCATTTATTAATGATAATAAAAATGCACAGATAGAGACCCCTTTATCATCACTACTAAAAAATCATTCATTAAGAGGGTCCCTTTAACAATGCTAAAAAATGATGATAAAGTGGGTACGTTTAATAGTGCTAAGAAATCACTGATAAAGGAGTACTTTTAACAATGATTTTGAATGCTGTTAAAAGTGCCTTTTATCAGCTCTTTTTTATCACTGATAAAGGTACCCCTTTATTAGCGTTTTTAGCACCAGTAAAGGGTGATGATGTGTAAAGTAGTTTCTATGTTTGTTTAAGAATAATAGATGTGTGAAGAGTGTATGTAAAAAAAATAAAGTGACGAACAAAGTGATTTTTAATTGTGATTCATTTTAATCACCTTGGTCCACTCTTCACACCCCAACCAATGAAGTATGACACCCACTAATAAATGATAGATACTTTTACAACATGATATATCTAACCCTATAGTTTTACAATGTGATCAATCCCAACCTATAACTTTTACATGGGACAATCCCCAAACCTGACTAGCCTTTTACAAGAGAAGATAAAACATGATATTTTCTACAAGGAGCGACCCCAACCAATATATTATACCTTTTTGATACGTGAGCATAACTAAGAAATATTTTTCATAGGTGTTATAAACTATTTTGTTAAAATAATTATGTGTAGACAAATTTACCACACCCAAAAGAAATTAAAAAACAATTAAAGAACTTTTAGAGAGTTATAGATAGAAATTTGGGTGTAGAACAATTCTTGTTATCCATTCAAATGGACTCTAATGTTGGAGTTCAACCATTTTAGAAAAGTAATAATTATCCACTTTAAGGTGAATGATGTCAATGATGATTTATCCCTCCTTGATATTTCATCAATAGATGAAAATAGTTTGGCACAAGATCATTTTCACAATATTAATCTCCACACGATCCCAACCATCTCACTTTTATACATACCTCAACCCCATTAAATAAGAAAAATTCAACAAATCTAAGTGATCCATTACGCAATTCAAATTTAAGATAATAATAATAATAATCCATAATTACCAAAGAGAGATAGATTCATTTTAAATCACTTGTTAATGATTTTAAAACACCTCCATAGTATTTGTTCAATGATTTGATAGAAAACTCACACATATTCAAACTATAAGATTGAAAATTAAAATTCAATATTCATTACATATTAAACATATGATACTAACAAACATTACAGATACTACATTTTAAACTATAAAACATGTTTTAATATCTTCTTTATACATAAACATGAATTTATGGTCATTTAAATCAGATAAATCAACCTAATAAAATAAATCCAAAATATTTGAAAATTTTAGTTCAACTTCATTCATAAATGAAGAAAAAATTTAATTCACATATAAACATGTTTAAAATAATGAACATATAATTCTCATAGATTTTATATCATTAATAATAATTTTGAGAATTGCTAAAACAATTTAAACACTTAAAAAATGTATCAATTGAAAATACCATAAATACCATGAAACAAAGTAAACTATAATATCCAGATTCTCATTAATATTTAAGGGTGAATTTCTTATCATGCATAAAGGTAAACTATAAATTTCAAATATTATGAAAAGGTAATTTTTACTTTTCAGATGTGATTTAATGTTAAGATGTAATATACATAATTCATGTAATGGTAACCTTAATAGCTTCAAAAAGGAAATTCATATACAACATAAGGGTAGAAAATAAAGTTCATTCACTGTGTAAAGGTAGATGTAGTTGCATAAAGGTAAACATAAAATTCAACCTGCTACATATGGGTAATCTAAACTGCTACATAAGGGTAACAAAAATTTCAAAAAACTCCATAAGGGTAACAAAATAATCTTATATGTTATATAATGGTATAATATATGTTGTGCAAGGGTAGACATGAAAGTTCATGTGTTGCCAAAAGGTAGATGAAAATATAAACTCCCTATGTAAGGGTAAGAAGAGATGTTGCATAAGGGTAAACATAATATTATATGACTTATGTAGGCGTAAATAGATCTCACATAAGGGTAGAAAAAAATATAAATATCACATAAGGGTAAAATTTAGACATATATAAGGGTAATGAAAACTCATGTAAGGGTAAAAATAAACCTACAAACATACATAAAGATGAAGAAAAACATCTTCAAAATTAATTTTTCATATAATATACCTAAAAATAGTTATGTATAATAATATAAATAATAAAATTAAAGGATAAAATAAATTCATAAAATAACCATTTAAAAAAAATAATATTTGAAATTATAAAAATATAAAAAAATAATGTGTCACGGATCCACCCAAACAATAACCCACATTTTTTTAACTACAAAAAAATATCAATTTCAAAATTTATTTCCCTATTTGGAATTGAGAAAAATATAAACAAATTGAAAACAGTTTCACCCACTTTTTGAAACAAATATGGCCAAATTAAAAAATTTTACAAACACATTTTCTCCCCAAAATACAATAACTGAATCATAAAAAATAAAAACCACTAAATTAAATATGAATGTAACAAAAATAAATAGATCCCCTAAATTAAGTATTTTTAAAAAATTACTAAAATAATACATGGAAACAAATAATATAATATTCTATGAATTTTTAAAATATATGTAATGTATTACAAAAAATAACAGTTAACACATGCCAATAATCCAACAGATAAAACATTAAATACAAGGTCACATGCCAAAATGATGTAAATTTTAAATCACATTCCAACATACCATATGATAAAAGAATATAAATATACATGTTAGACATAAAATAATTAAGATACTTACTAGGGAATCTAGACTAGTTTCGGTCTAATAGGATTTAAAAAAGTACATTTCGGAACCCATGATGAAGAAGGGTTAGTCCTTGTAACATTAAAAACAGATTTAGAAATATAATCCTTTGTATGTCCAATATATTGATCAAATTATAATGAACAATAAGAATCATAATGTTCAAACAATTCATAACTAAAGTAATTTATAGATGACATTAATTTATTTTTAAAACTCTAATAAAACTATTTTTATATATTTGAGATAATCGATTATTATAACTGAGAAAATTTCTTTTGAATTTATATTTAGACATCTTTTTCAATTTCATAAATTCATCCAATTATTGAATTTGAATTGAAAATTTTTATAACAATTACTTCAAACACATTATCTCATCCATGAGGTTTATATTTATATTTTGAATAATTTAAAAATCATTGAACATCTTAGCCTTAGTGATTGATGCAGAACATTTTAAACAAGGAATTTCTTGTTTGATCTTTTTAAGATTATTCCCCATAATCATCTTTTCCATTTTTATTTATCAGACTAAAAACTGGAATTTTTCATCATTTCGTTTTCCAAAAATAAGATTTATGTTTTCTTTAGAAACCCTAATATAATCCTTATTTAGCATCCTATTACATTTTTAGGTACCTTTTGACTATTTTCTTGATTCCCTTTTTGAATGGGGTTCATTTTATGATTTTTGAAGATTGAGAGATTTTGTAGGGGAAAATGGCCTAATGTTCGATTATGCATGTTTGTTTCATTTAATGGAGTCTGGATATAAATGTTCCAGTAGGGAGTTGTGTTGTGGTGCATGTACTATGGCATGTAGAGTCTATCTATGCCATTGGCCATTAGGTTATGGTGAAGGGAAGCTTGATGTCGGATAGGGATGTGGCATGGTCTATTGGCTGTGATGTGGATCCCTGGAGTAAATATTTTATAGCTACTTCCAATTTCATAATAGATACACTATGGAGGGTTGACAACAATGTGGAGGCCTGGTTTGTACATTTTGGTGTTACTACCTATTTAGGTACCATTGCATTGTAGTTATTATGCTACACTTTGGCCTTCCGCTGGGTAAAGTGAAACTTGGAGAGACCTGTGTTACGGTTTTACGCGGCTTGTTTACTGGGGGTTATTGTGGCATGGTTTGCGGTGGTTATTCCATGGTCAAGATATTTTTATCCTTTCTACATCTTGGCCATGGGGGCTACGGTGTGGTCTATGTTTTTAGGGAATTAAATTCATAATTCTTGTTTTATATTTATTTTCCCCACATGATTGTTATTCATTTTTTTTCTCTTTAAGGCTCCCCAAAGGAATTTTGGACCTCTAACCTCCTATCATTATGAATATTTGTTTTTTTGATCACATTGGATCTCCTTTCGGTTAGTAATCTTGCTATTTCATGGTTTATTCTCATATTCCCTTCTAATCGCTTTATAGAGTGAAGGATCATCACTGTACTGATGGATCTAATATCTAATTTGATATATCTTGGTTCTAGGATGGATTCCTTGATCTCTTACACAATTATTATTTATAGGAGGATCCTATTATGTGTGTCATGTATTTTTAAACACATGATTAATGGTAGGTGGTTCCATATGACTTTCCCCTAAAATTAAAACCATAAAAATCATGATTAATTTGAAATGAATTTTTAAAATGAATTAAAAACTCAATAATTGAGATGATTGTAGTATGATTTTTTAGTGGGAAAGAATATTATGAAACCCACCAATTTCAATGGAATGTAAATTGTTAGGTTAATTTGAGAAAAATACTGATGGCTTCATTTATAAATTGATGTTGAGAAAAATGGATTAAATTGAAAGATGATTTGAAATGGAATGAATTGATGAAAGCATGTGTTTTGATTTTTAAATAATAAATGCCTTTTTAAAACATAAAATGGAAAATTGTATTTTAAACTGGTCTGAAATGATTTATTTTATCATGATTGATTGATTGATTTACTAAAGGATATGTGAGTTTGGGTAGTTAGTGGGTAATTAAGACTAACAAACTAGGATATGACCCCAAATCATAGTATTGATGATGAAAAAACTAACATAAACATACCATGGCATGATTTTACCCAAGGGAGAGTTCAGTCTCGATGGCCTGAGTCATGGGACATGTGGACACATTGAGTTGAGATCAATAATGACTAGTGTGAGGATCTTATTATTAGAAGCTAAAATACCATAGGGCATGATACATGGTGCTATGATAAATTTGATCTGATGATTAACGAACCTTGATTTATAGTACAATTTTATTCATCCCTCTTGGATATGTATTTTCTCAATAAAAATCTCTACATCTTATTGTTTTTTATGCTCATAAATACACATATTTGTTTTACTAATGATATTATTTTAAGTGAATTTTAGGAATTTAATATTTGTTACCATATTTATTCTAGAATTATTTTCATGATGTTAATCCACAAGAATTATTCTTCAAAAAGTTTGTATCACATTTTACTATTTTCTGGAAACACTCTTCTTACCCGACATTTGTTAGTGTGGTGTAAGAATGAACCCTAAGTTTATAATAGTGTGTAAGGAACGAACCCTAATTTTTGGAGAATCACATACAGATAATCATCCCAATGTTATATGAAATTATGGTTAATCATCCCAAAATTCTTATGGAACCTTACATTTGTAAGAAGGGAATGTATGGTTAATCAACCCTATGTTTGGATGGAACGTTACATTTATAAGAAGGGAAAGTATGGTTAAAAAACCCTACATAAGTAAGGAACCCTACGTATGGTTAAAAAATGTATGGTACCTTAACCATAATTTTATGTCCAAACATATGTCTGATATTTTCTCATTTTATGAAGGAACCCTATGTTCGACTATTCCATGATGAAAATTTTTATTCTCTGATTGTATCCATGATTTGTGCAACAGTATTGACTGAAATGAAGTTCAATTGAAATCTATATTATGACTGATTCAATGGCTCATTTTGAAAAATTCAAAGAACTATATTCAAAAGTGTACATCACTCCTACTCCTAAAGAAATTTATGAATCTCTTAAATGATTTGAATTTGAAATGTTTGAAATCTATTTGGTGGAATTTTTGGATCTTCTCAATCGAGAGAAAATAATTTTGGTCTATATATTTGATTAGATCATTTTCATGTAAAACACACAGATATATGATATTCAATATTGATACATTTTCAATATAAATACTGCATACTTTCTATGAATATATTTTCAGATATCTACTACAAATAATGAATGACTCTATTATTTTTTTGAAGACGATACACTTTGAATATATACTTTTCAACCTCGTACTACTGCGATATTATTGCTTCTTGTTTTTTTATTGTAATATTAAATAAAATTTTAAGCCAAGATTGAATAAAATATTTTCTTACATAAATATATTCATCTTTTAATAAGAACATATGTATTCTATCAGATGCTGCTAAAACTGTGATGTTCAACCTATAACAACAAAAAATCAAACTCTTTTGATTTGTTGGAGTTTCATCCACTCATACTCAGTTGTGGTTAAGTGTCAGATTATTTCTCTAATATGCGGATAAATGATTCCTTATTAAATAATTTAAATACTCTGTTTATCCTTTTTATAAATGTTTCAACTTCATGAACTCAGTTTTGGATGTGAAGGTCTTGTGAGAAGAGGATTTTTCTAGTGAAATTCACTAAACTCACTAAGAGAGCATTGGTGGACTGAACTTGGGGATATTTATGTTATCGACAACAATAAGAATTTCCAGGTTCTTTTTTTCTATTTATCTACTTCTCATATCTCATACAGAAGAGACTGCGGCATATCTATATAAATCACAAAGAGAGTTTAATTTTAGAATCTATAAAGACTAGTGAAAAGACACAATTCACCACCATCATGTGTATATTTTTATTATTTGACCTAAAAATTAGTATCAAAGGTGATATTTTTTGATAAATATCTAAAAATATCAAAACAAAATGTTCTATACAATGTATATGAAAATAAGAGATTTTAAATTAGTTATGTCTATGATTCATGATCCATATTTTAAGGGTGACAACTTTGGATGTAGAAAATATCGAATGATAATTTATCTAATGAATTTTGGATTAAATGTTTTTTAAAGATCATCACTCCATATAAAATTCTTGAGAAGATAGAGACTTGGGATATCACAACAGAAGCTGAATATGACATAAAATTAAAGGCAATGAGTGAGATGATTTGTGTACTTAGTCTCAATGAATTTAATCATGCATAACAGTGTCATACTACATATGATATGTGGAATAGTATTTTGGTTTCATATAAACAAACAGATAACATCATAAAAATAAGGTATGCTAGCTCAAAACTAAAGTTTGAAACATTTAGAATGTTCAACGGTGAAATCATCACACAAATTAATTCATGGTTAACAGAAATTTTGATGAATATTATTTCCTTAGGAGATCCAATTTCACAATCATATCAGGCACTGAAAGTACTTAGAGTACTTCCCTCTAAATGGAATGCAATATCTACAAATATTTTACAATCATCACCTATCAAGAATATTAATATGAAGGAACTAATGGTAGAAATGGTTACGTACAAATAAGAAATACAATATAAATTGTAAGATCATAAGATAGTTTAAAGGGAAAATACTTATCTCAAATTAACATCTCAAAAGCATGAAAAAAAATCCAATCAAGATGTAAAAATAGACTAAAATTCAGATTCCTCATTATCTGAAATAGAATTTTCTCAGCTAGGAAAAATTATTAGAAAATTATATAAGAATAAAAAAGGCTTCAAGAGATCCTTTACGAATGATGAAAATAAACCTAGATAAGTAAGATGTTACGAATGAAAAAATATGGGTCACATTAGACTTGATTTCACACAATTAAAATATGAAAGAAGAATGATAAAAAAGAAATATCAGAATAAATATAATTATGAACATAAAGAAAAGAGAGCTAGAAAATCTACATGGATTATATCTGAACTATCTGACATCTATTAAAAATCAAATTCATAGAAAGATCCACAAATTCTCAAATCTAATATGTTCTTTATGGTAAGGATGAAGAAGTGGTATAATCCTATTATTCTTCTACCAATGACTTTGATAGATACTCAAATAATAAATTATCTACTTACTATTCAAGGCGAGAAGAGAAATATTATTCTTTATGAAATAATAATAAATCATTAAAAAAATATCGACAATGCTATTTTAGGTGAAAGAGGCAAAATTCTAAAACTACATCAAGAACGAATTGAAAAATTCAATTCATCTACATCAAATTTTTTGATTATAAAAAAGGATAAAATAATTATAGGTTGAAGTATTATTTTATAAATGTAATCATAGTATTTAAAAAAATAGAAAAATATTTAAATTATATTATTTGAAATAATGTTATTAAAAGGGAAATTTTTGGAATAGTAAGCAAGGGTGAAAATTCATAATTATACAAAAATTATTTTGTTCCTAATTCAAAAAATGCTACCTACTATTACTATGGAATAAAAGTTCATTACCATAAAAACTATTATCTATGAAATCATAAAATAATTATTATTAAAAAAGAATCTATTTCCAAAAATATGACTAAATCAAGTAATGTAAATTATTGAAAAATTAGGCAGATGTGGATTCCCAGCTCATTACTTGCTGATAGAGCTGGACCCATGAATATATAGGTACCAAACAAACTTCTGTTTAAATTATTTTATAGGTAAAATACCATAAGGAAAAATTCTATATGATATAAGGACAGTGGACACTCTAGAAATATGGGTGTAGACTGTACCAACTTCTATAAACTAACACAAATGGATTTAGGTTTTGTAACCTTTGATGATAATGAAAAAGGAAAAATAGTTGGAGTTGGAACTGTTGGAGATCCAAAGACAATTTCAGTCAACAAAGTACTATATGTAGAAGAGTTGAGGCACAAACTGATATGTTTTTCTCAAATTTGCGATGATATACTTTTTGTTTATTTTTTTAATAACTCATGCTCAGTTTTTACAGATAAATTTCTTAAATTTAGAGCTCCACGAACTATAAAATGTTTATACTTTGGATCTCAATTCCTTTTGTAAATAGAATGTGAATTTTTCAAATACTAAGACAAATGTGTCATGGATTTAGAATATAATACTTAGACAACACCATATATATGGTTTATATAAGTTATCTAAGAAACATTTAATTTAGGATTTTCCTTGTCTTAAATTTTACTACAATAGATTCAATGGTATATTCCAAATCATAAACCAACATAAATCATATTTTAAATATATTAAAAAAATTACTACATCTAAACCTTTAGAACATATCTACACGGATCATTTTGGACCATCTAGGGCATCAGTTTAGGCTGGAATATTATATGTTTATGTTTTATTTGTTGATTTTTTAATAATTACATGGGTTTATTTTCTAAAATTCAAAGGTGAGGGATTCAAATTTTTTGAAATATTTTGAAAAATTGTTAAAAAAAGTTTTCTGTAATAATATCATTAATAAAAGATCATGGTGGAGAATTTGAGAATCAATAATTTAATTACTTTTTCTCAAATATAAGTATTAAACACACATTCTTTGTACCATGAAGACCTCAACAAAATGGAATTATTGAAAAAAGAAACAGAACTATTCAAGAAATGTCATGAAATATGCTAAATTAATATAGTATTCCTAACTATTTTAGGGTAGAAAATGTAAGTACAACTTTGTATATCATGAATAGAGTTTTAATTTGACCAATTATTTAAATGAAACCATATAAACTTTGGAATAACATAAAACCTAAAGTAAAGTAATTTAAATTTTTGGGTTGCAAGTTATATATCTTGAATACTAAGGAAAAGCATGTTAAATTCGATCCAAAATATAATAAAAGAATATTTCTTGAATACTAATCTACTTCTAAATCTTATATAGTGTTTAATAAAAAGTCATGGATTTTTGAAGAATTAGTTTATATGATGTTTGATGAAACTGAACCTTTCATTAAAAACAAAGATAAAAAAATGATAAAAATGACTCTTATAACAACATGAGACTTGATACCCCTAAGACTAATTTTGAAAAGAATATAAATGAAATTCAGTCTAGTCTAGATAAACATGAGACAGAAGAACTTGAAAGTGTTTTACCTAGACAACCTATAAACATAAAAGACTATCCATTAGAAATCATTATAGGAAACCTACACACACGAGTTTGGACTAGAGGAAATGTAGGAATCCTAGATGAATTTTTTGACCTTCTATCTCAGTTAGAACCTTTGTCCACTGAAGATGATTTATAAGATTAAATTTGGTTGTTAGCCATGCAAGAAGAACTGAACCAATTCTGAATAAAAGATGTTAGTGAATTAGTAGAAAACCCATAAAATTATCTAGTAATAGGAACTAATTGGGTATTTAGAAAAAGCAATATGATAAATGGATTATAAAAATAAATAAAGATATATTACTAGAAAAAAAATAATTTGGAAGAAGGAATAGATTATGATGAAACCTTTGTGCTTGTATCTAGATTAGCAGCCATCAGAATCCTTTTAGCTTATGCATCTCAAATTAATTTTAAATTATATCATATGGATGTAAAATACACATTTTTAAATGTATATTTAATGGAGGGAGTTTATGTTGAACAACCTACCGAGTTTGAAGACTCTCATAAACCAAATTCTGTTTTTAGAACTACTAAATCTCTTTATGGCCTTAAACAAAAACCTAGAGCTTATTATGAAATACTAAGCTAATTTTTGTTGGAAATTTGATTTTTATGCGGGATTAGTAAATCCTACCCTTTTAAGAAAACATTTTATTCTAATATTTCATTAGTACAAATTTATGATGATGATGTTATTTCTAGATAAACAAATAAAAGATTCTAAATTATTTATCAAATATAATGAAAAAATAATTTGAAATGAGTATAGTGGGAGAAATGAATTTATTTTTAAGATTTCGGATTCATTAAATATATTATGTAAATCTTTTAAATCAAAGTAAATATATTATTAACTTATGGAAAAGTTTGTACTTGAAAACTGTAATACTTGCAGAACTCCCATATGTACAAATATAAAAAAAATTTATGAAGCTATAAAACTAGTTGAAAACAATTTATATTGAATAATTATTGGAAGTTTACTATATCTTAATACTATAAGACCCGACATAATGTTTTTTTATAATTATGTGCTATATTTTAGTCAAATACAAAATAATATCATCTTACTTCTATTAAAATAATTTTAATATATTTAAGAGGAAGTATTTTTAAATATATTCCTTATAAAAAAACTTCTCATTTTAATTTAATTTCATACTAATATGATGATTTTGGAGGGTGTAGATTAGAAATAAAAAGTATCATAAGAACCAGACACTTTGAAGGGAAATCCTTAGTGTCATGGTCAAGTAAGAAACAACATTCAGATTCTTTGTCAATAGTCAAGGAAAAATATCTGTTTGGTAGAAGTTATTGTGCAGAAGTGTTGTGGATGAAACAAAATCTACTATATTTTGGACTAAATTTTAATAATATACATATATTATGTGATACTACTAGTGATATTAATATTTCTAAAAATCCAGTATGTCACTCTAGAATTAATCGCGTTGATATAAGACATAATTTTCTATGAGATCATATACTTAAAAGGATATTTATTTAGTATTTATAAATACCAAATATCAATTAGAAGATATTTTAACTAAACCACTTCCCACTGAATGTTTTGATTTTATTAATGGGAACTTATGGATATTTAATTTTAAATAATTTTTTATAAATTTATTTTAATTTATTTTTCTAATTTATATGTGAATTTTTTTTTATTTAGTAATTATTATTTTATTGGTTTATATGTTTGTTTTAATTTTCTTAAAGTGATTCTTTTAAAAATTAAAATTCAATTATTACACTATTTATTTGGAATGAAAAACTAGACCACATCACCAATCCATTAGAAAAGTCTTTATATTCCCTTACCCTTTGATTTCTAACCTTTTCAACTTTTAGAGTCCTCATTTTTCTCCCAAAACCTAGAATCTGAATACCTTCAACCTTATGATTCTATTCAATGATGAAGACAAAGTGAATAGATGAAGGTGAATGAAGCTATCCTAAGTGTCAACGTGTTTCATTTATAATGATTCTTTAAGTAATGGTCAATGATTTTGAATGGTTGTATCATATGAACATTCTAATCAAACAAGATATTACATTTCAATGTTTGGAATTTTTTTTAAATGAAGAAAATACAGATTTTATTTTATGAGATAGAACAGAAGCAGTTTTACTGAAATGTTTAGTTTTATTCCAGTGAAATTTAGGATATAATTTCATTGTGAGTAAATGATAAGGATTTTTTAATCTAGTCAGTAAAAATTTATCAGATTTTGAAATTTCCTCATGATGTTGTATTCTATTTTGATCTTTAATCATTTGGAAATCTGAATCATAAATTCAATGATATCATGTATTTACTATTTGGTTTTACCAATATTTGGAATAGGTTTTTAAAATATATTGAGGCTGATCATGAATTTTTGGTAAATTTTATTTAGATAGATAACATTCTACGGACTACTGAGTTGGAAATGATTTTGTACCCAGACATGTATATCATGATTCTATTTATCTATGATATTAAGTTGAAATTCCTTAGATATATTCTAAAATATATGAGTCCCTACCACCAATTCTGAGCTAGAATGTAATTATATCCCAATGGATGGATCATTTCTCTTCTTTTATACAGAAATAATATTATTTCATATACGGATTCTTGAATTAGATTTCATCACAACAATGTTCTAAATGATGATACCTTAAGAAAATTAGGATTCTTTTGGAGTAAAGTGAATGGTAAACTATTGCTAGTAACAAAAATTGATCAATAAGAATTAGGTCATGTTTCTCAAGGGGAGTAATAAAATCTCAATTCTGCAAGATCTATTCAATTGAGGAATGAAGAAATTGGATAATCTATAATAAAAGGTGTTACTCAGCCTACTAAAAAACCTCCATTATGATACTATAGATATTGATGAGTAATCATCTAAACCAATATCCACTGAGGAACTGTTTACAAGGCTTGGTATTAGAGAAGATCTTCAAAACGAGGATCTAGAGGGAGAAACACCAAGACCTGGTGATAAGACTCCTTCAGTGCATTTGGGAGAAACAAATAATTTTGAGGAACAACAGGATGAAATTCTAGTTCAAAAATATCAATTTTCCCATCAATTAGATCAATAAAGAGAAAGTTATTATAAAGTATAGAAAGTTCATAAATCACTAATTGGAACTACTAAAATTATTGAGATTTAGGTTATCTCTACTATTAGAAAATATATAGAAAGAACAATATCTGTTTTTGGATAAATGACATTAATCCTTGATGATATTTCATATTAAAGTGAAAAGACTTTGGTTATGTATTTAGTTTTTGTGGAAGTAGCTACTTAGTGAAAGAATCCAGATGAAGGAACATCTGATTCTCTATCAAATTAGATATAAGACTTAGTTCTGAAATTCAAAATGGTACAAGAGGTGAAATCAAGTCTTTGAAAAGATCTATAATATGCTAAGAAATATTTACAAGATTTAATAATTTCATCTGCTTCCATATTAGAATTAAAGTCTATTCATACTAATCTTAAGGATTTCAGAGAAAATTATTTCTCAAAAAAATATTTTGATTCTTTCAAGAGAGATATGTTTGATCAGTTTCGAAATTAGAAATCTGAATCTGTTTCCAAAATAGATTTTTTAAATTTAAAATGGTATTTTATTAGTTAGTTTGAATCAATAAAAGGGAGTTTCAGTCAATTAATATATTCTACTTATACTCCACCAACATCACGAGAACTGATCATAAGATTTCATGTAATCACTTCAGTGATGTGTGATATGAATGAAAGACCTAAGTATCTTTAGTGTAACAATGCCCCTCTACATGTGCCATTAGATAATCAAAAGTATATTACCAAAATGTTGACTTCTTTTGAACCCGGAATCCCTACAACATATATAGTCTTTTGCGGTGGGTTTTTTCGTGGCTGTTTACTAAACCGCCACTGTGATTTTTTATAAATAATTTAGCGGTGGTTTATTAAACATTGCCGATAAACTTTTTTTTCAATGCTAACACTTCTCCCCCCGACTCCCACGTAATCCTCCTTCTCCCCCCAACCCCTACAAGACTCCCCCCCCCCCCTCTGTGACCCTCAAATCCCTATACCTCCCCTCATCGCGCCTCGCTGCCTGGCCGCCTCCCTTCCTCGCCACCTCACCACCTCGTCGCCACTCTGTTTGGATCATCACCCATCACTACCGACCCCATGAAGCCCAAGCTTGCCTCCCTTTTGTAGGTCCTGACATTTTAATGGACCAAGGAGAGTGGATAAGACATAGATATTTTGGGTCCACCTATGATCAGATGCAAGGACTTTGATAACCTACTGAATAGTTTTAGGTGAAAGTGTAACTGTTGCAAGGTATAAATCATAGGGAGGTACATACATCATTATAATTGGTTTCATTAGCACTTAAATTTTGAAATTTTATATTTGTTTCTCTTACTCTTCATGTGTCTTACTTGTTAATGAATTGTGATTGTTTACTGAATTGGTTATATAACCTCAAATGAAACAGTAAAATAGTGATTAAATAGAATAAAATGTTTGTTTGATACTATTTTGAGACTTTAAAAGTGTTATTTCCATTCATGTTATAACATAATCCTTCATAAATTTAGTTTTGTTTTCAATGCTAAAATGAATAGCATGAAAACCTATTTTTCTAATGTTTAAAATTATTACTGAAGCGTGATTGAGTTGATTTATTGTGAATAGTTACTGAATTTTTTGAACCTATATAAAACATATTACCTTAATTATATTTCACATTGGCATGTTAAAATGAATTATTTTTAAACCATGATCAAGAGTATCCTGGTTACTATTCAATTTGGTATAAGATTCATTATTTTTCATTCATGGTGTATCATAATCATGTGTTGTGGAATAATTATCAAACTTGGTTTTGGATATTCAAATTCTAACATTACAAAAAATGATCATCTTTATTATTTATAATTCATTTAAATTTTGAAAAATTTGACATGAATAACTTTATTCTTCCTTTTTTGAATGACTATAGGTTTTTTGTATTAATCCATTTATATGTTTTAAGCATATGTTGAAAATTTATCTAAAGGCTAAAATATTTGATTCATCAGTTTCTAAATTTTGTAAAAAGTTAATCATGATTAATTATAACCATTGACGATTTTTATATTTTTATAATCAACAAATATATCTCATCTTACCAGAATGGTTAAGGGAATAATTATGCTAGATTGTTTATACATGTATATATTGAACATAAAAATGGGAATGTCATGTTGTGTGTTACCTTTATGGACATGATTTTTAACTTTTATGTGTTGGGAATTAATTGTAAGGAATGATTTTGATTATTTGAAATAAATTCCTAGAAAATAATAAGCATGATTTATCGTAACCTATTGAGACTTGAAATTGTTTATGTGGTTGAACCTATTCTTTTCAAGATCAAAAAAATTATAGTTCTAAAATAACCATGCGTCAATGTTAATCCAGGAGAAGTTTATCATTGGGAGAATTTCTAAAGTTGAAAATATTTTTACTTCTTATTATCAAATTGCAAGTATGTATATATTGATCATATATAATGTTCAGTATGTTGTATTTAAATTATGAAATCATGTTCTATATTGATCATGTGTTATTTAAATGTGGACGTAAAATCTTGTTACCTTTATTTCAGTTCCTTCCATGGTGATTTAATGTTTAAAAACAATTTATTTTTATCATTTTAAGCATGAAATGTAGTGATACATATTGTATAATTTTATTCTATTATATGAAATCATGTTTTATTTTGAAATCTGAATTCGTGTCACCTGTGTGATAAAATATTCAAGAAATTTTTAATTTTGGAATGGATAACATGATGTAAGAGAATGTGGAATGTACAGCTTTTTTTCTACTTGAAGATTGTTTTCTTAGAAATAAAATGTTTAATTTAAGTATGCCAAGTCTTTTTTATTGTGCCATATCATGTGCAGTTTTTTATTTAACTTGGTTATATGTTAGAGATCATGTCATGATGATTCTCCAAGGGTGTAGGGGGATACGGAGATGTGTTGGAGGGGGCTCAAGGCTGTCCAGGGATGGGGTGGGTTGTCCGGGTGGGGGAGGGGGTGTGGGCTATCCAGGGAGGGAGGGAGGGTTGTCCAAGTGTGGGGGGCTGTCTAGGTTGGGTGTGGGGTGGGCTATCCAGGTGGGGTGGGAGGCTATCAAGGTGGGTGGGGGTGTGGGTTGTCTAAGGGTTTGGGGGTGATGCAGGGGTGTGGGGTAGGGGTGTGAGGGCTGTCCATTGAGGGGGTGGGCTATCCAGTGGGGGTGGGGGTGGGATGTTCGGGTGGGGGAGGGGTGTGGGCTTTCTAAAGGGTGGGATGTTCAAAGGGGGTGGGGGTGGGTTGTCTAGGTAGGGGATAGGTGTGGGATGTCCAGGGAGGTGGGGGGATGTCCTAGTGGGGTGTCCTATAATTAGCTCTCATCTAGCCTCTAAATGCATCAATAAATCGCCTACTTAGCTCAAAAATTGGAGGTGTGTTTACAATTTGGCGTGTTGTGATTTATATGTATGATTTTCATGGTTTACACCTATAGTATTTTGGGTCATCTATAATAGGCTTGAAGTCATGCTACAATTGGAAATATATTGGCTCTATGAGTCACTTAGGAAATGTCATTGGGGAAAGGGGAAATCACTAACATCCTTAATTCCAATTTAAAAATAGTTCCAATAACTTAGGATATCTTTATATTCTATTATGGATCTTTTGAATTTTCATGCTTTGGTTTTCTAGTCGATGGGTTCATTATTTACTATATGCATTTATATAACAACACCTTATTTAACATATTTATATATATTTTTAACTAGTATATATGAATCTTTTCCCTTATTTATTAATAGTAATGTGTTTTAATTTTTTTTAATATTGTGTAGGAACATTGTGATATACCTGGATAAAAGTTGTATCACTTTACTGAGGAACACACCTTATTATGTTAAGGGTTTAGAGGAGTTTTTAGGTGTTGTAATTTCTAATCGATCCGTTGAAGGATGAATAAGATGTCCATGTCCAAAATGTAAATTTATAATATTGTTGAAGAGAGATAATGTTTATGAAAATTTAATATTGATGAAATTTCTGGGTCAATATTTGTGTTGGATTTTGGCATGGATAATTGAATGTTACAAAAAGGTTGAACACTGATGTCAATCCATAGAATGAGATCCCAAATTCATCGAAAATGGAAAATGAAAAGAAAAACCTTATAAATGATGTATTCAGCACTACAAGACACCACCATCAACATCAAAACATATCAGAACAACCAGATGTGGGTAATACAAATAGCAATGTGACAAGTGATGTTTTTGAGACTGTAGGACAACCAAATCATGATTGTAACATATCATTGGATCCTTATCTTGATTATGTAGAGACTAATGTAAGAGAAAACATCACTGAGTAAAATAAATTTCATGATTTAGTTGACGATGGAAGTCAAGAGTTGTATAGCGGATGTGTGAAATATTCAAAACATTCTTTTAAGATGAATTTGTACCATATCAAATGTCTATGTGGAATTAAAAATAAGGTAATTTCCATGATATTGGAATTGTTTCATGATTCATTTACTAAAGTAAACATCCCAGAGTCTTTTTATGTTATAAAAAAATCTATTAACAGTCTTGGTTTGAATTATGGCAAAATACATGCATGTCCCAATGATTGTATGCTTTATTGGCTAGAGGATTCAAGTAGATATGATTGTTAAAAATGTTCTTCTTCTAGATGGAATTAAATGGGTGATGTTGGAAGTCTGAATCAACATACTACCATGAAGAAGAAGAAATTGAAAAAACCTACAAAGGTTTGTGTTACTTTCCTTTAAAGCCTCGATTGCAAAGATTATTCATGTCATCGAATACCGCCGAACACATGAAGTGGAATTCTATAGATAATAAAAATGATGGGTTAATGTGACATCCACAGGATTAAAAATCATGGAATTAATTTGATTCATTACATCTAGATTTCTCATATGATCCTAGGAATGTTCGATTCGGATTTCATACCGATGGATTCAACCCATTTGGGACTTTGAGTACCAGTTATAACATTTGGCCAGTTGTTTTTATCCCTTACAATCTTGTTGTGTTGTTTTATATGAAACAAATGTATTTAATCATTTAGATGATTATTCCAGGAAACAAATGCCTAGAAATTATATTTATTTATACTTTCAACATTAAAGTGAAGATTTATAGGAGTTATGGAACAACGGTATTGAGATATTTGATGCTTCTTCTAAAACAATGTTCAAAATGCATGCGGCTTTAATGTGGACCATTAGTGACTTACCTAGAATTGGGAATTTATCTAGTTGAAACTCATTCAATGTTTTGGATTTTCAATTTTTGAACTTTGACTTTGAACCCAAACAGATACCTTGCAGTAGAATATGGTTCTTCTTGTTCCATCAATGATTTCTCAATGCATCTCACAGATTTCGGCCGAACCGATCGAAATTTAAGGGTTTAATTGATCGTAGAACACCTCCAAAGTTTGTAACTAGTTCTAAAATATTGAAAAAACTTAAAAATGTTGAAATAGAATTTGGAAAGGTTCCTCATTTGAATGATAGTGGGAAACGAGTTCGAATTTCATCGTCAAATGAAATCAGAATTCAAAAATGGAAAATAATTATACTCTTCAAACTTTAATATTGGGAATATAATTTGTTGCGGCATAATTTTGATGTGATTAATATTGAGAAGAATGTATAATATAATTTTATCTTCACATTTCTTAATGAACATGGAAAGTTTAAGAATCATCTCAATTCTTGGAAAGTCATACAAGTAAAGAACATAAAACATGATCTCTAGTCAGATGAGAATGAAAAGTATGCTCCTGTAATTTTTGCAATGAAAAATAGGGATACAGATACATTATTTAAAATTTTGAAGAATGTGAAAGTATCTGATGAGTATTCAAGTAACATATTGAGGTTTTTTACATAAATAATCATAACTTACATGGGTTAAAAAGTCATGATTCACATATTTTTTTACCGCAGTTACTACCATTTTCATTATGCACTTTATTACCTAAAAAAGTCACTACTATTGTACTTAAATTATACACATTTTGAGACCACTATGTGAGAAATATATACATTCATTTTAGATTTACAACCTTTAGGAGAGGTTTTTATAGACACTTTGAGCAATGGATATGATATTTCCTCCGTCGTTTTTACTGTCATGATGCAATTAACTGTGCATTTGGTTGAAGAATCTAAATTAAGAGGCCATGTTCAATATCAATAGATGTATTCAATTGAGAGGTACATTATTTATATGTTTTTCAGTTATTTAAACAATTTTTGGCACTTAATTAAATTCATAATTTTGTTTTTTTACTTTGTTTCACAGATATCTTGGGAATTTGAAATCATACGTGAGAAATAAAGCTAAACTAGAAGGCTCTATTACTAAAGGCTATTTGGAAGGAGAGTGTCTTAACTTTTGTTATAGATACATGGATGATATTGAGATAAGATGTAATTGAGTTGGATGTGTTGAAGACACACCAACTCAAAATCAAATACATGGGAAAACAAAAACAATTCCTGTTATTGGCCGATCAGTTGGGAGGACCTCAAATATTAAACTGACAGAAATGGAAATATTACAGGCACATAGATATGTGATGCTAAATAGTGAAATTGTAGATTCATTTATTGAAGAGTTGAAAATACAAAAAAAAAATAGATGAATAAGAGTCTGAATGTGAAATGTGAAAGATATAACGAAAGATTCTAATAAAGAAATTGTAGAATGGTTTCCACAATGTGTATGTTCATAAATATTGTAATACATATGAATATTAGGTTAACACATATATTTTTTAATTCTAATAAAGTATATTTCTTTTTAGATCATGAATACTGATACTCGAGTAGTTTTGTCAGAATATTTGATGTTTCTTGCTCGAGGTCCTCTAAAACAAGTTAGAAAGTACAACGCTTACAACGTGAATGGCTTTAGATATTGTAGAGTCAGTTGAGAAGAGGGTTTGAAAACAAAGAATAGTGGTATATTTAAATTTGCTGAAGTGGACTACTATGGAAAGATAACCAATATTAATGAATTAAATTACCATGGGATTTTTTTCTGTTGTTTTATTCAAATGCTATTAGGTCTATATTAACAGAGGTGATAAAAAAGATTCCTTGCAATTTACTTCTTTGATCTTCTCTCGCTTGATGGATGTTGGTGATAGTGAACTATATAATCCATATATCTTATCATCATGCGCAAAAATGGTATATTATGTGAATGATGTTGTGGATGAAGGGTGGAGTGTAATTTCTAACATAAAACAAATATATTTTTATGATATGGGTGATGAAGAGGAAGATTTGACCTCTAACATTGAATCTCATCAACAACAAGAATCTGAACTATTTGTCCATCATGATATTGAAAATATTAGTCTAGCAGCTATGAATAATGTGGATGAAGTAATGGAGTAGGAAACTAACAGGATTGAATAAGAAAATGATTATATGTACAATTATGCATTCATTTAGCAACCACTTATTTCATTTGTTCAATAATTCATTATCATTGTTATATATATTTTGTTAGTTAGTACTGGGCATATGTTATCATTTTTAATTTTTTTCTGCATAATGTTTTTTGAAATATATGATTTGAACTTAATTTTATTTTATTAAATGACAGAAATTCCAAGGAAAAAGTGATATAAAGTTTCATTGACCACTACAACAGATGAAAATCCATCTGTCTCCCTATCTATGGTATCTAAGCCACCATCTACTTTCCCCCTGCACCATCTCCCACTGCACCATCTCTCACACCCTTTGTGAGTGTCACTTCAGCATCTCAGTCATTGCCTCCAACTTCAGAAGCCTCAGTAGTGGGGGAGCGGCGCGCCACTTCTAGTTATTCATGGGGATACTAGATGTTGAATGTTATAGGTACAAATTTTAATATGAATAAATTTATTTCAATTTTTTTATACCAATAGTTTGTTCAGTAAAGATTGAAACAATGCAAGTGTGGAGAAAAATATAAACTGTTCAGATGTATGGAATATTGCCAGAGAGAAGATAGTTGTCTCATCTGATTCATATGGGATCCCTATAGATGACACCGCGGAATTACTTGGCTAGATTTTAGACCAGCTGGCCATAGAGAAAAGTGGTATTGCATCGACTAGTGGTGAATAGGTGAATCACAAAAATTTAAAATCATTTAGTTTGAAATATTTTAATGTTTTTATGTTTAAATATAAATATAAAAAAAATATTTAATTTTCAATATATTGTTCTTACTTGTGGTAACAGGATGTATAGATGGAGGAGGATAGAGTGACCAGCTGTGTACATCATCAGACCATGATTAGTTGTGTTATTGATATGTTGGACAAATATGCTAACAGTCATTTTGTATATGTATCATGTATGGTACATAGTTTCCAGCAATCATTTTCATGACCGAACATTCCCTGAATTTCTCAAGTTTTCTTTTATGATTTTTATTGATTTATGATTATTCCTTTTATGTCTTTATTTCTAAAGTGTGCTATGCTCCATATATGTCTTGACTTCATGAGTGTGGTGTGCACCAAATATCTGTTGAACACTTGACTATCTTGATCCTTTTAAGGTAGAGGGACAGTCCACTTTATTAATAGTAGAATTTACAAATATATGTTGAACACTTGAATGTCTTACACTACCAGTATTTTCATCTCCCGAAAATATGCTTCAAGTGGCTAAAATCTATAATACAATCATGAATCATGTCCTATATGGTTTGGATCATCCTCCATGACTACTCATCGATCTGAGGATAAAAGTTTACACCCAACTTCAACTATCAACTCATAGACTTCAATTATAATTACCAAAACTATGAGTTAAAACATGTCGGCCCTGGGTGAACATCCCACTTCAACTCTCAACTCTGACACTACTAGAATTTATATTCACTCTAGTTTCCAAAGTACCCAAAAAATCTCTCTCTCAATAGGTTATTTCATGATCATTTCAATGCATGGACCACAAATAAAAACTAAAATAGAGGATTAGATTATTTCATCTTGTGGGTTAAAAGCTGATAAAACCCAAAGTGACTACTTATTGACTCTACATCATAACATATCCTAATCTAGAACCAGATGTATCACATTTCACTACATTTCCAATGTTAGGATCAGGAATGTTTAGGACCAGAGATGACAACAACAACTTCTTCAACACGGTCGAAACTTCCAAACACTAGTATGTATAGCCAAACGTGAATCCATTCATGGTAACTATGGTCAATAGTAATTATAAGTGAGGTATCTCCAAAATGTTTCTCATTTAATTCCCATTCAAACCAATAAAACATTAACTATCGATTACATTCCTTTTTTATTTAAAATATACAGATACATCAACATAATCGAGATAAACTATTTTCCCTAATTGTTAAACCACTATATCAAAAAGTGATACTTAATGTACATAAAAAAAATTTATACACCCAAATCATACTAAACCTGTTATTCAAGTATCTATCATATTATTCTTATGAAAATGTTGGTTTTATGGTATTCTTTTGGATGTGGGATGTATGTGCATGTAAAATTGGAATGGTTTTTCTTTTCAGGGCACTAGTACTGGGGCTACAGAATCAGCTCCTTTTTTTGTAAATCTGGATTTAGCAGCAGTTTTATCCACCACTAATATTTCTGTATTTTTTTATCTACAGTGGTTAAAACCACCACTATGGAAAATAACTTAGCTGTGGATTTAATCTCCATTGAATAGTTTTCATATTCCTTTCTTATTTTGCAGTAATAATCTTTTTTTAGGGGTTGTTTTTGTGGAAAAAAATGATGTTTTTTAGAGGCGGTATAATCTACCTATAAATAGTTTTCATATTACATTATTATTTCGCAGTGGTTATCTTGATTTTAGGGGAAGTTTTCCCATTGAAAATGAATTTTTTAGCAGCGGTTTGAACCGTCGCAAAAAATAAAATACATTTCCAATGGGAAAACCGCCACTAAACCATAAGAAACAATCGCTAAATTTTTCCGCTACGATGGTTTCTATAAACCGTTGCTAAATCATGTAAACCGCCACGTATTGAATGTAGACACATGATTTGGTGGTGGTTTTTTTAAACCACCCTGATATGAAAAAAAAACCTCCATGAAATGGTCATTTTCCTGTAGTGAATTATATTTCTTCTCAATTAGTTTAGTGAAAACCTTTCTTAATTTTTGTAGACTAATGAAAATCTCCATGATTTTTTCAAATTCAATCTGATTGAAAATTTGAATGTGATTCAAGATTCATGAATTTTGTTAAGGAATCTAGCTAAAAATATTTCAGAAAGGATACAAGGTTAGATAAAAGATTTGAAAGAATTATTTTAGGCTGCTCAATCTTCACCTAAAACAGAAACCTCTTCGGATCAAAACCATTAAACATCTACCAAACCTCTTTTTTAATCATTTTCCTTAATTATAAATCACTCACATATTTATAACCTTTTTTAGTATTTTTTTGTTAATTATTAATATTTTCTATATATTTTCTAGGTTTTAGTGTTTATTGATCTCTAATTCTATAACACATGCTAATTTTATTATATAGTAGGATATAATATTCACATATAGTTATATGGTACATTAAATTTTCTTTAATCCATTTTCATATCATTTCTTTTTGATATCTCAAAAAGGGGTAGAAAAATGGGTAAACACAACATTATCAAATTAAGAGTATCTATTTTAAATTTAAATAGTACTATGAAATTGAAATAATGTAGTGAAAAATTAATTTTCGAAACTGAAATAATTCTATTTAAAAATATTATATCTTAAGTGTTTAATATTTTTTATTTACATCAAAATATTTTTTGGGTTTTTTCTTCATAAAAAACTGGGAGATTGTTGGGAATGTATTCTCTCAAAAATACTCTATAATTTTTATTTATTTTGATGCTCAAAAAGACTCTAGTTTTTTTACAAATGATATTACTTTAAGTGAATTTCGGGAAATTAATATTTATTCCCAAATATATTCTAGAATTATTTTCAAGTCATTAATCTATAAGGAATATTCATCAAAAAAATTTGGAATTCATTTTAGACTTTTTTGAAATCACTTTTCATACACTTTATTGGGAGGTGTAGCATAAAGAATGAACTCTACATTTAGAAAAACACATAAGTAATAAACCCTATGTTTTAGAGAAGAATGTTTGAATAATTAACCATATATTATCTGAAAGTATGGTTAATCAACCCAACATTTGGATTGAATCTTATAATTGTAATAAGGGAAAGTATGCTTAGTCAAGCATATGTTTGGATGGAACCTTAAGTTTTTAAGAACGGAATGTATGGTTAAAGAACCCTACATAAGTAAGGAATGCTACGTTTTGTTAAAGAAGAATATGGTACATCAACCCTGCTTTTATGAAAAACCCTACATTTGGTATTTTTTCATTTTATGAAGGGACCCTATGTTTTTCTATTTAGAAAAGAAATTTTAAATCCAAAATATTATCTGATATTTTTGCAATAGTATTGATAGAAATACAGATCGATTGAAAGACATATTATAACCGATTCAAATTTTCATTTTTACCGATTCAAAGAACCTATATTTAACATTATAAATCACTTCTACTCTTAAAGAAGGTAAAAAATATATTAAATGATTTTAATTTGAAATGTTTACAATCTATCAAGAATTTTTTTTGATCTAATCAACTGAAAGAAAATCATTTTTTATAAATATATAATCAGATCATTTTTATGTAAACAAAGAGATATATGATATTCAAGAGTGATACATTTTCAATATGAAAATATCATACATTAAGTGAATATATTTTGGTAGTTATACTCTAAAACAAGATCGAATCAATTATTTTTTAAAAGAGAATACACTTTAAATAAATACCTTTTTACCTTATACTAGTGTTAGATTACTTCTACTTGTAATTTTATGTATAATTAATGATAATTTGAAACTAGGATCACATAAAATATTTTATTACTTGAAGTCATTCATCTTTGACGAAGAATTTCCATATTATATTATTATATACTTTAACTATAAAGTTCAACCCATACCATCAAGAAATCGAACTCTTTTGATTTATTTGAGTTTCAAAAGCTCGTACTCAGTTGTGGTCAAGTGTTAGCTTCTTACTCTAATCTCTATCTAGTCAGTTCCAAATAAAAGAACCAAAAGGATTAGTTTAGCATGGTTTTAAAGGTGTCAACTACTTGTAATTAGTTGTGGATTTGATGGTCTTATGATAAGAAAATTTTTCATAGTTTAATTCACCAATATTTCTGAGAGATCATTGGTGTAGTGGACTAGTGAATCTTAATACCACAAACCACTATATAAATTTATGTGTTTGTATTTTTTTATCTGATTATCATATTTCGTATATAAGAGAACGCTTCATATCTATATAAATCAAAAAGAGAGTTAAATAGTAGAATCTGTCAAGATTATAGAAAATATGCAATTCACCCCCTCTAGTGTATCTTTATATTATTCTGACTAAACAATCCCAACTACTTTTTATAAAGGATTTATAAATAATCATTATTTAAGCCTATTTTGATATATCTTTTATATTTTGATTATGAAATCATGTTTTGTTGAAAATATATAAATTACATTCCTGCCTTGTTTTACATAAATTGAAAACATATTTGGTTTTATTGTTATGGAATTGATTATGGAACACCTGGTTAGACCCTAATGGGATTTATAGATCACACCCTACCACTAACTTCAACAATTTGTAGATTTTATAATGCTAGGTCTTATCAAAGGGAAAGCACCGATTAAAGGTGGTGTATATTCTTGATCTTTGGGACCCATAGTGATGAAAGAGACCAGTGGAGTTGGGATCCACTGGCTCCATGGGATATTTATGAGTTTTCATCTTGGAATATTTTATGGATTTTTGATGATGCACTATTAGGGTCTTGTTTTACCTATTTGATTTTAGGACTTTCTCCATTTTTAGTGTTGATAATACTAAATTATATTGAGTTTTTCACTATTTTGGAGAAATATTCTTACCCTCGTCATCCTTGTATGACTTCTTGTGCTAGTCATCAACCCATGGGGATAAATAATGACCTAAATTCCATGTCTGTTCCAAAATTGGTATCAGGGTACCAAGGTATCTACGATGGTTCTTGAATAAGTGGTATCAAATCTCTCAGGTTTGGTTGTGCACCTTTCCTTGATTTCTGTTTCTAGTTGGATTCTTCAGGTAGGCAGGAGGTTGAATTAATGAGAATTAGGTGGTAGTTGTGATAAATTTCTTATCTACATCTCATGTTAATGAACCTTAATTTACTAGGATTGTTTGGGAAAATTGTCTTGAGGAATTTTTGTATTTTATTTATAGACTTTTACCTACTTCTGATCTGAGTATGTTTAAATCTCCTTCTTTAATTTTGCCTAATGGAATTGATATTTTTGTATTTCTTATTTGAGTTTTTTATTGGTGTATATTTTTTGACGCCTTTAGTGTTTAATATTGAAGATGTATAGAATCATACCTCTGAGGATATGTATGGATAAGATATATGGGGAAGATTTTAGTGAACCATATTAATAGAATACTTCAACTATAATCGTTTTGAGATAGTGTTATACACTATCCAACCTATGGAAAAGGTAACTTCACATGTTCTCATTCATTCATCAGTAGTGTAACCACAAAGGGATTAATCTAAGTATAATGATAAATATTTTCTTTATTAGAATATACTAGATTTATAGGCATCAAATGATCCTCAAGAGGACAAGTATTGGTTGAAAATATTAAACTTATTTTTTGTGTTCCTGGAAACACCTGAATATATAAAGGTGAAATGTGATACCTGTAAGCATAAAATACCTATATTGAGATGGTGGGACTTGATGGAGAAAAATAATAAGCATGATGGCTTAGTATTAAAAGATGTTGGGGTTATTTTCACTGATTAGTTATATTCAGAATCAATAGTCTATGAAAAATACATAAATTTTCTCAACCTTTAAGAGGATGACCAGGTCATGACATAAAATGTGAACCATTTTATAGATCTTGTTCTTTTTTCACCTAAAGTTGTATCTAATGATAATATAATTTATCAACAGTGCAAGATGGTTCTCTGATAGGATATATGATTGCATGTTTTCTTTTTTAAATATCATTTATTATGTTGATGTGTTGAATAGATCCTTGATGGTTACGCTTGAATTGGATGGTAATTCAGGAATTACGGGAGTAAATTTTTATCCAAATGGATGTTATATAAGTTCCTCTAAAGGAAAAAAGAATTCATGATGAGTCTCATGGTGGTTCTAGATAGTAGTTGTTATCCAAACCTCCTGTAGTGCCTAGGAGAGGCCCTTGGACTTTCATTTAGAGTGAAAAAGTTTGGATTTTGAAATGGTTTTACACTAAGACACCCAAGAATAGTAGTTTATGCGGTCCCTCAGGCTACCTACATATGTTCTTTAATTTCTAGTCTACTACATTCATTGGAAAGGGATCATCCACACAAAAAAGTACTATGGTGCAATCAGATTGTTCAATAACTAAGGGGTTCTCTCCATGAACATCTAGAATGAAGAATTTTCATGCAGTAGAGGAGTCTCAAGGAGAAAATTAAGTTGGTCCAGTGACGGAGAGAAGTACCATCACTATAACTTCGTATTTTGTGATTTATTTATTTGATATTGGTGCCTCTCACTCTTTTATATTAGGCGATGTTATGAATTGGATATATATTCTTACAAATCATTTGTATTATGTGATGGATATTACTACATCCCTTGAAATAAAGAGAGATTAAGGTATTTAGTGCCCTGATTATGTTTTATCATTATTAGATATTGATCTTACTTGTAATTTTTTTGTTCTTGACATTAAACCTCTTTATGTATTGGAAGATTAATCATAAGCCCCAAATTTAATGTTATCCTTAGTAGTTCTACTTTATTGTTCCCAATGGGGTTTTCTATGTTTTTTGGGATAGTGGGACACAATATCAATAATATATAGATCATATTTTCAGGATTTAAGTATGGTTATATTGGTGTTTAATTTTGACTTTGAGTGATAATCTTTGAGTGATCATATCCCTCCTATTTTTATTGAGTTTCCTTATGTCCTTCCTTATCATTTATCTAGCTTTCAACTGATAAGATAGGTGGATTTTTCTATTTATTTTGTACCTAGTACATATCCAATGTCTATTTATTCTTACCATATGACTCCCGCAAAGTTGAAATAGTTGAAGAATAAGTTGGATGATTTGTTGGAAAATGGTTTTATATGCTCGAGTGTGTCACCTTTTATTGTGCATATTCTCTTTATAACAGAATATGATTGAACAACTGACTTTTTTTTATTATCAAAAACAAAATCAAGTTATAGAGAAGAATAAATATATATTACCCTGAATTGATGATATGTTTGACCTGTTGAAAGGGGTGAAGTGGGTTTCAAAGATTGAACTTTGATATGGTTATCACTAGTTAAGAATAAAATAATATTACATTTAGAAGACCTCCTTTAAGATTAGTTGTAATGTCCCAAAAATTTCAAGGGAAATTTTTTCTTACTTTCATTAGAATTTTATGAGTACGCAGTTTCTAACGGCACCAGAATCTGAGGCCCAGTGTGCCTGGAATCAATTTCAGAAGATTAGCTCAGGTACGTTCAGTGAACGAACGAATGTGTTTTTCTATCTTTTGAACCGGTTCTCGGAATTGAAATCTGAGGGCACTGATGAACACGTAGTGCCGGTAATTGCTTACGGGGGCCTTTACCATAGTTGCATTTTAAGCGGGTTGAATTTTATTATTTGGGGATTTAGTTTAAAATAAATAAAATTATTGAACAATTTTATTTTTATATCTTGGAAGTTAAACTCTTCAAACTGTGGATAAATGAGAGGTGGGGCCCATACGATCCCCAACCTCTCATCTTCTTTAACTCTCTCTAACCCTCCTTTAACACCTTTCTAATTTAATGTGACAACTCTCGTTATTATGGAAACTCATCACCTCCCTAATTAATATTCCATCAAAGGTTTGAATTACATTGGATGTTATATTATGGAGAGCCTTTTTATTATTTTGGGGGTTGACAATATTGGTGGAGGAACTCTTAACAAGACTTAGAAGGAAGTGTTCTTCTTTGATGAAGAACACCAACCTTCAACGAAGAACGACTCCACTGCGAAGAACGCGGGGGAATTTTCTAATGGTGTTTCTAATTCGGACACACCCTGACGTCAAAGGAATAGATGCCAATCTTCCACAACACCGCATTCCGCGAATCAATGATGTGCGACGTTAATTACTCAGGTAGGGAGTTTTTGTTTATTTATGTTTACGTGATTCTTTCCCTCTAGGATGGAAGAATATTCTATTGGGTATTTATTCGAACTACTAATGTGGTTGGTACAGACTACGAACAAGTCTGGACCCACCGCCAACTTGTTCTTGATGTGCGGCGGCATGGGGTCGGGTGCATGGTAATGGGAGGTTGCGCGGCGAGCAGACATGGGAGAAGGAGGTGTGGCAGAGTGGTGGGAGGCTAGGATGGCGGTAGGACGGAGGCGGCAGATCTGGTGTGAGAGGCAGCTGCGGGAAGGCCAGGATGGTAGGGTTTGGTTGAAAAGAAATAGTGAATGGAGAAGGATATTGGAGAGAGAATACATTTAAAGGAAATAAATTAAAACTTAAAGAAAGGAAGAGAATCCAATGAATGTGATGCACACCATTTAATTGGAGATTTCCATGCGTGAAATGGAGGAAGGTGCACCAATTGGAGAGAGAGGGTGGTGGTGCGTGACATTGTGTTTTTTAAGGTAAAATCAATTATAAATAATCATATAATAATCATATTATTATTTTTGTTGATAAAACACTTTTTCGACCGCAACTTATTCGTGCTACCTCGGTTTCATGAACCGTCTGCGGCAGTGTGACCCAGATTCTGAGATGAGTATTCCGAGTCCAATATTGAATGTATTTTTTTGGTTTTTTGGATCGGGTACCCGAAGCGCTCGAAGAATAATTGATTTAATATTATTATTAAATCTTTGACCCGCCATAACTCATGCGTGGGATGTCTAATTGGCTTGTCATCAGTGGCGATGTAATCCTGTAAATAATACGGTCGATTCAAGTCTAATATTGGATACTAATTTCTGGTTCATGGCTCGGGACAACGAAACACCGAATAATAATATTATTATTATTATTACGAGATTTCTATATGACATATCTCTCTCATATAGTGTCTAAATGATGAACCGTCTACGATGTTGCAAACCTGGAATTAAGACGGATGTTTCAATACAAATTTTGTATATTTTAGTTGAGGTCGGGGCGCGGGCCCCACGAGGCCATGTTCGCGCTTGTTGCGGTGAAGTGTAACTTTTTCACTGGCTATCCGTTTTGGACCAATGGGTAGTCCATCTCGTGTATTTTTCAGTATGGATCTCAATGGTGTGACTGGTTTGGTTAACGAGTGTCTTTTGTGGTATGTCCGGGTTGGATCAAACATGAAACCAACTAGGCCCCCTGGTACGGAAAAGATAATAACTCTCAGACCGGACGTCTGTTTGACGAACCGTCAGCGACATTGGTAATCTCGTTGAGAAATGGTTCCTTTGAGTATACTAATGGGAGTTCAAGATACTGTTGAGATACAGCTGGGTTGGTTCGTACACGAAACCAACCGGGCCCCCGGGACTAAAAGGCTTATAACTCACAGACTGGGCGTCTGATTAACGCGCCGTCTATTGCGTTGAGACCCCATTGAAGAGGCTGACCATTGAGATACATCTTCGTGGGGCTTTGAGATACCTGGAGTATCGACTAGTGGCAAGTGGAGCGGAATCTTCTGGAGACGAGCGTACGGAGTGCAGTGACCTAGTAGCTGTAGACCTGATGACTGCTTGACCGATTCGAGTCGAAGTGATTCGATTAGCACAGTGGATGGAGCGCCCAGTATTTGGTGGCAGACCCACGTTGGACGGAGCACCTGGTAGTTGGAAGCAGAACCACGGTACTCGATAGGAGAAGTACCTCTGTAATCTATTAGGGGGAGCGCCCGATATTTGGCGGCAGACCCACAGCGGACGAAGCTCCCGGTATTTGGCAGCAGACCCGCGGTACTCGCCGTGAGGAGTACATCAGCAGCCTAAGGTTAGTGAGTAGCACCTCAGAGTCATGATAGGGCTACTGTACTCAATAGAGGAGGAGTTCTCTAGTATTTGTGGTTTCGATAATGAAAATCCTTGTTTGATCTGAGTCAATGACTTTGTGTTTACCTATTCATTGAGATGGGTCACTTGATAACTTAGGTATATGTATGTGCATATACCTATGTAGTGGTTATCTGTTGATTTCATAACCTTTGTGTTTCCTCATGATTGAGATGGGTTACTTGATAACTAAGGCATAAGTATGGGATTATACCTAAGTAAGGGTTATCTGTTGAGATCCTTATTTGTGGATATTATTGTTGGATTTAGTGAGACCTTACGGGTCTCGCGGTCCCTACTGAGTATCATTATACTCACCCCTGCACGGGCTATGCCCGCACCTCATTGTGTTGGATGCAGAGGATGGACATCATTGACAGAGATTGAGAGTACTTGGACGATACAGTACCTGGAGGTGTACCTCACGACGAGATAGTACCCGGAGGTGGACATCATGACGAGATGGTACATGGAGTAGGTTGGCGAGCGAGAGTGTTGAGGAGGCTATCTGTAACTACCCTTTAGGTGGGATCCGAGGTAGACGACCCAAGGTCTACTTCTATTTTCCAGTTGTTTGTCTTTTCTATTGTACTTCTATTCAGTTATAGCTGTACTTCTCAGTTGGGTGTGTATTCTGGCCCATTTACTTTTTAGCACTTTCTTTTGTACTTAGTGTATTACTTATTCTTGTTCTCTGGTTGGATGTGTTTATGTTTTATAAATGAAATTCCTTCCTATATTTTGGTATTTACGCCTTTGGTGGTTATCGCCAGCCCCTAGCCTATGGAAGGCAGGCTTGGGGTAGTCACGGCACGGGCCCCGAGGACGGGTCATGAAAAATTAGTATCAGAGGAGTCGGTTCTACAGCAGAACTCAGAACTCTGATCATTCCTATCTGTGAAGAAACAGTGTTAAGGGTACGGAGTGTGGTCTTCAGTTCAGGGTGTCTAGTGTTGGTGTGGCAGCTGACATATCCATACACTAGGACCCTAACTATTGAGTTCTAACTTAGTGCATGAAAACACTGATTGAATGAGTTTTTCCAAAAATATTTAAAGTCAACTCAAACCAGGTCAGTTCACCAGGTATAAATCGTGGGCCATGTCACATCTATTGAGGATGTCTCCACATAGATAATCAGTTCGAGTTCCGAGAGAGTACTCGATGACGGCCCACTGAGCGACAAGACTCAGGTGTAGGGCCCTCTTTCTATGTTGGCACCATCAGGTGGTGTACCAGCAGCACCACTACCCGTTAGGTGGCAGATTCCACCAGCCGTACTAGTGGACAGTGCACGCTAGCAGAGTGCATAGCACGAGTTCCAGCAACAGATGCCTCTGAGGTTACGAGGAAAGACAGATTCCTAGGTATTAGTGGACTGGATGGAGGTGAATGCTAGAGTTTTACACCTAGTTTAGACACTAGTATAGCATATGGTGGACTTATCTACTTGTGTTTTCTAGTGATAGGCCATGATGTTGGTCCGTATAGTGATGGGGCTTTGGCACGTGAACCTATGCCTGAGATAGTACCATCAGGTAGTGTTCCAGCTATATCACTACCGGTTGGTCAACAGACACTACCAGCGGTACCAGTAGAGGATAATTGTAGGCTTAGTGCCTTACTTATGGAAGGTGATAGAGTCAGCACGTGTAGAACCAGAGATGGTTCAGGCTACGACGAAGAAGGTGCAGATCATCCAGGAGTGGATGAAGTCTGCACAAAGCAGTATGAGCATGTTTAAGATGAGACTTGGAAGAGGGAATCTGATATGAAAACACATTGGCTAGACTTGTTTGATTAGACCTCATCGTGATGCTTGGAGAATCTTGAGGACAAGATTTTATAAGGTGGGTAGGTTTTAAGATCCTGTCTTTTTTCAAATATATTTATCTCAGTGTTTTCTTTTTTTAGCCTTGGAAGAGGAGTCTTGTTTGGATATGAATAGAATTTATTGATGAAAATGACCTAAAATTCAGGGATGTATTCTTGTCTGAATTAATAGAGCCTATGTATAAATAGGTCAAGTGTTTAATGGGTTTTTGGTATATTGAGAGGATTTAAAGGGGTTTTCAGATTTTTAAAAAGAAAATGGGATGAAAATAAACTGAAAAAATTGACACTTCAGGTAATTTTTAGAGGGGTTTAATAAAATAATTCCTAGGTGATGGGTTTTTTTGGACAATTCTATTAAAAAAAATTTAAAAGACATGTAATCACATTACACAACATGTAAATGACTGACCTACTATTTTAAACATGTTTTTCATATGATTTTCATTCTAATTCACTATATATTCTCTCCTCTTCACCCTAATGAATTATCCAGATGATTTTGGGTCTCCAACATTCCTTATAGATGTACCGTTAGTTTGAGAAATCCCTAGTAAGTTCATTTGGTCAGGTTTCTTTCTTCTCTTCATTTTTCACTAACTGTTGTAGTCAAATACATTGACCAATTATGTTGATGGTTTTGATCATGATTAGTTCTAATCTAGAAACCTATTTTTAATTATCCACACCATCTTCCTCATGGGTTTTTTCTATTGTAAGCATTTTTGGATCATCGGTTAAAGGTAAGGATTCTAAATATTAACCCTATGATTTGATAATTGCTAAGTTTAAGCAATATTTTGATTGTGCAATCATTCTGTGTTACCAAATAAATTAAATAAATAAATGGAATTATTCCTTGATGTCCTTAATTTTCAATTGGATTCTGACCTGGATTATGGTTACCCATAGGGTGACCTAACCATAATTATAATTGAATTGGAAATGGAATTAAAGTATGTTTATCATGACATGTGACATATGGTGATTTCTTATTATAGATACCCGAAATCGTGGATCATTTCTTATTGATAGAATTTTATTTCATTTTTGAATTAAATTGCAAGTGTAATATGGAATAAGAATGGTAATGAGCATAATTAACCATTGAAAATTATGATGTGATATTATGATATCCATGTCTTATGATTAGGAATGTGTTCCTTGTTTTAATGCTAATATATCAAGTTCCACCCTAGAATTTTCACACTTAAATGCTGTAATGCTGATATTGAGTGGGATCGGCCCAGTCCCATGCTATAATTCTTATAGAAGGTGGGTTATTACCATCCCCAATGTTGTAATGCTTATAGGGATTTGACCTGGAATGATGTATTGTTTATATGGCTTTGACATAGATTTTTTGTTGTGACTATACCATGGTTCAATGGTGGTGGTTGGCATGGTTGTAAGACATGATCATATATATTCTGGCATGGTGATGAAGGAGGTTATTTTACCATGGTTATATGGTCATGGTGGGAATAGTTTTAATACATGCTCAGATATATTTCGATATGCAGCGGAAGCAGGTTGTAGTTGTATTTTATTAATTTTTATATTAATTAATTCACATGGTTATCACTTTATTTCATACACTTTTCATAAGACTTATTTTTTAGACATGGTGGGGTTGACCTACTGAGTTATACTCACGCCCTATTTGGACCATCGTTTGGTACATCATCAAATTTTGTGGATGCGGGTTTGGACAAGGGAAAAGGACCTTGTTATTGATTTCTTATTTGGTTTTGGGCAGGAGTTTGGAGATGGGTCTGATATAGGGTTTAGGACCCATGAATTTTATTCTTTTATTTGAGTATGCTAGTATTTTTCTTTTATTGATATAGCATTACATTTAGTTACATTTTAGCACAAAATTACATTATTACACAATTAATAATTTGATTATTCGGTTATATTTTATTGTTTTCTTCCACATTGTCTTTACTCTTATTATTTCTATTTTATTTTTAATTTTTCCTACTTCTATGACACTTCATTATAGGGTATAGTATCCCCACTCTACTATTCACATCCCTACTGCTAGTCGGTAGCCTCTAGCATAAGGGGAGAAATACTTGATGTCTCCTAACCAACTCGTTCTATCCATGTGAGAGAGTTCCTGATTGGGATATGTTATATTAGGTATAAGAAGAGGTAAAGCACCACATAAAGGTGGTTAGTGTCCTTGATCATTGGGACTTGGAGTGATGGAGGTGACCAGTGGAGATATGATCCACTACTCACATGGGATACATGTGATTTTTCTTCTTGGTAGATGTTGTATCTTTTTGATGATGCACTTTTTGGGTCTTGTTTTACCAGTTTGATTATGGTACTTCCTCCCTTTTGAGTATTGACCATACTAACTAATATTTTTTTTCTATTTTGAGGAAAGACATTCCCTCATTATATTTATATGGTGTCAGGTACTAGTTTCCAACACATGGGGATTGAGAATTCCCTTTGGGTCATGTCAGGGATAACTCAAATTTCAGGGTACTAGGGTATCCATGCTGGTTCGTGACACTATAGTTAGATTTTCATAATTTTTTATAATCCTTTCCATATCCTCTTGAAATTCAACACATCAATAACTTAAATCTATAAATTTTTATTCATCACAACCTAAGATATAATAAGATTTAGAATCAAAATCATAATTACAATCACTACTAAACTTACTTCATGTAGTCAATAAACACATATTAGAAGGATTTAACATATCATCAATGTAATTTATTACTTGAGTATATATTCCCATCAAAGAAATATTTCATGTTTCTTTATCACTTCATTATTATTCTTTAGAGTATGATTCTTCTATGAAACTCCAAAAAACATGATAAACACATTTCATTTCCTAATTTTACTTCTTATCTTTCCCTTCTTGTTTTATCATTGGTCACTCGTATTTTTTATGGCCAGGTTTCCTATTTTCTTAACAAATAACAATGGATTTACCTTTTATACATTTACTTTTGAAATTATTCCAATACCTCTTGATTTTACCTTAATAATTTTTGGTAGTATATTTTTAATTTTGGATACTTGAATTAATTTTGGAAAATAGTTTATATCCTTATCCTTTTATGATCTAGAAAAATATGAGGAATCACTAGAATAGTTAGAGAAAACATATTTATATTTAAAATAAACTCCCTCTCTTTTCCAAATGAATCAAGCACGTCATTATTCAATTAAATCTCATATTATAATATAGATCCAATCAAATTATATAAGGGGTATTCTGAAAAATATTTTCTTCCATCAACAGCTACTAATTTTGAATTCCACTTATTTGGAAAGGCTCAAAATATACCTTAAATTATCAATTAATTCTTCATAGTTTCACCAAGTGCATCCTTTTTGTTAACAATCATTGTGAATCTATTGAACGTATTATTTATAATTTTAGGATCAAACATTATAAATTCTTGTAATTTTTCCTAGTGAACGCCAAGATTAGTTCCCTGTAATTTTTTTAGTTCCTTGATGAGTGACATTGAATGTCCTCCAGACATCAGAAGAAATTTTACAAGAATATCTATGACTATAAACACTACTACAAAGAGATCAATGAAGATAATTTATCACATCATAATTCACAATATATTTTGGATCATATTTTCTAGTTAACGATTCAAGCTATACCTTTGGTTTTTATTAATTTCTATCCATGATGGTTTATATAGTGACCCTATCATTTTACACATATTATTACATGTTTTTAAGAATAAATATGCATCAAATACAAACCAAGGATCATAAATTCTACTGTATTTATAATATTAAGTGTATAAAACCAAAAACATGTAACTAGGATAAAACATATATTTATTAATCATCCATAATGAGATTATAACATCTTTTGAGATCTTACATATTCATAAGACAACCTGAGGAATAAATATTCAAAAGGGATGAGATAAAAATCCTTATAAGGGAATAATCATAGGAATGTATCATAACACATGAGTTAGAAGGCATAACATGGTAACATAAAAAGAATGGAACATGAATAACCATATGGAATCATAAAACATAGAACATGGAATCATATGATCAAGGAATCATAGAAATGTTCTTTAACATATAACAAGGCATGAACATGAGTCCAGGCTAACTACCAAGACTATATCACATTGTGGGAAAAGTTCTATAATGGATTAGGTTTACTCCTTAATACCATACATGATGTTTCATGAGACTAAACATTGGACAATGAAATGGAGGGCTATCTGGATGAAACCATCATAACATGTTCATGAATATGTGTTCCACATGAAGAATAAAACATAAGGAATAAATACAAGGGTTACCCAAGTAAATAAATGGGTATCGTAATCATGTCATAAGGAATAACCAATAAAAAAATCATAATTGTGTCAATGAAATAAAATATTTAAATAATAAATGGAAATTAATAAGAGAAAATAGGAATATATAATGAAAAATTAATTCTAATTTAATTGAAAAAATGTAAATATTGTGTTTAAGAATCTTTAGAAATGATCCACTTTAATGCAGTTTAAGGGAAAATACTAAAGAGACTTTAAGGTGAAAAAGGCATAATTGTTTCTATAAAAAAAATTGAACAAAGATATATTTTTTCTGATAAAATGATTGGTTATAGAACAATAATTATGGCTTAAAATATATTGTGAAGTTTACAAGAAAATGGGTAATAAATTGGGAATTTTCTTTTAAGTGGGCTTACTTATCGAGAGGAATTGAGAAGATAAACTTATAAAACATGTAGATCCCCCTAAATGAAAGATGATTTGAGCTTGATAAATATGTGTGGAACTTATAAACATAATTTAGGGGAATTATAAAATAATAATTAATAAATATATTTGATAATATATAGAGAAAGTGTAACCCAAATGTAATTTGGAGGTTCAGAAAGATCCCTTACCCTATGTAGGAAAGTCTTCTTTAATTACACTTAATGTCATGGATATTCAAATTATATGCATTAATAATTTAATTTAGAACCTATTAAACACATATTTTATTTATTAAAATTTTACTAAGTTCATTTTATAGTCATTTTTGGGAGTTATAATGTTTTATTGTGTTTTTTCATAAGTGTTCGTTTCAGGGTTTTATTATCAGCCCCCTTGAGTTTATTTATGGAAGTTATTTAAATTTTTTTAAAAAACTCCATAAGTGGAATTACTTGGTATAAAAATACAATCATAATTTTAAAATTTTTTCATATATAATTTGGTTTATATATGAGATTGATTAATTAGAAAAAATGTTAATGGAAAACGTTTATTTTATTTAGGCGTTTTTTGACCATCACAAACTAGTATAATTTTATTTAATATTATTATTATTTATTGGTTATAGAACATGAAAAAAATTATAATTTACATATTACAATCTTATTTAACCATAATAATGGTTTCATGACCATCCTTGAAGGGGTCAGGGATGATGTATGGATGAGTGAATAAACCTTTGGTTAAACTATACTGAACAATTTGATGTATTTATTCATGGTAATCCACACTATTTCTAATATTGGTCTATAATAATAAAAAAATTGATTTAGATAATAAAAAGTACCACTCTCCCCTCACTATAAATACCACCCCTTCTCCTCACACATCCAAATCCATGAAGATAGTCTGAATTATAGCCATTTTCATTATGAATCCTCTTCCCCAGGTCCAAGAGCTATTGGTCTAAACAAAAGATGAAACATAAGTGCCTTAAGGATGTTCTGAAAGAGATGATATTCAGGAGGTAAAATCCTCCACCTTTCTCTTTTAAATTATTTCATTCTTCTACTTCATCCTTTAAACCATTATCCAAAGAGATGTGATATATCCATTATCATACTAATTATTTAATTTTATTTTTATAATGTAATATACCAGATTAATTATCTTATCTTCTCTTTTTATTCTATAAATAAAAACATTGTCTGTGAGGTGTCGATTCACCACCTTTTTGGATGATGAGTTTTTGTTTTGTATTAATAATTCATGTATTTGTTAAATACCATAAATAATCTAATTTCACCGTTCACAAAAAAAAATCAACTATTTTAGAAATATCTAAAAAATTCACCATAACTGTTTATTGATTTGTAGATTTTGAAAATAGAATCAATTTAGGGAAAATAATTTTATAAATATGATAATTTTTTAATTAAAATATTCATTTATTTAAAAAATTTCAATTTTAATATTATAACTGATTTTATGACACTTTCTCTCTCTGAAATCATGTTTTTTGTTATTTTCATAAAAATCCACTTTTAGGGAAATGTGGGAACCACTCAAGACTGATTACACTATAAAAATTAAAAATTCAAGGGAAAAAATCCAACAAATCATGCTATCACTGATAAAAAAATCATTTCATCATCAAAAAAACACAATACTCATCATCATGTCATCACCATCCCTACCAAATGTCAATCCATCACCTCCTGAGTCACCACCTCACCAGTGATAAAAAAACCACCAGAGCACATCCCACCACAACTACACCTACTCCGTCATCGTAAAACCCTCATTTCATAGAGTCGTCATTAAATATAGAGCCTTTTTAGTGTCCCTCATCCCCAAACCACATCATGAAGTAGTGTGACACCATAATAAACAACACCAATGACCACCAAAGCTAACCAGAGTCGTCATCAAAATATAAATCCAAAAGAACATTGTAACTAGAGAAGGACATCACATGTCTCACCACCTGGGAACTCTTACCTCTCCTTAGAGACATCCCAAAAATCCATTGGTATCTGATGAAACCAAATGACCTAGAAGGGATCATGGGTCTAAGAAGCCAGAACAGGGAGGAGTGGCTAGGAAGGCGCGAGGAAGAACATAAACAACCATAGAACGAGAGAGACAAAAACTGGGATGGAAACCCATAGGGAAAAAAGATATTGAAACCCATAACCATAAGAATGAATTTACATCTCATAAAATTAAATTATAATCATAAGGCCAAAAATATAAATTTATGAATCTATTTTATTAAAATAAATTTTATTTTAAATTATTTAATTAGTTATAATATTGTAAATAAATATTTACATTTCCCAAAAATACAAAAAATTAATTTATTATTTTTAGAACATTTATTTACTTACACCAAGATTTAAATATATCATATTTTCATTTATATGATACCTAAATTTTATTTATGCATTCATAGGTCAAGTTACAATTCTAATAACTAGATTATTATTCCTAATGTTAATATTACTATTCCAATGACTAGGTTACTATTATATTGGTATAGGTTCCCTAATTTCTATAAATACCTATTATTTAATTCTTCATTTATGATAATAATGTTTTTATTAGGTTCTATATGCGATGTATGTGCCTTATAATTCAAGATATAATTATAAGATGGGAAATTTCCTTGATAAAATTTTGGGATATTACATTCTTCCCCCTTATGAAAATTCTCCCTCAAAATTTCTTTTTACATACTAAGGTGAAAATAGGTGAGGGTAATCATCCTTTATCACTTCCTCCAGTTCCCATGTTTCCTTTTCCTACTTATATTTTATCCATAGTACTTTGATGAGGTCATTAGTGTTGTTGCATAGAACATTATCTCTATGGTGCAATATCTTTACCAAATTCTCCTCATAAGAGAGATCATTTTCTATCCATACCATATATAGATTCAAAACATGTGTGGAATCATATATGTAATCCCTCAAGATGGATATATGGAATATAGCATGAAATTGATACATAGTTGGTGGAAGTTCTAGTCGATAGGTCACAACTCCAACATGATCAAGAATATCAAAGGTCAAATGTACATAGGACTTAACTTTCATTTCTTCCCAAATCACATAACCATCTTCCATGGAGATATGAGGAGGAATAATTTGTATCCAATAAAAAACTCTATGACCCATTGATTATTATCTTCATAGATTTTATTTCATCTTTGGGATGCCTGGATGTGATGCTAAATGGTTTTCATCTTTTATATAGTTTCTTAAACCATTCCAGGTCCTGACAGATTATATTCACTAATCTTATCTCAACACGATGTTGTTCTGTATCTTTTCACATAAATGGATTCATATGGGTCCATTTTTGATGATTGCGTGGAAAATATTACTGTAAGATCAATCTATTATAGGTATATATTTGCCCCATCCTCCTTTTATGTCCACAAAACATTCTATCAACATGTCTTCTAATGTCTGAATAGTAGAATCAAAATGGACATCAATTTGAGGATGATAATTTGTAATGAATTTCAACTGAGTATTTAGATCATGTTGGAGACTTTTCCAAAACATGGAGGTAAACCTCAAATTATAATCAGATATAACCGATAGTGGTAATCTATGTAGACTCACCACTTCTCTAATTTATATCTGTGTAGTGTTTTGAGTGATAAATCCACTAAAACTAAAATAAAGTGTCATGTCTTCATAAGATGATCCATAATGACCCATGTAGCATTATTTCATCTAGGCAACTTTGAAATTCCTATGAAAAATTACATGGAGGTGTTTTACCATTTCCATACTGGTGTGGGTAATGGTTGTATCATCCCATGGGAATTTTTTCTTTCAGAAATCAATTTCTATAATAAAAATCACTTTGACGTATATTAAATGACCACCTTCTTCATATTGTACCACCAATAGTGTTCTCAAAGATCTTGTTACATCTTTGTGCTCCCTGGGTGAACAAAGAAGGTTGGGCTATGTGCATCATTCAGAAGCTCTTTATTTATTTATATATTAGATGGTACATTTATTCATGAACCAAATCTTATGACCCCTTCCTCATAAATTTAAAACTATGAGGATTTATCTTTTATGATAGCTTCCACCTTATTCTAAATTTCAACATCATTTTTTTGAGTATCCTTGATTTTATACATAAGGGTTGGTTGGGAAATAATTTCAGAAAGTATTGATAGAATTCCTTACTTAATGATTTCAATGTACACCTTTTATAAGTATAATAATATTTTATCTTTCTTTATTATCATCATTGAAAAAGTTTTAGGATTTTTTCTACTTAGATAATGTTGCCACTTGGTTTTATTTACTAGGAAGGGAGTGGATTGAGTAGTCATAATCCTTGTTGAGAATTAACCATATTCACTAGCGTATATTAATCACCTTCTATGTGAATATATATTTGAGGCTCTTATGATCATTATATATCTCACACTTCTCCCCATAGAGATAATGCCTCCAGATTCTCAACTCGACGATAACAGCTGCCAACTCAAGATCATGTATGGGATATTTTTTCTCTTCAATTGTCAACTTCCTTGAGTCATAGGCTATCACTTTATAATTTTTCATCAGTAGATAACCAAAGAACTTTTTTTAAGCTTTGTTTTATACCAAAAAGAGTTCCCCACTTGTTGGTAGTTTCAGTACTGGGGAAGTGATAAGCCAATTTTTTAAATCTTTAAAGAAATATTCAGAATAACTAGTAGAGAACAAATTTACTCCCTTTCGACTTGTCTTGGTTAGAGGGTTTATCAATCATGAGATGTTCTTCACAAATCATTGGTAATGCCCATATAGGACAATTAAACTACATATATCCACTACAGGTGTGGTCCTAGGCCACTCTTCAATTATCGTAGTCTTGGAAGGGTCCAAATATATTCCTTTTCTGGTGATAACATTCCCCAAGAATGATAATTCCTCCATACACAACTCCCATTTACAATATTTTTCATAAATTTTATCCCTTTTCAAAGTATTTATCATCATATTAAAATTATCCACATATTTTTCCTTTCTCTTGGATTATATTAGAATAGCATCTATAAAGAATACTAAAAATTTTTCAAGGTAATATCTAAAGATTCTATTAATTAAGTCCGTTAGTATTACTGGATAATTAGTGAGTCTGAAAGGCATCATTTTGAACTGATAATGTTCATACCTCATTCGGAAGGTGGTATTGGGAATATTTTCCATCCTCACCATTAATGGGTGAAATCATGACCAATGTTCCTCCATATAGAATTACCTATCCCCACATAGTTGATCAAACAATTCATCTATATGAGGAGGGGATACTTGTTCTTTATCATTATTTTTTATGTTCACGATAATAAATGTAGAGGCACATCGATCGATACTTATTCATGGGGAAGAGTAATGGTTCACCCCATAGTTAAGAACTCAGGCATATGAAACTTGTATCCAGATTCTCTTATAACTGCATATTCAGTTCTTCCAACTCAGTAGTGGACATTCTATAAGGAGTCTATAGTATAGGTAGATACCCAAGAATAAGTTCAAATGAAACATAAACCTCTATATCAGGAAGAATTCCAAAAAATTCATTGGAGAAAACATAAGTGTGGTATCTCATAATGGGCATGTCTTCGAGCATGATCCCGTCATTTTTTCCAATCATTTGTGCTAGAAATTATTACTCATAAGGAAATAATATCCACAATTGAGATGATAATTCAGAAAGAGATTCATCATATTTCTTACACTTTTATAGAATTGTGGGTGCATAATGATGTGAAGAGTGATATCCCTTCTCTGATAGTGGATGTTGAAATACTTCCAAACCATGCCCAATATAGCATAAAATTACACCAGAAGAAGTAATATAAAATTTTATAAAAGTATCAGTCCAAAAACATTAACTAGGGATGAGTTAAATACTTAGTATGAAATAATTTTCCCATTTTCTATTCTCAAATATTACTCAACTTCCATTTTTTGAGGTAGCATTTGAATAGTTCTACTAAACAAGCAAGATATAATGGAATGTGTAGAACTAGAATAAAAAAGTATGTTCTCTATTTCTGGATTAATAACTAGTGTACCTATCACCATATAATTATCAAGACCCACCTCAGTAGTAGTGATAACATTTTCCATTCCTTTCTTCCATAGATGTTTTTTGTTGATTGCCTCTGACAACCCTTGGTTTAGGGAATTGGCTCACCCAATTCCCATGTTCTTTGTTGTTGAAATTTTTCACTACAAGTTGAGGTTTGATATAAACCATCCCTTCTTCCACATTTATGGGCTTATTTATATACATCTGAAAAAAGTTAGTATTATTCCCTTTTCTTCAAAATTTGAAGCATCTATTGGTTCCCTTTAGATAGTTATCGATACGATTCTTCCCAAACTTTTGACATGTGGGATGTTTAGTTTTATTTCATTAATGATATTTATTTGTTGATCCCCCAATATTAAAATCCATTTTATACTTTTTATGTCTGATCCCATGAGACCACTGAGAGTCTCTTATCTCCATGTCAACCTTAAGGGCACAACAAAAAATATCCTCATAGATTTCAAAGTCTCGTATCTCTAATGATTTTCATAGATTTATATTTAGTTCTATAAATAAGATATCCAATTTTGTTTTAGTGTTCATGAAAAATCAAGAGGTTTATCATGAAAGCCTTGTAATTTTCGCCTCATACACACCAATGGATTCACCCACTTTCTCCTTTAGTATGAGGAACTCCCATTCCATCCTAAGATAGAGAACTATGGGAAAATATTTATTGAAAAATATTTTCTTAAAACATTCCCAATCCATAGAATAAAGTTTCTCTGTAGATATTGTGTTTTTTATTATTGGTCATCACTAATAAGCTTCTCCATCAAACCAGTAGATAGCCAACATGAATTTATCTTATTTTGAGAACTAAAGGACAAATAATGTCTTTTTAATGGAGTTAATACATTGTTCTATGATGAGGGGATCCAAAGATCCACTAAAGAGATGGGGCTTTGGTTGAATAAAGTACTTGATCGCAACATGCTATTTTTTAAGAGAGGAAGGTTGTTCCAAATTATTCAAGTTATTATTCATAACTTGATCCAGTTGTGCTAGTACATTCATGATATTTTTATCTCTTATTCCCATCAGATTTGGCATTTCATTAGGGAAATCATTACATGGCCTATCAAATTGATTATTGGAATAGGCTCTCATATTTACATCCATTTACTAAGAAAAAGAAATTATAATTTTGGGTGATTGAATTCATAGTCAATATGTATATAAAAATAAATCTTTTAACATTGAAGGACAACCATGGAAATGAAAATTATATCCCAACTTTTGATTCCATAGGGTTCAACCTAGGTTATCCATGGTGATAAAATTATCCCTATGATTATTACTAAAGTCCTCTAGTCCTAATTTCCAAAAATAACAAGACTATACTATGATAACAGCTATATAGAACCTATCCTTTTAAACATATTATTATTTGATTTTAAGCATAATTATCCATTAAATACAACCAATTATTATAAATTCTAGTGTATTTGGATGATTAGGTACACAAATTAGAAAACATGGAACTAGAATAAAAGACATCTTTATTAATCATCCATAATGATCACCTAACATCCTTTGAGGTGTTACATGTATATAGGATAACTCTATTAATACATAGAAAAAAGGGATGAGCTAAAATCCAAGTAAGGTAATACAGATAAAAACGTAAAATAACACATGAGTTAGAAGACATAACATGATAACATAAAAGGAACCGAACATGAATAATAATATAGAATCATATCACAAAGATCATTGAATAGATTGTTTATGGAAACATAATAATATTTTAAAAACCTAAAACATGTCAAGAAGATGAATCAAGGCCATCTTTAATGACTATATCACATAGCGGAGAAAGCCCCATAATTGATTAGGTTTACTCCCTAATCCCATACATTAAATTTCATGAGACTAACCGTTATCCAATAAATTGGAGCACTATATGGGTACACTAATCACAATACTCTCCTGAATATGTGTACCACATGAAGAATAAAACATAAGGAATAAACATAAGGGTTACCCATGGAAAGGAAAGGGTATCATAGTCATGTCATAAGGCATAAACAATGGGAATATCATAAGGGTGTCCATAAAATAATGGATATAAATTATACATGGATATTTTTAAGATAAAATAGTTATATATCATGATAAATTAAGTCCAAATTAAGTTAAAAATTTTAAAAATGGTGTTTAAGAAACTATAGAAATGATTCATTTTAATGCGGTTTAAAGAAATATATGAAAGAGTCTTTAAAGAGGACAAATGAATAATTGTATGTATAAAAACCGAATTGAAATAGATAGTTTTTTATGGTAAAATTATTCATTTTAAAAAACAATGGTGGATTAAAATATATTATGAAGTTTACATGAAAATGGGTATGAAATTGGGAAGTTCCCTTTATTCGAGCCTGCTTATCGGCAGGAATGGAGAAGGGAACCTTATAAAACATGTATATCATCATCAAAAAAGATGAATTGAGATTTCTAAATGTGTTTGGAATGTATAAATAGAATATATAATAATTATAAAATAATAACTACGAAATAAATTGGAGAAAATAGAGAGAATGTTTACCCCAAAGGTAATTTTGAGGTTTAGAGAGATCCCTTACCTTATGTCGAAAAGAGTTACACGCATCCAATTAATGTCCTATATAATCAAATAATATTAACTAATAATTTAATTTAGAACTTATTCAACATATATTTTATTTATTAAAATTTTATTATGTTCATTTATGGTTATATCAATGAGTTATATTGTTTAATTTCATTGTCTTGAGAGTGTTCATTTCATGGTTTTATGATCGATTCCCTTGAGTTTCATTATGGAAGTTCTTGTTAAATTGATGGACAAATACATGATTGAAATGATATCATATTTATACGCACAAATAATTTTAATTGGTCCCATATATAATTTTTCAGATATTATAATGATTAATTAGATAATATATTAATGATAAACATTTAGTTTATTTTTACGGGTATTTATGACAATCATGAACTAGTATATATTTATTTAATATTATGATTAAATATTAGTTCTATAACATGAAATAAATTATAATTTAAATATTATAATATTATTTAACCATAATAATTATTTAATTACCAACCATTACGGTGGTAATAAAAAGTGAAAACCCTTTGTCCATGGTGGTGGTGAATCGACACCTCACGGACGATGTTTTCATTTTTAGAATAAAAGTAGAAGAGAAGAGAATTGATAATGGATATTAAATAAAAAAAATACAATTATAGTATATTTATGATACTGGAGAGTAATTACACTTTGTATAGTAGAGGAAAGTATGAGGAAGAAGAAATAAATAATTTAAAAGAGAAAGGTGGAGGATTTTACCTCTTGAACATCGTCTACTTAAGATCCTCTTTAAGGCACTTAGGATTAGTACTTTTTTAATAAAAAATATCCTGGACATGGGGAAGATGCTTTTAAAGGAAAATGGGAATAATTTAAACATGATTCAAGGCTTTGTAAGTGTGAGGAGAATGGGAGGTATTTATAGTGTGAGGAGAGAGGTGTTTTGATTATTTTATTCATTTTTTTATTATTTTGGATCAAGACTATAAATAGTGTTGATTAACATGGATAAATGCAGTAAATGGTTCATTATATTTTGAATTAATTAGTTATTACCTCACCCCTACATCATCCATGACTTAATAATTCATGTATTTGTTAAATAGAAAAAATTACCAAATTTCACTATTCCAAAAAAATTCAACTATTTTAGAAAAATCCTAAAAACCACCCTAATCATTTTTAAACATGTAGATTTAATAAATGTATTCCATTTTATAGAAATAATTTTATAAATAGGGTAAATTTAATTTTTAATTAAAATCATTATTCATTAAAAAATACAAATTTAATATTATAACCGATTTTAAGACACATTGAAATTTTTTTTAAAGTCTCATAAAATTATATTATAATCACAAGATGAAACTAAATAAATTTATGAATCAATTTTATGAAATTAAATTTTATTTTAAATCATTATATTATTGATAAAATTGTAAATAAAAATTTATGTTTCACAAAAATAACAACACTTAATTTATCATTTTTAAAATATTTATTTACTATACCATGATATAAATATATCATATTTTTCGTTTATGGGATAACTAAATTTTATTTATACTTTCATAGGTTAGGTTAATATTCTAATGGCTATATTACTATTCTTAATTACCACATCACTATTCCAATAGTCTGGTTACTATTCAATTGTTATAGGTTCCTTAATTTCTATAACTACATCTTATTTCATTCTTAATTTATGAGAATAATGTTTTCATTGGGTTCTCTATGTGATATATATTATTTATAATACATGACATAATTAAAATAATGGAAATTTCATTGATTAAATTTCATGTCATTATAGCCAAAATTGAATAACCATTTTCCTAAAAAATTCTTTCATTTTTTCCTTCCAATATCCACAATCACTTCCATTAAAATGAGGTTATATCACCATATTAAAAAATTTAATTTTAGGATTTTATATCACTGAAATATATAATTGGGTTTTTATTTTTATGTACTAGGATAAATGTTGTCTGAAATAAAAATAATAAAAAAGAGACTGAAAATCTAAAAGGGATGGGCTCTAACACCAAATGTTATGTCTTTAAGATTTGATGGAAATAGACAAGAGGGGGTGAATTCTCTTTTCTTGAAAATATCCAAGAAATTAAAAATAATTGAAGAATATAGTGGTTTAAAAATAGTATACAATTATTTCTTATATAAATTATAATAGTGTATGTGTGAAGAGTGTATATATAAAATTAAAGAGTTGAACATAGGAAATTTTTATCGTGGCTCAATATAATCATCTTAGTACAGTATTCACACCCCAACTGAAGGAGTATGAAACCCCCTAAGATATAATAGATTATTTTACAATAGGATAAGTCTAAACCCATTCTTTTATAATGGGATCAATACCAACATGGGTCCTTTACATATGAGTATCCCCAATCCTAACTATACTTCTACAGTATATAAACAACCGAAAATTTTCTAAAAGGAGCAGCCCCAACCTATATGTTCTACCTTTTGGTTAGGTAACTATAGCCAAGGAATATTTTTTTTATAGGTGGTATAACCTTCCATGTGAAATTGTTTAATTTTATACAACTCAACCCATCCCCAAACAAATAAATAAAACCATTAAATAACTATTGTAGAGTTTCAAATAGAAATGTTAGTGTAGAAAAATTATTGATACCCCTTCAAATGGATTTGAATAATAAAGTATGGGATTTATAGAAAAGGTACATTTTGTCCCTTCAAGTTTAATGAAGTCAAATATTATTTATCCCACCTTAAGAGTTCTTCAATAGTTGAAAAATATTTGGCCTAAGATCATTATCACAATTTTAGTCTCAACACCATCACAACCATATCACCCTTTTCATTCCTCAACCCCTTTAAATATGAGTATCTCAATAAAGCCAAGTGATCTGTTATGAAATTCAAATTAAATAGAATAATAGTAATAATATTCAAGAATTATCAAGGAGGGGGAGAGAGGTAATCATTTGAATTTTAAAAACCATTTAAATTTTCAAACTCATTGGAAATCAATCATTAAAGAGTACAAAAAACTTTCATAATAAGAGGTCCAATATATCACAGAAATCTCATATATATTCAAACTATAATATTCAAAATCTTGAATTTATAATTCTTTCCATATTAAAAATATATCAATATCAAACCTTAAATATACTTCATTAAAAACTATAATGAAAATTTGAATATATTCTTTCGAATTAAACATGAATTTAGGAACTTTAAAACCAAATAAATCAACCTAAATAAATAAATTTGAAATATTTAAATATTTATTCAATGTTACTGAATAAATGATGAAAATTATTAATCTTCAAATAAATTTATTTCAAACAATGAAAAAAATTATTCACATATACTCTATATCTTTAATGATTATTTATTAAAATATTAAAACAATTCAAAAACTTAAAAAAATTATAGAAATTGAAAATACAATAAAGATCGCGTAACTAAGTAAACTGGAATTTTCAGATTCTTATAAGTACGTAAGGGTATCTTTCATTCCATGTGTAAAGGTTAAATATAAATTCCAAATAGTGTGTTAAGGTAACTTATACTTTTCACATGTTGTATAATGATAAGATGTAATATAAATCGTCTACATAAAGGTAAAGACAGTAATTATGTAGAGGTAAATCATGCACTCTGTAAGGGTAGACAAGAAAGATCATGCATTATGTAAAGTTGGATGTAGTTTTATAAGGGTAAATATAATATTTGACAAGTTTCATAGGGGTAAGATTAAATTATATATAATTGTAAAAAACTTTCAACATGATTTATAAGGGTAAAAATGAGTTTTTTAAAGGTAGTATAAGAATTCCATATGTTGTGTAAAGGTAGAACATACTATGTGTAAGGGATGAAAAGAAGGTTCATAGACTGCATAAAGGTAAATGGAAATTTAAACTCCCTAAATAATGGTAAAAAGAGATGTTGCATAAGGGTAAAAATTAGATTATATGACTTGAATAAGGTTAAATAGAACTAAAATATTGGTAGAAAAATACCTAAAGCTCACTTAAGGGAAAAACTTTATCACGTATAAGGGTAAATAAAATATAAAAAAGGGTAAAAAAGACTCTCAAAACTAATATAAAGGTAAATATTAACCTTTCCAAAATTATTTTTTTCTTAAAATATAAAAAATATATATATATAGAATAATAAAAATAATAAAAATATGATGAAATTAATTTGAAAATAATATTATTATTTATATACACAATAATATTTATAATTATTGAAATAATAAATAAATAATGTTTCAAAGAGCCACTCCAATACCCCCAACTGATGATAAGATGCATGTGGGCACTGGTCACCAATTAACCTATGCTATATTGGTAAAATTTAATAAAATAAAATAAAAATCCATTAAATATTAAAAAGAGGTTTATACTGCTGCTAAACAAATAAATAAAAAATAAAAAGACAGACAAAAAAATGTAATTGACAAATTAAAAAATATAAAATTTATATATCAGTGGGTATCATTTCGAATTGCCTTAAACCACCAATTAAGAACATTTTTTCTTATAATGTCACTGGCTACCATATATGGGGACCACTTTTTTTGAACTTTAATTCATCTGAATGGATAAAACTAGTGGATGCACTTTGTGTGTGAATCTCTAGGCCCTCATATTGATTGAAGTAGATCATAGTCACAGACTATGAGTAGTATCTAAAAACACATAATGGAACCTAAAGAGACAAGGATAAAACAAGAAAATGAATACCTCATATGAATGCTCACTGAGTAATAAAATCACATTTTCTCAATATATCACCACAAATGTTATATTACTTGTCTCCAGTCTATATGTTTGATATATCATTCTTGGAATATCTAGAAATAAAATCATTAACAAAACACCATGTACATGAACATAATTAGATAGTTATATATCCATTAAAGGGTTATATATATATATATATATAATTCCACTATCTCATAATGAACAAATCATTTCTTTACAAATTCATTAATTTTATATCAGTTATGACGTATGAAATGCATTCTACTTTCATGACAGAATATGTCATAACAATCTTTTAAAATACATAAAAGTACATGAATATTGATATATGATAATAATAATCTCAATTATAAGTACCAAAAAAATGTTCTTAGATAGGGATATCCAAGTACAAGTAAAAGTTTGAAATTCCTATAGGAAGTTATGCTATCATAATCTACTCTCTTGGAGATGACTAAGGGTGAACTTATTAAGTAGAAGTCTCAGTTCCTTATGATCCCTCTACCCCAAACATCTTGTTTCATATGTGTCAAGTCAGATGATATCATACATCTATAAAACATGTATTTCAGAATATCATCATATCTTTTCAAGGATCTTAATCATGGCGGGGAACTTATATGAACTTTATGAATGAAACATACTATAAGGATATTATCATATTAATGTTATATAGAATTACAATTATCATGTAATGAAATATTAATTCCAATACCATTAATATAAAGGTAATTGAATGTACGAAGAAGTTGGTTTTAGGGAACTAACTCCAAAAATATAAATATATATATAAATATATTATATAAATACAATAAAATAATCTATATAAATATCCAATTAAAAATGAATGGGAATATATATAAATATATATATTATTTATATATTCTTTATATATAAATATATTTGTATATATGCATGTTTATACATATATGTATAGAAATATACATATATGTATTTAATAATATATGAATTAATATATGAAAATAAATATAAACACCCACACACACACATATGTTTATATAAATACATTTATAAAGTAAAATAATCAACATATATAAATATATCATTATATATTAATAAAAACAATTTGGACTAATCGTTAGGATATTTCATGGAAAAGTGTTGGAAGGGAGTTCAAATCTCATCTAGATCGATTTAAATCAAAATATAAGAAGTGTGGTGAAACATGCTTAACTAGATATACACGATGGGACAAGGTTGAAAAAATGATCAACAGATGTCTATACATATATTTTAAAATATTTATAAAACCTTCACTTGAACTTAAAAATGGTGATAATGTCAAACCATTATTAGTGGTAACTTAGAACTAATAAAAGTGTTTTTATTTTATCAATGCTAGAAGCATTGATACTTTAAAAGCTCTGATAAAGTTCGTTTTTAACAGTGATAAAAAACAGATCTTTTGCAGTGTAATTTGAAAATATTATTTATTGTTTTTAATTTTTAAAATATTTACTATCGATGGAAATAACAATTTTTATTTACAATTAAAAAAGTTTATAATATAAATATATACAAGTTGTTTTTGGATTGATAATCATAAGAATTAAAAAAAATTAATTGAAAAATAATATGTTGTAATGTATTTTGAAAATAATCAATATAATTACAATCAATATTTTTTTTGAAAAAAGATTGTATTCATATTTAAAATAATGATAATAATGGGTAATTTTTATTTATATTTTGAAAATATGATTAATAATTTTTATTTTCAAAAATAGTTAGTATTAATGTAAATAATAAATGTAATTTTAAAATTTTCAGAATTACCATTGAGGGTAATATTAATTTGTGAAATATAAAATTTAAAATGGATAATCATAAAAAATTAAAATAGTTATAAATAATATTTAGTAATATTATTATAAAAATAATAATATTAATGGTTAATATATGTTATTTAATAATAATATATTATGATGTTTAAAATAATACATAGTTATAATTATTAATTCTAATATCATGTAAAAGGATTTGATAAATACTAGATGTATTTTGAAATAGTTAAGGGTGAAGATCCAACAAGAGGATTTGGAAATAAATTGAATATGGGGTTTCTTCAAGATGGATATTATAGTTGAAAATATTATCAAGCGTTGATGCATCAATATGCACATGTGTTTTTCATGTTAAAAACGATTCGCCTTTATTAATATTAATAAGTGGGTCGATTTAAAAAATATCTCATATAAGAATTTTTTTTTTCTTAAATCAGTATATTGGGAAACTATTTCTCTATCTACCAATGAAATTTGATGGGTTTCAGATATAAAATTGGGTGTTAACTAATATGGTTCCTTCTTCAACCTACTTATAAAGAAGGCTCAATCACAAATAATGTCTTCTATGAAGAATTCTCAAAGCAGTCATTCTCCCAAACAATGCCATAATTTTTTTGAAAAAAATTTATTTTATTTTTGTTATATATATATTAAAAATATAAAAATAATTAAAATCAGTAAACTATTTTTTATTTGGTATTGCATTAACCAAATTATTCTAAGAATATCATTTAAAATTCCACCAAAGCTACGCTTTTATATAGGTCTGGTCATTGACAATATTTCAAGATTTTCGATGTGAGATTCAAGGACAACTTTTCCAGAATTTAATGAGTACTAAATTTTTAATAATAACAATTAATGATAATAAATTATAAATCCTAAAAAAATTCTAAATAAATAATAAATTTTTAATTACATAATAAATAGTGACTATGAAATTCGTGATATCTTCATTAATATTGTTAAAACTATAATTAATAATAACTATAATATTTTTTTAATAAAGTGATTAGTAATCTAATTTATAATTTTAATATAATAATTTATAATTTATAATTATTAATATAAATAACTTAATTAACAATATAATTAATTTAATATTTATGAACTAATTATAATAATTAATAATCCATTTAATCATAATGTTTATGGAGATAGAGAACCTGGCCCTAAAAATATATTAAGTAAAACTAAAACAATACGGATACAACAAAGGGGGTTTATAAAAACATGTATGAAAATTTTCCTAATCTTCTGAGTCCCCCAAGGATGAAAAGAAAGTGGGTATCAAAATGGACCATAATGAGATGAAATCCCTAATTTCATTATTTGATATTGTATCTTATATATGATCAACCTATCTATATGAATGTGTCACAAGTAGGTGAAGGTGACCAACATTTCGTAATCATTTAATCCACACTAGGAGAAGCTTCCATGGGAGATTCCTTAATATTACATTTAGCAATTCCATAATAAAGTTTGAGTTGGAATAAATCCAAAGAGGATTCGAACCAAATAAACTGACATATTTGATCGAAGTAATCATAACATAGAGCACTAATTTTTATGTAATTCCTTATTTAATGAAATTATAGAAGTAGAATTTGAAAAATCCATGATGATTTTGAAACAAACAGATAGACCCTAAAGGAACCAGTGCATCAATGGCCATGTTATCTAGATTCACTTTAACTCATAGTGAAATCAATGAAATCCACCATATAAACTTTATCATCATAGTTTATTGGCCATTCCTGTAATTCCATGAATAAAAAATATTATTAGATCATACATATAATTATGCATTTAACCTATTTATATTTCATTAGTATCTTGTTTTAATTTACGAATCAAAATAACACTAGCATAAAAATAAGTCTGTTTATTGTCAAATAAAATTCCATTCATTACCTTCCAAAATAAAGAAACCACCACAACTGATGCTAAAAGGTTGATATCAAAAATCCGGTCACTAATATAATATTCATTGACAAAAAACATTAAATAAATGAATATATTAGTCCTTAACATATGTATTTTGATAATTTACTTGTATAAGTCCTGTTGTATTAAGACAAAGTTCTAGTTAACAAAAAATATGTTTTATATTTTCAGTTACTGTTTTTTAAAATATGGAGGAAGATGAATAATTTATCCCATCCATCTGAATCTATTTACCAAGTTGTATAAATGTGACACTATTTACATATGATGATGATTCTATATGGTTCAATGAAATCTCTTCAAAATTTGATTATCCACCACTACTGTAGATACAAGATTTATCTGCACTAGAAATTTCTTTCATAAACCCTAAAAAATGATGTATCAAGTTTAAAAGTCGGTGAATGTTTTTAGTGATAAAATTAGTTTTATTAAATGTAATAATAAATATGAACCTTTATCAGAACTACATTTTGAACTGATAAATAGGTACCTTTATCAGTGTTTTTTAGTGTTGATAAAGGGAACATTTACCAGTGCTATGTTTAATACACATAAAAGTTAAGTTGTAGCAGTGTGCTACAGAAATTTACAGCACACATAAAAAATAATTATAGAATTTAATTTTATTTAAATTTATATAAAAATATAAAATAGTTTTAAAGATCTTATAAAAACTTCAAACATAGGTATTTAAAATTACATTACCGCTTATAATTTTCCACAAACATCAAAAAATTCAAAAAATGTATTTTTTTGTCTTTGGAACCCCTCTCAAAAAAGTGGGATCATGCAAGTAGATGAATAAATAACCACCACAACATAAAAAACGTTTAGACATATATAAAAATTATTATGTTAGTATTACTAAAAATAAATAAATTATACATAAATTTGAAACATTGCATTAATAAAATGACACTTTTAAACTAAACACATACACTTTGAGACATACCAGGCACATCATGTTTAATATTAATTTGTGGTCAATCCTTATATGTCAAAAATTACATATGAATAATTATCGTAAATTATTAAGATAATATGAATGATTTTTTTGGTATTGAGTATAAGATTAATTTTTTGTAATAAAAAGACAATTTTAAATCAAAAATGAACATTGAGTTATATCAAACACATTGTTTATCGAATTGATGTGTAACTAATAATTACAAATCACAAATAATTATTTACAAACATATATCCTAAAATATCAATACAATCCAAGTTTGTTTTCTTGTTTTTTAGTGACTGACATATGTTTTTAATTAAAACGTTTTTTTCAATTGAAAACACACATTTTGAGTTATAACAATTGTAAAGTGTATCTGACTAATATGTGGATGATTCGTACACATCAAAAAAATATTATGGATGGTTTTTTCAAAGTATCAATACCATAAGAATATTTCTTCCTAGTTTATAGTGAGTAAACCATTTTAATTAAACATTCACTCAAATAATAAAAACACACATTTAGATACATACTGATCATATCGTTTACTGGATTTAGCGGTGTTTAATTCCTACACATCAAAAAAGAAATTTTTTGTCATTTTCCTAAATTATCAAAATAATCAATACATTCTTTCTCAATTTTGTGATTCTCATTTTTATTTTGAACAAAAATGATATTTTTTTATAAAAACATGAACTTTGATTCATATTAGTCATATCGTGTGTCAGATTGATGTGTAGCTGATTCCTACACTTCCAAAATGACTTATGGATCATATTAATAAAGTACTAAGAAAATATAATTATTTTTTATTAGTTTTTAATGTGTGAGTTATGTTTTTAACAAAAATTTCCTTTTTAAACTGAAAAAATGCACATTGAGTCATTTCAGTTACATCATGTATTGGATTGATGTGTGTATAATTCATACTTATCACAAATTATTCTTGGATATTTTTTTAAAAAATATAAATATAAAATGAGTGTTTTTTTGTTTTTAGATAGTAGAACAATTTTATCTAAAATTTGATTTTAAACTAAAAACACATACATTGAGTCACATTGATCACACCATGTATCTGATTGAAATGCGACTACTTTATAATCATAAAAAATTACATATAGATCATTTTACGAAATCCTCAAAAAATATGAATGAATTTGCTCAGATTTTGGTTGTTGAAACACATTTTTAATGAAAATGTCAATTTTAAATGGATAAAACACAAATCAATTCATTCCATTCATATCATGAATCAGATGAAGGTGGGAGTAATTGTTTGGACTAATAGGAGCCTATATACCCTGAGAGGGGGGTGAATCAGGGTATGGATAATCTTTTTCAAAATTCTTCCTGCCCCACTAGATCTTGACCTCTTTATTATAAAGGTCACATTGTTTGAACTTTTGTGTTTATTATAACCACTTATTTTCATCTTTATATGATGATGATTCTTTAAATGCAATGCAGGGAAGCAAGCAGGAAGACACACCAATTTTTACTTGGTTCACCCTCCCTGGGCTACGTCCAAGGAGCATACAATGGCGATGTGTCGTTGTAGAAAATCCACTAAATCTCACTTATATGTTCAAATTTGAAGTGGAATCACTATCCCCCCATGGTATAAAACCACTCACAATTTAAGAACTAATTGTTTTGTCATCTAAAGTGAGCTCATTGCTTCTTCAGAAGATCCACTCACAGTTTATAGATCTGTAGGTCTCTTCATTATCACTAATGAATGCATCCTCCACTGTTTGTAGATGCTCTGTTGAAGTCCAAATTTCATCCACTAATGAATATCTCTTTACCACATATTTTCTAGGAAATTTATAACTTTCAAGAAACCCTAGGGTGACTTTGTTTCCCTTTTAACTAGTGCAAATCCTCTGCCATCATTGTGGAAAAACCAACATGCGCGCCACACTAGCGCTCCACACAGCTTGAACGGAAAACATGTGTGGTACACTTGTGTGGTAAACTTGTGCGGGAAACTTGTGAGGTACACATGCATGGTACACTTGCGTGGTACACATGCACGGACACTTGCGCCGCACACTTGTGCGCCCCACTTACACAGTCATTGAACATTGCACGACACTTTCACAAGGACGATCAGAGCTCAAATTTTCTCTAAGTGTTGAGCTCAGAAATAAATGAGGAGAGTATCTTTCTCTTTATTGGAATTTTTAGGAATTCCGCTCCACACTTTTGTGCCACAAATTCACACCATACTTGCGCATCATACTTGCGTGCCATTTTAGGACTTGCACGCCACTTTTGGACATGCACTCCATTTTTCCTTTGCCAATTTTTTTATTTTCTGAATTCGAAAAATTCCTAGCGTACAAAATTAGAAACCTCCATAACACAAGATCAAAACTCCATTTGCCAATAACACTTTTCCCTATTCTCTAGGAAAACCCCTTTGTCAACAGTTTGAGTCATTGAGACACACTTTGTCAACAAACACAACATGGAGTCCTAAATTGCCAACAAACACAATCATCTCAAAAATGATTCAATGATACCTTGAGGGGTTTTCCCAACAATATACCCCTTTGGGTTTGTTGAAAATTCTTCTCAAAACAATTATTCATTCTTTGATACCTCATTTAGGCTTAATTCATCTTCATCAACTATTCGCCTCTTGCGATACAAATAGCAATCAAAGATTTACTCAACGCATACTCTAAGCCCACATGAGCAATGCTCGGCGTGAGATACAAGAGTATCATGAAAAGTTCATCTATGAGTCACTTCGTTTATGACACCACTATTGATACCAACCTGATACCAATTGAAATTTTCATACTAACCTGATACCAACCACACGTATGCTTTTATCATGATCCTCATCTGTCATGATATTTATTCTTTGATCGATCACATCTAGAATTGTATGATATTAAAATGCTCCCCCTATCTCATTGCTCTCCCCTATCTCACTGCTCCGCCGGCCAGCTTCTCCCCATGTCTTTTACTAAGACATTTTCTCACTTCCTTAGCCACATTTTCTCCCCCTTGAGGAGTCACTATATCTATCCATTTTTCAACGAACCCAATGGTATCCCCTTTGCAGTCTGCAACATTAGAAAGAACACATATTAGTGCATTAGAGAAAAACACGCAATACCTCGGGGAGAGGGGGTTCCACATCCACACTCTTTTAAGTGTAGGGAGTTTACTGAACTCCCAGAGCCAGTTGATGCCTTTGAAACACTTCCTTGTGTAAGGATTTTTTCAGAATGTCTGCAACTGGTAGTTTTGTAGGAACATAATCCAACTTCACAATTCCTTGCTCATCCTTCTCCTTGATAACATGATATTTTATCCCAATGTGCTTTATTCTTGAGTGATGGACGATATTTTTGATGTGATTTATATCACTTGAGTTATCGCACTGGATTCCGATCAGAGACATCGCATCAATTCTGATATCATCAAGCAGCTGCTTCGTCCACAATAATTGTGTACAAGCTTGAGTGGCGGCAATATATTCAGCTTCTAAGGTGCTCAATGAAATGAAATATTGAATCTTTCTTAGCTAAGAAACACAGATTCCACCAAGATAGAATGCACCTCCTGACATTAATTTTCTATCGTCTATTGATCCAGCCTAATCTGCACATGTATATCCTAATAACTCTGGATGAGATTTTTCATTATACATCAGACCAAAATCCACAGTGCCTTTGATATACTAAAGTATTCATTTTACTACGAGCATGCGGATTTCCTTTGAATTGCTTTTGTAACGTGCTCCTTGGCATGTGGCGAATATAATATCATGTCTTTTTGCTATTAGGTACAGTAAACTGTTGATAATCTGCCTATATTTTGTTATATTAACGGCCCTGCCATTGTCATCTTTTGATAATTTCATCCGAGTAGCAACTGGAGTCTTCATCTCCATGGAATTATCTATTAAAAACCTTATCAGAACCTCCTTCACATATTTTTATTGAGAAATGAAAGTGCCATTACTTCCTTGTGTCACCTATAAACCCAAGAAAAATGTCAGCTCAACAATCATTGACATTTCAAACTCACTTTTCAGGAATTCGGAAAACTGTTTGCGTTGAGCATCATCTGATCCACCAAATATTATGTCATCGACATAAACCATCACCATCATCCTTTGATTACATTTTTTGTTGATGTAGATACAGTAATCAACTCTACCACGTTGAAATCCAAGCTTCTTCAAATACTGTTCCAGCCTTGAGTACTATGCTCTTGGTGCTTGTTTCAACCCATATAATGCTTTCTTCAGCCGAAAAACGTTATTCTCATATTCATGAATGTGAAAACCATCTGACTGGTCAATTTACACCTCTTCTTCTAGAAACGCATTCACAAATGCAGATTTGACATCCATTTGGAGCACTTTGAACTTTCTTTGCACTGCTATGGATAAAAATTATCTGATTTTCTCTATCCTTGAAACCATTGAAAATGTATAATCAACATAAATGCACTCTATTTGGGAGTATCCTTTGAACACAAGTCATGCTTTGTTTGGAATCATTGTTCCATCTTCATTCATCTTGTTGTGAAAGACCCATTTAGTCTTGATGACTTTCTTATCTACTGGCCTCGAAATAATCTCTCACATCTGATTCCTTTCTAAATCAGCATCAGTCACTTCTGCTCCCCCTGTGTTGATTTCTTCCTCAACGCTTTCATCATGAAATTTCTCATTATTTCATTATTCAATAGCATCAATTCATTCAACTACTTTTTTGAGCTTCTTGTTGAAACATTGTTGATAGTCTCTTGCATCTTCATGGTATCCTGAAAACTATCAGCTAATATGTATGTACCCGGTTTTTTGCTATAAAAGACTTTGGAATATTCTTAGTGTTATTCTAGAGTAGCTCTTTCAGACGACATGTGATTTTGAGCCCCGGTGTGGCCGGAATAAAATTTTCAATGCGTTCACACTAGGAACGCAAAATAAATGGGATAACTCCTAAATGTTATTTTGGATCAGTGATCTGAGTGTACGGATGGGTCCGAAATGGGGCGTTTACCCTAGGAAAAACATAAAGTATGTCGGCGGGGACATTGGGACCCCTCGCCCGTTGTCGGAACATTAAACGGATTAATAAATTAATTAATTTATTCGTTTAATGGCTTAACTCTAGTATCTCTTAAACGATGGATCAGATTGGAAAACTGAGGTCACCTTTGAGTTCAGAGCGTGCTGTTTACCCTAGGAGGGGTGTAATTTTCACGGGAACGTGACATATGGGAAAAATGGCCCCAGGGGAATTTTCATAATTTGTCGGCCTCAGGCGTTGAGTTTTATAACTTTTTAACGGAGTATCAGATTAAAATTCCGAGAACACTGTTGCGCTCAGGAGGTGGTGTTTACCCTAGGGGAGGCTTAATCTTGACCGCGCCGGAAGTTTCGAAAGCCTGTCTTTTGGGAAGAATTCCTTAATAAACTTAAATTCTATTTAAGTTTATTTTTCTTCTCATCTCTCTTATTTCTCCTTGAAACCTCTGGAGGAACCTCCTCTCCCTTAATCCCTCCTCCTCCTCCTCTTCCCCCCCAATCGAGGTGCTTGCAGCGATGGCGAGGCTCGACGTGCAGCGAAGCTCCGGGCTACGCCCACAATGTAGGGGTTTTTCATTTCGTGTTTTAATTTTGAACCTCCACTTTGAACTACAATTTTAGCATCAAATTGTTGTTGTTTTGTCGAGAGAATCCCATAATTTTGTAGTACATGTTCTAAGCTCTTTGACGCATATTTCGGTTCTAAAATCCGAGTCGCGGGGAGCTCGCAAAAGTCCGTCGAAGATTCCGGGTTTAAGGGTGTTTCCCAGCGGATTTGGGCTCTCCGGCGAGAGGATGGCGGCGGTGGCCTCGGATCAGGCAGCGGCGCGGCACTGCGGGCAAACTCAGACGGTGGCGGGCTGAGGTGGGGCGGCTGCGGGCATTGGCGCGGCTAGTTTCAGGGCGAGGCAAGAGGTCACGGTCGAGCGGAGGTGGCCGGCTGAGTGTCGGCAGTCGAGCGCGGAGGCGGAGGTCGATCGTGGGGTCATTGAAAGCAGGAACTGTGGCGCGGTGGCCTCGTGGTAGCGTGGAGGCGCGATGTGGAAGGCGGAGGAACCGAGGCGGCGACCTCGGGGATGCAAAAGGAGATAAGGACCCGCCGCATGCGGGTCCTGCTGGGCGACGGAGACCGGCCAAAAGGCCAGTCGATTGAGGAAGACCGGACCCGCTCGGTTCGGGTGGTTGAGGCGGGCCACGGCCAGTGGGCCGTGACAGGTTGGACCGGACCCGCTGCCAAGTCGCGGGCCAACGGTCTGGACCGGCCCATTTTGGGCCCCCTTGCGTTCGGGGGTCGTAACTCCTAAACGGCGCATCCGTTTGACGCGTCGTATGCGGCTGGGTGACCGTATCGACGGGGTGGCTCTTTTAAAGTGAGTTTAGGGGTTTTTCGGTTGCACTCCCGAGGATGGGTGACCTAAGGAGATTTAAATTAATAATATTAAATTATTATTAATGTTTTGACGGACGTGGCCCATGAGCCGGATGCCCGTTTGACGTGCCGTTAGAGGTGCGGTGGCCCCGGAGCTGAGACGGCCTTTCCATGGTTGGGTCGGAGCCCTTGCGGTTTGGTTTTGTTGCTCTGTACTTCAAAATGATTTATACGAGTAATTAATTAATTAATTAATTAATTGTTGCATCGGACCTAACTCCTGCTAGGGATGTCCGATTGATGCGTCGTCAGCTGCAGCGTGACCCTAGTCCTCGTGCAGACCTTTTGAGATTCTTTTAAAAGCGCTCGGGTTAGAGGCAAGGTGCGGGCCCCACAGGGCCCAGATTGCGCATTTTACGGCGAAATTCCACTTTTTCACCCGACATCCGTTTGGGGTGTTTGAGTACTCGTTTCTGAGTGTTTTTCCGATGGGATTGCAATGCTACAATCCACCCACTTAAATTCGGGTCCGAGGTGTGGGCCCCACAGGGCCCCATTTGCATATAACGTGGGAATTTGCAGCTTCTACATACGGAGTCCGTTTTAGGCGCCATCAACAGTGTTGTGACCCTGGAATCAAGACGATGTAGTCCGGGGTGGGTTCAGGTGCTGAACATGGAGTTGAGGTGTGGGCCCCATGGGCCATATTTTAAGCTGTGAGCAGCGTACTGTGTCTTTTCATCAGACGTCCGTTCAGGGCGAATGAATAGTCTATTTGACGTGTTTTTTCTGAGAGCATCATGATGGCGTAGTTTGCCCGACGTTTTTTTGGATCGTGGTGTGGGTCCCACACGGGTTGGCTATGTTGAATATTACCTTTTTCACTGAGTTTCCGTTTTGGGCGATTGAGTAGTCAATCCCGTGTGTTTTTCCAAGGGGATCTCAGTGGTGTGATCTGTTTTTTCATTTTTTGGATATTGGTGTGGGCCCCACACAGGCTGCCCATAGTGAATGGTACCATATTCACTAGTTGACTATTTCAGCCGAGTAAATAGTATATCTCGCGAGTTTTTCCACGAGGACTACAACTATGTGATCTGTTTGGGCATGTGGAGCCTCATTTTTTATCTTATTAAATGTGGAAATATGAAAGGGTATTAGTTGGAGGCTTCTTTGGGTGTACTCTGAACCTACGCACGGTTGTGGTGCTAGTGACATCCAGTGATGGCGGGCGCTGAACCTCTATTATGTGGTTTTGTTCTGGAGTCGAGTGGTTGCGTGATACTCACTCCGTTTTTGGTTGGCCAGTGTTGTACCATCCAGTAGAGATGACCAGAGATGTTCTGGGTTTACCCTCCAACGGGGCTCGGCAGTGGGTTACTTATCGACTTCTTCAGGTTTACCCTCCAGTTGGGCAGGCCAGTGGGTTGCTCATCGACTTCTCAGGGTTTACCCTCTAGAAGAGACTAGTCAGTGGGTCAATCGACGACTCTTGAGGTTATAACCTCCAGTAGGACTAGGTAGTGGGTCGCCCATCGTCTTGTTCGAGGTCTACCCTCCAGTAGGGCTGGGCAGTGGGTCACCTGTCGACTTAATCTGGGTTTACCCTCCAGCAGGGTTGGGCAGTGGGTCACCTGTCGACTTCTTCCAAGTATACCCTCTAGCAGGGCTGGGCAGTGGGTCGCATGTCGACTTATTCCAGGTTTACCCTCCAGTAGGGCTGGGCAGTGGGTCGCCTGATGATGTATTAGTGTTTACGCACCAGCAAGGCTGGGCAGTGGGTCGCCTGAATATGTATTTATGGTTTACCCTCCAGCAGGGCTAGGCACTGGGTCAATTGATGATGTATTAGGGTTTACCCTTTAGTAGGGCTGGGCAGTGGGTCACCTGTTATCTTATTATAATTTACCCTCCAATAGGGATGGACAGTGGGTCACCTGTTGGATTTTCAGACTCAGTCCTTTCCACTAGGCTAGTATTTGACTTTTCTCCATGACTATCGGAGTGGGACCCTTGGTTGTACGAGTTAGTGTAGTGACGACTTGAATTTGAGAAGACCTCTCGACTGCAGGGCAGTGACGAGGTGTGGTTTGACTTAACCCAGAACTCTCAAGTACGAGGGGTGCTTTTCCAATAGAGACGCATCCTTGTTACGTGACCTAAAACTGTGCGGGCGAGTCAGTGCCGCCTAAAGCTGATAGTGTTGAGGTGCAGTGATTTGATCCCCTTGCCTTTCAGTTCGGGGTAGTCATGCGGGATGTTGGGCATCAATGGTGTTTACTTCTGAGATTAATGGTGAATTACTTTCTTGGGCTGAACTATGAGATGGAGATCCACATACGATCTTGTTTGGGCTTATTGATTGAGCATATGGATATGTCTATCCCTTGTTCCAGTACCCACTTCTTGAGATTGGTTACTCTCTTTCCAATAGAGGTGTAGACGCGCGGGGTATGCCACGTGCTTTCCGTTTCTAGCTTCTCATGGTTGGATGGGCCTACTCTCCTGCTATAGGTAGTGAAGGCTCAACGGGAAGTTCATCTTCTCACAATTTCTAGCTCCTTGTTTTCGGATGAGTCTACTTCCTTCCTCTTGTTAGGTTGAGATATACTCTTTGCTGCACTCTCTGTTGTATTCCTTTACTTTTCCCTGTTCAATCTACTTCTCACTCTTTAGTACCTCCTTTTTTGCTCCCTCGATCCTTCATGGTATCCTACTAAGTATTTTTATACTCACCCATTCATGGTCTTTTCCCGCACTTGGTGTGTCCTTGCAGACGATGGACAGGTCGATCGTGACATCATAAAAGCTTATGAGTTCAGGATATTGGACCATGTGCGGTGGTCTCAGTCGGGTTCCAGGTGTGGGATTCTCTCAGCTGTTTTACTTTTTTTCACCTGTTGCCGGGTTGTGGCACTCTTCTGGTTGGGCGCATGTTTGGACCCTATTCTTTTTAGTTTGCCTTCAGCTTTTACCTTGTACTGTTTAGAGTTTGATGCACATTTGTGGTTTATTTATAGCTGTTAGTACTTTACTTTTCTTTTTACTCTGCATTTTTGCATTGAGTGGGCTGGGTGTGTGTGTGTGTGTACAGGTACTTAGGCAAAGGCCTCCCCGAGTTGTTTGGCCTTCGGTGCTTATCGCCAGCCCCTGGCCTATTGAGGCAGGCTTGGGGTAGTTGCGGCTCGAGCCTGGGTAGGGTAAGGTCATGACATAATACAACTTGTTAAACGAAATAGATAAGCATGAGATGCATGATTATTGCTGTTTTCTCTATGTTTCTCTCTTCCCTCAATAGGCAACACCTGAGCTGAGTCATCCAATTATTTCATTGATAGATCTTGCCTCTGATTTTGTTATTGAATTACCCCCCTCTGTTATGAAACAATTCCTGGGGTTAGTCCCACTATTTAGACCGATAAATATTCTGCTTATGCTACATCATTTATTCTAAACATTGATCCATTAACAAAATCTCTGAGCCTACTGAGTTGGAATCTCCATGTAAGAAACAAGAGATAAAGATAATAACATAATATATTCCTATTGTGATTTATTACTCCATTTCTTCTTCAACTTTATTACCTGATTTGAGTCAATTGAAACTCTGAAGAATATCACCTCTCCACTTTTCACCTTTAGATGAAACCTCCCCTAGGATCATATCTCCCTAAAACCTAAAATATTTGAATCATTAGTTGAAAGAACATATATAAATAGAGAGAGGAGGTGCTTCTAGAATCGTCATGGTAATGATTGTGGTTGATCCTGATGGGTCAACCCATTGATTCTTTCTTGTAGAGCATCACACTCCTTCCTTTCTTCTTCTAGATGCCTAGCCAACTTCAACTGCTCTGGAAATATGACTAAGCATTCATTACCAACATGCTTAGTCTTTCTATGATATGTAGATTTTGCAGGCCTAACCTTTCCAAACATTTGGGGTTTAATCCCACTAGTACACATTTCCTTCTCCGAGGTTCCACCAAAATTCCATTTTCCTTTATTTCTTCTCTGAGCAGGAAACTTTCCACTGGTCATCCGCTCTTGCTTCTTCATCCATTGGAAGGATCTTCCTCTTTCATACACTTCTTATGGTAGTTCATGACATGAATGTTTTTCAATGCATTCTTTGTTTATTTTTCTTTTATAATATTTCTTAGTCACCACACTATTTTGTATTGGTGGATGGTCATCCACTGAATGAACATTCTTCTTACTCACAACTGTAATGTTTCCTCCCTTTTTCTTCCAGATTTGATCATGTTGTTTCATAGAGGGTGGTTGTGAGTGTGACAGAGGAGGTGATATATACACCTTTCGTTTATCTCCATGTGTTTCCCCTGAGTCTCTATGCCTATTCTTAAACTTACCACTTTCTTGTCCAATGCAAGAGTTCTCATTATACATCACTGGAGTGAAGAATCTACTTTTATACTCATTTTCCTTTCTCACTTTCTTCTTGCTGCAATTAATTGCCAAATTCCCATGATTAGAACATATAAAACATATTCTATTAAAGGAATACCTCATCTAATCATTTCTCAACTGAGATGTTGATGTATCTTGAGATCCTCTTCTGATATTGAGCTCCTGAGCTTCCAGACACATACTGATTGTGTGTCCCTTTATTCCATAGTAATAGCATCTGATGAATGTTTTCTTCCGGGAGACTCTTTTCTCTTATTTATCATGAAGCTTATTCTTATTCTCATATTTAGTACAGTTTCTATATTCACAACCTAAGATATATTCCAGTGCCTCTGAATAGAAGCTTGATGTGTGTCTATGAATCCCACAGAAACAGTACACGTCATCACTACTTCTTTTAACTATCCTCTTAGGCATATCTTCCGCACCGACATGATTTTCTCCACTTATAAAACTATTCACAGCTCTCATTCTATCATGCATGGGAGAGGATTCATCAAATCCAACCCCAGTTTTCCCCAACTATATGGTATTTGAGCTGAGAAAATATTTTGTTGTTTCTCTTCAGAAATAGTATATTTGTTCTTCGTTTTTTCATCACTTGTTGAAGGGAAATTGAATAGTAAGTGCAGTGTGTCCTTCAACTTAGGTTTTACTTTGTCTTTTCATATCTCTATTTATTTCCTGGATTATTCTATATCTTCCTCCAATTGTTGAATCTTCTTATCTCTTGATTCATGTTTATCATTGAGTTATTTTATGAGATTCTTCCCGATACTCATCCCATATTCTAGTTATCTTGTGATATTTTCTACCATGTAAATTTTCAACTTCACTTTCAATTTTTCTTCTTCAATAGAATCAGAACAACACGAATTATCTTGTTGTAGCCTTTGATTCTTCTGAACTAGTTCAGAAAGCTGTGTATAAAGATCAACGTTTATGAATTTAAAATTTTGAATCTTATCTGAGTTCAAATTCTTTCCCTTGACATCAGCTTTTGATTTTTCTAACTTTGTAGATCTCTTTTGCAGTTCTTCATCTTGAGAATCATTCTTCTACCTCAGATCAGTAGCTACGTCAACAAGCCTTTGATTCAAACCTCTTAGCTTGTTGTTCACATTTTCTAGTGCTAGGGTCTGAATATCGTTAAATTTAATTTCATAAGTGAATTTCTTATCTAGTTCTTTCTCTTTGTGGACAACTTCCACTTTTTGACTTCTTGGTGTTTCTTCATCATTAGTAGATCCAACATCACTTGGAATGTCAGGTTCTTCACTCATTCCTTCTGAACCATTGAATGAGTAAGTATTTTTACTATATGATGTATCCAAATCATTATTCTCTTCACTACTGATTCCTTCAACTGAATCACACTCTTTCTGTTGACACATCCACACTAGGGAATTTCACCAGACTTTTGCCTCTTCCTTGAAGTCCTCCCTTTTTCCATGACACGCCAAGATAAGAGAAGACTGGATAGTTAAAATAATAAATCAACTAAACCAATTCAGAGCAAAAAAATCTGATAAAAAAACCTTTGCTCGGATACCAATTGTTAGAACCAATAGAGGCCAATATACCTTGAGAGGGGTGGGTGAATCAGGGTATGGATATTCTCTTCCAAAAAATTTCCTACCCCGCTACATCTTGACCTCTTTATTACAAGGGACACATTGTTTTCACTTGTGTGTTTTTTATGACCACTTATTTTTTTCTTTATCTGATGATGATGCTTTATATGCAATGCAGGGATGCAAGCAGGAAAACACCATGATTTTTACTTGGTTCACCCTCAGTGGGATACGTCGAAGGAGTATACAATGAAGATGTGCCGTTGTACCAAATCCACTAAAGCTTACTGCTATTTACAAGTTCAATGTGGACTTTCTTACCCTCCTGGTTTACAACCACTCACAATTTTAGAACTCACTGCTCTCTCAATTGAAGTGAGCTCACTGCTTCTTCAGAAGATCCACTAACAGTTTATAGACCTGTAGGTTTCTTCATTATCACTAATGAATGCATCCTCCACTATATGTACATGCTCTGTTGAAGTCCAAATATCATCCACCGATGAATACCACTTTACCACTTATGTTTTTGGAAATTTCTAACTTTCATGAAACCCTAGGGTGACTTGTGTGCCCCTTTAACTAGTGGAAAACCTCTGCCTTCGTTGAGGAAAAACCAACTTGCAGGCCACACTTGCGCGTCGCACTAGCACACCAAACATGCGCTCCACACTACTTGAGTGGCACAATTGTGTGGTACACTTTCACGGTACACTGGCGTAGTACACTTGCGCATTACACTTGCGTAGACACTTGCGCCACACACTTGCGCGCCCCACTTGCACACAAACTGAACATTGAATGGCACTTTCACTTGCACTATCAAATATTAGATTTTCTCTAAGTGTTGAGCTCGTTATTAAATGAGGAGAGTATCCATCTATTTATAGGCATTTTGAGGACTTGCTTTCCACACTTACGCGCCACTTTTGGAATCGCGTGCCATTTTTCCATTGCCAAATTTTTTTTGTTCTGAATTAAAAAAATTCATGTTGTACAACATTAGTAGCCTCATTATCACAAGATCACAACTCCCTTTGCCAAAAACACTTTCCCCCATTCTCTAGAAAAAACCCCTTTGCTAACAGTTTGAGTCATTGAGATTCACTTTGTTAACAAACACAACATGGAGTCCAACATTGTCAACAAAGACAATCATCTCAAAAATTCTTCAATGATACCTTGAGGGATTTTTTCCCAACAGTAATTCTTAAATGTAAAAAATGGCTTCTGGATCATTTTCTTAAATTATCAAAATGACATGAATTATTTTTCTTTGTTTAAAGTATTTCACCCATATTTTGAACTAAAATATCTATTTTAAATTGAAACATGCACTTTGAGTCATATTTGTCACACCATGTCTCTAATTGATGTGTGATTGATTCATACATGTTTAAAATGAAATATGGATTTTCCCCCAAATGTATCATGATAATTCGAGTGTGTCTTCTTAGTTTTTTATGAGTGAAACAAGTTTTTTATCTAAAATTTAATTTTTAAACTGAAAACATGCACATTGAGTCATACCGGTCACACCATGTGTCAGATTTCTATGAGACAAATTTATACTTATCACAAATGAATTTTGAATATTTTTCCTAAAATATGGTGACCATACAAGTGATTTTAATAATTTTTCGTGTGTGATATGTTGTTAATTAAAGTGACATTTTAAACTAGAAATAAAAACATCAAGTCATACGGGTCATATAATGTATCATATTGAAATAAAGATGATTTATAAATGTAAAAAATGATATATGGATTTCTTCTATAAAACATAAAAATAATCAAAAAGTGTTTTCTTTGTTTTCAATGAGTGACACTTGTTTTTAATAAAAATGTAACTTTTAAACTAAAAACAAACACATTGAGTCACATTGGTCACACAATGTATCAGACTAAGATAAAGATGATTGTTACATGTTAAAAATGAATTATGGATAATTTTCCTAAAGTATCAAGACAACCTATGTCGGCTTCAAATGTTTTTAGTGAGTAACACACATTTGAAACTAAGATTCCACTTCTAAACTACTATTGGAGTCATACTAGGCACACTGTGTGTCAAATTAATGTTATCCTAAATCCTACATATAGAAATGGTTTATAAATCATTTTCCTAAATTATATATACAATTCAGGTATTTTATCATTTTTGATTATGTGATGTTTTCTTTGTACTAAAATATAAATTTTAAATAAAAACACACTCATTAATTCATACCAGCCACATCGTGTGTCATATTGATGTTTGGATGATTTCTATACATCAAAAATGACTTATGTATCATTTTATTAAATTATCAATCCAGAATGTGTGTTTTCATGGTTTTCAGTTATTTATGAGTGTTTTGTATTGAAATGTTACATAAAAAATGAAAACATGCACATTTAGTCATACCAAGAACACCATGTATCATATTGATGTGTTGTTAATTCATACGCATCACAAATAAATTATAGGTCTTATTTTTTAATATATGAAGACAATTTTACAGTGTTAGCTCAATTTTGAAAATGTGAAGTGTGTTTTTTCTAAAATGTTGATTTTAAATAAAAACACACATTTACCGTCATATCGGCCTCACCATGTGTCAAATTGGTATTTGACATATCCCTATACGTGATAAATGATATAAAGACCATTTTCATAAATTATCAAGATAATATGAGTGCATTTTCATTGGTTTAATTAAGTGTCATGTTTTTGAAAAAAAATGTTACTTTTAAACTTAAAACATGCACTTTGATACATACCAAGAAAACAATGCTTCAGATTGAAGTGTGGTATATCCCTACACATGAATAATGGTTTATGATTAATCTTCCTAAAATGAAAAGACAATATGATCATGTTTTCCTAGTTTGGACAATGTGATCTATGTTTTGAATTAAAATGAAGATTTTAAATCAAAACACACACTTTTAAAAATACGAGACACACAGTGTATCATATTAAAATCTGATAGATGTTTTAATTGAAGTTTTCCTAGACCCAAATACGTACTATTTTTGATAACCATATAGTGTATACAATTAGATAAATATTATGTATACTTACCATTATAGTGTATAATGTTTTACATCCACTATTGAAATGGTAACATCCATAGATTAATTATCGTATCATAAGGTTTTAGAAGATCCCAAGCTATAATGATAACCACTATATACCATGAAATTAATCCTAAACAAAGTTCATATGCTATTGACACATCATACTGAATGGAAATAATTGATGTTTTACAATCATTTGTTGGACAATCATAAACATTGAAAATTATTCTAATGAAGTTTTCACATGGTGATCTATAGTAGTGAGATCATGAGGACATAACCATAATAGAAGCACCACATGTTTTTGGTGTCAATTGATGTTATTATCTATGAACATGCGTAATAGCTTCCTAACATGAGATCATTAGAAATGTGTTCCATTCGATCAAGTACTTTGATGCAAGGAAATAACCATGATAATGAAATCATGGCAAGGTAGCTTGTGTTGGGTGCATCATTAGTGGTATAGAATATTTTGAATGATCAAGAAAATATTTATAATTTCTTGGTTAGGGAAGTTATATATCTCAGGCCTGGTTCATCAGGATGGTATTACCGTTATAATCCTACGGACATGATAGTCGAGGGTAAATTTGACGAGTAATATTAGCAACCATTAAAGAAAGAAAGGACGATGACATGGGTGTGCGTCCTGCATTATGAGATATTAAATACAAAGAGAATGTATTATATAGTGCCTGTTCGTAGGTTGTTTTTCACTGCTATGAATATCCTTTTCTCTTTAGGGGCTATGATTGATTAAAAGATCTCACACGTAGTCTATGAATAGTATTCACTACTATCAAGATAAGATCCTAGAGGGTAACACACAATAGCATGTTCAATAATATTCTCTATTCAGTTGAATAGGTGTATTGGATATGGTGGTATCCACCATTGTGGTCTAAGATTTGTATAAGGAGATACTGTCACCAATGGAATATATAAATTCATAGTATTTAGGTTAATAACAATCGACATTGAATTTATTTATTAGATGTATTTAAAAAATCTAATGTAAATACACAAAAATATTAATTGAATAGATATTTTTTTAAAATATTCAAGTTTCATTTAATATTTTTAGCAATGAAGAGTCGAGTTAATGGATCGAGCATTATAATGTAATATATTTATCGTGCTATAGAAAAGTGATAATCATATTTATGACTTAGTATAATAGTCATAATATGTCATTTATAGCCTGTTAATTATTCAAGGGCCTAGAGAGGAAATAACAGATAATCTCCAAACACCCTATAAATAAAGGAGAGGGAGGCTCTGGATTCTTGAGTTTGGATTGATATCATTATCATGCATCGCAAGCAAGGCGATGCAGAGATCGCCAGAGCATTGAAGGCATCATCAGTTATTCGCATTAGCAAATAAAATTCAATGATCAGCGCTCCCATAGATTTGTGACGTGCATGTAGATGATCAAATGGAATTTGGCTTCAGATTCTTTGACTGGTGATCACTGACAATAATAAGATTCCATGTGTAGCTTTGAATCTAAACCTTGTATTTTATGGTTTTAATTTTTTACTTAATCTTCTTCATGTGAGATCATCGGCTCATTCTGGGTAGCGTTTCACTACCACTGATGAGTTAAAATCAATCATCAGTGTAAAAATGTTAAAAACTCATTTTTTGGGGATTCTAATGCGTTTCCATTTCCTTCAATTAGTATAAGAGTGATGCATGAATAATTTTAAGTCAAATTAACAAAAATAAATAAGTTTACTAGAGGGAATCGTTATGATTCCAACACCACAGATAATGATTCAATCCAAGATTTAATGGCCATGTTATGGCCATCCAATGTTTTTAATAAGGGTATAATTTTTAGAAACAAGTATTTCTTTTTCAATAAAACACAAATATATATGCTTAATTTACTCGAAGTCATTGACATAATCGATTTCCGTTGAATCATTTCATTCCAGCTGGCGAACCTGTGGCCGAAATAGTCAATGAAATATAGAAATTAATTTCATTTCATTTAATTTTTATTATCATATTTTTTTAATAATATTTAGTATACTTCGAAAACATAAATTTTTTGATTTAGAAAATTTTCGTTTGGGCGGTGGATGTTTGTTTTATGGTTCAAAAAAATTCAAAACAAAAAAAGGGGGGTGGGATATCGGGTATTTGTTAAAAGAAAAAAAATATGGGAAACGAATGAGGCTTAGAGGCACCCTGTCCACCCGTAGCGGAACCCGCTTCCCACTCCTTCGGTTAGTCCTCTCCCTCGTGGCCATCTCACTAGTGTGAACACCCAAAAAAGTCCATGTTTTCCTGGCTCCTCTTATCTTAGTCTCTCCACATCAACCTCAAACCCATGACTCCCACTCCAGCCAACGCCTGGATGCTTTCTCTCCACCATAGATCCCAAATATTCTTGATTGGATGCCTCATGCAGGCCCGAATGGCCTCACCTGGATGGCCTCCCTCCGTTGTGCCCTGATAGTTCTGCACCCTCTCCCACAACGACCGCTAATGACTCCTTCTTGAACCAGCTGCTAGTGTTTCCTGGTCAACCTACCGTTAATTATCCACAACCGCGACCATCCTTGATTCTGGCAATTTGAGTGGGGTAACCCTTTCTGTGGGTCCAATTAGACCTAATATGACCTAAAACAGTCCTAGGCTAGCCATGTATGGGCCTGGATAGACATGCCCAACCCAGATCACCATTTCACGGGTCATCACAGCTTTTAATGGGCCAGTGCGAGTTCGACCTGACCCGCACATACCCTTCAAGGGTTTTCGGGGCCCGGTTAATTTTAATATAACCAAAAATCAAATAAATTAATTAATTTAATTTCAGTTGTAAATTAAATTAATAACATATTAATTTTTGGTTTATGAAATTAATTTTATTAATTGAGAATTAAATTAATTTAATTTAGTGATCAATTAAATTAATTAATCAATTTAATTTATGGTTTTAAAATTAAATTAATTAATGGGACCAAACAATGAAAAGTATTGAATTAAAATAAGAGCTAATTTTAATTCAATAAAATTCCCTCGAGTTTATTTAAATGCATGTTTAATTTATTTCTGCATTTAATTTAAAATATGTGAGTTAATTTTCATTGACTTATCATGAGCCATAAAATATCCAAGGTATTTCTTATATTTATTAATTTATTTAATTTATTATTTCAATGATTATTTGTAATAATTAGTTTAATTAAATGGTGATCTCTGTGTCTTCAAAGTGTTGTTATATGTATAAAGGCCTGCATGCCCATTTTTCTCAGTTTTATTTTACTCTTGAGGCCTATCGCTTACATGCAAGTACTGTTGTATAATGACGAGGGGATAAGTTACACACTTAGTGCCAAGTTATGGTGACACACCAGATAAGAGTTTGATGCATTGTATGGGTGAGCGTGACAATTTGAGACATAGGCGACACAACTCAAGGTAATATCCCTAGGGTCTAGGTTGATCCATTATTCACTCAATGGATCAACCATTAATTGAACCTCATTATCATATCATCATTTAATTTTTTCATGGATTATTATTTTTTATATCAATAGTCTATGCATGAAAACATATAATAATAAACATACATGCAAGATAAAATGAACATGTGATGTGTTGTATATTTTCAATTTATTGCATTGTCAGTTGTGAGTGCAGCCACATAGAACATGCTAATAATGTAGAAAAATGATTTCTTTTATCACATAAAAGTAATTAAACACTCTACGAAATAGTAATTCATTATCACCTTACATCATTTTCATTTGGACAAAACTTGGTGTTCGGGTGCTCGTCATTCGAAAGCTAAGAGTGTCTCTTACTACCAGGGCATTCTTATGAGAGTGGTTGGTTGAATTAACTAAAGTGGTTGTAAGGATTATCGATAGCCAGCTTTATGTGATTTTTGAGACAGTAATTGAGTTATTCAAGTTATTATTTTGATTTTTAGACTTCACTCAACATATCAAGGAACAACAAGTTATTAAGGTTGTCCGGTCAAACACCTACCTTGAACCCTCAGAGTAGTGGCATGGACATAGATAGTAGACTACGAGGGGAGGTTCATGGATCCTTCCACTATAATACTCCAGTGATAGTGTATTCTGATTTTAACACAGAGGATTTATAGAATTCATTAAAATAGTGGTATACATTTAGTGATTTCATTAATTAATTAAAATGTCCAAATCAGTAATAAAGTTAAAAAGTAATAATACTCTATAATTTTATTTTTATAAAAAATGGAAGGTAATACAATAAAAATATAATTATAAATAATGGAAAAATTAAATGACTTCACAGACATAAGTTTCCAAGTGAAGTACTAGTGCTTTCACACAATACTACGGTACAGGAAATTCAAGGTACTAGTGTCTGCAATTCCTGTTAAGTTACCTCAAGAAACAATGGTGAGAAATATGCTTACAAGAGACCCATATTCTAATAATATGATGGTTATGTATACATGCTTTAATTAATGTCTTATTTTAGTTTTAGTCACTACATCCGAACATGGGTTATACAACATGAAGTCTCATATTCATGTGGTTTGTAAGGAGAAAGTGAATCAAGATTTGAATAGGTAATAATTACAATAAATTTGTGTAAATTGACAGACAAATCAAGATCATTCAATATATCCTATTATAAAATCATTTTCATCCACTAAAATTAGTCTTGTTTTAAGTTACAAATCCAGAAATATATATAAAAAGTGTCATTACCTTTAAGGTAAGGTTCACCAAGTAAATAATAATATAAAAGATAGATCAATATTTAATTATTATGCAAATCTAATTGGAAGTAAAGGTGAAAAAAATGGAAAGTAATTCAAAAATTACATTCAGAAAATCCTTTAATGAAATGATGTTGGTTAATTAACATGAGGTTATTTTCATTGCATATTTTGAAATAAATCCATGGAAGTTTAATTGAAATAAATTGAATCAACAAAGAAATTTATCACTTCTATTAAGGTTATAATCGCCAATTAATGACTCTAACATACTTCTTGTGTATTATATACAAAATACCTATCACATATGTGTATTTAAATACAATAACCAAGGGAGTATAGATACATTACTAGATGTAAGGTGTATTCTTAGAGCAATTGAGAAAGGGTGATTCCTAAATTAGTGGCGAAAAACACATAACATATAATTGCTAGGTAAATGTTTCTTGTAAAACTATTATTGAGTATAACAACAAAATTTATCTCCCATGACCATTGTACATAAGGAGACATTATTCTAGGTTTTGGAATAAATGTATTTTGGTGTTTTATACTCAACGAATAGTTTAGTAATACCAGAATTATATGAAATACATGATGAATATAAAATGAAAGACTTTTCCCAGTTGTGGAAAGATAAATCATTATCAGGTAAAAATAAAATTAAACATCTAGCTTGTACCCAATATGGTAGTTATTCTTGGTCAATCTAAACACCTTAGGATAATCATTGTATATACATAGTTTTGGACAAAGAAACCTTCAGAGATAAAGGTATTCCACAAAACATTCAGAATTATTTCAATAAGAGAGTGTAAAATATTCCCAGGGTAAGCTAGTGGTAAATATACATCATTATAATTCCTTTAAGTGATTATGGAATATTAAAATGAAGTATGTTATATTCACAGTTTGAATATAGGAGTTTCTTCTGGATGACATGCTGAAAAATATCTTGACCAAGCAATCATCAATCGATATAATGTATAATGGAGTAATTCCTAAATGAAAATCACCTTAAATAATTCAAAACCTTAATGTTAATGAGTAGGATCAATAATGAAGTCTTACATATTAAAATTTATTAACAAAATGTAGAATGGAGGAATTCTTAAATGACCATTATATACATCTGAGTTATGATGTAAGCAGTATCAATGTTGCAACATACAGAAACATCAATTATATTTCATGACGTACTTTGCAAATAACAGTGATATCCCATGACCATATACCTACTATAATGACTAATTGATATCACAATAGTTGTATTATTATGTAAATACATTATGTCACAAGACATGTGTATTGATTCAAAGAGTTTGGTAGGATATACACAAAATTGCATCAAGAACACACACGTTGTGCATCTATTGTAATTATCCTAAGAGTTGATTAAGATATACATAAATCCCTATGAAAGAAATGTTGTAGTTGAGTGAACAAATACATTTCTATATAAGAGATCACAAATCTTTTGAGATATAGGGAGCCATATTGACTTGGGTTTAGTAAATTCTTAATAGGCACATGTAGTTGGAACGATGATATATTATTCATTGAGAATAATAATTCATAAAAGTAAGTAGTATATAAAAATTAGCTAATAATGAAAATAAAAATTAAAATTAAATAATGGATTCCATGAATTAATGTGAAAAGTGGATAAGTATTTTGAATACTATGGTGGGTAATCAAGTGATAATATACATGGATGGTATAATCGTAGTACCAACAAGGATCGATTAGTTACAATAAGTCATTATGCCAAAATCCATTAGAATTTTACTTATTATACTTAATTTCTATGATCATATTATTGAAAATTTTATGTCATTACAACCAATCATGGAAGGAGTCTATATGATGAAACTAGAAAGGGATGGTCACGTCTAAAAATGCTAATAAAGGTTGCATGTTACAAAAATCTAGTTTAGGATTTATGCAATCCAATAGATCATAGAATATTCATTTGGAATGAATCATCACCACGTGTCTACCAGAGGTTAGTGGGAGGGTCGATGATTTTCTAGTAAAACATGTTTGACAACATATGAAAAATAGATATTGGTTTTTATGTTAGTTAAGACCAAAATGGAAGTGTCTATTAACTAGTGATTGAATTAATTTAAGAAGACAAGTTTTAGGGAAAAGATCAACTAAGATGGATCTAATGGATTATTAGATCTAGCCAATCGTACCTATAGTGACATGGTATTGAAAAATACAAGTTGGAATAATTAAAGGGAAAAAATTTTTCCAGTATCACATAGAATAATCTCTCTAGGTTCACATGTCTGGGACATGGGAGGAGATTAATATGGTGAGTTGAATTCCATATGCTTAGGTGATGGATCAATCATGTATTCCATGATATGTACAAGAACTGATATTTCCAATATATAATTTATAGTAGGAAAATATTATTTATTTATAGGATCACTTCAAGCGAAGTAGTAAAAAATATATGATTTTACTTCAGAAAGTATAGAAGATATGTACCTGGTTAGTGGAGAATAAAGTATACTAGTTTTGAGGGGACACAAACTAGTTTTCCATTGATCCATGTGATCTTTTATCATAGATAAGCTTAGGTGTTGAGCAAGACAAGCTCATAAAATCTAGTGGAATCCATACCTATAAATACTAAGTATGTTGTAGCTTATGAGGTAGATAAGAAGTAGTTATAAACAATGATTTTTCCTATTCTTGGAATCACACCTATTAAGTAAAGAATTATCTTATTTTAAATTATGATATTCTTAATAGATACGATTTCATGTTATGACAGTCGAAAAAAGGGATATACTATGGGATAAAATCTCTTGAGAAGTTTTACTCAAGGAGGCTAGGTAATATTTAGAAGAATAACCATGAGGAGAAATCGTGGTAGTCCAAATAACTAAACTCGTGACTTAGTAGAAACATGATATTAATCATGTGAGAGCCAAAAAGTATGGTTATCAAGTTAGTTCTTGTGCGAGTGGGAGTGTTTTAATAATGGGGGCCCCTGAACCAACTACATAGTACTTTTGATTACCATATCATGTATAAATTAAGATATTAATGATGTATACTTACCATTATTGTGTATATTTTTTGCGACTAATATTGAAATGGTAATGTCCTGACATTAATTATCATATCTAAAGGTTATATCAAATACTAGGATATAATAAGAACCTCTAAATAACATGAAATTAATCTAAAAAAGGTCATATGTTCTATATACAACGTAATAAATGGACATAGAAGACGTTTGACTATCAGGTGTTGTAGGATCATAAGCATTGATATTTCATCTCATGAAGTTCTCACTTGGTGATATCTACTAGTGAGATCATTAGGACAGACCCATCAATAGGAAAACCAAATGTTTTTTTGTGTCATTGGATGTTTCTATCTATGGACATGTGTAATGGTCTTTTGACTAGAGATCATTACCCATGTGTTCCATTTGAGTGCACTTCGATGCAATGGAAAACCCTTGATAATGAAATTATGGTGAGGTAGATTGTGTTGGGTGCTTCATTGGTCATATGAAATATGTTAAATGTTCAAGAAAGGATTTTTCACTTCCAGGTTAGGGAAGATATATATCTTAGGCCTAGATGACTGGGATGATAGTACCTTCATAAGACTGTGTTCATGGATGTTGAGGGTAAATATATCCCGTTAGATAAAAAATAAAGCAATAAACGACGATGATATGGGTTTTAATCATTATTTAAGATATATTAATGAAAAAGATATTATATTACATAGTGTATATTTTTAGGTTGATTTTCACTGTTGTGACTATACTTTTCTCTTTATGGGACATCAGGGATTGCTAGATCCTGCTATTGATCTTTGTATAACATTCATTATTATCCAGATAAGGACCGAGAGGGTTACACACAATAGTTTATTCAAGAATCATATATTTCTAATTGAATGAGTATATTGGACATGTTGGGATCTACCATTAGGTTCCATGGCTTTTCTAAGGATATATGGTCAAAAAATAAATAAATAAATTCATATTATTAAAGTTAAGAATAATTGGCATTGAATTTATTTATTAAATTTATTTACATGTTTTAAAATAAATACATGTATATATTAATCAAACAAATATTAGTTTAAAATATTCACGGTTTATTTTATATTTGTAGCGATGATGTGTCAAGTTAATGGCTTGGATATTATCACATAATATATTTAATATTTTATAGAAAAGTGGTAATAATATTTATGACTCAATACATTAGTCATAATATGTTTTTAGAGTATTTTAATTATTCACGGGGGCTGGATAGGTTATATCAGATAATATCTTAACATGTTATAAATAGAGGAGGTGATGTATTTGCCAAAAACTAGTCACAAAATCTCTCTCTCCTCTTCTCTCTACCGCACTCTAGAGATAGGGAATCTATATTTACGAGTTTGTATCGATCTCCATATCATACATCATAACTAAAGAAATTCATTGCTCATCGGAGCATCAAATGCATTATTGGATATCCTCAATAGCACCCAAAATTTGATGATCGGTGCTCCTGCAGATTTTTGAAGCACGTGTAGATGATCTATCAGAATTCGACTTCCGATTCTTCGAGTAGTGATCCTCGATGATAACTGGACATCAATCATGACTTTAGATGTAAACCATTTATTTTATTGTTTTAATTTTTGGCTTAATCTTCTTCACATGAGATCCTCATCTCATTTTGAGCAGTGTTTCACCACCGCTGACGAGTTAATGTCAATCTTCAGTGGGAGAATTTCAAAAACCAATTTTTGGGGATTATGATGCATGCCCAGTACCTTTGAAAAATTACTAAATGATGAAAATAAATATAGATCATTTTCTTACTATATTGAGACAATATGAATGTGTTTTCTTAGTTTTGAGTATGCAACTCTTGTTTTAATTTAAATTGTCAATTTTAAATTGAAAATGAGAACATTGAGTTATGAATGACACACTATGTATTTGATTAATGTGTGGTCAATTCCTAAATATAAAAAATGACTTATGGATAGGTTTCCTAAATTATCCTGAAAATATGAGATCATTTTCACTAATTTTAGTGTCTAAATCATGTTTTTAACTAAATCTTTATTTCTAAACTGAAAACACCCACTCTAAGTCATGTTGGACAAACGATGTGTCAAATTGTTATTTGGTAAATTCCTTATGTCACAAATTATGTTTAGATCATTTTACTAAAATATTGATACAATATGAGTTTTTTTGATATATTTGGAGTGAGTGATAGATGGTTTTAACTAAAATGTCAATTTTAAAATGAAAACTCATAGTTTGAGTAATAACAATAACACCATGATTCAGATTTATGTGTGGTTTATTCCTACATGACAAAAAATAAAATTTTGGTCATTTTCATAATGTATGAAAACCTTTTGAGTCAATTTTCATAATTTTTAGTGAGAGACACACATTTATAACTAAAATGTCACATTAAAACTCAAAAAATTACCTTCATGTCATACTGAGAACACAATGTGTCGGAATTATGTGCAGTTGATTCTTACATGTCCCAAATTATATATGTATTCTTTTATTAATGTATTTATGGAATAAAATAATATTTTTTTTATTTCTCAATTAGTGACACATGTTCTAAATTAAAATGTCACTTTTAGATTAAAATAAGATCTTTCAATCACATTAACCAAACTTTGTTTTAGATTGACATAAAGATGATTCATACATATAACCAATGAATTATGGGTCATTTTCCTAATGTATCAAGATAATTAGAGCATTTTTTATTTGTTTTTAGTGAGAGACACATTTATTTAACTAAAATTACATCTTAAATAGAAAAAATAACTTTGAGTCATTTTTAAAATAAAAAATAGTTACTAATAAGAATAAATATGTCAAATAAATAAAAAATATCTATATAAAAAGAATATATTGTACGTTAGGGAATTGTCCTTTTTGAATAATTTATCAATAACTGATTTTTATCGATGATTTTTTTTCTCTATATATAACTCAAAATGGTTCGATAAAAATCCATTCAATATGAATTTACCATTTCATGATCACTGTTAAAATTAAATAAATAATTCATAGATAAAAATGATATGAAAAATAACTAAAAAAATAATGTAAAATGATGAAAAAATTATATAAATAAGAAGTAGGAATTCACATATTCATTATGTATGTATTTATTCTGAAACCATGTATTCATCTAACTTGTTTATGAAAAAATATATTAACTATTTCGAATACATGGACTGACGAAGGACCTAGTAGTAATAGGAAAATATAAATAAACCAATAATTAATAAATATTTAAAATGAAATTTAAATTATCATCTGAAATATATATTTTTTAATGCTATATTATTAAATGAATATGACATATTTTATAAAATTTCAAGTGCAATAACTATAATCCTTACCATTGCATTATTTTGAAAACTACAGAAACTTTTAGAAAAATATGAAATTATTTAATATATGTATTAATAGTGAAATATAATTATATATATAACCTAATATATATTCATTTGTAGACATTTAGTGGATCCTTTTTCTTATGGACTATTCTTATACCAAGATTTAGATGATATTTAAAACTCCCAATAATAACAAAATTATCATTAAAAAATATAAATTGAAGATTATTTTTAAAATATTGATGTTAGGGGTATTAAATATTGAAAACATAATCATCTATGCATCATTTTTTTGTAATAAATGCATGGAATAAAAAAAATAAAACATTGGAGCATCTAAATTGATTGAAATATGAAAATCAATGTTCTATGAAATACAAAAAATGAATAAGTAATGAAAGAAATGAAAATATATTTGATATGGTTAGATTGATGATTTTTACCCTTAAATCATGGTAATTAAGAAGAGTTTGTCATCTGTAAGTTACATTTAAATGATTGAATCCAGTTAGTACGCTATTTCTAAATATTCATCTTCTTCTGATGATGTTTTTTGTGTCTAAGTGATGTGATGAAAATTGAGACTAAATTTTTATTCGAAGGGTTTTCCCGTCAAATAGTACTGTTATATATATATTACTATCAAAAAATGAATAATATTTAACTACCATTAACATTTTAGATCAACTATTTGGAAAACATATTATGAAAATTCACCTCATGTATACATTTACAACTGAGACTCCTAATCATACACACATAAAATTTCATCTACATAATCTATATCTTGATAGCTTTTAAAGGCCTCTCTATACATTTTTTCTTTAAAATAATTGATTTTTGTATTAACATATTTAAATGTTATGCATTTATAAACTTTTAATATTAGTAAATGCACAGACTAAACTGGTGGCATAAAGATACTCCCTAAAGGTAGTTTCAATTGATTGGTTTATCATTTAGAATGTTTTGACCTAACACTGTACTTCATCTTCCATTTATCCATTTGAAATAACATTCACTAATTTAGGCATTTTTTGCATTATTGTTAATGGGTTTTCAAAAAAAAATTGTAAATGATAAACCTCAATATAAATATTTATTAATACAAGAAAAAATGGTCATGAAATTATTGTTCCATCATGTGAACATCTAGATCAACTCACGAGGTATGTTAATCCCTACTATCACAGGATATGTTGGATTTTTTTTTGTTATTTACAATATAAAATTTGATATTGTATAATGTACCCCTCATAAAAACCAGATGGGTGGGTGCTGATAGATCTAAATGACAATCAATTTCATCATGTATAATAAAACTATATTAAAGGTATCGATATATTCATATTTTAAATTTCTCCTAAACAATTATGAAAAAAATCAATCATCAGTGGTAGAGAAGACCCCTAAATTAAATGGCTAGTCTCAAAGCTGGGTGGGGGGATGAATCCTCTTCTAGCTGTTTTTGTTTTGCTTTTTCTTCTTTGTGATTACTTCCCATAACATTATCTAAAAACTCATACTGCCATTTTTTTTATTTTAAAAAAGTTATTTTTAATGTGTTTGATAATTTTTCTTATATTTATCTTATTTCGTATTTATTTTCTAAAATATATTCGAGGTGACACTCTAAGACCCTCACCTCTTCTGTTGACATATTTTTTAGGTTGATTCAAGGCAATAAAAATTAGTCTTTCATTGGTTGGATCTGATGAATATTATTATGTCTAAATTTTGTGAAAAATATAATAAAAGAAGTAGTCATTTTTATGTAATATTGATTTATAAAAAAAAATCATCAAGTCATATTTACACATGATTAACATACTGTTTAGGTGTTTTCATATACTAGTATTCTGTCTTATTTAAATGATCTTATTTCCATAGTAATAGCATGGTGTGGAAGTGGATTGGTTATTGATTCATCAATATGTATATAAATAAAGAATCGTAACTATGTTATTGTTTCATTACACAAAAAAAAAATTATTTCTATAGATTTAAAATGCATACAATTTTTTTCAAGTGATGAATACCCTATACATTATTTTTGGTGGGGGTATATTTTATTGATGCATACTATCTTTTTAGTACTGATACACTATTTCAGAAATTTAAAATTATTAATAAAAGTGATAAATATACATTTTCCAAGTAAATTATTACCAATAAAAATATACCTGGAATGCTTCCTCCCCATTATGGTTAATAAAAACATTCAATGTTTCTTGGTTTATCATGTGTGCATATATCTATAGTGGGTGAGGGTTTCCATTCACTTTGACATTCTTAAGATGATTCATCAAAAATTGTTTTTGAAAGGCTCTATATTCCTTTATAGTGAACATTAATATAAATTTTATTTGATATTCATCTATTATAAATGCACTCTGTAAGGTATAATTAAGAGAAAATAATTTTTTATTATCTAGTTAAATATAGAAATTTTATCATAATTTCACCCAAATATATTCTGAAATTAGTGCCTTCATCATGGGAAGAACACTATTCCATGTATCTATATAAATCGACATGTGATTTCAAGTGGGGACCCCAATGTAACTATTCAAAATGGACTTATTAGAGTCAATGGGTTATGTGTGTTCATTACATCCAACATTAAATTTTATGACTTTTCTTCTCACCTTAATAATTTTTATTAGGAATTTGATGTTATTATGCTACCATTTTTTCTTATACATAGGTTGTTTTCCTTATACTATTTCATTCATTTCAAAATTATCAATATTTTTCTGTGGGATTAGTATCATCATCATGTGAATAAACTTATTATTATTTAGGATTGGGATCATTATTATATGGATAATCCTATTATTCCTCATGACTAGGTCCATTGATAGACTGAGATGTAATTATTTATAAAATTATTTTAATATTTAATTTATATTATATAAATGTAGTATTTATCAAATAATAAAATGAGGTAATGGGATTTATATTAGAAAAATTAACTTGATAATTAGACTCTTTATCTGTTAAATGTTTAATGGATTTTCCCCATCTATAAAGTATCCAAATACACTCATTGTTGGTCCCTCTAAATTATAGGATCCCTTACGCATTGGTAATGTAGTAAAATGATGGTGATTCCCCAATGAAAGGTTTATCCTCAGTTTAATTGATAACTAAACATATTATATTTTTTACAAATAAAAAAATAGTTTACCACTTTCTATTTATAGGATCTAGGATATAAAATAATTGTACTACATGTGATTCCATTATTAATTCCTTTTCCATTATACCCTTATATACAGAAATACACTTTCATGGATACTAATCTATTGATTTTAAATAAACTCCATTTGTCAACCCGATTGTATTGAAAAATCAGCGCTTGGAATGTCGTATAATCCAACTACCCCATATTTTTATAATGCAAAATTATGACATATACTTGTACATTGGTTTTTCCCCTCGTACCAAGTACATTCACTACTTGCACCACATGTTTGACTTAATTATATTGCATGGTACTGTGTTCATAAAATTTATTTAAATAGAATGTATAACCATCGATTTCATAACCATTATAAGAATATACATGCACACTTGGTCCCATGGCTAGCCATAAATTCCATCCTGAAATTAAATTTAGATTTTTCTGATGATTTATTAAAAATATGGTCTTTAAACAATCTTATAATTTTTTTATTATGTGTATTTTATATCCAACCATCGTCTATTGAAATATTCTAATTCCTAATAATTTCATTATGGGTTTCAATGTAAGGTGAAACATAGAAACTATTAGTTAAAATGAAAATTTGAGGCTACTCTTATTATTTAAGGGATATTGTGACATAATATGTTCAAGAAATTACATTACCCATAAGTTACCCACTGTGATGAGATTTTGGTAGACTAATTCTCTCCACATCAGACTATTAGTCAGTACAAAATTAAATGACTTCTTGAAAAATATATAAATCTATAATAAAACCTTCTAAATGACTTATTTTTCACATTTCCTTAAAAAATATTCATAGACCATTCATTAGGGTACATATATCAATAATGTATATGACCAAATAGTTAGATCTCTCTAAACAAGTGAACCATCAAGTAGACTATCATATCAAAGAATAATGGTGAGAAGAACATATCCAATTCACATAATATGATAGCAATTTACTTTTACATAGTTGTAAAATTCACTAGGTTTATAACATTATTGTATATATCTTGGAAAAAGAAATAATACTTGGTTAATGTACGAAGAGAGATTTTAGGAAAAATGGAACATACAGCTATAAGCATTAAATATAACATCAATACATGAGAGTCATGTGAATTAAGTCCCTTTAACATTAAATTAATAATTAAAATGATATTCTTGATATTTGATGAATACTCTATTAGAACCTTTACATTATTCAACAAGTTATAAAACGGATATCACTCTTTTTAAGAAATACTTTATGTTTATAGAGGAAGAAAATTATACCATTCACACTTTACTCATCCCAAATATTACCATGTCTTTTTGTTAGTCATGTTCAACATAGACTTAATACCATCCTTTGTTTTTATGAGTGAATTTAGTAATGTGCTATTGGCATGACAACATTTATTTATTTCTACATGCATGGCATCATGAAAATTTATGGTATAAAAAGAAATTCTATTATGTTTTGTAAAAAAACTAATCTCATTTTCCAAATATTTTTCATAGTTTTTTATATATGTTTTAACAAAAATAGTGACCATATCATTTAAATTTTCAAATAGTTGATCACATTTTAGTGGATATAATCTTATACCATCTTTTGAATCACCATCGAATGATTTCATCCAAGATTGGTATTTATTTCATTTGGATTAAAAATTGTGATTTCCTTGAAACACAATCTTAGATGAATATTTCAACTTAATTGATTTTGAACCTTATTCACAAATGGGACACCCTATATTTACTTTAATGTTATATATTAAAAAATATAATAATAAATAAATCCAATTATCATCCAATAAAACATGGATCCCAATGTTAAATATTCATTTATACATGTATTATACAACATAACACTTGAATACCATATTAATTTCAGATCTGTGATAAATGAATCCAAATAAACATAAATATCATTATTGGTTGTTTTTTTACTGATTTAAGCAACAAAAATATAATTTTTTTTCATGCATAACCATGGTGAAAATTTATAATTTACCAACATAACTATATAGTTACTTGAAGTCAAAATTGTACACAAAAAGGATTCAATCAATCTATTGGTAGTAGAAGATAAAGGTTTCTCAACTCATTTCAAAATTTAGGATACTCATGATCAATTTTCTTCTACAAAGGATAGTTTACAAGGTAAGGAAGTTTCCTTTCCAAATTTTTTTCATTTTCATGAAATTCTAATTGACTTGAATTCTCTCAAATTATATATAAGAACCTAAAAAATTTAATTATTTTAATTACCTTAAAACATTCGAAAGACTTGATTCATATATTTTGTATTGAGATGCACTCACATTGGAATTTTCATGAGTGATTCATTCTCCTTTTGAAACAATATAAATTCATATGGTTAGGCATGTATTATTTTAGATATCATATACATTAAATGAAAAATTCAATTAGAATCATATGTTCTTTATTGAATATCATTATCTTTTATTATCATATAATTCAAGATAGAAACTATTTTTGTAAAGTTGGTGCCACTCCATCAGTTTCCATCTTTAAAATTATATTGCATCAATATTATTTAGACCAATAGGTTTAGAGATATTTTAATTTGAATATAAAGGAATAATATTTTCTCAATGTTTTTTTGTTTTTTTGTATTACATCAATCACCTTTCATTGTTTCAATTTATTCAAAGTTGAACAAATGAATCTTTATCAGCTCAAGTGTATAAAATAATGTTCACCAACTTGAGTTCATCGAATGAACACTATCAATATGATGTGATATAATATAGTATTTTCATTGAATTCTTATCCAATTTCATGCTTGTGATTATCATACAAAGAGAATAATTGATTCTAAATGAGAAGAATAATGTTCATGTGTAATATTCTCAAGCTGTTAATATATGTGGATTCTCTATATAGATGTTCTCGGCCAAAGGTATGGTTGTACAATGATTGTGGAATGAATTTTTATGAAATATATTGGAATAATTTTATATAAAGAAGGTTTGGTTGTGTAGTGTTAAATTCTTAATCTTAAAAAGATTCACATTTAAAAAGTTCAAGGTTTTGGAAGATATGATATTGTGGTGTACATAGATTCATTAGATAATCCTTTTAAATCTATCCTATTAAAGGATGTTTGTATAAGTACTAAATATAATCCACTAGGAAATAAAATTGGATGAATTATATTAGATGAATCCCTGAAATGTCATTAGTTGTATAAAATCTGATGAAATTTTACATAGCCATCCAACATGGTTCATCTGTTTGGCTTATGTTGTATGAACCATGTATATAAGGGTTTGCGATGGATCAATGGATGGTAAAACTAGATTTCATTATACTAATTGAACTTGATGTACCTCTTCGAATGTAATTAGGGAAAATATTTTTTTATGTATGATGCCTTTTGGAAGGACTTTTTTGAATTTCAAGATGTAAAAACGAAGAAGTCTTTGATTTATCATATATAATGTGGAATTTTATGTAATTAGATTGAGGTTACCATTTGAGGTTCATTAGTAATAGGATTTCATGAGAATTATATAACCAAAGGGTTGTGATGAAATTCATTATATGGATTATGTTTTTGGAAAAATTATTATGAGAGGCTCCTTTGATGTTTTGGAGGAACACCATTTGATGTTTCATCAGTCAGGAGAAGATATGAAGAAGAACCATATGGATGTTTCAATGTACATTATTATGTTTTCATAAATAAATTAAATGTGATTATTCTTATTTGTCGATCAATGTTCAAAAAATTATAGAGTTAAGTCATGATTCTCTCCGAGTCGTAAGGAATTTTGAGAAAAAATATTAGAATCGGCCCTTAAAGAAACCTCTTACATATTAGGAAGATTGAATATTGTTAACTCGGGGATGTTTTCTAATGGGTCTCGCAACAATTTGAGTGGGATATTTGAATTTAATATTTATGAATCACACTTAATTATTAGTGGAATACTTCTTATATAAAAGAGTAAGGTTATGGTGAATCATGTGTAAATTTTTAAAATATTGTTGATGTGTTATCGGATTGAAGAGTCAATCATATAGACATTATGAAGAATAATTGGTTTGATGATTATTATATGGAGTCTTCCCATTATTTGGTATTAGAATGATGGTGTGGAGAAGCGATCAGGCAAACTTGTCAAAGAGAGGGATATCAAATTGTAAAAAGAGGTGGTCACACAAACAGAGGTGATCAATAGATGGAGTGGATCAAATAAATAGTTTATGAGACCTAGTTTTATTTGATCGTGTATACCGGATTAAGATAAGATCATACGGAAAATTTCCCAATGAAATTTAGGAAGATGTTCTTCCTCACTTCTATGTAATAAATTGAAGAATAAATTTCAAGAAGGTTAAGTGTGAAGAATTTAGATGTAGTACAATGAACACATAATGAAGTCTATTAGTGAAGGTTCATACAGTTGTTACAAATCATTATTATATCATTTGTCTATGTGAGGAAAACATACAATGTTGACTAAATATGACATTATTCAATTAAAGAGATATTTATTACTTTCTGTAACCACAAAAGTATTATTTTCTATGTAATTGTGTTGTATTTTATTGCTTCCAAAATATGACAAGGACTAGATACAATTATTGAGAAGTGAAACTTATAAATACATGTGGTATTATGGTCATTATTGTTTTATATTATCCAACATAGTCATATATCCCAAACAGGAGGTGAAGGTTTATTTTTAAGAAAGTAAATACAAAAAAGATAATACCATTGAATCAACCCCCCCCCCCCCCTATTAGTTATCAAACATATCATGATTGGTCCTTTTATGTGGTATAGGAGGGAAGGGTTTCTTTAATGATTTTTTCACAACTTGGAATAAAAGGAAGGTTACCACGGATATTTTATACTCTATTAATAGTATTGGGATTTCAATATACAATGGAATGCACATTAATATATAAAAATATAGTATATGACCTCATCTTATGTCCCTTAGTTATGAAATTCATGAAGCTGATATTGATGGTTTCCGTCCTCATAATGAGAATGTTCCCCCAAGTGTTTCTAATAATAATAATTTAGAGAATGATCACCAAGTTAGAAATTATATATACTAATCACTCTCTAAAAGTGAGGTTCTTAGAGTTAAATGAATTAAAATAGCTAAAAGAATCTAAGAAAAGTTATAGAATGTCAATGAAGGAAACAAAAAATTATAAAATCAAAATATAAAAATAGATTTTAGTGATTTTTTTTTAAAATGGGTGGTGATAAATCATGTGGTGACTTTTTTAAGCGAGTTAATGACTTGTATCCACCATAAGATATATTTTGGGAACTTGGAAGATTACATTATTGTTAAAAATATTATTATAATTCTTTTAGATAAATTTGATTCTAAGGTATTTTCATTAGAATATTGAGGTCATTAAACATTATCTATGGATGAATAGAATTGCATTATCTTCACTTGTGAAATGAGAAGATAAGATGTTATAAAGAACAAAGAAAATTTTGATCGAGAAATTTATATCAAATCCACCAAGTAAGGAAATTATAAGAAAGTTCTCACTGAATTATCCGTTGAATATAGAACTAAAGATAGGGTTAGAAAAAATGTTTATGAATTTATGAATTTATGAATTTATTTTATTAAAAGTTAAAAAGAGGCATAGGAATGTAAAATGTAAAGTTACCAATGATGTGCTTCATATGTGGATCTATTAGAAATTTTGTTCCTTATATTCCAAGACTTAAGGAAGACGATGATAGTGAAGAAGAGGATAGAAAGATAAAAACATCTATAAAAAATAAGGAAGATAAATCCAAGTCCCATAAAAACGTAAAGGATAATAATTTATATAAATTTAAAAAGAGAAACATTATGTCTATGATCAAGGAAGATGATGATAGTGAAAGAGAAGATGGAAACTCTAGTGATGATTCTATGAATAGTTTTCTTATTTTGAATGAGGAAAATTTCACAAATGATAAAAATTGTAGATCTGAAGAAGAATATTAATACTGAAAAGAGTCTCAATTGGGTTTTCTGTTAAAGAGAGAATTTAAATAAAGTATTTCAAAGATTGTTAGACATGAAAAAGAGAATAATAAGTTGAATAAATAAGGTCTTTCAGCAACCAAATGAGAATATTTTCCTTTTAAGAAATCCAAGTTCCAAAAATATATTGATGATATGAAGAAGTTACTTGATAAAGAGAAAAACCTCAACATCATTCTTGAATAAAATATGAAGATGAATTAGAATGTATTTGAACTTTTTTTAATAAAATCTTTTTGATGTTGTGTGAGGAATAATAAACTGCCAAAACTCTATTTCAGAAGTTGGTGAAATTTATAAGAGCAGTAAACCTTATAAGGATAAAAAAATATACTTGAAAGTTAAAAATTGTTAATATGGTATAAATAAAAAAAATTAAGAATACCATGCAAGTATCCAAAATAATCAGAGTTTAAAATCATGAAATTTATTTGGTTTGAAAGTTTGAACCAAAAGATGATAATAGAAGATATATTGATAATTGTAAGAAGAAATATATAGAAAAGAATTTTTTTAAGAAGTACCAAATAATTGGTAGATAAAATAGTTCCTAGTGGATGACAATAAAAATTATGAAAAGGAAGGATGCAATTCTAGAGATCATGTGAGTTATGGTTGGAAATTTGATTTCTAGGGATATTGCTGGTACTGTGGTGGTTTCAGTCCTACAAATAAGATATTTTGTTTTAACCATAAATACTATAATGATTCATTTATAAAATGAGGTTAGATTTTTTAGGTTGGGTTTATTTCCCATAGGTTTTCAAATAAGAACATTATTTTCAATAGCGTATACGATATACAACATCGAGCCTAAACAAACCATGAAATATTATATTTTAAATATGACTATTACAAACTAAAAGACAAATTGTTGAGAATCAATAGGATTAATTAAATTATGAAATATATATAACTTTTATACTCAATATTGATAACTTCTTAGAAAATAATCACTCAATTTTAGTAAATTTAGTTTTTTCTTAAAAAATAATTTTTATTCAAAAATGGTTTTTATTGCTTTTTGTGAAAAAATATTTGAATTAATTTCTATAAATATTATGAAATTTAATTTATTAAAATAGTATTTTTTTAGAAATCATAATATCAAAATTACCTTATTGTGAAATTTTGAAATCTTTATGAAAAGTTTTATTTTTCAATGAAAAGTAAAAATACTAATTTTTATTAAAGAAATGAGTTTTATTTTAAAGTATTTACAAAATAATATTATATTTTGAATTAGTTTTAAAATTAATTGAGTTCATTTTTATTAAAAATAATCCAATTATAATATTTGGAATGAATTTTATACTTGAATTTAGTTTAAATATATTTTGATACGTAAAAGGCATTTTTATTCTTCTGAAAACATGTTTTTGTTGCGTTTGTGTTTTTGGATTAAATTAATTTCTTCCACATATATAAATTAAATATTAAAAAATGGTTCCATATTTTTAATAAAAAGGTACAATTTTATTAAATTGTTCCCTTTTACTTTTTTGTCCTTATGAATAGTGACCATAAAGAATAATCATCACCATGGTAAGGGTAAAATAATAAATTAACCTTAAAAATAATATGATAATGTCTAAAAATGACCATAAAACTTGACTTATTTTATTTTATGAGTGAATTTCATAAATTCACATATACGTTTATAAAATATAGAATCTTGGTGACATATATAATTGATTTTTATCTTTATAGTAATTATTTAAAAGATACAGTAAAAAATGTCACCTTCTTGGTTTTAATATCTAAAAAAATTTGTGAAAATGATAAAACAACATATGTTTGGTTATAAATTCATATCTTATAGATAAATTATTTTTTGTCAAGGTAATTTATTTCTATGTTTTATTGATGAAATACTTACCTTAGATTCTTACGAAACAATGACATAATATTTATTCATTTAATGGAAAAATAAAATAAATAGATTTAAAAATATTAAAAGAGACATAATTTTCATGAATTATTGTGTTAAATTAATTTTTTGATAATATTAAATTTTAAGGATGTTTTAAAGGATTATATTAAGATTTTATTTTTATAATGTTTTTTTCAAAGTCAAACTAAATAAATAGTTTTAAAAATGTCATTAATGTTATTTTATAATAAATAGTAATTTAGAAATTGATTTAAAAATCATAAAAATAATATATTTGGAAAATTTATTTATATATGTTAAAAAAATCAAATATTACCCATTTGTGTACCAAAATTCATTTTATTCTAACAATATTTATCCATAGAAAGTAAAAAACCTTCTTACTCCAGTAGTTGTCGTGTTAATGCAGGTTAAAACAAAGAGATAAGGGTAAAAACGAATGTAAACAAGTCAAAATTTTATTATATAATATTATTTAGACTCATACTCCTGAAATATTCTAATTTTAAATTTCCTTTTTCCTTTTTTCAATAAAATTAATTTATATTAATTTAAACCATTAAGTAAATCCAAGTGTTCCCCTCCCATTACTTGTAAAATTTAACCTCCTATCTTAATTTCAAAACAAAATCCTTTTTTATCATCCAATACCTATATAAATCCCTTAATAAAATAAATACCCACGTTATAGAGGTATGTATTTTTTTATAATACTTACCATAGAGGATTTAAGGTGTAAATCAATGCATGTTTTCCAAAAAAAGAGGTATAGTGTTTAACCAATTGTTTTTGTTTTATTTCTTATTATATCATATTAAAATCTTCTTAAAACAAAATTAAATAATAAAAATAGTATCTTACATATAATTTGTTGTCATTAAGTTTATTTAACAACATATATTCATTAAATTTTTCATCAAATGGGTTATAAAACCATCGTTTCTGTGTATGGGTACTATTATCTCGCGAACTGATGTAATTTGTTTCCATCGCTTCCTATCATGGATGGATATAATGATGTTTTTAATGAATATATACTATATTCATGACATTATTAACATTATTTTAAGATAATATTCCATTTATTTTCTCACCTTTCCATCCATTGAAAAATGATTACATTGTTCATGCATACATGTAGATTACCACATCCACGAAGTGATGTGATTCATTTTTCATAACCACAACACATAGGGTCTATTTATAGGTTTATTTAAATAAATAATATTATATTCATTATATAATCACCATTATGGAAAGGAATAAAAACACTTACCTTTATTCCATAATGATCATTGGAAAATAGAAATGTTACTGATGTGTACGTACAACCTACCCCCACTATGATTGTAATGCATTTAATTTTTCATAACCATATTTCATGGTTGATTTAGAAGGAATAATTGATCTATAAAAGTTATAATTATTTCATTATTATTATTTTATATTTTATAGAATAATGATCTCGTTTACCATAGTAGAGCTACCAATGTTATTTCGAATTATAAGAAGAATATCAACAAAACATCTGATATATACTTAAATTATTGAGTAACTGAATATAACATGATAATAAAATAAACGGAATAATAAAATTTAAATATATTATTAATAAATAAAATAATAAATCAACATTTATTTTTTAGGAATATAAAGAGCCTACGTGATGAGTTGGACTTGAAGTAGGGGATACTTTACCTTAAAACATGTTTTAAATATTATAAAATTTTATTTTATAAATATTTTTTGTCCATTTCAATAAACTTAAAATTATTTTATTGATATATTTATATAGAAATGAATTAATTATAAATTCTATTTTATAAATATTTTTAATTTCTTTAAAATGCTGTAAAATGTAATTTGATTAAATTTTTTATATGGAACGTTTTGAATTTCTTTACAAATGAAAAAATATATTGTTTTTTAACATTTACACATCAATGGGTTTTCCTACCACTTTAACCATTATTCAATGTTTGGATTAATTTATAATATTCCATGTTTTCTCTAAATAAAAACCCTCTTTCCCTTTTTTCCTTACATTTCCTGAAAGGGTTTTAAATGTTATGAATATTTTGATATCTGGAAATGTTTTTTATATTTGTAAGGAATATTTTTATAAGTATGAAATCTTACTTATGTTATGATTATTATGTGATTCTTTGTAATTGTTTATAATGATAGTTTATTATGTTATAAACCAAGTATGATTGGGTCCATTATAAACCATATATAGTTCTTTCCGTTATAAATCATCTATGGGTGGTTCCATTATAAACCAAGGATGATTGGTTCCATTATAAACCAAGGATGATTGGTTCCATTATAAACCAAAGATAGGTTGGTCTTTTATAGCCCTCCAAATTCATTGGGTATTGATTATGATCTATAAAGAATTTTTATATAAGTAAAATATTTTCCCAGTTTACCTGTATGATTTATTTATGCTTTTCATTGTTTTTAAAGAAGCCTATTTATTTAAAAAGGTAATTTATTGATCCTGTGTAAATTATTTTCTACATCATAAGGAATAAATTTACATCTTTGTGAAAAAGATCATGATATTATCACTATTTCAAAGATAAATTTTTTGGTTTCATTTTTCCCTTATGATTTCAAAATAAATGTTTTATTAAAATGTTATGGTAAATAAGTTGATTTCTTTAGTAGGAAAATGTTTACTTTCATCAGAAAAATTATTTTGAAAAAAGAAAACTTTTATATGTATTCATGGAATAAAAATTATCTTTTTTATATATTTAAATTTACATTTCCAAGTTCTTTATTCTCATCCCATATTTTAAAAAAAATTTGAAAGGGTTTTAAGGATGACTAGGGACATAGATAAGTTCAAAATAAAAATTCTGAAGATGCGACATGAAATTAAAACTTGTTACATCTTAAAATTTTGGTCTTAGGAAAAAATGAATACTAAGTGGAAGTGTCTACTTTATAATTCAATATTATTTTTTAAGGTTGATGGATTAATTATCTATAACTCTAAACCCTTATGATCATATGATATAACATAATGAATTCATGTCTTCAAACTTAAGATTGTGAAATGTTTATGTTCAGGTCCTTATAGACAGAATTAGAGTAAAGGTTTAGATAGTTATAGCTATTAGGATTTTTAATTGTTTTTTAAATTAAGAGTTATGGATAAAATTTTATTTATATGTTTACAGTTTATAAGAAGTTAAATTAAATTGAAAACCCTTTTGATTTATTAAGTGATGGTATTTTTAAGTGAAAAATGATATTCTGGGATACATTTTATCATGTTGAGGTATATGTAACCCTTAGGTTTAACATGAAGAATTATTTTGGAAGAATACTATTAATTTTTTGGGGATGAATGATTTAAGGTATGAGATGAGCTTTAAGGTTAAAACATTCTTGAATATTGAAGAAATTAAGGTTTTTTATTAATATGTTAATCATATTTTAGGAAAATTATAGAAATTATAATAACAAAGTTTTAGTAAAATGATAATCCAATAGTTGGGAGTCAAATAGTCACATCTAAAAAGGCTACAAAGATTTAACCCACAACCGAATGGTAAGAACAGTGAAATGTTTACAACTAGCTCACATGATGTATGGGTTAGTATGACATTTCCTTATTTTAAATGATGTGAAAGATAAGAATTAAGATTATTTTGGGTATATATCCGATATATAATCATATGAATTAAAAGGTTTATTTAGTGATTATATAGTTAATGTTATTTTGGATAAAGATAACAATAATTTTGTGCAACATTATATGATTAAGGTAAACAGAATAGTATTAGATTTTATTTTATGTATAAAGGTTGAATTACCTTTTAGAATCCTATATGATTTTACTATGGATTAATGGGGATTTGGGTTATTTACAAGAAATTATTTTAATATTTTATATATTAAATAAATTGCGGATATAATTTTTTTTTGTAAAAAAAATATATGAGTGCCTAATATTGATTACATATAAATGTTAAATTAATTTCTATAAAACTTGTGATCAAATCCTTTTGATTATTTATTTTCAATCTTATTAAGGAATATTTTGAGAAATTTAAATGTTAGGTATTTATCTAATGATGTAAGTTGAAAATTGAGTGTTATTTTTTAGGCTTTTTTTTATAAATGGTTTATTTCTTCATATGATGTTTTATTCATTTTTATAATTATCTTTGATAAAGATTTTAGTTTTGGTAAATGTATAATGATCTTAGGAATATCTTATTATACTCGTGTAGATTATGTGACTCATTAGAAGTTGATTTTTGTGCTTTAGGTATAAATTACCACCTTGAATACTCATCGTTTGGAAAAACATTATCTGAGATTGTTGTCAAAATTGTTAAAAGGATAAAATTATACATATCTAGGATGTATAATTCTTTATGTTATTATTTAATATGGTAAAATAATTCATCAAATATAAGAAAATAATATTAAAAAAATTCCATTATATTTTCTTCAATTCTGATGAATAAATGACCATTTTCACACCACATTATTTTATGGTTATTTGGTCATTAATTTTCTCGTGATCATTACGAAATCCCTATTTTTTATTACATAGTAAATTTTACGAACATAGGAACATTAAAAGTTTAGTTTTTTGGAAATAAGGTACATCATACATGAAAAATTAAAACATTATTATATTCCAATTGAAAGGATTCATAGAGGTTCATCCTCTGAATATATATTTCATCTCATAACCTGGGGACATAAATCAAAGGAAAGGGTGAGTAGAAGGCCCATTAAGGGTAAACAAGGGAAATAATTTACTTCTGATGTTGAGAAATATGATCAAAAACTTGATTAAATACATAAAAGAATGAGAAATAGGAATATCATAATAATAAAAAGATTACTAATAACTTTTAAATGTGACTAAAACTTTTAATTGAATCATTCTTAAGTATATCACCAAGTTTAATCACTAAGGTGTCATAAAAAGTACCAAGGCTATTCACTAAGGTATCGTAAAACATATCATCTACAAAGATTAAATTATTTACCCAATAAATTAGAGTGATATAAAGGTGAACCATTAATATGTATTAATTAATGTGATCCACATAAATCTTAATAAAAAAATCACAAAAACCCCATGGGGAGTAAAAGAAACTGGTTTCATTTCAAAATCATAGTGTTTTTGAAATCTCTTAAAAACAAGACTTTTTTTCATTTTAAACCCATATAAAAGGAAATAAAGTTTCATGTATGTTGATACCCGAATTAAATAGATAATTTTTAAATCTATGTGAATACCCCTAGATAAGAAATAGGTTTGGTTGTTCACAAAATAAAATAAAATAATTTCTCTATAAAATGAGAGAAATTTTGAGAAAAAAATATGACAGCATAACAGATATGAAACATGGTATTAGAAAACACTAAAAAAAGAGGGCAAAAGGGTAAAAAATTAATAAATAACTCTTAATTCAGTAATGTTATAGGATAAAATTTACAGAATAACATGTTATTGAAATTTTAAATGCATACCACATAAAAATGAAACATGAAATGAAACGTGAAGGTGAGAGTTCCCTTAACTTGAATAGTGACTCCTAAAAATAAAAGATCGGAACACTGGGGGATTTAGGACAGATTGGGAGAAATATTTAGGAGGTAAAACTATCACATATTCATGTAGGATAAATTTTTAATGAATGGAAACAAATAAATTTATGGGTATTTATAACAAAATTGAGGGTGTTATTTATTGATTTTCTAGGACACCTCAGTAGTGGTATTTGAAAAACCATGGGCTTGCATATGGTATTTTCCCATAGTATTAGAAAATTGGGACACATATTTAGTTATTTTAACACATAAGAGTATACCATAATTTTAAATTAATCATTACATCATTATGACATAGCTAATATGTTATTAAACTTACCTAAAACTAAAATTGTATTGTTACTATGCCCAAAAAACTATAGTATTTTATAAAACTATCATAAAACAACCCGATCATTGTATCAATAATCTGAATTAAAAATTAATTTTTTATCATAATAAATATCTAAATATGATAAATTTATCTTTTAACTTTAAAATTACTAATTTATTAAAAATAACAGTGGATAGAAAATGCATAGTAAAATTTTCAACACTTAAAAAAATAAAAAATATTTTATCATTTTTAATTAAAATAATGTGTTTGGAAAATAAAATTTCATTATAATAATCATTATTAATAAAACATTAGTTAAATATATTAATTTATATCTCATATAAAAGTACATTTTTTTCTGAAAAATAAGTTTATCAACTTCCATTTCAATTTTTAAGCAAAAATATTCTTAAAATGGAAATGAGGAAATAAAAATTTTATTAAAAAAAGGGACTAAAATTTATGTGGCTAAGTTATTGAAACATAACCCCTTATAAAACAGACATATGAAGTAAGGTTAATGTTTGTGTTGATGATATACTCTTGGGAAAAAATCTAATAACATTTTCTGGATTGTAATCTCCACTAAGTTGAACTTATCCCATAAAAGATTTCATTCAAGCTTAATATGTTGAAGATCAACTTGGGATTGGTCAAGAGAAAAGACTAGTGATGCTGATTACTTCCCAAGATCAAAAAAATGGACTACATAGGGAACAATTCTACTAGATACGTCCTTAAATGTTTTTTTGTATTAATTAACCATTATCATTTATATTTATAATACCAATTAAAACATTAAAATTATTATTATGAGTTTTTTTTCCAATGGACTTATTGTACAATGTTTCTATAATGTTCAAAACTAAAAGGTAAAATTTCAATTATAATCACTTCAATATTAATAGGATATAGTCTTATTGTGTAATAATATACCACACATTTTTTGGATGAAAATATCATTTAAAAAGTTCGGGTTGTTAAAATCATTCACATTATTGTGATAAAGGATCTGATTCACTCTCCATCATTATTTGGAAAATAAATTTTTTATCCATGTCCATATTTTCAGTTCCCACTAATGTTCTCCCTTTTAGAACCCAATTATTTTTTATTTTAGACGACCTTTATATTTCTTTTTCACTCTTTTCAAAAGAAAGTTTTATTAATCCTTTTTGTAATGCGAGGTTTCAAAAAAGTTATTTTCAAATGTCAGACCATTTTTTATTGAGATCATGTTCAAACTGAAAGGATTAAATATATTAAAAGGGGATAATGTAACACCCTGATATCTTAATATGATGATATTTTGTTCGATAGAGTATATGACACACAATATGGATCCTAAACAAACCGTGAAATATTATTATTTAATTATGACTGATATAACCAATCCATTAAATTAGCGAGTATGAATAATATTAACTAATTTGTTAAATACATATAAGGGTCCTACTCAATACTGATAACATCATAGTAAATAATCACTCAATTTTTAGTAAAGGTTGTTTATTTTTCAAAAATACATTTTACTCAATAGTTCTTTTCATTGATTTGTTTAATAAAATAATAGAATTAATTAATGGATGTTTTTAAAAAAAAGTTTGTTAAAATTGATATCATTTTTTAAGCCATTTTATCAAAATTATCTTATGGTGAAATTTTTATATTTTTTAATGAATTTTAGAAAATACTGATTTATACTAAAAACAATATTTTCTTTTAAAGTATTTATAATGTAAAATTAAATTTTTGGTTTGTTTTAAAATTTCATTAGTTAATTTTGATTAAAAATAATCCAATTATAGTATTTGAAATTAATATTATAATTGAATTTGGTATAAAAATATTTTAATACTTAAAAATTTATTTTCCTTAAAAATCGTTTTTCATTGTGTTTGCATTTTTATCTTATATTAATTTCAAGAAATTATATAAATGAAATCTTTAAAAATGTGGTCAATACATGAAATCAAGAGATTAAAATGTGATAAATAGGGCCCTTTTATTTTTAGTGATTATAAATAGGAACCATAGTAATAAAAAAAATCACTATAGTAAGGGTAAATCAGGTAATTTAGGTTAAAAGATAAAGACTAAAAATGAACATAAAATTGAAATTATTTGATTTTATGATTGTAGGTCGTATATATCCATTTAAATTTAGAAAACGAGGAAACTTGGTCGCATATGTCTTTGACTTTGTCATTTATAATAATTAGGTAAAAGATAAAGCAAAAAATGAAACTTTCTTGCTTTTAATATTTATAATATTTTGTGAAAAGGATTAACAAATTATATTCAGTTATAATTGGTTCAGTAATATAGATTCTACTATTATCAATGCAAGATAACTCCATTATCAGAGCTAGAAAATCTCTAATGTTCAAAGACATTACAAAATGGGTCCCATTTATAAGTGTTATAAATAGTATTGATAAAAGGGCCCATTATCAGCTCTAAAAAATAGTTGAAAAAGGGAGACCTTTATCGGTGCTAGTTTAGTGGTTATAAAGGATTCCATTTATTAGTGCCATTTATATTGCTGATAAATTCTATTCTTCTATAATATGCTTCTAAAATTAAATCATACTATAGTAGCAAATAAAAAATTTAATTCATTTAAAATTTACATAACAAATATAAGGGAAAAACACTATAATATATAAATTATTAAAAAAAATTATAGAATTACATTAATATGTACAATTTATCACAAAATTTAAAAAACACTTGTGTGTCATTGTCTTTGGACACCAAAACCCTCTCAAAAGACCTGATCATGCCATTAGTTCCTAAATAAAGCGCCCCAACTCGAGAAAATGAGTACACATGTATAAGAAAACAATTCTTATGTTAGTAAAACTATAAAGAAATAAAGTAAACATAAATATGAAGTATAAATTAATAAAATGTCATTTTTAAACTGGAACCACAAAATTTGAGTCATACTAATCACATTGTGTGTTAGATTGAGGTGCGACTAATTTCTATATGTCACAAATGGCTTATGGATTGTTTCTCTAATGTATCAAAAAAATATGAATGTTTTTTACTATTTTTGAGTATGTTATGTGTGTTTTGAATAAAAAGTGTTAATTTTAATCTAAAAACATACACATCGAGTTGCATTAGTCGCGCCATACATTAGATTGAGGTACAAGTGATTCATATATGCCACACATGACTTTTGAATTGTTTTCCTAAAGTTTCAACACAATTTGTGTATGTTTTCCTAGTTTTTAATAAGTGACACATGTTTTTAACTAAAATGTCAATTTTAAACTAATAACATGCACTTTGAATCATACTAGGAATACCTTGTAACAGATTGATTTATGATTGAAATTTATACATCACAAATGACTTTTGAATCATTTTCCTAAAGTATCAACACAATCTGAATAAGTTTAATTAATTTTGACTATGTAATGAGTGTTTCAAACTAAAATGTTAATTTAAAATAAAAACACACACCTTGAGTAATTCTGGACACACAGTTCATCATATTGATGTGTGGTTGATTCATAAATGTCAAAAATAACATATATATCATTTTCCTAAAATATCAAATTAATAAAAATGTGTTTTCTAGATTTTGAGTATGTCACATGTTTTTTACTAAAATGTTAATTTATACTGAAAACACAAACATTGAGTCATACCAGTCACATCATGTGATGATTTTACAAGCGGCTATTTTCTACAAGTAAAAAATAAAATATGATTTTTTCCTAAATTATCATGACTAGATGAGAAAATTTTCTTAGTTTTTAGTGAGTGACACCTGTTTTGAACTAAAATGCTAATTTTAAACTGATAATATATACTTTGAAACATACCTAACAGACCATGTATCAGACTAATGTGAAACTGATTCATATATGTAAAAAATGACTTACAAATCATGTACTGAAGTATAAAAACAATACAAAGGTGTTTTCTTAGTTTTTAGTACATAGCATGTGTTTTGAACTAAAATGTCAATTCTAAATAATGAAAAACACTTTGAGTCTTAAAGGTCGCACCATGCATCATATTGATACATGGCTGATTCCGTCGCATCAAAAATGACTTGTGGGTCAGTTTACTAAATCATTAAAACAATCAGAATGTGTTTCCTTTTTTTTGTATGTAATGTGTTTTTTTAATAAAATATCAATTTAAACAAAAAACATGCAGTTTGAGTCATACCGATCACATCGTGTGTTAGTTTGACATGAAAATGATTCCTACACATAAAAAAGGATTTGTGAATCATTTCCCTAATGTATTGAGAAAATTTAGGCCGTTTTATTGGTTTCTAGTGAGTGACAGACCTTTTTAAATAATATAAAAAATTTTAAACTTATAACATACACATTGAGTCATACTGAGATCTATGTGTATCAAATTGAGTTGAGGATCATTACTACACATTAAAAGGGACTTATAGATAATTATACTCATATATTAGAATAATATATATTATTTTTTATGTTCTTGAGCATGTGATGTGTTTTTTGAACTGAAATATCAATTTTAAACAATAAACATAAGATTGGATTCATATTAGGAACACCATGTATCAGATTGAGGTTTCAATGATTCCTAAATATCAAAAATGATTTAGGGATAATTTCCCTAACTTATCAAAACATTAGGAATGTGTTTTATTAGTTTTTTATGTCTCATGTCTATTTTACTAAAAAGTCAATTTAAACTGTAAACACGCACTTTGAGTCATACTGGTCACATCGTGGGTCAGTTTGAAGTGAGATAGATTCCTACTCCTCAAAAATAAATTATCAATCATTTTCTTAAATTTTCAATATGATTCAAGTGACTTTTCATGATTTTAAGTGAGTGTCTAATGTGTTGAACTAAAGTGTCAATTTTAATATGATAATATACACTTTGAGTCATAACAGACACACCATGCATCAAACTGATGTGAAGCTAATTCCTACACATCACAATTGATATATGAATCATTTTTTCTAAATTATAAAAACTACTGTTTTTTCAGTTTTGAGTACGTGACATGTGTTTTGAAATAAAATGCCAATTTGAAATAAAAACACACAATTGGAGTCATATCAGTCACACCGTTAATCATATTGTTGTGTGGTCGATTCATACATATATAAAATGACATAGAGATCATTTTCCTAAATCATCAATACAATATGAATGTGTTTTTTTTAGTTTGGAGTATGTGGCATGTGTTTTAAACTAAAATATTTATTTTAAATAAAAACATGCACTTTGAGCCGTAGTGTTCACACCGTGCATCTGATTGACATGTAGTTGACTCCAACACATTGTATTTGAATTAAGTATCATTTTTAAAGCACTATGAAAATATGAGCATTTTTCTTGGTTTGGAATGTATAATATATGTTTTTAACTAAAATTTCATTTTTAAACTGATAACATACACTTTGAGTCACACCGGGAACACCGCGTATTGGATTTAGGTGCATATGATTCCTACATGTCACAGATGAATTATGGATCAATTTTCTAAAGTATCAAAATAATTAGAGTTCGTTTTATCATTTTTGATTATATGAAGTCTGTTTATTAATAAAATGTTGATTTTAAATAAAAATACACACATTGAGTCATAATAGTCTCACCATTCATCATATTATAGTGCGGTTGATTTCTACACATCACAAATGAATGATTGATAAATTTCAAAGTATCAAATTAATATGAATGTGTTTTATCAGTTTTGGCTATGTGATTTTTTTTTTGATAAGGAACTTAACTAAAATAATTATCTGATAAAAAATATAATGGAATTAATTAATAAATACTAAATAAAATGATGAGAAAATTTACTACATAAATTATAGGATGTAACCAATTCATGATGTTTTTGTACATTCTAACACCATGAATTCTACACAATTGTTTCTAAACAAATATATTTTCTCTTTTGAATATGATGATTGTCGATATTCATGGTAGTGCTGGAAAAATATAAATAAATAATGGATTGATATATATTTTAATTGTAATTGTTATTATCATCAGAAATAATTCTTCAGGGATTCAGTTTTGTTTATAGAATACAATATCTTTCAAAAATTTCCACACATAACAACAACAATCATTATCATCAGTTTATTTCAGACACTATAGAAACATTGAAAAAAAAAGTAATTTGTTTTTCAATATTATTTTATAGTGAAATATTATTATATATATCCTAATAATTATCTAATTTTATATGTCGATAGGCTTCTTTTGCTCATGGAATATCTTCATTCCATGTTTTTTATTATATTTAAACACCACCCTATCATAGAATAATTTTCATTAAAATTTAATATAAAATGTATAACTTAATTTTTTTTTGTAAATTTTTTCATTTTGTGTATTAAAAATTGATAAATTCCATCATGTGTGGTTAGTTTGTTGGGTATCCATGCATTTAATCAATAAAATAATTTTTTTATTATCTAAATTGATTACAACGAGTCACCAATATTTCTTAAAAAATAAAAAGGAATAAGTAATGAAATGAATGAAAATATATTTAATATGATTAGATTATATATTTATACCCATACATCATTTTTATAAAGATTATCCCATCATATGTAAGTTTTATTTCAAATATTGTGGATCATTTTTCCACTATTTTTTCATATTCCATTGGTTTTAATGAGAAAATTTTTTATAAGTGATGTGAGGAAAAATGAGTCTAAATTTTTTTCACTAGGTTTTCCATTTAAATTTTATTGACATGTACACATGTAAAAAATATAAACAATATCTAACTGTAGTCAACATAGTAGTTCAACTATAGGATAAAAAATTAGGAAAATAGTCTTCATGAAAACATTTACAACTGAGAATAAAATCCATTCATTCTTCATGATTTCATTTACATTCTCAAGAAAAAGATATTCTATAATATAATATCTATGATTTTTTTATTTAAAATAAATTATGTTCATATCACCACCTTTTAACATAATATATTCATGAACTTGTAATGTTAGTAACTAGTGGGATAAAGGTACTTTTAGAAGTTATTTTCGATTGGATGGTTGATACATTAGATCATTTTGATTCAACCTTCCATTTCAACCCTTCCATTTCTCAGTTTTTAATAACATTCATCATTTTAGACTTTTTTTAATTTATTATTAATTTTTTTTATAAAAAATAAATTATAAAGGAATAAATTCTTTTCTATATGTATTTTTACAAGATCAAACTTCCATGCAATGAAAATTAAAATTTCAATCTTGAGTGTATGAACATCCAGATCATTAATTGTAATGATTATCTTGACACTAGGCTCATGATATACGTAAATCATCACTCTCACATGACCTATTAGTAGTTTTTTGTTTTCTAGAATATATCCTCGAATATAGAAAAGTTTACCATTCATAATAAAGTTATGGGTAGGTGCTTATAAGTATAAATCACAATAATTTTTACCAAATAGAATATTAGTATAAGAAAGGTATTAGTGTATACCAGATTCAAATTTCATATAATTTCATGAAAGAAATTAATTAACTCTTGCAAGGAATATTTTTGTTGGGAATGTCTCATCTGAAAGATAGTGTGGGGGGAGGGGTGGGGGGTGTCATCGTATAGTGGTTGTTGTTGTACTATTTTTTCTCTTTGACTCATTCCCAAAAATTTCTAACAACATAGAATACAATTTATGTTTTTATTTTAGATTATAGAATCATTCCTATACCTCATCCATTTTTTTATATTTATCTACCTATTCATTTATTTTATATAAAATATGTTCAGGGTGGAACCCTAAAACCCACATGTCTGATGTGACCATTTTGTTCTGGACACTTTAAGTCCATTTATAGTAGTTGTTCATCAGGTATAGTTTACAATGATTCCTATTTCTAAGAATGATTAAAAATATAGGAAAAAAGTAATCATTATTTTCTAATACATATCTATAGCAGACCAAATTTTTATCATGTCATGCCAACACATGTTTCCAATACTTTTTATTCATGTTTTAATATCCCATCATTGTTTTCACGAGCCTCCTTCCATAGAACATGATGTGAGATGAAAGTGGCTTTTGATTTTGATTCATCAATATATATTTAAACAATGAAACATAATTATGTTATTTTTTCATCTCATATAAAATTATCAGTCTATATTTAAAATAAATACCATTTTTCAAGTGAATATTACCCCATCTTACCTTATGGTATGAGTATATAGGTTTTTCTACATACTACTTTTTTTCAATATATAGTTCCTATTTTATAAATTAATATTTATTAATCAAAGTGATTAATACATGTATTAACATTAAATGTATTACCAATAACAATGTACCTTAAAATTTATGTCCCCATGAACATTAATAAATAAATTTCACACTTGTTAGTTTATTAGGTGTGAATACATCTAAGGTGTGTCTGTGTTCATTTTCCATTTAAAATCTCTGAGATGACACTTCATAATAATTTTTTGAAAGACTCTATGAGCCTTTATAATGAATATTAGTAAAAATTTGGTTCTTCCACTGTCTAGTATATATTCACTCTACAAGGGATAATGAAGAGTAAATCAACATTCATCATTTTTTAAGTATAGTAAATAAGGTATATCATAATGTCACCGTAATATCTTTCTAAATTAGTTCCTTAAGTGTGATAATAATTTTATCATAAATATACATCAATCACAACATGATTTTGAGTGGTAAGACTAGTGTAACTATTGAACATGGAATTATTGGGGTTAATAGGATGGCCATGTTCACTCCAACCAACCTCAATTTTGATGTGTTTGTTTCTCACATTAATAATTTTGGTTAACATTGTCACACTATGATACTCCGGTTTATTCTATGAAATAGGTTCTTCATCATATACAATTTCCTCAACTTCAAGATAATCAATATATTTTTCATCCTAATTTGTAACATTGCCAATTGAAGAAATTTTTTGTTCCTCTTCATTGGGAGCATCATCATGCTGAGAAACCAGTTGTTCCTCAAGATTAGGAGAATCAACAATTGTAGAAATCATTATCTATATAAGTGGTTCAACATTTTATTTAGATAATGTTAATGTATTTGTAAATTAATTATAATACAAGTTAACACAATTTATATTACAATAAATATATAACATAATTTTTGAAGTATGTTTTTAATGGTTGAAGGGATTTTACCCCTATATCATGTATCCAAATCCCCTCATTCTAGTATCCTATTACATAAAAGAACCAATATATTTTGGGAACACCGTGTAATGATTAAATATTACAAATTAATGACCCATCCTTAATTGAATATACATATGCCCATTTTGTAATGTCCCAGACCCAGATGCCACTGAACAATTCCTGGAGCCCAGTTGACCACTTGGCCTCAATCACATTTCCCAAAATTATAGAGGTTTATAACTACTAGTGAGGGTCATGGGTGTGTCTTTAGGGAGATTATTTCCTCTCTTTAGAGTGTAACATAGTGGTATCAAATATAAAAATTAATAGTGGAATCCGTGCATCAATTAGACAATAAAAAAACATCTAAGAGAATAAAACAAATAAGAAAGCACTAACCAATAACCTAACTTAAAATAAGCACAATAATAACATAATAAGAATAAAAAAAGACAATGAAATATCATATAAAATCCTGAGTCATGTCATGTGTCTACGAAATATCCAAAACATGTACACATGAAACAATATAATACATATAAAAAATACCAAAAATACTGAAAACTATCCCAGCAAGAATCATGTGACTTAGCTCGGTCTTATGCTCCCCTACTTCTAAGAATGTCACAAAGACAATAATCGAATAGTGGAAAATTTCCCCGGTCCCTACCTGCAGCCATAAAGTCAATCAGGATACCCAATGGTGGTCTGAATATGGTGTGAGATACAATCCCAATATGTCACCACCCAAAATTTCTATAAAAAATCATGACCATACAATACTAGATAAAGAAGAGTGTAAAATATAATAGGTATGATAGTACTAAATGTAAAGTGCCCATGGAAAAATTAAACAAATATGTGATCATGTACATCCATATAAGGATCCCTTCAAAAAAAGTGTGAAGCCCCTATCTCATAAAGTAGTTAAGTAAACAGAAGTAAATACCATGACCATGATGTATAAACAATATATCATATCCCCCATGGAATTTTTTAATAACCTATATCTCATATCCATCATGGCTACACCGTATAATAATAAGTTTCAAAATTAACCACATTTGATCCATCCAATCAGAAGTGGCATCTCCACGGGGCTGGATATAAGGTATTAAAGACTTAGGCATCCTCATTAAGTCCCTGGAGCATATCGATGGAAACTTGGTAATGCCATTAGTGGAGTCGAAGGATAACGTCAACAAAGAATGTCCAATGTGAGTCTAGAAAGCTATATCCATGGTGTATAAATTCCCTTGGCATCCTATGGAACCATGATCTAAATAGAATTCAGGTTAAAGGCTTCGTCTACTGTAAAATAATACCCATGGGTGAAACGTACATGAAATATAAGTGGAATCAATATCCATGGTATACTATCCAATTAATCAACTACCATTTCAATTCACCCATAATTACCTTCCGCATTTCAAAATAATTCATGTCCCAAGAGTATACCCACTCATATAGAAATTCATATTCAATTAAATTCAATGAGTTTACCAACACATATAACAATTCCATATATACTATTTAATAAAATCATCATATTCATAGGAGTAAAATCATCTTCTATGTAATCAATTTGGTTTAATTAATTTATAAATGGAATTCCTATAACTAGGAAATATCAAATACACACCCCATGGGTGGCCTGTCAAAGGGATATCTCAAAGGCACACCACATGGGTAACCTTGGTTGGGGGAAAAACCTATAACGAGTCCCTAGGAACTTGTGGGAATCCCTAAAAGATTCCATTATGTTCAATTTAATTATTCAAATCCTTTTTGAGGCCACTCTAGAAAGTATGAAGAGATAAAAAATGGAGATAAACTCCATAAATCACTAAACCACTAATGAAAAGTATAGACCACCTATCGTTGGTCTGTAGTAGAGTGATCATCCGGTATCATTGCCTGATTCGACTCAGATTTGGAGAAAATTAATAATATAATAAGAACATATAAATAGTACATATTATCTTTCACATAAGTAGCTTAGTCAATACCAAGACAAATGAAGGATTACACAAAAGTAATGGAGTACTCTTTGGCATGAGTCTAATGAGACTAACAACGCTCGATTCCGAGATCAGATAAAGAATTGGTGGAAAAGCCTACCCAAAGGCCTTCAAAGGAGATCCAATGTGTGATATTATCCAAGGAAGGATAAGTTAAAGCTTTTAGGTTTTTAAAAAAATATATGGAAAAAATGGTTATTTTATCCCAAAAATATGGGCCGCATGGTTTGGCCACACAGTTGGCCAAATCATGCATGAACATTGCACTGTATTCTATTCTAAGGGGGGACACTCATGGTAACTATGCACTATTTTACTAACCATGAAAAAACCATGAATTTTGTATTTACTAAAAATTATAGGTTCCCCGTATGGGTGTGTGGCTCTATCCACATGGTTTCCTCAATCCATGAAGCCTGTAGCACACCATTGTCCAACCTCACACAGTTAGTAGTAACCATGATGTCTATCCCACATGGTTTCTACTAACTGTGGAGCCAGTACTAGTTTTCCAAAAGGCCATAATGTGTGCTCTTAAAAATACTCATGACACCCTCGACACACCATGTCCTTGCATGGTATTTAAATTAGTATGTAATTAGGCATTTAAACCGGAAACAAAAATATTAGTACCTTGTACAAAAAAATACATCTTATAATATTCCCTATTAAAGAAATTCATCCACAAATTTTCATATCAAGGGTGGTTATGATTTATATGAGAATATATTTATCCACTAGGAATGTGTTTCTACCTCCCTCTCCTAGGTATCATCCTATAAATAGATGTTCATCTATACCAACTATACTAGATGAACTGACCAGACTAGGAGAACCTTCATGCTCTTATCAACAATTTGATTAGGTTACTCCTCAAATGATGTATCAACCTATAAATCCACCTCCTCAGGCTGTAGAACATGATATGGGACTGAGTGATAATGGTGTAGTTGAGATACATGGAAGACACTGTGCATGGACCGATACCTATGAGGAAACTACAACCAACATGCTACTGAACAGTCTCTCTCATGAATTTTAAACAACCTAACAAATCATGGTGAAAGATTACCATGTCTCATAATCTGTCTATGTCCCAACCTCAGTGAGATATGAAAAAGGACCTGATCCCTGACCACAGACCCTAGTGATCGTCGACAATGATCAATTTAAGATTTAAGTTGAGACTATGTAGTTTTAATCCAATTCCTGATCAAATAGACCTAATCATAAGTCTTCTACTTGAGATTCATTCCCAGTAAAGCTTCCACACATGGATTTAACCAGTATAGGGTAGATCAACATGGCCTACCGTGCAAATCCTTATAAGGGTCCATCTATATAGAAACCCCATTACTATTATTATCGAAAAAATACAGTAGGGTAATATTCCACTCTCAAGAGCCCCTAAAATTAGTGATGCATACCCACAACATTTCCTCAAGAACCTGTATTATATGCTTTGACTGAACATCAGTCTGGGGGTGGTATGTTGTTATCAAAAGTATCTGTTTACCCAGTTCCCTCTACAAAATCTTCATGAAATGAGACACAAACTGGTCTTCCCTATCAAAAATGATAGTTCCCATGACCCCTTGAAGTCAAACTGTCTCATAAATACACAACTTACAAAGATCATCTAAATTAAATATCTCCTTGATTGGATAGAAATGTGGAACATTCTTGACTCTGTCAACAATAGCCCACAATACATCACTACCTTGAGCTGACATCAAAAAACTGATCACAAAATCCATCGCAAAATCATCCCATTTTGACTCAGGAATAGGTTACTACTATAGAAGTTTAGATGGAAGTTAATGTTTCACCTTGGCATTCTGACAGGTGGAAAATTTCATAACAAAACCAAATACATTATGTTTCATACTAAAATACCAATAATAGAGAAAAAAATCATGATACATATTGGTTGTAATGGGATGTACCACACAAACCGAGGAATGAAAATCCCACATTATCTCCTCACATATTTCCACTGGAACCCATACATGACCATAAATATACAATATCTCATTATCACCCACATTCCAACTAGGAGGTGAGTCTTCACCTACCACACTCTCCCATAGGACTAGTCCCTATAAATCGAACATTTATCTCATTCTCATTCTATCAAGAATAGTAGAGGTCATAGCCAGAGTTGAATGAAAGGCCTTCCCCTAACTATCCTATACTTCAATGGGAATCTCGGAAAATAAATCTATAAGTTACCACTAGCTATTGGCTTGCTGAGATACATGTATCAGGTTCCTCCTTCTCAGTTCATCAACCACAACATTTCCTCTCCCATGAATGTAGGCAAGATCAATGTCAAAATAAATTGTGTATTTAACCCACCTTCACTATCTCATGATTTAAATCATACTGTGTAAAAATGTACTTGAGGATTTTATGGTCCGTGTACACCACAATATGATCTCCCAAAAAGTAATTATTCCAATAGTGAAAATCATGAAAAATGTAGCTAAATCAAGATGTACATCGTGTAGTTTCTCTCATTTGGACTCAGTTGTCATGACCTATATTCCATGACTCTTTCACCCTACATCAGCACTACTCCAAGATTGATTCCTGATGCTGCACAATACACAATGTATCTTCTACCATAATCTAGAAGAATCATGACTGATGCAGAATTCAATATCCCTTTCAACACGTGGAAGGCTGTCTTACAAGTATCTATCCATAAAAAAATCACACCCTTATTATTAAAGCCCATAAGCAGAGATTCTATGTGTAAGAAGAAATGTGTGAAATGAATTTAATATTAATCTCCTTGGATATGTCCACTGGAACCCACACACAACCATATACACACAAGATCTCATCCTTTCCCATAGTATAACTAGGGGTGGGTCTTCACCTATCACGCTATCACATAATTGTAGACCCTCGAAATCCAAAATCTATCTCATTCTCAATATATTCAGAATATTATAGGTCACAACCAGAGAATAATGAAAGGCCTTCCACTAACCATCTTAAACTTCCTAATGCATCTCAGAAAACAAATCTATAAGCTACCACTCATTATTTTCCTACTAAACTTCATGTATCTGAGTCCTCCTTCATGGTTCATCAACCAATGCATTGACTATCCCAGGCATGTATGCAAGATCGATATCAAAATACTATAGGTATTAAACCAACCTTCACTATCTCAGATTTAGATCACACTGTTTAAAAATGTACTTGAGGGGTTTGTGGTCCGTTTACACCAAAATACAATATCTTAGAAAATAATTCTCCCAATAGTGAAAAATATGAAAAATTGTAGCTAAATATTGATCATACGTCGAGTAGTTCCTCTCATTTTTCCTTAGATTCTGAGAACTATATTCCATGAATTTTTATCTCTACATCAACACCACTCTAAGCCCGATACCTGCTACATCGAAATACTCAGTGTATCTCCTTTCATACTCTAAATGAATCATAAATGGTGATGAATTCAATCTCCCTTTCAACTCTTGGAAGGATGTCTCATGAGTATCTATCCCAACAATCATGACACCCTTCTTATTAAATATTTTAACCAGTCCTTCTTAGTGTGATAAGTGCTGTATGAAATGCATTTAATATCTAGTTAGCTTAAAGAAACTTTGTATGTCAAATGACATTCATGGGGTTCTCCCAAGAAACTACCGCTCTCATATTCTCTAGGTATATTGATACTCCTATACCTAAGATTATATTACCCTAGAAGTGAATATTTCCCATCCAGAAGTGGCACTTTGTGAGCATAGAATATAAATGAATCTCTCTTAGTGCATCCAAAAAAATCTCAAGATTTTTGGAATGGTTTTGTCGATTATGATAATACACCATGATATTGTCCCTTATAACCACTAAAAACAAATCCAGATAAGGATGGAAAGCTTGATTAATAAATTCCACGAAAACCACTAGCACATTCATGAGAATGTATGAAATAAATCAATACTCTTATAGGTTATAGATGCTATTAAAATATATAAGAGGAATGTTTGCAAGTCAAACACATAGTTGGTGATAACTTGACCTCAAGTCAATTTTTGAAAAACCTAAGATCCTCAAAGTTGATCAAAAAGGTCACCTATCCATGGAAAGGGATACCCGTTCTTTATCATCAACTAGTTAAATTTCTATTAATCCATGCTTATAATAAGGGTATCATCTGCCTTTTTCACAAAAAGGATTGGAGAACCTCATGAAGAAGTATTGGGTCGTATAAAAACTTTTTCCTCTAAGTCCTCAATATGTATCTTGAGCTCATGTAACTCCATAGTTTCTATCATATAAGGAGGAATAGGAATTAGTGAATATATGAGAACTAGCTTGATAAATAACACAATATATATCTAGATGTAAAATAGAAAATTAATTCAGAAAAACATCTCAGAAATGATCAACCATGGGAGTAAAATTTTATTGACACATTCCTTGATCATCCAGATATAAACCAGCGATCTGGAATATCATCATGTCCATCCCATAATGATTTTTTCTAGATCAGCTCTCCTGGATGACCCATTCATTCTTGTGAGTATAAACTACACCCAATGGTGATGTGCAAGTCACCCTTCAGAAATTGAAATCAAAATAGGAACATTAAGATACGAGATAGTCTATTATGAGTAAGACACTAAACCTAGTCATCTTGAGGGAAAAATATCCAGATGAAGTGACACCCACAAATATCAAGGGGGAACTCGCTACACAAACATAAATCATCCATCATAATCCCCAGTAAAGTTTATACCATTATAACTCCATCAAAAAACCAAACCACAAGCCCAATGATCTCTACAATAGGTACAAATAAAAAACAATGTGATGCACCTGTGTCAAAAAGAGCTGATAGAAGATTAGAGGCTAATAAGATTTCACCTATCACAATATACATTCTAACACTTAGATCCTTAGATGTAGTCTATACAGAATAAAATTTTCTTGATTCATGAACCTATGAAAAAAATTCACTACTCAATGCAAGCCCACTCTACTGTATTTATGTAACTGGTTCTTAGGTGTCTCGACCATGACCACCCCCACCTCATCCTGATTGACTAGTACTGCTCTATCTCCCTTTCTGACACAGAGTTATGAAACCCACTCCTGAACCTGGGCTAGGAGCTGACCACAACCACTCACTGCTAGAGATAAGCTCATGTATAAATGTTTCATGTGGCTCATCCAACCAAAAACTCGACACTTGACTAGATAAAAATCACATTGATTTCTCATGTGGCCCCATCATCAACACCGATGACAAAAAAATACACTTCCATCAATAGAATCATAGTTGGTACTTATCTAATGGAAATACTAAAAACAATGCTTCTTTATTAAAGATGCTGAATCACTCGGTCAAGTGACTATACTGCTCTACTTTTCAACCCCAACTTCCCTTAGGATCTACTTTGCAATTAGCACATGATTTACCATCCTAGTAATAGTAATAAACCTGGACATGTTTAATTGAGATTGAACAGCATGCTAGAGACCATCCTATAAGAATCCGTCCCTTGATGCCTCATCAATAAGATATATTGGAGCAAAACACTTCATCTCTATAAAAAGTGTTTAATAATCCATAATAGTTATAGTGCCTTGCACAAGATGCATGAACTCACTGCCTACACTTCTCTCAAAGTCTTAGAGAAAATGTAGTTAAATAATTTGGTTTGGAAATCCAACCAAACCATATCATGTTTAAAATTACTCTAGTTCAAAACATCACTTCATTCCTTTTCTAATCCCAAAAGCAAATAAGTATTATGCTTCACTATCCTCTCAAGTTGTTTTTCTAAATGGTGAATGATCGATAACATAGTCTCAATCCATATCTCAACAGCCTATAGACCACCATCCCTCGATTACATGGGAGTATTTTTCTAATTTAACACATGTGTTAGCTTATAAATAGACAGGGAAAGATGCGGGGATCCCTGGAATGTCTTTATAAATCACATAAAGATCTCGTAGAACTGTGCCTCAGCTCGTGTCCTCAGATCAATAGTTGGTTCCATAGTTGGCACTATATGAGGATCCATCAGTAGCTCATGGTCTACCACCTCTAGAGAATGGTCATCAATACCCTCCCAGTGTAACACTTGATATCCTCATGGTGGAATGAATGTACAGTTCCAAAAACACAACTCAGAAAGGAATGATGTAAAAGTTCACAGTTAAAATCATAGGACAAGTCAAAACCTTCCTAAGAATAGGTTATACATCAAATCCTAATCCAAAATTCAGGACTTTATAAAAAGATATAGTCTTAGAAGTCACTAAAGGCACTACCTACCACCAACTAAAAATCTGGGTCATGGTCAGGTCTCATCATCATCACTAAATTTTATTCAAGGACAAGTACAAGGAAATAAGGGAAACCAAGGGATAAGGTACACCGTAATCTAGGGAGGAATAAAGTAGTGAAGAATGAGGTAATCCCCTAGGATAAAATTCACCCCTTCTAGTTTAAATAATTTAATTTTAGGGAGACAAGTGAAACTGGACCCATGTTCTTCTAGTAAAGCTAGGTGGTCAACAACCTTGTTTCCCTCCCACCATGTGAGTGACCCGGATTCTCTTTTTGAGGAGGGCCTTAAATTTTCTAATGATATAAGAAACCAACCATGGGATGGATCCTCTTCTATTAATGGAGTCATTTATAATAATAGAGTCAGTTTCCACCTGTGTAAGTACCATGTTCATCAGGTTACGAAGATTGAGGCTGGTAAGAGATACATTAACCTCCACCTAAAGAAAGGTTACACTGCCATAATGTGATGTGAAATCTAGGAGGAAACTTCCTCCAATGTCCCATACCACCCCTTCTCTATGAATGTCACCCAAAATACTAGATCCTTCAGTATTAAACTTGAGGCCATTTGCTGGGGGGAGCCATCAAATCCAATTTCCCTACTTCCAAGGAGTAGAAGGCTGGGCCACGAGTGAGCTGGAATGAAGGAGACTCAGAGGCGGGGCATACTGCTAGTTCCCAATGAGAGTAACCATGTAAAATAGAAGGATATTTTTTCTCATAATAATGGATCTACCTATAGAAAGGGACCCCTCTTATCTGGCATTTTTTCTCACTTTCCATAAACACCAGCAACCGGTGCTCCGGATAATAGAATGTACCAATCTTTCCAGGCCTGATTTCATCACCCCATGAATCCATATATCTAAGAACGGAGTAGCATGAAGGGAAGAGCCCGAGATAGTGGTAAAGGTACCCAAAAAACTCCACAAATTTTGGTCCCATTCTCCGTCTATGAAGATTCGATCCACACTTTCTTACCACTTGTCTTTACAGTAGTGACAATACGAAATGAGACTAATCCCTATTTTTTAATGTTGTCATCAGTTGGTATTGCATTATTTTTAATCCTCTAGATGAGGAAATTATATTTTTTTGGGATCCTTTTGCACCATAAAATATCAATCCATCCATAATGGGGATGTAAAGGTGGGGATATCCTTCAAAATTCCTTAAGAAAAAATTCCCCATAGTTAGACGGGGTAAACACACATATGTCCGGATATGAATTAATGGTGATTACATCAAATATGTCTTGATGAATATTTTCTCTCACTGCCCTAATGAGAGATCAATTTAAGCTCACCTCCTTGAAGGAGATTGATTGGGCTAGACACCCTAGATAATCAATCACAGCTCCTGCCCAATTTTGAAACCAGAAAAGAATGTTACCTTCTCCCACAATCCACTGATCATGTTGTTGAAGAGTCTGGATGAGGGGGAAAATCTAGGATCATAAGGGGAATCTGAATATGATAACATTATCCACATTTCTGTCTTAGTTATGGGCCACAGTCCTCCCCCATAGAGTTCGTTTCTATATCACTTCCCACACTAGTTTCGGGTGAAAACATGTAATAATGGTCCCCAATATTTTCATGTTAATGCCACCATTAGGAATGGAATAGGCCATCCAATCCCTTTATACCCATTGATTCGTGACTTCAGAAAGTGCATCCCAAATAAAACCAGTCACCACCTTGTTAATATATTTGATCACCAATTTTGGCATTGGGGTTGCAGCCAGTGCGTGCACTAGAATTGGAGATAGTATATTGTTCATTAGAGATACACGAAACACAAAGGATAAGAGGGTGATTTTCTAGTTGAGAACCTGCCCTATGATCTTACTCACCCAATGGTAAAAATCACGTATTCACTTGTGGCCTAAAGATTTGAGAGTGCCGACGTATTCTAAGGGAATGGTACAACACTACATGTCCAATATGCTATAGAGGTGGGTGGCCCGATTTGGAGCACACTTGTTTGATATATACAAGTTACTCATTGAGTTGTTGATCAGCTGCCCGCACCAGAAGTAGTACTCCTCAATAATCCTCTTAATGCTATATGCATATCTCTTTCCAAAATTTGGTAAAATGATAGTGTCATCTGCGAACATCGAGCGAGAGATGCATGGTATGCTTTGTTTCCTCCTATAAGGCATAATCGTCCCACTCGAGATCCCATTGTTAATTAGGAGGCTTATTGTAACTTTCATTAGTACGAAAATTCTCAGGGAGATATGATCTCCTTTTTATATTCCACATACCTCCTTGAAGAAGTAGTGTGTTTTCCACATGAAGGTGACATTCATCCATGAAGAGCTAAACCATTTTAATATAATATCCCCAACCTTGGGAGATATGCCCATGTTGGTCAGGACCCAATAAATGAACCCCCATTCAATCATGTCGTATACTTTATTCATGTATAATTTCATTTCCATATTGGAACCATGGGTATTACAGTTGATATATCTAAACATTTCTTATGCTAGTGTAATAGATCCATGGATGGACCGCCCCTCACAAATCTGTGATGCTCGATAGATATCCACCGGGGAAGACACATGGACAACCTCACGTATATAGTTCTTGAAAGGATATTATATGAAAAATTGAACATAAAAATAGTTCTATAATGGAAGAGAGAGTAGGGGTCCTTAACCTTCAGAATGAGCATAAGGGTCGTGGCACTCCCAACCCGTGGTAGGTAACCCCCATAGAAGAAGTCATGGATAACTGAAATGATGTAACCCTTAACCATCTCTCCTGAGCCTCTATAAAACAAACTAGGGAAGCATTCATGCCATGGCACACTCTCCGAATTAATGTTAAGAATAACTGCATGAATATCCTCTTCACTAGGGATCGCCTCCAGAATATCATTGTCCTATGAGGATAAATAGGAGAGGATCAATTCCCAAAGCTATGTACTTCTTATGGGGTACCCATTGGCGATCCTCATTTTTGGTCCAGCTAGAAGGTCTTTAAACAAAGATAGTTTCATACCTCCAACTTCATCTCTGTTGTCCATGTAGGATACATCCTCATGAATGATTTTGGGTTTAATGGGGCGTCTTTTCTCCTTGATACATACATGATATTAAGTCATGTTTTTATCCCACCTCATTCATCTATTTGATTCTTGAGCTCTCTTGATCCCTCTATTCCTGTCCGAGGATCATTTGTATTGTCCTGTTATTTTTTTCCGCAAGGTCATTGAACATTATTTCATTCCAAAGGTCCTACAAGCTTCCTTCCATGCACTCAATTTCCTATTTGAGGGAATCCATAATAAGGTTGATAAGATAGTTATATATCTCCCATGTTTGGTTCCCCTGCTTCAATATCCTATGATTGTTATGTATAGCCACCCAGGTGTTCCCCCTTAATGGTTCCCCCCAATAATAGATAAATAGTTGTATATATTCTGGATTGCAATTACAATGATCATGGAACTAGAAGGTTTCATGCACCTTCTGCCCAGTATATAGACGGACCAACAATGAATAGTGGTCATAAATGCCATGAACCAGATTATTTACCTTTTCCTTTACAAACACAGCGATGGTGTGGATGGTAGCTATGAAATGACCAAGAAAACTCCATCATTATCTATTACCCTTTTGGTTATTACACCACATAAAGTGATCCCTCGTGTACCCCAAATCCAACAATCCATTGCTTTCCATGAACAAGATGAAACCCATGCTAGCCCTTCATGGGAACTCGCCTATGACTTTCTCCTCCAACAGTTTAGGCACAATGTTGAAGTCCCAACCAATTATCCAAGGAACGTCTCCTAGGTTGAAGACACTAAGCTCTTTCCACATAAATTCCCTCCTTTGGCTATCACAACTACTAGAATCAAAGGTCTCATAAAGGGTACTCATACCCATATTCACACTTGTGGAGATGAAATGGTCACCTTCTTGGATCAACTCCACTGAGATGTCCCTTTTCTAAAAGATATAGATATTTAGGTTGGATGTGTTTTCATTCATGGAAACAAGCATCCTAATTTTATGAGTGAACTGATTGATTTTAGTAGGGTCCTGGTTATGTTCCAGGACAACAACAATATAAGACTTATTATTATTGATTTCTGAGGCTAGGAAGTCAGTATTAACTTGAGCTCTAAGGCCCCGATAATTCCTTATGATAATAGGTAACGTTATTTAGGGTAGTTCCTGGCATTGGACCCATGCTCATTGGTCACCTTCTGGAGGGAGTAAGAACACTATCGATTCCAACATAGCTTCTGCTTTTACTTCGAATGAGTACATATGCCTAGGATGAAGTCCAAGGGATCATAAATTGGCGAGGATAGGTGATAATTAACTATGAGAAATTTTCATTAGTCTGTTCTTAGAGGAGACACAAAATTTGAAGGTTGGCCCAGTGCCCATGTTGGGAAGGAATATGCTCACCACTCCGGACATCCTCCGCACTTTCCTTGACAGAGTCTTCATCCTATTGGTGGAAAGGTTAATCCCCCTTTCCACCACCCGAATATGGTTTAGTATTATTGGGAAATAGGTTTACCCTAAGGAAGGATAGATCCAAGGGATCATTGTAGGGTAACCTTAGAAAGAGTTCCATTAGGCCTCTTTCAGACAAGGTTTGGATGGGTCTAATGCCTCAGGCGAAGAGATCTGACATCCACGAGGGGGAAAACCACAACCACATGGAAGCACCGCTGACCCCATGTTAAAAGAGTCATCACCGGACTTAGGATGATCCAGATTAGGGCCACATGTAGTAATGGTGCTTTCTTGGGAAACAAAAACCTCCGCTGATGACGCATCACCTCCACTCTTGGGGGGAAACACCTCTCAAGGAATCTCTGAAAGCTAGGAGATGAAAACCATGATTACGTTTCCTACAACCCTTCCAGGAGTTCCCCTGGAGGAGGCACGAGGGGAAAACCTAGGGAACACAAGATATACAATATCCTGGGACCATTCTACCCAACCATACACTTTTAGTAGGACTCTATCTGGGGGAGGATAGGATAGGTCGATATCAATAAAGATTCGATCCACAGACATATCCTCACTACTACGTGTATGGAAATCCACATATAGGAAGACAACTAGGGTGTCTTTGATTGAATTTTGGAAATACTTATTCTGAAAGGGGATAGGGATACCTAGGAGGTTGATCCACATAGCCACCTTGGGAAATTCATTCCCCTTTTGTATGCTCATCGACCCCCTCTTTTGGTTGAATCACTATCAACCAAAACAACATGGGGCGTGACACTAGGAGTGGATGGAGTTTGATTCTAAGAGAAAGACCATATAGTAGGAGAGGCGGTGAACAACAAAGATGTAAAACGGTGAAAGCAGCCCCCAAAACTCTACAAAACTATTTAAGGTCTGGATAAAAGGTTTATTTCACCCAAAGAGGGCCCCAAGGGTCTATTTTAGACTAGAAACAGCCACGTCAATAGCCTCCATAGGGACCTCCAAGGACATTCTTGAAACTTCCCTCGACACTCATGGAGCCACTGAAGAACGCACTGGGAAACAGGGTTGTTGGGGGATGTGAAAAGGGCCACACAAAGATTCCATAAAGAAGAGAGTAGTGAAACTAATCCTAGGAAAAGAACCAGGGGACACCATGTGCCAACATGGGCTAGCACCCATATAGGAATATATATGATCAATGGTCTTCAGAGACACATACAAAACTAAATAAACACCATCGTAGAAGTAACATTCGGAGAAATTTAAATTTACTTGGGTGCGTTTAGCGCATTGTATTCCTTAGAAGATCATGCCATCCCCCCACTTTATCATTCATGGGGTCAATTTCAAATCTATGTTTCATAGTTTAATTTTTCATTATATTTCCATATTAATTTATAATTTCATTAACTTGGTAAAACCAAATGGTTCAACACTTTATATCCCTAAGGGACCATACTCCTATTGAATAGAAATATAACGTCCGCCTAATCCACACCATAAAAAATTAAAGTCCATGTGACTCATGGTCTATGACCCAATGTGATACATTTGGCTGCTTAGGGTGTCTACTGTAGCATAATTAGTAAAATACTACTTAGGTCATGGTAAGAACTCTAAGTACCAAGCCTATTTTTAAATTCACTACAAACAATTTCTACTAAAATAGTAGTTTTATCACACAAGACACATATCACAACATCACACAAAAAAGAAATTCACCCTATATGGCAAGGAATATTTCATAGCATGTGAATCTTATTATGTTTATAAAATTATGAATGAGATGGAATACCCACATTTAATTATTTTGCAGCAAACATATAACCCAAAATCATATCAATTATAACATAAAAATTCAAATTCATCACCCAATGGTCGTATCAAATCAACTGTAATAGCCAAAATATAAAAAAAACAAAAAATATATTTTAGGAAATTTGTACGTTTTTCTATATGTGGGTTAGCTACTCCTAGAAAAATATCATTACCAAATTCTAATATCATCCTAACCCCCTTTATATTTCCTCAAAATATTTAATAAATCTAGAAAATAACTTCTCTATTTCCACATTGTATCATCCTGGACCTAGATTCCACTAAATGATGCCCCAATATCAGAAGGACACCTGGTCTAAAGTGTATCTCCCCAAAAGTGAGAGGCTTCTGACTAGTAGAGAGGGTGTAGGGTATGTCTTTGGGGAGACTATTACAACTTTTCAAGGTGCAAACCAATAGTATCAAACATAAAAATCAATAATAAAAGTAGTAAATCAACCAAACAGTATATAAACATCCAAAAGATTGAAACAAATAAGTATACACTGACTAGTAACCCGCCTTAGAATAAGCACACTAATAACATAATATGAATATATAAAAAATAAAAAGAAATACTATATACAATGAAGAGTCATGTCATTTTTCTATAAAATAGCCAAAATATGTATACAAGTAACAATACAACACTTGCAACAAAATATCAAAAAGACAAAAAACTATCCTAGCTAGCATCATGATCCCCAAACCCATCTCAGGCTCCCATGATCCTATGAATGGGAAAAAGTGAATCATTGAACTATGGACGCTTTCCCCAATACCTACATGCATCCATAAAGTCTGTATGAGTACCCAACGACATCCCAGATAGGATATGAGATAACATCCCAATAGGTCACCACCCAAAATGTATACAACAAATCTTTTCAATGCAATACAATCTAGTGTAGAGTGTATAATATAATAGGTATGACATTACTAAAAGTAAAGTGCCCATGGAAAATGTAAAAAAAAAGTGATCCTATACAACTATACAAGGCTCCCAATAAAACATGTGTCACTCCCCTATCTCAGGTAGTAGTAAAGTAAACATAAGTAAATTCCACAACTATTCTGTATACACAATAGTTCATATCACCCACAACCTTGTTCTATAACTTATATCTCGTATCCATCATGACTACACTGTATAAAAATAAGTTTTACAATTTACCATAGTTGACCCATAATATCATAATTATCAGACCCCATGAGTCCAAATATAATGAATAAATGACCAAGGAATCCTCATCATGTCTTGTGATAATCATGATGGTAACTCAGTAATTACACTGGTAAAGTCAAAGGATCATGTCAATAGAGCATGACCAATGTGACTCTAGTAAACTAGATCCAATGGGTTGAAATTACCTTGGTATTCTATGTAATCAAGATCCAAGGATCATACAGTTCGAAGATATATTCTTCCTTAAAATAATACCCATGGGTGAAACATCCATGGAATCTAAATGGAATCAAAATCCATGGTATACTAACTAATTAATCCACTACCATTTCAATTCACATCTCATTATATTTTTTAATTCCCAAGAATTCGTGTCCCATGAGTATACCCACTCATATAGAAATTCACATTCAATTACATTCAATGAGTTTACAAACTCATATAATATTTCCATATAAACCCTATAATCAAAGCATGAATATGAAAAGGAGGAAAAAATATCCTAACTAATCAATTCATTTAAATTAATTTATAAATGGGATTTTCTAATAAGGAAATCTCAAATACACATGCCATGGGTGGTATAAAAAAGGTAAGTCTCAAAGGTACACCATATGGGTGACCTCAGTTGGAGTACACAACCTCTAATAATTTTCAAGGAACTTGTGCTAATCCATAATGAGTTTCATTAAATTTAGTTGAATTATTCAATTCATTTTAAGGTCTTCTCCAAAATGTTTGGCAGGTGGAATAATGAAAAATTTATCTATAAATCACCAAACCACTGAAGAAAACTATAGACCAATTACCATAGGTTCATAGTAGAGTGCTCATCCATTATCATATTCTGGTTCGACTTATATCTGTAGAAAAATTATGAACAAAATAAGAACCTAGAAAAATTTCATATTAATATGATTCTAAATAGTGTAATCCATACCAAGATAAATGAAGAATGTCATAAAAGTAATGGAGTACTCACTAGCGCAGATACAATGAGACTAACAATGCTTGATTCTAAGTTCGGACAGAGAATCTGTGGAAAATCCGATCCAAAGGACCATAAAAGGGCTCCCACATGTGTTGATTTAGAATGATGGACAAGTGAAAAGGTTTTATATTTTCAATACTTATATAGGGAAAACAATCATTTTACCCAAAAAAATCAAGGTTGCTTGGTTTGACTTCACAGTTAGACAAACGATGTTCCAAGAATGTGCCCTTTACTGTGCTAAGGGGTAACCAACACAATAATTATGTAGAATTTGACAAAATATGCACACAATACGCATTTCATCTATGCTAATAATTGAGAGTTCCCCCCATAGGTGTTCTCCTCCATCCACATGGTTTCCTCAAACTATGTAGCCTGTATCTCCCCACTACCTAGATTCACATGATTAGTAGTAATTGTGCGGACTTTCCAAGATGATTTCCACTAACCATTCAACATATATTGATTTTCAAAAAAATTGGGCTCCAGGCACCGAACAAGACTCAAACACCGCCGACACCCAAATGACCTCAAAGGGTATTCAAATTTGGGAAGAATTACAAATATATACTGAAAAAAATATTCATACCTTATTCTAAAACCCATGATCTTACACCTTTGATGTTTTTAGTTGATAAATGAACAATTTAATAATTTTGGTTTGCAGGATCTAGAACGTTAAATACATTCACTACATGTGATTCCATTATAAATTGTTCATCTTTGTACTATTCCTTACAAAAATACACTTTCACAAATCCAAATTCATCTAGTGTAATGATAATTCTATTATCAACCTATTATCATTTAAAAATAGACACATATAATGTTTTATAATACAACTCCCATATTCTATTGATAAGACCAATGTATAAAATATTCATATAAATTAGATTAATATACTTGGTACTAGAAACATGCATCACTTCAGCCATGAGTGTAACTCCACTATTTTTCATGGTAATGTATTCATCATGTTGATTGGTATAGAATGTATAACCATTAATTATATAGGCATTATAAGATAATCCATGCACACTTGGTTCTCTAGATATAAATCTAAGTCATTCATAAATTGAATCCGGATTGGTAGTTGAATCCTTAAAAACATGGTATTGAAACCATCCTATAAACTATTTATTTTTTGAATTTGATATCCAACTTTCAATACCTGATGGGTTAAAATTCCAAAGAATTAATTTTTGGTTTGAAACATTTGACACAACCTCTATAATGTTATGAAAAACATAAAAGTTAGCCTAATAATGATCTTTAATAGTAATCACTATAACAACTCATCTAGAAATTCCTTCACCGACAAGACGCCTGGTGAGATGAGATGTTTTTAGACCTATGAATTTAACATCATATAGGTTTTCGGTACATAATTCAACATCTTCTTTAACAATATATCTTTCCTTTATAAAACCTACTAGGAAAATTATATTTTTTAAATAATCTTTCAAAATATTAATTTACCATTCAATGGTTTACATCCATCTAAAATATATAATACCACGTAGTTGAATCTATATAACCAAGTGAAACATCAAGTGAACCATCATATAAAATAATTTTGGTGGGAAGAACATCTCTAATTCACATAATATGACATCGATTTCTTTTTCCATTGTTGGAAATTTCACCAGGTCTATAACTTTTCTATATATTGATTTGAAATTGGAATATATCTTTGGTAATTTATGATGTACATTCTTGAGAAACATTAAATGTAAAGATATGTGCATTATATCTTACATCAAAACATGATAATCACATGATCTCAAACCCTTTAACTTTAAATCATTCATTAACAAAATACTATTGATATTTTATGAATACCCCTTTAAAACCTTTGTATCATTCAAGAAGTTGAAAAACTAATATCTCTCTTTCCTGGAATGAGTGCAAGAAAATTGAGGAAGAAAATTCCTTCTTTCACCCCTCACTATTGTCAAGTCTTCCTATATATCCATGTAAATCATTTCTAACCTAGCCTTAATTATATCCATTTATTCCAAGTTAATTTAGTAACATTCAAAAAACATTGTCACATGCATTCTATCCCACATACATAACATCAAGAAAATTATTGACATACAAACAATTCCATGATGTTAATTTAAAAAAATTAATCATTTTTTTCAAACACAAAATGTATATCTTTTCAAAGAAGGTTTACTAAAATAAGTGTCCATTTCTTTTAATTTCAAAAATAGTTGATCACCAGTCAATGGATATATTATTTTATATTATTCTAAAATTCCATAGAATGATGTTATCCAAGATTGGTATTTATGTCACTAGGATAGAAATCAACAAAGTCATAGAAAACTGAATTTTTTGTATGTTTCAAACTATTTGAGTTTGTACCTTGTTCACAAATGGGACACCCATAAGTTACTTTAATGCAATATCTTGAAAAATTCTACAATAAGGAAAGTAATATTTCTCCCATACAACATGGATATCAATAAGAAATCTCACTTTTTTTAAGAATCAAACAAAGTAACACCTGAATCCCACAATAATTTAAAATATTCAATCAATGGTTCCAAAAAAACAACAATACCATTGCCTAGTTGTTTTGGTCCTGATATAAATATAGTTAACATAATGCATTTTCATTTCATGCACAACCACATTGGAAAATTATAATTTACCATCACAACCATCCATGTACTATGAGTGAATCTTTAAAACCCAAAGGGATTCACTCCATTGTAAATAATTCAAGATGAAGGTTTCTAGGATTATTTCAAAATTTAGGATACTCGTGATCAATTTTAATCTATAGAGGAGAGTCTTCTAGGTTAAGAGGTTTCCCTTTTTATTTCTAAAATATGAGTTTGACATCAATTGACTTACAGTCTTCTCACTTTTATATAGGTGCCTAAACCTTGGATTGATTATAAAATACCATAAAAATTTTGTAATACTTGATTCATAATTCTTGTACCAAGACACACCACACTTTGAGATATTTTTAAGTGATTAATTTTCCTTGTGAAATAATATACAATAATTTGTATATTCATGTATTCTTTCTAAGATCATAACCATTAATCATATAATTCATTTAGAAATATGTATTTGGTAATGATATCATTACCTTCTAGGAGAATATCATTCAAGAGAGAAAGTACTTTTGTAAATATGGGGTCACTCCATCCATTTCCATATTTTATATTATATAGCTTCATTATGGATAAAAATGTGGTATATTTAATACAACCATGATAAAATGGAATCTTTACACAAAACATTAATTCCTCAAACAATTTTTTAATTCACAAATTTCATCTTCAAAAACCATTTTCATTTCCTTAATAAGATATTAATCATTTTTCCACAACAATAATTGTATCCTTGATAGAGTCTTCATCATTGTTCACAGATGTACTAAAATTAGATGATCCAGAAAATATAGTTTTATCATATTCACTAGATATATTCATTTTCTCTCTTGTCTATTATGATATTTATAACATTGATCTATTATATGATAGATCAAATGTTTAAAAAATACTGTAGACTAACTAGTCTGGAATAAAAATAGCATAAAAATAGGCAACTAATTTTAGATGGTTTGTGTGCATGATGTTTTGAAAACATAATGAATACTTTCACTCCATACTCATACTCTTTTTTCATATGATTAGAATCTATCCTTTTTTTATTCATATGCATCATTTTTTATTCACTAATATTAATATTTAACAAAATAAATAAGTACACAAAATTTATTAGATTAGAAACAATAAAAGGTTATTCTTAAAGAATTATTAAAGCTACATGAATCCATTTTACTAAGATAATAAGAGCCAATTGATGCATTTTAATATTGTTTATAGTGTTAGTAATAATTGAAGTAATGGAATTTGGGATAACTATAAAGTTACAAAGAATCTAATTAAAAGTTCATCTATTGAGAGACACGTAGACCAAGGATGACTTCCGTAAATGTTCTAGTTGGGAGTACAAAAAGAGGAAGTAGTTGATGTTTAATAATTTCATCACTTAATATGTTGTGGGAATGGTGGTGTTTTAATGATGCTATGTTTAAGTGTAGAAGTAAATATTTTATTAAATGATGAAAATGTAGATAGGGCCCAATCACATGGTCTTCAGATCCCAATGTTTGAAAAAACTCTTGAATTTAAATATAATAAACCATTATTCTAGGATGAGGGTTCTAAAGATATTAGAAAAACCAAAGAAAAATATAATTTTTTTCAAGAATTCTTCAAATTTAAACAATTTGTATAGATGAGATGAAGCCTCAAAGATCAAAAATGAAAATTATTTTTGGGGCAAGATGGAATAGTAAACAAAAACAAAAGTTGATGAAGTTTCCTAGTGGGATAAACAAAAATACTCATCTCAAACTAATGATTAGATCACAATCCAAACTACCTGGGATAACCTAAAAACAAAACTCAACCGTAGTGGAACCAACAAAGTGAATCAACTCTAGAAAATTGTTAGAGTAGAAATAAAGAGAGGGGTTCAAACAATATAGAAGTAGATATGGGTGTTTTGAATGTGGATCAATATTTCAATTTAAGGAATGAAAGGTAGTATAAGTGGAATTTAAAAGTGTGTTTTAGTAGTCATTATAAATAGGACCAGATTTTAAATAAAACCGTGGGTCTGTCTCAATTGGATGAATTGATAAATTTATCTGCAATAAATATCAAAATTTTGATGAATTAAAGAAATATAATAAAAATCAGAATGAATGAATGTGGGGAAAAGAGAAATAATTCAATAAAAATAATGGCCCACTTTTTTTTTGAAAAGACAGATTCATTAACATTGAAGATTAGTGAATGTACAATCGCAAAGCCATGAGGGGAAATGGTCCAGCCAGAGCTGGTTAACATCATAAGGGCCTGAGGCGCCAAATGATGGGAAACATTATTTCCTTCCCTTTTAGTAAAGGAGAATGTGCAGATTGAGAAGCCTTGACAGAGAGAAAGGATTCTTCTGATGAGAGCGCAAAAAGACTGGAGGCCGCCATCATTGAAATTGATAGCATTGATAATGGTGAGACAATCTGATTCGAGGATGATTTTATCCCATAAGCGATCCTTGGAGAGGATCATACCTGCAAGGATGGTAGTAGCCTCTCCCACCACATGTTCCTAGAATGTGAAGTGTGATTCATGTTTGGCCACAATAATTTCCCCCCAAAGATTCTGGGCCAGGATGCAGAGGGAGATAGACCCATCTTTAGGGAGAGATGCATCCACATTAATCTTAAGAATCCCCTAATTTGGAGGACACCAGTGGGAGGGAAAATCGGGGGTTCCTAAGTGATTTTGTTGACCATTGTGGTGCTTCCAACCCTAAATCCATGAAAAACCCTGTTCAAACCAGAATTCAGGGGTTCTGTGAACTTGGTTGAAAATTGCCTCGTTGCGATGGACCCAAATGATCCAGTCCAAGGTGAAAGGTGGCCCCGATTTAGCTGAAGATAAGGAGGAGAAAAATCACATCAGGAAGGATGGTAGGTCCGAGGCCATGTCCAGTGAAGTGTTAGAAGAAAAGACCCATTTGTTCCAAATTTCCCCAGCCCCTGGGCATTGGATGATGGTGTGCAAAGGAGATTCTGAGACGTTCAGGCAGAAAGGGAATGAATCGTCACTATAGATATGTTAGAAGGCGAGGAGGCTCATGGTTGGAAGTTTGCTCGTGCACACCTGACCCCAAAAGTGGTAGATTTTTGGGGGGATGTTGAGTTTCCAAATTGACTTCCAGGGTCCCCCATCCCAATTAACTTAATGGTTACCAATGACGCGCCAGTATCCAGACGTCACTGTGTAGGCTCCTGACAAGTCGTTGATCCAAAAGAGATGGTCGGGGCCTGCACCTGTGACCCAGGGGGAACTCAGGATAATTTTTTTGTCTCCTTCATTGAACCATGCATGAATCTTATCCATACACCAACTAGGACCCTGATCAGAAAAGAGGCACCTAACAGTGGCATCTTCAAACCCTTGTTGGGAAGGGGATGAGGTCTTTACACCTTCCTCATCAATCAGCCAGGGATCAGACCAAATGTTAATAGTTTGTCCATTCCCAATCCTCCATCCCATCCCTTTTTCCAGGAGACTTTGGGCCCCCCAAATGCTTCTCCAGAGGAAGATTGGATGGGGGCCAAGAGAGGAGATATTGAAGTCGTTGTGGGGGAAGTATTTAGCTCAGAGTACACGTGCACAGAGAGATGAAAGACCGCTAATCAGGCACCAAACATGCTTAGCCAATAGTGCGTTATTGAATTGAAAGAAATATCGGAATCCCATACCTCCCTCATACTTGGGTTTTCACAGTTTCTCCCAGGCAATCCAGTGGGTTATAATTCTTCTATCATTCTTCCACCACCAGAAGTTGGTTGTGAATGTGTGGATCAGATTAAAAACAGCCACTAGAATCTTAAACAGGGACATAAAATAACTGATGATAAACTGGATGATAGATTTAACGAGGATCTCCTTACTGGCAATGGAAATTTTTTTGGGGTGCTGCCTTGAATTTTCATATCAATCCTATCCAACAAGGATGTAAAGATTTATTTTTCAGAGTGGGCAATAACCGTGGGGAGCCCGAGGTACATCTGGTGTTTCCTGACCAAATGGATACCTGTATATTCATAGAGTTCTTCTTTCTTCGACAGAGGTACCCCTGCGCTGAAAGAAATTTTAAACTTTCTGTGATTTATTGACTAACCAGATGCCCTCTCGTACTGTTGAATCTCATGGATGATTACCCGAAATTAATTAGTGGTTTCTCTGGAGAAAAAGATACAGTCATCGGTGAAGAAAAGGTGTGAAACCGATGGACTTAAATGGCGTACCTTTTCCACATGTAAAGAGTTAGAGGATTCAGCCCCAGAAATAAGGTTAGAAAAAACATTAGCCACCAAGATAAAGAGAAAGGGGGAGAGATGATCTCCCTGTCGAACGCCCCGAGATGGGGAGAATCCAAGGATGAGCTCTTCATTGACCTTGATTTGGAAAGGTACGGTCGAGACATAGTGCATGACCATATCTACCCATTTAGAACAGAATCCCGTTTTCCGCATTACGACTCTGAGGAAGTGTCATTCCACTTTATCATAGGCCTTAGTCGTATCCATTTTCCCAGAAATGGTTCCTATATTCACAGTGGAGCGTGTTTTCATCGAATGGAACACTACATTGGCCACAATTTCATTATCAGTGATCAGTCTTTTGGCCATGAAGGCACTTTTGTTTTCCAAGATGATGTCAGGTAACCAACGATGCTGCCGATTAACTAAGATCTTTGAGAAAAATTTGTATGAAACATTGCACATGATGATAGGTCTGAAGTTAGGGACCGCCATAGGTTTCTTTATTTTGGGAAAGAGGACAAAGACAATTTCATTGATGGAAAAAATTCTTGTTTTCCCGGCCCAAATATTTCTCATCAAATTGAAGATGTAGGGACCGATAATGTGCCAGTATTGTTTGAAGAAGAGGGCGTGGAAATCGTCTGGGCCCAGGGCCTTTGTGGGGTGGATATGTTTCTGAGCCATACATACCTCCTCATCCAACACATCTTTAGTGAGTTGATGATTGATCTCATCAGTGATCACAAGTCCAATGCAATCCTCTACTTCAGTAGAAATGAGAGGAGTTCCTGCAGAGAAGAGGTTTTGGAAATAACAGGTCAAAGCTTCATGGATTCCATAAGTGTCAGGGACTTTGCTACCATATAGTTGAGAGATGAAAGTAATATAATTCATATATTGCCTATTTGATGCTTTCTGGTGATAATAATATGTATTATCATCCCCTTCGATAATGTGGGTGTCCCGCACCCGCATAGCCCATAAGCTTTCCTTGAAGTGAATGGCCGAATCTAGATATTTTTGAGTGGCACTGATAAATGAGAGATTGTAGTTAGATGGGGGTTTCTTGAGTAGGTAATACAGTTTCCTTTCAAGGAAATCACAGTGCATATCTGGATGGGAAAATTTCTTGTCGCTCCAAGACACCGGATTAGATGCGACCTATTTGAGATTGAGACCAACGTCTGCGTGATTACTCTTCCATATTGATCAGATAATATCTTCACATTCCTATTCTTTTGAACAGAAGCTTTCAAATCTCAAGGGTCTGCTGGAATGCCTGTTTTTTCACCTTTACAGCAGTCAATGAAAATTGGGCAGTGGTCTGAGCAGTTGAACATCAGGTGGCTGATGTGGAACATACTGAAGAGATTTTTCCAATCTGTTGATCCCAGGAATCTGTCAAGTCGTTCAGCGATGCGGGTGCCATCTGTATAAGGTAGGGGAAGCAACAATTATGAGGGAAAATTTATAAATCCATGTAAATATGAATGGAAAGGTTGATAAAGAAGCATACTTTATAATTGTTTGAAGCTTTCTATTATGTGAAATCACTTTTTGTATCATTCTTACAAGAAATTTTTTTAACTGAACATGAATTTAGTGGTTTGGATTATAAAATTCCCAACATAGATGTTCACAAAATAGAAAATATTAAAAGTAATAGGGTTCTTATGCCAAGTAATGGAAGAAAATAGGCATAAATATTTGATTTTATTCCATATAAGCAGGAAGGATACTTGGAACATAGAGAGAATTACCATATTTTCACTATAAAATCTCTTTCTACTTACCATTTGAAATAACCACATTACATGATAAGTAGGAAGTGTTTTTACAGTGCATTGATGATTCTCTCATTCAACTACTCATTCAACTAGGATCTCAATGCATTTAAAATGAGAAATTTGAAAAGGAAGATATCGCGTTTGATTAATTTTTTGATTTCTCATATGATTAAATTAACAAAAATGTTCTTGAAAAATAAGCGAGAGATTAAAATAAAAAAGATATTGGAGATGATGTCTATTCATTTATTCACTTGGAACATGGTCGTCCTGGTGGGATTTTATTGATAAGATTATTAGGATCCAAATTTGATTGTTTTTAAGATGATAAAAACGTTGATAGGGACTAATCACATGGTCTTGAGATCATATGTTTAAATAAAATCTTGAATTTAATTGGGTTTTAATGAATAAAACTGTGGGACTGTCTTAATGGGAGGAACAGATAAAACCAATTTAAAAAAAGATCAATATGTTGAATTAAATAAAACCAATGGTGATTAGAATAAATGAATGTGGGGAAAAGTTCAAAAATTAAATGAAAATAAATACCCACACAACAATAATGTATGGTAAATGAAACAATATTTTTTTTTAAAAATGGGGTTGATGGATAAGGGGATAGGTTCAACAAAATAAAATATGAATAGGGGTAATACACGAAGTTCAAAAAATTATCATTATTTCACTTTTTTTCTTTCCAAATCGCCCCAATTTTTGGGTGATTTGAAATCTTCAATTGGTGTGAAGATAATTTCTTCATGTTTCTCCCCTAAGGGTATCTATTCATCCAATAAAACCTATCCAAATGGGGGAAATAAGTTCGAATCACTCCATTTTGTTTCCTTTATCACCAAATTTCTCCTACTAAAACAAGCTATTATGGTAGTGGTAAAAAATTTCACATAGAGTATGGATGGAACCCTGATGTTCTCACACATCCTATGACCCAACTATGAAAATAAATCCATTTCTAATACGATCGATGTGGGAAATGTTCAAGGTTCGATTAAAGTAGTTCTTGAGAAATGAAAATGTGATGAACATGCAGATCGAGTGATGTAAGATCGATTAAAGAGGTGTAGAAATAATCACATAACATGGGATTATAGAGGATCAATTTTTCTAATAAGTTCAAGGGGGAACAACGGTAGAGGTCAACTTCTTTGATATCTTGAGAGGTGTGGAGAAGAATGTTCTGTGAGGGTTGAATTTATTTGATTGGGAAGAGTTTTATCAGCACTTTCCAAAATACAATGATAAATATGAGTTTTATCTGCACTAAAATAATAATCACTAACAGAAATAGTCTTTATCAATAATATAATTATATAGCAGATTAAGATTGTTTTTTATAGGATATTATGAAGAAGTTAATGAAATTTTAAATGAATATATATTAAATAAGAATAAATAAAAAAAGTAAAAAATATATCACATTATTAATGAATATATAATCTTAAATGAATGAATGTTAAAAATGAGTGAAATTGAATAACTAAAAATGAATTGACTTCAAAAATATTTTTAAAAAATAGATATGTTTTATTAAAATATAAAAATTATTTAAAAAAATTAAAATGGATCTTTATTAAAATTAAGTTGAATGCATATTGAAAATATTAAAATATAATAAATTAATACATTTAAATAAATAGTATAAAATGATTAAATTCCAAAAAATATAAAAATTAATAAATATCAATAAATAAATACATAACATTAAAAAAAATAAGAATGAATTACTAAAATTTAATATATAACAAAACTACTTAAAATAATGAATTTTTAAGATTAATTACATGAATTGTACACACATACAAAAATAAACAAAATAATAAAATTTTTATTTAAATTGGTCAATTATATAGATTTAAATCATTTTACAAAAAAATATTACTTAATAAATAAAATTGAATGAATATTAATCATAAAAATTAAAAACATGATAAGAGTCTTAAAAACCAGAAAATAATTATGTATAGTTCCTATGAATAACTACATTAGTTGTAAACATATACAAAAATGAATAAAATAATAGAAAATTTATTTAAAAAAATTAATTATGTAGATTTCAATCATTTTAAAAATATTACAGCTTAATAAATATATTTGAATTAATATTAATCATAAAAATTAAAAAAATATTTAAAATACTAAAACTTAGTAAATAATTATGTATAAATAGATATTAAAAAATGAATAAATCCCAAAAATATTTAAAATGAATAAATATTAAAAATTAATAAATAATATTAAATGAAATAATTTTAAAAATGAAATAATAAAATTAAACAAGTTACAAAAATATTTAAAAAATTTAATTCACAACACTAACTACGTGAATTAAAAACACAAAAAATGAATATATAGATATTATTAATTATATAAATAATAAAATCATTAAATTTAAATATTCTATTGGCTAAAAAAATTTAAATTTAAATTATATTTATAATAATCAATTATATAAATTTCAAACATATTAAAAATATTTAAACTTAATAAATAACAATAAATAAATATTAATCATATAATTTATAAGCACATTGAAAAAATTAAAACTTATTAAAACTATGTATAAACTTTAAAAAATGTATAAATCCCAAAAATATTTAAAAATAAAAAATGGAAAAAAATATTTTTCAACAAAATAATATTAAAAATCATGAAATAAAACAAAATTATTATAAAAAATTATAAATATTTAATTTACAAAATTATTAAAAAAATCATTAAAATAGATTAATTATATAAATTCCGACCATATTTTAAATTTTAAAACGAAACAAAAAAAATGAATAAATATTTTTCATATAAATTAAGATTATATTGAAAATATTAAATTGTAAATAAATATATTTATACATATATTTTTGAAAATGATTAAATTTTCAAAAAATATTAAAAAAATATCAAAAATTAATAAATAATATTAAATTAATTAATATTAAAAGTTAATAAATAAATTTAATAAATAAAATAATTTAAATAAAGAATTCAAAAGATTAACTATATGATTTGTTAACACATACAAAAATTAATAAATTATTAAAAAATTCATTTAAATAGCTTAATTTTATAAATCTCAAACATGTTAAAAATATTACAACTTAAGAAATAAAATTGAACAAATAATAATTCTATAAATTCAAAACACATTATAAATAATAATTAGTAAATAAATATATATAAATTTTAAAAATTTAATAAATTAAAAATAAATTATATCAAAAAGAAAAAAACATACATTAAATGTTAAATAATATTTAAAATATTAATATTACATTCCATTCATACACATATGCACTTGTCTTATACATGCACATACATATGCATATATGTGCATCCCATATATAGATATACAAATAAATATATAAATTCAAACATCACATTTTAATAATAATTATTTATATATATTAGTATGATCGTTTAAATTATTAAAACTTATATTAATATATCATATTTGTATTAATTATATATATATATATATATATATTAATTAATATATATAATTAAAAACTAGTTTTCAATTATAAATATTCTAATTATATATATATCGATACTATTTTTTATTAAAAGTTATAAAACTCTTTTATTAGTGCTGATAATGTTGAAGATTTATCAATGAAAAAACTGTAATGAACTAGGGTACACTTCAATCAGCACTTTTTTTTGCACTAACAAAAGCAACCTCTATCAGTTCTTTTACATAGTGTTAATAAAGGTTCCAATTTTATCAGTTCTTTTTTAGCTCTATATCACACGATCTATGGTAGTGGTTATTTGGAAGACAAATGATTTTTATTTATCATGGTAATTTATTTATAATTTTTTGTTCATAATAATTACATTAAATTCTTACACAACACAACACATTATTTATTCAATAAATATAATAATATAATAAATGAATTTCAAAATATTAAAAGTAATATAATTTTATTGAATTATTATGTTCCATGAATTTATAGATAAATATATCATATTAGGTATGTGTGAAAGTATTATATGTGGTTTCCATTATTTTTATGTTGTTTTATAAGTCAAATTAAATGAATAGTTTCAAAAAATATATTTATTATATATTATAAAAAATAATATTTCATTAAAATATCGAAAACTCTTTAAAACCCTATATTCAGCATATTTATTTTTATATGTTTAAAAATATCAACTATAGTCGATGGACAAATTTTCCTTTTATAGTGACTAGTGTTATCCCTCAGGAGTAAAAACATTATCACCATCGTAATTGTCAAAAGGGTCAATGTAGTTTAAAACAAAGAGAAAAAGGTATAAACCTCATATAAACTTGTCCAAATAATATTTTTAATAGTATTTTGACCCATATTCATCATATATTAAAATTTTATAAGTTAGTATCCTTTTTCTCATGAAAATTAATTTATATTAATATAACATTTTAAGTAATTCAACGAGTCCCCCTTCCCTCACTAAAAAAAGGGAACATCTTCTCCACTTTTCCTCACACCTCAAAATCCTTTTAGTTTAGCCAATACTAGACCAAATCCCATTATAGAATCCCTCCTAACATTCTAGTGGTGTTTTCTTAGGAATAATATCAACATTATAGGTTTTAATTTGTAAATAAAAAGTCATTGTTTGAAGAAGATGTATAGTATTTAATTGAACATTTTAGTATTATTTATTATTATACCACCTTCAAATATTATTCAGACATGCTAAAATAATGAAAAAAAATTCTTCTATATATTTATATATTATTTATTTAATGTAATAACATACATTTATCTCATCTTCCATCAAATGGGTATCAAAATCATCATTCATCTGTATAGAAAACAACCACATCACGAACTAATGTAATTTGTTTTCCTTCACCACCTCTCATGTAGGGTTATAATGATTGATATAATGTGTATATAATATTTTTAGAACATAAATTCCATTATATAAAGATTTTTTATTATCTATTTTCATTCATTTCCATCCATTGAAAAATAATGATGTTGTTCTTGTGGATGTGTGGACTACCATATTAATGAAGCGATGTGTTCATTTTTCATAACCACATCACATGGATTCTATATATAAGTGTATTTAAATAACATCTATTATATTTATGATATAATAATTATTATTAAAAATTTAAAATAACACTTACCTTCTTTTCACCATGATCATTGAAAAATGGAAGCATTACTCATGGGTACGTACAATCTATCATCTCCATGATTGAAATATATTTCATTTTTCATAACCATATCTCATAGTTAGTTTTAAAATTATAATTTATGTATAAAAATTATAATTAAATCATTATTATTATTCTAGAGATGATGTAATAACTAAAACATTAACCATAATCATCCTACCAATGTCATTTTGACATATGATATGAAAATCATTAAAACCTCTCACAAGAAATTATATAATTAACTAATTGAATATAACATGGTAATAAAATAAAAGAATAATCAAATTGAAAATTTCTATTAATAAGGTTACTAATTAACATAATTTTATTATTTAGTAAGATATATAATTTACGTGATGATTCATACTCAAGGTAAGGGACACTTTACATTAAAAAATCATTTTAACAGTTTTAATTATTTATTTTAAAAATATTTTTCTCCTGTGTCCATATTCTTAAAATTATTATACGGATATATATGGATATAAATTCATTTTAAGGGAAATTTTATATCACTTTTTTACTTTGTTTCAATGGCTTCTAAGAAGAATCTTTTCACATGTTTTCTATGGAATATTTTGAGTTTCATTATAAGAGATAAAAAGAATGCTCTATTTTAATGTATAAGGAATCAATGGGTTTTCCCCACCAGTGTAATAATTATTTGTTTTTTTAATTCCATTATAAGATTCCATTTTTTCTCTAAACATAAAAAATTTTCCCTATATTCTATATAAATTTAGAAATGTTTTTAATGATATGGATATTTTGATTTATGGAAATGTTTTTATGGGTTTTAGGAATATTTTTATTAGTATAAAATATGTCATGTGTTGTGATTATGGTATGATTATTAGTAATTGTTTATGATGACAGATGGTTTCCTTATGAACCAAGGATTTTTTGTTCCATTATAAACCATTGACCTGTGGTTCTATTATAAACTAATGTTGGTTGGTTTTGTTATAAACAGAAGACATATAGTTCTATTATAAACCAAGGATGGGTGGTTATGTTATAAACTAGGGATGAGTGAGTCCATTATATTCATCCAATTAATTAAGTAATTATTATGTTCTACTAATAATTATTATGGAAGATAAATAATTTCCCATGTTACCTACATGGTTTATTTACTATTTCTATGATTTTTACTAAAACCTCAAGACTTCATAAGGCAAGATAATAATATTATGTTTAAAGGAATCTATTTTCTACTTATTAAGGGTGAAAATTATAACTCAATGAAAAAGTTTTCATTATTTTATCATTATTTAAAAGAAAGTATTATTAGTTTTATTTTTTCATTTAGGATTTATAATGAAATGTTTTGTGAAACGTTTTGTGTAGAGAAGTTGATTTCTTGGGAAATAAAATATTGATTTTTAGCTCGAACCTTATTTTGAAAAAGAAAATTGTTTACAATTATTCATGTACTGACATGTTTCTTTCTTCTTTTTATATATCCATTAATAATATTTTTTTATTATATCACATTTTAAAATGTTTTTAACAGGGTTCTATGGATGACTAGGGAAAAGGATGAGGTCAAGATGAAAATTATGAACATTTATCAAGAAAATAAAACTTTTTTATGTCATAAAAGTTTTGTTTGGGGGAAAAATGTATACTGAGTGGAATTTTTCACTTTTTAATTTAATATTTATTTATTTAAGGGTTATAGAATAATTATTTAAAACTCTAAATTGTATATATCTTAAAATGTTTTAGAATTAATTCTTAACTTATAACTCAAGATTATAAAATATTTAATTTCAGGTCTATATAGGGAGTCACCCACTCAAAGAAGCTACCTTAAGAAAGATTTTTTAAATATTGAATATACATTCTAACCTCGAGAAATAATTTACGATATACGTGATTAGCCTAGAAATCACGTAAAATGATTTCTTTTCATGGTACCATCACAAAAAATTTTATAAAACAAATATCAAAAACCATATTAGAAGGATGATAGAGAAGGGAAAAAGTCATAGTGGTAGAAAATTCTCTCAGTGATTCAAAAGGAGAATTACCATCATATTGGATAGTGGGTGTTCTTTAAACTAGAATGGATATTTTATATTTTTGAAAAATGTGAAATATTACATGGTAGGGATAATTATTTTTTCCAATGATTATTCTCTTAGAATAAAAGTAATTGGATATGATATCATTGGGTAAAAAAAGTTTATGTTTAATAGATTCTTATTTATTGATGTTTCAAAACAATTTTTTTTTGAGTGTTCCATAAAATTTTGATAATGTTAATGATGTTTTTTTCAAAATATTTGTTTTCATTTTTAAATGACTTAATGATAGGAAAGGTTTTTAAAGAGAAAAAAAACCAAAGGGAAACTTTTTTAGGATGATGATGCATAGATTTCCTATTATTTGATCATGATGAATGAAAATAAGCTATGGAATAAAAGGACACATAATATTTGTCAAAATAATATGAGAAAGATTCAAAAGATAGAATGTATTCATGATTTTCACTATATGACAAGAATATCCATCCAACATCAAATTATTATTAATGACAATCCAATAGTACAAAAGAGGAAGAGAGAAGAAGGTAGAGAAAACCGTAAACAAGCCTATGGGGGTCTAAAATAATGGAGACCAAGATCTCCTCCTCTAATGAAATTTTCTCCCTCATGCTTGAAAGGATATGTGTTGGGGAATATATTTAAACTTGAATCTTCCATGGAGGCAATATAGTCTGCCACCTTGTACCCCTCTCTCCACATGTGATCCACCTACGTAGTTCTCTTAAGAATAATTTTTCACTTTCTGACCATATATGATATGGACCGGGGGGAAACACGTCATCCAAGCAGAGCATCATAGGGGGTCAAAGAATCAGTCTCCACTTGAAATATCTCTTGTTTCTTTTGAATGGAAAGGGACAAACCCATAAGCATATCTTTCACCTCATCTTAAATAGGTTCACCATTGTCGTATGTCTCAGTGAAGGCAAGAATAACTTCCCCTCAGTTGTCATGAACCTTGCCCCTGCTGTTCATTCTACCCATGATGTAGGATCCATCCGTGTTTAGCTTATAACTATCTCTTAGGGGGTACCAACAGACCCATTGTCCCGCTGTATTGTTTCTGGAGACCTGGACTGGCATGGATGATATATTAAGCAGGTTACGCAGAGGATCATTGTGCCCATATTTGAAGAAAGTGGACATGTCGATCAGAAAATTCATGATCCTAACAATGATCACCCTTGAAGTTGGAATGGTGCCCTCATACCTGGCTTGGTTTCTTTCCTATCAGAAGCACCAACAGGCGCCGCTGAAGATGATGGACCTCGCCACCCGGCCAGAACCCTCCTCTACAGTCCCAAGAACTCAACTGTCCAGGAAGGAATCCCCATCATGAGCATTGACCATGGCCATATCGATGCCATCAAAGAATAACTGAACTGCCCGATCCCACTATCCTTGAAAAAACTGGTGAAACATGCTTTCCTCAATAGGCAATCTTCATTAGTGATAGCGAGAGGCCATGTTGGTACCCCATTTCTTGATGTTTTTGTCTGTTTCCACCGCCTGTCGCCTTAATCTCTATGTTAAGAAATTAAACTTGGAAGGAATTCTGGCACACCAACCGATAACATTCCAATTTTTTTGATGGTCATGTATATACTAAAGCCTCCAAAAATCCTTAATGGTAAAGTCTCCTGATGAAGAAGAAGTGAAAATAAGTTTATCAGGCTTGGAGTATATGACAATTGATTTCAAAATGGCCCGCTACTCATCATTCAGAAATTCCTGACAGAACGATGGGTACATACTCACTTCCCTAAATGTAATCAAAGGTGTAGGACAGCTTGGAAAGACAATAATAGAACCTACCCAGTTGTGAGTCCATAACAGGATGTTACCTTCCCCCACGAGCCAGCCTGAATGTTGTTGGAGAGTTTGGATGAGTAGATGAATCTTGGTAGAGAAGGGAGAGGTTTGGCCTCCAGTGGCTTCCAAATTTACCATCCTCATTTTTGCCATATACTTCCCCCAAATTGTACATGCCTCAAGTATTCCCATGGATGTTTTTCATTCATGCATTGAATCATGCTATTGAGGATCCTCACATTGATTCCTCCATCGTTAATTGAACTTGCCATATTCTCCCTTGCCACCCAATGCCTCTTGCCTTCTGATCTAGAATCCCATACAAAACAGGCCAAGATCTTATCAATTAAGTTGATGATGCCATCAGGATCATTAGTGTAAGCCATATCATAGATGGGGATGGCTGTCAAAACACTTTTGGCTAATACAATCCTTCCTCCGAAGGATAGAAAACCGTTCTTCCAATTAATCACCCTGCCCATTATTCTTCTCACAATCGGATCAAAGTATCAGACTCGGAGTCTCCCTAAAGATATGGGGGCGCCACGATATTACATAGGGAAAGATCCTCGCTACATGTACATAGTACTACAAATACAGGAGACCCGGTGAGCAATGCACTTGCTGGAGAGAAGAAGGTTGCTCTTAGCATTGTCAATAAGTTGGCCACTCCATGCACAGTATTCCTCCAGAATCCTCTTTAGGCCATTCACTAATCTCCTTAAACCATTGATGAAAACAGTAGTTTCATCCACGAACATCAAATGAGAAATGGTTTTATGGTTAGTTTTTCTATTATAAGGGAGGATATTTCCACTGGACATACTTTTGTTAATGAGGCAGATGAGGGCATCCTGAATGAGTATAAATAGACTGGGGGAGATGGGATCTCCCTGCTGCTGCCCACAGGTTCTCTTAAAGAATCCATAGGTCTTTCCTAAGAAGGAAACCACCATCCATGGGGCGCTAAAACACTTAAAGATAAGATCAATTTATTTATGGGAGAATACCACAGTCACGAGCACTATGTTAATGAAGTTCCACTCAATATGGTCATATGCTTTGCTCATATCAAGTTTAATCACCACATTGGATCCATGAATCTTAATGTTGATGTCTCTCAACACTTCCTGTGCCAATTCTACCACTCCATGGATGGACATGCCCATCACGAAACTATGTTTTTCAATGGATAGCCATCCAGGAAGATGCCCATACAACATTGAATTGATGATGCTCACCATGATCTTATAGGGGAAGTTACACATGCTTATTGTTCTATAATCTTCAAGGGAGGATGGGTTATTGATTTTGGTAATGAGCACCATGGTGGAAGCGGAGGCCACCCGCGGGAGGCTCCCTTTTCTAAAAAAAATCCTATATCGCAGCAGTAACATCACCCTTAACAATGTCTCAAGCATACCAAAAAAACACACTTGGGAAACTATCGAGGCCTGGTGAACTGTCTGGGTTGAGACTCCACATGGCCTCCTGGATATCTTCCTCCTCTAGTAGCATTTCCAGCCTTTCATTATCCCCGTGCGAGACCAAGTAGGGAACTTCTTCCCAGAGCTATGCATCTCCTGTGGCATATCCATTCGGCATTTTCAGAATGGGGCTGAATTGGAGGTCCTAAAAAACATCAATGCAATACCCCCTATTATATATATGTCGTCGGTAAAAGTGACTTGATGGGGTGACTTTGTTCTCTGATTCAAGCATGGAAAATGGTTGAATTCTTGTCACCCTCATGCAACCAGTTGATCCTGGATCTCTCACGAGCCATTCATTGCTACTTGAGAATAATTTGGGCCCAGTTATCTTTTTTCTCCACAAGGTCATAAAACATCAAATCACTCCACTGCTCCTCTAGTTTAGTTTCCATGCTCTCTATATTTTGTTCCAGAGTCTCCAAATTCTGGCCTCCTATAGGGAGACATTTTGACCACTCCTATAGTCTGAGTTTTAGCCTATGAAGCTTATTATGGATGGATACCCAGGTATGCCCATGGGATGGTTCCCCCCATGATTCACTAATAATCCATTTGTATTCTGGATATCTAGTCCAGAAATGGTAGAATCTGAACTTCTCCTTGGAAGCCTTTCATTGGGACAACATGATTTGCAAGGGATAATGGTCTGAAATACCATTGGCAATCTTCTTCACATTGAAATTCAGAAACAAGGAGATTTCATTGATGTTCTGTTGGAACGGGTCGATCCGACTCCAGCATTGCCTACCGCCCTTCTGGTTGTTGCACCAGGTGTAACAGTCACCCGAGTATCTCGTGTCAATAAGACCCGCATCCGCCATGAATTGGACGAATTCTAAGCATGCCTTCCATGAGAAAGATCCTCTTCCATTATTTTCCTTAGGATCTGAGATAATGTTGAAGTCCCCTCCCACCAGCCACAGGAGGACATCTGGGTCAAAAGTATTTAGATCTTTCCATAACCGTCTTCTGTTGCTGGAATCACAGCTACCATACAAAAAGAATATGTATAGGCTTTCCCCATCTTTGGTAACTTTTGTAATTATAAGCTGATCTCCCACCTGAATTAAGTACACCAAGATCTCCTTCTTCTAGAATACCCAAATGTGCCTATTAATAGGGTCCATGTTCATGGATCCATTCATATTTATCCTACATAAAAACTCATTAATCTTGACTGGGTCCTACTTGTGTTCGAGGACCACCCCAATAAGAGCCTTTTTCCTCTTGATATCTAAAGCAAGGATATCTAATTTCACTCAAACCCCAAGGCCCAGGGCGTTGAAAATTATTATGGGTAACATTTAGATTTTAAGTGGTCCAACTTTGGCCCCAGACACCATGGTTGATTTTCCATGGGATATAGAGCTCTCTTGATGTTGCCTTAATCTGAATCATGTACAGATGCCCGAACATTAGCCGGGGGTATTAGAACCTGGTGAAGACAATTGGGGAGATGGTTTGAGGGATTTTCCTCTAACAAGGCTGGGAGTGGCTAGTACTACCGTGCCTGGCTCCTCTTGAGGGCACTCTAGAAGCTTGGGTCCATCACACTCAGCTAGAAAGGAAACTGTTCTTGAAACCAGCTCCTTTGAATAGGCAGGTCCGACCTCAGCAGCAACCTCATCTTCTGTCTTCCTAGATGGGAGTACTGAGAGAGGGGGAAACAACTCCATAGACACCACGTGGAGTGTGGGGGTCCTTAAAACTTTCACCATCATACTTACCTTTGAGAAAAGGTGTTTGGGGTTCAGAAGAGAGACCATCGATGTAGGGATTTTGGGGGGGGGATACTGGTCGAGAAAAGTGAAACTAAGTCAAAAAACTGATCATCCACTCTATCTGGGGCCCTCCCGACTATTGAAAGGGGAGGGTCAGTTGATACGAGCACCACTTCCATGGGAGCAGCCCTAGGAGAGACAGGCTCCACACCACCCGCTGAGGACAGAACATGGGGACCTCTAGAGGCCATCCCTTGAGCATGTCCTCGCTCGCCTTGCCTTCTTTTTCTACACTCCTATAGCGAGTGACACTATAGGGTAAAGGAGGAGAAATACCTGGGAGAAACCTTGAAGGAGACATCTTGAATCCACACCTCCGAGTTTTGCACCTTTAGGGAGATTCGTTCCAGGGGAGGGGTAGATATGTCGAGCTCCACAAAGATCCATGCAATATACAAGTCCTTGCCATGGTAGGTACGATCATCTATGTGTAGAAAGCCACTGAGGGAGTCACCAATGTCCTTCAGCATTAAAACATTATAGAAAGGAAGATGAAGACGAGGGAGACACACCCACACCACCGCTTTGGGGCTCTCTTTCCCCTCGTGTGCATCCATCGACCAGTGAGCAAATTAAACTTCCACCGTCCAAAAGACCACTGATCTTTGCACCAAGATAAGATGAAATCCAACTGTGGATCCAAGACCAAGAAGAAGGTGTGCCGATGAAAAGGGGAGATCTTCGTCCGAGCAAGCAGCCCCTAGGAGTCCACAAATCTTTTGAAAATTGGAAGGGGCGGTTTTGATGCACAGGAAAGGGCCACCAAAGTCTACTTCAGTCCATCCACCGCATCCTCAAATGCTTTCATGGAAACCTCAAGTAATAAAATAGATCCCTCCCTTGACACCGTTGAGGAAACTGGGCGAGCGTCTGGGAAGCATGCCCGCCGAGATCCTGAGCTGGAAACTGCCTCACTGAAGGAGAGATTCAGCTGACACCTTCTAGAAGGCGAATCTAAGCAAGAAAACGAAGGCACCACTAGGGGACATGGATCCAGAACCCGAGAGGCAAGGGGAGAAGGGGTCGGCAAGAGGGGAGTAGGGTGTAGGCCAGATCCAAGCTCCACTAGAAGTGAGGGGACCCCTGAAGACCGGGAAGAGGAAGCCATAACGACTGAACAATTTGAAATGGCTGGCAGCACATACCTCACATTCTCCCCATTCAGATCCATTGTCCCAAATTCTATTGTATCCACATGACAAGAATATTATATTGGTGTTACTCTATATTCCAAAAATGGAATATAAAAAACTCATTACATTAGATGGGTGAGATGCATTCAACTCATCCCATTTGAGTTGATACAATAAAACATATGAGGGCTAATGATAAAGAAATATATGAATTAAGATAAACACTTTAGTTCCTTTATTGATAATTTTATTCATGTTTAATGTATTATGTTTTTAAAGAAAAATTTATAATATCTCAAATAGTTTAATACTTTTAATAGAAGTGATAAAAAAGACTGTGAATATTCTATGAAGAATATTCAAACTGATAATTTTGTAAAATATACAAATGAGAAGACTAAATATTATCTTGAAAAGCATTTATTATTTCACAAGTTTAGTTCACCTTACACCCCACAACAAAATTATTTTGTTGAAATAAAAAATAGATAACTGGTTGAGATGGAATGAACTATGTTGATTGAACATGATAATTCTCAATAATTTTGGTGGTAAGATATTAGAGTAACAGTTTATATAAAGAATTTATTCTTTTATAGGATAGACTCAGATATGAAAAATTATGAGAAATATTTCAAAGAAACACTATGTTCAAAGTACATAGGGGTATTTGGTTGTCCTTTCATTATCACGGTTAAAGGTGAGAATCATGGGATATTTGATTAGAGAGGTTCTAATGGAATATTTCATAGATATCCTTCTAATAGGTGATGACATATATTCTATAATAAATAAATATGATTTTTTTTCAACTCAATAAATGTGATAGTTATTAAACACTCTAATAAGTAAAATTCATACTAAATTATATATCTAATTTGATGTAAAGATGAAATAGTTATAGTTAAAAACATGAAAATGTTTTTAATGGTTGTAATAATGTTGAAGATATTTGAGATAATAATTTTAACTCAACTATATCAGGTGATAGGTAATAATTACATTCATATAATCCTAGGTTAAGGAAGAATGTGTAATTCTAATAAAAATATTTGATATCAATAATATTTGGTTCAAAACAAGAAAACATCGAGGTCAGTATCACATACTTATTTGTATTCATAGTTTGAACCAGAAGATTTTGATGAATCTTTGAAGCATCAAAATTGGACTGATTCCATGTATGAAGAGATGGAACAGATTGAGTAAATGATTAGTGGTAACATATACCCAAAACAAATAATAAGAATGTGATTGGTACAAAATGGGTCTTCCAAATGGATATCAAGTCACATTTTTTTAACAGATATCCCTATGAAGCATTTTATATTAAACAACCATGTATCTTTATTTTTGGAAATGAAAAAATATATCTATGTAAGTTGAAAAAGGATTTGTATAGATTGAATCAAACATCGAGAGATTGGTATTCTAAATGAAATGCTTTATTAAGGAATTTGAACATCAATAACGGAACACTTGACAGTAACCTATACAAAAAATAAAAGAAATGGGTTTTCCTCATTGTGATTATATATGTTGAGCATATTAGATTTGAAAGGAATTATAAAGAAATATATAAATTGTTTTCATAGGAGACGAATAATTTATTTGAAATTTCCATGCTAGGATTATGAATTACATTATTTTATTATAAATATCTCAAAAGAATAAATAATTTTTCTTATATCAATAGATGGATGTTTTGTAAATTTTGAATAAGTTTGTCACAGAAGATTCAAAACTTGTTTCCATACCTATTTTAGGGGCAACTAAGTTGTAAAAAGATGACAAAAGTAAATAGGTTGAACCTAAAGAGTTTATAATGTTTTTGGGAATCTTGTTGTGTCTAATAACTTCAAGAACAAATATATTGTATGAAGTTACATTATTTTCTTGGTATCAATGTTCTCCAAAAGAATATCATCTGCTGTCTAAATAAGGAATTCTCATATATTTTATACACAAAACTGATTCTGGAATACAATGTAATATCTGAGAAAAGGTTCATCTATTTTCTTATATAAATACAGATTGGATAGGTTGTGTTGGTTAAAGAAGATCTACATCAAGTGTAATTTACTTTTTGGAAGAAATATATGTGAGTTGGAATAAAAAGAAGAAAAGTCATATAACTCTCAGCACCTTAGAAGATGAGAATGCAACTACAACTCAAGATGAAACACAACTTATATTGATGAAGAAAAAATTGGTAGACTTGTTTAGTGATGTAAAGTTTTCTATTCTCTTGGTTTGTGATAATAAAAGTTATATTAATATAACTAATAATCCAATGCAACATTCTTAATTGAATAACACTGATATTAAGTATCACTTCATCAAAGAGAGTGCAGAATGAAATGAACTAAAGGTGGGTTTTCTTCCAACAATATAGAAAGTTATTGATATCTTCACTAAACTATTTTCAAATGAAACATTTCATAAATTATGGTTCATAATTTTTATTCAACTTCCCTATCTTTAAGGATAAGGTATGTTTAATACCTCGAGTGTATTGGTGTTTCTATTTTCGATTATTTTATCTCATTATGAAGCGGGTTTCAGATCTTGTAGTTGGTGGGTCAAGAATTTATATTTTGGAGGATTTTTTATTTGTTTCATGCTTATAATGCATGGTTATTAGTAATTTTGTGCTGCTCATATGGGTGACCAGGTGATTTTGAGGTGTGGAGCACAGCTTGCGCACGGTCTATTAAACCATGTGGTAAGAATGCGGTTGGACTCTATGAGTTCACATTTTCTATTGGAACAGTTTGAGTACAATTTTCTCAACTTTGTGTCTATGTATATGTTACCGTACTAGGGGTTCCTAACCTTGTTAGTGGCTAGTGCATGTTTAGTGCACAATTTGGTATACTGTGTTCAAACTAAGTAGTTCCGTAGTATTTTAAAATGATTTTTTAGGTTTTTATATAGTTTTTTTTATTTTCCTTCATTTTTTCTATCCTTGTCCACCCTAGAGTCACGGAATCCCCTCCCCTTCCTCTCATGCTATTCACCTCCATCCCTCTTGGCCCTCCATTCTTCCAATGACACCACAAGATTTCTTCCAGTTTCTTGGTCGGTTATTCAAGGTAAGCCCTTATATAACACCCCAGGTAAAAAAAATATGAAATCTTTTTATTTATCAATATTTGTGAATAAAATGTTAATATTAATTTAAAGGGAACGCTATTCTCGATGGCATACCCAATATGCAACAACGAGTTTCTTGGAAATCATACGTTACACTCTAATAATAAAAAAATATTCTTTTAAATGGTAGTTAACGCCTGACCGTTGTAATGGTGGGAATGAATAGAAATAACTACAAAATGATTATATATGTTTGTCAAATATTTTTACTTTTACCCAATAAATGTTAGAGGCATAAAATGCGAATGAATCCAATTTTAAGCGTGAATATTCTAATATTCTTTAAAAGGTCGATTAACCGCCTTTTGATGGAGAACCCTTTTTAAATCCACTTGTTGACAATTTTATATGTTATATTGGACCAAATAAATTCCTTTTTTAGAATCGGGATATCAAAATTTACTTTTTGTAGGTTTTTGTTATTTTTTTTATAAAGTCAATTTTTAATGAATAAGTGAAAAATGTTGTATTTTAATTAATAACCACTTTTTAATATAATTTATATATATTATTAGATAATCTTTTGAATTGGTTTTAAAGTAAAATTAGAATATGTTTTTACCATTTAATCCAATTATGGTCATTGGAATTAATTTCACTTTGAAATTGGGCTTAAACTAGTGTCAATCTATTAATATATATTGTTTCTTAAAAACACTCTATTTGTTTTGACAGCGGGAATTAATTATTAAGTTAATTAATGAAATTTATAGGTTTTGAATTTTTTAAAATAGACATCAATTTTGAATTCGGAATATCAAATATAGCTTCGGGTGAATTTTTGGTATTTTTCTGAAAAACATCAATTTTTGATGAATAGTGAAACCACTAGGTCGTAGTTAAAAAACACATTTTTTGTTTAAATGAAACATTACCACTTCTGTGATTTGAATTTTAAAAATCCGATATACATGTTTTTCATTAGGATGTAAAATTTGGTTTAGTGTGATTAAAATAATTTTATGGTGAATAGTAACTTTTAAGTTTTATTAATCGCGATTAAAGGTAATTAGTGTAATTTAAGGTAAAGATAATGTTATAATAATATGTAATTACCCTTACACATGTCCTACCCTTATTTTATGAGTCATGGCGGACCAAGACAATCCATGGGTCAACTTGGGGACCCCATGGAGCCACTTTGGTAGGAAAATGACATTAATAACTTTTTATTTAACGTTAAAATAAAAATGTCACAAACAGGTATTGTTTGACTAAAACAATTTTTTCATGGTGTTATACAAGTCATATTTTTGACTATACATATTAATTAGAAATATATACAGATTTCCTACATCATTATATATTTTTTATAATTTTTATACATTAAATAAATAAATTATTTATGACACCATGATGATGCAGTGATTACCTCTTTAATGAACGATTTAAATAAAATGAAAAGATATAATAAAATATAAGACTTACACTTGTCAAAAACCTATTGTATGGGTGGATTTAGAACCCATATCACCTTACCCTCGAAATATATAATTGTGGGACCTTTAATATCCGAAAATCATTTTATAATAAAGTAACTTTTCAAGACATTCCAAGAGTGCCCCTCCTCCCTCTTATAAAAGGCCCCCACTTGTACCTTCTTACCCACACCTCTCAAACCTTTGGCTCGGCCAAAATATTCTCATTTTATCTCTCCACATCCCTCTCTGAATCCTATAAGCCTCACCTTATGCATAATTCTCCTCAAGAAACCCTTTTGATTTAAACCAAGAGGAGTTACCTGATTTAAAGGTAATGTCCTCTCTTATGTTGTTTTGTTTTATTTTTCTTCTCCAACCCCCTAAAATCCCTTTATTCCACTATTTTGTAACAAAAACAGTTTCTTAAATATACTAGGATTTTTTTATTATTTTTATTTGTGCTATACTTACACACACATCCGTCTAATGGTTAAAGAACATATTGTTTACGTGGATGGCGAATTAATGCCTCACGAAACGATGACTGTTCTATCTTCTCCTACCACCTCTCATGGTGGCCATTATGATGGCACTATATTTATTTATGATATATATTATATTTATTTCCTCTATTTGCTTTTGTATTTTACATTTAAAACATACCTTTATGCTTTGCATGTTGTGCAAATGCGATAATTTCATTTGATGAAGTGTGGACTACCGCCCCCACAAGTGATGTGAATCATTAATTCAATTCATGGAATGTATAAAGAATGAAATTAATGAACATATGTGACCTATATAACATATATATTATACTGGAATTGTAATATATATATATATATATATATATAATTTATTTTTAATTCCATTAAATACGAAAGAGAAATGGAAGAAGCGTTCATGCATACGTACAGCTTACCATCTCCATGAACGGTGCATTTCATTTCATACCTTTAAATGTTATGTAATATTATAAATGAAAGTATATAAAGGATATATATGATATATATTATAACTAAATCTTGAATATAATTTTTTATATAATGGATATTTTACCACATGAACAACTTGTAATTATAACAAGTTTATTTTTGACTCAAGTACCAATGATCGAAAAAAACGACCGTTATTAACTTAAATAATTACATAATGTTCATAACAAGGTAATAAGTGATATAAAAGCAATAATGATCTTGAAAATGTTTATTAAGAAAATATAAATTAACTCTAGTTTATTATTAAAGTATATAAAGAAATGAACAAGACAAGTCGGACTTGAGGTAAGAGATCCTACATTTCTCTTTCATTTTAAGTACTCTCTTTTATGACATTTATTTTAAGATCATATTTATTATGTTTGGGGATGTTATTTTATATTACTAATTATTTAATTTTTATTTTCATATTATGAGAGACACTATGTGATCTCATAAATACATTTTTTGAAGTTTTATGTGGCACTGTTAGGCTGCCGAGTTTTCATAAGGGATTTTTCATCTCACTTTTATTCCCATGGGATTTGTGCTACGTTTTCCACCATTTCTTTTGAGTGGTGTATGTACTTCACATTATTCTACTCTTTTTTTAATATAATTTTTATTATTATTATTTACATCAATTTTGTACAGTCCTTCTTTCATCGGGTGTATGTTTCGAAACTTACCCAAGTTGGTAAAGGAACCTCTCACCCTCCACTTTTTAAAATACTTTTTTAGGTCTTTTAATTTACATATTATTATCTTGGGATATGTTCTTATATATCCTTATTTATTTAAAATTTATTTCCTCTTGATGATATACCCTTTTTTGTCTCATCAACCCGTTTTCTAAATTTTAAAGTGACGCCGTTAGGCTGACGAATTTTTACAAGGGAACTTCATAACCCAATTTCAATTTCTTTGGGTTCAACTTGTAGTTATTGAATATGTCATACTATGAATATGTGTGAATGAACTATGGTTGTTTTACACATAATATTTACTTATATTGGGTGTATTTATATTTTTCAAACATAATTATGAGATTGATTTTTCCTTAATTTAAGGATACCTTCTTTATAAGGGATTTCATCTCATTTTACATTTCTATTGAGACTTTATTGTTGTCATGCTCCAATTCACTCTTATATGGTGTATATACTATCCTTTGGCATATTATATCATGAATCCATTTATTCTCATGATATTATAAAGTTCTGATTAAATGTTATTCCTCAATTATTTGTATTCAAGTGTCTCTCATTTTGTTAAAAACACTTTAACTAAAATATCGTTTTAAATGTTTTAATGATTTATTCTTATAAATATTTCTCATTAATATCCATGTTTTTTAAAATGATTTTTAAGGATTTATTTATGTGGATATTAATGGTTTAAAATGTTAAAAGCTTCAAAGTGGTATATGACTCCGTCTCAATCTCCTTTCATTGAGGCATATTTTGTTTTATACACAACTTTCTTTTATACATTGTATAAACCCCTTTAAATTTAATTTTATTCAAAAGGAATCTTTTTACACAAAGTGTTTTACTAAACTACAATAGGGAATGATTTTACATATGCGGCGACAACGACTTCTCCGCCGCCGTGACCATTATTTGAGTTTCGGCTTCCACTACAAGCCATACCCTTTTTTTTAAAATTAAAAATAAATACCATGTGTTACTTTTCATTTATTTTGGTATTGAAAATGGTTTTGATAATGTTTTGATTATATCAATGTGTTTTGATATCTTTTGATTGAAATGTGGAAATGTTATGTTTTCTTTATACATGCTTTATGTGATACGATTATGTTATGGTTCTTGGGAATTGTTTATGAAGACAAGTGGTTCCATGATAAACTAAGGGCAGGTGAGCCCGATATAGTTATCCAATGAATTGGGTAATGTAAAGGATTTAAACACTAAGGTTTCTCCGAAGAGATTTAGGGAATATAATTTGGTGGGTATTCCAAACGTAACCATGAGGGTTACTCCATACGTAAGAATGTTATGAATGCCTCAAGTTACCTTTATGTCTTATGATTTCTATGAGTTATTCCTAAATCTTATGATTTAATGAGGTATGTTAAAGTGCTTATGTTTTATGAGTAAAGTATGATTTCATTGATTCGTATGTATACATGGACTAATGTTTTCTTTCCGTATTTTTATAACCCTTACTGAGCTTTTTATGCTCATCCCACGTTTTTGAAATGTTTTCCACATGACATAAAGTGGAATACAGTCAAAGATGGGTTCAAAGAAATGTCATGATGTCCAAAACATGGAACTAGACATGACAATTTTGTTCTAGAGATTATTTTTTTGTGAAAAAAATGGAAACTGAGTAGATGTGTCTACCTTGTAATCTTTGAGATGTAATAGTTATTTCCTAATTCTCTAAAACTCTAATCCTGAAAAGTTCCTCAATGTGAATTATTCATTTAATTAAAGAATATGTAATTTACTAAGGGCGAGTCCTTATAGTTGGTATCAAAGGTCAGTTTAGATAACTTTAGAGGTTAGAGTTTTATTTAAGCATAACTGACAGGTTGTGTATAACTACAATGGTTGTTATATTAGATAGAGTCATTGTTATTTATGAATGTTGGAATGAATTTTAGATAACATGGATAATTATATCATAGTGATTATCTTCCTCTTTAGTACATGATGATTTTATTGATATACTCACAGTGACCTTTTTGGTTTTAGTAAATGGATGGATCTAGAAGGCACCAAAGTGACAATGGGTTTGAAGGAAACTGTGGTGGTTCTCTGATTAAGAGACTGGATGAAATGGGGGATTCAATGAGAAATCTCATAGTTATTATAAACCAACTATTAGGAGTCATGATCAACCACTTGAACCTTTGTTAGTTCTCTAATGCATCATGTACGAGAGAACCAACTCGATGTGGAAGTTTAGGTAATAATAATAAAGGTAACCATTAGGGTTTATATGATCCTTACTTTTGAGGAAATTATGTATTACTATATGTTATGATGGAATATGAACGACATGAGATAAACATGAGGTTAAATTATGTTATGGTTATTTTTGGAGATTTTATCACTTTTTGGGGAATGTTATAAGAATTATATAGTTTTGGAAAAAGGACAACACGTAGACTGTGTGACAACCTGTCGTGTCGGACGAAGCTACGAGAATCGAACCCACAACCAAAGTGTGACTGGTATTTATCGCCTACCACTGGACTACGTGAAGTCCCTGGTTAGTTTGACTAATTATTTTTAGTTATATTATCTTATGAATCTAGAATAAGTTGATTTTGGGTTATCTATGGAAATTATTAACCTATCATGGATGATATGTGATTAGGTTAATTACTTTTCAGTATGAGACTTTACGAGTAACTGAGGTTATTTGGAGATAAATGTTAAGGTTTTTCTTGGAAGACTATGTAATTAAAACCTTTAGAGATTTTGGTTTCAATCTTAGTTATGATTAATTTGAATAATTTTATGGATATATGTTTATGGAATGGTGTTTTTTGAACTTTGGGTATTGTTTGACAAATTTTAGAGATTAAGAATAGATTTTTTTTATAAAGGATTATCCTTTTTGGGTATTATCTGATCCTGTACTAACCTTTTTGGTTTTGGTTTTGGTTAAGGTCTAAAGACATGGGAAGTATATAGTTCCTTTTTTGGATTAGGTTATCCTATAGAAGTTTATTATAGTACTCTTAATGTGAACAACTATTCCTAAATACTCGTATTTTGGAGAAAATATGAGTTTGTGTAATAAATCTAGTAAAAGTTGAAAGTCAACATGACAAGTAAGTATTTTTCCTTATGATTTAGTTAAGATCATCAATAAATTACTCAATGAAAAGTAACTTAAAACTAAAATTTTGTTTGTTAAATTTTCCTACCGGGGAATCAAATACCGTTTAACCCATTATAAGTTTGTGATTTTCTGGTGGTAAACATTCTCCTAAACATGTTTTCTATCACTCTCCCTTAGAACATGACCCTTTTTTTCTTCCATATCCATGTTTTCCTACATGGAATCCTAGTATGGGTTAACTCGGTTGACCTTTGTACTTCTCTTTCTTTATTTTAAAGTGATTGTTTTACCGACTCTTGTTCCGATGTGGGACTTTCAATGAACTTTTCGAGCCTAATTTTAAAATTGTGAGGACGCAATTCCCAAAATGTGGGAAGGATGTAACACCCCAGGTAAATAAATAATATGACATTTTTATATTTATCCATATTTGTGAATAAAATGTTAATATTACTTTAAAGGGAATGTTATGATCAATGGTGTACTCAATACACAACAACAAGTTTCTTGGAAATCTTATGTTGCACTCTAATAATAAAATAATATTATTTTAAATGGTAGTTAATGCCTAGCCGTTGTAATGGCAGGAATGAACAGAACTAACTACAAAATTATTATATATGTTTTAAAAATATTTTTACTTTTATCCAATAAATGTTAGAGGCATAAAATGCGAATGAATCCAATTTTAAGCATAAATATTCTAATATTCTTTAAAAGGTCGATTAACCGCCTTTTGAAGGAGAACCCTTTTGAAATCCACTTGTTGACAATTTTATATGTTATATTGGAAAAAATAAAATTCTTATTTAGAATCGGGATATCAAAATTTAATTTGTGTAGGTTTTTGAAATTTTTTTGATAAATCAATTTTTAATGAATTAGTGAAAAATGTTGTATTTTAATTCCAAACCTATTTTTAATATAATTTATTTATATGATTAGATAATTATTTGAATTTCTTTTAATGTTCAATTAGAATATATTTTTACCATTTAATCCAATGGTTGTCATTGGAATTAATTGCACTTTGAAATTGGACTTAAACTAGTGTCAATAATTTAATAGATATTGTTTCTTAAAAACACGCTATTTGTTTTGACAGCGGTAATTAATTATTAAAGTAATTAATGAAACTTATATGTTTTTAATTTTGTAAAATAGGAATCATTTTTGAATTTGGAATATCAAATATATCATAGGGTGAATTTTCGTTATTTTTCTGAAAAACTTCAATTTTTTATGAATAGTGAAACCACAAAGTGGTAGTTAAAAAACTGATTTTTCGTTTAAATGAAATATTACCACTTCTGTGATTTGAATTTTAAAAATCTGACATACATGATTGTCATTAGGATGTAAAATGTGATTCAATGGAATTAAAATAATTTTTTGGTGAATAGTAACTTTTACGTTTTATTAATCGTGATTAAAGGTAATTAGTGTAATTTACGGTAGAGATAATGTTATAATAATATGAAATGACCTTTACGCATGTACTACCCTTATCGGATGAGTCATGACCGACCATGAAAATCTATGGGTCATCTTGGGGACCCTATATAGCCACTTTGGTAGGAAAATGACTTTAATAACTTTTTTATTTAAAGTTAAAATAAAAATGTCACAAACATGTATTGTTTTACTAAAACAATTGTTACGTGGGGTTATACTAGTCATATTTTTGACTATAAATATTCATTAGAAAGATAAAAATATTTCCTACGTCATTAATTTTTTTTTATAATTTTTAGACATTAAATAAATAAATTTTTTTTGACACCGTGATGATGCAGTGATTACCTCATTAATGAATGATTTAAATAAAATGAGATCATATGGTAAAATATAAGACTTAAATTTTTAAAAAACCTATTGTATGGGTGGATTTATAACACTAATCACCTTACCCTCGAAATATATATTTTTTTGACCTTTAATACCTGAAAATCATTTTATACTAAAGTAACTTTCCAAGACATTCCAAGAGTGCCCCTCCTCCCCCTTATAAAAGGCCCCCACCTCTACCTCATTACACACACCTCTAAAGCCTTTTTCTCGACCAAACTCTGATAATTTTATCTATCCACATCCCTCTCATCATCCTAGAAGCCTCACCTTAGGCAGAAAGCTCTTCAAGAAACCCTTTTGGTTCAAACCAAGAGGATTTACTCTATTTAAAGGTAATGTCATCTCTTATGTTCTTCTGTTTTATTTTGATTCTCCAACCCCCTAAACTCCTTTTATTCCTCTATTTTGTAACAACAACAGTATATTAAATATACTAGTATGTCTTTATGAGAAGTATTTGAGCTATATTTACACACACCTCCGTCTAATGGTTATATTACATAATGTTTCCGTGGATGGCGAATTACTGCCTCACGAAACGATGATTGTTCTATCTTCTCCTACCACCTATCATGGTGTCCATTATGATGTAAATATATTTATTTATGATATATATTATATTTATGTCCTCTCTATTCTTCTGTATTTTACATTTAAAACATACCCTTATGCTTTTTATGTTGTGAAAATGCGATAATTTCATTTGAGAAAGTGTGGACTACCGCCCCCTCAAGTGATGTGACTCATTCATGCAATACATGGAATGTATAAAGAATGAAATTAATTAAAATATATGAAATATATAACATATATATTATACTGTAATTATAATATATATATATCTCTCTCATTTAGTTTTATGTCCATTAAATGCTAAATAGAAATGAAAGTAGCGTTCATGCGTATGTACGCCTTACCATCTACATGAACGGTGCATTTCATTTCTTACCTTTAAATGTTATGTAATATTATAAATGAAATTATATACTGGATATATATGATATATATGATATCTAAATCATGAATATAATTCTGGATATAATGGATATTTTACCACATGAACAACTTGTAATTATAACAAGTTTATTTTTGGCTCAAGTACCAATGATCGAAAAAATGACCGTTATTAACTTAAATAATTACATAATGTTTATAACATGGAAATAAGTGATATAAAAGGAATAATGAACTTGAAAAATGTTCTTAAGAAAGTATAAATTAACTCTAGTTTATTATTAAGGAATATAAAGAAATGAACAAGACAAGTCGGACTTGAGGTAAGGGATCCTGCCTTTCTCTTTATTTTTAAGTACTCTCTTTTATGTCATTTATTTTAAGCTCATCTTTATTATGTTTGGGGATTTTCTTTTATATTCCTCAATCTTTAATTTATATGTTAATATTATGAGATAACCATTTTGATCACATAAATCCATTTTTGGAAGTTTTAAGTGGCGTCGTTAGGCTGCTGAGTTTTCGTAAGGGATTTTTCATCTCACTTTTATTCTCGTGGGATTTATGCTACGTTTGCCACCATTTCCTTTGAGCAGTGTATGTAATGAACATTATTATACTCTTTGTGTAATATAATTTCTTTTATGATTATTTACATCAATGTTGTATAATCCTTCTATCATGGGGTGTACGTTTCAAAATTTACCCAAGTTGGTAAGGGAACCATTCACCCTCCTCTTTTTAAAAGAATTCTTTTGTTATGTATTTTAATTTACATATTATTATGTTGGGATATGTTATTATATATACTTATTGATGTAAAATTTATTTCCAAGTGATTAGGTACCCTTTTTGTCTCATCAACTCGTTTTGTAAATTTTAAAGTGACGTCGTTAGGCAGTCGAATGTTTATAAGGGAACTTCATAACCCAATTTTGATTTATTTGGGTTCAACTTGTAGTTATTTAATATGTCATCCTATGAATATGTGTGAATGTCCTCTGGTTGTTTTACACTTAATACCCACTTATATTGGGTGTATTTATATTTTTCACACATAATTATGAGATTGATTTATCCTTAATTTAAGGATACCTTCTTTATAAGGGATTTCATCTCATTTTACATTTCTATTGAGAATTCATTGTTGTTATTCACCAATTCACTCTTATATGGTGTATATAATATCCTTTGTCATATTATATCACGAATACCTCTATTCTCATGATATTATAAAGATATGATTAAATGTTATTCCTCAATTATTTGTATTTAAGTGTCTCTTATTTTGTTAAAAACTCTTTAACTAAAATATCGTTTTAAATGTTTTAATGATTTATTCTTATAAATATTTGTCATTAATATCAATGTTTTTGAAAATGGTTTTTAAGGATTTATTTACATGGATATTAATGGTTTAAAATTTTAAAAGCTTTAAATTGGTATAGGGCTTCTTCTCAATCCCCTTTCATTGAGGCATATTTTGTTTTATACACAATATTATTTTATACGGTGTATAAACCCCTTTGAATTTTACTTTTATTCAAAAGGAATCCTTTTATATGAAGTGTACTACTAAACGACAATAGGGAATGTTTTTACATATGCGGCGACAACGACTTCTCCGCCGCCATGCCCATTATTTGAGTTTCGGCTTCCTCTACAAGCCATACCCTTTTTTTTAAATGAAAAATAAATACCATGTTTTACTTTTCTTTTATTTTGGTATTGAAAATTGTTTTGATAATGTTTTGATTATATCAATGTGTTTTGATATCTTGTGATTGAAATGTGGAAATGTTATGTTTTCTTTATTCATGATTTATATGATACAATTGTGTTATGTTTCTGGGGAATTGTTTATGAAGACGGGTGGTTCCATGACAATCTAAAGGTGGGTGAGCCTGATATAGCTCTCCAATGCATTGGGTAACACGAAGGAGTTAAACTCTAAGGTTTCTCCAAAGAGATTTAGGGAATATACTGTGATGGGTATTCAAAATGTAACCATGAGGGTTACTCCCTACATAAGAATGTTATGAATGCCTCAAGTTACCTTAAAGTATTATGATTTCTATCAGTTATTCCTAAATCTTATCATTTAATGAGGTATTTTAAAGTGCTTATGTATTATGAGTAAAGTATGATTTTATTGATTCATATGTATACATGGACTAATGTTTTCTTTCCATATTGTTATAACCCTTACTAAGCTTTTTATGCTCATCCCAAGTATTTGAAATGTTTTCCACAGGTCTTAAAGTGGAATAAGGTCAAAGATGGGATCATGGAAATGTCATGATGTCTAAAACATGGAACTAGACATGACACTTTTGTTCAAGAGTTTATTTTTTTGTGAAAAAAATGGAAACTGAGTAGATGTGTCTACCTTGTAATCTTTGAGATGTAATAGTTATGTCCTAATTCTCTAAAACTCTAAACCTGAAAAGATCCTCAAAGTGAATTATTCATTTATTTCAAGAATATGTAATGTACTGAGGTCGGGTCCTTATACCTTATCTCCATGTTCTCCTTCAATTTGGATGATTTCCCCTATCCCCTTCCCCTAGTTCCATTAAAACAAACCCTAGGTCAAAGGTGAATATTATTTTTGGTTCCTTCTTATGTTGCTAGGGTATGCAATGGCTCTCTCAGGCCATCCTTGTTCATATTCCAGCATCCTCCATCAAAGACGAAGTGGTTTGGTTCATTTTATTTTTCCTTCACTACATTAGGTAGTATTTCATCTATTGTTTAGGCTAACCCAATTTTATTTGGGGTCTTTTGGTGATTTTGAGTCCCTTGTGTTATTTGTAGTGTGTTTTGGTCATCCTTGAGGTGGTTCGAGTCTCTAGAGTCAACTAAAACTTACATGCATATGAATAGGTAGGAATATAAATATTTAAGTCCCTATATATATATATTTAATCAAGGTGGTATGAATGTATAAAATTGGTCTAGATGTGCTTATGTATACATATGAAAAATCCATATGTGTGTACGTGTAAATGGGTATATTTATATACAAGAATAAATGTAAGGATCCACTTGTATATATTCATGGACATGAAAATATGTACATAGGGGATATGTTTCCTTATGTATATTAGATGTATCATATGCTTAGAGGCAGGTAAGAGAAGCTTTGAATGGTCACTGATGAAAGCGTTATGTGCTGAAGTGCTTCGGCTTGATCATGTTCTCCTTGAGGAAGGTGTTACTATGATAATCATTTCCCTTTGGAATTATAATATGGTTGCGCCTTTTTAAATTACCTTTTATGAAATTTTAGATATATGGATATCCTTGTAATGTTTTGAAACCATTTCAGTGTGTTTTGTACATGGCATAGTTGGTTTTTCATGTGCAATCAGTGTTCATGTTTTCAAATGGCATGTTTAGTTATAAAAAGATTTTATTAAATGAATTTGTGACTTGTTGACATGGTTTTGAGAAGTGGGTGATGGGTTTTAAATGGGTTTTAAAACATTTTATATTTTCACCTAGTTAATGTTAGGTTTTATGGGGAATTTAGACATAAATTTAGGTGGTGAATTCAAATGACTTAAAAAGGGGTTCTCAGTTTTATTTCCAATGGTGATTCAAAATGTGTGTGCGACTTACCTCTTTTCCAAAATTCCTAGTTTTATTATTTAAAGGTATTTTTACAGATATGAAAAGTGAATATGTTTGGTTTTTTTTCAGAGGGTAACTTGAGTTGTTTTATGAAATGAAAGATTTTGTTGACCCTCTTGCAAAGTTTTAAATAGTGTTTAATGAAAGTGTGATAGAATAATGGCCTTTTTACATGTTTTTAATGTTTAAAGAAGAAATGCCTTATGTGAGGGTGAACTTGATATTCTTTAAAGGCTTGGGTTCTTCCTTTATATAGAGTGGGTGAATTTCATTATGCTGTTGAACATGGTTTTGAAATTGGTTTTTACACATTCTTCATGTTTGACAAAAATTACAATGAGGGTTTTCATTGTGAAATGAATTTGATCCTTTGGATTTATGCCAAATGTTTTTTTTATGTGGGTTCCCTTTTTTGTTCAATGAATTTCTCTGTTTAAATGGGTGTTTTGGTTTTATAATTTGAAAGTTTAGTTTCTAATGACTTATGTGGTTGTTCTTCGAAGTGTTTATGGTTCCCTTTGGAATTATGCCTAAAATTTCATATTTTTTTAAAAAGGGATTTCAAAATGTATATGATATAATTTAACTCCCATTTGGAACTTATGATGTGATGTGGTTGACCCCTGATGAACCCTCGAGTATTTAGTTGATGATTTTTTATCCATGTGATTAATGTTTGTGATGTGATAAATGGTTGAGGATGGTTGGGAAAGTCATTACAAATCATGGATAGATTTATGGAATGATATATATATATTGATCAAATAATAAAATGAAACCCTCAAGATCCCTTTGGATGAATGGAGGATTTCAATGTTGGGATAGAGGCATCTCATTGGGTGTTCTATGTTCATGAACTTAGGTTCATGTAGTTAAATATGAAAATGGGGTAACATAAGGGGTCTAACCTAGGGTTTTTTTGATTAACATGTTAACATGGGTTTATGAAAGGAAATTGTGATAATTGGGTTTAGTTGGTCTGTTTGTAAATGAAATTTATGTTAATTGTTCCTAATTGATTTCATGGAATGAGAGAGTGTTTGGTATAATGTTAATGGATGAATGAGAAATGATTTTCAAATTGTAATGTGCATAAGGGTTATCGAATGAGAATGATTTATGTATTGATGAATTATTAATTTTTAGTTTTAGGTTATTGTTTAAATATGGTTTTGAATTGATATATGTGGTAAATTGTTAAAGAATCGTGTGAACATGGCTTGGGGTGTGGGATAAAGGATAAAGGCTCATCCAACAGGTCAGGCTGGACAAAGGCTCTAAACCCCACCAATAGAATTCATGGGTTAGGGAGTTAGACTGAGGCTATATACCTCTAAATGATTCATTATATTATACCACTTGGACCGATGCTCTAAGGTAAGTGTGATAGACTACCCAAACTTATGCTCCAAGGTAAGTGTGATAGACTACTTGGACTGATGATCCAAGGTAAGTGAGATATAAATATTGTGAAATGTTTCTTCTGTAAGATATGTAACTTGACTTATCCCATTATTAATAGTAGTTGAATAGGATTGGCCATTGTTAAATTATGGAAATGCCTAATAATAAAAAAATGAATAAAATTATTAATTTGAATATTGTTAGCTAATGGATGCCTATTTATTCTCATTTACCTTATCATTCCTTTATTATATGATCCATGTTTCTTAACTTGTGTCCTAGAGGTTGGGATGATTGGACATCGTGTTTCAGATCACTTCGGGTCTTGCTTCCTGGTATGGATTTTTTGTTTTCATGATGTATTTCATAGTGTCATGTTTGATATGGTTTAATGAGGTATGTTATGCCCATTTTTTGTTCATTGAGTACACTTTGATGATTATGTCATCTTTTTCCACGCCTTGTTGGATATTTGATCATGTTGTAACTAAGTGGCCCTGGTCATTTATTTGAACCTTTTTAGAAATTTTTTAAAGAGATTTTTTGTAATATCCTAACCCCAATTTCCTGAAGCAGGTGCATTATTTAATTACACTATCACAATTTTAATAAATTCATATCCTAAAGGACTAGGTAGTTTTGTAGTTTTGGATAACTAGATACACACATAAGTTCAACATTACAACTTGAAATAAAGTAAAATAAAATTTTTCTATTAGTAAAACCCAAACTTCCTAGATTATCCATGAAAGTCATTCATAAAACCCTTATTTGAATCATAGGGAAATATAAAACATAAAAAAGGGATGATATTATAATCATAGTAAGGGTAAATAATACAGTGTAAGTAATTATAAACATAAAAACTAGGCATGATGTATAACTAAAAACAAATTCCTTTCAAAATAAACTTGATTATAATATGGAAGGAATAAGATACTGATTAAAAAATTCCATAAAACATGTTAATGGATATTATACTAGTCGAATAATCACATAAACAATCAATATTTAGTTTTATAATGAGGAAATTCATAATTACAAACACCATAATCATTCTATCATCCTGCGAAGTCTGTTGTAAAATTGGAAAAATTGACATTTCATCTATGCATAATCATTCTATCAGGGCCTCTTTCCAAGACCATACATAAACAGGCTAAAATTAAAACTGATTTTTCTCATGAGACCTAACGATGCATCGAGAGGGTATAATGGGCCCCAACCATCACGTAATATGTACAATTAATTCCTCATACTAATAGGGATAACATAAAAAACATATACATTCATATTGAAACTAACATATGAAATGTAAACAACTTTCGCCAATCACTAAATATGAGCACTGACCATTCAGAGTAATATGATGAATGGAATCAGATAACACATCCATAGTAAAACTAATCATAAATCATTAAATAAAATATGGTAGATGATATCATAAAACATTAATACCAATTAAACATAAGTATCAATAAGAGTTTTGAAATTGTATCTAAAAATCTTATAAAATCACCGAGTAATTCACAAGAGAAATTCTATTTTAATTTGAAAAGAATAGTTATTTTAAAAAAATCATTGTAATAAAAAAAAATTGATCCAAGATGGATTTTTTCATATTAAAATAATTATTTTAGAAAAATAATTGTGTCTAAAACATATTATATAGTGCATTTGAAAATATGCATGAATTCAAGATGTTCATTTGAAATGGGCTTGTTTATCAGGAAGAATTTTTGAAAGACCCTTTTAAAACATGTAAAACCCCATAAAAGAAATAATGATTCTGATTGGTACACATATATTAAACCTTAAAAAATTTTATGAGAGGTACATAATAATAATTAATAATTTAATTAAGTTAAGTAGATAATATGATTAAACCGAAAGAAAATTGAGGTTTAGGTAGAAAACCCTTAACTTATATCCAAACGTGTTCTGCACCTGACCATAAATTAATGTATAATAAAATAAATCCACTAATTATTTAATTCATAACATTTTATAAATGTATTTGATTCATTATAGTTTTATAAAGTTCATATAAGTCCTTATTTATAAGTTATATGATTAAATTTCGTCATTCTAGAGGGGTTGTTTCCTTGATTTCATGACAAGTTTGCTTGATTATAATAATGGAGTTCATTTAAAATTGGTATAATTTTCTAGAATTGAAAATTCATGTTTAAATTGATAATAAATAAGATAAATGGTTATATTTATCATTTGGTTACATGTTAATAGGGTGAATCGTTAGATAATACATTTATTGATAATCGTTTAGATTATTACGATGGTTATTGATCCTAATGAACTCATTTTTTTATCATTTAGAATTACGTAAAAATGTTACATACAAAACAAAAAAATGGTTACATTAAAATTTTAAAATCTTCATCAACCATTAAAATGGTTTCATGGATAGCCTTTAATAAGAATTTGAAGAACAAAACTTCTTCATCCTCAATGGTTGTAAATTAGCACATCCCAGATGATAATTTCATTTATAAAATAAAAGTTGGAGTGTAAGAAGATTGATAATTATTATTACATTAACATGATATAATTCTAGTATATAGATGATACTGTAGTTATCAAGATCAATTATATAGAAACCTTTAGGAGATAATATGAAAATAAGATAAATTGAAATGAAATTAAATGAAAAAGGAAAAGGATTTACCTCTTGAAATAATCTCCTTGAGAACCTCTTTAAGGGAATGGGTTTTGGTATTTTGGAAATAAAAATGGCTCTTGGACATTGGGAGGGACTAGGGAAAAGTATTTGGGATGAACATTGAGATGCATCAAGGCTATATGAGTGAAGAGAAGAGGGAGTTAGGTGTGGCTTTTATAGTGGAGGAGATGAGGGTTTTACATTATTTTAGTCATTATTTTATTATTTTGGCTTAAGACTATGAATTATCTTGATTCATGTGACTAAAAATAGTGATATGTGCATTTTATTTAGAACCAATTTTCATTTACATTAGAAATAACTCAATAATGATGCATAAATATATGTATTTAGCATATTTTGTAAACTATCGAATTTCACTATTCACAAAATATTCAAGTATTATAAAAAAATGCCAAAAATTCAACATATCCATTTTTAGATGTATAGAATTAAAAAACGAACATCATTTTATAAAAATAATTTTTAAAAATAATAGATATTTAATTTTTAATTAAAATTATTATTTACATGAAAATTTTATATTTTAAATTTAAAAAATATTTTATAATCTATTCGAAAATTAACTGAGGGCTCATAAAATTTTCCTAAAACCATAGGAGATAAATATTTTTTTAGGAATAAATTTTATGAAAATAAATTTGACTAATTTTTGAATTTTAAATTATAATTAAATATTTATTACTCACAAAAATACTAACAGTTAATGATTAATTTTTAAAATATTCACTCCCATTTATATGGTTCTTAAATTTTATTTATACTTACATGGGTGAGGTTACTATTCATAATGGTAAAATACTATTCATAAGGGTAAGTTACTATTCCAAAGGGTAAGTTACTATTCACCAAAAATGTAAGTTGATCCTACCAGAAGTGACAAAATTATGTTCATTAGATAAGTTATAGAAAATTGTTGTTTCATAAAGACTCACTGTTTCCTGCATTAAATATTAAATTTATTTGTAAATTATTGGGGTCATGCATTCTCCCCCCCCCCAAATACAAAAATTTCTTCCTCAAAATTACCAGAATATTACCTTATAAATATATTTGGATAGTTCTTAATCATAATTTTTTTCAGGTTCCCATTTTTCTTCTTACATTTTTTGATTTTACCAAAGTACCTGTTCCATTCGAGTCATCTGATTCCTCAAAACCTATTCATTAGTGTCAAGAATCCAGATAGTCTCTTCATAGTAAGAAAATTTTGGTTCCACAACACATGTTGGGTATGTTATGTACATTCTTTACAATGAAACATGGAACATATTGTGTATGATAGAAATACTAAAATATATTTCCAAACTATAATCCAAAGTTCCATTTCTCTCTAGAATTTCAAAAGTTCCAATGTACTAGGGGATCAGTTTTCATTTCTTTAAAAATCTTATAACACACTTACATTGGGATACATTCAAGAAAATTTGATCTACCTCTTGAAATTACAAAGCCTTACTTTTATTATTAACATAGATCTTTTTCCTAATTTTTGTTGCTTTGATATGAGTTTGTATAGTCTTTACCATTGTTGTTTTTTCCTCCATAAGCTCTAGGCCCACAAGATTCTTTTCAAGATCATCATCCCAATATATTTGTGTATGAAATCTATTTCCATACAATTCTTCATATGGTACTATTTTTATACTATAATAGAAACTATTATTATAGGAAAATTCCACCAAAGGGAAATACTCATTGCACATACCGTAAAAGTCAGGTGAACATTCTCTCAACATGTATTCTAATGTTTGGATTCTCCTTTCTTATTTCCCATTAGTTTGAGGGTGATAATCAGTAATAAATCAAATATTATTTTCCAAATATTTTTAAAGTCTTTTACAGAATTTCAATGGGAATCGTGGATCACAATCAGACACAATTAAGAGAAAAGGTCTATGAAGTCTCACAACTTCATTGATATAGAGTCATAAAAGGTGCTCGAATGGAAAATCCTCCCTTATAGCTAAGAAATTTGATGATTTCATAAGTCAGTCAAAAATTAACCATGTTTCATCATTATTTCATGATGTTTGGGGTAATATAGTGAAAAAATCCGCAGTGATGTCATCCCATTTCCATGTAAGAATAGGTAGAGGTTTCATGAATCCTCTAAGATGTTGACATTCGACCTTCAATTGTTTACAGTTATCTTGATACATAATCTGAAATTTCTTGCTTCATGTGGTCTTACTATAAATTTTCCTTCAAATATCTATATATTTTATTGCTACTAGGGTGTATAGAGAAATTCAAGGTATGGGAACCATCCAATAACTCCCTTTTCATCTCATGTATAGAGGGAGCACATAGACTCTTCCAAAATTTCAGAATTTCATCGTCACACAAGAAGTCAACCAACTTCCTATCATCTACACCACTATTTTTGTTTGAATATTATCACCATCGGATTGAGAATTTTTAATTCATTCCAAAAAATATGGTCAGGTAACCAATTGAAAATATAATCATGCTTGAACTTATTTAATAATTCCCATATTCATATTTAATATATCCATGAATACAAGATAACATTCAATCACCATTTTGTTTACAACTCCATGATCCTTTTAGATCAATGCATAATATACCTTATTTTCCTTTCGTGGGTGGTAGTGTTTGGAAAATCGTAATCCTTGAGTATCTTGAGATGTCACCATTTCCTTATGTTTAGTTCATTCTATGAGAAGATATATTTTAAACACTTTTGATCTGTATATATCTCACACCTTTCTCTATAGTGATAGTGTCTCCATATCTTTAGATAAAATATTACAATTGCTAACTCAAGTTCATGAGTTAGATATTTCAATTCATGAATTTTTTCTACCATGATGTATAGATAATGAGTATATCATTCTTCATAAGGACCCAACCATGTCTTTTCTTTTATACATCACTATAAATCACAAATCCACCATTTCCTGATGGTAGAGTCAGGATTGGATCATTCACTATTCTCTTCTTCAGTTCATTAAAACATTATTCACATTATGTTTTCCTTATGAACTTAACCCCTTTCGAGTAAGCAATGTAAAAGGGTTGGCTAACCGGGTGAAGGTTTGAATTAAACACTGATAATAACCTACTAAACCAATAAAACTATATACCTAGGTTATGTTTGTTGGATTAGGCAATTTTGAACTTCCTTTTTCATTAGAGGGTCAAATAAGATTCCGTCCTTAGAGACAATATAGATAAAAAATATACTGATTGAATAAAAAATTAAAACATTCTAAACTTCCCATATAATTAATTTCATCTAAGAGTATTTAGAATAATTTATAAGTGATTATCATGGTATTCAAAGATTTTGGAGTATACCAGGATATCATCATTAAATAACTTGAAAAAGTCATCAAGATATTCCTTGAAACCTCTATTCATTATATCCATGAAAACAGAGGGCGCATTAGTTAGACCAAAAGACATTACTATAAACTCATAATTCCCATACATAGTTTGAAATGATGTCTTTAAAATATCTTCCTTACTCACGCACAACTAATGATATCTAGATCGAAGGTCAATCTTTGAAAAATATTGGGATCCATGAATTTGATCAAATAAACCATCAATGTGAGGAAGATGATACTTGTTCTTTATCGTAATAGCATTGTTCTAACTGTAGTCATTTCATATCCTCAAATATCCTTATTGAATTTTTGTAAAAAGAATAAGAGATACCCATGGATAAATACTAAGGATAATAAATACATTATCACTAAATTCCTCTAGTTCTTTATTCAATTATACTAACTTTATAGCGTCCATTCTATAAATAGTATTTGATATAGGTCTTGAACTGGGAATTAAGTAATTTGTGAACTCAACTTCCCACTTTAGAGGATACCTAGGGAAATCATCTAGAAACAAATCAATGTAGTCATGCACAATAGGTTCATCCTCAATTTGAATATTCCTTTCGTCATTTATAGATATTGAGTTCACAATCTCCCCAATAATTGCTTTTAGTAGAGATACTAGGCGTGGATCTAGATAAAAATCAGATGATGATGTTTCTGCTCTAAATATAAGGGATTATACATCATTCTTAAAAATTGTAACCTCCTTCTTCTTGTAATAGATTTTTGCATCATAATTTGAATGTAAATCCATACTGAGGATTATATAAAAGTTATTCATAGGTATGATAACATGATCAGAAATTAAATCATGTTCATGTGTCATAGGGGGGACTGATTGAGACATCTTTGTTGCTATGATACATCGGTTATGGGATTTTACTAACAAATACTTTATTAAATAAAATTTGAACTATCTAATTTTTTAGAAAACTGGGAAGATATAAAATAATGTGATGATCCAGAATCAAATAAAGCATTGGCTATGTTTGAGGAAATGATTAAAGTACCTTCCACCACATCATTAATAACTTCAACCCCAGCAGTTGTGATCGCATTAGCTCGAACTTTCTCCCTTGTCCTTCTCAGGGGAATGTTTCTGTGATGCTTAGGAAATTCATTTTAGTAATGTCCAATCTCTTTGAAATTTTAGCCTTGAACATTGGTAGATTCTTTCTTTCCCTTACAATCACATGATTTTTTTCCATTTCCTCCACACTTTTAATAAACACCTATACCCTTCTGGAATGTTCTAGGGTGTTTCTACCCATAATTATAAAAGTATGGAAAATCAATTATTCTATTATTCCCCTATTCCTTATTTTTTTCAATAGTTTTCAACAAACCACTTCTTCTCTTTCATTCTATTAAATTCATAAGACTTAGAGAATTATTTTTCTATCATGATATCACATGAGACTATATCTTCATATAATGAAAGACATTGAGAGACTAGTTTCCTCCAAAGGAATTGTTTTAAACAAACAAATAATTGATCAATTATGATCCTTGGATTACCTATGTAGTCTGCGGAATGCCTTTCCAACCTTCTAAAGTTAGCTTCATTCTTTGCAACATTCTCATCCTCTTTTTACCTCAGATTCAGAAAATTCCTTTCCATGTCCTCTAGTTTTTCATGATGATAGTATTTTTCTAAGAATATTTCCTTTAAATACCTATATTCCATATTTTCAATATCTTACTCCTTCTTTTTATTTTTAATTAGTGACCACCATTGATCAGCGTCGCCCAATTAATGATAAACTTCCACGACAACCCTTTCTATTTCGTTACTTCCTAAAGCAATAAATATCTTCTCTAAGGAACTTATCAACTACTCTTCTATAAATGGGTTTGTAGTCCTTTTAAACGATGGAGTTTATTGTTGCACAATGTGTTATAACATTTATCCTTCATGTTATGGATCAAGGTACTCTATACAGGTAAGGTTATTGTTCATAACCTGAGTCAACTATCCCAGTGTAGTTATAAGTTTCTCAACACCAGTCGCATCTCCAAAACCAACATCATAATCATTCATTGGAGGGAAATACATATACGGGACACAAACATTCATTCGGTTTCCATTCCTTACACTAGGAACCATTTTTAAATTGGGGCATGAAATAGATTAGGTTATGAATCATATTTCCTAATCTCAAGTAGTAAAATACATAACACAAATTGAAATCCTATGCATAGTTAAACCCAAAATCATAAACATGGTTTCATTGAGGATAAATTTAATTTTAAATACTTCATAATGGCTTGTAAATAAGTTATGAATTATCCTAAGCATATCTCATAGGAGTGTCAAACTAGGTGTGCATTAATGACCATTATTGTGTACCAGGTTAGCCCAAGCCTAGACTGAAACAACTAGTTGGAGTTATTACTCATAGGAACATCTGTTCCAGAACCACATCCAATTATAATATCTAGATAGAGATGTATTTTCTAGGAATATACACATAATCTCTTCCTAACCAAAATTATTGGATGTTCTTATATGTTTATCCTCAAAGACTATCTTAGGGTTTGGTCCCTTAATATAAATTTTCTAAATCTACTTTCCATGTTTTCTACTAAACATCCTCTGATACCAATTGTAAAGCCCCAACCATAGTCGCCCGAATCTGGTGCATTATTTTATTACAATTGAATAATTAAAATAAATTCATATCTTGAAGGAATGGGTATTTTAGTATTTTGGAAAGCTAGATACATACAAAACATGAACATTACAACTTGTAATGAAATACAATATAGAAGATACAATAGTAACTCCCATAAATCCTAGATTATCATTGCGACTCATTCATAAAACACTTATTCACATCCTGGTTAAATATAAAATTAAATAAATGGGTGATATCAGATGCTCAGTAAGGTTAAATAATACATCATAAGTAATCATAGAAATAATCAATAGGTATGATGAATAACGAAAAAATGCATTCCATTAAAAATAAACATGATCATAATATGGAAGGAATGAAAACTGATTAAATAATTCCATAAAACATAACCATGGATATTATACTAGTTGAATAATCACATGAACTATCAATATCTAGTTTCATAAGGAGGGAGTGTATAATTTCCAACATTATAATCATTATATCAAGGCCTCATTCCAAGACTATGCATAAATGAGTAAAAACCCAAAATAGTTTGTCTCATGAGACCTACTAATGCATAGAGGGGCTATAGATGGACCCACACATCAGGTAATAAGTCCAATTAATTCCACATATGAATGAGCATAAATATAAACATCATATAAATTCATATTGAAACTGACATATGAAATGTAAATAACTTTCCCCAATCATTAAGTGTGAACAATAACCATTCAGAGTAATATGATGAATGATATTAGATAGCACATCCACGGTAAAAATAAAAATAAACCATTCAATAAAATATGGTAGATTATATCATAAAATATTAATCCCAATTAAACATAATAATCAACAAGAGTTTTTTAAATCGATGAAAATTCTCTTATAAAATCACCAAGTAATTCTTGATAGAAATACACTTTTACTTCAAAAAGATGAGTTCTTTTGAAAAAATATTTGCATAAAACCATAAGTGAATTAAGATAGTTTTCATATAATATAATGAGTGATTTTATAAAAATAATTGGGGATAAAAAATAATATAGAGTCATTTGAAAATTGGTTTGAATTTGAGATGTTCCGTTGAAACGAGCTTGTTTATCAGGAAGAATTTTTGAAAGATCCTTTTAAAACATGTAACTCCCCATAAAATAAAGAAGGACTCTATTTGGTAAAAATATATACAACATTTAACCATAATTTATGATTAGTATATAGTTATAATTAATTATATCAATGATTTAAGTAGAGAATAAGAGTAACCCAAAAGAAAATGGAGGTTTGGGTAAGAAACCCTTACCTTATGTCTGAATAAGTTCTGTACTTGACCTCAAATTACTAGATAATCGAATTAAATCATTTAATTAATTAATTAATAACCTTATATTCATATATTTTATTTATAATAGTTTTATATAAGTTAATTTATGGACTTATTGATAAGTTATATGATTAAATTTTATATTCCAGAGTGTTTGTTTCCTTGATTTCATGACCGTTGTTCTTGATTATAAGTAATGGTGTGCATTTAAAATTTGTATCATTATCTGGAATTGGAATTAATAATTTGTAATGATAATAAAGAATTTTAAATGTTTTTATATATAATTTGGTTACATATTATGAGGAAGAATCATTAGATAATACATTTAGTGATCATCATTTAGATTATTACAGTGATTATTGATCACAACGAACTCATTTTGTTTTATAATTTTGAATTATGTAAACATGTTACTTCCAAAAGATAAATTTTTTATATAATAAATTTTAAAATCTATATAAACCATTATAACGGTTTCATGTAAACCCTTTAAGGATAATTTTAAGAATGAAACTTCGTCGTCCTTGAAGGATGTAAATTGGCACCTCCCAGATGATGATTTTGTTTATAAAATAAAAGATGGTGAGTAACAAAATTAATAATGGATATTAGATTAACATGATATAATTCCATTATATATATGATAATGGAGTTATTAGGATCAATTGGGAATAGGAATTTGGGATATAATAAGAAAATAAGATAAATTGAAATGAAATTAAATGAAAAACGAACAGTATTGACCTCTTGAAATAACCTCCTTGAGAACCTCATTCTGGGAAAGGGTTTTGGTGTTTTGGAAATACAAAGGGATCATGTACGTGGGGAGGGACCAGGGAAGATTTTTTGGGATAAAAATTGAGAATATTCAAGGATTAAAATATTGAATAGAATAGAGAGTGAGTGGTGGTTTTTATTATAGAGGCGAGGAGGGTTTTTCTATTTTTTTAATCATTATGGCTCAATACTAATAATATTCTTAATTATTGTGAATAAAAATAATAATAAGTGCATGTGAGTTCAAAATAATGTCCATTTCCATCCACGATGACTTAAAAATGATTCATAAATTTATTTATTTAGCATATTTTTTAAATTATCAAAGTTCACAATTCAAAAAAAATCCATGTTTTTTAGAAAAATATCAAAAATTCACCTTGACCATTTTTTGATGTGTAGAATTTAAAAATTAACTAAATTATATCAAAATTATTTTCCTAATATTAGAAATTTAATTTTAAAATAAAATCATTAATTACATGAAAAATAAAGAGTTTAAATTTAAAACTGATTTATTAATACTTTCAAAAATTAACTGAGGTCACATAAAATTATCCTAAAATCATAGGGAAAAAATAGGAATAAATTTTATGAAAATGAATTTTATTAATTTATTAATTTAATATTGTAATTAACGTTTTAATACTCAAAAAAATACCAACACTTAATTATTAATTTTTAAAATATTCCCTCTCATTTATATGGTGCCTAAATTTTATTTATACTTACATGGATGAGGTTAATATTCATAAAGGTATATTAATATTCATAAGGGTACATTAATATTAGGAAGGCTAAGTTAAAATTCACCATAAATGTAATATTATCCTATTAGACTCTAAATATTTTAATAATTGCAACTTTTTATGTCTGTTTTTCAAAATTCTAATAACAAAATCAGAACAATTATGTTCATTGTCATGGTTATAAATTTTTTTTTCATAGAGACTCACAACAAGCATGAGTGAGCCTCAAGCTGCTGATTGAATTTGGGTTTTGAATTGTGGATTTGATTTTATTTTGGGATGATTAGGTTATTTTTAGGTGATTTATGTTTTTATCACATTTGAACATGTGCATGATATTGGGGGTCACTCTTGGTCTGAGTGTGGAAAAGATGGAGAACTTGAGCTTCTTGGTTGGAACACATATCCTGTTAAACCCTATGGTGCCCATACGGTCAAGTATACATCTTATATGTAGTGTTTTTCAATGTTGTATCATAGTCCCCCAACCATGGGCATAATGCATTTGTAACACAATTCCTTCTCCAATTGGATTTTTTGGGCTCCTTATGATTATGGACTTCTACATAGGTGTTTTCCACACATTATTGGTATATTGAGGAGTGTTTTGGGATGTTTTTTAGTATTCTTATGTTTTTTCTTGTGTAGTACTTGTGTGTTCTTTGTATTGAAAACCTTTATTGATAAATAAAAATGGGATTTTAAGGGAAACGTTATTTTCAAATGTGGCTTTGTGGAAAATTGGAAGGATTTAATTTCCTAGGTTTTATGAAATTATTTATAAAAATATATTCCTCCTTGAGAAATGGTGTTTTCAAATGGAAAGTGAGGTTTGAATGGGAATCATTGGGTACATGGTTTTCAAAATGAAATGGAATTTTGAATGGAATTTTATGTGGATTACCTATTTTGAAAAATTTATTGGTTTCACCAGGGTTGTTTGATTTCAAAGTGGTATTGATGGGTTTTTGGAAAATAACTTGGTAGAGGGTGTTATTTAAAATTTATTGGTCAAAATTATGTTTTCAAATGAAAAGTTATTTTTGTGTAATTGTGTGTGCCACTTTTGAGGCTCATTGTGCTCCTGTTATGGCATGAAAATTGTTTTGATTCCTTGATTTAGAATAAATCAATTTTTTGTGTTACAATGCATTGATTATTGAGGCATATGTCTAGTACTATTGTTTTTGTCCCCTAGAATGTTCAAAAGTGTTTCTTCATATCCAATACCTACCCAGAATCCAAGTGGAGTAGTGGATGAAAATCCCTCCTTGTGAGAGAGGTTAAGCTCTAGATTATTAGTTTTAGTTGAGTTTGATGTGAGGATTTGCTTTGGTAATCCTTTATTTTTTTGGTTGTGATCTCAGTTTTGGACCTTTGGTTGTGGTTTTTTTAGATCTTGTGGATATTGGGCTATTTTCTCATTAATCCATTGAGGATATCATTAATTTGGACAATATATAGGCCTTTTATAAACAATCATGAAACAAGAGTGTTTGATCTACTAGATGAGTTTGGTATACTAGCTGTTTTTTAACTATGGATGTTTTAGATGCACTGTGTGGGGGTGATTTGTGAATTGGACACTAGGTTTACCGCTTGTGTTGTGACCTGAGGTGATGCCTCTTGTCATCTTTTGAGGATCCATGTGGCTGTTCTTTCTTTTATGGATTTGGAAGTTCTTTTTCTTTATAATATGTCTCTCATGGATGTTTAGTTGTTTAGAAGATATGTCTTCTAGTAATTCTTCTTAGTACCACCATTTTAGAGTAACAATAAATAGTGCGGAGACCATGTTAGAGGTTCCCATACAGATTAAGGTTTCTTGTTTAAGGGTTTTATACTAGAATTTCTTTGAGATGTGATGTTATATAGTTTTTTGGAGCAATCGTTTTTTATGATTTTAGTTGTTTCCTTTGAGGTTTAGCAGTTTAGAGTGTTTCTTTTGGTTAGAGCCTCTTTGGGCCTTTTTTATCCTTTTCTATTCCTTTGATCATTAATTTTTGGGGATAGAAAGTGGAATGGTGGGAGGATTATAATACCCTAGGTATCATAGTATTTTTATTTTGGATTATTTTATCTCGTTATGAGGAGGGTTTGAGCTCTGGTAGTTTCTTGGATGAAAATTCAAATTTTGGAGTATTTTTTCTTAGAGTTTCAATGGTTAAACCACATGATACATAGTAACCATACGATACCTACGCATGTGATTGGATGAGTCTAAGGTGTGTCACAAGACTTACACATTTTCTATTAAACCGTGCGACAAGCATGTAGTTGAGATCTATAAGTTGAAAATATTGAGTGGACCAGTTTGATCACAGTTTGATCAACTACGCATCTACTAATAGGTAAACATTTGAGGGGTTCATGACCATAAAAGTGGTCAGTTCATATTCAGTTAATGTTTTGGAAAGCCATGTGAAAACCATACAGTTGCCCAGTATTTTAAAAATATTTTTTAGGTTTCTATTTGGTTTTTCTTTTATTATTTTATTTCATTATTCTCCCATTCTCCTCCCTATCATCACGTGAGCCCCTCCCCCTTCCTCTATAGTCACATGCTTCCCTCCCTCTAAACATCCACTTCTTCCCATGATACACCCATATTTATTCTAGTTTCTAGGCCAGTTCTTTGAGTTAAGAACTTCTCTCCCTCTTCTCCCTCTGTTTGGATGAATTTACCTATCCTCATCACACATCTATGTCATAAAAAACCATATGTCAAGTGTTAATCTGATTTTTTGTTCCTTATTCTATTATTAGGGTATGCATCGGCTCTCCCAGGTTGACCTTGTTCAGATTATGGCATCCACTATTGAAGTCATAGTGGTTTGGTTCGTTTCTGTTTTCTATCACTACTTGAGGAAGGATTTCTTCTACCTCAAACTCTATCCTATTTTTATTTGGGGTATTTTTGTGATTTTGAGTCCGTCGTATTATTTTTGGTGTTTTTTAGTCATCCTTGAGGTGGGTTTGAGTTGCCAGAGTCAAAGGAGACTTACCTACGTATACATAAGAGGATATATATATATATATATGAATGTTCCCCCATTATATATATATTTACTCATGGAAGTATTAATATATATATTCGAGGAAGGTGTTCTTATGTATATATATTAAAAATTCATACGCGTGTAAGAGTAAATAGGTATATTCATATATATAAGGATCCCCCTATATATATCCATGGACATGAAAATATGTACATAGGGGAAAGGTGTACTTATGTATATTCGAAGGTGAATATTCTCAGAGGATGGTAAGGGTAGCTTCAAGTGGTTGTTGATGAAAGCATTATGTGTTGAAATGTTTCGACTTGATCATATTCGCGTTGAGGTAGGTGTTACTATACAAATCATTTCCTTTTAAAATTATAACATGGTTGTGAATTTTTAAATTCAATTTTATGAAAGTTTAGATATATGTATATCCTTGTGATGTTTTGAAACCATTTCTTGGAATAATTGTATTTTCTTGTGATATCCATGTTCCGGTTTTGAAATGGCATGGTTATTATAAAAATATTTATAAAATGATTTTTCCTTGTTTAAATGGTTTTGAGAAGTGTGTGATGGGTTTTAAATGGGTTTTAATCAAGTAATGATTTTCACTAAGTGAATTTAAGGTTTTAAGGGAAATTTGGTCTTAAATTTAGGTGTTGACCTCAATTGACTTAAAAGGGGTTTTCAGTTTTATTTCAAATGGTGATTTGAAATGTCTGGGTGGTCTATCTATTTGGGGAAATTATATATTGTCTTATTTAAATTTTTTTGCTGTAAATTAAATGGGATTCATATTTTTTTGGTTTTTTATTGGGTATCTTGAGATTATTTAAGAAATGAATGATTTTTTCTGAACCTATTGCAATGTTTTGAATGGTGTTTTATGAAAAATGTGATGAAATAAATGCCTTTGGACATGGTCTGAAAATTTAATGAACAAATCCATTGTGTTAGGATGACTTTGATATGTTTTAAAGGCTTGGTTATTTCCTTTGGAAAGAGTGGATGAACTTCATTATGTAGTGGATCATGGATTTTAAATGGGGCTTTATGAATTTTTCATTTTTATTAAAATTTAAATGAAGGTGTTCATTGTGAAATTCATTTTATCGCTGGGATTTTCTCTAAATAGGTTTTTAAGTGGGAACCCTTTTGTGTTCAATGGGTTTCCCTGTTTAAAGGAGTGTTTTTGTTTTATAAAGTGAAAATTGTGTTTCCCATGACCTGTGTTGTTGTACTTGGAAGTGTTTATGATTCCCTTTAGAATTGAGTGTAAATTTTTATATTGTTTTATAAAGGGATTTATAAATGTATATGATATAAGAGAAGGCCATGTTGGAACTTATGATGTGATGTGGTTGACCTCTGTTGAACCCAAATGTATATAAATAATGATTTTTTAATCCATGTGATTGATGATTGTGATGTGATAAATGGTTGGAGATAGTTGGATGGGTCATACTGAACCCTAGATGGATTTATGGAGTGATATATTGATTATATGATAAATTGAGACCCTCCTAATCCCCTTGGGATGAATTGAGGATGCTAGGTTTATGATTGAGGCTACCCATGGGGTGTTCTAGGTTCATGAACTTGGGTTCGGGTTGTTAAATATACAAATTGTATGACTTAAGGGGTTAAACCTATGATTGTTATGTTTAATATGTTGACATGGGTTTATGAAACAAAATTGTGAGAATTGAGTTTATTTTGTTATCATGGTTTGTAAATGAAATTGATTTTAATTGTTCCTAATTGATAGCATGTAATGAGGTAGGGTTTTATATGATGTTAATGGGTTAATGAGAAATGATTTTCAAAGGGTAACATGTTCATGGGTAATGGAATGAGAATGATTTTTGTATTGATAAATAATTAATTGTGAATGTTATTCAATTGATTTAATATAGTTGTGAAATGGTATTTATGGTAAATGGTTAATGATACATGTTCACATGGTTTGGTGATGTGGGATAAAGTAATGAGGCTCTTTCAATGGGTCAGGTTCGACTAAGGCTCCAAACCCCACCCCTAGAATGCATCAGTTAGGGAGTCAGACTGAGGCTCTATACACCTAACAGATGCATTAGATGATACTGTCTAAACTGATGCACCACAGTGAGTGTGATATACTACCTGGACTAATGTTCCAAGGTAAGTTTGATAGACTACTTGGAAAGATTCTCCAAGATAAGAGAGATATATTTTTTTTAAAATTTTTTCCCTGGTATGATAAGGGACTTTACTTATCATTTTATGTATAGTGGTTGACCTGCATAGACTGTAGTGTAATGGATGGAATTTCCTAACCATTAAACAAATGAATAAAATTATTAAAGTGAATATTCTTAGCTAATGGAACCTTGTTTATTCATATTTACCTTTTCATTCCTTTAGTACCAACTCTATATTTTCCAATTTGTGACCAAGAGGATGGGATGACCATACATGGTATTTTGGATCCCTCAGGGTGTTTTTGTATTTTTTGTTCTTGTTTGTTTTCTTGATGTATTTTGTTAGTTTCATGTTTGATATGGTGTAATGGGGTATGTTATGCCTGTTTTTTATTCATTTTGTACATTTTTATGATCATGTCATCCTTTTCCATGCCTTGATGGATATTTGAGTATGTTGTGCCTATGTGGACTTGGTCTTTTATTTTTCCCTTATTGGAAATTTGTTTAAAATGATTATGTTCAGTTAAATAAATAAAGTGGGTTGTTTTTGAGAGTTGATATAGTGGGCATGGTGTTAGATAAGAATTAGGCTCGTGGATTTGTTGTCAAGTTGTGTGTTTGGTTTTTGGAAAGTAAAGGAAAATGTTTTGGAAGTTATTTATGGATTTGGTTTGTTTTTACATGATATTATTATACATGTAAATACTAATTTGTAACTTTATTTTTAAACTAGAATTTATTTTTTGGCTTTGGAATCCTATTTCATATTTTTTTAAGGTTGTGGTGACCTACAATAAATTTATCTCATGCCTATACCTTTCCAGGTTCTCAGTTTGATTCCTTTTATTCATTATAGCGAATGTTGAGGGAGAGTTAGGTGGAGATAGTTGGGGTCTCATATTGAGTTGGTTAGTTTTTCTTATTGATTTTAGTTAGTTTGATTTTTATAGCCTTCTTTCCTTCCTATTTATTTATTTTTGTTATTTTGTTTATGTTTTTTGTCATATAACTCTTATTTGGGAGACTTAGTTCCCAAAATATTTATGATGATTCCAAGGTGCTATTCACCATCCCATGAGGATTGGGCACACCCTTAAGGACTTGTGGTGAATTAGTTTGGGTGTCGAGTTGGATTGTATCCTGGGTTGGTTCGTTATAGTATGTGATGTATATCCCATACCTCATCTTCTATTTGGACAGTGCTCTTGAAGGTAAAGTAAAGTTGTAACATAAATTTATTCATTTTTATATGCACAAACTTTTTAAGGAATAACATATATTTATGGGGAGTTTTTTAAAAGGGTTAATCTATGATTTCAAAATGAGTGAACAATTTTAAAATTCTTTTCAAGTGAATATAGGAAATGTTGATCTTGTTGGTTGGATTTGTTTTTTTTTGATGAATGTTTAAAGTGAAAGAGTAATTTTGAGATATTTCTAAGAAATAGTTCTTAAGGGTTGTAAGAAAAGTTTCTTAAGTCATTGATTACAGATAACAAGGTATTTTTAATGAATATTATTTACTACAATGAGTTCTCTCACATACGGTTATAATTGTTGGATAAGAAATCCATTTCTTGAGCTTCAATGTTTTACTGATTTACATTCCATGGTTGTTAACAAATTCCAAAGATGGGGACTATGGGGATTAAGGAGTTTGGAGATGTTTAAAGAAGTTGAAGAAAGAAGGGTCCCTCAAAGTGTTGTATTTTTTTGTCAAAAATAAATGACCTTGGTTTTTTTCACTTCTTTTGTAGGTGACCTAAAAATAGTTTTATCATCTAAAATGTATCAAATAGAGTCTTCTGTCCTGGGTTCTTCAGACACAAACTGCTGATTTGATGTAATTGGAATGTTTTTTTGCATTAAATTATTATCCAAGTCCACTCTTGAATGTATCATAAAAAGTCTTCACTTGAGTTAAATGGGGAAGAATAATGTTTATGTGTAAAAAGTTCAATCTATGAAGATTTATCGAGTTCACTAGATAGATTTTATCTTATAAAGGTGTGGCTAGGAAAATATTTATATTTGAATTTATATTAAGTATACCAGTCTGATGTTATTAGACCAAAGTGTGGTTGTTTAGGGTTTAAAATTTTATGTTATAAAGTTTCATGTTGCCCATGTTCTGGGGTTGTAAAGATATGATGTTGTGGTGAAATGAAGTTTCATTATATAGAAATTTTGAAGATCACCTATTAGAGGATGTTATAAGATTTAAAAGAAGGAATTTTCTGGAAAATGACATTAGATAAAGTATATAAGCCAAATTTGTGCAATGTTATTAGATAGAGAACATCAGATGAAATTTTGTATATCCATCAATTTTTTTCACTAGTTAGACTTCAACTCGAATCTATTTTTACAAAATCTGGTACAAATGATAAACAAATGGGAAATATTAATGTCAACGAATCAATAAATTGAATATAACTTTTTCAATGTAATCATGTAAAATATCAGTTTCTTATTTATGAAGAATATTGGATAGTCTTGTATAGGGATCAAGATATTAAAATAAGAAGTCTCCAATTCATTAGATATAATGTTGAATTTTGTGTAATATGATAGAGGTAACCATTTAAGGATCCTCAGTCAATATTTTTGATTTTAAGTGAGGAAATGAAGGAATTTGATGCAAGTCATTAGATAAATGAATTATTGGGAAAAATCTTTCTGATAGGTTCCTAAATAGTTTTTAGGAACACCGATCAAAGATTAATCTTTGAAGAGACAGTACGAAGATGAATCAGATAGAATGTTTAAAGGAATTTATAATGTTTTTGTAAATATATTAAATGTGATGATGAATATTTGATTGATAAACATTCAAAAAAACATATAGGAAATTCTGGATTCTCTTTGAGTCTTAAGAAAAATGGTAGATGAGTATTAATTATTGGTCTCATAGAAAGATCCAACTTTTCAGGAGGTTCAAATAAAACTAATGAGAGAATGCTTCCGATTATGTCACAAAAAGTTTTGAGTTGGATATTGGAATTTAATATATGTTCTCAATATTTAATCCTCATAGGTAAAATATATATATAATGTTTCAATGAATTGTGTGAGGATTTTTGAAAAGTTGGAAAAGTATTTCTTATGTGAATAGTCAATCAAATTGAAGTTACGAAGAAACATCGGTATGATGAATATTGGATGGAGTCTTCCCATTAGTTGGAATCAGATGGATAGTGTATATAAGAGATTAAAAAAACAGGCTAAAGAGATGGTATTCAAATTATAGGAAGAGGCAATCATTTAAATAGAGGTGATTATCGAGATGGAGTTTATCAGATGAACATGGTTCAAGAACAATTTTCATTGGACCTTGTATACCAGATGGAGAAAAGATAGGATATATTATTAGCAAAAGAAGGTTAGAAATAAGTTCTTCCTCACTTATATGAAAGAGAGTGAAGAATAACTTACAAGAATAGAAAGTGTGGAGAAATTATAGGCAACATAGTTCTAACATACTAAAGTGTATTGGTGAAGGTTCTTATAGTTTTTCCAAAAACATGTTAAATAATTTATCTATGTGAAGGAACACATTCCATTTTGATTGAATATAGTGATATAAAACTAAAATGATATTCCATCCCATATATAAAAACTCAAAGGATTATCTTATAGTGGTTTTATTGTTAATGTATTACTTATAAATCATTAAAGGACTAGCTACTTTTATTGAGTAGTGAATCTTATAAACACTTATGTTCCAATAGTGGCGACGGTTTTCTGGTATATTTTTACCACTCTAATATAATGCTATGATTGTTTCTTAAGAAAGAAAACAAAAAGAATATAATTAAACTATTTCCCCCTCCCTATCTCTGTGATCACACATATCCTCATTGGTCCTTTGTAATATGGATTAAAATGATGTATATTTCATACAACCAGCATACAATGACATCTTTGCACAAATCTTTAAATTATAGAATATCTTTTCACTATTGTGAATCTCATATTCAACAATAATTTTCATTTCTACAATAATATTTTCATTATATTTTATGATTGTAATCATATCATTTAGACAATCTTCATCACCATTAACACTTGTAATCAAATCAGATAATCCAAAAAACACAATTTTGTCTCAGTCACTATTTATATTCGATTTTTATTCATAATTACTAAAACATTTATAAATATGGTCTATTATATGACAGATAAAGTGTTCTTATTACTCTTATAGACTAATTATTCTTGAATAACAGCAATGTATACATGAAAAAATGTTTTGAGAATGTTCATATGCATGATCTTTTTTAAAATCGATAAACTCATTAAACCCATCCTCATAAAATTTTTTACATGGTAGTAATCCATAACATTTTGATTCATATCCATCCATTTTTATTTAATAATATATATATTAAACAAAAATAACTAAATACACAAAATATTTGAGATTAAAATCGTAGATGTTTGTTAATTATATATACATACATATAGTCATCATATTTTACATAAGTTATCATTATGTAAAAAAATTCATAAAATATTTAAATACCAGTAATAATATGAATTTAAATAATTATAAAAAAAATTTATTACAATAAGTCACATATCATAAATAATTATTTATTTTTGAAATTGATTCATTAAGGGAGATAATAATGTAAACTTTTAAATTGAGATCACCATCCCTTGTCAATTCACTTCTTAAAGGTCATTAGGTCATTATAAGTTATTGGAGGTCACCTTAAAGAAGCAATACTGGAAAAAAAAATTATATTCCATCAATTCTACATCACAAATAGTGTATTTTTAGTTTTCATACCTAGAACATGTTTAACTGTAAATACTGTTGTTTCTTAAGAATGATCCCATATTAATATACCAAAAAAACTCTTAAATTTACATTATATTTAACAAGTTAATAAATATATTTTTTTAATACACCATTATATAATGGTGTTTCCAAATGAGTGGGTCTTGAAATAATACCACAACCCCTAAAATAGTTGAAAAAAATATTCAAATAGGTATTCACTCCCTCAATTTGGACAATAAATATAATAAAATATACAAGATTTTCTATTTTACATAGTTATTGAATATTTTTGAACATTTAAAAGATTTAAAATGATTGATTCAACTGAAATAAATATTTATATATACTAACATATTTAGTGATGGGAATAAATTATCATAAACCACCGCTTGATTTTATACTTTTTGATCGTATGTTTGAGGGACAATGAATCACTATATCTGTTCTATTTGTCTAAAATGAATTTTATTCATATTTCCAATTAAAAATATTCAAATATATCAAGTGACTCATAATAAAATATTTATGAAAATATATATTTATGGGGCCATTTGATAAGTTTTTTATTTTTATATTATTTGTTGTAATGATAAAAGTGGTATTTAATTGTTAACTTTGATCATCATATTTCATAAATTGTAGGTATTTTTTAAATTAAGTTATATATAAATATTTAAAATAATGTATACCACCATGAAACATTTCATTTATGTAAATTTATTCTTTTAATTAGTACTTAAATACATTTATTATTCCAAAAAATAAACAGGAATAAAAATTTTATGGTTGGAACTTAGTATCAATATTATAATCCCAAAATCAATCCACTAGGAAAAGGTAGATGGATGGTTCATAAGGAAAAAAACCCCCTTACTGTAGTGACCGTAACTTTTCATACATATATATTACATATTCTTATATAAATATTGAAGACATTACACAAACACACACATGAAGATAACAATTGTCCAGTTTCATTGGAGACTAAGTACACAATATTATAGTTTTTGGAAGATCTTCAACATCCCCTATAAATATATTCCCCTTTAGTGATTTTTACAATAATACCCTACTTAATACTATTCTTGATTACCTATGGAAAAGTAACATAAGAAATGGTGATCTCAGATTCTCATTAAGGGTAATAAGGTGAGATATCAAGGATTTAATAAGAATTACATGAGAATAAGGGTATGAGAAAATGATAATATCATTTTAAATCCATAACCTGCATATAAAATATAATTTTATTGAGACATGGAATAAATCATGGTAGTTCATAACAAATGAATCGTAATGGAAATTAAGGAATATGAGTAATGAAAGACTAAAATTGGCATTAGACATGGAATTGTGGAATAGAAATAAGCATGGAAAATCATTTTTATAGTAGTGAAGGATTACTTACAGGGCTATCATAGTGGAATACATTCACTCCCCAAACCATCGTAGTAGTTAAGGCTCACTCCCCAGACCAACATTGTGAAAAATTCCCTTACTAATCCGGGTTCACTCTTCATTCTAGTCCCATCTCATTAGATACAAATCATTGCCTATTGTATTAGAGAGAGATACATAAGTCCCACCCATAACATAATGAAAATAATCTGTATATATGCCACAAGATTATAAAAGATTCATTATATCATAACCCATGAAATGAAAAGGTTTTCATAATATTTTACCATATCATATATATTGTAAAATAGATCTGTTTAATAATTGTTATTTCATTTCATCATGGAATAACCTGTCGAAAAAAATTTGTTTTCATTTGAATTTTATCATGGTATAACCCATGGAAGATAAACGGGTTTCATAAACATATTTTCATCATAAACATTTAAATGAGAGGAGAATGTAGGGAAAAAATATTTTTGATGACATTAGTAGAGGATAATAAAATCCTAGAGTTTGTTCAGAAATATATTGTATGATTTAATCATTGGAATCATATCATAAGAAATCTTGAAAAATGATGAGATGGTAATAAAAAATTATTACCACTTTATTAACTGTGAGTTGTAATCACAAGAAAGTAATAACACTCAATTAAACATATAATATCATGAAAATAATAATAATTCTGATATTTTAAGTCAAATTGTATTTATATACACCTCATAAAGTAATATATGTGAATAACATAACATATCTCTCTAAGAAGGAAACATTCAGACAAAATCCCCTTTCTACTTTGCTATTTTTTGATCCACAAACCCCATGAAAGAGTGATCCTGAAATTGATATGTAAATCACCATAATTTTACAGATAATAATCATAAAATACATTCATGGTAAATATATACACCACATAAAATAATCATGTGGTGAATATGGCTTGTGCCTCATATAATATAAACGTGAGATGGAAATCCCTTATAACATTAACAATATTTTTAATTGGAAGAACCACTATTGAATAACATCAAATAAAACTTTTAATATCATGAAAAAGATAATATTATTGTTATAACATGTCAAATTTATATTTTATACACCAAAAAAAATAAAATGTGTGGTGAATTTTCATAAGTCTCCCATAAATAAAAAAGGGAATAGAAATCCTTTACCTTAAGTCTTGACTTCCTTTGAACACATTTGAACCTCTGGTGTAATAAATATAATTTTATTATAAATTTATTATTGAACCATAATTTTATATATCATACCATAAATGATTTACTTATGAACTTTCATTACCTCTCCATTACCAATTCCTAGTTAAAATCACATTTTGTGTAACAACCGCTTTGTTTTTCATATACGTTTTGATTTTTTTTATCCTTTTAATTTAATAATGGTTTCATAATATCTATAATAATAATAATAATAAAATAATTATCATCTTTATACAGAAATTATACTTTTAATTCCATTAATGAAAGATAGTTTTGAGAATTGAAGTATGTTGCAATTGTGGAGATGATAGGTTGCACGTATGCATGAGTAACATTTCCATTGTTCAATGGTCATCATGGAAAGAGGTAAGAAATATTTTTTATTTATAAAATTGTAATAATATCTTAAATATTATTTTATTCCTTTATATATATATATATACATACAATCCATGTGGTTTGGTGATGAAAATAAAGAGTCTCATTGCTTTGTGAAGGTGGTTATCCAAACACTCCCGAACAACATTATGATATTTTTGTGATTAGAAAGGTAAGAAAGAAAATTATATATTATCTTTTAAAATTATAAATATTTTCTGAATATCATATTTATTTCATTTATAAAATATATATTCATTAACTATATCCTTATTATCTTCCATGTAAAGCATTCGTGAAAAATGAATCACACCACATTGGGAGCCGGTAGTTCATTGTACACATGAGTAATGTCATTGTAAATCCTAAATAATGGAAATTAAAAATGTTATATATGAACATAATGATTCTATTGGAATAATTATGTTTTGAATATCATTTATATACATTACCAACGATGTTTTCATAACCCATTTGATGAAAGTAGGGATGGATATAAGTCATAAACTTAACATTAAAACATATTAGTATATGGAATATAATTATGTTTTTATTAAAAAATTGATTAAAAAATTCGAGGAGTTTGATGAAGAAATAATATGAATATTCTGATTTAACAACATTACCTCTTCTTTAGGAAATCTCCTTAGGTTTGCACCAAAAACCTTTCTAGGATGGCCTTATTCCAAAAATAATGATTTTAAATGATATGATGTAATTTTGTAAGAAATTTGGTAAGTTTATCACTAAATAATGATTTAAAGGTTTTTAGAGGAGAGGAGAGGGGGATACCTTTTATATGTGAGGTGAGTGGTACAATTATATTTTTTTTAAAAAAATGTTTAAATCTTGTTTTTCACATGTCACAATGATAAAAAATGGTCCATCTTTTTTGAATAGAATACGTAAGGTCAAAATATGTCCTACTAATGTGTGTTGAACTAGTTTTGGGTCATTTATAACCATTATCTTTTTAGTTTAACCCTCAGTAATTCCACTTTTACCTTAAATATGATAATTATTTTTTACTGTTTTTAGTATTCATTTTGGTTAAAATTTAATTTAAATTAAAAGATAATTTAATTTATTGTGATTCCAAATATGGAATCCGTTTTTCCAAATTAAATTCACATTCATGACATAAATTAATTTAATATGTATCCTGCATCTGCAATGAGAAAGAGGATTTTCAAAGAGAAAAACATCAAAATTTTATAACATTTTTGTATCAAAATTCAAATTTAAAATGATTAAAATTAACTAAATTGCAATAATATATAAATAATTGAACTAATTTTACTTTAAAACGAATAAAAAATTTAATTTAACTTTATAAATAATTTAAATTAGATTGAAGTATTCAATTAAAATTCAGTATTTTTTACTACTCATCAAATAATTAATATTTTCAAAAAAATCACATTAAGATATTTTTAATATGATAATTTAAAAAATAAATTTTAATTTAACAAGTAAATTTTCTAAAAGTTTCAAAAAAAATTATTATTGTTCACATAAAAACATGCTTTTTGGAAAATTTTATTTTCAAAACATATAAAGATATCATTAGAAAAAAAATTTCATTTTAATAAATATGTTTTATTTATATAAAACCATTATACCTAGTATTTATAAAGTAGTTATTACTATTCATATTTTTAAGTTTAATTTATAGGTTAAACTGGTTTCATTTGAAAAATATTAACCATATATCATGGATTTGTTAAAACATAGTGTCATGTGTCAAACAAACTAAAATTAGTGTTGTGTGAAACACAAGCATATATCAGTGTTCCATGTATCAGAAGGTATTAAGAAAAATTTAATTTATTCAAAAAAATATTTCATAAAAACTCTAGGTGTTACACTCTACCAACATTGAAATTAATTTCACCCTGATAATTTGTCACTTTAATACCAAAATATTAGATACTTATGCCTCATCATTTCCTCAGGTTCCCATGTATCTTCCTCAAGATGGGAGTTGCGCCAAAAAATATTGATAATGTGAGTGGTCTTTTTTCATAAAACATTATTTCTATAATCCATATTTTTCACTGGTTATTTCCCATAAGAGATATAAATCTATTGTGGTTTGAAGTATGAGTTTAGTACAAGTGAAGGGAATGTTATGTACTTACTCAAGAAAGATACATAGAACACATCATGGAATTTAGATAGGTTTTGTGGAAGCTACACCTGATAGGTAACCATCTTGATATGATCAAAAATTTCAAAGGGACTAATATACCTAGTGCTGGGATTCCCATTCTTCTTAAATCTGAAAACCTTCTTCCATGAATAAATTCTTAGAAATACCTTTTCCCTAACATCAAATTCTTGATCACACCAGTGATTTTAAGCCTAACCATTTTGTTGACTCTGATCTATATTTATGTTTTAACAAATGACCCTATCATTATCTTCTATTTCTTCATCAATTTCATCTCTTAATATCTTTGATTCGACAACATCATTCAAGTAAGTCAGAGCTCAACATTTATTTCCAAATATTTCTTCATAATTATCCATTTTAATAATTGATTAAAATCTATTTTTTTAGGAAAACTAAACAAGGGAAAGGTGTTGATATGAACCACATTTTATGTATAAATAACATGATACCAACATACCGTATAGGGTCTTAATTTTTCCCTCAAACTGACCATATATCTAAGGGTGATATGCTGTTCTAAAACTCAACTCCATTTTAAGATCTTGCTAAAGACTTATTTGTAAGTTTAAGGTGAACCTTAGATCCCAATAATACACAATGGAATGTGGTACTCCTTGAAACCATACCACATCTATAATGTATATCTTATTAAGTTAATCTCGTGACTGACTGAAAATTAAATTTTTATTTCAAAAAATAATTTTTTTGGAAAAGTAAGAAACCCCACAAGGGCATAACAGATGTTTATTTCACACAGAATGTAAAAGAAAAATCATTAAAGCCATTGATGAGAGTATTAGAGATTGTCACTCTATATAATAACTATTTTAATTATTTTAATTTAGTATTCAAGTCTTACATGATGATTTCTTAAAAATGTTAGACCAAAATTTCCAAAGTATGAATGTATTTCTCCACATTAATATTATTTCAACTAAATTATCATTATAAAATGTGATCTTGTTTATTGATCCATATAATTTTGTGCTCATTGATTTAAACCCATACCATTCTTTCAGAGATATAGTTAGCCTTCTTCTTTGTAGAATTTATATGAAAAGATCCTTCAGAAAATCTTTATTTTGAGTGGAGAGTGAGCTCTAGTGATTTCTCCTTTTCTACTTCCTCTATATTAGACTTCCTATTCGAGTCGTTGATAGGATATTCCTTTTGTGACACTAAGTTAATAGAAACATATTCCTAATTTTTTCCTTAGGAACCTCACCCTCTTCCAAGTGGTTAAACTCCTTAAGATTTATTTGAGGATCATGAGTTTCCCCCATCATTTTCACTTTATATTAGTTTGTCTTGTTATCCCCACATTTTTGGCTGACAATGTCTCCATTGTCTTAAGAAATTAACAATAATCTTTACTCCATTTAGTTTACCCCCTTAACCACCACACATCACCCTGAGTCCCATTTTCCTTTCTTCCCCTTATTCATTTGAGGGTTATAAAGGCCTCTACCATGTCCTCATTCAACACAATAAATAAATAGTTTACTTTATATATCATTGAAAATATTTTTATGATCCACCTAGCTATCAGAATCTAGTAATGTGCCTATTCCTTGGACACCTTCCACTAATTTAACTCAATCCTCCAATCAATTTTTCTTATTTTACACTTAGCTAAAACCATATTCCACCCCTATTTATGAGGCACAAAAAAAAACTATTCATCTAAGACTTAGAAGTGATTATGAAGTTAGCCTAAGCCAAGGGGTTCAACCCAATCATAAGGTCCCCACACTGGAGCCACACTATCAACCACATGATTCTAAAGATGTCCTATGCCAAGGGATTTACACCGATCAGATGGCCCCCAAATTGGGTTCACTCTATCAACCACCAAAATAACACCATTCCCCTATTTTAGTGGGTGGTGAGATCAGATGAAGATGATCTTGTATTCTATACCCCCCATAATAGATTATTTGAGCTTACTAAGGAGGATTAGCAAATGAAATTAACCAAGGATGCCCCTCCATTAGGTCAAAATGTATATCCTCATCCAATGAAGGCCTCAAACTAGAAGGATTTCTTGACTCCTTTGATACAGAAACTGTCGACCCTCCCTTCTTCTGAAGAGAAATGATGAAACTACCATAATCTGGGGTACCCATAGATTGTGCCTCACCAGGTACCAAACTTATTTCTACTAGAGTTAATGGTTTTCTAAGCACTGAATTAAAATCCTTTTGATGATGTCGAAAAGATATCACAACACATCGAAATAAAACTAGTTCTCAAAATCCACTGGTTGAAGGAATTAGATATTTTAATTAACCTCAATTCAAACTTCTTCAATGGGGATCATTGAAATGTTGAATTCTACAAAAATCAAAGGATCAATAGAATTTCATATAGACCTCGATCAGTTATCAAATGTCCAGAATCTCTCAATGAGTTTACCAAGAATATAAATAATTATAGGATTTTTTAATAGAAGGGGAAGACCCAAGAAACTCACCAAAATTACTATGTTGGGGGGATCCTACTAGAAATGAAATTCATATCTCCACCATAGAAGAAATAAAAAAAATCATTCATAGGAATAAATCCCTTTGGACCACACAGAAGAAAAATCATCGACATTGTCGAACCGTGGAAGGGAGGGTTGAGGATCCACAATCCTGACTATAACCCGATCTTTTAGGGTCTAAGATCCATTGATTAATTGGTTTAAATAGTATAGTAATGGGTTTCATTAACCAAAATGAGTTATCATTGAAGGGACACATACATGTCTCCAAAACCTTATCATTTCATCATGATCAAGTTTAAAATCTAGAACATTTCTTAAATTATTTTATATCCAAACATATTACTTATGTGACTATTTAAACATAACTTGGTTAGATGGTTGAACATTATTTTGAGAAAGATTATATTTATCCTATTTATTCCATATTTCCATATTCGCCCTTTATGAATCCATAAATATTGGATATTTTGTGATCCTAGTCATGGATAACCTAAAATGATCCTTTCGATTCAAGGCATCACCACCTTTTTCGCTTTCATAGGTTAGTGACATATTGATAGTTCGTAATATTTAATCTACTCTAACCATATTCTCTGGTGCATATTCAAATAATTCTTTTTGAATATATCCATTAATTTTTTTATTGGTATATATATCACACTTATCAATAATTACAATGCCTATATATCTTTAATGAAAATATTTCCACAAAAAACTCTAAATCATGAGTTGGGTAAATTTTCTCAGGAACCTTTAATTTTAGTAAGGCATAATCTATAACCATTTCATTATGCATTGTAAGAAATCCCAATACCTTTTTGGATGCATCATTATATATTATAAAACCTTCTCCAATACATGGTAATGTAATCATAGGTGTACTGACTAATCTTCTCTTCTATTCCTTGAAATTTTCCTCACATTTTTCTATCTAGAGAAACTGGGTTCTCTTCCATTTTAAATTAGTGAGTCAATTAGATAGTTGTAATAAATTCTATAAAAAATATTTATAATATGAAACGAAACTAATGAAACAATGGATATCAATCATCATGGTTGGTCGGAGACATCATTCAGTACATTCAGTAGCCTCAATCTTTGATGGATCTAACTATATGCCCTCTCTTGAGATTATATGAACAAAGATTAAAAGCTTTTACAGTCAAAATTCATATTTTTGAAATTTTTTCATATATTTTATCCTTAGTTAGGGTCCTTATTAAAATTCTCAAGTGATCTTAATTCTCTTAATTTCCCATTTGAATAGATAATAATATCATCTATAAGGACTTCTACAAAATAATCAAGGTAATATCTAATGACTCGATTTATTAAACCAGTGAAGGATATCCCCCTTCTTGACTCTAAATTGATGGTAATAAGAATGAAGGATAACATTGTAAATGTATTTATATCTTTTTACTTGATCAAATAAGTCGTCAATAAGTGTCATCATATACTTTTTCTTGATCGTGATCTTGTTCATCTTCGAATCATAAATGCAGAGTCACATAGATCCATATTTTTTTATAATAAAAAAATAGGTGCACACTAAGGTGAAAATATTGACCAAATCAATTCATTTTAATGGTTCTTCTAGAGTTTCATATTAAATTATTAAAACTCAATCAGGTCCATTCTATTGGGAGTCTTTTAAATTGGCGTGTCCCCAGTTATGATTTTTATTGAGAAATCAACTTCACATTTTAGTATAAGGATAAAAAAGCTTCTTAATATATCAAATAACACCCATACCCTTGGAATATCATCTATGTTGAGTCTCTCCCCAACCATATAAAAATCCTCCTCTTGAATAGAAATAAAAACCCATAAAATGGTTGTGATTTCAACCAGAAGTTCATATTTATCATTGTATTGATAGAAAAACATAGGTTGGTTTAGAATATAAAATTTGGACTACCTTCCAATGAATTTTATGTGGGAATTATGTAGTGAAATATAATCTATTCCTAAGATAACATCAAACTCAACTATAGTAATAATGACAAGATTTACAAAAAACACATTCTTATTATCGTCGATTAGAGTGGAATCAAAGACTTTAGATGAAAAAGTCATAATAGTAAGGGGTTTTTATGAAAATTATAAATATAATTGTTTTTATTTCATTTTTAAAACATTATAACATTATATAGATATGAACAAATGGGTAGATAAGAGTAAAATAAGACATTAATAGTTATAGATTTGATGGTAAGTGTACCTTTCCCCACATTATTATCACACCCCTCATTAGAAATAGTGATTATATAAAATTTACCTTTGTCTCTTAGATTAAGAGGATTCTAACTTTTATCATATTTATTAACCTTAAAATTTAGGAACTAGTTACAATAGTTCCCATAATCCTTGTGTTTGAAACACTTGTGTGTGGGTGATGTGTTATGTGAAAATTTATCTATATACACATCCTTATATAACTTCTTCCCATAACATTCCAAATCAATTACTTGATGATCATACCTTACACAATTAAAATATTTACTATTCCCCATAATATATTTTCCTCCATGTTCCTTCACACACTTTGATCGAAAAATAAAATCCCATCTTATTCTCTCTATGTTTCTAGATTTTCCATTGAATTCCATTTTTGTATTATTATCAAAACATTGAGTTGATACATAACATTAACCTCTATTTCCACCTTGATAGCATGACGAACAATCTCTTCATAGATACTAAAGTCTCCTATGAATTGTTCCATTTTAATACATGGGTTTAAGTCACTGAAGTATCGATAAAACTTATATTGAAGTTGGATGATAATACCAAAAGAATATCTTCCACATATTGTAAAATATTCCTCATAGGTACCAACAGATTCATCATCCTTTTTATTTATCTCAAGGAACTCCTTACCCATATTTTTATAATGAATATGTGGAAATTAGTTATTGAAAAATATGTTCTTGAACTCGTCCTAATCCATGGAGTGAATTTCATCATATTACCTTGTGTTCTTGATAAGAGTCCACTATTGACCCTCTAAAAATTTCAAATGATAGACAACCAAAATGAATTTTTAGGTTCTAAACATTGGAGAATAGAAAATAAATTTTCATTGGTGATGATTCATTTTTTAAAAACTAGTGGATCAGAAGAACCATTTAAAGATTTTTGATGTTGCTTCATGAAGGACATTATAGAATATTCTTCCATCCTTTGTTCATTTGGATGTCCAGTATGAATCATAACTTGAAAATGGATTATGAGCCTAGAAATTAGAATTCTTATTATATCTCCCATAATGTGTGTATTCTTAGGAGAGTAATTATTTCATTGTTCATTTTACTTAGAATCAAAACATTTAATTTGAGTCCTATTATAGCGACCCGAGCCTTTTACATATAAGATTTCATGATTTTAAGGATAATTAATAATTAGAGTACAAGCCATGGATCGTTAAGTCTAGTGTCTTGGAAGACTAGGTACATATAACATAAAACATGGGGCAAAAAACCCCTATTTATTTAGTTTCCATAAAAATATTCTAACTTCCCTTGAGCTCTTACATCCACATAGGGTAACCTAGGGAACACATGAACAAATAGATGAGCAGAAAAGCTTGGTAAGGGAAATAACATAAGGATACATCTTAAGCACATGTGTTAGAAGGCTTGAAATATTGATATCCAAAACATGGAACATATGAAATAATATCGTATAATCATGGGATCATATAAACATGGAATCTTATAAATGTGGCAGAATCATAACACATTTATTTAGTACGGGTCAAGGCTAACCACCAATCCTATTTCCCATTTCAGTAAGGGTCAAGGCTAACCACCAATCTCGTTTCCCATTTCAGTATGGGTCAAGGCTAACTGCCAATCCCATCTCACATCGCATCTCATGAGACATATCCTCACCCAATGAATTAGAGCTCTATCTGGGAGAAACCATATCAACATTTTCATGAATATTCGTTCCACATAAATATTCTTTCCACATAAATAATCATACATAACCAATCATTCATCAACATAAGGATAACCATGGAGAGAATTGGGTAAAAACAATCAGGACATAAAGCATAACCAATGAGCGTATCATGAAAGTTTCAATGAAAGTAAGGGATTAGAACATACATGGACATTAATAAGGTAATATAGTCATATAACATGGTATTTGGTGAAAATATAAGTGAAAACATATAAGAAATGTATTTTATAAACATTAGCATTAAAATATTTTTGTGCGGTTTTAAGGAAAATACTTTAGAGAATTTAAAATAGTAAAGAGGAAAATCATTTATATAAAACAAGAATTGTACCAAGAAGGTTTTAATAATAAAAATACTGATTTAACAAAGACAATGGTGTCTTGAAACAAAGGATAGAGATCACATGATATTGGGTAAAATTTCTGTAAGTTCCTTTAAAATGAGTGTGCTTTTTGGGGAGTATTGAGGAAGGATTCACATAAAAGCATGTATATCCCCGAAAGAGAATGAGAAATGGATCGTGGAACATGATTATGAAGAATATAAACAGAATTTATAAGTTTTTCATAAAAATAAATATGGATACATTTTGGTAAAAAGAAACATAGAGTAACCCGAAGGAATAAAGGAAGTTCGGGTAGAATTCATTACGGTTTATCAGCATGGTATCAAGTGTAACTAAGAAAGATTGATGAGAGAGATAAAGGGTTTCCCATCACTTATATAAAATTAGGGCAGTATGGGGAAGGTGATAAAACATAACCCATCACTTGGTATTACACAAAAAAAGTCATAACATAGAGAACAATCTTGATTAAGAGTGAAAAGGAGAGGATCCCTTACCTTAAATCTGTTGGTGTTCTCCACTTATTATTAATAACATGAATAAAAAAATTAAGCTTATTAATTAATAAGTATAGAACATATTCTATATTTTATTGATTTATTATATCCCCTTTTAGTACATTCAAAGCCTTTTTGATTTGTTACAAGGTTCAATTTCATTGTTCAGGCTCGTCTGTTTACTTGGCTTTAAAATATCTGTTCACTTATATTCAGGTTTGGATTATATGAATGATGAAAGTGGTTGTCCATAATTGAAGTTATATTATTTAGTTCACATCAAAGATATTAAATTGTTTTAATTTTTATTAGGTTACTTAGATTGAAGTCGAATTATTATATATATAACCATAGTAATAACTGTTTTTGCTAATCAGTGGATTTGAGTACAAAGAACGTGTTTTGATTTATAACTTAACACCATTACTACAAAAGGATTACATAACCAAAAATAGGATATGTTAAATATATAATAATATGTTTCAACCATAACACAAATGGTTTTATGACCTGAATTAAATATAAAAATAGAAGTTAATAAACTGTTGTCCTTGAATGTGCTAAATTAGCACATCTCAAACGGTGCTTTCGATTCATTCAAATAAAAGGGTGGTGAAAGGAGACAAGACAATGAAATATATCATTAGAATGAAAACATTCTATTATATGTATGTTACTTTATTTATCATCCTATTATGTTGAAGGGATCTGAGAAAAGAAACAAAAAGAAAGACAACTTAAAAGAAATGAAGGAATTGGAAAGAGGAATTTACCTCTTGAGACATACACCTTTGAGAACCTCTTAAGCGGATAGGTTTTGGTATTTTAAAGAGGATAGGAGCTTTTTGAAGTGGGGGAGGATCTTGGGGAGATATTTTCTCAGAATAATGGCAAGGCACAAGGCTTGAGAGGAGTGAAGAGAAGAGGGGGTGAAAGGGGGGTTTTATAGTGGAGGAGAGGAGGGATTTCATAACATTATAATCAGTAATTTATTATTTATTCACAAGACAAAGAATAATATGTATTCCATGACCAATAATAGTAATCATATCATTTGATCCTGAACCAAGTGGGATTACGTTAGCAGAACATCATCAATTACTCAATAAATCCCCTATTTAGCATTTATTGTAAATTATCGCATTTTACTATTCATAAAAAATTCAGGTATTTCAGAAAAATACCAAAAATTCACCCTAACCATTTTTTGATGTGTATAATCCAAAAATAATGTCCATTTTTCAAAAATAATTTTTTAAATATGATTATTTTTATATTTAATTAAAATAATAATTTATTATTAAAACCTGTTTTAAACCATTCATTAACTTATTCTAAAATATAACTATATCATACTTCCAAAATGAATATTTATTTTATACTACCATAGGTGAGGAAACTATTCATAAGGGTATATCACTATTCATAAGGGTATGTTAATATTCATCAGGGTAGTTTACTATTCACAAAAAATTAAGTTTTAATTATCAGACTTCAAATAACATTCTGATTATAACCATGTATGCCTGATTTTTGAAATTCCAAACACAGAACTATCAAACTTATGTTTAAAGGTCACTTAGTACTTAGTAGTTCATTATGTTGTGTTTTCATCTAATTTTAGGACATACTTTTGAGAAGATAATTTCCATTGAAAAACATTGGGTCGTTACATTCTTCCCCGCTTAGGAAATTTCACCCCCAAAATTTCGTTTCAAATTCTAAGACAAAAACTGGCGTGGTTAATTTTCCTTCATTCCTTCCTCCAGTTCCCATGTTGCGTCTTCTTACTTATGGTTTCTCTAATTTACCTTGACCAGAGGATTAGTCATGTTACGTAGAACTTTGTCTCTATGATCCATGATCTTCACTAGATTCTCATCGTAAGAGATATCATACTCCAACTGTACCACCTCTGAAGAGAGTACATGTAAAGGGTCTGGTATGTATTTCCTTAAGAGGGATACATGAAAGATATCATGTACTTTCTGCATGGTAGGTGGATGTTCCATTCGATAGGCCACCGCTCCAACTAGATCAAGGATCTTAAATGGGTCAATATACCTAGGAGTTAAGTTCCCTTTCTTCCCAAAACTCATGACCTTCCTCCATAGGGATATGTGTAGAAATACAATGGCTCCAAATTTGATCTCAAGGTCTCATTGATGGTTATCTGCATAAATATTATATCAACTTTGGGCAACCTTGATATAATGCTGAATGGTTTTCACCTTCTGACCATTTCTTCGACCATTTTAGATCCTAGAAGCTTACGCTCACTGACTTCATCCCAACACGCCGGTGTTATGCACCTTTTACCATAAATGGATTCATATGGTGCCATTGAGATGCTCGAGTGGAAACTATTGTTGTTGGATAATTCAACTAGTTGAAGATATTGATCCCATCCTCCTTTGAATTCCATAGAACACACTATCAATATGTCTTCCAATGTCTGAATAGTTCGCTCATATTGGCTATTAGGTTGAGGATGATAGGACGTACTGAAGTTGAGTTCAGGGCTTAGAGCAAGTTGGATACTTTTACAGAACTTTGAGGTGAACCTAAGATCACAATCAGATACAATATATAGTGGTACATCATGCAGCCTTACCACTTATTTGATGTAAATCCATGCAAGTTAATCCAATGAGAAGTCCTCTCAAATAGAAATAAAGTGACCTGTCTTCATAAGATGATCCACAACAACCCATATAGCATTATTTTCTCTAGATGTATTTGGATGTAAATTGACAAAGTCCATGGTAATTTTATCCCCCTTCCATACTGGTATGGGTAGTGGTTGAATCATCCCTTTTGACTTTTGTCTCTCATCCTTCACTTGCTGACATACAAGGATCTTTGATGTATATTCGACAATCTCCCTTTTCATATTGTCCCACCCAATGTTTTTTCAGAGATCTCAATACATCTTTGTGCTCCCTGGATGAATAAAGAAGGCCAAGCTATGTGAATCATTTGATAGATCCTTCTTTATCTCAGGATCGGATGGTACACATAATCGTGTCCCAAATCTTACAACTCCTACCTCAATAATTTTGAAATCGGAGGATTTCCAATTTTTGAAAGCTTTAGCCTTTTCTAAATTTCCACATCCTTTCTTTGAGCATCCTTTATTTTGACCAAGAGGGATGGTTGTGCAATCATTTGAGAAAGGATTGATGATGTTTCTCCCTTAATGATTCCCATGTCCATCCTTTGAAAATCTAAGAAGTTTGAATCCTTTTCAATTCTCATCATTGATAAAGATGCATGATCCTTTCTACTTAGAGCATCCACCACCTTGTTTTCCTTACCGAGATGGTAGTGGATGAAGCAGTCATAATCCTTGATGAGCTCTATCCACCTTCACTGGCACATATGAATCACTTATTATGTGAATATATATTTGAGATTTTTTGGTCAGTATATATCTCATATTTATCCCCATAGAGATAATGCCGCCAGATTTTCAATGAAAATATCATAGCCGCCAACTCCAGATCCTACGTAGGATAGTTTTTCTCATGGATTTTAAGCTTCCTTGAGGCATATGCTATCACATTATCATTTTTCAATAGCAAACATCCTAATCCTTTTTTAGAAGCATCACTATACACCACAAAGAGTTCTTCACTTGATGGGAGTGTGAGTACTAGTGCAGTGATAAGCCTATTTATCAACTCCTTCAAACAATATTCACATTCTTGTGTCCAGAAAAACTTTACTCCCTTCTGTGTCAACATGGTCATTGGGTTTGGAAATCATGAAAAGTTCTTCATGAATCATCGATAATACCCAGCTAGACCCAAAAAGTTGTGGATATCCATTATAGAAGCCAGTCTGGTACACTCTTCAGTTTCCTTTATCTTTGAAGGGTCCAAGTATATCCCTTTGCTGGTGATAACATGCCTAAAGAATGATACTTCCTCCATACAGAACTCACATTTACTGTACTTTGCATACAACTTCTCCCATCGAAAAGTATTTAACTCAATTTCTAAATGATCCTCATGTTACTCTTTTCTCTTGGATTATATCAGAATATCATCAATAAAGACCACCACAAATTTGTTGAGGTAATCTCTAAAGACTCTATTCATTAAATCCATGAAAATTTCTAAAGAATTAGTGAGTTTGAATGTCATCACTATGAACTCATAATGTCCATACCTTATTCGAAATTCAGTCTTGTGAATATCTTCCTTCCTCACCTTTAGTTGGTGATATCACGACCGAAGGTCCACCTTAGATAAATAACTTGCCCCACGAAACTGATCGAACAATTCATCAATCAGTGGAAGGGGATACTTGTTTTTTATCATGATTTTATTGAGCACATAATAATCAATGAAGAGGCGCATTGATCCATCATTCTTCTTGACGAAGAGGAATGCTGCACCCCATGGTGAATCACTTGGCCATATAAAACCTTTCCCCATATTCTCTTGTAACTACTTATTCATCTCTTCCAGCTCTACAGTGGCCATTCTGTAAGGTATCTTTCAGATTGGAAGATATCCAGGGATAAGTTCAATTTAGAACTCAACCTCTCGGTTAGGAGGAAGACTAGGAAACACTTTAGGGAATACATCAGTGTAATCCCTCATGATGGGCATGTCTTCAAGCATTATTCTATCCTTTGTCCTAATAATTTGAACTAGATATTCTTGCTCACAAGGAAGAAATATCCAAGCTCGAGACAAAGATTCTAAATGAGACTCTTCTTCTTCCTTACACTTGTAATGAATCGGAGGACGTTTTGGGATGTGAAAAGTGATCTCCTGTTCCCAAAAATTGATGTTGTCCTTGTACAATGATATCGAATCCATGCCCAAGATAGCGTTGAACTCCACTAAAGGAAGTATGAAAAGATTTTCTGGGATGTTCAATCCACAAACGTTAACCAGGGAGGAGTTATAAACCATGGAGACAATAATTTCCCCATTCACTGTTCACACAAATATATTTTCCACCAAATTGTTAGGTGGTGTTTGAATAATTCTACTAATATTAAAATATATGAAAGAATGCGTAGAACCAGAATAAAATAGTACATTCGCTATTCATGAATAAATAACAAGCATACCTGACACCACATTATTTTCTGGCTCCACCTCAGCAGTAGTGATCGTATAATCCCATCCTTGTTTCCTTGGAGGTTGTTGTTGATTGCCTCCGACAACCCTCGACATAGGGAAATTGTCTGCATAATGCCCAAGATCCTTGCATTTGTAACACTGCACTATAGGATGAGTGTTGATCTGAACCTTCTTTTCTTCTTCAAAATTAGCATGATTTTTCATATCCCTTTGGCAGTTATTGTCTAGATGACCAAACATTAGGCATTTGAAGAATTTTTGGGTTACCTTGAGGCAGTCACCAAGATGCTTGTTCCCACAATTTTTCCAAAGTGGAAAGTGAGGCTTCTCTCCATCAGGGGATTTGTATGATGAACCACCCATGAGGTTCTCCATTATCTGCTTCTTTTCACTAGGCCCATGAGACCACTGAGAGTCTCCAATCTCTATTTCAACCTTGAGGGGACAACAAACAATCTCCTCATAACTGTCAAAGTCTCGAATCACAAACACTTTTCATAGACTTGGCTTTAGTCTTCTAAAGAAGCGATCCACCATTATTTCTGTATTCATGAAAAAGTCAGAGTCATACCATGAATGCCTTGTAAAGTTCATTTCATATGCCCTGATGGACTCATCTTACTTCTGCTTATGTCCGAGGAACACTCTTCCCCTCTTAAGACGGAGGGCTCGATAAAAAATATTTTTTGAAAATCATCCTCTTGAATTCCTCCCAATCTATGGAATCAATTTCCTCTTGGGACTTTTTATTCTTGATCATTGTCCACCACTGATCAGCTTCCCCATCAAAATGATAGACTGCCCATACGACTTTCTCTTTTTCTAAGCACTGGACGATGGATAGAATATTTTCAATGGTGTTAATCCATTGTTCTGTAAGGAGGGGATTAGAAGATTCGCTAAACATGGGAGGACTTTTCCACTTGAAGGATTCTACCACAACCTTCTCTTTCCTTGGAGGAGGAGGATGTTCCACCTGATTGAAGTTATTATTCATAACTCGAGCCAGCTGGCCAAGTACTGCCATAACATTTGGAGCACCCAATTCTGTTACATCAGGAATATCATTAGGGAAATCATCACATTGCCTATCACATTGGTTGTTGGAACATTTTCTTCTATTTCCCTCCATTAACTAAGAATAAGAACGTATAATTAGAGGTCTTTAATACTTATTTATTGAGCATAAAAAGTAAACTTTGAACATAAAACTATAAACATATAAAGAAGAAGTATATCCTTACTTGTGTTTCCTTAGTTTTATATCCAGGTTATCCTTGATCTATTTCTTAACTTATATTCTTATGGGATTCTTTTTGTCCCTTAATAATGGTTTTGTACTATGTTTGTGAATCTACCGAAGCATATCCCTTGGGAGTGTCATAAACAAGAGTGCAGCAAGGCCCGTTGTCATGCACTAGTTCCTGTTCGAGTCTATCTCAAAGCGGTGTTTTTGGGTTTTACCCCTAGATACATCTATTCCAAAGACACCTCTACCTATTCATGTCTAGATAAGGATTTATTTTCTTGATTAACCATTTTCTCAATACTCACCAAAATTCTGGAATGTTTTTTTTAGACTTAGTCAAATCCTTAAGGTTCTCACTAAGGTGCTCTATTCTTAATCTCCAAAAATAACTAGACCATCCTCTCATACCAACTATAGATACCTGATCCTTTTACATATAACATTTCATTATTTTAATAATAATTAATCATCAGAGTACAATCCAAGGATTTTTAATTCCAGTGTCTTGGAAGACTAGGTACATATAACATAAAACATGGGGCCAAAAAACACTTCTTTATTTAGTATCTATAAATAACATCAAACGTCCATTTAACCCTTACATCTGTATAGGGTTCCCTGGGGAACACATGAACAAAGGGATGAGCTAAAAATCCCAGTATGGAAAACAACATAAGGATACATCTTAAGCACATGAGTTAGGAGGCATGAAAAATTGATATCCAAAACATGGATCATATGAAATAATATCATAAAATCATGGGATCATATAAACATGGAATCATATAATTGTGATAGAGTCATAGCACATTTCCTTAGTATGTTTTAAGGCTAACCTCCAATCCTGTTTCCCATTTCAGTACTGGTCAAGGCTAATCGCCAATCTCGTTTCACATTGCATCTCATGAGACTTAACCTTACCCAATGCATTGGAGTGTTATCTAGGCACACCCATCTCAACATTTTCATGAATATTCTTGCCACATAAATATTCATTCCACATAAATAATCACACTTAATCAATCGTTCATAAACATAAGGATACCCATGGAGAGAATTGGGTACCACAATCATGACATAAAGCAAAACCAACGAGCGTATCATGAATGTTTCCTTGAATGAAATGGATTAGAACACACATGGACGTTCATAAGGTAATATAGGAATATAACATGGTAGGTGGTTACAAATAGAAGTGACAATATATAAGAAACTCATTTAATAATCATTAGAATTAAAACATTTTTCTGTGGTTTTGAGGAAAATACTTTATAGCTTTTAAAATAGTAAAGAGGAAATTATTTTATATAAAACAATAATTTAAACAAGAAGTTTTTTATAATAAAAATAATTATTTTGATAAACACAATTGTGTCTTAAAATATTGGATACAGTGCACATGATATTGGGTAAAATTTCGGGAAGTTCCTTTCAAACGAGTGTGCTTATTGGGAAGTATCGAGGAGGGATTCACATAAAATCATGTATATCCCCGAAAAATAATGAGAGATGGATCTTGTAACATAATCATGAAGCATATAAACATAATTTAGAAGTTTTACATAAAAAGAAAAGAAAACAAAATTTTGGTGAAATGAAACATAGAGTATCCAGAAGGAATAAAGGAAGTCCGGGTAGAATCTATTACGGTTTATCGGCATAGTATCAGGTGTAACTAAGGGAGCTTTATGACATAGATAAGGGGTTTCTCATAACATAAATAAAATTAGGGAAGTATGGGGAAGGTGATAAAAACACACCCCATCACATGGTATTACACAAAAAAAGGCATATGATAGAGAACAATCTTCATTAAGAGTGAAAAAGAGAGGATCCCTTACCTTAAATCTGTTGGTGTTCTCCACTTGTTATTAAAGACCTAAATAAACAAATTAGGATTATTAATTAATAATTCCAGAACCTATTCTATATGTAATTGATTTATTTTAACCCTTTTTAGTTCATTAAATTCCTTTTTGATTAGTTACAAGGTTCAATTTCGTTGTTCGGGCTAATTTGTTTACTTGACTTTAAAAGACCGGTTCACTTATATTCAAGTTTAGATTATATGAAAGATGAAAGTGGTTGTCCATAATTGAAGTTATATTATTTAATTTAAATCTAGGATATTACATTGTATTAATTTTAATTAGGTTATTTAGAGTGATTTGAATTTTTTATATATATAACCTTAGTGATAACCGTTTTTCTTAATCGGTGGATTTGATTACAAAGAACGAGTTTTTCTTCATAACATAATACCATTTGTACAAAAGGAATACAAAAAAAATAGGATATATTAAATATATTATAATATGGTTAAACCATAACACAAATGGTGTAATGACCATAATTAATGATAATAATAGAAATTAATAAATTATTGTCCTTGAATGTGCTAAATTAGCATATCTCAAATAGTGATTTCATTTCATTCAAATAAAACGGTGGGAAAATGAGAGAAGATAATGAAATATACCATTAGAGTTAAAGCATTCTAGTACATGTTTGTTACTGGATTTATAATACTATTATGGTGAAGGGAGGTGAGGAAAGAAACAAAAAGAATGAGAACTTAAAAGAAATGAAGAAATTGGAAAGAGGAATTTACCTCTTGAGACTTCCCCCTTTGAGAACCTCTTAAGGGGAGAGGTTTTGGTATTTTGAAGAGTCTAGGAGCTTTTTAAAGTGGTAGAGGATCGTTGGGAGTGATTTGGGTAGAATAATGGCAAGGTACAATGCTTGAGAGAAGTGAAGAGAAGAGAGAGTGAAGGGGGGTTTTATAGTGGAGGAGAAACGGGATTTCATAATATTATAATCATTAATTTATTATTTATTCACAAGAAAATTTATAGTAAGTATTCCATTACCAATAATAGTAATTTTATCATGTGATCCAAAACCAAGTGGGCTTACTTTAGCAGGGCATCATCTATTACTTAATAAATCCATTATTTAGCATTTATTGTAAATTATCATATTTTACTATTCATAAAAAATTCATGTATTTCAAAAAAATCCTAAAAAATTAACCCTAACCATTTTTCGACATGTGGAATCCAAAAATGAAGTCCATTATTCAAAAAAAATTCTAAATATGATTATTTTAGTATTTAATTAAAATAATAATTTATTATCAAAACCAGTTTTAAAACATTCATTAACTTATTCTAAAATATAGGTATATCGTACTTCCAACATTAATATTATTTTAATACTATAACAGGTGAGTAAACTATTCATTAGGGTATATAACTATTCATCAAGTTATGTTAATAATCATCAGGGTAGGTTACTATTCACAAAAAATAAGTTTTTCTTATCGGACTCTAAATAACATACTGATTACAACCGTGTATGCCATATATTTGAAATTCCAAACACAGAAGTGTCAAACTTATGTTTAAAGGTCTCTTAGCACTTAGTAGTTCATTATATTGTGTTTTCATGTGATTTTATGACATACTTATGAGAAGGTAATTTCCATTGAAAAACGTTGGGTCGTTACACCTATCTAGGGAATAAAACAAAAAATCATAGTGTAAGAAAGAATAATCATAGTGGGGAATTACATAATCATGAAAAATTATTATATGATACCTAAATTATGGAACTTAATTTCTAATATATGGAACATTAGTTTTAAACTGCGTAATTAATAGTCATTATTTATTTAAATCTGATATGAATTTTCATAAATATTTTATGCATTTCAAAATCATATCTATAGGAGTGTCAAATCAAGTGTTCTGCAAGGGTCGTTATTATACACCAAGTGATGATTGAGTCCAAATCAATGCACCATTTTCCAAGTTATCATCAATAGGTACCTCTATGCTAGAGTATCATCCACTTTTATTATCTAGATATGGATTCCATTTCTTGTAAACCATTCACTCTATCCATTACTAAAATTCCAATATATTTCACTGTACTTTGACTCATCCTTAGACTTTTCCATAGAGACAACCCTTGACATATCCTTAGAAATGTACCTAGGTATTTTACAAAGGTTTTATCATTCTAGTATCCAAAGGTTAACTAAAACATTCCTATGGTACCAACTGTATCCATCCTAGATTTTCATACATAGATATTACATCTTTTGAGATGAATATTCAATATGTTACACGAACACATGTATGAGGACTATAATAGTTTAGTGTCATTGGATAATAAGTAAAAATTATTCTAATTTAGTGAAACAACTTTAACATATATCATATGTATCCTCCTCTTTAGTAATATTTAAAAACATACCCTACTTAAAACCATTCTTTAGAACCTGGAGAAAGGAAACATAAGAGAGGGTGAGATCAAATGCTTAGTAAGGGTATCAAAGTGAGAGGTCAAGGATTATATAATCATGAAATGAGAATAAGGGTATGATAAAATGAGAATAACATTAGAAATCCATAACCTACATTTCAACGATCATAATATTGAGTAATTACATAAATATTAGCAGTTCATAGGACATGAATCACAAAGGAAATCAAGGATCATGAACCATCAGAGCAAAACATTGGCATACGACATGAAATTGTGGCATATGAGTAAGTATCAAAAATCATTTCAATAGTAGTTAAGTATCACTACTAAGGCTATCATAGTGGAATGGTTTAACTCCCCAAACCATCATAAAAGTAAAGGTTCAATCCCATGGCCATCATAGCAGATAAACTCCCTTACCAAACCAAGTTCACTACCCATTCCAATCTTGTCTATCTCGTGAGATATAAATCGTTACCAATGCATTGAAAAGAGATATAGGTCCCACTCATCACACAATGAACATCATACATATGTGTTCCACAATATCATAAAACATTCATCATATCATATCACATGAAAGAAAATGGGTTTCATAAAAATATCTTTATATCATAACCTTTAAAAAAGAGACAGCATTCATAATCATTTCATCAATTCATTATATCATATACCATGGGAAAATAAGTGGATTTAGTATGGATTTTATCATGTTATAACCATTGTAAGATAAATGGGTATCATAAAAATCTTTTCATCATAGACCATTCAAATAACAAATAAGAATGGCATCCATGGTCTATATCCCTAGAAATTAAAAATTACATCAAGGTGGGCGATTTTAGTTGGAGAATGATTTTGAAAGATAAATCTATTAGAATTTTTCTTGATGAAACTTTTTTTTCTTAGAAAATAAAATATTAAAACAAAAAATTCATATAATATTTTTGAAATATTTTTCTTTAAAATTAACCTTGAATTATTATAAAGGAATATTTAAAACCATTTAAAACATATCTTCAGAAAAATCTTTCAACATTGAAAGAAATTTTAAAAAATGGACAACATTTTAAAAACAACTTTCACTAAAAATAACCTTTTAAACATATAATGTAATATTTATAAATATTTATTGGTCACGATGACATAAAATGTTTTTCATCTTGTAAGACTTAAAACAAATACTTCATTTACCTTTTCAACAAAATTCAAAATAGTCATTTTAAAAAAAATACATGAAAATTTATTTTAAAACATTTTTCAAAACACAAACACGGGTAAATATTTCTTTTATAACCCATTGAATAATATAAATGGGTTTTGACTGAAGAGAGAAATTAATACAATTTTTATTGAAAAATTATTTTAAACTATTGAGTATATAAAGATAATAAAATTAAGTGAAACATGTAATCTCATGACATAACCATATGAGAATAAAATTAATGAGTTTTTTATAGGCAGTTCATAAGATTTCATCATTGGAAGTATAGTGATAAATAATCCAGAAAAATGATGTGATGGTAACCTAAAATATTTAAAACTTTGGTAACTTTAGATTGTAAACCCCATGAAGGAATAAAATTAAAAGGAACATAAAATATAATTATAATAAATAAATTCATTCTATTAAATTTCAAAGGGTCTGTATATGCACCTCATAAAATTAGATAGTTTCATAACATAACATAAGTCTTGAAAAAGGGAACTTGAGACAAAAATCCATTCCTACTTTGGTAACTTTAGAACCATAAACCCCATGAAAGAGAGATACTAAAATGGATATTTAAATTACCATAATTTCTAGGATAGTAATATTAAAATGAATTTATGTGAATTATATACCCCACATAAAAAATACATTTGAAATATGGCCTATGTCTCACAAAAAATAAAAGTGAGATAGAAATCCTTTAGATATTTAGTAATATTTTGAATCGTAAGACCAACAAAATAATAAAATAAAATGAAACATTTAATATAATTAAAATGACAGGATTCATGATATAACATGTCTATGTGGTAGAATATAGGCCACACAAAATAAATGAGTGGTGAATTATCCTATGTATCTATGAAATAAAAGAGATGATATAAATCCCTTTCCTTATGTCTTTAATTCCCTTGAACATGTTAAAAAATAAAATAAAATAAAATAAAGTTTATTATACATATATTATATAACCATAATTATATAAATTATATGTTATATTTTTTACTTGTGACCATTCACTATAGTTTATTTCCAAATCAATTTCAAAATAATGTTTCGGGTAATAGATTTTTTATTTTTCGTATATGTTTTGATTTAGTATTTTGGGTCCAGATACATTGATCATGGTTTCATAATATATAGAATATTAATAATGAAATAAGTATAATATATTGTCAACAATAATAAATTTAATACCAGACATGAGTAAAAGTGAGTGTCACATCGCTTCTTGAAGGTGGTAGTCCACACGTACATGAACGATGTTATCAAATTTCAGTGAGCTAACATTTAAGAATGAAAATGATATATTATATTTTAATAACGAAATAATATATCTTTAATATAATATTTTTTTCATGTATATCACATATATTCATTAAATTTATCCTTATTATCTTCCATATATTGTTTTAGTGAAAAATGAATCACATCGCTTAAAAAAGGGGTTCTACATCATACACTTGAGCAATATAATTGTATTCCCTACTGTCACACCCCAATCGGGTTTTATGTGTGACTTGCGTGCGACTTATAAAATTTTGTGTTAACACACAGTTTGAATTTGTTGGAGGTTGGTGCTGGGTGGCATGGTTCGATTGCAGCTTGCTCGACAGCGCACTTGACAGAACGCGAGCTGTGTGATTTCCCAACATCAGAAAAAAGTTAATTAATTAATCAAAGGTAAAGTGAAATAAAATGAAGTAAAATAAGAATTTAATAAAATAGAGATTAAAAAAGGTTAATCATAAAATAAAAAGAGAATTATAGTTTTAATAATAATATTATTATTATTTTGGTTGTTATTATTATGAGTTATATTTTTTTTATTATTGTCAATTAGTTATTAATATTTATAATATTGATTTAGTTAAATTAGTAGGTTTAATAAATTAAATTTAATCCAAAACCTAGCCTACCCTTCTCCCCCCATCCACGGCGCACCCTCTCCCCCCTCGCGCTCAACCTGCGCGTCCAGCCTCAACCTTCTTCCCCTTGCCCCGACAATGCCCTTTGGCCGGACTTCCCCTGCCCATTTGCGCTGCACGACCCCCACCTCCCCTCCTACCTTCTCCCCTCTCGTGGCCACACTAGCTCCGCCACCCTCACCTGCACCACCTCAGCTCTTCCGGCAGTAGCTCTAACCTTCCGCTACCAAACCCCCTAGCTCCAGCCCGCGCTCACCCTCCGCCCTTGTCCCCCAGTTGCCGTGATCTGGCCACTCCTTCATCGCAACAACCTTGCATCTCCCGATTGATGTAGCACCATCGACCGGCTCGCCTGCACCCTGACTGGCCTCCTCCAACACACCAAATAGCCATGCGCTAACCCTTCTACCATGTTCAGATCATCAATGAACACCCTTATCCTCTAGTTCAATTTCTAGTACAACATAACACTATGAAGACTCCCCCAGTCGCGACTCCCTTTGTCGCGCCTTCTTTCAGTGAGGCTGCAGCTGGCGCGACACCTTCTGGAACCATACATCTTGCTCAGACAGCTCCCTAGACCCTTTCCATAGGTGTATTAAACCTCGATTGTTAATTCTATCAATTTGATTACGTTGTGGTTAGGGTTTGGTTTGGAATTCGGTTTGATTTTTTTACAATTGGCTAGGTGTTTTGGTGTTAGTTTATTTGAGTTGATTGCAGCAATTTTTGTGCATGATTGGAGAATTGCATTGATATTTGAGGTTTTCCGACACCGTGGTAAGTGGTTCCATGCTTAATTGTTATTTGATTAATTAATTTTCAAGTTTAATTAATTTATAATATTATTTAGTTAACTTCTGTAGTGCGAAGTTGATCTTTTATGAGGTTTGATTTGTAGTTGAACATATTTGGGAGCATGTTTATAATATGTTTACTTGCTACTGGAATTTCATCTCTAGTTAATTGTTATTGTTTTTTTATTGTGAGATTAGCCCGAGGATTAGTTTTTTTGATCTGATTTAATTTTTACTAAGGGTTTAAGATGTCTTAATGTGTTTATTAGTGTGTTAAGATGATATGAGTATGTTGTTACTGTGAAAACCCATGTCGGACTATTCACTAGTGTTTTATAAATTGTTTGGATTATTTTTTAGGATGTACAAGTGGTGAAATTGGTGTTTTGGTGTTGCGTTGTTATAAGTTTTGTATTAAATGATCATTTCAGTTGACTTTTGGTGTTTTAGTTGTGCTGCGTATTTTTAAATGGGTAGGGAAGTTTTTCTGGTGGTTTGTTTAACTATTGTAATGGTATTTTTTAACTGTGTGAGTGGTTTTTTTAAACACACATGTGATTCAAATTGTGTTTCTGTGGTGGCGTTGTATACATGGGGTCATGTAAGGGGGTTTTGGTTGGTCTAGTTTGTTAAGCGTTTTTCTCTCTTAAAATTTTATTTATGAAAATTTGGGTTTTTTTATTAAATAATGATTAAGGGTGAAAAATTGATTTAATTAAATTGTGTAAATGTTTTTGGTGCTTAAATTCATGTGACCTGTGCGGATTTTTTTTGATAAATTCTTTTAGTGGTGTGTTTGATGATGAAAGTGACTTCATTGATTGTGAGGTTGTTTTAATTAGTTGTGCAAGTTATGGCGATTTTGTTTTGGGATATTTTTAGTGTCCCAATTATTTCTAAATGGTTTCATTTTGTGTGTGTGAGTGTAGTGTTGGGTAGAGATAACATCTCCATTATTTTATTGGTTTATGTTTGACATATGACATGAACTATGAACTATGTGAGCACAAATGGGAAGTCAGGGTACTAGGTGGGAGAACTTGATTTAGTGTGTTAGTGTTCTAGAGGTGACTCAACCCGGTTTCACTAGCAGGACTGACGATTGCAACACTAACTAAACATATGCTTTCATGAGGTTCGTGGTCTTCTACGCCACCTTTTCTGAGGGTCATGGCCTTCTAAGACATGTTTTCTTAGGGTTGTGTCCTTCTATGCCATGTTTCACAGAGACACGAAGATCTTGGGGGCCAAGCTATCTAACACCCATGAGGCCTCTCCCATATTAGTTCTCATTGGTCACTTTACACTCATTAGTGTGACACATGATTTATTTTTTAAAAGTAAGGGTGTGTGTGTTTTAATTTAGTTTGTTCCATTTGAAACTGTTTTTCCTAAAACATGGTTCCCTTAAAACTGTTCAAGCATTTACTTATTTTCTTTAATTAAAATTGAAAATGTATTTTTTTCATTTAATAATTATGCATGGAACATTTTTTCTTGGTGGAAACCTACTTGGCTCTTGGATCATACCCTACATACGCCTTTGTGTGTATGTAGATCATGTTTCTTTTGTATTCTAGGATGATGCTTTGTGCATATCATTGGTGGTTCAAATTTTTTGTGTCACCCTTGTGTTGGTTTGGTGGTGGTGGCTTCGCGATGTGACCCCTCATGACGCACGATGGTTTGAGTGGGAGTTTTGGTTTTTCTTTGATGTAGTCTATTTTGGGTTTTTAGTTCAAGTTGTAAACATTAAATCTGAACTTCATATAAGGGTATGTTTGGTAGTCTATTTTTAGTTTCATTTTATTCATCTTTTTGTTTTTTTATATTCATTTATTTGGGAAAATCATTCCCAAGTCTGTTTTTGATACCCGGACACTTGTGCCAGCCCGTGGGGATCGGGAAGGCCCTTCGGGCAATGTCGCGGACAGGGTCAGGTGCTGGGTCAGATAAAGACCTCTTGGTTCATGAAAAAACGGTATCAGAGGAGGCCATTTTTATTTGGGGTGTCCGGTAGAAGAATACTAGGAGTGTCGGAGCTCAAGAGGTGGGTTAAGGGTCGGTGCCTGATCACCACCGCTCGTGACGAGACCTGAGTTACCAGGGGTAGTCCAAGATTTTGGTCATTTGGATTTGTTTTGGATTGAGGGATGAAAATAAAGGAGACTCGGTGTCACACTATGCACCCACATGGAGTAGTGACCCATGTGGAGCCCAGGTGACCCATTCAAGGTCCTATGGTGTTATGTCTTACATGGGGAGTGGCGCACTACCATGTCTCCGGGTTGGGCATAAGTACTAGTTTCTCATTCTGGTTATCCATTGTTGGTTGTGCCTTGTCCTGATTTTGGTTGGTTTTAGAGAGTTTTTGGAAATGAAGGTGGTTTTGAATTGAAAGGGTTCTTTCTTTAATGTCCTTAAAATTGTTAAAAAGGGGACTTCTTTCAAGTTTTTTTGTAATTGGTGAAGTGGTTTTTTGAAAAGAGTAAGTTTTTTTATTTGAATAACTTTGGATTATGTTTGTATTTGGTAACATAACAGAAAGTGCGACCCTTGGTATTCCTTAGGATAGTCCACATATGTGTGGGTACATACGTGAAGTGCCCATTGACACATATGTACGGGTGATTTAAGTGGAAAGGGATGAAGACTTATGCGGCGGTTCATAGGATACCATGGGTGGGGTTTTGGAATTTATGGCTTGGCTTGTTTTGGTTTCTAAAATGAACTTGAATGAAAAAAATTATTTTGGGGCTAGGTTTTTTTCTCTAAAAGTAGGTTTTGGTATTCTGAAAAGTAGATTTTGCTTGTTTTTGTATATGTTTGATTTATTAATCTGTTACCTGTGGTTTGTAGTGTTCCTTTTCGTTGTGTTTGAGCTTTTTCGGGATTCTGGGTGGTTGTCTGACTTCGGGGTGTTTCTTTTGGTTAGGTTTTGGTCTGATGCCTGTTTCAATTTTATTTTTCATGTTGTTTTGAATATGCCACCCAGAAATATCCTCAAAATATGTTAATGAGTTGTGCCCAATTCTGGTTTCTATCAAGTGTTGCTTATCTTTCGAGGCACTCGGGGTTCGTTAGCGGCAGTGAAGTGGTTTGAGCGGAGTAGAGAATGTCTTCGGGTGGTTGGTGACTCCCGAGTTTGTTAGATTTCGTATTGTCTTGGGTTTAGTGGAGGGTCCATCCTTCAACCAGTGGAGGTGGATGTATCATCATAGTTGGAGTTGGGATGATGTGGGAGGTTTTAAAGTCCATCTTCATCCAATGGATCAAACCTAAGGATGTGAAGTTGAAAAGAAGTGTGAGCTCGTCCGTAGTTAACAAGGCCAGTTGTGGTGATGGCCTGTGTCGACCTCTTTAAGGATTGACATCTGGAGCGTAAGTGCTTGACAAATCTGGAACCTCTCGTGGCTTGTAAGGGTTCCCCATTTTGCAAGCGAAGAGTACGAGAGAAACCTTCCTATAGAGAAATACCTTTTGTTGGTGTCGACTTCTGGTTTTCTAGACCAATTTCTAATGTGCCATCCATGTTGCCGGTTCGAGCATCCCAAGATATCTTGTCTCATCCCTCTGAAGTCCTGCTATTGTGTGACCGTTCGGGTCACTGGGAAAGGTTTCAAAAAAAGTGCCATTCAAAGAAGGAGCCCTGGTTGGGGGATGCTCGTTTCTGACTGTGAGGCATAAGATGCATCAACCATCATATCCCCAGCCTCAGGTCTCAGGGTGAAGCACACACATAGTCAAGGGATCAGAGGCATGTGAGACCTTTGTTTGGTTCTTTATCCTTCGTCTAGGAATATGGACATTCATTGTTTACTTGTCCTTGTTTTCCTGATGTTTTAAGTTCATCTCTTGCGGTAATAGTGCGATGAACTTATTCTTTCATGATCATAGTAGTTGAGTTCTTCTGAATATGGCCTCTAAATTTTTTTTTCTTAAAAGGGTATTTTTCCTTGTGTGGGTTGGTCCTGATTTCATTAGTGATTGTTTGAAGATGTGAATATTGGGGGTTTTTCTCTTGTGTTGAGGGTTCCTGGTTTTAGTGGAAGCGTTGTCTCGCTCATAGTAAGGGATTTGGATGTGTTGGGAGTTTTAAATCGGTTAGGGGAATTCTTAGTTCTAGATGTGTTATTATAAGGAGTTCATTGTTTTGGTGCCCGAATATGCTAGGTGTCCTTGTAGTGGTGTTCTATTTAAGTCTCAGTGTCCCGCTCAACTCAAGTGGAGAAGAAGATATATTAAGGTTGGGAGTTACTTCATTAGCCCCTCATTGGGTTTGTGTGTGTGGGTTTTAAATTTTCTATGTGAGTCGTGTTATTGTGGTGGGGAAAACCCTCTTGTGTTCTCCCCTCATTTTATGTCATGGTTTCTCCATGACCGTCTGGGTGTGACATGTGGAGTGAATCTTCAACCCGAGACTCTTGACTTTCCTTTTTATCTCTTTTTTGGGCACGGACACAAGCTTTGGCTATCATTTGGCTTGGAGACATTCCGGGGGAAGAAAGTATTTGTGGTGGAGAGAGTTTTCACACCCCGACTAGGTTTGACATGTGACTTGAATGCAACTTACAAAATTTTGTGTCAACATGCAGTTTGACTGTGTAGGCCACTGGTGCTAGGTAGCATGGTTTGAGTGCAGCCTGCTCGACTGCGCACTTGAAGACAGACGATCCATGTGCTATCCCAACATCGAAAATATGTAAATAAATCAATTAAAGGTCAAGTGAAATAAAATGAAGTAAAATAATAATTTAATAAAATAGAGTTTTAAAAAAATGGTTAGGCATAAAATAATAATAGTATTATATTTTTAATAATAATATTATTATTATTTTGGTTGTTTTTATTATTATTAGTAGTATTTTTTTATTATTAACAATTCTTTATTAATATTAATATTATTTATATAGTTAAATTAGTAGGTTTAAAAAATAAAATTTAATCAAAACCCTAACCTACCTTTCCCCCCCCATCCACGGGGCACCCTCTCCACCATTGCCCTCATCCTGTGCGTCCAAACCCAGCCTTCTTCCCCTTGTACTGGAAATGACTTTTGGCTGGACCTCCCCTCCCTATTTGCGCTGCGCAAGACCCCCTCCCCTCCTGTCTTCTCCCCTCTCGTGGTCGCACCAGCTCCGCTGCCATCACCCGCACCACCTAGGCTCTTCCAGCAGTAGCTCCGACCTTCAGCCACCAAACCCCCTAGCCCCATCCCGTGCTCACCCTCTTCCCTTGTCCCCCAGCAACCGTGATCCGACCTCTCCTACATCACGGCAACCTCGCCTCTCCCGATTGCAGCAGCATCGTCGACCCGCTCCCCTGCACCCCTACTGGCCTCCTCCAGCACACCAAATAGACGCACGCTACCCCCTCCACCATTGATGGATCTTCGGTGAGACCCCCCTCATCCTCTAGTTGAATTTTCAACATGACGCAACACTGTGACAACTCCCCCAGTTGCGACTCCCTTGGCTGTGCCTTCTTCCTGCGAGGCTCCAGCTGGTGCGACACCTTTTGACACCCTACATCTTGCTCGAACAGCTCCTCGGACCATTTCCATAGGTGCGTTAAACCTCAATTGTTAATTATTTCAATTTAATAATGTTGTGGTTATGGGTTGGTTTGGAATTTGGTTTGATTTTGGTGTAATTGGCTTGGTGTTTTGAAGTTAGTTTATTTGAGTTGATTACGGCAATTTTGGTGCGCAATTGGAGCATTTCTTTGATATTTTAGGTTTTCCGACACCAAGGTAGGTGGTTCCATGCTTAATTGTTATTTGATTGATTAATTTCCAAGTTTAATTAATTTATAATATTATTTAATTAACTGTTGTAGTGAGAATTTGATCTTATATGAGGTTTGATTTGTAGTTGAACTTATTTGGGAGCACGTTTATAATATGTTTACTTGCTGCAGAAATTTCATCTCTGGCTAATTGTTAGTGTTTTTTTATTGTGCCATTAGCATAATGTTTAATTTTTTTGGTCTGATTTAATTTTTACTCAAGGTTCTGTATGTATTAATTTGTTTATTATTGTATTTAGATGATATGAGTATGTTGTTGCTATGAAAACTCATATCGGACTATTCGCTAGTGTTTTATAAATTCTACGGATTATTTTTTAGGACGTAAAAGTGGTAAAATTGGTGTTTTGGTGTTGTGTCGGTATATGTTCTATATTAAATGATAATTTGAGTGGAATTTTTGTGTTTTAGTCATGCAACGTATTTTTAAATGGGTTGGAATGTTTTTCTAGTGGTCTGTTTAACTATTCTAATGGTATTTTTTTTAACTGTGTGAGTGGTTTCTTTAATCGCACATGTGATGTTGATTTTGTTTCTGGGGTGGCGTTGTGTATGTGGGGTCATGAAAGGGGGTTGGGGTTGGTCTAGTGTGTAATGCTTTGTTTTTCTCATAAAAAGTTTTTTATGAAAATTTGGCTTGTATTATTAAATAATTATTAAGGGTGAAAAATTGTTTTGGTCAAATTGTGTAAAAAGTTTTTGTGCTTAATGTCATGCGATGTGTGCGGATTTTTTTTGATAAATTTTTTTAGTGGTGTGTTTGATGATGAAAGTGATTTCTTTGACTGTGCAGTTGTTTTAATTGGTTGTGTAAGTGATGCAGATTTTGTTTTGGGATATTTTTAGTGTGCCAAATATTTATATATGGTATCTTTTTGTGTGTGTGAGTGTAGTGTTGGGTAGAGATAACAACTACTTTGTTTTATTTGTTTATTTTTGACATATGACATGAACTATGAACTACGTGAGCACAAATGGGAAGCCGAGGTACAAGGTGGTTGGACTAGATCTTGTGTGTTAGTGTTCCAGAGGTGACTCGACCCAGTTTCACTGGTAGGACTGATGATTGAAATACTAACTAAACATATTCTTTCCTAAGGGTCGTGGGCTTATAATCCATGATTTTTTATGGTTGTAGCCTTCAAAGCCACGTTTTTTTGAGGGTCATGGACTTCTAAGCCACGTTTCACCGAGACATGAAGATCTAGGGGTTGAATCTAGATACCACCCACGAGGCCTCTCCCATATTAGTTCTCATTGGGCACTTTATGCTCATTAGTGTGACACATGGATTATGTTTTAAAAGTAAGGGTGTGTGTGTTTTAATTTAAGTTGTTCCATTTGAATCTATTTAACCTAAATCTTGTTTCCTTTAAAACTGATCAAGCATTTACTTCTTTGATTTAACTAAAATTGAAAATGTATTTTGTCATTTATTAATTATGCATGGAACCTTTTTTCATGGTGGAATCCTACTATGATCTTGCCCCACACACTACATACGCCTTTGGGTGTATGTAGATCTTGTTTCTTTTGTATTCCAGTTTGAGGCTTCGTGCATAGAATTGGTGGTTCAGATTGTTTGTGGCACCCTCGTGTTGGTTTAGTGGCAGTGGCTTGGGGATGTGACCCATCATGTCGCATGGAGGTTTGAGTTGGAGTTTTGGTTTTTATTTGAAGTAGTATCATCTGGGTTTCTAGTTTATGTTGTAAACTGTAAATATGACCTTTGTATAAGGGTATGTTTGGTTGTTTGTTTTTAGTTTCATTTTTTTCATCTTGTTGTTTTTTTATATTCATTTATTCTGGTAAATAATTCCCAAGTCTTTTTTTGATACCCGAGCACTTGTGCCAGACCATGGGGATCGGGAACGACCTTTGGACCATGTCACAGACCGGGTCGGGTGCCGGGTCGGAAGACGACCTGTTGGTTCGTGACACCTAAAAAATGGAAAGTAAAGACTTTATATATGATATAAAAAATAAATATGAATAATTATTTTTAAAAAAACTATATATATATATATAGATCCATCATTATAACCAACTGTGAAAAGTGGTAGTGGAAAAACAAATGACACCGGCTCACGAGGTACTAATCCACAGTACACATGAATTTTGATTTCGTAACCCATTTGATGGGAGTGGGGATGGTTATAGGTAACGACATAAACTAAAAAATATATAATTATAAGGAATTTAATGAAATAATTATATCGTCATGGTTAAATAATAATTGAATTATGTGGAAAAATAAATAAAATAGAAATTTATGTTGATGAATGTCACAACTTCTTCAGGAAGCCTCCTTAGGTTTACACCAATAGCCTTAATTGGTTGGATTTAAGAAAAAAATAAGGATTATAGGATGATACTATATATTTTTTGAAGTTATTTGGGTATATATTGTTTGATCCATTAGGGTTTCATGTTTTTAACACAAGAGTAGAGGGTGTGTCCTTTTATAATTAATGTGAGTGGCACACTTGTAATTTTTGAAAAAAAGGTGAACCCGAATTTATCACATTAAAAAAGACCAAGAAATAGAAATTTATAGATATTATAAGAGATATGGTCTGAATATTTCCATCAAATATGTTTTGGATAATTCTTGGGTCAATTTTTACACTGATTTTATAGTTTAACCCTTTGTTAACCAATTTTTACCTTAACCGTGATAATTAATTTTTACTATTTTCACTAATCAACATGGTCAAAAAATATTTTCACCGTATTAGATAATAAAAAATTGGTGATAAAAAATATGGAACGCAATTTTTCTAAATTAAATTCACATAACTGAAAAAATTAAATTTAAAATTAATCATAGATATGCGAAGAGAAAGTTGGTTTTCAAAGAGTAATAATTCAAATGTTTTTGAGGTTTTTATATATAAATTAAATATGAAATTGATTCCAATGAAATAAATTGAATTAATAGATATATAATTTAACTAATTTTACTTTAAAACAAAATTAACATGTAATTTAACTTTATAAATAATTTAAACAAAAAGAAAATTTTCAATTAAAATTCAATATTTTTCACTATTCTTAAAAAAATATTTATTGAAAATTATCAAAAATTTACCTAATATAATTTTTATATAATGATTTCAAAAAATATTATTATATTAAATATATTTTCTATAATTTTCAAAATTTAATTTTATTATTTTTCATAGGATAACATTTTTTGGGAAAATAATATATTCAAAACAAAATAAGTCATTATTGAAAAATTTAGTTCATTTTCATCAATGTGTTTTTATATAAAAAAATTATACATAGTATTTAAACATTATTTATTATTATTATTATTCATATAGATTTTTTTAACAAATATGTTATAATGGTCATGATTGAATAATATTAATAATATATCAATGTTTTGTTAAAACTCAGTGTCATGTGTAACACAAGCTAAAATCAGGGTAGAGTGTAATGAAAAATTAACTTGGTGTTGTGTGTAATGTAAGATATAAAAGGTATTTTAATTATTTAAAATATGGTAATTATTAAAAACCTAGGTTTTTACAATTAGTGTATTTCCCATATGAATATTATATTTTACTATAGCGAATAACATTTTTATTCTCAAATTGTGCATGTCAAAAAAAGAATGGTGAAAATATAATATCTGATAACCAACATACATGAAATATACCTAAAAAGAGAAATTCCACTAATATATAATCCTTCATACCCATGTTTTTTTGTTTCTCATTAATTTATTTTATCACATCGAATGCCTTTATGTTTTCATATAGATTTTGAATTTATAATACATGGATTCAAATATACGACATCTTATATGAGTGAATAAAAGAACTATTAATAGGAAAATTTTATTAGTTTTTTTAAAATTCATAGAAATAAAATAATTACATAGTTTAACATAAACATATTTCAAGGTAATGAAAACCCAAATATTTAAAAAATAAAAAGAACAAAAAATCAAAAAAACAGGGGGCCAAACATCAATCAATAGAAAAAACAACAAATCATTCGAGAATCGGACCAGTCATCAATCATAATAGAATAAATAAAGAGTAAAATAATCATGAAAATAGTGCTAAAACATCATTAATTTGTAGGAACTCAATGATAGGGAAAAAATTACATATAAATAATGGTAGGACACTTAAAAACAACTATGGAATTACATTACTTGGATTTAGGATTTTATTCATTCAAAATATTTGAAGTTGACGATTACAGAATTCAGAATCCACGAGAGATTGAATGAGGTGAGTATGAGTGATCACGATTATGGTTATTTTTAAATAGTGGAAGATTTTTTATCAGCATGATTAAAAAATAATTGATAAAAGACACATTTATTAGCAATAAAATAGAAATCAATGGTAAATATATGATTTTGTGTGATTTTATAGTGCTCATAAGTCCCAAGACTTATTATTGATAAAAAGAAATTGATAAATCCTATATTTATTAGTGCTTTCTGTTTTAGAACTGATAAATGTGTCTTTTATCAATACTTATTAAAATGTTAATATGTGTTGTTTTGATTAGCACATTATATATCATTGAAAAATAATTTTATTGAATAAAATTTAAAAATTACAGTAAATTAATTTTTTTTTACTCCAAATCGTTTTTTTAACTTTCAACAAACCAATTTTTGTTGGAGTAGGAACTGTACAAGAAAAATATCATGAAATGGGACCTAATAAAAATAAACCATTAAAAAAGAAAAGAACCAGAAAAAAGTAGACCAATTATAAAAAATACCTTCACAAGAACTGATCCTCTACACCACTTAAGAACTAACTAGTCTCTAGCCCGAAGGTTCCATACGGTATTAACAAGCCAGATCATGAATAATAAGCTCATTCTTATTTTTTTCAAATAATTATGGGGGAATGGAGTAGATAATTGGGTTCAGACCTTCATGGGCCACCGAGTCATGTTTATCAACCTCCACAAGGATCTCGAAAGAATTTAGTTGGATGGGGGTGAATTTTTAATTTTTTTCTTATTACCATGAGAATTTCAGTCCAATGGAATGGGTAATGTAGGAATAGCCGGTTCTGAATGAATCTCAAAAAAATTATCTTCTATGGCATAGTATATTCCACCTTACCTTTACTCGTAGTGATTCCAAAAACTGGCTCCACCTTCCGATTAGAATCATTCATGTTATTCTATTGGTCACTTTCTATTCCACTTATGGTAGATGTTTTCACAATATTGAAAGACTTATTTTTCATGAAGGGTAACATACTTGAATATTTAATAATTGGTGGTCTCGGTAAACTAGAGTAGTCTTTCCATGGCCACAACCGCCTCACATGCTTAATGACACCCTCTGAGTCAATAAGTGTCTTCTTAACCTTCTTGAAAGAGGGCCAAAGTTAATCATTCACAGGATCCAATTACATGATCTCGGTAGACGATGTACCAATGTTATGATCCATATCAGCTTCGAATTCATCCATGTTCCATCCCTGAGAACCATCCCCTTCATGGCATGTATCCTTACAATTCCCACGTTCAAATGGAATTAGCTCACCATCAACCAACACCAAAACCTATTTAGGGTTCAAACTCTAGTGGAGGTTCCCTAATGTCTTTTATTAGACTGGGCCATGTCCATCTACAAAAAAAAGTCTGGATAGACCCTTGTTTCCCTTTTACATATTGTAAGACAAATTCAAGATGGAAACTGGAGGCATTTACATCACCCCTTCAGGTAAGATCTCATCCAAATTGGCTTCGAACCTCATTACTTAGGGGAGTGATTGATTAACTGATTCCCCATAGTAAGGTTGATTGAATTGGATTCTATCATTTTCCTCATGATCCATAATCTCTAAAACCACTATCCCCTTTCCCTTGGCATTAACATTATGGTTTGATAGATCCTCCTTTAGTGGATTCAATTCAAGTGGAGCATCAACCCTATGACATCCCATAGCTGAATTCCTTTGAAGGAATCATGAGATACAATAGTGAGTCCACAACTCATATATAATCAAATTTTTTTGAATGGTTTATCCCTCAACCTTGATCAAGATGAAATTAATAGTGGTTTTGATATGTCAACCTCCACAAAAATTTATGGATCAATGGGATAGAAGACCAGTTTGGTTATAAGATCTACAACCATAAAGTGAACAATATGATTTCCTAACATCTAGAAAATAGAGGGATTTTGGAAAGTGATAGGCAAGTATTGAAGATGAATCCAAATATACATAGTCTTAAGATCATTATTCTTATGAAAATAAAAGGACTATCTAAGAAGGATAAAATGAAAGAATTTGATGTAGCACGATCCACTGGATCACACAAGGGTTATGTCTTCATCAGAAGAAAAATGAACCATCATTTGCCTAGAATCAAGAATGTTGACCACTACTCGTTGATGAAGACCCAACTCTGGGTCAATGAGTCTCTCAACAAAATCAACTGAAGGTTTTCGATGACAGAAGTGGGCAACCAAGTTGATATTGTGAAAGGAAGAGGATTTTGAGAATTTCACATGGGGTATCGGAAGCGACAAGCCTCTATTTACAAATCCAGGGACCTTTGGGGAAAACATAATACAAGGGAAGGTGGGGAGAACCCCTAGGTTGGTGAATGGAAAAAATTTCTAAGAAGAACCATCAAAGGACAAGGGAGCATGAACAAATACTACCTATGCCACAGGAGGGGAAGGGATCATGGGGTCAGACAACACCAACAAAACCCAAATGATCTAGAAATATGATATTTCCACCATAGCTTCATGGTAGTGATAATTGAATTTACAATTAATTACAAATTATATAAAAAATAATCTTTAAAATTACATTATAAAAAAAATATGATAAATAAATATGTAGAAGATATAATAAAAATAAATGAAAAATATTTTTTATATTAAATGTATTAATAAATGTGATAATATTATGACAAATGTATTATAATTATGATAAATGAATAAATAATTTTAAATAATATAGGCTAAATAATATTAAAAATGAAGAAATTATATAAAATCTATATATTATAGAATAATATAAATGAATACATATTAAAATAAAAGAGAATAAACAAAACAAATTTCCTTTAAATTAAAATGATATAAAATAATATCCAAATTAAAAATGAATAAATAATAACTGTATAATTATTTAAATAATTTCTTTCTATAAAAATGAATAAATATTAATTATTAAAATTTAAAAAATAGTAAACATATAAAATATTAATAAAAAAATTATAAATAAACATTTAAAATGAAAAAATTACAGAAACCGAAAATGAATAAATAATAAAAATGAATAAATCAGAAAAATAATAAAGCTGAATAAGTATTAAAAATGAATTGATAATAATAAATGAATAAATATTGAAAATAAAAAAATATAAAAAATTGATTTTTTTTTAAAATATTAAAAATGAAAAATAATTATAATTATATAAATTAATTAACTATAAAAAATTAAAAATTAATAACATTAAAAATATTAAAATTTAAATTTTAAAAAAATTATATTTATAATGATGTACTTATTATTAATTAATATATAATAATTTTATAAAGATTTAAATATAAATATATCAATATACATATGAATAAATATTAATTATATTAATTACACACATATTAAAATGATTGAATATTAATATTTAAAAATTTAAAAACAAATATCAAGATTGAATATATTATAAAAATATTAAATGAATAAATATTACAAATGAATACATATGAAAAAAGGATAAATTATAGAAAATAATAAAAATGAGAATTATTCAAATGAATAAATAATATTAAATGAATAAATGTTAAAATTGAATAAAATTAAATAATAAAATTAAATAAATGATAAACAATATTCAAAAAAATAAATAATATTCATTATATTAGTTACAAAAATATTAAAAATGAATATATAATAATATAAAAAACAAATAAATATTGAAAAGTATATTTAAATACCATACATACATAATAAATTACTAATTAAAAGTGAATGAATAATCATTATATAAAAATTTAAATAAAAAATTTACAAATAAAAATTAATAAAATCTAATTATAAAAATTACAAACATATTATAAATATTAATTATCAACAATTAATATTGTATAATTGAATATTTAAAATTATAAAAATATGAGAGGTATTTGGGAATATATTTTTGGTGCTAAAAAAATGAATAAATGGATACAAAAAATGTTAAATAAATTGATCTTGGAATATTGTACACTTCAAAAGCTATGATTGGTTGTGGATGCCAAATGGACTTGTGAATCAAAAGTTAAGGTCCTTCGAAGTTAGACTTATGAAAATGACCAACCGGGGCGATTTTGTACCGAAGTAAGAAATTGCATGTATCATTCCAAAAGTGTGTGAAAGTAATTCACAATCGCATAACTAAGTTGTATGAGAAAGTTCATGTCAAGAAATATGTTCAACACATATGGGATTTGAACTCCAAAATTAAAGGTTTTTTTGTGTAACCTCATAATGTTTCTCGACTCAACTAAAAATTATGGGACACAGGCCATGTTGCATGATACATGGAAAATTTATATAAATATGGAATCAACCCCTCACATTACGGGGGGGGGGGGGGGTTCTATGGGATTTAATTTGCGGAGCTCTCACTTGTGCTTGTCAGGGTTGTGCTCTTCTCCCAATCCCCATGCCATTAACATGCATATAATTATCTCAGTGAAGTCTATCAATGAATAAGGTTATGTTTAGATGTTTTAACACAACATTATCCCCTTAGGAACACATTTTTAAAAAAATTAAAAACTTTCTCACAATTCTATTTGCATGAAACTACAAAGTTGTGTGAAATAGTGTTACAAAAAAATCATTCTTCTTGGTCATGCCTCATGAAAACCGCTTTTTTACGTACAAGTATAGAGTTTACAGCATAGTGTAATGTTGTGCAACATGAAACATAGTTGCGTTCCCCAACACCCTATTCCATGAAATAGTGCTCGGGTACACACCCACTAGTCCATACCACATGGATTTTACCCCCCAAACCCCACTCAGTATCAGTACAATGTTAATGTCTCGGGCTCCATCCCAATCCCTTTTCTACCGTCACTCACACCCATGAAAAATAGGGAGTTGTACCGTGAAATTTTCAGATCATGTCTAGGAAAGTTTAGGTTCTGATCGATACATCCGCAATGTTCACCCCACTTAATACTAAGAGTCTAAATACTCTTCTACACTCCCTATAATGCCTCTAGTCAACATGCTTCTCTTGGTCCATTTCTCAATTCACGAGTTGAGATTATCCTTTTTCATTCCTTTAATACCTTAAGTCGAAACACTCCTTAAGAAAAAACTAAAACACGGTTAGAAGACTCTTATTCTAGATCTAAACAGAAAGGGATTCTCTTACGTAAGTCATATTCCATCCATTTCATGGAATCTTCCACCTAGTAATCCTCACTAAATGAAATCAAATTATAGAATAACCATTGTAGAAATTGTAGGATAACTTGTGTGGAAAGAACGAGATGCCTTATCTATCTAGAATAAGATTCCCCATGCCATGATCTTGAGATTACCCCCTTAGCCTTTACTACATGACTTTAAACACCGGTATACTATATATGATAAACATAGGATGCTACCTATGTCAACCAATAGATTCTTTATGCATAGAGCGTAATATTCCTCATGCTATGAACATTAGAGGACCCCCTTAGTCCTCACTAATGAACTTTAAACTATGGTATAACCTATATTAAAAGAATTGGATTCCACCTGTGATAAACACAAGATGCCTTATGCTTCAGGGGTAAGATGACTCATTCCATGATCTTGAGATGACCCCCTTAGTCCTCACTACATGACGTCAAACTATTGTGTACCCTATATAAAAAACATAAGATGCATCTTTTGGCCAAAATGAGACGCCTTTTGTGTCAAGTGTAAGATGCCTCAGTCCGTAATCATGATACGACCCCCTTAGTCCTCAATAAACTAAATTAAAATATGGTATACCCTATATAAAAATCATAGGATTCCTCTTACGACAATCATGATATGCCTTATGTGTCAAGCATACAATCCTTCATTCCATGATCATGAGATGACCCCCTCAGTACTCACTACATGACTTTAAACTGTGGTATACCCAATAAGATGAGAATAAGATATATCCAATTCAACAAATGATATAAGTTATGTTTTAAGCATAAGATGCCTCATGTAATGATTATGAGATGACTACCAAACAACCACCATGGGTCTCCACCTCATGTGTAAGCCCCAATCATATCCCTCGACCCACTAGCAGGTTGTGATGCCCTTAAAACCTGATATAAGGGAAACTAATGGGAATACCTTAAATAAAATCCTCTCATGTATCAATGTTTATAATAATAATCCCACATGAGACTTATACTCAGGTTTCTACATGAATAACATTCCTCTCCCCACTAGAGGTTTGAGATTCCCTCTTGAAAACACATGGAGAATAAAGGATGCACAACTTAATGGACAAGCCTCGCACACCACGACCATTCACATGACAATAAAATACAACCTTACCCTATTTATGAAACATGGGATTCCCTCTTGAACCAAATTGATGATGAAAGGATGGGGAAATAAATGCATAAGCACAACACATGACTTCATTTCACGTGATGCTATATTGTAATACTAACTTATGAAAAGAATATGGGATTCCATGTGTGATAAGTGATGGATTCCTCTCATGTGAACCAAGATATACCTCATGTGATATGCATGAGATGATACCCCATTACCTTGGAGGAATACCATGCATAAACTCCAACCACATCCTCAATTCTCCTAGTAGCACCCCGAGTGGATTCCACACATAAGCCCCAATCACACAATCCTTGCTCCATAGCGGTACCCAAACAACCCTCACATATATGCCTTATTCACATTATTATTGGTCCATAATGACACCGTGGAATATCACACACATAATCCCCATTAATACCATTGAAACACCTAGCTTCACATGGGATGATCCCACACACAATCCCTATTCACATCATTGTTGGTCCTTAGTGGAACCTGGGAAGCTCCCACGTATAATCCCCATTCACACCACACTGCTCCTAACAACAGTCATGCAACCCATATGCATAAGCCACAAATAGTCCCTCATTGACACTCCTTTCACAACATGAGATTTATTACGACCTGAATTTAAACTACATGGATTTGTACAATCATATGACCTTAAAATGTGGCATCAAACTACGTGGATTTTGATCCCTATCTATTAAAAAGGGCATACAAGAAACCTCCCCACGGTTCAATCCCAGCAACCCAAAATCACCCCAAAACCCTCATGTGTGAATCTTTCCCCCCTGGGTGATACTGATAACCAAATCCCAAGTGATAAATCTCCCCCTTTGGGACACACTTAACCACTCATCTATCTTCACAAGATGTTAAACCTAAAACCCATCTATCCCCATATGATGTTAATCCTCTGACCCATCTTTTTTCACTAGATGTTAAATATGTGACCCATATATCACTGTAAGATGTAATACTTACGACCAATCTATCCCCGCAAGATGTTAAACCTATGACCTATCATTACCTACAATAAATTTAATCTGTGACTCATCTATCTCTGCATGATGTTAAGCCTATGGCTTCTTTTTCACCAAAATATGTGAAACGTGCAATCAATATGTCCCCGCAAGAAATTAAACATGTGATCCAACTTTCCATGGAAGATGTTAAACCAACAACCCAATTGTCTCCACAAGACCTTAAACTTGTGACATGATCTAGAATCCCTACCCCATAAAATAAACATGGGATGCCTAATGTTAATAGACTTAGATGTATTACACAGTTGGTATTCACTACCTCATGGCTGAAACATGATGCCTTCAGATCTGTGCCTAATATGCCTTATACAAGACATTCCCTATAAAAGAGGAAGACTTCACAGGTTCCCAACAAACCCAACATTATGAAATACCAAAACATGTCCAACTTTACAACCTATTATGATTGAATAGTGTTGCCCTGTCGAGACAGAATCATTGTAATTAACAGAAATCCACCTTGAGATGGCACCGGGATTGAGTTTCATGCGCATGAATTAAATATAAAATGGAGAACTAGGCATAACGATGAGCTCCAATTAAGAATCCATGGGAGGAGGAACCAACATCACCTCATCCCATTTTGATGTTGGAGCTAACATCACCGATTAAAATGAAGGAGGTTGCCCGCATTTGGAAAGCCAGAATAACGGGGAATGAGAAAGAACGTCACCACCAGATAGAGAGATGACATGCAACCCCAACCGAAAATGTAGGAAACACACACACACACACACACGCAGACACATATCAATATAAATTTTCAATAATTACATTTAGAAAACTGAATGGCATTTCCTATTATAGTGTGTATGTATATGTGTGTATATATATACATAAACAATAATGAGATATGTCATATTAAGAAAACAAATGTCTTTTCTTATTATATAATGATATATTCATGTACATATATGCAAACACACACATTGAATATTTACACATACACAATTATATTCGCATAGAAATACATGTAAACATACATACACATACAAATACTTATAGATACATGAATAAACACATATATACACGTAAGGTCATGTATAAAGATACACATAAATAATATTACATACACGTACATACACATGCATACAAATACCTATCACATACATACACATATACACATGTATATACATATAAGTACATATATATACATACACATACACATACACATACAGACATACACACACATATACAAATATATACATACATGCATGTACATTCACATACATACACATACACATACACATACACATTGATACATACACATACATAAACATACATGAACGCACACACACATTCATACATACAAGTACACATAATCATACACATACACAAACGTACATCAATATACATACACAAACAAACAAACACATACAAAACACTTATACAAGTACAATACATAAAACAAATTCGTACACATTAATACAGATACATATATACACATAAAAATTCCCACATACATCCACATTCATACACTTGCTTGCACATAAAAACAAATATATGTGTATATTTTGAATTATTTAACATGAATATAAATATTTAAATTCAAATAACTATATTTAAATAAATATATATTCGTTTATATATTTATATAATTCTTTAATGTAAATATTGAAATATTATATTTATAAATAAATTTTTCTAATTAATGTATATAAATAAATTATTAATTTCTTAATTAATTAATATATATTTGATAATTTAATTAAAAATTATAAAAAAAAGATTGATAATATTTTTAATTTTAACATAGTAATATAAATCTTATTTATATATTATATTTAACCATATATTCTTATTGTTAAATAAATCATATTAAAAATATATAAATATGTATAAATAAATAAAATTATTCATGGTGCCCTTCATTGATGATTTATTAGAGTTATTAAAGGGTAGATTGTTATGATTACTTTTAGTTAGAACCTACAAAAAATCACCTTCATTAGAATTTTTTTCTGCTGATAAAGGTTTGTGTTGAATAAAGTGGAACTTAAAGTACTGTACATGGGAATATGAGAACCATGAACATATTTGAATGAATAGAATTTCCTCGTATTGAATCAATTGATAAGATATATAGTCCATACCAATGTGTCATCATCAATATAGACTTATGATTGAGTTTCCAACCATATATCATATAATATCAACCGGGGGACACCCTAGGGTTTCTATTAACATAATCTAATTAATATTAATTATGTTATTATTAGTTTGATTAAATAATAATAATAATAATATTATTATTATTAATTACTATTAAACAATATTGTTTTATTTCATATAAATTATTTTGTATTAATTATATTTACGAATAATAGTAATATTATTACTATTATTATCATCAAATGTAAAATATTTTTTTATTTAATAAATTAATAATTATTTTCTTATTTCATTCTTCTAAATTATAATTAAATTATTATTAATTATTATTATTATCAAATAATAATAGTTCTCATAAATTTATTTTGACAAAATAATATATTTAATTTTTACTAATATTTTTTATTCTAATAATAATTTATTTTCATATATTTTTTTATAATTTTTTCTGTTTAATAAATATTTTAATTATGAATTTAAAAATTTAAATATTATTTAATAATTTATTAGTTCATAATTATAATTTTATAAATGCTATATATTAACTATTATAAATTCATAAAAATAATATATTAGTTATTATTACAATATTAATTATAAATTTATTTATTATGAAATTATTATTATCATTAATAATAATCAATAATAATGTTGTAATATGAATTGTAGTCAATAATATATATCAAATTAATTATTACTTAATTTAATTATATAAATTATCAAAATATTTGAATATTAGTATATTAAATTATTTATTTAATACTAAATAAAAAATATTATGCAATTAATAGTATATTTTAAAAATTAATTAATTATTTTTTAATACATAATTTTAATATAATTATTAATTCAATTTATAATGTTTTTAACAATATAATCCAAAATGTTTAGAATAATTAAAAAAAAACAATAAAGGTTTCATATAATCAAATTATTTATGTATTTTATAATATTTAATAATTACATTATTAATAATATAATTAATTTTAAATAATCATTATGCACAAAACATGTTATCGGAAAAAATTAGGTATAGATGGTTTATTTTGAAACAATATTATTTTATGTTTAAATTACATTACATTGACTGTTTTTAGGATTTTTTTGTATCTTCAATTAAATTATAGGTGTTTAATTTATATTTTAAATTTAACTTATAGTGTATATATACTTTATATCTTATATGATTCCAAAGTGAGGTACTTGAAAAATTTGTAGCAAATAAATTTTATATTTTGAAAGAACGTTGTGTGGGATTATTTTAATTTTCCTAATTATCATTTTTTATAATTTTTATAATTTTATTTTATTTTTTATGTTTTCATCCAATGTTTAAAATATCATTAGGGTTATATCTATAGTTCACATTTTAGAACATTTCAAAATCAATTATTTTAGATTCTTTTAATTTATGAAATCTAGATTTTGAAACAATAAAGTTTTATGTCATTTATATTTTGTTTTAATATTATTTTTATGATTTTTCTATATTTAATTATTCTTTATATGTTCAATAAATGTTTGAAATTTCATTTATATTTTACTTATTATATATATTTTATAATATTTCAAAGTCACCAACAAAATACATTACTATGTATCAATAATGCAACTTTGAAATCTTACAAAATATAAAATATCGATACACTATAAATGAAATTTAAAACATTGTCTGAAAAATTAAAGAATAATTGAAAATAAAAATATTTTCATAAAAAAACAAAACAAATAAAATTAAAAAATTTTGTTTTAAAACATAATATTTATACACTAAAAAATTTCAAGTGATTGAATTTGAAGACATATAAAATTTAAAGTAAAAAAATATTCTAAATGAATTATATGATGTCGAATGAAGAAAATAATAATAATAATATAATCCTATAAAAAAGTAATAATAACTAATTTAAAAAAATTACTTTATTAATAATTGATAATTAGTTTTGTTATTAATATGTATTAATTATGTTTTTATTTGTAAATTTTTTATTTATTTTATTAATAAAGACTAATTATATTATTAAATGATGGAACCACATTCTCCAGGTGTAAAAAAACCCCCTCCTAGGGTTTTTTGAGTTTCTCTGTGCTTTTGTCTTCTATTCAACTTTGTCGAATGAGGTTTGAGGAAGGATCACTCTCTAGTTCATCTCTGAAGGATCAAGTCAAAGTTGGGTCCATTATCTTCAATGGAGACTTATCTCGCACCCATTTCTTCTCCAAGATGTTTTTTGGAATCATTGTGCTCCTCCACTGTTGTGAATTCCTCCTCAGACTTGGATGCATTTAGATTAGGCCTCCCCTATCTAGAATTTTTGTTAACAGTTTGGTGTTCATGTGGTTTCATTTTCAGAAAAAGTCTGTTTGGTGTCTCTCTCAAGCAATGGGGTTCAATGTTTCTTTGGGAAGTGGTGCTCAGTGAATAGGAGGAAGATCTGTTTTCGGATGATGTCTAGTCATCCCTTGATCTATTTAGATCTAGAATATGTTGGATTGAATCACTCATTGCGGTTTGGTGTTCAGTTTGGTGCTCCTCAGATGGTGACTCTTCAGTGTCTCTCCATAGAATTGATGCGTGATGGACCCTCTAGATGTAGTTCTAGGTTTCTAGAAAAAGGATTTAGTTTTGGGAATCATTTTGGGGCTGTGTGGAAGTGGTGTTATTGATGGATGGAAGAAGCAGACTGATTGGAACATTTCTTGAGGGACAAAGATGATACTAGTGCTCTGGAGAGACTAGGTGGGGCACATTGAGCCTCAATGGTTCTGATCGATAGTGGACAGTGGATGCCGATTTAATCTAGTGGTCTCTATATAGTTTCATAGGTTCTTTCGGGTTTGTGAGACTATTACGTTTAGTGGGTCACATATATGCTGGTGAGCACTAGAATATGTCATTTTGTATTTGGTTAGTGATGTCGCATCATACATATAACGTTGGGAGGCCGACCTTTTAAGAGGGATGAGTATGTGGAATCCCACAATTTGGCCATATGTTATCATCTTGTTGGATGGATTTATCTTGCCTAGTATTTTTTGTCTTGATTTTCTTTACATTAGGTTGACAATGTAGTGATTTCCTCGCTCAAACTATCTGGTGGGTGGCTCAAAAGATATATAGGTGTTCTGACACAAGTCATCCATCACTCCGTCCAAATGTTTGTGTGTTTGTGAGGTTTTCTTTGGAACGTTGAGTTGAACCATCATGATTCTACTTCGTATCGAGGGGGGGGATCATCTTTGACTGATTTCACTGCTACATTATCTCTCTGGAGGGGGGGGGGGCAATGTGACATTTTCTATTTCTTATCTTGTAATTTTCTCTCCATTGGACTCTCAAGAATATTTTTATACTTTTGAGTTAATTTTTTTAAAGGAACTATTACCTTTGTGATTGTAAAAAGTTTTTTCTTTTCCAATTCTCAAAAGATGTTATCTTGTTTTTTTTAATAAAGGGGGATTGATGCTAAACTTGATTTCAAAAACTAATCATATTATTAAATATATATATATTTTTAACATGTAGGGGGACCCCATCCCCATTTTTATTAATCCTAGGAAACAATTTTTTTTCTGGGCTTGGGGATCCCATTACATGACATTGTAGGCCCAGGGGAATTAAAACCTAATAAAAATACACCATAGGACCAATTAAACTAGAATAAAGGGCCCAGGGTAGAACTTATCCTACATTGTGTGACTCCTCCATATAGATGAAACTAATAATGACCATGTCTGGTACGTTTGAAAGCATCATCAAGGTCATCCAGACCACGCGCAACCACCATCCTAGACACACTAGTTCACAACTGAAACATTTAAACCCATCACCAACCAAATCCTCCTCTACACACTATTCGACCCCCGAACATTCCCAATCACATATTTTTACAAAAATTACACAATATCCCCACTCTTTCTCTATATAAAATACACCAAAAAATGATTCCATCCGTTCTATCCATCACTGTGAATCACCTCCATGTGATAAATTGATATTCTTTTGTTATATATTTTTTGTTATGAATTTTTTTTATATGTTTAGTTTATATCTTATGTTAAATTTATATTTTAATTATAGTTTATTTTTTATAATCGTTAAAATCCACATACATGGAACACATGAAAACATATTTATTTAAGTATGTAACTTTGAGATATGATAAAATATTAACTATAAGTAAAATCTAAATAAAACATAATAGATTGACTAAACATAAAAAATACTCTGAAAATAAAAATAATTTGATGAATATATGAAAAATAAATAAAAATACCTGGGAAAAACATTATTTATTACAAAAATAATATGTATACTTTAAAAAATTTATGTACATAAAATATTTTTTAAATAAATTATAAATTAAACTTTTAAACAATGACTATAAAAATAAAAATTAATTTAAAATAAAATTAATTCAAAAAAATGAAAATTGAAAAAATTTAATTTAAACAAAAAATATTATCTTCAATAAAAGTTATGAGTGAAAATATAATTCTTTGAAGCAACAATATATTTTTCCACTGAAATTATTTTTCAATAATTGTTTTAATGTAATTATTTTTATTTTCAATTATTTTTTTATATATTTAATCATTATTTCAAAATTGATTTAGATTTTATTTATACTATATAATTAATAGTATTTAAAATTCACCTACTTGAAAAAATATTATGTTACCAGTAGGTGATTTTAAAATCTTTTAAATTTCAACGTATAAATACATTTTAAATGAAGTTTTATATAGTGACTATATATATATATAATAGTTGAAAATAAAAGTAATTTCATTAATATAATAAAAAAAATATAATATACATGAAAAATCTTTCATTGTTTATAAACAAAAAATTTACACTAGAAAAAATCATGGTCATAATTCCTATGTAAGGGATATAGACTATGGAATATAGCCTTAGCTATGGGGGAGTTAATTAAGTTTAATGTTGAGATTTAGCGTGATCTACATGGTCACATTGAGAGGGTACTTGTGATGTTTGATATTTTCTCACCCCTTATTGATACTTCCATTCTTTTTTATGGGGAGAACATATTGGAAATGTTGACTGATTTTGAGAAGGTCCCTGACTATTATAAGAATTGAATTTTCATTTGGAACTCTCGTATGTTCTTTCATAATGTTTTATTTTGTAGTAATTGTAAAATCTTTGGATGAAGAGTTTAGAACAAAACATTAAAAATTCATATTGAGGAAGATTATGTCGGTCTAATTAATGGGATAATGGTAAGTAAATCTATGAAGATGATGGGTCATGTAGTAATATTTTCCCCTCCTATTATAATTGATCAACCAGTCCAGTCTAGGGAGGTTGGTGCTGCCATTTCTAGAGCTCCATGGAAGTATGCCTCTAATCAAATGGAAATCTTTGATCCCTATAGAGATGCAAGTCCCAATTATATGGATTGTAATGATATCACCACTAATAAGAGTGAAGATAAGATTATTATAGGGAATCAAAATACTAGTAACCCCTATCACACTACTCTTTTGTTGAAATTGTAACTGAAATATTGGTAGAGTAGTCTGTAAAAGAATTTTTTTTATCTTTTATAAATTATACTGAACTTGATAAAGCTATTATTTATTAAGAGTCTTATATTATCTCTAAAATTGTAAAGGGATTAATCCTAAATTCTCCATACCATATTCCAAAAAAATGAAAATGAATTACAATAGAGACCCTTACCATCCATCTTTGGATAAGGCCCCTTTAATAGACCCAAGGAATGTCAGTCTTAAAAAGAATGATAATCTTGATTCTTATAGGAATCATGTTGACTATACTCTACATATTGATACTAATCCTATTATAGTGAGTCCAATTAAACTATTTGTTATACCATTAGCTCAATTTTCACTATATTGGATGATTTTAATTTTAATATTGTGAGCCAAATGAACTTGGATGGTGTTGGTTATAAGCCAGATAGAGGGAAAACTAGCATGGAAAAGAATGTAGTGGGTCTTCAAGCTCTTAATATAGTGGATAAGGCTGATTTTATGCTACCTGTTAAATAAATGGTAAGTATATAATGGTTGATAATCAAGTTAAATTAACTCTATAAAATAACATAAATGTTTAAACCTTTTCTAGTGTTTTGTTTGTAGATGAAAATAGTTCTTCAGTTTCTACTAAAAAATAATATAACCTTCCCAGGGATTCTCTAATGCTCACTAGTGAAGTTATATGAAATATAATGGTTGGAAATAAATTAGGGAAGGTAATAGATTTGACATTGGTGAGTGTAATGATATAAGGAAGTAGTGGTAAAGTGCATGTTGGGACTATCATCTCTAGAGGAGTTGGATAGCCAGCATGTAATTCTATTGGATCATTGCAAGCGTAGTCTTCCATATATTTGAAAATGAGGGTATAATATAACTTTCAGGCTAAGAAAATGGGAATGTTAGTCCCAAATTCTTTTCTATGCAAGAATTTGTTAATTCACCCAAGTTTGAAAGGCTTAATCTTGAGTCTCTTGAGTATGTTCTTCATTATAACAATCTAATTTTATTCACCTTTTATCTTAATTTAGAATTGATAATGATCCTCCAGTTCTGTTTAGTGAAACTAACTTTGTGAAATATAATGTTGATCCTTTTAATAATGAATCCCCATCTTCAAAATTGGATAGGGAGTCATCAAAGGAGAAATCTAATATGATTTATAATTGGAAGCCTAAATCGTCCTACATGGGGGTGTTTTTTCTAAAATATGTCATAGTTGGAGAAAATTAATATAGGGACGGATGTCAAGAGCCTCATAAAGGATATATATCAGAGGAATCCGAAGTTTTTTTTAATGATAGGGAAGAGTAATCAAACATGGATGTTTAAAATTATTTTCGATAGAATAACTAGTAGAGGAAATTTTGGGACTTGTAAAATTGATGTGGGTCACAAAGTAGGGGAGCTGACATAAAAATTGATGATTGATATTTTTCCATACATGGTTAGTGTGGTGGAGGACATTTTAATTATTTTCTACTAGAGTGTTCTCTTTTTCCCCTTGACATGTATCTGTATTTTATTTTGGGTGGTATTGTTTATGATAATTTCATGAACATTCAACCTAGTGTACCTATTTTTATGCATGAAATTTAATTTAATAAGACTCCTAGGACAGTGTTACTAGGGTTTAAAAATCTGTGGTTCAATCTATCTTTTGTTAATAAATATTATCAATTAAATTATTAATAAAAATTAAATATATTTTTAAATATTTATAATAATTACCATGTTAATTATGAATAATGATTTAAATAATATAATTATTAATGTATCTAATAATGTTGATAATAATATTAGATGACGTGGTTTGGATGAGATTATATCTCTCAATACTTTAGTTGCAATTAGAGAAATGATCCAATAGATACCACATTCTATCATTTGTTGGTTAATTTTTTTTATTCCACATGGGATCTTCGATAGCCATAAATTTATATTTATTAAGGAGGGAAAGAGGCTCTCCCATAGTGGGGCTGTGGATTCTTCACTCATTGAGATTGGATCTAGTGACTCTTTCTATCTTTTTAGTGAAACAATCGTTATAGGTATCTCTCATAAGGGTAATGTTTCCCATGTGAAACTAGATCCTAATGTGATCTAGGAATGAATGGGGGAATGGTAATAATTTCATTATCACTCATATAATTTTTCCTAGGGGTGTCAAAACATAGAGAATCGGTAACCTAGAAGTGTTCCTCTCATAATTTTTTGGTTTTAGGGATTGGAAATAAATTTTTTTATGGTGAATTTTGTTTTATATCATTTTCCCTACTGAGTAATTAATGATGAATTTGTTGGGTTTTAGATCAATATTCATTAAGATGGGTTTTATCCATACCTGAGAGTGGGATTGAAACAAGAATATGTTGGAGTTATATAACTCCTCTGTCCAAATGTGGGTCAAGGAACATAGTTTAAACTATATAATTTGGAAAATATGAATTTCTCATGATATTTCATTTTCCATAGACATACAAATAAAAATAGATAGGGAAACCGAGTTGGACAGATTTTTAAAATTTGCATATTTATTGGTTTATGTGGATATGGGATCCATTCTTGTTGATAATGTGATTATATTGGCTGATGGTGTTAAATTTTATTTAAGGGTTGATTATGAGAAAATCCCTTGATTTTTTATGGATATCAGAGTCATTAGACATGATAATCTAAATTGTAAAAGATCTATGACTCGAAATTTCTATTCATCTAAAGGGAACAATGATAATCAGTTATTTCAAAAGAAAAATTTATAAAAACCAATAATCCAAATCCTAGTGCTGAACAAGGGGAGATCCAGAGGGGGGCTCTATTCAATGGGGATCGTATATCTTTTTCTACTAATACCTAGTATAGGCACATTCAAATGTGGTGGTATTCTCTTACTTCTACCTCTAATTTGAGGGATCCCTCTATATTATCCCCTGATATTATGGAGGTAGAGGCCTTTTACAACATCACTGAGTTAGATATTAAGGAATCTGTGGAGGTTGTAAACTTAATTATATAGCCTTAAAATTCACATGGTGATAATTAGAATAATTACTATAAACAATAATGGGTATATTTAGCAGCTGAAGTTGATATTGTGCATCTGTAGTCAATTAATGATAAATATTACATAGAAATTACATGATGGAACAATCATATAATATTTTAAAATGATGATAATTATAATGGTAAATCCAAAACGAGACTACTTCTCACAAAATATGTCAATAATGAATGGTGGTAGGATGGAACTTTACAAACAACCAAAAGAAATGAAAAAAACAAGACGAAAGCTACTTTCAATAGTTTAGATCAACATCGGGTTGTGAGAAGTACTCCAATCTGGGAAAGCTATATACTACCAGCCTCTAAACCCAATACTATTTTAGTGGATGATGATGGTTTCCAACTGGTCACTCACAATAAATACACATCTCTTGGGCCTTCATGTAAGCCTGGAACAACCATAATTTTTAGAGTCACCATCAAGTGCATGTAATTCTTTCATATAATGATAAGGTTCCGAAAAACTCTCCCTCTATTAATTGAAATTTATACTCCATGTAGAGTTAGGGATGATGAAGACAAATTTGAGTAATGGGATTACCCTCCTTGAGTTTCTGAGATCATGAAAAAATTTTATGACACATTTGGTGTGTCTTATAATCCATATTGTGATGAAGAAAGAGCATGTAATTCCAAAGATAATATTTTAGTGGAGGATCAAGAATGTGAAAGTTTATCCTAGATATCTTTGGTAATATGTGGATGATTTTTTTGACTCACAGGTTGAGATTCTCTTTTCCAAAATGGAATAATACTATTTTGTCTTCAAGGACTACCTCACAGTCATGAAATTATTGTCCATCAACCTTGTGTAGAGTTTAAGAGACAGTCTAGAGTTTGGATTTCATAATATCTCATGGAAATATAAGATCTACACTATCTTGGATGACACTGACCCATCTTTAGATGAGGACCATGAGCCTCCTCAAGAGACCAAAACATGCTGTTAAGTGAGACATCCAATTAAAAGAGACATATAAACTAGGGATATAAGATCTAGAGGGAAACATGAGTGAGATTATGTTTCCTCTTTTTTAGAAATTTATACAACCCTATTATCATCTTTTATTCATATACTCTCTTTTTTATTATAAATAAATGCTTCATGCCTCACTTATTAGAAAAATGGTGTTAAAAGTATAATTAAAAATAAATATAATTTAAATTAATGTTATATAAATTTTTATTATTATTAATAATGATTGTATTAAAATTTTATTATACAACTAATAATCATTTATAATAATCATAATAGTAATATAATTAATGATTTAATTATAAATAATTAATTATTATTATAAATTTTATATATAATATTAATATTTATGTATTTAATAATACTTAATTAATAATGTAATTAATTATAAATAATTATTTTTTACAAAAAATACCATGAACATAGTTAATAAAGAAATAATAATTAATATATTATCTTTATGAAGTCATAGTAATTAATATATTATATTAATAATATATAAATTTTGAATAAATAAGGTCATAATTAATATATGAACTAATAAAGTCACAATAAAATCATACAATAAACCCACGAACATATAAAAATAAATGAAAATAATTAATTATTAAAATAAAAATATTAATTATTATTAAATATAGTTTTATTTCATAAATAGCTTATGCGTATAATTATTATTTTAACATGTTGGGGTCAAGGCCCTATTTTATCAGGAAAAAATCCCTCTTTTTAACTATGTTGAGAGGTAAAACATACATGACCTAAAGGCATAATGGAACATATTCGCATTACAACATGGTCTGATGGTGTAGCTATCCAATGGCCTATACATGGAACAAGTACCCTGAGTTGGAATTCTGCATCAGGTCATGACACCAATTATAAGTCACACCACCGCTATTAGTAATCATTGAACCATGATCTGAGTTTGAACGTCACATCATCTTTTCCAAGAACAATTACATAATGATTGACTAAAAACTAATTACTGGGAACCCCTATTATATATAGTGTTGGAGGAGGAATATATGATACGTGTCGACACACCAATATCTCTTTTGATCTGTCCACCCGGTGATGCATATGTGGCCATCACTAGAATCCCCATCTGGTTGCTCAACATCCTCAAAGAAGTCCCAATTGTCTATGGTCATGTATAAAGGTACCCATACATAACAAATTAGTGCTCTAAGGGGATAAAGGGATTGATGACAAGCATCAACATTCCAATCCCTCTAATTGATTCCGCCCACCCAATAGTGTCTACACACACTATCTTCCTATTTCACCGAGCTATTCTGTAGTACCCTGTCACTTTTCTTTCTTCCCACCACTGGTGATGACCCAAAGGCCATATGTTTAGAGACCCAATCTTATCATACATATATATTACATAAATTCATTGAATATTCACCACATTAAACAATAAATCACCTGAGTACCATAATAGTTTAGTGTCTATGGAAACCTTGAAACATAAAAAACTGGTCTATAAGTAAGCTACATCATGTCCCACTATAATATTCATAAATATCACCCTTCTTAAACCTATCATATGTAATACATTTATTCATAACATCTGGAAATGAAATATAATAAAGGGTGAACTCAAATACTCAGTCAATATAAACAAGGGATATATATATATAAGCATAACATAAACATAAGGGTTTGATAACAAGAGAATTTGATTTAGAAACCATAACCTACATATCAAAAACAAAATTCTTGAGTCATATAATAAATATTGGATGTTAATAAGACACGAATAATAAGGGAATCAAAGAACATGAGACATGAGAGCATAACATTGGAATAAGACATAGATTTGCAGCATACACATAAACATAGAAAATCATTTCCATATTAATCCAGAATTATTTCCAAGGTCATTATAGTGTAATGGGATCACTACACAACGCATAATAGTAGTTAAGGTTCACTCCTAATAAAATAATAGAGAAAAAAGTCCCTAACTGAAGCAGGTTCACTCCCTATTGTAGTCCTGACTATCTCATGAGATGTAAATCATTACCCACTTAATTAGATAGAGATATTGGACCCAAAAATAAAATAATTAAAATCATTTTTATTTGTTCCAAAACATCATTCAAAACAACATATCATAACCCAAAAAATGAAATTTATTTCATAAACATTTCATCATATCATAACCTATGAAAAAGGGAAATGCATCATAATTATTTTATCATATCAGAACCCTTGAGAAAAATATAGTTTAATGAGAATTTTTTCAATATATAACCCATGTAAGAGAAATGGGTTTCATAATAAACTATTTATTATAAAACAAATACCACTTATATAAATAATAGTAATTTTATTATTTGATCATATCCATATTAAAGATTAGGTGACATAAAAGGATATCATCATAGATGGAAAAAGATTTGATCAATCATTTAAAACATTTATTCAGGAAGACATCCATTCATATTTAAAAAATAATCTTTAAAACATAAAAAATTTTGAATATCTTTTGATTTTAAAATAACCATGAAATCATATAATGGATTCATTAAAGAAAATAATGGTCATGATGATGGGAAGTTTTTTTTAGGTACCACATAACAAATCAAAGATTCCTTCCACATTTTAAGTAAAATATAAATATGAATTAATTGGATAAAAAAGGAAGATTCATTTCAATTTTTTTTTTAAAAAAAACATGTGTAAAAATTTCTATTAAATTCATAGTAAAATTACAAAACATTTTTTAGAACCTGGCTTAAGAAGAAAACAGATATCTAATTGAAGAGAGAAATAAAGTGAGTTTAAAAAAATTTCTAAATTATTTTAAGTAACAATGACGGGGAAAATGATTCTATTAATTTAGAATATTATAAATTACCACAGGAAAATAAAATTCATATGTTTCTTGATAATTGTACAATGATACAATATCATCAGAATCATATTTATAAAAAATCCTAATAAACGATGATATTGTAACATAAAATCATCGCCACTTTGGAATCTTTGAATCATAATTTATATGAAGTAATAATAAAAAATGGAACTTAAGAAATCCTGAGGATAAATAAATATTTGATATTAATTTTCAAATGGGAAATATATATAACTCATGAAAGATTATAGGTGCCTAACATAACATACTCCTCAAAGAATGAAAATTGAGACAAAAATCCCTTACATTATTGTAAAAAAATTTACTGTAAAACACATGAATGGGGGATACATAAATGAATATTTTAATTCCAATAATTTTCATGATAACAATAATAAAATAAATTCATGGGTAGTATCTAAACCACATAAAACAAATATTTGGTGAATATGGCATGTGTCTAACATAAGTAAAAAGTGAGATGGGAATCCATTAAATTATGTATTGAATTCCATTTTACATAATAAAAATCCTGTATAATTTATATAATATCATTATACATATATTAATTAATACTATTTATATATATCATCCAACATATGATTTTCTTATGACCTTTTATTACCGATTTATTAACAATTCCATGTTAAATATACGTTTTGGGTAATAACCGATTTGTTTTGATTTTTATTTTTCATACTATTACTTTGATCATGATTTCATCAAATAAAAAATATTAAACATGATATGAATATCATATATATTCATTTTATTTTCTTATAATAATCCATAAAATTTAGTGATAGAAAATAAAATATATCGTTTATGGAGACGATAGACCGTACATATGCATGAACTCAGTTTCCATTTTCTAGTCATATTGAAAAAAAGAAAGTTAATTGATATATTATCTTTAAAAGATAATTTATATTTCAAAAATATGAAATATATTTATTAAAATAATTGTTATTACCTTCTATATAAAGCATAAATGAATCACATCGCAGCGTGAGGCCGTAGTCCACTGTACACACGTGCGACACTATCATATTCCAAAAACACAAATATTATGGATGTATGCGAAATACCATAATTTTAAAAGTATAATAATATCATAAATATAATATATAAATAATAAATATATCATTATTGCAAGCCTTGAGAGGAGGTAAAAGAAAAATAGATGGCATCGGTCCGCGATGCTGTAATCCACTGTACACACGAATGATGGTTTCATAACCTATTTGATGGAATTAGAGATGGTTTTAGGTCATCAAAATAACATATAAATATCTTAGTATTTGGAAGATAATAGTTTTATTATATAAACTTGGTATCATAATAATTGAAGGCTCTTAAGGAATAAATAAAAAATGCACATTGATGAACATTTTCTCCTTTTAGGTATCCTCTTTAAGAGTGCATGAAAAGCCTTCCTAGGTTGGATATTAGTCGAAAATAAAGAATATGGATGAGATTAGTGAAGCTGGAAAGTTATTTAGGTAGGTATTGGTAGAACCAAATGGGGTTGAATGTCTGAAGAAGATAGGATAAGGTGTGGCCTTTTATAAGTGAGGTGAGTTACACACTTTTAATATTTTGAAAGAAAAAATTACATCAACATTTATTTCTTATCAAAAGATACAAAAATAGAAAATTCTAAAGAAAATAATATATACTATCGAAATATGTCTAGAAAATGGGGTTTGGATATGTTTTGGGTTATTTTTAATCCCTATATTTTAATCTAACCCCCCATATAATCCCATTTTTACCTTAACCATGATAAATGGTTTTGTACTATTTTAACTATTAATTTTGTAAAAAAATTAAGTTGAAATTATTATATAATATAAATTATAATGAATCCAAATAAAAATTCCATTTTTTCAAATTAATGTTTAAAAAGTGGTTATTACTATATATATCACTAAGTTTAATGGCTATGTTATAATGTTCAGATTTAAATAACTATATTAATAATATATTATAGTTTTGTTAAAACTCATGGTCATGTGTAACCCAAGCTAACATAATGCTTACTGTAGATCAAGATTAACTTTTTTTTGTGTGTAATTCAGTATTAATATATTGTTGTGTGTAACAAAAGGTTAAGTTGGTGTTGTGTGTAATATAATCTATCAAAGAAATTTCATTCATTCCAAAAATAAAAAAATCCTAAAAATTCAGGGTGTTATAATTCTACCACCATTAAAATGAATTTACCCCTCAGAACTCATCAGTCTGATACAGAAAAATAAGGAAAATTTTACGTCATAATATCTGTAAGATCCAACATTGCTTCCTAAAATTGGTGGTTCCACCACAAAAGTTGACTATGTGAGCAGTATTTTTTCTAATAAATTTATTTATACTATCCATAATCCCCACAAGTTTTTCCTCATAAGAAATATCTTACTCTAGTGGTATTCCATATAATATCAGTACATGCGAAGGGTTTGGTTTGTATGTCCTCATGATTGATACAATGAAATCATAATGGACTTGATATTAGTTTTTTGGAACCACCATCCAATAGGCTACCATCATAATATGATCAAGAATATCAAAGAGACCAATATAACTTGGGATTAGATTCCATTTCTTCCCAAATCCCAAAAACTTCTTCCATGGAGAAATTTTTAGAAACACATTTTCACCAACATCAAATTCAAGATAACGCAAGTAATCATTAGCATAATTTTTCTTCTAATACTAAGTTTCTTTGATGTGTTGATGAATGTATTTAACCTTATCATCTATTTATTTAGCTAGTGTAGGTACCAATTGCTTTCTCTTTATAACTTTATATAAGAATGTTGTATCTCTACATTAATTTATAGTTTGGGATTTAATAGAAGCTATCTAAATGCTTGAGTGGAATCAATTATTGTGGGAAAACACAACTAGAGAAATTTATTGATCCCAAACTCATTTTAGATCCAAATATAAAGATCTCAAACTATCCTCTTGGGTTTGAATTGTTCTCTCAGACTAAAAATATGTCTAAGGATGATATGTAGTGCTAAAAATCGACTCTATATAAAGAGATTACTGAGGACTTCTAAAACACTTTGTGGTAAACCTTAGATCCCAATCAGACACAATAAAATGTGGTAATCCATGCAACCTTACTACTTCTATAATGTACATCTTGGAAGGTTGGTCTAGTGATATTTTTTTCTAATTGTGAAAAGTGTGAAAACTTAGTAAAATGATATGATACATCCTGTATAGAATTATGACTTTCAAATGTTTTGGGGAGTCCAACTACAAAATCTGTTGTGATGTTTTCCAATTTTCATTCTAGTATGGGTAATTGGTGTAACACCCCCTTAAAGTTTTGACGATTTGACTTAAATTTTTGGGAAACTAAGCACCAAGAGACAAACACTACGATATCTCTCTTAATTCCATCCCATCATAAAAACCCCTTCAAATCACTATACATCTTTGTAATTCCCAAATTAATAGAGCATGAAGAACTACGAGCTTCCTCTAACAACTCCTTATTCAAATATGGTATGGATGGAACACATACATAGTTCTTGAATTATATCACTCCATTATGATCAAGGATAAACTTAGAAACATTTATAACATTGTTTTGTAGATCTAAATATTCCTTCTATGCCACTTTAATCTTCATTTAGATAGATGGTTGGACATTCAATTGAGAAAGATAAGATTTTCCCCATTCCTTCGGGATTTTCAGATCCATTATTTGAAAATACCTAAATTTTCGGTCTATTATAATACTCTTCAAGGATAAGGTATAATGAACCTTTTGACTCAAATCATTGATCACCTTGTTCACTTTCCCATGGTGGTAATGTATTGACCAGTCATAATCTTTAATCATCTCAAACAATATATTTTATCACATATTTAACTAATATATGAGAATATATACATTAAACTTTTTTGAATGGTATATATATCACACTTTTCTCCATAAATATAATTTCTCTACATATTTAATGGAAAATTTTCTGCTGCTAACTTCATGTCCTATATTGGGAAATTTCCCTCATGAATATTTAATTTTCATAATGTATAATCTATAAACATGTCATTTTTCACAATAACATGTATCAATACCTTATTGAATAAATCAGTATAGATTTAAAACCCTTCTCCACTATAAGGTATAATAATAATAGGTGCACTGACTAATCTTCTATTTAGTTCCTTGAAATTTTCTTCAAATTCATATATCCAAAAGAACTCTGCTTCCTTCCAAGTTAACTTGGTCAGTTGATCAGTTAGTAATGAAAAATTCTCCAAAACCCTTCAATAAAATATTCTTAAATCAAGAAGTGTATGGATATAAATCACTCTAGTTTGTATTTTCGAAAATTCAATAGCCTTTATATTTGATGGATCTACCGATATACCTTATTTTGATATATATATATGACCAAAAAATGTATCCTTTTGATGTAAAAAGTCAAAATTTGTAAGTTTTTCATATAGTTTATCCTTCCATAGGGTAATTATTACAATACTCAAGTTTTATTTATACTATTCCATTATATTCAAGTAAATAATAATATAATTTATAAATACTAATCTAAACAAATCATGGTAATCTCTAAAGAAGACTCTATTTATTATATCCATAAAGATATCTACGGAAATAGTAAGACCAAATGAAAAAACTATATAATAATAGTTTCTATACCTTATAAAGAATGTTTCCTTGGGTGTATCATCCTTATTGACCCTAAATTAATGTTATCAAGAATAAAGGTCAATCATAAAAGAGTATTTAGTTCCACATAGTTGATCAAAAAAATTATTAATATAAGGAAGATGATACTTGTTTAGATTTTGATAATAATTGAAGAGTCACATTAATCCATATTTCTTAAAAACAAAGAACAAGTTCACCCCAAGGTGACACAATTTTTTGAATGAATCCTTTTTTAAGGTTTTCTAAGATTTACTTCTTCAATTACTACAACTCAATTTGGGACATTCTATAGGGAGTATTTAAAATTTGTATGGAACTATTTCTTAGTTTTATTGAGAACTGAACTTCATGTTTTAGTGAAAGTCTTGGAGAATCATCTAGAAAGACACCAAAAAATTCCTACACAATAGGATTATGATCAATGCCAAGTCTCTCCCCAACCATTTTAAATTAAAACCCTTTCTTAAAAAAATTAAGCCCCATACAATAAATGTGATCTCAATTTTATGTTATTAAATATCATTACATTGAAATATGATCATAGGTTGGTATCAAATATCAAATGTACCATCCCCTTACATAAAATTTCATGTGGTATTTATATAAAAAAATTAAATCCACTCCAATAATAAATAAAAAATAAACTATACAAATACTGATCATATTTTCAATAATCAAATTTCCATAAACCCTAATTTGTGAGGAATAATAAACTTGATATATGATCACTGCACAATTATGGGGTTTCACTACTAATTATACATCATTTTTAGGTTATATCTTGATAAACATAGGAAATTATTCATATAAGATAGAATGGGTATACACAGAATCAAATATGGAATTTTCTGTTATAAATAGGATGATAAGGGTTCCTTTCACTATGTTGTTACCCCACCCCTCTTCAAAAATAGTCATCACATGCTATTTCCATATGTATATTGGATTAAGAGGTTGTTTAAATTAATCATCAACATTAAACATGGGATTTGGGAACTGGTAATCATATTTCCTATACTACTTTGACTTGAAACACTATAGTGTGGGTGGTGCATTCTATGAATTTTTTTATCTATTTGTATAATTATCTAACATCTTCCCATCAATTAGGAAATAAATTACCTGATGACCTTCCCTTAAACACTTAAAACATTTACTATTATCCATAATACAATTTCCTCCATGATTGTTCCCACACTATGATCATAAAGGAAAGCTAATATTCTATTCTTTATTAAATCATAGTTTTTCCTTCGAATTCATTTTTATAATATTATAAAAATAATGATATTTATGCACAAATCTAACCTTTATTTTAACATTTACTGTCCATTAAATAATATCTTCATAGATACTAATGTCTCCTATGGATAATTCCCTTCGAGGAATTGGTTTTAAGGCACTTAATATTTTGTTAACCTTAAATTAATGTTGGATAATAATACCAAAAGTGTACCTTGCATGTATTGTAAAATTTTATTCATATGTACCAATAGATTCATTGTCCATATTCTATATCTAATGTAACTCATTCCCCATATTTGTATGAAGAATTTGAGGAATTTATGTATTGAAAAATATGTTCTTTAACTGGTCCCAATCCATGGAGGCAATTTCTTTTTATTGCATCATATTCTTGATAAGAGTCCACCATTGATTAGCTTCAACTTATAAATGGAAGAAAACCAAAATGAATTATTCATATTTCAGACATGAGAGACTAGAAAATATCTTTTCAGTGGTGCTTATCCATTATTCAGAATATAATGGATCATAAGACCCATTGAAATAAGGTATCCATTTCCCCACGAAGGACTCAACAAAATGTTGTTCCTTTGTTTGTTTGGAAATCCAACTTGATGCATAGACTGATAAAGTTGTGTGAGGATGGAAACAAGATTTTTTCAGTCTAGATCACATAATGTTTGGATTCTTAGGAGGAAAACCATTTTATTGTATTTCACACTAATCATTATCATAGTTTTTTTGAGTACTAAGATTTGGATAAAACTAAAAAGAGTAGTGTAAGAAACAATAATCATTTCGGGGAACCGCATAATAATGAAAAATAACTTATAAAATATATAGATCATGAAACATTCTTTTTCATCTTTGACACATTAGGTTTATCCTAGGTCATTAATATTCATCATCTATTTATATCCTTCATGTTGGTTCATAAAGAGTTTTTGAATTTCCAAACAATATAACCTGAGAGCATCAAAACAGTTGTACAACAAGGATCAATTTCATGCACCAGGTGGTGATCAATTTAATCTCAATGATCTATTTTTAGAATTATTACCCCTAAGTACCTCTTTGTTTTAGGTATATAATATTTTAGTATCAAAACAGGTATTTAATTTTTTGGAAACCACTTTCTCTTTTCTTTAACAAAATTCCTGGTCATTTTCCTATACTTTTCCTCATCCTTAAACATATCGTTATAAATTTAATTAGGGATATAATTAAGGTTTTATCATTCAAGATTCTAAATAATAACTAAAAATATCCTCCGATACCCAATACAGTGACTTATTATTTTTATAAATATATATTATATCATTTCATGTATATTCATTATATTACAAAAACACATCCCTAAGGACTGTAATAGTTTAGTATATTTGGAAACATTGAAACATAATTAATCGGTCTATATAAAAACTACATCATATCCTACTATGGTATTCATAATTATCAACCTTATTAGATATATTATAATCAATACATATCATCATAACTTGTGGAAAGGAAACATAAGAAAGTGTGATCTTAGATGCTCAGTAAGTGTAAAAAAGGATATGCGTAAGCATAACATGAACATAAGGTTAGGAGAACATGAGATGAAATTCAAAAACCATACCTTCCATATTAAAGATCCAAATCTTGAGTCAAGTAATAATGAATATAGTTCAGAAGACATTTATTATAAGGGAATCAAATAAATGATCCCTGAGATAATAACATTTTCATACGGAATAGATTTGTGGAATACACATAAGCAAAGAAAAAACATTACTATAGTAGTCAAGGTGTATTTGTATAGTGATCATAGTAGAATTAATTCAGCCCCAATACCATCATAGAAGACAAGGTTAATTCCCAAGACCATCATAGTGTAAAAATTACCTTACTAAAATAGGTTTACCCACCATTTAAATCATGTATATCTCATGAGATATAAATATTTACCCAATTCGTTGGAGGGAGATATAGGTCCCACCTGTCTTATTAGGAAACCATATTTATTTTTTATAGGTGATCATTAAAATTCAACATATCATAACATATTAAATGAAAGGAGTTTCATAAACATTTCATCATATAATAAACTATATAGAAAAGATAGGTTTTGTAATAAATTCATCATTTCATCATAGTATAACCTGTGAAAAGAAGTGGTTTTCGTAGTCATTTTATGATAGTGTTACCCATTGAAAATAAACATCTCTCTTAAAAATAATTTCATCATAAAAATTAACCATTAATAGAATTATTTAGAATGGTATATTTGTATCATATCCTTAGTAGAGCACAAGTAACATTGAAGAAAGTTATCTTTGAAGGAAAAAGGATTCTGATCGATCATTTAACACATTTATTGATTAAAATATACTTCCCCCTTTGGAAAGAAATTTATAAATCATAAAATAATTTAAATATATTTTTCATTGAAAAAATATTTAAAACATTTAAATAAATATTCAAATAAAATAACTGTCATTACATGATAAGTTTCATTCATTCCTTACACATTAAAACAAATATTCAAATCACATTTTCAGAAAAATCCAAACTAGAATTATTCGGCAGATGACATGAAAATTAATATAATTTTTTTAAAAAAATTATCTCATTTGAAAAAATATCTTTTAAAATTCATATGATAATAATAAATCATTTTTGTAGTCATCTCTTAATAACATGGTTTTAGAAGAAATTTGATTTCCCACCAAAGAGATAAATAAAGACAGATTTTATTAAAAACATTTTATCAATTATTTTATGTACAAAAGTATGGAAAAATCATAATATTACCTGAAATTATCATGAATACCCATTGGGAAAAAATATTAAAGTGTTTCTTGATATATGGATCATATAATATTTTCATCAGAAACATAATCATAAATAATCTCAATAAATGATTAGATTGTAACATAATATCATCACCACTTTGGTAACATTGAATCATAAACCCCATGAAGTAATAACATAATTATCATGACTGTAATTAAATTTAGGATAATATATTTTAAATGGGATTTATATAAACTTCATGGAAGAATATATATTCATAATAATACATACCTCTCAAAGAAGTAAAATTTAAAGAAAAATAACTTTCCACTTTGGTAATTTTTAAACCGTAAACCCCATAAAAGAGAGATCCTAAAATGGATATATAAATAAAAATAATTTTCAGGATAATAATCATAAATTTAATTCATGGTGAGTATATAAATGACATAAAAGAAATTGATTGTGAATATGTCATGTGTATCACAAAAGTAAAACGTGTTCTGGGAATCCCTTACCTTAAGTCATGAAATCAGTTGTACATGTTAAAACATACTATATAATAAATATATGAATACATAGACCCATTAAAAAACAATATTTATATATATATAATACCATATATAATTTTCTTATGACATTTTATTACCCATTTATTAACAATTCAATGTTATCAATATTTTTCGAGTTATAACCGCTTTGTTTTGATTTGTTGTTTTCAGTAATCCTATTGTGATCATGATTTCATAATATAAATAATGATAACTATGATATAAATATCATATATATTCAGTATATATTTATTTATATTAATCTATAAAATTTTGTTATAGAAAATGATAAACACCATTCATGGAGACATTGCGCCGTACATATGCACGAATGTTGTTTACATTTTTATATATTATTGAAATGAATGAAATTTAAATGATATATTATAATTATAGAATAATTTATATGTTATATATATCACATATTTTATTTTCAAGCATCCTTATTACCATCCATGTAATGTTCGGATGAATTACATTGCTTAATGGGGTGGTAGTCTGTCGTACACACGAGCGACATTACCTTATTCGTAGAATATGGAGAGAATAAAGTTATGTTTGAAATAATAATTAAATAATTATAATAATATCATAAATATCTTGTATAAAAAATAAATCTATCATTATTTCCATAATTTAAATGTTGTAATGGAGAAACAAATGACATTGGTTCGTGAGGCAATAATCTGTCGTACAAGCGAATAATGATTTTATAACCCATTTGATGGAAGTGAAAATGTTTGTAGGTAATACCCTTAACATAAGATAATCTTAGTATATATAATATAATATGGTTAATATATCATCATGTTATAATAATTTTCAAATAAGTTTTACGAATAAATAAATAAAAAACACTAATTGATGAACATTAACTCTTATTCAGGTATAATCATTAGGTTTTCCCCAAAAGACTTCTTAGGATGGATTTATATAAAAAATAATTCTTTTATGATGAGAGGATGTAATTTTTGAATTTATTTTGGTAGCTATTTTTTGGAAAAAAGGGTATTATGGTTTGAATTAATTAAGAGAAGGGATGGCCTTTTAAAAGTAAAGTGAGTGGCACACCTGCAATTTAAAAAAACTAGAATTTCACCCATGTTGTTTCATGTAAAAAGGATCCAATAATGAAAACGTATATATAATAGATGATATAAGGTCTAACAATGTCCATAATAAGTGTTCTAGATAAATTTTGTGTTCTTTTTAACCCTTATCATTTAGTTTACCCCTAGTAAACCCATGTTTAGCTTAACCACGCAAAATATATTGCAGTTGTTGTAATTATTTATTTTGGTAACCAATTAAGATTAAATTATTAGAAAATATAAATTATTTTGATTCAAAATAGGGATTCCACTTTTACTAATTCCATTCACATTAGAAGAAATTTTTAATTTAATATTAATCCTATATACACAATGATAAAGATGGTTTTTCAAGAGAAAATATTCAAAATTTAAAAAATATTTTATATAAAAATTCAATATGAAACCTATTAAAGTGAAATAAATTAGATTAATAAATGTATAATTTAACAAATTTAAGATTAAAAGCAATTTTAAAAATAATTTAATTTATAATCAAATTAAACAAAACGACAGTTTTTAATTAAAATTCAGTATTTTTCACTAGTCATCAAAAATTGTAACCTTCAGAAAAATCCCAAAACTTGCCCTAAAAAATTTTGAAATTATGATTTAAAAAATTAATCATATTTTATCAAATTAACTTTGAAAAGTTTGAAAATTTTAATTTATTAATCTTCACATAAATTACTAATATAAATTTTTGAGAATGTAGTATTCTTGAAACATATAAGGACATTAAAAAATTTAAGTACTTTTTATCAATATGTTTCATTTATATAAAAAATTTAAAATTATTATTTAAAAATTAATTTTAGTTATAATATAATTATTTTTAATAGATATGTAATAATGGTCGTGTTCAAATAACTATATTTATATTATATCATGGTTTTGTTGAAACTCGATAGCTTTTGTAACATATGCTAACCTAGTGTTGTATGTAGCACAATCTTATCAAGGTGTTTCATATAGTGCAATATTAACTTAGTGTTTCTTTTAAAAAAATATTAACATGGTGTTTCATGTAATGATAACCATCAAAGTAATTTAATTTATTCTAAGAAATAATAATTTATAAAAACATAGGGTGTTACACTATGGGTCAATGTATTTCTATTGATGATAGCTCAAAGGCCATATGGCCTGAAGGCTATTTATCGAACCAGGTCCCTATCGAATGTCGACCCAATTCGATGAACTAAAAACCAATTTTGATGAATAGTTCTGTCGCTATAGTACTTGTTACAATACTACTACAATGAAGATAAAATAACTCAAAAATACCTTGTGTTTGGTTTTGAACCTAGGTCTCTTCGATACAAGATTAAATGGGTTTAATTGATAATAATAAAATTTTATTTTATTAAATAATAATAATAATTAATAAAATTATTATTATTTACATCATCAGCATTAATATCATAAATATTATTACTGTTAATAAATATAATATATGAATTTTTTTACATGACCCAAAACATTATTTCCTAATAATAAAAATAATTTTTTTATTATTAACTCTGTTAATAACAATATAATTAATATTAATAAGATTATTAAATATTAAAAATTATTTATATATATAAATAATTATATTTTTAATGACATTATTTATATTCAATGTTACAAATTATTCAGTATTTGTAATTCACCCTCATTTACTGTTTGTAAGTATAGTAATTTATTAATAATTATATCTATATTATCAATTATATTTTTAATTGAATTATTTTAAAAATTTATTATTATTAATTATATTTTTAACAACATTAATGGCATTTCTAGTTACTATTTATTACATTATTAAATAATAATTATATATATAAAATATTTAGAAAGTTCCTTAAACAATGAGTCTGGTAGTCCAAACCCATGATTCATATATTAAAAAAAATAGAAAAACAGTACAAGAGGATATTTAATTTGGAAGTAGTGACCAACCCCTTCCATAGAAGGCTACGAAAATGAATGAATAAGAAAAAAGGGTATAGAAAATCCCAAAAAATAGTCAAACATATATCAATTTTTTTTAATTTAATCTTCCCCTTCTCCAAGATCCACCTTGATTTTCTAGGTGTTGACCCCTCCTCTATTGTTTATGAGGTTTCCATGGAATGGTTTGATCATCTAAAGATGATGACTGTTCTATTTCTTTTATATTAGACCCCCCAATCAATGGTTGTATATTGGTTTCATTGTCCCTATGAAAAGTAGGGATATCATGGACCCTTACCTAATTCATGTCTCCAATAGCTCTAACATGATTTGATTCCCATGAACGATCTCTAATATCCCTATCTGGGTTGCATCAAATATTTTCATCATTATTGGATGATATGAAGTTCAAGGTTGAAAGGTAATCATCAAGGATGAAGTATACTGGTTCCAATTGATCATAAATGAAATCAACCTGTAATTCAAACTAGGATACCATAGAATCACCAAGGATATGAGGGAAACTATCTTGATCATGTTCTAGTGAGATTTCACAATAATAACTCCTACCCTTTCATGCACCAAATTATCTAATCACAGTTTTGGAAAAAATGTCATAGATATTCTTTAACGTATTATAGAAATGTGTGGGGCAATAATATCTTTTTGTGACACCATCGTTATCAGGCCCATAACATCCAATTTAACTAGTTTCATTCTAGTCACTGGGATTGAAACAATTGAAATCGCCACCCCATCATCATCCATTCCAATAGCCCTAACTCTTTTAACTTTTTTAAAGTTGGGTTACTGGACATTGAAGGAAGGATACCCCTTTCATGCAAAGTCAGACCTAGGTTTTCTTTATTGAACAACCCTAGAAACCTCTACTAGAATAGACTACTGAAGCCCCTCATGTTCCTCAACAACTGAATGGATGGTCCCAAACATAGCCAATGAAATTCCATCCACACCAAGTGCATCTGGCCCCAACATTGGATAATTATCATGAGAAATATACTTTTAGGCTAAAGATGATCTTTTTGATTTATCTATAATCCTTTTGTCTATCTCAATGCTTAGATATTTCCTCTTTAAATTGGAACATGAACAAGAAACTATCATGTAAGGGGGCTTCGTTCCATTTATATTACCATATTTTTGGTAATTTACTTCATATATGATACCCAAGTCAACATCATTATCTGATTTGAAAGACCAAAGATCAATCTTCGCTAGAATTTTGACACCCACTAAATTAGTGAAAAATGAATGAGACATAGTCATAGGGTCATAAATATGAAAAAAATTTATGTAGGTCTTGATATCATTCTGATAAATATCCCATATATTCTAATTAAATCCAATAGTAGTACCACCAAGGGAGGGGCTATTATTAGCCACACACTCAGGCTTTGCTTCTTTCTAAGGGAACCAATTTGGGTCTAATTCAAAAATAGCCTGTTTCATTTTAATGAGTTCCGTTAACATTCATTTTATATGTGGGTACAACACAATTGATTTGATTATTTTTCACTTCCAACAAGATTCTTCTACCATTTCTAGATAACCCACTATCTTCAAACTTCAATCTGAACTTGTAAATTTGAATCATGTTTCCATTATGTTTATAATTAACATAGAGAAAATTATTTTGAAAATTTTCATGAATATGTTTATTGTAATTACAATTGATGATTTTTTTTCAAATTCTCTCATATTCAAGGAAAAGATCTATTTTAATCTCACCGAAAATTAAAATGACATTGTCCCCTAATGGAGTGCCTAAATTGATATCAACCATGCTCCATGAAATGCGACCATTAAGATCCATCCGAGTGTCTATATAAAATTTAATTGGGGTACCAACAACTATGTCAACACCCAATAGAATATTGGGATGACTGAAAAATCATTTCAATATGTGGATTCATACCCATGTTTAGATGACAGAAATCCAGAATGATTCTGGATTAATGAGAGGATCCCAATCCTGAATTCTAAGGACACCGAATTTAATTAATAGAAATCTTAAACCACAGTCCTGGGATTTAAAATAATTTCATTAGGAGAAAATATTAAATCAATTTCTAATCAATTATATCTTTCATCCTTAAAAAACCACATAATTTGAGAAGTATATTCCATAAGAAATTGTGGTTCCATGTATTATCCTTTTATGAAATAATTTAACAACTGAGAGTAAAAAAAGTTCATTCCTTATGATTATCTTCAATTGTATTTTGATTTATCTCAATAAATGAAACAGTTTCATTACATGTAATCATATTATGATATGTGGGCTAGTATTCTCTATAACCAGAGAAGAGTTGTCTACTTTATACAGTGCCAATATTTCTCTTCCACTCATCAGAATTGACATTAGCTTTCGATGAATAATCAAGGGACTTTGAAATGTCATTATCTATATCATCCATCGTGAAGGGGATAATAAACACCTCTGTAACAAAAATAAGCCATCCCAATCGAAGAAAATCACATACCGATACCCTAGCATCCATGGAGTTCTATAAAGAGAGTCTTGTAACATCATTATCAATTTATTAAAAATATTTTATTATAATTAATTTAATTTCATTATTGTATTATTATAAATAATATAGTATTCATTAAAATCTAGAATATTGGTGTCTGAATCCCATATAGAAAATCTAAAAATGTTATCAAGGATAGAACCCTTATAAAAAGGGAATTTTAGAGAGATTTTATATAATATTTTTAGAATCCATTAATTAATAAAGAATATAAAATTGATAAATATTATCTATTATTATATATATAAACAAAATAATAAAAATAAAATTTTAAAAATACTTTAAAAAATAGAAAGTCGAGATTTATCTTGGAAAGAACCTTATTCATAATTGTTTGGATGAGGAAACCATTTGAGATAATACATTATTTAAAATATTTTAAAAATGGGTGCTTAGTAATTAGGAATCATAGTTTATTTTAATTGAGGATATATAAATTTTCAACCTAGATCCATAATGAATGAATACAAAGTGTAAACCAAAATCAACATGGTTTTTAAATGAAATTGATAGTCCAATAAGGAAATGGTCTTGAACATAATGCGGGGTTTCAAGACAAGTTGGGTGTAATAAGAAGTGTTAACCATATTTAAAACAATTATATAGATTCATGTGTATACAAGGATACCATTTATCAATGATAAACAATTTTTCAATAAAAGAAACATTTTTATCAAAATTAAAAAAACCATTGATAAAAGTGATCTTTATCAACACTGATAAAAGGGCACCCAATTTCAACTATTTTTAGCACTAATAAAGGCTCTTTTTTGCGTTTTTAGAACTCAAAAAGAGTATCCCTTTATCAGTTCTATTTAAGTATAGATATATTTATAATATATATATCTCTCTCACACACATATATCTATATAATAAAATGCAATGAAATGAAATGTATAGATAAATACATAAATACATTAAATATAATTCATAATATATATATATATATATAATATATATATAATAACCACATAAACATATAATGATATGTGTGTTTTCTATATATGTTTTAGTATATATATTTTTATATATTATAAAATATAAAAATGGAAATAAATATATTAAAATATTTGAATATATAAAATGAATTTCTCAAAATAGAAATATTTTTAAAATAAAAATTTATTAACTTTTTTATTTTCTTAATTTATTTAACAAAAAAGTTATTAAATTTATATTAATATCAATATTATTAAATACATTAAATAGTAATATATTTATTTATTTATATACATATGTATGTATATAAATTTTAGCATATATTGGTCCTAATATATTTTTATATGCGTGCGTGTGCGTATATATATATGTATTTATGCATATTTTAACATATATAATTTTGAGATAAGTCTATGTGTGTGTGCCTATATACATATATATATAAACACAGACACACACAAAGACACTTACTAATTTCATATTTTAATATTTCATGAAATTTATCTTTTTTTAACTAGGATGAGATGGAACCCATTCATGAACAAGATGCCCCAAATATATGATTCAAAGGTCTAGGGGTGTAAATGCCTTACACATTTGACCAAAATGATTTGAAACAACCCGTCCCCAAAACATATTAAATTTTAGTACCTTTCCCAAAACCAGACGATGTGGTCGACAATCCTCTCCCATAGAAGAGCTAAATAAGGTTTACAACTAGTGGTGTGTTTTCCTTGTCTCTCCCTATCTATGTCTGATTAGATCTATCTAGTGTATACAATCTCTCATTTCCATCATCCTATTGTAGCTTCAGTGTAGTAAAACCACACTACATTGATGGTCTAGAGGCCCAATACATGGCTGGAAATCCCAATCCATGAGAATCGTACCTCTTCAACTACACACACACATTTTGTTGGAACATATATACATATATATATATATATATGCATATAAACACACAAAAACACACACATACATATATATATATATATTAATGTAGTATATATGTGTGTGTGTGTGTTTGTCTATGTGTGTGAAAAATATGAATATAAATATAAATATGAGTGTGTTGATGTGTGAAAAATATAAATATGTGTACGTGTGTGTGTGTGTGTGCACACTCATGTGTGTATAAATATGTGTGAGTGAATGTTTGTATGATTATTCCAATATTGTGTCAATGCATCATATAATTGTATTTATATAAAAATTTCATTAGATATATATAAAATGTTTATAAAAATATACCAGATAAATGTATTTAAATATATTATAGAAATTTAGAAATATATATTTTATAAATGAATATGAGAATATTTATTTAAATATATTATTATATTAATAATTTTATAAATAAAAATGTATTTTGTTTATATATATATATTTATAAAAACAAATATATCATATAATATAAAAAATAGGATGTAGTAGTGGTGAAGTGAATTAACACTAACTATGGTACCTTTCATCCAAATAATAATTATTAAAAATATTTTTCAGTTCTATCAATTTAGGATATTAATATCAATATAGTCCCCCTTTATCAGCACTTACAAAAGCTTTGACAAAGACATCCTTTATCAGTTCGTTTTTTGAACTGATAAAATGAAATGACTTATTTTGGGAGCTTGCAACACAAACATTTTTTCATAACATATACAAACTTATTCTATAGTACTGAATGTAACTATATCAACATAATCATAATGTTGATATTTATTAAAGTAGTCATGTATTTTTTTATTAGGAGTATATTATAAATACTTATTCTTATTAATTTATTTATATTTACTTTTTGAATAAATATTAATAATTTTTATTCTTCCGGAAAAATGAAGTTCAATATTAATTTATTTATTCTTAAATAATATAAATGAAATATTAGAGTAGCCAAAGCCTTGATCCTAGTCCAAAATATAGATCACCTTTGATTTCCTAGCCATCACACATGTCAAAATATGTTTCTAACTGGCATGGTGATGATATTCATAGGATATAACAACCACACCATCATCATCATTAGCCTCCACTAATGTTATATTATCAAATCATCAACACATTATCTTTTATAGTATTATTATATGTGAGTATATTCTAATCACACACCAGTTGTTTAGTAAACATGTTGAGAAATGAAGATTAGAGATGCATAATTTCCATAATGCATTGGGAGAGATGAATGTTATATTATAAAATGTGGAATATTAGTTTGTTCTTAGTGAATATGGATGAGCCACCAGATGACCCACTATTTAGGGTTGGAAAAATCTAGTTAAGGATTTGTTAGGTTTGAGGTTTCCATATGATCAAAGTGTTCAAAGTAGTGTTCAACAGCACATGAAATGGTTGGATAACCATTACATTAATTTCTTTGATGATTCTAATGAAGAAGATGTCATTCAGTCCACATGACCATACATTTTATGCATCATTATTTACATTATTTTCGCAAATAACTTTATGAAATCTATTTATATTATTAATCATTCCTTTCATACTAATCTGGACCAGCATATATATTGCGGAATTGGTGAGTTTTTCTTATTATAATATATTGATTTTAAGGATGAAACTCTGAATTATAATGATATGGGTTGATGTTCTATATTATTTAAATTTGAGAATGATATCAATGTTTAAACATTAAAACAACAAAAAATTGAAAGATAAACAACATTATATTTTATCAGTGCTAACTAGAAAGAACTAATAAAGGGGAACCATTATTAGTGTTATATAAAAGCACTGATAAAGGTCTCTTTTATTATCACAAAAAAATGTGCTAATTAAAGTGTACTCTTTGTGAGAACATTCTTAACAGTCATAAAAGTGTATACAATTATCAATTTTTATTGCATTGGTAAAGACTTGTCTAACTTTTAATAAAAATATCATCAATATATAAAATCTATGGAATTTATATTCATAAATCAATGTTTAATTAATACATTAATTATAAAATGAATGTTTACAAAAAATATAAATATAAAATATAAATATTTTAATAAAAAATTATATAAATATAAATTATGTATTGTTAATATGTGATATTTGAATTTATATATATATATCAATGTTTATGTGTGTATATGTGTATGCATTATGTTGTGTGCATGTGTATTTTGTATTTGTATATATAAAGTTTCTATGTGTACAAATGTATGTATGTGCACGTATGCATGCATATGTATGTGTTCACATGTGTATGCGGGATGTACATATATGTTTATATATATGTATATGTATGTATAGTATATCTATATGTGTTTGTGTAGAATATACTATTAAAATTTTATATTATTTCACATTTAATGTAATTTTTATTCATTTTTTATATAATATTGAGGTAATTTTATTAAAATTTATACATATTTCTTTAATAATTATTATATATAATTTGTTTTTAATTTACATGTTTAGGGTTTATTCGGTTTTATTTTTTAAGTTGCAATATTTTTAAGATGTTTTTAAATTTATATAATTAATTTATTTAAATACATTTTTTAATATTTTCTTCATTTATATGTGTGTTTACAATTCTTATAGTTAATCTTTTATGTATTTATTTTTTAAATTTTTTTTCTATTGAAATTTATTTATCCATTTTTTATATTTATTGATTGTAATATTTTTTGTTGAATTTAATCATTTTCAAATATATATATATATATATATTATGTAATTTTTTCAATATATTGGTAATTGATATGGATATTTTTTTTGTTTTTATTTATTAATAAATAACATTTAATATATGATAGAAATTTATATTATTAATATATTTATTTTTATTAATAATTTTGAAATTTAATATTTTAATATTTTTTAACCTATTTAAGTTTATTTATTGTTTTTTAATAATATTTTTTTTCTATTTTTTAGTTATTTATATTTATTATTTTTAAAAAAAATTAGAATTTTTTCATTTTTGAAAATGTATACATAATTATTGAATAAAGTTAATGTTTTTCAATATGATTGTAATTTATAGGATTAATATTTTGTCATTTTATTTTTTAAGATTTATTATTTTTAATATGTTGAAATTTATATAACTGGATCCTATAAATTCATTTTAATTTTAATATATTTGTATTCAACATAATGCATTATTAATAAATTTTTTATTCATATAATTAATAATTTTTATGTATTAATTTTTGATAATTTTCATATGTATTTAATTCATATTGTTAATGTCACGAATTCAATTTTTAAATATTTTTATAATTTACTCACTTTTTGTTGTTTCTTTTTAAAATTATTTCAGTTATTATTATTTATTCATTTTTAATTATATTAATTTTTGATATTTTTGTGATTATTTTATTTTTATTAATTATTTATGAATTATTATCAAATTGTTTTTAAAATTCTTGATATGTTTCAAATTTATATCATTAATATTTATTCAATTATATCAATAAAACTATAATATTTTTAAAATGATTGAAATTTATATAATTAATTTATTTAAATGTAATTTCTAATGTTTTATTTATATTTTTATGTGTTTACAACAAATGTAGTTAATCTTATAAACTATACATAATTATTAACTAACTTCTGTACTCTTAACATGTCTTTAACATTATTGAATTCATTGAGTTTTAATCTAGGAGGGATCATGTAGTATTTTCAAATCTCGAACAATGTCTGAACCTGACTAAGAGGTTCTCAAACCCAAAACATATTTAAAAACATTTATTTATCAATATATTTACAAAAATTTGTTTATAAATAAATATTTGTAAGTAAATAAATTTATATTATATATAAATATATTTATAAATGTATTCCAAGAGGTTCGAGTATGAGTTGGAGACCAAACCCATACCCTAATGCTGTATTAGAAAAACTAAAGTAAAAAAGAAAATGATGTTGTGAGAAAAAAACAAGTGGCACACAAAATGCCACTAAAAAACCCCAGACCAATGAAAACACTAAACTTTCTTTATGTTTTTCGCCCCTTCTTTTGGAGACGCCTTGAAATTTTGAGTGTCTTCCAATCCACCATTGCTTAAGATTTATCCGAATCTCACCTTGATCATCTGTGCTCGGTGATTCTTCCTTCACACTATGAGAATCATGATCAGTGCCTTCTCTTTTTGGCCATCATCCCTAAGGAAGGCTGGGAGTGGCTTATCTTTTGGTTCCTCTTTGTCACATTCCTTATCCTTTTTTGAAACCACATCTCTTATAGTGACTTACTAACTGGTGGTTTCATTATACATGCAACTTTTTAGAAATACTCTTTTAAGGACACCCCATCAGAAGATGAGGGTGATCTCTCAAGAGTCTGTGAAAGATCACCCAATGCTTCTAGATTCGGTCTTCAAGAAGAAATTCTAAAAGACAATATTCGGAGTGATTTTGTCTTAATTTTTGAACTAGACCTCTCTTGAATCTGAATGTAAGGCCTTTCAAATTATATTGTATTAATATTTTCAAGCATTGAAAAAAATAAGTTGGGGTAGTATCAGTAGTAGTGGGAATTCTATCCCTTAATAATACCATTTTTGAATTACTATAGTCCCTTACTTTAGATCGGTCACCATCCTTGTCACAATCCATATCAACATAACTAATAACAGTAGAAGTGCCAATTTTTTTCCTCACTAGAGAATATACAACCACTATAATTGTGGGTGATTTCTCAGAAACAACATGTGGATTATGTTCTTTCCTAGTCTGGTTATCAGAGTCAATCCAGGTCTATTCCAAAGGATCAAAATTACCTAGAAAAGGAACTACCTCAGGCTGATTGATTCCCATAACTTTTTCTTAGAGAGCTATCCTAGAGTCATAGGTTGTAGAAATAGGTAATGAAATTTTATTGAGAGCCTGAACCAGTGATTTAAAAACATCACATCCAACCCTATCCCCACTACTAGAACCTCCTGTCTCAACACACACACAGTTAGAGTCACATTTAATCAGGTGATTTGTCTTCTCTACCCTACCCTTGACGTCATTTTATAAAGATAAAATGGTCCTAGCCTTATCCTTCCTTCTATAAAGAGATTCATCCTGAAAAATTTCCTTAAAGTACATCCCTTCTCCGAACAATGGTGATAATACCCCTCTCTACACATTGATATCATTTTTCAATAAGGAAAACTGAGGACCATCCACTTTGTTAGAGCCTATATCATTGATGGGTTTTTTTGAACATTCAATTGACAATAACATGGATATTTTTCTTGTATTTGTAATAAATATGTTTTTATTGAAATCCATAATCTTACTTCCTAGTGTAGTTACAAAAAAAATTATGTTCATTTTAAACCTCCATAGATAATTTAATCTTCTTACGAGTAACCAAAAGGGTTGCTTTATCAACAATCGGAGAAAAAAAGTCACTTTTGACTAAATCATGGAATAAATGGCTGAACATAGCCCATTCCATCTCTCAATATAATTTGATATAGATTTCTAAAGTATAATAAATATCCTATATGATTTTTGTGCACCAAAAAACCAACTTAAACCCTTAATACGAATCTAGACATGAAAAATTGAGTTATTGGTTGTCTTAGGATAGAAAAAGGGATCATAGTCATATATTCAATGAAATCCTAGATTCACATATATAAAGAACATTCCCTAATCCCTTAATTTTATATCATAAAATGGGAAGAAAATAGGAAAAAACCCCTAATAAGAAAGATGATCTTCCAACCATAAAAATCATATAAATGGGTTAGATGGGATTTTAAATCCCCTAATTTTTGGGGCTTGTATTTTAATAGACACATTAAATGTGTAGTGAGAGAGAACATACATTCTATAAAACATTCCACAAGAATAACCTGGTCAACATCGAAAAAGTTCAGGGTTCCATTCTTTAGGATCTACTCAGATAGAGACCAACTCCCCTTATGATCGGAGAAAAATATCCCTATAATGTTACCAACACCCTCCTATCTATATTTTTTATTTTTTCATCTATTGCACCATCATCAACGGAAGAAGGAATTACACCATAATTAGATGAGTGAGACCCCTTGCGCAAATTATCTAGAATGTTCATCTTTTCTCACGTTGAGGGAGAAGAATCATCAACACATCTAGGTTAACATCACTGTGGGCTTCAATAAATATTTCTTCATTGATCCTTATGATTTTTTCATCTACAATATAAATAATATATAAGATGAATTTTAATTAAAGAGGGATAATATAACTACTAGAAAACCTATTAAAAATGGAGCTCACTTAAGGGAGGAATATTAAATATCGATGGCTGAAAAAGACTAGAAAAGTTGATTCTTCTTATATGCCAAGAATTATTCAAGAAAGGTTATGAAAATGGAAATCTTGGCTTCATAGTGGTTGATCATTCAATATTTCATAAATAAATACAGTATTTTCATCACAATATCATCACTCAGGTTACACCCCTCCCACCTCGTAGTCCATCCAAGATTGGGGGCTCTTCACGATCACATTTCACAAATCTGGTGATTTCAGGATTGGGTAATGACCATAATTGGAAGGGTCTTATTTCATATTGTCTTCCCTTTGGAATATTTAAAATATAAAGAATTAGGGTACAAAATAGTTTCACACATGATTTTTACTCTTAGTATCTCTGATTGGGATCCATTATTTAATCCTTCAAAAATACTGGATACAATTGGTTAAGCCTGGATTCAGATCAAGAGATTAAAATAGGTCTTATGGAACCCAAGGATTCTCTAGTACATTGAATTATCAGTGGGTATACCCATATTTTTTGACAAATAAACTGAGAGAACATGGTTTTCACACTTCTCTAGGGTACTCATTGTTGTAGATATTCTTCCTCCCCTTAATGAAATAGTTATTTTTATAGCATGTGAGTTTAGAATTGAAATCTCAATTTCTTTGGAGAAAAATCCTGATTTTTTTCAACGTGAGAAAATAATTTTCATATCATTGTAAATTACTTCAGGGTTTTTAATTTTGAAATTTTTTAGCAGAAGGGTCATTTAATTAACCGTAATAAATTGAAGAATCCAATCAATGTGGTCGACCCTTATTTTAATATTGGGAAACCATATTTCAGAGTTAGCAATTCTATGATTTCCCCCACTAAAGATGATCATGATCTTGAGACTCAAAGAATTAGAAAATAGGGAACTATTTACTTTTTTACCATTGTGTTTGGAGGTTTTTTTGATCATGTGGACGCTCATTCTAACCACAATCTTGAGAAAGGGGTGAGTAAGTCCTATGAGGATTTCGACCTAATGAAAGATAATACTTCCAATCCAAGCACTTTTGTTTGTAAAGAATGAAAATATTTCAACATCTTTATTTCTCATTATTTTAATCCATGAATGGGGGAATTCTATGGTTTCCACTGATGATTAGGGTTCATAGGAATTTGAGAATTATGAGTGAACATGTTCTTTACAGGACCTTACTATTCATGATGTGAAATCTACAACATATAAACGCATGAAAGATACCGGACACATTCCACTTCACCAGGTTCATGTGGAAGGATATTTGGAAGATATTGTAGATGAGAAAAAGAGGTAGATTCCATGTAATTATCTCAGGGATGTTATTATCAAGGGTATTAATGGTGATCATTCTGTCATCACTTATGGGAAATACAATGATGAATTTTCCATGTAAGAAAATGTTTTATAAGGAATTGCATTAGTAGAATAGCATATAGATTGTTAAATTTAATGGTAAGACAAAAATAGTCTATGATATTTCAAAAAATATGAATTTCTCTCCCACTAAATCATCTCAAGTCCCAAAGATTGCAATCTCTACTAAATATATTTCTTTCATAATTAGTGAGGTGAAAATACCCAATATTAAAGTGAATTTGAGTACTAAAAAGGATATAATGACTCCCATGGTATCCAAATATTAATTGTATGGTTCTTTATTAGCACTAAACAAGCATCGATAAAACCATTATTTATGGGAGATAAAATTTGAGCACTAATAAAGAAGGTTTTTAAAATCCCTAATTGGGTTTTCACTGATAAACACCATCTTTATAAATGTTTTTTTGGAAATCATGGATGAAGCCTTTCTCAGTCTTGTAAATTATCCCTAATATAACCCACTTCTTTCTTATCATTCAAGATCTCACAGAAGTCGATCTCAAGCACTGCTCCACCTCAATCTTCTCAGATGTATCGAACCTATGATATCCTAAGGTATTTGATTATTTCTTATACTATTTATACAAAAATCACCCACTCTCTACTTTATCAGTGTTTAGTAGACTCGTCTTGAACATAGTTACCACTCCCCCTCACTATTTTCTTTTTATTTCATTCACTTGTAGATTTTTCAGGATCTTGTCTGTCAATTTAATCTAATGGTATATCGTAAAGTTAATCATATGTGAAATCATATTTTTAAAATTTCTCACTTTTATTGAATGGATCATCCAACTAAATGAGGATTTTATTGAGATATAAAATATTTTATTGATGAATGGACCATCTATGCACTATAAAAACTATTCACACATATAATATAAGTTAGTGATTTAAATTCATATATATTTATATTTTTTTCAATGAATATTTGTTTATATGATCCATGTTCTAGGTATCCTTCTTCATCATATGGATTAACATCAAACAATTCTACCCATTTTCTTCCATTACCAGGTAGAATCACCTTAATAGTTTTAACATTTTCATTATCTTCAACATCTATAATAAGAGTTTTAAAACATTTACAACTAACCTAATGTTTAGTTAAAAATTAATTATTATAAAAATGTTACAAAAAATGATCATACATAATAGAATGTTTTGGATTATTATTAGGTAGACTTTAGGCTTTTACTAGAAGTAACTTTGGAAGAGATTTATATACGGATAATTCATAAGAAGTTAAATTTTGATCTTAAATATTGAGATGCATAAATTAAATTATAAAAGGATGATATTGATATATTAGAATAAGAGGTTGAGATATTTAAAATAAGAAAATATAAAAAATAGATAAACTTGTTGAGTTAATACTAAAAATATAAGAGTACAATAGAATCATTGATGAATTGATTCCAATAGTGGAAAAAGAGTAAGTAGAAAGAAGTGATAGGGGAAAAGTTACTATGAAATGAAGAAAAATTGATTATCAAATACGACTCTCCACTCCTCTTATGAAATATATAACATATATAAATTTTATAATCATATCCAATGAAAAAATTAATGTAAAAAAATTTCCTCAAGGTTAATCTATAATTTTCGTAGAATGAAAAAAATTAAACATTGACATAAATATTATTTTAGTTTTGATGAATCCAAAAAGAAGATATAATTAAATTTAAAGATGAAATTATCACACAGAGGATGAATATTAAGTTGTATAACTCTAAGAAGGTTCTTCTATCTGAAAAAAGATTTAGTTTAAAAAAATATAAATAAAATGATTTTATTATTGCACCCATAGTTACATGATAAATATATATTCTAATAAAAACAACACATAAAAAAATGTTCAATTATATTTTTTTAAATGGAAATTATGTCATTAATATAATTTTTATCTCACTAGATTTGAATGAGAATACATACATTTTTCTTTGAGGGAGCCAAGTATTTTAACAATGATAATAAAAATTATCACTCGTAGAATAATTCAAATAGAATTTTTAATTATTAATCCTGAATTACAGAATAAATTTTCTGTTTTAAATGAAAATGATATACACCCAAATAATTGATAATATAATGTAAGTATTACTAAACACATAAATTATAAAAAATGACTAAAAGGACAAATAAATAGGATTAGATTGTGTTAAATACTCTCTAAATGAATGTAAAGGAGACTGAACGTGGATCCATGGTAGTGGTAGATCATACCATGTGATAGAAAAAATTGTTCAGAAAATACTGGAAAATTACAATTGAATTGCATGGTTTTGATGTTTTAAATCATTAAAAATAAATGGAACTATAAATAATAAATTTTTAAAAACAAAATGATTAAAACTAATTTATTCTATATGGAATTCCTAAGGAAAAATTTATTATCATATGTTAGTTGAATCATTTTCTTAATTATGTGTTGAAGTTAATAATTTATTTCAGTCCTAATAAGAATTTTTTATGTTTTTATTTGAGGTTTCATCTCAACCATGTGAATTACTTTAATTTAAAGAATTCATGAATCCCTAATTATAATTTCAGTCAGTTTTATTAGTATATTGAGAACCCTATTTGAGATTAGTTCATTAGATTTAAATTCAAGAGTTTATTCAAATGTTGGGTTCTCTAGACGATTTCATTGGGCCCTATCACCGTTTTTATCAGCTAAAAAAATATCAACACCAGATCCAAAGTACACTTTCAAAAAAAATCACCTGAAAGGCCACATACCAAGTGAAGTAATGAATAAACATCAGCTTTACCCTCTTATTATACTCCCATATTTCAAAGTTATAGAAGCCTTCATTTATCTCTATGTTTTAAAATAGATGAAAATTTAGTTAGATTTTTTATAACTTTATAGATATCTAACATTCATTTCTGTCAATTATTTCCACCAATAAAAAATATCAATATACATCATTCAGATCCTTCAGATCATATTATTTTAAATTAATGGATATATATATCTTAAATGATTCATTAATAATGTAATTTAATGGGTTCTAGGATCATACTTTTTCATTTTTTTATATTTTTTTTAAATATTAATATTAATAAATCAAATAGGATGGATATGAATAAAAAATGGATGGATTCCAATCGTATAAAATAATAGAATTTGGTTGGGGTGAAATATTTCATCATGTTTACAAATAATCATGCATATGACCCCTATAAAATATTTTATCCATGTTTACACTATTATTATTCAAGACTAATTATTTAATATTAGTGGAAATAACACTTGATCTTTAACAGAATAGATCAGTGTTATAAATGGTGTACTACCCATTGCATTATATGGTTCTTATGATATGATTATAAGTATAAATAATTATGAAAATTGTATGGTTGATATGATTATAGGTGTGAATGATGTGGATGTTCTTAATTACAAAATGAAACATATAGTTTTATATGAAATTTATGGTTATCCATTGATGATTCAATAGTTGAAGTGTTATCAAAAGACAACATTTTATGCAGGTTATACTAAATATACTGAATTATCATCCATACTAAGGATAAATAATATAAATTCTATAAACGGATAGAGTGACACAATATTTAATTAACCACTTCATCTCTGGAATGATATGATCCCAAAAGATATTGATCTTCCTTTAAAAACATATAATTCTAAATGAATACCAAATTCAATGGGTCTGATCTCTAAAATAATACACATTTTTCCAAATGTCTTTCTACTATTTCTCAAGGACAAAAAATATAATTAAAATTCACAAAGTATTGTGTATTTTTATACAATAAAGTCTAATCATGTCCTATGAAAGTTGTATGGTAATTTCCAATCATTACAAGGATTAAGAACCTATATGTTATTAAGGAGACTACATGGAAATTAAAGGTGCACAAGGATATATGAAATAAATACGTGAAAAATTTTCAACCGAAAGACTCCACCTTGTCTAAGGAAATGGATCACAAGTATTCTAAATTTCGAAACAACTTGAAAAACCTCCTTCTTACACTATCTATAGAAGGAGTTAATTATTTTCATTTACAAATCCGAACTCATTGTACATGAATGGTTATGTTGGTGAATTATAATTATCCACTATTGTTATGCATAAATCCAAAATATTCTATGTAATCTCAATATATATCTAGACTTAAAAATAGGAAATTGTATTGATATTTATTTGTTTCCATTGATCAAAGATTTAAAATTATTACAGAATTAAGGTGTTACAATATATGATTCCTAGAGAAATGATTATTTCAAATTATTGGCATGATGTAGATAAGAAGATGACCAGACACACCATCATAATTAGTAAAATGTTTTTGTTTTCTTTTATTATCAAGTAAATGTCAAAGAAGTAGAAATCACCCCAGTTTTATATATTGTTGATTAAACTAACAATCGTAATCAGGAGATAAAAAACATGCTTAAAAAAATCCATCAGATTGAGAAGATGTTTTTAGAAGAAATGGTCCATAAGACTCACCTTGAGATCGGAATGAAATGTGAAATCATAATGAGGATGTGTATCGGAGTTTGATTGGATTAAATTAAAATATGATAATGATTTATTGATATTGGAGTTCTAGTAAATAATAAGTATTTTGGAAACTTGTGATGCAATTCTTATGAATGAAAGGTGGGAACCAGTGCTTACAATTTTTTGAGGTTTCGTTGGAAAGATAGATGTTTTTGGAAGAATAGAAAGTTATAATACTTTAGAATGTAATTCATAATATTATATTCCAATCATAAATGTATCCATAGTCATGTGGATGTCATGACACAAGTTGATGTTTATGGGAGAATAAAGTTACTAAATATAATTCTCTCATGTATCAGTTCATCAGTGTGAAGATCAATATATGCAAATTTTTTTGAATGCTGAGAATGGTGTTCAGAATATAAGAAAATAAATATGTTGGTTTTTTAGTCAGACTAATAATACAAAAGATGCAAATCTTTCTATAAAGAATTTGTCATTGTGTATCATAATTAAAAAAGGAAACATGTGGCTGATGTCGAATATATTGACATCGGTTCATTTGAAGCGGTGTGTCACTGATCATTAGAGTAATACTAACATTAATTTTCAGACATACTGATGATTTAAAAAGGGAATAAAAGGTAGAAAATTTAGTTGAAGTGTTTCATTAAGTGAAGTTGGTTGGGACCAATTATGTAGTTGATGTTTTTGAGACTAATGAAAAATGGAATCAGGGATCAGTCAACAATTTTGACAACCATTATCATTAGTATTAATTGTTTTCCAACTGAGTGAATAATTAAATAATAACTTTAATATTTTTTTAATTTGGTTAATAGTAATATAAAGACATAATTCCTGGATAAATGGTTTTAGATTCATTGGAATGGTGGAGAAACTGATTATTATAGCGAGGTAGAAACTGATTCATCGGGAATAAGATAACACATATAGAAGTAATTAGGTTTTACTCGTCATCAGATGTATAATCAGCAGTCTAAAGAAAATAAAAAAATAGAACTTCTTAAAGTAGTTATCAAAGCGTTGTTAAGGAGAGATTTAATTTTTAAGAGTATAGGGAAAATGATTATCAAAGAAGTTTGAAACCTGTATTGAAGTGTTGCCGAAGAATTTAAGGAATATTTTGATGTTTCCACTGATTTTATGGAAAGATAAATGAAAATAATGTCTACTGAAGTATCAACAATGTTTATGGTGGAATCAGTACCATGTTTTATAGTTTTTAGTTAGTATATAGCACCAGAAGGAGAATATTGATTTTCAGTTGGTATGAAGCAATCTAAATGGGATGATTATTCTTATTTGGTTATAAGAGTCACAATAAGAAGAAATATATTTTTTCATATGTTTTAATTGGTAAAGATAAACGTAATGAATAATCTACTATTTAATATATGTAATTATGGTAATGAGGAAATCATAATGTTAATCAGAATCATATTGAATATTGTAAATAAATTATGAAGGGGTGAAGTTTTGATAAGATTCGAGAAGGTTCAAGAAGAAATAAGAAGTGTTAAAAAGTGTTGAATAAGTCAATGATGTTTCTAAAATGTAAGGAAAATTTATGTTTTGGGAAATTAGATTGATCTTGAAAACATTTCAGAATCCCACCTAAAACATTTTTGGAACACCTATGTATAGTGTGAAGTACATTTCACTTTCAGATGCAAGTACTATCCCTTGGTGAAGAATAGAGCAGGTGGAGAACTAAATGTTTTTATAGAGAAGGAGTTTTAGGATTAATCATTCCTGCGAAAGTTTTCTTGACAGATGAATAATAAGGAAGATCATATTCAGTGGTTTTTGAATTAGATCAAGCAATCAGATTGGGATTTTTGGACTGAGGCAGAAGAAATTCATATTTGTTTTAGTGGTATTATGGCAGTGTTATAATAAGAGATTGATTAATCAAACTAGAAAATCATACTGGGAAATTGGATTGAGTATCATTACAAGGTCAATGGAAGTTTTCACCTATTATTGGGTAGGAAAGTGAAGAATAGTTTTGAAGATCATATTTGTGAAATTTTTTAAGTAAGAATAGTAACCTATTTAAAAGAATATGGTGAAATTTTCTTAACTTTTTACACAATATTTTATTACATCAATCCGTTCTACTTTAATAACATGCAATGTTGTTTTGAACATAATGTTACACCAGTGTAAGAGTATATCATACTTTTTGTATCCACAAAAAAGAATTATTTTCTTGTAGATGGTGTGGTATTGGATTTTTTCCAAAACAAACCAAGGATGTAGCTACTCTTGTTCAGTATTGAACCTTGAAAATTATTGGGTTCTTGTAGATGTGTGATTTTTTAAATATAGTGATAACTTTTTAACCATATGCAAAAAAAATATTTAAAAAATAAGGAAACATAAAAGAAAAAGATATCATTAATTCACCCTCCCCCTCTTAGTGATAAATTTATCATATTAGTCATTTTCAATTGGTATTAGATCCAATGTTCCCTTTATTTACTCTTTTCTAATGTTTTTTAAGAAGATGTAATGAGGGAGAATCTAATTTTCTTGAACAGTAATGGGATTCCAGTCTTTGTTCATAAGAACTATCATATTCGGAAAGATATAATGTTTCATTATCTTATATCTATTCTGTATGATGTTCTTAATTCTCTAATAGATGTATTTTCTCCCATTAATGATAAAGTTCCTCTTAAATCTGTTGAAAAGAATAATATTTATAATTATGTAAGAGTAAACAATTAATTACTCTCATTACATTATAAAAGTGAGTTTTTAATGGTAAAAGGTGTTTCCACAACTAAAGGTATCTAGGACAAGATGAAGAACATTTATGAAGGAAATACAAAAGTAAACAAGGAAAAGTTACAACTCTATAGATTTATGTATGAAGATATTAATATAGAGTATTATGTATCAATTTATTACTTCTTTACTAGGAATAATAAAATTTTAAGCACTATTATATGTCTAAGTTAATAGTTATGAGATAATGCTATTGTCAGAAATATCTTGTGAAAATATTCCCAACAGGTATGATGACAATGTTTCTTTATTGTAAGATAATGATCCAAAAACACATTATCTATGGATGACTCAAACATCAATCTCACTAATTATCAAATTATAAGGGAGAATTTTATTAATTGTATGAATTTTTGTTATTGTGAAATGTCTTTCAAGGATACCAAGAAATAATAGATTATGAATAATCTTGAGAAATGAAAAGTTGGTGATTCTATTTTTGAAAATTTAGTATTTAAAAACATGAAAATTTTTAATCCTTATTTTATTAATATTTTAATATGGAAATAAGTAAATATAAGGGAAAAATCTCTTGAAATGTTTTGAATGTGGTATCGTTGGAAAAATTGTAGCTAATTTTCCCTGAATAAAGAAAAACGTGGGTAGTGATAAAGATGGTATAAGGAAGAAAATATCATGGATGAAACCTGGTGATAAGGCAAGATCTTATTCCAAATAGAAAGATAAAAAGTTATTAAAATTCTGAAGGATACTTATTTTTTCTAAAGATGAAGAAGAAGAAGAAAGAGAAACTAAATTTGAAAAATATATTGATCATACTGGAGAGAATACTTTTATTGAAATAGTGAATTATGAATAGTTCAGAAGCTATAGTTTCAAAGAATATGAAACTCGATTAAAATTTAATCTAAAGGAATAATTGAACTAATGATAGAGAAATATTGGCTGGCATGAGAAAGAAATTAAGATATTGAAAATTTAAAAGTCTTTAACAAATAATCATTAATGTTTTCCTGATGAGAAAGCTAAACTTCTAGAAGAGATTGATGGCTTGAGGAAATCTATTTAGAAAAAATAGAATCATAATACAAATTTGAATGATAAGATAAAATAGAAATAATAAGAGTTAGAACTTGTTCAAAAAAATTCTAAAGCTGATGAGTGTGTTACAAGTTTTAATAGCTAATTTCCTAATGTTGGTGAAAGATATGGAATGGGTAAACCTAGTAAAGATCAAAAGTTTTCTTTAAATGTTTATAATAAATTTGTAATTAATCTTGAGATGAATAAAATTAGAAAATTTATGTTTGTTTCCAAAACTAACAAAGTAAATAAGTCTGATGTTTCTAAAAATTTTGAGTCTAAAGAAATTTATATTACATCTGGTTCCAAAAATAATGACAAGAAAATTGAGAAAAAAAGGAAGATTCCAGTTCATAATTTAATGGCTGGTAGTACAAAAATATTTAATAATAAAGATAATAATGTTGATGAGAAACATGATCATAGGTCCAGAAAACATGAATGTTATAGGGAAAATACACTTCTATGGATATTGCTGGCATTTTGGTGGATTAGGACATATATAAAATATGTTATGGTTTAACTAGAAATATTACAACTATTTTAAAATAGTATAGAAGGAAAAGATTGTGGGGGATTAAATCCTCTAAAACAAATAATTACGAGAAGGATGTTTTGAACAAACCTGAGTAGTTTGGAGTAAAAGATAAATATATATTCCAACCTTTCAAAAATATTTTTGAAAGTTGTGAACAACCTAGACATCTTGAAAAAGGTTTTCTTATTTTTTTTACGAGGACAAAAATAGTTTGTTAAAAAAATTTAGAATCCAAATGTGAAGAAAGATAAAGGGAAAGAAAAGTATCTTTTTATTTTAACTTCTCTCAAAGCTGAAAAAGGAAAAAAAAACTTGGGCCTTGTATAGTGGGTGTTCTTCTCATATGGTAGGAGTCTTAAAATTGTTAAAATAGTTAATGAATTGGAAGAATGAAAAATAACATATGTAAATGTTGAATCTCTTAGAATAAAAGGTGTTGGATCAACCATCATTGGGGAAGAAAAGTTTAAATCTAAGAAATATTTTTTTTGTGGGATGAAACACAACATTATATGTGTTTCACAACATTTTGATGTAGGCAAGAAAATTATTTTCAGAAAATATTTATTTGTGAAAATTAAGGAATATAAAAAAAATTACAAGAGGTCAATGTCCAAAAGGAAACTTCTTCCATTTTGATGAGGCTTTAAACTATTGTTACTTAGGCATGGTGGAAGAATAAAAGTCTTATGGAAATTGGGCGAGCTATGTTACTTAAACATGGTCTGTCTTATTAATTTTGGATGAAAACCTTGAGCACTATTATTTATACTAAAAATTTATATTTCTATAAGACAAGTTATGATATGACTCAAACTGATTTTTTTTATGAAAAAAACGCAAGTATGAAATAATTGTTTTGCGAGTTAATTAATCATTAGTAAAAAAGGTCTAAACCTTGTAATATTTCTCCAAATAGGTGAATATAGAATATTTCATGGATATTAACTATAAGTAAGAGGATATATATGTTTCAATAATGAAATATGACTATTTTTTGATTATTTTGATGTGAAATCTATTGAGAAATATGGAAAATATGCTGAGAGAACTAATACTGACAAGGAAGAGAAAGAAGATGAAAGAATGTCTAGTGACAATTCTGATAAGGACTCTGAAAATGGTAATCATACTAAAAAATAAGAAACAAACTCATTTATTTAAAGTGAATAAGAATAATCTCAAAAATATTATCTCAGGCTGAGGAATCAAGTGGAATCTCAAAACATAATTGGCGATCAACATTAATAGTTTTAAACAATAACTCATCAAAAGCTATTATACAAACATCCCTGTATTCAAAATGTGGGGTGAATGTCGTGGATAATGATTTTGAGCATCGAGAAAGGGTTCAAGATATGAAGGAAGAGATAGATCAGATAGAAAATAATAATACTTGGGAATTAATAAAAAAAGAAAATAAAAAAATGTTATTGATACAATATTGGTTTTTCATAACAAACTAAATGAAGATGGTGAAGTGTAAGAAATAAAAAGCATGATTAGTGTGAAAAAATTAACCATATATTACATGAAATTATTTTTATGATGCTTCTTATCCGATGAAATGGTTATAAACCATCATAAGTTTCTTGTCATTACTACACAAAAAAGTTTGAAATTTTTTTAAATGGATATAAAATCATCATTTCTGAATGGTGATTGAGTTTATATTTAACAATCATGTGTCTTTATTATTGGGAATGATGAATGTTATGTGTGTAAGTTGAATAAATAATTTTATAGCATAAAACAAGAACCAAGGGCTTGGTATTCCAATTAGATACATACTAAGAAATATATTTTTTAAGAAAGTAAGTGTTGAAAGTAATATATACACAAATAAAGCCAAGAGTTTTCACTCATTTTTATTTTTTATATTGATGAAATTTCCTTTTTTGGGAATCATGAAATAACTTGGGGAATATTTTTTTAAGATATGAAAATGTTGTATGAGATCTCCATGATGTGAGAAATTAAATATTTTCTTGGGTAACAAATTTCAAAAAATAAGAAACACATATTTTGTTTTAAATAAATGTATTCTAAGGAACACCGAAATAAATTCATCATGGAAATTTAAAAACATGTTTCCATAAAAATTTCAGTGGGTACTATGCTAAAAAAAATAGGATAAGGTAAAGAAGTTGACTCTAAAACGTTTTAAAAGTTGATTAGATGTTTTTTATGTTTGAATACCTCAAGACCTAACAATGTTTATACAATTACATTATGTGCAGGATTTCAGAGTGATCCAAAGTAATCTCATGTATTGGATGAAAATATTATCATTAGATATATCCAAGGCATAACAAAATTCAGAACCAGTTATGATAGTTTAGAAATAATTGACTTGTTCGGTTATTCAGAAACTCCTGTCATGGATGAAGCTGAATTTGTTGCTTCCACTCAAGTTGCTACTCAACTTATATGGATGAAAACTCATTTGGAAGAATTACTTCTTGATGTTATGTTATCCTTTATCTTGGGTAGTGATAATCAAAGTGAATTAAAACATACAAGAAACATGGTACAACATTATCATTTAAAACATATTGATATCGAATATATTTTCATCAATGAGATTATGTAGAAATATTAATTAAAATTGAAGTATGTTTCTATATTGGAAAAAGTTTCTGACATTTTCCCAAAACCTTTACCAAAAGAATATTTTTATAAACTATGGATGAACATGGATGTATCACCTCTTTGTTTAAAGGTTTAGGTATCTATTTCTTTCCCATATCTCAACTATTCTTTGGATAGTGTTTTCAGGGGGGATAATTGTTTCATAAATATATTCATCGATATGTTAACAACCTTCTAAGAAATAATTAATGTAGGGGGATTTGTAGTTAAGATGTGAATTCATAATATAAATGTGTAAACTACTATAAAATTGTGTTATATTGGTTATATGGATCTTTTTTTTTCAGGTAGGTGGAAGAAGTAAATAAAGACATTATGAAAATATGAGGAAGTTTCATGAGTCACTACTTCATGACAGCAAGGTTTTACTGTCAGTGATTTTTTTCCTATAATGAGTTAGCTCACATAGGATTATAATTGGTGATAAATGATCTATTTCTTGATTTTACAAATATTAGTGATTTTATTCCTTTTTTGACAAAAAAATCCAAAGCGGGATATTTTTGGGACCAAGCTGATCCGAAAATGATCAGACACGCCATTGTACTCAGTTAGAAGTTTGTGTTGTATTTTTTTCCAAGGAAATGTTGAATAATAATAAATCACATCACTTTGTGAAATTTGGTGATCAAACTCAAAATCCTAATCAAGATATCAAATGAAAAATATTTAAGAAATTCCAATAGATTGAGTAGAGTTTGTATTGTAAAAAAGGTCCATCGGACTCACCTTAGGTTTAGAATGAAAGATGAAATTGTAATGAGGATGTGTATCAGAGGCTAATTGGATATAATGAAAATATAATGATGCTTCTATGATTTTAAAGTTCTTATAAATCATATGTTTTTTGGAAACCTGTGATGTATGCCTTATGATGGAAAAGGGTAGAACAAGTGATGCCAACCGTGTTGAGGTTTTGTTAGAAATAAATAAGTTATTGGAAGAATGGAAAGTTATAATACTTTACAATGTAATTCAGATTATGTTATTTCAATATTAAATTTTTTCAAAGTCATGAGGAAGTCATGATATATGCTGATGTTTATACATAAAAAAATTTGTTGAGGACAATGCTCTCTTATATCAGTTAATTAGTGTGAAGATCACTAGATGTATATTTTTTGAAGGATAGGATGTTTTTTTGGAACATAAGAAAATGAAGATACTAGTTTTCATTTAGACAAATAATCCACAAGATACAAATATTCAGAGAACAAATTTGGTAATGTGTATCGTAATGAGAAAGGGAAATAAGTTTATAAAGTCAATGATGTTGACACCGGTTCATCAGAAGTGGTGGGCCACAAATTATAGGAGTAATTCAGACACTGATTTTTAGAATTTGTGATGATAGAAAAAGATAATTGGATGCATAAACTTTATTTGAAGAAGTTCAGTAAGTAGAGTTGGTTGGCACCGATGAAGAATTTGATGTTGTTTGGACTGATGAAAAATGGAATTAGAGATCAATCAACAATGTAGTCAATAATTTTCATTAGCATGAACAACTTTTTATCATGGTCAATAATGAAAGAATAAATTTGATATGTTTCAGTTAGGTCAAGAGGAAATGAATTATTACTTAATTTAAAATTGGGTCGAGAGTCATCAGATAAGCGCAGACCCTGATTATTTGAGTGAGGAAGAGGTTGATTAATCAGGTGTTGGCTAACACTGATAGAAGTCATCAAATTCTAGACATCATCAGATAATGAATCATTGGTCTAAAGAAAATATGAATAGGAGAACTGCATAAAAAAGATACAAATTTTTTTTTCAAGGGGATCTTGATGTTTTAAGAGTTTAGTAAAAATAATTTTCAAAGAATTTTGAAGCCAATGCTAAATTGTTGCTGAGGAAGTGTTGGACTATTTAAAAGTTACCAATACGTATATGGAAAAAGAAAGGTGAATATAGTCTAATGAAGTATCAAAAATATTTATTGTGGACTGAGTTCAATGTTTTATCCTTTTTAGTTGGTACAAATCATTGAAAAGAGCATATTTCTTTGCACTTGGTATGAAGACTCGAAATGGGTAGTTTTTCTCAATTTCATACATTAATTGTAATGAGAAGAAATCTATTTTTTAATATGTTTCAATTGGTGTAGAGAAACATAATGAATAATATATTTTTGAATATATGTCTTCATCATAATGAGGAAATTTTAATGGTAATTGGAACCAGACTAAATATTATAAAGAAATTTTGATGTGAGATAATGCTGTGAGAAGATTAAAAAATGTTCAACAAGAAACAAGAAGATTTAATAAGTTTAAAATAAGTAAAATATGTTAAAAATGTGAGGATAATTTTTATTTTCTAAAATTTATTTGGGCAGGAAAAAATTTCTAAATCCAACCTATACCGTTTTTTGAACACTTATAAATAGTGGGAAGTAAATTGTACTTTTTGACGCTATTACTGTTCGTCGGCGAAGAAGAGAGAAGGAAGATCACTGAATGTTTTTAGAGAGAAGGAGTTTTTGGATTAATAATTCTTGAGGATGTTTTCTGTACAGAAGATGAAGAAGGAAGATCATATTTAGTGGTTTCAAGGTTAGACCGATCAATCAAACTGGGATTTATGGTCTAAGGTAGAATCAATTCAGATTTGTTTTAGTGATATTTTTATAGAGATATATTATCAGACATATTCATTAGAAAATAAAATTATATTGATAAATCAGACTGAGTATCATTATGAAGTCTCTGTAATTTCTTACCTTATACTAGGTAAGGATGTGATGAATTGTTTTGAAGGTCATATTTGTGAAAGTATACAAGGCAGTATATTAAATTGTTTTGAAGAATATGGTGAAATTTTTTTAACTTGTTACACTAAATTTTATTATTTCATTTCGTGATACTTGAAGCGCATGCACTTTTGTATTGAATATAGTGATACATAAGTGTAAAGGTAAATAATCATTTCCATATCTACATAAAAGGATTATCTTTTAGTTGATTTTGTGGTATTATATTTTTTTCAAACCATACCAAGGGTGTAGCTACCTTTGGTGAGTAGTGAACCCTATAAATTCTTGTGTTCCAATGAAAGTGTGATTGCTTTGTTTTCATCAAGGTGATAATAATTTAACAAGAGGAGAAGGTTATTTAATATATAAGGAAACTTAAAAGAAAAGGATATCACAGATTCACCCTTACCCCTATTAGTGATACATTGATCTTGCTAGTAATTTTCACACATTGAGATCTATGTTATACTAGATTATAAATTACTTTCCTAGTTATGAAGAATTTTTAGGATATAGAATTAGAATAATTCAAGGATGTCCCATTTTTGAACAAGTTACACAATTAGTTAGGCTGAAACAGTCATTGAAGACTATGTTAAAAAGACTCCATCAATTTCTATCCTAGAGAAATTGATACTGATCTTGTATGACATAACTCAATAAGGGTTATGAAAAAAGTATAACACCATCACTACTAATAGTTTATCAATTGTTTGATAATTTAAATGACATGGACATTGATTTTGGTAAACCTTCTTCAAAAAACCTTATGAAAATTTGTTGAAAAAATAGATCAAATTTTTATTGGAATTACCATACTAGAATGGTTTATACATCATGAATTTCCTTAATGTTATGAATATGGAAATAATATATGTGATAGTGTCATTGGAACATTAATAAATAAACCTGAAAAAATAAATTATGGAATTTAGGATTGGTTGGACATGATTAATATGGGGATATAGGATGTGTTTGCCCTAGTGGAGAGTGAAAGGTGAAATTTTCTTCCTCCATCTACTTAGACTCTTTCCAGGAAAGAGGGATATTGATTTTGAAACTTCTTGAATGATGTAAAGGGTCTAGATAGGTATTCATAAAATATTAATAAGATCATGTCAATTACTAATTTAGTGTTTATTGGTCTAAAATCACATGACCATAATGTTTTTTATTTATGATCTAATTCCTATATCTTTAAATTTCATTTTTCATAAGAATGCCTATTATATATTAACCAAGCTCTTTTACCTTTTCAAATCTAAATGAAGAAAAGATATAGGCTCGGTGAAATTACTAACAAAGGGAAGGAAAATTTATATTATATTGGGTGAGTTTGAGATGTTCATCCAAATATCATTTTTTTAAATGTTGGTTCACTTGAGGGTTTACATGGTTAGATAAATTCAACTATGTGGTCTTATACAGAATAGATAGGCATATACTATTGAATTGTATATGATGATTTTGAAAGTGTATATTAAAAATAAAATTTATCCAAAAGGTTTTATATTAGAGTGATATGAGGTTGATGTAGAGATTGAATTTTATAGAGACTGCCTGTATAATGTGGAAATCATTGGTCTACCAAAATATCATCACATTTAATAGCATATGGGTGAAGGAACTTCTAGAATAGTTTTTTTTAAAAATTACAATCATGAAGCTGGAGATGTCCCACTTTTATATATTTTTATTATAGTTTATAGGTTGATCCATAAATTAAAACTAAAAAAGTAATTCACAGACATATAAATCCATCAGTGGATTAATTTTTGATATCAAATACACCTAATAAACAGTTTATAGAAATTTTTTGAGGCAATATTTTTAATAAGTCAACAATAATTCTAGACACAATTCTAGAACAACCTTGATGGATCTTCGTAGTACGAAGTGTTCTTATATTATCTTATAATAATTATGTAATTAATAGTTATATATTCTATAAAAATGAACATGATGAATGTTTTACCATGAAAAATAGTGGAGATACACCTGTGGATGAAGTGATGCGTGTATCTGGTACAAAGGATAGTAATAAAACATATGTGATTATGTTATACATTTGAATCATAAAAAAATATGGGATTTGGATTATATATATCCCAAGTTTCTGATTTTTTAATTCTTGTTGGTTGATAACAGGAGTGTGGATAAGGCAAGTGAATTGGGATTCTTGAATATGGATTCCAGTATGTAATGGGAAAAAATGAAATTTTTATAATGGAATCATAGGATGTAGAAGCATATTTTGTTCTAGATATTTCAAACACAAAGTGGTTAATTATTTTTTAATAAAAAATATAACTAAAGGGTTGGATTCGAGTTCAACTATGGATGAACCTTTCATTAGGATGTTGCAATAAATTATTAGTAGTAACATTATATATGGGGTCTATTATGTCAATGAAAATTGAAATTAGGGGATTTGGATACCTGATAGAGGGGTTAAATCCCTTAAACCTTTAAAAAATATACTAAATAAGAGGTTTATATTTTCCCATATTTTACAATGCATTAACTCTTATTATTTTATATTCATTACAATATTTATTTAATCTAAATTAATTGTTCACTGACTTCAGCAGATAATAACTTCGACACTTGAAAATGTTCTAATTTCTAAGAAACAATATTTTTTTTCAATAAGATGATGCACCAATCGTTAAGGAACAATATGTTTCTACCCATGTTGACTCTACCAATCTAGAGAAACAATGTATTAATGATTTCAAAGATGAGGAAATAGTATCGATTGAAATACTAATGTCCCAAAAAATTATAGACATATCATGATGGTGCTAATTTTTCTATTAAGGTGAGAAACAAAGGAATCAGATTTGAGGTTGTTTAAAATGCATGTGGCTAACCTGTTAACTCCAAAAGGCCATGTTCAATAGTGAGATTGGGATCTCCACTTGAATTCACATGATGGTTGATATTGATATGTGAAAAAATGTGGTGTTTGTGCTTAATAAATTAATTTGGGAATATATTAGGGAACATTTTGACATAATTTCTGTACTTTACTAATAAAATTAATTGTTTATTTGCACTTCATTATCAATTATATAGTGAATTTATACTATACAATTTTTAAATGCAATTTTTATTAATGTTTTCTTGAAATTTTCATAGAGGATTTTAGATAATTCATGGAAAGTATCCTCAATAAGATGTTGAAGAGAAGATAAACCTACAACCACCACATTTGCATTCTCACTTGATAAACCAAAAAATATAGAATATACTTTTGGTCATCTTAAGGAGAAAAATTTTCAGGTAAATTTTGATTTCTAATACACTGCATGAAAACATGTGTATTAATAACATTGATATAGATTTATTTATTTATTAAACATCAAGTAAATTATGAAAATAACAAGAATTCAATAAATCTAACATAAACCTACCTTAAATAAATTATGGGGTACAATTCACTTAAAATATTTTATGTATTTTAAATATACTACAGTACATTAATATGGCATGAAAAAAATTTAAGTTCTTTTGTTTACATAAAAATTGATGAATCAAAATCCCAATACACCTTCATCCCACATCATGTGTTATGGAAGGAACCTCCTATAAATAATGATGAGATAATAATCATTACAACTCCGCAAAAGGATGAAAAGAATCTATAATAATGGCATGGTAAAAAATGTATCCTTTAAATCATTATTAAATAACAATGGATACTTATTTTCCTGAATTTGTTATCTATATTATACATAGGAGTCATCATAAAATGTACTTAATGAATGGATAATATCAGTGGCCATGAAGTGGATAGAAAATATGGTTTTCGAAGAGATTTGGGTTTTGGTGTGTCACCCAGAAAATATTTTATGAAAATAAATGAACCTGGTATAAAGATAAATAATGGATATGACATAGGCATCATTATCTACACTAAAAGAAAAAAAATTGATGGTCTAAGTTGTCATAAAATGTTATGAAAAGGAATCAAAGTGAAGAAATAATAAAATATAACCACTATATGTAGATCCCTTCCCACACCTCCAGCTTTGAGGCAAACCATTTCCCTTGAATTATGTCCTTAATAGAGGTAATCAATTTTTTGATATAATTATCTCTTTGAAACGTGAATCAAGAAGACATTGATACGTTCCCTATAATAATATTCTAGATGTTGAAAATGATTTGAGTTTATATATTAGCACCAACCCATCACCCAATTGCGAGGGTACAATGTACAATATCCAAAGAGATATTCTAAATAATAAAAAATCTCCAATAATTCATGTGATATTGTAGATTCACATAGCTCATGATGTCATGACCTGTCCCCTGGGGACCGTGTCGTGTCATACCCCAAGCCCGCCTCTCAGAGGCCTGGGGTTGGTGACTAGCACCGAAGGTGTCAACCTGCATCTGGGAGGAATTTTCTTGAGTACATGTATGCATGCACACAAAACCAGGTCCCAAAAATGGAAAAGTAAACAAGATTTCCACTAAACAACTACTAAGTACAAGTAAAGCTAAAAGTAAAATGGGCTAGAATAAAAACCTAACAAAAGACTAATTAGAAATTAGGAAAGTAAAAAAATAATATTTGGATATCCATACAACGAATACCCCAACTGATGGGTATGTAATGAGTATCCACTAGAAGCTATAGATGTACGCCCTACCCACCTGGTCTCACTAGGCACCACGGAGTCCTTGGCTAGCAAGTCCTCTGTCAAAGTAGCAGTCATCTACACCGGACACAACACGTGTGGGAGAAGCCTGTGTAGGGGTGAGTAAAAATATACGTAGTAGGGACCGCAAAACACAAATTAAAGGCCACAAACCATTATAAAAAATGACAAAGCATGATCACCAAGAAAGACAACACACACCAGGTATATTCTAGAGTAGGAAAGTAGGATCATTAGTCAAATCATCGAACACCATGGGCTGCTAGAAAACTCCTCCTCAGTGAGTATAGTGGGCATTCTTGTTCAGAAATAAGCTACTTCCAACTAAACATAGGGTTGTTTTGTTACTCTTCACTAATGAGTACCATGGGTATGCTTTGTCACACAGAAGCCGCTCGCCACCGTGGGCAAGCAAGGTTACACAGAAGTTTCTTCAAACCTATGGACATATTGAGTTACTCCGCCTGTTGAGTACTATGGGTCTTCTGGGTCACACAGAATTTTCTCCCCACTATGGGCCTTTTAGGTCACATATAAACTGCTTCCCATTGGACCATAGTATCTAATCCACATAGGGTCACTCGTCAGCAGTCATTAGGTCTCATCCAACCCCAGAGTTTCTACACGTAGCACGCTTGATCTTGGGATAACCACTCCTCAAGCCATTATTAAAATTTATACTTCCATGAAATCCTTCATAGAGTATACCAAAAGAACTTCTTCATTGATAGGGTTCCAACACTTCACATGACTAGTCAATCAGACGCTCGGTTTTCAAGATATTAGTGATTCACTAATAAGGGCTCGGTTGGGTCTATGTCTGGTCTGACCCAATCGGAGTGACCCGAACCGACCCAGACCCAACCCGTCCTAAGACCGGACCATTGGCATGCCCATACATCCAGGGGAGGATAGGTTCTCTAGCTGGTTGGGATGTGACAAGCGGCCATGTCTGGCTCCCCTCGCCCTACGGGTCGTTTGTGGGGCCGACGCCACCCATTATAGTCAAGTGAATGCAGTAGCTACAACATAGAAGAAAAACTAGTCTGGTTAGATGTTCAATATGTATTCGGGGACTGTGTGCCTCTAAGATCCATGTCCTATGGATTTGGGCTGCTCAACTAATGTGGTTGAGAGGTCACATTCCTACCGCCAGCCGACTGCCCACCCGGCAGTTCCTCCTAGCGCGCCAGCAGGATCTTCCGCATATCATTAGGTCCACACCGGTGGTTCGTTCTTCACACCAACTACTCCTCTGGCCTCTTGGGGTATCACATTCGCTATGAAGGACTTGAATCGACCTTTAATACCATTTCAAAATGCTCATCCATGAAGAACACAAAAGAGGAGTGGAACAAGCCTTGTTTATGTCGGCACATGACCACCGCATTATAGTTTTAAAATAGGGGAGGGTTGGGGATGATGTTCAGTCAACAATAATTCAACCCTAAATAGAAACCCAATAAGAACACCCTACCAATATAATGCATGATCCGTGGATCAAACTGTTTATGGGTTGATCCTTGTTCTTCATTTCATAATAAAGAACGGGGAAAACATAAAACAAATAAACCCCTACCACAATCAACATTTATCCTTAAAGCACTCTTCCTTTGAGGGTTCATGATCCATTGGAATTTTTCACTTCCTAGTCCCATTCTTCGTAAGGTGTTGAAGTTGTATAGATATTAGAATCATTCATCATTCATCATTAGAGTGAGTCCTTGTCATAGGTTCGTTAGAGAATTAACAAGGTTTAATTATAAACAGTTCAATGCATTGGCATAATAAAAGGAAACACATCACAACATTTCTATTATGTTGCGATACTACGTCATTACGCTTTTACAAAAACAATCCATTAAGGATATTTATTTAGTGCACATTGTCACCGCACCACAACACCATCGTCCTCCTTTCAAAGAAGAGGAAAACAATAGAATAATTTTTTTAAAGTTATTTTATTATTTTACAAAAATTCTGAAAAATAAATTTTTCGTCTTACCCTTTCTGGTCGAAGTATGTTCTTTCTAAAATAATCTCAGTGTTCTGAGTTCAATGGTACCCTAGTATTTCTGATCCGATCACTAGTTAAAAAGTTATAATAACTCAATCGCATGTTTACTTAAAAGAACTAAAAGATGTTCAAATTCTGTTCCAGGCTCACCGGGCCTTGGAATGACGTTCCGTAAAAGCATGTGTCTCATAATAATTCCGTATAATTGTAACGTTAAAATTAAATGGAAATTTTGGGACATTAAATTCTCACCAACTTAGGGCTTTACAACACCGAAAGCCAAAACAATGGCTAATCAAACAAATGGGGGGTACTGGGCACGATTCTAAGCCTCCCGCTCCCATGAGATCTCCGGGAGGTTTCTATGCTCCCACAAAACATACACCCGAGGAATCAACCATCCACAAAGGACATGATCATGTCGATCCTCTATATCCACTAGGAACTCCAAAAACATCTCCCCATCATCAATGTCCATCTCACCCTAGTCAATTACGTGCAATGGATCTTGCATGTACCTCCTCAATTGTGAAACGTGGAAAACATCATGCACCCAGTGCATCTATGATGGAAGATCTAGGAAATAAGCCACCTTGATAACTATTCTGAGAACCTAGAATGTTCTGATGACCTTAGAGATAGCTTGCTACCACATCCAAATATCTTCCAACCCTCTTAGGGTGAGACCCGAATGGGCACATGGTCTCCCTCCTCAAACTCCAAGGGTCTTATTCTCCTATAATCATATGATTTATACCTTCTCTATTCAGTCCTCATCTACTCCTAGATGATCTTCACCTTCTCAGTGGTAGCATGCACTATCTCTGGACCCATGAGTGCTGACTCCCCTTGGTCTATCAATCATATAGGTGATCTGCATGGCTGTCCATACAAGGCCTCAAATGGTTCCATGCCAATGGTGGAATGATATTTATTATTGTATACAAACTCCACCAGTGGTAAGTGGTTCTCCCAATAGTGATCAAAATCAAGGACACAAGAATGAAGCATGACATCAAATGTCTGTATGGTTTCCTCTGTCTGACTATCTGTTTGATGGTGAAAAGTTTTGGTCATGTACAGCCGAGTGATGAATTCCACCTGTAATCCCATCCACAAATGAGATGTAAAGTGAGCATCACAGTCTGAGGCGGTCATCAAAGGCACCCCATGAAGCCACAATATCTCTTGAACATAGAGGAATCACAATCCCTCTACTGATCCCTTCTCCCGAATGGGTAGTAAGTGATCCAACTTGGTGAGTTAGTCAATGATCACCCAAATAGAATTGTGGACCCTGGACATACATGGTAATCCTGTCAAAAAATCAATAGAGATACCATCCCACTTCAATTATGGTACCTTAAGTAGATGTTCCAAGCCTACTGGGACATGATTCTTAGCCTTCAAATGATGACAAGTGCGGCATCGTGAAACAAAATTTTCCACTACATTCTTCATCCATGTGCACTATTACTAGTGTTAGAGGTCCTAGAACATCTTCACCACACTCAGATTCACCTCCATATTTGATGTATGGAACTCCCTCAATACCTCATTCCATAAGGTTAGTAGTACTAAAGTGTTTCCTCTAAAAAGGATGATGTTCTCCTTACATATCAAAAATCAATCCAGAGCCTGTCCTGATGATAACTGAGCATGTCGGGCCTCCCAATCAACATCCACAATCTATAACTCCCTAAATCGCTATAAGAGTAGTGGAGTGACAGTCATTGACTGATGTTAAGATGATCCATCATCATCCACGAAGGATATCAACATATTGGAAATCTTCTCTATCACCTCACTCAACAGGTTTAAGCCAGACCTCCTGCTGAGTGCATCTGCCACTGCGTTCCCCTTCCCAGGAGTATAGACTATATCAAAGTCATAGTCCTGGATGAACTCCAACTGTCACCTCTATCTCATGTTTAGGTCCTTCGTTGAGAAGATAAATCTATGTCTATTATGGTCAGAGTAGATGGTAAACCACTCACCCATGATGTAGTTCCACCACATCTTTAAGGAAAAGACCACTGCTTCTTACTCTAGGATATGGGTAGCGTAGTTCAACTCATGCTTCCTCAATTGTCGCGATCCATAGGTGATCACTGCTCACTCCTACATCATGAAAGAACCCAGTATGATCCTTGATGTGTTATAGAATACTTCATATCCAACACCCTCTTTAGGTAGTCTCAAGATGGGGGCACTTGTCAGTCTCTGCCTCAACTCTTGGAAAATATGTTGGCACTTCTTGGTACACACAACGAGTTTTCCCTTATATGGGAAGGCTGAAAAGGTGTTTCTACTCTAGAAATGTAAGGCACAAACCTCTAGTAGTATCTGGCCAATCTTAAGAAACTCCGTACCTCAGTCACACTCATGGGTGGCTCCCAAGAAAGCACTGCTTATATCTTTGTATAATCCACTGAAACTCCAGCCTCTGAGATGACATGTCCTAGAAAGTGTATTTCCCGAATCCAAAATTAGCACATCGAGATATTCCCATAATTATGGTGCTCTTAGAGTGTATCTAGGATGATCTTAAAGTGTGTATCATGTTCCTCCTCTGACGCTGAGTACACCAAGATGTCATCAATGAAGACCACCACAATACCATCGAGGTAAGGCTAGAAGATCATATTCATGAGTCCCATAAACACTTTTGGGGTATTGGCCACGCCGAAGGGAATCACCATGAACATGTAGTGTCCATACTGGAATCTAAAGGATGTCATCGGTACGTACTCATCTTATACCTAAAGCTAATGATAGCCTAATCTGTAGTCAATCTTTGAGAACCCTATCATTCCCTTTTGCTGATCTAAGAGGTCATCAATCCTCAGTAGTGGATATTGGTTCTTCATAGTCACCTAGGTGAGCTTCCAGAAGTCCACTGATAGCCTCAACCTCCCATCTTCCTTCTTTGAAAACAACACTCGGGATGCCCTTGGTGAAACACTAGGCCTCACGAAGCCATTCTCCTGTAAGTCCTACAGATGTATCCTCAATTAAAGAAGCTCCACGAGAGCCATTCGATATGCTGATGTGGATATTGGTGTCGTCCCGAGGTACATGTCGAGGCCAAAGTCTACCTCCCTGTGAGGAGGTAGTCCCATAAAATACTCAAGAAATATATCCTCATAAACTTCCACCACTATAGGAATTCTTGGACTCCTCTCGTACACTACACCAAGGGAGAGGATATCCAAACGGGGGATGATCAGCTGAACCCTCCTCCGAGAAAGTCCATCCTATACTGAAAAAGTTCCCTTCTCACCAGTGAAGGATTTCCCGGTCCCATACTCACTGACACACCGCACTTTGTGCCTAAAACAGTTGATCTGATGATAGACTATGGATAACGAGTCCATACCGAAGATGACGTTGTAAGGCCTCGATTCTACTACTTGGGTATTCTAGCTAAATCTCATGCCTCCAAGAGTAAGCTCACACTACCACCACTAGTGTGTAATCATCTAATCCCCTCCCTTAAGTGTATCTAATCATAAGGATTGAGCCAACGACTCCACTAGAATATATGAGCCTTGAACAAGGTCTGTTCCAGGGAAAGAGTGACTAAAACATGTAAATATAAGAACTATATCTAAGTTGGTGAAGAAAAAGATAGTACCTCTAATCATCTCTGGAGGGTCGCGGTAATAGGCCTCCTTTGCCTGAAGCTGACCATGCCCCTATCTTCCTACTCCTTCAACCCGTGGTGGACAACCTGGGGGTGGTGGTGCTAGCAGCTCAAACGGTCATCCACTGCCTGCCACTCGACCTAATCCCCTACCACATCTTCCACCCTACGGATCACCTCACTCGAACCTCTACCTCTTCCTTGGTGGTCCATTGAACATATTTTGATCGTCTATGTGGCAAGTCAAGCAGTCATGAGCCATGTTCCCTTACCCATCGCACATGAAGCACATCCTGGTTCTCTACTGACTCCCTCTGCTCCGAGAGCCCCGTACTGCCAACCCCGTGTCCTAGGTTTTCCCCCTTAAAGACCTGGACTACATGGGTCCCTATCTCTACTGTATTCTTCTCACCACTAAAGACTCTCCCACCTGATGTCCATTGGTTTCTCCAAATATTAGTGCATGCTATGATAAAAAGTTCTTCACCAGAAGGTATCAATGTAGAACTCATGCCTGAGTGGTGATACTGAGAGACACCATGGATGCCCTAATCTCCCATATGAGTTCCTACACCAAGGTCAAGGCCCAAAAAAAGGGTCATGTTCTATGTCTATGGAGTAACCAGAGAGGTCTGTAAACCTCGTAGAGTATTCAATTTCCATCATACTGCCATGTTTTAGGTGAAGCAACTCAGGAATGCGCACCGAGCGCAAGGTCAATGGGAAGAACTCGTCCAAGAAAAGCCGCTTGATGTCTATCCTGGTGGGGGTCACATCATAATGCATCTGGATGGTAAATCTATACCATCTCCCGATCGATCAAGGCAAAACACTCATTACTAAGGTCACCATCTTGTCAAGCAGTGTCCTCACTAAGCGCAAGACCCACGTCACTACCTCCAACAAGTCCTCAGTGTCTTGAGGATTTGTCTCTCCCCACAACTGATGAGGTCTTTGTATCTAGAACTCATGCAACTCATTGAGCCTATGCACATCGTCTACCGGTAACACCAGTTTTAACTACTGATCAGCGGGTGGTGGCAACACTGGTGCACCACCCAGTGGGTCTATCTTTTTCCCTAGTCTCTGAACCGATGTCTCATCGCTAGGCAGGCTGTCAGGATCGTCATGCATCTGAATGTGAGCTATCCATCTATGTGGATTCATCCTGATACAGATCATGATGTACCACAATCAGATGATTATACCTAGTGAGCTAAGTCATATTTAATAAGATCATAACGAGACACTTATAAAACCATTGTCTTCACGTATAGAGATGAAAAGAAGAATTCAAAGTCCTTGTGTTTGGATACATTGGTCCCCTCACGAACACCAGACTCCCCAAATCATAAAGTCAAACTTGAAACATTCAACACTATTTCCACAAAACTAAACAATAGATTCCCATTCTTTGAGGTAGAAATGACCACCTTTGATACAACTTTGTGACAACCCATCCCCCCGAGGCCCGTGCTGTGACATACCCCAAGCCCACATCCCGAAGGACATGGGTTGTTGGCTAGTGTCTGAGGCATGAAACTGCAAGTGGGAGGCATTTTATTGAGTACCTATATGCATGCACATATAACCACTTCCCAATTATGGAAACTTAAACAAGCATTCCACTAAAAAACTAATTAGAAGTAAAAATTAAAGTCAAATGGGATAGAATACAAACCCTACAAAAGACTAACTGGAAAATAGAGAATTACAAAAGAAACTTTGGATAGACATATGATAAAAACCCCACTTGATGGGTATTAATAGAGTAGCTTCTGGAAGTCGTAGAAGTATGCCCCACCCACCTGGTCTCACTGGGCACCACCAAGTCATGGACCACCAAGTCCTCCGTCAAGGTGACGATCATGTGAACTAGACACAACACATGTGGGAGAAGCCCATGTAGGGGTGAATAACAATATACTCAGTAGGGACCCCAAAAAACAAAGGAAATACCACAAATAAATCCAAGAAAACCAAAAAATCCGGATCACCATACATGACCATGAAGCAAGACAGTTCACACCGGGTATATTCTAGAGTTGGAAAGTAGGATCATTAGTCACATCATCAAATGGCATGGGATGCTAGGGAACTACTGCATAATGAGTATAATGGGCATGTCAGGTCACAAATAATCCGCATACCACTAACATTAACACTATTTTTGTACTCATCCCTGATAAGTATCATGGGAATGATGGGTCACACAAAATCCACTCCCCATCATGGGTATGCCAAGTCTCATAGAAGCCACTTCCCACCTATGTCCATACTAAGGTAACTCTCTTATCAAGTACCGTGGGTCTTCTAGGTCACATAGAAGCTTCTCCGAACTGTGGGACTTCCGAATCACACAAAAGATGCTTCCCATAGGGCCATAATATCCGATCCTCTTAGGGTCTCTCGTTAGTAGTCTTTAGGTCTCAGCCAACTGTAGGGTTTCCGCACGTAGCATGCTTGATCTAAAGAGAACCACCCCTCAGTCCATTAATCAAATTTCATCTTCCATGATATCCTCTATAGAGTATAAAAAAGGATCCTCCTTATCACGAGGATTCCAACTCCATAAATGGCTCGTTAATCGGATGCCCAGTTTGTAAGATATTCACGTTTTTTCAAAAAGGGGAAGGTTAGGTCTGGGTCCAGTCCAACCCGGTTTGACCAACCTGACCTGTGGTCCAATGACCCAAATCAGGTTCACCGACCCGACCCGGACCCAGACCCGGACTTACCAGGGTCTAGCCCTGCCTTGATGGGGCAGGTTTGGCCCGCTAGCCTGCCCAGTCCCCCAGAGGAGGACCAGTTGTCCACCTTACCGGGACGTGACACTTAGCCATGTCCAGCTCCCCTCACCCCAATGGTCTTCCACGGGGTTGACTCCTCCATCTGCGGTCAAGCTACCATGTCTGCTACAACTTGTACGACCAACTCGTCCGACTAGATGTCATGCATGCAGTTAGGGACCGAGTGTCTTTGAGATCCACGGTCTGCATCTGCAGGCCAATCCACCGATGTGGTCAAGATGTCATGTCCCTAAAACCATCTACCAGCTCCTCCTGGCTTAGCCGGTGGCTTCTCCCAGTACACCGCCAGGGCACACCACCTCTATCCCACGACCGCCGCCGACGAGATCTTTCACAGACCACTAGGTTCGCAATGATGGTCACTTCTTCACACTGACTATGCCTCCAACCTTAATGGGGTATCACCTTCCAAATGAAGGACTTAAATTTAAATTGGCACGCCATTCCAAATGATTGGAAATGAAAACACACAAGCATAGGGGAATATGACTTTTTCATGTTGGCCCATTCCCTCCACGTTAGTGTTTTAAAATGGTTGAGGTTTAGGGATGATGTTTTATCAACAATAATTCAATATTGAATTGAAACACAAGAATAACACCCTCCTGCAAGAATGCATGATCCACGTATCAACCTGTTCGTGGGTTGATCTGTGTTCATTGTTTTAGAATGAATAACAGTGAAAATGTAAAACAAATAAACCCCAACATTGATCAACGTTTTTTGTTGAAGCACTCTTCCCTCGAGGGTTCATTTCTGTTGGAGTTCATCGCTTCTTTTTCCTATTCTTCGTAAGGCATCGATGTTTCTAGAAATCCTACTGGTGTTCGTCATTCAAAGTTATTGTGAGTCATTGGTGTAGGGTTGTCAAAGAATCCATAGTGTTTAATTATAAACTCTCTAATTCATTAGCTTAATAAAAGGAAGCACATCGCATTATTTCTGTTACACTATGATGCAACATCATTACACTATTTCATTTATTAAACAACATAGCTGTTATGACTGCAAAAAAATGAGCCATTATGGATCTTCCTTTAAGGCTCCTCATCACCGCAACACTTCAACGTCATCAGCCACTCAAAGGTGAATGTATATATATATAATTAAATTTATTTTTAGTATTTTCCGAAAAGTTAAAATAATTAATTTTCTATCCGACCCCTACTGGTCGAAGTTAAGTCCTTTCTAGGTGAATCCCGATATTTCAAGTTCAACAATTCCCTCTTATTTTCTATCTAAGACCCAGTTCAAAATTTAGAAAAACCTACTCGAATTTTTACTTAGAAAGACCAAAAAAAGTTCAAAATTATGTGTCGGGCTCATCGGACCTCAGAATCATGTGTCTTACTAAGTATTTTGTCTAGAAATAATTCCATATAATTAAAAAAATACAAGGAAATTCGGGGACATTACACATGAGACAAATGATAGCTACTTATTCCACTTGATGATGTTGATGTACATACGGTTGAGATTTCTATTAGAACATTTAAATCAAGACTATTTTATATTTTAAAAGTACAAGATGGTAAGGAGTTATTCCTTACCAATTTAATTTATATGAGAACCCTATAATAATTTATGAAAAATTCATGAAAAAATTATTTTTATTAAATATTGAGAAAGGGTAGGGATGAAATGGGAGTTTGAGTCAAAATGATATAAAGGATCAACCAATCAATCAAAAAGGTATTTAGAAAGCACCTTTACCCCACCAGTTCAACTTCTACACTTATAATCATTATAACTTCATGAAGATAGATTGTTAATAATTTATAATATGGAAATAAATGATTTTAAAACAAATGTATATCGAGTCCATTATAGACTGTCATGGTCTTGAGAATGTAAATGAAATCCTCAAGAATGACTGACTAGGAGTATTAGTAGTAAATGTATACATTATGCGTGTTTACACAATTTGTTCGCCATATATCTTATCTTATATGTCTATTATGACTAAATACAGATCATGTTATTTTTTCAAGTGTCTATATTAATAGTATTTAAAAGGAAAACCCTTTGAATAGAAATTTGGACTCACTAGTCCTCACATCACTTCTACTAAAAAATTCTCATTATAACCAAAAGAATATGTAGTAACAATGAACAAATTGACTATATCGTTTGAATGTAATCTTGAAGAAGAAAACATCTTCTTAATATGCATGATATAGGGGTAAAATATACAATTAAATCATATAAATTATATTCTCATTCCTTTATATAATTATTCATTTTTAGGGAGAATTTTGTACTCATTGAAATCAATTTGGATACTCTGAAGACTTATTTTCTAGATTCAATGCAAGCAAATAGAAAAAATAGACCACACATGAATACATTTATTAATTTTTAACACACTACATGCAACATTTTGTAGATAAACTTAATGTTATAAATTTTATATTGTATTTTGATGAATGTTATATTATGATAGGGTGATGTATAACTATCATCAAAATTGTGGTATGAGGATAGTCCATTAGTACAAGAAGCCTATTTAATTCTATAACTGCATAAGTATTATGGTATATATAATAAAATTTCACTCTAAAAACATATATAAAAAATAATTATTTCGATCAACGTTTTCGAAGTGCTTGAAACAATATAATGGAAAATATTTTAGTTATTAAATTTGTAAATTCATGGAAGATATCATAATCCACCAACAAACTAGATTCCCTAAAGAGGTATTTCTAATGAAAATTACAATTTCATTTAAAATATTTATTAATCCTTTTTTATATTTTTCCAGTACTACCAGGAAAATAGACATTCCTCACATTAAAAAGTGGAAATAGAAATGTTTATAAATAAATGGGTAGAATACAAGGTGTATGAATGTATACAGACATCATGAAGAGGTGACTATAGGGTAATTATATAGTTAATTATCTCATCATTTTATCTTCTATTATTAAGTTAATTTCCTTATCATTTTCTCAGATAATAATTTTAGTTAATTTCTATATAAAAACCCACATGTTAGAATCCAAAAAGATTGAACACATTAATATTATTTTTGTACTTTATAAAGACAATATTTAAGTCATTTTGGATGTGTAGGAATCAACTGAATTTTAATCTTACACATGATGTGACTGGAATGTCTCAAAGCATGTGTTTCTATTTAAAATCTATATTTTAGTTCAAAACACACGTCACATACTCGAGACCAAGAAAAGATATTCAAACTATTTTATCATTTTAAAAAATGAATCCCTAAGTAAAATTTGGTGGGTAAGAATCATACATATCTCAATATGAAACATGTTGTAACTGACATGACTCAAAGTGCATGCTATCAGTTTAAAATTGACATCTTAGTTCAAAACACCTATAACTCACTGAAAACAATGAACATTCAATGTATTGTGTTAAAACCTTAGGGAAATGATTCATAAGTCATTTTTTGACATGAAAGTGTTAATATCACATCAAACTAGCTCACGATCTGACCGGTACGACTAAAAATGCATGTTATTAGTTTAAATTGACATTTTAGTAAAAAAGACACCTGACATAGTCAAAATTATACAACACATCCATATTCATTTGATACTTTATGAAAATGATCCTTAATTAATTTATGACTTGTAGGAATAAACCACACACTAATCATAATAATGTTATATCCAATATCTCTTTAAGTGTCTGATTTTATTAAAAATTTAAATTTTAGTAAAAAATACATTCCTCATAACCAAAATCAAGAAAAAAATTATGATAGTTTTTTATAATTTATGAAAATTTTCCATATATCATTTGTGACATGTAGGAATCATCAACACGTCAATTCGATACATGGTGTTGCATGTTTTACTCAAAGTCTGTTATTAATATAAAATTTATAGCTTAGTCCAAAACATGAGTCAATAATTTAAACTGGGAAAACATACTTGGATAGCCTAGATAAATGAGGAAAATCATTCTTAAGACATTTTTGACATTTAGGAATCATCCTCACCTCAAACTAACTCACAATGTGACCGGTATGAATCAAAGTGTGTGTTTTTAGTTTAAATCAACATTTTAGTAAAAAATAAATGTGAGAGACTCAAAACTGAGAAAATGAAGTTGGGAATTTATGTGAATTTAGGAAAAAAAACCTTAACTAATTTTTTATCCGTGGGAGTTAACCCTAGGCCTATCTATTGCATGACATGATCTGTATGACACCAAGTGCCCTTTTTATTCAAAATTGACATTTTAGATTAAAACACACATCATAAACTCAAAATTGAGAAAACACAGTCAAATTATTTTTATACATAATGAAAATTATCCATAATTCATTTGTGACATATAAGAATCAACTCCTCCCTAATCTATTACATGGTTTTCCCAGTATTACTCAAAGTGTATATTATCGATTAAAAATTAGTAGTCTAGTTAAAAACTTGTGTTACACACTCAAAACTGAGAAAAAACACTTGGATTGTCTTGCTAATTTTGGATAATGATTCATAAGTCATTTTTTACATGTATGGATCTATCTCACATTAACCGACACATGATGTGACTGGTATAGATCAAAGTGTTTCTTTACACTATAAATTGACATTTTATAAAAAATACATACAACATACTCAAAACTGGGTAGACACATTCAAATTATGATGATACTTTATTAAAATTACCATTTAGTTATTTTTGTCATGTAGGAATCAAAATCATTTTAATCTAATGCATGGTATGACCAATATGACTCTAAGTATTGTTTTTATTTAAAATCACCATTTTAGTTTAAAACACTAGCCACATACTCAAAATTGATCAAACCCATTCAGATTTCATTTGTGATGTGTAGGAATCCATCACACCTCAATCTAATACTTGGTGTTCCTGATGTGACTCAAAGTGTTTGTTACCAATTTAAAGTTGACAATATTGTTGAAAATGTATGCCACTCACTAAAATATAAGGATTTTTTTGGATTGTCTTGATACTTTAGTAAAATAATTCAAATTCATTTTTGATGTGTAGGAATTAGTTTCATGTTAAAATGACACACGATGTGACCATTATACCTTAAGGTGCTTGTTTTAGGTTTAAAATGGAATTTTAGTAAAAAGTACTTGTGACATACTCAAAAAAGATAAAACGTATTGGGAGTGTTTATGTACTTTTTTAAAAAGAACCATAATTCATTTTTTATGTGAATGAATTGTGATTAGATAAATCCAATTCATGGTGTGACCGGTATTACTCAGAGTGTGTGTTTTTATTTAAGAATGGAATTTTAAGTCAAAAAATGTTGCATACTCGAAATTCAAAAAAAAAGGAATTTGGATTTTTTGATACTTTAGGATAATGATCCATAAGAAAATTTCAACATTTATGAATCAGCTAAAACATAATCTGACACACAGTGTGATTTAAAGGACTTAATGTGTACATTATTTGATTAAAATTGACAATTTAGTTCAAAATGTGTGTCTCTTAATGAAAATAGAGGAAACACACTCATATTATCATGATACATTAGGAGAATGATTCATAAGTCATTTGTGATGTGTAAAAGTTATTCTCATGTCAATCTGACACATGATGTGACTAATATGAATCCAAGTGAATGTTTTTAATTAAAATTTACATTTTAGTAAAAAAAATGTGGAATACTCAAAACCAAGGAAATAGATTTGGATTTTTTATACTTTAGGAAAGTAATTCTGAAATCCTTTTGATGTGTAAGAATCAACTGCACATCAATCCAACTCACAATCTATCTTCAATGACTGAAAGTGTGTGTTTTTATTTTTAAATTTTTATTTTTGTTCAAAAATGATGTCACAAACTCAAAAAAAAAATTTCTTGGGATTTTATGATACTTTAGGAAAATGATACATAATCTATTTGCGAAATTTAATAATCTTCCACACCTCAATCTAATTAATGGTGTTCTTGGTAGGACTAAAAGAGTATGTTATTAGTTTAAAATTTGAAATTTTGTTCAAAACAAATTTCACTCACTGAAAATAGAGCAAATGTGAACATATTATCTTCATACTTTCTATGTAACTCCCCAGCCTAGGTTCCACTATAACTATTGCCCCAATATAGTTTACCACATAAACTCCAGAATGCCTCCTCATATGCCTGAGGCTATGGACTAGCAGTGAGGGTCTAATGTAACATGTATGATGACTAATCCCTTTTTACCAGAGCAATCAAAAAATGTAAATAAAAACAATGTTCAACATTCAATAATAAAGAATACGAAAGAAAAACATACCACATTCCAAAATAGGAGAAGTAATAAGAAACCAATATAGTAAAATATGACATGACATGAAATTATATTGTATATAAGGTAAACTAAAAATAATGATACAATGAAAACCTCCTAGGAAGGATCTTGAAATGAAGTCCAATCCTCTAATCCATGCTCTAATTGTACAAAAAATCTACCATAAGGACATTTCCCTTATCTGGTATTGTAATCATGAAGTCTACTATTGTAATCAATGGTGGTCTGAGAAGGGTGTGAGTAAACCTCAGTAGGCTACCACCAATAGTGTCTACAAAAATACCTCGTCTAATAAAATCACGTGAATAAGTGAGAAGAATAATAAACAAACAATGAGAATAATCAAGCTTCCTATAAAATGTTATTCTACAAACTATTATCCCTAATATTCTAGTAAAAAAACTACTAAACTGACATCATCCTGTTATGGAGGTCTAAACCATAGAAAAATGGGTATACAATTTACATCACATGGACGTTCATTTATATGTTCAATTTAACAATTTATCCTGGAGCATCAGTTCATGTATACTAATTAGATCCATTTCGTAAGAGCATGGAGCATCAGTAAAATATCCTAAACCATAAAACACTTTACTAGAGCCTAGACCATCTATCTATCCCAACCAAATACAGAGGAGCCTTAGTATGAAATCCCAGCTATACAATTTATCATTCACTACATGGTTTATCATCAATGACCTTTTTAACAAATAATGTTATTAATGGTGCACCTCTTCATTTATAACTTTTCCAATGTTAATTACATTCAACTCCTTACTCAATTACATAACTATAAAATGTCATAATGTAAGTTAATAACAATAATTCTTCATCCCTTTCATGTCATTTAACCACAAGGCCAAGCCTTTTTAACCATTAATCACATTTACCGCTTTACAGGATATAACTCATTTAACTCATTCAAGTTAATCCAAATTACATTTCTATACTATTTCATCTTATTAAAATCATTTCAAATTATTTATTATCATAAACACATCAGTTTATCATTTAAAAAAAATTAATTCTCTTATTCAAGGGAGTGGATCACCCCATGGGTGTCAATAAGATAGGTTAAATCATACTCTACAGATCCAAAGTGAATCATCGAGGATCCATCATATCAGTTAGACACCCATTTTATCAATTCATACAAACGATATAAATTCAATGTAGAAAGATGCTAAATAAAAACCACATACACATAAATTTAGGCCTCAGTACAATGGGATATACTATTTGACCACCCACCATGAGTTCATATATTAATTATCTCTTAAACATAGCCATTAATTTGAACTCGAACAACTATAAATTCCTAAACATTGAATCTATGAGAGAATAAGGTTTCAGAGTATTTGGAAGGATAAGAAAAATCATACATGGAATCTTACAAAAAATACAGGAAATCAGAGTGATAGAGTCACCCATAGCTTCAAATCACACACAACAACACATCAAATGACTCAAACTTGAGGGATAAAAATCCTTGAAATATGGGAGTGTTCTAGGTTTTTCACTCAATATACTGGAGATGGAGAGGGGAATAGAATCTGGTAATGATTCTTAAATCCCAATAGTTATAAATGGGAAATTTCCTACTTTAATGAGGTGCCCAAATTGGCTACATGGTTGGACAGACCATGTTCCAATCATCTGTCACTGTCTATCTAAGAGGGGGACTGAATCACATGATCTCCTGGGGAGCCGAGATGGTATTGAAAAATAGGAAAAGGATGTGTGTTTGGCTATGTAAAAAACCACAATATTTCAAGGACCCCATTTTATGATTTTTCTATCATTAACCCTCCCCCTATAGACTACATGGTTAAGGTATATGGTTAGTAGTAATTGTGTTACCACTATGCACCATTCACAGTATAACATATTTTAATTCTTTTTCATGTCCCAAACTCTTGAGACGTCCTCAAGTCCCATCCTATTATTGGGAAACATTTTATTAAACATTATGAAGGGAGTTAACTCAAAATTTAAACAGGGATGTACCTCATCAAATGGTTGGTATCTTACATCATTTCACCTTATAATAGCTTGTCCACAAAATGAAATACTAATAATCACTATGACTTCAAGGTAAGAAGGGCGGGTCACTATACCCACATATTCAAATCCCTCTCCCATGTTTACTCTTGGATGATAACATGTTACCACAACACTTGTTCCAATGACATAATCATAACCCAAAACACAATCTAACTACAATCAACAACATGAACCAAATTATTTTCAAAGGATTATTCATTCTTAAGTTACACATCATAAAAAACTATCAAATGTGAAGGGTTGGGGTGATATTACCAAAGATGTGACACATGAAAAAAATCATGCATAACACTATACCATTATTTAAGAGACAATTGTCATGCCACCGGTATGATCATCTCCATAACCTCAAACGGACTCACATACATGGGTTCCAACTTGCTTTATTTCAGAATTTGAAGACGACCCAATCTTAGCGACATATAAAGGAACAAACCATCACCCATTGTAAACTCAAGTGGTTAGTGATGTTGATCAAAATAAAATTTATATCTAATATGTGATGTAACTATACACTTATAAATCAATTGAACCAACTCTAATTTCTGTTGCACAATGCCCAGTCCCAAAAACTCTAATTCCATTACCTCCATCCTACATAATAGAGATCTATATGTCCTACCATAGAGAACCATATATGGTTCCATCTGAATAGTCTCCTGATAAATTTTATTACAGGAGAACTAAATTAGAATTATATGTTTCTCCCAAGATCCACCAATGTATAATATTTTTCTCTCAACATGTCCTCTAGCACATGAACAGTATGTTATGATTTCATGTATATCTAAGGGTGAAGATCCATACTCAGAAATACCTAATTACCCAACACATTATACAAACCAATCTTGAAGTGTGAATTAATGCACAAATAATGATACAAAACTATAGTTTATGCTACCCTATGAAAACATAATACCTACCAAACATAAAATTCAACCATCTAGTCCGTAGTGGAAGTCTCTCATATTAGAAAGAAATAAATTAATTAATCAATTGTTTGATAATCACCCAAATTTCATTATTCTTTTGAGTCATGGTAAGGATACCTACCAAAGAAATCTAGAGTAAAATCATCATACATTTATTACAGGATGGGAAATTTATATAAAAAACATATAGTCCACTGATTATCTACCTTTATTGGGTGATATGTGTTGCATTATTTCAAGAAACATTCAATTTACATTTTATTTCTTGGAAACCAATACTGTCTACGAAGTTCACCATACAATTTGGTCAAACTTGTGTGTACCACCCACATAGAGGAATGAAAATCACACATCGTATCTTCCCACATTAAAGTAAGCACAACGACATGACCATGAATATGAATGATCTCATCATCATTAATAGTAAAATGGGAAGGTTTCTCCCAAACTTCCAAACTGTATCCCAAATCCAAATAGTATGAATAATCATATGACATCCTATTAACATGGTTCAAAATAGACGACTCAATATACATAAACATGATATTGATCAACTATTACTCCTAAAAATGTAAATTAATCTCAGAAAAGAATTCGTCATCCTCTACTTAGAACTAGACACCTGAACTACTTGAGTCTGCACCATTTTTCTCAAGGAATCTGCAACACTATTTCCTTTCACCTTTATATAATCAAACTCATTGTCAAAATAATACATATACTCTACCCTTATTTTCTTCCGAAGGTTAAAATAATTATTTTGAAGATGTACTTAAGGATTTTGTGGTCATTATAAACCACAAAATTCTCACACACATGATAATTACTCCATCATTTCAAGGCATAACCTACTATGGATAATTATATACCATGATTAGGATAGTTCTATTCATATTTCCTAAACTATTGTGATCTATATTACATTTCTTGATCTCTATACATCAACATTTCCCAAGCCCGATCCCAGATTCCTCAATGAACAATGTATACTCCTTGAACAGATTAGGTAATATCATGATATGTGGAATGATCATAATGAGTCTAGGATTTCACTAAGATTTAATCTACAAAACAACAAAAAAGTGATATAGTCATGAGTGAAAGATTTTGTTCATCAAGTTCATAAACACTATAGGAGCATTTTTCAACCCAAAAAAAATTACAATGAAATCATAAAAAAATAACTGATCTTAAAGGAAAACTTTTTTATATCAAAATATATCACCCACAACTAGTTATAACATAACCTGAGATCAATTTCAGAAAACACACAATAATCAGTTAGCTAGTCAAAAAGGTCATCAATGCGCAAAAGAGGAAACTGTTTCTTAACTATCATCAAATTCAACGTCAAATAATCGATTCAAAAACGCAATGTTATATCATCATTCTAAGAAAAAAGAATAAATATCCCCATAGAGACAATCTAAGATGAATAACCCCTTTATTCTCTAATTACCACAATTGATTTTTATGGTCTTAATGATTTTCTGGTGACATACGATATAGTGGAATAAAAACTAGCTTAGCTCCAAGAATCAGCTCAATAATGAACTCAATGTATCTATGGTGGATACCATGGGAATTCCTTTAGAAAAATCTCATGAAACTTATCCAACATTATAGTGAAGAAAATATTCTCAACTTATTCATCATCTAGAAAAAGACTCATAACCTAGGCTATAACCTCACCACGTTTCAGAAGAATTGTCCCTTCACGGCCTGCTAAAATTTTCCATTCCCCATGATCGATATAAGTTTCACCTTAATGAGGCATAAAAATCAATATATGATAGTAAAAAATAAATGTGATATTGGTATGTGACCAACTAGTCCATCCCCAATATCACATTAAAACATAAAATCTCATTCACATTCAAGTTTCAAAGGAGATTATACCCACTAACCATGAGGGTAAACTCCTAAAATTGAAATATAATTATTGATCATACTATTATTAGTGTGTCAATTTAAATAACCACATTGATATATTCCACTACAAGACCCCAAACATACATAATATTACAAGATATAAAATAATGCAAGGACCCTGTATCAAATAAATAACTAGAAATCATGGAATTCATACCTCAAACAATCGATATTCAAACCTCACTACGGTCAGGTGCATGTGGAACTACATGATGTAGATCTACCTCTATATCCTAGGCTCAGACCTATGTTCCTAGTGATGAACTTCCTAGATGACATGGTTTCTCTGTCCCTAAAGTAACACATCCTACACCAAAACTGATATGGATAGTAGAATACCAACTACTTTCCTGTTATGGGGTAGTAGACCCCCTTCTGTCACCCAACATCTATATTGATCCTCCATCACTACCCACCTACTGAGGATTCCAAAACAACAACTTCATATGTACCATCATACTGAAATCTCAACACTTGACTCATGGTTGGGGAAAATATCCACACATGTGTCTCATCCTACCACACTAATATAAGAACACCTGATTACTACCCTAAGATTTGTATTCTTTTCCCTAGAAACACTTTCTATCACTACCCAAGTTAAAACACTCAAAATTACACTTCATACTATTATAAATTATTCCAATGGACTACCCAACTGCAATGTTCTATCGATCACTAGAATCCTCCCTTAGGTTCCACCTATAATTGAGATTTTAATTCACTACCTCATACAACCTCATTAAATGGAATATATTTACCTAGGACTTTATCTCATATATAAGTCCATCATAAAAATGTGTCATAACGACAGTATCGTCCCATAAAAACACTTGGACATAGAATTGAAAGTTAGTAATGTGGAAACATAATATATCATGGACATAGTTCCTTATGTTAACCTTATAAATTTAGTATATCTCTCATGCCTTAGAGTCTTTAGATAGAAATGTTCCAAAAATGTTTTTTTGGGAATCCTTCAATAGAATACCCTCAGCCTTATTAGTTAGAACCTGAATGTATGATGAGAAATTATATAGTCCTTACAAAATATATGCTACTAACTTGACCCTATTATTAGTATGAGTCTCTACGTATTGTAGACTATTTGTGAAAGACTATATTCAAAAATGATCTTCCTCATGTCCACCCTCTTCGAAAAAAATCAGAGGGTTTTTTAGTTGAAACTCCGTTGTCAAGTCAAACATAATCAATTCAACCCACCCTATGTATTTCCCTATAAAATGTATAAAATAAGAAAATTTCTCAAAGAAATAATCTTCCCCTTACTATCAAGAATCAACAAGGGCTCTTTTCCCACTACTCGAGGAGTATTCTTAATGATGTCCTCATATCTACCAACTATAAAATGATGTCATGGTGGAATCTCTCTACAATGATAAACATACAGGTCAAAACACATAAGATAAGGATACAAAAATTATGTAAAATATGGTTCATTACAATTCAATAGAAACCCACTCTGCATAAAATTTCCCAATTAATATATTCACATCTCTAACACTATCCTCAACCATCCCTATCATGTGTCATGGATAACATAGGGAAACCATAATTTCAACTTTCAACTTTACATTGGACACCACACATAAAATTTCAATTAAAATAATTTAATTCATGAATAGTTGAAACATTCTCATTAGGAACTATTTTAACCCATTAAATTTATTTTTTTCCATTCAACTGATTAAATCATTTTTATTAGACACCATTTTTTAACAATAATGGAAACCAAAAACCATTTTATCTCCCACCTTCCACTAATTTCCCACATGTGTGCCTCTCATGAAGCATGCCACATAAATTATTAAGTTCCTATAAGGATGCATATATAGAAAACATCATTCCATTATGACCTATGATAAAAATCCCATAAAACAATAAAAACACACATCAATTGTATCACCTTAGGTGGAATAACATTCAACTATCACAATGTGATCAAGAATAATAATTCCCACTCTAGGTACTTCAGTTTTACCCTGTACATGGGTTATCTACTCACATACATAATCTCATTACCAAGGTATAACTCATCTTATTCTCCAATATATATTTACCCAATAATATAGCAATATAAAAGAAAACCCCTATGATACCACTTTGTAACACCCCAACCTAGGTGCCACAATAAACAATTCCCAATGCTCATCAACCACATGAACTCAAGCACACATCCTCATATGCCAGAGGCCTCTTACTAGTAGTGAGGTCTAATAGAATGTGTGGGGAGGCTATAACCTCTTTACTAGATTAATCCAAAAAAATGGAAATCAAAATAAAGATCAACAGGAAATAATGATAAATACCAAAGAAACACGTACCACATTCCCAAATAGGGGATGTACTAACAAAATAATGTAGTGAAATATTTCATTACATGAATGTATACTATATAGAAGGTAAGAAGATAATAAATACACACTGGAAACCACCCAAGATGGGTCCCAAAACTAATTATACCCCCATAATCCATTCTCAATCCCTTATCAATCATATACCATAGGTTTGTTTCCCTTATCATATAATGAAATCATGATGTCTACTTTGTTACCTAATAGTTCGTCGAGCAGGGTCTGAGTACAACTCATTAGGACGCCACCAATAGCATCTACCAAAATATCAATTCAAATAAATATATATGTAGAAGTGGGAATAATAATAAATAGATTATGAGAATAATCATGTTTCCTTGGAGCAATCATTCATTAGACTCTTAGACCTTGGGTTCCACTAGGAAACCCAACTAATAAACACACCATGTCCCATGTTGGAGTTTTAAACCATACATAGTGGGGGTCAGCACTTTACATCACATTGTATTTAATTTATAGGTTCAATTTAATAATGCAACTTGGAGAATAAATCTAGGTATCTTTATCAAGTCCATAACATAGGAACATGAAGCATCATCCGACATCCTAGAGAATTATTCTAGCTTGATTTAAGATAGATAAACTTCTGTTCAACATCCCCTAAATACCATTTATAATTCACTCCAAGTTTCATCATTAGAGACCTATTTAACCAACAATTTAAACAAGGGTAAACCTATTAATTTATCACATTACCATGGTTTATTGCATTCAATGCTTAACTTAATTCCATAACCATCCCATTTCATAATTTAAGCATACTATAATCATTTCTCACCCCTTTCATGCCATTTGACCACAAAGTCAATCCTTTTTAACCATTCATCACATTTACCCCTTTACAATCCATAACTCATTTAACTCATTTATCTTTCTCACATTAATCCAAATATAATTTTTTAGCATTTCAATATAAAAACATCATTTGCAATGGTTTATTCTTATAAACACTATATTTCATCTTTTAATAATTCAATTATGTAAATCAAGGGATTGGATCACCCCATAGGTGGACAAAATTCAGATCTAATCATCATCCAAAGATCTATTAAGGGTAATGAGGGTTCAATTTTATTAGTTAGACACTCAATTTAATATTTCATACCAAAGATACAAATTCCCACCATAACAACACCAAAGAACAACCATATATACATAAATTAAGTCATCCAGACTATGGGATATACTTGTAGACCACCTCCCTCATGTTCCGTGATGAACACTCACTTAATCTTGGCCCTTGAATCAAACAAAAAAACCATCAATAACCAAAATTATAATCTACTATGAAACAAGGGTTTAGAGGATTCATAAGTAGAAGAAAAATTAAACAAGTGTTATTACAGAAAATAGAGGAAGGGGGTGATAGACTCACCAAGAGAATTGATTCACACATAATTACACTTCAAATGACTCAAAATCAATGAAGAATGATCTTTATAAGAGGGGATATCCTCTGATTCATCAACCAAGCTAATAGATATGGATAGGGAAATAAAATAAAGAATTAATCATAAAAACCTGATGTGGTGGAATTGGAAAATTCTTCTTTTATTGAATTTCCCAGTTTTTCTAAAAAGTTGGAAAAATTGTGCCCCAACAGTGCACCATTCCCTCTCCAAGAGGGGGCTAGGGTAAAATGATATCCTCAAGATCACAGAAAATGTTATAAATCTTTTTTAGGCCATGTGATTGGATCTATAAAAAAAGACATGGTTTCTAGGCTCCCCTTTCCTGATTTTTCAACTATGCACCCTCCTCTATAAGCATCACAATTAAGGCACATAGTTAGTACTAATCATTCATTAATCATGCGTCCGACATAGTATATACTCTTTTATTCCTTTTTTGTCTCTAGAATCCATTTAAAACCCCTGAGTCCCATCCTATTCTTGGGAAACATTTCATTAAAATTTATTAAGGTGGTTAACTTGAAATTTAAACGGGGATGTACCTCTTCAAAAGGACATGATATTACATTAGAAAAATGATTCATACGTCATTTTATCCGTATAGGAATTAGTCTCATGTTAAACTGACACATGATGAAACTAGTATGATTAGAAGTTTCTGTTTTCAATTTAAATTGGCATATTAAAAAAAGTACATGTGACATACTCAAAAACTTGAAAAAAACATTAATATTGTCATGATACTTTAGGAAAATGATCCTTATGTCATTATTAATGTATAGGAGCCATCTAAATATCAATATTATACATGTTTTGACTTGTTTGAATCAATGTGTATAATTAGAGATCAAAATAGTCACATTTGTTAAAAACAAACATCACCTACCTAAATCTAAGAAAATGCATCCAATTATTAGGATATTATAGGAAAATAATTCATAATTAATTTTTGACATGTAGGAATCACATATACCACAATATGATACATAGTGTGTATAATATGATGTGATGTGTATGTTTTTAGTTTAAAATTGGCATTTAGTTCAAACCACATGTCCCATACTAAAAATTGAAAAAAAAAATATTATTTTGACAAATTTTGGGAAAAATCTATAGTACTTTTGTGTTGTGTAGTAACAAGCCACACCTCAGTCCAATATAATGTGTGACTGATATAACTTGAAATGTGTGATTTTAGTTTAAATATGACATTATAGAAGTGTATTATTTCATATTTATGTAATATTTATTTATTTATACCATTACTGACATAAGAATTATTTCTTACTCAGGTGCTATATTTTTTTGAGATGGAGTTGTTAGTTCTACAACTACTAGCATGATCTGGATCTTTTGATAGAGGTTTGGGGACCAAAGACTACGTAATTTTGATGTTTTTAATGTTTGTGATAAATTATAACTACGAATTTATTTTTACCTACCAATCTATCCAAAATTTATATAATATATTACTTTTTTCTTGTATTTGTGATTTATATTTAATTTCAATTTAATTTCTTTTTTCTTCTGTAGTATGATATAATTTTAGAAGCACACTAAAACTTCATGAATTTTATCAGTGCTATTTTTTGGGATGATAAAATATATAGTCTTTTATGGGTGATCATCGAAACAAATCATTTTTAGTGCTAAAAAAGGACTTTTTCACTCTTAAATGGTGGGTATATAATAGTGAAATATTATATCACTTTCAATGGTATGCCTCTTGAGGATCCATCTATGCGTCCATATGCGGATAGGATAATCATTTATTGTAATTATTGTATCACATATATTGTTTTTATGTTTATTTCATCTTATTAATATTTATTTGTTTAATATATATATATATATAGAGTGTAGAGAAAACGTTGTTACAGATTCTTATAAACAACCTTATACATTAATGATTTTTATTCGATACACATCAAGATAATAAGGTATTTCAATGTTTCAACACTCATATAATGTATATAAATCACTATATTCAATTTTATATTTTATAAAATTTTAAATATTTATTTCTTAGTGATTATTTACATCTACTAACATGATTTTTCGTCTCTTCCTTCTTACAAAATTTATAGGAAATCTAACTATACTGCGGTGCTTCCACTCATTCACTTCCTTATCAGTGAGAGGAACTGTCTAAATAGATTCATTAATCAATTTGGTGGAAGACAATCTATAATATTTCAAATAAGTCAGCAAGATAGTGTGCATGTCCTCACACTGACTCGAAAACTGTTTCACTAGCATCACATTATAAATGCGCCATTTATTTATTTTAGTCACATACATCATACATTTAGTGTCAGAGGGAATAAAAATCAATGATACATCCCAATTATTTCTTATAGTACATGATATAGTTCCAAATATATATAAAGTTATTTATCGACGCACATTAAAGGACATCTAAATTCATTGTCATTTAATTTAATCATGTATACATTTTATTTATGTAATGTTTATTTTTTATATTTAACTATTTTCCCCACATACATGAACCACCCCTCCATGTTTAACCATATGCCTAAATTTTCCCATAGTGTTCTTATGTATTTAAAATTCTCTCGCTGAATTTAATTTTTTATTCAAATTTTCTTTTTCGAGGGAATTAATCTCATGTGACCCACTACATCAATTACAATGGCATTTACAACCAATCATGCATGATTATTTTGCACACATATATACACATAAATATGAGTGTGTGTTTAAATATATATAAATATTTAAAAATAATAGATATATGAAGGTGTATTTATATATTTATATATTTTATAAAAAAATATATATTATATTTATACAAAATGGGTTTTCTCTATATAATAAATTTTTTATATTATATATAAATATATTAATGTATTTAATTTATATAAATAAGTTTATGTAATGTATTTATATTTATATAATGCATTTAAAAACTCATATATATATATATATTAAAATTCATATTTATTTGTTTATTTTTACATCTATCCTTATATATAATTGTATTTTTGTATGTGCCTCATTACATTTTTTTCTTATATTGTAGGCCTATGGGCCATTTATGGATTCTCCCTCAAATAATTTAAAATGTGGGAATATCTAAAAAATATGGAATTAGAAACTTTGTTTGTATGTGAGATATAGTGTCTATATATATGCAATGTACTATATTTATATAACATAATTGTATTTGTATAGTAATATGTACTTATATACATTAGAATCAAAAGGAAAATTATATATATAAATATTAATTGTTATATATATGTGTTTGTGTGATTATGCATTGTGTTTTTAAATTCCATTTATATATTTTCAAGGATATTTACATAAAGTATTTATAAATGACATTATAAAATTATAGAAAGTGAAATAAATTTACATATATACAATTATTATTTTATTTATTGTATTTATTTATAAAAAATATTGGGGGTTATACACACTGATATGTATAATTACCCATACACACCTAAATATATAAATTTTAGGTACACATTGTATATTAATATATAAATATTTAAAACAAACAGATATATAATACATGTTTATTTATACAATGTATACATATAAGTTTTTATATATTTTATTATCAATATTAGTATTAAAATTATTATTAATAAATTTAAATTAATAATAAATTACTTAATATTACTATTATTATTGTTACTAAATAAATTTTTATAATTAAAATAATTAGTAGGGTGTATATAATAATTATTTAATCATTTTTTAATCCTAAAAATATAAGTTGTTTTACACAGTTTTGTATATATTCAAACACACATGAACAAATATTATAAAATCTTATATATTTGTATTAATATATATTAACATATATGTATATTTATAAATTGAATTTTTATTATATATTTAAAAATATTTGTTTCTGAATACTATGATTATAAAATTTACGATGAGGCTAATAACAGAGAAGATGGTGAAATAAAGAGTTCTTATGAAATTGGGAGGGTTGTTGAGACCTTATGAGATTTTAATGATTTTAGAGTCTGAAAAATAATTCGTTAAAAATAATTTTTATCAATGGGAATAAGAATTTGAGAAGTGATGAAGTGGATATGGATCTTGTGTTTCTTTTTTTTTGTTGGTATTGGGGTGCACAATAAAAGATGATATAGTAGGGATTTATTTTTTTTACTGGTGATCTGTGTAAATATTTAATCACAGGCAAAGAATAAACATAGTAAATACCCAAGGACCCCATGTGAATTTATTTAAGAACCAAAATAAATGAACGAGATCCTCATTCGAATCAATGGATCATTTTATTATCACTTCTCACCGATGAACAATGCATTATGGTTATAATGTCGATCCCCTCTAGATCATCCACACATGCTTCAAGAGTCTGTGTGATTTCTAATAACTTCATTTTGGGTTCTATCAAGGAGGTATGAAGAATTCTTCAATGTTGCAACAATCTTCACGTCATTGTTCATACAACGTGCGAAGGAGAGATTGAGCAAGTTGCTTGGACTGAGAGTGTCTCCCTCCAGGAATAAAGAGGGGAGAGAGAGGATCCCAATGAATGAGAAATGAATATTATTTTAGGAGAGAACCTCTTCTCTTTTATAAAGTGTGATTCAAAAATACCTAAAAAAGGGTCCCCAACCCCCAAAAAATTTATTACTTACTCTAAATAACATCTTATGACTAAATTATTGGGTCATAAATATCAATTATATTTTTATTACATTATTATAATACAATAAATATATTACATGATAAAACCAAGCCATTATGTTGACTCGATATTATTGATAATATTAAATTAACATTGAATACTAAAATAACATTAGTTCGTATAATATTTTCCTTGTATTTAATTTAATATTTGTAAATAGAATTAATAAATAAATATAATAAAAATTATTATAAACATTAATAATATAAATATATTCATTAATTGGTGATTTTTTATCCTTGGAAATATACTAGGCCTCAATGGTGGGATCCATCATGTCATATACACCTAATTGTGAAAATAGGGTAGACTTTTGAATACACTATTGTGTGTGACCCTATATGTCCTAATCTGTATAGAAATGAATACAATTCTTAGACCATGATTGGTGTCTATAAAGCCATCATGGACACAAATGTGAAAATTAGTTTTAATAACTAGGAAAACCTTCCTATGAACACACACCATGTAATATAATATACTTGTCTCGGGATATACCATAAACTAGGATACACAAGTTTTGCCATCATCATTTCTTACATTATTATTCATTTACCTTTCTCTATGGAATTACATTATTATATCAAGCACACGAATTTATTTAAGGTTCTACCATTATGATCAACTAGGCTTGAGATATTTCCCCCTTTTGAATGCAACAAATTCTATCTTGATTATTCAATCAATTATAAACCCCCAATGATGTACCTAAAAAAAGATATATTTCTATGAATTTAATGTCATAGTTTTTTCTTGGAATCCAAGTGCGTGATCAAATAGCATAAAAAATAATTAATATCATGTGAGTATATTATTACACATATTTTCATATAGGAACTACTAATGATACATGTGATGTTTCTATTTTTGGATATATCCCCAAGATCTTATCTACATGAGATCACTATGTGTGAATTTTATTAGAAGAAGTCAGAAGGCTTATGAGCTCACATCACCTGATATTCATTCATCATCCATGTCTAGTTTGTATGATGTATATAGAATATATGATATATAAATAAGATTAACATCATAGTATCTCGAGATTATCATTATGGATTGGGAATAACTATAACCCTATGAGTCCAAAAATAATCTATGGAAATTTCCATGTATGTAGTGGGTGAAAAAAATGAACGCTACTTTGGTAAGAAAGCATCATGCATAACTCATTGTATACATTATATGTAAATCAAAAATTATTATTCTAGTTGGGTTAATGGGACCCACTATTACAAAATTTTCAACACAGATATCATGTTCAAACAAAAGTGTTATATGGTGTTTCATTTGAGGTGAAGTCTATTCCAAGATGTTAGAGTGATTTAAAGAACATAGAATGAGTTTTAATGTTAAAAAATTATATTTGAAGCTGTTTGAATTTCATGTGACTTCACTTTACCATTATTAAACACACAATCATTGTTACATGGGTCAAGTAAGTGAAACAACACTAAAAATTATAATATTTAATGTTTATTTTTAGTGCTCATTTTTGAAACCTCAGATAAAAAAGTTCTCTATTTATTTAGCAGTTTATTTTAAAAAATCATCACAAAACACAAAATAATAACAAAAATAAAAAAGAAAAAATATCTTCTTCCCATATCCCACCTTACCCACTAAGTCTTTCCATTCCTCTTTGATCCCAACATTCCCCTTCTTATAATAAGTCTAAATTAAATATAGGTAATTGAATGAGAACAAAACATGGATAATCAAAGGATCCTCCTTCCCACCAAAGTGGTGATTTCCAATGATGTGCGATCTCCCCTCTTTACCAATGATCATTGTGGAACCCTCCTTCCTAGTTATGAATACTGATGTGTGAGCTCATATTAATCCCATTGATTATCATTCTTCCATCCTTTCAAGTGATTTCAAGAATCCTTCCTTTTATTTTTTTTTATATTTATCGAATTTTAATTCGATTTGAAAATGATTTTTTACATTTTTTTGTAATATAAATATCTTAGACCAAACATCTAATTTTTTATCAATTCAATCAATAAAATTTTAATGTCGATTAAAATTTTTGCATTAATGTTTTTTTTATTTTATAATAAATTTATATATTTTTATGATTGATCATAAAATGGTGGAAATTAAGATGTAAATAAATTCTTGTACATAACTAAGTAATTAAGGATTGATAAAATATATTTTATATTATATCTACTTCAAAATATATTTTTTAAACTGTTTATAATTTTTTTCTTTTTTATTTTAATGATTTTGTTCACATCAAAAATATATATAAGATTGATCTCTACATATTCTTCATCAAATTTTTAATCAAATATTTTTTCCCATATATTTTCATTTAATGTTGGTTTTGGGGATTACACAATATCTTTTTTTGTAATATATTTATCTTACTATGTAAGTATTCTTAATGAATAATTCCATGTAGATATTAAATAAATAGGTTTTAGAATAAACATCAATATTAATATTAATAACTTATTCCTAGACTATTAAAATGTTAATATCTTATTTTAAAACATGTAAAAGGTAAATTGATTTATTTTTATTCTAAATCATTATATAAATATATTTTGTTTCCAAGAATATAGGAAATTAGTTATATATGGATAAAATTTAAATTTTATTACCTTGGATCACACCTTAATATGCTAATGGTTTGGAGAAGTTTTTAGATTTTTCAATCTCTAATCAATATATGAATTGGAGAATAAAATTTAAATATCATAAATGTAAATTCATAACATGGTTGAGGAAATGTGAATTTTATGAACACATGATATTGTAGATATCCCCTTCTCAAAGTGTGAATTTTATTTTTCAGAGAGATTAAAACATTATTGAATGATTAAATAATGATTTCAACCAATATAATGGACACAATACATCCCAAATAGTGTATTAAGAAATTTTCAACATGATAATTGATTCATTTAAAATTTTAGGTAAACATCAGGAACGTAAAAACATAATATTTCAACCAACAGCGAATGCTATATATATTAACTTGAAACATGATGTTCTTAGAACCCTAGGACAACCAGATTAAGATTATAACGTATTAGTGGATCCTATTCCAAATTACTTAGATACAAATACAAGAGTAAAATTTATTGATAAGAGAAATTCATTTCATGAATTACTTGATGATAGAAATAAATATTTGTATGGAGGATGTGTAATGTATTCAAAACATTATTTTCTATTAATGTGGCACCATATCATGTTCCAATGATGAATTATAAGTAAAAAAAATCCCATGATATTGTAATTTTTTCATGATTCATTTCCTAAAGCTAGTACCCATGAGATTTTTTATGATATGAGGAATGTTGTAAACTAGCTTGGAATCATTTATAAAAAAAACATACTTGTCCTAATGACTGTATGTATCAATGGGTAGAGGATTCAAGTAGAGAAGAATGAAAAATATATCTAGCTTATATATATATATAAGTCAATGAGTAACATGGAAAGTCTAAAAAGGCATACTTCTGTGAAGGATAATAAAAATAATAATTTTATAATGGGGTTTCATTAAATAACTTTAAAACAAATATTGTAACTATTATACATCTCATCTAAAATTATTTATCAGAAGAAGTGAATTGATTTGGAAAATAACAATGATGTATTAATGAAATATCCAAGATATTACAAAGTATAGAAAACATTAGATTCATTACATACATATTTATCATTATATCCTAATAATGTGAGATTTGGATTGATTATATAGGTATTAAATCCATTCAGGAATCTGAGTACAAGTTTTAGCATTTTGATAATTATTTTGATCTATTACAATCTACCCCCTGGATGTGCATGATGCAAAAACATTTTATCATTTCAAGGATTATTTCTAGAAAAATGATCCCTAAAAATGATATATATATATATATATATATATAATTTAATGCTATAGTTGATGATTTTTTGGATTTATTGAACAAAAATTTTGAAACATATGATGCATCCACTGAAACATTATTGAAAACGCATGCTGCTCTGAGGTAGACACTCAGTGACTTCCCTAGTCTTAGGAATATATATGGTTGGAACACTCGCACACTAGTTTTTCATGTCTAGTTTTTAATAATGATTTTAATCCCAAATAACTATATTATAGTAAAATGGATATTTTTAATCCATCATTGATTTCTAGTTGTACCATATATATTTTTGTTAAAAAGTCAATATTTAAAGGATTCATTTATCAAAAAACACCCACAAATTTATTGATATGTTCAGAAATATTTTCCAAGGTACTAAATATCAATTTGGAATTTTGGGAGGTCCATTAGTTGATGTAATGTGGGAGATGAGTTATATGTTCATCATCAATAGAATTTTGGACACAATAATGGAATTAAAAATTTATATTCTTCTAACTTCAATATTTGGAATTTAATTTTCTATATCGTAATATTGCTTTTATGCATATTGAAAAAATAATTATGAAAAAATAATTTTCACATTACATAATGAGAATGGGAAATCAAAGGACTGTCATAATGTTGGTACAGAAATAAGAGGAAATAATATAAAAAATGATTTATAATTATATGGGAATGAATAGTATGTCACGACCCTTCCGAATGGGCCCATGATATGACTATCCCAAGCTGACCTCCAATAGGCCAGGGGATAGTGAATAATGCCTAGTAGGCATATCACAAACATAAGAGGTCATAGCCTAATGTATCTGTACACTTACACACATCTCAAAGACCTCCAAATGATGAAATATAACCAACCTATAACAATATATGCATACATCTAAAAATTCCATCAATCAGAGTATGACTACAAGTAAATGAGAAAAAGGTCCAAACACAATCACACAACAAAGAAACTAAAAAAAATATCCAAACTATAAAGTGGGTGAGGATTACTATAAATGTATCCATAGGAATACACCTTGGTGTGTCTGGGTGACCATGCTTTGCTTAGTCCTGGCCCCTCTATGACTCTATAAAAAGTTTGGTCAATTGCATAAGACACACCACATGTGAGAAAATCCCATGCATGGGTGAGTATAACAATATCCATTATGACAACCCAAAATTACTAATCATGTAACATCAAGAATAATGTTCATCTCATAATAGGTATATTTCAATGGAATATAACAAGAACATCCAGATAACCTAAAATTTGGCACAAAACATCATGGTAATATTCCAACTGTAACTGCAGCCTAGGATTCTTGCTCGAAGGTTCTACATGGAACACTTTTAAGAGAAAAAACTCCATGAGTAAGACATAACTGATGGAGTCCATCTGTGATCTCAGGATCAGTGAGTCTTTATATAAGAAGTACATGCTGGAAGTCTGAATAGAACAGTACATACAAAGGGAATCACAGCCAAGGCCAAGGGGTATAAAAAACCCCAAATAAAATTATCTAGCTATGATGGGGATCAACTCCCATGTAGTGTTGGTCCCAAATATAGCAAGAACCCCACTAACGGAAATGATTATTATAGTGGATTACTCTACAAGATTTACAAATGGATTCCCACAACCCTCTCCAACAATAAAGTTCCTTAGAGAGGATTTATATTCTATACAATAGACCCAAATCCATAATAGACCATCCTAGAAAGGATCAGGGGAACACGCCCCTAACAAAAATTGTCCAAGATAAAGAGGACAGTAGATCTAATCCGTCTTTAATGAATAATATGGTGTGTACTAGAAGTATATCGCTTGTTGCTTCAACACCGGGTCTTACCAGTGTATCAGGGATCATGCCTACTTCTGTGTCTTTGTCTGAGTACATGGTACATTTGAGCCTATATAATCCTTACTATGTCTTAATACACAGCTCTACCTATGTACACCTCACTTGTCCATGTTTGTATTTATGTACACATAGTGACTAAGCCTTGTACTCTTATTCATGTATGTCAACCCTCTACAGTACACACTGAATTGTTAGGTATGGGTATCACATTTTGTGATATATTTCACATGTCATGTGATGTTTATCATCTCATGGAAACCCTATCATAACACATGGGGTTCCCAAAGGATGTATAATTTCAGATTACACGTTGTGTAACTCAGAGTTTCATATAACACTGGGGGTTTTTCTGTGCATCATCATTGTATCCTCTATCCTCCATTACCACTATGAACCTCTAAAAAGGCTGAGGAACTGTTTCGAACAAGACTCACCACCACTACTCACCAATGTCCATCCACCCAATCACAAGAAAAAACATTTACTCCACCGCCGCATGCCGAAACAATAACCTTTGACCCCAAATATGCACTAATCCACTATATTAACTAATGACACCTTATCTACATGTAATACTAAGCCTATATTTTAAATATAAACCTATTTTACCAAGATACTAGTGTTCAATGATATATTTCTTAGTATTTTGGTCAAACCACCAGTGAAGTGAAATATCAGTGATGAATTCATGAAGAACAATGGGATAAAACCAACAAACATGAAAAAGTGGAAAAAAAACATAATGATGCTAAGGTTGGCCTCATTTTTTTTCCATTATAACAAAGGAAAAATATCCATAATAAAATGAACAATTTCTCCCCATAATACCCTCAAAATAAGTCTTAAACCATAATACGACCAAATATAGAATCAATCCATTGGTCGATTGATTTTCTCTCATTATAGGATATGAAAATGGGAATAAATCGACATAATTCAAACCTCTTACCTCAAGGTGGATCAATCTAGGATGATGGGTGAATATGTGTTGTTTTTGTTGGGGAGATCCTCTAATTTTTTTGGCATAGACGATCCTCAATCAGTCATCGTCATTCACCAAGGCTCTATCTAACACGCTCTCTAAATCCTGATGGTTATGTAGAAAATGAATAGAATTGGTCATAATAATTTATAAATATAGAGGTATTAGGTCGATGTTTCATTTTAAATAAAATAAATAAAAAATTTATTTTATTTTAATTATTTGTCCGAGACAACAATTCATGGAAAGTAATGATGTTGAAAATGGTTATGTCACGCATAAAAAACCCCACTTTCATAGATCAATAGTGTCCTTGGATTTCTAATCTGAGTCTCCATTTAGATTTTATTCTAATTTTCTATGAAAATTGCACATGCATGGTAGTTAATATATTTAATATATTTTAAATATTAATTTTGGACACACCAGACCTCATAATCTCGCGTCGTGTCAACACCTAGCTCTATGAATAATTTATTTAATATAACAATATAATAAATGGAATAATAATAGTCATTAAATTATACTCACCTTGGGTATTTCTGTCCTTGAAATCAAAAATGAAAGGCAATACAAATATATGTGGGTATAGAGCACACATATGGGCCTCCCGCTCCAAAGTACTCTCCTAAAGATTACCATGCTGCCATTGGACACACACTAAAGGAATGAATTTGCATAATAGTATCATATCCTAATGATCCTCAATCTCTATTGGGTACTTAGAAAAGATCTCTCCATCCTTGGTGTCTTTCTCGCCATAGTCAATAACATGTGAAGAGTTGTGCACGTACCTCTTCAACTGTGACATGTGGAAGAAATCATAAACTGGGACTAACTTCAGTGGTAGATATTATAGATAAGACACCACACTAAATATAAATGATATTTGTAAAATTATGATGAATCCTAGAGATATATTACCCCCCATCCAAATATACACAACCCACATCTTGATGTGACCATCAAGAACACATAGAATTCCTCCTCAAACTCCAAAGGCCTATATCATCTATTTACATAGGACATATAATGGATCCATTCAATCATCATCTACACTTGGATTATCAATATGTTCTATATAGTTTCAAACACCAACTCAGGGCCCATAAGTGCTTACTCTCTAGGATTTTTCCAACAAAGTGGTGACCTGTAGGGTTTCCCATACAGGGCGTCAAATGGTTCCGTGTTGATTATTGAAAAAATAACTTTTGTTGAATGAAAAATATATAATGGTTATGTAATCTTACCATCTATGTCCAAATTTGAACATGCAATTCCATAGAATGTCTTCCAAGACCTAAATAGTCTACTTAGTTTGGCCGTCAGTCTGGGGGTGGCAAAGCCATGATCAAATGCAGCAGAGTCCCAAACGTCTCTTTTAACCACTTCCATTATTGAGATGTGAAGTGATCATTATGGTCATAAATCATCATTAAGGGAAATACCTGGAGTTAGAATATGTACTACACTTTAATGTGTCCTAGTCTCTTAAATTAAATTTTTTCTCAAATATCTAGGATATGGGAAGACATAGTGAGTATGTCTATGATCACTCAGATGTTATAATGTATTTTGTACGTATATGGTAACCCCTTCACAAGGTCCATTGATATCACATCCCACATCCAATTTTGAACCTCAAGGGGTAAAGCTAAACCCATTGTAACCTAGTGATCAACCTTCACTTGTTGAAATGTAAGGCATTGAGAGATAAACTTTATAACTCCCCTATTCATCCCTAGACACCAAACCTAACACCGGAGGTCTTGAATCATCTTATCCACACTTGGATATACTTTAAAGAGAGATGTATGAAACTTTCTTAGAATCTCATCCTGCAATTTTATTGGTAACATCATACATCATCTAAAAAGGAACAAAATGCTTTACACCTTTATAAAATCTTTCAGAATCATATCCAGTGGATATTTGAGTATATAGGGTCTCACAATTGGTATCCCTAATACAAGCCTCCCCAAATCACTGTAAAATTACACCGTCTACTGAGATAACTTATCTGAGAAAGTGAACCTCCGGAATCTGGAATTGTATCTTCAAGAGAATCCTATAATTTTGGTTCACCAAGAGTAATTCTAGAATAATACCCAAGTGTTTTTCATTCTCCACCACAGGCACTGAGTGCACTAGGATATCATCTATGAATACTACCAAAAATTGGTCTATGAAATGCTGAAAGATCAAGTTCATGAGTCACATGAACACTGATGGGCCATTCTTTAGGCCAGATGGCATCACCGATTACTCATAGTGACTATTATCATATCATAAATACGTCTTTGGTATATCCTCTTATAATATTTACAATTGGTGATAACCTGAACATAGGTTAATCTTAGTCAAATGTTAGGCCCCTCTCAATCGATCAAAGTGGTCATCGGTCCTTAGTACTAGATTAATTTTCATTATGTTCACCTAGTTTACGTTTCGGTAGTCCAAAAACAACACCAACATACCGTATTCCCTATTGGTGAACAATATTGTGCCTGAACAAGATGAAATGCTGGGTTTGACAAATCCCTCCCTCTATAAGTTCTCTAACTATAACCTCATCTTTCAAATCCCTTTTAGGGTTATCTGATATGCTGACATGGATATCAAAACCATACCGGGGTGTAGGTCAATACAAAAGTATATCTCTTTCTTGGGTGGTATTCTTCGAATGTCCTTAAGAAAAAAGTCCCTTTACTCTTCCACTAATGTAGGAAACTACAACCACACAACATCCAATACACCAAGGGTAATGCAAGTCAAATTATGAGTAATTAGTATCACCATTATTTTCATGAGTCCATCCTAATATACAAGGATTTCCTTTTAGCCCATTGAAAACCTCATTCCATTACTATCTACACCACATCCTCCTGAAAAAATTCTATCTGAATATGAACTATAGTTAAAAAATCTATAACCAAGATGACATTATAATGCCCCATCAGTGACACTAAGAGATCCAAATGTAAACTCTCTATTCCAAGAGCCAGGTCACACTGTCGGTATAGGTGTGGGATCACTGAGTAGCCTCCAATAGGAGACTCTAAGTGCAAGGTTCAAGATAAAGGCTCAACGAAAATATCCATGTATTGAAACAAATAATTAGAAATAAAGGAATGCATTTTACCTCTATCATTCAGTATTATAGAAACGATAGACAAAAAAGACCATACCTTGTATCATCCCTAGAGCCTCTGGGTCATTATCGTTGACCTCTAATACTTATGGTACCATATACTTCATGGTAGGTTGTGGTATGATTAGTGAAACACATGAAGGTAACACCTACAAAAATGGTCTCTGTATTGAAGTGTCATCACTTAGGGGTTCATCATCACGATCAAGAAGTTGAATCCAAGCCGGAGATCACTGAGGAGGCATTCAAAAATAAATAATATATTCCACAATCAATGAGTTTATATGGATAGATGAATAAAGAATGCCATAGAAACCAAAACCCATTGTTCTATGATGCATGTTCCAATGTTTTTTGTACAACCAAATTCTATATGTACTGAGTCAACAAGAAGGTTATCAGAGTCCTAGTGTATGGATATGTTGGTTTAGCAACCAGAAACAGAGTCCAATTCCTGAGATCTATACACAAAACACCTAACACTATTATCCCAAAAAATATCACAGACTCTGGTCCTAAGCTGTAAATGTCTTATCCCATACCATTTTGTCGTTACCCAAACCAATAGGTCCTATGTTGAGGATACCCATGCCCAACTCCAATATTACATGCTCTAGAAACCATTGCTGAGTATGCATATCACAAAAAAGAGAGGCCTTAACCTAATGTTCACACACACAAACACATATCCCAGCCCAACAAAATTATGAAATGTAAACACCTGATAATCATGCATGCATTCATATAAAAATAACATACAATAGAGTTTGATAATAAGTACTCAAAATAAAAATGGATAAATAAAAATCCACAAAAAAGAAACTGAAAATATGTCCAAAATGTAAGGTTGGTGTGGACTATCATGAATTTAACCCTAGAAATACAACTATTTCTATCTGGATCACTAAACTCAACCTAGTCTAGGTCCCTCTAGAACTATATCAAAAGGTAGACCCTCTTCATATGACACGACATATGTGATAGAATCCCATTCATGGGTGAGTATAATAATCCCCAATAAAAAATCACAAAATCCATAAGGATATTACATCAAGAATAATAATCAGCTCCTAACAGGTATATGAAAAAGATACATAACCCGAACATACAAATATACTCATAGAACACACACAATCTCAAGGAAAATTCATAGATGTAATTTCAATCTAGTATTACTGCTCAAAGGTTCCAAATAACACTTGTCTAGGAAAACACACTCTATGATTCAGATAACATTGATGGAATATACCCCAGATGTCTTGATCATTGGGTCTCACCATAAGAATTACACGTATTAAGATTGAAGAGAATGAGATAGAAAAAGGGGATCACTGTCAAGGAAAAGGTGTATACTAAAAACCCGATCTATTCTAACCTGCTTAGTAGGGGATTGAATCCCATGTATCCTTAATCACAATTTCACCAAGAACCCCACCTTAGGAAATTATGATGGCAGAAGATATCTCTATAGGCCTCATGGAGATATTCCCATAACTCTATCCAATACTAAAGTTACTCATAGGTGATCTCCATTCTATAAATAGGATGTAACTCCATACAAAACCCTTAGTAAAATGATTAAGGGAAACACCATTTTAAAACTTGTTTAAGTTGAATAGGACAAGGGATACAATCCATCTTTAAAGGATTACACTACATGTTATGGAATTATATGGTGTGTAATTTTGAAACTGGATATTATACAAGAAATACGACCAGTGCCCATTTTTGTTTCTGTGTTTCTGTAAATGGTGTGCCCAAGCCCATGCAATCTTGAACATGTCCAAGTACACAACTATACACATGTACACATGGCTTAGCCTTGTATGTGTCTAAGTACACTGTGTGTCTGAGCCCATCTACATATATCAATGTCTATGTACCATTAGAGGTACATTCCAAGACTACAGGTAAGGGTCACAAACAATTCTATAGTTGTCACACATCGTTGGATATTTATCTTCTCCCTAAAACCTAATCACCACATAGAAGGTCCAACACGGTGTGAAATTATGGATTACATGTCATGTAATCTAGAATTTCATAAAACCCATGGGTTATTTTTCTTTGCCATCATCCTTTCATCTAGCTTCCGTTATCTCTTTGAATCTATATGGTGGTTGAGGAACTGGTCCATCCAAGCCTCTCCATCACCGCTTGCAAAAATCCAGCCACCAATCCACACCATAAAGCTCTAACATCGAATCGCTCTGACTACACACACCAAAACCTCAATCAATGACCCCAAATCCAATCATATGAACTTTCATTACAACTGTCACATGATCCCCATGTCATACCATGCCTGTATTTGAAATAGGAATTTGTTACACCAGTAAATGGGTGCATACTGATTCATTTCATAGTATTTTGGTCACAAAACGAGTCAAATGAAACACTGGTTATAGGCACCCAAAGAATAGTGGGAGAAACTAAGATATATACAAAAGAGGAATGAGCCTAAACCATGTTTGGGTCTTCCATAATATATTTCTATTCGAACTAAGAATAAAGACCCATAATAAAACAAAAAAATTCTGTTAACAATATGTTCACAATAAGCCCGCAATCGCAATACAATTGAACCAATAATCAATCCATTAGTCAATTGATTTGTGCACATTTTTGGATATGAAAATGGGGTTAAAAATATATAATAAAAACTACATAACAAAATTTGGATTTATCACATATGAGGAATGAATCATTGTCATTATCACTGGTGAGATCTTTAAATTTCATTGGTGTTGATGCTCCTTGATCCATCGCCATCGATCATCAATGCACTTTCCAAAACATTCTCTCACTATTTGAGGTTATACGGCCATACATGTGAATTATTCATACGTTTTTTTAAATATATAGGGTTTAGGCCATTGATTAATGTAAAATAAAATAAATAAATAAATTTATTTTTTTTATTTATTCTCACATGATTCCACTTTATGGAAACTCTGAGCGCTGATGAAGTTTCTGTCAGGAATAGGGTAAAACAAATGCTATGAACAATAAAAAGTCCTCATATTTATGATCTAATACCCCTTTTAAATGTTATTAAACATTTTCAGGAAAACTACCCACATATGGTATTTAATATATATAATATATTTCAAAAATTAATTTCAAGCACACTTAGCCCTAGAATCTCATGTCGCCCTTGAACCTTCCTTTGTAAATAATAAATTTAACATTATAATGTAATAAATTGAAAAATAAAAGTTGTTATAATGTATGATGCATCCATTTTTTAAATGATACCTAAGGAGAAATATATATTCCTCCAAATATTAATACATGTGAAAGTACATTGTTGTTATTCATGTATAATTTCAAGATGTTTTGACTTTTAGAATAGTAGATTATATGGGTTGAAAAATCATGATTAATATTTTTTCTAGCGTGGTTACTACCTCCAAAATTATATACATGTTTAACATAAAAATTATATACTATTGGAATGAAGGGTTTTATATTATTTAGAAACTTTGTTTGAATGTTCAATAACAAACTAAACTTGATAAGATTTATGAAATAATTTTCCTAAGAAATTTCCATATAATGACTCTATTTTCCCCATAATTGTTTACTATTGTGATTTATTTAATTGTGCATTTAGTCCGGAAACAAAATTAGTAGGTCTTATACACTATCAGTTGATGTGTACCACTGAAAGGTAATTTATTCATTCTATTATATTCTCTATAAAACCATTCATTAAAATTCATTAAATATAAAAATAATTAGGTTTCATTAATTTTTTTTAAAGATATCATTTTCATTTTAAATCATAAGTTAAAAATAAATCCAAACAAGAAGGATATATTTTTGAAGGTTACCTAGATGAGGAGTTTCTCAAAAAAATTTCTATGTACTTTGATCATATTGAGAATAAATTTAACTATTTTTATTAAGTTCATAGAATGAGGAATTAATATAAACCGAATAATAAATAAATAATATTTAATACTTTTCTATAATAATTTTGGATGAACTCAAATATTAAACTGGCACAACTAAAATGGTTACATGAACATACATATATGATACTAAATAATTAAATTTCAGATCAATTCATTTAACAGCTGAGGGAAAAATGAGGAAATATTCGATTAATTGAACAAGGAATTAAGTAGATATAACAAAAGATGTTAGAAAGTAATTTGTAGAATGGTTTCTATGTAATGTAAGATCAAAAATATTAGAAATTATCTATACTATATTGATATATATATATATATATATATATTCTATTACTGTAATAACTTATATTAATTCTTATAGATCATGAATATTTATAATCAAGTTGAAGTGTCATATGATTATATGTTTTTGGCTTGGTCCCATCTAACAATGGAAAGGTAATTCAAAACATACATGTGAATGGTTTAAAATTTCATATTGTTGATCCGAATGAATTTTTTATAATTTATTATAGTGCTAAATTTACCATTTATGAATTAGGATATTATATAACGTTGATTAATATTATTATATTAAAAAAGCACAATATTTTTTTTCTGTTATTTTATTATAATATATGTTGTTAAATTGCAGGAAGGGAATTAAATGATATTATTTATAATTTAATTTTTTTAACTTCTCTCACTTGATGGATATTTATGAATTTTAAGAATATGATTCAAATATATTCACATCAAAAGAAGAAAAATGTATAGTATATGGAATATGTAGTGGAAGAAGGGTGGAGTGAGGTTGTGCACTTGAAACAAATAAAATTGTATGATATGGGTGATGAGGTGGAAGAAGTAACTTATTAAATTAAATCCCACCAAAAAAAAACAATGATATGTTTTTCCATGATGATATTTAAAATATTTTTCTTATAAGGGATAATGAAGTAGAATAAGTAATTAAGGACTATGATAATGATAAGACCATTTTAGTACATTACAATTATACATATATTTATCTATTAACTTATTAATTAACTAAAAATTATATTATATATTTCGAGTACTATGAATATATTATCATATTTAAATTTATTTTCATGCATTAAGTGTTTAATTTTGAAAAATATAATGTTTTACTCATTTTTAAATATATGTTTTAAAATTTTTATTAATTTTCTTAATTATAATAATATCGATGAATATGATTTTAGCAACTTTAGTAGAATTAATACCTATGGTCTTCAAAATATTATGAATCCTTAAATTTTCCATATAATTCCCTGTATACTGTATCTAGAACTCCCCATGGCTCCATCTCGATGGAATCTAAAAAATCCCCACTCCCCCTTGATTGTATTTGATAAATCCCTAAAAATATATGAAACCCATTATAGTATGATTGTAGGATATATGGTTATGAAGGTGATGTTCATGAATCGAGGGAGTATGTGGTCACAACGGTTACCTCATGAGGATTTAGAGGTTCTAAACTATAGTTATGAATTTTAATGTAAAGAAATTTATTTCATTTTTTGTGTACTAATAATATTTTTTCCAAAATAGATAGATATCTTAATGTCATAGATATAATAATTAATAGTTCAAAAGTGATAAATTTTAATAGCATGAAGATACTGGTACCATTAGATTGTTTTGGGGCTCTAATAGAGGATGTTGGGTGTAACGTCCCCGACCCAGAAGCCACTAAACCAGTGCTCCGAGTCGAGTGGTTACATGACCTTAAGCGCGCCTCCACGTACGCCAAAGGCTACCGACTAGCAGCAGGGGTCTATAAAGTAATGTGTGGAGACTATACGCCTTTTTTATCTAAGAAATCCACGATAAAAAAACAAATAGCAGAAACAATAATAAAAAATCAAAGAGCATGTATAACAACCATTTCTAACCATAAATATGCCCTATCATACTACAAGTGAAAAAGTGTACAAAATCCTAAAATTAAGACAACGGCCAAAATCCCCAAAATGGTCCTGACTCCATGTCCAGATCCTCCACCAAGTGCTACACATATCCACTTGACTATCTAGCAAGGACCCTTGTCCTTCTACTGACCTCCAAACATGTAGTTTGCTCGGGTACCCAACGGTGGCCCGAGCAGGGTATGAGTACAACTCAGTAGGCCACCACCAACAGTGTCTAAAAATTATCCAGTATAAACAGGTAGTGCATTCAAAAGGAAAATGAATGATAAATTCCAAGTAATTATTTAAGGTGTCATTAACCAATTTATAGCCAAAGTCATTACCACTTCCATTACCATTCATTTCACACCAATTGTCACCACTTACCATTTCATCACATTTCCATGGGTTAATCACATACATTATGTTACATGGGTCTAAGGCCAACAATCACCTGCAAGAGGGTAAACACATCGTTATCATATCTCACTAGGACTAAATCCCTCATAGCAACCATATCCTCACCTCGAAACCAAAGTCCAAGTGGATGCAACTGTTAGGAGAATAGACCCTTAGTCCCCATTCCTAACCCATGAATTAGGGTGGAGTTTAGATCCTTAGTCTTTACTCAACCCGTGGGCGTAGATCCTCAAGTCATACCCCACTCTACTAATGCATGTTCAAATTCTTATATATAAGTAACCATCAACCATTCAAACCATTTCCCTCCGACAAACACTATTAAAAACTACCCACATGGGAAACCACATCATGCCTTAACCCATTAACACATTACCATTTCACATCATTTAACCATTCACCCAATTCCCATATATTATGCCTATCTCACTAAGCCTCCAACAGTAAGCCCATAATTTATTCCATTATGGTCTTTAATCAGTTTACACATTAACCCATTTAACCCGTTCATCATTCCCATGAAACACCCATTTAACCCATTCCACTTTAACCCATATGTTATTTCCAAGTCTAGGTGCATCACCTAAATTCTATTCCAAGTTCAACCAATCATGCCAACATATTTATCAAGGGATCCAAAATTCATTACAATAATGTCACTCATTTAATAACAATTCCGAAACTCGGGAAAAGCTGACACATCTCATGGATACACCTAATTAGGTCAAGATAATCACAACACATCCCATGGGGATCGTGAGGGTTTCCATATACCATTTTAAACACCAATATCACCAAATATGCCAAGGTTATCCAAAACATAACTAAGGGAAAATAAGAGCACAACTAAACATGCACAAACACCCAAATAACCATGAGATATCACTTGTATACCACCTACCTTGAAACCGCGGTTGAACGCACACCCAATCGAGTCCTTAGACCTCAATCCAACCAACCTTTAGAGATTAAACCTACAACTCACCCAAAATATAGGGTTTTAGATCTTCATAATGAGAGGAAGAGAAGATACAAACCCTAAACCATGAAGAGAACCAAGGATGAGATTAACCTAACTCAGAGCTTCGATCTGGAACCAACGACATCCAAAATGTCCATGAATCGATGGAGAACCAACCTTGGGATTCTTGGGTCGATTTGGTTCGTCCTAGGGTGAAGAGGGGAGAGTGGAGAGGAAAATACCGTGCGGGGATTAAAAGCCCAGAGTGGTAAACATATAACTTTCCAAACATTATGTGGTCGCACTGTTTAGTTGCACGGTTTGAGAAACCGTGTGATCGCGTATGTCCGGCGGGGGAAGGGTCCACATGGTTTGTCCTGGGCAGACCGCACGGTTTGGTAAACCGTGCGCAGACCGTTTGCTCGCCACTGTCCAGAGGGGGAGGGGTCACACGCTTCCTAGGCCAGCCGCACAGTTTTCCTAGGCCGTGCGCAAACCGTGCGCCCATCCCTATTCTGGCCAGACATCACTTATTTCATTCCCCAAGCCCCCAGAACATCCCCAAAGCCTCTCATACCTTCAGGAAACATTTTAAATGAAAAAGGGATTTATCCCAAAATAGAAAAAAAAAATACCTTTCAAAAAAACGGGATCTTACAGCCTCCCCACCTTATAACGGCTCGTCCTCAAGCCGTCCTTCCAAGCCTCAATGCTCTACCGAAGAGAAATGTTTGGGCCACTGATCCCGCATATCTGATTCCCACTCCCAAGTTTCTTCATGAACTTTCCCATGCTTCCATAGTACTCGCAATATTGGCACAACCATGCCTCGTAAGACCTTTTCACTACGATCCACCACACGAACCATATGATCCTCAAAAGACGCATCAGCCTCAAGCTCCACATCCTCAACATCAACCACGTGAGATGTGTCAGGGTGATACCATCGAAGTTTCCACACATGAAAACACATCATGCATCCCACCATACCACTATAGAAGATCCAATCGGTAAGCCACTGGTCCGATTCTCTCCGCAATCTCAAAAGGTCCCACATACCTGGGTGCCAACTTTCCCTGCTGTCATATCTGACGGTGACCCAACCTTGGTGACACCCGAAGGAACACTTTATCACCCACTCCAAACTCAAGTGGTTTATGCCTCTGATTTGAATATGACTTCTGCCTAGTATGTCCATAGCTATCCACTTTCTAATCAACTTAACTCTCTCAGAAGTCTACTACACAAGACTTGGACCCCACAATTCAGATTCAACGACCTCTAACCAACACAACGGAGATATACATGACCTCTTGTAAAGTGACTAAAACGGCGCCATCTGAATCGTAGCCCGAAACCTATTTTTGTAGGAAAACTTAACTAACGATAGGTGCCTCTCACAAGAACCACCATAGTCCAAGACACAAGCTCTTAACATGTCTTCTGACACATGAATAACACACTCCTACTGACCGTCCGTCTGCGGGTGGAAGGCCGTACTCAAAAACAATTTCCTACCATGCGCCTTCTGCAACCGTTTCCAGAAACATGAGGTGAAACTTGGATCTCGGCCCAAAACTATGGTCCACGACACACCATGAAACCACACTATTTCCCGAAGATACAGCTCACCCAACTGGTCGACTATAAAGGTCTCTTGAATCAGTAAGAAATGAGCCACATTCGTTAACCGATATAGAACCACCCAGATTGCATCATTCTTCTGTGGCATCCTCGGAAGACCCATGAAAAATATACATTGTTAAATCATCCCACTTCCATTTCGGAATGGTCGATGGATGCAACAAACCACATGGGCGTTGGTGCTCGGCCTTCACCTGCTGACAGGTAAGGCACCATGCCACAAAGCCCGCAACTTCCTTCTTCATTCCAGGACACCAAAACATCTTTCAAAGATCATGGTACATCTTGGTCAAACCAGGATGCAATACCCACTTTCTAGGTTTTGGTTGTACATCAAAATTCCTACCAAACACGAATCAAGGGAACAAACTTGCCCCAAAAGCCTTCCTCACTGCAGCCACAACACAACCTGAAAACTCCTCAAGGATTTATCGACTTCAACCGTTCTTACCACGAGAAATTCATAGTGAAAACATAGGTGGAAACACCTAACTCACAACACAAGTAAAATTAACACACAACATCTCATCGTCTGGGGGAAACCAATCGGCACCTCATCGGCCCGATCCTCTGCACAACGCATGACCCAAATCACTTGGTGTCATTTTCTGTTCACCAAACACTAATGGTGACCTAACCCAGTATCACCCAGAGGAAAACACATGACCCTTCCAACAACATTTCCTGAAGATCTCACTCCACATTGTACACCCAATGAAATTCAGAACTCTCAACTACTAAACCCATTAAACTGTTCTAAAGCTCCCTACGAGGGCCAACTCACCCGAACAGTGACCACTCAAGTCCTTCTAACCCAAAACTATGGTCACGTCATCAACTGACCATTTATCCGGTATGGTTCTCTCCACCATTTATAGTTAGTTGGAACCTCCCCCATCAACGAAGGACCATAAGAAATCAACCCAACCTTCCCATTTCCTAACATATTCTATCTTACTGGCCCCAAGCATCCATAGGATCATTACACTGCCTTGGCATCCAGCCGCACTATCACAACCATTGGGAAGACATTCCTACACCATCCATTCGAGGACTAAGATCATTCTGACCTCACATAAGTTCAACTTTTCTTTGAGAGGTTCTTTCTTCTACAACAAAAGCCCGTAGGAGGTCACTCTCGCCTCACCCATTTATGTTTACCATCTCAAGTCAGACCAACCTTAACTAGCTTTCCCCATAACACCCGCCTTCCACTGATGGTACACCACCCCTTTCTCGCCTTCACAAGGTGATTACTAACTTGAAGTCTATCATTATCATTCCACACACCCACTGAGGTCATTTCACGAATTCCAGAAGAATTCATTATCACAGAATTACAACCCTTCAGACTATCATCGACTTCACCCTTGGCATGTCACCACATCACATGGCCAATTTTCACCCATCTACATGACATCCTAAAAGCACACAAGGACGATTGACGCAGGTCTAACCCCAATCTCTGTTGGAGTTATAAGACCCCAAACTCTCTTTCCACAACCTGTTGTAATATCAAACCACATCCTCCCATGACCCAGCACAAATCTCAGAAACTTCACATTGAACGACCCTGAGCTCAAGACAACACTTGGCTCATTTTTCACCACCTCCAAGTCCCACATGCCTCTCCAAGGAACCTGACATGCTCCCCACAGGTTTCTCATTTCTAACATGGTGCCACTACACTATCTCAACGTTATCTCTTCCACATTCATGGCTGATTTATCACTCCCCACCTTAGGAGTGTCGTTACCTTTGCTCACCATGAGGGATTCCAATCACCGCATCTTAAAACTGATCACATACCGAACCCCAAACATAGAAATGGCCATCAACCCTTTTTCCCAAAACAAGGAAACGAAGGTCACCTAGTGCCCATTCTCGGTCTCCAAGAACGGAACCCAAGGCATTGTCAACATTTGACCCATCCCGTGATCCCCACCCTAAGCCATCGAGGGTGTATATCCCATCATCAAACTCAACACATATCATTTCCTTGTGTGTAAACTCCATGATGTCCCTCATCCAAACAAACGCCTTTATATCGCTTGGCGAGAGCCAGAGCTTCTCAACATACCTGGGATGATGTCAAGATGTTGGTCATGCTCATCACTAGATGATGTAGACAAAGAAGTCATCGAGGAACACCACCACCAACTTACCCATTTCTAATGTCAAGCTATGGGACACCATGACCTGCCAGAAATCTCAGGCTTCCCTACTAAATGGGACACATCAACACTTAACCATCACCACTCATGTGAGATCTCTAACTAGGTTCAACCATCGCTCCACAACTAACCCATTCATACTCACAAGTTCGGCCACATGACCTACCCTTACCTCGGTTGTCACCATTGAGCGAGAGTATATAACCATACATTAGCCACCCTTGTCTTTTATATTCAAAACAACTTCCAGACCTCCATTAATCCTCACTCAAATAGGTAATTTATGCATTCAAGCGATACAATCATTCGAAAAAAACCTTACGCCTTATCACAAACACTAGGGTGACCTTATGAAACAACCATGCATAAATAGACCACCAACCTTCCCACTTATCCTTACGTCACAGTACTGCACCACGCAACACTCGATGCCCCACTTTTAAGGTCCAATAAATCCAAATGTGTGACACACACCCAAAAGCACTAGAAGCCTTGTTCAAACTCTCTCATAGGTCACCTTGAAGGTTGAACGATAGCAACTCCCTAAACACACCACCTTGGCCATAGCATGACTGGGAAGGCCTCACAATCCAAGACCAAAATCTCCACTATGGCACTCTCACTTCCCTAAACCATGCATACAAGGGGATAACGTACAACACAAAGGATACCCACATATTCACTCAAACATTCCCATTCCAAACTTCTCATTCACTCGTCACGTTGAAGGAATGATAGACAGAATTTAACCAAAAATGGAAAGATCCCACATGATCAATCCTTAAACAAACCATTCTTCATTCTTTACCCCAACAACCATCATCAGACTTAGAACAAAACCCCCTACCATACTTACCACAATCATGGTCAACATGGGTAACCAACTTACTCAGTCACATGTCCTTTATCAACAGATCTTCAAACCAATTCTTCTTTCACAACCCAGTCATTTCCTCTTAAGAGCATCTCCCATTTCACAACATGTTGAAATCGTCATTTTAACACATTTACACCTTTCATTAGGAAAAATTCATTAACAATTTTACCATCATTGTACAACCCTTTTTCTTTTGGACACCGAATCAACCCTTGCAATTTACCACAACCCAAAACATTAACCCGGTCACAATATTTCTCATTTGATTTCCATTCATTCACCCACTTGTTTTATTTATTCATCTCATCATTTTTTTTTATTTCAGGAAATTCACGATGAATCCTACTTTTCCTGCCTCACACACCCACCCCGTGCATGTTCTTAACACAATTCATGTCACCTATCTCCCTAGGTGCCTACCATGATGCATGAATGAAAACCCTCGTGCTGTTAAGGCCATGATCCAAATATCATAAAACTGTCACATAAAACCACAAGTGCATAATCCAATGGTGAAATATCATCAACTGTAACAAAACACAACCAAGAACAACATTTCCTACCCTGGGTGACTTGGGTTTCCCCCATAACTTGGTTAGATACTCCAAAGCATGAACTCATTATGAAGGCCTAACACATCTTAACCCTTGGGTACCAATCCCAAATAACAAGACTTCAGAGAAGGAGAAGAAAGACCTCCTCTGATACCACTTTTTAACATCCCCGATCCAAAATCCACTAAACCAGTGCTTCGATCCGGGTGGTTACATGACCTTAAACGAACCTCCCCATATGAAAAAGGCCGCTGACTAGCAGCAGGGGTCTATGGAGTAAAGTGGGGAGACTATATGCCCTTTTTATTAGAGTAATCCACAACAGAAATAAACCAAATAGAGGAAACAATAATAAACAAACAAGGAACATGTATAACAACCATTTCCAACCATAAATATTCTGTGTCATACTGTAAGTGAAAAGGTGTACACAATCATAAAAAAAGACAATGGACAAAATCCCCAAAATGGTCCCGACTCTATGTCCGGATCCTCCACCAAGTGTTACCCATATCTACTCGACTATCTAGCAAGGATCCTTGTCCTTATCCTAACATGCAAACATGAATTCTACTCGGGTACCCAATGGCGGCCTGAGCAAGGTGTGACTATAACTCAGTAGGCCATCATCAACAATGTCTACGAATTATCCATTATAAACAGTTAGTGCTTGCAAAAGGAAAATGAATGATAAATTCCAAGTAATTGTTTAAGGTGCCATGAAACAATTCAGAGCCAAAGTCATTACCACTTCCATTACCATTCATTTCACACCAATTATCATCACCTACCATTTCATCAAATTTCCATGGGTTAATCACATACATTATGTTACATGGGTCTAAGGACAATAATCACCTGCAAGAGGGTAAACACATTTAATATGACAACCCTGCTTTTTATTACAACTTAAACAAGATTCATTACATAAAACTTCACTTGATACAACAGAGAAGATCAAGAGGTTTAGTGTCTTTTGGGCTTAGGATCATTACATAAAAACTTAAAACATGAAATACAACATCTTTATTGAAAACTTCCTTTACATGACCACTACATTCCCTCGTACTTATCATTGCGTGGGATAACCTAAGGACATGCATAAGAAATGGGTGATCTATAAAGCCCAGTAAGGGAGAACACATGGAATAACATGAGGAGTACAATACATGTTAGACAATAGGAATATCAATATAGAATAAAAGAAACATGAACATAAAGGCATGATAAAGCATGATAATCATAACATGGAAATGTGGCAACAAAACTTAACATTGAATTAGCATGAGCCAAGCCTCATTGCACATGGAGTATGAGTAAACCCTCATTGCACATGGAGAATGAGTAAACCCTCGTTTCACATTAATTATCATGAGTCGACACTCATTTCACATGACGTATCATGATACAATACTTTACCCAATTCATTGGAGGGCTATAAGGGTGCACCCTTCTTAAACATTTCATTTCATGCATAAGTGTGCCACATGGATCATAAAAAATGGATTCATAAAACATAATCATTTATTCCACGATAAAGGAATGCGTAATTCATACATGAAACTTTATAATCAATAAGTAAATGTGCATAAAGGTGAATACCCTTGATGGAGAAATGGGAATGGTATTCACTACACAATGACATTGGCTTAGAAAACTGGTGCAACTTCGGCAGCGTAACGACGTGACATAAGAATTCATAAAAATAGTTTATGAGAGAGAAAGGGGTTCCTCATCATATTTATGTGTAATGGACAGTAAGGAGGTCATATAGATACATGTCCCAACAATTGAAAAGGAATTTAGATTCATGATACAAATGTATTTCTTGAATGTAAAAGAAGAGAGAGAAGTTCCTTTCTGAATTTCGGCATAGTAACGGGTGTACATGGGAGGCATTTAATGAGAGAGAAAGGGGTATCCCATCATTAAAACAATAAGAGGGAAGTATGGGGGAGGTTTGAAACCATACCCCAACATTCATAATTGGAATTAAAAGGGCAATACAACTTAAAGAAAATTGAAAAAAAAAGAGAAAGGAAGGAAAAAACCCTTACTAGGATGTGTGCTTCCAAATGATAGAGAGAGACTTGTGAGAGGCTTATTGGGAGCTTGGGGAGCCTTGGAAGGATTATAGAGAGAGTAGGGAAGAGCTTGGACGAAATCCAAAGGATTTTAGTGAGGAGGATGTGGGATCTTGGTTGGGTTTATATAGGAAAGGTGAGAGAATTCTTTATTATTTAGGTTTGGGACCCCTTATATTAAATTAATCCAAACCACAAAACATCCCATGGATTTGGCCCATGGTTTCTGGAAAAGGAAAGAGGAAAACATTATTTTACAAGCCCAAGGTCCGAAATTATTAAAATATTAGGGTTTATTATGTGGAGGTGAGTCACACTCCAAAGGAAATTAATTTAAAAAGGAAAAGTGTTGAATATGTCTTGAGGGGTTCATTAATGCTTTGAATAGTAAGTTAAAAAAAACCCAAAACCTAATTATTTTAATGATAAAACATATATTGGCCGAACATAAGGATTATGGTATTTTATTACATCACCATTGGGTCATTATGATGTCATAAAACACATTATATATTTAAATGGTATTTAATTTTTACCCAAAAATTTGACTGTCTAAGAAAATTATTAAAAATTCACCGTGGGATAATTTCGACATCCTGATTCCAGAAATGACATTTATTATATCTAAAAAAATTCTAAATATGTTAATTTTCACTTTTAAAATAAAAACCAACATTTATCGAAAATTCACGGGTTTTGACAGAAATGGCCTTCAAACCTTAATAAAAATTATAATTACATTCATAAATTTATAAGATCATTTATATTTAATAAAAATTAATTTAATATTAATAAGAATATTTTATTAAAATTATATTTTATTCAAAAATCCCTTAATTTAGTAAAATAGATTTCGTAATTAAATAATAATTAAAAACATCATATGTACTTTAAAAACTATTTACAATGTATCAAAAATGACTAGAAATTATATTCATTATTATATACAAAAATAATGTACATGAACATAGTACTACTTATTTGTTACATAACCCCTTAAAATAACCGCATAAGACCTAAGGGTAAGGTGTGAAATGGTGACAGAATCTTGGGGCGGCTCGGATAACATCGCTCGAGTGGTAATTTCAATCAACTTCCACTTTTCCTGTAGACAGTCACGTTTGAGCTTGACATAATCCCGCTCATCTTGGGCTTTGTCAAGGGTGAGGCCCAAAGACTCCACCTCTTTTCCGTGCTCCGAAAAATGGGCTTAGTATGGGGAAATTCTACTGGATGAGGCCATCGCTTCCTTTGTCTGAGTAAAAATTGGGTTCGTTAATGCCTTACATTTATACTAATCATGCGATCACTCTTCAATGACTATATTAACAACGGTAAAAATTCATAGCATAAAACCAATGTAGTTGACATCGTATAAAAACATTTTTCATAAATATACATTTAACTAGATCAAGAGGGATTTTCCATTAATAAATCTTTGGGTCGATATAATATTCCCCCCTTAAGAAATTTCACCCTCGAAATTTTCCATTTCCCACACCAAAACAAATTTGGGTAACTCAGCTTCATCATATCCTCCGACTCCCATGTTGCTTCTTCAAACTTGTGGTTTCTCCACAACACCTTGACGAGGGGCATTGTCTTATTTTGTAGAACTTTTTCTCTACGATCTAAGATCATCACTGGTTGCTCCTCATAAGAAAGATCATCTTCAAATTGTACCACCTCAGAAGAGAGTACAAGTGAAGGGTCCGGTATGTACTTCCTTAAGAGGGATACATGAAAGACATCATGCACCTTGGCCATAGTAGGAGGAAGTTCTAGTCAATAGGCCACAACCCCAAAACGATCAAGAATCTCGAAGGGGCCGATGTACCTTGGACTTAACATCCCTTTCTTTCCAAACCTCATGACCTTCTTCCACGGAGATATGCGTAAAAACACCATGTCTCCAACTTGAAACTCAAGGTCTCATCGACGATTATCTACATAACTCTTCTGTCGACTCTGGGCTGCCTTGATATGCTGCTGAATGGTTTTCACCTTATCCACCATTTCTTCGACCATTTCTGGTCCAAGCAGCTTACATTCACCAACCTCATCCCAACATGCCGGTGTTCTGCACCTTTTCCCATACAGGGCTTCATATGGTGCCATTTGGATGCTCGAGTGGAAACTGTTATTATAAGAGAACTCAACCAGAGGAAGATGTTGATCCCATCCTCCTTTAATGTCCATTGAGCACGCTCTCAACCTATCCTCAAGTGTTTGGATAGTCCTCTCTGATTGGCCATCAGTTTGAGGATGATAGGCCGTACTAAAGTTCAGTTCAGTATTCAGAGCATGTTGAAGACTCTTCCAAAACTTAGAGGTGAATCCTGGATCTCGGTCGGACGCAATAGATAGTGGTACTCCATGAAACGTTACTACTTCCCTAATATATATCTATTCCAGTTGATCCAATGAGAAATCCTCTCGAATAGCAATAAAGTGTGTAGTCGTTGTAAGACGATCCACAACAACCCAGATTGCATTGTTGCCCTTGGATGACCTTGAAAGTCTGGTGACAAAGTCCATTGTGATGTTCTCCCATTTCCATTATGGTATAGGAAATGGTTGCATCATCCCCTTAGACTTCTGCCTCTCTGCCTTCACTTGCTGACACACCAGGCACTTTGGTGTATATTCAGCGATATCCTTCTTCGTATTATCCCACCAAAAGTTTTCTCAGAGATCTCGATACATCTTTGTGTTCCCTGGGTGAATAGAGAAATTTGAACTATGTGCATCATCCAAAAGTTCCTTCTTCAGCTTCGGACTTGATGGAACAAATACTCTTTTCCCAAACCGCACAATTCCTTCTTCATTATCATTAATCTCTAAGGATTTCCCCTTTTTGATAGCTTCCACTTTTTCATGAATTCCCACATCATCCTTTTGAGAATCCTTTTACCTTTCCAAAAGAGATTATTGAGCAATCATTTGTGAAAGGATTGATGATGTTCCCTAATTTATGATTCCCATGACCATCTTCATCAAGTTTAAGAAGATTGGATCCTTCAAAATTCTCACCATTGATAGAATCGCTGGATCCTTTCTACTTAGGGCTTCCGCCACCTTGTTGTCTTTCCCATGGTGGTAATGTATTGAACATTCATAATCCTTGATGAGATCTATCCATCTTCTCTGGCACATATTAATCTCTTTGTGTGTGAATATATATTTAAGGCTCTTGTGGTCAGTATATATCTCACATTTCTCTCCATAAAGATAATGCCGCCAGATTTTCAAGGCAAAGATCACCACCGCCAACTCCAGATCTTGCGTTGGATAGTTTCACTCATGGATTTTCAACTTCCTTGAGGAATAGGATATCACTTTATCATTTTTCATCAGCACACATCCTAAGCCCTTCTTTGAAGAATTACTGAATACAACAAAAAGTTCCCCAGTTGTGGGTAAAGTGAGCACGGGCACAATGATAAGCCTCCTTTTCAACTCCTTGTAGATTTCTTCGCATTCATCACTCCAAGAAAACTTTACTCCCTTTCAAGTTATCTTGGTAAGATGGTTGGACAATTGTGAGAAATTTCTCACAAATCGTCGATAATATCCAGCTAACCCCAAGAAGCTACGGATATCCGTTACCAATGTTGGCCTCAGTCATCCCTCAATTGCATCTATTTTCGAGGGGTCCACAGATATCCCATTGCTTGTGATGATATGGCCCAAGAATTAGACTTCCTTCAACTAGAACTCAAACTTTCTATACTTTGCATAAAGATTCTCCTTGCGCAAAGTCTCTAGTACAGTTCATAAATGCTCCACATGATCCTCCATGGTTTTGGAGTATATTAGAATATCATCTATAAAGACTACCACAAATTTGTCAAGGTAATATCTAAAGACTATATTCATAAAGTCCATGAATATTTCTGGAGCATTGGTGAGTCCGAAAGGCATTACTATGAATTCATAGTGCACGTACCTTGTACGAAAAGCAGTCATGGGGACATCTTCCTTCTTCACCCTTACTTGATAATATCCCGACCGCAAGTCCACCTTGGAGATGTATTGTGATCCTCACAGCTGATCAAACAAGTCATCGATTCTTGGGAGAAGTTACTTGTTCTTTATCGTGATTTTGTTAAGTTTATGGTAATCGATGCAAAGCCGCATTGACCGATCCTTCTTCTTGATGAAGAGGACTAGTGCACCCCATGGTGAAGCACTTGGGCGTATAAACCCTTTATCCAGATTCTCCTATAGTTGTTTCTTCAGATCTTCAAGCTCATCAACAGCCATTCTATATGGATTCTTGGATATTGGTAGCGCCACAGGTATAAGGTCAATTGAGAACTGAAAATCTCTTCTTGGAGGAAGACCAGGCAGTTCCTCGGGAAACACTTCCGCGAATTCCCTCACAATAGGCATTTCTTCAAGGATGGTTTCTTCTTTGGAATCAATCATCTGATCCAGATACGAATTCTCATAGGGCAGTAATATCCATGCATGAGATGATGGAGCTAAAGGAGATTCATCTTCCTCCTGACACTTGTAAAGAATCGGGGATCAATTGTCCATATGGAGTGTGATTTCCCTCTCCCGACAATTTATGTTGGACCTATATAAGGAAATCAAATCCACGCCAAGAATTGCATCAAATTCCACCAAAGGGAGTATGACGAGGTTCTCCGGGAAATTCAATCCACATATTATAACAGGGGAAGACTTATATTCATGGGATGCAATGATTTCCCCATTTTCCGTACTCACAGACATCTTTACTTCCATGATTTGTGGAGGTGTTGGGATTGTTCTACTAAACTGTCGAGATATAAAATAATGCGTAGAAAATGAATCAAAAAGTATGTTCACTATTATTGAATGAATAACTAGCGTACCTGTCACCACTTCTTTGTCGGGGTTCACTTCGGCAGAAGTGGTGGAGAAAGATCTTACTTGTTGTCTTGGAGGTTGTTGGTTGCCTCCGATAACCCTTGGATTAGGGAACTGATTTGCAAAATGACCTGGTTCTTTGAATTTATAGCATTGAACAATGTTTTGAGGTTCAAACGGAGCGTTCCTCTCCTCTGTCAAAGCCGCGGGTCCTTCTTACCAATAGTTAATAGCTAGGTGCCCTTCTCTTCCACACCTGAAGCATTTTCTCATCCCCTTAAGGCAATTTCTAGGGTTCTTCATTCCGCATTTTTGGAAAGTGGGGTGCTGGAACTTTTTAGCATTGTTGGATTCATCCATCGTACCACCAGCATTGAATTCCACCATACGCTTCGTGTCCCCATGATACCCCTGTGATTATCTGATCACCATTTCGACCTTGAGGGCACATCATACAATTTCCTCATAGCTGTCGAAGTCACGGAACACTAATGCTTTCCGCAAGCTAGGCTTCAGCCCGCCAAAGAAGCGGTCAACCTTGCATTCGGGGTTAACGACGAAGCCGAAAGCGTATCGTGAAAGCCATGTGAAGCTTTCCTCGTACACTCCCACAGATTCTTCATCATTTTTCTTGAGGTAAAGGAAGTCCATTTCCATCTTAAGACGGAGGGTGCGCGGAAAATATTTATCAAAAAACATCATCCAAAATTCCTTCCATTCCAAAGCATCGATCTCCTCCTTAGGCTTCGTATTTTTGATCAACGTCCACCATTGATCAGCTTCACCTTCCATACGATAAGCCTCCATGAGAACCTTCTCTTGTTCATAACATTGAAGGATGGAGAAGATCTTTTCAATGGAGTTGATCCATTGTTCAGCGATCATGGGATCAGATGATCCACTAAAAGTAGGAGGCCTTTGTCTCATGAAGCTCTCGATAGCAACATGTTCTTTCTTAGGGGGGGTTGAATGATCCTCTTGACCCGTGTTTCTATTCAAAACTTGAGTTAGCTGAGATAAAATCGTGAAAATTTTTTCGATTCCCGCTCCCATTGGATTGGGCATCTCATTAGTACAGTCATCACACTGCTCTTCAAAACAGTTGTTAGCCCGAGTCCTCCTATTACCGGCCATTGGCTGGAATAAAAGGAAAGTTAGGGGTAACACATAAAAGGGTAATCCAAAGACAAAATTTGATGACTTATAAATAAACATTTATTTCTTTAACTCATGAGTCTATAGGATTGAATCTAGTCTTTTCATGATCTACTTTCTAACATATATTCTTAGGGGCATTTTCCCATTAATAAGGGTTCATACCAAGATTGTGAATTTATCAAAACATATCCCCCCGGAGTGTCATAATCAAGAGTGTAGAAAGGCCCATTGTTGTGCACCAGTTCCCGTTTGAGTCTAGCTCAAAGCGGTGTTTTCGGGTTTTACCCCTAAGATACATTTGTGTCAGCGCCACCTCTACCTGATCGTATCCGGACAAGGAGATATTTGTTTGATAAACCACTTAATTAGTATTTACCATAACTTAGGGATGTTTTTATTACAATTAGTCTTGTATCCAAGGATTTACTAGGGTTTTCTAATCCCAAAAATAACTAAACCTATCCTCTGATACCAACTATGACAACCCTGCTTTTTATTACAACTTAAACAGGATTCATTACATAAAACATCACTTGATACAACAAAGAAGATCGAGCGGTTTAGTGTCTTTGGGGCATAGGATCATTACATAAAAACTTAAAACATGAAATACAACATCTTTATTTAAAACTTCCTTTACATGACCACTACATTCCCTCGTACATAGCATTGCATGGGATAACCTGAGGACATGCATAAGAAAGGGTTGAGCTATATAGCCCAGTAAGGGAGTACACATGGAATAACATGAGGATTACAATACATTTAGACAATAGGCATATCAAAAGAGAATAAAAGAAACATGAACATAAAGGCATGATAAATCATGATAATCATAACATGGAAATGTGGCAACAACACTTAACGTTGAATTAGCAGGAGCCAAGGCTCATTGCACATGGAGCATGAGTAAACCCTCATTGCATATGAAGCACGAGTAAACCCTAGTTGCATTTGAATTAGCATGATTCAACACTCATTTCACATGACGTATCATGATACTATACTTTACCCAATGCATTGGAGCGCTATAAGGGCGCACCCTTCTTAAACATTTCATTTCATGCATAAGTGTGCCACATGGATCATAAAACATGGATTCATAAAAAATAATCATTTATTCCATGATAAAGGAATGTGGAATTCATACATGAAACTTTATAATCAATAAGTATATTTGCATAAAGGAGAATACCCTTGATAGAGAAATGGGCATGGTATTCACTACACAATGACATTGGCTTAGAAAATCGGTGTGACTTCGGCAGCGTAACAACGTGACATATGAATTCATAGAAATGGTTGATGGGAGAGAAAGGGGTTACTCATCATATTTACATGTAATGGACAGTAAGGAGTTCATATAGATACATGTCCCAACAATTTAAAAGGAATTTAGATTCATGATAAAAAAGTATTTCTTGAATGTAAAAGAAGAGAGAGAAGTTCCTTTCGAAATTTCGACATTGTAACGGGTGTACATCGGAGGAATTTAATGAGAGATAAAGGGGTCTCCCATCATTAATACAATTATAGGGCAGTATGTGGGAGGTTAAAAACCATACCCCAACATTAATAATTGTAATTAAAAGTGTAATACAACTTAAAGAAAATTGACAAAAAAGAGAAAGGAAGAAAAAAACCCTTACTTGGAAGTGTGCTCCCAAAGGCAAGAGAGAGGCTTGTGAGAGGCTTCTTGGGAGGTTAGGGAACCTTGGAAGGATTCTAGAGAGAGTAGGGAAGAGATTGGAAGAACTCCGAAGGATGTTAGCGAGGAAGAAGTGGCATCTTGGGTGGGTTTATATAGGAAAGGTGAGAGAATTCTTTATTATTTAGGTTTGGGACCCCTTATATTAAATTAATCCAAACCACAAACCATCCCATGGTTTTTGCCCATGTTTTCTGGAAAATGAAAGAGGAAAAAAATATTTTACAAGCCCAAGGTCCTAACTTATTAAAATATTACGGTTACTTATGTGGAGGTGAGTCACACTCCCATGAAAATTAATTTAAAAAGGAAAAGTGTTGAATATGTCTTGAGGGGTTCATTAATGCTTTGAAGAGTAAGTCAAACAAACCCAAAACCTAATTATTTTAATGATAAAACATATATTGGAAGAACATAAGGATTATGGTATTTTATTACATCACCATTGGGTCATTATGATATCATAAAACACATTATATATTTAAATGGTATTTGATTTTTACCTAAAAATTTGACGGTCTCAGAAAATTATGAAAAATTCACCGTTGGATAATTTCGATGTCCTGATTCCAGAAATGACATTTATTTTATCTAAAAAAATTCTAAATATGTTAATTTTCACTTTTAAAATAAAAACCTACATTTATAAAAAATTCACTGGTTTTGACAGAAATAGCTTTCAAACCTTAATAAAAATTTTAATTGCATTCATAAATTTATAAGATCATTTATATTTAATATAAATTAATTTAATATTAATAATAATAGTTTATTAAAATATTATTTAATTCAAAAATCCCTTAATTTAGTAAAATAGATTTCTTAATTAAATAATAATTAAAAACACGATAGGTTTTTTAAAAACTATTTACAATGTATCAAAAATGACTAGAAATTATATTCATTATTATATACAAAAATAATATACCTGAACATAGTACTACTTATTTGTTACATAACCCCTTAAAACAGCCGCATAAGACCTAAGGGTAAGGTGTGCAATGGTGACAGACTCTTGGGGTGGCTCGGATAACATCGCTCGAGTGGTAATTTCAATAAACTTCCACTTTTCCCGTAGACGGTCATGTTCGAGCTTAACATAATGAAGCTCATCTTGGGATTGGTCAAGGACGAAGCCCAAAGATGCCACCTCTTTTCCAAGCTCTGACAAATGGGCTTCGTATGGGACAATTCTACTGGATGAGGCCATCGCTTCCTTTGTCTGAGTAAAAATTGGGTTTGTTAAAGCCTTACATTTATACTAATCACGTGATCACTGTTCAACGGCTATATTAACAATGGTCAAAATTCTTAACATAAAACCAAAGAATTTGATATCTTATAAAATCATTTTTCATAAATAGACATTTAACTGGATCAAGAGGGATTTTCCATTAATGAATCTTTGGGTCGTTACATTTAACCCATTCCACATTAACCCTTAGGTTATTTCTAAGATTAGGTGCATAACCTAACTTCTATTCCAATTTCAACCAATTATGCCAACATATTTATCAGGGGCCCTATAATTCATTACAACAAGGTCACTCGTTTAATAACAATTTCGAAACCCGGGAAAAGCTGGCACATCCCCTGGATGGCCCTAATTATGTCAAGACAATCTCAACACATCCCACGGAGATTGTGAGGGTTTCTATTTACCATTTTAGACAACAATATCATCAAATATGCCAAGGTTATCCAAAACATAACCAAGGAAAAACAAGAGCACAACTAAACATGCACAAACACCCAAATAACCATGGGATATCACTTTTAGAACACCTAACTAAAAACTGCGGCTGAACACACACTCAATCGAGTCCTTAGACATCAATACGAACAAAATTTAGAGCTTAAACCAACAACTCAACCAAAATATAGGGTTTTAGAGCTACGGAATGAGAGAAAGAGAAGATACAAACCCTAAACCACGAAGAGAACCATGGATGGGATTAGCCTTTCGCGGAGCTTTGATCTACAACCAACGACATCCAAAATGGCCAAAGATCAATGTAGAACCACCCTTGCGAAGCTTGGGTCGATTTCGTTCATCCTATGGTGAAGAGGGGAGAGTGGAGAGGAAAATCCCGAGTGGGATTTAAAATCTTGGAGTGGAAAATTTGCAATTTTCAAACTTTAAGTGGCTGCACGGTCTAGCCTCATGGTTTGACAAACCATGCAAAAACCATGCACTCACGTCTATACAGAGGGGGAAGGGTCTGCACAGTTTGGGCTAGGCAGACCGCACAGTTTGGAAAACTGTGCGCAGACCGTTCGCTATCCACTGTCTGGAGGAGGAGGGGTTGCACACTTCCTGGGCCGGCCGCACAGTTTTCCTAGGCCGTGTGCAAACCGTGCGCCCTACCCTGTCTTGGCCATACTTCCCTTATTTATTGCCCCGAGCCCCTAGACCATCCCCAAAGCATCTCATACCTTCGGTAAACATCTTAAAGCACAAAAACAAGGTATTTAACCCAAAAAACAACGAAAAGTTACCTTTTAAAAAATGGTAACTTACATTGGGGGAATAATTAGTTAGATTTTAAGCTGGTTGCCTTGTGATACAATGGTGCTTCCCATTACTTATTATGGTTAGAGAGATATTCCTATGACTTAGAAGAATGAGGACTTTAATTCCAGGAGTAAATTAATTTTAATAAATTAATTATCAATGATTAAATTAAATATCATTACGTAATAAAATTATGATAATTTGGATAAATTATTTTTATAGATGTTCTTCTATTTTACGATGAATGATGTTATAAAAAATAAATAGATGTTAAAAAATTTGGGTATGAAATAGGAAGATTTTAAATATATAATTTGTAATAATATCAATGATACATCGTTGACTATTCCACATATATATGAAAAAGTCCATATTGGTGTAGCTTAAGAGAAACAGAACATTTTTTATGATAATTATCACCATCAGAAGCATAAGATGATGAATGATATATTATCATATTAATAAAATTTTATAAATAAATTTAAAATAGTCATTAAATTAGTTGTTACTTATTACATAAAGCATCTAATAAAAATGCATTAAGAAGATAGAAACATATCAACCATCACTCATCTAGTTTAAAATGTTTCTCCTGAAAATGATTTACCATGGTAATGTTTTAATTAATTAAATTATTTAAATGTAATATATTATGTGTTTGTTATATTAAAATATTGAATTTTATCTTTTTCAAACATACAAATAATTTAGGGTGACATATTTCTCAAGTATAGGTTTGTCTAGATGTCAATAACAAATTTTATGGAAATTATGTGAATGATTATTCCAAATAAGTTGGGGTCAAAAAAATTATATTTATGCATATTTATAAATTTTTATCTAACATTAAATGTAAATGTTATTTTATTGGAAGGTAAGAAAAATAGAATTGTGTGATTCCCACCCAAATCACTCACTCTGTCTCCTAGGATTATCTTATTGACCATGTCATAGTGAAAGAGAAACTAGGTCATGTGAATGGGATTGGTCTATGACCATCCCTATCAGATATCATTGAAAGGTAATTAGAGTCATTTTATATGACCACATATTTTCAAAGTTGTAGTTATACACTCCCAATTCAAGATTGAGAGAATTATTTATAATGAAAATAAAAAATTCGGAATAGGGGATCATAATCAAGTAACATGTGAGTCATATAAAAATTCAAGATATGAAGGTCATCACTCTATAAAATGCATTAGATGAATTATATCAATCCATGAATGGAAATATTATTTTTGATATTTCTTAAATGTTTGGATGGAGTTAGTAGGTAACATTACAAATTTCAAATTCATTTTGAATACTAATGTTTATTACTATATGTTTGTCTATATATATACATAAATTTATTTAATATTCAAAAAAATTATAACGTAGAAATTGGAAGAGGTGGTTGGAGATGGAGAAAATTTCTACTCATCCGAAGACAAATATAAATAAAATTTATTCTGAACATCGTTATGGTTATATGTTATGTATTGGTAAACTGATTAACATTAATTTGTTATGTTTTATTTAATATAATATTCTGTAGTTTGATTTTTTTGACAGTATATGGATCTATCTATGTACGTTTTCATTTGGTAGTGTATGTTTCCATTTGGTGTTGTATATCAAAATTGATATATATATTAATATATATATATATATATTAGCATTGTATAAGATAATGGTGGCTTGAACATACTCTAATAATGTTTTGTTATTATGTTGGTGGCTTAAACCGCATTGTGATGGAAGAAAAGAAAAAGAAAACCACTAAGATAAATATATAACCTCCACCAAATTTTTATTTTATTAAATTTTCATAAGACTACCACACAAATTTTTCACAAAATTTATATTAATAACATATATCATGAAAGTATATATTAATTTCCACGAGAAATTTTACTGGTCATTTAAACCGTTATAAGATCTTAGAAACTCCCTGAAAGTTACCCTTTTTTATATACAATAGTATAGAAGCTCCGGAAATGGGTATTTTGGTAAGCACAAATATGAGGAACAAAGTCAACCCACAACATAATGCAGGGACATACATGCCAAAATATGAAAAATAGAGCGGTCATATTTTAAATGTGAATTTCAGAAGGTATTTAATTAGATAAATTTCCCTTTAAAAAATGGGCAGGCTCTCACATTCCATGTTCAAATTTTTTATGTCTAAGATAATATTAATTTTAAGGAAGAGAAAAATGTTAGTGGATGATGTATGATTTAACTAGATGAAAATTTAATTATTATTTATTAACCTAACAAAAGATCAAGAGTTCATGGATAATGAAATGGATAGTGAAAATAAAAAATTGGTGGTATGAGAATAAATATTGATGTGGCCACATTATGGTACGCCCATGGTGGTAATTTTAATGAAACTAGATACATTTCTGAGGCATATACCCAATAAATAAAAACAACCTATATGTTCATGGATGTTATCTAAGGTCTAAAATGTGGATTGTTATTTCATGGAACACATATTGGTGTGATAATAAATTCCATATATAAATTTGATAGGTTAGAACAAACCATGATATAGTATACATTGAAAAACTTTTCAGATCATTTTAGAGGAGATTGAATTGAAGTAGTATGAAACACATCAGGGTGATTTTGTAAATTTACTTGATCATTTTATAACACATAGGATACTCATAATTAATATTTAATGTTAGATGAAAAAATCACCCATTAAAAAGTGTTCTTAAATGATACAAAGGATCAAAACTAGGAGACAATATTTAAAAGAAGCTGTGAATTTGAATTTGAAATACAAATTCTTATTCAAATTATTTTAAGGAATTTTTATATGTGATATTATGTTAATAGTGGTATTAAAATAATTAATGTAAGAAATAATGTAATGATATCATGGAAGATAAGTGTGTACGGAAGAGGATGGTGATAATGATAGTGAAATCCTATAAATGTTTTCAGGCAGTAAACTTAGCATGTTCTTTTATTTTCTTCTTTCGTGGGTGAGTCCTAACTTGTTTCATTAGTTTAATTTGGTTTTATTTAGAAAAAATGGTTTAGAGTAAGGTATTGATTCTTTTTTAATAGTTATAGTGGTGTTCTAGATGGTTTATATAGGTGTATACTTGAACCTATAGCGAGAATAGCTACATGTAGTCCATTGACTTGAAAGTGATGGACAAAAATCAACAGAGACAGAGAGATGGTAGTGAGGATTACCTATTGGAATCCCAATATCCAGTATTTGGAAGACCACTATCTAGTTTATGGGATGTACAGAGGCGTATGAATTCTGCCTACTCCACGGATAGGTTAGTGGCTTCCAACAACTGGACGATGATATTCTGGGATAATGAAGTTAAGGGAAATCACATATTTCTACCACACGGGACACATGTTATAATTATAAATTAATCATTATCAACCCAAATTTATCTAATTGATCTTAGACACTCTCTTGGGGTATGTTTGGAACTCTCAAATCAATTTCCTTTTTGGATCAATGAACCTTTAAAACCAGTTCTCATAATTCGGTAAGTTGATATTCGTTTTAGTCATAGATCATTCTCCTCGTACAATTAATCTTATTTGTGTATAATATTTGGCATTATCAATGACGATAATTTTTAGGCTCATAGTTATATTATTGTTCCTTATAGATCCATTATGGAATTAAGGGGCCTTGATCTTATCTAATAACTTTATGAAGTGCTGATCATGAATTGTGGTGGTATGCGACCTCTTTGGCCTTCTTTGGTCCATTTCATGCCAATTTAGAGATTTATGATCATGAATTCATGTTCAAGGATCTATTTTTGATTTCTATGGCCCTTAACTAATATTTCTTTATAGTGAACTATGGGTGTGTTAATTACTTGTTTTTTAAGGTAAGTATTTTTGTAACATTTTTTTATCTTGAGAACCTTGATTACTTGAAATTTTTGATAGATTTATTAAATTATTTAATATAAAGAGAAATTTTTTGGTAAAAGGTGATGGTTTTGAATATATATTTTTTTCAAAATAAAATTACCCTTTTGATGTGGTTTATAAAAATGGTTTTAAAAGTAATAATATTATGGTTTCAAAGATGAAAACACCTAGGATTATTATAATGTGTTAAACTTCGATGTGATATATTATGAGGTAGGGATCCATACATAAGGATGAACTCTTTTCCCCTAGACCCGTTCCACTAGAGAAATGTCTATACCGGGTTTCCTAAGCTAGGGAAAGGAGTCACCCTCATGTGTGTCACCTTATTCTATAGATATAACACCCAAATATTTAATAGTATGATTCTTCTTAAATAAATTCAATTTATTTGATAGCTTACATTTTATGAAAAACCGATCTTTAATGAACCAGAAAAAACTATTATATATTAAAATGACCCTCCGAATAGTCATGTGACCATTGAGAATAGTAATGTGGAATTAGAATAATAACCACACCTATGAATTTATAAACAAAATTTAGGTATCAAATTAATGAAAATATGATATATTAATATAATAGAATAATTAAATAAATGTATTAACAAATATAAGTTATGTGTTGGTATTTTTGTGATACGTTAATTTTTTTATAATTATATAACTAATATAATTATTTTGAGGAAAATTTATTTTCATAAAATAAATTCATAAATTAATATTTTTTATATTATAATAAAAATATTATTTTTATGAGACCATAATTAATTTTCCATAGTGTCGTAAAATCAATCGTACTATTAAAATAGATATTCTTCGAATAAATGATGATTTTAATTAAAAAATAAATTTCTCATATTTATAAAAATATTTTAATAAAATGGAGTCAATATTTGAAATATAAGAATATAAAAATGTTTAGGGCGATTTTTTCGGGATTTTTCTAAAAAAGTTGAATTTTCAGTGGGTAGTCAAATACAATAATTTATGGAATTTAACTTAATAAGTAAATAAATGAATTATTGAGTCATTACTGATATATTGAAGAGTAAAGAACCCATTAGTTCGAACTCTTATGTACTGGTTACAGTACATAGTCACAAGAATCCACACTATTGATAGTCTTCATCCAAAATAATAAACTAATGTATAAAATAATCTAAAACACATCTCTCTCCTACCCTATAAATGACACCCCTCACCACCCATTATCCTCACACCTAATAAGACATGATTATTAACTAAATTATTACCAATTCCATTCCCAATCTTGTTCCCCATGTCCAAGGCCTACTGGTCTTACCAAAAGGCCAAATCCAATAGTCTTAAGGAGGTTCCCAAGGAGACAATATTCAAAAGTTAAAATAATTCTTCTTTATCTTTTATTTTATTTTCTATTCATATTATCTAATAAACTCATCTTTTAAATAGTAGCATGGTATCGCTAGTATAATATATATACCATAACCTTTTAATGGAATATTCATCATCGAATCTATTCTCCTCTTATATTAATTCTAAAAATGAAAACATCATCCTTGAGGTATCGATTCACCGCCATCATGGAGGATGAGTTTTTTTCATTAATTACATCAATACTAATTATAAAAATATTTTAATTTTTTTATAAAATTATAATATGTGTATTATAAATTATTTAATTTTTTGGTACTAGTATATAAACTTAATATTAAATAAAATGATGCATGTCTGTGATGGTCATAAAACTGTCTAAATAAACTAATTATTTTTCATTAACATTTTATCTAATAAATCATCTGCATACCATATAACCAAATAGTATATGATAAAAATTTAAAATAATTAAATTTTATTAATATCATTCCATTCCACTTATTCTATTTTTCATTCATTTGAAAAGATCTACAATAATTATACACAGGGGATCCAACGATAAAACCTTGAAACGAATGCTATGAGAACAGAGAATTTAAAAATTACTATTTGTAATATCCATAAATGAACATAATAAAAATATATTAAATCAAATATTTCTCTAATAATTTTTAAATTATGTATTTATTTAATCTAATATTATTATTTAGGACATAAAGTAAAAGTACAAAATGATTTCACACATAAATTATGTGACTTTATCTCAATCTACATTTCATTGAGACTAACTTCGTATATCTCATCTAATAATTTTTATGAAATTTATCTACAACCCATTTGAGAACATTTTCATTTTAAATTATATATCTCTTAAATATCAATATTTAATTTATCAAGGATACGACTATTGTGTAAGTCATATACCATTTTTTTGACTTCTAGTGTTTGCATTGAATTTTATTTTATCAATAAGGAAATTATATTAAATCCATATATTTTTCTCAATATAAATATTAATTGATAAGTTATATTAATTTAATGAAATTGATTTATAATTTAAATATTTAATGAATTATTTGGACATGAATACATGGGGGGGTTCTGGTTATAGATAGCCACACAATGCATTGACAGTTCTCATAAGACTAAAAAGTTAGCAACAAGCCCTTTGTGTTTGTTTCCAAGAAAAATAAAATGGGTTTCTACCCTAGACTGAAACATTTTTTTGAATGTTATTAACAGTAGTGGTTCATTTCCCAGACACATTATGTCTAATAATTGACAATAACCTCCATTTATTATTCCGTTATTAATATTCAAGATATTTTCTCTATGAAAAAGTCAATGGATACATTTTCATTATCAGTTTATTGATGAAATGGAATGTTTTTTTAGTTATTCTATATTAGATATGATTCACATTTTTTATTCATGTGTATATTGTATGTAACCCTTACTAAAAATTTGATCTCATTCTATTATTTTTTTCCTTCACTAGTTTATGATGATGAAATCATTGAATATGTGTCAAGGATGTAGTTTATTTTCCTTTGTTATGTTATATGATTAATTAACTATGTAATAAGGGAACCATGTTTGTATCTTGTTCTTTATGGATAATAAAATGATTAATACATGGTGATGTGATCAATTTTATCAATTTCATTATAATAAAATAACCCTTGACTCTAGGATTCTGGGTTCGAGGTTGTTAAAATTGGTATCAGAACAGGTTTAGTAAAAAATGTGAACTAGATGTTAAATAAACACGATAATTATTATAATTCATTATAGATAATTTCATGGCTATATACTGATTATGATTACGAGTTAACTTAGTGTGCGATATTATTTAGTGATGGTTCCTAATAGAAGAGAGGTAAACACTATGTGCACATAATATATAGATTTCCCCACTAATCAAACCGACAAAGTTGCTGTTAGAGATGAGAAGATCACAAGAATATTAGGTTAGATTTCTCAGGGTATGATGAATAACCATGCTACACCTACGTTGAACCATTTCATGTGGAAGAATCCCCCATATTTTAGTGGAGTTACTAATCCCATGTAAAATTAGAAATAGATCATGTCCACTTTAAATATATTTCCGGAATTGAAATGTAATGAAAGTGAATAAGCAGTACTAGTGGTCTATTGCCTCTAGGGTGATGCTGATCATTGGTGGTAATTTTTCTTTAATACTAAAAAGGAAGATGAAATATAAGTTGTGGTTTAATGACAAGGTATTTTGATAACAATGAAAATTTTAAATAATCAAATAATAATAAGGGAACAATTTAGTTCTGATTATATGAAACTTATGGAAGGAAACATCTTTATAAATGCTTTAAAGTCATGTGAGTTTGTTATAAATGTGGCGAAAAGGGTTATCAAGATAAATAATTCAACGGGAAGAATCAAATAAATTATTTTCAATGATTAAACTTTAAATAAATGGTGAATTCATCAAACCAATTTCTTATGTGACAAGGACATCTACCAAAGTAGATGTGAAGGGGAGATGGCCATGCTTATATGATCACTACAACTGATGTAGAAGTACCCAATGATGTGGTGGATGGAACATTAATCCTATCTTTAAATTTAAACAATTTTATTTGATTATCTGTCATAACACTCTTCTATATCTACCCAATTATCCAAGAAAAATAGATATTTCTATTTTGATTTAATAAGGGAGTTGTCAGTCGAAACTCTTAACTGAAGTCTCATTGAAACAAAGATGTGTCGAGTAGTCCCCTTTATGCAATATAAACATTCATTATTTGATAAACTTATCATAAACCTATGGTTTAATTTGATATAATCTTTCGTATGAACTGGATATCAAAATATGATTTGAAAATTTATTTCAAGAAGAAGGAAATTACGATTTATAAAGAATATGTAGAATTACATTTCTTAATAGCTAGAGATTCATCATCTAATTCTAATCTATATCAACCCATAGTAGGTCTATTGAATTTAATTTTTGGGGACGAAGATAAAAAAAAATATAGATATGAATAAGGTAATATTTAAATAAAGGATTCACGTATTTTACAAGAATACAATGATGTATTTTTCATGGAATTACCTAGACCCCCCAGAGAAAGTGGTTTATTTTACCATTGATTTAATCACTAATAAAAATCAAATATCGATTAATCCCTATATAATAGACTCTATGAAATTAGTTTATCTAATGAAACAACTAGATTAGTTATGTAATCATGTATTTGTTCTCCCTAGTGTTTCTCCATTGGGAATCCCCTATTGTCATTATTAAGAAGAAATATAGATCAATGGGGTTGTGAATTGACTAAAGATAAATCAATGATATTATAATAACGAACAAATATCCTATTCCTTACATTGATGATTTTGTTATCAAATTCATAAAGATCAATATTTTACAAAGGTCGAAATTCATTTTATGTATCATCAATTGGGATTAAAGATGGAATAAATTTCAAAAGCACCTTCTTGTATGAGGTATAGACATTATGAGTTTACCGTAATTTCATTTGTATTGACTAGTTCTCCCCCAATTATTATATATCCAATGAAAAAAATATTAAATAAATTTCTTGAAATTTTTTATGGTATTCATTGATGATATTATGTTATATTCTAAAATATATGAAGACTATGTGAATCAATTTTAGATCATTCTTGAGAATCTCATAAGGAAAGAGATATATTATAAATTTAGAAAGTTTTAATTATAGGTTCATGATATTACTTTTCATGAACATATTTTCAATAATGATCGAATATAATTTGATCTTCCAAAGAAAATGTCAACCCAAAAATGGCACACACCAATTCACATAACCGAGGTGTATATTTTCACTGGTTTAGCTGGTTACTATAGATATTTAATTTAGAATTTGTCATGATTCTAGAACAAATTAACCCATATCACATGTAAAGGGGTTATGTTCATATGGAAAAAAGAATATGATGATGGTTTTGAAGAATTTAAGAGAATATTAGTCATTTGTAAGATTTTGACTTTAGCATCCAGAAATGATGGTGTGATGCATCAACGAAAGGAACGAGTTGTGTACTTGAAAAATGATAAAGATTTTTCATAGGAATCAAGGATCATGATGACTGATGAAAAAAATTATCCAACTAATGATCTTGATTTAGTAGTGGAAAGAGATTCTATGAATATATGGAGACAGTATCTTTATGGAGAAACATGTGAGATATATATGGATTAAAAGAGTTTGAAATAAATCTTTACACATAGAGAACTCTACATGAGGAAAAATGATGGCTAGAGTTAGTCATAGATTATTATTTCTAAATACAAAACCATATAGGAAAATAAAATAATGTAGTAAATACATTAAATAGGAAATATCATGAACATAGGACCCAAAGGAGAATTTATAAAGATCCTATATTCATGGATGTAGTAAATATGGATATGGGAATTGTTATGTGAGGATAAAAATCACTAGTAGTTCAAATGATTGTGAAACTATATTTATTAGAAATTATAAAAGATCTCAATATAATATTGATAAGTTTTTTTAACAAATTTAATGATTTTAAGGATGGCTGATTGGAAGACTACCTATTTTATGATGGAATTATAAAGGTTGGGAAGAGTTTATGTGATCCATAAATACCAGATCTAAAAATATAACTATTAGATGATTCTCTTAGCTCAAAATTATTTATAAAACCTAGTGTTACCATGATTTATAAAGATATGGAGGAATATTTATTGTGGGATAATATGAAGTGGTAAATTTATAACAATTTTTCAAGATGTCTAGTTTATTAATAAGTGAAGGCCAAGAGAAAACATCATATAAGATTAATGAAACCTTTACCTATTTCAATGTTGAGGTGGGATAAAATTATTTCGGACTTCATCTCTATATTAAAAAATACCCCCAAGAAAGGAATATATGAAATGGGTCATTTTTGATTGCCTTACAAAATCATGACATTTTAATGCTATAAGAAGAGGGATACCTCTTGGTCACCAAGAAAGAGTCTATATTAATGAATTTGTAAGAATTCATGGTGAGCCTATATTGATTGTGTCTGATCTAGATCCCCATTTTACATAAAAAATTATAGAATATTCTTCAGAAATATTTGGATACTGATCTTCATATAAGGATTTCTTATCACCCTCAAATTGATGGAAATTCTGGCATAACTATTCAAACATTATAAGAATTGTTTATATCATGCTAACATTACATTAAAGGTATTTGGTATCATTATTTTTCTTTTATAGTGTTTTCCTATAATTATAGTCTCTATTCATGTATTCAAATTACCCCATATGAAGAATTATACAGAAGGAGATGTCATACACTAAAATGTTGGGATGATGTTGGTGAGATGAAACTTAAAGGCCCAAATCTTATTGATTAGAAATTGACAAAGGTAAAAATTATTCATCCTCATATTAAAGCATCTCAATGTAGAATAAAGAGTCATGATGACATCCATAGAAATGATTAGGAATTTGAATTGGGAGATCAAGTCTTTAAAAAAGTTTCCATATGGAAGGGTTTCACAAGATTTCATATGAAAGGTAAACTGAACCCCATGTACATTATACCATTAAAAATCTTGGAAATAATTGGCTCTTTACCTTATAGATTTGTAATAGCACTGTTATCTCCAATGTTCATGATGTTTTCCCCATATCAATGTTAAAGAAGTATATATCAGACCCAACACATGTACTTACTAATGAAATAGTGGAATTGGGACTTGATGTTTCTTACCAGGAAGATCATATTGATATTAATATCACCAGAGAGAATGTATTGAAAAAAAATGTGACTTGACTAGTAAAAGTTCTTTCGAGGAACCATAAAATTGAAGAATCAATGTGGAATATTGAGGATGTTTCCAAGAAGAACAACCCTCATCTGTTTAGAAGGAAATACTCATGAAACATTTCAAGGATTAAATTTTCATAGAGGGAAGAATATAACACCCCAATATTTTATTATATGTATCTTTTTAATTATATTAAATTTATTCAATAACAAACATTGCATGCAACACTTAGGTTAAACAAACTATGATATACTACCAAATAGTAACATGACCTTTGGAATAGTAAAGTGACACTTAGGAATGGAGACGTGGAAATTAGAATAATAACATTAGATATTAAATTATAAATAAATTTTAGGTGTCTCATAAATTAAAATATGAAATATTTATATCATAGAATAAGTAAATAAATATTTTAAATAATATAAATTATGTATCGGTAGTTTTGTGAAACATAAATATTTATTTACAATTTTATAATTAATATAATGGTTTAAAAAAATTATTTTCATAAAATATATTCATTAATTAAAATCTTGTTGTATTATAATTATAATATAGTTTTATGAGACATTAATTTTTGTAAAATTGGTTATAATATTAAAATCGATATTTTTGAATAAATGATGATTTTAATTAAAAATTAAATTTGTCATATTTTAAAATTTATCTTCATAAAATGGAGTCCATTTTTATAATCTAAAAATAAAAAAATGGTTAGGTTGAAATATTTTAATTATTATAAAATAAATTATTTTTTGATGGATAGTGAAATATGTTAATTTATGGTATTTAACATTACATTAAAATAAATGAATTATTAAGTCCTATATTATGTATGGATGAAGAAATCACCCATTATTTCACACTCACATACACTAGTTATGGTACATAGTGATAGGAATAAACAGTATTGATAGTCTTGAGCAAAAATAATAAAATAATGAATCAACTAATCAAAAAACACCCCCACCTCCCCTATAAATACCTCACCTAACCAGTCCTTCTCCTCACACCTTCTAAGCAGTTAATATTGTCTAAATCCTACCTAATATTTTTCTTAAGACTCTTCCCCACATAAAATACCTAATTTTATTACCAAAATACCAAATCCAAGTATCTTAAAGATGTTCCCAAGGATACAATATTCAAGAGGTAAAATACTCCTTTCTATTTTATTTTCTTTTTTTTTCTTAATATCTACTCACCTCCTCTTATCCTAAGTGTCATGGTAAATACATGATTAAAATATATGATAGAATTATATTGTGTTAATTGAATAATCATCATCAAATCGCTTCTCCTCTTTATTTAATTCTAAAAATGAAAACATCATATGTGATGTGTCAGTTCAGCGCCTTTGTGGATGACAAGTTTTTTTTCATTTCCATCTTCAAGGATGGTAATAAAACACCTTCATTGGTTAAAAAAGATTACAATATGGGTATTCCAACATATTTAATATTTTGGAATCATTATATAAATACAAAATTAAATACAATGTTACTATTTAGTGATGGTTATAAAACATTCCAAAATAAACTGGTCATTTTCCTTTAACATTTTATCTAACGATTCATCCTCATAACATATAACCAAATAATATATGAAGAAAATTTAAAATCACTTATCTATTAAATTATAATTCCATTACAATTATGGAGTTTTTATTCCATTTTACAGGAACTCCCATAATTATACATAAGGGAACCAAACATAAAACCATGAAACAATGTTCCCATAACAGTGATGTTAAACATTATAAATCATCAAAATAGATATAAATAGACTTAAAATATTATAATAAATCAAATATTTGATTAATTTGTTCATAATTAAGTAATGAATGAATATAAATTTATTATATAGGAGATTAAATTTATGTGTGGAATGCTTTCAGATATAAGGTAAGGGACTTAGTCTCATTCTCTATTTCATCGAGATTTACTTGGTTTTCTGCACCAAATCATTTTCATGTTGTGTATCTAGTACCCTTTTGAGATAATTTTTCATTTGAAATTATATTATGCTTAAATATACATATTTATTGAATAATTTATTTTATTATTGTCTAATTTTTATACCATTTTTTATTTGTTTTTTCACATAGAATTTTATTTTATTAACTAAGAAATAATATAAAATTCTAATATTTTACTCAATATGGATATTAATTGAAAAGGAATATTTATTTCAGGATTTTAATAAATCAATTATATGTTTTATAAATTATCTGGACATGAAAACATGGGTGGGATCGATAATAGATAGCCCCATGAAACATCAATAGGTTCCGTGAGGAAAAACTTTTAGTGATAAACCCTTCATGTTTGTTTCCTAAAAGAGTTAGATAGTTTTCTACCCTTGGACATAAACCATCTTGTGAATGTTCATGATGTTAGTGGTTCATGTTCCAGATACATGATGTATAATAAATATTAATTCCCTTCATTTAGTATTTGTTCATTACTATTCCTATGATTTTCACTATGAAAAAAATATATGGATGCATTTTCATTTTCATTTTATTAATTAAATGGATTATGTTTTCCATTTATGAAATATTTATTATTTTTAAATTATTTTTTATCAATGTTTCTACTCTATGAAATCATTTCTGAGAATTTTAGATCACCCTTTTATTTTTTTCTTTCCCTGGGTTATTAAGATTAATTCTTTGAATAATTGTTAAGGAATCTTTTAATTTTCTTTTGTTAAGTTATATGATTAATTTCCAATGTAATAAGGGAAACAAGTATGCATTGAATTAATTAAGATAACTAAAAAGATAGATAATCGGTGATGTGACCTCTTGTATATTTTCCATTGTAATAAAATAACCATTGCATCTAGGCTACTGGGGTTGGGTTTTTTATAGTATACTTGTTTTTCTAGGTTAATGTGCACACCAGGTGTCGTACTGATTACTAAAATGTAAATAGGAACCTCATCGACCTGTAATTTTTTGTAATAATTGAACAATTTTTTATATTGGTTCCCTTTAAAATGTTATAATATTATTTATACTATAATTATTAGAAATACCAATATATTATCATGATTTTATATATTGTAAAAGTAGTGGTTTATCCATACATTATGTTAAACTGTTTCCCATGGATTATCTGAAATTACCCATGAATAAATAGTATATTTTATAATTTTTTTTATGAAACACTTGGTTGGATCCTAATAAGATATTTTGATCACACCCTCCCTATAACATTTGGTGCATGTAGATATAGTTATATCTAATTATGGTAAGGGAAATGTTATATTGAGAGGTAGTGAATTTGATCTTGAATATAGTGTGAGAGTCTGGAGGTGACATCTTCTCATACAAAGATTGGTTTCCTGTTTTTTTAGTAACTTTATAGTTTTTATGTATCTTGAATTTTTTTTTCTGATTAATGGATATATATGATACTATCTTTTATTTCAATTCAAAAATTTTCATTTTATTTATTTCCATAATTATGTTATTTGAAGAAAATTATTCCAAAGGTAGTTATTGATGCCTAGAACCTTTTATCAAACCTGTAGGGTTTTAGAACACCTTTTAGGCCATATAAATGATAATTCATGTTAGGGATTGTTTGGGTAACCTGGGTCAGTTCATGGAAAATTTCTATTAGAGAGCAGTTTGTCATTTTAGTTACTGGTATACATGTTTGAAATTTCTTGGGAGACAACATATGATAATTTTGAGTTTTAAGGGGCATGATGGGAGTGGGTTCATGAACCTCTATCATCATGATAAGCCTTTAGTTACAAATAATTTTTGGTAATTATGTCTTTTAGGATATAGATATTTTTAATCATAGTCCCTATTTTTCATATTTCAGGGTAATCCTGGGGTTTTATGCTTTTATAAACTACAATTGATTCTTGGATCTCAAGATATCATTTCTCATAGACTTTTAATGTGATTTATCTTTACCCTAAATAAGACTTATAATTTTTCTTTAGTTGCGTGATTCAGATGAATCATGATAGAGAAATGGTCAGGTTGATTAGGATTTTATTGAAGCAGTGGTGCACATGGTCTCAGTTATGGACTAAGGTATGGTACCTTACCTTATTCATGATAGAGTAACAGAATGATGAACATATGGGGATATGACTAAGGCTCTATCATTTTTTAACCAAAATACCCCATACTTCTAAATAATTAATAATCTTCAAGTGTTGGAGGATTGGTTATGAAATAATAAGTGGATTTTTAAATTCTAGGAGACTCTTGACTCATTCAATGTAAATTTATTCATCTTTAATATGGAATGTTCGAGAACAAGGTGGTGGGACATGTTTTTGCTATAAAAACCATGAGATATTAGAGTAGAAGGACATAAAGGCCATATTCCTCTAGAAGTTCTACATAGAATCTATGACTATATAAAAATAAATTGATTATATCAATATTGAAAAATGAGATCAATTTATGATGTAATATGCGAATTGTTCTGTTGATCTATACATGTTTTCATCAAAGATTGTGAATAATGAGAAGATAAATATAACATCCATATCCTTTTACACAAATTTTTATATTATTTTAGAATAAATAAAAATGAAATAAAAACCAATGATGAAAATTTCTAGTGTCTTTGGAAGATTATATTCATAATTAGAAGGCATGAAATAATAACATTTTTATTTAATCTTCATTATATGACCCAAACATAATTTTAGCCCTTAAATATACATAGGATAACCAGTGGAATACATAAACAAGTAGATGAGATAAAATACCAATAAGAGAATAAACAAATGAATAAATCATCACACATGGGTTAAAAGGCATAACATGATGACATAAAAAAGACGAGGAACATGAATAAACAAAATTAAACATAACATGTAGAACATATGATCATATAATTATATGATCACAGTAATTTAGAAAAACCATAAAATATATCATAAGAATGAGTTAAGGATAACTTCCATGATTATTTAACATGGAGGAGCATGAGTCAAGTCTAACTAACAAGGCCATTGCACATAGAGGACCATGTCCCATAAAGGAATAAATTTTACTCCATATCCCAACATGTCGTATCATGAGACTAATCATTACACAATGATAATAAAACTATCTTGTCACACTAACCAAAACATTTTTATTAATATTTGTACCACATGAAGAATCAATTATAAGGGTAACCCATTGAAATTATTGGGTATCATAATCATGTCACATGGCATAAATATTTTGAATATCAAAATGGTGTTGATGAAAGAAAGAATTTAAACGATACATGGATATTATTAATGTAAATTAGGTATATATAATTATATTTTATGTCAAATATAACTGAAAACATATAAAAATAGTGTTTATGAAACATTATAAATGACTAATTTTAGTTTTATTTAATGAAAAATTAAATAGAATTTAAACGGAAAAGGAATACTCTTTTATATAAAAACATAAATGAACCAAGATAGATTCTCATGAAGAAATTATTTATTTATAAGAATAATAGAGGATTAAAATATATTATTGATGGTACTTGAAAATGGGAGGGAATTGTGAAGTCCCATTTAATCGGGCTTGTCTTTCTGAAGGAAATGAGAAGATACCCATATAAAACATATATTTTACCATCAAAGAAAAAATAATTGAGATAAGTACATTGGTTTTTAACATTATCATAGAATTTCGGAGGATTATATAAAAATATTAAAGAATTACATTGGTGTAATTATAGAGAAATCACAACCTAAAAAAATGATGGAGGTTAAATGAGAATCCCATACCTTATGACCGAAAGTGTTCTACACTTGCACTTAATTTCATAGATAAAGAAATTAGATTCATGAATAATTTATTTCAGAACTATTAAATATGAAATGAATTTATTAGGATTTTATTATGTTCATTTATGTCCTTTCAATGATTTATAATATTCAATTTCATCGTTTGGGAGTGTTTATTTCCTTCTTTTTCAAGATTGGTTCAGTTGTCTACATGTATAAAAGATCATGTAAAATGAGAATAGTTAAACATAATTAAAATTATATGTTATTAATGAACATTCAGAATATTTAATGGTATTATATATAATTTTGTTTCCAGATTTGAGGATGATTCACTATATAAAACATTAATGATAACCATTTAGATCATTTCAGTAGTCTTTCCATCATCATGAACTAGTATTGTTTTATTATTTAATATTATGTATTTATGTTAGTTAAATAAGAAAAAAATAAGTTTTAAAATAAATGAATTTTTTTTTCAATAACTATAACGGTTTTATGACCATCCAATACGGATTTATTAGATATCAAAAAATCATCTTCCATGAAGGTGGTGAATTGACACCTCACGGACAATGGTTTTATTTCTAGAAGAAAATGAGGAGGGACGATTATTGATGGTGGATATAACAATAAAAGAATAAAATTATAGTATATAAATGATAATCTATTAATAATTCCAATTTATTATAAAGATGTGAGAATAGGATAAGAAAATAAAGGAAGTTGATATGGAATTAAAAGGAAATGAAATATAGCTTTACCTGTTGAACTTCTTCTCCTTGAGAACCTCCTTAGAGAAAAGGTTTTGGTATATTGTTTTGATAAAAGGATATTGGCAGTGGGGGGAGATACTTGGTAGGGGATTAAGAAGAGTCTAAAAAACATTCAAGGATTTTTTGGCATGAGGAGAAGGGGTGGTGTTTATAGTGGGAGGAGAGGAGGGTTTTTGATAATTTTATTCATATGTTTTTTTATTTGGGATCAAGACTGTGAATATGGTTGATTATGGTGAAAATATGAAGTAACTAGAGAATGTGGGTTCAATATAGTGGCCTATTACATCATCCATGAATCAACCATGACACAAAAATTCGTGTATTTGTAGAAAATATTAAATACCAAAAATTATTGTATTTCAATATTAAGTAAAAATTATCTTATTTTAGAAAAATCCCTAAAATTCACCCTAAATTATTTCTAAATTTAGAATTCAAAGATGTAATACATTCTATAAAAACAATTTTTCAAATAGGAAAAAATTAGTTTTTAAATAAAAACATAATTTACATGAAAATAACAATTGTAAAATTATAATTGATTTTGTGACACTTTGAAAAATTAATTAATGTCTCATAGAATTATCTTATAATAATAAGACAAAATAATATTAATTTATGAATATTATTTAGGAAAATATATTTATTTTTAAATCGTTATATTAATTATAAATGTTCAAATAAAAAATTATGCTTCACAAAAATATCAATACATAAGTTATCATTTTTAAAGACTATTTAATTATTGTAAGATATTAATATATAATTTTATATATATATAAGATACTTAAATTTTATTTATACTTTCATAGTTGAGATTATTATTCTATTAGATGGTTTACTATTCTAAATGGTCACATTACTATTCCCAAGGTCCTGTTACTATTCCATTGGTTTAGCTTCCTTAATTTCTAACATACCAATTATTTCATACATTATTAATTTTAAAAGATTGTATTTTGTTCTCAATGTGATTCTCTATGGTCTATACAATATGATATAATTATAATATGGGAAATTCTATTGATACAATTATGTGTTATTACATTATTCCCCCCTTATGAAATTTATCCCTCAAAATATTACATCACATTCTATGTTGAAAATAGTTTGGGTTACATATCCTTCATAGTTTCCTCCAATTACCATTTTTCCTCTTTATACTTATTGTTCTGATATAGTACTTTTACCAAGTGAGAAATCTTGTTACATAGAACATTATCTTGATCGCCCAATATTTTCACTAGTTTCTCCTTATAAGAGATATCATTATATAATTTTACCACCTTTGAATTGAGTACATGTGAGGGATCTAGTATCAACTTCATCAAGAGGGATATATAGAAATAATCATATACTTGAGTCATGTTAGATGGAAGTGCTAGTCGATTAGCCAAAGCTCTTACATCATCAAGAATCTCAAAGGGAGGATGCACTTGGGACTCAACTTTACATTCCTACCAAATATCATAATCCTCTTTCTTAGAGATATAAAGATTAATTCCATGTCTTAAACCTCAATCTCTATGCCACATCAAAAATTTTCTACATAGCTATTCTATTGACATTGGGGTGCCTTGATTTATTAGTAAATGGTTTCAACATTTTCTACTATTTCATTGACCATCTATGGTCTTATAATCTAACGTTCACTAACTTCATCCCATCATGTTAGTGTTCGGTATATTTTCCCATAAATGGTTTCATTTGGATCCATTTGGATTCTTGAGTGAAAATTGTTTTTGAAAGAGAACTCGACCAGAGGTAGATCTTTGTCCCATCCTCCTTTGATTTCCAAATAACACTCTCTCAACATGTATTCTAGTTTAGTAACAATTCTATCATATTATCCATCAATTTGAGGATGATAGGTCATATGGATGTTCATATCAGTGTTTAGAAAATAATGGAGACTTTTCCAGATCATTGAGGTGAATCGCGAACCTCAATCAGATACAATCGATAGTGGTACTCCATTTAAACTGACCACTTATTGTATGTATATCCGTGCATGTCGATCTAGTGAGAAGTCCTCTTTAATTGTGATAAATTGAGCTATCATTGTAAGATGATCCATAACAACCCATATAGTATTATTTCCTATGAAAGTCTTCTAATGTCTGGTGATAATGTATATGGTGGGTTTTACCCATTTCTATGTTGGTCTGTGTAATGGTTTCATAATACATTTATAATTTCATTATGAAGACTTCAATTTTTTAAATACCAGGCACTATGATGTATATTCAGTGATCTCCATCTTCATATTTCTCCACAGATAGTTCTTTTAGAGATATTGATACATATTTGTTCTCCCTGGGTGATTAGAGAAGGCTGAGCTATGTGCATCATTCAGAAGCCTTCTATTTATATCTGGATTAGATGTTACACATAAAAGGGACCCAAATAGTATGACAGATTTTAATAATTTTTTAACTCATAGGATTTCCTATTTCAAATCTATTCCACCCTTTTCTGGATTTCCTCATCATTTCATTGAGCATACATTATTTTCTCTATAAGGGATTGTTGAGAAATCAATTGAGAAAATATTGATGATGTTCCTCCCTTGATGATTTCCATGTCAATTATTAGAAAATATAAAAATATTAGATCATTCTCAATTCTCATCATTGATAATGCTGCATGATCTTTTCTACATAGAGAATCTTCCACCTTATTATCCATACCAGGATGGTAGTGGATTGATCAGTCAAAATCATGTATGATCTCTAACCAAATTCAATGGAATATATTAAGATACTTCTATGTGAATATATATTTGAGGCTCTTATAATCTGTATAAAACTCACACTTCTCCCTATAGAGATAATGCTGCTAGATTTTCAATGCAAAGATCATAGCTTTAAACTCCAGATCAAATATGGGATTGTTTTGGTAATGAATTCTCAACTTCTTTGAGTCATAAGATATCACATTATCGATTTTCATCAGTAAATATCATGAGACCTTATTTAAAGCATATCTACATACCACAAAGAGTTCACCACTTGTTTGAAGTGTGATCACTTGTGTGGTGATGAGCCTCTTTTTTTAATATTTTGAAGTAGTCTACACATTCACTGGTATAGATAAACATAACTCCCTTCTACTTTAATGTGGTTAGTTGGTTTGAAAATCATTGGAATTTCTTCACAAATCATCAATAACACCAAGCTAGACCAAGTAAACTAAAGATATCCATTGAAAATATTGGCATAATCCACTCTTCAATGGCCTTTTTCTTAGAAGGGTCCACAAATATACCTTTGCTAGTGATAACATTCCCCAAGAATTATTTTTACTGCATCTAAAACTCACATTTACTTTACTTTTCAAATAGTTTCGCCCTTCACAATGTTTTTATCATAGTATTCAATTTCTTCTCATGATCTTCAATTATTTTGGAGTATATCATAATATAATAAATAAAGATTACCACAAATTTTTCAAGGTAATATTTAATGTCTCTATTCATTATGTCCATGACAATTTTTTGGGCATTACAAAGTCCATAGGGAATCACTATGAAATCATAGTGTCCAATAATCATCTGGAAGACACCATTGGAAATAGCTTTCTTCTTCACATTTAATTGGTGATATCTCGACCAAATGTCCACCTTATATAAATAATTGGACAAACTTAGTTGATTGAACAAGTAATCTATATATGGAAGAATAAACATTTTATTTATAATTATTTTGTTGAGATCATGATAATGAATGCATGGGTGAATTGACCCATCCTGCTTCTTGACAAAGATAGCTGCTGCACCCCATTGTGAAGCACGCAGGCATATAAAACCCTTGTGCAGATTCTCTTGTAACTACTTCTTCGGTTCCACTAATGAAATGGAGGTCATTCTATAAGGTTTATTTGAAATAAGAATAGATATACAAATAATTTTTTTTAGAAATCAACATATTGGTCAGGAGGAAGACTAGACAATTCCTCAGGGAACACATTAGTGTATTCCCTCACAATGGTCTGGTATTTGATAATGATTCTCCCAGTTGTATCAATAATTTGAGATAGATAATATTGATCACCGGGAAAAAATATCCAAAATTGAAATGATGATTTTTAAGGGGAATCATGTTCATCCTTACACTTTACAGAATAGTAGGATTTATTTTGGGATGTGAAGAGTGATATCCCTTTCCTAAATGTTGATATTGAATTTAAATAAATATAACCAATTTATTCCCTAATATAGATTCCAAATCCACCAAATAATGTAAGACAATATTTTTTGGGAGGTCCAGTCTACAAGCATTAACTAGGGAGGAGTTATTTACTCTTGATTCAATAATTTCCACATTTTTCATTCTCCTAGATAACCTGACAACTATATTTTGAGGTGGTGTTTGAATAGTTATACTAGATTTTCAATATTTGAAAGAATGTGTAGAACCATCATCAAATAGTACGTAAAATATTCTTGAATGAAAAACTAGTGTACCTGTCCCCACATCATTTTTGGGTTCCTCCTTAAAAGTAGTGATAGTATATGACCTTCCTTGTTTTCAGGGAGGTTTTTATTGTTGATTTCCTATAAGTACACTTGGATTAGGGAATTCATTTAAAAAATTCCCATGATACTTGAAGTTGAAAAACTAAATCATAATATTATTTTTGTTCTGTACCTCCTTTCTTCCTCAACATTTTTCATCTTCTTCATATACATTTGAAAATTATTATCCAGATTCCTTCTCTTCGATATTTTAAGAATCTCCTAGTTCCCTTTATATAGTTCCAAGTATAATTATTCCCAAAACATTGACATATTGGATGCTGATTTTTCTTTACATGATGGTATTAATCTATTGATCCTCTAGTATTAAAATCCATTTTATAGTTTTTATATTTAGGCACATGAGACCACTGAGAGTCTGTGGTCATCAATTCAACCATAGAGGAACCACAAAAAAAATCCTCATAGATATCAATGGCTTAAATTGCCAATGATTTTTGTAGGCTCATCTTTATTCTTCTAAATAAGTGATTCACTATTCTTTTAGTGATTATGATAATGTATAAGGAGTATCATTAAAGTCTTGTGATGTTTTATTCATATACCCAGATAGAATTATCTTCATTTTTATTAACTCCAAAGAACAACCATTCCACCTTATGCTGGAGATTTCAAGGAAAATATTTATTGAAAAATTTTATATTTAAATCTTCCTATTCTATGGAATCAATTTTTTCATTAGAATTCATGTCCTTGATTAGTGTCAACCCCAATAAAAATGATAAACCACCAACAAAGATTTCCCTTCTTCTGAGAACTGAATAATATAGAAAATATTCTCAATGAAGGTAATTTGTTGCTCTATGAGGTGGATATTAGATTATCCACTAAACCTGGGCAGCCTTTTTCACATAAAATATTTGGTTATAACTTTTTATTTTTTGGAGAAAGCGGGTATTCCACATGATTTAAGTTATTATTAAAAAAATTCATCTAGTTGTGCTAGTAATTTCATGAAATTTTGAGATCTCGTCGCCATCATATTCGGAATTTAATTAGGGAAATCATCACATTTCCTATAAAATTGCTTTTTTCCAGGGGTTATTCTATTGAAATCCATTAAAAAATAAATATAATATATTAGTGTGGAATTTAATACTTAGAAAATAAACATATAAAAAAATTAAACATAGATGGATTGACTTGTAAACAAAAAGTATATCCTATATTGTTATTCTATAAGATTCAATATAAGTTATCCATGGTGATAGAATTATCCCTATGGTTCTTACTAAAGTATTTTCCTAATCGCCAAAAAAACTAAAAATTTATCTTATAACAACTATAACATCCTTATCCTTTTACAGAAATTATTAAACAATTTTAAGCATAATTAACCATGTAATACAAACCAAGGATGAAAAATTATAGTGTCTTTGGAAGATTAGATACATAATTATAAAGTTTGAAATAAGAACACCTTTATTTAATCATCATAATGAGATTATAACTTCCTATGATCCATTAAATATTTATAGGATAACCTGGGGAATACATGAAAAAACGGGTGATCTTAAAACCTAGTAAGGGAATAAACATAAGAATAAATCATAAAACATGGTTTATAAGGCATAACATGATTATATAAAAAAAGGAAAGAAACATGAATAAACATAAGGAATAATAAAATGCAGAACATGTGATCATATAATCATATAATCATTGGAATGTTGAAATAATATACAACATGATATAAGAATGATTGAAGAGGAACAACCAAGACCATTGCACATGGAGGAGCATGGGTCATGGGTAACTACCCATACAATTGCATATAGTGGAATAAATCCCATAAATGAATCAGGTTTTCTCCCTATCCCAACATGATGTCTCATAAGACTAAATACTATCTAATTAATTGGAGAACTATCTAGGAACATCAATCATAACATTTTCATGCATATGTTTTCCCTAGTATTCCAGAGGTTCAGATGGAACCTAGATGCCTAGAAAAGGTTGATGGTTTTCTAGTGGTCGAATAATGAACTTCATGAAGATGATTCTTATCAAAGGAACTATCTTGTGGCATTATTTGGTTGGGATAATCCTTCCATTGAATTTTTTAGGTTTATTTTGGATTCCTAGGGAATTCATCAACCGAAGCTATGGGAGAGCTGTTTAAGCCAGCATTTTTCAACCATCAGTTTAGCAAACACGATGTTGTGGATTCTGGGGATATAGAGATCTTGTGCTATGATTTTTGGTGATTATAAGTCTCATGTTCATCTTAGTAATGTCATTATCATGTGAATTCCTACTAGGAATTTATTTTGTTAAAACATCCCATCCTTTTACTTCTGTTGTAGAATCCTTCTATTCTAAAGGCCATGGGTGACTCACTAAGAAGTTTTCTTGGCTCTGATGTGAATATTAATTGTCTTCTTGATGAAGAAGATCCATCTATTTGTGTGTAGATGAACTTGGTGACGAATTTACATACTCATACCTTGATTCGGTCCTTGAATGAGTTTAAATTGTGGAAACAGTTGGTGTATCAATTTTTACCTAGATTTTTATTTGTTTGTGGAATTCAAGGGCATCTGATGGAGTCATGTAGAATGATGTAGGATAGGTCTTGGATCAATGGTTCTCCTGGTGAGACAATGGTTTTGGGTTATTAAACATCCTCCTTCGTGACATTTTTTGGTGATAGGGTTTTGGTCTGTGATGATGATGACACTATATTTGGGTAAAAATCCATCATACTTTGCAACAACTTGTGGTGACAAGCCATCGTCATCGGTGGTGGCAGAAGAGGTCATCAATGTCATTGAAGAGGTCCTTTCAAATTTGAATTATGAGGGCTATGTTCTAACCAAAATGTTTAAAACTATGGGTGTAGAGTATGTGGGATATATTTTTTCAGGCGATAGACCACCTCATACATCAACTTATGACATTTCCAGTCAGACATCTCCCTTTAAAAAAATGGATCCTTCAATGATAGAGGCGACACCAATATATGATTGGGGACAGGGTGACCTTTCTCATTTTAAACCATTTATATATAGGGAACTTTATCCTTCTACTCATAGTTTTAATATCTCTATGCTTCTTTCTCTAGAAGAATTAAGAAAGGTATTGTTTCCTACCAATCGTATTCCTAAGTATATCTGGTGATTACTCATAGGAAGGCTTTGTTGGAAGGTGTGGTGTGGATGTTTTGATCCTTCAAAATCTCTCCTCGATGAATTATTCCCCTTTCTATTTTCCAAGTAGGGTATGATGTGAGTTCTCCTCCAATTCCATAGCCTAATAGATTCTCACTTTTAGAGGATTAAGATAGCCATTTTAATAAGAATACCCTTTATCAAAATAATGTATGTTTGATTGGGGGTTTCTCCATCCTAGTTACACGTTCTATGTCATAGGAAGCTTTTATGATCCTTTTATGTTAAAAAATAGGTACTTCTGTTTTGAAGGAAAAAACATTTCCTTTTAATGATGTTTTTGATCATCTAGAAATCATTAGGATTGGAGGCACCTTCATAGTGTACCTTCTTTGCCCATGAGTCCACAAAATTAGAGGTTTCAATCATGGTCATTGTTGAACCTAAGAAGACCCAAGTAATATTATGTTTTTTTTCGAAGAAATTTTGTTTCAGTAGTTACATGCATGATTATATTGAATATAATAATATCTGGGTTTGTTGGAAAGGAAACACGTAAGTGGACTTGAATAATGCTAGGACTCAATGTATCTTAGTGAAGATAAATTTTAAATGTCTGTAATTTATTTTTTTGCTTCGTTTATTCTAGTGGTGAACCACAAGGAAGACATTTTATCTAGGAGTTTTTGGACTCTTTGGATTCACTCAATATTCCCTGGTTCATTGGAGGTGATTTTAATATAATTTTTTATATCTCTAAATGTGTGGAGGATCTATTATCACTAATAATTGAATTTTTGATTTAAAAGACATTCTTACACATATGGGATTCTTGGAATTGTGTTTTAGAGGGTGAAAATACACTTGTTGCAACAACCACAAGGGTTATTGTCATATCTAGAGCTGTCTTGATAGATGCCTTTCTATCCTGCAAGGTGTGTACTACTTCTTATGGTATTCAGTTTTCCACCTGAATCGTTCTTTGTCTAATCTTTCTCCAATTATGGTGGAGTTAAGAAGATTAGATGTTGAGAACCAACCTTTCTTGTACTCTTCAAACTGGCATCTTATTGATGGTTTTAGGAAAATGATGTATAAATCGTGGGAGAAAGTGGAAGAATAGATAGCCCTAGTTTGTCTATTAAAGTGTCTTAGGTATATAAAAAATGATATCCATGTTTGGATAGAAAAAAATATAAATGTGGAAAAAAATGTGGAGGTAATTCAAGCATATTATGATAGATTGAATGGTGAACTTTAGAATAGATAGGATGAGGTGAGTTTTATGATCATTTGTGATAAACACACCTTTTTAGGGAGAAGCTGGTGGAGATCGAGATGTCCTATAATTAGAGATCGAGAAAAAAATGGTTGAAAGTGGGAGACTACAAAAGTGCTTATTTCCAGGCCTTCTTAAAGGAAGGGAAGAATATGGGGGTAAATCATAGACTTGATAAAGGGTCTTACACTTGAGATGTGAATGTGGTGGGGAGTTTGGCCTCAGAGCATTTTGAAATGGTTATGGTGGGAGATGTCTATAACAAAGATATCATTTTGGGGTTGAATTAGGATGAGGATGATTTTATGGGATATTTACTAAGGATGGTAGAAGGTTTGAATAATGACACATTAATCATTATGCCTCATGGGGGAAGATATTCGGGATACTATTCCCTACATGGTTCTACACAATTTACTGGGTCCAGATGGATTTCTGATGGAATATCTATGTGTATTCTTGGGATATTGTGGGGGTTCATGTGATTTAAGATATTCAAGATTTTTTGCGGTGTTTCTCTTAATAGAAGTACATGTTCATCTATTGTGGTAATTATTCTAAAGGTCAATGAACCATCAATCCATAGTCATTATAGGCCTATTTTATTTTATAATATTTCTTATAAAATCCCTGATAGTATTATTTCTAGAGAATTGAATGATGTTTTTCCTCAAACAATCTCTTAGGAATAACATGGTTTTGTGAAACGTCATAACATTCATGTGGTAATTTCTATTTCAAAATAATTGGTGGAAGACATCAATAAAAGATATATAGGATCTTATTTTATTATTCAGATTGATATGGACAAGGCCCATGATAAACATTAATGGACTATCATTATCCATTCTATAAAGAGGTTTTGGTTCAATGAATGGTTTTATGATCTATACTTCAGGTGTTACTCTTCTCCATGGCTCTCTATTACCATGATGGGGTAGGGTTTTATCTTCTTCAAAAGTGTGTGGGGAGTGGGACAGAGGGTTTATTTGTCTCCCAACATCATAATTTTTGTTCAGTATTCCTTGTCTAGAAATTTAAATAGATATATGGGCGATAGAAGGATTTTGTAGTTCAAGAATTATGGGGATGTGGTCATATCACACCTCTTGTTTTTTTATGATATTCTTATTTTCATAAATACAAGTTGGATAAATCTTTGTAGCCTCATGAAAGTTATGTCTAACTATGGTGATTTATGTGGTAAAATTGTTTACCCTAGGAAAATTAATTCCTTTATCTCCATTAAATTCTCTAATAGAAGATGTAGGGATATTCAAGACATTCTGGGTATCAAAAGGAAAAAACTCCAAATGATTTATCTAGGGACCCAAATTCCAAATGGGTGCATTAATAAATCATTATTTTATGATGTTATTAACCAAATTATGGGGAGTATTTTAAACTAAAAAAATAATTTTTTTTCTTTTAGAGGGGTGGTCACCTTAATCAATAGTTTTTAAACCTCCATACCAATGCATATCCATGAAAACATAGATCCTCCTAAAGGGATGAGTGATAAGATGGAGAATATCTTGATAATTTTTTTGTGGGGTGACAATAATATGTGTTATTTACACCGGGCTTCTTGGACATGCATGGTGAGACTGGTTTGGAGGGTGTATTGGTTTCCAGGATGTGGCTGAATCCATGTAGTCTGTGAAGGAACATCTTTTATGGGATGTTATTGATTGGGATTCACGTTGGGATAAATTATTCTGAGGTAGATATAGAAATCACTGAGAGGATTGGGAAAGACAAAGGCCCAGGCTCTCAAACCTAGAAAGATGCTTTGTTTTCCAGGTAGATATTCTGCATAAGGCTATACATAAGATTATAGAGGGAGGATACCTCAATATATGGAAGGAAAAATGAGTTGGCATAAATATTATATTCCTAAGATGTTTGGTTTCAAATATGTATTTCAAGGAGGTGAGCATCCATCTAGCTCTATTAGTGGCTATTCAGAATAGTAAGAAGATTTAATTCTTTAAAATAATTATAATTAATGAAGATGTTGATAACTGTTTCTTCCCATGTTTGAGTTTTTGTAAATTTAATGAATGTTATTTTAGATTGATGATATATCTGTATTCTATTCATGGTGTTTGGGATTCTTGATTATGGTGCACTGAGATCCCCACAAGAATGAATTTCCATTTCTGGAGGGTGATAAATCAAGTGATATCATTGGATAATAACATTAAAAATATGTGTGTTTCTATGAATTATCTTTTAATTTGTTCTGATTAAAATCAACCAGAGTCTGTTCTTCATCTATTTATCAAAAGAGACTGGTTGGCTAGTCTTTGGTCATCTGTGGGCCAGAAGAGGCTCCTCACCTATGTGGTTGTTTCCATGAAAGCCTTTATTCTCGACTAGTTTTGAGGTTTAGAATGTAATGAAATGGTGTCTAAGATCTATAGTATCATCTTCACATCCATATTTTAGACTCTCTTGGAGGCTACACACAACATGAGGATGGGTACACATCATTCGATCTTCTAAATGTAGTTAAAAATGAAGTATTTGGTTTTTGACTTGGGTACATTGATTAAAGGAGGTCAGAAGTCAAAGAAGTTGTGTAGTTTTATTCAATAGAACGATTGTTTTAGCGGCTACACATGGTCATTGGGTTAGATGGAAACCACCATTATATGGAAATGAACTCAACATAGATGACTCCTACATGAATGGTAAAATTAGAGGGGGTGGTCTACTCAGAGAAACCGATGGTTTAGTTATCAATTATTTAGTTCCTTTTATTTTCTGGGGAATTCCATGAGCATGGAGGTAAGAACGTTGCACTCTGGTGTAATTCTTTGCAAATGTTTTTGTCTATTGATAACTGATATTGAGTCGGACCCCGAGGTGTTGGTGCATACTCTACGAGGGAATATTTCCCCTCTATGGGTGATAATTTATCTCTTTGTAAGATTTTCAACATAGTCTAATCAAGGGATATTTATCCACCATTATTGGAGGGCGGCCAACTTCGCAGAAGATGCACTTTCTATAGTTGGAAGTGTTGAGGATTCCCTCATCATTTTCAACAGTTTGGGTTTTCTGCTGCTTGAATGTAAGATCATTGTCCATGGGGATCCCCTTGTGATGAACCACATTAGACCCCCTTAGTTGTATTATTTTGATCTATTGTGGGTCTTTTCCCATCCTATAATAATAAAAATCAATTTTCATTTATATGTGAAAAACGTAAAAAGTGTGTATAAGAAACATTAAAAATTAAACATTTTAGTGCGATTTAAAGGAAAATTTAAAATGAATTTAATGCGGAAAAGGCATAATCTATTATATAATAAAAAAATGAACTAAGATACATTTTTATGATAAAATGATTTCTTTTAGAAGATTAATGGGGTATTAAATCATATTATTGATGGTACTTTAAAATTTATTGGAAATTGGGATGTTCACATTAATTGGTCTTGGTTTTGAGGCGAAATTGACAATTGAACCTTATAGACAATGTATTTTACCCTAAAAGAAAGAAGAATTAAGATAGGTAAATATTTTTTGAAACTAAACATTTAATTTAAGAGGATATAATAATCATAAATAATAATTAAATTTTTGTAAATAGAGAGAAAGTGAAACCCAATAGAAATATGAAGGTTCAGAGTGAATCCATTACCATTGGTTCGAAAGTGTTCTGCACTAGAAATTAATGACCTGGATAAGGATATTAGATTCATTAATAATTTAATTAAAAAAATTAAAAAAAAATTTAGTATAATTTAATTAAGTACATTTATGTACTTTTTGATGAGTTATAAGATTCACTTTCATCGTTCGAGAGTGTTTTTTTCCTTGGATTTCACTGTTTGTTCCCAAGTATACATGTATATAAGATCCTGTAAAATGGGAATAGTTATCCAAATTTGAAATAATATGTTATTAATGATCATATTGAATACTAAATCATCTTATATGTCAATTTTTAGATATAATGATGATTCATTTGATTAAACGTTAGTGATGACCACTAAGAACATTTTTTGTGGTTTTTCGATCACCACTAACTAGTTTTGTTCAATGATTTAATATTATGTATATAAGTTAGTTAAAATATAGGTTATGAAATAAATTTTAGAATTTTCTTCAACATTTATAATTATTTAATGATCAAACTTGAATGATGTATTAGAAAATGAAAAATCATCATCCACGAAGGTGGTGAATCGACACCTCACAGACGATGTTTTCATTTCTTGAAAGAACGGGGATGAGAAAAGAATTGATGGTGGATATACCAAAGACATAATGACATTCTAGTATATAAAATATAATTTATTTATGATTCCAATTTTGGATAAGGAGGTGAGTATAGGATAATAAAAGTAATGAATTAGAAAATTAAATAAAAGGAAATGAAATGGGATTTTACCTCCTGAACTTCTTCCCCTTGAGAACATCTATAAGGAAAATTATAAGGACCTAGCCTTGAACATTACATAATCATGAGAGAATTCAATAATTTGACTTTAATTCACATTGAGTATCTTTTTAGGTTTATAGATTTTGAGAATTGGTTCATAACTTACCCATAACATCTTGAATATTACATGTGGACACTCCTACTGACTATCAATTTTTGTTTAAAAACTCTTTAAAAAGAAACATGACATCACTTCATGTTTTAAAAGAAAAAATTTTCATTGATCTCATTCGTGATTCTGTTCTTATTTATTTCCTATTAAAAACATTTCAAAACTTGGGATGAGCATAAAAATATCAGCAAGGGATACAAAAAAGAAGAAAACTGTTTGTCTTGGGATAACATGAAAACCATGAATACTTTATCATAAAGTAATAATTTTCACTATTAAGAGGTAGTAAATATAAATCACTGAATATAAGATCAGAAATTACCCTTTTCGTAACCAAAATATTACAATAAATCTCAAATAAATTAACATATATTATATAAATGGAACATTACACCTAAATATACTGAAATAGAATAACTATTTGGTCGACTTACACACATATCACAAAATGGAATAACCATACAAAATAATTCCATACCCAATGCAGTGGAGGTTATAAAAAAACCCCCAATCCTTGTTTTATCATGGAATCACCTTTCATTTAGTTTTTCACATTACCACACATCATTGGTTTATCTCATAACCACGCATCAAATGTCCAAGTACCGTTATATAACCATAACATATAGAATATTGTAAATATAAAAAATCACTAATAACATTTCATTTAAAATCATAAGAAATAATTTCATGATATTGAAATTATAAATCCATTTCAAGAAATATTTTCAATAAGAAAATGCCTAAAAGTGAATAAAGGATTTATTTACCTTTTAAAAACATTATGGCTTACAGAGGAAGCCAAATATCAAATAACGATTATGGTGGTGGAGAAGTCATTGTTGTTGTTTATGTTAAAAACATTCCTTTTGTTTTTTAGTAAAATTATTCGTAGAAAATATATTCCCATTGAATTAAATTAAAAGTAAAAGGGTTTTATTATATACCGTATAAAAGAAGCAGGTGCGTATTATCAAATTATGCCCCAATAAAAGGATATTGAGACAAAGTCCCTTACATTGAGTCTGATTCATCTCGTATGTTACTTGTTATTCTTGAATAATAAACATAAGTAAACATATAATTGTTTAATAACCTTTTTCAAGTTTATAATTCCTTTTATACCACTTATTACCATGTTATAAACATTACATAATTATTTAAGTTAATATCGGTCTTTTTGTCGATTTTATGTACTTGAGTCGAAAATGATCTTATTATAATTAAAAATTTACCATGTGGTCAAAAATAAATTATCTCCATAATATTATTCATGATTTAAATATCATATACATCTAGTATATATGTCTTTATAATAGTCTATAATATTTTTAGATAATAAATAAAATGCACCGTTCATGGAAACGGTAAGCCGTACGTATGCATGAACGCTACATTCATTTATTTGACATAATAAGGAAATGGAAACTAAATGATACAAATGTATATTATAATTAAATTATTACATAATATGTTACATATGTTACAAAATTTAATTAATACCATCCATTATACATTCCATGTATGACATGAACGAGTCATATCACTTTGAGGTGGTGGTAGTTCGCATTTCCTAAAATAAAATTATCGTATATACACAACATGAAAATCATAAAGGTATGTTGTAAATAAAAACTAAAGAATCATAAAGAAAATATAAATATAATTTATATAATATATAAATATAGTTCCATCATAATGGACTCCATGATAGGTGGTAGGGTAAAATTGAGTAATCATCGTTTCGTGAGGCAATATTTCACCGTACACAGAAACAGTATTTTGTATCCATTAGATGGAGGTGTGTGTAAGTGTAGTTAGAATAATATTCCTAAAACATCCTAGTATATTGAAAATAATTGTGTTGTTATGTAATTAAATAATAAGAATATAATAGAGAGTGATGAAATAAAATAATGGAAAGGAACTTTACAGAATACACTACCTCTAAAACGTGTAACTCCCATTGATTTGACCCAAATGGATTTCATGAATTTCCTTATGCCAAATGTAAGGATTATAGGAGTAAGGGAGGGATTTTGGGATCTTATTTGGGCATAATTTGGACTGGACAATAGACTTGAGAGGTGTTATTAGATGGGTTGAGGTGTTGCCCTTTTATAAGAGGAAGGAGGGGCACTTTTGAAAGGTATTGAAATATTGTTTTATTATAAAATTATTTTCTGTTTCAAATGGTACAAATTTAATTTCATTTAAATATAATGTCCTTCTGGGTCTAAAACATCTCAACCAATAGGTTTTAGACAAGTATAAGTCGCAAATTTCACCTTATCTTTTAGCTTTAACCCTTAGTTTACTAATTTAACTCCTACCATGTCTTCTTGTATATTCATACTGTATGGTCAATATAGTTACTATAAAATGCCAATAAAACATAAAGTGGTTAATTAATGAAATATTAATCATTATATATTTCATTTGGATAAATATTATATTTTTATGTCTGTTATGTAATTTAATAAAATAGTATTTTTTTTAAACTCATTTATGTCAATTTTTATACTATTCATATCCTGACTTTTTAAAAACATCATAAAGATTTGTTTCTTTCAAAATAACATCATTAATTCAAATATAACAATTAATAAACATCCCTAAAATTCGTGTATGGCATAAAAAGTTTCAAAATAAATTTATTTTAATATTTATAATCTGGTTTATTTAAATCTTTCATTAATAAGGTAATCATTATATCATCATTATGTCATAAATAATTTTATTTATTTGATGTATTAAAATTATAAATAAAATAAAATGATGTATAAAATCCTTTTACTTATTTGATGACTATTTATAGTCGAAAATATCCCTTTTATAACCCCATATAAAATTGTTTTATAAAAAGATATGTGTTTATGTTATATTTCTCTTCACTTTTAATTAGTTAATATAACATGTTATTATCACTTCCAAGTGGCTCCATGGGGTCCCAAAATAGACCCAAGGATGTCATGGATCAAAAATATAAAATAAAAATGGACTTGCACATATTTTTTGGTAGTTTAATATCATTAAAATATTATTTGTTACCCTTATTTACCATATTTACCCTTTAACCACGGTAATTAAAATAATTACTGAAGTTACTATTCGTACTGTCTAAAAATAAAAGATACCTATTTAAAATATTTTTACATCCTGATTCCAAATACTGAATCCATTTTTTTCAAACTCAAAACACATAATTGGCATAAATTAATTTAAAATTAATTCATGTAGTCAAAACCAAAATGCGGGATTTTAAAAAGTAATAACTATCAAAATCTTGACATGTGTTTATGTCGAATTTAAAAGTGAAATTACTTCCAATGAACATAATAGGATTACATTATAACAATTTAATCCAATTATAATTTAAAAAAATTATTGGAATAATCTAACTATAAATATAAATTAGATGAAAAGGCAGTTTTGAATTAAAATGCAGTATTTTTCACTATTCATAGAAAAATATACTTTGTTAGAAAAATTAAAAAATTTCATCTAATGTAAATTTTTATGTCCCAGTTATATTTAATAATTTTATTTTTTCAAATATAACATATAAAAGTAGAAAAAAAATAATATTTAAAAAGGTTTCTATATCAAAAGGCAGTAAAACTGCATTTTTAGAAAAATACATCAGTTCTCTGAAAAATAGAATTTGTTCCAATATCATATCTAGAAAATATATAAGATGAATTTAAAGAATTAAATTGAATATATAAAATTTATGTTTCATTAAATAAAAATCCACAAAGAGTGATATGATTTTAGAAACACAATTATTCTCTTTTAAATAGGTTTTCATAAAAACACATCTTTTATTTTAAATTGGTTTTTATTTACTATCTAATTAATGTGGTAACTAATTAATGGTTATTTAAAAATGTTTAAACAAAATTTCAGAATTCTGTTGATAATATTAATTCTCGCCATTCCAACAGCTACGCATTAACTGTTATTTAAAATAATAAAATAAACATTGTATTCTTTTTAGTATAACTCAATGTTTTGTGAAACGTAAGATTTTGGAGAAACCAACTGTTGTGTATCGTGTACGCTATCATAAAAAGCTTCCCCTTTAATGAAAAATTAATATCTTATTCATAAGTATTAATAGAAATCAAAAATTATTATTCTATAAATTCTTGGGTTGTTACATCCTTCCCCCCTTTTGGAAATTTATCCTCACAATTTTAAAATTGGGCGTGGAAACTTCATTGAAAGCCCTCAATCAGAAAAAGAGTCAATAAATATATCAATTTACAAGAAAAAAAGAGAATTATAATGGTCAGCCCAGATAAAATATACTAGGATTCCATGAAAACGTGGATACGGAAGAGAAAACTAACCATCAAGTTCTGATGGAGAGTGATAGAAAAAATGATTAGGCGAAATTTAACTACCACAAAACCATAAACATGTGATGGGTTAAACGGTTTTTGATTCCTTAGTAGGAAAAGTAAACAGAAAATATTTTTGTTTTTAGATCCTTTTCATAAAGTTGAGGAATTTATTTATGAGCTTGTTTAAGAACATAAGGAAGCATACTTACTTTTCATGTAGACTTTCATCCTTTACTAAATTTATACCACAAACTCATATTTTCTACAAATGATGAGTATTCAAGATGACTTAGTCACATTAGAAGTTCTAGAATAAACTTCTAGATTATCACATAATCTAAAAAATATGAACAATATTTTTCCCCAATCATTATACATTAACCAAAACCAAAATGGTTAGTAGAAGATCAGAAAATCCCCAAAAAGGATAATCCTTTATAAAAAGAAATAATACTCTTAATCTCCAAAATTCAACAAAAAATACCCAAAGTTCAAAAAAGACCATTCAATACACAATTTCTCTTAATATTATTCAAAATAATCAAAACTAATATTGAAATACAAAACTCAGAAGAATTTGATCACATAGTCTTGCACGATAAATCTTAACATTAATCTCCAAATAACATTGAATACTCTAAAAGTATCATACTGAAAAGTGATTAACCTAATCACATGTTCTCCAAGATAGGTTAATCATTTCCATAAATAACCTAAATATCTATAAGTCCACAATAAAAAAATAGATTCTTCCCGAATAAAATCCACCATTACTCTTCAAATGAAATCCCATAGCTTTTTATTTTCCTTAGGCATATACTGTTCTCAAAAGATAAAGCATCTTCCAAAATAACATTTATAAATTACTTACAGTATTATATACCTATACTAAGGATATCCATTTGATAAAACATAAGTTCCAAAATCAACTTATTCTTGATCCATAAAACCATTTAACAAAAATAAATATGTCATACTAACCAGGGACTTCATCTAGGTTAGTGGTGGGAAATAAATCATAGTTCCACTTTAGTTGAAGATTCTATTATCATATTTTTTTCCAACATGATGGGTTTTCACATAGTTTGGGTGTTTTCGTTTTTCAAAAACGAAATAATTTTATAAAATTACTAAAAAAGAGATAAATTCCTAAAAATAACCATAACTTATTTTGACCTCAAATGTTATCTCATACCTTGCATTTTCATCTAAAAAAGTAATAACCTGTCATTTCAGAAAATTCAAGGATCATATAAACCAAAATGGTTCTTTAAAGCAATATCCACAAAAGAAGAGATCATTCTTCATCAAATATAATTTTCACCTAACAAACATCAGGTTTACAGATAAAATATAAAATTCATCCAATGTAATTTTATCAACAAAAGAGATTTAATAATTTTAAACAAATCATCATCCATATATCTAACAACAATCTCAAATTTCTAAAATGTAGACATATCAATCATCCAACATTCTTCATGTTTCCTTAACCATTATTTTCCCTCATATTCCTTAATTCTTATTTCCTATAAAAAAAATCATGCATAATGGCCTAAGATTTAAATAATATCTAAACACGAGGTAAGAAATAATCCCTACCATTCAGAGGTCATTTTGAGTTTCCTCATCTTAAATTGGAATGGAATTAGTTATTGGTAAATATTTATTTTCATGGTCCTGCGGAACGCATTCTCAAAACTTCTTCATAGAACATCTATTTGCATAATGGGAAAGCACACCACATTTAAAACATTCAATTGATTCCTGGGAGAGAAATTATTTCCCTTTCCTAGATTCAATTGAACCCTTCCTTTTTTTCATTGAAGGTTATTGATTTATGACTTTCATTACCTCATATATAACATCTTTGAATCCATTTTTAGAATTTTTCTTGGTGTTTCATTCCACATCATTGAGACATAAGTTTTTAAATATACTTACCTTTATGATTATTACCTGAACTTCTATAGGGATTAATTTCTCTCATATTTGATTCCATATAGAAATCACCAAAGTTCATGTGGTCAATCATGACTCCAGATAGTTGGTTGAGAATAACCACAAGACTTCTCATGGAAGCTCACATTACATTCAGTTTCTTATTCATAAAACGACCATAGTTTCCTTCACATCAATTATTACTTTGGTACCTGCAAGATCCATCCATTTACTCTAAAACCAAAAATCCAATGTGAGTATATCAATAAAATCATCATATACATTCTTATGAGGAGGGTAAACACTAAGATATACTTATTCGTGTTTTCTTAAACTCATTCAGTTTATCTAAAAATATTAATCTTTCTAATATGATAACCACATTGGTTATATAAAACATGTCAATTATGCTTAAATATCACCATAATTTCTAAATTTATCAAAACATACCTCTGATAGCGACAATAAGGCCATATCCTTAAACATTACATAATATTAAGATAAGCTAATTATTCTATTTCAATTAACATTGATGATATTTTATGGTATATAGCTTTAGATAATTAGTTTATAACTTATCCATAACATCTTGAATATTACAAGTAGACACTTTGACTCACTATCCAGTTTTTATAAAACAAAAACTCTTTAAAAAGAAACAGGGAATCACTTCATTTTTTAATAGTACAACTTTTCCTATCTCCTATCCTTGACTATATTATTCTTTATGTGCTATGAAAAAAATTTCAAAACTTGGGATGATAATAAAAATATCAAAAAGGGATACATAAATAAATAAAACTGTTAGTCTTAGGATAACATGAAAACTATGAATACATTATCATAAAGAAATAATTTTCTCCTTTAAAGGGTAGTAAATATACATAACTAAATATAATATCATTACTTACCATTTTTTGTAACCTAAATACTACCATAATCCCATAGAAAAAACATATAGAATTATAAGGTAACTTGGGACATAAATAGACTTAAATGGAATAACCATGTGGTTGACTTCCAAACATATCACTAAATGGAATAGCCATATGGACGACTTCTATACCCAATGAATTGGAGGTTATAATGTAAGTAGTCATTCTTGGTTTATCACAAAACCACTCATTATTTGGTTTATCATGTGACCACACGTCATTGGTTTATCATCTAACTACCCGTCAAATTTCCAATTACCATTATATAACAATAACACATAAAATATTAAAAATATCAACATTTCACCAATAACATTTCATTTGAAATCACAAGAAATAATTTCATGATATTGAAATACTAAATTTTTTTCAAGAACCATTTTCAATACGAAAACACAAAAAAGGTAATAAGGTATTTCTTTTCATTTAAAAAACATCCAGGCTTATAGAGGAATCCAAATATTAAATAACGATTACGGAAACAGAGAGGTCGTTGAAGCAGTATGTGTTAAAAACATTCCTTTTTTCATTTAGTAAAATGATTCCTAGAAAAAATATTCCCTTTGAATTAAATTAAAAGTAAAATGGTTTTATTATACACCGTATAAAATAAGATGATATATTTTATCAAAATATGCCTCAATAAAAGGATTTTGAGGCGAAGTCCCTCACCTTGAGTCTGATTCGTCTCGTATGTTCCTAGTTATTCCTGAATAATAAACTTAAGTAAACATATACTTTTTCAAGATCCTTTTTCAAGTTTATTATTCCTTTTATACCACTTATTTCCAAATTATAAACATTACATTATTATTTATGTTAATATTGGTCGTTTTGTCGATTTTGGTTACTTGAGTAGAAAATGATCTTGTTATAATTAAAAATTTCCCATGTGGTAAAAATTAAAATATCTCTAGAATAGTATTCTTGATTTAAATATCATATATATCAAGAATATATGTATTTATAATAGTCTATTATATTTGGAGATATGAAATGAAATGCACTGTTCCTGGAGACAACAAGCCGTAAGTACACAGGAACACTACTTTAATTTATTTTTCATATTAAGGAAATGAAAACTAAAAGATACATAGATATATTATAATCAGAGTATAAAATCATATGATATTTATGTTACAAAATTTCATTAACCCCATATTCTATATGTTTCATATATGGCATGAACGATTCATATCACTATGTGGGGGTGGTAGTCCCCACTTCCTCAAAATAAATTATCATATTTACACATCAGGAAAAGAAAAAAGGTATGTTGTAAATAGAAATTACAGAATCATAGGGAAAATACAAATGTAATATATATCATATAAAAAGATAATTCCATCATAATGGACACCATGAGAGGTGGTTGGGGAAAAATTAACAATCATCATTTCGTAAGGCAACAGTTCTCCGTATACAGAAGCAGTATATTCATATCCATTAGATGGAGGTGTGTGTTAGTGTACTTAGAATAATTCAAATAAAAACATTCTAGTATATTAAATATACTGTTTTTGTTATGTAATCAAAGAATAATAATAGAATAGAGAGTAAATAAAGAAAATAAAGGAACTTTAGAGAAGTCACAACCTCTAAAACGTGTAACTCCCTTTGATTTGAGCCAAAATGATTTCTTCAATTGCCTTATGCCCATGTTAAAGCTTCTTGAAGAAAGGGATGGATTTTTGGAGCTTATTTGGGCAAAATTTGGAATATTAAATGGGCTTGAGGGTTGTGACTAAATGGTTAGAGCTGATTCCCTTTTATAAGAGGGAGGATGGGAAATTTATGATGGTATTGAAATATTATTTTATTATAAAATTATTTTTTAGTTTAAAATGGTAAAAAAGTAATTTATTTAAAATATAAAGTGATTTTGGGTCTAAAAAATCTCAACCAATATGTTTTACCGAAGTCTTGATCACAAATTAAACCTTATATTTTAGGTTTAACACTTAGTTAAGTAATTTTACTCCTACCATGTACCACTCATCCTGCTGGGTCACCCGGTGTCTCACCGGGTGGGAAGAATGTGTGCACTTCACCTGACTGTGACGAACCATTGCTGATCAAGGTGTTACCCCGCAAGACGCAATTTCAGCTCGGATGACAACGACTCCTCCCCGGGTGGGGCATCTCCGTATGACCTCTTTGTGGGGAGGGGGATTCTTTAGTGTGGAGGGTTCGAAAAGGCCACTTCCCTTTTCTCATATATATATATATATATATGTGGTTAATATAGTTACTATAAAATGACAATATAAACTCAAGTGGTTCATTAATATTATTTTAAACATTATATAAGTCATTTGGTTTCATTTTATGTTTTTATGTTTATTATATCATTTAATAAAATAGTATTTATTTTAAAAACTCATTTATGTCAATATTTATACTATTCATATCATGACTGTTTTAAAAATCCATAATTTTTTTTTATTTCAAACAGACTTCATTAATTAACAGATAACAATTCATATGCTACCATGAAATTTTTGGATGGAATAAAAAGTTACAGAATAAATTCATTTTGATATATATAATCTCATTTATGATATCATTCATTAATAAGGTAACCATTGCATCATCATTGTGTCATAAATAAATTTATTTATTTGATATCTAAAAAATTTAATTAAAATACCATAATGTAGGAACTATTTTTATCTTTATAATTACTATTTATAATCTAAAATATCATTTTTATAACCCCATATAAAAATTATTTTATTAAAATATACATGTTTATGTTATATTTCTCTTTACATTAAATTAATTAATATAACTTATCATTATCACTCCCAAGTGGATCTATGGGGTCCCCAAATTGACCCAAGGATGCACATGGTCGGACATATATTATCCAATTAGATTACGACATGTGTTATGGTAGTTTAATATTTTTAAAAATATTAATTTTTCCCCTTATTACCAGATTTATCCTTTAACCATGGTAAATAAAATAATTACTGAAGTAACTATTCTTAATGTCTAAAAATTAAAGGTACATATTTAAACTTTTAGAACCTCCTAATTATAAATTTTGAATCCATTTTTTCAAATTAAAAACAAATAATTGGTAGAAAATAATTTAAAATTAATTACCATTGTCAAAATAAAAAAGCGAGTATTTGTGTAGTAATAACTATCAAAAGATTGACATGTGTTTATTTTCTTCTTAAAAGTGAAATTACTTCCAATTAACATATTTTTATTAAATTATAAAAACTTAATGCAATTAAAATTTATAACTAATTAGATGAATAATCAATCTATATAAATAAATTAGATGAAAATGCAGTTTTGAATTAAAATGTAGTATTTTTCACTATTCTTAAAAAAATTAACTTTTTTAAAAAATACCAAAATTTCTTCTAATGTAAATTTTGATGCCCCGATTCAATTGAAGTAATTAATATTTTAAAATGGAACATATAAATTTTACTAAAACTAGATGTAAAAATGTTTTCCATCAAAAGGAGGAAAAACTGCATTTTTAGAAAAATACTTCTTTTATCTAAAAAATTGAATTTGTTAATATATCATATCTAGGAAACATATGAGATTAATTAAAAACATTAAATTGAATATATAACGTATAATTTTAATTAAATAAAAATCCATAAAGAGTTATATGATTTTATAAACACACTTATTCTCATTTAAATAGGTTTTTATAACAACACATCCTTTATATTAAATTTGTTTTTATTTTCTTTTCAAATAAATTTGGTAACTAATGAATCATTATATAAAAATGCGTATACTGTATTTCATAATTTATTTGATACTATTAATTCCCTCTATTCCAACGGCTAGAGGTTAACTACCATTTAAGATAATAATAATATTATTGTATTCTTTTTCATAATAACTCAATGTTTTGTGCAACATAAGATTTCTGAGAAACCCTTTGTTGGGTGTCGACTACAGTATCAAAAAATCAGCCCCTTTAATGTAAAATTAATATATTATTCATAAGTATTAGTATAAATTAAAAATTATTATTCTATAAAAACTTGGTTCGTTACAAAAAGGGTTTGGACTATTATTGAGATGAAAGGCTCTTGGTTCTGGAGAAGATACTTGGGAGAGGATTGGGTAGTGTTTGGACAATATTCAAGGATTTGGAGGTGTGATGATAATGGGTGGTATTTATTATGGGATTAGATGAGTGTTTTTGATTATTATATTCATTTTTTTATTATTGTGGCTCAAGACTATGAATAATGTTGATTCTTGTTACTATATACACTAACTAGAGAATATGAGTTCGAGATAGTGGCCATTTAAATCATACATGACTCAACCATGACTCAAAAGTTCATGTATTGGGATAAAATGTTAAATACCATAAATTACTATATTTCACCATTCCCCAAAAATTCAACTATTTTCGAAAAATACAAAAATTAACCATAACCATTTTTTGACATGTAGAATTATGAGATGGACTCTATTTTATGAAAATAATTTTCTCAATACGAGAAATTTATTTTTTGAATAAAATCATCCATTACTTGAAAAATTATGATTTTGAAATTATAAAAGATTTTATGAAAAATTGAAAAATTAATTAAGGTATCATAAAAATATATTATAATCATTAGACAATAAATTATTAGTTTATTAATATATATTATGAAAATAAATTTTCTTTTAATTCATTTTATTTATTTTAAAATTGAAAATAACCGAATATGTTTCCTAAAAATATGAATACTAATTTATCACTTTAATGAATTTATTTAATTATTCCAATATTTAAATATATCATATTTATATATCTAAGATAGTTTACTTTTATTTATACTTTAATAGGTTATGTTAATATTCGATTTGATAGTTTTTTAACCTAATAGTCACATTTCAATTCCAAAGGTCATGTTACTATTCCATTGGTATATGTTTCTTAATTTATATAAATACCTATTATTCCATTCATTATTCATTCATAATGTTTTTATTATGTTCTCAATGTTGTTCTATGTGGTTGATACTATATTTAATAGTTAAATAAGGGGAATTCCATTGAAAGAATTATGGGTTGTTACAATAAAGGCTCAATGGTTCCAAATGGTTCATTTTTTATGATATATATTCATATTTATTTATGCTAATTCTAACAACCTATATTGAAGAAGGGTATAAGACCTTGAAGTAAGAGATTTACCTGATGGGTAATATTGGATTTATAGTATTTTTTTTTTGTTTTAGTGGTAGATAGAATGGTTCATTCATGGTTAAATTAAGAAATGTGAGTACTACGGGTTAAATATTGGTTGTAATTATAAGAAGTATCTCCCCACACCATCATTAGTGGAAAGTGACTCGATGTTTTACCAGTTTTGCCAGATGAGACACAAAAAATTCTTCGTCCTGATGCCTCAAAAGGTTTAAAAATCAAGTGGGATTTGTGGAAACTTGGAAATGTTTTGTTGGGTTACATCTCTTCCTTACTCTTGTACAACCACATCCGAACCTAGAGGATTTTCAATGTAGTCAAGTACTTTATAGACTACAAATACTTATCCACAAACTCTAGAACTGAAAAATTACTGAAATATTAAGAGCTTCTAGAAGATTTTTATGTGTTCATGGTGATTGTTAGTAGAACCATTTCTATTGCTACTACATTACTGAATTCTGTATTTGATATAGGTTCATACCACTCCATTGTATTGACAAGTATGGTGGATATTTTAAAACATAAAGCATGAATCATGTGTAAGATCACATCCTCTACCCTGGTGTGTTCCGTTTATGTTTTGGTTGAACATATATAGGTTCTATAAAAAAGCCTCATTTTTGGTGTGAAACATAGTTTCAGTGGTGTTAGAGGACTAGATGAATATGAACAACTGAAAAATAGCATTGTCTAATGGTTCGTTTCAGTTATGGAGATATTTTATATGTAATGACATGTTGGTGTTCTTGTGGAGATTAAGTTTACCTTAGGAGGCCTACAAAATGACTTATGGGGTCTCTAAAGCTACAGGAACAAAGTAGGATACCTCCTGCTAGTCAGTGTTTCTCATTAACCAACTGATGGAATTGGGTTGGGACATGTAAGTAAGTGGAATTAATTTTTTTATGATTCAAATCCTCCCTTTATCCCATTAATCCACATTTGTGATTCTATTTATGGATTTTATATTTTTGATGACTCTCTAAGTATCTTTTGTATTTTCTAAAACCTATATTTGTTCTTTTTTATATGTTCTTTGATCTAGTGATCTAAAGTTCTTATGTCTCATTTAGAGTTATTGAAATATTCTCACATTACTCAAGGATCATATTCTTAAATCCATTATGTTATTTGGAAATCACTATCCAATCAATGACCGTCTTGTTGCACATAGACCTGACACTCAATCTTGGTTTCTATCCTCTTCATTTCTTGAGGTGGGTGGACTAATCAATCTTCATAATGTCGATTTAATTTATCTAGTATGTGCAACATAATTAATCATGTCGGTACACTGAACATGTGACCATTATATATTAGAATTGATTAATTCCATACTCATATACCATCCATGGATCACATTGGTTCTATTGGTGTTGATACTAGTACTTGAGACCACCTGATAGGTGTTCCAACCTTTGACCCTATGTTTGATCAAGGATTGAGTGAACCGAGTGTCCTATAATAAACTATATTTTTAATGCAATTTTAAAAAAAATTTGAAATGTTTTAGCAAGTGAATAAATACAATATGATTCGAGAATGATTTATTGGATTGTAAATTTTTAAATGGAATTGAATTGTCCTTAGAATGACAATAAAATTGAAAGTGGACATAATGGATTTTTAATGTGTAATCTTGGATTAAATGGTATATGTAATGAATATTTACAACTATTTTAATTTTTGTAACTTGGGATAATGAAATAATTTTTTTTTTCTAATTAGTAATTTGATGAATTTACTAATAAATAATATGTTAACGTGATTGCAATTTTTGGTGGTTGGTATTATAAATGGATATCTTAGAAAATTTTATTGTTATAACTCATTGATTATGTTGATTCCTGAGTTTTAGGTGTACAGTTAAAAACATCACAAGTAAAAGGTGAATGTTAAGGTACCACTCGAGGGATAGATGAATGTAAACAGAATTCCTCTGGGATAGATTCACGATACATATTTCCATGGCTATATATCTATTGAGGGATCAATTGCATGTTTCTTGATGACAGAAGGTGAGATTTATGTTTATATTTCATTCATGAGGGTGCGATGCATAGTTACATGACTACCATAGGGAAAGACACATTGGTTATTGATTTATCATATGGGTGATTCATCCTCAATAGTTTAATCCACCAGCAGTAAGGGTGATTTGACTTATTAAGGATAGTCATCCAATTGACATAGATATCTAACATTATTCCATAAAAGATTTAGAAGACCCATGATGTCATCCCATAGGTTTAGGATCAGTAGTTTCATCTAACCAAAAAATTATATTTTTTATTCTAAAAACTCTTTTAAGTGAAAAGTGAGAACCCATTCAAGTAAAAAAATCAAACCATAAAAGACCATATAAATTCGATGAACCATTAAAATCTAATTTCGGCCTATTAGACAAATTGTCAATAAATAATTTCTATTGAAGACAATTTACCTTTCTAGATTGGTTATCCATGATATTGTGTTAAAAGTAATAAGTCATCTTCTCCCAAGTTGTATTCTACTCATCAATTTTTAATTTCCTTGCATTGAAACCCCATTCCAGAATAAGGTCCTTCTTATTGATAAAGCACTGATAAAGGCCCCTTTTATTAGCACTAAAAAAAGCGCTGATAAAAAACCCCTTTCATCAGCGCTTTTTTTTAGTGCTGATAAAGGTCAAAAAAATAAAAAAAAATAAAAAAAATTATATATTATACGGAGGGAGTGCTTTTATCAGCGCTTCACACCCCCTTTATCAGCGCTAGGAGGTCTCCCACCTGTTGCCCTTCCCACGCATCCTCATACGCGTGCACACCCTTCGCATCCACACGAACTCGAACCCGGGACCTCACCCCTTTCACTGATGCACATTTACTACTATTCCATTTCATTTTCTTCTCTATTTAGTGATATATCTCTATATATATAGTTATATTTATTCATATATTGATTCATATATTGATATACATTCATATAAATATAAATATATTTATTCATATATTAGTATATATATATTAATTCGTATATTAATATATTTTTATATATATTTGTAGTTATAATTTTCTATACGTATATTTATTTGTATATTAATATATACATATAAGATTAGTTTTAAATACATTTATTAAAAAATATGTTTTTTATGTGTGTTTATAAATAAATAAATGCATGCATACATACATAGATATATACAACACACATACATATATATATATACAACACACAAACACAAACAGAGACACACACACACAAACATATTTATATTTACGAATAAATACATATATATGTGTATTTGAAAAGCAATAGAATGTACATATAAGATTAGTTTTAAATTAATTTTTGAAAAAAATGTGTTTTTGATGTGTGTTTATAAGTAAGTAAATAAATAAATACATATATACATATATACAACACAAAGACACACATATAGACACCCACACACACACATACACATATATATTTACGAATAAATACAAATATATGTGTATTTGAAAGGCCATAAAATGTTAAAACAAACATAACATATAATCTAAAATTCTGTTTCAATGCCAAAAATAGTCAAGTCAAAGAAAATGAAACAATATTTGATATGATATGTGGTACAGGCCTAACGGACATCCGGATCAAAAGTTATACTTGTTTTAATGTTAAAGAATCGGGTTATCCCGACTAAAAACTCAGTTCTGGAGTCCTTGTAGGCCTTTTTTGGGTTGAAAATGTGATAGAGTCTCTCCGGTGACTAGCACATAGAGCTCGTCACAAGCTTCGATTTGATATGTTGTAGAGCTCAAACGGACACCCGGATCAAAAGTTATGGCCGTTTGAAGTTTGAGTTACATTTTCAACGTATTTTAGATCTTTTATTAATTGTTTTGATTTTTTGTGTCCTCAAATTGTTATTAAATAATTTTTAATCGCTAATAATTAGAAAATTATTGATTAATAATATTTTTTTAAATATTTTGAAGCCATTTTCATTAAATTTTCTATATATTGAATGTAATACTCTATTTATATGTATCTATAACATATTTAATGAATATATATTGTATTTATATCAATATAAATATACTTATATAACAAAATATTATTTTTCATGAAAAAATATTTTTTTTGAAACTCAACATTTAGCAGTGCTCAGGAAAAGCGCTGATAAATCCCCCCTTTATCAGCGCTACTAAAAGAAGCGTTGATAAAGGGGGACCCTTTATCAGCCCTCAAAAAAAGTGCTGATAAAGGGGGGCCTTTATCAGTTCTCAAAAAAAGCGCTGATAAAGGCCCCTTTTTATCAGCTCTTTTTTTGAGCACTAATAAAGGCCACACTTTATTAGGGCTTTTTTTGAGCACTGATAAAGGCCCCCTTTATCAACGCTCCTTTTGAGCACTGATAAAGGGGTAGCGCTTCCCTTGCCAGCTTTTAGCATAGAAACTTCTTCTGATGATTATTAGTTTCCACAAGTAGTAGTCTCTTAGTCATCTTATCCACCTTATCTTGAGCGGATATAATTATAAGCGATTAATCTATCATTTGGTCTTTATATTGGACAATCATATCCCAATGGTTGAAACTATTTGGAACTTCTTTTCCTACCTCTTTCTACAGGTTTTTAGGTGCACCCTTAATGAGAAAAACTTGGTTAGTGGTGTTCACATCCACCACCCATTATGATTCTTGATTCTTACTTGGTTCTCCCATCAGACCTCTAGAATCTTGTTCAATGTTGTTGGTCAATTGGGTTCTACTCTGAATGATCATGTGTACCTTATGATCCTTCTCCTTATCATGAGTTTTGATGTCTGTTGGTTTATACATCAATTTCATAGTAGACCATGACTCCATAGATTTAGGTAGTCATGAGTAGCCATTGTGTCCATTAGGATTCCATTTTTATGAAGAATATAGCTTCCTGAATCCTTGTTTCTTTCCACTCCTTTTTCCTCCTTCTATTGTGGATCCATCTTCCATTGTGACCCTCCACACAATCATCTTAAAAACCGATAGGGATACAATCACTTGTATTAGCCCCAAGGACGCATTGACCATCCTCATAACCCCCATCTTGAATTTGACATGGTTCTTCCTAATCCAACCCTTCAATAGATAAACATTCAAAATGGCTACCTAGCTGAATCAATGGCATGATATTCCTTGTCCCTAACCATTTATCAATAGTCAAAACACACCCTGTGACCTGCATACCCATAATCAATTAATACTTTGAAAATTTTAAAAATTAATGTTAGGATAAGAACATTATTAATTGAGTTGGAGATGGGACACACTATTCTAGTCCCATGTTTTCCCACCTTTTTCTTGGTTGCACTTCCAACTCTCAAGGCCCTAACATAGGAGGCTTCCTTCTCTTAGGTAGGAGGACCAGAGGCATCCAATCAGTTCATTCATCTTATAACATTAATTAATTTATGAATCAATTAAAAAATTTATTGAATTGTTAAATACACTATATATTCATAATAGACAATTTATAAATAGTGGTTTTCATCCCCTAATGTTTACTTACACCCTGATTGGACCACCATTTGGAAACCCGGAAGAATTCATTGATATAGGTGTGGACAAGGGAAAGAGACTTTATACTTTTTTTTATTTACTAGATGGGGTTGGAGCTTGGATATAGGAATAAGAAAGGTGTTTGGGACTATGGTATTTTGTTTCATTATTATGGAATTTATTTTAAGTTTTTACTTTTATGAATTTCAGCACGGAATTTAGTTAACATGTTGTATAGAACGACATGGTTATTTATTATGATTTTTATTGGTTGGTATTCATATGTCATCTATTGAGTTTTATATAGTGTTTAATATATCTTATTTTCATTGTGATTTCTACTCTGTTTTAGAGTGTATAGTCTCCCAACTCTAATCCATAGGCCCTCACTACTAGTCATAAACATCTTGCATATGGGGAGGCACTCTTAAGGTCCAATAACTACCTATATTTGTAACACGAGGGAGTAATTGGATAGGGAAATTACAAATTGGTATCATATATCAAGTATTTTCTCTTTCTTTACTATAAGGGAAAGGTATACAAGATAGTAATATGTGTTAGATATTTGAAATGATCTCATACATGGGATTAGCTCACCCATGTTTGGGGGAAAGTCCAAGTACCCTTAGATAATAATGATGTTCATGATGTTTTCATGTTATAGTTATAATATAATTTAACCTTGGGCGATTCAATTGTTTTTTATTATACTATTTAATGAAACTTCACTCATAGGCTGGTATGGCATGTAGTGAGTAAGCATGCATCATTTTTTAGCTGTAGGGGAATATTTACAAGAAATGTTCAGGCTATTAAAATTTTTATCTCGTTTGAAATATATATCAATGTCAATTTTGAGAATTAATCCATTGAAATATTTGATAACATGAATAAATGGAAATTTTATGATATTCGATTTATATTATAAATCCATGTTGTGGAGTAACCTTGTGTTGGTGGTTCTCAGTTGTTATCATAAAATTATGATGTTGATATTGTTATGTATAAAGTCTTCTGAGGAGTGTATTGATATTTGAAGAGTAAATACCTCTATATAATTTTCAGGGTAAGATTACTGAGAGTGGTAATCAACATAACCCTCGTAAATATATTCTAGAACCTCCTATAACATTAAGGATCCTTATGGATGATCAACATTGAAATGGTTTCTTACAATCCATGAAATTTATCAAGAGAGAGATTTGTTTTATAACTTCAATGTATGATATGACTGGAGAGTTTCAGAAACATCAACCACCTAGATTCAGTTGGGAGGGAGTACCCCAATAGTTTAGTTCTGGATAGAGTCCCCCTAGATGATCTTTAAAAATCTTCAGACACCCACATACATGAGGGTTAAGATTCTTGATTTTATGAAATATGTAGAAGCCAAGAATTGGTGGGATGTCTTGGGAGAAGATGAAAAAATAGGTTCTAAACTCGAATGTCTTCCAGACTGTCATGACCTAAACAACTAGATCCCCCTAGGTTTGTAGTAAGTTGAGAATGAAACCTCAATCCTCCTATTAATTGGTTAGGATTATGAATAGAATCATTTATATATATCACACACACGAGAGGCCTTATCCTAATGTACCTTCATGAACACAAACATCTCAAAAAAATAATATAATGTGGAAATATAAGAAAATATCACTATTAATGTATGTACCAAAACTATCCCAAATAAGAGTAAAACAAGTGGAACAGAAAAGAAAAAAGGGTAAAATAGAAGTCTACTAAAACTATAAAATTACTCAACCTTCTGAAAAAATAGGGGAAGATACCACAAAAAAATTCATTCATCCATATGAGGTCCATCCTGAACAACTACACTCCACTGGATCTTAGTCCACATTTGAATTCAATTAAAATATCATAGTATTCATAAGACATGAAATATATGGTAGAGATCCTCCAGGAGTGAGTATCAACATATATAACATGACACCCCAAAATCAAAAAAATTAAGCATCAAGAGAGTTGTCATATCATCATCATGAATATATGCTGATCGGAATATGAGATATAATAAAAATATCAACAACCTAGATATGTTCAATGTTATACATCATGTATCAAGGTAAGGTCACGCTCTCACCACCAGCATACAATTCTTCTAGAAGATCAAAAGTTAACATTCATCAAAGAGGGTTCATCCTATGAATTTTTCTATCATTTATGGTAATCATCTGGGAGGAAATTCTCATTGGGTATTTCCATGAAGAATCAACAAGGAAATAATGGGGTCTCTTTTGAGATATTAAATCTGAACAACATACTAGAAGACAATAGATGTCAACACATAGATTGTGGATCTCACCTTAGGCCTATATGGGTCTTCATCACCCTACACATATTGATCATTTTAAGATGGAAATAACTTTCCCTGATAGTCGGTAATACGATTCTTGACCCAAACTAGGGAAGAAAGATAATATAGGATCACTGCCCAAGCCACATCGATGGATTCCTAACACTATACAAAACTAATCCTAATGGGGGTTCACTCTATATGTCAAGATGTGATTCTTCACTATACCCTCATTAGGATAGACCAAGGGAGTGCACTTACCCAAATAAAGATCAAGGGGACATACCAAACATCACACCAAAGATGAATTGAGTAGAACAAAGGTTCTAACATGATCTTGAATAAATACATGACTTGTACCTTGGGGTACATTGTTTTTTACACTTATCATGGAACTTTCCAGGTCTTGTGGTATTACATGACTTGTTTTTTTCAAAATACATGGTGTGTTCACTAGGGAAACATGATGTGTACTTGTCAGTCTAGAACTCAGTTTTTCATTTGGTTTAACCTGTGTATTATGGCCTTTACATGTGTACTCAGAGCCTCCAACGTATAATGTCCATGTAAGAGTACTTTTAAAATGACATGGGGGTGTAATATATATAAAATAGCATGTAGGGTTCAGGATGAAATTTTTTGTATATTGTTTTTCCATGCCCATGTACTTCCAGAAGAACATGAAACTTTCCCCGATAGATAGGACATGAGAGGTCACATTGCCACCAAGGCATGTACTCCATGTACAAACTGATCCATTCAAAAAAGGTTTCAATATGTGTGATTAAACACACACAAAATGTATCTCTATATGGATTTCTAGTCATGTACACCCTTTACATACCAATATAGCTTGATATGTGTCACCTTATTTTTGAGTAGATCACAAAACATGTGATATTGAAATAAAAATGAAAACCCCAGATGCCATAAAAGGGAACTATCTGACATGCGTTCCTTTAAACTACACGACATGTAGTTATGAATTTTCCAGAACTTCAAGTTCTTTGTATGTCTACACCCATCTTCCCTAACAACCTTTGAGGCCACTGGAAATCACTTAGAATCACTCGGGTCATGGTTAACCACCTTCCATGGTTGGCCAAAAGTCATATCCTGGCTATTATTTTCTGTAAAACCCCTTGTAATCTCCTACCCAAATATTTATACGGTCCAACTCGTAGAAAACACTCTTTTTTCAAAAACATTGAGTTGAGATCATCTCTAGTGTCCAGATTCTAGCAAACCTACCTCAGAAAGAACCTCATGTTATATCGTACCTCCACTTCATTGCACAAACACATACAAAGTACACCAATCTGATCCTGATCCATCTATGATCTTCCAAAATTATCATCACACCTTGATCATTCCAACAATACTGAACCCAAACCTATAGTAATTATTTGTAACAACATATAATAATTAGGTAACGATATTCTACCAGGTATTTTTCAAACTACCAACTAAAGGAAAGTTAATGATGAATATGTGAAGAAGGATGGGAGTAAAGCATAAAACATATACATATGAAACAAAAGTGGTCCATTTTTTAGGTTGAACTCAATCGATTGTATTTAGAAAGGATAATGAATCATAAATAAACAATTATCAACATTTTCATAATATATGGTCAAATATTCCCCAACCATTAATCATTACTCGACACACGAGTCAATTATTGGATAGATTGATTCATATTCAACATGGAATAAAAAAATACCAGATTAAACAAACAAAAAACCTTGTCTCATAGTTGGATCAATATTTGAAAATCATGCTTCTGCATCATTATCATTGATGAGATCTAAGATCTCTTTCATTTATGATGATCCTCTCAGTACCTAATGCTTTATCCCATTATCATCTGCTAACACTCTCTTCTCTTGAGATCTCCTCTCAATCTCTCCTATTGATATTTCTATCCGCTCATTTCCATTATGGTTATGAGACTAAAACTATAGAATTATCCGTAATGAGGTTCACATGGATTTTTCATTAGTTTTACCCAAATAAATGATTGTTAAATTAATTAATTCATTTAATTCACCCATGAAAACACTCTATCCATGTGTTGGATGCTGACAAGACGTATACCACGCCTAGGGTGAAACCCACATTTTTTTTAATGGAAGTCTCAAATTTACTTTAAAAGTCACTATTTTGGATATATTCCATTATTTCATAAAAAATACTCATATAAGATATAATATATTAAATATTTTTTATATATCTACACCATGGATCTCTAGGCCCCATAATCATGTGCCAACTCCACACCTCACTCCAAAAATATTCCATTAAATAGTATAAAGTATAAAATTATTAAACAAATTCATTTCATTCTACCCACCATCAGTAAATTTCATATCAAAAGGAAAATACCTACCCATACAAGATAGTGCTGATTTGACAACTAGATTACCCACTCTGATTATATCTCTTGTAAGTTCTCTTGCTGCAAAAACAACACTCCCATGGGAAACAATTTCCTATAATGGGTCTTCTCGGAATAATTCTCAAATTCCACTATGTCAATTGTAAAATAACTCCACCCTCAACTTCCATCTCACCCAATCGACCTCATTACAAAATTTATGCACATATACCCTCTTTTGTGACACATGGAATATATATTTCACCTAATAGAACTTCATTTGTAGGGCTATTAGATATTACAGATAACCTACCGAACACATTAATTGGGGAAAAAGACCTACTTTCCTAAGAGATATCCTATAGCCTCGGCCAAATCTAAGAAGTACTCATTGAGGTGAGATATCTTGGAACACTTGATGTCCTTTTGAAACTCTAGAAGACTCCATCATTGGTCCAAAAATAGATCCTATAATTTTAATGAATCCCACATCTACATCTAGAAGAACTAAACATTTAACAACCATTACCCACACAAACTCTGGTCATATATTCATTATTTCCCACTATATCTGACCAGTACAATGGTGACATGTAGGGTATTCCATGCCACACCTCGAAAGGTGATAGAATGAATATGTATTTTTAACTATAACCGCATGAAAACTACACCAATGTTAGATTATCCTTCCAAATACAACCTAAATATAACATGAAATCCGTGTATCTTATCCATAACCTGGCTGGTCCGCTTTACCAGGACATTTTTTTTGGGGAGAAACACTCTGTTGAAGAACAATTTATTCCCAAAATACACCTTCATACTATCTATAATCATGATGTGAAGTGAGTGTCATAGTCCAAAAAGATTCTCAATGGAATGCTATAAAGATAAACTACCTTCTGCACACATATGCATCTCGAAATCCTCACGACGATCTAGTCCTGAATAGTAAGAAGTGGGATGATTTGAGGAGTCAGACTGTGATCGCTCAGATCATGTCATGACCTCTCCTTGATCATGAAATCCCCATCATGAAAGGAAAAACGATACCATCCCATCTACACTTCTATTCTGGCTCCTCATCGTTCACCAATTAGTAGGTGGGGAAATGGTAGGTAAACTGAACAACATAAAACCACATGTTTAGCCACCAAACCTGATTCCATAGGATCATGGTACATCCACACCTATTTTGGATATTTTTTACGGTAAATAAAGAAACCTATTTATCACCTCCTTTCATAGCATGTATTTTGTCACCATCCATCCTCAATAAAAGATGACATAATCCACAACTTCAAAATATCTATCATGAACATGTCAAATAGATATCTAATCATGCAAGATCTCATAATTTATATCAACATGTTATTCCTCCCAGACATGTTGTATAATTATAGGGGTAAAAACCATCAAATTGTGGTGCAATACACCATTTTCATGAATTAAAAAAATTGTCTAAAGTTTAACTACTCCATCAACTCACTAAAAAATAATGAATGGAAAACCATTCCATGAGCAACTGGTACCACTATAGTACTCTTGGATTGGCCCCAACACAGCACTACCTCAACCTTTACTGGGTCAACTATCACCCACATGCTTGACAAAACATATCCCCTGAATTGGATTTATTATATATAGAATTGATACTTATAGATCATCCCATAAATATTGTACTCTCAAAGTATGTCTTGAACCATCCTCAAGTGCCTCGCTTACTCCACCACAATCTCTGGGTACAATAGGTTACCATTGAAGAAGACTACCATGAAATAATCAATGAAGTGATGAAAATATGGTTCATAAGCCCAACAAAAATATCTAGGGAGTATAAAACACTGAATGGTATCACTGTGAACTCAAGAAACATTAGATTATTTAGAAACACACCATTGTTATATCATCCTCTCCAACATAGAGATTGTGATATTTCATCTTTCGGTAAAGCATTGAGAACCAACTCACCCCTAACTACTGGGTGAAGAAGTCAAAATTTCTTTGGGCTGGATACTACTTCCCAATAATCACCTTGTTCAAGTGAATTTAATCAATTACAAACATCAATCTCTCATCTACATTCTATGATGAAAAACATTGGGTTAAATATGAGAATAGTTTATGTCTAATAGAGACCCTACTCTATAGATTCTCTAACCACTCCTTCAACCCTCATTGATACTTGAGGCCATCCAATATGCTAGTGTAGATAATGGCCCATATATGGTGAAATTATATGAATAATAAAATCATTAAATGGATAGGTAATATAGAAACATCATCAATAATAATTCCCACATGCTCCTCTAATACAATAGGAAATGGAGATCTCATAGTATCTACTATATTAAGAGTCATACTAGAAAACTGAAAAGAAATCGATTGTACCCTCGTAAACATGACCCCATAATAGTTTACCTATGATACATCTTTCATGAAGATAGAATATTCTATCCCAGTAATTTATTTACACCTAAATACTTACTAGGAGTAGTCATCTTAGAATATATAGTTGTAAACTAGTCCATAACAATGAAAACACCATAGGTTCTCATCGTGAACTATGAAAAGATTCCACAAAAGGTGTTGTCACCTCCCAGAGTTAGTTCAAACTTTCTATAAAAGTGTGTGGTTGCTGAACTGTCACTGATGGAACATTAAGACATAAGGATAAAGAAAAAGTCATAACTACTATTCCTTGGTTTTTAATAGGGGATACATTCAGGGAAAAGTTTCTTGTGACTATATAAAATGACTACAAATAGATTAGTGAAGAAACACATCATTCATTAAACCACACTCTAAGCCTTCTGGATAAAAGATCCTAATGCCTAAAGACATCCATTCCCTTTTCCATAAACTATTCAAAACCAGGGATCACTATGACACCTTCTCTAAAAAAACATCCTAAAAACACAAGTCAAAGGAACTCAACTGCCATGCCTCTACACTATCCACATTAGGTGGAACCGACTAAGCCACACAATTATGGAACATGTCTGAAGGATGAATCTCAGTAGGGGATGTGACCTTATCCATCATATGTTTGAATACACATCAAAAATCACCAAAAAAGGGTCCACTAATTCTTCATGTCACCTTAGAAATGTATCACCAAGAGGATCATCCTTGAAAGGGGTCCAAAATAAGTAGAACACTCACACTAGAAGATCTTGATAGTCCACTACTACTTGGGAAGGTATTCTATCTCACCATGAAGACTGAGAAACATACATCACTTAAACATAAACAATTAACTCAGGATAGGTGTGTCATCTTTTTTTACCATCAGAAATACTACTTCTCAACCTAATGGGGAGAAATCACCTGAAACACTAGTGGTGGGTTATTATTCTATTGAATGGGTGGAGATATCTCCCTTTATACACACATAGGAACCACCATGTATGTAGTTCCATAAACAAAATCCTCATCACTTAGAGCATCATAATACTTACCCCTCTATGGAATCCATGTTGTATGTCATCATGGAAGCATCCAACAATAGAAAACATGCACCATGGTCAAAAAGTCTATTAAAGGATTTGAATAAAGAAAAAAATAAAACCAAAACCTATTACTATATGATATATGAATTAAATATATCCTTGAATCTAGTAAAAAAATTTCCAAAAAAACTAGAAGGTTATCAAAGTCATACTGAATAGATACGTCAACCACTGCACCAACATTGATTTTCCTAGTATAACATCTGAAATTTATATACCTTAACACTATTTAATTAGTTCCCAAAATTAACCTAAAAAAACAAATATATATAATCTTTGTTCATTAGATTTCATTCACTAATACCTCTTTATTATAACCTAACACATAGAGGCCCACCTGGCTTGCTGTAACCTAATAATGACACCGTAATCCCACCTCTAAGAGGCAAGGGGCTAGTGACTAGTGACTAGTGCTGACTAGGTATATCACACACATGGTAGGGCTTGTAAAAATGTATCATTGAAAACACCCACATCTCCATACACTTGTATAATGTGGAAAGATAAAAAATCATACTATAAATTCTTAAAAAACATTTATCCACATTAGAGTACGATAAGTATTATAATAAAAGTGAAATTATCTAAATACAATCCCACCAAAATGAGAAATAGACCCAATCTAATTACAACAAAGGGGAAGCTACACAAATGCAACCCATAGATCCATATGAGGTTTTTCTAGAACAACTAATAACCATGAGTATAAACATACCCTATAGGACACCTCAAAATCACCAAACATAAAGAATATAGAGAGTAGTCATCTCATCATCTTGAAGATATTACAATTAGAATCTGAGACATAATAATAACATCAATAACCCAAATATGATCAAAGTTAGATACCATGTCTCAAGGTAAGGTCGTGTCCTCACAACAATGCTAGTATTATACTAAAGGATCTAAATTTGACACTCGTCTTGGTGGACTTGGTCCATGATTATTGATATCAATGATGACACTCTAATGAGAGGACATTCTCATCAGGTATGTAAATAATGAATCACTAAGGAAACTAAGTGGAGGTCATCTAGGATATTCATTCTACCAGAAAAATTTACCAAAATACAAAAGATGTTGATACACAGATAGGGGAACTCACCCAGGTCCTGTGGGGGATTCCAAACCCTACATATAGTAATCCCACTAGGATTGGTATCACATGACCTACATGTCAGTAATTGGATTCCTAAACCATCTTGGGGAATAAGTTGTTAGGGGATCACACCATGGGTTAAACGAAGTGATTATTGACACTATCTGGGACTAATACCGTTGAAGGGATAACAACATATGATCAAGATGAGATACATCACTATACTCTTATAGGGATGGACCAAGTGAACACACTCACTGTGATACAGATCGAGCTGATGCACCCAACCACCCACCAGAGAAAAATTGAGCAAAACAAGATCTCTAATTTTCTATTGAAGAAGTACATGACATATACCTAGGGGTACATTGTGTGTCTAACTAATTCTATGAATTACCCTATATTTTGGTCTCACACTAATTTTTTATCCAAATACAATGCTTGGCCACCTTGGGTACATATTATGTAGAGGATGACCTAGAACTCGACATGTTGTTTGGTCCAAACCATATATTTATGGACCATACCCTTGTACTCATGGTATTCCCATGTGGATAGGCGACGAATGAGTAAATTACAAAATACATCGAGTGTAATCCACATAAAAAACATGTCATGGATGGGATGACACTTGGCATGTCCCATTTTCCCATTCATGTGTACTTCCCTATGTATATAGTGATTTCCCCAACACACACCTTGTGTGGTGCCACATGGACACCTGGGCATATAATACTTATACACATAGAGATTTTCACTAAGGGTTACATGTTGGGTGATCCAACACACACATAATGTATCTATGCATGGATTCATACAAGTGTAATCAATGTACACACTATGCCTACTAGATAAGGGTTGCAGAATGTGTGAATAAATAACCAGATGTGTGATATTTAACTCCATGCAATAACCCTAGACACCATACAGTGGGAACTAAATTGTATGTGTTCCTATCAATTATATAGCATGTAGTATTGAGTGATCTATAAATTCCCAATATTCAAAATCTTTTTACATGCACTACTACTACCTTTGGAACCACTAGGAATCATGCCTCACGACCTAGATTTGTGTTAACCACCCTCTACAGTCGGTGAAAAGTCAAATTATAGCTGATCTTCACCAGAAAAATCCCCAATATCACCTTCCCAAAGCTCCACATGGTCCTAATCATGGAAATAATATTATCCAAACAAAAACTAGGTTATCTTCAACACTGGTGGCATGATTCTGGACGTGGTTCCCCTCAAGATGTGTCTCTCATTGTATTTTTTGCAGCTAAAATTCCCAAATGTGTTCAAATAAAACTTATCTGATCCTGATCCATATTTTATCATCCATATTAATCATCATACCTCAATCATTATAATATCCCAAACCCATGGTAAAAAAAATTAGACCAAATAATGATTTGTATAAATATTTTTCTACCAAGAAACTTTCGAACTGCCAGCTTAAATAAATAATGATGATTAATGTGAAAAATATAATAGGAGGGAATAACAAATAAAAATAATGAGAAATGAAACTCATTAATTGTTCAGGTTAACCTCAATATTTTTCCAAGATAATGATGAATTAATAAAAAATAAACAATGGTAAAAAAAATCATAATCTCTGTGAAAACATTTATCAACTGTAAATAAACATTCATTTTGCAAATAAATTTTATAGGGTTTAATTCACATTTGACATGTAATAAACAAATACAAACTTAAACCAATATTAAAAATACCCTACCAAAAGTTTTTATTGATCATAAATGAAGAAAAATTCTTCATTATTTTTATTACCGATATCATAGTGCTCCTTTAATAATTATTATCCTTGTTGTACGATATCCTTGATCTTGTAATGGTCCACCATTGTGCTATTCTATCAAGATATCCACCCAAGATCTCTATCCTCTCATTATCTCTTGGGTTATGTGGATAACCTAATCTAATTCTCCATAATTGTGATTATATAGAGGAATCATTACAATTTCTCAAATAAATTAATATTAGATTAATTAATAAATAATTTAATTCATTTATTTCACCCATGAAAGTAATCTATCCACGTTCTTAGCGTTAATAAGAATTATGTCATGCCTATGTTTAAAACATCACTCTAAATTTAATTGAGGTCTCATATTTCACATATAAGACAAGATTTCGGAGATATTCCATTATTTTATAAAAAATATGTTTGTGTGATATAATATATTTAATATTTTTAATATATACACACCAACTCTCTCTGGGCCAAGGAATAATTCATTGAATCCATGCCTTACTCTAAAAATATTCCATTGAATATTCCAAATTATTACATGACAAAAATATATTCTTTGTAGAGGTGAAGTTACCAAGTAACATTTATCCATAGATATTGATGGATTAGATGGATTGGGAATTCATGAACATGACACATGGACAAATTTAAGTGATGGATTGCATTAGTCATTTTATCAACCTACATAATTTCGATCAAAACTTGATAGTTGGCGAGATAGCCAGGGTGAAGAACTTTGAGTATGGGGTTCATTACAAGACCATGTCAAAGGTGAATGTCTTTCACCTAAGAAACTATTCTAACTTGATAAATATGGCTCTCATCGTGGAACTAATCATGATGGATTCCTCATATGGTTGGTAGATTGTCTCAACAAGATAATTGAGGTGATGTAATTTAGGAAGTAAGAGGAGCAACTAAGAATGTTACCCCTAGGTCAGTAGTGGTTGGGGAAGCTAGTGGAGTGCGAATCCACCTTAGAACTAAAGCTAGGATCATTTATTTTAGTGTGATAGGGATGAACAAAGACATATCAAGTGTCCCTTCCTTATAGTGATGTTTCATTATTTTAGTAAGATGAGATGCCTATAACAGTTATGTGGGATCACACAATAGTTTAGTGGTGGTTGATGATCAGTTCAAGCACCAGAGTCTAGGAAGGAATCAAATAGACCTAAAAATTCAAGTTTATAGAGTTCCACATGGCACTTAATAAGGGTTAAGGGATGTGGTACCATAAAGAATGAGTGATAGTACCATCTTGAGGGAAAATGACTAGGAAGACAGGATGAATCCCAATGTAGTGGGTAAATTTAGATACATGCTATACAGTCTACTCTGTCTAGTCTGGATGCATAAATTTTCACTATTAGAGTTCTAAATAGTTTTTCATCCACCCTTTCCTATGTCTTATTTGATATAATAGAATAAATTCTATTATATATCTAAGTTGTTTCAATGTATTTAGTTTCTCTATGAAACACTCATATGTTTTTATTACCATTGACATACTATTATGGGTTCTATCATAGGATATTACATTATATAAGGATTGTTCTCATGAAATTGGTGGTGACCATTTCCAATGGGAGATGTTTATGTCGAAAATGGATGAGTAATATTTTATTCTTAAGTTATATTATCTAGTTATATACCAATATCATATTGATTATTATTTGAGTAGTGTTTCATTTCTATCTCTAGAAGGGGGTTTCTATAATCACCATGGTGAATAAGATATTCAGGCCAATTGTACCAGGAAAATTTATTATAGATCAGATTGTCACATGGATAAGATAGCTCACCATATTTTATTTATAATGGTGAGTGGTAGTGTATTTGTTTCCCCTTTTTTCAAAGGGAATTCCCATGTATGGCCTTTTCAAACCCTCCATATATGGAACCCCCCTCCTCCATGAAAAGGTCAGTCCCCAAAGTTAGTGCCCCAACTGGGGAATGATCCATTGCCAGCAGAAATGGAAGAGCATCCTGGAGGGTAACGGCCCGGCAGTGATGGTCTGTCAAGCGATCCGTCAACGATTGGGTCGTGCCTCATTTTTCCCACCCAGATGAGACTGGGTGACCCGACAAGGCAGGTTGATCCTAGGGGAGAGGCTCTCCCAGAAATCAGACTCCCAGGATTTGAACCCTAAATATCCCAAAGAACGGCATGTATGTTCCACTCTCCTCTTGTAGTGGAACAATTTAATGATGTATATCATGAAGAGTTATTTGGATTTCTAGTGGATCATGAGATCATGTTCAATATAGACATGGTGTTCGGATCTAGAAAAGTTTATATCCCACCATTAAGAATAGAAGTAGTAGAGATTTGGGAGTTTAATGTTTAGTTGGATGATCTAGATGTTAAGGGTTTCACATAGACTTGTACATAACTAGGGGTTGTCCTATGATCTTCTGTAAGATGGTTGATTTTATGTTGTTCTTATATGTGTATTACTAGAGAATGAACTAGCTAAAATTGACGAATAGGTATCCCCATCCATACATGGAAGATCTCTTTGATCATATCAGAGGTTCACATATTTTCTCCAAGATTTCCTTGAGGTTAGGTTACCATTAGTTGAGGTTGAGATTATCAGACCTACCCTAGACACCTTTTAAGAGTATTTATCTCTTATACGAGTTAATGATAATGTCATTTTGGTCTAAAAAACCAACTAGTGGTATTCACAGCCTTGATGAGTAAAATATTCAATCCTTTTTTGGATTAGTTTTTGGTGGTTTTCCCCAATGAAATCTTAGTTTCTCCTAGTAAAGATACAATCATTCCTAGTATCATGAAATCCTCCTATATTTGATAATATAGAATCTTATATATGATAATATATCTAAATTTCAATTTTGGATTGATAAAGTTCACTTCATGGGTCATTTTATCTTAGGGGATAGAGAATCTGTACACATAGAGATGGTGGAAGCCATGGTATCCTGGGAACGATCCATGAATGTCTTTATGATTTAGAGGTTCATGGGTTTGGAAGTCAATTACTAGTATTAAATCATGTAATGTTTCTCTATAGAATCACTTATGTCTTGGATAACCATGAAATGGGTGATGTTATTTTTGTCCTATTCTTATGATAAGGATTTCCAGTACTTGAATTGAAGGATGAATTCAACACAAATCCTCACATTACATGAGACAGTTATAGAATATACTATGTACCATGACACATATAGAGTCAGAATTAATGAACATGTGATGTAGGAGGATCTATTGGTTTCTTATGGAATTCAACATTTGAGTCTCCTCAAGCAGAATTACCCCCCTCACGACCTAGTGTTAGAAAAGATGGTACACTATATACGATAATGGTGGCATTATATTTTTTTCGGGAGGTTTGTGGTGTAAAAAAGTCAAAAGAGTATCAAGTACATATTTTCATAGTGGGGACTGAACCATCAGTAGAAGAGGTGGGGCAATTATTTGAATTATTTTGATTTTGAGTTATCATACACACCATGTAAGGGAAATTTCATTATCGAAATCTTGAGTAAGAAGATGTAGATATTGGAAATTGTGGATTCTTATAATTATTGGTGGATGATGGAACTCCTTTATGATATGCGTTAATATTTTAATGAGTCATGGGATTGAGAAACTCTAACATTGACATTTGTTTTTCCTGTAATCCTATACCAGATCAAGAGAGGGTAGTTATCTATTTTGGAGGGATTATCCTTAAGGGACATCTTATATAGTGGGGAGACATCATCATTATGGTCTTTTTAAGGTGATGCGGTTCTTCTTATCCATGGTTATATCTAGGTTTCTACAGGTTTGTGTGAGGAGATGATAAGGGAATACCATGATTCTAATTAGGGGGTGTATCTCATATTAATAAAGATGTATCATGATATTTATAGGTATTAATAGGGACTAGGTAATAATAAAGAGATAATGAGATTTTTGGTGTGATATTTCACATATATATAGGAAAAGGTTGGGTATTAGAGAGTTTTGGGGTTACTAAATCCTTTCCCCATTCTAGAAAAAAATGTTTGATGACATGGCCATAAACATCCCTATTGGTTTACCCATGAAATGTTAGAAAAAATGAAGAAGTATTGATGATCTTAGATTAATTTAAATAATATATCCCACTTATTTTTCATTAGGGATACCTTCATTATCGATGATTTGATTAGTCTATATATATGATAGATATTATTCTTTTATTGTGTTTATAGAAGTATAATTTTTTATCGACATCTATAGTTCACAAAAAATTTCTTGAAATGTATTCATAAGGTACTTGGATCAAAGGCTCTACTAACCACAACCTACTATGCTTAGATTGGTAGACAATATGAATGGAAAAATTATATTCTTGTGGACATATTTTAAGAAAGTGTTTTAGAATTTGGTGGATATTTGGAGTAGTACATGGAGCTCATGGAGTTAAATTATAATTACATATTCCTTATATCGATCCAAATAGATAATTTTGATTCTTTTTATTGAAATTCATATAGTTTACATTAATGTTGTTTATAGTAAGTCATTCCAGTGATTTTTGGGCCTAGTCACACTTAAGAGATGTCTAACTGGGCTCATTGGATTAGAAAGTGGTTCGAGAACATGTAGTGGTGATAAAATTAATATGATAACCATAAGATATGAAATCTAGAGTCTGATTTCTATCCTTGAGTTTCTCTTCGAGTGTCACTAAGGTTGGGAAAATACATTACCTTGAAGCATGGATAGCTGACGTAAAGGTTTGTCATACTGTTTGAGATAGCTAAGAGAATAATTCTAATGGTGTATTGATTGGATCTTCAATATTTATTCAGTGCCATGTGTGAAGTGTTTCACATATAGTAGCTCTAAATATATCACCTCGACCCTTCTCAAGTGATACATTTCTTACATTTTGTGCTTGATGTAAACGTTTACTTTGAGTAGGATCTAATCCTTATCCTGGACTATACTGAGAAAAATATCTATGGGAAGACTGTTCCTCTAGTGTGATTTGGAGAATAGTTTGGGGATGAGATATTATATGGTTATTATGTTCATAGTTTGGGGATGAGCATAGTTAAAAGAATCTCTGAGGGAAGATTGTTTGGCTTGATGTCAATATGTCCTTTGATTAGAATCTGATCCTTCAAAACCACACAGTGATACTTGGGAGCATAGTTTGGGGATGAGCTGTTATATAGAGAGGAGGTTATAAAATCCCACATTCTACAAAGTCATGTTTTCTTTAAATTTTATTTGATACTCTGAATTATCAATAAATTATCCCCATTCATAATGTGAATCAATTTTATAGTTTTTAGGGGACTCAAAGAATCCAGACTCGGGGATAAGAGCATAGATTATTGGTGTTTTTTAGTTTTTGAGGGACTATTGAGCCACCAGCTAGCTAATGGTCTTGGGGAAATTGGATCTCTGATAGAATACCCAATAAAAATCAAATGGAGATTAACCAAACATTTGATGGGGTCTCTATATCTATAGTAATGCTGGTGGACACCACCATCTGGCCAATGGTGCCCACTTTCTAGCTAGTTGAAATGGGTTAGGTCACATAACTAAGTGTCTGAAATGTCTTTTTATTCCCTGAAACCCCTATTTCACCAATTTAATCCCTTGTTGAAAACCTATTTCATTATTTTCAATTTGTGAAGTCTCTAAAGTATATTTTAGATTCTCCGAAACCATTATATGTCCTTATAATTTTTTGTTTGATCCGGTGATAAAAAATCAATATGTCCCTCTTGGAATCGACAAAATAATCTTTTCTTCCTCTTAGATCATATTCATTCAGCATTTATAGTGTTTTTATATCATTATAAAATAAGGTATTTTGGTTTCTAAAATAAAACTAGTTCTTTACCATGAGTTCTTTCTTCTCTATTTCTTGATTTTGGTGGACTAAAACAACCCCCTAAAGTCTGTTTCGTTTTTTATATTATGTGCAACTTATGAGATTATTACATCATTCCTTGTGCATGACCTTTTTAAATTATAATTGATTAATTATTAATTCCTAGACCTATAATGGGTCCCTTTGGGTTTTTTGGCATTGAAATTATGACTTTTTACCATCTAAGAGGCATTCCAATCGTTGATCCTAGGTTTGAACATGTATCGATTGAAACTATAGTTTTATGATGAATTGGAATTTTATTATGGAATTTTCCAAAATTTTTTTTTTTGAATTTCAATAGATATAATTTTGAAAAAAAAAATTACTTGTCTTATAAATTGTTAAATTGAATATAATTGTCCTTGACATGAAAATAAGATGGAACATGTATATAATGGATTATGTATAACAACCCTTATCTTTATTACACATTAATTACTAATTTATTACATAAGAGTACACATAATACAAAAAAAAATATTCAGAATGATTTTATATTTGTGTTATTGGGTACATTACATAAAAATAAAAAATATGGGTCACATAAGAATTTTAGAAAACTTCCTTATCATGCTCTTAAAATTCCATCGTTCTTAAAACTGCATGCGATAACCTCGGGTCATACAAAAGAATTGGGTGGGGTATAAATCATAGTAATGGAATATAAAAATAATAACATAAATAAAATATTAAAAATTAGAAAATAAGAATTTAAATGGGTCATGAAAACTTGATAATCATAAACATGATTAATGATGCTTGATGTAGCATGACACATAGAGGCAATATGGGAATCTGGAAACAACTATAAACATTAAATCATAAGAATAACTCAAAGTTATCCACAAATAAAACATAAAATAATTTTATCAAGATAACCTTCATTGAACCATACTCGGAATCTCAAGTCTCTAAAATAATACCCACTGCATTATAGAACTATATAATTCCAGGTGCTCCCATTGTGTTCATACCATGGGATGCATAAGTGTGACATATAGGTCATTCAACACATAATAATTTTTAATCACATTTAATACCTTGATTAAGGATGGTGGGTAACATAAATGAAATTTGAAAATAAATTATGCATAATTAAGACTATGTGAATAAAATTGAATGTAAACATTTTGGAGTACACAACTCACAAGTGTTCAGTATTGAAAATCACAGTGACATTTTTGTAGTGTAACGGTAGTACATGAAGATTTATAATATGGATAAATGGAAGATAATTGGGTATATAATAGCATGAAATTAAAAACAATTAAAGTATGGGGATATGTATGAACATAATTAATTCAGGAATATTTGGGAATTAATAGGAATAATTCGAGGTGGATGCTTGAATAGAAACATGGCATGGAAAAATCACTGGATAATTTCGAAAAAATAATGACAATACATTAAGATTAATAAATTTGTTTAATTATAGTAAAATGGCTATATAATAATTTTTATATAAAAATGGAATTAATATGGATATAGAAAATATCATATCTCAACATTAAGAATTGGGAAACAAAATGCACTACATAAATAAGGTTCTTGAATAATGTGGAGAAAGAGAGGATCCCTTAATTAATTTTGACATAGTAATGAATTAAGAAAATAATATAATGGGAGGGGATAAGTAGAATGTCATTTTTAGTAAAAAAAAATTATTGTATAGTGATTTTTTTAAATTAAGGATAACATAACCAATTGATATTAAAAAGGCTAAATACAAAGAAGGTGGTTGAATTGAAAAGAAGAGAGAAAGGTCCCTTACAAAATTTCGACATAGTAACAACATTGGAAAAAGTTATAATGAGATGGTATAAATGATATATCATTATAATAAAATCAATTTTATAGAAATGTGAAATTTATAATATCATCATAACATAACCAATAGATAATAGAAATACTACATATAAATAGGGTTCTTGAATGGAAAAGAATAGAGGGAAATCCATTACCTTGAGAAGTGATTTCAAAAACATGGGAGGAGATTATTTAGAGATTGGGGGAACCATTATAGGACTATAGAAATGAGAGGTAAGAGTATTTACATGATACTCGGTTTTTATGGTATATTAATTGGATATTTAGTGAATTTATATATGAATAGAGTGGGGAGTTCTTTATTATCCTTCAAACATAGGTTTTGGACTATATCTTATAATGTAATGAAAACCACAAACCATACCATGGGTTTAAAATTTAGTTTTTACTAAAGAGGGGTGGTTTCAATAATTTTATAATTAAAACATCTAAAATCATTCAAATATTATACATGGTGTTTTTGAAGTGCCTCATCATAAAAAAAACATTAATTTAAAACCTTATATTTTTATATTGGTTTTGGATGATTTGTGAAGTCTTTATAGAATTGATAAAATAACCACAAAATAACATTATATTATAGGTTAAAAACATATTTGGTCTTTATTACCTTTAATATCATTTATTACCTCACTTTTCCATCATTATGATGATATAATACACACCATATATTTGTACTGTAATTAATTTTTTTACCCAAAAAGTCGACTATCTTAGAAAAATATTAAATATTAAATATTGGATAATTTTTACACTATGATTCTAAAAATAATATTTATTTTAAGAAAATTTTTTTCTAAATATGTGAACTGTCACTTGTAAAACATGAATCAACATTTATTGACTAGTACTGGTTTTTTCGACAATAACAGTTTTCAAACCCTTATAACAATTACATTTGACCTCAGAAAAATTATGTTATCATTTTTATTTAATAAATATTATTTTATTTTATAATTATATTAATATATCATTATTTTTAAAATCTATTAATTCACCAAAAATAAATATCTTAATTTTAATTGGTTATTACTAAAAAATAAAATATGTGTTATATCATATCAAAATCAAAATAATATATAAAGTTATGAAAATAAAAATTATATATAACTGCTATTCTATTGAAAATAAAATATAAATATTTATAATTTCAGTTTCTTGATACATATCCTTTATCACACCAATAAATTTTCTAATTATATGGTGAGAGATGGTGATATTTTCCTAGGTTCATTCGACATACATGGTTTATGCTGTGATCTTGATAATCTTAAACTTCTTTCATAAAAATTTTCAATCATGATTTAGTTGTTGGATCTCAGATTGGGATTTTTAGTGTCAAATACTTGTGATGATATCTCCCTTGGAAGATTTGATTAACCATATTGTTTCGCGCGGAATCCGGGGATGACCTCCTGGACGGGAGATTCAAACATTCCGATCGGTTTCTAACGGGTTTGTTCGTAGAACCGGAAACATCCAATGATTCCACATCCGTTTGGACCTACTTTCCAAAGGCAGGCGCTCATTAGCTTGTGGGCTAATGAGGCTTAGGAATTTGCATTGGTCGAGAGGATGGGAGGTCGGACTCATCACACCTTTTTGAGGGGAATTATTGTCTACTCCGGGACTCTCTTTATAGATTTAAGTTAAGTTCGTGAATCCTTATTACATTACCAAGTATAAAATGAGATTTCCTTTAGTTTTAACAATCAATGATTAAATATGCAAGAAATTTAGAGAATCTTTTATATGTATTCGAGGTTCTTCATCAATATAGAATCATCTATATTTGTTTAGAGATTCTTGGTCAATGGTATCCTTCAAAACATTTATATAAAAGTCTCTTGGTCATTTTGATGACCAGGCTGGTTTTAAAGCCACTCAGTGGGGCACTTGAAGTTTATCGTCATTCAGAAGGACAGAGATTATTTCAATGTTGGGATCGAACCCATAAATGGGCTACCTACGTATCCTTTGTTTTGGAAAAGGGATCAGAACCCACGTAGTTCGAGAAATGGATGATGTTTATGATTGATGGCTCAAAGATGAATGTCGTAATTACTTTTACACTCTAAGCTCACGTGAGTCATTCTCGGTGTGAGAAACAAGAGGTATTGGTAAAAATTAGACAATTATGCCATGAAGGATGCAATCATAAGAATTTGTTTGGGGCTTATGTATGGATGACTGCCCAGATAGATGAAGGATTAGGATTTACTTTTAGGGAGAAAATCCATGAACAGGGTCCATAAAGTTATATGTGCTTCATGGAGATTTGAATACTCTAATCTTGGGGCTTACTCCTAAGGAGGATGCCCATGTTAGGAGGGGACTTATGATTGGGTTTTATTCCTAAAGAGGAAACCCAAATCAAAGGTAATTTATGACTGGTTAAGAGAAATTTTAAGAGACTTGGGGTTTACTCCTAAGAAGGATGCCCAAGATTTATGACTAGGACTTATTCCTGAGAAGGAAGCCTAGGTTAAGGGACTTGGGGCTTACTCCTGAAAAGGAAGCCCAAGGTTATGACTGAGTCTTATTCCTGAAAAGGAGACCCAGGTTAGGGATTAAGGTTTGGGGTTTACTCCTGAGGAGGATGCCCAAGATTAAAGGACTTGATTGGGGCTTATTCTTAAGAAAGATGCCCAAGTTAGGATTCTCTCATCTTTAAAGGATGAGGTTGAATGAATGAACTCTCAATTTTTGGTGACATAAAGATGTTTTAAATCACTAGGTTTTGAGAGATATTTCACAGAATTCCTTTCAGACAAGGATGTCAAATCAAGAAATCATGCCATAAATGGCTTTGAAGAGTATCTTGAAGACTGAATCTTGAATAGGAAAGGTGAAATGGCTTAAGAGGGGTAAAATGGGCAAGATGGGCACCCAAAAAGATAGGGGCGCGCAAGTATTAAAAGTCGCGCAAGTCCTGCGGCGGCGCGCAAGTATTGGTCGCGCAAGTATACTTGCGCGACATGAGGGATACTTGCGCGATTTACAACCAGAGTTGAAATACTTGAGCGTTTCTCTATTAAACCCTTTATAATCCTCTTGAGGTTCTTCCAGAGAGGGGACGCGCAAGTTATATTGAAGGAATTAAGTCGGCGCGCAAGTGTTTGATAAGTTTCAACACTTGGCCTTCCTTCTTCCCTTTAGATCTTCCATTCTAGGTAAGAAATTACCTTAGAAGTGTTCTGGAAGCTTTGAGAAGAGACTTGGGCGTCGGGAGCTTCAATCCGAGTTTCTGGAAAAAGATCCTTCCTGAATGGGGGGCCCACAGGGTCTATTTATAGGCAAAAGAAGACCCCGGGCGGTTACTGGGCGGTTACCAGGCGGTTACCACATATGTCGCGCAAGTCCCTTGCACGACTATGAGGAGTCGCGCAAGTGTTGAGGCGGCGCGCAAGTGTACTTGCGCGACCAAGAGGGAACTTGCGCGACCTATGGGCAATGTTCTCCTTTTTCATCCTTTTGTCAATTTTTGATGTTTCTTCAAAGGATTAATCACTTTGAGCTCAGATATTCCCTTTTCCGATCTTTGGATTCTGTGACGAAAGGAGCGTCAACAAAAGTCCCCCCTCAGAGTTGGATCCGGAAAGAAATGAGGATTTGACTCTGAGGAAATCGAATCCCTCCAAAGGAAAAGGGAGGCGCGCAAGTTTGCAGTGCGAAGAGGGCGGCGCGCAAGTTTGCGTCGCGCAGGCCCTAAGTGCTCTGTGTACGGCGCGTAGGTAGGCTTCCGAGCCTATAAATATCCGGCCTCACCTCCGTACAAGTATCCGGATTTCCGGACTTTATACCTTCTCGAGCTCTCTCCGCGCAGGTCACCATGACCGCGCAAGTCTCTTTTCCAGTTTTTTCCTTGATGTCGCGCTACTGTAAAGGTAATTGTACTTGCGCGGTTTATACTTGCGCGGCGAAAACTAGCGCGGCACGTGAATACTTGCGCGCCATTTTGTAGACTTGCGCGCCTTAATGCCTTAGAAATTTTTTCAAATTTCTTCACAAAATTTATGAAAAATAAACCCATTTAAGAGTTAGTTTATTCATCTTTTGTGCAGATTCAGTGGTTCCCAAAGGAATTGGAACGACATTATGAACTGGCTAGCAAGCGGATTGATGACATGATGAACATCATTGGCCATGATTACTATGACATCTGCGACAGCACTCTTCCAGATTTGGCTAAGTACTTGAAGAAATATCATCTTAATTTCCCACAGAGCATCTATCTGTCTCTATGTGGTCATGGTCACTTGCAAGGAGTCAATGTTCCAAATGCAAACAACTATACACCTGAAATGCAGCTGCGCTGCTACTCCTTCATTTCGGTTATGCTGTGCATTAAGAGCAACAACAATGGTGTGAACTATCAAGTTCTTCCTCTATGCCATTTCCTTGCAGATATGAAAATGGCAAACCCATGGGCTGAAATGTTTTCCACTACCGGTTGGTGGAAAGAAGACAAACGTGGTATTAGAGCAATATCTGAAAGAGTACTCTCTCTAAATGGCTCTTTACTTCCAATGCTCCATTCTCAAATCCATGTATCCATCTTCCAAGTCTCTTGGACAGAAACAGAGTCACTGTTTGATCAGCGGAAAATTTTCTCAAACCGCACTCAAGAACAACCTCTTACAATTGTTCCAAGAAGAGCTGGTATCACTGCATCTCTTTTTGTATCCAGTTGAATGAATGAATTCTAGGTGGTTGCTGACGAAGCTCGGGATGTCGTAAATCAAATGAAGTGTTATGTTTGAAAGCCTCTTGTAATTCTTGAAAAAAGAGAAGAGACTCCAATCTGTGGATGTCCTTTTAACTCTTGTTTATCAATGAAAAACACTTTCGTCTCCAATCATTTGTACCTGCATTCTTTCATTACCTGCTTCAAATTTACTTAATCCAATGGGCCTAGTAAGCATAGTTTGATTTTTACTAGGATTATTACAAATAACCCTACAAACTTTGAATCTTTTAACTGCTCAATATTACCTAAATCATACAAAAAATGTATATTTAGTGAGCTGGAACATGACTTTTATTCAGAGTTCCTTTGTCTTTTGTGTGGGCAGTTTAAAGTCATGCATGCCAGACATAAAGGGGCTAATGTTTAAGGTCGAAATAGCTTTGACCGAAAATGGATTAAAATGGATTCAATTCCTTGACAATTTATCTGAAAACATATTTACCATACTCAAGTATGAGGGAAAAAATGTAAACTATGGCTTAAGAATATTTGAATCTGAGGAATGATATGAAAAAAAGAGCTGAAAGGCATTAGAAGAAGTAGTTTCCAAGAATGAAGTTACTATTATTTAACAAAACCCGTTAGGGGGTTGAAATATGCAGGGCCACCTATGGGCATTGGCTGCATAGTCAAATAAAATAGCATCTTTTGGCTTGACAAGTCTGTTATGTGGACTGTTTATGCAAGGCCACCTATGGGCACGTGCTGCATAGTCAGGCAAAAGAACTCCCAGAAATTTACTTTCCTAGTGCTAAAAGCCAGTGAAAGTTTATGGAGATTCAAATTTTCTAAAGCATAGAGTTTGTTGTATGGAAAGAGGTACTTGAATATGGAGAAGATATTTCCAAACAAGAATATCGAAGAACTGGATGAATATCACTCCTACGAAGGTCTGACCCAAACGTAGGGAAGAAGAATAAACCATAGACTTGAATACTTTCAGATCATGAAATAGGATATGGGACAAATACGTTAAGGATGGCTATTTTTGCGGATCCCTACATACTATCGTTTAAGACAAATAAGGACAAAAGAGGCATTCTTCCCAAGAATGAAGTTACTATTATTTAACAAACCCGTTAGGGGGTTGAAAACATGCAGGGCCACCTATGGGCATTGGCTGCATGGTCAAATAAATAGCATCTCTTGGCTGACAAGTCTTTTATGTGGACTGTTTATGCAAGGCCACCTATGGGCACGTGCTGCATAGTCAGGCAAAAGAATTCTCAGAAGTTTGACATTTTTGTGACTATAAGTCATGAAAAGGGTTATTAAGATCTGAAAATATTTAAGGTTAGGATTATAATACATAAAGATGGGTATTTTCCAATGTATATAGAGATACATAGGTCAATGAAAACCATAATCATGTTGTGGCTGGATCCTGAATTGAAATTTGGACTTCACTACGTATCTCATAAGAATGAGAATCAAGCCATACGTAGTTCTTGAAACGCAGTTTAACGTCGTGCAGGACAAAAGTATGAGTGATCTTAGTTTAGGTTCATAGAATTCGGACCATAATAATGAATACACAGTGTGTGTTTTCATGAAGACTTTTCAGCCAAGGGACTGAAAGTGAAATTTGGGGTTAGGCCCAAAAGACTTGGGACTGGATTCGAGGGACACTCGAATGTTCCTACGTATCCCATAAGGATGGGAATCAAGTCCACGTAGTTCTTGATCTACCCTTTGTACAAATTTGGTTCGTACATGTGAAGGGTGAAAAGGGGACTTTAGTGCAATGATGGTTTTAACCTAAGATAAAATGTTTAGGCATTACCATGTATGTACGTAGTCTTTTGAAAAAAAATGAAAACCATGATTGAAAAAAGAATCAATGTTAATAATGGTTCCTTCTCAAATGAGGAAATCAAAGAATATTGTAGTTTATTGTCGTACCGGACAAAAGTGTTGTATAGTTTAACGTCATATAACAAGGACGAAAGTGAATCAATGTACAGATATTGATTCCAGGGGTGGTTTCACAAATCATCATCATATGAGATGGTGGTGAACCAATGTGAAGAGATTGTTTTTGGGCTTGAACCTTGGGAGGTTGCCTACATACCCAGCCTGGAGGGCAAGGATCAAAGTCTGTGTAGTTCAATTAAAGAATGAATTAACGATCAAATTGTTTTTGGGGACAATGATCTAATAAAAAATATTGTTGGGACTTACACATGGTTAGTGGTCCAAAGGGAGTGTTATGGTTGATGTTCGCTCTAAGCTCACGTGAGTCATACTCGGTGTGAGAAACAAGAGGTAATAACAACCTTAACGATGCACAGTTTAATGTCATGTAGGACATATTAAGGACTTTCTGTACAGTTTAGCGTCATGTAGTTAGGACTATGGGGACAATACAGTTTAACGTCATATTGGACGAAAGGGGGATTGTGCAGTTTTAATGTCATGCTGGACTTTTGATGATTATATAGTTTAACGTCTTTCCGGACGTGAGGGGCTTTTATACAGTTTAGCGTCATGTAGTTAGGACGTCACAGTTTAACGTCTTGCTGGACATATTTGTAAATAGTTTATGGTCATATACATGGACAACAGATGATGCAGTTTAGGGTCATACGGGACCATTGCTGTATAGTTTAACGTCATATAGCAAGGACGAACTGGTGATGTACAGTTTAAAGTCATGTAGCTAGGACTAAGGTGAACCAATATGAGGATATCAGTTCTGGGGATTTTTCACATTTTAATGTCATGCTGGACGTTGGAAGTGCCACACAGTTTAATGTCATGTTGCTAGGACACAATATAGTTTAATGTCATCTCGGACAGAATACAGTTTAGTGTCATGTAGGACAATAAGGGACTTAACACAGTTTAACGTCATGCTGGACGATGAAAGTGCCACACAGTTTAATGTCATGTCGCTAGGACAAAATATAGTTTAATGTCATCTCGGACAAAATATAGGAACTTCTATACAGTTTATTGTCATGTAGGACAAAATCAGGGACTATGCAGTTTAAAGTCTTGCAGTTAGGACTATTGGTGCTGCACAGTTTAGTGTCATGTTGCAGGGACATAAGTGTGAATAGTTTAAGGTCATATGCATGGACCGTACAGTTTATCGTCATGCTGGACGTATTATAGTTTAATGTCATCTCGGACAAAATATAGGAACTTCTATACAGTTTATTGTCATGTAGGACAAAATCAGGGACTATGCAGTTTAAAGTCTTGCAGTTAGGACTATTGGTGCTGCACAGTTTAGTGTCATGTTGCAGGGACATAAGTGCGAATAGTTTAAGGTCATATGCATGGACCGTACAGTTTATCGTCATGCTGGACGTCTTATAGTTTAATGTCATCTCGGACAAAAGTGTGACACAGTTTAATGTCATGTTGGACGAAGTTGTAGTTTAAGGTCATACTGGACCATGGTGTAGTTTAAGGTCATACCAGACCTTTTCTGTATGAACCAATTGTAAGTCTTGGTTCTGGGAACAATATTTTGTGTTTATACAAAATACTTCTTCATAAATCTGGCATTAGTTGGAGTCGTGATGTGTTCTCCATCCATTGAAATCAGAGAATACGCTCCATTGGAGTAGACCTTATGTACTGAATAAGGTCCTTCCCATTTTGGCTCATGCTTGGGAGGCTTCTTTCCTAGTATCATTGGTGTTCTGAGAACCAATACCAATTCTCCCTGAATGAATGAACGAAGACGAACTTTTTTGTTAAAAGCTCGTGCTATTCGATTCTGATAGATTTCCAAGTGGTGCAAAGTGCACAATCTTTTCTCATCTAACTGTTCCAATTCATTCAACCGCTTTTGGGATTGCTCATCTGTTGATAACTGATCACAAATGGCTATTCTGAGTGAGGGCAATTGAACTTCAATTGGCAAGACTGCTTCTGTTCCATATACCAATGAATATGGAGTTGACCGCGTTGCATTGCGAGTGGTAGTCCGATAAGCCCATAAAGCATGAAAGAGTTTATCAGGCCATGACCTCTTATCTTTATCCACCATCTTTTGCAGTATATTTGAAAGAGTCTTGTTGAAGGCCTCTATCTGTCCATTAGCCGCTGCATGATATCGAGATGAATGGTTGGACTTAATGTTGTATTCTTGATACAATCTCTTTACCTCAGAAGAACAGAAGTTGGTGCTGTTGTCTGTCAATATGGTATGAGGGACACCAAATCTAGTAATGATGTTAGACTTGATGAAGCTAACAATGCATTTAGAACTGACTTCTTTGAGAGGTACTGCCTCTGCCCATTTGGAAAAGAAATCAGTAGCAGTAAGAATGTACTTAAACTGCTTGGCCGTGGCTGAAGGGTAAGGTCCCACCACATCCATTCCCCATGTGGCAAATGGCCATGAGTATTTAGTTGTATGAAGCAACTCTGGAGGTTGATGAATGAAGTTGGCATATACTTGGCATGAATGACACTTCTTTGTGAAATTAACACAATCTTGTATCATTGAAGGCCAGAAGTATCCAAGCCTTCGAATTTGATCAGACAATCTATGTCCAGACTGGTGGGCACCACAGACTCCTGCATGCACTTCTTTTATGACAGCCATTGTCTCTTCACCATCAATACATCTGAAGAGAACTCCATCAAAACCACGTTTGTAGAGAATTTTCTCGAGGTGGTTTGGACCATCATAAAGAGTAAAATTGACCACACGTCGCCGAATTTGTTCTCTCTCGGCTCTATCAGGTGGAAGTGTTCCATTTTGAAGGTATTCCCTGATAGGTGACATCCATCCTGTAGTATGACCATACGTTTCAGGAATGGGACTAATTTCATTAATTTCCTCTGTTCTGACTTGAACATAAGGTGAAATTGCACGACGGTGGGCAATACAGATGGTTGTCTCTACCCGATTTGGATCTGCTAATGCTGTGGCTATATTAGCCAGTGCATCTGCTTGAGCATTTTGTGATCTTGGGACATAAGAAAATGTCGGTTCTGAAGGGAATTCCGACATTAACTCTCTGACGTAATCATACAAAGGGATTAATTCTTCTTTTCTGATGGCATAATCCCCATTGACTTGTTTGATTACCAGGTCTGAATCACCCTTCACCTTTAAGTGATTCACTTGTGCTTGAAGCGCTAACTCCAAGCCTGCAATGAGAGCTTGGTATTCAGCTTCATTATTGGTACCACCTTCCCACAACAAAAAGGAATAAGGTAACACTGCCTTATCTGGAGAAATGAGCACAATTCCTAAACCAACTTTGTTGAATTTAGGATTTTCCATTTTCTTCCCTGTTGGACTTCTAGAAGCACCATCAAAATACATTTCCCATGTTTGAGGATTCTCTTGAATAGAAAAAACTTCCTCATCAGGGAGTTCGATATCTGAATACGTGTCTTCCACTGAAGGGTGTTCAGCCAGGAAATCAGCCAGAGCTTGGCCCTTAATTGCCTTTTGAGACACATACTGAATGTCGAACTGCTGTAGAATAACCGCCCACCTTGCCAGACGTCCTGTAAGCATTGGACGACTAAGGATGAATTTGAGTGGATTATTACGAGATACCAATTGGACCTCGTGATGTTGCAGGTAGTGTCTCAGTTTCTGAACTGCAAAGATTAATGCTAGGCAGCACTTTTCAATACTCGAATACCGGGTTTCTGCTTCAAGCATAGTTCTACTGAGATAGTAGAGACTATTTTCATTCCCAGCATCATTCTTTTGAGCGAGAAAGGCACCCAATGATCGCTCTAAAGCTGTCACATAGAGGATAATAGTTCTACCCTCAACAGGTGGCATGAGTACTGGTGGACTTAAGAGGTATTTCTTGAGAACATCAAATGATTCTTGACATTCTTTAGTCCACTGGTAAGTGATTCCTTTCTTCAATAATTTGGTAAAAGGTAAACTCTTGCCTGCCAAATTGGCGATGAAACGCCGAATATAGGCTAAGTGTCCTTGAAGTCCTCTTAATTCTTTCAAATTCTGAGGAGGTGACATACCAAGGATTGATTTGGTCTTCTCAGGATCGACTTCAATACCACGATGGCATACAACAAAGCCAAGGAATTTTCCTGAGGTTACCCCAAAAGCACATTTTAAGGGGTTCATCTTCAAATTATGTTGTCGAAGCTTGTGGAATATGATTTCCAAATCAGCCAAGTGATCAAAACGTTGTTTGGATTTAACCACCAAATCATCTACATAGCATTCAACAAATTTCCCTAGAAAAGGTTTGAAGATACGATACATGGCGCGTTGATATGTTGCACCTGCATTCTTTAAACCAAAGGGCATCACCCGGTAACAAAACACACCTTGAGGAGCTCTGAAGGCTGAATATTTCTCATCTTCTGGGGCCATTCAGATCTGATTATATCCAGAATATCCATCCATGAAAGAAAGTACTTCATAGCCAGCCGTCGCATCAATTAAGAGTTCTGTAATCGGAACTGGAAAATCATCTTTGGGACAATACCGATTAAGATCTCTGAAATCGATGCAAACCCTAATTTGTCCGTTCTTTTTCTTTACTGGGACAATATTAGCCAACCACTTGGGATATTGAACTTCTCTGACGAAGTTAGCTTTGATAATCTTATCCACTTCAGCCTCGATTTTGGAAGCATAGGTTGGGTGTGTTCTTCTCGCGGCTTGCTTGAATCCTCGATGTTCTTTTGGCAAACCCAAATGATGGGTGGCAACATCAGGATCAAGGCCAGGCATCTCTGTATAATTCCAAGCAAAAATATCTTTATTTTTCTTTAGAAAAGAAATATACATCTCTTGTTCTTCAAGGGTCATGGCTGCACTAATTAAGGTGGGGCGTGGATCTTTCTCTGTACCCAGATTTACTTCTCTGAGTTCATCCACAGTGGTAGAGATACCCTCTTCAAATGCTGGAGGAGCATCTCTAAGATCTTCCTCTTCCTCTTCATCATGTGTTATATCTTCCGTTTCTACTTGCAAAGTAGATGAAAAAACGAAATTCTCATGATCATAAGAGATGTCAAAATTTTCACATTTTGAAGAAGAAGCTTCCATTTCCGACCCTATTGATGAAAAAGGGTCTTCTTTGGGAAATAAAGAGGAGATGATGGATTGAGAATCGACATCAACATTCACCTATGGTGTTGCTACAACTTCTTCTGGCCTGATTAGCGAAGTATAGACTTGTTGGATTTCAGCAGACAAAATGAAAACGTCACCACTTATGCTTTCATCACTGCTTGATAAGTTACCAATTTCTCCCATGTTGTCTGGCTCGATTGCCGTAATTGACATTATGGATCTTTCCATAAGAGTATTTTGATTTGGGCCTATTTTGTCAATTTGACTGATAGGTAACACATAATCTGTACTCACATGTGAAAATGGATTTATTGGAATTTTTTCCAAACCATATGGAGCATTAACTTTAGTAATTTCCTTCATTGTAGATTTTTCTCTTCCCTTCATGTGATAAAATTCCGCCTCAATGTATTGAGACTCGCATGTTTTGAACGGGGCCTTATCACCATAAAATGTTCTAACTTGACCATCGAAACAGTATTTGAGACATTGATGGTATGATGACGGAATGGCTGCATGCTGATGTAACCAGGGTCTTCCAAGCAAGATATTGAAAGCTGAGTCTTGATCAACAATCATGAAATCTGAATTGGAAACAAGATCTCCAAACTGAGTTCTGAGCGTAACTTCTCCCAGTGGTTCTTGTTCATTTTTATCATATCCTTGCAACATCATGGTAGAAGGAGATAAATCAGATTTCGTGAGGCCCAATCGACGAAGTGTGCGAATGGGCATGAGGTTGACTCCTGAACCATTGTCAATAAAAGCTCTTCGAACATCTATACCATTGACTTTGCCAGATAGGTACAAAGGTTTTATGTTCCCATGCACAACATCATCTTCATCTTTATCAGTAAAAGATATCACTGCATGGCATTCTGCAGGATTATTCTCTATGTGATAAATTTCAGCTGCAGCAATTTCAGCTTCAAACTCCTGAGGACTTGACAAAGCTTCGATGAGTGCTTCCCGAAGAACTTTTGATAGATTCAAAGCATCCAAAATTGATAATTTGGCTGGTACTTGGGCCAAGTGTTTCAATATATCATACTTTTGATCTAGAGGCCTGCGTTTCCCAATAGGAATATGCGGTTTAGCAGGTACCTTGGAAGCAGATGCTTTGGAAGCTGATGCCTCTTGTATTGAAGTTGGCAACATCTTTGGTTTTGGAAAATTAGACTGATTAGATCCATTTACTTGCTGAGATAAAGAAGATGGAACATTTAATCGGTCTTCCAAAATAACTGTGCCGAAACTGAGTTGGACATTGGCAGAAGAACTTGCTTGTTCATTTTGAGCTCGCTGAAGGGCTCTACCATGAGTTTCTGCTGCATATACAGTGCTAGCAGGGGTAGAATTAGAGTAGTGGCTTCGGAAAGATCCACGTCTTCCCCTATATCCTGAACCTCTAGAACTTCCTCGGGTTCCTTTATTTGATACAGGGAATTCAGGCTCATCAAGACTGGAATATGAATCTGTTAATTGAATCATATTAACAGAACCAAAGATCAATTCTTCGTTTGATAAAGACTCTGCCAAGTTAGCCTGTTTAGGCTGTGCCGTTTGGTGGGACGGTGCCCGTGGCTTTGAAGTAGATGGCATGAAATCTGCCAGAGTCAAAGACAATTTAGGCTTTGATACATACTCATCTTCTCCTGATTCCTCTTTCTTCTTTGAATTGCGCTGCCCTTTTGAGGATTTGTCCTTTGATGGAGGCTTTACTGCAGCTTTTGTAGGAGACACAATTGGCTTCTTCAATTGTGTTCGCAAAATGGAATGGGTCCGATTGATTGTCTTTCTGACCATCCAATCATCATATTTTTTCGCAGTTTTGCTTTTGACTTCCTGCCACTCGCCTCCTTCCTCTGGATCTGTAGCGGTAATACACGCTACATGAGCTGAAGAACCCTTCAATTTGACTTGTCCCAAGTCAACCATCTTTTGTAGGAGGTCTTTAAAGACAAAACACTCATGGATGGGATGTCCCAACATTTGATGAAAGGGACAATAATTGGGACGGTCTTCATCTCCTTCCTTGTTTGGTCTCTTCGGCACTGGTAATTGAACCAAATTATTTTCCAGAGCTGAAATGAAGTAACGAGGAACTTGCTCACTTCGGAAAGAGTATGTTTTACTCTTAATATCCTCAAATTTTTTTCGTCGTTGATCTTTTTGATCATTTGGACGAAACAGCCTTTGTTGTTGGCGTTCAGGAGGTGGAGCCCTTCGAGAAGATGAAGGTTTTGAAGTAGAAATAGGTACAGGTGCCTGTTTAAGCATAACTGTAGCAGTTTCTGCTTTACCCATTCTTCTTCCTGGAGCTGATGGAATTACACGAGATTTAACCTTAGCCTGCATAAGGGAATCTTCAATCTGTTGAGCGATTGAAGTAAGGTCTCGAAACCCTCCTGTGTATTTCACAGGGATCAATGGCGTGCGTAATTCGTCACGCAAATTTGCCACACAGATTGGCAAAAATTCCTCCTGAGGGAGTGATAAACTCAAGGAATACGTTAATCCCTTCCAACGAGCAATGAAATCAGAGACTCTTTCATTCTCCCTTTGCTTGCATTTTGTAAGATCGAAAACTGTCGTTTTTGGCAAAGTTGACATGAACTGAAGAAGGAATTTTTGACGAAGATCCTCCCATCCGATGACTGACCGGGATTTCAAGCTTGTATACCAGCCAAAAGCTGGTCCTTGCAAGGTTCGCATGAAGCATCTGAGTTTCACTGCTTCTTGTTGCTCTGGAGTTCCCATCATAGGATCACAACAAGACACGTAATGCGTCAAATGTTGTTCAGGGTCACCTGATCCATTGAAAGTAGGGAAAATAGGGTTTCCAAAACTGGATGGAGGAGAAATTGAATCTACCCATTCAGGGTAAACTTTCTTTTCAGGTTGAACTTGCGCCCGTTTCCCTTCCATAGTTTCTAACCGAGCTGTTAATGACTCAATAGTAGTTATTAACTTTTGAGAAACGTCAGGTTGAACTTGGTTTTGGGTAGGTGCAATGAATGGAGTTTGGACAGCCGTGGAGGTTGGTGCTGCAACTAATGGTAGTGCTGCCAACCGTTGTTGTGTTTGACCCGTAGGATTAGACCTCTGTAGGTGTACTGATAAAGGAGGATATTCCTGATCCATCTCAGTAGTTACAACAAATTCCTTCGGCTGTCGGATTTCAGCATTCTTAAGAAGAAGACTACTCTGAAGTAGTTCTGCATTTAACCTTCTTAATTCTTTCATTTCTTCCTCCTGTTGTGCAAACCTTTGCTCTAATGAGAGCGATTGACCTCCTTCAGAGGAAGGGTGATAAGTAACCTGATTCTTTCCTTTCCCCTTATTGGATCCTTTTCGGAGAGGGGGAAGTGGGTTACTTGAAGGAATACCCAGATTTTGGGTAAGCCTTTGATTACGTGTGCGCACACCTTCTTCATTTAGGTCTGTGTGCGCAACTTCTTGAGCAGGAACCTCTTCATCTGATCCCTCTGATTGAGCCTCATCTGGTGAATCAGCAGCAACGGCAGTGATGACATTAATGGATGCATATTTCATGGAATCCTTTCTATCAGCATTTCTGTGATATTGTCTCCTTTTATGTCCATGATAAGACATGGCATTCCGTTGACTTGATCCCTCAGGAATTTCTTGGAGAACCGTCACTTGGAGAGAATCTCCTGACATCTTGGCTCTTCGTTCCTCTTGAGGCTTATTCCCTAATCGAGAGAATACTGACTTTCTCTGAGGGAGGGATTGAAGATTTGAAAAAGTCCCCAGTCCGGTGGACTGGGGATGTTCCTGTTGCTTCCGCTCAACTCCTCGAATCCCATTCGTTGATTCTAAGGGTTGGGTTAGAGAAGTCCCCAGTCTGGCAAGCTGGGGTGTCTCTTGACATGCTATGTCTGAGATCTTCTTGAAATCTCTCTTGACCTTGCGGATCTTAGTTCGGAAATTAGCTGGATGCATTAACCTGTATCCACTTTTATCACCTGGTTCAACAGACCGTTGGATGATTTCCGAAACTTCTGTCATTTGATGACGTGTTTGCTCCAGACGAGAGGCTTGTGCAATATTCTCGCCTGCTTGGTGTAGGAGCAATTCAACAACCTGTTCTCTATATACTTGATTTTGATAGGAACTAGTTGAAGCTTGATCTCGAGCAAGATTTTGATTATGAACAAAGCCCATTGACTGTGGCCGGCCATGGGCAATAACATTGCATGAGACCATTTTCGGCGGGCTTTGCTGACCGGAAAGCACTGTGAAATGTAGTGCTCCGTGAACACCCCATCCTCTGATATGAACATTAGATGGAGCATTGGAAATTAACTGACGCAATTTTCTCAGCGCGCCAAGGCATGAACGTTGAAGGGTTCTCTGTTGCTTTTCAGCCTTCGGATACCGAGAGACTGATAGAGATGCCAAATCAATCTGGCGTTGTAACCCTTCTATTATCTTAAGATGATTTTCATATTCATCGTAAGATAATACCTTCTTCTTTAATTGACAAAGAGTTTTCCATATGTTAAGACGAATATCATGGATTCCATCATCCGTCAACATCTTTGGAATGTCATATTGTGAATCAGCCAAAGGCCAAAACATGACTGGTACTTCACCTTTTGCCAGTTTTTTTCTCATGTTCAGCATTTCCTCTTTATCATTAAATGAAGATTCTTCTACCTGTTTGGACCAGAGTTGGTGTTTCCTTGTTGCTTCATCGGATTCAACAAGATTGGTAGAGGAATCACTATTCATGCTGGAAGATGAATGACCCAGGGAAGGTTCGGAGAATAACCTGAACCCCAAGCTATCTTCTGATGGAGAAAAAGTTTCACCTGCCGATAGTAAAACTTCAGATATGACTGGTTTTACGTTTGCAAGTGCCTCGAGATAGGAGGGCTTTCTCGTCACTACATTGCCTTCTGAAGAATTTTCGAGACAATGTGAATCACTACTGCGGAGAGGACTTTCGCAGCGAAGTTCATCACCATGAGGAGGACCTTCATGATGGGTTATAGCAAAAGATGAGATCTCTTGCTCCTTGGTCTTCTGACCACACAGAGGGTTCCTGTGGTTCTCATCTGAAGAAGAAACTTCAAGATTGACAGAATTTTCATGAAGCAAGTCTTCATGAGGAAGTGTCTGTTGAAGACCTTCGGGATTAATGTTCCTGTTATTGGGAACTGAGGGAGTAGAATCTTGAATTTCGACAGATAAATGTCTGAGGGCTTCAAGAACTCCAGCATCGAGCAAGGCCTTGTTGCAGATTGGCCTTTGATCTCCTGACTGTGCTGGGCGGATCTTTTTCTTAGATGCCTTCTTACTCGCTTTAGAAATCACTTGATGACGAAAGTGATTGCTCTGAGCAGGTGTATGTGCCTGATCAGGAAAGATGGTCAGGTTAGGCTGACAATCATCGCTCAAATCAGGTGTATGTGCCTGACTTGGTTGTCCATATGATATGGGGGAGTAGACCCCACAACCCTCTTGGACTGGAACAGATGTGTGTGTCTGTTCCGGAGTGAATTGTTGATGTGTCACTCCACTGCTAGGGATAGATTTATGTGTCTGTCCCTGAGATGATGCTGAAGCTGTTATGATATCCTGGCAAGTATCCAGAATATGAGCAGGAATTTGCTTCTGCTCTTTCACCATTGACAAAATATGTTTGGTGACTTCAGCCGCCGGAACAGGGATATACGTCCATTCCGGGATTGGAGTAGGTGTATGTGCCTGCTCCTGTCCTCCTTTTCCTGTCAGTGAATCCTGACAGTACTCAAGTGTGGAGGCAGAGAGTTTAGTCTGCCTCCTGTTTGTCGTTGGGGCTTTCCGACTGACTTCTCCGTGCGCTACCAAGCGAGACTGTTGGTAGGCTTGATTAGTATTAGCAGGTGTATGTGCCTACTGATTACACTTCGTCAAATGCGGTTGACGAGATCCATCATATGTAGTCAGACGAGCCTGCTGACTAACTGCTGATGTATAAGCAGGTGTATGTTCCTGCCTATGGTACTCCGCCGGAATTGCCTGGCGGGATCGTCTTGATGCTGCCAGACGAGTCTGCTGGACAACGGGATTAAAACGGGCAGGTGTGTATGCCTGCTCGTTGTTTGCCACCAAGTTAGGTTGGTGGACTTCTCCGGAGATGGCAGGGATGACAACCTGCCTATTGTTAACCGGATTCCGTCTCTGGCGATTCATCTTTCCTGCTCGGGTTCGAGGAACCTGAGTTGAACGCCTGGAGTCGGTACCCTCATCATGTTGAGGGCGCACTACCGCACGAGTCTGGCGGCGATTGTTGATGGGAGACCTTGAGAAGGACTCCTGTCTCTTTGAATTAAGGTCCTGCGGGACCTGCTCATTCACTTCCTCAGAATAAGGGAGTGAATGGAAATTGCGTTCCGGGGATAACGACCCGAAACGGTTGGAGACGGTAGTCAGCACCGCCTGCTTCTTGATTGCTGGTCGCCGTTGTCCGGACGACCAGGTAGAATTGTTAACTTGGAGGGCTTGACGAGCGGCCTCCAGAGTTGGGATAGTACCGTTGCGACGGTACTCCTTAACCAGTGCATTAGAAACACAGCGTTGAAGACACTGAGTTGGTGATGTCATCCTCAGAGCGGATGACGTTCCAGCAGGAGTAGCAGCATTGGTTTTCACAGCAGCAGACCTCACAGTAGAGGTGTTCCCAGCAGCAGTATTCACAGGGGTGAATTTAAGGAAAGCCATTTTTGTAGAAGATCTTTGAAAAAAGAGTGCCTGTTCCATGTAACAGACATAATCAAGATGAATCCGGCCACTGCATCTTTTGGATGAGCACATGTCAATGATTGCCTTGTTGGCCCAAAGGGCCTAACAGATAAGAAGAACATCACTTTAACTTGGTTAAGGATTCACGTCGGGTTCACCATTTTTGTTTCGCGCGGAATCCGGGGATGACCTCCTGGACGGGAGATTCAAACATTCTGATCGGTTTCTAACGGGTTTGTTCGTAGAACCGGAAACATCCAATGATTCCACATCCGTTTGGACCTACTTTCCAAAGGCAGGCGCTCATTAGCTTGTGGGCTAATGAGGCTTAGGAATTTGCATTGGTCGAGAGGATGGGAGGTCGGACTCATCACACCTTTTTGAGGGGAATTATTGTCTACTCCGGGACTCTCTTTATAGATTTAAGTTAAGTTCGTGAATCCTTATTACATTACCAAGTATAAAATGAGCTTTCCTTTAGTTTTAACAATCAATGATTAAATATGCAAGAAATTTAGAGAATCTTTTATATGTATTCGAGGTTCTTCATCAATATAGAATCATCTATATTTGTTTAGAGATTCTTGGTCAATGGTATCCTTCGAAACATTTATATAAAAGTCTCTTGGTCATTTTGATGACCAGGCTGGTTTTAAAGCCACTCAGTGGGGCACTTGAAGTTTATCGTCATTCAGAAGGACAGAGATTATTTCAATGTTGGGATCGAACCCATAAATGGGCTACCTACGTATCCTTTGTTTTGGAAAAGGGATCAGAACCCACGTAGTTCGAGAAATGGATGATGTTTATGATTGATGGCTCAAAGATGAATGTCGTAATTACTTTTACACTCTAAGCTCACGTGAGTCATGCTCGGTGTGAGAAACAAGAGGTATTGGTAAAAATTAGACAATTATGCCATGAAGGATGCAATCATAAGAATTTGTTTGGGGCTTATGTATGGATGACTGCCCAGATAGATGAAGGTTTAGGATTTACTTTTAGGGAGAAAATCCATGAACAGGGTCCATAAAGTTATATGTGCTTCATGGAGATTTGAATACTCTAATCTTGGGGCTTACTCCTAAGGAGGATGCCCAAGTTAGGAGGGGACTTATGATTGGGTTTTATTCCTAAAGAGGAAACCCAAATCAAAGGTAATTTATGATTGGTTAAGAGAAATTTTAAGAGACTTGGGGTTTACTCCTAAGAAGGATGCCCAAGATTTATGACTATGACTTATTCCTGAGAAGGAAGCCTAGGTTAAGGGACTTGGGGCTTACTCCTGAAAAGGAAGCCCAAGGTTATGAATGAGTCTTATTCCTGAAAAGGAGACCCAGGTTAGGGATTAAGGTTTGGGGCTTACTCCTGAGGAGGATGCCCAAGATTAAAGGACTTGATTGGGGCTTATTCTTAAGAAAGATGCCCAAGTTAGGATTCTCTCATCTTTAAAGGATGAGGTTGAATGAATGAACTCTCAATTTTTGGTGACATAAAGATGTTTTAAATCACTAGGTTTTGAGAGATATTTCACAGAATTCCTTTCAGACAAGGATGTCAAATCAAGAAATCATGCCATAAATGGCTTTGAAGAGTATCTTGAAGACTGAATCTTGAATAGGAAAGGTGAAATGGCTTAAGAGGGGTAAAATGGGCAAGATGGGCACCCAAAAAGATAGGGGCGCGCAAGTATTAAAAGTCGCGCAAGTCCTGCGGCGGCGCGCAAGTATTGGTCGCGCAAGTATACTTGCGCGACATGAGGGATACTTGCGCGATTTACAACCAGAGTTGAAATACTTGAGCGTTTCTTTATTAAACCCTTTATAATCCTCTTGAGGTTCTTCCAGAGAGGGGACGCGCAAGTTATATTGAAGGAATTAAGTCGGCGCGCAAGTGTTTGATAAGTTTCAACACTTGGCCTTCCTTCTTCCCTTTAGATCTTCCATTCTAGGTAAGAAATTACCTTAGAAGTGTTCTGGAAGCTTTGAGAAGAGACTTGGGCGTCGGGAGCTTCAATCCGAGTTTCTGGAAAAAGATCCTTCCTGAATGGGGGGCCCACAGGGTCTATTTATAGGCAAAAGAAGACCCCGGGCGGTTACTGGGCGGTTACCAGGCGGTTACCACATATGTCGCGCAAGTCCCTTGCACGACTATGAGGAGTCGCGCAAGTGTTGAGGCGGCGCGCAAGTGTACTTGCGCGACCAAGAGGGAACTTGCGCGACCTATGGGCAATGTTCTCCTTTTTCATCCTTTTGTCGATTTTTGATGTTTCTTCAAAGGATTAATCACTTTGAGCTCAGATATTCCCTTTTCCGATCTTTGGATTCTGTGACGAAAGGAGCGTCAACACATATTTATAGGGAATGGTCTTACTAGTTGATGTCATTTATTCTTTTGTATGTGTGAATTGGATTTATCAAGAACCTGTATTTATACAAATCATATGATCATTGTTAAATGAATATTTTATCTATATTTATAATTCTTAATGGACTTTTAAAACTGATAGGATATGATTAAACAAAAATAGATCATGTGTTTCCAATAACCAAAATTGAGAATTTAATTAAATCACAAAGGGAATTATATTTATAAAAGTTTGGGTCATTACAATATTCCCCCCCATCAAAAATTTCACCCTTGAAATTTTCATTTCACATACCAAAATATATCAAGGTGATTCAATTTCATCACCTCCACCAATTCCCATAAACCTTCATTAGAATTTTGCTTTCTCCATATAACTTTGACCAGGTGCATTGCCTTATTTTAATGTAATTTGCCTCTATGGCATAATGTTTTCTGTGACTACTCTTCATATAAAATATAAATCTAAAATAGTACCACCAATAGATTAATCAAATGTAATGGGTCTAGTATGCACATCTTAAATAGTGATACATGGAACACAACATGTACTTGAGATAGGTTTGGTGGGAGTTATAATAAATAGTTCACCACTTTGATATTGTCAATTATATCAAAGAGACTGATATATCTTGGTATAATATTTCCATTCTTCCCAAATCTAATGGATTTATTCCATGTATCTGTATGGATTAAAACTTTTTCTATTACCTCAAACTTCATACTTCTTTGATGATTGTCAACATAGCTTTGTTGTCAACTCGGAGCATCCCTAATGTTCTACTAAATAGTCTTGACCTTTTCCACCATTTCTTTCACCGTTTCTGGACCCAAAAGTTTGTCCTCACTAAATTCATCCCAAAATTAATTTTTTCCACATATATTACATAAAGGGGTTCAAGAGAGCCATTTTGGATACTTTATTGGAAGCTATTATTGTATGGGAACTCGACCAGAGGAAGATATTGATACCATCAACCATTGAAGTCCATTAAGAATTCTGTCAACATGTCATCAATTTTCTGGATAGTCTAATCTATTTATCCATCAGTTTTGGGGTGATAATATACTCTAGAGTTCAACTCAGTGTTTAGATAATATTGGATAATCATTTAAAATATATAGCTATCTGTTGGATCTCAATCAGATAGAATTTATAGCAGTGATCCATGTAGCCTCAACACTTCTCTAATATAAATCCGTGCATGTTGATCAAGTGATATGTGGTCTAAAATTTCAATTAAGTGAGTAGTATTTCTATAAAGATACCTCACAAACCATAGAAATTTACTTTTCCTTAATTTATTCATAATGATAATGAAAAATTCCAGGGTTATCTTTTCCCATTTCCCTATAGGTATGGGTAATGGTTGCATCATCCCCACATTTTTTGTATAAGACTTCACTTGAAAATATAAAACACACATTGATTTATATTCTATAATCTATTTCACTATATTTTCCCACAAAAAGTGATCTCGTAGATCTCAATAAATCTTCATTCTCTAAGGATGGATGGAAAAGTTCGAGCTATTTTCATCAGATAACAATTCTATTATTAAAAAAGAATTTTATGGAACACATAGACGTGACCCAAGTCTTACAACTCCTTCATTAATTTATAACACTAAGAATTTCCCTTTTCTTATAGATTCTACATTCTTCTAAATTTTAACATCTCTTCTTTGATAATCCTTTGTCTTCTCTAGAAGGGAAATTTGAGAAATAATTTTTGAAATTATGGATGATGTTCTTTCCTTTATGATTCCCATGTTAATAATTTTGATGTCTATGAAGATCAGATCCTTCTCAATTCTCATCAATGATGCAATTTATAGATCCTTTCTACATAGACCATCTTCCACTTTTTTTTATTTCCTAGTTTGGAAGTGGATTGAGTAATCTTAGTCCTTAATCTAACCTAACCATCTTCACTAGCGTATATTCATCTCTTTCAGTGATAATATATACATGAGGCTCTTATGATCTCTACATATTTCACACTTTTCCCCAAAGAGATAATGACAAAAAAAATTCAATTCTAAGATTACAAAATCCAACTCTAGATAAATCATTGGGTATTTTAGTTCATGAACATTCAATTACCATGAGGCATTGGATATCACTTTTTCTTTCATCATTAGTACACATCCCAATCCCTTATTCAAATATTATAGTATACTATGAAAGGATACCCACTTTTTGGTAGCGTAAGTACATTTACATTGATAAGACTCATTTTCAACTCCTTAATTCTATCTAGAAATTCATTATTTCAGACTATCTTGACTCCCTACTGAGTTATCTAGGTGAATGTTTTTTTTTCAATCATGAGATATTTCTCACAAATAGATGATAGTACCCAGTTATTCTGTGGAAACTATGGATCTACATGACAGATGTTGGAATTTACCATACTTTGATTTCTTATGTCTTTGAAGGGCCCCCAGATATCCCATTATTTGTGAAAATATATCCACATAATGGGACTTCCTTCAACCACAACTCCCATTTTATATACTTTTAATAAATATTATCTTTTCATAAGGTCATTAGCAAAGTTCTCATATTATCCTAATTTCCCTCCTAGATTTTAGAGTATAATATTATATCTTCTATAAATACTACCACAAATGATCCAGTATAATCCCTAAAGTCTCTATTCATCATTTCAATGAATATTTATGGAGCATTATTGTGTCCTAATTGAATTATTATTAACTCATAGTGCTCGTACATTTTTTGGAAAGTAGTATTGGGGACATAATCATGATTCACACTTACATGATAACTCCTTCACCATAGACCAAACTAGGAGTAGAATTGAGATCTATATAGATGATCACATAAGTAATCAATTTGTGGAATATGATACTTTTTTTATTTTGATATGTTTCAGCTCATGGTAATCAATTCAATGGTATGCATACCCATCCTTATCTATGACAAATAGGACTAGTAAACCCCACAATGAAGCACTTAGTTGTATGGAACCCTTATCTATATTATTCTATAGTTAATTTTTTAGTTCCATAACTTCAATAATATCCATTATATATGGACTCTTATATATTAAAAAATTCCCAAGTATATGCTCCATTGAAAATGATTCCTCTAATATAGAAGGAAAATTAGACAATTATTCGAGAATTATATTGCCATTTTCCCTCATAACGGGCATGCAATCAAGGATGATATTTTCCATAGAATCAATCATTTGATCAAGATAATCTTTCTTTTAGGTCAGAACTATCCATTCTAGAGATGTTGGTTCTAAAGATAATTTATCCTTATCCATACACTTGAGAAAAATCGGAGGAGGATTTGTGATACAGAGAGTGATTTCCTTCTCATGGATATTTATTTTGGCTTTATAAAAGGAAATCCAATCCATATCAGAATTACATCAAATTCCACTAAAGGGAGTATCACAACGTTATATGGGAAGTTCATCCCACAATTTTTTATAGGGTTAGAGTTATATACAAGGGATCTAATAATTTTTCCAATTTCAATTTTCATTAACAGGTCTACTTCTATGATTTATTGTGGTTTTTGGATAGTTTTACTAAACTTCTTTGATATTTATTTTTTTAGAAAATAAATAATTGAGGGGTAATATTATTAAAAAAAGAGTTACAAGAGTTATAAGGAAGAAGATTTACATCTATCACGATGAATAATAGGAACCAAATCATAGGGTATGCTAGAGTAGTAATTGTAATTTATTTCAGAGACCCCATTGTTTATAAGAAAATTCGAAAGTTGATTTTCTTCAGGATAGATCGGTGTGATGATGTAGTTCATTGAAGAAAGAGTGTCCAGACAGGAGTTCCATTTGGATTTGAGCTTCCAAGAAAGATGAATCTAACCCATTTTAACTATTCGAACAATTTTAGTTGAGTCACTTTGGAACTAGATTGATTTATAGTTTCTTTGTCATGAAATTTATACTACTTTTATGATTCCTAGGATTTCAGCTTCAAGTGATATGGAATTTCCACATGTACCATATACCACTTTAAAAAATCACCATTTTTTGTCCTGGAAAGAAATTACATAGCTTGTAGGTCCTGGGTTACCCCTTGAGGCTCCATCCATATTACCTTTTATCCAGCTTGCAAATGGGATAACCAGGAAACTTTAAAGGTTCCAAGAGGTTTAGAGAAATTTCCATGAATGTAGATAATCCTCAAGGCAACAAGATCCAAGACCGAGTTTTCACAGCATTCATCATGTAAAGTGTTGGCCTCTTGAACAACAAGTAGGGTGGAAGAGATATCATCTCTATGATTTATTATCTCTTCTCCATGAAATGATTTATTCTTCCTACTCTAGACTATGTGTATAACTTCTACACAGGACACTAGAAAGAGGATGTGTACCTATTTCAAATTATCAGATGCAAGAAGATCAACAAGAAGGTTTGAAATGATAGCAGATTGTGGAAGATGGATTTCAAAGAGATAATCACATATTTCCAGAGAGAAGAAGAAGTGTTGTAGGAAAGAAACATATGATTGAAGTTATCCCAATGTTTTTGTCACAAAGAACATCTATAGTACAATGTGATGCCTACCCATTGTTGGTTCAGCTCAACTAAAAGCTTGTTGAGACGGAGATGTTAGAGAAGTGTAAAAAGAGATGACATTATCCATTTTTTGTTGAAAGACTCCATCCCTATATTATTAGATTGAATGAGGTGATTATAGTAACCTTTTGAGTCCAGTATACCATTTGAACTAGGTTCCTGCATAATTAAGTCATTACAATACAGAAAATAATAGTTATCAACCATGAGGGTAATGTGAGATGGTAGAGTAGTACCATGATCAATCTGTTTCGTAATGGATGAATCATAGTTAGTATCCGGATTAGGATTGATAACACTATCAATTAGCAGAGCATCAGTTCAATTATGATTCTTGAAATTAAGAGAGTGAGCACTAACCAACCAATGAGAATGGATATTGATTTTCCATAAAATTATTTTCAGACCTAGGCTAAGTAGAATATTTTACATAACACATATTCCCTTCAATTATCCTGTTAAGGAGTTTGGATCTGAGAAAGTTCAGATTCTGTGACTTTTCATTGATGATCCTCTAAAGAAACTGGGCCTATAAGGAATGATTGAATATATCTTTGTTCTTGATTCCAAGAACACCTTTTTCATGAGGTATGCAACAGTTCTTCGAAGGATCAGTTATAACTTTCTTCTCTAGGATACTACCAATCCAATCTAAGTTTCTCATAAGGGAATTTATGATCTTGATAACCAAGAAAGGCCAAGGGTAAACCCTGAAGGAGTAGACTAGTTTTTAGATAGCCACATGATTAATTAAGAAAATCTATTATGCCATTGATAAGTACATTCCCTTCCAGGAGGATAGGTTTCTCCTAACTTGGATCACAACTCCCACAAAGTGTGAGGGGTGAGGTATTTTGAAGAACATAGGGACTATAAGGTACGTTAAGGGAATATAACCTTCTCAAATTCCAATATCATTCACCAAGCTTGATCTCCTTGAGGATGATATATTTTTCCAAAGTAAATAAACCACTTTCCTCAGTTAACCACTTGACATGAAACACATTCATAATGGATTAAATACTTCTTGATATTTTGGATGGTTTTCCTTTAACCGAGACTAAAAATGATGCTATCATTAGAAAAAATAAGGTGAGAGGGTGAAGAGATCCCTTGTACCCCTCTTATTGGACTGAGTTCACCCTTTCTGGTCATGTGATGGATAATTTTACTAAGGTAGTCTTCTATAAGTGCAAAAATAATGGCATAGAGAGGTCCACCTTGTTTCACTCCTATTGAGAACTTTAAATAACACTCTAGGGATCCATTGATAAGAATGGAAATGTGAGTAGAGCTAATAAAATAATTGATCCATTGGATAAACCTCATGTGAAATAGAAACTCATGAAGGATACAACTGAGTAATTCCCAATAAATAGTGTCAAATGCCTTTCTGATGTCTAACATAAGAGAAATATTTCCTCCTCTTTAATAATTTTGAGTAAGATTCACATATTTAAAGGTAGGGAGAAGGAAATATTGAATTTTTATCCCCTTGACATATCTAAATTGAATCCAAGATATGATTTTCTCAAAAACATGAGCAAGGTGGTAAGAAATAATTTTTGGGATGATCTTATAAATGGTGATAAGAAGAAAAACTGGTATAAATTGAGAATAATAACTTCCATTTTCCACCTTAGGGATTAAGGTAATAAACTGATTATTAAATCCTTGAGAGAGGGAGGAATCTATGAATAAGTTTCTTACAATTATACAAATATCAATGTTAATGACATCCAAATAAAATTTAAAGCATTGGTTGGTAAAACCAATCGGTCTTAGTGATCTTCTCTTGTTGATCCCAAAAATAACATCTTTGATCTCAATGTCCAGTGGGACTGATGTAAGAAGAAGATTATCAGCATCAGTGACAAGGTTAAGGATTTTTTCCTCTATGACTTCCTCATTTTTTATAGGCCCATTAAATAGGTTCATGTAGTAAGTGAAAATATGGTTTCAGAGACTTTTTCTGTTATACAAGATTGTGTCACAATCCTTTCATAGAGATAAGGGCTTATTGGGTTTTTTTGTCTCTTGGAAGGGAATTAAGGAATTTTGTATTTTGATCTCTATATGTGAACAACTTTACATTGAGAAGTTCATTTTAGATATTCTCTCTATGTTTGATGAGATCATTATGTTTGGAGGAAATTCTGTCCACTTGAGAAATATCACCTGAAAGGTTTCCTTTGGTGATGGAATCTTGAATCCCATGAACGGAGCGCTCTAGAGAATCAATATCTTGATGAAAGAAACTGATTTTTTCTTACTACACTACTTTATTTTAACATTTATATATCTTAACTTAAGAATGTAGAAAAGTGGATTTCCATTATGATCTATCATGTTACATGTGTCTCTTATAATTTGATAACATTTAAAAGAGTTTTCCATTCATTATTAAACAGAATGGGGATAAGATCCCTATCTTCCTTGGTAGTGAAGGTTGTAAGAATTGGATGGTGGTATGAGTTTCTACTTGCAAGAGTGACACACAAAATGGTTTTTTAACTTCTAAGAAGTGATTCATTACCAAAATAATGCTCAATTTTTTTTTCTCTCATTCCACCTAGATTCCTCATATACCAAGTGTATTTGGACCCAATCAGATTGAATTTAATCTGATTGGACTCTTCAACACAGGATCTAAATTCTACCATATTAATATCACTATAGGTATGTCTGAATTCATCATTCGCATGAATAATATCATTAAAGTCACAAATTATCCCTCAGGGGTCTAAGATGGATATGGAAATACCATTAATATGAAACCCGAGATGTCTTCTTCTAGTATAGCTATTGAAGGCATAAACCATTGAGCCTAAGTAGACCTGCCCTGAAATAATTGTGGGATTTTTAAAATTGTGATGAACCAAAATAAATATCCTCTCTATATAAGGAACCTGAACAGAACTAAGAAAAGAGTAACCATTACTTTCAGGGGGTCTATTATTGATTATATTTGTCTTAGGATTAGAAATACCAATGATTTCATGTTTTTATTTACCCAAAAAAATCCCATGGGAGCATAAAGTGCTACGGTTGGCCAGCCCCTGGCAGATCTAGTGATGGAATCTGATCATTGATTCTTATTGGGGTAAATTCACCCTTTATATTTTAGCTTATATTATTTATTCCTTTTAGATCTTCTCATCTCATTATTGTTAGAATTGTTTAAGGAAGAGTCTGCATTGGTGTGACCTGAAGACTCACATTATAAGGGTCCTTTCCCCTAGTAATTGAGTCTAGATTAACATGGATATTATCTTCCATATAGGTGTTAAATAGATGAATTGGGGTGGCCTTGTACTCATTACTAGGGGAGGAGCCTGAATGTCTTCATCAACAGATGTTTCATCCAAACTGATGACGTTGAGTAAGTCTTAGTTGATCAGGTACAAGGTAAAGGTTTCATATTCCATGCTGAAAGCAAGTAACAATATGTCTTCAAAAAAAATCCCAGAGATTAAGAGACCCATCGTCACTACCAGTCAACTTTACTATATTTGTGTTGATTTAGCTTCTATCTTGGTTATTGATTTGACTATGTGATTCCTCCTCTTCCACCAATTCAGCCTAGGTCCAGCTAGTATCAACTTTATTATCCCACGTGACCCCTTTAGAGTCTGATGTGGTGTATTTTATCACATATTTCTTTGTGGTTTCATTTTTCCCTTGCGAGACTTCCCTCAAATAAGTGATTCTAAGAGTTATCTTAGAAAATATTCTGACATTTATACTCTTTTCTATAACATGTCCTATCATTCTGATGTGTTCACAATATTTGGTAGTATTTTTGAATTCAAATAATACCTCAATGACATGATCATTAACATCCAGGTACACACATTCCAGATGAGATATTTCCATGTCAATCTCGATGAGAACTCAATCGTATAGACCGAGGTCACTATTAATCAATTGTTGTTCAATTCTCAGTGGAGTCTCGATACCTGAAGACAGATCGTTTAGGAATTTTGGGTGCTAGTAGATCCATGGGTAGCCCATGAATCCTTTCCCAAACCGAAACAATTTATTGTTTTTGGGTGAAAGTATTGATATTATCATCCCATTTAAGAGGTGAAGGATCCATGGATTTTGGTTGAGAGTACCCGAGCACCAGGTCACATTTAGGACTTCTTGATTTTAAAAATGAAATGGAAATAACCCTTACCAAACGAGATGATTCACTAATTGGAGAAGTTACATCAATTAGAAATGTGTTCCATGAGATTTGAGTAAGCCCAATTATTTTCCTTCCTTTCATATGAGATACATCCAAGCACGGAGAATTTGCATGAATCCATCCGTTACTTAATTGCATCCGGGTCAGCCAACATTGTAATTACACCTTCACCTGAGTGCTCGATAAAATGAGGATTGTTTTTCTTCACCACTATTCAATAGGATCCTTCAAGAGCTTCTGAAAAGGATATCACATTGGGGAAGAAGTATAAGAGAAATTCCCTTTTACGATGTAATTATGGAGAGGCTGAAACGTTCAATCCTAGTCAGCATTGAATGAATCCATACAACAACCAGACCAGACCAAGAAAAAATCATCATAAATATAAAATCATTGTGGTGAAGAGAATCTCATGAATCCCCTCATCTATGAATGATACATATTTATCCAATTACCATCTGTAACTTCCACTTATTATTAACTTTTGTGATATGAATCAATGTATAAAACTACAATAAAAAATTATGTTTCATACTCTTGAATGAATAACTTGTGTACCTATCACCACATTGTTTTTAGGATCCACCTTAGATGTTCTCAATGAATATTCTCTCCCTTGAGGCCTTCAAGGTTTCAAGAGTTGATTTTTTATTAAAACACTTGGCTTAGGGCTGTGGTTCGCATTGTTTACTTGTTCCTTATGGTTTAAACATTTGAAAATAAGACAAAAGTTAAAGGGAGAATTAATCTCTTCCATTATATTAATTGTTTTCCCCCATTAACATTATCTTTCTTGGTGAACTTACATTCCACACACAAATCATTTCATTGTCCCCTTCATGAATTTTCTATGGTTCTTTATTCCACACTTTTGATAAGTAGGATGCTGAAATTTCTTACCACCGTTAGATTTATCCACCACACTACCAGGACTAAAATACAAATTCCATTACATTTCCTCGTAAGACCCATGATATTTACTAATATCCAGTTCAACTTTGAGGGTGCATTATAATATTTACACATAGCTATCAATGTTTTTAATTTCTAGGTCTTTTAATAGGCTTGGTGTTACCCCACCAAAGAAGTGGTCAAATTTGAATTTAGGGGTAATGAAAAATATTGAGTCATATCCTGAATGTCTTGTAATATTTTCCACATATGATTTGATGGATTCTAATTTTTTTTCTTTATGATAAAGAAATCCCTTTCCATTTTGAGTCAAAGAGTTCAAAGAAAATAGTTGTCACCAAACATTTTATGAAATTACTTACACCCCATCACTTTTATCTCTTCCACATGAATCATTTTTTTGATTAATATACACCACTGATTATATTCTTTTTTTATATGATAAAAACCATGTATAACAATATCATTCCTTAGACATTGAAGGGAAGTGAAGATATTTTCAAAGGATTTGATCCATTACTCTCCAATTAAAGGATCATATGATCTATTAAATGTTGGAGGCCTTTGACTCATAATGGTATCAATTGACTCTTTTTATATATTTGGGGATTTTGGGGTTTATCTAGATTTGGTTTTATATTAAAAATATAAGTCACTAAGACAATATCAAGATATAGTTCACAATTTTCCCCCCATCGGGTCAGGCATCTCATTTGGACAGTCATCACACCGCCCTTCACATTTGTTGTTTACTCAATTATTTCTACTTATGGAAATTGTCTGCAAGAAAGAAAAAAATTTAGATGAATAATTTTTAAAAAATAAAAAACAATAATTGGGAATACATTAATGTAAATGGAATAATAAATAAATGACATGTTTTTCCTTAACATATGAATTTATAGGCTTTAATCTATGTTATCCAAGATATTTTTTCCAAAATAGACTATTATAAGATTGTTTTTTACACTAATAATGGTTCATAATGATTTTATAAATTTACTAAATCATATCACATTCTAGTGTAAAAAAATTTGTGGGGAATATTTGTTATTCATACATTAGTTCCTAAACAATTGTAGATCAATATAGTGTTTTCAGGTGTTTCCCCTTGGTAAACCTATTCCAGATCTAAACCAAGTTGTAGTATCCTGACATGGATATACATTCTTGAAACCCACATATTCTATAATTTAAAAAGAATTAGGGATTTATTTTTATGTTTAGTGTTATCCCTATATTATTCTATAATGATTTTTAATCCTAATCCCGAAAGAACAAGACTTTTTTTTATACTAACTATTATAACCCTTATCTTTATCACACATTAATTCCAGATTTATTATATAAAAATACACATATTAAAACCTAGAAGATCAATATGTATAGTGTGTTTGTAAAATTATGAACATTACATAACAAGTTAAAATTGGGGGGGGGGGGGGTACATCGTCATTTTTGACAACATTTAAAACATGATAAAAAATACTATCATTCTAAAAACTATTTGGGATAACCTGGGGACATACAAAATAAAGGGGTGACGTATAAATCCTAGTAAGAGAATAATAGAAGAATAACATTAAGAATGTATTTCATGTTAGATATTAGGAATTTAAATTGTATGAAAAATGGGTGAAAATAATAAAAATGTACAAAGAGGCATGATGTAGCATGATAACATAAAGGCAACATAGGAATGTGCAAAAAACTATAAACATGACATCATAAGTATAAGTCATGGATGACCAACTAGAAATCATATAATAATGTGATTAGTATAACATAACAGGAACTATATATGGAATATCATGAGACTAAAACATTACCCAATTCATTGGAGTGCTATATACTTATTGGCGCAGTTGTCACTTTCATATTATGTACATTCATAAGCGTGCCACATATATCATTCAACATAGAAGTATTTTTCATCAAATATAATTAAATGATTAATGAATCTAGGTCACATACATTAAATTCATAAATAAATTAAATATATTTAAAATTAGGTGAATTCACTTCAGTGTAAATGGGTACCAGTATACACCTCATAAGTTTTCAATGTGGAAAATCACAGTGACATTTTGGCAGTGTAATGACAATACATGAAGATTCAAAAAATAGTTCAATGAGAACGACTGGGGTTTCTCATCACTTAGAAGTCAAAATTATAGAATTAATGATATATAATATTATAATAAAATCATTGAAATTTTATAATTTTAAAAAATAATATATGTAGTGTGCTTGAATAAAAAATAAATTTGAAAAATCGTTGTAAAATTTCAGTAGAATAACGACAATACATAAAGATTTGTAAAATGGTTTAATAAAGGTAAAATTGGTATCTCATCATTTGGATATCATAATTTTTTTAACATGGATATGTAAAAGTAACATCCCAACATTAACAATTGGATATCAAACTGCACCACAAAAATAAAGTTCTTGAATAAAGGGGAGAAAGAGAGGAACCCTTATTAATTTTTGTCATAGTAACGACCTAGGTAAATAATATAATGAAAAAGGGATAAATTATCTATAATAAATAAGAAATTAAATATATAATAGAATTATACTTATAAAATCATGACAACATAACAAATTGAAATTAAAAGGATAAATAAAATTAAGATGCTTGAATTGAAATGAAGAGTGAAAGGCCCCTTACTAAATTTCAGAATGGTAACGGATAAGGTAAAAATTATACCAAGATAGTATAAATAATACTTAATTATAATAAAATAAATTTTAAAGTAATGTTACATTTATAAATTCTCCATTAAATTTTTAATTTTGAAAAAAATGCTAAATAAAAATAAGTTGATTGAATGGAAAAGAATAAAGGGAAATCCCTTACCTTGAGAGGGGGATTCCAAGAGCATGGGAAGAGCTTCATGAGAGATTTTGGGAACCTTATGATGTATCTAGAGATGATATTGAAGATTAAAGACATGATAAAAATCATTTTACTGAATATTAATGGGATATTGGGTGGGTTTGTATTGGAAAATAGAGTGGGGTTCTTTATTTCTTCCCAAACATAAATTTTGGAATATAATGAAGTAATAAAAACTGAAAACCTTACCATGGGTTTTTTTCATAGTTTCTACCAAATATGAGTGATTTTATTTTAAATTTACATGGTCCTAAATAATAAAAATATTTTCCTTGGTGTTGTGTAAGTGATTAATTTTTATAAAGATTTGATTTTAAAACCTTAAAATATAATATATTTATTGGGGGATTTCTAAAGGATAAATAAAATGTTATCAAATAACCATAATATAAAATTATTTTAAAGGGAAAATAGATATTTTGTCATAGATACATTTTATATCATTTATTACATAACTTTATTTTATTATGATGTCATAATACACACAGTATATTTATACCGTATTTAAGTTTTTTACCTTGAAAGTTGGTTATCTTGGAAAATTACAAAACACTCACTACTGGATAATTTTGAATATTTGATTCCAAAAAATAATATTTATTTTATAAAAATAGTTTTTTAAATATGTTTATTTTCAATTTTAAAAAAATTGACCCACATTTATTGGGGAATTTTTCTTTTTTTGACAATAATGATTTTGAAACCTTTTTATCAATTAAATTTGACTTAAAAAAATTATATTTCCATTTATATTTAATAAAAATAAAATAGTTGAGTTATTTTATTAATATATTATTTATTTATGAAATACATTGATTCATCCAAAAAAATATCTTAATTGAAATTACTTATCACACAAAAAAATGTATTATCGTATAAAAAGAATAAGAATTTGTAAATTTAAAACATTACAAAGTAAATAGAAAAATTAAATTATTGAAAATATAGTACAATTATTTATATTATTAGGTTATTTATAAATATACCTTTATTACACCAGAGAAAACCCTATGGGTAAGGTGAAAGATGGGGAGATTTTCAGGTGTTGGTATGGCATGCATGGTTTGGTCCATGATCTCGATGATCTTAAACATCTCCCATAAATGGGATTTCTTATGATTTAGTTGTTGAATATAATCTGAGGATTGGTCAAGGGAATATCCAAGTGAGGATATATCATTTATAATCTCATATAAATGGGCCTGATAAGGTATAATCTTGTTGGTTGAGGCCATTGAATCTTTTGCATGTATCAATTGGACTTATCGTAACCATATATTTATACCTATCATATAATAACTATTAAATGACCATTTTATCAACAGTTATGATGATTAATGATATTTTAAATATTATAAGATATAACAAAACAAAATATATGCATGTATTGTCAATAACCATAATAGGAATATTAATTTAATCATAAATAGAATATTATTTATAAAATTTTGGGTATTTACATTATGAATGAGGAAACATGGATTAAAAAATATGTTTAATTAATTTTTACAAATATTTTGATAATTGGGTAACTTTTATTAATAGAATAAATAGTTTTGTAATTTTTCATTTAAAAAATGAAACAATGTGGAATATATTAGAATGTTTTTTGGTTCTTATTGTAAATGTATTTTTTGGAAAATTATGTTGTTATGACTCATTGATTATCTAAATAGTTGTGAGATGGTTACACATATCCCGAGGGCTATATGCATAGTAATTTATCACATGAGGTATAAATTCATTGTATAGACCACCTGAGGTCCAGATTCCTGGGAATATACCACATGATAACTTTATGGACGATTATTTTATGTATGAGGGAAAGATGTATAAATATATTTTATGCCAAAGAGATGTATGCTTGGTTACATGATTTCCTAATATAAATAGACATTATTTCCTAATTTATAGTATGGGAGAATCATCATTGATTGGATAATCCACTAGTGTTATAGGTGATTCTTCCAAGGCAATAGATTCCACTATTTGATAGAGATATCCTACATTATGCCGAATTAGGTTTGGATGTCCCTGAGTGTTAACCTAGACCTCAAGGGTCGGTGGTTTTATTAGATGTTCTATATTAATTTTTCAATAAATTAAGCTATATATAATATTGTCTCTTATAATATATATGTTCATTCTAAATTGTTTTGAGACTGTGGGTGTTTTCCACTTGAGTTTTACTTACTGAATATTCAGGCTGTTGTTCGATAACTGGGTGGACTTCATAGATGTATAATAGGATAAAGGGAAAGGACCCTATACATGATTGATTCATTTTATTCCTGGGATAGGATAATGGATATGGGATCAAGAATGGTATTTGGGATTAGTATTTTTGGAGTCTTTCTTAGGTATTCTATTGTTATTTGATTACGTTTATAACCTTCAACACAACATTTAGTTGACATGCACTATAACATTAAATGGATATTATTATTATTTTGATTCATTGGTATTCATAAAAAAAATTTATAAATTTTTTATTCCACGATTGATTTATCTTGTTTATTTTGTTATTACTACTATATTTTAGAGGATATAGTCTCCCCACTATAATCTTGAGACCCTCGTAGTTAGGTGGGTGCCTCTGGAATATAGGGATGCACAGTTAAGGTCCAATAACTACCTTTATCTATCACATTAGGGTGTAAATGGTTGGTGATGGTATATCATTCCGTTATTTAAGGGATTCTAAATGCCTCTTGAAAATAAAAGGGATCGGGGTTTTCAATTTTTCTTCAGCTCATTCAATATATGTGAAAAAGAGTTAGTATGTGATATCTTGGATCCCAAAATTTAACATTTTAATGTAGTTATTGGTATTAATTGGTTGATCAATCAAAAGGACCAGATCAATTGTTGTAAAAAATCCGTTTTCTGCACTAATTCTAATGTAACTCCTATATTCTTCATACAGAATGGGATCCAATATCCAATCATGCAGGGACATATTTTCCATATCTTAGTAAGTTGTTGCTCGTGTCTACAGCTATGTTGGAACAATAGTTTAGAAGTTTTAAAATTAAACCACTAGTCAATGAGTTTTCTAATGTTTTTCCAAAAAAAATAATGAGCTTTCCACCAGATAAAGAGGTGGAGTTCTCATTGTACATACTTCTCATATGTCAATTGATATTGATATTGGATTATCTCATGGATCTAGTTATGTTGAAAGAGTATAAAATTAAGTTGTATTTGTGAGTTCTATTTTCTTTTTATGCCCATGGGTGTCACCATATATAGTGAATATCCTTTTTTCTAATAATTTATAAGATACTCTTTTCCCATCAGTTGTTTTTTAGAAGTTCAATAGAGTAACGATCAAGAATAAATACTCCTTTCCTTGCACTGATGATTTGTTCAACCAATTGATAGGGGAAAATTGGTATTTAAAATTGATATTTATTAATGTTCCCACCAACATAAAATAATGTAGTTAGAAATTCCTAAGACTAAATCTAAGATATGTTCTGGAAATTTTAATTACCTTTTGATGTCGTTTGGCCTCATTAATGCTTCTATAGTCTTTATGGGAATGAGAAACCGAATCTTCCATGAATAGATTGAAAATTTTGTTTTAGTGATTTTGGATTACATCTTAATATACACTATTAATGAATAAGATCATATGTTTCACCTAAGACATGTTTTAGGAATTCTGAGGGATTTCCACGTTTAATATAAATTTATAGAGATCTAATTCTAAATCTGTGATGTCATATTTTTAAAACATATGATCTCAGAATGTGGAATATCAATTTATCATAAAAATTTGGGGAATATTATGCCATTTAAGGAATCATATAATTTCATTAGGAAATTTTTCTTGTTGGTTTTTCAGGATACCATCAGAGGTATCTAAAGAGATTCCCAAATCTTCCATACTCTTTGACTTATCTCAACTAGAAGGGTGTGAAGTTTTTGCAGGACTTTAAGTGTAAAGAATCCTTTAGTGAGATGAAGAATTTTTTGACCTTGTATTCAATTTTTTTACATTACCAGAGGCTAGACATGGTAATATTTTCTATAGTTATTATTTGGGTTCTAGTTTGGGTGTCATCCATTTATAGGGGGATCATTTAGTTCCTTATAGATCACATCAATATTGACTTGATGAGATGAATTATTTCACTCATGATCATAACTTATAGTGGATAAAAATTCACTTAATGGTCTTAATCATTATATTTTCATGGAAAGTTTTATTTTTTACTGAGACTATAAATGTTTGGGTTATATATTTTCTCAATAATATATGAACTACTAACATATTTGATCTATAGATTACTTTCAATAAATCGAATTCAATATATCCTATATAATGAGAAAATAAAACATCATGGATGATCCTCTTAGTAGGAAGATTACTTACTAAGATAAGAAGGATTCCAAGGTTGATTGGAACATGATGGGATTTGTTTCTCATATGCCCTTGGAGTTTGGAATGAGGTGGCTGGTATATTATGGAATTTTTTTATGTAAAATCTTCTCTCGCAAAGAATTTTTTTTCTAGGGAACTGTAAGATGGTGGTTTTTAGACTATTAATGATTATTTATATAGTGGGGAAACCATAATTTATTGGTATATCTCCATGAAGGGTATCCTTTTATTAGTGAGATGATATGTTGACCCTTAATCTAAGAGAAAATATCTATTGGATGATTGTGAAAACTATTTATTGGTTTCCCACCATAGCCCCATGATGATGTTCTATGAAATGAAATTTCATTTTTGGTGGCCTAGTATAAAATACATATATGACTTTGTACCACAATTTTGTACTTTAAAATATATTAAATATGATCATAATAATCCTTTTAGTTTCATTCCACCTCTCTCCATTTGAAAATTGGTATATAAATGGAATTTTTATGGATATAATTTATAAATTACTTTGAGCTCCCCCATAAAATAATGTCATCAGAGTAGTGATTGATCAACTTACTTAATGTGATCATTTTATTCTGATCATTGAATTCTCTAAAGAGGATGTTATTTGAAAGTTATACATGTTGTATATTTTAATTCTACAAGGAGTCTCAATGGACATTTTCTTCGATAGGGTCCATCATTTTACCACATAGATATGGAAGGGACTCGAGTAGGAAATGGGAACTTAGTTCAGTTTGAGCATGGAATATCATACTTAGGCGGATTAGTAGAAAAATATAATCTAATCAAATTCTAGAAGATATTTTCTATTCTTATATCTTGGAAAGTGGAGGATCTTGGGATAGTTATATTGGGATTATTTAATTTTTATATAATAAAAGTTACCATTCAACTATTAGAATGAGAACTTTTAAGGCTTTGCATGATCATCCTTATAGTTCTCCCCTTTACTAGTCTGAGGTTGTAGAATCTTCATTGGCTTCACTAATTTTGGTTTATGGGACAACAATGGTTATATAATTAGTTTTTCATTGCTTGGTGATGGCTTAGAGCTGGTAAAAGTCTTATCTGAGTCATCATCATCACCTTATGGATATTTCTTTTAGTGATCAATTTGTCTTAAAATTATCTCCTCAGTTGGGTAACTGATGGATCCAAAACTATGTGATGTTTTCTCTTAGATATGTGGGACCATTTTAGATCATGGAATGGACTGGGAAGGTGGTTTATCACTTTGATCTACCACCACAATTATCTTTAGTCCATGATGTTTTCTACGCTTCACAGCATAAAAAAATATTAGCTTGACCCATATCATATTCATTATAGAGATGTATTTGATATAGATATTTATTTGTCTATAAATGAACAACTTCTTCTAGCTTTTTATTCTAATGTGAAGATTCTACAGGGAAATTTGAAATATATGGTTCAGTTATATGGAAGCATGGTTCCAAATCTAATGAGACTTTGTAGTGTGATAATTTAATGAGGGAGTAGTGGAATTAACTCTTGGAGGACTATATTATTCAAATTATCTTCATGGGGAAGAATTAAATATGGTGGGGTGAATTATAATGTCCCACTAAATATTTTTGGTACAAAAATTTACTTATTTTTATCTTTTCTCTTTTCATGGGTTGTTCTAGACTAGTTTTTACGGTTTATTTAGTGTTAATTAGAATAAAGGGTTGGGGTGAGGTCATTATTCTTGTTTGAGAGTTTTATAGATGTTTTTAATGGTTATTGTGGATGGGGACTTGAACTTATATCCATAAGAGACAAAGGTTTACCACCAACTATATGATGGGGGCCATCAAATAGTAAGTAGATGGATGGATGTGAGGATTACCTATAGGAATCCCACCAGTTGGATGGTGGGGTTTCTATAGGTACATACATTCTATATGCACCACTAGCTAACTAATATTATAGATCATATGATCTATAGATGTACCAATCCCATTAGATGGTTAACCGTCATTGGTTGGTGGGGGTAGCATTTCGGGATGATGAATTTAGGTAAAGTTTCATATTTCTACCACTCAAGACACCCGCTTTAACTATAAAACAATATATCTTGACCCTAATACATCTCATTGGACTTGGATACTCTCATGCATGTGTTCGTGGCTCTCCAAACTCAATTACTCTAGTAGATAGAAGTGCCAATCAAATCTATGTCCATCCATTGGGAGGTTGATGTTCATTCTATTATTCTATTTCTTTTTTCTCCAATTCCTATTACTCCTCTCTAATTTATTGCTTCATCAATTATTCAAAATTTTGGTTTTAGTGTTTTATTCTTATTATTCAAATATTGTAACAACCCAAACCCACTTACCTAGAGTCGGTGAATTATTACGTATCATTTTCATGATCATGAAAGATCAAGTCTCGAAATATCGATTAGTTTAGTAGCCTTGGAAACACTAGATACATCCATAAATGTTACATTACATCATAAAGATAAAAACTACGATAACATAGTCTCCATAGTCCAAAATCATATCACCTTCAGACTATCCTTGCAGGTCAGTCATAAAATACTTCTTCACATCCTAGGAAAAATAAAACATAGAAAGGGGTGAGCTCATATGCTCAGTAAGGATAAAAATATAGAGTAAGCTTTCATAAATAAGCATAAAAATTTGAGGCAATGTATAATTAAGATAAATCCTTTAAAACTTGAAATTCATCATAATATGGAAAAGATAAAATAAAATAATTCCATTTACTTATTCACATGGATATTCTATTAGTCAAATAATCACATTTAATATCAATAACCACTTTCATAATGATGGAATGCATAATGCCAAACTATCATAACCATGTACCCGAGGCCTCATGCCAAGACTAAAAATAATATTTTTTCAAGGCCTCATGAAAAGACACTAGTTTTTCTCATGAGACCTACCGATGCATCGAGAAGCTATAGCAGGCTCCACCCATCTCTTACTATGTCCAATGCATTCCCATATGAAAAGGTTTAAACATAACATAAACATTCGTATTAAAACTAGCATATGAAATGTCAATACATTCTCCATAAAACATGAATGGTATAAAAATAACACATCCACAATCAAACATATCACAAAACCTTCAATACAATACAACAGATTTGTATCATAATAAATCAACTTCAAATAAGCTTAAAACCCATCAAAGGATGTAGACATAGATGAAATAAAAACTATTTGAGAGAAATATATATTTGTTTGAAATCATTTAAAAGTCACATAATTATAAAATAAAACATTTACTTTGAAAATATTCTTATATTCTTGTAAGGGAAGCTTTGAAAAGTTTATAACAGTAGAAAATACCGGCACCCACCGTATAAGTTAAAAAAACATTCTTACCTTAAATTTGTCAAAAATGTCAAAATGTACCTTTTTTGGAAAATGATGGAAAGATTCATTTCAAAACACAGAAGAGTATAAATTACATTAACACATTTTCTAGTAAATATTAAAAATGTTTTGAAATGTATTTTTTAGAAACATGGATGTGGATGATAAAGAGGTCTCAGTAGATAATTACGTATAAACAACCTCGGATAATGAAGAGATTGTAAAATAATCCATTACCTTGTACTTTTCCTTGGTATAGGGTAGGTTAAACTCTAGTATAATACTTTAATCATTGTTATTAAATTATACAAGAATAATATACATAAATATGATATCATATAATATATTTTAATATTACTTTGTTAATAATATTTTAGTATTATCGTCGTTTCGGGTGTTCACTTACTAGTTTTCTTTTATATGTTTTGTTACATAAGTGGGGTTTTTTATCCATAGGTTGTATATTATTCATAACCAGAATGATATCAAGTCCTTAAATATTATTTTTAAAAATCAAATGAAATTATTCTTGAATGGATATTATGGGGAATGAATCTCACCATGTTCGTGGAGACTGTTGTCCGAACGTACGCACGGACGCTACTTCCATTTCATTTTTCATTTTAAAAGGAATAAAAAACAAATGATACATAGGTATATTATTATTCCAGTATAATTTAATATCTTATATATGTTACTTATGTTCATTAACACCATCCTTTATACGTTCCATGTATGGTATGAATGAGTCATATCACTTTGAGGGGGCGGTAGTCCGCAGTTCCTCAAATGAAATTATCGTATATATATACAACATGAAAAGAATAATGGTATGATATAAAATGGAATTAAATAAGCTTATATATAAAATAAATATCATATTTAATTATAGGTCCATCATATTGGCCACCATGAGAGGTGGTAGGAGATAATTGAACAATCATCGTTTCATGAGGTGTTTGGTTTCCATCCACATAAACATTATTTTCTAAACCCATTAGATAGAGATGTGTGTAAGTGTATTTAGATTAATTATCATAAAAATATCCTACTATATTTTGGATACTGGTTTCTTTACAAAAGAAAAGAATAAGAAGAGTTTAGGGGTTGGAGAAGTAAAATAAAAGAAAAGAAGCTAAGAGAAATCTTTACCTTTTAATTTGGGTAACTCCTTTTGGTTTGAACCAAACATGACTCTTAAAGTGACTTATGACTTAGGTTAGGCTTATATGAGGAGGGGAGGTATTTAGGGAGATGAATTGGGCATAGGTTAGACGATCCAAAATGCTTGATAAGTGTGAGGAATTGGTTAGAAGTGGTGTCCTTTTATAAGGGGAGGAGGGTCTCTTTAGGAAAAACTTAATGTATTATTTTATAATGAATTCATATTAGGTTTATAATGAAACAAAAGTGTATTATTCAATGTATAAGGTGGGGATAGGTCGCTAACCACTCAACCAATAGATTTTAGATATGTTTGGGTCACTAATGTAACCATATCTTCTAGAATTAACTCTTAGTAAAATGGTTTGACATTTACCATGTCTCTTTGTAGTTTTATATTATATGGTTAATAAACATACTATAAACTATAAAGAGAACCCAAAGTTGTTCATTAATGACATAACTATCATCATATAAGTCATTTTTCCAAACCTTAGATTTTTATGAATATTATATCAATTAATAATATAATGTTTGTTTTAAAAACTCCTTTTTTGTCAATTTGGACACTATTTAATAATTGATTTTTGTTAAAGTTTTAATAACGGTATTAATTCGAAAAAAATTAATTTAACAAATCCTAACATGTCCTTTTAGCCAATAAAATTCTTGTAATTCATTAAATGTATCAAATTATATTTATTTGGGTATTTATAATATCAATTATCTAATATTTCACTAATAAGGTAATTACTGCATAATCATTGTGTAAAAAATAAATTAAATTATTTAATGTCTAATAGTTATAAATAAAATTCCATTATTTAGGAAATAATTTTAGATTTATAATTAATATTTATAATTGAATTTATCTTATGTATAACCCTATATTAAAAATGCTTTAGTTATTACACATTGATTTTAACTCGTTTAACTCTTCACTGAATTAAATAATAATAAATGTCATAATCTAATCCAAGTGGACCAATACGGTTCAGATTTTATTCCTAAGGTTGTTTTTAGTCAAATTATACTTATCCAATAGAATTAGAACATGTGTTAGGGTAATAATAATATCATTTTTACCCTTAATTACCCGATTTACTTTTTACCGTGGTAAATAAAAGTAATAAGTTACTATTCACCAAAAATTATTTTTATCTTATTGAACCACATTTTACTCCTTGATATTATCCATGTATCTCGGATTTTCAGAATTCTACTTACATAATTGTTGAAATTATGTTTTATGTGAATTTGCAAATTCTCAACGGAGGTGGGTAAAAGACTGTGAAAAGTTTAATAAAATTTTTATATATCTAAAATTATTATAAACTAAATCCAATGAATTGAATTGAACTTATATAGGTATTTTGTATCTATTTTGAAATAAAATAAATTTAAATAAAATAAAATATTATTTAAATAAAAATTCGGTTTTAAACTATAACTTAGTGTTTTCACTATTCATCACAAATTAAAAGTTTTCATAAAAATAAAAAACATTCACCCTAAGATAATTCTGATGTTAAAAATTCAATAATGAAGTCTATTTTACCATATTAAAAACATATAAGTTTCATTTATTAATTTAAAATTAATTCCCGTTGTCAAAACCAAAAGGTGTATTTTTAATAAATAATGACTATCAAAAGTTTGAAACTTGTTTATGTCAAATTTTAAAGTGAAATTACGTAAAATGAACATCATTGGATTAAATGGTAAAAATATTATCTATTTATACTTACAAACCATTAAAATGTATAATTTAACAATATAAATTATTTTCATTTAAAAAGTTGTTTTTAGTTAAAATATTGTTTTTTTCACTATTCACCCAAATATGAAAGTTATCAGAAAATCACCTAAAATTTATTGAAAATAAATTAATATGTCACGATTCTAAAGAAGAAGATTATTTTGTCAAATTTAATATATAAAAGTTTCAAATATTGTATTTAAAAAGGATTCGCCATTAAAAGGTGGAAAAATTGAATTTTTTGAAAAATACTCCTTTTATTAGAAAAATGTATTTGCTCTTACATTATGTCTAAGAGACTCATAATATGAACTGTAAAATTATAAGGATTATATAAGGTTCAAAATTATGTTAATAGTATTTATAACCGCTTTGTAACGACTAGTTTGGTAAGTTATGGTGCGCTAGAACTCGATGTTGCATGTAGTGCAAGTTAATGAATTACTTTGAAGAAATAATGTACTATAAAATCTAGCAGTGTTACAAAGATTCATTCCATTATTTAGGGGTATTGAAGGGATATTATATCTTTTTTAAGCTTTTATTAGGAATTGTGGTGGTATATGATCTATTTGGTCTTGTTCATCCTAGTTCATGGACATTTGTATTGTTTTAATTGGGGATTCTCATTATAGTATCTCTTGAATATTATTATGGCCCTCATATCATATTGTATTTTAGCGGTCCAGGAGTGTGTTAATTAGAATTTTTTTATGTTACATTGTTTTGTAACTTGATTTTATCTTATGAACATCAATTTTTTCTCTTTGGAATGGATTTAATAATTTTTTAAATGGAATGTAACTTGGTTTGATAAAAGGTAATTTTTTTAATGTGGTTTTTAAATTGGATTTCCCTTTTTTATATATTTTTTGAAAATGTTTAAAAAAAATCAATTGAACAATTTCAATGATTAAACTCCATAGGATGATTTTAATGTGTTACAAAAAGATAAGATCAATGACGAGGCATGTATAACTCCACGGGGATGAAATATTTTCCTCTATACCTAATATTATAGGGTAGTTTTTTCCACAGGTTTCCAAATTGTTAGTAATGATTCACTCTTTAGAGTGTTTCCTCACCCCATGAACTGGTTCTTTTAGGGTAATTAACAACCTGTTGGCCTACTGATCCCAAAAACATTAAATATATCTCCTCAATATGGAATTATTTGTACACATGGGATAACATTCTTAATGGGTTGTCTTTAAAATGTAATAATGGTGTCACAATTAGAAAAAAATCATATTTATATCGTTTGAAACTGTGAAAATAAGCCCCAAAACCATGACCACATCTTATGAATCCCATTTCCATGATCCATGGACACTATCAGTGTTGCAATAGGGTCCAAGGTATAACCAAAATAATAAACCATGACATTAGGTGGGCTATAAACATGGTCCACATAGACCATGTCCAGAAACTTCACACCATATGGAAACAAAACTTCCATGGTAAACTAAATAGTGGCTCTAGCCTTTAACAAAAAATCACCGTGTTTTGATCCAATGTCCTTTTATGGATTCATCCCAATAAAATACCACTGTTCAAAGACATAATATATTTGTTAATATATATATAAATATATAAGTTTACATATATATGTATATATAAATGTATATTATTATAATTATTAACCATTTAAAAAAATAAAAAATTATATTGGGTAACCTATTGCGACAATTTTTTAAAATCTCTACCATAGGTGAGATATATTGACAAAGTTTATCAAACCAAGCATATAGGTGGTTAGGAAAGACCTATTAGCATGGTCATTTAAATTCATATCAATAGGTGGAATTTATTACCAGAAAATTCTTAACATGTCTGTAGGAAGTCATATCACCACGATTCTCTTAAACCATGCCCAAAGGATATATGTATTTTAGTAGTTTTCTCAAAACACAGAAAAAGGTATTTTCTAGAAGACATATTTAAGATTTTTTCCAAAACTATGGCCTTTAGTGAGATCAATTCCCATGGTATTTAAAAACCATTGTAATATTATTTTACCACCAATTTTTGTCATAATTTATGTGGTTCTCACACCCACATATCACCACAATTAAATGAAACCCTGGATATAGTTTGATCTATGGAGACCTAAAATAATGGTTTAACGAAACCATGGATTCAGTCTTCCTAGTATCCGCAATTTTTTTAATCTGTGGCCATAAACTGTGTTCATATGCCCATTTCCCAATTATGTGTGTGTACTGAAATGATTTGGAAAACCTGTTCATTATCCTGACATGCTGTATTGTGAAAGGGGTGATTTATCCACACATTATTTGAAACCATTTCTAGTTAATTCAATAAAATTAAATGAACATTATTTTCTTATTCTATAAATTATTGTTATGAAACACTTTGTGGGATCCTACTTGGATCTTTTTTCACTACTGTAGACAATTTTGGGTAAATATGAATCTTGTTATATCTGATTTACTTAAGTTAAAGGTACCATATAGAGGTGGAATGTTTTTCATTAGAAGGGTTTTAGATTCTTTAGGTGAAATCATGTCACATGGATTTTTTTTCATAGTTTTATAGTAATTTCTTTATACATCATACAACTTTTTTCCAGATAATTGTATCTATCTCTTATTGTATTATTTTTGGAATACCAAGATATTATTTTGATTAACCACCTTATTATTGTTCTCAAGAAACAATTATAAAAGTATAAATTTATGTCTAGGTTATTTTCACTAGACTGTGGGGATTAGTAATTCCCTTCTAGTTATGTCAAGTGTTACGGATGGTTTTGGTAACCTGGGTCACTTTAGGACAGTGATAAAGCAGAGTGGTCACCGTATTTTTGTGTAATCATCACACTTTTATGGTCTATTGAATAATATGAAAGTTAAAACGTATTGTACATAATAAATATGTTTTTTATCACTATATATTTTAGGGAGATAATCATTGAGAAAAAAAGGTAATACTTTACTTGGTGAAGAGAAGAGAATTTCAATAAAAATTTGACTAAGGGGGAATCCATTATTATTATGTTAGTATATAGTTATGCTAATATCTTGTAATAAATGTTCATAGATATTTCAAACTTATTATATACACATTTTTATTATAGTTTACAATATGATCTCATGTTTTCCAGATCATTCCTAGGATTTATGTACTTTTTTTAGTATTGAACTATATATATAAGGTATTTTTTGTAATTTTTCTTTCCTTGGTGTGTGAGAAGTTCAATAGTGATATTTTTCATTATAATAATTAATGAAGGTTGATATCATAATAAATCATAAAAATCTAGTAAATTCAACATTTTTTACAAATTCATAGAGGCTGAGTTAACCTACACTATACATTGGTTCATATCTAGTGGTATCAATCATATTATATTTCCATTAAATATGATCAACTATTTGGTTGAAATATTTCCACTGTGATTGAGGTTTCAAAATCTAAATCGTTTATTTTGATAATGGAAAAAAAATTCCAATGAAAAATATATATATTCCAATAATAAATATGAATGAATATGTTAACGAAGAAAATTTCGAAATTAAATTTTATAATCACATGTTATTCAAATCAATATATGTGATAAGAGGAAAAGAAATGTTTCAAGGGAATATTCCACATAACATTTTCTAGTGAGGAGCCTTAGGAAATGTTATAATGTTTTTATGAAATTTAATGAAGATGATGATTATGATTATGAGGATGAGAAGCTAAGATGTTATTTAAATAATAAACCACTAATAAAATATATAAATGTGAATGGTAAGAATATCTCAAAATTTATTATGTGAAATTTATTATTTATTCTTAAAGATGATGATAACCAGTATAATGATAATGAAGAAGAGAATAAAAAAGTTTTTGGAAAATAATATTTTATCACTATGGTAAATTATGATGAAGTAACTTGTGATGAAAGAAATAATTTTGGAAATGATGAGAAACAAAAAAGGCCATGTATAAATGATAACATAGATATCATCTTTAGAATATATCTAGATTGGAAATAATAAAAATATTTTGAATAATGATATTTTATTATCCATCAACAATGATAGCTTACAAGTCAAAATATAGTCAATGTTTACATATGATATGTAAAAACATAATATGATACCTTATATGGACAAGAAGTTTAATATTAATATTGAAATGATTGAAAATGTAAAGGAGAAAGTGCCCTAAGTTGTTCAAGAGAAACTGATTGATGATGAAATAGAGTTATAAAAATTCAAATTAAACATTCAAAATTGAATTCAATAATATTAATTATAATTTATGAAGAATTTTTATTGAAATAGTTTATGTGAATACTCACATAGAGAATGTTGAAACCGTGGAAAAGGAACTAATTTTAAGGAACCTGGAATTTTTGGAAATATTGATTTATAAGTGAAATATGATTCAAATAGTGATTGGAATGATTTAAAAAAGATGTATATGAGAATAATATACATTTTCAAAATCTAACACAATTTTTTGTTGAGAAATAAGACAATGTTAATGGTTAAAGTGTCAATAAATAACATAAATTTACTTCTAGCCCTCTTGAAAACCATTTTTTTGTATTTTTAGAAAAAATTGATTGAGAGGGAACCTTAAATGACAATCCATTAAAATTATTGTTTTTAGGCAACCTAAATGATCCAAAATTCTGATGGTATGGGGAAGAAACCAAAATCACCCATAAATGACATTGTATAGGGGAACCTGAACCATGAGACTAGCCTATTTCTGTGACCTATACTGTACCAATCTGTTTGCACCATCAAAGGATCCACCTATAATGAAAGAGAAAACATGTATTAGAACCAAACCAGAAGTATCACCTTACCATTAATTATAGAAACTCATAATTTATTCGTTTATTAAAATGGAAACACTCATCCCACAATAGGTTTAGTATGAAAGAGTATCTCACTAATAAAATGAGTCACCCACACAAAAAATACCAAGTGTTAGTCCTCAATATCATCCAAAACCACAATGAGAAACATGTATGTATAAAAAAATTTAGGTTTGAATAGGTTTATTAAGTTTCAAGTGTAGAGATAGTGAGATACTAAGTCCCCATAGTGAGTTGTAGACATTATGGGAACCACTATCAAACAAGAGAAAAATGAACCCTATTTGATGTACTGCTACCACCACATGATGATAACCATATCCAAATCAACATAGAGAAAAAATTAACCTTCGATATCCATTTTCAATAAGGCATTATGGGTTATTGGACACCAAAAAAAAGAAAAAACCGATTCAGCAATGGGTGAAGAACTAAACGACCAAAGCAAACCATCAAACAAGGTGAATGCATAAGGATCTTATAACCAAATCAAAACTGGAAACTCCAGGGAAAAGGTATTATAGATTCATTTCCCACATGTAAATAAATATTTATTTTAATTACCAATATCAATATGAGCCACGGGTTATTATAGAAATATATTTATGGGATTAAACCCACTCAATGATGAAAAGTTCTTATGCGTTCTGAAACTTTTATTCTGAAGGTTGAGAATAAGTTCCACCCATTAGATAAGGTTTATAGAATATCTGACCAAATGATTCACTTTTTTTAATTATTTCATCCCTATATTACCTCCCTATTTTATTACAAATTATAATAATCAAAATTCTCAAAAGAAAGAAAGGGAAAGGAAATGAGTAGTTATTGATGTTATAAGTGGAACAAAGAGAATCACCAAAGGAACATCCATAGATAATAGATAGTTTATGATAATTTCTTATTTTAGCTTATTTTAATATATTAATGGAAATTTAGATGTAAAAAAATGAATATATGAACATTAGTAATGATGGGTCACATAGAATTAGAGGATTTTGATAAGAATCATATATGATGAAAAATAGAGTAGAAGAAAAATTTATTCATTGATAGGTTACATTTTTTTTACTAAGAGTGTCAAATATATTTTATTATGGAAATGTAGTGGTGTTTAGGAAGAATGAATATTTTTTGAAGAGGTTGAAATATTGATGTGTTTTGATTTGGGGATATTGAACACAAGAAAACTTATTTTCGGTTGGTAAAGATGGCAATACAAGCTACTTGATAATAAAAAAACATATTTCACTAAATAATTGGATACCATGGTAAAATTAATATAGAAAATTTGATCCATGGAATGAAAATTTATGATGTGAAAATTTTAAAGAGTTAAAGAAATTAGATGTACTAAATATGCCAAAAATCAATGATATTTGTTATAACTCAAGACAACCTTGGAGAGGGAGGGGTTAATATATCTATTTACCAATTAAATTTTATTTCTTTTAAATTGATTAACTCTCTTATTGATCTTGTACCAATTTAAAAGGAATAACTTTAACCTATTTGTCTGTTACTTTTCCCATGTCCTCAATAAAATTTCATTCTAAATACATAAATTTAAATAATGATATGGGTAGATGAATTTTTTATGATTTAAGACTAAGGTGAAATACAAGGATTATATAATGATATGTTCTCAATGTACCAGATGTTTTAATAATAATCATTTTAGTTATAATAATTGTTTAGTAATGGTTCACTGTAGATCCATGGGTCATTCGTCTTCTTCCTTATGTACACCACTTTAGTGAAGGCATGGTCAATTTATAGGAAGGAGGGTCCCTTATATACTTTATAGACATAAAGGTCTATCAACATTTATAATATTTTTATGATATACCATTCATCCTCATCTCTAGGTTACTGCACTATGAATCTTCTAGTTAACTATACCCCTCTTCCGTAATATAGTTAATATAAAATTAATTTAGTGTATTAAGACTTGTGTATTATACTTTCAAAAGAAGTTGACATAATCCACTTCCTGTGAGGATTAAATATTTATCTTCTATAGAGAATATTAGAATCAGATATTCTTAATAGAGAAAAAAATAAAAACATGAATTATGTTGTTTCTCTCATTATTTATAATTGGATATAATAGTGTAGTTAATTCTTCTCCTTTTATATCGGTTTATAGAAATGAAACCGATATTTTAATAGATAATTTACGCCTTTCTCTTTTTTCTCTATGACTTATTTTAGTATTTATAAAAAATCCCTAAAATAACTCATTTGATATAAGGGTAAGTATCAACCTATATTCACAAAATTGTCTGTATTCATGCGAGATGTACTCCACGAATTTATTATTGTAAAAAATTTCTAGTCAAACTGACTAAAATATTGAAATAAAAATGTAATTTTACCAATAGAGTTTTTAATAAAAAATATGTGGTAAATTAGAAAATACTAGTTCACAGTGTGGATTACTCCTTTTTTTCATGTCTTTCTCAAAAACACTAGGGTTTTTATTTGGTTGTCTTTATTGTCATGTAATGGTTAGTCAAATATCTGATAAATATAATTATAAGAATAACATCAAATCATATCACATTTAAATTTTCCATTGTATTTAACATTATTATCAATTAATCAACTAGATGCAGTGTGGCCAACTATTCCACAGAGAAATTAATATCCAACTCTGCAAAATTTATACACATGTTTAGCAAGAACACATTCTTCATGACACACCAAAAAAATTGTTGAAAATCGTTTTTGTGACATAGAGTTATAAAATAAAAATAATATAAAAAAAAATTTTCTTCTTCCTTTATGAAATATCTTTCTTCTTATGGAATGGTCTTCTCAATCATATTTTATGATTGAGACAATTGTAGCACAACACTCATTTTATAGTGTGGGAAATTTCAAATCTCCAACACCACTGAATTTCATCAGATATTTCATTATGACATGTCTACTATTATATGGAATGGAATAAAGTTCTAAAAATCCAAAAAAGAGAGAAAAATTACATTTTCTTATAAAAATCTTACATAAATTTCCCTCCAGTCTTATGTTTTCCAGTTTATAACAACAATTTGGAAATTTTTAATCATTTCAAATTTGCAGTGTGCACCAATTTTCATGGAACATACCTCTTCAGTTTATAACTATTGATCTTCAACAAAAAATATATTTTTTATGTTTATTTATAATTTATCTTATAAACCAAATACTTCATATATAAAAGAGGGTATGGACCTTACATGAAACCTCACGAAATATCAGCTGGCCCTTATACAAACAATGTAACGTCCCTACCTTTACTGATTTTTTATATTCCATTCAAAGTGTGGTCCTTAACTTCATGTCACGTTTTTGTTATTCTAGTTATATAATACAACTTTTCATTATTATATCAAACATAATATTCTTCATAAAATTTAAAACTAATGGTTCCTTGATCTGTAGAAGTACTAGTTAAGCCCTTAACCAATGATTATTTTACCATATCTAATAAGTAAAACTATAGAATTTGAAGAAAAATGATCGAGACTAAAACATTTATGTAATGAAACAATAATATATTATAGGAACAAATAGATAAATCTTTTTTAACACAAATTTATAATTAATTTTTTAATAGAAAAATACCCTATTCTTGACATCATTCTATAGAGACTAAGGATTAGTTAGGAACCAATGAGAGGAGTGGGGGGGTGAATCAGGGTTACAATTTATTTATAAATTCTTGTATACATAACCTCCTGAACATGTTAATTTTCTTGATCCAATTTTTTTTCTCATAGCCTCTACTAATATGAAATGTTAATAATAAAGAGAGATCAATAGACAATATTTTAAATGATTTTTCTGAATAATCAAATCCATTCCAAATTAGGTTATTATAACAGAACATAGATTCTTCCACTATATTCAACATTATAATACAATGGAATAAAGTATCTATTGTGGTCCCGTGGATTCCATAATCTATTGGATCTAGTGAAGTTATTTAATGAAAATGATTCCATAAAATAAGACCTTCAATTTTCTCTTGGTGTTATGTACACCTATTGATGATGGTCCTCTTCTATGAGTAGATGGATTAGTAAATTTGTACGTGTATAACTTCTTCAAGATCATAAATGATTGGCAGTATTTAACATGATTTATAAACTTGAAACCTAACATAGGTCTTGTTTAATGTAGATATTCCATAACATTCATGAATAATTAGTTACTGGAAGACAAACATATTTTTAAATGGCTACCGAATGAGGATCCATCTTTATCTTCAATATAGATTTGTATCATTCCCTTAGTTCTAAATAATTGTCTCATATAATTTTTTTAATTTCTCTCAATAATTTTATTCATTCACATATCTATTTTTTGGTACTGTCACTAATAAATTCAAAAATAATACCATGCAAAATATTTCTTTCAAAAGTGGAATTTTAGAACTACTCATTACTAAGTATATTTGATCTCCTCATTCATATCTAGAAGGTATTTCCAGTTTTAATTCTTCGGAAAAATCTTAGTAAAAATAATCAGTTAATTTTTTAAGAATAATAATTTATTCCCTTCTATTAATTCCTACACAAAACACACTTATTTATGTTATATGAAATCTTCACATGCATGAAATAATACATCAATTCCATGTGGGTTTCCTAATTGTAGTGTGGAACTCATCTCAACATTTTTTTTCATTTTTGTACCTATGTAAAAATTCTATAATTATTGAAATTTTATTCTGATTAATTAAGATAATGTATTGTGAGAACCTATAAAGACTTATGACATATAAACATATGATTCAAATACTTATAATTCCATTAAGATGGATGATGGATAATGGATTGTTATTTCAAAGTCTTATGATGCATAAAATAACTATACAATGGCTACAACTAAGACTTTTGATATGGATGAATGGTTTATGATCTGTGTAATAATATAAAATTCTTCATTGAAGCCTTATGATGAAAAATATTTATAATGAAATAAATTACATATGTTCTTGGAAAATTTATTTCTTGAGCTTTATCTCTAAATTTTAGATATCATTAAAATTAATTCAGAACTCTTTCAAACCATCTCTAAGTCATCTCAAATTGATTAGAACATCATCCAAGGAATCTTAACAATATAATAAATATAATTCAATATCAACACAATATATATTGATTCAAAATTGTTTCAACTCTACCATATTCCATTCAACCATATTGAAACATCCTCATTACTAGATTAATGAAAGATATACATAATAGCCTACACACTAAATTTTTATGCAAATGTTATCAGCTATACAAAACCTTTCTTATCTCAATGTATAATAATAAGTATAATTGTCACATGTTGTATCTTAGAGATACATTCTATAACAGTCCTCTAATCATCACAACTCTACATCACAAAATCATATTTACATATTTATAACAAATGAAACATAAATTTTTGGCATATCTATCTCCCCTTAGTAATTATTTCCACCATAACTACACATACTTAAAGTCAATATGTGTTCTTATTTCTTTCTCCCCCATATTGAAAATCAAGTTAAAAGTGAGTTATGAGGGAATTCTCATCTCATAAATCTACTATATATTCTATCAAGACATCCACTTATCCTCCTTTATTTTTATAATCATAGGCTTATCCACTTCTTAGATAAGTATAAAACCACATGATTTTCCAATTGAAAGACCCTTTAGTTAGTTCCCTCAAAGTATAGATTGGAAAAAATGATGTGGAAAATAATAGGTATTAAACAATGTTTCTCAATTCTATATATAAACAACCAACCCTGTGATATCATTGTAATATTATTAGGATTCTCATATATATTCATTAATAAATATGTTATTTTCATACTATACATGTAACACCCTATAATTTTTTAATGCATTTTCATTCAAAAAATTTAAGTTCATAATATACATGTAACACCCTTAGATTTTTAATTGCATACTATAGATGTTAAGTTCCTATTTTTATTCATTAATACATATTTTTTATTCTTCATATATATCAACAAACATGTTAAAAATTGTAGGTTCATTCTAAACACGTAAAAACATGATATTTTTCAATGTATTTTCATTAAATAATATTATTTTTGATAGCTAATTTCACATACAACAATAAACTACAGTTGATAATAATTTATTAAATTGAAATTAAAACAGAAATAAATTATCAATATAAAATAAGAAAAAAATAAAATAATTCTCATACTTAAATGATTTTAAATAAGGATGAGAACACCTAATGTATAAAAGGCCATTCTTTCTATAATAGTGGGTTATATTTATATTTTTCATTTCCATTTAAAAGATAAAATTTTGACTTTATGAATATTAGTTTATTAAAATGAACATAGATTTGGGTACATAATGTCAACATTAGCTTTGGGTAAATATTTCGGAAGCTTCCAAAAATATTTATTTTTGGACGAATAGTGAAGAATACTATTTTTTCAAATGTTTTAAATTTGATAAAATTTTCATGATATAAGAATAGATTTAAAATATGTCAAATTTTTTTCGAGCCATGATATATTTTTAATAATACATTTAAAAATAAAATTATAAACTCATAAATAAATGTTTTAGAATTTTTGGAATGACAATTAATGCTTTTATTCAAATGAAAACTATTTTTTGTTCTTCTGTTTTAATCAATTTTTCATATTTAATTATCATTTTTAAATTTATTTTTATGAAAAATAAATCTTCTATTATAAAAAATAATTCAATTAATTCCATGGGAATCAATATTAGACAATATTTTACTATAAAATATTATTTATGCTTAAAAAGGTTGTTTTTTTTATAAAATATTATATTTTTTTGCGATACATATAATTTTTTAATAAGTAAATTTTTACATATTAATAAATTGGATATTTTTAAATATATTCAATATTTGGTTTAAACATGTTATAATTTTTTTCTGTCCATTTTAATTTTTTGTCATATTGAATAGTTACCATAATAAAGGTATTTCATAGTTGTAAAAGATAAAACATTTAATGAGGGGATTGACGTAAGATATGATGAGTTAAATATCTATAAAACATGTCTGAATATGAATTTTTGTGTGAATTTATTCCTAAAATTATTTTATATTATAAATTATATAAAGCATGTTCCTTTTTCTATAAAGATCCCGAACCAGGTATCCTAGATATGGTGAATCACTTTGTTACATTGAAAAGATACAAAACTCAAATCCCAAAGGACTGATGAATTAAATAGTTTTGGAAACCATATTACATACTTGAACCATAGATTATAATTTAATATATAAAATACAACATTGAGAATCCTTTGAGATCAACAACACTATTCTTGTTTAACCATACATATCAATCATAATATCAATCTTGGTATCCTATAAAAAATAAATCATAATAAAGGGGTGATATCAGATGCTCAGTAAGGGAAATAGTACAATGGAAGATGTTATAAATAAATAATCCTAAACATTATGGAAATCTATATAACTGAAACATAGGCCATTTAAATAGAATCTTGAGAATAATATGGGAATAATAAATAAAAAGCAAATAATTCCATATAAATAATCATGTTGATATTATTATAATCTATTATTCACATCGATTTTAAATATCTAATATCATAATGAGGGAATTTATAATAATATCGATCATAAACATACCATCAAGGCTTCAGCCAAGACGCTATACAGAATCAGGTAAAGCCTCACCCAAAACGTAGCATTGTTTTTTCTCTTGAGACCTAGCAATGCATCGATGGGCTATAGTAGACCTAAACCATCACTTACTAAGTGATATACATTGCTCATATGAAAATGGTGAGTCATAAAAAATATTAACACTCATATTGAAAAACAATCATAATATATGTGAATACTTCAACCATAAACTATGAATGACATAAAAATAGCACATCCACTATCAAAATGATAATAAAAAATTTAATAAAATATGGTATATGATATTATAGTAGATAAAACTCAATAAATTATAAGATAATACAAAGGATTTGGACATTGATGAAAATAATCTAATAAAATATTTACTATTTTTTGAGAGAAATACTCCTTTTTACAATGAATTTTTTTTAAATGGTAGAAAATTGTTAAATAAAAAAATTTCATTAAAAAGAATATGGAAAACTATTAAAGGAAGCTTCTTGAAATTAATGTTCCATAATAGTAAAAAAATATGATCATTTTGTATAATTTATGAAAACACACATTTGGTATTTTTATAGAAAAAGAAATAAAGTTCCTCTTTTGGAAAACAACAAAGATTCCTTTCAAACAATTTTAGAAAAGGTAAAAATGGATCAAAAGAAATTAATTTTTTTTTGGATAATAGTAACATTATCTTGGATTCATTTTTAAGAAACATGGACATGGATGATAAATATTCACCAACATATACTTATTTATACACAATCCTAAGTAATAATGAGATTTTGAAATTAACACTTAACTTGTACTTTCTATTGGTTTAATGTGATTTAACTTCATTTTTTATTGTTTAAAACATGTTATTAATTTATAAAAGAACCCCATAAAAATTTATGATATCATATATGATATTCTTATATCATTTTTTAATAATATTTTGTTACTAATCTTGTTTCGGGTGTTAACTGCTTTATTTTCTTATGGATGTTTTGTCAAGTAAATCCCATTTCTTATAAATGAGATATATTTATTCCATATCAATAATTATATTAAGTTTATAAATATTATATTTTTTCATTACATACATTTTTATTATCATTATTTTATGGTTAACATTGATAATGAATCATATCATGTCGTGGAGATAGTAGGTCGTATGTATGCACAAGTGACAATATCATTTACTTAAGGGTGAAAGGGTAAGGAATTGAATGCAATATTAATTAAAAAGAATCAATATCATTTCATATTTATCATTTATATCCATTATATCCATCATTATACCCTTCCAAAAAAAGTGGCGATGAAAAACTAATTACACCACGATGTCGAGATGGTAAGTTGTACGTACATACGTGCGATGCTTTAGTTTTTTGTAGGATGAATAAAAGGTGGTATATGGTTTTACCTTAATAATAATAACATATCCTAATATAGATGACATTTTATTTATTAACTTATTATGGAAGAAACACGTGAATAGAAAGTAGAAGAAGAAATGAACCTGAATGAGTTGGTAAAATAATTACCTCTTCTTTGATGGACATCTTTTAAATCTCTTCTCAATGGACTTAGAGTTGGAATTTTTGGAAAACTAGGACCTCTAGAGAATGGATAACAATTTTGGGAGGATAAATTATTTGGGGTTGTTTAAGATATAATGCTCAAAGTGGTGTGTGTAAGTGAGTGAGGGGGTTCCCTTTTGTAATTGAGGTGAGGGGAACTTTAGGTAACTCTCAAAACATTAAATTAATATAAACTAATCATCAATTACTAATTGATAAATAGTGAGTTATGTCTAATTTTATATGAGTAGGGGTCGAAATAATCTCAACTATTAATTTTCAGACAAATTTGGGTCTCATTATTACCCTTATATTTAGTTTTTATCCCTTTATTAATCCCTTTAACACATACCATGACAACATGAATTTTTACTCTTTGAATGTAAATATAGTTATTATAAAATTAAAAATGAATCTTAAATGTGTCATGGATGAAATTTTAAACATTATCCCAATATATTGGTTGAATTATATATTTTTTTATAAATTTTATATAATTTAACAAAATATTATTTTTTTAAATATAACATTAATGACACATATTATACTATTCATTACTTTTACTTTCACAAAAATATATAAAACATGATATATGTAATGGAACAGACTTCTTCGGTCCATTACTCTGTTAAAATATGGTGTTTGAGGTATTCTGGGAGGTCAAAATGACTTATCCCTAGTAATTTTTCCAAATTTCCAATTTTGTGAACAGTTCTATAAGAGAACAGTCCTATCGGTAATCTCTAACGGTAACATCTCATTCCTTTTCCAAAATTTCCAATTCTGTTAATAGTTCCATCAGTGAACAGTTCTATTGGTAACCTCTTTCGGTAACCTCTATCGATAAACTCTATCGGTAACCTATAACAGCACGTGAACAATGTTATGTCGGTGTGGTTCAGTGAACAGTGTTCTATCGGTGGGGTTTAGTGAAAAGTGTTCTATCGCTGAGGTTTAGTGAACAATGTTTTATCAGTGAGGTCCAGTGAATAGTGTTCTATCAGTGAGGTTCAGTGAACAATGTTCTATCTGTGAGGTTTTGTGATGAGTTCTATCAGTGAGGTTCTATGAACAGTGTTTCCAGAACGGTGAGGTGTATCAGTAACCTCTAACGGTAGGTGCAAAGTAATGGTAGGTGTACAGTTATGGAAGGTCTATACTGTTTCCAGAAAGGTGAGGTCTATCGGTAACCTCTATCGGCAACCTCTAACGGTTGGTGTACAGTAACAATCGGTGTACCGTAACGGTAGGTGTACAGTGTTTCCAGCTTCCTTCAATTTCACCCCTTTGACTTTTCCTTTGATGTAAAATACATTTAAAGCCTTATTTTAATGACTCTTAAGGCCAATTAAAAGACCATAAATCCAATATTAATTATTCATATGGTTTGGGATGTTTTTACTTGATCAAACCACATGGGTTAATGCGATCCACTTATAATGGGGAATTAAGAGTATCTTAAACCATCGCCCCATTAAATCATCAAAAGGGACAAGATATCATCCTCCCTTGTTCTTCCTCTTTGTTCTCAGCTATGAGACACTAGAACCTTTCAATCCTTCTCGTAGGAGTTGTATAATCAAACTATACTCCTCGGATTAGTTCCGCTCTATTTTGATGTAACCGAGTTGTATCGGTGAATCTTCGATATAAGGTATGTTTTATAGTTATTCCTTTGGGGATCATCTCCTCTGGTTTCTCATTTACATGTTATATCATGTAATCTCCATGCTTCTAAAGGGGTTTTTCTTGGGCTTTAGTTGGTGCTGTAGAATCGTGGAATCCTCAGGTGGATGCGGTTGCCGCGAGGGGAGGATCATGACCCGTTGTGTGGATAAAGAACATGAGGACCTGTTTGAGGTAGGGGATTCATTTCTTCTATTTCTTTTATGTGCAACTGTATCTTTATCATTTTTTATCTCACTGGATGACAATATAATTGACATAATAAATACCTTAACTGGATAAATAAATTTATATAGATCATATGTTATTTCCTATTGTTTTTTCTTGATTGTGTGATATTTATGCTTGTTCTTGATGGAAATCGTTAATGAATGTAAATTGGGATTAATTGATAATTGTTTGGCTAAAGATAAAGAGGCATGTAAACGAATCTGGTTCTAGTTGTAATTTGATGTTAATCAAATTGGTGTAGTAAGCATGTTTAATTATTTGTGTTGTCCTACTGATTTGGTTTCCTAAATTTAAAACCTACAAGCAAAAAATCTGCTAATTCAATATGGATTAAAGAACTGATTGTTTGATAATTCCTTAAGGTGTTTTGAGTTACCCTCTTTATTGTTAAAGGGCCAAGATCCAAATTAATGTGGTGTTTCTTTTCCTGCTGCTTGTGCTATGATGTGATCCTGGATGGCTATTGTGATATGTGCGGCCATGAAGAATTTTTGTTGTGGAAGCAGATGAAGAATAGAGTGGAAAGATGCAACGGTTTATACATGTGGGTGTCAAGGAGGAAATTAGGGATGATGGAATGGGATGGATGTGATTGTTGAATTCTTGATATTTCTTTTGGTTGTTTATCTTCTTTAATTTTCCCCACTTCTCAAGGAAGATGTTCTTACATACCCTTCTTTAGAAAGAGGCGAATACACGAGGGGGATGCCACGTTCTTTCCGTGTTTAGATTCTAAAGGAAGGATGGGTTTATGCACTTGATGTAATCAGAATAAACTCAATGGTTAGTACATCTACTCACCTTTTTGAGCCCCCTTGTGTTTAATAGCACAGAATGTTTTTCCTAGAATTTCTGGGAATGCGGGAAAGTAATTCTATAATGAATAATTGAATAAATGGTGTTAACCCATGGGAATGGAGTTGCTGGAACATAATGATGAGGTTATAATTTCGAAGGAACAACTAACTTTGAGTGTGATACCAATGAAACATAATGTGCAGGTGTTCATGGCTAATTAATTTATAAAGAATTAATTAATGTAAAGTGGAACTTAAAAAGGGAATGAAGTAATCTAATAAATCTCTTTAAATGGTTGTGTTCATATAAGATACCTAACCATATAAGTAGCAACCCAGAGTCTGAGAGACGTTAGATGTAGTGTGTCTAAGACTAGGTTATGCCCATAGTTCCATTGTGAGTTATTGTATATTCTTTACTTTCTGTGTTTCTATATGCTACTCTACCCTGTCAGTAAGGGAAACTAATACCCCGGAGATTCTGTGCCCTGGGGGGTGTTTTCCCTAACATTCTGGTGGGAGGATGGATGGCTGACTAACCCCTTTGGCCCACTCTCTTCTCTTGGTAGTTTCTTTTTCTATTAGGAACATTGGTTAGTTTTCCCCATATATGTGTGTAGAGGGTTTTAATGGATTGTGTTTATTCACATACATATATTATGGATATAGTTTTCTATGGAAAACTATAGGTTTAACGTGTATAGGCTGTGATGGCTTGAGGATCATTACTTGGTGTATGAGCTGTAATTGCTTGAGGTATAATACCCGACGTATGATACATGTTATGACAGCTGTGGTGGCTCCGGAAAAATACCTCGTTACTTTTGTGTGTGGACGTGGTTGTTTTGTTGCACGAGGTGAATATTGTGGTGCTTCTCCCAGGTGTCTGCGGGCAAGCCTTTTTGGAGAGAGATGCTCAGGACGTGCAACGATGGGGAAAAGAGGCAAACCAGTGGAGAAGTAGTATCGGGGTAACGTTGATATTCTTTATATTATATGATATATTCTTGTATGCGTTACTTGGTAAGAGTAGCCATGGTGAGGCTGTGAACTTAGTATATCTATTTAGGTGATGAGTTAGTATCACTTGTTGTTCATTGTGATTTTGCATGATTTCTTTAATTTTGGTTGAGAGGCTTTAGGGAGGATCCTACCGAGTATACTATTACACTCACCCTATGTATCTGTAAACTGTTTTTCAGGTCACTTGGAGTAGGTTGGAGATCAAGTTGGTTTCTACTATCTTGGGGTTGCAGGAGCTGTTCTGGTTTGTGGATGCTGCTGTTTTTACTTTATTTTCAGTACTTGTAGTTTTCCCTTTCAGTTGTAGTACTTTTTCATGGCATTCCATATGTGTACTTGGGTATTCGTTAATATTGCAGTCTGAGTGGGAGTTGATTGGTGTCTTTCTTATCTCTGTCTTCTGCATGTTTTCTCTTAAAGGTTCATGCCTCCCATTTTTTGTGTTACTATACCCTTGGTGCTAGTCAACAACCCAAGGCCTACTAGAGGTGGGACTCGGGGGTCATTATCTCTCTTCTCTCATTGTCGTCCTAGGAGGGGTACACTTTGTTGGGATGGGGTCATGATAATATCTTCAAACCAAATTTTTTTAAATATGACTAAAATATATATTTTATCTAAAAAAAATCAGGGATGACATTAATTAACTAAAATTATATTCATTTTAATTATTTTAATATCATTTGTTTCTTATTTTCATTAATCATATAATTATTTCATCATCATTTTATAAGACTTTGCATTAATAATTTATTTCTTGAAAATTAAGAATAAATTATCATGATGAAGAAAAATCTTGTAGATTTCAAACTAATATTTATAGTAGAATTTATCTTCTATATTAGACTATATAAAAATGATATTATTTTTAAAAATATAAGTGTGATGCCTTTAACTTTTCATTAAATAAAATATATTAAATGTCATACTCTCATCTAAATGGCTTCCAAAGGTTAAAATCTCACCCGAATGATGTTTTTGGTCGACACCCACTCATCCAATAAAATTTGGACATGTTTTTGGGAAATGTTATTATGTTTAAAAATTATTTCTACCCTTAATTACTAGATTTACCTTTAACACTGTTAATTAAAAAATTACTAAATTTACTTTTTATAATGCTAAAAAATAAATGAAATATATTTACATAATTTTTACTGACGGATTCAAAATATGAAATTCGTTTTTTAAAATAACAAAAATATAAGTTTTGGTAATTAATTTAAAATTAATCCCATTTATGGAATGAGAAAAGAGGTTTTTAAAGTGAAATCATTCGAATGATTGAAATTTTTTTATATCCAAATTAATTGAGAAATAGATTAAAATGAACTAAATTTGATTAAATTATAAAAAATTAATATAATTATATGTAAAAACCAATTAAAAATATAATTTAACATAATAGATTATTTATATCAAAATTTGGTCTTCAATTAAAATGAAATACTTTATCGTTATTCATCAAAAGATGAATCTTATGAGAAAAATACAAAAAATAAAACTAAAATAAATATAAAAATTAACATTTCAATGAAAGAGTTTATCATTTCAAATATATTTTTTAAATGTGTAAAAAAACTAGATTTAAAACAACTATTCCATCAAAAGGCGATAAAAATTACTTTAGAGAAAGGTAGCCTTTTAATGATTAAAATTTAATTATTTATTACATTACTCCATTAAAATATTTTGGATTAATATCCAAAACATTTGTTTTATAATTTAGTTAATACTATATATTCCGAAAAGTTTAATAGCATGGTTATAACAGTCAATAGATTGCGGTGCATTTGAACTGCGTGTTGTGTGTAACACATGCTATTAAATATATATAAGAAAACATTTTGTAAAATCTTATGGTGTTACATTCATCCCTCCTTTAAAAAAATTCAACCTAGAAATTTTTTGAATATAACATCATAAAATGATATTGGTATTTCTTCACCATATTTTTCTTATGTTCCCAAATCACCTCTTGTATTCTATCATTTTTTCACAATAATTTTACTATATGAGTTTTCCAATTCCTAAAAACATATTCTCTAGTATGTAAAAAAATGGATAGGCTCTTTACATTATGGAAGATCAGGTTCTAGTTATATATCTTCATAAGTGAGAACATGTGTTGGGTCTAGCATGTACTTTCTTAACAACGATATGTGGAACACATCATGAACTTTGTAGAGACTTGGTGACTTTGAAAAACAATAATCCACAATTTCAATTCATTTTATAAATTTAAATGGTCTAATGTACCTAGAACACATTTTCCATTTCATACAAAATCTTGTAATACCCTTCATTGGTGACACCTTCAAGAAAACGTGATCCCTTACTTGAAATTTCAATTCTTCCTTCGATTACGGACATAACTGTTTTTCTTAATTTATGATTATTTGATATGGGCTTAAAGAGTATTTTCCTTTAATTTTGTTTCCTCCACATGTTCTGGGCCTACACACATCATTTAAATAACTTCATAGAAAAAAAATTTTATTTGAAATATCTATTCATATAAATCTTTATATGGTTCCATTTGAATACTTGAATGAAAGAAATTATTATAATAAAATTCTACCTATGGTAAATACTGACCCCACATACACTAAATATCACATGATAAATACCTCAACATGAATTCTAATTTTTGAATAGTCATTTTAAACTATCCCTGAGTTTGAGGATGTTAGGTGGTGCACAAATGCAGCTCAATATCTAGAGCCTTCTGATGACTTTTCCAAAATTTTGATGTAAATCATGGATTATGATTTGAAAAAATTGAAAGAGTTCCACCATGAAGTCTTACAAATATATTAATATATAGTTTTTTAATCATTTATGTGGAAAATATTTTCTTTAGTAAGAAATTTTTTTGATTTTCTAAGGTATTCAACAATTAAACATATCACATCATTCCTTACTGGAGTCCTTTGTAGTCCTGTGACAAAGTCCATTGTAATATCATCCCATTTCAATATAGGTATGGGACAAGGTTTCCAGATTCTATTAGGACGTTGTCTCTTGGTATTTACTTTTTTAAAAACCTAACATCTATACACATTGTGATCAATTTATGACTTCATATTTTCCCACAAAAAATGTTCCTTCAAAACTATATACATCTTGGTACTACCATGGTGTATTGGGAAACTAGAGTTGTGAGCATCATATAGTAATTCCCTTTTCATCTCGTGTATAGAAGGAGAAAACATTGTTTCTTCCAATTTTAAAAATTCCATCTTCATATATGAATTCTTCCTATTTTACACCATTCATAGCACTAATATTCTTTTGAATTTTCTCATCATTATATTAAGAAATTTTTATCCATTTCAACAAATATGGTTTGAAAAAAATTTGAAAAGGTTGTGATGGTTCACCTTCCTTGATAATTCCCATATCCATCTTTACTCAATCTATGAATAGAGTACCCCTTTATATTTTTATTTTATTCAGAACTCCATGACCCTTTTACCTCAATGCATCTTCCACCTTATTTTCCTTCATTCAGTGGTAGTGTATTGAAAAATCATAATCCTTGTGTATCTTGAGCCATCCCCTTTAACTTATATTGAGTTATTTCTATGTGAAAATATATTTCCAACTCTTGAAATATGCAAATATCTCACATAATTTACCATATATATAGTGGCTCTATATCTAGATAGAATATATAATAGCTTCTAACTCAAGATAATTAGTTTTATAATTCTATTAAAGTTATTTTAACTGATTTAATGCATACAAATAACTCTATGATTCTTCATATGGACACCACCAGGTTCTTTCCATGATGCATCAATATAAATCCCAAATATACCATTTCGAATTGCTATTTTAATGATAATATAATTGACCAATATTCTCTTCAATTCTGCACAAAAAATATTCACATTTTTCATTGGAATTTGACACCTTTATTTGTGATATTGGTTAATGGGTCAGCTAAATGGGACAAATTATGAACAAAAAGCTGATAGTAACCTCCTAAACCAATGATACAATTTACCTTGATTATTCTCATTTGACCAAGACAATCTGGGATTGAATTTTTATTTACAGGATCAACATAGATTCCATCCTTGGATATAATATGGTCATGAAATGAAATTTCCTTAATCTAGAAATCACAGTTGATAAATTTACCCTATAAATCATTCTTTCAGCGAGTCTTAAGAATGATCCTCAAGTGATTATCATGATCTTAATAGATTTTAAAATATAGTAAAACATCATCAATGAATACTATAAAATCATCAGTATATTCCTCGAATAATGTATTTATTATATCCATAATAACTGAGGGTGAATTAGTAAATCTAAATGGAATTACTGTAACTCGTAATGTCCATACCTCATACGAAAAAGAAATCATTAGAATGTCTTCCATCCTTACTCATAGTTGATGATATCCAGAATGAAGGTCAATCTTCAAAAAAATTGTGCACCAAGAATTTGTTCAAATAAATCATAAATTCAAGGTAGAATTTACTTTTTCTTTATTATAATATCATTGATTTTCCCATAATTAATTCATAACCCCATGGATCTATATTTATTCATAACAAATAGAGAAGGGGATCCCCAAGGGGAAACACTACAGCGGATTAATCCCTATTCACCCAAATCCTATAATTGATTATTTGTATACACTAATTCTATTGTGTCAATTATATAGGGTGTCTTGGACATTGGTCTTGTATCAGGTATAAAATCAATTGATAACTCAACTTCATGATTTGGGGGATGTCTAGATAATTCCTTAGAAAATACATCAATGTATTCCTTTAAATTAGGTACATACACAATTTTAAGATTATTTTGTTTATCCCTAGATGTAATTTTCTCTCCATCCCCAATAATTTCATTTAGTGGAGCTATTGGGTGTGGATCTAGATAATAATTAGATGATTAAGTTTCTACTCTAAAGATAAGGGATAGTTTTTCTTCCCCCAAAATCATAATTTCCTTCTTCTTGTAATAAATTTTCACATCATATTTTGAAAGATAGTATATACCAAAGATTATATCAAATTCAAACATATGTTTGATGAAAAGGCCAACAATTAAACCACGTTTATGTTTTAAAAAGGGGACAACATGAAACATTTTTATTACAATGAGAATTACATTGGGAGTTTTAACAAAAACATTCATTATTAAATAAAAAGGGGGATGAATAATTTTCTCCGAAACAATGGAAGATATAAAAGAATGTGATAATCCAAATAAAATAAAGCCTTATCTATGTCTAAGGAGATGATTAAATAACATACAACTACATTGTTATGAACTTCATACACAATAGTTTTGATTTTATAATCTTGGACATTCTCCCATGGAATTTTATAGGGAAATTTTACTTGATTCTTAGGAAAATAATATTTACTGTTTCACATATCTTTTAGTTAAAACGCTGAGCCTTACCAACTTATTTCTTTACTTTATAATAATGGGTTTGGTGGTCTTTTAATTAACACTTGAAAAAAATCCCATCCTCAATAGGCATGTTCCATGATGCTTCTTTCAAAATATATTATAGGATGTAAAGTCAACTATTCCATTATTCTCAATTTCCTTAGTTCCGTTTCAATAGTGTCCAACATCCATATTCCTCTCATTATTTCCCTTAAATTCGTAAGACATATAGTATCATTTAACTATCCTAATAGCAAATGAGAATATATATTCATATGATGAGAAATTTTAGTAGATGAGTGACCATTGGAAGAATTTTATTAACCCATATAATAATCGATCAACCTTACTTTTTGGATTTCATATATAATCCACATCATTCCTTGATAACCTTGTAATGTTGGATTCTTACATTGAAATACTACCATCCTCCTTTTCCTTTAGAATCATAAATTTCACCATATCCACTCACTATTCGTGAGGAAAACACTTTTCTACGAAATGTCCCTTCAAATCATTCCATTACATGTTTTCTATTACAAGCTACTCCTTCATGTTATGAATCAAAGGCCACCATTGAACTGAATCTCCCAAGAGATGATAAAATTCCATGAACACCTTATCTCTTTTTTTAATTTCCAATTTAGTAAATATCTTCTCTAAGGAACATATCCACTCCTCAGCTCCAAATGGATTTCTACTCCCATTAAATGATAGAGGTTTTTGTCTCATGAAGCGTACTAACATTATTAATGCATGTTCTGGAGCATGATACTCCATAAGGGTAAGGTTAATGTTTATAACCTAATTAATCTAACCTAGAATAGTTATAATTTTATCAACACCAGTTTTAGTTCCATCTCCAACATCATTATAATTCATTGGATAAAATACCAACATAGATATGTGCATTGATATAGTTTCCATTTCTTCGACTATTTTCCATTTCGAAATAATGGAATACACTATATTAGTTTATGAATCATAATTCATAATTTCAAATTAGTAAAACACTTAACATAAGTTGAAATTATAAACATATATAATCTCAAAATCATATGCTTGGTTTCTTTGGGTATATTCTAAAAATCCGTTATAGGGTTAGGTTTTTCTCATCAATATTTTCTATAACATGTTTCCAAAGTTTATACTAAACTTTATCAGATACCAACTGTATGAACCCAAACCCAGTATCCTAGAGCTGGTGTATCACTTTATTACATCAGTATAGATGTAATATTGGAGTCATAAAGGACATATCATTTTTGCAGTTTTGGTAACCAGATTAAATACACGAACCTTACAATACTATTTAAAATATAAAATTCATCAAATACAATACATTGAGGTCACCAATAGTATCCTATACTAACCCTTCATATCAATCATAATATACATCTTTGAATTCTATGAAAAAAATTCAGAAAGGGGTGAGATCGGATGATCAGCAAGTGTAAGCATCCAATAGAAGCTATTATGAATAAATAAGCTTAAACATTATGGTAATGTATATAACTAAAACAAAATCCATTTAAACATAATATTGAGAATAACATAACAATAATTAATGAAAATAAAATAATGAAAGATAAATAATGACAAGGATATTTTACTAATTGAATAGTCACATGGAATATGAATAACTGATCTCATAATAAGGGAATGAAAAATGTTGGAATCATAAACATACAATCAAGGATTTTTCCAATACACCATACATTAATGAGTATGGCCTTGACCAACACCAAATATAGTTTGTATCATGATACATAGTGATGCATCAAAGGGATAAAGTGGGCCCCTCCCATCACTTACTAATTCCATTACATTCATCATAAGAAAAGGGTTAAACATAAACAACAGAAACACTCAAATTTAAAACCTAGTATATTAAATGTAAATACTTTTACCATAAACCATGAATGGTATCAAAAATAGAACATCCATATTCAAACTAATAATAAATAATTTAATAAAATATGATTTATGATATCATAGTATATCAAAATCGGTCAAGTTTAAAATCCAATAATGGATTTTCACATAGATGAAAATACTCTAATAAAATAGTTTAATTTTTTTAAAGAGGAATCCTCATGTTTATATTAAAAACATTTTTTTAAAAGGACACATATTTCAAAAAAGAAAACATATTACTTGAAAATAATCTTGTAAACTTTTAATTCATGCTTTAGTAAAATAATGTGTCATTATGGCAGAAAAATCCTCTCATGTTGTATAAGTTAAAAATACATTCCTTCTATTTTTTGGTCTAAAAACTCAAAAAGTACATCATTTGGGAAAAAATTACAATAAAACCATTTTATAAAAAGTAAATCCTGTATAAAAATAATTTAAACAATAATAGTATAATAGTAAAAATATTTTTGAATCATTTTTAAGAATCATGGTCATTGATGATATATATTCCCCAACATATATTTACATATAAACAATAGTATAATAATGACATAGTGAAATTAACCATTACATTGTACTTTGTTTTAGTTGAATGTTATTGAACTTCCAGTATATTCTTTTAAATAATGTTTCTAATTTATACTAGAACCATATACAAATTAATGATATAATATTTTATATTCTTATATGATTTTGTAAATAACATTTCATTATTACCCTCGTTTCACTTGTTAACTACTTCATTTTTCTTTGCGTTTTTTTTCATGTAAGTCATGTTTTTTATGAGTAAGATATATTTATTTCCTTTAAATAATGATATTAGATTTATATATTTTATATTTAATGATTAAATAAATATACATTATAATCATTTTAAATGGTTAACCAAGAAAATGAATAACATTATGTCATGGAGATGATAGACTTCACACATACATGAGCCATGATATCATTAACTTAATGGTGAAATAGTAAAAAATTGGAAGATATATTAATTATAAAAATTCAATATCATGACATATTTATTATTTAAATCCCTTATATCCATAATTACACTCATTCAAATAATGTGTCTATGAAAAAAAATTACAACTTGATGTGGAGATGATAATCTGTATGTATGTAGGCAGGATTGATAAAAGGTAAAATATAGTTTTCCCATAATTAAAATAAAATATCATAATATATATAATAATAGAGTTATTAATTTATTATGGAAACAATACATTAAGAGTATGTAGAAGAATAAACGTACTTGAATGAGTTGGTAAAAGAATTACCTCTTATTCGATGGACTCCGTTAAAGATATTCTCATGGGATTTAGAGTTCGAATTTTTGGAAGACTGGGACCATCAAAACATTTATATGGATGTTTGGAGGATAAATGGATAGGTTTTGGTCATTTATAAGCCTCAAATTGATGTTATGATGTGAACGAGGAGGTTCTACTTTTTCAATTGAGGTGAGGGGCAGTTTTGAAAACTCTCAAAATATATAATTAATACAATTTAATTTTAAATTTCAAATTTAATAAAAGTAATTTATTTAGGATATAAGAATATTATGGTTATAAATCCTCTCAAAAACATTTTTTATACAAGTTTAGTCTCATTATTACCCTTATATTTTGGTTTTATCCTTTTATTAATCCCTTTAACTCTTATCGTGACAATATGCATTTTTACTTTTTAAAGGATAATATAGTTACTATAAAATGATAAACGAACCATAAATGTGTCATGGATAAAATTTTAAACATTATCCCAATCCATTTTCTAAATAATAAAATTATATAAATTATATATAATTAAATTAATATATTTATTTTATTAAAACATTAATGAAATTTTTGAAATTTTTCATTACATTTACTTTTAAAAAAATCAATAAAACATGATATCTTAGAAAAAACTTCTAACATATCACTATAATGCACGAGTTATTTAAAAAAAATTTGAATTACATTATATATCTCAAATTATATTTATTTGAATAATTTTAATACCATTTATTTTATATTTCTATTAATTAAATAATTACTGCATCATTATTGTAAAATATTTTTAGGTAATTATTTATTCCATAAAAATTAAAAATAAAGTATCATTATTAAGATAAATATTTTATATTTCAATTAATATTTATAGTGGAATTTATCTTCTATACAACGTATAATAATAATGATATGGTTATTAAAACTATGAGTATGGAATCATTATCTTCTCTTTACAAAAAATATATTAAATGTCATACTCTCTTCCAAGTGGAATTAAATGATTATAATATCTGCCCAAGGATGGTTTTGGTCAACACACACTCATAAAATGAAATTTGGAGAAGTTTTAGGGTATATTTATAAAATTTATAATATTATTTTTACCCTTAATTACTCAATTTACCTTTAACTGTGTTAATAAAAAGATTACTAAAGTTACAAATTGTAATTACATAAAATAAAAGGAATATATATAAATAATATGGTCCAACAGAATAAAAATATGTAATATATTATTTAAAATTTAAAACTTATAAGTTGAAGTAATTAAATTTAAAATTAATCTCGTTGACAGAATGAGAAAATTAGTTTTCCCAGTGAAAACTTTCAAAATATTGAAATGTTTTTATATCCAAAATCAATGTGAAATTGATTAAAATGACATGAATTGTATTAAATTATAAGAACTTAATATCTCTACACTTTAAAACTAATTAATAATATAATTCAATATATATATATATATATTATATGGAAAATGTGTTTTCAATGAAAATGCAATATTTTTTTAGTATTCATCAATACATGAGACTTATCATTAAAAAAGGAAAATTTGAACGAAAGAAAATTTTGATATTCTACATTCAAATAAGAGGTTTATTCATTCAAATATAATTTATAAATGTGTCAAAAAATATATTTAAAACAAGTGCTACAACAAAAGGTGGTAAAACTACCTTTAGATAAATATAGACTTATATTGTTTAAAATAAAAATAATTCTTATATTATATGTATACAATATTTTGGATGAATGTTCAAAAAATTTGATTCACAATAAGGTTAATACTGTTAACTCCCACCATTTTAACAACTAGGTTATAACAGTCAATATATCACGGTGAATTTGAACTGGGTGTTGTGTGAAATGAAAGATAACAAATTTATTTCGGAAAAACATTCCATAAAATCATGCAGTCTTACACTTTAAATTATAAGTTAATAAATTATATTTTAAAGATCTTAATATTTATAGGGGTTTCACTGATTTCACATATAAATGGTAACCTTACCTCATCACCCCTTCACACATTTTGAGTACTATAAATTGAAAAATACCAACCCAAATAACTTAAAAAACTTCCTCCTCACATCCTAGATGTCCTAGTATTCCTGAAATAAAAAACCTATAAGGTTTAATTTTTATTCAAAAGTATGATATACAAGAAATATTTATATGTATTAACAAAATTCTTTCAACTTTATTACTTATTATACCTACTTAGAATGTATTATACCCATGATAATGTATTTAAATCCATATCTATACTGTAATTAAATGTTATTATATCTCTATAACAATTTTTATCCACCTCCATTATGTCTTATGGAAAATTGAAACATCACCCTTGCATACCTGTAAAGTACCTACTTCATGAAGTGATGTGTTTCATTTTTCATCACCGCAACACATGGATTGTTATAAGAATTTATTTGTTGAATATTTTTTAGGATTATGAAATAATTATGATTACATAGTTATAAAATTTTATCTACCACATTACTCTCACATATATTTTAAGATATAAATGTAGCTTGGGAATACTTGTAGAATACCGCCTCTATAAAGCGATTTTTTTTATTTTTCATGACAACCTCACATGGATATCCATAAGGGTGGATTTAATTAATAAATAAAATATTTATAATATTATTAGTATTATATGTTCTTAATAATTTCACTTAATTATTTCCTTTTGATACACTTGAAAAAAGAAAATATTTCTCGTGCATACGTGCAGACCACCACGACTATAAATAACGTATCAAATTCTTCATTACTTCCTTGCATGAATTATTATAAAATTGTATTAAATGTTTAAAAATAATAATTAAAAAATAATTATGGTTATATAGATGATGTAACCATGAAAACATTGACCATGGTCAACACACCGAATATTATTTGAACTGAGCGACCACAAAAAGTATGATATAAAATTAATTGATTTAGTAACTATATAAACATTTCAATAAATGAAAAAAATAGAATATTTTAAATTTAAAAATCAAAAAAATCGTTTCTAATAAGTTAAATAATTAATAAAATTTTATTATTCATGATTTATGGAACATATGAAGGAATACATGTCTCATGGTAAGGGATTTCAAATCTTTATTTCTTTCCATTGAGACTTAGGATATTTTCCACACATGTTTTCTTTTTAGTAGTGTATAAAATATCGTATGGATTAAATTTATCATTAATTTAATTGAATAAAATTGGTTCCAAATCCATTTTAGGATCTCTTTTTTTAATTTCCTTTCGATTCAAATGTTACTATATTAGTAATAGATTTTTTGTTAGAATAGTTTCTAAATGTTTTCTTCTCTTTTTCACCGATTTGTAATTGTTTTATTAATTTTGTCAAATTTTAAATAAAATGTTCCAATAAATATAATAATGTGAAACCCTTTTTGTAAATAATTTATTTATAGGTCTACTATTTTATGGGTTGTTATAGTGAGTATCAAAAATGTATATAAAGAATATGATTTTGGTATTGAATTCATGTGTACAAATATGAGGAATTATAGTTGGTATCAATGAAAGGGTTTCAATTAATTTTAAGGTTACAATGTTATTAGATGATTATATGTTATTAGTATAATATAACCATAACTTTTTCATGTTAGGTATAAATATTTTCATTTTTTGGATTAAATAGTTAACTAAAAAAGTTTAAAATAATTTCACACAGTTATGCATAACCAACATTTTTTTACTCATAAGACAGTTTATTATGATTTTATGTGATAAAATCACCAAAACCATTTAGATTTAAATAAATGGTTATAAAATTAGAAACTATGTTAAACATAGATGTTATGGACATTGTGGTGGTTGTCTAAATGAGCAAAAAAACATCATAGGAACTAGTGTTAAAACTCTTGTGGATACATATAAACAACTATATTGAGTTATAATTAACTAAAAAAGTGGGTGAGTTTTATAACACACCATATAAGATAAAAATAGAGTGTCTTTGATGTTAAAGTGATAATGATTATGAAGGTAAAGACATTCAACATTTTATGTGTCAAGGATACAGGAATAATTTCCCAGGAAAATGTCTCAAATGATTAGGATGATATTTCATATGTGGTAAATTAGGGAACAAATAAAGTAATATCTATAGAAAAATTAAGAATTAAATTAACACAATGGAGGGGAATAAATATCATTATAAGGTTTCAATTAAATTTATTAATTGCGGGGAGTATGGGACGTATAAAAATAAATTCCCTAGGAAGACATTTCATGAAGGGGATCAATAATATCATACGAATAAAAACATAACAAGGTCATATACTAAACAAAGATAGACTATGAATAAAATATAAAAGTGAAGGATTATTTTTTTAATGTATAATGTAAGAAAAATGATTAGATTGTGATGAAGGAATCTTAGTAAATGATTCATATTTTTTATATGAAGCAATTGTTTTGAAATAACATAGAAAATCTTAGATGATGGTTTAAGATGGAAGTGAAATGATTGAAATGTATACATATTTAATTTTAAGAGTTATTATTTGGTGGTACTATATTTATGGATTCATAATTTTAAATATGATCATAATTTAGAAGGTATTGATACACTTTTTAGTTCTTATGTGATTATATTCGTCGGTAATTAATGATATTTTGGAATATGTTTATTGGGTTTTTGGAAAAATGCATGATTCAGGTATAGAAAAATATTTTTGATTGATATGTGATTAGATTATTAGGTTATTAAGATATTGAGTTGATTGATTTTTGGAATATATGTAAAAATAAACATAGGGATTAAAAAGTGAATTGGGAAATATTTAATTGATCTCATTTTTAAGAAGTTATCTATTCTGGGTTTTAATATATTATTATTGTGTATGTAATCTTTTGGTTAGACATATGATTTAGTCTATAGGTCATATGAAGTAGAATAGTTTTTTTTGGATTAACATGAAATTTATAAATATTCTTTATGGTTAATACATTCTTTAGTATTGAATAAATTATGAATAATTGGGAAAAATGGTGTTCATATATTTGGGAATACTGTATGATTTAGGTGAAAGGATAATTATTAGATAATATGGGATTTTATATCGGAGTGGTTGATATTTTTTGGTAAATAATGTTTAAGTTAGCTTTTGGAATCATGTATAATTTTTTGTTTTTCTAGATAATTAGGTTATTTTGGTGAGATTATTATTTTTAGAAAATATATGATTAAGGTATATTATTTTTTTATATAACATTAGGTGGGATTATCGATATTTGATGATAACTTTTATATTGTTCTTGGAAGAATATATGACTAAATATTTTGGTTTTTTGGGTTTCAACTTTGGAAAGGTATATTTAAAAATGTTTTGAGGTTTTTTTCTTTTTTCTTTTTGATTTGTATTTTTGGTGTTATTATATAGGTTTTCAATTTTAATGTAATAATTTTTCATATGATAGTTTATTTATATTTTATAGGTATTGTATTTATGTGTGATAACAAATTTGGGTTTTTGTTAATGGATAAAAAAAGGAGGAAAAAATTTTCTCCCTTTTGTGGATATTATAATCCATTAAGATGTAATTTTTATTGTTCAGTAAAGAAAATTTTAACTTATTTATTTATCTTTTACGATATGAGATGAAGCATAGCTGGAAAACTGCTTGAAACACAACCATAGGATAAAATTGTGTATATTGATAGAAATCAAGTATGTATAATTTCTCATATTATCTATCATGAGTGTAATATAATTCCTCATCTTATGCAGGAAAAATAGAAATTTATAGAATATTATGAGGGAAATATTAGTTAGTAATACAAAGTTCTTTTAGAAACAAATTCAATGGTATGATTCTTATAATGGCATGTACATTATTGAAGAAATATTTATATTCAAAAAAAAAAATATTCATAATATTAAAATAGTAATTAATGTTCAAGAGAACACTAATTTATAATTATAATACATTTATAGTGTTAAATATTTATTTTATGAGTACAATTCAAATTTTAATGATGTTATATATTTAAGGGGGGGACAGTGTGACACATAATTATTTTTGAATCTATTTCATTTTAAATAATACTATGTTCAATATATTATATTACACCCAACTTAAAAATAAAGTGGATAATACTATATTAAACTACAAGGTACACATGAATACATTATGAATACACATTGTAAAAATTAATAAACTAACACACATTGGAAAATGATTTATGATAATGTTAAGAACACTTAATGTTTAAAAGGTTCATTTTTCTATAAAATTTTGTTTTCATTATATTTTTTATTTTCATTAAAATGGTCTATTTATGAATTTTAATTTTATTAAATGAACTTCATGTTTTAATTAATCATGTACAATTTTTCTTTGGGTGATTGTTTTTATCAAAATATTAATTTTTGAGTGAATATTGAAAATACTTATTTTCAAATACTGTCACATTTATGAGATTGTCATTATATAAGAATTAAATGAATATTTATGAAATTTTTTCCTAGACCAGAGATATATATATATATGTGTTTGTATTATTTAATATAATTCATTTTAAATTAGCGTTTTTTAATGTAGAAAACAATGTTTGACATTTTGAAAATCTACGTAATGATTTTAGTCAATTAAATATATTTTTTGGTCATTTTTGTTTAATTATATTTTGATACGGTTAATTTACTTTTTTGAATTAATTATAAATAAAAATAAGTAACACATGATTGAAAATAATAAAATTAATTTTGTGGTAATCAATATTATACATTTGTTTTTGGTAAAACACATGTTTGTGCTTGATATGTATTTTTTTTTAAATTATTTTTCATTTTATAATGCACACTTATTTTAAAAGTGTTTTATTTCTCTTTAGGTAAAAAAATATTTTAAAAAGGAATATATATTTGGAATCATTATATTAAAATTTTTCATTTAGTTAAATTTCATTTTTTGTAATAGTTACCATGAAAAATGTTTTTTACCAAGGTAAAGGTATGAATGGTTAAATATGTGTGTGTGGGGGGGGGGGGGGGTAGGGTCAAACATAGAGATAAGGCTTAAAATATCTATAAAAATGTCAAATTATTATTTTATAAGTGTATTTTGACATAAAAAGTTCATATATTCTAAATTTTTATATTTTTCTCCACTTTCCATGAGAATTAAATTTATTATATTTTAATTTTCTTAATATTTACAAGGGTTCCACTCCTCTCACTTATAAAAGGGAACCTCATATCCTCAAATATTAAAACATACTGGGAACCCTAAATCACCCAATACATAGAAAAATACCATATAATGTATATCCCCTATTTCATATAAGTCATTTTCATCTTAAAATACCAATCTTGGAAGGCTAAATTTTTAAACCAAAGGAAGATATCAGGGATGGATGAATAAGATTTAACAGAATTATTTCAAGTTTATTTCTTCTCATAATTAATTAAAATATATTATAACAATCATAATTTTATTAAATTAGTATCTGTAATATTCTTAATTTGTTTATATTCATGAAAAATATATTTTATACATTCTTTTAATTCCAAGGAAAATGAAAGCTTCTCTCATGTGTTTGTGCAGAATACCACCTTCACAAAGTTACATGTTTTGATTTTCATCAAAACCTCTCAAGGAAAATTATAAAGATAGTTTTAATATATATATATATATTATTTATGTAATAATTATTATTATTTTAATATTAAATATAATCTATCTTCTCACCCTCTAACACATTATAAAATGGAAGTGTTTCTTATCTTTATGTGTGGAATACCGCCTCTATGAAGAGATGTGTTTTGTTTTTCATCACCACATTACATGATTGGAAAAAAAGAAGGATTTTATGTAACCTAATATCTTGTTTTTAAATATAATTATTTCTAAAAAATATACTCTTTTTGTGTATTAAATCATGATTAGTTCAGGGATGAAGGGCTTTGAGATGTTTTTGAAGTCTTAAGGGGTGTTTTGGAAAGCCTATTTCAAAAAAGTGTGCATGTACAGTTGCCCATATGACCACACCATATAGGAAGAAGATATTATGTAATGGTTTTTGTTTCAATGTAATGATATATTCATTTAAGGTTGTTATATGGTGTAATGAACAATGCCAAATTGGATTTTTTTCATGTCAATTATAGATGGATGGACAACCAGTGGTCTTTAGGAGTTTCTTTCTAAAATGGGCAATTATGAAAATAACCAAGGAAACATATTTTGAATTGACGATGAGAGTTAATTTTTGATTTATGATACATAGAGGAGGGTTCAAATGTAGATCCAACCCTCCATATATCCATTCCCACTCTACCCTTAGATATTAATACAAAATCATTGAAGGAATACAGCCCTGACTCCACACCGTATTCCATGACCTACTACATAAAAAGTAATGTACCAGTGCACCCCAGCACTATAGTAGTTGACCATGTTCCATGGTTTGACCATATGCCATATGAAATTGGGACTTATGTCTTAGTGACCTTTCTTTAGTGTGTTCCTTACATATTGTTGTCACACCAGATACCGTTGCACTATTTCCAGTGCACCTTTATACCACAACTCCATCCATGCACTGTGGAGACCCATAAAATTAATGAATCTATCATTCTTCCTTTACGAACTATCATTGGAGACGTATTTTTATAGTGATGAAACTCATGTAATCTTGTTTCAACCCCATTGGTTTTCTTTAATTCGTGCCTTTGTCTAGAACCCATGAAATGCTAGTTTGAGACCAGTTCTAGGAGTTGTTGGTGAGAGACCATGTTTAATATTATGAAAACATTATTCAAGTGATGAATTCTTTAGAAAAACTTGAATTTTATTTGAAAATAATAATTTATTGAGTTCAATACCTTCTTGGTCTCTCATTTAAACTTTTTTTGTAATGATTATATTCGTTGGAATAATTGATGACCTTGAATGATTAGGGTCACATGTGGGTGTGTGTACAGCCTGTGAGACCTATTATGATATATGATTCCATGAGTTATACTATATTATCTTGTTTCCATATTTTATTATGATAAAATTCTTTTATGTGTGCTATTATTTACTCATGATGTAATTTTATTCCTACTTTGTTTGTTTCCCTCTGTAATTTTATACCATGGCTTCATGGTTTCTATTTCTACATGATATATGAGGACCATTAGGGGATATATATCCCTAAGAGGGGTAGTTATTGAATTTTTATGATGTAAATGAGGGAAATTAGCACAGGGTAGAGTTATATGGTAGATATTGATACCATGTTGAGGATACACTCGAGGTAGTCTAGTATTTGTCAAGCATCATACAATTGAGGTAGCCGATTACATAACAACATGACACCAGGTTGTATGTTATACTTGATGGATAGAGGATATCCGGAAGGATGATCACATTAATACATTAGGATTTTATACATGTTCTATTTATATATTACTAAAATCCTATTTTTTTCTTATAACATGGATCTAATATAGGTATAACTTGGGGTTTGTGCTTCTTGGTTAGCACATGACTACTCAGTTTTAAAAGTTATATTTATTCCATTACACATTTATTGTTAATATGGAAAACAATTTTTATACTTGATAAAAATTTGTTAATGGAAAATTAGTGGTGTAATATTAAGTTTTATACTCTCATTGTACACAGGTATTTCAGTTCCCTTATAGATTTCATGAGGGATATGGTGATGGGAAAAGGCCTTATGGAGGAAAAATGATTAATAGAGGATAAAGCTTGAAGGGGATTGAGGCATACTCTATGGAATCCCTTAGTTATTTTATTTAGTTACAAATATTTTTTACCCTAGACAATCTTTCTACATTGAGAGATTCTTTATTGGACATGTATATAATTTATTTATTTTCTCCATGTTTACTATAATTATTAATTATTTTTGTTATTGTTTTATTATTGATCCGTTAGTGTGGAGATGAGGTTATATTTTCCCCACTAACACACTCATACCCTCACTGTTAGTCAACAAACTCGTATATATGGGAAGGAATGCATGAGGTCATGTGGAACTCCAGCTCAGATAAAATTGTTTGCGTTATGGCTTTGTGAAATTTTATTAGAGGTTTAGAATTCACTAACTTTACATTTCACTTTTAAATTATTTTGTACAGGGTAGATAATAGATAGGATAGTTGGGACTTGGGAATGGGAACTATTATAGTATCTTTACTATTGCGTATAGTGGAACTTTGAGTTTCCATAAAGTGGGAAAATTGTGTTCTGATGTTACCATTGATTAAAGTAACCTTATGTGATGAACATCGTGTTTTATATGATTTATGGTATTTAAGGTTAATTTCTTCATCAAGAAAAGGAACATAGGTCCACATTTCATATATAATATTATTGGTGTTTAACATAATAGTTTATTAATTATATTCCATTATTGTGCTATCTCCTCGTGATTGTTTCTCTTGTGTGATATATCAGTGTTTCCATGCTGTTGTGAAATATATTTTCTACAATAATTTAGTGTAAGTTAGAATGTTTTTGTTTCATTATATATATATATATATAATGACAATGAAAACTATAAAGGGATAGAGACCAGGGTTAGTCATAGGAGGGGTATACCTCGGGTTTCCAGTAGACCCTTATGGAAATACTTATGTGATCCCATCGACTGGTTATGATTAATGTATGTTCATAATTGACTATATATTGCAAAATCTGCTACCTCATAAAAATTTGGTCAGACTAATGGATGATCGGGATACTTTAGAGAATGTTCTTATAACTTTCTTGTGGTACAAGTTTGGGTCCCTACTATTCACTACAGAGATACATGGTTAACTATATAAGGTGTTTCAAGATCAATAATCTTCTTGCCTTTTAGGGAACTAGTGGACCACATGACATAGAGGAGTGGGTCGTTATCATTGAGGGAATCTATGACATTGTAAATATGATCACTAATAAGAAGCTAAAGCTGGTGACATTCATGTTGCAGGGACTTGATAGAAAATAATGAAAAGGTATGGGTTAGTCTGGATGATCTGAGGGTATCACCTAGGAGCCTTTTAATGAATTTTTTTAGATAGTTATTCCCTAACATGATGAAGCTCGATTGAGACCAAAATCTCATTGAAATACAATAATGAACCATGATATTATTTTCATACTCCACTTATTTCACTAAGATTCCATATTATTCACTAATTTTATAAATTAATAAGGCTTAGGAAGCTAGTATGTTTGAAATTAAAATTAAACCCATCCTTAGCCAGAAGGCCTATTGCATTGAACTAGGTTTATACTCAAAGGTTATAAGGATGTACATAAATATTTAGAAGATTATAGAGGATGTAATAATAGATGTTCTGACACTGGTGCTTCCCATTATATTATATCTTCTCAATTAATTACTAGAATCGACCAACCAATTATGTTAACCCATAAATTAGTACCCATTGATTCACCATTGGACACGAAAGTGGGCAACCTCCAGTAATTCCTACAGTATACTACATTATTCATCAATAATATAAATATTTGTGATTTTATGAGTCTATAAATGAAAACCTTTTATGTGATTATTATATTGCAATATAATCCTATGATATTACATAGAATACTATCAAATGCTCATGTAATTCACTTCAATGAAGGGAGAGATATTCTTGATGATTGATGAGTGGAATGTAGGAGAAAGTAGAGTTAGAATAGACTTGAATTAACTTAAGATGATCACATAAAAGTTTGAAGGCTTCGATATTTTGGCATTATTAGTTATATCACCCTCATTCCCCCTCTAATCCAGGATCATTATCAATATTTATTCCCATGAAATATTATAGGAGTCCCTCTTGATAGTGGAGTTAACTTTGAGTTAGATCCCATAATGAGGCTACAACCCATTTTGATACCCCATTATCATATAGAACTGAAGGATATTAAGGACATCATGTTTAATTTTTATGACATACATTATAAGGGATTTATCAAGTTGAGTACTTCACTGTGGGGGCCCTCATGTTGTTCACTAAGATAGAAGATGGTAGTCTTTGACTATGCATTGATTACTAGGAGCTCAAACAAGTGGAAATGAAGAACCAATATCTATTTCCTAGGATATATTATACTTTTACAGGAATCCTAAGGCTTATAAAAAATAAATATCCAAATATGATACAACCATTTGTGATTTAGAGAGGAGGACATTTTGAATACAGTATCTCGGAGTGGGTATGGGTTGTATGATTAATCGGTAATGTCATTCGGAATAACAAATGTTCTAATAGTGTTCATGGATCTCATAAAAAATATCTTTCAACCATATATGGACTCCTTCATCATAGTGTTTTCCAAAAACATCATCATCTACTCATAGACATTAGTGAAACATTCTATAATCATCGAGATTGTCTTGAGTACACTTTGGCCATAATGACTTTACACCAAACTATTAAAGTGTGACTCTGAGATATAAGAGGTGATATTATTAAGAAATGTGGTGTATGAGACATGTATATCTATATACCTAGATAAATTATATTCATTGATGTCTTGGATACGTCCCTATAATCTATTTAACATGATATTACAAATGAATTATCCAAGACTTGTCCTTATTATCTTTACCTATGAATGTTATACTGAAAAGGGAGTCAAGTTATAGTTGTAAGAACGATGTGAAAAATAATTCCTTTAATTGATGAAAACTTTGGTGATAAATCTAGTACTGACACTCCTTGAGCTAGAGATTTGTTTTGTAGTGTATTATGAGTAAACTAGAATAGGTCTGCGAGTGGTGTTGTTGAAGAGAGAGAGATAGAGTAGGTAATAGCCTATGGGTAATTTTATCTAAAATCCCATATGAAAAACTACCATACTCATGATATAGATATGGAATATATAGTACATTCCCTAAATCATTGGAAATACTCTCTATTTATTGGGAGATTTATTCTTTACATAGACTAAAATTTCCTTCTATTATTCTTCGCACAGAGGTACCTAGACCTGATAAAGAATTTCCAGGTTGAGTATCTATAAATATTTTAACTTAAGTTGGTGTATTCACTTGGAAAGGTTTATTTTTTATAGGTTATCTTATCCATAAAATACATGTAGATCAAGAACTTTACAAGAGTCCATTTTGGGAGTAATGGCACATGACGATTCTATTGGTTGACTGGAGGATGGATGATTCATAGGACATTGGTTATATGACATGTGATAACTTATTATACATATAATTTCATGTCGATCAGTTTAAGGATGGATTGTAGTTATAATTAGAGTGTGATTTGATGAGGGAACTTCCAAATGGAGGTTATCTAATACATGGGTGGTCATTGAGCGATGATGATGTGAAAATGGTACATGAAATAGTAGTTTTACCTAAATTCATCAAAGATGATTTAATAAGGTATCACCATACCTCTATATTGGTAGTCAATCTCTAAGTAAGGAGTAGGTTCCATGACATCATGTGATAGTTTTGGTGGCCAATGGTGAAGAGAGACATCAAAGGGTTCATCACTTGATGTCTTACCTGTCAGAGGGTGAATGATGGGAACTGATATAATATTGGGTTTCTCTAGACACTTGTAATACCTTTGTAAAAATGGGAGGAAATCACAATAGAACTTGTGATATGTTTACCTAAGACCCCAAGGCATCATGATGCAGCATGAGTAATTTTTGGTCGTTTGGTGGATGTTTTACACATTCAACTGATCAAATATGCTCACTTAGTGGATGAGCTAGGAAAGATCTGTGTTTTTGAGATATTATTCTTACTTAGTGTTACATTGAGAATTGATTCAAATATATACAAGAGTTTTATGTTATCATATTTTCACCACTTGTAAAATGCCCTTAGGAATCATTTTAGATAGAGATTTATGAACCATCTTATAATAGATTTACAGTTTGAGTAGTGTATATGAATATTTGAAGATATTATATGAGCTTGAAATCTAGAATTTTGGGGATCTTGGGATAGTAACATATACTTTTTTTATTTCATCTAAAAAATAGTTCCCATGATTTTATTTAGAGGGAACCTTATAAGGCTCTTTATAGGTGGTCATGTCATTTACTATTTTGTTGGAATATGGTGGGAGAGGAACTATTATTGGGCCCAAGTATGGTTCAAGACACCTATGGGAGGGTGTAGTTGATTCAAATAGGTTTATTACCACTAGGAAATGGAATAGATTATACCTAGAATACATGAGGAGACCCTTGGAGTTCGCTGAAAGCGATAATGTTTTCTTCAGAGAAACTCCTTGGTTAGGTCGTTTATATATGATGAAGTAAGGAAAGATAACACCATATTTTATAATATCCCTTTTGATCACTGAGTGGGTTGGAATAGTGAAATACTATCAATAACTACCTTCCCATTACCTTGATATTCACAATTTGTTCCATGTGCCACCACTTTAGAGATACATACCTGAGCATGCACATGTTATAGATTATGAGGACATGGAAATATATCATCATGCATATTCTAAGGATAATCCAGTGAAGATTATAGTCCAAAATTAAAAATTATGTTAGTGGTAAATTGTACTAATTATCCCGATTCATTGGTAGCATGGACATATACATGAGGATAATTAGGAATAAGAAGTTGACATTTGAGCTCAATGTCCTATGTTATTCATATAGGACCCCTATATACATTTCCCGACTATTATAAGTCTTAATAGAGGATAATAATAACTCCATGAATATTATTTTTATTAAATAGAATCATTTTCCCCTAATTTTTATTTTTTAGGTTGGATATTGTTTTTTAACAGATAAGGGTATTTTGATAATTTTTAGAGGCTCTACGGGTATTTTACAAAGTCTACAACCAAAACAAGGGTGGATTCACCACAGCACATATGAGAACACTGAAGAGGATTTGACTGAACGGTAATGAATTTCACTATACCATAATGAGGTGCTTCGTTGGTGGGTGTTTCAAAAAGTGATGGATAACACTATGTTGTCTATTTCTACATCAATTATAGACCTTTGGATAACCTATGGTCTTTCATAGTTTTTGTCTTAAATGCTCATTTATAGAATAAATTCAGGGATATCCATTTCAAATAAATTATGACCCTTTGTTTAGGATTTTTGAGGAATAAATGAGGGATCAAAAGTGGGTATATATATTTGAATACACTTTCAATATTTATTCTTGGCCATCCACACAGAGCTCTAAAGGACTACAAAATTAGCATCGGACTATACACATTGGTCCAATGTCAGAGAGATTCGAGTTCCAATGCACCCCTATGACATGATATTTGACCTTTCTCTATAATGTTCACCTATTCACCATGAATACATGACATGTTCTGTGGTGATATTCCTCCACCAAACTTCTTGTGTTGTAGTGTTACACCTTATACTTTAACACATATCTCTTGTGTAGCTCCATTCCACAACCTCAACAATGTTTCGTGGCGACCCTATAAATTCCATAAGACAACCTCATTTATTCATGAACCAGACATTTTGACCTATTTTTGTGATGATACACCTCATTTGAGTTTGGTTCGACCCCTTTGGTGTTTCTTCCTCCTTTCCTTGATTTTGATCCCACAACATGTTTATTTGGGACCAGTTCTAAGAGTCTTCACGAGTGACCATGTTTCCGTTTGTACAGACACTATTTGGGTGATGAAACCTTTTATGTAACATGAATTTTACATAAAAACACAAGGTAGGAAGTTTTGTACCATCTTTGGACCATGTATACACTTGTTTTTATAGTCATTCTCCATGATGTAAAAATTGATAATCATGCTTCATTGTGATAGCATATGGGTGTGTGTATAGCCCACAAGACCTACTAAGATGTGTGATTCCTTTAGTGATACTAGAGTAGCTTTTTTCCATACTTGATTGTGATAAAAATCTATTATGTGTGATTATATACACTCATGAAGATATTTTATGCCTATTTTTTATACTCCCATGTATAACTATTTCAATGAATTAGTGTTTTCTATCGGTACTTGAGAAAGGTGGACCATCTTGACATGTTTGTTCAATATATGGGGAGTGCAATTGAATTTCATTGATGGTGATGAGGGACCTATGAATAAGGTTTATCTATGAGGTATCCTTATAAAACATGTTTAGGATTCACTGATGGTAGCCTTGAATTTTACGAGTGTCATTCCCTCGGGGTAGGCTAGTTTATAACTAGAGGATGACGAGTAGCATGGCCTACTTGATGGCTAGAGGATTCTAGGTATCCTTATAACATGTCTCCATGAGAATGACCTACATGGGCTATTTTTATTATTACAATAATTTTTTATTATCCTTCTAGCATGGATTTAAATAATGTATAGTCAAGGGATTGTGGTAGGAATGTTAGTGCATGACCTCTCAATTTTTTATTTTATGTTTATTCCATTACAATTTTTTATTATTATTATGGAATGAACATGTTACTATTGAAAATAATAGGTTTTTAGGCATTAGTGGTTTCCTAATGAGTCTTCTACTCACACCCTACATCGGAATTTTAGATCACATTTTGATTTCATAAATGATACAATGAAGGGAAATCACCCTTTGGTGGAATGTTTTGAAAAATAGGAGGGAGTTAGTGGTTGACATGCATGGAATATAGGGGTAATTTATGTTTTTTTTATTTATTTACCTTATTTGGTTACTCCATAAAGGCTTTCCACATTGATAATTAAGTTATTTTACAAGTATACCATTTATATCGTTTCAACAGGTTTACTATGACTATTTGTTAAATTATTTAATGCTTTATTATTGATCTCATGATGTTGGACTGAGGGTATTATCTCCCCACTAATTCACTCAGACGCTCATTGATATTTGGTATCCTCTTGTGTCTAGAGAAGGCATGCATGAGTTCTTGTGGTACATCGGCTCAAATCTGGTGATTCAAGTCAAGTTGTTAAATATTTAATTACCAAATATGCTATTGATAATAGAATTATGATTCTATAAACAAAAACCTTCTTTTAATTTATTTCTTTTTAATCCATTATAAAAATAAAAACCTCCCTTGTGCATATGTTCAGACTACCACATCCATAAATGATGATTCTCATTTTTCATTACTGCCTTACATGGATAATTATAAAAGTATATTAAATATAGAAATATGATAATTATAACATTATAAAGATTATTTAGATGATGAAACCATGAACCCTTTGACTATAGTTGACATATCAAATCTGTTTTGAATTGAACGACCCTAAAACATCTGATGTAAACAAAACTGATATACTAACAAAATAAAACAATGTAATAAGTTAGGTAAAAGAAATAATGATTAGGTAATTATTATTATTTTCAAAAAAAAATAGAAATATAAAAAAAGTATTATTTTTCAATTAATGAATATATGAAGAAATATAGGACTCAAGGTAATGGATTTATCTTCTCAATTTTTTATCTTAGCAACTTATACTATTTTCACCAAATATTTTCGATTATATGGTGGATAAAATTATATATGGATGTATATTATCTTATATTTACTCTGATAAAAGTTGTTAATAAATCTATTTCTTGTTGACTTCTATAATGAAGTTTTGATGAAAAAGATACAAAAGGGGTATGTGATTCTTCTTTAGAACCTTGTTTTAAAAGATGTAATTTTTTTTATATATCTATGATAATTTAATTTTTTTTGAAAATATTATTATATATACAGAAATTATTTTTCTACTTTTATTTTAAACTATCTTTTACATTCAGTATGATGGTTTTAGTATGGAATATTTTTAATTGTTTTTATAGAGGACACTCTTCACAATTTTTACCAATGTATAAAATAATGTTTTTGAATATTTAATACACAAAAACTTTTACATCGATGATATACATTATTAATTATCATGATTCACATGAGTTTTTGCAATTATTTTCAAAGAATATATAATTTCCTTTCTTCTATGAATATTTAAATTTTATGTGTCCTATGAAGAAAATGTTATTTCACATTATTTTAATATGAAAATAAAATGTTTTTTTCTTATGGGTTCAAATTATTTTTGTATGTTTTTATGATGGACAAGTGAAAGATTGTGAAATTTTTATTTGTTATATGGTACCTTTTCATTATAGATAGTGAAAGGTGAGTCTGAAATATAACTCCCTCTTGCATTAGGTAATGATTTACCCTCTAGATAAATGGTGATTGAAATTAACATGTTATGATTAATTCTATATTAGTAAAACATGAGTGAAGACATGTGATGAATAAATTACCCAAGGGACATGCATGACATTTCTATGCTTTTGATGTGTTTCAAAATAATTTTTTTTATTTCATTAATAATATATTCTTTGTATTAAAATTACATGACATGTTTTCAAGAAAAATAATTTTCATGGATTCTCTTACTTTTATAGGATACCTTTTTCTAGAAATGATATATGTTTTAAAGATTTTATTTGAGAGAATATTTATTTTAAAATGTGATTATGGTTTTCTATATATTAAAAGTTTATTGAGAAAATGATAATATTTCATAGGGTTTTTCATGTTTTTCATTGGACTAATGAATTTACATATTTTTAATGCCTTGACATAGCTAGTATTTAATCATCCCACATTTTTAAATATTTTTCATAGTGATTAAGGTTGTATAGGAATGTTATCAAGGAAAATATTGAAATAACTTGAACAAAAAAAAATTATGATGAATAAAACATGAGTGTAAATATAAGATCATGTTTTATGTGGAAAAATTATACATTATATAGATGTTTAAATTTTTTTATATGTTGGTTTTATTAATTCCCTAAAACTGTAAATTGGAAATATCATATAAATATAACAATTTTTGATCATTATTATAAGTCAAGTAATTATGGTTTAATTGTGTTATGGGTTGTAATAGTTTGTATCAATACAGTATATAAAGAACATGACTTCTTCACTGGATCTGGGTGTATGGGTCTGGGGAATTATAATACAACTCCCATTGTTTTACATATTCCTTAAACAAAACTCAACATTTTTAAAAATGTTGAATACATTCACAACCAAGGGAAATAAGTGTGATTCTAAAATATAAATTATCCATTTTTTCTAATATTTCCTGAAATTACTAATTTATTATATGTTGGATGAATTTTAGATAGACATCATTTATGATCATCATCCACATATAATCCTAAATTATCATATTTATGGTAAATGAAATACATCACAAATAAATACTCCATTATTTTCTAGTATATACATAACTAAACATTCTCCATTAATTCCCTACATGTTAACATAAATAAACATGTATAATATTTAATAAATAGAGAAATTCTTTGTTACACAAAATAAACATTCTTCCAAAGAGTTTCCACTCACCCTCGACATATATTTTCTACTAAAAACAATAATAGAAGATTAATTTTTTTCTTATTTAACTATTTTTAACCTCAACATTTTTCTTGTATTCTTTCTTCATATGAAATTATTAATTGATTGGATTGGTTTTCTCCACCATAGAGGTCAATGAAACGTCATTCCCTTGTGATTTTATCATCTTTAACATTGAAATATCTTGGGATAGTAAAATTATCAAACCGTATTTATTCCATGCCCAAAATTATCATACCATTGACATGATTTTACATGAACAACCTAATTTACTTTTTTAGAAATGTTTTCATATGTGATATATCCTTTATGTGTAGTAAACCTTTTTATATTAACTTTAACATCCGTCTCTTCTTTTATAATTATCTTCACTATATAAAACTATTATAGGTATAACTCTAAGAAATATTTCTTTTGCTACTCAGTTTCTATAGGTTTCTCTCATTTATTCTTGAAAGACTTAATATTTCATGACTTATAACAAATATCTTTATAAATTTTATCCCATTTCTTGTTATATGAAATACATCTTGGTAGTATATATATAGACTCCCCAATATTATGGATTTTTTTACTCACCTACCACATAAATATTCAAATATATATATATATATATATATATTTCATGGATAGATACATTATAAATCTAATAACATATTTCATTCTATGCATTTCTATCATTATATTCACACAATCACCCCCTCAGTTCTTGTATCTTCCATAGAAAATACAAAATATACCATAATATGATTTATCTACGTACATAGCTTCCACAACACTAATATAACCCTTAAAAATTTTATCTTCTAGATTGACTACATATTTTTTCATCATTATGTTGTTTTTATCTTACGATAATGTAAATGTTCTTTTTCCCAAGGGAAATATTTTCCCATGCTAAATGTTCTCATTTCCTATTTTTATCTTTCATTAATATGGATGAAAATACCTAATTTTTCTTCAGGGTCTCAAATAGTCCATATTATATTAATTATATACAATTAGGAATAAAATATATAATTTATGATTTATTAGAATAATATTTTACCAAATTTTTGGAATAAATCATCCCATGACTTGGAAATATTCACATTTAACCTCATCTAAAATACTTGTGTCTTCTCTTAACTATTTAGATCATATTGAATAATAATATATGTATAGTGTTACTCACCTAGTTATTTATCCATTGCATTATCCTTCTCCTAAAGATTATTAATGATATTATCTATTTTTTATTCCATAATAGTATTCTTTTTGATCTCATCAACAAATTCATTCATTCATTTTCATCTCCTCATATTATTTTTTCAACGTATTATTATCCTTTTACAACTTTCTATTTACTTTTTATAGATATTTAATCAACTTATGTTGGGATTATGATATTCCTTTCAGCTCCCAATAAATTTCATTCCTTTATTCTCCTTCATTATCACTTTTTGATGAATCAAATAATTTCACTATATGAGAAAATAAATTTAATTCATTTCTCGAGACACTCGATGAGCCATAACTCACTTTCCTTCTTATAAAGTATATTCTTTTACTATAGATTTTATTTTTCTTAATATTTTCATTTTTCTATTTTTATGTTTTCTCATCCTATTCATCTAATTAAAATTGATAAACTAGTTTATTTTGTAATTCTTTTTTTCAACATTCCCAATATCATTATCATTATAACATTTAACTAATTTATTACATTTTCCTATTAAATTTTATCTTCATGAATCTATTTGTTTGTAGATATTTTTTTATTAAAGTATTTATCATCCATAGAATATGAATCAATGGATTCAACTACCTCATAAAGTTTTATTTGAATTTCATCTAGGAATATATATTAATAATCCTCCAAAGTAGACATCATAAGATAAAATCTTTTTGGTAAGTTTCTCATGAGCTAATTTTCAATTTTAGAGTATTTTTGATTCTCACTAAAATATTGAATATTACTGAATATCACATTTAAAATGTGAAATACCCATAAATATCTTTACCATCATCAGTTTTAATTTCCCAAAATATGTTCCTCAAACATTTTAGGTTGGATTCCTTTTCATTTACATTAACATTATAGTTACATTCTATATTTTCATTATTGTTTGAAGGCTCATTGATATTGTGTAAAAAAAATTGATACGGATATTAAGATGGAAATTTGAGACCTTATATCAAAAACTATATTATTATAATGATTTATATGTATAGAAAAACCATAGTATTAGGTTGAAAACCCCATTTAAGTACTAAATATAACTTCTAGGTTAAAGTGGTGGTATGGTAGCATAATATTTATATTACTATGGTAGTTCATGCCATCTAATATAGGAACTCCGTGGTATTTTATAGAATTATGATTATCTATTTCTCATTAACTTATTCCTTGGATATTTCAAGGAAATTTTAATACTATAAAACTAATTTTTGATATGATGTTCTGGTTAGGTACGACTAAGGGGGGTGGGGATGAATTAGTGTTACACTCTATTTATGAATTCCTCTAAACATAACCTTTGAACTTGGTAAGGTTATCAATGCACACAATGTTTTATAAAATCATTAACATAGGTGTAGTAGTAATAATATATAGAGACACTAAATCTATATTTATAATTTTTTACTAGAATATTATACTCATTACCTTATTTGTTTATTCCCCTCCAACCCTAGATTCTTTCACTATCTTCAACAATCATCTACAACTGAACAATTAATTCACTATGATCCCATGGATTTATGAATCCACTAGAATACAGTATAAATATTCAATGGAAATTATCCTAAAAATAATAAATTTGGATTTATCTTTGATTCTCTACACATTTTGATGATGGTCCTCCTCCACATGAGGACTTTTCCATAATCTATGCATATACTTCTTCTAAAATATCTCCAACAGTTAATAGTCTTGAATTTATCTTCTACTATAGAAACTTATTATATATGTTTTGTGATCTAGATCATCATAACCATTTAAAAGTACTTGGGTGTATAATGTACCACAACCTTTTATAATTTATATAGAATTAAAATCTTCTCTCTTCGATACAGATGTTTATTAGGCTCTCAATCATTTAAAATTATATCACATAGTGTTTTCTTGTTATCTCAATGATTATCTTAAGTCACTTATTTATACGTTTGTACCTATAATTATATGTTCAAAAATAATATCTTGAAAAATACTAGTTTCCAAAATGGAATTTTTGGAACTACTTTATCTTCAACATATATTCTTGTGAAATTAAAATCAAGAATATATTTACAGTTTGAATTCATCCCCTCAATCTCATTCAAGATAACTAGTTAAATATTCCCCAAGACATGGATATTTATTTATTTTAATTCCATTAGAAAATCCAATTCTTTATGTCATTTTAAATATTAACATGCATGGAATAATTTATATAAACCCCATTGACCTTCTTCTAATGTGGAACTAATATCAATATTTTTTTATATCTACAATTATCTCCAAATTTTCCAAGTCATGAAATTTTATGAAATTTTCTTATGATAATTTCATATGACCATAACAAAATAATCATGATGAAAATAATTATGATTAAAATTATAATGATTACTCAAGGTATGGTGACTGATAAAGTATTACGATCTCAAAGTAATATAATGTAGAAATGAAAAAGTCTATGTTTCTAGCAAATAACTACAATCTAGTTGAATGATAATTGATATTCATATAGACTTATGATTATAACTAGAAGTCTTATGGTGTAAAAAAATTAAATTGTGGAAAAAGACATACATTATGGGGATTTTTTTATTTTCAGATTCAGCTCTAAATTATAGACGTCTTTTAAATCACTTTATAATTGTCACAAACCATCTTAATGTTGATATACACTTCTCAAAACAATATCCGGTTTATTTGGACAATATCTTTCAAATAAAGTATTATAAATACATAATTTGTGAATTATCCATTGCTTCATCTCTTCCATATTCCATTTGGTTATCTTGAAATATCACCACTAACAACTTATATCAAGATATACATAGTAACTAACTATATAATTATGGAATACAGTGCCCTTATCTCCATATATCTTGTCATATCTCCATAAAGAACAACCAAAAAAATTATATAATATTTTGGAGTATTAAATCCATAAATGTACACCGACTATCACTACTCTCTACCAAAAAACACATACTTATATATTTTCATCAAAAGAAATCATACAATTTGGTCACAACACTTTCATTGATGTAGATATTGATATAATGAACATTATTCGAGTTTTTTTCCATTACAATAAGAGGACACAATGTAGGGTCCCTTTAGTGGTGATCTACATGTTCTCACTTATCTGAAACCATCATTATTGGATCATTTAGTTCTAGCATGAAGGTAACAATAATCATATTTCATTTACTATTGATCAAAATAGTGATCCCTTAGTTCATAATGGATTGTTCGTAATTCCCATGGGTTTGAGAATGCATAGGAGGAAGATCACATCTCTTGTTTTTCAATAAAACCCTAGATATTTTCTCAGTGTATAGAACATTACAGGGAAGAGAATTTGTGCACAACAAATATCTCAAACACATATCTCTCCAAAAATTACAGAAAAATGTATATATAGAGTTTGGATTTTATATTTTAAATTACAAAATTTTTCTTATCAAAATATTAATTGAAAAACATATTCCATTCAAAATAAAAATAATTATAATAATATATTCCATGGAACCAGAAACTCGGTATTCCCTTTATCCTTAACATTTATTAAAACTCAAATAAATATTTAAATAACTATTACTAATTAAATAAATAAATAAATATTACACTCACAATTTATGGACTAAATATTTATTTTATATTCACAAAATGAAATAAATAATTATAACAATTTATTCTAGATATTTATAATAATTAATATTTTAATTTTAAAAGGTGAATAATAATAAATTATAAATCAATTTTAATTTTTTTCGTCTTGAAAATGAATATTTATATAATATTAAACTCATATATATTGACTAAATATTTGCGATTAAATAAATATTGAATAAATATAATTATACATTCTTGAGAATAATGTTTACACAAATAATTCAATTCGAATGAATTTTATTAAGATCATCGATACACTTTTTTGTGTGACACTATATGCCTCTTTCTCATTGGTATTAGGAGGGATTTCTTAAAGGCCTACTTTAGGGGATAGAAATATATAAAGTAAAAAATATAGAATGACATTAAATCCCCAAAATAATAACTACATATGAGCACTCACTTTATAATATAATCCTTTTTTCTTGATTTCTTTAATCAAACAGGTTATATGCTTTATATTATAAACCATTGTTCTTGATTTATCATTTATTTATTAATTGAAATTAACACATTGAACACCATGGCCCTGAAATTTATAAGATGGTTACCTTTCAATAAAAGGTTTTGGGATATAAAATTCCATAATTATAGTTGGGATAGTTCCTTTCTTGATTATTTTTCATTTAGATCATGTATGTTTTAAATTACCCAATGTATCTTACATCACCATTATCATAATCCATCACTATTTTCTTAAAAAAATTAATATACATGATAAAAGATAGGAATTAATAATATTCATGATGTGTAAGGATCCTAAACCATGTTATCAAGAAGGAATATACACTTACATGAAAACATGTGGAATTTATACTAGTAGGTTTGTCCTAATAATATACTATTTTGTAGATTACTATGTTTGTATATAAGGAGAAGTAGTATTATCAGATATTGAGTTATAATTAGCTAATTGTTGACATAATACATGTTCCATCAAGTAATGTTATCCTTATTATAGGAATAATATTTAAGAATAATTTATATTACATTTTGGATATCATCCTAATGGGGAAATGTTATATCATTTCAATGTGAAAAACACCCCATAGACATTATCACCTTAATTTAACATAATGGAATTAATCATTATGTAATAATTATTATATTTAATATTAAAATGTGGTCAGAAGTACTATTATAATAAACCACTACTTTACAGGATGTTGATTTCATATGAAATTTTAATTTTTTTACCACAAATTCTTATGAGGTGAAATGATAATTTTTCCCAATGAATGATCTTTTAATTTCTTTGATGATTATATTGATGTAATTTTTTTTTATTTTCTCATGGGATAGAATTTGGTGACATTCCAAGAAAGTTTTATTTCCAAAACATTATAATATTTATTCAGTAAATATTAATGATTCTCAAATGCGAAAAAAATATATCTTAAATAGACTCTCATATTTAAATTTTGATTTCATATTTCTGTCGTAAAAGGAGAATTTTACCTAGGTAGTGTATCAACTCTGCGTGGGCTTCGAGTTTCATTACGGGACCTTAAACTAGTGTTTTTGTTTTTATTATTTTATTTTTTTATCTTTTTATTTTTTAAGGACACCTATTTAAAACAACCAATGATGTAAATGATTTAAATAGAATATTAATATCAGGATTTAAATTATATATCTTGAAAATAGTCACATAAAATAATGACTGAATGTTTTCATGTCTTGGAGATTAGATACAAAACCCTCGTATTTTGCTACAATTATGAAAAATTTCCCCAAATCATTTTCCACTGGAAGAATTTCATGATATCTCACATTATATAATTATCTTCAAAACCAGGGGATTAGAAACATAAGCAATGGGTGATCTTAGAGACATAGTAAGGGTAAAAAATCAAAACTTGAAGGAAAACTATAAGAAGAAAAAAATACCATAATAAAATATCAAAAACCCTTTGATGAAAATCATAAAACATTTTATATTTACATAATATAAAAAAGGATAATTAGGAAGTATAAATAAAATTTATTAGCTCCAGAAATATTAGAGTAGCAATATAACATGATAGCAAGAGATAAAAATGATGACAATTTTTTAAAAAAAAAATCATAATCTTGAGAAAACGAAATTAAATTGGGATGATATGTATCATGAAAATTTGAAATAATTTGATGAAAAACATGGAAATGTGGAACAAGAATATTAATTGGAATTTATGTATGAGTAAACTCATTATTCCCACTCTTTTGTCAAAAAATTAATTATGTCCATGCTTGAAAATGTATAAAACCCATCATGCACTTTCCTATGTGAATGAATAATTATTCCCACACCTAACTAATTCATGAGATATAACATTAAACTAATGAATTAGAGGGATATATAGTACCCTACCTCTAATCATCCATACATATGTTATTAACTTAAAACAATCATCATTATATTTTTAAAACCCCAGGAAAAAATAATGGGTTTCTAAAACATTGAAATAACTAGAATTTAATAAATCCTTCAATATCAAAATAAAATTTCCCAAAAATTATTCATAACATAATAAAATCTAGAAGATGTTAAATGAATCGCATCATGGGTGATAAAAATTAGAGTAAAAATTTCAGTTAAAGTACAGATGTTTTTACAAAACCTTTTAAAACATTTTGATAAAAGTGGATGTTTAAATTACATTAACAAATTATTTTTGGGAAGTTAAATAGAAATATATTTGAAAATATAATTACAATGATTTATAAATAAACAACCCTTGAAAATACAAAAGGTTTCAAAAAGGATAATGGAAAATACATTGAAATTTTTACTTTTTAAAAGAAAACTTGTATTGAAAACATAACGAGGACATAAATTTATCAGAAAGGGGAAGTGAAAATTCCTTGAAAACTTTTACATATAAAAAAATCATTATTAATGGAAACATAAATAGGAATAATGATTTCAAAATGAGGAATTGAAAATAATTTTTATATTTAAAATTTTAAAAATAATCTATTATAAAAAAATTTAACATTTAATTTTTTATTCAATTTAAATATGAAGTGGATGATAAATATATTAATTTCAAAATGAGAGAAAAACCTTTGGAACATTTTCAAATAATCTTGTTGAAAAATCAAATCATTAAAACATTGAGTAATATTTAGTTTTAAAATGAAAAAAGGGGAAGAAGGTATAATTGGAGTGAAAAACAATAAAAAAATTTACTAGGTAAAAGAAAACATTTTTGGGAAGTAAAAACACGGAGATGGATGAAGAAACATAAAATGAAATGAGAATCATACTTAATGAAAATGAATTTTATCAATATAATAGAGAAATAACAGAATAAGCATTTGATGTGAAATATGATTTACCCTAGAAAATAAGGTTTAATTACATCTTAAAAGATTCCAAGGTTATTATAGATAAATATTAAAAAATAACAAATAAATAAGGGTGATTATTATCCATGAATGAGAATTTTGTCCTGAAAACTCCTGATAGAATTTGTAATTTTTTTAATTAAAACTCCATGAGAGTAGTAATTTTAAATATAATAATGATTTTAATGAATTATAAGAGGACCATGATTCAATATTAACACAGGGTAGTATTTAAAATGTTAAAAAATATACATGGTCTAACGCTTAAGCGTGGCTCAAGGAATTTAGATTTAAGACAAAGAGACCATTACAACTTTAAAAACATTCAAATAAAAACCCCTTAAAATTGAGGTAATGTAATTAAACATAAATATTATGGTTAAAATATAATTAATTATATTATATCTGAAATAGTTAGTATATACATATCAGAAATTAAATTACATTCATACTACCAAACATGTCAAAAATATAAGAATTTTGAGATGAAAAATTCATACATTATTTCATTTCATATTTAAAAACACTCCAACCTCATGTAAAAAAACATAACTAGCTAATAAATTATTTTAGAAAAATCATCAAAAATATTAATTTTTTATGATACTTATTTTAATTCGTTTATAATGATTACATTAATTTAGTCATAGCATGTTTTGACCATCATGTGCTAATACCGTTAACTGTTTCGCGCATGTTTAATAATTACAATACCATTAACCATCATTTTATACCTGGTTAATTATTGTTATATATTCCAATATTCAATAATATATAAATTATATTGTTTTAAAATTTTGATATTTAATTATATATGTTTTCTTGTTACGTTATGTAAAACATTAATTGATAAAAACTTATTTCAGTAATTTTAGAGAAGAAAAAAATTACATTAATAATAAATTAAGTAGTTTGTATAATATTAAAAAAAATATGATAATGACTATTTTATTAATATATTATAATAATATTATTTTAGTTTTACCTTATTTATCAATTAATTTATTTTTAAGCATTGTTTATGTAGGTAGTTAAATCAACCCAAACTTGAACATGCTTTTACTCGATTGTAGAGTATAGTTAAGATGGTGTATCTTTTGACATAATAAAATTTTTATAAAATAATTATGTTATTATACTGATATTTTTTACTTTGGTGAACAATATTTGAAGATTTTTTGATAAAGAATTAAATTCTCAAAGAAACATGAAAGTAAAAGATTCTTCATGGAGGTGACAGTCTGTACAAATACATGATTGACGTTCCTTTTTTTATAAGTAGATGGAAATGAATAACTAAGGGTTATACCATTAATTAAAAAATATCACTATATTTATGATAATTAATTCATCAAATTGTTATGGTGACAATTTATTTTTATGAGTAATATTAAGAATAAAAACATAAGAAGGGGACAATAAATACATCATAGACATGATCTTTTCTTTAAAGTATCCTCGAGGTAAAATATATTTGGATAAGTATGAGTTAATGTGGGATTATTTTAATGGGATAAAGTTATAGGGAGAGTATAACTACATATTTTCAAGTATTAATCTTAATAGAATGTGTGTATTTTAAGGGTAGAAGTTGTACCATTTTATAAGAGGATAAAATGGACATTTTGGGTAACACTCATCATTTTTCAATAATACAATGACATTATTCTTGATTCAATGAAAAAAATTTAAAATATTGGAGTGTATAATATTTTTTTATAAAAATGATCTACCAATTGTTTCATCACATGTTATAAATATATTATAGTGTTTTTACCATTATGTTTACACATTTTATTGTCTCACTTTTAAACTCGATAAATATTTTTTAACTATGTGATTTTATGGTCTATTAAAATTACAACATAATCCTTAAAAAAAAATTGGGTTTTTGGAAGTAAATTTTATATCTACATTACCCAATTAAATTTCATATTTTTAGAAAATTTTCTTTTAAATTAATGCAGATAATGTGCAGGAAAAAGTTTTAGTAGACAAATAACATTTTGACCATTATGCATTAATAATTTTTTTTGTATTGATTAATAATTAAAACTGTTTTAATATATTTATTTATGTGTCTATACATAATTTTTTTTATTTTTTAATGTATTTATATTTAATTTATTTGATATAAATTTCACAATTTTAATAAGACTAATATTTTATAATCATTTGTTTACAATTATTTTAGTAATTAGAATTAATTCTAAAAATCTAAATTTATTAAAAATGAATGATATTTTAAATATTAACAAATATAAATTTTATTACCACAAATATAACATTCTCTTTAATCTTCTTTATGTAGGAAAATTTTTATTTAGGTTACTGAATGTAACGAGTAGAAATATTTTTTTAGATGTTTATTTTAAGGAATAATGTTTATGTATAGGGGAAAATTATCAATGTTATTTTCTCTAATTATATTACTAACATTATAGTTGTTTAAGTACGTATAATTTGAAATCAAAATAAATACAAAACCTAATATCACAATTCTTAATTTTAATTAATGAAAATATTGAAAAATCGTTTTCATAAAATATACCTTGATTTAAAAAAATGATATTCATGGGGTTTATAAAAGACGTATTATTTTTAAATGATTAATTTTAATTAAAAATATATATATTATATATATAAATGGTTTCAAATACTTATAAGACAAATAAAATATATGGTACATGAAAATTCAATATTTTTACTATTCACCAACAAATAAAAAAATTATAAAAATTTAAAGATACATCATATGATAATTTAGTTGTGGAGAGTTAAAATATTAATTTTAATTTATCAATTTTAAATTTTATAATTTTAAAATTTATTTTTTGAGATGAAAATAAAAAATTTATGTAAAATGTACTTTATTGAAAATAAACTTTTCTATATTAACTCGTATTAATTATTTACCTTTTAAAGGTAATAAATATTAATGTTTAACCATATAATGTTTTGTGAAAAGAGAGATAATATGCTCTCATATAAAAGTGAAGAAAATTAAAAATGTCTAAAGGAGGGAATTTTACATTTTTCCTAATGAAAAATAGGAAGCATATCAATAGAGAGAGAGTTATGTAAACAACATGCCACATCAGTCACTCCTATTTTCTTATAGGCCATCTACTAAGAAATTTTCTTCATGAAAAATATGTGTGATGATGTAGTTCTTGAAAGAGATACCATCTAAACAGTTATCCCATTCCAATGTTAGCTTCCATGAAAGGTGAATTGATCCCATCCTAAGATCTTGGAAAATCATAGTAGACTAAAATTTTAACAAGATGTTATTCCAATTCCGTTTTCTTTCAAATAGGACAACTTTGATAAATCTAGTCGTCTCTTCTTCAAGAGAAGTGGAATGGCCACAAGGACCCTGACAAACTTCAACCACATTACTGTTATGATCTATAAAGATAATCCCATATTTTCTAAGGCCCCTGATTCCCCCTTGATGCTCCATTAGTAATTAATTTGAGCAATTAAAGGAAGAGGGAGTCTATAATACTTCATTCATGCCATGGGGGTTTGGAAAATAACCTATAATATTCATCTTTCTTAAGATAATGAGGTCTGACACTATGTTTCTACAGTGCTCCATGTGCAACAGATTTATGTTCTGTACTACCTCAATAACAGAAGCCATATCAGAATGATAATTGATGAACATATGTACATGTATGGCCTTGTTCCTCTCTTACCATATAGTATGAATGAGCTCCACACAGACCACCCAGAATGGGACAGTAAGCTACCTGGAAAATGGAAACCTGTGAATGTTATACAGAAAAGACTGGATAGATTCATCCTAAAAGGTTATTAAATCATATATATAGAATACATCTCTTCATATAGAGTACATGGGTTTTCCTCACAAAAAGAGTTGATCGACATCCCATTTGAGTTGGTGGAAGAGAACACATTTGAAGTAGATTGAAATTCCAACTCCCTGCAGGTTGGAGTCAACAAGAATATTATTGCACTAAAGAATTTATTAAAGTGTACATTGAGATGGTAAGAGACACTTTTGGATAAATCAACCAATCCATTTGTTTCTTCCTCGAATAATATGGATATTTATTTTTTTGAGTCAAGTATTCCATTTGATGAAAGTTCCCAAACTATCATACATTCCTTATTGAGAAAGACTGAGCTAGAGACAACATAAGCAATGTTATCAGGGAGGAGATATACATTGGTCATTTTATCCATGATTGTGATACTATGATAAATATTCTTATCATATGAAGCAATTAGATTAATAAGAGGAGTTCCAATATTTTTGTCATACTATAATCTTAGAGTGGACTTCAAGTTATCCCTCCAGTGAGAGTGCACGAATATCTTTTGGAAAACCTTCCTCAATCTAGGAAATATGGATGACTCCATGTAGTTTGAGTTTCTCGTAATAATATTTGATAAGAATATATATCTGAGGAATCCCAATTATTAAGAATGAAAATTAATTAATCTCTACATAAATTTGGTATGGAGAGCCTGGTTGAACAAGTATAGATTTTTTCCATGGACAACAAGAGATTAAAGCAGGTGATACTTTTTCCAAGAGGCTATAATGAATTTTCGTTCCAAGATGCTACCACACCAAAAATTTATCATCCTCACATTAATATATTTAAAAACAGAGGTAGAACAAGAATACACCATCAATCAGTAAACCAATTTTGGGACCACCACATGATTTATATGAAAAATCCTTTCTTCCATTGAAAGTGATTTTATTTTCTATGAAGCAAGAGTTCTACTAATATGGCTAAAATTATCATTTTTGTGAGATGCCTGATGTTTTACCTTGAATAAGGGAACTCCAAGATAATTAAAGGGTATGCGTCCTTCCCTGATCCCCAAATCATTTCAGATTGAATCTTTTCCTGAAGATTGAATCCTTTTACTAAAATTAATGATGGATTTTTTCTAGCTACTTTTTTAGCTTGAAATGATTTCATAGTGCAATAGAGAACTCATTTTTTTTTGATTTTCTTTCTGTGTCCCTGTGAAAATATAATTATATCATCAATGAAATTGATGTGATTGAGAAGATGTACCTCTTTCCACCCTAATAAGAGTAATATCACCCATGTCCACCATGTGAAGGATAAGGCTACTGAGATAATCCTTATCAATGGAAAATATGATGAATGAAAGAGGCCCTCCTTACCTTACTCCTCTTAGGAAAATTTATTCGCCTTTTGGGGATCCATTTACAAGAATGAAAATTTGTAACGATCTAAGTAGAGATTAGATACATTGAATATATTTCATATTAAATCTATTGATGTTATGAACCTTCCCAATAAAACCCAAATAAATTGTGTTAAATGATTTTTTATTCTCTACCTTAAGAGTAATGTTTCCACCCCTGGTGGAATTTCTGATGATATTGACACATTTAGAGTCTTTGATCAATCATTACTAGATAGTCACATATGATTTCAAACTTTTTTTTCAATATTATATAAATTAAATCTAGGTTAAAGTGATGATATGCAATATATTTTGGGAATAAATTCAATTTTTTAAGATAATGATAATATTATTTCCACAATGTTTATTTCCATAAATATAATAATCATACTACTAAACACTATCCTTACAGTTAAAAAAATGAGGGTGTTGAATTATTATTTTTTGAAAACATCATAGATATAATAGATATAACATAACTAGAATGCATCTGTTAATTCATGGTAGAAGGTAAGTGAAAACGAATTATCATTATCCTCTTCCTAAGTATTTAATTAATAGGTTATTACTTGATTTATGGGTCTAAGGGGTTGTGAATTCTTATCGTTCGTTTCAATCCATGTATTACGGAATTGAATTGGATAATAGATGAGTTTACTACACATAATAAAATGAATTATTAGTGGTTCCCTTGGATGAGTTCTACCATCTTTCCTATTATTAAATAAACACATCATTTTCCATTGATAGTTTTTTTCTCAATTTAATACTTTAATACAAATAAATAATATTCTATTCCAATTGAATAAATTTCCATGTCGTTTGTTTTCAAATTTTTGACATAAACGAAATTGAACATTTTCTCTTCATCATCATCCCAACATGGTGTTTCCCAAGACTCCATATTTCTCTTTTTTGGTGTATTTGGGTATTAAATATAATTAAAATTATAAATCATATAACATGATATATGATTCATCATAATCATAATGTTTCTTATTCTAGATCTTATTTCTATGGGCTGTTCATTGGGGTAATCTCTGCATTGTCTCTCATTCCCATAGATATTTCTAGTAACAACAATTACTAAAAAAAATTATTTTACCTGAGTGACAAATTGTTAATAATAAATGGGAATTATCATAATCATAAATATTAATTAAACATTAAAAATTATTATTCTTTTACATTTCTGTGTTGGAACATTGTTCATTTTGTTCCACATATATCAATCATAGTTTAATGTTGGTTACATTAAATTAGGTCATATTATGCTTCCTAGCCTAACCACTCAAATTAATGGGGAAATAAATCGTTTATAGTGGTTCATAAACGGAATATCACCAACCAAAGATTACACTCCATGAATGACAAACGATGTATCTACTTAGGCCTTTCTTCATGCACCAGGTGATTATTTAGATAATACCCAACACACTCTTCTTAGGGTTATTAAGGCTCGACACATCTATTCCATAGACAGAATCAATATGTTGTATCCAAGAAGGGATTCATTACTTAATAAAACCATATATTCAATATTGTACTGGTATTTTGGAATATCATCCTATACTTAGACTGAAATATAGTGCTTTTAAAAAGTTTTTCTAACCCTAACAACAAATATAACTAAACTAATATCCCAAAACAACTTAACTAATATACAAAACAACTAAATCATACACTGATACCAAATAAATTGATCCAAGCTGAACATAACATAAATAACACATTAATATCACTCTTGAAATAATATATATCACAAAAAATCATATATCCTAGAGACTGAAAGGTTCAATGTATTTGATATTGGATATATAAAACGTCTTATATTAATAAACATGAAAACATTTCCCCACTATCCTAATTCTCTAGAAAAATTTCTAAAAATGTCACAGATATAATCAACTTCCTAACCTAGGGATTGGAAACATAAGAAATCAGTGAGCTCAAATTCTTGTCAATGGTAAAAATTTTATAAACATGAAGGAATAAAATATAAAGACAAATGTATCATAACGATGATTATAGGATAATATATGAAAATCATAAAACATGTTAGAGTAATATACTATCATAAAAAGATCACTAGGGAAGCATAAAAGATATTTATTTCCATAAAACATATCCCAGTGGTCATATAACATTAGTGTATGACATAATGGTATGGATTACATTTTAAAAAAAATACATAATATTAAAAACAAGGAATTTGTAGTATAGGTGGAGCCTATGTGAAAAACCCCTATTCATGCATCAAAATGACCACGGTTCAAATTAAGGATAGTCCGTTTGGGAGATTTATAACACATATAGTGACACAAACATAACCCAGACAGGTGGTGTTGTAAGCATGATGTTGTAATGGGTCTTCAGGATAATATTGGGTCGCATGGCCTTGGTCCTATGGCCTATGCAATTGGTCTCCCTATACCCAGATAGAAATATATCTTTTATTTCTTAAAAAATAATAGGCTTTATAAAAATACATGGAATTTCATCGAAACCAAATGTATCTTGAAATATTAAAATAATGTGATGAATAACTTGGAAATATGGAATGGAACAATGTATAGGAAAACTTTTTCTGAGAAAAATAATTATTCCCAATCTTATGTGAAAAAATTCATAATGTTGTGGCCTAAAAATCTGAGAAGACCCATCATGCAAATGCCAGTGTGAACAAACACATCTAGTCCCATCCAAAATATTTCATGAGGTATAAGATTAAACCAATTATGTTATTGGTGATATATTACCCCAACCATTATATTCCATACATATCTGTGTCACTAAAAAATAATCATCATTATATCTTATATTACCCAGGGAAAAGGAATGGGTTTCCTAGATACTAAAATAATATGAACTTATGAAATAATAGGATGTCAAAATAACATTTGAAAGAGTATTTATTACATAATAACATATAACAGATGATAAAAACAATACTTCATAATAGATACACTGGGTAGGATAAACTTAATTAAATGTAAAAATGTTTTCACAAAACCATTCTAAACACTGTTATAAAATAAGATGTGAAAATTACTTTAAAAAAGACATGTTTGGGAACAGAAAGAAATTAATTTTTGAAAAAATTATTACAAATACTTATAAATAAATGATACCTGAAAAGACTCATGTATTCAAATAAGTAAAGTGAAATTAACTTTAAAAATGTTAATGTTTAGATGAATTTTTAATAAAGGAAACTTGAAAATTATATAATATTATCAAAAGGGGGAGTGAAAAAGCTTTGAAAAATTTTTCTTTTAAAAATTTATTTAATCATACATACATGAAAATGATATACAATTTTAAAAAAGTTGATGTGAAAAACCTTTAAAAAAAGTATTTTAAAAATATTATTTAATAATAGAAAAATGAAAAGAAATAAATTTTTCAATGTGAAACATCGAATAAATGAAAAAAAAATTATTTTTAAATGATAGAAACTGATTTTTCACATTTTGAAATAACATTGTTGAAAAATGACATCCTTAAATGGATGATAAAATATTTATTTTTAAATGAAATATGTTTAATAAAAAGATAATTATAGTTAAAAATAATTTGAGTCTCTACTAGCTAAAAAAGAAAATTTATAGAAATGAAGACATGTATGTTAATGAAAAATCCATTAATTATATGAAAATTATTCTAATAAAAAATTCATTTTAATGAAATAATAAATCCATCAAGGAAAATGATTTTTTGTGAAAATTTATTTCCTCTTAAAAATATTGTTGAAATAAATCATAAAATGATCATATTTTAGGATAAGATAATCTTGAAATATAATTGATAAAGAATACTGATTATGACCTAATAAGTATATTTGAGTCACAAAAATATCTTACATATATTGTATCTTCTTAATAGAAATTCTAGAGGGGTATAATTACAAATAGAATACTAAATGTCATGTTTTATAAGAGGACCATGATGTAATATGTCATTACAAAATTATTTGCACTATTGAAAAAGGAATGGTGTTATACAACATAAAAAACTCTCAATAAATTTATATTTGAGACTGAGAAACCCTTACGAATTAACCACTTGAAAAATAGGTTCTGTAATTTTACATAAAATAAAGATATCAAAAGATAATTCATTATATTATATTTCTAATAGTTATTATATACAACACATAAATTAAATTAGGTGCACAATAATTACCATGTCTGAAAGAGATGAATTTTTTAGAAGAAAAATCCATAAAGTTTTTACTCACAAGGTTCATCACAAACAATCCTAATAAAAAATCTAACTAAATTAATACCCTATTATAAAACCTTAATCATTAATATTATATTTTTATAATAATTATTATAACTTTTTTTTGAGAAAATTAATTACTTATTGTATATTATGACTATTAGGTGTTAGTAATTTTAACTAATTTTCACACGTTTAATAATTTTTCTATTTTTACCCATAATTATATACATGGTTAATAATTAATATATGATTTAATATTATGTAATATTTAACTTATATTTATTTAAAATGGTCTTATTTAATTTCATATGTGCTTTGGTTATGTTATATGAAAACTAAATTGAAAATAACTTATTTTGATAATATTAACAAACAAAAATGGTACTTAAATAATAAGTTAAATACTTAATATAATATTTCCAGAACCTTATAATAATAATTAATTTATTAATGGATTATAATAAATTTATTTTTCCCATTCCAATATCTGTCCATAATTGTATTTTAAATCATTGTTCACCTAAGTGGTTAAATCAACCCAAATATGATCACACATTAACTCAATTTCCATGTATGGTTAAAGAGGTGTGTCATTTGAAATTATATAATTATATTAGAATCATAATGATAATTTTTATAATCTTTTTATGGGAAAAATATTTTTATATTTTTGTATAATGAGTTAAATATTGTAAGAAAAATGTAAAAAATGATTTTTTTGTGGAGGTGATAGTCTAAACAGACACATGATTAACGTTATTTAGTTTTTATAATTTGATGGTAATGAATAAAAAAGGGTTTGAACATTTATATTAAAAATTATTAGTAAATTTATGGTAATTCAAAATATTATTTGAGTAACAATATATTTCTAAGATTAATATTATGAAGAAAATTTAAAGAATGAGATAATACCTATATTAGAGAATGGATCTTTACTTAAAGGTCCCCATGAAATTTATGTATCAGGATAACTATGAGTGATTAAAGGATAATTTTAATTAGATATGGTTATATGGAGATTAAAATGGAATATATTCAATTACTGATTTTATGTTAAATTTTTTCTTTTAATGAAAGAAGCTATACCCTTTTATAAGTTGTGAAAAAGTGAACTTCTGGAAACATTAAATATTTTTCAATAATTTCATGATCTATTCAAAGGTCACTAGATCAAAATATAATAAAGGCGATTGTGTGGTATGTTTGGGTTGTTAAAGTATCAACTATTCTTTTACAAACATGATTTGAACATATTATAAGAAATTTACCTGTAATTGTTTATATTTTAGTCTATTACATTAAAAATATTTTACTAGTTTTAATCTAAGAGGTTTTCGGTTTTATTAAAAAAAATAATGTAACCAATAAACAAACATGGTGTTATAAAACTAAACTTTTCATCTATTTAATCCAATAAAATTTATAAATATCATAAAATTTACTTTTAAATTAAAATAGATAATGTGTAAAACATTGTTTTAGTTAAAAATTGACATGTTGACCATTATGGATTCAAAATTATGTAATATTAATTACCAATTAAATAATTTTTAATGTTGTTATTATTGTGTTTCTAAATAATATGATACTCATTATTTAAGGGATTTATATTAATTGATTTGATAGAAATTCCCTGATATTATGAAAATAATAATGTTAAAATCATTCTTTCACGAATATCATGGTAATTAGAATTAATCAAAATAATTTATTTTTATACCTAAGAGTGAAATTTTACATATTAAAAATTATTAACATTGTTGTCTCAAATATAATAAGCTCTTTAAATTTCAATTTGTTCGGAAATTAATCTTAATGATATCACATATAAGGCATAATAACCTATTCTTTTTAAAGTGTATTTTTAAACTTAATGTTTATATATGGAAAACAATTATTAGTGTTATCTATTATAATTATATTAAGAAGATTCTAATTTTTTAAATAATATTTATGTTACAATAAGATAAATTAAAAACTATTTTTCCCATTATTATATTTAATTAAGGAAACAAACAAGAAATGGTTTTCATAAAAAAAACTTTACCTTCTAAAATAACATTCATAGGTTTTATAAATTAACATACTATTTTAAAATGATTTATTTTACATTCAAAATATATAGTTATTATATATATAATTATTTACAAATTTTTTAGTCTTATAAAATTAATGTTACTAGTAAAATGGTATTTTGACTATTCCCCTAAAATTCAATTAATTTATCATAATATTAAAAAACTCGAAGATAATTTTTTTCAAGGTGTTCTAAAATGAGTTTTATCATATAAAATATTATTTTCACAATTAAAAATTTATCCTTTTAATATAAAATATATATTATAAAGAAAATGTATTTTATTTAAAATGGCCTTTTAATATTAAGTCATTTTAATTATTTACTTTATAATGGTAATAAATATTAATGGTTTACAATTTTATAGATTATTATTGATTTATGAATAATTTATTATTGATATTTAGTTTTATTTTTATGTTGGTAGTAGTGTGTGACACAAGTTATAGGATATATTATGTATTTTAAAATACCTCTAATCTCTAGTTGTTTGAAAATTCCATCCCATGCACTTCGAAAGGGAAGGGGTTCACCCCTATCCTTAGACACTACGGTGAGAGGGTATCGGGAGAAAGAGGAAAAAACTTTTTCTAATGAGTGATATTGGGATCAGAGTAGGGTATAATGGTGATTTATTGTAGATATGTTCTCAATCTTTGGAAATTACACTAGGTGATAGGATATATATTTTTACATTACATTATCTGTCTACAAAATATTATTTTAAAATATTTATTATAAATATTATAATTCTAGTATGTTTCTACGTGTTTTTGTGGAGTGATATGTAGAAAAGGTGTTATTTTATTTGATTCATATAGGGTTTCCATTTGGAAAACCCAATCACAAAACATATAGATAAAAAACACACATGGTGCTTTTATTCATCGTGGAAAGATGCTGAAGATGATTAAAACATGTTGTTTTTTTCGAAAAATACATTCCATATAAGAACATCGACACACATCCCAATGTGTGGGAATATAAATGGATAGACATCACATTTTGGGGTACCTATCATGTTAGCTACATGGCTAGACATTGTGTGGGGTATAGAACAAGACATCATGTGAGGTACTCAACAAGATTCTATGGGTGTCCCATTTATTGAAAACTCATGTGTGTTACATTCCATTTATGTTTTATGCATGTCATATATTTGGGAAATACATTCTAGTATGGTTGTGGTACATGGCCTAAGTATGTATCAGAGAGTATACACAATTTACATTGAGTTATATGTTATATAATATTAAATTAAAGGATTTTTCAATGTTTTTATGCCTAGGGTTGAAATTGGATAGGTGAGTATTCCATTTTCAAGTGTTTTCCCCCCAAAACATGATTGTAAGGGCCTAATTGAAACTAGCGGAAATTGATGATATGATTCAAGGACAATGAGATATGATATAGGGGATTGTTCTTATATAATATGGATTGAGATCTCTCATATGGAGATGCGAGATGCGACTACACTATAGGTCATATATTTTTTTGGATAACATCATATGAGGATTCTAGTAGGATTACTATGATATAGTTTGGATTATACCCATGTTGTTATATCATGTTATGATATGAAAAAATGTGACAAGGATTTAGTAATTCCTCTTATGTTTAGGATTAGTAATGGGATTACATGCGATGAGAACACCATATGTGTTTGTAGTGGCTATCACCTATGAGTGGGTACTGATGTGGGTATGGAGGACAATAGTTGATGCTAATTTAGCTGAGATGAGTACATAAAATGTTTACTCTTAATGTAGTATTATGACCAAGGGGGCCATGAGAGTTGTGACCAAGGTGGTCATGAGAGTAGATCCAAAGTGGCTGGTTGGACTCTAAGATTTTCCTTGAGGTGTGGGAATATATTTGAGAGACAGGATCCCTAATGAAAAAAGGGTGATGTTGATGGTCTTTATAACATATGAGTGACAATATTTTTCCTAATAGAAGATATTGAGATAAAATAACCCATATAGGGTGTCCAAATATTTGAATGACCAAAAGGAATCTTTGTGGACACCCCAATGTTTTTTTAACCTTGAGAGGGGCATTGCAAGTATATAGAAATCATTAATTTCGAATGAGACCATAGAATTTAAATATCAAAGGTGTGAGTTGAATATGTATATAGTTAATGGAATAGATGGTGTGCTTGAGAGGATAGTTTATAAGAAATGTTATGGGTTTGTTAAGGTGGTTTTTGGTATGAACAAGTTTATAGGTAGGATCTGTATATCATCCTGCATTTTTATTAAATAAATTTTCATTTTATTGTAAAAAAAGTTTTCTTTTAATGTTCTGTTTCTTTGAAATAAGGTACATAATACATGAATTATTAAAACATTCTTATAATGAATTTAAAAGTTTATTTCATTGATTTATACTAAGTACATTTACTGCATCTCATAACCTAGATACATACATCCATGGAAAGTGTGATCATAAAGCCCAGTAAGGGAATAAGAAAGGAAAATTTACTACATGTTGTCTTATATAATATCAATAAGAACATGATGAATAACATTACAGAATGAGAAAAGAAAAAACAGTAATATCATAATGAAAATAACATGAATCATAACAAGGAAATTTGGCTACAAAATTCAACTTATACCTTCATAATAATATCACAAAGGATTCATAAATGAAAATAACCAAGGTTATTCACCAAGGTATCGTAAAAAAGTTCATCTCTAGAGATTAAATTCTTTGACATATGAATTAGAGGGATATCAGGCTACACCATTAATATGTTTTAATTTACTATGATAAACATATAATAATAATAATAATAATAATAATTCGTTACTAACCTTTGGGGAAAAAAAGAAATGAGTTTCAAATCAAAATCATGACATTTTAAATGTTCTTAAAAACATGATCACTATATCATTTTCGGCCCGTAAAAAGGGAATGGGGGTTTGGTGCAAGTTAATACCATAATAAATTAAAAAAATTTTAAATCTATGTGAATAAACATGGAAAATAAAGAATCCTGGTTATTCAAAAAAATATAATTAAATTAAATTTCATGAGGAGAAGAGGAAATGTTTTTGAAATAAATTCCGCAGCATAACAGGTATAGAAAGTGGTTTTGAAAAATAGTTAAATGAGTGGAAAAATAGAATCCAATTGATAAAAAATAATTTTGAAGTAATGATATGATAAAAAGGTTAATAAAATATAGTAACCATACCATTTAGAACACATATATGGAAAAAGGTAATTGAATCGAAGAGAAAAGAAGGATAATTCCCTTACCATGAAATGTAACTCCTGAAACTGTAGAAATGGGAACTTAGGGGATTTATGAATCCTTTATAGGACTACATGGGATGTTAAACTATGATGTATTTGTGGATTATTCATTGGGAGTGAATGGAAATCAATAAGTTAGTGGTTATTTATAACAAAAGTGTAGGATTTGTTTGTTTTTTTAATTATTGGTCACATAAATATAGATTGTGGAAAATGAAAAACAACAGACATTTCCATTGTTTTTTCCCATGTTATTGGACAATGGAGACATATTTTAAGTTATTTCTACCCATAATATACAAACATAATATTATATTACTTCTTTTGGCCAGGTAAATATAGTTTCACAGAAATTTTTTTTAAAGAGATTGTTTAGATTTTAGACTTTATAAAGTAACTTATATGTAGGAAATTGAATCAAATATATTAAAATTCATTATATTAATAAAATAACATATTTTAGGTAATTAATTATGGTTAAATAATTATTACATCATTATAAAATAATTATGAATTCAATAATCCTACTAAAAACCTCAAACTATATTTAACTATTCCCGAAAAAATAATTTATTTTAGAACATTGTTATTAATTATCCATAAACAAAATTTGATGTGATTATTTCAAAAATAATGTTTATTTTATCATAATAATTCTATAAGTATGGGATTTTTAACTTTTAATTATAAAAATACTTATCTATTAATAAAATAGGGGTTAAATGAAACTTAAAAGATTTCAAGGACATAATAAAATTATGTTATCATTTATATTTAAATAATAGTGTTTTTATAATAGTTTTTCATTAAAATAAATATTTTTCCCAATAAATTAGTTTATTATGAAATATTTACATCCTTTCTGAAAAGTGAAATTTTATTTTATTCCAAATAAATGAATCTCATTGTTTCATTTCAACTATGTTTATTGATTTCTTGGGTATACATCATGAGTTGATGCCCTGCATCAAGGAACTAATTACCCCCCAAGGTAGGAATAAAGAGAAATATTTAAAGTTCCATATGTTCTATGTTATGGTAGCTGGTGTAGAGTTCATTTGGGAGTTCTTGTTTTAGATTATAACATTTTTGATGATAATATCGGCATGGATTGGTTGTTTTTTAGGTGCTAGTTGGATAATATTGCAGAAGGGTCCATTTCCTTACACCTAATGGGAGCACCCTTGTCTTTTAGAGAGAGTTGGATCTAAAGTAATGGATGTAGGGACTAATTTTTTCTATGTGGGGTTTGGTTTCATACCATTTTTTCAAGGTTGTTCCTTGAGTCTACTAAGTATCATTCATTAGGTAAACTTATAGTGTTCATGGATAGGTACCTAAAAATTCTTCTCGATGATTTTTCAGGATTTCATCCCCTAGGAGAGGTTGATTTTTCTACTGATATACTCATTAGTAGGATCATGATATCCTTTCCCTCTATTCAGATATATTCAATTGAGATAAAGGAGAAAAATGTCTGGCAAGAGGATCTAGAGGGAAATGGTTCTATTCAAACAATCATGTAATAGAGGGCTTCGCTAGTTCTATTTAAAAAGAATGAAGATGCTTACCTCTGAATTTTGATAGAATATTATAATAATAACTATGTTTTTGTCTAGAATAAATACCCATTTCAATGAATTGAAGATCTATTTTACCAGCTCAAAGGGACCGATTGGTTTTTAAAAATCGACTTGATATTAGGGTACCATCAATTGTGGGTCTAAGAAATGGATGTTCAAAGGTCCAATTTCTAAAGTAGATATAGTAATTATTAGTATTTGGTTATTCCATTTCGTATTATGAATGATCCTGTAGTTATTATGGTGCTAATGAACCAAATTTATCATAAATTTTTTGAATACTTCATTTTACGTTTTGTGGATGAAATTGTGTGCATTCCAAGATGAAGGAGGAGAATGTGAACTATATGGAGGTTGTTTTGGGTGTTATGAGAGATAATTTTCTATATGAAAAATTTCCTATGTGCCATTATTTTATTCAGTAGGTGAAATTTCTAGGTTATATGATTTTTTAGGAACAAGATTTATTGGATCAAGTGATGGTTTGAGCAGCTATGTATTGGGAGAACTGCATCAATGTGTTTGAGATTCATATTTTTTTGTATGATATGGGTATTATATGTGTTTTTGGACATATAAATAATAAATTCTACCTTTATGGATCTGACTACAAACATGGTGATGTTTTAATGGGATGAGAAGTGATAGAGTGATTTTTAGCAGTTTCACACCCGTTTGACATTTTTTTATTCTACATGATAATGGGAGAAAGTATCCAGGGTATTGTGATGTTTCAAATGTGTTTCTTGCATGTGTGATGATATTGGATAGCCATTTGGTGTCATATTACTCATGGAAGCTAATCCCACATGAGCGGAACTATCCCACCCATGACATAGAATTGATTGATGTCTCATATCCACTAAAGATGTGGTTACATTACCTCTTCAGAGAGTGTTTAATAGTGTATTTATATCATAAGATCTTGAATTAAATTTTCACTCAGAGGGAACCAAATATCAAAAACAAGAATCAGGTAGAGTACCTTCATAATTTTGATTTTTAGATTATATATATTCTCAGGAAGGGAAATATGGTCATTGACGCATTGAGAACGAAACTTAAAGTGCAAGCTGTAACAACCCGCCCCTACCTCATTGGCTAGAGGAGGCGGTGAGGGCTACTTGGCCTTATGTGACGTTCCCAAGATGCCAAAGGCTGGCAATAAATGATGTTGGCTTCAAGATCAAATTGGGGAATGATTTTTCCTTAATACAAAACCAACCAAACCATCCATTGACCACCACTATATGATGTGTGTCAATAAAACATTCCAACATGAATTCCCGAAAGACATCCAAATGTTCCACAATACAACCCAAAACCAAAACCATCAACACAATATCAGAGTACTATGTGAACGACCAAACAACAAACACCATGAGCTAAGACACCACCACATCTCCACACCAAGCTCCAAGCACCAACTTCCACCAAGACATCGCAATGCACCACTAAAGGAGGGTTATTCCTTACATTTTCCCATGCCATGGTGCACAATATCTTCAAAGACACAAAAATTCCTAAACATGGGGTGAGTACTAAAAATCTATAGGATTAATCCAAGTGACTTTTCTACACACGCCACTAGAATAAAACCGTTAGCACATTTATATAAAATAGTTTATATAAATTAAATCACAAGTGTAAACCTTTCTATAAGACAAACACGCCCTTACCAAGCCATTACACCAAAACCAAGTAACTAAGGGAAATACAAACAAACATGCCACATTCCATTTCATCATTTACACACCGATACAACAATTTCGAACTTGAAATGCAGTGTACAAAAAACCACAAAAACAACCAAATAGTGGAGCTTCCGTCCAACCCGTTCACCCATTCACAACTAGTGGCTCCTCCCATCCACTTATCATTTGATGGTGGCCCTTACATCGACTATCCACCCCCTTTTTATAGTGGTACTTCTCTCCACTTCCACAAAACTTTCCAATAAATCCAAACCAAGAATATCGCCCACCAAGGTCACAAAAACATGCAATCAACCAATTCCATTACATCTTAATCCACTTCAATAAATCACCCATTTATTGAAAACCATTTTCCATGCTAAAAAACATTTCAATAAAACAAAATATTTTTTTGAAAACCATTTACATGAATCATTTTCAAAAATATACCATAGCATCCCATTTTAAAATCTCCATTTTAAATTCCACAACAACATCATTTCACCATAAAACCCCATTTTCCCCAAAAATCACCAAATGGATTTCTAACCAACTTTGCACATCAAAACACAATTAATTTCAAGCCAACAAAATTATTTCTAACCAAAAACCACTAGCTATAACCAAGTGGAGTCGAGATAGAAGCCACCTACCTTTAAGGTTCCTGAGAAATCGATCCACAAGCACCCACACCTAAAATCTGGAAAACGAAACACTGAAACCTCTCTAGACCCCCTTCCATAACCATCACAAGGATTAAAATCGTCATCCAAGAAAAACAAAAGCCTATATCTTCACACAATGGGTGTAGATGTAGAAACCCGAGAGATAGGGGGATGTATATCTAGAGGAAAACACAACAAAACCTATAGTAGAGACTTACCCGGGAGAAACCACCATCAATCCTCTAAGAAACCCCTTCAAAATGCTATCACATTGAGTGGGAGAGCCCCTCTAACCCTTGAGAACCGAAAATCACGAGTGAGGCTCAAGTGGGAGGAATATTGGAGTGGAATGAGGCAAGCCCGAGTGATCCCGGGTTTTAAAACCCTATTTTTAAGTGGCCGCACGATTAGCCCGCAGGGTTTGGCAAACCGTGCGAACGCTACTGGCTCGAGAGAAAGGGTTCACATAGTTGCCTCGCACAGTTTGGAAAACCGTGCGAGGGCCATGTGAAGCCTACTTTCTCCACATGCACAGTTTCTTAGAGCATCCGTACGGTTTCCACTAATTGTGATCAAACCGTGCACCCATAGAAAAGCCTCTAAACTCATTCAAAACCATTACAAACTCTCTTGACCTCTTCCCAACTCATCCCATGAACATTAAACACAAAAGAACATATGGAATACCACATTCCTCAAACCGGGGTACAACATTATCCCCACCATTGGTCTTTCCATCCTCGGAAAGTAGTGAACCCAACTTTTGCTGAAAGAGCTCGGGCCACTACTCGACCAACCCTTTCTCCCACTCCCATGTCTCCTCCTGAATCTGACCATGATGTCACAAGACACGAACTAAATTGATGTTTTTACCATGCATGACTTTATCTTTCCAATACACAACCCACATTGGCACATGCACCAATGAAACAGCTGGTTCTATTTCAACATGATCCCATCGAATCACATTGTCACGATCCGACTAATAATTTTTCAACTACAACACATGAAACACATTGTGCACCGCACTAAACCAAGGTGGAAAATCAAAATGATAATCCACCTCACCAAACTGCTCGAGATAATCAAAATGTCCAATATACCTTAGAGATAACTTTCCCTGCTTCCCAAAATGAGGATGTCTTATCCTAGGAGAGATCCTCAAGAAAACATGATCACTGACCTTGAATGACAACGATCGTCTACGATGATCCACATACGATTTATGACAACTATGATTCGTCACCATTCTCTTCTGGATTAACATGATCTTCTCTGTAGTCTCCTAGACAAGGCTCGGTCTAACCATCAAGGACTCACCCGTTTCCACCCATCATAGTGGAGAAAGACATGGCCGACCATACAACGCTTCAAACGGATCCATGTGTATGGATTCCAGATAACTGTTATTTTATGAGAACTCAACCAATGACAATTTCTCCTCACACGAGCCACCAAAATCCATGACACAGGCCCGTAACATATCCTCCAAAGTTTGTATCGTCCTCTAGGAACGACCATCCATCTGAGGGTGATACGCAGTGCTCATTGTCAACTGTGTCCCAAGGGCTTGTTGGAAGGATTTCCAGAAATGAGATGTAAACCTCGGATATCTATATGATATAATAGAAACTTGAACACCATTCCTCTTTACTACCTCCCAGATATAGATTTTGGACAAATCCTCCACCATATTAGATTCATGAATCGGGATGAAATGGGCCAACTTCATTAGTCAGCCCACAATCACCCAAATGGAATCGTGCTTTCTGACCGTTCTTGGGAGAGCTGTGAAAAAATCCATCGCTATGTGCTCCCACTTCCAAACAGGGGTTGGTAACGACTGCAACATTCACACTGGCCTCTGATGCTCTCACTTGACCTGCTGACAAGTCAAGCATCTCGAAACAAACTCATCCACACTTTTTTCATACCAGCCCACCGGAACTGTGCTTTCAACGCTTTATAAATTTTCTAAATTCCAAGATGAATAGACCACCTTGAATGGTGATACGCCATGGGAAGATCCTCCTGATGAGAAACTGGTACAAACATCTGATTCTAAAAACACAAAACCAAATCTATATTCAGTTTCCAACCCTCAATAGTCTCCCCACCATTGATTCTCGACCCCATGGTCACACAATCAAAATCATATATTTGTGCCTCTTTAACTAGGCCAACCAAGTCAAGAATCAACAAAACTGGAAAGAATACCGCTATATTTCCCTGGTCCTCACATTCCAACCGCATATCGGCTATAACTGACATCAACTACCACTGGTCTGATTTCTGTTACACCATCTAAGCATATGATTTTCTACTTAATGCATTCGCTACCAAATTTACCTTACCTGGTGTGTACATTAAGTCAAAATCAAACATATGGAGATATTTCATGCATCTCCTTTGCCTCAAATTCAAATCCATTTGTGAGAAAAAGTGTTTCATGCTCTTATGATTTGTACCTACCATGAATTTCTCACCAAAGAGATAATGATACCACAAATTCAAAGCATGAACCTTTGTTGCCAATTCCAAATCATGAGTTGGATAGTTCTTCTAATGCACTCTCACCTTCCGTGAGCCATATGCTACCACATGATTCCCTTGCATGAGAACGTACCCCAACCCAGATCTCGATGCATCACATTACACCACCTACCCTTTTCCCAATTCTGGAAAAACCAAGATTGGTGATGATGTAAAGAGACCCTTTAATTCTTCGAAACACTACTGACACTGTTCATTCCACTGGAATGGGACATTCTTTCTTGTCAAAGATGTCATCGGTGAATCAAAATGTGAAAAATCATGAACTAAACACTGATAATACCCAGCTAGACCTAGGAAAATCCATACCTCAAACACATTCTTTGGAGGTTTCCAAGAGATAACATCCTATACCATTTCTAGATTCACTAAAACACCTCTTTCAGAAATCACATGGCCAAGAAAATGAACTTCCTGTATCCAAAAGTTACAATTTGACATTTTGGCATATAACCACTGATCCCTAAAGATCCCTATCACTATCGCCAAGTACTGATCAAGCTCCACCCTTGTCTCTGAATACACCAGAATATCATCTACAAACACCACCACAAATGAATCCAGATATCTCTGAAATATCTATTTCATCAATTCCATAAACACCGCTGGTTCATTCATTAGACCAAAGGGAATAACTACATATTCATAATAGCCATGTCTAATTTTAAAAGTTGTTTTAAGAATATCGTCCTTCCTCACCTGCAATTGATGATATCCTAACCTCAGGTCGATCTTGGAGAACCACTGGGCTACCCTCAACTAGTCGAATAAATCACCAATTCTTGGAAGTGGATATCTGTTATTTATTGTAACATGGTTAAGTCTATGATAACCAACACATAGCCTCAAAGTTCTATCTGCCTTTTTCACAAACAACACCAGCGCTGATCACGGGGACGTGCTAGGCCGGATAAACCCATTTTTTCTAACTCTTCAAACTATACTTTCAATTCCCACAATTCAGTAGGTTCCATCTGGTAAGAATGAAGTGGGATATGAATGGTCCCCGAAAGGATATCATTCGTAATCTCCACTTCTCTTATGAGATGTAAACCAGATAATTCATCAGGAAAAACATCCATGAACTGATCCACCACTGCTGAAAGAACACTCTACTGAACATAGTGTACCGGTTCAAACGAAAACACTGCCAACTACTATGATAACGTACCCACTACTAGTGACAAAAAACTCATTGCACCCATCCTTTCCTGCATCTCTCCTCTATAGAGATGTCTAACTACATCGTGTTTCATAAAAGCCATTGTCCACACATCACAGTCAATGTGGGCCTTAAATGACACCATCCAATCCATTCCCAGGATTACATCATACCCATCCATCTCATGCACTGATAAATTATATGTTATCTCAACCTCATCCACCATAATACTATATACTCTATAAAAGAAGGCTTCACACTCTCTTCGACCCAGAGGAGTTTGATTTTTTAAAATAGAGTACATCATTTCTACTCTTAAACCCAGCAAATCAACTATATGTGCATCAATAAATGTGTGTAAAGCACTCGTATCAGAGATAACTTGCACCATGGTAGAATTTAAAGGAATAGTACCTCACACCTTGGACGGTCCCAACTGATCATCCACCACAACCTGGTTAGATTTGAACAATGCCTTTTTATCCAAACTCTGCTCTGTATTTCTTTGCTGATGAGTCGTGGTATTCCGAGAATCACCATGACCCACTTTACTTTGCTGACGAGGGGTGTGTTGTTTTCCTCATCCTGTCGAAGCATACGACGTCTACGATCCCTGAGGAGTGTCACACAAACCCGACCCTATAGAATTCTGATAATAAAACTTCAGATGCCCCATATACTTACAATTTTTACATGTCGAGGTTGTTCCATACAATCCAACTTGATGTGGCTCGTAGAACGACACTAAAAACATCCCGGCTTGCTCTGGGTCTTCGGAGGAATATTCACTGATCTTTTCGTCAGATTATATGCCATATTCCCACCCTGGTATTATGTGTTCCTCCTTCGCATGAACCTAGCGTTAGATTTCCCACTATTCCCCATGGGTACCACCTTGCTTCCTCTACACGGATCGCCCAACAGTTCTCGCTCAGCCACTGAGGATCTATTCACCATTTTTTTGTAATCATCTATACACATCATTGCTATCTTGGAACATATTTCTTGCCTCAAACCAGCTTCAAAGATACGATCTTTCAACGATGTACTACCCACCACCTCAGGTGAAAATCTCACTAGGGTAATAAACATAGCGGCATACTCTGTCATAGACATATGCTCTTGCTTCAGACTGAAGAAATCAGTCGTGCGCTTAATTATAAATGTATGTGGGTAGAATTGTTTATTAAAAAATTCTTCAAAGCCTTCCAACGTTACACCCTGGTCCGTTCCAGATTGAACCGCAAACTCCCACCACTGAAGGGAAAGATCTTCCAACATATATGTGGCCAACTTCACTTTTAACTCTACCGATGCTCCCAAGAACTCGAAGATCTTGTTCATTATATTCAACCATGCTTCTACCTTCTCCGGTTTTAAATCATCCTCGAAGATGGGTGAATTTTTCTTCTGAAACTGAACCGCATGATCCACATTCCTTGGTTCATCCTCTTTGTTTCCACTTTCCACAACTTGGAAATTTTGCATTATACATTGAACAAGCTGCTGGTTCACCTGAGGATCAAGTGCAACCATGTTCTCATCGGCCACTTCTGGTTGGTCTCTACGACGGCTACCCAGTGCCATTTCTATAAAAAGATAAATAAACAACCATGAGTCTCACTTCCGTAGAAATCATGAAATCCCATTTAAAATCACATTACACAATACTATCACAATGAGGATTTGCACCTTTCCACATTTTCCATGTTTCACTATTTTGAAAACCAAACCATTTTCAAAATACCAATTTTATTCACATTTCAATTTCACACATTTGAAAAACCATTTCTCAATTCAGCCCATAATTCATTATGCCCAATGAAATATGTATCCTAATGGGGAATAATTTCTTCAATGCATGTCATGCTCATCTCATTGGCTACACCCACAACAATGGGATGTCCAATGCCTATAAGTGTCTCTAAAACACTTATGTACCCGACTCCCTAGTAACATGAAGTTCAACATAAGAGGGTTAACTATGTCTTTTTATGCTATACATTCCATGTTTTAGAAATTCTTATGCCTTGATACCATCACGAGTCAAGGAATATACCACAACGAATTTTAAATACAAAACCAAGGTGCCAAAAAGACCGAACAACAACTATCACTTGAAATCTAAGGACCGAACAAACTGATACCACTTGTAACACCCCACCCCTACCTTATTGTCTTGAGGAGTTGGTGAGTGTTACATGGCCTTAAGAGACATTCCCAAGACACCCATGGTTGGAAATAAATGTTGAGGGCTTCAAGATCAAATTGGGGAATGATTTTCCCTTAAGACAAAACCAACCATACAATCAATTAACCACCACTATATGATGCGTGTCAATAAAACATTCCAACACGAATTCCCAAAAGACAACCAAATGTTCCACAATAAAACCCAAAACCAAAACCAACAAGACAATTTCAGAGTACTATGCGGAAGACCAAACATCAAACACCATAATCCATGACACCACCACAGCTCCACACCAAGCTCCAAGCTCCAAGCTCCACCAAGAAATAACAATGCACCGCAAAAGGAGGGTGATGCCTTACCTTTTCCCACGTCATGTTACACAATATCTGCAAAGACACCAACGTGCCAAAGTTGGGGGTGATTACTAAAATTTAGTAGGATTTACCCAAGTGACATCCCTACACACGCCACTAGGATAGAACTATTAGAACATTTATATAAAACATTTTATATAAATTAAATCACAAGTGAATCCATTTCCATAAGCCAAACATGCCTTTACCAAGCCATCACACCCAAACCAAGAAACCAAGGGAAAGCCAAAAAAACATGCCACAAGCCATTTCATCATTTACACACTTGTACACCAATTTCCACCTTGCAAAGCAATGTACAAAAAATAACCAAAAAACCAAATGGTGGAGCTTTCATCCAACCCGTTCACCCATTCTCAACAAGTGGCTCTTCTCATCCACTTATCATTTGATGGTGGCCCTTCCATCCACTATTCATCCCCTTTTTATAGTGGTAGTTCTCACCACTTCAACACGACATTCCAATCAAGACAAACGAAGAATATCACCCACCAAGGTCACAATAAAATGCAATCAACCAATTCCATTGAATATCAATCCACTTTAATAAATCACCCATTTATTGAAAACCAATTTCGAAGCTAGAAAAAATTCAATAAAACAAACTCTTTATTGAAAACCATTTCCATCAATCATTTTCACAAATCTACCATAGCATCCCATTTTAAAATCACCATTTTAAAATCCACAATAATATCATTTCACTATAAAACCATCTTTTCGCCAAAAATCCACAAATGGATTTCCAACCAACATTGAACATCAAAACACAATTAATTCTGATCGAACAAAATTATTTGTAACCAAAAACCAGTAGCTCTAACCAAGTGGAGTCGATAGAGAAGCCACCTACATTTAGGGTTCCTAAGAAATCGACCCACAAGAACCAGCACCTCAAATCTGGCGAACGCACCATCGAAACCTCTCTAGAACCCCATCCCTAACCATCACAAGCCTTAAATATCATCATCCAAGGCAACCACAACCCTAGATCTACACACAAAGGTTGTAGATATTGAAAACCAAGATATAGGGAGATATAGATCTAGAGGAAAACGTAAGAAAACCGAGAGAAGAGACTACCCAAGAGAAACCACCTTCAATCCTCCAAGAAACCCCTTCAAAACACTTCCAAAATGAGTGGGAGAGACACTCCAAGCCTTCAGAACTGAAAATCCTGAGTGAGGCTCGTGTGGGTGGAAGATTGGAGTGGAATGAGGCAAGCCCGAGTGAGCCTTATTTTTAAAACCCTATTTTTAAGTGGTCGCACGGTTAGCCCGCATGGTTTGGAAAACCGTGCACTAACCGTGTGCATGCTACTACCTCGATAGTAAGGGTTCACATCGTTTCCTCGCATGTTTTGGAAAACCATGTGTAGGCTGTGCAAAGCCTATTGTCTCCCCCTTCATGGTTTTCTAGAGCATCTTCACGTTTTCCACTAACCGTGCTCAAACTGTGCACCCTTAGAAAAACCTCCAAACTCATTCAAAACCATTCCAAACTCTCCCGACCTCTTCCCAACTCATCCCATGCACATTACACATGTAAAAAAACATAAACAAAGTCCATATACCTCAAACCGGGGTTACTAAATAGGATTTTTGGGAATCCGTGGCTAAGTAGTGTATAATAATCTTGTTAGCTAATATATGACAGGAAATTTATGAAGATTTATGTTAGGTATTCTTGACTAGTTTTCAGGTCACTACCTCTCTCATCCATCAGGTTAGTGTTGAGAATACATTCAATATGAGTTCCCTCAGATTAGTAGTACTTTAAATTGTATAGAGATATTTGGTGATTAGTCTTAGTATCACAATGCATCTCTTAATTTTAAAAATAAATTGGTCCTTCCATTGAGTCTAAGGTAGGATGCGATGCATGAGGCACATCATTCTATATGGGTTGGTCACCCCCTAGGAGACCAATATGTTTTACACATTCAAAAGATAATATTTCGAGTTTGGGAGGATATGTGAAGTGGAAGAATTTATTTCTAGATGCTTGACTTTCTAGAGGATAAAATGTGATCATTTTAGAATATCCAGATTATTGTAGCCACTTCCTATATCAGTAAAGAAGTGGGACCACATCTATATGGACTTGTGATCATAAGACACTGTACTCCTAGTGGTAAAGATTATATATAGGTTACAGTTCAACGTATAATGAAATGAACCATATTTTCAAAGATAAGGAAATTTATGAAGGAAGAGGACCTGAGACACTTGAATGTTTGTGAGGTTCTTCAGATTCATGGAGTACCATCAGTGATAGTGTTATGTCATGAATCCAATTTGACAAATAACTTCTCAAAGGGACTCTATGAGGGTTTGGAAACCCATAAGAGGTTGAGCACCACATATCACCCATATGAGGATAGACCATATGAACAGACCACCAATAATCTGAAGGATATATTGCATGCATGTGTTCTTGATTTTGATGGTTTGGGGGAAAGAAAATATTAATAGGACATGATTTCATATAGAAACATGTATCACACCTTTTTTATGATGGAACTATTTGAGGAAGTTTATGTGTATCTATTCCAGTCCCCATTATGATGGGCTGAGGTGGGTGATAATTATTTGGTTTGACCGAGCCTTGTGTAGGATAAAGCTGTGATATTTTGGATGATTCAAAAATTTCTAAAGAGAACTCATACCATCAATAATTCTTATATAATCTGTTTCCATTATCCATATATGTTTAATGTTGTCGATTAGATATTAATATGGGTATCAATTCAGTTGGGACACAGTTCCATGGGAATATAAGGGAAGAAGGTGTCTTGTTATAGTAGGCCATTTCATGTTATGGGGAATCTTGGGAAGGTATCATACTGACATGATATTCTATCATGGATGAAAATGATTCATTTCATCATCCACATATCATAGCTTAAGATATAACATCTCTATCCATATCACATGTTGTAGTGGGAATATTTGAACTTGGAGCCTAACGCTGCCCTATTGGAGAATCCTGCTCGTATTGTGGATGATTTGAGCATGGTTCTCAATGGGAAGGTGATCCCATTGCTCAGTGTGATCGATCATTTTAGTGGAAATGAACATGATACATAGTAGTGGGGATGTTAGGTGTGGGAGCAGTGGTCACATCAATTTTATTCTAGCTAGTATTGAGGATTTTTTGATGGTATAATTTAGTGTGATGGGGAGTTTTTGACATCCTACGGGTCACTGCTATGATTTATTTTGAGTTTTATTTATTTATTGGTGTGTTATTGATGTTATTTAATAATTGGGGATGAGTCTAGGTGTTTTTTGGGTGACGAAGAAGAGAGGAAAAATAGTACATAGTTTTTTCAAACCATGTGATAACCATGCTAGGGGTGCTGTATTTTTTGCATTATGGAATCACATAATTTTTCAAACTGTAGAACACCCTAGTTCATACAGTGTGGAATATTTTGTGTGGAAAGTGGCGCCCACATGGTTGGTTCAATGATTTCCAGACCATACAATATATTTTGAGTGGAACGCAACACATTCATGGTTGGAACACATTTTTCCTAACCGTGAATCCAAACTGTGTGACCCTATCTAACTCATTTGAAATGGTAAAATTAGAAAAGTTACCCTGTCATATTTTCATGTTTTGGGGGTTATTTTTCCTAATCTAGTATAAATAGCTATCCTCCCTTATTAGTGGAGTTATCCCCCTCCTTTCATGGTAATTTGTTTTTGGAAAATATTACTATTTACATTGAGGTATGTTTATTTCCTTTTGTTTTCTTCCTACTTTCCCCTCCTCATGACTTTTTCGTCCATTTTTTTGGATGTTTGGAACCCTAGGTGTTGTGATCATGGAATCTAGGGGTATTATGAGTGTTTTTTGTTATATTTCTTATGTATTAGTTGTGTGAAGCCTTATTCTACCTCTTCCGAGTGGTCATTATCATGGGAGTCAGCCATTAAACCATGTATGATGTAGGTGTGTCTATTTAAGTTTATTATCTATGGAATCTCTCTAAATTAGGAATCACCTTTGGTTTTTATTATTTTAATTTCCTTTAATAATATTTATGTTATGTGTGTATTCCATTTTTGATATGGTCCATGGTTTGGTTTGGAAATTTGGTATCCAAATAGGAGTTCTCTAAATGGGTGTAGATTTTATACCCACCAAGTGTTTGATAAAATGAATGAAAGAGTATTTTTTATTTTAAATGGATTTATAATGTTATTTTTAAAATATTTTACCATGGAAAGGGTACTTTTTTAAATTGTCCTTGTTTGGTTTTTAAAAATGTCTAGAGCTGAATATTGAATGGTGTGGACACTTTATTGTGGTTTGTTGGCCTGAAGTACAATTTGGGTTAAACGGGGAGTGAGTGAGGGGTTTGTCTGAGTTGCCATGTAAAACTTTTGGGGAGGACCTTGTGAGACTCCATTTGTTTCCAATGTACCATGTGTGTATTACGGTATGAAGAAAATGTGATATTCCATGATGTTTTCTGAGAGAAAGTGCGAGATTTTGTAATTGGTCCTACAGAATATCAGGTGAGCGTCCACTTCTTAGATTTCTAGAATACATGTTTACACACTTATTTTAGAATATATGGTTAGATTACCTAGGTGAAAATTACTCATTTCTGTTTTTTTTTATTTACGCATTTGATTTGTTCTATTTTTATGTGATGATATGGGTTATGCCTATTTTTATCTTCTTTCTATATAGTTTCATGATGTTAATGTTATTCTAATCATGTTTATTCCTTTTTTATGTTTGATTATGTTATGAATTTTTGATTTTTTTATTTACCTAGGCCATGATTGGAAATTGTGTTTGAAAATCATGAATTGTTTTAGAGAAGGAAATCCAAAGGGATATTGAAGTTTTAATTAGAAATATTTTATTTTAATAGTGGTTTCTAGTTTTGAAAATGTTTTTCAAACTATTTTATTTGTTATATGGGTAAAATCATTTAATATATTTATGGTGGGGGATCATATTTTGCTTCATTCCCCACACCTTTCATGGGCCCTTTTTCTGTTTTTTCATATTTCATTTCATAGGACACAAGTAATGTCAAGGGGACCATGTACCAAGGTGGATCTTCTTGAATACCACCATATATTATTTTATGGAGTAGGCGTAGTCTCATAGGGATCAATTCATGTTGAGGCGTTTTTTGGTATTGTGTACCTATTTGTTTGTTATTGGGATTTTTTGATCATTTTACCCTTCCGTTTGAGTTTTGGTAGATTATTTTGAGATACCATTTGTATGTCTTGTTGTGGAATGGTTATATATGATGTATATCATTTTATTATTGTATCTTATTTTCATTTCATTTTTAATAAAATTTTATTTTTTTGGTTATCTCATTTTATGTATGGGTTTTGTCATTATACCCGTACTGAAATCATTCCCAGTGATATTTGGTTATACCCAGTGATTGTCTCCATCTTGTGGGGATCAGTAACACGCTCCGGGCTAGGTAGAGGGCCAACTCTGGTTAAGGTTTTTGTCGATCATGTTTAGTTCATTAAAATATAGTATAATGGTTTGATATAAATAAAAAAGATAGTAACAATAATAAACTATATAAAGAACTTTGACCAACTCAAGCCTCGTGTATTAACAAGACAACATAGGCTCAAACTATGTGCTTGGACCATCTATGATATCACTATCACTGATGGAATGTTCATATATGAACACATTTTCAAAAGGAACTTATGAGGAAAGCATAATAAAGTTGTTTGATGGGAATCTGCATTTTATAATTGGAATTTCTTACCATCAATTTTTAAGAATGACCATCTATTTAGTCTGAAGTCAAGGGATCAACATTAAATTTAGGAATCATGGATTGAATAGAATATATCGATCATAGCATTGGAATTTCATAAAAATAATAATTTTTATGAATCAATGGATATTATCTCATGAAATTGAAAAAGGGAGGACCTTAATAATAAAAATCATTAATCAATGGAATTCATAAAATAATAACATTACCTAAATATAAAGGGGAGTCACACCATGGACATTGCAATAATTAATCTGTGTAGAACCAAATTTAATAATTGAGGAATTCCATAGAATTATACATCATTGAATCTAATGATTTTCCCTACCAAGTTTTAACATGATTTCCTTAGTGGGATCCAAGGATCATCCATGGAATTCCATGACAATAAAAATCATAAGGAATCTAAGGAATTTCATAATGGTAGTCTAAATCTCATTATCGATTCAAATAATATAAAAAATCATTTATCCACAGATAAATACATGTAAATTTAACACCTCAATTCAATATTCCTCACTTTCTTCAATTCACATAATATTTATTTTAAAACATTTGTCAAATCCCAGCATATAACACAATTCCTAATTCCATTTAAAAATACAAAGGCCATAAGAACTAACTGTTCCTAAGGGAATCATATGAAACCATCATTTCCATCTAATCTCATTAAATTATAATGGTTTCCCTAAACCATCCAATTTAATTCCCCAAATGTAGGGAACATTCTAAATTTACCATTTATATAGCTCAAACAACAATCCATCTGAATTCAAAATGATTCTATAAGTCAACAAAAATTTTCAAGATCCCTAAAAGGAAAATACCAATTTAAATTAATTATTAGGTTAAGCATATAATGATTCTATGGGACCACACAACCTAAAATAAAATACTATGAAAACAATTAAGGTAAAATAAAAATATCATCTATATTAGCATCTGTTGGGACCACCATGTGTATAAGGTTGTATTTTTTGTCAATAATTGTCAATGAAGATAAAAAACAAGGAGATGAAGAAAAACTCCAAAGTTATTGAGTGACATGAATGATTTAATGAGGGATGATGTGGAGATTTGAAGACTCAAGAATGATCATACAACGCTAAGAATATGATGTTAGTCATATTCAGTGTTGACTGGAAAGAATGATGTTACTAGAAGACAGAGAAGTTGGTAATTTGTAGTATATTCCCTAGAGAATCTAACGGTGTTGGAACTATCATTTAAAGAATATATATCATGATGGAAGGAGTTCATGGTGAAAGTTTCTGACTGTTGAAGAAGAAATATGACAGTGGATTAGAATGGGTGTTCTTTTTCAAACATATATTTATGATGGTGTCGTTTCCCAGTGTTTCCAAATTGATGGTCCTCAAAATCTAGCTTTTGTTTTTATAAATGTAAGGATTTTTTCATAGGAGTGAACAAGATGTAGAATGGAGAAAGAAATTGAATAAAGAAGAAAACCGCATACCTCAGAGCATTGACCACATACCATGTTCTGGGATTGGTTCGCGGCTGCATACCTGGCATTAGAAATGGTACGCAGAGCAGTTCGTAGAACCAAAAACGGTTTGCAATGATGGTATGTGGTGAAGGCGTGCAGTAAGAGGGAAAGGTATGTGGGATGGTTCACAGAATGGGTCGTGGTACCAAAAGTGGTTCTCCGCAGAAACAGTTGTCGTATGCGGAATGAATCTTCCTTAGCGGAAGAGATGCAATACACAGACCGACAGACACATGGTACACGTTGAAGGTTCACAGTTCACAGGATGGTCGCAGTATGCGGACTGATAGGATTACGGTACATGACTGAAGGTTTGCAGGATTGTTGTGGTTGTCGAAATAGGAGCGGTATGCAGTGGAGGCTTTCATTATGCAAATGAAGTTCAATATCTGGTGCAGTTTGTCCCACATTGATAATTTGGGTGAAACAGATTAGCGAAATTTGCGGTGTTATTTTCCTATATACGGAATTATAATCCCATTATTAAGGGAGGGATAATTCAATATGAAAATATAATTGTTGTGGAAGAACTCAGCTAAGTATAAAAGTGGTACGCCGGTGTGATTCGGCGCCGAACAAAGTGGTACACGAAAGTCAAAACAGTTCACAAAATTGGAAGGAGTAGTCAGCCGAAGAGATTTTGAATATGAAAAAGTGTTATGCGGGAGACATAATGTTTTGATGAATTTGAAGAAGATATCCGTAGAAGAAAGAAATAGTATGCAGAGGTGGGATGCAAAAGTGGTACGTAGAGGTGGTATGTCGAAGTGATACGTAGAGGCATTACCCTGAGGTGGTGCACAGAGGCGGTACGTAGAGGCGGTACGTGAAGGCGGTACACGAAGGCGGTACTTGAAGGTGGTATGAAAAGGCGGTATGAAGAGGCATGGTGTATGAAGCAGGAACAACACAAGAAGAAGGTGTAGTACATGGAGTAGGTGCAGTATGTGGAGCATGAACGATAGAAGGCATTGGTGGAGTACACAGAGTAGGTGCGGTACGCAGGGCAGGAACAATACGTGGGGAGGGTGTGGTATATGGGGAAGGCGTAGTCCATGGGGAAGGTGCACTCACCATATAAGAGCCAAAGGGATTATCAGAATGAGAGGTTATGGCTATTCCATCGGTACCAGCCTATGCTTGCACGGGAAGCCTAGATAGACAGTCATGCAAAGGTGGAGAGCTACTATCAAGATGTAGATGCTGGGGAGGGTCAGTTCATTGTAGATAGTCTGGTAAAATTCCATAAGACCATCATGTCATGTAATCTCCGAAGCCTACGGGACATCTAATATCTAAGCCTATGGGATTTGTAAGGGTTCCCGCTCATCCCTTGAAATGGGGGTTATCAAAAAATCAATAAAAATGATGGCCTTCGGGCCATTCAGGCCGGCATAGCTAGTAAAGATTAGTGGAATTTGGTATGACCGACAACTTTCCAGTGTATGCTCTTTAGAAATATCCCTTAGTGGTGAACCATTTAAAAATTACTGTGTTGTCCTTATGCATGTGAATTTTTTAATTACTACACATATCCATCATATAAGTTTGAAAAAGTTCCCACCAATGCGAGAACAAGATCCAATAGTGAAGAAAAAAAGTTGACAACCTGATTTACCCCCCCCCCCCTCAGGGAGGTCTACTGTCCTTCAAATGGTATCAGAGTGAAAAGGTTTACATATGTTGGATACTCTTTAATAATTATATTGAGAAAATTATTTGAGTTATATTTTTGATTCAATAATGAAGAGAAGTCTTGATGAATGTGTAGTTATATCTGAGTAGAAGTCTTTAAACTTAAAGTCCATGAAGAACAAGAGAAATAAAGAGAAGAGATAGTTGAAGAAGTCCCTCTCATATAAAGAAGAGGTAGTATCTGGTTCTCCATGCCATTCTGAAAATGATGGTGTTTCCAGAATGGAAAGAAAAGATCAAGGACATTGAGAGGTATGTGTTTTCACTGTTGATCAATCTTCAGCCTCAGATGAAAATGATAGGCTATGAAAATACCTTTATGATATTTCCATAGATAGATTTTTCAGTATTTGTAGAGTATTTCAATGTAAGCATGAAGAAATCACCCATCTAATTAAAGATGTAGATTCTATAGATGATGGCTTGGTAAAGAAAATATCAGAATGTTATAAGCCCTCCAGACAAATTTAATACCTTAAAAAACAAGGAGGAATCATGAAATAAATACATCAAAATGGTTCAAATAAGTTGAATAGGAATAGAGATTCAGAAAGTCCCTGGAAGAAAAGATCCATGTGCTTGAAAGAAAAATGAAAAACCACACTAATGTTAAGGGTCTACAATTGGATAAGATATCCAAGAAGATCAAGGAACATGACTATTTTATTTAGAATAAAATTACATTGCGTGAGGAAGAAGTTGATAAAATGAAGAAGTATTATGAAGAGAATATGACTATGATTGAAGATCAGATGGTTATTATGAAGAGTAAATGTCTAGAATTGGATTCTCAGTTGACCAATCTTATGAATACACATATTGATACTTCACAAAAGAAAGAAATAGTTTCTCTTTCTACTCAATGATCACTGGAATATTCTACTATTAAAAGGCCTCCAACTTGTGATAAAAATATCATTGCTTCACTCATTGATCTATCACATGTTGATGAGAAGAATAAGGTACCATCAAAACCATCATGTACACTTGTTTCTAAATATGTTTCCACAAGGAGTGAAGACTGAAAGAGAAATTCAAAATAATTATGGATGAGGAATGGTGAGGAGTTTCCGATCGCCATATTTTTGGTGAATTGGAAGAAGAATGTGGAAGGTGGTTTTCCACAATGAGAAAACAAATCAAGAAGATGGACCAGTAACATAATACAAAGAAATCAATATTTGTGGTTCAATGTTGGTGTTGCAATATATTTGGTCATTGTGTAATAAATTTTTGTTCAATCCTAATAAATTTAAAAAAGGAAGCCTACCACATTAGGAGGAATGATAGAGAAAAATAAACAAAATATACAGGTTTAGAAGCATCTGTTTATCGTGCACATATTTGGAATGCTGGAAAAAATCTGTGATGTATTCAATAGAATTGGTCACAATGTACGTACATGCCCATCTCAACATGCATTCATCGTTGATAAGAAAATAATACCTCAGATGCTAAATATGTATGAAGAAACTACCTCAGAAAGAAGACATAAGAATCTTGTGAATACAAATTTTTCCAAGAAGATCTCAAGTAGGGGAAGATGAGAAGAACCTGGATTCTAGAGCCATGAAATTTAATGGAAATTCATCCAAAAGAGAAACTAAGAGGGTTGAAACATAGATGAACCCATGTCAAATATCCAAAACTGTTACAATAGTTCCAAATGACATATTGGGCATCTGGCCAGATGATTTGAAAAGAATGAGGAAAATTGAAGATTAAAAGTCCAAGGATGGTGCTAAAGGAAAAGTAAAACTTTCACATGATGAAGATAAAGTGAACGAGATATTGAAAACCAAGAGTAACACATATGTTAAAGATGTTCTATGTGAGAGATGTATGAAATCTGGTCACATTGCAAATGGTTGTCTAACCTTAATACCTTATCAATATGAAATCCTTAAGAGGAGTAAGTATGTATCATTCTTAATGGTTGTTACGATGAAAAATTCTCTGCAAAAAATATAAGAGAATGTGAAGAGATCCATTCCACCTCAACACAGATCAGAACATATTTTCATAAGTGCATTCATGAAGACTATAGAAAATGGTGCATCATGGTTGAGAAAACTATCTCAGCCATTCTACTCACATTGAAGAAGTATAGATGAACCACCTTATTCCCTTAATCATTTCTATGTTTTATTTTTCATGATAGTGCATGGAATGTAATGGCGTTCTCTCAGGGGGAGAACCTGAGAAGTATTGGGTTTTTTCAACTCTTGATAACTAAGATTAAGAAGTTTTCATCCTTAGATGATTATTAAATTTATATTCAAAGATTAAAATGATGAAGAATAATTATTGATGAATATGATGATGAGTGTTACCGTATAGGGGGGATGAATATGCTGCATGAATTATTATTTCAATCAGTATCAACATCAGTTGGTATTAAATTCAATTACTCTGAAAATTTCTTGAAGAACATGTCATTGGAAAAGGTATTCCATTTCTCAATATTTCATCCTAGTTTACTCAGAATGAAGATCAATTTAAAAAGGTAGAGTAACTGAATTAATCAGTGACATTAGAAGAATATAAGTTCCCGAAGTCCAACTATCTTGCCAATTGCACATGAATGAAATTTTTATCCATTTTTTGAAGTGAGTGCAAGGGTTTCAGGTCCATTATTCCCTATCACATTCAATTTATTTATCTTGTAATGAAGGTAGAAAACCCTTGAAGACGAAGTACATGATTTATCATCTCATGCGGTATCATTATTAGTGAATAATGGACAACTTTGTTGTCTAAATAAAATCCTCTTGTTTTCTACACTGAGCACTGCTCAAGTAGACTTAGAGTGAAATGATTGATGACACATTGCTTAAGTATGGATTGATACCCTTTTCCCATGGACTTTTTATTTCTTATCAATAAGGGGGGAGAAGTAAAATGAACGTAAGGGGAGAGAGAAAATTCTCATTTTGATATTGACACATTCATTTGAAGTGAACATTAAGGAATTGACAACAAAATACAAAGGGGGAGATTGTTGGGACCACTATGTGTATAAGGTTGTATTTGTTGTCAACAATTTTCAATAAAGATAAAAATGATAAAGGATATAAAGAAGAACGCCATTTTTATTAAGATACATGCATTATTTCATGAGGGATCTATGGATATTTTAAGATTTAAGAAAGATAATACCAAGCTGAGAAGATGAAGCCAGTCATATTCAGTGTTGACCAGAAAGACTGATGTTTCTAGAATACAGTGAAGTTGGTAAGTTGTGGTACATTTCCTAGAGAATTTCACGATGCTAGAAAATATTTTTCAAAGAGAATATATCATGGTTGAAGTATTTCATGATTAAATATGTTGACTATTAAAGATGAAAGATGATATTGAATTAGCATTGGTGTTCTTGATGAGGGCAATATTTAAGAAGGTTTCATTTCCTAGTGTTTCACTGATATATAGTCCTCAAAATTGTGATTTTGTTTTTGGAAATGGAATGATTTTTGTATAGGATTGAATGAGATTCATAATAGTGAAGGAAATTGGAAAAATAAGCAAACCATGTACCTCAAATCATGGATTACATACCATGTTCTGAGAATGGTTCGCAGCCACATACCTTTCATCAAAAACGGTACACGGAGTGGTTCATAGAAAAAAATGATTTGCAGCGATAGTACATAGTGAAGACATGTGGTAAGAGGGAATGGTATAAGGAATGGTTCATGGAAAGGGTCACGGTACCGAAAGTGGTTCACTACAGAAATAGTTTTGGTTCGCGGAATGACTCATTGTTAGAGGAAGAGATACAGTACGTGGACCGACATACACACAGTACATGTTGAAGCTTCAGAGTTCACAGGAGGGTCGCAGTACATGGACTGACAGGCTTATAGTATGCAACTGAAGGTTCACTAGATTTTAATGGTTCACAAAACAAGAGCAGTACACATTGGAGGCTTGCAGTACGTGGATGATGTTCAATATGCGGTGCAGTTTGGCCCACAATAAGAATTAGGGTAGAACATATTATCAAAATTTATGGAATTATTTGCCTATATAAGGAGTGCTAATTTCCTTATTAGGGGAGAGTGAATTCTATTATAAAATATCATCGATGTGGAAGAACCTGGTTAAGTCTGAAAGTGGTATGCCGGTGAGATTTAGATTATAATGAAGTAGTACGTGAAAAGAGAAAAATTTCACAAAATTAGAAGGAGTAGTATGTAGAAGAGATTATGCACAAAAAAGTGGTATGCGGGAGATGAAATAATTAACAGAATTTGAAGAAGAATTCCATGGAATAAATAAATAGTTTTTAGAGGAGGTATGTGAAGGAAATAGACGAAGGAGGTACATGAAGGTAGTACACCAAGGTGGTACGCAGATGCGGTATGTTGAGGCGGTGTGTGTAGGCGATATAAAAAGGTAGTATGTAGGGATGGGGTGAACGAAGTAGGCATGTTACAAGGAGATGGGGCAGTACGTAGAGAAGGAGCAGTACGCGGTGTAGGTGAAGTACTCGGAGCAGGCACGGTAGGGGGAACATGCACCATACACAAAGTTGGTCTGGTACACAGGGTAGGTGCGGTATGTAGGGTGGGAACAATACGTGGGGCAGGAATAGTATGTGGGGTAGGAACGGTACATGGAGTAGAGGTTGTACACAGAACCTGAATGGTACACATAACTAGAACGGTATACATATCAGAGACAGTAGACTAAATCAGGAATAGTTCACAGAAATGAAAACATCAAAAAGGGGGGATCTAAATAAAAAAGGGAATCACTTCTGGACTTCTATGAAAGTAGTGTCTCATGATAAACAGATACAATTACTTTCATGCCAATTTATTGAAGGGACCTTCATGTGAATAAACTGAGTGAGACATCTCCCAAGGTAGTGAGCCAGGGGGAGTCAACGGAAGTGATCCAAGGGAAGCAGTGGCTATCCCTGAACCATTGTAAAGGCAGTGTGCTTGGGACAATGTGACTATGCCCGAACCTTTGTAATCCATAGCTAGAGAATATTAGTGGAATTTGTTATGACCAAAAACCTATTGGTGTATTTTTCTTAGACGGATCCCTTAGTAGTGAACCGTGTAAAAATTTTTGTGTTTTCCTTCTTCCTGTGAATGTTTTAAATACTTCACATATCCATCATACAGGTTTATCCAATTTCCTATCAATGCATGTATAAGATCTAGTAGATAAGTGAAAAAGTTGACTCCTTGATTCACCCCCCCCTCCTCAGGGTGGTCTTGGGTCCTTCAACCTCATAGCAACCCACTTGTCCAATATTATTATTTGATTCAATCTAAAACAATATAAACTAGAAATGAATACGAAATCCCTATAAATAGGGAATATGAGCTAAAAAAGGAATACATCCACATGATAGCGAAAAAAATCATAAATAGATAAAATGGGTGGGTAGAAATTCCATTGGCACTCCAACATGATGAATAGAGGTCAAATCATGTGAAAAAATGAGAGATAAATCCCATGTAAGTGGAGAATAACTAATGTTTGAGGGCCCCCATCAAACCACAATCAAAGGGGAAACCCCCTTTTATTTTAAAGCACTCCCAAACTCCAATGTCCAATTAGAATAAAAAACACCATTGGGATATTTCATGTAGGGAAAAATTAAGTCACACTATGAACATTCAAGGAAGGGGATCCTCCACTCTATGTAGACTTTTTAGGGAATAACACATGTTGTCTTGTTATAAAAGGATCTTGCATTTTTTTTCAACTACAGGCTCACCCATTCATCCCAAAAAACCCTGATCTACTATAGAACCCATTATAATTTTAAATTGAGTAAAATAGACCTGTTTTATAAAAAATTAAATAGTCATATACAAAAAATATGGTTTAGGTGTTTACAACCTCTCCACCATAAAGTAGCACATCCTCTAGCTTCTCTTCTGAAATAAAAATGTGCATCATTATTGAAAATACCTATGAATATAAAATTGAATCTGAATATATCCCAAGGTATTTCAAAATCCCAATGAAATGTTTGATGAATTAGAATGATGTCCAAATTTTTATAAAACCAATGCGTCATAGCTATGTGGAAGACTTGTACACCATAACTACACAGCAGTATACTTTTTGTACCCCTACACAGAAGACCTGTGTGAAAAACCTCCATTGATGAACACCCCTTGACCATCCCCCAACCATGTCTATAAATAGGACCCTTGGGCGCCCCAATTTTTAGATTTAAAAAGTTGAAGGAGTTTCTGATGCTCCCATTGTGTAGCTCTTCCACCTAGATCCCTCCAATTGTCTCAAGTAGCTATCTAAAAATAATAGAGAAGAGATAATTATATGGGATAAGCATTTTTGAAATTTTTCACAATTTGAAGCTCACATAGGCTTGGTTCCCCTACATGAAGCACTTTTCAGTCATTATAAAGGCCCACACGGCACACCTATATGGTACAAGTAAACGATTTACCTAAGTGGGGTACCTACGCGGCATACCTACGTGGTTTACTTACGTGGAAGAGTTGTGTATATGGACTATATATCATCGTAGCTACCCGATTTAAGGACACTCATGGTAGGGTATCTCTTTCCTTGGTTCCCTTAATTAAAAGGGATTGAGTTGAAGTCTCCACGAAAACCTCATGACATACCAAACATTTGGGAAAGGCACATCAGTGTGTCTCCTATTTGGGTTTGTATATCCATAGATAGAGGTTTCACATATTTGTTTCACAATGTAGTAATGAATTCTAGAGTGTCTATGGGTTTGTATATCTACAGTCACATGGTCCTTTCTCTGATGAATAGTGTTGGGAACTTCCAGGTTTAGAGGATTAGGGTTTGGGTTATGTCCTCCCCTTCTTGTCTCTAAGAACTGGAACCATAGGTCTTTGGTACGAAAGGTATGGTTCACGCTATCTTTTCCATGTAAGCAATGGATAAGTCTCCTTTCCCTTCCAAGACCCACTTGGGCAGCCATATAGGTGTAAACCCCTAACCTTTCAAGTAGAAGGTTTCAGTCTTGCTTCTCTATACATCCATCACCTTCACTCCTTCTTTTCATTGGACCATTTTCCAATGTAAATAGAATAGAGGGAGTGTGTGTCTCCTCACCCTCTTCTCCGGTCAACTCAACCTCATCGACCCTCACTACCATAAGTGTTCCCTATTTCACTAGCAGAGGAGGAAAACTGTGGGTGCCTTTTTTGAATCTTTGAAATTATCTTCTTTCTCACACTGAGCAGGACTCATGTTGTCTTAGATATTTTTTAAGATCCCAACATTATCACACAAACTTGAACTACTAGAACTCTGATTACTAATCAAACCAGAATATGTTGGACGCCTTCTTGAAGGCCCAAGCTCAAAAGGGTGCCCTTCTAAAAGGGTATACCCAATCATGTCCCCTCCAATGGGCATCTCCTATGCATAACCCCCAAATCAAACCCACAAATAACTGTGGAATCCTTTTCAAGAAGTAAACCCAAAATCATTTCTCTCAATGAACTATACTCTCCTATGAGACTTATCGAACTACGTGGGCGTTGATTCCCATCAAAATGGGATGTGTAGGAAGTATCCTTGAGGTCCAAACAAAAAACTTCAAATTAACTACGTTTTTCCTAGGCCATATTACTAACAGGGTCTTCTCTTACTTGGTAACCCATATCCCTTCCAAGTTCCTTGGGCTTCTTCGGTATAAGTCCCACAGTAATCATTAACTAAGCACCTTTCTCATAGATTCTCTTAGAACATGAAATTAAACTCTATGGATAGGTCATTATCACATGACATTAAAAGGAATGATTTTTTCCATTAAGTGACACCAAACTACTAGGGTTTTGATTCCTTTCACAAGGATATGTAGGAAGCCCATTTTATGGGTCCGATCCCAATATTAAAACAAACTTGCGTCTCCTTGGACGACAATAAATTCCAGAGTTTCCCACTAAGTGGATTAAAAACCAGTATCATCATAATGATTTTTAAAAGAATCTATAAATAGTATATAAGAGGATACCATTGACGGAGAAAATTTAATACATATAAATATCTCCATTAATGAAGAACAACAAATACATACAAATGATTAAAAATTTCACACATGTTAATATGTGATTGAAAATTCCAAGGGAAAATTCTACTATAATTTTTGAATTAATAATAATACATCAAAATATCATAAATTTTTAATGATAGTCCTAGAGTAGACCATAATTCCCCCAAAAAAGGTGTGCTGAATTCGACCTCCCATCCTCTCGACCAATGCAAGTTCTTAAGTGTCGTAAAGTTCAAACATAATAAACAACTCACTTTGGAAAGAAGATCCCTTTTAGATAATGAATAGTTGGGTGTTTCTAGTTCCATGAATAAATCCAATGGAAAATGCCTCGAATAAGTGATTCTTAAATTAGAACACAAATTCCAAGGAACATCGAAACAAAAATCGTGAACCTGACATGAATCCATAACCATGTTAATATTGTTACCCACCTATTAGGACCCTATCAATTGATAAAGGAAGTACAGAAATAGGAATCAATCACACATGTATCCATATAAAAGACGATTCTTTAATGGAGTTTATTGTTTTTCTCAGTTTTTTCATAGAACATCCTTCACTCTAAAAATTGATTCCTTCATGTTTTCACCCATTAATGTCCTGACCGCTATTCAAGATGGATCCTCATCCACAGGAAGGACGCCATCTCCCACACACCATCTTCAATGCTGGGCATCCAATGTGCTGGTAAGGGAGTAACGCCATCACGATACTATTGAAACCATGGAGGCTAATCGACATACTCTCTAGGATAATAAAAACCCTCGATCATCTAGTCAACGATGAATGATGGTCAAGAAGAAAACGGTTCCAACCACCATCTTCAACCATTTCAGGTCCTTATCCCTGGAACGCAACAACCAGTCCCTCTCATACTATAGGTAGGTGGATCAAGAGGTCACTTAGGGCCTCAATTCATTATTGCAAGGGTCTTTCTTTTGGACTCCCACCAACAATCGCCACCAGAAGAATCACATGGTAGTGTATCCCCAACATGATGAGGGTGTTTTATTTAGACATTTGGCCTAGGTCCCTCAGACCCAGGCTAGCAATTTGAACTGCTGGGGACAAAGTCCGCCAACAGGGAGAAGGTTATTACCTTTTCCCCCTCTGGAGAAGTCTGTCAACCTATCCTTATGGAAAACAACGAGTGACCATCTATAACCATCCAACCTAATTCCGCTTCCCAGCAGACTCATCTAGAAGCAACCCACCAATCCCACCAGGAAAATATAGTGGAGTTCAATGGACACACACATAAACCTATTTAAAAATTATTAGCCAGTCACTAGCCTCGTCTAACTACATTTAAGGAAGCTCGCTAGTAAAATGTAATGTAAAGTGGTAAATTGGAACATACACCTGCTTACACTCACCAGTTATGCCAAATTGACTGGGCATCTCTCTCATTTTCCCAGCATTTAAAGGTTTAAAAGAATTATATAACCCTAAATTGTGCATGCCTCAATAGTTTAAAGAGGCTACACCAGTTAATTTCTGATACCCCATCTGGTGTTTGTATTGGAGGATGGGGTGCACATGGATCATTTCATTTTAATGCACTCTAGAATTAGGAAATACCTAAAAAAGTGGTTTCATGCAATGTCATTTCCCATGGTTGGATACAATAAACAATTTTTTTATATAATCAAGTATATGATCAAGAACACGCCTTAACTAGATTTCATCAGATCCATGCCCAATAATAGAAAGCTGCTGAGACACTTTTGCATAAAGAATATGAGAATCATTATTAGGCCTCCCTCTTAGAGGATGTCAGAAGTGAGATAATGAAAATGTCTAAAATAGCCCAACCATCTTCTGAAATACGTGATTTGAGTGGTTGTTGGATAATTGACCCAGCTAATGTCAAAACCAAAATTCAAAAAATCAGAAGAGTAGATGTGGGAATCTTAACTATAGCAGTTCAAGAGGCACCCTAGATTACAGGGTTGAGGGATAGTTTAATTCAACATTTGAATTAAATAAACATTGTTTGAAGGTTTGAATAATAAGAATAGGAATTGACCTTGCCTGAAGGGCTGGGGGATTTGACACATCTACAATCCCCTCCTCAACAGAAGTCAGTTTTCTACATATTATGGAAAAATCTACAAAGATAGAGCCTAAATGAACTACCCAAGGATTCCCTTTGGGTAACTGTCTATCAATAAATTCTCATGAATTTATATTATAAAAGAATAGAGTCTCATGGAAAATATAGAATTATATGATCTTACAATGGTACTGATAGAATGACATCAATGTATTATGAGTGAGTAAATGTCATTAACACCATTGTAGAAGATCATCCGGGAAATTAGTCTACTTCAGGGGAATCAGAAGATGATGATATTATATATAATCTGGTACACACTAAATAGAATGATGGAGGTGTGCATACCCGAAATCAGAGGCTTATCTTGAATCTAGGTATGACTTCAAATAATCAACTCCCACCCCATTAAAATGTATCTAACAAGGGGAAAGGTAATAGTCAAATCATGTCAAACTTGTCCACTGGATAAGGTCAATATTTTTTACTTGAAAAAATATTTTCACAACAAGAAGAGGTGATAAAAGAGTTGATAAGACTCAATACAGAGTTACTTTGAAGCAACATTTCTGTCATACATAATCCCCAAGAAGATCCTAAAATTTTATATCTTGTTGGAGATCCTCAGATAAGTGGATTTGTGGTAAATACAGATGTGAATAATGAATTTCCTCGTTTGGGTACCCAGTCTGGACAGGATCAAACACCTCCTTATAGGCCTATTCTAGTGGGTTATCCAAGGAAAATACATGCACCACCGCCTGTGGTTTTTCTGGTAATTACACTAGTTCCAGATCACACTACTATACCGGAATAGGTCCCATATCATTCAGAAATTTCCCAAATGCTTATGAACAGAATTAAGGTGTTAACAACTCTATTGGATTCAATGGAAGAACTGTTTGCACCAGTTCATCCCAAAAAAAGAGATTACCCTAAATGGGTGGATATGATCCCTCCCCCACCAAATTATTTGAATACTACATTCCCAATATTTAATGGTTTGGGATATCTGGAACAACACTTAACATATTTTTTTCTCGTTTTGATCCCATGATGGGGAATCCTCAACAACCAGATGTAGTAAAGATTAGGTGTTTTGCGCAGTCATCACAAGGACCGGCTTTTGTATGGTATACAACTTTAAAATCTCGATCAATTAATGTATTTGAAGATCTCCATTAGAAATTCATTATTCAATTCATCTCAATGTTGACAAGGACTACATTATTTGATCTTATAAATTTTAAAAAAAGGATAATGAAAGAGTTTCATATTTCATTGATTGATGGAATCAATTAATATATTCCTTAAATCTATCACTCCCTCAAGAAGAGTTGCTTCCAAATTATGTGGAAACCTTTCTTAATGAGTTGCGTACACCACCAATATATATGAAATATATAGGAAGGTTTCGAGACCTTTCTTCAATTTCCCAATAGGTGGAGGATTTTATTGTGAATCTAAAGACAAATCTCGTGTAATTCCACCAGCTCCTTGAAAGAGAACACGAAAAGTAGAGGCTGCTATAGTCCCCCTCAAGCAAGCACATATACCTTCTTTTACATCAAAACCTTCATCATATAGAAGGGCTCTGCCTCCTGAGCAATATCAGCAATGACTTCCTTGTCAAGCTGATCAAAGAGATCAATGGCAGAAACAATTTGAAGAGTTAGAGACTAGTGTTTTTTCTTTCGGGAATGAACAGGTTCCCCGTTACTTCATCTCAACTATGGAAAATAATTTGGTTAAGTTTCCAATGCTGAAGAAAACAAACAAATAATGAGATGAAGATCTACCAAATTATTTTCCATTTCATCAGATGTTGGGGCATCCCATTCATAAGTGTTTTTTTTCAAATATGTCTTATATAAAATGGTAGACTATGGACAAGTAAAACTGAAAAGTTCATCAGCCCATGTAGCATGTGATAATGCTACTAATCCAGAGGAAGAAGGAGAATTTCAGGAAGTCAAAGGTAAAAGTTTGAAGAAATATGATGACTGGATGATCAGGAAAATGATCGACCGAACTCATTCCATTCTATGAACACAATTGAAACAACCGATTGTGTCTTCCACCGCTACCACCATAGAAAAACCACCTTCATCAAAAGGTCAATCCTGAAAGAAGTGATTCGATCAGAATAATAAAGAGTAGTCAGAAGAATATGAGCTCATGTCAAGACCAAAGTAGTCCTAGACTCTAGAAAATTTCATTCCATCTGTTTCAAAAGGATGGGCACTGCCCCGCCAAACTGCATAGCCCAAATTGACCTATCAAGAAGAATCCTCATCATATGAATAATTGATCTTTGGTTCTATTTACTTTATCCACTCAATGTATCCTTATGCTGATGGTGATTCTGGTTATGATGAGCCTAAGTTCCCTATACCTAACTGGTGAACTAGAGGAAGAATCCATGTTTGAGATACAAGGGAAGATGTTGGTATTCTAGAAGCCATTAGTTTAACTCTACCCCTACTTGAATCGTATATTCGGTAGAAACTTGTGGGATATCCCTTTAGTGATCTCAACATGAACAAGAAGATTATTCCATGCATTATAGGTTCAGTCCTAAAATTATTATTTTTGAGGAATTATTAGAGGTTACACAATATTTCTCTCAACATGTAGATAGAAACAATTAGTCTAATATACCAAAGATAGGATTATTTCTAGCTTCTGCTCCGACACAGGGTACACCTACATTAGGATCATCAACATCCAAGTCACTCACAAAATCTTATCTCCATTCTTGGAAACTCAGACCTCTGGACCAAAAATATGATGTTTTGAAATAACTAGACCAAGTACTGGCCATATTTTCAATTTTGGATGCCTTGAACCTAAAAAAATTTCTTCGAGAAGCACTTATTGAGGCTTTGTCAAGTCCTGAGGAGTTTGAAACCAAAATTGATGCTACTGAGGTTTACCATATAGATAATGATCCTATAGAATGCCGTGATGTTATATCATTTATAGATAATGTTGAAGATGATGTTGTACATGGACATATCAGGCCCTTGTATCTATCTGGCAGGGTCAATGACATTGACATCCAACGATCTTTCATTAATAATGGATCAGGAGTCAAACTCATTCCCTTTTGTACACTTTGTTGATTATGTCTCACGGAATTTGATTTATCTCCTTCCACTTTAATATTGCAAGGCTATGATATGAATGGGAAAGAACCTTTGGGTGAAATTAAACTTAAAACTCAGTTCTGAGATCATGTGTCTAATTCATATTTAATGGTTGTCTATCAAGACCTAGCCTTTAACATTATACTTGGTAAGCCTTGGATACATTAACATGCATCCATACCTTCTCTGTACCACCAATCACTCAAGTACTGTTTAAATGGTCAAATTTGACCATTTTATGGTTACAATTCTCCATTAAAAATGTGTAAATATCAATATATTGAGGTATAATTTTATCACACGAAGGAAAAAAAGTTCCATATTAAAAGAGGTAACTATAATCAATGCTCCAAATGGTATGGAAAATATCCCAGAATGCACATTCAAACATTTGTGTATATATTATTTGTTTCCTATCAATCAAATTGAAATGGTAATCCCAAATCTAAACACTCATCCAGTGACTTCCATAATGTCAATTACAGCAATCAAGCCTGATATCATAAGATACATTGTTGATTTACCAAGAAGCGATGAGTGTTCAAGTAGAGATGTGTTTATTTCCTCCACTAAACATCAGCATGTATCTGCATCATCAATCAGACTAGAAGAAGTTTTAGAAATACTAGAGGAATACAATGATGTTTATTCCCAACTCAATATAGCCTCTTTAATCCTCTATAAATACCCTTCAATATCAGTAGTGTTAGAAATGGTGGCCTTATCTTCAGAATTTTTAAATACCAACTTCTACCCTAGCTCTGAAAATTTTTCTTCATTACCTACTGTGCAAGTAGAAATGGAAGAATTTACATGTAATGAAGAAGAATAATAATAATAATATCTTAGGGACACTCCTCTACTGTTTTAGAAAGGTGTATCTACAACTGTGGATAAGCTCAATGAAATAAAGCACCATACAGAAGATGATCCATGCCTAACTCTAATTACATCCGCCATGACTTCTGAAGATAAAGAGATATATACTTTATTTTTAAATCAATAACAAGATATATTTTCTGGGAATTATATAGAAATTCCAGGTCTTAATCACAATATAGCCCTCATCATTTCGGTTTTACAGAAGAACATTGAGGATTCAATCATGCAGCAAGAAGTACACACCTAACTCATGCAACTAAAATTGAAGTTTATGGTGATAAACATATCAAGGAAAACTTTTTTAGAGAGGTTCAATATCCAAAATGGCTGACCAACATTTTCCTATTGAAAAAGAATAATGGAAACATTAGGGTTTTCATTGATTTTAGATATCATAACTGATATTTTCTTAAAGTTGATTTTTCAGTTCCATTACCAGACATTTTAATTGATGAAACAATTGGTTATGAAGCTCTTTCCTTCATGGATGACTACTCTTGGTATAATAAAATCCATAAGGATCCAGAAGATGTATAGTCTATAGCCTTAAAATCACCTCAAGGTGTATTTTTCTATGAGATAATTCTATTTGGCTTAAATAATGCATGTGTTATGTATCAATGTTCCATGCACCATATCATCAAACCCTTCATAGGAAATTTTTTTGAATGTTATGTGGTGGATTTGGTGGTAAAAGCCAGACAGCATTGCAATCACTTGGCTGATCTGGAGACCATATTCAATAAAAATCAGCAACATAATTTAAAGATAAACCCCGTGAAATGTGCATTCAGGGTAACCTTTGGAAAGTTCATTGGAGTGGTTGTATTCCATCATGGCATTGAAGTTGATCATGAGAAAAAAAGTAATCTTTGGCATGTCACCTATTCAAAATTTGAACGAATAAAGTTGACTTCAAGGTATCTTGGCATATATTCAGTACTTCATAATGAATTTGGAAGGCACATGTTTGAACTTCAATAGATTAATTAAGAAGGAAGTTACCTATCAATGGACTGAAGACTGCCAAGAGGCATTTGATGCCCTCAAGAAATATCTATTGAGTCTGAATGTATTAATGCCACCTGTTGAAGAAAGACCACATACTCTCTATGTGAGAGCTTTAGAGAGATCACCGGGTGCCTTCCTGGCCTAAAATAATGATTTTGTGAATGAAATTAGCCTTTACTATCTGAGTTGAACTGTGCTTGACACAGAGACTCAATATTCAAATATCTGGAAGTGTTTCCTGACATTAATCATTTTAGATCATCAATTGAGGCATTACCTACAACATCATGAGGTCCAATTCGTGTCTCACAATAACCCGCTCAAATTTATCCTCAGTTGTTCTATGATTACAATTCATTTGGCATGATGGGAAGTTATTTCACAACAATTTGATATCTAGTTTGTCCCTCAAAAAGATATTAAAGGCCAATCTTAGATAGATTTCCTTGATGAACATCCATCTGCTGAAGATACATCATTAAATACTGAACTTCCTAATGAAGAAGTCTTCTCTATTCCAGATATCTCCCAAACATTGGAATGTACTTTGATGGTTCCACAATAAGTCCACCAAGGAAGAGAATAGAAAACCATAAACTCAACAAAGTTGGGATAGAAATTGTAATTATCTCCCCAGAAGAGGTAGTGCTTCTTTATTCCTTTCTATCATCAGAAGGCGACACCAAAAATGAAAAAAACTATCAATCTCTCATTGTAGGGTTGGAATTGGCACTTCAGGTATAAGTGAATCAGCATAAAGTAAAAGTTGATTCAGTGTTAGTAATAAAACAAATCAACAAGGATTATTCTTTCAAAAAAGAAGAGTTAATCCCTTTGAGTGATTACGTCAGAGGGTTAATGGATGAATTTTCCTTAGAGATGACATTGTCTTATGTCCTTCGATCACAAAATAACGAAGCTGATGCACTGACTAATGCAGCTATAGCCCTTTCAGGTCCAAATCGGGATGAGACAATCCTAAATATTTTTCATCGTCATGTAGTCTCACATGTTTTTTAAACTAGAATGGAGGAAATAAATGAAATTAGCCATATTTTTATACATATTATCATACCATGGGATAGATGTTACCCATCATGGAATATCATAAAAATTGACCACTTACCCAAGGTAGAGTTGAAAAGGAATAGATCTGATAACGGTTGGCCAATTTTACTCTTTACGATAGTCTAGATCACCAGAGGGTCCTCTATAAATGCGGCATTAATGGAATACAATTTTGGTGTATCGATGGAGAAGAAACTGCAACTATCATGAAAGAATTACATTGAGAAGTTTGTGGTGCTCACCTCTGTGGGTGTAGGATTTCTAATCAAATCCAAATAGTTGGATACTTCTTGCCCTCAATTACATAGGATTGCACGGATTTTACGATGAAATTTCACCCCTTCCATGTGCATTCCAACTTCATTCATCAACCCCCAGATTTTCGATATATAGTTAAATACTCCTATCCATTTGACACATGGGGAATGGATATAGTAGGGCCTTTTCCTCCGGGTATGGCTAAGCAGTTCAAGTATATTCTTACATCTACTGACTTCTTCTTCAAATGGGATAAGGAAATACCTCTCAATGAAATTAGAGCCAAAATCATTTTTAGTTTTTTAAAAACTAACATCATCACCATATTTTCTATCCATAATTATATATTGACAAATAATGGAAACAATTTCTATTTTGTTCAGGAAAAGAAGTGATATCAGGAGTAAAATATCAAATTGAACCATTCATCTCACTATCATGCAGGGACCAATGGACAGATAGAGGCCTTAAATAATATTGTATCAAATATACTTTAGAAGGTGGTGGATAATGATAAGAAATCATGGATTATAAACTTTTTCATGCTTTATAGGCGTACCGGACTAATAAACATACTACCACTCAAGAAACACCATATTCACTGGTGTAAAAAACAGAAGAAGTTTTTTTAATTTAAATTCAATTAACATCACCCAGAGATCCAATATGTGATATTTTTTCTATAGATGAGAAGTCTTAGAAACTATTTGATGAGTTGTAATGATTATAGAAAAAAATATTTCATGCTTTGCATCATTTAGAAGCATATCATAAAAGAATAGCAGAAGCCTTTAACAAGAATGTTCCCTCCATTAATTGCTTCAGGATGAATTGGTATTGGACATAAGGACTCCAATGATACCAGGAATGAGACCTCCAATGCATGAGCCAAACTGGGAAGGAACTTATTCCCTAAATATGGTCTACTCAAATGGAGCTTATGCCTTAATCTAAATGGATGGAAATCTTATCAAAATTCTAACCAATGAGAGATTCATGAAGAAATACTTTGTCTAACTTCACACTAAGGACCAAGTTGCATGACTCTAAACTACACCACACGAGGTCCTAGTTGTAATACGGCAAACTACATAACAACCATAAGTGGCAATGCTTCATGATGATAAAATGCATACCATCTTTGTCCCTATCACAAGACGTTAAAATGCATGACATCATTTTTCCACAAAACGTGGTAATAAACTATCTAATTAATGTCTTATCTATTTTGATGTTAAGAGATTCCATATGCAAGCATCATTGATATCAATGTTACTCCTTTGTGTCACATGATTTGCATTCCTCCCTATGTTTGAGTCCGATCAGCAAAGGGACCTCATCTCAAGAACTATGTGTGGATTGATTCTCATTCATATGAGATACATAAGGATGTCTGGATCTCCAATATTGGGCCCAACCTCAAGAAACCAATTTTTTTATATTTCCATTTTCTTCCTCCTGTTTTTGAACCAAATCTATAAAGAGTTCTCTTTTAAGATACATGACTTGATTTTCATACCATCTTGTATCATAAATTTAATCCATTTTTTTAGAATGTGTCGAAATCCCCCGTCTCCCACTTCAAACTCTATTGGTCTAAGAAATGATTGTTCAAGAACTATATTTTTATTTATTCTCATCTATATGAGATACATAGAGACGCCTAGATGTCCAATCTTGGGACTAACCAAAAAATCCCTTTATTCCCTATGTAAGAATCAAACCTACATAGGGAATATTTAAAGAACTATGTATGGATTATTATCATCCATATGAGATACGTAGTGACACCTGGAAAAAATTCCTTCGTCCAACAACAATATTCCCTTTTTACGTTGAAATCACTTCATGTCCTCGCCGCATGACACTAAACTGCCTAATTTATCATTGATTCAAAGGAAACATAAAAAGTATCCTTTTTACATATGAGTCAGATCAATGTAAGGGACTCCAAACTCATGGAAAATATTGATTCAAATATTTCTCACATGCATTGAGCATTACCCCCTTGTATGTTTCACAATCATAATCTTTAATATTTTAATATCCTCATAATCTTTTTTACAGTTTATAGTGATAGAGTTTCTAATATCAAAGATATCTTTTTCCTGACTATGAATTACGAGACCATAGGTGGCCTTGCATAAGTTGTCTACATAATGGGACTGTCACTGAAAGGATACAACTATTTTTCTATGCAGTATATTCCCGAGTCGACCTTGCATAATAAAACCCCATAATAGGTCTTTCAAATAATGGTAATTTCATTCTTGGTTAAAGTTCCTTTTGTTCCCTTCAAACTATAATAACAATATACAAGAATCTGTATTTTAAAGGAGTCATTAATGTATATTTTTCTCATTACCTTTCTCTTAGTATGAAAGTCTTCAATACCATTCTTTACATATTTCCATCTCCATGTGTTCAATAAAATATGAAATATCCTTGGAATCACTTATCCACATATCACATACTTTTTCCATTTCTGGTTCTAGTTCTATGACTTAAAACTACAAACACCATACTCCCTACGATTGGGTCAGACCTTCATAGAAATCATATTCCTCCAATTATTCGGAAATCGTGATTGGAAATACTCTCTTCATATTTAGGAACCTTTCTTCATAAATGAAAATATGTTCTCTAGAAAAAATTTAATCTCTATAAAAATTCTTTGGCTTTTATAAATAGAATTTCATGCTTATGAGATCTATTTTTCCTAACTATATAGTACGTTTCTCTAGGTGTTCTTGAATAAATTTTTCCTACACAACAGGCATGTCAGTCAGAAGATTACACTATTTGGATATATATAGCATATTCCCCAGTTGGCCATACATAATACAACCCCCATAACAGGGTTTTCAAATAATGGTAATGTTGTTCTTGGAAAAGACATCCCATAATGCTTTTATCCCTTTTCCTATATCATTTTTAGATCCATAAATTCTCAAATCACAATTTACAATTTTCCCTACCATACCAAAATGTGGTAGTATGTTTACAAGAGAATTATCAAGAAATTGGGAGAGTCTCATAGCTTTGATCAAAGATAAAGACCTTGAATTAAAGCCACCCAATGTCCTCAATGAATGATATAAAACTGAATAGTACAATGTCCTTACTGTATGATTTAAACTGCACAGTACAATTTCCTCAATATATAACTTAAAAATGCATAGCCTGATATTAAAAATTCCCCATTCTGACAAATTTTAACCATAATTCATAGAAATTTTTTTTGTAGATGTGGTTTTCCTATTCATGAAATATGTGGTCATATATAACCCTTTGTTCTTAAAATTCCTTCCATTGGTGAAACCACCCACTGTGGTCTTGAGTCACCTATGTATTATTTTCCATTGTCTATGAACAGTAAAATGAAAAATTCCAAAGCGCTCATTTATTGACTATGCAATATATGACCTTAGGTGGCCTTGAATAATTTTTCTACATAATATGCATGCCTACCAAAATTTTCCACTATTTGGATATGCATCATATTCCCCAGTTGGCCCTACATAATACAACCCCCATAACAGGTCTATCAAATGATGGTAACTTCACTCTTGGAAGATAATTTCATTATATTTATAAATGGTTTGGATTTAGTGACCATAGAAATCATAAAATAAGATTATCCTTGAAATATTTAAAGAATATTAGTGAAATTCGTAGCCACTATGTCTTGTTTGGGATTTAATTTCAAAATTTATGGTAAAAAATGTTCGCCCGTAAACACTCTCCATTTATAGTCCAACAAAAATGACTCTAAACATCCAGAAACCAATAAAGGGAAATCTAGACAAAAATCGAGTCCCAGATCACTAAATATACATTTCTGTATGGTTCAGGTAATATTGACCAATATAAAGTCAAAAGATACAATGTTTGTGGGGTTATCCATATAACCATAGTAAAAATTAAACTATTATCATTAGGCTCATCGGCTTAAAAATAAAATTCTAACCACCCCCATTCTTTCCATTATAGTCATGATTATCTGACATGAAGGTTTTATTTTTTAAAAAAATCATCATCATTATTTCCTTTAATATTGAGATAAAAAAACAAGAATGAAGAATTATATGATTGAAGAAAAAATTTCTTTCATTCATATAAAATCAAAGGGACATCCACGAAATAAATCTTCTCTATCATGTGTTAAAATAAACTCTCAATATGAATCCTCATTTATTGAACAGCCTGATGTGCCCTTTCAACCGCTTGTTGAAGTTGAGGTAATTGAGCAACTCCAACCTCTACGGATTGATGTAATGCTTCATTAGAAGTTGAAATGGTTGTTATCCCCTCCAATTGGGTTTCTCCTAGTGTTTGGTTCAATTTTTTGAGTTTTTTATAAACAACATCTAGTTTTTTTGAAGATATACCAATTTCTTCGTGAATTAATTAATTATGTGGCTGATTTCAAATGACTTCTTATTATGATTGGCCTCTACTTCAGCTACTTCACCTTTGAATCTCTCAATACTAATAATCCATTTAGACTATTAAAAATATTTTTGTAAATCATGTAATTTCTCCCATCGGTGAATGGTATCTTTCATTTCATCTTATACTGGTCGATAATTAAATCCAAAAAATCCCAAGTCATATAATAATGATATATGTTTTCTAAAATAGGACAACAGCTCATCCAAAGGCTTCTCAACAATTATTCTCCATATTTGTCTCCATGTCTTATTACGTTCCATGCCAAGAGAATATTTAATCTCTATGTATGAATTTGAGTCACTACTATTGTGTAAAATGTACTCTAGAAACAGATAACATAAATAGTTTCCTTGATCTATTTCACTTAGAACATTAGAAGCCTCACCTTTTGCTGATTCATGAGCCAACACAGCAGCTTCACCTTCTGATCTAATTGTGGGAGCTGATAACTCTAAATGATAAATCATGATCATTTTCAGTTTAAAAAAATAGCAGAAACAGAGTATGGTCTAGATAACTGATAACACTTAAACAATAATAAATCGTCCACTTGATTGGATTTATACCCAATATTCCCAACTTCAGCAATTTGAGCAGATGTTTCTTTAGAAGGGGAATTCTCCTGAGTTTTCTCAGTTTTCATAATGGCAGAATCTGGAACATCTCTCAATGGGGGGGGGGGGTCCTCAGTAGTTATTTCTCCAACTTCAATAGAAGAATGATATAGTGGAATTCCCCACTCTTGAAGATCCTTTGAAACATTTTCTACAGAAAAAGATACATAATGTGAACTTTGATGTGAATTATCATGTAAAGTAAGATCAAATATTTATAGAAAATACAAGAATGAGAACTTACATCATTGAAATTACTAATTAAAATTCCCAAACTATTTCATGGAACATAGAATGTCAATATTTGGATTAAGGGATTCCATCATTTTAGTGTACAAAACATGGAATGTTATAGCGTCCTCATCATTTAAGGTATCCATAAAATGTTGGTTGATACCCAAATTTCCTCCACTGACATTTGGTTCTATTGGTTATTCAATTGGTAAAACGTCATTATATCTTCTCATGTTTTGGTCCACTTCAGTATTTACTTCAAACTGCATTGGGTCTTCATTCTTTCCTCCCAAAGAAATAGGAATATCATTATTGATTATTGAAAAATCCATTGGAAAAGGTAGGTGATCTGATATCTATTGAAAAGAAGAATATTATATAAGATTTTTAATATTCTAGGGAAATTTAATTGATATTACCATATATTTTATCTCTCTCAATAGAGCCAGGATCGTGTATAGATGAATATTTTGATGTTTTATATACTCAGGTAGCAGATCCATCGACATGAACCTAGGTTTTTCTAGGGGTTTCCTTCTTTAGTACTGAAGAATCATATCTTTATCCATTGAGAGAGATGAGTGATATAGATCCTTCAAGAGGATAAATGTGATTAGCAGAGTGTATCTAGAAAATTGTAATGCCCTAGGGACAATATAAATATGTACTCCATTGGAAAACACTTGAGACTAATCTCATTGCTCTTTTGCAGTTATTTTCATAAGATTGAGGAAAAATCAAAACAATCCTTTTGGAAGGAGAAATATGAGGTAATGGGTGAGTATTATCTATTTCCATTACCAATGTCATGATTCTCGCTCTTGGAGAATGTTTTGGAGCCCTGGATGGATCATTTGATGCATTAATGGGAGAACCTATAGGCCCATACCTTGGTGATCCTAGAACCTATCCTAAGTTTCCTTCCCTATATTCAAGCTACAAAATGCATTTCATTATGTTTAATGATAATGAATGGTAAAATAGAACTGAGACAAAAGGAAAGGAAAATAAATACTTTGTATTAACATAAATATCTCATTCCTCCTCAAGGACAATAATGACCCCTTAGTGTATTATTAAGTCCATCATATGGGATACTCATTTAGAGGTTGGGATTTGTTCATCAACTTCATATATAAAAGCCTCCAGCTCTTTAAAATAATCCTATACTTTAGCTAGATTATTATATAGTTTGTAATCAGAATGTTCCTCAATGTCACCCACATCAGGTATTCGAATGCCCTGTTGGAGGAATTCCCATGCATCCCTATGTTCATAGATCAAGCTCTCCCAAAAGTGAATGGATGAAGGTCGTACATAACTCGATTTCGGTTTGGATGGTTGTGGAGGTAGTTCAACACCTTCTGACTGCTTAGCCTCTTTAGTCCACCCTTCTTCTCCAGAAAGGTCAACATATTTGATAGGAATCTATTTCTGATGGAGGTGTCTAGATCGCCTTGGTGTTAGACGTATTTCTTCTCAAGCCCTATTCTTCCAGGTATACCTCTTGCGAAGATGTTTTGAAGGACCTGAAACCACTTAAACATCTGAATCATCTTTGACCTTGTACTTCTTACCACTATTTCCATGCACAACAATCATTTTAGATGCCACTTGATATATTCCTTTTGTCAAATCCCCTTAAAGATATGTAGAATCCCATGATTTATCATATCCAACTTCTAATCTGATTGATGCATATAATGGAGGTAACATAATTGGCAATTTGGATGTCCTAAATCCATTAGAATCTACAATTCTCATGCTACCATTAGGTGTTTCTCATGTCTAACATATGTGGGTGGAAATGTTTTTGATTGTTGAAGACATCTAAAATGAAGAGAAAACCTATACGGGACATGAGCCTCACAGATAATTTCACCATCAATCATGGTCAATAATACACTATCCCTGAATTCTATCATATAAGATCTCAACTCATAATTTACTTCTTTACCATCATCAATAAATGTTTTAGTAGGTGGGTTACCATAATAAAAGAATCTGAATTATCCTAATTCATTCAATGACTTTAGCACTACATCAGGTTATAAATTTTGAGGTTGAATACCAGAAATATTAACTAAAAATTGATTGAATCGACCATTGGGGACTCCAACTGAATTAAAAACTAAGTATGATGAAAATTATGTTGCAATCCAACCCCACAACACTTGAAATGGACCAGCAATGATAAATGGAGCCTTCCAATTATGTAAATGTAGAAGGGAATAGTAAATTATTGCCAATACAGGAGTTTCGAACCAAATATACCTCCCTTATACAAATTTAGCTATGATGAAAAAAGTCCATGTCCTTACACCACCTCTGAAATCATGGACTAGAAGCAAGTAAATTCTTAGCAACATGGAAAGGAAGGAGGCTTTGCGTTTCTTTGCATCAATATCATATTTGACTTTACAACCCTAGTGCTTATAGTCACCTCTCTCCAATATAGGCCAATATGTTCCTGAACTTCCCTAGTTATCAGGAGAAGGACAAACAAATGGAGGTCCACATTTGGGACCTTTCAATATCATTGGTTCTAAAAAGGATTCCATACACACTCTAGCATGAACATTTATCTAGTCTTTGGGTAATTTATTTGCAATATTGAATAGTTCATGAGCCAAAAATGTGGTTCTAGTAACATCACCCCATGTTGTAGCCTGTAGAATAAACTTTTCATATATTTTCCGTAGAATGAGAACCCCAGCTATTTTATAGATATCCCAAAAACTAATTCCAACTTCACATTGTGTCAAATAGAAAGAATTCATTTACAGAATCCATCGGCTCATCAATTCAGGAATGAAATCATTTTTATAAAAACATTTTTTTCCCATCTAGATAGTTTCATTGATATAAAAATTTGATAACTCTTTTCTAAATACTTCATAAGACCTGCGTACCCAAAATACCCACATCCATTCAGGTTTAACACCACCCCCAGAATAAAGTTCCTATCCCCCCTTCAAACTATTAGACCAGTCTATTTGATAATCCTAAAAGTTTGAATCACCGCAATGTGGACTTGGCTCTACAACATAATCTTTCATATCAAGAGTAAAACCCCTATGATGTGGGATGAAAACAATAGAGTCTATTCCCTCATGAACTGGCATACACCTCATGGTAATATTCAGACAATGACAATTGGAATATTGAATAAACCAATTTTTTGGGGTGTATTTATTAATATATGGAATGGGGAAATATTTTAGAATCCCATGCCCGTATAGGGGTAGGTAAGGAAATTGTGGGTATTCATGTTGATAAAAAATCAAACCATTCCATAGTATAAGAAGTGTACTTTCAAAAATTTCATAAATAATATGGTTTGATGATATTTATCATTTCATTTTGATGATCCTTAAATTCTTCAATAGAAGTTATCAAATGAGCCATTTCCTAAAAAACTACCAAAATTCCTTTATTATGTTGGAATTTTGACTTAAGAAAAATTAAATTTCAACTTAAAGGAAATTGAAAATTTTCTAAAGGAAGCTATTTGCGTAGATCCTTCTATAAGGTTCGTCGCAAAGGTCCTTCGACATGGTCCTATCACAACTCCCTCAATGAAGTCCTTCCATGTAGATCCATCACTAAAAGTAGTTTCACCTTGAGAAAATTTCAAAGATATTATGCGAGAGAACAACACATTGAGGTTGGACAAAAGAGCTATGAAATGAGAGCCGAAAAATTTGGAAGTGCTGGTGAAGATAATTTACATGGATCTAACCTATTTATAACCAATCGTAGATCCCTGTGACATGCCTATGACAAAAAGCTACATAGAATACTTATGCAAACTATCTCCATGAAAAACATGTGCGTTTTATAAATTAATGCATATTCTGTTCCTTGCAATTTTACCTCAGGTCTATACCCTCTTTCTAATAGGATCCAATCTTGAGGGGGGTGGGGGCTTTGTTGAAACTACTTATGAATACAATAAAGACTATGAAGATAGCACTAGATATTTTAAAATACCAATACAATTTTAGAAGAATTAAAAATAAATCCAATGTTTCAGAAAACATGAGTGCAAAACTGTGCGGAAGACGTGCACGCCAGACCTATATGGCAATATATGTTCTATACCACTACATAGAAGACCTGCACAAAGAGACTGAATGACAGACCTTCGCCGATGAACTCCCCTTGACCAGCCCCCTCCTTTTATGTAAATAAAACCCCTGGGCTCCCATTTCGAGGACTGAAAAAGTTGAAGGGCTTCTTAAATCTCCCATTGTGTATCTCTTTCTCCTAGATCCCTCCAATTTTCACAGGTAGCAGTCTAAAAACACAAGGGACGCGATAATTAGATGGGATAAGATTGTTTTGAACTTATTTCATAATTTGAAGCTCACATAGGCTCGGTTCCCCTCTGTGAAGAACATTTCACTCATTATAAAGGCCTATGTGGCACACCTACGCAGTACAACTATGTCGTTAACCTATGCAGGGCACCTTCACGGCATACCTACATGAAATACCTACGTGGGGTACCTACACGGTAGGGTTGTGAATAAGACCTATATATCAGCTTAGGTACCCTCTTTAAGGCCAATCATGGCAGGGTATCTACTTACATGGTTCCCTTGTCTAAAAGGGACTAAGTTGAAGCCTCCACCAAAACCCCTTGACTTATCAATCCTTTGGAAACGTCACATAAACATGTCTTTTATTTGGGTTTGTATATACACAGTCAAAGGTTTTCCACATTTGTCCACAATGGGGTTGGGATTCATGGAGTTTCTATGGGTTTGTATCTTTGTAGTCACATGGAACTTTCACCCATGATGAAGGTTGGGAAGTTCCTGGATTGGATTATTAGGGTTTGGGTTCTGTCCTCCCTAGTAACATCCCAAGATTTTGTAGTACGTTAACTCTTTGATGTAATTTAATAGCTTATGTTGCACGCAACACCAACATGGCTTGCGTTATATTCCAACTTGTCTTGCGTTATATGTAGTATATATATATATATTATTTATGAAATATTTATACTTTAGGAGTTATTATATCACATATACCTCCTTATATTTTTTCAATGGGAATATGATAATTTCATTTGTGTGTATGGAGGAATAAAACCTCATAATGAGATGTGATTTTTTATACACATACACTTTACCAGTAAGGTAATAATGGATATTTTAATGAAAATAATATATATAGATGAAATAATAATTATTCTAAAAATTTATTATACTATTTAGTTGTTCTTCGTTTCATCCTTTGAGAAAATAGAAATAACATTCATGCGTGTGTACAACCTACAGTCTCCATGAATTGTATAATTCATTTTCTATCTCAATATTTAATGGATTAATAAAAAATATATAAAAAATATATTTTATATTTATTTTATGGATAATATTCTTGATAATATGTAACTATGATCTACTGAAAAGGACCCTAAATAACAAACCAAAAACATTCATAAAAAACGATGTAGTTATTACCTGAAATGATTTTAACATGGAATTGTTAATAAATAGGTAATTTATGGTCATAAGTAAACAATATGTGGACTGAAAAATATTATAAAAATTATTTAATGTAATTATGACAAAAAATTATTTATTATACCAGAGGTTTGAATGTGTACGATTTAATTCAAGACTTACGGTATGAGTTTTGTAGTGTTTATTTTATTTTTGTGATCCATATTCCATATTAACTTATCATTTATTTTGTTGGGGTTTATAAGAACCCATTGAAATTTAATATCATTAATATCTTTTCATTCATGATATTTGGAATTTCATTTTATATTATTCTTTATTAGGGATTTTGATTCCAAATTTACCATCGTTGTAAGGGATTTTCAAATCACTTTTATTTCGGTATGACACATGCCCTATACAACACCAGTTGCGGCGGCATCGTGAGACCTCGTGGCCATGTCCATCTTGGGTTTTTGAACTATTTCTAGCCTATTCCTTACAAATATCCCTCTTCATTAGATAGGGATTCCCATTGCAGCACAATTAATGTCCAGCGACCGCGATCCAGATTTAGTGGCCTAAGGGACATCGCCTCATCTCGGGTGTGTGCGAAAGGTGGTTTATTGTGGTCTCCATGAGAGACATGGTTGGTGGTGATGTGATCTGGTTTCATGAGACCTCTTTTTATCTTATTGGTGATGGTTTGGATTTATTTTTTAATTCATTTTTTTGGTTTTTGGATGTGTTTTATTGGTTCTTGATGCTGTGTTTGCGATGAATTTTTGTGAGTTTCTTACAGTGAGTTTTGGAGACAATGATGGTCTTTGAAGTTTTTTTGTTTGTAATTTCATTATTTGGATTTTCATGCGTTGAGTCTTTGAGGTCATTTGGTCCTTTCATGGTGTTTTGACTCCAATTCTTCAATTTCTATGATGCTGTGATTTTGGTTTTGGCCTCGGTGGTCCATGGCTCAAGCGATTCTACAACCAATGGTTTATAATACTCTTCACGAGATGAGGTTTAGGGAAAGAGTTTTAACTATTTCATGGCTATTCAGAATTTGATTTTAGAGTGTATGGATACCTCTTTCAGTTCGAGGATTGTGTTTTATTGGACATGACAACTATCTATGCAACAATGAGGCAATTGAAGATGGAATTAATATTTCTATTTCTAAAAGGAGTTTCTCCCTTGTAGGGCAGGTTGTTTTTGGTCTTAGGATATTGGTATGTTGGGGCCTAGTTTTTTTTGTAGTCTTGATATCAGGATGGGTTCCCCCTCAACTGTTAAAAGGGGTCTATCCCAATAAAAATTTAATTTTCAATCATAAATGTATTTTATGTTCCTCATCTTGATTATTAGGGGATATAAATATCTATATAATGTTCTTTTTTTCATGGGACATATGATTCAAAAGACTGTGATGTGGTAATGGTTTAATGTTACACATTATTTAACATGATTGTAAATGATATGATTTCAATGATGAGATATTATGATGTAAATTTCAAGAATCACATTAATTTTAATCTCCATAGGTTGTTTTCTGAATGAACATGTTTTCCTTTCAGTTTCATTGCTAAATATTCTTAATCTTGCAAAATATTTTTTTAAGAAAAACCCAAATTTGTTTCTTTCTCTAATAAAAACCCAAATTTCGTCCATGAACACATTTTCTAAAAGTATTTTCAATAATGTTTTGAAATTATACTGTAATGTTTTAAATTAAATTTTACCCATGTTTTAATTTTTAAAAATGTGTTTAAAGGAATATTTTTTCTTTTTCTTAATAGGTACCTTTTGTGTTTTACTAAAAATGAGAATGGAAAATTTATTTCAATGTGTATTACATGTGTGAAATTGCCTTTAATAATGACCGCACAAGGTTTTAAATCATCCTTTAAAAGTTTTAAAGTTCATTTTATAGGAAATAGAATTTCATAATGTTTTTTTAACATTTAATTTTTACAAGGTAATTTTCAATGTGAAATGTTTATTTTCCACAAGAAATATTCAGAGTGGTCTTAACAAAAATCCATATAAGATGACACTAAATGATGTTATATAATATTTTTAGGGGATATGATCCAATGGTATCATCCATATTCTTTATATGGGTAGTTTATAAGTATCATGAAGAGTTGATCTTGTAACTAATTCGTTTTCCATAGGCTATGATATGATGAAATGATGAGATTATTATGAGACCTATTTACTTTTATGGGTTATGATCTGATAAAATGTGTATGAAACCTATTTATATTCATGGGTTCTATTACGTTGAATGTTTTCTAATCTTGTTACACACAAATGTATGAATTGTGTATTGGGTGGCCCTTGTATCTCTCTATGATTATTTGGTTAAATTATTATATCTCATGAGATTGCTTTCAGAAATAGGCTGATGTTCTTGAGTTTCTTTGGAAAATAATTTGATGGGTTTGATCTAGTATAGAAAATATTAGATAATGCATGATATATTATAAAATTTTAAATATGTGTTGGTACTTGATCCATTATAATTTTAGGGGATTATTTGTCAACCATTACTTATAAAATGGTTTCAATACTTATTATTTTTACACACATATATGACATGAACATATGATTCAAGAATGATTTAGTTTTATTTCACACTCTTATGGTCATGTCTTTAAAATTTATAATATGTATTCCATGGATCATGTTCACGATTCATGATTGTTTCAGTATTACTTTTTTGTTATCTTTATAATCTCATACCCTTATTTTTTTCTTATTCATTCACATGATCATCAATTGATATCTTCATTGTTTACCGATACTGAGCATCTAATCTCACTGTATATTATGTTTATATTCCCATGTATAAAAATAATGGTTTAGGTAGGGGATGCCTATAAAGGGTACTAAATGGAGATATATTTGTGGGAGATATTATATATCATTCATGAAACAAGAATATTGTGTTTCTAGTCCCTAAATAATTTAAAATTGTATGGTCCTCAACCATGTTATTATGAAATTTATTGAATTTCCATATAAAAGAATGTGATATTTATGTATGAAAAGCCTGGTTCATTTTAGTTGGTATCAAATAATGGTATAAAAAACATTTGGACTATGATGAAAAAACTTTTTTGGGAACCTTTAGTATAATAAAATGTATATTATATCATCATAATATTTTGGTAAGGAAGATATTATGTGGTTTATCTAGCATTAATTCCATGTTTGGATACCATAAGTAGATTTATTTCTTAAACAACCTTTCCTACAGTTTGTATCTCAAAAAAAGTCACGTCAGTCTGGAGTCTATCGTTACATTGTAAACAACAATAATCCCTATTGTGCTCCATGTTTAACACTCCAAGGGAGCATTCTATTGTTAATTCAAATTTTATTTATGCACCATCATGAAGTATTTTAATAGATAATGACCATGAATTCCCTAGGTTAAACCTAAGTCTTCATAGATTGAAAATAATATTTTATGTTTTAGAAATATTATGAATGGCTTACAACTCTTGTAAACTATTCATGATGGGCCTGCTAACATTTGTCATTTTTCTAAGGGTTCGAAGATAGAAAAATGAAGTTATAGTGGTGGAAGGTATGCTAAAATATTGAAGTTTCTTATTTTGTTTTGATTATATTAATTTAATTATATCATGAAAATTATTTCAGAATATTAATTTATATCCTCAATGGCTATACATTCAATTGATAGTGAAGACACCTAACTGTATGATGATCATATCTCATATATATGATTCTTCACTAGTTGGTGTATGTTGGAATGTACTTCCTAAAAATATTGCTGTAATGACAGAAACTTTTATTACTGAAAATATTTCAAGATATGATTAAATGTATTATTATGTAAAATAATTATATAATACATACTAGATCCCTTGGTTTTATGTTTTTGTATTTTAAAATACAATTATGAATTTTTACCATTGCTAATATAGTTGTTGAACTGTGATCACATGATATGTATAGATATATGGATTTAAGAAATCTAATTTACATAGACAAAAAAAGTGTTGGCCTCATCTAGTATAATTTCTCCATATGAAGCCCTTTTTTCAGAGCTTGGAAGGAAGGTAACATCATTGTGCTTCTCTCATGACCAAGACCAAGTTGAGCTTCAACATGTTAAGCTTGAAGAGAACCACCTATGGGAGAATTGTTTGTTTATGGAGATTACCACCCGAGCAATGTTATCTAAGCCACCCCAAGAGTCTTCCACCATCACACACCTTACCATTAGGTCATATGTGGGTGTTATAAGGTTTCATTTTACAAGACCCTAGCACTATGATTATATGAATTAATTTTTTATAAAATAATTATTATATATTCATTTTATTAAAATTACATTGTAAATTGTTTTTAAAGAAAAAATAGTGTTTTTAGTTAATATTCAATTAATTAATCTATTTTGATGAATTAATAGATTTTATAATGAGATAATATTTTAATAAAATATTATTACTAAATACTTTTTATTAAATATAAATTATCGTATAAATTTTTTGTGAATAAAATTGAAATTTTTATTAAGGTTTGAAAAATGTTTTTCTCAAAACCCAAGAATTTTCAATAAATATTAGTTTTTATTTTAAAGTTGAAAATTTAATTATTTAAAAAATTATTTAGAAAAAACAAGTATTATTTTTGGATTGAATGTATCGAAATTATCTAACGATGAATTTTTCATAATTTTCTGAGACAATCGATTTTTTTGGTAAAAATTTCATATTTTTTAAATATATAATGTGGTTTATGACATTATAATGACCCAATAGTGATGTTATAAAATACTATAAGGGTATTTTCAGCCAATATATGTTTTATCCTTAAAATAATGTGATTTTATATTTGTTTGATTAATTTTACGATGCCTTAGTAGACCCTCCAAATATTATAAAATATTTTAACCTTTTAAAATGTTTTCCTTGTGATTGTGACTTTCCTCCACATAATCAAGAATCCTATATTAATAGTTTTGGCCATTTTCCTTATAAAATAATATTTTCCTCTCACCTTTGGCAAAAACCCTGGGAAAAAAACTTGGGGTTTTTTTGTAGGTTTGATTATTTTAATATGTAGTGTCCAAATTTATTTATGTTGTTATATGATTTTATTTTCAATTAAAAATGTTGGGGTATGATTCTGAAACTCACCCATACTACCCTCCTTATGTTTTAATGATGATATACCCCTTTCACTGTCATTAATTCCACCCATATACACCTGTTACCATGCTGAAATTCTTTAAAGAATTTCTCTCTTCTCATTTACATTCAAGGAATTATTTTATATTTTGTATATAAATTGCATTACATACTTTTGGATATAATGTTACATGACCCACTTACTATCCATTTCATGTATAAATTATTATACAACCCTTTCCCTCTCATCTAATCATTTTACAATTTCTATTTTGTGTCGTTATGTTTCTGAATTTACACCAAAATTTCCTTGCCAAAATCATAGTGTAAGGGAATACCATACCCATTTCTCTATTAAGGGTATTCACCTTTATGAAGATGTACTTGTTGATTGAGGACATAAATTTATGTATTCCCCATATCTTTTTTGTGGAATAAATTAGGATGTTTAATGAATCCATTTTTTATGATCTATGTGGCCCACTTATGAATACAATGAAATGATTAATAAAGGTGCTCCCAGATAACGCTCCAATGCATTGGGTAAATGTTAGTATCATGATACATCCAGTGCAATGAGGGTTTAATCATGGTAATGCAATATAAATGAGGGTTTACTCATGATAATTCAAGTGCAATGAGGGTTTATACATGCTCCAAGTGAAATGAGACATAGTTAATGCTAATATCATGTTAAATGTTGTTGCCACATTTCCATGTTATGATAATCATGAAATATCATTCCTTAATGTCAATGTTTCTCTTGTGATACATTGATTTCAATATTTCCTAACATGTACTATATTCATGATGTTATGCATTTTTTACTACCTTACTTGGCTTTATAGCTCACCATTTTCTTTTTCATGTCCTCTCGTTGTCCTATGCAATGCTTGGTACAAAGGAATGTTGTGGCCATGTAAAAGAAGTTTTTAAAAAAGATATTGTGTTTTATTTTCTAAGTTTTTATGTAATGTTCCTAATTTCCCAATACATTAGACATCCCGATACTCAAAGTTGTTTTATGTGCATGTTTATGTAATAAATCATGTTTATGTGTGTACTAAAGAGATGGGTTGTTATAGTTGGTTTTAGAGGATAGGTTTAATTATTTATTGGATTAGGATTAGAAAAGACTAGTGAAATATTTTAGGATAAGGCTAAGAATAATATAAACATCCCTAATTTTTTTTAGTATAGATCATGTGATTTATCAAGAAAATACATCCCTGTCTAGATACGAAGAAGTAGAGACGGCTCTGGCACATATATATCTAGGGATAAAACCCAAAAATACTGCTTTGAGATAGTCTCAAATGGGAACTGGTACATGAAAACAAACATTGAAACGCTATTAGAAGTGACACTCCTGGGGGATATGCTTTGATAAATTCATAATTATAGTATGGAACATTACAAAGGGAATAAAAAAATCCCCTAAGAATATATATTGGGAAGTATATCATGGATAACAGAGATTGAAGCTAATAAATTCATAACTTAAGGAAATAAATGTAATTTATAATCTATCCCTTTTTCTCATTATATTCCCCCTTATGTGTAAACCCTAAAATTACTTTTATTCCAGCCAATGGCTAGTAATTAGAGGAATCTGGATAAAAACTGATGTGATTATCAATGTGATTACTTTTCTAGTGAGATGCCCAATCTAATGGGAGAGGGAATCAATTTTTTTTTCAGGATACTCTATTTGTTAACTCATGTTTTGAATAGAAACTTGGGTCAAGAGGAACATTTAAACCCCCCTAAGAAAGAACATGCTGTAATCGAGAGCTTTATCAGACAAAGGTTGCCTACTTTTAATAGATCATTTCCCTCATTCGCTGAACAAAGGATCAAATTCATTGAAATGATATTCTAAATCCTTCAATGTTATGAAAAAGAGAAGGTAATTATTGCTAGTTATCATATAGAGGGTGAGGATAATAAATGGCGGAAAATGATAAAAAATACAAAGTGTGAGGAGGATATCGAGGTGTTGTAATAGAAAGATTTCCCGAAAAAGTGTTTCAATAAATATTTTCCTCACCCCCTCTAGCTTAAGAAGGAAAGGTTCTTTCTTTCCCTCAAGAAGAAAGACAATGAATCGATCAGAGAATACAAGGAAAACATCACAAGGCTTGCACAATATGCCTCAAGATTTTTTGCTACCCCTGAATGCAAGGTTGGCTGCTTCTTTGGTAGTCTAAAACCTTCCCTAAAAAATCCCTATAGATCCATGAATTTAAGTGATATGAGTAAACTGTCTCATATTCCCTCAAAGTTGAAATTGAGATCCGAAAATCACTATGGTATCATGAGGATAAGAAGAAAAAGGTGGACATTAATTCTGGAGTTCTTATAGATAAATCCAGTGGTGCTATGAAATTCCTGCACCCCACCTTCCAAATGTGTAGAAATAAGCACCCTAGAAATTTATTGATGTGGACGAGGAAATGATTTGGGTGTAGAAGAGAAGGGAACCTGGAAATTAAATGTCTTCAAGAAAAATCAATAGCTATGATAGATGAGAAGAATGCATTGTTTAGTCCTCAATGTGTTTTTCATTGCTTCAACAGTAAAGAACCAGTGAACATTGAAAACCAGTGGCATAAGCCAAGGGTTTTCGAAGGCAACCAACAACCTCTATGGAATCAAGGGTGAGATTTTCCCATCACCACCATCGAAAACCCTTGGCTTATTCCACTGATCAATTGTGTGTTTTTATTGAAGGATGTCTCATTCATGGGTCATATCATCACAAGTAATGGGATATTTTTGGATCCATTCAAGGTAGCAGTAATTAAGGGATGGTTGAGGCCAAAATCAGTGATGGATATCCATAGATTCTTGGGGTTAGATAGATATTATCACCAATTTTGATAATTTTCTCATGATTATAATACCCTCTTACCAAGAAAATTTTGAAGGGATTCAAGTTTTCATGGAGTGAAAAATGTAAAGAGAGATTTAAGGTGGTGAAAAGGAGGCTTATCACTAAACGTGTGTGCACTCTACCCGTAAGAGGATAACTTTTTGTGGTATCCGGTGATGCTTAAATGAAGGGAATGGGATGTGTGTTGATGAAAAATGAAAACATTATTTCCAATGAATCAAGGTAATTGAAATTTCATGTGAAAAATTATCCAACACATGATTTGGAGTTGGCTACAGTAATCTTCACATTGAAAATTTTGCTAAATTACGACATTGGGGAGAAATGTGAAATATATACGGATCATAGAAGCCTAAAGTATATATTCATAGGGAAAGGTTTTAACATGAATAAATAGAGATTGTTAGGGCTTATCAAATACAATGACTGATCAATGCGTTACCTCCTGAGGTAAGTGAACAATGTGAAAAATTCTCTTAGTAGAAAGGACCCATCGATTCTATCAATAATGTGAATTAAAATGGAAGCAATCATAAATGACTTGATGAATATGGACATGGGGATAAAAATTAAGGTAAAATCATCAATCATTTCACAAATTATTTCTAAACAATCTCTTTTGGAAAGGTTAAAGGATGCTCAAAATAAAGATGTGGGAAATCAGAAAAAAGGGGAAACTATCAGAAAAGGGAATTTCTCAGAATTCAATGTTAATAAAGAAGGAATTGTGATATTTGGGTCATGTCTATGCATTCCATAAAATCTGGAGTTAATGAAAGAACATTTAGATTATTCACATAATACGTATTTCTCTATTCACCTAGGAAAGGCAAAGATGTATCGAGATCTTCGAGAGAAATATTGGTGGGATAACATGAAGAAATAGATCACTGAGAATACATCAATGTTCCTAGTTTGTCAGTATGTGAAGGATAAGAGGAAGAATTATAAGGGGATGATGCAACCATTACCCAAAAAAACATGGAAATGGGATAACAAAACCATGGACTTTGTCACCGGAATTCCAAATACATCCCAAGGAATCAATGCTATCTGGGTTATTATGGATTGTCTTATAGTGACTGCACACTTCATTACAATTTGGGAGTATTTTTCAGTTGATCAACTAGCATGAATATATTTTAGAAAAGTGGTAAGGCTGTATGGAGTAACACTATTTGTTGTATCTAATCACGATCCAAGATTAACCTCTATGTTCTGGAAGAGTCTCCAACATGCTCTAAATACTGAGTTGAACTTTAGTATGGATTATTATCCTCAAACTGGTGGCTAATCTAATCATACTATCCGAAGATTTTAGGACCTTTTGATTGAATTTTAAATGGATTCAAAGGATTATGGGATCAATATCTTTCATAGGTTGAGTTCTCTTACAACAAAATTTTCCACTCAAGAATCAAAATTTCACAACATAAATCCCTTTATGGGAAGCGGTTCGTAAGACCAGAATGTTGGAATGATGTTGGGGAGAAAAAAATCCTAGGTCCGTAAATGGTCGATGAAATGGTGGATAAGGTTAAGATCATCTAGAAGCACATTAATGCTGCTCGGAGTCGACAAAAGAACTATGCCGATAATCATCGACGAGACATAGAGTTTGATGTTGGAGACATGGTATTCCACGCATATCAATGTGGAAGAGAGTTATGAGATTTGGGATATAGGGAAATCTTAGTCCAAGTAACAACATCCCTTTTCAGATCCCTGATCGGATTAGAGCAGTGGCCTATTGAATAGAACTCCCGCCAAACCAATTTAAAGTACATTATGTATTCCATGTATCACTCTTGAAGTAGTACTTACCTGACCCATCGTATGTACTCAATCCTGAGGTGGTACCATTAGAGAATGATCTCTTCTATAAAGTGAAGTTGGTGAAGATCTTAGATAGTAGGGAAAAAGTTCTACAAACTAAGACAATGACCCTTATCCAGGTGTTGTGGTGAAGCCACATGATTGAAGAAGCAACATGGGAATTAGAGGGAGTGATGAAGCAGAGTTACCCTCATCTATTTTAGTATGGTAAAAGAAAATTTTCATGAAGAAATTTTTTAAGTGGGAAATATTGTAACAACCCAAAATTTTATTAATGAAAATTACTCACGATATGATTAAATGTATTATTATGTAAAATGGTTATATAAGACATATTCAATTACATGGTTTTATTTTTTTGGATTTTAAAATAATATTATGAATTTTTACTGATGCTAATATAGTCGTTGAAAAGTGATCACATGGTTATTATCAATATAGGGCTTTACCAAATCCAATTTACTCAGACAAAGGAAGTGATGTCCTCATCTAGTAGGATTTCTATATACGATTCCCATTTGACAGAGCTCAAAAAGAAGCTAGTGTCACTGGGCTTCTCTCATGAACAATCCCAGTCCATGCTTCAACCTGTTACTCTTGAACAGAACCGCCTATGGTAGAAGAGTATGTTAATATACATTTACCACTAGAGCGATGTAATCAAAGAGACCCCAAGAGTTTGTCATCATCACAAACCATACCCTTTGGTCTTATACGGGTGTTATAAGAGGTTATGTAACAATACCCTAGCACTTTGATTTTGTGCATTATTTTTGTATAGAATAAAGAATATATATTCATTTTAATATTCTTACTTTTTAAATAGTTTTTAAAGAACATATAGAATTTTTAGTTAAAATTCAATTAAAAAATATATTTTGATGAATTAATGGATTTATTTTAATTAAATAATATTTTAATATAATATTATAGATAAATTAATTTTAATTAAATATAAATGTTTGTATAATTTTTTTATGAATATAATTGAAATTTTTATTAAGGTTTGAAAACTTTTTGTGTCAAAACCCATAAATTTTCAATAAATGTCATTTTTTAAAAAATTTAATATTGAAAATTTTATAAAATTATTTAGATAAAATGAATATTATTTTTGGATTAAGGACATTGAAATTTTCTCACAGTTAATTTTTCATAAATTTCAGAGACAATAAAATTTTTGGGTAAAAATTAAATACCATTTAAATATATAATGTCTTTTATGACATCATAATGACCCAATAGGGATTTAACAAAATAATATTAAAGGGTTTTTCCGGACAATATATGTTTTAACCTTAAAATAATGTGATTTTATATTGGTTTGATTAATTTTATGATGCCTTAGTAGAACCTCTAAGGCTTATAAAATATTTTAACCTTCTAAAATGTTTTCCTTGAAAGAGTGTGACTCACTATCACATAAGCAAACCTATTATTTTATTAAGTTCAGATATTTGCCTTATAAAATTATTTTTCCCACTCCCCTTTGAAAAAATACATGGAAAAACCATGGTATGGTTTGTGGTTTTGATTAGTATAATATGTTTTGTCGAAAACATAAATAATAAATAATTCATTCTCATATCTTATTTAAACCCACTCAATCTCACATTATTCCTCACTCAAATCCTTTAGATCATGACTAAACTCTTACCTTCTCTCTTTATAATCCTATCAAGTCTTTCTAAGCTCCCTATACACCTCTCTAAAGCCTCCCCGAAGTCTTTGGGATCACACTTCCAATTAAGGGATTTCTTCCTTTCTCATTTTACTCCAAATTTATATATGATGTTATACCATTTTATTTTCCATTAAAAATGTTGGTGTGTGATTCATCACCTCCACCATACTTCCCTTCTAATTTTTGAATGATGACATACTTCTTTCTCTCTCACTAATTCCTCCCATGTACACCCGTAACCATGCCAAAATTCTGTAAGGAATTTCTCTCTTGTCATTTACATTCAAGAAATTATTTTATATAATGCATCTAAATTCCATTAAATATTTTGGGATATTATGTTCCATGAACCCCTTACATTCCATTTCATGTATAAATTTTGAGATACACATTTTTCTCCCCATCAACCCATTTTACGATTTCTATTTGACATCATTATGCTGCTGAAGATACAACAAAATTTCGATGGAAAATCCTAGTGTAAGTCAATACCATACCCATTTCTCTATCAAGGGTATTCACCGTTATTTACATGTACATGTTTACTGAGTAATTAAATTTATGTATTCCACATCTCTTGTTTGTTGAATTACTTATGTTTTTTATTAAATTTATCTTGTATGATCTATTTGGCACACTAATTCATGAAATGAAAGGATTAAGAAGGTTGTGCCCTGACAGCACTTCAACGCATTGGGTAAAGATTATTATCATGATAAATCAAGTAAAATGAGGGTTTAATCATGATAATTCAAGTGAAATGAGGGTTTACTCATGCTATTTCATGTTCGATGAGGGTTTAATCATTATCATTGTGCAATGAGCCTTGGCTCATTCAAATATCATGTTAAATGTTGTTGCCACATTTCCATGTTATGTTAATCAACCTATATCAGGCATTTATGTTAATTTTTATCTTGTCCTCCATTGATATGCCTATTTCCTAAAATGTACCATATTCTTCATGTTATGCCATGTTTACTCCCTTTCTGGGCTTTATAGATAACCCTTTTCTAATGCATGTCCTCAGGTTATCCCATGGGATGCTAGGTACGAAATAATGTTGTGGTCATGTAAAATAAGTTTTCTATAATGATATTGTGTTTTATGTTATAAGGTGTTCTGTAATGTTTCTAATTTCCCAAGACACTATACCTCCTGATCATCAGAGTGAACTTTTCTTTAATAAATCATGTTTATGTGTGTAATAAAGTGTAGGGTTGTTATAATTGTTATTCTCCCTCTAGAATAATTTCAAGTTATATTGGGAAATGATTTGATTTATCCACATAAATCCTTCAGAAATTTATAAGGAAGGGAAGCCATGTTTAATATTCCAAACCAAACTATGATATTATATCTATTTAATAATAAATATGTACTTGTGGGGGAGATTAAATTTGTGGTATGGGTCATGATTCCCATTAAAAAGTGTGGTTTACCTCATATGGTTGTGGAGAAAATAAACATAAATTATATGCCAATTGTGCGAGCGTTTTCTTTTGTACTTATAGAAGAGTTCCATAGTCTTCCACCATAACATGGAGTTGAGTTCTCAATAGAACTCATACCTGACACTATGCCTATTTCATTGAATCCATATAGAATAACCTTAATTGTATTGGAAAAATTAAAGAAGAAACTCTAGAAGAATCATGACTAAGGATTTATATACCATTGTAAAGCACTATGAGGTTCACTTGTTCTCTTTATTAAGAAGGTAGATGGTTCAATGTGTCTTTTTATTTCTTATCTAGGACTTAACAAAATCAATATCAATAAAAAGTATCATCTACTCGGTATTGATGAATTTTTATATCAAATTCAAGGAGATCATTAGATTTTCAATTTCAAAAAATTTTCTATATATCATTAATTAAGGGTCAATAAGGAGGATAAACCCAAACAATCATTTCATACAATGCACGGACACTATGAGTATGTAGTGATTACATTTGGTCTTACAAATTACTCTACAATATTCATGGATTGAATGAATTGAGCCGTTAAAGGTTACCTTGGTCAGTTTTTTTAGTCGTCATATATGATATTCTAATTTATTAAGATAATACGGAAGATCATTATTATTAATATATAATTTTACAGAAGTCACTAATGGAGGATATTTTGAATTAAAAATTTAAAAAGTGTTAATTTTTTAAATAAAATATTCATTTTTGTGTCATATAATCTCAAGAGAGGGTATATCCATGGATCCAAATCATGTAAGTTATTGAATGAAAGATTAAACAAAACACTGTGTATGATATCTAAAATTTTCTGGTCAGGATATATATCATTGATGCTTCATGGAAAATTTATCACAGATTTCCAATGTACTCAGCAAATTAATTTGAAAAGGAGGCAAGATCCTTTCTAATTTTAAATGTGAATAAAATTTTAATGCACTAATGGGAATGATAGTCAGTTAACATGTTCTTACATTACCATATAGTAGAGATGGGTATTTAATCTATAGTGATGTTTAAAAGAAGTTATTTGGTTTACTTCTCGTATACAGTGATATAGATATAATTTATGCTTCATGATAATCAAGGGACTCTGATAAAAAAATTAAGTAACTCATGATTTGGAGTTAGTTAAGGTAATTATTGAAATTATGATTTAGAGGCATTATAATTATGGAGAAACATGTGATATATATGATAACCAAAAATTTGTGAAGTATATATGGACATAGAAATAGTTAAATATAGACCATAGAAGGTGGTTAAAATTGATTAATTAATATGGTTTCCCAATACCCTAAAACCCTTAGAAATTAAACAAGTTTTATGATTCCATTAGTTGAAAGGATCATGCCAGCTTATCAATGATGAGAATCTAAAAAGATCCCATATTTTGGGATTTTAAAAGAATTGATCTTGAAATTTTGAAGGAAGGAGAGATATATTATCTTTCACAAATCAATTTTCAAATATATATTAAAGTGATGATTAATGAGAAAAAAATTGAGGATATAGAGTTGTATAAGATGGTGAGAAATTTCTTGAGTTTAATATTGATTCTAAGGGAATGATATGATTCCGGAACTATTTGAGTTTTCCAACAATACCAGATTTTATGAAGAAAATGTTACAATAGGCTAATAGTTTACATTTTTTATTCATCATGGAAGAAAAAAAGATGTATAAATATTTGAAATAATATTTATAGTGGGATGAAATTAATAGAGATATTAAAAACTATGTATATTAGTTCTTGGTATGTCATTAATTCAAGGCTATGGGCGAAAAATATAAGGGGATGTTAAAACTATTACCCATACTAGAATGGAACTGGGAAAACCTCACCATGGACTTTTTCATTGGACTCCCTATTATTTTTAAATGAAACTATTTTATCTAAGTTGTATTTGTTCATATTAAAAAGTCTACACACTTAATTAATACTAGAGAATATTTCTCTTCAGACCATCTTGACATGATAAACATTAATAAAATTTTAAAAGTTTCATGTAGTACCTCATTCTATTGCATCTGATCGACATATGAGGTTCACCTAGAAGTTCTCACGATGTCTTAAGTAATAACTATATAAAATAATAAGTTCAATCATTTCATATCATCCTCATACATATGGTCATTATGAGAGATAAATTCAAACACTATAGTATATGTTGAGTTATTATACTATATATTTCAAAGGTTGTTGGGATCAACACCTTCCACTAGTTGAGTTTTCTTACAATAATATATTTCACTTGGGAATTTAGATACCTTTGTATGAATCCCTCTATAGAAATAATTATATAACTACAACATGGTTCAATGATGTTTGCGAAAAGAATCTTTTTGTACTTGAAATTGTTGACGAAATCTTGTAGAAGATTAGATCTATTCATGACTACATAAGGGAATCACAACATCTCTAGTCAATTTATAAATACAATCATCTATGTGATATAAAATTCAATGTCTGTAATAACATGTTTCTGTGAATTTTCAAATTGAATAAGGTTTTGAGAATTATGAGTAAATTAAAGCAAACACCTAGGTATGTTGTCTCTTTCAAGATTCTTGACCGAGTAGGGATGGTTTCTTATCACTAAAGTCTTCCACCAACCCACTCTCAATCTCACGATGTGTTCCATATATCTCTTAGTATGAAGTTAATAATTGAAAATTCTCTTATACTGATATCATAGGTTTTACCACTAGAGTAATATCATTATTTTGAGGAGAATATCACAGAGATTTTGTATTATATATATAATATGTTAAGAAACGAGATCAATCACCTGGTCAATGTTTAGTGGTAAAAAAAACTAATTTGAAAAGGTAATGTGGGAACCTGAGGATATAATGAGGTAGAATTGCCCTATAGTTTTTGTATTATATTAATTTTTATGGATAAATTATTTTAAGGGGGTATAATTTTACACCCCATGTTTTTATAAAATATTTTTTTTCAAATAATTTAATTTATTTGATAGTTTCCATTACACAAAAGACTATGTTAAATGAACAACAATATTAAATTATAAGTATTATTTAAAAGTGGAAATTATATCATATCTATTAATCGTAGTGGTATGAAAATGAATAAATTAAATTTAAAATTTAATTAAAATGGTTTTATAAAAAAACATATTGATAAGATGTAATTAATTTTTCTTAAAGTGTTTATACTCTTAAAACAATTTACTCAAAAAATGACATGTATTTTTTTTTGAAAAAATAATAATATAATTTCTTGAATATTTTATACAATTTACTTGAAATAATTAACTTAAATTTTTAAATAATCATTTAAAAATTATTATAGGTTTTATTTGTAAGAATTATATACAAATATTAGTTTTTTGATGATTATTTAAAAATTCAAATTTTTATTAAAGAATTTCAATTAGTTTAATTATTTTACATGTCCATTTTATTTAAAGATGTTTTAAAAAATGAAATAAAATTATTTTAATTTAATTGATATCTTTTTAATTAATTTCATGTTGAATTTTTATTTAAGAACCTTTAAAATTAATGACAATATTTTCTTTGGAAACCTATTTTTTTTATTCAATATGTGGGTTTAATTTTAAATTAAAAATTCCCACTCATGTCAATGGAATTTAAAAAAATGTGTGCCTTATTTTTAATCATTATAAATATCACTATAAAATAAGTTCAACATATGTTTTATTCGAAATAAATATTCAAAACTGTAAAAATTAATATTCATGTTTATGGCTAAAAGTCTTTTTCCCAGGGGTTAAACCAAATGGAACGACCATGTTTTCTATTAAAACATGTTTAAATACTATTATATGGAAATATTAAAACATCATCCTATCCTTATTTATAATATATTTTCATTTTAAATCATTTTTATTGGTAATTAATTTATCATTTTGGATTCTTTTGGTAAATTTATATATAGTATTAATGTGCGTTCTTTTCCCAAATTATAAAAGGAAACCTACCTTCCTCTACTATAAAAACTTAAAAACCATTTATTTTTCCCAAAACTACACATAAACATACCACACTTCTATTAAAACTTCCTAGATACTTAATTTGTATTCAAAACCATCATATGATTCTTTTTGGTGCTAATGTAAGGTGGTTTTCTGAAAAAAGAGTCATCGTTCTTAACCAAGTGTTTTTATTTAACTTATTCCTTCATATCATTTAAATAATCATAAAATATTATCATATAATAAAACCAAGATATCTTATATAATATGATTTTAATATGTTAATTTAATAACCTATATCCACCTCCTCTTCAATTAGACTAGAAACGAAATTGTCGATCGTGTGTACGACAGGCTACCACCTCATGAACCATTGTAATTCATTTTCCATCACAACCTATCACAGCTAGATATAATTAAGAATTTAATATATTTAAATTATATTTTTGAAACAATTTTTAATCTTGAGGTAAAATATCACATATACCTTCCTAATTTTCAATCCATGGGAATACGATAACACCCCCCATATGTATAGAAGATTATATCCTTGCAAAGTGATGAAATTAAATCTTCACTTAAGTAGTAAATTTAAGGTAATAAGGATAGGATTAATGAAAATATGTGATATATATGACATAAAATTGATTCATGAAATTTAATATTATATTTACTTTTATTTTGTTTCATATATAGTGAAAATGGAAAGTGCAAGAATGCTTACATATGACCTACTATCTATGTGAATGGTGTAATTCATTTTCTATATCTATATATAATTATTTACCAAAAATAAAATTATAATGAATATATATAATATTTATATATTTTTTAATGTTCATAATATGATTTAACCATGTTCAATGTAAAATGGAAAAAAATATCATACCAAAACATTTATGAAAAATGAAGCAATTATTACCCAAAACCTGATCTTAATAAGGAATTAATAATGAAATTGTAATAAAAGGTTTAATTTAAATCATATTTGGTACGATACATATGAGTATTTTTCTATAATAAGTATATAATAATCTTATATTTATTATATTAGAGGTTTGAAAAGAATGATGGAATTCAAGACCTATGGTATGGGATTTCAAGTCTCTTTTATTTCTGGAAGGCATATATCATAATCAACAATAATTTGTTTTCTGTGGTGTATAAAAATAATTTGATGTCTTACATCATGAATATAATTAACTTCATGATATTCGGATTTTTATTTCATTTTATTATTCATATTGTCTTACGATTTAAAAGTAACCAAGTTTGTAACTGATTTTTGTCTCACTTTTATTTATGTGTTGCATATGTCTAATACACCACTTGTTTCAATTGTTTCGTGTATTTACGTCACATGAATGTATTTTATGATCCTTATAATGACTATTATAGGATATGTATATATATATATCCATATAATGTTCATGATAGTAAGGGACTTAAAATTCAAAATACATCGATGAGGTAATGGTTTAATGTTACAATCTAATTATTTATCAGGATCATTTATTATATAATTCCAATGATTATATCATGTAATATAACTTTTAGGGAACTAGTGAACATATTTATCTTCTGATAAATAATATAAATAAGGTTTTTTCATTTCATTTTCCTCTATTTATTACTTGGTATTCAAAAATAATTTTATAAGGGAAAACCAAATTTCTTTCTCATGTGGTCAAAATCCTTTTGTCTTCCATATACCTATTTTCTAAAAATTTATTCACAACTTTTTTATGATTATAATACAACGGTTTAAATTCAATTTTCCCCCTTTTTGTTATTAAAAAATGGTCTTAAATGAATCTTCATTTCACTTCCCAAAAAAAATCCCTTTTGGATTTTATTGAAAATGTGAAAGGGATCTTTGTTTTAACATGTATGGCATGAACATAGTTTATTACCATCATAAAAAAAAGTTTTAAGTATTAAATTATAATATTAATAGGTAATTTTTAATGAAAATCATTCTCAAAATTATTTTTGAACTATAAGAAGTAAAATATATGTTTCAAATTGAAATTTTTATTTTCCTAATGAATATATCTTAGTGATTATTTGAATAAATTTTCCATACAATATGATAGCCTTTTATGTTTTTTTAAATTTCCTGGAACATGATCAAATGCTATCAAACTTATTTTTTAATAGTTAGTTTTTTTAATATGATGAATAAATTTTTATGAAATGGATTCATTTTCCCTAAGTTACACTATGATGAATTGTTGAGATGATTATAACACCCATTTCCTTTCTAAAGTTTTTGATTTTATGATATATTTGTGAAACCCACTTATTTTCATGGATTTTGATATGATGAATCTTTTATGATATTTTATCACACTAATCTGTGATTATTCTATGGGTGTAACACATATCTCCATCTAATGGAATCCGTAATGTAATATATCTAATGAGATAGTTATGGGAAACATGTTGATGTGATTGATCCACTATGGTATATAGTTCATTGGGTTTGATCCACTGGGGGAAACAAGTGATGATTCTTAATTCATTAATAAATAGGTGATGACTCCTACTCCATTCTGAAATGAGAAACATGTGTTGATTCCCGCTTAAATATTATTTTATGTTCCTATTTATTAGCCTTCATATATGAAATAATTTCTATTATTATATGGTACCAATCTTATATGACTTGAATTATGATTCGTGATTTATTTTTGATGATTTCCCATTATCATAGTTCATGTATTATTAAATGAAAATGTTTTATGAAAATGATTATGTTTGCGATCCATGAATGGTTTGGTATGACCTATGTAAGATATAATAATAATATCCAAACCTTATTTTTATCTTATTCTTTCATAAGAGCATACTTGATATCTTCCATATCTACCCTTATGGAGAATATAATGTCACCATTTTTTTATTTTTGTACCCTAGTTTATGAATAATGGTATAACTAGGGTGTGGCTATAAAGGTTACAAAATGGTATGATCATTATGGGAGATGTTTTAGATCATTCATGAAATAATAAACTTTATATGTAGTCTCAAACGACACAAGAATTTTAGAGTACTTGTGCATGTATTTCTAAAATGCAATGAATATTTATCTTATAATATATGATATTTTTATATTAAAATATTGGCTTGTTATAAGAACTATCTTTTGTGGGATTGATTTTATGTTACAAAAAATAACATGTTATTTTTTTGGGAACTATGGTGAAAATTTGAAATTATCCCATATTTTATGTATAATTTATTTGAATCACATTGGTGATGTAGTAATATTATATGCACTATAAAGGGAATGATATGTTAATAGATAAATAACCTTAAAAAATTATGAATGTGTTTTTAACTTATCAAGTATGTGTATTAACCTCTAGTTTGTTAAGGGTATTTTGAGATGAAAATATCATATATGTAAAGAAATATGGAAATTATCTCTAAATATTTTATGAAGGATTTAGAGGCACTCAAGAAGTTGATTATTGTTTTGCGGTGATATGTGAGGGTATCTTACTACCCTTATATAGGGGGACCTCTTCCTTTTAGACTGCAATGAAACCATGCAGACTAATCATCTTCTAAGATCAAACTCTTCTTCAAGCTAATCGAACGATATATTGAGGGAAGAGTTTTTTATGTAATTAAAAATTTTAGAATCCCATTAAACACTAGAAATAAAAGAAAAATGTGGAAGTTAAGTAAATATATAACTAAAATAAAAGTAAAGGGAATTACATTCATGTAGAAACTCTGATGCTTCCTAAAGTTACAACTCCTCTAAGTGGACATAATTTACAAAGATCCATGTAGAGTCTATAAAGTACTTCAACTATATATAAATTTCAATTTTTTGTAGAAACGTTTCATTTTTTGACCACTTTTTTAGTGAATATTTTGTGGAAAAGTTTGTATTTTATTGGATCCCACATAGAGAATTCCTTAAAACATTATTGGAATCATTTTCTGGCACCCGTATTGAAAAATCCATTATGGAAAATATAATACATGGACATAACACTCCTTCAAGAACTTCCACATGATCATATATCCTAATAAATTAGTTTTCCAAAAACCACCATAAAATAACCAATTCATTTGCTAAATATATTAATATATATAAATATAAAAAATTCCCTGGGAGTAATTTCTATTTTGGGAAAACTTTATAATCATGTCTCTATTCACAATGCATTCCTCATGTAATTAAGAAAGTTTTATATAGAACCGAAAGGAAGAACATGAATCCTTACATGAGTAAATAAGCTTCAAAATCCCATTCCAATTGAGATAGCTTACACATGCCCTCCATAAGTACTTCATGAATGAGGATTATTGTAAATCCATTTTCATATTAATAATATTTATGTGTCCCTCTCCATTTCCTAGAAATCAAATTACATGGATTAGAGTTCCTATAATGTATTTATTCCCTACTTTTTGATCCTCACAAATCACATAGAATTTACACCCCCTATGGTCATTTTTTGAAGTACTTAACTGATAGATTATTGGACTTACCCTAAGTCTAATTAATCGTTAATGTCACCCACTATGGTTATGGAAACTCAAATATTTTTTGTGGAATCCCATAAATTATTATGAAACCAAACAAATCCAAACCTCACCCAAAATAACTTGATAAAAATGATCAAGGTCATATGTGTGTTAGCACGGACAACTTGGATCATGTATTCCTTTCATTAATTGGGGATGATGAACTGTCATCCCAGATAGGTGGACCATTAACTGTAATCATAATAACTAAATCCCATGATAATGTTGATCCAACTTATAATGAAACTATAGAGGTCCCACCCAACTGAACAAGATCATGTTGGTTCCTAATTACAACTAATCATCCCTATATTCATTTTCAAGTATAATACCCAAGATGGTTCCCATTGATTATGTTATCAAATTGATGAATCAATGAGTCAGTGTCACCCATTGATGAGAGTAGCATATTTACCAATAATCCCCACTCTTTTTCTATTATTTTTTTAATATATTTTAGAGATGTACCAATTCTTGAGCCCCTTCACATCCTCATAAAGACATATTCAACATGAAACCCATCCTTCGAAGGGATATATTCTATAGGAAATATTCATGGAATACCCAAAGTATAATCAATAGTAAATACTTTGTTTTAACCACCATTAAAAAATATAAATCCTTGTTCCATGATGTAAAACTGCAATAAATCATCCTTTACATTCTATAATAAACTGCACACCATGATCTGGCCACAAGACCTTAAATTGTACAACTTGATCTATGTTATATTTGATTCCTATTAACCTGGTTACACAACATAAATCCCTAAATATCAATCCCAACATCATCAATCTTACATTACCCATCCTCATTGGGAAATATTCCCTTTAAGGCCAATCAGAAAAGGCTTCCAAAGCATAATCCCCACACTATAAATTTCTAGGCATCTTTTTCCTCATGATCCATTCCACATTACGTTAAACGTCTTCAAATTTTCCCTAGTCAGTTAAAAATCAAAGGTATATTATTTAATTTATTTTGGAATTGATCCACATGGTTATTTATTTCTTTCCCAATGATACATAGTAATAATTTTTCATGTTCTTTATCCAACACCACGAACACCAACTTTCTCCCATGACAAATTTAAATTATAGAGTTCCCAATTATGTGTCTATAAAAAATAATATCCTAAAAATAAGAATCATTAAAAAATAATAAATTACTGGTGGACCTCTGAATCAAACATAATGGAAATATATAAATAGAAACTCTAATATATATAATTTTTCACATTTAAGAAAGGCCTTTGATATATAAAAGGTTTTCATGTAATTGTTTTTTTCAAATCTATCATTGGATTTGGGGTACCCAATCCCACACTACAATTTAGGAAGGATTCATCAAATACATATTAAATTTATAATAATGTCCTAAAGTATTAAATAATCCCCCTAAATTTGTTTGGATGTTCCCAACCTCCTATCCCCTCAACCAACAAACATTCCAAGGCGTCGTTGGTAAATCCCCACTATCCAATGGTATTTTTAATGAATGTACAAACTAACTCAAAATTACATATCATATTCATGTCATATGTTTTTATAAAAAAAGAGCTAAAGTGTTCATCCTATTTCCAACATATTAGGGAAATGACCCTTCTCAAATAATGTGTTTGTTTTACATTTTTTATTAATGATGAATTTTTTCATGTGTGTTAAAAGAAAACAGGATCTATCACATGATAGATTGAGTTTATAATTATTGGAATAATCAATTAGAATAAGTAAATTATGATGAATATTTTATTGAGGAAATGTTAACGATAGTTGAAGATGATATTTATGGTTGTTCGAATATGTTTGAGAAGTCAAAGAGATGTACAATGATGTCATTGTGGATAATTTTTCTAAATATACAACATTGTTAGTCATAAAAATGAAATATAATTTAAAATATAGAAATATATGGAGTAAAAAATCATTAAAAAACTAATTTCTCTCTTGAATGATATATTAAAAGAAGATAATTATCTCACCTATCAAAAAAGTGATGTTATGAAAATATTTTTTTTTCAATTGTTAGGATCTCTAAAAGAAAACATAATAATCAAAATAATTGTATATTGTCTAAAAAGTACCATCTATCTCTTAAAATAAATAAACTTCTGTGTTGCATAGCATGATAAAATAAAGATTAATCAAACCCTTCACAATCTTTTCATCACATTTTACTCATTTTATCTTTTATATAACTATATATATTTGAGGATACATCAATGAAATTAAAGTGACATTCATTTATTTCCCATACAAAACAATTATATATTATTTAAAATATTTTTTTATTTTTTTATGTTCTTAAATTTTTTGTCTAAACTATTAGTATTTTGGATGAAATGTGGTTACATGTCTTGTTTCATGTTTTATGCATAATTAGTGAAAATTGTGAACCCTTCTCCTAGAAAACATGAAGTTTATTAAAGATGCATTCACATAGTAGGTGTGTAATTTTTTAAAACATATTTACAAACCATGAAATTATTCTCTGGTGTGTCTAGTGAGTTGTTCACATCTAGCGCATAGTTTGGTAAACTGCGCAGAAATGGTGTGATCTTTCAAGGTCCATTAAAATAAATTATATAACATTTTACCTCGTTGAATTAAACCCATTTAGGTTCCTTTGTCCATCTCATTTAAATTCATTGAGTCCCAAATGATCCTAACTATTTATCAACCCTTTTCCCAGGTTGATACTTATGGTTTCCATTAGATATTGAGTCCTAATTCTAGAGGAATTCTTATCTGGTCCCCCTTATCTCTCTTCATTTTCACATTTCCGCTAATATTCATATTACCTACTATAATAAATGTGTACTGTGAATTCCTTTGCATTAAAATTAATTTTTCTAGGTTTTTTATGTTTTATGATACTTAAAAAACCTAGAAAAATTAATTTTAATGTAAAGGAAACCAGAGTTCACATTGATTATACTAGGGAATATACAGATGAGCAGAAAGGTGAAAATGAGGCAGTGATGGGGATCTCAACCAAAGCTCACGATGATAACCTAGCTCCGGAGATGGGGATCCTGTCTCCCCCTACCCGTTGGAGGGGGGAGCTCTTTCTCAATCATTGCCACAGATGCGCCCCCGCATTTATTCCTTTCTCAAATTCTGAGTTTCTTCCCTCATTTCCGTGGATCACGATTTTCCGGAAAGTTTCATATTTGTACTGTGGGGAACTGCAGATCCCTTTAGAGCCTTCGGAGTTCAACTCTGCCTCAGATCTTTTCAAGCTGACATTGGAGGATCGGTTTCATTAGCAGAGGCCCTCAGTTGATGTGTTCGACCTATTTGTCTTTGAATCCTAGGATCTGCAAGATCGTGTGGTTATTGGTCTCCTTGAACGAAGGCATATCATGGTCCGGTTTGCATCAACAGAGGACCTTGTCACTGTGTCGTCTAAATCCCCCCGAAGATGCTGCGGTTTGCCTTTCCAACTCCTTCGGTGGAACATTTAATTTCATATGCAGAGGGATAATCCAATCATGAACATATGGGTATGTTTTCCCAGTCTCCCACTTCCCTTTCAGAACCCTTCCATCTTGCCTCTCCTTGGAAATTTGAATGGCCGTTACCTGTGTTCGGATTAAAAAACTAATGTTGTTTTCTACCCAATCTAATTGCGGATATGCGTGGAGGTTGATGTTTCAAAACCCCTGGTTGAGTGGGTGTGGATCACCGATAGGAAAGATTTCTAGTGGAGGCAAGCCGTTAAGTTAGAGTCATGGAAAAATATTTGTGGCTCATATTATAGTTTGGGTCAAAGTACTACGTCTTACCGAAATGTTTCCTTGAGTAGGCAGATGCGTAGACGGGGATCAGATGCAATTGTTGTCAGTGATGTTTTTTGGTGGGGCTTCTTTGAAGTTGCATGGGATAACTTCATTGGATGGTGGGCTGAAAACTCAACTCGTGAGGGAGGAGGCTGGGGTCAGTGGTGAGGGAGGTTTGCTGAAGAATCCAAGTGTGGTGCCTCCTGGGTCGAGGGTCAAGGATGTCTTCAATAGACTATTGTGGGATTTGTGGGAGGCAGTTTCTATGAGTGGAAAAGAGCATGATGATCTTGTGGTTTCACCTATGGTTGCAGGGGGCTCTGATGAGCCCTATTTTGTTTTGGGTTCTTCCATGGAGGATTCTACCATCCCTCTAAAGCAGGTGGTCAGTGAATATGGTGTACAGGTTAGAAGGTCTGACGGGTTGAAGACAGATTCTGTGAAACAGGCTGCTGGAGTTTCCCTTAGTAACTGGTTCTCTGGATTGTTTGATGGTGTTTAGAATATGGATCATGATGGGGGTATTCCTTCCAGATTCATTCCTCTTGAGGATCAAGGTGATGTAGTTATGGGGCTCTTTGATGGCTTGCAGGAATAGGATACTAGAGATGAAGCTCATGTGACTGCGGTGAATGAAAATAGCACAAAAGCATATGAGAATGGTAATGTTGCAGCCTGTGAGGAGGCTGTGATGAATGGGATAAATGTTGGTCATAATTATGTTGATCATTCACATTTTCTTGTAGTGATTGACACTAATAGTTGTCCTCAAAAAGATGGGTAGGTGACAGAGGGCTATCGTGCTATGAACATTTCTAGGAACTGGGGGGATTGCACTGATAGTGATAAAGAAAGTACTGGTGGCATGCCTCGGACTTCATACGGTGATGTTGTACAGTGGGTGAAAAAGAAGCTGTTTGTGCATGATGAAGTAATGACTACCCCACCGCGAAGGAAGATGAGGAAAGACTATTCTCACCTTCCAACGCCAATGTCCACCAGGTCCTCCTTCAGAAAGGAGGGTTGGGCAGCTAATTCTTCTAAGGAGTATCTTACCTTTGAAAAATTGAATCTCAGAAGGAATTATGCAAATATTTTGAATCAGTATGATAGTTCAAAGTGGGAATCAGCTACGACGGAGGAAGCGCTTCATTATGGATGTGGTGATGGGTCTGACTTTTATGATATGTAGTTGTTTCTTTTACCGTGTTGTAACTGCTTGATGCATTTTTCATTCTTTTAATAAATGGTTAGGGGCTTGCCTCTGACTAAACTTTTCAAGTATGATACTTATTACTCTATTATGGATATTCATTTAATTTTGTGTTAGATTCTCAGCTATCTTTTTTAAATATATTAATCCAATATTTGATATATCATTTATTACTCTTAAAAAATAAAATAGAAATTCATGTGATGTTAATTATATGTTTTAAATATTTAATGGATGTCATCCCATATATATATATATATATGTTTTTTATAGAATTATTCTCATTACATTGAGTTCTCATTGAATGTGAAAGGGATTTTAATTGGTTCTCATGGTTTATAACTTTTATACAACACTATTCAAAACTAATATTTTATTTAACACATGATTATAAATTTTGAATTTTTTATATATCTTGTACAAGGTTTTTGGTTTTTAAATTTAAATTTAGGGTTCTTTCATTAACTATTTTTGTGATTAGGATATTTTGAAGTTAATTAAAATTTTAGTAGTTATTGAGATGTTTTACTTATTATTTTGTGATTATCTCTTCCAAATACTTTTATGAACTTGGTTTCTCAATGAATGAATCAAGGGAATGGATAGAAACTTCCAAATATAGGTTTAAAAAAATGATGACCATTACGACAAATTTATGTATTTAATGTATGTTTTGTGGAAATTATAAATTTTATGTTGTGTTATGGATTACATGAAGATTAAAATGCTTTTGGTTTTATTATTCTTCAGAAAAAATGGTTGTTTATGTGAAGGTTGTTCAAAGGTGAGGTTTATGTTTAATTATTTATTGATATCATTATATTTTATATGATTATTACTTGGATCAACTCTAAATATACATCTTGGGACGCCTTAGATGTCTATGTGGGAAATCTAGGGAGACATGATATACTAGTTTATTTTCATTCTCTATCTTGTGTCCCAAAATCGATACTTTTCCCTTCATAAAATATTTCTTCCATGATTATGCCTTATTTTATAGAATTGATAGGGTAGGTTCTTTTTTATCTAGTTTTGGTTTCTCTTTATTTATGTTATATGATCACTATTCATGATTTTCTCCATGGATACTAGGTTCTTATGATACTAATTATTGTATTTTATTTATGATTACAGACTCTTGATATCACAATAATGTTTTAAATGGACTCCTTAGTCATTGAAAAAGTACTTATATCTCTGTTAGCACTCATTAATAATTTGTCAAGTAGTTTAAAAATATTTTTCAAATTCATAAAATATTTTCATTTGCAATAATTTTTTTTAATAGATTCATTATTGTTTAAATGACTTTTTCTCTAATGTGGGAATATATTTTAAATGGAATTTTATATAATAGTTGTTTTAAAATGATGATTTAAAACCACATTTCTACATGTATTAAAAACATACATGAAATGGTTTTATTTTTAGATGTTATGTATGTATAATTTGCGAGGATACCAACTTAGATTATTTTTTTCAATCCTATTACATTACTTTTTTCATTGAATATTCCACTTAATTGTGGTGGATGATTTTTTGGCTTCAATTGATGATGGAGAAAAGTGATGGTTACTAACTTATAGATAAAGATGAGTTGTGGTGGTGTATTTTTTTTTTTAATTCAATTCTTCTTGTACTCAAACACATTCTATCCTCTATCTCTAGAGTTACTCATTTTATTGGTATTATATTAGAGTTTGATTTTATATGATATTAATAATCAATCCAAAATAATCTAATAAATTCTTCAACCTCATCAATCCTTCTTAGACCATCTCCAATTAATTATAATAATTACAAAATAATTCAAATCCTTTTCAAACATGCTCGAAGGACCTTAACGGAATATAAATAATCATGTAGAGTATTTTACACATGTTATTTCATCCCCAAAAATTCCATTAATCAAAAAACATCATGAGATGATATGTGTCTCACAAATATCAGAATCCAGAACACATAATACACCATGGAGAATTTTTCTATAATTATGTTAACTCTATTAATAACATTGAACTTCTTTTATCCTTTTTTATTCATGGTTTAACATGTTTTCCAACTATGTTTAGGTCATTTAACCACTAATTCCTTAGCTCCCCCATTCTTGACATATGGTAGACAGTTCTTCTAGAACTCATTTAGCACACATCATTGGCCATACAAACTAGCTCTACAATCATCAGATGTATATGATACAACCTATACGTTCTCACACTGGGTCTTCAATGGGTATAACATCATTGCCAAATTCATTTACCGATGTATATAAAGTCAACCTTCACTTAAATAATTGGGAAGATACATCAATTTATCACCCAAGACACCAACTATGATTAATTATATTGATAATTTCAATAAGTAATGTTGAATGATGATACTTATTCACGTTTACATTTACGATAAAAATCAATTCACTTTATACATGTTTTGTAATATGTTGGTGTTATTTTTTATTGAGGTTCACAAGAAAAAAGAGATGATTATTAAAAGGAGTTTCGATTATTGAAATTTTTAGATTACAATTTTTCTACATCATAAAAAAATGATTTATGATGTAAAATTCTCGATGAAAAAATTGAGAGAGCCAAAAACTGAAGCTTCAAATCCAATTTAAAAAGTAAAAGTTTCCAAATGAATAAAACTTATAACCTATGATGAATACTTATACAATAAAAACCTTATTCCTCAACCTCTGGGGAACATTTACCAACACACTTTAGAATAATTCATTCCATAAAACATGGATGTACATAATTTTTAAAATTATAGAGATATCATTAAAGACATAAAATTGAGGTTTACGAAATAAAAGATTTAGGTAGAGACAAATTAATAAAGACATATGATTTAAAATCAATATAAATAATAATGTGATTAAAAATTTATATATTCCAATAATATATTGGATTAATAACTCTCTAGTTTTCATTTATTTTTTACACTTTTATTTCTAATCTATATTTTTCATTTTTCTTTCATTCTATTTTTTTTTGTTACTACGGTACATTAGTTTGGAGAACATTTAAATTTCCTTAAATTATTGAGGACTTGTTTGATACATTCACCTTAACTATCATGGTCCATAAATCCTTTCCATTCATGTAATACTATTTTTTTATAGACTTTTTATTTGTTTAATAGATATGTAAATAAGGCTTCCTAAATTCCCTAGGTTTAAATCTATCATCTTCATGTAATGTTAATCCATATAGGGCTTGGGATTTGGAGTAGGGGTAATAGATTTTTATTGGATCCATAAATCAATTCTTGGGTAATTTATTTTCCAGGAAATTAGGTCAATAATAAAATCATATTATATTCTTTTTTATGAATGAGATATGGGGGATTTTAAGGGAAGGACCCTAACCAAATTGGCATAAACAAAAAAAGGACCAATTGTTTGCTTTCATTTTCCACCATTTGAGTGGAACCTAATGTATCTAGTGTGACAACCACCAATACACCAAAGAGTTATTATTGACTTAGGTAGATCAATATTTCTTGACACAACCCAACATATTGAATCTTGAAAACTAATTGGTCTAATCCAATAGACAATCCATTTTTAGATTTTGGGATATCAGTTTCATAGGCTCCATGAAATTGACCTCGAACCCTTCTTCCATCGATTATAGTATAATAATTATTCTTATCATAATAACCAACCACACATAATTATTATGAAGAATCCATTTTTAGTTCAAATATATAGGTCACCTTCCACTTTCATCACCTGTCTATGGCTTGTCCCAAACATCAACAATTCTCAATAGTTTCATAGTAGTTCTAGTTGGGTTATATAAAAATTTAAAATTTTATTATTCCCACGTGGACGTAACCACACTATGTGGGCTAGAAATATATTAGCTTCATTGACATGAAATCAAATTGGAATAGTGACCTCCTATAAATACCTATTAATACCCCCACACTAATTCAATTTGTTTTTTATTTTTTAAAAAATAATTTTCATGTAGATTAGTTTCATCATCTATTCTCAGCTTTAGTTCATGAGTGAGGCTCATTGGACACATTTTGTAAACTCAAGAGTTTCATTATTTTGACTCTAAAATTGTGAGAAAACTTAATTAACATCATTTTTCCAATATCCCCGAGTGAAACAATATTGATGTTCCCAATATAAAAAATTCTAAATTTTTGCTTCCCAAACATCATAGTGTGAGACAGTTGTTACAGTAACACACTATTATGAACTATGGGTTGGAATCTATTATTGATGTTACGTTATTATTGTCTTCCCTCACATATAGAGACATAAATTCAAAATAAATCACTATATAATTCAAATGACCTATAATATGGTTTAATTTCTAGGGATTTAGATTGAGGCCTCAAGTGAGTAATAATCTATTTACACAAATTCTATGGCACCTTAAGGAACCAAAGTGCATATTCTAATGCCAACAATATTAGGGTATTTCCATTTAATATTCGTGATAGATCCAATGATTGGATGAAGTTTTAGGCTATTGAATTCATCACAACATGGGAATTCCTAGATAATAAATTCCATGAAAAATACGTTCCACCTATACATACCTGGAATCTATGAAATAACATTCGAAACATCACTCAAATGGATAGTAAATTGGCCCAGGTTTCATGAAATTTTTTTGTGGAAATGACTCTAAAATTTCAACACCATAGGAATTATTTATGGCTATAGATTCTAACTTTTTACCATCGATTAAAAACAAATGCTCAAACATTGGTAGATGTTTCCTCTAATGGGAGACTAATGCTGAAAACACCAGAAGTTTGTAGAGCCCTTTCAGACCTAATCTCACACAATTAAAAACTTTTTAAAATAGATCATGAATCCCAAAGGTGTAGGGTTCACCCTGTAGAAGTCACTGACTGACATATATCCCATGTTAAACCACTAACGAAGAAACTAAACATCTTCTTATTTCCCCAGAAACAATCATCACCACCGACTACTATTATGGATGTCATTTCATGTGTTATTTGAGGAGTTCCACACCCATATCTTGAATACCATGAACAAATAAATAAAAATAAAACTCCATATTGTAATTATATTAATTATATTCAACAAAAGTAAAAATACCAGTAGCCATACTACCAACATGGACCAATTTGACAACAAAAAAACTAATCAGGGTTATTATCCATAGAGGAGTGGTCAAGATCCACCATAAATCAAATAACATGTAGGTACCCTCCAAAAAACTAAGTACCTTGTCCAAAATAACAATTCCAATAATAACCATTCCTTCCTAGGGATGAGTAGTTCCCACCACAACAACAATGTGGATAGTATTCTCTACTTAGGCAACCTCAAGTAGCCCCAAATTAAAAATTGAACTAAGAAAATATTCCAAACACACATTATCAAACAATATAATAGATACTGAATATAAAATAATAAAAAATTAAAAATCATAGAACATCACACTAAAATATTTATAATCTAGTTCGTCAAATTTTTGAGACTCTCTCAAATCAATAATCAGGTACACTTCCCTACAATAAAGAGATCCATACATGATAGGTTGATATGGTTGTGGTTACTATAAAGTGAAAAGTGATGAATTTTTTATAGAAATGAAAAGGTGATTAGAAAAGTATATAAGAACCTAAGTCAAATTATGCATTTATTGTCAAAAACATAATCAGAGAATCCACAAATCTGGTGAAAAAAATAAAATTTGTAAATGTAACAATAAGAAATTAATGATGTAGAAGAGAACCCCAAAAAAGATGAAACCTATGTGGAACCAACAACATACCGACCCACTCTTACATTCCTAGAAATGATGTGAAAATGAAATATAGATTGTTAATACATAAAATTTATAGATAATTTTAATTAAATACACATCAATATCCCCTTTACAAAATTCATTTCCCAAATACCAACTTAAGAAAATTTCTTAAAAGATTTTCAATCTAATAAGAGAAACAAAGAAGTATTTGGAATAATTTCCTTGAATGAATAATTACTTGTGGTTATTCAATAGATGATTCCATTGATGATGAAATACCTTATAATCTTCTAGATTTAGTACACCATTGGAAGGTGAAATTTTTGAAAATTGTAATGTGATCTCAGAGTAAGAATCAATTTCAAGCCAATGAGGGTCCTTATAAGACTAATCCTCAAGTACCTAAATTGGATAAGAGTGTCAATATAGGATTTTGATAGATCTTTCAAGTACCCTCATGGTATTATCGGGGTTGTTTTTTTATAGTGGGTAAGATCATTATCCCTGATTTCTATCTCATTTTAGATATGGAGTAATATGGTGATCTACTTACCATTTTGGGGAGACATTTTATCATGAACAATAAATAACTATCCGAAATAAATCAAGGTAGTCTTATCATTCGATTTAGTGAAGAAAAATTAGTCATTAATCTTGTGAAAGGAGAAAATAATATTGTAGATTCTATTAAGTGTCCATCTATTTTTATTTATGTAGAAGAAATGGATATTACATATAATGAAGATGAGTGTAAGATCATATCCCATGATGAATAGGATAGTACTAAATATTAATAGGTGTAACACATTTAACTTCTGATTAGGTACTTCGTTATAGGGTTCATAGTGTCAATCATTAAGCCACCAAAATTGTAACAAAGGAATCTACCGAGAACACATAAATACTCATTCCCAGAGACTAGAGATGAAATTAGAATCATTATAATCGATGTAGTGAATAAACAACCAAATAATCAGTTGTTGGAAGCCTATATGAGGTATAATGTCCTAATAGCTTTGTGTTTGGATAATTATATGGGGTTAATCTCTACAATTTTTACTATTAATATATTATTAGAAGAGGGATTAAACCTAAAATACCATCCTTTAAGATTGATCACCCCACCAGTGAAGGATATGGTTAAAAATGATTCTTGGAAGCTTTTTATTGATACTATTATTTTCTCCATCTCTGATAGTGAATGTATGATCTCACTACTTATAGTACCGAAGAAGAAAATATTGATTATTATTAAGAACAATGATGAATATTTAATCCCATCTTGGACAATATCTAGATGGTGAGTTTTCATCTGTTATAAAATTATTAATATAGTTACCAAAAAGTGCCATTTTACTCTCCGATTCATGGTTCAGATGCTTTAGATATTAGCTAGGAATGAATTATTTTATTTTCAGGATATAAATTTGGAACAAAATATACACCTTATCAACCTAGATTGTGTTTCAGAGATAATGACCAAATTAAAATTTAGAAACTTTTCCTATCTAGTTATGTCATTTAAAATGTATTATGTGTCAAAAATATTATAATAGTGAATGAAACATATCTTCCTTAACATGATGGTTTTTTTGGAAATATTAATGGTTGATTTCTGTATATATGGGAAGTAATTTAAGGTCATTATGTATAATTTATAAATTGTAAAGAAATGATGTGAAGGGATATGTCTGATACTAAATATGGAGAAATTCTATTTTATAATACAAATATGAATAGTTGTTTGGAATAATATTTCAATGAATGGAATATAAGTTGATCGAGCTAAAATATTAATGGTGATGATGAAGAGATAACAATTATAGATGACTTCCCTAATGAAACACCATTCAACTTGAATGTTCAAGATGGTTCATGGTTTGCTGATATAGAAAACAATTTGATCATAGGGACTCTTTATCCAAAATTCTCTTATTAGTAAAGGATGATATTTTTTTCCAGATGCATCGCACAACTATTAGGATGATATACTATTATTAAACAAATAGGTTGATGTTTAAATGTGTAGTTTCATCCCAGAGGATGAAATCATAAGTTTATTATAATTTTTACTTATTTCACTGACCAAAGGATTTCATGGAACTAATCATAACATTTATATAATTATTCAAAATATTTTCTTCTTTTCCACACTTCAATGTGGTGCAAGAAACATCAAAAAAAGATGTAATCAGTTCCAATGAAAATTCTCTATAGTAAAACAAAATTAAATTCCATATAACTCCATAATTATAATGAAAAAAATAATCATTTTTTGAATAGATTTCTTGGATCCACTTCCCAATCCTTATCTAAATTTTAATATCTTTGTTGTTGTAGAATATGTCTTGAAGTGGGTATAATAGGGACATACCAATATTGATATATCCGAAGTGGTCAATAATTTTGAAAAGAAAATCCTTTTTATTAGTTTTTATAACCCATATTACTCATTAGTATCCAGGGAACACTCTTCATCAATAATTCCGTAAAGTCACTAAATGAGAAGTATGAAATTAGATACCATACTATAACCCATACCACATTAATACTAATGGGAATATGGAACTATCCAATTGAGAAATCAAAAAAATATTGTGAAAAATTAGAACAAATTTATAAATGGTTTAAGATTTAAAACTGATGACACACTCTAGGCTATTCATAGAACCTTCAAAAAACTCATAGGCAAAACTCCTTTCAGAATTGTCTATGGAAAATTATGTCACCTTCTAGTTGAGTTAGAACACCACTCATTCTAGGATATAAAACTGATAAATATGTATTCTCAGAAATTCATGAAGAAAATATCAATTAAATCATTTTATAATGAATAAATAAGAATGGACACATATAAGAATAAAAAAAATTGTAAGGATGTTAAAAAATAATGGAATTCAAAGTGAATCGCATGAATGATATTTAAATTAGGATGGAAAATTTATTTGGTTCATTCCCCATATAAAATTATTCCTCTAAAATTTTAAATCACGATGGTTGCGCCCATTATATGTTTTTAATGTCTTCCCTGATGGAATTATTAAAATTAAATGATGATATAGTCCACACTTTAAGGTCAATGGAGAAAATTAGAAAATTTAACAAGATCATTTTCATTAATATTTTTTCGTATATTTATTGATCACTTAATTTGTGGGGATTTCTAGATATTGACATAAAATTAAGAGATAATAGAGAGGTAACTGAGGTTTGTTTCCATTGGAAAAATTATGATCATCGAAGTTGGGCTGGTCCACTGCCACCGACAGAGTACTGAGAATTATTTTGATAATAATAATAATAATATCATCATTATTTGTAGAATAGAATTATATTTAATATTGAGGTAGCCTCTAACCCGACTCCCCCTCCATCATTCCATTGGCTTCACCTCATCCTATCTCCGCACAAAGTACCCTCAGATACTACACCACTTCAAATATCCCTTGCCACTACTTCTTCATTTCCCTCTTCCATTTTCTCTTTCCAAAATACTTCACAACAAACGAGATGGTATTCCACCTACCAAGAATACAGGAGGGGAAAAGATATCTCCCAAAACTATGTTTCAAGATAGTTATACTTCTCCACCACCACCACCACAAATGAATACCACCCACTATTTATCACCATTTGGTTCAACTTTACAATCAAAATCCTATAATTCTCTAGATTATACATAACATACTCATATTTTAACATTCATTTTTTTAGACATGAAACATTGGGTCCTCTATTCCTATTTAGAAGGAAATCCAATATAGAATAATTAGATGTTGGGTTTGGTTCCGCTACAGAAGGACCTCATGGAAGAGGATTTGTTCATGTCCCTTCATTAGAATCGTCTCTTTCATATCACTAAAGTGTAATTGGAAAAATATCAAGATCTATTCCATAATTTTCTGGAAAATTATAATCTTTATGTCATTCATATCACCTTTAGGATGGAAGGTAGGGGTTGGGAGTTAATGTTGGGCGATTTTAGATCTCATATGGGAATTTTTTCCACATATTTCACTACCTCTATTATGTTTTTCTCCCTATACCTAGATTCAAACTAGTATGAAACCCCAAAGAGTGGGAGATGATAGATCGTGATGCTGCGAGAATCCATGATCCACCTAATAAGATGAAAACCCATCTATGGGGTGCCACTCTATTGGTCATGTTGTAATAGCTGGTTCCCTAGACCTAACTACCTAGATCTTTTGATTACCATATCATGTATATAGTTTGATATTCGTGATATATAATTAACATTTTAGAGTATAATTTTTCTCATCCACTATTGAAATGGTAATTTCCATAGATTAATTTTTACAACAAAATACTATAGCAGATCCCAGGTTATAAAGATAACCTTGAGATACCATGGAATTAATCTTAAATATATCCTATGGTCAAGAAGAATCTTACCAATTAGACACAAAAAATGATTTACTATCAGGAAATAGAGGCTCATAAATATTGGGACATCTTCTCATGAATAGAACACTTGGAGATCTCTAGTAGTGAGATCATGAGTACGTACCCTCAATTAAGAACAACACATTTTTTGGGTGCCATTGGATATTCATATCTACAGACATTTGTAATGGTCTCCTAAATTCAGATAATTACTGATGTATTCCACTTTATTGCATACTTTGATATATGGGAAAAACCATGATAATGAAATAATGGTGAGGTACATTATGTTGGTTACATCATTGGTGGTATTTTATTGGATGAATTGTAAAGAAAGTGTTGGTCACTTCATGGATAATGATGTAATATATCTTGATTCTCTTTGATTAGGATAGTAGTACCTTGATAAATCTATGGATATGGTAGTCCAATGTAAATTTTTCCAGTTAGATCAGTAATCAATAAATCGACAAAGTTCAATGACACGGGTGTCCGTCTTTATTTATGAGATAATAAAGATAAATATATTATATTATATAGTGTGTTCATGTAGGTTTGGTGTCATTTCTATGAATATCATTATCACTTTAGTTGAATTGAAGGGTTTCTAGACTACGATCTTAGTCTTTGATTATTATTCACTACTACTGAGATAAGAACATATAGGGCCACACACTATAGCATGTTCAAAATCCTTCCTTATCCTGGTGAATAGTAGTTTTGAACATTGTGGGCCCCACCATTGGGGTATGGGTTTTTCCAAGGATATAAAATCACTATATCAACAAATAAATTCGGAATATTCATGATATAATAATTGGCATTGAATTTAGTTATTATGAAATATATTATTTGAATGAATATTAGTTTAAGATATTCCATGTTCACTTAATATTCTTAGGAATGACAAGTTGAGTTAATGTGTAAGGTTTTACTATGTAATATAATTATTATATTATAAGAAAGTGACAAAAAATATAAATGATATTTATTATTTAGTTTAATAGTTAGAATATATCATCTTTTCAGGGAGAAATAAATATTTGTATATCGGGTGTACATTTTTGGGTATTTTTTGAATCACTAAAACAATTTGAGAGAGATCAAATAAAAACTAGTGTTTCTTCATTGGTAGATGAAATAGAGAAGTGGTGATTTTTAGGACGTTGAAGGCATCATCAGAACTCTATGCTAGCACACGAATTAAGATGATCAACATTCCCGTAGACTTTCGAAGTACGTTTTGATGATCCATAGGGATTAGACTTTTGATCCTTCTACAAATAATCAATGAATACGTGAAAATTTCATTCACAACTTCATATCTAACTAGGTATTTATATTTTAATATTTTTGACATATAATTCCTCACATGAGATCCTTAGATGGTTATTTGGAAACATTTTCCGATGACGATGTATTTATGTCAATCGATGGTGGAGAAAATTTTAAAATACCATTTTTGGGGCTTCCTCTCTGTTCCTGGTACCTTTAAATGGTATCAAAAGGATGTATATTAATTTTAATCCAATGGAAAAAAAATTAAATTTTCATTAAATTTAATAAAGGGAATCATTTCGGTCCCAACGCCGTAGAATGTGAGTGATGATGACATCAGTTGGCCAAGTTACGTCCATGTAATTTTAAAGTACATATTAAAATTAGGTTTTATAGAATGTGTATACATCAACAAAAATTCCAAGCTGGATCTCAATGGGTTATAATTTTTTTTCTATCTGCCCCATTTTCAACACAATCATTGAATAATTTTCTTCCCTACGAAAAATTATAGAATTTTTATTTTTTTGGGTGGTATAATATTTTAATCAAAAAAAGGGAAGGGGAGGGTTAACAACCCTTTACTTGGAAAAATAGAAAACACAAAAAAAAAAATAGGAAAAGGGGACAAGCTGGTCCCTTTCATCCCACGTTTCACCTTAGCTAGGGCCTAACCAAGAAACAATGCACAGGTAGTTCTCCCTTCTTCCCTCCATCCGTTGATGGTCACAACCTCCCACCCGGGCCACCTCCTCTACCCCTCAACATCTATGAGCCAAAACCACCCCTCATCACCCTCTCAATCTAGTCACACGGATGACCACTGGTATTCGAGATCCCACACATTGTCTCCTCCTCTATGAACTGAAGGTTCGATACCCATTTCACCGGGGCTCTTTCTTCCTCTAGACACTAGCCTGAACTGGTTTCATGGATCCAACCACCATCTATACACCCTGTTGTTGTTTCCTATCACCTTTGTCATGCCAATCCGGTGAGCTCTATAAATTAGGCCTCCCAATATTCACCCAATGGTGGCTTCCTCCTAGACCTCACCAGATGTGGAACCAATGGCATCCCAAAATTGGTAGGAAGGTCCTTTGGCCTGATTTTCTAGCCCTAACCATGCACCAGTATCACCCCCTCTAGTTCTATACCACCATGGTGTCTTCCAGTATCATATCCAGGGATCCATGACCACCCCTCCTCACCATGTCCTCACCGGTGGACCCTGTCTTTTGTGCTACCCAAATGATCCATCACGGTCAACAACACTCTTCATTACTATGTAACTTCTATAGGTTCCACAAGAGAGATCTGGCCAACCCTATAGTGTCATTTAGTGCCCATCTTCTACTTCCATCTTGGAAGTATCCTACTAGATGAAAGGTAACCCCAGTTGTGTGTTCGGTTAGACCCATTCTGCCTTAAAATGGGCCTGGGTGGGTCTTCCTTTCCCTAAATAGGTTTGGCCCAGCCTTCCCAGCCCAGGATACACTTTCATGGGGTCTAATCCGTCCCAAAATGACATGTGAGGGTTCACCCTGACCCATGAAGGATCTACTCAGAATTTTCAGCGACAACATAATTTTAAAAACTCTAAAATTTAAAAATTCATTTTTGGTATTAAAATAAATAAATTTAAAAATAATTTTTTGTTCATTTTTTAAATTATGGGTTTAATTAATTAAATTTTTTGGTTTAAAATTATATTAATTAAAAAATATAATTTTTTGTTTTAAAATTAAATTAATTAGTGGGTATGAACAAAGAAATGTTTTGAATTAAAATAAGTGTGAGTTTTAATTCAATAAAATTCACCAATAAATAATTTAATTCATATTTATAATTAATTATTCATTTATTTAATACATGAGTATAATGTGTATAATAATGATTATTATCCTTATAATGACCAATATATATCTGGTTTATATTTATTTTTTAATTATTTTAATGGTTATTTGTAATAATTAGTTAATAAATGGAGATATATATGTCGTCTAATTATAATTATATGTTTGAGGGTATGTGTGTCCAGTTTTGAGATATATTTAATACTCTTGAGATCCCCTCTCCTACATGAAATTATTTTCATATAATGACGAGACAAGTAGTGACACACTTCACATTGAGCTATGGAAACACAAATTATAGGAGTAGGTTGCATTGGATGGGCAACTGCTACATTTCGAGTCGCAAGAAACACGACTCCGATTACTACTCCTAGGGTCTATGTTGATCTGTTATTCACTAAATGGATCATCCATTAGTAATAGATCATGATCAAATCATAAATTTAATTTTCCATTGTTTATTATTTTGTGAATATTATGTTTACATGCAATCATATAGAATAATAATCATGTATGCATAGATAAAATGAAAATGTGATACGATGAATATTTTTCAATTTATTGCACAGTAATTTGTTAGTGAAATCACATTAAACATTCTTATAAAATATAATATGATTTCATTCCTCATTTAAAAATAATAAAACTCTCAATAAAATATTATGTATTAACTATGTTTCCTCATTTTACTTTGAACAAAACTGGGTGTTCGTGGTGATCATCATTCCATAGCTGAGGGTGCCTCTTACTACTAGGGATATTTATGAGAGTGGTGGGTTTACATAATTTATTTGGTAGTTATTACTATCTATATATAAATTTTTATCATTCTAGAGGTAACTATTAAGTATATCATGGTATGATTTTAGAAGGTGGGACTTCAATGAATAGATCAAGGAATTGCGAGTAAATGCGGTTGACCAACTAAAAACCTACCATGAAACCCTCGAGTAGTGACATAGATAAAGCTTATAGACTATGAGAGGAGGTTTAGGGATCTTTTCCACAATAATAATCAAGTGATAGTGTATTCTGATTCTAGACCATAAGGTTCCTATAATTTGATAAAATAGTAGGAGACATTTATTTAATTTATCAAAATGTCTACATTAGGAATCAAGATAAAAAAGTAAAAATATGATAGAATTTTTATTTTTTTATAAAATGGAAATTTATACTACATTAAATAATGTGGTAAATATTGTAAGAAATAAATTTCCCCATTGGAATGACTTTCTAGGTGTAGTACAGGCGCTTGCACATAGTATAATGGTATAGAAAATTGAATGTTTCAGTGACCCCAATAGCTCTTAATCTACCTCAATAAATGATGGTGAGAAATATTATTATTGGAGACTCACGTGTTGATAATATGATGGTTATGTCATAATTCCGTCATCAATATCTAATCTTATTTTAGGTCATAATATCAGGACATGGGTGAGAAAACATGAAGTCTCGTCTCTGAAATGATTGTAAGGATAAAGTGAAGTACGATATGAATAAGGTGATGATTACACTAGTCATATGTAAATTGAAACATGGATAACAATATTTTAATGGACCCCTTTCTCATATAATTTTTTCCGTTCACATCAGTCTCTTTTTAAGGTTATGAAATGAGCAGTTTGGAGAAAATTCATTTTCCCTATTTATGTAAGGTTCTCCAAGTAAATAATAATATAAAATAAATTTTATTATTTAATTATTTTGATGATCAATATAAAAGAAAAGAAAAAATTCCAAATGAAATTAATCAAAAATGCACATTCTCAAAGTCCATATATGAAAGAGGTATTATCTAGAGCTTATTTTCATTGCATACCATGAAATAATTTTAGGGATGTTTAAATATAATACAATAAATCAACGATGAAAGTACCCACTTCTTCTTTAGGTAAGCTCATCAATATAAAAAGAATGATTCAATCATACTTCATGGGTATTAAAGTTAATATTCCATTCAAATATGTATATTTAAATACACTAAAAAAGATATTATAGAAATGTTATTAGAATTCATGTGTATTTTCCAAGCAGTTGAGAAAGGGTGAATCAAAAATAAGTAGTGATAAGTACACGACTTCCCAATTTCCAATTGAATGATTCTGGTAAAACTATTATTTAGTATAACAATAACTTTTATCTCTTGATTCCTTTGGAAAAAATGAGAAATTATTACGGGTTTATGAATTAATGTTGTATTTGATATTTCATACTCAACTAATAGTTCAGTGATACTTGAATCATTGGAAATAAGTGTTGAATATAATATGTAAGACTCTTATACCTAGTTTTTTAAAGATAATTCTTTGTCAAGTAAGACAAAATGTCTACTTAATTTATATAACCAGTTGGGTATTTTGTCTTAGTAAAGCTAAATAATTTTTGCATTATTTTAGTCTTTAGTTTGGATAATGAAACCTTTAGTATTAAAGGTACACCACCAAAAATTCAGAATTTGTTCAACAAGTAAGCGTGAATTATTCCAAGGGTAATAAAGTGGTAAAAATAATTCATTATATTTCATAAATCTATGTATGATATTTTCTTGGTTAGATTATATGGGTTTATTAGGACTGGAATGTTGATGAATACCTTGATCAACTATTCATCGATCTAAAAAATGCATTGTGGAGTAATTCCTAATCACACATTACCATATCTACATCACATAATTCATGTAAATTAGAATAATCAGTGATAAAGTCTTTCATGTTAACATTGATCAACACAGTGTAGTGCGGAGAAATTATTAAATGCACATTTTATTCATCATAGTCTTGATGCAAGTAGTATCGATGTTTCAACTTGTATAAACTTCCATTACATTTCATGATGTACTTCAAAAATAATGGTGAAATACCATAAAAATATTATAACTTATATAAAAATGGAAATCATATGTTTCATAGTATGATGGAAATCCGTTATGTCACAACACATGTGTTTGGATGAAAAGAGTTTGTTAGGATATAAATAAACATGAATCAAGAACAAACACATATTACATATGAAGTAATAATCCTATAATTTAATTATGATATTACATAAATCCAAAATAATAATAAGTGGTAGTCAAGTTATGGACTGCATTTCTATACAAGAGTGAACATATCTATTATAGATAGTAGAAGAAATATTGACTTGGTTTTAGTCAATTCTAGGTATGTACATGTAGTTTTCAAAGGAACTTGTTCCATAAGTGTATATATAAAAAATCCACAGACCTAGACTACATTGGATGGATAAATCCATTGTGATGGTTTTTATATTCACTATTGTTGGGGATACATTAATCTTTCAGAATAATAATTTCTAGGATTTAGCTATATAAGGAAATTATCCAAGATTGACCAGATCGATTAAAATTAAATAAGGGATTACATGTTTCAAAGTTTAAAGGGGTTTATAATTTGGAATACATTGGTGAGTATTCAAGTGAGATGATACATTGATAGTATAAGAATATCACCAATAAGGTTTGATTTGTTATAACATGTTGTTATGCCTAAATCCATAGAATTTTTTTTGTCATAGCTAATTTATATGATCATTTTATGGAGAATTGGATATCATGACCACCAATCATAGAAGGTGTCTATACAACCCAACCAGAAAAATATGGTTATGTCACAAAAGGATAATAAAATTTGGAGGTTACTAAAATCTACTTTTGGATTTATGTAAGAAACTAGATCCTATAATATTAATTAGGAACTAATTTTTTCCATGTATCTACTAAAGGCTGGTTGGAGTTCCATTATTTTCCACGTTTATTATGTTCAGCAACATAATGGAAAAACTACTGATCTTATAGTTAGTTAGGACCAGATTGAAATAATCAATTATTTTGTGAATGAAATTAGGTAATAACCTAATTTCAAAGGAACATGATCTACTAAGGTAGATCTAAAGGTTCCATAGACCTATTGAATTGTACATATAGTGACATGGTATTAAAAAATACAAGTTAGAAAAATTCAAGGGAAGAATTCTTCCTAGTGTCACATGTCAAATACTCCCATTTTTCATGTCTGACACATGGGATGATTTTAATGGGGTAAGTTGAAATTCATACCCATAAGCGATGGATCAATCGTGAATTCCACGATATGTACAAGAATATATATTTTCAAGATATACTTAATATTGGAAAATATCAGTTAATACTATGAGAACTGGAAGTGATGTACTCGGAAATATCTTATTTTACTTCAAAAAGTAAAAAAGATATGTAACTATGTTGTAGAGAACAATGGATAATAGTTTTAGGGGACATAAACTAGTATTTTTTAGATCAATGTGATCTAATATCATAGTAAGACTAAGGTGATGAGTGAGAGGAGAGTAGGTAATCTAGTAGTAGGAATACCGGCAAATACTGAGTACATTGCAACTTCTAAGGTAGTTATGAATAAGTTAAACACAATGATTTGTTGCAGTTCTGGAAATCACACCATGTAATTATATTATTATTATAATGTAAATTATTATAATCCTTTAAGATAAGATTTTAAGATATGATAGTGGAAATAGGGATATACTCAGGGATACCATCTCTTGAGAATTTTTACACAAGTAGATGAGGTTTCATATAGGATAATAGTGATGCGGTGGAAGAATTTATGACCTAGAAGCTAATGTCATGACTCAACTGAAACATGATCTTAATTATTGGAGACATAACTTGTTTGGTTAGTATGTTGGCTCTAGTTTAAGGTGGAGTGTTGTAATAGTGGGTTCTCTAGACCCAATTGTTATGTACTTAGGATTACCATACCCTATATATAGTTAGATATATATGATATATACATACCATTATATTCTATACGTTTTCTACATCGACTATGGGAATAGTATTTTCCATAAATTAATTGTTGTATCAAAAGGACATAGAATATCCTAGGCTTTTATTAGAACCTCAAGATACCATGGAATTAATCATAAATATGTCCAATTGCCTATATACATCTTAAATATTGGACATAATAGATGTTAGACTATCAGGTGATGGGGTATCCTATGCATTTATACTTCTTATCCTGATGATCACACTTTGTGATCTCTATTAGCGAGATCATGAGCGAAGCGAAACCAATAATAACACCACATATATTGTGTTTCATTTGATTTTATAATCTATGAACACAGGTAATGTTATCTAGGATTGATATAATTACTAATGTATTCCATTTGATCATGTACATTGATTAATGAAAAAATCCATGATAATCAATTCATGGTCAGGTAGCCTATGTTGCGTGCATCATTGGTGGTATGGAATTGGTTGAATGGACAAGAATGAATTTTTAGCTTCCCGGATACTGAAGTAATATATCTTGGGACTCTTTTATTAGGATGGTAGTTCCATTATAAATCCATGGCCATTTTTTTCCAAGGTAAATCTTCATAGTCATATCAACATATAATAAAGTAAGGGAGATGACTTGGGTATGCATCCTTCTTTATGAGATATTAATAGAAAATAGATTATATTACACTATAAAATATCAAAGGATGTTTTCTGTTTATAAAACTATTCTTATCCTTTTAGGGGCCTTGATGATTTTCTAGACTCTGCTCTTGGTATGTGGATAATATTCACTACTGTTGAGATAAGGGCATAGAGGGTTAAACACAATATCTTATTCGGAAGTCTTCCCAATTCTGGTGAATAAGAGTTTTGGACATGGTGGGCCCCATCATTGGGGTCCATGTTTTTTCATGGATATATGATCACAAAAGAAATAAATAAATTAATATTATTTATTTTAAGAATAATAGTTATTGATTTTATTTATTATGAAATATATTATTTCAATGAATATTAGTTTAAATTATTCAGCGTTCATTTAATATTTGCAGGAATGATGAGTCGAGTTAATGGATCAAATTTTATCGTGTAATATATTTATAATATTACAATAAAGTGATAAAAATATAATTGCTATTTCTAATTCAGAAGATATCATTTACTTAGTGAGAAATAAATATTCATTTATCATGTGTATATTTAGGGTATTTATAGAATCTCTATAAATAGTGGAGAGAGCTATCATAAAAACTACTATTCATGGCTCAAGGGTGAGATCTTGTCTCTCGTGATTCTCCTGGTTCCTAAAGAGAGATACCCTAGTTCTATGAACTCAATCACATTGTTTCTTCATATATCAATGGAACAAGGTAGTGATGATCATCAGGAAATCAAAGGAGTCTTCCGAACTAAATGCAAGCACCTAGATTCTGAATATCGACATTCTTACTGGCTTTCAATGTGCATGTTGATAATCTAGAGGGATTGGATTTTGGATCCTTATATAAAAAATCACTGGGGATGAGAAGACATTGAGAGCAGCCTCAAATATAACTAGGTATTTATAGATTATTATTTTATGCTTAAAATTCATCACATGAGAACCTCATGATGTAATCTAGAATCATTCACCGAAAACGATGTAGTCATGTTGATCATTCATGAAAAAAGTATTAAAAAATCATTTTTGGGGATTCCACTACATGCCTGGTACCATCAGATCATTCATCATTCTCTTGTATAAGACTAGATACCATGGCGAGACTCCCATAGAACAATCACTCAGAGTAAGGTGATCATTCATACCAGAATTTTGGGATCCCCTTCAATGGACATGTCCCACTATCTCACCTTATATAATGAGTGTTGTTCTAGGAAAATACATGGTACCTTTATGTGTAGATTTTTTTATCACACATCTGGAAAATAAACCTAGAAATTTTTAATACCTTCAAGCCCCCTGAATCCCTCCGAATGATGTAGTCTTTTGACCTTGTACTACATCATAAAATGGGGTGGATATGGAAGGTTTTTTATTCTTATGACTTCATACATGGATAAACCCAAGTCCACAAAAAAGTAACTTACATTGGATGCGTTAATAGCTCCTACAGTCCTTGATGATCAACCTACATCTACCAGAAAAGATTCTAGAGTTTCATCTCAGCACATCCATGATTTATTGGATATGTGGACACTGGTCTATAGTAATAAAAACATTCTCCAGTGTATTCTAGAGAACTATATGAATATATTTCGTGACTTTGGAATTTAATTTGTTGATCCCTCATATTTTTCATTCAAAACTATACCCCCTTTACTACTCCACCACCCATCGTTCCATCCAACCTCTATCACAATTCAGAATTAGAGCCCATCTCTCACTCTATACCAACCCCTACCTCCCTAGAACTAGTGGTTGCCTTGATCAGTCTTCGTTCGGAGATCGCTAACCCTAATTACCTCAATGATTTAATAGTAGATCATGTTCTATGGGGTAATGTGCCTTCTTTTCCATCTATCTCTATGGATATTTTCAATTATCCATCTTCTAGCCACATGGCCTAAATACTAATCATCACCTCACCTATCCTAGTTACAACAATGCATGATCACAGCACTATGGCCCATTTCCCAATAATGGATTCATCTTTCCCCACTATTATTGTTGATATACACATGACACAATAGATCAATCCTCCTAACACTATGTTGCGGACCTCTAATGTTAATCATCTAGATTCAACCTAATCATCTCATTTTTTTCCAACATAACCCCCTATTTTTCACTTTATGGGATTATTTTATTTTCAATGTATTACATATCCCCAATTTGATTAATTTATTTTACATAATGTAATGGATTCACATTTATTCCATGATAATGATCCTCATAAACTTTACTCATTCCCTGTGTATGTAGTAGTAATTTGTATTGAACACGTACACATTTTATCAATTTATATGCACCTAGTAATATTTCCACTATCCTTACATATGAGGTCTTTCATTACAATGATGTAATGTAGAGATCATCATATGATATCGATATGTGAACTAAAGAGATGCTTATGTTTCCACCTATGAGGCCTATTATGGCCATTTATGAGGTGGTGATTACCTTAAAGAGACATATAGAGCTATAGGATAGTGTCTCTAGTACCTGAATAAGGTTAAGGGCTTCTATTTTTATGGATTACTTCGACTGATCTATGTATGTCAACTTAGATGAATACATAATTGTTATCTATTTATGAGAGGCAACCAGTAGTCCGGTATTTTACGTCATAATTTTATTTATTTATGTCTTTTATTTTATTTTTCTAGTTCTTTTAGATATGGAGATCTTTCCGCCACATGTTGTTACTCTAGTCTATGCACTTATATGACATGATATTCATTTTGACTATTTTGTGCACCTATCCATTTTTATTTCATATTGGGAAAGAGTTTTGAACTAATCATTTTTATGTTTAATGTTTGTTTTTATCTAACATTATTGTATTTGGTATTGAATAAATTTATGATCCAAATCTTCTTCTTGGAATTACATTTATTTTGGGTAACTATCGATTCCTTGTACTATTTCTATTTTTGTCATAAAAATCTATTTAGAATAATTTCTAACTTTCCCACAATGATTTTATAAATTGGGCATAGAAATTTTAATTTTAGGTTTGAGGGGACATTAAAAATCCTTAATTCATTTACACTTTTATTTTTTTCATATTCTAATTAGTTTATGAGTAATTTATCATTAAAAAAATTATTTTACATGAAATATAATTTCATTCATGTAAATAGAATGTGAATGATTAGATAAAAATTTATAAAATGTATCTTTTATTCCTAGTTAATGTTTAATAATGATTTGTGATTTTATTATATTAATTTTGATTCAAAATGATTTATTTTTTTGGAAATTTACATATTAGTTATTATTATGCCCCAATGGTTTTCCATTTTATTTTTATTACAATTCCTGAGAGGATTTTGGACTTAATGTTTTCCATCCTTTCCTAATCATATTTCTTTAGTGAAACTTGGGACACATAATCATATAAGAAAATTCATTTTTATCTTATTTAATCTTAGGAAAAAGAAATACACTGTTAAAATGATTAGGTCATTTTGATTGATTGGGATACTTTTCCTAAGACCCACCTATACAATATCCCTACTTTGCATGTAGAATCCATAAATGACCATTTTAGTATTGTCCCATGTTTCAAACCATTTTATACCTTTATTTCCTTAAATTTTTTTAATTTATTATTATCATTTGAATAAGTGTGGGTGAGTAGTTATTTTTTCTACATATCTGATGCTTGTTACTGAGGAGATGTGCAGTGGTATTTTTACCCAATTAGTGGGATACGGTCCATGGTTACTTCTCATTTACCTTCTTGATTATCATGTTTATAATATATATATTTATATATATGGGTTATGTATTATGTGGGTCAAAAAAATTATATTATTATACCAATGAATCTCATGAAAGGTCATCTGTGGTTTGGCTGTGGATGTGAGATCTATCCCAAATAGAAAATCTGAAAAGAACACTAGTAAATAGAGAAACATGAAACATTAATTACACTTTAATTTCATATTAATGGACGTGATTTGATATTTTTTAGATATTATACGTTATATATCATAGTATTCATTAAACTTTTCATGATTATCATGTATATCACTTTATGGGTTAACCTCCTTTTGACCATTACTTTTTACCATCTATTGACCCACTCTAAAATATAGACTCATTTCAACCCTAAAAATTATATCCTCATGATTAATTGTGTTATTTGTGTTTATGATGTGGAGATGATAGATCAAATTCAAGAATTTGGAGAGGAATATGTTTTCAGTGTGTGATCCTAACTCTATTTTTATTTTATTACGATTGATGAGAGAAAATTCACATTGTGTTTAATTATAATATGGGTATATTTATAATAGGAAAAAATTGAGAAATATAAATTAATGTAACAATGTATTTGAATAAAAAACATTAACATGAGACAATACTGATTTTCATCTAATGGATGATTTTGGAGAACTACAATTTTCTTCTAACACTTGGTTTTATTTTTACGGTGGTAATACATATTTCATATTAGAATCTTTACTTTGATATTATTGTTGATAATATATATTATTGAGCACAAAAAAATTCTAAAATGTGGGAGAAATTGATAAAACTTTTTTATATAGACATTTTGGAAAAAATTCCTTTCACTTTAAACATTTTTATACTATATTTCTTTGTTTTTTGATTGGTTTTACAGGAAATTAGAGATGATTATAAAAAAGAGTGGTTTTGTTGAAATAATGAAATTTTATTAAAATTATGTCATATTTCCATTATTTTTTATGTTAAATTGTAGAATAAATACTCTGGAGAGATGAATACCCAATATGTAAATCCATTTCAAGTTGTAAAATTCTCTAGATGTAGAAAACATATGATTTTGGAGGAGTAATTATGAAGTTATAACCCTCAAAAACTACCTCCTTTCATCCTTCCTAAAGACCCCATGAATAAATATAATCCATAAATTATGGAGATACAGAGTTTCAAATATTAAATTATGTCATCAATGAAGTAAAGTGGAGGTCTATATCGTAATTGTTTTTGGTTAGAGAAAAAATTATGAAGATTTGTGACATAAAATGCATTTAAAATGTATCATGCTCTAGACTTTATATATTCTAGGTGTCACTTGACTTAAAAACTCTTATATTTTTATTCAGTTTTTATGATTTTATTTCCATACCATCTATCATATGTTTCCCAATTTTTACATTTGGGTTAGTAATGTGATTTCAATCGAAGAATTTTTGAATTCCATTTCATTATTCCAGACTAATTTTCTACATTCAAATCAGCAATCATGGTGTGGGATTATTTTGAATTCATTTAAGATTTTAGATTTTAATTTTTTTTATAATCATTAATTTATTTAATGGATATTTAAATCATGATTCTAGTATACCCTATATTTAAAGTTTTCATCATCATGGGAGGATAATCTACATAGATCTAGGGATCAAGTGTAGGTGTAACATCTCTTCAATGAATCTATAAATATAATATCGGTAAATTATTATCTAAGGAATTATGTTAATCATAAAATCATATTTTATTCCCTTATATGAACCAGATCTAAAGTATTTAATGGGAAAGACCCTAACATAATTGAAATAAAGCATACTATGACCAATAGTTTTAATTTTTTCCCACCATTATGGCTTCACCTAATGAATCTTGGATGAAATCTACCTCTAAAACATATAGTTATTATCGACATTTGTAGATCCATTTTTCCTAACTGAACCCAAATTAGTTAATCATAAATAACTATATGGTCTAATACAATATACCATCCTATGTTATATTTAGGTATATAATAAACACAAGCCCTATGAAATTGATCCCAAAACATTATTCCATCAACTACATTCTAGTAAAATTTATAATATTAAAATACAACCTCATAAAATTCTTATTTAGAATCCATTTTAGGTACAAATACCTAGGTCACAATACATATTGTTCACCTCCCTATGGGTTAGACCCTATACATAAACTATTATATGTATCTATACAATAGTGTTAGTTCAGAAACATATAAATTTCTAATTTTATTACACCTATGTAGAATTAATGACACTACAAGTTTTGGTCAACGAAAACAATATAACATCAAACTACGGTAACATTAATCTCTCCCCTTTTTATTTTTTATTAGTTCATGTAGTTAATTTTATTATAGAACCCCTAATAGATAATGAATGAAAAGACGGATTTCCCACCCTTAAAGACATATAGGGTAGCCTAAAATATTATTCTTCCACTTTATAATTTTAAAGGGATGTTATTATCATCTCAACAAACACTATTTTGTTTAAGAAATATCTTCTACTCATTTTTTCCTACACTTTAATTGTCCTCAATGCTATGCATGAGAGATTAAAGCACCCCATATTCTTAGAAATATAAAATCAAACAATAATGTTAAATTATTCATCTATTAAAACTTTTTAGAGAAATAGATTGGTCAATTTATATTGCAATGCTAGACATAATTTTTCACAATGTGATGCCAATTAAAAAATTCCTTTATTAGGGAAAACAAATTTATTTTTCTAGATTAATTAAAATATCTAATCACTTGAATGCACAAATAAAAAATATTCAAGTGAAAGGTATGATCTTCACTGTTTAGTTAAACAATCACCTCACATTAATAATATATCAATATTAGAGTAAAATATAGTTAAGAGAGTGAGAATCATACGTCATCCTTTATCTTTTTATGGATTTATCTAGAATTTTATATTTTAAGTAAATTTAAAAATATTTATAGTTATTTTTTTCAAAGATTCACCTAAAGGGACGTTTTAAAAACAAATTCACTATTAATTCCCAACTTTTTGACATAGAAAAAATAAACATGGGAATGTGGTAGATATACATACAAATTTTCATCTTGGGAAACAGGGTTAAAAAACTTTTCTCAACCCTGTGACTCTATTCCGAGAAGGTCTAGAGTGTTTAGACATATTAAAATTTAATAGCATTTATATTTTATAAATCTATTCCAAAATTTATTAAATGATCTTTTTCTTCATTCCAAGTTTCTACATATCTAAAATATCCTTCTTCACCTGATAAACCAGTGCAGTTTGACTCCTCTCATTTATTTATAATCACATTCCCTCTTAAAGTTTTTTCATCCCTCATGATAATAAGTTCATTAGGAACATTCTATACCTCTCTAATGTGTGTGTACTTCTTTATAATAGTATCATTCTAAGAACATTTAGTTATTGGTGATTTAGTTTTTACTACCATTTTCTACAAAATATATCCATACATCTAGAAATCGGGTGAACATTTTGGTTATTACTTACTCACATGTCTTTATCCTCTATTGAGATACAATTTCTAGGAATCTTCTTATTATATTTACATGTATTTTTAACCAATAATCAAATCTTGGAGTAACTATTTAAGATTTATTATTTTCGAAATTCTAATTTATTACCATTTTCATTATGATTCATTTCTATCTTATAATGTTATATTATGTGGCCCCTAAAACCATAATAAAGTAATTTTATCCATATATGTTCAAAATATTTAATATATTTAATCAATTAATTCATGCATGCAATTTTTTCATCACTTTTCTTCCCCGGTCTATTTTTAGTGGTATAATTTTCTTTCTTTTTCTTCATGTAATTAATTAAGTATTATTTCCTTCACATAACATCAATATGGGTATTTGGTTGGGTTGGATCATACTAAAAATATATTTAAAATTAGTAATATGTTAATTAAAAATCATTAAATATTCATAAAATTTCAAATATATTCTGCAAAGATATATTTTTCATTCTTTTTGAATTCTACTTCTGTATAGAAGGAACCTTCCTTGATTCCAAAATAATACCCTGTACATTGGATGCTAACATTAGTTCACACTAAAATATTATTCCCTCAATAAATATTCATATTCATGAATATCTTGAAAAACCTATGTATTTAAATCAATCTTGTTATTTTTTCATGTGCATGCAATCTGCCTTGATTTTTGTACATGTTGTTTTTGTGTTATAACCCTAACTTTTGGGGCTCCATTTTGGGGAAAACTATTATTGTACATGATTACATACACCCATGAATTATATTTTGGTTTATATTATATCTATACTTACATTTTATTATTCTAATTTTTGAATTAAAACATGCATATGTATCTGAAATATATTTATTTCTAATAGACTCAACAAATTTATTAGATAACTTCTTCTATGAGCTTCCAGTCTATACTTATCTTTTTTATATCAAAATTATTTGTCCAAAATTTTAATATTATTTATTGAAATAATTATTTTTTATTTTTTTGTTGAAAAACGTTTTCTTAGCTTTCTAGGAAATTTTATTTTTTATTGACTATATATTTTTAATAGAATTTTAATCTTAATAAATTTTATTTATAGAAGAATATATTCACACTCAACTAATCAAAACTAGAATTCACATCCATTATTGGACATTCCAGCTTCATCAAAACTCATCTTAATACTTTCTATTATTGAATTTTCAAGGGATGATATCCTCTTAGTCATTACGTCCAACTATTTATCTTTTTCAATCATAGATTTTTTATAGATTTTCCAATGTTTAGAACACATCCTTTATAGAATTCTCAAATATTTCTTTCTCACACTCATCAATTTGATATATTTTGAAATCCTAAAAGAATAATTCATTAAAATTTATAACAGTTTCTTCTTTGACATTCACTTATATTGTTAGAGTGTTACAATAGACAACTTCTTTTTTTTATAATGGTCCTTCCATGGCATTAAAATATTCTACATGAGTTTAATTTGCATCCATTAGTCCCACATTATCTTAATATTTATATATATAAAAATTAATATTGTATTTCTATAATTTCTACTCAATTCCATATTTATATTATTCGACCAGATCAATGAATTCAACTTCATCAAAGCTTGAGTTTGTTTCCCTTGATGAATAATCTTTATTAGATTTATCATAGAATTTATCAAATTGAAAACCTATATCTAGGGGTTATTCCTTATTTCTATTTGGATTTTTGTCTTCTTATTATCCTTCTTTTTCATTATTTTTGTTAAATTAACTTCTAAGGCATCAAAATCTATCTTTAAAAGGAAAAAACTATACTCTCCATCCAAGAAACTTCACTAAAAATTAAAATATGGACTTTCTAAAATTTTAGTAAAAGAAATGGCATAACGAACATATCGATTTAATCAGTGGTAACCTATGATCTAATACCAATTGAGAATATTAATTGGGATATATAGCCACACTTGAGGATGGTAAATCATGTGTAACTAATTCTTTCTAATATTAGTGACTTATATTGATTTCATTTTCCCCCATTAGGCTTCTTATCCTCTATAGTTAGTTTTGATAAAAATGGATCTAATATTGTTATCCCAACCTAGTTTCACCACATGGATGAATGTATATTTTTAAGGAAAAGTGTTTGATGTTTTTTATGAATTGACCCCGATGTGAGAAACATGATCCATTTTGCACTCAATTTTTTTATTAAATGATTCTCAACTACAATATTTTTATTAATTATAACAAGAAGTTGATAATTTTTATCCAAAACCACTCACTCGACATATTAAAAAGGTACGAATGATTATAATATGATGCATATGTATTGATCAAAACATTACACATATAACCAAATCCTATAAAATATTACATATATGAAGGTATCCTATGAGTTCTATATCATCATTACACCATCCATAAGTAGACCACAGTTCAACCCATGAATGCTTTTCACCTAAAAATCAAACATGATTACTCAACCATAGAACACTGAATTTTATAATATATTCTGAACACAACAAGTGAAACTTATACTATAAATATCATAAAACTTATAGATATTACTTAAAATCTATTTTTTGAACACTTATCCATTTCGACTAAAATAGACCAATAGGATAAATCGATACATTTTTCTTTTTATTGGCATCTCAAATATACATTGAGACACACACAAAATATCTATTCACTATAGTCTTAGCCACTCTATTTCTTCTCACTCAATAGATCATTTATCTTTAAAAGTTATTATTCAATCACACAACGAATCTACCCTCACTTTATCTCTTTTGTTTCAAGAGTGTCCTCATATTTTTTTCTAATTGGATTCTAACTTTTAGTTATATAAAATATCATTTCTATAAATATAAGGACTTTGTAATATAGTGAAATCCAAGAATATTTATAACCTATATACAATGATATGATATACTATTTTCCTTTTAGTCAACTCCCATCTCTATCTATGATCAAGGAATATTAAAAAAACCAATTCTCTTATTTCTTTCACAGTATTTCTCTCGGTATAATATATATATAGGATTTATATACAATTTCCTTAACCTCTTCATCTAAAAATATACACCAAAATAAGTCCCCACATCATTCTTAAAATATACATGAAAATAACACAACAAAAAATGCTTTGTGGTATATATAGATCTTGAAACATGAGATATTCATAGGAATACCTATACTTACCTAATCATGAGTCTGGCATAACAATATCCACTCAACACTTCTTTCCTACTTCCCCAGATTAAATCACACTCTGAATTTGGAATTTATGATGTTTATAACATGATTGAATTGTTATTGAAACATCACATTAGATTCCCTATTCTAAACATTAGATATTAAAACTCACAATTTTAATATCTATAAAAGCTTTAGAAAATATATAAGATATGATACATATGTAAAAAATAAATTGATGCCTATGAAATATTATTATGATAATTAAGTATCTCAAATGAAAATTTCATAGATAATAGATGATACATACAATGATTATTTCACTCATACCTAGGCTTGTGTCACACATAAGTAGATGAGGAAATGCATATAGGTATCACAGATATGACTCATACACTATTCGTGATGATACATATATTGAGCTGAATGACACATACACAGTTTAGTGTTGATACTTATACATGTTTCATTGAAACATACACTACTTCTTAATGACACATATGTAACGAATTTTTGTCTAGGATAACACATACACAAAGCATAAAATGACACATAAGTAGATAAGTAATTTCCCTTTTTATATCTATAATAATATTCAACATTAAAAGAAAGTAAATTAGAATAAATTAAAAATAATCTCATTCATTTCGAAACCTCTTAAAACCAAATTCAACCAACACTATATAATTAGAGGAGTTATTAGACCAATGCTAACCAATTATATGAATTATTAAAACAACTCTAATATAGTTATAAACTTATTTAATTACCTTCTCATCATATATATACTCAATTATAGTATATTCCAAATGTTATTTCTACCTAATAAAATCCATCCATGAACAATATTCATTCAAGTATATGTATTTCATAAATTTCTGCAACCGTGAATATTAAAACAACATGGATAGTTCCTTGATTATTTATATGATGTTTTAAAATACAATGTTATTGTTAATTTATATATTTAATAATTTTTGGGTGATATAATGTTTTGGAAGGTTTAGAACTGAATTTTAAATTTTTAGAAATATTTGGGTTACACACAGTTTGGAGTGACTATCCACCAACAAGCATTTTAGATTTTAAGCCTACCAATTCCTTTCCACACTGATTTAGAATGATTTCTATGACTGTGAAAATCTCTCTAGAAATCCATACACATTCCTTTTACCTATTGGGGTGACCCATAATACCAGTGCCCAATTTTGGAAAACAGGTTGGATATTTGGTGACTTTATCTGTTTAAATAATGATGATAATGACAATAATAATTTCATTTTATATGCACCCCATTTGTTTTAACAATATTTGACCACCTCTCTTTCTCTCATTCAAGTGAGGATGAAACACCCACATGGACACAATATCCTCCCCTCCATCGATCTCAAACTATTTCCCCTTCAATTTCTCATATATTTCTTATAGTATTCCCCAACATTATTTCTCATTTCCCTTCTTCTACTCCTCGTCCCACTTTTTCTCTTGGTCTCTTTCCTATCACATGAACCCTAGAAGAGTCCGACCACTAGTATGGTATGAGGTAGTGGAATATCAAAGATTATTATTTCTAGGGATTGAGGAGGGTCCTATGAAGATTTTTATATAGTACTATAACAATGGAAATTTATATCATCTTACCATAGTGGAGCTCCACTGTTTTGTAGGTATGTATTTTTGGGATCTCCCTTTATTTGAAGTGTTGTTTTTTTATTGGTGGTTCTAATAGCCTTATATAATCATTTAAAATTATATGTAATGGTTTAAATGAATTTGTGAGGTTTTTATGTGTTTTATCTCTTGTTATAAATACCATTCTTTTCAGGTTAAGTGGAACTAGGAATTCTATATATTAATAAAACCATTTAAGGGGTTTGTAAATAATTTTTTATATTTAAAAGGAATTATAATTTATTGGGACCCAAAATAAAGTGAGTTATTTTATAAATTTTTGTTTATATGAATTTCATTCATTGTTTTAAACATTATTTTTTAAATGATTTTTTAATTTATTGATTTTAAAATAGGTTCTTTAATTGAAACAATTAAAAAGAGTTTTAATTATTAAGTCTATTTTGTTGGGTGATTACACACACACATAAATATATATAGGTATGTGTATATATACAAGGACATACCCATTAACATAGGGATTTAAAATTTCTTCATAGAGTGATGTGTGTGTATATATATATATGTATATATTCATGTGTATAGAAATAACAATTCCATAATGCTTATTTACATATTATGGAAATTTTGAGTCCTCTTTAATGGGGGTCTTACCCATATATATTGAGATATATATATGTGGATGTACACTTCAAAATGGGTATATGTGAATGTGTTTATATAGTTGAGTATATATGTACATGTAAATGTGTATTTTCCAAGTAAAAAACAAATGTTTGTAAATATCAAGTTGATGATTTAAATTTCATTTAAAGAAAGTTCTTCAATGAGAATTTTATAAATTTATCAATAGACCATTTGGAACATTGAAATAGTTTTCAAATGATGTGGGTGTGTGTGATTATACTTTGTTCCCCTATTAGGTTTTTGATTGATATGGACTGTGGACTCAGGGGTGGACTCTATATTATAATGGATATGGATACTATATTTGGAGATATTTAATTTTAGGTCATATGAAGTAATTCATGATTAAATTTCATCTTATAAATATATTTATTCTTGATTTATTATCTCCTACTAAAATATTCATGGGTATAATGGGAATTATTGATACATCTAGAATTATTATACACTAGGTATTCATACAATCTTAGTGATTCCACTAGTTTTTTTGTAATATAACGCTATTGGACTATGCACCCCACCCTAGATGAGGCTAGGTGATAAGTTAGTAAGGTGGAATGTGTAAGGATGAAATGTAAGATAGGAGGTTGATCAATGTTAGTAAATTCATAGACCAATATTCTATAGGACCATGTCTAATAAACATAAAACTAGTTGGCGGTAGATATATTATTCCACTGGTTTCGAAATTAAGGATTAGAACCTATGAAACTAATATTTTATCATCTACTCATTTACCATTATTTCCTAGAGGTAGGGAATCATGAAGCATGTTTTTTCCCTTTTAATTTTATGGTGTTTTTCAAAATAATTTCTCAAGGGTAATTAGATTTGTTTTGAAACTATTATAAAATGATGGCATCAAATGGGCGTGTTTAGTAAAGGGGTTTTAATCATTTTAAAATTCTTTTCTTTAATAAAAAATAGAAAACTATTTATAATTAACTTCAGTATGATATTTTATTTCATATATGTATGTATTTAAATATCATACTTCATAAATTTATATCAAATAATAATGATTAAAATTTCATACAAAATGATTTCCCAAAATCATAGGTGGAATCCTTGTAACAATCGAGGTATTTATAGAATAATACATTTAATTTCTATAAATATTTCTGATTAAGATATTAATTTAATTTTAAAGGGGATTCTTTTGACGATAGTGTATTTGACGCATAACAACAGCCTTCTCCAAAATCTAACATTGCACACAACATTTAGTTATACTGAAAAATAATGCTATAATATTATCATTTTCAATGGTTGTTAACACCTAGCCATTGGAATGGTTGGAATCTGTTGTATTAGAATTATTTTTAAATATGGTTTACACATGTTTAAATGATGATTCATTGATTACAAAATTTATTAAAAATGGAAATAAAAACCAATTGATTATCACAGATGTGTTTTTATGAAAACATATTTAAAAGAGAAAAATTGTGTTTTCATATCACTCTTTATATATTTTAATTTAATGAAAAATATATGATATATATTCAATTTAATGTTTTAAATTCATATTATATTTTTTATAGATATGATATAAGAATACATTCTTTTTTTTCATATAAAAGTAGTATTTTTTAAAAAATATAGTTTTACAGTCTTATGATGGAGAACCCTTTTAAAATCTATTTTCTGACATATTTATATGTTTTATTTGAAACAATAACCTATTTTTAGAATTATAACATCAAAACTTTCTTTGGAATAATTTTTTTTTATTTTTATGCTAAAATTCATTTTTTAATTAATAGTTAAAAATAATGCATTTTAATTCACAACTACCTTTTAATGTTATTTGCGAATATATTTAAATTGTACTTTTAATTGGTTTTAATGTGTAATTGGATTATATTTTTATAATTTAATCCAATTTTGTTAATTTTAATTAATTTCACATTGACATTAGACAAAAATGCATGCAAATCATTTGGTAGTTTTAACTTCTTAAGAACAAGCTTTTTGGTTTTGACAATAAGAATTAATTTTAAATCAGTTTGTGAACATTATATGTTTTGAAATTGAAAAAATGGATTATATATTTGTAATTAGGAGGTCCAAAATCTGTAAATAGGTAATGTTTATTTTTTGACATCCTAAATAGTAACTTCAGTGAATATTTTATTTACCACGGTTAATTGGTAAATCTAGAAAATAAGGGTTCAATGTAATATTATAATAACATTAAATTACCCTAACACATGTAATAGAACAATTTTATGAGATATTTCTGAACATGGGAATCCTTGGGTAGATTTTAGGACCCCATGGATCCACTTTTGGGTGACAATGACATTTAATTGCTTTAAATTTAAAGTTAAGGAAAATATTACCTAAACATGTATCTTTTAGTAAAAAAACTTTTATATGGGGTAATATAAGTTATATTTTATATTATAAATATTAATTAGAAAGATAAAAATATTTCCTACATCATGGTATTTTATTTATAATTTTTATAGATTATATAAAAAATTATTTATGTAACAATTTTGATGTAGTGATTACCTTAATAATGAATAATTTACAAAAATGAGATTATAGGTACAAAAATAGATTTATTATGAAACTTTTTTTGTCATAAAATAATTTTATTGATCATTATTACTTGTTATATTTTAATTAAAGAAGCTATTTTTGAAATAATCATGTTTTATGGATTTTTAAAAATTAATGATATGACTAGTATAAAAATTGACATAAATATGTTTTTAAACCAAATAATATTTTTTAAAATTATATAATATTATTAAAAACATAATATTCGGAAAAATGACTTAGATGATTTTCTAAATGTAATTAATTATCCTCTTGAGGTTTTGTTTTCATTTTATAGTAAATATATTAATAATATAGTTTGAATACATAAGAAGACATGGTAAGAGTTAATATAGTTAACTAAGGGTTAAAGATAAATAATAAAGTTAAATTTTTAAATTAAAACTTGTATAAAAACAATTTTTTTGAGATTATGTTTTATAATACTCAACTTATCTTTGAATTAAATGAGTTTAATACCTTTTGAAAATCTAAATTCTGTTTATAATAAAATAATCTTGTAATACATTCCTAAAGTACCCATCCTCCCTCTTATAAAAGGCCACCAACTCTAACCCATTACTCACGCCTCTCAAGACCATTATCCCATCAAAAATATTCTCTAATAAGCTACCAAAATCTCTATTTCCACCTGTAATGCTTACCTTAGGAAAAAGGAAATTTAAGAAAGCCTTTTGGCTCAAAGGAAAGGGAGTTACCCATTTTAAGAGGCAACATATTCTATAAAGATCTTTTCCAATATTCTAATTCTTCGATCAATATTATTTTTATATTAATTTATTACATAACAACACCAGTATCCTCAATATACTAGGATGTTTTTATGAAATGGATTCAAACTATATTTACACACACCTCCATCTAAGGGATTTTGAATATATTGTTTCTGTCGATAGCGAACTACTGCCTCACAAAACGATGATTGTTAAATTATCTCATACCGCCTCTCATGGTGTCCATTATGACATAACTATATTTATATGATATATATTGTATTTATATTGTATTTATGATTCATTAATTATTATTTAGAATATACATTTATTCATTTCATGATGTGTAAACATGATAATTTCATTTGAGGAAGTGTGGACTATCGCCCCTCCTAGTTATATGACTCGTTCATGCCTTAAATAGAATGTATAAATGATGGAATTAATGAAATTATATAACATATATAAAATATGATATTATATTGTAATTATAATATACCTTTTTATCAGTATGTTTTTATTCCATTAAGTATGAAATAGAAATCAAATTAGCATTCTTGTGTACATACATCTTACCGTCTCTAAGAACGGAGCATTTCATTTCTTATCTCCAAATTTTATGGAATATTAAAAATACATATATAAAGGATATATATGATATATATATATATATGAATATTATACTAGAGAAAATGGACTTTTGACCAATTGGAAAAATTGAAATTATAACAAGATCATTTTTCACTCAAGTACCCAATATTGACAAAACAACGGATATTAAAATAAATAATTTTGTTATTTTTATAACATATAAATAAGGGACCTAAAAGGAATAATAAACTTGAAAAACGTTCTGATTAAATTAGAAATTATCTTATGTTTATTTTCAAGAAATTAAATAATGAATGAGTCAATTCGGACACAAGGTAAGGGACTTCATCTCAATCTCCTTTCATTGAGGCATATTTTGATAATATAAACCCCCTTCTTCTACATAATGTATAATAATCCCCTATGAATTTTACATTCATTCAATGGTAATATATTATCTATGAAGTGTTTTACTAAATGAAAAAATAATGTTTTTAATGTTTGAGAGGACAATTATCTCTTCGCCACAGTAATAATTTTTTAGATTTCTCTCAAAGCCTTAATGTTTTTGAAAGGAAAAGAAATCCCCTATTCCTTTTTAGTGTGTTTTCATATTGAAAATGGTTTTTTAAATGGATTTTTTGTTTAAATATCTTTAAATTATTTATTGTGATTTAAAAAAATTATTACTGAACTATTGATATTTACAATATTTTATGTTTTATGATTATATAATTGTACTTGGATATTTGACGGGTGGTTACGCGATAAACCAATGAAGGGTTGTTATGTGATAAATAAAATTATGGGCAGTTCCATGATAAACCAAGGATGGGTGGGTATGTTATTACCACCAATTCATTGGGTGTGGAAGTCGGTTGTATGACTATTCTATTTAGTGATATGTGGGGATGTTGACCGTATAGTTATTTTATTTAAGTATGTTTATGTCCCAAGTAACCTTTATATGCTATATATTTCCTTCTATGGGTGTTAAGGTAATATTTTGGTTACAAAAAAGGGTATGCAATGAGCTTATATTCATTGAAGTGTTTTTTCTACTTCTTTAAGTCAAAAGTAATACTTTATGATATTGTATTCATGGTTTACATGTTGTTTTGAAAACTAAAAAGTTTCATTATTTATGTATCCCTTAATGAGCTTTTTATGCTCATCCCATGTTTTTGAAATGTTTTTCCTTAAAATTAAAGTGGAATATAGTCATGTATGGGATCATGGAATAGTCATAATTTTTAAAACATGGAACTAAACATGTTTCATATTTTAGGAGTTTTTATTTCATGAAAAAATAAATACTTATTAGAAGTTTCTACATGTAATATTCAAGTTCTTATGTAAAAGTTATGACCTAATTCTCTAAATCTATAAACCTGAAAAGATCCATAATGTTAATTATTATCCTAATTCAAGATTAGGTAATGTTTACGGAAGGGGACTTATATTTGGTCTCATAGGTCGGTTTAGATGACTTTAGAGGTCATAGTGTTGTTTAAGAATAAGTGATGTAACCATAATGGTTAGAATATTAGAAAGAGTAAAAGTTATTTTAGATAAACTGGATGAGTATATAATAACATGAATAAATATATAATTGTATTTACCCACCTCATATGATATTATATGATGATTTTACTGATATAATCACACTAAATTTTTTTGTTTTAGTAAATGTATGGATATAATAGGTACCAAAGTATCAATGGATGCGAAGAAAACTGTGACAGTTTTCTGAATAAGAAACTGAAGGAAATGGGAACTTCAATTAGAACTCTTTTTTTATTCTTAACAAACTATCTGGAGTCATGATTAACCACCTAAACTGTGGTAAATTATATAAGGAATTGTATAAGTGAGAAAAAAATCCCTACAAAAGTTCTAGCAATAATCATAAAGGTGAGTATATTCAAAAACCTATGTGTCATTGATGTTAAAATAAAAACCTAAAAAAATACTTCAAAGGGATGGTAATATGATATAGATTTGGTAATGAATTTCATAAATCAAGAACCTACCATGGAAAAATGAAGCTTCCAGATGACTCCTGGAAAGGGAAATATGTTCTTTTTGAGGGATCAATTGAATGTTTTAAATGTGGGGTGCATGGTAATAACATAAATAGATGTCCTTCGAAGAAGGTTCTGGAATGGGATCAGAAGAACCATACACATATATTTTTACCAATACCTAATTCCATTCCAATTGAGTATGAGGAAATAGAAAATAACCAATTAAAAGTATGGATTATTTCTTAGCTGATGTTTTGAAATTATTGAATCTTAAGATATGATTAGTGATTTTGTATGTAGGAATGAAGTAATAAATAATTAGATGGAAAATAATGGTTAATGGATCATGAATAATTTTCAATATGTATGAAGCCTACATATAAGGGATTCAAGAGTTATGGTAGATTTTAGGATGATGAAATGCTTAAAAGTATTAAGGCTCTTTTGATGATGGGATTACTTTCGTAGACATTTTCTAGTATGTATAACCCTGAAGATTGATATGTGAAAATGTTATGCAAGAAAGAATTATCTTTTCTTATGTGAACATAATCTATAACCTTATGGGTTTGTATTATCTTTTTTTAGAGGTGTTAAATGGTTATTACATTTCATGATGCAAACTGAAAGGTATTAGATATACTTTGTGGATAAAATAGGATATGGTTAGTTTCATGAGGAAATTATCTACTATTTGATAATTTTATAAGATTTATATGGTTTAGAAAAGGTCAACCCGTATGATGGGTAACAACCCATCGCGTCAGGAAGGGCCATGGGAATCGAACCCACAACTGAAGGGTGACAAGGGCGCATCGCCAACCTCTGTCCTACATGAAGTCCTTGGTTAGTATGACTTAATCTTTTTAGTTAAATGAATTTATTGATCAATAATACATTTATTTGGGATCTTATGTATTATCAAATTTATATCCTTATTATATGAAAAATATTAGGTTATTAAGTGATACAGTTTATTTAGGAACACGTTTTCTCTTTTGAGAACAATATATGCCTAAGGAAAATAGGATACTTTGGGGTTTAAATTGAGCAGTAATGGTGTAATATTATTTTAGAATAATATATATTTTTAATATGGACATAATGCGATTTGGGTTATATTTGGAAACGATTAACCTATCATAGAGAATATTTTATTAAGTAAATTTCTTTTTAGTATGAGACTTTAAGAGTACCTGACTTTATTTGGATATAAATGTTAAGATTGTTTTGAAGACTATGTTGTCCATACCATATAAATTTTTGATTTCAAACATATTTTGGACAATTGTGAATAATTTTAATGAAAATTGTGTATTGAATGGTCTTTTTGAGCTTTGGGTATTATTTTTTCAATTTTAAATATTAAGAGTCGTATTTCTTTATAAAAAATATTTTCCTTTTAGGATTATCTAATATTTTACTGACCATTTTGGTTTTAGTTAATTTTTAAATATAAGGGAAATATATGGTTCATATTTTTTGGATCATTTTATTCATTATAAGTTGATTCTATCCCATCAGGTGCGACTAAGTTATCTTGAATACTCATTATTTCGAGAAAAGATAAGTTTTTGGAATAAATTATTAAAGGATGAAACTCTACATAAAAATTAAGTATATTTCATTTTTTTCTAAGTCAATATCATAAATAAATTATCCAAAATTTTGTAAGGAAACTTAAAATAAATTTTTTTTTTCGTTTAATTTTCCTACAGGGGAATCAAAGACCATTTAACCTATCAAATGTTTGTTATTTGATAGTGGTTAACATTCTCATGATCATGTTTTCAATCAACATCCATTAGAACATGATGGTTAGTATTCTATTACATATCCATTTTTTCATGGAAACCAAGTATGTGTTATCTCAGGTGACCTTTATACTTATCTTTATTTATTTTAATGTGTTTGTTTTATTTACACTTTTTCCAATGTCGAACTTTTATTGAATATTTCAAGCACAATTTTAAAATTTCAAGGATGCAATTTCCAAATGGAGGGATGGATGTAATGAACCATCTATTTATAGAATAACACTTTTTGATTTATATTAATACTTATGAATAAGATATTAATTTTTATTTAAAAGTGATGAATTTTCTAACAGCATACTTGACATTCAACAATGGGCTTCTCCAAAATCATACATTGCACACAACAGTGAGTTATACTAAAAACTAATACAATAATATTATTATTTTAAATAGTAGTTAACTCTAATCCATTAGAATGGAGGGAATTAATAGTATCAAATAAATTTTAAAATATGGTTTACAAATATTTAAATTATGATTCATTTATTACCAAATTTATTAGAAATGGTAATAAAAACAGTTTGAATATAACAGATGTGTTTTTATGTGCACCTATTTAAAAGATAATAATTTAATTTTCGTATCACCCTTTATGGAATTTTATTTAATGAAAGATATATGATGAATATTCAATGTAATTTTTTAAATCCATTATATATTTTTTCTATATATTATATAAGAATAAATTCATTTTTTAGATAAGAGAAGTATTTTTTCTAAAAATGCAGTTTTACATCCATTTGATGGTGAACCCTTTTTAAATAAATTTATTGAATCCTTTATATGTTTTATTTGACAATATAATCTAATTTTTTAGAATAATAACATCACAATTTTCTTTGGATGATGTTTTGTTATTTTTTCTACTAAAGATCATTTTTTAATGAATAGTGAAAAATATTGCATTTTAATTCAAAACTGCCTTTTAATCTAATTTATTTATATAGTTAGATTGTACTTTTAATAGGTTTTAAATATTAATTGGAATATATATTTATCATTTAATCTAATTTTGATTATTGTAATTAATTTCACTTTGAAATTGAATATAAACACAAGTCACCCGTTTGGTAGTTTTCACTTCTTTAAAACACACTTTTTGATTTGGACTACGTGAATTAATTTTAAATTAATATTCGATACTTTGGTGTTTTGAAATTAAAAAAATGGATACCATATTTAGAATCATGTGGTCCCAATTGTTTAAATATGTAACTTTTATTTTTATACATTATGGATAGTAATTCAACAAATATTTTATTTATCATGGTTAAAGGGTAAATCCTGTAAAAAAGGTAACAAATAATATTAGAATAATATTAAATTACCCTAAAAAGATACTAACCCAATTTAATGAGATAGTTACGACCATGGTAATACTTTGGTCGATTTCAGGACCCCATTGAGCTAGTTGTGTGTGAAAATGACATTTAATTACTTTTAATTTAATGTTACGGAAAATACAACCTAAAAATGTATCTTTTAGTACAAAAAATATTTATATGGGGTTATATGAGTTTTTGTTTCGATTTAAAATATTAATTAAGCATCTACAAGTATTTCCAACATCATGGTATTTTATTTACAATTTTTAGATATTAAATACATCAATTTATTTATGACACAATGTTGGTGTAGAGATGACCATAATTATGAATGATTTAAGTAAATGAGATTATAAATATGAAAATAAATTTATTTTGAAACTTTTTATGTCATACAAGAATTTTATGGTTTATTATTACTTTTTCAAGTTTAATTAATGATGTTTTTTTATAAATAATCATGTTCTTGTATATTTTTAAAAATTCATGATATGAATAGTATAAAAATTTACCTAAATGACTTTTTAAAACCAATATTATTTTATTAGATTTTTTTAATAGTAATAAAAATATAATATTGACTAAATGAATTAGATAATGTTTGAAATTTCATTAATGAACCATTTGAGGTTCTATTATTATTTGATAGTAACTATATTAACCATATAGTATGAATACACAAGAAGACATGGTTAGAGTTAAATTAGTTAACAAAGGGTTAAAGCTAAATGATAAGGTTAAATATGAAATGAAAACTTTTCTAAAACCAATTAGTTGAGGTTATTTAGAAAAATACTCATATTATGTTTTAATTAAATGAGTTTTGGACCATTTTAAAAAATAAATTTTGTTTATAATAAAATAATCATTCAAGAAATTCCTAAATAACCCCTCCTTCATCTTATAAAAAGCGACTACCTATGACCCCTTACTCACAACTCTCAAGACCCTTGGATCATCCATCCTCAACTAAAATAATCTCCCCACATCCCTATATTCCTCTAATATTCCTTTCATTAGTTATATGTCAATTCAAAAAAGCCTTTTGGCTCAAATCCAAGGGAGTCACCCATTTTTAGAGGTAACATCTTCTCTAAAGTTCCTTTCCAATATTCTACTTCTTCACTACCTATTCTATTATTATTCATTGATTTCATAACAAATCTAGTTTCATAAATATACTATGATTTTTTATAAGAAGTATTTTAACTACACTTACACACACCTCTATCTAATGGATTTAGAACATAGTGTTTCTATGGATGGTGAAGTACTGCCTTATGAACAGATGATAGTTCAATTATCTCTTATCGCCTCTTATGGTGGCCATTATGATGGCATTGTATTTATATGATATATATTATTTTTATATTTTATTAATTCTTTGGTACTTTTTATTTACAACATACCCTTATTCTTTTCATGATGTTTAAACATGATAATTTCATTTGAGGAAGCGCAGACTACTGCCCCCTAAAAGTGATATGGCTCGTTCATGACATACATTGAACGTATAAAGGATGAAATTAATGAACCTATGTAACATATGTAAAATATGATATTATATTGTAATTATAATATATCTATGTATCATTATAATTACATTCCATTAAATATGAAATAGAAATGAATGTAGCGTTCGTGCGTTCGTACGACTTACCGTCTCCATGAATAGTGCATTTAATTTCTTATCTCCACATTTATAGAATATTATAAATACATATATAATGGATATATATTATATATATATATTTATATATATATATGGGAATAATATTTCTGAGATAATTGGATTTTGACCACATGGACAAAGTGTAATTACAACAGGATCTCTTTCAACTCAATTACCAAATATCAACAAAACAATTGATATTAAATAATTATGTAATTTTTATAATGTTGTAATAAGTGATATAAAAAAATAATAAACATGAAAACGTTTTTTAAGGAATTTGAAATTAGCTTATGTTTATTATTCAAAAAATTAAATAACCAACGAGTCAAGTCATACATGAGGTAAGGGACTTTGTCTCAGTCTCATTTCATTGAGGCACATTTTGATAATATACACCTCCTTATTTTACATAGTTTACAATAAACCCTATTTTCTTTTACTTTAATTAATATGGAATCTCTTATCTACAAAGCATTTTTCTAAATGTCAAAAGGAATATTTTTAACCTTTGTGGCGACAATGGCCTCTCAGCCACCGTAATCATTATTTGGCTTCCCCTATAAACCTTAATTATTTAAAAAGGAAAAAAATTGCTTATTACATTTTAGGGTGTTTTCTTATTTAAATTTTTTTTTTGAAATGAATTTATTAATTCCGTATTTGCAAATGATTTCTTGTGATTGAAAACTAAATGTTATTAGTGAAATATTTATATTTTCAATATTTTATATTTTATTATTATATAATGGTATGTATAAATTTGATGGGTGGTTACGTGATTAACCAATTATAAGTGGTTATGTGATAAACCAAATTAAGTGTGGTTCCATGAGAAACCAAGGATGGGTGGTTACGTTATAACCTCCAATGAATTGGGTATGGAAGTCGGCCGTATGGTTATTCCATTTAGTGATATGTATGGTAGTCAACCATGTGGTTATTCAATTTAAGTATGTTTATGTCCCAGTTTACCTTTATATTTTATATGTTCGCTTATATGGGTTTTGTATTAATATTTGGTTACAAAAAGGGTAAGAAATGATATTATATTCAGTGATGTGTTTTTTCTACTTATTTAAGGTGAAAAGTATTACATTATGTTAAAGTATTCGTGTTTTACATGTTGTTTTGAAATCTAACTGTTTTACTTCTTTATTTTTACCTTACTAAGTTTTTATGCTCATCTAATGTTTTTTAAATGTCTTTTAGAGGACTTAAATTTGAATAGTGTTAATGATGGTATATTGGAGAAGACATGCCATTTAAAACCTACAACCAAACATATTTCATATTTTTTAAGAGTTTTTATTGTACAAAAAAATGGAAAATGAGTAGAAGTGTCTAAATGGAATATTCAAGTTGTTATGTATATGTTATGACCTAATTATCTAAAGATATAAACCAAAAAAATATTTTCAATGTGAAATATTAACTTAATTTAAGATTATGAAATGTTTAAGGATTTGGCCTTACAATCCTACTAGGATTGGTTTTTCTCAAAACCAATATACACCATTCAACGTATATAGATTTTATCTTTTCTTTTAGATATATTCACTCCATTATCACTCCTGAATTGGGTGCTTAAAATTCTATGATACTTTTGGTATGTTATGTTTTTGTTTTATTATTCTTATTTTTCTTTCATTCTTAGCTAATATGGTGTCTTATTTTATTCTTATTACATACTATGTTGATATAATTTCTTTGTAATTATAATTTTTCTAGTATTAAATCATTCCCTATGTCAACTATGTTGACACCCTGATACTAGTTTCCATTCTGGGGTGATTCAAAATTCACTATGGGACATTTGATGGGCTGAATTGGGTTCTAGGTTCCATGGTGACTAGGGGTGGAACACTAATAATTTTCATCAAATGAGGTTTGTATTTTTTATTTTGGTTTGTATCAGAGTAGTTTGTTTTTGGAACATCATAACTAGAGAGGCACATTCAGAAAGTGATTCTACATATATCTTTTCCATTTTGAAACTTGAGTCTACATGGGTACTTGGGAATTAATTTTTTATTATTGTCATTAATGATTGAAATTTGAATTTTTTATGTGGTTTCATCCTCATTGTCACAAATAATTTCCTTGAGTTTTGTTCATAGTTTTTTTTATGGAAATTGATATTTATATTATGTGTGAGGCTCGCTAGTATGGCTTGATAAACCATCAATCAGTCAAGAAATTGATTTTGAACCCATTCTAGAAACCATTGTGTGATTGGTAATTTATCCATTAGATATGTGGACATGTCAGGAATGATTCTGCATCATGTTTTGGTATATCTATTTAGACCTTGTGGTTATTATAATAACTTGATTTCTGTTGGAAATGGTTTGAGGGACAACATTGGTTATGAAATATGTTTTTATAGTCAGTTCAAATTTTTTTGGTGATTCTTATATGTTTATTATAAAATTTGGCCGTTGTTACAAATTTTTTATGGATTATATTTAATCTTAATTTACTACATGAAAAATGAATTTGGTTTTATAAAAATATTTTTAAATGTGGTTTATTTTATTTGAAAACTTGATAACTGTTTTGATTTTATAATTGGATCATGAAAATATTAAAAAGGAAAATGATTTTAATTGAAATTGGAAGAATGATGTGTTTGACTGTAATAGGGGAAAAAGTTAAATATGTTTTTAACCTCTTTGATTGTTTTTATATTGAAATTAATGGGTGATATTCAACAAATACATTGATTTTTTTCTTTAATTTTTAAATTTTTGACATGGTTTTTATAATGTTTTTGTATTGGTTTTTTTCATTTTATTAGGTGCGAATGTTTAGTTTCGTTTTATTCTATGTTTTTTACATCCAATAATTTGTAATTAATGATTTTATTAAGTAATGTAAATGGAAAATAATATAATTCTTATATATTAGGATGATCTCCTTGGTGATTTCCTTTATCACGAAAACGATATTTCATAAATTTTGATTTCTACCGAGACACTAAATAGGGTAGTGGGATTTAAACCTTAAATCTATTTTACACTTTTGGGTTTTACGAGTCAATAACTATTTTTCTTACTGTTTTCATGGCACAATAATGGGATTTATGTAATTTGGAAGGGTTTAGGGAATTCTCAAGTGCGTTAACACTATTGAAGATCTATGACCAGAGCTACTACAAGATGATTCATTTGACTGATATGTGTGAGGGTCCTTGGTTATATCATAGTTGAGTGAGGGTGTGACTTTGTTATTATCTGGATAAGAACATTGTCTGCTTTTATTTTTAACTTATATGGATTCAAAATCAGGTATGGTTTTGTGGTGAATTTTGGCTACATTTGTGGATATTTTGTGCAATTATGTTTGTCTTAATGTTTAATCAGGGAATTATTTCTCCATGAACATTATGTATGTGTTGGTATTTTTTGAAGTTTTTATTTTGATAAAAAAACATAGTAAAATAATTTGGGTGTGTTTTTAGGGAATTGGTATGTGGATGACACCAGTAAAGATCATCTGGTTGTTGGTTTTTAGTTTAGTTAAGTGGGATTCACTACAATGAAATGTATCAATATCGAGATCCCATGTTACCCATTGGTGTAGTGACATTATAATAAGTCCCATGATATTTTCTTGAGGGATTTTTGAGGTTATATAGATTGTTTTTCTAGATATGAGTGGGTGGTAGTCAAATTAGGGCGTTTGATGGTTTCATTTGGTGGGAATTTCGATGTATATGGGTTTCCCCATCAGGATGTGATCGTGGTTTTTATGGGTGAATATTTTTGTTATTTATAGTTTCTTGTTTGACAATTTATACGATGTATAAATATTATTGAGGGATTATATAGGTGTCCTCTCTCTCTTAGTGTCATGAGTAGGATGATCTCATTTTTGTGATGCTTGGAGTTGTTTGGGGACTTTAAGAGTTTTATTCGGTTGTTTAAGGATATTGGGTAAATGGTTTTGAGTTCAGATCATATTGAGTGTTTATATTCCATTCCCTTCTACTGTTATTGTTGAATTTATATGGGAATAAAGTTTCATGGTGAGGATAATTTATCTCCCTTTGCTACCATAAATTTATTTTTTTAATATTATTTTTGGGTTATTTAAATTCGTAGAGGGCCCAAGATTGAATTTAAAATATATAGAAATCTCTTGGATACACTTGGTTTTCACACTATTAAAAGTAAAAATAAACCAAATATTCTTTGGGGTCTATAAAATTCTAGTTATATTTAATAGTTCTTAGGTATGGTTTCTTTAAAAAGGTGAATCCCTCCAAAAAACTAAGTGCCTTCATTTTACCTTGGGGGTGACCCATACAGTCAATGGATGGTGTTGGAAAACCATATAGATTTCAAGTGACCCGTCTAGTTTAAAAAATATATCTATTTTCATTATTATTATTATTATTATTGAATTTACATCATTTTTTTAAAGGGATTTCGTACCCCACCACTTGTCCTTATATCACTAATAATGTAATGATGCATCATGGGGGATGCTACTACCCTTCCTCCTTTGATCCAACACCATTACCCTTTTGATTTCTCATGGATTTTCTCTATTAATCCCCTTCATCCATTCTAATTTATATTATTCTTCCCACCAAACCTATTTATTCACTTATTCTCAATCCACTACTTTGAATCCAAGTGTTGGTCGGCAAGGGGTGAGGTTTTGGGTGGTGTAATCTCAAATGTTCTTGATTCTAGATCTTGAAAAAGGTCCCTTGAGGCTTGATTGAGATTTCGTCATTGAATGTGATTAATTTCAGCTTTCTTTATTATATATACAATATTTTACGGAATGGTTTTATGTACTCTACCTTTATTTGACTGTCAATTTTAATTTTGACGGTTCTTATAAGCTTAATTGTTAGTTTAAAATTATATGAGCTAGTTTTAGTGAATTTTAGAGTTGTTATAAATGATTTATAACTTGGAATACATTATTTACATGATATTTTATGTGGAACATGAAATTAAAAGTATAAATAAAATGATTCCAGGGTGATTTAATATTATGTTTGACATTTGAAAATATTTCAACCATGTTTGTGCCCCAAATTAATATTGAGATGTTTTGTAAAGAGGTGTGTAAATTAATTTGTTAAATAATTTTATAAAATGTTTTGGTAATATTTTTTAATGGATTTAATTTTCAAGAGATGTCAGAAGTGGAATTGAAAATAATAAATTGAAGTTCTTATTATGGATTTTTCTTTATTGGGTGATTATAAATATATATATGTGTGTGTGTACATGTATTCACCCATTAGCATGGGGATTAATGAATATACACATAAAGTGATGTATATATGCATTTAAATTTATATGTTCATACAAATAACTATTCCATTCATCATACTTTCATCTTATATCATTATTTAGTCTCTTATTAGAGGGGTTTATAAACATATATATAGGTATACATATGTATAAATTGATGTACACATTCACATGAGATATCTGAATGTGTGCATAGATTGATTTATATATATACAAGAAAATTTATAGGTTCAAAGTTGTAAAGGTAAGTATTGAAAGGTGAAGTTGATGATCAACATTAAATTTCAAACTAGTTATTAAAAGAGTATTTTCTATTTTTATTAAAGTCTACTTTTACACTATGAAATAGTTTTAAAATCATATGTGAATATGTGTATCCATTGATCCCCTCTTGGTACTTGGGTCGATATGGATTACTATATGAGGGATCACATTATATTATACTAGATATTGATATTTTGTTTGGATATTTTTCTTGCAACGGTGTTAGAGGTGGGATTATGATTACTTTCCTATTTAATTTTATATTATACTTAATTTCGCACATCATATTACTTTTCCAAGAGTACACTAGGAATGAGAAAGAGATCTATATTTATGATACAATATGTAATTTCACAATATTATCATACCTATTGTTTTTTCTGGGTTAGGGAAAGTGGAGTGTTCCCCCCGACGAGGCTAGGTGCTAAGATAGTTAGTTGGATTAGGTTAAGACACAATGTATTCTAATATATTGGTCAGTTTTATTGAAGTCCATGATCATCTTATTATTGGACATATTATGAAAACATTGATACTATTTTAAATTAGATATGGGATGTACCTTAGGTACCTTATCTTTACATTTACATATGGAAGTAATATCTTTTCATCTACACATTTACTATTTATCTTTACTGATGTAGTGTCATAGAGATGGTTTTATCACATATATTTTAGTGTTTCTTTCAAGATAATTCTTCAGGTATTATTAAATTAGTTTTAAAAGGGGGTATTCAGTTGGGTTTTATAAGATAAATGGGTTTTATTTTATTTGAAATGGTTTTAATGAAAATTTTATTTTAAGGAAAATAAGAAGTAGTTTCGTAATCATCTTGAGTATGTTATTGGTTTTTATGTACTTATGTTTTTAAAAACTATATTTTAAATATAAAATTAAAACTAAAATTATTGTAATTTCATCAAAAGGAATTGTATAAACTCCATGATGGCATACTATTGAGATTTGTTTTGCTCACACACTGAATACACCATTCAGTGTATGAAAATTTTCTCTTTTTTGTTATTTGTCTTAGATTTAGTATCTATCTCATATCAGATGTGTTGGATTTTTGTCTAAATTAAATATATTATGTTTTTATTTTTTTTATTTTCCTTTATTTATTATCTTTTAATGTTTCCTATTTTTATCATTTTTTGTACTCTGTTCATTTATTTTCTTCTGTTATATTTGTTTTTCATAGTGAAATCATTCCCGGTGTTAGATCTGTTGAAACCCTGACACCATTCACTATCATAGGGTGATTAATAATACCCCTTGGTCCATGCCATGGGCGGGCTCAGGTGACCTGTGTAGTGGTGACCCAATGGGGTTTCTAAAACATCTCATTTAAAAACATCAAACATGTTTTATCAAGCATTTATTCACCATTATATAGGTTATCTAGTAGTGAAATGTTTATCATGATTCCTCTTCTACAACTACTCCATTCTTGAGTCATTGTAGAAATTTCTTATACCACTCATGAGGAACATTTCTGTGTAAAAACTAACTATCTCTATACTAATTATATAAATATATTTATTCTAAAACCAATATATTATTCACTCAGGTATTCATAGGATATAGAAACCAATTAAATATTCTTTACCCATATAGATATGGGTAACAATCATTGTATACATTGGTTGGATACATAAATTAATCACCCAATATATCACCAATTACATGATTATAGTGATAATGAAAATATGGGATAGTGAGAAAAGAATACAACATTCAAAAAGGAAAAATCATATAGGAATTAACTGTACTTAAATATAATATATATTGTGGTTGGAATGATGACAATTTCCACATAACAACCTCCCTAGGCTACAAACCTGATCATATGACCTCATGGGTCTCTTGTATCTCCATTTTTTCTTTCCCAACACACCACAAGCTGGTACCCACTTGAGTCAACTATCATTATAATGATTGTCCCCATAGTCCAAATACCTTTTCTTTTAGTGTTAGTTATCCTCACTCACATACACCCTATGAAAAATCTTAGGAGGTAATTCATCTTAACATTATTCTAGTACAAGGCTCGGTTAACTATGGATTTTTAATTTTGTATGAAACTTAAAGGAAATGTGCACTTTCATGAAATTGTTAGTAACATTTAATCTTTTAAGCCTCGTATTTTTAGGGGTTATACACTCTCCCTACATTTAAATAATACCCTCACTATAGACCCCACACCCCAAACCCAAGTATTTCCTCTACACTTATGGTTGGATATTGCGTCTCATATAGTTCTTCAAGATGGACCTCCTCATTCCTTGAACCAAGTCAAATAATCCCATAGGTCTCCTATAATTACATGGTTACCTACCCAAGACACCATATGTTGTTCCCCACTGGGGTCACCTATCAAACTAATGATTATCCAAACAAGATAGCACATATTATTTCAGTGTTCTTTTTCTTCACTCACACACACCCTACAAAACATCCCCAAAGATCACCCATCATGACCCCACTGTTGGCTATGCCTCTCTTAAATATGGTGTTCTAATTAATTAGTCTCTCAAAAATAATTTTTCCCCTTATTTAAATGAGTAGTACTATTCAATATTTTTTTACTCACATTTCCAGGCATGTTAGAAAAGATGCATGATTTCATTTAAATATTACATTATTATAAAAAACACACATATAAAACACAGAATTGAGTAAACAAATTAGATTGTCATCATAATTTTTTAAAAATTTTGATAATTCATTTTTCATTAGTACAAATTAATCTCAGTTAAACCTCTCAAATAATATGGTTAGTATGACTAAAAGTTTATTTTTTAAATTTGAAAGTGAAATTTTAATTCAAAACATGCATCACATACTATTAAATTAGAAGCAGTACTCACATTTTCTATATACATTAGGGAAAATACAAAAAAAATCATATATAATGTGTAGTAATTAACCAAACATAAATATAAAACATAGTGTGGCTTGTATAACTAAAATTACATGTTTTTATTTTAAAGTGACTCTTTAGTTCAAAACACACATCGCATAATAAAAATTGAACCAAAACCTTCAGATTTAAATTAAAATATATGAAAAAGATCTAAAATCTGAATTGTATATATCGGAATTAAATGTACATTAATATGAGACACATTGTGGCTAGTATGACCAAAAGTGTGTCACATACTCAAAAATTGATAAAACACAGTAGGAGTGTGTTATTATTATGTAATATGTTTTCTTTGTACATTATGTTATCATTTTTATTTATGTTTTATAATTTATCATTATTAATTTTCTTCCTGTATTTGTTTTATTTTTTTTATCAAATTTATATTTTATTTATTTCATTATAGTATTATAAATATAAACATTTATTTTCATTGCAATTATATGTTTCATTTCTTCAAACTGGATGTAGTGTGTTTGAAAACATTTAGAGTGATTGGGACCACTTGGAAGGTGTCACAAGGGTAGTAGAATATAATTATAGATGACCTACTATGTGTTGGATTGATTTTGAGTTGGTTAGAAATTTTAAACATTGGTAATAAATTTTAAATATTAATTTATTTGTAATGTTTTCATATATTTTTATTGTAAATTTATTTTCTAATAGTAATTAATTTTAATGAATCTCTATTTATAATTTATATATATTTTTTTATTAGTCATCTACAGTGTGTTGAATATCTTACTGTTCCAGCTAATCCTATTTATCAATGCTGTAAATAACACTAAAACAAGTTCCCATTATCAATGTTAAAACCAAGTATAATAAAAAATTAATTTATCATAAATAAGTTTAGCACTGATAATAAAATTATCATAACATTTTTTTCACTGATAAAATCTCCCATCATTCAACAATTCGAGTAAAAATAATAATTTTTTAGCAATGATAAAGGAAAATTGTATAATTGTTAAAAGAGAAATTTGTATTAGTTCAAGTGAAGGATGTAGCTTCCAATTATGAGTACTAAACCCTATACCTCATGTGTTTTTTTCATTCATCGGTGTGTGGGACGTTTAGCTATGATATCGTTCACTCTAATTTGTGAGAATTGTTTATTTCATAAAAATTTTCCATAAGTTATAAAACATAATATTTTTTAGTAATTCCACACCCCACTTGGTGAAGCTTTATCATACCCTAAGAAAAATCAATTAATATATTTAAATAAATTTATATTTATTTATATGTATTTTTCAAAAATATATTTATAAAATATATTAATATAATAAATTTAAATACATGTTAAAATGATATTTATATACATTTAAGAATTTGTTTATATATTTATACATATATATACATTTATAAATTATATTAATTATAATTACATTCGAGTTTTTGTCTCTATACATTAATTTAATGCCTTTATATTATATAATTATGTGTAAATATATACATCGGGTTAGTGAAATTTGTTGACCCACTTCTCATTGTTTCAATTATTATTTTTTTAATTGAAATTAATTTTAACAGAAAAATTAGATTTTATTTTTTGTTAATGGGAAGTGGATTGGTTCACCATGTTATATACTTTATTTTTTTATTATTAAAAATAACAATATATTAATGTTTTAATAATTCGTAAAAACAATTAGAGTAGCTGTAAACCATGGTTAATTAAATAAATTATTGAAGATTTTGAACCCTTAATATATATATATATATATTAAAATATTTAGATAACAAAAAATAGAACGAGTGATTAAAATCGCTGCCAATTTGAAAATTTTGCATATGTTTACAACCTCTAATTACTGTTTATAATATTATTATAAAAACAAGTACACACAAACACAGACTTCTAAATAATATACATATATATATATATATATATCGGTGCGTGTATCTATATAAAATATAATATATATATTTGAATAGAATTACATACATACATACATATATTCAAACACACACACACACAGATATATATATATACACACATATATATATATATATTTATATATATTTATATATTTATATATTAATAAAATTTAAATTTCAATATATTATCATAAATTATTTTAAAAAAATATATATATTAATCTAATTTATATATATATATCTAATGAGTATAATTTAATTAAATAATGTATTTATAATATTTATAATGCATTATTTATAAATACATTAACAAAATATATTTATATAAAATATTATTTATTTTATATATTTTTATTTAATTAGTTACCATAATGTATTTTTTGGTGTATTTATAAAGCATATGAAAGTATATTATAAATTTTTTATGTGCATTAATATAACATATTATATTATAAAATGAATTTACATGATATATTATGAAACATGTTCTTAATATAGTTATATACTTAATTTATATATGTAAATATATACATTATCTATGTGTGTGTGTTATATGTATATATATATCTTTGTATGTGTCTGTGTGTCATATATATATATATATATATATATATAACAACACACACAAACACACACATATATATGAATGTGTATATTTTGATATTATATACATCTATAGATACATACATATATATGTGTGTGTCTGTGTGAATAAAGAATTAACTTATTATTATTAAATTTGATTTATAAAAATTGAAAAAATAGTTAATGGGGTTTATAAAACCATGCTAATATTAGAAATTTTCAGGGGGGGCATAAATTACCTCTATTTACTTATAATAGTGATGGTTCATAACCCACTCTAGTTTTTTAAATTTTAATTGAATAATTTTTTTTTTATATTTTAAATATTCATTTAACAGTGGTTTGGGATAATTTCTACTATATTACTTAAAAAACATACATGGTGCCTTGACTCAACCCGCCAAGGTCCGACCCATGACTACCCTATGTCTGCCTCCAATAGGCTAGGGGCTGGAGACCATCATTGGGTTGGAATATCCCAAAAATGAGAGGCATTAGCCTAAAAGTACTTATACACACTCACTCATTTCCAAGCGTACATAATCCCGAAATGTAAAATGACTAAAAAAATGCTTGCATATATACTATATCCCACAATAGAGTATGACATAAAGGTATTGAAAGAAGAAAAAAAGGCCAAATATAAGCCCAACAAAAAACTGTAAAGAGTCTAACCTGCACCAAGGGTGAGTGATAAGGTAAAATTCAAGTTCCTAGTAAGATAGAACTATCTGAAAAGCTCCAGCAATGCTCTACCACTCCATGTCCTACTAATAAACCATCGAAGGGGTCGTCATTTTCATAAGACAAGACACATGTGGTAAAATACCATGATTGGGTGAGTAAAACAATACTCAATAGGACACCTCAAAAAAATATGAAGAAGCAAGTATAGTCATATAGATACCAGATATAAAAATCAATGTATAACAGAAACACCCAAATATACTCAGGAAAGACACCAAACCAACAGGAGGTCATAACCAATTTTCAGCCACATGATTCTGATTGGAGAAATTCTCATTCTGGGAGAGTCCACTCCCGGGGCCATGATATCATCGTGGCCACTTGATTAAGATGTCTAGATCATTGGGGGTAGCCCAAGAAAGCTCACTGGTCTAATAATACCCTGATACACAGATAGGGGGTCATGCCCAAAACTGATGGGGGACACCACAAACCTAATCTGGATCAACCCACTACATTGGGGATCAAATGTCAATGATACCTCAAACCATTCCGATATAACGTTCTAGATTGAGGATCAACACCATACCTAAGTTGGTCATACCGATATTCCAAAAACTAAACCTAGGGGATTAATGATGATAGAGGATCTCATTCGAGTCTCATGGAGGGACACCACAACTCTATCTGAGACTCAATCTCTAGAGGTGACCACAATCCTATGATGTGGATGTAATTACACACCATAACCTTAATGTAATGGACCAATGGAATTATTTCAACCCATAGTAGTCCTAGATATAGAAATTAAGATTTACAAACTCTCTGGAAGGGGGTACACGGTGTGTACCAGTGGGTACACTAGTGGAAAAAACATTTAACACGTCGAAATTTTTCACGTCAGTTCTATATAACCGACATGATATATCGATCAGGATCCATATTTTACATCGGTTATTTTATAACTGACATAAAATATATGAAGATTATCTTTTTGACATCGGTTATTGTATAGCTGACGTGAAAATCGAATCTCGCATGCTTTATCACGCCAGTTATAAAATAACCGACGTGATAAAGGAATGATCGACACATTATCATGTCAGTTATTTTATAACCAATGTGATAATGGAAAACTCGGTGCTTTACCACATCAGTTATAAAAAAACGACGTGGTAAAGACAATCTCGGCAATTTTTCACGTCGGTAGATAGTGACATATATCACGTCAGTTATGAAATAACCGATGGGATAAATACTTTACTATGTCAGTTATTAAATAACTGACATTATAAACATTATAAAAATATTATATCATGGCGGTTATTAAATAACCAACATGATAAATCTTTTTAATGAATTATTGCACCCTGTATTCAGTCATTCTGTGTTTTCTTCGATCGGGCGACTTGCGACTCGTCTCTCTCGTGCGGAAAACCTAGAATTGATTCGTCGAATTCATTCCATCCATCCTTGTTTCTCCAATATCATTATTCATATTTATTATTATCAGATCTATCAGGTCTACCCATAACACTCAAGTAAGCCTCACATGACTCCTTTTCAGTTTTTTCCACGATGCCCTAAACTAAAATGATGAGATATTATTTTTCTTTGTTCTTGCAATCAAGGATATTTTCATAGTGTTCATCTATACCATGATAAATTATTTTTTGGTAAAATAAACCTATGGAAGTGATTTCATGCAATTTTATGATTTTTGTGTGTTCTATCATGTGGGTGGGCATGTACAAGGGGTTTCCAAGGGGGTGGGGGATGTGCAAGTGGGTGGTGGTGTCCAGGGGGGTTGGGTTGGATATCCAGTTGGGTGGGGGTGTCCAAGGGGTGTCAAAGGGGGTGGGGGTGGTATCTAGGGGGTGTGGGGGTTTTCCAAGGGGGTTGGGGGTGTCCAAGGGGGTGTAGTAAATGTCAAATGGGTGGGGGTGGTGTCCAGTGGGGTGTGGGGCTGTCCAGGGGTGTGCGGGTGTGTAGGGGGTGGGTGGGTTGTCCAGTTGAGTGGGGGTGTTAAGGGGGGTGTCAATGGGGGTGTGGGTGGGGTCTAGGGGGTTCGGGGCTTCCAAAGGGGGTTGAGGGTGTCCAAGGGGGTGCAGGGATGTCAAAGGGGGTGGGGTGGTGGGGGGTAGTCCAGGGGTGTATGTGTGGGGGGTGTCCACAGGGGTTGGGTGGGCCGTCGAGTTGGTTGGGGGTGTCCTGGGGGTGGGGTGGTGTCCATGGTGGTGTGGGGGTTGTCCAAAGAGGTTGGGGGTGTCCAAGGGGGTGTGGGGGATGTCTAAGGGGGTGTGGGTGGTGTCTAGGGGGTGGGGGCTGTCTAGAGGGTTTGGGGGGATGTCCAGAGGGTTGTGGGTGTCCAGGGGGTGTCCAATTGGGTAGGAAGTGGGGGTGGTGTCCATGAGGGGTGGGGTGTCCAAGGGGGTGGGGGTTGTCTTGAGGTGTGGGGGTTATCCTGGGGGAGGGGGTGTCTAGAGGGGTGGGGGGATATCCAAGGGGGTAGTGGTGTCCAGGGGGTGTCCAAGGGGTGGTGATGGTGTCTAAGGGAGTAGGGGATAAGTGTTAATTGGGATTGACTATTGCATTGTGGTTTATAATATTATGACCTGAGGATTGTATTGTTTCATTGATATTAGGCGATAATTTATTAGTGTTGTTTAAGGGGATGGGGTGGTGTCCAAGGTGATGGGGGTGGTGTCAAAGGGGGTTGATACAGTCTATGTTTGAGGTTTACACTATGATTTTTAGGGATTCAAGAATTATGAAAAGATGAGGGGTGTTTCAATATGATTCTATTTGGTTATATATATTTCGACCAGTCATTGACTATGAAAACATTATGGGTTATGGGGCAGACCATGTCGTGGTTTTCAAAGATGCGTAGTTATCCTGACCCCATTGTGCCGTGATGATAGGCTTTACACTGTGATTTCCTCCATCTGAGTTTTTATTTAAAATTTGATTTGATACTCAGGTTTACTCAGGTTTTCTAGGATTCCATGGAATTTCCTTAAATAATTTATTTATTCAATGTTCTTCTTCCTTTATTATTTGTTTCTTTTTTTCTTCTTCTTCAACTTCTTCTTCTCCTTCATTACTTCTATTATTATCGATGTTTGGTCATTTTTAAATTTATGGTTTAATAGTAATCAATGTGTTCTAGGGTTATTATGAGGGGTGGGGGTGTCCAAGGTGGTGGGGGGGGGGGAGTATAGAGGTGTGGGGGCTGTCCAGGGGGTGGGGATTTCCAGAGGGGGGGTTTCCAAGGGGGTGGTGGTGTCCTGGGGGTGTCCAAGTGGGTGGGGGTGGTGTCCAATGGGGTGGGGGTGTCCAGGGGGTTTGGGGGTGTCCAAAGGGGTTAGGGGTGGTGTCCAAGAGTGGTGGGGGTGTCCAAGGGTGTGGGGGTATCCAAGGGGGTGGGTGCTATCTAGAGGGGTGGAGGTTGTCCAGAGGTGTGGGGGCTGTTCAAGGGGGTGCAGGTGTCCAAGGGGTGGGGGTGGTGTTTAGGGGGTTGGGGTGGTGTCCAGGGGGTGGGGGTCGTCCAGAGGGGGGGGGGGTTGTCCAGAGGTTTCAAATCATTAGGATCTTTGTAATTTTCACTAGTGAATGTATACATATTTTAATATTTATACTTCATAGTTCTTTTTTATGGAAGGGTGAATTTGGTATCCAGTTTCACCAGGATGTATTCTTTGTGTACCTTAAGAATAAAGGATCGAAGATGAACTTAAAACTGTTATATCTAACCATATTTTATTTTTAAAATCATATTCAAGAATATTTTTTTAAATATTCATTGATTTGTTTTATATTTAAAAATTGTTTTACATTCAAATTATGATGTTTTTTCATATAAACATATATTTATATTATCTTAAAAATATGTATAATTTTGATATTTGTTATAGATAATAATGAGTCGAAGTGGGATTATGGCACATCGAATGAGCAATGAATATGAGGAAGGTGTCGATGCCTTTTTGGAATTTGCTAAAATAAATGTTCCAAGTAGTGAAATTTTATTCTGTCCATGCATGAAAAGTTTGAATATGAATAAGTTAAAATGTAGGGAGATAAAAGATCGTCTGATTTTTCATGGTTTTAATCCAAGTTACAGCCCATGGATTTGGCATGGGGAAGCTTGAAGGAATGTCACTGATGATGATGATTCGCAAGATTGTGACTCTGATGGAATTGAAGAATTTGATTCGATATATTGCAGTAGAAAAAATTGAGATAGAACCGACAGTTGCACGTCTATATGGTGATGCTAAAAAACCATTATATCCCGATTGTACAGATTTTACGGTTTATTCAGCGGTGTTAATATTGATTAACCTGAAAGCGAAACATGGATGGAGTGACAGAAGTTTTACCGAGCTAGTACAATTGATGAAAGACATTCTTCCAAAAGATAAGAATCTTCTAGATTCACATCAGAAGGCTAAGAAAATATTATGCCCTATGGGATTGTGATACAAGAAAATACATGCATGTCCGAATGACTATATGATATATAGGAAAGAATATGAATTTCTGTCAGAGTGTCCTAAATGTGGGACATCACAGTATAAGGAGAAAGAAAAATCACAGGTTTATGTAGAGACTATAAAGATACCTTTAAAGGTATTTTTTTATCTTCCTATAATTCATCGTTTCAAATGTTTATTTGTTAATTCACATGATGCAAAAAGGATAATTTGGTATGCTGATGAGCGGTTATGTGATTGGAAAATACGCCATCCAGCTGATTGTCCACAATTATAGAAAATTGATGAGCAGTATCCTACATTTGGGAATGAAATTAGAAATCTCATACTGGGGTTGTGAACAGATGGAATAAATCCATTCCGAACCCTCAATAGCACACATAGTTCATGGCCTGTTTTATTGGTAATTGATAACCTCTCTCCTTAAGTTTGTATGAAGCACAAATATGTCATGTTAAGTATAATGATATCTGTTCTGAAGCATCCCGACCATGATATTTATGTTTTCTTGTCACCATTGATTGATGATTTGAATATTTTATGGTAGGATGGTATTAGGGTGTATGCTTCTTATAAAATGGAATATTTTCAACTACATGCAGTGCTTTTGTTCAATATAAATGAATTCCCAGCCTATGAAAATTTGTCTGGATACAATGTTAAAGGGAATAAGGCATGTCCAATTTTTAAACAACAGACGTCATATTGTCAATTGCATCATTGGAGGAGAACAATGTACATGGTTCATCGAATGTTTTTGCCTATGGATCACTCTTATAGAAGACTAAAAAAGGCATTCAATGGATCAAAAGAATTTGAAATTTCCCCAAAACCTTTATCCCTTGATCTTTATTTTTAGAGGGTGAAAAACCATGATGTTACATTGGGAAAGACACATAAATCCGGTAATGATAGACATATTTGGAAGAAAATGTCAATATTTTTTGAGCTACCATATTGGAGATATCAATAGGTTAAAAATAATATTGATTTCATGAACGTGGAGAAGAATATTTGTGATTGTTTTATTGGAACATTGTTAGATATTAAAGCAAAGAAAAAATATGGGATGAATGCAAGATTGGACTTACTATCAATGGGAATACGTTTGGAGTTAGCTCCCAATCCTAATGCAAGACGAACATTTATTCCCTGGGCTTGTCATACATTATCGAAGAGGGAGAATATAATCTTTTGTCATTGTATTCATGATATCAATGTGCATCAAGATTATTCATAAAATGTAAATTTTTTTGTCTCATTTAAGGACTTGAAGTTGATAGGTATGAAATCTCATGATTGTCATGTCATGATGCAACAACATCTACCAGTTGCATTGCGTGGAATATTTCCCATCCATTTCAGAAAGACTGTAACAAAGTTGTGTTATTTTTTTAATTCAATATGTAATAAGGTGATTGATGTGAATGCTTTGAACATTTTGGAAAAGGATGAAATTTGTATACTTTTTCAATTGGAAATGTATTTTCCTCCAACTTTTATTGATATAATGGTTCATTTAATGATTCATCTGGTTCAAGAAATAAAGTTTTGTGGACCTGTATATCCTCGTTAGATGTATACTTTTGAAAGGTATATGAGAATATTGAAGGGGTATGTTAAGAATCCATATCGACCTAAAGCCTCCATTATTGAAGTGTATATTTCTGAAGAGGTTGCAGAGTTTTGTACGAGCTACTTGGCTGCGGCGCATCACATAGGTTTGCCTCCATCTCTCCATGAATGAGTTAATAATGAGAGAAAGGTGATTTGTGGCTTGAAAGTCAAATCATTGTCAGCTAAACAGATGAAGAAGTTAGAATCATGCATCTTGAATAACATAGATAATTCTCAATGGTATATCACATTGCATATTAATGAGTTGAAACAATGTCATCCAAAGAAGAACGTAATGTGGATTTTGAATGAGCACAATAAAACATTTTTTTCATGGTTTAAAAAGACCATTATTGGTAGATCAGATGTATTAGAGACATTAAAATGGATAGTGGGTTGTCCATGTTTACATGTGATAACATGGTCCGGTTGTGACATTAATGGCTATACATTTCACACAAAAACTCAGGATAACAGAAGTGCAGTTCATAATAGTGGTGTATTGGTGTTTGCAGAAGCAATTCATTTTTTTAGTGCTAAGGACCAAAACCAAATTTCAGAATCAAGTGCATATTATGGAGTGTTTGAAGATATATGAGATGTGGATTAATTTAAAATTAGTGTTCCTACTTTTAACTATAAATGGTTTATCAGTAACAACATTGTCAGACACGATGAATTTGGAATGGCAGTTGTTAATTTGAATAGATTGGAAGACACAACTGATTCTTTTATAATGGAAACACATGAAAAACAAATTTTCTATGTAGTAGATAAATCAGATATGCAGTGGGATGTTGTTTTACTAGGGAAAAACAATCTATTGGTGAGGATGAACTTGATGAAGATGTTGATTTATGTGAGATCCCTACTTCCATGGAAATATTAACAGAACATAATGATGATAATATTAAAGACATGGTTTGTGCCATAAAGAATGATCACGATGAAGGAATTTGGGAAAAGAATCCATTTCTACATTCCTAAAATTACAGGTAACATTTGTTTATTTCTTGTTTACATTTATTATTTTCATAAAATGGTAGATATTGTAAGTTTTTTCTTTATTAAAACATGTATTAATAAATAAGTATAAGTTTTTGTTTGTTTTAATTTTTGTTACTTTACTTTATCTTGTTTACCATTACATTAATCTTATATCTATTGTTTTTGTTCAGTGACAATTTCTTTACCATGTTTTCCATGTTTACCAAGTTTACCATGTTTTAATTTTGTTTAGTTTACTTTATCATGTTTACTATTACATAAATTATATATCTATTATTTTTGTTCAGTGAAAATTAATTTACCATATTTACCATGTTTACCAGGTTTACCATGTTTACCATGTTTACCATCTTGGCCATCATTACCATATTTACCATCCTTACCATTTTTTAACATGCATACCATATTAACCATGTTTAATATTATGTAACTTATTACTATTTTCTATTTTCTGATTAATGTAGTATTAAAATATTTGAATTTGTATATTTGTGAACTATTGTTTGTTTTTTTTATTTGAAGGATAATGACAGATCAATCAATTGATCAACCACATGATTCAGTAGATGAGCATATTGGTCATACCTTTAGAGAGGATCATTCACATGCTCTTCTTTATGTTACCCAATCTTACTCTTGTGCTCCCTATACTACATAGAGTTAAAGAGTTGGTAAATGTGGGTGCACACGTTTACCCAAATTATCACTTGCCCGTATGTAGGATCAGAGCATACTCGTTGAGTTTGATGATGATAATTTTCCTAGAGGTCCAAATGCAAAATATTTTAAAAGTTTTGTATCAACTCAGGGTAAGAGAAACGTAAGAATTTTGTATGATGACTATAAAAGTTTGGAAAAAGCGATAATCTCTCAGTTGTAGGAGACGATTTTGGTAAGATCTTTTTCTATTGTTTTTCTATTCTTTAAATGTTTCTAGTATATATAATATCTTTAACCACTTCTTTATCAGATTTCATTTGATATTTCTGACACTGGAGGAGTTAGGAAGAAATTCTTATCAATGGATTCTAGGAGATGGAGGAATTTAAAATCAAACCTCACATATGATTTCATTTTTTGTCATAGGAGTGATGAAAATCCATGTCGTATATATCCATTCATAGATGAAGACACATGGAGACAGTTTGTTAAAAGTAGAAGAAAAGATTCATTTTTGGTATGGGAAATTTAAACTTTTATAATCTTTCTTATATAAATGATCTTATTACCATTTTGTTAATGATTTCTTATTATTAATTTATAGAAAACAAGGAAATTTCATTAGGATATCCAATATAAAAATGTATACCCTCATATTTTATCTCGGGGAGGGTATACATTATTGGAAGAACAAATGATGGCGGATAAATTAAAAAAACTAAGAGCCGAGTCTTCAAGATCTAGAGAGGTGGCCCCTCCATCCCCTCCATCGAGACATGAAAAATAGAAGAGAGCTAGGATGGGCCAAAAAATTAAATAACTTTCAGAAGATTCGAGAATCGTAGCTGACAGGATTGTAAGATATATATTTTATTTATTTAAGTTAACTTTTTTCTTCATATAATTTAAATCATTACAGAAATGTTTACTTAATTAATACAGGATTCTCTTGCGGAGTAGTTCTCACTGGGGGTATTTACAGCTACTACGAGGCAAGATATTTTATCTGCAACATTTGGAAAGCCCGAAAATCCTGGTCGTGTACCAGGATATACGATAGGCGTATCTGTAAGAAAAGTGTTTCCACTTTCTTCAACTACTTACGTTGAAGGTGTTTATAAAAAAATAGAATCCTTGGAGTCCAAATTTCATAATATTATTTCGGATATGGAGGAAAATATTATAGCGTCGGTACAGTCTATGTTTGTAGACCTAAAAAAACAATTTCAGAATGCAGCTCCCACTCATCCACCTCCCTCTACAAACCCCATTATTTATCCTACACATTCCCTAGTAGCTCCCACTCCCCCACCTCCCCCTTCAGACCCCATTATTTATCCTTTACCTCCCCCAATAGCTCCCACTCCCCCACCTCAGCCCGTGGACCCCATTTTTTATCTTACTTTTCTTTCGCAGCTTCCTGCTTATTGTGAGTTGTATGTTGATGATCCTAAACATCATATAGTTGCATATGGGTTGGTATATTGTATAAGACATACAGTTCATCATCAACAATTAGTGGTAGAGATTCAGAGGTTCACTATACATGAAATTATAGATATATAAGCTTGAGTACCATTACCTATAGATGAGGCGATGATAGTTGGACATAGTATCATCCATTTTTTAATTTGGCCATCCAGACTTCTTCGATTCATTACCATAGAGGTATGTATGTTATATCTTCAATTTTATTTTTTTTATTAAAGTTGTTTATTCATTTGAAAAATAATATACTTTTCTATTTATTTATATAGGAATACTTAAAAGGTAAAGAAATACTATATAGACAACAACAAAAGAAAATGGTTGTGACATCAGATACATATTCTCGTAGATTTGACAGATTGTCAAGATATTCAAAGTTGTTGGTGGATAATTATGAGTTTCCAATGGAAGATCATGTTTTTGGACATGCTATAACTATGGGGATTATGAAAGCTAATATCATGGAGCTTGTTACTCGATATAAGTTAGGCATCAATGTGGTGAAATTTTTTTCCATGTAATTCATATCACCTTTTCCTTGTGTTATATTTATTAAAAATGCATACTTATGTCTGTTTTGTATTAGGTATCTTTATAACATTTGTGAGAAGAATGAGCAGACATATGTATATGGGTTCATGGACCCACATTTTATTTCCCCTGAAGCATGTTCCTTGGATGAGGAATAAATAATTATTTATATTGTTGAAATACTTGAACAGAATATAGTCACAAAATGTTGGATGATGCCTTTTTGAGAGAGGTATGAAACACATATCTCTCGATGAGTTCATTATCTTTTATCATAAAAAACCACTAACCTTAAATTTTCTTTTATCAGTGATCATTGGATTTAGGGTATTTTTGACCAAGGGAGAAGACACTTTCTTGGATATGCTCTATCCATGGTGATGTGTGAGAAAGTTTTAAGAAAATGTTGGAGAAGTAAGTTTCAATTTCTCAATAGTTTTATATATTATAATGAATTTTAAATTAATCTAATTCGTATTATTTTCTAATAGGGGATGGGTCTACTTTCGAAAAAACACAAAGAAAAGGAGTGCGAAGATCAAATATGTAAATTTAAAGGTAAATATCCATTTATAATTTGTACTTTTTGATTTATTACATAAAAATAATATATTTAATTTACACTCATTCAAACAGAATTTTCAGGAACAAAAAGGCATCATCGAATTAGGATATTATATGTTAAGATTTATGTATGAAATAATAACAACTGGGACAATTGTGAACATTGACCTGGTAATATTTCCTTTTTAAATTTTCCATAATATTGCATTTGATTTATTCAATATACATGTTATGTACTATCCTTTTAATTTGTAGCTATTTGATGACCCTCCACCCTATAGTGCTCAAGACGTCAAACAATTACAAGTGTAATGGTCAAATTATTTTATAGGTTTGATTGAATTTTAGTTGTTTGTAGTGTAAAATGTAATTTTGAGTATTGTAATTGTAATTGTGTATTTGGTAGTCATTTAGGTTGGATTTAGTTTTATTAAGTTGACATTGTGTGTTTTGAATGTTATATATTTGAATGTTTAATTTTGCTCTACTTCTTTTTTTGGTCTAATTATGATGGTTTTTCTGGTATGGATTCTGGTCTGTGGGGATGGGTTCCATGGGAGTGGGGGTGTTCAATGGGGTGGGGGTATCTAGGTGTGTGGGAGGGATGTCTGGTGGGGTGGGGTATCCTGGGTGTCCATGAGAGTGGGGGGTGGGTAGTCCATGGGGGTGGGAGCATTTCCAGAAGGGGGGAAGGGCTATCCATGGGTATTTGGGGATGTCCAGGGAGTGTCCAGGGGTGTGGGGTGTTCTGTGTTGTGAGGGGGGTTTTCAGGGGTGTGGGAGGGATGTCCAATGGGGTAGGGGAGGTGGGTAGTCTAGGGGTGTAGGAGAGGAGGCACTGCCATCCCTCGGGGGTCTGAACACTGCTGGAAGGTACTCGTAAATCCCATATGTGAAACATTTTGAGAGCTCAAGCATCGCATGTGGGAGTGATGATTACCTTCTAGTGGCATACCCCCCCCCCCCCCCCCGAGGGATGGCAGCGCCTCCTCTCCCAATACAAGCTGTCCAGGGGCTGTCCAGGGGGTGGGGGTAGTCCAGGGGTGTGGGGGTGTCCAGGGTTGTGGTGGGCGCAGTACAGTGGGGTGGGGGGGGGGGGTTCTGGTCTGGTTTTGGTCTGGGGGTGTTCAGTGAGGTGGGGGGTGTCCAGGGGTGTGGTGGGGGCTGTCCAGTGAGGTGGGAGGCTGTCCAGGAGGGTGGGAGGGAAGTCTAGGTGAGTGAGGGGATGTCTATGTTGTGTCTAGGGGTGTGGGGTGCAGTCATGAGGGTGGGGGGCAGTCCAGGGGTGTGTGTGTGTCCAGGAGGGTGGGGGGGGTTTCCATTTGTGTTGGAGGATGTCCAAGGGGTGGGGGCAGTCCAGGGGGTGGGGGAAATCCAGGGGTGTGGGGGTGTTCAAGAGGGTGGGGGAAATATTGGGGGTGGGGAAGTCTAGGGGTATGGGGGGGTGTCCAGGCGGGTGGGGGTGTCCAGGGGTGTGGGGGGCTATCCAGTGGTGGGGGCAGTTGAGGGTTGTGGGGGGTGGGGGTGTCTAGGAGGGTGGGGGCAGTCCAAGGGTGTGGGAGAGGAGGCACTGCCATCCCTTGGGGGGCTAAACGCCACTATAATGTTATCATCACTCCCACATGTGAATTATTTTGAGAGCTCAAGCTTCGATTGTGGGAGTGATCAGTTCCTTCTAATGGCATGCCCCCTGAGGGATGGCATCATCTCCTCTCCCAACCTTAGTTGTCCAGGGGCTGTCCAGGGGGTGGGGGTGCAGTCCATGGGTGTGTGGGGGGGTGTCCATGGGAGTGGTGGGGGCTGTCTAGTGGTGTGGGGGACTTCTAGTCTGGTTTTGGTCTGTGGGTGTCCAGTGAGGTGGGGGTGTCTAAGGGTGTGGTGGGGGCTGTCCGGTGAGGTGGTAGGGTGTTCAAGAGGGTGGGAGGGATGTCGAGGCGAGTGAGGGGATGTACAGGGGGTGTCCAGCGGTGTGGGGGGAAGTCCTTTTGGTGGGGGAATTCCAGGGGTGTGGGGGTGTCCAGGAGGGTGGGGGTTTTTCCTGGTGTGTGGGGGGCTGTCTAGGGGGTTGGGGTAGTCCAGGGTTGTGGGGGGTGTCCAGGAGGCTAGGGGTTGTCCAGGGTGTGGGGGTTGTCCAAGGGTGGGGGTAGTCCAGTGGTTTGGGGGTGTCTAGGTGGGTGGGGGAAGTCCCAGGGGTGGGGGGAAGTCCAGGAGTGTGGGAGAGGAGGCATATCCATCCCTCAAGGGGATGAATGCTACTAGAAGGTACTCATCACTCCCACATGTTAAAAGTTTTGAGAACTCAAGCTTCACATGTGGGAGTGATGAGTACCTTCCAGCAGCGTGCCCCTCGATGGATGGCGGTGCCTCCTCTCCCAACACCAGCTGTCCAGGGGATATCTAGGGGTGGGGGAAGTCTATGGGTGTGGGGGGGTGTCCAGGGGTGTGGTGGGGGCTGTCTAGTGGGGTGGGGGGTTCTGGCCAGGTTTTGGTCGGGTATTGGTCATGGGGTGTCCAGTGAGGTGGGGTGTCTCTTGGTGTGGTGGGGGCTGTCCATTGAGGTGGGAGGGTGTTTATGAGGGTGGGAGGTATATCTATGTGAGTGGGGGGGATGTCCAATGGTGTCCAGGGTTGTGGGGGGCAGTCTTAGAGGAGGGGGCGGTCCAAGGGTGTGGGGGTGTCCAAAAGGGTGGGGTCGTCCAGGGGTGCGGGGGGGGGGGGGGGCATTCCAGGGGGTGGGAGGGCAGTCTAGGGGTGTAGGGGGATGTTCAGGGGGTGTCCAGGAGGGTGAGGGGAAGTCTCGGTGGTGGGGGTGCAGTCTAGGGGTGTGGGGTTGTGTAGGAGGGTGGGGGGTTGTCTATGGGTGTGGGGGGATTTCCAAGGGGTGGGGGCAGTCCAGGGGTGTGGGGGTGTCGAGGAGGGTGGGGGCAGTCTTGGGGGTGGGGGCAGTCTAGGGGTGTGGGGGTGTCCAGGAGGGTGGGGGTTGTTTAGGGGTGTGCGGGGGGGGGGGGGGGGGCTGTCCAGGGGGGTAGTCCAGAGGGTGTGGAAGGTGTCCAAGGGTGTGGGGGGTGTCCAGGAGTGTGGGGGGGAGTCTTGGGGGTGGGGGCAGTCTAGGGGTGGGGGTTTCCAAGAGCGTGGGGGTTGTCCATGGGTGTGGGGAGATTTCCCGGGGGTGGTGGGAAATCAATGGGTGTGGGGGTGTCTAGAAGGGTGGGGGTTTTCCATGCGTGTCGGGGGCTGTCCAGGGGGTGGGGGAAGTCTAGGGGTGTGGGGGTGTCTAGGGGTGTGGTGGGGGATGTCCAGTGGGGTGAGGGGGTTCTGGTCTATTTTTGGTAACTTTTTGGTCAGTTTCAGGGGTGTGGGAGGGCTGTCCAGGGGTGTGGGAGTGCTGTCTAGGGGGGTGGGGGTTATACAGGAGGGTGGGGTGGGGGTGGGGGGTTTTCCAGAAATTTGGGGGTTGTCCAGTGGGTGGCGGGGATGTCGAGTGGTGTTGGGAGCTGTCCAGGGGTGTGGGGGTGTCCAGGGGTGTGGTGGGGGGGGGGTCTAGTCTGTTTTTGGTATGCTTTTTCTCTATTTTAGGTGATTTGGCTGGGCATATTTTTGGTTCGGGTTTATTTTAAAAAAAAATCATCGGTTATTTCTTAACCGGCATAAAAAATGCATTGGTATTTCTTATAACGTCGGTTATTTGGAAACCGACCTAATAACTTCATGGGAAATGGTTTTTACGTCAGTTATTTCATAACCGATGTAATAAATTGAAATGGAAAGTCTTTTACATTGGTTGTTTTATAACCGCCATCGTATATATGTTTTTACATCAGTTATTATATAACCGATGTTTAAAACTGCTTGGAAGACAAGTTTATCACATCGGTTATAACAATAATCGACGTGATAAATGCTTCATAAGAGTGCTTTATGAAATCGGTTATATAATAACCGACGTGAAAGGGTTTATATCACGTCAGTTATCTAATAACCGATGTACAAATTGCATTGGTATTTGTTATAACATCGGTTATTTGGAAACCAATGTAATAACTTCATTGGAATTAGTTTTTATGTAGGTTATTTCATAACGTACATAACAAATTTAAATGGATAATCCTTTATGTCTGTTATTTTATAACCGACGTCATAGATATGTTTTTACGTCGGTTATATAATAACTAACATTGAAAACTGCTTGGAAGACAGGTTTATCACGTCGGTTATAAAAATAACCGACCTGGTAAATGCTTCAGAAGAGTTCATTATGACGTCGATTATATAATAAATGACAAGGAAGGGTTTATATCTCGTCGGTTATTAAATAAACGACGTAATAAATCACCCCTCCAAATCATTTTCCGCATCGGGTTTTTATCAACCAATGTGAAAAACTCTTTGTATTTTTGTTTTCTACGTCATTTGGAAAATAACTGATGTACAAAACTCTACTTATAATGTCTCCTATAATAACATCGGCCAAAAGCCGACGTTAAAAATACAAAAAAACCACCATAAAAAACGTTTTCTGCACTAGTGGTACACTGCATGTCTAGATTTCCACATGTCTATCTATATGGAATAAACTCGCATGGAATCTATGTTTCCATATAAAAAACATGTATAAGAATTTCATGGTGTGAATAAAAACACGATATCCATCCCGTTTTACCCAGCTGTTTACTTGTACTTTGGTTTTGTTCATGTAGCGGCCCGTGTACACCAATTCGGGTTTGTGTCGACATATACAGCATGCCATATGGCCATGTACTTTTTCCCTTGTTTGTGTACTCATTTAAGATCATGACAAGCCTCAAGGAATGGTTAACAAAACATGTGACTAAGTCACATGACATGTGATACTTATCTTTGGATAGAACTCTAGCACCATAGCTTGGGACCCACATGGCATGTAACCTCATATTACATGATTTGTATCAACGATTTTTTAAGATTCCCAATTATGGTTTCTACAATTCTTTGAGTTTATAATACCTTCAATCCTATAACTGGATCACTAGAATATATGTATCCAAGCCATGAAAAGTCACACAATAATTTAACAATAGGATCTGGCAACTCGATTCATTTGGAAATTGTCCTCATTCATTGTTCTTCATTTCATGATAAAGAAGGAGAAAATGGGAATCCAAAACCATCAAATCCAAATCCACATACACCATCACACCACAGTCTTTTTGTTTTGATCATGTATCTATGATATCAAATCATTGTGCCCTAAAATGAGTGTGCAATGGTCGATTCAATGGGATATATTGTACTACAGGCCAAATAAAGAATGTTCGCACTGAATGAGGAATTGTGGGAGAAATGAAAACGACAAACATGAAGAATAATCCTTGTAAAATTCTTGTGTTAGCCTCAATACATCTCGGTTAAAATAAAAATTAAGAAACAATAATCACATTGAAATTATACTAATAAAATTACCATAATAAAACTCATCCCACAATACTCATGATTCATCATTCAATCTATTAGTCAATTGATTTGAGTTCATTATATAAATTATGAATGATGAAAGAATACAACCAAAAAAATCTTACAAATAGTTTAGATCATCATTGAAAAAGAATGATTTCATTGACATCATTGATGGTATCCTCCAACTCTATTGGAACAATGATCCATGATATGGTCTTAATTTGTCATCGTTAACCAAGAAACCACTCAAATAGTCATCAGAATCTCCAGGGATTGAGTGAACAACCCTGAAGAAATCTCATAACTATAAATTTAATTTAAAAAAATACATTCTATCAAAAACTAAATAAAATAAATTATTTACTTAATTTATTTCATTAATTTACCCCAATGATGAATTTTTCACCAACAACCCCCACCAACAATTTTTATGTTGCATATAGGGTAAAACTCACATTATGAACTAAACAGTGCCATCATATTTCTGATCTCGGGCCCCATTTGGGAGTTATTAGAACTTTTTAATAATTTTTTGTGTGCATTTTATTTTATATATTTAATATATTTTGAACATTTATTTCTGGCACACTGGGCCTCATAATCTGACGCTGTCTCAGCACATGGAATTAATAATATTAGAAATTATATCAAAAAATAATTGACAAAAAAATGAGACATTAAATTCTCCCCACCTTGGGGATTTAAATCTTGAAAAGTGAAATCAAAGGATACATAAAGTGTTGTGGGTACTGAACACAAATATGAGCCTCCTGCTCCCATGGGATCTCCTAAATATTAGAAAACTCCCACCGGACATGCACTAAAGTAAATGATTTTCCACAAAGGATCTTCTATTACTGATCATCGATCTCGATTAATTAATCAAAAAATATTTCTCTATCCTTGATTTCCACCTCACCCCAGTTGATAACATGTGACATTTTGTGCACATACCTTCTCAACTACAAAACATGGAAGACATCGTGTACCCAATACAACTATGGAAATAAAGCGAAGCAGTATTACCCCTCACTGAATCTACATTGTATCTGAAAGGGACCAATTAATATTCAAGATAACATTCCACCGAAGACAAATATACTCAATCCATGTCAATGTGAGACTCTCCAGAATACATGGTCTCCCTCTTCAAAATCTAGAGGTATCTTTCATTGGTTTTTATAAGACTTATGATGGATCAATGTATTCCTCATCCCCTCCTAGATGATCAGCACATACCCTGATTTAGTTCTCACAAACATCAATCCATTGAGTATTAACTCTCTTGGATCATTCCAACAAAGTGTCGGTCTACAAGGTTGCACTTAAAAAGCCTCGAATAGTTCCTTACCAATAGTTGAACTATAGAATTTTCGTATGAAAACTCCTCAAAGGGTAGGTGATCATCCCAACTACGACCAAAGTCAATATGAAATCCCACAACATGTCCTCTAGGAACTGTAAGGTCCACTCTACCTGGTTATCCTTATATGGGTGAAATGATGTTCCCAAGGACAACTGAGTCCCCAAAGACTCATACACACCCCTCCATAAACAAAACATGATTTGATCATCATGGTTAGAGATGATAGTTAATGTAACTCCATGGATTTGGATTATCCTCTATACGTAGAGCCTCCCCAAGCTCTGTACTAAAATCTACTCTCAAATGGCTAGGAAGTGGGTTGACATGGTGAGCTAATCTATGATCATCTAGATGGAATCATGTCACCTAGATTTATACACTATTCTCTTCATGAAGTCCATTTAACTCCCTTCCCATTTCAATTATGGAACCTTAAGGGGTTGTTTTAAACCCATTGGAACCTAGTGCTCATCCCCCACACACTGAAAAGTGGGGCATCAATTAAAAAACTCTACAACTCCTTTCTGTATACCTGGAAATAGAAATTGATATCAGAGTACCTAGAACCTATATTTCACACCCGGATATACCACCAAATGGGATGTATGAAAGTCAGTCAACACATCCACTTATAACTTCAAAGGTACCAACATTCATCATTTGAAACGGAAAACATGCTCCCCACCTTCCAAATATCCATCAATGACATGTCTAGTGGATATCAAAGTATATAAGGTATCATAGTTATTATATCATCATTGATCATCCCATTCATGATGTAGAAGAAATGGGGTAATAACCAAAAAAAGAATATATGAAGCAATACCCATTTTCATGAAGGATAAATGCAATGAGGCTAATTGCCCTCATGCCTTGACTAGTAACTAAAAACAGGCCCTCATAATTAGAGAATATGCCACCGGATTCCCCTTTCAAGGAGTATAAAAAATCTCATTATCATAGTTCTATAGGTAATCTACCCATTTCCACTATCTCAAGATAAGTCCCTTATGAGAGAATATATACTTATGACTCTTGGGGTCTGAGTAAAAAAAATAAACTACCTTCCAATTTGGTAGTGTCGCCACATATTCAATGTGAATATTACCACTAATAACTCAAGATCATGGGTTGCATAGTCCTTTTCATGTGGTTTCAACTAACATGAACTATATAAGATAATCGACATCATATATATTAGAACACAAACTAGTCTGGTCCTTGATACATCGAAGAACACTACATACCGGACATTCTCCTCTAGGAATATCATGATGGGAGCACTCGTCAACCTATTTCGTAGGTCATGAACTCTTTTTTGGAACCATTCCATCGACATAAAAGCTACCCCTTTTGGGTCAAAGTTATCAAGGGAACCTGCACTCTTGAGAAGTTGGGTACAAAATTCTAATATTACCTAATTGTCCCAAGAAAAACATGCACCTTGGTAACACTATTAGGTGGCTCATGAGAAATAACTACCTTATCATTTGTTGGATCCACTGCAACTCTAGCCTCTGAGATGAAATGTCCAAGAAAGTATACCTATCTAATCCAAAACTAATACATTGAGAGATTCCCCTAAAGCCAGTTCTCTCAGAGTATGACCAAAACCATCCTCAAGTGTCTCACTTGATCCTCCTTTAAGAGGTATTTGAAACTCATTAGTTGATACTTATTATTCATATTCACCTCATTAAAGTTCTAATAATCTACACATAACATCAATCCCTTATCCTCCTTCTCAAGAAACAACACTAGGGATTCAAAGGGGTAAATTCTAGGACTCACAAATCCTTTTTCATACAAGTCCTAGAAGTACACTTTCATCTCTTGAAGTTCTATGGGATCCATCTGATATGTTTATGTAGATATTTGTATCATCCCAAAATTAAAGTTGAGGAAAAATTCTATCTCTTAGAAGGGATTTAAGCTATTAAGTCCTGAGGAAATAAGTCCTCGTACTCTGTCACCACTTCAGGAAACTAAAATCCCAAATCATCCACTGATCCAACAATCAAGTTGGATAACTGGTGAGTAATCAACTAAAATCTCCTATGTGTGATCACATCCTTCTTTGAAAAGGAATTATTTTCAAACATAAAAGAAAAACTCATTTCATTACTATGGAAACTCAAAATCCTTCACTGAAAATATTCAACAAAAGGAATGAACTGTGGATAGATGATCCATTCCTAAGATAATGATTTAAGTTCAAATTATGACAATGTAGAGAACCCATAGAAAAATTTCACCACTATGCTTTAGATATAACATTCAGTACAGTTACTCTTTCACTGAGTCACCGCATGTCAGTGTATTTAATCTCAAGGGTCCATCCAATGGATCATAAAAAATCTCTATGTCTCCAACCAAATTAGTGGAAAGGAGGGAATGACTAACACATGTGTCTATCAATGCATCACCTAAAGTAGAAAACAAATAGTTCATACCTCACATAATCCCTTGAGTATCAGTATCATAGGCCTCCATAGCTTGCAATAGGCCACTTACCTATCCACCAACTCCTTGAGAATAGTGTAGACCACCTAGGGGTGGTGATAATAGGTCAAACTTCTGATGAACTCCTACTACCCTGCTAGCACCTATTCTATGCCCAAAGCCATATGGACCATCCTGCTCCTACCTCTATCTCTATCTCAGTGGTCCCTTGACTATCTCTTGATCAGTTGTATGATGGTTCAGACAATACTAATCTAGATGTCCCCGATTATCTCAAAAGAAACACCACCTCTCCCATGGCTAATTCAATCCTCCTTGGGAGACCTGCATTATTTTCCTTGAATCCTAGGATCTCTTCCTGAAGATTCTATCATTCTTGTAACCTTGGGACATCCATAGACTGCCTACCACCAATGACTTAGTTATTGGGTTTCCACTACTAGCTCCCACTACTGGTGTATGCTCTTCTAGGAATCTCTCCACCACCAAGTCTCTCCCAACCACCCATCCATAGGTAGGAACACAAATGGATACTAATGAAGACATTATGTATCATCGAAACCCCTACTCAGAGGAATGAGATCTTAATAACTGGCCCTACACAACATCCATGGATTAATGTGAGAGAACAGTAAACCTTATTGAGTACTCTATAATGGCTATACTACACTGATGCTGATGCCAAATATCATGTATGTGTACTAATCACAATGTGGTTAGACTGAACTCCTATATGAAGATAACCTCAAATTACGACATGGAGAGAGTTTTCTCTTCAAATGACTGGGTGAATAAGCTCCATCGTCTCCCAATAGAGCTCTATAGAAGACTCACTGAAAGGAACACCATCTGATCTATCACTATCCCCACAAGGAGGAAAACACATGTGGATTCCACTAACTGGTTCTCAGCCACATGGGGGTCTAGCTCACCTAGAAACCTAGAAGGCCACTTCATATGAAACTTGAACAATTCACTCAACCTGTGTGCATACTCATATGGTACTTCAATCACTAGGTACTACTCAATAGGTGGGTGTATAGCTGGTAAACCACCCAAGAGGTTATATCTCTAGTATATTCCCCTGTATCGATGCCTCTTCACTAGGCGGATCATCTGTGTGATCATCCTGTGGAATCCTAGTTGGAAGGATGTGTTGAGGGATCCTAAAATTGAAAAACACGTACCATTATCTAAAGAGTATATATCAGGATATGTCTCAAGAAGGACCTAGAAAACACAACCATTCATATATGATGCATTTACCAAAACATTTCCCTAAAACCAATATTTACATGTATCATGTTGAATGGAATGTGATCAGAGTATTGGTGTACGGATAGGATACCCACCACACCAAAACTGTAGTCCCTATCCTAAAATATGAACTCAAAACACTAAACACTATTTCCCCAAAGAAAACAAACTGACTCTGGTCCTAAGGTAGAACATATTTCCTTAACATCACTTTGTAATGACCCAACCCACCAAGGTCCGACCTCTAACTACACCATGTCCACCTCTAATTGGCTATGGGCTCGAAACCATTGCCGAGTAGGCATATCCCATACTTGAGATGAATTATCCAAAATGATCATGTAAAAACCCACGCATCCGCAATCACACACAATGATGAAATGTAAAATGACTGAAACAATTCAAGAAGACATCTAAGACCCAACAAATAAGTATGATAGAAAAGTACTAAAAGTGGAAAAAGTTCTAAATACAATCCCTATAAAAAATATAGATTTTTACCTACTCTAAGGGATAGAAATAAAGTCAAATATAATCTTTTGGTAAATCACCTCATTCTGACAACATTCATTTATGCTCCACATGCTCCCTATCCTTGATAAACATCGCCAAAGGGGTTGTCATCTACATATGACATGACATGTGTTGGAAATTCCAATGCAGATGTGAGTATAACAATACTCAATAAGAAACCATAGAAACACTCGTAGAACCAATTATAGTCAACTAAATACAATATATAAAAATCATTGTATAACAAAAACACCCAGATATACTCAGGAAATACCCCATACCACTAAGAATTCATAACCAGCTATCAGCTACAGTATTATGCTCAAATTAATTCTCATTTCATAAGAGTCCACTCCATTAGAAATTATATCACTGGAGACACACTATAGTAACCAATTAATTACATATATTGATATTACTTGAAAATTTAATTATATTATTACAACATATAACAAAACCATGACATGACCGTATAGGTATTGTGTCTTTAGAAACTAGGAAACATAAACAACTCGTTCATAAAACATCCACAGTGTCTCTTGTATATTTAATGATAACTAGAATCCTTTTGTGAATATAAAAATTAATACCATTATTCATGGCATGGGGAAAGAAAAATATAAAAGGGATAGATCAAATGATCAGTGAGGGTAATCAATGGAAATATCAATCATATAATATTCATAATAATTAAACATTTGAAAATATTATCCTGCATATAGAAGATCACAATATCATGTCATGGGATAAATCATAAAAGTTAAATGTAATCCCAATAGTCAAAAAATAAGACATGAACCTTTTTGGAATACACACATAAGCATATAAAATCATTTCATGTTAGTCATGGATCATTTCCAATACCATCATAGCGGACAAATTCCATTACTGAACAAAGTTCACTCCTCGTTTCAGCCCTGTATCACTGACCTAGATTTACTAGTCATTCTAGCCATCTCTATTTCATGATTTATAAATCATTACCTAATGCATTGTAGGGAGATATAGGTCACACCCATCTCATAATGAAATCATACATACATTTTCCATAAAAACATAAATCATTAATCATAGCCTAAACCATGAAATGAGATGAGGTTCTTAAACATCATTTCATCGTAACATAATCCATATAAGATAAATGAACTTCATAGAAATAATTACATCATAAAAAAATTCAAATAAAATTAATAATAGGGATAGAAGAAAAACCTTGTATCATCTTTTATGGAAAATAATTTTGATAAAACAGTTGATCTTAATTCTTGAGGAAAAAACCATTTCTTCTTAAAAACGATTTCTTTTCTCAAAATTTCATTAATTTTTTAAAAAAAATTAATTCAAAATAAACATGAAATATTTTAAATATGATTCATAGAAAAAATGCATTATAAACTTGTAAAAATACATTTATTTCATATAAGTTAAAAAACATCCTCCTCATACTTTTGTTGGAGAAGTCCAAAAGTAACCCATATGGTAAAAGAAAGAAAGAATCCTTCCAAACCATGTAGTTAAAGTAAACAATTGGTGAAAATGACTTCAATCATATATATAATAATTGAAAAAAATTTTATGAAAACATATATAGAAAAAATTAACATGGATGATAAATATAGCCCAGTAAATACTTATGAATAAACAATATATGATAATAATGAGATTATAAAAGTATCCCTTACCTTATGTCCAATTTGCTTCGTATGTAACAAAAAACATCTGTATAATGATTTAATTAATTTTAATGATTTATTACATAATCATAATCACTTTTATAATAAAATTTATGATAATATTTTTATCTTTTTGTTAGTAACATTTCATTGTGACTCGTTATTTTGTTATTAACTTCTTTATGTTCTTATGTATTTTTTGTCAGATAAGTCCTTCTTCATCTTATTAGATTATAGTAATATCACATAAATAATTATATTAGTATAATATACATCATATTTATTTATTAAATTAATTTATATAATAATGTTTTAACAAATATTATGTAGAACTAATCACATCGTACCGTGGAGTTGGTAAGCCGTACGTACGCATGAGCGATGATATTGTTACCATAATTGTTGAATAGTATTGAAGTGGATGGTGTATAGTATCTCATAATTAGTATCATATTACAATATTCATATATATTTATTATTTCTACCATTATAACCATCCATGTATGGTTGTGGTGAAACATAGATTACACCACAACGTGGAAATGATAAGTCATACGCACGTATGCGCGGTGATTTCATTTTTTGTAGGATAGATGAAAGGTGAAATTGGGTTTATAATAACATATTAGTATATGAGTGATAATAATGTTATTACATTATAATGAAACAACTAAAAAATATGAAGCGATTGAAGAATGAAATTTTCAAGAATCGGTAGAAGAGATTACCTCTTCCTCGACATGCCTCCTTTAAATTTCTTCTTAGGGAACTATAGTTGGTATTTCGCGAAGAAAATCCCCTCTAAAATTTTACTAGGGATGTTGAGAAGGTAAATTTTCACAGTTTGGATGATCTTGAAGGCTCAAAATAGTGTTAATAGTGGAGGTAGGATGTGCCCTTTTATAAGAGAGTAGAGGTGTACTTTAGGAAACTCTCAAAATATTAATTTAATGTAAATTAAATTTTGATTAAAATTAGTCCAAATATTATTTAATTCAAAGATAAGATGATGGTGGTTCAAGTACAAATAATTTAATAATTTTTACACATTTTTTGAATATTTTTTTTCTATATGATTTTGGTTTAAAATTCATTTTATCCCTTTTAATCTTACCATGATAACATGTTATTTAAACATTGTGGGTTAATGTAATTACCAAATAATGTCAAAATAACCCAAAAATTTTTTTTGACTTATTTTGAATTATATTAACCATTTTTATGAATCTTATATTATTATGAATTTAATGTCATTTAATAAATTATTTTATGTTTTAAGTAATGAATTATGTAAATTATGGACACTATTCATATTGGACTTTTTAAAAAAATCATAAAAAGCTAATTCATTTGAACCAATGGCATTAAATCATCCCATTAATTTTAATATAATACAAAAAATTCGTGGATGGCATAAAAAGTTTCAAATAATATTTATTATAATATTTATAAATTCATTTACTTGAATTTCTCTTTAATGAGGAAATCACAACATCATAATTGTGTCTTAAATAAATATATGTATCTAATGTTTAAATATTATAAATAAAATTACATGATGTAGGAAAACTTTTTTTATTTCAAATTACTATTTTTTGACATAGATATCAGTTATATAACTCAATATTAAAATTGATTTAGTAAAAGATATATGTTTATGTTATAATTTTCATTACTTTAAATTCATTCTTTTAAAATGTCATTTTCACATAAAAGTTAATCCATGGGGTCCCAAAATAGCCCTAAGGATTACCATGGTCAGAAATATCTAATCCAATAGGATTAAGAATCGTTTTAGGGTATTTTATTAATATTAAATTATCATTTTTACCCTTATTTACCAGATTTACCATTTAATCATGGTAAATAAAATTATTACAGAAGTTACTATTCATAATGTCTAAAAATAAAAAATACATATTCACACAAATTGGAACTTATGATTCCAAATATGGAATCGATTTTTCAAAATTCAAAACAGAGAATTTGGAGTAATTAATTTTAAATTATTCCCGTTGTTGAAATGAGAAAATGGGTTTTAAAAGTTAAAACATTGCAAAAGATTGAAATGTTTTTACATATGAAATCAATGTAAAATTAAGGATAATGACATAAATTATTTTAAATTCTAAAAATATATTCTATTTATACTTTAAAACCATTATGTATTATATTTTAACCATATAAATTATCTCAAGGAAAAAAGTTTTTTTAATTAAAATTTAGCATATTTTTACTATTCATCAAAACATGAATGTTATCAAAAAAATATTATAAATTTATCCAATTTAAATGATTATATCCATATTTATAATAACATGTTTATTTTTTCATAAATAAATTATTAATGTGTTAAAATCCTAATTCAAAATGGGTTCCCCATTCAAATGTGTAAAAATTAACCTTTTGGAAAAAGGTTTTTATACATAAAATAGGGTTTTATTCATAACCTATTTTTAAAATATCCATTTTATGAATATAAAAAAATTATTAAGTATATAATACATATATATCTCATTAATTTTATTTCCAAAAGTAATTTACTGAAAAAAACAAATATCTAATTAATTTATATTTTTCATAAGTAATTAAAAGCAAATGAATTCATAATGCATTTTTATATGTTAGTTATAATTATTTACTCTAGCCTAACAGATAGTATATAATAGTTTTTTTATATTAAGGGCATCTCAGAATTTTTTTAAACTAATGATTGTGTGAAAAGAAAGATACTGAAAAGATTAAATTATTTAAAGAAAATATTTCATAATAACATCTGCATGTTACATTCTACCCAAAATAAACTGATTTGTTTTCTCGAAATTCATCACCTGTAATGAAAAATACAAGGATACCTCTACCTCATCTTATCCTCAGTTTCCCATGTAGCTTTTTCAAAATGGTTGTTCCTCTAAAAAAATTTAACCAAGTGAGTGGAATTATTTTGTTAAAATTTTCCATTACGATCTAGAATCTCTATCAGTTGTTCTTCATAAGAAAGATCTTGATCCAATGGTATGACTTATGAGCATAATAAATGTGAAGGATTGGGTATGTACATTCTCTGAAGAGATACAATGAACACATCATGAACTTGAGAGAGATTTTGTGGTAGTTCCAATCAGTAATCTACCTTCCCAACACTATCTAGTATTTCTAAAGGATCAATATACCTTGGGCTCAACTTGACCTTATTTAAAAATATCATTATTCTCTTCCATGGAGATTTTCATAAGAACACCTTATCACCCACTACAAACTCTTGGTCTTTTCTTCGATTGCAGCATGAATTTTTTGTCGACTCTGAGCTGCTCTTATGTGTTGTTGGATAGATCTGACCGTTTCTTCCATTTCATCAACAAGATCAGGTTCCAGTAGATTTCCTCCCCCAAATTCATTTTATTATGATAGAGTTCTGAAATTATTTTCATATAGGGATTCAAAAAGTGCCATCTGAATACTGGATTGAAAGCTATTATTGTAGGGAAATTCTATCAATAGTAGGTGTTGATCCCAACCACCTTTAAAATCAATAGGGAAATCTCTTAACATGTCTTCCAGAGTTTTAATTGTCCTCTCATACTAACTGTCTCTCTAAGGATGATAAGAATTTATGAAACATAACATTGTATCCAGATCATGTTGAAGGCTTCTCCAGAACAATAAGGTAAACCTTGGATCCTGATCATATATAATGTAATGTGGTACTCCATGCAAAATTACCACTTCCTTTACATATATGATGGAATGCTGATCAAGAGATAAATCATATCTAATAGAAATGAAGTGTTCCAACTTCGTATGATGATCATCTAAAACCCAGATAAGAATTATTGCGTTTGGATGTTTTGGGATTTCTGATGACAAAGTCCATAGTGGTGTTTTCCCATTTCAATCCAAGTATGGTTTATGGTTGTAACATCCCTTTATACTTCTGACTCTTAGCCTTAACATACTAAAAAACCAAGTATATAAAGACATATTCAACAACATATTTTTTTAGGCCATCCCACAATATTTACTCTTTTTGGTCCCTGTGCATCTTTGTGCTTCCAGGGTGAATAGAGAATGAAGAACTATAAGCCTCATCCAATAACTCCATTAATTCTATCATAGGAGGAATAAAAAATAGGTTATAGAACATTATTATTTCATCACCATCATGTTTGAATTTAGTAACATTTCTAACCTTTTTTTGTAACTCTACATCTTCCTTAGGTTCATATTAATCTTCACTTGTATAGATGGTTGAACATTAATTTGAGAAAGATAAAATTTCTCCCCTTCTATTAAGAATTTATGATTTATCCTTTTAAAATCCATAAATTTTGGATAATTCATAATCATCATCATGGAAAATCTTGGATGGTCTTTTAGACTCAAAGAATCGTCAACCTTCTTCGCTTTCCCAAGGTGGTAATGTATTGAGCAATAATAATCATTAATCATGTCCAAACATCTTTATTGTAACATATTCATCACCTTTTTTGTGAAAATATACTTTAAACATTTATGATCAGTATAAATATCATAGATTTAACCCTAAAGATATTTCCTCCATATTTTTAATGAAAAGATAATCACAGATAACTCCAAATCATGTGTTGGGTAATTTTGTAAATGGATTTTCAATTGTTGTGAGGAATAAGATATCACCATATAATTTTTCATGAGAACACACCCCAACTCCTTCATGGATGCATCACTATATATCACAAACCTTTCACCCCTACCAGGAAGTGTGAACACAGGTGCACTTGATAAAATTATTTTGAGCACTTTCAAATTCTCTTCACATTCCTCCGTCCAAAACAAACGTAACACTTTTCAGAGTCAACATGGCGAGTGGATTAGATAATTGTGAAAAATCTTTCACAAAACGTTGATAACATCCAGAAAAACCTATAAAACATTGGATCTCAGTTATTATTGTTGTTTTCAACCATATTTTAATAACCATTGTTTTTGTTGGATCTGTAGATATGCCATCATTTGAGATTATGTGACCCAAAAATGAATCATTTTGAAGCCGAAATTCAGTATTGGAAAATTTGGAATAAATCTTATTCTTTCTTAGTGTCTTAAGTACATTTCTGAAGCGATCTTCATCCTTTTTCTTTCTCTTTGAATAGACACGAATATCATATATAAATAATACCACAAACTTATCAAGACAGTATCTAAAGAATCTATTCATTATAACCACGAAGATTTCATGGGAATTAGTAAGACCAAAAGGAATCTGTAGAGACCCAAATATTGACGTACAAGGACATTAAATTAATTTTTCTGAACACTTAATACATAACAAAAACCAACACTCAAGGATCGTAATAGTTTAGTGTCTTTGGAAACTTGGAACAAACTCTTCTAATCATTGTGAAAGATCTTAAACATCTCCCATAAAGATCTCCCCCTTTGATTTTCTCACCTAAAACTTTTCTTTATATCCTAGGGAAAATAAAACATATAAAGGGTGATCTCCAATGATCACTAAGGGTAAGCATGGAGAGAATAAAACAAACCATATACATTTCTACTTAAAAACATGAACATAATGTTTAAACATCAAAATCTTGAGCAATGACATAAAACACAACAGTACATAAGGCATAGATACATCAATCATGATAAAATAGCATGGAATAAAAACATGTAATTGTGGAAACCATTAGGAACATGATATGATTTCCATAGTAGCCAAGGATTTGCTTCCAAGACCATCTTAGTGGACAAAGTCCCTTTCTGAATCGATTTCACTCCTCGTTTTAGTCCTATAACACTGAACCAGATTAACTTACCATTCCAGCCATGTCTATCTCATGAGATATAAATATTTACCCAATTAATTGGAGAGATATATAGGTCCCAACCATATCATAATGAAATCATTCTAACATATGCCACAACATGACCATAAATCATTCATCATTACCCAAAGTATAAAATGGGTTTCATAAACATCATCCCATCATAACATAATCCATAAATAATAAAATGGATATCATTCAATCATAAGAAAAGTGAAACCATGTAAATCATAGAGAAATTAAACATGAAACATACACATATGAAATAATTCCATCTTATATTTTTTTTTATAAACACTAGGAATGAAATTTTGAGTAAAATATCCTTTATTCTTCAAAATTAATTTTCATTTAAAAAAATGACATGAAATTTTAAAATAAAAGGGTTTTGTTGAAAATAATCATGCAATATTGTATATAATGATTCACTAAAATGAGTCATTATGAAACCATAAAAATATGTTCATGCCATTTAAATTAAAAAAACATTCTCCTCGTACTTTTAAAGGAAAAGTCAAAAAGTTCCATGTGTGGTAAACAAAAGAAACATTCCTTCCATAACACAAAATAAAAGTCAAAGCGGGGTAAAAATGACTTTAAAAATGCATGGAAGAGTATTAAAAACTTTATGAAAATCATTTTATGGGCATGAATGAAAAATATAACCCCAGTAAATACTTACGAATAAACAATCTCAGATAAGAATGAGATTGGAATAATTATCCCTTACCTTACGTCTGATATGCTTCGTACGTATTTAAAGCTCCAGTATAAAGATTTAAATAATTTCATTTACTTATTAAAGAATAATATTCATTGTTATTATATCATATATGGTTCAATTATGACTTTATATTACCCGTTCTTTTGTAAATTCCATGTTAAAGCAACGTTTTGGGTAAAATCGTTTTACTTATCGTACTTGTTTAGACTTATTGTTCTTGATAATATTATTACTTATATAATTATATAATTACTTCCAGAATGTAAATCATGATTTATATATCATATATATTATGTGTATATTTATATAATAGATAGATAAATGAAATTAAATACACCATTCATGAAGACGGTAGGTCGTACGTACGCATGAACGTTGTTTTTCGTTTCCTTATTGAATTGAATGGAATTAAGTAGATGAAAAAAAAATATATATACATAAATCTAGTAGAATAATTATTTCATATATTTCATGATTACTTATTATATATACTTTATAACAATTCTTTAATTGTTAACCTGGAAAATGAATCTTATCGCGTCGTGGAGACGGTAATCCGTACGTACGCATGAGCGATGATATCATTCCCATATTTATTGAATGGAATTGGAATGGATGATATAATTTCTTATAATTCGTATGATGTTATAATAATCATATATATTTATTCTTGACACCATTATACCTATCCATGTATGGTGGTGGTGGAAAAACAGATTATATCACGACGTGGAGACGGTATTCCGTACGTACGCACTCACCGTGATTTCGTTTTTCGTAGGATGGATATAAGGTGAAATGGGGTTGTTTCATATTTATAATAATATATAAGTATATTATAGATATTTATGTTATTACTTTATAATGAAACAACTAAATAAGAAGAAGTTGAAGAATAAAGAAACTTGAAAAAATCGGTAGAAGAGATTACCTCTTCTTCAACGCACCTTCATTAAGCTTGCTCTTAAGGGACTAGAGTTGGTCTTTTGAGATGACCAGAACCTCCAAAATGTTTCTAGGGAAGTGTAAAAGATAAATGGTCAGGTTGTTTCCGATCTCCAAGTCTCAAAATAGTTTGAATAGAAGAGGGAGGTGGTGCCCTTTTTATATGGGAGGAGAGGGGCACCTTAGAAAAACATAAAATATTATTTCATAATAAAGACATATTAGGTTTTTAATATCTCAAAACTGATTTATTTAGAATTGAAGGAGGGTATGGGTATAAATCCTCTCAACCAATTGGTTTTAGACATGTCTAGGTTACTATTTCAACCTTATCGTTTAGATTTAACTCTAAGTTAAATAATTTAACTTTTACTGTGTCTTCTTATTTGTTTACACTATATGGTTAATAAAATTACTATAACAAACCAAACGAACCCCAAGTGGTTAATTATTAATATATATATCCTTATATAAGTCATTTTGCCGAAAAATATATTTTTAGTAATAAATTAACAATTAATAATATAATAGTTGTTTTAAAAACTATTTTATGTCAATTATGACACTATTTGGTACTTGTTTTTTGTGAAAATAATAATAGCATTATTAGTTTGATAAAAGTTAATTAAATCAATAAAAACATGTCATATTAACCTAGAAAATTATTTTAATTAATTAAAAGTCTAAAATTATATTTATTTATTTGGGTATTTATATCATCAGTTATGTTAATATTTCATTAATAATGTAATTACTGCATCATCATTGCGTCATAAATAAATTAAATTATTTACTGTCTAAAAATTATAAATAAAATACCATTATGTAGGAAATTTATTTATCTTTCCAATTAATATTTATAGTCGAATTTATCTTATGTATAACCCTATATTAAATATGTTTTAGTTATTAAACTTTGATTTTTACTATTTTAACTCTTTTTTATATAAAATAATAATAAGTGTGCTAATATAATCCAAGTGGACCTAAAGGGTAGTATCTTCTTCCTTAGGATGTTTTCGGTTGAATTAAACTTATCCAATACAATTAGAACATGTGTTAGGGTAATAATAAAATCATTTTTACCCTTAATTAGCCTATTTACTTTTAACCGTGGTAAATAAAAGTTAAAAGTTACTATTCACCAAAAATTATTTTTATCTTATTAAACCACATTTTATTCCTTGATATTAAGCATGTCTCTTGGATTTTCAGAATTCCACTCATAGAAGAAGTACAATTACGTTTTATGTAAGTTTGCAAAAAGCTCCTAGGAGGTAGGTAAAAGACGGTGAAAAGTTAAATTAAATTTTTATACATCTAGAATTATTATAAAATGACTCCAATGAATTACATTGAACTTATATAGGTATTATGTATCAATTTTGACATAAAATAAATAAATATTTAAATAAAAAGTCAGTTTTTAAATAGTAACGTAGTGTTTTCACTATTCATCAAAAATTGAAAGTTTTCAGAAAAATACCAAAAATTCACCCAAGGATAATTTCGATATTTCAAATCCAAAAATGAAGTCCATTTTAAAAGATAAAATTTATAAAAATATCAAAAAGTGGGTATTACTATTCATAACATCTAGTTTATATAATATTTTAATAACATATCGTTGTTTAGTGAAACTCAGTATAGCGTGCAGCAGACACTATCATGGATGGTCGCGATTGCGTGTAAAGCAAGCCTAGTCCGGTTTGCGTGTATTGCAAGATTAATTAGTTTTTTTGTATAATATAATCCAACCATATATCATTTATACATTGAATATATATATATATACACTCAATGTTGCATAGAATAACTTCTATCAAACGAACATGAAATTTTTTGTAACATGATCCAAGAATAGTGTTGTGTATATTGCACGACAATACGGTGTTGCATATAGTACAAGATAATCCTAGTGTACTGTATAATATAATACATCAAAGAAATTAAAAATAATATTTTTCATAAAATCTTGCGGTGTTACAGAATCACTTTAAATTCCTAGTGTCCATACCTTGTACAAAATGTCATATTTGATATATCCTCTATTTTAACCCTTAATTAAAGATATCCTGAATGAAGATAAATATTGGAAAAGTTTATTGAGCTCCGCGTAGTTGGTCAAATAATTCATCAATGCATAGAAGAGGGTATTTGTTCTTGATAATGATCTTGTTAAGTTCTCAATAATCAATGAAGAGTCTCATTGATCCATCTTTATTCTTAAAAAATAGAATAGGTGCTCCCCATGTTGATGCATTATGGCATATGAATCCCTTATCAAGATTTTGTTGGAGTTTCTTATTCAATTCTTTCAACTCAATTTAGATCATTCTATAATGTTTCATTGAAGTAGGCATAGCACTTGGTATGAATTCTATTGAATACTCACCTTCATAATTTGCTGGTAGAACTAGAAATTCATCTGGAAATACATCATCAAACTCTCGTATAATGGGTGTATTATTAATTGCAAGTTTCTTCCCAACTATTTGAGATTAATAACTTACATTTATTGGAATCAAGACCCATAATATGGAAAACATTTCTACATGATGGTTATATTCATCCATATATCGATAGATGATCATAGATTGATCTTGAATATGAAATTTGACTTCCTTTCATTGGAAATTGACATGATATCCATATTAAGAAATTCAATCCATGCCAAGAATCACATCAAATTCCACTATAGGAAGGATCACAATATTTTTAGGAAGAACTTTCCCTCAAGCTTCAATATGAGAATAATTCTATACTTTTGATGTGACTGTTGTGCTATTAAGAGTTTTCACAACTAAATAAACATTTAATTGTTCAGGTAATATGAAGATAACCTTAGAAAATTCATTATGAATAAAATTGTGGGTGGATAAAGAATCCAATAAAACATTTACTACATCAGAGTGGATGTTAAGTGTACCTTTCACAAATTCATTATCATACTCCACATCACCGATATTAATTTCATATGAAATTACCTTTCCTTTTTCCTTAAGAGTTTGTTGACGTCGATCATCATTAATAACCCATGCATTAGAGAATTGATTGGAATAATTCTCCATTTCCATTCATTTGTAATATTGATGTATAGGAGGTGAATTCTGTGTAGCCTTTTCTTTGTCTCATCATTAGAAATATTGTTTCTATCACTTTAGCATTCAATATCTCGGTGAACTTTTTTACATAGTTTAAATATTTACTAGTCCCTTTAAGAAAATTCCCTCTATGTTTCTTTCCACACTTTGATAATAAGGTAAAACTCATATTATTTTCAGTTTAGTCTATAGTTTTTGCATTGAATTCCATTTTCCTCTTCTTATCAAACCCATATGACTGACGTGTTACTCTAATCTCCATCTCTAACTTGAGAGCACATTGGAAATTTTTGTCATATATATTGAAGTCCCTTATGAATAATTCCCATTGGAGTCTTGGTTTTATGCCACTAAAGAATCAATCAATCATAATCAAGTGTTGGATAATAATTCAAGAATCATACCTTGCAAGTATTGTAAAATTTTGTTTGTAGGTACCAATGGATTCATCATCAGTTTGCTTAAGTTCAAGGAACTCTTTATCCACCGTTGTTCGAAGAATATGAGGAATGTACTCCTTGAAAATTAATTTCTTGAACTCATCCCATTCCATGGAATCAATTTCATCTCTTTTCCTCATAATCTTGATATGATTCTATCATTGATCAGCTTAACCTTCCAAATGATATACTGGTAAGATGAAGTTATCCTGTTCAGAACATTGTATAACTAAAAATATCATTTCAGTGGTACTAATCATTGTTCAGCCCCAAAATGATCAAGAGACATGCTGAATGAAGGTGGGAATTTCCTCATGAAGGGTTCAATAGAATGTCTCTCCATCTTTTTATTGTTTGGAAGTCCAGAATGATTCATAGCTTGAGAAATTTTTGTGAGCATGGCTTTAATAGTTTTAATTCCACCCCCCTTAATATTTGGTTTCTCAGGGGGGGGGGGAATAATTTCATTGTGTATCACATTCATCACTAACGCGGTTCCTTCAGGATCTATCATTTTACTAAAACCAAGATGAATTGTGTGAGAAACACTAATCATAACGGGATAACCACATAATCACAAATAAAATTTAAATTTAAGACACTTTAGGTTTTATCAGATATTATTCATGTTTATTTCTAAACACTAGGATTGTATCCTATACATAGACATATCCTTAAGGCTTTATCATCCTAGTTTCCAAAGGTTAACTATACCTTTCCTCTAATTCAAACTGTAGAAACCCATTCTTTACATACATTGATGTTACTTAATAATTGAAGCATATTATGAAAGAATATAAAAAAACCATGATAGGACCACATATGTATCGTGTCTTTAGAAACTAGGAAGCATAAACAAATGGTTTATAAAACATCTACATTGTCTCCTGTTTATTTCATCATAACTAGACTGCTTTTAGCATATCCTACTTAATACCTATATTCATGACCTGGGGAAAAGAAAAATATAAAAGGGTGAGCACAAATTCTTAGTAAGTGTAAAAAAAGGAAATATCAATCATATCATATTCATATAAATATAAAATTTGAAAATCATATCCTGCATATAAAAGATCACAATATCATGTCACAAGATAAATCATAAAAGTGAAATGTAATCCCAATACTAAAAACATTAGACATGAAACCATACATAATATGAACATAATCATAGAAAATCATTTCATATTAGTCAAGGATCATCGTCAAGACTATCATAATGGACAAAGTCCATTACTGAACCAAGTTCACTCCTCGTTCTAGTCCTGTATCACTGACCCAAATTTTCTTGTCATTCATGCCATGTCTATCTAATGAGATATAAATGATTACCCAATTAATTAGAGGGAGATATAGGTCCCACCCATCTCATAATGAAATCATTCTTACACGTGCAACAAAATCATAAATAATTAATCATAGCATAACCCATGAAATAAAACAAGGTACATAAACATAATTTCATCATAACATAATCCATATAAGATAAATGGACTTCATAAAAATAATTCCATTAAAAAAATAATCAAATAAAATTATTAATAGGGATAGAAACACACCCTTATTTTATCTTATATGGAAAATAATTTTGATAAAACACTTGATAGTAATTCGTAACAAAAATACCCTTTCTTCTTAAAAAACATTTTAGTTTCTAAAAATGTCATACAATTTCAAAAGAATAAAATTTCATTGAAAATAAACATGAAATATTGTAAAGGAAGCTTCATGGAAATAATGAATTATGAATTTTTAAAAATCTATTTCTGTCATTTAAGTAAAAAAATCATTCCCCTCATACTTTTTTCAGACAAGTAAAAAAACAACCTATATGGTAAACGAAAGAAAGATTTCTTCCAAACCATGTAGTAAAAGTTATGAATGGGTAAAAATTAATCTAAACATATATATAAGATTATAAAAACTTTTATGAATTTTTTTTAGAAAACATGGACAAGGATGAAAAATATACACCATTAACTACTAATGAATAAACAATCTCAGATAATAATGAGATTGAAAAATTATCCCTTACATTAGGTCCAATATGCTTCATATGTATCCAAACCTCCTATATAAAGAATTTAATAATGTTTTTTGATTTATTCCAGAATCATAATCATTTTTATGATAACATTTATTATCCTATTTTCATCCATTTGTTAGTAACATTTCATTATTACTCGTTATTTAGTTATTAACTACTTAATGTTCTTATGTATGTTTTTTCAGACAAGATTTTATTCCTATTTGTAGGTAATAGTTATATAATTTACATCATATTATTAGTATAATATATATCATATTTATTCAGTCAATTCATTTATATAATCACGATTAAATAAAAATTATGTAGAATGAATCACATCACACTGTGGAGACAGTAAGTGGTATGTACGCACGAGCGACGATATCGTTCCCATAATCGTTGAAGGGTATTGAAGTGGATGGTGTACAGTATATCAGGATTAGTATGATGTTACAATAATCATATATAGCTTTTATTTCCACCATTATACCCATCCAAGTATGGTGGTGGTGAAAAATAGATTACACCACGGCGTAGTGATGGTAAGTCGTACGTACGCACATACAGTGATTTTGTTTTTGGTTGGATGGATATAAGGTGAAATAGGGTTTATAATAACATATAATTATATTAGTGTTACTGATGTTATTAATTAATAATTAAATCACTAAAGAAGAATAAGTATAAGATGAATGAAATTTGAAAGAATCGGTAGAAGAGATTACCTCTTCCTCGACGTGTGTCCTTTAAATTTCCTATTAGGGAACTAGAGTTGGTCTTTTGAGAAGACCAACACCTATAAAATGTAACTATGGAAGTTTAGAAAAAAAATGTTCAGGGTGTTTTCAATCATGAATCCTAAAAATGGAGTTAAGAAGAGAGGGATGATGGGATCTTTTATAAGAGAGGAGAGTGGCACTTTGGAAAACACTCCAAATATAAAATTATTATAAATTCAATTTCAATTAAAAATTGTCCAAAATTTATTTAATTCTAATATAAGATTTTTTGGGTTCTAATACCCATGATAAAATAATTCTTACACATGTTTTGAATTTTTTTATCCTTATCTTTGAGGTTTAACCATTATTTTACCCTTTTTAATCGTAACATGATATCATGTTTTGTACACATTGGGGGTTAATGTAATTTCCATATCATGTCAAAAGACCAAAAAAATATTTGTGACATATTTGGATTTATATTAACTATTTGGATGAATCATATTTTTTTAGAAATTTAATATCATTTAATAAACTATTATATGTTTTAAGTTATGAAATATGTCAATTTGTGACACTATTCATACATGACTTTTTATAAAATTCATAACAACCTGATTACATAAAAAAAGAGGCATTAAATAACCCCAAGTATGTTAATTTAATCTAAAAAATCATGTATGGCATGAAAATGTTAAAATTAAATTTATTTTAATATTTAAAAATTCATTTATTTGAATAATTCATTATGAGGTAATCACTACATCATAATTGTTTCATAAATAAATATATTTATCTAATGTATAGAAATTACAAATAAAATATCATGATGTAGTAAATCCATTTTGTTTTATAATTCCAATATATAGACATAGATATCAATTATATAACCCTATATTAATATCAATTTATTAAAATATATTTGTTTATGTTATAATTATCTTTTCATTAAATTAATTCTTATAAAATGACATTTTCACATCCATGTAAATCCATGGGGTCCCAAAATCGAACCATGGATTCCCATGGTTAGATATATTTCATCCAATATGATTTTGACACGTTTTAGGGTAGTTTTATACTATTAAATTATTTTTTTACCCTTATTTACCAGATTTACCATTTAACCATGGTAAATAAAATAATTACTAAAGTTACTATTCATAATGTCCAAAAATAAAAGGTACCTATTCACAAAATTTGGATATTATGATTCCAAATATGGAATCCATTTTTTCAAATACAAAACACATAAGTTTCAGTAATTAATTTAAAATTATTCCCGTTGTTGAAATGAGAAAACTGGTTTTAGAAGTATAAATATTGAAAAAGATTGAGATGTTTTTACCTATGAATTCAATGTAAAATTAATGGAAATGACATAAATTATATTAAATAGAAAAAATATATTATATTTACACTTTAAAACCATCAAATATTATAATTTAACCTTATAAATTATCTCGATTGAAAAAAGTTGTTTTTAATTAAAATTTAACTTATTTTTACTATTCATCAAAACAAGAATGTTATCAGAAAAATATGAGAAATTTATCCAAAGTAAATTTTTATATCCCAATTCAAAATAACATATATATGTATTTTTTTATTAATTATTACACTATTAAAATCTTAATTTAAAATGGGTTCTCCATTCAATGGTGTTAAAATTAACCTTTAAAAAGGTTCTTATACATAAAATAGAGTTTTATTCATACCCTACGACTAAAATATCCATTGGATGAATATAAAAAATATTATATTCAGTATTTAACACATATATATCTCATTAATTTCATTACCAAAAGCAATTTACTCAAAAAATACAAATATCTAATTGATTTATATTTTTCATAAGTAATTAATCGCCAATTAATTCATAATGCATTTTTCTAAGTTAGTTATAATTATTCCTATTAACCTAATGGCTGGTCTATAATGGTAATTTTATATTATGGGAATCTCACATTTTGGTTAAACTCGTGACTTTGTGAAAAGCAAGATACTGAAGAATAGATATAATTTAAAGGTAATATTTCATAAAAACATTCGGGTGTTACACACTCTTTGAAGAGGTATTGATCACTGTGACCTACCCAAGAAAGCTAATTGTTCTAAGAACACCCTAATATATAGATTGAGGGTCACACCCAGAACAGATGGGGGCATCATGTATTCAATCTAGATCAACGCACTATATATTGGATCACCTTTAGATGATACCAAAAACCATAATAATATGACCTAATGGATGGAGGATCAACTCCGTGATTAGGGAGGTCTCACCACTTCCAAAAACCCTACCTATAGAACAAAGTATGAAAGAGGATCACACTATGGTCTCACAAAGGGACATCATACATCTTACTGACACTCAACCTTTAGAGGGGATCACAATCCTACAATGTGGATGTAATGTATCACTTTACACTTAATGGAATTTACCAAGGGAACATGCTAATCATAGACTAGTCCAAACAAATAAAACGAATAGATAAAAACTATTTTAGAGGCGGTACATGGTATGTACCATTGCGTACACTATGTTTCCATCCATCCCCATGTCTGTAAATATGGAGGATCCTCACATGACATATAAGTATCCATACAAACATAGTGTAGAAGAAGTACCTAGCATGTAGAGACACATGTTATATACACCATGATTCCTAGCTGGGTTTGTGTATAGTGGTCATGGCTATGCATCAGCTCGTGTACAACATGTCTTGTATGCCTCTACGTACATGACATGCCATATGGTTGTGTACTTTATCCCATTTCCATGTACTTCTAGAAGTACATTTCAAGCCCCACAGAAGGTGTTACTGAGTGTGTGATCGAGTGACATGGAGTTTGATACAAAACATTGGCCGAAAACCTAGCACCATAACGAAGGGGACTATACGACATGTAACTTCATATTACACGCCATGTATCATGTATTTTTTTCAAATTATCAGATCTGGTTTCCATATAGTCATTCATTAGACCAACAATCCATTCGAAAACTGGCTCATCATAAAATATAGATCTAATCCATGAAGAGTTATGGCATCACCGAAATACAATATATGGCCCTTAGAATCGTTCAGAAATTTGACTCATTCGTCACAAATAATTTTGCATAGAAGAACATGATATTGGGTATCCAAAACCATCTATTTTATACTTCTTCTATCATAGAATTGTCTTCAGGTCGTTCCAGTCCAAGATCTATGATATAGGATTGTTGAGCCAAGAAACGAGTGTTAAACGATTGATACATTGGGATATGTCAAACCATGGACCACATGAAGAACACATGCGATGAATGATCAATCAAGGGAGAAATGAACAACCAAAAACATAAGGAACAATCCTCAACCAATGTTCATATTGGTATCAATCCTTCATCGTTATAATAACAATGAAGAATCAATAATCACAAATAAATTTTCCAAAAAAAACCTGTAACAAAAAACATCTCGCAATATATAGGATCTGTGAATCAATCTGTTTGATGATTTATTTGTGTTCATCATATAATTTAAGAATTGTGAAAGAATAAAATCAAAAAAAACATCCATCTATGAGTTTTAATTGATCACTGATGAATAATGATTGTTTTCATCTTTAACGAGATCCTCTAACTCCATTGGTGAAAAAATATAGGATTTGGTCTCAATCCATCATTTGTTCACCAAGAAATCCCACCAATAGTCATATTAATCACCAGGGTTAGAGCAGCCAGCCTTGAAGAAATCCTATACCTGTACATTTAAAGGAAAAAAGGTCACTATATAAAAAACTATGAAATTTTTTTAACTATTTCATTTATTTCATTCATTTATTTCCATGATATGTTTTTACAAATGGCCCATGCTGATAAAGGTTATGTCACATTTAGTGTAAAAATCATTTTTTGAACTCAATAGTGCCCTTACATTTCTGATCTGGGCCCCCATTTGAGAGTTATTCTACCTTTCTAGGAAAACTGTGTGCATGTACTATTTAATATATTTAATATATTTTGAACATTTATTCTAGGCACACTGGGCCTCAGAATTATACACCATATTAGTTCTTGTCTTGAAAATAATCCATATAATATAAAAAAATTATACATGAAATATCTAGGACATTACACATGGAGTTGTTTATAACACAATCTAAAAACTGTTTGTAATATACAATATGTATACTTTTCATAACTATATGTGGGAGTTGATGTCTGATTATTTTATACAATTCCCACTAATAAAATATTATTTTTTTTAAATGATAAAAATCAGATTTTTAGTGTTATAAACAACTAATGTTTCCTGCATTAATAAAAAATGATATATTTTATCAGCATTACGAAATGTTCCAACAATAGTCTATAGTTTTATTACTATGTCACTATATGAAAGATAAAACATCAGTAACCAAATAATGTAATTTAAAATTAATTTATATTTTTATAAATTAAAATTTCAAATAGAAATACATTTCAGTAGATTAAAATTACATTGATATGTATAGTTTGTTAAAACATATACAAATACCAAAAATTTAACAATGAATATAACATTTATGATAAAAAAAATTCCATCTACTAAAAATTCCTCGGGAACCCCTTATAATAGATCCTAATCAAACAAAAAAATTTAAACATAGTACCCTAACATAAATAAAAGAATTTTGTACCCATAACAACCAAAAATATTAGTTTTAAAAAACGTTAATAAAATAAATAAGACAGAAATATATTATAGTAATGTATAAATATAAGTTAAATTAAAACATAATAAATAAAAGATTAAAATAATAACTAAATAAAAAGTATAACATAATACAAAACTAAAACATAATAAATTTTATTATGAAAATTGCACTGTATTTTCTCTGTTTTGAGTATGTGATGCTCATTTAGTCATACATGTCACGCCATGTGTTGGATTGATGTGAGATTAGTTCCTATAAATGGAAAATGTATTATTGATATTTTTTCAAATGTTTCATGAAAATCCAAATATATCTTATCAATTTTGAGTATAGAAAAATGTCTTGAACTAAAATATCACATTTTAATATTTCATTCACTTTCAATCATAATGGTCACACCATGCGTTAGATTGATATGTGATTGATTATTACCCATTACAAATGAATCATTGATATTTTAGATAAATTGAAAATGTAATTAAGTTTTTTTCCCTTGATTATATGTATGTGATTCATTTTTTCAACTAAAATGACACTTTTAAATGAAAATAAACACTTTTGGTAATTACATTCATACTGTTTATCAGATTGATATATAGTTTATTCCAACATTTCACAAATTAATGAAGGATCATTTCCATAATTTATTAAGACAAGTCAACAATGTTTTCTCATTTTGGAGTATGTGACAATAATTTTGAACTAAAATGTTTGTTTTAAATGAAATCATAATCTTTTAATGATAATAATTCATGGTGAATCAGATTGATATTTATGTGATTCATTTGTGTAAGAAATGAATCATACATCATTTTCTTAATGTTTCTATATATTTTTTCATGTTTTCTATATATTTAGTGTCTGATATGTATTTTCAACTAAAGTTACAATTTTAAATGAAAACAAACACTATAATACATAACAGCTAGATCGTGTATCAGATTAATGTATGATTAATTCCTATTAGTCAAAAATTAATTTTTTATCATATTAAAAAATTATAAATACAACCCAATATATTATTGGTAAATTTTAGTATCTGATATGTGTTTTGAACTAAAATATCATTTTAAATAAAAATATGTACTTAGAGTAAAAAAATCTACATTGTGTGTTAGATTGACGAGTAAATGATTCTTACACATCACTAAATAATCATGGATCGTTATCCAAAAAAATATAAAACATACTTGAATGCCTTATTTATTTTGATTATTTGATTTTCAATTTAAACATATATATCATATTTATAATGATTACATTCACTTGAATTCAATCCATATACATAGGCTATTATAATGACATGTGGTTATTTACTACATGTCACTAATAAATTATTAATATTTTACCTAACGTATCATGATATTCCAAGAATTTTATGTAATTTTTATATTATTAAATTCTTATATTGTAAAATTTTTCAATTAAATAAAAAATTGCACTTTTAGTCATAATGGTAACACTATGATTAATATTTTAATGTGTTTTATTCTTACACATCATAAATGAATAAAATATTTTTTTCTTAAATACCAAGTCAATTTGAGTGTGTTTTCATTATTTTTAGTATGATATATGTGTTTTAAACTAATATTTCACTTCAAACATAAAACATGCATTATAGTCACTCCAAAAACAACATGTGTTATATTTATCCATGTTTAATTCACACAAATCACAAAGGAATTATTAATATTTTCCATATTTTATAAGGATAATATGAGTGTGATTTCTCAGTTTTGACTATGTGAAATTATTTGTGAAAAAAAAAATGAATATTTTATACTTGAATTAGGGACTTTGAGTGACACTGAACACAGTATCCATCAGATAGATTTTAGATTGACTCCAATACGTTGCAAACGATTCCAGGATAATTTTTATAAAGTGTTAAGATAATTCACATTTTTTTATCATTTTTGAGTATCTGACATGTGTTTTAAACAATAATTCCATTTTAATATGTTAAATTATCATTTATATAATCTTATTAATAGGTGAATCCCTTGGTCTTCGAATAACATGTCTAAACTATCTTAATCTAGTCTCATTCATCTTCTCTTCAATCAGAGACCCTCTACTTTTTCTATGTAATAATCCTTTTTCTAGTCATATCGATAATAGTATGTCAACTTTACCATCTTAACATTTTAATTTCTACCATAGTTATTTATTTTTCATATTTTCCCATCGAAATACAATCGTTAATACAAACTAGGATAGATAATCTAATATAAATCATAAATAATTTATAGATAATCTTATTATTCATGGTCACTTTCAAATAGAATACATTAATAAAAAGATAAGAAATTCAGTTTTCAGGACGTATATAAATATTTTGAAACCAATTATTCTTCAATCATTTAAAAAACATCTCTTATTAAATATGTGTATTATTGACTGTACTAGTAATACTAGAAAAATATTGATAATAATAGTTCACAGTTTTTTTAAATAAATTTTAAAAACCTTCCAAAATACTAATTTATGGATAATTGCTTTTATAATCTACATGATATATTTCATAAATTTACAAATTTAAAAACAATAATATTTTCCAGTAATTGTTTTCAATCACTGATGAATCATTGGAAAAAATATGAATCTTATTTTGATACATGTTTGGATAGTGAAATATTACTATATATACCCTAATAATTATCTAGTTATAAAAATATGTATGGTTATTATGCTCATTTAACTTTCTCAGACAATGGTTTTAAAAATTAATAAACCCCACTATATCATAAAAAAATTTCAAAACATAAAATAAAAGATATAAGTTAATTTTTATTGGTAATATATTGAATCTGTTTTCTATGAAAAAAGAAAGGTACATATTGTGTGGAAATTTTTTTGATATCCATGCATTGGATCTAAAAATATATATCTTTGGAGTATCTAAATTTATTGGGATGGATATCTATTTACATGAAAAAATTAATAAATAATAAGTAATGTCAAAAAATAATTAAAATTATATGATTAAAGTCTAGAGTTTTACCCTCACATTATAGATATAATGAATTGTATGTCTTGTTTTATTTATTATTTAAACATAATGAATACATTGTGTGATTTTGGAAAAATTCCATCCACTTCTATTAATTTTTTTATAGAAATGATTAGAGAGATTATGAATCAAAAAAAATTATTCACTAGGTCTTTCCTTCAAATTATAATGATATATACAACCATTGAAAATTTTAATAGTATCACAATATAATTATCATTTTAGTTCATTTGATGGGAAAGAAGATTATAAAAATGTACCTCATTTATACTTTCATAATTGAGGACCGCAACCATTCATGATAGAGAATTTCATTTACATTTTCAAGACTAATCATGTTGGTGATGGCCATTCTAAAAAATTCTTCTTTAAATTCATTTTACAATAGATTTTTTATGTTGTAATTTTATATCTCTAAAAACATTTAACATTAATAAACATGACAGTGCAATTGTTGAGGTAAATCTGCTCTTGGTAGGTCCTTTTGATTTTTTAGGTTCTCATTTATATGATCTTAGCTCATCCATTAATTTCCCATTATATTTATTTTTATATAATATACCTTAGTTGAATCCAATTTTCATTAATAATAAAAGTATTAATATATAATATATAATATAAATTAGAAACGATATAGTTTTTTAACATTCAAAATCATTATATGATTTAATGGACATGTTCTGAATGTTTTAATAAGAGATTTAACTATATGATAACCAATTTCATAAAGAGGAATGGGAAGCTCAATGCTCGACTCTGGATATATGTGAATCCCTAATCTCTCTTGACCTTTGGAATGTTTTTTGTTGTATACAATATCACCCTATATATTAAACACTATACTAATCAACATATGTAAATGAGTGGGGATAATAGATATAAGTCATAATAAAATTAAATAAGTAGAATTTTATAATAGTAAATGTATTCGTAGTTTTATCATTCACCTTAAAAAAAATTTATGATATAATCAATTACATTAGGTTGGGTGGGATTTGATAGGAATGTCCAATATCAAATATGGTGGGGTGGAAATTCTTATCATGGGTGATAATGTGTTGATTCATCTCATTAATCCCATCAATTAATTTTTTTATCAAATTATCGTAATGGATAACTATTTATTTTACAACCGCTATATAAGATTGCATGTTTTTAATTTTTTTCATTTGTATCCACAAATGGAATTTCATTGTCAATATATATATTTTGGGACACTCCAAAAGCATCACCTCTATTACATCCATACTATTATTGATTCTTCCAATACATTGAATGTTTTTTCCATCATACATAATAGTTAATAATTCTTATCTCTAAACCATATAAAAAATATAGTAAAATAAGTATGTACTTTTATAAAATAATTTTTTAATGTTTCCCAAATTTCTATAATATCTTACATGTAACTAATTCATATTATTTAAATGTATGTTCATTTAATATTTATACATTTAAATTAATATGTTACTTTACCCATAATACCTAAATTTGTATTGAAGAAACTTTATATTCTAATTCATCAATATACATATATACAAAAGCACATAATTATGTTTTTTGTTCTATATCACATAACATTTTTTGTTTATATTTAAACTAAATACAATTTTTTCATGTAAAGAATTCATCATCTTTTATTTACAGTATGGGTGAATTGGTGTGGATACAAACTATTTTTCTTATATATTCCTTTATTATTTTGTAAATACAAAATATGAATCATTTTGATTACGGCCGATAATATAAAATAAAATATTCCCAATTATAATACCTATCAAATGACTCCTCTTCTTGATGGTCAATTAAATAATTCTATGTGGAATGGTTTATGATGTGTGTATATATAGCTTGCGGCTGGGGTATTATTTTCCCATCAACATACCTAATATAATGTTTTATATAAAGTGTATAAATTTCTCTAAGATACTTTCTAACATGAACAGTGGACCTTTGAAACACATAGAGAGGGGGTAAATCAGTTTTAAACTAAGTTATAAAAAATTAAAAATCTTATTATTACTCAATAACTTAGGGTATTTAGACTTATTTCAACTATTTTTGTGTAAAAGGATCTATTTTTAAATTAACCCTCCAAAACACCTAAATAAAATTCATATAAATAAATTAAAAATTAGAACATGTATTTTTACTAGGATCGACCCATATTTGGTAAATATTTTCTTATTGCACTAACTCATGTTGAGTCGTAGATTTTCCACTACAATTGAATCCGCAATAATAAATGTTGGATATGGATAAAAAAAAACCTTTTCCACTATTTAACATAGGTGATGTTACCACATTACATAGGTAACAAGCCTCTATTATACAATACATGTTAATAGTTATTTTTACTACGTTCCATAGTCTTCAGTTACCTGGGGTTGTCTAACTCTTCGCACTTTATAAAGTAGATCACAATATATCCAAGGATTTTTTTCACAATAAAATATGATCTACATCCTAAAATAATTTACTAATAATGTGCCTTTAAAATATTATCATGAAACTTGATCTCTAGACTTTTCGTGTTCAAAATTCTTTTCAGAATCTATGTTGGACACACCAACTAAAATTATTCAAGATTTAATCGGGTTCGTAGGATTGAAACAAACTTATTCTTATTCCATATAGTATGAATCATCTCGTCATCTTTCTCCTCCTCCCCCTTCTTATTTTAATTTTATGGATTTAGTTCCATCAAATACTCAATTCCAACAAACATAGTAGCAGCAGTTTCTCATTTATTTATCTCTTTTATTACCGCCAATATCCTTACCAACTCATGTGAAAAAATTATATAATAACTATGTTCATTATTTTAAAAATAGAATAAATATTACATTTAGATGACAAAATATCCAATAGAAAAAAATAATTACTATATAATCCCAATTTTCGGATCTCAAGAATTCAATTGCACTCCAATTTTAAATCTATGTTTATTTATAGAATACCCTTAATTAATGTGCCTTAATCTTGAAACATGGTCAAATAAAATATCCCCTTATTACTTTTCAAGAATAAGTTAATATTATTCCTAAAAAATATATCTCTTCCAAAAAACACATCCCAAATCATTAAGATATAATTATGTCTACAACAAACATTCTTATAATGTGGATCTCATTATGTAGTGTGAGACATTGAACAAAAATAATATGTCCTTTAAAAAAAATTATACAGAGAAGAATCTCTATTTAATTCTCATAATTTAATCATGGGAAAGATTCATAGCCTTTAATATTAGTTCATCTTCATCTTAACTCAGACAGGATTAAATTTCATTGATGTCGGCCTTAATAAACAAAATAATAATAATAAAGGGAAATTTATCAGTATTATTATTAAAAAAATGTTAAAATAAATTTCAGATTCAATAAATACATAAAGTGGTTATACTCAATGGATCATACTCAAAATAATTTGAGATAATTTATTAAAATGCTTCATGATATTCTGATCCGAAAACCACATGTTCTATATCATCATATTTTCATTTCCTCAAAGTAAATTAATTTTAGAAGTTTTATTTTTCATTATTATTTTATCTTACATTTTTATTGTTAAATGTAAACTTATAATTCTTTTCAAGATTGTATCACACTCTAATTTATGTGTATTTTATGTTTATACAATGATGTAAAAATTCTTGCATCATTCCATTTTTTTTCACCTTCACTATAATTGAAATCTAGAAACTCAATTTCTTATTTATTGAAACATCCAAATTTTCCCAAAGAGTTGAATCAATTTGTTGGGGACATCAAATACTTATTCTCTTTAATAAAAGTTATGAAGTCTCGCAATCATCTAGCATCCTTTTGAGAATTTCTCTAGGTGTTTAAGCAATATTCTGAGCAAAATCATTATGTTTATGACTTCAAATATTTAACATCATGAGTTTAATACTTATGATGATACATTTATCAATTTTTAGTGTACATAAATCCATATGATGAATTAATATAGTGAACTAAGAATTATGATTGACATTGTAATTCAATGAAGATCAACACCTTATGATTGCTTTAAAGATATAAGACTATCACTTAAAATATAATGTTCAGTAGAAGAAGTATGATCTTATTTGAAGAATCCTTTCACTATAGTGTTGCATCATATTGAATAATTAAGTGATATTATTTCAACACAATAATATCTATTAGATTAGGTATATTTTTCTTCAATCAATCTTGATCCATTTATATTGAAACCAACCTTTATCTTGGAGTGTATAAACACTATTTGTATAGAAACCAACATGATCGTTTCTACTTGGATGAGTTCTTTATTAGGTACCATGGAATATTTCTAGATTTGTATTTCTAAGACCTATGATCTTCCTATTTTCCAATTATTCCTCATTGAAAAAAATATCTTTCATGTGTGGATACCCCCTTCATCAACCAAGACCACAACTTCACCTGAACTCAAATAACATAGTTTATCATTGAAAAAAATATATATGAAAACCTTGGGGTTAATTAATATCCATCTTTGTATTTGTTTTAAAAATACACATCATTCTAATTTAATGATATTCTCTTCAGTTTTTTGATCATAAATTCAAAGGGTAATTTTCTACCCCACTTTAAACACACATTGGGGGTTTAAACATTAAAATAATTTTCCTATTAAATGTACAATACAATGTTAGATTCAATGTGATAAAAATTGAGATGAATTGATATATGGTAGAATGATCTTAATAAAATTACTCTTAATTTTATGTTACCATTAGGGATACACTGATGGAAACTAATGCTATACCAACAGTTTCAAACCATTAGTATATGTAGGCAAACCATAGGAATATCTTATACCAATGGTTCTCCAAAATGTTGGGTGATTTGGCATGGGTATAGTCTTATACCAACGACTATTTATCAACCCTTGGTATAGGACCCTTAACATTACATTATAACATCATTTTTTTGTAACTGATGGTATATTTATCTACCAATGTTTTGTTAACCATTGTTATATATATATATATCATAATCCATCAAACTATAGAAACAATTATAGAACCGTTTGTATGGAGTTTTTTAATGGTTTATTAATAATTTTTGGTATACATTTGGTTTTTCAAAACTATACCAATGGTTTATAAACTCTTGGTATAGTGTTTTTCAAGAATTCTTAACAGAAGGCCCCTAGGATCTCCAACATTGCAGACAGTAGCCTCCCCTCCTTTTTCCAAACCAGAAACATCTGAAAAAACACTATAATACCATATAGAGAATTTAAAAAACTAATAAAAAATCTGAAAATACAGTACAATACAATGTACATAATTAAAAAAAATGCAAATAGTATACTAAATAATGTATGATGAATTTAAATGTTTACAATACATTCATATCTAATTATACATGTTATAATTATGAAAAAAACACTACTTAAAACCCCAACATTCCACTTCAGCTCAAATCTTATACCTATCCAGGGAAAGTGAAACATTATGGACCCATATATAGTTTCAGAATTTTAGTAATGGTATTCATTTTTTCATATTTTATTATTCCCCTATGTGACATATATTCATTTGTTCAAAAACTATTATATTTTGATCATAATTATAAAATCATGTGAAACTAATAAAAATCAATATAAATATTAAAAGTATAATATGAACTTAATAGAAACAATATAATATTCCTCTATAGTCAACATCCTAACACCTAAAATACACCTCAAAACCACCTATCCCAACACTTTCAAGGGATGATATCCACCAAAACAAGGATGGTATCCACACCAAAGTGAACACAAGAGAAAAAAACACTGGATAAACTGATAAATGGAAACCCAACCTACGATAAACAACAATGATAGGGAAAAAGGCATCATAATGAACTTCAAAACGAAGAAGTCAACAGTATGGAAAGATGAGAGAAAGGTAAAATAGGAGTAAATCAAACTAATGGGAAATAAAGATAAATATAAGGATCTAAAATGAAAAAAAAATATTTGATGTAAAATGTATGAGATTGGTTGTGTGAAGGATCAGATTACAATAGTCCAAAAATAGGTGAAGTGTTGGATGGGGGAATATTTTGAATAATTAGTTATCTTTAGAGGATAAAGAGAGTTTAAATTGTGAGATGAAGTGGTGATGTGTTTGAGATTCCATCCTTGTTGTGTTTCTATTATTGATTGATGAGATTATTATTTAAAAATGTGAATGTTATTATAGAATAGGTTTTTGATCTTAGGTATTGATTTTTATAGATGTGTTTAAAGGAATGATTGTGTTGAAATTCGGTATAATACTTACTGAACGATAGATTGAAGAAGCCATCCATGGATTTGTGGATGAATATTTAAAATGAAAATTGACTATAGAGAAAACGATCCAACGGTTATTTTGGTTTAATAATCCTTATATATAAGCTTCAAAACACATGGATATAGTTTTTTAAAGATTTATGGTGAAGCTGATGTGAAAATGAAATTTATGTGCATGAAAATTCTCAACATCGAGTATATAATTTATAAGTGTTCATGATAATTGACATGAAGAGATTTATAAGATCTAGAAAATGCCTAAATGTGTTTTGTTGTATTTTAAAGTGTTTGTGATTATTTAATATGGGTTGGATATGGATTAAAGAATCCTTTGAGATGATGAATTTATTTTTAGTTGAAATGAAGATCAAAATAAATGTTAATTGTAATTTTATAAGGGTAGACTTGAAATTTAGTATGCTACATAATGGTAAGAGAGGATCTTTACAAGGGTAACTTTCACCTATATAAGGGTATCTCTATGTTTCAAAATTATTTTTTAAATATAAGTACCTATGCAAAGTTCATTCATGACCTTTATAAGGGTAAACTGTGAAATTTAACACCTATATTCCAAGATACATGAATGTGTTAGTAAAAATCAAATGATATATAATTGTGTGATGAAGGATATGTAATGTTAAGAACTCTAGAACTTCTCATTATATTTTTGATTAACTATTTAACTATTAGTATAATGATAAAGAGTTCATTCATTTTAGCTAGTTTATTTATAAAAAAAATAACATGGAAAATTTATTTTAGATGTGGGATGTTGGTATGATGTTTACATGACCAATTTACAAATTAACAATGTAGAGACATTAATATTATTACATGATAATTTTTTGGATATTGATTTTTCTTCCCTTTCTTTATATTGAAATGATGATGCATTCCTAAACATAGTTGTTCCTTAATTCAAGTTGTAGTGTTTTTAGTAGTTGTGAAGACTATTTTCATGTTCTATTGAATTATATAGAAAGTTATGATTTGGAAAATTTGTCGAACATTGATTAATTCCTGAATATCAGTCCATAAATTCTTTGAAACAGTAGGGTGTCGCTAGAAGGAGACAACACAAGACAATTTCTCATCCTCCCTTGATTTGGAGCTGTCTCAAGTGATGTGATAGGTTATGATAGTGACATGGGTACTAAGGTGAAATAATTAAACTAGTAAAAGATTTATTTGTGGTGATCTTCCTACATATATGCTAACAAGTTATCACATAACTCTAGTTCTATAATTTTTTCAGGTGACATCATCTTTGGAAGAGATTAGTCTACATCTTGTTGGATGTGACCTTTTTTATTTATAATGATTTCATCGGCTAAACCAATTAGAAGACAAAACCATCTCAAAACAAGTGAAATACAAGGGTAAAACAACATTAATTTACAATGATAATATGTCTATAATTAAATAATAATTTCAAATAATAGTTTTTGATATGGAAGAGTTTAGGTTTTTTCTTGTATAATTACTCCATGCATTGAAGGATCTATACAAATTTATTAGAGTGTTGTGGATGAAAAGCTATATTTGAACACAAAACGAGAGAAAGAGATTAATAGTTCACTATAATAGGTTAGTAGGATAAATTATGAACTAATTAATAAGACTTATATTAATGGGTAATAGAAATTGAAGTCGGTTGATGTATAGAAATTTTCTCTTACTATAAACTTCTTGGAGTTTAAAGATATGTAAAAAAATATGGGATCCACTTGAAGTAAAAATTCCAAAATAACTGAGAAGATATGTATAACCACTTTAGTATAAGATATGGTATTCCCTCAAAAGAGACTCATTTTGGTGGTAATGGAAGTGTTAAATCATATGGAGAAGTTTCCATGTCATTATCAAGGAATAGATATCCCATTACCATATTTATTCTAGTAGTGATAAATATGATTCAATTCTATATAAAGAATTCAATAAAAAACTATTTAAATATGGAGGAAATGTATTATTGGTAAACCTGATGATACATAAAATATGGATTTAAGAATATTTATAAATAATAATTACCTAAACTAAGCTTTAAATCCTAGTAAAATAAACCATCTGAAAATGAAAATAGATAACATATCCACATGGGAAAGAATCCCTAGTGAGGGAAGGGAATCATTCCAGTGAAAATACCAAGGGATTCAAGAGAAGTTTTTTATAATCTATAAACACTGAATTAATTAATTAACCATGAAAAATCACTTTAAATTAATATCACATGACAACATATTTTATTTAAAATAGGATAACACAACCTAAATGAAAAAGTATAACATCTCTATGGGGTACATAATCTATAGTGAGGTCAGGGTGAACTTTCATACATAATTTTTTCAAATAAAAATTTCTTCATACCCTTAGTGATAAAGAAATACCTACAATGCAATACACCCCATCACCCTAGCACATAAAATGCAGCTCAAAACTACCTAAAATCAGAACATATTTCACTACCTAAAAAACAAAACTACCTACAATGTAATGGAAATGCAATAAAAAAATAAAAATAAAATATACCTACAATAAAAACTATGAGAAATATAAATAGAACATGGTAAACAATTAAACTAACTACCCACTACAATCAAAACATGAAGAAAACATCCTCAACCTACAATGGAACCCACAAAACATCCTCAGAAAACAAAACCTTCAATAAAACCAATAGAAAATCCTCAAATACCAACAACCCAATATAGAAATAATGATAAATGAATAAATTGTTGAATTTAACCAATTATAATAGACATAAAAAATATCACAAATATATTTAGTCACATAAAATAATATACATCAAATGTCATAAATATCAGTATAAAATTTAACGGATAAATATGCTCCTCATCACCATCACAATCGTCACCATCATCAACAGCCTCATCCTCGTTATCATGAACATCCCCATTCTTGTCCTCGTCATCACCACCTTACTTGTCCCTACCCTCAATATCTCCCTCACCATTCACCTCGGCCTCAGCCACTTCTTTGTTGGAATCCATTCTATCACCATCACCATCACTTATACTGACATCATTTTGACCACAACTAGGAATGTTAGAAACAATCCCTAAAGTCATGTGTCATGAATACCCCAACCCCACCTTCTATTGGCTAGGTGCTGGTGACTAACACTGAATAGGCTTATCCCAAAAAGGGAAGGAATTTGCTTTTAAACCTTTACACATGAACATAGTTCAAATTGTGGAAATTAAACATGAAGTAAACCACAACTGTCACTAAGAAAAATAAAAGATAGTGTATTACAAACTAAAAGTAAAAAGGGGCAAGAAAAGTAGATAAAAACCACAATGTAAAGTATAATTTCTGTGGTCTGTCTGCTTGAGGCCGCAGCTGAAGGGATAGGTGTAGGTTAGATACCTATTTATGTAGAAGTATGACCATCTGACCTATATCATTGAGCACTACTGGGTCCAAGAAAACAAAGGTCTATGTCAAAGAATGTGTTTATGCCATCACCAGATGGGATCTGTGGGGGTTTGCCTGCTGGATGAATGCGGTCGTCCCATGTTCCACACAGCCTGTCTGCTTGTCCAGCACCGACCAATGGAACTTCAGTGGGTTCACCTCCCCCATTCTTTTGTATCCCTTCATAGCTGCCCATTGCTTGGGTGCCATGGGATTATCCTCTAGCATGGCCTGGGTGTCGGCGACCATTACTGTTTTCACGGCACCCTGCCAGCGTGCCGCCTCCCTCCCATTGCGGCCTGGTTCTTCCACATCGGTTGGTCACTACAACCTGATGCCACTTCTGTCGCGGTCCTTTCACCTGGAGATTCTTCGCCCGATGAATCATCATTGTTGTGCTTAAAATAATTAAGAAATAGATAGATAAGGGTCACAAAGAACACCCAATAAATGATCTAGGTATTTGTTCTTGTTGAGACGAATGTATTCTTCTTAGTGGGTCACGAAGAAAAAGTGAAATAATAAATAAAACAAGATATCCCCTTTATCACACATCATTAACAACCCCGAATAAATGACATATGTGTGGGTTTACTTGTTTTTGAGTTAACCTATGTCTGTCGTTTAATAGAAAAATGGGGAAAAGCGTATATCAACTTAAAATAAACCCCATACCCAGAGAAGGATCGTCGTTGGTGACAATCTGTTCGAAGTAATCAAGGATCGTCAATCTCTGGTCCCAGATCCATCCTCCAAAGCATCATTGTTTCTTTCCGATCCACCAATGTTCTTTTTTGGAGAGAAGATCCTTTGTCGTAGATTCTATAGAGAAATTCTGGGCCTCACACTATTTTCTCCAACCCGTTATAAAATTAAAATAGAAATTTGACACAATGTTTCTGTTATGTTGCGTCATCGCATCATTATGTTGTTTCATTTATGAAACAATGTGTCTATTACATTTTAGTTAAAGAGACTCATTAATGGGGTTTTTGGCCACCTCATCATTGCATTGTAGTGCTTCTTGACCTACTAAACCGTGTGGAAAATAAAATCGAACAACTTTTTAATTTATTTTATTTCTATTCAGAATGGTCTGAACATTATATTTTCTGGTCGACCCTCACCAGTGGAATTTAGGTACTTTCTAGAAGAATCCCAACTTTTTGAGTTCAACGATGCTCTGTTATTTTTGATCCGACCATGGGTTTAAAATAAAGAAAAACCTTCTTGCACATTTATTTAACTGAACTTAAAAAAGATCAAAAACTATCTTTCTCTTTCGACCCGTGCTGGTCGAGGTTACGCTCCACCTAAGGAAAATATACCCACACGAGCTCAAAGATACTATTGGATTTCCTATATAATTTATCATTTAGGATTTATAATTATTTTAAAATAAAATAACTTTATTCAATTATTTTATTTACAAACAGAAACTACATTCCACTGTTGAATTGCATCGGCCAATGTTAGGGTCTCATTAAGGAAAGAATACCATTACGAGCTCAATAGTGGTCACATATTTCCAATCTGATTTACTATTCATTATTTATAAGGATCCAATAATTAAATATTTTTTTTAATTATTTTATTTATAGTTGCGCAATTTTCAGGTTTTATCACAGAAGGCTCACACCGACTAAACTTACGTCACATCTATGATAAACCTGGCAACCTGAATGCAATAGTTCCCTCAAATTTCTAATCTGATAACCAATTTAATAAATTTTCTACTTTTTATCAAAAACACCTCACTCACAATATTTAAAGATAAAAATTTTAGGGTAGATCACTCTGGGCACTTCGGGCCTCAGAATCTCACGCTGTCTTAGCACCTAGTCTCGAAATAATCCAACTTAATTTAAAAAAATCATTAAATTTTGGGGGATTATAAGGACTACCACTTGGGGAAATATATAAAGAATGAATGAAAGACATATATTCACCATAATCCATAGTAGTTTCTAGTGGAAATTATGGACATAAAACATTCATCAGCTACAAAAATTCAAATTTTCTCTTTTCAATCTGTTCTTCCACATATGTGACCCTTTTTCGGCTTATTCTTTCAATTCCTTAACCTTTTACAACTCTGTGGTACTAAAACGGGTACCCAATGTGGTCTAATTCCCCGTCAAGAATACACTCTACCTAGGTTAGCAGTGTACTCTTCCATGTTGTTCATCTGCCAAAACCGGATGTACGTGATCATTTAACACAAAATTTTCAGTTTCCTTGGAATCAAGGGCCCCCAAAGCAGCCTAACAAAAATAAAAATAGATTATTAAGTTACACAATAGATATTAAAATTTGAAATAAATAAAGAAAAACATATAATCTGTTGTTTTTTCGGTTCATTAACCACAATTCTATATTTTTTCTCTCTTCTTAAGTAATAAAAAAATTCTGGAGGCACACATCCTTCAACATACAATACCTCCCTCTAAAATGACATTGAATTTTGGAACAAATAATTGAAAATAGGTAACTAATATTGAATTTCATAACTAAAATAAAACGGATATTAATTTTAAATGAAGTTGAAAATAAAAAATATTTTTTGATTCGATTATTTAATGTTCATTTGGTTTTTGTTTAGTTTTTTTGGGTTTAATGTAAATCTCCATAGCTCTACTAAATCATTATAAATTGAATGAATTATTGATGAAACAATATAAATTGAATGTCCTGAAGAAATTTATTAATGACTGTTGTACCTACTTTCTCTAATGGAATGACATCGTAATCCACCCAAATGTGTGCTGTTATTTTTTAACATCAATGTTATTATATTTTTTAGAGATGATTCTTAAATAAAATTAAATAACTAAAAAGAAATTGAAAATTAAAAACATAAATACTTTCATTTAAAAACCTCAAATTTGATTAATACCATGAACTCTGTACTCATCCAATGAGTAATCATTTGCAGATAATGTTATATCGAACATTCATCCATGATAGGTAATGACTCTAAATCTATGAAAACTCTATCATGCCATCCAATATACAAATCATGTTTATAGGCTCTTCTAAGCTCACATAATTCCAATAGTCATGTTGGCCTCAAACCCTCACAATCATGAAAATTAAAATGATGTTGGAACCAAAATATTAATTCATATAAATACAATAATAATATAACATTAAATACAAAATATATTTAACTATATTTGTGCCCATGATCTATCCTTGACATCATTTGGAATGTGTCTCCATGAGACCGGGATGATGGGAATGATATAGGAGTATTTGGAATGTTTTTCCAAAAAAACACCAACATTCAGGCCTTATTTTTTTAATCATTTTGTGGTCTTTATTGTAGTCCACCATCAACTACATGTGGTGATTCCACACCACATGCATGTGTGTACTCCCAACCCTCTAATCAGAAGATATAGGTGTTATAAAAGAGAAAAAATATTATTTTAATATATTTTATAATGAAAAAAACATGGTCAAATAATTATTAGGTTCTATAAATATACCTATGGATGCCTGATCAACTATTTTTAGTGGATCCACAAACATTAAAGGAACATTACCCTATATAGATGGAGTGTGTACCAGTGTACGCTCAACAGGCTAACTCTATGTCAGAGCAGGAGTCGAAGAAGAAGGAATGTGGTAGCTAGCATAGAATGAAGTAGAATAAAAAGAATATGGAATTGATGTATGTCCAAATGCATGATATTGATGAGGAGTGGGAATAATCATTAGATACGAGAATGATGGATGAGGAGGCTCAAATGTAAATGATGGTGAAAACATGGGAGGCCTAAATATCTTATGTCCATAACGACACTGCAGGATCCGAATGTCTAGTAGATAGTACCTCAATGAGAGGGTTATAGTCTAATATAGTATGCCTACTGGAGTGCCTATCTCTAGTACCACCCCCTCGTACCGTCAGCCTGGGTTCTGGGACCACTATGCTTATTGTTAAATTAATGGTGCCTAAGTGGTGGATCCAACATAAATGTTTAATAGAAAATTTAATCACATGAAATTATATGTTATATATATATGTGTGTGTGAAATAAAATAATCACAACATGCACCAATTGAGAAACACCCATCTCAGTCATTCGGCGATTATTGTCAGTCATTATTTTTCTTTGAATATCTTCAATAGTTTTAATTTCCTTATTTTGAAAATATATATGGAATTAATTTGAAATTGATAACTAATGTGTAACCCAAAAAACAAAAAAGATAATACTTGACTTATTTTGATAGGGTTGGTGCATGCCTATTAGATTTTTATTAAAGACATTTCATTTGAGTTCAATCATTATCATTACTACAGAATTTATTTTATTTAAGTTTAATATATTTCACTTATTTCTTTAGTTCAATTTGATGTAGTTTAGTGTTGTTAAGATCTACTCCTGTCTACTTCGGTCAATTCAAGTCTATTTATATTCAAGACTATTTATGTCGTTTTTGTACAATTTAGTTTTCTTAGGATCTAATCAATTCTTTTTAATTTATTTTATTTAGTGTGTCATAATAAAGTAAGAGATTGGGAGATTATGTGAAACATAGTGGATTTTATAGAAAATCATTGTATAAAGACCATATTTGTGGATGATGTCCTTATATCATATCTATGAAACATCCCCTATTGTCATTATATTTTCTCTCCCATTTCACAATAAAACCCAAAATTTAATAAGACGTATAAAATATAATATTATCATGTTTTATCAATTATTATACAGCCAAAAAATTAAATATTTATTCAAATAATAATATATAATGCTTATATCATTAAATGAATTTTACATCATTACTACATAACTTTAAAACATCTTTAACTAAATAATGCCACCATATTATGATGACTCATTTCATATGTTATGAATATGTCATTTTACCTAATTTTTTATTTATGATCCATGTTTATTTGGGTTTTTCCACCTGGTTGAAATATAAAATGCGGTAATTATTTTTCTCTCTTTAAAAAGTGAAGTATATATACTTGATATTTATATATTTGGGTTTACAATGTGAATTGTTGATATAATATTGTTTGAATCCAAACTACTTTATAAACATTGGATTATTTTATTATTTATTTTTTGGTATACACTATTCACAAATCAAAATCACTTATTATTTAGATAGGATTGAATTTTTGATTACAACATTGTTGTACCTCTAATAGAGATATAAGAACCAATTTATGGATAATAACCCTCTATGATTTCTAATTACAATTATAGGAATCCCCAATAACATAACATAATTATAGAACACAACCAGAATACATATTTATCAAAACTAACATATATTTTATGTTTTTGAGGAGTATGAATTACTCTTACTTGAACTCCTAGTACATATTGACTCAATTTCTTATCACACAAACCCACTTTACCTATATGATCAAAATTCAATTAATAAAAATAAATATAAGTTTATAGAAAATTTAAGGGACCATTCACCCTAGAAAATATGAGAAAACACTCCCATTATAATTGGATGAATCTCCTTTGATATCCTATAATAATAAGAGAAGATTAAAACCCCAAATATTTTGGATTTTTGATGATAAAAAAATATAAAATGATAAAATATACCAAAATGGATACCGAAGGTAAGAATTACAACTAAGAGACTAAATCTATAGATGGATTAACAAAATAAATATTTAGGGAGGTATAAAAAAATTTGAATATGGGTAGAGGGATAATTGTGTGACTCATATATTTGACATGAATAAAAAAGAGTAGGAGGATGAGGTATTTCATTAAATAAAATTTTATATTTTAAATATTTTTTTTTAAAAAAATCATCATCGAGATACCATAAAAACAATAAACCACCACGGGATACCTGATGGTATACTTGGGAGAACACCTCTATTCGAACACTCATTGAGTTCCCAACTACCTAATAGATACTTTTATTGTTCATTGAAAACATGACATGGAATTGATCATTACCTATAATTCTAGATAAAATATGAGATAACCTAAATATTATAGAAATACCAAAAAATAAATCACCAAGAACCAAAATTCATGATCAAAACACAAAACCAAAAACAACACATTATTTGTATCAATAAAAATGAATAAAACCAACTTAAATTGTTATAGAACATATAATTAAGTTATAACTTTCTAATTTTAAGTGGAAGAACAAAAAAAATACTTGATTCAAGGATGGATCGCCAGTTAAGAAGAAGGGTTCGCATGCTAGTATGAAGAGGGGAACATTCATTTAGTAAAAATAAAAAAACACAGAATAACATATACTCAGTTAGAACATATTGATTTGATGTGTAAGAATATTAATGTTTTGAATCAATGATGGATTTTTTATTGTAAAAAAGGGTTCGCAGGCTGGGAAAAGGGATTCTGTCGTTTAGGGGAAATGCGGGGGGGATTATTCTTGGAGTGGGTGATGTCTATTTGGGGTAATATAACCCAACGATTTTCGAAACCATAGGGTTTCCCCTCTCAAATGGACCTTATACCAATTCTTTAAAGAAACTGTTAGGATATTGTAGTTCTATCCCAATGGGTCTCTGAAACAGTTGGAAAATCTATCTCTAAAAAACCTTAATCCAATAGTTTTATAAAACTATTGGTATATGGGTGCTGGTATATATGGAATTTCTAGTGGTGATATTTTATAAAATAATAATTACATACAAAATTTAAGAGATTCTTGGAAATATATAAAAACTTATTATCATTTAGATAACATTGAATCACATATCACATATTATTGTTCCTTAAAAAATCAACTCAATTTCTATATAGGCTAACCCTTTTAGGGAAAAATATATATATGTTTAGAAAATATGATATAAATACATTAACATCATGTGATGCCAATTTATATACTTCCCAAATTGCGGGAATGAACATATAGAATCTAATTAAAACTTATGAACATGTGATCAATTTAAAAAATAAATCCAAATATATCAAGAGATGGTTCTTCCCTACATTGTTAGAGAAACACAACCCATTGACTAATGAGGTAACCAAATCTAAACATTCCCATATTCTACAACATTTACACAATTAAAAAACTAAATTACATAATAATATTAACATCTACATAATGGAGAGGCTTGGTGAATTTGGAGACTTGATACATAATCAAATTATTTCAAAATTATTATTAATAATTCCCCATAATTTCATCATACTTGGTTTTCTTCTAAACATATCTGATGTTCAAAAAATCTTAATGTCTTGGGAAATAGAAAATAAATAAATTATTATGATAAAAACCCCATTAAGGTAAAATTATAAATATCGACATGTTACCCAAGTCATGAAAATAAGAATAGGGGAAAATATAATTAAGATGGAAATATTAGATTAAATGAATATATAAAGATAAAAATATTTCATATGGAATGATATGATAAAAAATAATGCCCTATGAACAAATATATAACCTAGTGTAATGATTTGGAAAACCAAATTCTTAAATCATTAGCCAGGGAGTATAGAATAGTTTCATATCAAATGTATATGGTGCTAACATAAGAACATACACACACCATTGTGGATCAAGAATTTGTACATATCCCCCATATTGGATTAGACATCACAACCTATTTTCCAAAGTGGATATTTTATCAAAACCTTTTCCCATAGTAGATCATAAAACACAACATATTTTTAATTTTGGATCAAGAAACACTACTCATTTCAACATTATTTTAGGATATTTATAGAAAAACTTATTTCATTGGATATTTATATTTTCATTTCCCATCAGATAATGAATAATCATATATAGTTGTACTATATGAAATATTTAGTGATCACATTATTACAACCTAGGAATAAGAATGGGTCTTAGATTACCTTTAAAATTTAATCACATAAATAACCATATAAACTTGATAATTTGATACAAAGTTTAATAAAGAAATAATGACTTCATAAAATCATTTATAGGAAGATTTATAAATATATCATGATGGAAAATATTTCTATTTGAGTTCAAGTGGAAAACGAAATACAAATTATAAAATAATGTAAAAAAAGGTTTTTTTTAATGAAAAAGTATTTGGATCTTATTAATTATCAAATAATTTTATTTCAAATCTATAAAGAAGATCATTTACGATAAGTGAAAACATGAACTTAGAAGAAATATCTGTTTATTAGATATTAAGACATTAGAGGATGATAATTATTACAAACATGTTATAACATTATTAAAACTAAAATCATTCTTGGAAGGGGATATAAAATAAGAAATCATTATTTCCAAGAGTGATAAAAGTGAACATCATATATAAAAGAAAATCAATGAATATAAGACACATTTGGTGTAAAACTTTAAAAGAAACAATATAAATAAAATAACTAAATTTGAGTTCCCAATGTTCCTAAAATATCAAGGGATTTTTTATTACAAAAAATATTATAATTAGTACTATAAATTATCCTTAAAATATAAAGAAATATAAAATTACTATCCCTCGAAAGATAAATAGGGTTGTGCATAGACATTATTAAAGAAAACCCAGTGTCTAATAAGATTTCTGTCTTAAGGGATTAGAAATTGAGAAATATAACCCTAAACATTACCCTTGATTCCCAAGGAAGTGTTATATCCTTAAATAAAAAAATATATATTAATTACCTATCTAAAACATTATCCATATACATTTCTTTTTATACCCATTTTTAATAGTTCTCTTCATGATTTTTATAATTGGGTGTTTATTGTTTGAACTAATTTGGAAATAGTGGTGTTATGCATTTTTATATTCCAAAATATCATAATTTAAAAACCATTAATGTTATTTTAATTTATGTTGTATAATTTCTTATAAACTTATAATTCCATTACATGTGTGTTTTTTTCATTTTTTGAAAGTGGAATGAATAAAAAACAGGATTTAGGATATTTATTGGTGTTAATTGATTACATTATAATGGTTATTTATAAAAAAAAGTTTCCATAAATATTATTATTAATGATATATAATAATCTTATATGACATTAATATGCTTAAAATATAAACTAAAACCATTTGGGATGGTTATAGAGAATAACTGAAAGCATCATTTTATGGAGGTAGTAGTTTACATGTATGAATGGATGATAATTTCAATTTTTTGGTAACTGAAAATTGGATCAATATATTTTTTATTTGAAACTATTAAAAATATAATATATACATGAAATTGTTTCTAAAATTTAAATTTTAGATCATCCATATTAGTTCGTGAAGAAAAATGGAATATGTTTATTCATAGAGGTAGTATTCTGCACATTCCCAAGATTCAAATTTTCATTTTTTTAATCGAAAAGGGAATGAGGTTAATTAATTTACAAAGAATATAATAATAAATAATGATACTAATGTAAAATATTATTATATTTAAAAATTTAATAAAGTAATTTTAGGAAAAATAATTTTACATAATGAAATAGAAAAGAGAAAGGATCAGTTATACATTTATACCTCACTACTGGGATTATCTCTGTTGTGAAAGGGGGTTTAACGTCTGAGGGGTGTTCTCTTCAGAACAGAAAAAAAATATAAGGTTTCTAAGACTGTTTATTAGATTTTATAGTATATATTGGTCTATATTTAGTGGGTTTTCTGTGAGGGGAAGTGGATATATGATAACTTCTTTTATAAGTGAAAATGCATGGTATTTTTTTAACTACCCAAAAAAAATTAATAATTTGAATAAATATCAAAGAAAGATGCTCTAAAATTGAGACATAATAGAGGGGAGAAGTGATAGAGTGTATAAATTCATCAATAAAACATGTTTTAAATATTATTGAGGTTACATACTCTTTGGTTCCTTCTTTTATTATTTTACCTTTTACTGTGGTAATTAGTTTTTACGAGGGTAACTTATCCTATAAGATTAAAATATAAAGTAAACCTTATTATATAATTTATACTATAAAAACCATAACTAAAGTGACCAATATATTATTTCTACTATATTAAATTTTACTATACATAAGAGATCTAATCCCAAAATACTGGCTGATTTAGTAATCTTGAAAAACGAGATACAATGGTGATTCTAATATTACATTGGAAATATAAATTATATAGAATAAAAGAATTATTAAATTTGTGATATTATTAATAATATAATTATTCATATATTAGGGTGAATAAAAAATAAAGGGTGATCTTATATTCATCTTAAGAGTTACGTACATCAAAAGGAATCATGAATAGATAAGGCATAACCAATATAAATATCTTAAAACAATTGTCATTTAATAATTTACTTGAGAAAATAATCATCCATGGACAACATAAATGAAATAATATATTCAATAATAATAATATATTTATTGATAAATAAATATTTAATATTAGATTTCATTTTTTAAAACATCTTGATATCTATACAGTCAACTTCTTGTGCTAAGACAATTTAATCGATGGGTTTGTATATACTAGATACCCATTTAATGACATCTTACTAATTTCCCACTAAAACCTATGAAGTAATTAAAGGATTATATAATTTTAGTCCCCCACAATCACAATATATATAATTAATTCCTCAAATATTGAATGATTAATTTAATTCATAAAAAGAATTCATTGCCAATAAATATCTAAATTCAGTAAAGAATACGTATTTATCAAGTCATCCATAGTCTTTCAAAAAACAGTCATAGTAAAATAACATTTTTCGAAATGATATATGGTTTGATAAATAAGAATATACATGATAAATAATATATATGCCTTAGAGAACTTCAATTTCAAATGATCACAATTATGTGAATGTTTCAAGGTAATGTTAATTTTAAAAATATTAAAAAATGAGAGATGAACCTTAAATAAGTATATATTATAGGAAAATCTATTATATTAAAGAATTAAAAATAATTTTTATAGATAATTTTTAAAAAATAGTATCATTTTGAAAATAATTGATATATTATTGTATAATCTAAGGGACATAAATTTTTTATGTTGGTAAGAAATTTTGTTATCATTGTAGACATTAAAAATAAAATATTCCGTTTATCATTTTTACAAAAAAAGATGAAAATGACCCTTTTGGAGAACTAATTTAATAGATTCATCTAAAAAATATTAAAATAAAAAGATAAAATAAAGAAATATTAATAATTCATTAGAATATAAAAATGACCTATAAAATAACTTCAAAAAATATGGACATGAAAGAAAAAATATACCAGATCAATAAGTAAAATAAGATTTATTTTTCTTTTAATCATTGGTCTTGAAAGAGTATCTTTAATTAACTCATTAATCATCATGAATAAAATGGTATTCATGTTGAATAACTAAAATTATAATTTTATACACCATACAAAGGTATTTTGGTTCATAATAAAAAAAATTGTCTCAAAAGAGTGGAAATTGGGATGAAATCCCTTACCTAAAGGCTAACATTCCAGACACGTTTTTTATCCTCTTGAATAGTGAACATATATTAATTAATTAATTACTGAATAAACTTTTCTTGTTTATTATTCCTTTTATATTATTTATTACCATTTTATTCTTTTTACTTAATAAATTAAGTTTACATTGGTAATTTTGATGATATTTGATTTATTTGTCCAAAATGAATTTAGTAGGTTGTTTATGGTCAAAGAAGTAATTATACCATAATCTATAGAATATTCATAATTAAATAATTATCATTTAAATTAATTAATTATACATTTAAAAGAGAATTGAAATACTGTTATGGAATATAAACTATGTTATAATCATGGACACGATATGGAATATATACACCTGAGTAACATATTCCTTTCATTCAATGGCCATGATGGAAAAAGTTAATTTTTTTTAACATTTAATAAAAATAATCATATCATAAATACCATATTATCTATTTATTTAATCATATATATAATATCCATGTGATGTGGTGGAGAGAAATGATTCATATCACTTCATGGATGTGGTACTCTTCATATACGTATGAATGAAAATATTATTTTTTTAATGAATAGAAGTGTAAAAAAATATGTGATATATTAATTTTATAGAAAGATAAATATTTCATGAATATATTATATATAGATTAAATAATTTAGTATACCCCAATGTGAGAAGTGGGGACAAACAAATAATTACATTGGTCTGTGTAGTGGTTGTCTTCCATTCACACGAATGATGGTTTCGTTTCCCATTTTATGGAATAGGAGATAGAAATATGTTATTCTGTTGGCATAATATCATCTTATTATATAGAATATATCAATGTTATTATTTTATCATTGTTGAATAATAGTTAATGTTAAAACATTAAGAAATGATATGAAATCACATGGTTAAGATCTATATATATTATTCAAACAAACGCTTTAGGATTACACATTAATCCTTCCAAATGTTGGTTTTATGACCAATCCTTAGAGTCTATAAAATGGGTAGGGATGTCTGGAATGGATTTAGGTAGGGATAAGATAAACCAAAAGGATCTATAATTACTAATAGAAGAGGATATGTCATGCCATATATCAGTGGGGGAGCGGTCATACTTGGAATTTTTTTAAATAATAAAATATATAGAAAAATTATGTAGTAAAAAAGTAGTAGTGTTCACAATTCACTAGAAAATAAATCCCTTAAAAAAAATCCCAAATATCCACCTAAACTAATTTTTATATTCTTGTTTTATAAAAGAATTTAATTTTACCTAATACATTTCATTCATTTTGAAATTTTAAATTTCATTATTTTATAATAAAAATAAATACATTCCATTTTTTTATGAAAACATAATTTTCTAATAATAAAATTAATTTCCAAAAAAAATATTGTTTATTTTCCTAATAATTAAATCATAAATTTTTATATAGTATTATCTTTATATTTATTTCATAATGTTGTTACTCCAATTCATTCCCACCAATTATATTTAATGGTTACATTGATCATATTTAAATAATAATGTTTTCTGGTTCATGTATGCTTAGTGTTTCATCTTGTATATGATTTTGAGCATAGTTTTATTTTAAAATATGAATATATAACATTATTGCCACCTAAAACATTATTATTTTAAATTTTCATTGTTATTACCTTCTACCAAATTCAGTTATTTTCTTCTTTATAACATCCTCAGCTTCTCACATTACTTCCTCTATTTTATGATTTATCAAAAGAACTTTTATTAATAGAGTAGTTTGATTCCTAAAAAAAATATCTCTAATGTCATTAATCTGGAGAGTCTCTTCACAGTAAGATAGATCAAGTTTCATTTATATTTATTTATAGGTGAAAAAGTGGGTTGGGTTTGGCATATACATACATAATAATGATATTTGGAACACATCATCTACTTTAGAGAGGTTTTGTCGAATTTTTAATCAGTAAGAAAAATATCCAATTATTTCCAAAATCTTATGACATCCGAAGTTTCTATGTTTTGGTTTTCCATTCTTACTTAGAATTATTTTTACACTTTGATACATTAAAATAAAAACATTATTTTCGATGGAGTATATGACAAGAAACACTATGATTAAGCAACACTTGAAATATATTACCATTATAACCTAGCCATTAAATTGGTAGGTACAAATAGTATTAAATAATTTATGAAATATATATAAATGTTTTAATAAATATAAATTTATTGAAAAATACTTAATAAATAAGCACTCAAGTTTTAATGAAGACATTTTTTCTACAAAAAAAATGTTTCTTTAATTCTTTTTACTTTTGTGAGTAAATATTATAATTATTTATGTAACATATATAAATATTTTTTTTGTAAAATAAACAAATTTTTTATTCCTTAATATGAAAACTAAATTAGGATACAATTTTTTCCTTTTTCTATATTTTTTATTTTTTATTGCAATGTGAAAATTACTAATTTCTCAAATACTATCATTTATTTTCATTAAATAATTTAATTTAAATATAAAAATATATTTTTGTTTTGGTATTAAAGTGAAATATGAAAAATATTAAAATAATCTAATTTATTTAATTTAAACAGTTAAATTGGATGACGTTGATATAAGTTTACATTCATGATTAAAATCATGGTTTTATTCAATAAATTCTTAAATGCATAAAGTTTATCTATTTTAATTAATCAAAATAACCCATATTAATGAAATATTTAAATAAAATTAATAGATTATATATATTAATTTAAATTAATATAATTATAATTTATATTTACTAAGTTAATATAAGTTCATCTAATTCTGGAAAAATAAATTTTTTAAAAAATGATTTTTACATGTTTTAGGGATTTTATTTTAATTTTAATTTTTTCCCTTATGTGAATTTAATTTGATAAAATGTATTAATAATTTTTAGTATGAATAATTAATATTAGGTGATATGGTCAACTTTTTTTAGTCATAATGAATCGTAAAAAAGTAAAAAATAGTGACCATGGTGAAAATTCTAAAATGGTAAAAGTTATTAACCTGAGAGTTAAATAGAATAACATTTTTAAAACATGTTTCTATTTGAATGGTGAATATTTTGATTGAAAATATCACCCCCGAAAAACATTATTTATCAACATTTGAGGAATGTTTTTTGAGATTCACTGCCCATTATTGAATATTTTTGGGAATTTACAAAAAAACATCACTCCTCTTGATTATAAAATGGCGCCCTTCCCTTATTTTTTCACATATCACAAGCCATTTGGATCAATAAAACCCTAAACAATATATCCAAAACATTTTTATCCACATTATAGTGCTTTCTTTAATACCTAAATACTAACCATGAGGTAATTAATAATAAATTCAAAGGATGTTCTTCTATGTGACGATAATCATCTTCACAATGCTTTTTGTTTTTACTCCTTATTTTTTCACCTCCAATATTGTATTAAAAACTAAAGTATAAAAATTCAATAAAAACATATATACAATGATTTTACAAAATTTATAACATAATATTTATCCAAATATTAACCATCAAATGGGAAAAAATATTTATTCATGTGTACGGTGGTCTACTACCCCATGAACTAATTTAAACTATTTTCCATCATCTCAACCAATGGATATTAATGTTTATGTGTTTGATGTTTATGAAATATATTCATGAAATATTAAAAATTCATGTAATTTAATATATCATATTTCTTCATAAATGATAGGATTGTTCATCTGTATAGTAGACTACCACCTCGTGAAGCGATGTGATTCGTTTTTATTACCACATCACATGGATGGAGTATGTAATTGTACTTAATGAAACAATAATTTATTTGTGATATAATTATAATTAATTATATATATAATGACACTTACCTTATTTACATCATGATCATTGGAAAAGGGAAACACTAATCATGCATATGTATGACCTATGGTCTCCATAATTGTAACATAATTCATTTTTTATTAAAATATTTCATGGTTGGATTTAAAATTGTAATTAATTAATACAATTTTTATAATTTAATTATAAATATATTTAATGTTATTTTATAATGACCCCATTTTACCACAGTCAATAAACTAATGTGGATAGGAAATTACGAATTAAGCATTCTCATGACACCCCACTTGAACAAAAATGAATAAGTAATTAACCATGTTATTTAAATAAATGATGTCAATTGTTTAAAAATAAGGGATACAACCTGGATAAGGTTTATAAGAAGATAAATAATTGATATATGATTATTATATTGTTGGTAATAGACATTCATGACAATACTGGACTCGATGTAAGGGATTTCTCATCTCACTTTTTCTTTCATGAGAGATGTGAAATATTCACAAATTTTGTATTTTGGGTGGTTTATATACATCCCATTTTAATTTTATATCATTAATATATTTATCTTAATGGTAAATAGTTTTTTATTTGATGTTACTACTTTCATGGGGTTTTGATTCCAAAGTTTCTAGTCTGGTGAGGGTTTTTCCGAATCTTTTCATTATTCAAGATTGTTTATGTTTAGTTATCCCTTAGAGTAATTTTTTTTTATTTTTATCATAAATCCAATATATTTTCTTATCCTTTATTTCTTCATGAATTTTTCAAATAATAGGACAAATTTCATCTTTTTTCTATTTAAAATGAATGAAAATGTATTTTTTAATAAAGGATGCCTAATTTTTCACATCAATAAAAAATTATTTATATTCCATATAAATTATTTCTAAAATTATTTTCACTATTTTTATTAAAATTATAAAAAATATTTATTAAATAAAATTTAACCCATGTTTCAATTTTTAAAAAATATTTTGATTGGAATCTTCAAGAAATTTTCTGAATGATATACTTATTAACCATTTTATAATAATGTGAATAGAATGTTTTTTAATATATACAACATATACAGAATTAACCCCTATAATGGAAAAATGAATTATTATAACATAGAATTATAATTTTGAAGGTTTATTTTTAAATAAAATGTTTTCAATAATATTTTTAATTTATTTATCTTTTGAAGAACTCCTTCCAAAGTGAAAAATGTATTTCTCACCAGAAATATTACATGTATTCATTTAAAGGAATTTTCATCAATGATGATAACCTATAATTTTATATATTAATTTTAAATTATTTATATATTTCCCTAACATATGTAATTATCTTATTCATTATGACTTTTATAGGGTAATAAATGACATATTTTTACCTCTGAAATGCATTCATTTTAAAATTTACACTAATTATAATATGATAAAATATTATAAAAACCATTTTACCTCCACGGGAAAATCTTATTTTATTTCTAATGATTGATTTTTATTTTAATATTTGGTCATACATAAATTATTAACATGTTATTAGGGGTGTTTTAGATAATGCGGAAATGCATTGGGTAAATATTTAGTGACATGAGGTGTCATGTGGAGGATTACAGAGTATCACTAATTCATTGTGGGACTTTTTCCCAAATGTGATATTTTCTAAATAGTTAGATTTGAATCATTTTTATATCATGTTATATGTTACTTTGATAATTCCAATTATTTTATGATCTTATTATACCATGTTATTTATGTTCTAATCTCTTGCGATTACTATTGAACTTCTCTTTTACGGTTTCATGTTATAATTTTGGCTGACATGTTATGTTTCCTTTTCATGTTAATTTCCTTACTAAGCTTTTAGATCACCTCTTTCTTTTATGTATTCTCTAGGTAATCCTGTTTAATTTTAACATCTCAAATGGATTTAGGAACTCATTATGGAAAATAAAATAAAAAAGTTTAAATTTAGACTAATTTTTATGTATTATGAACAAAATATTCCAATGAAACTAGGCATCATGATCTTTGGGTTGTGATTATTTAATTTTTATGTCAAAAATAATTGAATAATATGTATAAAAGGCTTGTGTTTATAGAGTTTATATAAGAGAAAAGGAAGGAATACCATTGTTGGTAACTCTCGCATGTGATCAATGGGAAAATAATGGCTTTCCACCCCAGGAATTTATAAGGAAATAGATGCCACTATGGATGGTGGTAAGTGACTTGCCAAAGATCTATATCTACTTGTTCAGTGATATTATATTTATCAATTATATCCCTCTGTTAATAATTACAGACTTCTATAATTTCTATTAGAGAATAATCTACTTATTTTTATATATTTAGACTAAAATAATTTCGTGAGATACCTAGGGATGAGAATAAATAAAATACTAAGTAGAGAAAAATATATAGTATTTTTTTAATTCATAGAGTGAGTGGAATCCAATAAATTATATCCGTTCATAGATATTAAAACTACATGTGAATCTGGAATGATTTATCCTCGAGGTAATATATTTGGAATGGCACATTGGGATTGAATCAATCATAAACTAGTGCATAATATCATTCCGTTATGAAAATGGGGTTTTCCACTCCTAGAGGATATGATTTAATGATACAAAAACTCCTTACAAGCCATTATGAATAGAATGAATAAATTTTGCGGTTTTAAAACCATATAGTAAGTGTTATATTAGAAAAGATATATTAAAATATAGAACCTCATAAGTCATTATATACATATCATTTATAAATTATTCCTTCTAGGTTTATAATGTTCCCCTTTTTTATTTTAATTAATTTTAATCATTATTATTTTATTAATTTTTTTAATAATTATGTCTAGGAGAAACCAATCTAATAGCCAATTTGGTGGGATATGTAATGATTTCCCAAAACAGATGCCTACCCTAATGGGAATGGAAGATATTAATCTTTTGATAATGACTAACAAGCTTTCAAAAAAAAATTAATAACTATAACATGGTTGAATTCCTAAACATATCAAAGAATATAAGGAGAATGTCTTATGTATTTTCAAGTGTTTAAGATGATAATGAAAAGAATATTCAATTTCCTATAAGTATGAAATATGGAAAGATGCATAATGGTACATGACTTAATGGAAATATAATTTAAATTTATCGATGGAAAAGGAAGGGAAAAAGTAGCTCATTATCGAATAAAAATGAATAGTATAGTTGATAGCATACATGGAAATAAATTTCAACATAAAGGGCCACTAATAATTCAATGTTTTAGATGTGGGGAACTTAGTCATTACATGATTCAATAACCTAGTCCATGAATGAATTTATATGGCCATATGTTATAAAAATAATCTTAGTGCAATAATATGTTGTTTAGGTGTTGGAACTTGGTATTCATGTTTTTTGATGTAATTTTGTTAATGGTTTACTGGTTATAATAATTATGAAACATTTAAGGATTTTTCTGCAATATTTTTTCTTTATGGATTTTCAAGAAAAATCTTAATGGTACTAATAACCTAAAAAAGTGATTTAATATTAAGGGGATATTTTATAAAATAAAATATTGAGAAAAATATAATCTTAGATATGTTCTTTCTATTGATAAAATTATAGTCAATCGAGGTTATTTGATTTTGACAAAAAATAAACTATATAGGAGACTTTAGTGGTTATAAATATATTTGATTATTAATTTAATTTTGAGGATGTTCATCTTGTTTTTCTTAATATTATTGGAATCTTATAAATATAGTTTTACAAAAATTACAACCAAAATGTCATGTGACAACTCATCATATCAGGAAAAGCAGTATAGTTGGAACCCACAAATAAAGGGTGATAAGGGTGCAGTGTATACCATTTTCTTACACTATGTACTTTTTAGTGTGAAATTTGTTTTACAGGAGGTATTTGATGTATAAAAAATAATTTTATTTTCAGAAACATATTATATGAAAAAATATTTTTTATTTTTTATGATTTTGAGGTAATTAATAATATCTTAGGAAATTATTCATTATGTTAAGGTATATATAACTTTTAAGTCTAACATTTCTTTTGACATGTAATATTGTATGGGAATAACAGAATTTAATTTTTTGAATTTTGAGGTTTTTGGGGATGTAGTGTTATTTATTTTTGGAATATTGTATGTTGAACCTCTATTGTAAACTTTGAAGTAAAATTTATCATTTGTTCTTATGAAGGATTATGCATTTTTTACCTTGTGGTAACCGTTTTAGTATATGTACATTTTAAATATGGAAGGAATATATTATTATTATTTCATGGTTGTTTGGATATGTTGTATTTTAATTTTAGTTCTTCATGACCAAAAAATTCATGATGGATATTCATTGATTAGGGTAAGAGAAAAAGTTAAAACTGATTGAAGCAAAACCAAAGCATGAAATTTTGATAATAAAATAAAAATATATCAATCAAGAACATTTCCATATGTTGGTAGGGTATATGTTAAAATAATTCCACAACCCTAGCCAAAGGATATTGAAATTAAAATTTCGTTACATTACCTTCATTTTTAATAAATTAATGGTCTTTTCCTCCATCACAGTTAAAAGTTTAGTGGTCGTTATATTTCTCATGGTCATTCATATTGTTATGATTAGTGATATCTAGGAATATCAATCGTCATTTGGGTAGTATGAATTTATTTCATGTATATATATTCACATCCCACTATTTTTTTCCAACATGGAAACCAATTTATTTGTTATTCTAGATGATCATCATATATCCCTTTCACTCTTATCAAGAAAAAGTTTAATTAACCATTTATACGACGTGGTATTTCAATAATAGTATTTTTGAATATCAAATAATTTAATAATAATTTCATGTTAAAATCTCTATGGTGGACTTTATTAATTGGGGAATGTGAAATCCTAATATTATAAAACAACAACATTATGTTTGATAGTGTATATGGAACAAAACGATCTTAAACAACAAGTAAAATCTATTTTTGGTATAACATAACCATTAAATTGGTGGGTACGAATAGAATTAATTTTTTTCATATAATGCTCCTACTCAATATAAATATATTTATAAATTAAAAATAACTAAAGGAAAAACTTTTAATAGAAATATTTTATGTTACAAAAAATATGTTTCATTTAAAAATGATTTTTACTTCTTTTTGTGAAACAAATATTATATATGAATTATTAAAATTTTATAGATTTTATATTATCAAATGGAAGTATTTTTTTAAACCATCATATAAATATTAACATAGGGTGGAATTTTTTATTTTCTCTCAATGTTTGATTTTTCAGTGAATTGTGAAAATTTCTGATTTTTCAAATATTGGCACATCCTTTCAATAAACCATGTAATCTAAAAGAACTATAATAATGTATATTTGGCCTTAAAGTGACATATGAAACATTATTTTATATTAATCTATTAAATTTCATTTGAATCATCACATTACATATTTTTGGTATAATTGTATTTTTATGCTTAAAACCGTGATTTCTTAAAAACTATTGTTAATTGCATAATGTTTATCCTTTTTAATTAATTAAGGAAACCCCTAGTAGGGAATAATTTAAATTAAATTATTATATTTTAAAATTTTTACATTAATTTATAATCATATAATTATTACTTCTACTCATAAAGTTAATATAAGATCATATTTTCTGTGAGAAATGCATTTCATGAAAATCCATTTCAACAAATTTTGTGGGTATAATATTAAAATAAATTCATCCACACATATAATTTTCAATTTGGTAAAATTGATTCCATATTATTAATTAAAATAATTTATATTATCTAATAATGTAAATTTAATTTTATTTATAATTAATAGTAAATAAGTTAAAAAACTATTTACCATGGTGAAAACCAAAAATAGGTAAAAGTGAGTATCCTTTGAGGTAAAGGGGAAAGACCGTGTCTAAAACATGTTTCTTTTTTAATGTTAGAAGTTTTGATCTACTATATCTCCCATATAATCCAATATTTATAATCTTTGGAGGCACTTTTCTTGGGTGTGATAAGCCATTATTGAATAGTTTTCAAGTATTTATAAAAAAGACACTCGTCCTTAATTATACGAGGGAACCCCTCCCCACAATTCATCACACATATAAACCCATTTCGATCAACTAATAAATTAAACAATATATCTCAAAAATATTTAGACACATTATATATCTATTGGTATTAAAAAAATGGAACCTTAGGTTCCTTTATAATAGATCCATTGGAGGTTCTTTTAAACAATAGTAATCATCTTCAATAAAATCCTTTTTTTAATTATTATTTATTCACCATCAATTTTGTATTAATAATAAAAATATAATAAAAGTATTATATCTTAAATAAAAATATTATATTATGTTTATGGATTACTATTTACATATCTCCTCTTCCATCAAATGGGAAATGAAACCATTGTTTATGTGTACAGTGGACTATAACCTTACGAATAGATTTAAATAATTCTCCATAATCACCTCTCATAGATATTAATGATGATGGATTAATTGATTATATATTATATTCCTTACATAGTAATAATTCCTTAAAATTAATATATCATATTTCATCTTACCTTATCTTACATTAAAATATGATAACATTGTTCGTCTGTGTGGTGGAATACCGACTCACAAAGTAATGTTATTAATTTTTTTATTAACATATCCCATGGATGGTAAATGAAAGTTTATTTAAAAAATATTAGTACATTTACGATATAATTATAATAATATTAATATAAAATAACATTTCCTTTCTTTTCGACGTGATCATTCATTGATGGATGTGTTACTCATGCCTACATACGACCAATCATCTCCATGATTGTAACATAGTTCATTTTTCATAAAAAAATCAGGGTTAGTTTTCAAATAATAATTGATGTATAAATTTGATAATGATATAATTTTATATTATATAGATTATATATCAATGATCCCCTTTACCATGGTCAACATTCCGATGTGGTTCTAAAATTATGTTTTGAGCATCCTCAAAACACACAATGTGGATATAACTAAATAATTAATTTGGTATTTCATTAAAATAAATGAATTAAATGGTTAATTTATAAGCTATTAAACCTAGAAATTTTTCTTAATAAAAATAATAATTCATAAATTTAAATTATATATTAGATAAAGAACATACATGATAATTTTGTACTCGAGGTAATGGATTTCTCAGATCACTTTTTCTTCCAAGAACCATATTCCATATTAACCACATTTTTCTTTTGTATGATGTAAATAATTTACCTTTTAATGTAAAATGTTTAATTTATTAATCTTCATGGTAATTTGAGTTTCATTTAATGTTACCTCTTACATGGGGGTTGTGATTCAAATATTACCAAAATGATATGGTTTTATTTCAAAATCTATTCATTATTCAAGATTATTTATATTTAAGCCTGCATTGGTGGAATTGTTAGATATATATATCATAAACCCAATAAATTTTATTCTAAAATTTTTATTAATTAAATTTTCAAATAACATTTATATTTACGATTCTTTGGTATGTAAAATGATTCAGAAAATAGTTTTAAGAAATTATGGATTTTTTTCGCTTCAGTTGAAAATCCCTTTTCCTATATATACTTGTTTTTAAAAAATTTATCCAACAATGTTTCTGGAATTATCCCAATGATTTATTCAATAAAAATTTCTCCTTTTTTTACTATTTATATAAACGTATGAAGGAAATCATTTATCTTTTTTCTAATGAGGTAATTTTTATCCTTTTTACAATAGTGTGAAAGAAATGTTTGTTAACTTATGTTGAATTTATGAGATTAACCTCTATAATAACCACTAAATTATATAACTAATCTATTATATTTTTCCATCATTCTTTTTAAATAATTTTTTTCAATAATATTTGGTAAAATTTGTGATTTTTAAGAAGTGATTTCAAAAGTGATAATGACATTTTTCTCAAGACGTAATCCATGTAATATATCAAATAAATTTTCATCAACAACAATAAACATTTATTTTATGAATTCCTTATAAATTATGTATATATTTCACTTAAACATACACGTAATTTATTATCCCATTTTTTAAGGGGTAATGAATTCCTTAATTTTATCTCTAAAATACACTCATTATGAAATTTCCTTTTATTGTGATGTGGGACAATATTATGAAAACCATTTTCTCTCTATTGGTAATTTTTATATTTATACCTTAATGATTGATTTCCATTTCATTTTTTTGGAACACATAAATAATGAACATGTTATTATGGGTGTTCCCAAATATCACTCCTATGTGTTGGGCCAATATTTAGTTACATAAAGATTCTTGTATGGGATTAGTGAGGAAATATAATACATAAAGGGATATTGTACACCATGTGATATTATCTACATAGTTAGACTTGACTCATGCTTATGTCATATTATATGTTATGTACACAATTACTATAATTCAATGATATTGTTATACCATGTAATTTATGTTATGATCTTATTTGATTACTTTTGAGCCTTATCTTTTATGATATCATGTTATAATTTGGTCTTACGAACTTTTTCATGTTTATTCACATAAAGTAATTTTTATCACACTCCTTTATTATAGTATTCCCTAATTTATCCTATCCATTTTTTAGGTTTTCAAATGGATTTAAGATCTTATTATGGAGAATAAAATAAAGTCCTTTTAGTTTAGTCCATCTTTGATGTATTGTGAAGATAGTATTCCAAAGAAACTAGGCATCACTGTCTATGGGATATAATTATTAGATGTTTATGTTAATAATAATGGAATGATATGTGTAAAATTTTTGGGTACCTATACATATAACATACTTCCCTGGAAATACCTTCAATAAAACATTATCTACAACTAGAAATTATAAATGTTTCCATTAGTTATCAGTATAACACATTTTCATTCTTTGTGCCACTTTAATATTATTTTATATAATATTTAACATCATTATTGTATCCTCAAAAGGATCTAGACATAAAACCATTCTTTTATGAACTTATTCTGAACATGTTGGATTGTTAAACTTATATCCATATTACACTTCTTATGTAACCATTTCAACAAACAAATAGATGTTGTCATTGCAGGTAATTTATACCAATTGTAAATACAGATCTCAGATTCCATGAAAGTAAATAGAAAAATACCTTAACATGTATTATAATGTTTGAATAGTATTTTTAGACTGCCCATCAGTTTTATGGTGATAGGCATCACTCATATGAATCTCAGTATCCTAAGAGTTTTGATGACTATTCCATAATTTTGATGTAAATCATAAATCGTGATCAGACATAGTTGAAAGAGGTGAATTAGGAAGTTTAAAAACATTATTAATATAGAGTCAGTAGAGGTTATTAGGTCGGAAATATTTTCTTTTAGATAAAAAAATGTGTAGATTTGGTAAGGCCATCAATAATAACCCCCACTACTTAATTCCTTCAAGTATGATTTGAAAATATAGTGAAAAATTCCATAGTAATGTCATCCCATTTAAATTTAGAAATAGGTAGAGGCTACATGAGTTCCCTAGGATAGTGTGTCTCAACATTAACCTATTGAAAAACTGATCATCTTGACACATAATTATTAATTTCCTTCTTCATGTTTTCCCTCAAAAAATATTCCTTAATATATCTTTACATCTTTGTGCTACCATGGTGTATGGATAAATTCTCTTTCTGAGCATCATCTAAAATTCCCTTTTTAACAAAGATATAAATGGAAAAGATAACATCATTCCAAATTTCATAACACCATTTTCATATTTGAATTCTACCAACTTCCCATCATTCATTACGTAAATTTTCATTTGAAAATTCTCATCATCATGATTATAAGTTTTTATCATTTTAAATAATGATGGTTTGGAAAAAAAATTAAAAAATTGGAGATGATTCCTCTTCCTTAATAAGTCCCATATCAGTCTTTATTAAATCAATGAACATTGGATCCCTATCATTCCACATTTTTTATGACATCATTATCTTTGTTTATCAAACAATCATCTACCATATTTTCCTTCCTTGTGTGGCAGTGTGTTAAAAAATCATAATACATTATTATCTTCATCCATCTTCATTGCCTCATATTGTTTTATTTATGTGGCTTGATTTATTTTAAACTGTTATGATCTATGTATATATCGTATATTTCACCATAGAGATAATGTTTCCATATCCTCAAAGTAAATATGCGGGTCTTTAACTCAAGATCATATGTTAGATAGTTCTATTCACAATTCTTGAATTTCCCTGATGAAAAGGAAACAACATTATCATTCTAAATAAGGAAAAAACCAAGTCCATTCATTGATGCGTCATTGTATATCATAAATCCATCATTTCATAATAGTAGTTTAAAAATTAGATCATTGTAAAATATAATATTTAATTTAAAAAATAATTATATTTTCTTCTTCATATGAACTAACTCCTTTAAGAATAATATTTGTTCATATACTATCCAAACAAAGACAATTTTGTACAAATCACTAATATTAACTGAATAAACACATAACAATATATACCTTGGTTATTTTCATTTGTTTGTGAAATTATTTGAATACATTTTTCTTTATTATATTAATCGAGATTCCATCCTTTGAGACAATATAGCCAAAAAAATGAAACTTCCTAAATCCATAATTCAGTCATTCTAAATCTTCCATATAATAATTCACTTCTAAGAGTCTCATGAACGGTATGAAATTGATTTTAATGATCTTCATAGATTTTATAATATACCAATAATTAATTCCACAATATAATTACCAATATATTCAATAATTAATTTGTTTGTTAAATACAAAGAAAGGAGGGTGAATTTCTCCATCCAAACAAAATTACAATAAACTAATAATTTGAATCCCTCATTTGAAATAAATTATTAAATATATATTTCTCCTTTAATTGTAATTTTTAATAGACCTACCTTGGTTACCAGAATAGTCACCCAAGATATCACATCGTGGGGTGGGGTAAAATAATGATAATAAATCTGGCCTCATATATAATAAAAAAAGAAATCAAATCAAAGTAAAAATGTAGAAGCAATTAGTGATACAGTTAATTCAAACCAGATAAACCATAAATAAATTCATGTATAGGAAAACCTAATCTCCTTGTGACCAAAAATCACCTCTAAACTATCCTAAAATGAACCATCAGCATAAATATAAGCCTTCGTTCAATAGAATCATATTCCATTTACCTAAATCCTGTAAAAAAGGTATACAACCACCCAATGGAAAATGCAGGATGTGAGAAATAGGGCCCAGTAGGATGCCACTAAAAGATCTATACAATTTTCAATATCAATATTTCACATGTCTAATTTCTCAAAACAAACATTTTTATAATAAGTTTTAAAATGTAAATCAATTTGAAATTATTTTACAAAAAATCCTTGATTTTTCACAAAATGTATGAAATATTTTCCAAATCAAAAAAGAGAGTTCAAAATACCAAAATATAAATATACATGTGATACAAAATCCATGAAATAAAATATCCTGAAATAAACAACCAGAAACAATAATGCACCTTCCATTCGAGCTCCATCCTATGAGAAAATATGTACTAGACACTCAAAATCCTAACAAGGCATAATTTTGGATCTAAATAACATTGAGGCCTACCATAGACCATCAACATACAAGAGTTTACCTCCTAGCGTTTTGACACACTTTAAGGATACCTATTTCAATATCTCAATGTATCCAAGGTACCCATTGTCATTGCTTTTCAATTTTGTTTTAAAAAACCAAGCTGACATTTTAATAAATAAAATCCAATACAAAATAATCTACATCAGTCCTTGAAAACCCAATTTCTATTTTAAATCGTTTAAATCCTATTTTCAAGGAAATTCCATCTTTCAAATAATAATCCATTCCAGTATCCATTTCAACACAAGAAATTCCTTTTCAAATCTTAATCATTTAATAAGAAGTATAATAATTTCAACAAATTATAACAATTGAATAGATCCATACACCTCAAGTGAATATAAATCCTAGAAACCATTGACAACAAAGGTTTAAGACCACAACATCTGAATTTAGAAGATATGTCCTAACCAAATACTAAAAAAGATTTATAGAAAACAAAATACAATTACCAGTCCCTACAACTAGTCGTTCCACAACCATAATCAAGAGATAAACCAATAAAAAGGATTACCTAGAGGTACAAAGTGACTAACCCCACTGATAAATCACTAAAAAATTTTATCCTTACAAAAGGAAGACGCCCAAAATCACCTATATTGATATCTATGAATGATAGGAGAATGTTTCAAGATAGAATAAAGCATCAAACAACCACTCAACATCATAAAAATTGACACTCCATGAATTACACTGTGTGTATCCTCTTACACATAATGAATTCATTTTGTTTTAAGTTACGTAGAAAACCATATCCCTTTTTTTATTAAAAGCTGGATTTTCACATTACCTGACCTATGATCCTTACACAACGTGTAAATTATCAAGCTATAAATTAAACGCATGAGAGGATTTTGGCTGACATTACACAACATGAAACCCCATTACAATTTTTGTAACATCCCAATGAACAATAGAAAATCTGAGGGAAAATCTAAAAATCCAAGAAATACATGACTTCACTATTATTGGTATAATTACTATGTAGGGATGAAAGTACTCACCCAGTGAAAAAGATAACCAAAAAACAAATATCAGAGCATACCAAACAAATAGGTAAAAAAAATTTATAATATCCAACCATAAAATATTTTGGCCCACAGGAAGAGCACACGATCTTGGATATACAAATATAGAAGTCCATTATGACCTTATCATCGATTAACACTCCCACATCTTATTGTGATCATGTATCCACTACCACAGTACATAAAAAAAGGGAATCGTTTTACTGTGTAGTACATTGTCCTTGGAATAAAAAATATAAACTAGTTTCTCAAAAAAATTGGTATCGGGGTCAAGAAGAACAAACTCCTATTTAGTCACATCCGAAGGGTCTGTTATGTACCTCCTTAATGGGGAAAAATAAAACACACCATGTATATAAGTAAAGATAGATGGTAATATCAACTGAAAATAAACCTGGCCCAACCACTCAATAACCTCAATGGGTCCCAAAAACTATGGTGCCAGCTTACCCTACTAACCCAACCTATGATTTCCCAAGCAAGGTGAAGCACTCATAACGACCCAGTCACCAACCTCAAAATCCAACGGCCAATTCTAAAAATATTTATATGATTTATGATGACTACTTTTTAGGATAAAATACCTCTATATCAATTGAAATACCTATTTTATCTCTTGAACAACACTCATCCCAACCATGGACAACTTTCCCAACTCTTCCCAGCATAAGGGACATCAATATGGACACCAATAAAAATCCCCAAAGGGCACCTTCCTAATCAAATTATGATAAATATTTTTATAGTAAAACTCATCAAAGGAATATGACTTTCCCAAGATCCACTGAAATCAAGAAAAAAATAATAGGCCATATCCTAATGAACTTGGATAGGCCTCGTTGTCTATCTATCCGTCTATAGATGATATGTTATGATTAATTTCAACATGGAAACTGTTTACCCTTAAAACCCATTAAGTAATATAGATATAAACCTTGTTTCCCTTTCAAAAACAAGTATATAGGCAATCCCATTAAAATTCACAATCTCATAGATATAAAAATCCACGATATGTTCCAATTTCATCATTTCCCTTTTTAGATTGAAATGAAGATATTTGGCGAGTCTATAAAAAATCATCCATATCACATCATTTTCACTTGAATTATATGGTAAAGTAATTAAACAATATATGGAAATTTCATCACACTTCCATACCATAATGGGTAAAGGATTAAAAAAGATTTCTTGTCGCTTGTACTATGCATTAAATCTTTGAAATATGAGAAATCATGATAAAAATATACAACTGACCGCCTCATCCTTGGTCACTAATACCAATGTTTTGGAATGTGGAACATATTTATATCCCCATTCTTAATGGACTAATAGGACCGATGTCCATTATCTAGAAACACATGCCTGAAAGAAAATGGAACAACCAACCTACAATTGAATCAAAAAGATCCACATGGAGACCGAGATAACTCAGATGAGGAATCCCCGCCATTAAGGATTTCTCCTTAGCATCGGTTCTCAGTGTCTGTCTTCTGCTCAATTTGTACTTGGTCGTTAAAATATTAGTCAACTTTTATCGAATCCAAGAACACATGTATCCAAAAATCCTCTATTCCAAGAACTTTTCAAAGAAAAATATATCAGATTCCACTATTCAACGAATTCCTCTACTACTTTTGTCTGTAATTTTTGGCTCAATGCATAGACCACCACAGTCCCTCTCTCGGGGTTATATAAGATATCAAAATAAAAGGTCTCTGGATACTCAAACTAGGGTCTATGTTGCAAGTTCAGATCTCTCTGAGTGAAAATATATTTCAGGATTTTGGGATCAGAATATGTCATAAATTTTTTTCAAAATAGACAGTGACACTATGTTTTGAGTGCATGGATAATAACATAGAACATAAGATTATGGGTAGGCTAGTTCTTCTCATGAGGGAATAATGAGCATGAGCCAAAATCCACAACCTATTTTTCCAACATCAAGACACATCCCAAAACCATACCAGAAGCATCACATAAAACATCATAATTGACTCTGATTATTTAAGAATCTAAATTTGTGAAAAATTTAACCCCATCTTCATCTCCTCAATAGAACTCTGATAATTTTCATTCCATTTATAATTTTCACCCTTATGGGTTAAATTATTCATAAAATAAGTGATATTGGAGTAGTCTCAAAAACCCCATCTATAATTACCTACCAAACCCAAGAATCTTCAAATCTTGAATTCTTTTCTAGGATTCTCCCAATACGTAACTACCAAAAAAATTTTTGGATCAACTGAGATTACCCTCTTAGATCTCACCTTCCTCAGAAACTTCACTTCCCAAGTCCAAAAATCACACGTGGAAAACATAACATATATATGATATTCCATCAATGTTAGAGGAATGATATTCAAATGGTCTTTGTGCTCTTCCTATGTCTTGGATTACTCCAAGATATCATCTATGAAAACAACAAAAATAGATTCCAAGAACTATGGAAATATTTGGTTCTTCAAAGACATGAATACTACATTAGTGTTAGTGAGTCTGAATGTAATAACAATAAACTCAAAATTCCCATATCTACTCTAAAACAATTTCTTTGGTATATCCTCTCCTCGAACACTCAACTTGTGGTACCCATAATAATGTTCAATATTATAAAACCAACAAGCCCCCTACAATTGATCAAAGAGATCATCGATAATAGGTAAATGATTCTTGTTCTTAATGGTCACCTAATTTAATTTATGATAGTCAATGAAAAGTATAAGACTTCCATTTTCCTTCTTAGAAAAGAGTACAGGATAATCCGACGATAAAAAACTAGGAAGAATAAATCCTTACACCTCCAGATCCTAATGCTAGACTTTATGTTTCACCAACTCAATAGGTTCCATTCAATAAGATGGAATAGAAAAGTTAATTGTTCTAGGTAATGAGTCAATAGTAAACTTTACCTCTATTTGTACCGAAAAAACTAGAAAAAATATCTAGAATGACCTTAGAGTATGCGCACACAATAGTAGGTAGATGACATCCCAAGAATGTTTCACCTACATCAAGAAACATTTCTGACAACAAGCATGAGATTAAACCATCACAAGGAACAAATGGCCCTTCATTTATCGATCTTGAGTCCCACTCAACCTTAAAGACATGATTGACCCCTTCAGTAGAAAGGAACAATACCAAATGCAAATAAAAGTCTCTATACACCTTTACGTTAATCATTCAATCCATTTTGATGATCAAGCCAATTAAATCATGTTACATCTTTAAAAAGTATCAAACAACCTCAATGTCACTTATCACCACTCAACATGGATGTTTTTTGAAACATTGTTCAATCCTCTATCCCAAAGGCATATAATAATATAACAAGAATGAAATAAGATCCAAATTAAAATCCAACATGTCAACCAAATTTGATGATGTATGAAAATGTGTATCACTAGTAATAAAAAAATATATCATCATATAAGATGAAATAAACACCACGCCAATAATAGTATCTTTTCCAGCTTCATATTTTGGTGGAACCCACTCAACTGCATAAATTCATTTGGACATAGCCAACTATACATCCCCCATAGCCTAGAAATGAGACCCACCTCCCTTGGAAGCATCAACCTAAACCTATGGTATCTTGGTGAAAGTGGGTCCCACCCTACAACGTTGTGGCATGTTATCAAAAAAATGCTTTAAATGAACATATCTCCCAGAAAGGTGAAAAGTTCTAGGACCCTCTATACACTGAGTCTTGGTATGAACACACCTCCCAAACTAGTAAATAATAACATTTTTTCCTATAGAATCCCTTAAAATTAGTTCTACAATAAACTGCCCACTCTGGAACTTTCATTTTAGACAATACGAAGCACCCTGGTTAACCACTTCCCACATTGATGCTCTAGCCAAGACTATCATCCCAACTATGTTTTCCTCAGTCAATGTTTCTTTATCCACTACCTCCACAAATTTCATAAGGAATAATAGAGAAATAATTGACCAAACATCTCCCCTTATCCCCATATCTTACCTTCGAGCCTTTATGTAATCATTGGTGAAAAGCTCTGTTGCCAGATGCATCAACTTAACAAATTCGGAGGATTACTCCATAATGGTACCATCACCCTGCTCCAATGTTAGAAAATCTTGAGTATTTTCCACATGTAATGTATTAGGATAAAACAATTTATTAAATATATTTTAATGAAACCTAGGAAATATCTTAAAGAAACTTAGATTACAATATCGAGTCTGGCCATATTCTTTCGTGTCCATTAAGCATATATGTTGGAAAAAACAACATCTGAATCCTTAAGATTCATAAAAATTTTGAAGATACTTTTAATAGGTTCATGATAATCCTTTGAAACTCATGGTCCTTTGTCACCATGTAAGATAGGTGGATACTACTTTGTAAATGTTGAAACATGATTCATTTCCTGTTATGGGTTCACTATGCCAATAGACTACAAAGTCTGAATGGTAAGGATAATTATTTCAACCAATCAAGTGTCCACTAAAGGATCACCCCATAGAAAAATCCTTACAACTTCCCCTATTATATTTTTAAGATCATTTCATTGAGAAATTATCTATTAAACACAAGTAAATAACCAATTTTCCACAAGAAAATTCCAAAACCATCAAACCAAAAATAAGAATACAATACCATGGTTTAAAACAAATATGAATTTAAATAATTTATGAATTTTACCACAAGATGAAAAATCATTTTAAAGGAATAGTTCCATCCAAATAAACTCCCCACTTAGTTAATTCAAATGAACATACACACACCATGTCCCCATACATTGTATAAAGGTAAATTTAAATAAACTTCCCATTGTGTTTATTCAAATTAACCAAATAATTTCGTCTTAGACTTAGTAAAGATTTTTTGAGAACCCATGGGAACTCAAATTCAGTAATGGGAGTGAACTAGCCATGTCCCTTTTCCACACATACTGTATGAATTCAAAAAATCCTACTCATGTTTATCCTAGACACTAAAACTACTTAGGCAATACTGACACACTTCATGCTAAGTAACACCTTTGATAACAAATTATAAAAGACCAACCTAGGTCAGCCAAAAGAGTTACCCATGTCAGACCATAATGCGGTGGAGTAAAAAAAGATAAAAAAATATAATGTTATATATAAGGAAAACAATACATACAATCAGACTATAAAGTGGAAACAATGGGAGATACAACTAATTCAAACCAGCTAAACCAGAAAGAAAAAATGTTTTGACAAATCAAGTATCCATGGGAAAAAACATCACCTCTGAACTATCCAAAAATGATATAATCATTTATTGATAATATTTAATGTTATATAATTATATTATATTTACTTTAATCCTATAAAACAAGGTCTACATACACCCATAGTTAGAAGTAGGGTGTCATAAATAGAGTCCAATAAGATACTACCAAAAAATCTAAACATGTTATAATATCAAGAATGAATAAGTTCAGTATTTAAAAAAAAATATTTTTACAAGATGTTTTTTATGTAAATCAACTTGAGATCCCATTTCTAAAAATAATTTAGTTTTCACTAATTTAATTCAATGTTTTCTAATAAAATAAATAAGAAGGGAATTATATTTAACTATAAATATACATGTGATCCAACATCCATGAAATTGAATATCATGAAATAAATAAAGAAAAACAAAAATTCACCTACCAGAAAAACGAAAGCCTATATGAGAATATGTACTAGACCCTCACAATCCAAACAAGTCAAAAGGGTGTATCTAACTGACATTGAGGCCTTCTATATACCATCAACATATAATACGTTACCTCCTACTGGCATCACACAAAAAAAGGATACCCATGTCTCTATATTGGTGTACAAAATGTCCCCACTATGAAATGATTGAAAATTTCAATTTAAAAAACCATGCTTATATTTTTATAAAACAATTTCAAATCGAAGCCAATTTGTTTCATGGTTTAAAAATCCATTTTCAATATCAAATCAAGTTAATTCCATTTTTAGGGAAACCCCCCCATTTAAAACATGAACCTATGCCCTTTTAAATTTTAATACATGCAATTACCTTTGAAATATCATGGAATCAATAAAAACTACAATAAATTAAATAAATCAGAAAAAATAAACAGGTCCACCTACGTAATGTGTGTAGAAAACCTAACCACATTTCACAGTGGGGATTTCAAACCATAATATCCTCTTTTAAAAGTCAAGAAATGACCAAAAAAATGTATTGTTAGAAAATAGAATCCAATTACCAATACCTACTACCAGTGGTACTTTAACCACAAATGAGAGAGAAAATTAGAGGAATACTGATAAGGAGAGATAATGCATGCAACCCTGCTCATCAATCATTGAACAAATCGATTCGAATGATAGTAAGACACTCGTCATTTCTTAGGGTGACAGGTACAACTAATAGGATAAGTATGAATGATATAATTAATCCTTAAATAGCCACAAATCTTCCTTAAAACTAAAAATTAAAAAATCGCATTTTCCTGTGATCATTTATATGTCATCAATCACTTTTATTTTAGTTAAAATGATAAATATATCACTTTTTTAATTGAAAATTTTATTTTGACATTACACACTGTGTATACCTTACACTAATTTTAATTTATCATTCTATAAATTAAACTCATCGGATGATTCAAGCTAATATTACATGTTGTGAAACCCCAATTCACAAATTTTAACTACCCAGTGAGTAGAAAAAAGCTAAGGGAAAAGATTAAAATACAAAAAATTCATGACTTCACCATTATAGATATCCTCTCAATTCAGTTCCGAAAATACTAACACAATGAAAAATAGAACCTTAAAACAAAGATCAAGACATACCTGACTGGAAGGTAGTGGGCCATTACACAATTGATGATTCTGAAAACCAAGTTCAATATTTGAGAAATATTAACATCTATAAAATAGAGTGAATATGTCATCAATGTGAGGTACACAATAAATTTTCTTAATTTTAATGGAATTGATTTCCCTATAACCAATGCAATTCCTTGAATATTTTCCTTTTTTGTTAAATAAATGAACACATACTCCCCATGGTAAAACAAACGGTTATATTAGTCCCTTTTCACATAACACTTGTATTTGTTATTTAACACCAATAATTCCATAATTTTTATTGTATACAAAGAATTTAATATAGGCCTTACAAAAAGGATTAAATTAAGGGAAAATCAACTTTTTTATATATTGTATGTCCAGGTAATTCCTCATAAAATACATCAATGTATTCATGTAACATATTTAAACAATAAATTTGAAGTATGAATTTTCTATCCATCAATTTTGTATTCTCTTATTTTCCAATAATCTCATTCAAAAGTGGTAATGGTGGTGAATCTATATATGAACCATACAATGAAATATCTCCACTAATGATAAGGAATTCTACATCCTTATCATGAATCATAATTTCTATCTATTGGAAATACATTTTTTCATTCTATTTTGAAATATAATTCTATGTATTAAATCAAAATAAACCATAGCTATAATAATCATGTTTGTAAATTAGGAACATTTATGTGACATAATGGGAACTCACTAACACATCCTTGTTTCTGTGAGATTATTACCATGATTATTACTAATAACTCCCTTCATAAGGTCTTTGGGAATATCTAATTTTCATGGAAAATAGGGTATATTTACAAGAGTGTGATTATATAGAATCAAATAATGTATTAACAAATTTTAAGGATATGATTTATGTATGTAACCTCGTATATTTATAAAGGTCATCCTTTGTAGTAATGATAACATAATCATGGCCTTCCCCCCCATGAACTCTCATATAGTTTATTCCCATGAAACATGGAACTTTGTCTTGAATAATGAAGAATTTCCTTATAGTAGAATCATTCGATAGTAGTAGTATATTTCTTCCCTATACATTATGATTCTAGATTACATTTATCACTAACCACATAACAAACTGTCATTCCATTTAATCATTTTTAAAATGTTTTTATTACAATTTTCACATGTGGGAAATTTTGTGGTTCTCTTCTTATTATTTGAACCATTCCTTTTTTCTTAGTGACCAGTCAACCTCTTATTTTCTTTATTTTCCATGAATATATAATATCTATAATATTATTTATCCATATTAATTGGATATCATCCTATATCATCATATGTTGTAAAACATTCAGAATATAGTTCCCTTTAGATACTCAAATTAATCGGATTAAAGAAATTGTTAATATTTCTTTCTGGATTACTTATTTAGTTTCAATAACTCTGAGATAATATTGTAAATTTATCCCCATACTATTCAATACAATCTTATTCCATATACGTTTAATTGGGTAATATATTCTCCCTTGCAGTATAATGTTATTTGGGGAAGTATTTCTCAATTAAAAATACTTTAAAAGTTATATATTCCATGACTTATATTTATTAATACTCTTTAGTTTTTTAGATTAATGTGAAATAATGTTATGTGTTACCTTTCAATGAATACACTTCAAGAATTACTTTTTCACATTCATCACATACCAAAGAAATAAATATCTTTCCATTAGACTTAATCCATTTTTGGTATTACAAATAGATTAATATTTTCATTAATAGATAGAGGCATCTATAACAGGAATTGATATAACATACGATAATCACACTATATAAAAATAGGTTACTATATTTTATAATTGTTATATAAATTGATTAATATTCACTAATAAATCCATGATCTGATCGGTTTCAATATATAATTTATTGTCTTGTCCAGTCGAGAAATATCTTCATTATCCACATGTATTGATTCCCTTTCATCCATTATGAACTATCAATGAATAATGGAACACACTATGTTGAACCATAATAAATGAGGATATTGATCCATAATAAAAAAATCTCTCTAATGGTATATTTTCTCAAATACTATAAGTTATTTTTATAATTCCCATGTAAGTATTTTTTTTATTACAATTGTTTGCTAGGATTGTACTATGATTTGTAAGATACCAATTGCAACAACCCTACCTAAAAAAATCCAGAGCTTTTTTATACATAATTAATTTGGAATAGACATAATGGATATAATCTCTAAGGGTCGATTCATTTAGTTTTCTTGAAGAACCCAATATAAACATGATTCCCATATTATTTTGGAAATCTAAAATACATTGAGAAAAATATTTCTTTCATACTTGATATTATTCCTAATATCCTTCTTCATATCATCGGGAAAAGAAAACAAATAAATGGTTATATCATATTATTATTAAGAGTTATGTATATTATAAGATATGATGAATGAATAAAGAATAATCATAATGGAAAGGTGGATAACTTAAAAAACACTCTATTTAATAAATAACTTGACAAAGAAAGATTCCAAGGATAATATTAATTAATTAATCTCATGGATAATAGTAACTAAATTCTCAATGAAGTAAATTATTTAAATTTTATTTCATTATCTCAGATATCATGATATCTACATTTTCAAATCCTAAATCCATGATAGTTTAATCATTGGGTGGGTACACACTGGAATCCTATATAGTGCCACCTTACTAATTTATCTCATTAGACACGTTGATGAATCTAGGGATTATATAATTGTAGGACTCATATATTAATACATTCCAAATTAATTACTCATATAATTAATGATTAATTAAATTTTGAAAAATTATTTCCTACTAAAAAATATTCATATTGAGTTGGGGATAATAATTTATAGTATTTTACACATTAAGTCTAATAACATTCATAATAAAAAATGTAACATAAAAATGAAATAAATATTCAAAAATAATAGTATTCATGAGAAATAATATGGATATTTAAATTAAATATAATCTCCAATGACCATAATAAATTGAATGTCTTAAAGGAATGTTAATGTCAAAAATTTTAATAGATGTGAGTGACCATCATAAAATTATATTATTTAGTAAATAAATTCCATAATATAATGGGAATGAAAATTTTAAAATAAATTTTCACCAATAAAATCATTTTAAAAATCACAAAAATCATATTGACTAAGATAAAGGATGAAAAAATTATAGAAATGAGAAATTCCGCTCACATTATATAATTTAAATAAACATTCCTATTGTTTTTGTACCCAAAAAAGTTGAAGAAAACCCTTTTAGGTAAAAAATAATAAATATTTTTTTCAAAACAAGTAATAAATAACTTTTAAAATAAAATATCTTCAAAAAATATTTTGAGTTATAAAATGAAATTTTGAATTATAATTATATAAAACATAGTCACAGAATAAAGATATACTCGATCAAGAAAATATATAAGATATTCTTTTATTTTAAACATTCCTTGAGAAAGTGTAAATTGAATATAATCAATAATCATCATGAATAAATATATATTCATTATAAAAAAAATAAATGGTGAATTATATACTCCATAATAAATTAAATAGGTTCATAATATTAAATATGTCTCAATGGAGTCGAAATTGAGATGAAATCCCTTATCTTATGTCTGACAAATCATGTATATTGTTTTTCTTCATAAATAATAATATTATGACAACTTTTTAATTTCTTAATAACCTTTGAAATATTTATTATTAATTTTATTATATTTATTACCATTTTATATTTATATACTTTATTAGGTTCATGTCATACATTTTGATGATATTCAATTCTTATGTCCAAAGTGACCTTAGTAGGGTGAATATGGTAAAGGAATTCACTATTCCATCATTTTTATTATTTTAATATTTTTATAATTATCATTTTGATAAATAAATAACACTTTTAAGACCAACGATGAAATAGTTTTATGAAAAACGAACTATGTTACAACATGGTGATGGTAGGTCGTACGTACGCATAAGTAACATTTTCCATTTTTCAATGTACATGATGGAAATGAGGTAAAAGTTATTTTATTTTTCAAAATTGATAGATTAATCATAAATTACATATTATGCATATAAATAAACTTATATTTACCATCCATGTGATTCAGCGGTGAAAAAAGAATCACATCGCTTCATGGAAGTGGTTGTACACACGTATACACGAATGACTTTATCATTTTTGAATTATTAGAATGGTAAAAAATATGTGATGTATTGATATTAAATAATAATAAATATATAATATATAATATATATATATATATACATTAATTACATGATTATAATCATTCATTTGAGGTGGTGATGGAAATTACATCGGTTCTCGTGGTCATAGTCCACAGCACACATCAATGATGGTTTTGTTTCTCATTTTATGGAAGAACAGACAGATATAAGACATTACATTAATAATAATAATAATACACACTCACATACAGATATATATATATATATATAATATACTTGTTTTAATATTTATATATGGTTAAATATTATTTTATAGTGGTAGAATAATAAATGAAATGAAAATTCATTTTTAAGAACTATACCTCTTCTTCAAAAAATCTCACAATGTTTACACCTAAATATTTCCTAGGTTGGTTTTATAACAAAAACAATGAATATAGTAAATGGGTTGGGATGTAGGTTAGTGATTTGGGTAGGAATATGTTTACTTAATATCTCTTTATGTGTGTATAAGAGAGGGTACATGGTGTCCATTTATAAGTGGAAGAGAGGGAACACTTGGAATCTTATATTGTAATAAATTATATTAATATATTACTCAATAAAAAAGAACCAAAAACGTTCCATTCAAAAATAATAGATTATATAGGGTCTAAATATGTCCATAAAATAGAAATTCGATAATTTTTAGGTTATTTTATCCCTTATCTATTTAGTATATCACCTGGTAAACTTGTTTTACCCTTAGACGTTGTATTGAATTTATAATTTTTTTACTATTAATAGGGAAAAAATAAGTTTTTATTATTTCCTAATATTAACTAATACTAAGAAAAATATTTAATCTCTTTTAAAAAAATTAATCTGTAAAATTTGTAAAATTTAATTTAAAATTAAATGCAAAAAAATGAAAAGAAAAACGGTTTTAAGAAAAATATCTTTTAAGTATAAAAATGTTTTTATGCTAAATTCAGCTATGAGAGTTATAAAAAATACCATAATTAGATTATAAATTATATAATTATACAATTATTTTGAAATAGTTTTAAAATAAATGGATCAATCTAAATATTTGAAACAAAAGTACATTTTTAAATTAAAAGAGGTATTTTTCAGTATTCACTGAAAAATCAATCTTTTTAAAAAAACCAAAAATCAAACTTATCAAAATATTCATATTATTTTTTAAAAATTTAATTATATTTTATCAATAAATTTTCTAAAAATGGAAATTATTAATTATATTATATTTTCATAGAAATTAATATTTTTTGAAGAAAACAAATTCTTCAAGAATAAAATTACTTCACTAATATTTGAGTGTTTATTTTACTAATCATAAATCAATAATTTATTATTGAGTATGACTTTTATATATATTTTGTAATTTTTTTATTACTATACATACCCCTCAATTTAATGGCTTGGTCATCAACATTACATTTTAATAATAACATTTCTTACCTTGTTTATGGTCGGTGTTTCGTTTTATATACACCATAAAACATATTGTTCTTTTAAAATATTGGGATATTAAATGGAACATATGAATCAGGTTTTCAGTCCCATTTAATTGTATTCACTTTCTAATTATGGTAAAAATTAATTTTATTATAAAAATAATATTATGTATTTTAAATGATATCTTGAAAATATATTACTTAATTTATAAAATATTAAGTATAGATTTTTATACTAGAATCCATGTGATAAAAATTATAATATAAACCATAAAATTTATGTATTGTCTAGAAAATCACATCATTAATTTCTAAATCATTCATATAAACTAAGAATGCCATAAAAGACGCTTTTTTTTAAAACATTATATTTCACTATTCACATTAAAATATTTTTTTAAGAAAGATAAAGAAACCTTTATTTTAATCTAATATTAACCTAGTATATCCAAAAATGAAATAATTTTTTTAAAATTAACATCCTATAAATTATATTTTATATTTTTAATTAAAAAAATAAAATATAGTTAAAAACTTTTTTATAGGAAAATGACATTCTATATGTTATGTATTCTTCTTCATATTTACTCTAAAGTAATAATTTAAATTGTTTTAATCCTTAATTCAATAAAAAAATTTAAAATTACAAAAAAAAATTAGAAAATATATTTTCTTAGTTTATTTACAACACAAGTTGAGTTGATATTTAATGTAATATTTATTTTGTTTTTATCTTATATGTATAGGTTAGATAATTTCATTACCATTGTTTGTGACATAAATATATATGACTACCTTAAAGTGGTATGTATTTTTTTTCTTTGTGTTGTGTATGGAAAAATATATTGACAATAGTATTTATATGAGCAACATTTTACGAAAACTCATGTCGTTACATCATACCCCATATAAAAATAGTTAATTAAAAAAATGTATTACATATAAGAAAACACTTCAATTTACATTTCACTCATCACATCCTCAAGATCTCATACCCCTCTACCCAATTATGATTTCTCTATTGAAATCTTTATAGATGTGTAGTCATGTTTCTTAGAACCTCGACTCTTATAACTAGGATTTCCATAGGTTGTTACCCATATAAAAGTAAATATTCTAGTTTTATATCATTTTAGGTCAATAAATTTGATAGATCATGTATCTAATTCCTCAAATACGATGTGGAATAAATCAAGAACATTATATAGATATAGATGGAGTGATAATAGATATTTTTTACTTTAATTGGATCAAGGATCTCAAAGGGAACAATGTAGTTGGGGATTAGCCTCCCATTATTCTCAAATATCATAACCTAATTCAATATATGTATAAAAAAGAATACATTTTACCTAACTTCAAACTATTGATATCATTAAATATTATATATTTGATCTATGAACATTGTACTACTTTCATATTACATTAAATGATTTCACCCTTTTATATAATTTTTTGGACAAGATCGGGAACTATCAGCTTCATCACCCCAACATCATCTTATAATGTTAGAGTCCCATATATCTTCCCATAAAGAGACTCATATGGCTCAATAGGGATGACAAAAAAAATTGTGGTTATATGATAAATCTACCCGGGGGAGGTGTCGATCCCACCATCCATGAAAATTCATCAAACAAGATCTCAACATATCCTCTAGAGTTTTAATGTCCCCTTTAGACTGAAAATATATATTACGATGATAGGTATAGGTGAAAATAAGATTTATCTCCACTTATTTTCGATTAATTATCTTGAATATCATGGTAAACCTCATATCCCAAAAAGATACATTGGATGTTATTACTTCATACTACCTCACCATATTACTTATGAAAATATAGAATTGATTTCAATGGAGAAATCAAGTTTTATGGAAGTATAATTTTTTGAATTCCTAAGGCTATCCACTAATACCTAGATAATATTACGGCCTTTCGAATTTTTTTTGATTCCAATGATAATATCCATAGATATTTTTTTCCCAGTTTTATATGGGTATGGGTTATGGTTGCAGCATATCCTTAGACTTTTTTTTATCGTTCAGCCATAAATTGATGGAATTATAGGAATCTATACACATATTATACAATTAATATATTTATGATATCCCACCAAATGTTTCGTTTTATATCTCTATACATTGATGCCTTTCTTAGATAAAAAGATAAGGATGATCTATATAAATAATTCCAAACATCCTTATTTAATTCCAGCCTCAAAGTGATACATATCTCGGCTCTATACCTTATAAATTTATCATTATCAAAGTTATACTCTAGAATAATTTTTACCTTTTTTTATAGCTCAACATCATATTTATTGTCATATGTGATCCTTAAATGATTAGACGGTTGGGAAATAGTTTTTTTAAATATAGGATTTCTCAATTTCTCTTACGACCTAAATATTCTTCCATTACAAGTCCATGAGTATTATGTGCATTTATGTCTTTTTCATGGATAGTGTTTCATGATAATTTCTACTTAGAGAATATCCCACCTTATTATACTTTTCATGGTGGTAATGTTTTGATAATTCATAATATTTTATAAATAAAATCAATCTCTTTTAGAACACATTCAACTCCAAATGTTTAAATATAAATTTCATTCTCTTTTGATTAAAATATATATCATAATTTTGTTAACTGAGATAATATCACCAAATCATTAATGAATGGATGAATCATTCCTACTCTAAGTCAATCATTTGACATTTTAACTAATTATTTTTCAATTTTTTTATGAATAATAAATTACCTTATCATTATGTAAGAGGAAACAACCCAGACCCTTTTATGAAGCATCACCATATATAAAAAAAATTCCTAACTATAGGGTAATGTAAGTACAGAATTGATTAACAAACTATTATTTCGTTCCTTGAAAATTTATTCACATTTTTATATTAAAATGAACATTACTCCCTTTCATATTAAATTTGTTCGTGCATTCCATTTCCCTGATAAATTTTTCAAAAAGTTTAAATAACAACTTAATAACCCAAGAAAACTATGGATATCAGTATCATTTTTTAGTCTATTTCATTTCTCCATAACATATTTCATTGATGAACCTACTAATAATCATTTTTTTATTACATAACTAATTACTATTATATTCTATATCCATAATTCAAACTTTATATATATAGAATTTAGTTTCTCCTATTTCAATGTATTTAACATAATCCTAAAATGATATTCATGCCCATCATTTATATTTTATTATATAATAATATAATATATAAGGATCAAAACAATTTTAAGATGATATTCTCTAAATACATTATTCATCTGATCCATGATGATGCCAAGATCATTAGTCAGCCTGAATGGAATCACTAACAAATCATAGTATCTATATATTGATCAGAAATCTATTTTGTAAATATACTTCCATTTTACTCTTAACTAATGATATCTATATCAAAGGTCTATATTTTATGACCACTAAGCTCATCTTATTTGATAAAATAGGTCGTCGATACAGGGTAGGGATATTTATTATTAATTATTATCTTATTATGCTCATGTTAGTCAACCAAAATATTCATTGATCCATATTTATTTTTAATAAATAGGAATGGTTCTCCACATTGGGATTCATTGTGGTGGATGAAACCACTATATTAATTACACATTATTTGTTTCATTAATTCCCCCAAATTTAAAAACACTCATCCTACGCACACTCTTTGAGATATTACGAGATACCAAAATAATTTTAATCAATAAATAAACCTCATGCTTAATGGGAATATTAGGAATTTCATCTAATAATACATCAATATATTCTCATATAACAGGATCCCATTCAATAACAACTTACTCACTATTCATTGTAGCTACAAATATTTCATTTAAAGGTATTGGGAATCATATTGTTGAATATTCATCCAATGGTAGTTCATAATTATGTTTATACATGTGAAGAAGGTGATATAGGATATAAATTAAAATATCCCTCTCCCTATAGTTGATATGGGATCTATGTTTGGATAGAAAATCCATACGCAATAATATATAAAAATTTACTAAGGGGAGAGAAATTACATATGTAAGAAATATTATCTTGGAGATTTTCAATGGTGTGTGTTTTTATATCTTTTACATGACCATAATAACTCCATGTGATATAATTGGTAATTAAATAAAAAACTATTGTGGTGATGATTTTATATTATTTTCAAACATTTGTGATATAAAATACTATGAAGAAACAAAATCAAATAAGGCATTAATAGATCTATAATAGATGTTAATCTATCCTTACATCACCTAATTACCGTGATCCACCTTAGTGAGAGTAATTGTGTATACTCTCCCTTACTCCTTAGGATTGGGGGGTTTCTAGGGCCTATTATATTCATTATATCTATTTTTCGAGAAATCATTCCCATAATTCCAAATTTCATTTCATTTGTAACATTACAGATTAGGAGAAGCATTAACTGTGACCTTTTTCTATTTCAGTAGATTTTCTTATTTTTTCAGCATTCAAGATCTTGATAGTGAGCTCTAAAACATATAAAACATCTTCTTGTACCTCTTAGTCAATTTACTAGGTGTTTATTCACATATTTTTTCATAAATTATGTTTAATCTCCTTTAGATCATGTTATTTTCCAACCGAGTTCCTCTAACATTCCATATTTTATTTCTTGACTATGTTATATTCAAAGCCTCCATCTCCCTCCTCTATATTATATACACATTTGGTATTCTATTAATAGTAATTTGTTTCTATAATATCTATTTCCATTTAAAACATGGTTTAATTGTACTCGCATGATCTGTAATAGATCTGGATTCATACCTTTCCAATCTTATAATGTTTTATACATATGTGCCAATGGATCCGTCATCCATTTATTTCAATTTCATGAATTCCCTCTAAATATTTTTACGAAGGGGTTGATGAAAATAATTGGTGAACAACTATTTATTTGACTCTTCCCACACCAAAACTATACTTACTCATTCATAAATGTATTCTAAATTAATGTCCACCATTTTTTGGCCTTACCCTCAAATTTGTATACAGTGATAACAATCTTCTCATGTTAGAACCACTGATGAATAGAAAATATATTTGCTATCACACCCATTTTAAATTTTATTCCTTCAAGTTCTACCCATATCTAAAACAAAATGTGGTGAAAATGAGTGATGTGAATTTAACTTCAAATTAGAATTATCAAAATCAATAACATAAAATGGATTCAACATTAAAACCATTTACCATTTTTTCATTAGTTTGTCACCTAAAAATTTATTATATAAACTTATATCATTCCTATAACAACCTATATTACATTAAGATATGTTCTCACATACATATAAACAATATCTACCAATATAACTAGATAATAAATCATTTATAGAAGTTCCTAAAGGGTATGTGATCAACCAAACAATATCCTTCAGGAGTGTCAAACTAGGTGAGAAGTCATAGGCCCAGTCATCATGAATCAAAGTGATGATCAATTCAATTATCAAAAATATATTTTTAGGGTAATTACCCAATGTACATCTATATCATAACCATATATACATTCTAGTATCCTGATGGGAAAAAAAATTTGAAAAACCCCATACTCATGAATTTACCAATATTTTAGGATATCACCCTATACATAGGATCATTTATATGGTATTTAATAAGGTTCTCTAATCCTAACTCCCAAAGTAACTAAATGAATATCCAGAAATAAAAAACCTTCTCTCCTATACCAACTGAGGAAAACCAAGATAAATATTCCATTATTCAATATCATTTCCATATTTAAAACATTACATTACTAAATAAACTCAACAACTTGACAATTTAGGTGATTAGTGTTTTTAAAGTATATATATAAATCTCTTATTGTACAATTATTGAAATAATTTCTTATAATTTTTTTATAAGAGATCTTATTCTATATATCACCCAAGTTAAACTCATCCTCATCCTCTCAGAAATGGAATCATATGAAATTAGAGAGTGAAAATTCTCTATAAGGGACAAATAAAAAAATCAATATATTGCACAATGTGAGATAAAAATTATATAACAAATTATATGTAGTAGTAAAATATCATATTATATGAATCATAAATACTAAAAATTGTTTATATAGAAAGAAAGGAGTATAAATAATCTCATATGATCATCATATATCATGGTATAAAACTAGAAAAATTGACACTTGAATCATGATACATGAATATATCATAGTACTATATTGAATGTGTGTGAAAACAACATAATCATAGAAACAAAAAATTTATTTTTAGTCAACACTGATTGTTTTCCATAGCGCATACGATATCACAAAAGGTTTCACATAGTGGATTTGGCATCACATCTTATTTCCCATTGTGGATTAGACATCACAATCTTTTTCCAGTTTTGGATTGGGAATAACTACTCATGTAAAAATTATCTCATGATATTTAAATAATTACCAAATTCATTTTAGGGAAATATTTGGCCCACATGTATGTATAATATTAACCATACATTTGTGTGCTAGGAGAAACTTATAACCCTAACATTATTAAATCCTAGGAATAAAAATTGTTTTTAAAATAAATTTTCAAAATTATCTCGTAAATAATAATGTAATACAAATCAATTAATAAAAAATTTAATTTCCTATAATAGTAACTTCATAAAATCATTTAGACGGTGATTTATAATGTATATAGTCATATAAAATATATCATTTATGATTAAAATAGGTAAATGGAATCCTAATTATATAATAGAGTATAAAAGATAATATTTTAAAAGAATGTAAAATTATAACATGAATAGATACTTAATTTAATCTCAAAATTATAAAAGGAGAACCTTGGTGGATAGTGAAAAAATAAAATTGGAAGAAAGATCCATTTTAGATACATCATTATATAAGAGGTTGAGAGTTAATGAGAAAAAATTTAAATTTTATGGAAGATAAAATCATTCAAAAAAGGGTATATGGGTTAAGAAATAATTTTTCAAAGGGATATTAAATTTTATATCCAATTTAAAATAATATTATTTAATATATGTAAAATTTAATGTCAAAGTTCAAAAGAAGCTATATAAATCAATGATCGAAATTTGAGTTACAAATGTCCCCTACAGCTCACAGAAAGTTTGAATAAAAATAATATAAGAGTGTGTTTTAGAAATAAACCTTAAATTCTCATGAAATGTAATATGATTACCCCTCATGAAAAAAATAGGGTAGTTGATACACAATAATAATTAAAATAAGGTTTATAATAAAACCTTTGTCTCAAGGTATTGGGAATTGAGATAAGTAATCCTTATATTTACTCTTGATTACTTAGGATGCACATTATCCTCTTATAGAATAAATATAAATATCCAAATTACATATTTAAAAACATTATTAATATATATATCCACTTATTATCATACTTTTTAATAATTTTATTCTTGGTTTGTATTTTTATGAATGTGTGTTGATCATTTGTATTTATTTTGTAATAGTGGTGTTATAAATTATACATTTCCTGATTATTTTCTTTAATAGATATATATTTAAACTGTAATTGATTTTCTATAATATCTTATACTATTATAATTCCTTTACATGAGATTTTTTCTATGATTCTTGAAAACTAATTTGATGATGAACTAGTTTTGAGATATTTATCAGTATCAGAAGATTCCCTTATAATAATAATTAATTTATTTTCTTAAATAAAAAAATATATTTAATGATATAAAACACTAATATATATCATATACATTAAATAATTATAAACCTAAATCATCCATGATGTTTGTATAGAAAATTTGAATTTATCATTCCATAGAGGCAACAATTCAAATGTACGCATATATGATGTATTCATTTTTCATGGAATTGATGAAATGAGAAATAATATTCTTATTTATAACTCTTAGAAAATTGTTATATGTCATACTTGACTATTAAATTTCACTTTTACACCTATATTTTTATTTTTTTAAGGAATTTTGAACACATTATTCATGGAGACGATAATCCACACATTCACATTATTAATGTCATTGTTTTCTTAATAAAAATTGAATGTGTTGTCAATTATTGTACCACAATAATGATAAAATATTAGTATATTAATGATAGTAATGATATAATTTTATGTTGGTATAATGCTACCTGAGGAATAATAATAGCATATAATGAACTAGAAAAGAGAGGAGTGGTGTGAAATTTATACCCCACTACTTGGATTTTCTCTATTGGAGGGGGTTTAAACAATTAATGGACAATAATTTGAAAGAAAAAAACTATTCAAGGTGTATATAATTAATGAGAAAAGTGTTTCGTATGCTTCTAGAATAACATATAGTGTTTTTTTGTGAGGTTATGTGAGGAGAGGATACCCGTTTTAAATAAGAAAATGGATGACATTTTTGTAAATACACACAACTTTTTAATAATGGTAAGTCACTCTCATTGAAAGTTGCATCATAATTATGAAATTAGGGAGATTATAAGTCATATTGTTGATCAAGGCCTCAACCACACTTTCCAACACATGTTTTAAACATTTTTAGGATATTTATTCTTAGATTTTTTACTTTTATTAATTTAGCTTTTTTCCATGCTAACCAGATTTTACCTATATAATTTATCCTATATGGTTAAAAAAATTAAAATTTTGTTATTATATAATTTTAAACTTATAATACTTAATTATAAGTCCATTTTAATTTATTTAATTAATAAAAGGGATAAAAAATAGTTTTAAAATAACATTTATATATTGTATTAAAAATAATTCCATGTGAAAAACATACTTAAGTTCTAAATAATTAAATAAATGTTTATAAACTAGATTAAATATTTTTAATTTTAAAATATAATTTGAAAAATTAATATTTTCTATAGAAAATGGTTTCGTATATATCTTAATGAATCTTATATACTAACAATTCCAAAAGAAGTTTGGTATTTCTAAAAATAGCATATTCCAATAATCTTTAAAAACCAATATTGTAGAATATTTTCAAAAAAATCATCTTAATCTAATGTTATCATGATAAATCAAAAACAGATGATTATTTTTTTAAAATTAAGATACTAAAGCTTATAATTTTTTTAAAACCCTAAAATATTTTGAAAAAATATTTTTTCAATGAATACAATTTTTTTATTATATACTGTTCTTCCCTTTTATTATAAATTAGTAATTATGCTACTGTTAATCCTCTATATATAACAATATATATTTTACCTACCCAATATTAATATACCTATGAATTATATATATTTTATTGTCATTGGTTTTTAATATAGATTATTCTATTGAACATGGTATTTTTTAAGGAGGAATGATTTTCAAAAAATCTGGTCATCATAATAGACATAATATATACATATTAAAATTGTAGTATCAGAATAAAATCATAACTAATAAATAATATTTTAATAGTTATCATTATTTATTTACAAATCCAACTAATTTAAAATTATTATTTTTATATTATTAGGATCATGTTCAGGTCTCTCTTTGACTATGGACTTCTTCTTTGTAACAACATCCTCTGAAGATAAACTCATGGAGTATTTCCCATTTTGCATAATTATCCATGAAAAATTGATAAAGAAATATGATAGATATGCAAAATATCTAGTTTCATATACCTTGTATATATTTATATAATTTTTCTTTTAACTTCGTGGTAATCTTTTCTATTTCTTCAAAATGAGTGAAACCCACTAATCCTATCCTTAGATACTTCTCTTGGTTGGACTCTCTTCTTGTCTTCATATTTATCCCATTCAAATTAATTTTCATGGATATATTTTATTTGTCCATGATGTGGAATATCTTACAACAATTTAAGTTTAATTTTCTAATTTCCTTAACACCCTTGTTAGCTTTCTTCATTTCCTTTTTGGATGAATTTATTTCAGTTATCCTTTGTATTGATTCTTCTCCCAAGGTAGAAATTTTTTTTCCAACATTACTTATAACCTATTATGGTTATTTCAATTTATTAATAAGTTTTTAATACCTAAAATTATTATACCATAGGTTAATATAACAATGACCACTAATGATTCACATCTCATATATATTCTTTATACTTTCAGATCTATTTTCAAGAGATAGATTCTTCCATTTCTATGATCAATTAGTATTTTGTCTAATATTTTGTCCCCTTTATTAACCTTTTATCATCCAATCATCAAGACTTAAATAAAATTTACGCACTAAAAACTTTTACCTATAAATTTATGTCTCTATTTCCATACCTCATATGGCACCAACAACATCCAATTAACAAAGTTCTTTTAAAATCATGTATAGGTTTTCTAGCGTGACATGATTGCTGTTTTGGGATTGGAACTGGAAATTTATAGGATCCTATTAGGGTTGTAGGTTATTCATAGACCTGGAATAATATTTACTTAAAATATTTGTGATTATAATATAATTTCATCACATAAAAATTAGAATAGTTTTTTTCTTTTATTTACCAAAAACAAGGTTGAGATTTATAATATTTAACCGTTTCATGGGATACATTTCTCCATGAGCATGAAGTAGATTATTCTCCTACTAATGTAAATATATATAATCCCCCACATTATGCTTTATTTTATGTATGATTCACTTCTATTTTATTTTTTTTATAAAATGCCTTCTCAATATATTAACAAGATTCATTTTTTATTGAAACTAAGGATTTTAATTTTACTTCAAACTCAAGGAACTTCAAGTTGAGTATGTAATTATAAATTTATGATGATCTAAAACATAATTCATAATCATTTTCTAACTTCTATAAATGATCACAATATTTTTATTGGTATATTTTAACTTTTTTTAATCACATTCACTTATTTTTCCTCAATGTATAATTGAGAAATCTTGACATTAATTAGAACTTCCTGAATTTTTTAAATTCATGGATCACATAAAAAATAGGACTCATAAAAAATGTATTCTCAGATATGTTTATTTCAAATTATTCCTCCATTTTAAATAATATCCCATTTAAAAATATATAATTTTCTTCTTTTTACCTCATAATATTTTTGAGAGTTTTTTAGGAGATCATCTTCATTTCTATTACGAATTTCACTACATCTACCTCTTTTTCCAAATATGATTTTTTCTTCAGATATCCCTTGATGAAATTGAAAATATATATCATGAATGAAATTATGTAATTATTTATATGATCATTGACCCAAAAATATAATTATTTACACCTTTTAGGAAAAATTTCACCAAAACTCATGATTCATTCATTGGAGGGCCAATTATCGATATGTTTATCAAATAAATTAACATTATGAGTTTTTTCAACTAGTGGTTGTTCATCTTCCTCATAAATAATTTATTTTATCTCTTGGTTCTCAATTTTCCCCATTACATTATATATTTATTGATACCTCTCGATCTGTTCAGATATGAGTGAAATTATATTTTTACATTTGATGTGCTTCTTCAAACATCTGAATAACACACTTCATGTATATACGATAAAACAATTGGAAATATTTATAATACTTATCAATTGAAACCATGATCTTTTAATTTAAATTTTGATAATATAAAATATCCAACCAGAGGAAACCTATATGCTAAAACTAATATAAATTTCCAATGGCATGTGTAGACACACATGCGAATGTGGGTATAAATATGGTGGGAACTGAATTTTTAATTATTTAAATTATTCTTTTAACTAAAATACTTTTTGTTTTTAAACCATTCTCACCTATTTGGATAAAAATGGATCTATTATTTGTTTACCCTATAGAATAACTATATGAATTTTAAAATTATGAAATTAAAAACATCATATGTATTATTATAAGGACCAGCCTCGATGTAGGAAACTAACTTCTTATTATTTCAAATATCATTCAGTTAGGGATTATTCACTAAAATCTAATAATCAATTACAATGGATTCCTATGGATAATATTAAAAAATATTTTACCATTTTAAATATGTTATGTTACCATATTAGTGATGTAACATGACTCCCCTATATGAAGCAAGTGACAGGGGCTTTTTACCACGTTCTATACTCTTAATCTCTAAATTGTTCTCTGATTCTTAATATATTCTAAAGCAGATAACAGTATTTATAGGGATGGTTGTACACCCATAAAAATTCTATACTACCTTAACAACTCAAATCCATCTACTTCTAATATGTATTCAGTAAACTCTAATGAAACATAGTCTCTGGACTTACTTGGAATGGAGTTCTTGGAATTTGTATTGGACTCCTAAATTAAAATTCATTGATACCCAAATGGTTTTATAGGCTTGAGATTCAATTATTATTCTATGATACAGTTTATAGTGGTTTTTTCTCCTTCTTATTATCCTTATAATTAGTCTTAATCTTCATCTACATCTTATTCTTATTCTTCTTCAAGGAATTTTATTACCTCTAATATATAGTTCTCATAAACACCGTATCAATAGAAACTATTTTATTTTTAAAATTTGATCACCTAGATCTCCAAAACAAATCATGTGCATAAATGGATATAATAAATGTGGTCCTTATTTTTCAAATATTATAAAAATGAATATATGAAAAAAAACATCCACTTCCAAAAACTAAGAATTATTTAATAATCATTTTGAGTTCCCATGATTTTGTATACTCTCCTGGTGTATTCCTTGAATTCCCTTAATTTTTTATACTATCTTTTGAAACATTAAAAAATAAAATATTTATTTATTATTATCAATTCACAAATTTATCTTTATAAACATAAAATATCGATAGTAAAATATTTATTCTATGTCTCCCAACTATATATAAGTACTTGTAAAACATTAATACAGTGTAGAAATAATTCTAATTTTTATAAAATTAAATAAAATGTACAAACTTTAATATTCTATTTTTACATAGAAATAACATAGTTTCATTCTCATATTTCAATCTTAGGAAAATTACAATATTTCTTTCTCAATTACTCTACTTATTAAATATGAAGATATTGATAAAATAAGTCATAATCGTTAATAAAAATTTACAAGAGAAGCTATTGAAACTAATTTATATTATTCATGAAAACACAGTAAAATAAATTTCATCATTAAAAAATCATGTATTATTTTTCCTGAATATATTTTACTCAAGACAACATTGATCAGGTAATGAATAGGATTCATGAAGTTTTTAACTCAAAAATTCATCTTAACCATCATAAGATTTTAATTTCATTATAATTTAATAATTATAGATACTATATTTTTTCATTTTTAATTAATATTTCTTTTCCATGATTTATGATCAACCTCTATATCTTTTATATCAAGGATCACTCACTAATTTTGGTGTTGTGATGTTTTTTACTAGAAGAAACATCTCTTGCATCATCCAATATTATTTTATCATCATCATGTTTGAATTTAAGAAACATAGTTTGTTATCCTGCTAAACATAAAACTGTTTCCAAAGTGTAGAAGCCTTATACAATGGACTTCCATGATTTACACTCACTAATATATCATCAAAATTATTATGATTACCTAAAATATTTATGGAAATATTTTTGTTCTTTGAATATTTGTGCTCAACGAAATCTTTTCATTGAGGACTTCAATGACTTCTTCTTAGTGGTAGAATACTTATGATCTTGACTTTGTAAATTGTTTGATGGAATAATATTATTACAATGAAGTCATACATTAATAAATTTCATATTATTTGGAATGTCATTAGATGAAGCTCAAACCCTTTAAATTAACACAAGGATTTAGAGTAGCATGTATTATATTATATTCTGTAAAAGTTTTAAAATCATAGTAGGAAATGTAATATGATCAGGTGTTTTAGAATATATATTTTTATGTTATAGTATTTATGATAACTGTTTTATGCCTAATAAATACCAATTATTCTCAAATCAATCATGAGCCATCTTTATTCACATTTACCTTTAACATGGTGTGTATAAACACTATCTTCACAACAACCAAAATGATTTGTTATGATCTAATGGGTTCATTATTGGGTATCATGGAATATCTTCATCCATATATTCCATGGGCATATACTCATTTTATTGATCACTTATTCCTCGTGTAAGAAATTCCTTTTAAATGAGTGGATACTCAATTTTTCACCCAAAACCTTATAATCACTTAAAATCATATCAAATACACGATCTTTGAAAATAATACAATCAAACACCTCAGGGTAATTCATTTTTCAATGAACATTATTAAAAATTTAATATGAAAATAAAGTAATATGAATATACTATAAAGTAAAAATGAAGATTAAATCAAAACTTTATGATTTTATTTAAAATTTAAATAGAGAATTTATAGTATAATTTCACTTTAATGCCTTCCTAATCTATTTCCTTTAATACAAAGGATATTTTTTTCCATATATATGTATGTATATATATAAATAATTATCTAATTTTGAATATTGACCTTAATTTAAAAAATAAAAATAGAGTTTTAGGTCCAAAAAAAAGTTACTCGGATGAATCGCTTGAAAACTTGAATTATTTTCCAAATATATTAATTTTTGGTAATACTGACATGTTAAACCACTATTTTATATTTACAAGAACATTTTTCATACATTATAAAATTTTCTTAATTAAATCATCATTATTATATATTTCATCAAAATTTTATTAATTAGTAGTTTTAGAATCCATTTTCTATATAAATAGTTAAACATTTCATTTAGAAAGTTTAAATCCATTAGTGAACAGAAAATATTATATGGAAATAATCTAATAATTAAACAATGAACATTAACGTGTTTATTGAGATTTTTTGAATAAAGTTTGATGTGATTTGGACCCTCTATAAAATATTCAAATCCACTACTTAGAGTCTCCTCTAACATACAAGGAACCACCAATATTAGAACTAATATGAAATGATTGTGAAATACCATTGAAATATTCATACTCAATTGTATTTTAATTTAACCTTGCAGTTTTTTATTTGATAAAAAACTAATTGCATAATATATTATTACAAGATCAAAAAAATTAAAACTTTTAATGATTACGATTCCATTTTAGAAGTTTGATACTTGCAATAATCCTTTATAAAAGACACATTCAGGAATCCCAATGTATAGATATTAACAAAACTCCAATTATCAACCCCTTTGTATCAAAAAACTAGTATTTTGAATATTATATAATGCAACTCCCATATTTTTCAAATGATTCTATAGTATGTCATCTTATTGTAAATTGGATTTCTTTCTCTAGTGCCATCTATATTCATCTCTTCTTCTAAAAGAGTAAATCTCTTGTCTTTCATTGTACCACATTCCACATAATCTAAAATATATAATGTATAATTAATAATTACATAACCAATTTATGGTAACAAAGGTGCACTTTTTCCTACAGATAAACATTGAAGAAAATTTTTAATTATTTTTAAATTTTATGATTACCCTATTAAAATATAGTCTTGAAACCAACCTATAAATTATCGACTATGTGAATTTAAAATCCATCCCTTATCCCTTGATTCATTAGAATAATAATGAATCACACCATTTGTTTCATAATATAACACAATAACTATGATGTTACATAAAATATTATTTTGATATTTTCTCACACTCTATAATGGTAATTGAAATAGTTCCTATTTTGGAATTCCCTTAACCCATAAGTCACTCATTATAATAGAATTTTCTTACACAAATGGTATCCACATGAGATATTTTGTTGGTATAGAGTTCAATAACACCCTCAACAAAATATCTCTATTAAATATATCCTTCTATGCAAATTGTTTTTGGATATATTATTTTAAAAACATTATATACTAATCAATGGGGTAAATCTATTTGTAATATACTAGAAAAAAAGTAGGATCACTCTAAAAATGAAGATCATCAAGTGGCCATTATATTAAATAATGATAATGGGAACATTTCCTCTAGTTCACATAATATGATGAAAATGTAATTTACCAAACTTGAAAATATTTTCATGTTTATAAATTTAAAACATATAGATTTTTAAAATAATTAAATCTTGGATAATGTGTGTCAGAAATTTTTACGTAAAATGTAATGTAAATTCACATGCATGAAATTTTTCAATTGGAAATGATTGTAAAGAGATTTTATCAAATTTTACTTTTATTTATTCATCAAAATTATATATTTGATATTAGATAAACACCTCTATAAATGATTTACACCATTAAGGAAGTTTCAACACCAGAATCCCACATCGATTTCATATTAGTGATTTATGAATCCATATAAAAATTTATATTATTACCAAGTAAAGTTGTATTTTTATTAATATAATTTTAGATAAAATGATGTATTTTTGACATACCGCATGTGATTATTATGGTATATTCTATATTATATTACAGTAAATTGATGTTTTGGGAGTCTTGGATTTAAAATTCTGAATTTTAAGTGATTTTCTTCTAGTTGATGGTAACTTCATAATTAGGTGAAACCACATGGGGAAACCATGAGTATTTTTTTAGTTTATTGTATTGGGTTCTACATGGTTAGAAGATTGTTTAATAATACATACAACCAAGTCAGGTATGTTTTTATTGCATTCATTATGAGATAAGTATATTTGGTGCATAACTTGGTAAAATACGTGACCTTACAATGAGATCTAATTAGATTAAATAAAATGGGGGTTTTATCCTTTTCTATAATGACATAAGATTTCACTATGTATTTTACATAAATAAATATTGTGTTAAATAGATTTTATCACACACTATACTGAACTAAAATGTACTGTGAAATATTTGATGAATATTATTGAAAAAATTAGAATAATAAAACCTTTAATAAATAAAAATAATACAATAAATTAGTAATTCATATAAAATAAGATTAAGAAAACATATGGATCAAACAGGGAAATTATGAATTGAACCATTTTTTCATATATATTATATTTTCATCTAAAATAAAAATGTATAAATTTTGTATTTTGAATTTTTTCAATTGTTTTCATTTTTAATTTAGAATGTCAATATTATATCAATATTACATTATATGATTTTTTTTCAAATAATTATTGTTTAAATAAATAGGTTAAATTACACTTTTTACAAAAAATTTAAACTCGTTGAGATTTTCTACATATCAGAAGAACCTAGGATTTTTAAAAACATTTTAATTGCATAATGATTTTTTTACAGAGTAAAAAATATGTTTTTTAAAATATCATTCTGAACTCAGACCCATTATCAACATTTTATAACATATGAAATATTTTATTCTAATTTTAAAAATATTTTCAATATTTTTTATCCTAATTAGTCATTTTAGTGGTAATATTTAGTTTTGGATTTCTTTGAAATCCACATAAATATAAATTTTTTATAATTAGATAATTTATACAATTAATGTCAATGAAATTGATAAATTTATATAATATATGAATTTAAAATGTAACAATACACTTTCTCTAAAAATGGTATTTAGAAGAAAATATTAAATTTATCTTTTATAAAAATTTAAAATTCTATTTGATAAATTAATTTTTATATTTAATTATAAAAAATTTAATATTATGTAATTATTTTAATTTCATTTTTAGGAATAAAATTATGTTACCAAGAATAATATTACTTACCATGGTAAAATAGTAATTTTTGAAAGAATGATACATTTTATAAATATTGTGACTTTAAATCAAATTATTAGATTAAAAATAATAGCCTGATATGATATTTAAAATTATATAAAATTAAATTAAAACTCATTTAATAAGATATCAGTATTATATACTAGTAATAACACTTATGGTTTAAAAATATTTTTTATATAAAAATTAGTCTTTCAAAAAATTCTATATTTTAATTTAAAATGATAATTTTCTTATTCATAGAAATTAAATTTAAGAAATTAGAGTCCAAATTTGGGCAAATCGGATACAAATTCGATAATAATGGTCATATTATATTTTTAGTGAAAAAATAATTATCATGGTGAAATTTTATTCAATATTAATAAGTGTTAAAATGGGTAATCTGTTACGGATCAAATTTTTATAAATAAATTTTAAACATAAATCATATAGAAAAATGATATTAGTTTTTAAATTAATATCTCTATTAATCACCAAAATTTTCCACCAAACACACATAACCCTCATGAAATTTGATTCTTACCCCTTACCAGACATTATTTTTAATATATTTTCCCTTTTTACCTATAAAAGAATCACACTTCCACCATTTTTAATCGACAACTATTGTTTAAGTATATCCAAAATATCGACCTAAATTACTTCTTCATGATCCCCTATACATGTTTGGAAGACTAAATCCCCAAAATAGTTCCCCATGTCTTTAATTTCCAAAGGATACTTCAACAGAATATATAAATTCCCAACATAAGTATTACTTTCCCTTTTACATCATTTATTTATAATTCCCATCAAACATCTTCCAAACAAATTGTAATCATATGTATATAATGATATAATTATAAATAATATACATAAATTTAATTATATATTTGATATAACCATTTTATATTCTTCTCTTATTTATTTGAAAAAATAGAAACATTACTCATGCTTGTGTGTGAACAGCCACATCCAAGAATGAAACATTTCATTTTTCATCACCACCTTTAATGATGATATATAAATGGGTTGTGTGTAGAGATATATTATTTATTTAATATTTATATTATATAAATATATATTTTAACTCTATAATTATTTTTAGAAATTAGTGATTATTTTAAAACTAACCACATAAAATGAACATTCCATTTCGAAATATTATTTATTTATATGTGATGACATATTTTTAAATTTCATTATTATTGTAAATCATACCATTTATGAGTAACCTCTTAAATAATATATAGATAATTTAATTATAATTTTTTAGTAATTATTTTATAACAAAAAAATATCTCCATTATCCGTAATCACAGATAGATTATATCATTTTCATATTGAGAATTTTTAGAATCATATATGATCAATGTAATAAATTTATATCAAGTATTGATTTGGAAACATAATATTGGATGTTATAAGTAACTATTGATTTTTGGTTCTTTTTTTTGTAATATAATATTCTAATTCATTAATAAATATACCATTATTCATTTGTTAAAAATCATTGAATCATGTTTATTTCTAAATTCATCTACATGTATCATAATTAAACCTCTCAAAGAATTAAAATTTATCTTTATAAACTATCGTAAAACATAAATTTAATTACCTTTTATTATTTTGGAATAATAAAATTTTGTATATTAATTAATATTAATAGCGTGATTATAAAAATAGTTTAAAATTTTCATGATTATGATCTTAATTTTAGTTATACAGTATATTATAGAGCGTCTCACTAAACAGGGAAACATGGTAAGGATTTGTTTTTCTCCTTTTCCACTCCATGGGAAATATTTGATATTGTGCAACAATATTTACTTAGAATGGTGTATTCATGGGGAAATTCAATTCACATATGAAATTATATTCAACTTCATGAGATTTTGATGTTTATTTCATGATCATCCTAACAATATCCATTGATTCTTATGCTACCAATTGTATAAGAGTTTCATTTACTGAATTTAATATTTCTGGGGTAATTTCTATTTTTAATTGAATATACATCCCAATATTTCTTCAATACTACCAACCCCTATTTAATATGGTATTTCCTTTGATTATATATAGATATTTTGTCCAATTATCGATAAAAATGTCATTGATTAAACATTTCCCAAAATATAATTATAACATTGGTAAGAATAACACTCTTTCCTACAAATAAATACTTTATTGCAGGCGCAGATTTTCCATCCCACCAATTTTCATATATATTTTTAGAAAACCTAATATGAATTATTTTCTATTATGGAGAAAATTATCTATACCCCTTTCAAGATAAAAACTTAATAAACTTTTTTTGAAGTGGTTTTTCAAAAAATGGTATTTTAAAATATTTTTTAAAAAGGTATTCCATCATTTCAAAAAAAATGTTTTGTCTTCCTCTACTGATAACCATTATTTCCTTTTGAGGATCTATTTATTTATTTTATTTTTCAAAGGTAAAATTTTCCAATGTTTTCCATTCACTTTTTATGAAATATATCTTAAAATTTATTTTTATTATTTTATTTTTATTGGATACTAAAAATGTTTCTTAAAGACTCTTTTTATGTTTTTCATCCACGTGAACACATATTTCTTTACCCTTTATAACAATCTATGAATAAATCCTTCTATATTTTTATTATTTCTAAAATGAAGTTATTTTATCTTAATTTTATAAAATATCTATTCTTAATGTATTTCAAAAGATCAAGGACAATACTTACTTCCAATGTTGTTCTTCTAAAACTCTTAAAAAGTGTTTTCATCTAAGAAATTTTCTCATGACACATCTTAGTCATTATTCAAGGATATTATTGAAATACCACCGTTATCTTTATACCTTTATATATAATATGTAATGTTATTTTCAATCAATGATATGATTCATCATATCCTTTTTCCTACCTAGCCATCCAATGTGAATATGCATAACTTTTATTCTAGTGACTTTTCATTGTGAATACCCTATTTTCCATTTCATTTATTGAAGGGTGTTCACATGTATTCTATAATTTAAATTAATTGTTAAATTATTGCCTTAATTATATTCCCTTTATCGATATGGATTAAATTCCATATGCCCCATTATCTACATTGACTAGTATTACCTATAATGTTAATGAATTATTTGGGATACCTATTGTCATTCAAATGGTGTATAATTTCATTACAATTTATTGAATTCTAAACGTTTACTATATATGACTCCATTTGAAAATAATTTGAAACCCAATTTTTTCTATTGGTTCATTATGATTTGATTGATTTTACAAGGCATATATATGCTTGGATGAGGACAGGTGGGCTCATATATTTCTTTTCAATGCACTTGATTAATTTTATATCTCATGAGTTATTCAGGTGTGGATATAATGAGTTTGGTCACAAAATAAAATATATTAATGAGTTTACACACATTTTAGGCGTGGATATAATTAGTTTTTTCACACATGTGTTAGCATAATGTGTTTTCTAATAAATTTTTTCACATGATTATTATTATTCCATTTTTTCATGTTATTTTCTATCAAATTTCATAAAAAATTTTATTCATTTTTCTTTGTTATCCTATCATGGATCGTGTGTATTTACTCATGTTTCCAACCTATTTTGATTCATGTATTATGTTATTACAATCCATGTTCCATGATTTATAATATATGAATTTTTGAGTATAACATTATTATGTATCTAAATTATACCTATATGATCTTCTTATGCTCACTTATGATATTTAACAGTTATCATATATATTTACCCTTATTGAGATTTTTAGCTTACCCATTTCTTATTTTTTTTATTTTCTAAGGTCATGAAAAAAATAAAATAATAAGGTACAAATATAAGAATATATTATGTGGAGGATTTGTGGGATTTATTGAATTCTAGTTATGTTTTACGTAGTTTCTTATATAGTGGTAAAGTTGTAAGATCCCAACCCTAAGATAAGGCATATACTAGTTTTAATTATTGCTTAAGGGGGTTTTTCTTTGGTGTTGAAATTGTCTTAGGGGTGTTTCTAGGGTTTGGGATGAGGAAAAGCTGTAATATAGACCAATATAAGCTTATATCATTGTTGAAACTGTTATAGGTAACCATAAACCATAAACGTGTGGACTGTAGAAGGGGTTTCATGGTTAATGGACATATGCAAGGTGGTCTTGGAGACTGTTTGGCTCAAAATACACATGTAAAGAAGTTAGAACACTTCTAATGCATTATTTTCAAACTGTGTGGGTGGATATCCCAAAAATGCACCTTTCTCCCCTCTCTAATAAATGGATAAGAATAATTGGAACATAGTTTGGAAAAACCTATGTCTAAACCATGTTCCACTTAAATATGAGTCATTTCCCATTTTTCCTCACTTTCTTAAATGGTCTTTCATAACCCCCCCCCATTTCAAATCCCCACTATTAAGGTTACAAACTACATTCTTCCTACTCTAATATAATTATTTCTCTTTTGATTCATAGGTGTTTAGAGTGTCATTGGCTAAAAATTGCATATTTGGGTTATTCTTTTACTATATTTCCATACATTTCTTTGGAATATTATTGTTGTGCTGTTTCCTCTATGTTCAAATCTATAATCCCTCATTTTTTATTAGTGTTATTAATCTGACTATTTGAGGCCAATGTAGTTAAAAACTCTGTGGTTATTGGAAAAGTGGTTGTCTATAAGTATGAGGTAGGTTGTATTAAAGTTTTTTTCACATAGTCGTGTTGTTTGTTATGTTAATGTGTTTGTTTTTCTATAAAACCAAGATACACTTTAATGTTGATGAATAAGGAAATTAATTCAGGCCATAATTTGAAGTTTGAGACCATTCAAAGTCCCATTTGGGTTCATAGATGATTTCAGACTAAAGATAGTGCAACCCATGGGATATGAAAACTCTTGTATAAATAGTAAAATGAAATAGTAAATGTTGATTTAGGGAAATTATGAGAGTAATGGGTTGGGGTTTGGTATGTAGATAAAGAAAATGGTTAATAGGGTTATTAAGATGTTCACATTCTAGAAAATTTTAATTTACTAGGAGGCATTTGAAAATAGTTTGATTGAATTGTTTTGGAATTTGATCCATTTATGGTCTTAAATTAAGTAAAATGATGTTTTGAAAGTGGATAATGTTCCAAAAGGAGGTGTTGATTTCAAAGTGATTTCAATTTTTTTCCCAATGGACATAAAATGATTATTTAAAATAATGGTGTGGTTAACCATTTTGTGAAAATGTTTTAATTACTATTATGAATGGTTGGAAATAGAAATGAACTCTATTATTTAATGGTTAGTTTTTTCAAAGTGTAAGATCATTGTTTTAAAGGGTGGATCTAAGAGGATTTTTATATGACAGGATATAGTTTTAATCGTCCATATGGACATTGGTAAATGTAATGATTATGTGGGTAAATGTGGTAAATGGTTAAATAACAATTTCCATATTGTAAATATTTTGATTGGGTTTTTGGAATGAGGCTTTACTACCACAGATCACGCTAGACTGATGCTCTAGTTTTCAACGATGTATTATATGACTTGAGAGTTTCACTAAGGTTCCTCATGCTTGGGTATATCTAGATCAATTCTCTAGGACCCACTGTTATTTGTTTAGTTTAAGATGTTGGATTAGGGATCCATTGAACTAAATATGGAATGGTTTGGGGTTCTGTATTGAGGCTATATGCCACAATCATATGGACATGTTAGGGATATCTAGACTGAGTCTCCTAGGATCATAGTTATATTGATTTGATTAGAGAATTCAGCTTTGGAATAAAAGTATATAACACCTTTATGCAATGTATTAGTCTCCCTACATGGCTAGAGAAAGATAGGTTTTTTGGATTTCATGGTAGAAACTAAAATAATGAAATGTTTAATCAATATTTTTGTTAAATGTGAAGCACCATGCTTTTTTTTCTCTATTTATTTAATGCACCTTGATTATCTTCATACACTTTTCTATAGACTAGTTAATACCTTAGACACTATTGGTGATGGCATAATGAGCTCTGCCCAAACTCTACTCAGGAATCCATAGCACATGGGTACCCGAGTAGATGCTACTTGTTTTTTGGTATAGGTTCGGGATAGGGACCTGAGATTTGGGTTATGCATGGGATGATGGATTGGAGCATGGGATTTCAGGACAAGGATGGGACTCAATTCCATTTTTTTTTATATTTTAGTGGTTTTGTATTTAGGTTTATATTTTTATATATTCTTAACATGTTGTGTATACATTCCATGCTTATATAATGTTTCAAATGAATTTTGGTTGACCCTTGTTTTTGGTCGTTCCATTGTACAAATTCATCTGATTTGTATAACTAGTGACACTATTTCTATTATGGTCATACTTTGATAAGTATGTAATGTTTCCCAATTATTCTTTTATAGACATTATCTAATTTTCGGCAACTTCTAGTGTATACGAAGGTGCACCTGAGGTCATGTGGGGAATTTTCTCAAGCTAGTGGATATAGTGGCTACCGGTTCATGGAATTGAAAATTGGTATCATAGGTGGTGTATTCTTTCTTACTATTGGGGTAAGGTACTCATGAGACTAGGATCATGTCATGTCATAGTAACGAGCTCATGCATGGGTGGTTACAGCGTCACAAAAGTGGAAAACCCAAGTTTCCCATGGTGGGAACTGATGTTCTTTTTTTATGGATTTATACTTCCACCCTGATTGGTGTACTTGGATGTGATATTTATGGTTTATGAGGGTTTATCCCTTGTACCTATATATAAAGAGAGAGGTTTCATGTGTTCATGCATTATGTTTGGAACATAATATAGATCTGTTATTTGTATGTTTCTTGTGATTGATTTTTCCATGTGGTTTGTATGTTGGAAGTGTAATTTATGTCTGTGGATTATTCATGTTGATCATTCTTTGAAATTTTTGTAAAATAAATTGTTTTTAAATGTCAATTTCAATAAATTCGGGTCATTTTTAAATTAGGGTTAATAAAAAGCTTCAAGGAAGTGTAAATATTGGGTTTTAATAAAATTGAATGTTTGGAAATGTGAACTATCTGGTATTAAATGGTGGAGTTTAATTGAAATGTAGGAAATGGGAAATGATTGAACCTTGAGACTTGGGAAATGAGTATCTTTTGTGTTGTTTATCTTTTCTTCTTTTTCACGTGGTTTGGGCTTCGGAGTGCCCTAGTTTGAGATCTTGTTTATGGTTCATGATTCCTTATAGTGTTTTTATGTGTTCTAGAGGGGAATTATTCATTGTTCCTTAAGTAAGATAGTGAACTTGGGGTTCGTAGATGTTTCCCAGTGATTTGGGTGTGGCGAACGTTTTGGGTCAAGAACTAGTGATCTATTTTTTAGACTCTAGATTTGGTGTTTATATTTTAGTGTTGATGTGTGTGTTTGAGTATATTTGGTGTGGGACCATGAGTGGAATAGTCATGATCTGAGTTTGGAATTGTGTGTTTTGGAATAGGCGCTAGAGTTTCACCAGTGATAAATGACCTACTTGTGGACTGATGTGTATGGATTAGTGGGGGAAATTTTAGAATTTCTAAATTGGACATCATTTTATGGAGTAAGTGTCAGTTGACCTTAAAGGGTGACCATGAGAGGGTTCGGTTTGGGTGCACATGCCACAAATGAATGTTTTAGGATGTGGTAGTAGTGAAAAGAGAGTAATTTATAGTGTGGGTTTTTCCTAGTGAGAGAAAAAGGATATTCATTGAATTTAGATATTTTGATTTAGTTGTTTTTATGTGTTATTTTTTTTTTGAAACCAATGGTGACCTCTAGGAAGGTTAACCCAATGTTTCAGGTGCCTTGGTATGTAAATAAAATGTGGGTGCTTTAGAGTTGGAATTGATGTCGGATCGTTACCACTTAATTTTGGTAAAATTACATGGTAATGCCATTGATTATTTCTCATGGAAGAACTTGTGTGTCTGTGTTTTGTTTTAATGTTGGTTTTCAAGGGTAGGATCAATAGGATATCTAACACAGTGGTGTTGATAGTTTTTTATGAAGGAATCAAGTTTGATTTTTTTCGATAAGGAAAGTTGACCAAAGTGTGGTCAGATGCTTTTGTTTTGTAAGTGAATCATGGGGTGATAGATGGTAATGTGGTTGGTCTTTTTTGTGATAATGTTTGGGTCATTGGAAGGTAACATTGATAATTCCTTGAGTTTGATGAGGTTGACAGACCAGGAGGCATGGTCAGTTGTGTATGTTTTTTTTTGTTCTTTAATTGGTGATGTATAGTTTTGTGATCTAGATTCCAGCTCAGTGTGTGGTTTCTGGAAACTGTAAGACCTTAACAGATTTTATGAGGTCTAGATGTTTGAGAAAATTTTGGAGGGACATGATTCCATTTGTGACGTGTAAAAATGTGGATCGGGAGTATGCACCTTTCGTTCTCCGTGAAATAAAAGTTAGAGGTGATGGTTATTTCTGGGACTATTTCTTTTCAATCATTATGAGGGATCATTGGGTTTTATTTGAGTCACTAGGACTGTTTTGGAATAACTCAAATGGTTTGGTGGTGTTAGTTTCAAAGAGAATTTTGGCCCATGATTTTTTACTAGAGAGTTGGGAAGGAGTGGTGATTTTTGATTAATGGATCCCTCATGAATTTCGATGTCCATGTGTGTTGATAATATTCTAATGGGTATGGATGTTGAGACTTATGAGATTTTAAGGAATCCCTATAGTGTTATCTGACAGAGGTGATGGATTAATTGTGGTAGTTTGGTCAACTACAACATGGTTTACTTCCAAACTCAAGACAATAATGTCCAACATCTTAACATTATCCTTTCTATACTGAGAGATTATTTCCTATATTCCATTCTTCAAAATGGTTTTCCTTTTGGTCATATGGAAATTTTATTATACATTGCATTTGTGAATTATTGTAAGGGATGTTTTTTTGGTGGAAGGTGCACCACCATTCATCTTCATATGAAGTCTCTATGAGGGTTCTCATGTCATCTAATGCTAAAAGGTACATAATTAGAAGATGGTAATTGGTAATGGGTGGAGTATCATTGTTTATCCAATGTGAGGTAAATAGGTCCATGACCACTTCTTAGGATCTATAGTGATGGTTTGTGAACTTTAATTGCAATAATTTCCTGAATAAATAGGTCAAAATGACACTGCTAAGGTGGGTAGTGATGTGTCAATTATAGGTGTGATGAGAAGACTATGGGTTGGATGTGGTGGAATCTGGATTCCATTGAGGAACTGGAAAGGGGTGTGTTGAGATTACTCGAGTATGCCAGGGGGACTAAGATGTAGTGATTGAATGATATGAGCATTGGATTCGGATTCAGGTTGGTTCTTGAGGAAATATTGGGATGTTGTGTTAAGTGTTAGTGGGAGTTGTAGAGCATGATGATAGCTTGAGAACCAGGGGATTATTGATGGTGGAACCCCACCAGGAGTTTGAAAAATACTCTGGTAGATGAATTAAAATTGTGGTTGTATGAATTATGTGAGAATAATTCATAACCTGATGAAGTGATAATGTTCTAATAGTGGGATTTTACTCCTTTTGATTTGAGTTGGTCAGGGATGGTCTGACACGGGTTAGAAAAAAAGAATGAAAGTGTTGATTTGTAATCAAACTTCTATTAGTTTTTTAAATGATAATCATCTTTATAGTATTGAAATAGGTTTTGAGGAAGAACCATGTTTTCCTTATTATATGTATGGATGGTACATGGGTGTCTATTCTAGGTGGTTTTTATAGAAATTCTAAATAAAAATGTTATATATTTTTCTCATGGATAATTGAGAATCGTTATTTGCGAAAATTATTTGGTATGTAATAAAAAATTGATTAGGGATTTTAGAGGTCTTTTACAATGATAGAGGGTCCAAACACCATACGAAAGAAGTTGGGAGTTAATGTGTTTAGTGGGAAGCATCAGAGTGGTAGAGTAGTCAGGTGATGACATCATTAGCATTTTTGGGTGGATGGGTTTTGGTAAAATTCACCTTGGTGTTCAGTTTCAAAATGAGCATTCAGTTAGGTTTTTACCAGTTAAATTCTTGGGATAAAGGTTGTACTTTAGTTGTGTTATCAGTTTTTATTACAAAATAAGTCCATTAGGCCTTGAGTTATAGGATAATGTTGGTTGGGAATGTGGTTTGAATGTCATATTTTTTTGTTGCTGATGATGATCTTGGGTCACTATTCGGAATTTTGAAAATAGGGTTAGATAGTTCCATGTGATTTGTGCCATAATTGTTTGAGAGGATTGGGCTGGGAATGTTTTGATTATCACTTCCATAGTAGTTTGATATTATTTATGATGTTTCCTTATGTCATGATTTTGGATGTGTTTTCTTATCCTTCTTATATGGTTGGTGTTGATGATGTTGACTTGAGGTTGATGAATCATTTTAAGAGCATAGTGTTTGTGTTGTGAATCTAAAGGGGAAAATTATTTGGCTGAGACTATTACTTTGGTCTAACATTCATGATGGCATGACCGTGCTTGCGATGTTACTTTGGAAATAGAAGTTTATAGGTGGGACATGTGGACAGATATTTGCATTGGAGGCTTCTTAATTCCTTGGATCACATCTTGAGGCTAATCTGTTATAAGGTGGGGATAAAGTAAGATCCCAAACCTAAGATAAGTTACATCTCCATTTGAATTTTTTGTTAATGGAGTTTTTCTAAATAGGTGAAATGGTTTGAGGGGTGTTATAGGGGGTTTGTGTAATTTCTAGGATTTCTCCATGTGTTATTTTAATATTATTTGGGAATTTATTTTGTGACCAGTCCTCAAGATGTCGTGCACTTCCGAGGCCCGGTGAGCCCGGAACAAATGATTCAATTAAATTATATAAATTAATTTACTCGGGCATGGGGTTTTCCTGAAAAAGTGGAATAACATGGGAATGGGTGATCAGATCTGAAATCTGAGGGCACCGTTGCGTTCAAAACAACGATTTTACCTTAGGCGAGGCCTATCATCGGCCGACATAGGTCGGTGGTGAAATCTAGTTTTTGGACGTAACTATAATAAAATATTTAATAAAAACATTTTATTAAATCCTTGCTAGAGTGAAATTTTTTAATTTTTAAATAGAGATTTCGCAGGGGATCAGGGTTAAAATTCCAATAACTAGGAATTTTCCCTGGAGGCTCTGGAAAGCTCTGGAAAAAACCTCCCAATGCGGCGATAGTGTTCTTGACGAGCTTGGCCGGCGACGACGACGTGGCAACCGGATCTTTACTAACGAGCACCGCAAATCCAGGTAGGGTGTTTGATCTCTTTGTGATTTCTTTCATGTTCTTGATTTCTACGATGAATGTGGACTAATCCACGAACATATTAGCCCGCAAATCGATCGTATTTTCGGGATGGTACTTTACAGGGATTTTGGGGATTTGATTCTTGGAGTAATTTTGTTTTTTTCAACCCTTTAACAGTGAAGAACCAAGATCGACATGAACATCGATCGAGGTCCGTCCCTCTCAATTGTTGTGATTTGATTACCTGGTTTCTACGCATTTTCATGTTCTTTCTATGCGTTCTTGGAGTGAATCAATCGTTTCACATTCATTTGTTGGCGCAATGATCTGAGATAGTAGATCCAACCTCAGAAGGTTGGTTTGGTGCTGCGATGACGATTTCGGAGGACGATTCGGTGCGGATCAAGAGATCTTAATTTTTGGATTTTTTCTTCAAAAGATCATATGTTGTTTGTCGAGCCGATTGAAGGTCTGAAACACCTAGATTCGGTGTTAGGATGATGAAACGAACCAACGCATTGAGTTTCACGGCAAACAGACAACAGAATCGAGATCCGGAAGATCGGCTGAAGCGCGGGGAGGAAGACAGTGTTTCTAGAAAAATCCCGACTACACGGCTTGTAGTATGGGCTACATGGAATGTGTTCGTAAGCGGACCACCTGGCGTGTAATCCAATAGTACACGAACACAGGTTGGGTACATGGCGTGTATAACCTTCCCCGTCCAGACATGGCAAGATACGCGGGACACCCCGTGTACTGGTACACAGGCAGGCGACACAGACAGATATAGTGTACGGGCATACGGCCAAGGTACACTGATGTTTCCCAGTTGATAGGACATGGCATGTGCTTTGACATACACACCATGTATATGCCTTCCTACATGACTTCGATTCAATACATGGTCTGTTTACACAGGTAGTACCCGAAGTCAAGGAACACGGCGTGTGATCCTTTTACACACCATGTAGTTGAGTTTTACACAACTTGGATGGATGACATGGGTAGTTACACGGGAAGTACCTGGGGTCAAGGAACACGGGATGTAACCATACTACAGGTCGTGTAACCTGTTTTACATGGATTGAGCCAGTTTCCTTCTGTGACTTGGACTAGTTTCCTTAGGGTTCATCCCCTTGGTATTTCTCCTGAATGTTTCTGGTATCATTCCCTACATACAGGAGTATGATCCCTTCAGCAGGACTTCCTGAATAGAGTTGTTGGAATCCCCTCTATGAGACATAGAGACAGATCCTCAATTCATTCCTAGTACCCTAGGTAGAGTTCTTGGTATCGACGTGACCAACTTTACCTGGGCGTCGATCCTCTACATAGCGGATTAGTTCAAACAGAATTTTTAGAATCACCCCATGGCTATTGGTTGTGATCCTCATCTGAGCATCATGTTCTCAAGTACATGTGGATTGTGTTCTCCCGGAACGAGTACATTGTGTCTCTCTCTTCAGAGCTAAAAGTGTGTTATCCTTGTTACATGCTCAGTGGAATCTTCGAGCAGGATCTTAGTGTTCGTTTCGAGATAGTCGATCACGTATGAGTATGTATATATATTATTGTTATATGTTCTGTAGACATATACTGTGTGGAGATGAATGTATCTTTCCTTTTTGGTATATCCCTTGTTGTATTTTCTTTGTGGTTTCGGGGGGTCCTACTGGGTATTATTATACTCACCTCTGCACGGGCTTTGCTCGCACGTGTCATGTCTTGTGCAGATGAGCGAGACTTTGATAGGATTCTAGGTGGACCAGGACTGGACAATGCGCAGTGAGATCAGGCAGGACGAGGTGTGTTCCTACGGCTATAGATTGCAGTCCCAGTACCTTTCCATACAGGTTGGACTTTGTTAATGACTTTATTTTGGTGGTCTTGTACTTTTGGCCCAGGTTTTTACACTTACTATGCTTTACTTTCCTATCATACTCTGTTGGTTGGGATTTTGGTGTATGCATGCATTTCCCTTTTTTTAGTAGTTTTTGCTTTTCAGCATTGTGGGATTGGAGATGTGTGTTCGTGTGTATACGTTTATATGAAATTCCTCTCATGTTAGTGATATGCCTACTCGGTGCTAGTCACCAGCCCCTAGCCTATTGGAAGCGGGCTTGGGGAGATTCGGCTCGGGCCCCACTGGGACGGGTCGTGACAGAGTGGTATCAGAGGAGGTCAGTTATCACCTTAGGACCGAGAGTCTGTGAGTTTGTTTGGGTCAATAGTGTTAAGTGTTTCGAGTTTGGTTTTCAGGTTAGGGACCCCAGTGTTGGTGCAGGCGGCCGATGTATCCATACATCAGGACTCTGATAACATTCTTTTCGACTCAGAACATGATAACACTATTTGTAGGGGAAACTAATGGTACATGAATCATATATGAATGCTTTGTGGTTTCCATGTCCTTCTTTATTCAGCTCTCCAGATATAATCACTGACTGAGATACATCTTGTTTCTTTATAGGATTCCTCTGAAACGCTCGCCCACTAGGATCTAGCAGCTCGATCAAACGGATGACCCCCTCAGTGATGAAGCTTCGATACAGGGACCAGATCCCCCAGTTTTACCTTCGGGTGGTGTTCCAGTTATTCCACCACCTGTGGAGTAGTGTTTAGTGTCTGTTGTACCAGTAGAGGAGGAGCAAAGGATGAGAGCACTCCTAGAGTTTTGGAGACATAGACCCCTCAGATTTTGAGGTGAGCCTGACCCTTAGGCAGCAGATTACTGGCTTGAGGTAGTAGCTAGATTCTTCCGTTTGGTCAGGACACCAGCAGACCAGATGGTGATCCTGGCAGCGAGCCTTCTACAGGGCTCGGTAGGGAGATCGTGTAGTTTGGTTATCCAGACCCACGATGAGGAGACTCTTGCATGGTCAGAGTTTGAGCATCTCTTCAGGGGAGGGTTTTCACCAGTTACCCTGAGAGCAGTACGTATACAGGAGCTTATTCATCTCCAACAGGGAACCATGATGGTGGATGACTATTCATCAAGCTTTACCGACATCTCATGGTACTCGATGGATTTGGTCATGGATCAATACATCAGAGCTCAGACTTTTGATTGGGGCTTGCGTAGAGAAATCTGATCTAGCATCGTCCCTATGAGAATTCCTACTTATGCTGGGGTGCTCGAGCGGTCTTTGGTGGTAGAGAGTTTCTTGGCAGAGTAGAGCCATCAGACAGATGTCAGCAGTGATCAAGTTGGAGTGGAGACCTTGATAGCAAGGAGCTAACGTTAGGGACCGAGGCATGGGAGACATTTTCATAGGAGGTCCCAGTACAGGGGATATTCCGTGCAGGGTTCACATGGTGCATCCAGCTATCCTTGAGAGAGGCGATGATACTCATGTGATGGCAGGGGACATCTTGCTCGAGATTTTCAAACCCACCGTACTACTAACATGGGAGTAGTGGATGCACCACCGAGTCAGAGGCAACGTGTGGAGAAGATAGATCCGTGGGGTGGCAGACGTGGTAGAGGAGCTGGGAGAGAAGCTGGAGGTGGTCGGCGTTTTTACATTTTTCCACCATCGCCCCCAGGAGATCCACCCTAGGCTCAGGGAGATGGTGGGCAGAGGCAGTGACATCTGAAGCCAGTAGAGGCTTATGACCAAGGTACTCCTGGAATGATTAGAGGTACAATCTGTGTCTTTTCTACTTTGGATGTCGTACTGATAGACACAAGTTCTAGTCATTCTTTTCTGGCTTCTTATCTTGTTTGAGACCTTGAGATTTCATGTTGAGCCGTTTACTTGACCCATACGCTTAGAAATACTGACTTGAGAAGATTCAAAGATCACACACCTTTGCAGACAGTGTGACCTGACCCTTGGAGGCGAGAGTTTCGGTTGGAATCTCTTGGTGGTAGCGTCAAGGCCTTACTATTTAATTCTTGGTATGGATTGGCTATCCACATTTCATGCCCAGATTGACTATTTTAGGCGAAGGGTGCGGTGTGTCCGCTGTGACGGAATGTGGTTCTCCTTTATTGGTGAAAAGGAGACCCAGGCAGCGCAGGATGGACTCATGCGTAGGAAGGTACAACAGATTTCATATCAGTTGGATACCCTAGCCCTTGGTGCAGCAGATGTTACAAGATTACAGTTTCTAGAAGTTGTGGCTGAGTATGAGGACGTCTTTCCGAAGGATGTCCCAGGAAAACCTCCTCATTGAAAGATAGATTTCTTCATTGAGATGTAACCTAGGACGACACCGATATCAGCATCAGCATATCGGATGGCTCCTGTAGAGATTCGTGAGCTGAGGGTGCAGCTGGATGACTTGTAGAGTAATGGAAATTTGATACCTAGTGTTACACCCTAGGAGGCCCCAGTGTTGTTTTCCAAAAAGGCAGACGGGAGGTTGAGGCTATGTTTGGATTACTGGCACTTGAATCAGGTGACCATGAAGAACCATTATCCACTACCGAGAATCGATGACCTCTTCGACCAGTTAAGAGGGGCACAATGGTTCTCGAAGGTTGATCTATGATCAGGCTATCACCAGTTTCGATTACAGGATGAGGATATACCAAAGATAGCTTTCATATGTGGCTACGGTCACTATGAGTACTTGGGGATACCCTTCGGTGTGACGAACTCCCTGGCAGTGTATATGGGACTCATGAACCAGATCATTCATCCCTATCTAGATCGGTTCATAGTGGTCTTCATCGATGATATCCATGTGTAATCTGCGTCTGACGAGGATCATGCGAGGAACCTAATGATGGTTCTGGACACACTCTGAGAGCACCAGTTTCATGGGAAACTCTCGAAGTGTCAATTCTAGATACATGAGGTCCACTTTCTAGTACAAGTTATCTCAGAAGATGGTATAGTAGTGGACCCAGCCAAGGAAGAGGCAATGTTAGCATGGGAGCCACCCCAGAGCATGACAGAGGTGAAGAGATTCCTTGGGTTGTCAGGCTACTATCGGAGATTCATTCTTGATTTCTCCAAGATTTCATCACCCATGACATCTTTGACCCGAAAGTTGAAGCCTTTTTTGTGGACCGAGAGATGCCCATAGACTTTTCAACAATTGAGACAGAGTTTGAAGAGTGCCCCGATCTTGAGATTATCGGAGGAGGATGTCAAGTACGTGGTGTTTTGCGATGCATCAGGAACTGGTCTTGGTTATGTCTTGATGCCGAGTCATGTGGTGATTGCCTATGGCTCACGATAGTTGAGGCCACATGAGCAGAACTACGCGACCCATTATCTTGAGTTGGTAGTGGTAGTCTTTACATTAAAGATGTGGTGACACTACCTGATGGGGGAGGGGTTTACCATCTACTCTGATCACAAGAGTCTTAGATATATCTTTTCTCATAATGATTTGAATTTGAGACAGAGGGGATTTCTTGAGTTCCTCAAGGAGTATGACTTTGAGATAGTGTATACTCATAGGAAGGGGATTGTTGTTGCAGATTCTCTCGGCAGGAAGTCCGCTTCGCAGTTTCTGGATGAGGCGACTAGACAGTTGGCCTCTTTATAGTCATCCTTCATGGATAGAGATGACGGAGCCTACCTTCTGTCAATGGTTGTTATCCCTCCACTCTTACAACAAGTCAGGGAAGCGCAGCACGAGGATGCTAGCTGTGAGAATCTATGTGCTCAGATATCTGCAGGTGATGTTGCCGATGGGTATTCAAAAGGTGGGGAGCACGTTGTACTTTTCATAGGGTGCACAATAGTTCCAGTGACATTGTGGGAGGAGGTTCTGAGGGAGTTCCATACATCTCCTTTGGCAGTGCATCCAGGCGCGGAAAAGATGTACCCGGACTACTGACATCAGTTCTGGTGGCCTGGAATGAAGAAGAGTGTGGCAGAGTTTTTTTCTCTGTGCATTAATTGTCAGCAAGTAAAGGCTGATCACTAGGTGCCAGTAGGATTGACTCAGCCCATTAAGGTGCCTAAGTGGAAGTGGGACGAGATATCCATGGACTTCGTGACGGGTTTACCACGTACGTCCAGGGGACACGATGCCATCTGTGTGATCGTTGATCGACTCGCCAAGTTGGCCCACTTCCTAGCCATACGGGAGTAGAGTTCGGGAGAGAGATTGGGACGCCTCTACATGCAGGAGATAGTTCGACTTCATGGAGTTCCATCCACGATCATCTCAGATTGTGATGCTCGTTTCGCATCTTGGTTATGGAAGGGATTATAGGAAGATTTTGGGACTCAGTTACGCTTGAGCATAGTGATTCATCCTTATAATGATGGTCAGACAGAGTAGACCATCCAGGTTTTGGAGGATATTCTATGAGATTGCATACTTGAATTCGGTCATATTTGGGAGGATCACCTACCAATTATCGAATTTTCTTCTAAAAACTGTTATCACTCCACTATTGGTATGGAACCATTCGATGCTTTGTACGGGTGACCATGCAGGTGACCACTTTGCTGGACTGACCCAGTAGAGTCAGTACTCATGGGCCCAAAGAGGGTGAAATCTACTACAGAGAAGGTACAAGTCATCCAGAAGTGGATGAAGACTATGTACAGTTGGCAGGAGTCTTATTCTGATAGGAGACAGAGGCTATTGGAGTTTGAGGACGGAGACCATGTGTTCTTTCAGGTCACGCCTTGAAGGGGATTGCGGAGATTTGGCCGAGGTGGAAAGATATCTACGAGGTTCATTGGACATTTTTCAGATTCAGAGTAGAGTTGGTGAGGTGGCGTACCGCTTGGCTCTACCCCCATAAATGGAAAGGGTACACAACGTCTTCCTTGTGTCACAGCTATGGAAGTACGTGCATGATACATCACACGTTATCGACTGGGGCTAGGTGGAAATCGATGATGGAGCAACCTTTGGTGAGTACCCAATGGAGATCTAGGATTGGCAGGAGAAGATCCTTCGTGGGCGAGCTATTCCCTTGGTGCGCATCTAGTGGCAGCACGGGAATCTCCAGGAGAGCACGTTGGAGCCGGAGGCAAAGATCATATGTTGTTTGTCGAGAATATTGAGGGTCTAAAACACTCTTATTCGGTGTTAGGATGATGAAACAATCTAGCGCCTTGAGTTTCGCAGCAAACAGACGACAGAATCGAGATCTGGAAGATCGGCCGAAGCGCGAGGATGAAGATGGCGTTTCTGGAAAAATCTGGACTACACAGCGTGTAGTATGGGCTACACGGCATGTGTTCATCAGTGGAAAACCTGGCGTGTACTCAAGGAGTAAAAAAACACATGTTGGGTACATGGACAAGGACACGGCGTGTAAACCCTTCCCCCGCCAGACACAGCTAGATAGGCGGTACACCCCGTGTACTAGTACACGGGCAGGCGACACAGACGGACACCGTGTATGGGCATACGGCCAGGGTACACGGGTATTTCCCAGTTGATAGGACATGGTTGAAGGACCCCGGGACACCCTGAGAGGGGAGGGGTGAATCAGGGTGACCACTTTTTCTTTTAATGTGTTGGATCTTGTTCACACGTTGGTAGGAACTTGTTGAACCTGTATGATGATTATGATCAGAATGAAAACATTCACATGCATAGAGATGACACAGCCATTTTTACTTGGTTCACCACTAAGGGCTACGTCCAAGGAGCATACGCCGACAGGTTTCCGGTCGTACCTAAATCCACTATGCTTCAGTAGCTGCGGATACAAAAGTTCGGGTACAGACACTCTGTCCCAGGCTCACTGCCTTTACAATTGTTCAGGGATAGCTCACTGCGTCCCTTGGGTCACTCCCGTTGACTCCCCCTGGCTCACTGCCGTTGGTGAAGTCCCACTCAGTTTATAGACGTGAGGGTCTCTTCTTCATTTGCATAAGAGTGCATCCTTTGTTGTATGTAGATGCTCTATTGAGGTTCGATTCTCACCAAAAGAAGAATATCTCTTTTCCTCGAATGTACCGAGTAGTATCTCGGCTTTCGTGCAGCTCCAGACACGCCGGTGGGCTTCAGCAAAACCAGGCATGCTTTTCCAAGACAGTCGCGCAAGTCCCACTACGGCGCGCAAGTCCAAACTGGCGCGCAAGTGTCATCAACACACATGCACGACTCTTCCTTCCCCAACTACAAACTTGCGCGGTCCACTTCCTTTCTCTTCGAAACCACCTTGGGCGCACAGCCAAAGACCGGCGCGCAAGCTCTACTTGCGCGACAAAACCACCACCTGCGCGACTCAACCACCTGCGCGACGAGAGCTCGAGCAATCTCTCGGCCTTGAACTTCGTTCCAAATGAGGAGGGGTGGTCCAGTATTTATAGGCAAACTGGACCCCCTGCGCGGCGGCGCGCAAGTCCTCGACGGCGCGCAAGTGTTGTCTTCAATAAACTCTGTCGCGCAACTCACTTGCGCGACCCAACCAACACTTGCGCGACCTTCTTTCCTTAGCCAAATTTTGATGTTCTGATCCTCAAAAACATATGGCGCACAAGTCTTTTATCCTCCAAGAGCACGGCGCGCAAGTACCTTTGCCAAAAACACTTTAATTTATTGGCCGATTTTTAGGCCCAAAAATTTGGCAAACACTGGGAAACAGCGCCACCTTCACTACTGTTTTCTGCTTGAACGGTATGATCACTTTGTTGGTACACACCCTGAACTTCCACTGAGGATTGACAACAAACACAAACCATACACCAAATCATGCTTTGAAGAACCTGGTTCCAACAATCTCCCCCTTTGGGTTTGTTGGCAATCAGAATAAATTCAATAGATCTCCAACCATGAGCAAATCCAAAACGCAAGAATCAACTCAGCCAACACTCTATGTCTACGTGAGCAATGCTCGGTGTAGAAAACAAGAGAGAAATCTTGAATTGGGTCTTAGTGTTTTGAAATTCTCCATGATGCCCGATGTTATCCTTATTAAACTTCTCATCACAATCTTACACTTCTCATCACAGAAGAATTTCTTGCCTTGAATTTATTCCTTTCTCCCCCATTGACAATAAAACCAAAGACCGAAAAGTTTGTGCAACATTCAGCTCAAGCCATACTCCCCCTGGATAGTATCTCCCCCATAAACCTGCATCACAACCATAAGCAGATAAAAACAGTTTAAAAAAACGGGGAGAGGGGACTTCCGGTGCCTCCTTATGCAGTAGGAGGTGGTCGAACACCGAGGTTCAACCGATGCTTCTCGAACACAGCCGCGGACAATGGCTTGGTTAGGATATCAGCCACTTGCTCATTAGTTCCAACATGATCCATTTTAATCACTCCTTGTTCAACCTTTTCTTTGATAAAATGATACCGTATTTCAATATGTTTTGTACGAGAATGTTGAACTGGATTCTTCCTAAGATCAATTGCACTTTTTTTATCGCAATAAATCACCATTGGTTGCTGCACCTTATCACCAATATCTGTTAGCTGCTGCTTCATCCAAAGAAGTTGAGTGCATGCTTTTGTGGTGGAGATATATTCAGATTCAGCAGTACTAAGAGAAGTACTTTCTTGCTTCTTGCTCAACCAGCCAACACATTTATGCCCAATATAGAAAGCTCCACCACTAGTGGACTTTCTGTCTACTACATCCCCAGCCCAGTCAGCATCAGAAAACGCTGATAATTCACTGTCCCTGCCTGCAGCAAAAAATAACCCGGAGTTTTGTGTGCCTTGAATATACCTCATGATTCTTTTTACTGCTGACATATGTTCCTCCTTTGGATTACTCGGAAAGCGGGCCGCAAGGCATGTTGCAAAGACAATATCTGGCCTTGTCGCTGTCAGATACAGTAGGCTTCCAATGATCCTCCTGTACATGGTGGGATCAACAGAGTTCCCATCCTCATGCTTTCCAAGTTTAGTTCCAACAGCAATCGGAGTTGACATTGGTTTGGAGTCTTGCATATTGAACTTTTTCAGCAACTCTCTTGCATATTTTTCCTGAGAAATGAAAGTGTATTCCTTCTTTTGAATCACTTGTAACCCCAAGAAATATGTGAGCTCCCCAATCATAGACATTTCAAATTCTGATTTCATGTGGTTGGAAAATTCATCCACTGATTTCTGCCTGCTGCCACCAAAAATGATATCATCAACGTAGACAAGAACCATGAACTGATCTTTTGGAGAATTCTTCACATAGAGATTGTGATCAACTCCTCCTCTTTTGAATTCCATCTTCTTGAGATATGAATCTAGTCGTGAGTACCATGCCTGTGGTGCCTGCTTCAAACCATATAGAGCTTTCTTTAGTTTGTAGACCTTTGTTTCATCGGTACCCAAGACAAACCCCACCGGTTGTTCAATGTAGACATCTTCTTTGAGTACACCATTCAAGAATGCTGTCTTAACATCCATTTGATATACTTTATATCCTCTTTGGAGTGCCATGGCAAGGAAAATCCTGATTGATTCCAGTCTAGCAACTGGAGCAAAGGTTTCTTCAACATCAATACCTTCAATCTGGGAGTATCCTTTACATACCAGTTGTGCCTTGTTTCTGATAACACTTCCATGCTCATCAAACTTATTTTTGAAGAACCATTTGGTACCAATAACATTGTGACCTTCGGGTCTCTAGACAAGATCCCATGTCTGATTCTTATCAATCTGATCTAATTCATCATTCATGGATTTCACCCAAGATTCATCTTTTGCAGCTTCTTCGAATGAGGATGGCTCTACAACTGATAGAAATACAGATTGCATGGTATTCCTCATCCTTCTGGTTTGAGTGGGTGCACTCCTATCCCCAATTATGTTGGATGGATCAATCTCAGCTCTTCGATTTCTCCTGCGAGGTTCAGTAGAATTCTCTTCAGCCATAGTTTATTCTTCAGATTCTTCTTCTGAGCCAACATCATTATGTGATTGATGAGTGTTTTGAACAGCTTCCTCTATTTCTGCATTTGTAGTTTCTTCATGTCCACATTCTTCATGACTTTCTATCACATCAGCATATGACTCCCATGAAGCATTTGTGGTTTTCTCTTCAATTATCTTAACATCATTGCTTTCCACAATCCTTCCCAAACGATTGTTGAAACATTTGTAGGCTTTGCTGTTCATTGAGTAACCGAGGAAGATTCCTTCATCTGTGTTGTCACCATATTTCCCCTGATTTCCTTCTTTGTTCCCGATGAAGCACTTACTTCCAAAGACACGAAAGTATTTTAGAGAAGGCTTCCGTCCATGCCACAATTCATATGGTGTCTTCATCTCACCCATATAAAGTCCTGTTCGATTCTGAATGTACACTGCAGCTTGAACAGCCTCTTTCCAGTAATGTCGTGGAATACGACTCTCAATCAGCATAGTTCGTGCCATGTTGTTCACCTGTCGATTCCTTCGTTCAACAACTCCATTTTGTTGTGTAGTTCTCACAGCAGCTACCTCATGTTGTATCCCATGCTTCTCCAGATAATTTTCAAGTTCAATGGACGTGTATTCTCCTCCATTGTCAGATCGCAACACTTTGATTGTTCGTCCAGTATCATTCTCGGTGATTCGCCGATATGTTTTCATGCAGTCAAGGACCTGTCGTTTCCGGTGAATGACCATCACACATGCCATTCGACTGTAATCATCTATGAAAAGGACAAAGTACCTTTCTCCATGAGTTCCGTCAACATTTATTGGACCACAAACATCTGAATGAATCAGATCAAGAAGGTGAGATGCATTTTTCTTCTTTGGCCGATATGAACTGCAGACCAGCTTCCCACGAATACAAGCATCACAGGATTTTTCACGCTCACGCTTCAGGTTGGGGATGTCCATGACAATTCTCAATTTTGATATTTTCTCCATGTCTTGTTGATTGATGTGTCCCAATCTCCGATGCCACAAATTGTTTTCTTCTTCAACAGTCATGTAACATACATTTTCTTCACTATCAACCTGATACAAGTTGCCTTCTGTTCTGCATCCTTTCATAAGTGAATTTCCGGTTTTTCCCTTGATGGTGCAGCCTTTCTGATTAAAAGTAACTATAAGTCCTGAGTCATAGAGTTGACTCATGCTAAGGAGATTATGGTGTAGGCCATCTACGTAAAGGACTTCAGTCTTCTTTAGTTCTCCATTAGCTAATTGGGTACTTCCACTCCCTTTGATTTTCAGAGCCCCATCATTACCAAATCTTACTGTACCATCAACATTCTTTATGATATTTGTTAGTAGGTCGGCATTACCCGTCATATGAGATGAACAACCGCTATCCAGAATCCAAGTACTGTTGTTCTTTGTAGCTTTGAGGGCTACCTCTGCAAGGTTTGATTTCTCAATCTTCTTCCTTTCCTTCCATGAGACATTAGATTGAGTATATAGGACTGATGGCCTTTCAACTATCTCTTCCGCATACCCTGGTTTTTCATAGTCAAAGTCTTCTGCGAGAGGTGAGAACCTGTTTAAAAGAGCAACACTGTCTTGCTGACAAGACTTGACTTGTCTTGAACTTCGGTATGAGGTGTCTATGTCTCTTTTCTGCCTGCAATTAATGGCCTTATGACCAAAGTTAGAACAACAAAAACAATATCCATAGAAATTATTTCTTCTATGAGAATTAGGATATGAGATTGTTCTCCTTTGTTGAGAATCTATATCTTCTCCATTCAGATAGCTTCTTTCCTCTTCACAATAGGACATGGTATGGCCCAGATAGCCACAGAACTGACACTTCATGACAGGAAATGTCTTCTCACTTGAATTTCTCCTTATACCTTCTTCCTTGGGAGAATAGTAAGACTGTCTGTCATTTTTGAATGTTTGAGGATAATTTTCAGGTCTCCTTTTAGTTTGGATTGAGGGTTCCTTTTTCAGCACTCTAGGTAACATTTCATCATGTTCAACTTTCATCTTGTCTTTCTTTTGGATCTTTTCACTTCCAGCAGTTGATGACTCAGCCTCACAGCCAATTCCACTCTTTCCCATGCAAGCAGGTTTTTGATCACTCAAGACTTTTCCAACCCCATCTGAACCACACTTGGCTCTTGCAAGTAATTCTGCATCTGAGAATCTTCCGAACTGTATTTTCTTCCTCTTTTTTTTTGGAACTGATTCTGTCTCCATTTTACTCCTTAGAGTAACTACTTCCTCCTCAAGACCCTCAACAGTCTTGGATTTTTCATTCAGTCTGGATGTGAGGTCATTGATGACCTTTGCCTGCTCTTCAATTCTCAGCTTCATATCAACTGCATCATCATTGCATTCAATTATTTTAGACTGTACCTTCACAAATTCTTCCAGTCGTTCAATTTCAGCTTCAATTTGATCAACATATTCAGTTGATTCTTCTACAATTGATTTCAACTTATTGCAGCTCTTACATTTAATCTTAAGCTTACTAACTGCATCTTTAAGTTGCACCTCAGGATCTACACAAGTTCTCAGTTGTTTTTCACCATCAGTATCTTCTGACATTTCAACAGTGGCCATCATAGAATCATGGTTCCCAGTTTTGAATTCTGGTTCTTCTTCATCACAGAATTCATTTTCATCTTCTTCCTCTTCACAGACAAAACTCTTCCTTTGCATTTTCTTACCAGATTTGAAGTCTACCTTTTTGAAGAACCTTCTTTGAGGCTTCTTGAAGTTTTCATCTTCACTATCATCATCATTGATATTCTTCAAGCACTGAGAGGCAATGTGCCCAACTTTTCCACAACGGAAACATGCGAGAGGTAACTTCCCTTTGAATTTCCCTTTCCCCTTCTGGAACTTCTTTGCAATGAGAGAAAGAATTTCTTTCTCTTCTTCATCATCACCGCTACTATCCTTTGAGATTTTCAATTTATCCATGGCCTTGAATGCCATTTCCTTGCTCACCCGAGTCGTAGCATCTTCTGGTTTGACTCTCATTTCATATGCTACCAAACTGCTCAGTAAGTCATCTAGAGAATGTTTGGAAATATCTCTCTCCTCAAGAGCTGACACCTTCGCATTATACAGAGGTGGAAGTCTTCTTAATATTTCCCTTACAATATCAATGTCTTTGATTTCTTCGCCTAGACCCCGAATTGCTCCAACCACTTCAGTAATTCGATTGAAGAAAGAGTCTGCATTCTCTTCTGGATGCATCTTCAGATCATCAAACCGATTGTGTAGCACTTGTAGTTTCGCCTCTTTCACTTTGTTGTCACCTTCATAAATATTCTCAAGTTTATCCCACATAGATTTTACTGAGGTGAAATTCATCACCTTCAGGTAAATCTGATCAGAAAGGGCTGCAGTGAGAGCATTCTGTGCTTTAGCATCTGCATCAAGAAGTTTTCTGTCTGTTTCAGTCATAGCCAGACCTGTTGGATCAGTGACATGTATTCCTTGCACAGTAGAAAAAAGAACTTCCATTCCAAGAGATCTTAGATGAGATCTCATTCTGTTCTTCCAGATCTGGAAATTTCTTCCATCGAAGTGAGGGACTCCCCTGACATTGACGGCATTTTCCATGACGAAGAAGGTCAGATTCAACACCAGCAACCTGCCTCTGATACCACTTGAAGTACCCCGGGACACCCTGAGAGGGGAGGGGTGAATCAGGGTGACCACTTTTTCTTTAAATGTGTTGTATCTTGTTCCCACGTTGGTAGGAACTTGTTGAACCTATATGATGATTATGATCAGAATGAAAACATTCACATGCACAGAGAAGACACATCTATTTTTACTTGGTTCACCACTAAGGGCTACGTCCAAGGAGCATACGCCGACAGGTTGCCGGTCGTACCTAAATCCACTATGCTTCACTAGCTGAGGATACAAAATTTCGGGTACAGACACTCTGTACCAGGCTCACTGCCTTTACAATTGTTCAGGGATAGCTCACTGCGTCCCTCGGGTCACTCCCGTTGACTCCCCCTGGCTCACTGCCGTTGGTGAAGTCCCACTCAGTTTATAGACGTGAGGGTCTCTTCTTCATTTGTATAAGAGTCCATCCTTTGTTGTATGTAGATGCTCTATTGAGGTTTGATTCTCACCAGAAGAAGAATATATCTTTTCCTCGAATGTACCGAGTAGTCTCTCGGCTTTCGTGCAGCTCCAGACATGCCGGTGGGCTTCAGCAAAACCAGGCGCGCTTTTCCAAGACAGTCGCGCAAGTCCCACTACGGCGCGCAAGTCCAAACTGGCGCGCAAGTGTCATCAACACACATGCGCGACTCTTCCTTCCCCAACTACAAACTTGCGCGGTCCACTTCCTTTCTCTTCCAAACCACCTTGGGCGCACAGCCAAAGACTGGAGCGCAAGCTCTACTTGCGCGACAAAACCACCACCTGCGCGACTCAACCACCTGCGCAACGAGAGCTCGAGAAATCTCTCAGCCTTGAACTTCGTTCGAAATGAGGAGGGGTGGTCCAGTATTTATAGGCAAACTGGACCCCCTGCGCGGCGGCGCGCAAGTTCTTGACGGCGCGCAAGTCTTGTCTTCAATAAACTCTGTCGCGCAACTCACTTGCGCGACCCAACCAACACTTGCGCGACCTTCTTTCCTTATCCAAATTTTGATGTTCTGATCCTCAAAAACATATGGCGCGAAAGTCTTTTATCCTCCAAGAGCACGGCGCGCAAGTACCTTTGCCAAAAACACTTTACTTTATTGGCCGATTTTTAGGCCCAAAAATTTGGCAAACACTGGGAAACAGCGCCACCTTCACTACTGTTTTCTGCTTGAATGGTATGATCACTTTGTTGGTACACACCCTGACTTCCACTGAGGATTGACAACAAACACAAACCATACACCAAATCATGCTTTGAAGAACCTGGTTCCAACAACGGTGTGTGCTACTACTTTCACATCATGTATATGCCTTCCTACACAACTTCAATTCCAGACACGGGCCGTTTACACGTGCAGTACCCGGAGTCAAGGAACACGACGTGTGATCCTATTACACGCCATGTAGTTGAGTTTTACACAACTTGGACAGATGAAAATAGCCATTACATGGGCAGTAGCTGAGGTCAAGGAACATGGCATGTAACCATACTACATGTCCTGTAACTTGTTTTACATGGCTTTATCCAGTTCCCTTCTGTGACTTGGACTAGTTTCCTTAGGGTTAATCTTGTTGGTCTTTCTACTGATGGTTTCCGGTATCATTTCCTACATACAGAAGTATGATCCCTTCAGCAGGACTTCTTGAATAGAGTTGTTGGAATCCCCTCTATGAGACTTGGAGCCAGATCCTCTATTCATTCCTAGTACCCTAGGTAGAGTTCTTGGTATCGACGTGACCAACTTTACCCAGCCATCGATCCTCTGTTTATCGGATTAGATCAGAATGAGTTTTCTGAATCACCCCACGGCTATTGGTTGTGATCCTCATCTGATCATCATGTTCTCAAGTACTTTTGGAGAGTATTCTCCTAGAACAAGTACTTCATTTCTCTCTCTATAGACCTAGGAGTGTGTTCTCCTTGTTACATACTTAGTGGAATATTCTAGCTGGATCTTAGTGGTGGTTTTGCGATAGTCGATCGGGTGTGAGTATATCAGGATATTCTTGTTATATGTTCTATAGACATATACTGTGTTGAGTTTACTGTATCTTTCCTTTGTGGTATTTCCCTTTTTTTATTTCGTTTTTGGTTTTGGGGTGTCCTACAGGGTATTTTATACTCACCCCTACACAGGCTTTGCCTGCACGTGTCGTGTCTTGTGTAGACAAGCGAGCCTTTGACATGATTCTAGGTGGACCAGGACTGGACGGTTCTCAGTGAGATCAGGAAGGCTGAGGTGTGTTCCTACAGCTACAGATTGTAGTCCCAGTATCATTCCTTACCGGTTGGACTTTGTTACATACTTTCTTTTGGTGGGATTGTACTTTTGGACCAGGGTTTTACACTTACTATACTTTACTTTCCTGTCATAGTTTTTTGGCTGGGATTTTAGTGTATGCATGCATTTACCTTTTAAGTGGTTTTTACATTTCATATTTGTGTGCTTGTAGATGTATGTTCATGTGTACAGGTTTATAGGCAATGCCTCCCATGTTAGTCATATGCCTAGTCACTAACCCCTGACCATTTGGAGGTGGGCTTGGGGAGTTGCGGCTTGGGCCCCACTAGGATGGGTCGTGATAGTTTGTATAAGGAAAAAGTGTAATATAGGATAGTATTACATGAGATAATGGTTTGTGTAGGATTAGAAATTACATTATTCCATAACTATGTTTCCAGTTGAAGGGGGTGCATGGTTGAGGGAACCATACATGGTGCCCAGGAGACCAAGAAACCCAAACTCCCTTTGGTCAGTGGATAACATATGACCACCACAAATATTTCCATATTGTGTGGGAAACTAATCATTCCGTATAGACTAGTTCCCCCATCAGATAAAGGGATATCCATGGTTGGTGCATGGATTTCCCAACAGTGCACCCAAACCATGTACCACTTAAAAAAGGCTAAATTCCAATTATACCCCCCCCCCCCCCGCGTTCGACCCCTGTTTCCTGGGAGATGACCTAGTAGCCTCCTCATATTACATGGTCATTTCATCCTCAATTGTAAGGTGTTTTGAGTGTTATTGGGTGTGAATTGAAGCTCTGGGTATGTTTATGACTCGGTTTCCTTACAGTTTTTTGGAAGATTCTTGATGTGTGGTTTAATCCCCTATGAATCTCTAAATCAATGTTTCTGTTGGGTGTTCTTCATATTAGTATTTGAGGCTAATTTACCTCGAATAATGGGTTTCTATTGGATGAGTAGTTGTCTACGCGTATGATGTAGTTAGTGGATGATTGAGATGTTCACATGCTAGCATTTTTTAATTTCCTAGGATGCTTTTGAAAATTAATAAATTGATGTGTTTTTCATTTTGAATCAGATAAAATCTATAATAACGTAAAATGATATTTTGAAACTGGGTAACCTTTCAGAAGTATTTTTTGACCTCAAAATGATTTGAAAATTAATTTTTTAAATGGATTTAAAATTATGTTTTGAATAAGATCATGATTTAATTTTTTTTAAATGATTCAATAACTTTTTTGAATGGTTTAAAATAGAAATGAATTCCTTTATGGAATGATTAGTTTTTCAAATAGGAAGATCCATTTTTTAATGTGTGGATTAAATATGATTTTAAATGATTATTTGGTTTGAGTGTTTTATGTCATGTATTGGTTATAAGGTTCCCTAATGACATTGGTGAATGTAATTATTATGTGAGTAAACGTGGTAAACAGTGAAAGAAGCATGTTCATGTGGTAAATGTTATGAGTTGGTTGTTGGAATATGTATATACTCCCATAGATAGGGATATATTTATTCTCTATGCTCTACCAATATATTGTATGAATTGAGTTTTAGACAAAGGCTCCTCATGTATGTGTAGAGATAGACTGATACTCTAGGCCCCACCAATGTTTTTCTTAGTTTATGATGTCATACTGAGGCTATATGATCCAAAATATAGCATGGGTTTGGATTTAGGATTGAGGATCTATGATCCCAACCTATGGACATACTATGGTTAACTAAACCACAGATAATAGGTGCATGGTTATATTGATTTTATTAGTGAACACCCCTTTTGAATAAAATCATGTAACCCATTTATGTTTTGTATTAGGATCCTGGAATTTCCAAAGAAGTTTTGGTTGGTTGTATTGTATGATATAACGTAAATGTATGAAATGGTTAATCAATATTTTGTTTAGACATGAAATGTGATTCATTTGTTACACTGTTTATTTAGTACACCTTAATTATTTGCATAAATGTTTTTATAGACGGGTTATTTCTATAGGAACTTATGGTTGTGGAATACTAATTTGTAATGACACCTTTCTCGTGCCATAATAGAACTTGTGTACCCAATCATATGTTACTTGTTTTCTGGTTGAGGATTGGGATAGGGACATAGTGTATGGGTTGTGCATTGAATGATGGGTTGGGGAATGGGATGTCTGGACTCGGTTAGGAATCTGGTCTGTGTTTTGTATATATTTTGTGTTTGGTTTATGGGCTTAATTTGTATAGGTACCTCACCTATTGTTCATACATTCCTGGATTATATTATGTTTCACTTGGTTTGTTATTGGCCCTTGTGTTGGTTCATTTGTTTGTACAGTTTCATTTGATTTTTAAATCTACTAACATTGTTTCTATTATGGTCTTTGTTTTATAAGATTTTATATTCTATTTATTGATCCATTATATGTATACTCTACTAGTTAGTAGCCTTTGGAATATAAAGAGGTTTTCCTAAGGACGAGTGGAAACCTAGCCAGGGGCACCATATATAGTGGCTACCAGGTCAAGTTGATACAAAAAATATACTTTGGATAGAAAATACATGAATTATTTTATTTAATAATTTATCCAAATAGTATAATACTTTAAACCTAAAAGGTATCATAAATTCATGGTAATGAAATCTTCTATTTAAGATATAATGATGATATGGTCTTGTTTATGGCTGCTTATAAATGGAATCATATCATGGTTGTGATAACAATGGAGATTATGATGTTTATTGATGAAATTTTAGTGGTTGATATTTTAAGATTGATAATAATTGAAAATGAATATAAATGAACATTTCAATTAGTTGAGGCTATATTTTTTATCTCATTTATTGGGATAAGATAACTTTATAAATTCTAAGTGAAGATTCTACGTATCCAGTGACATCATGAATTTTTGGTAAAGAAGTGGTCGTGTGGTTTTCCATGAAATAACGTACCATTCTAGATATAAGATGTCGATGTAGGATTTTTCATAGATGTACATTGGTGTTGTTAACCTAAAAGGTTGTATTACATATTAATTCATTCACCACCCAATAGATAACAAATAGTTCTAACTGAACATTTGTTTTGACACTTCTGAGGGATATGATTTGGTTAATCACGATCTCTTTAAAATCCCTTATTAAGGATTTATTATTTTAAGTAATTTTGATATAAATAATAAGAGAAAAAAATATAATGTAACCGAGATTAATATTAGAGTAATTTTTGATTATTTTAATGTTATTTAAGAAGGTTTTCAAGATTAATAAATATCTTGGTTCAGTTTTAATGGAAATATTTATGATAATTCTATTATTATGATAAAAATTTGTCACCCACATTAAATTCTTTTGGTTTAAGTAATGTATAATGCCAGAAGGAACCAAGTTAAAAGTATACTTCAAAAGCAATGCAGATATATTGAAAATATAAAACCTGATGGGATAAGAGGAGGTGTTATAACTTTTTTATTATTAAAAAAATTTATTTAATTATTATTAATAATGTGAATATAGTTGAATCCCCAAAACAGTAAATAAGTTAAAGGTGGGGACTCATGGATGTTTAGGTGAATAATATAATTAAAAACATAATATTAAATTTTCAACAAGAAAAATTGTGGGAAGAATAATCCATGGAAATGAGTTTAAGGAATTGGAAGATGTTTTATGTGTGTAAGAGGAAATATAGAAATTAATTATGGAAGAAAAAGGAAGAGTTTGGTAAACTCAATGGATAGAAAAAATGTATCTCCTTATCATACCTAATATATTAATATAGACACCTCATTAGAAAAATATATATTTATTTATTCATATATTCTAGATACCCTTATCTTATTTTATTAGTGACTAAAAATTAAAATTATGATGGCATAATTTTTTTAGGGGGGAGAATCTAATGAACTGAGATTTCACTATATATTTTCCTTAAATAAATATTTTGTTTCATTGATTTAAACATATGTAACACTGAAATAAAATAGGATATGAAGTATTATAAAAATATTATTAATAATATTTATGAAAAATAAAACCTCTAGTAAATAACGTTTTTTAATCGATTATAAATTTAAATAAATTTAGATTAAGAAAACCTAGTCTTCTAAATGGCCATTTCTCAACAACTATAATCTTTCCTTATATATGGTATTTTCATCTAAAATATATACTTATAAATTTTTTAATTTTAATTTTTATAATTAATATCATTTTTTAATTCAAAAAAAAATTATCATAATATTTTTTTTAATTATTGATTTTTAACTATATTGGAAAAATTGCATTTTTTACCAAAATTGTATATATTTTTGAGATTTTCAATGTATGAGAAATAACAAACTATTTAAAAACATTATAAATGATTAAATATTTATTTAGGGACTAAAATTATTTATTTTAATATATTACTTCAAACATAGAAATGTATGTTCAACATTTTTGAACAAAAATTACATTTTTTTCTAATTTAAAAACAACATTCAATGTTTAATTTTAGTTTTTCATTTTAATGGTAATATTCAGATTTGGATCATTTTTTAAGCCCTAAAAATCATTTTTTTAATAAAATAAATTACATAATGAATTTTAATAACATTTAAAAATTTATACTACCCTTAAATTTTAAAATTAAAAACACACTTTATCAAAAAATGGGGTTTCTTCTACGATTTTAAAATTAACTTTTTTATCATTTAGAAATTTTATTTGATAAAATGATTTTAATATATTAGATCAAAAAATTAATATTATTTAATAAGATAAATTTCATTTTTCCCATGAAATTAACTAATCATGATAAATGATATTTACCTCAATAAAATAGTTGTTTTTCACGAATTAATACATTTTATAAATATTATTTATTTTAAATTAAATATTTTTTGAGAAATAAGAACCCTAATATTATTTTTAAAAATATAAAAAAATTAAATTTATTTTAATTTTCAATCAATATTAAAAAAAATTAATAATACTTTGAGGTTAAAAAGGCATTTTCAAAAAAAAATTGTTTTTCAAAACATTATATATTTTAATTTAAAATTTAATTCTATTAAATTTATAAATTGAATTAGATTTATGTTTTTATAAATTTATATTTATAATTTTGGAATTTTCTATAAATTATAAAATTATATTTATAGTAAACAAATAATTAAAATGGTAAAATTTTAATTAAGATTAGTAATTTTTAAAATGTATAATCTAATGTATCTAAAATTTTACTTATTAAATTTGATGATTGAAACTTATATAATACATTTTTTTTTGAAAGTAATAACTTCATTTCAAGACAACATTTATCCACCCTACTCCCCTAAATCTCATGCATTCCTATTCATACCACTTACAGAACATTCTTTTCTAAATACTTGTCCAAATTTTTATGCTATAAATGGTGCTCACTTATACCCTTTTTCAAGACACACATATAGTTCAACATTATCATGAAGATATTCCAATATTCTTCATATAGATTCCAATTACACATTTGGAATCCTATATCCTTAATAACATTTCCGAGGGCCTTTATTTCTAAAGGATACTTCAAGAGAAGATTTGAATTCCCAACGTAAGTATTACTTTCTCTTTTACTTAATTTGTTTACCATTATCATCCACACTCCACCAAACCCATTCTAACCATATATATATATATATATATATATATTTAAATAATTATAAATAATGTAAAAAAAATTATTATATTAATGGTATATCCATTATTTATTCTGCTCCCATTGAATTAAAAACATTAAATTGTTTCTCTTGCACGTATGAACACTACCGAATCCATGAATGAAAAAATTATTTTTTCATCGCCATCTATTAAAAATTGTTCTAGAAATAATTTTACTTAATATATGTTTTAGTTATTTCACTATTTATATTATTTTAATATAAATTATCCATTCTTTAACTAATATTAAAAATAAGAAATCATTGTAAAACTTTCCTACTAAAATGAAGATACCAAAAAGAAAATAGATTTATTTATATGTGAAAACTTATTTTTATTTTACATTATTATTATAAATCATCCCATATATGATTGATCACTATATATAAATCAAAATAATTTCATCATCAATTTTATAATGATATTTTAACAAACAAATCATCCCATAGACATACTCACACATTGATTGTAGCATGTTCTTATGGGGTTAGTTTAACAACCTGTATAAAAAGTGGAATAAGACTTTTATCAATGATGGGTTGGAGAAAATAATTTTATATTTTAATAAATATTTAATTATTTTTTTCTAGAATCAATCATATAAAAAATTATCTTCTTAATCAAAATTCCACAGCCCATTTGTTAAAAACCATTGGAACTTGTTTTCCTCCAATTTAATATACAAAAACCATAGTTATAACTATCATAAAATTATACTATTTCTTTATAAGCTACCCTAATAAATCAATTTACAGTACCCTATATGATTTGGAAATTTTTATCTTTGGAATAAAAATTAATAACAGCAACATGGTTATGAAAATAGAACAAAGTGATCAAGATTACAAAAAAATGATATTGAAAAAAGATAATAGATAACCATATACTTGTGTAGAATAATTAAAAATAATATTTATAAAACCTAGGCTGATGAAAATAGTAATTTCTAGGTGATTATGATATTTATGTTCATTATAGAGTAGCTTAAAGTGCATTCTACTAAGCGAGGAAACATGGTAAGGGTTACTTTTTCTCATTTTGAATTTTCTAGGACAAGTTTTATATTATGCACCATAATTTCGTGTATTTTGTGTTATTAACATCTAATTTAAATTCACATATGAAAATAAATTACGTTTAATGAAATTTTAATGTTTATTAGAGGATCATCATCTCAATACCCATTGATTGTTATATTACAAATTCTATATTAGTTTCATCTCAATTTTTGATTCATTAGGTCATAGTGTTTTTGACATGAATCTAATATTCTACCTTTATTTGATCCTAAAATTCCCTTATTTTATATGTTATTTAATTTTTAAACTAGTTAAATTACATATCATCATCAATAATAACTTTTTTGGTATATTTATTTCTGAAATAAATTTATAACATTGGTAATAATAACTTCTATTCTTACCAATGAATATTTTCTTCCATGTTCATATTTTCCTTCTAGCCAATGTTCTCATCTCATTTTGAAGAAGCTAATATGGATTATCATCAATTATTATCATAATTCCCTATACCACTTTACATAAAGAAAAATTTGATACCCTTTTTGTGATGTGGGTTTTCAAACAAGTCCATTTAATACTATTTAAAAAATGGTTTTCCATCCTTTCAAAACAAAAATTATAATCATCAACTCAACATTTTTAATAAAACTTATGTATTTTCAAGTATTAGTTAATTTCATTTCTTTTTTGATGTTAAATGTTTTAAAAAACTCACTTCTCCTTTATTTAAAGTAAATTTTGAATGTAATGTATAACTTCTTCTATTTATGATAATATTAAAAAAAATTTAAATACTTTTTTTATGTTTTTCTCCATGTGAACAAATATTTTATCCAAAATTTTCAATTTATGTGAAATAGTACATCTATTTTTTCATGGTATTCAAATGAAATAATTTTTCTCTTAATATAGAAAATATTTCATTAAAAAAAATATCAATGACCTATATTGTATATAAAATGTTTTTATAAAAATACTAAACTATTTTTCATCTAAATATTGAACATTGATAAATCATATGCTTGATTCAAGTTTATTATTCAATTATTACCACCAAACTTCATTCTCAGGATAGCTTATTTAATGATCATTTCTTTTAGAGGTATGATCCATCATTTCCTTTTTCTTTCCTAACCAACCACTGCAAATAGTCATACATTTACTTTGAATTCCTTTTCTTTGTGAATAACATGTTATCAGTTTCATTGATTGAAGGGTCTTCAAATAGATTCTTTATATCGATTTATTTGGTAAATTATTGACTTCATTATATACCCTTTATCTTTATAGTGTAAACATTATATAATCTATGATTTTTATTGAATATTATTTTTCTCAAAAGATTCTGAACACCTTTGGATACCCATAAATATTCCATGAGTATATTGTTTTATTGTAATTTATGGAATTATAATTTCTATCCTCATGTAATTCCACTTGAAAAAGACATAAAACCCATTTTTTCAAGGGTTTTTAATAATATTATTTACTTTACATTGCACACGTATGTATGGATGATGATGGGTGGGATGCAATATTACCCTATAATTCAATGGTTTATGTTTATGAGTCATGAGATCATAAAATGACAATTAATTATTTTTCTCACATAGGTGTGGGGATGAAGTGTTTACTCACATTTTCTCGTGTTGACATAACTGGTTTGTTCACATAGGCATGGGCATAATGAGTTTTATAAAAACTTATTTCATATTTTTATGGTTTTTATATATTTAAAATATGTTCTAAATGATATTACATAATTCTATTCTTATTATTTTGTCTATGTTATGCTTTTATGGATAACAATTCTTAACTCATGTTTTTATACTCTTTTTATTTGTATATTATGTTATACCAAGCCTTATTCTATGAATTAATATTTTTTTTGGAATAAAATTCATGTGTATCTTGATTATACCCATATTATTATATTGGGATCATTTTTGATCTTTTATAGTTATATCTCATGTTTATCCATAGTTTTATATCACCAATTTCATATGTTTTTATTTCAACAGTTTATGAAGAAAATCAGAATGTGATATATGACTAGAAGATTATATTCTATGGATCATTTTTGGAAAGTCTTGATGTATTGTTATATATTAATTAGTTTATTTTATATATTGAAAAAATTCCCATTGGTTAAAAAATAACATGATTTCTGTAAGTTAACATTTTATATTTATTATCTAAACCAGTAAACCTAAAAGGTCAGGTTAATTTTTTATAATGAAATATTTTTTTATCTTATATAGATGATATGATCATATTTTTAGGATACAATATTTTATCCTCCTTTATTTAAAGTGGTTAGACCCCACCCCCCACCTTGCAAAACATTTCATTCACGCAATCTTGAGTCATGACCAAATGAGAATTCCCCTCCCCTTCCATTTGATATATTCCTATCCTCCTAAGATTTCAAGGGTATTTTAGAAGTAAATATCTATTTTCCCTTATTATTATTAACTCTTTATCCATACACACATTTTCTATTATCTTTTTCTTCTCCTTATAACACTAGGGGCTGTGTTGGGTAAAATAGGGTTTGGGGTTATTCTAATTGGTAATAATTGGTGTTTGGTTTTGGTATAGGGATTCAACATTATTTATTTGGTTTTTTTATTTAAAGAGTTCTGCTAGGACTTTATTCAAATTAGTTATGGTAGGTTTTATTAAATATGATATAATTATTATTTCTTTGAGTTCTTAGTGTTTTTAAATTCTTAATGTCAAATTAAAAATATATGTGATAACCATGGTGGGTATCAAAATTTAGTTATGTTCTTTTACACTTCACATAACGGAAGTCTGATGGTTTTCTAGTGTCTAAAAAATTTATTTGAGTGTTAAGTGTTTGATAAAGTATCTAAGTGGGTTATTTTAAATGAATTTGTTGATAAATGTTATTTAACGCCATTTTCAACTTGTAATGTGTGGGAGAATGTTTTAGGAAAATTTATTTAGCAAAAAGAATCAATTTTGGATTCAAAAATATTTCAAATTAATGGTCTTTAATTTTTAATTATTTTAGTCTTTGGTTTTATCTTTGTGTGGTTTTAAAGGATTTTTTAACGTAAAATTTTAAATGGTTTAAATTGACTTTGAATCTTATTTTGGTTTTCTAAATAAAAAATTTTGATCATTATAAAAGAGTTTTTATATTGAATAAGGGACCCTAAGTTGTGGCCCCTGTTTTTTTTATTATCAGTATAGATTGTCTCACCCCCCTGAGGGGGATATTGTATATTATTTTTGATATAGATGATGAGATATAGTTTATTTATTATTAAGTCATTAAAGGTGATATTTGATTCATGTTGTGTTATTATTTTTTATTAATGTATTGATAAATTGGTTTCTTTATTTACTACCTCCATTTGTTTTCATAAAAGGAAACTCAAGGCTAAGAACGATGTATATGTTTTTTCTACCATATTACATCCCACACAATGACTAGTTCCCTATAATTATATTATTCACCGCATATAATTGTTTTCCTTCAATTATCCTAATGTGAGAAATTCATGAGGATTGTGAATTGTTTTAGTGAAATATTGGATAACATTTGGTTATGTCTTTATTATTTTATAGGACCGTCTCATCTTAGGATCATGTGAGTTCCCCAAGAAATTATGTGATAGATAATGATATTATTTATAAGATTATATTTTTCATATTATTTCCTCCACAAGAATAATTGGATTATGTAGAACCATGTTGATAATATAATTTTTGTTACACTTGTTTTAATGATGATATAAGGTCTTCATTTTTCATATTTCTATAATTACCAATTGGATTATTTTTTCATGTGATTTAAATGATTATTTCAAAAGGATGATTGGAAGGGAAAGGAAAGGATTGGTTTTATGTGTGGTTTTTTTACAAAAGTTTTATACATGAGGAAAATGTTTATTTTTAAAAAAATATTTAAACATCACCCACAAACGTATTAAAGTGGTAATTTCATAGTGGTTGGTTCAAAAATTATTTTTCATAAAAATGTAAGTAGGTTTTTCTTTGAATAATATGGAATGATTTTTCAATAATTACTGGTGGGAAACATTTTTTATATTTATGGATCAAATGAGAATTATTGGAGTTTCTTTAAAAAATGAATTACAAAAACTCTATGGTCGTATCATATGGATCATGCTTTGGTCACACCCTATATACACACTGATGTGTGTGTGTAGTATTTATATATCCTTTTATGTTCCCAATCTAATATCTATTTTTATTAATAATCTGCAAGGTCCATTAATGGATATGTAGAGATGTATTTAGTGATTTCGGGTCACATGGAGGAGTTTTGTGGTTTCTTGATTGTTTTTTTATTTTTAAATGAATTTTTTTTTCAAATTCATACATTATAGATTTATTTTGGTACTTTTATTTTATTTTTGTGTTTTATAATTTGGTTTTTTTGTTGGATAAATGTATTCAGTCAATTACGTTGGTTATAACACATTTGGTTGATATTTTTATTTTAAACTATTTATTTATAATAATAATATCTATATGTAACGATATACCAAGTAATATTATCATTATGTTTTCACTTCTTGTCTATTGAATACTAACTGGTGAAATCATTCACATAAGTTATTATTTTGATTATAACATGATTGTTTCTAACTCTTGGTGATTGTGAGTTCACTTTGGGCCTTATAAGAAGCCGGATTAGGTGATGTGTCTGGTTACCATATGCTGATTCATTACGAAACTATACCAAATAGTCCAAATGTTATTAATGGGAAGTCTTTGTAGAAATGAGAATAGGTTATTCAGACCTCAAAAAGTTTATTTTTAGTATGTTCCTGATCACCACCTTTTTTGAATATAAATTATGTTTCAGGGTAGTTGGGATTTGAGAATTGAAATTATCTTTCTTTTTTAATTATATTTCATGGATTTTGAGTTGATATAAGTATATTTTTCCCCATTAGGTATATATGTGATTTTGGGGGACTCTATGAGTTCTAGGGTGAGAATGGAGGAATAAACAGAGCGACACAGTTCGATCACACTGTCTATAAAACTATGAGTAAGGTTTAATAATCCATTTTAGAGGATACTATATGATAGGAAAATAAATTTAAAACATGTTCATCAAAACCATGTACAATTATGTTTCCCACTCCCTAGATTTAAAGTTTTCACATCCTGTATTTTTAAAATTATTTTATTGTTGTTTTCCATTTATATATGATTAATCATTGGAGCTTTTTTTTTGAATTGATATTATTGAGTATGGTTTTTATTTATTTTTCTCATTTGTTTTTGATCCTTGTCCTTCGAATATTGGTTTAATGATTTGGGAAACTAATTTGGGGATGTAAAAATTACATTTCATGGATTACTTGTGAGGATATTTTCCCCTTATTTTATTTTTTTAATCATATTTTATAGTTTGTTTTCAATGGTGGTAAAATTTAAAAAAACATAGAAATGTGTTTTTGATATAAAACGAAAGTTATTGGATGTTAAAGATTGTTATTAATTCCCAATATAAGATAGTTGTTTTCACAATGAAATAATTTTTGTAAAATATCTAATGTGATCTAAATATATTTACATTTATTAATGGAATATTTTGATTTAGTACTATATTTATTGTTTTTACAGATATTTTATATGATTTGAATTTTGGGAGATATGTTTAGGTTTTTTTATTCGTGTATGGTAGTGCCATGCAGGTTGATTTGTGATACATTAGACAATCAATTCAGTGATTCATGTTATTTAGATCATGACTAGAATTCCATAGAGAATATTGAATATTTTATTCCTAGGTATGATCCTTAGGTGTATTCCTCTTAGTAGTTAGGTATGGATCTTCAATTTTTTAGGCATTACCCAGACTCAAAACCAAGTGGTTGAACCACAATCATTCATGAACATGAACCTTATCTAGGTATTTATGTATCATTTTATACATTAATTATATATATATTGGGGTCCATATGATGTGGTGGATTGGTCAAACAAGATTAAGAAAATATTTAATTCTTTATAAAACCTTAAATATTCAAAAGTGACTGCTTATGTTACTGTATTTGAATAACAAAACTCAGTGTAATGAGAGATGCGGTCCCTCATCAATTTTATTGTTGAATGTATTGTTAATTCATGATGGAAATGTTTATTATGCTACAACAACCCAAGGAAGTGAAACTGGATAAGTTTATTCAATTCATGATCCTTTATCAGGGTGAGTGGTTTAAGAATGAGTATAACATTTTTTCCTAAAGTCGGTTTTATTATCTCTTTGGTTTATTTATAATGAGATTATATAATCTCATATCTATGAAATATATAAGAATATGGTTTATCATATTATAAGGAATTATTTGTTAGGTTCATATCATTGGATGTTAATTAGACATGGAAAGTGTTACAAACACTTATATGCGAACCCACCATATCACCTAGGTCAATGTGCAACATGGTTTGAAGAGAATGTTTTATCCCTAAGATCTGGAGCTAAGTGCTGAAGCATGAATGAAAAACCAACTAGGATTGAATTAACCCTCAAATCATCATTGATGTGTAAAAGATCATTTCCTAAATATACAACATAGATCATCCATACATTGGATTTCAATGTAAAAAAATTATAATAAATAGAAGAACTAGAAAAGTCACTACCAATTAAAAGAAAATAATATCTATTATAAAAATATACATAAAAATAAATATTTCATATCAAAATGACTACATTTTATATATGACTTGGTCGATTCTTTACTTTACTAAAATAAAACAAAACTCAATTATATCATAGGAACACCTCCACATGACCTATGGTTACTCACCGCAACTTAACTCAACCATCAATAGCATAATATTATTATATACAATATAATGATGAAACCTAGAACCTAATTAAAAATTTAGTACATTATGTACACATACAAAAACTTTTATACTGGTTGTTAGGTAAAAGGTCTAGTATGATCTCACTGGTAAGTCTAAACAATTCCATTCATAATGATGTTTTAAAATTATTATTTTAAATACATTGTAATGTAATTATTTTCATTTTATAATACTTATAGAAACAAAAAACCCATTCCATTATCCATATATAATGAATAAACTTATTTTTATAAAATAGATTTAAAATTTCATGAAAAATGCCAGCCTTTGGATTTTTGGAAAATTAATCAAACCCCTTCTTAAAAATAAAAAAACATAAATCTCACCATTTATATATTTTATTTTAAAACATTTTCCCACATCACCTTTGATGACTATTTATAGAATTAAAACCATCCACAAATAGAATAATCACAACCCCAGGAGGCACTATCAATTCCATGGAGTATAAAACTGTCAACATAGGGAAAATAAATGGTTTCATGGGTAAAAAATAAAAATTGGATAGATATAAAATGGAAATCACATGCATAAAACCATCAATAATGGAATGAGATTCATCGGATACACCATAGTTCCTAATGTGACATAATCCTAACAACATTATAAATATAAGACTAATTTCCAACCAACATTTTATCCAAACTAATTCATAAGCCACTTGATTCACCCAGACAATCCTTTTATGGGAAAACTCATAGCCATAGAGATGCATTGACTAGAGGTCACTAGCAAGTGTGTGAGCTAACTAGTATTTCATGAATCATGTTCTCCAACATAGTCAACTGGGTTCCCATGAACATTATAATGTTGAGGTGATAAAAATTCCTTAAATTATCAATGAATACATCAATAAAGAACAATAATATATATAATCATACCACCTCTATTCTCACACGAAAAACCCATTTTTGAAATCATAAATCAAACATAAAAATCATGTACACCTTATAAAGGGGAGAATCAACACACTAGAAAAAATGAGAGTCTCTAAGAAATTCAACAACTCATTTTAATAATTTGAAAAATTGTGAATTTAAACTAAAACCATATCAAAATTCCATGAAATATTCATTTCCAAAAATCTCAATATATAAAACCCATTTATAAACCTTTTCAAATACAAAACCTAATGCTTCTAAATGATAACTTCATACACATTATTTTCTTCCATTAAAAAACTTAATGGGGTTAAATCCCTCCATATCCATAAAAACTAATTTAATGATAACTAATATGTATTTTTATAAGTTTATTGTCATTATTGATGATTTATTTTCAAAATAAATTTGATATCTATCAGTAAAATCTTTTATTCCAAGGCGTGATACTATAGAAAACATTTTAAATCCCATTATAAACAACATAAATAAATATTATATAATTAGAAATGAATTTTTATAAATTTTCTACCTCATGAATTTATAATTAAAGAAATTCCCAATAATTACATACCTCAGTCCTAGAGGAAATCAATCACAATGTTTCTTTGGCGATAGTGAACACCCAATCTAGCAAGGAATCTATAGCAACCTATCCCTAGAAATATCGAAGCCAGTGTCTACTACTATTACATTAGCATAATATACAAGGAAATTAAATCCCAATGGACTAAATAGTTTTGTAGTCTTGGTAAACCAGATATAGACATGAGTCTTTTATTACAAATTAATACACTAATTTAAACATTTTTTATTCAAGGATAACAAATTTATTACATTTATTGGGACCATGTTGGCTAGGGAAGGTGTTTTATTTTTCTTTCATGACACCATGCATGTTTGCCACTCTGCTTGTGTACCTCCCTGCTTAGTCAATTTGTAGTGAACTATCCTAAAAAGAAGAATTAAGAAGATATTGATGATGATGATAGAAGGAAAAGAAGGTCATGGAAGAAACAACCAGGCAAAGATAATAATTTTTCAAAGGGGAATGAAAAAACTTCATCAAATAAAAAACAAGAAGATTTTAATATACAGATTAATAAGAAGAATATAGCAAAGATAAATCTGAGAAATTGTTTTCTTAGAATGATAGATAAAATACCTTTGTTGAATCTATGAATAGTGAAGATTACGGGAGTAGAATTCCTGAAGAAGAAGAAACTAAACATGAATATCATCTGAAAGAAGAGTTGAAACATTGTTTTTGGAAGATCAAAAGGCTTCAGAAGGAAAACAATAATCTGATAAATGAAAATTCACCATTAAATAATAAATATGGATTTCCTGATGAGAATGTCAAGATATAAAAGGATATTGATGATATGAATAATTCTATTGAGAATAAAAAGAATCAAAATGATCATATTAAAGTAAATATGAAGGGAAAAAAACAAGAAGAGTTGGAACTTGTCCAACAAAAACATTCTAAAGCTGGGGAAAGGAATATCAGTTTCAAATAATCTATCTCTGAATTTGGTGAATGTTCTAGTAATAAGGAACCAAAGAAGGATAAAAAATTTAACTTCAAGTTTTGAGAAGAAATATTGAACTAGTTCTAATAAGAACAATGTTTGAAAGGCAATGTATGTGTCCAAAGTTAAAAATTATGAAAAATCATAAGTATATAAAAATCCTAAGTCCAAAAATATTTCTCCTACCTCTGGTTTTGATAAGTCTGAATAGAAATATGTGTTGAAGAAGAACTTTATGATCGAAAATATGAAGGTTGATGGTCAGCAGAGGTCTATTAAGAAGAGTGTTGAAAAGAATGTTCACAAAATTTTTCAGTATGGATGTTTTTAGGGGGAAATATTTATTTTATAGATACTACTGGGATTATGGTGGATTTAGAAACATGGTAAATATGTGTTGGTTCAACCAAGAACCTTAATACTATTTCAAAAGTTATGGAAGACATGGTTTGAGGGGGGAGGGGGTTAATACTCTTAAAAGAATAAGTACGAGAAGGATTTTCAGAAGAAATTTGATTAGGATAGTGTGAAATACAAAAATTTGTTCAAACCATTGGAAAATATTTTTCAAAGATGTGAAGACCCTGATATATTGCTAAGGGATGTGTTGTTTTATTACCATCACAATAAAAGGTTCCTAAGAAATCGCAAGAAGCTTGAGATGAAGAATGCAAAGGAATATAAAAAGGATCTTTTTTTAATCTTCTTTGAAAGCTACAGAAGGAGAAAATTCATGGACTCTTGATAGTGGGTTTTCTTCTCATATGAAAAGAGACTTAATGTTGCTAAAGAATGTGAATGAATTCAAATAAGGAACAATAAAATTTGGAAACAATGAATATTTGAGGATCAAAGGTATTAGATCAGATATCATTAGGAAAGAAAAAATGAAATCCAAGAAAATATTTTATATTTATTGGCTGGAACACAATATAATGATTCTTTCACAACTCTATGATGAGGGAAATAAAGTTTTTTTTCGAAAATATGGATTTTTTATGGAAAGTGAAAATAATATAAAGATAGTTACAAGAGGCCAACGTACAAAAGGAAACTGGTTCTAAGTTGGTGACATATAGAAATATTGTTACATGGGTATGGAGGATTAAAATCATTTATGGCATAAAATGATGGGACATATGTGTCAGAGAAACATGTGTAAGTTATCAATGCTAGATAGTGTCAATGATATGCCTGATTTATCAAGAAGAAGTGATTGGTGTTTCACTATTTGTGAAAAAGGGATGATGACAAACTCTATGAACAAGAGAGTTGACTTTCATTAAAAACAACTCATGGAACTTATACATTCTGATATCTATGGACCAATGATTAATCAATCAATAAATGGAGATAAGTAATTTATTACTTTCATTGACGACTTTACTTACATTACATGTGTTATGTATATGAGATAAAATCCATATGCTCTTAAATTTTTTAAAACTTTTAGGAGGAAATAAGAGAAATAATGTGAGTATTACATGAAGAAGTTGAGAACTTATAATAGTGGAGATTATAAGAATAATGATTTTAAAAGTTATTGTAACAACCGAGGTATTTATAGAAAAATAATTTATCATATCTATTAATTTTTATTAATAAGATATTAATTTATGTTAAACTAGAATCTTTGTTTGATAGATTACTCACCATGAAAGAATAGGTTTCTTTTAAATCTAATGTTGTACACAACATTGGGTTATACCAAAAAATACTATAATATTATTATCATTTAAAATGGTATTTAACACCTAGCTATTGAATTGGATGGAATGAAAAAAACTAACTATAATATTATTACACATGTTTGTTAAATGATTTTTTTATCCAAAAAATTTTAGAGGCTTAAAATAAGAATGGATCTAATTTTACACATGAAATACTCAAATATTCATTAAAAGGTCGATTTACCACCTTTTGATGGATAACCATTTTTAAATACATTTTTTTCACTTTTATATATTCTATTTGAAAAAATAAACTTCTTCTTTAAAATCGGGACATCAAAAGTTACTTAGGAATTTTTTTTTGTATTTTTTGGATAAAGCTCATTTTTTTACGAAAAGTGAAAAATACTGCATTTTAATTCAAAACTGTAATTTAATATAATATATTTATTGTAACACCCCAGGTAAATAAAGAGTATGACATTTTCACATTTATCCATATTTTTGAATAAAATATTAATAGAAAATTAAAGGGGATGCAATGCTCAATGGCGTACCCAACACACAACAACAAGTTTCTTGGGAATCTTACGTTGCACTCTAATAATAAAATAATACTATTTTAAATGGTAGTTAACGCCTAGCTGTGTTGATGGAGGAAATGAATAGAACTAACTACAAAATGATTATATATGTTTTTCAAATATTTTTACTTTTTACAATAAATTTTATAGGATTAAAAATGTGAATGAATCCAATTTTAAGCGTAAACATTCTAATATCCATTAAAAGGTTGATTAACCGCCTTTTGATTGCGAACCTATTTTAAATCCACTTTTTGATAATTTTATGTGTTATATTTTACAAAATAAAAATATTATTTAGAATCAGGACATCAAAATTTACTTTGTGTAAATTTTTCGTATTTTTCTGATAAAGTACATTTTTTAATGAATAGTGAAAAATGTTGAATTTTAATTCAAAACCACTTTTTAATATAATTAATTTATATGAATAGATTATCTTATAAATTTGGTCTAAAGTGAAATTAGAATATATATTTACCATTAAATCCAATGGTGGTCATTGGAATTAATTTCACTTTGAAATTGGACTTAAACTAGTGTCAATCTTTTAATAGATATTGTTTCTTAAAAACACGCTATTTATTTTGAAAGTGGGAATTAATTATTAAATTAATTAATTAAACTTATATTTTTTGAATTTTTTAAAATAGACATCATTTTTGAATTCGGAATATCAAATATATCATAGGGTGAAGTTTTGGTAATTTTCTGAAAAACTTCAATTTTTTATGAATAGTGAAACCCCTAAGTGGTACTTATATAAACTGATTTTCCGTTTAAATGAAATTTTTCTACCTTTGTGTTTTGAAATTCAAAAATCCAACATGAATGGTTGATATTAAGAAGTAAAATGTGGTTCAATGGGATTAAAATAATTATTTGGTTAATAGTAACTTATTAAGTTTTTAGTCGCGATTAAAGGTAATTAGTGTAGTTTAAGGTAAAAAATAATGTTTTAATAATATTAAATGACCTAGAAACATGTCCTACCCTCGTTTGATGATTCATCGCCGACCAATACAATCCATGGGTCAACTTGGGGACCCCATGGAGCCACTTTGGTTGGGAAATGACATAAATACCTTTTTAATTAATTTTAAAATTAAAATGACACAAACATGAGTTGTTTTACTAAAAAAAATTCTAAATGGGGTTATACAAGTCAGATTTTTTACTATAAATTTTCATTGGAAATCTACATAGATTTACTATATCATAGTATTTTTTTTATAATTTTTAGACATTAAATAAATTAAATTATTTATGGAATTATGATGATGTAGCGATGACCTCATTATTTAACGATTTAAATAAAATGGGAAGATAATGTAAAATCTATGACCTAAACATGTCCAAAACCTATTGGATGGGTGTATTTAGAACCCTTATATACTTATACTAGAAATTTATAATTTTGGGACCTTTTGTATCCAAAAATCATTTTATAATAAAGTATCCTTTTATACCTTTCCAAGAGTGCCCCTCCTCTCCTCTTATAAAAGGCCCCCATCTCTACCTTTTTAACCACACTTACAAAGCCTTTGACTTGAACAACCCCTGCCAATTTTGTCTCTCCAGATCTCTCTCTAACTCTTAGAAGCCTCACTTTGGGAATAAGTCTTCACAAGAAAGCCTTTGAGCTCAAACCAAAGGGAGTTACCCAATTTTATTGTAATGTCTTCACTTGAGTCCTTTTATTTTATTTTTCTTCTCCAACCCCCTAAAATCTTTTTATTCATTTCTTTTGTGACAACTCAAGTATCTTCAATATACTATGATGTTGTTATAAGAAGTATTTGAGCTACACTTACACACACCAACATCTAATGGTTAACGAACATACTGTTTCCGTGGATGGCGAATTTCTGCCTCCCGAAATGATGTTTGTTCAACATTCTTTTAACACCTTCAAAGGTGGACATTACGATGATACTATATTTATATATGATATATAATATTTTTATGTTTTCCTTAAGCTTCTATATTTTTCATCTTGGGCATACCTTTATGGTTTTCATTATGGGTAAACGTGATATCTTCATTTAAGGAAGTGCGGACTACCGCCCCCTCAAAGTGATTTGATTCGTTAATTCCATATGTGGGAAGTATAAAGGATTTAATTAATGATTTTATATATGATATTATACTGGGATTATAATATACCATTATATCATTATGATTCCATTCTATAAAATACGAAATAGAAATGAAAGTATCGTTCATGCGTACGTACGGCTTACCGTCTCCATGAACGGTGCATTTCATTTCTTACCTATAAATGATTATTTAATATTATAAATGCATGTATATAATGGATATATATGATATATATTATATCTACATCATGAGTATAACTTTGGATATAATGGATGCATGAACAACTTATAATTATAAAGAGCATATTTTTGACTCAAGTACCAATGATCGTTAAAACGACCGTTAATAACATAAATAATTACATAGTGTTCAGGACATTGAAATAAGTGATGTAAAAGGAATAATGAACATGAGAAAGGTTCTTATAAAATTATTAATTAACTCAAGTTTATTATTCAGGACATTAAAGAATGATCGAGTCAAGTCGGACCCGAGGTAAGGGATCCTACTCCTCTCTTTCTTTTTAACTACACTCTTTTATGTCATTCCTTTTAAGCTCATCTTTATTATGATTGGGATGTTATTTTACATTAATCTTACTGTAATTATTATGTTCATATGAATAGAGACCCTATTTTCTCTCATCAATCCATTTTGGATGTTTTGAGTGGCGTCGTTAGGCTGCCAAATTTTCGTAAGAGATCTAACCTCTCTCCTTCTTTATAAGTACTCTCCTTTATGTTACTTCTTTTAAGATCCTCTTTGTTATGATGGGGGGTGTTATTTTATATTCCTATTTCTGTAAATTTTATTTTAATATGATGAGAGACCCTACTTGATCTCATCAATCCATTTTTGTATGTTTTAAGTGGCGCTGTTAGGCTTCCTGGTTTTGATAAGGGATTTTTCATCTCACTTTTATTCTTGTGGGATTTATGCGACATTTTCCACAATTTCCTTTGAGTGGTGTATGTACTGTCCATTATTTTACTCATTGTGTAATATACTTTAATTTATGAGTATTTAAATCAATGTTGTATTCTCTTTCTTTCACGGGGTGTATGTTTCGAAAGTAACCCAAGTCGGGAAGGGAACCTTACACCCTCCTCTTTTTAAAAGACTTCTTTTGTTATGTCTTTTAATTCACATACTATTATGTTTATATATGTTCTTATATATCCTTATTGATGTAAATTTTATGTCCAAGTGATGAGATACCCTTTTAGTCTATCATCATCTCTTTTTCTGAATTTTGAAGGGACGTCGTTAGGCTGTCGAATTTTTGCAAGGGAACTTCTTAACCAAATTTTGATTCTTTGGGATAAACTTTTACTCTTTGAATATGTCATAATATGAATATATGTGAATTTCCTCTTATTGTTTTACACTTAATATCCACTTATATTTTGTGTATTCGTTTGTCACACAAAATTATGTAATTGATTTATCCTTAATCCAAGGATATCGTCTTTGTATGGGACTTCCTCAAAATCTCCATTCATTGACGCATATTTTGTTTTATACACAACCTTCTTTTATACAGTGTATAATCCCCTTTGACTTTTACATTTATCCAAAAGGAATCTTCTTTATACGAAGCGTTTTACTAAATGACAAAAGGGAATGTTTTTGTCGTACGTATGCGGCAACAATGACTTCTCCGCCGCTGTGACCATTATTTGAGTTTCGGCTTCCTCTACAAGCCATACCTTTTTTAAAAAAATACCATGTTTTACTTTTCTTTTATTTTGGTATTGAAAATGGTTTTCATAATGTTTTTATGTCAATGTGTTCTATTGATATCTTGGGATTGAAAAGTGGAAATGTTATGTTTCCTTTATGCATGTTTTATGTGATACGATTATGTTATGGTTCTGGGGAATTATTATGAAGACGGGTGGTTCCGTGAAAAACTAAGGGCGGGTGAGACCGATATAGCTCTCCAATGCATTGGGTAAGGAGAAGGGTTAAATGTTAAGGTTTCTCCGAAGAGATTTAAGGAATATAATGTGATGGGTATTCCAAACGTAACTAAGAGGGTTACTCCCTACGTAAGAATGTTATAAATGCCTCAAGTTACCTTTATGTCTTATGATTTCTATGATTTATTCATGATTTCAAGAGATATGTTAAAGTTCTTATGCTTTATGGGTAAAGTATGATTTCATTCTTATGTATATATGTACTAATGTTTCCTTTCCATACTTTTTATAACCCTAACTGAGCTTTTTTATGCTCATCCCAAGTTTTTGAAATGTTTTTCACCAGTAAAGGGAAAGGTACATGATGTGATGATAGTTTCAAGGAAGTTTCAAGAAAGAATCCATGTTTTGTTTTAAATATGTTTCTGTTGATGGGAAAAAAATGAATACTGTCTTTTATGTAACCACTTTGTTTAAATTTGGAATGTAATGAAAGTTTCATGATCTAATTCCCTAAAACTCTAAACCTAAAAAGATCTTCAATGTGTAATCTTGTAATAAATCAAGATTAAGTAAGGTTTAAGGCTGGGGCCTTATAGTTGGTATCAGAGGTCGGTTTAGATAACTTTAGAGGTTAGGGTATTCTTTAAGCATAAGTGACATTACAAAAATGGTTAGGATTTCAGAAAGAGTCATGGTTTTTAGATAAAGTGAATGAGTAAGTATATATTCCTCATTATTACATGATGGTTTTGTTGATATAATCACACTGAAATTTTTGGTTTTAGTAAATGGCTAGATCTAGCAGGCACCAAAGTGGCAATAGGTTTGATGGAAACTTTGGTGGTTCTCTGATTAAGAGACTAGATGAAATGGGGGATTCAATGAAGAAACTCATGGTTGTTCTAAACCAACCATATAGGAGTCATGATCAACCACTTGTACCTCGTTATGTTCTATAAATGCATCATGTATGAGATGGCCAATCGATGTAGAAGTTTAGGTAATAATTATAAAGGTAACCATTAGGGTTTATATGATCCTTACTTTTGAGGTAATTATGGGTTATTATATGTTATGATGGAAAATGAAAGGCATGATATAAACTTGAGGTTAAAATATGTTATGATTATTTTTGAAGATTTTATAACATTTTGGGGAATGTTTTAAGAATTATATAGTTTGGGAAAAAGGACAACACGCAGACCGTGTGACAACCTATCGCGTCGGACAAAGCTGTGGGAATCGAACCCACAACCAAAGTGCGACTGGTATTTATCGCCTACCACTGGACTACGTGAAGTCCCTGGTTAGTTTGACTAATTATTATTTTTAGATGATTTTAGGAATCAAGAGTATGTTTTTTTGGGTTATCTATGGAAATGATTAACCTATAATGGAGGATATGTGATTTGGTTAATTACTTTTAAATATGAGAATTTTAGAGAAACTGATGTTATTTGGAGATAAAATTTAATTTTTACCTTGGAAGACTATGTTATTAAATCCTTCAAATATTTGGGTTTCAATCATAGTTTGGTTTACTTTGTCAAATTTTATGGACAATTTTTTATCGAATGGTCCTCGTTGAACTTTGGGTTTTGTTGGACAAATTTTGGAGATTCAGAATAGATTTTCTTTTTATAATGGGTTATCCATTTCTGGATTATCTGATGTTGTACTAACCTTTTTGGTTTTGGTTTTGGTTAGAGTCTAATGACATTGGAAGTATATAGTTCTCTTTTGTGGATTAGGTGATTCTCTAGAAATTGATTATAGTACTCTTAATGTGAAAAAGTCTTCCTAAATACTCGTCTTTTGGAGAAAATATGAGTTTGATTAAGGAATCTAGTAAAATTTTAAAGTCTACATGACAAGTAAGTATGTTTCATTATGATGTAGTTAAGCTCAAAAATAAATTCCTCAATGAAAAGTAACTTAAAAAAATGTTGTTTGTTAACGTTTCCTACTGGTGAATCGAATATCGTTTAACCCATCACAGGTTTGTGATTTTCTTATGGTTAACTTTTTCCTAGACATGTTTACTATCACTCTCCATCAGAACATGACCATTTTTTCCTCCATGTCCATATTTTCATACTTGGAATCCTAGTATGGGTTAACTTAGGGGACCTTTGTACTTATCTTTCTCTATTTTAAAGTGATTGTTTTACTGACTCTTGTTCTGATGTGGGATTTTCAATGAACTTTCCAAGCCCAATTTTAAAATTGCGAGTACGGAATTACCAAAAGGGGGGAAGGATGTAACACCCCAGGTAAATAAAGAGTATGACATTTTCACTTTTATCCATATTTTTGAATAAAATATTAATATAACTTTAAATGGGATGCTATGCTCGATGGCATACCCAACACGCAACAACAAGTTTCTTGGGAATCTTACGTTGCACTCTAATAATAAAATAATACTATTTTAAATGGTAGTTAACGACTAGCTGTTGTGATGGAGGGAATGAATAGAACTAACTAAAAAATTATTATATATTTTTTTCAACTATTTTTACTTTTTACAATAAATGTTAGAGGGTTAAAAATGCGAATGAATCCAATTTTAAGCGTAAACATTCTAATATTCCTTAAAAGGTCGATTAACCGCCTTTTGATGGTGAACCTCTTTTAAATCCACTTTTTGATAATTTTATGTGTTATATTTGTCAAAATAAAATTCTTCTTTAGAATTGGGACATCAAAATTTACTTTGTGTAAATTTTTGGTATTTTTCCGATAAAGTACATGTTTTTAATGAATAGTGAAAAATGTTGTATTTTAATTCAAAACATATTTTTAATATAATTTACTTATATGATTAGATTATCTATTAAATTGGTTTTTAAGTGAAATTAGAATATATTTTTACCATTAAATCCAATGGTGGTCATTTGATTTAATTTCACTTTGAAATTTGACTTAAACTAGTGTCAATCTTTTAATAGATATTGTTTCTCAAAAACACGCTATTTGTTTTGACAGGTGGAATTAATTATTAAATTAATTAATTGAACTTATATGTTTTGAATTTTTTAAAATAGACATAATTTTGGAATTTGGAATATCAAATATATACTAGCGTGAATTTTTGGTAATTTTCTGAAAAACTTTAATTTTTGATGAATAGTGAAACCACTAAATGGTACTTATAAAAACTGATTTTCCGTTTAAATGAAATTTTGCCACCTTTGTGTTTGGAAATTCAAAAATCCGACATACATGGTTGTCATTAAGAAGTAAAATGTGGTTCAATGCGATTAAAATAATTTTTTTGTGAATAGTAACTTATGAAGTTTTTAATCGTGATTAGAGGTAATTAGTGTAGTTTAACGTAAAAAATAATGTTTTAATAATATTAAATGACCTAGACACATGTCATACCCTCATTGGATGAGTCATGGCCGAACAAGACAATCCATGGCTCAAATTGGGGATCCCATGGAGTCACTATGGTTGGAAAATGACATAAATACCTTTTTATTTAATGTTAAAATTAAAATGACACAAACATGAGTGGTTTTACTAAAACAATTGTTAAATGGGGTTATACAAGTCAGATTTTTTACTATAAATATTTATTGGAAAGATAAAAATATTTACTACATAATAGTAGTTTTTTTATAATTTTTGGACATTAAATAAATTAAATTATTTATGACATCATGATGATGCAGCGATGACCTCGTTATTTAACGATTTAAATAAAATGGGAAGATAATGTAAAATCTATGACCTACACATGTCCAAAACCTATTGGAATGGTGGATTTCAAACCCTTATCTCCTTATCCTCCAAATCTATAATTTTGGGACCTTTTCTATCCAAAAATCATTTTATAATAATGTATCCTTTTATACCTTTCCAAGAGTGCCCCTCCTCTCCTCTTATAAAAGGCCCCCACCTCTACCTCCTTACCCACACTTCCAAAGCCTTCGGATCGGACAACCCCTGCCCATTTTGTCTCTCCACATCCCTCTCTAACTTATATAAGCCTCAATTTGGGCATAATTCTTCCCAAGGAATCCGTTGAGCTCAAACCAAAGGGAGTTACCTGATTTTAAGGTAATTTCTTCACTTGAGTCCTTTTATTTTATTTTGCTTCTCCAACCACCTGAACACTTTTTATTCATTTATTTTGTAACAACTCCAGTATCTTCAATATACTAGGATGTTGTTATTAGAAGTATTCGAGCTAAACTTACGCACACCTACATATAATGGTTAAAGAACATACTGTTTCCGTGGATGGCGAATTTCTACCTCCCGAAATGATGATTGTTCAACATTAATTTAACACCTTCAAAGGTGGCCATTAAGATGAAACAATATTTATATATGATATATAATATGTTTATGTTTTCCTTAAGCTTCTGTATTGTTCATTTTGGGCATACCTTTATGGTTTCAATTATGGGTAAACGCGATATCTTCATTTAAGGAAATGCGGACTACCACCCCCTCAAAGTAATTTGATTCGTTAATGCCATATGTGGGGCGTATAAAGGATTTAATTAATTACTTTATATATGATATTATACTAGGATTATAATATACCATTATATCATTATGATTCCATTCTATAAAATATTAAATAGAAATGAAAGTAGCGTTCATGCGTACGTACGGCTTACCGTCTCCATGAACGGTGCATTTCATTTCTTACCTCTAAATGATTATGTAATATTATAAATTCATGTATATACTATATATATAAGATATATATGATATCTACATCATTATTATAACTCTGGATATAATGGATACATGAACAACTTGTAATTATAAAGAGCATATTTTTTACTCAAGTACCAATGATCGTCAAAACGACTGTTAATAACATAAATAATTACATAGTGGTCATGACATGGCAATAAGTGATATAAAAGATATAATGAACTTGAAAAAGGTTCTTAAGAAAGTATAAATTAACTCAAGTTTATTATTCAGGACGTTAAATAATGATCGATTCAAGTCGGACCCGAGGTAAGGGATCCTACTCCTCTCTTTCTTTTTAACTACACTCTTTTATGTCATTCATTTTAAGCTCATCTTTCTTATGATTGGGATGTTTTTTTATATTAATAATACATTACTTCTTATGTTCATACTATTAGAGACCCTATTTTCTCTCATCAATCCATTTTAGATGTTTTGAGTGGCGCCGTTAGGCTACTGAATTTTCGTAAGAGATCTAACCCCTCTCTTTCTTTTTAAGTACTCTCCTTTATGTTACTTCGTTTAATCTCCTCTTTGTTATGATGGGGGATGTTATTTTATATTACTCTTATTGTAAACATTATTTTAATATGATTAGATACCATATTTGATCTCATCAATCCATTTTTGGATTTTTTAAGTGGCGTCGTTAGGCTGCCGAGTTTTCATAAGGGATTTTTCATCTCACTTTTATTCCCGTAGGATTTATGCTACATTTTCCACAATTTCCTTTGAGTGGTGTATGTACTTCCCATTATTTTACTCATTGTGTAATATACATTCATTTATGAGTATTTACGTCAATTTTGTATTGTATTTCTTTCACGGGGTGTATGTTTCAAAAGTAACCCAAGTCGGTAAGGGAACCTTTCACCCTCCTCTTTTTAAAAGACTTCATTTGTTATGTCTTTTAATTAACATAATATTTTGTTGGGATATGTTCCTCTATATCCTTATTGATGTAAATTTTATGTCCAAGTGATGAGATACCCTTTTTATCTCTCATCAACTCTTTTTCTGAATTTTGAAGTGACGCTGTTAGGCTGTCGAATTTTTGTAAGGGAACTTCATAACCCAATTTTGATTCTTTGGGATAAACTTATACTCCTTGAATATGTATTACTATGAATATGTGTGAATTTCCACTGATTTTTTTACACTTAATATCCCCTTATATTTGGTGTATTCGTTTGTCACACATAATTATGTAATTGATTTATCCTTAATCGAAGGATACCATCTTTGTATGGGACTTCGTCTCAATTTCCATCCATTGAGGAATAGTTTTGTTTATACACCTCCTTCTTTTATACGGTGTATAATCTCCTTTGAATTTTACGTTTATCCAAAAGGAATCATCTTTATACGAAGAATTTTAATAAACGACAAAAGGAAATGTTTTTTTCGTACGTATTCGGTGACAATGACTTCTCCGCCACCGTGACCATTATTTGAGTTTCGTCTTCCTCTACATGTCATACCATTAAAAAAATTACCATGTTTTACTTTTCTATTATTTTGGTATTGAAAATAGTTTTCATAATGTTTTTATATCAATGTGTTGTATTGATATATTGTGATTGAAAAGTGGAAATGTTATGTTTCCTTTATGCATGTTTTATGTGATACGATTATGTTATGGTTCTAGGGCATTATTATGAAGACGGGTGGTTCCGTGAAAAACAAAGGGTAGGTGAGCCTGATATAGCTCTCCAATGCATTGGGTAACGCGAAGGGGTTAAACGTTAAGGTTTCTCTGAAGAGATTTAGGGAATATACTATGATGAGTATTCCAAACGTAACAAATAGGGTTAATCCCTTCGTAAGAATGTTATAAATGTCTCAAGTTACCTTTATGTCTTATGATTTCTATGATTTATTCATGATTTTATGAGGTATGTTAAAGTGATTATGCTTTATGGGTAAAGTATGATTTCATTCTTATGTACATATGTACTCAGGTTTCCTTTCCATACTTTTTTATAACCCTTACTGAGCTTTCTATGCTCATCCCATGTTTTTTAAATGTTTTTCACATGTCAAGGGAAAGGTACATGATGTGATGATAGTGTCAAGGAAGTGTCAAGAAAGAATCCATGTTTTATTTTAAATATGTTTCTGTTGATGGGAAAAAATGAATACTGTCTTTTATGCAACAACTTTGTTTAAACATGGAATGTAATGAAAGTTTCATGATCTAATTCTCTAAAACTCTAAACCTGAAAAGATCCTCAATGAGTAATCTTGTAATAACTCAAGATTAAGTAAGGTTTAAGGCATGGCCTTATATTTATATAGTTATGTTTTTCTTTTTATTGGTTTTAAAGTGTAATTAGATTATATTTTTACCATTTAATCCAATTTTGGTCATCGGAATTAATTTCACTTTTAAATTTAACATAAACAAGTGTCAATGTCTGGATAGTTATTTTTTCATAAAAACATGGTTTTTGGTTTTGACAACGGGATTTAATTTTAAATTTAATTCTGCAACTTCTGTGTTTTGAATTTGGAAAAATGGATTCCATATTTGTTATCAAGATGTACAAATTTTATAAATAAGTAACTTTTATGATTATATATTATGAATAGTAACATCAGTAAATATTTTATTTTCCATTGTTAAAGGGTAAATATGATAATTAAGGGTAAAAATAATAATATAATAATATTAAATTACCCAAACATGTTTCCTAAACCTATTGGATGATAGATTTCATACCATGGTCATCCTTGGGACTATTTTGGAACCCCATGTATCTACTTGTATGTGAGAATAAAATTTTATAAAAATTAATTTAAAGATATGGAAAATGTAACATAAACATATAACATTTACTAAAAAATCTATGGGGTTATATTAATAATATATTATACTATAAATATTCATTATTAATATAAAAATATTCCATACATCATGATATTTTATTTAAAAAATTTAGACATAAAATATATAAATTTATTTATGACATAGTGATGATGTAATGATTACCTAATTAATGAATGTTTTAAATAAATGAGATTATAAAAATAAAAATAAGTTTATTTTGAAACTTTTTATTACATACATGAGTTTTAGGGATAATAATTACTTGTTATCTTGGAATTAATGAAGTTTTTTTAAATTAATCAAGTTGTTTTGTATTTTTTTAGAGTCGTGATATGAATCCTATTTAAATTGTCTAAATGAGTATTTTAATCAGTTAATATTTTAATAAATTATAAAATAGTCATATAAATATACGATTAGGAAAAATGAAATATACATTGTTAAAAATGTCATTAATAAACCATTTTTGGTCTCTGGGAATTTTATAGTAAATATATTACCCATATAGTATGAATATACAAAAAGACATGGTAAAAGTTAAATATGTTAACAAAGGGTTTATTAACAAAGATAGGGATTAAAAAATATCAAAAACATGTCCAATTATTATTGGATGATTTTATTTCAACTTATACAAAACTTATTTATAATTTAATGTGTTTTGGACCTTTATAAACCGAAAATAAGTTTATAATATAATAATACTTTCAAACATTCCTAAGGAGCCCCTCCTCCCTCTTATAAAAGGCCATCACCTCTAATCTATTACTCACAACTCTCATGCCCCTTGTATCATCCAAAATATTCCTTAATAAGCTCCCAAAATCCCTCTATTCCACCTCAAAAAATTACTTCAGGTAGAAGTAATTTTAATAAAGCCTTTTGGTTGAAACTAAAGGGAGTTACCCAATTTAAAGGTAACGTCTTCCATCAAGTTATTTCCTTTTATATTTCATCTCCAATATCTATTCTCATCTTATTATTTTTTTACATAAACAAAATAGTATCCTCAATATAATATTTTGTTTTTATTTGAATAATTCTAAGTACATTTCTATAAGCCTTCATCTAATGGATACGAAAAAATTGTTTCGGTGGACGGTGAACTACTGCCTCCGGAAACAATGATTGTTCAATTTTCCCCTACCACCACTCTTGGTGGCCATTATGATGGCAGTGAAATTATATATGATATATATGAAATTTATTTTATCTCTATTATTTATTAATCATCATTTATAACCTAACTTTATGCTTTTCCACTAGTATATATACGATAAATTTATTTTAGGAAATGCAGACTACTGCCCGCTCAAAGGGATATAACTCATTCATACCATATATGGAAAGTATAAATGATGTTGTTAATGAACATATATAATTTATATAAAATAGGATATTATAATGTGATAATAATCTAACTATATATCATTTGTTTTTCATTACTTTAAAAATGAAAAAATGAAATGAAAGTAGCGTTCACGCGTACGTACGGCTTACCATCTCCATGAACGGTGCATTTTATTTTCATATATCCAAATGATATGGAATATTACAAATATATATATATAGGATATATATGATATTTATGATATTTAATTCATGAATAAAAATCATTGGATAATGGACTTTTGACTACATGGACAATTTGTAATTATAACAAGTTAATTTTTTAATCAAGTTCAGAACATCGACAAAATGTACGATATGAAGTAAAATATTTAACTAATTATTTTAGAAAGGTAATATGTGATATAAAAGGAATAATAAAGTTTAAAATTATTCTAAAGAGAGTATAAATTAAGTTTAATTAATTATTCAGGAACAACAACGAATATACGAGACAAGTCAGACTCGAGGTAAGGGGACTTCTTAACCCAATTTCCATTATCTGGGATTATAATATACTCCTAGATTATTTCATCATATTAATATGTGTGGAATGAAATTTGATAACATATCTAGTATTTATAAATTATTAATGTGGATTTATTTTGAATACACATAATCAATATATTTTATTAACAAAGTGATCTTTGTAAGGAAACCTTTCACTGTCCTCTTTTTTTCAAAGAATACTTTTATGTTATGTCTTTAAATTTCAATTTTAAAATGTCGTGATATGTTCTTATATATCCTTATTTCTGTACATTTTATGTCCCAGTTATGAGAGACCCTTTTCATTCTCATCAACACGTTTTCTTAATTTTTAAGTGTCGCTGTTAGACTGCCAAATTTTTGTTAGGGAACTTCATAACCCAATTTCAACTCTCTGGGTTAAACTTATACTTCTTGATTATGACATTCTATGAATAAGTGTGAATAACCTCTGATTGTCTTACACATTATATTGAATTACATTGGGTGTATTTATATTTGTCACATATAATTATTTCATTTATTTATCTTTAATCTAATTGTACAATCTTTGTAAGGGACTACGTCTCAATCTACTTTCATTAAGGAATATCTTGAAATTGAGAACCTTTATTATACTATAATTTGTTTATACAAGCATTTGACATTTTATTTAATGAATTTATATATTCTCATTATATTTATATTTATATTTTATGTTATTATTTAATTATTGTTATTCAAGTATTTTCCATGTTGTAAGGGACTCTTTAACTAAAACATTGTTTTAAATGTCTTGAAGATTTATTCTTCTAAATCTTTCTCATTAATATCCATGTTTTCAAAATGGTATTTAGGATTTATTTATATGGACATTAATGTTTTAAAATTTTAATTCCTTTAAAATTTTCAAAGTGGTATGGGACACTTTGATTCAAAAATATCTTTATTAAATGTTTTAAATGGTATTGAAAATGATTTTTAGAAAGCATTTGTTATGTCAATATTATTGAAATTTTATATTGTGATTGTAATGTGGAAATGTTATATCTCCTTTATTCATGTTTTATGTGTTATAAATATTTTGTTGTTCTTGGGCATTTTTTACATATACAGGTTATTCTGTGATAAACCTACGACGGGTGATCCTGATATAGCTCCCCACTGAATTGGGTTACATGATAGAGGTAAACGATAATGTTTCTCATAAGTGATTTAAAAATATACCATTATGGGTATTCCAGACATAAATCTAGATATAGTTATGAAAGCTATAATTTAATAATGTTATGGATGCCACAAGTTACTTATATATGATTTATGATTTCCTTGTGTTATTCATAAATCCAATGATTTTGTGTTGTATGTTAAAGATTGAAAAGTATGATTTCATTGATTTGAATGTATTGATGGACTAATGTTATCTTTCTTTGTTTTATATCCCTTACTGAGATTTTTATTCTCATCCCAAATTTTTTTAATGTTTTTCACTGTGTATAATGAAGGGTAAGAGAAAGAAATAATTCAAGAAGATTTATATCAAGAAAAAAACTCTTGTTTTATTAAATACATTTTATTATTGTGAAATTATGGATATAGTAGAAGTGTTTACTTTGTGATTTTTGAGATGTAGTGTAATAGTTATGGACAAATTATCTAAAACTCTAAATCTGAAAAGATCCTCACTGTGAATTATTAGATTAATTAAAGATTATGTAATGTTTTTAAGGATAGGACTTTACAGATGGCATCATAGTTCATTTAGATAACATTATAGGTTAGTGTGTTATTTAAGTATATGTGACATAACCACAATGTTTAGAATATTAAAAAGAGTCATAGTTATTTTAGATAAACTAAACGAGTTTAATATAACATGAATAAATATATATTAGTATTTACCCTCCCAATATGATATTATATGTTGATCTTACTAATATAATCACACAGAACATTTTCATTTAAGTAAATGGATGGATCTAGCAGGCACCCAAGTAACAATGTATGTGAAGAAAACTGTGACGGTTTTCTAAATTAGCAACTGAATGAAATGGGAGATTGTCACGACCCCCTCCCCCCAAAGAAGCCTTTCCTATGTTGGCAATGGTGAAAGGGAGATAATGACCCCCTAGTCCCGCCTCAAGTAGGCCCCGGGGTGGTGACTATCACCAAGGGTATGAGTTTTTCACAAGTATAGGAGGCATTACCCTTTTTATTTTTAAAGATCGGGAAATAGGAAAAGTCAACCACCAAAAAGGAAAAAGAACACGTGTATAGAAATAACCCCAAACCAAGCCCACATGCATGTTTAAACAATTTTATAACAAGGTACAAGTACAAGAAATCTCAAAGTACAGTACCAAAAGAAAACAAAGGTACATCAACAGCAACAACTCCAACTGTCCGACTAGTTGGGTCCCGCACGGCCCTGGTAGTCCTCCTGGAAACCTGAAAGTAAACGTAGGGTAAGCGTACAAGTATACTCAGTAGGGAAACCTAAAGCTCTCGTGCACAAGTGGGGAGACATCCTAATGTCCCGTGAGAACAATAGAAGAAACCTAACAAAGAAAACTATCCAACCAACCTTACCATCCACACTCACCAAAAAACAAACACAACAGGTAGTAGTAGTATAAGAACATGTATTGGGTACCCCGCACCATTTCCCATTAGTTAGATGAACGTCTTGTCACTGCCACACTTTCCCCGCCCTCACACACCAGGGCCTCACAACCACATATCCCGCCTGCACACACCTTGGCCTCACCACCACGCATCCCGCCCACAAACACATGGGCCTCACAACCACTCATCCCGCCCTCACACACCTGGGTCTCACAACCACACATCCTGCCCCCACACACCTGGGCCTTACAACCACAACCACATCCCCACCCGAAACCCTTGGGCCTCATCCAGAAGATTCTTGGGAATAGTAATAGTAACAGATCTCTCGCCCGAAGACACTTGGGCCGGAAATCGAAACCTACCTGAAGAGTATTAGGTGTAAGGTCACCTCAATCCATCACAGCCTATAAGTCTGCCCGAAGATTCTTGGGCCAAACCACCCCAATCGAAACCTACCTGAAGAGTCTTGGGTGTAAGGTCGCCTCAAGCCATCACAACCTAGGGGAGAAGGAGCAGGAAAGATCTAGTAACTTTGGGAAAACACCCTCTCCCATGAAATGGGAGTGTTCGGCACTAATTGCTCAACATGGGTGTGGTGAAATATAACAAAAAATATATAGATATATATATATATATAGAAACCACTCAACCCAACCTATGGATTCTAAACAGAGAAACTGAGCATATGCCTCAGCACTACAACCACAAAGCATGCATATAAAAAACAACCCCAACCCCATTTAGGATTTCACATATCAATAGAAATTAGCTTATTTAGTTTCTTAACTACTGGGCAACTATCCACAACCAACCATGACGATCGTTCGTAAGCATATCCCTGCCATCCACAAAGAAAGTTAGAAAAAACACAGAAACACAGCAAGTTCCATCTTATTAACCAACCAACCCATTGATTATTATTTCTGTTTCATTACCAAGCCACATCAATCATTAACTCTTCCACATAAATTATTAAACACAACCCATAGTCTGGTCACATTTAAACTCATCCCTGTAGCCCCGCTGCCAACCACCATAACCACACCATACATCATCGTCTCTTTAATACCATTTATTGCAGCCCCACTGCCCATCACCATAATAGCATTCACACAAACCCACAACCTAGCCAACTGCAGCCCCGCTGGTCACCCAAACCACAACAACCCACAAAACACCCCCATCACATGCCACATAACCAAGCCAACACCCACATGTTCATTATTCCATTTTGGTTCAACCGGGGTGATCACACAAGGGTTCCTGATTTTTATTTAAACAGCCAACATTACGTGAATAACCAATTTACACATTCCACAAAGTTTCATCCATAAGAAAATCTAGAAGGAGAGGGAAACATTTAATTGTGTAAGCAAAGTCCCCTAACGACCGTGATTTTCCTTAGGCAGAAGCTCATTCAATTCACAACATAATATTACAGGATATAAAAGGTAAAGTAACAGCAATCACAAACTTCCCATCCCCGTTATATAAGCAAGTTATTATCTTTATTAAACCGGTTCAAAAGTGTTTCACGTAAACAACAGAACACCCACACCGCATGATGCACAAATTAGAGAGACGAAGGTAAAATCCATACTTCAACAGGTTCTGATCGCAACGCTCCCCCGGATCAACCTTAGAAGACGTCCGTCGGCGTCTGTCACTTCTATCGGGTCCCGGAAAAACCTCCTCAGGTGGAAGTCGGAAAGAAAGGGCTGAAATAAAGACAACAGATCCAAGCTCAAAAGCTCCGCCTCATCGTTACAATCTCATGGCCGCTGACGGATCGTAAAGCGGGGCTCAGATGAATAAGTTATGGAAGAAAGAGCCTTCGAGTCTCTTGAGAGAGCTCTGCTCAGAGGGGAGGAGAGGAGAGGAGAGGGGTGAGTCGAAAGGAGCAGGGGACCCCTCCTTTTATAGGCGTCAAAAGAAAAATTACACGGCGTGTACTTTATGGTACAGGGTGTGTAGTCAGTTCTTTCACACGGTCTCCACGTGGCTTCCAACAAGGCCCCACGGCCTTTGACTGGTCAATACACAGTTTGAGGGTAACGCATATGCGGAGAAGGACTACACGACGTGTAGTTTAGACACACGGCATGTACTCATTTATTACACATGGAAAGGACACGGCTCCAACATGGTACACGACCATTGACTGGTAACACGTACGCGGGGAAGGACTACACGACGTGTAGAACAGGACACACGGCGTGCACCCATTATTCCACACAGTAAGGACACGGTCTGCAACACGGGGTATACCTGGGAAGGGGGTACACAGCATGTACTCAAAATACACGGCGTGTACTTTTAAAATTCTGGAAAGTGTGGGAAAAGTCCATTTTACCCTCCAGAACACTTCTTGACCTTATTTTTGACAAAGGAAAGGGCTGGAGAGGTCCGGGCCGTTACATCGGATACCTCTTAAAACATTCTCATCCCCAAGAATTCAAAAACCAACCCAGAGGAACCCAACGAGATACCTCTTATGGTTCTCGTTATAATAGAAACCTAACCAACAACCCTAATCATATGTCTTAGGAATTCCTTCTCCTATGTTGAGATATTATCCGCTTTAGGTGGCACTGACTTGCCTGCACGGGTTTAATCGCATCCTCATTAATGCGTCTCAATAAATAATTGGGTCTTTCTACTTTCATACATTAGGATTTTTTTTCAACTCGCACTAACCCCAACACCACACAACCAACACACTGCCTGAACATGTGGTTTTGGGAAATTCCTTCACCTAGGTCGAGATATTATCTGCTTTATGTGGCACTGACTCGCCCGCATGGGTTCAATTGCATCCACATTAATGCGTCTCGATTAAGGGTCAGGTTTTTCCCTTTCCCACACATCCAGACATGTTACACATTACCAGGGAACAAAGAAACAAAAGGTCTCACAACTGACAAGCCAGGCATTCCATAACAAGGGTACATAGTACAATATCAACACAAGGATCAAAAGAACATGGAGAAAACACAAGTCAAAATAACTCCGGGTACTGAGCATGCATCTGGGTCTCCCGCTCCCAAGTGCTCTCCTCGAGACCACCATGCCTCCACAACACACGAATAAAGGGAATGGTTCGTCCACGGAGAACCTTCTCTTTACGATCCTCAAGTCGGACTAGTTGTTCCTCGAAGGTCGCATCGTCTCCCATATCTAACTCTCCCCGGTTGATAATGTGAGAGTCATCGTGTAAGTACCGACGAAGCTGGGAGATGTGGAAGACATCATGGACTTTCTCCATCTGAGGTGGTAGGGCCAGATGATATGCCACCTCTCCAACTCGCCTCATCACCTCAAAAGGTCCGATGAACCTTGGTGAGAGCTTTCTCCCTTTCCTAAACCTCTCCTGCCCCCGCCGAGGGGAAACCTTCAAGAACACATGATTTCCCACATCGAACTCCAAGGGCATCCTCCGACGATCAGCATAAGACTTCTGTCGGTCCTGAGCCGCCTTCATCCCCTCACGTACAATCTGGACTTTCTCCGTGCTGCTCTGCACTACCTCTGGTCCAAGAGCACCCGTCTCACCAACATCTGCCCAGAAAATGGGTGAATGACATGGCCTTCCATACAAAGCCTCAAATGGTGCCATGCTAATAGTAGAGTGGAAGCTATTGTTGTTGGAAAACTCTACTAAAGGAAAGTTTCATACCCATGATCCTCTGAAATCCATAACGCATGTCTTCCAGCATCTGGATAGTCCGCTCTATCTTCCCGTCGGTCTGGGGGTGGAAAGCAGTGCTAAGGCATAGCTCGGTGCCAAAAGCATGTTGTAACCCCCTCCAGACTTGTGAGGTAAACCGAGTATCCCGGTCTGAGATGATAGTCCTCGGAACTCCATGCAAATGCACCACCTCGTCTACATACCTCTGTGCTAAGGTACTCACCGGGCCCAACTCCTTGATTGCTAAAAAGTGAGCTGATTTCGTCAGACGATCCACCACTGCCCAGATAGCATCATAATTGCCTTGAGCTCTGGGTAGTCCTGTGACGAAGTCCATTGAGATGTCATCCCACTTCCACTCGGGGATATCTAAAGGATGCAACAAACCACCGGGAACACGGTGTTCAGCCTTCACTTGCTGACACACTAGGCACTTAGCCAGAAACTCTGCCACTGCCTGTTTCACCCCGGGCCACCAAAACTGATCCCTTAGGCCTTGGTACATTTTTGAAACTCCTGGATGTACCACCAAGTCTGAGCTATGGAACTGACAGAGAACTACCACACGCATCGCCTCTGGGAAAAACAACCTTCCATGGAAAAGCATCCGATGTCGGCTGTACTCTGACCATCCCTCTGGAGCATTCCCCTGATCGACACGATCTTGCATCACCTTTGCCTCGGAGTCCCCCCATTGAGACTCTTCCACCTGCTGCGAAAAGGTGTATTGCACCATCGTCTGGAACAAAAATCCTCTAACACCTTCTTCCCTTGCATCTATGTGCAGGGCAGCCACCTCTCCCATCACCTTCCAGGCATCAGCAGATTCCTGAACCACTTCCTGATGAGACTTTCTACTCAGGGAATCAGCTACAATGTTGCCCTTAACTTCAGTGTAAGAGATCTCAAAGTCATAGTCTTGGAGAAACTCGACCCATCTCTGCTGCCATAAGTTCAGGTCATGTTGGGAGAAGATATAAAGAAGGCTCTTGTGATCTGATAAGACCACAAAGCTCTCCCCAAATAGGTAATGTTGCCACAACTTCAATGCGAACACTACTGCTGCAAGCTCCAGGTCATGGGTAGAATAGTTACGCTCGTGAGGGCACAACTGCCTAGACCAATAATAGATCACACCCTTCTTCTACATTAGCACGCACCCTAGACCAAGGCCAGAAGAATCACAAAACACCTCATACAACAACCCTTCCTCTGGAAACCTGAGTACGGGAGCACTGACCAACTTCTCCTTTAGGTAGTCAAAAGATTTTTGGCACTGCTCGCTCCATAGAAAGACCTGGTTCTTCCTAGTCAAAGTTTTCAATGGAACAGCAACTCGAGAGATGTCTGAAACGAACCTCCGATAGTAACCAGCTGACCCCAAGAAACTACGAACTTCTTCCATGCTCTTGGGTGCTGCCCAAGAAACAACTGCTTCCACCTTCGACGGGTCCACTGACACTCCATGCTGAGACACCATGTTCCCAAGGAAGTGTACTTCTTGTGTCAAGAACTTACACTTCGACAATTTCCCATAAAGCTGGTGGTGTCGAAAGACCTCCAAGACTGCCCTGAGATGCTCAACGTGATCCTCCTATGATCTTGAGTATATCAGGATGTCATCAATAAAAACAACAACCAACCGGTCCAGAAACTCTCGGAAGACAAAGTTCATAAGTCCCATGAACACAGCTGGTGCATTCGTAACTCCAAACGGCTTCACTACAAACTCAAAGTGCCCATAACTGCACCTGAAAGCTGTCTTTGAGATGTCACTATCCTTCACCCTCAGCTGATGATATTTAGATCGTAGATCAATCTTAGAAAACCAACATGCTCCCCTCAGCTGGTCGAAGAGATCATCTATCCTTGAAAGGGGGTAACGGTTCTTGACCGTTACCTAGTTCATCCTTCGGTAGTCTATTCATAGCCTGAGACCACCATCTTCCTTCTTCACGAACAAAACTGGATCACCCCATGGTGACACGCTGGGTTGAACAAAACCCTTCTCCATTAGATCGTCAATCTGAATCTTCAACTCCTGAAACTCCGAAGGTTCCATCCGATAAGGGGCCATCGAAATCGGATGGGAACCAGGCTATAAGTCTATCCCGAACTCAACGTCATGTCGAGGGGGTAGAGTCACAAACTCCTCAGGAAAAACATCGAGGAACTCCCCAACAACTTCTGGGACATCCATCATCTCTGTATCGACTGGAACCACTGATAACCCGCCCAACAAGGAAATGAGAGGCTCCACACGCCTGGGTCGAGGTCCCTGAGGAGCACCCTGAGGTCGGCCTCCTCCCGCAAAGTCTGCCCTCGGAGGAGCATGGTCCTGCTGCTGCTGGAAGGTCCTCGCCGACAACTGGTGCTGCTGCGGTGGTCGTTGAACCTGCCCACCTCCACCGTACGGAGCTCGGGTCGGGTACCGACTCTAAACGTGCCTGAAACCTCCACAAGAAAAACACCTCGGTCCTGGGCTCAGGGAAAAGAAACGAGGACCCAAAGATCTGAACTGGAACTGCTGGGGCCTGCTCCCCACTAGCCTGATCTTGGAAGGTCCTGTCGCAGGAGACCTACTGCTGACTGCCTTCCCCTTCGACGAACCTGGCTGAAACACCTCACGCAGTGCACCTCCCAGTGAGTGCATCCTCTCTACGACCTCTGCCTTCTTTTGCACCGCCATGTACGTTGGAAGGGTGAAGGGGGTGACATCATACTGGAGCGAAGGACGAAGCGCCTCCTCCAAACGTCTCGCCTGAGACTCCTCATCTGGAAAGAGATCCGGAGAAAAGCGCAGGAGATCCTTGAACTTGATCCCCAGCTCCCGTATCGACATACTCCCCTGCTGAAGGGAGAGTAACTCCTGCCGCTTCTCCGTCTTGATCATAGAAGAATGGAATTCTTCTCAGAATTCCTTCTCAAAGTCATCCCACGGAACCTCTGCCTATATCCTCTCCCCGAGGTAGAGCGTCCACCACTGCCGCGCCGCACCTCTCAGCTGACTGACTGCTAGGGGAACCCAGTGCTCCCTCGGAGCACAGATCAAGGTAAAAGAAATCCCTAGCTCCTCAAGCCACCCCTATGTCTCCCTATCCGAAGTACTAACCTCGTACTTCTTGAGGGTCTGCCGCTGGAAGGAATGGAGAGTCTTCTGCCACTGGCTATCTTCCTCCTCTCGGTCAATCCTCAACTGATCGACTGCCTGGATCTGTTGGGCCTCAGCCGTCTGAGCCACCCGGGGACGACGTCCAGGTGCCATAGCTGTACGGTAAACAAGGATCTGCTAAGACCAAGTAGTAAGGAATTTCTCAATGTTTTAATTATCATTTTATTTCAATTCATTCCCAGAACACAAAAATCAAGTAAAACACAATCATTATGATGCATGTACCTTCCCTAGGGTCTCTAACCTGCAGTCAATGTAGTCTCACTTGGTCGTTTGGAAGGCTCAGAGTCCTTGCATCAGATCACGGGGGGCCCTAAAATCCCATGTCCTAGCCGGTCTTCTCTGTCCTATGTCACACACTAAGGTTAACCAACACTGTTTCCCTTCCATCCCAGGCATTCCTCACTGTGCCTAACTCCAGACTCCATCCTATCTCTCAACCATCAGCTCTGATACCATTCTGTCACGACCCCCTCCCACCAAAGATGCCCCTCCGGAGCTGGTAATGGTGAAAGGGTGAAAATGACCCCCGAGTCCCTCCTCCAGTAGGCATCGGGGTGGCGAGTAGCACCAAAGGTATGAGTTTTTCACAAGTATGGGAGGCATTACCCTTTTTATTTTTTAAGATCGGGAAATAAAACAAGTCAACCACGAAAAAGGAAAAATAACAAGTGTATAGAAATAACCCCAAACCAAGCCCACATGCTTGTTTAAACAATTTTATAACAAGGTACAAGTACAAGAAAGCTCAAAATACAATACCAAAAGAAAAAAAAGGTACAACAACAGCAAAAAATCCAACTATCTGACTAGTAGGGTCCCGCACGGCCCTGGTAGTCCTCCTGGAAACCTGAAAGTAAATGTACGGTGAGCATACAAGTATACTCAGTAGGGAAAACTAAAGCTCTCGTGCACATGTGGGGAGACATCCTAATGTCCTGTGAGAACAACAGAAGAAACCTAATAAGGAAAACTATCCAACCAACCTTACGAGCCACACTCACCAAAACACAAACACAATAGGTAGTAGTAGTATAAGAAAAGTATTGGGTATCCCGCACCATTTCCCATTAGTTAGCTGAACGTCCTGTCACTGCCACATTTTCCCCGCCCGCACACACCTGGACCTCACAACCACGTATCCCACCCGCACACACCTGGGCCTCACCACCACGCATCTCGCTCGCACACACCTCGGCCTCACAACCACACATACCGCCCCCACACACCTCGGCCTCACAACCACAACCACATCCCCGCCCGAAGACACCTGGGCCTCATCCCGAAGATTCTTGGGAATATTAATAGTAACAGAACTCTTGCCCGAAGACACCTGGGCCTGAAATCGAAACCTACCTGAAGAGTCTTAGGTGTAAGGTCACCTCAAGCCATCACAGCATATAAGTATGCCCGAAGATTCTTGGGCCTAACCACCCCAATCGAAACCTACCCGAAGAGTCTTGGGTGTAAGGTCGCCTCAAGCCATCACAGCCTAGGGGAGAAGGAGATGGAAGGAGCTAGTAACTATGGGAAAACACCCTCTCCCATGAAATGGGAGTTTTCGGGACTAAGTTCTCAACATGGGTGCCGTGCGATATAACACAGAAGATACAGATATATATATATATAGCAACCACTCAACCCAACCTATGGCTTCTAAACAGATAAATTGAGAACGTGCCTCCGCACTACTACCACGTAGCTTGCATAAAACAAACAACCCCAACCCCATTTTGGTTTTCACAACTCAATAGAAATTATCTTATTTAGTTCCTTAACTACTGGGCAACTATCTACAACCAACCACGACATTCGTTCGTAAACATATCCCTGCCATCCATAAAGAAAGTTAAGAAAAACACAGCAACACAGCATGTTCCTTCTTATTAACCAACCAACCCATTGATTATTATTTCTTTTTCATTACCAAACCCCATATTTCATTAACTCTTCTACATTAATTATTAAACACAACCCATAGTCCGTTCACATTTAAACTCATCCCTGAAGCCCCGCTGCCAACCACCATAACCACACCATACATCATCATCTCTTTAATACCATTTATTGCAGCCCCACTGCCCATCACCATCATAGCATTCACACCAACCCACAACCAAGCCAACCGCAGCCCCGCTACTCACCCAAACCAAAAAAACCCACAAAACACCCCCATCACATACCACGTAACCAAGACAACACCCACTTGTTCATTATTCCATTTTGGTTCAACCGGGGTGATCACACAAGGGTTCCAGATTTTTATTTAAACAACCAACTTTAGGTGATTAACCAATTTCCACATTGCACAAAGTTCCATCCATAAGAAAATCCAGAATGAGAGGGCAACATTTTATTGCGTAATAAAATCCCCCAACGACTGTGATTTTCCATAGGAAGAAGCTCATTCAATTCACAACATAATATTACATGATATAAAAGGTAAAGTAATAGCAATCACAAACTTCCCATCCCTGTTATATAAGACAGTTATTATCTTTATTAAACCGGTTCAAAAGTGTTTCACGTAAACAACAGAACACCCACCCCACATGATGAACAAATTAGAGAGATGAAGGTAAAATCCCTACTTCAGCAGGTTCCGATTGCAATGCTCCCCCGGATCAACCATAGAAGACGTCTGTCGGCGTCCGTCACTTCTGTCGGGTCCCAGCAAAACCTCCTTGGGTAAAAGTCGGAATGAAAGGGCCAAAGGAAGACAACAGATCCATGCTCGGATGCTCCACCTCGTCATTACGATCTTGTGGCCGCTGACGGATCGTAAATCGGGGCTCGGACGAAGAAGTTATGGAAGAAAGAGCCTTCGAGTCTCTTGAGAGAGCTCTCCTCATAAGAGAGGAGAGGAGAGGAGAGGGTGAGTTGAAAGGAGGAGGGGACCCCTCCTTTTATAGGCATGAAAAGAAAAAGTACACGGCATGTACTTTATGGTACACGGTGTGTACTCAGTTCTTTCACACAGTTTCCACGCGGCTTCCAACACGTCCCCGCAGCCGTTGACTGGTCAACACACGGTTTGAGGGTAACGCATACGCGGAGAAGGACTACACGGCGTGTAGTTTAGACACACGGATTTTACTCATTTATTTCACACGGAAAGGACACGACTCCAACACTGTACATGGTCGTTGACTGGTAACGCGTGTGCGGGGAAGGACTACACGACGTGTAGAACTGGACACACGGCGTGCACCCATTATTCCACACACCAAGGACATAGTCTGCAACACGGGGTATACCCAAGAAGGGGGTACATGGCGTGTACTCAAACTACATGGCGTTTAGTTTCAAAATACTGGAAAGTGTGGGAAAAGTCCATTTTACCCTCCAGAACACTTCTTGACCATCTTTTTGAAAAAGTAATGGGCCGGAGAGGTCCGGGCCATTACAGAGATCCAATGATAAATCTTGTTGTTATTCTCAAATAACTATTTGGAGTCATGATTGAACACTTTAACCTTTTTTATTTTTATAAGGCATTATATATGTGAGGAATTAATCCCAGTGGACGTTCGGGTAATAATCATAAAGGAAAGTATTTTCAAAAAACTATGTGTCGGGGATGTGGAAAGAAACACCTAGGATAATGATTCAAAGGGATGAGAATATGTTTTAGATGTCGAAATGAGGGTCATGAAGAAATAACCTTCCATGGAAAAGGAAGTGCCTAGTTGTCCCTAGTAAAGGGAATGAAGTACTTTCCAAAAAATCAATTTAATTTTTAAATGTGGTGTGCATTGTCATTATACAAATAGATTCCCTATGAAGAAGGTTCGAGAATGGGATCAGCAGGACCATAAAAATTTAGGTTTACTGATACCTAATTCCATTCCAATTAAGGATGAGGACACTAAGAATAACCAATGAATGGTATGAATTATTTCTTACCTGATGTTTTCACATTATTGAATCTTAGGATATTATTCGTGATTTTGTTCCTAAGAAAGAAGTATTACAGAATAAGTTGTAAAAGAATGTTTAATGGGGCGTGAATAATGATGAATGAGTAAGAAGTCTAAAAATATGGGATTCAAGAGTTATGATAGATTTTAGTATGATGAAATACTTAAAATTATTAAGGCTCTTTTATGACGGGATTACTTGGAAGACAATTTCTAGTATGTGTAACCCTAATGTTTTATATGTGGAAATGTTATTCAATAAAGAATTATCCCTTTGTGTGTTGACATAATGGGTAACCTTAGGGGTTTATATGATCTTTTTTTTGAGGTGATAAATTTTTATTACATTTTGGGATGCAAAATAAAAGGTATCAGATAACCATTGAGGATAAAATAGATTATGGTTATTTTTAGGATATTATCCTATATTTGAAAATGTAATAAGAATGATATGGTTTTTGAAAATAGACATCATGCAGGATGAGTGACAACCAATCACATCTGGTAAGGCCATGGGAATCAAACTGACAACTGAAGGGTGAAAATGGCGTATCGCCTACCACTGGTCAATGTTGAGTCCCTGTTTAGTATGACTTGTTCTTTTTAGTAAAATGGTTTTATTGATCAAGAATAAGTTGATTTGGGATCTTATGTTTTATCAAATGGACAACATTAGTATAAGAAAATTATTTGGTAATTAATTCAAACATGTAATTTTGGAAGACGTTTTCCCTTTTGGGAACACTATATATCCAAGAAAAATAGAATACTATGGGATTTCATTTGTGGATTAATAGTTGAAATATTATATTAGAATAATTTATGTTTTTATTGTGGACTTATAGCGATTTGTGTTAGTTATGGATATGATTAACCTATCTTTGAGAATATGTGATTAATTTAACTACGTTTATTATGAGACATTAACAGTAGTTGATGTTATTTGGAGATAAATGTTAATATTTTCTATAGAAGACTATGTGATCAAATCCATTTGAGTTTTGGGTTTGAATATTAGTTTTGATTACATTGAAAAAATTTAACAAAATTCACGTATTGAATGGTCTTTGCTGAACTTTGGGTATTATTTGTCGAATTTTGGAGATTAAGAGTAGTATATATTCCTATAAAGGATTATCATTTTTAGGGATCATATGTTCTTTTACTAACCATTTTTGGATTTGGCAAATGTTTAATGTCAAGGGAAATATATAGTTCATCTTTTAGGGATTATGCAATTCTTTAGAGGTTGATTCTAGCGCTTTAGGTGTGACCAAGTCATCATGAATACTCATCATTTGGAGAAAATACGGGTTTGCAGTAGAAATTTATTAAAAGATGAAACTCTACTTGAAAATTAAGTATATTTCTTTATGTTCTTATTCAATCTAATAAAAGGATTCCAGGAATTTAAAAAAGAGATCCCAAAACAAAAAAAACAGTGTCCATTTACTTTTTCTACTAGGAAACCAAGGATTTTTTAACACATCGCATGTTTGTGGGTTCCTTTTTGTTAACTTTCTCCTGATCATGTTTTCTATCACCCTCCATTAGAAATTGACAGTTAGTTTCTTCTGCATATCCTTGTTTTCTTACATGTAATAATAGTATGGATTATCTTTGGTGACCTTTCTACTTCTATTTATTTCTTTTAATGTGACTGTTTTATTGAATCTTTTTCCGATGTGGGAATTTTAATGACATTTTCGAGCCCAATTTTAAAATTGCAAGGATGAAATTTCCAAAAGGGGGAAGGATGTAACAAACGAGGTATTTATACAATAATAATTTTTCATGTCTATTAATATGTATGAATATGATATTAATTTTATGTTAAACAGGACACATTTTCTGATTGTATACTCCACATGCAACAATAGTTTTCTTTAAAATCTTCTGTTTCACACAACTTTGTGTTATACCAAAAAATAATATAATAATATTATTATTTTTAAAGGTAGTCAATGCCTTGTCATTGTATTAGAGGGAATGAACAAGAATTAACTATAAAATTATTACTAATGTTTGTTAAATGATATTAATTTTATCTAATAAATTTTAGAGGCTAAAAATAAGAATGGATCAAATTTAAAGCATGAAATACTCTCATATTCTTTAAAAGGTCAATTTACCACCTTTTGACAGAGAAAATTTTTAAATCTATAATTTTAAACATTTATATATAACATTTTAAAAAATAATCTTCTTCTTTATAATTGAGACATCAAAATTTTATTTGGGTAAATTCTTGGTATTTTTTCTGATAAAGTTCTTTTTTTATGAATAGTGAAAAATACTGCATTTTAATTTAAACCTGTCATTTAATATAATTTAATTATATTGTTATATTGTTATTTCTAATGGTTTTAACGTGTAATTGAATTATATTTTTACCATTTAATCAAAAAAAATTCATTGGAAGTAATTTCATTTTGAAATTCAACATTAAAAAATGTCAATCTTTTGATTTTTATTATTTCTTAAAAACATGAATTTTGGTTTTGACAACAAGAACTAATTTTAAATTAGTTTCTGCAACTTCTGTGATTTGAATTTGGAAAAATGGATTCTATATTTTGAATCAGGAGGTATAAATTTTGTAAATAGTCAACTATTAATTTTAGACATTATGAATAGTAACTTCAGTAAGTATTTTATTCACCATGGTTAAAGGGTAAATCTGGTAAATCTGGTAAATAATGGAAATAATAATATTAAATTGCCCTAACATGTGTCTTAACCCTATTTTATGATACATGTACGACCATGGGTATCGTTGGGTTTATTTTGGGGCCCCATGGATCCACTTATAAGTGAAAATGAAATTTTATAAAAATTAATTTATAGTTAAGGAAAATGTAACATAAACATATAACTTTTAGTAAAAAAAATTTATTTGGGGTTCTATAAGTGATATTTTTTAATATAAATAATCATTAGAAATATAAAAAAATTTCCTACATCATGATATTATATATATAAATTTTAATCATTTAATAAATAAATTTTTCTATGACACAATGATGATGTAATGATTACCCCAGAAATGAATGGTTTAAAAAATAAGATCATAAATACCCAAATAAATTTCTTTTTAAAATATTTCTGACATCCATGAAATTTAAGGATAATATTTATTTTTTATCTTTGAATTAATTAAGTTTTTCTGAAAGAATCAAGTTGCTATGGATTTTTTTTAAGTCATGATAAGAATATTATTTAAATTAATGTAAATGAGTTTTTTAATCAATTAATATATTATTATACAATAAAATAGTCCTAAATAACTAATATTTGGAAAAATGACATATATGTTGTTACAAATGTCATTAAAGATCTATTTGGGGTTGGTTGGAATTTTATAATAAATATATTAACCATATAGTATGAGTATACAAGAAGCCATATTAAAAGTTAAATAAGTTAACAAAGGGTTAAATAAAAATGATAAGGATTAAAAAATATCCAAAACATGTACAATTATTATTGTATGATTTTATGTCAACTTATATTCATATTATCATCTAATTTAATGAGTTTTTGACTTTTTAAACCTAATTTAATTTTATAATAAAACAATGATTTCAATCTTTATTAAAGAGCCCCTCCTCCCTCTTATAAAAGGCCACCCCCTCTAACTGATTACTCACTAATCTCAAGCCCCATAGATTGTCCAAACGCAGCCCCAATATGCTCCCAACATCCCTCTATTCCACCAAGAATCCGTACTTTGGGAAGAATGCATTTTAATAAATCAATTTGGTTCAAACTAAAGGGAGTTACCGAATTTAAATGTAACGTCTTCTCTAAAGTTGTTTTCTTTTATTTTTCTTCTACACTCTCTATGATCTTCATATTATTTGTTTACATAAAACTAAAGTATAATCAATATACTAGGTTGTTTTTATGATAATTATTTGAACTAAACTTCCAAACACCTTCATATAATGAATACGAACATAATGTTTCTATGGACAATGAACTACTGCCTCACGAAATGATGATTGTTCAACTTTCCCCTACAACCTATCATGATGGCCATTATAAAGGAATTAAAATTATATATGATATATATGATATTTATTTTATCTTAATTCTTGTATATTATCATTTAGAACATACCTTTATGCTTTCCATGTTGTATATATACAATAAATTCAATTAAGGAAGTGCAGACTACTGCACCCTCAAAGTGATATGACTTGTTCATACCATACATGGAATGTATAACAGATGGTGTTAATGAAAATATGTAATGGATATAAAATATGATATTATATAAGAATATTAATATACCTATGTATCATTTGGTTCTTTAAAAATGAAAAAATGATATGAAAGTAGTGTTCATGCGTACGTATGTCTTACCATCTCCATGAAGGGTGCATTTCATTTTCATATATCCAAATGATATGGACATTTATAAATACTTATATATTGGACTTATATGATATATATTATATTTAAATCATTAATACAAATATGGAAAAATGTACTTTGTACCACATATCCAATTTTTAATCATAAGATGTTTATTTTTGACCCAATTTCCGAACATCGACAAAATGTTCGATGTGAACTAAAATAATTAACTAATTGTTGTAGAAAGGTAATAAGGGATATAAAAGGAAAAATAAACTTTAAAAAGGTTCTGAAGAGAGTATAAATTAACTGAAATTTATTATTCAGGAATAACATGGAACATACGAGACAAGTTGGATTTGTGGTAAGGGAACTTCCTAACCCAATTTACATTCTATGGGTTGATATTCTACTTATAGATTATGTAATTATATGAATATGTGAGAAATTAATTTTTATATCATATATAGTATTTTTACATTCTTTCTGTGGATTTATAGTTAATACACATATTCAATCTATTTTATTAACAAAATGAACTTTGTAAGGGAACCTTCTACCATTCTCTTTTTATCAAAGACTTATTTTATGTTATGTCTTTATATTTTAATTTTCAAATTCTGGGATAGGTCTATATATATCCTTATTTATTTAAATTTTATATCCAAGTGATGAGAGACCCTTTTCCTTCTCATTAAATCATTTTCTGAATTTTTAAGTGACACTGTTTGGGTGCCATTTTTTTTGTAAGGGAACATCATAACCCAATTTCAATTCTCTAGGTTAAACTTATACTTCTTGATTATGTCATTCTATGAATCTATGTGAATTACCTATGATTATTTCAAAATTAATATCCAATTATATTAGGAATATTTATATTTGTCACACTAAAGTATTTTTTTGATTTCTCCTTAATCTAATGGAATAATCTTTTTGAGGACTATGTCTCAATCTCCCTTAATTAAAGATTATCTTGATATTGTGCACCTTTATAATATTATAAGGTGTATATACAACCATTTTTACATTTTATATCATTAATTTATATATTTTAATTATATTTAAATTTCACTTTGATGTTATTCTTTAATTATTTTTATTCAAGTATTTTCTCAAGTGGTGAGGGACTCTTTAACTAAAAAATTATTTTTAATGTTTTAAAGATTTATTCTTTTAAATCTTTCTAATTAATTTAAATGTTTTCAAAATAGTTTTAAGGATTTATTTATATTTATAATAATGTTTTAAAATTTTAATTCCTTTACAATATTCCAATTGATATGGGTCACTTTGATTAAAAAATAAATTTATTAAATGTTATTAATGGTATTGAAAATGGTTTTTAAAAAGCATTTATTATGTCAATATTCCTGAAATTTTATATTGTGATTGGAATTTTGAAATGTTATCTTTTCTTTATGATTGTTTTATATGTTATGAATATGTTTTGGTTCTTGGGCATTATTAACGTATAAGGGTGGTTCCATGATAAACCAGGGTGGTTGATCCCGAGATAGGTCTCTAATGAATTGGGTTATGTAATGGAGGTAAACATTAATTCTTATCCTTGTATATTTAGGGAATATACTGTGATGGGTATTCCAAATATAACTCCCTACGTAGCTGTGAATTCTACAATGTATGTATGTCATGGAATCCACAAGTTACCTTTATGATTTATGATTTCCATGTGTTACTCATTAATCTTATGATTTTTATGTGGTATGATAATTATTGAAAAGAATGATTTCATTGATTTGTATGTATTAATAGGCTAATTTTTTCTTTCCTTGTTTTTTAACCCTTAATGTGGTTTTTATGCTCATCAGAAGTTTTAGAAATATGTTTCCCAAGTTATAAGGAAGGGTAAGAGAAATGAATAATTCAAGAAGATTTATATCAAGAAAATAAATATTGATTTATTTAAGTAGTTTTATTATCGTTAAAAATTGGATAGAGTAGAACTGTCTATTTGTTATTTTTGAGATGTAATGTAATAGTTATGGCCTAATTTTCTAAATCTCTAAACATGCAAATATCCTCAATGTGAATTATTAACTTAATTCAAAATAATATAATGTTTTTAAGGCTAGGGCCTTTATTTTTATCCTGAGAAAAATATTATTTGGCATGATTTCATTTCACCATACACACATCAACAAATGGGGTTGCTGAAAGATTGAAAAGATGTTTTGTGGAAATTTGTAGAACTATGTTACTTGAATATATTCCTTTTTCATTATTATTAGAAGAAACCCATGAGCACTATTATATATATTCATAAACAATGTTTCTGAAGGATAAATTCAGATATGACTCCATAAGAAATGTTTTATATAAAAACTCTTAGTCTGAAACACTTAAGAGTTTTGGGTATTTTATGTATTTTAATATTTCAAGGTGGAAACCTTGGTATGTTTGAGTAAAATGAGATGATATAATTTTTCGTGGATAAGATCCCGAAGTAAGAGGATGTAGATGTTTCAACAAAGAAACCTGGAGAATTATTGATTCTTTTGATGTGAAAGTTGTTGAAAATATTGAGAAAGAAAATAAGTCCTGTGATGATGTGGAATATGAGTTGGATAAACAAAGTTTTGATCGAAATTCTAACAATGATACAGAAAATTGTATTCCTACTCCTAAAGAAGAAAAATACTGAGAAATTTGATGTGATGAGAAAGAAGTTCCAATAGCTCATCCTAGGATGAGGAAGCAAGTGTAATATTATAAAAGTATTGCTGATCAATATTTGAAGGTTCAAAAAAGAAGAATGTCAAATGTTGTGGGACACACTTCATTGTATTCAAAATTTAATCCAAATGATGTGAATGATACTTTTGAGCATCTAGAATGGGTTTTGACTATGAATGAAGAGCTTGACTAGATAGCAAAAAACGATACTTAAGAACTTGTACCCAAGTTGTACAACAAGAATATATTTTTAAAAAGAAGGGTTTTCAGAACAAACTAAATGAAGAAGGTGAAGTGATCAGAAAAAAAATTGGTTTGAAAAAGGTAATTCACAAATTGAAGGCATTGATTTGGATAAAAAAATTTCTCTAGTGGAAGGGTTAGAAACAATCGTAATATTTATTACTATTTCTATACAATGAGGTTACAAAATCTTTAAAATGGATGTAAAATATGAATTTTTGTATGGTGATCTTGACAAGAATGTTTACATTGATAAACCTTGTGGATTTTCTATTAGGATGGATGAAAGATGATTGTGCTGGTTGATGAAGGATTTTTGTGGTCTAAAACATTCTCTGAGGGAATGGAATTTTAAATTAGATACTTTCTTGTGAAATATGAATTTCAAGAATTGTAGAGGTGATAAAATCCTTTATATCAAATAAATTGTCGATTTTTATCTCATCTTAATTATTTATGTCAATGGAGTTATATTTTCTAGAAAAGATTAAACATCACATGAAATATTTTATGAGGATAAGAACAATCCATTTGATATGATCATGCTGGGAGAAGTGAAATACTTTCCTGGGTTATAAATTTTATAGAAGAGGAATCATGTTTTTCTTTCTCATGAAAATTATGCTAAAGAAAATCTAAATAATTCTGTCATGGATAATACGAAACCATTTTTCCCACCAATCTCAGTGGGAACCAAGTAATATAAAGATAGAGAAGGAAAGGAAGTTGATTAGTGAAGGTTTTTTAAAGCTGATTCAAAGTTTATTATATTTTTCTGCCTCAAGACCCGACATTGTTTATGTTGTTACCTTATATGAAATGTTTAAAAGTTATATTAAATAATCACATTTAATTACGGGAAAGAGTATTCTCAGATATACCAATGGCACAAATTATTTTGAAATCAGTTATGATGGTGCAGAAAATATTGATTTGTTCGGGTATTCAGATGTTGACTGGGCAGGAATTACTGATGATAGAAGATTCAGATTTTGTGGCGTGTTCTTTTTGGGGAAAAGTTCTATTAGTTGGCATACAAAGAAATAGAATTAAGTGACTCTAAAAAAAATTAATATATGTATGTTTCTTCCACTCAATATTCTACCCAACTAATGTGGATTACGTTTTAGTTGGATGGTCTACATGTTGAAGTGAATCTACCCTTACTCTTGGGGTGTGCTAATCAAAGTTCAATCGATCTTACAAGGAATATGGTACATCATTCTAATTAAAAACAAATTGATATAAAATACCACTTCATAAAATTTTAGGTTGAGAAGAAATAATTGAAGCTGGAGTGCATTCCTACATCAGAACAAGTTGTTGAAATATTTAAAAAACCATTATAGAAGGAACCATTTGGTAAATTGAGGTTGAACATGGGTATCCTACCTCCTTCTCTTCAAGGTTGCGGTAAGTGTGTATGTCCCCTCTCTCATATTACCTTTGGATTGTGTTATAAAGAGGTATATTTGTTTCACAAATATATCCTTATGGAATCTTTTATAAAGGGGGAGTAGTGTGTATGTAGTGAATCTAGCATGTCTGTCTGTGAAATATTCTAACTATTTTCTAGAGTGGTGGTAGGAAACTATTTTTTTTTTATTATAGGATAGTTGAATTAGTGGAAAAGGTATAGGGAGAATTCTTGAGGCAAAAGAACCTAGAAAATATATGTTTATATATTAGGGAAGGATGAAGGCTAGGAAAGAAAAGCTCAAGGGGATTCAGAGTCACTTCTTTTAGACGGTATGGTGTTACTGTCAATAATTCTTGTTTCCTATAAAGAGTTATCTCACGTAGGGTTAAATTTTTATATATATAATTCATTTATTGATATTACAATGTTTAATGATTTATGAATCATGGTTGAAAAAAAATCCAAAGGGGGATATTGTTGGGACAAAGTTTACAAGGGAAGGTGTTGTCTTTTTTTGTCAAAGAAGATAAATCAATTCTCTTTGTAAATGTTCTTGGAAACTATGATAGTGATTTACTGATTTTTATTTCACATATATCATAAATTTTTAGAACATGTGAAGAAATAATTATGAATGATATGTAGAATAAATAAGTGTTTTTTTCAAATAAAATAATGTGGTGTGCAAGTTTAAGAGTGGTGTGCAAGTATGAAGTAGTGTACGATTATAAGTGGCGTGCAAGTGTATGTTGTGTGAAATTCATATGTCAATATCATCACAACAAAATATGGCAATGGGAAGAAAGTTTCATGAATGTTAAAGAGTGGTTCACATGTAGAATGTGGCACGCAAGTATAAGTTGTGTGCAAGAAGGGATGACATGCAAGTGTATGTGGCACACAAGTCCTGGAGGGCGTGAAAGTCCTGGAGTGACACGAAAGATGAGTTCCATGCCTCATATGCAGGGTCCAAAAAACCTATGAATATATATCTAACCTCCTTATTTTAGTGTGCTCAATACATAATAGAAAATTTTATCTCTGATCTCTCAAGTAGTAGAAAGTGGTACAAAATCATAAGTGTCGTGCATTTTGTGTGTTTTTCACAAAAGTGTTGTTAAATTAGAAGTGATAGGAAAGTTGTAAGTTTCACTCCATTAGGGAGTTGTGTAAAAGAAGTGGGTTGTGTATAATTCTGAAGTAGAACAAAAGTTTTGAGCTGTACACAATAGTGGTGCGCAAGAAGTTAGTGGCATGCAAGAAGGGATATGCACAAGAATATTGGCGTGCAAGCAAGGTGAATCACAAGTAGGGAGGCACAGAAGAAAGGTGGCGAGTAAGAAGGGAGGAATGTAATTAGGGAGGCGTGCAGGCTGGGAGGCATGAAAGTTGGGATGCGTGCAAGCAGGGAGGTGCACAAGTACGATGACACCCAAGTAGGGAGTGACATGCAAGCTGTTTATACCATGAGGTTCTTACCAGCTTCTAAGTAGGTAAGTGAAGAATTGTTTTGAGAGATTTGATTAGTGAAATTTCTTCAAGAAGAACAGAAACATTGCAATGCCCCATTTATTCTAATAAGGATCACACACACTATTATATTTTTTTCAAAGTGATACACGAGGGTAAGGGAATATCCTACTCATTTTATTCCACATCGACAAGATTGTTTTCTAGTGGATTCAGTAGTAATGTATATTTTCCATACCATACCAAGGACATAGCTACTCTTGTTGTGTAGTGAACCTTGTAAATCATGTGTTCGTGTGGTTGTGTGTGCTCATCAAGGAAAGAACACTTTAATAGGAAGAAAATGTTGTTTCAAAAAGAATGAAACATTAAAAGAAAAGATATCACTAATTCACCCCCTCCCCCTCTCAGTAATACTTGGATCCTAACTAGGAACTTTACCATATACTATATCCTTGTATATCTATCTTATTAAACATCTTGGAATCCTGGGGAAAGGAAAAAAATAAGGTTGATCTCAAATGATAGGTAAGGGTAATATATAGTAGAATCAATAATGAATAAATGAGAATAATCAAATGGAAAGGTAAATAAATGAACAAAAATTCCATGTAATCAATTAATTGTGAAGGAAGTGTGTAAATACTATATAGAGTTAATAACTAGAATCACATTCCAATCAAATAAATATAATAGGAAAAACCAACATGGATGGTTAATAAATTTAAATATATGGAATTTAATAGATGAACTAAAAATGAATATTTTCCATAGATATATCAATTTAAGAACTTGTGGATGAATAATAACTGACACTAAATGAGGGAATTACTTAATTATTGGATTTCATGTTTCCTAGTTACAAGGAACCATTACCTTCAAGACCTTCTTAAAAATGGTTTATCATTTGGGTTAAAACACCATCAAAATCTAGAAAACTAAATTGTCCCATGAGACTTCGAATGCATCAAGGGGCTATCTATAAATGGTCCCCACCCATGTCATACCTATCCAAATCATTCCTTATATATCTAATAACCTATTTACCAATGTTATTATCAAATATCTATATGGAGTAGAAGATTTTGGATTATCAATATTTTCCCAAATAATCAAATAACGTCTAAATTAATCACCGTATGAAAAATTCTATAGAGTTTAGGTAGTGAAAATAACCATGATAAAGGATATGAATGATTTGGGGGAATTTAATGTTCAATGATCATAGGAAATTAAATATTTCAATGGGACTAATAAAAGAATCACAAAAGTGAATGTGAATATTATCATTAGTCAAATAAATTATAAACCATCTAGAGGAAGAATAATGGTGCTATCAACAAAAAATACCCTATTTGGATTAAGGATAATGGTGTGTCGTTGTTTATGAATTGAAATAATATAAAAGATATTATAAAAACATTATTTAGAAAAATAACTTTTTTTAACAATTTGAAAATACTTTTCTTTGAAAATAACTTTTGAAAACATTTTCTTTAGAAATAATCATTTTTAACTTATTATGAAATCTTTGAGGAAATGATAGTGTGTAAATATATATATATTGTACAAGATAAAAAAATATTACTTTTTATGGAAAAATGTTAGAAAAATCCCTAGATTGGAAAACAAAGAAAATATTCCTTTCAAAATATTCATAAAAGGAAAAAACCATAAAAATGTCTTTAATAGATCATTTTTTAAAGGATAAAAAATAGAAAAAAATTTTAGAAAAAAATTTGTTGTAAGAGAATATTTTCTCCAATTTTAAAGTGAAATTCCATCATGTTTTCTTAAAAACATTTTCGAATAAATTATTTGTACCAAATAGTTGAAAAATGGTACTATTAATTGGAAGTGTTCATGAATAACCAGAGGGGAATAAAATGAAATAATTTATTAGATAATGATAAAATTACTTCCTTTGATGTAAATTCAAATGTAAACAATCCCAAAAAATGATATTATAAAGTAAATCCTTGGAAATATTATAATGTTAAAATGATAATTAGCCAATGAGTGGATTATGTGTATCAATTTTAAATCCACATAAAGAAGTATACATTAATAAAATATTGTAAAAGACGTTATACACATAATTAGAGAATATTAAATACAATGATGAAGTATTATAACCTAATGAAAAAGATTTAGGTTATGGAATTTCTTTTCCACTTGTGTAACTTTTAACTGAAATCCCCTTATATAAAATAATTCAAATTGAATATGAAAATACCATGAAGAATGAATGAATCATGTTATTACAATTCAATGTGTAAGTGTGTACACTATATATAAGAAATTAGTTACACAATAATAAAGTTATGGTTTCAGGATAAATATAGCAATCACAATGTCAAGTGATATTATAATGATAATCCTTACGAACATTCTTGAAGGAAAGAATCAATAAACATTCCAAAGTGTCCCATACCACTTTGAAATATTTGAATCATAATCCACATGATGTAATGGTATTTAATGAAATATAAAATATTATGAGAATAATTATATTAATGATATAAAACTCCAAAGTGAGTTATATACACCATATTAAAGTCAAGGGATGCATAACAACAAATAAGTCTCAATAGATTGTAATTTGAGATGAAATCCCTCACCTTGAATTTCATTTTTTGGTGAACATCCTTTAACATAATACACAATGATTTTAAACATGTAAATAAATAATACCAAAAAATAATCATATTTATAATATATTATGTTATATTCTTATAATATATTATTACCTGTTTATTATCAATCTTTCATTATTTTCACTACTTCAGGTGATAATTGCCTAGTCCTTCTAGTATGTTAGGAGATGTGAATTGTTATTATAAGTATAATGATCAGGGATTAATTACATACTAAATATAAACCATGATTTCATTATAATATATATTTAATGTATATGTATTTATAATAATCAATAATGTTTGGAGATAAGAAATGAAATGCACCATTTATGGAGGTGGTAGGCTTAACGTACGCACGAACACTACTTTCATTACTTTTTTGTATTAAAAGAATGAAAAGAAAATTATATATATGTATTTTATAATTATATTTTAATATCAAGGTCATATGTGTTAAATATTTTTAGTAAATCACCCTTTATACATTCCATTTATTGTGTGAATTAATCGCATCACATTGAGAGGTGGTACTCCACACTTCCATAAACGATATTATCATATTCCCAAAAAATAGATTTCTTAAAGGTATGTGCTATAAAATAATTAACAATATATAAAGAAATTATAAATTTTTTATATATAATATATAATTAGTGTCCATAATAATTCCCAAACCTGAAAGGTGGTAAAGGAAAAATGAAAACTCATTGTCTCTTGAGGTGGTAGTTCATGGTATATATAAATTTTAAGTTTGTTACTCATTAGGTGGAAGTGTGAGTAACTGTAGGTCAAAACCATTACATAAAAAAATCTATGTATATTCAAGACACTATTTTTGTTATATAATCAAGGAATAAATAATTTTTAGGGCATGGAGAATGAAAATAAAACTAAAGAAGTTGTGGAAAGATGTTACCTCTTAACCGGGTAACTCCTTTTGGTTTGCACCAAAGGGATTCCATAAATGGATTTTAGTCACAAATATGGTTTCAAGGATTAATTTATAGATTTTCAAAATTAAATAGGGTATATGTTGGCTAAACCTATGTGGTTTTAGGGGTGTGAGGAAGTGGGAGGTGTGGTGACCTTCTATAAGTGGGGAAAAGGACACTGTTGGAACTTTTGGAAAGAATTTAGGTGAACCCATGTTTTTACATCAAAAGATTCTTAAAAAAGACAAAAAAACTATCCAAAGGCATATAGAGTCTAAATATGGCCATTAAATTCCTTTTTGAAAATTTGTAAGGCCATTTGGGCCCCATGGATTAAGGTTTAGTCCCTAGATAAGCTTAATTTCACCTTGATCGTTGTAATTACTTTTAATTACGTTGAAAAATATTTTTCATCAAAAACTAATTTTACCTTATTGGAAATTATAAATTTTTCTTTTTAAAAATACGGAATCCATACTTCCAATTTCTTACAAAATAATTGGTAGAAATTAATTTAAGTATATTCTCGTAGATGTGACTACAAATACGTGTTTTTCAAGTAAAACATTCAAATGTTTTCTATGTTTTTATTTCAAATGTAATATTTCAATAGATTCTCATGATGTAAGGAGGATTAATTAATAAAAAATTAAACAAATTTAACCTTAAAACCAATTAAAAACTAATATATCCTTATATATAAATTTTATGAAAAGGGGTTTTGAACTAAAATTCTCTATTGTTCATTATTCATAAAAAATGAAACTTCACAAAAAAATACCAATAATTAAACCTAACCGAATTTTTATGTTCTGATTTAAAATATATAGTTTATTTGACATATTTGATTTATAAAATATATATATATTTTATTTAAAATATGGTCTCCATTAAAAGGCGGTAAAAGTTCCTTAATAAAAATATAGGTTTTTATAAGTAATATTGAGTTTTTTCTTATCTCATGAGTATAAAATCTATTGGATGAATATCAGAAATATTTTATAGAGTTTATAATATATATATATATATATTACATTAACATCACTCAATAATTGTAGATAATACAATTTATTTGGATATAATAGCATTGTGATCATAAAATAGTTTCTATAAAAACATTTCTTTTATATTAAATTGGTTTTAATGTTCATTTATAATTACTTTATATCCAATGAAATCATTTTATATTTATATAGACCAAATATATTTGTAACCTGTTTAATACTAGTCATAATAACTAATTTAATGTCTAGGTTATATATTATTATAATAAATAATAATATTTTAATAATATATTGTTTCTCAGTAAAACTCAGGCTTGCGTGTAATATAATCCATTAAAAACTCATTATTGTGTGTGATGTATACTAACTCGGTATCACAAGCATTGAAATAAATATCATGGATTAATTTATTTAAAATATTAAATATATTTTAAAGTCTCGAGATATTTTATTCCCTTATTCTCTTGGTGTTGTGTGTCATACACACTATTGAATATAATGTTAATACTTTATATTTTCAAGGTGTTACATTCTCCCCAATAATTAAATTGTGTCCTCACACTTTAAACATGATATTACTAATATATTGTTTTATATTTACTATGTTGAAATCCCACGTCAAGATAAGTGTTCAGAATACATTCTCTAGAAAATATAGAACATGAAGTACAAAGGTCACATAGACAAACATATAACTGGGTTTCTAAGTTGGAGAAAATCTGTGGAAAGTAGATATAATTACATAGAAGAAAAGCATAAATATTTTTAGGGAGCGATTGAGGTCATTAATCACAAATATGTGATTGATCAATGGAGGATGAGGTTTTCAAATCCATAATTCCATGTTGATTTATAGGACCTCGGTTCAATATAAATTAAGGTTTTATGACAACATTTAATTTCTGGATCATTTTCCTAACATTTAGTGATTCCTTTATAGGGTAATAATATATGGAAATATCCTTTCTTCATATGTTTTAATTTAATATTAAAAATTCACCCTTTTTTGGTTCAATACAACTCTAATTAATTTCTTACTTCAATAAATGGATATCCAAAAATTAACTTTCATTCCTGAAACACTCACTACTACAAAATTGGCCTTCAACGGTGCTATAAATGGCCTTTATCGGTACTAGAAAATGAGTTGACAATGTGAGTGATGTTAAAAGTCCATGAATTTTATCTCGGCTGAAAAAAAAGCACTAATAAAGGGGATATTTATCAATGATAAAAAAGGAACTAATAAATGGTACCTTTATCAATACTTTTTAAAGTGGTGACAAAGGTCATATTTATGGGCGCATTTATTTAGTTCCACTAAATTGATCCTTTATTAGTACTTTTAAAATAGTTGATAAATGTGAACTTTATCAGTCCTTTTAAAATCATTGATAAAGGGCCATACTATAGTGTGTTATAACAACACACTACATCACCAAAAGCAGTACAAACACACCAAAAATTCCCCAGAAGAACACTAAATGTCAACCAAAATAAGTCTCAATACAGAATTTAAATGAAATTAAATTTAGAACACAGATACTAGAAAATAAACTATATTATAAACAAATTCAATCATTGTTCTGTACAATTACATAAATACAAATTAATACATACATTAAAAAAATAATCATAATAGTCAATTTTATCACCATGCCATTGAATTTCTTTGTTGAACTACCAACACTACAAGAATAGATTCAAACAAGCCACATCAACTCATAAAAGAGAATCCAACTGTATATGGAAACAATTATTATGAGTAATACTAAAATGAAATAAATTAAAAAAAAATAAGAAATAATGCATTAATTCAATGGAAAATGATTTTACTGTGAAAATATCAAGATTACATTTTTTATTAAGCAGAAGAAGCATCTTTTCACTTCCTATAAAGGAAATGGAGAGAACGTGAATGAAAATGATAAATGAAACATTACATGGGTGAAATGTTATTTTTGGAGAAGAATAATGAATGTTGTATAGAGCACCCCAACTTGAACAAAAGAATCCACTTATATAACAAAACATTTATTACTTGAGTATTACTAAAAATAAATGAATTAATCCTAAATACGAAACAATGAATTAATTTAATGGAAAATAATTTTACTATGAAATCATCAATATTAACTCTTTGATTGAGCAGAGACATTATTGTTTCTCTCCCTAAAAAGGATTTACACATGGTTATAAATATTCTAAAATAAACAAACTCTAAAAGGAATAATGAAAATTAAATTGGTGTTTTATCATATAATTTTTTCATTTAAATGGAGAATGTTTATCGTAAAATTACCTTTATATCATTCCATAAGGTTTATTTGGTCCAAATATAATCTAATAATAAAAATAAGGATTCTCTTTGCAATTCACTACTATTGGTTAACAACCGCTTAGCAAAGAATCTGACCGGAACTTTCTACCTTGGGTCCCCATGATGCACTCATCCCAAACATGAATTCCACCATCTATATTATATCACTATTCATCATTGACTTTTCCTTCAATTCTTAAAACCATCTAGTACTTGTAAAGTATCATGATTATAGTAAATGGGTGCTGAGAGAGAAGGAAAAGTGAATTATGAATGATTAAATGACATAGATAGTGGCGAGCATGTGTTATATGAAATCATCATGGAGATACTGGATATGAAGTTCTATTTGGGTGCTATTCTATGTTGTAGTTAACCAAAAATAGTGAATTGTGCATGAAATCCTTAGTTTTTGAATTAAATTTGTGTGTAATGCATAAGAAATCCATGTATTGGATTCATTGATCAATGGATCCAAATAGATATCAATATTCTTCTAACACACTAAATTAGTAGAAATATATGATGAAATAATAAAATAAAGAATCGAATTGAACCCTCTCACAAGGCACAATTAGGGATTTCCACCAAAATAGACATCTACAAACAAGTATGATATCAAGAGGGAACTAATTCATGAAATTCTTACCATTTAATGGTTCAATTTAAAAAACCATTTAAACTACTAAAGGATAATTTAATCAGACATTTATAATGAAATATGAACATACAATAGACACCAATAAAAAAACAAAGAAATTCTGATCACCTTCACCCCATCACGTGAGACAAAAATTATGACAATGTGTTTTTATTCTTTCACAACAACTCTACCAAAAATGTTTCTTCCACCAACTTATCAAAACATAGATCCATGGATAAGAGGACCCACTCCTTGATCTCTGGATGAAGACCCCAAATGAAAAGAGAATATTTAAATAGATCTTGTGCCACCACCACTAGAAAAAAGGAAACCACCTCTTTAATGTCTTCAACATAAGCCTTCACCGTCTGCTGGACTTACTAGGCCCTCATGAGCACATCCCTTTTCATTGACATCACCTCCTAAGGTATAAACCATCCGACAAAGAGGGACATAAAAGCTTCCCAAGTCATCCCAAATTTCATCATTTGAGGGGAAACAAATCCCATTATTACATACTTATTCCCCCATGCTGATCCAAAACAGCACGAACTCTAACAACTTTGGGAGTTCCAAACAGTCTGAAGACATTCTCAGCTTCCTCAAGTAAATTCACTGCCTCTGACAAACCTCAATTTCCACAAAAGATTAGAAGCAACTGAGGAGAACCATAAATTTGGTGAGACTCTCTAGAAACATCAAGGACCTTTCTAGGAAGCATATTCTGAATAACATAAAATTTATAAAATAATATTCATAATCAATCTGAAAAAAAACTGAAAGGAACATCTCAGGCCAAAACAACTAGGTCACAAGCAAACATTCATAACAAACCAGGAATTATCTTTTCAAAATCAACAATTTAATTTTAAATTAAAAATTAACTTATTCTAAGTAAACTTTTGACAACATAATAAGCCACATTTTTAAATCAAATCGAATTCTAGAAATTGTTTTTCCCATTTCTAAAACCCATTTCAGAAAACCAAGACTAGATGTTTCATAAAAAAAGTATCTGTATTAGACACAAAGGATGAGGAATGAGTCAAAACCCACAATAATAAAATATTTATCATGAAAAAAGTTTCATAGTGGTCATCAATCATCTATCATTTTGATTCCATGATGTTAAACTATGCAAATTCATCCTTGAAGAACGAAGTTAAAATTCACAGTGTCTCCCGTCTTATTTTCGTGATATTAAACTACAAAAATTCTCCTGGAAGCAAGGAGTTAAACTGAATAGTGAATCTCATCCTGGTTATAGGACGTTAAACTTCAAAAACTCATTCTAGAAGAAACGCATTAAACTTCACATCATATCTCATCCTGGATACATAACATTAAACTGCACAAATTCATCATAGCAGTAGAAAGTTAAATTTCACAACATCCAACATCCTAGTTTCATGAAGTTAATCTATATATATTTGTCTTGTCAACAAGACATTAAAATGCACATAGGAGTCATGTCGGCATCGAGGAAGAGATGAGAAGTAGGGTTTGTAAAAGTTATGAACAACACAAAAATGCAAAACACAGAACCCGAAAGATCAAACAACGATATAAGAGAAGTATAAAATAGCATACATTAGATTATATCCTAGATATCTTTAATGTATCATAGTGTAGTAACAACAATAGCAGAGGAGTTTCGTGAGAGATTTTGAATTACGATTAGTGTATACCTGTTAGGGTTCTTTTAAATATATTGAGAACACTTTTAACAGGGCTTTTAAAATAGAACCGATAAAGATCCCTTTCATTAGCGTTAAATTGATGAGTACTAATAAAAGAGATCTTTATCAGTGAAAAAAATGATAAATCTCGATATTTATGAGCACCTAGAAATTTCTAATAAAGACATCATTAACAATGCTCATATATTAGAACTGATAAATATCGACCATTATTAGTTCAAAAATTTTAGCGCTAATAAAGGATTTCATAAAATAAATTTATTATAATTTTATAATTATCAAAAATATATAATTATTTATTTAGAATTATATTCATATTTAATTAATTAATAATTAATTATTTATAATATTTATAAATACATAAATATATAAATATATAAATATATTAAATATAGATTCATAAATATATTTATTTATAATTATTTATTTTCAAATATATTTTTAACATTATTAGTGGAAATATAATCTTAAATTCATGCATATTAAAAATGAGTGAAATATAATAATTCAAATTGAGGTCACATTAAAAACAATGAAAAAATGTATAAGTTTTATGAATTATATATAAATTATAAAAAAAATTGATATATATATATATAAGTAATGATGAATAAATATTGAAAATACTAAAACATAATATATAAATAAATTTATATAAATAATATAAAAAGATTAAATTCAAAAATAAAATAAAAAATAAAAAAACATTAAAAATGAATTCCCCAACTGTAATAATGTTAAAAAAAATAAATGAAATTTGCGGATTAAAAATATATATTAAATGTATCATGTTAACAATGAAATTTTAATATATATTGAAATTTAAATAAATCACATAAATATTAGGTGTATGTGTTTCAATATTTTGTGTAAATATATTTGTCTGTACTTTTTCATATAAACTGCATTAATTACATATGTGTGTGTGTGTCTGTGTGTGTGTGTGTGAAATCAATGTAACAAACGGCATTGAATATATTTTAAATTGAATAATTAAACAATGTTAAAAATTAATAAGACATTAATATGTTTTAAATTAACATTTTATTCATTATATATATGTAATATTATTTATTACATTTTATAAATAATATCACTATCTTATAGTAACTCGTATTTATTAATTATTGTTTCAATAATAAATTTTAAAATAATTTTTTAATTTATTTGTCATTAATTTTTTGGTTTGATTATATGTTCATTTATATATCTACATTTAATATATACTATTTATCAATATTTACTATAAATATATATATTAAATTAGTTAATTTTTTTCAATAAATAATTTATTAATAAAATGATTAATATTTTTCTTAATTTACTCATTTTAAATTTTTATTTGTTTAATTATTTTATTTTATTAATTTTACATATCTATATATTTAATATATATTATTTAATAATGATTAAAACATATATATATGTTTATACATTTTTAAAAACAATTATTTAATTAATGAAATTGTTAAATATTTTTAATTTTAATTTCTGGTCCTTTATTTGTGCTAATAAAGCTCTCATAAAGGGTAAAATGTATCATCACTGAAAATAATTCACTGATAAATGGAAACCTTTATCAATTCTAAAATTAATAAATTAATAGATTTAACTTTTATAAGCACTAAAAAAATTCATTGATAAAGGGTGCCCTTTATCAGTTCTTTTTTAGCATTGATAAAGGTTCCCCTTTGTCAGTGATTATTTTAGCACTGATAAGGATTGAATTTCTTATCACATTTTCTAACGCAGATAAATTCCAGTGCATTTAAAGGCCGGTTTTTTAGCAGTGACTGAAATAAACTTTTAACAGACTATAAGACCCCTAAAACAATTCATTACGATTGTCACTAATAATTATACAAAACTAATATAGTTAAGATATTAATCTCTAAACCTAAAAGGAAACACTATAGGTTCTCCTTTAATAGTTATACATATATTTTTTTAACTAAAAACATTGACATATTAACCATGAAATTTCATAGGTCAGTGGTTATAAGGAAACCCTTATCTTCCTTCGATCATGGGTTTAAGTCTCATGGCCTTTACAGATTTGATGGGTTGTCACCCAACATTCAAGTTAGATTTTAATAAAACCTTAATAATATAATTTTCAAAATAACTATGATGGACATACATGAAATTTGGTTAATCACTAAATAGCCTTTTAACTATGGGTTTTAATACAATCACAATATATAAATACTTCATCCATTTATATCAAAATAGTTCTTTTTTTAGTATATGGTTTAATCGTGGTCTTTAATTGTCATTATCAATTAAAATCCTTCATAGTGGTTTGTAAAAAGAATGTGAATTACTTAAATAATATCAACCAGTAGTGTCTAACCAGGTGTGTAGTCTGGGACGTTGTCGTGCACCGGGTTACGCGGATTTAGGCCTGATGCACCTTGTTGGAGTTGTTACCCCTAGGTATATAATTTCAAAAGTCACGTCCACTTGTAGTTTCCATAGAGGGATTTATTTCAAATAATACCACATAATATCTATCTAAAAAAATTATAAGACTCTCTTCTATACTTATCCTCACAGTCTATCTAAGGGTTATGAGCTCTAATATATGTTTACCTAGTTATATGTTTCCTCTTATACACATGCCATGTAATCAATAAACATAGAATGAAGTGCATAAACAATATATAAAGTTAATAACTAGATATACATTCCATTTAAATAAATATAGAATTAAATATCAATATGTAAAGGTAAGAAACTAAAATACATATAATTTAATTATTGAATAGAAAATGAAACATATATATAGATTTTTTGTAGAAATATATTATGGATGAATAATAATTCAAAAAAAGTAAGAAAAACGCTAAATTATTGGATTTATTAATTCCCAGGTACATTGAACAATTATTGTGAATAACTTTTATAGGACAGTTTAGCATATCTAGTAAAAACACATCTAAAGATAGCTAACTAACTTGTCCCATGAGAATACCAATGAAGCGAGGGGATATCTATAATCATTCCCCACCTGTGTCGAACATGTCCAAATCATTACTCAAATATCAAATAATCAATTTAATAATGTTCCTTATCAAATATCCATATGGAGTAAAAGATAATGATTTATCAATATTTCCCTATATAATCAAATATATTTCCAATTAAACCTCGTATAAAAAATGGTATATGGTTTAGTTAAGAAAATATCCATGATATATGATATGGATAGTTAAGAGAAATTAAATGTTCAATTATCATAAGGAATTGAATATTTTATGGGGTCAAATAACATTATCATAGAATTTAATGTGAATATTATCCTTCGAAAAATCAATCATAAACTATCTAGAAGAAGAATAAGGATGGTATCAATTAAAAATATCCCAATTGGAGTAAGGATAACGTTTTTTCGTCATTAATTAATATAAATAATATAAAATATATTTTAAAAACACTCTAGAGGAAAATATCATTTCTATTTTGAATAAAAAATTTTGAAAATCCATTTCGATGAAAATTGCTTTTAAAAAATATTTTCACAAAAAATAATCCTTTTAAAATTGAAAAGGAAGATATGAAAAATAATGATGGGGAAATCTATACATGTTATACAATGTAAAAATAAAATCCATTTTTTATAGTAAAAGTTTAGAAAAATTATTTGTTCAGAAAACAATAAGTTGATTACTCTGAAAACATTCATAAAAATAAAAAGGGTAATAATGTATTTAATAAATCATTTTGTTAACAGTAAATCATTTTTGAAAAGCTTTTGATAAAATAGGGTTTTTAGAATGAAATAGGTTATCGGACTAAATAGATAAATGAATATAGTTATTTAAAAACATTTTCTAAAACATTTTTAGTACCAATGAATGAAGAAATGGTACTATTAAATGGAAAAGTTCATGAATAACCAGAGGAGAAGAAAATGAAAGGGTTTATTAGACAATGAAAAAGTAATTTCCTCTTATAAAAATTCATGTTTTAAAAATCTAGAATGGAATGATATTGTAATGTAAAGCCTTGAAAACATTATAATGCTGAAATGATAATAAATTAATGAGTAGATTATGTGTATCTACTATAAATCCACATGAAGAACTAGAAATGCTTCAATATATTGTTAATGTCATTATACACAAAATCATAAAATATTAACAACAACAACAAAGTATTATAACCCAATGAAAAAGAGTTCGGATATGAAATTTATTTTACACTTGGGTTACTTTTAACTCAAATCTCCGTAGAATAAATAATTCAAATTGAAACTCAAAATACCATAAACAATGATTGAATCGTGATATTTCAAGTCAATATGGAAGTATTTAGACTATATATAAGAAATTAGATGCCCAAAAATCTAGTTATTTTTTCAATAGACATTTTATAATTACAAATTAGAGTGATATTACAAATATAATCATTAGGAACATTCTTGAGAGAAATAATATTTAAACGTTTCAAACTGTCTCATACCACTTTGAGACATTTGAATCATAATACCCATGGAAAAATAACCTTAAATAAAACTTATAATATCATGATAATAAATATATTCATGATATATCATATCATATGTAATTATATACACCATATAAAATTGAATTGGTTCATAACAACATATTAGTTTCAATGGAATGTAAACTAATATGAAATCCCTTACCTTCCATTTCATTTTTAGATGAATGTCTTTTAAATTAATACATAACGGTTTTAAACATTTCACTAAATAATACCATAATAATACTTATATATATAATATCATATTTTATTTTATTATAATATATTATTACATGTCTTTTTGACAAGCTTTCATTATTTTCACTATTTAAGGTGTTGGTTGCCTAGTCTTTTGAGTATGTTTTTACTTGTCACTTATTGTTTTTATTACATAGATTATAGTCCCATCATCTCAATAATTTAAAACATGATGAAATTTTCATATATATATATATATATATATATATATTTAGTATAATATATAATGTTTTTAGATAATAAATGAAATGCACCATTCGTTGAGACGGTAGGTTCTGTGTACACATGAAGGCTACATTCATTTATTTTTTGTATTAAATGAATAAAAACAAAAATATTTATTTATTTTATCATTCTAGTATCATATCTAGATCATTTATGTTACATATTTTTATTGAAACAATATATTATACATTCCATGTATAGTGTGGATGAATCACATTGCCTTGAAGGGGGGTAGTCCACACTTCCAAAAATGATGTTATCATATTCCCCCAAAATAGAGTGTATAAATGTATGTGTTATAAAAGAATTAAAGAAGAATAATTTTTTAATAAAATTATATATATCATATATAAATATATATTTTCATCATAATTTCTAACCATAAAAGGTGGTAAAGGAAAAAAACAAATAATCACGGTTTCGTGAGGTGGTAGTCCATTGTACACATAAATGGTATGTTTATTATGCATTAGATGGAAGTGTATGTAATTATAGGTAGATCCCTAAACATAAACAAAATTTCAATATATATTGTATTTTTTTGTTATATAATCAACTTATAATGATATTTTATGTGGTGTATATAAGAAATAATACAAAAATTTTGTAAGACTAATGTTACCTCTTAATCGATTAACTCCCTTTAGTTTTCACCAAAAGGATTACATGGATTGATTTATATGAAAAATAATCCTCAAGGAGTAATTGAAGTATTTTTCTAAGTTAATTGGTTATATATTGGTCTAACCTAAGTGGTTTAATAGGTTTACTGAAGTGGGAGGTATGATAGTATTTTATAAGTGTGGAAAAGGACCCATGTGGTATTTTTGAAACGACTTTAGGGGAAGCCATGTGTTTACCAAAAAAGTGGCATGAAAACACCAAAAAATTTATAAAAAGTATTTTATGTTCTACATATGGATTTAAAATGGATTTTTCATAATATTATAGGTCATTTTGGCCCATACGATTAAGGTTTAGCCTCATATTGAGTTTAATTTCACTTTAATCATTGTAATTAATTTTAATTACATTCACTAATATGTTTTTTCCAAAAAAATTGACCTTATTAGATATTAAAAATTATTATTATTCCAATTATGTAATCCATTTTTCCAAATTCCAATTATATAGAGGTAGAAATTAATTTAAATTTAATCATGTGGATGGGAAAACAAATACGGGGTTTTAATATAAAAATGATCAAAAGTTTATTGAGTTTTTATCTCAAATTTCAAATATAAATTAATTAAAATGACCAAACATTAATTAAATATTAATTAATTGAACTAATTAAACTTTTAAAAAAATAAAATTGTAATTCACCCTTGTAAATAAATTAGTAAAATGTATATTTTAATTAAAATTCAGTATTTTTTACTTTTCATCAAACAAATAAAACATCACTAAAATATAAAAAACATTACCTCTAAAATAATTTTTATGTTCCAATTTCAAATATTTAGTTTATTTGTACATATAATATTTATAGAAGTTCCAAAAATTATATTTAAAATAGGTTCTCTGTTAAAAGGTGTTAAAAGTGCCTTAATAAAAATATAGGTTTTTATGTGTAATATTCGATTTTTTTATATCACATTCCTGTGAAATATATTAGATGAATATAAAAAATAGTTTATTGAATATATAATATATATTACATTAATATCACACACTAATTTTAATTAATTCAATTTTTAAGAAAAAACACCATTGTGAGCATAAAAATAGTTTTCTATAAAAATATTCTGTTTATATTCAATTGGTAATTATATTCATTTATAATTAATTTATAACCAATGAAATTATTTTATATCTATGCAAACCATATATTTTCATAAGTTAGATAAACTGATTCATAACCACTAGTTTAACATCTAGGTTATATCATATTATATCAAATAAATATTCCCCTAGAGGATAATCCTTTAATAAAATCCCTCTAAATTCTTCCTTTCACTTTATGGGGGGAATTTTAAAAATAACCCATGATGTAAATATAATAAATTAATGCATAGTAATTTATATAAAATATTACCATTTCTAAATAAGAGGAAAATCAAATCATATAAACCATCTATATCCAAACGTATCACACACACATCATAAAAAATAAATTTATTTCCTTAAAATTATCTAAACCCAATAAAGAATTATAAAAACCATTTTATTGACGAATACCTTTGAGAAAGAAACAACCCACATAGAAAATGAATCATCATTGTTAAAATACTCAACTCCATTTAAAATCTAAATTGAATCATTTCATAATATCATTACAATTAAAAATCATTTCCAATTTGAATGGATATATATATAATAGGAAGATTTATTTTCAATAATTTTATAAATACCATATAAAAAAATTTGTTTTTAAATATATCATGAAAAATTTGGAAATACCTTCTCAAATAATCCACTAATTGGATTTTAAATAATTTTGTTTATTAAATTCCATCTATTAATCAAAAACAAAACATTATAACTTCAATCAAAAATGAAACATATAAAAACATATCATATGAAATCCCATCAACTTATATCATGAAATCATGCAAACCCTCTTTAATTCCACCTATAACTAGTGGAATTTACATTAAGACCAAAACCATACCAAGAGAGACATAAATAATAAATCTAGGTTGGAAACATAGTTTTGATTGGTTTTACCCACACATTCCATCAATCCATGCAAAAATCATGCAACATGAATTATAGTGTCCCAAAAATAATATTTATGGTCTTTTTGAAGTTTTTTAGACCATGTGATCTAACCATGAAAATATAGTTCCATTTCCAATTTCCACTCAAATATCAATGGAACCCTTAAAATCACTTACATAACTCATTAGGTAATCATGTAAAATTATTTGACATCACGATAAATAAAAATCAGTCAAAATGAAATAAAAAAAAGGATCAAACCTTGACTACACTAGAAAATATCAATTTTCAAAAAATAAAGAATTATCTAGACTCTCCTTGAACATACCTATTTATTTATAGTATTCTTATATCTATAATACCAAGATGCATCCCAGATAACATGAGAGTGATCTAGTACTATTTTTTCATGAACCAGTTCGGGTCAATATTTTACATCACATGAGTCAGTGGAAAACAAGGACTGAAGGGAATTCTAGATCCTTTGGTTATAGAGACATGCTCCATAGAATCAAATAAAGACCACAATAAAATGATTTGACCCTCAATTTTTTTGGATAAGTAGAAGGTCATTTCCCGAAAATTTGGAATAGATTTTCTATAATTTGGATGTCCATGTAAAAAAATAATATAAATTATAAATTATAAAGGAACTAAAAAATATATAAAAATTTATAATTAATTCACACAAGTATAAAAATATGCATAAAAATAAATAATTCTTCTGAAAATGAATAAAATAGTTGATCAAGTTGTTTGATAAATTTCCATGCTAAAATAAATCAAAACTCAACCATACTTCCAAAATACCGCTATAGAATCCTTGGTCATTCACCAGATTTTATATCACCCATCATAATTCCAAGACTAAGGGATCAACCATGGATATATTTTTAATCCATTGATCTAGGGAGTGTGTTGTGACTGATTGGAGGGGACTTCAACATTAGTGTCAAACCGTCTGAGAAAAAGGGTGGGAGGACTCATCATTAGGTGGACATGTAAGAATTATCATCCTTCATGAATCATAAGGGATTATTGGATCTTGGTTTTGGTGTAGATAAGTAAACCTGGTGCAATAACCAAAATTGAGGTCATTGTCTATGGTGTAAGCAAGACCACTACTTAGACAACATTCGTAATGTCATTTAATTTCATAACACAAGGGTCCTTCACTTGGTTCACACTCTTTTATATCATTCTAAAATATTGGTTCATTTCTATCCTAGAGAGGACATAATTCACAATCCTTCATTCCCCAAATAGTGGAAAAGGATTCAAGATTACCATTCAATATCCCACAACTCATGGAATAAACCCATGCGTGACTCTTCTTGGATCATCTTTCAAAAAAAACACAAGTGATTGAGTGGGTACCTCAAGACATTGATCAAAATATGGGCTTACAGGTTCTAGAATTTTTAAATAGTGGAATGTGAGATCGAGCTAGAAGAATCCAATCTCAAAGTGGGATGAAATGATGTTACATTTTCTGATCTCACTGAAAAAAAGAAGAAGTTTTCATATTTTCAACTAGAGCATAAACATGTTTCTAAGGAAAATCCAAACAAAAGTAGCTAAATTAGAGTGATAGAAATTTTTTATTTTTCAATATTTCATTAAAGATAAGAAGCAGACTATACCTCTTAACATATGCTTGCAGGACGATTCTCTTATCAAAGACTAGAATGTGGTGGGTCGGATGGTTGAGGATCACTTCAAATCCATCCTTGCGGGTGTTAATTAGGCTGTAAAGGAAGGTTACCCAAGGGGCCATTACTTATTATGGTATTTTATTCTGAGTCTTATGTAGTATGATTCCAATGTGAAAATTGATAAAATTATAGATGAAAATGATATTTGGGATTTGGTTAAATCGTTAAACCCAGATATATCCCCTAGGCCCGACAGATTTATTGGCTCCTTTTATGTGGAGTCATAGATGGTGGTTAAGTTTGATCTGGTTAACATATTTCAGGACTTCTTTCATGGGGGTAGCCTTCCAAGGGTGTCTTGTGCTACAAATCTAATTCTCCTACCAAATGTTGGGGATACATATTCTATAAAGTATTATTGTCCAATTAGTATGTGTAATATTAAATAAAATATTCTTTCTAGTATGATCAATAGGAGACTCTTGAGGATTATTCATGAGTTGATATTAGAGGAGTAGTATGGGTTCATTAGAGAAAGATTTGCATAGTCCACTGTTTCAAATTCTCTGGATATAGTTGGTGACATTAATAAGAAGATGCATGTTTCTAATGTGGCACTTAACAATGACATGGAAAATGATTATGACGGGAATGAATGGGGATTTATCATAAAAGTTATAGAATCCATGTGTTTTTCGTAGCAGGATTCTGAATTTATTTTCAAGCTTTTCTTTTAGACCTAGTTTCTGGAAAGTTCCATATGAAAATGTTTGGTTTTTTCAATTCAGTTTACAGCATGAGATGGAGAAACACTCTTTATCATATTCTTTTCATTTTTGCTCAATATTCTCTTAGAAAATTTCTATCTAGTTCTATGAAAAACATAATCATTCTAACATTTAGATTTAGGAACCACTTGAATTGTATCTCTCATCTTCTTTTTGTGGAAAACATTCTCCACTTCATTAATATGAGTATGAGATCTCCTTGGGGTTTGTCTAAGGTTATGGAGGAATATTAAAAATGGAGTGGTCAACATATCAACTATATCAAGAGTGGTATATATGTATCCAAATATTTCTCAGAGAATCGAGCTAAAGATATTGAAGACTACATGAGGATTAATAAGATGACATTTCCAATAGAATACTTGGGAGCTCCAATATCTCTAGGAGGAATTCTCATTCACCACTTTGATAGCCTTATTTCTAAAATATTAGGTCAAGTTAACAATTCGAAGGAAAAGTTTATATCACTTGGGGGTGGGGGGTTCATCACTTTGATAAATTGTGTCCTGTCCTCAATTTCTATGCATGTGCTATCGGTTCTCAAACTCCCGAAAACAATGGTAAGGAATATTGAAAAAAATGGCTTCATTTGTATGGGACACACAAATAGAGGGAAGGTTACATTGGGTTTCATATACTCAAATGGAAAAAACTAGTAGTGGCAGGTGGAATTTGGATCAGGACTGTGGTTGATACTATGCGTAGTTTATAATCAAAATTTTCCTGGGAAGCTGTTGATGGGCGCCCATTATAGGGATGATTTTTCAATGGAATGTATAACCATGAGTTATACGATCTGTGATGATATACTTCCACCCTATGGAATATGTGGTGTGGTTATATATTGGAATTACATCACCAATCAAGGTGGATTTTAGGGTTTGGTGAGATAAAATACTAGAAACACAACTAGGTAGGTAATAATATTGGTTTTTTGAGATGCCTAATCTATGAAATCAAATTTTTAGAAGCTTATTATTTTCTAATGTTTATTTTTGCCAGCCTTGATGAACCACAGTGTGAAATTTTCAGCTACATCAAGTTATCTTCGGTACCTAAAAAACTTGTATATACTGGCATAGAATCAGGGATTTACTCATTCTAAGAGCATCATCAATCTTTATGGGATAATTCAGATGATTGTGGTGGAAATATTCTATCATGTAATGAAAATTCAATCAAAAACAACATCCTTGTGTGGCCTTTCTACTAGAATGAAATTCTAACCAATTATGCTATCAAATGAAAGGGTATCAATATAGAATCCAAATTCCTCTATTGTCATGGCCCTATGGATGAATCAATCCATCATATTTTCTTTGATAGTGACTAGACAATGAAGGTCTACAGTAGTCTTCAGCAACTTATAGGCACTGATATTCTAGTTGATGATCGAGAGTATTTTTTCTTGTCATGATTTCTTGGGATGGATGAAAATAGTGTGGAGTTGAAGGAAATTTCCATCCAGATCACTACTTGTTATTAGAACATATGGAATGGCTAGAACAAAGCACCGAAGAATGGGTATACTATCTCTTGTATGGCGCTAAAAACTCAAACCCGGTTCCTCATGGTGGATTTGGGGGTATTTTTGAAAGGCTAGGGAAACTCACAGTCCATGTGAATAACCTTGCATGGATAGATATGTGCACCTACACCACAGTAGGTGTCTTTTCTGGGTATATGGGTACAATGGGATCTTCCTTGCACCGAGTCAATGTTTAACACTGATGGCTTGTTCCATCTTGGCATCATGAGAGGAGGTGGGGTGGTTTGGGACTCCAGTGGCTCAGTGTTTCTTGATTTTATTATATTTTATGTTTTAGGTGATCCCCTCATGGAAGAGGCGAAGGATTTACTTAATGGTATGGAGATCTGTTGGCCCAATATTATCCAAGTCATAGAAATTATAACAGAATCCTCAGTTATATGTGATCTGATCCAAGAAAGGCACAATCCTCTATAGGATATTATTTACATTATATGTTAAATAAAGGATCTCATTGGTAATGAAAAAATGAAGCACATATGGTAGGAATGGAATTTTGTTACAGAAAGACTTGCCTCAATGGGGATCTAGAGAACCTCTCATATTGTTTTCTCTAATTTTGGTTCCTTGCATGATGATTGTACTGATTTTTTTAAGGCTGATTCCTTGGGACATAATTATTATAGACCCCCTTGACGTTGTTGAATGTTTTTTCCAATATTATTAATAAAATTATTGACTTAGATAATGACATTATATCTGAACACACACATACACACACACACACATGTTTGAATTCATCTTTGGATATAAAAGGCACAGGTGGATCTCACCATGAAGTCTATATAATTCCATTCATATGTTATTTCATGAATTATAGTTTTAAATAAATTAAAATAATAATTTTATTCTATTTTATAAATCATAAAGAAACAAAATTTATATTTCATTAATCATATATAAATAATACCATAGTTATATAAAAACTATTTATAATTTCAAAAAATTGTTGGCACTAGGAAAACTAAAACAAATCCAATTTCCCCAGTTTAACCTTTCTTAAATATTACAAAAAAACTCTAACCATTTACCTTTTTCTTTTTAAAACAATTTTCAAAGAAAACATTGAATACCATTTATGGAAGAGAAACCATTCATAAAAAATTTAATCCCAACATAAAAGAGAACCATTAAAGCTGCAGTTTAACAAAAGTAAATTGAGAGAATTTAAATAGTTCTATTTGTTAAAAAATATAATGTGATACAAACAAGTATAAATTCGTAATCCCCTACATAGAACCACTAATCATGGAATTATTTCTGTAGTCTATACCCAAAATTCAAAGGTGTCATAATCTTAACAACAATATAAACATGAGACCAACTACTAGCCTATATTGAAACTAAAATAAAACACAAGACACCTCATTCTCACAGACAAGCCTCATAAGGGGAACCCTAGGATAGAGAAATGTGTTAAATAGGGTCACTATCTAATTTGTGAGCTAACTAGTTTAGCGTGAATCAAGATTTGATAATTTATAACTCAGGTTTCCATTACCAATATAATGTGCCTCAAATAAAATAATCAATAAATAATTAATGAATATATTAATAAACATAAAAAATAAATCTCCACTCAACATTGTAACCCTGGAATGAAAAATAAATTTTTACATCATACAACAACCATAAAAATCAGTCACCACGCATAAAGAGGAAGAACAAACCATGGGGTAGTAATTAGGGTCTCTCAAGAATTTCATATTTCATTTTATAATTTTCAAAATAAAACGTTAAGATAGAACTAGGACAGAATTCTATTTCATTTTAAATTTCTAAAATCATGATAATCAAAATACGTTTTACAAAAAATTTAGGAAAAATCACCTCTTCCTTTTCATAACAAACATATAAATCATAGTTTTATTACTTTTGAAATAATGAGAGGACCAAGACCTCCATTGTTATCATATTTAAAGGAAGATCATATGTACCTTTTCAGTGGATTTCCAAGCATGATCATTTATTTTAAAAGAAATTTGAAATCAATCAAAATAATCCTTTATTCCAAGAAATAATAAAATATTAAACTCTTAAAATCCCAAAATAAACAACATATATAGTCATAATTTAATTTGAAATTAATTTATTAATTCCATGAAACACATGAATTTCTCATTAACTATATATAATAAAATCACCTACCCAAACCCAATAGAAAATCAGTAACAATATGTATGACTTCTCAGTGAGCATTAAATCTAGATAAATATCATCCTATTACACCCCTAATAACTAAAATATTAGGTTACATCCACCCCAATAATAACAACCTAATTTTTTATTTTCATCTTATTTTATTCATTTATTGGTTGTGGTCATTTCTCTTGAGTCATGTATTTTCTCTTGAAAATTTTAATTTTTTGGATATTTTCCTCCGTTCCATGATTAATGTGCATGATTTAGGGTAAACCCTTAATATGAGACCAATTACAATTAATTTAATATGTATATGGTTTATTTTTCATGGATTGGGAAAGGTTTTTACCAAACAATGTGAATTTCTAAATTAACTATGAAAATACCATTAAGAAATGCTTCTCTGTTGTAAGGATTATGGGAGGATAAGAGAAACCCAGGATATGCATGTTAGGGGTATTATAGTTTTTATAGAACTATTTTTCATGGTTACGTCATGGTTTGGTTATATTTTTAGCCATAAAATACGAGTGTGTAGTGGGTGTACAGTGAATTAGATATATTTGTTGTACAATTTACAAAATTTTGAATGAATCCCAGTTCCTAAAAATTATTAAATTTTAGAAAATAACTTCCTAATTATTAAAATTTTATGTTTATTTTCTCTTCCCCATGCCCCAACAAACTCTATGTTCTCCTCTACCTCCTCCATTATTTATATCAATGGTTTTCCCTTGGAGTATCTCCTTGTTTAACCCCAGAATATCAAATTATCTTATCTAGGTATCCCATTCTCTATTCATATTCTTTACTTATTACTTTTCTCTTAATTTTTATTTTGATATGAATACAAAATGTCATTTTTTATAATTTTTCGGTTTCAGATGGACTTAATCTTAAGTATTTAATTATATATGGATTATATTCATCATCATCATGATTATTGTGAATTTCATCATTATTGGAAATAATTTTCAAATGATTCTATGGTAGGCGCTTCATTGTAACTCCCTTAAATGTAATTTTATTTTACAATTTTGGTTTCCAAAATAATTTCTTATTTTTCCTATATTGAAATGTGGTTCCCTTTATAGGTTACATAAAAAATCATAATTATTATCACTTGAAATAAAGTAATTTTCATTAATTTTATGTTTTTTATTTGGAATAATAGTATTAGAGATTCCATGTAAGTTTATAAATTACATAGGGGATATTTTCAAGTGAATTCGGAATTTTAAAGGGGGTTTTCAACCTTTGTGATTTTTCAATGTTTTTGTTTTAAAATTAAAGATTGGTTTATTCTTCTAAAGACCCTTGAATAGAAAATTTTCCTGATTTCTAAGATGTTTTAGTAAATTAAATGATTTTCATGGGAGGCCTTCATTTCAAAATAATTTTAAAAATTAAATTTTGGGGAACTTTTTTGGAAATGGATCTTTGAATATTGGTTTTATATTTTGGAATCCCATGATAGATTTCAATGGAATATTTGAGATATTTAAAAAGGTATTTAAAATTATGTTTGTTAACGCCTCAGAATTGAGCCCCCTTGTTTGATATTCTTGTTTAGGACATTGACCTCTATAGAGATATGATTGATTATTAGTATAAAATTATTAATAATTATTAATGGATATAAGAGGGATAGTTTAATGTGATAGTGTTAGAGTTGAGATAAGTTTAAATTCTTATGATTTATTGATACACATGATTCTCTTTGTTTGGATATTTACTAACCTACACTTGATCAACTACATTTTAATGTAATGCACTAATAGAGTGTTATAGACATATACTACACTAGTTCAAGGAACGCATGGCCTAGTTTTCCCTATAGCATGTGATATATTTGGGTCAGAGTTCTCATGATGATGCCAATGTCGGCTACATGGCTGGATTTTGATTTTTTTTGATGTAGTGTAGGCTAATAGTTGGTCATGTGTTTTCGTAATGTTTATGACCATCTAGATTTAGAACCTAGTGAGATTACCATATCCATTATTTATTTCTTATGATCTAACCAAGAGTATTTTCTATTTATTCCTGTTGGTATCCACTAGTTCAATTGCATTATATGGAACTATTATACTATTTCTATTTATCTTATTTTTTCTTGTTTTACATTTGGTGAGTTTTTTATTATTACCTTCTTTTATAACTAATTTTTCTTTGGTGTGGTTTACATTAATAATGGATTTTCAAATAAGGGTTTGTTTTCTTTTGAGAAAGTTTTTAACTAAGTAAAGAGGTTGTTTAATGAAACTCATGGTTTTATTAAGATTGTGGTTGTTATTATAATTTTTAAATGTTTTCTCATTTAATGTAATGGTTATCTTTTATATTTCAAATAGTATTTAATTTCGATATATGTTTTTCAGTGAAATTTTATTTCTCTTAAACAGTTACATGTTAAATAATGTTTTTTATATGTATTTCAAACTGTATTTATTGAAATTACAATTATAGGTCATCACATATATTATTTTATGATATCTTACAAGATATGTTTAGGTCACCCCATTCTTGCACCTCTTGGTGTATGTAGTTCAAATTATTACTTTTATGAAACAACTTATTTCCCTTTATTTCTTATAGGGCGGTTTTATTTGGCGGTGTTGAGTGGCCATAGGCTCTATGGAGTTGGTTTTTCTTGTTCATGATTGATTCAATTTTTATTGTATTGTATAGGATCCGCTTCAAGAAATTTTTTTATTTATCATTTATATTTCCATTATATCTATTTTGGTTCACATTATATTATTTATATTAATGATATGATTTTATTTTTTTATGGTTAATTAATTCTTATTATTTTTATTTTTATCATTTATTTAATATATAATGTAGTACAGTGTATAGAAATACCATACCAGATTTATGGAAAGATCCCAATGATTGTTTATTTCTAATTTAAGGGGGAAATAATTATAAAGGTATTTTCCCATGATTTCCTTGTACTATTTTCCATCCTATGGGGATAGAAAATGCACTTAATTCCTAATGGCATATCAGGATGGGTTACATTTCTAGTTATCTTGGGTCAGTTCCATACAAATTGTATACATATTAGGTTTTAAAAAGGGGCCTAGGCTCAGAAAAAAAAACTCTAGTTATATGGGTGTGTTTCATGAATAAAGTGGAAATTATGGTTGGGGGCCAAGAAGTAAATTAATTATAGGTTCTTCATCACCACCATTAACAATTATTCTTGAGTTTATTAGGGTTTTTAACATTTTTATTTTGATTCTATTTTTTATTTTTCAGTTTTCTTCAATTTAAAAGGTTTTTAATTGATTAGTTTTTATCATAGTTGGGTTTCATGAGATTTCTTGTATATTTATAGAGTTTTTGGGTGATACTGGATGAACAAATAGGGCTGAAATATTAGATTCCATGGTCTTTTGAACAATTTGTAACCTATATAGAGTTGGTCTAAAAAAATAAAATATCCATTTAAACGATTGGTGCATGGCTTACTAGAGTATGTGGTCATGTTGTGAAAATCTATTCACCCTTCCAAGATTTATTATTTTGACCCCACATGATTTTGATCTTCTTTAAAGGTGATTTTATATTTTTTTTAAATGTGTTATATATGGATTTTATTTTGATTTAGTGATTTTGGATTGTATTTTCCATAATGTGCTGTGAAATTTTCTATCATGATTGGTGTTTTAATAGGGTTTTTAGTGGAAAAGGGGAATATTATAAAAATTTGTCTTTAAAAACTGTTTTAATGTGTTGTTTAAAAATATATTTTTTTATAATGGTATTCTAAAGTTACTGATTTTAATAAGAAACATGATAATGAGCTTCAAAAATGGATTTCGTCACATAGAAATTGTTTGGTTTTATTTAATAAATAAAATTAAGATTTATTATGAGATTATGTGTTTTCGAATGTGTGCTCACATGTTAAAAATAAGTTCCTAAAATTCCATTATCATGTTATTTTACTTGTAATATTAATTAAAATAATGGAGTGGTCCTATTAGGTTTTTTAAATAAATTAAAATTATTAGGTTATTTTTAAAGATCATAATTTTTTATAAAATAAGATCTTAAAACTTTATTAAAAGGTTTTTAGTTTTATGGGGAAATATATTCTTAAAAAATTGGAAATTGTTTTTATTGATATTTTCCTATTTGGATTTTACCGTTGGTTTATGATTGTGAACATTTTATTTGATTGAGAAACATGATTAGTTTTGTATCATGTTTAATTATATATATATATTATTCCTTATAAGAAGGTTTCTAAGAAGGATGTATTGTTATTCTCAATAGATGAACCTCTGGGTGATTCACTACAACTTAGCAATAGTTTTTTTGGATTGGGACTCTTATAAGACTAAGAATGGAGTAGTGGATCCAAAATAGTTTGATCTCTTGGAACCTATAAAATATTTTTTGTATTGTTATATTGGTTTAATATATTTTGGATCATGGCTAGAGAGATGTTTAAACTGATACATGTAATGTTTTTGAGGGTTAGACATCTCATATCCTAGTTATTTTGAAAACAATATCAAATCTTGTGTGTATTCTAGATCTCACAAATATACAATTCATAGGGGGATACTTTTTAGTAGTTTCATTTTTTTTGGATTTGGATTATATTAGAGATATTTATTTCACTCTTATCCAATGGTTATTTGAGGTATCTATATCTTAATTTTTTAGTCTTGGTGTCGATCCTACCCACTGTGTTATTTTATTTGGGTCCGATTTTTTTGGGTGTTTATTTTGATTAATCAAACATGAAAATCCTTGGGATCTTATTATGTTTCCAAAAAGGATACAGTGTAGTTGTTATATATTTTAAACCCTTTTTATGTTGGATGCACAATGGGTATCATTCAACTACTCTGTTTATGAGTTACCCTATTTTCTTATTCCATGATTTAGGGTAAGATCCTTGTTGTTTTGTGTTAATGGTTGTTTTTATTTTGGATTGCTTATTTCATTAGTGGTTGGAGGATAATTTTATTGTAATAACTTATTGGACTCTATTGATTTATCCCTTTTCAGGATTAATTTTCTTATTGAATTTTGATATAGTTTATTAGATGGATGGTGTGATGGATAAAGGGGCTATGGAATTTAGTTGGTGTTTTTTGGATGATTTTTTTATTACTATATTTCTTCTCAAGAGTGTATCTTTGATCTAACATTTTTGGAAAAGTATAAATATTTGGGATACATTAATACGTCATCATATTCTCTAGTATATGTCTCATTTTAATGAATTTAATTATACTAAAATATGTTAGATTTTGTATGACAATGTGTCCCATTGATGTTTAGGGGTAGTTTTGAGTTATCATTTCACTTCTCCAATGATCTTCATAGTTCCCCTCTTCTATATGACTTCATCGCTAGGGCTTTCATATCATATTTTTTATTATATCTTTTACTAATGAATTTCCAATGGTATAAATCATTATGGTGGGTATAATTTTCATAGCCTAATTTTAAATTGATGCTTATTTTATTTACTTATTGTTTTTTATCATTTCTCTCCAATTTTAGGTCCTTTATGTTCATTGTTTTATGTTTTGTTGAATTTTTATTCATTTTCAATGTTAATATGCTTGGTCTATGAGAAACTATTTAAATAAACTTATGTTGAGAAAATTTCCAAATAATTTTGTACTTACATTATTTATTAATCTTGGGTTAAGAAATGTTAATTATAATCACGTGACTTATAATATAAATCACATAGGTATCTTTATATAAGTGTTGTTTGGTGCAATGCATTCACATGGTAAGGAAAACCATTTAAAATAATGTGAATGTAGAAACAATGTTTATTGTGTAATTTTTTATGTTTGGAAGATGTTTTGGTAATCTATGCAGAAAAACCATGTGACTGTGTATTGGGTTAGAAGTGAATCCCTCACATCTGGCATGCAGTTTACTGAATTTTTCTACCAAACCTTTCATGCATCCTTATTCTTAAAATTTATTAAATTATAGAAGTTCCCTCCCCAATTTTTACAGCCTGATGAAACCTTTCTCTTCCCATTGTCTTGGATAAATCAAGGTTTATTTCCCCAAAATCTCTTATCTATATCCATGTATAATCCTATTACTTCTATCCTTGTTTAATCTCAAATTCTAACAGTATTTTTCTCTAGATATTTCCTCTTATCTTTATTTTATTTCATTCTTTCTTTTATCATGGTTTGTAATTCTCTTAAAACCCTTAAATTTCATGTTGTGTGTATTTTGGTTTTAGGTAGATCTAATATTAAGGTTTCTTATATCGATGGCTTGTATTCATTGCCTTTATTATGGTGAGGCTTCCTCCATCAAAGGTGACGTGCTCCAATTGATTATAATGTATATATTTCTATATAACTATATGACATGGAACATATTTGTGTGATATATATTTTCTAAATAAATTATTATGTTGTTATAAAAATATTTATTTCCTTTTATATGTTCTATAATGGTTTTTAGGATTATTATCACTTTGGATAAATGTATTTTCATTTCTATAGTGTTTTTTATTTTAATTTATCGATTTCAAAATTATCAATGTATAAATATCTTACTGTTTTTTTTTGGTTGAATTGGAATTTCAATAAGGATATAAAACCATTATGATTTTCCTAAGGATTTATTTTAAACTTAAATATTGGTTTGGTTTTTCCTGTATCCATCAATGGGACAACTTCTTTATTCCATAGATTTTTTTGTAAATGAAATTGTTTTTACTGGTGGTGTTCCAAACCTGATTATTTTTAAAATATACCTTTAAATTAATTTTTATAGAAATGGATATTTTAGTTTGGTTATATAACTTTTATTTCTAATATATATTTTATTGGTCCATTTAGAAATCTCAAAATGGACATCAAATTGTTGTTTATTAAACCCATAAAATGGAACACCATTAATTGATATTATTTTTTAGTAGTTTCATTTAGGTGGGAAGAAGTTGATTATTAATATGAAATTATTGATGCATATATATAGATAAAAATTATGATGTATAGTTTAAGGGTTTCATATGTTACGTGAGGTTTATTATATATGGATTATTTATTCATATGATGTTGTTTATTTGATTATTGTTTCACCTCAACTTGATTGACTGCATGGGAACCATTGGAACAAAGAAAGTGGTAAATATCTATATTAACATAGTTTAGAGAACACATGGGGTTGTTTATCCTCTATAATTATAAAGGGAGTGGTGGGGAGTTCCCTTAGTAATATATATGTGGTCTGGTTGGGTGGGTTTTCTATTTTTTTGATCTAACATGGTCTAATTATTGGTATCATGTGATGGTAATGTCGAGGATTGTATATCATTATAAACTAATGAGTTTACAATTATAATTATTTATTATCAATTTTGTAATCAAGGGTATTTCACATTTTTTTTATTTTTTTCTCGCCATTTATATGGATTATATAGAACCATTATACAGTTTTTTCTAGTTCAAGGAATTTGTTATACTTTTTTATTATTATCTTGTTGTATACCTTCCTATAGTTTTTGTACATATTATGATTAGATGAGTTTTAAATATAAATAATGGTTTTATTTAGATAATTTTCTTTATTATGTAATGTGGGAGTTGGATGAAATTCATGGTTTTATAAGAATTCTAGTTTCTTTTCATGTTCTAAATGTGTTATGTTTTAAATTTGTTGTTTTTTTAATTTCCAATTGAAGATACTTTTGAAAGATTTATTATTAAATCAAATAAATGTTTCTCTTTTCTCTTATGTACATAACTGTTAAATACCATTTTCTAAATGTAGTTAAAAATATCCGGATTTAAATTTTATTTTTATGGAAATAGATAGACTCCTTGCTAAAACTTTATTGAGAATGACTCACTTACACACTGGATGTGACCCTTAATGTGTGGATCTAGTATGTTTACTTTTATGAGACTATTTCCCACTATTTTATTATAATGATGTTTTTTTGGAGTTGGATAATATACATGGGCCACATGGAGTTGGGTTTTCAAGATTGAGCCTACATTCAATTTTATTTTTTGGATATTTTGTATCAACCATTTTGTCCCATTGTGTTTGTATCTATTTCAACAATCCATTTTATATATTTTTATATGTACTAAACATTATTTATATTTAAGATATGATTCTAGTTTTTTATTTTGGTTATACAATACTTGATTTAGTATTCTACTTCAAATGTTCTTTTAATATCAAGGTAGTCCAATGTTAAGGATTGCCCTACTAGGTTCTTGAGAGGATCTTGATGCTTGTTTATTTTTCATTAAAAAGTGAATTCATTAGAAATATATTATTCCACAGTTCCTAGATACTATTTTATAAACCATGATGATTGATAACGACATTCAAGACTAGTGTAATGATATGTCAAGTGTGGTTTTGGGTCTGCCTAAGGTGAGTCATTTCTCTATTCCCAAAATCCCATTATTCACATTGATTAGGGTTCTAAAAAAGGATAAAAAAATAGGATAGATGGAAGTGATAAGGTTTGATATGTTAATGGATAAAGCATTGGGATATATTACCTTGAAAATCGCCTGAAATTTTAAAAAAATATAGACCATGAATTGAAGATAATGGAGGATATTTTCTTATGCTCTAAGAAGAGGTTGTTGTATGCAATGGGATAGGAGGATGAGAGAAAAGACTAAAAAAGAGAGTAAAAAATCAATAATTTATTTAATAAAATCATATTATTCCTTAAAATGTTTACACATTTTTTCCCAAATGGTGTTCCAACCATGTGGGATTCACTAGATAGAACTAATATAACTTGCACAGTTTGGATGTATAATTTCCATTAATTATATTCCAATCATGTGGGTCTCTCCAACACCCAAAACTAAGTTTCACCATTATCTAGAGACCATCACACAATTTAGATAGAAGTGTTATAACCATGAAAAAATACTATACAGATAGTATATATCACCACATCCTTTTTTATAGAAATCTACATTGTCAAGAAAAAACATGTTGTAATTGTGAAATAGAAGAAAAATTTTATACATTTTAAAATTCCTAACCGAAAATCCTAAATAGTAAACGTAAAAAAATTAAATTATATTTAAAATAAATTAACACTGGGATATTACCAAATGAATATTTTATTATTTCTCAACTATCATTGATATGAGTTAATAAATTTAGAATTGTGTGTTTTAGATATTGGATGAACCTGAGTTGGATGGGAATATTGATGGGGATCAGTATCCTTAGTGGTTTTTTGACTCCCAGAGGAAGAATAGATCTCTTGAGTTTTTCTTGTGTGGTTCACCTAGGAATTATAATCCATCATGTATAAGATCTTGGAGATAATGTTTTCTATGTGGACACCAGATATCTTCAGAATATTTTTAAGTTGAATTAAAAAAATAGAATAAAACATGGTTGTAGTTATAATCTGGATGATTATCTATATTATGTTTATTTTCAATCAATCTATCTTGGTATTCCTTGTTGATGAATTAATTTGGTTAATTTCTTTTTGACATCTCCTTGATGATTATGATATTTATGGGTTTTATTCCTGCCATGGTGTTGATTAATTTAAATTTCTTGAGGATTATGTTTATATAATTAATGTGTTGTTTAGTTTTGGTTCTTGATGGGTATAACATGGTAATCCCTTTGGTCCAACATGGGTTACTAGGATGATTGATTCATTGGTATACCTGGTAACTTGTTTGTGATGGTATTTTTTTAGATTTTTAAAACACAATTTTATGGAATTGAGGTACTAGGTTACTGAAGTTTATGTTTTCTAGCCTGAAGATAGGGCACATGTTATTTAAGGGTGAGTCATGTTTGGGGGTTGTATTTATTTTTCTTCTCGGTGGAAAGGTGATTGATTGGATTTTTTATGGAATTTATCTTATAATCATTTGTTTATTTATATAGTTTTGTTTCTTTACAATGGATTAAAATATAGTTTCTTGAATGGTTTTTTTAGTTATTAATGAAATACCATCCTTTTGGGTTTCGTTGCTGTTTTAATATATATTTTCTAATATTTTGGTTTATGAATTTAGATAAATTCTATATTTTTTGGAGATATATGTTTGATCATTGTTATCCTTATGTATTTTATCCCCTTATGGATGTTGAGTATTTCTTGCATATAAATATTGATATTAATCGACTCGTATTGTTTATTTTGGGAGGTTTTTTATGTTTTATGGTTCCTTTCATGACTATTTAATTTTATCAAATACTTTCTTGGTGAATAAAGTGGAATTATAGGGATAATTCTTGACACTCTCATGTCATTATCATGGAATATTTTATATTATTTCTAGGTAATTTAAATTTTTTGGAGTTTTTGATTTAAAATAATGAATTTATATATTTTTGATTAGTCCAAGAGTACCGAAATGTTAAGGAAAATCATGAGAAGAAACCATATATAACACTATAGTTTATTATAGTAGGATATCCATGGTTAGAGAACATCATGTTAAAACATGTGGCTAAACCAAGATGGTTTGTTATATTTTTCTAGTGTAATCTATATAGATGGTGTATGGTTTGATAAATTAAGCATCTTAACACTTCAAGCATAGAAATTAACAAAAAAAAAATTTTATTCTTTTTTCCACTTTCATTTTATGTTGATAAACCACCCCCATTTATTTCCTAGTATTTTATGATGACCAAAATCAATGATCTAAGGATCTTCTCCCTCCCTTTATCTATGATTTTGGTCTCTCCAATACCAATTTAAGATATATTTTCTAGGTAAGACTCCAGTCTTCTCTTTTTAATCCCCTCAAATTCTACCTACACCCATTTTCCCTTGGATTTGTCTTCTCTCATGAATCATAGTGGTTGTGTTCTCTAAAAATTGGGTATCATGTTATCCTAATTTGGGTTTTTGGGTTTATACATCTTGAGGATAGATTTACATTTCTTAGTTTTTATTTAAGCATTGAAACCAATGTGTTTTGACTTGATTCCACTTGGTTGAGGTATGTATTTTTTTAATATCCATTAATTGAAATTTCATCAAGTGCTTGATATTTTATAAAACCAATGGTGTTAAATTATTTATATATATTATAACCATGGTGGGTTTGAGAAAGTGATTTATATTTTTTCTACACTTGGTATAAAGGATTTTAATTCGGTTTTTAGTTATTTCAGTGGTGTATTGAGTACATTTTTTTTGTGTAGACGCATAAAATGATTATTTTAAATTTATTTGATAATAAATGGTATTTGAACCCATTCGGGTCTTCTAAAGTGTTATAGTGTGATTCTTTAAAAAATTATAAAGGAAGATTTGATTGGGGGTTTCAAATGGTATCAAGTGAATTATTTTTATTTTCTAAATGAAACTATGTGTGGTTTTTCTTGGTGTGGATTAAAAGGATAAATTAAATGTGAATTTTAAATGGTGTTAAATTACTTGAATTCCAAGTAATTATTTTAAATGTTCCAGTTAGAACATTATAAATGTGTTTTTATATTAAATATGAAACCCTCAATTGTACCCATTATTTTTGTTATACTTGATTTATATTATGTCACATTGGGGGGTGTTATATATTATTTTTTACATGGATGATGAAAATGGGGATATTTATTTAGAGGGTATTGGAGGTGATATGAGATTTATGTTATGTTATTATTGAACAATTATGTGTTGATCATGTGGTGTGTTGTATACTCAACTCCAGTTGTTTTATATCACAAGAACCATATTATAAGAGGGAGGTGTAGATTTTTGTTGCAGTCGTTCATCCCAAACACTAGATAGTTTTACATATTTTTGTGATCCACTATAGATAGGGATGATTACATGGTGAGGATAGTGTGAGTAAGTCTAGTGTCTTGATATGTTTATGAAAAAAATATAGGCTAGTATCTTGTTATGTGTTATGTATTTTCTAGGACCGTCTATCCATAGAAATATGTTATTTTTCCATGATATCTTTTGATTGATGACGAAATTATATAGGGGATTACAAAATTTTATTTTAAGGGCCTCCCTTAGTTTAATTTTCCAAAACGTCAGCATGGTGATATTATTGTTGCTTTTTATTATTATTTCCTAATTTATTTTTATTTTTATTTTTAGAGATTGAATAAATTTATAAAAATTATCGCTAACAACATATTTTTACTATTGATTATAATTTCATGTTATTTTTTCTAAACATGGAGTAATTTAAATTATTATAAATTTTTTAATTCAGTTTTAAAAAAATTGGAAATTTTTTCATTTGTTTCGTAACTTCCACATAGATATGAATGGTTTAGAAACCTATCCAGATATCCCATTTATAATGATCCATTATATGAACAATTTCTAGGGAAACATTTATATTTATCCTTAAAATTATTTGATTATAAGTTAATTTCTAAAATTTGTGTTTGGGTGTACATGTTTAGCACACATTTCGAGAAAACTATGCGGGTTTCATTAGAGACCATGTTGTATACCCTCAAATGGGAATTATGTGGTGTGAAAATTTCACATGATTAGTAGTAACCACACAGAAACCATGTATATGTGTTAAAGGCACGAAATATTGATTTTTTATAGTTCTCATATGGCTGGTAAACCATGCAGATAAACCTTGTGTTGCACTTTTTCAATCTAGTGGAATCCTCGTGGTTAACACACTACTAACCAAACCATGTGTTTGACCATGTAAGATTCCTAATTTCATTTAAAAGTGAAATTACATTTTCCCCTATATGATTTTATGACCTAAGGACACCCCGTTTTCCTCTCCCATTCCAACAGTATTTGGAATGATTTGGGAGCTCCCTCCCTTCCTCCCCAATTTATTTCAACATCATTTTCACTCGATTTCAATTGATTTTAAATATGTAATCCATTTTTTCTTACTTATTTCATTTCATATCCTATCCCCTTCCACTCCGACATCAATTCTCTCTTTAACTCAAAACCTAATCATTATGTGAGTTGGGGTTAGGGAAATAGATTATTCTAATGAAAGGGATTTGAGAGTTTAGTGGTTGGAAACGACTTGTAATTTATTTGTTATAAAGGAACATGAGATATAGAAGCATGAAACACAATTGTTTTCAAATGATTTCATATGGTCTAGTTTCATTACATGAAATTTAGTATATGGGTTCTCGAATTGTCTCATTAATAATGGCTAATTTAGTTTTATCATGATGAAGAAAAAAATAAATGAAACCATAAATTGGATATTTTTCATTTTTCAATTATTATTTAATTCAATCATTGTTAAATTTTCATAGCTCAATGGAACCTAGTGATGAATAATTTAGATCATCCATAGATGAACTAAAATTCATTGGCCATCAATTATTTATAAAAAATATAAATCATTTAGGTATTTTTATTTTTGAGTGAAATTATATTTTCTAATGAAATTAATGAGATATATGTGTGTTATATACTAAATGAAATATTTTTTATATTCATCCAATTTAATTGGGGTATTAAAATATAATTTTTCTAAATTTAGCATATTTTTCTGATTACTTTCATGTTTTGATGAATAGTAAAAATATGGTAATTTTTAATTAATTTTTTTTCATTGAGATAGTTTATATGGTTAAATTGTAATATTGAATGGTTTTAAAGTATAAATTTATTAAATTTTTATATTTAAATATAATTTATTTCATTAAAATTAATTTTACATTGAATTCATAGGTGAAAACATTTCAATGTTTTCAATGTTTTATCTTTTAAAATTCATTTTCTAATTTCAACAATGGGATTCATATTAAATTAATTACTTTACCTTTTTTTATATAATTTTGAAAAATGGATTAAATATTTGAAATCATTAGGTTAAAATTATGTTAATAGGATACTTTAATTTTTGACCATTATGAATAGTAACATTGTTAATTATTTTTATTACAACATTTAAAGGTAAATCGGGTAATTAAGGGTAAAAATAATATTTTAAAATTACCTTAACATCAATAAAATCCTATTTTATAACTAATATGTACCCTTATCATATATTTTTAGAAATGGAATACCTTTATGGACACTTACATATGAATATGACATGAATGTAATAAAAACTAATGAATGTGACATAATGTCCCAATATAATTCTATATAAGTATATTAAATTTAATATATGGATAACTAGGAGAAAATATAATCTATGGAAGGTATATTGAAATATAATAAAATTACCTACATCATAGGAATTTATTTACAATTTATAGATATTAAATAATAATTATTAATGATGACACAATAATGATGTAAAAATTATTTTATTAATAGTAATATCAAATAAATGGATTTAAAAAACATAAATAAATATCATATAAAATAATTAAGGTTATACAATAATTTTATAGGTGAATATTACATGTAAGGAGTTTATTGAATACATTTTTGAATTTTTCTCCTTTGTGGATGGTTTTTAAATTCAAATAAATGAATAGTGTCAAAATTGACACTATTGATATTTTATGAAAATAAAGTTTTATTAAATTATTTAAAAATCATAAAAATATTGAAAAATTAAAAAGTGATAATTATAAGATCTAAACATTCATGAAATATCTATTTCTGTTCAATTAACACTATATACCTAAATATTTATAGCCATTAAATATTTAGAATATTATTACCACAATTGAAATTAAATAGAATAACTTAGTATCAATTAAAAATATGTGTTTGAAATTGAAGAAATAACAATCCAAAATTTATTGGTTGATAATATTACCACCATATATCATCTAATATTAAAAATTGGGTCATTTTCGAAATTTCTAGGTTGGGTTTTATTTTATTAAAAATTATTATTTTTGGAGTTTCAAAAAGTCCCCCCAGCATCAATTATAAAAGGGAACTTCTTCCCCTGCCTATTCACTTAATTTTGAGCCTTAAATATCATCCATACCCCAAACATTTTTCTTCTAAACTTCTATATTTTAATTCTAGAGGTTTTCTTCATCTTCAAAGACCATCTCTAGTGCTCTAAGTGGTGATTTTGAGGAGGCACGTCGAAGAAGTGGCAATATCATTTATTGATTCTTTCAAATTATTTCTTTTTCTACATCCTCTTCATTATTTTTTCATTATAAAGTAATAACATAAGTATCAATCATATAATGATATGTTATTATAAATGTGAAACAACCATATTCCACATTTTACAAATCCTATAAAAAATGAAATCACCACGTGTGCGTACTTATAGCTTACCATCTCCAGGTCGGGGTCTAATTAATTTTTTTCCCACCACATTACATGGATGGGTATAATGATGGAATTGATAAATATATATATTATTGATATAATTTTTTTTCTGAGATACTATAAACCATTCACTTCAATACCATTCAAAAATTATGGAAACGATATCGTCGCTCGTGTGTACCTATGGCTTACCATCTCTACAGTGCAATGTGATTTGTTCTACATAATCCTATTTAAAGCATGATTATACAAATTAATTGAATGAATAAAAATAAAATATATTATACTAATATCATGGTTTAAATGATATAACTATAACCTAAAAAATGTAATAAGAACATGTATGACAAAACATGTATAAAAAAATAAAATACTTAATACCCGAATAATGAGTAACAATGAAAGGTTACTAAAAACCAAATTAAAATATGATCATAAATGTTAGCATAAAAATGATTACGATTCTGTAATAAATCATTAACATTATTTAAATCATTATATAAGAGGTTTTGATACATAAAAGGCACATCAGACCAAAGGTAAGGGATAATTTTATAATCTCATTTTTATCTGAGATTGTTTATACGTAAGTCTTTACAGGGGTTATATTTATGATACATGTTCATGTTTTCTAAAAAATTCATAAAATATTTACTATTATTTTATGTATGTTTAAATTCATTTTACCCATTTTTTATACTTACTATATGGTATGGAAGGAATCCTTCTTTTGTTTACCATACTTGGTTCTTTTTGACTTTTACAGAAAAAGTACGAGAAGAATATTTTTTCACTTGTATGGAATGAATGAGTTTTTATGATTTATTAATGAATTATTTCCTAAAAGATTCCCCTACAAGATTACAAGGTTATTTTCACATAAAATATATTCTTCCAAAATCTTGTCACAATTTTGTGTAGGAAATTAGTTTTCCAAAAGAAATGATATTTTCCCCGGGAATTAATTTCAAGTATTTTCTCAAAATTATTTTCCCTATAAGATAAAACATTTTTAATAGGATTATATTTATAAACCTATTATCATGATGATTTTATTTTGTAACAACAATTATGATGGAATAATGTTTAAGATACCCATTTTATTTAATGGGTTATTCTGTGTTGAATGTTTTTAAGTTTTTGTGGAACACGTAATAATGGTTTCATTATAAGATGGGTGGGACCTATATCTCCCTCCAATGCATTTGGTAAATCTTTATATAATATGATATAGACTTTACTAGAATGGAATGTAAATATGGTTCATTAATACAGGGCTGGAACAAGGAGTGAACTCGGTTTAGTAATGTACTTGGTCCGCTATGATGTTCTCGACAATGGGCCTTGACTAACATGAAATGAATTTATATGATTTTGTGTGTATTCTATAAAATTTCATGTCTTATTTTATGACTATTGGGATTACATTCCACATTTATGATTTATCCCATGACATGATATTATGATCTTTTATATGTAGGATAATATTTTAAAAGGTTTTGTTCTTTTGATTATGATATGATTGATATTTTCCTTGTTTACCCTTACTGAGAATATGATCTCACCCTTTTATATGTTTCTTTTCCATAGGTCATGAAGAATGGTATTAAGTAATATATGTCAAAAATGAGTCTAGTTATGAATAAATAAGTGGGAGACAATGTGGATGTTTTATGAACTAGTTGTTTATGTTTTCCAATTACTAAATACACTAGACCTATACAGTTCTGGCTTGGTTATGTTATGTTATGTAATAAATATTCTTCAATGTTTAAGTAATATCGATATTTAATGTATGGGACATTATATCATGGATCATAATTCTTGAATTGTCATTTTCTATAATATGAAATCTAAGTGATTTACAATGTCATTTTTATCACCAAAATATCCCATGTTTGATCTATGAACATAGATAGATGAAACCTTGATATTTTGTTAAGATTTATATCCCTTGATATTGAGGGATATTGGAATGATATGAGGCATCTAAAAATTCATTCTATATGTATGCACCTTCTCAAAATGGGTTAATTATCTAAATGTAATAGTTTTTTGTTTCTAAATTTTCACCATGTCCCTTTAATATTATAAACTAAAAATATTTAACTAAATATTGTCTTAATTGAATTAATTAAAATTTTCATTACCCCCATAAAATTTAATCACATACATGTAACATAAAATGGACCTCTTCTAATTAACTGTGGGTAATTTACTATAAATGTACCTATTAAATGTTCTTAATGAATCTTAAATAAATTAACTTCATTTGAAAAACCATTTTATCTTATCAAATTATTTTTTAAAAAATAATTATCCAATATCATGAAAAATAAATTCAATTATTATTATTATTATAAACTTGAATATTTTAATTAAATTAATTAAATATTGATTATTTATACGCAGTCATTAATTTCCCCCTCATGTATGGTCCACTTCATTCTAAGCTCATATTCTTTTGAATATGTAGTACCTGGGGATACACATTTTTTATAACCCTCTAAGACATTTTCTGAACAAAATAATATCATACATAGACACTAATCATCATATATAGTAACACTTCTTATCTACTAAAGAGATACCAATAAGTTGCAGCTATGACTCCCTCCAAAAAAACACTAGTATTGTATTATAATTTCTTTTTATATCAATATGTCATAAATATTGAGGCCAAATTTATGTCATCATACTTATATGTTTTTTTATTCTTCTAATTCCCATTCAAAAATGATTTTACTTTCTTTTACCAAGGACATGGATTTAGTAAAAGAATATCATCTTATTCAATTGGTATCAATATATCACTTCATTTCAAAAATAAAAAAAAATATCTTCATGATTCAATCAATTTCATGCCGTTAATAACACATACAACACAAACTATTTCACCGCAAAATAAATATCATAGTTTTCATCATTCATCACTGTATGAGGTCAAATTGTACACGATGATAATGATCTCAAGATAACAGACCAATATATTTATTTTTAAATATAAAAAACTAAAAAAAACATTAAACATTCGGTGTTCCTATTAGTCTTTTATTCCTCACGATCTCTACAAATTTATATCAACATGTTGAAATTCCATGAGAAGAAGTCTCAATGTATATGACCATCCATCACTTGATAGACTAAAATCATTTTGATCCCATCATTATGATTTATCTAGACTATAGAATATATGTTTTAAGATTACTTTAATAGTATGTAGAGCTCTTAATTAATTATAGAAACTTTTATAACCATTTGATACTATTTTTTTTTCTTTTTTTGGGGTCCATGAGCAATGCAAGATTCCTTCCCTACATTTCCACATTCTGAAGACTGGTAGCTCCCATCACTTTAATTGATGATGTTAGATATTTAATAAAAATGATATGATGGGATATCAGTTCCTCCTTCCATGGATTCCTAATTGGATTTCATAACCTATTTCGGGTCTCCTTCATAGATTTAATTCATTTTCATAAAACTCATTCTTGATGACATCTTGAGGTGGTTGTTGGTTAATTAAACTACTTCTATCACCACAGGGAAGAAACCATCAATCATGGAATATAGTAATGTTATGCATGTTTTGGAATTTCTAGATGATGGGTAAATTGGGAACCTACGAATTATTCCGCTTTTGGAGGTAATCTCATTTTTGAGTCATCTAACCCACAGAACCTAAGGCATCATGCATCATGCACGAGGAGTTAACACCATGGGGCATGTATTTTAGAGGTTTTTAACTCAACCATCCCATATTTACTATATGGGGTGGGGATTATAGATCATGTCAAAAGTTTAACATCTTTAAAAGACTATTACATTATTATTTGTGTTCCCATGGGTGAATGTTTCGCACATTGGATTTGTTTAACCAATCCCCCAGGGGAGAATATTTTACACTTGGGAGTTGTATTGAGTGTGTCCTTAGGGGTGACGATTTGACTCTCGGATGTTTTCAAGAGTGTTTCCCCAGGGGGTAGATTTCACAATTAGGGATATCAGGATTAAACCTCACGGATTCTTCCTACATACCCTTTCAGTAAACAGGGGTAAAATCCAAAGGAGTTCTATGCCATAGTATAAAGTTGGGTGACAAGACCGTTTCTAATATTTTTACATCATATGGAAGGGACCCTCATGTATTATAAGGATCATCAGTAAGGGGTACTGTGGGACTTACACGTAGAAGATTCCCAAGGGTGCTAGAGGATGGGTGACATCGCATGGAACTCGAGGAGTGGCATCCCATTATGATCATACATGGGGAATCATGTGTTCATCACATCAGATAAGGTTGTAGTATAACTTCATGTTCTGAGAACAATTTCATGCAGTTTAAAGTTATATGATTTGGATGTAGATCTACGTAGTTTTAGATCACGTAACTCAGATGTGGACATGGATACATTCTATATTGGACCTTGTTAAGGAGAAGGAAGATCTAGAAAAAGGACTCTATTGAGATAGGTCAGCCATTTCCCTCAGTGATATCACATTTAGGTATTACCATTCCATTTCTCATACACCTATGGGTGGGGCATGGTGTAAACACAGCCATGGAAGTGTGGAAATCAGGAGGTATGGCATTACATATCAATTTATTAGGAGAAAGATTAATTAGGATACCAATTCATGGGATTAAATGTTGGGGTAATGGTATGGGATGTGTTGAAGCATAGGGGGTTCCTGTTTAGGGACAGGAAATGTATTTCATGAAACTTTATTATAATTCTTGAAAATTGGGTTGTGTGAGCCACGGGCTCTAGTACAATTCGTATTCCTAGATTCAGAAGGCATGAATGTAAGAAACAATTGGTGTCACACACATCTTAGGTTTATGTGAATGTTACATCTCTTGTAAGAGATCGATCATCCTTAAGAGGTGTTACATATAAAAATTTCAAGCACATACTAGGAAACCTTGGGTCCCACGAGTGGTTGGTCGCGTGAGTTCTCTACCATTTGGGTCTATGGGATTTTTTGTTATGTGATATCATGGAAGAGAGTTTTGTATGGGAGAGATTGTCTCTTTTTTCCTTCTAGTGACTCATCCTCAAAATTTTTAGTGAGGTTCTATTTATACCAAAAATTAGAATTTAATGTCACAAAACATCACTGATGGGCATAACAGGTTTTTTCACTTCTGATCCATTTACTGATGGGGCTTGACTGCACAATATGTGGATCTCGCGTCACCTTTATCATGCAACTAGATACTCATATGATTGTTCTTACTGAAAATTTCTCTTTTTGTGAAGATATTCTTTATACATCACTTTAGGCTTTGGGAGAATCTAAAAACGTTTTCCTATGGTGCCATATTTTTTCCTAATTTTTTTCATTTGGGGATAATTTATGGACAAAATACTTTAAATTTGTCAGAACCCAACTCCTAAATTCTAGAATCTTCATTTGGGGTGTATCATATACTCAGTTTATGAAGAAAATGGTCATTCAAGGTGTGATACATGTTTTTACACCAAAAAAACCACCCCTTAAAAGCTGATCCAATAGGGGACTGGGTAGTTAGGTTTTTATGAAAATACAAATATGGATGGAATATTTCCACATGGCCTTGTAACTGTAGCCTTGGATTTCATGACTATGTTGTGTGTTCATAAAATATGCCATCCCTATGTATATAAATAGGGCAAGGGACCTTCATATGGTAACCTAAATTCTAGGAATGATAGTCCATCTCACTTTCACAAAACATTTCAACTTTACCTGAAATCCCAAAAATTCGACTATGACATTCATGAAAACTCTTCTTTTCACAAAATAGTTTTCAAACATTGATTGGACTTTTGATTTTCCACCTCAAAAGTTGTGCACTGAGCTGGATATGTGCAAATGAAACTCAATCTTTAGTGACATAATATCTAAATCCGCATATTTTTTCAGAAATATCCAATTGTACTAATGAATCTGTTATCGAAGCTATTGTCGCGACCCAATGGGATGAAATCGTTGGGAACCCATAAATTCCCCTTTATAGAATAGTGGTTTGCTATAATAGGGGGATTCTTTTCATATCTAATAAACACAACTCTGATATGATGGATGACATAACCATCCCATACATTGAAAAAAATACACAATGGTTCTGGTTCTCTCATCTTTATGTGTGTTTCCACTGGAACGTCACCAATTCGAGTCATCCTACTAATGAACATAATGACAGTACTATCTACATTTTGTGTGGATAGACAAAGACTATCAATGAGGAAATTCCAAAGAATAAAGATTTGTCATATGGTAATGTAATAATATTCTATACCATCATCCAAAATAACAACATGGTCATGTATAAATATGGGGGCTTAAAGAATGGGGGAACTTTACTGAAGAGTGGGTGTTGATGTACTGGGCATGCTTTTCTTATTACGAATATGGGGATGATTTGTCCTACATTGGGTTGTACAAGGAATTTTGGACATCCCAATTCCATGTCTAGCAATAACGGGCGATGTTACTAGAGCGTATTAGTCGGTGGTCCCTAGATACCAACACCTTCCACCACTGTTATATGGATGTGGGGATCAGCCTTTGGACCTTCACTATAAAGGAGGAAACCCTCTAACAAGAATTTAATATGATCAATTTTTCCTAGAACTAAATTCTTGGGGAGATAGGGAGAAGACCAATATTTCCGTAAATATTCTCAAAGATTGGTTTACCCAAGTTAAAAATAATCATCCTACCTTCCATCGAGACATTGAATTCAATACGTGGATGAGTATGTTCCAAAATACTCCAACTTGGAAAATTCTAAGGTGTATAAAACAATATCAAGAGGCACAAAAAAGGAGTAAGTCAGGATACTACTATATAATCTTGGAGGAAGGGAACTACTAAGAGTGAGGTTACATCATGAAGGAACTATGGAAGTCGGTGATTTAATATACTGTGTTTCTAGAAACCATCTTCAGTAATTGGATGCATCTAGAGAGGGATAGATGCATGAGCTTTCATCATTAGATGCTTGAAAAGAAACATATTATGGAGTCCTTCACTGGATTTAACCTAGGAGTACTGGTATGTTCATGGATATATATCCAATTGGGATATTTATGGAGAGAATGTATAATTTGGTGAATCCTAGTCCATTACAGTTTCTAAATGGGTGGATTATAGAACATTTTGGTGGATAAAAATTTCCAATTGGTGATACCCCTCCAATTGTTGGCATGTGATCCCCACTCCCCAAAATTACATGGGGTCAACTTGTAACTCTTAATGAACTCTTGATAATGTCCAGCATTAACAACACTACATAATTCAACTTTCACCCATCCTCGACTCTATTCTGTAGGAGGGTTGATAATATGGAGGGCATGCTAGAGTAGTGGGAGTATCATCAGACCATTTTAGGTTGAGAATTGGTTTCCAAAACAGATGGGAACACTTATTTTTAACCATATACTCTATCTCGGTCCACTCACTAGTTTGGATGGATCTAGAAGCTGATAAAGTAAGTCTACATGGGGATCGAAATGGAAATTCTTCCATGTATCCTTTGTTAGTTATGTTTGATGTTAATAGGGGAAGGAACATGAGAATTCATCATGTTTCCATCCACCAATTACAATTCCAATCTCTATCAGAACTATATTGGTAATTGGATAGTGTCATATCTAGTTTAAATCCAGTGGCAACACGTGTGGAGAGTTACACCATCAATTGAGATGCAGGAGAAGTAGGGAGGCATATGTACTTCTCTCGGACGTACCCATAATGCATCGAAACATTTAGCCCAATATTCAGTGTGGGAAGATCAAGTTTATATGACACAAATTCATCCTAAGGTGTAAATTATCCCTCAGAAGTGAATATAGGAGTAGGAAGATCATTCTTGGGTATGGACTAGCATAACCAAGGAGACCCGAGGAAAAAAGTTGCAGTATCTACAATAGCATGTTAAATGTGAATCCTTTCTTGTTCTTTGGGTGTATTGAGTAATGCTTTGGCTAACACCAACAGAGGTACAATGGTGGTGATGCATGAATCAAGAGTAAATTCTGCTTCCAGAGGTTTGGCTTTCGAAGACCTATGTTTGGGTGAATATCCATGTGTGATTTAAATACATAGTGGTTATGGAAGAATTTTCATTCCAATGAAATGGAGTTGTTCTTTCCACTATCTAGGTACATGTGATGTTCGGAGGTGATCTAGGGGTGGGGAAATTAACTGAATAATCAACCAAAGAGGCATCATCTCTTGGCACGAACATGTAGGGAACCATGGATGAATAATAATATGGATTATTCATTGATCAAGAAACACTTCAGGAGAGAAAATAGGTTACCTATAAGGGTGATGTCTTGGCTTAGATTTTTTCTAGTGAGGTAAGATTATTCTATTGACCTTCCTATATGTTTTTCCCTACCCCTTTTTTCAAAGGTTCTCAAAAAACCTTTAATTATATGAAGGATTCGTCCGACAAGGACCATGGAGTCCCAATCGAAGGGTACTATGTTTCCCCAATGAAAAATGCTGAACAAACCTCAATGTCCATTCTCGAGGAAGCTGTAATGGGAGGGTCAGATGGGGAGGTTATAAGGGCGGTTTCAGAACCACTAATCATACCAGCCATCTATGGGGCACTGATCCCTTGTATTCTAAATATCACTAATTAGGTAAACTATCTAGGGAGGATGATTATTGAGATCATGATTCCTTAGTGTAATAACAAACCTCAATTAGCCTATCTATTTTCAAACATTCATGGATAAATTCATGTCTATTTAAACAATGTGTTTGTTTGTTTTTGTACATCACTAACCCAACCAACATTGATAGGTCTAATGTCGATTGTTGAAGTTCAAACTAGTGTCAAGGGGTCTCTCGTGGTGGGATTCCCTTTAAAAACTCTGGGATTATATTTCACCCAAAATCATTCCCTTAATATGATGTTCACCCTTACGTGAGCTACAGCAACCCAATCCATCTTCACTGCTCAAACTAACTGGCATGGTTTTGGTTAAAGAAGTTCTTTGATGGTGTGTTCCAAGAAAACAATTGAAATTGGGGAACTTGGAGAGCCTCCACCAATGGATGTTCCAACTTTTGGGGAGCTATTCATTTAAAATAATCCTATCTTAATCTCAGGATGAAATCCCACCATATATGTGTGTGATATCTCCAAAGAGGTGGAGATCAAGGTTGAAAAAATGGTGTTTCCAATGAAGATATAGATGAGGAAGACCTCCCTCTTGACCTTGAGCCCAATCAATTCAAGAGGATCCCATAATATGACCCTACCACCACATTCCTTGCAAACTTTCTAGAGTATTTACATGAACCACCAAAATAATTATATGATTTTGAGTCTGAAATTTCTATAGAAAATCACATCATTTGATATATTACATGGAGGAGTGTTCAAAACATTATTACCCACACTTTAAATCCATAGCTAGTGTGTATGATGGGGTCCCTCTACCATTGGTTTCAATAAATGGGCACTGAAGGGGTGGATGAAAGCATTATCCTTGTGATGGTCAATGAGTATCATTCTGAATAGGTGTATTAAAAAATCCAAGATTTCGAAATTACATGTTATTGAGTGAGATCTAATTGAACCAAGAAACCCTGGGTGGTCGATCAGGAACATCAAAAACTATAAGGGTAAGTTAATAAAAATTTTAAAGTCATTAATTCCCATGTAGAGATCATCAGTTAGTTAAGGGATCAACTGGAGGTGTCCAAAGCTTGAGCAGAAGAGCAACAATCTAGGATAATTGAATTCCAAGCTGAGTAGGGATGGGTAAGAAATAGGGAAGACAAGAATCATCGAGTTTCATAATAAGAATAGATAGCGATTATTAGGCTCTAATAAACTTTTTAGGCCACACTCTAAAGGCTCATTGTGGTGGAGTGGTCAATTGATGATGTGGATCCCTTGGACGAATTCTTTTTTCTATAAAAAAGAGAGGATATAGTGTATTGATGAACCTAACCAACTTTTTATGTTTATTTATTTTAAACTCCGCAAATTCATTAAATGTTTCTTTTTCTACACTTCACCACCAAACCTAAATAACATTGATGAGACAATGAACAATTATTCCCTAATCCCATGTGAGTCGTGATAAATGTGAGAAACAAGGGACGATTATGTGATTTCTCATTTATTTGATAGTTTTAGAAATTGGTTGAACACTTGGGGTCTAAATCTATTTATTAACCAACAAGAGTGTCTTGAAGAAGAATGTTTTGGTAGGATTGTGGGACCCTTTAGATAACCAACATCTTTTTCAATGCGCACAGGATCACAAATGGGGTATATAATGGTGAAGGCTTCTCATACATGGATATTTTATCTTTTAAATGAATATTCATTACATTTCACAAATACATTCCTAAGGACCGTAATAGTTTAGTGCCTTTAGAATCTTATAATATAATATTCTAATCTTGTGAATGATCTTCAATGTTTCCCACAACGATCAAAACATTTATTACTCTTTATAAAAATACCCTACATAAAACAATTCTTCATAAACTGAGGAAATGAAAATAGGAATGGGTGAGTTCAAATGATTAGTAAGGGTAAATATAAGATATATCAATATGTGATTATATTAAACTTTAATATAAGCATAAAGGTATGTGATAATAATCATAAATTACACAGTTCATACCCAATCATTCATAGATAATAAACACAAGTCATGGAATTAATATTAGTAGTTCATAATATGTGAATTATAATGGAATAAAATAACATGATCTATGAGAGGATAACTTTTAAATAAGACATAGATTTGTGACATAAACATAATTATTGAAAATCATTTCATTATTAGTTAAGGATCATTTTTGAAACCAATAAGAGTACTCAATGGGAGGCTATAAGTCCGAGGTGGGACACTCCACCACCCCCAATGGTAGTACATACTTTACAATAGAGTGGTTTCAGTCCCCAAAATATCATTGTAGTCAAATTTTAATCCCAAGACCGTCATAGTAGACAAAGTCCCTTATTGAAATTATTTCACTCCACATTCCAGTCATGTCTTACTAAACTAGGTTCACTCATTGTTCTAGTCTAATATTACTGAACTGGATTCACAAACCATTCTAGTCATGTCTATCGCATGTGATACAAATCTTTACCCACTGTATTAGATGTAGATATATGTCACACCCATCATTCTTTATAATATTTCCTCCATTATTGGTTATAAAGTAACCACTGTCCTTGGTTACAATGTAACCACCATCACATAATAAAACCCATAATTATGTCTCTCACAAGATCATAAAACATTCATCACATCATAACCCTAGAAATGAAATTAGTTTTATAAACATTTCATCACAAGATAACCTATAAAAAAGAAACATTTATAATGATCATTTAATAATCAAAGAATAACTTGTGGAAAAAGAAACAGGTATCATAAGAATAACCCATGAAAGATAAATAGGTTTCGTAAAAATCTTTTCATCATGAACCATTCATATAAATAATAATAATGGTATCCTCAGTTCATATCCACATTAAATTATAAGATATATTAAATTAAGTCATCTTATATGGATAATGATTTTGAAAGATAAATCTCTTTGAACATTTCTCGAGGAATACAAATTTTATTGAAAGATATTTTTTAAAACATAATATATTTTGGAAATAATTTTGTTTGAAATTAAAATTTAATAATTATAAAGGAATATTTAAAATTATTTATAACATTTATTGAGGAATATTTCATTTCCACTTTAAAACCCACTTTTTAAAACATAGAACATATTCAAAAATCCTTTTCCTTTTGAATTCATTTGTTAAAATATAAAAATTTAAAAAATATTAAAGAAATATTTTAATTTAAAAGATATTTGAAAACCAATAAGGGAACCTTTACATAACCTAAATATCATGAAAATAGGATATTTTGTTCATGTTTTTCATGAACAAAACAATATTCTTATAATATTTTCAGTAAAAGCCAAATAAGCATTGTTTATTGAAAAAAACATGAAGATTAATTTTAAAACATTTCTTAAAAAGTATATATGGGTTCAGATTAATTTGTTAAATAAATTTAAATAAATTTTAAAAACAAATTTTTTGGAAAAAAAATTAGAATACATGGTTTTGGAATAAAAAGTGGGTATCGACCGAAAATATGATTTTTATTAAAATAAATTGAACATATAGTACATAAAGATTATAAAATGAAGGTAAAACATGTATTCTTATGAAATAATCATAGGAGATTAAAATTAATGATTTGAATGGGAGATATATTGTAACACCCCAAGATTTTTTGAAAAATATTCTTTTTAATTTCATGTCTTGTGTTGTACTCTACACCAAAAGGCGCTTGCACAACATGCATCCTTGACTTGCCTTTCATTACACGCAATCGCGACCTTCCTCGATAGCTTGTGTAGTACGCAATACCGAGTTTCACCAAACAACGATATGCTATTAAAATATTATTAAAAACTACCCATTATGAATAATAATAACCACTTTTTGAAATTTTGTAAATTTTATTTTTCAAAATGGACTTCATTTTTGGATTCGGAATATCGAAATTATCTTATGGTGAAATTTTGGTACTTTTTGGTAACTTTCATTTTCTGATGAATAGTGAAAATTACTAAATTTTAATTAAAAACAACTTTTTTAATCAAAATAATTAATAGTGATAAATTATTAATTTGAGTGGTTTTAAATTATATTTAGAATATATTTTTAAAATTTAATACAATTTTGGTCATTGGATGTAATTTCACATTTAAACCAAACATAAACAAGTGTCAATCTTTTGATAGTTATTATCTCTTAAAAACACGCTATTTGTTTTGACGACAGGAATTAATTTTTAAATTAATTAATGTAACTAATATGTTTTGAATTTGGTAAAATAGAAATCATTTTTTAATTCATAATATCAAATATAGCTTAGGCCTAATTTTTTGTATTTTTCTGGAAACGTTCATTTTTGATGAATAGTGAAACCACTAAGTGGTAGTTAAAAAACTGATTTTTTCATAAAACTTAATTTTACCACTACTGTGAGTGGAATTTCGAAAATCTGAGAAACACAGTTAATATCAAGGACTAAAATGCGGTTCAATGAGATGAAAATAATTTTTGGTGAATAGTAACTTTTGAATTTTTTTACCACGGTTAAAAGTAAATATGTTAATTAAGGGTAAAAATGATATTATTATTACACTAACACATGTCCTAATTCTATTGGATAAGTGTAATTCGACCAAAAACAACCTTAGGAATAAAATATGATCATTTAAGCACACTTGGATTACATTAGGACATTTATTATTAATTATTTAAAGAAGGGTTAAAATAGTTAAAATCAAAGTTTAATAAGTAAATAATTTTTAATATAGGGTTATACATAAGATAAATTCGACTATAAATATTACATAGAAAGCTAAAAAGATTTCCTACATAATGATATTTTATTTTTAATTTTTAGACATTAAATAATTTAATTTATTTGTGAAAAAACGATGATGTAGTAATTATCTTATTAATGAAATATTGACATAATTGATGTTATAAATACCCAAATAAATGTAATTTGAGACTTTTTATGAATTACACTAATTTTTTAGGTTAATATGACATTTTAGTATTGATTTTATTAACTTTTTTCGAACTAATCATTCTTTTATGATTTTTACAAAAATCAATTACCAAATAGTGTCAAAATTGACATAAAATAGTTTTTAAAACAAATATTATATTATTAATTTTTATTTAATTCCTAAAACTCTAAGGTTTGCCCAAATGACTTAGATAAGGTTATATATATTAATAATAAACAACTTCGGGTTTTTTTGTCTTGTTATAGTAAGTTTATTAACCTTATAGTGTAATAACACAAGAAAACACGGTAAAAGTAAAATTATTTAACTTAATGTTAAATATAAATGATAAGGTTAAAATAGGAACAAAAACTTGTCTAAAATCTATTTGATGAGAGTATTTCGACCCATCACCACCTTAGCGTCGAAATGAATCAGTTTGGAGCTATTTAAAACCAAATATGACTATATAATAAAATAATAGTTTTAGTTTTCCAAAGGAGCCCCTCTCCTCCCTTATAAAAGGGCACCTCCTCCCTTTCTTACTCACACCACTTTTAGCCTTCAGGCTCGGCCAAACCCTACCAATTGATTCTCTCCACTTCCCTAGAGACATCATAGAGGTCCTGGTCTTCTTCAAAGATCAATTTTTGTTCCCTAAAAGGAGGTCTCAAGGAAGCGCTTCAAAGAAGAGGTAATGCTCGTTAACGATTCTTTCATCTTTATTTCTTCTTCCACTTCTTCTTATTTTGTTGTTTCATCATGAAGTAAAAACATAAGTATAACTCATATAATGATATGTTATTATAATTATGAAACAACCCTATTTCACCATCTATCCATCCTACGGAAAATGAAATCACCGCGCGTGCGTACGTACAGAATACCGTCTCCACGTCGTGGTGTAATCTATTTTCCACCACCACCTTACTTGGATGGGTATAATGGTGTAAATAATAACTATATATGATTATTTTAAAGTTATATTTATTCTGAGATAGTATACATACACTCCAATACAGTCCCACGATCATGAGAACAATATCATCGCTCGTGCGTACGTACGGACTACCGTCTCCACGATGCGATAAGATTCATTATCCACGTTAACCATTCATGAAAGATTATAAAGTATATATAATAAGTAATCATGAAATATATGACATAATAATACTGGATTTATATGTATATATATGTATGTCATCTACTTAATTCTATTCAACTCAATAAGGAAACGAAAACAGCGTTCATGCGTACGTACGGCCTACCGTCTCCATGAACAGTGTATTTCCTTCCATTTACTGATCTATTATATATATGTATATTATGAATATATATTATATATAAATCATGTTTTAAATTCTCTATTTAAGTAATCATGATCAAAGTAATCATATGAATAATTACAATTTAAAACACGAACGACAAATGAGACGATTTTACCCAAAACGCTCTTTAACATTGAATTTACAAAAGAACGGGTAATATAAAGTCATAAGTGAACCATATATGATATCATAACAATGAGTATGATTCTGTAATAAGTTAATGACATTATTTAAATCATTATACAGGAGGTTTGGACACTTAGGAAGCAAATTGGACCTAAGGTAATGGAAATATCACAATCTCATTTTTATCCGAGATTGTTTATACTTTGGAATTTACTGGGGTGCATTTTAGCATCCACATCCATGTTTCCTCAATATGTAATATTTACATAATTATACAATAGTTTATATCCAATTTTACCCTTTGGTGAGTTTTTATTAAAAGATATGAAAGGAATCTTTTGTCGTTTTTCGTACGAGGTACTTTTTGACTTTTCCGACAAAATTACGAGAAGAATGTTTCTTTAAACTTATACAGAATGAATGGATTTTTAAAACATTATTTCCAAGAAGCTTCCTTTACAAGTTTTCATGTTTATTTTTAATCAACTTCTTTTATTTTAGAATTGTATGACATGTTATGAAAGGAAAAGTTTTTTTGAAGAAGAAAGGATATTTTCCTCAAGAATGGAGTTCAAGTGTTTTATCAAAATTATTTTCCATCTAAGATAATAAAGGGTTCTGTTTCTATACCTATTATTACATTGATTTGACTATGTTGTGATGGAATTATTTTTATTAATTCCTTTATCTTATATGAATTGTTTTATGATGTCATGATGTTTAAGATTCCCATTTTTATTACATGGGTTATGCTATGATGTATGGTTTATGATTTTGTGGCACACGTAAGAATGGTATCATTATGAGATGGGTGGGACCTATATCTACCTCCAATGAATTGGGTAAAGATTTTATATCTCATGAGATAGACATGGCTGGAACGGTAGGTTATACTAGTTCAGTGAAATAGGACTGAAATGAGGAATGAACTCGGTTCAGAAAGGGACTTTGTCCACTAAGATAGTCTTGGAAATGAGTCTTGACTAATAAGAAATGATTCTCTATGATTATGTGTGTATGCCACAAAGTTTCATGTTTTAAGTTATGATTATTGGGATTACATTTCACTACTGTGATTTATCCCATGTTATGAAATTATGATCTCTTTTGAAGGTTAAGATTTCCAAAAGATATGTTCTTATGAATATGATGTGATTGATATTTCTTTTTTTTAACCTTACTGAGCATTTGAGCTCACCCTTTTATGTTTTCACTTCCCCAGGATATAAAGAAAGGTTGTAGGTAAGAAAAAAAAGGAAGATCTTTATGGGAGATGTTGAAGATCTTTCACCATGATTAGAAGACTACGTTCCGAGTTTCCAAAGACACTAAACTATTATGGTCCTTGTGTGTGTGTGTTTGTTATATACTAAGTATTCCACATAAGTAATGTAATGTCCATGTACGTCAAGCATCGGGTCTCTACAGTTGGTATCAAAGGAAAGGTTTAGTAAACCTTTTCAAACTAGGATGTGAGATCTTTAGTGAGATCCCTAGAGATATTTCTATGGTATGTATAGAGATGTACCTAAGGTTAAGTATAAGTATAGGTTATAGTCCTAGAATTGCGCTAACGATATTAGAATTAAACCTACGATGTTAGATATTGAAGGTACTCCCCCTTTATTATATTGTTTTCCCTAGCATGATTTTTGCCTCTCACACTATTCATTTTGGGTTTTAGATGATGGATAGAACCCGAATGAACCGTGTTGATCAATGCAATGGACAATGCAATGATTGTCCTCCTGAACAAACAAATGTTATGGGAGATGGAGTGAAAAATCTTATTGCTATACTTACACAAGCTATGAATCATTATGGACTTCCAAATGAGCAGAGAAGGGAACAATATTCTATTGAGTCCTTCATGAGGCAACGTCCACCTTCTTTCAGTGGGTCTTCTGATCCACTTGTTGCTGAACAATGGATCAGTACCACTGAAAAGATATTTTCAGTTCTTCAATGTTCTGAACATGATAAAGTCATCTTATCAGTATATCGTTTGGAAGGTGAAGCTGATCAATAGTGGAATCTTATCAAGAATATAAGGCAAAGAGATGAAATTGAGTCCATGGAATGGGACGAGTTCAGGAACATATTTTTCAATAAGTACTTCTCTTGTATTCTTCAAACAAAGATGGAGAAAGAGTTTCTAGAACTAAAGAAAAAGGATGATGAATCTGTTGGTATATATGAAGCGAATTTTACAAGGCTTGTAAGGTATGCATCTGGATTTATCATCCAACATGAAAGTAATGTTGATCGATTCTTCATTGTCTTAAAACCAAATCTTCGAAGGGAGTTAGCTATAAGAGACATCAGTAGCTATGAAGAAATTGTGTGTTGTGCTATCAAGGTAGAAATGGAAGTTGGTGTTACTTATCAATCTCATAGTTTTGACAAGAAACGAAAGATGGAGTTCAAGGAGAAATCTCAGAATAATGGTGAAAAGTAGATCAATGTTTCCTTATGCTCAATGTGTGGAAAGAAGCATGGTGGATATTGTCTTAAAGGGACAAGTAAATGTTTCAAATGTGGAAAGAAAGGTCATCGGAAATTTGAATGCCGCAATGATGGGAAGAAGATGTCTAATGATGCAAAGAAAGGAAGGGATACACAGAATGAACCTACTACACATCAATGCTTCAAGTGCAAGGAAATGGGGCATTATACTAATAAATTCCCTAATCCAAGGGTTAGTGATGATCGACATGAGCAACCACTTAAGGCAAAGGACAAAGGGAAGTCACATGCGATCACCATTGACGATGTTGAATATGACAACAATGTGGTGGAATGATTAAGTGTTTATGTAATGGGATTCTAAAATAATGTTGTATATAGTATCATGGAATATTGGAATATTTATGTATTGGTCTATTATGGTTTTCAATAATTATATGGTACTGGTAACCATAAAAAGTGATTGAGATATTTTTGGAAAAAAGATGATATGCCCATAATGAAGGGATAAGGAAAAAATGAAATGTTTGACAGTATTCATAAGCTCCTGACAAATATAAGGAAATAGTTAAATCATGGTTTGAGGTTTTGGTATGTGAAAAGAGTTAACTTTTGATAGCCCTCATGTTTTCACTAAGATTCAATGGGTATTAATTTTTCAATAGAATACATGATTAAGGCCTTCGAATGTTTGGAATGTGACCAAAAAGACATATCTCATGATATATGGGGATCAACGATGGTATTAACATGCTTGTTATATGAACTCTTTGGTAATCGTTTTCACTGTAATATTGGACAACATTATTTTGGATAAGCCTAAATATTGGAATGGATTATGTTGGACATAAGTTAGTATTGTCTAAGGATAGAACTTTTTTTCAATATTATTGATGGGATGTTATAGTAATGTAGTTTTAGAAAAAGGACAACCTGCAGGATGGGCGACATCCCATCGCGTCGGACAAGGCTGTGGGAATCGAACCCACAACCGAAATGCGACTAGCCTTTATCGCTTACCACTGGACTACAGGAAGTCCCTGGTTAGTAGAAACTATTTTTATTTTATTAAGCGGTATCATATATGAAGTATAAGTTCATTTTTGGAACCATATACGATTAATCTAACCATATGATGGACTTATAACTTTTCCTAACCTTTTGTTTGAAACAGATGGAATGACCAATCATTCTATCACATTATCTGCTAACACAATGAAAAATTGAACTTCATTTCTTTAAGGGATGAAGTGGAAATTGTTCAATTCACGAACAAGAGTGAGATTGTACCAAAATCATGTAAGTATTTCTTTTAATTCATCAACTTTAGGGAAATGATCTTGAAAAACAAAAATGTTGTCCTAGTGCCCTTATATCCGATAAATCAGATGGTACCCTAGATCATCACAAATTTATGGCTTTGTGATTGTTGTATTTTTCATAGCCATGTTCTCTACCACTATCCATCAGAACATGACAGTTAGATTTCTCTTCTATATCCATATTTTCACCTATGTTCTTCTATGTGGAAACCCATTGAATAGTTTATTTGGGTAACCGTTACATTTCATACTTTTGTTTTTAAAGATTGGTTTTGGTATTCCTTTTTACGATGTGGGTTTCTATTAAAGAAACTTTTGAGTAGTAAACCATTTGTATCCTCGACAAATTTTGAGGGCGAAATTCATTTTAAGGGGGGTAGAATGTAACACCCCAAGATTTTATGAAAAATATTCTTTTTAATTTCATGTCTTGTGTTGTATGCTACACCAAAAGGGGATTTCACAACACGCATCCTTAACTTTCCTTGCATTACACGCAATCGCGACCTTCCTCGATAGTGTGTGTAGTATGCAATACCGAGTTTCACCAAACAACGATATGCTATTAAAATATTATTAAAAACTAGCCCTTATGAATAGTAATAACCACTTTTTGAAATTTTGTAAATTTTATTTTTCAAAATGGATTGCATTTTTGGATTCAGAATATCGAAATTAGCTTAAGGTGAAATTTTGGTACTTTTCGGATAACTTTCATTTTCTGATGAATAGTGAAAATTACTAAATTTTAATTAAAAACAACTATTTTAATCAAAATAATTAATAGTGATAAATTATTAATTTTAGTGGTTTTAAAGTATATTTAGAATATATTTTTACAATTTAATAAAATTTTGGTCATTGGATGTAATTTCACATTTAAACCAGACATAAACAAGTGTCAATATTTTGATAGTTATTATCTCTTAAAAACACGCTATTTGTTTTGACGACGGGAATTAATTTTTAAATTAATTAATGTAACTGATATGTTTTGAATTTGGTAAAATAGACATCATTTTTGAATTCATAATATCAAATATAGCTTAGGCCTAATTTTTTGTATTTTTTTGGAAACGTTCATTTTTTGATGAATAGTGAAACCACTAAGTGGTAGTTAAAAAACTGAATTTGTCATAAAACTTAATTTTACCGCTTCTGTGAGTGGAATTACGAAAATCCGAGAGACACGGTTAATTTCAAGGACTAAAATGTGGTTCAATGAGATGAAAATAATTTTTGGTGAATAGTACCTTTTGACTTTTTTTTACCGCGGTTAATAGAAAATAGGGTAATTAAGGGTAAAAATGATATTATTATTACCCTAACACATGTTCTAATTCTATTGGATAAGTTTAATTCGACCAAAAACAACCTTAGGAATAAAATATGACCATTTAAGCCCACTTGGATTAGATTTGGATATTTATTATTAATTTACTTAAAGAAGGGTTAAAATAGTTTAAATCAAAGTTTAATAAGTAAATCATTATCAATTTAGGGTAATACATAAGATAAATTCGTCTATAAATATTCATTAGAAAGATAAATATATTTCCTACATAATGATATTTTATTTTTAATTTTTAAACATTAAATAATTTAATTTATTTGTGACACAACGATGATGCAGTAATTATGTTACTAATGAAATATTGACATAATTGATGTTATAAATACCCAAATAAATGTAATTTGAGACTTTTTATGAATTCCACTAATCTTCTAGGTTAATATGACATGTTAGTATTTATTGTATCAACTTTGTTCGAACTAATCATTCTGTTATGATTCTTACAAATATCAATTACCAAATAGTGTCAAAATTGACATAAAATAGTTTTTAAAACAAATATTATATTATTAATTGTTACTTTATTCTTAAAAATCTAAGGTTCGGCAAAATGACTTATATAAGGTTATATATATTAATAATAAACAACTGGGGGTTTTTTTGTCTTCTTATAGAAATTTTATTAACCTTATAGTGTAATAACACAAGAAGACACGGTAAAAATAAAATTATTTAACTTAATGTTAAATCTAAATGATAAGGTTAAAATAGGAACCTAAACTTGTATAAATTCTATTGGATGAGAGTATATCTATCCATCCCCACCTTAGCTTCGAAATAAATCAATTTGGAGCTATTTAAAACCGAATATGACTATATAATAAAATAATAGTTTTAGTTTTCCAAAGGAGCCCCTCTCCTCCCTCATAAAAGGGCACCTCCTCCGTATCTTCCTCACACCACTTTGAGCCATCAAGATCGGCCAAACCATGCCAATTTATTCTCTCTACTTCCCTAGAGACATCCTAGAGGTTCTGGTCTTCTTCAAATACCAAGTTTAGTGCCCTAAAAGGAGGTCTCAATGAAGCGCTTCAAAGAAGAGGTAATGCCCGTTACTGATACCGTCTCCACGCCGTGGTGTAATCTATTTTCCACCACCACCTTACTTGGATGGGTATAATGGTGTAAATAATAACTATATATGATTATTTTAATTTGATATTGATTCTGAGATAGTATACATACACTCCAATACAGTCCCACGTTCATGAGAACGATATCATCGCCCGTGCTTACGTACGGACTACTGTCTCCACGACGCGATGAGATTCATTCTCCACGTTTACCATTCATGAGTGATTATAAAGTATATATAATTAGTAATATTGAAATATATGACATAATAATACTGGATTTATGTGTATATATATTTATTTCATCTACTTAATTCCATTCAACTCAATAAGGAAACGAAAACATCGTTCATGCGTACGTACGGCCTACCGTCTCCATGAACAGTGTATTTCCTTCCATTTACTGATCTATTATATATATGTATATTCTGAATACATATTATATATAAATCATGTTTTACATTCTAGATTTTAGTAATCATGATCTAAGTAATTATATGAATAATTACAAGTTAAAACACGAATGACAAATGAGACGATTTTACCCAAAACGCTCTTTAACATGGAATTTACAAAAGAACTGGTAATATAAAGTCATAAGTGAACCATATATGATATCATAACAATGATTATGATTATAAAATAATTCAATGACATTATTTAAATCATTATACAGGAGGTTCGGACACTTACGAAGCAAATTGGACCTAAGGTAAGGGAAATATCATAATCTCATTTTTATCCGAGATTGTTTATACTTTGGAATTTACTGGGGTGCATTTTATCATCCACATCCATGTTTCCTCAATATGTAATATTTACATCATTATACAGTAGTTTATATCGAATTTTACCCTTTGGTGAGTTTTTAGTAAAAGATATGAAAGGAATCTTTTGTCGTTTTTCGTAAGAGGTACTTTTTGACTATTCCAACAAAAGTATGAGAAGAATGTTTTTTTAACTTATACTGCATGAATGGATTTTTAAAACATTATTTCCAAGAATATTCCTTTACAATTTTTCATGTTTATTTTTAATCAACTTCTTTTAGTTTAGAATTGTATGACATGTTATGAAAGGAAAAGTGTTTTTGAAGAAGAAAGGATATTTTCCTCAAGAATGGAGTTCAAGTGTTTTATCAGAATTATTTTCCATCTAAGATAATAAAGGGTTCTATTTCTATCCCTATTATTACATTGATTTGACTATGTTGTGATGTAATTATTTTTATGAATTCCTTTATCTTATATGAATTTTTTATGATGTCATGATGTTTAAGATTCCCATTTTTATTACATGGGTTATGCTACGATGTATGGTTTATGATTTTGTGGCACACATAAGAATGGTATAATTATGAGATGGGTGGAACCTATATCTTCCTCCAATTCATTGGGTAAATATTTTATATCTCATGAGATAGTCATGGATGTAACGGTAGTTTATACCGGTCAAGTGAAACAGGACTGAAACGAGGAATGAACTCGGTTAAGAAAGGGACTTTGTCCACTAAGATAGTCTTGGCAATGACTCTTGACTAATAAGAAATTATTCTCTATGATTATGTGTGTATGCCACAAAGTTTCATGTTTTATGTTATGATTATTGAGATTACATTTCACTACTATGATTTATCCCATGTTATGAAATTATGATCTCTTTTACAGGTTAAGATTTGAAAAAGATTTGTTCTTATGAATATGATGTGATTGATATTTCTTTTTTTACCCTTACTGAGCATTTGATCTCACCCTTTTATGTTTTCTTTTCCCCAGGATATAAATAAAGGTTTTAGGTAAGAAAAAAAGGTAAGATCTTTATGGGATATGTTGAAGATCTTTCACCATGAGTAGAATATTACGTTCCGAGTTTCCAAAGACACTAAACTATTACGGTCCTTGTGTGTGTGTTTTTGTTATGTACTAAGTATTCCGAAAAAGTAATGTAATGTCCATGTACGTCAAGCTTCGTGTCTCTACATATATCATAATATATCATCATTATAAGTATAATCATAAACAATCTCGATAATGATGATATTGTAATATAAAAATCTTACCACTTAGTTAACTTTAAAATGTATGCCCCATAGTGGATTAAAATTAAATAAAACCTAAAATATCATTAGTATAAATATATTATTTATATTACATGTTAAATGGACTGTAGATATACCTCATAAAATATTATAGATGCATACCACAACCTATGTCTCAAAGAATGAAAATTGTGACAACAATCCCTTACCTCTTTGGAAACTTTTCACTATAAATCCCATGAAAGAGAGATACTCAAATGGATGTGTAAATCAAAATAATTTTTATGATAATAATCACAATATAAATTCAAGGTAAATATATATACCACATAAATTTAATAGGTGTGGAATATGATATGTGTCTCACCAAAGTAAATAGTGAGATTAAAATCCCCTGCCTTATGTTCTGACTTTTGTTGTACTCATTAAAACCTCCTATATAATAAATATAATTATATTATACATCTATCAAAGAACCATATTAATTTATATATCATGTAAAATAAGATTTTATTATGACCTTTTATTTCAAAAATTTTATCCATTCTATGTTAAAGTTACATTTCGGGAAATAACTACTTTTTTTGTATATGTTTTGTTTTAATATATTATTGGGCCGATTACTTGGATCATGGTTCTATAATCTCAAAAATTATAATCATGAAATAAATATAATATATATTAAGTATATATTTATTTATATTAATCCATAAAATTTATATAAGGAAAATGAAATATGTTGTTCACGGAGACAGTAGTGGGTACATACACATGAGAAATATTATCATATTCCCAAATTATTGAATTCATGGAGTTATAGGCGATATAAAATTTCTATAATCATAATAATGTCACAAATATTATATATATCATATATTAAAATAATAAATTCATCACTATGTCTAACTTCTAGGGATGGTAATGGGGAAATTAATGAAATTAGTTCGTGAGGCGGTAGTCGTCTGTACACTCAAACAATAATTCCGCAACCAAATTAATTGATGTAGATATGATTTCATGTCATTTACATAACAGAAAAAATATAATTATATTTTATATACCAATAATATTATATAATCATGTTATAATAATAATTTAATAAGGTTTATATTAAAATAAAATAAAGATACATGTTGAAGAACATTACCTCTTCTTTTGGAATTCTTCTTAGGTTTGATATATACCCTTCTAATGTTACATTTCTACATAAATAATTCTTATTTGATGAGGGGATTGAATTTTGAAATTTATTTGGTAAAGCATGTGGCTAAGCCAAGAGATTTTGTAATATTATTCTAGTGTAATCTGCATGATTGATATATGGTCTGATAAATTATGCATATTAACCCTTCAAGCTTAAAAATTCACATTAAAGTAGTTTTCCTCTTTTCCCATCTTTTATTTTATTGTGAGAAACCACCCTAATTTATTTACTAGTTTTTTCTGATGACCAAAAAACATGATCAAAGGTTATTATCCTACCCTTTATCTATTATTTAGGTCTCTCCAATACAGATTTTAGACATATTTTCTAGGAAAGACTCCAGTCTTCTATTTTTAATCCCCTCTCATTTTCCCTACACCCATTTTCCCTTAGATTTATCTTCTCTCATGAATCATAGTAGTTGTGTTTTCTAAAAAATATTGTATCATTTTATCTTAATTTGGGTTAGTGGGTTTCTATAGCATGACGATAGATTTACCTTTTTAGTTTTGATTCTAGCATTGAAGCCATTATGTTATGACTTGATTCCACATGTTTCAGGTATGATATTTTTTGTTGTCCACTAATTGTAATTTCATCATGTTTTTTATATTTTATAAATAAAATGGTTTCAAATTATTCATATATGTTATAACCATGGTAGGTTTAAAAAGGTGATTTATCTTTTTCTACACATGGTATAAAGGAGGGTTAATGGGTTTTTAGTGTCGTAACTATTGTATTGAGTGAAAAGACTTTTTTATGATGTATAAAAGGATTATTTAAAATTTATTTGATAATAAATGGTATTTGAACCCATTTGGGTCTTGTAAATGGTTATAGTGTGACTCTTTAAAAAATATAAAGGAAGAGGTGATTAGGGGTTTCAAATGGATTCAAGTGGAACGATAATATTTCCTAAATGACACTAAGTGTGAGATATTAGAAGATCCACATATAAAATCAATCAAGAGATAAACCTCATTCTCTAGGGGAATATTTGGTTGTTCATCCATGAATACACCAATATGTTCTCATATAACAGGAATTCCTTTAATACTAACTTCCTCATTATTAATTTTAGCTGTAAATCCTTTATTTCAAAGTATTGGAACTGATATTATTGAATATTCATATAAGGGATGTTAATACTTATTTTAATACATTTGAATAAGGTAATATAGGATCTAAAATTTTATATCCTTCTCTCTATAATTTATATGGGATCTATGTATGGATAGACAACCCATATCAATAATATATAAAATTATTCCAAGGAGAGAACAATTACATATGTAGGAAAATTATCTTGTAAATTTTGAATAGTGTGTATTTTTATGTCTTACATATGACCATCATAAATCCATGTGATTTCATTGATTGTTAAATAAAAAATTATTATGGTGATGATTTGATATTTTTTTTAAACATCTATGATATAAAAGAATGTGATGAACTAAAATCTAATAAGGCATTTCTAGATCTATAATAATGGGTAATCTAACCTTACATCACATAATTGTCATGATCCAACTTAGTTATTGTGATTGGGTATACTCTCCCTTATTCTTTAGGATTGGACGGTTTATAGGGCACATTCTCTCCATTATCTATATGTTTAGAGAAATAATTCATAGAATTCCAAAACCCTTTTCATTTGAACATTGATGAGTGGGAAAAGAATTATCAGTGACCCTCTTTAATTTCATTAGATTTTTTTCATTTTTTCAGCATTTGAGAACATAATAGTGATCTATAATATATATAAAACGTCTCCATAGACCTCTTAGTCAATTTACTAGGTGTTTATTCCCATATTTTTTCATAAATTATGTTTTATCTTTTTTAATTCAGGTTATTTTTCAATTGAGTTCCCCTAATAATCCATCTTATATTTCTTGTCTATGTCATATTCAGAGTCTTCATCTTCTATATCTACCTTATGTACACATTGGGTATTCTATTAATAGTTATCAAATTCTATAATATATATTTCCATTTAAAAAATTGTTTAATTCCTCTAAAAAATCATTAAATTGTACTAACAGGATCTGTAATAGATATAAATTCATTCCTTTCCAATCTTATTATGTTTTCTCTTTGTATTCCAAGGTACCCATCATCCATTTATTTCAATTACATGAATTCTCTCTAATTATTATTGTGAAGGGTTTGAAGAAAATAATTGGTGAACTAATATTTATTTTACTCTTTCCACACCATAACTCTACTTACTCATTCTTCAATTTATTCTAAATTAATGTACACCATTTTTTGGCCTCACCTTCAAATAAGTAGGTAGTCATAACAATATTATAATGTTCAAATAACTCGAGAATGAAAAATATCATTAATATCACACTGATCCATTACTTAGAAATAAGTGGATCATAACATCCCCTAAAGGTGGTTGAATGTTTCTATAGAAAATAAATTAATGACATATGTTTCATCCTTGGTATGTTTGGGATATTATTGTGATTTATGTTATTATTCATAGTTTATGGGAGTTGGGTCAAAACTTCCAAGAGGTTTTGTAGTCAATACCAAATTCTATTTGGTTATTAATCTGGTCTTTCATCACATTTTCCCTCACACCCATTTTTAATTTCATTCATTCAAGTTCTATTCATCTCTAAAACAAAAATAGGTGGAAATGGGTGATGTAAATTTAACTTCATATGAGAATTATCAAAAGAAATTACATAAAATGGATTCAACATTAAAACCATTTACCATTTTTTCATCATCGGGTCACCTTACAATTCCTTTAGATAAACTTCTATCATTCCTATATCAACCTATATTACATTATGATATGTTTTTACATACTAATCAACTATATCAATCAAAGTAACTAGAAAATAAATCCTTTATAGTAGTTCTTATATTATATATTATCAACAAAAAAATATCCTTCTAGAGTGTCAAACTAGGTGTGTAGTCTGAGCCCCACTCATCATGCATCAAAGTGACGATCAATTAAATTCTCAAACATAGATTTTTATGGTAATTACCTAAGGTACATCTGTATCATAACCATATCTACTTTTCGGTATCATAATAGGGATAAATCTGTATCCAAAACCACATACTCATGAATTTACCAATATTTTAGGATAACACCATATACTTAGGTTCCTTTATATGGGTTTTAATAAGGTTATCTAATCCTAAATTGTAACACCCCAAACCTAGATTCCCAGAGTCGGTGCATTATTTTAATACAATTGGCATGATTACAAGGAATCATGTCCTGAAATACCGATCATTTTAGCAGTCTTGGAAAATACATTACACACATGGACGTTACATTAATCTTTACAACATACAACACACACAAAATTATTTGAGAATGTCATTGTTCCCTTAGCTTAACCCTGCATCTTAAACATAAAACACTTATTGGGATCTTGGGAAAATAAAACATAAGAAAGGGGTGAGCTTAGATGCTCTATAATGGTAAATAATTTAGTGGAGGCTATAAACATTTAATGCAAGATGTGTAATAAAAACAAAATCCCTTTAAAAATAAAATTGAACATAATATGGAAAAAATAAATCAAATATTACCATATTTACATGCACGTAGATAATATACTATTCAAATTATCACATGTAATAACTAATTTTATAATGAGGGAATGTATAGTACCAGACTATAATTTTTGTGTCAAGGCCTCATGCTTGGACGTATATGCTAACTGTAACCGGACCCAAACCCGGAGAGCCTCTATAACCGAACTTCATCTCAGATAGCCTCTGTAACTGGACTCCATCCCAAAGATCCTATGTAATCGGACTCCAACCCAGAGGGCCTCTGTAACCATACTCCAACCTGGAGGGTCTGCTGTAACCAGATCCCAACTCAGAGGGCTTAATTTTACCGGTTCCAAACTCGTAACATAGTAGTCCAACACATTCATCATAAGAAGAGGTTAAAATAATAAATAAACATTTGTATTAAAACTAGCATACGAAGTGTCAATACATTAACCATAAACCATGAATGGCATAAAAATAACTCATCCATAGTCAAAGATATCACAAAACCTAAAATACAATATGGAATATTTGTATCATAATAAATCAACTTCAAACAAGTGTAAAATTTATCAAAGGATATTGACAAAGATGAAATCAAAACTATTTGAGAGAAATATCTCTTTCTATTTTGAAATAATTTAAGAGTAACATAATTATAACAAAAACATTTATTTTGAAAATATTCTTATAATATTTTAAGGGAAGCATCATTGAATTTATAATGGCAGAAAATAACTGCACCCTCTGTATAAGTTAAAAAACATTCTTACCTTAATTTTGTCGAAAAGGTAATAAAGTACATTGTTTGGAAAACGACAGAAAGATTCCTTTAAAAAAACTATAAGGTCAAATAAGGTTATAAATTAATTTAAACCATTGTCTATTAAATAGTAAAATTGTTTTGAAATAAATTTTTAAGAAACATGGATGTGGATGATAAAGAGGTCCTAGAAGATAATTACATATAAACTTCCCCAGATAATGAAGAGAATGTAAAATTAACCCTTACCTTGGACTTTTCCATGGTAGAGGGTATGTTAACCTCTGGTATTACAGTTAAATTGTTGTTATTAAATTATACAAGAACCATATATATAATTATGATATCATATATGATCTTCTAATAATGCTTTGTTAATGACATTTTAGTACTATCATCGTTTATGGTGTTAACTGATTTGTTTTCCTTTATATTAATTGTTATGTGAGTCATGTTTGTTATGGATGGGATGTTTCATATTCATATACAAAATTATATCAAGTATTTAAACATTATTTTTAATCATCAAATGAAAATTAGTCTTGAATGGTTACGATGGGGAATAAATCTCATCGCGTTTGTGGAGACGGTAATCTGTACGTATGCAGGAGCGACAATATCATTCTATTGATATTAAAATTGTATATAATTGGATGTTATATCATATATAAAGAATAATTATCATGTTATATTTATTATATAAATCAATTATACATCATTATTATACCCATACAAATAATAATGTATTGAATAACGACTACACCATGACGTGGAGACGGTAAGCCGTACGTACGCACGTATGGTGACATATCATTCAAAGGATGGATAGAATAATTAATATGGTTGTAACATATTTATAATAATGTCAAAATATATAGAATAGACTAGGGTTATTATTTTAGAATAGAAACAATATGTAAAGAAGTAGTGGAAGAAGAAAAGTACTTGAAAGAGGTGATAACATATTTACCTCTTCTTCAGGTTATTCCTTTTGATTTGATCAAAAAATTTCCTTAGGTTGTCATTATAACTAAATTAAGGCCTCTTTATGAAGGGAGTATAGTTTCGAGGATATTTTGTCCGGGCTTGGCTGAGAAAAATGGATTTGAAGGTGTGAATTTGAGAGAAAGGGGAGTTCCCTTTTAGAATAGGGGTGAGGGGCACCTTAGGAATAGATTGAAATATTATTTTATAATAAAATTATTTTAGGTTTATAATGGCTCCAAAATAATTTATTTCAAGTATAAGGTGGGGATGGGTCGAAAAATACTCAACCAATAGGTTTTAGACCAGTTTGGGTCACTATATTAACCTCATCTTTCATATTTAACTCTTAGTTAATTAGTTTAAAATTCACCAGGTATCTTTGTATTTTTATATTATATCATTAATAAACATACTATAAACATCCAAGAGAAACTCAAGTTGTTAATTAATGACATATATAATATTATTTAAGAATATTGGATGAACCTTATATTTTTAGGAAAAGAATCTCAATTAATAATATAATATTTGTTTGTAAAACTCTTTTTTGAACATTTTGACACTATTTGCTATTTTGTTTTTGTTAAACTTATAATAGAATTATTAATTCAAAATAAAATAATTTAATAATCCCTAACATGTCATATAAACCTAGAAAATTTTTTTAATTCATAAAAATTCTCAAATTACATTTATTTGGATATTTATAGTATCAGTTATTTTAATATTTCATTAACAAGGTAATTACTGCATCATCATTGTGTCATAAATAAATTATATTATTTCAGGTCAAAAAATTTAAATAAAATAAAATTATTTAGGAAATATATTTATCTTTCCAATTAATATTTATAGTAAAAAATATGACTTATATAACCTCAATTACAAATTAATTTTCTAAAAGATATTTGTTTCTGCCATGTTTGCCTTTACTTTATGTCAATTAAAATAAAGTCACAGTATCACTCATAAGTAGCTCCACGAGTTCCTATAATAGACCCATGGATTCCCAAGGTCGTCCATTACAAATACAATAAGGTTATGACAAGTTTTAATGCAATTTTTTATTATTATAATATTCTTTTTACATTGAATTACCCTATTTACCTTTAACGGCGGTAAATAAAAGGCAAAATTTACTATTCACCAAAAATTATTTTCATCTTATTGAACAAAATTTTACATACTGATATCAACCATGTATCTCAGATTTTTTAAATTTAATTCACATAATTTGTAAAATTAAGTTTTATGCAAATTTTAAAATGCTCTTAAGAGGTGCGTAAAAGATGGTAAAAAGTTCGATAAAATTTGTATATATCTAAAATTATTATAAACTGACTCCAATGAATTACATTTAACTTATATATGTATTATGTATCTATTTTTACCTAAAATAAATTTAAATAAAATAAATAAATATTTAAATAAAAAGTCAATTTGAAACAATAATTAAGTGTTTTTCACTATTCATAAAAAATTGAGGGTTTTCGGAAAAATACCAATAATTCACACTAAGTTAATTTTGATATTTTGAAATAAAAATTTAATTCTATTTTAAAAATTTAAAGACATATAAGTTTAATTGATTAATTTAAAATTAATTCTCGTTATCAAAACAAAAAGAGTATTCTTAAGTAATAATAACTATCAAATCATTGACACTTGTATATGTCCAATTTAAAAGTTATATTACTTAAAATTACCATAATTGGATTAAATGGTAAAAATATAATCTAATTATACTTACAAACCATTAAAATTTATAATTCGAAACTATAAATTATATTGATTTAAAAATGTTTTCAGTTAAAATATAGTATTTTTCACAATTCACCCAAATATGAAAGTTATCAGAAAAACACCAAAAATTTATTGAAACTAAATTATAATGTACCAATTCTAAAGAAGAAGTTTATTTTGTCAAATTGAATATATAAAAGTTTCAAATATTGGATTTAAATAGGGTTCTCTATTAAAAGGTGGTAAAATTTCATTTTTTGAAAAATACTTATTTTATCTCAAAACAAATGAATTTTTCTTACATTATATATAAAAAACTCATAATATGGATTCTAAAATTATAAGGATTATATAAAGTTCAAAATTCAATTAATACTATTCATAACCGATTTTGAATGGCTAGTTTGGTAAGTTGTGGTGTGCTTGAACTCAATGTTGCGTGTAGTGCAAGTTATAGAATTACATTGATGAAATAATGTACTATGAAAGCATGAGGTGTTACATTATTCCCTCCTTAAATAAATTGCATCCTCATAATTTGAAATTGTTCTTCGAAAATAAAATCATGAAAATAGAAAATACCGTAGTGGGAAAACCCACATCGGAACTTGGGTTAATAAAATTTAGTATTAATAAGAGGAAAAGGGGAATTAAAAAGTCACCACCAAATTATGATATCGATTAAAAGAACATGGGGGAAATTAGAGACACATAATTGGAGCAAAACATAAATATTTATGTGGAGTGATTGAGGTCATCATTCAAAAAAAAATTAGAATTGAGGGCCTCAAAGACATCAATCTATGACGATTTAGGATATCATCACTTCAAAAAAACATAAGGTATTAGGATAACACAATTTTAGTTTTAAGATCCCTTACCTAAAGTTTAAGAATTCATTTATTCATAGAATAATAGAATAAAAAAATATATACATGACAAGTAGAGTTCAATCATTTAACTAATTTCTATGACATACTCATCTTTCACTCTAAAAGATTATAGAAATTAAAAAAATATTCTATTTTTCCTATTCGTATGGGGTTCCAAAAAATGAATTTATAATTCAGATACTAAACCTTTTAAAAATACTACATTATTCAATCCAGGACATCACATGGGCCAGTGGTAGGTTGTACACCCTTGTCACCCTTCGGTTTCAGGTTCTAGTCTTGTGGCCTTGCTGGACGTGATTGGTTGCCACCCGACCTCTGGGTTTTACTTTGTATGGAAATCCAAAAAATAATCCCAAACTAGAATTATCCAAAATAAATCTGTCCAAACTCACAGTCCAAAATTTATAATGAAGGTAAACACAATTAAGATCCTTTTTTCCACGTAATAACATATGGAAACCTTCATCATGTATTCTTTTAAAACACATCAACATCTTGAATTACCATAAAACCTTATTGATTACATTCATGCTCACTTATTCCTTATAGAATATTGGATACACTCTTTCTATCCAAAAATGTTGTAAACTCCAACAATTTTGGAATATAAAAATCATTAATCAGTTTCAAGGTAGTCAAGAATATCCAATATAATTTATCAAAATCAATCATGTATTATTTCAAAATCACTACCTCCGTATCAGAACAATATTATTGTTTATCTTTCTCTCAACCATATTTTTTCCAAAAATTTAACCTTCTATTGTGTCACTTTTCATGGTTCCACACAATCTCAAGTCCTTAATGAAATAGTACTGTATTACAATCCTTATATACTCTGTAATTCTTATGACATGTACATCATTAATACAACACTCAAATGACACATTACATTAATAATAATTTTTGAAATCTAATCATTACTCTTCATGTTCGGTAGTATCATAACTTTGTTATTATCCAATAGAATCATTTGACGTATACTCTGATGATTTGGACATTGATTCTTTTAGTGTCCCAACTTTTTGTAGATGAAGCATTGCATATTTGAAACTTTTTTCTTACACTAACAATCACGTACTTAGTGTCCTTTTTCTTCACCCTTATAAAAAACTCTCATTCCCTTCAAGAATTTACCAATGTGATTCTTTCCAAAATTATCACATATGGGAAAATCCTTCTTTTCCCTCTTCCCCTTATCCATCTTTCTCTCTTACATCCTTTTCTTCTCTTGCTTCCCTCCAAATCCATAGTAATCAATGAATTATTTTCTTATCTTATTAACACAAGATACTCTTTCATCGTATGTTGAGAATACATGGGAGATTATTTACCTTCTAAATGTGGGCTTAATACCGTGAAAGATATGATCCTTCATACTCTTTGGATAATACGTATTCTTGGAGTTCACATTCCTTATATTGGGTGCCATTTCAATACAATGGCAAACACTAGGTCAGTTTATGAATTGCAATGAATAATTCCAAACTTGTAACATACATAATGTAAATTGAACAGTTTGTGGATATAATCCATAATCATAAATATATTTTCTTTGAGAAGGTATATACACATATATCCTTCATAATTGTTTGCAAATAAAATGAGAATTATCCTACACATATCCCCCGAGAGTTTCGTAACCCAGAGTGCAGCAAGACCCATTATCGTGCACCAGTTCCCATTTGATTCTATCTCAATATGGTGTTTTCGGGTTTTCCCCCTAGGTACATCTGTGCCAGAGCCACCTCTACCCGCTCATATCCAAACAGGGATGTATTTTCTTAGAAAACTCACAAAATCTCTACATTACCAAAATTCTAAAAAGTTCTTCTATTCTAATCCTCAATGTCTATCTTAGGGTAACATGATTAAATCAGAGTTTATCTAAATCTAGTTTCCAAGGGTACTCCTAAACATCCTCTCATACTAACTGTAACTCCCTGACCTTAGATTCTCAGAGATGGTGAATTATTTTAATACATTGGCATGAATACAAGGAATCATGTCCTGAAGGACCGATTATTTTAGAAATCTTGGAAAATATATTACATACATGAATGTTACATTACACTTTCCAACAAACAACACAAAATAATCATTTGATAATTCCATTGTTCCTTTAGCTTAACCCTGCATCTTAAACATAAAACACTTCATGGGATCCTGGGAAAATAAAAAATAAGAAATGGATGAGCTCAGATTCTCAGTAATGGTAAATAATTTAGTAGAATATATAAACATTTAAGGTATGATGTGTAATAAAAACAACATCCTTTTAAACATAAACGTGACCATAATATGGAAAAAATAAATAAAAAATTATCATATTAACATGGACATGTATATTATACTAGTCAAATAATCACCTGTAGTAACTAATTTTATAATCATGGAATGTATAGTACTGGACTTTAATTTCTATTTCAAGGCCTCATGCCAGGACCTATGGGATAACTGTAACTGAACCCAAACCCGGAGAGCCTCGGTAACCGAACTCCATCCCAGAGAGCCTATGTACCCGGACTCCAACCTAGAGAGCCTCTGTTACCAGACTCCAACCCGGAGGGCCTCTGTAACAGAACCCTAACCTGGAGGGTCTCCTCAAACCAGACCCCAACCCAGAGGGCTTACTTTTATCAATCCCCAACCCAGAACATACTAGTCCAACACATTCATCATAAGAAGAGGTTGAAATATAAAATAAACATTCATATTAAAACAAGAATATGAAATGTCAATACATTAAACATAAAACATGAATGGCATAAAAATAACTCATCCATAGTAAAATATATCACAAAACCTTAAATACAATATGTATGACTTGTATCATAATAAATAATCTTCAAACAAGTGTAAATTTTATCAAAGGATGTTGACATAGATGAAATCAAAACTATTTGAGAGAAATATCTCATTCTATTTTGAAATCATTTCAGAGTTACATAATTATAAAGAAAAAATTTATTTTGAAAATATTCTTATAATATTGTAAGGGAATATTCAACAATTATATAATGGAGGAAAATAACTACACCTGTCGTATTAGTTAAAAAACATTCTTACCTTAATTGTGTCGAAAAGGTCATAAAGTACCTTGTTTGGAAAATGACAGAAAGATTCTTTAAAAAATATATAAGGAAAAAAGGGTATAAATGAATTTAAACCATTTCCTATTAAATATTTAAAATTTTTTGAAATACATTTTTAAAAAACATGTATGTGGATGATAAAGAGGTCCATGTAGATAATTACGTATAAACAACCTCGGATAATGAAGAGAATGTGAAATTAACTCTTACCTTGCACTTTTCGTTGGTCAAGGGCACATTAACCTCCAATATAATATTTAAATAATTGTTATTAAATTATACAAGAACCATATACATAATTATGATATCATATATGATTTTCTAATAATTATTTGTTAATGATATTTTAGTATCATCATCGTTTCGGGTGTAAACTGGTTCATTTTCCATTATATTATTTTTTATGTGAGTATTGTTTGTTATGGATGGGATGTTTCATATTCATATATATAATGATATAAAGTCATTAAAATTTATTTTTAATCATCAAATGAAAATTAGTTTTGAATGGTTACGATAGGAAATGAGTCTCAACGTGTTCGTGGAGACGGTAATCCGTACATACGCACGAGCGACAATATAATTATTTTGATATGAAAATCATATATAATTGGATGATATATCATATATATAGAATCATTATCATGATATATTAATTATTTTCATCAATTATACGTCATTATTATACCCATCCAAATAATAATTTATTGAATAACAACTACACCACGATGTGGAGACGGTATGTCGTACGTACGCGCGTATGGTGACATGTCATTCAAAGGATGGATGTAATAATGAATATGGTGGTAAAATATTTATAATAACATAACAGTATATAGAAGATATTGTAGTTATTTTTTTATAATGTAAACAACAAGTAAAGAAGGAGTGGAAGAAGAAAATAACTTGAAAGAGGTGATGAAATATTTACCTCTTATTTGGGTTTTTCATTTTGATTAGATCAAAAGGGCTCCATAGGTTGGGTTTATGACTATATTAATGCCCCTAGGATGACGGGAAGATAGTTAATAGGATATTGGGGTAGGGTTTGTCCGATCCAAATGGCTTTGAAGGTGTGAATTTGGGAGAAGGGGGAGTACCCTTTTATAATAGGGGTGAGAGGTACCTTAGGAAAAGATTGCAATATTATTTTATAATAAAATAATTTTCGGTTTCTAATGGCTCAATAATGATTTAGTTTGATAATAAGGTGGGTATGGGTCAAAAACTACTCATCCAATAGGTTTGAGGTAGGTTTGGGTCACTATATTAACCTCCTCTTTTAGATTTAACTCTTAGTTAATTAGTTTTACATTTACATTGCTTCTTTGTATTTTTATATTATATGGTTAATAAACATACTATAAACATCCAAGATAACCTCAAGTGGTTCATTAATGACATATATTATATTATTTAAGACCTTTGGCCAATCCTTATATTTTTAGGAATACAATATCAATTAATAATATAATATTTGTTTTTTAAAAGTCTTTTATGTCAATTTTGAAAATATTTGATATTTTGTTTTTTTTAATTCATAACAGCATTATTAAATCGAATAAAATTCCTTTAATCAATCCTAACATGTCATATAAACCTATAAAATTAGTTTAATTAATAAAAAGTATCAAATTACATTATTTGGATATTTATATTATCAATTATTTTAATACTTCATTAATAAGGTAATTACTTCTTCATCATTGTGTCATCAATAAATTATATTATTTAATGTCTAAAAAAATATAAATAAAATACAAGTATGTAGGAAATCTTTTTATCTTTCCAATGAATATTTATAGTCGAACATATGACATATATTACCCCATTTAAAATTTATTTACTAAAAGATATTTGTTTATGCCATTTTTTCCTTTACTTTAAGTTAATTAAAATGAAGTGTCATTGTCATTCATTAGTGGCTCTATGAGGTCCTAAAATCAACCCAAGGATTCTAATGTATGTCCATGACTCATACAATATGGTTGGGACATGTGTTAAGGTAATTTTGTATTATTATAATATTCCTTTTACCTTAAATTTCCCTATTTAACATTAACCGCGGTAAATAAAATTCAAAAGTTACTATTCCCCAAAAATTATTTTCTTCTTATTGAAAAAGATTTTACATACTGATATCAACTGTGTCTCTTAGATTTTTGAAATTCAATTCATAGAAGAGGTAAAATTATGTTTTATGCAAATTTGAAAATGCTCCTAGGAGGTGGGTAAAAGACAGTAAAAAGTTTGATAAAATTTTTATATATCTAAAATTATTATAATATGAATACCATGAATTACATTGAACTTATATAGTTATTATATGTCTATCTGGACCTAAAATAAATTTAAATAAAATAAATAATTTTTAAAATAAAAATTCGGTTTTAAACAATAACTCAGTGTTTTTAACTATTAATCAAAAATTGAATGTTTACAAAAAATTCACCCTAAGATAATTTTGATATTCTGAATTCCAAAATGAATTCTATTTTTACAATTTAAAAACATATAAGTTCCATTAATTAATTTAAAATCAATTCCCATTGTCAAAACCAAAAAGTGTATTTTTAAGAAATAATAACAATCAAAAGATTGACACTTGTTTATGTCCAATTTAAAAGTGATATTACTTAAAATGACCATAATTGGATTAAATGCTTAGAATATATTCTAATAATAATTATAAACCTTTAAAATTTTTAATTCGACACTATAAATTATTATTATTAAAAAAGTTATTTTCAGTTAAAATATAGTATTTTTCACTATTCACCAAAATATGAATGTTATCAGAAAAACACCAAACATTTATTGAAACTAAATTCTTATGTCACGATTCTAAATAAGAAGTTTATTTTGTCAAATTTAATATATAAAAGTTTAAAATACTGTATTTAAAAAGGGGTTTCCATTAAAAGGCGATAAAATTGCATTTTTTTAAAAATAATTCTTTTATCTTAAAAAATTGAATTTGTTCTTACATTATGTCTAAGAAACTAATAATATGGATTCTAAAATTATAATTATTATATAAATGTAAAAATTAAATTAATACAATTCATAGCCACTTTTTAACTACTATTTTGGTAAGTCGTGGTGTGCTTGAACTCAGTGTTGTATTTAGTGCAAATTATTGAATTATTTTGATGAAATAATGTACTATGAACTCTTGGGGTGTTACATAAATCCAAAGGTCACTAAATAAATATCCAGAAATAACCGACCATTAGCTCTTATACCAATTATGGAAAACCAAGATAAATATCCCATTATTCAATATCATTTCCATAATTAAAACATTACATTAAAAAATAAATTCAACATCTTGATAATTTAGATGAATAGTGTCCTTAGAGTATATATATATAAGTTAATTATTTTAAAATTATTGTATATATTTTAGCATAATTTTTTTATACTAGATCATGTTCTATATATCGCCCTAGTTAAACTCATCCACATTCTCTTATAAATAGAAACATATGAAATTGGAGAGTGAAAATTATCTACAAGGGACAAATAAAAATTTCAATGTATTTCCAACTGATAGAAATCATATAATAAATCATATGTAGTAGTAAAATATCATATTATATGAATACATACTACTAAAAAATATCTTATATTGAAATATAAGAGTACAAATATTCCCATATAATCATCATTTATCATGTTATAAAACTGTAAAACTTGATTCATAAATCATGATCCAGGTAGTATATAATAGTTCCGTATTGAATTTGTGTGACACCACCATAATCGTAGAAACGTAACTTTTATTTTTATGCAACAACGCTTGTTTTTCATAATGGATACGACATCACAACATGTTTCCCATTGCGGATTTGGCATTACAAACTGTTTCCCATTGTGGATTAGACATCACAATCATTTTCCAATTTATGATTGGGAATAACTACTCATGTCACATTATCTCATGATATTTAAAGAATTACTGAATTCCATAGTGGGAAAACATTGTCCCACACATCACTATAATATTAACAATAAAATTGTGTTCTAGAAGAAACCTCTAACCATCACATCATTAAATCCTGCGAATAAAAATGGGTTGTAAAATACATTTTAAAAATTATCAGATAAAAAACCATGTAAACCAAATAAAATGACACCAAATTTAGTCACCTAAAATATTAACTTCATAAAATCATTTAGATGGTAATTTATAATGCATATAGTCGAATAAAATAGATCATTTATGAGTAAAATAGGACAATGGAAGCTGAATTATATAAGAGAGTATAAATGATAAAATTTAAAAATAATGTAAAAGTATAATATGAATATATACTTAATTTGATTTCAAAATAATAAAAGGAGAACCTTGGTGGTTAGTGAAAACATGAACTTGGAGGAAATATCCATTTATGATAAATAATTATATAAGAGGATGACAGTTATTAAGAACACATTTTAATTTTATGAAAAATAAAATCATTCAAAAAAGGGGATATGAATTAAAAAAATATTTTTAAAAGGGAGATAAAAGTTTATATCTTATATAATATATGTAACATTGAATTTCATAGTTCAAAAAAGCTATATAAATCAACGAAAGAAATTTGTGTTACCAAAAACCCTTACAGCTCACAAAAAGTATGAAAAAAATAATATTATTGTGAGTTTTAGAAATGAAGCTTAAATTAACATGAAATTTAATATGATTACCCCTAATTAAACAAATATGGTATTTGATACATAATTATGAAGAAAATAAGTTGTATAAGAAAAATTTTGTCTCAATGTATTTGGAATTGAGACAAGCAAGCATTATATTTACTCTTGATTCTTAAGGATTCACTTTAACCTCTAGTATCATAAATATAAATATCCAAATTACCTATTTAAAAACATTATTCTTATATATATTTCAACTTATTGCCTTAATTTTTAATAATTTTCTTCATGGATTATATTTTTATGAATGTGTGTTGATCATTTGTATTTATTTTTTAATAGTGGGGTTATAAATTATACTTTCCATGGTTATTTTCTTTAATAGAAATATATTTAAATTGTAACTGATTTTATATAATATCTTATACTATTATAATTCCATTATATTATATTTTTTCAATGTTTTGTGAAAAATAATTTGATAATGAACTAGTTTTGAGATATTTATCGGTATAAAAATATTACCTTATAATAATAATTAATTAATTTTCTTACATAGAATGTAATATTAATGATATAAAACACTCATATATATCATATACATTAATTAATTATAAAATTAAACCATCGTTGATGTTTGTAGAGAAAATTTTAATTTATCATTCCATAGAGGCGACAGTTCAAACGTACGCATATATGATGTATTCATTTTTCAAGGAATTGAAGAAAGTAGAATTAATGATCATATTTATGACTCCTAAAAAACTATTATTTATCATACGTACCTATGAAATTTAAATATTATATCTATCATGTTATGTTGTTAAGGACTGTACAACATAAGATTCCTGGAGATGGTAATCCACACATTCACACGATTTATGTAATTTTTTTGTTAATCAAAAATGAAAGTGTTTTCAGTGAATGTAGCAACATAATGATAAAATATTATTATATTAATGATATTTTATGATATAATTTTATGTTGGTATAATGAAACCTAAGGAATAATAATAGCATATAATAAAGTAGAAGAGAGAGGAGTGTTGTAGAATTTATTTCTCACTACTTGGATTATCTCTATTGTGAATGGGTTTAAACCATTAATGGATAGTTTTTTGAAAGAAAAAAACTCTTCAAGGTATATATAATTAAAGAGGATAAAATAACATGTGGTGTTTTAGTGTGAGGTTATGTGGGGAGAGGAGACCCCTTTTAAATGAGAAAATGGATGACATGTTGGTAAATACACATAACTTTTTAATAATGGTAAGTCACTCTCAAGGAATGTTGCCTCATAAATATGAAATAATGTATATTATAAGTGATAGAGTTGATCAAGGCCTCAACCACACATTCCAACACAAGTTTTAATATTTTTTAGGATATTTATTCTTTGATTTTTTACTTTTATTAATTTAGCTTTAACCACGGTAACTAGATTTTACCTAAGAAATTTAGCCTCTATGGTTAAAAAAATAAAAGAATTATTATTATATAATTTTTACCTTATAATACCTAATTATAAATTCAATTTATTTGATTGAATTAATAAAAATGATAAAAATTACTTTTAAAATAATATTTATATAATGTATTAAAAAAATTCATGAGAAAAACATACTTAATTTCTAGAAAAATAAATAAATTTTTATAAAGTAGAATAAATATTTTTAAGTTTAAAATATAAATTAAAAAAATATTATTTTTTCTAGAAAATGGTTTCACAGATTTCTAAATGAATCTTATAAACTAAAAATTCCAAAAAAATGTTTTGGTATTTATAAAAATAGCATATTTGACTAATCTCTTATAATAAATTTTGTAGAATAATCTCAAAATAATAATATTAAGATATTGTTATCATGATAAATTAGAAATTGATGATTACTTTTTCAAATTAATATATTAAAACATATAATTTTTTTAAAAACCCATAAATTTTTTTGAAAAAATAGTTTTTCTAGGAATACAAATATTTATATATTATATATTATAAATTATTCTTCCCATTTATTATAAATTACGAATTATGGTACTGTTAATCCATTATATATAAAAACTTATATTTTACCTGAAAAATAAAAATTTTATAATTTTTTTAAATAAATTCACTAGTAGAGTGAATATTTATAGTGAGCTATTTATATATATATAACACAAGTCTATTACCATTATTTTTACCTACCAAATCTAAAAATACCTTTGAATGATATATATTTGATTGGTATTTGTGTTTAATGTGGATTATGCTACTGAACATGGAATTTTTTTTAAGAAGGTATAATTAAAAAAACACAGGTTATTATAATAAACATGATATAAACATGTTAAAATAGTAGAAGAAGAATAAAATCATAACTAATAATTCATATTTTTATGGGGATGTCGTGTTTATAGATTCAAGATAAAATGTATATCTATAGTAGTTTCACATGTGTTTTTATATTCCCCTTCAATGGATACTCTCCAACACTCATCACTATCTTCACCCATCATTAAAGGACTTCTAAAAAAATATGAAACAATATTGGTCTTGTAGAATATCCTAATTTCAAGAAATAAGAATTAGATAGGTTTTTTTAGATTAGAAATATATTTATTACAGGTTGTAAGTGTCTACACCTCTTAATTCATAGTTCACCCTTCATATTCCAATTTCATTCAGCTTTGGATAGCATGAGCTTATTATTATCTTTAATATTATTCCTATAAGGAACAATATTCTTCACTATGAAAAATTGAGTAATTTGATTATTTTAATATTTATCTTTATTTATTTAAGAATCCAACTAATGTGACTTTATTATTATTTTATTTTTAGGCTCATGTTCATGTCTCTCTTTGACTATGGACTTCTTATTTGTAAGAATATCCCTTGAGCATCAACTCATGGGGTCTTTCCCATTTTGTTTTAACTATCCAGGAAAATTTTTAAAAAATATGATAGTTATGTGACATATCTAGTTTCATATACCTTATATATATTTATATAATTTTTCTGTTATCTTCTTGGTAATCTTTTCTACTTCTTCAAATGGAGTGAAAACCACTAATACAATCCTTAGATCCTTCTCTTGGATGGATTCTCTTCATATCTTCATATTTACCCCATTCATATTAAATTTCATGGATATATTTTATTGGTCCATTATGTGGCCTAGATTATAACAATTTATTTTTACATTTCAAATTTTATTAACACACTTATTATCATTCTTCGTTTCCTTTTTTGGTGAATTTATTTTAGCTATCCTTTTTATACATTCTTTTCCCATGGTATAAATTTTATTCTTTTCCCACCTTCCTTATAGCCTATTATGGTTATTTCAATTCTTTATTAAGTTGATAAAACCTAATAGTATTATACCAACATTTTACATAATAATAAACACCCTCAATTTACATCTCCTAGATATGATTTATCCTTTAAAATCTATTATCTAGAGATAGATTCTTCCCTTTTTATGATTAATTATTATTTCCTCTAATATGTTGTTTCATTTCTTCACCTTTTCTCCTCAAATAAATGATCCATATATAAAATTTATATACTAAAAATTTTTATCATCAAATTTATGTCTTTATTTCCAGACCTCCTATAGCACCATCACCTTCCAATTAATTAGGTTATTTTAAAATCATGTGCTGGTTTTCTTACATGACATGATTGTTTTTTTGGATTGGAACCGCAACATTCTGGGATCCTATTAGGGGTGGGGGTTATTCATGGGCCTGAATGTATATTTCCTTGAATTAATGGTGATTATAATATAATTTCAACACTTAAACTTTTGAATAGTTTTTTTCTTTTATTTCCCAAAAAACAAGATCAAGATTTATATTATTTAACTTGTTCATGGGATAAATTTATCCACGAGTATAAAGTATATGATTCTATAACTAATGTAAATATATAGAATCCCCCACTTTGAGACTTATTTTAGTCATGATTCACTTCTATTTTATTTTTTTGTAGCAAATATTTTCTTAGTATATTATGAAGATTCAGTTTTTATTGAAACTATGGTTTTTAGTTTTACATTCCACTTAATAAACATCAAGTTGAGTGTATAATTATCACCCTATGATGATCTAAAAAATAATTCCTAATAATTTTCAACTTATCTAAATGATCATAATATTTTCAATGGTATCTTTTAAATTTTTTCAATCTCTTTCACTAGGTTTTTCTAGATGTATAATTGACAAATCCTTACATTAATTATCACTTCATGAATTTTTTAAATTCATGGATCACCTCCAAAACATGATTCATACAAAATTAATTCTCACATATAGTTTTTTCAAATTATTCCTCCATTTGAAATAATATCTCATTTAAAAAAAATTAATTTTCTTCTTTTTCCCTCACAATATTTTTGAGAGTTTTTTAGGAGATCGTCTTCTTTTCCACTGCTACTTTCACTGCATCAACCACTTTTTACAACATTGATTTTTTCTTCAGAAGCCCCTTGAGGAAATTAGAAGTATATATCATGACTGAAATTAGGATATTATTTATATGATCCTTAATATAAAAATATATTTATTAACACCTTTTAGTAAAAGTTTCACCAAAACTCAAGATTCATTCACTAAAGAGACAATTATCTATAGATTTATCAAATACATTACCACATTGGATTTTTTTAACTAGTGGTTTTTCCTCTTACTTTAACAAAAAAAGTTATTTTTTCTCTTGGTTCTCAATTTTTTCTATTCCTAAATATATTTATTGATACCTCTAGTTCTTTTCAGGTATGAGTGTAAGTATACTATTCCGTTTGAGGTGCTTCATCAACCATCTGAAATACACACTTTGTGTATATCTGATAAAAAAATTGGTAAATATTTGCAATAATTATCAAATGAAACCATTATCTTATAATTAAAATTATGATAATCCAAAATATTAAATCATAGGAAACCTATATTCTAAAACCAATATAAATTCCTAGCTGCCTGTGTAGACACACATACGAGGGTGGGTGTGAATCTCACGGGAACTGAATTTTTACATATTTAAATTATTCATTTAACTCATATACTTTTGGTATTTGAATGTCTCTCACCTATTACAATTAAAATGGATCTATTTTTTATTTACCCTATAAAAAAACTATATTAATTTTAAAATTCATAAATTAAAAACATCACATGTATTATTATAAGGACCAAACTCGATGTGGGAAACATACTCCTTATCATTTAAAATATCATTGAGTTATGGAATCTTCACTGAAATACAATCATAAATTACAATGTATTATTATGGATAATCCTAAAATAATATTTTACAATATTATATACGTGGTGTTACTGTATTAGATATGTAACAAGACTCTATATTATGAAGAAAGTGATGAGGTCTTTTTACCACATTTTATACTCTTAATCTCTAAATAGTTCTCTAACTCTTTACTCATTCTAAATTAGATAACAATATTTATAGGGATGTTTTTACACCCATAAATATTCTATACTACCTTAAATACTCAAATTCGTCCACTAATAAAATGTATTCAGTAAACTCTGATGAAACTTTGTCTCTAGACATACTTGGAATTGAGTTCTTCTTAGAATTTGAATTGGCCTCCTAAAATAAACTTTTTTATTTCCCAAAAGGTTTTATAGGCTTCATATCACTTATTATTCTACTCTATAGTTTATAATGGGGTTTTCTCCGTATTATTCTTATTATTATTCTTCTTTATCTTCATCTTCTCCTTATCCTGGTTCCTCAAGAAATTGTATTTCCTCTAATACTCAATTCTCACACACACAATACCAATAGATACTATTTTATTTTTATCTTTTGTTCTCGACGATCTCCAAAAAAACTCATGTGTGTAAAGGGATATAATAAATGTGGTCCCTATTTTTCAAATAACATAAAAATGAAATTGAGAAAAAACATCCACTTCAAAAAAAATAAGATTTATAGAATAATCATTTCAAGTTCCCATGATTTTATATACTCTCCTAGTGTATTACTAGAATGCCCTTAATTTTTTATAATAACTTTTGAAACCTGTATAAATAAAATATTGATTTATTATTATCACATCACAACTTTATCTTTATGATCCTAATATACCAACCCTGAAATATGTATTCTGTGTCTTACAACTATATATAAGTACACATAAAACGTTAATACGGTGTTGAATTCATTCTAAAGTTTATAAAATTAATTAAAATATAAAACCTTTACTATTGGATATGAACATAAAAACAACATAGTTTCATACTCATATTTTAGTCTTAAGAAAATTACAAGACTTCCATCTCAATTACTTTTCTTATTAAATCAGAAAATATTGAATCAATATGTTGTAGTCGTTAGTAATCAGTTGTAAGAGCACATATTGAAACAAATTTATATTATTCATGAAAACACGATAAAATAAATTTCAACATTAAGAAAATCATGTCTTATTTTTCCTTAATTGATTTTACTCTATACAAGTTTGGATTTGGGTATGAATACGATTCATGGGTTTTGTAAATCAAAATCACATCTTTACAATCATAATATTTGAATTTCTTTAGAATTAAATAATTATAGAAATACTATTTTTTAATTTTTTTATTAATATTCATTTTCCATGATTTAAGATCAACCTCTAATTGTTCTCAATAGATGATCGCACACTAATTTGGGTGTTTGTGATATTTTTACCCTGAAGAAATATCTCCTACATCATCTTATTTTATTTTATCATCATCAAGTTTGAATTCTAGAAACTTGATTTTTTATCCTACTAAACATCAAAATGTTCCCAAAGTGGTGAATCCTTATACTAGGGACATCCAAGATTTACAATCCCTAATATATCTTCAAAATTAATAAGATTACCTAAAATATTTATGGAAATACTTCCATTATTTGAAGATTTATGCTCAATGAATGTTTTACATTGAAGACTTCAAAGACTTCTGCTCAGTGGTAGAATACTAATGATCATTCCTTTGTCAATTTTTCCAGAGTCATATTCATAAAATTTTATCATATAGTAATAAATTTCATATGATTTGGGAAGGTATTTGATTAAGCTCAAACCCTTGAAATTACCTCAAAGATTTAGATTATCATGTAATCTTTTATATTCGGTAAAAGTTTTGTGATCATAGTAGGCAAAGTAATATTAGCAGGTGTTTTAGAATATATAATCTTCAATTAAGGATATTTATGATAATTGTTTTATGCATACTCAAGACCAATTATTCTCAAATCAATCATGATCCATCTCTATTCACATAAACCTTTAACCTGGAGTGTATAAACACTATCTTCACAACAACCAAAATACATTTTACTCCTCTAATAGGGTTCTTTATTGGGTATCAAGGAATATCTCCATCCATATATTCTATAGACATATAATCTTTTATTTATCATTTATTCCTCATGTAATAAATCCCACTTAAATGGGTGGATAGTTAATTTTTCACCAAAGACCACGTCTTCAATTAATTTCATATCAAATAAAAGATCTTTGAAAAAAAATACAATCAAACAACTCTCGATAATTCATTTATCGATGACCATTTTTAAAATTTTAATATCATAATAAAGTAATGTGAATATACTATATAGTAATAATGATGAGTAAATCAATACATCATTTTTCTATTTATAAGTAAAATAAATGATTTATATCATAATTTTACTTTAATGCCTTTTTAAACTATTTTCTTTAATACAAAGGAAATTTGTTTCCATATATATATATCAATAATTATCTAAATTGTAATATTGACCCTAATTTTACAAATTAAAATATACTTTTATATCCTAAAAAGTTATTCACAAGAACCACTTTAAATATTGAATTATAGTCCTACCATATTAACATTTTTAATAACAACATGTTATAATACAATTTTATATTTTCAACAACATTTTTCATACATTCTAAAATTTTCTTAATTTAAATATATTCAATATATTTTTCCCCAAAATTTGTATAATAAGAAGTTTTAGAATCCATTTTATATATAAATAGTTAAACATTTAATTTATATAATTTAAATACATTATTGATCACAAAATATTATATGGAATGAAATTAATAATGAAATAATGAAATTTAACCTGTTTATTGAGCTATTTTCAATAAAGGTTGAAGTGATTTGGCCCCTCTATAAAATATCAAAATCCCATACTTATGGTCACCTATAACATATAAGGAACCACAAATATTGGGACAAATATGAAATGATTGTGACATGCCATTTAAAGATTCATCCTAAATGGTATTTTCATTTTACCTTGCAGTTTTTTTAATTGATAACAAAATAATTATAGACGTTTTTATTACAGGATCCAAGGTATTAAAACTTTTAATGATTACATTTCCATTTTAGAAGGTTGATCCTTATAATAATACTTATTAAAAGTCCCACTCATGAATCCCAATTCATATATTTTAAATAAACTCTTATTATCAACCCATTTGTATCAAAAAACTAGTATTTTGAATATTCTATAATCCAACTCCCATATATTTCAAATGATTCCATAGTTTGTCTTGTTTTTGTAAATTGGATTTCTATCCCCGGTTCCATCTATATTCATCTATTTTTATAAAAGAGTAAATATCATATCTTTTATTGTACCAAATTCCACAAAATATACTATATATAATGTATAATTATTAATTACATAATCAATTTATGATAATAAATGTACACTTTTTCCTCCAGATAATCATTGAAGAATATTTTAAATTGTGTTTTGATTTTATTATTACCCTATTAAAATATAGTCTTGAAACCAACCTATAAATTATTGACTATGTCAATTTAATATCTATCCTCTATCCCCTGATTGATTAGAATAATAAATAATTACAGTCTGTGTGGCATCATATAACAAAATAACTATGATATTACATAAAATTTTACGCTGGGATTTTCTCACACTACATAGTTGAAATTAAAATAGTATCTCTTCTGGATTTCTCTTAACCCATAAGTCACTCACTATAATATAATATTCGGATAGAAATGGTATCCACCTTAGATATTTTGTTGGTATTGAATTAAATAACACCCTCAACTAAGTATCTCTATTAAATATATCCTTCTAGAAAAATTTTATTTTGTATATATAATTTTAAAATCATTGTATATTAATCAATGGGTACATCTATTTTTAATATACAAGACCACATAGTAGGGTATCTCTAAAAATGAGGAGCATCAAGTGACCATTATATTAAATAATGAAAATGGGAACATTTCCTGTAGTTCACATAGTATAAATAAAATGTAATTTACCATACTAGAAAATATTTTCAATTTTATAAATTTACAATTTAGTGATTTGAAAAATAATTAAATCTTGGTTAATGTGTGTCATAATGTTTTAGGTAAAATTCAATGTAAATTCACATGCATTAAATTTTGCATTAGAAGATGAGCATAATGATATTTTAAGACCATTTACTAATATTTATTCATCAAAATGATATTGTTGATATTTTATAAACACCTCTTTAAATGATTTACTCTATTAAGGAAGATTCAACACCATAATCCAACATCAATTTCATATCAGGGATTAATAAAGCCATATAAAATTGATATTATTACAATGTTAGGTTGTTTTTATCTAAATATAATTAGGGATAATATGTTGTATTTGTGACACACCCCATGTGATTATTATCGTATATTTTATATTATATTATAGTAAATTGATGTTTTGGGAGTCTTGGATTTAAATTTTTTAATTTTAAGTGATTTTCTTTTATTTCACGGTTACTTCATCATTAGTTGAAACCATGTGGGGAAACGATGAGTATTTTTTTAGTTTATTTTATTGGGATCTACATGGTTAGAAAATGGTTTTATAATAAATACAAGCAAGTCATGAAAGTTTTCAATGAATTCCTTGGGAGACATGCATATTTGGTGCACAACTTGGTAAACTATGTAGCCTAACAATGAGATCTATCGAGATTAAATAAAGTGGGTTTTTTATCTTTCTCTATAATGACCTAAAATTTCACTATGTATTTTACATAAATAAATATTTTGTTAAATAGATTTTATCACATACTAGGCTAAACTAAAATGAATTGTGAAATATTATATGAATATTATTAAGAAAATTTTTGAATAACAAAACCTTTAATAAATTAAAATATTGTAATAAATTATGAATTAATTCAAAATTGGATAAATAAAACCTAAAGTTATAACAGGGAAATTATGAATACAACCACTTTTTCTTATATATTGAATTTTCATCTAAAATAAAAATGTATAAATTTTGGATTATGATTTTTTTCCAATTTTTTTCATTTTTAATTTATAATATCAATATTATATTAAAAAAATTTAATTTTTTAACAAATAATCACTATTTAAATTAAATAAGAAAAAAATAAACTTTTTTAAAAAAAATTAAACTCGTTGAGATTGTAAACATATAAGAAGAAGGTAAGAGTTTTAAAAACCTCTTAATTTCTTAATGATTTGTTTAAGGGGTAGAGGTATGTTTTATAAAATATTATTCCCAACTGAGACCCAAGATCAAAATTTTATAACTTAGAAATATTTAATTCTAATTTTAAAATAGTATTCAATATTTTCATCTAATTAGTCATTTTAATGGTAATATTTTCTTTTGGATTTCTTTGAAACCACATAAATATATTTTTTAATAAAATAATTTATACCATTAATGTAAATTATATTTATAAATTTATATATTATATGATTTTAAAAATTAAAAATACAGTTTCTCTAAAAATGGTTTTTGTAATAAAATATTAAAATTATCTTTTCTTAAAATTAAAATTCTATTTGATAAATTAATTTTTCATATTTACTTATCATAAATTTAATATTATGTAATAATTTGATTTTCATTTTTAGGAATAAATGTATGTTACCAAGACCTGTATTACATACCGTGGTAAAATAGTAAATTTTCAAGTAATGATACTTTTTATAAATATTGTGATTTTAAATCAAATTATTAGATTAAGAATAAATAGACTCATATGATTTTTAAACTTATATACAAATAAATTAACACTCATTTAATAGGATATCAATATTATATAATAATTAGAACACTTAAGGATTAAAAATACATTTTTATATAAAAAGCAGTCATTCAATAAATTATATGTTTTAATTTAAAAAGGTAATTTTCTTATAAATAGAAATTAAATTTAGGAAATTGGAGTCCGAATTAAGACTAATCAAATAAAAATACGATAATGAGGGTTATATTATATTTTTAGTTAACAAATAATTATCATGGTAAAATTTTAATCAAGATTAATAAGTGTTAAAATGGGTAATCTATAATGGAATGAATTTTTATATGTAAATTTTAATATTAAATAATATAGAAAATATGGTTTGGTTTGAAATTTATACCTATATTTATCACAAAAACTTCCCACCTAACACAAATAACCCTTATGAAATTTGATTTTTACCCCTTACCAAACATTCTTTTTAATAGCTTTTCCCTCCTTTTTACCTATAAAAGAATCTCACTTCCACGATTTTCAATCCATACCTACAGTCTGAAATTCTCTTAAATATCTATAAAATTTATTTCCTCATGATCCCCTATACATTTTTTGAAGACTAAATCCACATAAAAGTTCTCTATGTCTTTAATTTCCAAGGGATACTTCAAAATAATATCTAAATTCTCAATATAGGTATTACCTACCCTTTTACATCCTTTATATATTATTCCCATCAAACATATTTCGAACCAATTGTAACCATATGTATATAATGATATGATTATAAATAATATACATAAATTTAATTATATCTTTGATATAACCGTTTTAAATTCATGGCCTATTCATATGAAAAAATTAAAACAATACTCATGCTTGTGTGTAGACTACCCCCTCCATGAATGAAACATTTCATTTGTCTTCCCCGCATTTTAAGGACACTATATAAATGGTTTGTGTGTATAGATATTTTATTTATTTTAGGATTTATATTCTATAAATATATATTTTTACTCTATAATTATTTTTAGAAATAGGTTATCATTTTAAAACTAACCACATAAAATGAACATTGCATGTTGAAATAGGATTTATTTATAATTGAAAACATATTTTTCAATTTCATTATTCATGTAAATCTTACCATTTATGATTAATATAAATAATAATATATAAATAATTTCATTATAATTTTTTAATAATTATTTGATAGCATAAAAATCTCTTTCTTATCCATACTTCTTGATGGATTGTAGCGTTTTCATATTGAGTATTCTTAGAATCATATATGATCAATGCAATAAATTTCTATCAAGGATGGATTTGGAAAAATAATATTGGATGTTATAAGTAAATATTTATTTTGTGGTTCTTTATTTGTAATATAAATTTCTAACCCATCAATCAATATACCATTATTCAATTGTTAAAAATAATTGAAACTTGTTTGATGCTAAATTCATCTATATGTACCATAAATAAACTCTCAAAGAATTACAATATAACATTATAAACTATCTTATAACATAAATTTAATTACCTTTTATGATCTGGGAATAATAAATTTTTTTATATAAATTAACTATAATAGCATGATTACAAAACTAGTTAAAAATGATGAAGATTATAATGTTAATTTTAGTTATACAAGATCTTAGTGTGCATTGCACTCAACATAGAAAAATGGTAAGGATTTATTTTTCACCTTTTCAACTCCAAAGTAAATGATTGATATTGTGGACCAACAATTATTTAATATGGTATATTCATAGTGAAATTCAATTCACATATGAAAATATATTTAACATTATGAGATTTGGATTTGTATTTCATGATATTCCTCACAAGATTTAATTATTCTTAAATTAACAATTGTATATGAGTTTCATTAACTGAATTTATACTTTTGGGGTCATTTCCATTTTTAATTGAATATACATCCCAATATTTCTTCAATCCTACTGTACCCCTATTTTATGTGGTATTTCCTTTGATTATATATAGATATTACTTATTATTATCGATAAAAAATTCATCGATAAAATATTTTCCAAAATAAAACTATAACATTGGTAAGAATTACACTCATTCTTAAAATAAATAGTTTATTCCATGATGATATTTTCTATCCCACAAATTTTATCATATATTTTTAGGAAACCTAATATGGATTATTTTCTATTATTGTAAAAATTATTTATACCCCCTTTCAAATGGAAAATTTAATACACATTTTATGAAGTGATTTTTCAAAAAATTGTATTTTATTTTATTTTTAAAAAGATATTCCATAATTTCAAAAACAAATATTTTTTCATCCACTTCTAATAACCATTATTTCTTTTTAATGATATACTCGTGTATTTTATTTTTCAAAGGTAAATTTTTCCAATGTTTTCCAATCACCTTTATTAAAATATCACTTGAAATTGATTTTTATCTTTTTATTTTTGATATGATATTAAAAATGTTTCTTAAAGACTCTTTTTATGTTTTTTATCTACGTGAACACATATTTCATTCCACTTTGTAACTTTCTATGTATCAATTCTTCTATATTTTCATGATTTCTAAAATGAATGAATTTTCTCATAGTTTTATAAAATATTTATTTTAAAATTATTTCAAAATATCAAGTACATTACTTATTTCCAATATTGTTTTTCTAAAATTCCTAAAAAGTGTTTTATCTAAGTTATTGTCATGTGGTACATATTAATAATTATTCAAGGAAATAATTGAAATATCACCACTAACATTATTATTTTCTATGGATTATGTAATGTTATTTTCAATCAAATATATGATTCAATGTATCCTTTTTCCTGTCAATCCATCCAATGTGAATATTCTCAACTTTTATTCTAATGACTTTTCTTTATGAATACCCTATTTTTTCATTTCATTTATTAAATGGTGCCCACATAGATTCTAGAGTTTAAATTATTTTTTCAATTATGGACATCTACATACCCTTTATCAAAATAGATTAAATTTCATGTTCCATATTATCTAGATAGAATAGTATTACCTAGAATGTTAGTGAATTTATTTGGATACATATTTTTTTTCAAATGGTTTGTAATTTCATGATAATTTATTTATTTCTAAAATATTCATATATTTGACTCCATTTAAAAAGAATTTGAAATCCATTTTCCATCGGTTCATTATGATATAATTGATTTTATAAGGCACATATATGCTTGGATGAGGATAAGTGGGATAATATTTTTCTTTTCAATGCACTGATTTAATTTTATATCTCATGAGATATTTTGGTGTGGATATAATGAGTTTGTCCATAAAGGAAATGGAATAATGAGTTTGTACATATTTTTAGGCATGGATATAATGATGGTTTTCACACATGTGTTACCATAATGTGTTTTATAATAAATGTTTTCATGTGCTTATGGTTGTTCCATTTTTTCATGTTATTTTCCATAAAATTATATTAATTATTTTGATTCAAATTCTTATGTTATCCTCTCATGGATCTTGTGTATTGACTCATGATTCCAACCAATTTTGATTCATGTATAATGATATCATAATCCATGTTACATGATTTATAATATATGAATGTTTATGAATAACATTATTATGTATCTAAATTATATGAATAAAATCTTCTTATGCTCACTTATGGAATTTAAATCTTATCCTATATATTTACCCTTGATGATATTTTTATCTCCCCTGTTTCTTATATTTTTATTTTCTATTGTCATGAATAAAATAAAATATTATGATACACATAGAAGAATATATTATGTGGGGGTTTGTGGGATTTATTGAATACTAGTGATGGATTAAGTGGTTTCTAATATAGTGGGAAAGATGTAAAATCCCAACCCTGATATAAGGTATGTCCTATTTTGAATTATTGGTTAATGGAGTGTTTCATGGGAGGTGAAATTGTCTCAGGGGTGTTTCGGGGGTTTGGGATGAGGAAGAGGTGTAAATGTATGGAAATATGAGCTGATATCATGGTTGGATCTATTATAGGTAACCATGAACCATAACCATGTGAACTGTAGAAGGTGGTTCATGGTTGATGGAACTATGCAAGGTGTTACTATAGACTGTGTGGCTCCAAAACCCCGTGTAAAGCAGTGAGGACACTTCCACTACATGATTTTCAAACTGTGTAGGTGGAAATATAGATAGTGTGTCTTTCTTCCCTCTCTAATAGAGGTATATGATATATTGGAAGCTATTTTGGGAAAAACTATGGCAAAACATCTGACACTTAAATATGCGGTATTTCCCATTTTTCTCTCATGCTTAAATGTTATTTATTAAATTCCCTCACCCCTTTCAACCCCATACTACTAGTGTTACAAACGAGTATCCTCCTCTTCTTATATAATTGTTTCTCCCTTGATTCTTAGGTGTTTAGAGTGTCATTAGATGAGAATTGCAGCTTTGGGTATGTCATTTGACTCTGTTTACTTCCATTTTTTGGAAGATTCTTGGTGTTGGATTTCCTCTCTGTTCAAATATCTAAACCCTAGTTTTTTCTTGGTGTTCTTCATCTTACTATTTAAGGCTGATTTAGTTCAAATGAAGTGTTGTTTTTGGACAAGTGGTTATCTATGAGTATGATTTTGGTTGTCTTAAAGTTTTTTCACATTGACGTCTTGTTTATTATGATTAGGAGTTTGTGCTTATGTAATACCATGATGTGTTTCAATGTCCTTGAATAAGGAAAGTAATTATAGTCATAGATTGATGTGTGATACCCTTCACTGACATCTTCGGGTTCTTGGACGATTTGAGACTAAAGATATTTCATCCCATGGGGTGTGTAAAATCTTGTAAAAATAGTAAAATGAATCAGTAAATGTTGAGTAAGGGAAATTATGTGAGTAATGGATTGGGGTTGGGTATATATACAATGGTAATGGTGAAGGGGATTATTAAGGTTTTTTCATTCTAGAAATTTTTAATTTCTTAGGAGGCATTTGAAAATGGTTTAATTGAATTGTTTTGTATTTTGATCAATTTATGGTCTTAAATGAAGTAAAATGATGTTTTGAAAGTGGATAATGTTCCAAAAGGAGTTTTTGACTTCAAAGTGATTTGAAAATTGTTTTTCTCAATAGATTTAAAATGAATATTTGAAATTATGGTGTGGTTTCCCATTTTTTTAAATTGTATTAGTAACTATTATAAATGGTTGGAAATTGAAATGAACTCCATTATTCCATGGTTAGTTTTTTCAAAGTGTAATATCAGTGTTTTAGAGAGTTTATCTAATATGATTTTGACATGACATGTTTTACTTTTAATGGTCCATGTGGACATTGGTAGATAAAATGATTATGGGGGTAAATGTGGTAAATGGTTAAAGAAGAATTTTTATATAGTAAATTTTATGAGTGGGGTATTGGAATGAGGCTCTACTACCATGGATCATGCTAGACTAATGCCCTAGTTTCCAACGATGTTTTATATGACTTGATTTTTTCACTGAGGATCCGCATGTTTGGGTCGGTCTAGACCGATTCACTAGGACCCACCAATATTTTTTTTAGTTTAGGATGTCCAACTGAGAGATCTATTTAACTAAATATGGAATGGTATGGGATTTTGTACTGAGGCTCTATTCTCCCAACATATGTACATGTTAGTGTCAGCTAGACTGGGTCTCCAAGGTGGATAGTTATATTGATTTGATTAAAGAATTCCCATTTTTAATAAAATTATCTGACACCTTTATATTTTGTATTATGCTCCCAACATGGATAGCGTAGGATAGGTTGGTTGGATTTCATGGTAGAACATAAATAAGATGAAATGTTTAATCAATATTTTGGTAAAAAGTGAAACATGGTGCTTTGGTTACACTATTTATTTACAGCACCCTGATTATCTTCATATACTTTTCTATAGACTGGTTATTACATTAGACACTATTGGTGGTGTCCTAATGAGTTGTACACAAACTCTACTCATGTATCCATAGCACTTGGGTACCTGAGTCGATGCTACTTGTTTTCTAGTATGAGTTTGGGATAGACACCTAGGATTTGGGTTGTGCATGGGATGATGGACTGGAGCATGGGATTTCTGTACTAGGTTGGGACTCAATTCTATGTTTGATATATTTTATGGGGTTGGTATTTAGGGTTTTATTTGTATGGATTCCAACCATGTTGTGTATACATTCCATGTTCAAATTATGTTTCAATTGGTTTATTGTTGGCCCAAGTCCTTGGTGGTTCCATTTTAATAATTCATTTGATCAATATATCTATTGAAATTATTTCTATTATGGTCATACACTTATAAGTAGGTAAAGTCTTCCATTCATCCAATCAATCCTTTATAGACCTTGTCTGATATTTGGTAACCTCTAGTGTATAAGAAGGTGAACCTGAGGTCATGTGGTGAATTTTATTAGGCCAGTGGATATAGTGGCTATCGGGTCAGAGAATTACAAATTGCTATCAGAGGTGGTGTATTTTTTCTTGCGATTTGGTTAAGGTAGTCATAAGACAGAGATCATGTCATGTATTGGTAACAAGATCATGTGTAGGTTATTACAGCCCCAAAAATGTGGGAAACCAAAGTTTCCAATGGTGGTAATTGATTTTCTTTTTTATGGTTGATTGATATTTCCACCTTGATTAGTGTGCTTGGATGTGATATTGATGGTTTATGAGGTTTTATCCCTTGTACCTGTATAAAAATAGAGAGGTTTTCTGTGTTCAGGAATCATGTTTGAAACATAATATAGATATGTTTTCAGTATGTTTCTTGTGATTGATAGTTCCATGTGGGTTGTAATTTGGAAGTGTAATTTCTATCTCTAGATTATTCATGTTGATCATTCTTTGAATTTTTTTAATGAAATTGTTTTTAAATGTTAATTTTAATAAATTGGTGTTATTTAGAAATGAGTGTTAATAAAAAACATTAGGAAAGTGTAAATATTTGGGTTTAAGAAAATGGAATGTTTGGAAATGTGAATTATCATGTTTTAAATGGTGGAGTTTAATTTAAATGTAGCAAATGGGAAATGATATAACCTTGAGACATGGGAGATGAATATCCTTTGTATTATTTATCTTTTATTTTTTATGGGTGGTTTAGGATTCATAGTTCCCTAGTTTGAGAACTTGGTTATGGTTCAAGATTCCTTGTAGTGTTTTTATATGTTTTTAGAGGGGAGTTCTTTGTTGTGCCTTTAGTAAAGTAGTGACCTTGTGGTTCTGAGATGTTGTCTTGTTATTTGGTTGTGGTGAACGTTCTGGGTTGAGAACTTGTGATCTATTTTTTAGACCCTAGATTGGGTGATTGAATTTTAGTGTTTATGTGTGTGTATGAGTGTGAGTATATTCTGTGTGGGACCATTAGTGGAATATTAATGATGTGAGTTGTGCATTATGTGTTTTAGAATGGGGGATAGAGTTTCGTTAGTGTTAAATGAACAATTTGAGGACAGATGTGTATGGATTAGTGGGGGTAAATCGTGGAATTTCTAAACATGAATTCATTTTATGGATTAAGTTTCTGTTTACCTTCATGGGTTTCCATGAGAGGGTCGGTAGGTTGATAATATTCTTGGGTGCACATGGCACAAATGAATGTTTTTGGATGTGGTAGTAGCGAAAAGAGAGTTTTTCCTACTGTGGGGTTGTCCTAGTGGAAGAAAAAGGAAATTCAACGTCTTAAGATATTTTAATTTATATTTGTTTATGTGATAGTATTTTTAGAAACCAATGGTGACCTCTAGGAAGGTTAACCCAATGTTTCAGGTACCTTTGTATATAAAGAAAATGTGGGTTCTTTACAGGTGGAATCAATGTCAGGTGGTTTCCATTGAATTTTGGTAAAATTACATATTTATGACTTTGATTATTTCTTAGGGATACACTTGTGTGCTTTTGTATGGTTGTAATGTTCTTTTCTAATTGTATGATCAGTAGGATGTCTAACACAGTGGTGTTGATAGTTTTTTTCTAAAGGAATCAAGTTGCATTTTTTCAGAAAAGGAAATTTTGACTAAAGTGTGGGTGGATGATTTTGGTTTGTAAGTGACACCTGAGGTGATATTTGGTAATGTGGTTGGTCTTGTTTGTAAGAATTTTTGGTTAATTGGAAGGTAACACTGATAATGCCTTGAGATTTATGAGGTCGGTAGACCAGGAGGCATGGTTAGTTCTGTAAGTTGTTTTTTGGGTCTTTCTTTGGTGATGTATAGTTGTGGGATCTAGATTCTGGCTCAGTGTGTGGTTTCAGGAAATTTTAAGACATCAGTGGCTTTTATTAGGTCTAGATGTTTGAGATTACGTTTGAGTGACATGATTGCATTTGGGCGGTTTAAACACATGGATCAAGAGTAAGCACCATTTTATCTCTATAAAATACAATATAGAGGTGATGGTTATGTCCAGGACCATTTAGTTTCAATCATTGTGAGGGATAATTTGGTTTTCTTTATGAGTCACTAGGATTTTTCTGGAAGAACTCATGCAGTGTGGTGGTGGTGTTGTCAAATACAATTTTGGCACATAATTGTTTACTATAGATTTGTGAAGCAGTGGGGATTTGTGATTAATGGATCCCTCCTGAATTTTTATGTCCATGTGTGTTGATAAGATTCTCATGGGTAGAGAAGTTGAGACTACTGATAGGTTACAGAGTCCCCATATTGGTATGTGACGTATGTAATGGATTAGTTGTGGATGTTTCATCATCTAAAACTCGGTTTACTTCCAATCTCAAGACAGTCATGTCTAACATCTTAACATCATCATGTCTATACCGGGAGATTATTTCCTATATTCTAATCTTATAAAAGATTTTTTTGGTCATATAGAAAATATATTGGAGATTTCATTTTTAGGGAAGTGTAAGTGAAGTTTGTTTATGAAAGGTGCACCACCAGTCATCTTCATATAAGGTTTCTATGAGGGTTTCATGTCAGCTAATGATAAAGGGGTCATCATTGGATGTTTTTAATGGTTAATGGGTGGAGTATCAATTTTTATCGTACGTGAGGTAAATATTTCCATGACCACTTCTTAGGCTCGATAGTGATGGTTTCTGATATTTTATTGCTATTATTTTGGGATGAATTAAGTCAAAATGACACTCCAAATGTGGGTAGAAATGTGTCACTTATAGGTTTGGTGAGAAGACTATAGGTTAGATGTGGTGACATCTTGATGACATTGAGGAACTAGTGATGTATGTATTGAGATTACTCGAGTATTATAGGTGGGACTTAGATGTGGTGATTGAATGATATGAGCATTGGATTTGGACTCAGGGGGTTCTTGAGGCTATATTGGGAGGTTGTGTTAAGGAACTATTAGTTTCAGTTATAGATCATGATGATAGTTTGAGAAACTATGGATTCTTGAGGGTGGAACCTCACCAAGAGTTGTAAAAAAAGACTCTGGTAGATGCATTCAAATTGTGGTGGTATGAATTCTATGAGAAGTATTTATATCCAGATAATGTGATAATGTGATAATAGTGTGATTTTGGTGTTTATGATCTGAGTTGGTCAGGGTTGGTTTGACACGTCTTGGGAAAAAAGAATGAAAGTGTTGGATTGTAAACCGCCTTCAGTTAATTTTTTAAATGATATGGATGTTTCTAGTATTGAAATGTGTTTTGAGGAAGAACCAAGTCCTCCTTATTATATGTTTTGATTTTTCCTGTGTGTCTATTCCAGATGGTATTTATAGAAATTCTAAATAAAATTGTTATATGGTGTTCTGATGGATGTTTGGTAATGCATATTTGGGAAATGAATTTTATGTTAAATAGAAAATTTATTTGAGGTTTTAGAGGTCTTTTTCAATGATAGAGGTTCCAAACACCATAAGAAGGTGGTTGGGAGTTAAAGTTTATAATGGTAAGCATCATAGTTAGAGATTGGTTAAACGATAACATTATGAATGTTTTAGGGTGGATAGGATTCGGTAAAATCCACCTTGGTGTTTGGTTTGAAAATGAGTATTCATTCTGGTATTTATAAAGTAAATTCTTGGGATAATGGTTATGTTTTGGTTCTGTTATCGGTTTTTATTTTATAATGAGGCCATTGGGCCTCAAGTTATAGGATAATATTGGTTGTTGAATGTGTTTTGGAAGTCATATTTTCCCATGGGTGATTCAGAACTTGGGTCACCATTAAGAGTTTTGAAAATAGGGTAAGATAGTGCCATGTTATTTGACCCATAAGTTGTGGAGTGGATCGGGCTGGTAATGTGTTGATTGGATCTTCCCTAGTGGTATGATATTGTATAAGATGTTTCCTTTTTTCATGATTCAGGATGTGTTTCCTTATCCCACTAATATGGTTGGTGTCGATAATGTTGAGTTGAGGTTGATGAATACTTCTAGAAGCATCAGTTTTGTGTTTTGAATCTAAATTAGAAAATTATTTGGGTATGAATATTACATTGGTCTTAATTTAATGAAGATAAGGTCGTGTTTGGTATGTAACGTGGGAAATAGAAGTTGAAATGTGGGACCATTGGACTGATCTTTTTCTTGGAGGCCTCTTGATACATTGGAACACATCTTGAGGATGATCTGTTATTAGTTGGGGAGAAATTAAGATCCCAATACTGAGATAAGTTATATCCCTGTTTGAATTTTTTGTTAATGTGGTTTTTCTAAAGAGTTGAAATGGTTTCAGGGGTGTTATGGGGGTTTTTAAGAGGAAAAAGTGGAATAGAGGATAGTATGACATGATATAATGGATAGTTGATGATTTGAAATTACTTTATGCCAGAACTATGTATCCTACAGAAGGGGGGTGCATAGTTAACGAAACCATATAGTGTGTTCAAGAGACCATGTGACTTGAACTCCCTTTGGATAGTGGAAAGTTCATGAAGACCACACATTTTTTCAATTGGTGTGGGAAATCGGTCATACCATATAGACAAGTTCCCAATCAGAAAAAGAGATATGCATGGTTGATGTACGGATTGACAAACAATGCATCTAAACCATGCACCACTTAAAAAATGGGATATTCTAATTTTTCCCACTCTAGATTAAATGTTCTTACCTGAATACCCCCCACCCCATCCGACCCCTGTAGCTAGGTTGATGAAATAGTAGCCTCCTCCTCTTCTATGGGAATTTCTACCTCGATTGATAGGTGTTTTGAGTGTCATTCGGTGTGAATCAATGATCCAGGTATGTCTCTGAATCAGTTTCCTTCCTTTTTTTGAAGAGTCTTGGTGTGTGGTTTACTCTCCTTATGAATCTATAAATCTATTTTTTTCTATGTTTTTCTTTATCTTAGAGTTTGAGTATAATTTAGCTTGATTCAAGAGTTTCTATTGGATGAGTGGTTTTCTATGAGTATGATGTAGGTAGTCTTAAGGATTTTTTCCATTTAATTCATGTTTTATATGTGTATTTGGTTTTTCTTATGTACATCCTTAATGTGTTTCGATTTTTTCAACTTAGATAATTAATTTGGCCCATTATATTGTGGTGTGAGACCCTTCATGGACCCTGATTTGTTCATGGATGATTCAAGATTGAACATAGGGCTACCCATGGTGTATGAAAACTCATAGAAAAATGGTGAAATTAATCAGTAAATGTTATGTTACGAAAATTAAATGAGTAATGGGTAGGGGTTGGTTTAATGCTAACATGAATAGGTAAGTGGATGATTAAGATGTTCACATGTTGACATTTTTTAATTTCCTAGGAGGCTGTTTAAATGGATAAATTGATGTGTTTTCCATTTTGATCCGAATATGATCTAAAATGATGTAAAATGCTATTTTGAAACTTGGTAAGTGTTTATAAGGATTTTTTTACCTCAAAATGATTTGAAAATTATTTTTCTCAAAGGATTTAAATTTATGATTTTAATTAGGGTATGATTTCATTTTTTAAAAATTATTTAATAACTACTTTGAATGGTTGGAAATAGAAATTATTTCTTTCATGGAATGGATAGTTTTTTCAAATAGGAAGATCTATTTCTTAATGTGTGGACTCAAGATGATTTTAAATGAGTATTTGGTTTGAGTGTTTTATGTCCGGATTTGGTTTTAAGGTTCCATAATGAATTTGGAGAATGTAATGATTATGTGAATAAATGTGGTAAGTGGTTAAAGAAGCATGTTCATGTGGTAAATGTTATGAGTGGGGTATTGGACTATGGATCTACTCCCATAGTTTGGGATAGACTGGTGCTCTAGGATCTACTAATATATTGTATGAATAAATTTTTAGACTATGGATTCTCATATATTTGTTGAGATAGACTAATACTCTTGGCTCCACCAATGTTTTCCTAGTTTAAGATGTCAGATTGAGGATATATGATCCAAAAGATAGCATGGGTTTGGATGTAGGACTGAGGATCTTTGCTCCCAACATATGGACATACTATGGTTAACTAAACCCATGATATTTGGTGCATGGTTATAATTATTTTCTGTGTGAACACCCCTTTTGAATAAAATCATGTAACCCCTTTATGATATGTCTTAGGCTTCTGGAATGGCCAAAGTATATAAGGATGTTTCTATTGTATGATAAAACATAAAGGGTTGAAATGGTTAATAAATATTTTGTTTAAACGTGAAATTTGCTTCATTTGTTACCCTGTTTATTTACTACACCTTAATTATTTGCATACACTTTTTTATATACTAGTTATTTCTATAGACACTTCTGGTGGTGGATTACTAATTTTTATTGACACATTTCTCAGGCCACAATGGAACTTGTGTACTTGAGCAGATGTTACTTGTTTTCTGGTAAAGTATTGTGATATGGAGATAGTGTATGGGTTGTGAATTGAATTATGGGTTGGGGAATGGGATTTCAGGACCGGGTAGGGAATCAGGTCTATGTTTGGGATATAGTATGTGTTTGGATTGGGGGTTTTATTTTTATGGGTACCTCACATATTGTGCTTACATTCTGTGTTGATTTTATGTTTCACAAGGTTTATTATTTTAAAGAATTTTGAAATAAATTATGAGAGAACCCAACCTAATGTTACCTAATTTAATATGATAATAATTTATGATTCTTTGAATGTCGTTTTAGAGGGTTTTCAAGAGTAATAAATCTCTAGGTTTAGTTTTAATGATAACATTTATGATAATTCAATTAGTATGATAATTATTCATCACCCACATTAACCTCTTTTGGTTTTAGTAAAGGATAATGCCTAAAGAACAAATTTTAAGAGTGGATTTCATTGACAATGTTGATATATTACCAACACGAAACCTAATGGGATAGGAGGATGTGTTATAAATTTTTTATTATTAACAAAAATATATTTAATTATTATTAATAATGTGAACATAGTTGAATCCCCAAAACAATAAGTAAAATTAAGTTGGTGACTCATGGATGTTTGAGTGAAAAAGATAATTACGGAAAGAATATTCAATTTTTAACAAGAAAAAATTGTGAGAAGAATCATCCATGGAAATGAGTTCAATGAATTGGAAGTTTTTTTATGTGTTTAAAATGAGGAAATATAGAAACTAATTATGGAATGAAAATTAAGAGTTCGGTAAACACAAAGGATAGAAAATATGTCTCTCATAATAATACATAATATATTAATATAGATACGTCATTGGGGAAATATTTCATTATTTATACATATATTCTATATACCCTTATGTCATTTTATTGGTTACTAAATATTAAAATTATAATGATATAATTTATTTAAGGGGGGAGAATGTAATGAACTGAGATTTCACTATATATTTTCCTTAAATAAATATTGTGTTTCATTGATTTATTCGCACGTAACACTGAAATAAAATATTATTTGAAATATTATAAATATATTATTAATAATATTTATGAATAATAAAACCTCTAGCTAATAAAATAATTTTAATCGATTATAAATTTAAGTAATATAGGACTAAAAAAACTTAATCTTCTAAAAGGTTATTTTTCAACAACTGTAATCTTTGCATATATATTTTATTTTCATCTAAATGATAGATTTATAAATTTTAGAATTTGAATTTTATAATTAATATCATTTTTTAATTAAACATATAAAAATTATCCTAATATTATTTTTTGTAATTTTTTTGAAATTATTTATTTTTAACTAGATTGGGAAAATTTTATTCTTTGCCAAAATTGTATATATTTTTAAAATTGTCAATATATGAGAAATACCCAGTTGTTTAGAAAACATTATAATTGGATAAATAATTATTTAGGGAGTATAATTATTTATTTTAATACATCATTTCAAACATATAAATGTTTTTTTCCATATTTTAGAACATAAGATACATTTTTTCTAATTTTAAAACAACTTTCAATGTTTTATTTTAGTTAATCATTTTAATTTTAATATTCAGTTTTTACTCAATTTTGATTCCATAAAAAATATGTTTTTAGAAAAAAAATTAAATATTCAATTCCAATAACATTTACAAATTTATACTATACTTATGTTTTAAACATAAAAACACAATTTTTACAAAAATAAGTTTTTGCCTACAATATTAAAATTAAGATTTCTAACACTTAGAAATATTATTTGATAAAATTATTTTAATGTATTAGATAACAAATTTAATATTATTTAATAAGTTGAATTTTATTTTTTCCCATGAAATTAAGTAATCAAGACAATTTCTATTTACCATAATAAAATAGTTATTTTTCAAGAATTGATGCATTTTCGAAATATTTTTTATTTTAAATTAAATATTTTTTGAGAAACTAATATACTAATATTATTTTAAAAATTATAAAAAAATAAATTAAAATTCATTTAATTTTAGATCAATATTAAATAAAATTAATAATACAATGAGATTAAAAAGGCGTTTCCAAAAAAATCATTTTTCAAAACATTATATGTTTTAATTTAAAATTTATTTCTGTTATATTTATAAATTGATTCAGATTAAATTTTTTGAAAATTTATATTTATAATTTTAGAATTTTTTATAAAGTTTCAAATTATATTTTTAGTAACAGAATAATTAAAAAATTTAATTTTTAATCAAAATTGGAAATTTTAAAATGTGTAATCTAACGTATCTCAACTTTTAGTTAATAAAACTGATGATTGAACCAATAATACATTTTTCATTTGGAAAGTCATAATTACTTTTCAGGATAAAATTTACCCACCCAAATCCCCTAAATCTCAGGACTTTCAATTCTTACCCCTAATAGAACATTATTTTTTAAATAGTTGTCCATATTTTTATCCTATAAAAGGAGATCGCTTCTACCCTTTTAAAAACACATATATAGTTTAAAATTATCATGAAAGTATTCCAATATACCTAATATAGACCCCCAATACACATATGGAATTATTATATCCTCAACAATGTTCCAGAAGAGTTTTATTTTTAATGGATACTTTAAGAGAATATTTGAATTCCCAACGTAAGTATTACTTGCTCTTTGACTTCGTCTATTTACCATTATCATTCACACTCCACAGAACCCATTATAACCATATATATGTAGTTAAATAATTATAAATAATGTAATAAAATTTTATTATATTAATGGTATATCCATTATCCATTCCCCTCCCATTCAATCAAAAACATTATATTATTTCTCATCCCCGTATGAAGACTACGGACTCCATGGATGATAATTTTGATTCTTCATCGCCATATTTAAAAAATGGTTCTAGAAATGAGTTTAGTGGATATATGTTTTCTTTATGTAATAATTTATATTATTTTAATATAAATTATTCATTCTATAACAAATATTAGATATAAGAAATCATTGTAAAACTAACCTCAAAAAATGAACATACCAAAAGGAAAAGAGATTTATTTATATGTGAAAACTTAATTTTAATTTACATTATTCTTTTAAATCGTCCCATTTATGATTAATCGATGAAATTAACTCCAAATAATTTCATCATAAATTTTTATAATGATATTTTAACAAAAAAAACCCATCCCATAGACATACTTACACATTGATTGTAGAATGATCTAATTGTGTCGGTTTAACAACCTATATAAAAAGTGATAAAAAATTTCTATCCATGATGGGTTTTGAAAAAAAATAATATATTTTAATAAAAAAATAATTTTTTTTCTATTACCAGTTTTATAAAAATATAACATATTACTTAAAATTCCACCACCCATTTGTTAAAATTCATTGAAACATGTTTGTCTCCAATTTCATCAACACAAACCATAACTAAAACTATCATACAATGAAACTATATATTTATAAGCTACCATAATAAATCACATTTTAGTACCCTCTATGATTTGGAAATTATTTACTTTGGAATAACATTGAATAACAACACCATGACTATGAAACTAGATCAGATTGATCCAGATTACTCAAAATTGATATTTAAAAAAGATAATAGATAAACATATACTTGCGTTGAATAATTAAAAAACATATTTATGAAAATTATGTTGATGAAAATTGAATTTTATAGGTGATTAAGTTATTTATATAAATTATAAAGGATATTAGAGTGTATTCTACTAAGAAACGAAACATAGTAATGGTTTCTTTTTCTCATTTTGAATTTTTTTCGGAAAAGTTTCATATTGTGCACCATAATTGCTTGTATTTTGTGTATTCACATATAATTTACCTTCACATTTGAAAATAAATTATGTTTAATGAAATTTTAATGTCGATTATAGGATCATCCTCTCAATACCCTTTGATTGATATGTTACCAATTTTATATTAGTTTTATCTCTATTTCCGATTCATTGGGTTATTGTTTTTTTACATGAATATAATATTCAACATTTATTATATCCTTAAATTCCCTTATTTTATATGTTATTTAATTTTTACACTAGGTAAGTTACCTATTATCGTTAATAGTCACTCTTTTTATATAAATCTTTCTAAACTAATTTTGTAACATTTGTAAGAATAACTGTCATTCTTACCAATGAATATTTTCTTACTTGTTCATATTTTCTACTTTTTTAGAAATAGTACCTATAGGTTATCATGGTATCTAAAGGGAATTATCTTTCTCATAATATTGGAAAATATTTATTTTAAAAAAATCAAACTATCAATGACATTTATTATTTATAATTTTTTTTCTAAAACTACTAATAATTTTCATCTAAATATTGAACATTGATAAATCTTATGCTTGATTCAAGTTTATTATTCAATTATTACCATCCACATTCTTTCCCTTTATATCTTATTTAATGATCATTTCTACCAAAGGCTTGATCCATCGTTGCCTTTTCCTTTCCAAACCAGCCACTATGAATTGGCATACCTCTACATTGAAATAATTTTCTATGGGAATAACGTGTTATGTTTTTCTTTGATTGAAGGGTGTTAAAATAGATTCCTCATATCTATTGATTAAGTAATTTATTGACTTAATTATATAACCTTTATCTATAAAGATTAAACATTATATGTTCCATAATTTAATTGTATAGTATTTGTATCAAAAGTTACTAAACACGTTTGGATACCAATTTATTTTCCATGATTATATAATTTTATGGTAATTTATGGAATTATAATTTTTTCCCTCATGTAATTCCACTTGAAAAGGATATGAAACCCAATTATCCATGGGTTTTTTATAATATTATTGATTTTACATTAAATGCATATATATGGATGATGATGGGTGGGAACTTATATCACCGTCTAATTCAATGGTTTATTTTTATGGGTCATGAGATAATCAATTGAGAATTAATTATTTTTCTCACATATGTGTGGGGATGATGTGTTTACTCACATTTTCTCATGTGGACATAATCGGTTTGTTCAAATAGACATGGGCATAATGAGTATTATCACAAATTATTTCCAATTATTATGGTTGTTCTATATTTCAAAGATGTTCTAAATGATATTACATAATTTTATTCTTATTACTATTTCTATGTTATGCTTTCATGGATAACATTTCTTGACTCGTGTTTTTGTACTATTTTGATTCGTGTATTATGTTATACCAAGCCTTATTCCGTGATTTAATGATTTTTTGGGAATAAAATTCATGTGTATCTTGATGATACACATATTCTCATCTTGTGATCATTTGGGTCCTTTTATTGTTATATCTCATGTTTATCTATAGTTTTATATCACCCATTTCTTATGTTTCTATTTCCCCAGTTTATGAAAAAAGCTAGTATGTGATATATGACTATAATATTATATTATATGGAGAATTTTTGGAAAATCTTGATGACTTGTTATGGATTAATTAGTTGATTTTATATTTTAAAAAAATCCATTGGTTAAAAAGACAATATTTTTTAAGTTAACATTTTATACTAATTCTCTAAAAAATTAAACCTAAAAGGTCATGTTAATTTATTATAATGAAATATTTTCTTATGTTATATAGATGAGATGATCATATTTTTAAGATACTAGATTTTCACCACCTGATTTTAAGGGGTTAGAATCCCCCCCCCCCCGCCTTCCCTATAATTTCATTCTGGCAACCTTGAGGCATGGCCTAAAGGGAATCCCCTCCCTTTAAATTTGATATATTCCTCTCCTCCTAAGATTTAAAGAGTATTTTCAAACTAAATATATCATTTACATTGTTCTTCCCCACTCTTTATCTAATCACACATTTTTTCATAGCTTTGTATTCTCCCTATAACCCAAGGGGTTGTGCTGGGTAAAATAGGGTTTCGGGTTATTCTAATTTGTAGAACTTGGTGTTTGATTTTGGTATACAGATTTATCTTTCTTTATTTGGATTTTATTGAAGTTGATGTGCTATGACTTGATTCCAATTGATTAGGGTGAGTGTTTTATTAATATGATTTAATTATAATTTCTTTGAGTGCGTAATGTTTAAAAAAATTATTATCAAATTATAAATATATGTGATAACCATGGTGGGTATCAAAAGATACTTATATTCTTTTACACCTGAGATAATGGAATTATGATGGGTTTCTTGTGTTTAAAGCAATGATTTGACTGTTAATTGATTGTAAACATTCCTAAGTGGATTGTTTCAAATGAATTTGATGGTAAATGGTATTTAACGCTCTTTGGGTCTTGTAATGTGTGAGATAATGTTTCAGTAAAATAAATTTAGAAAAAAGAAGCATTTTTTATTTATAAATTGTTCCAAATGAATAGTGTTTAATTTTTAATTTATTCTAACTTTGGTTTTTTCTTCATTTGGTTTTGAAGGATTTTTTAACCTAAAATTTTAAATGTTATAAATTGAAAATGAATCCGATTTTGGTTTTATAAATAATAATTTTGAACATTAAAAAATATTTTTTATATTGAATAAAGGACCCTTAGTTGTGGAACTTGTTTTTTTATTCTCAGTATTGATTTGCCCCCCCCCCCTGAGAGGGATATTGTATATAATTTTTTATATAGATGATGAGAAAGGTATTATTTATTATGAAGTCATTAAAGGTGATATATGATTCATTTTATTTAATTATTTTTTATTAATTTATTGATAATGTGGTTCATTTATTTCTCACCTCTAGTTGTTTTTTTCTTGGTAACTCCTGTATAAGAACGATGTATATGTTTGTGCTACCTTAGTTCATCCCACACAATGACTACTTCCCTCTAATTACATTATCCACCTCATATAAGGGGGTTCCCTCAATTAGTCTAATGTGAGAGAGTTAAATGGCTTGTGATTTGTTTTAGTGAAATATTTGATAACATTTGGTTATATGATTATTATTTTATAGGACCATCTCCCCTTAGGATATTGTGAGTTCCCAATGAAACTATGTTATATCTAATGATAAAATTTATGGGATTTAATTTTTCAAATTATTTCACCCACAATACTAATTAGATTATTTAGCACCATGTTGAGAATATAGTTTCTTATTACACATCATTTAATGATGATATAGGGTCTCCTTTAGTCATATTTCTTTTATTCATGATCGGATTATTTTGCAAAGTGAATTAAAATATTTTTTTCAAAGGATGATCAGAAGGGAAAGGAAAGGATCTATTTGATGTGTTATTTTTTTAGAAAAATTTTACAAAAGGGGAAAATGTTTATTTTTTGAAAATATTTAAACATCACCCATAAAAGTATTAAAGTTGTTATTTATAAGTTGTTTGTTCCACCATAATTTTTCATAAAAATGTATAGAGTTTTTACATGATAGAATATAGAATTATATTTCTATAATTACTAGTGGTAAATGTTATTTTTATTTATGGTCAAAATTAGATTTAATAGAGCTTCATTAAAAATTGAAGTACAAAAAATCCTTGGTGGTATCCTATTGATCATTGTTTAGTCAATCACTATATACACACTGATGTGTGTGTTTTTAGTAATTATATATCCTTTTAAGTGCCTAATCTTATATCTATTTTCATTAATGATCTTCATGGTACATTGATGGACATGTGGATATGTGTTGAGTGATTTTGGGTCACATGGAGGAGTTTTGAGGTTTCTTTATTTTTTTTCTATTTTTACTTGACTGTTTATTTTTAAAATCATTCTTTATAGATTTATTTTTGAAATTTTATTTTATTGTTGTGTTATATCATTTGGTTGTTTCATATTTTAGAAATGTGTTCAGTCAATTACGATGGTTATAACACATTTGGTTGATATTATTATTTTAAACTATTTATTTGTATTCATCATATCCATGCGTAAAAATATATCAAGTAATATTATCATTATGTTTGCACTTATTTATATTGATTACTAAATGGTGAAATCATTCACATAAGTTATTATTTTGATTCCAACATAATTGTTTCTAGCCCATGTTGATAGTGAGTTCACTTTGGGTCTTATGGGAAGCTGGTATAGGTGATCTGTCTTGTTACCACAGAATAATTCATTACAAAACAATACCAAAGTGTCAGAATGTTATTAATGGGAAATACTGGTAGAAAGGATAATGGGGTCTCTAGATCTCAACAAGTTGGTTTTGAGTAGCTTCATGATCACCACCTTTTCAGAAGAAAATTGATGTTTCCGGGTAGTTGGGATTTGAGTATTGAAATTATCTTTCTTTTTTAATTATTTTTATATTTTGAGTTGATATGAGGATATTTTTATTCCCATTCAGTATATATGTGATTTTGGGGGACTCTGTGAGTTCCAAGGTGAGAATGGAGGAATAAAAAGAGTTACAGAGTTTAATCACACAATCTAGAAAAATCTGTGGAAGGTTTAAGAAACCATTTTAGAGGACACTAGATGGTAGGAAAATAAATTTAAAACCTATGCATCCAAACCCTATATAATTATTTTTTCCACCTCCCTAAATTTATGGTTTTCAAACACTTTTTTTTAAATGATTTAATTGGTGTTTTCCATTGATAAATGATTAATCAATGGATATTTTATTTTGAATTGATTTTATTGAGTTTGGTTTTTATTGATTTTTCATCCTTATTTTTTATCCTTATACATAGAACATTTGTTTAATGACTTGGAATACTAATTTGAGGATGGAAAATAGATTTCATGGATTACATGTGTAGATATTTTCCCCTTATGGGATTTTTTAAATCATATTTTATAGTTTTTTTTCAATGGTGGTATATTTTAAAAGAAGTATTGAAATTTTTTTATGATGAAAAAAGGAAATTTATAGGAAGTTAAAGTTAGTTATTCATTCCCAAAATAATATGGATGTTTTCACAATGAAATACTGTTTTTAAAATATTGACTTTTTTAAAATATATTTCCATTTATTAATGGAATATTTGGATATTTTACTATTTTTAGGGTTTTATGGACTTTTTATTTGATTTTAATTTAGAGATATGTGTTTTGGTTTTTTCTTCATGTATATGGGTTCCATGAAGGCCTACAGGACACCTCAGGGGATTCGGGCCACCTCAAGGCCTTCGAACCACCAAAAATTGTTCATAATGATCAGACATACTCAACATAGAGCAGACTCCAGATGGGGATTCAGAGCAGGAACATTCACCAGAGTAGATGCTAAGAGGAGTTGTCAGAAAGATAGGGTATGGAATTGCCATAGGTACCAACAAGTTCTTGCACAGGAAGCCTAGCGGAACAGCCATCCAAAGTTGATGAGATGATATCACAACAAAGAAGTTGTTGTGAGGAGTTATAAGAATTGTCTGTCTATTTCCTTAGACCCACGAGTCATGTAATCTCTAAGACTATGGTCATTGTAAGGGTTCCCCCTCATACCTTGAATGGGAGGTTATCAAAAATCAATAAAAAAAGGCCTTCAGCCCATTCTGGCTATAGTGGTGCCATGTATTTCGAGTTTTTATACATTAGCAGATAAACTCAATGATTCATGTTATTTAGATCATGAATCAATAATTATATAGAGAATATTTAATATTTTATTCCATGGGATGATCTATTGGTAGATTCCTCATTGTAGTTAGGTATGGATCCTCCTTTTTTAGGATTTACCTAAACTCAAAACCAAGTGGTTGATCCACAATATTTCATGCTCTTGAACCCTATCCAGGTGTTTATAAATCATTTTATAGATTAATTATATAGAGATCGTGGTCCATATGATGTGGTGGAGTGGTTAGATAAGATTAAGGATATATTTAAGCCTTTGTAAAACCCTAAATATTCGAAGATGACAGCTTATGTTATTGTATTTAAAAAACCCATCTGAGTGTAATGAGAGATGTGGTCCCTGTTTAAATATATGATAAAATTTTTTGTTAATTCCTGATGGAAATGTTAATTCTGCTACAACACCCCCAGGATGTGAAACTGGTTAAGGCTATTGAGTTCATGACCCTTCATCAAGGTGAGTGGTTTAAGAAATAGTATATCAATTGTTTCCCAGAGTCTGTGTTTCTCTCTCTTGGGTCAATCAATAATGATATTATATATGCTCATTTATTTGAAATAGATAGGAATATGGTTTAACATATTATAAGGAATTATTTTTAGGTTCATTTCATTGGAATCTAATCATACATGGAAACTATTACAAACCATTATAGGCCAACCCACCATATCACTTAGGTCATTGTGCATGATGGTTTGAAGGGAATGTTTGATCCCTAAGCGTTGGATCCAAGTACCAGAACAGGAAAGCAACACCAACTAGGAGTGATTTCACCCTCAAATCATCATTGATGTGTAATAGATCATTTCTTAAAGATTCAGCATAGAGCATCCAGATATTGAATTTCAATGAAAAAAATATAATAAATAGAGGAACTAGAAAAGTCACAACCATTAAACATTGAATAATTTCAATTATAACAATATAAAAATAAAAAATCCATATCAAAATGACAATATTTTTTAGATGAGTTGGTTGATACTTAACTGTACTAAAATAAAGAAAAACTCGATTATATCATAGGAACACCTTTACATGACCAATGGTTACTCACCACAACCTAACTAACCCACCTGAAACATAATAGAATTATATCCAACATAATGATGAAAACTAGAACCTATTTAAAAATTTATTCCATTATATACACATAAAAAAAAAATTTACCGATTGTGAGCTGAATGCCCTAGTATGATCTCACTAGTAAGTCTATACAATTCTAATCATAATGAATATTAAAAATTATAGTTTTAAATACATTGGAATGTAATTATTTTCATTTTATAATACTTATGGAAACTAAAACTTAATTACTTTAACCATATAAAAAATACAATTCTTTATATAAAACCAATTTAAAATTTCAAGAAAACCATAAGCCTTTGGTGTTGGTAAAATTAATCAAGACCCTTATTAAAAATCAAAAAACATAAATCCAACCATTTCTATGTTTTTTTTAATAGTTTTCCCACATAGCCTTTGAAAACCATTTATGGAAAGAAAACCATCAATAAATAGAATAATCACAACCCTAAGAGGAACTATCAAAGCCATGGAGTATAAGAATAGTAAACATAGGGAAAATAAATGGGTCTATTGGTAAACAAGAAAAAGTGGATAGATATAAAATGGGAATCACATACATAAAAACATCAATAATGGAGTGAGATTAATAGGATAAACCCTAGTCACTAATGTGATATAATCCTAAAAACATTACAAACACATTACAAACATCCAATCAACATTTTATCCAAACCAAATCACAAGACACCTGATTCACCCACACAAGCCTCTTTTGGGACACCTCATAGACATTGAGATGCATTGACTAGAGGTTACTAGCCTGTTTGTGTGCTAACTAGTGTGTCATGAATCAAGTTCTCCAACTAAGTAACCAGGTTTCCCATGAACAATATAATATAGAGGTGATAAAACATTCAATAAATATTCAATGAATTCATCAATAAAGAACAAAAATATTTATAATCACACCTCCGCTACCCTCACATTAAAATCCCCATTTTCTGAATCATAAATCAAACATAAAAATCATGTACACCCCATAAAGGGGAGAATCAACAAATGGTAAAACATGAGGGTCTCTAAAACATTCAACAAATAATTTTAATAATTTGAAAAATTGGGAATTTAAATTAAAACCATTTTAAAATTCCATGAATTTTTCATTTCCTAAAATCTCAAAATATAAAATCCATTTAGAAACAGTTTCGAATACAACACCTCATCCTTCTCAATGAAAACCTCTTAAACATAAATTTCTTCCATTAAACAAAATGGGGATAAATACCTCTATAGTCATAAAATCTAATTTAATGATTCCTAATAAGTATTTTTTTAATTTTTTTATCATGATTGATTATTTATTTTGAAGAGAAATCTGAAATCCATCAGAAAAATCTTTTATGCCAGGGCATGATGCTATAGAAAACATTTAAAAATTAATTATAAATAACATAAATAAATATTATATAATTAGTAATGAATTTATAAAAAAGTGTACCTCATGTATTTATAATTAAAAGAATTCCCTTGAAATCCATACCTCAGCCCTAGAGAAAATAAATCACAATGTTTCTTTGGCGATAGTGATTACACGATATGGAAAGGAATCTATAGCAATATAGCTATTGAAATCTCATATCCAGTGTCGAATAATATTACATTTTCATAATATACAATTAAATCACGTCCCAATGGACTTAATAGTTTAGTATTCTTGGTAAACCAGATACAAATAGGGGTCTTTTATTACAAATTAATACACTAAAAATATTTTTTTACCAAGGATCATAAATTTATTCCATATATTATGACCAAGTTAGATAGTGAAGGTGTTTTCTTTTTATTGGATTCCACCATGCCTATGTGCCACTCTTCTTGTGTGCCTCCCTGCTTGGTCACTTTTTATATAACTATCCTCAGAAGAGGAAACAAGAAGATAGTGATGATGATGACAGAAGGCCAAGAAGGTCATGGAAGAAACAAGCAGACAGAGATAATTATTTTTCAAAGGGGAATGATAAAAATTTCTTCAAATAAAAAAGAAGAATATTTTTATATAAATATGATGAAGAAGAAGAAGATAGAGATGCTGAATCCAATAAATTTGTTTCTTAGAAATCTAGATTGAATACCTTTGTTGAAACTGTGAATAGTAATGATTATGGAAGTAGCAGTTCTGAAGTAAAAGATACTAAAAATGAATATCATCTAAAAGAAGAGTTGAAAGAATGTTTGGGGAATATCAAAAGGATTGAGAAGGAAAATAAGAAGTCGATAAATGAAAATTCCACATTAAACAATCAAGAAGGATTTCCTTATGAGAATGTCAAGATGGAAAAAGAGATTGATGATATTAATAATTATCTTGAGAATGAAAAGAATCGTAATGATCATCTTTAACTAAAGCTAAAGTCAATAGAAGAAGAGTTTGAACTTGTCCAACCAAAACTTTCTAAAGATGAAGAAAGGAATATTAGTTTCAGACAATCAATATTAGAAGATGGTGAAAGTTCTTGTAAGAATGAACCAAAGAAGTATCAACAAATGTTACCTTCAATTTTTGTGAGGAAACATAGAACTAGTTCTAATAAGAACAATGTTTGAAAGGCTATGTATGTGTCCAAAGATAAATTTTTTGAAAAATACGAATTATATAAAAATCATGAATCCTAAAATATTTCTACTACTTCTAGTTTGGATAAGTCTAAACATAAATATGTACTGAAGAAAAAAGTTATTATTGAAAATATGAAGTTTTATTGTCAGTATATTTCTATTAAGAAGTTTTTTGAGAATAATGATAAAACAATTGGTCGGTATGGAAGTTTTAGGGGGGAAATATTCATAATATAGATATTGTTGGTATTGTAGTGGATTTAGAGACATGGTAAATATGCGCTAGTTCAACCATAAACATTACTAATATTCCAAATGTTATGAAAGATAAGGATTTAGGTGGGGTTTAATCCTCTCCAAATAAGAAGTAAGAGACGAAAGTTTAGAATAAATCTGAGAAGGTTGGGGTAAAAGTTGAAAATATGTTACAACGATTGGAAACTATTTGGAAAAGATGTGAACAGTCGGGAAATATTGCATATGGATGTCCTATTCTATTTCAAGCACAATAAAGGGTTCATAAAAAATCACAGAACCTTGAGATGAATAATGAAAAGTAAGAACAAAAGGCTATTATTATTGAAACCGCTTTGAAAGATACAAAGGGATAACATCCATGGATTCTTGATAGAGGGTGTTCTTCTCATATTATAAGAGACTTAATGTTTCTGAAGAATGAGAAAGACTTCAATGAAGGAACAGTGACAATTGGAAATGAGATATCTCTTTGGATCAAAGGTATTGGATCAGACATCATCAGGGAAGAAAAAATTTCCCTGAAAAGATTATATATTGATGGGATAAAACACAATCTTCTGAGTGTTTCAAAAGTCAGTAATGAGGGAAATAATGTTATTTTCTAAAAATATTGGTATGTTGTGAAAATTGAAAATGATTGAAAGGTAGTTACAAGAGGCCAAAGTACAAAAGGGAACTTGTTCCAAGTTGGTGAAGTATAGAAATCTTGTTACGTGGTTATGGTGGATGAAAATCAGTTATGGCATAAAAGTATGGTACATATTTGTTAGAGATACATGTTTAAGTTTTCAATTCTAGATTGTTTCCATGATTTACATGATTTATCAAGAAGAAGTGATTAGTGTTTCACTATTTCTGAAAAAGGGAATATGACACACTATATGAATACGAGAGTTTACATTCATTCAAAACAACCCTCTGAACTCATACATTCTGATATTTGTGGATCTATGAGAAAGAAATCAATAAATGGAGATAAGTACTTAATTACTTTTATCAATGTATTTACTCTCATTACTTGTGTTATCTATATGATACATAAGTTAGATTCTCTTAAAATGTTTAATACTTTCAGGAGGAAAGAAGATAAATAATATGAGTATTTAGTGAAGAAGTTGATAACTTATAATGGTGGAGAGTATAAGAATGAATATTTTGACATTTATCCTGAGAAGCATGGAATTTGGCATGAGTTCAATTCACTATACACACGTCAAAAAAATGGAGTTGCTGAAAGAAATAATAGAAGTCTGGTAGAAATTTGGAGAATTATGTTACTTGAATATATTTTTTCTCATTATTATTGGAGGAAATCCCTGAGTATTATTATATATATATTCAGAACCAATGTTTCTAATGGCCAAATTCAGAAATGACTCCATATGAAAAGTTTTGTGGAAAAACTCCAGGTCTGAAACACTTAAGAGTTTTTGGGATTCTATGAATTATAAAAAGGAAATGTGGAAATCGTGGTAAGTTTGAGAAAAGAATAGATGAGGTAATGGATATGATCCAGAAGGAAGAGGATATAGATATTTCAACCAAGAAACAAGATGATTTATTAATTCTATTGATGTGAACGTTATTTAAGATATTTAGCATGAAAATAATTCTTATGATGTTGTGGAAGACGAGTAGGATAAACAAATATTTGTTAAAAATTATGAAAATGTTGCAGATAGTGGTATGCCTACTCTAAAAGAATAAATAGACTGAGCAATTTCAAGTGATGAGGAAGAAGTTCCAATAGCTCATCCTAGGATGACGAATCAAGTTGAATCTTAGAACGTTATTGTTGATCAATATTAGAAGGTTCAAACAAGAAGAATGTCAAAGTTGTGAAACACACTTTGTTGTATTCAAAATTTTAGCTGAATGATGTAAATGAAGCTTTTGAGCTTCCATAATGGGTTTCAAATATTAAAAAAGATCCTGACTAGATAGAAAAGAATGATACTTCAGAATTTATACCTCAGATGGTCTACAAGAATATTATTGTTACAAAGTGGGTTTTTCAGAAAAATCATAATGAAGAATGTGAATTGATAAGAAACAAATGAAAATTGGTTTGAAAAGGTGATTCCCAAATTGAAGGTGTTGATTTTGATAAAACCTTTACTCTTATGTAAAGTCTAGAAACAATCATAATATATTGTGCTATTGCATCAAAATGAGGTTATAAAATCATTCAAATAGATGTAAAATCTGCATTATTGAATGGTTATCTTGACAAGTATGTTTACATTAATCAACCTTGTGGATTTTTTATTGGCAAGGATGAATGTTATTTGTGAAGGTTGAAGAAGGATTTTTATGGTCTAAGAAGGCTCTAAGGGAATGATATTCTAAATTTGATACTTTCTTGAGGAAGATGAATTTCATGAAGGGTAGAGTTGATAGAAACCTTTACATCAAATATTTTCATAATTTTTCTATCATCATAATTATTTATGTCGATGACATTATCTTTTTTTGAAATGATGGAAAATAATGTGATATATTTTATGAGGATATGAAGAAGTCATTTGATATTTCTATGCTAGGAGAAATGAAATACTTTCTTCATTTTCAAATTTTATAGAAGAGGAATGACATTTTTATTTCACATGAAAATTATGCAATGTTAATTCTGAATAAGTTTTGCATAGAAAATTTGAAACCAGTTTCCACACCAATCTCTATGGGAACCATGTTTTTTAATGACAGGGAAGGAAAGGATGTTGATCAGAGATGGTTTTGTAAGCTGATTCAAAGTTTATTATATTTTACTGCCTCAAGACCCGATATTGTTTATGTTGTTACCTTATGTGAAAGGTTCCAAAGTGCTCCTAAATAATCACATTTAATTTATAGAAGGAGGATTATTAGATATATCAAAGTAAAAAAAAATTGGAATTAGGTATGATGGCGCAGAAAATTTTGATTTGTTTGCGTATTCAGATGTTGATAGGGTAGAAAATATTGATGATAGAAGATCTAGATTTGGTGTAGTTTTCTATATGGGGAAAAGTTATATTAGTTGGAATTCAAATAAAAATAATTCAGTGATTCTTAGCATGGTTGAAGCTATGTATGTTTCTCCCACACAATATGTTACCCAACATATGTGGATAAAGTATGATTTGAATTATCTACATGTTGAAGTGAAGCTACCCTTACTCTTGGGGTGTGCTAATCAAAGTGAAATCAATGTTACAAGGAATATGGTACAACATTATCACTCAAAACACATTGACATAAAGTACTAATTCATCAAAGAGGAGTTTGATAAGAAATAATTGAATTTGGAGTAGGTTCCTAAATCGGACCAAGTTGTTGAAATATTCACCACACCTTTATCGAAGGAACCATTCATTAAATTGAGGTTGAACATGGGTGTCCAACCTCCTTCTCATCAAGGATGAGGTAAGTGTTTCATTCCCATCTCTTATCTTACATTTGTATATCGTTATCAAGGGTGAGAATATTTTCATAAATATATCTTCATGAAAGCTTATAAAAAGAGGGTAGTGGTTATGTTGTGAATTCAGCATGTATATGTGTAAAATATTCTAATTATTTGTTAGAGTGGTTGTAGGAAACAATTTTTGTTTATATTCTAGGATAGGTGAATTAGTGGATAAGGTAGAGGGAGAGTTATTAGGCAAAATTATAGATAAATAATATGTTTATATTTTGAGGAAGTCTAAATACCCTGAATGAAAATCTCAAGATGTTTCGTAGTCACTTATTTTAGAAGGCATGGTGTTAGTGTCAATAATTCTTATTTCCTATAATGATTTTTCTCATGTAGGATTATAATTGTGTATAAGTAATTCATTTATTAAGATTAAAATGTTTATTTATTTTTGAATCTTGGTTGACAAAAAAATCTAAAGGGGGAGATTTTTGGGACAATGTTTTCTAGATAAGGTGTTGTCATATGTTGTTAAAGAAGATAAATCTATTCACATTGTAAAAGGTCTTTGAAACTATGATGAATATTTTTTATTTTTATTTCAAAAATATCATATGTTTTTAGAACTTGTTATGAAATCTTTATGAAGTATAGAGTATTGAAGAAGTTTTTTCAAATAAAATAATGTGGTGTGCATGTTAAAGAGTAGCATGTAAGTAGGAAGTAGTGCGCAAGTATACGTGTTGTGAAAGTGTATGTTGCAAGTAATTCATATATAATGATCATAACATAAAAATATGATAGAGGAAATAAATTTTAATGCAATTTAAAGAGTAGCGTGAAAGTAGAATGTGGAGCACAAGTATAAGTTGCATGGAAGAAGGAATGACATGCAAGTGTATGTGGCGCACAAATCATGGGGGCGTGCAAGTCATAGAGTGGTGTGAAATATCAGTTGCATGACTCAAGTGAATGGTCCCCTAAAATCCAATAAATAGGTGGCTGCCCATCACATTTTAATGTTCTCAACACTTAAGAGAAAATTTGACGTCTTATTGCACAAGTAGTAGAATGTGTCACACAAGCTTAAGTGTCGAGCATGTTTTGTGTTTTTCACAAAATTGGCATGCAAGCAGAAGTGGTATGAATGTTGTATGTTTCATTCCAGTAGGGAGTTGTGTGCAATAATTGGGTTTTTTATAATTCTAAAGTGGCACAAAAAAACATATTTGTACACAATAGTGTCACACAAGAAGATATTGTCATGCAAAAAGGGAGGAGCACATGTAGATTGGTGTGAAAGTAGGGTGGTGTACAAGTGGGGAGGTGCGCAAGAAAGGTGGGGTGCAAGCAGGGAGGCATGAAAGTATGGAGGCCCATAAGCAGGGAGGCACACAAGTAGGGAGGTTCCCAAGTATGGAGGCATGCAAGTAGGAAGGCACCCATGTAAGGAGTGAGATGCAAGCTATTTACACCAGGAGGTTATTACCTACTTCTGGATAGGAAAGTGAAGAATTTTTTTGAGAGATTTGAATTGTGAAATTTCCTTAAGAAGCACAGAAACATTGCAGCATCATATTTGTGCTAAGAGGGAGCACACACACTATTACATTATTTTAAATGTGCTACATGAGTTTAAGGTCATATCTTATTAGTTGTATTCCACAACAAAAATATTTTTTTATAATGGATTGTGTGGTATTGGATTGTTTATGTACCATACCAAGGACATATATACTCCTGTTGAATAGTGAACCATGTAAATTTTGTGTTCATGTGGTTGCATATGTTCATCTGGGAAGTAACTCTTTAATAGGAGGTTTAGGTTGTTTCAAAAATAAAGAAACATTAAAATAAAAAGATATCACTAATTCACCCCTCCCCCTCTCAGTGATACTTGGATCCAAACTAGGAACATCAAAATCTAGTGTATCCTTGTATATCATTCTTATTACACTTCTTGGAATTTTGGGGAAAGGAAAAAAATAATGGTGAGCTCAAATGATTGGTAAGGGTAATGTACAGTCGAAGCAATAATGAAACAATGAGAATAATCAAATGCAAAGGTAAATAAATGAAGAAAAATTCAATGTTATCAATTAACTGAGAAGGTAGTGGGTAAATAATATGGAGAGTTAATAACTAGAAACACAATCCATTCCATTAAAGAGATTAGGGAAAACCACTATGGAAATATAATAAATTGAAATATATGATATTTAAAAGATGAACTAAAAATGAAAATTATCCATAAGAATATCAATGTAAGAACACATGGATGAATAGTAACAAAAACTAAATGGGGGGAAATTCTTAATTATTGGATTTCATGTTTCCTAGGTACATGGAACCATTACCTTAAAGACCTTTCAAAAGATGTTTTAGCATATTGGGTAAAACCCCATCAAAGGATAGAAAACTAAATCGTCCCATGAGACTTTTGATGCATTGAGGGGCTATCTATAATCAGTCCCCACCCATGTCATACGTATCCAAATCATTCTCCATATATTGAATAACCAATTATCATGTTCTTATCAAATATCCATATAGAGTAGAAGATTCGGGTTTCTCAATATTTCCCTAAATAATCAATTAACTTTCAAATTAAACATTGTATGCAAAATTGTATAGGGTTTTGGCAGTTAAAATATCCATGATAAATGATTTGGATAATTTGGTGGAATTTAATGTTCAATGATCATAGAAAATTAAATATTTCCATGGGACACAGAAATTAATCACAGAAGTAAATGTGAATACTATCATTGGTAAAATCAATTATAAACCATCTAGAGGAAGAATAATGGTGGTATCAATAAAAAATATCCCATATGGTTAAGGATAATGGTTTTCTATTGTTTATGAATAGAAATAATATAAATATATAATAAAAACATTATTTATTAAAATATGTTTTTGGTTTTGGAAATATTTTTGAAGATACTTTTCTTTAAAAATCACTTTTTAACGCATTTTCTTTTGAAATAATCCTTTTGACCATGTGAAAGAATATTTGAAGAAATGATAGTGGGAAAATCAATACATGTTGTATAAGATAAAAGAACGTTCATTTTTTATGGTAAAAGGTTAGAAAAGTACCTAGTTCGGAAAACAAAAAAAAATTCCTTTGAAAAAATTCATAAAAGGAAAAAATAAAAAAAAGTATTTCATAAATCATTTTTAAAGAATAATAAAATTGAAAACATTTTTGGAATATTGTTTTGTTATAAGAGAATAGGTTCTCCAACTAAAAATAGAAATGGCATAAAGTTTTATTTAAAACTTTTTCTAAAACATTATATGTACCAAAGAGTTGAAAATAGTATTATTAATTGGAAATGTTCATGAATAACCAGAGGAGAATAAAATAAAATAATTTATTAGATAATGATTAAATAACTTCCTATGATTTAAATTCAAGTGTAAACCATCCCAAACAAAATGATATTATAAATTATACCCTTGAAAAGATTATAACGTGGAAATGATAATTAGTTAATGAGTGGATGATGTGTATCAATTTTAAATCCATATAAAGAAGTATAAATAAATCAATAGATTGTAAAAAACATTATACACATAATTATAGAATATTAAAGAAAATGAGGAAGTATTATAGCCTAATGAAAAGGTGTAGCGTTATGAAATTTAGTTTCCACTTGGGTAACTTTTAAATCAAATCCACTTAGATGAAATAATTCAAATTGAATATGAAAATTCCATGAAGAATGAAGGAATCGTGATATTACAATTCAAAGTTGATGTATGTACAACATATATATGAAATTATTTACAACAATAATAATGTGATTGTTTTAATATTAATTTAACAATCTCAAATTAAAGTGATATTATAATGATAATCCTTATGAACATTCTTGATGGAAATAATCTTTAAATATTCCAAAGTGTCCCATACCACATTGAACGATTTGAATCATAATCCACATGAAGGAATGAAATTGAATGAAACCTAAAATATCATAATAAAAAGTATATTCATGATATAAACATCCAAAGTGTGTCATATACACCATATAAAAGCGAATGGGTGCATAACAACAAATAAGTCATAATGGATTGTAAATTGAGATGAAGCCCCTCACCTTGCATTTCATTTTTTGGTGAGCGTACATTAACATACTATATAATGGTTTTAAATATGTAAAAAATAATCCCAGAAACATAATAATTTTTATAATTATTATATTATATTATTATAATGTCTTATAATCCATTTATTAACTATCTTTCATTATTTCCACTATTTCAGGTGTTAATTGCCTAGTCATTTGAGAATTTTTTGAGATATTAATTGTTATTATTATTATACTTATCATGGATTTATTACATCCCGAATATAAACCACAATTTAATAATCATATATATTCATTGTATATATATTTAGAATAATAAATAATTTTTGGATATAAGAAATTCAACACACCATTCGTGGATATGGATGGTTGAACGTACGCTTGAACACTACATTCATTTCTTTGTTGTATTAAAAGAATGAAAAGAAAATTATATATATGTATTTTATAATTATATTTTCATATTTAGTTCATATGTGTTATATAGTTTTATTAAATCCAACTTTTATACATTCCATGAAGAGTTTGAATGAATCACATCACATTGAGATATGGTAATCCACACTTCCACAAACGATGTTATCGTGTTCCCACAAAATAGAATGCATAAAGGTATGTGTTATAAAATAGTTAATGATATCTAAAGAAATTATAAATAATATATATATATATATATATCATATATAAATATATTTTCTATCATAATTCCCAACCCTGAAAGGCAATAAAGTGAAAAAATGAAAAATCGTGGTTTTGTTAGGTGGTAGTTCATTGTACCCATAAATTGTATGTTCGATACCCATTAGGTGGAAGTGTGTGTTAGTGTAGGTCACAACATTAACATAAAAACATCTATGTATAATCAGGATCATATTTTTTTATAATCATGGAATAAATAATGTTTAGGGTGGGGAGAATGAAAATAAAACTAATAAGCTTGAGGAAAGATGTTACCTCTTAATTGGGTAACTCCTTTTGGTTTTCCCCAGAGGGATTCAATGGAAGGGTTTCAGCCCAAAATAAGGTTTCAAGGATGAAGTTATGGATTTTTAGAATTTAATTTGGTATATGTTGGCTGAACTTATGTGGTTTTAGAGGTGTGAGGAAGTGGGAGGTGTGGGGGCCTTCTATAAGTAAGGAAAAGGACATGCTTGGAACATTTGGAATGAATTTAGGTGAACCCATGTTTTTACCAAAATAGTTTCATAAAAAACACAAAAAAAACTATCCAATGTAATATATGGTATAAATATTTCTATTAAATTTTTTTTTGGACACATTTTGAGGCCATTTTTCTCTTAAGTTTATGTTGTAGTCCCTAGATAAGCTTAATTTCACCATAATCATTATAATTACTTTAAATTACTTTCACAAAAAAGTTTCGTCAAAAAGTACTTAGATATTAATATAAATTGTATATTATTATGATTCAAAATATTGAATCCATATTTACACATTCCAATTACATAATTGGAATAAAATAATTTAAATTTAATATCGTGGATGGGACAACAAATACATGTTTTTAAAGTAAAAACATTCAAATGTTTGCTATGTTATTATATCAAATTTAATATTTAAATTGATTACAATGGCTTAAAGAGGATTAATTAAAAAAATAAACAAATTTAACATTAAAACCAATTAAAATCTAATTTATCCTTATATATAATCTTTATGAAAAGGGGGTTTTGAATTATAATTCACTATTTTTTATTATTCATCAAAAAATGAAACTTCACAGAAAAATACCAATAATTAACCCTCACCTAATTTTTTGGTTCTAATTTAGAATATTATGTTTAGTTTGACATATTTGATTTGTAAAAGATCTATAAATTTTACTAAAAATTTGTTCTCCATTAAAAGGTGGTAAAAGTGTCTTAATAAATATATAAGTTTTTATGAGTAATATTGAGTTTGTTCTTATCTCATGGGTATCAAATATATTGGATGAATATCAAAAAAAATTTATTGAGTATAATATATATATATATATATATTTCATTAATATTACTCAATGGTTGTAATTAATTCATTTTATTTGGATAAAATAGCTTTGTGAGCATAAAATAGCTTTCTATAAAAACATTCCATGTATATTAAATTGGTTCTTATGTTCATTTATAATTAATTTATAACCAATGAAATAATTTTATATCAATGTAAAACAAATATTTTAATAATCTGTTTAATACTAGTCATAATCACTAATTTAATGGCTTAATTATTTCTTATTATACTAAATAATAATATATTAATAATATACTGTTTCTCGGTAAAACATGGACTTGCGCATAATGTAATACATTAGAGAAACTAATTATTGCTTGTGATGTATACAAACTCGGTATCACATGCATTTCAAGCTATGTCATGGATTAATTTATTTAAAATATTATATATATTGTAACGTCTTGAGATATTATATTGACTTATGCTGTTGGTTTTTTGCGTCATACATGCTATAGAATATAATGTTCATACTTTATATTTTCATGGTGTTACATTCTCTCCACTTTAATTTAATTGTGTCCTCACAATTTAAACGTGATCTTAGTTATATATTGTTCTATATTTCCTATGTTGAAATCCCACATCATGAGAATGGTTCATAAAACATCCTCTAGAAAAGATAGAATGTGAAGTACAAAGGTCACGTGGAATAAAATATAACTGGGTCACTAAGTAGGAGAACATTAGTGGAAAGTAAAGATAATTACATGGAAGAAAAACATAAGTATTTTTAGGGAGTGATTGAGGTCATTTATCACAAACATGTTAATGATAAATGGAAGGATGATGGTTTCAAATCAATAAATCCATGATGATTTAAAATACCTTGGTTCAATATAAATGAAGTTATTATGACAAAATTTAATTTCTAGATCATTTTCCTAATGTTGAGTAATTATTTTACTTGCTACGAATATATGGAAATATACATAATTGATAAGTTTTATTTTTATATAAAAAATTCAACCATTTGTTGTTCTAAAAAACTCTAATTCATTCTTTACTTCAATAAATAGATATCCAAAAATGAACTTTGATTTCTAAAATACTCACTAATACAAAACTGGAATTCAATAGTGCTAGAAATAGCCTTTATCAGCACTAAAAATGGATTGACAACATAAACGATGTTAAAAAGACATGAATTTTATCTAGGATAAAAAAAGAGATGATAAAGGGGACATTTATCATTGCTAAAAAAGAACTGATAAATGGTACCTTTATCAGTGCTTTTTAATGTTGCGATAACGGTCTCATTTATTAGCCCTTTTATTCAGTGCCACTAAATGAATCCTTTATCACTAATTTAAAAATCTTTGATAAATGTGTTCTTTATCAGTCCTTTTAAAGTGTTGATAAAGGTTAGTAATACAGTGGGCTGTAACAGCACACTTCAGCACCCGAAGCACAAGAAACACACCCAAAACACCCCATAAACACACCAAATATCAACAAAAAAAATTACAAATACATAATTTAAATGAAATTAAATTTACAACTCAAATACTATAAAATATATGTTATAAAAATTTCAAACATTGGTTTATAAAATTCTATAAAAAAATTTATTACATCCATTCAAAAGTAATAATAACTCTCAATGTTACCACCATTTCTATTGAATTTCTTTTTTTAACTACCAAAAATACATAAGTATATTCAAAAAAACCCCATCAACTCATAAAAGAGAATACAACTGTATCAGAAAAAAATTATTATGAGTAATACTAAAAAAATTAGACATAAATATGAAATAAGACATTATTTTTTTGGAAAATGATTTTACAGTGAAAATATGAGATTACCTTTTTAATAGATCATAGGAAAAATCATTTCACCTCCTATAAAGTAAATGTGGAGATCTTGAAAGAAAGGGATAAATGAAATATTACATGGGTGAAATGTTTTTGAGGGAGAATAAGCATGAAAGTTGGATAGAGCATCCCCAACTCGAAAAAAAGAATCCACCTGTATAAGAAAACAATTATTACATGAGTAATACTAAAAATAAAAAAAATTAAACATAAATAAGAAAAAAATTATTAATTTTATGCAAAATAATACTACTGTGAAATCCTCAATATTAACTCTTGGATTGATTAGATATAGCATCATTGCTCTTCTTAAAAAGCCATGAAACATAGACAAATATATTCTAAAATAAACAAACTCTACAAGGAATAATTAAAATCAAATAAAAGTTTCATCATATAATTTTTCATTAAAATGGAGATAGTATATTGTAACATTACCTTTACATCTTTCCAAAGAGTTTTTTTGGTCCAAATATAAGATTATAATAAAACTAAGGATTCTCTGTAGAGTTCAATACTATTTATTAACAAAAGCTTAGAAAATAATCTAACCTGAACTACGTACCTTCTATCCCTATAATGCTCTCATCCCAAAAACCCATTCCACCATCTCTCTCATATTACCATTAAGAATTTTCTTTTCTTTCTCTTCTTGAACCCATATAGTACTTGTAAAGTTTCACGATTCATCCAGGTTCATGCATATAGTAAATGGGTGTTAGGAGGGAAGGAAAAGTGAATTATGAATGGTGATATGAAATAGATGGTGGCAAGTGTGTGAGAGACGAGAGCAACATGGGGATACCGAGTATGAAGTTTTGTTTAGATGATATGCTAAGTAGTAGTTAACCAATAATGGTGAATTTTACAGAGAATCCGTAGTTTTGTTATTAAATTTATTAGTGATGCATAGGGGAACCATGTATTGGATTCATTGATCAATGGAGGAAAATAGATATCAATATTATTCCAACACACTACATCAGTAGAAATAGAAGAATAAATGATAAAAATAAATAATATAAATGAACCCTCCCAAAAGGCACAATTAAATATTTCCAAAAAAAAATAAATCTATAAACAAGAATCATATAAAGAGGGGAACTAATTTATGGAATGCTAAACATTTAAATGTTCAAATTAAAAAAAAACAAAACCATTTTAACTAAGAAAGGATAATTTCTTCAGACTTTTATTACGAAAGATGAACTTACAACAGCCACAAAACAAAAAAATTAAGAAACTTTTATCGTATTCAACCCATAACGGTAAACAAAAACTAAGACAATGTGATTATGCTTCTTTCACTACAACTCTTCCAAAAATGATTCTTCCACCAACTTCTCAAAACAGAGATCCATGGAGAAGAGGACTCACTCCATGGTCTCTAGATGAAGACCCCCAATGAAAAGATAAGCTTTCAACAGATCCTATGACACCACCTCTATAAAAAATGAAACCAACTCTTTAAATCCTTCAACATAATCCTTCACCATTCACTATCCTTGATAGATGCTCATGATATCATCTATTTTCTTTGCCTTCGCCTCATCATGTATAAACCATCAGACAAAGAGGGACTTAATATATTTCCACATCATCCCAAATTTTATCGTTAGAGGTGAAAACAACTCCCATTCTCCCATAGTTAGACCCCCAAGAAGACCCTGAATAGCACGAAATCTAACAACTTTGGGAGTTCCAAAACCATGAAAACATTCCCAACTTACATAAGTAACTTCTCTTCCATTAACAAACTTCAATTTCCACATAATATTAGAAAAAAGTAAGGAGAACCACAAATAGAGTGAGACCGCCAAGAAACTGTGGGGACCTTTCTAGGAAGAATACTCTAAATAACACAAAATTCATAAAATCAGGTTCAAAATCAATCTAAAACCCAACTGAAAGGAACATATCTGGCCAAAACAACTAGCTCACAAGAAAAATTACATAAAAAACAAGAATTATCTCTCAGCAAACAACTATTTAATTTTAAGATTCCAACAATCTTCTTCGAAGGACACTTTTGACAACATAATAACCCACATTTTTAAATCAAATACATTTCTAAAAATTTTTTCCCCTTTTCAAAACACATTTTAGAAAACCAAGAAAAAAATTCACAAAAAAAAAGTATGCATATTGGACACAATGGATGAAGAATGAGTCAAAACCCACACTAATACAATATTTGTCATGAAATAATTTTCATAATGGTCATTAATCATCTCTCATCATGATTCCATGATGATTAACTATGAAAATTCATCCTTGAAGAAAGACGTTAAAATTCATTGGGTCTCTCATCTAGTTTTCATGATGTTAAACTACAAAAAATTATCCTTAAATCAAGAAGTTTAACGGCACATTGTGTCTCATCCCGGTTATAGGACGTTAAACTACACAAATTCATTCTATAGGAAACACGTTAAACTTCACAACATATCTCGTCTTGGTTGATTAACATTAAACTACAAAAATTCATCCTATGATTAGGAAGTTAAATTACAAAACGTCCCTCATCCTAGTTACATGAAGTTAAACTAAAGATATGTGTCTTGTCAATAATAAATTAAAATTCATAGAGTAGTCATGTCGGCAGCGATGATGAGATGAGATGTAGAGTTTTTCAAGGTTAAGAACAAATAAAAAAATGAAAAATACACAACCCAAAAGATAAAACAATTATATAGGAAAAGTAAAAAATAACATACATTGGATTCGATCCTTGCTTCATATAATGGATCATAGTGCAGTCACACCGGTTGTAGGGGATTTCCATGAGAGCTTCAGAATCGTGATGAGTTAGTACTAGTTAGGGTTCTTTAAAATAGATTGGGAACACTTTCAACAACACTTTTAGAGAATCACTAACAAATATCCCTTTTATTATCATTAAATTGATAAGTGTTGATAAAAGTGATCTTTATCGACACAACAAAATGCTGAAAAATATAGAGATATATGAGCGCTCATAAAGTGCTAATAAAAACAACTTTTTCAGCGTTCATATTTTATCGCTGATAAATATTGACCTTTATGAGCACTAAAATTTTAGTGCTGATAATTGATTTATTAATATAAATTTATTATAATTTTATAATTATTAAGTATATATAATTATATATTTTTAATTATATAATTTCTTATTTGAATAATATTTATTATTTATTTATAATTATTATAAATATGTAAATTTATAAAGATATTAAATATAAATTTACAAATATTGTTATTTATAAATATTTATTTCCAAATATGTTTTTAACATTATTATTGTATATATAACCTTAAATTCATGCATATTAAAAATAAGTGAAATTGAATAATTCAAACTAATTGCACTTTAAAAATATTGAAAAAATGGATAAGTTTTATGAATTAAATATAAATTATTTAAAAAATTGGATATATATATATATATTGAAGTAAAGATGAATAAATATTGAAAATATTAAAACATATCAAATATAAATAAATAAATGACAGAAAATGATCAATTTTAAAAATAAAATAAAAAATAAAAAATATATTAAAAATGAATACCCTAACTATAATATTATTAAAAATAAATAAATAAAATTTGCCGATTAAAAACATAATATATTAAATGGATCATTTTAATAATAAAATTCTTATATTTAATTAAACTTTAATAAATTGCATAAATATTAGGTATACGTGTTTTTATATTTTGCGTATATACATTTGTTTTTGAATTTTCAAATAAATTGCATTAATTACACACATATACATACATACATATATATATATATATATGTTGGTGTGTGTGTCTGTGTGTGTAATCAATGTAATAGACGACATTTGATATATATAAAATTCAAAAATCAAACAACGATAAAAATGAATTAGACATTAATATGTTTTCAAATACCTTTTTATTCGTTATATATATATATATTAATATTTAATATATATTATTTATTATTATTTATAAATAAAATATTTATTATACTAACTCATATTTATTAATAATTGTTTCATTAATAAATTTTTAAATAATTTTTAATTTTTTCATTTGAAATTTGTTTGTTTGATTATATAATCATTTATATATCTACGTTTAATATATAAAATTTATCAATATTTATAATATATATATATATTAAATTTATTCATTTTTATCAATAATAATTTAATTAATAAAATGTTTAATATTTTTCTTAATTTACTCATTTTAATTTTTTATTTGTTTATTTATTTTATTTTAATCATTTTATATAACTATATGTGAATACCCGACTCCAAAAACCCAGGAGTTGGTGCCTTCTGAACATGATGGGTGTCTTGAAATAAAAACATGCTTGGATTAACACACGACATGTCCCATATAGAGGAACGAGTGTTGTTCAGGCTCTAGGAAACCAGCAACTTCTAGGATGTTCTATCTGATAAAAAGCTGTTAACTAAAACATTTAAATCAAAACATAGGGTGAGCATAAGAATGCCCAGTGAGGGATTTTTTAAAAGAATAAACAAAAATAAATTTTGAAATAATTATTTAAAATTATCCATTTAAACATCCCTTAAAAAACTGTAATGCATGTAACATGATATAAAAGTTCTCAGTCAATATTTTCAAGGAATATTTTTTTCAAAGGAGTAATAATGGTTTTCAAAAAAAAGTATGACATATAATTATTTAATTTCAAATTAAACAGTTAAAATTAATACATAATCAGATTTATGCGTGGAGGAAACAACTTAAATTTCATATGTTGGTTACTATTTTACTGATTGATAGACACAAATCATGCTCCAAACTTATACTTGTGAAATAAGAACTTTATAAAAACATAAAGGAAATGGTCATGAAAGAATGGGCATATCATCTTGAAAAGAACTTGTAACATAACTTGAATTAGGTGGCATCAACATTTAACTTATACAATCATTTCCGTATCACCAAGGTCCATCCACAAGGTGTCATAAAATTACCAAGGATATTCACCAAGGTATCGTGAAAAATTCATTTATAAAGATTAAGTCTTTACCCAATGCATTGGAGTGCTATCAGGGCACACCCTTAAATTTTTCTTTATTATCATGTGAGCCACATAGATCATACTTTACTTCAACGGCTTTATATATTAAAGATGTACCATACCACCTTGAATAATTCAATCCTTTTCATATCACCCAAGGTGTCACATACCACTTCGGGTTATTAATTTTCTTAGTTCATTAACGTGATATATCGTAAGCATCGATTATGTAAAAAAATAAATAAAATGAAAAACGAACCACTAAGCATTTTTCAAATATATAATGTGACATATAACATTGAAAATATGTCAATAACTAATCAAGGCATACATAATTTAGTAAACATTATTTGTACACAAACTAATTAATAAAGCATATAAGATGATGGTAGAATAATTGATGAATCTATAAAATTATTATCTCATGGAAATGAAATGCTTTCATGGAAATAATTTCTATTGGTTGTGGTGGTAAACAGGCCATTGAATCTTGTAAATAAATTAAACCATAACATGATTAACTAGTAACATTCACCAAAGTAGGATCATTGTATAGTGAGTCAATAATTGATCACAACATGATAACATGATCCAATAAATCCTAAATCTTCTAATATATTTTCATCAAGATAAAATACACACATTATCATAAAACACATCATGGGTAATGTCAAATAAACTTCTTAAATTAAACATACCAATTTGTGTGTATTTATATATAAAATACATGTTAGTTTAGAAAACACCAAAATTATCCTTTATAAAAATCTTATATGTATTAAAGCATAAATTAAATCCTGTCAAAACATCCATAATCACTTTATAAACTCTAAAAATAGTTCAGATTTGTGTTATATATATATATTTATTTATTTATACTTATTTATAAAAAACTGTATATAATCATTATACAAACCTATGGGTGTTATAGAAATAAACTGAACGAATTTAATCCCCCACACCTAAATATCCTCAATAATCTTCTTTTAACACATTTAACACCCAACAGGTTGATACAATATATATATATATATAATAAACTGTATACACAGATCAACATATATAAGTTTTCTAAAATAGAACCTTTTAAAAAGAAAACATGTAGACCCTTAAACATGCAAGCCTCCTAGTAAATCGTAGGGTAATACCTTTAAAATAATTGTAAAAGAGGAGGGTTGGTTTTTTTTACATTTATATATATATAAACCGTATATAACAAAACATAAAAGAACAAGATGTTCTTAATGGAAATAAAACATAGAATACCCTTATAGTATTTATCTCACCTTGTATAACATCCAAAATTACTTTCGAAACTCAAGAAAAATAGTTTGGATTTTGGTTATATATATATGTATTATTATATAAAAAACGATATATATACATTATAAACACATATAGGTGTAAGGTTTTGTAAATCTGTACTTCCAAAAAAAGAGATCCTCACATATGTACCCTACAGAAAACCTGATGGAAAATCCCCTTGAAGATCATACAAACCGAGGGGCTCATATCATGTATATATACATATATAAACTGTATATACCGAGGGTGAAAAATGAAAACAAAGCATGCAAGCACCCTTACCTTGCTTTGAGGAGGAAGCTAGGATAAAAAGGGAGCTCGTTGGTTTGCTGGAGAGTTCGGAAAGAGTTCAGGGAGGAGAATAAAGTCTGATAGGGGGAGGGGTTTATGTAGGGCTTCAGTGCACTTAGGTGACTCGACCCAAGGGTAGGCCGGCGTGAGGGAGATGAGAAAATAGTTCCCTAGGTGATGGAGTGTGCAAGAGTCAAGGGGAGCAGTGCATTAGGAGATGGCTGAGGCGTCCTCGGGTGTGCATGCCTACTACTGTGGGACCCTGACGTGAGGAAGAGGACGATGGAGGGGTGCGACGTGGAGATGGAACGAACGACCCAGATTAGAACAGGCGAGATCAAATGGTCGGTTGAAGACCGGAAGATGGGTTGAGCGGTTTAAAAGAAATCGAGGGCTAAGATTAAACGCGGGGGAGATCGTGCGGCTAAGGAAACCGACGGATGTGATTGATGCAGGATTTGATCGAATGGTCCAGATCATGCGGATAGCATCCCACATCGAAACGAACCAAAGAGGAGCTGCGACTTATAAGCCAGATCACGCTGTCTTTGGGATAATAACACAAACACACACATATGGTCCTTATACACGGGCCCCTACGGGCCTTGGCCCACCATTATGCAACGCGCGCTGTGGGCCTTATACATGGGCCCACATGCGACTAGACGAAGCTCTGCTCGGCTCGGACCACGTTGACACCCTCTACACCGCTCGGGATCCCGATGGTCGGTACCTCAGGTCCCTAGGGGCTCGGTCTTGGCCTTGAGGGCTTGTCCCCAAGGGATGCCCTTGGCATAGTCGGGTCCCAACAAATTTTTTTACTAAAAACTTATTTAGATATAAAAATAATTATTACAAGTATACTTAGTTTCAAAATAGTCTGAAATATGAAAATTGGTAAAATTGAGTTCTTATACAATAAAAACAAATAGTTTTATCTTAAAATTTTCAAATCTAAATCCCATTATTGATTATGAAGAATACTATATATTTTGATATAACCCTTTTAAAATATATATATTTCATAATTAACATACTAAAGTTTTATAAATATTAGGAACTTATATATTTATAAATCAAAAATCCAATTTATAACATACTCCACTATTTGATTCACAAAATTCTTTTTAAAAGACCAATAGTTTTACATAATTTCAAAATACATAGTTTTAGAGATCCAATAAGTTATATTTTTAAATTATTACAGATACCCTTTAGACAAGACTTTCAAAACATTTTTAAAATACTATGTTTTCCACCATATAGATATCATCACAGTTTTTTGTAAAATAAAATAGATTCTTTTTCAAGAATATTCTTTTATTTCAAAATTATGATACTCGAAGATATAATTCTAATCATTTGTACATATTAAAATATTGAAATACCATAATATTATAAGAGCATTATAAAGACCAAATTTTTATAAAAAGATGCACATTATCCATGGAAACCCAACAATCATATAACTGTCATAATTTTTTAAAGGACAATTATAGAAACAGGGGGTAGTGTGTTTCACATTTTCAAAAAAATTGACCATAGGTGGATGGCTCTCCTTATTCCATTGGTGCTGAGTACGTGTGTTGTGGTTCTAGATATTATGTTTTCCACACTGACATACCCAGAAGATGAATACTATCCGATTACTCAAGTTGTGATTTTTAGCAGTCTTGTTGTGGCCATGTTAAGTCTTGAAACTGATGTTCTTTGTTAGTTTGGGTATTTTTAGTAATGTAACATTTTAATGTATACTAGTTCTCTTTATTACAGTTTTTTTTCATCTATTTAGTTTCAAACCATTTATTAGTACCAAAAAGAAACCATGTAAAATAATAACATCGTTATAAAACATAACATTGTTCACTTAGTCAAGTTAGAAAATTTTGGGGCATCATATTATCCCCCCTTAAAAGAATTGTTTCCTCGCAATTACTTTCATAAAAACTCACTAAGAGGAAACTCCCAGTTGATTCTACCATATTCCCCATGATGGGAAATCAACAGGTGTGCTCAGAAGAAGACCCACATTGATGCTCAGCTCCTCAGGTTCTCTGGTCTAGATACACTTGGGGTAGAAGTGATTAAACTAATGCACCGAACACTTGGGCTTCCAGAGGGAGGTTCGAATAGTACAGAGTTTGGAAATGTTTATTTGGACCAACATATGGAGAACTCTCCGAATTATGTCCCATTTGAGAATATCTAAATCATAGACATTATCGTATAGGCTAACACGAAGGAGTTGGTACATATAGGTTGCACAAACATTTCCCTCTAAGTCACCCTCTTGAAATTTTACTCTGGCCATGTAGTTATGGCCTAGGGTGAAATAGAGGAAGATCCCTTCTTGGTACTTCCACCTCCGCTCATGCTCGACCAGTTGTGCTGAGCCTATGTGGTTGAAGATGGAGGCATTCCCTTGACAGGTACGGAGAATCTCCAGACCGTTTGTCACCTCAAACAACTATTTGCACGTCCGTAACAGGTTTGTGAAGGGATGATACTCGTCTTCACATGTTTTCATCGCAAAGATCTCTAATATCTTAGTAGGAAGAGATAGCATGTGAGTTTGTCCTTCCATCTGAAAGTTTAAATGATAGTTCAATTACTTCAAAACCATTCAAAGGTATAAACAAAGATAATACAATAAAGGGAAAGGCAACATTTCAATAATCATAAGATTATTATTAAACATTAGTAGTTGAGTTTCCCCTAATGAATTACTACACAAACTCCACACAAAGAGGCAAAACTCCCTATCTCCTCAAACCAAACACAAGCTGAGAATTCAGGGTTAAACTCATGGGGGCACCTGTGATATCTCTTGAGTTTAGAATGAGGGGTATAATGGTGGGAGACGTCAGAATAAACTTGTTGTCTACAAGACATTCAGGTGGACTCATCTTCTAACATACCGAAGTTAAAAAACTCTCCCCAGAAGCTGTAGTTCAAGATTTGACATAGGTAGGCCGCTCGGAGGTCATCGGCATCATCAGCCTCTTGAAAAGCATCGAGGGTCATAAATCCAATGTTTTCACCTGCCGTGAATACCCAGAAAAGTCCCTCATGGTACCTTCCCCGACGTACATAGGATGGAAACTTGGTCATCATCATAAGGAGGTAATCCATTCCTAACCCTCGATATAGCTGCAACACCCAAGGTGAGTTGGACACGTCGTAAATGTGTTTTCATGTCATGCGGATATGGGTTATGTTTAGAAAATTCTCTCAGCTAGCTAAAGACCCAATGGTCTCTAGGGCCTCAGTGGGGAGAGAAAAATGATTACTACCTTCGTTTTCCATCTGAAAATTAAGAAAACTCATTTTTTAGTAATATTGAAGTATATTTTTCCTTGTTTCAGTTATGGTTTTCTAGAGTTATCCAAACTGAACCCTTTGATACCATCTGTGAAGACATGACTCCAGAAACCTAGGAGATGGTGCCTTCTAAACAAGATGTATTTCTTGAAATAAGAACATGTTTTGATAAACACAGAAAATATCCCATATAGAGGAATGAGTGTGGTTCGGGCTTTAAGAAACCAGCAACTTCCAGGATGTTATACCTGATAAAAATCTGTTACCTGAAAATTTTAAATCAAAATGTAGGGTGTGCATAAGAATTCCTAGTACATGTTTTTTTAAAAAGAATAAACCAAAATAACTCTTGAAAGAATTCTTTAAAACTATCCATTTAAACACCCCTTATGGAAAAATGTAACGCATGTAACATGATATAAAAGTGCTCAGTAAATATTTTCAAGCAAATTTTTTTTCAACGGAGTAATAAAGGTTATCATAAAAAATTATGTAATATGATTATTTAATCTCAAATTAAATGGGTAAAAGTAATCCATAATCAAAGTTGTGTGCGGAGAAAACAACTTCAATTTCATATGTTGGTTACTATATTACTGAGTAATAGACACAAATCATGCTCCAAACGTATACTTGAGAAATAAGAACTTTATAAAAACATAAAGTCAATTGTTGTCAAATAATGGGCATATCATCTTGAAAAGAACTTGTAACATAACTTGAATTTTGTGGACTCAACATTTAACTTAGTCAATCATTTTTGTATCACCAAGGTCCATACCCATGGTGTCTTAAAATTACCAAGGTTATTTACCAAGGTATCGTGAAAAAATCATCTCTAGAGATTAAGTATTCACCCAATACATTGGAGCACTATCAGGGCGCACCATTAAATTTGTCTTTATTATCATGTGAGCCACATAGATCATACATTACTTCAACATCTTTATATATTCAAGATTTCCCATACCACCTTGATATTCATTCTTTTTTATATTAACCAAGGATTCCTATACCACTTTGGGTAATTAAATTTTATAGTTCATCAACGTGATATATCATAAGCATGCATTATGTACAAAAATAAATAAAACAAAAAATGAACCATTACACATTTTGCAAATACATTATGTGACAGATAACATTGAAAATATGTTAATAACTAATCAAGGTATAAATAGTTTAGTAAACATTCATTAAACACAAACTAATTACTAAAGCATATAAGATGATGATATAATAATTGACGAATCTTTAAAATTATTATCCCATGGAAATGAAATGATTTTAAGAAAATACTTTCCATCAGTTATGGTGGTAAATAGGACATTGAATCTTGTAAATAATTTAAACTGTAACTTTATTAACTAGTAACATTCACCAAAGTAAGATCATTGTATAGTGAGTCAATAATTGAGCCCAACATGATAACATGATCCCATAAATCCTAAATCTTCTAATATATTTTCATCAATCTAAAATAAAAAATTTATCATAAAACAAATCATGGGTAATTTCAAATAAACTTCTCAAATTAAACATTCCCATTTGTGTGTATTTATATATATTATACATGTTGGTTTAGAAAACACAAAAATTATCCTTTATTAAAATCTAATATCAATTAAAGCATAAATTAAGTCCTATCAAAACATCCCTAATCACTTTACAAACTCTAAAAATAGTTTGGATTTGTGTTATGTATGTATATATTTATATATACAAAACCATATATACTCATTATACAAACATACGGGTGTTATAGAAATAAACTGAATGAAGTTAATCCCCTACACCAAAAAATCCTCAATAATATTCTTTTAACACATTTAACACCCAACGGTTTGACACAATAAATATATATATACTAAACCTTTTACACAGATCAACATATATATGTTTTTTAAAACAGAACCGTTTAAGAAGAAAACTTGCAGACCCCTAAACATGAAAGCCTCCTTGTAAATCATAGGGAAATGCCCTTAAAATAATTTTAAAACAGGAGGGTTGGTTTTTTTACATTTATATATATACAAATCATATATAACAAAACATAAAAGAACAAGATGTTCTTAATGGAAATAAAACATACAATACCCTTATAGTATTTATCTCACCTGGTATAACATCCAAAATAACTTTAGAAACTTAAGAAAAATAGATTGGATTTGGGTTATATATATATATATATATTTATATATATATAAAAAATAGTATATACATGTTATACACACATATAGGTTTTAGTTTTTGTAAATCTGTATTGTTTTTTGTTAAATAGATCCTCACATATGTACCCTACTACAAACCCAATGGAAAATCCCCTTGAAGATCATACAAACTGAGGGGCTTGTATCATGTATATATACATATATAAAATGTATATACCGGGGGTGAAAAATGAAAACAAATCATGAAAGCACCCTTACCTTGCTATGAAGAGGAAGCTCAGATCAAATGGGAGCTTTTTGGTATGCTGGAGAGTTCAGAAAGAGTTCGGGGAGGAGAAGAAAGTACGAGAGGGTGAGGGGTTTATCTAGGGATTCGGTGCACTTAGGTGACTCGACCCAAGGGTAGGCCAGTGTGAGGGAGATGAGAAAACAGTGCCCTAGGTGATGGAGGGAGTGAGTGTTAAGGGGATTAGTGCAATAGGAGAAAGCTGAGGTGTCCTATGTTGTGCAGGCCTACTGGTACGGGACCCCGATGTGAGGAAAAAGATGACAGAGGGGTGCGACGTTGAGATGGAATGGACGGACCAGAATAGAACAAGTGAGATCGTACGATCGAAGGAAGCATGAGAGACGGGTTGAGAGGTTTAAATGAAATCGAGGGCCGAGATTAAATGCAGGGGAGATCATCCGGCTAAGGAATCAGATGAACGCGATTGATGTAGGATTCGATCAAACGGTCAAGATCATGTGGATATCTTCCCACATCAAAACGAACCTAAGAGGAGGCGCGTCTTATAATCTAGAGCGCGCTTCCTTCAGGATAATAACACAAACAAACACACCTGGGCCTTATACATGGGCCCCTACGGGCCTTGGCCCACCCTTATACAACGCACGCCGTGTGGCTTATACGCGGGCCTACGTGAAACTGGACGAAGCTCTGCTCGGCTCGGACCTGGTTGACACCCTCTACACCGCTCGAGATCTCAATGGTCGGTACCTCGGGTCCCTAGGGGCTTAGTCTCGGCCTTCAGGGCTTCTCCCCAAGGGATGCCCTTGGCTTGGCGGGTCCAAAAAATTTTATTTACTAAAAAAATATTTAGATATAAAATATAATTAGTACAAGTATACTTAGTTTCAAAATAGTGTGAAATATGAATATTGGTAAAATTGAGTTTTTATACAACAAAAACAAATAGTTTTAACATAAAATTTTCAAATCTAAATCCAATTGTTTATTATGAAGAATAATTTTTATTTTGATAAAACCCTTTTAAAATATATATATTTCATAATTAACATACTAAACTTTTATAAATATTAGGAACTTATATCTTTAAAAATAAAAAATCAAATTTATAACATACTCCACTATTTGATTCACAAAATTCTTTTTGAACGACCAATAGTTTTCCCAAATTTCAAAATACACAGTATTAGAGATCCAATAAGATATATCTTTCAATTATTATAGATACCCTTTAGACATGACTTTCAAAAAAAATTAGGTACTATGTTTTCCACCATATAGATATCATTATGGTTTTGTGTAAAATAAAATAGATTCATTTTCAAGAATACTCTTTTATTTCAAAATTAAGATAATCGAAGATATAATTCTAATCTTTTGTACATATTAAAATTTTGAAATACCATAAGATTATAAGAGCATTGTATAGACCAAATTTTTATAAAAAGATGCACTTTATCCATGGAAACCCAACAGTCATATAACGGTCATAATTTCTTAAATGACCATTATAAAAATAGGGGGTAGGGTGTTTCACATTTTCAAAACACTTGACCCTAGGTGGATGGCTCTCCTCATTCCATTGGTGCTGAGTACGTGTCATGTGGTTCTAGCTATTATGTTTTTCACACTGACGGGCTCAGAGGATGAATATTATCTGATTACTCGAGTTGTGATTCTTAGCAGTCTTGTTTTGTCCATGATAAGTCATGCACATTGTGTTCTTGGTTAGTTTGGGAGTTTAGAGTGATGTAACATTTTAATGTATACCATTTCTCTTTATTCCCCTTTTTTTCATTTGTTTAGTTTCAAACCATTTATTGCTACCAAAAACAATCCATGTAAAACAAGAACATCATTATATAACATAACATTGTTCACTTAGTCAAGTTCATAAATCCTCGGAAGTCACAATATATATTTACTATATATATTTAATAATATTTAAAATATGAATATATGGTTATTAATTTTTAACAATAATTATTTAATTTATGAAATTGTTAAAAAAATTAATTTTATTTTCTAAACCTTTATTTGTGCTAATGAAGCTCTCATAAAGGGAAACTTGTATCAACGCTAAAAAAACACTGATAAAGGGTAACTTTTATCAATGCTAAAATTAAACACCGATTAAGGTGAAAATTTATGGGCACTAAAAAAATTCATTAATAAAGGGTACCCTTTATAAGTTGTTTTTTAGCACTGATAAAGGTTTCCCTTTATCGAAGAATATTTTAGAACTGATAAAAATGGACTTTCTCTACGTATTTTCTAGCACTGATAAATTCCAACACTGTTAAAGGCCATTTTTTAGTAATTAATAAAAAAACTTTTAAAATATTGTAAGGCCCATAAAACAAGTCTTTACATTTGTCTCTAATAATTATACAAATCTAATATGGTTAATATATTAAACTCTGAACCTAAAATGAAACACTCTTGGTTCATCATTAATAGTTATACATGAAATTGTTTAACTTAAACATTGACATATTAACCATGAAATTTCATAGGTCAGCGGTCGGAGTGAAACCTATAGAGACCCGGTTTTGGGGCTAATAAGACTTTGAAATATTTCAAAGAATATTTCCAAAGCTGGGCGCTGAGGTAGCATGCAATTCCGAGGCTCGGTGTGCCCGGAATTAATTGTATAAAAATGTTTAGTGTTTTTATATTACGCATGCATGATTAACTAAAGAAAATAGGATATATATTAAACGGTTGATCACATTAGAAATCTGAGACCACAGTTGGTTCTGGAATGTGGTGTTTCCCCTAGACGCGACATAAACTAAGTCATCACGGGATGTTCGGACCCCTTACTCAGTGGAGGTGTATTAAATGGAGAAATTAAATAACTAATTTATTCATTTAATAGCTCAAACCCGAATATCTCTCAAATAGGGAATCATATGAAAAATATGATCCCACATATGAGTTCAGAATGTAGGTTTTACCCTAGGCATGGTATAACTTTTGTTGGCGTCCGGTGTTCGGATTTTGCGCCATCGTGGAAAAATAATTAAATAAGTAAATAATTATTTATTTAATTATTTGATTAAAACCTCTTTTAACCTATTAAGAGCTTATAAATATGAGGATTTAAGGGTTTTTCCACATAATTTAGTTTTTCCAACAACGAAAAATCCTCCACTCCTCTCCTATCCTCTCCTCTCCTCTTTCCGTTGACGAACAACGAATGAAGTACAATGAAGCCTCAGATCCAGACAAATCGAAGAGCGATGAACGAAAAATTTTCTTCTCATATTTTTGAAAGTGAGATCCTCGTCAACACTAAACTGTTCTTGATGAATTCGATCTTTACCAACGATCGATCCAAACCTAAGGTATGATTTATCTTTGTGTTTTCTTTACCCCGGTTGAGTATTCATGATGAATGAAAATTAAATGAATTAATTCACAGACCAAAAAAATAAATTTATTTAATCAATTTCTTCTTCTTTTTCTTGAAATTGAAATTCCTGACATGTGATAAATATTTATTTGTCAAATTACATTGTTCTTGATCCTAAAAGTCCCAAACTATCATGGAAATCAATTGATCCATGTTTAAGTCTCGTAAACATTTCTTTCCTTCTCCCATACGGTTATTATTATCTTTTACTTCTTTGGTGGAGAATCCAATAAAATAATTCAACACACAAACAAAAATTGGTGATGATATGCGATTTAAGTTCGATCATGGATTGGAGTCACATCTAGCATGGTAAGTTTGAGATCTAACTTTATTGAAACGGGATGCGATGGAGATGGCGACCGATGACCATTGACTTAAGGTGGTGCGACTCTCTTTTCCGGCAGCATCCGATGGACCCTAGTGAATAGTGGTGTGGCGCGGTTGGCGAGTTGGGTGGAGTGAGACCAGGGGCGTGAGTAGAGTTCGGCGGCGTGGTCGACCGGCATAGCAGGACGGCGGCACGGATCAGAGGAGGCGGCGTGCGCCGGTTTTGGTGGGTGGATGTTAGGGTTGCAGGGGGAAAAGCAGCGTGAAGATGGGGGATAATGGGTATCTTGGGGGAAGAATGAAGATTGGAGAGAGAATGAGAGAATGAAATGGGAAAATAATAAAAGAAAAAAAGAGGAGGAAAGCCAATCAAGGTGGGTCGTGGTTGGCATGGAGTCTATGTCAAGGAGGCGCCAATGTTGGTGGTGCGTGGAAGTTTCAATGAAATAATTTAAGGAATTAATTTAAATTAAAAATAATAATAATATAATAATGTTATTATTATTTACGTTGGGAAAACCGTATGTCGAAGATATCTTCTTCACTCGGCCTCATTTTCACGAACCATCAGCAGCAGTGTGACCCTGACTTTGAGACATAATTTATGATTTCAATATTGGATGTCTTTTTCAGGCTTTCGGATCAGGTATCTGAAATGCTTGTGAATTTATAGATTTAATAACATTATTAAATCTTTGACCTGTTATAACTGATGAGTGCAACATCCGATTGACTTTTCATTAGTGGTTATGTGATCCTGTCATTAATACAGTCGATTCAAGTCTAATGTTCAATACTAAATTATGGTTCCTGGCTTGGGTCCACGAAACATCCAATAGTAATATTATTATTGTTATTACGGGATCATGTATCTAATATATCTCTCACATACGGTGTCGGAATAACAAACTGTCTGTGACGTTGTGACTCTGAAATTAAGATGAATGTTTCAAGACCAATTTTGGATATTTAAGTCAAGGTCAAGCTGTGATCCCCACGAGTCACGGTTCATGCGTGTTACGATGAAATGCAGCATTTTCACCAGGTATCCATTTTGAAAAAATGGGTAGTCCATCTCGTGTTTTTTTTCTATGTAGATCACAGTGGTGTGACCCATTTGGTTATCCAATGTCGTTTGATGTACGGTCGGGTTGGATCGAACACGAATCCAATCGGGCCCACGGCACTAAAATTCCTATAACCTACAGACTGGGCTTCCGATGGATGCACCGTTTGTCGTGTTGGAACCCTTATGACATGGTGTTACTTTGGGTTACTCCTATGTAGAACTCCGTGGTGGTTGAGGTATGACAGATAACCGGAGGAGCATAACTAGGGTGTTTCTCTTAGTGAGATTTTGGATGGCTAATCCCTTGACGACTCAAGGTGCAGGTATTCCTTACTCCCCTGCTCTGGTAGAGGCGGACCTCCCCACCTCATGATTGCATGTTTGTTTTCCTTTGAGATGGTCTCGGAGATTTTTAAATTCTAGAGATGAGGGCTCGGTGGCGCGACACACCCGTTAAGTGTTATTTAGCACCTCGTCGAGATTCTGGTTTCGGATGGCGCGAGCACATCCAATGTCTGTTTTTGGTGTTGTTAGTGGCGTTGTGACCCTAGTGTTGAGACAAAGCTTTCTATGGTGGTTTTAGGCATTGAATCCAGAGTTAAGGTGTGGGACCATAGGCCGTCATTCATACTGCTTGCAGCGTTGTGACTTTCTCATCAAATGTCCATTTGGGGCGAATGAATAGTCTATTTGGCATGTTTTTTTCCGAGAGCATCGTGATGGTGTAGTTCACCCGACCTTTTTCAGGACCGAGGTGTGGGCCCCACAAGACTTTTTATGGGCATAAAGTTGTGTTGAATAACTTTTTCTTCATGAGTCTGTTTCAAGTGAGTAAATAGTCTATCTCATGTGTTTTTTTGCGAGTATTGCAACGGTGTAATCTGTTTGGGCATGTGAAGCCTCATTAGAGATATAATTAAATGTAGAAACATGAAAGGGTGTTGGTCGGATGTTCCTTTGACGCATTCTAAACTAACTCATGGTAGCTATGTTAGTTACACCCAGTGTTGGCATGTGCTGGGCAGAGTTATCAGACCAGTTCCAGGTCTACCCTCCAGTGGGGCTGGGTAGTGGGTTACTCATTGACCTTAGGGTTTACCCTCTAGTAGGGCTAGGTAGTGGGTTACCCGTAGACCTTAGGGTTTACCCTCCAGTAGGGCGGGGCAGTGGGTTACCCGTTGACCTTAGGGTTTACACTCCTGTGGGGCTGGGCAGTGGGTTACACAAGGAAAATCTTAGGGTTTACCCTCCAGTTGTGCTAGGACGTGGGTTACCCGACGACTTCTTTCAGACTCAGCCCTTTCTATGAGTCTATTCAGTTTATTTTCTCCATTATTACTAGAGCGGGACCCTTGGTTGTACGGTTCATTGATAAGACATCTTTGACATTCGGTACTTTTGGGTATCAAGATAGATATCCGTAGAACTGTTGGTGACTTTTCTTGGGTTTAGTTTGAATACGGATATCCCCTTACAAAATCGTTTGGGTTTCTTGCTTAGAATATATATACATACACCCTACATTTGTTCCCACTCCATGGGTTAAGTTACTCTCCTTCTAGGAGGGGCGAAGACGCGCGGGGTATGCCACGTGCTTTTTGTGTCTAGCGCCTCGTGGTTGGATGAGTCTACCCTCATGCTATAGGAAGAAAAAACTCGAAGAGAAGTTCATCTTCTCACCATTTCTAGATATTTGTGTTTGGAGGAGTCTTCTTCCTTTATCTTGTTGGGTTGATCTACACTTTATTTACTATACTCTTTTTTTCACTCTTGTTGTACCGTATTTTCTCTTAATGCTCTCCTCTTCAGTACATCTCTTGCTGCTCCCTCAACCCTTCGGGGAATCCTACTGATTATTCTTATAATCACCCCTACTTGGGATTTTCCTCTATTTGGAGTTCCCTTGGAGATGATGGATAGGTTGATCGTGATATTAGAAAAGCTTTGGGATATGGGGTTCTTGGATCGCGTGCGGTGGTCGTAGCTTGGGATTCAAGAATGGGACCCTTCCAACTATTTTAATTTTTCACCTATTGCCGGGTTGTGGCACTTTTCAAGTTGGGTGTGTATTTTTGACCTTCCCCGTTTAGATTTAATTTTCATGTACTTGTACTATTAGAGGTAGATGCATTTTTGTTTGGTTCCATTTTTATAGTAGTGTGTAACCTTTATTTCTTCTTTTTCTCTACACTTTTTCATTGTGTTAGCTGCATGTGTGTGTGTACAGGTTCTTGGGAAAAGGCCTCCTTGAGTTTTCTGGGCCTTTAGCGCTAGTATCCAGCCCTTGTAATATGGAGGCGGGCGTGGGGTAGTTACGGTTCTAGCTCTGGTATGGGTCAGGTCATGAGCGAGTTGTATCAGAGGTGGTTCGACCCTTGGGACGTTGTTCAGACGATTCCCTAAAATAGTCTGGGTTGGATTTAGGGGAACAGTGTCGATGTGTCTCAAGAGAGGCTCTCAGGCTAGGGAGTCCAGTGATGCTACAGGTGGCCGATGTATCCATTCAACAGAGCCTTGATTACCCACTTGTTGACTCAGCACCCTGAGACACCTTTTGTAGGGAACGGTTGTACATGCATCATATAGGATTGTGTCTTTGATTGTCCTTCTCAAGTTATCTCCCCATTTTTTTTATATATATAGATATGCTCATCTGACCATTGTACTCCATGATAAAATTCAAGATTTCTCTACAATGATAGCCATCTAGGATACTAGCTACAGTTTGTGGAGAAGATTCCATAAGCGATGAGAGATAAGTTTAGGACCCATCAGGTGAGCCTCTTTCCCTAGGTGGGTAGGTAGTAGTACCCCTACATGTTGAGAAGAAGACTACCCCAGTAGTGAAGGATGAGTATGTACACAGTTTTGGTGCACTTCACGAGTTATAGTGTCGGAGACAGCCTAGGTTCTGCCATAATCCATGCCCTCAGACAGTAGAGGATTGGCTAGAGTCAGGGGTCCGTTGGTCTGTAACGGTAGTTTCTGAGAACAGACGTTCGAGCAGGGACTCTATAGAGAGATCTATGCTATCATATTGCCCTAGTGCATCCCTACCTATGTCGAGGTGTGAGAGTTATCACTAGTGGTAGAAAGATTCTTGTCACTCCATATAGCTGGTTGTGACAGTAAGCACAATAGTGCCGAGATGTCTACTACAGCTAGCAGACGCCAGATGACGAGATCTCAACGTAGGAGATCTTATCATGATCAGTCACAGTCACAAGTTCATATGAGGCTCAGACAGTGTATCAGAAGCATGGTGGAAGAATCTCTCAGACTTGTGCACTCAAGTTGTGGTTGTGTAGTAGATTCCCTTCGTGGGAAGTGCGAGAAGTCCCGAACTCACTTGGTGAGGGATTTTCTATAGAATTTAACTTCCTTGTACCTGAACCTGGAGGAACTGGAGGGTATTACTTTCATCAGTCAACAATGCTAACTCCTTTGCCTCTTGAGAGTGTAAGAGAGTCTCAGTTGGGATTCATCGACTGTGAATTCCAGTGTGACTAGATATCCTCAGGTGTTTCATCATATGAGTATTTTGAAGGAGGGAATCACAATACTCTATCCTAGTAACAAACAATGATTCCAGTTGTGACATGTGATATAGAGGTTTAGTTAGGGAGGAAAACTTTCCCCCGAGTTCTATCAGGTCGTTTGAGACTATGCAAGGAGATGGCAAGGTTTAATATCACCTTGCCCTATCCCAAATAGTTGGATTCGGTATACGATGCCTTACACGTGTCACAACTAAGGAGATACATGTGTGGTCCTAAAAACTTCATCAACTCAAGAAAGCCTTATGAGGGTGGACCACCCCTTTGGTCCACATTAATTAGAAGCATAGAAACAAACAGGCTTCCCTAAGAGCGGGAGAGATAAGTGTGGGCTCGATATCCCGAGTTCCTTCCCTGGATTTTCTTTTTGAGGGTGAAAATCATGAAGGAGGGAATAATATAGAGACCCCTTTTTTGGCCTAATAAGGCATTGAAATATTTCTAAGAATATTTCCAAAGGTGGGCGTTGAGACAACATGCAATTCTGAGACTCGGTGTTCCCGGAATTAATTGTATAAAAATGTTAAGTGTTTTTATATTACGCATGCACAATTGACTAAAGAAAATAGTATATCTCTTAAATGGTTGATCACATCGGGAATCCAACACCACGATTGGCTTGGGAATGTAGTGTTTCCCCTAGACGTGACATAACATAAGTCGGCACGTGATGTTCAGACCCCTTGCTCATTGGCGGTGTATTAAATGGATAAATAAATTAATTAATTTATTCATTTAATAGGTCAACCCCAAATATCTCTCGAACTAGAACTTGGATGAAATTTATGAGACAACCGATGAGTTCAGAACATAGGTTTTACCCTAGGTAGGGTCTAACTTTTATTGGCGTCGGGTGTTCGGCTTTTGCGCCATCGTGGGAAAATAATTAAATAAGTAAATAATTATTTATTTAATTATTTTATTGAAAGCTCTTTTAACTTTATAAGAGGTTATAAATATGAGGCTTTAAGGGTTTTTTCAAATAAATTGGTTTTTCCAACAATGATAAAGCCTATACTCCTCTCCTCTCCTCTCCTCCTCTTTCCATTGACGAATGACGAATTAAGAACAATGAATCCTCGGATCCAGGCGAATCGAAGAGCGAAAAACGAAACATCTTATTCTCATATTTGTGCATGTGCGATCCTCATCAACACTGAATGGATCGTGATGAATGAAATCTTTACCAATGATCGATCCAAACCTGAGGTAGGATTTATCTTTGTGTATTTTTTACCCCGGTTGAGTATTCACGATGAATTCGAATTAAATGAATTCATTCACTGACCAAAAAACAATTGATTGAATCAATTTATTCTTGTTTATATTGAAATTGAAATTCTTGACATGTGATAAATATTTATTTGTAAATTTAATTTTTTCTTGATCCTCAACATCCCAAACTAGCATGAAAATCAATTGATCCATGTTTAAGTCTCGTAAACATTTCTTTCCTCTGCTCATATGACTATTATTATCTTTTACTTATTTGGTGGAAAATCCAATAAAATAATTCAACATACAAACAATAATTGGTGATGATATGCGATTTATGTTCGAGCATGGATCAGAGTCACATCTGGCATGGTAAGTTTGAGATCTGATTTTCTCGTAACGGGACGCGATGGAGATGGCGACCGATGACTGGTAACTAAAAGTGGTGCGACTCTTTTTTCTGGAAGCATCCGGTGGCCCCTGGTGAATAGTCGTGTGGCACGGCTGGTGAGTTGGGTGGAGCGAGACCAGGGGTGCAAGGAGAGGCTGGCGGCGTGGTCGACCGACATAGCAGGAGGGTGGCATGGATCAGAGGAGGCGGTGTGCGCCAGTTTTGGCAAGAGGATGTTAGGGTTGCATGGGGAGAAGCGGCGTGAAGGTGGGTGATAATGGGTATCTTGGATGAAGAAAGAAGATTGGAGAGAGAATGTGAGAATGAAAAGGGAAAATAATAAAAGAAAAAAAAGAGGAATAAATCCAATCATGGTGGGTCGTGGTTGGCATGGATTCGAAGTCAACAAGGCGCCAATGTTGGTGGTGCGTGGAAGTTTGGATGAGATAATTTAAGGAATCAACATAAATTAAAAATAATAATAATATAATAATGCTATTATTATTTTCATTGGGAAAATAGTATTTTGATGATATCTTCTTCGTGCTACCTCAGTTTCATGAACCATCTGCGGCAGTGCGGCCCTAACTTTGAGATGGAATTTATGAGTCAAATATTGGATGTATTTTTCGTGTTTTCAGATCAGGTATCTGAAATGCTCATGAATTAATAGATTTAATATCATTATTAAATCATCGACCTGCTATAACACATGTGTGCGATGTCTGATTGACTTTTCGTCAGTTGTTATGTGATCCTGTCATTAATACGTTCGATTCATATCTAATGTTTGATACTAAATTCTGGTTCGTGGCTCGGGTCCATGAAACATCCAATAGTAATATTATTATTATTATTACGGGATCATGTATCTGGCATATCTCTCTCATACAGTGTTGGAATAATGAACTGATTGTGACGTTGTGACCCTGTAATTATGATAAATGTTTCAAGAAAAATTTTGGATATTTAAGTCGAGGTCAAGGCGCGGGCCCCATGAGGCCCGATTCGTGCGTGTTATGGTGAAATGCAACTTTTTCACTAGGTATCCGTTTTGGACAAATGGTAAGTCCATCTCATGTGTTTTTCTATGTAGATCGCAATGGTATGACCTGTTTGGTAATTCGGTGTCGTTTGAAGTGTGGTCGGGTTGGATAGAACACGAATCCAACCGGGCCCTCGACACTAAAATTCCTATAACTTACAGACTGGGCGTCTGATTGACGCACCGTCTATCATGTTGGAACCCTTAAGACATGGAGGCCCTTCGAGTTACTCCCTTGTGGAACTTCGTGGCAGTTGAGTTATGACAGATAACCAGAGGAGCAGAACCATGGTGTTTCTCTTAGTGAGAGTTAGGATGGCTACTCCCTTAATGACTCAAGGCACGAGTATTCCTTACTCCCCTGCTGTGCTAGAGACATGACTCCCCACCTCATGAGTGCCTGTTTTTTTCCCTCTGAGATGGTCTCAGGGATTTTTAAATTCCCGAGACGGTGGCTCGATGGCGCGACACGCCCGTTAAGTATTATTTAACTCCTCGCTGAGATTCTTATTCCGGGTGGCGCGAGTACATACAAAGTCTGTTTTAGGCGCCGTCAGCGGCATTGTGACCCTATCATCGAGAAAAAGTTGTTCAGGGTGGTCTTAGGCGTTGAAGCAGGAGTTGAGGTGTGGTCCCACGAGCTGTCATTCAAGTTGCGTGCAGCATTGCAACTTTTTCATCAGACGTCCATTTAGGGCGAATTAATAGTCGATTTGGCATGTTTTTTCGGAGAGCATCACGATGGCGCAGTTCACCCGACCCTTTTCAAGACCTAGGTGTGGGCCCCACGAGACATCATATGGTCATAAAGTGGTGTTGAATAAATTTTTCTTTGGGATTCCGTTTCAAGTGAGTAAATAGTCTATCTCGCGTGTTTTTCTACGAGGATTGCAACGATGTAATCTGTCTGGGAATGCAGAGCCTCATTAGAGATCTCATTAAATGTGGAAACATGAAAGGGAATTGGTTGTAGGTTCCTTTGATGCACTCTGAACCAACGCACAGTAGTGATGTTAGTGACACCCAATGATGGCACGGGCAGTGCGGAGTTATCGGACGAGTTTCGGGTTTACCCTCTAGTGGGGCCGGGCAATGTGTTACCCATTGACCTTAGGGTTTACCCTCGAGTGGGGATGGGTAGTGGGTTACCCGTTGACCATAGGGTTTACCCTCCAGCGGGGATAGGTAGTGGGTTACCTGTTGACCTTAGGTTTTACCCTCCAGTAGGGTGGGGCAGTGGGTTACTTGTTGACCTTAGGGTTTACCCTCCTGCGGGGCTGGGTCGTGGGTTACACAAGGACAATCTTAGGTTGTACCCTCCAGTTGTGCTAGGAAGTGGGTTACTCGATGAATTCATTCAGACTCAGCCCTTTCTATGAGTCTAGTCTGTGTCTTTTCTCCATTATTACCAGAGTGGGACCCTTGGTTGTAAGGTTCAGCGATGAGTCGCTTTGACGTGCAGGACTTTTGGGCATCAAGATTGATATCCTTAGAAATGTTGGTGAATTTTCCTGGGTTGAGATTGAAGATGGAGATCCCCTTACACACTCATTCGGGTTTCTTTTTGAGAATATATATAAATACACCCTACTTTTGTTCCCACTTCTTAGGTTAAGTTACTCTCCTTCTAAGAGGGTGAAGATGAGAAGGGTATGCCACGTGCTTTCTGTGTGTAGCTCATCTTGTTTGGATGAGTCTACTCTCCTTATGTATGTAGCGAAAACCCTATGAGAAGTTCGTATTTTCACTATTTATATCTCCTTGTGTTTGGACGAGTCTGCTTCATTTCTCTTGTTGGGAAGAGTTTCACTCTATTTACTATACACTTTTTGTTCACTCTTATTGTACCTTGTTATCTCTTACTGCTCTCCTCTTTAGTATATCTCTTGATGCTCCCTCAAGCCTTTGGGCAATCCTACTTAGTATTCTTATACTCACCACTTCTTGGGCTTTTCCTACATTGGGCATGCCCTTACAGACGACGGATATGTTGATTGTGCAATCAGAGGAGCTTCAGGATACGGGGCGCTTGGACAGCATGCATTGGTTGTATCTTAGGATTCAGGAGTGGGACCCTTCCAACTGATTTACTTTTTCACTTATTGCCGGGTTGTGGCACTTTTCTAGTTGGGTGTGTATTTTTTTCCCTTCCCTTTAATCTGTACTTTTCTTGTACTTGTACTGTTATAGGTCGATGCATTTTTTTTTGTTCTCTTTTTATAGTAGTGTAGAACCTTTCTTTGTTTTCTCTGCACTTTTGCATTGAGTTAGCTACGTGTGTGTGTATAGGTTCTTTGGAAACGGCATCCCCGATTTTTTTGTGCCTTCGACGCTAGTCACTAGCTCCTGGCCTATAAGGGCTGGCATGGGGTAGTTGTGGTTCTAGCCCTGGTATGGTTCGGGTCGTTACAGAACCCTTATCTTCATTCGATCAGGGTTTCAAGTCCCATGGCCCTTCTAGATTTGATGGGTTTTCACCCAACATACAAGTTATTTTTTATAAAACCATATTAATATAATTTTCAAAATAACTATGATAGACATACTAAATATTAAGTTAATAACTAAATATACTTTTTAACAAAGGTTTTTAATACACTCACAATATATAAATACTTCATCCATTTATTTCCACACAGTTCCTTCCTTGGTCTAATGTTTCACTATGGTAATTCATTGTCATTATCAATTAAAACCATTCATAATGGTTTGTAAAGAGAACATAAATTACTCCCATAATATCCCACATGAGTGTCCAACCACGTGTGCAGTAAGGGACGTTGTCGTGCACCAGGTTACGAAGAGTCAGACCTGACACACCTTGTTGGAGTTATTACCCCTAGGTGCATAACATCAAAAGAATTATCCACTTGTAGTACACATAGAGGGATGTATTTCAAGGAATACCACATAATATCTATCTAAAAAATTCTAGGATTCTCTTCTATAATTATCCTCAAAGTCTATCTAATGGTTATGTTATCTAATCGATGTTTTCCTAATTCTATTTTTTCTCGGATACACATTCCATGAAATCAATAAACATAGAATGAATTGCATAAACAATATGGAAATGTAATAGCCAGAAACACATTCCATTCAAATAACTAGATAAGTAAAAATCAATATGCGAAGGTAAAAAACTAAAATACATATCAGTTAATCAATGAATAAAAAATGAAATATATAAATAGATATGTTGAAGAAATATCTTATGGATGAATAATAACTAAAACTAAATGATGGAAAATCTAAATTATTGGATTCCATGTTTCCTAGGTACATTGAACCATTATTGTCAAGAACTTTCACAAGACAGTTTAGTATATCAGGTAAAAACCCATCTAAGGATAGCTAACTAACTCATCCCATGAGACTATCGATACATCGAGGGGGTATCTATAATCAAGCCCCACCCGTGTCATACCTATTCATATCATTACTCAAATATCAAATAACAGAGTTTATAATATTTCTTATAAAATATCTAAATTGAGTAAAAGATACAAATATATCAATATTTCCTCATATAACCAAATAACATTCAAAGTATACCCCATATGAAAAATGGTATATGGTTTAGGTAATTAATATATCCATGATATATGATTTGGATAATTAGGATAAATTGAACGTTCAATGAACACAGGGAATTTAATATTTGAAGGGGTCAAATAATGTAATCAAGTAATTTAATGTAAATACTATCTTAGATAAGTCAATCATAACCTATCTAAAGGAAGAATAAGGATGATATCAATTAAAAAATTCCCAATTAGAGTAAGGATAAATGGTTTTCATCATTGATGAGTAAAAATAATATAAAATATATTTTAAAAACATTCCGAAGAAAATATCATTTTTATTTTGAAAAAAATTTGAAAATATATTTCCTTGAAAATCACATTGAAAATATTTTCTCTAAAAATAATTCTTTTAAACTTGAAAATTAAGCTTTGAAAAAATAATTATGGGTAAATGAATACATATCGTAAAAGGTAATAAGAAAATTAATTTTTGATAGTAAAAGGTTATAAAATTAATGTGTTTATAAAAAAAATAAGAAGATTCCTTTGAAATCATTCATAAGTCAAAAGGGTAAAATGTATTTAATAAATCATTTTGTAAGAAATAAAAGAATTGAGAATATTTTTATAAAATAGGGTTTTTAAAATAAAATAGGTTCTCTGACTAAAAATATAAATTGAATCAGTTTTTTTTAAACATTTTCTAAAACATTTTGAGTTCTAAAGAGTGAAAAAATTGTACTATTAATTGGAAAAGTTCATAAATAACCAGTGTAGAAGAAAAGGAAAGTGTTTATTAGAAAATGGAAAAATAATTTACTCTTATGGGAATTCAAGTGTAAATAATTTAGAATATAAGGATGTTGTAAAGTAAATCCATGAAAACATTATAATGATGAAAGGATAATAAATCAATGAGTAAATTATGTGTATCAATTGTAAATACACATGAACAAATGGAAATGAATTGGCAGATAGTCAAAGTCATTATACACATAATTGTAAAATATTAACAACAACAAGGAAGTTTAATAACCCAATGAAAAGGATTTATATTATGAAATTTTTCTTCCACTTGGGTAACATTTAACTCAAATCCCCTTAGAGTAAATAATTCAAATTGAAGCTCAAAATACCCTGAAAAATGATTGAATCATGATATTTCAGGTCAATATGGGAGTATTTTCACCATATATATGAAATTAGGGGCACCCAAATCTAGTTATTGTTTCAATAGGGAGTTAATAATCATAAGTTAAAGTGATATTTCAAAGATAATTATTTGGATAATTCCATGGGGAAATAATCTTTAAAGGTTCCAAACATTCCGATACCACTTTGAAACATTTGAATCATAATACCCACGAAGGAATGACCTTAAATAAAAATATAATATCATGATAATAATTAGATTAATGATATAACATGTCAAATGTAATTATATACCCCATTTAAAATTGAATTGGTGCATAACAACAAATAAGTCTCAATAGAATGCAAACTGAGATGAAATCCCTAACCTTCTATTTCCTTTATGGGTGAATGTACTTTAAATTACTAAAAATGGTTTTAAACATGTCACTAAATAATACCAGAACCATACTCATATTTATAATATGATCTATAATCTTTTTTTAATATATTATTACATTTTTGTTAGAAATATTTCATTATTTTCATTATTTCATGTGTAAGTTGCCTAGTCTTCTAAGTATGTTTTGACCTGTGACTTATTGCTTTTCTTACATAGATTATGGTATCATCATCTCAATAATTTAAACCATGATATTTGGTATATATGTTTTTATCATAATTTATAATTTTATTATACAATAAATGAAATGCAACATTCTTGGAGACGTAGGCCGTACAAACACATGAAGGCTAATTTATTTTATTTTTTGTACTAAAAGTATAAAAAGAAAAATATATTTTTATTTTAAAATTATAGTATCATATCTAGGTCATATATGTTACATATTTTTATTAAAACCATATTTTATACATTCCAGGTATAGTGTGGATGAATCACAATGCATTGAAGGGGCGGTAGTCCACGCTTCCACAAATGATATTATCGTATTTCCATAAAATGGAATGCATAATTGTATGTGTTATAAAAGAATTAAAGAAGCATAAAAATTTATAAAAATTATATGAATAATATATAAACATATTTTACATCATAATTCCCAAACATGAAAGGTGGTAAAATAAAAAAACAAACAATAATTGTTTCGTGGGGTGGTAGTTCTCCTGACACATAAATGGTATCTTCATTACCCATTATATGAAAGTGTGTGTATGTTTAGTTAAAACCCTAAACATAAAAACATCTCGATATATTTAGTATATTTTTTTATTTATATAATCATGTAATAATGAAAATATAGGTGGTCTATATAGAAAATAATAAAAAAATTCTTTAGGACCAATATTACCTCTTAATCGGGTAACTCTTTTTGGTTTGAACCAAAGGGATTACATGGATGGATTTAAATAAAAAATAGGCCTCAAGGAGGAATTGAGGAATTTTTTTAAGTTAATTGGTTATATTTTGGACTAAACTAATTGTTTGGATAGGTTTGATTAAGTGGGAGGTTTGGTGGTATTTTATAAGTGGTAAAAAGGACTCATGTGGTATTCTTTAAAAGAAGTTAGGTAAACCCATGTGTTTACCAAAAAAGTGGCTTTAAAACTCATAAAAGTATATATATATATATATATATAGGATTTTAGGGTCTAAAAATGGATATAAAATAGATTTCTCAGAAAATTCTATGTCATTTTGGCCCATAGGATAAACGTTTCCTCAAATATTAATTTTAATTTCACCTTAATCGTTGTAATTAATTTTAATTATTTTCACTTATATTTTTTGTCAAAAAAAAATATTTCACCTTATTAGAAATTACAAATTATTATTATTCCAATTATAGAATCCATTTTTTCAAATTCTAATCATATAATTCATAGAAATGAATTTAAATTTAATCTTGTGGATGGGAAAACAAATGTGGGGTTTTAATATAAAAACGATCAAAAGTTTATTGAGTTTTTATATCCAATTTCAAATATACATTTATTAAAATGACCTAAATTTAATTAATTGATAATAAATTAAACTAATTAATCTTTTTATCAATATAAAAATATAATTTATCCTTATAAGTAAATTAGAAAAAATGTATTTTTTAATTAAAATTCAGTATTTTTCACTTTTCATCAAACAAATGAAACTTCACAGAAATATACAAAATATTCACCCAGGCCTAATTTTTATGTTCATATTTCAAATATTATGTTTATTTATACATATAATATTTGTATAAGTTCCAAAAATTAGACATAAAATAGGTTCACTATTAAAAGGTGATAAAAGTTCCTTAATAAAAATATAGGTTTTTATGTGTAATATTGGGTTTGTTCTTATCACATGACTATAAAATATATTGGACAAATATAAAAGATATTTTATTGAATATATAATATATAGTACATTAATATCACTCACTAATTTTAATTAATTCAATTTATCAGTATAAAACACCTTTGGGAGCATAAAAATAGTTTTCTATAAAAATATTCCATTTATATTCAATTGGTAATTGAATTAATTTATAATTAATTTATAACCCCTGAAATCATTTTATATCTTTGTAAACCATATATTTTTATAATTTAGTTAGTATGATTCATAATCACTAATTTAACATCTATGTTATATCGTATTGTATCAAATAATAATATTTTAATAACATATTATTTCTCTATAAAACATTGTATTTTGTGTAGTGTAAGCCATTGAAGAAAGTCGTTATTTCATGAAATTTACAATAACTCAGTATCACATGATTTTCATGATATATCAATTATTAATTTATTTAAAATATTAAATTTATTATAAATTCTTAGGATATTATATTCCCTTACACGCTTCGTTTTTTATGTCATACATTCTATTGAATATAATGTTCCTATATTAGATTTTTAGGGTGTTACATAATCACCCTCCACAAACTTGTAGTTTCCAAAATACAAGGTCATAAATTCCCCAGGCCAAAGATCCCTTTTTTCATAAATAATAAGGTTCAAGGGATGTAAGAACATATATGAGAGATATAAGAGAAAATAAAGGATAAGATAAATGAGAAATAATGAGGATATATTAACATAAAAATCTCTTGAAATCAAGAAATATGAGGTAGTGATTTAAATTTAAGGGAAATAATCTCTCACTCTTCTTCAAAAGGTGGTTTCTATGTGAAATGGGAGTTTAATAAGGAATAAAATACTCAAAATGATTATGGTATAAGATTCAATTAAATGTTTATGAGAATCTGGGTAGCCCACATCGCCTCACCACATAATTTTCTAACACATTAACAATTCTTTTTAGAGAAACTAAATGTTACCTACAAAACATGCAAAGTTGGGGAGTTGGATTCTATTAACCATTATAAAACTATTCAAGATTACCCTATAACAAAAACTAAATTTCACAATTTCATGGAAACCCCACACTGTTTGTAAAACCAGGCTCTAACCATGTAAAATCCCTCTATGAACATTCTATAACATCTAGTATATTTTCTCCTAATTTATTTATGATTTTCCATAATCATGTGATAATCCTGAAAAAGAATAATTTTTTAAAATATCATGTTTCTAGGAAAAAACTAACACAATTCAAAAATAATGTTCAATGAAAAAATATTTAAAACAAAATAATAACATGTCGATGTTATAATTATCCCCACCATGCCAATTTTTAACCCTAGAAATTTTTCAATCAAAAGTAAAAGGAGATAGAACTTAAAAACATTCAAAACATCATTCAAGAGGTTACTATGGTGGGTAAAGACCCAAGAGTGTAATATATAAGGAAAAACACTAAAAATTATCCATAATATAAATCATCAGTCCTAAATCCTCAAGAAAACTGAAGTAATCTCTCAAAAATCATCAAACCTCTTTAATTGGTAGGTAGACACAACTAGCTACCATAGGGACTAAAGGAAACATATACCTATCATAAGTAACACCAATATTTTGAACTCTTTTAAAATAGAGAGATTAAAGGAAAACACCCTATATGAATACCACCACCAAATAAAACACCATCCCCATAAAACATCCAATGAAAAAAGAATTATCCACAAATCCCAATAGATCATTCAAAAATGAACTGATCAAACACCCATAGAAGAAAATCAATAAGGAAAACCCATACTATCAAAAACATGATTCCATAAAAACTATTTAAGATCAACCAAAATCATCTTAATCAATGAAATAAATATATCTTCCACAATAGCCTCAACCATTAGCAACATGATTATATATTTAGATTAAAGATATGAGATGTGGGTTACCAAGGACCTCATAATTGGGATGTTGAACCATCATGTACAATCTAAAATAAACCAAAGACCAAGTAATTCCTAATATAAACATTTTCATTACATTTCCTAGTCACCCAAAACACTCCCATTAGTTTAAACATGTTTAGACAACCGTAATCAAACTTCATAATATACATAATCCTCATGAAGAAATATTTTAGCAACCAGGCATGAATGTAACAAAAAAACATGCATTACAAAAAATAATCAAAGTGGAACCAAAAGAAAATATCCAACATGAATTGCCTAAAATGTTTATTCAAATCCAAATCCACTATGGAAACCAAAAAATATTAATCCATCCCACAAAAAATTAAACCTGAAACTTCTTATAGTGAATTAATTTAGAAAACATCTGCTAATAGCATCAATTTCCACCATGAGTTTAGGTTCTTAAAAATATCATGAATTTTGGATTAAAATATGTCAGAGGCCCATAATTGAAGCACCCTATTGGTCTCTTATTATTATGAAAGAACTAAGTTCCAGAGAATTCAAATCCTCAAAAACATTCACATCCTTCATGGAATCATCTTGCTCCTAATCCAAAACCAATCGGTTATTGTAATTTGAATGAAATGGAACTAACATACCAGGTATCACATGTTTCCTAGATTGATTATATTTTACCCACATGACCTTCTAGAACACTATCTTAAAATACATCAAGATAGATCCATGTACAATTGATCAAATATCTGCAATAATACCTTCTATGAGGAAATGTGTTTTCATGGAATCATTGGTGTCCAACTCAATATTGATGGTACAAACTCTAATAAATGATCATAAAACTATTTTAATGACCACTGGTGTTGATGAAGGACCATGGATTCAAGAGATATCTTTACCTTCACTTCCAAAAAATTGAACCACTAAAAAACATTATATGGAGGATTTCCCTTGAAATGTCAACATAAAACTAAGAAGGGACCATGGGTTCCCATAATACTTGACTTAGACTAACAAGAAATATTAAAAAAAACTCCCACTTTAGAATCCTTATATGTATTGAGATAGTTGATATATCCCTAAATCCATTCTATACTCCTCACCACTTCATATGAATCTTGATACCAATAGGAAAAAATTGGATATATGTTGATTAAGTACATAACAGTGTACAAGAATATAGAAGGTCATGAATCCATCACTTTCTTTAAAGACTTGGTAGAGTTTAGAACTAAGGGCATATTCTCCAATCAGAGATAGGATTCCCCTAGAGTATCATCATTAAATACAATCCCTCTACATTATTCCTTTCAATTTATGGGAGACATTTTCAAAATAACCCATGATGAAAATAAAATAAATTAATTCATAGTAATTTATATAAAATATTCCCACTTCTAAATAAGAGAAAAATCAAATCATATAAACCATCCTAATCCAAACATATCACACACACATCATAAAAATTAAATTAAGTTCCTTAAGTTTATTTACACCCAATAAATAATTATAAAGACTCTTTTATTGAGGCATACCTTTGAGAAAGAAACAACCCACATAAAAATGAATCATCATTTTTAAAATACTCAACTCCATTTAAAAACAGACATAAATCATTTCATAATATTATTAAAATTCAAAAACATTTCCAAATTAAACAGATTTATCTATATATATATATATATATATACGAAGCTTTATTTTAAATAATTATACAAATACCATATTAAAATAAATGTTTCTTTTAAATATATGAGGAAAAATTCGTAAATACCTACTCAAATAATATACTAACTTGATTTGAAATAATTTTTGTATTAAATTCCATATATTAATCCAAAAATAATATTATAACTTCAATAAAAAATTAAACATATAATAACAAATAATATGAAATCTCATCAAGTGATATCATGAAATCATGAAACCCCTGTAACACCCGAGACTTTTATAAGAAATATTTTTTTTTTAAGTTACATAAATCATAAAAGGAATCTTTCACTACACATAACACTATCTTGGCTTGATTTACATGCAATCGCGACCTTCCTTGATAGCTTGGGTCGTACGCAATACTGAGTTTCACTAAACAACGATATGCTTTTAAAATATTATTAAAACTAACCGTTATGAATAGTAATACCCACTTTTTGAATTTTTTTTAAATTTTATTTTTCAAAATTGACTTCATTTTTGGATTCGGAATATCGAAATTATCCTAGGGTGTTATTTTGGTATTTTTCTGAAAACTTTCAATTTTTGATGAATAGTGAAAACACTCGGTTACTATTTAAAAACCAAATTTTTATTTAAATAATTATTTATTTTAATTAAATTTATTTTAGGTCAAAATTGATACATAATACCTATATATGTTCAATGTAATTCATTGGAGTAATTTTATAATAATTTTAGATATATAAAAATTTTATTGAACTTTTCACCGTCTTTTACCCACCTCCTAGGAGAATTTGAAAATTGACATAAAGCATAATTTTACCGCTTCTGTGAGTGGAATTTCAAAAATCCAAGAGACAAGGTTGATTTCAGTAAGTAAAATGTGGTTCAATGAGATGAAAATAATTTTTGGTGAATGGTAGCTTTTTTACTTTTATTTACCACTGTTAAAAGTAAATAGGGTAATTATGAGTAAAAATGATATTATTATTACCCTAAAACATGTCCAAATTCTATTGGATATGTGTAATTCGACCAAAAACAACCTTAGGAATAACATATGACCATTTAGGCCCACTTGGATTAGATTTGGACATTTATTATAAATTTATTTGAAGAAGGGTTAAAATAGTTAAAATCAAAGTTTAATAAGTAAATAATTTTTAATATAGGGTTATACATAAGATAAATTCGACTATAAATATTAATTAGAAATATAAAAAGATTTTCTACATAATGGTATTTTATTTGTAATTTTCAGACAATAAATAAGTTAATTTATTTATGACACAAATATGATGCAGTAATTATATTATTAATGAAATATTGACATAATTGATGTTATAAATACCCAAATAAATGTAATTTGAGACTTTTTATGAATTAAAATAATTTACTATGTTAATATGACATGTCAGTAATGATTTAATTCACTTTGTTTTAAATAATATTTCTGTTATGATTTTCACAAAAATCAATTACTAAATGGTGTCAAAATTGACATAAAATATTTTTTAAAACGAATATTATATTATTAATTGTTATTTTATTCCTAAAAATATAAGGTTCGGCCAAATGACTTATATAAGGATATATATATTAATAATAAACAACTTGGGGTTCGTTTTCCTTGTTATATAATGTTTATTAACCTTATAGTGTAAGAACACAAAAAGACACGGTAAAAGTAAAATTATCTAACTTAAAATTAAATCTAAATGATAAGGTTAAAATAGTAAACTAAACTTGTCAAAATTCTATTTGATGAGAGTATTTCGACCCATCTCTACCTTAGCTTCGAAATAAATTAATTTGGAGCTATTTAAAACCGAATATGGATTTATAATAAAATGATATTTTTAGTTTTTCCAAAGGTGTCCCTCTCCTCCCTTATAAAAGGGAACCTCCTCCCTCTCTTCCTCACACCACTTTGAGCCTTCATGCTCGGCCAAAACATGAAAATTTCTCCTCTAAACTTCCATAGAAACATCCTATAGGTCCTGGTATTCTTCAAAGACCAATTTTAGTGCCTTAAAATGAGGTCTCAAAGAAGCGCTTCAAAGAAGAGGTAATGTTCGTTACCGATTCTTTAAACTTTATTTCTTCTTCCACTTCTTCTTATTTAGTTAATTCATTATGAATTAATAACATCAGAATTACTATTATACTGATATGTTATTATAATTATGAAACAAACCTATTTCACTATCTATCCATCCTACGGAAAACGAAATCACTGTGTGTGCATACGTACGGAATACCGTCTCCACGTCGTGGTGTAATCTATTTTCCACCACCACCTTACATTGATGGGTATAATGGTGTAAATAATGACCATATTTTATTATTTTAAAGTTATATTTATTCTGAAATAGTATACATACACTCCAATACAATTCCACGATCATGGGAATGATATCATCGCTCGTGCGTACGTACGGCCTACCATCTCCACGATGTGATCTGACTCAGTCTACATGATCTTCATTACATAATGATTAAATAAATGAATTGAATGAATAAATATGATATATATTACACTAATACCATTCTTTAAATTATGTATCTATAACCTAAAATAAGAATAAGAATTTATTCGACAAAACACGCATAAGAACAAAAAGTAATCAACACCTGAATAACAAGTAGTAATGAAATATTACTAATAAGAAGCTACAAATATGACCATATATGATATCATAAATATAATTATGATTCTGGAATAAGCCAATAACATTATTTAAATCATTATACAGGAGTTTTGGACACTTTCGAAGCAAATTGGACCTAAGGTAAGGGAAAATCTCGCAATCTCAATTTTTATCCGAGATTGTTTATACTTCAGAATTTACTGGGGAATATTTATCATACACATCCATGTTTCCTCAATATGTAATTTTTATATCCTTCTACAATAGTTTATATCCATTTTTACCCTTCAGTGAGTTTTTAGTAAAAGATATCAAAGGAATCTTTTGTCGTTTTTCGTACGAGGTACTTTTTGACTTTTCCAACAAAAGTACGAGAAGAATGTTTATTTTAACTTATATGGAATAAATGGAATTTTAAAAAATTATTTCCAAGAAGCTTCCTTTATAAGTTTTCAAGTTTATTTTTAATCAACTTCTTTTAGTTTAAAATTGTGTGACATGTTAAGAAAGGAAAAATGTTTTTGAAGTAGAAAGGATATTTTCCTCAAGAATGGAGTTCAAGTGTTTTATCAAAATTATTTTCCATCTAATATAGGGTTCTGTTTCTATCCCTATATTTATATTGATTTGATTATGTTATGATGGAATTATTTTTATGATGTCCTTTTATTTTATATGGATTATGTTATGATGGCATGATGTTTAAGATTCCCATTTTTATTACATGGGTTATGCAATGATGTATGATTTTTGATTTTGTGGCACACATAAGAATGGTATCATTATGAGATGGGTGGGACCTATATCTCCCTCCAATTCATTGGGTAAATATTTTATATCTCATGAGATGGACATGGCTGGAATGGAAGGTTAAACCGGTTCAGTGAAACAGGACTGAAACGAGGAATGAAATCGGTTCATAAATGGACTTTGTCCACTAAGATAGTCTTGTCAATAAGTCTTGACTAATAAGAAATGATTCTCTATGATTATGTGTGTATTCCAAAAATCTTCATGTTTTATTTTATTATTATTGTGATTACATTTCACTACCATGATTTATCCCATGTTATGAAATTATGATCTCTTTTGCAGGGTAAGATTTCCAAATTGTTATGTTCTAATGAATATGATGTGATTGATTTTTCTTTTGTTTACCCTTACTGATCTTTTGAGCTCACCATTTTGTATGTTTTATTTCCCCCAGGTTAGGAATAAGGTTATTAAGTAGGATATTCCAAAAGGGACTCTAGATATGATGAAATAAATGGGAGACAATGTAGATGCTTTATGAACCAGTTGTTTATGTTTCCCAGTTTCTAAAGACACTATACCTATATAGTCCTTTCATGGTTTTGTTATATGTTGTAATAAGTGTGCTTCAATTTTGAATTATTAACAATTTATGTAAATTATGGGTCATTATAGTTGGTATCAGAGGAAAATGTGGTAGGAATGTATCCGATCCTTGGGAACTATCACATGTGAGCGTTGGACGAAGCATGGCTCTCCGCCCAAGGGCTTCATGAGGAAATGGCTGCCACTGGGGATGGTGGTGTGTCCCGCCCAGGGGGTGTAGCCACCCACGGAGTGCCCTGATAGGTATCAACTATAGTCCACTGTAAGTAATTCCAGACCATTATAGTTTGTATCAAAGGAAAGGTATAGTCAACCTTTGGAAACTAGGATGTGAAATCCTTAGTAAGAATCCCAAGGATAAGTATAAGCATAGAAAAAAATCTTATTGTTTTAAAAATGGCCATGAACAACCGATGATAAGACCTTAAGTGTGAAATTGTATTCTTCATAATGTGGTTTTCCTTTTATAATTAGTGTTTCTCACACTATTATTCTATGTTTTAGTCAATGGATGGAACCGGAAGGAACCATGTTAATGAGGAATGTGACAGGAAATGCAATGATTGTACTCCTAAGCAACCAAACGTTATGGGAGATGGAATGAAAAATCTTGTAGCCATGCTCACACAACTTTCTCAAGATATGAATCATGAAGGGCGTCCAAACGAGCAAAGGAAGGTGAAACATTCTATTGATTCCTTCATGAGGCAGCGTCCACCTTCATTCAGCGGGTTTACTGATCCATTAGTTACGGAACAATGGATTAGTACTACTGAAAAGATATTTCCAGTTCTTCAATGTTCTGAACATAATAAAGTCATCTTAGTAGTGTATCGTTTGGAAGGAGATGCTGATCAATGGTGGAATCTTATCAAGAATACGAGGCAAAGAGATGAAATTGAGTCCATGGAATGGGACGAGTTCAAGAACATATTTTTCAGTAAGTACATCACTTGTATTCTTCGAACAAAGATGGAGAAGGAGTTTCTTGAACTAAAGAAAAAGGATGATGAATCTGTTGGTACCTACAAAGAAAATTTTACAAGACTTGCAAGGTACGCTTCTGGGATTATTATCCAACCTGAGAGTAAGATCAATCGACTCTTTAGTGGCTTAAAACCAAGTATTCGAAGGGCGTTACCCATAAGGGACTTCAATAGCTATGAGGAAATTGTTTGATGTGATCTCAAAGTTGAGATGGAGATTGGAGTAACCCATCGGTCATATGGGTTTGATAAGAAGAGGAAAATGGAATTCAAAGGAAAATCTAAAGAGCACACTGAAAAGAAGATGAGTTTTTGCTTATGCTCAAAGTGTGGAAAGAAACATGGAGGGAGTTGTCTTAAAGGGACAAGTAAATGTTTCGAATGTGGAAGGGAAGGTCATCGGGCATTTGAATGCTGCAACGATGGGAAGAAGATGTCTAGTGATGCGAAAAATGAAAAGGCTACACAGATTGCACCTCCTACACTTCAATGTTACAAGTGCAAGGAAATGGGGCATTATGCCAATCAATGCCCTAATCCAAGGGATGTTGATGATGATCGACGTCAATAAACTCTTAAGGCTAAAGACAAAGGAAAGTCACATGCCATTTCTATCAGCATTGTGGAGTATGATAACGAAGTGGTGAAAGGTACACTTACCATCTACTCTAAAGTAGAAAATGTTTTATTTGATTCTCGATCCACCCACTCCTTTATTTCTGAATAATTTTCTAAGGGTATCACCGTATTACCTCAACAATTAGATGTTGAGTTAGCTGTGACAACCCCTAATGGCACAACAGTCGCATCAAAAGTTTATAATTCTTCTTCGATTGATGTTTGTGGGGAAGTGCTTCCTGCAAATCTTGTGATCCTCCCTATAGTGGAATTTGATGTGATTATTGGCATGGATTGGCTTTCTCTATATGGAGCTCATATCAATTTCCAAAGAAGGGAAGTCACATTTCATATTCCAGATCAATCTATGATCATCTATCGATGCAAGGATGAACATAACCTTCCAGTGGAAATTTCTTCCATCTTATGGGTCTTGATTCCACTAAATTAAGGTTATTTATCTCAAATGGTTGGTGAAAAACTCACGATTAGGAATATTCCCATTGTACGGGAGTTTGATGATGTCTTTCCAGAGGAATTTCAGGGTCTTCCACCAAATCGTGAAGTTTAGTTTTCAATAGAACTTGTACCGGGTGCTTCACCTATTTCAAAGACTCCTTATAGAATGGCCCCAATTGAGTTGTTGGAATCGAAGAAGCAACTCCAAGAGAATCTTGATAAGGGGTTCATACGCCCTAGTGTGTCACCTTGGGAAGTACATGTTCTGTTTGTTAAGAAGAAAGATGGATCAATGAGACTCTTCATTGATTATCGAGAACTTAACAAGATCACTATCAAGAACAAATATCCTCTCCCGCGCATTGATGACTTATTTGACCAACTACACGGAGCTTAATACTTTTCCTAGATTGATATTTGTTTAGGGTATCATCAATTAAGGTTCAAAAGGGAGGATATACCAAAGACGTCTTTCTGTGCAAGGTATGGACACTATGAATTTATATTGATGCCATTTGGTCTTACTAATTCCCCTGTTATCTTCATGGATCTGAGGAATATAGTCTTTAGAGACTATCTTGATCAGTTTGTGGTAGTCTTTATAGACGATATTCTTTTATATTAAAAGAGAAAGGAAGAACACGAAGGTCACTTGAAAATTATATTGATGACCCTGAGAAAGGAGAACCTTTATTCCAGATTTTCTATGTGTGAATTTTGGCTTCAAAAAGTTTCATTTTTTGGTCACATAATCTCAAAAGAGGGGATATCTGTGGATCCAGCAAAAACAGAGGTTATTGAAAGATGGTCGTGACCAACAAGAGTAACTGAGATCCGAAGTTTTCTTGGTTTGGATGGATATTATTGACGTTTTGTGAAAGATTTTTTACGATTATCTAATCCACTCACCAGGTTGACTCGGAAAGGAGTTATGTTTTTTTGGATGGAGTAATGTGAAGAGAATTTCAAGGAGTTGAAAAGAAGGTTATCCAGTGTACCTGTGCTCACACTACCATGTAGTGGAGAAAGGATTGTGATCTACAGTGATGCATCCAAGAAGGGATTAGGGTGTGTTCTTATGCAAAATGATATGGTTATAGCTTATTCCTCACGACAGTTGAAAATCCATGAGCAAAATTACCCAACTCATGATTTGGAGTTAGCTACGGTAATCTTTGCATTAAATATTTAGAGGCATTATCTTTATGGAGAATGGTGTGACATTTATTCTGATCATAAAATTTTAATGTATATTTTCTCACAAAAGGAGCTGAAAATGCACCAAAGAATATGGTTGGAGCTGATTAAGGATTATGACTTCTCAATTCATTACCACCCTGGGAAAGCAAACAAGGTGGCAGATGCATTAAGTCGACAAGAACATTCCAATTTATCCATGATGTGGATCACAAAAGATCCAATATTTATGGATTTACAAAGGATGGATCTTGGAATTATAATGAAAGGGGAAAAATTGTATCTTTCTCAAATGAATTTTCAACCATCTATACATGTTAAGATTAAAGAGGCACAGAAAGAAGATGTAGACTTACAAAAGAAGGTGAGAAATGTTCCTGAATTCAACCTTGATTGTGACGGGATAATAAAGTTTAGGAATCGGGTTTGTGTCCCTCCCATCCCCGAATTAACGAAGGAGTTTCTGGATGAGGCTCATAGTTCTTCATTCTCTATTCATCCTGGAAGCATGAAGATGTATAGGAACCTGAAATAGTACTTATGGTGGGATGGTATGAAAAGATATGTTGCTGAATATGTCTCTCGATGCTTGTTTTGTCAGCAATTTAAAGCTGAGAGACAAAAGTCTAAGGGAATGTTACAACCATTACCCATACCCGAATGGAAATGGGAAGACATCACTATGGACTTTGTCACCGGACTTCCTAAAACATCCAAAGGCAATAATGCTATTTGGGTCATAGTTGATCGTCTTACAAAGTCTACACACTTCATTGCTATTAGAGAGGATTTCTATTTGGATCAGCTTTCCAGGATATATGTAAAGGAAGTGGTAAGATTGCATGGAGTACCACTTTCTATCATATATGATCGGGATCCGAGGTTTACCTCAATGTTCTAGCGAAGTCTTTTCCATACTCTGGATACAGAGTTGAGTTTCAGTACTGATTATCATCCTCAGACAGACGGTCAGTCTGAGAGGACGATTCAAACTCTAGAAGATATGTTGAGAGATTTCTCTATGGATTTGAAAGGTGGTTGGGATCAAAACCTACCTTTGGTGGAATTTTATTATAATAATAGCTTTCACTCAAGTATTCAGATGGCTCCTTATGAAGCTCTCTATGGAAAGAAATGCAGGACTCCAACTTGTTGGGATGAAGTTGGGGAATGAAAGCTATTAGGACCTGATCTTGTTGATGAGATGGTAGAAAAGGTCTGATCTATTCAACAACACATAAGAGAAGCTCGGAGTCGACAAAAAAGTTATGCAGACAACTGAAGAAAAGACTTAGAGTTTGAAGTGGTTGATGAAGTGTTCTTATGAATATCTCCTTGGAAGAGAGTAATGAGATTTGGAAAGAAGGGAAAGCTGAGCCCTAGGTATATCGGTCCTTTCGAAATACTAGATCATGTTGGGAAGGTAGCTTACCAATTAGCGCTTCCACCGAATCTCTCTCAAGTTCCCGATGTGTTCCATGTATCTCTCCTAAGAAAGTACATACCTGCTCTTTCACATGTACTCAACTCAGAAGTTGTACCACTGGAACAAGATCTTTCTTATGAAGAACAACCAATAGAGATTCTCGATCGTAGTGAAAAAGTACTACGGAACAAGACCACTCGCTTGGTGAAAGTTTTATGGAGGAACCACCAATTAAAAGAAGCTAAATGGGAGCTTGAGGATATGATGAGGGAGAGGTATCCTCATCTGTTTGTTACAAAGTAACGAATTTCGAGGGCGAAATTCATTTTAAGGGGGGTAGAATGTAACACCAGATAATTTTATAAGAAATATTTTTTTTTTATGTTATATAAATCATCAAAGGAATCTTTCACTACGCACAACACTAGCTTGTCTTTCTTTACATGCAATTGCGACCTTCCTCGATAGCTTGCGTCGTCCGCAATACCGAGTTTCACTAAACAACGATTTGCTATTAAAATATTATTAAAACTAGCTGTTATGAATAGTAATACCCACTTTTTGAAATTTGTAAATTTTATTTTTCAAAATTGAGTTCATTTTTGGATTCTGAATATCAAAATTATCCTAGGGTAAAATTTTGGTATTTTTCTGAAAACATTCAATTTTTGATGAATAGTGAAAACAGTGGGTTACTATTTAAAAACCAACTTTTTATTTAAATAATTATTTATTTTAATTAAATTTATTTTAGTTCAAAATTGATACATAATACCTATATAAGTTCAATATAATTCATTGGAGTAATTTTATAATAATTTTAGATATATAAAAATTTTATTGAACTTTTCACCGTCTTTTACCCACCTCCTATGAGAATTTGCAAATTTACATAAAACTTAATTTTACCGCTTCTGTGAGTGGAATTTCAAAAATCCGAGAGAAATGGTTGATTTCAGTAAATAATATGTGCTTCAATGAGATGAAAATAATTTGTGGTGAATAGTAACTTTTTACTTTTATTTACCACTGTTAAAAGTAAAGAGGGTAATTAAGAGTAAAAATGATATTATTATTACCCCAACACATGTCCTAATTCTATTGGATAAGTTTAATTCGACCAAAATCAAACTTAGGAATAAAATATGACCATTTAGGCCCACATGGATTAGATTAGGACATTTATGATTAATTTATTTAAAGAAGGGTTAAAATAGTTAAAATCAAAGTTTAATAAGTAAATAATTTTTAATATAGGGTTATACATAAGATAAATTCGACTATAAACATTAATAATAAATCTAAAAATATTTCATACATAATGGTATTTTATTTGTAATTTTTAGACATTAAATAATTTAATTTATTTATGACACAAATATGATGCTGTAATTATCTTATTAATGAAATATTGACCTAATTGATGTTATAAATACCCAAATAAATGTAATTTGAGACTTTTAATGAATTAAAATAATTTTTTATGTTAATATGACATGTTAGTATTTATTTAGCTCACTTTTTGCGAACTAATAGTTCTGTTATGATTTTCACAAAAATCAATTACTAAATAGTGTCAAAATTGGCATAAAATAGTTTTTTAAAACAATATTATATTATTAATTGTTATTTTATTCATAAAAATCTCAATTTAGGACAAATGACTTAGATAAGGTTATATATATTAATAATACACAACTTGGGGTTCTTTTGGCTTGTTATAGAATGTTTATTAACCTTATAGTGTAAGAACACAAAAAGGCACGGTAAAAGTAAAATTATCTAACTTAAAGTTAAATCTAAATGATAAGGTTAAAATAGTTAACTAAACTTGTCCAAATTATATTGGATGAGAGGATTTCGACCCATACCCACCTTATCATAGAAATAAATCAATTTTGAGCTATTTAAAACCGAATATGTCTTTATAATATTATAATAATTTTTGTTTTTTCAAAGGTGCCCCTCTCCTCCCTTATAAAAGGGAACCTCCTCCCTCTCTTCCTCACACCACATTGAGCCTTCAAGATTGGCCAACCCTGGAAAAATTCTCCTCTACACTTACCTAAAAACATCCTAGAGGTCCTGGTCTTCTTCAAATTCCAATTTTAGTGCCCTAAAAGGAGGTCTCAAAGAAGCGCTTCAAAGAAGAGGTATTGTCCGTTACCGATTCTTTCAACTTTATTTCTTCTTCCACTTATTATTCTTTAGTTGTTTAATTATGAATTAATAAAATCAGTATCACTCATATACTGATATTTTATTATAATTATGAAACAACCCTATTTCACCCTCTATCCATCCTACGGAAAACGAAATCACCGCGCGTGCGTACGTACGGTATACCGTCTCCACGCCGTGGTGTAATCTATTTTCCACCACCAAATTACTTGGATGGGTATAATGGTGTAAATAATGACTATATATGATTATTGTTAAGTGATATTAATTCTGAAATAGTATACATACACTCCAATACAATTCCACGATCATGTGAACAATATCATCGCTTGTGCGTACGTATGGCCTACCGTCTCCACGATGTGATGCGACTCATTCTACATGATCTTCATTGCATAATGATTATATCAATAAATTGAATGAATAAATATGATATATATTACACTAATACCATTATGGAAATGAGGTATCTATATCCTAAAAGAATAATAAGAATTTATTCGACAAAACACGCATAAGAACAAAAAGTAATAAACACCCGAATAACAAGTATTAATGAAATATTACTAATAATAAGCTAAGAATATTACCATATATGATATCATAAAAATAATTATGATTCCTTAATAAGTCAATAACATTATTTAAATCATTATACAGGAGGTTTGGACACTTACGAATCTAATTGGACCTAAGGTAAGGGAAAATCTCGGAATCTCAATTTTTATCTGAGATTCTTTATACTTCAAAATTTACCGGGGAATATTTATCATCCACATCCATGTTTCCTCAATATGTACTTTTTATATCCTTCTACAATATTTTATATCCATTTTTACCCTTCGGTGAGTTTTTATTAAAAGATATAAAAGGAATCTTTTTTCATTTTTCGTACAAGGTACGTTTTGACTTTTTTGACAAAAGTACGAGAAGAATGTTTTTTTAACTTATACGGAATAAATGGATTTTTAAAACATTATTTCCAAGAAGCTTCCTTTAAAAGTTTTCAATATTATTTTTAATCAACTTCTTTTAGTTTAAAATTGTATGACATGTTAGGAAAGGAAAAATGTTTTTGAAGTAGAAAGGATATTTTCCTCAAGAATAGAGTTCAAGTGTTTTATCAAAATTATTTTCCATCTAATATAGGGTTATGTTTCAATACTTATTTTTACCTTGATTTGATTATGTTATGATGGAATTATTTTTATGATGTCCTTTTATCTTATATGGATTATGTTATGATGGCATGATGTTTAAGATTCCCATTTTTATTACATGGGTTAGGCAATGATGTATGATTTTTGATTTTGCATCACACATAAGAATGGTATCATTATGAGATGGGTGGGACCTATATCTCCCTCCAATGAATTGGTTAAAGATTTTATATCTAATGAGATAAACATGTTTGGAACGGTATGTTAAACCGTTTCAGTGAAACAGGACTGAAATGAGGAATGAACTTGGTTCAGAAATGGACTTTGTCCACTAAGATGGTCTTGGAAATGAGTCTTGACTAATAAGAAATGATTCTCTATGATTATGTGTGTATGACACAAAGCTTCATGTTTTAAGTTATGATTATTGTGATTACATTTCACTACCATGATTTATCCCATGTTATGAAATTATGATCTCTTTTGCAGGGTATGATTTCCAAATTTTTATGTTCTTATGAATATGATGTGATTGATTTTTCTTTTGTTTACCTTTACTAAGAATTTGAGCTCACCCTTTTGTATTTTTTCTTTCCACCGGGTCAGTAATAAGGTTATTAAGTAGGATATACCAAAAGGGACTCAAGATATGATGAAATAAATGGGAGACAATGTAGATGCTTTATGAACCAGTTGTTTATGTTTCCTAGTTTCTAAAGACACTATACCTATACGGTCCTTTCATAGTTTTGTTATATGTTGTAATAATTGTGCTTTAATTTTGAAGTATTAACAATGTATGTAATGTATGGGTTGTTATAACCCCTCTTTGATTCCACTTATAACTAGTGGATTTACTTTAAGACTAAAACCACACTAAGAGAGAAAGAAATAATACATCTTGGATGGATAAATTGTTTTGATTGGTTTGAACCGCACACTACATAAATACATGAGATAATCATGCAACAAGATTTATAATGTCCCCAACATAATCTTTGTCAACTCTATTAATCTAGTTAGACCATGTGATCTAACAATGAAAATCTAGTTCCATTTCCAATTTCTACTCAAATATCAAGGGAACCCCTAAAATCATTTTCATCACACATTAGGTATTCATGTAAAATTATTTGACATCACAATACATAAAAATCAGTCAAAATGAAATAAAAATGAAGACTGAAACCCTGATTACCCGAGGAAACATCAATATCTGAATAAGAAATAATTTTTAGACTATTCTTGAACATACCTCTTTATTTATAGTAGTTCTATATCTATACTACCAAGATGCATCCTAAAAAAATGAGGTATATATGGTACTATTTTTTCATGTACCAGTTTGGGTCAGTATTTTAAATCATGTGGTTCAGTGGAAAACATGGCTTGAAGGGAATTCTAGATCCTTAGGGTATAGATACATGCTCCATAAAATCAAATAAAGACCACAAGGGAATGATTTCACCCTAAAATTTGTGTTGATGAGTATAAGATCCTTTACTGAAAAATTAGAATAGAGTTTCAATACTTTGGATGTCCAAGTAAAATAAAATACTAAAAATTATAATAAATAAAAGAACTAAAATATCCATAAAAATTATAATTAATTAACAGAGGTATAAAAACATGCATAAAAATAAATAACTCTTCAGAAAATGAAAATAATAGTTGGTCGAGTTGTTCGATACATTTCCATAATAATATAGAACAAAACTCAACCACAATTCCAAAATACCTCTACAAAATCTTTAGTTATTCACCACATTTCTTATCACCCATTATATGTCCAAGACTGAGGGATCAACTATGGAGAGATTTTTAATCCATTGAACCTAGGAATGTGGTGTGGAAAATTAGAAGGGATTCAACATTAGTGTCAAACCCAAAGAGAAAAAGTGTGGGAGGACTCATCACTAGCTAGAAATGTAAGAATTGCCAACCTTCATGAATCAGAAGGGATTATTGGATCTTGTTTTTTTCAGATATAAGTACACCTTTTCCAACAACAAAAAGGGATGTCATTGTGTATTGTGTAGAAAATATCGATACTTAGACAACATTTATATTTTCACTGAATTTCAGGACACAAGTGTCCTTCACTTGGTTCATGCTCTATCATATCATTCTCTGCTACTATTTTATTCTTATCCAAGAGAGGACACAACACACAATCCTTCATTCTCCAAATAGTGGAAAAGGATACTAGATTATCATTCAATAGTCCAAGATTCATGTAATAATCCCATACAAGAATCTTCTGGGATCATCTTTTAAAAAAAAACACATGCGATTGAGTGGGGACCTCCAGGTATGGATCAAAAGTTGGAATCACCGGTTCCATAATGTTGAAATAGTGGAACATGAGATTGATCTAGAATAATCCAATCTCAAAGAATGATGGAAGGATGTTACATTTTCCGATCTCACTGAAAAGAAGAATAATTTGTAAGATTTTCTACTAGAGCAGAAACATGTTTCTAGGGAAAATCTAAACAAAATTGCTAAAGGAGGGTGATAAAAATACTACATTTTTCCAATACTTCATTAAAGAGGGGAAGAGGACAATACCTCCTAACATATTCTCAGAGGATGGTTCTTTTACCAATGACTTGAATGTGGTGGGCAGGATGGTTGAGGATAACATAAAATCCCTCCTTGTGGGTGTTAATCTGGTTATACTATAAGGGTACCCAAGGGTCAAGTAATTATTATGGGATTCTATTTAGATGGAGTTCTAGTATAATTTCAATTTGTAAATTTATAAAATTCTGGATAAAAATGATATTTGGGATGTATTTAAATCATAATAACAACAGATGTCCCCCCCCCAGACCCAATGGATTTATTGGCTCCTTCTATGTGGAATCCTGGATGGTGGTTAAGGTTGATCAAGTTAACATCACTCGGGACTTCTTTCGTGGGGGTGTCCTTCCAAGGGTGTCTTGTGAAACATCTCTGATTCTTCTACCAGAGGAAAAGGGTCCATCTTATATAAATAATTGCAGTCCAATCATTATATGTATGTTTCCATAAAATATTCTTTCTAGTGTGATCAATAGGATATTCTTTAGGATTATTCATAAGTGGATATTAGAGAAGCAGTATGGGTTCATCAGAGAAAGATGTTCATAGTCCATAGTTTCAATTGCTCTAGACATGGTTGGTGACATTAATAAGAATATGCATGGTTCTAATGTGGAACTTAATATTGACATGAAAAAGGATTATGAAAGGATTGAATGGGAATTTATCCTAAAATTCCTGGCATCTATGGTTTTTTCTTACTGGTATTTTTAATTACTTTTCAAGTGTTTTAGTTAGAACTAGTTTTCGGTGAATTTCATATGAAAAAGGTCTGGTTTTCTCAAATTACTTTAATGCCTGAGAAAGAGAGATCCTTGTTATCCTAGTCTTTTCAATTTGTCTCAAGATTCTCTTAGTAAATCCCTATATAGTTCTATGGATAACATTAAAATTCTACAATTCAGTTGTAGGAACCACATCAATGGAATCTCTCATCTTATTTTTAAAGAAAACATTCTCCTCTTCATTAATAGGGGTAGGATATCTCTCTAAGGATTTTCTAAGGTTATAAGGGAATATTGAAAATGGGGTGGTCAACATATCAACTATGGTAAGAGTAGTAAATATGTATCCAAATAATTCTATGAGCATAAGAATAAGAATACTGAATACTACCTAAGTATGAATAGAAATACCTTCCCAATGGAATACTTAGGAGCTCCAATATCTCTAAGAGGTATTCTCATTCACCAATTTGATAGTTGTCCTTCTAAAATCTTAGGTTGGATTAAAAATTGGAAGGAAAAATTACTCTCATTAGGGTGTGCATCACTTTGATAAATTATTTTCTCTCTTCAATTCCTATACATGTGCAATCAGTTCTCAAAGTCCCAAAAACTATGTTAAGGAATATTGAAAAACCCTAGCTTCATTTGTATGGGACACACATATGGAGTGCAGGTTCCAGTGGGTGTCTTGGACTCAAATATCAAAACTGGTAGAGGTAGTTGGAATTGGGCTCAGGAGTCTGGTTGATACTATGTGTAGTTTGTAATCAAAATTCACCTAGGAAGCTATTTATGGGCTCTCGTTATGGGGATTATTTTTTCAATGGAATGAATAGCAATGATTTGGATGATTTGTGAGATCATACTTACACCCAGTGGAATATATTTTGTGGTTATATATTGGAACTACAACACTATGCAAGGTGAATTATTGGATGCAGTGAGATCAATTCCTAGAAACGAAAATGGGTAGGTAATACTCTAGATTTTCTAAGATTCCTGACCCCTAACATCAAATATTTAGAAGCATATTCTTTTACAATGTTTATTTATTCCACCCTGGGTGAATCACATTGTTAAATATTTAGAATAATAATGTTATATTCATTCCTTGAAAAACTTGTATATACTTTCATAGCATCAGGGATTTACTCAGTCTAAGAGTCATCATTCTTTAAAGTATAATTCAGATGATTTAGGTGGAAATCTTAAATCGTGCAATGAAATTTATATCAAAAACAACTTCCTTGTTTGGCATTTATTATAGCATGATATTCTAAAAAAGTATGATATCAAACAAAATGGTATCAATATAGAATCCAAATGCATATATTGTCACTACCCTAAGGATGATTCTATCCATCATCTAATCTATGATGGGGACTGGGCAACGACGGTTTGGAGCAGTCTTCAGTAGCTTGTGGGAATCAATATTCCAGTTGATGATCAAGAGACTTTATTTCTTATCATTGTTTAATGGGATGGATGAAAATGGTGTTGAGAGGAAGTAAATTTCAATCCGGATATCTACTAGTTGTTGTATCATATGGGATGACCAAAACAAAACTCCTGTGAATGGGTATACAACCTCATGTATGGCGCTGAAAACATGGACTAGTTTCCTCACTGTGGATTTGGAGGTCCTTTTGAAAGGCGAGGGAAATTAATAGAACATGTGGATAACCATTCATGGAAGGATATGTGCACCCACACCTCAGTATGTGTCTTTTCCGGGTATATGGGTACAATCGGATCCTCCTTGCACTGAGTTCAATCATAACATTGATGGCTCGTGCCATATTGGCATCAGGAGAGGAGGTGGGGTGGTTTGTCACTCCAGTGGCTCAGTAGTGCTTGATTTTAGAATATTTTATGGTCTAGATGATCCCTTCATGGTAGATGAAAAGGATTTACTTAATGGGATGGAGATCTGTTGGCCCAATATTATCCAGCTCATAGAAATTAAAACAGAATCCTCAGTTATATGTGATCTGATCCAAGAAAGGAACAATCTTCTATGGTCTATTATTTACGTTATTTTTTGATGCAAGGATCTCATTGGTATTGAAAAAATAAATCATACATGGTAAGAAGAGAATTTTTACAGATAGCCTTGCCTCAAAGGGGAGCCAGAGAAACTCTCATATTGATTACTCTAATTTGGGTTCCCTGCCTGATGATTGTAATGATTTTGTTAATAATGATTCCTTGGGTATTAATTATTTTGGACCCCCTTGAACTTTTTGTATGTTTTTACCCTTATTCTTAATAAAATTCCTCACTTTTATGATGAAATTATATCTGAACACACACACACACACACTAATGTTTGAATTCATGTTTCGAGCTAAGAGGCTCGGTAGGATCTCACCATGAAGTCTATATAACTACATTCATAAATTAGTTGATGAATTATAGTTTTACTCACATTTAAATAATATGGTTTTTCTATTTTATAATACATAAATACATACAATACATATTTATTTAATCTTATATAAAAAATACCATTCTTTATATAAAAACTTTTTATAATTTCCAAAAAATCATTGACTCTATGAAAAATAAAAGAAAACCAATTTCCCCCTTTTAATCCTTCTTAAATATACCAATAAAACTAACCATTTCCCTTTTTATTTTGAAACCATTTTTCAAAAAAAACCATTTAATACCATTTATGAAAGAGAAACCATTCATAAAAAATATAATACCAACATAAAGGGGAACCATCAAAGCTGGCAGTATTAAAAAAGTAAATTGAGAGAATTTAAATAGTTCCATGTGTTAAAAAATAATTTGATATGAACAAATATGAATTCAGAATGTCGTATATATAACCACTAATCAAGGAATGATTTCCATAGTCTATACCCTAAATACTAAGGGAAGATATTTTTAACAACAATATTAATATGAGACTAACTACTAGCCTATATTGCACCTAAACTAAATCACAAGCCACCTCATTCTCACACAAAATCCTCATAAGGGGAACCCAAAGCTAGAGAAAAGTGTTAACTAGGGGCACTAGATAATGTGTGAGCTGACTAGTTTAGTGTGAATCAATATCCCATAATTTTTAAATCAGGTTTACATCACCAATATCGTATATTTCTAAGAAAATAATCAATAAATGACTAATGAATACATTGATAAACATAAAAACAAATCCCCTCTCAACATTGTAACCCTTGAATGAAAATTACATTTTCACATAATACAACAATCATACAAATTAGTCACCACCCATAAAGAGGAGGAACCAAGCCCATGGTAATAATTAGGGTCTCTCAAGAATTTCATAATTAATTTTATATTTTTCCAAATAAACCGTTAAGATAAAACTAGGTCAGAATTGTATTTCATTTTCATTTTCTAAAATCGTGATAATTAAAATAAATTTTAAAACCAATTTAAAAAAACATAACCTCTTCTTTTTCATATCATATATCTAAAAAATATTTTTCATACTTTGGAAATAATGAGAGGACAAAGACCTCCATTTTTATCAAAATTAATGCTACCTCATTTGTATTTTTTTAGTTTGTTTCCAAGCATGGTCATTTATTTTTTAAGAGATGTTTGAAATCCATAAAAATCATTTCTTCCAAGAAATAATATAACATATGACACTTAAAACACCATAATAAACAACATATATAGTCATAATTTAATTTGAAATTAATTTATAAATTCCACGAAACTCCATAATTTCTCATTAATGGAATATAATAAAATCATATATCCAAACCCAATAGAAAACCAGTCACAATATGTATCACTTCTCATAAAACATTCAATCTATATATAAACTGTTCAATTACACCACAAATAACTAAAATATAAGGTTACATCCACCCCAATAATAACATGCTAATTTTTATTATTCAACTTATTTTATTCATTTATTGGTTCTGATCATTTCTCTTAAGTTCCGAGTCCTTTCTCAAATTTTTTTTTGTTTTTTTGGATATTTTCCTCTGTTCCATGATTAATATGAAAGATTTATGGGAAACCATTAAAATGAGACCAATTCCATTTTATTTAATATGTTTATTGTTTAGTTTTCATGGGTAGTGAATGTTTTGTAGCAAATCATGTGAATTTCTAAATAGACTATGAAAAAAACCATAAGAAAGGGTTATCTAGTGCAAGGATTATAAAGGGATAAGAGAAACCCAAAACATTCATGTGAGCGGTATTATAGTTTTTATAGATCCATTTTTCACGGTTAGTGCATGGTTTGGTAAGATTTTTGGCCATAAAATCTGAGTGTGTAGTGGATATACAGTGACTCCCATATATTTTTTGTATAATTTAAAAAACAATGAATGTTTCTCAGTTCCTAAAAATTCAGAAATTTTACAAAATAACTTACTAATTATTAAAATTTTAAGCCTATTTTATTTACCCCATGGCCCAACCAACTCTAGGTTCTCCTCTCCATCCTCTCTTATCTATATCAATGGTTTTACCTAGGAGTATCTCCTTGTTTAACCCCAAAATATCAAAATAATATTTTCTAGGTATCCCATTCTCTATTCATATTCCTTAATTATTACTTTTCCCTTAATTTAGATTTTCTTATGAACAAAAAATGTCTTGTTTTATAATTTTTGGGTTTTGGATGGACCTAATATTAAGTATTTAGATATATGGTGATTATAGTCATCATAATCATCATTATTGTAGATTTCTTCATTATAGTAAACAAGTTTCAAATGATTCTATCGTATGTTCTTCATTGTAACTCCGTTAAATGTAATTTAATTATATGATTGTGGTTTCCTAAATAATTTCTTAGTTTTTTCTATATTAAAATGTGGATCCATTTATAGGTTCCCAAAAGAATTAATAATTATTCTCACTTGGAATAAATGGATTTTCATTAATTTTATGTTTCTGATTTGGAAAATATTTTTAGAGATTTTATGTGAGTTTATAAATTACTAAGGGGATACTATCAAGTGAAATGTGAATTTGAAAGGGGGTTTGAAACCATTATTATTTTTCAATGTTATTTTATTAAAATTAAAGATTGGTTTTCTTTTCTGAAGACTCGTGAATAGGGAAGTTTCTTGATTGCTAATGTGTTTTAGTAAATTAAATGATTTTCATGGGAGGACTTCATTTAAAAATAAATTTAAAATTTTAATTTTGGGGAAAATTTATGGAAATGGATCTTTGGATCTTGGTTTTATATATTGGAATCCCATGTTAGATTTCATAGTCTTATTTGGAACATTCAAAAAGGAATTTAAATTTGTGTGTTTTAACACCTCAAAATTGGGCCCCCTTGTATGATATCTTTTTTAGGACTTTGAACTAAAAAATTGATGAAATTAAATATTAGTATGAAATTATTAATAATATAAATGGATATAACAGGGATAGTTTAATGTGAGAGTGTTGGAGTTGAGATAAGTTTTAATTCTTATGATTTTTTACTGCATGTGATGCTCTTTGTTTGGAAATTTACTAACATACACTAGATTAACTGCATTCATATTTTAGGAAATAAGAGAATGTTATTGAAATACACTACACTAGTTAAAAGAACACTTGGCCTAGTGATCCCTCTAACATGAGATATATCTGGGTTAGAGTTCCCATGATGATGCCAATGTAAACTAAATGGGTGGATTTTGTATTTTTGGATGTAGTGTCAGCCAATAGTTGGGCTTATGTTATCATAATGTTTATGACCATCTACTATTAGAACCTAGTGATATTCTCATATCCCATATTTATTTAGTATTATCCAACCAAGAGTATTTTAAATTCAATCATGTTGGAATCTACTAGTTCATTTGTATTATATGGAACTCTTATACTATTTTGGTTTATTTTTTTCTTCTTATTTTAATTTTGGTGAGTTTTTTTATTACCTTGTTTTATACCTTATTTTTCCTTTTTGTGGTTTATATTAAGAATTGAATTCATATAAGGGATGTTTTTCTATTGATAATGGTTTTAACTAATTAAAGAAGGTGTTTAATGAAATTCATGGTTTTATAAAGATTGTGGTTTTTCTTCTATTTTCTAAAGGTGTTATCATTTAAAGTAAATATTATATTTTATATTTAAAATAGTAGTTCATTTTTAAATATGTTTTTCAGTGTAAATTATTTTTCTCTTATATTTTTATGTGTTAAAGAGAGTTTTGTATATGTATTTCAAACTTTATTTATTGAAATTCTAATTATATGGAATCACATAGATTATTTTATGATATCTTACTAGATATGTTTAGGTTACACCATTGGTGAACCTATTGGTGTATGTAGCTCAAAATATTACTTTTGAGAACCCTCTTATCTACACTTAATAATTTTCGGGATGTTTTATTAGGAGGTGGTGAGTGGTCATATGCTCCATGGAGTTGATTTTTCTTGTTCGGGATTAATTTCAATTTTTTTATTGTATAGCATCTACTTCAATAAATTTTATTTATTTATCATTTTGATTTCTATTATATCGATTTTTCTCACTTTATATTATTTATATTTATGACATGAGTCTGTTTTTATTTATGGTTAATACATTCTTATTTTAGTTTTTTTATTTTAAGAATTTATTTAATATAAAATGTAGTAAAGTTTATGGATATACCATTCCAGATTCATGGAAACATCCCAATGATTGTTTATTTATAATTGAAGGGGGAAACAATTATTAAGATATTTTTACATGATTCCCTTATACTATTTTCCATTCTATGGGGATAGAAAATGAACTTATGTCCCAGTTGAATTTCAAGATGGGTTAGATTTCTAGTTATCTAGGGTCATTTCCTTAAATGTTTTATTAGAGATTAGGTTTTTAAAAGAGGCATGGGCTCTAAAAAATACCTCTTGTTATATGTGAATGTTTCATTAAAAAAGATAATGTCATGGTTCGGGATCAAGAAGTAAATTAATTATAGGTGCTTGATCACCACTATTAATGATGATTCTTGAGTTTCTTAGGGTTTTTAGGATTTTTTATTTTGATTCTGATATTTATTTTTTAGTTTTGTTCAATTTAATTTGTTTTAAATTGATTATTTTTTAGCATAGTTTGGTTTCATGAGTTTTCATGTATATTTATAGAGTTTTAGGGAGATATTGGATGAAGAACTAGGGATCAAATATTATAATCCATGGTCTTTTGAACAATGTGGAACATATATAGAGTGCTTCTAAGTACATCACATATCCGTGTAAAAGGATGATGCATGGTTTACTATAGTATGTGGTTAAGTATTTAAAATCCATGCACCTCTCCAAGATTTATTATTTTGACCCCACATGATTTTGAATTTCATGAAAGGTGATTTTCACCTTTTTCTAAATGGGTTAAAGAGGGATTTTATTTTGTTGTAGAGATTTTGGATTGGATTTTTCATGATTTGTTGTTAATGTTTCTAGAATTATTGGTGTTTTAAACGATTTTGTGGTGGAAAACGTGGAATTTTATAAAAAATTATCTTCAAAAATATTTCTAATGGGTTGTTTAAAAATATATTTTTTGTAATGGTATTATAAAGTTACTGATTTTAATAGGAAACATTTCAATGATATTCAAATTTGGATTTAGTCGCATAGAAATGGTTTCAGTTGATTTAATAAATAAAATTAAGAGATCATATAATCTTCTATGTTTTCAAAAGTATGATCCCATGTTAAAAATGAGTTCCTAAAATTCCATTATCATTTTATTTTACTTGGTACATTAATTAAAATGATGGAGTGGTTCTATTGTGTTTTTTAAATAAAATAAAATTATTAGGTGATTTTTGAATATTATATTTTTTTATAAAATCGTATTTTAATACTTTCTTAAATGGATTTTAGTTTTAAGGTGAAATATATTCTTAAAAAAATGGAAAGTGTTTTGATTGTTATTTCCCAGTTAGAATTTTACCCTCGGTTTAAGATTGGGAACATTTTATTTGATTGAGAAATATATTTAGTTTTTTATCATGTTTAATTCTATTTAAATTTTGCCTTGTAAGAAGGTATTGAAAAGGGATAGAATGATAGACTCAATATATGAACCTCTAGGTGATTCGCTACAACTTAGAAATAGTTATTTTGGTTTATTACCCTTCTAACATTGAAAATAGAGTTGTGGAGCAAAAACATTTTATTCTCTTGGAACCTATCCAATATTTTTGGTATTTTTATATAGGTTCCATATATTTTAGAACTAGGATAGAGAGATGTTGAAACTGAGACATGTCATGTTTTTGAGGGTTATAATTCTCATATCATAGTTATTTTGACAACAAGATCAAATCTTGGTTGTATTCTAGATCTCACAAATATACTATTAATAGGATGATACTTTTTTAGTGGTTTAATTTTGTATGGATTTGCACTATATTATAGTTTTTTATTTCAATCTTATCCAATGGTTATTTGATGTATCTATATATTAATGTTTTGGTATTGATGTTGATCCTTCTCATTGTGATTTTTATTTGGGTAATCTTTTTTGGGGTCTTTGTTTTGATGGATCAAACCTGAAAATCCTTGGTATGTGATTATGTTTCCAAAACGGTTATGATTTAGTTTGTATAAATTTGGAACCCTTTTTATTATGTTGGATACCCAACGGGTATCATTCAATAACTATGTTTGTGAATTACCCTATTTTCTTATTCCATGACCGAGGGTAAGATCCATGTTGTTGTGTTTTAATGTTTGTTTCTAGTTTCTATTGTTTATTTAATTAGTGGTTGGGGGATAACTTTATTGTAATACCTTATTGGAATCTATTTATTTATCACTTTTCAATAGTGATTTTATTATTGAATTTTGAACTAGTTTATTGGAAGGTTTGTGTGATGGATAAAGGGGTTATGACGTCTAGTGGGTTTTTTTTGGATGCGTGTTTTCTTGATTATATGTCTTCTCAAGAGTGTATATTTGATCCAAATTTTTTTGTAATGTATAAATATTTGGGATACAATAATAGGTCATCATGTTCTCTAGTATATTTATCATTTTAATGAATTGAATTATACATAAATATAAAAGATTTTGTATGACAATGTGTCTCGTTGATGTTGAGGAGTAGTTTTGAGTTATCATTTCCCTTCTCTAATGATCTTCATAGTTCCCCTATTCCCAATGACTTCATCATAGGGTTTCTGATATCATATTTTTTTGTATTTTATATTTTAAGAATGAAATTCCAAGGGGATAAAGCATTGTGGTGGTGATAATTGTCACACTCTGATTTTAAATTCTATCTTATTTTATTTATTTATTGGTTTTGATCATTTCTCTTCAATTTTAGGTCATTTATGTTCATTTTTTATGTTTTTTTTTTTGAAATTTTATAAATTTTCATAGTTAATAAGCTTGGTTTATAGGAAAATATTTAAAGAAACTTATGTTGAGAAAATTTCTAGATAATTTTTTACTTCCATTATTTATTATGTTTGGGTAATGAAAAGTTTATTCCCAATCATGTGACTAATAATATAAATTGTATAGGTATATTTATATAAGGTTTGTTTGGTTCAAGGCTTACACATGGTTGATAAAACCATTTGAAAATAATTTTAAGGTAGAATCAATTTTTATAATGTTATTTTTCATGTTTGGAACTTGTTTTGGTAATCCATGAACCAAAACTATGTGATTATGTAGGGGGTTAGAAGTGAAGCCCTCATATCTAGCATGCAGTTTACTGATTTTTTTCCACCAAACTATGCATGCTTCCTTATTCTTAATATGTGGTAAATTATAGAATTTCCCTCCCAACTTTTTTAAGCCTTATATACCCTTTCTCTTACCATTGGCTTGGCTAACTCAAGGGTCATTTCCCCATCCACTCTTATCTATCTCCATGTATAATCCCATTATTTATATCCTTGTTTAATCCCAAATTGTAAAGGTATTTTTCTCTAGGTCTTTCCTCTTCGCTTCCTTTTCATTCCTTTTTTATCTTAGTTTATACTTCTCCTAGAACCCTTAAATGTCATGTTGGGTGATATTTGGGTTTAGGTATATCTTATATTAGGGTTTTTTATATCTAGTGCTCGTATTAATTATCTTTATTATGATTATCCTTCCGCCATCAAAGGTGACATGCTCTATTTGATTCTAAGGTTTATATTTCCATCTAACTCCATGACATGGAAAATATTTGTGTGATATATATTTATTAAATAATTTTTTATGTTCTATTAATAAAATTAGTTCCCTTTATAGGTTTTTCAATGGTTTTTTGGACTATTATCACTTTGGATAAATGTATTTTCATTTCTATTGTGATTTTTATTTGAAATTATCAATTTATAAATTTTCAGTGTATAACAAATTTAGTATATTTTTTCTAGTTGAATTGGAACATGAATGGGGATTTAAAACCATTTTTATTTTTCTAAGGTTTTATTTTAAAATTAAATATAGGATTGGGTTTTTGAAATATCCATCAATGGGAAATCTTCTTGATTCTAATTATTTTTGGGTAAATTAAATTGTTTTTATAGGTGGTGTTTCATTCCAAATGATTTCTAAAATATACTTTTACAGTATTTTTTCTTGTAAAGGATATTTTAGTTTTGGTTATATAACTTTTCTTTCTAATATATATTTTGTTGGACTATTTGGAAATCACAAAATGTAAATTAAATTATTATTTGTTAAACCCATAAAATTGAACACCCTTAATTGATATTATTTCTTAGGCAATTTCACTAATGTGGGAAGTTGATGATTATTAATATGAAATGATTGATGCTTATATTTATATATATATGAAGGATGATGTCTCATTTTATTGTTTCATAGGTGACATAAGGTTTATTACTTATGGATTATTTATTCATGTGATGTTGTTTATTTGATTATTATCTCACCTCTACTTGATTGACTGCATGGGAACCATGGGAACAAAAACAATGGTAAAGATTTATATTAATATATTTTAGAGTACAAATGGGATATTTTATCTTTTATAATGATATGGGGATTTGTGGGGAGTTTCTATGGTGATATATGTGTGGTCTGGTTGGGTGGGTTGTCCTTTTTTTATACAACGTAGTCTGATTATTGGTATCGTGTGATGGTAATGTTGAGGATGGTATATCTTTAAAAACTAATTAGTTTCCAATTATAATTATTTATTATCAATGATATAATAATGTATATTTCGTATTTTTTATATTTTTTCTCTTCATTTAGATAGATTATATAGAACTGTTATTCAATTTTTTCAGGTTCAAGTAATTTTTGAGACTTTTTTATTATTGCCTTATTGTATACCCTCCTATTATTTGGCACAAATTATGATTAGAAGGGTTTTAATTATACCTAATGGTTTTATTTTGGGAAATTTTTTAATTATGTAATGTGGTAGTTTTATGAAATTCATTGTTTTATAAGAATTCTAGTTTTATTTCGCATTCTAAATGTGGTCCCTTTTAAATTAATCATTTTTTTTAATTTCAAATTGAAGTTAATTTTGAAAGTGTTATTATCAAATCAATGAAATGATTCTAGTTTTCTCTTCAATACATAAATGTAAAATTCCGTGTTTTAAATTTAGGTAAAAATATCATGATTTAAATATTATTTTTAGGTAAATAGATAGAATCCTTGGTGAGTTCCTATTGATAATGACTAGCTTACACCCTAGATGTGCCTCTTAACGTGTGAAATGATTATGTTTACTTTTATGGTCCTATTTTCCACTATTTTATTTCAATGATTTTGTTTTTGGAGTTGGATAATATACATGGGCTACATGGAGTGGGATTTTCATGTTCGATCCTACTTTCAGTTTAATTTTTTTGGTATTTTGCATCAACTATTTTGTCCCATTGTATTTGTATCTATTTCATCTTTACCTTTTTTATATTTTTTATGTGTACTCAACATTATTTATATTTAAGATGGGATTATTGCTTTTTATTGTGGTTATACAATACTTGTTTTAGAATTTTATGTCAAATATTTATTTTAAAATCATGGTATTCTAATGTCAAGGATTACCCTACTAGGTTTTTGAGAGTATCTTGATGCTTGTTTAATTTTAATTAAAAGGTGAATTCATTCCCAACATCTTGTTCCACAGTGCCCAGAAACTATTTTACATCCCATGATTATTGATAACTATATTCAAGACAAGTGTGAAGACAGTTCAAGTGATGTGTTGGGTCGGCCTAAGGTTTTTCAAAGCTATATTCCCTAAATCCCCTTATTCACATTGATTAGCACTCTAAAAAAGGATAAAAACTTAGGAGAGATAGAAGTGAGAAGGTATTATAAGGGAATGGTTAAAGGACTAGGATATATTACCTTGAAAATCTCTTGAAATTTTGAAAATATAGACCATGATTTAAAGATAAAGGATGATATTTTCAAATGCTCTAAAAAGAGGTTGTTGTATGAAATGGGATAGGGGGAGGGGAGAAACGCCTAAAAATGAGAGTTAAATGATCAATAATTTTTTTAATAAAATAATTGTGTTCCATACAATGTTTACAAATTCTGTTCCAAATGGTGTTCCAATCATGTGAGATTCACTAGATAGAACTTATATAACTTTCATATATTGGTATTATAATTTCTATTAATTATATTCTAATCATGTAGGTCACTCATACACCCAAAACTAAGTTTCACCATTGTCTAAAGACCTTCACATAGTTTAGATAGAAGAGTTACAACCACGAAAAAATCTTATACAAATAGTATATATCCCCACATACAATTTCTATAGAAATCCACATAGTCTAAATAAAACATGTTCTAATTGTGAAATAGCTGAAAATTTTTATAAATTTCAAAATTCTTAACCAAAAAATCCAAATAAATAAAAGTAACAGAAAATTAAATAATATTTAAAAAAATTTAATATTAGGATGTTACAAAATGACTATGTTATTATTTCTCAACCATCATTGATATGAGTTAGTAAATTTAGAATGGTATTTTTTAGATGTTGTAAAAACCTGAGTTGGATGGGAATATTGATGGGGATCAGTATCCTTAGTGGTTTTTTGACTCTTGGAGGAAGAAGATATATCTTTATGGTTTCTAGTGTGGTGAACCTAGGCATTCTAATCCCTCATGTATAAGTTCTTTGAGAGAATGTATCATGTGTGGACACCAGATGTCTGAAGAAGATTTTTATGTTGAATTAAAAAATTAATAAAACATTGGTTTAGTTATAATCTCGATGATTATCTATATTCGGTTTATTTCTAATCAATATATCTTGTTATTCCTTGATGATTCATTCATTTGGTTCTTTTTTATGAAATCTCTTTACTGATTATGATATTTATGGTTTTTTTCAGGACATGGTGTTGATTAATTTAAATTTATTGAGGATTATTTTAATATAATGAATGTAGTGTTGAGTTTTGGATCTTGATGGGTAGAACATGGGAAACCCTTTGGTCCATCATGGGTTACTAGGATTATTGATTCATTGGTATGCTTGGGAACTTGTTAGTGATGGTATTTTTTTTTATTTTTATAACACAATGTTCTGGAATTGAGGTCCTAGGTTAACGAATTTTATGTTTTCTAACCTGAAGTTGGTGCCCATTATATTTAATGATCAGTCATGTTTGGGGGTTTTATTTATTTTTCTTCTTAGTTGGAAGGTTATTGATTGGATTTTCTATTGAATTTATCTTCTGATCATTTTTTTATTTATAGGGTTTTGTTTTTTTACAATGGATTAAAATATGGTTTCTTGAATGGTTTTTTTAGTTGTCAGTGAAAGAACATCCTTTTGGGTTTTTTTGTTGCTTTTAAAATATATTTTCCTATATTTTGGTTTGTGAATTTTGATAAATTCAAAAATTGTTGGGAGATATATATTTAGTCATTGTTATCCTCTTTTATTTTATCCCCTTATGGGGATTGAGTATTTCTTGGATATAACTATTGATATTAATCGACTCATATAATTGATTTTGGGAGGTTTTTTGTGTTTTATGGTTCCTTTCATGACCCTATACTTTTACCAAATACTTTCTACAAGATGAAAGTGGAATGATAGGGAAAATTTTGACACCCTCATGTCACTATCATGGAATATTTTATCTGATTTCTGGGTAATTTTATGTTTTGGGAGTTTTTTATTTATAATACTAAATTTTTATAGTTTTTATTGTCCCAAAAGTGCCATAATGTTAAGGGAAATCATGTGAATCAACCATATATAATGATATAGTTTTTTATAGTGGGATATTAATGGTAATGGAACATATTTGTAAACAATGTGGATAAACCAAGCGAGTTTTTAATATTTTTTTATGGTAATATGAATGGATGGTGTATGGTTTGATAAATTATGAATCTTAACACATCAAGCTTACAAATTAACTTAAATGTTGTTTTCATCTTTTCACCTCTTTTATTTTATGGTGATAAACCACCCCCATTTATTTCCGAGTTTTTCTTGATGACCAAAAACCATGACCTAAGGTTCTTCTACCTCCCTTTCACTATGATTTATGTCTCTCTAATACCGATTTTAGACATGTTTTCTAGGTAAGACTCCAGTCTTCTCTTTTTGATCACCTCTCATTCTTCCTACTCCCATTTCCCTTGGATTTATCTTCTCTTATGAATCATAGTGGTTATTTTTTCTAAAAATAGTGTATCCAGTTATCTGAATATGGGTTTCTGGATTTCTACAGCTTGAGGATAGATTTACCTTTCATTTTTTTATTCATGCATTAAAGCGAATGTGTTATGAATTGATTCCAAGTGGTCGAGGTTGGTGTTTTTTATTATCCATTAATTTTAATTTCATTAGGTATTTGATGTTTTCTAAATCCAATGGTGTTAAATTATTCATATATGTTATAACCATGGTGGGTTTCAAAAAGTGATTTATATTTTTTCTACACTTGGTATAAATAATGTTTAATGGGATTGTAGTGCTTTATGTGGTGTATTGAGTGATTTTTTTTGTAAATATGAAAAAAGGATTATTTTAAATTTATTTGATAATAAATGGTGTTTGAACCCATTTGGGTCTTCTAAAGGGTTATAGTGTGATTCTTTAAGAAAATTATAAAGGAAACGGTGATTGGGGGTTTCAAATGGGTTCATGTGAAAGGATTTTATTTCCTAAATGACACTAAGTGTGGGGTTTATTAGTTTAGATTAAAAGGATACATTATAGGTGAATTTTAAATGGTGGAAAAGTAATTAAAATCTATGTAATTTTTTAAAATGTTCCGTTTAGTGCTTTATTAATTTTTATTGATATTAAATATCAAACCCCTGATTGTACCCATTATTTTTGTTATACATGATGTAGATTATTCCCCCTTGGGGGTGTTGTATATTAGTTTTGATATGGATGATAAAAATGGTGATATTTCTTGAGAGTTTATTGGAGGTGACATGAGATTTATGGTATGATATTGTTGATGAATTATGTATTGATCATTTGGTGCTTTGCATACTCAACACCAGTTGTTTTATTTCATGAGAACTGTATTCTAAGAGAGAGGTGTAGATTTTTGTTGAATTATTTCATCCCAAACACTTGATAGTTTTACTTATTTTTGTGATCCACTTTATATAGGGATTTTTACTTGGGGAGGATAGTTTGAGCGAGTTTGGTGTCTGGAAATGTTTATGAAAACAATGTAGGGTAGAATCTTGTTATGTGTTAATTATTTTCTAGGACAATATATTTATATGAACAAGTTAGTTTTCCAAGATATCTATTTATTGATGATGAAATTATATATTGGATCGAATATTTTGTTTAAGGTCCCCTCTTAGCTTAATTGGACAAAATGTCAGCATGGTGAAATTATGGTTACTTTTTAATATTATTTCATTGACGATAGAGTTCCCTATTTATTTTTATTTTTATTTTTAAGGTTTGAATAATTTTAGAAAAATTATTTCTAACAACATATTTTTACTATTTTTTATTTTTTTAGTTTTTTTCTAAACATTGGGTAATTTAAATTTTTATAAATTTCTTAATTGATTTTTAAAAACATTGGAACTCTTTCATTTGTTTTATAGCTTCTACATAGTCATGGAATGGTTTAGGAACCAATCCAGATATCCCATTTATAGGGATCCATTATGTGAAAAATTTCTTGTTAAACATTTATATTTATCCTTAAAAGTATTTCATTTTCATTTCATTTTGAAAATTTAAGTTTGGCTGTACATGTGGAGCACACAGTTCGAGAAAACCATGGGGGTTTCAGTAGAGACCATGTTATATACCCATAAAAGAAAATTGTGTAGTGTGAAACGTGCACATTATTAGTTGTAACAACATAGAAACAATGTTATATGTGTTAAATATTTGATAGATTGATTTTTCATAGTTCTCATATGGCTGGTTAACCATGCGAAACAACCTTGTGTTGTGGTTTTTCAATCTAGTGGATTATGTGTGGTTAACACACGACTAACCAAACCATGTGTATGAACCATGTATGTTTCCAAATTTCACTTAAATGTGAAATTACATTGTTGCCCTATATAATTTTATGACTATGGACATCCTCCTTCTACTCTTTCATTCAAATATAATTTTTAATGCTTTCGGAACTCCCCCCACCCCATTCCTCCTCAATTTATTTCAGGATCCTTATAACTCGATTTCAAGTGATGGTCAATAGTTAGTCCCTTTATTCTTACTTATTTCTTTTCATATACCCTCCCTTTCCTCTCCCACGCCAATTATATCTTTCACTCAAACCCTAGTAATTTTTTGAGTTGGGATTAGGGTAATAGATTTTTCTAATGAAATGGGTTTGAGTGTTTTTGGTTTGGTAACGACTTCTCATTTCTTTGTTATAAAGAAACATGTGATATAGAAGCAAGAAATACCATTATTTTTAAATGATTTCATATAGTTTAGTTTCCTTACATCAATTTCAGTATACAGGTTCTTGGATTCCCTCATTGATAATGCCTAATTTAGTTTTATCATGAAGAAGAAAAAAATGAATGAATCCTTAAATTTTATATTGTTCGTCTGTCAATTATAATATAATTCGCTCATTACTAGTTTTTCATATCTCAAAGGAACTTAGGGAAGAATTATTTATATCTTTCATAGATTAACTACAATTCATGTGTAACACCTGGATGTTTTTATGATATATTTTATTTAAATAATTTTTATTCTTCAGTAGCTTTCATTTCACACAATCGTGATTTTAAATGAACCATGAGATTCACTTATTATAAAAATACTATTATAGCCTAGACATTAGGATAACATTAATAATAATAACTAACTTTTGAAAATGCATTATGAATTCATTGGCCATCAATTATATATAAAAAATATAAATCAATTAGATATTTTTATTTTTGAGTGAGTTAATTTTTTAAATAAATTAATGAGATATATATTTTTATATATTTAATATAATATTTTTGATATTCATCAAATGGATATTTTAGTCATATTTTATGAATAAAACACTATTTGATGTATAAAAATGTATTTTTTATGAAAACATTCATGTTTTGATGAATAGTAAAAATACGCTAAATTTTATTTCAAAACATCTTTTTTCATTGAGATAATTTAAATCGTTAAATTATAATATTGAATTGTTTTTAAAGTATAAATATAATATATTTTTATCATTAAATATACTTTATGTCATTAGAATTAATTTTACATTGAATTCATAGGTGAAAACATTTCAATCTTTTCCAATGTTTTAAGTTTTAAAATTTGTTTTCTAATATAAAAAATGGGATTAATTTAAAATTAATAACAGAAAAATATGCGTTTTTATTTTTCAAAAATGGATTTTATATTTTTAATCATTAGTTCCAAATTATGTTAATAGGATACTTTTATTTTTGTCATTATGAATAGTAAACTTGGTAATTATATTTATTGTCATGGTTAAAGGTAAATCAGGTAATTAAGGGTAAAAATAATATTATAAAATTACCTTAACACCTGTAAAACCAAATTGTATGACTAAATTATACCCTTATAATATATTTTTCTGAATGGAATCCCTTTATGGCCACATATATATGAATATGACATGAATGTAATAAAAACTAATGAATGTTACAAAATGTGACAGTCTAATTTTATATAAGTATATTAATTTTAATATATGTATAACTAGAATATAATATCATCTAAAGATAGTATCTGGAAATATATTACAATTAAATATATCATAGGAATTTATTTATAATTTTTAGAGAATAAATAATTACCATTAATGACGACACAATAGTGAGGTAAAAATTATTTTATTAATAGAAATATCAAATAAATGGTTTTAAAAAAATAAATAAATATCATATGAACTAATTAATGTGATCCACTAATTTTTTAGGTAAATATTAAATATTATGAGTTTATTGAATACTTTTTAGAATTTATCTCCTGTGTGGATGTTTTTGAAATTCAAATAAATGAGTAGTTTCAAAATTGACACTATTGATATTTTTGGAAGATAACTTTTTATTAAATTATTTAAAAATAATAAAAATATTTAAACATTCAAATTGATAATTATAAGATCAAAACTATCCTAAAATGTCAATTTATGTTCAATTAACACCATATATGTAAATATTTATTTCTATTAATTATTTAGAATGTTATTACCCCAATTAAATTTAAATATAATAAGTTAGTGTCAATTAAAAAGATATGGTTTAAATAGAAAAAATAACTTGTCCAAAATTTGTTTGTTGATGATATTACAACCCTATATCATCTCATCTTAGAAATTAGAAAATTATTGAAGTTTTTGGGTAGGGTTTTATTTTATTATAAATTATTATTTATAGAGTTTCAAAAAGTGTCCCTCGCCTCAATTATAAAAGGGAACCTTCTCCCTCAACTATTTAATTCATTTTTAGCCTTAAATATCATCCATACCCTGAATATAATCCTTATAAACTTACCTATTTTTATTCTATAGGTTATTTTCATCTTCCAAGAAAAACTCTAATTCTTTAAGTGGAGATTTAGAGGAGGCACATGGAAGAAGAGGTAATATCATTTACCGATTATTTCAAACTTATTTCTTCTTATAATTCCTCTTAATTAGTTTTTTCATTATAAAGTAATAACATAAGTATCACTCAAATACTTACATGTTATTATAAATATGAAACAACTATATTCCACCTTCTACCCATCCTATGAAAAATGAATTCACCAAGCGTGTGTGCGTACGACTTCCCATCTCCACGTCGTGGTGTAATATATTTTTCACAACCAACTTACAATGATGGGTATAATGATGGAATTAAAAAATATATATATTTTATTGATACATAAATTATTTTTATTCTTAGATACTATACACCATCCACTTCAATACCATTCAATAATTATGGAAATGATATCGTCGCTCATGCGAATGTATGACTTACCACCTCTACAGAGCGATGTGATTTTTTCTACATAATCATTACTAAATAATGATTATATAAATTAACTGAATGAATAAATATTATATATATTATACTAAAACCATGTTTTAAATGATATAACTATAACCTAAAAAGTGTAATAAAAACTTATCCAACAAAATATGTATAAGAAAATAAAGCAGTTAATACCTAAATAATGAGTAACAATGAAATGTTACTAACAAACAGATGAAAATATGACCATAAATGTTACCATAAAAAAGATTATTATTTTAGAATAAATCATTAACATCATTTAAATCATTATAAATGAGGTTATGATACATAAAAAGCATATCGGACCTATGGTAAGGGATAATTTTAAAATAGCATTTTTGTCCAAAAATTTTTATACGTAAGTGTTTACAGGGGATATATTTATCATCCATGTACATTTTCTCTAAAAAAATTCATAAAATGTTTACTATTTTTCTAAGTATTATTAAATTCATTTTTTCCCATTTTTTACTTTTACTATATGGTATGGAAGGAATCTTTCTTTTGTTTACTATACGATGTACTTTTTGACTTTTCTGGAAAAAGTAAGAGAATATTTTTTTTTTAACTTGTATGACATGAATGGATTTTTACATTTTCATAATGACTTAAGTCATTTAAGATTTCCCTACAATATTAATAGGTTATTTCCAAATAAAATATTTTCTTTGAAAACTGTGTCACAATTTGAGGAAGGAAAATGTTTTTGAAGTAGAAATGATATTTTCCTTAGGAATTAATGTCAAGTGTTTTCTCAGAATTACATTCCATATAAGATTAAACTATTTAAATAGGATTATTTTTGTAACCCTATTATTACTATGATTTGATTGTGTAACAAAAATTATGATGGAATTATGTTTAAGAGACCCATTTTATTTCATATGTTATTCTATGGTGAATGTTTTTATGTTTTTGTGGCACACATAATATTGGTTTAATTTTGAGATGGGTGGGACCTATATATCCCTCCAATACATTGGGTAAATATTTATATCTCAAGAGATATACATGACTATATTGGCAAGTAAATCTGATTAGTTATTCAGGCCTGGAACAAGGAGTGAACTCAGTTCATTATAGGACTTTGTCCACTATGATGGTCTCGATAATGAGCCTTGAATAATAGGATATTATTTTTCTATTATTATGTATGTATTACATGAAATTTCATGTCTTACGTTATGACTATTGAGATTACATTTCACTTTTAATATTTATCTCATGGCATGATCTTATGATCTTATATATGCAGGATAATATTTTCAAATGTTATGTTCCTATGGTTATGATTTGATTGATATTTCCCTTTTTTACCCTTATTGAGCATTTGAGCTCACCTTTTCATATGTTTTTTTTCTGCAGGTCATGAAGAAGGGTATTAAGTAAGATATGTCAAAATTGACTCTAGTTATGAAGAAATAAGAGGGAGACAATGTGGATGTTTTATGAACCAGTTTTTTTATGTTTCTCAATTACTAAAGACACTAAACCTCTACTGTTCTGACATGGTTTTGTTATGTTATGTATTAAATTTTCTTCAATGTTGAATTAATATCTATATGTAAAGTATGGGTCACTATATCCTGGATAATAATTCTTGAAATATCATTTTCTATCATAGGAAATCAATGTGATTTAAAATGTCCCATCTATAACCAAAATATTACATGTTTGATCTATGAACATAGATAGATGAAACCTTGATCATTTATTGGGATTTATATCTCTTGATATTAAGTGATATTGGGAGGATATGAGGAATCTAAAAATTAATTCTATCTGTAGTCACCTTCTAAAAATGGGTTAATGATCTATATGTAATAGCGTTTAGTTTTTAAATTTTCACCAAATCCATTTAAGATTCTAAACAAAAAATATTTAACTACATATTTTCATTATTGACTTAATTAAACATTTCATTGCCCCTTTAAAATTTAATCACAAACTTGTAACATAAAATGGATCTCTTATATTTAAATGTGGGTAATTTACTAGAAATGTCCCTCCCATATTTTTTAATGAATCCTAAATAAATAAAATTCATTTGAAAACCCATTTTATCGTATCAAATTATTTTTACATAAATAATTATTCAAAATCATGAAATATAAATTCAATTATTATTATTATAAACCTAAATAATTTAATTAAATTAATTAAATTTTGATTGTTTATACTCGGGCATTCATTTCCCCTGTACTTATGGTCCACTTCATTCTAAACTCATATTTATATAAATAGGTAGAACCTGGGGATACATTTTTTTTAACCCTCAAATACATTTCCTCAACAAAATAATGTCATACCTAGTGACTAGTCATGGTATATAGTATGACATATTTTCTCCTAAGGAGATAACGATAAGTTGTAGCTATAACTCCCTCCAATAAAATAAAGTCATGTATTATAATTTTTTTGTAAATTAATATCTCATAAATAATGATTCCAAATTTTTGTCATCATACTTATATGATTTTTTATTCTTATAATTCCCATTCCAAAATGATCTTACCTTCTTTTACCAAGGACATGGATATAGTAAAAGTACTATCATCCTGGTCAATTGGTCTCAATATATCTCTTCATCTAAAAAGTGAAAAAAATATATCTTCATGATTCAATAAATTTTATACCACTAATAACACACCCAAAAAAATACATCACTACAAAATAAATATCATGGGTTTCAACATTCATCACTATATGTGATCAAATGGTTCCTAATGATAATAATCTCAAGTTAACAGACCAACATGTTTCTTTTTAAATATGACAAACCAAGGACACTTTAAACATTATGTGTTCCTATTGGATGGTCATTCCTCATGATCTCTACTAATTTAGATCAACATGGTGAAATTCCATTAGCAAATGTCTTAATGCATATGATCATCCATCACTTGATAGTATGAGATCATTTTTATCCTATCATTATGATTTATCGAGACCATAGGATATATGTTTCAAAACTATTTTCATAGTATATTGAGCTATTAATTAATTATAGTATCTTTTATAACCATTTGATACATTTTTTATTCTCTTTTTTGGTCTATGAGAAATCCATGCTTCCTTCCCTACATTTCTGCATTCTGAATGCTAGTATCTCCCATCACTTTAATCAGTGATGTCATATCTTTAATTAAAATAGGATGATGGGATATCATTTCCTACTTCCATGGATTCCTACTTGTATCTCGTTACCTAGTCCAAGTCTCCATCGTATATTTATGTCTTTTTAATGAAACTCATTATTGATGCCATCTTGAGGTGGTTTTCGGTCAATTAAACTGCTTCTATCTCGATAGGGAAGCAACCATCAATCATGCAAGATAGTAACGTTAGGAATGTATTGGAATTTATAGATTTTGGGTAGGTTTGGAACCTATTAATTCTTCCTCTTTTGGAGGTAATATCATTTTTTGAGTCATCTAAACCATATAACCTATGGCATCATGCATCATTCATGAGGTAGTTAACACCCTGGGTGCATGTATTCAAAATATTTTTACCTCAACTATCCTATATTTACTGTATGTGGTGGGGATTCTAGATCAGTTCAAAAATTTCACATCTTTTAGAGATGTTTAGGTTTTTATGTGTGTCCCCATTCGTTAATTTTCTCACAATGGATTTGGTTAACCAATCCCCTAGGGGTGAATATTTTACTCCTGAGAGTTGGATTGAGTGTGTCCCTGGGGGTGAATATTTCACACTTGGATGTTTTCCCATGTGTGTCCACAGGGAGTAGATTTCGAAATTAGGGATATCAAGATTAAACCTCATGCAGGCTTCATACATACCCTTTTGGTAAACGGGGGTCAAAACCCTAGGATTTTGATGTCATAGTTTAAGGTTGCTTGAAAAGACTGATCCTTATATTTTAACAACATGCGGTAGGGACCCTCGTGTCATAGAAGGAGAATCAATTTGGGATAGTTTGGGACTTACAAGTAGTATATTCTTATGGGTTTTGGCGGATGGGTGACAACCCACGTAAGGGGAGGAGTGTCATCCCATAATGATCATACATGGGGAATCCTGTGTTCATAACACTCGGTGAGGCTATATTATAACATCATGTACTGAGAATTATGTCTTTTAGTTTAAAGTTATATGATTTGGATGTAGATCTATGTATTTTTAGGTCACATAACTCAATTGTGGATAGAGATACATTCTATATTGGACCCTGTCAAGGTGAAGAAAGATCTCGAAGAAGGAATCTCTATTGAGATAGGCCAGCCATTTCCCTCAGTGATATGACATTTAGGAATTTCCATTTCACTGCTCATACACCTCTGGGTGGGGAATGGTATAAAAACAACCATAAAAGTGTGGAAATCAGGAAGACTAAAATTACATTTAATTTTATTAGGATCAAGATTAATTAGGATACCAATTCAAGGGATCAAATTTAAGGGTTATGGTATGGGTTGTGCTGAAGCATAGGGGCTGTCAGGTCAGGGACGAGAAATTTTTTGTATGCATCTTTATTATAATTCCTGAAAATTTGGTTGTGCGATCCATGATATCTAGAACAATTCATACTCATAGATTCAGAAGGTGTAAGTTTGTGAATCATTTCATTTCACCCACAGCTTAGGGTTATGTGAATGTTACTTGTCTTGCATGAGATCGATCTTCCTTAAGAGGTGTTACACAAGGAATTATCAACTGCAAACTAAGAAACATCAGGGCCCATGAGAGGTTATACATGAAGGTTATCTACCATCGAGTTTCTATGGTATTTTTAGTTATGTGATGTCTTGGAATAGAGGTTTGTATTGGAGAGATTATTTATTTTTCCTTCTCGTGACTCATCCTCAATTTTTTGGTGAGGTTCTATATACACCTAAAATCAAAATTTGATTAAGAGAAACATAATTGATGTGCATAATAGGGTTTTTCAATTTTGATCCATTTACTAATGGGTATTGACCACACAATATGTGGATCTAGAGTCTCCTTTATCATGAAACTAGATGCTCATATGATATTTTTCCATGAAAATTTCTCTTTTGTGCACATATTCCAGAGACTTCACTTTAGGCTTCAAGGGTATCTAAAAAACATTTTTCAATGGTGACATATTTTTTCCCTAGTCCTTTTCTTTTGGAGACACTTTATGAAAAGTACACTCTAACGTGGAAAGAAACCAACTCCTCAATTCCATAATGTTCCTTTGGGGGGTTTCATATTCTCAATTTATAAAACATTGTCTGTTCATTGGGTGATACATTTTTCGACACCAAAAAATCCCTCCTCAAGATCGGATCCATTAGGGGACTAGATAGTAAATTTTTTATGGAAATTCCAATGTGGATGGAAGATTTCCACATGGTCATGTAACTACAGCCTTGGATTTCATGACTATGTTGTGTGCTCGTACAATCTGAAAGCTTTGTGTTTATAAATAAGGTTAGGGGACCTTAATATGGTAACATAACTTCCAAACATGGTAATTCAACTCTCTTAAACAAAACATATCAACTTTACATGAAATACCAAAAAATAGACTTCGAATTTCAAGAAAACTATTCTTTTCACAAAATAGTTTTCATACATCGGTTGGAATTTTGTTTGTCCACCTCACAAGTTGTGCAATGAGATGGATATGTGCGAATGAAACCCAATATTGAGTGACTTTATATCTGAATCCAATGATTTTTTATAAATTTCCAACAATACTAAGGAAGTTGTGATCGAAGTTACTGTCGTGACCCAAAGGGATGAAATGATTAAGAACCCAGAAATTTCCCTTCATAGAAGTGTAGTTTTATCTAACAGGTGGATTCTTATCTGATTTAATGAATCCCAGAGGTAATTCCTTCTATGTTATCTCTTTACCACAACAAAATTGAAATGATGGATGACATAACCATCCCATACATTGAAGTGATCACACATTGCTTCTAGTTCTCTCATATTTATGAGCTTTTCCAATAGAAATTCACTGATTTGGGTCATCCTACTAAGGAACATAAAGACACTACCATCTAAATTATGAGTGAATAGACAAGGATTTTCACATGGGAACTTCCAAATAATGAAGATTTATCATACGATTGTGTAATAATATTCTATACCATCATCCAGAAAAACAACATTGACTGGTATAAAGATTGGGGCCTGAAGAATGGGGGGATCTTTATTGAAGAGTGGGAATGGGTGTACTGGGTATGCTTTACTTGTCAAGAATATGGGGATTATCTGCACCATATTGGGTTGTAAAAGTAATTGTGGACATCCCAATTCCATGTCTGACAATAATGGGAGCTATTACTAGAGCTTATCGGTTGATGGTCCCTAGATACCACCACATTCCACCACCATTATGGGGATGTGGGGATCGTCCTGTGGACCCTCACTGTAAAGGAGGAAACCCACTAATAGGATTCCAATCTGATGAATTTTTACTAGCACTGAATGCCCGGGGAGATAGAGAAAATACCTATATTATAGTAAACATTATCCAAGATGGGTTTACCCAAGTTCAAAATCATCATCCTCCCTTCCATTGAGACAATGAATTCAAGAAGTGGATTGGTATGTTCCAGAATACTCCAACTCTGAATATTCGAAGGCGGTTAAAACAATATCAAGAGGCATAACATAAGAGTATCTTAGGATCCAACTATATAATCTTGGGGGAAGGGAACTACTATGAGTGGGGTTACATCATGGAGGAATTGTTGATGTCAGTGGTCTATTAAATTGTGTTTCTAAAAACCATCCTCAGTAATTGGATGCTTCTAGTGACGGACAGATGCATGAGCTTTCATAATTAGATGCTTGGAAAGAAACATATTATGGATTCTATCATTGGATTTAACCTAGTATTACAGGTACAATTTTGGAACTATATCTATTTGGGATATGTAGGAAAAAAGTGTATTCTTAGATGGATCTAAGGTTCATTACAGTTTCTATATGGGTGGATTATAACACATTTTCGAGGCTAAAATTTTGCAATTATTGACACTCCTCCAAATGTTGGGATGTGACCCTCACTCCACAAAATAACTAGGGGAAAACTGGTAACTCTTAATGAATTAGGGCTAATGTTTATTATATACAAAACTAAAAAATTAAACTTTCACCAATCCTCGACTCTATTTGATAAGAGGGTTGATAATATGGAGGGGATGTTTGAGCAATGAGAGTATCTTCAGACCTTTTAGGTGGAGCATTGGTTTTCAAAATAGATGGGAACACTTATTTTGAATCATATACTCCATCTCAGTCCACTCTGTAGTTTGGATGGTTCTAGAATATGAAGATGTGATCCTACAAGGGGGTCGATAAGGAAATTCATCCATGTATCATATTTCAGTTATGGTGGATGTTTATAGGGGAAGGCACATGGGAACTCATGATGTTTCAATCCACCAATTCCAATAAAAATCTATATCAGAACTATGTTGGTAATTTGATAGTATCATATCCAGGTAAAATACAGTGTCAACATGTATGTAGAGTTGCACCATCAATTGAAATTTAGGAGAAGTAGGGTGGCATATGCACTTCTTTATGAAGAACTCATAAAGCATCGAGGGATCTAGCCTAGTATTCAGTGTGGGAAGATCATGTTTATACTGCAAAAAATTATCCTAAAGTGGAAAGTATCCCTCTAAAGTTAATGAAGGAGTAGGAATATCTTTCTTGGGTATGGACTAGTATAACCAAGGAGTCCCCATGAAAGAATTTTTGGTAACTAAAATATCATGTTGTAGATCAATTCTTTCTTATTCTTTAGGTGGCCTCAGTAATGTTTCAGCTGACACCAACATAGGAACAATGGTGGTGATGGATGAATCAAGCGGAAATTGTGCTTATAGAGGATTTTCTTAGCAAGACCAATATTTGGGTGAACATCCCTGAGTGATTTAAGTATATAGTGGTTATGGAATAATTTTTATTCCAATGTGAATGAGTTGATCATGCCACTAGCTATGAACATGTGATGTTTGGAGGAGATCTGTTGGTGGGAAAATTAACTGAAGAATCAACCCAAGAGGTAGCATCCCTTAGTACTGACATATAAGGAACCATTAAAGAGGAATAATAGGGATTATCCACTGATCAAGAAACTCTCCATGGGAGAAAATAGTTCACCCTTGAGGGTGATTACTTGAATGAGGTTTTTTTTGTGAGGTAAGATTAGTGTGTTGACCTTCTTGTCTCTTCTGTCCATATCCCCTTTTTTAAAAGGTTATCGAAAAAATATATTATTACATGTAGGATCCGGCCGATAAGGACCAAGGGGTAACAGTCAAAGGGGATTATGTTTCCCCAATGAATACCACTAAACAAACCTCAAAGTCCATTCACATGGAATCCACAATGGGAGGGTTATATGGGTATGTTATATGGGTGGTTCCAGAGCCCCTGATCCTTCTAGTCATCTATGGGGGAACACTCCCTTGCATTCTGAATACCTCCAATGAGGTAGAACATCTGGGGAGGCTCATTATTTAGAACATGATTCCTTAGTGTAATACTGAACCTTGATTTTCCTATCTCTCTTAAAACTTTCACGGATAAATTCATGTCCATTTAATCAATGTGTTTGTTTGTTTTTATACATCACTCACCCAACTAGCACTGATGGGTATAATGCTGAATGTTGAAGTTAAAACTGGTGTTGAGGGGTCTCTAGTGGTGGGATTCCCTTTAGAAACGTTGGGACTATATTTACCCCAAATAGTTTCATTCATATGATGTTCACACTTCTGTGAGATACACCTACCCAATCCATCATCACTGATCAAACTAACTGGCTTGTTTTTTGTTAAAGAATTGGTTGAGAGGGTGTGTTCTAAGAAAACAATTGTGGTTGGGGAACTTGGGGAGCTAACCCCAATGGTAGTTCCAAATTTTGGTTAGATATTCATTTAAGATAATCATGTCTTAATCACTGGATGAAATCCCTCCATAGATGTGTGCGATATCATCAAAGATGTGGAGCCCATGGTTAGTGAAAATTGTGTTTCTAATGAATATTTCTATGAATAATACCTCCCTCTTGACCTGGAAACCAACCTATTCATGAGGATCCCATAATATGACCTAAAAACCACATTCCTTGCGGCCTACCTAGAGTATTAAAATTAACCACCAAAGTAATTGGATTATTTTGAGTTTGATATTTCTATAGAAAATCACAACATCTGATATATTACATGGAGGAGTGTTCACAAAATTATTACTCATAGTTTAGATTCTTAGATAGTGAGGCTGATGGGGCCCCTCTACCATTGGTTTCAATAAATGGGCATAGGAGGGGTGGATGAATTCATTTTCCAAGTGTTGGTCAATGAGTATCGTTCTGAAAAGGTGTATTCAGAAATCCAATATTTCGAGATCACATGTTATTGAGTGAGATCTGATGGAACAAAGAAAATTTAGGTGGCCAATTTGAAACATAAAAAATATAAGGGTACGTTAATGATAATGTGAATGTAATTAGTTCCCAATTAGAGATCATCAGTTAGTCAAGGGCTCAACTTAAGGTATCCAAAGCTCGAGCAGAAGAGCTAGTATCTCAGATAACTAGGTTTCAAGATGAGTATGGATGGTAATAAATCATGGAAGACAAGAATAATCTAGTTTCATATAATTAATAGGTACAAATTATTAGGCTCTAATAGACTTTAGAGTCTACATTCTAGAGTCTCACTTTGGTGGAGTGTTAAATTGATGATGTGGAGCCTTATTGAGAATAATATTTTCTATAAAAAAGAGAGGATATAGTGTGTGGAAGAAGCCTACAAATTTTTTATGTTTATTTATTTTAAACTCCTCATATTCATGAAATGTTTTTTTCTATACATCACCACCAAGCCTAAATAACTTTGATGAGACAACCAACAAGTAGTCCCTAATCCCCTGTAAGTCATTTTTAATGTGAGAAACAAGGAAAAATTACGAGATTTCTCATTTATTTGAGAGTTTCATAAATTAGTCGAACACTTGGGGTCTATATATATTTATTAAAAAATAATGGTATCTTTATTGATAATTTTTTGGTAGGTTTGTGGGACCCTTTAGATAGCCAACTTACTTTCTCAATGCACACCTGATAAAAAATGGGGTATATAGTGGTGGAAGCTTCTCATACATGGATATTATATATTTTTAAATGAATATTCATCAAATTCACAAACACATTCTAGAGGACCATAATAGTTTAGTGCATTTGGAATCTTACAAAACAATCTTCTAATATGGTGACTGATCATCAATGTTTCCCACAAAGATCTTAACATTTAGTACTCTTTATAGAAATACCCTACATAAAACCATTCTTCATAACCCATGGAAATGAAAAATAGGAAAGGGTGAGTTTAGATGATCATTAAGGGTAAACATAAGATATATCAATATTTGATTATATTAAACTTTAATGTAAGCATAAGGGTATGTGATAATGAACATTACTTACAACGTTCATACTCAAACATTCATAGATAATAAACATGAGTCGTGGAGTAAATATCAGTAATTCATAAGATGTGAATTATAAGGGAAAAAAATAATGTGATCCATGAGAGTATAAAATTATAATAACACATAGATTTGTGACATAAACATAATCATTGAAAATAATTTAATTATTAATTAAGGATCATTGTCAAAACCTATAAGGGTACGGAATGGGAGGTTATACCTCCTTGGTAGGACACCCCACCATCCCCAATGGATCTACATTCCTCACAATGGAGTGGTTTCTCTACCAAAATTGTCACAGTAGTCAAGGTTTACTCTCAATACTATCATAGCAGAAAAAGTCCCTTATTGAACTGATTTCACTCCCCATTCCAGTCATGTCTTAATAAACCAGGTTCAATCCCTGTTTTAGTCTAGTATTACTGAACCAGTTTCACTACTCGTTATAGTCATGTCTATCTTGTGTGATATAAATCTTTACCAACTACATTATAGGGAGATATAGGTCCCAACCATCTTTTTTTATAATGTTACAACCATTCTTCATTATAAAGTAACCACCATCCTTGGTTAAAATGTAACCACCATCACATAATGAAAATAATAAATAGGTCTCTCACAAGATCATAAATCATTCATCACATTAAAACCCATGAATCGGAATGGGTTTTATAAACATATCCTCATAACATAACCTATAGAAAAGAAACATGTATCATAATCATTTAATAAACAAAGCATAACTTCTGGAAAAAGAAACATGTATCATAAGAATATCCAATGAAAGTTAAACAGGTTTCAAAAACCTCTTTTCATCATGAAACATTAATATAAATAATAATAATGGTATCCTTGGTTCATATCCACATTAAATGTTAAGCTATATTAAATTATTTCATCTTATATGGATAATTATTTTAAAAGATAAACCTCCTAGAATATTTCTTAAGGATGAAATGTTTTTATTGAATGATATTTTTTAAAAAATAATACATTTTGGAAATAAATTTCCTTGATAAAAAAGTTTAAAATTTATAAAGGAAGATTTAAAATCATTTATAAAATTTATTGAGGAATATTTTATTTCCACATTGAAACCCACTTTTTAAAACATAAAACATTTTCAAAAATTCTTTTCATTATGAAGTCATTTGTTAAAAAATAAAAATTTAAAAAATATCAAAGAAACAATTTCTTTGAAAAGATATTTGAAAAATAACAAGGGAACCATTAAATCATATAATTATCATGAAAACATGATATTATTTTCTTGTTTTTCATGTAAAAAACAATATTTTTTTCATATTTTCAGTAAAAGGAAAAGGGTTATTATTTATTAAAAAAATACATGAAGATTCATTTTTAAAAATTTGGAAAAAAGTAAAAATCTGTAAAACTTTATTTGATAAATAATTTATAATAAATTTTAAAAACAAAATTTTTGAAAACATTTATTGAATACCGGATTTTGGAAGAAAAAGTGGGTTTCGACCGAAAATATGAATTTTATTAAAAAAATTGAACTTAGAGTACATAAAGATTGGAAAATGAAGGGAAAACATATATTCTTATGAAATAATCATAAGATATTAAAATTAATGATTTTATTTGGATATATATCATCATATATCATCATTGTAAGTATAGTCATAAACAATCCTGTTAATGATGAGATTGTAACATAAAAATATTACCACTTAGTTAACATGGAAATGTATTCCCCGTGATGGATTAAAATTTAATGAAACATAAAATATCATTAGGATAAATAAATTGCCAAAATTACATGACAAAGGACTATATATACACCTCATAAAATATTATATGTGCATAATATATCATATGTCTCCGAGAAAGAAAATTGAGAGAAAAATCCCATACCGCTTTGGTAACTTTTAACCATAAACCCTGTAAAAGAAAGATACTCAAATGGATGTGTAAATAAAAATAATTTTTATGATAATAATCACCATTTTAATTAATTGTAAATATAGATACCACATAAATGAAATAGGTGGTGAATATGTTATGTGTCTCACAAAAGTAAATAGTGAGACAGAAATCCCCTACCTTAAGTTCTGACTTCTGTTGTACTCAAAAAAACCTCCTATATAATAAATAAAAGTATATTATACATCTATAAAAGAACCATATTAATCCATATATCATACCGTATATGATTTTATTATGGATTTTTTTTTCTATTTTATTAATAATTCTATGTTAAAGTAACATTTTGGGAAATAACCACATTCTTTTTCAAATATGTTTTTTTATTTTAATTTTGGTCCTATTACTTGGATCTAGTTTCTATAAACTCAAAAATTATAATCATGAAACAAATATCCCATATATAAATTATATATTTATTTATATTAATCCATAAAATTTACAAATAGAAAATTAAATAAATTGTTCATAGAGACAGCAGGGGGTACAAAGGCATGAACATTGTTTCTATTTTCTTGTTGAACTAAAAGAATGAAATTTAAATTATAGATATAATCATTCCATAATAACTTTCATGAATATATATCAAAAAAAATTATTCAAACCTTTTTTAATATATTCAAGTCAAAGCATGAACGAATCATGTCGCTTCCCGAGGAGGTAGTCTGTCGTACACATGAGCAACATTATCATATTCCCTCATAATTGAATGCATGAAGTTATGTGTGATATAATAATACCAGAATCATAATAATGTCACAAATATCATACATATAATATATAAAAATAATAAATCCATCACTATATCTATCTTCTATGGATGGTATTGGAGAAATGAATGACATCAGTTCTTGAGTCGGTAGTCTTCCGTGTAGACAAACGACAATTTTGTAACCCATTTGATTGATGTGGATATGATTTAAGGTCATTTACATAACATAAAAACATAATATTATATATTATATACTCAGGATATTATATAATCTTGTTATAATAATAATTTAAGAAGGGGTGGAAGGAAATAAAATAAAGGCACATGTTGAAGAGCATAACCTCTTCTTCTGGTATTATCCCTAGGTTTTCACTAAAGCCTTCAAATGTTATATTTCTGCATAAATAAGGCTTATAGAATGAAGGGAGTGAAATTTAAAAGTTATTTGGTAAATCATGTGGATAAACCAAGAAATGTTTTAATATTTTTCTAGTGTAATCTGCCTGATTTCTGTATGGTTTGATAAATTATAAACCTTAGCTCTCTATGCTTACAAATTCACATTAAAGTAGATTTCCTATTTTCCCCTCATTAATTTTATGGGGATAAACCACGCCCATTTATTTACTAGTTTTTTCTTATGACCCAAAATCCAGATCTATGGTTCTTATCCCTCCCTTTCTCTATGATTTAGGTCTCTCCAATACCAATTTTAGACATATTTTCTAGGTAAGACTCCAGTATTTTATTTTTACTCCCCTATCATTCTCCCAACACCCATTTCCCATTGAACTTATCTTCTTTCATGAATAATCAAGGTTGTGTTTTCAAAAAATAGGGTATCATGTTATCCTAATATTGTTTTTTGGGTTTCTACGACTTGAAGATAGATTTCCTTTTTAGTTTTGATTCTAGCATTGAAGCCAATATGTTATGACATGATTCCACATGGTGAACGTATGTGTTTTTTTATTATCCATTAATATTAATTTCATAAATGGTTTGATATTTTCTAAATATAATGGTGTTAAATTATTCATATATGTTATAACAATGGTGGGTTTCAAAAGTGATTTATATTTTTTCTACACTTGGTATAAAGGATGTTTAATGGGTTTTAAGTGCTTTAAGTGCAATATTGAGTGAAAAGTTTCTGTAAAGATGAACAAAAGTATTATTTTAAATTTATTTTATAATAAATGTTATTTGAACCCATTTGGGTCTTATGAAGGGTTACAGTGTGATTCTTTCTAAAATTAGAAAGGAATAGGTGATTAGGGGTTCCAAATGGATTCAAGTGAAAGGATTTTATTTCTTAAATGACACTAAGTTTGGGTTTTCTTAGTGTGGATTAAAATTATACATTAATGTTTAATTTTAAATGGTGGAAAATTACATTAATTATAAGTATTTATTTTAAATTTTCTGTTTACCACTTTATAAATGTGTTTTGATATTAAATATGAAACCCTCGATTATACCCATTATTTTTTTAAATTGATATAAATTATACCCCCTAGTGGTGTTGTATATTATTTTTGATATGGATGATGAAAATGGGGATATTTTTTGATATGGTATTGGATGTTATATGAGATTTATGTTATGTTATTATTGATGAATTATGTGTTGATCATGTGGTGTGTTTCATACTCAACTCCAGTTGTTTTATTTCATGAGAACCATATTCTGAGAGGGAGGTGTAGATTTTTATTTCAGTAGTTCATCCCAAACACTATATAGTTTTACTTATTTTTGTGATCCACTATAGTTATGTATGTTTACTTAGTGAAGATAATGTGAGTGAGTCTGGTGTCTTGAAATTTTTATGAAAACAATGTAGTCTAGCAGCTTGTTATGTGTTAAGTATTTTCTATGACCATCTATCTATACTAACAAGTTAGTTTTCCATGAAATCTATTCATTGATGATGAAATTATATACTAGATTCCAATATTTTATTTTCAAGGCCTCTCATAGTTTAATTAGAAAATGTGTCATCATAGTTATATTGTGGTTACTTGTTAATATTATTTCATTGTTGATATAGTTTCTTATTGAGTTTTATTTTTAGTTTTTGAGATTGAATCATTTTAAAAAAATTATCGCTAACAACACATTGTAATTTTTATTTATTATTTTATGTTATTTTATCAAAATATGTGGTAATTTATATTTTTATAAACTACTCAATTGAGTTTTAAAAACATTGGAAAATTTTCCATTGTTTTATAGCTTCCACATTGTCATGGAATAGTTTAAGAACCCATCCAGATATCCCATTTATAGGGATCCATTCTATGAAACATTTCTTGTAAAACATTTATATGTATCCTTATAAGTAGTTCATTCTCAGTTCATTTTGAATATTTAAGGTTGGTTGTACATTTGTAGCACACGGTTTGAGAAAACTATGTGGGTTTGGGTAGAGGCCATATTGTTTACCCTTAAAATAAAATTGTGTGGTGTGAAACTTGTAGATGATTAGTAATAACCACATATAAGCCTTATAATATGTGTTAAAGATGTGATCAATTGATTTTTTAGAGTTCTTATATGGCTGGTAAATCATGCAGAAACCCCTTTTGTTGTGATTTTTCAATCCAGTGGCTTCCATGTGGTTAACACACAACTAACCAAACCATATGTATGAACCATATAAGTTTCCCAATTTCATTTAAAAGAGAAATTACATTGTTCCCATATATAATTTTATGACCTAAGGACATTCCCCCTCTCCTCTCTCATTCAAATATAATTTTGAATGCTTTGGGTGCTCCCTCCCTTACTCTTAAATTTATTCCTTGATCCTTATCATTCGATTTCAAGTGATTTTCGATAGGAAATCATTTTTTCTTATGTATTTCTCTTCATATCTTCTCCCCTTTCTCTCCCACATTAATTCTCTCTTTTAATCAGAACCTAATCATTATGTGAGTTGGGATTTGGGTATGATATTTTTCTAATTAATGGAATTTGAGTGTTTAGGGGTTGGTAACATATTCTCCTTTCTTGGTTACAAAGGAACATGTGATATAGAATCATGAAATACCATTATTTTTAAATGATTTTATATGGTCTAGTATCATTATAAAGACCCTAAAATTCTGTATTATTTTTTTTAATTATATGGAATTATAATTAGCCGGCGAAAATTAACGGCATGTGATTCCGAGACCCGGAGAGCCTAGAACAAAATTTTTTAACTTTTATTGAGGTACATTTAGTAAAAATGTAAGCTGTGACTTTTATCTTTTGAACTAGTGATCAGATTAAAAATCCTAGGGTATTGTTGAATTTTTAGTGTCGGGATTCTCTTAGGAAAACCATAACATTGACCAAAAAGGGTCAGATGAAAAAGTTAATTTTTGGACTATTTGGAAAAATAATAAAATTACCAAATATGTTATTTTATTTTTTTCTTCAACAGTTGAGCGGTGGATGGTGGGACTGAAGTGTAGCGTTGGGCATCAAATGATAGTCTTCTAAATATTTGTAACCACTCATTCTATAATTGCAATGCTCATGGTTTAATAGGTTCATTAATTAGGATTAATTAGTGAATCATATTAATGAACTAACTTGGGGGGGTTATCTTTCCTTTTATTTAAGAAAATCTTTGGCATGGGTTTTGGGAACCCAAGAGAGGACTCTTGAAAAAGTGATGGCGATGTCTTACCCCAATGAAGAAAAGAGATTCGACGACACCATTGAGGATACGATCTGGAGATTGATGAACGCCGATGAACACCTTCGAATGCGGACCCGCATTCCTCATCCGCAATATCGTCCAATGAGTTCAAGGTAGGAGTTTTTGGTTTAAACTAAGAGTTTTTTATTAAATAATTCTTTCCCAGGTTATAACGCTAACGTGGAGGGTGTGAGCCGAACCGAACAAGACCAGACCCTCTTCCGATCTTGATTTGATACGTTCTTCGTTAGAGACTATGAAATACGGCTGAAAGGCAATACCAAGGGTCTTTGAGTGTAGGTGGCATCCTGGGAGGCCCACAAGCACATATGGGAAGAAAATCGGACCATCAGAGCTTCACCGATGTCCTATGGGAGCACTGCCGGTGTGGCGGCAGTGGAGACCAACGACAACGGCTGGCTCCCGCCGGCCACGATAGGACGGAGGCGCCCAAAGGTGTCGCGGAAGACATGGGTGGCCAGTCTTTGTCGGCTGTGTTGATAGCGGGCGGCGCACCATGGAAGCACGCCATGGAGGAGGCACCCTAGCTCTAAGCCACGATAAAAGGTGGACTCGTGCCTGTAGGTACCACTTGTTAACCGGTCAATGTGGACCGGTCATGTGCAATGACACCAATGAGGCGCCGCTGTTTAAGGAGCACGAATAGACTCATCCATTTGGGGAGGCAGATCGCTCCCATCCAGCGGGCCAGGCTGGTTCCATGACCAGGTAGGCCGCACCCAACCAGTGGGCCTGGCTAGTTCTGTGGCCCGGAGAGTCGCGCCAAGCAGGGTGGGTCGGGCCTGTCCCATGGCCCAGGGGGCCGGGCCAGCGGCCAGGGGGCCAAGCTTGTAGCCCAGTGACCCGGACATGGCCCAGCTAGTTCGGACTAGACTTCGACCCTTTTTTACCTAGTTTACCTTAAAGAAACATGTCTTCTAAACTAAATGTTTGCTTGAAGAACCATCTACGACGTTACAATCCTTAGGAAAAGGAAGTACTTTTGAGATAATCCACTTGGGATTTGGAGAATATTAGAGTATGTCCATGTTGGATTGAACCTGAATCCAACAGGGCCCTCGGTACTAAAATGCCTATAACTTATAGACAGGTCGTTTGATTAACGCGTTGTATATTTTTTTGAACCCTTATGACATGGAGGTTCTTCCAGTTACTTTTTTGGGGGATTTCATGGCAGTTGAGGTACGACTGATATCTTGAGGAGAGGGTCCTCCAATAATCATGAGTGCTATATGCGGAAATCCAGTGGCTGGTGTGACGTGATGAACCACCTTACGATCCTATATGGGTTAGTAGTTAGCGATCCTATGTGGGTCATCATGTAGTGATCCTTTGTAGGTCAGTAGTTTGAGATCCTCTATGAGTCTTCACCTAGAAATCCTCTGTGGGTTAGCACGTAGTGATCCTTTATTGTTTGACACCTAGCAATCCTTTGTGGGTCAGCACCTAGCAGTCCTATGTGGGTCAACACATAGCGACCTTTTGTGGCCTACCAGCAAAATCCTCTTGACTAAATAAGATGATCTAGCCTTATGAATAATCATCTTTATTCATTCTCTTTAATTTGTATACCTGGTGTGAGCTGCCTTTTACTAATGTGATTTTATATTGAAATCATGCTTTGTGGTTTTTCCATCATGGAATTTTGGGAGACCGCCATGGGTATCTGGGTCCCTACTGGGTATTCTTATACTCACCCCTCCACGGACATCACCCGAACCTTATTGTGTCTTATGAAAATGATGGTAAACCTTGACCGAGATTTTGGAGCTAAGACTAGACAGAGTATGAAGATGACTGGTTGACATGGAGAGCCGCAATAACGAGTTCTACTGACCCTTCTAGTAGGATCTTTGGCAGACGACCTCATGATCTATTTTTTACCTTTTTTGTATTTACTTTTCAGTTGGGCTTGTATTCTGGACCCCATTTTCTTTCAATAATTACTTTTACTATTAGCAGTTATTTTTTGGATTTCATTCATTGTATACCTAGTCTATTTGTGTATAAGTTTAAAGTAAATTCCTTCCCTTTTTGAGTTTCACCATTCCAATGCTAGTCACCAGGCCATATCCTATGGAAGGCGGTCTTGGGGTTTTCATAGAATGGGCCTCAGTGGGTGGGTCATGACAAAGTGGTATTACAGGGTAGTTGGTTCTACTAGAACAACTAATAGTCTATGTTTTCAATGGAGAAATATTTTTAAGTTTCTTGAGTTCTGGTTTCAGTTTGGGAGTCTAGTGTTGGTGTGGTGGGAAACGTATCCATACACTAGAACACTAAATCCTTATTTCTGACTTGGTACACAAAAACAATGTTTGTGTGTGTTTTGAAATTGTTGTTTTAATTTTCATCTTTTTGATTCATCTCAATATGTATTGCTTATTGACTATGGCACATCTGTTTCAATATAGTATTTCATCACTAAGAAAGATAGTCCGGATTCCCGTGAGAGATCAGGATGATGACCCACTGAGCGATGAGGCTTTGGTGAAAGGCCCTCATACAGTGATGGTAGCTTTAGGTAGTGTACCAATAGCACCACTACCTATAGGTCGGGAGATGCTACCATCCCCACAAGCAGACCATTCAATCCAATTGAGTGCATTGCACGTGCTCTAGAGATAGAGGCCTCTAATGTTTCAAGGCAAGACAGATCCCCAGGAAGATGATAATTTGTTGGAGGCTGTGGAATGGGTTTTCTGCTTTGTAGAGACACCAGCAGAGAAGATGGTGATCCTAGATACTATCCTCTTTCAGGGAATAATAGGGAGATGGTGGATCCTGAAACACCAGACACGTGATAAGGAGACACTCTCCAGGTCTTACTTCAAGAGCCTCTTTAGGGCGGAGATCATACCCGTGACTTTAGGCTTAGTGTGTATTTAGGAGCTACTGCACTTACAGAAGGGAAACTTGACAGTGGCCCAATACTTGGAGAGATACACTGACCTCTCTCACTACTCAACTGACATGGTATGTAACCCATTCTTAAGGTCTATGACCTTTGATCCGGATCTCCGATTGGAGATCAATGCATCGATTATATCACTCAACATCCCAATGAAATCTAGAGTTCAAGAGAAATCACTATTGGTCGAGAGCTTCTTTGCTGAGCAGGCACTGACAGTGAGAGTTACAACCATAAAACATGCAGTCGATTCATCTATAGATGGAAATAGGTAGTTCACACAGAGGACCAAATGGGACAATCCTTTCGAAGGATGACCCCAGGATGTAGTATCAGAGGTGCGGAGCTGGCGAGGTAGAGGAGGTCATCTGTGGACTAGAGTCTGTTACTCTTGCAGCGGACAGGGAACATGGCTTGCGACTGTCTGACTCCTCATGTGGAAAATCAGTAGACGGCCTGGGGACCGTTGAGTCAGCAATATAGGTTCAATCAAGGAGGTCCACAGGGCGGCAGATGAGGAAGAGGATAAGGACGTGCAGAAGGTGGTGGTAGATGTTTTGAGGTTCTACCGCCACCTCCCCCAGGTGGTCCACCCTGACCACAGGGAGTAGGTGGACAAGAATGAGCCTAGCTAGAGGAAGGTGAGTCCTATTACCATAGATATCCCAAGATTATTCAAGGTACAATATGTGTCTACTCCACCCTAGCTTCAGTTCTTATAGAAATAGGTGCCAGTCACACATTCATTTCCATGACTCTCATTCAAAGATCGGATATTTCTATGGAGTTGTTGGCTCGATTACTACGATTAGAGACTCCTAAGAGTGAGGATTCTATTATTATGTACTGGTGTGGGTAGTGTGAGATCACTCTAGGAGGCAAGAGCTTTGGATGTGATCTTTTAGTAGTAGTGATGAGGCCTTACAACATCATCTGGGGTATGGACTGGCTAGCCATTGTCCATGCTCAGATCGACTGTTTTAAGGGTAAAGTGTGGTGTGTTCATGAGGATGGGACCAAGTTTTCCTTCACCAGTGAGAAATAAACCTTTATAGCACAAGATGGACTTTCTTAGAGGAGAGTGCAGTCGATCACTCATTAGTTGGATAGCCTTACCCTTGGTGTAGTCGATGAGAGGAGTCTGAGCTATCCTGTTGTGGTGGACCAGTATGTTGATGTCTTTCCGGATGATGTTTCAAGACTACCTATTCATATGTAGATATACTATTACATCGAGATGTACCTTAAGACGACATTGATATCTACACCAGTGTATCAGATGGATCTCAAAGAGATTCAGGTGTTGAGGGTACAGTTGGAGGACTTGCATAGAAAGGGGTTCATAAGATCCAGTGTCTCTCCCTGGGCAGCCCCGATTTTTTTTCCAAGAAGGTATATGGAAGTTTGAGGATTTATGTGGACTATCAGCACCTGAATCAAGTGACTGTGAAGAAAAATTATCCTCTAATCAGGATTGATGATCTCTTCGAACAGATGAAGGGAGCATGGTGGTTTTAAAATATAGACCTCAGGTCAGGCTATCATCAGCTCATGGTACGTGATGAGGGTGTACCAAAGACATCCTTTAGATACTAGTATGGCTACTGAAAGTTCTTGGTGATTCTTTTTTGTCTGAACAACGCTCAGGAAGTATTCATGCGGATAATGAATACGATCTTCTAGCCTTAACTTGATCACTTCATGGTGGTTTTCATTGATGACATCTTGATATACTCTATGTTGAAGGAGGATCATGCTATACATCTGCATTATTTCTAGATACACTCTGAGAGCACCAACTTTATGGAAATCACTCAAAGTGATAGATCCGGATATGGGAGGTCCGATTTCTAGTACACTTTATCTCGGAGGCTAGATTTGTAGTAGATCTAGGAAAGATAGAGGCAGTGCTTACTTGGGATCCACCCAGGAGTGTGACTGAGTTATGGAGTTTCCGGGGGGTTTTAGGGTACTATCGGAGATTTATACTTGACTTTTCCAGAGTAGCAGCACCCTTTTCATATATGACAAAGAAGGGAAATCCTTTCTTGTAGACATAGAGATTCCAACAAAGTTTCCAAGAGTTGAGGAAGAGACTGATGAGTTCCCCCATCTTGAGGCTACCAAAAGAGGGTGTTGGGTATGTAGTCTATTGTGAAGCATTAGGGACCGGACATGGATGTGTCATGATGCAGGATCAAGTGGTGATCACCTATGGCTCACGGTAGCTGAGGAAACATGAGAAAAACTATGCTCCCAATGACATGGAGTTAGAAGCAGTGGTATTTTCCTTGAAAATTTTCTGGAACTACTTTATGGGTGAGGAGTTTACCATCTACTCTAATCACAATAGTCTTAGGTATACCTTCTCTCAGAAAGACCTAAACCTGAGACAAGAGAGATGATTGGAGTTCTTCCAAGACTATGACTTTGAGATATTCTATACTCTTGGGAAGGGGAATGTAGTAAAAGTCCCACTCAGAAGAAGTTATGGTTTACATTTGCTAAGTGAGGTGATAGAGTATCTCACCGCATTGCTGATATCCTTCGTGAATAGTGATGGAGCAGCTTACCTTTAGTCTATGACAGTCACTCCCCCACTCCTTCAGAAAGTCAAGGAGTCACAGAATGGGGATATTGACTGTGATCCCCAATGTTCTTTGATATCCTCAGGAAGGGATTTTAAAGGAATTTATTATGGTGTGGAGCACTTCCTTTTTTTAGAGGACGCACCATGGTACCAATGATGCTATAATCAAAGGTGTTGAGGGAGATCCACACATCCCCTTTGGCGGTACATCCTAGTGTGGAGATGATGTACCAAGACCTCCGGCATTAGTACCGGTGGATAGGGATGATGAAAGCAGTGCCAGAGTTCATTTCACGATGCCTCACTTGTTAGCAAGTGAAGGCTGAGCATCAGGTTCCAGCTCCCTTAGCACAACCACTAGAGGTACCAGAGTGGAAGCGGGACGATATCTCTATGGAATTCATGACAGGACTACCACGTACTTCCAAGGGCCATGATTCCATCTGGGTGATCACTGAACGACTCACCATGTCTTCCTTCTTCCTACCTATCCTAGATTAGGGATCAGGAGAGGGATTGGGACTCCTCTATATACATGAGATTGTACGGCTTAACGGGGTGACATCGATGATCGTTTCAAATCGCGAAGCTCATTTTACATCTCATTTTTTGAAGGGATTATAGGAGGCGTTTGGAACTCAAATACTCTTGAGCGCCACCTTTCACCCTTAGACAGATGGTCAAACAGGGCAGACTATACAGACACAATAGGATATTCTTCACGCTTGCGTCCTCGATTTTGGATGCAGTTGGGAGGACCACCTTCCACTGGTGGAGTTTTAATATAATAATAGTTATCACTTCACCATAATAATGACACTATTTGAGGACTTCTATGGGAGACCATATAGATCTCCAATTTGCTAGAAAGACTCAGCGGAGTGAGAACTTATGGTTCCATAGTTGGTACAAGCTACCACTGAGAAGGTGAAGATCATCCCAAAGAGGATGAAGACTGAATATAGTAGGTAGAAGTATTATGCCGACAGGACACAAGGACCCATAGAGTTTGAGGAGGGAGACCATGTCATCCATGAGTCTCACCCTGATGAGGATTGTGAAGACTTGGACTGGGTAGGAAGTTACCTTTGAGGTTTATCGAACATTTCTAGCTTCTTAGCACAGTTGGTGAGGTGGCGTACTGCCTAGATCTTCCCCCATAGATGCACTAGGTGCATAATGTTTTTCATGTGTCATAGCTGAGAAGGTATGTGCATGATCCATCACACATTATTGACAGGGGAAAGATAGACATTGACGATGGAGCGACATTCAAGGAGTTCCCGGTGGAGATTGACGATCGACAGGAGCGAGTCCTTTGTTTATGGTCGACCCCTCTTGTGTGTGTTCAGTGGCAGCATGGGAACCTCCGTGAGAGCACATGGGAGAGGGAAGCTCAGATTCATGCTCACTAACACCATTTTCTTTCTTAGATTTTGTTGTGGGTTTTGGGGATGTAAATCCCTAAGGTGGGGAGTATTTAAAAACCTAGATATTCCATATTTTTTTAATTATATGGAATTATTTGAGTCATAAAAAATTGACATCACGTGATTCCGAGTCCCGGAGATTCTTGAACAGAATTTATGAACTTTTTTTAAGGTATGTTCATTAAATGTGTGAGCAGGGATTTATATCTTTTGAACCGGTGATTAGATCAAAAATCTGAGGGCACTATTGAGTTCGTAGTGCTGTGATTCTCTTAGGTGAAGCTTAACTTCGGATGGAAAGGTTTGGATGAAAAAGTTAATTTTTGGAATTTTATGAAAAATAATAAAATAACTTAATAAGTTATTTTATTCTTTCTACAATTGTTGAGTGGAAGATTGAGGGAACTTTGTGACCCTATTCTTTGATATTTTCCTTGCTACTCAATTGATGGGCTTTTCTTCAGTGATCTCTTTGTGATTTGTTCTGAATTCTAACAGCTTTTTCCATCCAAAGAGGTCAGCTACATTTGGATGGAAGTTTATGCTGAATCTGTTCTACCTGCACCTAGTTGTATGTTTTCTATCAGAATTTTTGATTAATGATGGTTATGCTCTGTTTGAAGGAAAGACACTGCTTCTCCCGATTTTTGTTGTTCTAATTTTTTATATTTGTTTTACTGCATCATGTTTTGTTTCATATGCTCTATGGAGGTTCTAGAGGATTGTATGAACATGGAAGATGTTACTCAGTTGTGCTGATTTCTTCTTGTTTTGAAGAAGAGCTGTGGGACCTTCATGGAGGGACACACTCTTTTCTGATGATGGTGGGTTTCGATGAGATGATAAAGATCCTGATAACTTGAGCTCATATACAGGATGCAGTGCTTTTCCACTCAAATTTTGACCATCCTCATGAAGTTTCAAACTTGGAAAAAGTGAAGGCTAGATCTGGATAATCAACCCAATGTTTGAAGGAAGGCTCAGCTACTTCTCTAGTGACCACATGTGCTTCAAATATTGATTTTGGTTTTATTGGTCTTTTTTACTTGTTATCTCTTTAACTCCCCACTAGTGTAAGTTATTTACACCTCAAGATTTTGTTGTAACTTTTTTTTAATAAATTCATTTGGGGACATGAATTGGGAAACCAATTCATGTCACCACCTTCTTAAAAAAATCATTGGCAGGGGTTTTTGGAACCCAAAAGAGGACTCTTGATGAATTTTTGGCAACATCTTCCTCCAACGAAGAATGGAGATTTGACGACACCACTGAGGATTTGATCCAGAGACCGATGAACGCTGACAAACACCTTCGAACGCGTACCCATTTTCCGTATCTGCATCATCTTCCAATGAGTTCAAGGTAGGGGTTTTTTATTAAACTCAGAGTTTTTTGATTAATTAATTGCTTCACATATTCTAACACTAATATGGAGGGTGCGGGTTGAACCGCACAAGGCATGGACCCTCCACTAATCTCAACTCAGTGCGTTCTTCATGGGAGACCAAGAAATATGGCGGCAAGGCGAAACTGAGGGTCGCGCAGTGAAGGAAGAATCCCAGGAGGACCCTAGGCATATATGGGAAGAAAATCAAACCATCAGAGCTTCACCCATGGCTCTGAGCCTAGGTAAAGGGTGAACCTGTGCCTACGAGTCCTTCTTGTTTATCAGTCTATGCAGACTGGTCAGGTGGAGTGGTGCCAACCTGGAGTCCTTGTTTGAGGTTCCCTAATGGACTCATCCATTTGGGGAGGCGGGCGGTGACCCGCTGGTGGGATTCACCAAGCTTGTGGGTCAGGCTCATCTAGTTCAGACCAAGCCTAGTGGGCCTGGTCGGGTCGGACAATTGGGTCGGGCTGAACTCGGACCATTTTTGACCAAGTTTCACTTAAATGGCCACATATTCTAAACAAGAAATCAGTTTGATAAACCATCTTTAGAGCTAGAATTCTTAAAATCAGCAGATCCTTTTGAGATACTCTACTTGGGTTTTTAATAAAGTTATAGTATGGCTAGGTTGGAATGAACTCGAATCCCACCAGGCCCTCGGTACTAAATTTTGTATGACTTAAAGACTGGGTGTCTGATTTACGTGTCGTTTGTTGCATTAGAACCCTTATGACATGGCGGTTCTTCGAGGTTACTTCTTCATGGGACTTCATGGTGTTTTAGGTATACCCAATTGCTTGAGAATATAATCCTCCGAGAATCAAGTATGCTATAGTGCGGGAATCTAGTGGATGTGTGTGATGTGATGAAGAACCTAACGATCCTTTTTGTGTCATAAGATAGTGGTCTTATAGGGGTAATAATGTAGAAATCCTCTGTGGGTCAACAATTATCAATCCTCTAGGGGATAGAACCTAGAGACCCTATGTGGATCAACACATAACGATCCTCTGCGGGTCAGCACCAAGTGATCCTTTGTGGGTCACCACCTAGCGATCCTATGTGGGTCAAAAACTAGAGACCTTTTTCGGTCTAGTTGAAAAAGCCTCTTGACAAAATAAGATGATATATGTTTATGACTAATCATATTTATTCATTATCATAATGTTTTATACCAGGTGTGAGTTGTCTTTTACTATGTGCTTTGTGTTTGAGATCATGCTTTGTGGTCTTCCTTTAAGGAATTCTTAGAGACCTTCATGGGTCTTAGGGTCCCTTCTGGGTATTTTTATACACACCCCTACATGGGCATCACCTGCACCTTGTTCTATCTTGTAAAGATGACTAGCATCCTTGATCGAGATTTGGGATCCAGGACTAGCTGGGGTACATAGGTGACCGGTTGATGGGGAGATCTGTAGTGACAAGTTGTACCTACCATTCAGGTCGGATCATTGATGGATGACCTTAGGAGAGGTTTTCCCCTTTTTTCTGTATTTAATTTTCAGTTGGACAGGTATTCTTGCCTCCCTTTTCTTTTAGTACTTACTTTTAATATCATCAGTTATTTTTGTCGTTTTCTTTCATTGTATACCTAGTCTATGTGTGTTCAGTTTTAAAGGCAATGCCTTCCCTTTTTGTGTTTCCCTTTCTGGTGATATTCACTAGCCCATGGCCTATAAAAGGCAAGATTGGGGTAGTCACAGAATGGGTCCCAGGGGACAGGTCATGACAGTCATTACATGAAATTTAGTATACAGGTTCTCAGATTCTCCCATTGATAATTCTTTATTGAGTTTTATCATGAAGAAGAAAAAAATGATGGAAAACATAAATTTTATATTATTAATTTGAAAATTATAATTTAATTCACTAATAATTGGTTTTCATAACATATATGGCCCCCATGGAAGAATAATTTAGATTTTCCATAGATGAACTACAATTCTTGTGTAATACAAAAATGTTTTTATGAAATATTTTCATTAAATAATTTTTATTCTTTAGTATCTTGATTTGAATATAATCATTATTTTAAATGAACCGTGACATGCCCTTATTATAAAACTACCACTAAATTCTAGACATTATGTTAGCAGGAATAATTATAACTAACTTTTGAAAATGCATTATGAATTCATTGGCCATCAATTATTTATTAATAATATAAATCAATTAGATATTTTTATTTTTGAGTGAATTGCTTTTTTTAATGAAATTAATGAGATATATATGTTTTATATACATAATTAAATACTTTTTATTTTCATCCAATTGATATTTTAGTCATAGGGTCTGAATAAAAGCCAATTTTATGTATAAAAACCGATTTTTTAAAAAGGTTAATTTTACACCTTTCAATGGGGAACACATTTTAAATTAATATTTTGACACATTAATAATTTTTATATGCCATAATAAACATGTTATTTTAAAGTGGGATATAAAAACTTAATTTGGATAAATTTAGGATATTTTTCTGATAACTTTCAAGATTTGATGAATAGTAAAAATGCGCTAAATTTAAATTAAAAACAACTCTTTTCATCGAGATAATATATATGGTTAAATTATAAAATTGAATGGTATTAAAGTATAGATGGAATATATTTTTATCATTAAGTATAATTTATTTCATTGTCATTAATTTTACATTTAATTCCCAGTTAAAAACATTTCAATCTTTTGTAATGTTTTAACTTTTAAAACTCGTTTTCTAATTTCAACAACGATATTAATTTTAATTTAATTACTGCAACTTTTGTGCTTTTAATTCTGGAAAATGAATTCCATATTTTGAATAAGTAGGTTCAAACTATGTTAATAGGCTAATTTTATTTTTGGGCATTATGAATAGTAACTTTGGTAATTATTTTAATTACCGTGGTTAATGCTAAATCAGGTAATTAAGGGTAAAAATAATGTTATAAAATTACCTTAACACCTTTAAAATCATATTGGATGACTAAATTAGACCATTATCATATATTTTTAGAAATGGAATCCCTTTATGCTCACATACATATGAATGTGACATGAATGTAATAAAAAATAATGAATGTGAAAAAATGTCCCAATATCATTTTATATAAGTATATTAATTTTAATAATTGGATAACTAGGAGATAATATCAACTATATATGGTATATGGAAAACTAAAATAATTACCTAAATCAAAGGAATTTATTTATAATTTTTAGAGATTAAATAATTACCATTAATGATGACACAATAGTGATGTAAAAATTATTTTATTAATAGAAATATCAAATAAATGGTTTTAAAAAAATTCAATATATATCATGTGTACTAATTAATTTGATCCATAAATTTTCTAGGTGAATATTACATGTCAGAAGTGTATTGAATGTTTTTTCTAAATACTCTCTTATGTGGATGTTTTTTAAATTCCAATAATTAAATAGTGTCAAAATTGACACTATTGATATATTATGAAAATAACATTTTCTTAAATTATTTAAAAATCCGTAAAATATTTAATAATTAAAAAGTTCAATTATAATATATGAAATTTTATCAAATATCCATTTATGTTCTATTGACACAATATACGTAAATATTTATAACCATTAAATATTAAGAATGTTATCACCATAATTAAAATAAAATAGAATAACAAAGTGTCAATTAAAAAGATATGGTTAAATTGAAAAAAATAACTTGTCCAAAATTTTTCGGTTGATACGGTTACAACCCTATATCATCTCATCTTATAAATTGGGACATTTTGGAGGTTTTTGGGTAGGTTTTGATTTTATTATAAATATTATTTATGGAGTTTCAAAAAGTGACCCTCGCCTCAATTATAAAAGGGCACCTCCTCCCTCACTTCTTTACATCATTTTGAGACTTAATTCTCATAAAAACCCTAAAATATTTCCATATCAACTTCCCTATTTTCATTATAGAGGTTTTTTTCATCTTCAAAGACCAACTCTAGTGCTCTGAAATGAGATTTAGAGGAGGCACATCGAAGAATAGGTAATATCATTTACCAATTTCTTCAAACTTTTTTCTTCTTCTAATTACTCTTCATTAGTTATTTAATTATAAAGTAATAACATTAGTATCAATCATATAATGATATGTTATTATAAATATTAAACAACCATATTTCACCTTCTACTCATCCTACGAAAAAAGGAAATCACCACGCGTGCGTACGTACGGCTTATCGTCTGCACGTCGTGGTGTAATATGTTGTTCACCACCACCTTACATGGATAGGTATAATGATAAAATTACTATATATATATATATATGATTGATATAAAATTATTATTATTCTGAGATACTATAAAATTTCGACTTCAATAACATTCAACAATTATGGGAATGATGTCGTCGCTCGTGCGTACGTATGGCTTACCGTCTCCATGGTGCGATGTGATTTTTTCTACATAATCTGCAGTAAAGCATGATTTTATAAATGAATTGAATGAATAAATATTGTATATGTTATACTACTACCATGTTGAAAATTATATAACTATAACATAAAAATTAGAATAAGAACTTATCTAACAAAACATGCATAAAAACCTAAATTAATTAATACCTGAATAACGAGTAATAATGAAATGTTTCTAAAAAATGGATGAAAATATGATCATAAATGTTACCATATAAATTATTATGATTCTAGAATAAATTTATAACATTATTTTAATCTTTATATAGTATTTTTAGATATATATGAAGCATATTGGACCTAAGGTAAGGGATGGTTTTACAATCTAATTTTTATCCAAGATTGTTTATATGTAAGTGTTTACTGGAGGTATATTTATCATCCATGTCCATGTTTTCTAAAAAATCATATATGTTTAATATTCTTCTATGCTTGTTTAAATTTATTTTTACCCATTTTTATTTTTACTACATGGTATGGGAGGAATCTTTCTTCTATTTACTAAATGATGAACTTTTTGACATTTCTGGAATAATTACGAGAAGAGTGTTTTAAAACTTATACAACATGAAAAAAAATTACACTTTAATAATGCATTATTTCCTTGAAACTGCTCCTATAATCATTCAAGGTTATTTTCATAGAAAAAAAATTCTTCTATAATTGTGTTGAAATTTGAGTAAGGAAAACGTTTTCGGAGAAGAAAGGATATTTTCCTTTGAAATTAATTTCAAGTGTTTTCTCAATATTATTTTCCATATAAGATGACACTCTTTAAATAGGATTATATTTAAAACCCTGTTATTAATATTATTTGATTATGTAACAACAATTATGATGGAATGATGTTTAAGATACCTATTCTATTTCATAGGTTATTCTATGGTGAATGTTTTTAGTTTTTTGTGGCACATGTAATAATGGTTTCATTATGAGATGGGTGAGATCTATATCTTCCTCCAATGCATTAGGTAAAGATTTATATCTCTTGGGATATACATGATTGGAATGAAAAGTTAATCCGGTTCAATAATATAGGGCTGGAATAAATAGTGAACTCAGTTCAGTAATGGAATGTTTCCCCTATGATGGTCTTGGAGATGAGCCTTGATGGATATGAAATAATTTTCTATGATTATGTGTGTATTCCATGAAATTTCATCTATTGAATTGTGACTATTGAGATTACATTTCACTTTTAAGATTTATCCCATGAGATGATAGTATGTTCTTTTATAAGTAAGATAATATTTTCAAATGTTATGTTCTTATGATTATGTAATGATGGATATTTCTCTTCTTTACCCTTACTAAGAATTTGAGATCACCCTTTCATATGTTTCTTTTCCACAGGTCATGAAGAAGGGTACTTAGAATAATATGTCAAAAGGGAATCTAGTTATGAGGAAATTAGAGGGAGACAATATGGATGTATTATGAACCAGTTTTTTATGTTTCCTAGTTACTAAAGATGCTAAACCTATACGGTTATGACGTAGTTTTTTTATGTTATGTAATAAATATTCTTCAATGTTGAAGTAATATCTATATGTAATGTATGGTCCATTATATCCTAGATCATCATTCATGAATTATGATTTTATATAATGGGAAATAAAAGTGATTAATAATGTCCCTCATATAACCAAAATATCACATGTTTTATCTATAAACATAGATTGAAGAAACCTTGACCTTTTATTGGGATTTAAATATCTTGAGATATAGAGAGATTGGTAGGATAGAAGGAATCTGAAATTTCATTATATATGTAGTCACCTTCTCAAAATGGGTTAATGATCTATATGTTATAGTTTTTAGTTTCTAAATTATCACCTAATACCTAACATTCTAAACAAAAAAATATTTAACTAAATATTTTCTTAATTGACTTACTTAAACATTTCATTACACCCATAAAATTTAATCACATACTTGTAACATAAAATGGATCTCATATAATTAACTATGGGTCATTAACTAGAAATTTCCCTCTCATATTTTCTTAATGAATCTTAAATAAATAATATTCATGTGAAAACCCATTTTATCCTATCAAATTACTTTTACTTAACTAATTATACAATATCATGAAAAATAAGTTCAATTATTATTATAATCTTAAATAATTTAATTAAATTAATTAAATTCTGGCTGTTTATACTCGAGCATTCATTGTCCCCACATGTATGGTCCACTTAATTGTAAACTCATATTCATATTAATAGGTAGAACATGGGGATACACATTTTTTATAACCCTATAATACATTTTCTCAACAGAATAATGTCATACCAAGAGTTTAATCAGGGTTTATAGTAACACATCTTATCTCATAAGGGGATAAAAATAAGTCATTGCTATGAATCCCTCCATCAAACAGAAGTCATGTATTATAATTTCTTTGAATATCAATATCTTATAAATAATGATTCCAACTTTATGTCATCATACTTATATGATTTTTTATTCTTCTAATGCCCATTCCAAAATGATATTATCTTCTTTTACCAAGGCCTTGGATTTAGTAAAAGTATTATCATCCTCTTCAATTGGTCTCAAGATATCTATTCATTTCAAAAGTGAAAAAATCTATCTTCATGATTCAATATATTTCATACCACTAATAACACACCCAACACAAATTACATCACCCCAAAATTAATATCATGGTTTTCATAATTCGTCAATATATCTAATCAAATGGTATATGATGATCATGATCTCAAGTTAATAGACCAATACATTTCTTTTTAAATATAAAAACCCAAAGACACTTTTAATAATAGGTGTTCTCATTGTATTTTCATTCCTCATGATCTCTAATACTTTAGATCAACATGTGTAAATTCCATGAGAAGAATTCTCAATGCACATGATCGTCCATCACTTGATAGTCTGATATCATTTGTATCCAATCATTATGATTTATCTAGACCATATGACATACGTTTTAAGATTATTTTCATAGTATACTGAGCTCCTAATTAATTCTAGGAATTTTTTTAACTATTTGATAAAGTTTTTTATTCTTTTTTTGGGTCCATGATCCATGCAAGCTTCCTTCCCTATATTTCTACATTCCAAAGGCTAGTTGCTCTGGTCACATTAATTGGTGATCTCGGCTCTTTAATAAAAAATGGATGATGGAATAGAAGTTAATCCTTCCATGGATTCCTATGTGGATATTATGAACTAGTCCAAGTCTCCATCATACATTTAAGTCATTTTAATGAAACTCATTCTTGATGCCATCTCGAGGTGGTTTCTGATTAATTACACTACTTCTATCTTGACAGGGAAGCAACCATAAATCAAGGAAGATAGTAATGATAGGAATGTTTTGTAATTTTAAGATGTTGGGTAGGTTGGGAACCTCCAAATGCTTCTTCTTTTGGAGGGAATCTCATTTTTGAGTCATCTAAACCACGGAACCTAAGGCATCCGGCATCATTCATGAGGTAGTTAACACCATGGGTGGAAGTATTCTAAGGTTTTTTAACTCAACCATCCCATATTTACTTAATGGGGTGGGTATTCTAGATTAGGTCTAAAGTTTAACATCTTTTGGAGATGGTTAAGTTGTTATGTGTTCCCCATGGCTGAATGTTTCACACATTGTATTTGAATAACCAATCCCCCTGGGTAAATATTTTACACTTGGGAGTTGGGTTGAGTGTGTCCCTGGGGTGAAGATTTCAAACTCAGATGTTTTTCGGAGTGTGTACCTAGGGGGAAGGTTTTAGAATTTAGGGATATCCGGATTAAACCTTATAGAGGCTTCCTACGTACCCTTTTAGAAAATAGTGAACAAAACCCATGGAGTTCGATGTCATAGTTTAAGGTTGTGTGATAATACTGGTCCTTATATTTTAAAATCATGGGGTAGGGACACTCATGTCCGAGAAAGAGAATCAGTGAGGTATAGTGTGGTACTTACACATAAAAGTTTCCCAAGGGTGTTGGATGATGGGTGACATCCCATAGAAGGGGAGGACTGGACTCCCATGATGATCACACATTGGGTATCCTATGTTCATCACACCGGTTAAGGCTTTAGTATAACATCATGTACTTAGAATGATGTCATGCAGTTTGGAGTCATGTGAGTTTGATGTAGAGAAATGTAGTTTTAGATCACGTAACTCAGATGTGGATAGGGATAAATTATATCTTGGACCATATCATGGTTAAGTAATATCTAGAAAAATGACTCTCTACTGAGACAATTCAACCATTTCCATCAGTGATATCACATTTAGGTATTACCATTCCACTTCTCATACACCTCTAGGCATGGCATGGTGTAAACACAACCATGGATGTGTGGAAATCCAGAGTCCTAACAATAGATTTCCTATTATTAAAAGCAAGATTCATTAAGAATTTTTTGGTGTTACACATATCTTAGGGTTAGGTGAAGGATACTTCTCTTTCATGAGACCAATCATCCTTATGAGGTTTTACGGAAGAAATTGTCAACCACATACTAAGAAACATCCGGGATCACAGGAGGTCAGCCACGAATGTTCTCTACCATTGGGGTCTATATGAATTTTTTGTTATGTGATGTCATGGAAGATTGTTTTGTATGGGAGATATTTTAACCTTTTCTTTTGGGTGAATCATCCTCAAATTTTATGATGAGGTTCTATTTATACCTAAAATCAGAAGTTGATGTAGAAAAACTTCATTGATGTGTGTAACATGGTTCTTCATGTTCATACTCTATTAGTACTACAAGTAATGTGGTGGTAAGGTCATATTCTGTGATCCTCTTGAATGGGTTGGACTCTAAGTCAAGAGGGAGGTCTTCTTCATCTAAATCTTTATTGGAAACACCATTTACGACAACCCGGAGCTCCACCTCTTTGGAGATATCACACACATCTATGGCGGGATTCCACCATGGTATTAATACACAATTATCTTAAATTAATAACTCCCCGTATATTGGAACAACCATTTGGGGAGGCTCCCCAGGTTCCCCAACCACAACGTTTTTCATGGAACACACCCTCTCAAGAAATTTTTTAACAAAATACATGCTAGTTAGTTTGAGAAGTGATGACGGATTGGGTCAGTGTAGCTCATGCTAGGGTTAACATTATATGAAGGGAATGATTTTGAGTGAAATATAGTCCCAGATATTCTAAAGGGAATCCCACCACTAGAGACCCCTCGATACGAGTTAGAATATAAAAAGTAGGTATTAGACTCGTTAGTACTAGTTGGGTGAGTGATGTATAAAAACAAAAAAAACATTGATTAAATAGACTTGAAATTAGTCATGAATGTTTGAAGAGAGATAGGATAATTGTAGTTCAGTGTTACACTAAGGAATAATGATCTCAATAAAGAGCCTCCCAAGCTTTTCTACCTCATTAAAGGTATTCATAATGCAAGGGAGTTGTCCCCAATAGATGAATGGGAGGATAAGTGGATCTAAACCCACCCTTATAACCTCCCTATCTGAACCTCCCATTGAGTATTCTTCGGTATTGGAATTTGAGGTTTGTTCATCTATATTCATTGGGGGCACATAATCCCCATTGATTGGGACCCCTTGGTCCTTATCGGCCAGATCCTACATATAATAAAATATTTTTCTAGAACCTTTGAAAATATGGGGTAGGGACAAAAGAGACAGGCAGGTCAACCAACTAATCTTACCTCACTAGAAAAAATCTCAGTCAAGTGATAACCTTTAGGGTGAACTATTTTATATCCTTGAGAGTTTCTTGATCAGTGTGTAATACGTATTATTACTCATCAATGGTGCCCTACATGTCAGTACTAAGGGATGATTCCTCTTGGGTTGATTCTTCAATTAGTTTTCTCGCCTATGGCTCTCCTCCTAACATCACATGTACCAAGACAGTGGCAAGATCAACTCCCTCACATCTTCATAAAAATTCTTCCATAACCAATATGTATTTAAATCACTCATGGAAGTTCACCCAAACAATGGTCTTGGAAAGAAAAACCATTGGAAGCACAATTCTCTCTTGATTCATCCATAACCACCACTATTCCTCAGTTAGTGTTAGTCAAAGCATTACTCAGGAAACCCAATGTACAAGAAAGGATTCATATAAAACAGGCTATTTTAGATACTAAAACTTCTTTCTTGTGGTATCTTTATTTATAATAGTCCCAACCAAAAAAATATTGTCCTACTATAACATTAACTTAGGAGGGATACTTTCCACTTTAGGAGGAATTTGTGTAGTATAAACATGATCTTCACACACTGAATAATGGGCTAGATACCTCGATGAATTATGAGTACTTTTTAAAGAAGTTCATATGCCACCCAACTTCTACTTCATCTGACTTGATGGCATAACTCTTAACACATGTTGACACTAGATTTTACCTGGATATGATACTATCCAATTACCAACATTGTTCTGATAGATATTTTCATTGTAATTAGTGGATTAAGACATTGTGAATTCTTATGTGCCTTACCCTATAAACATCCACCATAACTAACAAAGGATACATGGATGAATTTCCTTATTGATCCCCCTATAGGCTTGCTTCTTCATCTTCTAGATCCATCAAAACTACCGAGTGGACTGAGATGGAGTATATGATTCAAAATATGTGTTCCCATCTATTTTGAAAATGAATGCTCCACCTAAAAAGGTATGAAGATAATCCCATTGCTCTAACATACCCTCCATATTATCTATCCTCTTATCTAATAGAGTCGAGGATGGGTGAAGGTTGAATTTTGTAGTTTTATAGATAATGACCATTAACCATAATTCATTATGAGTTACCAGTTTACCCCTAGTGATTTTGTGTAGTGAGGGTCACATTTCAACATTTAGAAGAGTATCAATAATTGGAAATTTTTATCCCCCAAAATGTTCTATAATCCACATATTTAGAAACTGTAATGGACCTTCAATCCACCTAAGCATAAATTCTCTCCCTACATATCCCAAATGGATATAGATCTAGGATAGTACTAGTAATACTAGGTTAAATCCATTACTGGACTCCATAATATGTTTCATTCCAAGAATCTAATGTTGGAAGATCATGCGTACGTCTCTCACTAGAATTATCCAATTACTAAGAATGGTGTCTATAAACACAGTGTAAAAAACCACCGACTTCCACAGTTCCTTCATGATTTAACCCCACCCCAAGTAGTTACCTTCCTCCTAGATTATCTAGTAGGACCCCAGTTTACTCCTATGTTATTCCTATTGATATTGTTTTCTCCACCATAGAATATTCAGAGTTGGAGTATTCTAGAACATACCCATCCACATCCTGAATTAAATATTTCGATGGAAGGGAGGATGATTGTATTGATCTTGGGTAAACCCATCTAGGATAACGTTTACTATAATAGGGGTCCTCTCCCTATCTCCCCAAGAATTCAGTGCTAGGAAAAATTCATCATATTGGAATCTTGTTAGTGGTTTTCCTCCATTACAATAAAGGTCCATTGGCCGATCCCCACATCCAAATAATGGTGGTTGAAGGTGTTGGTATGTGGGGACCACCAACTTATAATATCTAGTAATATATCCCATTATTACTAGACATTGAATTGGGATGTCCACAATTCCTTGTAAAACCCAATGTGGCATGGATCATCCCCATATTATTGACAAGTAAAGCATACCGAGTATGTCCACACCCACTCTTCATTAAAGTTTCCCCCCTTCTTCAGGACCCAATCTGTATACAAGTCCATGTTATTATTCTAGATGATGGTATAGAAGATTATTACAAAACTGTATGATAACTATTCATTGTTTGGAAGTTCCCTAGTGATTTTCCTTGTCTATCCCCTCTGAATATAGATTTTAGTGTCGTCATGTTTCTTAATAGGATGACTCAAATTGGTGACGTTCAAGTGGAAAATATCATAAAGATGAGAGAACTAGAACTAATGTGTGTTCACCTCAATGTCTGGGATGGTTATTTTATCTATCATTTTAAAGTTGTTGAGGGTAAGGAGATAACATAATAGGTATTATCTATGGGATTATTTCAATAGGACAAGAATCCCCATGTTATAGAAAACCACTCTTCTACCATGGGAAATTTCTAGGTTCACAACCATTTAATCCATTTGGGTCGCAAGAGTAGCTTCGATACCAACTTCATTAGTACTGTTGGATATTTCTAAAAATAAATGGATTCAAACATTAAGTCACTCATGATTGGGTTTCATTCACACATAACACCTCATTTCACAACTTCTGAGGTGGAAAAATAAGATTATAACCTATTTATGAAAACTATTTTGTGAAATGAAGAGCTTTCCTGAAATTCATAGTCAAATTTTTGGATTTAATGTAAAGTTGATATGGTTTTTGAAAGAGAGGTGGATTATCATGACTGGAAGTTAGGTTACCATATGAAGGTCCCCTCAGCCTATTTATATACACAGGGCTACCAAATTTTATGATCACACAACATAGTCATGAAATCCAAGGCTAAAGTTACATGACCATGGGGAAATCAGCCATCCACATTGGTATTTCAATAAAAAAACCAACTATCCAGTCCCGTATTGGCTCTGATTTTTAGGGGGGATTTTTTTTATGTTGAAAACATGTATCACACCCTAAACAACTAGTTTTTCATAAACTGAGTATATGAAACACACTAAAGGAACATTCTATAATTAATGAGTCGGTTTCATACAAATTTAGAGTGTTTTGTTCATAAAGGGACTCCAACTGAAAAGGACTAGCGTAAAAATATGGAACCATAGATAAATGTTTTTTAGATACTCCTAGAGCCTAAAGTTATGTCTATAGAATATGTGCACAAAAGGAGATCATTGCATGAAAAACAATCATATGAGTGTCTAGTTTCATGAGAAAGGGGATGCCACATCTACATATTGTGTGTTCATGCCCCATCAGTAAATGGATCAGAAGTGAAGAACCATGTTACACACATCAATGAAGTTTTACTATATCAAATTCTGATTTTAGGTATAAATAGAACCTTACCATAAAATTTGAGGATGATTCGCCTGAAAGAAAAGGTGACAATATCACCCATACAAAACAATATTCCATGACATCACATAACAAAAAATTCCTATAGACTCCAATGGTAGAGAACATGTGTGGCCAACCTCCTATGAGCCCGGATGTTTCTTAGTATGTGGTTGACAATTCCTTGCATGAAAACTCATAAGGATGATTGGTCTCATGAAAGATAAGTATCCTTCACATAACCCTAAGATATGTGAACATACATTCATGCAAGAACACACAAAAGAACACACAAATAACTCTCATATTCTTCTAGTTTTATTGATGTGGATCAAAACTTCGAACATCCTTATAGCAACAACACAAAGAATAAATGAAGAGAAACTAGCTAAACTAGAAACCAGAAAATAGAAATCATGACACTCTGTTTCTGAGTATGCTTTTAGAAGAGGAACCAAAAATCCAATATGCTACATCCTAAAAGTCGATATATTTATATAACAACACTCATAGCATTTCTAATCCATTCTTATTATATTATTCTATGTTTTGTGTTGTTTCCTCAATATTTCAAGCAGTGTGTGCCTCTGTCCATTAAGCACACACTATCTCTTGCACTGTACTAGAGGATACATGATATCATCACGAACATATCATTTTACACCTTTTTCACCCACTTATAACATTGGAAGCATTCTGGTATAACCTGGCTATTATACTTCTCATGTAGAATTGTGGTAGAGGTCAAGTGACCTGTATAGTCTTGTGTATTGTTTTGTAACCCCCAATAAATGGTGTGGATAAAATCATTATATATATTTTTCTTGGTGGAATGTGATCACTAAGTGGAATGAATTAGTTCTTATGTTGAGACTAAACCACATGTTTTAATATACTGTGTTTTCCAATTTAGTTTTTCTCTATTTTAACTAATATTTTAGAAATATAAGTTTCATTTTGATAGTTATTCTTAGATGGTATTTATAATTGTTTCTGTTTATTAAATTGGTTTTAAAAGATATTTCAATATTTTTGGTTGATATAACTTAGATGTAATCAATCTATTGAGAAATTAATTTAACAACAAAACTATTATTAATTTAATACTTTGATTAATTTTCCTATTTTGTTTTTAAATTGGGGGATCTACAAATAATTTTGTTATTATAAATTTTTATAGGAACTCAATTCAACCCCCTCTTGGGTGTCCAACTCCCACCAAAATTTGGTGTCATAATTTGTTTTTAAACTATTATTTTCAAAGGTTTCAAAGCCTTTTCAAATATTTTCAACTATGATTTAGTTGTGTTGTAAAGATATCAAAATTTCTATTAGATCTAAATTTCTAGATCATTAAAATATAACCTTTATTATTTGTTATGGATAATATACATGAAGGCGCTTCTACTAATAGACCTCCCCAGTTTAATGGAAAAAATTAATCTTAGTGTACAATTAAAATATAAATGCACTTAGAAAGTATGGGCTTTGATATTTGGAAAGTTATAGAAGACAAATATGAAACACCAGAAACTCAAATACGTACATGGAGTGATGCTAAAAAAACTACTTAAAATAATATTTGAAATGCTACTAATACCTTATTTTGTGGTTTAGGGGACTAATAATCGGATAGAATATCTTCTTGTAAATATTCCAATGAAATTTGGGATACCTCAGCTGTCTTAGATGAAGGAACTACAAATCTTATTGAAATAAGAATTAATACATAAACTATTATGTATGATAACATTAAGATGAATCCTGATGAACCCATTTCTGATAAGTATCTCAGGTTTAATGAAATAGAATGTACAATGAGATCTCTTAGAAATCTAGTGGATGCCAAAGAAAAAATCATGCGGCTTCTCATATGTCTACCTGAAAGATGCAGAAGAACCTAATTATTAATTAGAGAATCCTATGACATGATTAAGTTTCCCGTTAAAGATTTGATAAGTAAATTGATGATGTTTGAGGAAGAGTTAATGGTAAACAATGAAGAAGATGATGAACCCAAGAGAAAGTCAGTGGATTTCAAAACCTCTACATCTAATAATAAACAAAACAAAAAGGATATAGACACATTCTAACAGTATAAGTATTGATGATTCATTATCAAACAGTGATGTGAAAGTGGATCAATTAGCCTGAAGTTTTAAGAAGTTTTATAAGACGAAGAAATTGTTCATAAATCCCAGCTACAAAAGAAAATACGACAATAAAGGTAATTGGAAGAATGACTAGAAAAGGAATGAGAAATCAAATTAAATAGTCTATTATGAATGTAAGAGAAAAGGAAATATAAAGGTTGAATGTCCCAAGATAAATTATAAAAATAAGTATAAAGATAATGATAGAAAGTACAAAAAGGAAATGAAAGAAACATGAAGTTTTTTTCAGGACAGCTCAACTGACTCAGAATCTTCATATGATGAAAAGGCAGACAAATCCAATATGTGTTTTATTAAAAACACATCTTAGGTAACCCTTGAGTCTCCTATAAAAAATTATTATTATTATTATTATGGAGATGAAATTGATTATAAAAATATGACTAGTGAATAAATGTTTTATTACCACCAAATTCTTTAAGATACATGTAATTAATTAGAAGATAAATATAAACATCTAAATAAATAGTATTCCCTAACTTCTATTGTCAAATATGAGTGTACTATAGAAAAGGAATATAATTCTCAATTACATAAAGTGAAAAATGAAATTAAATTATCTAATGAGTAATTGAAAAAATAATTAGAAAATTTACCAATTGAATAAATACTCTAATATAAATTTCTGGTATACAAGTATCTCTTAGGTACACTCTTGTTATAAGATACCAGCCTGAATATATGAGCATAGCTGAAAATCATTTTTAAAAAAAATCTGGAAAATCTATTTCATACCTAGAACTGAACAATCTGCTAGTTCTAAGTCTGAGAAGTCATTCACTGCTTATATTTTTTTTAGAGAAAACAATGTTAACTTTTCTAATACTTAAATAACATTGTATATTAAACCCATGAAGCATGTATGGGTTCCCAAATCTATTATTACTAATGTTACTGCACCAAAATAAATCTGGGTACCAAATTCATCTCTTGGTTAATTATTTTATAGGAAAGTTTTTTGAAGAGATCATGTTGAAATCTATGGTACTTGGATAGTGGATGTTAAAGATACATGATATATGATTACTCATGCTTCAAGAATCTGATAAGGATTGATGGTGGACATGTCACCTTTGGTAAAAATGCTAGAGGAAAAAAATTGGCCTGGTTAGATTGGTAACTCCAACTTAGTTTTAATTTCTAAAGTAATTTTTTTGGATGTATTATAATATAATATTCTTAGTATTTCACAATTATGTGATGAATGTTTTCATGTTAAAATTTTAAATTATTTCTACAATGTTTTTAATTCTAAAAATGAGTTACTATTTTATACTTTTAGAAATGAAAATGTTTATGTTGTTAACATAGATTCTTTAGTTTATCAAAATGTTTCTTGTTTGACTTACTTTCATAAAGAGTGGTGGATTTGGCATATAATACTATTAAATCGTAACATACACTTTCTTATAAAACTTATGAGAAAAGGATTAGTTAAGGATCCACTGAAACTTGAGTTTCCAAATGACAAAGTCTCTAATTTTTGTCATAAGGGTAAATAGAACAAAATCTGTTTCAAACCAAATAAATAAGTTTCAACTTCTCAACCTCTCGAGTTTATTCACATGGACATGTTTGGATGATCTAGAATTTCATGTCTAAATGGGAAGAACTATGTCTATGTTCTTCTAGATGACTATTCTAGATATACTTAGACATTTTTCTTATATCACAAAAGTGAAGCATATTATCATTTAACCCAGTATTCTAGAATAGTAGAAATCCTTAATGGTCATAAAATTAAAACCATAAGAAGTGTCCATAGTCGTGATTTTCAAAACCAAGATTTTGAATATTTTTTCTCACAAAATGGATATAGTTATAACTTATTTTTCTATAGGACACCTCAACATAATGGAGTTATAAAAAGATGAAATAGAATCTTATTTTAAATATTAAAAATAATTATCCATGAATATGACCAACCTATATATTTTTGGACTAAATATTTCAATAAAGATTTCAATATTTTTAATAGAGTCTTAATAAAACCAATTATTAAGATAAATCTCTATGAATTGTGGAATAACGGGAAACCTAATGTTTGTTACTTCAATATTTTTGGTTTCAAAATTTATATTCTCAATACTAAGGAAAATCTTGAAAATTTTTCTTCCAAAATTGATGAAGGAATAATTATAGGTTACTCAATATCCAGTAAATCATATCGAGTATTTAATAATAGAGAAAAATGTGTGGAAGAATGTGTACATGTGAAATTTGATGAAACAGATCCACATGAACGTAAGAACTTCCTTAAAAAGCTTGAGGATGATGTGTCAAATCTGGACATAATTGAAAAATGTTTTAACCCAACTATAAATTAATTTGTAAAATTATCTAGCTCCAAAAACTCTCTATATTCAAGTCCTGATGAACCCAAACCTATTGAAGAAGCTGAAATATCTAGCACCTCTTTTTCTAGATCTATTGGAACCATTAAGAACCATCCATTGAATGATATTATTGGAGAATTAGATAAAGTAACTCATAATATAGATTCTATAAAGAATCAGATTGAACATCAAGCTTTCTTGTTACATCTTGAGCTAAAGAACTACAATGAGGCAATCAATGATGAATTTTGGGTGATCGCTATGCAAGAAGAGTTAAATCAGTTTGAAAGAAACAAATTCTAAAAACTATTGTATATACCTAAAGATACATTGACTATGGGATATAAAATGGTGTTTAGTAATAATGTAGATGAATCTGGTAATATTGTAAGAAATAAAGTTAGATTTGTTGCAGAAGGTTATAATAGAGAAGAAGGTATTGATTATGAGTAAACCTTTTCACCAGTTTCTAGAGTAAAATCCAATAGAATATTTCTTGCATACACTGCACATCTAAATTTCAAACTATATCGAATGAATGTTAAGATTGAATTCCTAAATGGGTATATATTTGAGGATATTTTTGTTGAACAACCCCTAGTTTTATAAACCCTCATTTTTCAAATCATGTTTTTAAATTAAAAAAGTCTTTATATTGTTTAAAGAAATCTCCAAGATCATGTTATGATAGACTAAGTGGTTTTCTTATTTCCAATGTTTTTAGAAAATGTCTAGTTGATAATACTCTTTTTATAAAAATATTTATTTTTTGTAGTAGAGTAATCCAGAGGGGGTGAATTTAGTATCTATTTCAAATTTCTGTTTAAAAACTACTCCTAAAAGATTTCAACAATAATGTTAACTACAGCCTAGTTAATCAAGGTTATACTATTATTAAATTTTGATTGTTTAAATAAAATCTTAGAAGATTTATTAATTCTCAGTAATCCTAATATTTGTTATTAACATTACTTTTGTCGCTATTATAATAAGGCAATACAATTATAACTTCTTTATAAGATTAACTATCCAAGAAAATTTAGTGATTTTTGGATTATATAGTAAACAGAGAAAACGAAATTAAGTAGCACAGCAGATATAAAAAAAGTGGTTCAGTCTCAAGCCAAGACCTAATCCACTCCACTTAGTGATCACCTTCCACCATGTAGTTTTTATAGGTAAACTTGATCCACACCCTAGATCAGGGTTAAAAATAGTACAAAATATTGTTCAGGTCACACGACCTCTTCCACAATTCTTTGTGGGTACAAACTACCAGGCCCCATAGGGACCTCTTCCACACTTATTTGTGGGTATACACAAGTGTAAAAATATATTTGAGAAAGTATATATTGTATCCTTCAGTTTAATGAAGAATATAGAGAGTATTTTTATACAGATACACACACTGCTCAAAATCTAACAAAATGTTACCCAACATAGCAGAAATGATTAGAGAAGTGCTCAGAGTGGTTGTATATTCAGCTCTAGACTTCTAGGATGAAATAGATGAAAAAATCGATTCCTCATGAGGAAAAAATAGTATCTCAAGTCTGCTAGATCTTGCATGTGTTCTTCTTGGTGTTTGATAATGTAAATATGTCCTCGACTCTAGGATTTGAGAATCCTTCATGTGTTCCTTAGGAATGTGGATTTTCTTGTGTTGGTTCTTTTATCAAGTAAGCTCGTGTGTTATTATTGGTATTACACTCTCTGTATCTATTATTTTTAGGCCGCTCTTCTCTTTTATTCTTGGAGTGCAAGTTTTGGAGCTGGCAGGATGCGTGTATTCTCCACCTCGTACCTCATACTGTTAGGTGACATGTCTACAAAGAAACATTAATGATGTCGATGAATTTAAACTCTTCAAATATGACCATTAGAGATTAAATTGATAAACAAAAAATACGATTAAGAAACAGTGTCACAGTTAGTCAGGAAACGATGTCCCCATGAAGCGGTGTCTCATAGTCACAGTGTTTATTCATGGTGTATGGTTCACAGTGCCTGGTTCACGGAGTCTGGTTCATGGAATCTGGTCACAGTGGCTGTTTCACGATGTCTGGTTCATGGTGTCTAGTCAGAGTGTCTGGTTCACGGTGTCTGGTTCACGGTGTCTGGTTCACAATTTTTACTCACGGTGTCTTGCTCATGGTGTCTGGTCATGGTGTCTGTTTCACAGTGTCTGGTCATAGTGTTTGAAAAACATAACTAGTGGCAGACTCATGGTGTCTTAGACGAAGCCAAATATCTGTATTCAGACTTAAGTAGTGATATTCAAAGAATGGATTAGACTTAATCATTTATCAAAGAAATCATTATAAAGTAAATCAAATATAGTGTATAGGAATCAAACTGAATGTATAAAAATTAATATTATGGATAGCTTTACTTAAATCATAATGATACTGATCATTTTTATATTATTTGAGACAGATTACAAGATTACTAGTCTTTACAGAATATATATGACTTGTGATTATTAAAACATGATAGATACATGAGGAGTCCAACAATCTCCTCCTTTTTGATGATCAAAAATCATGTATATTTAGTATGTATTTGTCTCTAATATAAACTGCATATTTCACTAATCTTACTTTGGGGGTGCCTATTTATCACTCTTTTGGGATTATCAAAAAGAGTGAATAATAAAGAGACAATAAAAGTTCACAATGAATTAGATAAAAAGAGTTTCATTACAAAGAGTAAAACAAATGCAGCAAGATCCCAATAAAAAGATAGTAGTCACTATTTTTCATCACTGGCAGTTATTCTCCATGACCTTAGTTGCAACATCAAAAGAAGAGGCCATAAGAGCAGAGGTTGAAGTCGAAGAAGGGAGTGAACTCATTAACAGAGAAGGTAAAGGACGACCTTCAAAGACAGAAGGGGCCAAGGTAGGGGTAGTAGAAGACCTAGGTAACTGTTGATCAAGGATTGCAGGATTGATCTGATTTAGGTCCTGACTAAAAGACATAGATGTGGAGGCTAGAGAAGAGGTGATGGTAGGTAAACCCATTCTCAGAGGTGCAGTTTCATGAGCAACAATAGAATTACTCTGAACGTGAAGATAAGGCAGCAGAATCTTGATAATGTCAGAAATGATTTCACCACCATACTGCATGGCTTTTTTAAAGTTATCCTTGTTCTCCATAAACATGTCCAAAAAAAGAGTGAACTCTATGAGATTTTGGAATTGAGTCTTCAAAGCTTGAGTAACAGGAGGAATCCTCAGATTTTCCACAAGGTATTTTATGTAATTTGTCATGTCATTCTTAGAGAAGATCTTATTGAAGTAGAAGTCCACTTCCTAAGAAATTTCTTGTTGAGCATTATTAGAAATTTTGGAATGGATTATTACCAAATAAAGAACTCTATCATTGTTCTTGATAACTCTGGATAGAGATTCTTTATTAAAACCACTAAGCACAGCATGTAGTTCTTCTTTGACCACTGTTTGAAACAGATCACTGCTTTAAGAAGGTTGAGATGATTGTCCAAAGGCATGTGAAGCAGTGACAGCTGAGGTAAGAGATTTCAGTTGATTGAGAACTTTCTGAAGGCACCCCTTATACTCATCAGTTAACTTGTTAAGTCCAATAAAAAGTTCACACATCTCTTGACAAATCTATTTGTTTATTTCAGCTACTTTTTCAGCTAAAGAGGTCCAATGAGGCTGAATCAGTGAGGCTACTTCCTGTGGGGTCTAAGTAACAATATTCTCAACATTATGAGAAGTAGGGTCTGGCCTCAAGTTAAGCACTTTTTGTATATTGTCAACCATACCTCTTAGAGTCTTTACTTCATCACTAAGAAGTTTGTTCTCAATTCTGGTTTCTTAAATCTCATGGAGAATCTTGGGTTGAATCTACCAAATTCTTTTCTCTAGCATCAGTGAAGCACCTCTTTCACTCAAATTTTTTATAGGATCTATTTGTGTATTCGTGACTTTTCAACCCTAGCCAAAAAGGTAGCTCTAAATTTTTCAGGTCATCCTTATTCACCAAGGTTGGAGGTTCTTCTGAAGTCTTAGCGATAGAAGTTGAGATAGGCTCAGGTTCTTTGGAATAAATAGATTTAGGAGATGATTCCATTTTTAACAGAATCGTAGTTGTTGGATCAATACCTTTGACTATGACTTCCTGTCAATCATTTACATAAAAATAATTGGGGAATTTTTACCATGTATCCACAGAGATTGGATCAATAGGATTTTTAAATTCAACAGATTCCAGACTGGGGAGCTACTCCCCCTAAACAAGTGAATCTTCATAAAGAATGAGAGTTTTAGATCCTTGATATATGTGCACGATATCATCCTTGATTTCCTCAACCCCTTCCTTTCAAGCCAATTGAAAGGCTTACTCCATTCTCTTTTCAGCAGAAATAATGACTTCATGAACAACTTGTTCCTCTAGGAGTTCCTCAAGTGTAGCTTCTTTCATAACAGGGAGACCTTCTTCTATATTTTCTTCCACATAATCATTTTCATTTACCTTAGCAATGGATTCTTCATCTATATGTTCCTCACCAGAAAATTCTTATACAAGAGGTAGATTTTCATCTATTCTACAACTTCCTTTTCTCTTTCAACTGTAACAGAATCTTCTTCAGTAGTGGGTTGTTCATCCAAATCATCAACCTTTTCAGTAATAGGTATTTCCTTTTCAATTATGACTTGATGAGCTAGTGTATTGTTTTCTTCAATTAGAACAGTTTCCCTCAGAGGTACAAAAATCTCTCCTTCTTCTTCTTCATGAGAATATTCATCAAGTTCATCTGGATCTAATCCAGGATCATAAATACCATTAGGTCTTGAAGGGTATTCCATTAGATTAAACTTTTTATAGAGTCTATCATTATCTTCTACCCATTTCTATTTCCAAGGATTACAATTAATTTTCATTCTCTTTATAATAAATTTTGAAATACAAAACTCATAATCCTTGATAACTTCTTCATTTGGTCAAACCAATACTTTGGCATGATGTGTGGATGAGATAAGCCGAGAATAAAATAGAGAGGTTGGCATAGAGGTTTTTTTATCAACTCACATATATGGTGTATAATATACTTGCAAAGATTGATCTTATGTTCATTCTTCATGAGATGTATCAAAAATACATCCTAATATTTGAGTACATTGAAATCACCTTTTCTGGGGATAATTAAATTCCGAATTAACTTGAACAGAATTCTAGATTCTCCATCTAGCTCGGCAGGGATGTCTCTCCTCTTGGTTCCATTTCCAGTTAAAATCCTCAAAAAATCTTCCAAAACAAATAATTCACTTAGAGGTGGAGGAACTCTCTGATAGTCCTTACAAATACCTTCATGAGGTATCCTAAATCATGCAACCAATAACCATAAAGAAAATGAGCATCTCAGGGAATTTATCCATCTTCTTAAAATATAACTATCTTCAAAATCAAATGATAATTGTACATACTAATAAAATTGAGCAACTAATTTCGGGTATATAGGCTTATCCTCCTTAGTAAACCAATCTTGAAAACCTTTCTCTGCTATCACTTTCAACACTAAAGACTTACTCATCAAAAGACACTTAGGGAATATCTCTCTATCAGGTACAACTATTCAGTTTACCAAATTTGGATTCAGAGGACACTCAGAAGCTAACTTAGGCATGATCTTCCTTTTTTTCTTTGTACTTCATTTCTCAGGAGTCGACGACGAAGGAAATTTCATCCTTGGAATCCACCGAAGGTTCGAGAGAGAGAAGGGATGAAGAGGGGGTGATGGTGTGAGAGAATAGAAGAGGTCTTGAGTGAAGAGAAAGTGGATCTTCTTTTTCTTTATCATTTAAGAATACCAATAATTACAAAAAAACACAGGATAGTAAAAGGGTAAAATAATGAAATACCGTGACACAGATTATAATTTATAAATAAAACAATAAGGAAACATTATGGTGATATAGTAACTAACTATCACAGTGAGATAGTAACATGTGTTCACAGTGAGACCATAATAAATTTTCACACTGGGACCGTAATAGTGTGATTTATAGATTGTGCGACCGTATTGTTTGTGACAGTGAGTGTCAGAAAGTAAGATATGAAATAGTAAGATATAAAGAAGTAAGACATGAAATAGTAAGATATGAAATAGTAAGATATCTAATTATTGTTTATCATTCCCAATTCATGTATGATGTAATTTACACTTTTCAAATTTAATGTTTTGGCCAATATATCAGCAATTTGATATTCAGTTCCAATGAATTCCAAAGTGATATTAACTTTTTGATAATGATCTATAAAAAATTGATGTCTTACATCAATATGTTGTGTCCTAAAGTGTGAAATGGGATTTTTTGAGATGTTAATAGCACTTGTACTGCCACAATTTATAAGTACATGCCTGAATTGATATCCATAATATAGTAATGTGTATTTCATCTACAAAATTTGGGCATAATAACTACCAGTAGCTATGTACTCAGCTTCTGCAGTGGATAATGAAACAAGATTTGGTTTCATACTACACCAAGACACTAGTGACTTGCCTAAAAGTGACATGTTCCAGAGGTTCTTTTCCTGTCTAACTTACTTCTACCGAAGTTTGCATCAAAATAGCTGACTAATTAAAATGATTATCACCTATAATAGAACATTCCTAGATTGGGTGTATACTTGAGAAATTTGGGAAATCCCTTAGAATCATTTAAATGAAATTCCTTAGTATTTTCTTGAAAATGAGCACACATACACACATTTAACATAATTTTTGGTCGACTAGAAGTTAAGTAGAGTAAGCTTCTAATCATTCCTCTACAAGTGGTTTGATCAATAGATTTTCCATCTTCATCAAGATCCAACATACATTTAGTACTCATTGTAGTGTCACTAATTTTAGTGTTATCCAAACCAAAACATTTTAGAAGATCTCTAGTATATTTTATTTAATTAAAAATAATACCATCGTTGTATTGAAAGATTTCAAAATCCAAGAAAAAATTTTAGTTCACCCATTAAAAGTCATTTCAAATTAATTTTTCATCATTTTAGAAAAATTAATACATAAATAATTTCTTGATGATCAAAATATAATGGAATCTACATAAATTTGAACTACTAAAATATCAATGGAAATTCGTTTTATAAAAAGGGTGGGATCAAATATTCCTTTTGTAAAATATTTTGAAATAAGGAAGGTACTTAGTCTTTCATAACAAGATTTGGAGCTAGTTTTAAATGATATAATGATTTTGATAATTTAAAAATATGATTTGGAAAATTAGCACTACTGCAAATATGGGAAAAAGAAGCGCTTCCCTTTTATAAGCGCTAAAAAAAGTGCTGATAAAGGGGGGCCTTTAACAGCACTAAAAAAAGTGCTGTTAAAAGTGACCCTTTATCAGTTCTTTTTTTAGTACTGATAAAGGCCCCCCTTTATCAGCGCTTCTTTAGCGCTGTTAAAGGGGATACCCTTATCAGCACTTTTTCAGTAACTCTTATAAAGGGGGGCTTTATAAGTTCTTTTTCCTAGCGCTGATAAATTTGATGTTTCAAAAAAAATTATTTTTCATGAAAAATAATATATTGTTATATAAGTATAGTTAAATTGATATAAATTTAATATATGTTTTTTAAATATGTTTTAGATAAGTATTAATAGACTATTAAATTTAATATATAATAAATTTAGTTAAAATGGAGATAAAATATTATAAAAAATATTATTAATTAATAATTTTCTAATTATTATCGATTAAAAATCATTTGATAACAATTTGAAGATACAAAAATTAAAACATTTAATAAAAGATCTAAAATAAGTTGAAAATGCAACTCAAACTTCAAACGGCCATAACTTTTGATCCGGGTGTCTGTTTGAGCTCTACAACATATCAAATCGAAGCCTGTGATGAGAACTACGCGATTACGACCAAGGAGAAGCCTCTATCACATTTGTTTAGGGAAAAAACGCCCATAAAGCCTCCAAAACTGAGTTTTTAATTGGGATATTCTGATTTGTTAACATTCAAACAAGTATAACTTCTGATCCGGATGTCTGTTATCCCTGTACCACATATCATATCGAAGATAGATTCATTTTCTTCAATTTTTCTGGTTGTGGAGTTGAAACGAGCTTCTATATTAGAATTTGTGGTCGTCTTAATATTATATGCCTTTTCAAATACATATATATATATATGTATGTATTTATTTATTCCTAAATATTTGTGTGTGTTGGTGTGTGTTGTATATATGTATGTTTGTATTTATTTATTTATTTATAAACACACATAAAAATCATATTTTATAAATGTATTTAAAACTAATCTTATAAATATATATTAATATAAAAATAAATATATGGATAAAAAATTGTAACTAAAAATATATATATATAAATAGATATAAATATATATTAATATATATTAATATATGAATGAATATATAAATACTAATATATGAATAAATATATATGTATTAATATAACTAAATATATTTATATTAATATGAATCTATATTAATATACAAATAAATATAACTATATATATATATAAATAAATAGATGTATCATTAAATAGAAAAAAAATGAAATGGCTTAGTGGTAAAGGTGCAGGCATGCAAGGGGGAGGTCACGGGTTCGATTTAAGGTGGAAGCAGGGAAGTTACGCATACATGTGTGGGACGCATGGGGAAGGGTAGTGCGCCGGAGTGGGGAGGGGATGCCTAGCACTGATAAATGGGGGGGCAAGCGCTGTTAAAAGCTCGCCCCCTGAATATAATTTTTTTTATTTTTTTTATTTTTTCCCCTTTTATCAGTGCTCAGAAAAGCACTGATAAAAACCCATTTTATTAGCACTAAAAAAAGAACTAATAAAAAGACCATTTTTATCATCACTTTTGTTAGTGCTGTTAAAAGTGGTCTTTTATCAGCACTTTTTTTAGCACTAATAAAAGGGGTCTTTAGCAACGCTTTTCTGAGCACTGAAAAAAGGGACCCCCTATCTTCGTCTCAATTAACAGCACTTTTTTATCACTGTTAATGCACTTTTCTAGTGCTGATAAAATCTATATTTTTAGTAGTGGAGGGTTTGTAAAACTAGGGGGTTTCTCAACAAAGACATCCAAATCTATGTACCTATTTAGGAATGCACTCTTAACATTCATTTGATATAGTTTGAAATTCAGATGTCCAACATAAGCAATCTGAATCCTGATGGCTTCAAGTCTAGCTACCGGTGCAAAGGTCTCTTTGTAGTCAATTCCTTCTTCTGGACTGTAGCCTTGTGCAACCAATCTAGCCTTGTTTATAACTGTGTTACCATCTTCATATACCTTATTTCTAAACACCCACTTAGTTCCTATGGTGAATGTGTATTTGGGTCTTTCAAAAAGTTTCCAAATATTGTTCCTTTTAAACTGATTAAGTTCCTCTTACATAGACATTACCCAAAATTCATCATTTATAGCATCATTAATGTTTTTAGGTTCAAGTGGTGACAAGAATACATTCTGTTCAACCTTATTTCTAAGAGAATCTCTAGTTTGAGTTCTTTTATCCAAGTCTCCTACAACAGTAACTAAGGGATGGTTCTTAAGAGTTCTAACAACTCTAGAAAAGGACATAATAGTAATTTCAGGTTTTTTAGTAGGTTCAGGTTCATTGGGACTTGAGTCTAAGGAATTTCAAAAGCTGGAAGTTTTCACTGATTTCTTAATAGGATGGTTAGAGGATTTTTAATTAATGTCCAGATTTGATACATCATCCTCCAGGTTATCTAGAGTGTTCTTAGGCTCATGTGGACCTATTTCATAAAATTTAATATTAATAGATTCTTCCACACATTTAGTTCTTTTATTAAACACTCTATAAGATTTACTAGAGATATAATATACTAAAAATATTACTTCATCACTCTTGGATGAAACTTTTTCAATATTGTCCTTAGTATTAAGGATATAGACTTTGAAACCAAAAAAATTGAAGTAGATAACTCTGGGTTTTCTGTTGTTCCATAACTCATAAAGGGTTTTCTGAAGAATAGGTATAATCAATACTCTATTGATTATGTAGCATGTTGTATTAATAGCTTCATCCCAAAAATAAACAGTTAGGTCATACTCACTAAGCATGGGTCTAGAAATCTCTTTTAGGGTTATATTTCTTCTTTCTACAACTTCATTCTGTTGAGGTGTTTTAGGGGTGGAGATATTATTAATATAGCCATTTTGTGAGAAAAATGATTCAAACTCTTTGTTTTCAAACTCACAACCATGATCACTTCTTAGGGTATTAATTCCAAGTCCACTAAGATTTTATACAGAATTTGAGTATTTAATGAAGTAAGAATATGCTTCATTTTTCTGAGCTAGAAAGTATATCCAAGTGTATCTAGAATAATCTTCTACAAGAACATTAAAATAGGGCTTCCTATATAAACAAGAAACTATAGATGGTCCAGAAAATCCATGTGAACCAATTCGAGTGGTTGAGAAGTTGACAATTATTTCTTTGATTTGAGGAAACTTTTGTGTTGATTTCCCTTTTGACAGGGATTACACACTTTACCATATGGAAAATCAATTTTGGGTAGGTCTTTGACTAATATTTTTCTAGTTATCATTCTAATGGATTGAACATTATAGTTTACTAGTATCCTATACCAAATCCAAGACTCTTTATGAAATACACATAGACATGAATCATTTTGAGAAGCTAAAGAATCTAAGTTAACAGAATAAATATTTTCATTTCTTACTGAAGAAAACACTAACTCATCTTTAGAATTAAAAACATTGAAAGAATCATTTAAAATTTTAATAGGAAATCCATCATCACATGGTTTTGAGAAACTAAGAAGATTATATTTCAAACCATCATCAAACAGCACTTTGGAAATTAAAACTGAGTTAGAGTTACAGATTTGGCCAAGGCCAGTGATTTTTCTTTTGGCATTATCACCAAAGGTGACATGTCCTCCATCAATTTTTATTAGGTTCTTGAAGCGTAAGTAGTCTCTTATCATGTGTCTTGAACACCCACTATCCAAGTAATATAATATTTTATAGGAACTCTTTAAGAAACTTTCCTACAAAATGATCAAGTAAAAATAGGTTTTGGTGCCATACTTGTTTGGGTCCAGTAACATTAGTGATAAGTGCTTTGGGATCCCATATATGCCTCATAGGTTTCCTATAAGCATTATGTAAGGTATTTAAAAAATAAACTCTATTTGGTCCAAATAAACTTGAAACAATAGGGAGTTTATCATAACTTGAACTAGTTGATTTGTTTCTAGAACTGGGAGTAAAGTTTTATGCCCTAGATTTAGAAACCGAGTCTGTTCTTCCAAAATTTCTTTCTCTATGTTGATAAACAATGCCTGAAATATATTTTGGAGCAATTTGTTGGCCTAGAATTTGAGTAAGGGTTTTTTTCAAAATAGTATACTTTTCTTTGTCTTTCTTCAATTGCTCATTATAAATTTTTAATTAATTGTATTCCTTGAGTAGTTGAGCATTTTTCTCTTTTTTGGTTTTGAGTTCAGATTTAACAGTCACAGAAATAGAATGTTATTTCTTCAAAGATTTATATTTATCTTTTAGTTCATTTCATGTTTCTTCAAGAATATTGAAAAATTAAAACATTTCTTCATTATGAATATTTTCATGGTCACTCTCATCTTTTTAATAGTATTAATTATGTAAAAGGGAGTCAAGTGTTACCTCAGATGTTTTTTTCATAAAACACATATTTTCTTGGTTATCCTATTCATCGTGTGAAGATTCTGAGTCACTTGAGTTGTCCTCAAAAGCACTCTAGGTTGATTTCATTGCATTGTTATAATTTATGTCGTTGTCCTCATATTTCGTTTTGTACTTGAGCTTTAGATAGTTAGCTTTGATATGTGCTTTGTGCTTAAATTCATAGTATACAATATCATCAATCTTTTCACTTCGTTTCAAATCTTTATTCCAACTTCCTTTTTGATCATATTTTCCCTTGAAGTTAGGATTTCTGAAAAAGTTCTTCTTCTTGTAATATCTTTTGAATCTTCTGAATAATTAAGCCATCTCCTCATCACTACTAGGTGATGACTGTTCACTATTGGAACTCTCTATAAAAGCTTCCAATTTCCCTTTGTCTTTGTGTTTAGAGGTGGTGGTTTTTAATGAAACTGATTTTCGTTTAGGTTAATCCTCATCCTCCTTCTTGAACTTCATATATTCTTCTTACATCATCAGTTGACTAATGAGTTCTCTTACAGTTAGCTTACTGATATTGCATGATTCTCTAATAGAGATAGAGGTTTCTCTCTATCTATCAGGTATACATCTCAGAATTTACATATTTTTTCCCTTGTAAGTGACTTCACCTCTAAGAGAAATCCTTATGTTGAAAATTTCATTGAACCTAAGATACATGTCAGAAATAGGCTCATCGGGTTTCGTTTTAAAGTTATCATATTTGATAGTATATGTATTTAGTCTTATCTCTTTCACACTATAATTTACTTCATTTGAAATTGTAATGTCTTGGATTTTTCGATGTATTATTTTAATATTATATGGGAATTAATTCGAGACCAGGCTCTGAGACGGCGTGTAGTTCCGACGCCTGGTGAGCCCGAAAAAGATGATTGAATTTAATTAAATAATTTAATTACGCGCTCATGTGGCTTTCCTGAAAAAGTGGAATAACTCTTAAACGAGTGCTCGGATCAAAAATCTGAAGGCACGGTTGCGTTTAGAGCAGCGATTTTACCTTAGGTGAGGCCTAACATCGGCCGGCGCATGTTGGGGGTGAAATCCATTTTTTGGGGATGTAAGAGTAATAAAATATTTTAATAAAAATATTTTATTCTACAATGAAATCTTTTAAATCTGCTGCAAAAGATATCTATTATCTTTTTTAAATGAAGGCCTATGAAGGGGTCCAGGGTTTCAAACCTCATAACCCTGAAACCCTTGGCGGCTCTGGAGGCTCTGGAGAAAACCTCCCAACGTGGTGACGGTGTTCTTGACGAGCTTCACCGGCAACGACGATGCGGTGACCGGATCTTCGCCAACGAAAGTTGCGGATCCAGGTAGGATTTATGTTTGATTATTTCTTCCGTGTTTTTGATTTCCATGAAAAACATGGACTAATCCATGAACATATTAGCCCGCTGATCGATCGTTCTTGCGGGATTGGATTTTGCAGTAATCATGGGGATTTGATTCTTGAAATTAATTTGGTTTTCGTTCAACCTTCTAATGGTGAAGAGCCAAGATCGACCTGAACATCGATCGAGGTTCGTCCCTCTCGATTGTTGTGTTTTTCTTTCCCGGTTCCTATGCATTATTCATGTGCATTCTACGTGTTCTTGGAGGAGATCGATCATTTCACACACATTTGTTGGCGCAACGATCTGAAATTAAAGATCCAACATTGAGACGACCTAGAAGAGGTTTGATGGCGACAATGGCAGACAAATCGATGCGGTTCAAAAATTTCTATTCTTCGTTAGTTTTCATGCGGTTGGCTCGGGACGCGCTCTCAAGGCTGATCAGAAGCCCGAAACCGATGGAATCAGTTTCGTAGGGGCGGTACGACCCCAAATCCAGAGTTTCATGATGATCTGACGGTTGGATAAAGAACCGAAGATTTGGCCGAGGCGCACGGAGGAAGACATCGATTATGGAAAAATCACGACTAAACAGCGTTTAGTATGGGATACACGGCGTGTGTTCGTCGGCGGACCACATGGCGTGTACTCCAGGAGTACACAGACACAGGTTGGGTACACATACAAGGAAACGGCGTGTATACCCTTCCCCGAATAGACCCGGCCAGATACACAGGATACCCTGTGTACTGGTACACGGGCACGCAACACGGACACGGATAGATACCATGTACGAGCATATGGCCAGCGTATATGGAGCAAGCCCCCGGTGCTCAAACATAGCTTGTGACTCTTCTACATTCCATGTAGTTTCTTTCTATCTGACAAGCCAAATGACATGGGTCGTTTACACGGGCAGCACCTAGAGTCAAGGAACACGGCGTGTGATTCTTCTACACGTTGTGTAGTTTAGTTTTACACAACATGGAAGGATGACACGGTCCATTTACACGAGAAGTACCCAGGGTCAAGGAACATGGCGTGTAACCATACTACACACCATGTAACCAATTCTTCATAGATTGATCCACTTGTCTTCTGTGACTTGGACTAGTCTTCTTAGAGTTCGTATCCTTGGTCTTTTCCCTGAAGGTTCTGGTATAATTTCCTACATACAGAAGTATGATCCCTTCAGTAGGACTTCCTGAATAGAGTTGTTGGAATCCTGTCAGATCCTCTATTCATTCCTGGAACCCTAGGTAGAGTTCTTGGTATCGATGTGACCAACTTTACCCAGGCGCCGATCCTCTGCTTAGCGGATTAGCTCAGACTGAGTTGTCAGAATCACCCCATGACTTGGTTGTGATTCTCATCTGAGCATCATGTTCTCATAGTACTTTTGGATTGTTTTCTCCCAGAACGATTACTTTGTGTCTCTCTCTTCAGACCAAGGAGTGGGTTCTCCTTGTTAAGTGCTTAGTGGAATCTTCGAGCTGGATTCTAGTGGCGGTATCACGATGCTCGTTTGTGTATGATTATATCTGGATATTCTTGTTATATGTACTGTAGACATATACTATGTGGAACTAACAATATATTTCCTTTGTGGTATTTCCCTTGTTGTATTTCCTTTGTGGTTTCGGGGTGTCTTATTGTGTATTGTTATAATCACCCCAAAACGGGCTTTTCCCACACGTGTCATGTCATGTGCAGACGAGCGATCCATCGATAGGATTCTAGGCGGACCAGGACTGGACGGTACTAAGTGAGATCAGACAGGTCGAGGTGTGTTCCTACGGCTATAGACTGCAGTCCCAGCACCTTTCCTTATAGGTTGGACTTTGTTACAGACTTTCTTTTGGTGGGCTTGTACTTTTGGCCCAGGGTTTTACCTTCTTATACTTTACTTTCCTGTCGTACTCTATTGGTTGGGTTTTAGTGTATGCATGCATATTTTCCTTTTAGTTTAGTTTTACTTTTCATCTTTGTGGGCTTGGAAATGTGTGTGTGTGTACAGGTTTATAGGCAATGCCTCCCAAGTTAGTAGCATTCCTACTCGGTGCTAGTCACCAGCCCCTGGCCTATTGGAGGCGGGCTAGGGGAGTTGCGGTGCGGGCCCCACTGGGACAGGTCGTGACAGAGTGGTATTAGTGGTGGTCGGTTCTACCTTAGGATTGAGAGTCTATGAGTTGGTTTGGGGCAACAGTGTTAAGTGTTTCGAGTTCGGCTTTCAGGCCAGGGACCCTAGTGTTGGTGCGGGCGGCCGGCGTATCCATACACCAGGACTTTGATAACTTGATTTACGACTCGGAACATAATAACACTGGATTTAGGGGAAACAAATGGTACATAAATCATATAGAAATGGGTTGTGGTTTCCATGTCCTTCTTGAGTCAGCTCTCCAGATAAACTCACTGACAGAGATACATCTTGTTTCTTTAACAGGATTCCTCTACGATGCGTACCCGCTAAGATCTAGCAGCTCGATCATGAGGATGACCCCCTCAGTGATGAAGCTACGATACAGGGACCGAATCTCCTAGTTTTACCATCAGGTGGTGTGCCAGTTATCCCGCCACCTGTGGATCAGTGTTTAGTGCCTGCTCTACCAGTGGAGAAGGAGTGAAGACTGAGCGCACTCCACAAGTTTTAGAGACAGAGACCCCTCAGGTTTCGAGGCGAGATTGACCCTCAGGCGGTATAGGACTGGATTGAGGCAGTGACCAGAGTCTTCTGTTTGGTCTGGACACCAGCAGACTAGATGGTGATCCTGGCAGCGAGCCTTTTGCAGGGCTCAGCTGGACGATGGTGGAGTTTGGTTATCCAGACCCACGACAAGGTGACTCTTGCATGGTCGGAGTTTGAGTGTCTCTTTAGAGAGGAGTTTTCACCGGTTACCCTGAGAGAAGTACGTATACAAGAGCTTCTTCAGCTCCATCAGGGAACCATGTTGGTGGCTGACTATTCATCGAGGTTTACTGACCTCTCACAGTACTCGATGGATATGGTCAGAGATCGGTACTTTAGAGATCAGACTTTTGAGCGGGGCTTGCGAAGAGATATCCGAGCTAGCATCATCCCTATGAGCATTCTTACTTATGCTGGGGTGCTCGAGCGGGCTTTGGTGGTCGAGAGATTCTTGGAAGATCAGAGACAGCCAATAGTTGTCCGTAGTGGGCGAGCTGAAGCAGAGACCCTCGGTAGCAGGGAGCTGACGGCAGGGACCCAGGCATGGGAGACGTTTTCAGAGGAGATCCTAGGGTAGGGGATCTCCCGTACAGGGTTCGCAGAGAGCATCCAGCTAGCCTCTGGAGAGGAGATGCTTCTCATGTGATGGTAGGGGACATCTCGCTCGAGATTGTATGACCCGTCATACTACTGACACAGGAGCAGTGGATGGACCACCGAGGTAGAGGCAACGTGTGGAGAAGACAGATCCATGGGGTAGCTGACGTGGTAGAGGAACTGGGAGAGTAGCTGGAGGTGGTCAGTGTTTTGACCCTTTACTGCCACTACCCCCAGGAGGTCCACCCCAGGCTCAGGGAGCTGGTGGACATAGGAAGAGACAACTGCAGGCGGCATAGGCTTATGACCCAAGTACTCCTGGAATAATTAGATGTACACTCTATGTCTTTCCAACTTTGGCTGTAATATGGATAGACACATGTGCTAGTCATTCCTTTCTGGATGCTTATCTTGTTCGAGACCTTGAGATTTAAGTTGAGTCATTGACTCGTCCCTTACGCTTAGAAACACCGACTGGAGGAGATTCAGAGATCACACACCTCTGTAGACAGTGTGACCTAACCCTTGGAGGTGAGAGTTTCGGTTAGAACCTCTTGGTGGTAGTGTCGAGGCCTTACGATGTCATTCTTGGTATGGATTGGCTATCCGCAGATCAGGCCCAGATCAGCTGTTTTAGGCGAAGGGTGCGGTGTGTCCGTAGTGACGGAATGAGGTTCTCTTTTTTCGGTGAAAGTGATTCCCAGGTAGCGCAGGATGGACTCGTGCATAAGAAGGCACTACTAATTTCTCATCAATTGTATAGTCTATCCCTTGTCACAACAGATGTTATGATTTTCCAGTTTCCACCAGTAGTGGCTGAGTACGAGTAAGTATTTCCGGAGGATTTCCTCGGACTACCTCCCCGTCGGGAGATAGATTTCTGCATTGAGTTGCAACCCGGGACGACACCGATATCAGCATCAGCTTATCGGATGGCTCCTGTAGAGCTTCGTGAGCTGAGAGTGTAGCTGGAAGAATTGCTGAAGAAGGGCCTTGTGAAACCCAACATTTCACCTTGGGCATCCCCAGTGTTGTTTTCCAAGAAGTCATACGGGAGCTTGAGGCTATGTGTAGATTACCAGCACTTGAATCTGGTGACCGTGAAGAACCGGTATCCACTACCAAGGATCGATGACCTCTTCGACCAGCTAAGAGGGGAACGATGGTTCTTGAAGGATGATCTATGATCAGGCTATCACCAGTTGCGGGTATGGGATAAGGATATACCGAAGATGGATTTTAGATGATGCTACAGTCACTATGAGTACTTGGTGATGCCCTTCGGCATGACGAACGCCCCGACAGTGTTCATGGGACTCATGAACAAGATCTTTCAGAACTATCAAGATCGGTTTGTAGTGGTCTTCATCGATGATATCCTTGTATACTTTGTGTCCTAATAGGAGCACGTGAGACACCTAAGGATGGTTCTGGACACACTCTAAGAGCACCAGTTGTACGGGAAACTCTCGAAGTTCCTGTTCTAGATACAGGAGGTCCACTTGCTGGGACATGTTATCTCAGCTGATGGTGTAGTAGTGGACCCAGCCAAGGCGGAGGCCTTTGGAGTTCGTGGAAGGAGACCATGTGTTCCTTTGGGTTTCACCTTGATGGGGATTGCGGAGATTTTTCCAAGGCGTCAAGCTATCTTTGTGGTTCGTTGGCCCATTTTAGATTCTGAGTAGAGTTGGCAAGGTGGCGTATTTCTTGGATCTACCTCCTCATATGGACTAGGTACACAATTTCTTCCATGTGTCGCAGCTCCGGAGGTACGTGCATGATCCATCGCACGTTATCGACTGGGGTGATCTGGATATCGATGATGGAGAAACCTTTGTTGAGTACCTAGTGGAGATCGAAGATCGGCAGGAGAAGATCCTTCATGAGCGATCTATTCTTTTAGTGCGTGTCTGGTCGCAGCACGTGAATCACCGGGAGAGTACATGGGAGCGGGAGGCTCAAATTCACGTGCAGTACCCACATCTTTTTGAGTAACCTTTGTTTTGGCTATTCGGGGACATAAAATACCTAAGGTGGGTGTGATTTAATGTCCCGGATTTTTCTATCTATTATTTTAATATTATATGGGAATTAATTCGAGACCAGGCTCTGAGACGGCGTGCGGTTCTGAGGCCCGGTGAGCCCGGAACAAATGTTTGAATTTAATTAAATAATTAAATTACGTGCACATGTGGTTTTCCTGAAAAAGTGGAATAACTCCTAAATGGGTGCTTGGATCAAATATCTGAAGGCACTGTTTCATGCAGAGTTGTGATTTTACCTTAGGCGAGGCCTAACATAAGATGGCGCATGTCGGTGGTGAAATCTCGTTTTTGGGATGTAAGAGTAATAAAATATTTTAATAAAAATATTTTATTCTTCAGCAAAATATTTTAAATCTGCTGCAACTGATATCTCCTATCTTTTATAAATAAAGGCATGCGCAGGGGTCCAGGGTTACAAACCTCATAACCCTAAAACCCTTGGCGGCTTTGGTGGCTCTGGAGAAGACCTCCCAACGCGTCGACAGCGTTCTCGACTAGCTTCGCCAGTGACAACAATGCGGCGACCGGATCTTTTCCAACGAATGCCGCAGATCCAAGTAGGATTTTTCTTTGATGATTTCTTCCCCATTTTTTATTTCCACGATGAACGTGGACTAATCCACGAACAGATTAGCCCGTGGATCGATCGTTCTTGCGGGGTGGGATTTTGTAGGAATCGTCGGGATTAGATTCTTGAAATTAATTTGGTTTTCATTCAACCTTCTAATGGTGACGAACCAAGATAGACACGAACATCGATCGAGGTTCGTCCCTCTCGATTGTGTGTTTTTCTCTCCCAGTTCCTACGTGTTCTTCGTGAGAGTTCTACGCTTTCTTGGAGGAGATCGATCATTGCACACTCGTTTTTTGGTTCAATGATATTAAATTAAAGATCCAACATCGAGATGACCTAGAGGAGGTGCGACGACGACGGTGGCATACAAATCGATGTGGTTCGTAAATTTCTGTTCTTCGAGCATTTTCATTCGGGCGGCTGGGGACGTGCTATAAAGGCTGATCAGAAGCCCAAAACCAACGGAATCAGTTTCTTTGGGGCGAGACAACCCCAAATATGGAGTTTCATAATGATCTTATAGTTGGATCAAGAACCGGAGATTTAGATGAGGTGCACGGAGGAAGACAACGATTCTGGAAAAATCCCGACTACACGGCGTGTAGTATGGGCTACACGGCGTGTGTTCGTCGGAGAACCACATGGAATGTACTATGGGAGTACAAACACACGGGTTGGGTACAAGGCCATGGAAAAGGCGTGTATACCCTTCCCCGGCCAAACTCGACCAAATACACAAGATACCCTGTGTACTGGTACACGGGCTGGCGACACAGACACGGACAAAGACCGTGTACGGGCACATGGCCTGCGTACATGGAGGGAGCCCCAGGTGGTCGGACACATCGTGTGACTCTTCTACATGCTGTGTATTTTATTTCTATCCGAAAATCCAAATGACACGGGCCGTTTACACGGGTACCACCTAGAGTCAAGGAACATGGCGTGCGATTCTTCTACACACCATGTAGTTTAGTTTTACACAACTTGGATAGATGACACAGGCCGTTTACACAGGCAGTACTCGGGGTTAAGGAACACGGTGTGTAACCATACTACACGGCATGTAATAAATTCTTCATGGCTTGATCCACCTGACTTCTGTGACTTGGAGTAGTATTATTAGGGTTTGTACCCTTGGTCTTTTCCCTGAAGGTTCTGGTATCATTTCCTACATACATAAGTATGATCCCTTCAGTCGGACTTCCTTAATAGATTTTTTGGAATCCTCTCTGTGAGACTTAGAGCTGAATCCTCTATTCATTCCTAGAACCCTAGGTAGAGTTCTTGGTATCGACGTGACCAACTTTACCTGGGCACCGATCCTCTGCTTAGCAAATTAGCTCATACTGAGTTGTCAGAATCACCCCATGACTTGGTCGTGATCCTCATTTGAGGATCATGTTCTCATAGTACTTTTGGAGTGTGTTCTCCCAGAACGAGTACTTTGCGTCTCTATTTTCAGACCTAGGAGTGTGTTCTCCTTGTTATGTGCTTAGTGGAATCATCGAGCTGGATCCTAGTGGTGGTATCGCGATGGTCGTTTGTGTATGAGTATATCTGGATATTCTTGTTATATTTTTTGTAGACATATACTGTGTGGAGATGACTATATCTTTTCTATGTGGTACTTCCCTTGTTGTATTTCCTTTATGCTTTCAGGGTGTCCTACTGGGTATTGATATACTCACCCCTACACGGGCTTTGCTCGCACATGTCGTGTCTTGTGCAGACGAGCGAGACTTTGACAGGATTCTATGCGAACCAGGATCGGACGGTACTCATTGAGATCAGACAGGCCGAGGTGTGTTCCTACGGCTACAGACTGCTATCCCTGCAACTTTACTTACAGGTTGGACTTTGTTACAAACTTTCTTTTGGTGGGCTTGTACTTTTGGCCTAGGTTTTTACCTTCTTATACTTTACTTTCCTGTCATACTCTGTTGGTTGGGTTTTAGTGTATCCGTGCATCTTTTCCTTTTAGTTTAGTTTTACATTTCATCTTTGTGGGCTTGGAGATGTGTGTGTGTGTGTACAGGTTTATAGGCAATGCCTCCCATGTTAGTAGCATGCCTACTTGGTGCTAGTCACCAGCCCCTGGCCTATTGGAGGTGGGCTTGGGGAGTTGTGGGTTGGGCCCCACTGGGACGAGTCATGACAGAAACAGACAAGGTATCCCAAATTTCATGGGCATTTGTACATGCATAAATTCTATTAAATTCCTCATCTCTTAAGGAGAAGTATAAAGAATTAATAGCTTTGAAATTGTTATCATAGGTGGTTTTGGTAGGTTCATCCCAGGTGATTCTATTAGTACCAGTAATCTTATATTCATCTATAATGGAAGACCAAATTTCAAAACGCATACTTTCTAAATACATTTTCATTTTGATTTTCCATTGAGCATAATTGGTTCTATTAAAGAATGGTGGTATGTTGGTTTTGGAACCTTCCAATATATTATCCATAATAAATAACTACTTTTTAAGAGCTATAACTTTAGAATTAATATAAATTTACATAAATTTAAATTACAACTACAATCAAAGTTGAATAAGGTTAAAAACATAGTCTTAATAGGATTAACAAACAATCCACTGATACAAAATGTTTGTAGAAGTAGACTACTCAAGAGTGGGGTGGGGGGGAATTGAATATCTATTTAAAATTTCTGTTTAAAAATATTCCTAAAAGGTTTCCCTAATAAAGTTAACTACCGCCCAATTAATCAAGGTTATACTGTTATGAAAGTTTAACTATTTAAATCACTTCATTGAAGATTGATTAATTATCAGTATCTTAATATAGGTTAATTACATTACTTTTGAAGCTATTATAATAAGGAAATACAATTATAACTTCTTTCCAAGATTAACTATCAAAGTAAATTTACTGATTTCTGGAATATACAGTAAACAGAGAAAAAAAAATTAAGAAACACAGGAGATATAAAACAAGTGGCTCAGTCTCAAGCTGAGACTTAATCCACTCCACTTGGTGATCACATTCCACCAAGAAGTTTATATAGACAAACTTGATCCACACCCTAGATCAGGATTAACAATAGTATAGAGGACTGTTTAGGTCACATGACCTTTTATGCAGTTCTTTGTGGGTACAAACTACCAGGACACACAGGGACCTCTTCTACACTTACCTGTGGGTATACACAATTGTAAAAAGATGTTTGAGAAATGGTATCTTGTATCCTTTAGTATAATGTAGGAGATAGAGTTTTTTTTATACAGATACACACATTTATTGAAAGATAATAAAATGATACACAACATAGAAAAAATGATGAGAAAAGGTTAGAAGTTCTATTAGTGGTTTTCTATTCAGCTATGGAATTTTATGATCAAACAGATGTAGAAATCAAGTCCTCATGTGGAAAACAGAGTGTTGCAAGTCAGCTAGATTTGGAGTGTGTTCTTCAAGGTGTTTTACAATGTGAAGATTTCCTCGACTCTGGGATTTGAGTATGCTTCATGTGTTCTTTAGGAAATTTTAGTTGAATGTGTCTGTTCTTTTCTCAAGTAAGATCATGTGTTCTTCTTGGTATTACAGTCTCTATATCTATTATTTTTGGGCTTCTCTTATCTTTTATTCTTGGAGTTCATGTGTTGGAACTGACATGATGCATGTATTATGCACCTCATACCTCATACTATCAGGTGACATGTCTACAAAAAAACATTAATTTTTTTAGTTCATTTAAACTCTTCAAATATGACTATAAGAGATTAAATGGAAAAATGAAAAAACAGATTAAGAAACAATGTCAAAGTTTGTCATAAAATGGTTTCTCCATGAAGTAGTGTCTCATGGTCACAGTGTCTTGTCATAGTGTCTGGTTCACAGTGTCTAGTACATAGTGTCGGATCACAGAGTCTGGTTCATGGTGTCTGGTTCACGGTGTCTGGTTCACGGTGTCTGGTTCACGGTGTCTGGTCATGGAGTCTGGTTCACGATGTCTGGTCACGGTGTCTGGTTCACGGTGTCTGCTCACGGTGTCCAAAAAACATAATCGGTGGCAGACTCACAGTGTCTCAGACTTATCCAAATATATGTATTTAGACATAAGAATTGATATTCAAACAATGGATTATACTTAACCGTTTATCAAAGAAACCGTTATAATGTAAATCAAATATTGTTTATAGGAATCAGACTGAATGTATATAAATTCGGATCTTCGATAGCTTTACTTATAGCATAAAAATATTAATCATCTGTATATGATTTGAGATAGATTACACGATTACCAATATTTACAGAATATATATGATTTGTGATTATTAAAACATGATTGATACATGAGGAGTCTAAAAATAATTTCTAAAGATGTGTTAGTTTTTCAAATCTATGTTGATGATATTATTTTTGGATCTTCAAAAAATTCCTTATGTGTTGATTTTTAAAAGATGATGCGATATGAATTTCAAATGAGTTTGATGTGTGAATTAAAATTCTTTCTTTAATTTTAAAAACATTCAAAATAATGAAGGTATTATTTTGAATCAAAGTAAATATACTAAAGATCATCTAAAAAGTTTTTGGATTGGGTGGTAATAAAAGTAGTGACACTCAAATGTGTACCACAAGTAAGTTGGAACTTAATGAAAAAGGTAAATCTATTAATCAATCAACATACAAACAATTGATTGAGAATTTACTCTATTTAACTTCTAGCAGGACTAATATTTAGTTTAGTGTATATATGTGTGCATGTTTTCATTAATATCTTAAAGAGTCACATATTCTTGATGTTAAAAGTTTTTTCAAATACATTAAACTTACTACCAACATAGAACTATTCTATCCAAGTTGATAGTAATTTAGTCTAGTCATCTATTTAGATTCTGATTTTTGTGGTTGTAAGTTATATAGAAAAAACACCTTTGGAACTTGTCATTTTTCAGAAAGTCACTAGTATAATGGTGTAGTAAAAATCAAATTTTTTTTGCATTATCTACTGCTGAAGACGAATACATTGATGGGGGAAGTTGTTGTTCTCATATTTTGGGGATGAAACACACTATTCTAGATAATGGATATAAATTTATACATGTACCTATAAATTGTGATAACATAAGTACTATTAACATCTCTAAGAATCCAACATCCCATTCAAGATAAAAACATATTGATGTAAGACATTCCTTTTTGAAATATCTTTATAAAAATGGGTATATTAATTTAAAATTCATTGGCATTGAACATTAGCTTGATGATATTTTCACTAATCCATTAAATTCTGAAAGGATGAGTTACACCATACATGAATTAGGAATGGTCATCCTTGGGGGACCAGTTATCTATATTATAGTTACTATCTCATAGTTATTGTCTCTCAGTTACTATCTCTCATCTTTTTGTCTCATGTTTACTTTCTCATGTTTGATGTCTCATGTTTAATGTCTCACTAGTTATAGTCCCAGCATTTATATTCACACCATTAAGATGACACCATGACTTCTTGTTCTACTCTCAATATTGTTAATCAGACTTCAATTTTTTGAAATCATTTTCCCATATCACTATATTGCTTATTTTATTTCATTTATATCACGTTTTTTTGTGTTTTTCATCATTTGAACTCCCTAAATGATAAAACCCCATCTCTACACTTTTATCTTCACTCATTCTCTCTACTCCTAGAGCCAATATCTTTTCTCTTGAACTCCTATCCTTCCTTGAACCCACGTTGAATTCATAGGATGAAGTGTCCATCTTCATCATCACTTATAAATAATTGGTCTTCAAGGAAATAGAAAAGGGCTCTGATTACCATGCCTAAGAAATAGCTAAACCCTTGTCTTGATGAATGTACAGTCGTGCCAGAGAAAAAAATATGTGTGAAGTGTCTCCTATTACGTAAGTCGATTGTTCTAAATGTCATAGAATAACATGGATGGAAAAAGTGTTTTGAAAAATAGAAAATTCATATCTATCCAAAGATGGTTTTTCAATTTTATCAGTATGTTTAGTTCACTTTCAACTCTAAATATAATTTTGTGGTTAGAATTTGGGTGAATGGATAGAGATATATCATTTCTTCAAGGTTGTGGTCTTCCTTATTATGAATACTACATGAAATAATTTTATAGGAATATCAAAGAGGTCCTCTTACACTAAGTGATTTGTTTAGCCTATAATACACTCTAGGTAGTTTTACTAAAAAGAAAATGAAAAGAAGGAATATTTTTGATGAACTTGATTGAGAGACTAGGTTGTTGTCCAAGTTTGTTCAAAACCTAATATGTCCAAGGAAAGGATATTTTTTCACTCTTAAGCATCAATATGTGTTTTGGATGCATCTTCTGAAGAATGGCCACAAGGTTAATCTATGTCAGTACATTATCCTTCAAATATGTGAAATTATCAAGACAATACCAAAGTCAACTTCTCTTTTTTATTAAAGGTTTATCTCTGCTATATATGCTACTAGCAAAAGGTGTGTTTGGTAAGAATGAATAATTGGTTGATTATTATTATTATTTTATATCTAAGAATACATGATGATGAATGAAAATCGGTTTGAATCCATTGAATAGATCATTGATTGAAGCTAATGACTAAATTTATGAGTATTTTAATCCTATTGGGAACCCTTCAAGACCTAAAAATGTCTCTGACCCTGGTCTAGATTCATATGACCATGTGGAATATTCAGATGAAGAAATGGAAACAGATGTTCCTAGAAGATAAGGAGAAAAATATGCTAATAAAGGTGAAGAAATTATGGAATAATCTAACAAAACATTTCAAATAGTTCCCTCTAGAGAATTTCTTGTCTCTAAAGGTGATGAAGATGCTAGTAGAGAAAGTGAAACTGTGGATAAAATTAATGTTGTTGAATGAGAAGAAGAATAAAATGATGTTGTGGAAGAGCATGTTGCTACTGAGGAACAGACATAATAATCTATAGAAGAAAAGTGATTTTATCTTCTGGAAATGAATTCAGCAATATTTTCAATTATCTATAATTGTTTATGAATATGATAGAGTAGAGTGTGTGAAAACTATTCAATAGATTGAGTTTCTTAGTCCTCTAAGAGAGGAATTTGTTGTGGGGGAGAAAAACCCTAACTTGGAAATAATTCAAGTTCTAAATCTTGTTTAATCAGGTTCTATAGATATCTATTATTGGTTTAATATTTATTTTGATGTTGATGAGTTGCAAGGAATCTCAGTTCATAGATTGGATCATTAAACTATGTTTCAGCTGAAACTAGTCTCTGAAGTTGTGTGTGTTAAGGAAGAAATATCTACTAAGGATCCAAAACATGAATATATACCTTATCCTAAACCTTTTGAAGAAACTCCTTGTTATGTGATTCATGATGATTTGAAATAGATTGGTGACAATATGTTTTCTGGTTTTGAGAAGCTCATAAAGTCACAACCAGCTCCTATAACCAATCTCAGTGAAAGGGATGCATCATTTCTTTTAGAGAAAATCAAATGTAAGATCTAACCCAAGACGCTTCAAGAAATTCCTGAAGTCTGGATTGAAAATAGGCAGTTGAGTGATGAGGTGATATATTTAAGATATGTGGTTGAAGAAATGAGGAAAGACTTGCAAGTTTCTCAATCTTCCATTTCTTATCTTAGTGAAGATGATTATTATAATATCCCATATAAGGTTGTATCTATTATTCAACCCAACTTGATTGTTGTGTACGAAAAGGTGGTTAAGAACTACACCAAAATAGAAAAGAAGTTATGTAGGATGATTAGCCACTAAATGAGGATATTATTAATTTTTAATATATATAATATTCATGTGCTTTATTATTCATAAACATCACTTTAGTGTATTTTACACTTTGAACAACATTTCACATTATGATTGTAATTCTTTCTTAAAATGCACTATTATGTGGTACATTTTTTAACATCATTTAAAGTACCCAATGATTCATATGATTTTAAGGAATGTAATTATACATATTTTAAATTTATATTTTGGGAAATTGATCTACCCTTTAGTATTAACATGTTTCATTCAGGGATCAATGGATGATTCATAAAGGATGATGGAGATATTAGAGATAAATGGAAGCAATTTTAGAGAAGGAAGATTTGACACCAGCCCACTGATGAGAATGTGGGACACACATTACAAACCCAATGAAGCCCAAATTTCTTGGGATGATAAAATAGATATAGAGGAAGAAATAATTCTCCATGATCCAGTGCTAATTAGGCCTCCATTATGGTTATTTAGGCGGTCCAAGTTAGAGATAAAATTATGGGCCAGATTTTACAGCCCAGAAAAACAGTTCACTAATCTATTCATATATCCAAATCCACAAATCCAAATGGGCCCCCATTTTATAGGAAGTTATTAGAAATCTGGGGATATATTTTCTTCTTCTATGGCCCACTCTAATTAGGCACTCTATAATGTCTTCCAAGCATGTCTGTTATGTGGATGAAAGCTGGATGCCACCTCAGGTCAAGGGTGAAAAAATCAACTCTCCCTCAACTTTCCACCCACATATGGCCTACCAGAATTAATTGAGGAGACTTGGGCTATTTAAGTCTCAACCTAATCCTTCAAAAATGATTATTTAAGGAAGTGGTGGTGGAGGGGTTGAGGATATTTGAGCTTTTTTCATTTTAATGTTATGCTTCTAATTTGATGTTGTAATCGCATTCATTCAATTATAAGTCCCTTGAATTACTTTAGTTTATTTATAAAAGTTATTCATATTCTATTTTTATATTTTTCTTCTTATAACATTGATTCTTTTGTCTCAAGGTGTGAACTTGTTCATACCAAACCTTGTGAGATTATCACACAACAGTGGAGTGATTGTTTTTTTATTGTTTCTTTTTACTTCTCCATTTCCTCCCTCATGAGTCTACATTCTTCTTCCATTGAAACCATGGGATCAATGGAGGGATAAACCACTTATGGGTTGATCCAAGGGAGTACAAAGGGGTTGTATTGGATGTTATTTCTCACTCCATTAATGGATAATCACTTATTTTAAATGAGATTTTTATTTTATCACTTTAAAACTTCTTTATCCTTATTTAATTTAAGGTCACACATTTCAAGTGCTAATAAGATCCTTTACCTTGGAGTGTTCAAAACATTGATCCTTCGAATGTATAGGTGATTAGTATTATGGTGTGTAGGCATTAAACTAGTAAGTTATGGTTTTTTTTGATCTCCTAAAATGAACCCATCTCAAATAAAATAAATTGATATATTTTTAGAAGGAAAAGAATGCATCCAATCCACCCCTTTTTTTAACCAGGGTTCAACCCTTATAATAATTTGAATTCACTTAAATCTGATAGATATCCTTAAACCTATATAAAATAAACCCAAATTTGGCCACTTAATATCCAAAAACAGTCCTTAGAATGTACGTGTCCATATGTTACTTCATAGGTCTCTGAGGATTCGACAACCCAAGATAAACTACAACGACCGTTCTACCTTCTTCCCTTGGATAAATTTGAACGTGAATCAAATTTTGGCACCGTTACTAGGGACCAAAGTAAGTTACCTTAGACATTATCATCCTTTTTTTCATCCCTCTTCTCTGTTCTCACCTCCTCACTCTTATGGAAGTCAATTTTGAACAAGTCCAAACATGGGAAACCTATCCCTACTTTGATCACCCAACACCATGTGTGATGTAAAATGACCATCCTAATTTATACATGTGGGATCATTAACAACCTAATGAACCATAATGTTTTTACTCCTTTGATCCACAAAACATCCCAACATATAATGAGTTTCAATCCTCACAATGCCAATCTAAGCACCCTCTTGTGAAATTCCAAAAACTTAATTATCCACCTAGAATGAACCATATTTCCCAACCCCTTTCCCATCATGTTCAACAACCATTACTAGAACAATTGTGTCAACAAATGGAGAAAATTAATTGTGAGGTTTCATCTTTGATATTAGAATTAAAAAACATTGATACAGTTATGGGACCCATTCCCACTCATGCTATCCCTTCCTCGTCATTGATAAAAGACACTTTTCTCCCACAAACCTCTCATAAATTTATTGAAGAACCGGCCTTTGGATTTGGGATAGATTAGGAGGATCAAGTAATTTCTAAAGGGTCTTTAAATCAAGAGGAAATTAACTTTTTGGATTCAAAAGAGGAGAATTCGACATCATGGATTGACACTCCTAAGTAAAACTCCATTGATAAATTTTCAAAAACACCAACCATTGAACCATTGAGAGAAATCACAAACATTGACTCCATACCCATTCCTAAAATTGATCTTTAAAATTTTTTGTTTTAATCTTCTATTCAAAAGGAACCAATTCTGTTGAGCAATTTTTAAAATGAAATTGAGTTTGATTCAAAGTCCCAACCTATGTCTGAAAGTGTCAGCCTACCTGAACTTGAATGAAAGGACTTTCCATCCACCCTCAACTTTAAATTCATTGTGCATATCCAAAAACATCCAATTTTCACAATTTCTTATCTTGAATCCAATAAAGAGGTAATGGTTCTTAATGTCTTTCTAAAGACTAAAAAAGAAACTGGATCAACCATTTCTGATATTCCATGGATTTGGCCACTCATTATTTAACATATATTTGCACACTAATAAAATTATAAATAAAGAATCAATATCAATATAGTGTAAATGGAGAAATATGGCATCCTTAAAATGTTGAAAATTGGTATTGGGTAAGTTAGGGGGTCCATGTCAGGCTAACGACGATAAACAAAGCGCTTCATGGGAGGCAACCCATGGTTTTCAAGATTCCTATAATTTTTTTTATTTTAATCAACTTTTTATTTTAAATAGGATTAATTAATCAGTTTTATGTTTAATAAAAAAATAGACTGTTGACATGTTCTTGTATTATGTGTATGGATGGGTACGAAAGGGGAGCTCCATATTCATCTGTGTCACGTGGGGTGATCCTTGAGTAATACCTTACCCAGAAATTTAACAAGAAGACAATGTATCATCAGTTTATTTTATTTTATTTTTATGTTTCTATAGGTTAAAATAAAAATACAAAAAATAAATAAATAAAAATTTAATAATAAAAAAAGGCCACATCGTAGGTCGTGGGGCAAACCCTGTCACAACCGGCGAAGCCACGGGGAATTGAACCCGGGACCGAAGGGAGCAGAAAGAATTTCAACTTCAACAACTACGTGACATCATCCCATGATCCTCATATTTCAATTTCCTTTTTGAAATTCCCTTACCTGCCTCTACTCCTTATAAATTTTCATTTCTTAAAACATTGGGGACAGTTTTATTTTATGTTGGAGAGGAGATGAAATAAAAAATTGCTTTTGTGAAAAATGAATGATTTGAAAAAAAATGTGTAAATAGGAGGAAAATTTACTTTAACTTTGAACATGGTAATACACATTGAAAACATTGAAACTGAATATCAAATAATCTATCATGCCCCGATTCTGATTTTAATCCTTGTATAATTTCATGAGCATAGATTCTGGAAAGTGTGGCTATCCAATGTGATATTTTATTGTTTATATTTTTATCCAAATAAAAAAAGAATCATAATGCACGTCTTTTGGATAGTGGGGTATTAGTTTGAGTTCATGGGGTCCCCCAAATAAATATCATAGGGTTGATGATCATTTTAGTTTTACTATGATTATTCAATAAAAAAATTAAAAAAATAATAAATTTGCACGTAGAGTAATGAAATGACCTAATGTGTGGCTTTCAACACCTGGGGATCGTGACTATAGTTGTCTGGCCTAGAGTTTGTAATTTTATCCCTATTTTTGGTAATTTGAATGTGTTTTTGACTGAGTTAACTCGAGATGATGCGAAATTATGTGGGCTTCACTTGGTGCCCTAAGGTATTTGAGCCTGCAAGTCATCGGCAAATTCTCACTACAAGGGTTGACTCTTTTGAGTGCAATTTCAATTACCATGGAAAAATTGCAATAAAAAACAAAAAAATACCAAAAAATACAAAAAAATTACCAAAAAATTTTGAATACTCATCTTAATATTGAAATGTGATTCCACCTAGCTCTTCTATCATTTCCATCTTGAATAAATATGAACCCCCATGTCTATTGTGATGCACATCACATCCTCATACTTAATTAATATTGGAAGAAACATGGAAATGAATTTGAACAAAGGAATGGGCTTGAGATTGGGATTTTATTGTAAAAATTTCTTGTATTGAAATATTTTTATTGGTTTCATGATTGTTTGGTATAAGTGTTTTTGGTGATCATTGTGTATTAAAATGTTTTTGCAAAACCGAATTTGAATTTCATATTGTTGAGATATATTTTGCTCAGGACTAGCAAAACTCAAGTTGGGGGTGTGATTAGACACTAAATGAGGCTAATATTCATTGTTAATATATATAATATTCATGTGATTTATTATTCATAAACACCATTTTATTTCATTTTATACTTTGAACAACATTTCACATTATGATTGTAACTCCTTCTTAAAATGCACTATTATGTGGTACATTTTTTAACATCATTTAAAGTACCCAATGATTCATCTAATTTTAAGGAATGTAATTATACATATTTTAATTTTATATTTTGTGAAATTTATCTACACTTCAATATGAACATGTTTCATTCAGGTATCAATGGAGGATTCATAAAGGATGATGGAGATATTGGAGATGAATGGAACCAATTCTAGAGAAGGCAGATTGGACACCATCCCACTGATGAGAATGTTGTACCCACATTAAAAACCCAATGAAGCCCAAATTTCATGGGATTATATAATAAATATAGAGTAACAAATAATTATTTATGATCCAGTACTAATTAGGCCTCCATTCTTGTTATTTAGGCGACCCAAGTTAGAGATAAAATTCTGGGCCAGATTCTGCGGCCCAAAAACACAGTTCACTAATATATTAATATATCCTAATTACCAACTCCAAATGGGCCCCAAATTTACAGGACGTTAGTAGAAATCTGGGGATCCATTTTTGTCTTCTATAACCCACTCTAATTCTACCATCTAGAAGGTCTTACAAGTGCGTTTGTTTGGTGGATGAAAGCTGGATTCCACCTCGGGTCAATGGTGGAAAAATCAACTCTCCCTCAACTTTCCACCAACCTATGGCCTACCACAATTAATTGAGGAGACTTTGGCAATTTAATTCTCTACCTAAGGCTTCAAAAATTCCTATTTACAGAAGTGGTGGTTGAGGGGTTGAGGATCTTTGAGATTTGTTTCATTTTAATGTTATGCTGCCAATTTGATGTTGTAATCGCATTCCTTCAATTGTAAGTTACTTGAATTACCTTAGTTTCTTTATAAACGTTCTTCATCTTCTCTTTTTATATTCTTACTCTTATCACTTTTATGTCGTTTCCTCAAGGTGTGAACTTTTTTATACCAAACTTTGTGAGGTTATCACACAACGGTGGAGTGATTGTTTTTTATTGTTTCTTTTTTTACTTCTCCAATTCCTCCCTCATGAGTCTAAATTCTGCTTCCATTGAAACCATGGGATCAATGGAGGGATAACCCACTCATGGTTTGATCCAAGGGAGTATCAAGGGGCTTTATTGGATGTTATTTCTCACTCCATTAATGTATTATCACTTCTTTTAAATGATATTTTTATTTGATGACATTAAAACTTCTTCATCATTATTGAATTTAAGGTCACACATTTCAAGCTCTAATAAGACCATTTACCTTAGAGTTCTCAAAAAATTGATCCTTCAAGTGTATAGGTGATTAGTATTATGGTGTGTAGTAATTAAACTAGTAAGTGACGGTTTTGTTTGATCTTCTTAAATGAACCCATCTCAAATAAAAGAAATTGAAATATTTTTACAAGAAAAAGAATGCATCCAATCCACCACTTGTAATAACCTAGGATAAACCCTTCTCATAATTTGAATTCACATAAATATGTTATATATCCTTAAACCAATCTAAAATAAACCCAATGTTGGCCACTTAATTACTAAAAACAGTTTTTAGAATGTACGTGTCCATAGGTTACTTCTTAGGTCTCTGAGGATTCGACAACCCAAGATAAACTACAACGACCGTTCTACCTTCTCCTCTTGGGTAAATTTGAGCATGAATCATGGGCTTTTCTCTGGAACCAATAATCTAACCACTGAGTATAACGGATGTTTACAGACTATTTTAAATCAGCTTAATTCTCTCACATCAGTTTTCTATGCTTATCCATCTCAGGCCTTAGACCGTTGTAACACCCCAAGATTTCATAGTGTGTTATTTCTTTAAAATAATACAATAACTTGCACTACACACAACACCGAGTTCAAGCACACCATGACTTACCAAAAAAGCCATTCAAAAGAGGTTATGAATAGTATTAACTAAATTTTACACTTTATATAATCCTTATAATTTTAGAATCCATATTATGAGTTTCTTAGACATAATGTAAGAACAAATTCATTTTCAGTATTGCACTTTTACCAACTTTTAATAGTGAACCCATTTTAAATACAATATTTTAAACTTTTTGAGTAAAGAGGGACATCAAAAAAATTTAAAATGAAACATCCCAAGCTTCCACGATACGCTTTCCTTTGAATAATACAGTAGTGTGTGTTGTACGCAACTTCGAGTTCTAACACACACCACAACCAATCAAACTAGCCGTTATGAATAGTAATACCTACGTTTTGAAATTATATATATTTTATATTTCAAAATGGACTTCATTTTTGGATTCGGAATATCGAAATTAGCCTAAGGTGAAATTTTGGTACATTTTGGATAACTTTCATATTTTGATGAATAGTGAAAATTACTAAATTTTAATTAAAAACAACTTTTTTAATAAAAATAATTAATAGTGATAAATTATGAATTTGAGTGGTTTTAAAGTATATTTAGAATAGATTTTTACCATTTAATATAATTTTGGTCATTGGACATAATTTTACAATTAAACCGAACATAAACAAGTGTCAATCTTTTGATAGTTATTATCTCTTAAAAACACGCTTTTTGTTTTGACAGCGGGAATTAATTTTAAATTAATTTCTGCCACTTCTGTGTCTTGAATTTAGAAAAATGGATTCCATATTTGGAATCAGGATTTTCAAATTGTGTAAATAGGTAACTTTTATTTTTAGACATTTTGAATAATTATTGCGGTAAATATTTTATTTACCATTGTTAAGGGTAAATCCGGTAAATAAGGGTTAAAAATTAATATTATAATAATACTAAATTACCCTAAAACATGTCCTAGCCTTATTTGTTGATACATGTTCGACCATAGGCATCTTTGGGTCGATTTGGGGACCCCATGGTGCCACTTGTAGGTGATAGGGACACTTTATTTTAATTAAGTTAAAATGAATACAAAAATGACACAAGCATATATCTTTTAGAAAACCAATTTTTACATAGGGTTATATATGTTGGATTTTAGATTATAAATATTAATTAGAAAGATAAAAAGATTTCCTACATAGTGATATTTTATTTATAATTTTTAGACATTAAATAATTTAATTTATTTGTGACACAATGATGATGAATTAATTACTATAATAGTAAAAAATTAAACTAATTGATATTATAAATACCCAAATAAATAAAATATGAAACTTTTAATGAATTAAACTAATTTTTTAGGATAATATGATATATTAGGATTGATTTAATTGACTTTTTTCGAAGTAATAAATCTGTTATGAGTTTCACAAAAATCAACTATTGAATAGTGTCAAAATTGACATAAAAGAGTTCTTAAAACAAATATTATATTATTAATTGATATTAAATTCTGAAAAATCTAAGGTTCGGCCAAGAGACTTATATCATGATAGTTTCATAATTAATGGACCACTTGGGGGTCTCTTGGATGTATATAGTATGTTTATTAACCATATTATATAAAAATACAAAGAGACCTTGTAAAAGTGAAACTAATTAACTTAGAGTTAATACTTAAAGATAAGGTTAATATAAGTACCCAAACCAGTCTAAATTCTATTGGTTGAGTTGTTTTCGACTCATCCCCACCTTAAAAGTTAAATAATCAACTTTGGAGCCATTAGAAACCGAATAAGAATTTATTATAAACTAATATTTCTTGCTTTTCCAAAGGTGCCCCTCACCCCTCTTATAAAAGGGCACTCCTCCTTCTCTTTTCTTCACACCTTAAAAGCTGTTTGGTTCGGCCAAACTCTGCTCAAATACTCTCCCAACATCCCTCACTACAACCTATTGGCCTTAGTTTGATCATAAATCCAACCTAAGGATCCCTTTTGATCAAATCAAATGGAAGAAACCGAAGAAGAGGTAATGATTTCACCACCCTTTTTCCAAGTTCCTTTCTTCTTCCACTTCTTCTTCCTTTGTTGTTACCATTATAAAATAATAACTCCAGTATCATATATATACTGTGATGTTATTATAAATATGGTACAACCATATTCAGTATTCTATCCACCCTTTGAATAACATATCACCATACGTGCGTACGTACGGCTTACCGTCTCCACGTCGTGGTGTAATTGTTATTCAATATATTATTATTTGGATGGGTATAATAATGATGTGTAACTCATGTAAATAATAAATATAACATGTTAATGATTCTGAATATATGATATACCATCCATTTATATATTATTTTAATATCAAAAGAATGATATTGTCGCTCGTGCGTACGTACGGACTACCGTCTCCACGAACGTGATGAGATTCATTCTCCATCATATCCATTCAAGTATAATTATCATTTTCTGATTTAAAAATGATGTTTAAGTACTTGATATCATTTTGGATATGAATAATATACAACCTATCCATTACAAACATGGCTTACATAATAAAACATATAAAATAAAATGAGTAAGTTAACACCCGAAACAACGATAATACTAAGACAATATTAACAAAGCAAAGTTAAAAGATCATATATGATATCATATTAATATATATGATTCTTGTATAATTTAATAACAATTATTTCACTATTATACAGGAGGTTAACCTACCCCAACCAAGTAAAAGTACAAGGTAAGGGGTTTTCATCTCACTCCTTATTCCTGTGAGATTCATGCCATATTGCCACCATTACCTTTTGTGTGGTGTATGTACTGCCCATAATTATATTCTTTGTGTAATACACTCTAATTTATGTGTATTTACATATTCATTGTATGATACCTCTTTAATGGGTTGTATGTTTCATAAGTTACCAAATTGGTAAGGGTTATTTCACAATCTCTTCATTATCCGAGGCTATTTATACGTAATAATCTACTGGGATCTCTTTATCATCCACATCCATGTTTCTTAAAAATGTATTTCCTAACATTTTTGACTATTTACAAGAATATGGGTTAAAGTCATTTATACCCTTGTTTGACTTTTTATAAGAGGTTTATAAAGGAATCTTTCCGTCGTTTTCCAAACAATGTGCTTTTTAACCTTTTCGACAAAATTAAGGTAAGAATGTTTTTTTTAAACTTATACGGCGGGTGCGGCTATTTTCTGCCATTATAAAATCGTCGAAGCTTCCCTTACAAGCTTATAAGAATATTTTCAAATTGAATGTATTATTTTATAATTATGTTACTTTTAAAATGATTTCAAAAAAAAGAGATATTTCTCTAAAATCGTTTTGATTTCATCTATGTCAACATCCTTTGATGGATTTTAAGCTTATTTGAAGTTGATTTATTATGATACAAAACATTCCTATTTTATTGAAGGTTTTGTGATATTTTTGACTATGGATAAGTTATTCTCATGTCACTCATGGTTTTTTTTAAATTATTGACATTTTATAAGTTATTTTTAATCCAAATGTTTATGTTATATTTCAATCCTTCATTCAGATGAATGTGTTAGACAAGTATGTTCCGGGTTGGGGAACGGTAAAAGTAATCCCTCCGGTTTGGTCTCCGGTTATTAGAGGAACTCCGGTTTGGTCTTCGGTTATTATAGGCACTCCGGGTTGGTGTCCGGTTATTAGAGGCACTCCGGGTTGGTTTCCGGTTATTAGAGGCACTCCGGGTTGGGTTCCGGTTACAGTTAGCCCCAAGGTCTTGGGACGAGGCCTTGATAAAGAAATTAAAGTTCAGAATTATGCATTCCGACATTATGAATGTGGTTATTGATATTGCATGTGATTATTCGATTAGTAGAATATCCATGTGAATAAGTAAATGGAATTATTTCATTTTACTTTTTCCATACTATGTTGAAGTTCAAGTTTAAAAGGCTTTTGTTTTAGTAATGCATTGCCTTAAATGTTTATGCTTATTTTTGAATGTTCCACTATATTGTTATCCTTACTGGGCATTTGAGCTCACCCCTTTTCTATGTTTTATTTTTCCCAGGATGTGAAGAAGTATGTTATGAATGACCTACAGGGATATTATGAGGGGATAATAGTGTGGACTATGGAGACATTATGTTGTCGTAGTAGTTTTTCACTTTATGATGTAATGTAAAAATTATGAATATATCTAGTGTTTCCAAGGCTACTAAACCAATTGGTCTTTCGAGATTTGATCTTTCTTGTGATCATGCCAATGTTATGTAATAATGCACCGACTCTGGGTAACTAGGGTCGGGGCGTTATAGTTGGTATCAGAGGAAGTTTAGTACAAACCTTGGAAGCTAGATTTAGATAAACTCTGATTAGAGCACATTGATTTAAGATGGACTTTGAGGATTACTTCCTAGAATTTTGGTATTGTAGAGATTTTGTGAGTTTTCTGAGCAATACATCCATGTCTGGATACGAGCAGGTAGAGGTGGCTCTGGCACAGATGTACCTAGGGGTAAAACCCGAAAACATCGCTTTGAGCTAGACTCGAACGGGAACTGGTGCACGACAACGGGCCTTGTTGCACTCTTGGTTACAACACTCTCGGGGGATATGCTTAGGATAATTCTCATTTTCTTTAAAAACCATTATGAAGGGTTTATGTGGATTTACATCCTCAAAGGAGAAATTTATATGATTATGGATTATATCCATAAAATATTTAATTTATGTTATGTGTCTTACAAGTTTGGGATTAGGTATTGTTATTCATAAACTAATCTAGTGTATGCCATTGTTTAGAAATGGCGCCCAGTAGAAGGAATGAGAACTCCAGCAATGCACATGATCCAAAGAGAAAGAAGGATCATATCTTTCATGGCCTTAAGCCAGAATTTATAAGAGAAATAATCTCCCATTTATTATCATCATATGAAGAAATAATATCATGTGTTGATAAGATAAGTAAAGAGTTTACTGAGTCCTATGGATTTGAAGGGAAGCAAGAGAAGAAAAGGATGGAAGAGAGAAAGATGGATAAAGGGAAAAGGGAAAAGAAGAATTTTCCCATATGTGGTAACTGTGGAAAGAAACACCCTGGAACTTTCCTGAAAGGAATGGGAGTTTGTTATAAGTGTGGAGGAAAAGGGCACAAAGTATGTGACTGAAAGGGTAAGAAAATGGTTTCAAATGTACAATGCTTCATTTGCAAGGAGTTTGGACACTACGCGAACCTATGTCCCAATCATTAGAATATGCCTCAAATGATGCTATTGGATAATAATCAAGTTATGATTCTACCACAGATGAAGAGGAATGATTAGAGTTCTTATGTTGATTATGTCAATTGAGTGTTGTATCAACAATGTACTTGTTATAATAATTATGGAGTATATACGGATTGTACTGCAGTACAATTTCATTGAGGACTTGAGATTGTGTGGAAAAAAGAAAAGTGACTCAATAGCAGGTTAAATTTTTGGAAAATATATGGTTGAGAGAATGATAAACCATAATATGGTTCTAATACCGAGGTTGTGATTTTAGAATAATACATGATTGATTTGGAAAAATTATATTGGATATTCTTGACTACCTTGAAACTAATTAATGATTTGTATATTCCATCATTGTTGGGGTTTAAAACATTTTTGGATTGATGAAGTATATCCAACATTCTATATAGAATAAGGGAGCATGAATGTAATCAATATGGATTATGGTAATTCCGGATGTTTCAGTGTTTTAAAAGAATACATGATGACGGTATTCATATGCTATTACGTGGTAAAAAGGATCTACATTATGTTTAACTTCCTTAAAAATGTTGGACTGTGAGTTTGGTCAGAATTATTTTGGATAAATTCTAGTTTGAGATTAATTTTGGATTGCCATAAAAGGACAACCCGGAGGTCGGGCGGCAACCCGTCGCGTCCGGCAAGGCCGCGAGACTTGAACCTGCAACCGAAGGGCGACAAGGGTGTATCACCTACCACTAGCCCAAGAGATGTCCTGGATTAAATAATGTAGTTTTTATTAAAAGATCTGGTAGATAAATTATAAATTCTTTTATTTTGGAACCCTGTACGAATAGTATAAATAGAATTCTTTTTTACGTTCTATTATCTTTTAAAGTGAAATATGAGTTTGTGGTAGAAATTTATATATCCTTATGATCTTAGCCAATCTCATAAATAAATTCCTCAACATTAAGAAAAGGAACTTAGAACAAAAATTTTGTCCTAGATGGTACCTTAAATCATCACTAATTTATGGCTTCGTGATTGTTGGCCTTTTCATAGCCATGTTCTCTACCACTCTCCATCAGATAATTGATGGTTAGATTTCTCTCCCATGTCTATATTTTCCTACATGGAACCCTAGTATGTGTTATTTTCGGTAATCTTCATACTTTCCACTCCTTATTTTAAATAGAGGCATCATTAATTCATTTTTCGATGTGGGATTTCAACTAAGATATTTTGAAACGTCAAAAATGTGTTATCCTAATACCATGTATTTTGTTGAACCGATGGTATTTCAAATCATCATAGATTGATGAGTTTAAGGACCTCAATTTTATACTTGTTTGGGATTGATGACCTCAATCACTACCTATAAATATTTATGTTTTTCCTCCAATTATATGTCTCTAATTTCCACCAATGTTCTCCTAATCGAGATCATAATTTGGTGGTGACCCTTTCATTTCTCTTTTCCTCATATTAAGACTAAATTTTAGTAACCCAATTTCCAATGTGGGTTTTCTCACAAAGATATTTTTTATTTTCAACCTTTTATTTTCGAAGAACAATTTCAAATTGCGAGGATGCAATTTATTGAAGGAGGGGAGAATGTAACACCCCAAGATTTCATAATGTGTTATTTCTTTAAAATAATAAAATAACTTGCACTACACGCAACACCGAGTTCAAGCACACCATGACTTACCAAACAAGCCGTTCAAAAGAGTTTATGAATAGTATTAACAAAATTTTAAACTTTATATAATCCTTATAATTTTAGAATCCATATTATGAGTTTCGTAGACATAATGTAAGAACAAATTCATTTTCAGTATTGCACTTTTACCAACTTTTAATAGTGAACCCATTTTAAATACAATATTTTAAACTTTTTGAGTAAAGGGGGATATCAAAAAAATTTAAAATGAAACATCCCAAGCTTCCACGGTACGCTTTTCTTTGAATAATATAGTAGTGTGTGTTGTACGCAACTTCGAGTTCTAACACACACCACAACCAATTAAACTAGCCGTTATGAATAGTAATACCTACGTTTTGAAATTATATATATTTTATATTTCAAAATGGACTTCATTTTTGGATTTGGAATATCAAAATTAGCCTAAGGTGAAATTTTGGTACATTTCGGATAACTTTCATATTTTGATGAATAGTGAAAATTACTAAATTTTAATTAAAAACAACTTTTTTAATCAAAATAATTAATAGTGATAAATTATGAATTTGAGTGGTTTTAAAGTATATTTAGAATATATTTTTACCATTTAATATAATTTTGGTCATTGGACATAATTTTACAATTAAACCGAACATAAACAAGTGTCAATCTTTTGATAGTTATTATCTCTTAAAAACACGCTTTTTGTTTTGACAGCGGGAATTAATTTTAACTTAATTTCTACCACTTCTGTGTTTTGAATTTAGAAAAATGGATTCCATATTTGGAATCAGGATTTTCAAATTGTGTAAATAGGTAAATTTTATTTTTAGACATTTTGAATAATTACTGCGGTAAATATTTTATTTACTATGGTTAAGGGTAAATCCGGTAAATAAGGGTTACAAATTAATATTATAATAATACTAAATTACCCTAAAACGTGTCCTAGACTTATTGGTTGATACATGTTCGACCATAGGCATCTTTGGGTCGATTTGGGGACCCCATGGTGCCACTTGTAGGTGATAGGGACACTTTATTTTAATTAAGTTAAAATGAATACAAAAATGACACAAGCATATATCATTTAGAAAAACAATTTTTACATAGGGTTATATATGTTGGATTTTAGATTATAAATATTCATTAGAAAGATAACAAGATTTCCTACATAGTGATATTTTATTTATAATTTTTAGACATTAAATAATTTAATTTATTTGTGACACAATGATGATGAATTAATTACTATAATAGTAAAAAATTAAAATAATTGATATTATAAATACCCAAATAAATAAAATATGAACCTTTTAATGAATTAAACTAATTTTCTAGGATAATATGATATATTAGGATTGATTTAATTGACGTTTTTCGAAGTAATCAATCTGTTATGAGTTTCACAAAAATCAACTATTGAATAGTGTCAAAATTGACATAAAAGAGTTCTTAAAACAAATATTATATTATTAATTGATATTAAATTCCTAAAAATCTAAGGTTCTGCCAAGAGACTTATATAATGATAGGTTCATCATTAATGGACCACTTGGGGGTCTCTTGGATGTATATAGTAAGTTTATTAACCATATTATATAAAAATACAAAGAGACGTTGTAAAAGTGAAACTAATTAACTTAGAGTTAATACTTAAAGATAAGGTTAATATAAGTACCCAAACCAGTATAAATTCTATTTCTTGAGTTCTTATCGACCCATACCCACCTTAAAATTTAAATAATCAACTTTGGAGCCATTAGAAACCGAATAAGAATTTATTATAAATTAATATTTCTAGCTTTTCCAAAGGTGCCCCTCACCCCTCTTATAAAAGGGCACTCCTCCTTCTCTTTTCTTCACACCTTAAAATCCTTTTGGTTCGGCCAAAATCTTCCCAAATACTCTCCCAACTTCCCTCACTAAAACCTATAGGCCTTAGTTTGATCAGAAAGCCAACCTAAGGAGCCCTTTTGATCAAATCAAATGGAAGAAACCGAAGAAGAGGTAATGATTTCACCACCCTTTTTCCAAGTTCCTTTCTTCTTCCACTTCTTCTTCCTTTGTTGTTACCATTATAAAATAATAACTCAAGTATAATATATATACTGTGATGTTATTATAAATATGGTACAACCATATTCAGTATTCTATCCACCCTTTGAATAACATGTCACCATACGTGCGTACGTACGGCTTACCGTCTCCACGTCGTGGTGTAATTGTTATTCAATATATTATTATTTGGATGGGTATAATAATGATGTGTAACTCATGTAAATAATAAATATAACATGTTAATGATTCTGCATATATGATATACCATCCATTTATATGTTATTTTAATATCAAAAGAATGAAATTGTCGCTCGTGCGTACGTACGGACTACCGTCTCCACGAACGCGATGAGATTCATTCTCCATCATATCCATTCAAATATAATTATCATTTGCTGATTTAAAAATGATGTTTAAGGACTTGATATCATTCTGGATATGAATAATATACAACCTATCCATTACAAACATGGCTTACGTAATAAAACATATAAAAGAAAACGAGTAAGTTAACACCCGAAAAAACGATAATACTAAGACATTATTAACAAAGCAAAGTTAAAAGATCATATATGATATCATATTAATATATATGATTCTTGTATAATTTAATAACAATTATTTCACTATTATACAGGAGTTTAACCTACCCCAACCAAGTAAAAGTACAAGGTAAGGGGTTTTCATCTCACTCCTTATTCCCGTGAGATTCATGCCATATTGCCACCATTACCTTTTGTGTGGTGTATGTACTGCCCATAATTATATTCTTTGTGTAATAAACTCTAATTTATGTGTATTTACATATTCATTGTATGATACCTCTTTCATGGGTTGTATGTTTCATAAGTTACGAAATTGGTAAGGGTTATTTCACAATCTCTTCATTATCTGGGGCTGTTTATACGTAATAATCTACTGGGATCTCTTTATCATCCACATCCATGTTTCTTAAAAATGTATTTCAAAACATTTTTGACTATTTACAAGATTATGGGTTAAAGTAATTTATACCCTTGTTTGACTTTTTATAAGAGGTTTATAAAGGAATATTTCCGTCGTTTTCCAAACAAGGTGCTTTTTAACCTTTTCGACAAAATTAAGGTAAGAATGTTTTTCCTAAACTTATACGGCGGGTGCGGCTATTTTCCACCGTTATAAAATCGTCGAAGCTTCCCTTACAAGCTTAAATAATATTTTCAAATTGAATGTATTATTTTATAATTATGTTAATTTTAAAATTATTTAAAAAAAAGAGATATTTCTCTAAAATAGTTTTGATTTCATCTATGTCAACATCCTTTGATGGATTTTAAGCTTATTTGAAGTTGATTTATTATGATACAAAACATTCCTATTTTATTGAAGGTTTTGTGATATTTTTGACTATGGATAAGTTATTCTTATGTCACTCATGGTTTTTGTTTAAATTATTGACATTTTATAAGTTATTTTTAATCCAAATGTTTATGTTATATTTCAATCTTTCATTCAGATGAATGTGTTAGACAAGTATGTTCCGGGTTGGGGACAGGTAAAATTAAGCCCTCCGGTTTGGTCTCCAGTTATTAGAGGAACTCCGGTTTGGTCTCCGGTTATTAGAGGCACTCCGGGTTGGTGTCCGGTTATTAGAGGCACTCCGGGATGGTGTCCGGTTATTAGAGGCACTCCGGGTTGGGTTCCGGTTACAGTTAGCCCCAAGGTCTTGGGAGGAGGCCTTGAAAAGGAAATTAAAGTTCAGCATTATGCATTCCGACATTATGAATGTGGTTATTGATATTGCATGTGATTATTCGATTAGTATAATATCCATGTGAATAAGTAAATGGCATTATTTCATTTTACTTTTGACATACTATGTTGAAGTTCACGTTTAAAAGGCTTTTTTTTCAGTAATGCATTGCCTTAAATGTTTATGCTTATTTTTGAATGTTCCGCTATATTGTTATCCTTACTGGGCATTTGAGCTCACCCCTTTTCTATGTTTTATTTTTTCCAGGATGTGAAGAAGTGAGTTATGAATGACCTGCAGGGATATTATGAGGGGATAATAGTGTGGACTATGGAGACATTATGTTGTCATTGTAGTTTTTCACTTTATGATGTAATGTAAAACTTATGAATATATCTAGTGTTTCCAAGGCTACTAAACCAATCGGTCTTTCGAGACTTGATCTTTCTTGTGATCATGCCAATGTTATGTAATAATGCACCGAATCTGGGTAACTAGGGTCGGGGCGTTACAGTTGGTATTAGAGGAAGTTTAGTACAAACCTTGGAAGCTAGATTTAGATAAACTCTGATTAGAGCACATAGATTTAAGATGGACTTTGAGGATTAGTATAGAAGAACTTCCTAGAATTTTGGTATTGTATAGATTTTGTGAGTTTTATGAGAAATACATCCATGTCTAGATACGAGCAGGTAGAGGCGGCTCTGGCACAAATATACCGAGGGGTAAAACCCGAAAACACCGCTTTGAGCTAGACTCGAACAGGAACTGGTACACGACAACGGGCCTTGTTGAACTCTTGGTTACGACACTCTCAGGGGATATTCTTAGGATAATTCTCATTTTCTTTACAAACCATTATGAAGGGTTTATGTGGATTTACTTCCTCAAAGGAGAAATTTATATGATTATGGATTATATCCATAAACTATTTAATTTATGTTATGTGTCTTACAAGTTTGGGATTAGGTATTGTTATTCATAAACTAATCTAGTGTATGCCATTGTTTAGAAATGGCACCCAATAGAAGGAATGAGAACTCCAGCAATGCACATGATCCAAAGAGAAAGAAGGATCATATCTTTCATGGCCTTAAGCCAGAATTTGTAAGAGAAATAATCTCCCATTTATTATCATCATATGAAGAAATAATATCATGTGTTGATAAGATAAGTAAAGAGTTTACTGAGTCCTATGGATTTGAAGGGAAGCAAGAGAAGAAAAGGATGGAAGAGAGAAATATGGATAAAGGGAAGAGGGAAAAGAAGAATTTTCCCATATGTGATAACTGTGGAAAGAAACACCCTGGAACTTTCCTGAAAGGAATGTGAGTTTGTTATAAGTGTGGAGGAAAAGGGCACAAAGTACGTGACTGCAAGGGTAAGAAAATGGTTTCAAATGTACAATGCTTCATTTGCAAGGAGTTTGGACACTACGCGAACCTATGTCCCAATCATCAGACTATGCTGCAAATGATGCTATTGGATAATAATCAAGTTATGATTCTACCACAGATGAAGAGGAATGATTAGAGTTCTTATGTTGATTATGTCAATTGAGTGTTGTATCAACAATGTACTTGTTATAATAATTATGGAGTATATAAGGATTGTACTGCAGTACTATTTCATTGAGGACTTGAGATTGTGTGGAAAAAAGAAAAGTGACTCAATAGCAGGTTAAATTTTTGGAAAATATATGGTTGAGAGAATGATAAACCATAATATGGTTCTGATACCGAGGTAGTGATTTTAGAATAATACATGATTGATTTGGAAAAATTATATTGGATATTCTTGACTACCTTGAAACTAATTAATGATTTGTATATTCCATCATTGTTGGGGTTTAAAACATTTTTGGATTGATGAAGTATATTCATCATTCTATATAGAATAAGGGAGCATGAATGTAATCAATATGGATTATGGTAATTCAGGATGTTTCAGTGTTTTAAAAGAATACATGATGAAGGTATTCATATGCTATTACGTGGTAAAAAGGATCTACATTATGTTTAACTTCCTTAAAAATGTTGGACTGTGAGTTTGGTCAGAAGTATTTTGGATAAATTCTAGTTTGAGATTAATTTTGGATTGCCATAAAAGGACAACCCGGAGGTCGGGCGGCAACCTGTCGCGTCCGGCAAGGCCGCGAGACTTGAACCCGCAACCGAAGGGCGACAAGGGTGTATCACCTACCACTGGCCCAAGAGATGTCCTGGATTAAATAATGTAGTTTTTATTAAAAGATCTGGTAGATAAATTATAAATTCTTTTATTTTGGAACCCTGTACGAATAATATAAATAGAATTCTTTTTTACGTTCTATTATCTTTTAAAGTGAAATATGAGTTTGTGGTAGAAATTTATATATCCTTATGATCTTATCCAATCTCATAAATAAATTCCTCAACATTAATAAAAGGAACTTAGAACAAAAATTTTGTCCTAGATGGTACCTTAAATCATCACTAATTTATGGCTTCGTGATTGTTGGCCTTTTCATAGCCATGTTCTCTACCACTCTCCATCAGATAATTGATGGTTAGATTTCTCTTCCATGTTTATATTTTCCTACATGGAACCCTAGTATGTGTTATTTTCGGTAATCTTCATACTTTCCACTCCTTATTTTAAATAGAGGCCTCATTAATTCATTTTTCGATGTGGGATTTCAACTAAGATATTTTGAAACATCAAAAATGTGTTATCCTAATACCATGTGTTTTGTTGAACCGATGGTATTTCAAATCATCATAGATTGATGAGTTTAAGGACCTCAATTTTATACTTGTTTGGAATTGATGACCTCAATCACTACCTATAAATATTTATGTTTTTCCTCCAATTATATGTCTCTAATTGCCACCAATGTTCTCCTAATCGAGATCATAATTTGGTGGTGACCCTTTCATTTCTCTTTTCCTCATATTAAGACTAAATTTTAGTAACCCAATTTCCGATGTGGGTTTTCTCACAAAGATATTTTTTATTTTCAACCTTTTATTTTCGAAGAACAATTTCAAATTGCGAGGACGCAATTTATTGAAGGAGGGGAGAATGTAACACCCCAAGATTTCATAGTGTGTTATTTCTTTAAAATAATACAATAACTTGCACTACACGCAACACCGAGTTCAAGCACACCATGACTTACCAAACAAGCCATTCAAAAGAGTTTATGAATAGTATTAACTAAATTTTAAACTTTATATAATCCTTATAATTTTAGAATCCGTATTATGAGTTTCTTAGACATAATGTAAGAACAAATTCATTTTCAGTATTGCACTTTTACCAACTTTTAATAGTGAACCCATTTTAAATACAATATTTTAAACTTTTAGAGTAAAGGGGGGCATCAAAAAAATTTAAAATGAAACAACCCAAGCTTCCACGGTACTCTTTCCTTTAAATAATATAGTAGTGTGTCTTGTACGCAACTTCGAGTTCTAACACACACCACAACCAATCAAACTAGCCGTTATGAATAGTAATACCTACGTTTTGAAATTATATATATTTTATATTTCAAAATGGACTTCATTTTTGGACTCGGAATATCGAAATTAGCCTCAGGTGAAATTTTGGTACATTTCGGATAACTTTCATGTTTTGATGAATAGTGAAAATTACTAAATTTTAATTAAAAACAACTTTTTTAATCAAAATAATTAATAGTGATAAATTATGAATTTGAGTGGTATTAAAGTATATTTAGAATATATTTTTACCATTTAATATAATTTTGGTCATTGGACATAATTTTACAATTAAACCGAACATAAACAAGTGTCAATCTTTTGATAGTTATTATCTCTTAAAAACACGCTTTTGGTTTTGACAGCGGGAATTAATTTTAAATTAATTTCTGCAACTTCTCTGTTTTGAATTTAGAAAAATGGATTCCATATTTGGAATCAGGATTTTCAAATTGTGTAAATAGGTAAATTTTATTTTTAGACCTTTTGAATAATTACTGCGGTAAATATTTTATTTACTATGGTTAAGGGTAAATCCGGTAAATAAGGGTTAAAAATTAATATTATAATAATACTAAATTACCCTAAAACGTGTCCTAGCCTTATTGGTTGATACATGTTCGACCATAGGCATCTTTGGGTCGATTTGGGGACCCCATGGTGCCACTTGTAGGTGATAGGGACACTTTATTTTAATTAAGTTAAAATGAATACAAAAATGACACAAGCATATATCTTTTAGCAAAACAATTTTTACATATGGTTATATATGTTGGATTTTAGATTATAAATATTCATTAGAAATATAACAAGATTTCCTACATAGTGATATTTTATTTATAATTTTTAGACATTAAATAATTTAATTTATTTGTGACATAATGATGATGAATTAATTACTATAATAGTAAAAAATTAAAATAATTGTTATTATAAATACCCAAATAAATAAAATATGAAACTTTTAGTGAATTAAACTAATTTTCTAGGATAATATGATATATTAGGATTGATTTAATTGACTTTGTTTGAAGTAATCAATCTGTTATGAGTTTCACAAAAATCAACTATTGAATAGTGTCAAAATTGACATAAAAGAGTTCTTAAAACAAATATTATATTATTAATTGATATTAAATTCCTAAAAATCTAAGGTTCTGCCAAGAGACTTATATCATGATAGTTTCATCATTAATGGACCACTTGGGGGTCTCTTGGATGTATATAGTAAGTTTATTAACCATATTATATAAAAATACAAAGAGACATTGTAAAAGTGAAACTAATTAACTTAGAGTTAATACTTAAAGTAAAGGTTAATATAAGTACCCAAACCAGTCTAAATTATATTGGTTGAGTTGTTCTCGACCCATCCCCACCTTAAAATTTAAATAATAAACTTTGGAGCCATTAGAAACCGAATAAGAATTTATTATAAATTAATATTTCTAGCTTTTCCAAAGGTGCCCCTCACCCCTCTTATAAAAGGGTACTCCTCCTTATCTTTTCTTCACACCTTAAAAGCCTTTTGGTTCGGACAAACTCTTCCCAAGTACTCTCCCAAATTCCCTCACTACAACCTTTATGCCTTAGTTTGATCAGAAATCCAACCTAAGGAGCCCTTTTGATCAAATCAAATGGAAGAAACTGAAGAAGAGGTAATGATTTCACCACCCTTTTTCCAAGTTCCTTTCTTCTTCCACTTCTTCTTCCTTTGTTGTTACCATTATAAAATAATAACTCCAGTATCATATATATACTGTGATGTTATTATAAATATGGTACAACCATATTCAGTATTCTATCCACCCTTTGAATAACATGTCACCATACGTGTGTACGTACGGCTTACCGTCTCCACGTCATAGTGTAATTGTTATTCAATATATTATTATTTGGATGGGTATAATAATGATGTGTAACTCATGTAAATAATAAATATAACATGTTAATGATTCTTCATATATGATATACCATCCATTTATATATTATTTTAATATCAAAAGAATGATATTGTCGCTCGTGCGTACGTACGGACTACCGTCTCCATGAACGCGATGAGATTCATTCTCCATCATATCCATTCAAGTATAATTATCATTTTCTGATTTAAAAATGATTTTTAAGTACTTGATATCATTTTGGATATGAATAATATACAACCTATCCATTACAAACATGGCTTACGTAATAAAATATATAAAAGAAAACGAGTAAGTTAACACCCAAAACAACGATAATATTAAGACATTATTATCAAAGAAAAGTTAAAAGATCATATATGATATCATATTAATATATATTATTCTTGTATAATTTAATAACAATTATTTCACTATTATACAGGAGGTTAACCTACTCCAACCAAGTAAAAGTACAAGGTAAGGGGTTTTCATCTCACTCCTTATTCCCGTGAGATTCATGCCATATTGCCACCATTACCTTTTGTGTGGTGTATGTACTGCCCATAATTATATTCTTTGTGTAATACACTCTAATTTATGTGTATTTACATATTCATTGTATGATACCTATTTCATGGGTTGTATGTCTCATAGGTTACCAAATTTTTAAGGGTTATTTCACAATCTCTTCATTATCTGAGGCTGTTTATACGTAATAATCTACTAGGATCTCTTTATCATCCACATCCATGTTTCTTAAAAATGTATTTCAAAACATTTTTGACTATTTACAAGAATATGGGTTAAAGTCATTTATACCCTTGTTTGACTTTTTATAAGAGGTTTATAAGGGAATCTTTCCTTCGTTTTCCAAACAAGGTGCTTTTTAACCTTTTCGACAAAATTAAGGTAAAAATGTTTTTCTTAAACTTATACGGCGGGTGCGGCTATTTTCCGCCGTTATAAAATCGTCGAAGCTTCCCTTACAAGATTATAAGAATATTTTCAAATTGAATGTATTATTTTATAATTATGTTACTTTTAAAATTATTTCAAAAAAAGAGATATTTCTCTAAAATAGTTTTGATTTCATCAATGTCAACATCCTTTGATGGATTTTAAGCTTATTTGAAGTTGATTTATTATGATACAAAACATTCCTATTTTATTGAAGGTTTTGTGATATTTTTGACTATGGATAAGTTATTCTTATGTCACTCATGGTTTTTGTTTAAAGTATTGAAATTTTATAAGTTATTTTTAATCCAAATGTTTATGTTATATTTCAATATTTCTTTCAGTTGAATGTGTTAGACAAGTATGTTCCAGGTTGGGGACCGGTAAAAGTAAGCCCTCCGGTTTGGTCTCCAGTTATTAGAGGAACTCCGGTTTGGTCTCCGGTTATTAGAGGCACTCCGGGTTGGTGTCCGGTTATTAGAGGCACTCCGGGATGGTGTCCGGTTATTAGAGGCACTCCGGGTTGGGTTCTGGTTACAGTTAGCCCCAAGGTCTTGGGACGAGGCCTTGACAAAGAAATTAAAGTTCAGCATTATGCATTCTGACATTATGAATGTGGTTATTGATATTGCATGTGATTATTCGATTAGTAGAATATCCATGTGAATAAGTAAATGGCATTATTTCATTTTACTTTTGTCATACTATGTTGAAGTTCAAGTTTAAAAGGCTTTTGTTTTAGTAATGCATTGCCTTAAATGTTTATGCTTATTTTTGAATGTTCCTCTATATTGTTATCCTTACTGGGCATTTGAGCTCACCCCTTTTCTATGTTTTATTTTTCCCAGGATGTGAAGAAGTAAGTTATGAATGACCTGCAGGGATATTATGAGGGGATAATAGTGTGGACTATGGAGACATTATGTTGTCGTAGTAGTTTTTCACTTTATGATGTAATGTAAAACTTATGAATATATCTAGTGTTTCCAAGGCTACTAAACCAATCGGTCTTTCGAGATTTGATCTTTCTTGTGATCATGCCAATGTTATGTAATAATGCACCGACTCTGGGTAACTAGGGTCGGGGCGTTACAGTTGGTATCAGAGGAAGTTCAGTACAAACCTTGGAAGCTAGATTTAGATAAACTCTGATTAGAGCACATAGATTTAAGATGGAATTTGAGGATTAGTATAGAAGAACTTCCTAGAATTTTGGTATTGTAGAGATTTTGTGAGTTTTCTGAGCAATACATCCATGTCTGGATACGAGCAGGTAGAGGCGGCTCTGGCACAGATGTACCTAGGGGTAAAACCTGAAAACACCTCTTTAAGCTAGACTTGAACGGGAACTGGTGCACGACAACGGGCCTTGCTGCACTCTTGGTTACGACACTCCCGGGGTATATGCTTAGGATAATTCTCATTTTCTTTACAAACCATTATGAAGGGTTTATGTGGATTTACTTCCTCAAAGGAGAAATTTATATGATTATGGATTATATCCATAAACTATTTAATTTATGTTATGTGTCTTACAAGTTTGGGATTAGGTATTGTTATTCATAAAATAATCTAGTGTATGCCATTGTTTAGAAATGGCGCCCAGTAGAAGGAATGATAACTCCAGCAATGCACATGATCCAAAGAGAAAGAAGGGTCATATCGTTTATGGCCTTAAGAGAGAATTTATAAGAGAAATAATCTCCCATTTATTATCATCATATGAAGAAATAATATCATGTGTTGATAAGATAAGTAAAGAGTTTACTGAGTCCTATGGATTTGAAGGGAAGCAAGAGAAGAAAATGATGGAAGAGAGAAAGATGGATAAAGGGAAGAGGGAAAAGAAGAATTTTCCCATATGTGATAACTATGGAAAGAAACACCCTGGAAATTTCCTGAAAGGAATGGGAGTTTGTTATAAGTGTGGAGGAAAAGGGCACAAAGTACGTGACTGCAAGGGTAAGAAAATGGTTTCAAATGTACAATGCTTAATTTTCAAGGAGTTTGGACACTACGCGAACCTATGTCCCAATCATCAGACTATGTCGCAAATGATGCTATTAGATAATAATCAAGTTATGATTCTACAACAGATGAAGAGGAATGATTAGAGTTCTTATGTTGATTATGTCAATTGAGTGTTGTATCAAAAATGTACTTGTTATAATAATTATGGAGTATATAAGGATTGTACTGTAGTACTATTTCATTAAGGACTTGAGATTGTGTGGAACAATGAAAAGTGACTCAATAGCAGGTTAAATTTTTGGAAAATATATGGTTGAGAGAATGATAAACCATAATATGGTTCTGATACCGAGGTAGTGATTTTAGAATAATACATTATTGATTTGGATAAATTATATTGGATATTCTTGACTACCTTGAAACTAATTAATGATTTGTATATTCCATCATTGTTGGGGTTTAAAAAATTTTTGGATTGATGAAGTATATCCATCATTCTATATGAAATAAGGGAGCATGAATGTAATCAATATAGATTATGGTAATTCAGGATGTTTCAGTGTTTTAAAAGAATACATGATGAAGGTATTCATATGCTATTACGTGGTAAAAAGGATCTACATTATGTTTAACTTCCTTAAAAATGTTGGACTGTGAGTTTGGTCAGAAGTATTTTGGATAAATTCTAGTTTGAGATTAATTTTCGATTGCCATAAAAGGACAACCCGGAGGTCGGGCGGCAACCCGTCGCGTCCGGCAAGGCCACGAGACTCGAACCCGCAACCGAAGGGCGAAATGGGTGTATCACCTACCACTGGCCCAAGAGATGTCCTGGATTAAATAATGTAGTTTTTATTAAAAGATCTGGTAGATAAATTATAAATTCGTTTATTTTGGAACACTGTACGAATAGTATAAATAGAATTCTTTTTTACGTTCTATTATCTTTTAGAGTGAAATATGAGTTTGTGGTAGAAATTTATATATCCTTATGATATTAGCCAATCTCATAAATAAATTCCTCAACATTAAGAAAAGGAACTTAGAACAAAAATGTTGTCCTAGATGGTACCTTAAATCATCACTAATTTATGGCTTCGGGATTGTTGGCCTTTTCATAGCCATGTTCTCTACCACTCTCCATCAGATAATTGATGGTTAGATTTCTCTTCCATATCCATATTTTCCTACATGGAACCCTAGTATGTGTTATTTTCGGTAATCTTCATACTTTCCACTCTTTATTTTAAATAGAGGCCTCATTAATTCATTTTTCGATGTGGGATTTCAACTAAGATATTTTGAAACGTCAAAAATGTGTTATCCTAATACCCTGTGTTTTGTTGAACCGATGGTATTTCAAATCATCATAGATTGATGAGTTTAAGGACCTCAATTTTATACTTGTTTATGATTGATGACCTCAATCACTACCTATAAATATTTACGTTTTTCCTCCAATTATATGTCTCTAATTTCCACCAATGTTCTCCTAATCGAGATCATAATTTGTTGGTGACCCTTTCATTTCTCTTTTCCTCATATTAAGACTAAATTTTAGTAACCCAATTTCTAATGTGGGTTTTCTCACAAAGATATTTTTTATTTTCAACCTTTTATTTTCGAAGAACAATTTCAAATTGCGAGGACGCAATTTATTGAAGGAGGGGAGAATGTAACACCCCAAGATTTCATAGTGTGTTATTTCTTTAAAATAATACAATAACTTGCACTACATGCAACACCGAGTTCAAGCACACCATGACTTACCAAACAAGCCGTTCAAAAGAGGTTATGAATAGTATTAACTAAATTTTAAACTTTATATAATCCTTATAATTTTAGAATCCATATTATGAGTTTCTTAGACATAATGTAAGAACAAATTCATTTTCAGTATTGCACTTTTACCAACTTTTAATAGTGAAACCATTTTAAATACAATATTTTAATCTTTTTGAGTAAAGGGGGACATCAAAAAAAATTAAAATGAAACATCCCAAGCTTCCACGGTATGCTTTCCTTTGAATAATACAGTAGTGTGTGTTGTACGCAACTTCGAGTTCTAACACACACCACAACCACTCAAACTAGCCGTTATGAATACTAATACCTACTTTTTGAAATTATATATATATTATATTTCAAAATGGACTTCATTTTTGGATTCGTAATATCGAAATTAGCCTAAGGTGAAATTTGGGTACATTTCGGATAACTTTCATATTTTGATGAATAGTGAAAATTACTAAATTGTAATTAAAAACAACTTTTTTAATCAAAATAATTAATAGTGATAAATTATGAATTTGAGTGGTTTTAAAGTATATTTAGAATATATTTTTACCATTTAATATAATTTTGGTCATTGGACATAATTTTACAATTAAACCGAACATAAACAAGTGTCAATCTTTTGATAGTTATTATCTCTTAAAAACACGCTTTTTGTTTTGACAGCGAGAATTAATTTGAAATTAATTTCTGCCACTTCTGTGTTTTGAATTTAGAAAAATGGATTCCATATTTGGAATCAGGATTTTAAAATTTTGTAAATAGGTAACTTTTATTTTTAGGCATTTTGAATAATTACTGCGGTAAATATTTTATTTACCATGGTTAAGGGTAAATCCGGTAAATAAGGGTTAAAAATTAATATTATAATAATACTAAATTACCCTAAAACGTGTCCTAGCCTTATTGGTTGATACATGTTCGACCATAGGCATCTTTGGGTCGATTTGGGGACCCCATGGTGCCACTTGTAGGTGATAGGGACACTTTATTTTAATTAAGTTAAAATGAATACAAAAATGACACAAGCATATATCTTTTAGAAAAACAATTTTTACATAGGGTTATATATGTTGGATTTTAGATTATAAATATCCATTAGAAAGATAAACAGATTTCCTACATAGTGATATTTTATTTATAATTTTTAGACATTAAATAATTTAATTTATTTGTGACACAATGATGATAAATTAATTACTATAATAGTAAAAAATTAAAATAATTGATATTATAAATACCCAAATAAATAAAATATGAAACTTTTAATGAATTAAACTAATTTTATAGGATACTACGATATATTAGGATTGATGTAATTGACTTTTTTCGAAGTAATCAATCTGTTATGAGTTTCACAAAAATCAACTATTGAATAGTGTCAAAATTGACATAAAAGAGTTCTTAAAACAAATATTATATTATTAATTGATATTAAATTCCTAAAATTATAAGGTTCGGCCAAGAGACTTATATCATGATAGTTTCATCATTAATGGACCACTTGGGGGTCTCTTGGATGTATATAGTAAGTTTATTAACCATATTATATAAAAATACAAAGAGACATTGTAAAAGTGAAACTAATTAACTTAGAGTTAATACTTAAAGATAAGGTTAATATAAGTACCCAAACCAGTCTAAATTCTATTGGTTGAGTTTTTTTCGACCCATCCCCACCTTAACATTTAAATAATCAACTTTGGAGCCATTAGAACCCGAATAATAATTTATTATAAACTAATATTTCTAGCTTTTCCAAAGGTGCCCCTCACCCCTCTTATAAAAGGGCACTCCTCCTTCTCTTTTCTTCACACCTTAAAAGCCTTTTGGTTCGGCCAAACTCTGCCCCAATACTCTCCCACCTTCCCTCACTACAACCTATATGGCTTAGTTTGATCATAAAGCCAATATATGGGGACCTTTTGATCAAATCAAATGAAAGAAACCGAAGAAGAGGTAATGATTTCACCACCCTTTTTCCAAGTTCCTTTCTTCTTCCACTTCATCTTCCTTTGTTGTTACCATTATAAAATAATAACTCCAGTATCATATATATACTGTGATGTTATTATAAATATGTTACAACCATATTCAGTATTCTATCCACCCTTTGAATAACATGTCACCATACGTGCGTACGTACGGCTTACCGTCTGCACGTCGTGGTGTAATTGTTATTCAATATATTATTATTTGGATGGGTATAATAATGATGTGTAACTCATGTAAATAATAGATATAACATGTTAATGATTCTTAATATATGATATACCATCCATTTATATATTATTTTAATATCAAAAGAATGATATTTTCGCTCGTGCGTACGTACGGACTACCGTCTCCACGAACGCGATGAGATTCATTCTCCATCATATCCATTCAAGTATAATTATCATTTTCTGATTTAAAAATGATGTTTAAGGACTTGATATCATTCTGGATATGAATAATATACAACCTATCCATTACAAACATGGCTTACGTAATAAAACATATAAAAGAAAACTAGTAAGTTAACACCTGAAACAACGATAATACTAAGACATTATTAACAAAGCAAAGTTAAAAGATCATATATGATATCATATTAATATATCTGATTCTTGTATAATTTAATAACAATTATTTCACTATTATACAGGAGGTTAACCTACCCCAACCAAGTAAAAGTACAAGGTAAGGGGTTTTCATCTCACTCCTTATTCCGGTGAGATTCATGCCATATTGCCACCATTACCTTTTGTGTGGTGTATGTACTGCCCATAATTATATTCTTTGTGTAATACACTCTAATTTATGTGTATTTAAATATTCATTGTATGATACCTCTTTAATGGGTTGTATGTTTCATAAGTTACCAAATTGGTAAGGGTTATTTCACAATCTCTTCATTATCCGAGGCTATTTATACGTAATAATCTACTGGGATCTCTTTATCATCCACATCCATGTTTCTTAAAAATGTATTTCAAAACATTTTTGACTATTTACAAGAATATGGGTTAAAGTCATTTATACCCTTGTTTGACTTTTTATAAGAGGTTTATAAAGGAATCTTTCTGTCATTTTCCAAACAAGGTGCTTTTTAACCTCTTCGAAAAAATTAAGGTAAGAATGTTTTTTTAAACTTATACGGCGGGTGTGGCTATTTTCCGCCGTTATAAAATCGTCGAAGCTTCCCTTACAAGCTTATAAGAATATTTTCAAATTGAATGTATTATTTTATAATTATGTTACTTTTAAAATGATTTCAAAAAAAAGAGATATTTCTCTAAAATAGTTTTGATTTCATTTATGTCAACATCCTTTGATGGATTTTAAGCTTATTTGAAGTTGATTTATTATGATACAAAACATTCCTATTTTATTGAAGGTTTTGTGATATTTTTGACTATGGATAAGTTATTCTCATGTCACTCATGGTTTTTTTTAAAGTATTGACATTTTATAAGTTATTTTTAATCCAAATGTTTGTGTTATATTTCAATCTTTCATTCAGATGAATGTGTTAGACAAGTATGTTCCGGGTTGGGGAACGGTAAAAGTAAGCCCTCCGGTTTGGTCTCCGGTTATTAGAGGAACTCCGATATGGTCTCCGGTTATTAGAGGCACTCCGGGTTGGTGTCCGGTTATTAGAGGCACTCCGGGTTGGTGTCCGGTTATTAGAGGCACTTCGGGTTGGGTTCCGGTTACAGTTAGCCCCAAGGTCTTGGGACGAGGCCCTGACAAAGAAATTAAAGTTCAGAATTATGCATTCCGACATTATGAATGTTGTTATTGATATTGCATGTGATTATTCGATTAGTAGAATATCCATGTGAATAAGTAAATGGCATTATTTCATTTTAATTTTTCCATACTATGTTGAAGTTCAAGTTTAAAAGGCTTTTGTTTTAGTAATGCATTGCCTTAAATGTTTATGCTTATTTTTGAATGTTCCACTATATTGTTATCCTTACTGGGCATTTGAGCTCACCCCTTTTCTATGTTTTATTTTTCCCAGGATGTGAAGAAGTATGTTATGAATGACTTACAGGGATATTATGAGGGGATAATAGTGTGGACTATGGAGACATTATGTTGTCGTAGTAGTTTTTCACTTTATGATGTAATGTAAAACTTAGGAATATATCTAGTGTTTCCAAGGCTACTAAACCAATCGGTCTTTAGAGATTTTATCTTTCTTGTGATCATGACAATGTTATGTAATAATGCACCGACTCTGGGTAACTAGGGTCGGGGCGTTACACCGTGAACTGGTTAGACCTGTAATTGCATAATAGTTTTAGTATTTGATTAATGGTTTTGATAAGAAAATAATTGATAAAGTTCTTAAGAACAGTGACCATGTGATTGATTTGGTAAGAGTTCACTAAAAATCACAACGAATTCTCAATAAAAAATTTCTAAGAATGTGGATTTCATCTTTAGTAGAATCTATTCCAATTATGAGTTGAAAAACCATTTCAAGTATCTTTTGGATAATTTAAAGCTACCCCGTGTAACTCGATATTTCCAAGTTCATGTTCATAAGCTAAAGGACTTCACACCTACTCTGGAGAAATTAATGTAAAATATAGATAACTTTGAATAGTTCATTTAGTATAGTGGTGAAGGCATTAAGGATTTCATAAACATGTTAAAACCATATATGCATGTTCAGAGCACAACCATCATGGCTCTTGTAGTGGATCCTTCAAGAATTGGTCTACCTCCTTCCACAAATACATCTACCTACACATCATTTTCCCCTACTACAATGTTTGTTGGTTTGGATCTGATCCGGATCAGACCTGTTACTGTTGAACATCCATTTCCTCAGTCTTCCACCAGACCAACCCATGCCCCTTCTATCATCAGAGGAGTTCCATTACTTTTCCTTACTACTGCTTCTACCACCTCCACTTTTACAACTCTTATTTCTACTCCTACTATCTCTAACATGGATAAAGTGAAGGATATATAATTAGAATAGAAGTGAAGGATAATTTTTGATAGGGATGTGATGTTTTATCTTTTTTTGACTATGACTATTCTATCACAATTTATTCAATGAAATGTGTTCTGAAAACTTTTATTCACCTGTTAGATTCATCTATTGATTGTTTTATTACTCATTTTTTGATAATCCCAAAAGGGGATAAATAAGAATAGGCTTTTGGCATTTATGAAAAAATAGCCATTACAGGAGAAGAGTTGGCATATATGATATTTGTTACATATATGTTCTAATACATTGATATGATAAAAAATCTATTTATTCCTTTCTAAAATGTATGGATTATAAATTTCACGATTTGCGATCATCAAAATGGGGGATATTTTTGAACTCCTCATGTTTTAATGCACACAAATCATGTAAATATCACAAATCATGTAAATCAGTTTTAAGTATTATAAATCTTATTAACTCATGTTCTATTATGTTTTATTATGATTTTTTGACCTTAATACATTATTGAGTATTAATTCTTAAGATAGATGGAAGACATTTGACTAAGTATGAACATTGTTTCTGTGATCTAATTGTCTCACCAGTTAGTCTGAAAAATTGACAAAATTTGAGACATTGTTTCTTTTCCCAAACAGTCTCACCATTTAGTCTAGAAATTGGAAAATTCCATGAAACCATTTCCTATACATTGTAACCATGCTACTGGTTTCATATTTTACAAAAGACCAGACACCGTAACCGTGATTCCAGTCCTATAATTTTCAAAGGAAAAGAAAATTTTTCCATAATACTATTTCTGTGAAACTATAACAACACACCATTAAAAAGTTTCAAAAAGGAAAATGTATTTATTTTGTTACACTATAACAAAACATAGTTCAAATTCACCACTTATGATACACGGTGATTGTGGAAATGCTTCTATCTCACCACCAACTGTGACACCATTCCTTACATAACAATTTTTCTATATTTTTTAATTAAATTTAAACACTGATTATAAATATCATATTTGAGTCATTTAATGACACTAACATAATTAATGATCTTATTTAGACATGACAACTAACATTATGAGGTATGAGGTGTAGAGATCATTCGCCTTATTATCCTTGACATAAGCACTCAAGATAAATATACAAGGTGGTGCATGAGCATAAATATGAGACGACTGAAGGAGACGTTAGAGTGAACATACATGCATGACAGGACACATAGAAGAACACACAAAGAACTATAATATTCTACTAGTTGAATTTTGTGGATGAAAAAAACGAACAACTGTGCATTAAATACACAAATAAGAAAAGAAGAGAAACTCATTGAACTCGAAACCAGAACACAGAACTCATGACACTCTATTTCCTAGTCCACTTTCAAAAGAGGACCCGAACATAAAATATGCTACATCCTAGAAGCCGATATCTATATAACAACACTCATAGCATTTCTAAACACTTATTATTATATTCTGCTCTGTTTTGTACTATTTTATCAATCATTCAAGATGTCTGTGTATCTTTCTATTAAACACATGTTATCTCCTACACCGAACTAGAAGATACAAGATATCCTCACAAAAATATCCTTTTAAAACTTTTCACCCACGTATAAATATGGAAGAGTTCATGTGTGACCCCTCTATTATATTTCCCATTTATAACTGTGGTAGAGAAAAAATGACCTGGACAGTCTTTTGTACTATTGTGTAAACTCTGATCCAGGGTGTTGATCAAAGCTTTATATATATTTTTCTTGGTGGTAGGTGATCAGCAAGTGAAGTGGATTATATCTCGTCTTGAGAATGAACCAATTTTTTTAATCCACTATGTTTTAAAATTTAGTTTTTCTCTATTTTTAACTCATATATCAGAAAACTAAGTTTCACTTTGATAGTTAGTCTTGGATAGTATTCAAAACAATTTTGATTTAGTAACATAGATTTAAAATTAATTTCAATCTTTGAGGTTGATATAATTGAGAAGTAATAAATCTCTTCAGAAATTAATTGATTAGTCAAATTGTTATAAATTTTCTACTTTGATTAAATGGCCTATTTTACTTTTAAATTAGGGGATCTTCAAATAATGTCTTTAATAGAAATTTTTAAAGGAACTCAATTCCCCCCCTTTTTATTGTCATACTTCGACCAATATATACATTTTATTAAAATGATAAAAAAAACTTATTTGGTTAATTTTTTGGTATAAAACACTATTTTATGAATAAAAATATTTTTCAAAGAAATATTTCTTTTTATTTTCGAAGGGGTGTTATTTTAATTTCCAATTAATTAGTCACCAAATAAATCATTTTATACACATTTTTAAAAATGTTTTCTTAATTTATCTAATATCTTTCATGACCACGATATATACATCTAGGTGAAAACTATTATATTGAATAATAATATTTTAATAATATGTTGTGTTTCATTTAAACTCACTATTGTGTGTAATGCAAGCTAAGATCGGTTTTTCATGTAACATAAGAAAAACTCATTTTTATGTGTAACTAAAGATAAATTTATTTTTTTGTATATATAAAATTATATAAATTTTTAAATTAATTCGAAAAATAATCATAAAATCTTGTTGTCTTAAATTCTACCCCCTTAAAATGAAATTTTCCCCCAAAATTCATCAAAGGCGTAAAAGGTTTGAAATTTTAGAATCCCTTTATAAAAACACATGAAATAAAATTGAATAATAAAACATCCCTTAGAAATGAAATGTTGGAAACATAACATTTACCAAAATTAACTCATAACTAGGTTTCCACATAGTATAACATAGGTGGAAAGTGATGATTTGGACATCAAAGGGAATCGTAAATAATTATAGGGAGTGATAAAGATCACATATCATAAGAAATTTAGTGATCCATTGAAGTTTGGTGACCTTAAAACAATAAACCAAAGAGGTGTCAAAAGTTCATTGATATTATCAAAAATAGTTATAAGAATATTCTATTTGATATCAATATTCTTTTCCTAATTTTGAAAAAAATCAAGAGATTATACAATTATTTGATTTCATTCTACTTCATAAGCACAATATCTCTCTTTGGTTCTTCCTTAATCAATTTCAACTTTATCTAGTACTCCATGAAATGAAGGTGATTTTTTTATGCTTAAAACACTTATGGATTGTAGGATCTATAGATAGAATGACAATTCATTAATTCTATATTTTTTCATCATCATAAAAAATGTGTAGCATAGGTTATACAATATAGATAAATCATTATATAGTGAAGTAATACAATTATATCTAAACCCCATACAAAGTTCAAATTAAACCATTAAATAAATGGTTGACCTTATGATTCTTCTAGATGATTAAAATCCAAATATTTATAAATAAGGTCACTTAATTTCTAGAACGAACTTTTAATTAATTATTGTATACTATAAATCAGCTTTCTTGTCACTTACAAACATGTGAATACCTTGATCATGTAATTTATTGAAACATGGGAATAACCTATATTACCCTAAAACATTTTTGAAATTATGAATTCTTATGTGTTCCTTAAATAAAACAGATAATATTGAATTTATTCTTTAAATCTAAAAATTATGTATACTCCATCAATGATAGAATAAACCAATTTGTCAACAAATAATTAATCAGTTTTAAGGTAATCAATACTATTCAATTTACTTATTCATATTCTATATATATTTATCCGAAAACCATTATCTCTATATCAAGAACATATTAATGGTTATCTTCCCTTAATCACGATATTAAATTTCCATTAAATCATTTTTCTTGTCCATCAGTACCATTTAACATAATATTGAAAATAATTAATGTATAACTTATAAAAACAATCCTTATATATATTAATATAACATTATTATTGAATTATAATACATTAACAACTTGATTATTCCACCTCATCCTTAATCCATTAACTAGGCTTCCTCATCTTATTCCCCAATACCTCTTTTCTTTAATATGTCTTTTGTAGTCTCTTTATCTTCAATGGTGTAATCATTACTCACACCACCATGAAAATTCCATTTATAATATTTTCTCCAAGGAAATAAATCACCACAATTCACATAATTTACAAATTTTAATCATTAATCCATTGATAATATCTTAGGAAGATCATTATTCCCATAAATTTTGTTAACTAAAATTTTAATTTTCCCTCAGAAATTGTTCACACTATTATATTCTTATCTATACATAAAACATCTTATCATTACTTTGAGACATTCCATGGAGTGATTCTTCCCACATTATCAACATATAAAAAACTAAATATTATTTCCTCCATGGTCTCCACTACCTAAACTCTCAATAAACACTATCCTTATCTCCTTTGGTGACTCCAAGAGTTGGTTAAGGTGAAAATTTTTAATCATATTCAGGGAACTGATTAGTCATAATCACAATATTATTCACTCTATTTATCATCCAATTTGGCTTCTCATCAGAAAATTTTCTATTAAATTCAATGTTAAACAAGTTTATTTCAGTTTCTACCACTGGCTAGGAAATTGAAGAAAAGTGTGATCAATTTTTATCATAATGGAAAATCGCATAGTCTGATAACTCATTTAAGAGTTCTAAATAAAGAAAAGGTATTTTTAATCTATGAAACCTTAGTTTTATGATATGTTTTTCATAGTAATCCTCATTTTTAATCCTTCATGATGGTTTATAAATATATTTTCAACTCCAGAAGTATATCCCTTAGGAGTTTCTAACTAGGTGTGCTAGAAATCCCATTTCCATGCACCAATTCCCTATCAAGTCTCACTCAATATGGTGTTTTGGGGTTCTCACCTCTAGGTGAATCTGTTTTAGTGCCACATATACATATATTATCCAGATAGGTATGTAATTCCATGGAAACCACTATCACTATCCTATACCAAAACACTATAAAATTTTCTTATAAATTAAATCATCCTTAAAATTATATTTAAAGACATCCCAAGACATATACATAGAAATATCCCTAGTGATATCACTAATGTTTTGTCATCCTATTTTCAAAAGGCTAACCAAATAATTCCTTTGATACCAATTATAGCAACCTAGGATTCTCATAAATCTCTATTAAATATTTTAAGAAGAATATTCATTACACTACAAAAAAATTTCCATGGACACTAATATTTAGTGCCTTTTAATACTTATAACGAAATATTTTAATTGGGTGAATGATCATCAATTTCTTCCAAAATAATATTCCCATTTAGTACTCTTCATATACATACCCTACATAAAAATATTATCCATAACCCGGTAAAGAAAACCCAAGATTGTGAAAGATTATATGATTATTAAGTGGAAACATAAAAGAAATAAATTTATGATCACATGAAAGAATAAGATATGAGTGAGGTTACATGATAATGAACTTAACTTACAAAGTTCATACCCAACTTATCATAGATCATAAATTTGATTCATGTAATAATGATTGGTAGTTAAAATGACATGATTTATAAGGGAGTCAAGGAACAAGATCCCTAAGAGTATAAAATTGGCATAAGAAAAGTATTTTTGATATAAAAAAAGTATAGAAAATCATTTCCTTATAAATGGAGGCTCATTTTAGAAACTTATAAGAGAAATCTATGTGTGGATACACCTCCTAGGTAGGATACACCACCATGCCCAGTGGAATACCATTCTTCGTAGTAGAATGTGTTCACTCCCCAAACCATCATAGTAGTCATGGTTCACTCCCAAGACCATCGTAGTAAACAAAGTTTCTTACTAAATCACGTTCACTCCCCATTGTAGTCTGCTCTTACTAAACTAGGTTCACTCCCAATTCCAGTCATATCATAGAGAATTGTGTTTACTCCAAATTCCATTATTTTCTATCTTATGACATATAAATCATTACCCAATTCATTTTAAAGAGATATTGGTCCCACCCATCTTTGATATAACGTAACCACCATCCTTTGTTATAAAGTATCCACCATCCTTTTTTATAAAGTAACAACCATCCTTGGTTACAAAGTAACCACCATCAAATAATAAAAAACATACATATGTGTTCCAAAAGACTGAGAAAAATTAACCACATAATAACCTTAGAAATGAAACAGGTTTCACAAACCTTTTATCCAGACATAACCTATATAAAATAAACAGTTTTCATAATTATTTTATCATCAAAGCGTAACTGGTTGAAAAAAGAAATGGGTATTGTATGCATAAAATGTTGAAGGTAAACATGTTTCATAAACATATTTTCATCACAAACCACACTGAGAAAAAATAATAATGTTATCCTTGGTTAAAATCCATAGTCAATCGTATGTAACATTAAATGATGTCATCATCGATGGATAATTATTTTATAAATAAATCACTTGGAATGTTTCTTGAGGAAGATAAATTTTCATCACAAATATACTTTTAAAATATAAAAAATAGAATTATTTTTCTATGAAAATAAACATGGAAACATATAAAGGATTTTTTAAAATTAATTTAACACATTTATTTAGTAAAATATTTTTTCAAATTTGAAAAACACTTTTGAAAACATAAAATATTTTCAAAAAGCCTTTTTATTTTATTATAATTTTTTAAAATCTAATTTTTTTTAAATATTATTAAAAAAATTTCTCTTAAAAGACATTTTTAAACATTTCATAGAAGGTTAAAATAAATTAGCGATCATGAGAATGGTAAATACTTTTCATGTCATGCTCTTTAAAAACAAATACTCTTTTCATATTTTTGGAAAAAGCCAAATGAGAATTGTTTTTTTAGTATGAAATGAAGATTACATTTAAAAAAATTATAACAAGTCAAAAATGGATAAAAATATCTTTGATAAACAATTTAAATTAAATATTCATAAAACCATTTTGAAAACATTTTTATATAACATTATTTTGGAATAAAAAGGGGTTTTCGACTAAAAGGATGATTTTTCTTAAAAATGTTATTTTTGAACTTATAAGAGAGTAATGAGAGTAAAATTAAAATAAAACATGTATTATAATAAAATTAATAGAGGATAATAAATTTTATAATTTGTTTGAGAGATATATCATAGGGTTTTTTCATTGGAAGTACAATCATAAACAATCTCAATAATGATTATGTTGTAGCATAAAACCCTTTCCACTTGGGTGAATTTGAAACATAATTTTCAAGAAGTAATAACATTAAATTAAACATAAAATATAGTGATTATAAATAAATTCACTACATTACTTGATAGAGGGGTTGTAGAGACACCTCGTGAAATAATATTGATGCATAACATAGTATATGTCTCAAAGAAGGAAAATTGCGACCAAAATTTCTTACTGCTTTGATAACTTTTAACTGAAAAACCTATGAAATAGAGATCCTAAAATGGAGTTATAATAAAAATTAATTTTCATTAGAATAATCACAATATAATTTCAGTGGAAGTATACATACCACATAAAATAAATTGGTTGTGAATATGGTATGTGTCTCACAAAAGTAAAAAGTGAGATGGAAACCCTTTACCTTAAGTCTGGACTTCCATTGTATTTATTAAAAACTAATTTATAATATATATATGTTTAATATAAATTTTTAAAATAGATATATTCATATATATAATACCATATATTATTTTATTATAACCTTTTATCACCCATTTATTAACAATCCTGGGTTAAAGTTGTGTTTCAGGTAGTAATCCATTTTTCTTTCGTATATGTTTTTTTCTCTTAAATTGATCATGGCCCCATAATATCCATAATAATAAATGTGATATAAATATATTATATATTCATTATATATGTAATTATATTAGTCCATAAAATTTAGTGATAGATAATGAAATACATCATTCTTGGATATGGTAGGTTGTATGCCAGCATTAATGTTATTTCAATTTTCTTTTTGGATTGATATAATGAAAATTAAATGGTATATATTATCATTAAATAATTATGTTCTATATATATCAAAATTTTTATTATTTTCTATGTAATTTTTGAACAAATCATATCACTTCACAAGGCGGTAGTCCGCTGTACACGCAAGAGACATTATTATATTACCAAAAAATAGAAACCATGAAGGTATGTGTGATATAATAATTACATAATAATAATATCCTCATAAATATAATATATATATATATAATACATAAACAATAAATTCATCATTATTTATAGCCTTGAGAGGTGGTAAAGGAGAAATGAAAGACATCAGTTCACGAGGCGGTAGTCCACCGTACACATAAATAGTGATTTCATAACCTATTTTATGAAAGTGGATATGGTTATAGTTCATACCATAAAAATATAAAAATCAAAGTACATGTATTATACTGAGGTTGTTATATAAGTAGGTTATAATTAAAATTAAATAAGGTGGATAAAGGAAAAAAACAATGATGCTTGTTGAATAACATTAACTCATTTGTAGGTATTCTCCTAAGGTTTGCACTAATTTCTTCTTAAGTTGCATTTATAAAAATAATAATTCTTCTAGTATGATTTTAGGTATGATGGTAATTCATTTTTTCCGTTCTTGGATAAAACAAAGAGGTGTGAATGTCTGAGGAAGGCAAGGTAGGGGTGGCCTTTATATGTGGGGGAGAGAGCACACTTGGTATTTTTAAAAATGAATAAGTTGTACCACATTTTTAATTTATAAAAAATGTACAATTTAGTATATTATTGAAAAATATAGTTATAATGGTCGATATATGTCCATATAATATTTTTTAGACAATTATATAGGTTAGTTTCAACCTTATGTTTCTAGATTAACCCCTTAGTAAACCTATTTTTACCTTACCCATGGTAATAAATTTTTACTCTATTCTATATTATCTTTGAATTTTACTAAATATGGAATAAAGTTTTCCAAATTAAATTAACTTAAGTGGAAAACATTGACTTAAAATTAATCCCACTTGTTTGATGAGAAAGATGGTATTTAAAGATGAAATGATAAAAAGTTTACAATGATTTTATATCTGAATTCAATATAAAATTGATTCCAATCACCAAAACTGAATTATTTTATCCATTATTTAAATAATATAAATTTAAAAAAATTAAAATTAAAATTATCTTTAAAAATAAAATAAACTAAATGGTAGTTTTCAATTAAAATTCAGAATTTTTCACTATTCATCAAAAAAATGAATGTTTTTAGAAAAATCCTCAAAAAACATCCTAATATGATTTTGCCTTTTTAATTTAAAAAATAAATTTTATTTTATCATATTATATTCTAAAATTATCAAATTTTAATTTTATTATAAGGTCACAAAAGGCTACAAAACTATCTTTTTTAAATACAGTTTTTAAGCATAAAATTAGATTTATTCTTTTTTATCTAGAAATAATATAAGATGAATGTTAAATATTTTATAAAATATATAATATATAAATTTCAAATATATAATTAACCACAATATATTTTGTTAATGTTTTGAATAAAAACACTCTTGTGTTCATAAAAATAGATTTTTAGAGAAACATTTCCTTTTATTTACAAACGGGTTATATTTTTAATTCTAATTAATTGGACACTAAATAATTCCTTTTATATAAAATTTTAAACTGAATTTTCATAATTTATTTTATCTTATTAATATAATACATTTTAAATTCTTGATGTTAACTATCATATTAAATAATGATATTTTAAGAATATGTCACCAATCATTTGAATTAAGTGTTGTGTGTTATGATAGCTAAACTCAGTTTTGGGCATAATGAAAGAAAAAATAATTATTGTGTGTACCTCAAGATAAATATAGTTTTGTGTGTAAATAAAAATATCTAAAGTATTTAAATATATTTGAAAAATTAATTCCTAAAATCATGCAGTGTTATAAGGAAACTCTTGGGGAATTTAATTCTACCAGAAAAAAGGTGGGATGAAGAGCATGAATCAAGACTCCCATGATTTGAAACACAGAGGTGGTGGAATGATAATGGAGGTTAACTACTGGACATTTTTGAAATACCAAATCCATTATTATTATTTTTTTGATGGATGGGGAAAACATATGAGGGTTGACCGATTACTATGCTTGAAATAGATGGCTTATTTCAAAATGTATTCAGAAGTATTTTAGGGTGTGTACCTAGGACAGTATGTGAGATAGTGCTTCCAGACACCATTTCCATTGGGGGAATTCAAACATGGAGTAGTATGGGGATCCAAATCAAGGGATACATGTATCTTGGGGATAAATTAATGGAATATTTGAACCTATTTCAACACTCTTGAAATTATGCCAATGTGGATTTGATCACATTGGGTAGGTGTATCAGTCTAAAAAAGTTCATACTCAACTTCTAATGGGATAATCATAATAGGTGCTAAGTGACAGTTGACGAACATGATTTATATGGTAGGTGACGGACAACGAAGTTGTAAGGAGGATTCTTAGGAAAGGTCTTAAGATGATTCATAATATTATGTCATGTAATCAGAATTATGCATGTGAAATTCAACATCATACAGTTAAGATGTTGGACATATATTTTAATGTCATGCAGTGAGGATGGTGAGTTATATAGTTTAAAATCATGTGATTAGGATTCTCATAGCATAGTTTAGAATCTTGGGTCTAGGATGTGTGAACCTATGTGATTAACATCCCCCCTATAACCATTGTGGTGGGGGTAGGTGGGTAAAACAATGTGTCTACTCCCTGGATAATATCATGAGGAAAAGGAAGATAAACATTTGGCTCTAACTTTTTCCTGAATTGATGGGTTCATTGAGGCAACCAGGTTTTTTTTGGGGTTCATAGTGGGTCACTACTAACTTTGTACCTCTTTTATTATATCCCTTTATTTTTTCCATGTTGGAGGAGTGACCATGAGGGGGGAGTCTGAATCTTGATCAGGTTACCCTTATGGGTTTTAAACATGGCATACATTTTTTACTTTCACCTATGGTAGTTTAATGTCTTACTAGTTGGACCAAAATAGTTTCAAATCATTTGAGGCCATAATGTTTGGAACTGGCTCGGACCATGACTCTTAGTTTAGGTCATAGTGAATATACCATGGTACTACAAATTTTTTTACAAATTAATGATTAAACCTAATGGAATACCCCCAGAAAGGTTATATTTGTTTGAGGGTTCAAAACTGCTTGAAATTTTATGCCTAGGATTCCCTACCCCACGAAACAGATTATGGGGTGAGTGACCATATTTTATGGTTTTAATCCTTATACCACAAAGTTTTGCGCCATAATGGGATGTGCCTGGAATATGGGAGAGGTAAATTTCCATGAGTGATGAGCCTTGGGGGCCCGTCCACATAAAATAAATATGAGAAAACTTTCACAAAGTTTATGGTCATGATGCTTAGACCTAGTCTCTTAGTTTAGGCCTTCTAGTTCAGACCATAGGGTGAATGCCTTAATAATAGGATCCTAGGATAAAGTTATATAGTTCGGACAAAAAATTTTAAATAGTTTAATATTCATAATTCTTATACATTGTTTTGTGCATCTCAAAGGAGTGTGCATGGTGTTAAATGGAGGTTACTCGATGTGAATCGAGTGCTACGAAGTTCTGGCGCCACATGAGAAATTCCTATGATGACTAGGACATAGTTTAAATTCATGATTATTATACTTGGGATCCTAATTTAATTTCAAATAGTTCCAAGTTCTAAGGGTTCATCCATGCTTCTCAACCTTTCTTTAAGAAAACTCCCTTTCGATCCCCTAACCTACGTGAGCCATGCTCGATGTGAGAAAAAAAGTGGTAGCGATCTCCCACTATTTATATGGGAGAACAAACTAAGGGGAACATGTTCCAACATGAGGAATTATCTTGAGGGAAGATCATTACCTTTAAGACCTAGATAATGAAATAGTTATGAACAAGGTGTCCATGAACCAGTTCTGTTAAGAAGCCCATTCATATCGGTAGGATGATGATTATCCAGAAAAAATAAAACACAAAGCATGAATGTGGATGTTTGGAGTTTCAAGGAGGAAATGTTGAGTGTCCTTGGTTCTATTTATCCACACGATTGAATGTATTGGATTAGAATGTCACTAGGATGGGATAAATCTTGGACCAAAAGATGGGAAACCTCTAAACGAGTTGATGGTAATGTTTTACCCACGATATGAGATCTATACGTCACTATATTTCCCATGATAATAGTAATCAAGGTGTATGTAGTTATAGAACACAGCATGGTATTATATTGACACTATAGGGGTGAAATACTCTTTCATAGAGATATTGAATCACCTCATATTGGACATATAAAGAATCATGTGTATATTGAAAAGGGAAAGATTTTATTTTAACATTATTCAAAAAGAAAATTCGTTTTATTATTCACATACTTTTCAAATGAGGCATCTCAATTTTACATTGTATAAGGCTATAGTTTAACATCGTGTGTTGAGGACATTAGATTTGGTCATACCATAGTTTTCATGTGAGGCACCCCAGTTTTATTCAAGGTAATGATAAAATTTAACATTGTGTATTGAGGAAGTTGGTTTTGGTCATCCCATACTTTTCATATGAGGCGTCCTAGTTTTTTATAGGTTAAGGTATTATTTTAATGTCTTGTGATAAGGATGTTGGTTTAATTAAATACATACATGTCCTATGAGACTTCAAAGTTTTATATGGGGTAAGGATAGAGTTTTACATCATGTGCTTATGATTTTGGGTTTTGTAGTTTAAATTCATCTAAATTGAACTATGGATGCTACTTGTTTATGGTCAGAGACATTGGACCAAGAAGCAGTTGTTGGTTTAAGTTCATAGGCTTAGACCAAGGCATTTGGGGGTCTTAATAAGGATTTTTTAGATTTATATAGTGATAACCATGTATAAAAGGAGGGAAAAAGAGAACCTTTTATACACAAAACATGACAAACCGTACCCAAGTTGATGTTATGATGTCGGGGGAGAAAATACATAATAATGTGTAGATGAAGGGGGATGGACCCAGGATATGAGATCTAAAAATCACTATATATCCCATTATAATGGAAATCAAGCCACTTGTAGTTTCAGAATAAGGCATGGAAAGAGACCAACACCATTAAGGGGTTGTCCTCAAGATTGATGAAATTAATAAGATAAGTGGGTTTTAGCTTGTTATAACACTGAGGGTTAATAAAACCATGTGAAGTTGGGGTCATGGATCCTAGATGAGAATACTTTAATGTCATTATTATTTGAGCTAGAGTAGGAAAATTGAGGGTGTTTGGGTGGTGCCAAAGAGTTAAAACATGATGTGAAAGTTCCAAGGAGGCTCTACACCATAAAAACAATCCTAAAACCATTTGCACATAGTTTAAGTCCATATGATTTGGACTATAGGGTAAGCCCCAAATAGGTTGGTGATGGGGTTGGTCTTGGAATGTCGAATCTAGGCATTCCTATATATCCCATCAGGCATCTAAATCAATCCATACATAGTTCTGACATATTTAATGGTGGTAGAGAAATGTTTTTAAGGTTGAATGAACTATATATAGGACAATAAATCAGCTCATATTTGTGATATGAGGCATCACAGTTTTATACAGGGTAAGGCTTCAGAATAATGTTTTGTGGTAAGTATTTTTTTCATCCTATACTTATCATATGAGGCATCCAAATTTTATGTTGGGTAAGCCTATATTTTTACATCATGTGATGAGGAAATAATTTTTTTCATCCCAAAATTATATTATGAGGCATCCCAATTTAATATTGTGTAAGGATAAAATTTGAAGTCATGTGTTAAGGATGTGTGTGGGGTTTATGCATTGATATTTCCATTCTTCTTTTTTATGTCGGGTCATAAGGTCATCTCGACCAACTAGTTGGTCCATGAATATGATTGGGTATTATACCTAAAGAGGAGGCCTAGAAGGGAATTTTGGTATAAAATTGTTGCAGATAAGATATGTTTTAAATGAATTGATAATTGGTCCAAACAATATGAGCTCTATGAATCACTATGTATCCCTTGGTAATGAGAATCAAGCCACATGTTGTTATGGAGATATTGTATGGTAAAAGACCAAAACCAAAATTAAGTGGTGCTATCCTCTCCAATGAGGATGGGGAACATGGTCGATAGTTTAAAAATCAAATATAATGATGTGGGATACACGGTTTAAGGTAATGTAGTTAAGACCAAGTGGAATTTGGAAAATAGTTTAAAGTCATGATTCTTATACCAGGGGAGTGTTTGTTTCAAGGATGATTATATGGAACAAAATAAGTAAAACATTATTTTAAAGTAGGATGATACAAGCCCATGTTCAAAATAAATACCCTAAAACAAGTTTCATATTGTTTATCGTTGAAATACATGGACCCTAAGTGGGGGAAAATGGATGAATGTTGATGAATGTAATGTATTCCCTCCCTTGGGGGAAGGGTTTATGAGAAATTCATGGCTTGTCTTTAAGAAATAGGTTATATGTGTCATAGCATATCCCATGGGAATGGGAATGAAGACACACATAGTTCAAGGAAATCACATGGTAGAAGATGGGAACTAGAGGGGTGGTGAACTCTATGGAAAGGGAATTGAATTGTGTCTTATTTTTGATATGAGGCATCATGGTTTATATTGGGTAAAGATAAAGTTTAACATCTAGTGCTAATTATATTGGTTTTCAATTTCCCAAACTTGGTATGTGAGGAATATTCTAATTATTTCATAGAGTATGTCTGTGGTTTAATGTCTTCTTAAGGATGTTGGTATTTTCAGTTTAATCACATACAACTCAGACTATGGATGAAACTAGTTTAATGTCATAGATCTCATACTACAAGAGCTGAAAATACTTTAAGGACATAATTATTCAAAAAAAAGTGGATTCTATTAGTTTATGTTCATATAAAATGGACCGTGGGTGTTTTATTTTAAGTTCAAATAGCTTTGACCATGGAACTTAGTTTAAGATCATTGAGTTTATACCATAAGTTTAATAGGAAGTACTGCTTTATAGACTTTGTGTCGGTGGGATGTGTGATATTATCTACATCCATCGTATTAAAGAGTATTCTCCATTCTAAAAGACCTTGTGGATAATGTATGTTTCTCCACACATAGGATCCAACTTTGGTGGATTTTTACTGAGAATCATCGGCATTCTAAGATACAGTACGATGACACCCAAGAGAAATGTGAAAAGGAGAAACTTATTATTTCTCTCACTATCCTATTTTGGTTTCTCTATAATTTATAAAAGGCCTAAATCTTATTTTCTTATAGGGCTTATAACTCAGCTAGATACACTTTTTTCAATCCATATAGTGTCTTATGGTCATAAAAAAAATTTAGAGTGATGAAAACTAAACCACAATGGGTAAGACTTCATATGTTCTATACAATATGGAGTATGGGGTCTCTTGGGTGGAATTTCAAGCATTATTCTGATAGATCCAAATAGAATTCAGGATAATTTTGGGCCAACTCTTATTACTCTTACCCACCATTTTCTACAAGATATTAGAGAGTATCTTTTTGAACATCTCAATCTTTCCATTTTCTTATTCATGGTAGAGAGAAGTATGTTTGTACTAGATATTGAACTTTTCATATAATTTCTTCAGATCAGAATCTTGGAAGATAGTTCCATTGATTGTGAGAATTGTGTAAGGTACCCAAAACTTAGGGATGATGTGGGATCTTGAAAACATATTCACGGAATGGGGTTTGTCTTCCTTGAGCTTAATGCCTTCTAACCATTTGAAAAAAAAAACACTATTGTATTCAAAATGATACCACAATTATTAGTTATCACTGGAGGTTATGTCCCAACAATATTGATACCCCACACTAAAAATGGATAAGAATATTTGGTAGTGTGGAGAATATCAAGAGGTCGATGCAAAAAATACAGCATGGATCTGACACACGTGAAATATATTTATTAAATTGATGTAGTCATGAACCCATGTAATCCAAAATTAGCTCCCCAATCCAAATTTTATGGGATAGCTTCATTCCATCTTGATGGGTGAAACAAGATATGATAGGAAACTCTTTTATGACCTGAGGTATCTCATTACCATTAATTAAATAGAGGATAATTCCATCAAACCTACACGTGTAGAGGAGTTTATCAAGGTTAGGCCCACCCTAGTGGGTAAACTATGCTACACAATGGTATATTCTCTCATTCTCAGCTCGGTATGGAGGGAGAATGCTATGATAGTGATACATGGAAAAGGGAGTCCAAAAATTGGGAATTTTCAGAACTATTGGGGGATTTGAATATCCAAGAACAGAGCCTCCAACAACCAGTTGATTTTTCTATTGGTTTCCATCAACTAAGTTGGTTGGGGTGATGACCCTATGGTGTGCCACATAAATGACTAGTTCATCCTTATCAGGTTCATCAAGATACACATTTAGGCATTCTAATGCATCATCTTGACAATTATGTGACTGAGGAACATGATTCACCTTTAATTAGGAATGGAATTGGGCCATCATTTGATAGGTACGTTCTAGTGGGGGAATTGGCTCTTTATTTTTGATGATGTAGTCACCATTGATCAACTTGAAGACTATCATGGAGTATACCTTCACATGTAAATAGGGGACATTAATCAGCATTTCTAACTCTGAATTAGTAATAATATCCATATAGTTTTCATTTTTGTTACTAAATCCTTATTAAAATAGGAAAGAGTATATAAATATGTCATGTTCCAGAGTGATAAAAAAACATTCCTAGTCCTACCAAATTAATATTAGGGTCATTGATCCTTATATTGGTTGGAATCTAGGAGGAACCATCAAAATACATCTGCCAACATAGTATAATATAATCCATAGTGAGAATGGCTTTCTATAGGATATCAACATCAATGGGTGTTCTTTAGGGTCTTGATGTGCATCTTGGAAGTCTTATAATGTCTATCCTTTGAATGAATTTTATCTTGCAAACATAACATCTAAATTCTAGAGTGTTGAAACCTATAATGTTAATCATCCCAGCAGTATAGTTTGATTAATGATATACATTAGCAGGTCTAAGAGGAACACCATATATACCTCATGGTGCTATAAATAATGACATAGCTACTTCACTACAATGTACAACATAAAGAAACTCTTCTCAATGGGTAAGTGTCTGGTCTCTATGTTAAGGATCATCTAGTTGAGATAGTATGGATTTTTCCCAACCCTCATTTTTCTTTTGACTAAAAGAGTGCTGAGGGGCCATTCTATTTCTATCATGTTGTGGAATAAATGATTTCTAGTGACTAGTGGCATTAAAACCAAAGGATTTAGTAAATACAAATTAATATCCTTAAAGGTATTGTGGATGTCCTCATCCCATTTTCATGATCCTTGACAAGGTATAACACTTTCTGGATAGATTTTCAATAAATTAGCATATATAGTCTAAGTGCCTTGGAGGCCTTGCAACTCCCAAATTTCACTTGGGGGATTAATTTGTCTGATAGTATTTATATTCTATAGTTATACATTGATGCCTCTGTATCTTATGAAAAATATGATAAAATTTCCCTAGGTAACCCCAAAAGTTCACTTCATGGGGTATGTCTTAAACTAATGGGAATAGAGGAATATGAACACTTTATTAATATACTTTAGTTGTCATGGTAATGGAAATATTTTAAAATTAGATCATCAACTAAACACTCCACAAATTTATCAAGAATCGACTTAAATATATGTTATATGCATTGATGGTAAGTGGATCTATCATTCTTCAAGATTAAATGCATCACTTGATAGAAACAATTACCATGGGGTTCCCTAAAGGTGGAGGTCTCGTCAGGATCAAGGATCGTCTATATCAGATTGTACCTAGAGTATTCGTTCATAAAGAATAGGGCATGAAATCCATCCATAGCATTAATAAAAATCTCTCTCACTAGAAGTGGAAAATCCTCCCTATAAAAATTGTGTTTGATGTCTTATAAGTCGATGAATAATTTGATCGACCCATTATTCTTCCAAACTGGGAAAAGTTTTTCTATCCACCTAGGGTACTTGAGCTCCCTAAAAAAGTTGTCTTTAATAATATTGTCAACTTCATCCTCAATCATAGAACCATGAGAGGGTTGAATCTTTGTTGGAGGCTATTTGAACCACCAATGAGACACTAGGATTCCATGTTAATGAATGTAAACTTGAAGGACTAGACCTATAATATCATCATACCTCTAGAATAATAAGTCATGGAGTTTTTTCAGGAAGGCCACATAATACTATTTATTCTCTAGGGAAATGTCTATAATGATCATTGATACCCTCCGATATTCCTCGTAACAAATATTCAACTATGTAAACTCGTCAATAGTCATGTTGACACACTCTTAAAATATAGGAATGATGTCTTCCAAATCCTCTTAATCATCTTAGATATATAGATCATAGGGAGTAGGTGACTCTCTTAGGGTAGTTGGCCCAAGTGGAGGAACCATGTTAGCTTTGTTGGATATGGAATCCTCACTAAGAGATTCCCACTTTTCTGATACCATGGAAACATAATATATTAATCCAATTCCCTTTTTCTTTCAAGTGTAAGGCCCAGTCATGATATCAAAGTAATGGTGATGAGTTCAAATTCATCAATTCAGACCTATTTTGGGTAACATGTAAGAATTTAATGGATTAGGGGCCATGGGGATAACATATTGGTACATAACTAGAGTAGGGTATTCCAGTATAATTTATAATATCTATTGTAGGATTATGAGGAAATTTGTGAGCACTCTTTTTCTTGGAGATGATAAAACAACCCCCCATGTCAGGCATTGTGGGAACTAACCAGTGAATTTAGAGGAAAACAATTTCATTCAAGTCTACCCATCGATCAGTTGTAGTGGTCATTAGATCATTTGGGGTATTGATGCACTCAACCTTGTCAGTGTGAAACTACATTGCCTCCATTTTTTAGTAAATATTATTCTGGTAGCAGACCCCATTAGAGTTGAAGGGGAATAAATTACCTTAGATTAGCCCTACTCGATAATCAATGGGAGTATTTTAGGCAGTAGTGATATAAAAAGTGTACCAATGTGTCAAAATAAATACAATTTATTCCTAACAGTGCATTATAGGATGTATCCAGTGAGATATCTATAAATTTAGTGCATAAGGTCAGACCATCGATTTAAGTCTTCATAAAAGTCTTTTCACGTAGTTTTTCCTCTATTTGATAACACCTTTGAACTTTTTGGATCTATTGAGTTAGATCTACTTCTATAAGTGAAATCTTATAGAGTTTCCATGTTAGGATGAGGTTGATTCTAAATCTATTATCCACTAGGCAGAGGTAGATTTACACAATAATAAAGTAACCTATTATAGACAATGGATGTATGTTCCCCAAAATGGTGACACCCTCTTCTTCTCCATAAAATGAAATAATGGCTCTAGATTGATCTTCCTTGGCCTTCTCTATATAGTAGGACTCAATAGTAGCTACCTTATCCTTGAATTGAAGTGTACCTTTCAAGGATTTGGTAAAAAAACACACATTTCCTTTGATAGGCGGAGTGCCTCAAGAATCAAAATCCTCACGAGTATGCTGGTGAGGTGCTTTAGCACATCAAACTTCCATCATAATGGAATATTATTTCTTGTCAAAGGTTGTTCCTTATCAAGGTCTGCAAAAAATTTAATTGGAAGAATCATTGGTCCATATATAGTACTGGTGGTATTCTTCTTCATTCTACATATTATACTACGAATAACTTATGGATGGGTGTCTTTTAGATGAGGTCGGGCCCTGGATAGACACAAATGATCAGAGTTCGATCGTAGTTGAGTTATACTATCAACTAATACAGCCAACTACAAAGGTGTTTCTAGTACAACAAAATGAGGTGGTTTTTCTTTTTAATCCTTGTGCAATGATTTTTTTATAGCCTCATTAGCATTAATTCCATGATTACAAGCATTTAAATGAGAATTATTTCTTTATCGTATCCTCTATCTATCCTTTGATGATGTCTTCTAGGGGAAGTTGAGAGGTTTTCATGAAATTTCTCACTCTCATTAATTGTTAAGTGATCAACTAGTTCAATAGAATTCACAAAGGTGTATTCTTGCTTCTCATTGTTGGAATATTCATGGACATGGTGTACCCTAGATTCATTTCCCAATTCATAATGCATGAAGTTTACAAGGGTGAGAGATGGATTAAACACTATTGGAGGACTCTGATTTCCCTTGTGTCATCAACATCTGTTCATTTGAGGCTTGGGAGGATAATATGTGGTTATTGAGGTATTAGTTGGTGGAGTCATAGAAACCACATAAGGATCTGGATTTAACATATGGGCATGAATGATACCATGGTCATGAGGGACTATCTTACGATCCATCCAGTCATCACACTTCTTCTTCCCATGGCCTGAAACCTATTTAAACTCACTAAAGTCTTCACTACCACTGTTGGGGTTAGTAGAGACATGTGTGACCTCTACTGTAACATTTCCCAACTTGAAAACCCAAGATTTACTTGGTTCTTGAGATAATATTTGAATAAAAATAATTCATTTATGGTGTTTCTAAGGATCATTTGATACTGGAAATTATCGGTGTGTCCAGTGAGTTGGGAATATTTGTGTCCCTATATTTCTAGAAACATCAATATTTACTTATTCATGGTGTAGATGATATATCTTATGACCTATGAATCCCTCAAGTAATATTGATTGTTCTTTATTTCTATTAAAGGCACCATTTGATCCGAGCATTGATGGAGGGATCGGGCTATAATCTACTAGGGAGGTAGTTGTTCTTGGAGATGCTAAACTTGGAGGGGCTACACTCGGTGAGTCTCATCTAGTAAAGGGACCACTTGGTGTATCTTTTTGGGGTCCTCTTCATAAAAATAACCAATTTTATCTACTTTTACGGGCCTTCTAGAATGATTTATAAAGGTAAATTGTTTCTATTTTTATTTTGTCCTCTACAAGGCCTTATTTAGACACAAATATTTTCAGAGAACCCCTAAAATCCACCTTGCTAGTTTAACGATATGAATATAGGTACTAGATCATTCCTAACATTCTCAATGATCATCATAAGTATCTAATACTTGGACAATGACATGTTATGTGAGTATGTGATTCCCTTCCATCAAGATACAATCTCAGCAACTCACTCACCAAGACAATATTAAGATTTAAATAGGTCGGTGATGGTCATATTCTATGAGGTGTAGCTAAAATAGTACATCAACTATCCATTAAGTTACTCCAATCTAGTAACATACCCCATGTGCAACTGGATATATTAGACGAAGGTTGGTCACTCCAAATTCAGGGAAAAGCATCGAAGCATAGCATCTTTTTACTATTCTATAGTCCCAAACATTTGGACACGCCTTCCAAAAATGTGGTCCATAAGCTATAGTTGGTCACCCATCCCATTAAAAAACGTATGTCAGGGATTACCAAACTCTAGGGGGGGGGGATGAACATGGTCCACCCATGTAGGGTACGGTGTTCTTTTAGGTGGAACTGCCATATATCTTCTTTATAGATCATGTATAAGAGTAATGAGAGTAGTTATCATGTTTTATTAGAGATTATTTGCTGCCACCATTAAATCAAAATGATTGTCGGCTTAGGGAGTATCATATCCATGATACCGAGGTGGATAATCTTACAGCTTAGATAAGGTGGGGAACTCATACCTCAGTTGTTTTCTGTATCCCTTGGATTTTGCAATGACTGGGTGCATGGGCCCCCTAACATAAAATTAGGGCACCTTTTCATGGAATATTTGGTAACCCAATAGAGGAATGAAGTGTTACATTCTTATGTCAATACTGGCCAGGAACTGCTCGACAAGAATCGTGAAAGTGAGCCTTTTACATTCCTCAAGATCGTGGGGAAAAGTGGTTATCCTGGGTACTAAATCGTCTTTTAGCGCAATCTAGGATGGGTTCATGGGACCATCATGTCCCTTTCATTTCTCAACATATTGATGGTAAGTAGTAACATCTCATTATAGGTGATTCTATGTCCAAATTCCTATCTCTGTAGAAGAGTGGGGATGCCTACCAAGGGGTACGTCTGGTCCTTCCTTGCATTGGTGTCCCTAGTTTTATGATCCTATGTTGGGTTGGTGGTGATAAAATTCACTAAGATCGTAGTTAGAGAGGAACCATCACTACAAACATATGTGCTATATTGATGGTCTGATCATTGTAATAGGATAAGGATGAAATGGATGTAAGAATACTACCACATCCTCTAATATTAACATGTTTGGATGCCTCTTCCATTAATTTGTGGAGTAAAATGAGGCTCTTAATGAAGGTTTACTGGAGAGTCATGTGGTATCTGTATGACCATGGATGTGGAGATATTGGGGGTATCGTGATCTTGACATTCATGAACAACTAGGGAATGAAATCAAGTTCTCATGGATACCTAGATAGGTCATCTATCGATGTTGAAGGTGGTGAAGCATCTCCCTTATATTTTGATGAAAATAGAATATATTTTCCTAGATGAGGGAATCTAGGATGAAAAAATATAGATCTATGGTGGGGGGAACTAACTAATAGTTAGTCGTCAGAAATAATATCCCACATGACCTCTTTTTAACTACTATGGAGAAAGCCATGCTCATAGTCTTCCCAAGCCCTAATTGAAACTGGATGAGATAAGGGTGGTGTCACCAACATAGAACTAATTTGTGGTTCATACACAAGGAGAGGGGTCCCCACATATTTCAAATATCTACTATATATTGGGATGTATCTTCATGGTGGATCCAACATCAAGATCATATCCATGAAGGATGGGGTTTTTACCAATTCCTCACATACCAAGGGAAATTCCCATTTTAGGTTCAGTGGAGTTCCCACCATCATCTAAGGGTATCAAACCAGTCATTTTAATCTCTCTAACTTATTGTGTGTATGTCGATGTAAGGGAAACTAATGGTGATGAATAAACTTACACTACAAGCCCATATAAAAATGCCAGAACCTCCTCCACCTATGGGTATCTGCGGAGGGATTTAGGGTCCTTGTGGGCCTCATCTTCTATGATCGTAGGCCTCAATTAATGAGTTTATTTTCCAGAATCTGGAAGTGTGGATGATGGATCACTCATTGTGTCTTCCATCACTTCAATGTCTGAGTGGTTGAAGTTAACATGAAACTTCCCAATGTTACACCAATAATGGAATAGGACTTCTCCAAGCATCACATATTGAGAGTATCTTGGGTTTCCTCCATGTGTGTTTCGACCTGAATCATGAGGGGTAGTTTACCCCTGTATGACACTTGGGGATAGTGGTTTCAGAAAGGAAATAATGACTCAAGATATTGGTGGGCCACATTCCTGGTGGGAATGACCCCTTACAACACATATTGGTGCACAATGTCATAAACCACCATACTCTAGAAGATCATAAAGGGTGATAAGGGTTGTGGGGACCTAGTAGTTAGAAGTGTGGTTATGCAAGGACTATAGTAATGTGGGATCAATTCAACAAAATTTCCCCCTCCCATATTCCTATTAGTGTTGGGTTTTCAGTTTCTTGCAGATTGAGTGTTGTAAGTAATATGGATTCAACCTTTAGTAAATATTCAGTGAGAGTGATCCCTAATTCACAAAATTCATTAATTCTTCTAAATATGAAGGAGGTATCAACAATGATAATGTAACAGAGAAAAGAATCCCAATTTTATCTACCCCAAGATGTATGAGAGTTTCATGTTGGGTCCACTGCAAGATTTGTGGGACCTAGCACATAATATATGGATCTAGTGACACGAAAATATACCAATTCCCAAATAGTACTAGTCCTTGTAATTAAAGGGAAAGAGTTTCACATTGGGTTCTCTATTTTTTTGGATTATTTCCACTAGTTCTCTACATCATGTGAGTTTCTTGCCTCACATTCCCTCTTTCCTAAGTTGGGTATCATTCATCATTATAATCGTTGATGTCAGATCCTTGATGAAAACAAGATGATGGGGTATTGGTTTCTCCTTGAATTGATTCCTCCTTGCAGCTCATCAAATATTTTATATCTCCCTTATAGAATTATTTCATGTTCATGAAACTCATTCCTGGTTCCATTTCGAGGGGGGTGCTGGTTAATTACACTATTTTTCCATTGATAGTGAAGTATCCATTGGTTAAGGGAGTAAGTAATTATGGGAATGTCAATGAATTTATAAACATTGAGTAGGTTGGGAACTTATAAAGTCTTCCACTCTTAGATGTCATATCATGTGTGAGTAATGTTAGGTGTAGAACCTAAGGCATCACATGTGGGCCATGTGGTAGTTGACACCAGGGGTGAATGTCTTCTAAGGAATTTTACCTTAGGCACCCCATGTTTATTATATGGGGTAGAAATTCTAGATAAGGTCAAAATTTTAATGTCTTATAGAGATGGCTAGGAGGTTAAGTATACCCCCAAGGTTGAAATTTCACACATTGGATTGGAATACGTTTTCCACTAGGGGTAAGATTTCACACTTTGGATTTGGGTGGGGTGTACCCCTAGGGGGGGAAATTCCACACTTGAAGTTTTAGTGGAATGTATCACTAGGGGGGAGATTTCACAATCAGGACTTCCAAGATTGAACCTCATGGATTCATCCTATATACCACATCGATAAATAGGGATAAAATCCCATGTTGTTTGATGCCACAGTTTAGATTCATGTAACAGGACCGTCCCATGTAGGTTAATGTCATGCATTAAGCATGCTTGTGTTGTGGAAGGAGCTTCAACATGGGATGGTGTGGGTATTGTGCATATAAGCTTCCCAAGAGTTCAATAAGAAGGGTGAAATCCCCCAAAATTGGATGATTGAATTCCCATGATGATCATCCATGGGGAATATTCTTTTCAACGCATAGGGTAAGGCTAAATTTTAACGTCATCTGATAAGGATGTTTTCATGTATTTTTACATCATATGAATATGATGTGGAGCTAGGTGGTTTTATTTCAGGAATCTCATACATGGATGATTCTACATATTTAAGGGAACATATCAATTTAAGATGAAGATATGTAAAAAAGGACTCTCTATTGAGATTGGTAAGTTATTTCCCTTAGTGATGCCACATTAAGGGATTATGTGTCCACTACTCATGCACCTCTAGGTGGGTTATGGGATAAATACTACCATTCAGGAGTATAAAATAGGACAACCAACATTTGGGTTCCTATGGTTATGAGTGATAAGAGTTAGGGAAACTATGATTTGGATCAAAAGGTTTGGTAATGGTTCATGTTGTTCTTGGATCATTGGGGGAATCCGATTAGATACTAGAATGTTATTTCACAAAAACTTATTATATTGAAGAAAAATATGGTGGCATAAGCCATGGGATCTTACACAACTCCAACACATGGATTCATGAGTCATGGCTTCTTGAAACATTTGGTGTCTCAGACATATTAGGGTTGCGTTAAGTTTTATTCTCTTTAATGAACCTGATAATCATTAATAAGTGTTTCATGAGGAACTATAAACCATATAAAAATACACATTGGTTTCCACAGGAGGTTAGTCACATAATTTCTCTACCACTAAGGGTCCATCAAATTCTGGTGTTGCGGGATTTCATGGAAGAGAGGGGTTTTTTTGACTGAGATCATCACTTCATCTTCCATAAATCCTTCCTCAAATCATTGGGAGGAGGTTTTATTTGTATCCCAAATCAGCGGTTGATGTGGGGTCTAATGCCACCTTTACCATGAAACTGGATAATAGTTTGATGGTTTTGTATGAAAATATATCCTTTTACATGCACATGCCTTGTACATCATAGTGGTCCACCAGAGTATCCACAAATGTTTTATCTTTGGTGTCATCTTTGACAGAAAATTACTTTTCCCATGGAATTGCATGTTTTCACAAAATAATATGAATTTTCATGAAATCTTGTCCTCTTCACCAAAATTTTCCTTTAGGGTGGGTCGCATAGCTAGTTTATGAAAAACTATCCTTTCAAGGTTTGAGACACATTTTCATCACCAATAGATGCAACAAATAATCTATAGAGATTACCATGTAAATGGTTGAAGAAAAATTGTGAACTCTATTATGGTATGAATATATCATGCATAACACTCTATATACATGATATGTTAGTTGAAATTTATTTCTCAAGTCAGTTTTATTAATCTCTTTTTCTCAACACCTACACTTAAAATATAGCCAACATGATAATTAAAAACCAGTTATCCTTCACTTGATAAGATCATGCTTCAAATGAGTTATTTAATTTGTCATAGGGTTGGCTATGTTTTCTTATACAGATAATCTAATATATATAAGGCTTCACCTCTTTCAGTAAATATCCACAAGAGATGGTATTCCCAAGTATATAAATTTTTTCTTCTTTCAAAATCATTAACTATTTTTTTGTGCCTCGTGTATGATTCAAAGAACTGGAATATATCATTTTTATAGTCTACATATTTTATCTCCATTATAATTCGTCGCATTCTTGGTATTTATGGATATGACTTCCACAAGATTCAATGACTTATAATTTCCCATTTCTTTCTCGTAATTTTGATATTATATAAATTGATCTTTATATATACTAGTTTGTGTACTCTTATAACTAGTGTTATTTCCACTATAAATAGTAAGTATGTAACCTTTGTATATACTCAAGTATTATTGGACAATATTGTCTACCTCCCATGTAGTTCTCATGGATTTATCTGTTATTTTCCACAAATAATTTATGCATTGGAAGTATCATATACAGGACATATTGTAGGATATATGATAGATCTATCAATAAATTGTATGGTGTTCCTATATAAATTATAAAATCCTTCTATGTCTCGTGAATGGCTTTCCTAAAGGTATTTAATCAATATGAAATTTGAAACAATTCTCTCTAGAATTGTTCAAAAAAATATTGTATTTTTACTTTAACTTAGTCCAAGTAACCCATTAGATATACCTCACTATAATACATTTTACTACTTTAAAATAATCTCTAGAGAATTACATTAAATTTACACTTAACTAATAATAAGTTTAAAAATGTTTTCCATATTTTCCCAATAAATTTTAAATGGCAAACATTGGTTCTCCCACTATCATCTTGTAGACATGTGGTACACTTTCATTCCAAATGGATATTATATAATAGATATATGTGTATTAATACCAAAATAGATCTCAATAACTTATATTACATGTTGGAATTTGATAGTGTCACAAACCCTTTCTTATTGGATCATATATACACCTACTAAGAAATGTCATCTTGATATCCAATTCACAATATATGATCAGAAAAAATGTCTATAAAAAAAATATTTCCAGTATAATTAAGAATGATGACATTTTATAACCAATATAACTTTATGGTTATCAATTTTTTACTACCCGGGTATAGTTTTTCTTGAATACCCGCCAATGGGTATACATGAATCATAGAAACAACCTAAATCCATACTTGATTTTGGTACCTAGAATCTATTTTTTCTAAAATCAAATAAGCATATATATTACAAAATGTTTCCTTAAATTTTTTCCTTATAAAAATAATTATTATTAATGAATAATATATTACCCACCATGGTGAATATAAAAAACATATATATTGTTTCAAATTATCATATGTAGTAAGTGTCTCTAGAAAAACTCCTCTTTAACATGCTCTTATAGAACTTATTCCCATACTAACAATTTATGAATCTAAATACAGAGATTTTAACCAATCCAGTCCTACTCCCACAATATAATATATATTTTCCCTTATTATAGAAATATATTCTTTAAAATTATATTAAATTTATATGTTTGGGATTTATGTAATATACTTAATATCTTTAATGATAATTCATTAGGATAAAATTTGTGTTTTTTATTATTGGGAGTTTTTTGTTATAATATCCTTAGTAAAATATTTAAATATAATAAATTATTTTTGTGACATAATGTATTTATTTTATACTATATCATATATGATATCGATTTTTCATTATATTTCACATATGGTTATGGATTAATACCACTATTTGTGAAGCATTTCTTGAAAAGATAATTCAAAAAGTCACCTGACTTATAAAACACACCATTGATCCTACTCCTACTTTCATCATCGATTTAATGAGTATATGTAAATTTGAGTTTAGGAATAAATCCACTCTATATTAAATTGATAAATAAATACATAAAATGATTATCACTGATCCTTCATTAACTCACATCATGAATATTATATGTATAAGAAAATATGAAATATTTATTAAGTCCACTGTATATTTTCCTAGTCGATGAATGATCAATTAATATATTATTCTGAAAACAGTCCCAAAACAACTATTATCTTATTACAATGCATGTTCCATAATTTATTTTTTAGACTCCTTAAATATTAATTTAATCTTATGAAGTTTGTGAAACTACATCTATATTTTACTTTGAATAACTTTTTATTCCATGTAGAACAATCTCTAAAATATTTTGGAATCACATTAATTTCAAAAAAGGGTTATTTGTCTAAAATATGAAAAAAATATGCGGATAAGAATTAAGGTGTTCAGATATATTAATTCTAAACACCATACTATTTATTATCATAAAAACTATTTTTAGCTTTACTTGTCATAGAATTATCCTTCCAGAATATCATATTATTTATTCTTCCATTTTTATAGTCATCATATAATATTGATGATTCATGTACTAATGAACTTTTAGTTGAGTATGAGATTCCCCAAAAAACATTCATTTATTAATGAAATAATATCCCATTAGACAGACACATGAGATAATTTTTTTTGTAATTGTCATTAAAATATAACCGTTTAATTATAATCAATCATATTTTAAAATGAGATGTTGTTTTATTTTCACTACTTAAATAAGAATCAACCCTCCTCTGCTACTTGAAGAATTCACAATACTTCTTGTATTTTTCTAAATTTACATAATTAAAATATTTGAATAAATAACTAAATATAAATATATGTGCTCATAATATATATAGTATCTAATACCCAAGAATCAAATAGAAATATCACATACATACATTTAGTCAAATACTCTACATTCTTCTACTTCAATACATTATAGTTTATTTTCTAGTGACATATCTTTCTACATGAAAAGAAAATAGACTCTTAGTCATTTTGATCACTCATTAACCATGTAGAGAACCTTAACCAAATGATATTGAATAAATTTCTCCCAAAACATCATTTTTTGATTCTCAATTGCACATGAGTAACTAAGTGAAAAGGAAAAAATAATGGGTTGTATTGAAATATCATGGTCCCACTATAAATTTACACATGGTTAGTGTTATATAAATCCCATTCAATCCTTTCTTAATTTTCCCATCATATGCTTCTTATAGATGATACAACATTGTATAATTATCTATTAATCTCATATAAGTTACCATTTTTTCCATTATTTTTTTCATTTGGTGGAATAATTTGTAGTGGATACTTTTTCACACCCAATTCACATTCATATCATAGTACTATCTGTAAGCACATATACGACACAAAAATTCTTTTAGGTTAAGACACATTAATTGTCATGTTTTTATCACAATGAATTTTTGGTATTGCGTTACATTTTATAAAAAAACTTATGAAAATTAGTAATTTTATCTTGATTATAAGTTTCTATACATTATAGATTTATTAGTGTTAAATGTCTCCCACAATTTTACCAAATACTTGTGTCCTACAGCTACTAAATTTATAAAACTTAATTACTTGGGTATTATGGGGGTAAGGATCCTTAAACATCTCTTCATACCCTAATCTATGTCATTTACACTACTCTGAGAGTCCTAGGTAAGATTTTAGTTGGCCATCTATACTAATTCTTGGATCCTTAGTCTGTTGAGTTCAGTCTCATATCCTATATTGGTAATCAATACATTACTAAAATTTTCACAACTTATGTTGCAGCAAGCCTGCAATGAATACTTATTTTCTGAAAATTCTATTTAATTCAACCCACCACTTTCAAATGAACACCCCAATGGTGACAGGGATCCTCAACTAGGGTCTAAAAGAACCTCAAATGTACATTTGTTTCAAAATCAAGTGATAAAGTTCATTTCATGGCTTAATATTTACATTGAGATATTTTTATGTTTTTATTTTGTTTTTGACTAAAATTTGATTCTACTTCTCTTTATTGTTACTATTTGATCAAACACACATGTTTAAAAAAGAGTAAATAGAGTTCATTCATCACACATGTACATTTATTTTTTTCATACATGATAATTAACTTTTCTATGTGATAATTTATCATCCAAACATTCACAATCAATTAACCATTCATAACAAACTAAAAAACAATGACATGGTCATGAGATAATTCTACTAGTTTATCCATTATTCGGATGGTGGATTAACAGAGAACCTAATGGAAATTCATAATCCAAGCCCTATCTCAATTTGTATCACCTATATAACTATTGTTCATTTAACTTGTTTGGTCCCACACCGGCCCTCGACTCAAAAAATTTCGTCATGAACTAAACTTTTTTACAACGTATAATCCTGAAGAAGTAATGGGGTACATGGGATTTAGTAATACATTTTTATAACTCCAAATTTGGACACACATGACCTATTAGATTTTATAAGAGAGAAATGATTCTTAGACCATCCAAAATACATTTAATACTCAAAAAAATTAGTTGGTCTAGGTTGGGTCTAGTAAGTTAGACATGACCACACATAGGTCAGGGTGACTAGATTGGATTTCATGTCATATAATGGTCATTACCCATATATGAGTGAGTGTGTGACATGAGAGGGGGGACCTATGGGGAACCACAAATTTGAAACTAAAATTTTTTATTATATTTTTTAATATAGATCATGTGCATTATTTTCTAGAAATTTTCCCACCCACTAATTTTTTTGGGGAATAAAAGTGAAATACTGGTGTCTCCACCACTAACCAGTTGTTTTTTAAAAACCATTAGACACTTTATTCATCAATTCTGCATCCTACAATATTGGTTTTTGGAGAAAATAAAAGTGGTTTGGTCTACACTTGTAGACCAATCCCCTGTATCTTCCCAATGTGGTAAATGATCTAGAAAGACAAAGTGATACTAATGACTCACCCAATAAATAATGTAACTCTTGTGAGCTTATCCCTACCGACACCGCCTATATATATTTTTTTTATATATACTAAAAATTGATTTATTACTCTCGGTAAGTTCATAACTTAAAAATTAAACTATATATCAGAGCATCATTCATGGATTTGAGACCATTAAGATGTCCACTTATAGAACTATGAAAATTTATGTTCTATTTTGACTTAAATTTTTTCATGATTGATCTGATTAAAATTGGAGGAACCCGGGCATTATGAAAGAATAAAAGTTTTGTATGTTAAAAAAATTGACCATATTAGTGATATAACATATAATGTGGTTTCTCAGTTTCTATATTATCCTATAGATTTCATGAAATTTTTATTAAACATGAATAAAAAAATTGACTGAAAACATAAATGTTACCTTGTTTGTTCATAAATTCTAAATTAATCTAGTTTTTAGAATGTTATAGCTCGAATACACTAAGGATTCAATCCTATAGATCATATATACATACAATATAGACCTTGGATAGTCCTTCATCGATTATAATATGATAGAAAGGTAAATTCAACCACTTTTCCATGTCCCTTTGATCCTCAAAAAATAAAATGTTCTATCCCTGAACATAGATCAACAAAACCTTTATCATTAATTGGGGTTTTTATCTAGTTCTCAAGAGTTCATGGTGGAATAGTTTGAGGAAAAAATAAATTCATGTATATTAACCTTCAAAATATGGGTTATATATATATAAATTTATGTGTGTAACAATTTTAGTTTCTAAATATTCACTCAATCCTATCACGAAATGATACATTAAATATTTAACAAAAATGGATTAAATAACTTACTTAATCATTTCATTATAACCATATAATTTATTCATATACTTATAACATCAAAATAATTCCACTTGATCCCTCGAATTTTTTAAAGAACCTTCTATAAATATTATACTTTTTAAAAACATTTCTCATATCCATTTATTTTAACATAAATAATTCATGAAATCATCGAAAAATAAATTCAATTATTATTATTATAAATGATATAATTTAATTAATTTAATTAATTTAGTTAATTTAATTAAATCATTATTTTTCACACTAAGATGTTCATCACCCACACATGTGGGGCCCACTTCATCATAAACACTTATTATTATGAAAAGGTGTAACTTGGGGATACACATTATGTATGAGTCTTTATGCCCTTATATCAATAGTAGTGAGTCATATACATTATCCAATAGCAGTATCTATTAAAACATCATGGCTCCCAAAGATATAAGGATAATTCATATCTATGACTACCCAAAACAAATGCACATTATGTAATAAAATCTCTCTATCTCACGATATTGCATAAAATAGGATGCCCACTTCATTTCATCATCCATAAACTATATTTCTTATTATTATAATAGTCATTCTAGAAAAAATTACCTTTCGTTACTAAGAAAAGGGAATAATTAAAGTTACCACCATACTAGTTCACTTTCCTAGATATATATTTTTTATTTTATAATTGAAAAATCATATCTTGGTCATTTAATAAATGTCAGGCCACCATTAATGTACCCAACACAAGAAATCCCACTATAAAATAAATTTCATTGATTTGGTCTATTATCAAAGTACATGATCAAATGGTACACATTGATAATGGTCTCAATATTTAAGACTAAAGCATGTGATCATAAATAGGAAGAACCAATGACACCAAAAACATGTGATGTTATTATTAGTCAGTTAGTCCTCATTATATCCTATATTTAGGATCATAAAGTGAGTTAATCATGATAGAAGTATTGGTGCTTATAATCCCACAATATAAGATAATTAGACATAATATGTGTCTCATTATCAAGATGTATCTAGAACATAGGACAAAAATTTCACTATTATTTCCTTAGTATCTCTTAGCACTCATTATAACTAGGAACATATATAACATATTGATTCGATAAATGATCAAAGGGAATTTCTTAGTAAATAATGGACACCTAATTATAATCAATGTTATAGTAAGAATAGATTATGCATAACACTTTGTATATAGGATATAGTAATGAAAATTATTGTTCGCATTGGGTTTAGGGAACCCATTTTTACAATAGGTTATGTATTATCCATCAAAAACGATGTGTTATAATGATTTTTTATTGAAATGAGGTATATGTTTATATATAATTCCCATTTAATGAATTTCATTAATTTCATATATTTTTAAATTGATTTATTTGAATTAAAAGAACATGATATACCCATAGTAGACATGTTATTAATTTTCAAATTGATTTATCATTTTCCATAAAGAGGTGTCTTATATGGATTCTTATTATTATTTCCAAATTATGTGTTATATCTCCCATGTGCCTTTTAGAATGACTAGATAGATATTAAAACGTAATTGGTGTTTTGAGGAAGGGTACTTGGAATTGATTGAGTTTTAATGAAAGGGTATTCATTATTTTTAAGGGGAATTTTGATTAATGGTTCATTTCAAATGAGTTTCTAAAGGTGATTTGATAAATAGATTCTAAGAAATATTTTCAAATAAAATTTCAAATGGTGTATAATTGATTATCATATCAATCATATTTTTTAAATTTCATTTTGAACATTAAAAAAATGTTTTCTAGTAAAAGTGAAAAACTAAATTTATGTGCCTTGTAATTGGTATTCATGTTAGGTTTTATGACCCCTTATAGGATATTTTACCTTGAAATCATTTTATTTGATGCATATGCATAAATTTGAAAAAATATTGTACGAGGGTATAGGAGGTGACATAAATATTATTTATAATTATTACAATTTATTCAATGTGATTTTTTTTCTCTCCTATGTTTGAAATTTCATGGGATTCCTATGTAACATAGTTGAATTTATGTGTAATTACAAAACCATAGTGTGGATTTTACTTTTTATAGAGGATATTTAATATGGAAGTGAAGAAACACCATGATGATTTATGTTCCCAAGGAGTCTTAGTGACATTAGTATGGGTTATAGGGATCACCTAGTTTGATGGGACTACCAAGAAAAAAAAGGTTATTATATGCTTACCTAGGGGTTGTGTCTACAGTTCAAGCCATGTTACTTGATTCTTAAGGTGTTTAATTTGATTCTTAAGTCCCATTTAGGACATTTTAGTGGATTTCAAGCCTTAGGTAATATTTATTTTATAATATTTCTTTAATCACATTAATCTATTACATGGTTGTGGTATTTTTATTTCGATTCATCGATTCACTGGTGTGTGTTGTTGTTGTATTTCATTTTGGTTGAAATTTTTGTTTGATTAAAAATTATTTATAAAAATTGTTTTTGAAAGTTTATTTTTTAAGTAAAAATCATGATGGTTTAAAATGGATTTTGATGAATTTTTTGTAAAGAGTGATAACTAGTGTTTTAGTATTTTTTCTATAACATTAAAAGGAATTCATTAAATGGTTAGATAAAACATAAAAATATTGATTCTCATCCCCTTAGTTTGTTTGAAAAGGTTTTCTATTTTATTAATATCATTGAATCATGTTATTTAGTTTCTTCTATAACCAAATTTGAAAAATAAAAAGTATATTTATGATCAAATAATATTTTCATATATTATTAATTCAAATGGAAATTCATATACTTAATGGTGATATCCTACTATAAATGTTTAGCACACACCATGTATATGAACTAGTGTACATGTGTGTATGAAGATTCTTTATATCTATTTTAGGTTCCCATCTCTATTTCCTTTCTTTGAGATTTGTGTTTTCCCGTTGAAGGATGAGTGGGTATTGGATTTTGACTGTGTGTTACAAGTGGGGATGTTAAAGATGTTCAAGTACAATGTTCTTAGGATATTGTAGTGGATAATTCAACCAATAGTATTATATTTTTAGTATCAATGATACCTGTATCTACCAGATCTATTCTTAACATATATTTCTTAAAAATTATTATTAATTGTGAATTTTTTAGATGCTTTATTATTTTGTTTTGGTTATTTCATATGCATGATTTTCTAACACCTTTATAGATCATGACATAACCTCAGTATGTTTCTATTGTTGTTTTATTATTTGAATCAAGGATACAAACATTCTCAATTATGGAAAAAATGTCCTTACCCTTATGGATTGAAAATTTTCTGTCGTCCTTTTGGTGAACTGGGTCAGGTGACATGTTGGGCCATCCTTGGAAAATTTGTTACAAATGATACTAAAGCTTTTGTTTCTCAGTAAGGGCCTAGGATTAATAATATATCTCTTTTTGTGTGTGTTTTTCATGGTGGTATTGATTTAGGATTGTCTTTGGGACTTATAAGGATGGTCATGAGTGAGTGTTTTATCACCACCCTTCATGATAAAGCTTGAGTTACCATGGGAAGTTCAGTTTTGGTTTTCTTGTTACTCTTTTTGGATTGTGATTTGAGATGGTTGTTTTCAGACTCATTATAATTATATGATTTCCCATGGGTTTTTTGTTTTTTGGTGATAGTAGAGAAAATATAAATGTAATGTGGTTGTACTTAATTGCTTAATAAACTAGGTAGTAACCAGACACTTGATCTTAGACACATTTCCAGAATTATTATCTAACTGGACCATAACCCATGAATCAATGTGGGTAATGTGATCGTGGTTTAGAATTCCATTTTAAGATATTATTAACAACCATTTAACCATGATTTTTCTGCCATTGTTATAAATATGATTATATTTTTATTTGATTTTTTTGTTCAATAAATGTAATTATTGAAAAAAAACTATTTTTTGTGTGGAAAGAGGAATTCCCTAAAAAAAATTCCATTTCAAAAAATGGCCATAGGTATTAATGTAAAAAGTATTAGATTTTAGAGAGTATTTTAATCAGTATTTTATTTTATTATAAGATCCAAATTTTATTTGGTTTTAAAATTGGTTGATAAATTATTAAAAAACAAGTGGCCCACGTGGATTGTTTTTCCAATATAGGACAATATCCAACGATGAAAATTTGATAGTTTTTATGGTGTTTTAACGGGGAAATATATTAAAAATTAAAAATAACATAAAACGTTAGAGTGGAATGTTATTTTTAAAGGATATTTTTGGGATTTAAAACCATATTTTTGGGATTAATTAGACATCGATCCTTGGTGGTGGTTTAAATGGTGGATGATTTAAAAAAATATGAAAGAAGTATTTTTATTGTATTTATATGTAATATTGAGTGCTTATAATATTTTTAAAAATTTATTTTTCTTTTAGATTTTTTACTTATTGGATGTTGCTGCACATTTATATGAGTTATGGAAACATGACCACATTGGGTGCATGTTTTATTTTTAGAAGGTAAGCATCTCTGAAAGGTCTTGAATAAAAGTAGGGAATTAATACATATACGTGGTTTTTTATATTTATTTCTTATTTCCAAAACATATAATGGATTGGAACATTATTTTATCCCTTTTGATAATGTATTAGGTTTATACCTATTTGCCTAGTTTAGGTATCAAGGTCAGTGAGCCTTGGTTGGTTGGGTGAGTTTATCAAGTTTGATCTTCTAAGTTTTTCAAGTGATGTTCTATCTTCATATTAAGGCTCAACGGGTTTATGAATTTTTTTCCTTGATGTGAATATTTTTAGTGAATTATTTTGGTGTAAATTTTAGTTTCCCCAATGTGATAAGGTATTATATTGTAATGTTAATGCCTCATGCTTCTTTGTGACTTATGTGAATAATTTTTAGTGATGAAAACTTTTTGGTGAGAGTTATTTCAGAATTTTAATTTATTTAATTGGTATTTGGGAAATAAAAATATGTGTGTGTTATGGGTGGTTAGGCTATGAAAGAAACCCATTTATATTTTTCATTGTATGACATTTGTTTTGATATTTTTGAGTTTTTAATTAGAGGGAAACCCAGAAATGGGGACCCATGTTTCTTTTTCTACTTGTTTTTGTAAAATGAGGATAGAAACCAAGTCGTTATATTATAGAGGAATGCTTCTATTTAGATTTTTTATTTTTTTCCCTTTAGATGATATGGTTTTAGTAGTCAAACATTAAGATTTTGGCTATTATTGATATAGTTCTTCCTTTAAGAGACTTGATAATGTTTCCTATGATTGGTACATTTTTTTGTTTATTGTGATGATTTTTTGAATCAAAGATTTATGTATAGTACTATTCATTTTATGGGTATTTCACTGTTTTGTCATTTTTGATAGTTTATAAATAGTGTGGAGACCCATGTTGGGTTTCCATCATCTATAAACTCTTTCTAGGTGGTGGTTTATTAGACTATTGTTTGAAATTTCTTAATGTTTTTTGAGTAATTTAATAGATTTTTAGAGGATGTATCAACATCATTGTTTTCTTAGTCAAAGGAACATCACAGGGTTCCCATACATTTCAACCTCTAAGGTAGTTGTTGATTTTTTTCGATAAATTTTTCTTTTATATGGACCAATGAATTTTTATGGGAAGAAATTGGAGTGATGAGAAGAATTGGGACACCCCAATGTAATTGATGTTTATTATTTAAAATTATATTATGTTACTTTGTGGTTATTATAATTTTTTGAATTTTTTATCTAAAGAATTTAAAATTCAAAAAAAATCAAGCACATCAAAACATAAACAAGGAAACTTCATGGTTTAGTAAACCATATAGATAAAACTTATATAAAAATCACTTATATGAATTCTTTACTATGAATCAGGAAATGATACATTTCCATAGAGGTATTACAAGTTTATTTTGAACAATCATGGTTTGGTTTCCATAGGTAGTGAACAGTTCTATAAAATAATGTAGGTTTTAGTAAAGATGATACATTATATCCTTACATACATGTCATATAGTGAACTACTTAAACATAGTTAGTATTAAGGATGTACCAATCATGTAATAGATTCTATATACTTGGAAGATTATTTTTACTTTTTGGATACACAATTAGTAAATAGTACAGCTAAACCATGTGAGGATTCTTTCTCTACCTAGTGGCATCTGCAAGGATGGTGCATGGGTTTCCTTCAAAATTAAAACCTCATCATTATGTTATAGAAACTCCAACCCCATGGTTTAACACAATTTAATCAATTATTAATTACATAAACACTTTCCCATATTCCCAGGTATTCTAGAAAAGCATTCTATGCTACTAAACACAAGGGGGCTCAACATGGGGAGTAGACGTACTACCTGTCGAGTCTTGTCCTCATATAGCAAGAACGTAGACCCATTCCCCCTTGAGAAGTTAAACACGGAAAGCACATGGCATACCCCGCGTGTCTTCGCCTCTTTCCAGAGATGGGTAAGCAAGACTAGCTACCTTGATTATTGGGGAAAAGTGATGTAGATAAACAACCAAAGAACCAACAAGCATCCAAAAATCACATCCATCACATTCCATCAACCCTAGTGTCCTCCCCGACACCCACATGCATAAACCGATGCATCTCGCCAATCTAGGCATCATCCGCTGCCACAACCAAAAGGCCTATATGCCCCCACATATCACAACAGCCATCCAGGATCACGTCACAACACAAGCAGCAGGAAAAACAAACATCACATAAATTGGCCTATTAGAACTTTAAAAATCAAGAGGGTAACTTAGAACCCTTCATGGAATTATCAAACAATCAATTATTTAATCCATCTTGAACTAACAGATTTTTAATTTGTTGGTTCCAACATCGGGAAACCTAACCAGTAAGCTATCACAAATGATCAAACATGCTTACTTCAACAATTTGATTAAAATAAAATTAAAACAAGAACCAGATTCGTATTCATGCCTCTTTATCTTTAGCCAAACAATTATCAATTAACCCCGGTTTACGTTCTTTACCGATTTTCATCAGGAACAAGCATAGATAGCACACTATATATCAAAACAAGAGGCAACAACATACGATCGATATCAATTTATTTATCCACTTAAAAAATTTATTATTTCAATTCCATTATCATCCAATGGGATAAAACATGATAACATTATAGTTGCACATAAAATAAAGAGAAGAAACAAATCTCCTACCTCAAAGGATTTTGACGAAAACCATGACGGTCGAAGATCGCTCAAGAAACCTAGGTCGATTCTCTAAAAAACTGCCTTATATATCTTATCCAAGAAAGATGAAGACCAAATGTCATCATATTTGGCATCAAAACACTTAGATCTACCCATAATGGACGTACATATAAGAAACCAAGATAATAGGAGAAGTAGATCCAAGTGGATCTAAGAAACTGAACAAGAACGAAATAAAACCAAAGAAGAACGATCACATACCTCAAGAAACCGGCTTCGATTCGTCAAGAGAAGCCTTAGGATCACCTCCAAAATGATTGTAAGAGGTTCTTCTACCTTCAAGGGAGGTTAATCACGAGTTATGGCCGCTTAGAAGCTTAAACGAGAAAGTTATAGGTGAAACAGTTGAGATCCACAATTTTAGGATCTAGTTTAAGTGCCTCCATAGTTAGTCCACACGGTTTAACAAACCGTGCGCTGATCGTGCATTAGGTACTGCCTCGAACAGCACTCCTCGCATGGTTAGACCACATGGCTAGACACACCATGATTTAACCGTGCATTAGCCACTGCCTCTAATACCAACTACGCACGGTTTGGCCGCACGGTTTAGACAAACTGTGCGCCGCCCGTGTGAGAGCTATTGCCCTTTTAGTTTTCCTGAAACAAATTCACCCAAACGCACCCCCAAGTCACCTTGACCTTCCAGAACACCTCTAACGCCACATTTTCACAATGTAATGGGCTGGAGAGTTCCGGGACATTACATCAGATACCTCTCAAAACATTCTCGTCCTTGAGAATCCCAAACCCACGTAAAGAGAAAATGAAACAGGGTCTGAACAACCACCCATAGAGATACCTTTCAAAGTGGGAAATCCACCAAAACAACAAAGGGTTCCATCTCATAAATATGAAAGTTTCATAACCACAAAAGCTACATCAATACATGAAAAGAGTTAAACATCGAACAACTCTAGGTACTGAGAACGTATCTATGACACACGTTCCCAGGTACTCTCCTCCAAGCCACCGTGTCTCCATAAGAGACAAACTAAAGGAATAGAATTCATGCGAAACACATTCTCCTTGCAGTCTTGGATCTCCATAGGTCGCTCCTCAAAGGTTGCATCATCATCAACATCGATCTCTCCCCAATCGATGATGTGAGAGTCATCATGGAGATAACGATGGAGCCGTGATACATTAAAAACATCATGTATCCGACTCATCTGAGGGGGAAGTGCTAATCGATACGTCACAGCTCCAACACGAGCTAACACCTAGAAATTCTCAACCAACCGGGGAGAAATCTTACTTCCACGACCAAACCTTCGCTACCCATGACAGGGAGTCACCTTCAGAAACACATGATACCCAAAATTAAACTCTAAGGGTCTCCTTATTTGATCGACATATTATTTCTAATGATCTTGCACTATCTTTATCCTCTCACGAATCACCTGAACCATCTCTGTTGTATTCTTCACTTGTTCCGGTTTGAGAATTTATGAATCTCCGACCCCAATCCAGCACAATGGAGAATGGCATGGTCGTCCATACAAGGCTTTAAACGTCACCATACAGATGGTGGAGTGAAAACTATTATTGTAAGTGAACTCCACCAAGGGTAAGTTCCTCATCCATGAACCTCTAAAATCAAGAACACAAGAGCGTAACATGTCTTCAAAAGTCTGGATGGTTCACTCTGTCTGACCATCCGTTTGAGGATGAAAAGAAGTGCTAAGGAATAGTTGAGAACCGAAAGCATGTTGGAGACCACTCTACGCCCTATAGGTAAAACGAGGATCTCAGTTAGAAATGATCGTCCTTGGGACTCCATGAAGTCTCACCACCTCCTCTAGATACTGCCTCAACAAAAATTCCACTAAGCTTGACTCCTTGATTGCTATGAAGTGGGCCTATTTTTTAAATGATCCACTACCAATCAAATCACATCATGTCCTCCCAGAGCTCGAGGTAAACCAGTAACCAAGTCCATTGAGATTTCCTCCCACTTCCACTGAGGAATCTCTAATGGCTGGAAAAGACCTCCTGAAACACGGGGTTTAGCCTTCACCTTCTGGTAGACTAAACATCGAGGCACAACCTCTGCAACCGCACACTTTAGCCCAGGCCACCAAAACTGACTCCTCAAGGCTCGATACATCTTTTTCACGCCAGGATGTACCACTAAAGGTGTACTATGGAACTCTCTGAGAACTATCTCACTCATTGTCAAAGGAACAAAAGGCCTTCCATGATACAAAACTCAGTGTTTTTCATCTTCATTCTAACCCTCAGGGGCCTCACCACAAACAACTCGGTCTCTCCAGACCTCTACCTCTAGATATCCCAACTGGTACTCTTCTACATTCTGCATCAGGGATGACTGTACCATCATCTAAAAAAGATAGCCTCTACCCCTAACTTATCTCATATCAAGATGTAATGCTTACAGTTCTTCCATTACTCTCCAAGAATCACCGGATTCATGCACACCATCACTACAAGACAATCGGCTCACTGCATCAGCTACAAAATTCCCCTTTCCAGGTGTATATGATATTTCGAAGTTGTATTCGTACAAGAACTCTATCCACTAACGTTGTCGTAAGTTCAATTAACGCTGGGAAAAAACATACCTCAAAATCTTATGTTTGGTGAAAACCACAAAGCGCTCACCAATGAGATAATGTCTCCACAACTTCAGATCAAACACCATGGCTTCCAACTCAAGATCATGGGTTTCATAGTTACATTCATGGCAATGTAATTTCCAAGACCCATGAGAAACAACTAACATCTTCTACATGAGAAAATAGTTGAACCCTAGTTGTGAAACATCGCAGAAAACATCAAACTGAACTCCATCAGCTGGAAGACAATGAACTGGAGAACTTACTAACTTCTCTTTTAGATACTCGAAAGCTGCCTGACACTGATCAGTCCATATAAATGCCTGATCCTTCCTGGTCAAAGCTATTAGAGGGGTCGAAACTCGTGACAAATTGGATACGAACCTCCTGTAGTATCCTGCGAGACTAAGGAAACTTTGCACCTCTAACACTATCTTGGGGGCTGCCCAATACACAACTGCTTCAATCTTAGATGGATCCATAGCTATTCCCTGTTGGTACACATCATGCCCCATGAAACGGACTTATCAAGCCCAAAACTCACACTTAGAAAACTCCAAAAACAACTAATGTTGACGAAGGACTCCCAAAACGGCCTGTAGATGTCCTGCATGCTCCTCTTCAGATGTGGAGTACACAAGGATGTCGTCGATGAAAACTACCACGGACATGCCCAGGAACTCTCGAAACACAGTATTCATCAATCCCACGAATACAGCTAGAGCATTCATCATTCCAAACAGCATTACAATGAACTCATAATTCCCATGACGACAACGAAAGGCAGTCTTCAGGATATCCTCATCCTTCACATGCATCTGATGATATCCTGACTGCAAGTCGATCTTTGAGAACCAACTTTCAACCTTTAGTTGATCGAATAATTCATCGATTCAAGGAAGAGGATAGGAATTCTTTATTGCCACTTTGTTTAAGTGATGACAATCAACAGAAAACTGCAAACTTCCATCGGCCTTCTTCCCGAAAAAAACTAGTGCACCCCACGGTGACACACTCGGCCGAACAAAGCCACACTGTAACAAAACATCAAGATTCATACATAGCTCTCATAACTCAGAAGGATCCATCCTATATGGAGACATAGATATAGGAGATGCTCCTGGCTATAGCTCGATCCGGAACTCGATCTCTTGTTGAGGGGGTAATGTTACAACCTCTTCAGGAAAGACATCAGGGTACTCCTCTACGACCCTAGGAAACGCCAACTGGTGAACCTCTGAAGAACTCAGTATCATCTCATCCATCAGGGATGATAAGGATGGAACGCGCATATGACCCATCCGAGGATCTTTCTCACTAACAAACACCACTTTCTCTCCATCCGCACCAAAGAAAATGGCCTTATTCCTAAATCAATCCACAATATCCTACACTGAATATAACCAGTCCATGCTGAGGATGACATCATATGGTTGTATTCGTAAACATAGGAAATCTCCCCAAGAGTGGTGTCTCCCCAAAACTAGCTCACATACTCAACATACTTCAAACAAGTCAGCTCGACCTCTAACTGGTGTAGTCAATGCTAAGGGCACTGGAAGCCTTTCTACCTCAAGTCCCAAAGCATGGACAAGGGTAGGTGATATGAAGGAGTGTGTCGCTCCTGAATCAAACAAGGCATACACTAAGGTAGAAAATATGAAAAGGGTCCCTTGAACAACGACCGGCATGCCTGTAGATGGCAATGCTAGAGCATGAAGCTGACCACGACCTCCTCCACAACCTCTATAACCCTGATGATGACCACCACCATGGACATGCTCTGCTCTCTGAGGATGGGGAGTGTCATGGGGCTGTCCTATGCCTACCCCATCTACCCTCTGCTGATCTAAATCTTATGAAACTAGCTGCTACTGCCTCGGCTAGAACTGCCTCAACGGAGGAACCTGGAGCATAGCGCCCTGTGCACGATGACCGCTATGAATGGTTGGTCACTCCCGCTACTAATGGGCATGACCACCACAAGAAAAACAATCACCTGATCCCTTTGGAATATTCCTGAGAGTTGTTGCCTCTGGAGAAACGAGATGTAAAGGGTTGGGGTCTACCCCCGGCTGAACGAAAACTCTTCTGCTCTGAAAACTGGAGACCCGGGGCCACATCTCTGCTTTGTGAGGAATCATGCTGCTTCCCCTCTCATGATGATCCTCTCCTAGAAAAATTCCTCTTGATAACATCTGCCCTCGCCAGCACCTCAAGATATGTTTCAAGCATAAATGGGGTGACCTAGAACTGTATATCTAGATGTAAAGACTCCTCAAAATGCCTCTCCCTAGCCTCCTCATCTGGTAACAGGTCCAAAGCATATCGTAAAAGGTTCCTAAAATGGATTCCAAACTCTCAAATAGTAGAGATCCCCTGTTGAAGGGTAAGAATCTTCTAGAGACTGGACACCTTCATAGTCGATGAAAGGAACTAGACTCTAAACTTGTCTCAGAACTCCTCCCAGGAGATCGCTGACTCCTCACGATCCCCAAGGAACAAGAACCACTACCGCCTCGCTGCTCCATGCATCATCGTCACAGCTAAAGACACCCAGTGCTCCTTACGAGCACGGATCGAACTGAAGCCTATCTCGACCTCCTCCAACCAGTCGTCTGTGACTGTATCTGAAACGGAGCCCTCGTACTTCTGCAAACTCTGGCGCTGAAACTCTCGGAGTGTCTTCCTCCAAGTGTCATCATTGTCAACCTTTACCCTGCGGCGACTTACTGGAATAGACCGCTGGATATTTTATGTGCAAACCTGATGAGGACGTCGACCTGGAGCCATACCTGTAAAATAACAAACTGTTAGAGCTCCTAAACCTAGAATATGGAAGACTCAACATTAATTAATTAATTATTTTCTTTTATTCATATTATGTTATCCTATCCCAAGGTCTAACCATTCAAACACAGGCATAAAGAAGAATGATGCATGATCCTTTCCTTGGTCTCTATCCTGTAACTATTATCATATTTTTTAGTAGACATTTTAAACTTAGAGGTTTGTACATCAGATCATAGGGGGCCCTAAACGCCTATTTCGTAGCCGGTATCCAATGTTTACCTCACTTGCTAAACAAGAATGAAATTGTTTCCCTGCCAACTCATGCAACCTCACATGTGCCTAACTCCAAACTCCATCTTATCCCACAACCATAGCATTAATACCACTCTGTCACGACCACATCCCCACAAAGTGTACCCCTCCCAGGTCGGCAATGTGATAAGGGAGATAATGACCCCACGAGTCTCGCCTCCAATTAGCCCCGGGTTGGCGACTAGCACTGAGGGTATAGTAAACACCCAAATGGGAGGCATTACCCTTTAAGAGAACACATGAGGAAGAGACAAATAAGATAAACACCAATCAAATCCAACTCAGAAATGGAATATTAAAGAAACCCAAGTGCATATATGAAATTTCATGCAAAAGTACTACAGCTAGAAGGGAAAAACTACAAGTACCCAAGAGAAAGTAAAACATAAGTAACCATAAGCCCGAATAGCTCCTACGACACCAAGCTAGTAAACACTGGCCTGACCTCCAACCTACTCCAAGTGACCAGAAAAAAAAGTTTCTATATACATAGGGTGAGTATAACAATATACTCAGTAGGATCCTCCACAAAGCATCTCATGAAAAAGTAAAGAAATCATGCTAAAGCACAGTGAACAACAAGTGAAACTAACTCGTCACCTAAACAAGTATACTATGTTCCCAACCTCTCCATTTCTACTCTCACCAAGTAATGCATATAAGAATATAGCATATAGTAAAGAATATCACGGGTACCCCGCTAATACTTCCCCACTGGTTTTCCAATTTTCCCCAACATCGCACGTCCTGAGCATATCTCTCCAAAAAGGCTTTCCCGCAGACACTTGGGCGATGCAACACAATATGCACCTCGTGCAACACAATGGCTTGCCCACAGACACCTGGGCAAAGCACCACACCATCCTCACAACCAAAAGTAACCAGGTAGGTTCCAGGAGCCACCACAGCTCACATAACGTGTATCATACATCGGGTATTATACCTCAAGACATTACAGCCCATACACCGAGTAAGGATCCTGAAGCCATCACAACCTATACACGTTACACCTATAGTAGTCCATATAATACTATATCCAGAATATATGTGTGTGAATAACCAAAATCCATTATATCCCTCTACACACATATATGGGGAAAACTAACCATTGTGCCTGACGGCACAAGTAACTACCAAGAGAAGAGAGCGGGGCCAAAGGGGGTAGTCAGCCATTCATCCTCCCACCAGAATGTTGGGGAAAACAACCCCCCCTAGAACTCATAATCCCGGGTGTGTTAGTTTCCCTTACTGATAGGGTGGAGTAGTGTATATAAACACAAAAAGTACAAGATATATCATAACTCACAACCACACTATGGGCATAACCTAGTCTTAGACACAACTGCAGCTAACGTCTCTCAGACTCCGGGAAACTACTTCTAAGTATAGGTAACCTATAAGCACACAACCATTTAAATAACTATATTAGATCACTTCATTCCCTTTTTTTGTTCCAATTTACATTAATTAATTCTTTAAACATTAATTAACCATGAACAATTCCACATTAAGTTTCATTAACATCAAACCCAAGTTAATTGTTCCTTCAAAATTACAACCTCATCATTAGGTTCCATCAACTCCAACATCATGGGTTAACACCATTTAATCAATTATTCATTACATAAACACATTCCCATATTCCCAGGCATTCTAGAAAAGCATTCTATGCTACTAAACACAATGGGGATCAACACGATGTGTAGATGTACTACCCGTCGCGTCTTTTCCGCCTATATCAAGAGCGTAGACACATTCCCCCTTTAGAAGTTAAACATGGAAAGAACGTGGTGTACCCCGCGTGTCTTCACCACTTTTGGAAGATGGGTAAGAAAGACTAGCTGCCTCGAGTAGTTGGGAAAAGTGATGGAGATAAACAACCAAAGAACCAGCAAGCATACAACAATAGCATCTATCCCATTCCATCAACCCTGGTGTCCTCCCTGAAAACCACATGCATAAACTGATGCATCTCGCCACTCTAGGAAACATCCACTGCCACAACCAAAAGGCCTGTATTCCCCCACATATCACAGCAACCATCCTGGATCATGTCACAACACAAGAAATAGGAAAAAAAACATCACATCAATTGTCCTATTAACCCTTTAACAATCAAGAGGGTAACTCATAACCCATCAATGAATTATCAAACAATTAATTCTTTAATCCATCTTAAATTAAAAGATTTGTAATTTGTTGGTTCCAACATCGGGAAACCTAACCAGTAAGCTATCATAAATGATCAAACATGCATACTTTGCCAATTTGATTAATATAAAATTACAACAAGAACTATATTCGTATTCATGCATCTTTAACTTTATCCAAACAATTATCAATTAACCCTGGTTTACGTTCTTTACCAATTTTCATTAGGAACAAGCATAAATATCACACAATCTATCACAACAAGAGGCAACAACATACGATAGATATCAATTTATTTATCCAGTTCAAATATTTATTATGTCAATTCCATTGTCATCCAGAGGGATAAAACATTCTAACATTACATCTACACATAAAATAAGAGAATCAAAGAATTCCCTACCTCAACGGTTTTTGACGAAAACCATGACGGTCGAAGATCGCTCAAGAAACCTGGTTCGATTCTCCAAAAACCCACCTTAGATATATTCTCATAGAGAGATAAAGACCAAATCTCATTATATTTGGCATCGAAACACTTAGAACTACCCATAACAGATGTAGATATAAGAAACCGAGAGAAGAGGAGAAGTAGATCCAAGTGGATCTTCGAAACTGAACAAGAACGAAGAATAACAAAGAAGAACGATCACATACCTTAAGAAACTGGCTTAGATTCGTCAAGAGAAGCCTTTGGATCACCATAAAAATGCTTGGGAGAGGTTCTTCTACCATCAATGGTGGATAATCCTAAGTTATGGCCGCCTAAAATCTTAAACAAGAAATTTAGAGGTGAAACAGTTGAGATCTACAATTTTAGGATATAGTTTAACTTCCCGTACGGTTAGTCCGCACAATTTGACAAACTGTGCGCTAACCATGTGTTATATACTACCTCGACCAACACTCCTCGTATATTTATACTGAATGGTTAGATACATCGTGTGCTAACCGTGCGTTAGCCACTGCCTCTAAGACCTACTACGCACAGTTTGTCCGCATTGTTTAGACAAACCGTGCACCGCCCGTGCGAGAGTTATTTCCCTTTTAGTTTTCCTTAAAAAAATTCACCCAAGCACACCCCCAAGTCACCTTGACCTCCCAGAACACCTCTAACACCACATTTTCAAAAAGTAATGGGATATAGAGGTCTTTTCCATTACAACTTTTGAGCATGATTAATTCTTTATGACAATTTGATTGCACTAAAACATGGAAAAAATAGAGGACTTCCTTACATCTAGAAATATAGGCCAAAATATATCAAATCATTAACCAAATTTTAACATTACAAATGTAACATAGTTAATGTATCTATATTGTTTTAATTCAAAGAATCATATAGTTTGTTTTTTTTTCTATTATGGTAATGAATCATGAAATCATAATCCTTGATCAGTTATAGGAATCTTTTTTTCTCATGTTTAATTGTTCCTAAGAGAATATATACTTCAAATTTTTTTGGTTAGTATATATTTCACACTTTAATCCATTAAAAATATAGCTTAAAATTATAAAAATAAAAAATAACTGCAACTAATTCAAGATCATTTGTAGAGTAATTTAACTCATGAGGTTTAAACTGACATAAAGCATAATAAATTACCTGATAATTACGTATTAGGAAATAACCAAGACCTTTCATGGAAGAATCACTATATATGAAAAAATATCCTTCCCTAAAAGGTAGGTCCAAGTAAGGATCATTAACCAATATTGTTTAAAATTTCTAAAAATAATCATCATATTATTTTTTCCCAGAGGAATTTTACTCCTTTCTAATTTAACTTAGTCAGTTGGGTAGATAACTGAGAAATTTTTTCAAAAAACCACCCATAGTTACCTACTTATCCAAAAAACTAAAATTATATGTGACATTTTTAGCTCATTTCCATTTTAACACTACTTTTGTTTTAGATGGTTCAATAGTTATACCTTCATTAGAAAAAAAATGTTACCATGGAAATAAATTTATTGCAACCAAAATTCAAACTTAGTAAATTTCCCTTACATTTTATTTTCTTTTAAAGACATCAAATAAATAAATATGTGTATTTCATATTCCTCGTGAATTTTAGAATATCACAAAATGTAATCCCTAATGAAAAAAAATATTATCCAAAACTCATGAAAAACTCTATTCATAAGGTTCATAAATATATCAGGTGTATTGGAAAACCCAAATTGCATAACTAAAAACCTATAATTCCCATATCTATTCTAAAATTTAGCCTTTGGAATATGTTCTTCCTTAACTTTCAACTGATAGTACATTGAACTGAGAAAATTATTTGAAAATCATTTTCCTCGTATCTAATAAAAATAATCACAAATATATGGAAAATTTTTATTTTTCTGAAGAGTAATGTCATTCAAGGATTTATAATCAATCAAAATTACTATTAAACTATAATTATTATTAAAAAAACAAAACGTGATAACCCATGGTGATGTCATAGGGTAAATGAAACCATTATCTAACAACTCCAAAAATTTATCTTTCTATTCTAAAAGTTCCACTCGAGTAATTTGATAATAGGGTTTACAAATAGGATTAGTATCAGGTACTAAGTAATAAAGTAAATTCAACCTCATAGTCAGGAATAACACTAGGAAAATCGTCAATAAATACATCTATGTTTTTTTCACTACTCGAACAACAATACATTAAACAGTTTCCTTCTATTCAATAATATAGGCTAGGTAACATTCAATGCCACATCTAATCAATTTATCATCTTCTTGGTATGTTATCAAATGCATTGAATCATTAGAAATAACTTTCTTATCTATAAAATCAATCTTGTCATGAAAAAATAAAATCTAATCCATACCAAGAATGATATCATACAATACTATCACATGTTCAATTATATTTTCGGAAAATCCATCCCACTGATAATAATGGGAATATTCCTATAAATCTTAGTTTTTTTTAATATTTCCACCTACAGTGTTCACCAATTTTTTATCTTCTTTTCATGTAGTGATATTTCGATTTTACTTGCATTTTTCTCAACAATGAAATTATCTGCTGTTCTGGATTCAAAAAACGTATTGTAATAATTCTAATATAATATAAACATACCTTTCACCACATCATTTTATGGGACAACATCAACCGTGGTATTAGAAATTGATTTTTCCATAATGATTTTCTTTTGATCTTGTTAATTTCCACCCCAATTAACCCTAATTGGATATATTTTGGAAAAATGATCCAACTCATTGAAATTAAAACTTATTACTTCTAGATTTTCATTACATTTTTTCATTTTCCATACAATCATGCGCCATATGACTAAACATACCATATCGAAAGCACTTCCTTATATTTATAAGAAATTATATAGGATAATTTTTACCACACTTATCAAAAGATTGAAACATGGTTTTCTTACCTCCATAATTATTTAATGAATTATTAACCATTTCCTACTAACTAGATATCTTCTTGTATTTGTTTTCAAGGTATTCATGATCATCAATAAACTCAAATTATACCTATTCAAAACTTTGAACAAGTTTCACATGGATTTTGAATTCATGAGAATAAAATTCCCTACAATATCTTGGATTCTATCTTGAGTAAAAATTATTAATATGTATTTCAAGATCGCGGATAAATTTTGGTATGTACATAGCCAATCGGGTTATGTTTGATTCAAATATGCCTATAGAATCTTCCTCCATTTGTCTCAATTACAAAAATTGTTTTCCATCCTAAGTTGAATATCCACAGTAAAATAATTTGTTATCCCAACCATTTTAAATACCCAAAGTTGGAGGGTGAATCAGTGTGTGAAAGATTAAACCTACTCCCCTTAGGATCTTATTTTATAATTAAAAATTTAATCTTATCTCCATTTCCCAAAGAAATTTATGAGAATAAATTAAATAATGCTTGAAACATAGAAATATTACATGGTTCACCCACAATGGGATACCACCAAGGGGAAAACAAAGGCAATATGCCTATGTACCAAATCAACTAAAGTTCACTATTGTTACAAAGTTTAGAGGAGACTCACAATACCTACTAGTATACAACCCATCACAATTTGAAAGCTTATTTATCTCTCAAATAATGTGGGATTACTACCCCTTAATATGGTTATTCTTTTTCCAATTTTAATTAATAAGTTTTACACCTAATTTGGTGCATCATTAGGATCTTCTTTCATCCACTTGAGGAATACTACTTTTCCAAAAAAATATTACTAGGAAATATCTTCTAATTCTCATGATATTTTCTTTTGTGAAATACCTATATTTAACCATTGTTAAAGATCCCAATTATTTACAAGAATATCCGACTTTCATGATGATCCCAACTTTTATAAAGCTCACTACCTTATTGAATCTCACTATTTTTGTAAAGCTCACTAATTTAGTGAATCTTACCCCCATAATCAAGATCATTACTTTCATGAGGCTTATTTATTTCATGAATCTTACGCAGCCTTCATGAAACTTCATTTCTTCATGAAACAAATGATATTATGATAAAATTTACATAAGAAATGTTTTTTGGGAACCACCTTTGTGAATTCAAAGCATTTAGATTTTCATTAAGTCTTTCTTTTTTCAAATTAGGGGGTAGAAGACTATTTTTAGTTGTTTCCTCCCTTTAATGAATCTTCCATGATCAACACCAGCTTTTTATGAAGCTCAAAATTCTTTTTCATGAATCTCAATATCTTTTCAAAACACACATGGAAATTTTTTTATTTGTGAAACATTTCATAGTCATCTAGATTACCATCATTCCTTCATGCTCACTCATATTTTCTGAACATTCAGACCATCAGAAATCATCAAACCTTGATGAAGCACTAAACCTTAAACAAGAACTAGAACATTTTAAATTCCATGCCTTTCCATATTTTTATGAGGCATTTCAAAACCACCAATTGAGCATCCATTCTTTTGTATTGGATATTTTTCAACATACCTTTTCCAAAATTTCTTTGGAACTCCACAACTGACCTTGGAATCCATCATTGTCAATAGAAATAATCAACCCAAAAACGCTACAAATTCACCTTGAGGTATTTTTTCCCAACAATATACCCTTTTGAGTTTGTTGAAAACTGATCACATTTTGAAAAAATATTAATACTTCCTCCATATTCATACAAAATTCACTTATTGTGATTCCAGATAGAGACTAAAAATTTACCCAACACACACTCAAACCCTACATGAGCCATTCTCAGCACGAGAATCAATAGTGTCATGAAACTTTTATCAATAAACCATTTCATTCATGTATCAGTCAACTATTATCATCATGAAACCTATCCATCATGATTTATAACCTTTAATTGATCCTCCCTATCATCATTAAATTTAAAAATCATATTACTTCGATGCTTCCCTGTCTTGATCAAGAAATTTTATCCCCCTATTCCAATGAATATAATGGTTTCTCTTTTAGGGCCACAACATTTTTAGGAACACATATCAGAACATAATGGAAAAACACACCATACCTTGGGGAGAGGGGGTCCATCATATACACTTTTTAAGGTGTGAAGAGTTGGCTGAACTCCAAGATCTAGTCGATGACATCCAAACACTTTTATGATAAGTCCTTCATTAGAATATATGAAACCTATAGTTCAATGGGTACATACACCAACTTCACAAGACTATTCTCCACATTTTGAATGATAAAATGATAATTGATTTCAATATTATTCATCTATGAGTGATGAACTGTATTTTTTATAATATCAAATCACTAGAATATTCACATTGGATTATGATTGGAGATATCACTTCAACTCCCTTGTCTTCAAGCTACTTCTTTATCTACAATAAAGGTGTGCAAGCTTGAGTAGACACAATATATTTATCTTCTATAATGATAAATGAAATGAAATCCTATTTATTGGTTATCTATGAAATACACATTCAAGAAAGATAAAATGCACCGCCTAATGTTGGTTTTCTATCATCCACTAAACCATCAGAATCTATATTTGTATATCCCAATAACTCTTACTGATATTTTTCATTGTAAATAAAACTGAAATACATTGTGGACTTGATAAATTAAAGTATTATTTTTACTGAAATTATGGGGATTTATTTGGGAATTCATTGATGTTATGCTACATGGATTGTGGAATAAAAATTATAGTTCCATGTCACTGTTATGTATGATAGACTGCTAGTAATAATCCTATATTCTGTGAAATTAATATATTTTCCTTCATAATCCTAAGATAATTTCATCTGAGTAGCCAAAATATTTGACATATCCTAGGAATTTTCCTTTCCAAATCTTCTCATAACTTGCTTTTCTTATTTGGATTGAGAAATAAATGTGTCATTCCTTCCATGTATTATCTATTAACCAAAGAAAAAAGTCAGTTCACCAATCATTGTCATTTTGAACTCATTTTTCATGAATTCTATAAACGTTTTTCACCATAATTATCGGTTCCACCAATGATTATGTCACCAACATACACTAGAACAATAATCTATTAAACAATATTTTATTAATATAGATCTTGTAATCAAATCCCCCATATTTAAAACTGATATTCATCAAAAACTTATCAAGTCGTGAAACCACACTCTCAGTGCTCTCTTCATCCCGTGTAGCGCTTTCCTCAACCGAAAAACTATATTATCATTTTCATGAATTAGATAAGCATATTTACACTTGATATATAATTTTCCTTCAAGAAACCAATCTACAAATTCTAACATGATGTACATCTGTAAAACATTGACTTTTATTTATACTGCTATGTCCAAGAATATAAAAATAGTATCAAGGATTAAAATAGGTGAAAATGTATCATCAAAATCTATTTGATCAATCAAGGAGTATCCCTTGAACTCTAGTCATGTTTTTTTCTGAAGTACCAATCCATATTTATATAGATTGTTCAGGAAGCCCTGTTTGGTCCTGATGAAATTCTTATGTGTTGGTCTCAAAACAATATCCCATGTCTGATTCATTTCAATTTCGTCAAGTTATTCATTCATAACCTGAAACTAGTTATCATCTATGGATACATATTTAAAAAAATTAGGCACAACCTAATATAGGAAGGATTCCTACTAAAAATATGTTATTATCTATTTTTAAACTGGCACATCCTGGTCACTAATGATGTTTTGTATTCTAATTTCAGCTCAAATATTATGCATCAATTCAGATATATATTGGGATTCCTCCTAAAAATATTCTAAATCAACATTTGAAACTTCTACTCCCCTTTATTTCTATTCCTCCTCTTCACATTCATGAAGGAACTAATCACTGTGTTGTTGAAGGTTCTGTTCATTTTCTACTATAGTTATATCATTACCTTCAACTAATTTTTCCAGCCTCTTATTAAAGAATTTATATGCTTTTCTTTTTCCTAAATATGCAACTAGTATCCCAACGTCTTCTTTTGATTCAAATTTATTTTTCTTTTCTTCTTATTGATAATAAAACTATTACTTACAAATATTAAAAATTATTTCAATGTTGGCATCTTTCCTTCCATAATATTGTATGAAGTATTTTCTTATTCTAGACATAAAAAAGCCATATTGGATAGGTATACTGATTTCAAGACTTCTCCCTCTAGAATTTATCTAGTAGATCCTTTTCAATAAGAATTATTATGTCCATGTTTTTTAGGATCTGATTTCTCCTCTCAACCACTCCATCTTTTTTAGGAGTTATCACTACCAAAACTTAATGCCTTCTCTTGTGTTTCTTGGCATAATCCTCTACTAGGCTGTTCATGAATTCCATACCATTATCAGTTAAAAATTTCAGAATTTTCATTTAAATATCCTTTTACCTTCCATCCGATAATTTTTAATGCAACTGAATGTAATATCCTAAGATTTTAGAACACTATGTTTGATATGGTACAAGATACGTAATACAATGTTTAAACAAACAATGAATAATTATTATGTGATTATTATAACCAAGTCACTAAAATGATGGGATTAAATAGTATAAATGGAAATATGAAATATATATTGTACCTAATAAATTCTAATTAATTAATTAATTCTTTTTTAATAAGTACTAAATTATTAGAAAATTCATTATCATCTACAAAAAAATACATTTTCTTCAAAAAATGACTTCAATTATTTTTATGTATAATTAATATAATTAATTTCCTATGATTTTAAAAAAAATTATTTGACAAAATTTTATTCATTTTCTAAATTATCATATCAAAATTATCTTATGGTGAAATGTTGATTATTTTCTAAAAAAAATCAATGTATAGTGAGATTTACCGGTTTTTTTAAAAATTATATTTTTCAAGTATTTGTAAGGTCAAATTATGTTTCGGAATAGTTTTAAATTTTCATTAGTTAAATTTTATTTTTAATTTTACAATTATGATTTTTTAAATGGATTTTATAATTGATTTCAGTATAAAATATTTTTATATTTTAAAAGGGATTATTTTTTTGAAAAACAGTTTTTCATTGCATTTTTACAATGTAGTGATAAATTAAATTATGAAACTAATGTGTTATAAATTTTGAATAAATAATTTCATATTTTTTATTATGGTGTCCAATTATATTGAATATTTACCATTTAATTTTGGGAAATATGAATAAATTTTTTTATTGCGGTAAAGGGTAACTTGGGTAATTAAGGGTAAAAATAATATGATAAGCACTAAAAACAACCCTTACACTTTACCAAATTTTATTGGATGGTTATTTACATTCATAATAATTAAATTTTCACATCTATGGACTTTTATTTTTAATTTTAAGATATTATGACTTTTGATAATATTTTATTTAATGAAGAGTTAAAGGTGTCACACTCATATTTTTAAAAACTATAACATTTTTAATATTGGGTAATCTAGGGGAAATATTCAACTATAAATTTTAATTTAAAATATAAATGATTTATATTAATCATGTTAATTTGTTTTAAAATTTTAGTGTAGAAATAATTACTTTAAATTCATATAAAATGTTGATGTAGTAATTATTTTATTAATTAAAATATCAAATAAATGTTATTAAAAATATTTAAATAAATATATTTTTTGATAATTAATCTGGAAAACGAATTTTATAGATTACCTTGTAATTTTATAGATGTAATAAAATATTTTTTTTTAATTACAAGTGTTTTATTGATATTATTAAATTAACTTTAATTAATAGTCCTTAAAATTGATGTTATGAACATTTATGGTAAATAAAATTTTATTAAATGATATAAAATTTATAAGAATATTAGATTCATAAAAATAATATTTATAAGTTTTTAAATATCATCAATTATCAATTTTATTGTCTCTGGAAATTTTATAGTAACTATATTGACCCTCAAAGAGTAAAAATCTATGTTATCACAGTAATAGTTAAAGGGTTTAAATAAGGGTTAAAACCAAAATATAAGGGTAAAATTTTCATCAAAACTTATATAATTTTTATTTATTGAGTCTATTTATACCCATAATTATATTAAAATCTTAATTAATATGTTTTTATCCTTTTTAAAATGAAAATTAATTTATATGATTTTAATATTTTGATATATTCCAAGAGTGCCCCTCCCCTCTTTAATAACAGGAAACATAATATTCTCATTCATTCAAACATAAAAACCCTTTTGTTTCATGCAATACATTACAAAATACCTTACTATAATACCTCCCCATATGATATATGGGTTTATTTAGGTATAACATAAACCTTATTGGTGTTAAGTTGTTAAGGAAAGGAGGATTTCAAAAAAAAGTGGTATAGTTTTTATCTGCATATCTTAGTTTTTTCTCTCCCTGATCATCCCTAAAGTATTATTTATACATGATAAAATAATAAATAAATATCCAATAAATACTGAGATTCTATTATGTTAGTTCAATAATCCATTTAAATTTCTTCTTCCATCAAATGGGAAGATAATTCATCATCTATGTTTACGGCGAACCACCACCTCGCGGACTGTTTTAATTATTTTTCCATCTTCGTCTCTCAATACTGGTTATAATAATGGATATAATGTTTATATATTATATTCATGTCATATTTATCATTATTAAATTATAATATATCATTTACCTTCTTACATTTCCATGCATAGAAAATTGATAATGTCGTTTGTTTGTACGTGAGGACTACCACCTCCATAAAGTAATTTGATTTGTTTTTCATCACCACAACACATGGATAATATATACAAGAATATTTAAAGAAGTAATAAATATATATATATATATATATTATATTATTATTATTTTGGAAATATGAAATAACCCTTATCTTCTTTCCATAATGATTGATCCAAAATGGACATATTACGCATGCGTACGTACAACCTACCATGTCCATGATTGCAGCGTAGTTCATTTTTTATAAATATATTTAATGGATGGATTTAAAAGTATAATATTTGTGTAAATATTATTATTTTTTCATGAATATTAGTATTTATATAATGGAATTATGAGCTTTTTTAACATAGAAATATTACAAATGTCATTTTTTATATATAAACTGAATATTAGCAAAACATCTCACGTGAGCATAAAAAATTAAGTGATTGCTATAACATGTTAATAAGTGAAATAAAAGTAATAATAATATTTAAAAAAATTAAAAAAAAATAAATAATTAACCTATTTTTATTATTTATGAATATAAATAACATATGTGACAATTTGGATATAAGGAAAGGGATTTCCTAACTCAATTTCTATTCATTGGGTTAAAAACCAACTTCGTTGATTATGTATTACTAATATTATTTGTGAAATTTATTTAGATTATATTATGTTATATTTACACTTTTTTTGTTGATTTTCATTAGATACACAAAGTTTATTCATTTGATTAATACTCACCTTGATGATCTGATTTTTTAAAGGTATTTTTGTCCCACATTTATTTTTGTGGGATACCTGGCATATTCACCACTTATTTTCTCTATGTGGTGTATATATTACCCAAGTGTTAATTTTATGATATATATTTTTAATTTTTTGGTGATTTAAATAACCAATCATTTTTATTTCATTCATGGGGTTAAAATTCAAAAGTTACCAAAATGGTATGGGTCTTTTTTTCAAAATCCCATATTTATTCTATATTGTTTCAATTTAAGTATCCACTATGGAATATTTATCTTCCATGTCCATTTTTTCTAAAAAATAATTTTTTTTACTATTATCCTACAATTTATTAAATTCCTTTTTACCAATTTTTTAATATTTACAAAATTATTTGAAAGGAATATTTTTATCATTTTCCAAGCAAGGTACTTTGTGACTTCTCTGACATAAATATGACAAGAATGTAACATATACTGCATGAGATGATATTCCCTCCAACATGATTCCTAAATTAGTTAAATCTTACTTTAAATTCATACAAGGTTATTTTCAATGAAAATATTTACCTTTTTAATAACATAGCTTTTAAAAAAATATTTTAAATATGGAAAGTATATTTTCACCAATAAATATTTTATGTTATCATTGAAAATAATTTTCCATCTAAGACAACATTATTTGGTGTTACTCATGCTTTATTTGGGATATCATCCAAGGATACAATCTATATTATTTATCCTGATGGTTTGTCTTTATGATTTGATTATTGTTATAAATTATATAACATTACCATGGGTTATAAAATGATGAAATGTTTATGAAACTAATTTCTTTTCATGGGTTATGGTATAATTAATGATTTATGTTACTGTAGAACACTTATGTATGGTTTTTTATTATGTTATGGGTGTGACCTATATCTCCCTCCAATTAATTGGTTAAGGATTCTTATCTAAAGAGATAGACATGATTGGAATAGGTACTGGACCTTGTTTTGTAAGATAGGGATGGAATAGGCAGTGATCCCGGATCAGTACGGCATGGCTATAATGTAGAGAAAGCAATATTCATTAAGTCGAGTCATAAATGGGGAGTGAAATTGGTTCACTAAGATAGGAATTGAATGAGTACTTAATTTGGTTCAGTATAATACTTTGTCCCCTATGATGGTCATTGTAGTGATCTTTGGCTAATAAGAAAGTGATTTTCTATGCTTATGTGTATTCCACAATTCCATGTCTTATATTATGCACCCATGGATTTTATTTTGATTCTTTTATGAATCATTTATTATTGGATTCAAATATTTATTCGATGAAATAATATTTTTATTTTTATAAAGTTTGAATAATTTTCAAATTTTATTTTTATATACCCTTATGCTCAAGTTATGCTTCTGTAACCATGAATATCTATTATGGTGACCCTTAATGAGAATATATTATCAAACTTTATTATGTTTCTTTTTCACTAATTTATGAAGAAAAATTTTAAGTATGATATGTTTAAGAATGGTACAAGACATGAAGAAGTTTTGTGATAGGACATAGATTTTTACAATCTAATAGTTTTTTTTACAAAATATTTAAGAGTTTGTTCTAATTATCTAAAACTCTAAACATATAAGGTCCCTAAGTATGTGATTTATCCTATATATAATTTTGACATTTTATGTTTTTGATAAAAAAAATTGGGTTGCATTTGTTAGTTTATGTCCCTAGCATCAGATCCATAAATGTGGGTTCTGGGTTTTTACGTTAAAAACATCAGACTTGTGGGAAATGAAAAATACCCTTAAATACTAATAAAATAAGCAATAAAAAGAATATAATACCTCTTCTTATCAATGTATATTAGTGACATAGATCCACACACATTTTCATGAAACATTTCAAAAATCTAGTTTACTTTTATTCTCTTTTCATTGTAAATCTTTCTAATAACATTATCTTATTGACAATAATCACACATTTGAGTATGATTGCATGATAGATGGAGGAGATCTCGAGCTACATTACATTTGACCAGAAATTCTAGTAATGGTTAACATAGATGGATAAGTTCTTTATATGAAAACCTATTTTCTTCCTTTGATATATATGAATATATCTTTTTCTCTACTCACAAGGTAGAGATTCCCATTCATGTGCTTTCCCAGTAAGAAAACACCACCATATTCTTCCTTGATGTTACACAGTTTCTTATTCATGGTTATATAAGGACACAAGACACATGATGGACTAACACATAGACAGTTATGACTTAGACCTTAGAAAACCAATACACCTGCATGTCTCAAATCTTTCCCCCTTATTTGGTTTTTCTCCACCCAACAATCATCAAGTATTCATCATTTTCAAATTTCCAAACACCCTCCTTTTCATATTTTACACATTTAACAAGATTTGTATCTTACACAATATTGTATGTTCAAACATTATAAAGGATACATACACTAACATGATTTAATTTTTTAAGGAAAATCTCTAATACCACTTCATTCTTAGCTCTTTTCTTTTTGATCATCATATTTGAATTCATACCCATTATGGATTGTTAGTCTTCATCTTCCTTGGAGTATGATGGACAAACTTCATCATGAAGAGCTTAAAATAAATTTTCTTTTTTCTACCCATTCGATGATTCATTGATATGTTTCTTATGACAACTTTTATCCTACTTCAACACATTCCTCTACATTGTTGATGAGAAATATCTGTCCATGTGTCTGAATCCTCTACACTAGGAACAATGAGCATCGCAATCATTCCTAGAATATTGAACACTATGTGGCCATATGTTTTACCCTTGTTCCCTTTGGTATCTTTTATCTATAGAGTATATATTTTTAGAATGTCTCATCTTATCTAAATATTAACACATAATAAAAGGTGTATACCTATAAATTTTTATCGAAATGGTTCACTCTTGGGTTCTATGAGTCTTCTAATTCTGATTTTTACCCAAATTTATTTTCAACCTCAGAGTGGGTAAATGGAATCTAAAATCAATCATCACATATTTTCGTTTGGGATCAAGTCCCATATCATCCTTGTCATTTGTATATGATTGTTTCTTCTATATTTCTATACCTTTATTCTCCTCTTACATATTTTATATCACCAATGTGATTTTTTTTCCTTATGTCCTAATGGGAGTCAAGAGTCTCTCCCGATATTTTAGTTTTTTATCAATTCAAGAGCTTCAATATTTTTGATTTCATCATTTTATGTGATAGTCAACCCCTCAATATCTATTTTCTGTTCTTCAACTTTGAGATTGTATTCAATAAAATTTTCTGATTTCTCAGTCATTGAAGACTTTATATTTACAATTTATTCCATCAGATCATACATCTCTTCATCCTTCTACATCATATAATGTTCAGAATCACGAAACACTCTATTTTCTTTTTTTTTTTGTTTATGCAAAAATCAATCTCTTCAAGATTGATTTTAAATTCATCATGTAGATCAAATATTCCATCAATTTCATCTTCATTATTGCCTCTTTCTTCCCTTGTTTGGGAGATACCTATTAATTATATAAGATAATTTTCTCTATAATCCTTTTAGTTATTCATCTCTCCAACCTTATAATATTTTGATCTATCATTTTCTAGTGAAATAAGATTCTTATTTTTAAATAAATTACTTGTAAATTTTTTTTTACCTTTAACATTGGCTAAAGTATTCTTTATGGTAATTCCAAATTCATCCTCATAATCATCTTGAAATCACTTAGCACAACTTTCCTCAAGACTTCCAACCCTTAAAATCAAAATCAAAATCAAGAGAGTATATTTTTTCCTTGGAACTTTAATTTTCCTCTTTATGGATTTGAGGGATGGAATGACATGACCTCACATATCTCTTATTCTTCTTGGCCAACTACAACAGTGATATTTTTCATGGACATTAGTTCCACATAATTAGAATTCAATTTTTCCATAGACTCAATATCTTTATTTCTCATCTTGTATGATACAAGATTAATTCACAAGATATACAGTGTCATCTCCATTGCATCTTTATCCTCCATTACATAGACTTTCATAGTAAACTTATGTGAAAGAATTATTAATATTCACTTAATAATATTTACATCTTCAATAGTTTCTCTATGACCATGAATGTATTACATTACAATATTCACCCTAACACATCTACAAACCCATTGGGGTTCATTATCAGGTCCTTATACTTGTTCCAAAGAAGATTTAATTTCGATTCTCTATCTTTTGAATCTCCTTCATATATATTTAATAGTTTTTCCCACATGTAATGAATTTACTTACATGACATCACCTTTATATATATTTCATTGGAAAATCATCCCCATTATTAATTGATTCTTCTAGTGTCAGTATCTAATTTCCTTCAGTCAACTTTGAATAAAGATCCACTTTACACATTAGATGAAATACAATGCATTGCTACAATAAATCCATCCATACCTAAATATTTAAATTAGTGCTCAAACAATTCATCCATAATTAAAAATTGTTTCTATCAAAGATCGTAATACCTTTATGATTGAAAACTTACATTAAAACCATTCAGAGAGAAACCCTAATAATTTCTCTACCATTAAATGTTTCTTATGGGGTTCAGGGTGAGTCCTAGATGAGGTTTCTGGGTTTTTGATAACATGGGTGCATTTTGGGTTCGACGTCGTTGGACACACGGGCTGAGCGCGACGTTGCATGGCTTCGTCCCGGCAACTGCGGGGCCATTCGTTTTATTATTATTATTAAAATGATATTAATTCATTTATTATTTTTATTTTATCATTAAGGTTATTATTATTTTTATTATTTTTATTCTTAATAATAATAATAATAATAGTATTATTATTATTATTATTATTATTAGTGTTATTTTTATTTAATTTTTAATTTACTTTTATTTTATTATTTTTTTCTTTTTCCTTTATTCTTCCTATCTTTTTTTCTTTTCCCAGTTATTCTATGTGGGTGTCCCCTGCATAGTCTCAGCCTCCTATTCTTTTCCCCCGCACCCTTCAGATCTACCCTCCTGCTCCATTCCTTGCGCACCAGTCCAGTCCGACCTCCTCTCTTCCCCCAACACATAGGGTTGTGGCACCCACCAGTGACCATCACTCCCCCCGGAACCCTCTCCTGCTCTCGTACATAGCAGCGGCCACCCCCTCTTTCAGTGGAGGAACCCTGACCTCCTCTTCACTTACTTCCAGCACTGCACCCCTCGCACTGACCCTCCTTGTTGTGCCCGAGCATCCTGTAGCCCTAGCCTGACCTGTGCACCCCTAGAAACCCACGCAGCCCCGCACCTCTGCCCATCACTCCTCTCCCTTGATGCCCTCCCCTGCATGTGCCGCACATAGATACTGCACCCCGGCCTTCTAGCCCTCCTTTCCAAAACATATTCATCCCCTTTTTCTTGATCGCAACCTTCCTCCCTTCTTTGTCGACATCTCCCTCCCTCCTCCTCCTCTGCAATAACCAGCGGCACCAGCCCGACCATCCTATCCAGCAGCGCTGCACCACCCTCACCGCAACTCGCGCCCCTACCTTGCAGTTATGCTTCCCCACACCCACAGCGTGTGACCTCCTAATTCTCCTGGCCTCCTAATTCCAGTGGTGAAGCCCCCCTCATACCCCCCTACTCAGTGTGTAGCACCCCCGGCCAACCTGCCATCCTCCAGTGAGGCCTCCCACTGGCGTCAGACCTCCCTTCTTCAATGGTTGTAACCTCTCTGGCTGACCCACTCTCTTTCTCCGCTACCCGTAGCCCCGGTCGGCCCACTTTCAACCGCACAAACCTCTTCCAACCAGCACACGCAATGTAACACCCCAATATTCCTCAGTATGTTTCCTTTCGAATAATGCAATGGTGTGCATTGTACGCAACTTCGAGATTTTAACACACCATAACTAATCAAACTAGCCGTTATGAATAGTAATACCTAATTTTTGAAATTTTATAAATTCTATCTCTAAAAATGGACTTCATTTTTGGATTCGGAATATCGAAATTATCCTAGGGTGAAATTTTGGTACTTTTCGGATAACTTTCATATTTTGATGAATAGTGAAAATTACTAAATTTTAATTAAAAACAATTTTTTTAATCAAAATAATTAATAGTGATAAATTATGAATTTGAGTGGTTTTAAAGTATATTTAGAATATATTTTTACCATGTAATACAATGTGGGTCATTGAATATAATTTCACATTTAAACCAGACATAAACAAGTGACAATCTTTTGATAGTTATTATCTCTAAAAAACACGCTTTTTGTTTTAACAACGGGAATTAATTTTAAATTAATTTCTGCCACTTGGGTGTTTTGAATTTGGAAAAATGGATTCCATATTTGGAATCAGGATGTTAAAATCGTGTAAATAGGTAACTTTTATTTTTAAACATTTTGGATAATTAATTCGGTAAATATTTTATTTACCATGGTTAAAGGGTAAATCCGGTAAACAAGGGTTAAAAAATAATATTATAATAATTCTAAATTACCCTTAAACGTGTCTAAACCCTATTGGTTGATACATGGTCGACCATGGGAATCTTTGGGTCGATTTTGGGACCCCATGGATCCACTTGTAAGTGATAATGACACTTTATTTTAATTAAGTTAAAATAAATACAAAAATGACACAAGCATATATCTTTTAACAAAACAATTGTTACAGAGAGTTATATATGTTGGATTTTAGATTATAAATATTCATTAGAAAGATAAATATATTTCCTAAATAATTATATTTTATTTATAATTTTTAGAAATTAAATAATTTAATTTATTTATGACACAATGATGATGAATTAATTACTTTATTAGTGAAAAATTAAAATAATTGATATTATAAATACCCAAATAAATATAATATGAAACTTTTAATGAATTAAAATAATTTTATAGGATAATATGATATATTATAATTGATTTAATTTACTTTTTTCGAAGTAATCAATCTGTTATGAGTTTCAAAAAAATCAACTATTGAATAGTGTCAAAATTGACATAAAAGAGTTCTTAAAACAAATATTATATTATTAATTGATATTAAATTCATAAAAATCTAAGGCTCAGCCAAGAGACTTATATCATGATAGGTTCATCATTAATGGACTACTTGGGGGTTTCTTGGATATATATAGTAAGTTTATTAACCATATAATATAAAAATACAAAGAGACATTGTAAAAGTGAAACTAATTAACTAAGAGTTAATACTTAAAGATAAGGTTAATATAATGACCCAAACCTGTCTAAATTCTATTGATTGAGTTGTTTTAGACCCATACCCACCTTAACATTTAAATAATAAACTTTGTATCCATTATAAACCGAATATGAATTTATTATAAATTAATATTTCTAGCTTTTCCAAAGGTGCCCCTCACCCCTCTTATAAAAGGGCACTCCTCCTTCTCATTTCTTCACACCTTCAAAGCCCTTTGGTTCGGCCAAACCCTGCCCAAATACTATCTAAACTTCCCTCACTATAACCTAGAGGCCTTATTTTGATCAGAAAGCCAACCTAAGGAGCCCTTTTGATCAAATCAAAAGGAAGAACCCGAAGAAGAGGTAATGTTTTCACCACCCCTTTTCAAGTTCCTTTCTTCTTCCACTTCCTATTTCATTGTTATTACCATTATAAAATAATAACTCCAGTATCATATATATACTGTGATGTTATTATAAATATGGTACAACCATATTCAGTATTCTATCCATCCTTTGAATAACATGTCACCATACGTGCGTGCGTACGGCTTACCGTCTCCACGTCGTGGTGTAATTGTTATTCAATTTATTATTATTTGGATGGGTATAATAATGATGTGTAACTCATGTAAATAATAAATATAACATGATAATGATTCTGTATATATGATATACCATCCAATTATATATTATTTTAATATCAAAGGAATGATATTGTCCCTCGTGCGTACGTACGGACTACCGTCTCCACGAACGCGATGAGATTCATTCTCCATCATATCCATTCAAGTATAATTATAATTTGATGATTTAAAAATAGTATCTAAGGACTTGATATCATTCTGGATATGAATAATATACATCCCATTAATAATGAATATGGCTCACATAACAAAGAATATAGAGTAAAATGAACCCGTTAACACCCGAAATGACGATAATTCTAAGATATTATTAACAAATCAATGTTAAAAGATCATATATGATATAATATAAAAGTAAATTATTCTTGTATAATTAAATAACAATTATTTCACCATTATACAGGAGTTTAACCTACCGTCGACCAAGGAAAAAGTACAAAGTAAGAGATTTTCTTATCTCACTTTCAATTCCGTGAGATTTCCATTATTCGCCACTAAATTATTTAAAGTGGTGTATTGTGTACTGACATTTGATATATATTATCATGATTCTCTTTATGTTCATTTTATTCTGTAAATCATTTGATGGTTATTAACTTTTGTCCATACGACTCAGTTGATTAACGTGGTAAGGGGTTTCTTATCTCACTCTTAATCTCGTGAGAATTCCATTGTTCACCACTTATTTATTGCATGTGGTGTATGTGTACTGCCCATGATTGTATTCATTGTGTAATATACTTTAATTTATGGGTATTTACATCATCATGGTATGATACTTCCTTCATGGGTGTATGTTTCTTAAGTTACCTAATCGATAAGGGAATTTGAAATTTCAATTTCCACTCATTTGGCGTTACGCATATTTCATTGATTATATTACTCCAAGATTATGTGTGGAATCACTATTCATTTGATTATGTCATAATTTACACTCCCTTTTCTGTGGATATACTTTTGATACACATAATCACTCTATTGATAAATTCTCAAGTGATCGGTATGAACTTGATAAGAGTAATTTTAACTCAATCTCCATTTGTTGAGTTAAATATCCAATTCATTGGTGTTGTATTTACAAGAATATGTGTGAATGTCATATGATTGATTTAAACTAAATATCCAATCATATTTAGTGTATTTATATTTTTCATACATAACTATGTCGTTGATTTATCCTTAACCTAAGGATACGGCCTTTATGAGAGATTTCATCTCAATTTAAATTCCATTGAGACTTCTTTATTGTTATACACCAAATCACTTTTATGTGGTGTATATAATGTAATTTGACATAGTATATCATGAATCCCTTTATTCTCATGATATTAAAAAGTTTTGATTACCTCAATTATTTGTATTCAAGTGTCGCTCTTTTGGTTAGAAACTCTAACTAAAATACCATTTTTAAATGTTTTAAAGACTTATTATTCTAAATCTTTCTCATTAATGTCCATGTTTTAAAAAAATGGTTTTAAGGATTTATTTATATGGACATTAAAGTTTTAAAATTAAAACTCCTTTTAAAAGTTTCAAAGTGGTATGGGACACTTTGATTCAAAAATCTATTTTTAAATGGCTTCTTGACAAATAGTGTGACTTTTAAATGTTTTCAAGAAAATGGAATATTTCTCTCAAATAGTTTTGATGATTATTTTCATCTATCTCAACATCCTTCATTATTCTTGATTGAGGTTAACGTGATACAATAAAATCATCCATATTGTATCGAATGAGTTATGTTTGACTGTGGATGTGCTATTTTTATACCATTCACGGTTTGTGGTAAAAGTATTGACATTTCGTATGCTAGTTTTAATATGAATGTTTATGTTATGTTTAAACCTGTTCATATGAGGAATGCATTGGACTTAATAAGTGACGAGTGGAGCCCGCTATAGCTCCTCGATGCATCGGTAGGTCTCATGAGACAAACTAGTGTCTTGGAACAAGGCCTTGGCAAAATCTTATTTGTAGTCTTGGCACGAGGCCTTGGCTATGTGGTTATGATAGTCTGGCATTATGCATTCCATCATTATGAAAGTGGTTATTGATAATGCATGGGATTGTTCGACTAGTAGAATATCCATGTGAGTAAGTAAATGACATTATTTTATTTTATCGTTGCCATTTTATGCTGAAGTTCAAGTTTAAAAGGCTTTTGTTTTAGTTATAAACTGCCTTAAGTGTTTATGATTATTTATGAAAGCTTCTGCTATAATGTTATCCTTACTGAGCATCTGAGCTCACCCCTTTCAATGTTTTATTTTTCCCAGGATTATGAAGAAGTAATTTATGAATGACCTGCAGGGATAGTATGAGGGGATATGAAGACAAGATGTTTTTTTTATGAAGTAATGTAAAATTTTATGGATGTATCTAGTGTTTCCAAGGCTACTAAACTAATCGGTCTTTCGAGATTTGATATTTCTTGTGATCATGCCAATGTTATGTAATAATGCACCGACTATGGGTAACTAGGGTCGGGGCGTTACAGTTGGTATCAGATGAAGTTTAGTACAAACCTTGGAAGCTAGATTTAGATAAACTCAGATTAGAGCACGTAGACCTAAGATGAACTTTGAGGATTAGTATAAAAGAACTTCCTAGAATTTTGGTATTGTAGAGATTTTGTGAGTTTTCCAAGAAATAAATCCCTGTCTGGATACGAGCAGGTAGAGGCGGCTCTGGCACAGATGTACCTAGGGGTAAAACCCGAAAAAACCGCTTTGAGCTAGACTCGAACGGGAACTGGTGCACGACAACGGGCCTTGCTGCACTCTTGGTTACGACACTCCCGGGGGATATGCTTAGGATAATTTACATTTTCTTTACAAATCGATTTAAGTAATATATATATAAGATGAGAGTAAATGACCTTGGTTAATCCTAATATGTTTCAAATTGAGAATATGGTGACATTTTAATCTCTAAATGATTTTACGACTACTGTTACTCACATAATGCTTTCTGGTTTTAGTCAATGGCTGGATTCCAAGGAAGTCATAGTGACTTTGAGAATGATGTACAAGGTGGGAACGGTGGTGGAAATGAGCAACAAAATGGAATGTTGATAGGCGTAAAAGATATCGTCTTTATGCCAAATCAGTTTTCCAAAAATATGATCAACAACATATATATTAACCAACTCCCAGACTCAACAAGGAAGAGAAAGGTGATAAATGATAAGAGCTCCAGCAATGGAGACCATGGAGAAAAGAACCCTCAATTTTCATCATGTAGGAAATGTGGAAAGAGACACCCATGAAAGTGTCTCAATGGGAAAACGAAATGTTTTACGTGGGGGAAGGAAGGACATAAAGTGAAGAATTGCCGAAGATAAATGAAGAGTACTATGGAAGAAGATAAAAATGGTCCCAAGAGTCCATTTACAGTCATTTGCCGTAAATGTAGGGGACCTGGCCATTACCCGAGTGAATGTCCTATTCTATAGGATATTTTCTTGGTCAAAGAAGAAGCTATGTGGAAATAAATGGTTGGAGAAAAATTTAAAAAGTATTAGCACTCCTTGTTGATGGGTTTACTTTGGAATAATTTTCTCTTGTATTTGTAACCTCGTAGTTTTCCATGTGAGAATGATATTTGAGGAAGAATTGTCTCTTCTCTTGTGGATATAGGTATAAATAACCATTTGGTTTTATATGATCATTGGGGTTTGAGAAAATTATAAGTTATTATAATTTGGGATGAAAATGCAAGGTATGATATAACATTTATGGTTAAATTATGTTATTTTGAGGAATTTATCTCATTTTGGTAATATTATAAAATATAGTTTTTGAAAAAGGACAACACGTAGACCGTGTGACAACCCGTCGCGTCGGACAAAGCTGTGGGAATCGAACCCACAACCAAAGTGCGATTGGGATTTATCGCCTACCACTGGACTACGTGAAGTCCCGGTTAGTGTGACTTTTTTTTAGTTAAATGATTTTATTGATCAATAATAAGTTGATTTGGGTTCTTATGTCTTATCAAATGAATACCCTTGCTATAGGAAAATGATTTGGTGATTAAGTGATAAATGTTATTTTGGAAGATGTTCGCTTTGTTGGGAACACTATATACCCAAGGAAAATAGAATACAATGGGGTTTCATTTTTAGAGTAATGGTGGATTTTTATCTACTTTTTTATTGTGGATTTATAGTGATTTGGGTTATTTATGGAAATGATTAACCTATAATAGAGAATATGTGATGATGTTAATTACTTTTAAGTATGTGACTTTAAGAGTATTTGATGTCATTTGGAGATACAATTTAACATGGGAGACTACATAATCAAATTCTTCTATGTTTTGGGTTTCAATATTAGTTTGGATTATATTGAATTATTTTAAGGACAATTTATTATTGAATGGTATTTATTTAACTTTGGGGTATTGTTGGTTTAATTTTAGAAATTAAGATTAGTGCATATTTATCTCAAGGAATATACTTTTTGGGGATCATTATATCATTCACTAACCATTTTGGTTTTGATTAATCTTCAAAGACAATGTAAATGTATAGTTTATCCTACATGGATCATGTGATTCTATAGAAGTTTATTCTAGCTCTTCCAGTGGGACCAAGTCTTCTTGAATATTCATCCTTTAAAAAAATTGAGTTAGTGGTGAAAATTTATTAAACAATGAAAATATACTTAAAATTTAAGTATATCTCTTAATGTTCCTAGTCAATATCATAAATGAATTCATCTTCATTATGTAATGTAACTTAAAAAAAATGTTGTCCGTTTACTTTTCTACTTGGAGACTAATGGTCGTTTGTCCCAACACAAGTTTGTGGTTTTCTTATTGTTAACTTTCTCCTGATCATGATTTCTATCCCTCTCCATCAGAACATGACACTTAGTTTATCATCTATATCCATGTTTTCCTACATGGAATCCTAGTATGGGTTGTCTTGGATGACCCTTATACCTCTCTTTCGTTCTTTTAAAGTGATAGTTTTATTGACTCTTTTTCTGATGTGGGACTTTCCATTATATTCCCAAACGAAATTTTAAAAATTGTGAGGACGCAATTTATTGAAGGATTGGAGAATGTAACACCCCAAGATTCCTCAGTATGTTTCCTTTCGAATAATGCAATGGTGTGCATTGTACGCAACTTCGAGATTTTAACACACCATAACTAATCAAACTAGCCATTATGAATAGTAATACCTAATTTTTGAAATTTTATAAATTCTATCTCTAAAAATGGACTTCATTTTTGGATTCGGAATATCAAAATTAGCCTAGGGTGAAATTTTGGTACTTTTCGGATAACTTTCATATTTTGATGAATAGTGAAAATTACTAAATTTTAATTAAAAACAACTTTTTTAATCAAAATAATTAATAGTGATAAATTATGAATTTGAGTGGTTTTAAAGTATATTTATAATATATTTTTACCATGTAATACAATGTGGGTCATTGAACATAATTTCACATTTAAACCAGACATAAACAAGTGACAATCTTTTGATAGTTATTATCTCTAAAAAACACGCTTTTTGTTTTAACAACGGTAATTAATTTTAAATTAATTTCTGCCACTTCTGTGTTTTGAATTTGGAAAAATGGATTCCATATTTGGAATTAGGATGTTCAAATTGTGTAAATAGGTAACTTTTATTTTTAAACATTTTGGATAATTACTTCGGTAAAATATTTTATTTACCATGGTTAAAGGGTAAATCCGGTAAACAAGGGTTAAAGAATAATATTATAATAATTCTAAATTACCCTTAAACGTGTCTTAACCCTATTGGTTGATACATGGTCGACCATGGGCATCTTTGGGTCGATTTCGGGACCCCATGGATCCACTTGTAAGTGATAATGACACTTTATTTTAATTAAGTTAAAATAAATACAAAAATGACACAAGCATATATCTTTTAACAAAACAATTGTTACAGAGGGTTATATATGTTGAATTTTAGATTATAAATATTCATTAGAAATATAAAACTATTTCCTACATAATTATATTTTATCTATAATTTTTAGACATTAAATAATTTAATTTATTTATGACACAATGATGATGAATTAATTACATTAATAGTGAAAAATGAAAATAATTGATATTATAAATACCCAAATAAATATAATATGAAACTTTTAATGAATTAAAATAATTTTATAGGATAATATGATATATTATAATTGATTTAATTGACTTTGTTCGAAGTAATCAATCTGTTATGAGTTTCACAAAAATCAACTATTGAATAGTGTCAAAATTGACATAAAAGAGTTCTTAAAACAAATATTATATTATTAATTGATATTAAATTCATAAAAATCTAAGGTTCGGCCAAGAGACTTATATCATGATAGGTTCATCATTAATGGACTACTTGGGGGTCTCTTGGATGTATATATTAAGTTTATTAACCATATAATATAAAAATACAAAGAGACATTGTAAAAGTGAAACTAATTAACTAAGAGTTAATACTTAAAGATAAGGTTAATATAATGACCCAAACCTGTCTAAATTATATTGATTGAGTTGTTTTAGAACCATCCCCACCTTAACATTTAAATAATAAACTTTGGATCCATTATAAACCGAATATGAATTTATTATAAATTAATATTTCTAGCTTTTCCAAAGGTGCCCCTCACCCCTCTTATAAAAGGGCACTCCTCCTTATCATTTCTTCACACCTTCATAGCCCTTTGGTTCGGCCAAACCCTGCCCAAATACTATCTCAACTTCCCTCACTATAACCTAGAGTCCTTAGTTTGATCAGAAAGCCAACCTAAGGAGCCCTTTTGATCAAATCAAAAGGAATAACCCGAAGAAGAGGTAATGTTTTCACCACCCCTTTTCAAGTTCCTTTCTTCTTCCACTTCCTCTTTCATTGTTATTACCATTATAAAATAATAACTCCAGTATAATATATATACTGTGATGTTATTATAAATATGGTACAACCATATTCAGTATTCTATCCATCCTTTGAATAACATGTCACCATACGTGCGTACGTACGGCTTACCGTCTCCACGTCGTGGTGTAATTGTTATTCAATTTATTATTATTTGGATGGGTATAATAATGATGTGTAACTCATGTAAATAACAAATATAACATGATAATTATTCTGTATATATGATATACCATCCAATTATATATTATTTTAATATCAAAAGAATGATATTGTCACTCGTGTGTACGTACGGACTACCGTCTCCACGAACGCGATGAGATTCATTCTCCATCATATCCATTCAAGTATAATTATAATTTGATGATTTAAAAATAGTATCTAAGTACTTGATATCATTCTGGATATGAATAATATACATCCCATTAATAATGAATATGGCTCACATAACAAAGAATATAAAGTAAAATGAACCCGTTAACACCTGAAATGACGATAATTCTAAGATATTATTAACAAATCAATGTTAAAAGATCATATATGATATCATATTAAAGTAAATTATTCTTGTATAATTAAATAACAATTATTTAACCATTATACAGGAGGTTAACCTACCGTCGACCAAGGAAAAAGTACAAAGTAAGGGATTTTCTTATCTCACTTTCAATTCTGTGAGATTTCCATTATTCGCCACTAAATTATTTAAAGTGGTGTATTGTGTACTTCCATTTGATATATATTATCATGATTCTCTTTATGTTCATGTTATTCTGTAAATAATTTTATGGTTATTAACTTTTGGCCATACGACTCAGTTGATTAACGTGGTAAGGGGTTTCTTATCTCACTCTTAATATCGTGAGAATTCCATTGTTCACCACTTATTTATTGCATGTGGTGTATGTGTACTGCCCATGATTGTATTCATTGTGTAATATACATTAATTTATCGGTATTTACATCATCATGGTATGATACTTCTTTCATGGGTGAATGTTTCTTAAGTTGCCTAATCGATAAGGGAATTTGAAATTTCAATTTCCACTCATTTGGCTTTACGCATATTTCATTGATTATATTACTCCAAGATTATGTGTGGAATCACTATTCATTTGATTATGTCATAATTTCCACTCCCTTTTCTATGGATATACTTTTGATACACATAATCACTCTATTGATAAATTCTCAAGTGATCGGTATGAACTTGATAAGAGTAATTTTAACTCAATCTCCATTTGTTAAGTTAAATATCCAATTCATTGGTGTTGTATTTACAAGAATATGTGTGAATGTCATCTGATTGATTTAAACTAAATATCCAATCATATTTAGTGTATTTATATTTTTCACCCATAACTATGTCGTTGATTTATCCTTAACCTAAGGATACGGCCTTTATGAGAGATTTCATCTCAATTTAAATTCCATTGAGACTTCTTTGTTGTTATACTCCAAATCACTTTTATGTGGTGTATATAATGTACTTTGACATAGTATATCATGAATACCTTTATTCTCATGATATTACAAAGTTTTGATTACCTCAATTATTTGTATTCAAGTGTCGCTCTTTTGGTTAGAAACTCTAACTAAAATACCATTTTTAAATGTTTTAAAGACTTATTCTTCTAAATATTTCTCATTAATGTCCATGTTTTAAAAAAATGGTTTTAAGGATTTATTTATATGGAAATTAAAGTTTTAAAATTAAAACTCCTTTTAAAAGTTTCAAAGTGGTATGTGACACTTTGATTCAAAAATCTATTTTTAAATGGCTTCTTGACAAATAGTGTGACTTTTAAATGTTTTCAAGAAAAGGGGATATTTCTCTCAAATAGTTTTGATGATTATTTTCATCTATCTCAACATCCTTCATTATTCTTGATTGAGGTTAACGTGATACAATAAAATCATCCATATTGTATCGAATGAGTTATGTTTGACTGTGGATGTGCTATTTTTATACCATTCATAGTTTGTGGTAAAAGTATTGACATTTCGTATGATAGTTTTAATACGAATGTTTATGTTATGTTTAAACCTGTTCATATGAGGAATGCATTGGACTTAATAAGTGACAGGTGGAGCCCGCTATAGCTCCTCGATGCATCGGTAGGTCTCATGAGACAAACTAGTGTCTTGGCACAAGGCCTTGGCAAAATCTTATTTGTAGTCTTGGCACGAGGCCTTGGCTATGTGGTTATGATAGTCTGGCATTATGCATTCCATCATTATGAAAGTGGTTATTGATAATGCATGGGATTGTTCGACTAGTAGAATATCCATGTGAGTAAGTAAATGGCATTTTTTTATTGTATCGTTGTCATTTTATGCTGAAGTTCAAGTTTAAAAGGCTTTTGTTTTAGTTATAAACTGCCTTAAGTGTTTATGCTTATTTATGAAAGCTTCTGCTATAATGTTATCCTTACTGAGCATCTGAGCTCACCCCTTTCAATGTTTTATTTTTCCCAGGATTATGAAGAAGTAATTTATGAATGACCTGCAGGGATAGTATGAGGGGATATGAAGACAAGATGTTTTTTTATGAAGTAATGTAAAATTTTATGGATGTATCTAGTGTTTCCAAGGCTACTAAACTAATCGGTCTTTCGAGATTTGATATTTCTTGTGATCATGCCAATGTTATGTAATAATGCACCGACTCTGGGTAACTAGGGTTGGGGCGTTACACGCAACATCGGCAAACCTCCTCCAACCTGCCCTCCTCCAGTGCATCGCCTCGGCCAGCGTGATTCCCTACCGGTGCGTCTCCCCTTCCAGTGTGAATATCACTTTTATATATATATATATATATATATATATATATATTCACCTCGATTTGATTATGGGTTCTTTTAATTAAATGTTTTTTTGGTCGGTTTGACTTTTTAGGACCCGCGCGGGGTATTTTCTGAGTGAGCGCCATCGTCACGCTTTGTTTCCGAGCTTGCGTTATAGTCGTGCCTGGGTCTTGAGGTAGTATTTCCCATTGCACTGCTTTAAAATTTAATTTGCATCAATTTCCTGCTTTTTTCACCCTATTTATGTTCTAAATATTATTAATTCATGTGTCACTGATAAATAGCCTTTTATAATAAATTTAAGTTTCCTTTTATTAAATACTGCATCTGTCGGTGATAAATTTCCCATTTGGCTCTTACAGTTTATTTGAAAAAAATAAAATGGTTTGGTTTGGTTTTTATAAGGATATTTCTAGCTTGTGAAATAACATTTTGGGGTTTCTTAAAAGGGTTTCAAACTGGTTTTGGGTTCTTTTTAATGTGGTGATGGTGAAATGTGTTTAATGCCCGTTTGGAACCTTATTGAAAATGATGAAATTGTTTTGATGAAAACCCCATTGGGATAACTCTTCTTCCATGATTGTAACTGATTGTTAGGGTGTCCACACTTATAGGCTCATGGGTGCTTGAGTAATTTAAAGGCAAGAGGGTGTCCTATGGAGTGGATTAGGGTGATGTTTGTTATTCATTATTATATATATATATATCTGTGTGTGTGTGTGTGTGTGATTGGATGCTCGGCTAGCATCGGTCGGCTCTCCCCCTTTTCAAATACTCAAGACATGGGAATCTGGAATATTGAGAGAATATTATATGATTGAGTGCCGCACTGGTAGGTTATGGTACTGACCAGTGGCTCATAGTAGTTGGATATATTGGGTTTATTACTATGGGATTTTCCCCTCAGCCTGCCTGAGAAAGGATGGTCAATCGTATTGAGTGTTTTGATTTCATCATTTGTGACATGTCAATGAGGATGATATCTCATGTATTTGTGTCTTCTGGTTTATTCTTGATCTCCTAGGTTCGCCCATGTTTGTTGGCATTTAGCTACTTGCTGTGATAAATATGGTACTTGTAAATTTTCTTTTCATTGCCCTTACTATGTAACTACTGTAGCATTTTCATGTGTAGTGTTTTTATTGGAAAGTGATGTGGGGATTTAATGTGACTTTTGAAAACTATTTTCAATGAAAAGTATTTTATCCTCTTTGTGAAAATTGAAAATGTAAACATCACTTCCCCTTTGAAGAATTCTAATGTCTCACTAAAAGAATGACTTGGGTTTTTGAGAAATGAATAAGGGAAATGACATGTACTTTGTTTTTTAGTATCATGTAGAAAACCATAATTTTATATATTGTAGTTAAAACTTGAAAATGGATGTTTCATTTATTTTAAAGGTAGTGCATTGGGAATATATATCGAGCTAGTATACTAAGTTTTAATACTCATTCCTAAAGTTCATTTTTGTTTTTAGTGTTTGTGGAGGCTAAAACTTGAGTGTGCTCGCCTTGGGCGACGCTTGATCGTTGAGTCGGAGAGTGACCGACGAGGTCGCACAGAGTTAGTTCGGTCTTCAAGCTTGGTAAGAATTTTGTTTTTTCTTTTATTTGTTTTACTTGGTTTATTTATTCTATGCTGCTCTGTATTATTTCTACTGGTTTATTTATTTATATTCGGAGAAATCATTCCCATAGCCTTTTGTTGATGCCCTGGCGCTTTTCGGCAACCCAGGAGGATCGGGAACGTCTCTTGGGTCATGTAGTGGGCTAGCTTGGGTGACCGGTTCATGGTCGACCCGGGTTGGTTCGTGACAAAATGGTATCAGAGGGAGGTCGGATCTTAGCAGACCTCTCTTTTCAGAGTGCCCTTTATTATTTGGGATGTCGAGGTAAATGGAGTAGGATTTTCAAGACTCGAGGGGTAAGTTTAGGAAGAGTGTCGTGAAATCTTTCTCGTTCTGACCCTTGAGTTTCCATGGGGAGTCCGATTTAATTATTTTCTGTTGGTTTTTATGGAGCGTTTTGTTATTAGGATATGACAAAGGGAGTCGATCCAGAATTCCTCCTAAGCCACACGGCCTGGATAGCCATGTAACGCTAGAGGCGTGGTCCAAGTAGACTCTCTGTGTTGGTGACGTGCTTGGCATATGGCTGCCAACCATATGGTCAAGTCATCTACCGACTCTAGTTCCCTATTTGAGTTGTTTTGGGTCTCTTCTGACTTCTGAAAATTTTGAATCAGGAAAAGTTGGTTTTAAAAATAATTAAATGAAGTTGTTTTGTTTTGGCCTTAGTGTTCTTAGGGGTGATCACATGCATAGTGATATATGGGAATGTGGATGGATGCCTGGTATGGCGGATGGATGCCCGGGGTGGAACGGAGACATGTATGTGAGCGAGAATCTAAAGAATACCAATGGAGATGGTATAACAAACGAATCGTGTTTTAAATTAAAAATCTTTTCAAAAGGAAAATTTTTGATGTTATGATATCTTGTTTCCTTTTGTTTATAGATTGTCATCTATGCGGTGTTTGATTTTGAGGATTTTATTTATTGCGATGGAATTGATTGGGTTTTTTACTTCTCTTGTCCAGCAGTTATACCTTTGAAGCTTTGATAGGTGATCATAGTACGGTCGATCAACCTAAGGTTTTTATGCTTCAGTTTCAGAATCTAGATCCACCTCTCTTCTATGGTCAAGCAGACCCTTCCACAGTAGAGGAGTGGATGTAGAAGATTGAAATGGACTTTATCCTTGTTGAGTTTCCTGAGTCGTTGAAGGTCAAAATTGCAACTTTCATTCTTGAAGGTTCACCGTGGATGTGGTGGAAGTTAGAGTCTCAGAACAAGCCCCTTCAAGAGCTTACTTGGGAGTTTTTCGAGGCTTTAATCATTATTCGGTATTTATCTAAAGAAGAAAGGGTGAGCTAGAGGATGGAGATGTGTTTTTTGTTGCAAGGCGACATATCCATGTTGCAATATTTCCAGTGCTTTGTGGAGAGAGTCCCTTTTGATTCTGGGTATGCCACAGATGACTCCATGAAGGCTCGACACTTCGAGGTGGGTCTCTGTCATGATCTACAGTCAAAGGTGTCACTATCCAACCTACTTTCATTTGCCGATATGTTGAGACAAGCTTTTCATGTCAAAGCCATGATGGTGGGACTGCTCGAAGTGGTCCCCCCTCCTTCAATTCTTAGGAGTAGTGGGGAGACTTCCAACAAGAATATGAGTAAGCGATCGAAAGTTGATGGATCAGGTCATGGAATCAATAGGCCTTAGGATCTTTCATCAACCTCTTCAAAGAGAGAGATCATCATTTTTTATCAGTGTGGCAAGCTAGGTCACAAGAAGTCGTCGTTCCCAAGTACTCCTAAGCCCTGTCATGTTTGCGGACGTTTGGGTCACTTACAACGATTCTGTTGAGGCATCGCTTGCAAGTGTTGTGGAGGAAGTTATCAAAAGTGATGTGTTGTTGGGGATCTCTTATCATGTCTATTATATGGGTGTTGTTTTGGGTTTGAAATGTATGGGAATTCCGTGGGTTTTTTTATGAACTCTGTTTTTAAATGTCATCATGGTTTTCATTTCAAAACTCTATATTTTCCTTTGTCAAATCAAAACATGTGTGTTTCTTATTGGGATTATCATAACTTGACTATGAGGCAGAAGATGCTTCATCCATCAGAACTCTAGCCAGAAGGCTTCAGAGTTAAGTCGGCGCATAGTCAAGAACCCCCAGGGAATTTTAATAAGTTTGGCTAAGGTTGTGCCTTTATCGTTGCGGTGAGGCAGTTTTAGCATGTTTGTTGTGGTTTCTTGGTCGTGCAATTCTCCTCTTGACGCAAAGAGCGTGATTGACTTATCCTGCATGAAATATCAGTGTTTTCACCCTTTGGGGTTCATACGGAGTTTCGGTTCAGCTTCTATTCCTCTCGGACGAGACTGTATGGTTTAAGTGTTCTTGGTGGGTTTCATTTAGTTCGAGTAAGGCCCGGTCCAAATACTAGTTGAATTCTTATGATGGGGAGTCCGTTCAAGCCTCCCCTATGGGGGTATTTGGTTTCTGGCAATAGGTTTAAGTCCTATTAGTGGTCTATGGAATGACCATGTGTTAAGAGTTTGGATTGTGTTATGTGGGATCCTTAAGTGTTGATCGACAGGCTGGATGGTATCGTGGCTTTCCGGGGATGAAAAGCGTTATGGTGGGGAGAATTCTCACACCCCGACCCATGTTGTTATTTTATTTTAATTATTTATCTACCATTAAATGTTTCTTCTAGGTTATGGGGTGAGTCCTTGATGAGGTTTCTGAGTTATTGAAAAAAAAAACACACGTTTTGGGTTCAACGTCGTTGGACGCATGAGCGGAGCGCGACGCCGTGCACCTCCGCCCATGCAACTGCGAGGCCTTTGGGTTTTTTATTATTTAAATGATATGAATTCATTTATTATTTTTATTTTATCATTGAGGTTATTTTTTTAATTAATAATAATAATATAAATATAAATATAAATATTAATATTATTAATATTATTATTTGTGTTATTTTTATTTAATTTTTACTTTGCTTTTAATTTATTCTTTTTTTCCATTATTTTCTTTTCTTTTATTATTTTTCCAGTTATTCTACGAGGGTGTCCCATGCGTAGTCCCGACCTCATGTTCTTCTCCCCTACACCCTCCGGATCTACCCTCTTGCTCTTATCCTTGCGTAGCAGCCTAGTCTGGCCTCCTCTCTTCCTCCAGCACGCAGGGCCGTGGAACCCCCCAGTTACCAACACTCCTCCCCAGGTGCCCTCTCCTGCTCTCGCACACAACTGCGACCACTCCCTCCTTCCGCACACGACCTCCAGCCTCCTCTCCGCCTGCTGCCAGCGCTGGAACCCTCGCACCGACCCTCCTTGCTGCGCCCGAGCAGCCCGCAGTCCCAGGCGGACCTGCGCACCCAGGCCAGACCGTGCAGCCCAGCACCTCTGTCGAGCTCTCCTCTCCCCCGGCACCCTCCCCTGCATGTGCCACATAGAGCCGATGCGCCACAGCTTCCCAGTGCTCTTTTCCGAAGAACCTGCACCCCCTTCCTCCTGATCACAGCCTGCCTCCCTTCTCCTTCGGCAGCTCCCTCCCTCATCCTCCTCTACAACGACCAGCGGCGCCCACCCAGACTTCTTGTCCAGCGATGTCGCACCACCCTCACTGCGACCCAGTCCCCTACCTTGCAACCCTAATTCCCCGCACCCACAGCGCGCGACCCCCCGCTGCTCCCGGCCTCTTGTTTCCAATGGTGAAGCCCCCATCAGAACCCACTGCTCAGTGCGTAGCACCCCCAACCGACCTGTCCTCCTCTGGTGAGGCCTCCCTCCAACGCCGGACCTCCCTTATTCCACGGTCTTAACCTCTCCGGCTGACCCACTCTCTTTCGTGGCTACCTGCAGTATCGTTCGGCCTACTTTCAGCAGCACAAACCTCCTACGACCGGCACACACAACACCAGGGAACCTCATCCGGCCTACCCTCATTTAGTGTGTCACCTCTACCGGCGTGATTCCCTACTGGTGTGTCACTCCTTCTAGTGAGAATATCACTTTTATATATATATATATATATATATATATATATATATATTCACATCTATTTGATTAGGGGTTCTTTTAATTAAATTTTTTTTGGGTCGGTTTAATTTTTTAGGACCTGCGTGGGGCGTTTCCGAGTGAGCGCCATCGTCACGCTTTGTTTCCAAGCATGTGTTTTCGTCGCACATTGGTCTTGAGGTAGGATTTCTCATTGCACTTACTTAAAATTTTAAATTTCATATATTTCTTACTTTTTTGCCCTGTTTACGTGCTAAATATTATTAATTCATGTGTCGCTAATAAAGCGCCTTTTATTATAAATTTAAGTTGCCTTTTATTAAATATTTCATATGTACCTGATAAATTTCCATGTTCGCTCTAATGGTTTATTTGGAAAAAAAATTGGTGTGGTTTTTATAAGGATATTGGAAGCTTGTGAAATACCATTTTGGGGTTCCTTAAAAGGGTTTCAAAATAGTTTTTGGGTTCTTTTTAAAGTGTTTATTGTGAAATGTGTTTAATGCATGTTTGGAACCTTCCAGAAAATGATAAAATTGTTTTGACGAAAACACGCCTGGGATAACTCTTCTGCCTTGATTGTGACTGATAGTTTGGGAGGCCACACCTAGAGGCTCCTAGGTGCTCGAGGAGTTTAAAGGCAAGAGGGTGTCTTATAGAGTGGCTCGGGGAGATGCATGTTGTGAATTATTATATATATATATACATGTATGGGATTAGATGCTCAGCTATCATTGGTCAGCTCGCCCCCTTTTCAAATACTCAAGACATGGGAATCTGTAATATTGAGTGAATATTCTAAGAATGAGTGTCACACTGGTAGGTTATGGTATTGAGCAGTGACCCATAGTAGGTGGATATATTGGGTTTATTACTATGAGATTTTTCTCTTGGCCTTCCTGAGAAAGAATGGTCGAGTGTATTGAGAATTTTGATTTCATCATGTGTTACATGTCAACGAGGATGATACCTCATGTATTGGTGCCTTGTAGTTTATTCTTGATCTCCAAGGTTTTCCCAGTTCTATTGGCTTTCAGTTACTTGTTGTGATGAATATGGTACTTGTAAATTTTCTTTTCATTTCCCTTGTTGTGTAACTGCTGTAGCATTTTCATGTCTAGTGTTTTTATTGGAAAGTGATGTGCGATTTTAATGTGTATTATGAAAACTGTTTTCAAAGAAAAGTGTTTTATCCTTTTTGTGAAAATTGAAAATGTAAACATAACTTCCCCTTTCAAAAATGCTAATGTATCACTAGAAGAATTAACTGGGTTTTTGAGAAATGAATAAGGGCAATGACTCTTTTTTTTGAGTAGCATGTAGAAAACCTTACTTTTATATATTATAGTTAAAACTTGAAAATGAATGTTTATTTTTTTTAAAGGTAGTTCATTGGGAATAAATATCAATCTAACCTTGGGCAATGCTTGACTGTTGAGTCGGAGAGTGACCCACGAGGTCGCATGGAGTTACTTCGGTCATCGATCTCGGTTAGCATTTTTTTTCTTTTAGTCACTTTACATGGATTATTTATTCTGCATTTCTCTATATTATTTCTTCTACTTTATTTATTTATACTGGGTGAAATTGTTCCCACAACCTCTGTTGATGCCATAGAACATGTCACTAGCCCGGGAGGATCGGGAACACCTCTCAGGTCATGTCGCAGACTGGCTTGGGTGACCAGTTCGAGGTCGACCTGAGTTGGTTCGTTACACCATCTATCACCATATTGTCTACTTTGTATCATGAAAAGGTTTTTCTTGTGTGAAGGTTTTCATAATATCATTTTTTTATAGAGAAAGGAAGCTTCATGTTGGATATGTAAGATTCAGGAAAGTAGTATGACTCATAAAATTAGTGGGATTGGTGAAAGTACTAAGCTTTGAAAATGTAGTGATCTTATCGATGGATGTTAGCTTCACAGAGGTAGTGAGATTCATGAAATATGGGACCATCATGAAACTAGGTTATTATCATAAAGAATAGGAAAGTTTCAAAAAGGTTAGAAATAGTATTTTCGCAAAAGTAAATCTATTGTAAACCAAAATGGATTTCCCAGTAAATCTATAGTAAAGTGTTATTCATCAATTGGATGAATGTAGAACTGAATGATTCACCAAATTACGCGTAAAAAATTAGGATTCAATTGAATAAAAATAATAATCATCTTAAAGAGTAGTGAGAACATTTTATTTAGGAGAGAAGAGATATTTCAAATTGTGATTGGTTATAAACAAAGAGGGATAGTGAGTTTGCTCGGAACTTTGTAGTAGTAGATATCTTTAGTGGATTTGGTAAAAAACACATTTCATTTGTATTATTCTTGTATATAGCCTAGTGTGGGTGAACAATGTAATATTTTTGTGTCTCATGCATGCTTTAATTTCATCTCATACATTGTAATAGGAAAATGAGATAAGAGTATTCTTTTTAATGGAGAAACAACATATGAAGGGGAAGTAGTTTTAATATGTCATACATGGATTCACCCCCCCATTAGGTAATTTAAATTTTTTGTCTACCGATTGGAATAAAAGGAGGTAGGCGGACTCTAATTCTTAGTTTAATCATTGAGGGGGATATTTTTGTGTCCTAAATGAATGATAGTGTGATCCCTATGGGTCATGGTTTATGGATACAGAGCTGTCACAAAGTGACACATGGTTATTACATCATGATACCTATTTTCCTATCCCAAAACATAGATTGGAGGGTTTTGGGAATTGTATTTAATCCCCAGTGATCCTTTCGACATAAAAATACTTTTTAGAGCATGATGGATAGTGAGAAACCCCTATGGGAAATGAGACTAGCTTATGAACAAAACCATGAGGGAGTGACCCAAAGTGGATAATATTGTGATAGAGGTTCCTACAGCCCAAATATAGATCCTACATATTTCTCAAGGAAAATATTCTTAAATTCTTCTAATTCTAAGGCAGCAATATCCTAATATTTCCTTAATATTCTAAATCATTTACTACCACTGGTCGACTTAACTTCAAAATGGTAAATATAAATACTTACCCTTTAATGATATGAACATCCCACAAAATTGAATATACTTTCTAAGTATTTAATCCATCCTTCAACTATCACATGTTCAGATGATCCATCAAATGATGGGAGATTTTGTGTCATAAAATGTTCCACAATTGACATGTTTCTTCTTGGTATTTTGGATTCCTCTATAACATGGATACCACCAGCATTATTAACTTGTTTCAACTGATCCATTACTACAAAAACTGGTCTATTTCAATTACAACCACCTTAGGATGCTAGTTTTGAAGGATTTATTCCTTTTAATACTTTCTCACTACAACTTCTCTATTTTATCCTTGGAAACCCATTTTAAACAAAAAAATAGTAATGAATAAACAAACATAACCATAATTTAAAATTATTCAAGGGTATGTTATTATCATTATTCAAAACTTTAAATTATTCTAAACTAACTTTTGGTACCAACTATAAGGACCCATCCATAAATAATACATAATATTTAGTTTTAATTCAATAATTATTTCTCTTATATTTGAGGATCTTTTCACTTTTTGAGTTTTGATAATTAATCCAAAATTCATGCATTACATAACCATATAATAAAAACGGCACACTTCTGATTAGTATCTAGTTTTCCTAATAAAAAACTTTTAAATAAAACCTAATTTACTTTCATGAATAATATTAATGACATTAAACCATAATTTATCCTTTCCCTTACATATCCTTAAATACTATGAATGAATTTTAAAAACATTGGATGAGTACAAAAATATCTGTAAGGGATATAAAAAGAAGGAAAATTTTTATTCCAGTAAAAACATGAAAACCCATGAAATGTTTACCTTTATGTTAATCTAATTTGAGTGAAATAAAAAATAATTTTCACATAAAAACACACACATTTTTATAGAATAAAATAATTATATCCCATTGAGAGCATGATAAATCATATTAGTATCTTGGGAAAACATTATCCATGTAAATCTTGAAAATGGAATAACCATACGATTAACGTCCCTACCCAATGCATTGTAGGGATATCATGAACCCACTAGTCCTTGGTTTATAATGCAATCACACATACATGGAATATAACATAACCACCCATCCTTGTTTTATAATGTAACTACCTGCACTTGGATTATAATGTAACCACCCATCATCACAAATAATGTCCCAGAACCAAAAAATAATCATAATACATAAAACCCTTAATTTTTCTACATCACACTCGTATAATATTATCTTCACTCATAAGAAAACATTTTTATATTATAAAATATTTATCCCTTTTAAAAACCCATCTTTCAATACTAAAATACCCAAAAATGGGAATGATATTTTTTATTTTAATAAAAACATGAAATATTGTAAAGGAATCTAAACTTCAAATAATAGTTATAGTTTCATAATTTTTTTCACTATATATGTTAAAATTGAATGTTCAAATAGTCATTTGTAAATAAAGTCACACATTCCACACATTGATTAAATTTTTTCAAAGTAATTAAATTAAAGAAAAAAATTTCATTCATAAAAACATAATAAACATATTAAAATAATTTTCAAAATATGGACATGAAAAAATTGGGTGTTATAAGGAGACCATTAAATGATATTTTTTTAGTAAATGTCTCTTAGAACTTTGGAAGCAGTTGAATCACAAACCCAATAAATGAATAAAATTAAAAAAACATTAAATAACATGACAATAGATAAATTATTGATATAAATTTTCAATGGGGATGTATGTATACCTAATAAAATAATATAGGTTCATAACATAAAAATATGCCTCAATGAATGTAAATTGAGATGAAGTCCCCTTACCTTGAGCCCGACTCATCTCATACATTCTATCTCTTCCTGAATAATAAACATATGTTAATTATTAACTTTCTTAAGAACCTTTTTAAATTTTATTATTCCTTTTATTTCACTTATTACCATTTTATATATTATTAATTAATCAATTAATTGCTTTGTATTTATTGATGATATTTGACTTATGTGCGAAAAATGACGTTGGTAGGTTGAAAATGGTTAAAAAAATAATTATTTAAACATAGAGAAAAATAATAATTAAATATTTATAATATTTATACATTAATTATACTTTTAATACCAATCATGAAATATAGTTGTAAGAAATAGAGAAGGTAGGTCATACGCACGCATGAGTAACATTTCAAATCTTCAATGATCGTTAGAGAAAAAAAGGTAAGTAATCCTTTATATTTCCATAATGAAACTAATGTCATATAAATCATACGATTTCATTAATATTCTTATATATATCTTCCATATGAATTGGTGATGAAAAGATATCTACATCCCTTCATGAAGGCGATATTCAAAACATGTAGAAACGATGTTACCAATTTTGAATTAGTGAAAAGGTAAGAAAGAAAGTGATATATTGAATTTTTAAAATATTAAATATGTCGTTAACATTATAATTAATTCATGAATATGAAATATATTGATTATATTTATCCTTATTACCTCTCATGTAATGAATTAGTTAAAAATGAATCACATCGCTTCGTGAGGCGGTAGCACGTTGTGCATACAAGCGACGTTATTGTATCCCCTGGGGAATAGAAAGTAAAAAGGCATATATTAAATAATTACTCCATAGGTATAATTATTTTATTATCCTAATATATAAAATTTATATTAATGATCACACCCAACTGTGAGAGGTGTTGACAGAAAGTGTGTCATATTAGTTTGTGAGGTGGTAGTCTGCAGAACACCCGAGTGATGCTATTGTTTCCCATTAGAGGGAAGAGAAGATGAAAATAGTTAAATCCCTTAACATAATTAAATATCAGTATAAATTAGAAATTTTTGTTATTATATAATAATAAATGAATAATATTTTAAGGAGTTAAGAGAATAAATAAAAAAAATTATATTTATAAATTTTAGCTTTAATCATGCCACCTCTTTAATATTATAACTAAAGTATTACTAGAATAGATTTTTTACTAGAAAAAGGTTTCTTGTATGGTGGGATGGATGGTTATAATAAAATATTTGAAGTTATTTTCTAATCCAAATGTTTTGAATTTGAGAAAAAGTTTGGATAAGGGGTGGCCTTTTGAGTGGCACACTTGTAATTTTTTAACAGAAAAAGGTGTGCCCACATTTTTCACATTACCAAAGGGTAACAAAGAGATTATTCTAAAAAATTAGATAATATAATGTATAAATAAGGCCATAAAATATATTTTTAATAAGTTTTTAGGACATTTTAACCCTTATCATTTTATTTTAACCCCTGACGAACCCATTTTTACCAAAAATGTAGTCATAGATTTTTACTATTTTTACTATTCATTATGGTCAAAAATTAAGTTGAACACATTTGAAAATATAAATTATGATGATTCTAAATACTGAATACATTTTACCAAATTAAAATCATAGATATTGAAAAACTAAATTTCCAACACAACATGCATGCATGATGATAAAATGGGTTTTCACGATGTGTATTTTTAAAGAAAAAGATGATTTTATATTAAATCATTGATTCATTGTAAAACTTTTTTGATTATAAATTAATAATTATTGACATATAATCTATAAATTTACATTAAACATTCACTATTAGGTATTATTTTAAATAATTAAAATTCATCAAAATTATGCATTTTAAAATTGCTTTTAGAAAAATCATATTTTTAATCCCAAAAATAAACAAATACTAAAATATAACATAAATTCAATTAAAAATTAATAAAGGTGATTAAATATAAATAAATAATACTTATGTTATATTAAATTATGTTAAAAACATAATAGTACTTTTAAATTACAAAATATATTGAAAATAAAAGGCTTTCTTAGAAAAATCGTTATTTTTTCACTATTCACTCAAAAATCAATATTTTCTGAAAAATCCATAAATTTCACTCAAATTAAACAATGATATGATGATTTTAAAAAATGAGATTAATTTTCCCTAATTATAATTCTAAAGTTTTAAAAATAAACTTTTAAATATAACTTTATCAAAAAAGAGTTTACTTAAAACAATTTTCTTTTTTATTTGAAATTCTTTTAATATTTTTATAATGAATAAAAACATGAAAGTGATTTATTCAATAATTACCTGGGTTATTACAACTAATATTAAATTTAGTTAAATATTTTGAAATAATCATCCCTCGTTATTACATATCATAACTTTTAAATTATTATTCTTTATCTAATTCTTCATATAGTAATCATGGTACAAATAAAATATCAGAGGTTGCCTTTAATATAAAATATGATTGACCGATTTCATTGATTACTATGAATTGTCTATAAATATATCCAATGATTTTCTGAAATAACATCAAATTTAGGAAAATATTGTAAAATAATACTTTAACGAATCACATTCCATAAACCTTAGTATAATATTCAATATTAATATATGATTTTCTTAGATAATACCAAATCATTAGGGGATTTGGTCTAACGATTTTAGGAAACATTATAATAAATATAAGAGGGATAAAACTATAATCAAAATAGATATCCATAAATCTTTAGTTTAGGTTTAGCGTAAATTTTACCCTAATTTCCATGGCCTTTATTTCATAGTAGGGATAGCATAGGTTTCTCATTATTCCTTAGGTTTATGTGGTTATTGATGTTTATTATCCTGATTAGACATTGGGTTAAGGAATAAGTTTTCATAATTCCAAAACTCCTGAAACTAAAGAATTTATAAATTATATACCTTCAATTAATTCATTAGATTAATCTCCACATCTTTATAATAATGATATTTATATATTATCCTTACAAACATAAAAAAATTCTTGTTCCTCTAAGACATTCCATTGGGGGATTCTACCCAAATTTTGGACATGTTAGAAGTTGAATTTTCTTTCCCTCATAATCTTCATCTCTACGTATTCTATGAAACTATATCATTCACTTATTTCATGTTTTCATATATTTTCAAACACTAAAGTTATTAATCAAAACTTTTTATATTTGTATGAGAAAATAAATAAGATTTTCAATTTTAAATTATATCCCATTTGGTTTCTCATTTAGATAATTACTATTTTTTCCATCACATACATTATTAACGTGGTTACTCCAAGCTCTATCCATTTCTAATACCAAATGAAGTTAATCACGAGTGATGAAAAATTAATACCATAATCGAATTGTTTTAATATATTTACATGAAAAAACTCAATTTAAAAATATCATCTACTTTGATATTATTAAATTAGATTTATATTCAATCTAAATCAATATCTATTTAGTCTAGGTTTCTTTAATTTTGGTTCTTCTAATATTTTTAAAGCTAATTATTCAACATAATAAATAATTCCTAATGGATTTTAAAGATAATTTTATCAACCAAAGCATATACCCCATGAATTTATATCCATGTATATAGTATTAGGCCCAATCATCATCAAACTATGGTGAAGATTTTGATAATACCCAATAAGAGTTTGTAAGGGTGATTAACCCTCAGTAAATTTATGCAACATCCATTACTAGTTTTTATTATTTATGCCTGGATGTAATAGATAGCAGGACCACATAATAATTACTTTAAAAAAACATTGTGATGTTTTCATATACTTAGTCTTATCTCTAAAATATATCCCTAGGGTTTTCACTAAATTTATCTTATCCAAAATTCCAAAATAAATAGAAAAATTGACAAAAATAAAAAAACCCTACACTGATACCAACTTTAAAAACCCAGGACAAACATATAATTATATTGAAACATTTCTCAAATATAAACATTACAACTCATAAATAATCTAAAAATCTCAAGAATATATGGTTTAGTGTCATTGGGAATATTCTAAATAAGGAACTTATTTTATAAAATTTGTGGTCATTTATACATAACTGAACCTTACTAGAAACCCTTCTATACTTCTCATAAGTTATACTAATCTCCATAACCATGGGAATATAAACATTATAAAGTAATGATCTCAAATTATCTATAAGAGAAAAACTATCAATATTTTATTAATAGTTAGATCATAAGTATATGATGAAACATGAAAATGTGAGAAATATATTATTAAAAATATCATGGAACAATAATAGTTTCCTTTAAGGAATTCCATAAGGCCATAAAAAATTATATTATCATACATATACCATGGAATAAGAATGTGAGATTACAAACCTGGTCCATAAAGCATGATCATAGGCATATGAAATAGAAATGTTTCATATATACAGTAAATAACGACTTAAAATAAAGAAAAAATGTTATCATGTTCACGAAAGATCTTGTGAAAAAAATCTATACATGATTATTTCAACACACAATCATGTGAACAAATCTACACATCATTATTCTCACACAAAACAATATGAATAAATCATAACATGATCATGTATACACATAGACTTGTTAAAAAATAATTACCTGATCATATCCATACAAAACATTCTTGTATTGTGAGATATAAAAACACAACTCATTCATTTGAAGGTGACATAGTAGCCCGATAGTAATTCATCCATATATATGTGTTCTACATTAAACAAATTATTTTTTACATCTTTAAGATCCTATTGAGAAATGGGTTTTATAACATTTCTATATGGTCTCACCAAAATTGTCTTTAATAATTTAAACAGCTAAATCTTGAAATCCAATCACCTCAAAAGAGTATTTTATTAGAATATTTAGAGGTTGGTTCATGAAAAATAATTTCTAAGGAAATAAATCATTTATATATAAATGGGAAATAGATGAGAAATTTTAAATTACTTTTTATAAAATTATTTTTATCATTGGACTAATATATGAAGTTATGTTCACTTCAAAAAGTTATTTTCTGAAAGGTTATATTTGAGAAAAATGAAATAAAGAATTTTAGAAATCAATATTTAAAAAGAGAAATAAATAATGAATCCTTGAAAAATATATGAAAGTTTCAAAAAATTTATGAAAAAACATTATAAAAACATTCATTTTTTAAATATAATCTTTAATAAAAGATACATAAAAATTTTATAAAGGTTTTAAATATGTAAGCTTATTTTTTTTGAAAAAAATTACTTTTTTAAAATAATCTTAAAAATACTTGAAAAATATATACAGGTTTCAAAAGGATGATGTGAAAACTTTAAAAAAAATCATTTAAAAATAAACTTCATTAAGAATAACCTAAAAATAGAAAAAGGTTATCAAAAGGAAATATGAAATTGAAAATAAAATAATAGATATTTAAATGATATAAATCTTTTTTAATATCTTAAAATGGATTTTTTGAAAACCCACATTATAAAAAGGGGAAAAAAATATTTTGAAAATATTAAAGGGATTTATGATATTCATAGTAGATAGCATTTAAATTGGATTTTAATTATAAAATAGAAAATTGGGGGAAAAGTAATATATAGAGAAGTTTGGGAAACTGTCATTAAAGATTTGGAAATTATTCTAAAAATGTTATGATTTTTGGGAATGAAATCTAATCAAGGTAATATATTTTAATTTAAATTTAATTTTATACTAGATAGGAAGAAAAAGTACCAATAAAAAATCTAATGGTGGAAGAAACCAATATTGGAAGAAATAATTTTAAGAATAATCATTATTACTCAAAAAAGTGTGTTGAGTTAATGAAAACCGTTAAAACCTTGGTTTCCTATGAATCAAAATAAATTTAAAGAAAGAATAGGTATTTCACTTCAAACACAAAGAATTAAATTTATAAGGTATAATTAATTCATTATGATTTAATAATTCAATATAAAATATTTCATAATATCCAATAATAATTAAGTATCAATAAATTATATTTGAGGAAAAAAACCCTAACTTTAATTTCTGACATCCACTAAAGTGATTGAATTTACTATATAACAACAATAACTATAGTAATCATAAATTATTGAACCTTATTATTGTATTATTAATTTTATAAACTTCATTTATAATTATTCTTAATATTTTTATTTGTTAGTTAGGATTTATTTTCAATATTTGGTGTGTATAATTATGATGGTTTTGAACTAGATTAGTAATAGTGGTGTTGTTATTCATTCTTCTCCCATTTTTAATACTTCCCAGATCATACATGGTACATGAATTGAATTCTTATAATTTCATATCATGTTACCATTTCCTTCTATTTGTTTTTTTCTTTCAATCCTTAAATATGAGATAAATAATGAGCATGTTTCAGTGAATTTAAATGAAAAAGCATTATTATCTTAGTAAATGATTTTAAAATTAATACTACCATTCTAAAAAATAGTCATTTACATTATTATTTCAATTTTTATCAATAATTAAGTTATCATAATTATTTAATAAATTATTTTATATCATTTTTCCAGTATGTGGTTAGACGTACCCAAAAAAACATACAATAATTAATGGATTAGTATGGTTATGAAAGTGGTTTATTTTGAAATAGTATGATTAATATATAGTAATATTGATATTATTTGCATATTTTTATATTTTTTAATCATATTTAAATTTATTTTAATTTATAATGACAAAAAATGATGAAAAAAATAAATATAGAAGGTAGTCCACACAAACGCATGAATGATGTTACTATTCTTCTTATTGTAAAATGGTAGGTGGTTAATGATTATTACCAAAATATTAAAAAAAATTAGGATAATATAATTAATTATTTCATAATATATTATTTTCAAATATATATTTGAAATAGAATGATATAAAAGGAAAAATGCTAGTTAAAATTCTCTACTTATGCCGAAAACTTTGAGATTCCTAAAAAGGATCCCTTTGAAATGGAGGACTTATGCCAAAATATTTTATCTATAAGCTTATGGAATTGAAATATTACATTAGGGGACGTAAAAAATAGAATATTTTTTTAGTGTAAACTGAAATGTTTTAGTGGTCATTAAGGGGTGGAGAAATGAACTTTTATCACAGGTGAGGATTAAATTTTTGTAAATACTTATACTTAATATGAAGAGAGAAGATGTTCTACATTCCATGAAGAATAAAAAATGTAAAATAATGCGGTGGAGATAAAAAAATATACATAACTAAATCACTCAATTAGAAACATTTTCTAAACATTTTAGGCCTTTTACCCCTTTGGTTAACCTGTTTTACCCTTTCAGCTTTTCCTGATATAACTAGTTTTTACCTAAGTAATACATTTTAATAACTAAACAAAAAATAGACCATTTTAAATAATTTCTACCAATAAATTATAAATATGAAATTAATTTTATTATATATAATTTATGTTTGTACTAAAAACTAATCTTAACACTAGTTTATGTAAGGTGTAAATACCCATTTTTAACAAAAGTTTGTTTGTTTTTGTTAAACATTATGTGTATGAGAAAAGTATCAAGGTTTTTAAACATAATGAAATATATGTGATTATTATAAGAAATAAAATTTATGTGTCTTTAAATGAAATAATAATATATTTTTTACCAAAATAATATTCAATTAAGTGAGTAGACAAAATAAGTTTCTTTTACTGAAAAAAAAATATTTTAATAAAATGTCAAACATAGATTTTATAAAACAAAAATATAATTTTTAAATGTATAGTTTTAATCATTAAATAAATCTTATATCATTAAAAAACATTTATGTTATATTTTCTTCTTGATAGGGTCATAAATGTTATGATTTTTGTAAAAAAACTATATTTTTCCCTATTTAAATAAAAATCCATTATATCATCAAAATTACAAAAATTCATCCTAAGATAATTTATACACGATAAATTTAAAATGAATTTTATTTTAAAAAATGATGATTCTAAAATTTATAAATTCTTCCTTTAAATGAAAATGTAAAATATAAAAAAATTATTGGAAAATCCCTTCCAAAAAAATTTACATGTTCATAATCATTTTTAATGCACATATAATTGCATAAATATTTTTATTTTAGATATGTTGTATTATTATTTAAATTTATTGACAATTAATATGTCCGAACTTTTTTAGTTCGTTGTTCCTTGTTGAGAAAGCTATCGAACTTAATATTAATTTAGTAAACAAATATTCCAAAATCATAGGGCTTTACAAGAAGAATGGAAGGTGGTAGTGTGACACTCCTCCACCATGGAATATACTACTATAATACAAAACAACTTCACACTTGGTACTTTGAGATAAATGGATAAATTAAAATTAATCCAAAAAACATATAATTATATAATTTTTAGTATGAAAATGACATAGGGGTGTCAAAATTCTGGCCACCATGACACTTTCTACTCATATATAGTTATTTCCAAAAACTAAAGTAACAAAATTTTAGAATATGAACACCCAAACACATGGGGTGGTTCAGAAAGAGAAAAACTCAAGAGTTATGGTGAAAAAAGAGCACCAGGAATCAAAAAATTACTCAAAAATCAATGGAATCAATCCTCAAGAATTCATTATAATATCCAAGTAAATCTAAATCAATGACCATCCAACATAGAGATATATAGAATCGGATACCCCGCATAAGTCTCTCAGTAATTTTTAATTCCTCTATAATATTTGCATCAATTATAGTAGCACTAAAGAGAACATATCTTATCACATAAAACATGTCCCCATAAAATTCCAAGGAAACATTCATTCTTCGCTAACCACAATAAAAATTATAATAACTAGCTCTGAATTCAAAAAATAATGACAACATAAAAACATACAAATATATATTTTTTAGGTCACCAAAACAATCATATCCCATTATAATTTAATGAATTACACAAATAAAAAACATGTTTAAATATGGTTGAACAAGGTTCTATCCTTAGGTCATGAAACTACAATGATGTGTAATTTGGGTCCATGATTGTGGAACATCATCTCCTAGTGATCCCAATGAATATTTATAGCCTTATAATACTCTCATTATAATAATTAATAATCCAAACATCTCATTTATCCAAGAACATATCCTAGACTTCCCCTTTCTATTCCATCAAGCCAAATCTAATCCCATGACCCACACCATGTACAATAATAACAAGATTCATAAGTAAATAAATCATGAACAACCCAAATTTATCACCACTCATGAAAGAGAAAAAAAATTACCCTAAAGAATACCCCAATGAAATATTTTTCAACAGAGAAACAACTTAAAATCCATCAAGATGGGATCCAAAAGTTGATCATCAGGTTAACTTATACTTACATTCGAGACTCCACTTATCATGTGTAACACTAAAATTATGACAAGACTAGTCCTCATCGTCCCAATAGTCCAAACAAGGCTCATTTATACTATTCTACCTAATTTCAATCTACATGATTATAAAATAAAGCTAGTGTATAATTATTTTCTTGAATAATTTCAAAGATTCCCTACCACATTATTTGGATGGTGAAATAGAATTATCACTCCATTCAATGTCTATCTATAGTAAAAAACTAAAGAGTCATTCTAAATAAATAGTTGCAATCACCCATAGTATTGTCCATAAAGATAAACATCATAAATTTTATTATAGATATTTTTTTTAGGAATATTCTAAATAAAGTTAAACTTGAAACAAACAAATTTATGTTTTACAAATCATATAAAATTTTCCAAATCTAAACTAGGAGAAACTTTTAAGGTAAAACAACATAAAAATGAAACACATCCAAAAACATCCTATTTAAACAAAAAACCCCATAAAAAAGGGTTCAAAATTATATTTTTAAATCAATGAAACATTTGAAAGAAAGTAAAAACTTATAAAAATTCCACCTTCCAGGAAAAACTAAAAGATATCTATCTCATAATTCAATAACATGTTCAAATTCCAACTTCCCAATTAGGGAAATCAAAAAATTTACAATGGATCTAAAAACCACTAGCTTCTTCAAAAATATTAATCCCACATGAAATTATTACATTATACTTTACATAGAAACACCTCATTCATTAATGAATATCATGAAACTTTTATATTTTCTTTTTAAAACTAACACCTTTTTTAAAACACACTTTATGAGGTTCAAATAAATTTTTTACAAATAAACTATTAAATTGGATTGAAACACCCAAAAAATAAGAGATATCATCTTAAAATCAACCATATATAATAAATATTAATGAAAAAAATTAATTTTTAAAGTAATCCATAATACAATATTTCAATCCTTAATTTCTTCTAAATATGTCCCATTTTCACACAAATGAAGCTTTCTAACAACCATATGACATAACATATTGAAATTTCAAACAAAATAGAATCCAAAAACATGAAAACATAGTAATACCATCCTTGATTTATATCCCATTATGGATAATAACTCAAGAGTAGTCTATCAACAAGTTAAAATTATATATGAAAATGGGATATGATATTATGCATGACTTGGTTGTATGGTCTGAAAGACCATGTTCCAATCATTAAACTACCACTAAAATTTTTCTAGAACTCAGCACCCTATCACCGCATAGATTTTTAGGTTGTGTGATCTAACCACACAATTCATAATCATTAATTATTTTCATCCCAAAAACCATGAAAACCACCAAATAAACTGATATAAGTTAATAAGTATCTAGAAGCATCAATTCAAGTCAAAATACAGCAATAACTAAATAAAAGAAACTAAAATTCAAGTATCAAATACTAACTAGACATGGTAACTCAATGATTAGTATGATAAAGTTCTTTATAGATTCTTACCATACTTACCTCATGAGTCTTGACTTATAACAACCCATATCTATACTCCTAGATCTAGTACTAAAAAATATTTTTAAGATACTTCCATTGGAACCAATTGAAGTGACCCAAACAAAATGTTGGATAATTAAAATACCAAAAAATATTTGGTCACTTATGCACCCAATACCTTTTTTCTTAGAGTTTTAGAGAGTAAGGAAAAAACATAACTATCAAAACCCATATCTATCACATCCAACAATAAGTTTTTCTATTAAACCAATGATTCTTATTTTATAGTAAATCTTCCAAATCTCTCATAAAATTATCCACACCTAATACCCATAAAGACATATAATACCTAATACACTTCTTAAAACCCTATAGAAAAGTGAAATATAATAATGGTGAGCTCAAATACTCAAAAATAGTAAGCATACAATATAATTTATCATGTAATGAAGAAGAAAATAATAATATGGTAGGAATAAATAATAATCAATCACATATATATTTGATAACATGATTATGTAGTATATCAATTAAAAATAAATAAATGTAAACAATCACTTGGATATTAGAAACTAATTTCACAGTTATGTAATGTATAATGCTATACATCATAAAATTAAAGTCTATTCCTTGTTCCAAGACATCATATATAAATTGTTAATGTTTACCCAAAATACCCAAGCTAGTTTGTCTCATGAGAGCTACCCATAGATCAAGGGATATATATTTCTAGTTCACAACCATAACTAATTTTATCCAATTCATCCATCATATTAAGGAATTAATAAATAATATAACAGATTAACAACATTACTTAGAAATCAAAAAACATCCATATTGAAATAACCAGTATAGAGAATGTAAATATTTCCCTAGTCAATATATGGAATAGTTTTCTTAGTAGTAATCCTTTAAAATAAAAATATATAGATTAATGGGTACAAGGTTAATTCAATACTATAAAGGAGAATATAGTCCCTTTTAAAGTGATATAGAATATAACTATGAAATTTAAAAATTATGGAAATTAAAAAGAAAATAAATTCAATATATATATGAAGTATAATAAAGAACATAACCCTTAAGAAAAATAGAGTTATCAGTTATAAATTAATAAGGTAATTTTGAGGGTAATACATGAACAATAACCACAAAGTTGGTATATATTTTTTATATTGAGAGGGAAATTGAAGAATAATTATAAATTTTTTTAAAATATTTCTCTACTATGGTTCTGAAAACAAACTTTACGTCACTATAAAAATTCAATTTCAAGGGGTGAAAATAGTACATTGAAAACTGTAATTTTTTAATATATATATATATATTTATTTAATCCTTATAAATAAATGAAGTTAAATGTATGAAATATTGAGTAGAAGATAAAAATATGCATATGTAGGATTAAATATCATTATTTATTCTTTTAATTAATAAAATTTATTTTTAATAAAAAAATTTAATAGAACCATGGGAGAGTTATTTTCAATGAAAACTCATGGAAACTAGAATAGTAATAGCTATTAATAAAAATAGTTATTTAAGTTGGAAAATTAACTCATGTAGTAAATATTAAAAAAAAAAATTTCATACTTTTCTAAATAATGTTAAAAATTTCCAATGTGAAATTCAGTAAATATATAATTTTTAAACCTTTTTAAAGAAATACAAATGATGGTAAAAAAATAAATTAAAAATCCACTAAATTATAGATAAAATTATTCTTGAAACATCATAAATAATGTGTATATGGAAGAGAATTTTTATTGACTGTAAAGAAGAGATAAGTTCAAGTCCACACACAAGAAACTGTTTGTTTAATTTGGTACTAAAGGGTGGTGAAGTTTCAATAATATTTATAAAACCAATAAAATAAAAGGGTAATATAATATAATACAATAATATTATGAAAGAAACAAAATGTATGAGGATGAAGTACAAGATTAATGTTTTTTATTTTATTAAAGTAAATTAAGAAACCATCAACCCTTACAACATAGGAAATGTATTAATTAGGCAACAAAAAATTTTGATAGATTAAATATAAATTAAAACCCAAATAATAAGTAATTATATCAGATATAATAATCAAACAAGGAAAATTTTATACTAAATAAAATCAAATAATTAAATAATAAGAAACATGTCTCATGGAATTGAGATTGAGACCAAGAAAACCTTCCTCGATTTTCAACTTGCTAGGTGCAAGAATTTAACTTCATGAATAATAAAATTATGTTTATTAAATACAAGAATTATAAATTTTATCAGGTATTTTTTATTTGGTATGTTTTTTATTATCATATGTCATTCATTTACTATATAGTTTTTTCTACCATCGGCAACTTGGGGTTGTTTGTTAAATTACTACAAAACATCTTCATTCTGTTGATAATGGTCAAAATTTTATAAAATATATTAATCGTATCCATAATTGTATAGATATATTTTCTATATCATCTTAATAGATATAAAATTTTACAATTCAATAGGTTTTCAAATATAGATTCAAATTAATTAAAGTGTATCAGTATGATCATTTCGGGAGAGTAAATTTATAATGAACATTTATTGTTATTATTTTTAATAGAATCATTAATATATATTTTTATAATATTAATCATGTCAAAAATACCATATTTATTCAATAATTATAATTTTATAAAAAATTATGAGATACAGTGATGAAAAATGAAATACATTGTTCATGGTTTTGGTAGTCAGACCATAATGCGGGAAACATTTTCTTTTTCAAATAGATTCGAGGGAGGTAGATAATGTTAATTAAATCAATATAATAACATTTCAGTAAAATAATTATAGTGATTTAATTATATTAATATTGTTATAATATATTACAAGAAGGTGGAAGAAGAAGGAAACTTGAAATAAATCGGTTATTACTATTATGTCCTCCTTTGATATCCTCCTTTAAATCACTCCTTAAACCTTCATAGATTGGTCTTTTAGTGATAAAATAATCCCTATGATATAGAAAATAGTGTTAGGGCTAATTTTTGGAAGATTTGTTTTGATCTAGGATACTTTAGGTGTGATGGTAAATTATGTAATAAACTACCCTGGTTCAACCTTCCATACCACCCAGATGGACCTGCCATATGGCCCAGTTCGCATTCTCGATAACCCCAGGCTGGTAACTCACTCCAAGGTATTTGACATGACCAAGTGGGGGTTATTTTAACCTTTAAATCCATTAAAACATACTAATTATTCCTATTACAAATATAGTTTGACCTATCCAATGATTAGGCATCTAATCCATCAAATAATTATTTACAAAAATATAAACCATGACAAATAGTGTATAATAATAAATATCAAAATAAATGCTAAAAATAATCGAAATATAACTTAAATATTAAATCCCAAATTTTACATAATTGCACAAGGTATTCAAAATAAATCCCAAGAAAATTCGATCAATACACAATTACAATTCTTAATATACAAAAAAAACAAAGGATCCAAAAATTCATGGCCATTCCATTTTAATGTATCCCATTTCCACCACAACGACTCAAAAATTGGATAGTGATATGACCTCAAGAAGAAATTATATATGAAAATAATCCTTTAAATTTACCTATGTCATAGAAATCCAAGTTTTCATATTCCCAATGGCATATGTAGGTTATAAAACTATGTAAGATAAACAACCTGTAATTACATGATTTATAACAAGGGTTGAACTTTCTTATATTTAAAAGATTATTTAAGGTTAGAGTTCTTTTGAATTATTAAAAACTTTTATATATTAAACACATACAATAAGAATTGGAAACTTCCACTCAATTACTATTTTTTCTATAAAAATAGTATTCATAAATTTAAACACTAGTTTTAATAAAAAAAATTCTTCATCATTTAAGAGGAGTCACCATAGCATAATTATTGACCTTTTTATAGTTCCTACACATCCTTATATCCGATGATAAATATTTTTAAATCTTGTTTGAGGAAAACCAATCTTATTGAGGGATATAAAAATGATCTCATTAGTCTAGTGAAAAATATGAACACCGAAGATAATCTTTAACATTTCCACAATAAAATGTTTAGAAAACATAAAATAGGTATCTTAGAGAATTATATTCATAACTAGTGTTCACTCATTATTAACTAACATTATAAAAAATAATTCTCAATTAATTCAAAAAGTGTAACTTAATTGGTTATAAACATCATTTTTCAGCTTCAAATACTAATCACTAATTAAAGTGTTGGAGAAATATATTTGTATCTCCTATATCCATGACCTATATCAGCCTCAAATTTAATCATAAATAATTTTCAAGTACCATATCTGGAGTGAAAAACTTTTAATATTTCACTTTTGTTCAAAAAAAACCCTTGAAAATATCATTTGAGTCCATGAGCAAAAGCATTTTCCATTTTCATAAAAATGATATGAAATATCTATTTCATTTGAAAAATACATTAAAATGAAAAAATCCCCAAATTAATTTGAATTTAAATTAACTCTCAAAATTAATTAAAAATTATAGGGGAATCTTAATAAAAATAAATAACATGGTATTAGGAAAATTCATTCATGGTGTATAGGTAAAAAATATATGTTTTCACTTTGATGAAAATAGTTTGACACCCTTACAATTTTTTTTAAAATAAACTGCTTTTAATCCATTATAAATAAAGTAAAAATTAATTTAATGTTTTTTAAGAAAATTGTAATTATAAATAAGGATGTTGTAGGGACCAGGGTTTTTCCTGACTGGAATTTTGAGCATAAATTTGAATTTTTCTTTTAAATTCTTATAAGGGGTAAAATGGTAATTTTACCTTAGCTGATGGACTCAGATACTTATTCCGACCAATCATTTGGTCTCATACTATGTTTTTTACCATACGATATGATTTATTTGGAATTATAAACTGTCTAAATTTTCATTTAATAAGTAGTATTTAATAGTTACTTAATTTAATATTAATTTATTTGCACACGTTTGTTCAGAAATATTTATTGAACATATCATCATATTGATATTCCATATACATAGTTTAGTCTATAATTAGGAGCCTTACCTAGGTGATTCATAGACTCATGTTGGGTATTGGGGTTGGGCCCAAGACCCTTTTTCTTTTTCTTTTCATTTCTTCATTTTCATTTCTTTTCTTTTCTTTCTTCCCTGGCTTATCAATCATGCACCTAGGGATTATCATTCGAACAAATGAGATTGTAAAGGGATAGGGAGAAAGATATAATAATAGAGATAAGAATAGAGGTGTTGTCTTAGTGTTCTAGGGGTGACAGATCATCACGTGATAGCCATGAATCGTGGAAACGGGCGATTCTTTGGCAGATTACGCCCAAAGGTAGGCCATTTTTATGTTATACCTTAAATACCCATTGATTTAATTTTTATCATGTTTTATATCCTTATTATGACTTTTTAGGGCCATTTTTGGGTTAATCTGTACCTTTTTATAAAAAAATGGGGATTTCAAGCCAATTTTAGGACTTTTCCATTCAGAAATATTGATCACACAATGTATAGTTTAGGAACACATACAATGTGTTCTTCCAATTTTGGTAAGATTAGTGAGAAGTTACTACCTTTTATGGGATATAAACTCTATGTATTGGGACTCATTCATGCAGAAGAGTACTCATACAGACAACCTGTGTAGGGGAATATGGTCGTGTAGAGTACACGGCTAGACCCCATGTGGGTTTCACGCCATGTAGAGTTACAAAAATATGAAAAGTACATTGAAAAACATGTGAGGTACATAGGAAAGTACCCCATATGGTGTACATTCCACCTACATGAAATACATTCCATGTTCTTGGGGTTTTACAAGAAATGTTGGGATTGAGTGCATGCCTAGGTGGGGATTTGGGAGTAGACACTCTGTCCAAGGGCATAACCATCATATACTACCCATTCCTACTCTTTGAGGGGGTTAACATATTTATTCCCAAAAGTCATAATTGGACCCATGTGTAGTACATTTTTAGTATCATTCCACATATATCATGATGGTAAAACCCTTGAAGTGATTTGAGGACTCCTTGGGGAATTTCCAAATTTTTCCTAGATGGAGAGGTTCTTCCTCCAGTAATTGAATCCATCCATCTCCTGAGATTGAGAACCACTGATATGATATGAGAAATGGGGTATATTTCTGGTCCAATGATTTTATATATTTACCTTTGATGATGTATCCCTTGTGAGATGTGTCCTTCTAGCCTATAAGGTCATGAGATTAGTTGTTCATAAAGATCCCATATGGGATGTCGTTACATACATTTAAACCTAGAGGATCATTTTTAGGATTCCTATAACCTTATGATATTATTGAGGGACCCCTGTGGGATGCCTACACCTATATACTAATTCAAGTGATCCCTTTTATGATTCATCTGCTTGTTCTGCTTTCTGAGGATCTCGAGTAGGATGCATCTTCCTACGTGTGATGATATTGGGGGTCCCATATATGATATCTCTTACAATGTATAGTTCCAAGGTTATCATGTAGTATTATTATATTTACTTATTGTTATAGGATCCCATGTGTGATTCCAACTTTTACCACCACTTTTGAGAATCATAAGTATAATTCTCCTCTTTTGTTTGATCTAAGGGACACATTGGGTCCCCCAGTGTTTGACTGACCGTGATCTAGTGTGATGTGGGTTTGGGTAGTGATGGTAGAGGGTGTAACCTTAGAACCTGTACCAAACATATAAGTCTATACGGCTGTGGCATAATTGGTGGGATTAGTTGTTCGACTGCCCACACTATTTATTTGTGTATTCACATGGTTTCTATTGACGCAAATATGTTATCTAAAGTAGCTTCCTAATTTGGGATTTATTTTATAGGCATGATTCAGTTTATTATAATTTTTATTATTATTATTTTTATTGTTTTTATTATTATAATATCTAGATATACTTCCTAGGGTGTATATTTTGAGCCTTTTTATCTAGTATTGTGATTATTGAGGTGCCAAGAGGTACTTCCTAGAACTTGACTGATAAGTCCTTTCTTTTGACTGTCTTTTTTTCATGATACCTAGATGTACATCCTAAGACCTAGCTATTAATACTTTCTGTTTTATTATTTCTAGACTCACTACCATGATTATATCTTCAAAGACTTAATCTATTGGTATTATTAGATATATTTCATGGGGTACAACTTCTTGAGCCTTACTTGTTTGACTATTACTATTTCTGGATGTTCCATTTTTCACTGGGATTCCACACTAATGGGGTATATTGGGGTAGGACACTAATAGTATCTTGGACCCCTATTATACTTAGTCTCTCTAGGAATTATTATTCCACTATAATTGTAGAGTATTCCAAAGGTTTTCGGGTTGGAAAATTTTTCCTGAGTATAAGGATGCTAATGGGCTCCCCGAGTATAGACTTGATCTCCTCATTTAATGTCAAGGATACTCTCTATGATAGGTGGATACCCCATTATATATACCAAAAAATATTTTCTATAGGTGGTCTATCTATTCATTTATTAAAAAATTCGGTGTTGATATACTATATCATGAGAGTATTCTGTACATCACTTAAGGGGCATACCCTTAAGGGTTATCTATGTCGCTATGTCAGGATTTCTTATTGACCAAGACCTAGAATTCAGACATAGTACTGGATTTACATGGCTGAGTGGTATGAATTCTATCTTAGTGACCATTTATAGTATTGTTCATTGGTATACGAAATCCTTCATGATAGTAATTAGAGGAAAATATGAGAGAACCTAGGGTTAGGACATGTGTCCCCCTGTGGTAACTAGCTTTCTCATAGACATTTTCTATGAAGGCTAAAGTTGGTATCATTTATTGGAAATATAAACCCCATTATTGACATAATTATGCACAAATTGTGTGATATGACATCAAGATTAATTCCCTTCTCACAAGATGTCCAAGTGATCAACATTACAGACCCAAGGATAGACAGATGTTGATTTATGTTATTTCTTTCACCATACTCATGTATATACATATTTATGTGTTTATATATTTATGGTAATATATATTAATATAAATACCTATATACATGAAGGAACATTTCCCAGTTTTCTAGGATCATGGAACCAGGGATCAACTATGGTTTCACTTGATTTTTTATCTTTTCAATTGAGTATTAGTTATTCTAAGCATAGTTCATCGTCATACACTTATGAAAGAAAATTTATAGGTTGATTGTTGGGGTGTCCTACTAATATTATTTCTCACACTTGTACATTCACCTCAGCATGTGTTCAGACCTTATGTATACTTCTTAGGTTGGGCATATATGCATGATTAATAAGTATTGGGCCTAGGGTTTTACGGTCAATCAGAGAAAATCATGTGGATTCTTTGATTAGGCTAATGTAGTTTTGATAGTTTCTAGAGACCGACTATGTGGTTAGAGTTAGAGTTGGTAGTAAACCCCTTTAATTTTACATTAATTTCCATTATGTACTTCTATATGTATTTTCTTCCAAGTGGTTGACTAGTTTTGTATGTATGACATGGATGTTTGGGGTTTTATAGCATTTCATTTATTATTAAAGCATGTTATATTTCAGTTTATTTATTACTTCCATAATCAATTCACTAATACTATGGATGATATCTGATTATTTTCAATATGTTTATTTGATATAATGGTATAATATCCCCATTACAGCACCTTTAGGAACTAACTACTATTCAGAACTCTTTGGCATATGGGGAGTCATACTTGAGGCCTTGTGGTGAACCAATTCAATGAAATGGTTTAGTGGAATCTATGTCAGGACACTACAAATTTGTATTAGAAGTTTTCCTTTCCTTTTGATTTACTATTTAGCATATTTTATAAAGGAATATTATGTTTTTTTATAATGTGTGATTGATATCAGACTATTGTGTCGAGAATACTTGTTCTGGTAAGAAGTCCTAATTTCCAATTATATGGGATTATTGTTTTGATTTGTGATGTTATATATGAGTATGATTTTTTCTTTGAGTGACACGGATGTTGTGTGGATGTAATGATTTATTTATGGATTTATATATCTTTTCCTATTGGAATGAGTCTAAATATTGATTTTGACTCTTAGATGGTAAAGGTAAGAGGTTTATCATGTATCAAATTTGGTATGTAGGGTTCACATGTTATATTCCAACTAGTGTGTGATTTATCTGAAGACTACGTAAAATTGTATAAAGTCTCAACAAAAATCAAAATATTTTTTCCATATAGGGTTTTTGTGGAATTATACTCAATTGGACTAACTTGCATATATATATTCTCTTGTGATAGCAGATGATTTGGTCTACATTAAGACATTTAATAGTGAGAATGATGTCTCATTCTATGCTCATAGGTGGTGAAATGACCCTAGTAGATTAATAGGGCACATAATTATCATTTTTTGAACCCCTATTTGGATGGTTTTCTTAGGATTAGTTATTTAAAGTGTTACTAACAACCTATATAGTGTATGCATATCATGAAATGAAATTATACTAAACCAACCTCTGTTTGTGGTTATATAGCCAGGTTTGTTTGTATGATGTCGATAGGAACCTAAATGTTTCTATATAATTGATCATTAAGGGGGTATTATCATATATGGATTACCGATGAGTTTCAGTTCATTATATATTCTATATTATCTTCTGGCCTCCAGAGATAAGTTCCTTGTGAGGATGCTCAGAGAGGAATAGGGACCTAGTAGGCCTATTATTTATAGTGTTGACCCACATAGGTCAATTTTAACATTAAATACCTTAGATAGTCTTAACCTTATGGTCTTGGTGGGAGACATATATGCCCTTATTTTTAACTTAGAACCTTTTAGTTTGATATTCATTTTGATCAAGGGTAACCTATTAATGGGTTGGAAAAAGTTTTTCGATGCCTTTTTAGGTATTGAGCTTGGTTATATGCTCATTTCTGACCAATGGATGGTTAGTGCTTGAGTTGTGTGATTTTGGAATGTTGATGTGTTAGGGTTTGATCAAATCAAGTAGATTTTGTATCAAGACTAGATTCAAAAAGTATGATTGTTTTGGTTTATTGACCTATTGACCAATGTTTTTGTTATTTCTAAATTATTCAGAGTGTAGGTATATGCTTGTGACTCAAACAACTCAAAGTGATGGGTGGCCATGGAATAAATCTTATCACATGTCACGTGTTCAATTTTAAAGATGAGTTGCAAGGGATATTCTATCAAAATTATAATAGCATGTCATTTATCATGGTTATCTTATCCTTGTGATGGATAAATCATGTGATCATGATTCCAGTGATAAATGTACACTCTGGTTCAGCATGGTACCATTTAAATTATAAATTGGTGAGTGGTCAAGTTCAATCCAAGGAACGTTGTTTTCAAATTGTCTTGGGAATGGTTTCCTATGTGTTGTAGTTAAAATGAGTAATGTATCTTCATGGTAGTGGATACATTTAAAATGGAATGGGTTCCATGATATGGTTGACTTGTGGCTATACCTGGACATGCATTATTGGGAGACAGTGTTTCAAGAGTTAGATAAAGGAAAGTGTATCATGTTTGATGAGATTGTGTATCAAGAGAGTTATAAACACCATTTAATGGAATATCATTATACTCTTATTTAGAGATAATAATGCCTTATATTTACATCATCTTGAGTATACTGAGAGAGTTTCGGTTCTACACTGATATTTTTTTCTTCTTAAATGTCATTCCTAGTTTGATAAAGGAACCCATTGAACTTTCAATCAAGGAGCTGCATAAGGTAGGCCATATAGTGGGGAGTGTACCATTTTTCGTTTGGGTGTTGTAATCCACTTTTTAAATTTAAATGAATCATTTTTTAGGGTCCTTTGATAATGGAATTTTATTGTTGATAAAATGATAAGGGTATTTCTATGGTGGAGAGTACTAGATGAGTCGTATTAAAACATCTATTATGCGGGAGATTGTTGTTAACATAGAAAAACTGGTAATTAAATAGTCTAGATAGCGTAGTTTTGTAGATGCTTGAGAATAGATTATGGAGGATAATTTTGCCACAAAGGCTTCTTAGGGATGATAAGTTTTATGGTGGTTGTATTGTAAGGACCCATGTTTTTTCAAAATTAATTTTTGAGTAGAAATTTGAGTTTTTGATGTTGAATGCTTATAAGGGGTATAATAGTAATTTTTTCCTATAAGATGACCTCAGATTATTTTTCTGACCACTAAATTTTTCCCAGAGTAGTGTTTTTACACTAGGACAAGATTTTGGTGTAATTTCAAACTATTTGAATTTTCATGGAATATTTATTATTTAATATTTAATTAAATATATATTAATTTATTTTTGTGCATTCATTAAGATAAATCTTTTAAACAGGGAATCATAATGATATTATATATCCAAAATTTAGTCCTTAACAGGTATTTCTTTCTAGGAGATCCATAAACACATGTTGGGAAAAAGGGCTGGGCTCGGAACCCTTTTTCTTTTTCATTTCTTTTTCCCCCATTTACTATCTTTTCTTTTATATTTTCCCTGGCTTCTCATACACTCCCATAGGGATTCTACTTCACCTAACTGAGAGAGAAAATATTATAAGGATAGGGATAAAGAGATATTGGAAAATAGTGGTTCTATAATAGATCTTTGGAGGAGCAGGATCATCGTACGGCAGCCACAGACCACCAAAATGGGCGAGGCTTTAGTGGATTCCAAAATATGGTAGGTTTTTTTATATATCCCTGAAGATTTAATTTTTTCAATTACTATATAATTATTATGACTAATTAGGACCCCTTGTGGGTTGATCTATACCTTTTTAGGGTAAAACATGGATTTTGGGCTGATTTGTGGGGTTTCTATATTTGGAAATCCCTATCACATAACATGTACTTTAGGAACACATTCCATATATTATTCTAATTAGAGGAATTTTATGTTTTTATAATTTCATGATGGGTATTGGTTATACACATCATGTACTGGGAATCATTCATTTAGCTGATAACTTGCCAGACATCCTGTGTTGTGGAACCTAGTCGTGTAGAGTACACATCAAAACCCAGTGTGGGTTGCATCTCGTGTGGAGGTACACGTCTTGGTGAATTACATTTCCTATCAATGTGAGGTACATGAGAAGGTCCCCATGTATGGTATATTCCATTTACTTGGGTTTTTACATGCTAATTCTGGATAGAGTACATGTCCATGTGTGGATTTGGGAGTACACACTATAAACTAGGGAATACACATCATGTACTGTCCCTTGACCCCCATTGAGGGTTTTTTGAATCATTATGAAACTAACTTAGAATCGAACCAATGTTTAGTCCATTTTAATTATCTTTCAACGTTGATCATTATGCAAAACACTTTAGGTGATTTTAAGACTCTGAGAAGGTGTTTCATGATTTTTCCTAAATGGATAGGTTCTTCCTACGGTAATCAAATATTGTCATCTCCTGAGAGTGTGTCCCATTTATATGAGATTAAAAATGGGAAATATTTCTAAATTTATTCTTATATATTCTTTCATTTGAATATGTACTCCTTACGAGATATTATCTTATATCCTATGATACCATGAGATTAGTTGTCTCCAAGGATCCCATATGGGATTCCTTTTCTTGTGTTACAATATAGAGGATCCCATATAGGAGGCTTATATTCTTTTACCATTACTGAGGGTCCCATGTGGGATGCCTTTTATTATATGATGATTTAGGTAATCCCTTGTATGATCCCTCTACTTGTTACTCTTTCTAAGGATCGCGATTAAGATGAATCTATATATATATGCTATTATTGGGGGTACCATGTATGAAGTATCTTTATATATACCATTATGAGGGTATCGAATAAGATTTCATTTTTACATTTTGTTAGAGGATCCCATGTAGGATTTAATCCTTTTACCTTCACTATTGAGAATCCCAATTAGGATGCCTCAACTACGCCTGATCTCAGGGTCCCAGTGGGAGCCCTAGTTTTTGACTAACCCTGATCTGTTGTGAGGTGTGTTTGGGTAGTGATCGTAGATGGTGTCACCTTATAACCCATACATAACTTTTAATCCTTTAAGGCTATAGAAGTAGTGGTGGGTTTAGGAATTCATCCACCCTCACCCTTTATTTATGTATTCACTTGGTTACTATTGATAAAGCTATGATATACATCGGATATTACTATTTTGTGGTCGATATGCTAAGAATGATGTGGTTTAATTTTATTATTATTGGCATTCCTAGATATAATTCATAGTGTCTAGATTTAGAGCCTTTTTATCAGGTATTATTATTATGGAGGTTCTAGATGTACTTTCAAGATCTTATTTGATGAGATCTCTCTTTTAGTTTTCTTTCACTAGTGCAGAAAACATTTTTTACGTCGGTTATTTTTCATTATTTACGTCGGTTTTTAGGCGACGTTAATACGGACGACGTTATAAATAACGTTTTTTACGTCGGTTATTTAAAACCCGACGTAACATCCCTAACATCACGGTGTTTATCACGTCGGTTCATTAATAACCGACGTGAAAAATGATGGGGGATGGGGATTTATAATGGCGGTTATTATATAACTGCCATGATAAACCGCGGGTGGGGGGGTTTATCACGTCGGTTATTTCTAAACCGACGTGATAAAACGCCTGGGATATCGTTTATCACGTCGGTTCTGACATAACCGACGTGATTAACCCTTCCCCAGGCCTATTATCACGTCGGTTTCTTAAATAACCGACGTGATAAAAAGGCCTGGGAAACGTTTTAGCACGTCGGTTATCCAATAACCGACGTGGTAAATCGATTCCCAGGCCTTTTAGCACGTCAGTTATATTAAGAACCGACGTGATAAAAGGCCAGGGAACGGTTTATCACGTCGGTTCTCGAAAAAACCGACGTGATAAACCCCTACCGATTTATTTACCACGTCGGTTATAAAATAACCGACGTGAAAGCGATATTTTTTTTAAATAATTGCACTGCTCTCACCAAAAAGCAACCAGAAACCAAACAACAAAAATAACCATGCCAGCCCTACCCCAAGCCCCAACTGAACCCCACCCTCATCTATACCCACCAAACAACCTGGCCAGCCCTCCCCCACCACATTGGAGCCCCACCACAACCCTTGGACACCCCCACCCCTTGGACAGCCCCCCACCCTCATTTACACCCCCACGACCCCTAGTACAGCCTCAAACACCCATTGGACACCCCTCCCATATCCCTTGGACACCCCCCACCCCTTGGACACCCCCCACCCCTTGGACAGCCCCCCACCCTCATTTACACCCCCAAGACCCCTAGTACAGCCTCAAACACCCATTGGACACCCCCCACACCTTGACAGCCCTCCCAGACCCCTTGGACACCCCCCCGACCCCTGGACACCCCCTCCCCCCCGACCCCTTGGACAGCCCCAAACACCCCTTGGACACCCCTCCCATATCCCTTGGACACCCCCCACCCCTTGGACACCCCCCACCCCTTGGACAGCCCCCCACCCTCATTTACACCCAACCTGCCCCTTGGAAAGAACTCCCAGACACCTTGGACACCACTCCCATATCCCTTGGACACCCCCACCCCTTGGACACCCCCCACCCCTTCGACAGCCCCCACCCTCATTTACACCCCCCGAACACTAGGACATCCCCAAACACCCCTTGGACACCCCTCCCATATCCCTTGGACACCCCCCACCCCTTGGACACCCCCACCCCTTGGACAGCCCCCCCACCCCCTGGACACCCCCTGACCCCTTGGAACCCCCCCCCCGCCCCCTTGGAAACCCCCCCATCCCCTTGGACAGCCCCAAACACCCCTTGGACACCCCTCCTATATCCCTTGGACACCCCCCACCACTTGGACACCCCCCACCCCTTGGACAGCCCCCCCCCCCCACCCTCATTTACACCCAACCGACCCCTTGGACAGCCCCAAACACACCTTGGACACCCCTCCCATATCCCTTGGACACCCCACCCCTTGGACACCCCCCACCCTCATTTACACCCCCCCGACCCCTAGGACAGCCCCAAACACACCTTGGAAACCCCTCCCATATCCCTTGGACACCCCCCAAACACCCACCCACCCCCTTGGAACCTCTCCCCCATACCAAAATCCAGACCAGAAAAACCATCAACAGTAGACAAAAACAAGAAGTAGAGAAAAATTAAACATTCACTTATATAACATTCAAAACTTACACTGTCAACTTCAAAAAAAACTAAATCCAACCTAAACGACTACGAAATACACAATTACATTGACAATATTCAAAATTACATTTTACATTACAAACAACTAAAAGTCAATCAAACCTGTAAAATAATTTGACCACTCCACTTGTAAGTGTTTGATATCTTCAGCAGTAAAGGGTTGAGGGTCATCAAAAAGCTACAAAGGAAAAGGATAGTAGTCAACGTGTATAATGAATAAATCAAATTGAAATATTATGAGAAAGAGGAAATCTTACCAGGTCAAAACTCAGAACTGTCCCAGTTGTTATTATTTCATACATAAATCTTAACATGTAATATCCGCATTCGATGATGCCTTGTTGCTCATGACATTTCTGTTTGAATGATTGTAAATTCAATATATTATTTTTATATAATAAATCAAAATGTACAAATTATAAATGGATATTTACCTTCGTATGTACATATTTGATCTTGAAATTCCTTTTCTTTGCACTTTTTCGAAAGTGGACCCATGCCCTGTTAGAAAATAATACGAATGGGGTAAATTTAAAATTCATTATAATATATAAAACTATTGTGAAATTGAAACTTACATTTCCAATATATTCTTAGAACTTTCTCGCACATCATCATGGAGAGAGCATATCCAATATAGTGCTTTCTCCCTAGGGAAAACAACCCATAACATCCAATGATCCCTGATAAAAGGAAATTTAACGTTAGTGGTTTTTTATGTTAAAAGATAATTAACTCTTTGAGAGGGATGTGTTTCATACCTCTCACAAAAAGGCATCATCCAACACTGTGTGATTACATTCTTTTCAAATCTATCAGCAATATAAATCATTCTTTGTTCCTCATCCAATGCACATGCTTCAGGGGAAATCAATTGTGGGTCCACGAATCCATATACATCTGTCAGCTCATTCCTATCACAAATTTTATACAGATACCTAATACAAAGCAGAAATAAGTATACATTTTTAATAAATATAACGCAAGGAAAAGGTGTTAAGACTTACATGATAAAAATTTGCACCACGTTGATGCCCAACTTATCTCCAGTGACAAACTCCATGATATCAGTTTTCATAATCCCCACACTTAGTTCATGTCCACAGACATGAGCTTCCATTGTAAAGTCATAATGATCCGCCAACAAATTTGAATATCTTGACAATTTGTCAAGACTGCTAGTATCTGCATATGATGTCATAGCTATCTGTCTTTGTTGTTGTCTATACAGTATTTCTTTACCTTTGAAGTATTCCTGTAAAAATAAATTGAAAAATATATTAGTTTTCAAATGATAAAACATTAATAAAAATATAAAATAAAAGATATAACATCCATACCTCTATGGTAATGAGTCGAAGAAGTCTGGATGGCCAAAGTAAAAAATGGCCGATACTATGTCCAACTGTCGTCACCTCATCTGTAGGTAATGGTATCCGAGCTGATCTATCTATAATATCCTGTATAGTGACCCTCTGATTCTCTACCTCTAACTGTTGATGATGAACTGTATCTCCTATACAATATACCATCCCATATGCAACTATATGATGTTGAGGATCATCAACATACAAATCACAATAAGTAGGTAGCTGCGGCGGAGGAGGAGGATCAAAAATGGGGTCCGCAGGCTGAGGTGGGGGAGTGGGAGCTACTGGGAGAGGTGGAGTGGGAGCTGCACCCTGAAATTGTCTTTGCAAGTCTGCAAACATAAACTGCACCGATGCTCTAATCTTATCCTCCATTGTCGCATTAATATTATGGACTTCAGCCTCCAAGGATTCTATTTTTTTTATAAACTCCCTCAACGTTAGAAGTTGAGGAACGTGGCAACACTTTTCTTACCGATACACCTGCCGGATATCCTCTTACACGACCAGGATGTTCGGGCTTTCCCAATGCCACAGATAAAATATCTTCCCTCCCAGATGGTGTAAATGTCCCCTATGAACTCTGCTCCTCAAGAGAGTCCTGTAATAATTAATTAAACATTTCTATAATGATTGGAAATATATGAAGAAAATAGTAAACTTAAATAAATAAAATAGATATCTTACAATCCTCTCAACTACGAGTCTCGATTCTTCCGAAAGATATTGTCCTTTTTTGCCCTTCCGAGCTCTTTTCCATTTCTCATGTCTAGATGGAGGGGATGGAGGGGCCACCTCTCCAGAGCTTGAAGACTCAGCTCTTAGTTGTTGAAATTTTTCTGCCATCATTTGTTCTTCCAATAATGCATACCCTCCCCGAGATAAACTATGAGGGTATACATTTTTAGATTGGATCTCTTGATGAGCTTTCCTTGTTTTCTGTAAATTAAGAATAAGTAATCATTAACAAAACAATAATAAGATCATTTATATAATAAAGCTTATAAAAGTTTACATTGCCCTTACCAAAAATGATTCTTTTCTTCTACTTTCAAAAAATTGTCTCCATGTGTCTTCATATATAAAAGGATATATATGACATGGATTCTAACGACTCCTATGACCATAAATGAAATCAGATGAGAGGGTTGATTTGAAATCCCTCCACCTCCTAGCAGCCAACGATAAGCATTTCTTCCTGACTCCTCCAGTGTCAGGAATATCAACTGTCATCTGATAAAAAAGAGGTTAAAAATATTATATATACTAGAAACATTTAAAGAACAGTCAAACAATAGCAAAATATCTTACCAAAATGGTCTCCCACAGCTGAGAAATTATCACCTTATCCACACTTCTCCAATCATCATAGAGAATGCTTACTTTGCTCTTATCCTGAGTTTCTACAAAACCCTTAAAATCTTTATCATTTGGACCTCTAGGAAGATCATAATCATCAAACTCCACGACTGTCCTCTCCTCCTTCATACGAGAAAGTGATAATTTTGGTAAACGTGTGCACCCACGCTTACTAACCTTTGAACTCTTTTTCGTAATAGGAGAATGTGAATATTCCTCCCCAGATGTATGACCAATATGCTCATCTCCAGAATCATGTGGCTGATCAACTGATTGATCTTTCATTTTCCTTCAAATCAAAAAAACAAACATTAGTTCACAAATATACAAATTCAAATATTGTAATACTACTTAATTAGAAAATAGAAAAGTGTACTAAATTACATAATAGTAAACATTGGTAATATGGTAAGCATATTAAACAATGATAAACATGGTAAACACAGTCTGTTGTACCCCTCTCTCTTGGATTTTAATGATCACAATCACTCTTATTATGTTCTAACTTGTTTTCAAGTGTTTTTGTTGATAGGCAAAAGGTTTCCAAGGAGTTGGCCCAAGAAAGCTGAAAAGTGGACTCACTGAGTCCACCGGTCCGCCGGTGTGAGCTCACCGGCCAGCCGGAGGACCCAGGCAGTAGACTTGCCCACTGCCTGGTGTCACCGGCCGGCCGCTGGCTCACCACCGGCCGGCCGGTGGACCAGACAGAGAGCCTTCCTCTGTCTGGACCACCGGCTGGCCGCTGGATCACCACCAGCCGGCCGGTGGACCAGACAGAGAGCCTTCCTCTCTGTCTGGACCACCGACCGGCCGCTGGCTCATCACCGGCCAACCGGTGATCCACCACCGGCCAGCCGGTGCGCCCAGGACTTCTCCTCTTTACGGTTTTTATTGTTTTATCATTTTGGTTTGATACATGTTTTAATAAGTAAAAAATTTACAATATCTAACATTATATAAAAAAACTAAATGTAAACAAGAAATAAACATGTGTTACCTGTAATTTTAGGAATGTACAGTTGGATTGTTTTCCCAAATTCCTTCGTCGTGATCGTTCCTTATGGCACAAACCATGTCTTCAACATACTCATCATTATGTTCTGTTAATCTTTCCATCGAAGTAGGGATCTCACATAAATCATCATCTTCATCAAATTCATCCTCACCAACATATTGTTTTTTCCCTTGTAAAACAACAGCCCACTGCATATCTGATTGATCTAATACATAGAAAATTTGTTTGGCATGTGTTGCCATTATAAAAGAATCAGCTGTGTCTTCCAATCTATTCAGATTAACAAGTGTCATTCCAAATTCATCGTGTCTGACACTGTTGTTACCGATAAACCATTTACAGTTAAAAACAGTAACTTTAATTTTAATGTAATCAGCCTCCCATATGTCTTCAATCACTCCATAATATGTACTTGATGCCAAAATTGGGTTTCTTTCCTTAGCACTCGAAAAATGCATTGCTTCTGCAAACACCAATACACCACTATTCTGAACTGCACTTCTGTTGTCCTGAGCTTTCGTATGAAATGTATAGCCATTAATGTCATAAGCGGACCATGTTATCACATTTAAAGATGGACCACCCACTATCCATTTTAATGTCTCTGATACATCTGATCTACCAAGCAAGGTCTTTTTAAACCATGGCAAAAAAGTTTTGTTGTGATCATTCAAAATCCACATTTCTTTCTTCTTTGGATGACATTGTTTCAACTCATTAATATGAAATGTGATATACGGTTTAACATCAGCTATGTTATTCAAGATGCATGATTCTAACTTCTTCATCTGTTCAGCTGACAGTGATTTGACTTTCAAGCCACGAATCCCCTTTCCCTCATTATTAACCCGTTCATGGCGAGATGGAGGCAAACCTATGTGTTGCGCCATAGCCAAGTAGCTCGTACAAAACTCTGCTACCTCCTCAGAAATATACTTTTCAATAATGGAGGCTTCAGGTCGATATGGTTTTTTAAAATATCCCTTTAATATTTTCATATACCTTTCAAAAGGATACATCCAACAAAGATATACAGGTCCACAAAGCTTTATTTCTCGAACCAGATGAATCATTAAATGCACCATCATATCAAAAAAAGTTGGAGGAAAATACATTTCCAAATGACAAAGTATAAAAATTGCATCCTTTTCCAAAATGTTCAAAGCATTCACATCAATCTCCTTGTTACAAATTGAATTGAAAAAATAACACAACCTCATTATAGTCTTTCTGACACGGATGGGCAATATTCCACGCAGTGCAACTGGTAGAATTTGTTGCATCATGACGTGACAATCATGTAATTTCATACCTATCAACTTCAAGTCTTTCAATGAGACAAAATTTTTTACATTTGAAGAATAACCTTGAGGCACTTTGATATCATGAAGACACTGACAGAAGCTGCTTTTCTCCCTCTTCGATAATATATGACAAGCCGGGGGAAGAAATGTTCGTCTTCCTTTAGGAGTGGGAGCTAACTCCAAACGTATTCCCATTGATAGTAGGTCTAACCTTGCATTCAACCCATCTTTTGTCTTTCCTTTAATATCTAGCAATGTTCCGATCAAAGAATCACAGATATTCTTCTCCACGTGCATGACATCAATATTATGTTTGACTTCATGATACCTCCAATATGGTAGCTCAAAAAATATTGACCTTTTCTTCCAAATATGTCTATCATTACCAGATTTCTGTGTCTTTCCCAATGTCACATCAAGGTTTTTCACCCTCTCAAAATACAAATATGGGGATAAAGGTTTTGGAGCAGTATCAAATTCTTGTGAGCCATTGAATGCCTTTTTTAGTCTTCTATAAGGGTGATCCATAGGCAAAAACTTTCGATGACCCATGTACACTGTTTTCCTCCCATGATGCAATTGACAATATGACGTCTGTTGTTCGCAAATTGGACATGCTTTATGCCATTTAACACTGTATCCAGACAAATTTCCATATGCTAGGAAGTCATTTATAGTGAATAGAAGCACTGCATACAGTTGAAAATATTCCATTTTATAAAAATCATACACCCTAATACCATCAGCCCATAACAGTTTCAAATCATCAATCAGCGGTGACAAGTATACATCAATATCATTGCCGGGTTGCTTTGGACCAGAGATCATGATACTCAACATGACATATTTGCGCTTCATACAAACTTCAGGAGAGAGGTTATAAATTACCAATAAAACAGGCCATGAACTATGTGTGCTACTGAGGGTTCGGTATGGATTCATTCCATCTGTGCACAAGACTAGTCTCAGATTTCTAATTTCATTTCCAAATGTAGGGTACTGGGCATAAATTTTCTTCCATTGTGGACAATCAGCTGGATGACGTATTTTTCCATCACATACCTGCTCATCAGCATGCCATCTTAACCTTTTTGCATCATGTGAATTAGAAAATAAACGTTTGAAACGAGGAATTATAGAAAGATACCAAAATACCTTTGAAGGGAGCTTTGTAATCTCTACATCAGCTTGTGATTTTTCTTTCACCTTATACCGTGATGTCCCACATTTAGGACACTCTTTCAGAAATTCATATTCCTTCCTATATATAATGCAGTCATTCGGACAGGCATTTATTTTCTTGTATCCCAATCCCATCGGGCATAATATTTTTTGGCCTTATAATGTGAATCTGGAAGATCATTATCTTTTGGAAGAATGTCTTTCATCAATTGTAGCAGCTCTGTAAAACTTCTGTCACTCCATTCATGTTTCGCCTTCAGGTTAATCAATCTTAACACCGCCGACAAAACCGTAAAATCTGTACAACCAGGATATAATGGTTTTTCGGCATCACCATATAGACGTGCAACTGTCGGTTCTATCTCAATTTGTTCCGCTACAATATCGCGAATCATTTCTTCAATTCCATCGGAGTTACCATCTTGCGATTCATTATCATCAGTGACATTCTGTTCAGTTTCGCCATGCCAAATCCAAGGGTTGTAACTCGGATTGAAACCATGACAAATAAGATGATCTTTTATCTCTCTACTTTTCAACTTCTTCATATTCAGACATTTCAGGCATGGACAGAAAAAAATGTCACTACTTGGAACATTTTGTTTAGAAAATTCCAAAAAGGAATCAACACCTTCCTCATATTCATTGCTCATTCGATGTGCTGTAATCCAAATTCGACTCATTATTACCTATAACAAATACCAAATATATATATATATTTTAGATAAGACAAATATATGTTTATATGAAAAAATCATAATTTGAATGTAAACAATTTTGAAATATAAAACAAATCGATGTGTATTTAAAAAAATATGCTTGAATATTATTTTTTTAAAAAAATATAGCAAGATATAACACCCCCCCTGGACACCCCCTGACCCCTCTGGACAGCCCCCCGCCCCTCCTGGACACCACCCCCCACCCCCTACCCCCTTGGACACCCCCTGGACATCCCCCAACCCTCTGGACAGCCCCTCCACCCACCCGGACAACCCTAAATACCCTCTGGAGAGGCCTCCACCCACTTGGACAGCCCCCCACACCCATCCACCCCCTTGGACACCCCCCTGGACACCCCACCGACCCCTCTGGACAGGCCGCCACCCCCCTTGGACAGCCCCCCACACCCACCCATCCCCTTGGACACCACCCTGGACACCCCCCGACCCCTCTGGACAGCCCCCGACCCCTCTAGAAAGCACCCCACCCCTCCTGGACACAACCCCCCACCCCCGACCTGCTTGGACACCCCCCTGGACACCCCCAACCCTCTGGACAGCCCCCACCCCTCCTAAACACCACCCCCACCCCCTACCCCCTTGGACACCCCCCTGGACACCCCCCAACACCCACCCACACCCTTGGACAGCCCCCCACACCCACCCACCCCCTTGTAAACCCCCCTGGACACCCCCCGACCCCTCTGGACAGCCCCCCACCCCTCCTGGACACCACCCCCCACCCCTACCCCCTTGGACACCCCCTGGGACATCCCACAACCCTCTGGGCAGCCCCCCCACCCACCCGGACAACCCCAAACACCCTATGGAGAGGCCTCCACCCACTTGGACAGCCCCCCACACCCATCCACCCCTTGGACACCCCCCTGGACACCCCACCGACCCCTCTGGACAGGCCTCCACCCCCTTGGACAGCCCCCACACCCACCCATCCCCTTGGACACCACCCTGGACACCCCCCGACCCCTTTGGACAGCCCCCGACCCCTCTAGAAAGCACCCCCACCCCTCCTGGACACAACCCCCCACCCCCGACCTGCTTGGACACCCCCCTGGACACCCCCCCAACCCTCTGGACAGCCCCCCACCCCTCCTAAACACCACCCCCACCCCCACCCCCTTGGACACCCCCCTGGACACCCCCCAACACCCACCCACACCCTTGGACAACCCCCCACACCCACCCACCCCCTTGTAAACCCCCCTGGACACCCCCCGACCCCTCTGGACAGCCCCCCGCCCCTCCTGGACACCACCCCCCACCCCCTACCCCCTTGGACACCACCTGGACATCCCCCAACCCTCTGGACAGCCCCCCCCCCACCCACCCGGACAACCCCAAATACCCTCTGGAGAGGCCGCCACCCACTTGGACAGCCCCCACACCCATCCACCCCCTTGGACACCCCCCTGGACACCCCACCGACCCCTCTGGATAGGCCACCCCCCCCTTGGACAGCCCCCCACACCCACCCATCCCCTTGGACACCACCCTGGACACCCCCCGACCCCTCTAGACAGCCCCCGACCCCTCTAGAAAGCACCCCACCCCTCCTGGACACAACCCCCCACCCCCGACCTACTTGGACACCCCCCTGGACACCCCCAACCCTCTGGACAGCCCCCCCACCCCTCCTAAACACCACCCCACCCCCTACCCCCTTGGACACCCCCCTGGACACCCCCAACACCCACCCACACCCTTGGACAGCCCCCCACACCCACCCACCCCCTTGTAAACCCCCCTGGACACCCCCCGACCCCTCTGGATAGCCCCCCACCCCTCCTGGACACCACCCCCCACCCCCTACCCCCTTGGACACCCCCCTGGACATCCCCCAACCCTCTGGACAGCCCCCCCACCCACCCGGAAAACCCCAAATACCCTCTGGAGAGGCCGCCACCCACTTGGACAGCCCCCCACACCCATCCAACCCCTTGGACACCCCCCTGGACACCCCACCGACCCCTCTGGACAGGCCGCCACCCCCTTGGACAGCCCCCCACACCCACCCATCCCCTTGGATACCACCCTGGACACCCCCCGACCCCTCTGGACAGCCCCCGACCCCTCTAAAAAGCACCCCCACCCCTCTTGGACACAACCCCCCACCCTCGACCTGCTTGGACACCCCCCTGGACACCCCCAACCCTCTGGACAGCCCCCCACCCCTCCTAAACACCACCCCCACCCCCTACCCCCTTGGAAACCCCCTAGACACCCCCCAACACCCACCCACACCCTTGGACATCCCCCCACACCCTCCCACCCCCTTGTAAACCCCCCTGAACACCCCCCGACCCCTCTGGACATCCCCCCACCCCTCCTGGACACCACCCCCACACCCTACCCCCTTGGACACCCCCCTGGACACCCCCAACCCTCTTGATAGCCCTCCCACCCCCCTGGAATCACTGAAAATTTACCATAACAAGAAGTTGGGCCATTCAAAGAATGTTTTTAGGTGTGGAGGAAGAACTGAGTTTCAATAGATAGAGAAGGAACTCGACATTAGGTTGTCTATTCCAGGTGTGGATTTGAAGGAGTTAATGTTTGTTCAGTGACCCAAGAGATTGAATCAGAAATTCAGATGTTGTGCCATTTTCTCATGATGAGGATGAATAATTGGTGGGGTTTGACTTTTAAATGGAGAGCTTAGCAGACCATCATATTTTCTATAGATCAGTAAAGGATGTTAGCATCGAACATAAGGCTTAAGGGATGCTTTCAGATCCAAATATGTATGTTGATGGATGCAATGGATCTAGTAGAGGTTCTAGAAAGAATGGTGGTTTTATTTGTTTAGGATAAGTAGTGAAGAAAAAACTAGTTAATTTTTTACTTGCTGAAAAGAGGGTATCTAATATTTTTAACATGCCGAGGGGAAATCTGGCGAGTCCTCCTCGTGAAACTTTGTTTGCAGGGGGTGAAAATGGTGATGTGATCCCAAATCCATGCACCTATGCCATGGTTGTGTGTGAATAAAGTAGTAACAACTGTAAAAGGGCAACCCATCCAAATGGACATGCCCCAACCCTCTCGGGGATTTATCGAAAACGATGAAAAATTAGTGAAATCATAAAATTAGTCAATATTTCAAGTCTAACTAATAGATCTAGGGATGATAAATAAGATTATGGTGCCAAAACGAGTTAAAAGGGTTCGCAATCGAAGAATCTTAGCTAGTTTCAACAAAAAAATCACAACACATATATATATACTATCCGCGAAAAAAAAACGAACGAGTGGGAGGATTACCTGAGTGCTGCGAGTTTAGATGATTGATCCGAGGAGATTAAATATGAGAAAAGATGATCGCAAAACGAATCTAAACCAATGAAATGGACGACCCGATTCGGGTTTACGCGCGAGAGAGACGAGTCGCGACTGTCGAAGGTAAACTCGCGAATGACAATCCACGGGTCTGGGTAAATTTTTAAATGAGTTATCACGTCGGTTATTCAATAACTGACGTTATAATTTTTTTAAAAACATTTATAACGTCGGTTATTCAATAACTGACGTAAAAACCTTCCTCCGATTCTTTTTTACGTCGGTTATTTTATAACCGACGTTATAAATGGCTCAAAATCCGCCTTTTTTTACGTCGGTTATTCCATAACCGACGTCAAAAACATCTGCGGATTCTTTTTTTACGTCGGTTATTTTATAACCGACGTAAAAAGGCCTTCAAAAACCACGTTTTTTACGTCGGTTATTGAATAACCGACATAAAAAACGAAGCCGCGCGATTAATAACGTCGGTTATAAAAATAACCGACGTTAAAGGTGTACTAAACACAGGTGTTTACGTTGGTTATTAAATAACCGACGTAAAAAACCTCGTTTTACATATTATGACGTCGGTTTTATATAACCGACGTAAAAAATGGTGACGTAAAAAACGTTTTCTGCACTAGTGTTTTGTTTATGATACCTAGACATACTTCATGGGATCTGGATATTGAGCCTTTATATTTTATGATTTCCAAATTTTCTACCTAGAATTCATCTTCTAATCCCAAATCTATTGGGATTTCAAGATGTACATCATGGGGTCTAGCTTCATGAGCCTTACTTATTTGAATGTTACTATTTATAAAAGATCCATTTATCACAATTATTACTCCCTAATGGGGGGATACATATGTAGGAAAATGAGAGTTTATCAAACCCCTCATATACTGGGTTTTTATAGGAATAGTTATTCTTCTAGCATTCTAGGTGATTCCCAAAGTTACTAGGTGGGCACATTTGTCCTGAACAGATAGATGTTGATGAGATCCTAGAGGATAGACTTGATCTCCTAATTAGATGTTTATGATACTCACTAGGATTGGTGGAAAAACCATTATAGATACCCACTACACTTTTTTATGAGTGGGTAAATGAGTTGTTTATTGAACATTACCATGTGGATATACCGATTCGGGAGAGTATTACTTACATTGTCTAAGGATTAGACCCTTAGGGATTATCTGAGTCAAGAGGTCATGATTTATTATAGTCTACGACCTAGGATTTATACATGGGACTAGATTCACATGGCTATAGTGGTATGGCATCTTTCTTAGTGTTCATTGAGTGGAGTTTCTATTGGTACACAAGATGCTTCATGATAGTGACTGGAGGTGAGTACGGTTGAACCCAAGGTTAGGATATGAATCCTTCAATGGTGATGGATCCTTCAAAGGGAAATTTTAGGTGTTATACAATGTAGGTATCATTGATTGGGATTATCAACAAAGATATCAACATAATTATACTCATCATGAGTGGTATGAAATCCAACTCAATGCGCATCTCATAAGATGTCAAGGCAATCAGGATTACAGACCCAAGGATCAGTTTTAGTTGATTTAGTTTATTTCTTTCACCTTACTTATATATATACATATTTATTTATGTATATATATATGTGAATATATATATATTCATATAAATATATATTTATATATTGACAATGACACATTTCTCATTTGATTGGGATCATAGACCCGGGGATAAACTATGGTTTCACTTCATTTATTTGATTTATCTTTTTAGTTGAGTCTCGTCTAGGATGAAAAAATTCTATGAGAATACTCTTATGATATCATATTTATAGTTCTAAAATTGGGTTGGCCTACTAAAATTATTTTTCACCCATATACACGCAACTCGATGTGCATGTAGACCTTATGTTTGTTTTTTAGGTTGAGCACAGATGCATGATTTCTAGTGTTGAGGTCAAGGGATTATGATCTTGTGAATCCACAAATATGGATTATCTGATTAGGATGGTTTATTTTGATTGTTTTTAGAGAAAATTTATGTGTTCTTACATGTATTTTTTAGTAGATCCATGTACTTTTGTTTCTGTTTCTTTTATGTACTCCAGTTTGTATGGTCGGCCCATTGGGTGACCAGTGTTGTATGTTTGACATGGATGTTTGGGATTTAATAACATTGTATATATTATTATAGTATGTTATATTTCAGTTTATTTAATTCTTATGCACTATTTTTATTATTTCTATGGATGATATATGTTAATTTCCACTGTGTTACTCTGATATGAAGGTATAGTATCTCCATTGTACCATCTTTAGACCCACATTGCTAGTCGTTATCCTCTTTCATACGGGGAGGCGCACATGAGGTCTTATGGAGAACTAGATCAGAGTAGTAGTTTATTAGATTCTATTTCTTAATATTAAATACATTTTTTAATGCATTTAAAATAATTTATACAAGGATGAAAAAAAGTTTCAAACATTTAAAACAACTTTTTTGAAGAAAAATCTCTTACATATTTGATTACTTACAAATAAAAATAAAATTGAAAGAGAAAAAGGAAATATATTTGAAACCCACATTTATTTTAGGAATTAATGATAAAATAAATCCATATGGAAATTTAAATACCACATATTATAAAACAAGTGTTGAAAATGGCAGAAGTCTCAATGAAAGAAAATTGAGATGAGAAAACCGCTTACCTCATCTCTCAACTCACCACTTAAGTCTTTTACTATCTAGAATAATAAAATTTTATTAATATTATAATTTCTTACAAAAATTATATTTTTATTATTCTATTATTATTCCTTTTATTTTATTTATTATAATGTTTTATTTAGTCATTAAATAAGTTAAGTTCTCACCGGACATTTTGAGGTAATTTATTTCGTAATCCCAAAAATAACATTTTTAAGTTGAATAAGGGTTCAAGGTTTAAGAATATCTAGTATCATAAAAATTCATTAATTATAATTTATATATATTAAATATACTTCTAAAAATGACCATGTATAGTGGTAATGAAAAATAAATCATATCAGTTCATGGAGACGGTAGTTTGCACATACGCATCAGTGATGTTTCTATTTTTCTATAGAGTGGAAAATAAATAAATTAGATAATATTTTAAATTTATAGAATCATAAACATATTATAAATGCCATAATTATTCATTATATCTATCCTTATTACCATCCATGTGAGTTGGTAACGAAAAATAAATCACAACGCATCAAAGATGTGATAGTCCACACATACGCATGAGCGACATTATGGTTTTCCAATGTATCGAAGGGTAAAAAGGTAAGTAAAATATTATAATTATATAAAAATAATTATTTCTTAAATATAATATATATTTATTAAATATATCATAATTACCAACCATATTATGCAATGATAAAAAAATGAATTACATCACTATGTGGAAATGATAATCAGTACGTAAGAAAGGGCAATGATTTAATTTTTCATTGATGGAAAAGGAGGTGGAAAATTCTTATAACATAAACATAATAAAATTTGAGTATATTTTAGATAAAAATTTTATTATATCGACATGGTTGTGACCTTTTTTAAGGATGTATAAAATAAATAAACATGAAAATACTCGATTAAGAGTTACACCTCTTATTTGGGAATCCTCCTTCGGATTTAAAATTAATAATTATTGGTTGGTATTTTTCTGAAACAAGGACCTCTAAGATGTATTTAGATATGTTTTAAATTTATTTGAGTAGGTATTTATTTATATATGGGGCTCAATATGTTTGTGGAATATAGGAGAGAATACACACTTTTATATATGAGTTGGGTGGTAATTTATAAAGACATGAAATATTAACATATACTATGTGTATAACTCATATAAAATGGATCTAAAGTTCCATATATTTTAATATAATGAGTATGTTGTGGAAATAAATTCCACAAATAAAATTTTGATTAGTTTAATTTTTATTTTAAACATTATCTCTTAGTTGAACCCCCTCATTAACCCTTTTAACCTTAACCATGGCAACAAATTTTTCAGTCTTTAAGGGTTATGAAAGTAATTTTAAAATATAAAAGTGTCTCATAAATCTAAAATACACGACATAATATAATATTTTACATAAAATGTAGTTATTATAGTATGTTTTGGATTTTCTAAGGATTTAAAATAGTTTATAAAAATTAAATAAAATTTAAGGTCATTTCAAAAATATTCAAGAGATTTGACTTTAAACATATGAAGACAACAATATAATTCAAATATAAACTTTTTAGAAAACCCTTATAAATTATATTTATCTAATAAATTCTTGTAACACCATAATTCATTCAATACATATTAATTTTAATGTTTTCAAAATAATTTACTTTCTTTTTCTACTACTTGCACAAGAGTTGTGTTGGTGTTGCGTAAGTGTTCAAGGTAATTAACCGTCACTAAAATTTTAAAAGGGTACTATTATAAAATTAATTTTTTCATATTAAAAATAGATATTTATTAAAAATCATAACTTTTTTACCAATTGGAATGTATATTATAAATATTAAAAGAAAAAGAGTATCATTTTTAAATTTTCCTTTACTAAAAAAATATAACATTTATTATCAATGGTAAATGATACCAAATATCCATAATATTGATCAAAGTCTATTCCTAGTTGAAATCCTGTCATAAAATTAATTGATGGAAATTTTTGAAATTATTTTGAGAACTTATACCATTATTTGTAATCCTGTTAAAACCATTTTTCCTTTTCAATCGGAGATAAACTTTTACTCGTGATACTATTCATTATTACCAAAAATGAAACTAAAATTATAAAAAAAAATTAAAAAATTCTTATCCAAGATATGAATTACATTTTATAAGATTCAATTTCCTGAATAATAAAAAATTAATTTTAATATATGATTGTGAAATGAAATAAAAACCCTTTTTTAGAAAAATACTCATTTTAAGAAAAAAAAATATTATATTAAAAAATAAATTATAATGTTGATTACCATTGAATTATTTGAATTATTATTAATAAAATGAGGCTACTTTTACTTTATAAAAAATCCAAATCATTATATAACTTTTACATTACTTTATTTGATGAAAGGAATTAATGATTTTTCCAAAATCGGCATTATTAACTATTCACTAAAAATCAATAATTTTTAAAAAATACCAATCAATGAACCTAAGATAATTTTCATATGGCTGTTTAAAAAAATCTATTTTTTAAAATAAATTAAAAATTTGTGAAATAAATTACAATATCCATGCAAAAAAAATCTATATAAACTATTTTTGATGAAAATGTATTTTTGAATAATAAACTGAAATTATCCTTATTCCTTGTAGAATAAAAATATTGAAATTAATATTAATTAATTTGAGTATATATATAATATACTCATTTAATTAAGATCAATTATCAATATTGATTAATTTAATCTATTAAAATAAAAATACATTGCATATATGAAAAAATATTTATAAAAAGATATCTTTAGCCTTCAAAAGAGTTTATCTTCACTTATAACCAATTGATAAAAAATGTGTGATTTATTATTTATTTTATTAAAGAAAAACATTATAAATATATTTCATAAATGATGATTATTATTAATACCTATCAAACCAATGACAATTTAATAAATTCCAAATTTAAATAATAATAAAACTATAGTAGATCATCCTTTATTTAATATACGTGTTGTGTATACCACAAGATATCAAATTTAATAATTAATTAAAAAATTGATTTTAAAATATCAAAATTTTACATTCTCACAATTTTACCCTTTATAGTAGATCATCCTTCATTCTACCCCTTAATTAAATTACATTCTCACAATTTTATCTCATTTCTGAGAGAAAGGGTATAAAACATTTTCAGAATCAATTTCACGGTGTAAAATAAAATATACATAAGTGGAAGGAATTTTATTTTAATCAACCTAGATAAAATTTCCTTTTGAAAATAACTTTATTTTATATTTTAATACTATGAAAATTATCATTTATTAAATATTTCTCAAACCATGTATTTACCATTGTGAGACTCATACTTGTGAAAGTGTTTCCAAAAGCATACCTTAATAATTGTGTGATGAAAGTAAATATATTTATCTTCCCCTTCTTTGAGATGAGGATTTTTTTGGAATTGAGAAAGATAATATGAGATAATATAATTAATTTATTACCTTCCATTCCATAACCACAATTTAATCCATTAGTTTTTCTTTGAGAATTATCAACTTCTATCTCATCTCTCACACCAAGTGATTAATATTCAAGATGAATTTTTAAACCTAAAACAAAAAAATAAACCTCTATCATAATAGAAGACCCATAAAAGTATAACAAGTTATTGATCCTATATTTAAACATTAACCAAAACCAAAATGGTTATAGCAAATTAAAATAATATCCAGAATGAATTAATACAACTTTAATCTCATAAGTGACAATAAATTTCACCTAATTTTCAAATTTAATCATTCTATAAATTAGTAACCTTAAAACTCTTTAAAATATTACATAAAAAATTTAAAGCCCAAAAAAACAAGATATAGTTGATCACATACTATTCTGATATCAACTTAAAATTTATCTATGAAGAACATTAATCACTTATAGTGTCATATACCAAAAATATATCTTCCCTAATCATATATTTTAAAAACAATTTATAATAATTTCAAAAAATAACCCCAATCACTAAATTAAAATATAATCATATATCCTCCCAAAATTTAACTCAATATATATTCCTAAATTTATATCAATCACTTTGACAAACAAATCTCATACTAGCCACGAATATCACATTTATAATGATTCATATAATATTCCCTAAAATATAGTGAACGTTTTCAAAAATAAAATTAATCACTTAGTCACCAAATCACATTTTAATCTCATGGTTATTTATATGATAAAACAAATGTTCCTAAAATGTATAAACCCTTTAACTTAATTAACCATAATTGCTTCAACATTATATAATGTTATCCTACTTAAAAATTTGTTCCCAAAATGTATTAAACCTTTGATCACATAAAAATAAATTATTATATTAGTAATAATATATTTATCTTAAAAATAAACATTCAGAACCATTTATAGTAACCTTTTATCACAATGAGAACAAATTGAATATGTTAAAGGAAATAGAGTGACATTTTCTAATTATTCTTTACTTAAAATAATATAAAGATCATTATCAATGGAAATTTATACCAAATTTTCTTAATTTTAAATCTAGGATGAGTTTGGTTGAAAGACACAAATGTAATTAAAAAAATTAAAATTTTGTAATTATTTTGAGATATTATCCCAAATTTTTTAATCTCACTTAACACATTTTAAATTTTATCTTTGTGATAAAATTTTACTATAGTTATTGTTTATTATGACCAAATATTAAACTATCCTTATATGAAAATTTTTAAATGATGATCCAAGATATGGAATACATATAATGATATTCAGTTTCTAGAAGTGAAAAAAATTACTTTTAATATATAACAGAAAAACACAATGTAAAATGATTTTTAGAAAAACACCCATTTTAAGAATAAATATCAGTTTATAACAAAATAAATTATAATATTGATTAATTTAATATATTATGATAAAAATACATTGTGATCATAAAAAAGTCTTATGAGAAATATACCTTTTGGATTCAAAAAATTTTATCTTCATTCATAACAAATTGATAATCAATGTATGATATATTATTCAATTTATTATTGAAAACATTTATTCATATTTTTAATAATATGATTATTCCTATTCATACCATCTGAACCAATGAATTGGTTATAACAGTCATATTTAAATATAAATATTTATATGTTATATTATTGTCTATTTGGGCATGGTTTTTCACCAACTACACATTATCAAATACAATATTATTGAAATAAAATACATTCTAAAATATTTTTTATTTACATAGGGTTCTAGGGAAATCCTGTTGTGATACCACCATGAATCTATGTACCACGTTTCACCATGTAAACAAGTGATTCTAGTTTGAAAACAATGTTTTGGAAATAATTTATTTGAAAACAAATTTATGAGTCCTTTGGATTTCATAAATTAAACCATAAAGATGAGTGATAGGTAAAAATAAAATCAAAATGTATATTTTATTGTATCAATAAATAATAAAGTGATCATAATCAAACAACATAGGGGAAATAAATAAAAGCATGACATAACAAGCTCAAAATATATGGGCAGCATGGGGGAGCTCTAACATACCAGATTAGGGTGTCAAGGACATGATCATAGAACACTATTCATGATATTTGAACCTAAATAATTATTAAAACATGGGCCTCTTAGAGAATTACTTGAAATGAACCCTAGCTAGAATTATACCTAAATATAAGGCATAACATATCCAACAACCCACACCCACAAGCCTCTTATGTGCTCCCATAACCATATTCCCCACATATAACAATATTGTGGTCATGTAATAAGGTTTCTAACAAAATAAAATTCTTAAACCTAATTAGAAATACCATTTAAAAATGTCTTTCGTAAGGAAATTTTATCAAATCACTACTACAAAACAATCCTTTAACAATGTTGTTATTTATCATCTCTAGAAGAAAACATTGATAAATTGCATATTTATTAGCGCTAAAGAAAATCCCTAAAAAATTTAACCTTTTATCAGTGATTTTATTTTACCACTAATAAAGAAAACCTTTATCTTGTCTTTATTTTTAGCAGTGATAAAGGTTAAGCTTTATCAGTTCTTTATGTTTAGTGCTGATAAATATTTTTTTCATCAATGCATCTTTAGCACTGATAAAATGAAATAATTAATTAAATAATAAATAATACATTTTTTGTAGAAAAAACATTAGAAATTTTATTAATTAAATAGTTATTGATATAAAGAAATTGATTGATTATACATTATTAAATATTAATCATTTTATTAATTAGATAATTTTGATAATTAATGTTTCTAAATTGTATATATTAAATATATAGATATATATTAATGTATATAAATATGATTTATATTTTACAAAATATTTATTCACTTTTCATTAAATTTTTCATAAATTTATTGAATAATGATATATAATAAAAAATTAATATAAATTAAAATATTGATTAATTGCATAGTACACGACATATAATTGAATTTCATTTGATTTTTTAATTTAATATAGATCAAATGTGCATTATATTGATTTCAAATATATGTAATTAATGCATTGTATCTTCAATATGCACACACATAGAAATTATCCATTTTTCAATATTTTTAAAGTGTACCTATATTCTTAATTTATTCAATTTCACTCACTGTGTACATATATGCATGCACTCAAAATTAAATATTTATTAATAATTTTAAAAATATATTTGTAAAAATATATTTATAAAATAATATATTTATAAATGTACATTCACTATATTTATATAATTATATATTTATAATTATAAATAAATATGGTTTAAAAGTATTTATATGATTATAAATAAATAATTGTGCATATTTAAATAATTATTTTATTTATAATAAATTTACATAAATAGTGAATATATTTACTATATTTATATTTATATTGTTTTATTAAATATATACATGTTTAATTATATAAATATATATAATGATATAAATAATATTTTTTAAAAATATTTCTATAATTATAAAAAATAATAATTATAAAAATATAATAAATATATTTAAAAGTGAATATATTTAATATATTTATATTTATATATATTTATTAACTATTTATAAATATCTGTAATTTTTTATTTATAATTATAATTATAAATCCCTTTAGAGTTCTTTAGTAATAAGCGCTGAAAAAATAATCATTATCATCACTTTTTCCGTGCTGATAAAGATGAAGAATTATCATTGCTGAACAAAGCACTGATAAAATGAAAATTTATCAGCGTTATAAGTTTAGCACTAATAAACAGTCCTTTTATCAGTGGTTTTGTAATAAGTGCTGATAAAAGTGTCCCGATCTATTTTAAAAACCCTAACCATTTTCAAACCCATCACGGTATAAAAGATTTCTATAAAAGTCACACATTGTCGGTGATCCTCCTCAATGAATCAAATGTTAAATCACACCACTCATCTACCTCCAAACATCTTTTCTGACCGCCATAGTGATTCTCAACTTTTCTTCAACCTAGAAAGGTAGGCCTTCCGATTTTCTTTGTGTATTTTTGGTTTCTTTTTTGATTTCTTCTTCTACGATTTGTTTATGTTACGTTGTTTACGACCTATTGTTTATGATTTTTTTTTGATCCATTGTTTAGGGAATTATTTTTTGTTCATTTTTTGTATTGACTAACAATATATTATCTTTGGTTTATATCTGACAATAAACCTTGGATTTATTCATTATTGTTTTACTATAATGTTTTATATCTTCCTACTAAATATTTTTTTCATATATGTATATATATGTGAATAAATTTTCATGTATATTATTATTTATTGAATACTAATTTGAGGTAAATTTGTGGTTCCCTAGTAATTATATATATATTGACACCATTCATGGACACCTCGGTGGACATGAAACTTCAGATGCTATTTTTCATGAACCAAGTTAGTGGAGTGATATATGTTCCTCTATTGGTTATATGCATCATAGGATCTAGTTCCTCTAAGAATTCACAATGGTCCTTAGTTTTCTTATGGAGTAGAGTTAAAGGGTTCATCTCTAATTAAGAACATGAGGTTGTATCACATCAAGCCTTTAATTTTTGAATCATTACGGTGCCTTAGTTCACGTTATGTTTGAATATAAGTTTTTATCAATTTGATATTTCTTATAGACTATAAGTGAGTCTATTTTTATACTGGTGTGACATGTGTGTGTGTGTCTATATATCTATTGCATCATTTATTTCAATAGTTGTTTGTCTAACAGGTATGCCTATATCGAGAAATGAAAATTTTGGGTTTCCATGTTCATTGACCACAAGGGTCATGATAAAAAAAATCATCCTCTAGTACTAATTGTTTATATTTTGGGGGGGGGGGGTACCTCCCATTAATGGTGTTTTACACCCAAAGTTTAAACCATCTTTTAGTGACTTTTAGGTGTGTTAGAGGTCATAAGATGATATGAACTGTTGTTGTTTTGGCAATTCAGACTAGGGTCATTACACTATCCATCTTCTGGTTTACACCTATAAAGTTAATGATAATATCTTTTATTATCTTCCTTTATCTACCCCTATTTTTTGAATTTAAATATCCCTTATTATTTGATTTTTTATATCTAAGAACTCATATATTCTAGTAGAAATGATCCATATTTCCCTTATTATAATTGTCTATAACTTTCACTTACTATAATGAATCTATTATGTGTATTTATTTATATATTGTATAATATTAATCTTTTATTAACCCAATAGGATAGATATTAACCAAAAATGGATGAACATTAATTGTTTTACAAATAAATATGACGATGGAGTTAAAGAGTTCATCAAGTTTGCAGGAGAGCATACAAACGAACCGTCTTAAATCCTTTGTCCATGTTTACATTATTGTTATTCGAGACAAATTAGTCTAGATGAGTTGGAAGAACATTTGATTTTTCAAGGATTAGATCAAAGTTAAAAAAAATTGGACTAAACACATGGGAAAACTAAATATGGAAATCAATTGGGATGATACTATGGTTTATTAATAATTTCATATGAATAAATTTGTAAAAGATAATGGAGATCGCATGAAAGAAAAGACAATAGAAATTGGAGAATACATTTTTAATTTTATAATGTTGTTTGAGGATTTAAATTTTTGTTCCATAAAACCATTTTATAACTATTGTTCTAAATGCACAAAATTTTCAGGTGTATTGAAGTTATGTAATTTGAAAGGTGGAAACATATGGAGTGACACTAGATTTACATAACTACTTGGTCTTCTGAAAGATATGCTACTAGAAGAAAATGACCTACCATGTCAAACATATTTTGCTAAATGAATGTTATGTTAAACATGAATGATCTCTAAAAAATACATGCATGTCCAAATGATTTCATTTTGTCTTTCAAGGACCATTAATCACTCATCAAATTCATTATTTGTAGCATATAACAATACAAGAAAAAAGAATCAACACCTTCAAAATATGTATGGTACTTTCCTATCATTCCATGGTTTAGAAGAGTATATGGATGTCAGGAAACTGAAAGAAAATTAACATGTAATTCATATATAATAATTAAATATTGGAACCTATGTCATCCAACAGATTTTCTTTAGTGGAAGAAAAATGATTATGAGTTACCGAAATTTGGAGAAGAGCTGAGAAAATTTGGTCTTGTGTTATTTATAGATGAAATAAATTTTTCTGGTGTATAGGGTAGTACTCACCATACAAGGCCCTTCATGTTGGTAAATTATAACTCTCTATCATGGTTATGCATGAATCACAAATACATTATGTTGTCTTTGCTTATACTTGGACCAAAGAAACCTTGTAATGATATTGATGTTTATCTGGCTCCATTGATCAAAGATCTGAAATTGATGTGGGACACATGTGTTATAATGTATGATGATGATATAAGTGAAGAATTCACATTGAGGGAAATGTTGAACATAATGATAAATGACTTCTCCTCTTATGGAAATTAATCAGGCTATTGTATTAAAGGAATGTTGGGGTGTCCTATTTGTGAAAAACACACATACACAGTTTGGTTGAAATATTATTCAATGACCGTGTTTTATGAAATCAATTTTTTTTACATCGATGACATAAATATCGATCCTAGATGACAACATTCTATGGGAATATAGAAAAAGGTACAACCGCATCTCTAGGAATAGGTTATCAACTCTACAAAAGAGTAAAAAACAACTGACACTGTTTTCTATAAACAATTTTTGAAAACCCATACAAAATTAGGTTGGAAGAAGAGATCAATTTTATTTTAATTAACATATTAGAATTGTTTTTATGTCCTAAATTTTCTTGATGTAATTCATGTAGAAAAAATTTATTTTATAGTTTTATTGGAACATTACTAAATGTTCTTGGAAAAATGAAAGATGGTATCAAGTCAATGTTGGACTTGATTGAAATGGGGATAAGGGAAGAGTTGGCACCAGTAAAGGGTAAAAGGCAGAATTTTCTTCTTCCAAAAACTTACACACTATCCATATAAAAAAATTACAATTTTCCTTTTCCTTACAAGTTTAAATGTTATATTGGGGTATTCATCAAATATCAATAATGTCACGTCAATGAATAATTTGAATTTATAAGGATTAAAATAAAATGATCGTCATGTTTTGATGCAACATTTAATATTTTTTTCTTTTCATTGTATTCAGACTCAAAATTTAGGTCATATTTTAACAAAACTCCGATTCTTTTTCAAATCCATATATAGTAAAGTTATATACCTAGTGAAGTTTACCATCATGAATAAAGAGATTTCAATCATATTAATTGAATTAGAAATGTTCTTCCCACTATCATTCATTGATATAATGGTCTACCTGATCGTTCACTTGTTTAGAAAGGTTCAACTATGTGGTCATGTCCATTACAGATGGATGTAGCCCATTGAATGGTATATGATGGTTTTTAAAGGGTATTCTAAGAATCGATGTCGTCTAAAATGTTGTAATGTAGAATGATATATTTTCGAATAATCTATTGAATTTTGTACTGATTAACTATCAGATATTGAATGCATCGGTCTCCCAAAGCATCATCGCAATGAAAACATTATGGATGAAGGGATTTCTAGAAGATATTTTTTTTATAATTACCTTGATAGATCCAGAGCAATCACATCTTTACATATTACATAATAGTGAATATATTGATCCATTCATCGAATCCGAAAAAGAAATTCTTAGAGATTCCAATCCATCAAGGGATAAAAGATGGATATCAGATACACATAATAAATGGTTTATAGGATGGTTTGTAGATCAAATTTACAAAGATTTATCTAAAAATAAGAATTCAATTACCAAACAAGTTAAATGTCTAGACACAGGACAGAAAGCTAATGTTATATCTTAAATTGGGTTTGTAATCAATGGTTATATGTTCTGTAAAAAATAACATGATGACATCAGTATGAAGCAACATAGTGGTGTTACGCTTGTGGATGAAGTGATTCACATATCTAGTTATAAGGATAGAAATCCAATTTTTTCAAATATGTCATATCTTGGCATTATCAAAAAGATATGAGAGTTGTATTATACAATATTTCAAGTGTCGCTTTTTCGTTGCAAATGGGTTGATAATATCAATGGAGTGAAAGTTGAGGAAATGGGATTTGTGAAGGTGAATTTCAACGTAGAAGGGGAAAAAGATGATCTATTCATAATGGCATCACAATAAGTGCACATATTTTATGTATATGGTCTAACAAACAAGAATTGGTTGATTTTCCTGATGCCAACAAAAAAAATGTTGAGTTAGATGAAAATTTAATTGAGGACAAACTATTCATTGTGACATAACAATCAACTCATGCTAGTCCTAATGTAAACAATGTATTTCATATTAGAGGGGACTATAAATAGGTGATTTGGATTCTCAAAAGATGAACTAAATCCTTCAAACCATTAAAAAAATATAGGGAGTTCAATGAGAAGGTAAAATTCTTTTTAATATATTTTGTATTTTCTCATAATATTACATGTTCTCTACTAAATTAACAAAATCTAAATTAAATGTTTCACTACTAATGCAGACAATGTCTTCTATACATGATTATTTTACCAATCAATCCCTTGGAAGAACAAACTATAATGAAGGAATCCCTTTTGATATATAAAAAAGTAGTGTTACGATGTACTTTCCTTATTTTACTGAAAAATAATATAATAGAACATTGATTTAATTTTTATTATTGCTTGATGAGTTCAATTATTTTAGAAGATTTATGACCATGTATCATTCTTTTTTAAAAAAGATCAACTAATTTTCCTCTTCTAAATCATAGAGGTAATCTTGATTTTTTCACAGTAAAATAATTGTCTATAGAATTAATGTATTGTTTCATATTTATGATTAATTTATTTATGTTTAGTATTACTAGCATAATAATTGATTTCTTATAGAGGTGGATTCTTTTGTTTGATTTGGGTTTCTCTATCCAACTTTCATTCTCCTTCTCCCTTAAAACCTTTTCACCCCTATAGTGATGCATTTATCACTTTCCTTCAAGTTACTTCTGCTACCTTTATAGGAAGATCAATGATGCTACCTCTACTCAATTACAGAGGTAATATTCTTGTTTGTACAAAAAAATCATTATCTATATAATTAATTTATTGTTTCATATGTATGTTTAATTTATTTCCTTTTAGTATTACTCACATAATAATTTTTTTCTTATATAGCTGGATTCTTTTGTTCGAGTTGGGGTGCTCTTTCCAACATTAATGATCCTTCTCAATTAAAACCTTTTCACCCCTACGGTAGTTCATTTATCAATTTATTTCAAGTTACCTCTACTTCCTTTAAAATAATATCATCAACACTACCTCTACTCAATTATAGAGGTAATCTTGATGTTTTCACAATACAATCATTGTCTATAGAATTATTTTATTTTTTCATATGTATGCTTAATTTATTTATTTTTAGTATTACTTATATAATAATTGTTTTCTTATAAAATTGTATTCTTTTGTTCAAGTTTGGGTGATATATCTAACCTTTATTCACCTTCTCCCTTAAAACCTATTCACCCATGCAGTAGTGTATTTTTCACTTTCTTCCATGTTATCTCCACTTCCTTTAGAAGAAAATAAATGACGCTACCTCTACTAAATTATAGAGGTAACGTTGATATTTCACTATAAAATAATTATCCAATGAATTATATTTTTATTTCATATTTATTATTTATTTATTTATTTTATTATTCCTCACATAATAATTATTTTCTTATACATGTGTATTATTTTGTTCGAGTTTGGGTGCTCTATCCATATTTCATCCCTTTCTACACCAAATCTGTAACATCCCAAGTAATTAATGAACAATAGATATTTTTATCTATGGATACTAACGAATTAGATAGTGTTTTAGAGGATTAAAATGAGAATAAATCCAATCTTAAGCATGGAATACACTAATATTTTTAAAAGATTGTTTTACTGCCTTTTGATGGAAAACCATTTTTAAATGAAACTTTTGACAATTTTATATGATATATTTTTCAAAATAAACTTATTATTTCTGATTGGGACATTGAAATTTACATTGGATAATTTTTTGGTATTTTTCTGACAATGTTCATTTTTTAATGAATAGTGACAAATACTACATTTTACATCAAAACTGCTTTTTCATCTAATTTATTTATATGGTTAGATTATCTTTTGAAATGGTTTTAAAGTTAAATTAGAATATATTTTTACTATTTAATTCAATAGTGGTCGTTGGAATTAATTTCACTTTGAAATTGGACTTAAACTAGTGTCATTCTTTTGTTACTTATTGTTTCATAAAAACACGCTATTTGCTCAGACAGTGGGAATTAATTATTAAATTAATTAATGTAACTTATATGTTTTGAATTTTGTAAAATATAAATCATTTTTGAATTCTTAATATCAAATATAGCTTAGGGTGAAGTTTTGGTATTTTTCTGAAAAACTTCAATTTTTGATGAATAGTGAAACCACTAAGTGGTAGTTAAAAAACTGATTTCTCATTTAAATGAAGTTTTACCACCTCTGTGTTTTGAATTTCAAAAATCTGACATAAATGGTTTTCATTAATAAGTAAAATGTGGTTCAATGGGATTAAAATAATTTTTTGGTGAATAGTAACTTTTAAGTTTTTAATCGTGATTAGAGGTAATTAGTGCAGTTTAAGGAAAAAATGATATTATAATAAAATTAAAATACCTATACACATATCCTACCCATATTGGATGTGTCATGGCCGACCAAGACAACCCATGGGTCGATTTTTGTGACCCCATGGAGCCACTTGGGTAAGATATGGACATTAATGCCTTTTATTTAAAGTAAAAGTAAAAATGACACAAACATGAGTTGTTTTACTAAAAATATTTTTAAATTGAATTATACAAGTAATATTGTTGACTATAAATATTCATTAGAAATCTAAAAAGATTTCCTTAATAATGATATTTTTTCTATAATTTTTAGACATTAAATAAATTAAATTATTTATGACACCATGATGATGCAGCGATGACCTCATTATTTAACGATTTAAATAAAATGAAAATATAATGTAAAATATAAGACCTACACTTGTCAAAAACCTATTGGATGTGTGGATTTCTAAACCTTATCACCTTATACTCGAATTATATCAATGTGGGACCTTTTAAATCCGAAAATCATTTTAAAATAAAGTAACATTTCTTTACTTTCCAAGAGTGCCCCTCCTCTCCTCTTATAAAAGGCCCCCACCTCTACCTCCTTACCCACACCTCTCAATCCTTTGGCTCAGCCAAACCCGGATCATGTTGTCTCTCCACATCCCTCTATTAATCCTAGAAGCCTCAATTTGGGCATAAGGCTTCCCAAGGAATCCTTTGAGCTCAAATCAAAAAGATTTACCCGATTTAAAGGTAGTGTCTTCTTTTGTGTTCTTATGTTTTATTTTGCTTCTCCAACCCCCTAAACTCATTTTATTCATTTATTTTGTAACAAAAACAGTATATTCCATATACATGGATGTTTTTATAAGAAGTATTCTAGCTACACTTACACACACCTATATCTAATGGTTAAAGAACATACTGTTTCCGTGGATGGCGAATTTCTGCCTCACGAAACAATGATTGTTCAATATTCTTTTAACACCTTCAAAGGTGGCCATTAAGATGACACTATATTTATATATGATATATAATATGTTTATTTTTTCCTTAAGCTTCTGTATTTTTCATTTACGGAATACCTTTATGGATTCCATTATGGGTATACGCGATATCTTCATTTTAGGAAGTGCGGACTACCGCCCCCTCAAAGTGATTTGATTCATTAATACCATATGTGGAACGTATAAAGGATATATTTAATGATATTATATATGATACCATACTGGAATTATAATACTATTATGTATCATTATGTTTTAATTCCATTAAAGTATGAGATAGAAATGAAAGTAGCGTCCATGCGTACGTACAGCTTACCGTCTCCATGAACGGTGCATTTCATTTCTTATCCCCAAATGTAATGTACTATTATAAGTACATATATATAATGGATATATATGATTTATTTTACATCTAAATTATGAATATAATTATGGAATTAAAATATACATATCTCTCGTTTAGTTTTAATTTCATTAATATGACATAGAAGTGAAAGTAGCGTTCATGCGTACGTACGGTGTACCGTCTCCATGAACGGTGCATTTCATTTCTTACCTCTAAATGTTATATAATATTTTAAATGCATGTATATACTGGATATATATGACATATATGATATCTACATCATGAATATAATTTTTGATATAATGGATATTTTACCACATGAACAACTTGTAATTATAAAGAGTTTATGTTGGACTCAAGTACCAATTATCGAAAAAACGACCATTATTAACATAAATAATTACATAGTGTTCATAACATGGTAATAAGTGATATAAAAGGAATAATGAACTTGAAAATGGTTCTTAAGAAAGTATAAATTAACTCAAATTTATTATTCAGGAGGTTAAACAATGATAGAGTCAAGTCGGACCCGAGGTAAGGGACTTCGTCTCAATCTCCTTTCAATTGAGGCATATTTGGTTTTATACACAACCTTCTTTTATACGGTGTATAAACCCCTTTGACTTTTAAGTTTATCCAAAAGGAATCTTTTTTTATACGAAGCGTTTTACTAAATGACAAAAGGGAATGTTTTTGTCGTACATATGCGGTGACAATGACTTCTCCGCCACCGTGACCATTATTTGAGTTTCGGCTTCCTCTAAAAGCCATACATTTTTTTTAAAAGAAAAATTAATACCCTATTTTACTTTTCTTTTATCTTGGTATTGAAAATGGTTTTCATAATGTTTTTATATCAATGTGTTGTATTGATATCTTGTGATTGAAAAGTGGAAATATTATTTTTCCTTTATGCATGTTTTATGTGATATGATTATGTTATGGTTTATGGGTATTATTATGAAGACGGGTGGTTCCATGATAAAATAAGGGTGGGTGAGCCTGATATAGCTCTCCAATGCATTGGGTAACGTAAAGGAGTTAAACGTTAAGGTTTCTCCGAAGAGATTTAGGGAATATACTGTGATGGGTATTCCAAATGTAACCAAGAGGGTTACTCACTACGTAAGAATTTTATGAATGCCTCAAGTTACCTTTATGTCTTATGATTTCAATGATTTATTCATGATTTGATGAGGTATGTTAAAGTGATTATGTTTTATGAGTAGAGTATGATTTAATTGATTCTTGTGTATACATGTACTCATGTTTCCTTTCCATATTTTTATATCCCTTACTGAGCTTTTTATGCTCATCCAATGTTTTTGAAATGTTTTTCACATGTCAAGGGAAGGGTACATGATATGATGATAGTGTCAAGGAAGTGTTAAGAAAAAATCCATGTTTTATTTTAAATATTTTTTCGTTGATGGGAAAATGAATACTATCTTTTATGTAACCACTTTGTTTAAATGTGGAATGTAATGAAAGTTTTATGATCTAATTCTCTAAACTCTAAACCTGAAAAGATCCTCAATGTGTAATCTTGTAATAACTCAAGATTAAGTAAGGTTTAAGGCTGGGGACTTATAAAATCTTCCTACATAATTATTCTTTGACAAAACCTTTCACTTTAATAGTGTTTAAATTTATCACCTTTTTTTAAGTTCCCTCTAATACTCAATCACAAAGGTAACCTGGATATTTCTATAGTAAAATCATTGTCCATAGAATTAATGTATTATTTCATATTTATGTTTCATTTATTTAATTTTAGTATTAATCATAATAAATGTTTTCTTATACAGGTGGATTCTTTTTTTCGAGTTGAGGCAGCTTGTTCGAAACAACTCATGAAATGTTGGTAGACCGATAAGTAAATTCAATGGAAATCATGGTAACATTGACAGTTAAGACTGTTTTTGAATGCATGTAATAATTTTATTTATGTAGTTGTATAAAACAATGTTTTAAATATCTATAATATAGAATTTTTTTCTAGAACTTGCATTATAAATTTCATTTCATTTAAATTCTATATTGGGACTTGTTTGCTTTGGTATCTGATGTGTTTTTGGTGCTACAGTGTGTTGTTATAGCACACTATAGTGGTGTTGTAGTGTGTTGTAACATCATACTGGAGTATGGACCTTTATTATTTATTTTATAAAAATTTATAAAGGGTTCCTTTACTGGTGCTAAATTAAATCATTGATTAATGGGTATTTTATCAACACTTTTAAAATTAGTGACAAAGGTCAAATTTATCAGTACTTTTTTAGTGATAATAAATGACCTCTTTATCAGTGCTTATAAAAGTCCTGATATTTTAACATCACTCACATTGTAAATGCTCTTCTAGAGCTGATAAAGTTCATTTCTAGTGCTATTAAAGGATAGTTATATTGAAGTGGATTTCTTGTAAACATAAACTAGATTTTCAAAGGGGAGATCAAATAAAATCTCTATTTTTCAACACAATCCTATCCAAAAAAATAAAACATGTATAATATCCCTAAAAATTAAATCCAATATTTATAAATCAATAAGAAAGAAATTAAAACTCAAGTTCAAAAGAAAGAAAAATGAAATGTTCATATATATATAGGGACACTTACCTTATATTTGATGAAACATTTTTGCCTTGAAAAAATATCACTATGAGGGAAGAGGAGGGATCCTCACTAACCAAAACATCCATAAAATTAATTAATACCCCAACCCAAACCCTAGGATCAAAACTCCATGGTCATTGGAATTAGAGGTATGATAATGTAGTGGCATAACATGGGATAAGAGGACGGGAGATGACATATCAAGTTGTAATCATGACTAATCTTGAAGGAATCCACAAAATCATCAAGGGAGAAACCCAAAATTGAATGTGGAGGAAGTCCACAGTTTTGAGATGGAATCAGTTTTATGAAGGATTAAATGAGAGATATAGAGTTATAAATCTATATGAATATAAAGTTAATTTCGTATATTTTTTAAAAATGGGAAAGACACAAAGTATTCCAAACCATCCACCAACCTTGCGGGTCACCCTTCTCCACTATCTTGAGTTACATAGTTTCTTGTAAGGGCCCACATAGTTTTAAAAGAATGTGGATACCATGTATAACTTTATTTTCCCCCTCCCGTCTATGTTTTATGGTTATTTATAACTATGTGTTAACCATATGCCTAGAATTTGTTTCTCTAAATTTACCCTTTTGGCCCCCAACTCTAGGAAACTCCATGAAATAGAGAATTAAAAACTATTATAATTTAACTACATAAAAGTGACCTATAGGGTGTCACAAATGGGGTTCTAAAAGGGTCCTTTTATTTATTTGAGTAGCATAATTTTTGTTGATATTAATCTCGTAAAATAAAATAATAAGATGTTGAATTATAGGAATGTAGTAAAAAAACTAATTAGACAGGAAAAGATAACGTATGGCCATGAAATCCCCCACACAACAATTTATATATGTTGTTTTTTTTCAAGAAAGAAGCCACCATGATACTGCCCAGGCTGGAAGTAAGATGAGGGTGACACCCAAATCTCTCCTTTAATGGGTCATGGGATGAAAATAAGTGTCGAGTATGAATAATACTAAAATAAGATATCTTAGCCTATAGACCATCATGCACACACACACACACACCTATATTAATTAAATATTGTAGAGTTATAATAAATTCTAAGACGTCTAGATTACAAACAATAATGCAAAAACATCTAAGAAATACATCAAAGTAGACTAGATTAAAGTAAAATATATAAAGCAGAAAAATACAAGCTCAACAAGAAATGAGGTCCAAAATTGACAACAACTGGAAAAAGGGTTAGAATAAATAAAACCTAGTTCAAAACCTTTTAGACTCACTAATAAACATGGATAGAAACACCAAAAACCATTATGATCCTTTGAAACCAAGTACACTGACGTCACTGGAAATCTATCTATCATCAATATATGACACAACATGTGCATGAAAATACCATGAAGGGGTGAGTATATACATACCTAGTAGGATTCCTTAAAAACCAATACTATTAAGAAAGGTAAATAACAATATTCAAATCATCCCATAAATAAAAATGGTAAGAAACACATAATCAGATATTATCAAAATAAACCCAAGCAAAGAGATAAAGAGGATCGCCATCTCCATAACCAACTAATAATTAATATTCTACCCATAGGTCCAAAGGTCCCATATTTTATGTTTAACACCACGTGAAACCTCATGATAATTAGGGTGGAGCTCCTTCTCCTCTCTATTATGTAGCACAATCAAGAGAGAACTATCTTCTCTCAATGCATCTCATGTAACCTATCAAGAATGATTATAGAGGACCCACAACTCACCACTACATAGCAAAAAAGATGGATAACTACTTCAATAGAGGACCCACACACTTCTAGATCTCAGTTATAGAGATTACCACACCATAGATAGAGGACCCATTACCTCTATAATGTGGTTGAGTTACTTCTCAACCTATATGTTGGATATTGTGTACCTGTATGCTTGAGATATGGGGGAGTACTGACCCCAAGAGTTCTACTCCACTGATAGAGTACTCACACCCTCTTCACTATGGTGTAGTTTTATATCTTCCTCTATAAAGGATGTGGCAGACCACCACCTAGAGAGGTAGTGGAGAACCAACCCCAATAATTCACTGATGATCACACCCGAAAACTATCACTCTCTAATAATCACATAAATAATCATCTTTCTTACAACACCTCATATCATAACTCTGATGTCAAAAAAAAGGTCACCATTGAGACCTATGTAGAAAAATACTCATGATATACTACTCGCAGCCCCAAATACGAGTTCCAAAAAAATATATACACATGGTAAAAAATCATTAAAAAATATATGGCATGTACATGGTGTCACATGGCATGTGACCTCACCTAGGAAATGAGGTTTTTCCACACTTTAAAATGGAATGTCCATCCATGTTACACAAAATGATTTTTACATCGGGTTACAGGGTGTTTAAAATCACACGGGGTCCTGGGTGTATACCCATAGTACATGGCTCAACTGATCATTTATAAATACATAGTGTGTCCCTCAGGGTACATAGAGTATCTAACAAGAGAGGGTCTTGGGAGTGTGCCTTTGGCACACATCTTGGCAGCTCAGGTATTATTATATTGCCTGTATGATTTTCCACATGGTGTGGGTTATTTAACTTGGTCCAAAACCCTGTCATCTGAAAGAACCATGATACATGGGGCATGTTCCTCATGATACACGATGTGTATTCATATATTTCACAGACATCAAATCATTTCATCATGTGGATGTAAGATTATCCATTTCTACCACCTTAATCACCATTCAACCAACATAAATCCAATATAAATTAAGGGGAAATCCTCTTATTGATGATTCCTAGACAGTAGTGGTATGAAATCAGAACTCCATTCTCCTATGGGTAGCCATCATGCCACCAATCACTATATGGGTGTCCCAACCCAAGATTACATCACTCGCATCCCCCAACATGCCTTGATATATCATCAAAATCGCAATACCTATATCATTCCCACATACTCCATGAATACAGGGGTTTAATCACACTTAAATCCAGCCAAGAAATGAGGAATCAACAACCTTGTGGTCTAAAGATTATAAACATGAAGAACGGTTGTGGTAAAATCACATAAAAAATGTGATATCATCATTAGCTGATGTGATCCTAGCCAACAACCATAAATTAAAAATCCAAGGGTTTGAAATACAAGTGAAATAAAGATAAACAATTTATTTCAAAAAAAAAACAAATAAAAATGGGCTCGTGTAAAGAACAAAAATCGTAGATAAACAAATTAGATACGAAATCCAAGATTTTTAAATAAATAATTGGTTGGAAATCAACTATATAAAATTCCCCAATTCAAGAATGGATCAATATCTTGTTAAAACACATCTTCTTGTGATAGAATTAATGATCATATTACATTATTCATTTGTATCTCGATTCTTCTTGAACGTTGTTGATGTTCTACATTATTGAGTTTCCATCTCCAACGAATCTCTCCTCATCCTCTCTAATCTCGTAGGGTTATGCAGCTAACCATGGTTATTTTTCATAAGAAAATATAAATATAAATGGATTAGGGTGTTTGGAAATTTATGTAAATTAATTAATTAATTACATAACACACCTACTAGTGGTCACCATCAACGGAATACCTGATTTCAACTAACTTTACATCATTCCTTGGGTAAACCTCACATTTTAAAAGCTATTGTGGTATCATATTTCCCATTTATGGTCCCAATCAATTGTAAAATTATTTATTCTAAAAATATGTCTGCTCATACTTTAAAATATATTAATATTTTTCATATATTAATTTAGGGGTTGTGTGACCCAATAACATATGTTTTTCCATTCTTAATTCAGCATAATGATGAACTTCAAGTTCTCTTGTCCATGTCCTAGAAATGTTACATACTGATAGTAGAGTGATATATATTATTATAAGTGAACTCTACTAATGGAAATTGATCCGCAAAACTCAAGTTGAATTTGAACCAAAAGTCTCCCAACATATCCTACAAAACCTAGATGGTATGCACAATCTATCCATCCATCTAGGGGTGAAAGACTGTGTTCATCCGTTAATGGGTCCAAAATACCTCTTTAAAACCCCTCCAAACCCATGAAATAAATCAATAATCATGGCCATAGAAAATAATCATGGGTGCCCCATGAAATCAGGCAATATCCAACACAAAAAACTACACCAAACTCTCTACCGATATCTACTTATGGATAGTAACAAATTGTTTTGAATTAGGTTTTCATTAAAAAATTACCAAGACATATCCATGGATGCTTTTTGTCTATGTAATATTCATCACAAAATCCATCGACATTTCATTCCACTTTCATTTAGGGATTTTAATTGGTTGATTCAAACCTTCAAGAACCTAAATTTCATCCTTTACCTTCTTACATGTGATACACTGAAAGTCAAACTCACAAAAACTTCACCTCATTCCATATCTCCAATATTATTGTTGAATGTAATTTTGACACTTTTCCACACCTAGATTCATATTCAAGGGAGATTTATGAAACTCCATTAACACCACATCACACAATGTTACTAGAACTAACTTCCATTTTGAAAAAAAGATTATGTCTCACCCTCCTTTAGAAAATAATCAAATATTAAAACATCAAAATATTCATATAAAACATCAAATATTATGTATCCAAAATCAAAATCTATCAAAAACTGAAGAAGTAGTAGAACCACTACCATTGGAACAAGATAAGATGCACCCCTCTCCCCCACTTGGGTCAGATGCAATGAAGCCAACTACTTTGATTCCTCTTCCTCCTAGAGAGATTGGGATATCCTACTAAGGGTATCTTCCACCATGTCACCCTTCTCAAAAGTATATATTATCTCACATTAAAATTCATGCATAAACTCCAATTAAATTATCACCCAAAAGATTACATCTCAACATCTTCAAGGGAAATTTTACCACTACCAACTCTAATTCATGGTTCACATAGTTCTGCTCATGGGGTCTCAATTTCCTTATCAAATATGTGTGTACTTATGAGATATGAATCAACAAAAATATTATCCTATCCACATAGGCATCATAAAACACCATGTACTCAATGTCATACTCTGATAGTACCTGACCAAGTCGACAACACTCTACACCCCTGACGCACTCTAGGTTGGCTCCTGAACAATCATTACATCAATATTAACCATTTATATACATAAAAATGTTTAGATATGACTTTCCCAAAAAATTAATCCTTCTAGATCTAAGAATAAAACTTTGAGAGCATACCATATAGTTGTTTCTCCTAAAGTAAGTCTAGTACCATCCTCCAATACTTTTCATGATCCTCCTCTAGAATAGAGTAAATAATAATTTCATCAATAAAGGAAACTATTAATTTTTCCCATAATGGATGGAAATTATGTTTTATAATATCCCTGAACATAGAGAGTGTATTAATAACACCAAAATCCATCACTATGAACTCTTAGTGTTCATAGAGACGTCAAAATGCCTTTTTCAAAATATCATCCTTGCATACACCCAATTAAGGGTAGCAAGACCTGAGATCGATAATTGAAAACCAACTCACACCTTTCAACTGGTTGAAAAGATCATCAATCCATGGAAAGGGGTTATTTTTCTTTATCATTACCAAATTTAGGTGTCGATAATCAACAAAAAAGCTCAAACTATTATCCTCCTTTTTCATGAGCAACATCAGAGATGACTAGGGGATAAAATGATTCAATAAATTATTTCTCTTAGAGGTCCTCTAACTACAATTTTTTTCCCATATCATGGTAGGGGTCATTTGATATTCCATAGAAGATATCAGTGTAGTTCTATAATGAAAGTTGATGGAAAAGTTGGTCTCCCTCTATAGAGGTAGTCCTAGAACATAATCAGAAAATTCATCCATATAATCCTCCACTACTAGTAGAAGATATACATCAAGGTATAAACACTCCAAATTATGGGTGATAGGTTACATCTTTAGGCTCTTGGGCCAACTCACTCAGCCATAACATTCCTATCTCACAGAAAAGAGAATATTATCCTATCATCATAAAGGCGTCTAACTCTCCTTTGATGAGAGTCAATGTAGACACCTACTACAGACTACCAATCCATACCCATGATAATTTCATAAGGTTTCATCATAAAAAACAATATTGTACATGATAAACACTCTCCTTGGAGAATCAATTCACACTATCATAAGAAAAGCGTGATCTTTGACACTTCCTCAATGAGAGTCTCCAGATGCAAGTGTAAGAACATTTTTTTTTCACTTAGGTATGGATCATTTTAAATTTAGTCGAATTATTTGATTTGGATCTAGTATGAATTCCCTATGAGGTTAATGTAACACCCCAAAATTCTAAAATACAAATTTTTATTCAATAACGTGTATGACACGCAACACTAAGTGTAAAAAGGGAATATATTTTTCCAATACATTACAATAAATTTAATATCTTAAATAAATATAATATACTATATAGATTGTAACACTTGAAACACTGAGTAATTTTGTGTTACACTCTAGAACAACTTTCCTTGATATCTTGTGTTACATGTAAGAGTGACCTTCTTTGATAGTTTGTGTTACACGTAAGACCTAGTCTCAACAAATAACAATGTGTTATTAAAATATTATTACTTCATATAATATGATATAACCTAGCTATTATGTTATTGGTTTTAAATATTATTTAATATCATATAAAAATTTATGGTTTATATAATTATAAAATCAATTCATCAGTTAAAAATTAATGAGAAATGAAAATAAGAACCAATTGGATATAAAAAAGATATATTTTTATTTTTATTCTTCCAAAGGAGTTTTGTCTTAATAAAATTAATTAATTAAAATTAGTTAATTACATTAATGAAATATATATTTTATATATTCAATATAATATTTTTTTATTCATCCATTAGGTTTTATGGGCATAAGATAAGAAAAAACCCAATTTCACACATAAAAAACCTATATTTTTATAAAGGTAATTTTACCCCATTCTAATGGAGAACCCATATTAAATATGAATTTGAAACATTGATTGATTTAATATGTAAAAATAAACTTTATAATTGAATTATAAACATAAAAATTTAGGTTTGGGTGAATGTTTTATATTTTTCCGAAACATATCATTTTTTAATGAGTAGTTAAAAATGATGAATTTTAGTTCAAAACTACTTTTTCATATAATTTATTTATATGGTTAAATTATAATTTTAGTTGGTTATAAATTTTAATTATAGAATAAACTTACCAATTAATACAATTTAGATAATTTTCGTCAATTTCACTTTGAAATTGAAAGTAAAAACTCATGAATCTTTTGATTGTTTTTACTTAAAAACCCAGTATTTTCATCCTGCTGATGGAATTTATGATCCTCTAAGGGGAAAATATATGGCACTAGGGTTCTCTGTCACCGCCATCCCGATCTCGGTCTTCTACAGATCTGCTCCTTGGTCCTCTTTGAGATCAAGGCATACTTCTACTGATGTGGCGATGTCCATGATTGAGTTCGGATTTCAGCAATGCTTAAGGTTAGGGCTCTTTGGTTTAGAGGGTTCACGGGTTCTCTTGCGGTGGCATGGTTGTAGTCAACAATAGGATTCTACGGTGTAGAAGACTCATGATCCTCAGTGGGCTTGACTTCCTTAGTGGTGTGGTGGAATCTGCGGTTGAGATCTGGTTTCCTGTGGTCTAAGGTTGCAGTTGCATGTCTCTTATGTGAGCTTCAGGTGGATCTACAAGATCCTTCAGTGATGGTGGAAATGGGATTTGGTTTCAGTTCATTTGTATAGGCCTTATCCATGATGGATTATATTGTCTTTACTACTCATTTGGTCCCCTCTTCTAGTTCTTATTTCTTCTTTTTCTTGTATTTCTTTTTTGGTTATCATTTTGTGAAGTTATGTGTTGCGCGGTGGTGTCTCTATGTAGATCTGGATTCGGTTCAAGTGATCAATCGGTGTTAAATCGTGTTGGATTCATGCCGGTGGAAAAGGGATACAAAGAGTGTAATTTAGTTATAGGTTTTGTTTTTGTTGTATGCGGAGTAGGGAGTGGTGCTCAGACAACCTGGTCTTCCACATTCTGGTTTCTTTATCTCCCTTTTTGGATGTGCTCTTTGGGTTAGTCTCACATCACTGGATGGTTTGGGAAAACTCTTACTAGAGTCCACCGACAGGTTTCTGGATTTGGGATAGTGTTGACGGTCGCACCAGTGGGCATTTGAGGGGACTAGTTCTATGGTTTATCCATATTTTCTGATGTTTGTGTTCCCTGCTTCGTAGTACCTCGACCTTCTCTTGATGATTTCGGCTCCATATGTGTAGGTTTGTAAGGAAGAATGCTTTAATGGATCGGAAGCCTTGTATGGTTTTGTGGTGAAGTGGTGAAGTGGTGAAGTGGTGAAGTGGTGAAGTGGTTAAGTGGTTAAGTGGTGAAATGGTGATTTTGTGAAGTGGTGAAGTGTAGATGTGGTGAAGTCCTATATGGTTTCTCACTTTTTCCACAAAAGTGTTTACATAATAAAAAAACAATTTTCAGTCATCCCGCCAGTAGGATGAATTTTAAATTAATTTATGCCACTTCCATGATTCAATTTGAAAAATTAGATTTCATATTTAGAATCAGCATAATATATAATTTATAATAATATCAACTTATTTTTGGATAAAAATATTAGTGAAATTAATTAAAATTAATTACAATTATTAAGGTTAAATGAGGATTAATAAGAGACTAAACCTTAACCCTATGTTCCTAAACATCCTATAAACTTATCCAAAATCAATTTTATAGCCATATATCTAATATTTTTTCTCTTTTATCTAACTTGGAAAATTATTTGATCCACTTTAAACATGAAAAACGTTCATGGAATTCATTTGTCAAAATATTAGAAGAGTCTCACTCCTCTTCCATTATAAAAAGGCCTCATCTCCCCCCACATCCTCAAACCTCTCAAGACACTTTGGATTGAACAAGCTATAATAAAATAGATTCCTAATATCCCTACCCAAATCCTAGAATCCCCCACCCCTTCATAATAATCCCATCCAAAGAATCCATTTGGTACAAACCAAAATAAGTTACTCGATTAAGAGGTAGCATCTTCTATCAAGATCATTAGTTTTATTTCCATTATCCACCCCTAAAATATCATTTTTACATAATCATGTAGAGAAACTAGTATCCTAAATATACTGATATGTTTTTATACTATGAAATTTACCTAAACCTGAACACACTTTCATCTAATGGGTAACGAACATACTATTTATGTGTATGGCGAACTACTACCTCATGAATCGATGATTGTTCATTTTTCCTTTACAACCTATCGCAGTGGTAATTATGATAGAAAATATGTTTATATATTATATTTATGATATTTATAATTTTTTTATCTTTATATAATTTTTATTTTAAACATACCTTTATGTTTCCCATCTTGTATAAATGTGATCATTTCGTTTGAGGAAGCGTGGACTACCTCCCCCTCAAAACGACATGACACATTTATTTCATACATGGAATGTATAAATGATGGTATTAATAAAACTATGTAACATATATAAAATAGATATGATACTAGAATTATGATATAAATATATCATTTTTTTAATTCTTATTATACAACAAAGAAATGAAAGTAGTGTTCAAGCATACGTATGACCTACTGTCTCCATGAACGATGCATTTCATTTATTATCTATGATATTAATAAATTATTCTAATTATATATTTAATGAATATATATGATAACTAAATCATGGTTTAAATTCTTTATATGATGAAATCAATATCTAAGTAATAGGAACAACAAGTAACATGTGAAAACATACTTTGGAAAACTAGGCAATTAACACTCCAAATAGTTAAAATAGTGAAAGAGTGTTAATAAACCAGTATTAAAATATTGTAAGAATTTGATATATGATATTATAATCATGATTATGGTTCTGGTATAAGTTATTAATATATTTTTAACTACTATACTGGAGGATAGATACCTCACAACAAAAGGAAGGTTAAGGTAAGGGATTCTTGTCTTACTTTCCTTTCCTTGAGGCAGACGCCATATACACCACTTACTTATTTTGTGTAGTGTATCTATTGCCCCTTTTGATACATTATATCATGAATATTTTTAATTCATTGTATGAAAAACATTCTTCCATGGGGATTATTATTTAAATTTTTCAAGTAGTATGTGACACTTTGGGATTTTTAATGATTAATTTCCTCAAAAAAATGTTCTTAATTATTATCTTTGAAATCTAAGTTACTTGTGTGATTGTTCACTTTCTCTTGAAATAATAACTTTATTGTAATAATTTTTTATTTTAAATTACCTTTAATAACCATATTCTCACACAATGGATATTATTATTTCCAAAATTATATATCCTTTTATATACGGTCTTCACTTTGACAGTTATTTGAATAACAAGAGAATTAATGAAAAAATCATATCTTCTATTCAATAAAGAAAAATTTTGATAAGTCATGTTTTTTATTCAATATATGAGGAGTTATTTGGACATTTAATACATTTGTTGGGGACCATTTAAAAAGCCCTATGGGTTTTGGACCAGTTAATGCAATCCCCTTAACACATCGGTAGTCTCATGAGATAAATTAGTTTTCCAAATACTTTATACTACATCTTGATGGTAAAGGTATCATGGACCTGGGAAACATATTTTCCAATAATTATTGATTTTGTTTATTGAGAATTTAGTTATTATTATCCATGAGATTTTAATCCACATATATATGGGATAATTTCATTTTCAGTTCATTTATTTAAATGATATGTGTGTGAGTTTATTAACTCACCATACAGATATGTCCTTATCTAGTTATATGAATGGAATGTGTTGTCTGTTATTTACCTTTCTATGTTAATTTATTCCTATTTATTTATTATTTATTCCTCTTTATTTAACCTTACTGATCATTTTATCTCAACCTTATTATGTTTCTTTCCCTATGTTATGAAGAAGAAAACATTGAATAATATTTCAAAGACGTCGTTTATTTTTTTTATATATACTATGCTAGTATTCTCTATTTCCCAATTTATTGTGGGTATCATGTATGTAATATGTATTTCCATGAATTCTAAACTAATTGGTCCTTTAGGATTTTATTCCTTGTAATAATTCCAATTTAATAAAATAATGCACCGTCTCTGGGCTTCTAGGGTCAGGGCATTATAGTTGGAAAGGTTTCATGGGTTTTTGGGGATTGTTCAGAGCTCAGAACCCCGACCGGTGGAGAAAAAACTGAGTCATGTGGTTAGATGAAACTTTTTGACTTAACCCACATGGTCTATACTAACTATGTAGGACTAAATAGTGGATTGATGAAGGGAACACATTTTTCCCTAACTATGCACCAGGGACCACACACCCATGAAAAATGTGAGAAATTTGTAGCAGAGGAGATTATCATGGTTGGGGAATGATTTCCCTCACCATGCGACTGAATCAAGTGGGTTCCCTAATTATGAAATTTTAAGTGCATGGTTTGTGTATGTTTTTCCCAAACCTGTTCTCAAACTGTGTGACCAAGATTTTTGGGAGAATGATGAATTTTCTCTTAATGATCTAATAAACATTACCTTTTTCCATTTGTTTCTCATTTTAGTGTATAAAAATTCCCCTTCTCCCTCTTTGAGATCCCAAAATTAAATTTTAAAGATTTTGATCTTGTTTTCCCTTTTGAAGTCAAATTTAATCCTTGTTCGTCAATTTGGATGCATCAGTAAGTACTAGAATCCTTTTTTGTCGTTCTTCATTCTTGTTTCCCTCGACGGTACTATTTAGATGAAGACTCGCATGCCCTATTTTTATGGTGTTGAACAATTATTCAAATCTCTTCCAATACAGGCCAAAAAATTATTGATACTTGATAAGAAGAGTTATATGATCTTATGGTTTGTGTTCTATAACTCATCCCTCAAGTTTCATCATTTTATAAATTGTCGTAGTTGTGGGCATTCCCATTTCATCAAGCGTGGCCTATTAAATTCATGTTCCTTGGTTATAGTTATTAGAATCATATTTTAATACACTTTTTAAATATTTTATCAATCATTGGAGGTTATGTCCTCAACACTTACCACCATAAGTAGGGTGTTTTCCTTAATCATGCCTTTAGTTGTTTGTTATGTTTTTATGTGCTATCATTCAGGTGTGTTATGTCTTGACCATGATAATTGTAATCCCTTCATTAGTGAAATGACTATTGAATTGGTTTTTGACTAGACCTTGTATATATTAGAGTCACTTAACCATTATAAGATAAGTTTTCTAATTAATTAATGAATATTTAAATTGTTATTTGGTATGTTTGTTATGGATATCACTAGGCGTCATTTATTTTAAATTAATTCCATATGGTTTTATTTCTTTATCATATATTGTAATGTTAATGAAAGGTAAATGAGTGAACCAACTAAATTAAATGTGATTAATTAACTAAATATTTTCATGTCCTTTGACCTTATCACTCTAATGAATGGTATGAGATGAACCCTTTGACATAGTGAATGGAATGATTATTACATGTCCTTAATTAATGAATGAATAAATTATAAGGTTCCTATTGCATATGGACCTTGAAATTATTATATAATTGTTCATACTCAAGCTACACTTAGATTCCTGAGATAATTCCTTGAGCACTCATGGACACCATTCTGATTCAAGGATGCCTGTTGCAATGGCTGATACCCACCTTGGAACCCAATCCTTATCTACGGTTGGGTGTCTGATATGACTCTATAGGATCCCTCCATTATTATAATAGGATGACTTGGATCCATCATCACTTCTATGGATTTGTGGAACGTGGGATACTCCGTTGATCCTAGTTATTGCTTATCCCATTTTACCTTTGATGATTTACTTGGATATAGTTAGAATCATATATCAGTGGAATGTCTAGGGTGATGCCCCTAAGATTACATCAAGACCCCTTATATCCATGTTGCAGGCTATTACTGAGTTGGATCGACCACTAAGGTAAAGGATTCCTTGGTTATTACATTGTATCCTCAAAATTATTATTGTCACCATGGTTTCCTTGTTATACCTTGGATCTTTTATAATTATTATCATAAAATGATGCCATCACTAGTTACAACTCACATGAACTACTATATAAACTGTAACATAATTAATTTACAAAAATGTTAATTTTTCATTCCCTGGCTGAGGATGAATCAGGTTCATGGGTATTTACATTACAATACTACTTTAGTTTTATATATGAAATCTTGAACAATGTTTCATTTTATATTACATGGACTAGATGTTATATACATCGATTTTAGTGGCCTGTTGAGATTTATCTCACAACCTATCTAAGACACCATTGATACCTGTTAAGATTACACAGATGTATGTGTTGATAAGGGGAAGCATCCTACTTTGGAAACATGATATTTATTTTCTTATTATTATAGATCTTGGTAGAATACGACCAAGATAGAGCTCAGGATGCTTGGATAGTTTTTGTATTCTTTTTTCTTCTATTTTATAGCATGTATTTCTTATTTCCTTGTATCCATGTTTTCCATCTTTATAGATACATGAAATATATCATCAACAACTTTTATATATTATTTTTAGTTGTTCCTATTTTTAACTATTTTGTTTTCATCTATTGTGCCACTTATTTATCTTACTGATTCCACTATTTTATTATTATTTTATTTATTTAATGTGATAGACAATGGAAATGAGGTCATAGTATTCCCAAAGACATACCCTAGTCCTACACTACTAGTTATCATCCTCTCGAATTCGAGGATATGCACTTGATGCCATGTGGCCGACTAGGCTCGGGCCCCCTTTGAGTGGAACCTTGGTTTGGGACATCAAAAAATGGTATCTGAGTGGTTCCTTTATTTACTATTTGGTGACAATAGAAAATAGATTATGAATTCTTGGAACTTTGTTATAATCCATGATTGGGATTAGCTAACCAATTTTTGTGTTAAATGTTGAGTTTCTATAATAAAAAATGTTGTTCATCTTTTTCATATTTTAGTTTATATCATTTTACCATTGGGTGATGCACATGTTTTGTTGTGTTTGTTAGTATTATTCATATTGAGGATTTCATTTCATCCTTGTCCTAATGACATGAGGGAAAGGATCATTATTGCATTCCTCATTATAAGCAACTAGAATTCACATGCCATGCATATTTCATTCCATATTGGTTCATTTCACTGCTTGAATTTGATTTTATTTCTTGTGAGTGTTGAGTGATGCAATGGTATTTATATTATGCCTATGCAGTTCATTGGTTGTGATTTATAGATATCCAGTTTCAATTCACTATGTTTATTGACCCTCGTGGGTTGTAATGAGTAGTTTACCGACTCATGCCATTGTATATAACCTGGTAGATTCTGAGACTGGAAGTAGAATAGGTTAATTATAATTTAAATGGGTGTTGATCTCAGTGATAAAGTGTATGGTCCCTAGCTCACTAGAAATAAAATCCATTTTATTAAAACATTGATATAATTTTATAATCAAATGAAATTTAAAAATGTTAAATCAAACAAAAAATAAAATGGTTTTCAGTAAATGAAGAGGCATGGTGCTATTGACCCTACAACTACTAGATCCCCTAAAATCTAAACATGAACACTTACCAATACCGGGATTTTTAAGCAGGTAGTTGGGTATTATATCTTGGTTAGTGATTCCTTCTTATTATTATAGACTCCCACTAGTGTTTAAATCTATTCTATAATCTTGAAATGAGACATGTTCTTATAATTTGGAGAGTTGTACCATCACAATGTACTCATGTCATGCACCATGAGGGTGTCGATGAAAATTCTCTCGATATGATGGAACCTAAGCTGCCACTATAACTTCTAGGAGTGACACTTGAGGCACCACTTTTTATTCCTGATATGGGAACATACAATAACCTTTGTGAGAGTTTCATATTTCTGATGCAGTCTAAGAAAGGTGCTTCATGACTTGCACCTATTATGAATGATTTGACCCATGAGTTCCAATAGCAACATTCTCCTACCTTCTTGGGAGATGGTGTTCCATAGGATGATGAGTCTTGGAGGGAGGTCACTATAACTATATAAAATCATCTAGAAATTCTACCAAAGTGGAGGGTCAAGATTTTTACCTACATGCTATGTGATTCATCCAAACAATAGTGGAAAGTGATTACATAGGCTGGTCAACATTAGGTCATGGATTGTGTAGATTTTCATACTAATTTCTATGATCACTTCTTTCCTCAGATACTAGGAGTAGACCAAACCCAATTGTTTGTGCATCTAGAATAGGTTTCTATGTCAGTTATAGATTATTCACCATGTTTTACTGAGTTACAAAACTTTTCACTACTTTAAGCTAATAATGAGCTTTCACATGTTATACACTTTGAGGATGGGCTCCATTATGCCATCCATGCTAAGGTGAATGTTTTTCACCTATCTATTATCTCTAAGATCGTTAATTAGTCTTTTATCACTAAGGATGGCCTGAGAAAAGCATATAGTACCAAGCATAGATGATCAGTTCCAAGGAATTCCAGTGTTTCTTCAAATAGAAAAACGTGATCCCTTATGGTTCCTCGATAGAGCATATGGGGTCAGAGTAACCACACTAAAAACTCCATTGTATTCCATGAGTATGGAAATTAGTGGAATCTAAAGCTTCAATATGATAGATACTTGATGGTGTGTCGTTATTTTGTTTTTATAGGGAATATATAGATATTTTTTGGACCTTTATATCTACTTCTAGTGGAAGATGATCCACACGATCTCTACCTTCTAGGGGTAGGAACTTTTAAACTACGTCAGGTGGGGAGTTGGAGTATCACTAGTATGATTGGACAAGGAAGAGTTCATGATCATTGTAGATAGACTCTAGATCATTAGATCTAACATAGCAGTCATACTCAGGGTAGTCCAGCTATAGCATAGGTCCATGGACCAGATCAATTGCATGATTTACAGCTTATACCCAAGGATTAGAGTGGAAGACTGTCTATAGTATGAGGTATTAATCCATTTTTCTCCATTTTAGTATCTAATTTATTTTATATAGGTGTTTAATACTCCATCTATTTATCTATCAAGGAAATTCATGGGATATAAATACAATATTATTGTGGTGTGATGACCCTATATACACCATTGTGAGTATGGTCAAAGGGAATATGCCAATGCAGGGACTCTCCCCTCAAGGTAGGAAGTTCCCCTTTCTTGTGGGACCTCTTTACTCTCAATATGACATAATTTGATCTCATTTTTAGTATTTATTGGTTGGCCTCATATCACGCCTTTTTAGACTATTATCACCACAAGGTATTTTTTACATCACTAATAGGTATCATTTATTTACATAAAGGTTAGTGGAATGTCTAGGTCGGTAAGGATGGACCATATAATCATGGGCTTGGTGAGTGACCACCCATATTACTAATCTCTTCATGAAGGATCAGGGTATATGTTATAATGAATTTCATTTAGTATAAGATCGTTTTAGGGATGTATTTTCTGATGATTTTACTATCTTACCTCATGAGAGAGAGGTAGTTTTTATGATTGATCTTTTTATAAAAATAGCTCTAATGTCCATTACTCCATAAAAAATGGCACAAACTGGTTATCAGGAGCTCAAGATGAAGTTGTAGGATTTAAGGGGAGAATGTTTTATACATCCTATAACTACCTATTGGGGTTCACCCATGATTTTTTCCAAGAAGGAAGATGTGACCCTTTGTCTATGTGTGGATTACAGATGATTGAACCAACTTATGATCAAGAATTGGTATAAAATTCCTCAAATAGATGGTATTTTTGAATATCAATGAGGATCTAGGGTATTTTCAAATATAACCCTCTAATCGGGATATCAAAAAGTGAAAGTAAAACCATTATAAATACCTCATACAACTTTCTGAAGTAGGTATGGTCTGTATGAGTGTCTCGTTATGTTGTTTAATCTTACTAACATGCCTACTATCTTCATTGATTTCATGAATAGGGTGTTCCACAACTCTCTATATTCTTTTTATGTGGTCTTTATGAATGAAAACTTGGTGTATTCTCACAATCGTAAAAACAATTCTAAGAACATAAAGATCGTTCTGAATACACCAAGAGAGAATCATATTTATGATAGGTTTTCAAAGTGAAACTTGTGGATAAAAAAAATCACTTTTTAGGTCATATTATTTTCGGATCATGAGTCTCTGTTAACCCTTAGGAGGTGGGTGTTGTGGTTTTCAGAGAGCATCCCAAAAATGTGTTCGATATAAAGAGTTTCTTGGGGATAGTTAGATATTACAGGCATTTCATAGAGGACTTCCCACACCTTGTGTCACCCCTTAATAGTTTTTTAAATAAGAGTGTTATGTTCTTGTGGTTAGAAGATTGTTATAAATCCTTTTAGTAGTTAAAATGATGGTTTTTATTAGAAGCTATTAAGATTCTACCAGATCTAGGTGGAGGCAATACAAAATTCTTTGATGCATCATACATTGGCCTTGGATCAGTGTTGATGTAGGATGATAAATGAATTTCATATGGATCATGTAATTTGAGGAATCATGAGAGAACATATCCAAATCACAAACATGATCTAGAATTAGTTTCCCATGCCTTATATTTCTGGAGACATTATCTGTATGGTGATTGATTTTTGGTGTATACGGATGATAAGAGCCAAAAATATATCTTTACATAGCATTACCTGAATCTAAAAAAGTTAAGATAGGTCAAATATCGTCAGTACTTTAATTTTGAGCTTTCCTATATGCCTAGAAAAGTCAATTTGGTAGTGGATGTGCTAATTCAGAAAACAAAAAAATAGGCCCTATAGGAAGATAGTGATAAATGGAAATTGATGAACCTCATTTCTGAGATGCATCTAGAGTTTCATGATAGTCACCAGTAGTCTTATCTATCAGCCTTGATAGTTAACTATTCCCTCCTTAATAATGTGAAGAGTAGGTAGTTTCCATATCCTGAAGGCTTGGTTTTTCATTAGATTATTTTAATAGATGACCTTACTGTGAATTTATCTATTGGTAGAGACAACATCCTATGTATAAATGGATGTCTCTGGGTTACCACAGTCATGAGAGAGGAATTTGTGTGAGAGTATCATTCTTCTTCATGGGAATTTCATCTAGGAATATCAAAGATGTATTAGGATATGTAATTATAGTATTGGTGGACTTGGATGAGACGTCATATATCATTCTTCATCACTAGGTTTTCCAACTGTCAGCAAGGGAAGGTGGATCACTAGTATCCTACTGGCTTGTTACAGCTACTTCTAGTCTTAGAATGTAAATGGGACGATGTTTACATGGACTTTGTAGTTGGTTTATTGAGGTATCCATGAGGTAGTGATGTCTTTTGAGTGTTCATTGTAGGACTAGAAAAAGTATCACACTTCCTCCTATCTGGGATACTTTCTTAGTTGATGAGCTGTGAAGATTGTATGTCTGTGAGATCATCTAACTACACGGGGTACCTTGTACTATCATTTTAGATAGGGATTCTCATTTCATGTCACCATTATGGAAACAGTTGTATAAAGATATGGGTACATTGGTGCTTATGAGAATTAACTTTCTCTATTAGACCAATCATCATTCGTAATGGACGATACAGGTGCTAGAAGACATGCTTTGAGCATGAGTCCTTGATTTTGGTGGTTTATTGGAGAATAATATCCATCTTATAAATTGTACCTATCAAAATAGTTTTTAGGAAAAAATTCAGATGTATCCTTTTGAGACCTTGTATGGTAGGTCATGTCATTCACCCATGTACTAGTTAGAGGAAAGAGAGGCAGCCCCACTAAGTCCTCGTCTTGTGAAGTAGACTTTGGAGAAGGTTCAACTGATTAGGAAGTATATGGATACTTCTATGTATAGAAAAAAAACTTGTGTTGATCACCATAAAAAACCTCTCGGGTTCAAGGTTGGGTTTCATGTTTTCCTGCAGGTATCGCCTAGGTTTGAGAATAGACAGATACATAGTCAAGGGAAGTTGTTACCTCATTTTTAGAGTCGTTTGAGATTCTAGAGATAGTTTTTCTAGTAGACTATTGATTTTTAATACCTCAAGGGTATCATTCCATACACGAATTCTTCCACATTTCATAGATTCATCATACCATGTCGACCCATATTACACTTCTAATCCCCAGGAGGTTGAGTTAGAGGTTGGTGCATCATTTTTGGAGTATCCTATACACATTGTTGTCTAGATAACAAAGGATTTCTATGGCCGGTCAGTCCTTTTTGTGTGGGTTATATGGAAACATGGTTGTATATAGGATGAGAATTGGGAGTGGGATGCCGATGTATGTTCTCAGTGGATGGAATTTTTCTCATATGATGTTTTTTCACCATTGGAAGGTGAACGTGGGGACAATTTCCTTTAAGGAAGAGAGAATGTAAGAACCTAGTTATTCACTCAGGAATGGATACTTTTAAATTTGGTCTAATTCTTTTTTTAAACCTAATATGGATTACCTATGAGGTTATAAAGGTTTTAGGTTATTCTAGTTCTTTTTTAGATCATGTAACCCCATTCGGTGGAGAAACACACTAGGTAGCACATGTAATAGAAACCATGTAACTCAGCCTGCAAGTCTATATTAACTATGTGGGGTTGGATAGTGTGGTGAAGCAGGGCACATGATTTTCCCTAGCTGTATTCCAAGGGCCGCATGACTATGTGAAATGTCTACAATTTTTAGCATCAGACATTCACATGATTGGTGCATGGTTTCTCTAACCATGTGCCATAACTATGCGGGTTCCCTCCTTAAGCAGTGGAAGGACCATGGTTGGATTACATTTTGGCCAGCCATGAGACCAAACCGTGCAACCCAGTTTTTTTAGTGAAATTAATAAATTTACCTTAATTATCTAGTAAACTTTACTCATTCACCTATTTATCTCATTACTACTGATGAAGATTATCCTTCACCCTATTTGAGATCCCAAAGACACTTTTATAAATTTTTATCCCATTATTTCATCTGAATTATTAATTGATCATCGTTCATCATGTTGGATGCACATCAGTAAGTAATTGATACTTTTTCATCCATCTTTCATTCTTCATTCCCTCGATGACACTGTTTAGATGCTAGATCATATGCTATATTTTTAGGATATTGAACCATTCTTTAAATCTCTTCTAATACAACCCAAACTAAATGTTGATATTGGATGAAAAGAGTCATACGAGCTTATGGTAGTTGGTCAATAAATCATCCCTCAAGTTCTTATGTTTTATAAATTATTGTAGTTGTGCACTTGAAGATTTCATCGGGAATAGCCAATTAAATTCATTTTCCTTTATGATAGTCATTAAAATAATATTTTATGACCCTTGTTAAATATGTTATCCATCATTGAATGTTATGATCTCAACATCAACAACCCTAAGTAGGGTATTTTCCTTAATTATGCCTTTAGTAGTATATTATATTCTTCTACACCATCGTTCAGGTATGTTATGGCTTGAACCTATTAATTGTAAGACACTTCTGAATGAAATTACTATTGAATTGGTTTTTGACTAGCCCTTGTATATGTTAGAGTCACTTTACCCTTCTAAGGTAAGTATTCTAATTAATTAATGTTTAAATGGTTAATTGGAAATTATATTGTGGATATCACTTGACCTAGTTAATTATAAATTAATTATATATGGTTTCAATTCCTTCACCCGCCTTTTCATGTTGATAAAAGGTAAAGGAGTGAAACAAATAAATAAATTGTGATTAATTTACTAAATTTTTCATGTCCTTTGACTTTGTCACACTAATGAAATGTATGGAATGAACCCTTTGAATTAGTAAATGGCATGATTATTACATATACTTAATTACTTAATGAATCATGTATATGGTTCCTATTGTATATGGACTTTGACATTATTATAGGAGTTGTCAGACTCGATCTAATCTTGGATTCCTAAGGGAATTCCTTGATCACTCAAGAATTTCATTCTGATTCAAGGATGTCGGTTTCAATGGTTGATATCCACCTTGGAACTCGATCCTTGTCTACTAGTGTGTTCCCCATATGACATCATTGGATCCCTCCATTATTATTATAGGATGCCTTGGATACAGTCCTTGGATCTAGTATGATGTCTATAGACATCCGGAGTCTTGGATACACCCTTGGGCCTAGTCATTTCTTATCTCATTTTACCTTAGATTAATTCCTTAAACTCGGTTAAAATCATATATTAGTGGAATGATTTGGGTGATTCCCCTTGGATTACTCTCAAACCCATTGTCGCCAGGTTGCATGTTATTACTAAGTTATATCGACCCCTAATGTCAAGGATTACTTGGTTATTACCTTGGATCATCTTCATTATCATCATCACCATGAATGTCATGTTATACCTTAGATCCTTTATTATTATTATCATCAAATGATATCAGTTGTAGTTATACCTAATGTTACTAACTATATTAACTGGAACATAATTAATTAATGAAATGGTTACATATTCAAACACCAGCTGAGGCGGAAGTAGGTATATGGGTACTTACATTACCATACTACATTACTTTTATATATGCATGCCTACACACCGTTTAAGTTTATATTACATGGACCATATGTTATAGATATCATTGGTGGTAGCCAACTAATATTTATCTCACACCCAATCCAAACTTTCATTGGTACCCAACTAGATTACATTTATGTAGGTGTTGATAAGTAGGAGTATCATTCTTTAGACAATAGATATTTCTTGATTTCATAGGATGGAGCTTGGTAGAAGATGATCGACTTGGAGATCGGGATGCTTGGAGAGTTTTTATTTGCTTCTTTTCTATTATTTTATAGAACATGTATTTTCTACTACCTTGTATCCATGTTTTAAAACTTTATAGATACATGGTATATATCATCATAAGCTTTTTTATATTATAATCAGTTGTTCCTATTATTTATTATTCTATTTAATTTAATTGTGCCACCAGTTTATCTTACAGATTCCACTACTTACCTATTATCATATTTATCTGCTATGTTACACTTAGGTAATGAGGGAATAGTATTCCCACATACAAATCCTAGAGCCTTGCTACAAGTCATCCGCCTCTAGAATTCAAGGATATGTGCTTGAGGCCATGTGGCCAATCGGGCTCAGGGAACCTTTCAGTGGCACTCGGGTTTAGGATATCACTGTAGGGGTCGAGCTAAAGTGTATACTAGAACCTAAAAGTCCAAAATAAAGATTTTTAAAGGATTGACATGTTCCTTTATATTATAAAACTACATATAATGTATAGAGTCCATGGGTCATACCTCATAAAGCCTTGGTGCCTTTTAGTCATAAGCCTCAACTACCTAAAGTTATCCATCCATTTTCATGCCATCTCCCTGTAACTAGTGTTAATACCAACACCTTGGAACAACCAATATGACCTCACATATAAAAATCAATGGAACCCATCCACCACACCTCAGCACCATCTTTTTTGGGTGCTAACTCACCCACATAACTATAGAACACATCTTGGTGGGGACAGTGTCCCTCTTCCTTGAATTCTTGAAGAAGAATCACCCATCACCAACAAAGAGATCCTTCGATTCCCTATGGATACCTAAATAAATATATATTTTAGTATGAACATCTAACAAAGAGGGTTCCTACACATGATAGAGAACTCATGCCATTTCCTCTAGCTGAATCTTGGTTACCTATGGGGTCATTGAAATGAACTCCTCTCTAAGTATATTATCATCTCTATAACAAGATAGGGTAACCTCATCATGGATATGAATAACTAAATCCCAATTGTTCTTTTTTTCTCCATGAGAAAACTAGTTGCAAGCACAACCATCTAATTGTTTGCGGTCTTCACAAGCTGAAAAACTTAGATGACTACCTCAATCCAATCCTCTAATACCAAATAGTTTAGCTCACTATGAAACCATAGTGGCCCTTATTGTTGGAACTTAATTAACTTTCCAATACTATATGCATCAATATCCTAACATATTGGAATAATAAACCTTCCAACACATTATAAACAATCTATCTCAACCACTGGAGGAAATATGTCGTGAATAAGTCCCTGGACTGAGGAACCATCAATAAACTCATTATCATCTCAATATTGTCCGAGATTCCTAGCTATAAATAATCGTGGAGGCTTCATGAATGTTAACAAGATGTTCTATTGTCAAAATGTGTATCCATGGAGATATCTCAATAAGGAAAAAAAATTAAAAATAACCAATATTATATGATGGATGTACTATTAGTTTCCATGTAATAGGTATCTTGGTATGCCTAGTTGACAAAGTGGTAGTCAAGGTCCTGGTGTATGGATACGTTGGTTTTTTCACCATCACTGGGTTCCCTAGTATGAGATCCAAACTCGAGACACTCTGATATTTTTTCACTGATTTCTCAAAACAAACCCCACAACAATTTCCAACTATAAACACCAACAAAAGAAAAAATCTCCATTGATAACACTCTATCATGAACCAAACCACATTGACCCCACCCGAGTCCCAAGAAAGAAGACGGTGACACTCAAATACCTCCTATAATAGGCCAACAACTAGTTAAAAGCATCAAATTGTCCTAATATGAAAATGGTATGCATTATCCTAATGTACTTATATGTACATGAACAACTCACACCATGAAATAGTGAGTGTGTGTGTGTGTGTAGTAGATTTTAAAATGTCGAGAGTATAAAAAATGCATGCAATAACATCTAGGAATTACATAAAATTACAACAGAGTAATGTAGAAGATATAATGGGTAAAATACATGCCCAAATAGAAATGAAGTCTCAACCTAACAAAAATTTCAAAAATTAAATCATTTAAGAGAGCATAGATTACAATCTCTAAGATCAAGCACCAAAAATGGATAAAAACACCATGTGTCACTATTACCATAAAAACCTAGGTACACCAATGTTACCTCCAATTTTCAAGTTGTATATATAAGACACAACATCTGTAAGAAAATCCCCCATGGGAGTGAGTATATACATGCCTTGTATGACACCCTTAAAACCATGAAGGGGGATAAATATAAATATAAAAAGTTGGATCAACCCATAAAAAAGAGGGTAAGAAATGCATCATCTGATATTCTCAAAAGAAAACCAAGTGAATAAAGAAATGGAATCTCCATCTCCATAACCAACTAAGAATGAAGATTCTTCCCATAGATAAAAAGTCACATCTATGATGCTAAACACCATGCACCAACTCATGAGAATTGTGGTATAGGGCCTTCTCCTTTCTACTATATAGAAAAACTAAGGGAGAACAATCTATTAGCCATGCATCTCATGTAAAATCTCAAGGATGAGTATGGAGAACCTTCACTACTTAACTCTTCAGAAAAAATGAGGTAGCACTACTCTAATAGAGGACCATCATGCCACTAGAACCCAATGATGGGGATTACCACTCCATAGATAGAGGACCTACACACTCTGTAATGTGGGGGACTACCAATATTGGGAGTTTTACTCTGTAGATAGAGGACTCACAACCTCTTTAATGTGGACGATTTCTATATCAACCTATATAATGGATATGGGGGACCCACAAACTGGAGAGACAAAGGACTACTGACCCCAATAACACTCCAACGATCACACCTTAACACTAACATCAGCTAAAAATCATTAAAAGAAACATACCAATTACATAACCTCACATAATACCTCTATTGTTGAATGGAAGGTCACTATTGTGTCCTGTATGGAAAACTAATCAATATAGGATAGACGCAAGTCCAAATTAATGTTTTAGAAAAGGAGATATGCAAGGTTGAAATTCCTCTAAAAGTACACATCATGTACATTGGGCCTCATGGAATGTAACCTTTCTTAGAAACTTGGGCATTTCCACATTTCAATACTACAAAACTGGCCTCTAACAACTTTAAAAGTAGCCTTTATCAACAATTGAAATGTGATGACAACTGGAATGAAAATAAAATCCCTAGGCTTTTATCAGTGCTATAAAATCACTGATAAAGGGGTCATTTATTAGTGATAAAAAAATTCTGATAAATGGGCCCTTTATCAACTCATTTATTAATGCTGATAAAGGCGTATACTATAGTGTGATATTACAACACACTACAACACTAAAAATAAGACTAGAAAGTAGAAAAAAAATATACAAATACATGTTTTAAATGAAATAGAATTTACAAAACAAATACAATAAATAACTATATTATAAAAAATTAAAATATTGTTTTATACAATTACATGAGTAAGAAAAAATTATCACATACTTTCAAAAACTTTAATGTTTCTTTGTCTTTTTCCCTCGACCTCGACTCATGCTATTTCTAGAAAAACCACCCCTGCTCGAGAAAAAGAACTCACCTATAAAAGAAATAAATTCTCATATTATTAATAATATAAATAAAAAAATTAAACATAAAGTGTTAATATTAAAGTAAACATTGAGAAAAATATGGAACATTGGGTATCAGATTGAGTTGTAGTTGATTCTTTCATGTCACAAAATTTCTTATTCATATTCAAGAATTATCTCTATAAAAATTTACTAAATAAGTATAAGATAAAAGTCATAAGTTAATTAATTAAGTAATATCAAATAGAATGATGAGAAAATAATCTAGGATCATTTGCTCAGTTTTGGCAATGTGATGAGTGTTTTAAACTAAGATGACACTTATATATTGAAAATAAGCACTTGAAGTCATACTAGTCACACCATGCATCCGATTGAGGTGTATATGGTTACTACATGTCAAAAATGACTTACAAAACCTATTTCTATATTATCAAATCATTCCAAATGAGTTTTCTCAGTTTTGAGTACGTCAATTGAGTTTTTTTTCAAAAATGTCATTTTAAACTAGAAACACATACATTGAGTTATAGAAGTTTCATCATGTGTTGGTTTTATATATGATTTATTCTTGCATGTTATAGATGACTTATAAATTGTTTTGTGAAATTATCAAGACAAACCAATCATGTTTTATTGGTTTTTAGTGAGTGAAACTTGCCTAACTAAAGAGATATTTTTAAACTAATAAGAGAAAATTTGAGTTATACCGGGAACATCCTATATCAAATTTAGGTGTGTCTAATTTCCACACATAAAAAATTACATCTCTATTAATTTCCAAGAGTATCAATATAGTCTGAATGTGTTTTCTCTATTTTGTGTTTGTCAATTGTGTTTTTTTACTAAAATTAATGTCAATTTTAAATAAAAAGAAACAATTGGAGTCATATCGGTCACATTTTGCGTTCAATTGATGTGAAGTTGATTCCTACATATCCTAGATGATTTATGGATAATTTTCATAAAGTATCAAAATAGTATGAACATTTTTTCTTGGTTTTCAGTACATCATTTGTGTTTCTTACTAAAATGTCATTTTAAATTGGAAACACGGACTTTAAGTCATACCTACCACATCGTGTGTCAGTTTTAAATGAGACTAATTATTAAACATAAAAAATTTCTTATAAATAGTTTTCCAAAATCATCAAGACAATCTGAGCATGTTTGATTAGTTTTTAGTGAGTAAAACTTTTTGAATTAAATGTCAATTTTAAATTGAAAACAAACACTTTGAGTCATACCGAGAACTTTGTTTATTGAATTGAGGTTCTGATGATTCCAACATGTCAAAGAATAATTGTGTATCTTTTTTATAAAGTATTAAAACCATCCAAATTCATTTACTTGGTGTTGATTATGTCAGTTGTCATTCTTACTAAAATTAATGTAAATTTTAAAGAGAAATACACACTTTGAGTCATACATTGTGTATCAGATTGAGGTTTGGTTGATTCATACACATTCCAAATGGAATATGGATTATTTTCATAAAGAAAATAAACATTTCAAATGCATTTACTGGGTTTTGAGTATGTCACTTTAGTTTTTTTTACTAAAATGTCATTTTAAACTAGAAACACGCACTTTCAGTCATACTAGTGACATAATGAATCAATTTTATGTGTGATAAATTCCCACAAATCAAAAGTAACTAATGATTCTTTGTATTAAATTATCAGGATAATCGATGTTTTTTTCTCATTTTTCATTTAGTGACACTTTTTGAACTGAAATGTCATTTTAAACTAATAATGGAATCTTTGATTCATACCAGGCACATCATGCATCATATTGAGTTGAATATGATTCTAACACATAAAAAATGGCTTACAGATAATTTACATAAAATATAAAAATATTGTGAATGTGTTCTATTGGTTTTGAGTAATTCAGTTGTCTTTTTTACTAAAATTAATCTCAATTTTAAATAAAATGACACACTTGGAGTCATACCAGTCACATTGTGCATCAGATTGAGAGTTTTATAATTTCTACATGACGTAGATAAATTATGTATCATTTTTATAAAGTATTAGAATAATATGAATGTATTTTCTAGGTTTTTATTACTTCACCTGTGTTTTTACTAAAATATCCTTTTAAAATGGAACCATGCACTTTGAGTCATACCGGTCACAAAGTGTGTCAGTAAGATGTGAGAATGATTTTTACATGTCAAAAATGAATTATGAATGATTTTAATAAATTATTCAGGCTATTTGATCATGTTTTATTAGTATTCAATGAAAAAAGATTTTTGAACTAAAATGTAAATTTTAAACCGATAATGGAAATTTTCAGTCATACTGGGTACATCATGTATCAGATTGAGGTGTGGCTAACTCCTACACTTCCCAAATGACATATAGAAAATTTCAGTCTTGTATAAATGAAATATCAATGAGTTTTATTGGTTTTTAATGCATCACATGTTTTTTAACTAAAATTAATTTCAATTTTATATAAAAAAGAAAAACTTTGATCCATATAAGTCACACCATGTTTCAGATTGATGTGTGGTTTCTCCCTACATGCCCCAGATGAATTATGGATCATTATCCTAATGTATCAAAACAATTGAAATGTGTTTTATTAGTTTAGAGTATGTCACTTGTGTTTTTTACTAAAATGTCATTTTAAAATGGAAACACGCAGTTTGAGTCATACCGATCACATCATGTTCCAGTTTCACATGAGACTGATTCTTACACATAAGAAATGACTTATGATTAATTTTACAAAATTATCCAAACAATCTGATCATGTTTTCTAGGTTTTCAATGAGTGACTTTTTTTGAAATAAATTGTAAATTTTAAATTTATACCCATAACTGTGAATCATGTTGGGCCCATCCTGTATCATATTTAGGTGCATCTAATTCCTACACATCTCAAATGACTTGTTGACAATATTCCTAAAGTATCAATACAACCCAAATGTGTTTTTTTGTTTTGATTATGTCACTTGTTTTTTTTACTAAAATTAAAGTCAATTTTAAATAAAAAGGCAAACTTGGAGTCATACTAGTCACGCCGTGTGTCAGATTGAGATGTGGATGATACTTAAATGTCTCAAATGACTTGTGAATAATTTTCCTAAAGTATCAAAGTAAAAAAATGAATTTCCTAAATTTTGAAAACATCACTTGTGTTTTTAGTAGATGTAATTTTAAATTGGAAACACACAATTTGAGTCATACCAGTCACATTGTGTGTCAGTTTGATGTGAGACTGATTAATATAAATCAAAAATGAATTATGAATTTTTTTCCTAGATTTTGAAGACAGTACAACTGTGTCTTCTCCATTTTCATTGAGCGAAACTTTTGGAACTAAAATGTCAATTTTAAACTGATAATGGACACTCTGAGTTATAATGGGTACATTGTGTTTTAGATTTTGGTATGGTGGATTATTACATGTCCCAAATGACTTGTGGATCATTTTCCAAAAGAATAAAACAATCTGAATGATTTTTCTTAGTTTCGAGTATGTTGGTTGTATTTTTTACTAATATTAAAGTCATATTTAAATAAAAACACACACGTAAATCTATACAGGTTATATCATGTATCATATTGAGGTCTATTTGATTCCAACACATCCTAAATGACAGTTGAATTTTTTAATAAATTATAAAAACAATGTGAATGTGTTTTCTTGGTTTTGATAATGTCACTTGTTTTTTTACTAAAATGTAATTTTAAACTAGAAACATGCACCTTGAGAAATATCGATTACATCGTGTGTATGTTTGACATGAGACTAGTTCCTACACATCAGAAATGACTTATGAATAATTTCCCTAAATTATAAAGACAATCTATAAATTTTTTCTCAATTTTTAGTGACTGAAACTTTTTGAACTAAAATGTAAATTTTAAACTGATAACGGACACTTTGAGTCTTACCGGGTGAATCTTGTATCGGATTGAGGTGTGTCTAGTTCCTATAAGTAATAAATGACTTATGGATCGTTTTAATAATGTATCCAACCAATAAGAATTTTTTTCTTGATTTTTTGTATGTTTTTCCTTTTTTACTAAAATCATTGTCAGTTTTAAATAAAAAGACACCCAGAGAGTCATACGGGTTACACCGTTTGATGGATTATGGTGAGGATGGTCCTTATAAGTCCAAAATGACTAATGAATCATTTTACTAAAGTATAAAAATTATCAGAATGTGTTTAATCATTTTCAAGTATATCACTTGTCTTTTTTACTAAAATGTCATTTTAAATAAGAATTGTGTACTCGGATTCATATGGTCACATCAGGTGTCAGTTTGATATGATACTGATTCTTATAGGTCACAAATGACTTATGAGTCATTTTATTAAATTATCCAGACAATACAAGCATGTTTTATTGGTATTTAGTATCACACTTTTCTTTTTTACTAAAATTAATGTCAAATTTAAATAAAAAGACACATTTGGAGTCATGTCAGGAACACCATGCATCAGATTGAGGTTTAGTTGATTCCTACATCTAAAAAATGACACATTTATTGTTTTCCTAAAGTATCAAAATAATATAATTTTATTTTCTCAGTTTTGAGTATTTTATGTGTGTTTTAAACAAAATTCTAAATTATAAACTAAAAAAATGTTTGAGTCATAACGAGAAAACTATGTATCAAATTGAGGTGAAAATGATTGAGTATGTGATATTTGTTTTACTTTCAAATATCATAAAAATCTAGAAAATATATAACATGTTCCATTCTGATGGGAGAGGAATCCTCATACGTCCTCAAGCACTTCACATTTTAGGTAGCATGGGTTCTCTTCTTCCATTAGAAAAGAACATGGTATATATTTTATGGATTATTGTAGATAGTTGAAAGAAAAATATGAATTCGAAAAATATATATGAGAAAACTAAATAAGTATTAGATAAAATGATAGGTAAATTAAATTACAAATTTTAGATAAATGATGGAAAAATTAATTAAATAAATAGTAGGAATTAATATTTTCATTATGGTTGTATAAATTCTTAACTCATTTCCTTATTATCATTATCTTAGTGGAAACCTCAAATTCTAATCTCTCATGATCATGAGTACCTTCGAACAAACCACCACAAATTGAAAAATCAATATACCTATATAAGAAAACAATTCTTATGTAAGTAATACTAAAAAAAATAAATTAAACATAAAAATGAAACAATACATTACTTATATAAATAATGATTTTATTGTGAGAATATCAATATTAGAAATCATATACAAGAGATTTGTTTTTGAAATATTCATAATGAACTATCCAACCCAATTTATATTTTAACACAATAAACTTATATGATAAAATATGGATATAGGTGAATGTAGTTGATATCTTGGGGAATGTATTTTCTCATTTTTGAGTATATGATGTTTGTTTTGAACTAAAATGAAAATTATAAATTAAAAGCATACAGTTTTATTTATACAGAGTAAACTATGAATTAGATCGAGGTACAGTTGATTGAGTATATGATGTGTGTTTTCTTTCAACCATATTCACTAATCTAGAAAAGAAAAAAATGTTCCATTATGATGGAAGAGGAAACCCCATGTTTCCTGAAATGCCTCATACAATACCAATATGTTCTCTTCTTTATGTCTTGTTGCAAATAGATAAAGGAAAACTATGACTTCCTAGAATATCTATGGAGGAAAAATTATTAGATAAAAATGATAAGGAAATTTACTTTATAATAGTAGATAAAATGGTGAAACAATTAACTAAATAAAAAGTAGGAAGTAAACTTTTCATGACCACAGTAAAGGATTGATTCATCCTTATTGATGAAGTAATTTATTCATGGTCTCTGTGAAAATTTAAAAAAAATATCAGATAAAAATGATAAGGAAATTAACTAAAAAAGAAGATAAAATGATGGAAAACCCATCTAAAATGCATTTTTTTCTAGTTATATATCATTAAAATATAATATAATTATTCTTGATCATATGAAACTAAAAATAAGGGATTTAATAAATCTTACATGACCCTAAAAGAAAATATTTTAGATGTTCAATCCCAAAAATGTGATATATTTAACCACTTCACAATAAAATAACATTCACATATTACACAAAATTCCCAAAAAATATTTTAGCTTTTGTGTTGGTTTAAAACTAATATATAAAAATTTTCTTTCTTATTGGCTATAAAAACCATGCATAACAAATTATTTATTCTTAGAATATACTAAAAATTAGTGTATCCATTTATTTATTCCTAGAAAACATTAACCATTAGTGTAAACCTATTAAAATTCATTAATTTAACTAGAATAAATATTTATATTTGAGTTTTGTGGAATGTAATAAAATCTATCTTTCCCTTTCATTATCATAGAGAGTAGAAACTACACGATAAACCATTTTCTTTCTTTTATGGAAAAAACTTCAATGTGGCCCAATATATATTTTCAAAGTACAATAAACTCTATAATAATTTATCTACCCATTTTGAAAATATTAATCATTAGTATAGCCCATTATAGCATCTGAATGACAATAAATTATAGATTATCCATTAATTCTTCCTGGATTGTGCTATATATTAGCATATACTTTTTCATATTCTGGCTGATATTAAACTATAACATAACATCATCATTATTTGATCATCAAAATGGAAATATCCTTATTCTTATGTATTTTTTATTATGAAGGATTATGATTTTTTTAAATAATTATCTTGTGAACATGGTTCATTTTACATAATTATTGTGCGCATTCATATTAGTTATGAACTTGTAGACCCATTTTTTAAGGGGGGTCTAGTGAGAAAGTATCTATAAGCATAACAAGGATAGATTAAATACCTCTACACATGTAATTGTTTTGAGATTTTACGTGATATAATGGTGGGATGATTTAATTTCACATCATGTGCATTAAGAATAATATGTTTTGAGCTGGATTGTATACCAATTGGATGATTTTATTCATTTTTTAAGACTCTCAAATGACTATTAGACCCACTACTTAATACATGTATGGTTTTTATATGGTGGGTAAATATAAATTTTTTGAATTTCATAGGGCTGTAATGTTGCATTCTTTGTTTTCTTTACATTTTTATTATTTAAAGATACAAAGTGAAAGCTCTTTAATGCCTATGATGACTCTTTGTCCTCAAGAAACTAAAATGATTTTTGACATGGCATAATGAACTGTCCTTACACTTGTGTTTGTATACATGCATGAATTTATTCGCATGTGTTTTATTACTAATACACCTCTTATATAATGTCAAAATTTTGTTTTGAAGTTACCCAAATTATAGAGTTTATAGATTATGAATCCCAACATTATTAGTAGAAATTTATGTTTAATAATACTAAAAAAGTGATTATATTTTTTATTTTATAATAGTAATACCCTTTATTTATAGGATAGAAAATCCATGGGAAAGCAACTCAATCTATTTAATTTTTATTGTTTAGTTTTTTTAGTGAGGGGTTTCTTTCACACATTATTAATATTTGATATTACATGGAATGAAATAATAGAAATTATAGTCTATGGTAAATATTTTGAAAAAATAATTGGTGTTTTCTTTGTTTCTGAAAACGATTCCTCCACTTAAATTCTTATAAAAAATCATTTAACAAAATAGTAAATAACATTTTTTCAATATGAAACCTAAAACACTTTAAAATTTTATCTTATCTTAAGTGACATGTGTTGTGAAAAAATTTCAAAAAATTCTCAAACATAACCTTGGTATGATCCCCATTCTACTCCATTTCCCAAAAATTTTATTTTTCATAATCTAGCACTTTGTCTCCTCCTCCACCTTCGTCTCTGCCTTTGCCTCATCCTATTCCTTAGTCTCTAACTCCACCTATTCCTCTGCCTCTTCCTCTCCCTCCTCCTCCACCTCTACCTCCACCTTATCCTCCTCCTTCACCTTCAACTCCACCTCTTCCTCCTCTATTTATAACATGTTTTATTGTTTGTAGGCTATCTATTTTAAAAAAATGACTTACTACATTATAATTCTCCTTGAGAAATAGATCAAAAATAATATACAAGAAATTTGATACTAATGTTTCACATGCTGAATATATTTCTAAGTTCGAAGACCATAATATATTACAATCATAAAAGGTAATCACCAACAAAATTTGTTGGCAAACATTCTGACACCATGTGCACTACCTACTCATCTCTAAAAAAATTTACTTCTTCTTTTGAGGTAGAATAATATTGTAAATCATGGTAGAACTGAGAAAATAGACACAAAAAAATGATTAATAAATATTTCTAATGAAATTTTCATTTCCTCCAAAACAAAACTCTTTGGGAATACTATTATTAAATGGTTTTTTATCTCTTTTTTAAATTTTCAAACATAATATCCATTATTGTTGTCATTATCTTATATTGGAAACTAAAGAAAATAATGACCCAAATAAGTAAATTTTTTTAAAACATGTTTTGATAGTTAAATATTTTTAAATATACCCTAATATGTTTCCATTTTATGTAACTCGTGGTATTTTTATGATCAGACACTGACTTCATTCAATGATTCATCAGATATTTAGCGACCTCCCTATCATAACAAAAAAAAATTGAAACACAAATTGAAACATATAATTTTAAGTTTATCTATAAAATATTGATTTAAGTGTCTCAAAAATTTATAATAAACCTCATGTGTGGTCGTTTTTTTTTGATATCCATGATTTGGATCTAAAAAATAAATATCTAGTGTATGCAAATTGAGTGTGATCAGCTTCCAATGCTTTTTTAAAAACAAAAAAAAAATAAGTAATGGAAAAATAAAAAAAATGTGATTAGATTTTATTTTTTTACCCCTACATTGTAGTCATCAAAAAGATTTTATCGTTTGTTATTTTTTATTCTCAAATTCACCGTATAGATCATTTTTTTATTCCTATCAATTTGATCCTTCTCAAAATAAGGTTCGTTTATAGAAATGATAGAGGGATTCATGAATCCATATAGTTCTTCCCACGGTATTGCCATTATATAGTTTTAATATAAACAGAAGTAAAAAATATGAATACTTATTGACATTAAGGAACATGTTATATCAACTTTTGGATAGACATAGAATGAAAATATACCTTATGTATGTATTCACAACTGATACCCCCAACCATTCAAACATAAGAATCTCATTTATAATCTCAGGGATAAATATGTTTGTCATGAATGTTCCAAATGAATCTTCATTATATGGAATGTAAGACAGATTTTCATATTAGAATTTGGTCTCTTTAGGATATTTAAATTATAATAACTATTTATCTAGAATTTTTGGGGAGAAGGTACTCCTAAAAGGTACTTTTTATTTCTTGGTCTATTCACTACATTGTCTTAATTCGACCTTATGTTTCCCCATCAGTTTGTCCATATATAATATCATACCTCACTTCATAAATTTTTTTCATCAATTTTTATAGGTTTTTCTTATGATTTTTTTAAATATGTACTCATATATCTTTATAAGATTATAGGACCATGATATTAATGTTCAAATAGCATAATTGACTATTGTAAAATCTGAATCATCAAGTGGAATAGGATACTCAACAGTAGGATCATAATCTACCTATATCCTCACTCTTATGTGATCTTTTGGTAGTTCATTATTCTGTATCTTGTCTCCTGGGATATTATACATCGTACCCCTCATAAAAAGGTGGTTCATGGGCATTGACAGATAAAAATCACATACAACTTTACCCTATATAATTCTTGTAGTATAAAGTTATTAGATGTTGTTTAAATCATATTTAAGAGAAAGAGTAATGAAAAAATTGATTAATTCAGATAAGTAATGTGGTTGAGTTGAATCACTAACCTCAAATCTAGTGGGTTCATTTGGTTCTTCTTCTGTGGATATTTGTTCCATCATTGGTTCTCTTCGATCATTTCTCATATGTTGGTCTTCCAAACCATACCGGACAATAATATCTAGAAAATAATTTATTTTTCCTTGCTATAATTTTATCATATTATATATATCTTCTTGTGGTTTTATATTCTCAAAATATTTTCAAGGAAAAACTCCAAAATATACTACTCTAACATGGCCATATTTTTTCAACAGCTTCAAATCTACTGAATGTGGTTATTATTATGGTACGGTCACCACCAATTTTTGTCTTTAAACTATGTAAAAACATATAAAATTAAATATATATATTTTTAAGAAATAATGTTATAAAGAATAACTAATTACTATAATTTATTACTTACAAATATTTCATATACTGGTTTTATTATTTTATTAACTATTTTACCCTCATTATTTATAGGAGCCTCATTCCATAGCACATGATATGTGATGGAATTGGATTTAGATTTTGATTCATCAATTTTTATATAAAAAAAGGAACATATGTTGTTTAATATCACATAAAAATTTTATTGTTGATTTAAAATAAATATCATTATCTTTTCTAGTGAACAATACCCCGTCCTTTCATTGTGATAGGTGTAAATTGGTTTTAAAGAAAGTTCTTTATTTTCATCAAAAAAAATGTTTCATAAATCGACATTTTTTAATCAAATTGGATAAAATAAATAATTTCAAATAATATATTATCAATTAAATTTCACCTAAAATAATTTCTCAATGTGATGAATAATGAAATCATTCCATGTTTCCTACTTTATAATGTATTCATAACACTAACTGGTGGGTGGGGCTTTTCTTTCCCCTCAGCATCCCAAACATATAACTTGATTAGAAGACTCTCGAAGAATCTATGGTATTTTCCAACATCCATTAAGAAAAATTTATTATGTAAATATTATAAAATAAATAAACTCTACAAGGAATAATTAAAATTAAATCAATGTTTTATTATATAATGTTTTAGTGAATTAGGGAAAGTATATCGTAACGTTGCCTTTGTATTTTCCCAAAGGGTTCCTTCATTATATGATGGAATTGGAACCATGAATTAATATCAATCAACACATTCATCATTGTTTTGAACCCAACATAACTAATGAACATTGACTTTTTAGGGTTAATAGTTTTGTTGTGTTGGTTCCATCCAACCTCAAATTTTATACCCTTACTTCTTGCCTTGATAATTTTATTCAATATTTTGATGTTTCACCATTCTTGTTTTTTTATCAACATTTTATTGATCCCCTAATAATTATGAAGTTTCAACATGTTGTTACATCATTATTATTTTTTTATCATATGCAGAATACATTTTTTGTCTTTAATTATTAGTCAAACATTTAATTTATATTATGTTAATATAGTAGAGAGAAAATAATATTATGACTAAAATCATAGTATATTAAAATCAAATATTATCCTTCTCATTGAACATTATTTTTTTTAAGGATGAAGGGATTCTAATCCTATATAGACAATCCAAATCCCCTCTTTTTGATCTCCCCTAACATACAAGACATTATCTACATTTGGACTAGAATGAACTTATTTTTATCTCTCAATGAAAGGGTCATCCTCGATTAAATTATCATTTGACTCTATAGTTAATTTATTCACCAAAAAAACAATCTACCAATTATTGTTTTTTTGTATATGATACATAAAATACATTCACTTATTATGATTCCATTATGAACGGCTCATACTTTTCCCCTTCTACAATGAAATTAGCCTTCAGGAAGCCTATTTATTAAATATTCACTACACTCCTATTATTAGCCCATTTTCAATAGAAAATCAAAACATGAAATTTTATATAAACTAACATGTATATTTGTTTGATAATGTCAAAATATGACTTATTTTTATATATTGTATTTTTATCCTTGGAACCAGATATGTGAATCACTTCCACTATAGGAATAACACCACTATTTTTTACCATACTGCAGTCATTATATTCTTTTTTATAGAATGTTTAAGAATTTATTACAAAACTACTGTAAGATATAACATTTAAATTTGATCCCCTGGCTATCCATTGAATTTAGTCGGCAATTGAATTCAAATTTTCAGATAACTTCTTATAAATTTGATCTCATAACCATCTTATAAACTATTGATTATGTGTATTTTATATCCATCCTTCATCACTTGATGGATTCAAATCCTTAATAATTTATATTTGGGCTTAAATGTATGGATCTACATCTTCACTAGTATGTAAAATATAAAGGATTTCTTTCTCCCATTCTGTGATGGCAATTATAAAAACATATCTTCTGAAAATCCCTTCACACATAAGGCATCCGCTGTGAAGAGACATTTGAAGACCAATGTCAATCAGTATAGAATGCAACATCGTCTTCAATAATATATTATTTTTCAAAATAATCTTGTAGATGAATTAAACTATTGAAACCCCTTTTCAAAATTTTTATGTACCATTCAATGGGTTACATCCATTTTTAATGGATATGACCACATAGCTCAACCTCTCTAACGAAGTATACTATTAGGTCGACCATTATATCAAAGAATAATGGTGGTAAGAACATCTCTAACTCACATAGTTCCACCATTTACCCCTCACTGGTGCTAAATCTTCCCCTATCCTCATGTAAATCATGTCCAACATATCCTTAATTCCATCATTAATTTTTCCTGGAACATTTAGTGACATTATAATAACACTATAAAATACATTCTTTATACATGCCTAACATCAAGAAACTATATGACGTACAAGAAATTCCAATATGGTAATTAAAAGAAAATTGATCTCTTTTACCAACATGATTTCTTAAGGTTCTTCAAAAAATTTTCTAAAAAACAGTTTCAATATCCTTTACTTTATCAAAAATGTGATCACTTTTTAGTGGAGACAGTGTTATAACTTGTTTGATATTCCCATTGAATGGTGTTTCCTAGTATTGGTATTTATGTCATTTATTTGATAATATATGATTCCAAAAAATGTATTCTTTGAGTAATGTTTCAACTAAATTGAGTATTTCTCTTTAAAAATGGTACACCCCAACATTCTTTTAACATTATATCTTGAAAATGTTCCATAAGTAGGAAATTCATTTATCATCCCATACAACATGGTACTCAATGTGAATTATTTACTTCTATGAGCATAATATATAGTAGCACCTATGTCCGACATAAATTTCATATCATGGATCAATGGATCCAAATATTAATCAATTTCATTACCAGGCATCTTTGGACCAAATATAAGTAAAGACAACATAATGTATTTACGTGTCATTCACAAAAAAGGTGGTAAGTTATAATTTACCAACATGATGAACTATGTACTATGATCATAACCCTATACACCAAACCGATTTATTGAATTTGTGTGTAGTACAAGCTGAAATTTTCTCAACTCATTTCAAAATTCAGGATACTCCTAATCAATTTTCATTCACTGAAGAGAATCTTCTAGATGATGTAGGTTCACATATTCAATTCTTGTATCTTTATGCCATGTAAATTGTTACACGGTTTCTATACATCCATATTGTCTTCTAAACCATGGAAATATATGAAATTACCATACATATTTTGAAGGACTTGATTCATTTTCTTTTAAGGATTAATGCCACACTTAAGGAATTTTATGAGTGATTCATGGTCCTTACAAAACAAAATGGAATGATTTAGAAAAGAATGTACATTTTTAGATATCATGACAAATGAATATATAAAATCATTCAGGGGACTAAGTAGTTCAGAAAATCTCGTATGGATTCATTCACTACCACCTTTCAAATTATATAACTTCAATGAAGCTTACAATTTTGTGTATTTTGTACAAATGATGTACAATGGTCTCATAGAATTCCTATTTAGCTTCTAAAAAAACTTTCTAAAATCAAAAAGGTCATCTGGAATTTCCATTTTCATTTCTTCGATGTGATCTCCATCATTATTTACACTAGTATTCATATCAAATGATCCATAAATCGTAGTATCATCTTAATCGGAGATAACCCTTAATTTTTCCCCATGTTTAGTCCAACATTTATATCTAGGACCTATTATTTAACAAATAAATTTTTTTCCAACTCTTCCAGACCATTTTTTCTTGAATTACAACAACATAAATACAAATAAAGGATTTTAGAAGGGTCATATTCATGCTCTACTACAAACTTGATAAACACTTTAACTCCATATTCAAACTATTTTTTCAAATGATTAGCATGAAATAATTTTCAATTAATATTCTTCTATTAGGATCCTAAAATATTAATTTTTTATAATAAATAAATAAATAAAATAATATATATAATCTCAAAGGTGAAATTAATAGATAATTCTAATAAGGGGAACCCAACATTTGATTAATTCAAATTATTTCAGATTTTTTTGAAGGAAATGATTAATTGAATTTATGAAAATTATTACTCTATTGTGGTAGGTGTTTTCCTATGAATTAATTTGAAATTATCATTGGTACTCAGTATGGGATGACTAATACTTAGAGTAATTCAAGAAACATAGGTTAATGCCTAGAAGATATAGGGGATAATTCTCAAGAAAAAAAATTAAATAATAACTATTTGGTAGATGAAACTGATGAGTATGATCTTTTTCTACTTAATAATTTTTAAATCACCACATCTTAATTTAAAATTTCAAATATCATGTCAAAACAACTTAAAATTTTCAAAATGCTATTTTTTAATTTTTAAAACCCTGCTTGAAACCAGTTTATTTTAAATTCTATATGAAAATCCACCAATTTTTTTCAAAATACATAATGGGATATAAAACCCATTTTCTATAAAAATTATAATAATTAAGTGTAAATTTTTAAATAATATTTAAAAACCATTAAAAATAAATTAAAATTTTAAAACCATTTCCATTGAAATATGTACACTGTGAAATGTTTACAAATTTATAGGTTCACTTTGAAATCACTTCATGAGTTTTAAAACTCCAAATCTATTTTAGTTAATTTTAAGGTAAAACCTTTTTTTCCATTTCAAACCCAAATTAAACTTTATACCTAATTTTCCTTTTTAAAAAATAAAATTTAAAATATGACTGAACAAAAATTCTATATAGGCCACCACCTAGTCTAAGAAAATAATGATTATTAAAAATATCAAAAACATTTTAAAAATCTGACATGAATAAAATATTTTTCATAAGACTGAAGAAAATTCTGGACTACTTGCCTAAATACCATGTCTCCCATAGGATTATTTAAAAATTCAATCAGAGGACAATTCATGTATCAAAAACAAGTCTCATTAAATATCACACAAGAAGCCACTAATCCAAACTTTCACATTCCATATACATTATTCAAGTATCAACATCAATAATTATTTACAAATATTCATGACATTTAAAAATATTTTCCAAAAGATCATGAGGTTTTAGATGGAGTCTGTGTATGATACCAGGCTTAGGTTTGATTTGAATTTGTCTAACTATGGGTTAAATTAGAGGTTCTATAGTACCTTAGGTGAGATAAGGATGGATGATTTGGTTTTTTCTCAAGAAACCAACCATGAAGTTACACCAAATTTTATGTTTTTACATTTATGTGCGTGTTAAAAGGATCATGGGATGATTTTGGTTGTTTACGAATTTTGACGGAATGATGAGATAACATGTTGATGGGTGAAACTGAGTATTTTCAGTGAAATTTTTCCATTGGAAGACCAAATAATGTTTTTTATGAGATTGGGTGGGTTGATACTGAAAAACATCACACATGTTGTTAACATTTTATATCTATGCATGGTTTATTGGGTAAATTCTATTAAATGTATTTAGTTATTTTAAATCATGAGTTTAAATGGTATGAATGTACTTAGTTAAGTATTCCATTTTATAACATAAGATCATAACATCATATGTGGGAAAATGTTGTTACAAAGACATACTTTTTGTTAACTAAGGATATCATTTATCAATTACCAAGAAAGTTAGTTTGAAATATATAGGGAGAATATGTTCTTATTCTTTTAAGAAAATTGAAACATGATATTTTTCTGACATTTATCTCTAAAAATGAGTAATATTTTAAATAGTAATTTATAAATCTTTATTAAACTATTTTTTTCCTTTTAAATGAAAAGATTCACTTGAAAATAATTTTCCTTGGACCATTACTTATTTATTAAAATAACATTTAAAAAAACCTTTTGGATTTATTTTTAAAGATATGGAACTAAGAAAGAAAACCCAGTATAAAAAAAATTAACAAAAATGAAATAAATAAAAAAAATCCAAATAAGAAACTAATGAATAGAAAATTTAAGCGATAAAATTAAATAAGGTTGATGATGAAAAATATTTATAAAATTGAAAGTGGGTACCAAAAAATATATATAATATCATATGTATAAGCCACAACACATGGGGATGAGCTCCGATCTATAGGTTCTAAAGGTAAATAACTCACTCATAGAATGCTTTTCTGTTATGTGACCAAAATAAGTAATTCAACCCAAGCCTCTCGAGGAAACTAAAAATGAACCCTAAATAATACCTTAATTAAGCTTAAGAAATACTCATCTATTTACCATCCTTTATATGGTCTCCTATATGAAAACTACAAAAAATCCACATATAAATCATCCATTCCATTAACAACAAAAACCAACAATTTGGAACACAATTGAAACCATGCCTCCTTCTAGAAAAGATTTCTTTTTTCTTGAGGCCATTTTTATAAAAAATATTGCAATCTCAAAATAGTTTTTAAATAAAAAAACATTTGAAAACCTCTATTTAAAAACCTATATAAGAAAACCAAATTTAATAAAAATGTTTAAATTTGAAAACTTCAATTTAAATTTTATAAACCTAAGCAATTACACACATACATATCTAAACATCTCTCAATACAAATATTCACAAATGTTCATGTGAATATGTGAAAGTTTCTAATATATAGATATATTTATATATATACCAATAAATATGTGAATAAGAATAGAACATGAAAATTTTAATCCATAACATTGGACATAAATAAATAACACAAGAAACAAAATAAAATAGAAGAGAACTTCTCAAACAAAATACCAAAATTAAACAATGTCATGCAATCATGTATTACCCAAATAGATTTCATAAATAGCCTCAAATATTTTTAAAACAACAAATTTCTTTATGAAAACCATCATAATTTTTTTATTAGAAAAAAATATAATTTATCCTTTCAATTTAGATAAAAACAAGGAAAAATTCATAAGAACCCAATTAGAAATCAGTAATAATTCCTTAAATACCATGAGAAACTAGAATATTTAACACCAATTAAACCCGAATTACAATTATGATTTTGGAGAAACTAATTTCAAACACCCAAGAATGTGAAACAAAATAGGGAATAGATAAATCATAAATAAACCTACCTAAGGATATTATAGATGATGTAAAACCTTCAGCAACAGTGGGTAGAACCCCTGAAGAAGAAGGGAAAGTAGTGATGGAAAATATATAGTCAAAATCACCTTTTTCGGAACCCAAACAAGCAATTTACCAGTGAGGAGGAGGAGAAAATAACATACCTTAGATTCAACCTTTGATTCACCCGAGAGAATGTAGTGATATTACAGAAGTTTTGATTCATTCGAACCTTGGATTCGTTTGAGCCTTGATTCATTCGAGCCTCGAATTTGAGCCTTGGATTCATTTGACACCTGATTTGATCCTCAGTTTGAGCCATGGATTTGAGGAAAGGAGCGCCAACATTAGGGGAGTTCCACAAAATCTTAATATAGCTTGATTGATTCAGTTGTGGTTAGGTTTCTTAAAATTGATTGGGCGGACTTTTATTAGCGCTTCTAAAAAACACTGATAAAAATACCTTTTATTGGCACTACATTAATAAGTGCTGATAAAATATAGCTTTATCTGCACTTTTTTAGTGCTAATAAAGAATTTATAAATACAATTATAAATAAAAAATTGTAAATATATTTTAAAAATTATATATTTATTTATTATAATTTATAATTTTTTAAATATTTAATTTATTATTTATAATTATATTTTATTAAATAATATTTGTTATTTAGAATTAGAATTACATAATTTTATAAATATAGTAAATATACATTATATATATAAATATATTTATAATTATTTATTTATATTTATTAATATATTTATATCATTATATATTTATATAATTATATATATTCAATAAATATATAGTAAATATACTCATTAGTTAAATATATTTATTATAATTCAATAATTATAAATGTATTTATACCCAATTATATATTTACATATTTATATATATCCATATATATTTAATAAATATATATAAATGTAAATATAAAAATAGAAAATATGTTTATTGTTTAAACATATTTATTAGGATTTTATAATTATTTCAATATATCATTAGTTATTTAAATTATATAAATACTTTTTAAAAAAAATTATATTCATATATTTTATTATTATATATATTTATGTAATTATATATATATAGTAAGTATATTAATTATTTAAATAAATATATTATAATTTTATAATTATTTAAATATATATAATTATGTATTTAAAATTATATAAATATTTTATAAAAATTAATATTTATTTAATTATACTTATAAATTTAAAAATACAGTAAATGTAAATTTATAGATATATTTATTTATAAATATTTATTTAAAAATATATTTTTAATATCATTAATGAATATATAATCTTAAATGCATGCATGTTAAAAATGAGTGAAATTGAATAATTGAAAATGAGTAAACATTGAAAATATTGAAAAAACCGAAATGTTTTTTTAATAAAATATAAATTATTAAAAATATATGTATATATATTGAAATAAAGATGAATACATATTAGAAATATTAATACATAGTAAATAAATATATAGAAACAAATAATAGAAAATTTTTAAATTCCCAAAAAATAATAAAAAATATTAAAATATTAAAAATGAATTAACACCTAACTATAATAATTTTAAAAATAAATAAATAAAATTTACAGATTAAAAACATTATTTATTAAATGTATTATGTTATAATGAAATTATAAAATGAATAAAAAACAATAAATTACATAAATATTAGGTGTATGTGTTTCTATTTCAGATTTCATTAATTATATTGATATTTGTGAGTCTACATTGCATATAAAAAATGAATTAATTATATATATATATATATATATATGTCTATGAAATCAAAGTAACATAGGTTTGATATATGTAAAATTGAAGAATCAAATGATATTTAATTATTTCCATTACTCGGTTAAATTAGTGATTCTTTTTAATTAATATTAATTTTTTATTGTAAGTCATTCTTCACTAAATATATGATTTATTTAATGTAAATCATAAATATTTTATGTTATATAAATCATATTTTAAGAATACTATATACATTCATATATATATATATATATATATATATATTTCTATATTAAATGTATTAGTGAATAATTATATATATAAACCATTAAAAATTAATAAAACATAAATTTGTTTTTATTTATTACATTTTATTAATTTTTTATATCTATATTTAATATATATGATTTAATACTATTTATAATTATTATATACATTATACTTATTCATTTTTATTAATACTTGTTTCATTAATAATTTTTTTAATAATTTTTTAATTTATTCATTTTTAATTGTTTTGTCTAATTATTAAAATTTATTAATTTTATATATCTATATTTAAAATTTAATATTTTTTAATATTTATAATCTATAAATATGTATGTTAACTTTATTCATTTTTATCAATAATTATTTAATTAATAAAATGTTTAGTATTTTCTTAATTTACTCATTTATAATGTTAATTTGTTTAATTATTTCATTTTATTAATTTTACATATCATTATTTTTAATATATACTACTTATTAATATTTATAATTTATATATATATGTATTTTAAATTTATTCATTTTTATCAATAAATATTTAATTAAGAATGTTTTTAATATATTTTTTAATTCACACATTAATTTTTTTTATTTTTTTTATTATTTCATTTTATTCGGGACCTTTATGAGTGTTAAAAAAGGGTTGAAAGAGGATACTCATTATCAGCGCTAAAAATAAAGTACTTATAAAGTGCACCCTTTATCAAAGCCCAAAATAAAGCACTGATAAAGCATACCTTTTATCAGTTATAAATAAAAGAATTGAGAAAGTACACCCTTTATCAGTGCTAAAAGACATTGATAAAGGGTACCATTTTTCATCACTTTTTTTACAGCTGATAAATGGAACCTTTTTCAACTCTTTTTGTGATCGCTGATATAGGCCATCAATGTTAATGGCCTATATTGTAGTAGTGCTTGGAAACATCTTGACTGGCCATGTGACACTACACAACCTGTACATAGGGTTACATTGAGTGTATAGTCACACAAGATTCTCAGTGTGTACGCATGGTACATGGCTCATCTACCAATGAATATATACATGGTATGTCCCTTAGGGTACCTGATGTGTCTAACCACATGGGGTCGAAGTTGTGTGCCTTCAACACATGAATATGTTGGATGGGAAGTGTCACATGGTGTGTGGTTCTGGCCAAAGGGAATTTGATATTTAACTCAGGTGAAATAATAGAAACAATGAGAACTACAATACATTGTGTGTATTCCTCGGGATATATGAATTGTAGTTGAGTTTTTCACAAAAAAAACAAAGCCTTTCATCATTTTGATTCAAGATCCTCCATTTCCATCATATTCATCATCATTATATTTTCCTGAATTAGTTGGAAATGAATTCTAGGGCCTCCTATCATTGATTCTCGACCTCCCATGGTCTGAAATTAGAACATCAATCTCCAATGGGGTAGCAGACCTACCTCCTGTCACTATATGAGTATCCCGATCCATGATTCCATCACCCACATACCAAAACAAACCTCTAACTATCCATAAAACTTCAATCTATATGTATTTCACACATCCCCCATGAATATGGGGTTTCAATCACACTCAAATCTGGATATAAAATGTCAAATCACTGACCTCGTGGGCTAACGACAAAGAACACGAAGAACGGTGGTGGGAAAATAATAAGAACAAGTTAAGATCATCATCATCCAGTGTGATCCCATCCAATGATGAATTTTTTTTAAAATCCAGTTGTAAGATCCCAGCCCTTTCTGGAGTCATCTCGGGTGCATTTTCAGGTACTTTTGAGGTTTTCTAGGTACCTTTGATTTGGAGTAGTGGATTGGGGTGCATTTGGGTGTTTTTTTAAGAAAATCTAATGAATAGTGGGTTGTGAAGGGTTTGCGCACGGACTAACAAATCAAGCAACTAAACCATTCCAACCATGAAAACCTAGAGAGAGAGGTCTGTGTGGTTTTCTCATGATTTGATAAACTATGAGACTAGACCATGCTAACCATGAAAACCTGTACAGAGAGGTCCGCATAGTTGGCGCATGGTTTTCCCTAATCGTGTGCCCCTGCCTAGGAAACCGTGTCTGTAGGAATAGTTATCCTAAAATCTATTTTAAAACCAACCAAACCCCCGAGACTCCTATATTTTGACATTGGCTCGAGCTTGACTAATTCTAGGTGATCATAGAGCCTTATAGAGGGATTCCAAGGTGATTTGAACATCATTCTTTGAGATCAAAATCCCAAATTGATGATTCGTTCTCTTCCTGGTAAGTGGATTTCATCATGTTGCTTCTCCCATTCATTCCTCTATCTTTCCTTGATCTTATCATGGAACATATCCACCATTTACATGGATCTAGACCAATAAGTTGAGATCTAGATCTAGGATTGTGGATCTAGATCTATATTTTCAAGATCTTGATACCTTTGATCTTAATTTTTCTTTAGGGATTTAGATCTGGAGCTTGATTGAAAATATTTTACCGCTTCGATTTTGGGGATTTATGTTGAGCTAACATTCGTCATTAAATCAAAGTAGGTGGTCTAAATCAAACTCCCATAGTTTTTTATTTGATATGTTAATGTGAGTTTATGGATTTTCGATCTTCCCTTGATAAATGACTTCCTAAATTATAGTATTTAGGAATGTGGAATTGACTTGTGATTGCCTTGGTGATTAATTGATAATTGAATCATGGAACAAACAAAGGGGGTTTCCCAAATAGATATTTATTTTAGAGATTGGTTATGGTTTGAGATATTTTAATTAAGATATCAAATTGATTTTATTAAGATAATTAATTGGGGGAAATTACTTAAGAAATGATGTTTGGCTATGTAAGATAATTAGTTGTGAGAATTAATTATACACCATGATGTTGATCAAAGATAATTAATTTTGAGAATTAATTATAACAAGTTGAGATTTTACATAGATAATTAATTGTGAAGAATTAATTATGGAATTAGAATCGTGTTGATTGATTAATTAATTGATTAATTAATTAATGGGTTATGTTCTTAGTTAATTTTTTAGTTAACTAATGTCCTTTGAAATGTTTAACTAATTGTTAGATTAGTAATGGAATTGTGTGGATAATTATTTTAAATTAAATAATGATTAAATGGATGATATTTTTTTGGAGCTAGACATGGCGTTCTAGACCGATTGGAAGTTGGGACATGAACATGGTGTTCCTCCCCAATAGTTATCCAACCTTGAGATGTTGGGGTGCTAGGCATGACGGCCTACGCCAAATGAGATACTGAGTGTTAGGGATATAGACACACACTCAATGATCTTTAGGGTTATTTACAAGATATTCAACACCAAATTGATGATATTAATGAATGATGATTCAAATGGAAGACATGAATTTAAACTGGTCCTAATGTGATGATTAAAGATTAAATGAAAATGGGATAACTGGTTAATTATGCATTGTATTTATTAATTCATAAAACTGCAAACAATATATTTTGACTGGAATTGTTTTAGACACTATTGGTGGTGGCCTACTGAGTTGTGCTAACACCCTATTCGGGCCTCCTAACTAACACCTGAGGATACTTTTTTGTTGTAGGATAGGATAAGGGTAAGGCCCTGGGATAGTTTTTTTTGGGATTGGATCATGGGAGAGGGAACAAGACGTGGTTCAGGACCCACTTGGGAGTTTTTGTGTCTTTACTTTTAGTTTCATTGTAGAAATCCGACATTATCATTATAATAGAATGTTTTAACTTTTAGTTGAGTATTTTATTTTATGGTTTTAAATGTCATATGAAATGGTATTTTTCTGGTTGTTTATACGTTTCTACACTTGGTTTTTGTTGTTTTCCTCTATTGGTGTTTTATTCTGATAAAAGTGTGTATAGTCTCCCCAATACAGACTTACCATACCCGTGCTTCTATTTTCCACTCTCTGGCATATGAGGAGGCATGCTTGAGGGCATGTGGCCAACCGGCCTAGGGCACCGTTTGGTGGCAGCCGGGTCGGGACATCACAAATTGGTATCAGATGGGTTTTCTTTTCTTTATTATTCTTTTTTCCTACTATTTTGGGAAAGGTATATAGGATACATGGAATAGTTGAGGCTTGGTAATGAGATCATGCATGGGTGTTTCAAACCCTTGTACAGTGGAAAATATGTGTACTCAGGGTGGGATTGTTATGATTGTTGTTTATTATTACAATTAGATATTATTTCACCTTGGGTGATTTGCTTGTGGTGTGATGTGGTGTTTGTTTTGATAGTTGTTGAATTTTTATTTGTGGCCTAAATAGGCATGATACTTGAGTCTTCATGCATCTTTCTAGACACTCTAGGTTATTGTGACATGCATCATTCTAGGAACTCATAGGAAAATGGGTTATGGGTAAGTTATTGAACTTGAACTATTTTTCCTTATTGAGTGATTGAAATAATGATGCAAAATGAGAATAAATGGATGTCTAATGAGAACCTATTTTGATTAAATGAGTATGATTAATTAATTAATTATTGAATTAATTAATTTGAGATAATGTGATTAATTGATGGTAGAATTAATTAATGAAAATGAATGTACCCTTATTAACCAAGACGTAGGAGTATAATGGTTAAGAAGAGTGATAAAGCCTCAGTGTTTCCCGTGTGGTTAGAAAAGGAAGAAAGGACATGTTTAAAAATGTTGTTTTAGTTTACTACCTTACAAAAATGTTATAAGGTTACATTATGAGACCTAATATGTGTGTTTTTATTTTTAGAGTTATGCCTCTGACATTTGTTGATGGATATAGAAAGGGGTATGGCCCAAAATAAACTTCCAGATAGGGAACTTCAGGCTCCATTGGTGCAAGATAAGGAGGAAGGAGAATAGTTCCATGAGAACTTTGCTCGTTTCATGCAATTCATGGATAGAGACCCAGTTCGGGTTTTGAAAATCATGTATGAGTTGACAAGGCAGTTTCAGCTACAACACCCTCGTACTTTTACTAGAGAGGGTGGACCTAAGGGAGCTGAATTCTAGATTGAATACATAGAGATGGTACTTGACCATTTGGAGACTTTGGATTATAGGAAGGTCAGGTTGGCTACTTATATGCTATGGGGTTCATGGAAGTGCTGGTGGGATATTCATGTATGATATGGACAGACTGATGAGATGTTATGGAAGGACTATTTAGACAAGTTCTTGGATAACTTCTATCCAGATACGCTGAGATAATAGAAGGCTTCAGAGTTTACGCATCTCACACAAGGAGGCATGTCTATAATGGATTATGTTGAATGTTTCATAGATTTACAGAGTTTTTCTCCATCTTTGGTGGAAAGTGAGGCTTCTTCATGAAAATCATTTTAGGATGGACTTAGGTGTGAGATTAAGTCCCAGGTAAATATCTTTAGGCTGAATAAATTCTTAGAGGTGGTTAATCAGGCTCTCATTTCATAGGGTAACCTGAAGAAGGATTCCAGTAATAGACAGGTGGTTGTCACTAGATTATTAGTGAGTGTGCCTTCTGAGAGAAGGAAGAACCATTATGGTAAACTTAGTCCGGATAGTGGAAAGAAAGGTGGACATCCAGAAGGAATAGTTTCACTGTATCTTACTCATGTGCTTTTCAAACAGTGTGGTGGGTAGGGACATTATCATACACATTGTCCTAGACCACTAATGGAGTGCCTATTTTGTGGGAATATGGGGAACCTATAGAAGTTCTACAGGAAGTAGGTGTAGGCTGGTACTGAGGGAGCATCTTCTTAGAGTTAGACTGTGGGAAGGGGGTCCTCTACACCATATAAGTCTAGCAACTAGAACTCTATGGGAAGAGGCGGTTGAGGTAGTGGACATGGAACTTCTAGGTATGAGTGTCTATATCATCATAGTGGTGTTATTCAAGATATTCAGACGACACCATAGGTAAGGGGGAAAGGATAGTTACATGCAGTGCATCCTACACTTTTGGAGAGCAATGTTGGTCTATTAATAGTAAGTGGTACTATTCTAGTTGCTTCTACATTAGTTGCTTCCTTGTTTGATATCGGTTCCTCTCATTCCATTATATCTGAAAATCTTGTTGATGGTTTGATCTTAGAGTTAGAGTCCGTAAGCGGGGTGATGGATATCGATACACCCTTGGGAAACGGTCTATGGATATCTATTTATGCAAGGAATGTTCTCTAGATATCAGAGAGTATTTTTTTTCCTTTGGAAAATCAATGTCCTTGATATAACAGGCTTCAACCTAATTATGGGTATGGACTAACTAGTCACATACTAAGCCTATATAGATTGTTACCACAACATAGTGACCTTGGTATCTCTTAAGGGTGACCAGTATATTCATCGTGGAGAATGGGATATTAATAAAGGCCGAGCTGTGACAATTACTCATCGACTGAGAGAGATCATATTCTAAGTTTCTAGTCTCTTGCTGGATTATGGGAGTAGTAGTCAATACATCCTCCCACAAGTAGTATAACTAGTTCATGATGTCTTTCCTAAATACTTTCCAAGTTTTCCACCAGAGAGAGATGGGGAATTCACTATTGAGCTCATGTTGGGGGCAGAGTCGATATCTACTCCACATTATAAAATAGAACCGACTCAACTTCAAGAGCTCAAAATTCATTTGGAGGAGCCGGGGGATATAGGGTTTATCTATCCAAGTATGTCTCCTTGGGGATCACCTATGTTGTTTACAAATAAGGCCGATGGGAGTTTAAGCTTGTTTGTTGATTACCGGAAGTTGAATAAAATGACTGTGAGGAACCGATATCCTCTTTTGTGCATCAATGATCTATTTGACCAGATGAAGGGGGCTTGTGTGTTCTCCAAGATTGATTTGAGATTAGGGTATCATCAAGTGAGACTTCAGACCTCTGATATACCAATATCTTCTTTGAGAAGTAGGTATTTCCATTATAAGTTTTTTTAATGTCGTTTGGGTTGAAAAATTCTCTATTAGTATTTATGGCCTTGATGAACATGATCTTTCATCCATACTTAGATCAGTTTTTTATGGTGTTTGTGGAGGACATATTTGTGTACTCTAAGACTCAATAAATCATTCCAAACATCTTGACATCATCATGGGTAAACTGAGAGAGCATAGGTTATATTCCAATCTATCTAAATGTCAATTTTGGATTGAAAGGGTACACTTTTTGGGGCATATCATCTCAGAAGAAGGTGTGGTAGTAGACTCGAAAAAAGTGTAGGCAATGATTTACTGGGAGCATCCCAAGAATTTTTTAATATCCAATTTTTTTTGTGATTATCTAGTTATTACAAGAGGTTCATCGAGGAAATTTCCCATTTGGATGCATTGCTTTCAGGTTTTACAAATATAGGGATAACATTTTATTGGAAAGAAGTAGGTGAGAATGCTTTTCATAAGATGAAGAATTGCTTGACAGCGACGCCAATTTTGATCTTACCTGAGTCAGTTGAGGATTACATGGTGTATTTGTGAAACTTCTAGGATCAGACTCGAAATTGTGTTGATGTAAGGGGATCGAGTCGTTGCTTATGGATCTCAGCAACTGAGTCCACATGAACAGAATTAATCTATGCATGACCTTGAGTTTGTAGTAGTGGTTTATGCTCTTAAGTGTTCGAGACACTATCTTGTGGGTGAAAAGTTTATAGATTTTATGGATCACAAAATCTTTAAGTATATCTTTTCATAGTGCGGTCTGAATCTTCGGTAGAAAAGATGGGTAGAGTACATGCAGTCCTTTTATTTTGAACTAGCATATACACATGAAAAGGGGAATATTGTGGCTAATTCCTTGAGCAGTAAAACTTGGATTCAGTTGGTGTATGAGTCGAGTGTAAATTAGAAGATGATGACCTTTCTGGTGGAAATGCATGAGGAAGTTCAGGAGAGTCGAGAGATGATGAATCTGGCTTATATTACAGTGGAGTATACACTCTTGAGACGGATCAGGGATAGGTAGTATGAGGATCCAGGGTGTTAATCTTTAAGGTAATCCTTGAAGTTGGGGAGACACCTTCATACTAGATAATATATGAGGATGAGATCATCTATATGAATAATCAGATTGTTGTACCTACGAGTATGTGAGAGGAACTCATGCGATAATTTATTGCCTCAAAGTGGGTGGTACATCCTGGGGTGAAAAAATGTACAGTGACCAATGATGACAGTTTTGGTGTCCAGGAATGAAGAAGGATATAACAGGATTCGTAACAAGATGTTTCACCTGTCAGTAGGTGAAGGTAGAGCATCAACGACCCGGTGGCCTATTGCAGCCATTGTGTATTCTGAAATGGATGACGTGACTATGGATTTTGTGGTAGGACTTCCAAAGGCAGTTAGGAATAATGATTCTATTTTGTTCATTGTGGATCGACTAACCAAGGTAGCACATTTCTTGCCTATCAAGGAAACCATTATAGTAGAATAATTGGGAGAGCTATATATATGAGAGATAGTTTGTTTTCATGGGGTTCCATGGACTATAGTTTCAAATCATGATTCAATATTTACTTAATGCTTTTGGAAGGGCTTACAAAAGGATCTTGGTACACAGGTTTTGCTAATTAAGGACTTCCACCCACATACAGATGGGAAGTAGGAGCATACCATACAGGTGTTAGACAATATGTTGAGAGCATGTGTGCTTGACTTTGGTGGTTCTTGGAATAAGCACTTGGATTTAGTGTAGTTTTCATATATCAACATTTATCAAGTAACTATACAGATGGTACCATATGAGGCACTTTATGGTAAACCTTGTAGATCAAAACTATGGTGGTTAGAGGCAGGTGAGTCAAAGTTGTTGGGATCGAGACTCGTTTATGAGACATCAGATTTGGTACAGTTGATTTGGAAACATATGGCTATGGATTAGAGTAGGAAGAAGTTTTATGATGATATATGGAGATGACTCCTAAAGTTTATCGAGGGTGATTTTGTATTCCCTTGGGTGTCTCCTAGATTGGATCACCGCAGGATATTGAGGTAGGTCAAGTTAGTGCCCAGGCTTGTAAGATCGTTTGAGCTGCTAGAGAGAATCAGGCCAGTGGCATACCAATAAGCCCTTCTATAGAAATTCAGTGCTATGAATGATGTTTTTCATGTGTCACAACTACAGTAGTATCATCCTAACCCTTCTCAAGTGATTGATATAGAATAAGATGACCTTCAGATTGATTCGTCCTTTGAGGAGCATCTAATACGTGTGTTGGGTTGTAGTGATAATGTGTTGTGGGGACATATTGTTCTGTTAGTTCATGTGTTAGGGAAAGATATAAGTGTTCAAGAGGAAACTTGGGAATGGGAAGCAGACATGAGGTCTCAATGGTCCAATCTTTTTGTCTTTGAATCTGAGAGAATTTTTCGAGGGAAACTCGAGGATGATTTGTTATAAGGTGGGGAGATTGTAATATATTGGCCTTTTCTGGAGTCATCCCGGGCATGTTGTCAGGTAATTTTGAGCTTTTTAAGTACCTTGTTTTTTATAATAGTGTCTTGGGGTGATTTTGGGTGATTTTTTTAAGAAAATCTAATGGAAAGTGGAATGTTCACAGTTTTTGCACGGTCTGAAAAACCATGTGACTAAATTGTGCCAACCATGAAAATGTGGAAAATGAGGTTCACAAAGTTTGTGCGTGAGTTCACAAACCATGTGACTAAACTATTCTAACCATGAAAACCTAGATAGATGGGTCCACACGGTTTGTTCATGGTTTTCCAGAACCGTGTTCCCCTATCTAGGAATCCATGCGTGCGGGATTAATTATCTGAAAATTGATTTTAAAACCACCTGAACCCCTGAGACTCCCATATTTCAACCTTGGCTCAGGTTTGAAAAATTATAGGTGATCCCGTATCCTTTCAGAGTGATTCCAAGGTAATTTAAACATCATTCTTTGAGATTTAATATCGGTATTAAAGATCCACACTCTTCCCGGTAAGGGAATTTCATCATGTTTCTTCTCATGTTCATTCCTCTATCCTTCCTTGATCTTTACACGGAATATCTCCACCATTTCCATGAAACTAAACCTATGAGTTGAGATCTAGATCTAGGATTGTTCATCTAGATCATGATTTGAAAGATCTCTATGCCTTTGATCTTAATTTTGGTTTAGGGATTTAGATCCAAAGCTTGATCGACAATGTTGTGCCTCTCGGATATTGGGGATTTCTGTTGGGATAACAACCATCAATAAACCTAGGTAGATAGTCTAAATCGAACTCCCATATTCGTGGATTTGATATGTAAATGTGAGTTTATGTATTTTCTAGCTTCCCTTGATAATTGACTTCCTAAATTGGAGTAATTAGGAATGTGGAATTGACTTTTGATTTCCTTGGTGATTAATTGATAATTGAATCACATAACAAATGAAGGAGGGTTTCCCAAATAGATATTTATTTTGAAGATTGGTTATGGTTTGAGATATTTTAATTGAGATATCAAATTTATTATTTTAAGATAATTAATTAGGGGAAATTAATTGGGGAATGATGTTTGTCTATGTAAGATAATTAATTGTGAGAATTAATTATATTCCATGATGTTGATGAAATATAATTTATTGTGAGAATTAATTATGAAAAGTTGATATTTGATATGGATAATTAACTGTGAATAATTAATTATGCAATGAGAATTGGGTTTATTGATTAATTAATTGATGAATTAATTAATGGGTTATGTGGTTAGTTAATTATTTAGTTAACTAATGGCCTTTTAAATATTTAAATAATCATTGGATTAGTAATGGAATGATGTGGCTAATTATTGTAAATTAAAGAATTATTAAATGGAAGAGATTTTTGTGGTTCTTGACATGGAGTTCTAGCCGATTAGAAGTTGGTACTTGGATATGGAGTTCTTCCCCAATAGTTATCCAAACATGAGAATTTGGGGTGCTAGGCATGACGACCTACACCGAATGAGATATGGAGTGTTATGAATGGAGACCTACACTCAATGATATTTAGGGTGCTTGACATGATGTTCAAAACAAAATAAATGATAATAAGGAATGATTATTCAAATGGAATACATGAATTGAAACTAGGACTAATGTGATGATTACAGATTAAATGAAAATTTGATAACTGTTTAATTATGCATTGTATTTATTATTTCATAAAACTGCATACACTATCCTTTGACTAGACTTTTTTTAGACATCGTTGGTGGTTGCATGCTGAGTTTTTCTCACACCCTATTCGGTCCACCTGATCGACACCCGAGTAAAATTTTTCATTATAGGACAAGATAAAGGAAAGGCCCTGGGATAGGTTATGGTTTGGTATTGAAGCATAGGAGAGGGAACCAGACGTGGTTCGGGACCCTCTTGGGAGACATTGTGTCTTTACATTTAATTGCATTGTGGACACTTGAAATTTTCATTGTCATAGCATGTTCTTCCTTTTAGTTGAGTATTGTATTTTCTTATTTTGAATATCAGATGACATGGTATTATTATGGTTATTTATACCCTTCTGCACTTGGTTGTTTTTTTTACTTCCATTGGTGTGTTAGTCTGATAAAAGAGGGTATAGTCTCTACAAGACTAAATTTCTAGACCATCACTGCTTGTCAAAACCCTTTGGCGTACGGGGAGGTGTGCTTGAAGGCATGTGGCCAACTGGATCAGGGCATTGTTTAGTGGCACCTAGGTCGGGACGTCACACCTATGGTTTGAAATATAGGTGCAAAGAAGATAAATAATTTTGTTCAAGAACATTGAATAAAATTAGACTCATGTAACAAATGCATATTACAGAGAAATAAAAATATAAAAAATACACTATTGTAAAAGAAATCAAAGGTAGAAAATCAAAAATATAATGTTCCCTACCTCAAGAAAAAAATTCACTTGTGAATAACGTATCTCTAGTGATGGAATTGAATATCGCATTGTGTTCATCATTCATCTCACGATGATCCTTGAACATCATTGATGATCCATTTCTCAAGTTTTCAATACCAACGAAGTGCTCATACTCCTCTCTAACCTCCCAAGGTAATGTTGATAACCCTAGGGATTTTTCATAATGATAAATAAATATATAGGTATTATGGTTTTTGGGAATTTAATTAAATAAATTTATTAATTACTTAATGCACTCACCAACAATTTCCTTCAATAGAATTCCTGATGCCGACCAACATAATATCATGCCTGGGAACCCATATTTTGAAAAAAAACCATGGTATTTTATTTCCCATTTGATGTTTCAATTAATAGAAAAACTAGTTATTTTGAAAATATGGGTGTGTGTTCTTTAATTTATATTAATATTTTTAATATTATAAATCTGGGATCCTACGACTCCCAAACAATATCTCCAACTTTGAGGGAAAATTAAAGGTTATATATAAAAATATTAAAAGGATAAAACCATAAAAACTATGGTTATTTCATTTTTAAAATATTTTTATATTTTACCTCTTGATGTCTCATTTTTACCTCATTATGACTTTTACCATAGTGACTAATTATTACATTTTTAGCTTATTTTATGGAATGAAGTTAAATTAACCTTATAACATAATTTAGAATTGAAGATTCCAAATTTTAAGTTCATTTTACTTGTTTAAATTTCTAAAATTAAAAAGAGTTAATATAATAACACATAATGTAGAAACACAATTTTTTTTAAAATATACATTTTAATAATAAAAGGAATTTATTATTATTTAATTATAATAAAAAAATATAAATTAGTTTTAATTTATATATATATATATATATTTTAAATGTATTTCATAAATTAAATATTCAAAAGTGATTAATTTAGTTTATGAAGATAAAAATACATAACATATAGAAAAAGTAATAATTCTTCAAAAAATTGGCCTATTAAAACTAAATTCTTTTAGTCACAGCCCATTGATTTTTTATATTTTAACAATTACATTTATTTAATTATTGGGTATTAGAAAACATAAACAAACTATTAAAAAATATATAAAAAATAAATCATTTTGAATATCATTTTATTTAATTGAGGTTTTACTTTTCTTTTATTTTTCGTATTGATATTTTAATTTTTATTCTCATAATATACTTAATATTTTTCTATAATTATATCATATATAATATTTCATTTTAGTTATGTGTTTTTTATGATAAAATCTATTCATTAAACGTTTTATTGAAATCAAAAAATATACTAGAATATATGGATTTACATATTAAACCCTTAAATAATTTGCATACTCAAAATTTTAATTTCTCTCACTGATGAAAATAAAAGAGAGTATTCCTATTATAGGAATTACCCATGATATAACAATATATTCAAACCCATCATACTAGTTTGTAATGTGATTTTGAATCATAAAAATCATATCACTCAGGAGTGTCAGAGTAGGTGCAAAATTAATCTATTTTTTTGTGCACTGAGTGAAGATTGAGTTAATACCAAACCAATATTTTTTAGGTTAATTACACCCAATATGAATTTTATCTCAAGGAAAAATAAATTTTTTGTATGTGTGTTTCTATTTTACTTGTAAGAAACCACACTCCATTCACTTTAACAAAATTTTATTATTTTTTAACCATTTTTATATTTATCCTTAGAGTTTTCACAAATGTATTCTAGTGCTAATTCAAAATAATAGTTAAACAAACATCATTTATACTATATCATAATCCTAAAATTCATGGAAACCCATGCTCCAAGAAATAAATATTAATCTTTATCCCCATAAAATATTCTTTTTATACTAGCCAATATATACCTTAATCTTGTATACTCCAAAAAATATATATTAAAATTTGACCAAAATAACTGGATTTCCCTTGAGATCAAGTCACACACCAACCCTAATGGATACCTATACCTAATTCATGTATTGATCCTAAAACCCAACAAATATATCCCAAAATATCATTAATTGCTTTAAATTTTATCACATAAGACATCAAAATGGGTATTCTTTCAATTAAACTGATGATCACCATAAACATATTATCCCATGATGGTATCTAAAAATTTAAAATTACCCTCAATAGATAGCATCCTAATATTTAAAGTTATCTAAAACCAAATTAGATACCAATTATAATACCCCAAGCCCACATTCCAAGATCTGGTGCTTAAAAAAAATTCTTTACATACTGAATTTGAAACCAAACTAAAGAAACCAAAAAATAGACTTTCATTATCACAATATCAACAAAATGTATCGATTCACTTGCGAATACAATACCATATTGGTTTTGAGTTTTTGAGAATTTTGAAATCCCTTTAACAATATAAACCCATATCATTCCCATCCAATGGTCATTTTTTCAATTTAACTTAGGATTCCTTTTTTAATAATAATTCTAAAACATATCCAACAAAATTCTCCACACATGATACTATCTAGACATACCATACTTAATATTATTAATTTAAACTTATAGAAAAATAAAAAATAATAATTGTGATTCCAAACACTTATTAAGGGGTATCATACAATAGAATATGTCATGGACTGAATAAGGAATGAAAAATATGGTATGTATAAATAATAATAATAAAATTCTATATAACTAATAATATGATAATGGAATGTATACATGGATAATAGTAATTGATTTCATAGTGAGGGAATGGATAATATCATACATCATACACATATATCCAAGGCCTGAAGTCAAGATATTATATATAAATGGGTATGGTTTACACCAAATACCCAATATAGTTTATCTCATGAGACCTATTGATCCATAGAGGGTTATATAATTCTGGGACCTACCTATCACTAACTAAGTCCAATGAATTCGCAAAATTAAGGTATAAATAATCAATATAATAAATAACCCATGAGAATTAGTAATCAATAATAATTCGTATTGAAATAAAAATTATTTGAAATTTCAATATTTCCACATTCTATAAATAGAATAGATTTCATATCAATAATTATTTAAACTAATGTATTATAGTGTAATGGTTATATGGTTAAGCCAATTCTATAAAACATAATATATAAATATTGTATGTGATATAGAATATATCCATGAAATTTAAAAAATATTGACATGTAGGAGAAAATGAAGTTAATAGAGAGATTAAGAGAGATATAGAACATAATCCTTATAAAAAATGTGAAGATAATACAAGGTAAATAACTCTAAAGTAGATATTTATTTTATATTTTGATTGGAAAGTGAATGTTAAATTATAAAAAAATCATAAATCCTTTTCCATCTGGTTGTAAAAAAAATTCGAAGTCACTTTCCAATGTCTACATTAATGGGTGAAAAGGAGTAATTTAAATCCTTAACTTCTAAAATAATTTAAAATATATGGGACTTTAAAATAAATGATGTTAACTTTGGGAAACATGGAGTGGAAGATAAAAATATATATAAGTGGAATGAAATCCATTTATTTATTCCTCTAAAATGTTAAAGTTTATTTTTATAATGAAAAATTAAAATAATTATGATAATAGGATTTTAATTAAAAAACCACAAAAACATGAATATGAATACTCTTTAAGAAATATGGTTAAAATATAAAAAGGTTCTATATGGTAAATTTTATAAATGAATATTCTTTTCAAACATTTATAAAGAATGTAAAAAAATGACCCATGTGAAAAATGATTAAAATATTCATTTAAAAAAATGAAGAGATTATTTAAAATGACCAAAAAATCATTAATGTATAAAGAAAAATTGTATTAATGAAATATCAATAATATTTACATGGTTAAGAAAGATTCATGACTATAAAAATAGATATAATCAAGTACACATAAAATAAATTGTTTATTAAAATGTGAATAAAAGATAGATAAGTAGTCAAGAACACTTGTATACCCTAGAAAAAATAGGGAATGTAATATAATATAATCATAGGGTGGGTTAAAGAAAAATTATAAGGATATATTTCAATAATAAAGGTTATGACTTAATTAAAATAAATTAAGTGAATATCAACCCATATGACTTAAGTAATGTATGAATCGAATGACAAGGGATAGGTAGATACTAAATAAAAGTGAAAATACCAAAAATAACAAATTATTTTAGATATAAGAATTTAATAGTTTAGTATTTATACTATATAAATGTAAATTGGTGCATAAAAAGAAACATGTATCAAGGAATTAAAATTGATGCCAAGAACCCATACTTCAAGAAATGACTCATTTGGAATGTGTGTCTAAACTCCATAATAACCGAATTATGTTTATTATTCTCATATATTTAATTTTTTAACATTTATTTATAATCATATATAAGTCATTTATTGTACTTTTTTCTCTCATTGACCACTTGGGGTTGTTATATCAATTCCTCCAAAACTGTTTAGGTGGGTTTAATATGGTGAAAATATTTATAAAATAGTTTATTTATCTCTATAATTTTAGATATATTTGTTATTTATTATCCCTGTAACACAAAATTGTAGTATTTTACTAGGTTTTGAAAAAATATATTCAAATAAAGAAAAGTGTCTCGATATGTTCATTTTGGACAGTTGAATTTATAATTACCAATTATTATTAATATTATAAACACAATAACTAATTTATATTTCAATATTCATAATAATTTCATAAATATAATATTTATTAATTAAATACACATTTAGTTCTATCTATGAATGGTGGTGGTGAAATATTAATTCACAGAGGTTGTAGTCTGCACATAACATAGGTGGTGATATCAATTTCAAATTGATGGGAGAGAGGTAGATAATGGTTATTAAATCAACATATTAATATTTCATTTTACTAATGATACTTGTATAGGTATATTATTATGGGTATAATATATTCAAAGTATTTTTATGAATAAATTATCATGAATTAACTTTTTTTAAATTATTATATATTCCTTGGATGTCCTCCTTTAGACTACTCCTTGATCCTTATTAGATTGGCCTTTTGTGATACCAAAAACTATAAGATGTGGTAAATAAGATCGGGGAACGGTTTTGGACAATTTTGGTTGAGATGAAAGGTTCAGGTTCTAGGAGAAGTGTGGTGTTAAACATTTTCATTTATTGGTGAGAATGGTGTAATTTTAGTAAATATTATTTTCATAATAAAAAAAAGATACATTATTTAGGGAAATTGGATCCAAAATTGATAATTATGGAAGAAAATATAATTTATGTTGATTAAATCCCTCACCCACCCATTTATATTGAAATATTTATGATATTTTGAGACGTTACATCTTGATTTAACATGGTTAACTCATTTTAAACTCTACTGGGGTGACTAATGTTTACCATGGTAAATTGTTTAGGACCAAAAATGAAATTTATCTTATTAAAAAATTTGTAAATTATGATTTCAAATATTAAATCCATTTTATATTATACAATTTATAATTTTGATGAAGATTAATTTTAATATAGTAATACATGACAGAAAAATAATATTTATACAACATTATTTTTAAAGAATAATGTGATGTTATTCTTATTTTTTTCCAATTAAAAATAAATAAATGAGTTTTAATTTGTTTATATATGTATAAATATTATCAATAAATTTTATTAAATTCATTATTTAAAATTTATGAATTTTTTTCATTAAGATAAAAATACATAACATGTAGAAAAAAATATTCTTTGGAAAATAGACCACTTAAAACTAAATGATTTTCGTCACATCCCATTCATTATTTATCCTTTAAAATTTACATTTTATAAATTCATTGGTATTAAAAAAATAAAGTTATTCTTTAAAATAATAATAAAATGTAAAATAAATCAGTTTTACTATATTTTAATTTATATGAGGTTTTACTTTTCTTGTAATTTTCTAATGATATTACACATTTTATTATCATAATGTGTAAATTTTTATTTTTCATTGTAAAATATATACACTATTTATTATAGTTTAGAGTGTTTTATGATACAAGATATTCAATATATTATTTATTTAAAGTAAAATACATACTATAATCTCAAGTTGTTACATGATATTCTTATCTCTATACTACCAGAGTTCCTAAATAGAAAGAGGGATCTCCATAAGCCTAGATCCTTCAAAACCTAGGCACTGATGTTATATTTAAGAACTGGGCAAGATTAATCTAACATGTAACCTAAAACAGCTCACCACTAGGCCTGAAAGGTTTTTCCAGCCCCTAGTGGGAGGAAAATAGTTCCTAATTATCAAGAATACACACTAGGGGATGATTTCTCCCACAAATGAAAAAAATTAATATGTTGTGGAAAAGTGCTCTAGAATCTGGCATGGTTCATCCATAAATTAGACTACCATGAAAATAAAATAAATAGTTTTTAAAATATGGATCATGATAGAAAAGTTTTAAACAAAAAATACATCTAATGATACATAATCAATAAAAGAGATTATTATAATCCTTTAATCCTAATAAAAAAATATAATAAAAAAATTAATAGTAAAAAAAGAGGAAATACATCACATAAAATAAAACATTAAATACTAAAAATAAATGTAAAAAAATATCGATTATAGGATACAATAATGATCCAAATAAATGGGACCATAAATCTTACCAAAACCATTATATGACGCATAGTTCCCCACCATATTCCAACACATCCATCAATGGAAAACATTAATGATATCAAAACTAACATAACAACTTACGAACATATATAAAATCCTGAGAGCTTCACAGACACACACACACACACACGAGTGTGTCTGTAAGGTGTGAGATAAAAATTCACAATTGGATAACAACAAAGTTTCTATGAAATCCCTTTCATAAAAAAATGATTATTTTTATTTTGAATATAATTTATGAAATAGGATTTTTTACAAGAATTGGGCCAATGGGACACAAATTTGGTCTTTAGGTCCATAACGACTTACTACCACCATAGGGCTTCAAGCTATAGGGGATTAAAGAAACTACAGAGTATCAGGTGATGTAAAGTGACTAATAAATTGATGTAGAACATTTGTTAGGAATAGTAGCTTAGCTCCATGTAGCATTTCTTGGAACGATACTCAAAAGAGAGATATGTGAGTTAGCACTTACCAAATAGACCTATAGCCACTTGGGAAAGAGGTTTTATCTTCCATCACTTTTCAAAAGCTATCACAATGTGATGGTTCTTGGTATAGGGTATGGTTCATCATGTGAGTGGTGATAACAAGATAGTAAAAATGTAGTATCTTGGAAGACATCATGCCGTGGAGAAATATAGGAATTATTGGGTGGGAAGATTCAAATATTTGATGGGTACACTAACACCTATCATATATCCCTCTACCTATACAGGGGTTAAATAGGGGTTCCCTTTTAAAACTTCGTGGTGGGGAAGTACAATTTATTGGTTTCTCGTAAGGGGGATGTTTCAGTGAGAGGACTGGTATCATGGTGTGAAGTTTTCTTGCTCAACATAGGCCTTTGGGTCAAATCTTTTGAATTTCATCCCACAAGGACATCAGTCTATTAGATTTTAAGGGGCCATCAGGTCATATAAGTGTATTATCTTGATGAAATTTGAAAATAGGGTTTTCTATCCTTAATAAAAAGTGTGGTTCTTACCCCAACCTATTTAAAATAATAGCTACATTCCATAATAAATTTTATAAAATATATTTCCTTCTTAAAAAAATGAGGGTGGAACCCATGCTTCAAAATAAAACATTTTCAATCAGATAAGATGAATTTAAAATCCATGAAAACAAATCGAAAACATTTTTCCTCTTTTCCAAAATCTTTTTTCCATAAAACACATATTTTAAGAAAACATCGCCTTTTTTAAAACTAAAAAATATAAATAATTTTCTAAATTAGTTTGATAATAAACTGAAACCATAACTGAAATAGAGTATAAAAATCATGCACGAAAATATCAATGGAGCATAATAACAATGAATAGTAACTTAATCAGCGGTGTCATATTACCAAATTAAGAGACAGGGGATATAAAATAGTGTAGAATGAGATCCACTAACACAATATTTTATTGGAAAATCCCTCACAAGAAACTCACAAGGCTCATGTATTATGATTTAATACTTGGTTCATGGAATCATTGATCGCCTATGTGTAATTGGAACATCTCATTTGGTTTCCCCCTTGAAGTATCATCGAACTCAATATAAACCCCAAGGAGGGATCAAATTTCCTATAAAAATTTCTATAGTGTGCATAATAAGATGTTATAACTTACATACAATCCTTTTACTTAGATACTAAGGATTCCCATGATATACTATAATGGATATGAAAAAACAAGAAAATGAATAATATAAATTACACATATCTCAAGAATTAAATTTGATTAAAAAATATTATCTAACCTCCAATACCCTCTCAAGAAAGAACCACATTTCATCCATGTAAAAAAATCAATAATGGTACAATTTTTTCCAAATTTCAAATAATTTTATACAAGACATATCATATAGTCAAGGATTAATAACTGAGGGTAATAACAATATCTAAACATCAATTTTAAAAAAATCAATTAAGCCTTCTCAAAAACCAACTCGAAAAGCTAAGAATTTCCACCATTTTAAATCTCACCTTGAATTTACATTGAAACACACTCATGAATAAATATTTTTAAATATATTTAGAAATTAACACCTTCTATTTAATTAACTTTAAAAATAATCACAAGACTAAAAAGACTATAAAATAGTTCAACACGGTCCAAACACACTCCTTTTTTATAAAAACTCTTTAAAAATATGAGCCTTATTTATTTAAAACCAAATTGTCTCCAATAACCCCTTTACACATTCAAATTAATTTTAAAGAGCTTCTAAAAAAATTTCAACAACATGTTCAATACATAAAATTTAGATTAAATTAATTTACTAAAAATTCCATTGAAATTTTGTTTATTACAAGTATAAAAATCACTAAAAACCATTTATAAAGACATAATGGGTATCATATGTACATATAATTTCATAATAATTCATTCAGAAACACTCAATCATTTTATGATATATTAAATAATGGAATTACATAGAAACTCCAACCATGACTATGTGGAAGAAAGTTCCAAAATCCACCTTTGATTATGAATGAAAATTCAAGGAAGATGACGGCCAGCCCAAGACCTAAATATATAAATCCACAAATCAAACTCAACCCAAACCCAAAATTCATTCCCCATGGATGTTAGGGTTTCATGAAGAATAGAAATCTAAGGGAATGGATGAAAGGAGAATAGGAGACATAAATTGATTTGGAAGTGATTACCATGAATAATCACTTGAAATAATTGGTGGAAAATCTAGGAACCATGGAATATGATGGAGGGATCTCCTAATATCTCTCTATGAGTAAAACACATGATAGGGGAGAATAAAGGGAAAACCCCTTATTAATCAAAGAGGTAAAAGGTAAAACTAGAAAAATTAAAAACTAGGAAAGAAAATGTAATTGTGAAACCCAACTATCACGGCATAATGCACCTCCCCCTAAAATATAGATCCACTGCATGGGATGTGTCACATAATATTAACACCCAACCCCCCATGTGGTGTGAAACACCTCCCACTAAAAAAAGTCCCATTATTTAAATATTTTAATGGTAAGATATCCTCATCGCAGTGTGGTGTGCCCCTGAAAAAAAAAGACCCCACCACCTGATTCATGTCACAACACAACCCATACCTATATTAGTGTGTCACGCCTCATTGAAGAAACCTTTATAGGGTTACATTCTATTCAAAAAATGACATATCTCTAGCCCCAAGGGAAAAAAATTAGGTCACTAGGTGATATTCCTTCATCATGGTGTGACGTACTATAATCAAAAACTATAACTCCCATGGGACTTTTCAAGACACTTGAAAATAGAAAATGATCCAAAATAACACACAATTAAATAATATTCAGAATTATAGTTTCATGGGTATCTCCCAAATATATAAATATACACATGAACATACACATGCACAAACAGATAGATACACATTCACATACTGATATATATGAATACATATACATTAAAATAAATACACATATATACAAAAAAACATAATATTGGAACTAAAAAATGTGTATCATGCATTTTTCAATGAAATTCATGTTATGGTCTCAATTCAGATGGTACAAGTCAAGTGTGAGGATATAATTATCTCAGTATCTGAATAAGATTCCAATTGATTCTTCATGTCCACATTATTTCTCACTCACTGTGGTATGGATATTGCTCACAATCATTTCTTATACTAGTGTCATAGTGGTGAGAGCATCCCATTGAGAGTAGCCCATGTATTTCATTAATTTTTGAATAAAAGGGTTATCAAAACCCTAACACCCAAACCCAAATCAAAAGTTATTTCCATTTAAAGTTAGAAGAAGTTTGGTCAAATTATGGTTTTTCTCCAAGGTAAACCCCCCAAGTGAATCCTACCATGCATGCCTAGATAGTGCACACTAGGAAATGCACCCAGGGTCCCTTCACTCAGCTCATATCCTATGTACTCATCTCATGCACTTAGATATCATCCATTTAAACCATTGGGGTTCTCATCTCATGTTCCCAACAATCATTCACATGAACTACTAGTGTTCATGTGTCACACACCTAGGTCCCCTACATGAAACTCATTCATTGATTTGAGTGTTAAGGTGTTTATCCATAGTGATCCATGCACTTTCCCCACATGTTTTATAAATAGACCCACATGATACCATTTTTAAGGACTTTTTAGATGAAAAATTAAATCTCATTCCCTACATGCCCAAGACAACCCATCCCCCCTTAAAATGACCCTTAAGTCCAAACCTGAGGGAAACAATGACAGGGGCATTGTGTACCCATTTAATCACAGGGAACATATACTAGGGGATCATGTTTTCCATTCAACCTCTAAGGATCTTACCTGAGCATGACATCACCCATGTATCTCACATAATTGAGACTTTAGATAGGTCACCTACCTAGATTCTACCTTTCCGGAGTCATCTTTTTATGATGACACATTACCCAAGATATCAAAATTAGGTTACAATTTATCCATGTATATAACTTGGATTCCAATTTTCTAAGGGCTCATATCTCATCTTCAATTCACCCAAGTTTTATACCTGGGTTCCAATTAACCTAAGTATCATACCTAGGTTCCAATTCACCTAGCTTTCATAATAGTCTTCCACTTAGACCTAGTCCCATATTATGGTGAAAAAGCCTCCCCCCCACACCCAACCTGGGCTCCTAGCCCTTTCACATGTGTTTGGAGATAAAATAGTTCTCTTAGTTTCCTAATATTCCTTGAGTTTAGATATACCACTTAGTTTACCTATACACCTTATGTTAAGATACTTCTTTTTTTTTCATATTCCTTGAGTAAATATAGTCCTCTTAGTTTCTCTATGATCCATGAGTTGATATAATGATCTTGGTTTTCCCCATAAGAATAGAGTTAACATAGTCTTATAGGTTCCCTAATTGATGATCTGAAACCCCATAAATGAGTAGAACATATATATAGGACTCATGTTAGATGTAAGCCTCAACCATTTCCTATCTCCCTTCCTCATCATGTTATTAAGATGAAGAAGGTTGATATCCATATATGGGACACCTACTGTGTGTAATCCCTATCCATATTCTTCTACTTAGATACCAATATATAGGTTAAATCATAATGGGTTTCTAATATGTAAGTCCAGTATCAACCCATTTTTAAGTACCTTTTACTTAGTAGTCCTTGTGGAATGACATTAAAATTTGTGGACTGATATCATAACAAGAACTTAAACTATGCATCCTAAACTATGTTGGGTTTGATTCATACTCCAATAAGATATGTAGGATGCATCCTTGGAGTTAGTTCACAATAATCCAAACATCCTTATGTGACAATCGTAGGTTGAATTTGGTAATGAGTATAAGATGCCTCGGGTGAAGAGTCAATGGTGATAGTCTACTTCACATGACTTTAAACTTCTTGGAAATGGTCATGGATTCCTGATCATCAAAGGCACCATTATTTTCCTTGTCACGTGACTTTAAAATGTATAAAATGTCTTGTTAAGTGGCACTGAACTACGTGGATTATGATTCCCTTCACATATAAACTTTATAATCCCTTTATAGGGATATGATCCCAACTTTTCAACACCTCCCACCTCATTTCCCAAGAGTTAAACACATACTTTTAAGGTGATAAAACTTTGTAGTGCCTTCTTATATGGATTTAAACTACAGAGTAACCAAATAGTTGGGTTAAATGAGAGAGATTATAATCCGTATATACAATGTCCTCTAAAATTCATATTTCTAGTCAATCATTTACTTAAGGGTAACTGGTAGTGTAACCAAAGATATTATGAAGCATTCAAAAACATGTATTCAATCAATAATAGAACTCCAGAATAAGAAAATAATTCCATCACAAAAAGATGTGGATGGGACCAACCTATCATTCTCCTGACCAAAATGCATTCTAAGGCATTGCCAATATGTCTCAACGACCATTTGATTTTGGAATGTAGGACCATGAACTGAAAAAAAAACTCTTGTAGATCAGAAATTAATCAATAATTCAAACAAATTCATACACATACACATACAAATACACATACACATGCACAAAAATACATACACATATACATACATGAAAAATAATACACACACACACACATACATATACAAAAACAAACACATACATACACAAAAATACCCACATATACACATACACAAACATACACATATACATAAACCTACTATAGATACCCTCTCTTTTCATACATTAATATTACATAACTTTTTTGGAATACTTAAAAAAATTAAAAATGGATACCCAAAGACCGTATTATTTTAGTGCCTTTGGAAACATTGAAACATAAATACTGGTACATAAGCGAGCAAAATTTTCTCCCTCTAGGTTCCCCCAGAATATATCCCCTCTTAGACACATCATACATGAAATATTTCTTCATTACTGGGGGAAGTAAACATAAATAGTGGTGAGTTCAGATGCTCAGTAAGGGTAATCAAGGTCGACATGTAGGAATAAACATAAACATACGTGCATGAGAATGTGATCGTAACATTAGAAGATCATACCCTGCATATCAAAGATCGTAAATATGAGTTATGGGATAAATATTGGTAGTTAATAATACATTAATCATAAGGAAATAAACATCATGATCCATGAAAACATAGTTGATTAATACGAAATAGAATTTGTGGCATATATATAAGAATATAAAATCTAATTTCAAGGATACCTACTAAGACCTTTACAACATGTTTAGATTGGGCTACAACTTGTGTACCTACACTAGGCTTGGGCTAATAACCCATGTACCCTATTAATTTTAGGATTGGGATACAACCAATGTTTCTTATTGTTTTGAGCATAGGATATAACCCGTTTACCCTATTACTTTTAGGACTGGGCTATAACTCATGTACCTTCATATTTTTGGGCTTGGGATACAAATTGTATATCTTCTTATTTTTGGGCTAGGTCTACATTCCATGTACCTTCTTTTTTCAGTCTTGGGATATAACCCATATACCCTTTGAGCTCATATGAAACTTATAATTACCTAATTCATTGGAGGGAGATATAGGTCCCACCCATCTCATAAAAAAATCATTCATACATGTTCCACAAGATAATAAAACTTTCATCATATCATGACCCATAAAAAAGAGAAAATGTTATAAAAAACAAATCAAAACCCATGAAATGAAATGGGTATCCTTAAAATTTTATCACATCATAACTTATAAAAATATATAGGTTTAATAATAATTTCATGAAAGAATAAATCATGAAAATAAGTGGGTTTAAAAAGTTTAAAACCCATGGAAGTGAAATGGTTTTCATAAGCATATTTCCGTAAAAACATAAACCATTCTATAAATAATATGAATGGAACCTTTAGATAATTTCCTAGAAGAGAATTAGTAACATAAGAAAATGTTATCTTATATGGAAAATAACTTTGAAGGATATTTTTAAAACATTTCCTAAGGTAAATATACTTTCTTCTTTGAAAACTGCTATTTAAAACATAAAACATTTTGAAAACCATTTTCCTTAAAACTTATAAAACAATATTGAAAACCTTTTGAAAACCATTTCCTTGAAAATATATTTTAAAAAAAATATTCAAAATTAAACTTTTTCTAAAAATTAACCTTCTAGACATGAAAATAAATCTTCAAATAATTTACGTTGGGAAATCTGTACATGTCTTATTAAGTAAAAAGAACATTCCTTTTTCACGGTAAAAACGTTAGAAAAATTCCTCATTCAGAAAGTGATATGAATATTCCTTTGAAAACCTTGGTAAAAGACAAAAGGTGAAAAAAAAATATTAAATATTTTAATATAATAGTATGAAAATTATTGGAAACTCTTTCTATAAAACATTTTTTTTAAGAAACACAAATTTCCCACAGAAGAGATGGTAAAGTCAAGATTTCTTAAAAAAATTATTAATTATATTATGCACCAAAGATTGTAAAAATGGTACCAATACATGAATATATCAATAATAACCATAATATAATAAAATTCATGAGTTTTATTGAGATATGGATAATAATATTTCATCAAAGGAAGGATAAACATAAATAATCTTAAAAAGTGATGAGATTGTTACAATAAACTCTTACCACTTTGTAACTTTGAACCATACACCCTGTTTAAGAAAATGAAATTACATGAATCATAAACTATAATGAAAATAAGACGATTCATGATATAAAATTTCAAAGGTATTATATACACCTCATGGAAAAATATAGGTTCATGACCTGGTATGTGTCTCAATGAAGGGAAAAAATGAGAAAATTACTTTAACAATTTGGAAACTTTTGAAACATAAACCCCATAAGATAAAGATCATAAAATGGATATCTAAATAGCAATAAATTTAATTGTAAAAAACATATAATATATACATGGTAAGTATACACACCACACAAAACTAATGGGTGGTGAATAAATCATGTATCTCACGAATATAAAAAGTGAGATGAAATTCTATTGTGAGATGAAATTCTCTTACATTGTGTCTTGAAACTCATTGTACTCATTCAAAACACATGTATAATAAATTTAAATTTATTATTCATATTTTACATAACCATATTATTGTATCTTATACCATATATGACTTTATTATGACCTTATATTACCCTCTGGTTAGCCATCCAATGTTGAGGTTTCAGTTTGGGTAATATTTGCTTTGTTCTTCGCATGTGTCTTAATTTATTATATCATTGGTCCTTATACTTATATCATGATTTAAAGAATTTAAATCCTTATATAAATATAATTTATATTATTTTTATTTTTATTATAATAAACTATATAATATAGAAGTATTAAATAGAATAAATTGTTCATGGAAGCGGTAAGTCGTACATACGCATAAAAGTTGTTTCTACTTTTATTATTGTATTGAAAGAGTGAAGGTAAATAAAATTTATATTTATATATTTATATATTTATATATAATTATTAAATTATATTTATTATATAATATATATATAATATATATTCAAAAAAACCATCCTTTATATATTATTATGTAGTGTGTGAATGAATCACATCACTTTGAGGGGGCGGTATTCCACACTTCCACAAATGAAATTATTGTTTTTACACCAAATGGAAATTAAAAAATTTATTTTTTGTACAAAAATTATATGATATTAAAGGAATAATAAATATAATATATAACATATATAAATATATTTTCCATCATAATGTTCACCATGAAAGGAGGTAAAGTAAAAAATGAACAATCATATTTTTGTGATGTGGTAGTTCAACGAACACATAAATAGTATGTTCGTTAGCCATTGGATAGAGGTGTGTATAAGTTTAAGTTGAAACCTTAGAATAAAAAAATCCTATTATATTTAATATTTAGGTTTTTATATATTCATGGAATAAATAGAGTGTAGGGGTGTAGAAAGAAAATAAAACAATGGACCTTGAGAGAAGACATTCCCTCTTAATCAGGTAACTCCTTTTGGTTTCTTCCAAAAGGATTCCTTGGATTGATTTATGCCCAGGGGGGATTCTATGAGTAAGGTAGGAAATTTGGGATCATATTTTATTAGATTTTTTATGATACTAGAGGATTTATAGGTGTGATGAAGTGTGAGGAGATGAGGCCTTTTTATAGTGGAGGGGGAGTGGCACCCTTGTAAATCATTGGAAAAGGAATTCCACCGACGTTTTTCCCAAGGAAACTAGATCCAATTAAAACATCCCAAGAATTTAAAAATTGATTTATTATAGAATTCATGGATCACTGAGTTTATAAAAACACCATTTTTTAACCTGGCCAAATAAACATAAGTTTTTCACTTCTGTGACGTGAATTTCGAAAAAGCTGACATACATTGTTGTGATGAGTAAGTTATTTGGAGTCTGATAAGAAAAAAATAATTTTTGGTGAATAGTAACCTACTATTAAAAATATTTACATGACCTTTTGAATAGTGATATACCCTAATGAATAGTATCTATACCTATGATGGTATATAAATAATATTCAACTTGGTGTACAATATACCTATGTTTTGGAATAAGTAAATAAATGTTTTAAAACTGTTTTTTTAGAATAAATTATTATTTTTAATTAAATATTAAATAAATCATATATAGAAAATTATTTTTGAAAAATGGAATTAATTTTTGGATTCTACACATATATTAATGGTTGGAGTGAATTTTAGGGATTTTTTTTAAAATACATGAATTTTTTATGAATTGTAAAACACCATAATTTACAAAATAAGCTAAATACACTAATTATAGAGTCATGTATGATGTTCTACTAATGTAATCCAAATTGATTCGGATTCACATGATACAATTACTATTATTGGTCTTGGAATATTCACTATTCCTTGTCTTGTGGATAAATAATAAATTAATGAATATAATATTGAGAAATCCCCACTCCCCTCCACTATAAAACCCCCCACCAATCCCCTTTTCTTCACTCCTCTCAAGCATTGTTCCTTCACCAAATTATGTCCAAATATCATCCCAAACTCTTCTACCATGTCCAAAAAGCCTTGGTCTCATAAAAAGAACTTAACCCCTCCCTCAAAGAGGCTCTCAAGGAAGTTGGGTTCAAGAGGTAAATTTCTCTTTTAAATTCTTTGTCTTTCCTTTCAAGTTCATTTGTTTTCTTTTTCTATTATTACATACCCTTATCCAATTGTTGTCATGACTCTAGTATCATACATATACTGGAATGTTTTCATGATAGAGGAATAATTTATCATCATCTCTTCCTTTTACCTTGTTTTATACTAGAAGCAAGAACACCATCTGAGATGTGTCAATTTACCACATTCAAGGACGATGGGCATTCGATTTCTATTATCATTATCAATTATGGTAATGAAACCATTCTTTTTATGGTAGAACCAGATTATTATATATGTAATATAACATATTTAAGGTTCTTTAATCCCATTGTACAAATGTTATTAAGTTATAAAGACAAGTTAGTTCGTTGTAATCAAAACCCACAAATTAACTGAAACAGTTATCATTAAAAATCTATATAATAATTTATCCTCATGCCATGTAAACATATTATATAAATGACCAATAACACCTATAGATGATCATAAATAATATTTGAATTCAATTTTGGAGATTTATATCCATTACACATGAACTCCATTACTTAAGAACAAGTGAACCGATTATGAAAATAAAGAAAACGAACATTGAAAAATGACGAAATTCAATATAATAACTTATCAAGAAGGGAATAAATGAACTAAACAGAATTATGATAAAATAAATACATTTATAATATATTAGTAAATAATTTATTAATAAGTCTAATTTCATATTCCAGGACTTTAAGTTTAAGAGTGGAACACATTCAGACTTAAGGTAAGGGTTTCTTCATCTCACTTCCAATTTTGTGAGATTTTCTTTATTCACTACTAATACTTGTGTATGGTATTTATATTTATAATTGATATAACATATCATGAATATGTTTTTTTTCATGGTATTAAATATATCATTTTAATATTATTAATTTTGGGTCATTTGAATCGATTGATTAGAATGTAGTGAGGGTCCCCCCCTGAACCTCCATTTTCATTTAGGTTACTTTTATTATCTATTTACCTCAATAAAACTCTTGTGTATTATTATGTACTCATCATAAATTCTTTGTGATTGTTCTATATATGTTCAAGAAACATAATACTTCCTTATTTTATGGATAGTTACATGTTTAAAAAGGAAAATTCAAAATTGTTTCTAAAATAAAAACTCGATTCAAGGTATATTTTCAAATTCATACCCATTTTCAAGTGTACACCAGAATCTGTTTTAAGCCACCGTTAGTTTTAAAAAACAATTATTTTATCATGAAAAAATATCTTGGATCATTTTTTGGATTTAAGATAAGAAATGTGCTTTTCCAATTAAAAATTCTCTTTAATACTTTCTTTAAATTGCTCTAAAATGTTTTTTATAAAGAATCTTAAGAAATCTTTTTACATGATTTCAATTTAGTGGGACATAATTTATGCCTAAAATATAATTTAAATGTTATATTATTTTATTTTATGTGATATTCATGTTTAAAATATGATTTCATGTCAAATATAAATGATTTTCCAAAAGGAATCTTCTTTCAAAAGTAAAAAGTATTTTTCTCATCTCTCATTAACTTGTATGAGATATATGCCTTGTTCACCAGTTATTTATTTATTGTAGTGTATGTACTGACCTTTGTTATATCATATCAAGAGTCTCTTTATTCTCATGATATTCTAAAGGATTATTATTGGAATGTTTCAAGGTGTTATGGGATACTTTGGAATGATTAAGTATTATTTCCTCAAGAATTTTTCAATGGTCTGTTTGAAAAATATATTCGTCTATGTCGACATCCTTTGTTGAATCTTGTCCTTCATTGAGGTTTGTCTCTTATTATATCATCCACCATGTTTTATGTAATGGTTTATGATTATTTTTATAACCTGTGAATTAATAATTTAATTATTCAATGTGGTATGGGACACAGTGAATAAGTGACAATTTAATTATTCAAAGTGGTATGGGACACTTTGAATAAGAGACAAAATTTAATTATTCAAAGTGGTATGGGAAAATTTTAATAATCTAATTAACATACATGTGAGGAATGAATAGGATAATTATGTGATGGGTGGTTCCCGCTATAGCCCCTCTATGCATCGATAGGTCGCATGAGACAAATAGACGTGGAATTTGACAAGGCCTTTCCCAATGTGATATATGGTTTTTAGCCGAGGCCTTAATCATTTTTATACATACTGACCGAGGCCTTGACAAAATGTTTCATAATGTCTAGAATATTCACTTACCTCATTATTAAAATATAATTTATGGTTCATGTGGTTATTCAACTAGTAGAATACTCATTATTATGTTTTATTATTGGATTATTTACTGAGCTCTTATCCCTACCATAATGTGTTCAAGTTTTTGTTAAAGGAACATGTTTTTATGTATTCAACATGACTAATGTTTATGTTATGATATCTTTTGTTGTATTACTTACCCTTACTAAGTGTTTGACCTCACCGATTTCATTTTTTTCCATCCCCAGGTTAAGAAGAAGATATCATTTATTGACTTTTCAAGGATGCAGTTTATTAGATTTTTTTATTTATCATATTTTATTTCATTTCAAAATGTAAAATGGGTTCCATGTATGTATCTACTTTCTTCGAGAATACTAAACTAATCAATCCTTCAAGATGCATATTCCTTGTTTATATAACAATGTAATCAAATAAGGTATTAGCTTTGGGTAACTGGGGTCGAGTCCTTATAGTTGGTATCAGAGGATGTTTAGTAGAAACCTTGGGAACTAGATATAGAAAATGTAGGTTAGCGAAAAAATACCTAAGATGGTCTTTGAGGATAAAAAAACAAGAACATTGTAGAATTTTGGTATGTAATATATTATGTGGATCTTTATAGATAATACATCCTTGTCTGGATACAAACAAGTAGAGACATGACAATAGGCCTTACTGCAATCTTGGTTTGACACTCCTGGGGGATATGCCTAGGATAATTCACATTTTATTTACCCACCATTGTGAGGGATTTATATCCCCAAAGTAACCAAAGTATATGGTTCTAGGATTTAAGATGCATAAATTTATTCTATATGATATACCATGTTTAGAGTTATAGAGAGTTCATAATTTTATGAGCTAATATATAATATAGAATTGAATAGATATGGATCCTAGAAGAAGGAATGAGAACTTCACTAATGAAAATGATACGAAGAGTAAGAAGGATATTATCTTTAATGGTCTTCAGCAATATTTTCAAAGGAATATTGTCTCTCATGTATCCTCATCATATGATGAAATAATATCCTGTGTTAACAATGTATATAAAGACTTCTTTGAGTCCTATGGATTTAAAGGGAAGTAAAAGAATATGAGGATGGTAGAGAGATATAAGGATAAATGGAAGAAGGAAAATAAGTGTTTTCCCACAAGTGATTATTGTGGAAAAAATCACCCTGGTAAATTCATGAAGGGAATGGGTGTTTACTACAAGTGTGGAGAAAAAGGAAACCAAGTTCATGATTACAAGGGTAAGAAAATGGCTTCTAATTTACAATTATTCAATCGTAAGGAGATGAGACACTATGTGAATAAATGTCCCAATCGTTAATGGAATATACCCCAAATGATGATTTCGGATAATGTGAAAGTTATGATGCTACCACAGATGAAGTAGAATGATTAATATGCCTAGTCAAGAATCATTCCTTTTGTATATTTTTTTAGTAATGTAATGGTTGTATGAATTATGAGATATATAAAGATTGTAATGCATTACTCTTTCATTAAGTTTTTGAGGTAATTTGATGAATGATACAAAGAAAAATTGATTTAGTTGAAAGTTGAAATTTTTAGGAAAAAACATGATTGAGGGAAATACAACCCTTAATATATATCTGTTGTTGAGATAATGATGAGGAAATGATTGATTCGGATAAGTATTAACTACATTGGAACTGATTGTTGACTTGTTGAGAATTGGTATATGCTATCATCAATGAAGTTTACAGCACTTTTGGATTTATGTAATATATCCAATAACATGTATCTTAATTAAGTAATATGGAAGAATGCATGTTTCCAATATGGTTTTTATGGTAATTAAAGTTATTACGATATATCAAGATGAAACATAATAAAGTTATTCACATGTTTGGAATGTGAATTTTAGATCTACTTCTTGTTTATTAAGGGTTAATGATAAGTTCATCTTGTAAATTTAGATGACTTCATTATAATGTGTTGAATCATTATATTTTGGAATTTTTTTAACCATTTATGAAATGGTTTACGTTGATCATTGTATGATATTTTAGAGGTTAATGTATTTCTTCACCAAATGGTATAAACCATGCTATGTGATGAGGTATAGATAGTTAAACTACAATAAAAGGATCGGTTTATGAGTTGAAATATATATTTATACTCTTATAGAGTGGAATAATTCCTCGACTCAAGGAAAATGGTCTTAAATAAATTTTTTCCTGTTATCATAATCAATTATAATATCGATGAGTTTATTTATTTTTAGTTTATAGTTTTGTAGTAATCAAAATTCATCTGAACATGTCCTCTATCATGTTTCATCATAACTTCATAGTTAGATTTTTCTTCCATGTCTAGTTTTTTTTCTTCCAACTAATGTCACCTCATTCGAAAGCATACTTTTTGGGGTGACCACCTCATCTCTATTAACCTTTTTTAGGAGGATATTTTATTAACCCTATTTTTGATGTGGGTTTCCATAAGGGAATTTTCAAGTATCAACCATTAACATTCAAAGTTCAATTTCAAATTTCGAGGATGAAATTTTTGTAAGGAGGGGATAATGTAACATCCCAAGAATTTACAAATAGATATATTATAGAATGTATGGAACACTGAGTCTCTACAAACATCACTTTTTTATAACCTAGCCAAGTAAACAAAAGTGTGTCACTTCTTTGATGTCAATTTTTAAAATCTGACATACACAGTTGCGATGAGTAAGTTATTTGGAGTCCGATAAGAAAAACATAATTTTTGGGGAATAGTAACATACCCTAATGAATAGTAACATTACCTTATGAATAGTGATATACCCTAATGAATAGTAACTTTACCTATGATAGTATATATATAATATTAAAGTTGCAGTACGACATACCTATGTTTTGGATTAAGTAAATAAATGTTTTAAAACTATTTTTTTAGAATAAATTATGATTTTAATTATATATTAAATTAATAATATTTGGAAAATTATTTTTGAAAAATGGACTTCATTTTTGGATTCTACACGTTGAAAAATGGAAGGAGTGATTTTTTGGGATTTTTTTTTTGAAATACTTGAATTTTTATAAATAGTGAAATACCATAATTTACAAAATAAGTTTAATACACTAATTATAGATTCGTGTATGATGTTCTGCTGAAGTAAGCCCAATTGATTCGGATTCACATGATAAAAGTACTATTATTGGTCATGGAAGACTCACTAATCCTTGTCTTGGGGAGAAATAATAAATTAATGAATATAAAATTGAAAAATTCCCACTCCCCTCCACTATAAAACCCCCCATCACTCCCTCTTCTCTTCACTCCTCTCAAGCATTGTGCCTTCTCCAAATTCTATCCTAATATCCTCCCAACCTACTCCCCCACATCCAGAAATCCTTTTTCTCATAAAAAAACAAAAACCTTTCCCTTAAAGAGGCTATCAAGGAAGTTTGGTTCAAGAGGTAAATTCCTCTTTTAAATTATTTGTCTTTCCTTTCAAGTTCATTTGTTTTATTTTTCTATTATTAACTCTACTTATCCAAATATTGTGATGAATTTGGAACCTTACATGTAATGGAATTTTTTCATGATAGTGGAATAATTTATCATCATTTTTTCCTTTTACATTCTTTTATACTAGTATCAAGAACACCATCCGAGATGTATCAATTTACCATATTCAAGGACGATGAGCTTTCGATTTCTATTATCATTCTCAATTATGGTCATGAAACCATTCTTGTTATGGTAGAAACATATTATTATATCTGTAATAGACCCTACGTGAGTTTATGTAATCCCTTTGTACAAATTCTATTAAGTTATAAATAAAAATTATTTCGTTGTAATCAAAACACACAAATTAACTGAAACAGTTATCATTAAAGTTCTACATAATAATTCATCCTCATGTCATGCAACCAAATTATATAAATGATCACTAACACCTATATATGATCATAAATAATATGTGAATTCAATTCTATATATTTACATCCATTCCACATGATCTCCACTACTTAAGAACAAGTGAACCGATTATAAAAATAAAGAAAACGAACACTACAGAACGATGAAATTCAATATAATAACTTATCAAGAAGGGCATAAATGAACTAAATATAATTATGATAAAATAAATACATGTATATTAGGTTATGAAATAATTTATTAATAAGTCTAATTTCATATTCTATGACAATAATTTCAAGATAGAAACACATTCGGACTTACAGTAAAGGTTTCTTCATCTCACTTCTATTTTTGTGATATTTTCTGTATTCACTACTAATACTTGTGTATAGTGTATGTATATTTAAAATTGATTTAAAATAGAATTAATATATTTATTTTAATGTTATTCAATATATAATTCTCATATTATTAATTTTGGGGCATTTGAATCGATTGATTACAAAGTGGTAAGGGTCCCCCCCCCTCAAACCTCAATTTTCATTCAGGTAACTTTTATTATCTAATTACCTCAATGAAACTCTTTTCTATTATTATGTACTCCTCATAAATTATTTTTCAGTGTTATATATATTTTCACCAACCATAATTCTTCTTTATTTTATGGATAGTTATATGTTTTAAAAGGAACTTTTAAAATTGTTTCTAAAATACAAACCTGATTCAAAGGGTATTTTCAAATTATTACCCATTTTCAAGTGTACACCAGAATCTGTTTTAAGCCACCCTTAGTTTTATAAAATAGTCATTTTATCATGAAAAATTATTTGGATAATTTATAGATTTAGGTGAACAAATGTTCTTTTCCAATTAAAAATTCTCTTTAATACTTTCTTTAGATTACTACAAAATGTTTTATTTATAAATAATCTTAAGAGCTCTTTTTACATGATTTAACTACAGTGTGACATAATTTATGCCTAAAATATAATTTCAATGTCCTAGTATTTTATTTCATGGAATATTCATGTTTAAAATATTATTTCATGTCAAATATAAATGATTTTCCAAAAAGTATCTTCTTTCAAAAGTAAAAAGTATTTTTCTCATCTCTCATTAACTTTTATGAGATATATACGTTATTCACCACTTATTTATTTCTTATGGTGTATGTAATGCCCTTTGGTATATTATATCAACAGTATCCATATTCTTGTGATATTATAAGGGATTATTATTGGAATTTTTCAAGGTTGTATTGGACACTTTGGAATGATTAAGGATTATTTCCTCAAGAATTTTTCAGTGGTGTCATTTAAAAATATATTCATCAATGTCAACATCCTTTATTGAATCATGTAATTTATTAGGGTTTATATCTTATTATATCATCCACCATGTTTAATTTAGTGGTTTATTATTATTTTGATAACTTGTAAATTAAGACTTTAATTATTCAATGTGGTATGGGACACATTGAATAAGTGACAATTTAATTATTCAATGTGGTATGGGACACTTTGAATTAACGAAAAAATTTAATTATTCAAATTGGTATGGGACACATTGAATAAAATATTTCTATACATATGAGGAATGCATTGGACTTATTATGTGATGGTTAGGGCCTGTTATAGCCCCTCGATGCATCTGTAGGTCTCATGAGACAAATAGACGTGGAATTGGCTGAGGCCTTTCCCAATGTGATATATGGATTTTGGCCGAGGCCTTAATACTTTTTAGAAATCTTGGTCGAGACCTTGAAAAAATGATTCAGAATGTTTGTCATTTTCACTTCCCTCATTGTGAAAATATAATTTATTGTTCAAGTGGTTATTTGAATAGTAGAATACCCATGATTGTGTTTTATTATGGCATTACTTACTCAGCTCTTATCCCAACCATAATGTGTTCATGTTTTTGTTAAAGGCACATGATTTTATGTATTCAACATGCCTAATGTTTATGTTATGATATCTTCTGCTGTATTTCTTACTCTTACTGAGTGTTTGAGCTCACCCCTTTCATTTGTTTTTCCTTCCCCCGGTTAAGGAGAATAGATCATTTATTGAGTTCTCAAGGATGAAGTTTATTAGCTTTTGTTATGTGTCATATTTTGTTTCATTTAAAAATGTAATATGGGTTCAATGTATATATATACATTCTTCAAGACTGTAACACCCCAATATTTCATAGTACGTTATTTCTTCAAAGTAATTCTATAACTTGAACTACACGCAACACTGAGTTCAAGTGCACCATGACTTACCAAACTAGTCGTTCAAAAGTGGTTATGAATAGTATTAAATGAATTTCGAACTTTAAATGATCCTTATAATTTTAGAATCCATATTATTATTTTCATAGAAATAATGTAATAACAAATTCATTTTTTCTGATAAAAGAATTATTTTTCAAAAAATAAAATTTTACCGCCTTTTAATGGTGAACCCTTTTTTTAAATCTAATATTTGAAACTTTTATAAATTCAATTTGACATAATAAACTTCTTATTTAGAATTGGGGAATAAGATTTTAGTTTCAATAAATTTTTGTATTTTTATGATAACTTTCATTTTTGGGTGAATACTAAAAAATACTATATTTTATCTAAAAACAACTATTTTAATCAAAACAATTTATAGTGTTGAATTATACATTTTAATGTTTTGGATGTATAATTAGATTATATTTTTACAATTTAATCCAATGATGGTTATTATAAGTAATTTCACTTTGAAATTGGACGTAAACAAGTGTCAATCTTTTGATAGTTATTATTTCTTAAAAATATACATTTTGGTTTTGACAACGGGAAATAATTTTAAATTAATTAATTAAAATTATATGTTTTGAAATTGGTAAAATAGAATTCATTTTTGAATTCATAATATCAGTATTATCTTAGGGTGATGTTTTGGTATTTTTCTAAAAACTTTAAATTTTTGATGATAGTGAAAAACACTAAGTTATTGTTTAAAACCGATTTTTTATTTAAATATTTATTTTTTTATTTAAATTTATTTTAGGTAAAAATAGATACATAATACCTATATAAATTCAATTTAATTCAATGGAGTCAGTTTATAATAATTTTACACATATAAAAGTTTTACCAACCTTTTTACCGTCTTTTACTGACCTCCTCGGAGCATTTGCAAATTTACATAAAACATAATTTTACCATTTTTGTGTTTTTAATTTCAAAAATCTGAGAGACACGGTTGATATTAGTAAGTAAAATATTGTTCAATAAGATGAAAATAGTTTTTGGTGAATAGTAACGTTTTACTTTTATTTTCCACGGTTAAAAGTAAATACAGTAATTAAGGGTAAAATGATATTATTATTACCCTAACACATGTCATAATTCTACTGGATAAGTAAAATAAGACCAAAAACAACCTTATGAATAAAATATTAACCTATTTGATCCACTTGGATTAGATTAGGACATTTATTATTATTTTATTTAAAGAAGAGTTAAAAGAGTTAAAATCAATGTTTAATAACTAAAACATTTTTAATATAGGGTTATACATAAGATAAATTCTACTATAAATATTCATTAGAAAGTTAAAGGTATTTCAGACATAATGGTATTTTATTTATAATTTTTATACATTAAATAATTAAATTTATTTATGACACAATGATGATGCAGTAATTACCATATTAATGAAATATTAAAATAATTGACATTATAAATATCCAAATAAATGTAATTTGAGACTTTATATAAATTACACTAATTTTATAGGTTACTATGACATGTTAGGGTTATTTATATGAATTTTTTTTGAAGTAATAATTCTATTATAAATTTAGATAAAACAAAATACCAAATAGTGTCAAAATTGACATAAAAGAGTTTTTAAAACGAATATTATATTATTAATTGATATTCTATTCCTAAAAATCTTAGGTTTCGACAAAAGTATTAAATAATAATATATATGTCATTAATGATCCAATTTAGGTTCTCTAGGAAGTTTATTGTATGTTTATTAACCATATAATATAAACATATAAAGAGACATTGTAAATGTCAAACTGTTTAACTAAGAGTTAAATCTAAAAGATAAAGTTAATATAGTGACCCAAAACTGTCTAAAACCTATTGGTTGAGTTTTTTTCGACCCATCCCCACCGTATACTTTAAATAATTCATTTTTTATCCATTAGAAACCGAAAATGATTTTATTATAATATAATATTTATAGCTTTTCCTAAGGTGCCCCTCACCCCTCTTATAAAAGGGCACTCACCCTTCTCTCTAATTCACACCATCAAATCCATTTGGATCATCAAAACCCTACCCAAATACCCTCTAAAATATCTTCCCTTCATCCTAGAGGCCTTACTTTAGTCATAAAGTCAACCTAAAGATCCCTTTTTATCAAATCAAAAGGAAGAACCTGAAGAAGAGATAAATATTTCATCACCTCTTTCAAGTTCCTCTCTTCTTCCACTTCCTCTTTCTTTGTTGTTTCCATTCCAGAGGAATAACTCAGGTATCTTCTATATAATGTAATTTTATTATAAATATGGTATAACCATATTCAATATTCTATCCATCCTTTGAATGACATGCCATTATACATGCATACGTACGGCTTACCGTCTCCAAGGCGTGGTGTAATTGTAATTCAATACATTATTATTTGGATGGGTATAATAATGATGTGTAATTAATGTAAATAATAAATATAACATGATAATTATTAGGTATATATGATATATCATCCAATTACTTGTTATTTTAAAATCAAAAGAATGATATTGTCGCTCGTGCATATGTACGGATTACCGTCTCCACAAATGTGATAAGATTCATTCCCCATCATATCCATTCAAGAATAATTTTCATTAGATGATTAAAAATAATATTTAAAGACTTAATATCATTATGAATATGAATAAGATAAATCTTATCCATAATAAACACTACTTACATAATGATTCATATAAAGGAAAACAAATCAGTTAACACCTGAAATGATGATAATACTAAGATATTATTAACGAAGAAATTTTAAAAGATCATATATAATATCATATTAATGTATATGATTATTGTATAATTTAATAACAATTATTTCACTATTATACAGTAGGTTAACCTACCCTCGACCAAGGAAAAGTACAAGGTAAAGTTTTATTTCAAAATCTCTTTATTATCCGAGGTTTTTTTTACGTAAGTATCTACTGGGACATCTTTATCATCCACATCCATGTTCCTTAAAAATGTATTTCAAAACATTTTAATATTTACTAGACTATGGTTTAAATTCATTTATACGTTTATTTGACTTTTTATAAAATGGTTTGAAAGGATTCTTTTCATGTTTTTCTAAATAAGGTACTTTATGACATTTTCAACAAAATTAAGGTAAGAAAGTTTTTTTAACTTATACGGAGGGTGAGGCTATTTACTGCTGGTATAACATCGTTAAAGCTTCCCTTATAAGATTATAAGAATATTTTCAAAATAAATGTTTTCTTTAGTAATTATATGACTTTTAAATGACTTAAAAATATAAAGAGATATTTCTCTAAAAAAGGTTTTGATTTCATCTATATCAACATCCTTTGATGGATTTTAAGCATATTTGAAGTTGATTTATTATGATACAAAATGCCCATATTGTATTGATGTTTTTTTGATATTTTTTACTACGGATGTGTAATTTTTATACCATTCAGGTTTTATGGATAAAGTATTGACATTTCTTATGCTAGTTTTAATACGAATGTTTATGTAATTTTTAAACCTTTTCATATAAGGAATGCATGGGAATTAGTAAGTGACGGGTGGAGCCCGCTATAGTTCTTTGATGCATCGGTAGGTCTCATGAGACAAACTAGTTTCTTGTTATAAGGCCTTGACAAAATCTTATTTTTAGTCTTGTCACAAGGCCTTGACTATGTGATTATGTGGTCTGGCATTATGCATTCCATCATTATGAAAGTTGCAATTGATATTGCATGTGATTTTTCGACTAGTAGAATATATATGTGAATAAGTAAATGAAATTATTTGATTTTAACTTTTCCATATTATGTTGAATTTCAAGTTTAAAAGGCTTTTTTTAGTCTTATACATTTCCTTAAATGTTTATGTTTATTTACGAAAGTTTCCACTTTATTATTATCCTTACTGAGCATCTGAGCTCACCCCTTTCTATGTTTTATTTTTTCCAATATGCAAAGAAGTATATTATGACTAACCTGCAGGGATAGTCTATGGGATATCAGTATTTTCTGTGGAAACAATGTTGTTGTTGTTTTCCATTTTATGATGTAATGTAAACCTTATGAATGTATCTAGTACATCCAAGGATACTAAACTAATTGGTCTTTCAAGACTTGATCTTTTGTGATTATGTCAATGTTATGTAATAATGCACTAACTCTAGGTAACTAAGGTCGGGGCGTTACAGTTGGTATTAGAGGATTTTCAGTACAAACCTTGGAAACTAGATTTATATAAACTCTGATTAGAGCACATATCCCTAAGATAAACTTTGAGGATTAGTATAGAAGAAATTCTAAGAATTTTGGTACTGTAGAGATTTTGTGAGTTTTCCAAGAAAATAAATCTTTTTCTAGATAAGAGTAGGTAGAGGTGGACTTGGCACAGATGTACCTATGGGTAATACCTGAAAACACCTCTTTGAGCTAGACTTGAACAGGAAGTGGTGCACAACAACAGGCCTTGCTGCACTCTTGGTTACGACACTCCCAGGGGATATGCTTAGGATAATTATCATTTTTATTTACAAATAATTATGAAGGATTTACGAGTGTATACCTCCCCAAAGAAAATATTTTTATGATTATGGATTATATCCATAAACTATTAAATTTATGTTATGTATTTTACATGTTTTTTATTATTCAATGCAATTCATAAACTAGCATAGTTTATGCTATTGTATAGAAATGGCACCCAGTAGTAGGAATGTAAACTCCAGCAATACGTATTATCCAAAGAGTAAGAAGGGTCATATCTTTCACGGTATTAACCCGAAATTTAGTAGGGAAATATTTTCCCATGTATTCTCAACATAGCAAGAAATAGTATCATGTGTGAATAAGATAAGTAAATAATTCTCTTAGTCCTATGGATTTGAATGGAAGAGAGAGAAGAAAAGGATGGAAGATAGAAATATGGATAAAGGGAAGAGGGAAAAGAAGGATTTCCCCATATGTGATAACTGTGAAAATAATCACCTTGGTAAATTCTTGAAGGGAATGGGAATTTGTTATAAGTGTGGATAAAAAGGACACCAAGTATGTGATTTCAAGGGTAATAAAAAAGTTTCAAATGTACAATGCTTCATCTGCAAGGATTTGGGACACTATGCAAATCAATGTCCAAATCATCAGAGTATACCCCAAATGCTACTATTTGATTATAATAAAGTTATGATACTACCGAAGATGAATAGGAATGATTATATTTCTTACAATTTTATTATAGTATTGTGTCATTTGAGTATTTTATTAATGATGTACATGTTAGAAGAATTATAGATTATATAAATATTGTACTGCAGTACTATATCATTAAGGACTTGAGATTGTGTGGAACTAAGAAAAGTGACTCAATATCCGGTTAAAGATTTGGAAAATATATGGTTGAGAGAAAGATAAACTATAATATAGTTCTGATACTGAGGTAGTGATTTTTGGAATAATACATGATTGATTTGGATAAATTATATTGGATATTCTTGGCTACCTTGAAACTGATTAATGATTTGTATATTCCATCATTATTGGAGCTTACAACATTTTTGGATAGAAGGAGTATATCCAGTATTCTATAAGGAATAAGGGAGCACGAATGTAATCAATAAGGTTTTATGGTAATTCAGGATGTTGCAGTGTTTTAAAAGAATATGTGATGAAGGTGTTCACATGTTATTACATGGAAAAAAGGATCTTCATTTTTTTGACCTTCCTTTTAAATTTTAGACTGTGATTTTGGACAAAAGTATTTTTGATAATTCTAGTTTGAGATTTTTTTTGGATTTCCATAAAAAGGACAACCCGGAGGTCGGGTGGCAACCTGTCGTGTCCGGCAAGGCCGCGAGACATGAACCCACAACCGAAGGGCGACAAGGTTGTATCACCTACCACTAGCCCACATGATTTCTGGGATTGAATAGTGTAGTTTTTTTTAAAAGGTTTGGTATATGAATTATAAATTCATTTTTTAACCCTATACGAATAGGATAAATAAAATATTTTTTTTAAGTTCTATTATCTTTTAGAGTGAAAGATGAGTTTGTGGTTGAAATTAGTTAAAGGATGGAACTCTACTAGGAAAGTATATATTTTTTTCTTCTCTTATTCTATGAAGAAATTAATTATTAAACTTTAGGTAACAGATCTTAAAACTAAAAATGTGTTATCCTAATACCTTATGTTTTGTTAAACTGATGATATTTTAAATCATCATAGATTGATGGCTTTGAGGCCTTCAATTCTACAATTGTTTGTGATTGATGACCTCATTAACTCCCTATAAATATTTATGTTTTTCTATAATTATGTGTCTCTAATTGCCACCAATTTTCTCAAAATCAATATCATAATTTGGTGGTGACTTTTTTATCACCTTTTTCCTATTATTAAGACAAAATTTTATTAAACCAATTATTGATGTGGGTTTTCCCATAAAGGTATTTTCTATTTTCAACCTTTTATTTTCGAAGAATAATTTTAAATTTTGAGAACACAATTTATTGAAGGAGGGAATAATATAACACCCCAAGATTTTATAGTACATTATTTCTTCAAAATATTTCAATAACTTGCACTACACGCAACACTGAGTTCAAGCGCACCATGACTTACCAAACTAGTCGTTCAAAAGCGGTTATGAATTTTATTAACTGAATTTTGAACTTTATATAATCCTTATAATTTTAGAATCCATATTATGAGTTTCTTAGACATAATGTAAGAACAAATTTATTTTTTTAGATAAAAGAAGTATTTTTTTAAAAATGAAATTTTACCGCCTTTTAATGGAGAACCCTTTTTTTAAATCCAATATTTGAAAATTTTTTATATTCAATTTGAAAAAATAAAATTCTTCTTTAGAATCGGGTCATAAGAATTTAGTTTCTATAATTTTTTTTTATTTTTCTGATAACTTTCATATTTGGGTGAATAGCGAAAAATACTACATTTTAATTGAAAAAGTATTTTTTAATAAAAATACTTTATAGTGTTGATTTATATATTTTAATGGTTTGTAAGTACAATTAGATTATATTTTTACCATTTAATTCAATGATGGTCATTTTAAGAAATTTCACTTTGAAATTGGACATAAACAAGTGTCAATCTTTTGATAGTTATTATTTCTTAAAAATATGCTTTTTGGTTTTTACAACGGGAATTAATTTTAAATTAATTAATGCAAATTCTATGTTTTGAAATTGGTAAAATAGAATTCATTTTTGAATTCATAATATCAAAATTATCTTAGGGAGAATTTTTTGTATTTTTCTGAAAACATTCAATTTTTGATGAATAGTGAAAAACACCGAGTTATTGTCTAAAATCGACTTTTTATTTAAATTTTTTTTTTTATTTAAATTTTTTTTAGGCCAAAAAATATAAACAATACCTATATAAATTCAATGTAATTAATTTTAGTCAGTTTATAATAATTTTAGATATATAAAAAGTTTATCGAACTTTTTACCGTCTTTTACCCACCTCCTAAGACCATTTGAAAATTTACATAAAACTTAATTTTACCACTTCTGTGAGTTGAATTTCAAAAATCCGAGAGACACAGTTGATATCAGTAAGTAAAATTTGGTTCAATAAGATGAAAATAATTTTTGGTGAATTGTAACTTTTTACTTTTATTTGCCACGGTTAAAAGTAAATAGGTTAATTAAGGGTAGAAATGATATTATTATTACCCTAACACATGTCCTAATTCTATTGTATAGGTATAATTTGACAAAAAATAACCTTAGTAATAAAATATGAACCTATTTGGTCCACTTGGATTAGATTAGGACATTTATTATTATTTTATTTAAAAAGAGTTAAAATAGTTAAAATCAAAGTTTAATAACTAAAACAATTTTAGTATAGGGTTATATATAAGAAAAATTCGACTATAAATATTAATTATAAAGATAAAAATATTTTTTACATAATGGTATTTTATTTAAAATTTTCAGACATTAAATAATTAAATTTATTTATGACACAATGATGATGCAGTAATTACCGTATTGATGAATGATTAAAATAATTGACATTATAAATATCCAAAAAAATGTAATTTGAGACTTTTCATAAATTCCAATAATTTTCTAGGTCACTATGACATGTTAGTGTTGGTTATATGAATTTTTTTTTGAATTAATAATGCTTTTTTTAATTTAGAAAGAATAAAATACAAAATAGTGTCAAAATTGACATAAAAGAGTTTTTAAAACAAATATTATATTATTAATTGATATTCTATTATTAAGAATCTAAGTTTCGGCCAAATGTCTTAAATAATATTATATATGTAATTAATTAACCACTTGAGGTTATCTTGGAAGTTTATAGTAAGTTTATTTACCATATAATATAAAAATACAAAGAGACGTGGAAAATGTCAAACTATTTAACTAAGAGTTAAATCTAAAAGATAAAGTTAATATAGTGACCCGAACATGACTAAAACCTATTGGTTGAGTCGTTTTCGACCCATCCCCACCTTATCCTTTAAATAATTCATTTTTTAATCATTAGAAACCGAAAATGAGTTTATTATAAAGTAATATTTCTAGATTTTCCTAAGGTGTCCATCACCCCTCTTATAAAAGGTCACTCTCCCTTATCTCTAATTCACACCATCAAAGCCATTTGGATCGTCCAAACCCTGTCCAAAGACCCTATCAACTATCCTTCATTCATCTTAGAGGTCTTACTGTAGTCAGAAAGACAACCTAAGGGGCCCTTTTGATCAAATCAAAAGGAAGAACCTGAAGAAGAGGTAAATATTTCATCACCTTTTTCAAGTTCATTTCTTCTTCCACTTCCTCTTTAGTTGTTGTTTCTATTATAGAATAATAACTCCAATATCTTCTATATACTATAATGTTATTATAAATATGGCACAACTATATTCAATATTCTATCCATCCTGTGAATGATATGTCACCATACGTGCGTATGTACGCCTTACAGTCTCCACATCGTGGTATAATTGTTATTCAATACATTATTTTTTGGACGGGTATAATAATGATGTGTAATTGATGTAAATAATAAATATAACATGATAATTATTCTTTATATATGATATATAATCCAATTATATATTGTTTTAATATCAAAATAATGATATTGTCGCGCGTGCGTACGTACGGATTACCGTCTCCACGAATGCTATAAGAGTCATTCCCCATCATATCCATTCAAGAATAATTTTCATTAGATGATTAAAAATAATATTTAAAGACTTAATATAATTCAGAATATTAATAAGATACATCCTATCCATAACAAACATTACTTACGTAACAAATCATATAAAGTAAAACGAATCAGTTAACACCTGAAACGACGATAATACTAAGATATTATTGACAAAGAAATGTTAAAAGATTATATATGATATCATATTAATGTATATGATTCTTTTATAATTTAATAACAATTATTTCACCATTATACAGGAGTTTAACCTACCCTCGACCAAGTAAAATTAAAAGGTAAGGGTTTATTTCACAATCTCTTTATTATTCGAGGTCGTTTTTACGTAAGTATCTACTGGGATATATTTATCATCCACATCCATGTTTCTTAAAAATGTATTTCAAACCATTTTTACTATTTACTATACTATGGTTTAAAGTCATTTATACCGTTATTTTACTTTTTATATAATGGTTTTAAAGGAATATTTCTGTCGTTTTCCAAACAAGGTTCTTTATGACATTTTCGACAAAATTAAGGTAGGAATGTTTTTTTTAACTTATATGGAGGGTGAAGATATTTTCTGCCATTATAAAATTGTCGAAGATTCCCTTACAATATTATAAGAATATTTTAAAAATAAATTTTTTCTTTTATAATTATATTACTTTTAAATTATTTCAGAATAGAAAGAGATGTTTCTCTAAAAAAATGTTTTGATTTCATCTATGTCAACATCTTTTGGTGGATTTTAAACTTATTTGAAGTTGATTTATTATGATACAAAACTTCCATATTGTATTCAATTTTTTGTGATATGTTTGATTGTGTATGTGATATTTTTATACCATTCATGGTTTATGGATAAAGTATAGACATTTCATATGCTAGTTGTAATACAAATGTTTATGTTATGTTTAAACCTTTTCATATGAGGAATGAATTATACTTAGTAAGTGACGGGTGGAGCCCACTATAGCTCCTTGATGCATCAGTAGGTATCATGAGACAAACTATTGTCTTGGAACAAGGCCTTGATGATATATTTTTTTTAGTCTTGGCACAAGGCCTTGACTATGTGATTATGCAATCTGGCATTATGCATTCCATCATTATGAAAGTGGCTATTGATATTTCATGTGATTATTCGACTAGTATAATATCCGTGTGAATAAGTAAATTGAATTATTTGATTTTATCTTTTCCATATTATGTTGAAGTTCAAGTTTAAAACGATTTTGTTTTAGTATTATACATTGCCTTAAGTGTTTGTGCTTATTTATGAAAGTTTCTGCTTTATTGTTATCCTTACTGAGCATCTGAGCTCACCCCTTTCTATGTTTTATTTTTTCCAGGATGTGAAGAAGTATATTATGACTGACCTTCAAGGATAGTCTATGGGATCCTTGTATTGTCTATGGAAACAATGTTGTTGTAGTTTTCTATTTTATGATGTAATGTAAACCTTATGAATGTATCTAGTACTTCCAAGGCTACTAAACTAATCGGTCTTTTGAGACTTGAACCTTAATGATCATTCCAATGTTATGTAATAATGCACCGACTCTTGGTAATTGGGGTTGGGGTGTTTCAAAGACTACCAAACTGCTCGGTCCTTCGGGATGCTTATTCCTTGTTTATATACCAATGTAATCAAATAAAGCATTGGCTCCAAGCAACTGGGGTTAGGTCCTTACACCAATAATGGTAAAAAGTCAATAAAATTTATTATAGGGTCGAAATATGGGAATCTAATGGATTTTTTACATTAATCTATGTCATTTAGGCCCTTAAGTTTAAGGTTTAGTCCTTAGTTAAGCATAATTTGACCATAATCGATGTAATTAATATTAATTACATTCACTAATATTTTTGGTGTAAGGCTAAGTTTAACTTATTATAAATTATAAATTATTCTGATTCTAAATATGTAATCGATTTTTTCCAAATTCCAATCACATAAGTGGAATAAATTAATTTAAATTATCTCCCACAGTCGGGTCAATAATGCGCGTTTTTAAAGTAAAAATGTTCAAAATTTTCTTATGTTTTTGTATTCAATTTAAATTTTAAATTGATTATAATGGAATATATTAGGTTTATTTATAAAAATATGATATAATTAAACTATAAATCTAATTTAAAATGTAATTTAACCTTATAAATAAATTACATGAAAAGAAGTTTTGAACTAAAATTTGGTATTTTCACTATTAATTGAAAAATGAAACTTCATAGAAAAATACCAAAAGTTTACCCTAAACTAATTCTTATGTTAAACTTTAAAATATGAATTTTATTTTGACATATTAAATCTATAAGAATTTAAAAAATTGGATTTAAAATGGACTCCCCAATAAAAATTGGTTAAAATGCCTTAATAAAAATATAGGTTTTTAAGCATAAAATTTTGTTTGTTCTTGTATTATGTCTATTAAATATATTGGATGAATATAAAAAATATTTTACTGAATATATATCATTTATATTACATTAATATCACTCACTAATTTTAATTAATTTAATTTTTTAAGGATAAAAAAATGTGTGACCATAATAATATTTTCCTTTATATTTAATCTGTTTTCATATTCATCTCTAATAAATTGGTAACCCTTGAATTCATATTATATTTGTGTAAACCACATATTTTCATAAGTTATTTAATAATATTCATAAACTTTAACTTAACTTCTAGGTTTTATCTCATTATATTAAATAATATATCATTATTCGGTAAAACTCAGTCTTGTGTGTTACACAAGCCATTGAGGAAAGTCATTGTTGCATGTAACACAAGCTAAAATCAGTGTGTTGTGTAGAGAAATAGAAACTTAATGTTGTGTCTTATTCATTATTAAATTATTATTTTTTATATCATTATCCAAATATAGTTCTTTAACATAAAATAAAATATTTTTAGTGTTGCATGAAATGAAAAATATAAAATGATTAAATTAATTTGAAAAAAAAATATTTCACAAAATATATGGGTGTTACATTATACCCCCCCCCCCTTAAAATGAATTTCAACCTCAAAATTCATCTGGGTTATCAATGGTTTAATACATGAAAGTTTCATTTATAGAAACCCACATCGTAAAAAATGAATATTAAAACTTTCCTTAAAAAGGGAATGTTGGAACCATAACGGTTACCCAAAGTAACATATAACTAACTTTCCACATAGGATAAAATATGTGGAATGTGTAAACATAGACATGGAATAGAAATATAACTATCATGTTCTAATGGAGAGTGATATAGAACAAGGTTAGGAGAAACTCAAAAATCACAAAGCCATAAATCTGTGATGATCTAAGGAGTCATTTGATTCATCAGAAACAAAGGTAGTAGGATAAATTTTTTTTCAAGATCCTTTACGTAAGGATAAATAATTTTCATGAGAAGTTATACTTACATGATTTCATTCCCTTTCATTTGTAAAATATCACCATCTGGTCATTTCTTGACCAATTTCCACTTCACCTATTTCTCTAAAAATAAAGGTAAATTTTTCATTCGTAAATCACTAACAGAGCATGAGATCCATGATAAGTCATCTCATCTCTATTCAGTTACCATCAACACAAAATTGATATATCAAGTTATCCACTATCCTTAAATCAACATCTAGTGAGATAACACTTCAATCTCACAAACTTAATCTGAAGTTTAACTTAAACATAACATAAATGGTTAACATTATAACCCTTCTGAATGATGAAAATCCAAAATTTTAGAACGAATATATTTAAATTATCTTAATATTTATCCCTCTTATATCACAAAGAAGCTCTTGGTTGTCACATTCCAAACATGGGAATACACTAATAATATATTTTCATGAAATATGGTAATAACCTAAATTACCATAAATACGTTTTGAAAAAAACACATTCTTCATTATTCCATAGATTACTAGATATATTCATAAATAGAATAAGTTTTAAACATCATCCATGATAGCATAAACTACTTTTCAACAAGTCCTCAATTAGTTCCAAGTTAATCAATACCATCCAATTTACTTATATCCAACATATATTTATCCAAAAAACATTACCATAACATAAGGAACATATTAAGGGTTATCTTTCCCTTAATCATGTATTTTCCATGGACATAATCTTCCCATTGAATCACTTTTCTATCCCATCAAAACCATTAAACATGTTCTTGTAAATCCATAGAGAAAAAAAACTGAACAATCCTTTTATATTTCACCATTAATATAACATAATTCTTGAATCCAAATACATAATAAATTTTATTATTCAACTTAATCAGTATTCCATTAACAAGGATACCTTATCCTATTACACGATACATATTTCCTTTCACATTTAATCTGTATTCTCATCATCAATAGCAATGTAACCACTACTCACACCACCTTGATGATCCTATTTATGAGCTTTCATCTTAGGACATTGGGTTGTATAATGACCATTTATTCCACATTTAAAACACTTAACCTTTTATGATGACCTATGGAGGCTAAGATTCTCATCTATTTTTTTAACCAAACCATTCATTTTTTCCTCGCAGTCACTAGCTTTGTGTCCTTATTTTTAATAGTCATAACATATTCTTGTTCTTATAATACAGTCACATATGTGATTATTTACACATTCTTTACACAAAGTAAATATAATCTTCTTTCCTATATGGTCTCCAATACCCAAACTCTTAGAGAACTCCTTCCTTATTTTTCTTGGTGTGTCTGAGAATTGGTTAAGTTACACATAGTTAATTGTGTTCCTTGAAAAATGATTAGGTAGGATCACAACATATTTCACTCCATTGGTCGTCCTAATTGACTACTCATCAATGAATTTTCCATCATATTCATCATTAATTCAGTTACTTCTGGATCCCTCCATTAACTAAAACTAGAAACATATGTGGGTATTACTTATAATTGTATAAAAGCGCATAGTCATGAAAAGAATTACTTATAGGATGTCTCAATCTTGACACGACCTTTAATTTATGACACCCTAGGTTCATCCAAGTTTATTTATATCCAACTTATACTTAAATCCATAATTATGGTTCATCAAGTGTTTATGAATTTCCAAAGCATATCCCCTAGGATTGTCAAACTCGGTGTGCAGTAAGGCCCATTATTGTGTACTATATTACCCTTAGTCAGACCTAGAACATCTGGTCATATTTTTTACCCCTACCTACATCTTTTCCAGAGCCACATCCACTTGTAGTATTCATATAGGGATGTATTTCAATGAATCCACTTACTAGATCCTTTAAGAAAATTCTAGGACATTTTTCTAAATGTTAACTCATCCTTATACTTATCCTTAGAGACATCCCTAGACATATCCTTAAAAATATACATAGGGATCTCACAAAATTTTTCTCAACCATATTTCTAAATGTTAACTAAACACTCAATCTGATACCAACTATATCAACCCATTATTTCCATACATTAATATTACATAAATTTTATAGAATACTTGAAATGTCTTTCAAACGGATTCCCAGAGACTATATTAGTCTGGTGCCATTAGAAATATGGAAATGTAAACACTGGTACATAAGTGAGCTTCATTTTCTCCCACTAGGTTCTCCACGACTAGCACTTCTATTAGACATATCATACATGAAATAAATCTTCATAACATAGAGAAGAAAACATAAAAAGGGGTGATCTCAAATTCTCAGTAAGGGTAAACAAGGGAGACATGTAATCATAAACATGAATATTGGGGGAAAATGAACATAATCATAACACTAGAAGACCATACCCTGTATATCAAAGATCATAAACATGATTTATGGGATAAATCTTGGAATTTAATAAGACATAAATCATAAGGAAATAAACTTTATGATCCATGAAATCATAATTGAGGAATAAAATATAAAATTTCTATCATACATATAAGAATAGTAAATATTATCTCAAGGATACCTACCAAGACCTGTATAACATGATAGGCTTGGGCTACGACCTGTGTACATGATTTGGGCTTGGTCGAACAACCTATGTACACTCTTACTTTTATTCTTGGGTTAAAACCCATTTACATTCTTGTTTTTGGTCTTGGGATACAACTCATGTACCATCCTATGTTTAGGCTTGGGATACAACCCATGTACCTTCCTATTTTCAAACCTGGTCTACAACCCATGTACCTTATTTTTTTCAATATTGGGAAACAACACATATACCCTTTGATCTCATATATAAACTATCATTACCCAATACATTTCAGGGAGATATAGGTCTCACCCATCTCATAGTAAAATCATTCATACATGTGCCACAAGATAACAAAACTTTCAACATATCATGAACTATAAAAAGAGATAGGTGTTATAAACATCAAATCATAACCCATGAAATGAAATGGGTGTTATAAAAATTTCATCACATCATAACCTATTAAAATAGATAAGGTTCATAATCACTTCATGAAATAATAACCCATGAAAAAAAGTGGGTTTCAAAAGCATAAAACTTTTGTAAGTGAAACGGGTGTTATAGGAATCATTCCAAAAAAACATAAGCCATTCAAGAAATTATATGAATAGAATATTTGGATAATTTCTTAGAATTGAATCAGTAACATCAAAGGATGTTATATTATATGTAAAATAACTTTTAAGGATAGTTTTAAAAAAATTCTCGAGGTAAATATTCATTCATCTTTGAAAAAGTGATTTTAAAACATAAAACATTTTCAAAACCATTTTCCTTAAAAATTTAAAGAATAATAATTAAAAACTTTTGAAAACCATATCCATGAAAATAGATTTTAAAAAAAATCATAAAAAATAGCCTTTATCATTAAAATAAATATTCAAATAATTAACGGTGGGTAAATCCATTCTTTTCGTACGAGGTAAAAACAATATTCCTTTTTCACAGTAAAAATTTTAGAAAAATGCCTCATTCAGAAAAAGACAAGAATATTCCTTTGAAAATATTGGTAAATTAAAAAAGGGTAAAATTTTATTTTAAATATTTTAGAATAATATTTTAATATTCTTGGAAACCCTTTTTAGAAAACATTGTTTTGAAGGAACATAGATTTCTGACCGAAGAGAGGGTAAAGTCGGGCTTTCTTAAAAAAACATTTTTAACTATATTATGTACCAAATATTTTAAAATTGGAACCAATACATTAATATACCATGAATAACTAGAAGATAATAAAATTCATGAGTGTTCTTGATATTGTACCATAATATTTCATCAAAGTAAGCATTCACATAAACAATCTCGAAAAATGATGAGATTGTTTCAATAAACTATTACCACTTGGAAACATTGAACCATACTCCCAATTTGATTAAATAAAATTACATGAATATTAAAATATAATAAAATTAATGATATAAATTATATAAATTTTCAATATTATTATATACACCTTATATAAAAATATAGGTACATAACATGGTATGTGTCTCAAGGAAGGCAAATTGTGACAAAAATTACTTTACCAATTTGGTAAGTTATGAAATATAAAACCAATGAGAGAAATATCATAAAATAGATATGTAAATTCCCATAAATTTAAGTATAATAATAATATAATATATATATGTTCATTATATAAACCACACAAATGGAATGGGTGGTGAATACATCATGTATCTCACGGAAATAAAAAGTGAAATGAAATTCCATTACCTTATATCTTAACTCTCACCATACTAATTCAAACCACATGTATAATAAATATAAATTTATTATAAATATTTTAAATAACCATATTATTAAATATAATACCATATATGGTCCAATTACTACCTTATATTACCCACTTGTTAACAAACCTATGTTAAGGTTTCACTTCGAGTAATATTCGCTTTGTTCTTTGCATGTGTCTTAACTTGTTATATCATTGGTCCTTATACTTACATCACTATTTCCAGAATTTAAATCATGATATAATATAATTTATATTAATTATATGTTTATTATAATAATCTATAAAATAGTGATATATGAAATGGAATACACCATTAATGGAGACGGTAGGTCGCATGTACGCATGAACATTGTTTCCATTTTTATTGTCGTATTGAAAGAAATAAGGTAAATGAAATTTGTGTGTGTGTATATATATATATATATGAATATATATATATAACTATTAAAATAGTTTTATTATGTCATATATATCATATATATTAACTAATCTCATCCTTAATACATTCCATGTAATGTGTGAATGAATCACATCACTTTGAGGGGGTGGTAGTCCATACTTCCTCAAACGAAATTATCATATTTACACCAAATGGAAAGTACAAATATATGTGTGGTAAAAGGGTTAAAGTTACTTAAATTAATAATAAATATAATATATAATATATATAAAAACATATTTTCTATCATAATTTCCACTATGAGTGGTGGTAAATGAAAAATGAACAATCATCATTTTGTGAGGCGGTAGATCGTCGTACACATAAACAATATGTTCGTTACCCATTAGATGTAGGTGTGTGTAATTATATGTAAACCATTTCGCATAAAAAATCATAGTATATTAAATATACAGTTTTTGTTATACAAGCATGTAATAAAGAGAGTTGAGGGGGTGTAGAAGGAAAATAAAAAAAAGGTGCGAGGGAGAAGACGTTACCTATTAATCAGGTAACTCCTTTTTTTGTGCCAAAAAACTTACTTGGATTGATTTCTATCCAATAGGTGGATTATAGGAGGAAGGGAGGGAATTTTTCAGATTTTTTAGTAGATTTTGGGTGATAAAAGGGTATTGAGAGGTGTGAGGAAGTGAGAGGAGAGGAGGCATTTTATAGTGGAGGAGTGCCAAATCTTTGGAAAAGGAATTCCACAAACTTTTTTTCCATGGAAAGTGGATAAAATAATGGTTCCAAGTATAGAAAAGTTATTATAGTGTCGAAATATGGCTATAAAATGGATTTTTGACAAGTTTTTAGGTTTTTTAGGATCTTAAGTTCAATTTTTAGTCCTTATTTTTTCTTAATTTTACCCTAATCGATGTAATTAATTTTAATTACTTTCGCGAATTTTTTTCGTCAAAAAATATTTTGAAATTATTAGAAATTTTAAATTATTATTTTTCCAAATATTTAATCCATTTTTCCAAATTATAATCATAGAAGTGATAGAAATTATTTTAAATTTTATCCCGCAGTCGGGTCGACAGTGCGGGTTTTTAATGTAAAAACGTTCAAAAGTATGATGTGTTTTTGTATTTAATTTCAAAGTGAAATTTATTAAAATTACCTAAATTGGGTTTAATTATAAAAATAATATCTACTTAAATTTTCAAAACAATTTAAAATGTAATTTAATCTTATAAATAAATTATATGAAAAAGCAGTTTTGAACTGAAATTCAGTATTTTCACTATTCATTAAATAATAAAACTTTACAAAAAATACCAAAAATTTACCCTAACCTAATTATTATGTTATTATTTCAAATACGAAGTTTATTTTGACATATTAAATCTATAAGAGTTTAAAATTTTGGATTTAAAATGGGTTCACCATTAAAAGGGGTAAAAACGTCTTAATAAAAATATAGTTTTTAAGCATAAAATTGGGATTGTTCTTATCTTATGTCTATCAAATTTATTAAATGAATATCAAAAATATTTTATTGAATATATATAATATATATATTAAATTAATATCACTCACTAATTTAATTTAATTTAATTTTATTAGGGTAAAACAGATGTTTCATCATAATAATATTTTCCTTTATATTCAATCGGTTTTCATATTAATTTCTAATTAATTGGTAACCCTTGAATTCATCTTAAATTTGTGCAAACCATAACTTTCAAATTAACGACTAGATTATAAATCATTATATAAAATAATATATCACTATTTGGTAAAATGTAGTCTTGCGTGTTACACAAGCCATTGAGGAAAGTCATTGTTGTGTGTAACACAAGCTAACCTCGGTGTGTCGTGTAGAGCAAGCTAAAATTTATGTTGCATGTAGGGCATGATTAACTTAGTTTTGCGTATAACGCAAGCCAAACATAGTGCTTTAATATAAAATAAATTATTTTCAGTGTTCCGTGAAATAAAAAATACCAAAAAGATTAAATTATTTTGAAAAAATATATTTCACAAAATCTCGAGGTGTTACACGTACATACACATAAATGCATACACACATACACATATATGTACATACATACATGCATGCATGCATGCATATACATATAGATACACATGCATACAAATAAATACACATACAAAGAAAAATATACATACACATATATACATACACATACACATACACAAACTAATATACATACACATACCTAAATACATGCACATGCACATACACCTTCACATACTCAAACACATAAAAGCATACACATACACATACATACAAATACATAAAAGTACACATGAAAATACATAAAATCATATATACACATGAACATACACATAAACATACACATATACATGCACATACACATACACATACATAGATACATATACACAAACACATACATACAGATATATAGACAAACATAATAAAATACACAAAAACATACATAAACACACACATATACACATACACATGCATTCAAATACATACACTTGAACATATACATTCATACATATATATATATATATACATATAAAAATATACAAAAACACATATATACACATACACATATATATAAACTAACAAATACACATACATAAACATACATACACAAACATAAACACACAAACTATAATGGCCTGGGTTTTTGGAGGTCCATTACTTAGAAAAAATACGATCCTTGAGGTGTTCTGGGTGGTCTGGGAGGCCATCCCAACTTCTCAGTGAAGTTTGACCCACGGTAGGCCTACCGGTAGCCTTAGCCTATTGGTATCAGGCCTACCGGTAGCTCGGTCTACCGGTAGCTGCGGCCTACCGGTAGCTCAGCCTACTGGTAGCCCGGACTACTGGTGGTTGTAGCCTACCGGTAGCTCGGTTACCATCCCCTATCAGCCACCAGTAGCTCTCGACTACCGGTCACTACAGCCGACCGGTAGCTCGGCTACCGGTGGCTACACCATACCTGTAGCTCGTCTACTGGTGGTTGTCAGCCTCTGGTAGCTCTCGACTACTGGTGGCTCTAGCCTACCCCCACGGGTTTTCCAGTAGCACTTCCTTTTTGTGCAAATTGGGTTTTAAACCCTATTTTGAAACCTTTAAGCCTGTTTTAAAGCCCATTAACACCAATTAATGGGGTTGATTAAGTGGGATACCCTAGTGTGCGTCGTTCAAAACCGCCCCTAAAGGCGAGGACCTCTTTAATGACATTTGGGGCCACGTGGTCAACCCACAACCCCACTCCTTACGCAGTTTTGTGTTCTTATCTCAACCGTCCCTGGCCCTTATACACTAAAGGGTTCTCCCCAGGTTTCTTTCCCCTGATCACCCTCCCATTGATTCTTTTGCTCATCCTTGCATTTCTGAGGCCCCACCCCTACAAATCGTGCATCGTATGTTCCTAGTGCTTGAAGATAAACATCGATCGTTGATCAATCATGTAGCGTTTTACCTTCGGCTCTCCTTTCTGTGTATCTTGGGGGGCAGGTTTGCTATTGCTTCTTTAAAATTGGATTAACCAAACCTTAATGAAGATAATAAACCCATTCTAAGAATGAAGGGGGAGGGTTCTGATCGATGATGCTGCTTTGTTTTATGATCATCCATGATTAATGACTTCTGAATTGTGTGGGCCTATGCCTACTGAAAATCATGGCCTTTGGTGGTCTTTCTCTATGCACTAACGAACCCTTACTCCTGGTGAAGTTTAAATGGATTGTATTGTGGTTGTGAACCCTTTCCGTGTAAAGGAATTTGGTTAATTACATAAATCCGGCTAAATAAATTTAAAGCACCATGATCAACCCTTTTCTGTGATAACCCCTGTTAAAGTACAGCGGAATTGGAATCATGGAGTGTGTTAAATCATTTAAATATGAAAATACCGGCATGGGACTGCTTTTCTTTGGTGGAAGTGGTTTGATTGTTTTTCATTCACAGCTAATTGCTGGTTGATGTGGGTGGGGACGAGATCCCCTATTGTTGTGATATCGCTGATTGTAAATTTGAGGTCGGGTGGTTACCTTGATTATATCACGAATTGGGGTGGGATCCTCTGTTGTTGAGAAATCGTTGGCTCCTGGGGACATGGGGTTGTACCTTGGTGTTTTCTTTGGTTATATTACTTCTAGGGATCTCACTTATCCCTTTTTTGTTGTGACTTTACACGAAAACCGGGTGTGAATGTTTAAGTTGATGTTGGACTGTACTCTTTCATTGACTTGTGCTCATGCTTTCTAGTTGCCTAAGTAGGTGCAGAAACTTATTTAAACATTATCACTGAACATGATACAAGGATGGGACATATGGGTTTTGGTTTGGTGTGAGTCGTGACTTGGGCACTGATTGTTTTCTTTAGGCTGGTTGAAGAAAAACCTAGATTGGGTGAGTGCTTGTTACCTATACATATACTTGTAGTTTTGTGCTTCTTGTTCGTGCCCCACCCAAGTTTAGCACTTAGTTCTAAACAACCCAATTTCATGGGGGAGGGTGTTTCCCAACACTTCTATTAGTGGCTGGTTATTAGCTCCTTTCTGATCCCTTTCTCAGATAGCCCAAGTATCTTTGGGCAGGCTGTGATGGCCTGAAGTCCATTATTAGCCCAAGAATCTTCAGGCAGGGTGGTGTGGTGGTTGGACCAGGTGTGTGCGGGCAGGTGGTTTCCCAAGTGTCTTCATGATGAGGCCCAAGTGTCTTCAGGCATGACAGTGGATCTTCTAGCCCAGGTGTCTCCGAGCATGGCGGTGGTTGTTCTGGCCTAGGTGTTTGCAGGCGTGGTTACGTGAGGCAGTTGTGGCCCAGGTGTTTGTGGGCAGGGTTTGACAGTGGGGATGTATGAGGTTATGGCCCAGGTGTGTGTGGGTGGGGTGTGGCAGTGGGACTGTGGTGAGAATGGCGGGATTGGTTTGATGCATAGGATGTCTTCAATAACCAGTGTGAAAGTGGTGCGGGGTACCCAAACATCGATGTGCTATTACTATACTTTACTTGACTTGCATTATTTTGGTAGTGTGCCTTGGTGAGGTTTGGGTGGTTAGTTTCCTTCCTAGGTGAATGGTTTTATCTTTTTCCACGAGGCCTTATCATGCCTACCCACTTGTGCACGACAGTCTTTGGTTTTCCCTACTGAGTATACATATATGCTCACCCTACGTATAAAAAATTGTTTTCAAGTTTCCAGGAGGACTTCAGGGATCGTGTTGGACCATACTAGCTCGGACCTTGTGAAGGATCATCGTAGTTGATGTTTTTCTTTATTTTGGTATTTTCGCTTTGTAGTCACCTTATACATTGTGGGTTTTATTTTTGTAACATGCATTGGGAATGGTTCTTTGCTTCACTATTACTTTCAGTTTGGTGTTGTGGGATTTACTATCTCATATCCCGATCCTATTAAAAGAAAAATGGTAATGCCTTCCATTTAGTGTGTGATTCTATACCCTTGTCACTGGTCGCCACTCCGGGACCTATTGAAGGCGGGTCTCGAGAGGTTATTATCTCTCCTTCAACTCAAACAAGGAAGGGCTCGACAATCTGCTGACCTTTCCCTCCTTTTGGTGAAGGCGGGTCATGACAGAATGGTATCAAAGGTATGGTTGAGAGATAGGATGGAGTCTGGAGTTAGGAACAGTGAGGATTTCATGGGATGGTAGGGAAACGGTGTTGGGTGACCTTGGTGCGTGAATTAGTCCAGGGAAGACCGGCTAGGACACGGGATTTTAGGGCCCCCTGTGATCCGATGCAAGGACTCTGGACATACCAAACAACCAAGTGAGGCCACACTGATTGCAGGGTAGAGACCCTAGGGAAGTTACATGCATAATATTGACTTGTGTTCTCTTTTTGATTGTGTGTATTGGAAATTAATAATAAATAAAAAGTTTAAGAAGTTTTGAGAACAATATTCTGCACTACTTGGGCTTAGGCATTCCTTGTTTAACTTACAGCTATGGCACCCGGGAGACGACCATGAGTTGTACGAGCGATCGAGGCCCAGGAGGTTGACCTGGCTTATCGACAGAGGGATGAACGAGAGGAGGAAGATGATCAGGGACATAGGATGTTTCGAGCCTTCCAATGACAGACCCTTGAGAAGTACGAGGGCAACACCTCGGACATGAATATGGAGGATTGGTTAGAGGAGTTGGTGATAGCCTTCAGCTTGATCTGGGCTCCGACGGAGTACTGGGTTCCTCTACCCACCAGCCAGATGTGGGGAGCAGCGCGTCAGTGGTGGACACTTTACCTAGGAGAGAGGAGAGAGGCTGAGGTGGCATAAGCTGATTTTGAGAAGGAGTTCTGGGTGGAATTCCTCTCTTCTACAATTAAGGCGGAGAAGAGGCAGGAGCTACTCTCCCTCCAGCATGGGAGTATGTCAGTAAGGGATATGGGAATCACGTTCATGGTCCTCCTACGTTTTTCTCTGGATCTCTTTCTAGACGAGGAGTCTCGGGCAAGTCATTTAGAGGAGGCACTCTGACCCTCCCTCCAGTACGATGTTACCCCCTTCACCTTGCCGACATACTTGGAGGTCCAGAAGAAGGTCGAAGTGGTGGAGAGGATGCATGCTCTATGAGGTGTGTCGCGAGAGGGGATCCCGATGGGATCATCGAAGAGAAAGGCCGTCAGCACCAGACCACCAGCATCGGGACCCTCTCGGTTCTGACCAGCAGGGAGCAGGCCACACCAGTTCCAGTTCTGGTCCCCTGGTCCTCGCCCATTTCTTTCGGGCCCAAGACCGAGGTGCTTCATCTATGGGATCCATGGACATCTCCAGAATTAGTGCCCAGACTGAGAACAATACGGTGGTGGCGGACACGCCCAGCACCCACCCTAGCAGTAGCTTCCAGCTAGGCCCTTCCAGTAGCAGCCGCACGGGCAGCGAGCTCCCGCTCCTCCGAGGGCAGACATCGCTGGAGGAGGCTGACCTCAGGGTGCTCCTTAGGTACCTAGACTAGGGTGTGGTCGGGGAGGAGACCGACAGCTGATTTTAAGAGGAGCTGGGCGTGGACAGTTTCACGCCGTGGAGGCAGTAGTCCCGGCGGGGCTGGAGGTTGTTCGAGGTACGATCAGTTTGTTTAGCACCCTTTCTTATACCTAGTTTGATACTAGAGCTTCACACTCCTTCGTTGCACCCAGTCCATCCCATTCTTTGGGTCTAGATACTGAGAGACTTCCAGTGCCCCTGGTGTTGAGCACACAAGTCGGAGGTCAGACCGACTTTCTATATGTTTTGTCGAGGATGCAGACTGATGATAGGTCCACATCAGTCGATCAGGGATATACTAATGCTACAGATACAGACATATGATGTCATTCTAGGCATCGACTGGCTGTTCTCTGTGGGTGCTATCATCGACTTCTTCCAAGTAAGGGTTGTGTTCTCGGACTTTGGTGGACGACGTGTTACATTCACTTATGAGTGGAGTAGTCAGAAGGGTAGTAGGCGAGAGGAACCCCTCCTCTCTTTGTTATCCTAGTTGTCAGTAGATCTAGTAGACACTGGGATATTGGAGGTGCTAGGAATCATCAGAGAGTTTATGGAAGTCTTTCCTGAGGAGGTAACGACTCTACCCCCTCGACGTGATATCGAGTTCGGGATAGATTTGTAGCCTGGTGCTCGCCCGATTTCAATGGCTCCTTACCAGATGGCACCTTCGGAGCTACGGGAGTTGCGGATTCAGATCAATGATATGATCAAGAGAGCTTATGTTCGACCAAGTGTGTCACCGTGGGGTGATCCATTCTTGTTCGCAAAGAAGGCAGATGGTGGTCTCTGGTTGTTCATAGACTACAGGAGGCTGAATCAGGTAACGATCAAAAATTGCTACCCTCTCCCAAGGATAGACGATCTCTTTGACCAACTGAAAGGGGTGATCTCTTATGGGTCTAGTTATCTACTCCCTCATGAGCGTAATTATTCCACCCACGACCTGGAGCTTGCAGAGGTCGTTTTTGCGCTAAAGTTATGGCGAAATTACCTCATCGGAGAACGCTTTGTGGTCTTCAAAATTCACAAAAGTTTGAGGTATATCTTCTCCCAGCGGGACCTAAACTTGCGGAAGCAAAGGTGGATAGAGTTCCTCCAGGATTACGACTTCGATATTTCTTACACTTCAGGGAAAGGGAATGTAGTGGATGATTCCTTGAGCAGGAGGTCGCAGAAGGATGCAGTCTGAGAGTCGGCAGATGCCTGGAAGACAATGGAAGAGTTGGCTGCCATGCACCGAGATGCGAGGATGGATAGCGGTAGAGGTTTCCTGTATCAGATGACAGTTCAGTATTCTCTATTTCAGCAAGTGGAGGAGTCTCAGTGGGGAGACCCCGAGTGCGAAGTAATGCGAGACCGAGTTGGCCATAACAATGCTCCGGAAGGGTGGACGGAGGATGGTCAGAACTAGATGCTTTTCCGAGGGAAGCTATTTGTTCCAGAGGCGATGCATGGAAAGGTTCTTAGTGAGTTCCACAACTCACCCTAGCAGTGCACCCAGTAGTTTCCAAGATGTACCAGGGTCTAATGAGACAGCTCTGGTGGCCTAGAGTAAAGCGAGTTGTGGCAGAGTTTGTGGCCAAGTGCCTAGTGTGTCAGCAAGTGATGGCTGAACACCGGGTTCCAGGCTGCCTGTTGTAGTATCTAAATGTCCCCAAGTGGAAGTGGGAGGACATTTAGATGGATTTCTTCATTGTACTACCCAAGGTTCAATGGGGATACGATTCCATCTGGGTAGTAGTAGACCGGTTGACGAAATCGGATCACTTTTTGGTGATTAAGGAGTCGAGTGCAGTGGATGCTTTGGCACGAAGGTACGTGGATGAGGTGGTGCGGTTGCATGGAGTTCTGAAGTCCATAGTCTTGGATAGGGATGCACGGTTTACCTCACGAGTATGGAGAGGATTGAAGCATGCTTTTGGCACCCAGCTACATCTTAGCACTGCTTTCCATCCCCAAACAGATGGACAGACAGAGCGCACCATCCAGACCTTGGAGGATATGCTACGGGCATGTGTCCTGGACTCTGGAGGATCGTGGGTGCGACACTTACCATTGATATAGTTCACCTAAAATAATATATATCCCTCTACCATTGGTATGGACCCATTTGAAGCCTTGTATGGGAGGCCATGCCACTCACCTATGTGTTGGACCGAAGTTGGAGAGGCAGGCATCCTTGGTCCGGAGGTGGTGTATAGCATGACGGAGAAGGTTCAGCTTATACGGGAAAGGATGAAGGCGGCCTAGGACCGAAAAAAGTTGTATGCTGATACTAGGAGAAGGCCCTTGGAGTTTGAGTTTAGAGACCACGTGTTCTTGAAGGTCTCCCCTCAGCGTGGACAATGGAGGTTCGAGAAGGGGAGTAAGCTTTCTCCCAGGTTCATCAGACCCTTCGAAGTGTTACGGCGGGTCGACAAAGTGGCTTATCAGCTAGCGTTACCATCGCCCCTAATGAGGCTGAATGACTTCTTCCATGTGTCCCAGCTCCGTCGGTATCTTCATGACGATTCACACGTCCTCGAATGGGGAGAGCTAGACATTGAGGACGACATGACCTTTGTAGAAAGACCAGTGATGATCGAGGATCGTGAGGAGAAGGTGCTTTGTGGGTGAACCATTCCCTTGGTTCGTGTGTTATGGAGACATGGTGGGATTGAGGATAGTACGTGGGAGAGGGAAGCATAGATGCGTGCCTAGTACCCAGATTTGTTTTGAGTTTTTTACTATTTTATTTATACTTGTTATGGTGGGGCGTTTTACCTTGTTGCCTATGAAAAAAGTGGTTTTTCTTTCCTCTCTGAATGTGTGTGAAAAGTCCTGGCTATGGGGAGGGGAGGATCGGACCCCTAATAAAGACGCATTAAGGTGGATGTGATTAAACCCGTGCAGGTGAGTCAATGCCACCCAAATCGAATAGTATCTTGACATGGGGAAGAGACTCCCCAACCCATAGACTGGGATGTCTGACATGGTATGTTGCTTGGTTCTTAAGAGAAAGGTGTTTTTAGTTAACAATGGGGTTCACTCATGAGAGGTATCTTTTGAGGTGGTTTTTCAGACCCTCTCTTTACTTGTGGGTTGTTTTGATTCTCGAGGGCGAGAATAGTTTGAGAGGTATCTGATGTAATGACTCAGGTTGTTGGAGGTCCATTACTTAGCAAAAATCTGATGCTTGAGGTGTTCTGGGTGGTCTGGGAGGCCATCCCAACTTCTCGGTGAAGTCTGACCCATGGTAGGCCTACCGGTAGCTCGGTCTACCGGTAGCCACAGCCTACCGGTAGCTCAGCCTACCGGTATCTTGGTCTACCGGTAGGTGCAGCCTACGGGTAGCTCGGTTACCGTTCGCTGTCAGCCCCCCGTAGCTCTCGACTACCGGCTGCTGCAGCCTACCGGTAGCTCAGCTACCAGTCGCTCTCACCCACCGGTAGCTCTCAACTACCGGTGGTTGCACCTTACCGGTAGCTCGGCTACCGGTAGCTGTCAGCCACCGGTATCTCTCAGCTACCGGTGGCTCTAGCCTACCCCGACGGGTTTTCCAGTAGCGCCTCCTTTTTGCGCAAATTGGGGTTTAAACCCTATTTTGACCCCTTTAAGCCTGTTTTAAAGCCCATTAACGACAATTAATGGGGTTGATTAAGTGAGATACCCTTGTGTGTGTCGGTTTAAACTGTCCCTAAAGACGAGGACCTCTTTAATGATGTGTGGGGCCACATGGTCAACCCACGACCCCGCTCCTTATGCGTTTTCACGTTCTTATCTCAACCGTCCCTGAACCTTATAAACTAAAGGGTTCTCCCTGGGTTTCTTTTTCCCGATCACCCTCCCATCAATTCATCTACTCTTCCTTGCGTTTCCGAGGCCCCACCCCTGCAAATCGTGCGTCGTCTGTTCCTGGCGCTTGAAGATAAACTTTTATCATTGATCAATCATGTAGGGTTTCACATTCTTCTCTCCTTTCTGTGTATCTTGCGAGGTGGGTATGCTATTGCTTCTTTAGAATTAGATTAACCAAACATTAATGAAGATAATAAACTGATTCTAAGAATGTAGGGGGAGGGGTGCAATCGATGATGCCGCTTTGTTTTATGATCTTCCCTGATTAACGACTTCTGAATTGTGCGGGCTTACGCCTACTAAAAATCATGGTCGTTGGTGGTCTTTTCCTGTGCACTAAGGAACCCTTACTCCTGGTGATGTTTAAATGGATTGTATTTTGGTTGTGAATCCTTTCCATGTTAAGGAATTTGGTTAATTATGTAAATCCGACTAAATAAATTTAAAGCACCAGGATCAACCCTTTTCGGTGATAACCCCGGTTAAAGTACAACAGAATTGGAATCATGAAGTGTGTTAAATCATTTAAATCTGAAAATAATGGCATGGGCCTTCTTTGATTCAGTGGTAGTGGTTTGATTGTTTTTCATTCATGGCTGATTGCTGGGTGATGTGGGTGGGGATGGGATCCCCTGTTGTTGTGATATCGCTGATTGTAAATTTGAGGTCGGGTGGTTACCTTGATTGTATCACGAATTGGGGTGGGATCCTATATTGTTGAGAAACCGTTGGCTCCTGGGGACATGGGGTTGTACCTTGTGGTATCCTTTGGTTCCAGTACTTAGAGGGATCTCACTTATCCCTTTGTTATTGTGACTTTACAATAAAACTAGGAGTGAATGTTTAAGTTGGTGTTTGACTGTACTCTTTCCTTGGCTTGTGCTCATGCTTGCTAGTTGCCTATGTAGGTGCAGAAAATTATTTAAACATTATCACTGAACATGAAACAAGGATGGGACATATGGGTTTTGGTTTGGTGTGAGTCGTGACTTGGGAACTGTTTGTGTTCTTTAGTCTGGCTGAAGAAAAACCTAGATTGGGTGAGTGCTTGTTACCTATACATATACATATAGTTTTGTGTTTCTTATTGGCACCCCCATACAAGTTGAGAACTTGGTGCCGAACACCCCCATTTCATGGGGGAGGGTGTTTCCCAACACTTCTATTAGTGGCTAGTTATTAGCTCATTTCTGCTCCCTTTCCCGGATAGCCCAAGTATCTTCGGGCAGGCTCTGATGGCCTGAAGTCCATTATTAGCCCAAGAATCTTCGGGCAGGGTGGTGTGGTAGTTGGCCCTAGTGTGTGCGGGTAGGTGGTTTCCCTAGTGTCTTCGGGATGAGGCCCAGTTGTCTTCGGGCATGGTAGTGGATCTTCTAGCCCAGGTGTCTTCAGGCATGGTGGTGGTTATTCTGGCCTAGGTGTTTGTAGGCGTGGTTACATGAGGCAGTTGTGGCCCAGGTGTTTGCGGGTAGGGTTTGGCAGTGGGACTGCGTGAGGTTATGGCCCAGGTGTGTGCAGACGGGGTGTGGCAGTGGGACTGCGGTGAGAATGGCGGGATTGGTTTGATGCGTAGGATGTCTTCAATAACCAGTGGGAAAGTGGCGCGAGGTGACCAAACATCGATGTGTCTTTACTATACTTTAATTGACTTGCATTATTTGGGGAGTGTGCCTTAGTGAGGCTTGGGTGGTTAGTTTCCTTACTAGGTGCTTGGTTTTCTCTTTTTTCCACGGGGCCTTAGCATGCCTCCCCACTTGTGGATGAGAGTCTTTGGTTTTCCCTACTGAGTATACCTGTATGCTCACCCTATGTATATAAAACTATTTTCTGGTTTCAAGGAGGACTTTGGGGATTGTGTTGGACAGTACTAGCTCAGACCTTGTGATGGATGATCACAGTTGTTGTTGTTATTTATTTTGGTATTTTCTCTTTGTAGTCACCTTATACATTGTGGGTTTTACTTTTGTAACATGCATTGGGAATGGTTCTTGGCTTCACTTTTACTTTCAGTTTGGTGTTGTGGGATTTACTATCTTATCTCCCGATCCTATTAAAAGAAAAAGGGTAATACCTTCCATTTAGTGTGTGATTCTATACCCTTGGCACTTGTCGCCACTCCGAGACTTATTGAAGGCGGGTCTCGGGGGGTCATTATATCTCCTTCAACTTAAAGAAGGAAGGGCCTGACAATCTGCTGACCTTTCCCTCCTTTTGGTGAAGGCGGGTCGTGACACAAACATATACAAACACATACATATAAATACATACACATACACACACACATAAACTTGCACATATACATACTCATACAAATACACATACATATGCATACACATATACATACAAATACATATACACATACACATTCACATTCACATACACAAACACAGGAACCTGTATGCAAATACATACATATACGTACACATACACATATACATACACATATAAATATATATACACATACATACACATACACATATACATACATACACATACATACACATACATTCACATACATACACATAAATTCACACAAACAAATACATGCACATACAAATATGCATATACACGCACAAACATACATACAAATATATATACACATAAACATACATACACATGCACATATACATATACACATAAACATATATACACATACACATACACATACACATGCACAAATACACACACATACAAATATTCATATACATGCACATACATACACACACATATATATACACATAAACATACATACATAAGAACATATACATATACATATAGACATAAACATACACAAACACATGCACATACACAAAAAAATATACATACACAATCACATACATACCCAAACAGACATACACATACATAGACATATTTACACATTCAGGTATACACATACACAAACACATACACATACACAAACACATACATACACATACACATACAAACACACACATACACATTTATGTACATACATATCCAAACATATACACACATATATACACAAATTTATATACTAATACATACATATACATACATACAAATACATACATACAAAAACATGCACATGCATATACATACACACACACATGCGTGACATACATACACATACACATAAATACACATAAACATACAAATATGCATAATGTGCACATTCATACACATTCACATGCATACATACAAATACATATACATACATAAAGATACACATACATATAAATACATACACACATATATACACACACACATACACATGCAGATACACTTGCACATACACATACACGTACCTATACTAACAAACAAATATATTAACACACACACACATATACATAAATACATATAAAAATACATGTAAAACAAATATATACACATACACATACACATACATTCAAATATAAAAAAATGCACAAACACATACCTACACATACACATACATTCACATGCACTTACAAATACACATATTCATACATACAAATATATACACATAAAAATACACATAAATACTATCATGAACCGGCCCGGGTACCTTGGTAACCTAGAAATTGAGATAGCCCTAACATAGCATGAAGGGAATTCCTGATCCCTACAGGTCATTAACTATCACCTAGAATCATACAATTGAAAGTGAGAATGATTTTTTCACATGCATTAAGGAAGTTAAAAAGAGAATATTATGTGTGCATAACAAAAAAAATCCACTGGGAGTAAAGTACCATAATACAACAAGGAAAAACAAGCCCAAAGTACTACAACCCAAGTCCCTAAGGACACAACTCAGCACGTCCAAGGTCCCATAGCTAGATCCACCTTCAAGAGATCTTTTCCCATTTCTCCTACTTGGAATCAGATAATCTACAAACGCCCAAGGAAAAAGTAGGGTGTGAGTTAAAAATACTAGTAGGGCCTCACCATAAATTTCATAACAGGTTCCAATAATAGATTAACCAAATTAATGATAACAATTTGAAAAATAAACAGGTTTTTCACTTTCAAAGCATATTTAAAAAAATCAGGCTACACAATTCAAATGATGGAAAAATACTTTAAACAAAGGCTTTACAAGTGATGGAACATTTTAAAAGAATGACTTAAATAAAACATTCATATAAAACAGTTTATATAAATTCAAAAGTCATGTAAAATAGTTCAAACAACATTGACATATATTTGTATCTCAAATATAAAACAAGAAAGAAACATGGTCAACTGTGAAAAGATACATATGTTCCAGGATATAGGAATCTACACTCTCTATGTTATCTTAGATATATGTGTATACACATGTCCCCTTGATGCTGGCCAAAGGTGACTGATCATCATCCCATTGGGGATGTGACCCACGGCATGTATGTTTTAGAACATTGTAATAGCATAGATTGTGTTCAAATAACTTATAAACTACCTAATGATTTAATGTGATCTTACACAATCCATGATGAAAATTTTATTTTAAAACTACATAAAATACAATTAAATACTATTCTTCTATTTCAATGCCAATTTTCCATTTAAAACCAAAATGGGTTTTAATCAAAAACTTGCCTCTTTAACAAGTTAAAACCACTGGGTTTCTATCAAAACATTTTTAATACATTTCAAAATTTTGAAATACATTCAAAATCAATTCCATCAATTTAAAAATTCATTTCCACAATTAAATTCAATAGTTTAATTGAAATCATTTCCATCAAAACTTGAATTTAAATTAAAAAATTTAAATCAACCAAGTTCCATAAACACACCCTAATTCAATGGAATTGGGGGTTTCCCCAATTCTCATTCCAAAACCATTTAAAATCTCCAAGTTCATTGGAATTTAATTTTTAATACATCAATTAAAAGAAGGTTTGAGTAATAAAATTTAAATCAACAGTTGAAATAAATCAAGTAATTAATAGTTAATCAATTTGGAAAAATAGAATGAAATAACTTACCTTTTTTCAAAAATAAACACTCACAAAGACACCCATAAATGAGAATGAAGGTGTATATGTCCTCGAAGAACAACCTAGAGGAGATATCTAACACATTGGGACATTGATCCATCAATTTCCAGATGATATATTGAAATCCCAAAGGAGGATAAAGAGATAAAGAAGAATAATGGGGGAGAAAGCTTACATGGGAATCACACTACAAGAGAAATGATGATCAAATGCCAAACTAATGGAAACATAAGGTTTAGATAACATCAAGATCACATAGGGAAGGTCTTAGGTCAAGGGACAAGAAACTGGTGTGGAGGATAAAATAGATATCAATATTTACTATTGTTTAAAAAACCATACTTAGGTTATTAGATGACGTACAATACACTTTCACTTCGTGAAATATTTATGTTTCATAAACACAGAAAAACACATCGCTTTAAATTAAAAAACATTCATTAAATAACTCATGGCGTGTAAAGTCTAGTCATGAATTGTAACATTCACAGTGTTAATCCTTTCATGACTAGCCTCCAGAAACCATTACACGTCGTGTAACCCAGTTACATGGTGGGTAACCCTCCAGCAGTCTGTAAAAAATGTCGGTTAAAGCTGAGAGTCCAATAAATCTCTAAATTCACCATTATAGGTATCCTCTCAATTCATTCTCAACCCTACATAGTAAAATAAAAGGGAAAACCATGACATGGTTATAAACATACCTATCATATTGGTAATGGTATGTTACAACCTCCCCACCTTAAAAACCTTTTGTCCTCAGAAATCCTTTGAAGAAGCTTCTATGCCAAAATAATGAGTCCACTACTCTCTCATTAGTGCCTCACATTCCCATGTATAATGATTATCATAACCATGCTTCCATAACACAAAATCCAAAGGTATATTCCTCTTATGAAGTAACTTGGTCTCAGAATCAACTATCATGATTGGGCGCTCAATCAAAGATAAGTCATGTTCAATTTCAAGATCACTCCAACTCAAAACATGAGATGGTTAGATAAACACTTTCTCAACTACAATACATGGAATACCTTACGTATCGACATCAGATATGGTGTAAGTTCTAAATGGTGTAAAAATTTCCCCATATGCTCAACAACTTCAAAATGTCCCATAAAATGAGGAGAAAGCTTCTCATTCCTCCAAAGACTTCGATGAACCAATCAGGGGGAAACTTTAAGGAAAACTTAGTCACCAACTGAGAACTCTAAATCTCTATGGTGAAAATCAGCATAAGACTTATATTGGATTTGTTCTGTCAACATTATTTGACAAATTAACTAAATTTTTTTTGTTGTCCCTTGCACCAATCTTGGTCCAACCAATGATATTTTACCAATCTTCGACCAACATAACATAGATTTACAATGCTGACCATACAAGGTTGTTTATACAAGGCCTAAAAAGGTTTCATTTTGATTGTAGACTGATACATATTGTTATAAGAATACTCAATCATCCCCAAGCGATCATCTCAAGCCCCACTAAATTTGAGAACACAGGTGTGGAGCATATCCTCAAGAATCTATATATCTCTCTTTGTCTAACCATCCAAATGTGGATGGTAGGCCATGCTCAAACAGACCTAAGATCCAAATGCCTCTTTAAGGCCTATCTAAAAGAGATAATTGAACAAAGGATCCATATCAGAGATAATATCTGATGCAACTTAGTGTAAAAAATCTCTTTTACATAGATATTTCCCAGCTCCTCAACTTTGGTTGTATCGCAAATGGGAATGAAGTGGGCCTACTTAGCCAGCCTGTCGATCAAAAGCCATATTGCAATATTATTTCTCTAGGTATGAGGAAACCCGACCACAAAGTCTATAGAGATTTCATCCCACTTCAAGTATGGAATGGAAGTATATGAAGTTAAACCAAAGGTTTCTAATGCTTGGCCTTTACCTATTGGAATGTATTACAATGTGAAACAATCTCAGCAGTGCCATGTCTCATACCTGGACACCAGAACTTCCACTGTATTTCATAGAACATTTTAGGGGTTCCTGGTGGCACAACCCCCTAGAAATAATAACAGTCCCCCATCACAGCCTTCCTTTCTTCTAACAGTACAAAAAAGCGATCCTGATAGCATAGAACACACTATTTGGATAACAACCACATGATTAATGTCTCCCCACTATAAAGAGATTCTCTAATATTATGGAATTCATCATAAAGAACTTTATCTTGAAGAATAAACTCAAGAAAAGTGGATATCAAATGAAAATTGGCTAAAGAAACAGCATCCCCTTCCTCCTAAAATCCAATATTCAACTTTGCAAATAGAGCCATCAAATTCCACTCATCTGAATATTCTTCCACTACCTAGTTTAGAATCTTTCTCCTTAAGGAATCCACAATAAAATTTCTTTTCCCTAGGGTATAGGTGATGTCAAAATCTAAAGATTTTAGGCACTCCTCCCAACACCTCTATAAGAGATTCAAATATTTTTGAGAGAATATATAACTCAAGATTTTGTGGTCTAAATACACAGTAAAATTTTCTCCAAAAATGTAGGACTGTAAACTATTAAGCATGTGCACCACATCCATAAGTTCAAGGTCATGGGTAGGTTAATTCATGAAATGATGATAATATACAATTAATCCCAATAATATTCGAATCTCGAAGACATTTAATGGTTTCTACCAAGTCATAACATCCTTTACCTTATTAGTATAAATTAATATACCCTATTCAGACACTCCATGTCCCAATAATTTCACTTCCTAAATCCATAAATCATACATTGAAAACCTGGAATAGAGTTGCTGATTTCTCAAAAGACTCAAAATTATTCTCATATGATGCACATGATCCTCCTCGGACTTTGAGTAAACAATGATGTCATCCAAAAATACTACCACAAAGGTATTTAGATGCTTGTGTAAAATCATGTTCATTAGAGCCATGTAAACTATAGAATAATATGTTAGATGAAAGGGAATAAATCGGTAATAATAATGGTTGTACTTGCACTAAAAATAGGTTTTCTAAATGTCATATTCCTTTATCATCAACTGATGGTAACCATATTATTGTTCGGTCTTTGAAAACCACATTTCTCCTTTGAACTGATCAAATAGATCATCAATTCATGGAAATAGATACTTTTTCTTCACCATAACTCAATTGAGCTTTTGATATTCCACAAATAAGTTAAGATAATCATTATATTTCTTAGAAAAGATAATTGGAATCACCTAAGATGACACATTGGTGCGTATAAACCCTTTCTCAAGAAGATCATCCAACTGGGACTTCAACTCTTTCATTTCAGCTAGACCCATTCAGTATGAGGGTATTGAAAATGCTTGAGTACCAAACATTATGTTAATGGAAAACTTAACCTCCCTTACCGATGGAAAACTAGATAAGTTTGAAGGAAACACGTTGGGAAATTAGATGACCACTAGAGGGAGATCACTACCTATTGAATCCCTCTCTAGATCAAAATTAAACCATGATATCACTTTTCACAATTTTATATAAGAATTTATATCTCTGCTCAACCTTGGGTCCCATTATCCTTTAAAGAAAAGAGGTACACCACTAGGTGTAGTAAGGTAGACCCATAAAATATAACAATAAATTTGGTATTTATTGGTAATGAACCAATTCATACTAAATATTACATTAAGAGATTTCATGTCGAGGACCAGAAAACTCCAAGATAGATCAACATCGGATAGAGATAGAACAAAAGAAGGGATATAGAGAGCCTTCTCTCTCCTTATTTCAAGGTGGGTAGTAATATCCATTACACTAGATAAAATATCCATAGGAAGAATAATTATATTAACAATACAGGTTGAAATAAATGAGTGAGATGCACCAGTATCAAATAGAGCAGTCACTAATGATGAAGCTATAATAATGGTACTTCTCACAGTTTATAGACCCATTTATTCTTCCATTGGATACTCTTCCACTATGTGAAGTATATTCATTCTTGATGAATATGGATGGAACCCTTTTATACATGAATCATCTAATTTATGCATGGTTTTAGGAGGAAATGATGATCCTATTCCACTTTGCAAAGTAGAAAAATTATGGAAGAATCTATGTAAGTGTCCTGAACATCCGAAGGAGATTCAATTATTAGGTTCCTTATTGAAAACCATCTTATAATTTCATGGATTAACACATTGATATCAAATTAAAGGACTTCCTCATGGCACTATAAGAGGTCTGAGATGACCCTGATGTTGATAAATACCGTTAAAATCATCAAGATTCTATTTTCCCTTTAAAGAACTCGTTATACCACTAGGAGAGAAAGAAACTCCTGATAACCCTAACTTTCTAGATAGGTCCATCTCAAACATCATCTATATATCTATTACATCAGCATAAGTGGGAATATTTAGTAATAAAAACTAAGAAATAATATCTGATCAAATTCCAAACTCTAACTATTGAGATTTTATCTTCTCACATTAGATACAATCTCAGACAAAAACTAATACATCTAAGCAATGTGATATAAATACTCAGTCATGGTTCTTCCAGACTACTCAAGCTTGATAAAATCCACAGCCTTGTCCAACACCATTTTCTCTGGATAGAACTAGTCAGTGAAAGAAACCTTGAATTCATTCTAATATAATCCCTCGTGTTTCTTCTCTATCACCATCATGTCTTACCAACACCTACACAGTCCTTCCAGTGAAAAGGTGGTACACATCACCTTGATCTTATCTAGTGTCTCCAAGAACTTGAATAAATTTTCTATCGTTCCTAACTATTCCTCAGCATGTTAAGGATTAGTGGATCCTTTGAAAACATGTGGATTCTGGAAAAGGTACTCTTGAGAATGATTTTGAATAACATCCCCCTAAGGATCCATAGATAGTGCCTAAATGAGAACTGGAGGTGGTGCCTATCCTAGAGCTTATACATTGTGCACAATCACCTCAACTATATTTGGGTCCACTGGAGGATTCTCTCACTATGGTTTAGCAGCAGATTCCTCCTAGATCCAATTTTCACATCTTCCCAAAGGCATGATGCTACACTACATCAACTGAAAACAGGGAAGACATCAGACTAAAACTCAAACTAAGTAGAAAGGAAAATTATTCCCAATAAATGGAACAATGAGATTTGTATTTCACTCCATCCAAATCACAATAAGAAAAATACTAGAACTAATTCACAGGACATCCTTCTTTAATCACCCCAGATGACATAAGGTTCATTGCGATGAGAGATGACCAGGCACTCAAAGACAACTACCTCCTAAGTCCAAACAAGATTTAAACTACATAGTGACTTTAAGACAAAATCTCAATAGACTCCTTTGATACCACTATGTCACGAACTATCTTGATTACCCAGGTAACCCAATAACAGAGTCAGTATAGATATAGCAGGAAGGGCATTCTTGATTCCCACGGGTTGGAGACTATCACCTTCCATCATATAATTGAAAGTGTGCATGGTTTTTCCACAAGAATTGAAGAAGTAAAAAAGAGACTAGTCGGTATTCATAACAAAAGAAACTCCATGGGGAGTAAATTTTCAGAATACAATAGGGAATAAATAATCCAAAAGTACTATAACCCAAGTCCCTAAGGACACAACTCACCACAACCAATGTTCAACAGATGGATCCACCTCCAAGAGATCCTTTCCCTTTTCTTGAACCTAGAAGGATATAATCTAAAAACACCATAAGGTTCAAGTAGGGTGTGAGCTAAAAATACTATTAGGTTCTCACCAAAAATTCCATAACAAGTTCCAACAATAGATTAACCAAATGAATGATTTAAATTTGAAAAATAAATAGGTTTGTCATTTTAAAAGCATATTTATACAAATCATTCTATAAAATTAAAATAATGAAAAAATAATTTAAGCAAATGCTTTACAAGTGATGGAATATTTCTAAAATAATGGATTAAATAAAACATTTATATCAAAAAAAATTATATAAAATTTGAAGGCATGTAAATTTGTTTGAACAACATTTGAATACATTTATATCTCAAATATAAAAAAGTGAGCAACATGGTCATCTACAAAAAGGGATGTATCTTAAAAAATATAATACTTTGTACTCTCCAAGTTATCTCAATTAAATTTCTATACACACATCCCCCTAACACTGGCCAAAGGTGACTCGTCACCATCCTATCGGGGATTTGACCCACTACATGTATGATTTAGAACATTGTAATAGTGTAGAGTATGTCCAAATAACTAAAAAACTACCTAAGGCTTGCCTGTTCTATTACATAATCAATGATGGAAAATTTATTTTATGACTTCTTAAAATAAAATTAAATCCCATTCTTCCATTTCAATTAAAATTTTATATTTAAAACAAAAATGGGTTTTAATTAAAAACATACCTCTTTAACAAGCTAAAACCACTAGGTTTCAATAAAAACATTTTAAAGCCATTTTCCCATGTTTGAAATACATTCAAAATTAATTCCATAAATTTAAAAATTCATTTCCACAATTAAATTAAATAATTTAATTGATATCACTTCCATAAAAATATGATTTAAATTAAACAATTCAAATTAACCAACATCCTTAACCACATCTCAATTCAATGGAATTGGGGGGTTTTCCCAATTCTCATGCCAAAACCATTTAAAATCACCCAATTCCCTGGAATTTAATTTTTATTACATCAATTTAAATAAAGTTTGAGAAATTTAAGTTAAATAAATAGTTGAAATAAATCAAGGAATTCATAGTTAATCAATTTGGCTTAACAGGAAGAAATCACCTACCTTTTTCTGGAAAACAACACTTGTAATGACACCAATCAATGAGAAAAAAGGTGTATAAGACCTAAAAGAACAACCTAGGGGAGATATTATTACAATGGTACATAGATCCATCAATTTCCAGATGATCTATTGAAATTTCCAAGGAGGAGAAAGAGAGAAATACAAAGAATGAGGGAGAAAGCTTACCCGGTAATCACACCACAAGGGAAATGAATAGTGAATTACAAACGAATGGATCTAGAAGGGTTGGAGAGCTTCAAAATCAGTTTGGGAAGGTTTTAGGTAGAGGAAGAAGAAACTGGAGTGGAGTATAAAATAGATCTCAGTTTAGCTTCCCATTTAAAAAACTGCAGTCGAGGTATTACACGACGTGTAATACCCTTTCATGCCGTGAAATAGTAATGTTTCATAACCATCGAAAAAAAAGTTTCTTTAAATTGAAAATCATTAATTAAATAACTCACTATGTGTAAAGTCTAGTTACGATGTGTAACCATCATAGTGTAAATCCTCTCACAACTTGCCTCCAAAAACCATTACACATCATGTAACCCAATTACACAACATGTAACCCTCTTGTAGCCTGCAGAAAACATTGGTTAAAGCTGAGATTCTAACAAATCTATGACTTCACCATTATAGGTATCCTTGTAATTCATTCTCAACCCTACCTATTCAAAGAAAAGGGAAAACCACGACAAGGTTATATACGTACATGTTATATTGGTAATAGGATGTTACACATAAACATATGCCTATACGTACACATTCACGTATACATACACATACTCATACATAGACATACTCATGCACAAACACATACACATACAGACACATACACAGACACATATACATACACACACAAATGTATATACACATACTCATATACATAGACATACCCATGGACATACACATACACATACACCTACACATACATATAGAAACAAATACATGCATAAATACATACACATAAACATATAGAAGCATATAAAAATTCAAATATATGCACATACACATTCAAATACACATGAATACCCATAAATTCAAATATATACACATACACATATACAAACATATAAAAATATACATACACATAAAAATATAGAAACATATACACATACATATACATAAAAATATATAAATATGCATAAACGTATATGTATACATAGAACAAAAAGATAATAATAAATCTGTTGGGAAAAAATCCCTCAAGGCATCATTAAATCATTTTTAGGTGATTGTGTTTGTTGACAAAGTGGACATCTGTGTTGTGATTTTTGACAAATAAAACCATGACGTATAAGTTTGTTGACAAAGGGAATTTCATGGTGGAATGTTTAGTTCAAGGGCTCTGGTTAACAATCCATTCTTAGTTCAAGAATGTCGATAAAGGAATAGATGATCTGGAGGCGGTACAAAAAAGAGCAGATACAAGGATGCACCGTTTTCTAGTGTTTGCCAAAGTTTTGGGTCTGAAAATCGACAAATGGGGAAAAGTGGTTTTGGAAAAGGGACTTGCACGTTGATGTCTTAAAGGATAGGAAACTTGCAATACATATGTTTTTCATGATTAGAACATCAAAATATGGCAAAGTTAAAAGGGGCGCCAAAGTTTTAGTGTTGGGCGCGCAAGTGACTTGTGCGGCAGAGACTTGCGCACCGAAACTTGCGCACCAAGAGGAGACTTGTGAACCATCACGAAGGGTGTCTAAATGACTATAAATAGAGTTCGAACCCTCCTCATTCAGTATGAGTTCAACACTGAGAAAAAATCAGAGCTCTCGTCATGCATGTGTGGTGGTCGCGCAAGTGGTGGTGTGGTCACGCAAGTTAATGTTGTGTGCCAGGTGATAGTTTCACGCCCAAGGTGGTTTGGGTGAGAAAGGATGTGAGTCACCCAAGTTTAGAGTTGAATAAGGAGGTGTCTCACAAGTGGTTGAGGTGGACTTGTGTTACAGGTTTTGAAGAAGCGTGATAGTTGGTGGTTGCGCGCCAATATTGGTTTGGGTGTAAAAGGGTGTGAGTTGCGCAAGTTTGGAGTTATAGAAGCTTGTGTCGCGCAAGTGGTTGAGGTGGACTTGCGTACTAGTTGTAACTTGGGCGCCGATACTTGCGCGCTGGCATAGAAAAGGGTTCCAGGTAAGGTTGATTTTCGGCAGTGATTCAGGGCTGCGTGAAAGCTGGAAGATTTCCCAATACCTTCGTTTCAAATTGAGATTCATCTACAGGTGAGAGTTGGACTTCAATAGAGCATCCAAATACAACAGAGGATGTATTCATTAGTGATAATGAAGAGACCTACATGTCTATAAACTATGAGTGGATCCTTTCCAGAGCAATGATAAAAGGAAGAGGAATAAGGTGATTCTTTCCACCGGCAGTGAGCCAGAGAGAGAGAAACAAGGAGTGACCCTTGGTAAAGCAGTGAGCTGTCCCTAAACATTATAAAGGTAGTGAGCTTGGGAATATAAGTGATTTATCCCGAACTTTGTAAACAACATTGCGCTTTTAGTGGATTTGGTACATCGGTACATCGGCACATCACCAGTGTATGCTCCTTGGACGTAGCCCAGTGAGGGTGAACCAAGTAAAATTCGTTGTGTCATGTGCATACTTTAGCTTCTGTTTATACTTTGTTGCAGGAAAGAGAGAGAAAAGAGTCTTGATTAACATTGAGACAATATCATTAGGGGCAGTTGTTTTAATCTTTCATACCCCGATTCACCCCCCCCCCCTCTCAGGGTATCTAACTTAGTGGACCTAAAAAAATACTTAAAATAATTTAAATGAGGTAGGTTATGATATGACCTTGCCCACCGGGGATTCGACTAGGTCGACAATAAGTTGACGGTTTCACCCAAGTCCGCCTCCAATAGTTCATGGGATAGTGACTAGCACTGATTAGTCATATCACATATATCGGAGGCCGTATACTCAAGTACTTGTACACACACACTTATCTCAACACATATTAGAATAATATATAAATATAATAATGAGAACTATAAATTTATGCATAACATCGAACAACCCAAAATGGAGAAATACAACACATAACCAAAGTATAAAAAGGAAAAAATAAAAGACCATATATTAGAATTTAGGTCCAAACTAGTAATCGATAAGACAAATAATCCCAACATACACCCTATAATGTACGTCTATAGTCCATTCAAAACTGCCCCTAAGCTCTGATATACATTGCACATACCAGTTCCACTTTAAAAATTGTCTAAATTTATTCAATTTATATAATACATGACAAGCATAGGTATATCCAGTATAGTTGAGAGTCAATGAATATATAGTAGGATACCATGAAAACACTAATACGATAAATCATAAATAGAATATATTGATCAAAACTACAATCAAGAGGATAAGGGAAGAAGGACAAGATATGTTCATAGAAGAAACTAATCCACAAGGTATGTTATTTTTTCCCATAGCTAGACAAAATAAAACTATATGCCATTCAGGATCCCAAAGTCAACCAAACCTTTATCTAGCATAACCTCTTTGTATATAAGGTGGAGGATCCCACTCCCCTAGTAGTGTAGGGGGGACACTAACTATGATTTAGGATACCGTTCCTCACCTGATCTCTCTAGATATATTGAATATTAACTTTTTAGATAGAGGATCTTGTGCCCCAAGTTTATGGGGGGAATACCAACCATACCTGATCTATTAATAAAGTACCCCATAAAATAGTATAACATTTATAGAATGAGGGAATGATAACCCTTTCTAATAGATAATGACAATTGATAATTCTTTAGAATAAAAAAAACTATCAGGGAGGGTTTCCATTTAACAAGTATTCCCTAGATCCAAACCTAATCTGAAATGATGATGTAAAGTTGATTATACTCCCTTAACCACATGTTATATCAATTTCATTGAATGTATGGCCACTGTCATATCAAATTAAAAAAGTTCAGTTGTAATGGACTACTCATATATCTATACCCAAGATCAAAGAAAGATATGGGGATATTTGGTAGTTTGGGTCGAGGTACACAACTTGTTCTTATGGTACACAGTTTTTATCCTACAAGTTTTTACCTCCCTATGTACTAGAAACCTACATAGAATATATAATTATAACATCAGAACTTGTGAATAAATTCACATGGTGTGTAGATTCCATGATAGTACTTAAAATATACCCCATCATACCATGTTGTGTTCCACCAAGGGTGCATGATGTGTGGTAATGGTGAAGATAGAATATAGTTCACTCATGTTTCTAGACATGTACTCTATATACAAACCAAGTCAGTCGACTAAGGTTCACTCATCATGAGAATCAACCATATAGTGTGTGATATATAACTAATACCATAACCCCTAGTAACCACATTGCCGATAATGAATATCATGTGTTATTACAAACTATGCACTATGTAGTTTGGTTTTATGATCTTAACTTCACTTTAGTCCTATATTATTCTCCATTTCTTCCTATTCTTACTTACATTTCTCTAGGAAGCCTATTGACTGAATGAATCATGATAACTCCATTATCAAAAAGTTTCTCCTAGCCACTAGTTTTGGATGAAATATTCTTATCATGCTCACATCATGTTTCACATCGCTATTCACAAAGAAACCTAAATCCAGCTGCTCCTCTTCATGTTTAATATTCTCCAATACTCCATCCTAATGTTACCATCCTCCAAATTGATCCTAAAATGAACAAAATGGATCTTATATTCAATTGCATAATGGTATTGGTTTATAAAATTTTCCGACCACATTCTAAGTAGAAGTACGGTGGAAATTTTGTGATGAATGGGAGAGAAATATAATAAAATGGAAATAAATGAGTGATAAAGATTTCTACATATAATAATTAATTTCTTTTATGATGACTGAAATTGAAAAAACTGAGAAATAATTGTATTTTCAATATCAACTATCCCTATATTGTATTTTCAATAAAAAAAATATAAGTTTACAAGTCCACATTATGTTTAAACACATGTTCAATTCAAGAAAAAATAATCTATTCTCCCAAAATTATCAAAGATGGGTTAAAAACATTAAAAATATAATACCTTCCTTAATTCAGGATCGATATTTGGTAAAGTATAAACATTATTCATCATCTTTGGAAAACTATAGGGTGTTCATCATCAATTGTGTTTATCCTTATTTAAAATAATAAAATTTAAACCATAATACTCCTTATAATTCTATATGGTTATGTGGATAACCGAAGATATTTTTTTAATTTGGAATATATAAATGATGAATTAGTTCATGGAAAATATAATGTAATTTAATTATTTAATTAAATAATTTTAATAGCACCAATTATGGTGCACTAATTTGGTTCCTGATGTGAACAAAACTAACATTTTTTCTAGGGTAAACCTCGCATTCATCATTCATCCATTACACATATTTCTCAATACAAAACTTCATTCAAGTGATACATCATAAATCGTGAATATGTGTCATCATGGGAATTAAATAATATTTTTTATTATATTAATATTGGGGCTTTGTAACACCTGTATCTTCCTACTTGCATCATGAATAATCTCAAAAATACATTTAATAAATTTTATGTAGTTAAATTATAAAAAAGAAAAAATTAAGTTCTTAAATACTCCCAACCTTCAAGAATATTCACACGGAAAAGAAGAACCTACTCAAATGGGTGAGGTTACTAAGGCCACATATATCTCTCATGATACCATAAACTCCCCAAAAAGTTCTTGTACTACCCAATGATGCACACTAGTAGAATAGATCACCCTTGAAGGGTATTCTCATATCAATCCTTGATTGCCACCAGATAATTTGAGATGTTGGATATGTCCTTAATGTCCAAATCGCTTGAGTTAATAATGTGGTATGGATCATGAATGTATATCTTCAACTGAACATATGGATAATGTTATGAACACAATCCATCTACAAGGGAAATAATAGGTAGTACACAGCCACACTATACCTTCACATTATATAAAATAGACCAACATGACTCAGATATATCTTTCCCTCTGGAAAAATATATGTAAGTCATACTGAGGTGAAACCTTCAAGAACATGTGGTCTCCATCCTCAACCTCCAACTATCTCTATCTACGTTCCTTAAAGAACTTACTGTAGCTCTGAGTAGTCATCAAACACTTCTGTGTCACCTGGACCTTGTTTCCATTGCCTGCACGAACTTTGACTTCATGATTGATAACTAGTCTTACTTCAACTAGTACAAGGGATACAACAAGTTCACTCATAAAATACCTAAAATAGAACCATTTTAATAGGATAGTGATAAATATTATTGTAAGTAAACAACACTAAGTTTAAATGATAATCTCATCATTATAAGAATTCCATCACACAATATTGTATCATGTCTTTAAATATTTGAATGGTCCACTCAGTCTGGTCATTTATAGGGTAGTGGAATGTCATAATCATCTTCCATTGAGTTACAAATTCCTCCCATAATATTTTTATAACAATGATGTGATCTGTAAATCTTGATTAGATATAATCATTGAGGGTACCCCATGTAGCTGGTAAATATCCTACAAGTAAAAGTTTCCCAAGCCACAACCAAACTCTTCTCTCTAGTGATGAGTATGTTTAAAAACACAGTAAGTTGGTCGATGAATACATTGAGAGAATATTTATTTATTACTTATCACAGAAAACCTATAAAAAATACATAGATATACCATCCCACTTATACTCTAGAACCTTGAGGGGTTGGTTCAAACTCACTAGATTCTAATTCTCAAACTTTAACTATTGATAGGTAAGGCATCATGAAATGAAATCTATATCACTCTTATTTATTACTGGACATGAAAACTATAATAAAATTTCCTATTACATATTTTCAACTATATTATGTACCACTAAGATGGATGTATAGAACTATCTTATCACCTCCTCTTGCAGTGAGACAAGTTCCATCATCTAACCTCATAAGAGAATGATGTGCTTACTATATTTATAGAATCTATCACGATCAAGTCTTGTAAATATATAGTCACACAATATTTAAAAATCAAATTATCCAAGATGATCTTCCCTCATGAATTGAATAATAGTAGGGGTTACTGCAATCAGGTGAGGATATACTACTCCTCCCACATTTATCAAGGGCAACTATAATGTGGCTAACTACTTTGTCACATCACAAAAAAAATGGGAAAAAGATTTCCTACTATGAGAATTGTACACCACATTATCCTTAGATATATAATATATCAACTCAATGTCATGGTCATATAATAACTATATCCATCACTATTTAGTTGGGTTGAGGTGTCTCTGAGGGAAGATATACCTGTTCTTTTTATGGCCAGAATAAATAAATAAATCTAATGATGAAGTTATTGTCACCAAGTCTTCAAGTAAAACACGATAACTACCAACTCCAAATCATTGTTCACAAAATTCTACTAATAGGGAGTTAGTTATCTATATCCATAAGAAATCACTACATGTATTTACATTAAAATATTCCAAAAGATAGCTCCCGAGGAATCATATAACACCATATACCCAAACCCTAAGGCCATCCCAATATTATATATGTAAATATTATATCCTTTTAGATGAATATTAAATACACATCACAATAAAAAATGCCTCGGATCCATAATGTTTTCTTGCCTTTGAAGAATAAAATATCTTCAGAATCTCATAGAAATTTCCTCTCACGTAATAACATTATTAGACATACCCAACTTAATAACATTCTTCATAACCTGGAGAAAATAAAATATAATATAGGGTGAGATAAGATGATCAGTAAGGGTAAAAATAGAAGATATTAATCTATGATCATAAGTGACCATAAGATAAGCATAAAGGTATATAACATGATCAAAACAAATTAAAACATACCCAACATGTCATAGACCACAAATCATGTTCCATGGAATATGAAATTTTCATAAAAAAATACACTGGTTAAAAGATTTTTGAAGCATCAATAATTATTCATGATCCATGAGATTATATAATCATCATGATAAATAAATTTATAGAAGGCACATGAGAATAAAAAATAATTTCCTTATCCAAAGCTCACTGCCAAGATTATTATAGTTCACAAATTACTATATTTGACTAGGTTCACATATTATTCTCATCATTTCTTTAGTTAGGACTCACTATCAAGACTATCATAGTGGAAAAAATCCCTTAATGGTTTGTGTTTACTCATCATTCATGTTTATATTATCTCATAAGACATAAATGATTCCCAATACATTAGAGGTCTATATAATTTTGATCTCACTCGTCACATAATGAAAATCATACTTGTGTGTGATATAATATCCTAAAACAATTCATCATTTAATCATAAAATATCCCTTGTAAAAGTAATGGGTTTCATAAAAATATTATAATCACATAATCATAATCCAATAAAATAAAGTAATTGGGTGGTATTATAAAAACATTTAATATTTTACCATAGCTTAATTGGCCTATGGGAAAGAAATGGGTTTCAAAAAAACATTATTAAAACATCATCATCATAAGACATAAAACTAAATAAACTAGATGTTATGAAAAGATAATATCCTCAAGTAAGCATAAGATACATTAAATGATAGTTTCTTAGAAAAAAATACCCCTAAATAACTATTCAAAACATTTCTTTGAAAATAGTTGATAATATCCTTTTCTTCCCATATCTTAAAAACAAAAAATTTCTAGAATATTGTGAAAAATATTTTTTTTGAAATTAAAAATAGAAAATTATAAAGAAAAATTAAAATATAATAATGTTCATGATGGTGGGAAAATCTATTTATTTGATAAATTTTAAAATAAATATTATTTTAACACTTCGGTGAAGAAAGTCAAAAAAATATCATAAGGAAAACATTAAAAATATTTATTTTTAAACATTTAAAATTAATTTAAAATATCACAAGAAAAATATATTTGGAAATAATTTATGGGTATATAATAACTTTCGTAAGAAAATGTGAAAACGTGGATATAGAATAAAAATATTCCATAAAAAAGTGATATGAGGTTAGTTTTTCACAAAAACATTTTTTCAATATTTTTGAGTACCAAATAGGGGGATAATAGTAATAATACATGAAAACCCTAGAAATAATTAGTTAATAAGAAAATATACATGTTTTGAAATATAATTATTATATAATATCCATCAAAAAAATTAACATAGATAATCCTAAAAAGAAGTGATATTATAACATAAAGCCTTACTGCTTTTGTAACCATTGAATTATAAACCCATTAAAAGAAATAAATTATAATGGGACTTTAAATACCATGAATATGAATAAATTCATGACATAATATATGAATTCATATTATTTGAACCATATAAATAAATTTTTTTTCATAACATGAAACATGTCACAATGAAATAATAATACGATAAAGAACCCTTATTTGAAGTCCTGACTTTCATTGTACAAGATATTAACATCCTATATAATAACTTTAGATATATTATAAATATATAATATAAACCTATTCATATATGTTATACTATATATTATTCACTTATAAAATATTATTACTCATTTTTTAATATTTCTTCATTAAAATCATTTTTTGGGTGTTAATCGTTCTGTTTTTCATGCATGTTTTGGTTCAGTGGTTCTAGTACATACAACATGATCATATTTTAATCATATAAATAATTTTAATAGTGATATAAATATCATATTTATTAATTATATATGGTTTTATAACCTCCCATATGATGTGGTGATGAAAAATTAATTACATCACTTCGTGGAGCTAGTAGTCCAAATGTACGCACGAGTGATGTTTTCATTTTCCAACAAAAGGAAAGGAAAAAAGATAAATAATAATATATCTTTATAGAATAAAAATAATATCATAAATAACATATATCTTTATTAATTATATCATTATTATTATCCATGTTATGTGTAAATGAAAAATGAATCATATCGCTTTGTGGAGCTGGTAGTCCACACATACACATGAGTGACATTATCATTTTTCAGCTTATTGGAGGATTAGAATGCAGAGAATATATTACATTTAAAGAAAAATAATACGTCATAAATATAATATATATATATATATTTCATAAATCAAATATAATAAGAATCCATGAAAGGTGATGATGGAAAATGAAATACATCCCTTCGTGGTGACTGTAGTCTCTTTGTATGCACGAGTGATGCTTTCATTTACCATTGGATGGAAATGAGGTAGAAAATAGAATTTTCATCCACATTATTAAATTTAATAATTTTTATGATACTTAATTCATTATTTTATTATAGATAAAACATATTTTAAGGAGTCATATGAAGAAGAAAACTTTAAAAATTCGAATAAAATTTAAATATGTTGTCTTGATATCTATATTTTGATTGATTTTAATAGATTTGAAGGATAGGTTTATTATAACATCCCAGGTAAGTAAAGAATAAGAAATATTTCATATTTATTAATATCTATGAATTAAATATTAATTTTACTTTAAAGGGGTTTCTATGTTTGATAGCGTACCAGATACGCAGCAATGGGTTTCTTTGAAATCTTACGTTACACAATAATAATTTAATATTATTATTTTAAATGGTAGTTAACTCCTAGCCATTGTATTGGCGGGAATGAATAAAAATAAATACAATATGATTATACATGTTTTTTAAATGTATTTACATTTATCCAATAAAAAGTTAGAGGCTTAAAATATGAAAAAATCTAATTTTAAGCGTAATTTACATTAAAAGGTTGATTTACCACCATTTAATGGTTAACCCTCTTTAAATCAAGTTTTTATCACTTTAATACATTCTATATGACCAAATAAAATACTTATTTAGAATAGGGCCATCAAAATTTAATTTGTGTAAATTTTTGGAATTTTTCTGATAAAGTTCATTTTTAATGAATAGTGAAAATATTGTATTTTAATTCAAAACTGCATTTTAATCTAATTTATTTATATGGTTAGATTATCTTTTTAATTTGTTTTAAAGTTTAATTAGAATATATTTTTACCACTTAATCCAATGTTGGTCATTAGAATTAATTTCACTTTGAAATTGGATATAAAGAAGTGTCAATCTTTTGATAGTTATTTTTTCTTAAAAACACACTATTTGTTTTAACAACGGGAATTAATTTTAAGTTAATTAATTCCACTTATATGTTTTGAATTTGGAAAAATAAACATCATTTTTTAATTCAGAATATCAAATATATCTTAGGCTTAATTTTTGGTATTTTTCTGAAAAACATCAATTTTTGATGAATAGTGAAACCACTTAGTAGTAGTTAAAAAACTGACTTTTCCATTTAATTGAAATTTTACCACTTCTGTGAATTGAATTTCGAAAATCTGACATACATGTTTGTTATTAGTAAGTAAAGTGTGGTTCAATAAGATGAAAATAATTTTTTGTGAATAGTAACTTTTGACTTTTATTTACCGCGGTTAAAGGTAAATAGGGTAATTCAAGGTAAAAATATTATTATAATAATTCAAAATTACTCTAACACTTGTACTAACCTTATTTGATTAGTAATGGCCAACCATGGGAATCTTGGGGTCTATTTTGGGACCCCATGGAGCCACTTATGAAAGAAAATGACACTTTTGATTAATTAATTTAATGTAAAGGCAAAAATGACATAAACAAAAATCTTTTAGTAAATTAATTTGTATATGGTGTTATATAAGTAATATTTTCGAGTATAAATATTATTTAGAAAGATAAAAATATTTAATAAATCATGGTAATTTTTTTATAATTTTTAGACATGAAATAAAATAAATTATTTATGACACAATAATGATGCGGTATTTACCTCATTAATAAATGATTAAAACAAATAAGATTATAATGATTAAAATATTATCCACAACATGTCCAATTATGATTGGATGATTTTATTTTAAATATGAGTCATCTTATCTTTAACTGTAATGATTTTTGGACCATTTTAAATCGAAGATATGTTTATAATAAAATAATATTTTTACACTTTCATAAAGAGCCCCTCCTCTCTCTTATAAAAGGAGACCACTTCTAACCAATTCCCCATACCTCTCAAGACTTTTGGCTCATCCAAACTCTTCCCAATTAATCTTCCTACATCCCTAACCTCCTTCTAGATGCCTTACCTTAGGCAGAAAATACTTCAAGAAGTCCTTTGTTTCAAACCAAAGGGAGTTACCCAAATTAAATGTAACAGTTTCTCTTAAATTGTTTTCTTTTATTTTACTTTTCTAACCCCTAAACTCTTTTTATTCCTTTATTTTGTAACAACACCAGTATCCTAAATATACTATGATGTTTTTATGAGAAGGATTCGAACAACACTTACACACACATCCATCTAATGGGTGAAGAACATAATGTTTCTGTGGATGGAAAACTGACGCCTCATGAAACGATGATTGTTCGATTATCTCCTACCGCCTCTCATGGTGGCCATTATGGTGGCACTATATTTATATATGATATATATTGTGTTTATTTTTTATTTATGCTTCTGTAATTTCCATTTATATCATGCCTTTATGGTTTCCATTATGGGTAAATGTGATAATATCATTAGAGGAAGTGCGGACTACCGCCCCCTCAAAGTGATATGACTCATTAATGCCATATGTGTGATTTATAAAAGATGGATTTAATGATATTATATATTAAATTATACTAGAATTATAATATAACTATGTATCATTATGTTTTAATTCCCTTAAAATAATAAATAGAAATGAAATTAGCGTTTATGAGTACGTACGGCTTACCGTCTCCATGAACGGGGCATTTCATTTCTTACCTCCAAATGTTATGTACTATTATAAATACAAGTATATACTGGATATATATGATATATATGATATATAAATCATGAATATCATTCTGGATATAATGGACTATTGACCACTTGGACAACTTGTAAATATAAGGTTTTCATTTTTGACTCAAGTACCAAATATCGACAAAATGAACGTTATTAACTTAAATGATTGAATAATGTTTATAACATGGTAATAAGTGATATAAAAGGAATTATAAACTTGAAAAATGATCTTAAGAAAGTAGGAATTAACTTTAGTTTATTATTTAGGAGATTAAAGAACGATCGAGTCAAGTCGGACACGAGGTAAGGGACTTCGTCTCAATCTCCTTTCATTGAGGCATATTTAGTTTTATATACGACTTTATTTTATATGGTGTATAAAACACTTTGACTTTTTATTTCATTAAAAGGGAATATTTTTATACGAAGTGTTTTAATAAACAAAAAAATAATGTTTTTTTACGTAAGTGGTGACAATGACCTTTCCGCCACTGCGAGTATTATTTGATCTTTGGCTTCCTTAACAAGCCAGAATGTTTTTAAAAGGAAAAATAAATACCATCTACTTTTTTTACGTATTTTGGTATTGAAAATGATTTTGAGAATGGATTTATTCTTTCAATATCTTGAAATGATATTTTGTTATTGCAATGCAGAAATATTATCTTTCTTTAATGCTTATGTTATGTGTTATGATCATGTTATGGTTCTTGAGAATTATTTACGTATACAGGTGGTTCCTTGATAAACCTAGGGCAGGTGAGCCTGAGATAGATCTCCAATGCATTGGGTAACATGACGGAGGTAAACATGAATGTTTCTCCTAAGAGATTTAGGGAATATACAATGATGGGTATTCTAAAGTAACTCTCTATGTAGCTGTGATAGCTACAATGTATGTATGATATGGATGCCACAATTTACCTTTATGATTTATGATTTATATGTGTTATTCATAAAATCTTATTATTTCATGAGGTAAGTAAAATAGTTCTTGTTTTGTATGTATTTATGAACAAATGTTTTCCTTCTTCTTTTTATAACCCTTACTGATCTTTTTATGATCATCCCATGTTTTGAAATGCTTTCATAGGACATAAATATTAATAGGGTCAAGGATGGGATCAAGGAAAAGTCATGCTGTCTAAAACATGGAACTAGACATGAATCTTTTTTCCAAGAGTTTTTATTTTATGAAAAAAATGGAAACTGTGTAGAAGTGTCTACTTTGTAATTCTTTTGAGATGTAATAATTATTTCCAAATTCTCGAAAACTCTAAACCTGAAAAGATCCTCAATGTGAATTATTCATTTAATTCAATATTATGTAAGGTTTAAGGCCTAGTCCATATAGTTGGTATCAGAGGTCAGTTTAGATAACTTTAGGAGTTCGGGTATTGTTAAATTAACATCCATAAAGTAATTTATGTTAATATTGAAATCATATAGAATTTCCAGATTACCATGTTGCTTAGACTAAGATATTTTGTGTTCAGAATGGTTTTCCACATAGGAAATAGGGAAGCTATGTTGGGACAACATCAGGTGGAAGAAAACCTTCCAAATCAGCAACCTGAGATAGTCGGAATCAGAACTGAACAGTTTGTTGCAGTGATGGCACAGTTGACTCAGGCTATAAATGGTGGTGGTATCCATGTATGAGATCATCTAGATCAACCACAGAGGAACATGTCAGTAGTGAAGAATTTCATGAGACAACATCCCCCATCATTTAGAGGATCATCTGACCATGTGATAGCTGAAGGGTGGATTAAAGAACTGGCTAATATTTTTGATATCATGGGTTGTTCAGAACATCAAAAGGTTAGTCTTGTTGTTTACCATTTTGAAGGTGAAAATAATCAGTGGTGGTCGATGGTAAAAAATATCAGGGATAGTGAGGAGATTGATGCTCTCGATTGGGATGAATTCAAAGGTATGTTTCTTGAGAAATATTTTCCTAAGGTGGTTCTTCTTAGGAAGGAAAAACAATTCATGGAATTAAGGCAGGAGGATGACTCAGTGGCTGCTTATGAAGAAAAATTCACTCGATTGGCAAGGTATGAACCGAATTTCATATGAGATCATGATATTAAAATCAACCGTTTTTACTCAGGATTAAAGCCTATGTATCGAAGGGCTTTAGATTCTCGTGAGTTCAATAGTTATGAAAAACTTTTTTGTTGTGCGGAGAAGGTGTAAATGGTGTTTTCCGATGATCATGTATTCTTTGAAAAACAATAGAATAAGAGGTCAAGGTGGTAGGCGAAAGGGAAGAACTATTCAAAAAAAGTCCGATGGTAAGAAACTTAAGTTTACAGTTTGTGAAAATTGTGGTAAAATCATGCTAGGGAATGTATTTTGAATTCTGGTAAGTGCTACCGATGTGGTAAATGGGACATAAGGCTCATAATTGCACTGAAAAATATCAGGATAATGGTAAGACAAAATCTGATTTACAGTCAGTAAAATGTTTTAAGTGCAATGAAATGGGTCATTATGAAAATGAGTGTCCAAAAAAGAACTCAACTGAAGGAAAGCAGCCAGACTACAAGCAGAAAGGGGTGGTAAAATCCTTCGCAATTACTTCAGAAGATGTTGGGCCATCAAATGAAGTTGTATCAGGTATATTGTTTGTTTTTTCAAATTATTCCACTATGTTTTTTGATTTAGGTTCTACACACTCTTTCATTTCTAAATTTTTTTCTAATAATTAGGAATTCCATCTCAAGATATGAATACAAAAGTTACGGTAAAAACACCCGGAAGAAATATTGAGACAAAATGAAAACATAAGAACATTCTTATCCTTGTGTGCGGAAAGAATATACCTTCAAACATTGTTTTTTTTCTTTTAGTAGAGTTTGATGTTGTTTTGGGTATGTATTGGATTTCTGTTTATCATGATAAGATTGACTGCAGAGCTAAATAGGTTTCTTTTCAGAATGATTTTCAGTTTTTTTACAAGAATGAACCCTTTCTTTTGATAACATATCAGAAAGCTGAGAAACTAGTAAAATATGGAAATGAATGTTACCTTGCACATATTGTTGAAAATAAAGGAACTGTTCAGATTAATGATGTCCTAGTGTTAAATGAGTACCTTGATATTTTTCCTGATGAGTTTCCTGGCATTATACCTGATCAGGAAATTGAATTTACAGTTGACTTAGTTCCTGATGCTAAGACAATTTCAAAACCCCCTTATCGAATGGATCAAATTGAAATTTTAGAGTTAAAGAAGAAAATGAAGGAGTTATTAGATAAAAGTTTCATTCGACCTAGCACATCACCATGGGGTGATCCTATCTTATTTGTTAAAAATAAATATGGTTCAATGAGACTTTGCATTGATTATAGAGCATTGAATAACCTCACTGTTAAGAATAAGTATCCTTTGCCTCATATCGATGATTTGTTTGATCAGCTTCAGGGAGCTCAGTATTTTTCGAAGATTGACTTGAGATCGGGGTACCATCAGTTGAAAGTAAAGTAAGTAGACATTTCAAAGATCGCATTTCATACTAGATATGGCCATTATGAATTTGTAGATATGCCTTTTGTTTTAACCAATACACCTGCTGTATTCATGAATCTTATGAATAGAATTTTCCATGAGTTCTTGGATAAGTTTGTGGTTGTGTTCATTGATGATATTTTGGTTTATTCCAAAATAAAGGAGGAACATGAAATTCATTTAAGGGTTGCATTTCAAACCTTAAAAGAAAAGAAATTTTTTGGGAAATTCAGCAAGTGTGAGTTTTGGTTAAAACAAATTTCTTTCCTTGGTCACATTGTTTCAAAAAATGGCACAACTGTTGATATTTCTAAATTAAAAGTTGTTGAATAATAGAAAAGACCCACAAAAATAACCAAGATTTGTAGTTTTCTTGGTTTGGTAAGTTATTACCGAAGGTTTGTTGAAAATTTTGCACGGTTATCTAGTCCAATGATTAAGTTAACTCGAAAAGGTGTTATGTTCATCTGGACAAAACAATGTGATGATTGTTTTCAGGAATTGAAAAATAGATTGGTGAATGCTCCAGTTTTGGCACTGCCATCTAGAAATTGTGATTTTGTTATATACTGTGATGCTTCGTTGAAAGGACTGGGTTGTGTCCTAATGCAGAATGATCAGGTAATTGATTATGTTTCACATCAGTTGAAACCTCTTGAGTTAAATTACCCTACACATAACTTGGAATTAGCTTCTGTTATTTTTTGCTTTAAAAATTTTGAGGCATCATTTGTATAGAGTAAAATGTAAAATATATACTGATCACAAAAATTTTAAGTATATATTCACTCAAAAACAATTGAACATGAGATAGAGGAGATGACAAGAATTAATCAAGGATTATGATTGCATGATCTATTACCATGTGGGAAAAGAAAATAAAGTGGCTGATGATTTGAGTTGAAAAAGCAATGTCTAATTATCCATGCTATGTTTGGAACGAGACCCTTTGGTTTTTGATTTGATAAACTTTGGCATAGAATTTGTTGGTGCAGGAAATTCTTTTGTTTCTTTTTCAGGCATCAATGAAATCATCTCTATCAAACAGAATAAAGCAAGTGTAGAAAGAATATAGTGAGTTGTAGAAAAAAGGTAGAGTTGGTTCAGAAGGTTAATTTTCCTTATTTTAACATTTATAATTATTGTGTTTTGAGGTTTGAGAAGATATTATGTGTGCCTTGTGATTCACAGCTGAAGAATGATTTGTTATGTGAAACTCATACTTCTATGTTTTCAGTTCATCCTGGTAGTACTAAGATGTACAGAGATCTTAAGAAGTTTTACTGGTGGGATGGAATGAAAATAGATATTTCTGATTTTAATGTGAAGTGTTTGACATGTCAACAGGTTAAAGTAGAGTGGCAGTTACCGAAAGGAATGCTTCAGCCTTTACCGGTGCCAGAGTGGAAATGTGAAAATATATCCATGGACTTTGTTGTGGGATTAAAAAATACATCTTGAGGTAATAATGAAATTTGGGTTATTGTTGATCGATTGACTAAATCTGCTCATTTCCTTCCTATTCGAGATAATTTGTCTCTAGATCAACTTTCTAGATTGTATGTTAAAGAGATAGTCAGGTTGCATAGATTTACCCTCCCTATTGTATCTTATTGTGATCCCAGGTTTACTTCTAACTTTTGGAAAGGACTTCAGAAGTCATTGGGTATTGAATTAAATTTTTGTACAGCTTTTCATCCTCAATCAGATGGGAAATCAGGACGAAAAATTCAGACCTTGGAGGATATGCTATGTATTTGTTCACTGGATTATCCGGGATGTTGGGACCAACATCTTTCTTTGGTAGAATTTTCATATAATAACAGTTTTCATTCCAGTATACAGATGGATCCATTTGAAGAATTATATGGAAAGCATTGTCGAACTCTAGCTTTTTGGGATGAATTGGGTGAAAGGAAGTTGATGGGAACAGAATTGGTAGAAGAGATAGCAGAAAAAGTTCAGTTGATTCAGAAGCACATGAGAACAGATCAGAGAAGATAGAAAAGTTATGCAGAAAACCGGAGGAAGGATATTTCTTTTGAGGTATATGATAAAGTCTTTCTCAAAGTTTCTCCATGAAAAAGTGTGATGCGTTTTGGTAATAAGGTAAATTTCAGTCCGAGGTTCATTGGACCTTATGAAATTCTAGAGAAAGTTGGATCAGTTGCATACATATTGGATTTACCTCCAAGTTTATCCCAGGTACATAATGTTTTTCATGTTTCAATATTGATAAAGGATATACCAAATCCATCTCATGTTTTGATCCCAGAGGTAGTTCAGCTCGAAGAGAATCTCTCTTATGAAGAACAACCAGTCCAGATTCTTGACTGAAGAGAGCAAGTGTTGCGGAATAAGGTAATTCACCAGGTAAACGTTTTTTGGAAAAACCATATGGTTGAAGAGGCAACATGGGAATATGAAAATGCTATGAGGGATAAATACCCCACTTATTTTGATAAGTAAAATTGTGAGGACGCAATTCCCAAAAGGGGGGAAGGATGTAACATCCCAGGTAAATAAAGAATAATACATATTTCATATTTATTAATATGTGTGAATTAAATATTAATTTTACTTTAAATGGGTTTCTATGTTCGATAGCGTACCCAATACGCAACAACAGGTTTCTTTGAAATCTTACATTTCACACTAATAATATAGTATTATTATTTTAAATGGTAGTTAACTCGTAGCCGTTGTATTAGAATAAATGAACAGAACTAACTATAAATTGATTTTACATGTTTGTTAAATGTATTTACATTTATCCAATAAAAAGTTAGAGGCATAAAAAATGAATGAATCTAATTTTAAGCGTAATTTATATTAAAAGGTCGATTTACCACCTTTTAATGGTGAACCCTCTTTAAATCTATTTTTGGCCACTTTAATAAATTCTATATGACCAAATAAAATCCTTCTTTATAATGGGGACATCAAAATTTACTTTGTGTAGTTTTTTGGAATTTTTCTGGTAAAGTTCATTTTTTTAATGAATAGTGAAAATATTGTATTTTAATTCAAAACTGCATTTTAATCTAATTTATTATATGGTTAGATTATCTTTTTAATTGGTTTTAAAGTGTAATTAGAATATATTTTTACCATTTAATCCAATTTTGGTCATTAGAATTAATTTCACTTTGAAATTGGACATAAAGAAGTGTCAATCTTTTGATAGTTATTGTTTCTTAAAAACACGCTATTTTTTTTATCAACGAGAATTAATTTGAAATTAATTAATGCCACTTCTATGTTTTGAATTTGGAAGAAAAAACATCTTTTTGAATTCGGAATATCAAATATAGCTTAGGCTGAATTTTTGGTATTTTTCCGAAAAACTTCAATTTTTGATGAATAGTGAAACCACTTAGTAGTAGTTAAAAATATTGACTTTTCCATTTAAATGAAATTTTACAACTTCTGTGAATTTAATTTCAAAAATACTACATGCATGGTTGTTATTAGTAAGTAATATGTTGTTCAATAAGATGAAAATAATTTTTGGTGAATAGTATCTTTTGACTTTTATTTATCGCGGTTAAAGGTAAATAAGGTAATTCAAGGTAAAAAGAATATTATAATAATTAAAAATTACATTAACACTTGTCCTAAGTTTATTTTATGAGTAATTTATGACCATTTTCATATTGGGGTTTATTTTGGGACCCCATGGAGCCACTTATGAAAGAAAATGACACTTTAGATTAATTAATTTAATGTAAAGGCAAAAATGACATAAACAAACATATTTTAGTAAATTAATTTTTATATGGTGTTATATAATTCATATTTTAGACTATAAATATTATTTATCAATATAAAAATATTTCATACATCATGGTATTTTTTTATAATTTTTAGACATCAAATGAATTAAATTATTTATGACACAATAATGATGCAGTATTTACTTAATTAAAAAATGGTTTAAACAAATAAGATTATAATGATTAAAATATAATCCAAAACATTTCCAATTATTATTGGATGATTGTATTTATAATATTAGTAATTTTATCTTTGACTTTAATGTTCTTTGAACCTTTTGAAACCAAACATATGTTTATAATAAAATAATGTTTTCACACTTTCCTAAAGAGCCCCTCCTCTCCCTTATAAAAGGAGAACACTTCTAACCAATTCCTCACACCTCTAAAGCCTTTTGGGTCATCCAAACTCTTACCAATTAAGCTCCCTACATCCCTATCCTCCTTCTAGAAGTCTTACCTTAGGAATAAGGCACTTCAAGAAGTCCTTTGTTTCAAACCAAAGGGAGTTACCCAAATTAAAGGTAACAGTTTCTCTTAAATTGTTTTCTTTTATTTTACTTCTCCAACCCCTAAATTCTTTTTATTCCTTTCTTTTGTAACAAAACCAGTATCCTAAATATACTAGTATGTTGTTATGAGAAGGATTCAAACTACACTTACACACACCTCCATCTAATGGGTTAAGAACATAATGTTTTTGTGGATTGAAAACTAACGCCTCACGAAACGATGATTGTTCGATTATCTTTTACCGCCTTTAATAGTGGCCATTATGATGGAACTATATTAATATATGATATATATTATGTTTATGTTTTTTTTATTCTTTTGTAATTTCCATTTATATCATTCCTTTATGGTTTCCATTATGGGTAAATGCGATAATCTCATTAGAGGAAGTGCGGACTACTGCCCCCTCAAAGTGACATGAATCCTTAATGTCATATGTGGGACGTATAAAGGATTGATTTAATGATATTATATATGATATTATATATGAAATTATACTCTAATTATTATATAACAATGTATCATTATGTTTTAATTACATTAAAATAAGAAATAGAAATGAAAGTAGCGTTCATGCGTACGTACGGCTTACCGTCTCCATGAATGGGGCATTTCATTTCTTTCCTCCAAATGTTATGTACTATTATAAATACAAGTATATAATGGATATATATGATATATATGATATCTAAATCATGAATATCATTCTGGATATAATGGACTATTGACCACATCAACAAATTTTAAATATAAGGTGCTCATTTTTTACTCAAGTACCAAATATCGACAAAATGAACGTTATTAACTAAAATGATTACATAATGTTTATAACATGGTAATAAGTGATATAAAATTAATTATAAACTTTAAAAAGGATCTTAAGAAATTATAAATTAACATTATTTTGTTATTCAGGAGATTAAATAATGATCGAGTCAAGTCAGACACGAGGTAAGGGACTTCGTCTCATTCTCCTTTCATTGAGGCATATTTAGTTTTATACACGACTTTATTTTTTACGGTGTAGAAACCCCTTTGAATTTTCATTTCATTAAAAGGAAATCTTTTTATACGATGAATTTTACTATGCAAAAAAAAGGAATTTTTTTTATATAAGCGGTGACAACGACCTTTCTGCCGCAGTGAGTATTATTTGATCTTTATCTTCCTTAACAAGCCAGAATGTTTTTAAAAGGAAAAATAAATACCATATACTCTTTTTTACGTATTTTGGTATTGAAATTGATTTTGAGAATGGATTTATTATTTCAATATCTTGAAGTAATATTTTTTATTGCAATGTGGAAAACGTTTTCTTTCCTTTACGCTTATGTTATGTGTTATGATCATGTTGTGGTTCTTGGGAATTATTTACGTATACGGGTGGTTCTGTGATAAATCTAGGCCGCGTGATCCCGATATAGCTCTCCAATGCATTGGGTAACGTTACGGAGTTAAATGTGAATGTTTATCCTAATAGATTTAGGGAATATACTGTGATGGTTATTCCAAAGTAACTCCCTATGTAGCTGTGATAGCTAAAATGTAATTATGATATGAATTCCACAAGTTACCTTTTTATTTATGATTTCTATGTGTTATTCATAAAATCTTATGATTTCATGAGGTATGTAAAATAGTTCATGTTTTGTATGTATTTATGAAAAAAAAATTCTTTCTTTGTTTTATAACCCTTACTGAGCTTTTTATGCTCATCCCAAGTTTTGAAATGTTTTCACAGGACTTACAAATGAATAGGGTCAAGGATGGGATCAAGGAAAAGTCATGTTGTATAAAACATGGAACTAGACATGAATCTTTTTTTCAAGAGTTTATATTTTATGAAAAAAATGGAAACTGTGTAGAAGTTTCTTCTTTGTAATTTTTTAGAGATGTAATAGTTATATCCTAATTCTCTAAAACTCTAAACATGAACAGATACTCAATGTGAATTATTCATTTAATTCAATATTATGTAAGATTTATGGTCAGGTCCTTACATTTATGGTAAATAAAAGGTATTTTAGAGTTGGTAATGGAAATTTAGAGAGGAATTTGTGTAGATTTTGGAGATAAAAATGAACTCATATTTTCCTTATCAAAGCATAAATTGAGTCTTATTTATTGAAAAAAACCAGTGGCATTTTCATAATTTTTTCAATGTTTAATGGTCATGAGAGTAATTTCAAAAAATTCAAGTCTCATATGTATATATAATGAATTATTTCATAGATATTCTCCCATAAAAATTGTGAAAAGTACTATTTTTATGATTTTTAAGGATTTATTAATATTTTTTTAAGATTAAATACCCTTTAAGGTCATTTTTTGGATTATTCAAAAAAATTAACATTAAACAAATCAATAAAATAGTGGAATTAGAGTATAAACACTTTCACCAAAAACAATCCTTTATAGGTATCCATGAAATTATTAGAGTGTCATTATTCATCCAAAACATATTATTTCTAAAGTTTTAAACATAATTTATTGAATTTTTCTACTGATTTCACAAGCAATGAATTGTTGTTATGTATGTGTTCAAGGAAATTATTCCATTATAAAAATTAAAAAAAAAATAATATAAAAAACTTATTAATCTTAAAAATAATCATTTATAACCTCTTATAACCTATTTTCACCCCAATTAAAACATAACCGAGTTATTAAAAGAAAGAGTGTGACATCTTTTATTTATGTTTTACTTAAATAAAAAAAGTTAATTATCAAAGGAAATTAAAACAAAAATTACCATAATTTAAAATATAGGATGAGTGTGATTTAAATAAACTCATCCAAATAAATAAATAAATAATTTTTAGAGATTTTTAATCCCTATCCCATAATTTAAACCCCATTTTATCCATTTTACCTCTTAAAGTGGTGAGAAACTCCTACCAATGTTACTATTCATGATAACTAAAAATGAAATGGAACATATTAACTAATTAAAATTTTCTAATTCAAAATATGGAATCCATTTTAAAATATTAAATTTCTATAAGTGGTAGATATTACTTATAATATAAGTGTGCATAACATAATAAAAAACAATTTTTAGAAAAATAACATTTTATTGAAAAATGATTTTATAAAAAATAAAATATAATATCGACTACCATAGAATTATCTGAATTAAGTTTAAAAAAATAAACTTATGTTACTCTAAAAAAAATCCAAAATTGGACTTATAAATAACTTTACTTAAATTAAATAAATAACAATTTTTCAAAAATCGGTATATTTCACAATTCAATAAAAAAAATATTTTCAAAAAAATGAAAACAAATTCACCCCCAAAAAATTATGACATTATAATTTCAAAAATTATGTTTATTTTCATAAAATAAATGTATCAATGTGACATAAATTAATTATCATATCAACACAAAAAAATCAATAAATTCCATTTTTAAAGAAAGTGTATTTTGATGCATAAAACGACTTTATTCTCACTCTTCTCCTAGAAACCACAATTAAATAATTATAAATTAATTTTAAAGGATATATAATCAACAAATTTCCTTTAAATAATTTATCAATAGTTTAGTGTTTATTTAATTTAGATAAAAATAAAATGCACACATGAAAAATACCACTTTTACCTTCAAATTCTTTTATTCCCATTTCTAACAAATTGTTAACTAATGACTAATTTTTTTTCCAAATTTGTAAATAATAATTCTACATAATTTTCATAATAATAATTAATATATATATATATATATATATATCTGTGTGTGTGTGTGGGATAAAAAATTCTCATAAAAATCATTTTAAAATAGTTTTCTAGGATCAATTGTATTTTCTAAGTGAAATTGAAAATAATTTTCACAAATTATATTTTTTTAATAAAATATAATGAGATTCATTTTATAATGTATAATATTTATTCACATAATATCAATGTTTCATGCTTCAAAATCTATGTAAAAAATCAATTTTTAAGATAAAAAATGTATTCTAAAATATTGTGTTCATACATTTTACCCCCTTAAATAAAATACATCCTCAAATATTTTTTAAATCTCTTCCTTAATGGGAAAGGATTTAAAATATTTACTAAATCAATTACAAGAAGTGGGAGATAAATATAAATAAGTGGTAATAAATTCCTTCTAATCTATATCAATTAAATTTCGTTTTCAAAAGGACATTCATGTTCATGTTAAGATAGGGAAACATATCATTTCCTAAATATTTCTTAAACTATGCATGTATTATAAAACTCATACTTATTAATAGGTTTCCAAAATAATAGCGTGATATCTAAGAAATATTTTCCACATAAGAATCAATATATATATCTTCCTCTTTATTTATTTTGAGGAATTATTTTACCATTGAGATAATGAATGTCAGGGAATATTCATACTTGATTTCATTCCATAAGTATATCCTATAGATGTGTTTCATTAATGTTTTCCACCTCTGATTCATGTCATATGATAAATAAACATGATGTATTTTTCATGCATAAAGTAATTAAATTATCTTTTATTGGATTATAAAATCCAAAAAAATGTATATTTATTACTCATATCTCTAGAAATTTACCAAAACCAAAATGGTCAGTACAAGTTAAGATAATATGAATAAACCTTGATATGTTGAAAAAATATATTAAAATCCAAATCCTAAAATATAACACCCAAAATTCAATATAAATCATTTCTTAAGTAATTAAACTTAAAAATTTTCCCAAATATATTAGACTAAATTCAAATCCCAAAAACCAAAAATATTTTATCACATATTCTTCCAAAATAAACTTAACATTTATTCCTAAACATTGTTGATCACTCATAATGTCACATACCAAAACTACATATTACTTGTTCATATTTTCTTCAAAATATAATAATATTTTCCCAACATAACATGAATCATAATTATATAAATCTAAAACAAATTGGTACATACTTACAAAAGAATAATAATTCATTATTCCTTAAATAAATTCACATACTAGACTTTATTTTACATTCACCTTACTCATATAATGCTCCAAAAATATCATAACTCTTTATCCAAATTAACCATAATTACCTCAATAATAAAGAACATAATTTTCCAAATAGCTTCCATACATTTCAACTTATTTCCCCAAAATATAATAACATTATTCTTCGAATCACATGTTAAACCTATGGGTCATATATATCTCAATCATTTATAAAAAATAAATAAAAATATTCCAAAATATCATTAATAATTTTAACTCCCATCACTAAAAAAACTGAAAACTTGTATCAATTTCATTAATCTTATGATAATTCTTAAACTTATCAACCCTTAAATATCATTACATCATAACCTTATATACTTTAATCATTAAACATTCACTATAAACCATTAGAAAATATTTATAATCTTATTACTTCATAATTAATTACCATAATATAAAATATAAATCATGTCCTAAGATTCAAAAATATGAATCAAAACATGTTCCCTACATTAAACATATGTAAATATGTTAAAATAATTATTTCCTTTTATATAGTACTCATAGTTTTTTAATCATCATCTATGATAGAATATGTATTTGAAAAGCATTTATTCATATGATCTTGATGAACTCCATTAAGAGCTTCCATCCTTAGACATAAATTTTCAAAATTCCATACTCCCCACATTTAAAAAATTCAATTGATACATTAAGAATAACTTTTTTCACATCAATTGAGTTAACTAAACTATTTATTTTTTCTTGGAAAAATATTTATATAATCCCTCATTTACTACTAATTAAACATATTCTTATTCCTTTCAGAAACACCCCTAGGTGTTTATTTCCACATTTTTAACATAAGAATATTTAATCTTATTTCTTATTTGGTCTTCATAACCTAAACTTTCATAAAAATGCATTTTTATCTTATTAGTTGTGTTAATAAAATCACCAAGTATATGGTTTTTAATCGTAAATCAAGATAGATGGTTAGTAATAACCATATATATTTTCACTCTAGATTTTATCCTGACCATTTTCTCATACGAACAAAAATGGTGTTATCCTTCACTCCCATTATTAACTTGCTTCCCCTAGGTTTCATCAATTTTCTAAAACAAAATATCTCAGTATGATTTTTTACTGATAATAATTAGAGTAAATAGTTATATAACAAAAAAATAATTCCAAGGATTTCCTAAATTATGAAACCTTTTTATCAACCTATTACAATTAGGTTCAACTTATATTTCTTTCAGTTCTTAATAGGTTGTATTTGGTTCTGTCCTTATATTACTCATAACCTAGTCTCTAAAAAACTAAAGTTTTCTTTGACACCAACTGAGTCCACCCAAAAATTACAAAAACCAATATTACATCATTTCAGATGAATATTTAGTGCATATTATAATAATGCATACCCTAGAACCGTAATGTTTTAGTTTATTTGAACACTATATACATAATCATATTACTACACAAAAGATATTCATCATATCCCAAATGTTTCTTCTCACATTATACCCATCTTAGACATACCATACTTAATATCTTTCTTAAAAACAAAGGGAAAGGGATCATAAGAAAGGTTAATCTAAGATTATTAATTACGATAAACATGGGATATATCAGTCGATGATCATAATATATAATAAGGTAAGTATAAAGTTTTTAGAAAATAATAAAAACTTATTAAAACATACCCAATATGTTATATACCATAAATCATGAATCATGGAACAAGGCTTCTTTCTAAAAAAAATACATGAGTCATAAGAGTACATAAGAGTTAATAATAAACCACAATCCATGAGAGAATATCACAATCATAATATATACACTTTTGGAAGAAAAATAAGTATAAACATTAATTTCCTTATTTAAGGATAACTATCAAGATAATCACAGTGGAAAAAGTCCAATAGTTGATTGAATTCACTCCATATTCCCATCATTTCCTTAGTCAAGTCTCAATACCAAAACTATCATAGTGTATAGAGTTGATTTCTAGAGTAGCTAAATTCCAAATTCCATTTAATAATATCTCTTGATACATATATCTTAACCCGATTAATTGGAGGGGTATATATTTTTAGCCCCACCCATTACATAAAAAATCACACATAAGTATGCCACAAGATTATAAAAACAATTATCATTTTATTATTTCATGACTCATGGATAAGAAATAAGTTTCATAGAATTTTCATTATCACATAATATCAAACCGTCCAAATAATTAAAGTGGATGGTATCATAAAATCATTCATTATTTCATCATATCTTAGCTCACATGTGTGAAAGAAATCAGTTTCATAAAAACATTATTTAAATATCATCATCATAAACCAACTAGACAAAGTAAGTGGATGGTGTCATCATAGAATATTCATAATGAATCATAATAAACATCAAAGGATGTTTCCATACAAGAAAAATACCTTCGAATGAATAACTAAAACATTTCATTTAAAATAGGGGAAAATATCCTTTTCATTTAGAATCTTTAAAACAAACGATTTCTTGAATATTGAGAAATTAATTTCATTGAAAATAAATTTTTAATAATTAAATGAAATATTAGAATAAAATAATTGACATCATAATGTTAAATTTTTTTAATTTAATAAATATTAAGATAATGATTCATTTCACACTTAGGTAAAGAAATTCAAAATGTCTCATAAACAAAATGTTAAATGTATTTATTCCTAAAAGTTGTATTGAAATACATAGATGTTATAAAAGTGAACTATAGAAATAGTATAATGGTAAATAAGTAAATTTATAAAATAATTGGAAAACATGGACATAGAAGAAAAATATTCCCATCTAAAAAAGAGAAATAAGACTAGCATTTTATACAAAACTATTTTGTTCTTTTTAAGTACATAAGAGTAGGAGAATTACACTAATAATTTAAAACTATGTAATTAGTTATAGTAGAATAAAATATGTTTATTTTAAAATATAAGTATCAAATAATTTCCCTCAATGTAAATTTTAACATAGAGAATCCCAAAAAGAAGTGAGATTATAACATAAACCCTTACCACTTTGGTGGAATTTGAATCATAAACCCCTTGGAAAAGAATTAACTTCAAATAGAACATTAAATACAACTCATATGGATTTAATTATGAAATAATATATATAAATAGGCAGTATATACACCATATAAACAAAAATATGTTCATAACATGAAACATGCCTCAACGAAACAATTTTGAGATGAAGATCCCTAGCCTCAAATATTAAATTGCATCATGCGTGATCTTAAACTCTTGTATAATAAATTTTCATTTATTATACATAAATATAATAACCATATTCATACTTATCATACCATGTATTATTAAATTATTACATATTATTAGCCTTTTATTAATATTCCCTCATTAAAATCATTATTTTGGGTGTTAACTATTCTATTTTTCATGCATGTTTTGGTTTGGTTGTTATGGTTAATGCATGTTGAACATATTTTTATTTTATCCAGAATATTAATAACAATATAAATATAATATTTATTTATTAGATAAAATTATACAACCTTTAAAAAAAGGTGGTGATGAAAAATTAATTACATCACTTTGTAGAGATTGTAGTCCATGAGTAAGCACGAGTGATGTTTTCATTTATAAACTATTGGAAAGAAAGAAATATAACAATAATATAACATTATATGATCATTATAATATCATATATATTATATATATTTATTAAATAATCACTTTTCAATAACCATATTAAGATAAATTTAAAAGTAAATCACATCACTTTGTAGAGATGGTAATCCATAAGTACACACAGATGACTTTATAATTTTCCAAAAAAATGTGAGTATAAGAAACTAGAGAAAATATTTTCTTTAAAGAAACATTATTATGTCCTAAATATATTATATATTTCTTAAATAAATCATAAAATCTTTCCATTAAAGGTGGTGATGTAAAATGAAATACATCAGTTCCTGTAGATGGTAGTCTTTATGTATGCACGAATAATGATTTCATTTCCCATTAGATGAAAATGAGGTAGATGACTATTTTTATCTCTATAAATTAATATTATATTATATTTATTATAATTAATTAACTATTTTATGATTCATAAAACGTATTTTAAGGTGTTATATGAATAAATAAACTTAAAATAAATTGGTTAAGACGTACACCTTCTATTTTTATATCCTCCTTTTGATTGAGCTTAAATACTTTGAATGAGGTATGTTTAGTCACTCAAGGGGAATTTGGGTATGGTAATGGAAATTTTTAGAGGAATTAGGATATATTTTTTTATATAAAATTGAACTCATATGATCCTTTTAAAATCATAGACTAAGTCCCTTTTTATAGGATAAAATCAATAGTATTTTCTCAATTATATAATAAACATATCAAGAAAACAAGGAAATTTGAATATAAAAAAATTCACCAAAACTAATAATCCAAAATTGTTAATGAAATTTATGAAAAATTATATTTCTTCCAAAACATATTACTTTTATTCTTTTTAAAATATTTTACTTGATTTTTCTAAAGCTTGTACAAGTGTTGCATCGGTGTTGTGTTTGTATTAATGGTAGTTATACCATAATTACAATTTAAAATTAAATTATTATCATAAAAAATATTAATATTATAAATAAACATTTAAAACCATTCATAAATTCATTTCACCCTTATAAATAAATAATAGAGATATTAAAATAAAGGGAGTGACATTTTGTAATTATCCTTTACTTAAAATAATACAAAGGTTATTATCAAAGGTAAATGAAACAAATATTACCGTAAATTAAGATATATGGTGATGATAGACTAATTCAAATCATATAATTAAATAAAGTTAAGTGTTTTAGAGATTTTAATTTCTCTTTCGAGAGTTTAAACCACTTTTAACCTATTTTACCATTTATCATGGTGATAATCTCTTACCATAGTTACTATTAACTATGACTAAAAATAAAATGGGCAAAATTCCCTAATTTATAAATTTTAACAAAAAATATGGGATCCATTTATCATTATTAAATATCTATTAGTGTCAAAAATTACATTTAATTTAAGTGAGTAAAAGGTAGTAAAAAAGTTTTTAGAAAAATACCCATTTTAAGTATAAAAATTATTTTATGAGAAAAAACCAATATAATGTCGATTCCAATAGAATTTGTTGGATTTTTTTTTAGTAAAATTATTCTTATGTTAAACTAATACTAAATACCAAAAATAATGATACTTCTAGATAAGTTTATTTAAGGAAAATAAATAATAGTTTTTCTAAAATCAGTATTTCTCACTATTCACTAAAAATAAATCTTTTTAAAATATCAAAAAAATCACCCTTAGATAATTTCGACATGGTGATTTAAAAAAATTATTTTTGGTTTCTTAAATAAAATTTCCAAATTTTTCAAAAATTAATTATAATTTCTATGCAAAAATTATAATAAATCCCAATTTTTAAAAAAGTATATTTTTGATATATAAAATTAATTTACTCACATTCCTTACATAGTAAAAAAATTTAAATAAATTTCAATTAATTTATTGGATAAAAAATCGACACATTTAATTGAAATAGTTTATCAAAATTTTTAATTTAATCTATTATGTTAAAAATATATTACAATCATTTAAAATATCTCTTTTACCTTCAAATTCATTTATTTTATTTTGAACCAACTGATAACCAACGTGTTCATTTATACACATGTGTGAATAATTAATCTCAATAATTTTAATATCATGAATTAACTTATATATGACAAAAAATCTTGTAGAAACCATTTAAAAATGGTTTTCTAGGATCAATAGTATCTCTGAATTGAAATTGATAATTATTTTTAAAAATTATATTTTATTTAAATTCCATGTAATAAAATTAATTTTATAATTTATAATAATTATTCACATAACATTAGTGTTTTATGCTTCATAAGATATCTAAATAATCAAAATTATTAAATAGAACTGTATTTTAAAATCTTACAGTGTCACAACCCCCTCATCTAGCAGTCTTAGAACAAGGGAACTCATCAATCCCTTTTTCATCATCACTAAAGAATTTTTACATTTCATTCAAAAAAGGAAATGGATACCCTTTTCAAGTTATGATTTTCATGGGAGATGATATTTTAGATAATTACACCACAAATATTTAATAAAATTCATACAAACCATGTAAAATCCACACCTCAGTTGCACTCTTGGGCGGCTCATAAGCAAGAATTGCATCAATCTTCACTGGGTCTACAGCTAGTCCTTCATCTAAGATAACTTTTACCAATTATAAAAACTCTCCAATGTATAAATTATTCTTTGAGATCTGTATTTAATGTTTATGATCTTCAAGTACATCCAAGACCATACTCAAATTCTCAACATGATCAACCTTCATTACTGAGTAAATGAATATTTCATTGATGAAGACTAACATTAACTAGTTTATGTAAGTATGGAAGATTCAATTATTGGGTCCCATGAATATTAATTGGTAATTATTAATGTAAATAGGAATCACTGAGAACTCATAGTGACCATAGATACATTGAAATTATATTTTTGGTATATCCTCCTCATGTACCAATAGTTGGTGATAGCCTGACCTAAGGTCGGTCTTCGAGAATCATTTCCCCCTCTAGATGATCAACCAGATCATCAATTCTTAGAAATGTCTATTCGTTCATCAATTTCACCTTGTTTAGATTATTATAGTCAATGGAAAAACTTAGTTTCCCATTTAGTTTTTTAGAAAACAATAATAGAGCTCCCCAAGGGGACACACTGGATCTAATAAATCCCCTTATCTAAAGATCCTCCAACAACATACTAAGAAAATGATGCTCAATAAGAGACAAATGATATGATACCAAGGATATCAAGCTTTTCATGAGGTTTAAGTCAATTTTTTAATTAATCTCTCAGTGAAGAATTATTCTATGTAAATCCTTAGGGATGATAACTAATTACTCATCCAATACTGTAGGTAATAGAATGTCATCTGAGACTTCTACGCCAAATGTCATGATAGCTAGATTTTGGTACATCGACTGAAAAATCCATTACAATATCATAGATTTTCCATCTAATAAATACTTCTATGAATTTGAGTAAAACCTCAATCTATACATTCGAATGTATCACACTCTCTGAAATCAAAAATCAAAATCCTCAGACCAAGTTAACTCGGAAGGTATCCAAGTTCCTCTGGAAAGATGAATGTGATAAATATTTTATGGAACTAAATAGAATAATAGTCATCACACTTATTATTACAATACCCTATAGTGTTGAAGGGTTTTTAATCTATATTGACCCATCCAAGAAAGTATTGAGATTTGTTCTTATGAATAATGACATGGTTATATCTTATGCCTTGTGACAATTTAATATTCAGGAGAAAGACTACCCAAATCATGATTTGGAGTTCACCGTGATATTTATTTTGTTAAATATATGGATTCATTATCTTTATGGAGAAAAGTGTGATATATATACCTAGATCTATAGATTTTGATTCAATATAATGATGAATTATTGGATAATTTCTAGAAAGGTAGTGGATTTGACATATCAACAAAATCTTATTCAATAAAGTTGGGTATCTCATGAACACTGGAAGAATCTGGGTAAGTTATCATAGACCAATCATATTTAGACTTTATTACTCTTTAATTTCATCTTAGATCTCTATTCAGGTGAAATATTTATGGTGATTAGTGTTGTTTACTAGACCTGAGGTTCTCTTCTATATTTGATGAAGAATTCATGATTAGTTCTTAAATTAATAATAGATCTGGTGAATTGGCATCCACTTATTTGATATATCTTAGAACTAGTAACCTTGATGTAATCCATGAGTAATTTGATGTTATAACTACCTTTATTAGAAAATAACCTCCTTGGGTATCTTCTTAAAATTCTTATCTGATGAACCCGAACTAAATATTGGCATCTTTGATGTGTGAACTAGTTTTTTGTGGGTGTGAAACATGATTCGGCCTTCTATCCTTTGATTAATATTATATTACTTCATCAATGATCAGCATGTAGTAATTTCATTACCATTTGGGGCATTTTATACTCTTTTTTCCTTAATGTGATACTTGTTTTGGAATATCTTATTGACCATGATAGATTGTGATCACATGCGGGTGTTTGTGGGCATCCTGTGAGACTTATATATGATGATTGATTCAATGATTCAGCTAGTGTAGTTTGATAGATCATGTTTGACTTAATCGCATATATTTATATATTTCTACTAATTCTCAGGATGACATACTAGGTTCTGTATTTACTTTCTCTACAATGTTATGTGTGATTACCATGCTTCTTGAGGTATTGATTTGGTACTCGATATAGGTTGACCATCATGATATAGTTTTCCCTTAGAGATGGTGAACACATGATGTGAAATGATGATGATTATGGAACAAAACATAGTTTAGGGTGATGATGGCCTAGAGTCCAAACCCATGGTAGTATAATTGGGGATACGATAGCTTTGTCTCATGCCCCATGGCATAGAAGGGATATGACGGTATTGAGACATGATCTATGATGGAGGTAGGACATGATATCCCTACATACTAGTCTGATTTGGTGCCTTGATATGGTCAATAGATACCAACCTTGTGGCTATCTCTTGGTTACTTCTGACATACTTATGATTATCCTTCCAGCACAGAGTCGAGGTTGTTATGGAAAGGGTTTATGGTGGCTTGGTTGGAACATGAGTTCTCGGTATATGATTGTTTAAAATTACATTCATATTTACTGTATCATGGAATACACTTGTTATATATGTGCACACATGTTAAGTATATATTTATGGTGACCTAATGAGTTTTATTACTCACACCCTATACAAGAATCTTAATCCACATGCAGTCTTCATGATTCGGGATCCGGGTAACGGAAAGGGGCATGTGGCAGATAGGTGATCCATGGAGTCTGAAGTTATCATTGATATTAAGACAGTATCTATAGGATTTCCATAACATTTTATTTATTTATCATCTTATACCATGCATACTCTATTTTTTCACATTGGGAGCTTGGTCTATTTATTTATATGACATGGGTTCCATTTTTTATTATATTATGATACTTACTCTTCCTCTTGATATTATTATGGTTGTTGTTACTTATACATGTAGATTATATCTATGATTAATGAGGGTATAGTCTACCCAAAAATGGTGTTTGGACCCTCTCTAGTATTCGACAGCCTCTTGAAAATAAGAAGGCATGAATGAGATCTTATGGCTCTCTGTCTTAGACGCAATGGTTTGTGTCAAGGCATTACATATGGTATTAGATCTGGATTTTTTTTATTTTTTTCTAAATTGGAACATGGTAGAAAGGATATAAGCTATATGGAAATCAACTATGTGAGTTTCCTTGTTCCTAGCCAACTCATGTGTAACGGACCTATAAGTCACCATTTATGGGATTATTGTTATAGTTCTATGGGATTTGGGTGCATTAATTCGTCATGATTAGTCAAATAAGATCACATTCCATATATATATATATATATATTGTTGTATAGTAGTTCTTTAATTTAATGCCTTAATATGTGCTATATATTCGGATATACCTTTATTCTCTATTTATTGATATATATGTATTCTTTTAGGATGTGATATATTTATTTTGTAATTAATTAGTTATACTAGAGTGTGATGTTATGTTTTGTATATATATTTTTATGACTAACATGTTGGTATGGACAACCTTGGGTAGTTGGAGTGACAGGTGGTATTAGTTTCCTCCAACAATAATGTGGGGTTGAATCAATAGAGGGTAGTTTTTATAGTTTATTTTCATTGGAAATAAACCTTTGTGACTATCTAGAGTATGATCCACTAAAAAATAAAATAACTCATCCTAACATGATCATGCTGAAACTTAAAGAGAAAGAAACACATAAATTTTTACAAGGGTCAAATCTAGTGTAGAATCTTACTCTTTTTCGTTGATGGTTATCCACCCCCCCCAACCATGTATTCTTTTCAATATAACCCTAATTTAATTCCTCTTAAAATAATTCATGAGGAATACCACTAAAAATGTTAAGAGTCACACCCAACATCACATCTTCACATTTTACTACAAAAGGTGATTAAAAAATGAATAATATCACCAAATAAACTAGTTTTTCATTCTAAAAAAATATAAATACCCACTTCTAAAAGCCTTTGGGATATGAAGGAAATAATTTCTCATAGTGAAAAATCAAATTTTGGTGTAAAAAAATTCTCATAATCAAATAAAATATTTTTAAGTCATGAGATTCCTTAGATGTTGATCTATGAATATTCAACCTTAGCATCAGACTTCTTTTTTTCTTCCAATTTCTCACTAATTAGAAAAACTCATCAATCGTGCCAGCACCACTTCACTACACATGACTCATAACTAATACATCAATGAGAATGTGTATTCATAATAACCCTTTGGTATATATTATTGAATTCAATAACCATAACTGCATCTCGATCTAACATGCTAGAATCATAGCATATAAACCAAGGCCCATGATTATAGAATCATTACAAACCATCCAAAAATAAACATAATAAGTTCTCCTCAAAATATTTAAATTTTGGAAAATTAAAAAAAAAATCAATCTATATGTAGTGAAAAAACTAAATTTCTTATTCAGATGATAATCAATTATGTAGAAATTAGCTACGTGGTTCTCAATTGGATATTTATCATATACACCTACATGAGTCTGCTAAGTGAAAATCATTAATGTGATTCTTGGTTTAGAGTAGCTAAAATTTTATAGAACTCGCATTGATTTCTATCAGATATGGGTATCATTTACATTTCCCAAGGGAGATATTTTTGTGATGACTAGTGAGTGGATTTTTGAAGTAAGTATAGTGGATCCATATATTTTCCTTCTTGGGATGTTTAAGACATAGAGTGTGGGATTGTATCCTTGAGTAGGACTGGTGGTATATCCCTCATATTTTCCTATAATTGTGGATATATATTATCATTCCATCCTGAATGAATTCACGAGTCTTACCCCTGATAGTGGATCTTAGTTCAAGATAGAACTCATTCCAGATGCATGACCCATTTTAATACCCCTAAACATATAGTGTTTTTAGAATTAAAGGAGTTCAAATTATAACTCAAGGGATTGGAACAAAGGTGTTTTATTAGAGTGAGTATATCACCATTGGGTGAAATTATTTGTTCACCAAGAAATAAAATGGTAGTCTTCGACTCTGTATATTTTTTTATGCTAAATCAGGTGATCGTAAAGAATAGGTACCCTTTTCCTTGGATCAAATATCTACTTGAACATTTATAGAGAACTGAGTAGATCTCCAAGATTGATATCTGATTAGGCTATCACCAATTAAAGTTAAAATAGGAGGCCCTTATAAAGATGGCATTTAGGACTAGGTATGAGATAAATGAGTAATTTTTTATTCTATTTGGATAGAGGAATTCACCGAAAGTATTCATGGATCTTGTTAACAAGATCATCCACCCATACATTGACTCATTCATTATGGTGTTCATTGAAAATATCATCATTTATTCATTGACCCAGAGATTAACATTCCAAATAACTTGATATAACCCTGATTACACTTTAATAACATTGTATTTATTCTAAGATATAAAAGTTCAACTTTTGGATTCTTGAGGTACAATTATCGGGGCATGTGATTTTTGAGATTAGTATAATAGCTGACCTGGAGAAAGTAGAGGCGATGATATCATGGGCATGTCCGTTGAACATGTCTAAGATTCAGATATTTCTTGGATTATTGTTGTACTATAATCATTTTATCTAGGAATTCTCCTATTAATAAACACCCATATCTTTACTGATGACAAAAGGGGTAATTTTTCAGTGGTTAGACTAGTGTGAGGATGATTTTATTAAGCTAAAGAGGAGGTTAACTAAAAATCTATTATTGATTATTATTATGTAAAGGATTGGGTATGTTGTGTATTGGGATGCATCAGGATTTGGTTTGGGGGTAGTTTTGATGTATAGGGATTGGGTAGTATCTTATGGGTCACATCAGCTATCACTCAATGAGAAAAACTATCATACCCATGACTTGTAGTTGTAAACCTTGTTCCATGCTTTCAAGTATTGAAGAAACTATATATTTTGAAGGAGTTTTATTGTCTACATGAACCATAAGATCCTCCACTATATCTTCTCACAAATGGATTTGAATTTAAGGCAGCATTGTTGGGTAGATTACTTGTAGATTTTTTATTTTGATATGTCTTATGGACTTAGTAAAGGTAATTTCATTGTATATTCTCTTAGTCATAAGATACAGGTAGATCGGGTGCTTAGTGAATGACCTTATAAGGAACAATGGAACTTGATGAGATTATTGGACAATAGTAGGACTGATTCTTCCAAGGGCCAAGGATCGATGAAATATTACCCATTAGTGACCACATCTTCCATAGTAGACTCAGTGAATACTAATTAATATTCAAATACATATTATCTTTTGATTTGGTAAAAGGTAGAAAGTAGTGAGATGATACTTGGGTGGTCATTGGATGTCACACATTGTAGATTTTTAGTCAATACTTTTACCATGGAGGAGAGGATTAGAGGTTTCCATGCCTAAAAATGGGTGATTAATATGGGAGTGAAAAATATGTACAGTGACATTGGGAATATTTTATAGTGGATAGGGATGAAGAGGGAAATTTCTAAATTAATTTCATGATGCCATACTTTCTAGAGGATAAAGGTAAAGCACTAGCACCCTAGAATTTTTCTCCAACAACATCCCAAACCCATGTATAAGTGGGAAGACATGATGATGTAAATTTTTATGGGGTTACCTAGGACTAAGAGGATTCGTTATTCTATTTGATTGATTGTTCATCATTTAACAAAAATTTATCATTTATTTTCATTCCATGAGACTCACATATTATATAATATGGGAGAGAAGTATGTGTGTGAGATTTTATACATTCATGTAGTTACCATTAGTATTGTGTATAATATAAACATGTGTTTCACATCACAATTTTATCTTGGCTTGTAGAAGGATTTGGGTACTTAGTTGAAACTGAGTACAGCATATTATCTCCAAACTGATGCTCAGCAAGAGAGGTTGATCCTAATATTAGAGGATATGATGTGATCATGCATCTTGTATTTTTATGGCATTTTTTAAGGTCATCTAAACTTTGTGATATTCATTTAGAACAATAATTTCTAAGATTATATTATGATAGATCCTTTTTAAGAAATTTATGGTAATCCATTTAATTCGCCATATTTTGGCACAAGGATAACAAGGTAGTAGTTATGGGGTCGAGCAGGTTATAGAAGACCTCTATGATAGTGAAGATAATAAGGAATTAGTTTACCACTACTCACAATAGGTAGTGATCCTATTCTAACCAGATTAGACAACCCTTGGAGTTCCCAATTAGTTATATAGTTTTCTTTCAGGTGACTCCTTAGATAGGGCATCGACATTTTCATAATTAGGGAAAGTTATCTCTATGATTTTTGGAATTTTTAGGATTTTTGAGCATATCAAAACTATGTAATATTGTCTAAGCCGTCCCCATTCCTACCAAGGTATGCATGATGTTCTTCATGTGTCTCAACTCTTGAGGTAAATTTTTTATTCTACACTTGTAATTGATTATGAGGATTTTTTATTAGAGCCTAATGGATCATATATGGAATGCCTAGTGTGGATTATAGGATAGAGAAATAACGTTTTGGAGGGGAATATAGTGCTACTTTTCCAAATACTTTTTTTGCATGGAAATATTAAGGAGTAATCTTGGTAGTATGAGTCAAATACTTGGGATAAGTGGCCTGAGTTCTTTTAGTATGATATATAGAGATGTTTCTCGATTATGAGAAGTCTTTATAGGGGACAGTTGTAATGGCCTCATATTTTTATGGTGTGTTATGAGTTAATTTTAGCCTTTAATTATGTTTTTAACTATGAATTTTTTGGATGATGTCTGGGATATTTGGTTGGTTTTGAAGAGTTTTAAAGGCCTTTTGAAGGTGAGAAGTTTGAGAATATTTTTCCAAGAACATGTTGATCCTCTAGGAAAGTGTGTGCTAGTGGTAGGGGCTCCAGGGGTGGAGCATGGTAAAGTCACATGGTTTGTCAAACCATGAAACTAAGCCTAAAAAAATATGTGACACCCCCTAGTGTCCAATATCATGGTTGGAACAAGGTTTGAAAATCCATGTGAACAAATCATCTAGGTGCTCAGGAGAGATATAATTCCTTTCATGGTTGGGACAAGGTTTTCCAAACCATGTAACCAAACCATGTGCATGTGAATTGAATATCAAAAAAAATTAACTACCATTAATGATCCATTCTAACTTGTTATTATTTTTATAAAAATCTCTATCAAACATTAAGACTCCATATCCTTGTCTTCAAATTTTACTCTCCTTTTGATCTTTATTCTAGTGGATCCAAGTGTGTAGATGGTTGAGAATTATGTTATGTGATCCATCAACCTCCAGTATTCAGGTTTCTTCTTAATCTACCCTATTTCTCTTTGAATGAATAATATATTTGGAATTTTATTTTAAAATCTATGGATTCTGGTGGAAGATAATGATGAATTTTTGGTTTTTTTATTGAATTATTATGGACTGGATGTGTCAGCAAAATCCCCTTAACCAAAGATTAATCTTTCATAGATAGTGGATAAATATAGTTAAGTTATCATAGATCCATCATCTTGAGACCTTTTTCTTATAAAATCTAATTTGTATCTTTATTATAATTATGGATTGATGGTGATATGTATTTTTTTACTATAATTATGGTTCTCTTCAAGATTTTGCAAGGAATTCATTATATATTCTTAAATCAACAATGGATCTGGTGAATTTTCATTCTCTTCTTGGACATATCTCAGAACTAGTTTTTTTATAGACTCTATGAGGTATGTGATTACAAAACTATCCTTATTAGCATGGAATATCTTCGGGCCTCTTTTCTAAACCTCTTATTTCAAGAATAAACCTGATATATAAATCCTTGATGTGAAACTAGTTTTCTGTAGGTGAAAAACGTGATTCAAGCGTCAAACCCTTGATGAATAATGGATTAATTCATCAAAGTGCTTGATGTAGAGAGTTCTTTACAATTTTCGTCCCTTGTATACTCATGTTGCATTGATGTGATAATTGTGTTTGTATAGATTTTTTATCATGCTTGATTTTGATCCCATGTGGGTGTGTGCATAGCCCGTGAGACCTATATAAGATGCATAGTTCCATGAGTATACTGGTGTAGAATGATAGGTCATGATTTAAATGATTGATGTATTTTTAGGTTTCTAATGATTCAAATAATGAAATTATATATTCTAATTTTATATGATCTACCATTTTATGTGTGATTACTATACTTTTGGAGGGATTAATTTTTTACTCAGAATAGGTGGATCATCAAGATATGGTTATTCCTTAGGGGGGGTATGCATGACGTGTGATGATGACATTGATATACCTAAACATAGGGTAGGTAATGACAACAATGAGGCTAGACCCATTATAGTGTAATTGGGGGTACAATGGCCTTTTGGCGTGACCCAAGGCATATATAGGATATGACTTCCTTGAGGTCCAACCTATGATGGAGTTGAAACATGACAGTCTTATCTTCATTTGAAACTTGATTCCTTGATACATTAGAGATATATGTTCACTATCCTTGTGGTTTTATTTTGGTAGCTTTAGATAACCTTATGATTATCCTTCCAACACTGAGCCAAGGTAGGTACATTTGAGGCTTATAGTGGATTGGTTAGTACATAAGTACTCAATATATGATTATTTATTCGTTCTTGTGCATTTAATATATAATGGAATACACAAGTTATAATTATGAACACATGTTAAGGATATATTAGTGGTGTCTAATAGGGTTTTATTACTCACACCCTACATGCACATCTCGATTTGTATACAAAAATCATGATTAGACAACAAGGTGAGGGAAAGGGGGAAAGTAGCACATAGGTGAGTTGTTGAGTGTGGAGCTGGTAGCGGTACCGAGATAGACTCTATAGTATTCCTATAGTGTTTTATTTATTTATTTACTTATAACTTTCAAACTCTATTTTGGATTTCTATATTTGGTTCGTGGTTTATTTATTTTTATGACATGGGTTCCATTTGTTATTAAATTATGATACATATTCTTTCACTTGATATTTTTATGGTTTTTTTTATATTCATGGCATATGGATATGTTTAAAAATGGTATGGTATCCTCATAGATGGTGTTAAAACCCCCACTACTATTTGACAGTCTCTTACATATGATGAGGTGTGCCTGAGGTCATCTGGCTCTCCATCTTAATCATTGTAGTTCAGGTAGGCGTGTTTCATTACAAACATAAGTGGAAATAATGTAATAAATTAGTTAAACATGATAATAAATAGACCTTATAAAAAGAAATATATATGAATTGATTTTATATGAAAGTTTTTAATAAACTTAATTTGATTATTCAGGAAGTTAAGTACAAGTTTAGAGCACCTTTGGACATGAGGTAGGGGTTCCATTTCAATCACCTTCCACTAATGCATGCTTTGATTTTAAGCACTAATATTTATTTTTATAGTGTAAATACTACCCACCTTATTTTTAATATAATAAATTATTATTGAAAAATTAAAATTCACTACAATTCATGCACTTGGTTATTATGGGATATGATTTATGTATTCTATAGAATATAAGGGTCTTTCATAACTCAAATTGATTTATAAAGTCATAATGTCTCCCCTTGAGTTTCATATTTCATATCATATGGTATACCATATTTTTATCTAGTGAGATCACTTTTGATTCATATATCCTTTATTATGAGTTCTAATCCTTCTTGAAAATGACACTATATTAAGAATAATTGTCATCATCTTAAATGATGGTTTCCCCTCCTTGTCTACAATTTCCCTTCCTGTTAATATTATTCTTTTTAATTAAAACCCTAGTTAAGTATTATCTCATGTGAACATCAGATATAACTACTCATACTTTCATGAAATTTTTTTTATACCATGGGATTTTAACAAAGATGTTTTATACCATAAAAAGAGATCTTCCATACCTTCTTCAAGAATAGTTGGTTATGCATTCTCTTTATTTTAATTCATTTTGCATAATAATATTCCCTTGTAACCCTATTATTTTTGCATATATTTCCCTTGAATATATACCTATATAAATATCCTTTTAATTTATAGGGTTATACCAGTTTTTACATCCATTTTAAATTCCCACTTTTAAGTAAACCTGGTTTATATGAACTTTCCTATTTCTTATATCAAGTCGAGCATCATCCCATAAAATGTTTTTTAACCATGAATAGTTTCTAAAAACCATATTATTTTATGGATAACCCTCCTAGTTCTATTCTAGTTTTATAGAAAAAATAATGTCTTCCCTTTTTAAAGAACATCCTTTACTAATTTCATAAATCTTTATGCCTATGGTTTGTTTTTATTCTTTCTTATCAAAGTTATTTCTCATGAAATATCTATATTGGAAGTAATTTATCAAGTTATATGTTTCATTTTAAAATATTGACAACCAAATGATTTAATTCCTTCTTATATGTGTAATTATTATCATTTAACTTTCAGTAATGGCTTGATTCAGAATTATGCAACCAATTTTCTTCTCAGGGGTTTGATCAAGATTATGATTTATGTATGGCTTATTTTCCTCACATGGAATACATATATATTATTTCCATTTATGTGATAGGTGGGTTCTAAATTATATTACCCTTAAATTAATTGGATAAATATTTATGTCTCATGAGATGTTATGTAAGGGATTAGGATGTTAACCTAATCCACTATGGGTTTTTTCCACTTTATGATGAAGGTATTGGGAGTAACCCTTGACTTATGTCTTTGATATAATGATTTATATTATTGCCACATATTTTTGAATTTATGACATCAATTCCTTATTCCATGTTTCCATAATTTTTATCATCCTCTTTTTGATGTCATTTTATTCCTCTTAACTCTCATGTTATGATCTACTGTCACATTTATAACCTTAATGGGATTTCTAGCTCACCTTTTCCTTATGTATTTTCCCCATGATATCCTATGATGTTTTTTAAAATATATGGGAGTTATTAGCACTATGTAGAGTTTTAAATAAATATTATTTTTATATATTTAAGATGACATATTTTTATGTCTAATATTCTAAATACACTATAATGCTAGATCCATGAATTTTATTTTTTGGAAAAGTATGTTCATAATTATGAATCCTATGTGTTTATGGCTTGGCTTGCTATATTAGGTATCAAATAGAGGTCTAGTTATTTTTTAGGGTTATGATAAAATAACCTTAGTGAAAACCATTGGGATAAGTCTAAGGGGTAATCTTTAATATAGGATAACATTCAAAAAAATTGTAAAATTAGAGATTGTGTGGTTTTCATTGAAATTACATCCCTATCTGAATACCATCAAGTGGATGTAAACATTTACATAGTTGTACCTAGAATTATTAACCTCAAAGATGGTGTGTTGGGTATTAATTCAACCATTACTTGGTGAACAAAATGAGACCTAAATACACACATTTCTAGATGCTCTTAAGGGATATTTTTTGGTTAATCATGTGGTCTTTATGAATGACTGTGAATGATTTATTACTAGTTACTTTAATAGATTAGGTTAAGAAGTATGAGAGAACATAACTTAAAGTAACTATGGATGAACCAAGTGAGTTATATGATTAAACAAGTATGAAATATATGAAATTAAAGTTTCATAGGTTTAAATTAAGGTTTTATTTGAGAATACATCTTATGATTGAAATTTAAAATTCATATACTCTAATTTTTTTTGGATATTTTCATAACCATTTTGGTTTTAGTATTTTTTTGAAACAATATAACAAAGATAAAGCTGAAAAATTTATGTATCTAAAAACCACTATATTATATAACTGAATAAGTGAGCATGCTTAAATTTTTTATAATCTTATTATATTCCTATTATGATAGAAAAGGTGAGTTTCCCAGTCTTTCCTAAGTCAGTGAGGTTGATACCATAACAGATATTAAATTTTTATAATCTTACTTATTTTCATTAGTGAGTGATATTTATCGATGGTATTTTAGAATATTATAAAAGTTATGATGGTTGTAGTAAATACATAAGGTTTTTTATTTTTTAGTTCCCCATTAATAGTTTTGATGCATATATTAAATGGAATCAATAACCTTGAAAATTTATTTTATGGCAATGTTTTATTTTTTGATGTTAATATTGAAGAACACGTGATTGAGGTATGGATAACTCTAAGGATTAGTATATGCTTGATGTTGATTTAATAAAAGGTTGATTAATTTTGAGTAAAGTGTGTTTGTTAGTATTTTAATTGATTATTAATTTAAAGAAAAACTAATACAAGATATGTTTTATGTTTATCTAATTTTTGGGATCATGATATATATTGAATAGTTTGTGACTATATAAATTACTGATTAATACATTCTAGGGATAAAATGGGGTTAATGTTTTAGTGGAATATATAATCTCATAGTAGTTTAGTATCTTGGAGATTCAAATGGTTTTTGGAGAAGTATGATATAGATAATATTTGATATGTTATATACATCCTAGGGTACATGATTATATGAATGATCAATGTTATTTAAGGAAAGATAAGTAGTTTTTAATGGACTATGAAAGTTAGGTAGATGTTATATCCCAAATAATGAATAAGTTAAGAATACCTACAACTACTTTCATTAGTTAGAGTAATTAAAATTGTGATGATATAGTTTATTTAAGTTGGGAGAATGTAATGAACCAATATTCCACTGTATTTGTCTAATTTAATAAAATATTAAGTAGTGTATTTTAGATTATATAGAAAAATAAAATGAAAAAAAACATGATATATTTTTAATATTAAATATGACTGTTAAAACGTAGTCATTAAATTAGCTTGTATGAATTGAAATAATTAGATCAAAAAATCTATAAATAAAGTAAGAAGAGATGGAATCTAGAAGTGGAAGTCCTCCTTATGATGCTCATTTATCTAAGGTACAAAGGGAGGAATATTCTCTAGTGTTTACCCTGGACCGATTCCAAGATGAATCCAAGCAATTATAGTTTTAGGGGGACCGTATACAAGAGAAGTTAATACTCATGGAGATTTCTACAAGATCTATGCTGGCTGAACCACCACCCAAAACATCAATTAGAGTTTATCTTATTCTTATGTCATACACAGAGATCATAAGGGTTATTTTAAGTAGAAATTAGTATTATATCAACAGGTAATAAAATATATATATGTATATAGATATATATATCATTATTTTTTATAATTTTCAAAAGGTTATTTTTACACAACTGATTTTATGCTTAAAAATATATTTTTCAAAAAATAGTGTTTTATTCCAAGGAAATAAATCTATTATGATTGAATAATAAAAATATATATTTATTTTCTAAATAATAATTTAACATTATATTAAGTGTTAATTTATATAAAAAAAGAATAATTAATATACCAAAATATGTTTTTTTATAAAAACATTTCCACTATATCTTATGTTTTTAAATAAAAAATGAATTTATAAATTTTAGATTTTAAATTTTAAAAAATGAAAATATATTTTTTATTTCAAAAAATATTATCTTAAAATTATTTTTTTGTATTTTTATGAAATAATCAACTTTGGGTGAATAGTGAAAAATACTAATTTTACTAATATTGTATCTTTTATTACATTATTATATAAGAATGCGTGGAATGTTATTGAACCCATTTTTAAAATAAAAAAATATATATTTTATAAATATTAATGATTTTTTTTAAAATACTATTTTAATATATAAAATCTAAGATTAGCAGTTTAGAAGATTTAGGTAATGTTTTAACGAAGATTATTTTTCATCTATTTATTTTAATAAAATTTTCATATTGTGAGGTTATGTTTTTTATTAAATTTAATGTTAATTAAATATTATTTTAATAATAATAATCATTTTAATTTTATTATAATCAATTACATTGATAATTTTATCCAAATATAAATCTTATACTTAAAAATACACTTTTAAAATGGGTTTTTTCATCTTACATGTTCTAATGTCCAAATTAATTTTTATTAAACATAGATATTTTATTTGATAAATTTTATTTAATGTTTATAATTAGTAGGATAAAATTAAATAATAATACTGGTTTTATTTTCAATCATTAAAAATATATTTCTTAGGTAAAAAATAGTTAACTCAAGAAAAAACAAAATCGTAAAATTAAAAATATAAGAGTAAATAGCGTAAAAAATTAAAAAATGTATGGAGAAGTGTTTTTAGTAATGATTGGAGTTACCCATTCCCAAAAACTATTATTTTCTATTTTGGATTCACATTTCTTGTGAAACATGTTCTCTCTTTTAATAAAAGAGTTATATGTTCCAAAAATTCCATTCTGTTCAATTATAAAAGGAACCACCACCCCTACAACTCTTCAAACTTCCAAATTCCCATAGTATTAACCCAAAATATGACCTAGTCTCTCTAAAACAATATCCAAATATCATAGAATATTTTATCTTAACAAAATAACAAGATATGTTTTCCTAAATTGGTGACTAAAAGAGAATATCCAAAGCGAGAGGAAATATTTTTCACCGCACCTTTATAATTCTTTTCTACTTCTACCACCCACATCCTCTTATATCCATGAGAGTATGATAACATCAGTGTTATTAATATTATAATATGTATTCATACTAATAGAACACATATTTTATACCTTCCTCTAAAACCTTTCAAAAAATAAAGATTTTTTCATGTGTACGTGTAGACTACAACCTCCACGTGATGACGTTTCTCTTTCATTTTCCATACCCACTAACATAGGTGGAATAAATCATGTATGTAATGTAAAAAAAGTTTATTTAAAAATAAATAACATTATAGAATAATGATATTATACATTCCACAATAAATATTAATAATAAATAGTTATAGTAAATTAAACCACTAAAAAGAACATATCAATGTACCTTTTCTACTTTGAGTCCATTCATGGAAACAATATTTACCTTAATAAGTTATGTTATAATGGAATAATAAAGGACATGATATTATATAGTTCTAGATAACATGATACTATTTTAAAACACTTTTTACTTGGTCAACATTTCATTAATGTTTCCATAAAATTAATCAAATAACTTTAAGTAACAGACATTAGTAGAACTGATGTAAAAAATTGGTGACACATGATAACAAATAGAGGTTATGAAAGTAAATATATATTTAGAAGGTTATTAGGAATGTTTTTAATAAACTTATTTTTATTATTTAGTAATTTAATTTCATGTTCATAGTTTTTTCAGACATAAGTTAAGGGTTTCTATCTCAATCACCATTCATTGATTAATGATTTGATTTTATACACCATTCATCATTTGTATGGTGTAACTATTTCCCCTTGATTTTTAATATCATTTATTATTTTTCAATAATGAAATTTCACATCAGTTCGTTATCTTCCTTATTGTGGGATATGATTTATGTATTCACTAGAATATAAGGGTCTTTCATAACTCAATTTATGTAACACCCCAAGCTTCCATGGTGCACTTATTTTTAAATAATTCTATAGATTTCTCTATATGCAACACTGAGTTTGAGCGCACCATAACCTATTAAACTAGCCGTTTAAAAAGAGGTTATGAAAAAAATTAAACACAATAAAAAAATCTATTTTTCAAAATAGACTCCAAATTTGAATTTGGAATATCAAAATAACATTAGGGTAAAATTTTGGTAATTTTCTGAAAAAGTTTCAATTTTTTATGAACAATAAAATAATTTACATTAATGTTAAAAACCAAATTTTTCATTTAAAATATTATTTTACCTAAAATTTATTTTAACATAAAAATAGATAAATAATACATATATTAGTACAATGTAGGTAATTGGAATCATTTTTATAATATAATTAGATATAAACACAATTATTGAACTTTTGAACGTCTCTTTTACCCTCCTTCTAACTGCATCTACAAATGAGAATTAAAAGTTATTTTACCACATTTGTGAATAGAATTTTTAAAAATAGTCGTACATGAATAATCAGTATGAAAACATTGGTCTAATAGGATCAAAAATAATTTGGTGAATAGTAACTTTTGAATTTTATTTACCATGGTTAAAGGTAAATAAGGTAATTAAAGGTAAAAATAATATTATAATAATATAAAATTACCAAAAAACTTTTAATAATTTTATTGGATAAGTTTTTTTCGACCAAATTCAACCTTAGGTTGAAAATATGATCCCTTTTATGCCACATGTATCAGATTAAGACATTTATTATATTTTATTTAAAGAAGAGTTTAAAATGTCATATTCAAATTTTAAGGAATATATAATTTTTAATATTAGGTTATATAAGTGATATGTTTGACTATAAATATTATTTAGAAATATAAAATAATTATATACATCATATTAATTTATTTATAATTTTTAGAGATTATATAATTACCATTAATGATGACACGATAGTGAAACATAAATTATTTCATTAATAAAAATACCAAATAAATTATATTAAAAATATTAAAATATATATAATTTTACTTAATTAATTACATACACGAATTTTATAGATAACATAGAAATTTTAGTGACATATTATAAGTAATGGTTTTAAGTTATCATTTTGATTTGATATTTTTAAAAATAAAAATATGAATAGTATCAAAATTGACATAAATGATACTTTAATATAAATAATATTTTATTAAATGTTATAAAATTCATAAAAATATATGGTTCATCCAAATAACTATTATAGTGTTAAATATTTCATAAATTATCCAATTGGGGTTTTTTTTACATTTTATAATAACTATATGAACCCTATAGTATAAAAACACAAGTAGACATGGTAAGAGTTAAACTATTTAACTAAGTGTTAATCCCAAATGATAAGGTTAATTTTGGGACCTAAACTTCTCTAAAAATAATTGGTTGAGATTATTTAGACCCATAATAATCCTATCATAGAAATAAATCACTTTTTAAATATTTAAAACCGAAAATAAGTTTTTAATAAATTAATAGTTTTGGAGTTTCTAAAAGTGCCCCTCTCCACTATTATAAAAGGGAATATCTCCTTCTCTTTTATTCACACCTCTAAATCCATTTGGATCAAAATACCCATGAAAAAATCTATTCCAAACTTCCATAAATTAGTTATAGAGGCCATAAATTGGTCATAAATCTGGCCTATTGAGTCCTTTTGTCCAAATCAAAATGAGATACTCGAAAAAAGGTAATTGTTTTATCAACTCATTCAAAGTTCTTTTCATAATCAGCTTTATATTACTATGTTTTTTCAATACAAAAGTAATAAATAAAGTATCATATACATTATCATATGTCATTATAATTATGTAACAACCATATTCATTCATTTATCCATCCTATAAATAACAATATCACTATGCGTTTATACGTACGGCTTACAGTCTCCATGTCATGGTGTAATTTTTTATTCAAAACAACTTTAATTGGATGAGTATAATGGATATAAATAATTAATATAACATGATAATTATTATTTATAATTAATATATTATCCAATTCGAAACCATTTAACCATTAATGGAATGATATCATCGCTCGTGGGTACGTACGGCCTACCGTCTCTATGACGTGGTGAGATTCATTCTCCACATTAACAATTCAAGAATGATTGAAAAATTTATATGATGAGTAAAAATAATAATTATGAACATAATATCATTATATATATGAATAAAATATATTCTATTCATAACAAACATGACTTACATAACAAAACATACATCAGAAAACTAAGCAGTTAACACTCGAAATAATGGTAGTACCGAAATATTATTAAAAAATGATATAATGGGATCATATATGATATAATAAATATGGATATGGTTCTAGTATAATTTAATAACAATTTTTAACCATTATAAAGTAGGTTAACACACCCTCAACTAAATTAAAGTATAAGTTTAGGGTTAATTTCACAATCTCATTATTATCCATGGTCATTTATAGGTAAGTATCTACTGAGACATATTATCATCCATATCCATGTTTCTTAAAATGTATTTCAATATATAATCGAAAATTGTTTAAATTAATTTTTACCCATGTTTTACTTTTTATAAAAAAAATTTAAAGGAATCTTTCCATCATTTTCCAAATGAGGTAATTTTTAACCTTTTCAAAAAAATAAGGAAAGAATGTTTTTTTAACTTATACGGAATGAGGTGCTATTTTCTGTCATTATAACACCTCAACATTTTGAAGTTTCCCATATAATATTACAAGTTTATATTAAAAATAAATGTTTTATTTTATAATTTTGTGGCTTTAAAATGATTTCAAAGTAAAAAAGAGATATCTTTCTCAAGGATTTTTAATGATTTTATTAGATTATTTTCATCTATGTCAACATCCTTTGTTAGATTTTATGCTTAATTGAGTTTGATTTATTATGATAAAATCATACATATTTTATTGAAGGTTTTATGATATGTTTTAATGTGGATATGATGTTTTTATACCATTCATGATTTCTGGATAATGTATTACCATTCCGTATGCTAGTTTTAATACAAATGTTTATGTTTTGTTTCACCCTTTTCATATGAGGAATGAATTGGACTTAGTAAGTAACGGGAAGGGACCACTATATCCCCTTGATGTATAGGTAGGTCAAATGATACAAAATAGTGTCTTGGTATGAGGCCTTGACGGTATGGTTATGTATGGTCTTGTCACGGGGCCTTGATGGTATGGTTATGATGTACGACATTATGCCTTCCCTCATTTTGTGATTAGTTATTGATATTACATATGATTATTCAACTAGTAGAATATCCATGGGAATGTTTAAATTGAAATATTTGATTTATTATTTCCATTATATGCTGAATATTATGTTTAAAAATTCTTGTGATTTAATTTTATACCTTTTTTTAAAAGATTCTGTTTATTTATGGTTGTTTCCACTATATTGTTTATCCTTAATGAGCATCTAAGCTCACATATTTCTTATGTTTCATTTTCCCACAATATGTGAAGGATTATATTATGACTAGCCTACAGTGATAATCTATGGGATATTATTGTTTTCAAAGGAGACACTATGTTTTTTTAAGGTGTAATGTAAAACTTATGTTTGCATCTAGTTTTTCATGGATAATAAACTAATCGTCCCTCCAATATTTTATTTCTTGTGATCATTCCTATGTAATAAAATAATACATAGATTCTAGTAACTGAGGTTGGGGAGTATTATTTGGTATCAAATTAATTTTAGTACAAACCTAGGAATTTATATTTAAAAAAATATTTAATTAGGGGACACTACCCTAAGATAGACTTTGAGGATAAGTATAGAAGATCATCATAAAATTTTTATAATTTAGAGATTATGTGGGTATTACTAGAAAATACATCCATGTTTGGATACTATAATTGGTCGTGGTTCTAGCATAAATGTAACTAGGAGTAATAACTCCAAAAAGGTGTTCTGGGCTTGAATCGAGGTAACTTGGTACACAACAACAGGCCTTACTGTTCTCCTGGTTTGAAAATCCCAGGGGATATACTTAGGATAATTCACATTTTATTTTGGAATCATTATGAAGGATTTAAAAGTAAGTATGTCCCTAGAGAAACTATGTTAATGATTATGAAATTATATATTCCTAAATTTTTCAATTTATGTTAAATATTTTGAAATTACACATTATTATTCATAACCTAATCTAGTGAATGTTGTTGTTTAGAAATGGAGCCTAGTGGAAGAAATGGAAATCATACCAATGCACGTAATACCTTTAGAGATCTTCCCTCCTATGAAATAAAGTAATATTAAATAAGGATCTAGGACTGGTGCTGAACAAATTATTACTATATTGGGAAAACTAACTCTGGTTTTGAATAATAACATTACCCTTATGAAGAATCCTAGTCCACAACATGGATGATCAATGTTCTACCGCTTCATAAGACAACAACCTCCAACATTCAATGGGACTATAAATCCATTTGTGGCTGAATAATAGAAAAGTTCCTTAGAGAAAATATTTCTTACTTTGGGGGATAACGAAAGAAAACAAGTTTTCATGGAAGTTTATCATCTCTCAGGATATGTGGATCAATGGTGGTCATTAATTCAAAACACAATGGAAGATGAATAAGTAGAAAATATGGAATGATGGGAGTTTAAAGATATTTTCTTTGAAAGATACTTTCCTCGTGAATAGTGAGCTGATATAGAAAGACAATTTCTAAGTTTGAGACAAAAGGAGGATGAAAATGTTGGAAAGTATGAGGATAAATTCATAAGGTTATCAAGTCATGTCACAGACTACACACATAACCCAAGAATTAATATTGATCAATTCTTTGATGGGTTAAAACCGTTCCTCAGATAGGCATTGTTCTCACAATATTTCTCATCGTACAAAGATATAGTCTCATGTGCTATCATGATGAAGAAGGAATTATCTAATTCTTATGACTTTAAATTAAATAAAGATAAAAAGAGGGATGTCTAACACTCTAGAAAATGAAATAAGGGGAATAAAGTAACATTTTACTTTCTACCCTATAGTAATTGTGGGAAGAAACACCTCTGTACTTTCCTAAAGGGGGTGAAATTTTGTTACAGGTGTGGAGAAAAATTCCACCAAGATCGGGATTTCAAGGGTAAGAAATAAGATTTCAATGTTCAATGATACAATTATAAATAAATGGGACATTATGAAAAATATTGTCCTAAGAATTAAGGAAATCTCCCCAAAAAGGCTAAGGTATCAAGGCCCAGCTTATGCAATCACAACTGCTAAGGTTGAAGTTCCTATTAATGTGGTGGAATTTACTTTAATTATATCCTCAAATTAAGATAAATATTTATTTAATTATAGATCATCAGATTCAATTATATCTTCCTAGTTTTCTTTAAAAAATAGATATTTTCAATTCACATTAACATGGGAGTTTTCAATCAAAACCCCTAAGGGAAGTCCCATTGCAACAAAGATGTGTTAGGAAATTCCAATTATGGTATATAAATGTGATTTATATACTAAATTTATCATCGTACCTATGTTTGACATTGATTTAATCCTTGGTATGGACTGGATATCAAAATATAATGTAGAAATTTATTTCAAGAAGAAGGATTTTATGATTTATGAGGAAGATGTAGAATCTATTATATTTAAAGAATAAACATCATCATTTGATTATTATCTAGATCAACCTCCTATAGCTATTATAAATGAAATTATTGGGGAAGAAGAAAATATAGAAATTACTAATCTTCCAATTGAGGATGTACTTATTGTACAATAATACATTGATTTATTTCAAAGGTATTTACCTAGACATCCTCCAAATTGGGAGGTTGAGTTTTATATTGATTTAATCCCTGGTGTATGGCCAATATCAAATACTTCTTATAGAATGGAAACTTTGGAATTAGTAGATCTAAAGAAACAACTAGTGAATTTGAGTAATAAGGGATTTATTTACCCTATTGTTTCTCCATGGGGAGCCCTAGTTGTTTTTGTCAAGAAGAAATATGGATCAATGAGGCTATTCATTGACTTTAGAGAAACAAATGTTATTAAAATAAAGAAATTTTTCCCCTACCTCACATTGATGATTATTTTGATCAAATTCATAGAGCTCAATATTTTTCAAAGATTGAACTGCTTTTTGGATATCATAAATTGTGTGTAAATAAGGATGATATTTTGAAGACAACATTCTGAACTAGGTATGGGCATTATGAGTTTACAGTAATATCATTTGTATTGACTAATAAACCCTATGTTTTCATGGATCTAATGAACATAGTATTCAAGGAATATCTTGATGATTTTGTTGTAGTATTTATTGATGATATATTGGTATACTTCAAAAGCTATGAATACCATGAGAACCACTTGTGGATTATTCTAAAGTCTCTGAGAAGAAAAGAACTATATGGGAAGTTTAGAAAATTTGAATTCTGGATTTAGGAAATTTATTTTCTTGGACATATTGTATCCAAGGATGGAATCTATGTTGATCTTTCAAAGACAAAGGCAATCCAAGAATGTCCATTATCGATGAGTATAAATGAGGTACACAGTCTTATTGGTTTAGTAGGTTACTATCAGAGTTTCATCCAAAAAATTTCTCGATTGGTTAACCCATTAACCAAGCTTACACAAGAAGGTGTTAAATTTGTTTGGAAAAAAGAGTGTGAAGAATGTTTTTAAGAATTGAAGAGAAGATTATTCAATGATCCTATCTTGACTTTACCATCTAGGAATGATGGGTTTGTGATTTATAGTGATTCATCAGGGAAAGGACTCGGTTTTTTCCTTATACATAATGATAGGGTTATTTCTTATGCTTCAAGGTAATTAAAAACTCATGAACAACATTATCCAACACATGATATTGAGTTGCCTATAGTAATCATTTCTATGAAGATATACAGACACTATCTCTATAGTGAAATATGTGAGATATATATTGATCACAATAATTTGGAATATATTTTCTCACAGAAAGAATTTAATATGAGATAAAGGAGATGGCTTGAGATACTCAAGTATTATGATTTTACAATATACTACTACCTAAGGAAAAAAAGGTTTCAAATTATTTGAGTAGAAAGTACCACTGAGTTATAAAAAGAATGAGAGTTCAAAGGGATCCTATGTTTATGGATCTAGTGAAGATGTATATGTGAATTGTCATAGAAGGTGAAACATCACTGCTTTTTCAAATGGTTTCCAAACCATATTTACTAGAAAGGATAAAAATTTCTCAGTCTGATGATGAGTATTTTCAAAATAAAATTAAATTAGTGAATGATGGAAGATAGATAGGCTTCATATATGAAGATGGAATTTTGAAATTTGGGAATAGGATTTATGTTCCCTATATATGGGATTTAAAAAGGGAATTATTGGATGATGCTCATAGCCCTAATTTTTTTATACACCCTGGTGGCACTAAGATGTATAGGGATTAGAAAGAAAATTTTTGGAGGGAAAACATGAAGATAGAGATTTCTGATTATGCATCAAGATTTTTGGTTTTTCAATAGGTGAAGGATGGAAGAAAACATCCTAGAGGATTCGTGCATCTTCTTTCTATACTTGTGTGGAAATGGGATGATATTATGATGGAAATTTTTATGGGGATACCAAATAGTCTTATAATAAATGATTAGATATGGGTTATTGTTGATAGTATTACCAAATCATCCCATTTTATTTCTATAAGAGAAGATTTACCACTTAAATGTTTAGCAAGAATATATATTAAAGAAGTTTTAATACTTCATTTGAGAATTTCTTACCACCCTCAAACATTATCCCCATCTTACACAACATTCTGGAAAAGTATTTAGAAATCCTTAGATACTGATATTTGTTTGAGCACTACATACCACACTCAAGATGATTTACAATTAGAAAGAACTATTCAAACATTAGAAGACAATTTGAGATCTTGGTCACTATACTTTTAGGGTATATGGGATCAGTATTTACCTCTAGTAGAATTTTCTTATAACAATAGCTTTCATTCAAGTATTCATATGGCACCATATGAAGTGTTACATGGAAAGAGATGTCGTACACTGACTTGTTGGGATTATGTTGATAAAATAAAACTCATAGGCCTAGAACATGTGGAGGAAATGATGGAAAAGTATAGACTATTCAGACCCATATCAAAATAGCTCAAAGTAAGAAAAAAATCTATGCCAATAACCGAAGGAAGGATTTGGAATATCAACTGGGATATCTTTTTTTCTTGAAGGTATATCTATGGAAGGGTGTTATATGATTCAGTAAGAAGAGAAAATTAATTCCCACATATATCAAACCTTTTGAAATTCTGGAATGAATTGGATCTGCAGCTTACTATTTGGAAATTCCAAGAAGTCTCTCCAAAGTTCATCATGTGTTCCACGTATCACTGTTATGGAAATGCATTCCAGACCCAATGCATGTACTCACCTATAAAGAGGTAGAAATGGAACCTGATCTATCTTACTATGAAGAGCCTATCAAGATTCTAGACTCTAGTGAACAAGTGTTGAGGAATTGGACGACATGACTGGTAAAGGTCCTTTGTAGAAACCATAAAATGGAAGAGGCAATGTGGGAACCAGAAGAACATATGAAAAAGAACCACCCAAAACTTTTTATAAAGTGATATTCTAGATATTTCAAGAATGAAATTATTTGAAAGAGGGAATAATTTAACACCCCCAGCTTCCACAGTACTCTTCTTTTTAAATAACTCAATTGTTTGTTCTACATGCAACACCGAGTTTAAGCGCACCATAACCTGTTAAACTTTCCTTTTAAAAAGCTGTTCTAAATAGTATTAACCACATCATAAAAATTATAAATTTTATTTTTCAAAATAGACTTTTTTTTTTAATTATCAATTTCAAAATTATCTTTGGGTGAAATTTTGGTAATTTTCGGAAAAGTTTTAATTTTTGATTAATAGTGAAAATTACTGCATTATTGTTAAAAACTGACTTTTCATTTAAATAATTATTTTAATTTAAATTTATTATAATATAGAAATAGATACATAATATATATATATATATATATATATTATTCCAATTTAGTTCATTAGAATCATTTTTATAATATAATTAGATATAAAAAAATTATTGAACTTTTGAATGTCTCTTTTACCCACCTTCTAACAATATCTATGAATGAGCATTAAATGTAATTTTACCGCTTTTGTGAATTAAATTTTGAAAAATGGACATACATGTTTGTAATCAGGATGAAAAATGTGGTCTAATATGATCAAAATATTTTTTTTGTGAATAGTAACTTTGAAATTTTATTTACCACGTTTAAAGGAAAATAGGGTAATTAAAGGTAAAAATAATATTATAATAATATAAAATTACCTTAACACTTGTCCTAATTTCATAGGATAAGTGTTTCTAGACCAAAATAAACCTTAGTTCAAAAGTATGACCCTTTTTAATATATTTTTGTTAAATTAGTACATTTATTATATTTTATTTAAAGAAGATTTAAAAATGTCATATTCAAATTTTAATAACTATATCATTTTTATTATTAGGTTATATAAGTGATATTATAAGGACCCGACCTTATAACATTACATAATATTGAATTCAATGAATAATTTACATTGAGGATATTTTCAGGTTTAGATTTTTAGAGAATTAGGCCATAACTATGTCATAACAACTTGAATATTACAAAGAGACACTACTACTGAGTATCCATTTTTTTCATAAAATAAAAACTCTTAAAAAGAAACATGTATAGTTCCATATTTTAGACAGCATGACTTTTCCTTGATCCCATCCTTGACCCTATTCATCTTTAAGTCCTGTGGAAAAAATTTCAAAAACATGGGATGAGCATAAAAACATCAGTAAGGGTTATAAAATAAGGAAGGAAAACATTATCCCATCAATAAATACAAATCAATGAAACTATATTTTTTAATCATAACATGCCTTACGAAATCATAAGATTTATGAATAACACATGCAAATCATAAATCATAAAGGTTAATTATGGCATCCATATCAAACTTACATTGTAGCTATCACAGCTACAAAGGGAGTTACACTTGGAATACCCATCACAGTATATTACTTAAATCTCTTAGAAGAAACATCACGTTTACCTCCGTCATGTTACCCAATTCATTGGAGAGCTATCTCAAGCTCACCTTCCCTAGGTTTATCACGGAACCACCCATATACGTAAACAATTCCCAATAACCATAACATATTCATAAATCATAACACAATCCTAAAGGAAATATCACATTTCCACATTCCAATCACAATATATCAAATCAAGATATTGAAATAAACAGTGCTTTATCAACTCATTTTCAAAACCATTTAAAAAATTTAATAAAGAGATTTTTGAATCAAAGTGTCCCATACAACTTCGATAATTTTAATGAATTATAATTTGAAGAAATTAATGTCTATATAAATAAATCCCAAAACCATTTTTAAAACAGTGACATTAATGATAAATATTTAGAAGAATAAATCTTTAAAACATTTAAAATAATATTTTAGTTAAAGAGTTTTTAACAAAATGAGAGACTCTTGAATACAAATATCTGAGAAATAAAATTTAATCAAAACTTTATAATATCATGAGAATAAATTTATTCATGATATAATATCCCAAATGACAGTATATACACCATATAAAATTTAATTGGTGCATAACAATAATGAATACCCAATGGAAATGTAAATTGAGTTGAAATCCATTATAAAGACGGTATCTTTAAATTAAGGATAAATCAATTACATAATTATGTGTGAAAAACATACATACACCAAATATAAGTGGATATTAAGTTTAAAACAATCATATTTCATTCACACATATTCATAGGATTCCATATTCAAGAAGTACAAGTTGAACCCAAAGAATTGAAATTGGGTTAAGAAGTTCCTTTGTAAAAATTTGACAGCCTAACGACGTAACTTTAAAATTCAGGAAATTAGTTGATTAGATAAAAAAGGGTATCTCATCACTTGGACATAAAGTTTACATCAATAAGGATATAGAAGAACATATCCCAACATAAAAAGATGTAAATTAAAAGACATAACAAAAAAGAAGTCTTTTAAAAAGAGGAGGGTGAAAGGTTCCCTTACCGATTTGGTAACTTACAAAACATACACCACATGAAAGAAGTATCATAAAAAGAAGATGTAAATAATAATTAATGAAATTATATTACACAAATAGTACCATCATGGTAATTACATACACCATACAAAAGGAAATAGTTGTGAATATAGCATGAATCTCACGGGAATAAAAAGTGAGATGAAACCCTTTACTATGTTGTAATCAACTGATTCGTATGACCAAAAGTTAACAACAACCAAATGAATCACAGAATACCATGAATATAATGAGAATAATGATAATATATATCAAATGGAAGAACACAATACACCACATGCAATGAATAAGTGGTGAATAATGGAAATCTCACGGAATTAAAAGTGCGATAAAAAAATCCCTTACCTTGTGTCTGACTTGACTAGTTTGTTCCTTGTTCTTCCTGAATAATAAACTAAAGTTAATTTATAATTTCTTAAGATCCATTTTAAATTTTATTATTTTTTTATATCACTTATTACCATGTTATAAGCATTATTCAATCATTTAAGTTAATAATGGTCGTTTGGTTGATATTTGGTACTTGAGTCAAAAATGAACACCTTATATTTACAAGTTGTCCATGTGGTCAATATTCTATTATATCCAAAATGATATTCATTATTTAGATATCATATATATCATATATATCCATTATATACATGTATTTATAATAGTACATAACATTTGGAGGTAAGAAATGAAATGCACCGTTCATGGAGACGGTAAGTCGTACGTACGCATGAACGCTACTTTCATTTATATTTCTTATTTTAATGGAATTAAAAAATAATGATAAATAGGTATATTATAATTAAATTATAATATCATATATAATATCATTAACTCCATCCTTTATACATCCCACATAATGCATTAACGAGTCACATCACTTTGAGGGGGTGGTAGTCCGCACTTCCTCAAATGAGATTATTGTATTTTCCAACTATGGAAACCATAAAGGCGTGCTATAAATTGGAAGTAAAGAAGCATAAGGTAATCATAAACATAATATATATCATATATAAATACAGTTTCATCATAATGGCCACCATGAGAGGTGGTAAGTGGTAATTGAACAATCATCGTTTCGTGAGGCGTTAGTTTTCCATCCACAAAAACAATATGTTCTTCACCCATTAGATGGAGGTGTGTGTAAGTGTATTTTGAATACATCTTATAAAAACATACTAGTATATTGATGATACTGGTGCTGTTATAAAATAAAGGAATAAAAATAGTATAGGGGTTGGAGAAGTAAAATAAAAGAAAAGAAGTTAAGATAAATTGTTACCTTAAATTTGGGCAACTTCATTTGGTTTGAACCAAAAGGATTTCTTAAAGTGCCTTCTACCTAAGGTAAGGCTTCTAAGATGAGGATATAGATATTGGGAGCTTAATTGGGTAGAGTTTGGACAATAAAAAAGGCTTGAGAGGTGTGAGGAATTGGTTAGAAGTGGTCTCCTTTAATAAGGTAGAGGAGGGGCTCTTTTGTAAAGTGTGATAATATTATTTTATTATATAATGATATTCGGTTTCTAAAGGTACAAAAATCATTAAAGTCGAAGATACGATAACTCATAGTTGAAATAATATCATCCAATAGGAATTTTATAGGTTTTGGTTGTTATTTTAATATTTATAATCTTATTTATTTAAATATTTTATTATTGAGGTAAATACTACATCATAATTGTGTCATAAAAAAATTAGTTTATGTGATGTCTAAAAATTATAAATAAAAATACCATGATATAGGAAATATTTTTAGCTTTCCAATTAATATTTATAGTTGAAAATATGATTTATATAACACCATATAAAGATTATGTTACTAAAATAGTTTTGTTTATGTCATTTTTTCCTTTACATTAAATTAATTAATCTAAAGTGTTATTGTCTTTCATAAGTGGGTACATGGGGTCCCCAAATAGAACCAAAGATTCCCATGGTCGGCCATTACTCATCCAATAAATTTAGGACATGTGCAAAGGTAATTTTGATTTATTACAATATTCTTTTTACCTTCATTTACCCTATTTACCTTTAACCGTGGTAAATAAAAGTCAAAAGTTACTATTCACTAAATATTATTTTCATCTTATTGAACCACATTTCACTTCTTGATAACAACCATGTATGTCGGATTTTTGAAATTCTATTTACAGAAGCAGTAAAATTTTATTTAAATGAAAAAGTCAGTTTTTTTAACTACTACTAAGTGATTTCACTATTCACCAAAAATTGAAGTTTTTCAGAAAAATACCAAAAATTCAGCCTAATATTTATTTGGTATTATGAGTTCAAAAATTATGTCTATTTTTATATATTCAATACATAGAAGTGGAATTAATTAATTTAAAATTAATTCTCGTTGTTAAAACAAATAGCATGTTTTTAAGAAACAAGAACTGTCAAAATATTGACAGTTGTTTACATCCAATTTCAAAGTGAAATTAATTACAATGAATAACATTGGATTAAATGGTAAACATATATTCTAATTAAACTTTAAAACCTATAAATAAATTAGATTAAAACACAGTTTTGAATTAAAATACAATATTTTTCACGATTCATTAGAAAATGAACTTTATCAGAAAAATTCCAAAAATTTACACAAATTAAATTTTGATGTCCCCATTATAAAGAAGGATTTTATTTGGTCAAATATAATTTATTAAATTGACCAAAATTATTTTTAAAGAGGGTTCTCCATTAAAAGGCGGTAAATCGTCCTTTTAATGTAAATTATGTTAAAATTAGATTCATTCACATTTTAAGCCTCTAACTTTTATTGGATAAATGTAAATACATTTAACAAACATATATAATCATATTTTTGTTATTTTTGTTCATTCCCGGCAATACAATGGATAAGAGTTAACTACCATTTAAAATAATAATATTTTATTATTATTGTGCATTGTAATATTTCAAAGAAACCCATTGTTGTGTATCGGGTACACTATCGAACATAGAAACCCCTTTAAATTAAAATTAATATTTAATTCACAAATATTAATAAATATGAAATATGTATTATTCTTTATTTACTTGGGATGTCACATCCTTCCCCCCGTTTAGGAATTGTGTCCTCGTAATTTTAAAACTGGGCTTGGAAACTTCATTAAAAGTCCCACATCGGAAAAGAGTCAGTAAAACTATCACTTTAAAAGAAAGAATGAAAAGTACAGTGGTCACTCAAAATAACCCGTACTAGGATTCCATGTAGTAAAACATGGATATGGAAGACAGAACAAATGGTCAAGTTCTGATGGAGAGTGATGAAAAACATTATTAGGATAAAGTTAACCCCGATAAAATCACAAACTTATGATGTGTTAAATGGTATTTGATTACCCGGTAGGAAACATAAACCATAAAAAAATTCTTTACATTCCTTTTAATAATTTGGAGGAATTAATTTACTACATAGAATAAGAACATAAGGAAATATACTTACCTTCAAGTTGAGTTTCATCCTTTAATAAGTTTCTACCAAAAACTTATCTTTTCTCCAAACAAAGAGCATTCAAAAAGACTTGGTCACATCAAAAACACAAGAATCATCTTCTGGAGAATCACATAATTCAAAAAAGAAAAATTATATATTTCCCATATCTTTAGACATCAACTAAATCCAAAAAATTTTATGCGAGATCAGATAATACCCAAAAAGGATAATCTTTTTCAAAAAAAAAACTCTTAATCTCCAAAAATTTTCAAAAAAAACCAAAGTTCAACAAAGACCATTCAAAAAACAACTTTCCGTAAAATTATTCAAAATTTATGCAAACTAAGATTGAAACCCAAATCTCATATGGATTTAATTACATAGTCTTACAAGATAACATTTATCTCCAAATAACAACAGTTACTCATGAAGTCTCATATTGAAAATTAATTAACCAAATCACATGTTCTCCATGATAGGTTAATCATTTTCATAAATAAACCAAATCATCATATGTCCAAAATATAAACATAGAATCTTCCAAAATAAAATTTCAACCATTATTCCACAATTGAAATCCATAGTATTATATCTTCCTTAGGCATATAGTGTTTCCTAAAAAGAGAGAATTTCTTCCACAACAACCTTTATCACTTAATCCCTAAATCATTTTTCTATACTAAGTATATCCATTTGATAAAACAAAATTTCCAAAAATAAACTTATTCTTGTTCCATAAAAACATTTTACTAAAATAATAAGTCATACTAACCTGGGACTTCAAGTAGGCTAGGGGTAGGTGATGCACCCTTGTCACCCTTCGGTTGTGGGTTCGATTCCTGCTGCCTTGCTGGATGCGACGGGTTGTCACTCATCCTACGGGTTGTCCTTTTTATAAAACTCAAAAATAACCTTAACATGTTTTAACCTCAATGGTTTCTTTATACCTCTAATTTTCATCCAAATTCATTATGATCTCAACATCTTAATTCTTAAAGTCTTATTTAACCACCATATAATAAAATAAAAAGATCCCCAAAATGAAGAACATCATACCTTGATCATGGTGTACATTTGGTATCATCATCATCTTGATCACTTAGGTAGAAGGTCCATGAATCGCAAAAATGATTTAGAGATCCTTCAAAATCATTTTATTCCTCCATCCAAATACACCTTGTACAATATGGGTCATATGGGTGTTCATAGAAAAATAGTTTTGGAATATAATTGTGTATGACATACAATATCAAAATATATGATAAAACATGATTTCAATAAAATAGTTGAACCGAATTTGAGTTGAAACTTTCAATTAATGGTCCTTTTAAAATACCATAGGTATGTGCTGAGAGACTATATTGTATAAGAAAATATAAATAGGTTGCATAAGGGTCTCCTTCTTTAGCACCTTTTTTAAAATCATAATATGCTTCAAAATATTCTGATAAGGTAAAATATTTTAAAATGCCTTGATAATATTTACTATTCATGAAAATATTAGAATATTGTGAAAATATGATTTATCTAAAAACAACCCATGAACCACAATGATAATGAGGTATAGTGGAGGTGTTTGACATCTCAAACAACTGCTTGCAAGTGAGTTGTATGTTGGAAAAAGTTTCACAATCATCCGAAAATGAATTTGCAATACTTATTACAAGCATGTCATCAGGAAGAGATAGGAATGTCGTTTGAGATCCTCCTCCTTCCATTTGTAACTGAATTTAATTTATATTCAAAAGTTATAAAACAAGGATTTAACTGAAATAATAGACATAGGGACTAACCATGTGTATAATGAAAACTCACAATCCCTAAAGTTGTCTAAACCGACCTCTGATACCAACTATAAGGACTCGACCTTATAACATTACATAATATTGAATTAAATGAATAACTCACATTGAGGATCTTTTCAGGTTTAGAGTTTTATAAAATTATGCCATAAATATTACATAACAACTTGAATATTACAAGTAGACACTACTACTCAGTATCCATTTTTTCATAAAATAAAAACTCTTAAAAAGAAACATGTCTAGTTCCATATTTTAGACATCATGAATTTTCCTTGATCTCATCCTTGACCCTATTCATCTTTAAGTCATGTGGGAAACATTTCAAAAACTTGGGATGACCATAAAAAGCCCAGTAAGGGTTATAAAATAATGAATCAAAACATTATCCCATAAATAAATACAAATCAATGAAACTATATTTTTCAATCATAACATACCTTACGAAATCATAAGATTTATGAATAACACACACAAATCATAAATCATAAAGGTTACTTATGGAATCCATATCAAACTAAAATTGTAGTTATCACAAATAAATAGGGAGTTACACTTGGAATACCCATCACAGTATATTCACTAAATCTCTTAGGAGAAACATCACGTTTACCTTCGTCACGTTACCCAATGCATTGGAGAGCTATCTCGGGCTCACCCACCCTAGGTTTATCACGGAACCACCTGTATACGTAAACAATTCCTAATAACCATAACATATTCATAACTCATAACACAAGAATAAAGTAAATATAACATTTCCAAATTCCAATTAGAATATATCAAATCAAGATATTGAAATAAATAATGCTTTATCAAATCATTTTCAAAACCATTTAAAACATTTAATAAAGAGATTTTTGAATCAAAGTGTCTCATACCACTTCAATGATTTTAATGAATTATCATTTAACGACATTAATTTCTATATAAATAAATTTTAAAACCCATTTTTAAAATAGGTACATTAATGATAAATATTTAGGATAATAAATCTTTAAAACACTTAAAACTATATGTTAGTTAAATAGTTTTTAACAAAATGAGAGACTCTTGAATAAAAATAATTGAAAAATAACATTTAATCAGAACTTTATAATATCATGAGAATAAATTTATTTATGATATAAAATTCCAAAGGATATTATATACACAATATAAAATTGAATTGGTGTATAACAATAATGAATACCCAATAGAAATGTAAATTGAGATGAAATCCCTTATAAAGACGGTATCCTTAAATTAAGGATAAATAAATTACATAATTATGTGTGAAAAATATAAATAAACCCAATATATTTGGATATTAAGTGTAAAAAAATCAGAGTCCAATCACACATAGTCGTAGGATGACATATTCAAGAAGTACAATTTGAACCCAAAGAATTGAAATTGGGTTAAGAAGTTCCCTTGTAAAAATTTGACAGCCTAACGACATAACTTTAAAATTCAGAAAATTAGTTAATGAGATAAAAAGAGTATCTCATCACTTGTAACTAAATTTTACATCAATAAGGATATATAAGAACATATCCCAACATAATAAGATGTAAATTAAATGAAATAACAAAAAATAAGTCTTTTAAAAATAGGAGGGTGAAAGGTTCCCTTACCGATTTGGTAACTTACAAAACATACACCACATGAAAGAAGGATCATAAAATGAAGATATAAATACTCATAAATTAAATTATATTACACAAATATTACCATCATGGGTAGTACATATACCACACAAAAGGAAATAGTGGCAAATATAGCATGAATCACACGGGAATAAAAATTGAGATGAAACCCTTTACCACGTTGTAATCAACAGAGTCATATGACCAAAATTTAATAACCACCAAATGAATCACAGAATACCATAAATATAATGAGAATAATTATAATATATATCAAATGGTAGAACACAATACACCACATGAAATGAATAAGTGGCAAACAATGGAAATCTCACGGAATTAAAAGTGAGAATAGAAAATCCCTTACCTCGTGTCTGACTTGACTCATTTGTTCCTTGTTCTTCCGGAATAATAAACTAAAGTTAATTTATAATTGATTAAGAACCATTTTAAAGTTTATTATAATTTTTATATCACGTATTACCATGTTATAAACATTATGAAATCATTTAAGTTAATAATGGTCGTTTGGTTGATATTTGGTACTTGAGTGAAAAATGAACACCGTATATTTACAATTTGTCCATGTGGTCAATAGTATATTATATCCAGAATGATATTAATTATTTATATATCATATATATCATATATATCCAGTATATACATGTATTTATAATAGTACATAACATTTGGAGGTAAGAAATGAAATTCCCATTCATGGAGATGGTAAGTCGTACGTATGCATGAATACAAATTTCATTTATATTTCTTATTTTAATGGAATTAAAACATAATTATACATAGGTATATTATAATTATAGTATAATATAATATATAATATCATTAAATCCATCCTTTATACATCCCACATAAGGCATTAACGAGTCACATCACTTTGAGGGGGCGGTAGTCCGCACTTCCTCAAATGAGATTATCCAATTTACCCACTATGGAAACCATAAAGGCGTGCTATAAATGGGAAGTACATAAGCATAAGGAAATCATAAACATAATATATATCATATATAAATACATATCCATCATAATGGCCACCATGAGAGGCGTTAAGAGGTAATTGAACAATCATCATTTCGTGAGGCGTTAGTTTTCCATCCACAAAAATATTATGTTTTCACCCATTAGATTGAGGTGTGTGTAAGTGTAGTTATAATCCATCTTATAAAAACGTCCTAGTATATTGAGGATACTAGTTTTGTTATAAAATAATGGAATAAAAAGATTTTAGGGGTTGGATAAGTAAAATAATAGAAAAGAAGTTAAGAGAAACAGTTACCTTTAATTTGGGAAACTTCCTTTGGTTTGAACCAAAAGGACTTCTTTAAGTGCCTTCTGCCTAAGGTAATGCTTATAAGAGGAGGATAGGGATATAGGTAGATTAATTGGGTAGATTTTGGACGATCCAAAAGGCTTGAGAGTTGTGAGGAATTGGTTAGAAGTGGTCTCCTTTTATAAGGGAGTGGAGGGGCCCTTTAGGAAAGTGTGATAATATTATTTTATTATATAATGTTATTCGGTTTCTAAGGGTCAAAAAATCATTACATTAAAATATAAGATGACTCATAGTCGAAATAATATCATCCAATAGGAATTGGACAGGTTTTGGATGTTATTTTAATATTTATAATCTTCTTTAATTAAATCTTTTATTAATGATGTCAATACTACATCATTATTGTGTCATAAATAATTTACTTTATGTGATGTCTAAAAATTATAAACAAAATACCATGATATAGGAATCTTTTTATCTTTCCAATTAATATTTATAATCGAAAATATAATTTATATAACACCATATAAAAATTAATTTACTAAAATATTGATTTTTTATGTCATTTTTGCCTTTACATTAAATTAATTAATCTAAAGTGTCATTATGTTTTATAAGTGGCTTCATGGGGTCCTAAAATAGACCCAAAGATGCCCATGGTCATCCATTACTCATCCAATAAGGTTAAGACATGTTTTAACATAATTTTGAATTATTACAATATTCTTTTACCTTGAATTACCCTTTTTACCTTTAACCGTGGTAAATAAAAGTCAAAAGTTTCTATTCACCAAAAATTATTTTCATCTTATTGAACCACATTTTACATCTTTATAACAACCATTCATTCCATATTTTCGAAATTCAATTCACAGAAGCGGTAAAATTTCATTTAAATGAAAAAGTCAGTTTTTTTAACTACTACTAAGTGATTTCACTATTCGTCCAAAAATTGAAGTTTTTCAGAAAAATACCTAAAATTCAGGCCTATGATTTATTTGATATTACTAATTAAAAAATTATGTCTATTTTTCTAAATTCAAAAAATAGAAGTGGAATTAATTAATTTATAATTAATTCCCATTGTTAAAACAAATAGCGTATTTTTAAGAAACAATAACTATCAAAAGATTGACACTTGTTTATGTCCAATTTCAAAGTGAAATTAATTCCAATGACCAATATTGGATTAAATAGTAAAAATATATTCTAATTAAACTTTAAAACCAATTAAAAAGATAATCTGACTGTATAAATAAATTAGATTAAAACATAATTTTGAATTAAAATACAATATTTTTCACTATTCATTAGAAAATGAACTTTATGAGAAAAATTACAAAAAATTACACAAAGTAAATTTTGATGTCCCTATTCTAAAGAAGGATTTTATTTGGTCATATAGAATGTATTAAAGTGACCAAAATTATATTTAAATATGGTTCTCCATTATAAGGTGGTAAATCGGCCTTTTAAGGCAAATTATGCTTAAATTTAGATTCAATCACATTTTAAGCCTCTAACTTTTATTTGATAAATGTAAATAGATTTAAAAAACATGTATAATCATATTTTAGTTCTTTTTGTTAATTCCCACAAATAAAATGGGTAGGAGTTAACTACCATTTAAAATAATAATATTATATTTTTAGTGTGCAACGAAAGATTTTAAAGAAACTCGTTGTTGCGTATCGGGTATGCTATCGAACATAGAAATCCCTTTAAAGTAAAATTAATATTTAATTTGAAAATATTAATATATATGAAATATGTATTATTTTTTATTTACTTGGGATGTTACAGATATGGTTGAATATAAATATTATTTATAAATATAAAATAATTATCTACATAATATTAATCTATTCATAATTTTTAGAGATTAAATAATTGCCATTAATGATGACACAATAGTGAAACCTAAATTATTTTGTTAATTGAAATACCAAATAAATTATATTAAAAATATTAAAATAAATATAATTTAAATTAATTAATGACATAAAATAGTTTTATAGATAACATATAGATTTTCGTGACATATATGAAGCATTGGTTCGAAGTTACCAAGTTGGTTTGATATTAATAAAAATGAAAATATTGAATAGTATCAAAATTGACATAAATGATAATTTAAAATAAATAATATTTTATTAAATGTTATAAAATTAATAAAAATCTAGTTTTTGTCCAACATTCTAGGATAGTGTTAAAATTTTTATAAATGATCTAATTGTGGTTTTTTCATTTTATAGTAACTATATTAACCCAATAGTATACAAAGACTTATAGACATGGTAAGATTTTAACTATTTAACTAAGGGTTAATCCCAAAATATAAGGATGAATTTGTGACCTAAACATATATAAAAATAATTTGATGATATTATTTAGACCCATCCTTATATTATCCAAAAAATAAATCAATTTGGAGCTATTTGAAACCAAAATCAATTTATAATAAATTAATAGTTTTAGAGTTTCCAAAATGCCCCTCCCCTCAATTATAAAAGGGAACCTCTTCTTCTCTTTTATTAAAACCTCTAAATCCCTTTGGCTCAGCCAAAAATTACCCAATTATCCTTAAACAATTACTCAATTCATTGTAAATGACATTATTTGGGTATAAATCCAACCTAAGGAGTACTTTTTATCAAATCGAAAGGAGATACCCAAAAAAAGAGGTAATTGTTTTATCAACTCTTTCAAAGTTCTTTTCTTCTTCTACTTCCTCTTCATATTTTGTTTCCATACCAAAGTGATAAATCTAGTATAATATACATTCATAGATTTTATTATAATTATGTATCAACCATATTCATCCATTTATCCATCTTATGAATAACAATATCATCATGTGTGCGTACATAGGGTTTACCATCTCCACACTATGGTGTAATTAGTTATTCAACACTATATTATTTGTATGGGTATAATTATGATTATAATGGATATAAATAATTAATATAACATGATAATTATTCTCTATAATTAATATACAATCCAATTACATACCATTTAACTATTTGGGGAATGATATTATCGCTCGTGTGTACGTACGTCATACCATCTCCACGAGGTGGTGATATTCATTCTCCACGTTAACCATTCAAGAATGATTATAAAATTTATATGATGAGTAAAAATAATAATTATTAACTTAATATAATTATATATATGACTAATATACATCTTATTCATAAAAAACAAGACTTACACAACAAAATATGCATAGGAAAACGAAGGAGTTAACACCCAAAAAATTGGTTATACAAAAACATTATTAAAAAAATGATATAATAGAATCATTCATGATATCATAAATATTTATATGGTCTGGGTATAATTTAATAACATGTTTTAACCATTATACATGAGGTTAAATCGCCCTCAGCTAAATTAAATTATAAGGTAAGGGATAATTTCACAATCTCTTTATTATCTGAGGTTGTTTATACGTAAGTATCTACTGGGAAATATTTATCATCTATGTCCATGTTTCTTGAAATGTATTTCAATATATCATCCAAAACTGTTTAAATTCATTTTTACCAATGTTTTACATTTTATAAAATGTTTTTAAAGGAATATTTACATCATTTTTTTAATGAGGTACTTTATGACCTTTTCAAAAATTAAGAAAATAATGTTTTTTTAAATTATATGGCATGAGCGGCTATTTTCTGCCATTGTAGCACCTTAAAATTTTAAGGCTTGCCTTATTATGTTACAAAGTTATTTCCAAAAGAAATTTTTTCTTTATAATTTCATAGATTTGGAGTGATTTCAAAGTAAAAAAGTGATATCTCTCTCAAAGATTTTTAATGATTTTACTATATTATTTTAATCTATTTTAGCATCCTTTGTTGGATTTTATGCTTAATTGAGTTTTATTTTTTAGGATACAATATTCCATATTTTATTAAAGGTTTTATGATATGTTTGAATATGGATGTTCTATTTTTATACCATTCATGGTTAATGGTTCAAGTATTAACATTTCATATGATAGTTTTAATAAGAATGTTATGTTATGCTTCACCCTTTTCATATGAGGAATTCATTGGACTTACTAAGTGTCAGGTAGGTCCTACAATAGACCCTCGATGAATTGATAGGTTTCATGAGACAAACTAGTGTATTGAAATGAGGCCTTGATGGTATTCTTATGTATGGTCTTGTCACGAGGCCCTGGGGATATGGTTATGATGTCCAAAATTATGCATTCCCTCATTATGAGATTAGTTATTGATATTACATGTGGTTATTTGACTGGTAGAATATACATGTGAATGTTTAAATGAAATTATTTGATTTATTCTTTCCATAATATGCTTAAGATTATTTTTTAAAAGGATTTTATTTCTGTTTTATTCCTTGACTTAAAATTTTATGCTTATTTATGTTAGCTTCCGCAATATTATTTATCCTTACTGAACATCTAAGCTCACCCCTTTCTTATGTCTCATTTTTCCTTAGGATATGAATAAGTATATTATGAATGAACTATAAGGGTAATCTAAGGGATATGAGTGTTTTCAAAGGAGACACTATGTTGTTTCTCATTTTAAGATGTAATGTAATATTTATGCTTTATGTAGTTTTTTCAAGTCTACTAAATTGATCAGACCTTCAAGATTTTATTTCTTATGATCATGAAAATGTAATAAAATAGTTTAATGACTCTAGGTAACTGGGGTTGGGGAATTATAGTTTACTTTCTTAATTTATAGTGTAACCCTTGAGTTTCTTATTTAATTTCATATTGTATACAATATTTCTATATAGGGATATCATTTTTTATTCAAATAAACTTTATTTATGAATTATAATCCCTCTTGGAAATGAAACTATGCTAAGAATAACTCACATCCTCTTAAATGACTTTTCCCCTCCTTGTCCATAATTTCTCTTCCCACCAATGTTCTACATATAAATTGAAAACTTAATTAAGTTTTATCTCAATTAAACATCATAATTAACTTCAATTATTTTTTTAATAAAGTTTTTTTATTATTTTTTTATGATGTTGGATTTCAATAGAGGTGTTTTAAAACATATAAAGGTATCTTTTATTCCTCCTTCGCGACTTTCTGGTTATATATTATCTCTATTTTTCTCTTTTTATACAATATTATTCTCATTTACCACTTATATTTTTTTATATATACCCCTTAAATGTATACCTAGTTAAATATTATTTTCATTATTTGGGTCATACAATTTTTTAGTTCCCTTCGTAGTTCCTAATTTTAAGTATATTTGGTTAAAGGGAACATTATTATTTATTATCTCACATCAAGATTCTCCCCCATTAAATGATTTAAATCATGAATATTTTCTAAAAAACTTAATTATTTTATAGATAACCCTATTTTTTCAAATCTAGTTTTATAGAAAATGACAAGTTCTTTCCTTCATTAAAATTATCATTTACTTATTTCATAAATATTTTCCCAAGTATTCTGCTTTTATTATTTATTCTCATGTGTATTTCTCATGAAACAAATATATTGGAAGTAAATGATCAAGAACTATTTTTCATTTTAAAATATAAACTTCCAAGTTATTTAATTTATTTTTCTCTTAGGAATCATGATGATTTATCATTTTGTTTTGTATTGAATTAGAATTATAAAACCCACATCCTTCTCAAGGTTTTGATCATTCTTATGGTTTATGTATGGTTTATTTTCCTCCTATAGAATGCATGTGTATAATTTTAATTTTTGGTATGGGTGGTCCTGAAATTATATATCTCTCTAATTAATTGGTTAAATCTTTATATCTCACGAGTTGCTATGTAAGGTATTAGGGAGTGAACCTAATCCCCCATAGGACTTTGTCTAATTTATGATGATGGTCTTGCAGGTCACCCTTGACTTATATTTGTGATATCAAGTTTTAAGTTTGTTCTACATTTTTATGATGTTATGAAATCATTTCCTTATGCTATGTCTCCATTATTATGATTATCCTCTTTATGATATCAATTTATACCTCTTAACTCTCATGTTATGCTTTATATCCATGTTTATTCACTTGCTAGTCTTTCTTGCTCTTCCTTTTCCTTATATATTTTTTTAATGATATAAAATGATGTTTCTTAATATATATGAGAGATAGGAGAACTATAGGGATTTTTAAATAAATATTTTGTTTTTGTTTTTAATATTATGTATTTTTATGTCTAATTTTTTAAGACACTAGATCTTTGGAACCCTATCTTGCATATATTGGAAAATCATGTTATAAATTTTGAAATAATATCTATTTTTGTCTTAGATCACTGTACACACACTCTAATACAAACAATAATGAATTATAAAATAGGCTATGACATTAGATAATAAATGATTACGTAACACAAATCTAGTATAACCCCAAAATAAATATTGTCCACTATAGCCAAGAATTATTTTACCGCCATTACTAGCCACTAAATTTATAAAAACCCTCGAATATGAGGTCAAAATATGTCTAGAATATTTCAATATATATGATGAGAAATCCTAAAAATCACATCATATTTTATACTGTTACAAAAATAATATATTTTTAACCCAATGGTATTTCAAGTTTGGGCTCTCAATGTCCATAATGGCATGGATCCACAGGTTCTCATCGTCATAAACAATTTATTAAAAGAAAACCAAGATTGCACATTAAATGTCAAGGTGTTCTAAAGTGGTGTATCCTTAGGAAATATAATCTTATAATGTTCATAAATCCATTAGGCAGTGAAATAATATTTGAGTAAGTAATAAAATGTTTCCCTGAGAAACCCGTAAAGCCAAAATATGTGTGCAACCTTATTTCCCTCCCACAAAGTATGCTTGATTTTCACAAACTTTTTCAATAATTCTTTGCAATATCTATTATAATAAATGATAGAACAATGATGGGTTTCTTGAATAGTGAGAAAACAGTGAACCAAAGACTAATCCATTTCAATATTTTAAATATTGATGTTATAAATATGAAAAAAGAAAAGGCCAATTATACCGGCCTTTTCCTTGGAAAGAAGAGACTTTCCATGACCATAAAAGGAACTATGCTCCACCTCCACAGAAACAAATTCATTCCTAACCAGACCACCACCTCTCTTGATTCCAATCTCCCAAGCCTGGTTGTCTTTTTAGAATCTTGTCTCACCTTGACCCATGATCTGTATCAAATGGTTTTAAGGGATCATTAGATATCCTTACATGCACTTCTAGAGTTCTAAATAATTTCCATGAAATTAAATGATAGTAGAGTTCCTAAAATTATATTTAACCCTCATGACTTTATCCCAAAGTGTATTCCCCCTCCACGATCTCCCATTTATGATTATCCTAAATTCATAAAAAGGACTCATCAACATTCCTCAAATTAATTCCCCTCTCATCAATGGGTTTTTCTAATATCCCCCATATTTCCTAATGAAACCATACTTAGATATGGGAATCCCAAATAAAATTATTTAAGATATTTTTAATGGCTCTCATAACCATTTTAGGGGATTTAAGAACATATATGAAATGCATAGGAATTGAGTAAATCACATTATTCAAAAGACTGATCCAACCACAAAAGGAAAATAATTTACACCTGTGGTTATCAATAAAGTGGGTGACACAATTAACTAAAGGATCAAAATTATGCATCCTAGTCCTTCCTGGAGAGATAAGGTCCCCCAGATACTCAATGTTAAAATTCCTATGAATCATACTTATACCCTCTTCAAGATTTTTCACTCTCTAGATCGAAATATCTTAGGGAAGACAAATATTACTCTAAGCCATTTTATTCTTTGGTTGCTCCATTTTCTTTATTCTTACATGATTTTATTTAAACCCTTGAGGATATATAGAATATAAATTGATGAAGAAAAATAATTAATTTTCATAAAAAAGGTGAGAACCCCTAGTGAAACCAAACATACCTCTAAGAGTATAAGTATTTCCCACCTCATGGGAAGCCTTGATATTCTTTCATAATAAATTCTTAGATAAAATGAAAATAAAAGGATAGATAGGGTATCCTTGATGAATTACATACATTTCTTAAAATAATTCAAACTTTCTACCCTTGATAGAAATATAAAACTAAGTAGATGATTAGAAACAGAGATCTAGATCACAGAAATCCTCATAGAATCTGAATCATCTCAACGATCTGATGATGAAATTCCATTTAACTCTATCATAGGTTTTATCCATATCAATATTCACCAAAATTTCAGAGCAAACCATTTCCTATTAATCTATCCATCCATCTATTTAACCAAACTAATATCCCCTGGATGATTCTATTATTAATAAAACCATGCTTTTCTTCAGAAATAAGATTAATAACTATGAGATAAATCCTAATATTTATGGTTCTATTAAGGATCTTGTAGGGGAATTTTAAAATAGATATTGGATGGTTCTTCTCAAATGAAGTATAATCATTCACTTTTGGAATGAGAACAATGGTTATTTCACATGACTTCTAGGAATAGTCCCCCTAAAATGTCCTAGACTACCTCGATAATATTTCATTTGATAATATCTCATAATTAAGTGTAAAAAGACTCTAAAAACCCATCGGGGCTATGAGAACTTCTATAATTAATATGGAACATATCCTTTTTGATTTTATCTTCCCTAAGAACTCTTATTAAGTCTACATTCTTTTTATCCTATCGTATTCTATGAATATTACAGAAAACAATGCACTCCTTCATTGGTCCTTGGAAAACCCCCATGTTCATCATGGATGGAACAAGCCAAAACATCCTAGAAGTGGGAAAAAATCATCCTACCTACCTCCTACAAGTCACTATAGTAGGAACCATCCTCAAGGTTTAAATTAAAATTCCTTGTGTAATCTTTTTCTTTAATGAATTCATGAAAAAGATAAATTTTTTTATCAATTTCCTTAATCCATAGAGATAGTGCCTCTCACATACTTCCCTTTTGGCCTCAAGTAGCTTCATTGAATGGATATACTTATTGTCCTCAAGGAGGTCAAAAACACAATCATCCCATTTCACCTAGAGAATGGAATCAGTTGATATTATCTCAATATTATGTTCTTCAATTACTTAACTAGAATTAAATAACCCTTATTTAAAAATCATTAAATCCACTTAAATATGTTGTATCTTGTTATGAAGAAAAAACTATGCATGGACCTACATGGTATTATTCTAGGATGTATTAACTATTTGAAAACAAATAATCTATCTATGTCCACATGTTCAAAAAACATAAGCATATACAACAATAACAATATACGGCATGTTCTGATAGTATTCTACGAAGATGAGAGACCTACGCCTATTTAAATATTGATATACCTTTCAGGTTTACAAAAACGTGATCCAAATAGCTCCAAAATAATTGGTTCCCCTTCATGTTATCACACTAATAAAATTTATCTTTAGTTAAACCCATATCCATCATACTGTTGGTGGAGTGAAATTATTTGAAGACTTGAATGGATTTCCTAGAATATATCCTATACCCTTTATTTTTATAATTCTCTATAATAGTGTTAAAATAACCATCAATTAACCAAGACAAAGAACCTATATTGAACTAAGACAGCCTATGCTAAAGGGATTCCCAATCTAATAGATTACATTTGAAATAAAAAAAGAAATAAATAAAGATGAGTTATTATCACTAAACTTGGAATTAATATATTTTTCAGAGGATTATACCATATCAACCAAGATAAAGTGCTTTAAGACAATACAAATGTGTTCATTAATGGGACAATCATGAAAAAAATTACCACCACTAGAATTCCTTCAAAACTTATGAATGAATCCATCCTTTTTTTTTGGTTCCAAGATAGAAACTAATGAGAATTGTTTAGAATTAAGAACATTTGTAATGAAATAAAATTTCACTTGAGGGAAAATATGTAGAGACCTGGTTTTTTCCTTGTAATAATTTTAAATATTTCTATATATATTTCAAGAGCTAGGCACTAAGACGGTGGACGATTCTAGGGCTCGTTTTGGTCGGAATTAATTTTATAAAAATAATGAATACATTTTATATTGAGAACGTGTGGTTCATTAAAGAAAATAATCTAAATCATAAAAGGAAGCTCATATTAGAAATCTAAGATCATGTTTGGGTTCGAAATGAATTTTTTACCCTAGGTGCAACCTAAAATTAGTTGGTGTCGGGCGTTAAAACCCCTCACCTATTATAAGTATGCTCATTATATTTTTTAATTTTTTAATTTTTTAAATCATTCATTTTTTACCTAGTTTTTTTTATAAATATACATCCATGGTGATTCACCTGAGGTTAGACTCATAATCTTGGAATTTTTAGAGAGCTTATCCTTTCTCCATCATTGGAAAATCGCCTCAGATGATGATGAAATATCGAATCGGAGTAGATCGAGATGTAGTAAACACAAATATTTCCTTCAATCGTTGGTGGACACATTCTTTGACATGAAACGATACAATATATAGGTAGGACACATTAATTTGTGGTTTACATCTTCTTTGATTAAATATATTGAGTAGGTCAATTTCTATTCTTGGATCTATGCCAATTGTGGACAACAGCATTCACTCGTGCACAGAAACTTAATTATCTTTAATGCTTTCTAATCCTAGATTCCCATTCTTGATTGTTGGCCAATAAATTTTGGCCAAATAGGTTTAAACCTTTGTTCTCGGGATTTTCCCCTCTTTTTCTTCATGTTCGTCACCAATCAAACCCTGTAGTCCTGGTTCGACATTGTCATGTGATACTGAGCCCAATCAAACCCCTAGAATCCAAATGGTTTCATGAATGAGGCATCGATTGATGAATATAGAATAAATCTAGGATGATTGTGGGGTTTTGATGATTGTTTCATTGATTTGAGGCCAAAACTTTGATGGCATATGGATCGGGATGTGCGATGGCTTATAGGTTCACACAAACTCAATTTGAGGTCGATTTCTGACAACCTAAGGGATGAAAATGATTGATTTAGACTAGATCTGATGATTACGAGAAGAATCATGGACAAAATAAATGTTGGATATTATATTTGGAGCATGGATCGTGGATATGGGATTCTATGAAAAAACATACTACACGTTGTGTATAAGGATGAACTGATGGCATGAAGCCCCCTGCCTATGGTGGCTAAGGTTTGGAAAAAAGATAAGAATAGAACATAGTGTAGCCCTCCTACATGTCTTGTACCACATCCCTAGATGGGAAACATGTGGTGGGTCACATGGTTGGGATCCCTTGTGGAAGTACATTTTTAGGTACATAGTCATGTACTCGATTACATAGACACAAGGTCATGTACATGGACATGGATAGAAGGACACGACCTGGTCCTGATTAATCTAGACACACCATGTACTCCACATGCACGGTGTGTACTCCTACATGGGGTGACTGTTTTTTACTGGATTAGGACATATATAGGGGTGGAGTGGTCTCACATGCTATGTGGGTCCCCTCACATGTTGTGTATCCCTTGACCTCATTTGAGTAAATTTCAAGGTTTCGTATCTTCTTTGTTTGGACATGGATTTTGGCCCGCGAGTAGCATATCCTGATTTTTTTTCATATAGAACTTGATGGTGCCATAATTTGTGACTTCTGAGATATTATGTAGAATGTTCTGGGTAGAGAACATATTTAGGATATGCTCGATGATTCCAGTGTGCAGGAATAATCATCAAAGGATTATTATAGATTGGAACATCCTATTAGTATGGGTGTGGGTCCTCTACAGCTATCCTCTAAGTGAAACCCTCAATCGGATAGGGAATGGGTCCTTGATGATTAGATTGGAACTTCCTTGTTTTACCAAGGTGTGATTCATAAAATTCTGAGTGGAACCCATATCATATAGGGCATGAGTCCTTGATGACTAGAGTAGAATCCCCCTATGGTAATAGGCAGTGTTTTCTCTACTTACCTAGTGGAAACCCCTATCAGATAGGGTGTGGGACCTCATGACGCCATAGTGGAACTCCCCCGATAAACTAGGGTGCAGGTCCTCTGCGGATACATATAGAGTGTAACCCCCATAACATACTAGGGTGTGGGTAATCTACTTTGAGGTTGTGGCCCCTTGACTATATGACACAGGGGAGAGGCATGGATTGTCTTAGATAGTTACTTCTGGGAAGATGCATGAGATACTGGGCATCATTGATGGACTTCTGGAACTATTGGAGTTTCTTCTTCTTAGGATGAGCTATGAGATGGAGATCTCATTACTCTCTCAATTGGGCATTCTTTTAATTGATTATATATATATATATATTATTTAGTATCCACGCCTTGGATTTGGTTACTCTCTTTCCATGGGAGGTAAAGATGCATCAGGTATTCTACGTGGTTTCTATGTTTAGCTTCTCATGGTTGGATGAGTCTACTCTCCAACTATAGGTGTCAAAGAATCAATTTTTATTTCATCCATTCACCATGTTGATCCCCTTTTGTTTGGAAAAATTTACTCTCTCTCTCCCTTAGTTGTGTTGAGCTATTCTCTTTCACCGTATCGTGTATCATGTGTATTATCTTCTATCATTATTTCCTTTTGTATCACTTAATTCTCCCCCTTTATCTTTTGGGAATCCTACTACATATGTATATACTCACCCGAACATGAACTTTTCCTACATGTTTTGTGCCTTATGAAGATGACATACTGGTCGATGGTGACTCCAGAGGAGATTAGGTATACTAGGTGTTGGGGACTATGTATGGTGGTCGTAACTGTGAGATTAGAAGCTAGTATTTATCATCAGTTTACTTTTCTAGTTTTGTTAGGTTGGGACATATTTTCTAGTTGGGAATTTATTTCTTCCTTTTACTTTTCACTTTTCACTTTCATACTCTTATACACCCAATTTTTTATGCATTCTTTTTTAATTTATATCTATTTCATCTTTTATTCCTCTACACATCTACATTGAGATGATCTGGTGTGTGTGTGTGTGTGTGTCTAAGTACTTAGGTAAAGGCCACCCATTTAGGATATACCTTTTAGTTCTTGTCACCACCCTCTGGCCTATGGATGCGGGCTTGTGGTAGTTTCTTCTCAAGCCCCGTCTTGGGTCGGGTTGTAATAGATTTGTATAAGATCAGTTCATCCCTTGATACGTTGTTTGGACTAGTCCTGTTATGATGATTTGGTTGGGATTAGGAAAATAGTATCAGAGTTTCTTGAGTGAGGATCTCAGACCATTGAGTCCATTAACGGTGTGGGTGGCCAATGTATCCATTCACTAGGACCTTTACTACCTACTTTTTGAATCATCACACCGAGACATCGTTTACAGGGATCAATAGTACATGAATTATATAGGATTGAGTCTTTGACTATCCTTCTTGATTCGTCACCCCAATGTTGTTATATATATATATATAGATTCTCACTTGATAATGGTACATATCAATCACTTTTGATATGCCTCCATAAATCTATCCAACCTGATTATTGACTTCCAGATCATTATGGAGATCGAAGGAGTGATGAGGCCTCAGATTAGTGTCTATTACATGAGATATTTTCCTCTAGTTGGGCAGGTGAAGTACCCCAACCTATGGAGTAGAAGTTGGTACCAACATAGCAGGTTGAGTATGTTCATGGGCTTGGCGCACCCTATGAGTTCTAGAACTATATGTCATTGTGGTTCAATGATGAGTCAATTCTATCATCATAAAAGGTTTTTCTGGAGTCGGTGAACCAAGTTTTTAGACTTTTATAGATCCCAACCAATTAGACAGTTGCACTTACAACTAGTGCTCATTATAGAGAAGTCGTTTTTCTGATGGTACTAGTAGATGACGCGCCTATGATGGGTGTTATTTTCAATATCCTGAAACATAGATCAACCAAGTATCATGTTGATATAGAATCCCTTTTTATGTGGTTGAGGTTAGTCCCAATCACTTGGCTTGGATATACCACTCGGTTAGGAACACTTTTGATGGGGTTCCCCATGGTGAGACCTCTCCAGGACAACGATGGGAATCGATAAAGTCCTATGATGGAGATTTTTTGGTGTGACAGTGGGCATACAAAGAAAAGGGACACTTACCCTCACATAGATGCATCCTTGTGACACAATTAAAAACCATGAGGGTGAGTTAGTGCACCAATAGTGAATAGTTTCAAGGTACGGTGGACAAGTCCCATTCATTCACATGTTTGGGATGTGTGGATGTGATGGGGTGTCATAGTAGGCCCTGGTTAAGGAGAAAAGTTAGGCAAGGGAAGAGACGAGAACTCGGTAGATGGGACTTCTGGATGCGAGGCTCGAGTTCAGTTCGAGGTATGATCTATTTTATTATCTCTCTATCTATAGTTGTTAGCATAGAGTTGGAAGCCACATTTCCCTATGTGTACCCCCTGTTCAAGACCTATTAGTACTAGAGGAGGTACTTTTTCTCAACCCTTGTGTTTTAGGCCCTATAGAGGGGGTCGGTGGTTGCATGTTCTTACTGATAGGATGAATTTACTCTATGAAGGGAGAGAGCATCACACCAAATCTCTTTATAGCGATAGTGAGACCCTATGATGGTTTCCTTGATATATAATATTTTATGACCATCCCTACTCAGATGTTTTCTACTAGTGAGTTTGTTAGTGATTTCATTTTATGGGATCAGGTTCCCTCCTTAAAGAAGATTGATCCCCAAAAAGAGCAGGATGAATTCATTCACAGGAGGTTATGACCAATTTATGAGTTCGTTAATATTGTACTTATAATAATGAATGTCATGAGATTTATGCTCCCTCCAATGATAGTTGTATTATGATATGTTGGGTTATCCACCCACCATGATAGGGACCATTATGTATACTTTCACTAGGGATGTCCCAATGATTTCATTGGCACATTGAATGACCTTGTGGGGATTTGAGAGTCAGTGGTGCAGTTTGAGGGTCTTTAGAGGTACTGCATCATAGGACCCAGTGTGTTCAATTAGGAATCCCTGTATATTTTTTTGAAAAATGTGAACAAAAGTTTATGGATTTTTATGGATTATAGTTTCCTGAACTAGGCCACAATAAAGAACAAGTACCCCTTACTGAGAATTGATTACATCTTTGACCAGTTGCGAGGTGCCAGATATTTATCAAATATAGGTCTCGAGTATAGATACCATTATTTGAGGGTTTGGGAGTATGATATTCCAAATATGGAATTCCGATATCGTTATAGACACTATGAGTTCCTAGTGATTTCCTTTGGTGTGACGAATTCCCTACTATGTTTATGGTTTTGATAAACCATGTATTCCATCCGTACATGGAAAAGTTTTTATTTTCTTCATCGATGACATACTCATCAACACTATATTAGAGGAGGAGAATACATATCACTTGAGAATGGTCCTAGATTTTCTCTGATATCACCAACATTATGGAAATCTCTTGAAGTTCTATTTCTATATTCATGTGGTTCACTTTCTATGGTATGTAATTTCTGATCATGGATTAGCTATGGACTCAAAAAAGATTGAAGTAGTGATTTTTTGGGAGACACCAAAGATTTTTTCAGATGTGTGGATATTTTTTGGTTTTTTGGGGTATTACAGGAGGTTTGGGGCAGAATTTTCTTGATTTGTATCCCCTTTGACCACCCTAATGTAGAAAGGGTAGCAATTTATGTGGTCTGAGCAGTGAAAAAGGGCCTTTGAGGAGTTGAGGTTGAGGCTAAAGAGTTCTTTGGTGTTGATACTACTAGAGGAGTTCATGGTGTATGTGATGTATTTTTATACCTCTTGTAACACCCCAATATTCCATGGTATCTTTCCCTTTGAGTAATGTAATAGCTTCCATTGTACGCAACTTCGAGATTCTAACACACTACGACCAATCAATCTAGCTGTTGTGAATAGTAATACCCACTTTTTAAAATTTTATAAATTTCATTTTTTAAAATGGACTTTATTTTTTAATTTCGAATATCAAAATTAGCACTGGGTGAATTTTTGGTATTTTTTAGAAAACTTTCAATGTTTTGATGAATAGTGAAAAACACTGTGTTAATGGTTAAAACTGCATTTTTTATTTAAATAATTTTTTATTTTATTTAAATTTATTTGAGGTCAAAATAGACACATAATACCAATATAAGCTTAACATAATTCATTGGAGTCATTTTATAATAAGTTTAGGTATATAAAAATTTTATTGAACTTTTTACAGTCTTTTACCCACCTCCTAGGAGCATTTAAAAATTTTCATAAAACATAATTTTACCGCTTCTGTGAGTTGAATTTAAAAAATATGATTTAAACGATTGATATCTATAAGTAAAATTTGGTTCAATAAGATGAAAATAAATTTTTCTGAATAGTAACTTTGGACTTTTATTTACCACTGTTAAAAGTAAATAGGGTAATTAAGGGTAAAAATGATATTATAATTATCTAACACGGGTTATAATTCTATTAGATAAGTGTAATTAAACCTAAATCAACCTTAGGAATAAAATATGATCCCATTTGGTCCACTTGGATTAGATTGGGATATTTATTATTATTTTATTTGAAGAAGAGTTAAAAGAGTTAAATTCAAATATTAATAACTAAACTATTTTTAATATAGGGATATACAAAAGATATATTCAAATATAAATATTCATTATAAATTTAAAAAAATTTCCTACATAATGGTATTTTATTTATAATTTTTATACATTAAATAATTTAATTTATTTATGACACAATGTTGATGCAGTAATTACCTTATTAATGAATGATTAAAATAATTGATATTATAAATATCCAAATAAATGTAATTTGAGACTTTTTATGAATTAAACTAATTTTTTATGTTACTATGACATTTTAGGGTTGATTAAATAAATTTTTTTTTGAATTAATCATGCTTTTATGATTTTCACAAAAATCAATTACTAAATAGCATCAAAATTGACATAATTGAGTTTTTAAAACAAATACTATATTATTAATTGATATAATATTCCTAAAAATCTATGGTTCATAAAAATGACATATATAAGGTTATATAAATTAATAATTAACCATTTTTGGTTCTCTTGGCTTGTTATAGTAAGTTTATTAACCATATAATATAAAAATACAAAGAGACGTGGAAAATGACAAACTATTTAACTAAGAGTTAAATCTAAAAGATAAGGTTAATGTGGTGACATAAACCTGTCTAAAACCTATTGGTTGAAATTTTTTAGACCCATCCTCACCATATCCAATAAATAAATCATTTTGGAGCCATTACAACCCAAAAATTATTTTATTATAAAATAATATTTCAATATTTTCCTAAAGTGACCCTCACCTCTCTTATAAAAGGGTACTTCCCCTTCTATTAATTTCACACCTCCAAAGCCATTTGGCTCAGCCAAACCCTACCCAAATATCCTCCCATATTTCCTCCCTTCATCCAAGAGGCCTTCCTTTGGCCACAAATCCAACCTAAGGATCCCTTTTGATCAAATCAAAAGGAAGAACCCGAAGAAGAGGTAAATATTTCATCACCTCTTTGAAGTTATTTTCTTCTTCCACTACCTATTTCTTTGTTGTTTCCATTCTAAAATAATAAATATAGTATCTTATATATACTGTGATATTATTATAAAAATGGTACAACCATATTCATTATTCTATCCATCATATGAATGAGGAAGTCATCATATCTGTGTACGTATGGCATACTGTCTCCACATCGTGGTGTAGTTTGATATTCAAACACTACATTATTTTAATGGGTATAATAATGAGTATAACTAATGTAAATAATAATTATAAGATTTTAATGATTTTTTATATATGATATACCATCCAATTACATATGATTTCACCATCAATATAATGATATTGTCGCTCGTGCGTACGTACGGATTACCGTCTCCACGAACGCGATGAGATTCATTCCCCATCATAATCATTTAAGAATAAATTTCATTTTATGATTAAAAATAATATTTAAGAACATTATATCATTCTGGATACGAATCAAATTCATCCTATCCATAACAAACATGGCTTACGTAACCATGCATATAAAGGAAAATGAATTAGTTAACACCCAAAATGATGATACTAATGAAATATTATTAACAAAGCAATATTAGAGGATCATATATGATATCATATTTATGTATATAGTTATTGTATAATTTAATAAAAAAAATTAACTATTATACAAGAGGTTAACATACCATCGACTAAGGAAAAGCACAAGGTAAGGGTTAATTTCACAATCTCTTTATTATTCGAGGTTGTTTTATATAAGTATCTACTGGGACCACTTTATCATCCACATCCATGTTTTCTTAAAAATTTATTTCAAAGAATTTTTACTATTTACTAGAAAATGGATTAAAGTCATTTATACCCTTATTTGACCTTATATATTTTGAAAGAAATCATTCAATCATTTTCCCAACGAGGTACTTTATGACCTTTTTGGCAAAATTAAGGTAAGAATGTATTTTTTTAACTTATACGGTGAGTGCGGCTATTTTCCACTTTTATAACATCTTAGAAGCTTCTCGTACAAGCTTATAATAATATTTTCAAAATAAATGTTTTCTTTTATAATTACATTAATTCTAAATTATTTCAAAATAGAAATATATATTTCTGTCATGAAGTTTTGATTTCATCTATGTCTATATTCTTTGATGGATTTCAAACCTGTTTGAAGTTGATTTATTATGATAAAAATATTCCATATTGTATTGAAGGTTTTGTGATATATTTTACTGTGGATGTGTAATTTTTATACCATTCATGTTTTATGGATAAAGTATTGACATTTTGTATGGTAATTTTAATACGAATTTTTATGTTATGTTTAAACCATTTCATATGAGGAATGCATTGGACTTAGTAAGTGACAGGTGGAGCCCGCTATAGCTCCTCAATTCATAGGTAGGTATAATGAGACAAACTAGTGTCTTGGGACAAATATTTTAAAAAATCTTATTTGTGGTCTTGGACCAAGGCCTTGACTACGTGGTTATGAAGTCTGGCATTATGCATTCCATCATTATGAATGTGGCTATTGATATTGCATGTGATTTTTAGAGTAGTAGAATATATATGTTAATAAGTAAATAGAATTATTTGATTTTACCTTTTCCATATTATGTGGAAATTTAAGTTTAAAAGGCTTTTGTTTTAGTCTTATACATTGCCTTAAATTTTTATGCTTATTTATGAATGTTTCTGCTATATTTTTATCCTTATTGAGCATCTGATCTCACCCCTTTCTATGTTTTATTTTTTCCATGATGTGAATAAGTATTTTATGGTTGACCTACACGGATAGGGTAAGGATATAAGTGTGTTCAAAAGGGGAAAAAATTTTAATGATGTTTTTATTTCATGATGTAATGTAAAACTTTTGAATGTATATAGTACTTCCAAGGCTACTAAACTGATCGGTCTTTCGGGACATGATTCCTTGTATCATGCCAATGTTATGTAATAATGCACCAACTATGGTTAACTGGGGTCGGGGTGTTACAGTTGGTATCAGATGAATTTTAGTACAAACCTTGGAAGCTAGATTTAGAAAAAATATGATTAGATAACATTACCCTAAGATAGACTTTGAGGATTAGTATAGGAGAACTTCCTAGAATTTTGGTACAGTGTAGATTTTTTGAGTTTTCCAAGAAATACATCCATGTCTGGATATGATCAGGTAGAGGTAGCTCTGGCACAGATGTACCTAGGGGTAAAACCTGAAAACACCGCTTTGAGCTAGACTCGAATGGGAACTGGTGCACGACAACAGGTCTTGCTGGACTCTTGGTTACGACACTCTCGAGGGATATACTTAGGATAATTCTAATTTTCCTTAAAAACCATTATGAAGGGTTTATGATTATATACTTCCTCAAAGAAAACATTTTTATGATTATGGATTATATCCATAAATTGTTCAATTTATGTTAATTGTTTTACAAGTTTGTAATTATATATTGTGAATCATAAACTAATCTAGTGTATGCCATTGTTTAGAAATAGCACCTAGTAGAAGGAATGGAAACTGTATCAATTCATGTAATCCATGTAGGGATTGACCTCCTACTCAAGATAATTATAGTGGAGATGGTGAAGCAACTGGTGCTGATCAGATTATCACCATACTGGGACAACTCACTAAGTTTATGAATAATAACCTTACTCGTATGGAGCACCCTGATCCACAGCATGAAGGATCAATGTTAGACTGCTTCATGAGTCAACAACCACAAACATTCAATGGTAGTGAAAATCAATTAGTAGTTGAGAAATGGATAAATTCCTTAGAGAAAATATTTCATGCTTTGGGGAGTAGTGAAAGGTAAAAAGTTATCATGATAGTTTATCACCTCACAGGAGATACAGATCAATGGTGGTCATTAAACTAAATCGAAAAGGAATATGAATAAGTTTCAAACATGGAATTGAGGGAGTTTAAATATATTTTATTGGAAAAATACATTCCCCGTAGCCATTGAGCGGATATGGAAAGACAATTTCTGAGTCTAAGGAAAAAGGAGGATGAGAATGTCGCAACGTATGAGGCTAACCTTACAAGAATATCAAGGCATGCAGAAGATTATATATGTAACCAAAGGAGTAATATTGATTGATTCTTTGATGTGTTAAAACCATTTATCTATTGAGAATTAGTCTCAAAATCCTTTTCATCGTATGAAGATATTGTCTCATGCGCTATCAAGACAGAAAAGGAATTCTCTAAGTCTTACGACTTTAAAGAAAAGAAAGAGAAAAAGAGATCTGTTGAACACTCTTGAAATGAAAATAAGGGGAAGAAGGGAAAATTTGAATATCCATCCTGTGGTAAATGTGGGAAGAAACACCCTAGTACTTGCCTAAAGGGAATGGGATTCTGTTACAAGTGTGGTGGAAAAGGCCACGAAGCTCTTCATTACAAGGGGAAGAAAGAGGTTTTCAATGTTGAATGATAAAATTGTAGAGAAAGGGGGAATTATGCAAATGAATGTCTGAATCACCAAGGGAACTTACTTTATAAAAGGCCAAGGGAGCAAGGCCAAGCTTATGTGATCACTATTGCTGAGGTTAAAGCTTCGAAAGATGTGATGGCAGGTAATTTAATGGTTTTCTCAAGTTTATCCAATGCTTTATTTGATTCTAGATCATTTTATTGTTTCATATCATCCCAGTTTACTAAGAAAAATAGATATTTTAAATTTGACTTAACAAGGGAGTTTTCAGTCAAAACACCTAAGTGAAGTATCATCGCAATAAAGTTTTATGAATCAATTCCCATTTGGGCATATAAATGTTCTTTATCAGCAGATCTCATCATCATACCCAGGATTGAATTTGATATAATCCTTGAAATGGATTGGATTTTGGACCATGATGCAAAAATTTATTTTAAGAAGAAGGAGGTTACAATTTTCAATGATGATAAGGAGTACATTATCTTTAGAGAAGAAACATCACCACCTGATTCTTATCTATATCCACCCCCAGTAGCTCTACTAAATTAAATTATTGGGTAGGAAGAGAATAAAAAACTATGGGTGAGGAAAATAATGTTCAAATAGAGGACATACCTATTGTACAATAATATGTTGATGTGTTTCCAGAGGATTTACCTGGACATCCTCCAAAACGATAAATTGAGTTTTCCGTTGATTTAGTTCCTAGTTCAAGGCCCATATCGAAGACCCCTTATAGAATGTCCACTTTGGAATTAGTAGAACTAAATAAACAACTAGAGGAATTGAGTAATAAGCTATTTATTCACCCTAGTGTCTTTCCATGGGGAGCCCCTGTCTTTTTTGTTAAGAAGAAAGACAGATCTATGAGGTTGTGCACTGACTACAGGGAGATCAATGCTATAATAATAAAGAACAAGTATCCCCTACCTCGCATTGAAGATTTATTCGACCAACTTCATGGAGATAAATATTTTTAAAAGACTAACCTTCAATATGGATATCATCAATTGTGTGTGAAGAAGGAAGACATTTCAAAAATAGCATTTCGAACCAGGTACGAGCATTACTAGTTTACAGTAATTCCATTAGGATTGACTAATTCACCCTCTGTCTTCGTGAATCTAATGAATAGAGTTTTCAAGGAAAATATTGATTACTTTGTAGTGCTATTTATTGATGATATTTTGGTATACTCAAAAAGATAATAAGATCATGAAAATTGGTGCTTAGGACATTCATTTGCATAATGCTCCCTTACTCTACAATTGTATCATTCAACATTGACAACCTCTTTATTTCTCTTGCAATCACGAGTTTGGTGGAATTTTTCCCCACACTTGTAACAAACTCATGATCTTGAGTTATCATTTGTAATCTTTGCTCTGAAAATATGGAGACACTATCTCTATGGTGAAAATGTGAGATTTATATTGATCACAAGAGTTTGAAGTATATTTTCTCACAAAAAGAACTCAACATGAGGCAAAGGCGATGGCTTGAACTACTCAAGGACTATGATTTCACTATACACTACCACCTGGGAAAGACAAAGAAGGTGGCATATGCTTTGAGTAGAAAAGATCATGGAGTTTTGAACAAGATGATAGTTGAAAGGGATCCAATTTTCATGGATCTAGTAAAGATGGATATGGGAATAACCATGGAAAGTGAAACATCAATACTTTTTCAAATGGTTACCAAACCATATTTACTAGAAAGGATAAAGAGTTCCTAGACTGATGATGAGGTGTTTCAAAAGAATATTAAAGCTCTAAATTATGGGAGATTGAGTGACTTCATATATGAAGATGGAATTTTGAAATTTGGTAAGAGACTTTGTGTTCCTAACATACCTGATCTAAAATGGAATTGTTGGATGATGCTCATAACTCCAACTTTTCTATACACCCTAGGATCACCAAGATATATAGAGATTGGAAGGAGCATTTTTTGTGGGAAAACATGAAGAGAGATATTTCTGATTTTGTGTCAAGATGTATGGTTTGTCAACAAGTGAAATTTGGAAGACAACATCCTAGATGAGTCATGAAACCTCTTCCCATACCTGAGTGGAAATGGGATAATATTACGATGGACTTTGTCATGGGGAGACCAAAGACTCCTTGAAGGAATGATGCAATATGGGTCATTATTGATCGTCTTAACAAGTCAGCACATTTTCTTGATATAAGATAAGATTTACCACTCGAACGTATGGCAAGACTATATATTAATGAAGTTGTAAGACTTCATGGAATAACCCTATCGATTGTTTCTGATCGTGATCCCCATTTTACATCAATATTCTGGAAAAGTCTTCAGAAGGCCCTAGATACTGAACTTCGTTTGAGCACAGCCTACCACCCTCAAACTGATGGACAATCAAAATGGACTATTCAAACCCTAGAATACATGTTGAGATCTTTATCACTTGACTTTCAAGGTATGTGGGATCAATATTTACCTCTAGTATAATTTTTTCATAACAATATCTTCCAGTCAAGTATTCAAATGGAACCATATGAAGCGTTATATGGTAAGAGATGTTTCACACAAACTTGTTGGGATGATTTTTGTGAAAGCAAACTCGTAGGCCCAGAATTTGTTGAGGAAAAAAAGGAAAATGTGAAGGTTATCCAAACCCACATCAAAGCAGCCCAAAGTAGGCAAAAGAGCGATACCGATAACCGAAGGAAGGATTTTTAATTTTAAGTAGGAGACCATGTTTTCATGAAGGTTTTTCTATGGAAGGGTGTTATAAGTTTTGGTAAGAAGGGTAATTTGAGTCCCAGGTACATCAGACCTTTTTAAATTCTAGAACGAATTGGAGTTGTAGCTTATCGTTTGTAAATGCCTCCAAGTCTCTCCAAAGTTTATGATGTGTTCCACGTATCACTATTGGGAAAATACATGCTTGACCCAACACATATACTCACCTATGAGGAAATTGAATTGGAACCTGATCTCTCTTATTGTAAATAGCCTCTCAAAATTATTTATACCAGAGAACAAGTGTTGAGAAACCGGATGACTCATCTGGTAAATGTTCTGTTAAGAAATCATAAGATGGAAGAGGTAACTTGGGAACCTGAGGAACTTATGATGAAGAACCACACAAATCTTTTTATGAAGTAATATCTTAGAAATTTTGAGGATGATATTATTTTAAGGAGGGGAGAATGTAACACCCCAAGCTTTCATGGTACGTTTCCCTTAGAATAATTCAATAGCTTGCATTGTAAGCAACTTCGAGATTCTAACACACCGCGACCAATCTAACTAACCGTTATAAATAGTAATACCCGCTTTTTAAAATTTTATAAATTTTATTTTTCAAAATGGACTTCATTTTTGAATTCAGAATATCAAAATTATCTTAGGGTTAATTTTTGGTATTTTTTAGAAAACTTTCAATTTTTGATGAAAAGTGAAAAACACTGTGTTATTGGTTAAAACGGAATTTTTTATTTACATAATTTTTTATTTTATTTAAATTTATTTTAGGTCAAAATATATACATAATACCTAAATAAGTTCAATTTAATTCATTAGAGTCATTTTATAATAATTTTAGATATATAAAAAATTTATTGAACTTTTTATCGTCTTTTACCCACCTCCTTGGAGCATTTACAAGTTTTCATAAAACATAATTTTACCACTTATGGGAGATGAATTTCAAAAATCTGAGAGACATAGTTGATATTAGTAAGTAAAATTTGGTTCAATAAGATGAAAATAATTTTTGGTGAATAGTAACTTTTGACTTTTATTTACCACGGTTAAAAGTAAACTGGGTAATTAAGGGTAAAAATGATATTATAATTACCATAAGACATCTCCTAATTATATTGGATAAGTGTAATTCGACCAAAAAAAACCTTTTGAATAAAATATGATCCCTTTTGGTCCACTTGGATTAGATTAGGACATTTATTATTATTTTATTTAAAGAAGAGTTAAAAGATATAAATTCAATGTTTAATAACTAAAACATTTTTAATATAGAGATATACAAAAGATAAATTAAACTATAAATATTCATTGAAAATATAAAACTATTTCCTAAATAACTATATTTTATTTATAATGTTTAGAGATTAAATAATTTAATTTATTTATGATACAATGAGGATGCAGTAATTACCTTATTAATGAAAGATTAAAATAATTGATAATATAAATATCCAAATAAATGTAATTTGAAAATTTTGATGAATTCAACTAATTTTATAAGTTAATATGAAATGTTAGGGTTGATTAAATAATTTTTTTTTTGAAGTAATCATGCTATTATGATTTTCACAAAAACCAAATACTAAATAGTGTCAAAATTGACATAATTGAGTTTTTAAAACAAATACTATATTATTAATTGATATAGTATTCATAAAAATCTAAGGTTCACCCAAAGGACTTATATAAGGTTATATATATTAATAATGAACCACTTTGGGTTCTTGTGGATTGTAATAGTAATTTTATTAACCATATAATATAAAAATACAAAGAGACATGGTAAATGACAAACTATTTAACTAAGAGTTAAATATAAATGATAAGGTTAATACGGTAACCTAAACCTATCTAAAACCTATTGGTTGAGAGTTGTTAGACCCATACCAATCTTATACTCTATATAAATCATTTTGGAGCCATTATAAACCGAAAATGATTTTATTATAAAATAATATTTCAAACTTTTACTAAAGTGACTCTCACCTCTCTTATAAAAGGGTAATCCCCTTCTCTTAATTTTCCACCTTCAAATCCATTTGGATTGGCCAAACCCTGCCCAAATATCCTTTCAAATTTAATCCCTTAATCTTATAGGCCTTCCTTTGGTCATAAATCCAACTTAAGGATCCATTTTGATCAAATTAAAATGAAGAACCCGAAGAAGAGGTAAATATTTCGTCACCTCTTTCAAGTTCCTTTCTTCTTACACTACCTATTTCTTTGTTGTTTCCGTTATAAAATAAAAACTCCAGTATATTATATATACTGTGATATTATTATAAAAATGGTACAACCATATTCAGTATTTTATCCATCATATTAATGACAAAGTCACCATACATGCGTATGTACAGCTTACAATCTCCACGTCGTGGTGTAGTTTGTTATTCAAATACTTCATTATTTGGATGGGTATAATAATGAGTATAACTGATGTAAATAATAAATTTAACATGTTAATGATTCCGTATATATTATATACCATCCAATTACATACGATTTCACCATCAATATAATGATATTGTAACTCGTGCATACGTACGGATTACCGTCTCCACGAACGCGATAAAATTCATTCCCCATCATAATCATTCAAGAATAAATTTCACTTTATGATTAAAATAAATTTTCAAGAACTTCATATCATCATGTATATGAATCAAATACATCCTATCCATAAAAAACATGGCTAACGTAACCAAGCATATAAAGGAAAACGAATCAATTATCACCCGAAATGATGATACTTCTGAAATATTATTAACAAATCAATATTAGAGGATCATATATGATATCATATTTATGTATATAGTTCTTGTATAATTTAATTACAATTTTTTATCTATAATACAGGAGGTTAACATACCATTGACTAAGTAAAAGTACAAGGTACGGGTTAATTTCACAATCTCTTTATTATCTGAGTGTGTTTTAACGTAAGTATCTACTGGGACCTCTTTATCATCCCCATCCGTGTTTTTTTAAATGTATTTCAAAAAAAATTACTATTTACTAGAAAATGGGTTAAATTAATTTATACCCTTATTTTACCTTATATGTTTTGAAAATAATCTTTTCATCGTTTTCCAAACAAGGTACTTTATGGCCTTTTCGACAAAATTAAGGTAAGAATGTCTTTTTTTTAACTTATACGGTGGGTGTGGCTATTTTACACAATTATAATATCGCTGAAGCTTCCCTTACAATCTTATAATAATATTTTCAAAAAAAAATGTTTTCTTTTATAATTACATGACTTCTAAATGATTTCAAAATATAAAGAGATATTTCTCTCAAAAAGTTTTGATTTCATCTATGTCAACATTATTTGATGGATTTTAAACCTGTTTGAAGTTTATTTATTTTGATAAAAATATTCCATATTGTATTGAAGGTTTTGTGATATATTTGACTGTGGATGCATTATTTTTATACCATTCATGGTTTATGGATAAATTATTGAAATTTCGTATGGTAGTTGTAATACAAATGTTTATGTTATGTTTAAACCTTTTCATATGAGGAATGAATTGGACTTAGTAAGTTATGGGTGGACCCTTCTATAGCTCCTTGATACATCGGTAGATATCATGAGACAAACTAGTGTCTTGGAACAAGGCCTTGACAAAATGTTTTTTTATTCTTGGAACAAGGCCATGACTACGTGGTTATGAAGTCTGGCATTATGCATTCCATCATTATGAAAGTGGCTATTGATATTGCATGTGATTTTTCGACTACTAGAATATCCATGTGAATAAGTAAATAGAATTATTTGATTTTATATTTTCTATATTAAGCTGAAGTTTATGTTTAAAAGGCTTTTGTTTTACTCTTATACATTGCCTTAAATGTTTATGCTTATTTATGAAAGTTTTTGTTATATTGTTATCCTTACTGAGAATCTGAGCTCACCCCTTTATTTGTTTTATTTTTCCCAGTATGTAAAGAAGTATTTTATGGTTGACCTGAAAGGATATTCTAAAGATATAAGTGTGTTCAAAAGGGGACAAAATGTTGTTGATGTTTTTATTTCATGATGTAATGTAAAACTTATGAATATATCTAGTACTTCCAAGGATACTAAACTAATCAGTCTTTCAGGACATGATTCCTTGTATCATTAAAATGTTATGTAATAATGCACTGACTCTAGGTAATTGGGGTTGGGGCATTACACCTCTGGTGCTGGGATTGGTTGCGTTTTGATGTAGTGGTTGGCAGTTATCGCATACCGGTCAATCCAATAGAGACCCCATGAGAAGAACTACTATACTCATGACCTAGAGATGGTAGTGGTGATATTATCCCTAAGTATATAGATTAATTACCTTCTGGGGGAGTGATTCATGGTTTACTCGAGCCATTAGAGCCTCTAGTATGTATTCACTCAAAGAGACTTGAACCTGAGATAGTGGTACTGGATGGAGTTCCTGTGGGACTATGACTTCGAGATAGTCTATACTCCAGAGAAGGAAAACATGGTAGTAGAGGCCCTTACAAGAAATTCCCGATATCACTTCGTGTAGTAGGATTCAAAGCATTTGGCCTCCCTACATCTGACCCAGGTGGAGTATGATGGTACAACTTTTCTGTAGTCAAGGGTGTTGACTCCTCCACTTTTCAAGTGTGTGATAGAGTCCCAGTTGGTAAACATCGATTGTGAGCTCTTTAAAGACCTGATATCCATGGGGGATTTACTATATGGATATTTTATAAGAATGTGATCATTTCATATATTTCCAAGGATAGATGGTGGTTCCAATCAAGATGCGGTAGAATGTGATAAGAGAGTTCCACACTTATCCCCTAGTTGTATATACTGGTGTGGGGAATATTTATAAAGACCTTCAATGGTAGTTTTTGTGGTCTAGAATGAGATGAAGCATAGTTGATTTCTTCTCTCAATGCCCCACTTTCCAGTAAGTGAAGGCTAATCACCATGTTCTGATAGGTTATTTGCATCCCCCTGACTTCTCACAGTGGAAGTGGGATGGCATATCCATGGACTTTGTGGCAAGGCTTTTGTGCATAGAGAAGGTTCATGACACTATCTAGGTGACAGTTGACCAACTCAAGAAGTTATAACACTTCCTTTCCATCATAGAGAAGAGTTTTTTAGAGTGTTTGGGACATTTTTACATAAAGGAGATCATTCACCTTCCTGGGTTTCCCTCAATGACTGTCTCTGATCATGACACTTAGGTTATGTCTTGATTTTGGAGTGGCGTGTAGGAGGATTTAGGGACCCAAATGAGGATGAGTATAGCCTTTCACCCCCAAATTGATGGGAAGTCCATTTTCACTATCTAGGTATTCGATAATATGTTTAAGGATTTCATGTTAGACTTTTTCTAGATCTGGGAGGACCACCTACCCTTAGTAGAGTTTACATAAAACAATAGCTAACACTCTACAATTATCATGGAACATTTTGAGTCCTTGTATGGGATACCCTTCTTGTCACTCTTATACTAGAAAAAATAATTGATAAATCTCTTGTGGGCCCATATATAGTGCATGTGAATATAGAGAAGGTCCAATTCATTCGAGAGTGGATGAGGATGACCCATAGAAGATATAAATCTTACACATATCATCGTTATAGGTCCTTGGAGTTCAAGCTGGGAGATCATGTTTTCTTGAGAGTCTCTCCATGATGAGGATTGAAATGGTTTTTTCAAGGGGGAAAGCTATCCCTGAGATTCGTTGGGTCATTTGAGATCATGCAGAGGGTTGTAAATTTTTCTTACCACCTCTCCCTACCCCCACAACTAGAGTAGGTGCACAACATCTTCCATGTGTCCTAGCTAAGGAGATATGTGCATGAACTCACACATGTCATCAACTAGGGAAATATGGAAATCGAGGATGGATATGCCTTTGAGAATCACCCAATGGAGATCAATTATCGATAGGAGAGGACCCTACATTGATGGGACATCCCCTTGGTTCGCATGTTGTGGCAGCACTAGAATGTGTAGGAGAGAACCGGGGATCAAGAGATGTAAGTATGAGATTAGTATATCAATTTATTTGTTTTATTTTCTTTTTAAGGGATATAAAATAATATAGTATGGAATGATTTAGATATTGGGTTATATCTTTATAATACTTTAAAAAATTCTCTATATATTTCCAGAGCTAGGATCTTAGATGACATGTGATTCGAAGGCCCAGTGTGCCTGGAATTAATTTTATAAAAATATGAAATATATTTTATATTCTGTGTGCATAGTTCTTTAAATAAAATGGAATAACTCTTAAAAATAATATTAGATCATAAATCTAAGACCACGGTTGTTTATGAAAAGTATTTCTTACCCCAGACACAATCTAAAATAGGTCGATGTAGGGTGTTCAGGCCCCTCTCTCTTTGGAGATACATTCAATGGATTGATTAATTATTTAATTCATTCATTAATTTTCGACCTAAATGAATTTTTTATAAATTTAATTCCATTGGGATTCACCTAGGGCTAGCCTTGTAATCCTGGGATATATTAAGAGATTTTCCTTCCTCCATTATTGGAAAATCACCTTGGACTACGATGAAACGTCGGATTGGGGAAGATTGGTATGCAACGAACACAATTACTTCCTTCAATAATTAGTGGATGCATTATTCAATGAATAATGATCCAATATCTTGGTATAAATCATAAATTTATGTTTTATTCCAACTTTTATTAAATATATTGATTAGATCAATCCATGTTCTTCTATCTATGCCAATTGTGTCCAATTGCATGCACCAGTGTACAAAAAAATAATTATTTTCAATGTTTTATAACCCCAAAAACTCATTCTCAGTTGTTGGATAAGAATACTTGACCGATGATATCTAAACCTTTGTTATTTTTCTTTTTCCTCTCATTTTCTTTGCATTCATCCTTGGTTGGACCCCACAGTCTCTGTTCGACATCTCCAGTAGGTACTGAGCCTGATAAGAACCCCGAAATCACAACAGTTTTGTGAATGAGGCATGGATCAAGATATATTGCATAGATCTGGGATGATTATGGGTTTTGGATGATCATTTAAATGACCAAAGGCTAGATATTCAATAGTGTAAGGATCGTGATGTGTGGTGGTGTATGGGTTCTCAAAAACTCAATCGGAGGTCTATTTTTTGGCCACCTAAGGAACAAAGATGATAGACACATACTAGATTCAGTGATTATGGGTGGAATCATAAACAAAATCAAAGTAATAGATCATATATGGAGTGATGATAATAGATCTAGAATTCATTGAAAAACTAGACTGCATGTCGTTTACAAGGATGAAAGTGTTGCCCCTAGCTATGGCGGTTAGGGTTTGGGAAAAAAGAAATGGATGACAGGGAATTTATCACGCCTACACATTGTGTACCCCAAACCTATATAGGAAACCCATGTGGTGGATCATATGGGAAGGATATCATGTGGAATTACACAGTTAGGTATATGGTTGTGTACCTAAGTATATAGACACGGGGTCATGTACATAGACACAGCCAAAAGGACACAGCCCGGTCCTGATTAGTATGGACACGTCGTGTAGTCCACCTACATGGTGTTTACTCTTACATAAGGTGGGATCAGTTTATTATCTAGGTAAATGGACATTTAGTGTAAGGGGACTACACAACATGTACCCATTAACCTATTTTGTGGAAACTTCAAGGTTTTGTATCTCTTTTGTTTAGACTCGTATTTTAGCCCCCCGAGTAGCCTATTCGGTGTTTTTTTCACATAAAACATGATGGTGTCCTCTGTTTTGGATTTCACGATATGATTTGGAATGTTTTTGGCACATCACTAATTCATTTTATTCATAATGATGACATCGTTCTAGAATGATCGTCTTTGTCTTCTTAAAGAGTGGAATCCCCCATCAGCATAGGCGAGGGTCCTATATTACTACCTTTCAAGTGGAACCCCATACCAGATAAGGTTTGGGCCCTTGATGAATATATTGAAACACCTATTTTACTAGGTAATGGGTCCTTGACATCCAATTGTAACCCCACATCAGATAGGGTGCGGGTCCTCAATGATGAGAGTGGAACCCCCTATGTTACCAGGGGTCCTCTACCTACTGAGTGGAACCCCCTATCAAATAGGGTGTGGGTCCTCATGAAACAAGATTGAAACTCACCTAATACACTAGGGATTTGTTCCTCTTCATATACTTATAGATTGGAACCCCCCCTAACGTACTAGGGTTTGGATCCTCTACTTCGAAGTTCTGGCCCATTGACTGTACGTCACAGTGATGAGGCATGGCTTGACTTGTATGGTTACTTCTAGGAAGACATGTGATATATTGGGAATAATTGATGGTCTTTTGGATATATTGGTGAATCTTCCTCCATGGATGAGTTGTAATATGTATATACCTTTACTCTCTCATTTGGGTTTTTTTACTAAGCATATATATATAAATTATTCGGAATCCATACCTTTGATATGGTTACTCTCTTTCCAAGAGAGGCGAAGACGCATGGGGTATACCATGTGCTTTCTATGTTTAGATTTTCGTGGTTGGATGAGTCTACACTCCTACTATAGGTGAAAAATAAATGATGTGTAGTTCATATACAAACCATGTTGATACCCTTATGTTTGGATGAGGTTACTCTCTCTCTCTCTTGGTTGGGTTGACTTGTTCTCCTTCACAATATCTTGTATCCTGTGTGCTTTCTATCTTTTTTTTATTTTATCTTTTACTAGTCCCCCTTATTCTTTCAATGAATCCTACTAGGAATGTATACACTCACCCCTATATAGTATTTTCCTACACTTTTCATATATTATGGAGATGATGGATATTTTGGAGATGAATTCATAAGAGCTTAGGGATACTGGGTATTGGGGACCATGTACGGTGGCTAGAGGATAGAGATCAGGTGGTGGGGTTTCTCAGCAGTTTACTTTTTCAGTTTTTTAAGGTTGGGACATATTTTCTAGTTGGTCATGTATTTAACCCCTTTAATTTTTATTTTTCACTATTGTACTCTTGTATACCCTAGAGGTGATGCATGGTTGGTATACTTTATAGATGTTTCATCTTCTTTTATGTATTTCCTATGCACTTCTGCATTGAAATATTTGATTGTGTGTATATATGTACTTATGTAAAGGACTCCCATTTATGATATGTCTTTTGTTTCTTATTTCCACCCCATAGTATATGGAGGTGGGATTATGGTAGTTGCATCTTGAGTCCCGTCTTGGGTTGGGTCATTAAAAATGACCCAAGAATTCCATATCATAAAAGAAATCATTGAAAATAAATATAGGGGACCAAATAGCCCAAGGTGTTTAAGATATTATCATGTGATGACTTATGAAGATAATGATCTATGGATTTTGATCTAGTAATCATGCCTCTAGTAGGAGACATTAAATATTTATAAAAAAACTAAATCACTATGAGACCCATATACCAAACTGTCCTCCCCTTTATTTGAAAGTATCCTAAAAGTATTTGAAGAAATAAATCCATCACCAACTACCTTAATAGATTGAGAAGGGTAACGCTCTACACAGACATTGCCTCACCCATTTACCTTAGAACCTCCTAGAGAACCTTCCAAAGAAACAATAGTCTCACTAATTGGAGCAAGCTATTGATCCCCATTTAACAAGAAACCATAATCCTTCGCCTCATAAGAATCAACCAAGCTCCCAGTCTCAGAACCACCATCCAACATATGACCACTTAGGGGAGTGTTAGCACCATGAGAAAAGGAGGAGAAATGAATAGACACAACAGGAGGAGAGATCTTATGACTGGTCAAGTTTAATTTTCAATTAGTGATCTGATAACCCTGGAGGTAGAACTCACCACAAAAAACCAATCCTAGAAAGGAAAAGATTATTATGACACTAAAATAAATAGGCACCCATTATTATCTCAAAAAAAAATTGTGGTGAGGTTGTGAGAGGTCAATTTCCACATAAATGTGGCATAATATTCTCCAGGCATAAGGTTCCTTCATCAGTATAAATAAAATTACCCATGGAGTTTCAAATGACCTTAATAAGAGAAGGATTTTGAAAAGGAAGTGAGATCCCTAGAAGACTAACCCAAACAGCTACTAAAGTAGGATACCTCACTGAGTGAAAATCCAAGGTCCATCTAAAGAGAATAAACTAAAATTTTTCACATGTTCATCTTTCCCTAACCCTAAACATCAAAAATTCCTCATGATAAAATATGTGTATATAGAAAGATCACCTGTTAAGAGCTGAGATGGTCAGTGGGGAGAAGATACACCATGAAGAGAAGAGGTTCTTAATGAACATCAGTGAAGGATGAATATCGCCAAAAAATGAAATAATGGAACATTAGTGGTATTTAAACATAGATTACATATATTCAGACAATAAGGAGAGGGAAAACAAGTTGTGAACCATTGAGATCATAGGCTACAAAACCAAAAAAACCTATATGACCTGAAGAGAAGTCGGAGGTGTCTGGAAGCTAGATTCATTGAGAGATTCTTTGAAGTACTAAAAAGGCACTGGCACATGGGGAGGGCCATAGGAAAGGGACTTAGGAAAGAAATATGTGAAGGCGGGAGTAGGCATAGAAATGGTCCATCACCCACGATGGTCAGATTCATTTGTGATAGAACAGGACATAAATAGACATACCCAAACATACACATACATACAAACACACATACACACATGAGCACAAGCCTATATACACATACACATACATACATACACATACATGAATACAAAAAAAATATGAATATACACATACATATTCACATGAACATACATAAACACATAGGCAGACATGCACAAACATACACATAAATAAAAATACATAAACGCAGACATGCATATACAAATATACACATATACATACACATGCACAGACACAGACATTCACATTCATAAAAATACACATGTATACATACACACATACACATACACATATATTTAATGACCCATATATTTATGATTGGTTAGTTTTATTATGGAATTTAAATTTTTGTTTTGGGGGAAAGGATGTTTCATGAATTGGGGCTCTGGTTGTGTAACAAACTAGCCCAGGTCAACCTGAAATTTTTCCTAATATAGATTATCATATGAGAACCCTTGCCTTTAATAAACTTCATTTCAGAATTTATTACATAAAATCACACTTATTGCAACCTATAAATTTGATAATACTGGTATATTTGAGAAATTAGGTACATATCATATCATATAGATACATGGATATCACAACATTATTGAAAACTACCTTAACATGCTTCTAAAATTCCACAGTTTTTACAACTATATGGGACAACCTAGGGATATATAGAAGAAAGGGATGAGATATAAGGCCTAGTAAGGGAATAAGAAATCATAAAATGAGGAAAGTATTACATGTTAGTAAATAGTAATTTCAATGGTACATAAAAGGGGAAAAATCATAATCTTAAACAATGAGGAATGATACAATATGATAGCATAAAGGCTACATGGTAATGTGGAAACAACATTAAACATGTAATCATAAACAAAGGTAAAGGATAAACACCAAGGCATCATAAAATGGTGGAAAAGTTCCATAATGTAATAGTTTTTCTATATAATCCCATATATGACGTTTTATGAGAATAAAACACTACCCAATGCATTGGATCACTATATAATTTTGGGAGCACCCATCGCTTTCTTATCATGTACATAAATAAGTGTCCCAAATAGATCAGTCAACATAGGATCTTATTTCATCACATTTAGTACCATTATTAATTAATATGGAATAAATAAATGTAATTCTCAAATAAAATAAGGATGGGTATATCTAGGTGAATACCCTTGAGTAGAAATGGAAATGGTATTCACAACACAACGTGTACCCCTAGAACACACTGTGTAATCCCCAAAAAATCATATTACCTAAATAAGAATAACACATGACATGTTTTCTATTAATTACATGCCATGTATATGGGTATTCAAAAATGGAATCTCCTCAAAATGGTATAAAACCAATGTTTCTCCCTGATTAACCCTAGATTGATCCTCAAGGGATCCCCAACAAACTATACATGGAATAAAAAACTAAAAACAACTACTCTAAATGGATTTATGGTGAAAACATAATGAAAGACATAACTCTGAATAGAAACCACTAAATCTTCACACTGGATCAATGCCACACCCTTGTTAATTCCCAATCTAACTCTATTGAAACTCCCCAGGTAGCACCTCATCCTCCCTCTCCCTCTTCTATCCTTCCAAATCTCTCATAAAAAGACCCAAAAGGGGAAATTTGATGGGGGAGTATGCGAAAATACATGGGGATTAAGGTAAAAAAGAAAAGGGGGAAAATAAAAGGAACAAGAAAGAAAAGGAAAAACAAAAAAATAAGGGGGTTCAGGCCCGACCTCAATGCTCGACACAATTTTATCCCTTACCTTGGAAAAACCCACCATTATGGATGAAACCATGGATACATAATCTCAATATACATCTCCATTTAAATGATACAACCAAACTAACATGAATGAATAAATTAATATTTAATTAATTAAATATTAAATATTCCACAGAAATTTGAATGGCATGGATTTCCCTCAAAATCATATCCTATGGTAAACACACTAATCTTAGACTAAAAGAGTTGTTGGAAAAAATTTATAAGATCATCTTACATGAGAATTTACCATTTTTTTCCTTGAAACTCTTCTGGGAGAAAAATTTCAAATTTCACCTGATTTTGAAACCCCTGATGTTGTAGGACATTACAAAATCCTTACAAAAAATGCTTCTCACCCTCCAAGAAGCCTCATTGGTAAAACAGTAGCCATGTTGTTCCCAAAGCATTGGTGAAACTGACATTATATTGACTATACAATGACCAACATTATATTTTCAACAGCTCTCTCCCAACATGAGATGAATTCAACCATGAAGAACCTAATTCCCCCCACCATAAGAGTATCCTTATCATTTCTTCACTACCTAATTTCATACCACACAGCCCATGCTATGTATACCATTTAATGTATTGGATATATGTGTCCAAACTACTCACATCTAAAAATGAGAAAACAATGGATCATTCTCATGCCACTAGGAACATCAACCTCCATGCTCAACAAACCACTTAAAATGAGGTTAAAGATCACAAACAACCTATATTGAACTCACCAAAAAAAGTACATCTTTAAACATCTATAAAAATCACAATAGGACTTGTTTTCACCCAATCTCAGTCCTAATAAAACAAGGATAGTGTTCCTAAATCTTCCAACCATGTTCCTCATGCATTCCATTTCTAACAAACTGTATCACCCTTGTAACTCCCATTCAAATTAGAGGAATATTTTTTATGCCATGGTCAACCGCATAACCACCCTCCACTTAGGAATCTATCCAAAACTGAAATCATCCAACCACACTTCTATTGCTCTACTGAAAGTGTAATCAAAATAATCAAGGACACGAACCCAACCAAATCTACCCTCTCAGTCTAGCCGTGAGACAGGGAGAAATCCTAGCACTCCACTTATCAAATAACCGGAATCCTTATTCTTAACCACATCTTGGTGATAGAAGACCTCAAAAGTCCCACCAAGGAAGAACAACCACTCCCACCCAAGATATATATGATTTTAGACACACAAGCCTTACTCCATGACTCAGTAGACAACACATGGAAAAAATTGATCCCTACCAAGAAACATGAACTAAAGACTTCAGAGTAACAACTTTTTTTGGGAAACTTTATCCCAATAGAATGATCTACCAAGAATCCTTGTACTCATCAAGCCATCTATACAGAACTCAGAGCCCACACAAACCCACTAGGGTTTCCATGAATCTCGTGATGAAGGGGTTGTATCTCCATCATTAGAGAACCTCTCAGCACATGATCCACATGTCTTGTAATTAGATGAAAATATATACATGTGGTTAAGTTGAGTAGAATTCCACCACGTACTTATATGAGAAAACACTGTATGATCATTTTTTGAAAATTTAAACAGATGAACCTCTATAATTAGTAAAAAACACATATATAGGCATATATCATGTGAATCATATGTTTCTAAAATGATGCATGAACAATGAACACTTTCTAATGAGATAGGATCAAAAAACTAGAATAAAACATAAATCCAAAAACTAGAATAAAACATAAATCTAAAAACTCATGTGAATCACACTAGGTGAAATTGTGTAATCATAAAAATGAGATCCAAGAAGAGAAATCGCATTCCCTAGAAACTTATACTTATGTTTAGAAAAGGTTATTGTGGAACACCAGTACAATATCCATCTCAAATTCTAAAACATTTCTAGAACACTTATCTACCAACTCCCCAAATCATAAAACCAACCTATCTCTCATGCCCTTTTTTGATGAACCAGCTCTGGTTCACCTGACACGTCACCCGATCTGGCTCACCAAAAGGCCACAAGAACAGCTCCCCAAAGACCAAAGGCTACAGACTTGTGGTAAGTGTATAAAATGTGTCGTGGAGAGACTATACCCTCTGGTCAGAGTGAAATAATAGTACAAAATAACCAAACTCGTATACATGGGTAAACATAAAATTATTCATAATAAATAAACTAAAACAAGGGAACGCTACAATAAATGAATTGCAGCATACATTCATATAGACTCAAGCATTAAAAGCATACAATAGTTGGTCACCCACTGGGATGACTATATATATAAAATAAGCAACTAAAAATAAAATATAATAGGATCTACGTACAACACTAATCCAAACCACAAAATCGATCTACATGATAATTGATCTATAACAACGTAATCTTGAGACTCTACATGAGTGGCTTCATTCAATCAAGAAACACTTGGCCTCATCCACACCCATTGTGTAACCTATTCTCCAACCTTAAAGCAGACATCTAGTGTACACATGCACTAAGGTGTGAGTACAATGTTGACAAATAAATCTCAATAGTCCACCTCCAATGGTGAACCTAACCTACTATTATCAAAAGTTCATGCACATGTGATATGATCTGCCTATTCAAAGACTAATAATAGCTGGAATAAAACAAACAACTACATAAAAATAGGGGGAAAACAAAAATAATGAAAACAGCCAACTGGGGGTTCAATCCTAACACATGAGGTAAATATACCCTCACTCTGGCCAACACTAGAGTATTTATAGCATGTAGATCACCCAGCCACATGATATCTGTTGTGTCCTCAATATCTATATAGGAGCACCAATATATATAAATGAAAAAGAATAAATTTTGGACCCTAGGGTGTAACTATAGGAATCCACATGATGAAGTGCATTTACTAGTATCTAGGACTCCAATGGCATGATTGAACTAAAGATAGATCTCCACTCCACACGTTTGAGAAATTGTCGTGTCCAAAAATTCGTGCCGAACAAATCAGGCTCTAAACAAGGGCCCGATAGTAAACACAATCGTAGGGGAACTCCTCAATGTGGGAAAAATGTGTTCAATCTCCTAGGGGATACCTTATACATCATGGGTCTAATAGATACATTGTTCTAAGGGACCCTCTCAAGTTATTGGGAACCCATCGCATCAATGGCATAAAACCTCTAGCCCTGACAAATAATCATCTAGAGGGGTGCACTTATATAGATTTTATATTATCTCCCTAATACCATCTAATTACAGTTAGCCAACATAGGAGATAACTTGATCAAAACTCTAGGATAGTGTCTGATTTATGATAACCTAAGGGTCTCCTCCTTAAATCAAAATCCTGAGTAGAAACTACCTCAACCATCACAGCTAATGGCCAACCGAATGTGGGATTATCCAACATCAAACCCACCATCCAAACAGATAAACTTTCAGTGATAATCCTACAATATCCTGATATTTTATGATGTATTTTTTAAAATTTAATTTAATTTCTTTGATATATTGCGTTACTCTCAACGCTAATCTTAAACGAACAACAAAATAATATTATTTAAATATGATTATTAAGACCCATCTATTAAATTGGAAGGTTTTAAATAGTATTAACTGAATTATAAATTATATATATATAAATTACCTACTAAATAAAAATTCATTTATTAATTATTTGGAAATAAGTACAAAAATTTCATAAAAGTTATCTTATGCTTCAGAAATATGTTTTCTTCAAAAATGATTTTTATTGAGAAATTATTATTATTATTAATTTTTAGAACATTTAGAAATTTTATTTAATAAAAATAATATCATTTTTAAAATCATTATATTAAAACTAACTTGGGGTAAATTTTTGGATTTTTCTAAAAAGATTGATTTTCCTATGAATAGTGAAAAATACTGAATTTTATTAAAAACGGGATTTTTGCTCCAAATATTTAAATATTACCACTTTATGTGAGAATGTTTTCAAATTAGTATTAGTTATATTATATTATGAATAATATAATTAAAATAATTTTCATCATTTTTTAGTTTTTAATTTGGTATTAAAATGTTTTTTATACTTAAAAAGGCATTTTTTCTAAAATCTGTTTTTTATTGAATTGTATATATTTGTATTAAATGAAATTTATATCACATGTAGAAATATAATTTTATGAAATGGGATTTGTTTTTTTATTAAAATTTAAAAATTTATCAGAGTAGTATTTCTTTTAAATTATTCTAAATAAGTTAAATTTTTAGTGAATAGTAAAAAATACAGTTTTTTGGAAATATAACATCTTTTATGATATCACCAAGAAATAAAGATAATATCAAAATTTATGAAACATATGGAATGAATAAAAGACGATAAAATTAAAAAAAATCATACACATGTACTTCAAAACAAATATTTTAGCATTTATTTAATAAGAAATATGAAAATTATATTCAATGTCGACGTAGAGCTTGCATAACGCTCAAAAAGTCAAATTTGGTACCCTAGAGATAATATTTGAGATGTAATAAGTACGTGATTCATGTTTTTATTAAATATTAATTATTATAAATAATTTTTATGGTTATAAATGAATTTTAGATTTATATAATAAGTGGATTATCCAAATGTTAGTGTAATGTTTGGGCAAGGCCAAAAAAGTCAAAATAATATACTAAATAAGTTTTAATGACATATATATGAGTTAAAATACATATTGAGTGAATTTAAATGGATATTTATAGAATAATAAACTTATTTCACTGATTTTAATATATTTATAATTTTTATATATTAAATTAATAACTTAAATGCTAATACAACATTGACACGGTAAATATTAAATTGATGGAAAAAATAAAATTAATGATATTTGAAATAATAAAAGTATTATAATTTAAGATAATTAATGTGATAAATGAATTTTATAATTTAATATAACATTATAGGTATGTATTAAAAAATTTTGTCTTAATTTTACTTATTTTATTGATATTTTTAATTTAAAAGTAATGAATAGTTCTAAAAATTGACATTAGTGTTATTGCAAAATAAATAATATTTAATTAAATGGTATAAAATTCCTAAAAATATTATATTAATCCAAGTGACTATGATAATGTTTATTATATAAACCATTATCCATTTATGGGCCATTTTTATATTTATATTAACTATATTGAAACTTAATAAGTAAAAAACCTTATTTTCACAGTACGTTTGAAAAGAGTTAATAAAGGCTTAAAACCAAAAAAAGGGAAAAAATTGTAAAAAACTTGTATAATTTTTATTTGATGAATTGAATTCTACCCTCATAACCTTAGGATTAAAAAAATTCTTTAATGGACGCTTGTCCATAAAAATGACTTATATATTATTTAAATCAAAGAAAGTTACAAAATGTCACTCTCTTCATTTTTAATATATATTATGTGTTCACATAGGAACAAAAACTAATTATAAATGAATATTAATAGTAACTTTGTGTATAATGAAATTATTTTTATAATGGAAATTTATTTCTAATTATTAGTAATTATTTTATTACCATAAATTCTTATACAATGTTGATGTAATATATATTGAATTAATAAAAAAATATTTTAAAATATTTTAAAAATATTAAAATAAATATAATTTGAATTATTTAATTAATTACATGAATTTTTTAGGTTAATATAACATATTAGTTTTATTTTAATGGGTAATATTACAATTTAAACTTTATATTTATATCTTTTAAATCAAATTATGTGAATATAATCTAAATTGATAATAATGATATTATATGAGAATAATATTTTATTAAATTACTTAAAAATCATAAAAATATTAAAATAGGGGATAGGGTATAATATATGTTCTGAAATTTTATACCCTATCGATTTATAATCAATTTAGAACCATTTTAATTGTGAATCAATTTATTATAATTTAATATTTTGAGAAATTCAAAAAGAGCATCTCTCATCAATTATAAAAGGGCACCTCCTCCCTAACTTATTCACAATGAAAATGATTCTTATAGAATAAAACACCTCTGAAAGTTTCTCTTATAAAATTCCTTAGCCACATGCTAGAGGTTGTATTCTTCCTAAAACCCCATCCCTAGAACACTTTATATGAGATATAAAGGAGTCGTTTCAAAGAAGAGGTAATTATCTTACCTGATCACTTTCTTTTACACTCTCATTTAGCTTCCCTAAATCTATGTTATGTAGAATAAAATACTAAATTAATTCTCTTAGAGGTTATTAAATTTTATTATTATTTTTTTAAAATTCCATTATACACCCTCTTTCCCGTCAAACGAAAAGTTAAAGTATTGCTCATGTGTACGTACGACTTATTGTCTGTACATAGGGATACAATTAATTTTTCAACACCATAATTATGGATGGGTATTATTATGGGTTTAATGTTTATATATTATATTTATGACATAATTATACATCTGTAATTATAATATCAAATCTACATACTTATCATCCAATCCTTTGGGAAACAATAATGTCATTCATGCGTACATGTGGACTACCACCTCCATGAAGAGATGTGATTTATTTTTCATTTATATTTTAATTAGAGGGTAATGATGTTGAATTTTATGAATATATATGAAATATATGATATAATAATTATCCTTAAAATTTTAATTATTATATACCTTTCTTTCATTCCATCGATTTAAAAATGAAAACAACGTTTGTGTGTACGTACGGTCTACCATCTCCATGAATGGTGTAATTAATTTTCTATATCTAAATTTAATGTATTATCTGAAATAAATATGTATATGATATTTATATCATGGTTTAAATTATATATATTTTGGAATCATGATCAAATTATAAGAACCAAAAAAACTAAATCAAAACATACATGAAAAACAAATCAATTATTTTTTGAAATATGGTTTTAAAAAATAATTTTTAATGAAAGGTAAATAAAAGGATATTTGTAAATTTTATATGGTATGATAAATATAATTAATATTATTTAATATATTTATAATAAACCTATATTTATTATACATGAGATTCAAACACTTTTGAAGAAATTTGTACCTGAGGTAAGGTATTTTCATCTGACTTTTATTTCAGAGGGATAAATGACATATTCACCACATGATTCTTTTGTGTGATGTATATACTACCCATGAATATATTTTATGATTATTTTTATAAAAATTACAGGCTATACATATCCATCTAAGACTCTTTCTATCAAGTTTATTATGATTCAAAAGTTACCAAAGTGGTAAGGGTATTATTTCATATTCTCATTAATATTCCGGATTTTTTATGTTTAAGCCTTCATTGTGGAATATTTTTTCCATATCCATTTTTTTCTTCAAAAATAAAAATATATTTTTAATGTGTTCATATTATTTTTTAAATTAATTTTTAACAATGTTTAAATTTTTACAAAATGGTTTGAAAGGAATATTTTTCTCATTTTCTAAAGGGGTACTTCGTAACTTTTTCATCAAAAATATGGAAGGATTTTTTTAAAATTATATAGAATGAAAATATTCTACCACCATAATGACTAATATTTTCTTTGAAGCTTCGTTTATAATATCCCATAGTTATTTTCAAATTAAAATTTTTCCTTCGTAATTTTATAACTTTTTAAAAATATGTGATTTCAAAATGGAAATGTTATTTTCCTTAATAATTGTATCAAGTGATATTTCAAAATCATTTTCCATCTATGATGAAATAATTTTATGTTATCTAATATGTACTAGGAATATGATCCAAGTATACTATCCTTATTATTTCTGTGGTTGGTTTATGTTTATAATGAAAAGTTTTTTATGAAACCCATTTCTTTTCATGGGTTATGATATGATGAATGGTTTATGATCTTGTGGCACATATATTTATTATTTTAATCATATAAAATGTGGGACTTATATCTCCAACAAATTCATTGGGTAAATATGGATAAAACATGAGTTAAATTTGTTATGTGTGAACCTGATTATGTGTTCACACATTTATGTATGAGCCTGATTTTCATATCCATAAGTTTATAAATGGACCTAGAATTCATGTCAATAAGATCTTTTGTGGACCTGGATTCAAGTATATAAATTTATACGAGGGCCTATTTTCATTTCCTTAACATTATGAGTGAACTTATTTTTATTTATACATGTTCACATAGTTATAATTTAATATTTTTTCCAAAATTCCATTTCTTATGATAATGTTATGCTCTAATGACTCGTGTTCTTGGATTCTTTTATGATTCATATCTTATGAACTTATAGGATTTATGTCATGTCTCAAGATTATAATTTGTGATATGAATGGTGTGGATTTAAAATGTTAATATCATGTTATCACACCCTTATTCTCATTTTATTCTTGTGTGATCATTGATATCTCTATTGTTTAAACTTACTAAGCATATAAGATCATCCTTTATTATGTTTCCCTTCCCCAAGTTATGAAGAAGTGTTTTATAAATGATATGTATGAGAAGAATTATAGTAATGAAGAGCATAATTTTAGATGATATAAATCACTTATAAACTATTTTTTTATGTGTCTAAGTTTCCAATGGAATTAGACCAATGTGATTTTGGGGTGAATCATTTATTTATGTAATAAATATTCATCCATTAAGATGTGATATCTATGTTTAAAAATTATGAGTCACTATAGTTTGTATCAGAGAAAGGATTTGTTATCCTTTGGGAACTAGGATGTGGAAACATTAGTAAGAACCCTATATATAAGTATAAGTATAGGATAAAATCAAAACTTTTTGGTAATTATCATGAAGGATGTTGGTTAAACTTAAGGTGTAATATAATAATGTGTCACATTATATAAATTATTTTTCATGATTCCTCACTATAACTATTGTTTATTACACTATAATATTTTGTTTTAGTCAACGTATAGAACCATGAGGATTATTATTAACAGTGATGGAAAATGGAATGATTTCCATCCTAATAAAGCAAATGAAATACTAGCTAGAAGGTGAACCTTTATTATAATTCTTAGTAATCTGTCTTTTTATATGATTAACAATCTCAACTTGGGTGAGTTTCCTGACATAAATAATAAGATAAAAATGGAGTTTTATGAATACCATAGATGAAAGAATATCCAAATTCCTATATTTCGAGAATGTGGGAAAAATACTCAAGGTAATGTCTCAAAGTAATGCTAATATGTTTTGAGTGTATAAAAGAAGGACCCAAAGAAATTAATTGTTAGGAAAAATGAAAAGTTTGATTAATGAAATGGATTATAATAATGTTCTCCTTAAGTTATCCTAGATGGTTAAATGTTTTAAATGTAGAAATCATGGGCATTATGAAAGTCAATGTTCTATGGGGAAGGCTTGAGAGGAGAATCTACAAGGTATTATGTGTAATGGTTTTACTAATGATGACAAATATACAATGGATAAAATATAAATGGTACGATCTATTTTAATAATACTTTTTATTTTAAAATTAAGGATTATGATTAAATTGAAGTTGATGAATCTTAAGTCATGATTTATATTTCATATTATAGGAAAGAATTATTATGGAATAATATGATGAATCTTGGTTAATAGTTTAAGAAAGAAGTTAAATGAATGAAGTGTTTATGTATTTGGATTCAAGAATTATGTTATAAAAGTGTTAAAATAATTATATTCTGGTTATATAAATAATGAAACATCTAAGGATTTTTTTATGGTGGTTTTTCTTTAAGGAATTGAAAACATATGTTGAATGGTAAGAATAACCATGAAAAGTGATAATGTTTATTTGGGAAAATTGATTATTAAAATTTAGGGGATAGTATTGGGGACCTTGAAATTTGTTAGTGATTTTATGAAAAGGTGATTTAATTTATCTATCATTGATAATATCTTTTGAATTTTTTTATTTATGGAATATATTAAATTGTCTATAAACTAAATTAAGGAATAAGCATTGTGTTAATTTTTGTAAGAATATATGTTTTCGTGTTATGGATACAATTATGGGTTTAGAATTTTGAGGTTGATCATAATATCAAAGGATTATACCCCCTTATGAGGTTTTAAGTAATGGTTTTTTTAGGTGACTAGTGTTATTTTGGGAAAAGTTTTATTAGGTTGAGGTATATATATCCCTTAGGTTTAATATGTAGTATTATTTTATAAGAATTATATTATTCTTTTGGGATGTGAGTTGAAAGTTATAAGATGACCTCTGAGGAAAAAACATTCATTAATATTGATTTTATGGAAATTATTTTTGGTTATAGGTTCATGTAAATAATTATTATATATTGGATACTATGTGATTAGCACATATAGATTTAGGTATATGACTTTATAAGTGACTAGTGATGATTAGAGATAAATGTTAAATTAATATTGAAAGAATATGTGATAAAATCATTCTAATTTTGGATTTCAAAATCATATGTGGGTATTTTAAAGAATTTTGAGAATAATAATTTATGGAATGATTTAATTTTAACATGGATTATTACTACTAAATTTTATAGTATTTCTCCATATAAAGGTTTATTAATTTTTTGAATCATCTTAACTTATGCTAACAATTTTGGTTTTGGTTAAGTTCTATATACATGAGGAATATCTTGTTATCATTTTTTGAAATTATGTGATCTGTAGAAGTTGATTTTAGTTATTCAGGGAAAAAATCATCTTGGGTACTCATTATTTGGATAAAAAGATGTGATTGTGGAGGAAATTAAATAAAGTATGAAATTATTCTTGTCAAGTAATTATATTTCCTTATGTTCTTAGTCTATAAAGTAAAATAATTCCTCAACATTAGGAAAATTATTTTTCAAAAAAAACATTGTTTGTTTACTTTTATTACTAATAAATCAATTGTATTTTAACCCATCATAGGTTTTTAGTTTTGTGATGATTAACTATCACTGGGACATGTTCTCTATCACTCACTATCAATCCTATGGAGTTAGGTTTTTCTTCTATAATCATGTCTTCAAATTCCACTAATATTATCATATTTTGAAACCTAGTTTTGTGTTATTCTCAATGACATTCATATTTCCCACTCATTGATCAATAAGAGGCTTTATTAACCCTTTTTACGATTTGGGTTTCCACAAAGGAATTCTGAAATGTCACTCCTTTGAATATCGAGCACAAGTACAAATTTTGAGGACACAATTTATTAAATGGGGGAGAATGAAATAGCTGGATATTTTATGAAATATTATTAAAATTATTTAATTTAATTTCTTTGATAACTTGTGTTACATTCAACATCATGGTTAAACAAATAATGAAATATTATTATTTAAATGTTACCATTATAACATATCCATTAAATTGGTATGTATTAATAATATTAACAAAATTATTAAAAATATATAAATGACCTAATAAATACAAATTCATTTATTAATTCATATTAAATACTTACACAACTTTCAGTAAAGGTGTTTAATGCTTTATAAATAAGTTTTCTTCAGAAATGATTTTTATTAATAAAATATTATAATTAATTGTTGGAAAATTTATAAATTTTATTTAATAAAAATAATATTATTTTTTAAATCATCATATCAAAATTATATTGGGGTGAATTTCTGGGATTTTTCTGAAAAGATTGATTTTCTTGTGAATATTGAAAAAATAATAATTTTTATTAAAAACTGTATTTATGTTTCAAATATTTAAAACTTACCAATTTATTTTATAATTATTTAAAAGTAAAATTAATTATATATTATTATTAATTATCCAGTTAGATAAATTTTAATCAATTTTATTTTTGAATTTAGTATAAAAACATTTTTATACTTAAAAATGCATTTTTCAAAAAAATGTTTTTAGTGAATTTTATGAATTTATATTAAAATTAATTTATATCACTTATAGAAATAATATTTTATGAAATATAATTTATTTCATAAATTCAAATTTATCCTTGGATTATTTCTTTTAAATTTTTCTGATGATGTTAAACTTTTAGAGAATAGTAAAAAATACATTTTTTGAAATAAAACATCTTTTATGATATTTCCCAGACATAAAAATAATATATAAATTTATAAAACATATTTAATGACACAAGTATTATAAAATAATAAAAATATTATACAAAAATAATTCAAAATATATAAATTAAAATTTATTTCATAATAAATATGAAATTTTTTTTAGTATCGACGCAGAGCTTGCGCATTGCTGAAACGATCAAATTTGGTAACCTAAAAAAGTTATTGGAGATGTAATAAGTACATGATTGAGTTATTTATTAAATATTGACTATTTATATTATTTTAATGGTTATAGATGAATTTTGTAGTTATATAAGAAGTGGATTATCCAAATTCCACTACAATGCTTGCGCAAGACCGGAAATGTCAAAATAACATATTAAATAAGTTTTCATGACATTGATATGATTTAAATACATATAGGATGAATAAAAATGGATATTTTTAAAATAATAATCTTATTTTTATAATGTTTATTTATTTATAATTTTTAGGTATTACATAAATACCTTAAATTCTTATACAATACTCACACAGTTAATATTAAATTAATGGGAAAAGTCAAAATAAATGAAATTAAAAAAAATTAAAAGTATTATAGTTTAACATAATTAATGTTAAATATTAGTTTTATATATTAAAATTATATTTTATTCATTTATTAAAATATTTTTTTCTAATTTTACTTGTATTCTTGATGTTATAAAAATCAAAGTAATGAATATTTCTAAAAAATGGCATTATTGATATTTTAAAATAAATAACATTTTAATAAATTATATATAATTGATAAAAGTGTTATATTTATACAATTAACTTGGAAATAGTTTATAATATAAACCACGATCCATTTATGGTCCATTTGTCAATTTATAGTAGCAATACTGACCGTCAATTAGTAAAAACCCTTATTATCATGAAAAGTTTCAAAAGGGTTAATGAAGAATTAAAACCAAAATATAAGTGTAAAAATTAGTAAAAAAACGTTTTTAGTTTTTATTGGGTGAATATATTTCTACCCTAATCACCTAAGTCTCTAAAATCAATTTTTTTTAATGGACACTTGTCCATGAATATGACATATATATTATTTAAATCAAATAAAGTTACAAAATGTTACTCTCTTTGTTTTTAATATATCTTGTGTGTTAACATAGTAAAAAAACCTAATTATGAACAAATATTATTATTAATTTTTTGAATAATTTTATTTTTTAAAATTTAAATTTAATTCTAATTATTATTCATTGTTTAATTGCCATAAATTCTTATGTAATGTCAATGCTGTATTTCTTCAATTAATAAAAATATATAATAAAAGATTTTAAAAATATTAGAAGAAATATAATTTGAGTGAGTTAATGTATTCCATGAATTTTATAGGTTAATATAATTTATTATTGTTTTTTAAGGATTATATTCTAATTTTTAACTTTTTAGTTATGTCTTTTAAGTTTAATTATGTGAATAGTGTTGAAATTGATAGTAATGATATTTTATGAGAATAGTATTTTGTTAAATTTCTTAAAAATAATAAAAATATTGAAATAGAAAAAATGGTACAATATATAGTCTAAATTTTATCCACATTACATTTATAGTACTTTTAGAACTATTTTTATTGAGAATGAATTTATTAAAATTTAATATTTTTAGAAATTCCTAAAGTGTCCCTCACCTCAATTATAAAAGGGCACATCTTCCCTTACTTATTCACACCAATTTTATCCTTCAATCTCAACAAACCTCTAAACATATACCTTATAAAATGTTCTATCCACATTCTAGAGGTTCTTATCTTTCCAAAACACCATCACTTGAACCCTTTAAGGGAGATATAAAGGAGTCGTTTCAAAGAAGAGGTAACCGCCTTACCCAACCACTTTCTTTTCTAATATTATTTACCTACTACAAAAATATGTTATTTATAATAAAATAATAAATGAATTATCTTAAATATTATTACATGTTAAGATTATTATTAAAATTCCATTACACGCCCTCTTTCTTATCAAATGAGAAGTGAAAGTATCGCTCGTGCGTGAGTAAAGCTTAACCTCTCCATATAGCGATACAATTCATTTTTCATAAAAATATTATATGGATGGGTATAATTATGGGTTTAATTTTTCTATATTATCTTTATAACATAATTATACTTATGGAATTATAATATCTCATCTACCTACTTACCATCCAATCCTTTGGGAAATGATGATGTCGCTCGTGCGTACGTGTAGACTACCACCTCCATGAAGTGATGTGACTAATTTTTCATTTATATTTTACATGGATGGTATTGAGGATGAATTTGATGAATATATATGACATATATTATATAATAAATTTATTTTAAGGGTAAATTAATATTTATCATTTTTTGTTCCATCCGTTGAAAAATGAAAGTAGGGTTCATGCATACGTAAAACCTACCATCTCCATGAATTGTGAAATTATTTTTATATGACTAAAATTAATGGATCATACTAAATAAATATTTTCCTGATATTTAAATCATGATTAAAATTATATATATTTTGGAATCATGGTCAAACTAAAGGGTCTAAAAGTACCAAATCAAAACATATATGAAAAATAAAGGAGTTATTGCCTAAAACGTGATTTTAACAAGGAATTATTAACAAAAGCGTAATAAAAGGATATAAGAAAATAAAATATTTTTTGATATATATAATTATGGTTTTTCAATAGATGTATAATAAACTTATATTTATTATATAGTCGTTTTGAACAGGCACGAAAAAAGTCATACATGAGGTGAGGTATTTTCATCTCATTCTTATTTCAATGGGACACATACATATTCACCGCTTGTTTATTTTGTGTGGTTTATATATTTACCATGAAATTATTTTATGATTCTTGTCATAAAAATTATGGGATATACATATTTATATAAGGTTATTTCTTTCATGGGGCTTATGATTCAAAAGTTACCAGTAAGGGTTTTATTTCAAAATTTCATCAACATTTAGAATTTTTTACCTTTAAGTCTCTGTTGGGGAATATTTTTCTTCCATATCCATGTTTTCTAAAAAAAACTATAGAATATTTTTAATATTTTACTACGATTTCTTAAATTCATTTTTACCCATGCTTAAGTTTTTACAAAATGGTTTTAAAGGAATCTTTTTCTCATTTTCCAAACAAGGTACTGTATGAATTTTCCAAAAAAAAGTATGGAATGATTTTTTTCTTTAACTTATACTATATGAACATATTTTCCCAACATCATGACTAATATTTTCTTTGAAGTTTTTTTTACAAGTTCTCATGGTTGTTTTCAAATAAAGTGTTTTCCTTTATAATTGCGTATCTTTTTAAAAAAGAAGTGATTTCAAAATAGAAAGGTTATTTTATTCAAGAATTATTTCAAGTGATATTTAAAAAACATTTTACATATAAGATTGAATAATTTAATTTTATTTAAGAATTATTGGAAATATTAACCTAGGATTCCATCTTTATTCATTCTCTATGTATTATATGTTTATAATGACAAGTTATTTAGGAAACCTATTTATTTTCATGGGTTATGATATGAAAAATGGTTTATTATCTTGTGGAACACATATGTATGATTTTAATTATGTGACGAGTGGGAATTTTATCTATCTCAAATTAATTGGGTAGATAAGGATAACTCATGAGTTAAATATGTTATACATGAACCTAATTTCATATTCATAATTTTAGGCATGGACCTAATTTTCATGCCAATACGTTTATTCCTGGACCAAGATTTCATGTCCATGATATCATGTGTGGACCTGGTTTTATATTCATAAGTTTATGAGAGGGCTAGTTTTCATGTCCTTAACTTAATGAGTGAACCTGTTTCTATTTAGGCATGTTCACAAAGTTATATGTTTAGGTGTATCCCAAAATTACATGTCTTATGCCAATTTTATGCTCTCATGACTCATGTTATTTTATTATTTTATTATTCATGCCTTATGAAATTCCAAAATTTATGTCATGACTGAAGATTATGATTTATGATATATAGGGTGTGGATTTAAAATGTTAATATCATGTTCTCATGGCCTTATGCTCATTTTTTACTTATGTGATCAATGATATCTCCCTTTTTTACACTTACTGAGAATTTAATCTCACCCTTTCTTATATTTCCTTACCTTGGGTTATGAATAATGGTTTTATAAAGGATATATATGAGAAGGGTGCTAGTTATGAAGAACATGGTGGGATATAATATAGATCATTTATGAATCAGTTGTTTACGTTTCAAAGTTTCCAAAGGCACTATACCTATATGATTCTTATGTGGATTTTTTTATTATGTAATGAATATTCATACATTAATATGTAATATCTATTTATAAAAATTATGTCTCATTATAGATTAATTCTTGTCCAATAAATCATGGGACCTCTCTTATAACCTAGAATTCCAGTATCCAACAACAACCACCAGGGGATCTCACTGACCCACCTCATAGTAAAATAAAACTCAACGCACCCATATACCCTAGGGTCACAACATAAGGTGACGTCCTGCTAGAGGCTCCCCTTTTACACCTAATATCTCAATACATGCCCACATAAATGTCCTAAAATGACCAAAAGACCATATAAATAGCAGGTTACCCTCTAAGGGGTTCCTTTAGCTCATCCGAAAGAATGTGACACACCCAATTCAAAAACATCCCAAATGGCCCTCAGTCGCCACCAAATAATCCTCGATCAGCAGCACACCACAAGCCTCCCAATAGAGAAATTATCAATGTTTCTCATGACCTCCTCAAAAGCAGGACCCAAATGGGCTCCTCATCCAAGAAAAATCTTAGGGTAAATCCAATAAATGAAAACCTCAACCATCCTAAGACAACCAATAATCACTTGATCGGCAACCCACCCACAAGGAAATCCTCATAATAACTTAGACTCACCTTAACAAATCAAAAATTCTTAACCATAACCAACATCCAAAGTCATCAACATATCCTAAAGTCTCTAAAAATTTTGATCCTCAAACACTAGAGTTAAACCTAAACTTCTCTAACCTTGAGAAACTAGTATCAACACAAAGGGAAAACCCAATATCTCCTCTGAGATACTACTCAATCCTTCCATATTGAATTTTTCCAAAATAACCTCAAATAGATATTCATGTAACAATTAATATATCTCAATCACTAAGCTCACAACCCCACCCCACCCCCTGAGGATTCTAAAACCAAACCTCAAAGAGAATCTCCTGCTAAACTCCATTAGTCAAAAACTTCTAACAGATAGCCTATAATTGTTGAATTGATTCCACCATCATTTTATACATAGAAAAATGATAAAAACAGACTAATCATAAATCCATTTCTTAATCCAAAGTGTAAAATAGGAAAAAAAAGACCAAAGAAGAAAAATTTCATGACTTGTACTTTGGGTACATAGCATGTAACCCCAATGGTTCTCTCTGGTTGTGTGCCTCAATCCACTCAATGTGTACTTATCCAAATTAAATGGTGTGTGGACCATGTACACAATGTGTACCCCTACATGGGTACCTTCCCATGTACCTTATATGCACTTAGTGTGTACCCCTTCTGAGTAAATTTTGTGCTCCCCTAGTGAGCGATATGTACTCCCACATGGTGTACCTATCCATATACCTCACATGGTATGGCCTTGTGTTCTTCCTTTCTATGTACATATATATTGAATACATCCCACCTAGGGTCTATTGGTGTATTCTAAAGAACCATGTGCCTAATCACACCCCGAGTTGAAACTACACAGAGGACGCCCATGGTACACAACATGTAGTCCCCAAAACTTCATATTATGCAAATAGAAAGAACGAAAATCATATTTTAGTTGAACTACAAGTCGTGTACATTTGTATTCCCAAATTAAAACCCCTTAAAATGGTCTGAAACTACCATTTATTTCCAATTAAGAATATATTGACCCTAAAGGGACCCCCAGCAACCCATAATTGTATTAAAATATTAAAAACAAGAACACTATATGGATTTAAGGTTAAACACAAAAACAAGCCTACCTCCAAGAATAAATCACCAAATATTCTCAATGGATCCATGCCATGCACCTGTTGATTCCCAATCTAGATATGCAGTAGCTCCCTAGGTAATGCCCCCTACTCCATATCTCTCTTCTCTCCATCTCCCTCTCTAATCCAAATACCTCAAAGGTGAAATATCATGGGAGAATATGTGGAAAAACAAGGGGAAAATAAAGAATAAAAAAATAAAAAATGGAAGGGAAGAAAAATGAAAATGAAAAGGTGTCTTGGGCCCGAGCATGGCGTCTGATGGACGGTTATGACTCTCTTAAAAAAACCCTTATTTTTAGACTCAATCAGAAATATCGAATCCTAATACGATGATCTATTTAAAATTTAATATTGAATGAATATGCATGAATAAATTAATATATAATTAATTAAATATTAAATATTCCACAAAAATTTGAATGGATCATATTTCGACCAAACACTTTTCCTAGGGTAAACACTATATTTCAAGACCAATAGAGTGGTCATAAAAATTATTCAACATCATATTATAAAATAATTTAACATTTTTTCCCTAAAACACTTTTAGGAAAAAATTTATATTTCTCCTAATTTCATAACCTATGATGATGTGAGACGTTACAAATCAAAAATCCAAGGGTTGGAACATCTCCAAGAGATGGTTTTGGATATAGAACAAGTATTGGGAGGTGTTTTAAGTTCTTAGTCAGATTTTGGATAAATTTCAAGTGGCCCTTAACATAAATTTTACTAGTAGGTAGATATCATATTGTGGAGACTAAGTAGAATGACATAGAAACTAAGTTCTCCATGTTGTGGTGAATTGACACTAAAGAGTCCATGATATAGCAATGGAAGGTGGAATCATGGGTATCTCACATGGTGGATTCCTGACTGTGTGGCCCTTATGGGCCACCCCGTGTAGGGGGTCTGTGGTGTAATGAAAATTATGGGGGTTACTCCTCACAATGGATCCTAATCAAGGTGATGTCTTCAGGGAAGAGACCATTTCATACTAGTGGGTTGTACCATGGGGACTGGTCAAGAGGTAGGGGATACATTCACTACTGTGAGGAGTGTTGCATTATGGAGGAGTTTTTTGCATCATGGTAGTGCATGTAGGGGAAGGACCATGTTGTAGTATGGAGATATACTGTGGAAGGTACCTAAGGGGTATGTCCATTGGGCTACCCCCATAAGAGTGCTACACCATGGAAGTTATTTTGAACTGTGGAGGGTGTCTCATAAAGGGAACCACACTGTGGTGCCTATAGGGCCATTTAATGGTGAGGCCCTTTTAAAATTTATTTAAAAAGGGGTACACCATCATTTTAGGGTTAAAAAACTTTTCAATTTTAGGTCCAACTAGGTATTATGAGAGGGTTATTCATCTATCTATCAACTGTTCCCTCACTCCATTTGATCCCCCTTGAAGAGGGGTGATCCTTCTGAATTTTATGAGGTAGTTCTAAGTGAGTTATCCAATTTAGGCCCCTATAACTTTCCCATTCATTATTCATTGATTTTAGTGTTTTTAGTATGGGGTTTAGTGATAATTTCCACTAAAGAATGGTGTAAATCATCAAAATAATTGGGGATTTTGTGTGTGATGGATAGAGGTTATCCCATAAGTATGAACACATGGCATTGGGTGTGTTTATGGTGAAGTGACATTTACCAGTGAGTTTTTTAAAATTATACCTCATTGTACTATGTCTAATAACAAATTATAATTTGTTATAATTAATGATTTGTGGTTTATATCTTGAAATAGTAGCTCTATAGCTTGTGGAACTGGGACAAGGAATGATAGGTTTGGTCGATCATATAAAAAGTTTAACAAGATGTGAACTCTAATATTGATGTTGGTGACCCCCATGATAAATACGCATACACATGTTTATCATAATAGTGTGTTTTTACATGATTATATGTGTTTAGGAAAAAAAAAATAGGTACTAATAGTTCCCTAGAGAAAGCGATATCATGGCATCAACCTCAAAGAGTTAGGAAAGTGATTCATTTTACCTTGGGTAATTGGGATCTACTAGTGACTCTATCGACAAGGGGTGAAGGTGTCGAATAAGTTGGAGAGATACCTTAGGTATTTCTAAGGATGTTGGATGAGATTTAAAGTAGCCTAGGTGGGTTTCATGGTGCTATTTTTGGAGGTATGGTTGGCTTAGACCAAGTGATGAAGGGTGAGGTGTCCATATGTCTCATGTGTGATGAGGAACACCATATTGAGGGTGGAGTAGACTCTTGGAATGTTACATGAGAAATTTAACCCCTCTAGGGATTGATTCATGTTAAGAGAGAGGTTTCCTTTTAGTTTTTTACTGATAGATCTCCCTTAGGAGATGTAATATGGGAATAGATTATAGGACGTGATAATTTTTTATAGACTTGGAACACAGTTTCTAAGTATTTATTGTGCGTTAGTCGAGAGGTCCATGGGTAGTGAGACTGGGTTAAAATTAGAGAATTGGTAGAGATTTGGCCCCCCACCTCTTCATGATAAGTTTGGGAAGATATTGTGGGTCATGTGTTCACCAAGGGTGGATAGATAACAGTTAGTATTAGTGGAAAATGATTGTGTTGGGTCTGTAGGACCATAGTGGATTCCCTAATAGGTGAAATGGGGATGTTACGAGGACCAACATGTGGGAATATTGATCAATAAATGGGATGGATTTTATGATATTATCTTATAGGGATGGTGTGTTACAATATGTACTGGCAGTGTGAGAGGATAGCTAAGATCTAGACCTAGAAGATATGAGCTAGTGAGAATATGATACATACTACAAGCCCTGATTATTATGCATGTATTTTTATAAGTAACAAACCACATGTGAATGATGATAGGTCTCAAGGATATGCTCTTACTTGAGTGATAAGACATTGGTAGGATTCTATGATTGAGATAGAATCTAAGATTTATGTGAATTTTGGGATGACCTAGATTCATAAGGTGGATCAAGGCTATTTTGGAATCACCTTGAGTGATAAGGTGTTGTCATGGACTTTTCCTTTAGTGAGAAAATAGTTGTTGGGTTGTGATAAAGGTACATACCTCGAGTGTGAAGGTGGTCATTGGACTACCCTGAGTGAAAAGGCATCCATGCTATAATTTGATGTGATATCATCTTATTGGACCACCTTGAATGAGAATTTCAAATATAAACAAGATATTGGGATCACACATAGAGAGAAAGTAGTTGTTGAGGATTGTTATAACCCTATCTTTAGTGATAAGTTATAGGTTTGGAATTAGACGTGTGACCTCCCTAGAGTGAGGGGTTGGTCTAAATGTTGGTATAGAACCCTTCCCTTTAGTGGATAGTAGTTATGACATGGATGGTACCCTAACCTTAATCTTTGGTTATGAGAGATGTTTGGATTATAGAATTGGACTATAGTAGGTATGGTTGAGAATCGTGGTGTCTTGATTAACACATGATGTCCTAACATGTACGTATTTATTGATGGTTATAATGGTGGCCCAGTTTTTTCAGTCCTAGTGAGATGGAAATATTGACTAAAGGGGTTGAATATCCATTTTTAAAAAATTTAAATGAAATATAATTATCAGAGTAATAAAAAGTGTAAATTATATACTGGAAAAGAAAATAAATAACACAGGATGTTTTTTATAGTAGTTTGGATCACCAAGATCTTATTATACTCTTAAATCTTTTGTACTTAGTGATAAAACTGATATTTACTTGTTCATAACTTTTAATAAGGATTGAAAACCCAGTTACAAATGTACCTTTTTCTTACCTGGTAATAAAACATTAATTAACTTTTACAAGAGTCACAACCCACCTCACATTTTTCTAGGAGGCACAACCTGGCCTTCCTTTTGGATAGGAGGAATAACCTAGTCAGACATGTTTTTTATAGTAAAATTTTAAACTGACTCTAGAAGAACAAATATAAGATATAAAAAAATAAAAAAAAATGAAAAACCCAAAATAATTAAGAATAATAGTTGAGAAGATGATGATGAATTTTGATGTAACTCAAGAACTTTGATCACATTATTAATATATGATTAAAATGATAAATTCCTTCATGATCTAGCCAATGAAATAGTAGTCGTAGTTGATATTTAGTACTTCACAATGCTCATATCAATGTTGTATTCTTCTATCTCTATGATCACCTATCATTATATATTAATAAAATGTTTCAATTTTATTTTATCACATCCAGTGACTGCATTATAATGGCTAATATCATTTAATTAATCTTCCGAGATCTTCTTGAGTTATGAAGGAGTGTCTGCATAACTAATCACATAATTCCATTATTGAAAATAATAAACATGAAAATGTATCCATTACTTACTATTTGAAATATCACACTCATAATCAAAGAGTTATCATGATCTTTTATTCCTGCATGAAATAGCTTCAAAACAATTATAATTTGATCATTAATATAAATTAGATATTTTAAAGTAATTAAAATAATTAAAAATGATCCCGCTAACTTGTAGTAATTTGGTAATCCAAAAACTATAAAAACATAGTATAAATAAATAATATGGAAATTATTATTTCCATAATTATTTCCATGGTATTCTTCTACTATATAGTTTACAAAATATTCAATATAATATATATTTTTTTCAATGTAATATAATAATTAAAATTGATTAATTAAAATTATAGTTAATTAAAATATCAAAATATTTCTAAAACATAGCATGTTAGAAAATATAATTTTTTAAAATAAATAATTTGATGTATTGACTATGTTTTTTGAGTGACCGAGAGACACTATTATTGCTATAGGTTAACTTCCAATACCATCAAAGTGAATGTTAGTATACTAACCTTGTGAAAAAATTCTTCATTTGGTCACTTAATTGAGCTAGGTTTACCATGGTAGGCTATTGTTGTAACTTAAAATTGCTTCACGGTCACGTAAAATTATAAATCATGGTATAATAAAAAATAACTCACAGTCATTTAAATGATAACTCATGGCCAGATAAAAATAATTAATTTGGTCACTTGTAAAATAACTTTTGGTCACTTTGAAATGGATTCATGGTATGTTGAAAATACCTTCATGATAGCTTCACAATAAGTCACAGTAGGTTCAAATAATCACTTCATGGTCACTTTGTAATGGAATTCATAGTAGTTCGGGAATTAGCTTTGTGATAACTATGGATTCATGGTAACTATGAAAAATTATTCATGGTATCTTTAAATATGGAATTATGGTAGGTTGGCATGATGCCACATAGTAGGTAGAAATACCCACTTTTGGTCACTTGCCTTCACGATCACTTTCTGAAACCTCTTGGTAGGTTGGAAAGGAGCTCAGTGTCACACATCTCATATTCATGGTTAGCTAGTGCATTTTTGAACTACTTCCACTAAATTTCATGCGTAGTTGGGTGATTCTTCCATGGAATAGAAAAGGTGGATCAATTCAAGCCACTATGGATACTCAGATAGGGAGAAAGATCACATGCTCAGATGAATGGAGGATGATTTGAGCTTCTGTAAATTTATCTAATATCATCTCACCCTACATGATGAATGCAAACAATACTACATCTATAAATAAGATGAACTGGGGAAGGTATATCATCAAAGCTGGTTAAGGTATGCTGATGTGGGTATGAAAAAATTGGTGATAGTGTCAAAGCTAGTGTCACTCTAATGGATGTTGTGTCATTGTTTCCAGGGAACCAAAAATAGGGGAATACTCATGATGTGTTTATGTTGGTCAAGGAGAATTCGATGCATGATGATAACATTGAATCTTGATGGTCGGTTCATGGGCGATAACGAACCAGAGAGGGTGCATGCGTGCGCACAATGTATTTTTTATGTAGATAGGAGAATATGAATAGTGTATCAAGTATAAATATATATATATATATACATATATCGATATATATATATATAATAAATATAAATATAAATGTAAGATATGTATTTTAAAATTATAATACTAATTAAACTAAACTAAAAAACTTATTATTAAAAAATATATAAAACAAGATATTTTATTTAATATATAAGGTATTAATACTATAATTTCATTAAAAAATTAGTAAACATAAATTATAAGAAATTATTATTAAAAAATTAAATAATATGATTAAATTATATTGAAAAATAATACATAAAAAATTATGTTGTCGAAAACATTTTTTAATCAATTCACATATATTAATTAAAATTACGAAAAAGATAATGTTTCATTAATTTTAATTTAAAAAAATAATAAAAAATAATGAATAAAAATTAAAATAATATTAGAAATTTAATTATTTTCAATAAAAAAATTAAATTAAGAGATTTTAATTTAACAAAATAATAAAACATGTAAAAAATGAACTCTCAGCACAAACAATCTCCCCCTTTTTGTAAATTGCAAAACCAAAACCAAATTTTTAACATTAAAAATCCAAAATGTTCTCCCACTTTTTGAAATTTATAAAAAATAAAAAATTAACCCCAAATAAAAATATTTTTAAGAACAACATTTTTAAAAAAATTACAAGTAAGGTATAAATCTACCTGAATTATTTTTTTTACAACACATATATAAGAATAGTAAAGCAAATACTAGAATGATCTCAAAAACGAAATCTCCATCATCCCCGGTTTACACATTAATTTGTATTAAAATGATTAAGTTCATCAAGATTTTCACTTATCCTATTTGAATCATTCAATGCTTCTTTAATATTAGAAGTCACAAAATCAAAAATAAAGGAAGAATTATTTAAAAATCAAAACTGGTTTTGTAGTACTTATTCTTGATTCAGCATTTCCAAATCGGGAGGTATGGTGGTCGTTGTGTCCACTACAGCTTGTGGGCGTCCTCCTTTATTTTTTGTATAAAGAAGAGACCCCAGCTTGTGGACGTCGTCCTTTATTTTTTCTTCTAAATGAAATACAGTCTCCATTAATCACTCGTTGCAGTGGAATTTGATTGTTACATAGAAAAATTGTTGTGAAAATAACTATTCACTGAATCAAAACTAATCATAAATCAGGAAAACAAGCTCTAATTTTTTCCTGGACCATGGGATCCAGCGAGCGTAGTCTGACTTTTTCTAGGGTTTTATAGAAAAACCCTACAAACTTATTTTCTTTTTTATTATTTTAATGCCCTGATTTTTCCTGGGCTCATTCAGTATGGGCCCAACGGGTATAACCTGGCTTTTTCTTAGGTCTCCCTTTTTGGGTTTTCGGTCGAACAGGCTTTGTGCCTCTTTCTTCTGTGAGCGGTTTAAAGTCCCGCCAACAAGACTATCATTACTAATGTTTTAGGTCAAACATATTTGACCAAATAAGGTGGGGAGAGGGCCCCAATGGGGTTCAACTGATTAAAAGATTTCTTAATACCCTTCAGACGCATCTGGGGGAAACATGTTTGAATTTGAGCGGCATGCAGGGCATGGCTCAAGGCATGGGAGTCGTGTCGGCATACAGAGGTAAGAAGAGAATTGCCTAAGGAAAACTTGCCTTTGGTAGACGGGCCAGGGGCAATCAATATGCAGAGCCGCTGAGGGCATGGTATGCATAGTCATACAAAGGTGTCCTTAAGTCAAAGACTTATCCATTTCTAATGGCCAGGGGACTTCATGGAAGTACGGCTTATGGAAACCACGATGGGTGGAATGGAAAGAAATGAAACCCACCAGGGGCATCTCAGAAGGGGAGTGTGACATCTGAAAGGGTTTTCGGAATATCGGTACTAATCAGGAGCGTGGTCCGGAGACCACCTCCCTACGCATTTATTTAGCGTAAAGGATGATTGAGGCTTGATGTAGTTTAAAGTCATGCAGCTGGGACATCATCTGAAATGGAATGACTTATCCTAGTTCTCGATAATCTCGTCAAAGACATTTCGCCGCATTCAGGTAGGATTGCGAAAGAGTTTGGTAATCTGTGGTTCAGAGGGTTTCTGAATCCCGGGATAGAAATGGGGGCTTAGAGGCCAAGAGGCGTACGGGGAGAATCATTGCCCAAGGAAAACTTTCCTTTGGTAGACGGGCTAGGGGTGATCAATATACAGAGCCGCTGAGGGCATGGTATGAATAGTCATACAAAGGTGTCCTTAAGTCAAAGACTATCCACTTCCGATAGCTGAGCAACTTTAGGGAAGTTGAGATTGGGAACCACCAGGGGTGGCTTATGAGAGTTCGGATTTTTCTGAGTACAGAGTATGGTTTATGATGAGAGGGTGCCTGAATATGGGGGAAATATCTAGACTAAACTTCCTGATAATAGGTGCAGTAATTCTTTCTCATGCTGGTGTGAGGCGGTGGTTCGTGCAGGTCTGACCCGTGCACTGCCAGACAAAGAAAAGCCTATGTTTCTTACTTAACCCGTGATGGGTTCGACCGTGCATTTTAACGTCATGTGGTAAGGACGAGGAGCATTATTAAAGGTTTTCGGGCAGTTTAACGTCATGTGGTGAGGACGGGGGGCATTTTTGAAGATCGCTATGCATTTTAACATCATGCAGTGAGGACGGGGGAATTTTTTTTTAAAGTTTCTATGCAGTTTAAAGTCATGTAGCAAGGACGGCTTCTGTGCAGTTTGGCATCATGCGGTAAGGACGAAGATATCTTTAAGGGTTTCCATGCAGTTTAACGTCATACGACGAGGACAGGGGGAATTTTTTAAAGTCTCTATGCAATTTAATGTCATGCAGTGAGGACGGGGGAATTTTTTTTTGAAAGTTGCTATGCATTTTAACGTCATGCAGCGAGGATGGCTTCCGTGCAGTTTAGCATCATGTGGTAAGGACAAAGATATCTTTAAGGGTTTCCATGTAGTTTAACGTCATGCAGCGAGGATGGGGGGAATTATTGTGAAGGCTTCTCTTCATCAGAATATAACTGGGCTTGAATACCTCAACATGCCCCAGACGTGGAAGGGGGGTTGATGGTGTAAATCATGGTTCCGGGGATTCTTGGATCATGAAAGGTGATATGGGGGCACTGAGGCCAGTAAGCGTACGGGGCTAGTAAGATCATCGCCTATGGAAATATTTCCTTTGATGGACGAGCCAGGGGCTATCATTATGCAGATCCACTAAAGGCATGGTATGAATAGTCGTACAAAGGTGTCCATGGGTCAATAACTTTCCACTTCTGATGGCCATGAGTTATTATGAGGATCCGTGATTATCTGGGCCATGAAGTCTTTCATTTGGAAGGGGAATGTCTGGACATGTTTGGTATATTCATCCCTGGTTTCTTGTTGAGTTTCAAAGATCCCCCATGTGCTAATCTTTTCTCCTCTTTTTTTTTGTGCGGGGGTGTGCCTTCATTCCATGCAGTTTAATGTCATGTGGTAAAGACAAGGTACTCCTAGTTTATCGGTCATAGAGCTCGGACCATTGGGTAACTATTGCTGTAGTCACTCGAAGGATAATTTGGTCAGGATGTTCTGGTATACTTAGAACAAGGCGGGGGATGAAGGTCGTAAACTGCAACTTTGAGCTTTCTTGGATCAGGAGGTATGGTGTGGGGGCTCTGAGACCAGTAGTCGTACGGAGCTAGGAGAAGTACCGCACGAAGAAATCTTTCCTTTGATGGATGAGCCAAGGGCTATCATTATGCAGAGCCGCTGATGGTATGGTATGCATAGTCGTACAAAGGTGTCCCCGGGTCGATAACTTTCCACTTCCGATGGCCGTGAATGATTATGAAAATCCATGATTGCTCACAGTGCAGAGTTCGGCACGTGAGGATAATGGTGTCTGGGTATACAAGAAACATCTTCACCACAATTGTACGTTGAGTCAACATATCCTAGTCTTGGCTTGATGTTTGTTGGTGCAGGCCGCTATGTGAACCACTGGCGGACACACAGGATAGCCAGATAGGGAAACCCTGGCAACACCCGAATGTGAAAAGGGGAATGAACTTGTAAACCACTTTGCCATAAACTTCTGGATCAAGAGATATGGTCTGGGGGATCTGAGGCCGGTAAGCGTACGGAGCTAGGAAGAGTATCTCCTGTGGAAATCTTGCCTTTGGTAGATGGGTCAGGGGCTATCAATATGCAGATCCGCTGAGGGAATGGTATGCATAGTCGTACAAAGGTGTCCACGGGTCGATGACTTTCCACTTCCGATGTCCATGAGTGGTTATGAAGATCCATAATTATCCAGGTCGTGGAGTCTGATGTACGGAAAGGATGTATCCAAATGTGAAAGGAGTATCTCCATCTCGTATCGCCATGTGTCCTGGGTGGGTCGCGACGAAGTCCATGCAGTTTAACGTCATGCGGTGAGGAAAAACTCCGTGCAGTTTAACGTCATGCGGTAAGGATGATGGTGACCTGACGTGAAAGACAAAGGGGGTCTGCGTAGTTTAATGTCGTGCGGTGGGGACAACTTCTGTGTAGTTTAACTTCATGCGGTAAGGATGAAGATATACACCCCATCCAGGTCTGGTCCATACACGGGGGAAGGGGAATTTTTAACATCATTGTCCGTGCAGTTTAATGTCATGCGGTAAGGACGAGAAGTACACCCCGTGTCGGTCTAGTTCGCAAACAGGGGGAAAGGGCATTTCTTTTTTTTTTGTTTTTTTTTTTGAAGTGGCTGGGCCAGGATAGGGAATCTCGACGTCTCTACGTATCCCGCGAGGGCAGGAATCAAGTCGTACGTAGTTCTCTGTAAATATGATACACCCCGTGCAGGTCTGGTCCGTACATGGGGGAAAGGGCATTTTTTTTTTGAAGTGGCTGGGCCGGGATAGGGAATCTCGATGTCGCTACGTATCCCGCAAGGGCAGGAATCAAGCCATACATGGTTCTCTGAAATCCTTGCAGTTTAACATCATGCGGTGAGGACGTGGTCTGTACAGTTTAACATCTTGTGGTTCGGACGAGGGGGAATTATTAGATTCCTTGCAGTTTAATGTCATGCAGTGAGGACGAAGTTCTTGGCAGTTTAGTGTCATACAGCTCGGATGATGTGTAAAACTCATTTTTTTTATCTATGCAGTTTATCGTCGTGCGGTAAGGATGAACTCCATGAAGTTTAATGTAATGTGGTGAGGACGTGGTTATTTCTTGGTCTCTATACGAAATACTTCTTCAGGAATCTCACATTGGTAGGAGCTGTAGTGAATTTCCTGTCCATGGAGATCAGGGCGTATGCTCCATTGGAGTAGACCTTGTGTATAGCATATGGTCCCTCCCACTTGGGATCCAGCTTTAGATCCTTCTTGACAGGTATCATTGGGGTCCGGATGACCATCACTAATTCTCCTTCCAAGAAAGACCGGAGGCAGACCTTTTTGTTGAAGTCTCGTGCGATCCGGTTCTGGTATACTTCCAGGTGGTGCAGAGTGTACAAACGCTTCTCGTCTAGCTGTTCCAATTCACCTAGACAATTTTCTAACTGCTCATCATTGGATAATCGATCACAGATGGCAATGTGGAGTGAGGGGAGTTGGAGTTCAATGGGCAGGACCACCTCCGTGTCGTACACCAATGAGTAAGGGGTAGACCGAGTAGCGATTTAGATTGTGGTTCGATAAACCCACAATGCATGGAGGAGTTTATCCGGCCATGAATTCTTGTCTTTGTCCACCATTTTCTAGAGGATGTTGGACAGGGTCTTATTGAAAAATTCTATCTGTATGTTGGCTGATACATGGTAGCGGGATGAGTGGTTAGCATTGATACAATACTCATGGTATAGCTTTTCCAACTCAGCAGAGCAGAAGTTGGTGCCATTGTCCGTCAGTATAGTATGAGGGACACCAAATCTGGTGATGATATTGGTCTTCACGAAGCTGACAATATTTCTTACCCCGACTTCCTTGAGGGGTATGGCTTCTTCCCATTTGGAAAAGAAGTCGGTCGCCGTGAGGATATACTTCAGCTGTTTGTCCATGGCGTGAGGATACGGTCCCACGACGTCCATCCCCCAGACGGCAAACGGCCAGGAGTACTTATCCTGATGAAGTAACTCTGGGGGTTGGTGTATGAAGTTGGAATGGATCTGGCATGAGTGGAATTTCGAGGTAAAATGCTCGCAGTCTTGTGCCACTGTGGGCTAGTAGTACCCAAGCCTTCAAACCTGATGGGAAATCTTGGTCCCTGGTTGATTTTCTCTACATGCTCCTGCATATACTTCAGTCATGACGGCGGCGGTTTCTTCTCCGTCAATGCATCTTAGGATCACTACATCAAGGCCTCATTTGTAGAGTACCTCTTGCTGACCTGTGCCGCCATATAGGACAAAATTGATTGCCCTTCTCCATATTTTTTCTCGTTCATCCCTATCTGATGGAAGCTCTCCCCATTGAAGGTAGTTCGTGATGGGGATCATCCAGCCGGTGGTAGGAGCATATGGCTCGGGGACAGGACTGACTTCGTGGATATCTTCCGTCTAAGACTGAACAAATGGAAATACCATTCGACGGTGAGCAATACTGATAATCGTTTCATCCCGGTCTGGGTCGGCTAGGGCTATGGCCTCGTTGGCTAATGCATCAGCATGAGCGTTCTGGGACTGGTGAATATAAGTCAATGTTGCTTCTCTGGAGAACTCAGCCATTATCCCTCAGACATGGTCAAACATGGGGGGTTAGTTCCTCCTTTTTAATATCATAGTCACCATTGACTTTCTTGATGACTAGCTCTGAGTCACCTTTTACCTTAAAGTGTTGTACTTGTGCCTAGAGTGCGAGTTCCAGGCCTGCAATGAGGGCTTGATATTCTGCTTCATTGTTTATACATCCCTCTGACAGGAGGAAGGAATATGGAAAAACTGCCTTTTCTGGGGACATGAGTATTATCCCCAGACCCACTTTGTTGAATCTAGGATCTTCCATCCTCTTCCTAGTAGGGCTTCAGGATGCACCGTCAAAGTACATTTCCCATGTTGGGACCTCCTCTTGAACCGAGAAGATATCTTCATCAGGTAGTTCAGCATCTTGTGCAGTGGTCCTTGTTGAAGGGTGCTCTGCCAATAAGTCTGCTAATGCCTGGCCCTTGACGACTTTTTGAGGCACGAACCAGATGTTAAATTGTTGCAGGATGACCGCCCATCGGGATAGGCATCTGGTTAGCATCGGGAGACTGAGGATATACTTGAGCGAGTTACTCCGCGAGATCAAATAGACCTCATGATGCTTCAGATAATGTCGCAGATTTTGAACCATGAAGACCAAGTCCAGACAGCTCTTTTCGATATTTGAGTATTGAGTCTCTGCATCAATCATGGTTCGACTGAGGTAATAGAGACTGTTTTCGCTGCCGGTGTCGTTCTTTTGTGCAAGGCAGGCTCCCAATGACTGTTCTAGGGCCATCATATATAGAATTAGAGGCCTTCCTTCAACTGGGGGGCATGAGCACCGGTGGGCTTAAGAGGTACTTTTTCAAGTTTTTGAACGCCTCTTGACAGTCATCCGTCCATTGGTACGTGACCCCCTTCTTCATCAACCTGGTGAAGGGAAAACATTTACCTGGTAGGTTGGCTATGAACCGCCTAATATAGGCTAGGTGTCCTTGTAATCCCCTCAGCTCAGTGAGATTTTGATGGGGTGGCAGGCTCAGGATAGCCTTCGTCTTCTCAAGGGCGACTTCGATGTCACGATGGCGTACTACGAAGCCAAGGAACTTCCCTGAAGTAACCCCTAAGGCGCATTTCAAGGGGTTCATCTTCAAGCTATGTTGTCGGAGCTTGTTCAAGATGGTATCAAGGTCTGACAGGTGATCCGAGCACTATTTGGACTTGACCACTAGGTCATCCACACAACAGTCAACGAACTTCCTCAGGAATGGCTTAAAGATCTGATGCATGGCACGCTGATATGTGGCGCCATCATTCTTGAGACCAAAGGGCATGACCCTGTAATAGAATACCACTTGAGGGGCCCTGAAGGAAGTGGATTCTTCGTCTTCTTGGGCCATCCTGATTTGATTATACCTGGAATAGACGTCCATGAAGGATAGAGCCTCATACCCGGTCGTCGCATCAATTAACAACTCAGTGATTGGAACCGGGAAGTCATCTTTCGGACAATGCCGATTTAGGTCTCTGAAGTCAATGCAGATGCAGATTTGCCTGTTATTTTTCTTGGAAGGGATGATGTTGGCCAACCAAATGGGGTACTGGACCTCCCTGATGAAGCCTGCTTTAATGATCTTATATACTTCAGCCTCTATCTTGGCAGCATGTGAGGGGTGTGTCCTTCTAGCGTCCTGTTTGTAGCCCCGGTGGTCTACTGGAAGACACATGAGATGTGTCGCTACCTCGGAATAGATTCCTAGAATTTCCATGTAATTCCATGAAAATAAATCCCAATTTTGCCTTAGGAAGGAGTTATATACCTTGTGTTCCTTGGGAGACATGGCCGCGCTAATGAGAGTGGGCCTCGGGTCTTCTTCGGTACCCAGGTTTATTTCCCTGAGCTCGTCCACAGTGGTGGAGATACCCGCCTCGAATGTGGGAGGTCAATCTCTGAGATCTCCCCCCCCCCCTTCTTCTCCCAAGTCCTCATCTTCTTGATCTAACGAGGAGAGAGTTTCTGGTCTGAGCCTTCGATGTTCTACGGGAGAGGCATCGTGGGCATCCTTTCTTGAGTATTTGTCCATAAGTCGAGGGTTGGTAGACATTCCCGCGTTGTCATGCTCGGCAGTCATGGCTGACGTCATGAGGACATCCGAATGCGTATCTAGACTTGAACTCCTACTCTCAACACGCTTGATGGGCAGGACATAATCTCTGCCAAGATGCCTGATGGGGTCATCGGGGACCATTTCCAGGCCATTTGGAGCGGGGATCCAGTCGACATCGTCGACCAAAGGCTTCTTGTTCTTTTGCTCATAGAACCCGGCGTCGAGGTAATGTGACTCGGAGAGCTCAAAAGGGGCCTTGTCGACATGCAATGTCCCTCTTTGTCCGTTGATGCAGTACTTGATACACTGGTGGTAGGATGAAGGAACGACCATGTGCTTATGGAGCCATGGCCTTCCTAGCAGGGCATTGAATGTTGTGCTCTGTCGGACCACCTGGAATTCTGTGTAGGCTACCAGGTCACCAAAATGGGTTTTTAGCTTAATCTGTCTCATTGGTTTCTTCTCACTCTTGTCGTAACCCAATAGAGTTGTGGCTGAGGGAATTAGATCGTCCTCACCATAGCCCAACTTACGGAGTGTCCATAGGGGAAGGAGGTTAACTCCAGAGCCATTGTCTATAAATAATTTTCGGATCCCAACACCATTCAGTGTGCCGAACACATATAGAGATCTGATGTGTCCCTGCATGATGGAATCTTCATCCGGATTGGTGAAGGAAATCACCACATTGCATTCAGCCGGGCCAGTATCCGTCCGGTAAGTCTCGGCGGCAGCTACCTTGGCTTGTAATTCCTGGGGGTTGATCAAAGCTTCGATAAGTACCTCCCTAAGGTCGGCTGACAAACTCAGGGAATCTAGGATTGACAACTTGGCTGGTACTGACGCCAACTGCTTAAGGATGTCGTATTTTTTCTCCAGCGGTTGACGCTTCTCCATTGGTAGGAGAGTTTTAGCGGGTGCTTTGGGATCTGGAGCATTCGACAAGGAGGGACCGACCATAGGGACGGATGTCGATGGTGTTCCCGCCTTTTGAGAACTTAGTCTTTCCGGTCTGTTTGTACGCACGAGGCGGCCAAAAACTTGCCCCTCCTCTGGTGGGTATCGCAGAACAACAAGGCCAGAGTGTCTGCTTGTGGAGGTGGAGGGGAATTCCCTCTCCTGCTGAGTCCGCTAAAGGGATCTCCCACAGGTTTCTGTAATATTGACGGTCTGGGCCGGGGTCCAACCGTAGGGTTGGTTTTGGCCGCGGTTGTGCCTCCCCTGGTATCTTATGCCTCTATGATTCCTCCTCCTGGATCCTCGTGCTGGAAACTCAGGTTCGTAATCATACCCTTTGTCAGGGAATGATTCCATGAGATGGATGACGTTTATAGAACCAAAGATTGGCTCTTCATCCTATGACAGGTCAACCTGGTCAGTTGTCTCTAATGGTACCATTCGGTGGGTCGGTGCCCGTTGTTCCAAATTTGAGGTCATGAAATCCTCCAGGGTCGGGACTAACTTTGGCCCCGTCGCGGACTGCTCTTCTTGTGATTTCTTCTTCCTTTGGCTCCATCCGGATGACCGTCTTGTTGAAAGTTGTGAGGCCGATGTGGTCGGCTTTGTGGCTCCAGGGGCTGCGGGTGGCAACACCGGCTGCTGTAGTTGAGCTCGGAGTATGCCCTGTGCTCGGTTGATAATCTTCTGAGTCATCCAGTTATCAAATTTCTGCCCCTGTTTGCTGGTGTCTTTCTACCACCCCTCCTCTTTGTTGGAGTCAGTGGTAGAGATACATGCCACATGTTCTGGGGGTGGTCCCAGCTCGACTTGTCCGGAATCTACCATCCCCTATAAGAGGTCTTTGAAGATGAAGAATTCTTGAATATTGTGCCCCAACATCCGATGGTAGGGGAAGTAATCTGGACTATCATCATGGCCGACTTCTTCAAGTTTCCTTGGCTCCGAAAGGCAGAGCAAGTTGCAGTTCATGGCGTCAATGAAGTAGCCACGAACTTGATCGTCTCGGAATGAGTATACTTTTTGTCTTCATTCCTCGAACTGGTTCCTCTTTGGTCCTCTCTGATCGTCCTGTTTTGGTGGGGGCGGTCGCTGATATGCAGGGGGCCCTTGAAAATTTGGTAGAGGCCTGAGCGGCGGAGCAGGCACAAGGGCCGGCTTGAGTGTGACAAAAGACACTTTATCTCAAGGATCTCTCTTAGAAGGAGCCTGCGAGGCTATTCGGGACTTTGAATTAGTCCGCTGCAGTGATTCCTCAATTTTCTGGGCAATGGACGAGAGATGGCGGAAGCCAGTGGTGCACTCCACCAGTATGAGCGGTGTTCACACCTCATCTCTAAGATTATCGATGCATATGCCTAGAATCGCATCTTGAGGCATTGGCCTATTTAGAGAATAGGTCAGACCTTTCCATCTGGTGATGAAATCTGAGACCCTCTCGTTCTCCCTCTGCTTGCAGTTCATGAGATCGCTGACTATTGTGTTTGGAAGCATCGAGCTGAAGTGGAATAGTAACTACTACCGGAGGTCCTCCCAGCTCTTTATCGATTGGGTCGTTAGACTCGTATACCAAACAAAGGTGGATCCTTGCAAGGTACATACGAATCATCTGAGTTTCACTGCTTCTTTTTGTTCTGGAGTCCCCATCATAGGGTCGCAATAGGACACATAGTGCATCAAATGCTGCTTCAGATCGCCTGATCCATTGAATATGGGGAATACAGGGCTCCCAAAATTGGGTGGAGTTGGTGTGTTGGTCACCCAATCTGGGTAGGGTTTCCACTCTGGCTGTATCGAAGCGGGTCGACCTTCCATCGCTTCCAATCGAGCTATTAGTGCCTCGATGGTGTTGGTGAGTCCCTGGTTTACATCCTGTTGGGCCCGGTCCAGGGCAGGCATAGCCCGAGGAATTTCCTGAGGATCCATATTGGCTAGCATCAAGGGTGCATATTCTGTTCGGGTTACCCTTGGAGGGTTTGGGAATACTTGCTCGGGTTGCCTCCTAAGTGGTGGGAAATCCTGGTATTCGTCTGGATCCACATCTAGGTAGCTGGACAGGCCAGGCGCCTCATTGGGCAGGATCCCTGATCGTGCTTCGTTTTCCGGGGCAAGCCTTATCCATTGAGGTGCACTGGTCGGGAGTGCATGATGTGGCTCTTCTCGGGATGCACTTTCAATGAGGTGGTTCCTCTGGAGCAGCTTGGTGTTAAGTCGCCTCAATTCTTTCATCTCTTCTTCCTGTTGAGCAAACCTCTCTTCGAGCATGAGTGGCTTGTTTTTATCGACAGAAAGGGACAGTTTAAGGGTAATTGTTCCTTTATTCTTATCCTTGTTGGAATCTCTCAAGGTAGGTGGAGGGAGGTTAGATGAAGGGGTGGTCATATTTAAAGCGGCCCTCTGGTTTCGGGTGTGCACACCTGGGGGTTCATTGTGAGTCACAGTCAGACCAGAACCATCGTCTCCCGATCCGTCCGGAATTGCATTTTCTCCGGTGTCACCCGCGGGATTAGCCTCTATGGCATTGATGAACACATATTGCGGGGTGGAGGGGACGTCATCTTCCAAATAGGAAGAGGATATCTTGTGTCTTCGGCTGGCCTTCCCTTTAATGGCCTGGGATTTCCCTCGGACTTCTTGACGAAGGGTGACACGGAGAGTTCTTTGATGCGACCTTACGGTGCGCCTTCCTCTCAGAGAGGATGATGATTCGAATGACGGGATAGGATGGGAACCTCCTCTTCTGACTATCCTCCCTAGATGAGAGAATATTGATTCTCATGGGGGAGCTTGTCGTTGAGGGGGTAATAATGCCCCTAGCCCTGAGGGTTGGGGCTAGCTCCGCTCCCTGGACGTTGAGTCTCTTCTCGGTTTTATTGGTCTTACAGGGCATTTGTTGTTAAAAATACCCCCATCCCTATAGGATGGAGTTGACCCTAGATTGCGGCAGTGACTGCGGCTATCGCGACCTGCCTGATCTCGCGTGCCCGCATCCGGGGGTGAATTGGATCTGGTGCCGAATTCACCTGTGGATCAGTCCCTTCTGGGGAGGCAGGCAGAGATCGTTTATTGGCCTCTCTTAGGCGAGAGGCCTGCTGTATGCTCTCGGTGGCCTGATTCAGGAGTTTTTGAATGGCGCGTTCCCACCGGGCCTGATGCTTCTGGGACTTACTCAAGGCCTGACTCTGTTGGGTGTGTTTCCTTTCCTGAACAGGGGGTCCACCCGATTGTCGTCTCGATGTGACGACGTTAAACGATACCATGCTGAACATGTTTTTCTGGGCATGGAGCAGAGTGAAATGATGAGCTCTGTGTCCCCCCCATCCCCTGATATGGACTCTCGTCAGAGCGTCACCGATGAGGCGGCGTAGTTCATTCAGTGCATGGAGTCAAGCTGCCTCCATATTCCCATTGCGCCTCTCGGGGCGTTGTCGTCGTGTCGAGGAAAGGGCCTCCAGGTCAATGTGACACAGGAGTTCCCCTATCGTTTTGACGTGGTCTACATACCCGTCATAGGGCAGGAAGCTTGTCTTCAGCCGGTGGAGGGTCATCCATATATTAGGGCGGATTCCATGCATGCATTATTATGACAACTCTCTGGGTATGTTGAACTGAGAGGTGGTCGTGGGCCAAAACATGACTGGTATATCATTCCTGACCAGTCATTTCCTCAGGTGAAGCATATCGGCACACTCCCCCACCTGTGATTCTTCTACCTGGTCAGCCCAGCTGAGGTGCTCACTACTAGTGTTATCAGAGGCAGTGGGACCGATAGGTGCTGAATCATTATGTAAGCGATTCTGAGGTGGTTCCGAAGATGAACGCGGCCCCGGACCATCTCCTGATCGAAGAAGGGAGTCGTTAGCGACAATCTGGGAATCTGACATGCTCGATCTCGTACTTCTGAGTGCCTTGGAATATGAGGGCCTTTCGGTGCTTGATTCGGTAGGAGGAGGACCTTCCTGTCGATATAATGTGTCATTGTGGGGAGGACCTTCGCAATGACGGCCGTAATGGTGAGGACTTCCATTACTGCTTAATGCCTCACTTCATAGAGGACTTTTGTGGTGCACACCCTAGGGAGGACCTCCAAGGCATGTTGCAGCAAGGGGAGGACCTTCTTGCTGCGTAGCATCATTACGGGGTGGACCTTCACAACAAATGTCATCATTGTGAGGATGACCATCATGGCTTGACGTTCGATGCGCATCCTGGGTAGGACCTTCAGGACATTCCGCGACAAGGGGAGTACCTTCTTGTCGCTTGGGGCCACTGTGGGGAGGACCTTCGCAATGGCGGTCGTGGTGGCGAGGACTACCATCACAGCTGTGGCAATGGAGAGTACTACCATTACTGCTGCCGCAGGGAGAATATCTGCAGGATAAGTCCTAGGGAGGGCCTCTAGAATGTACCGCAACGAGGAGAGGACCTTCTCGTTGCTCGACGTCTCTACGGGGAGGACCTTCGTTATCAGGGTGGCGAGGACTACCACCGTGACATGATGCCTAGCTGCGTGGAGTTCCATTGCTGCGTAACCCCTGGGGAGGACCTTTAGGGAAGGCCACGACAAGAGTAGGACCTTCTTGTCGTAATGAGACATCACTACGGGGAGGGCCTCCATATTTGCGACTATGATAGCGAGGACTACCATCATAATTTGTGGTCCCACTGCATGGAGAGTGATTGCAGTGCATACCCCGGAGAGGACCTCCAGGGTGGACCGCAGCAAGTGGAGGACCTTCTTGCTTCTCGATCTTCTGGCCACGTGTAGGGTTTCCGTGACTCGCATCAAGAGAGAAGTTCTCGTGACCGATCGTTATATGCCCGCGGGGGAAGCCCCCACGGGTGCCCTGGGGAGGACCTTCAGAGCTGCTGGTAGCGGCATTGCGGGGAGGACCTTCGACACTTCTACTACCACTCCCATAATATGGTAATGGGTGGGCAGGGGTTCACACCTTTTTGGCATGCATAGTGGCGTTGAGAACCCCAGCTTCCAGCAGAGCAGAGTCATGAACCCGCTCTTTATTTTCCGTCTGCCTTTGGCGCGTTCAGGGTGCTCTTTTGCAGGCAGTGAGGACCGTCTGCTGTTGACAATGGCCTTCACCTTTGGGTCCCTATCTAATTGGGTCCCATGAAGTTGTTGGGATATGCCGAAAAACATCTTGACTTTTAGTAGGGATATATGCATTCTCTGGATCATCCACCATGATGGACGGGTGTCCCCCAGTTGGAACGAGTGAAGCTGCTTGATCCGGTTTCCCTTGCGTCGTGGAATATAGACGGCGACCCTCTTGGGCTGAAGCAGGGATGAAGATCTGCTTTGAGGCGGCTATCTCGTCTCTTAGATGAGTCGCCACAATTGGGGAGATGGGCTCACGGGCTCGAGTCCTTGCTGTTGTCGTCGATGCAATCACATGCTGGCAAGTCTGCAAGATATGATTTGGGATCGATACCTGCTCCTCCATCATTACCAGGATATATAGAGATACATCTTTGGCTAGAATGGTTTTGAAGGGCCATTTCGGCATCAGAGCAGGAATATCCTACTCCGGTCCTCTAGTAGTCAGTGGGTACTGAAAATTCTCATGTATCGGGGCAGGTGAACGAATCTGCCCCTATACCGGGATACGCCGGTTTCTCTCTCTATTTGCCACCACATCGGGGTGGTGGACTTTACTTGCATCCGCAGGGAGCTGGCTATGAATATATTGATTTCCCACCATATCAAGTCGGTGGCCTTTATTGGCGGGGATACGTGATCGCCTATTATTTGATGCCACATCTGGGTGGCGGGATTTGTTGATCGCCACCATATCAGGATGGCGGGCATCTGAAGCAGCTACCAGGAGCTGGTCCTACAGGTGTCGGGTCGCCACCATATCGAGTTGGTGGGCTTCATGACCTTGGGCAGGGAGATGTGCATGCCGGGTAAGTGTCATTCTGCATGAGCGACGGGCTTGATGGGGCTCGGCGGGGATGCGCGTCGGCTCGTATGATACTTCCATGTCTAGATAGCGGGCTTGGGAGGAGCGAATAGGTGTAGGTGCCTGTTTGTGGTACGTCTTTGTGGCTGAGCAGCAGAGCTCCTCCTCAGGGACCAGGGTGATGACCGGTCCCTGATTGTACATCTGCCGCCCTCGTCGGGCAGTCCTATGGGTTGGAGCTCGGGGAGCGTGGTCCTAAATCCTCGGGGATACATCATCCTCGGCGTGAGGATGTTGGGTCACAGCATGACCGCGATGATGTCTTACGGCGGGGGCCTTGGATCGGAACCCCCGTTCGGTGGGGATGAAGTCCTCAACGTCGACCTCATCCACCTCCCTAAGATAAGGGAGGTACGCATTGTCATGTTCTAGGGATAGAATTCCGAAACAGTTGGAGATAGCGACATGGGCTGTCTGGATCCACCTTTGCGGTCGTTGCTGGGCAGGCGACCAGTGAGTCTTGGCGGATTGGAGGGTGTGCATGGCCGCCTCCACCGTTGGGAGAGTACCATTCGCATGGTACTCTCGGATCAGCGCGTCTGAGACCTAGTGCTGAAGACGTTGGGTCGGTGATGGGGTCCTTCATAGGTGAGGATGTCTCGTCATTGCGTAGTTGTAAGCGCGAACTTGTGAGTTCATTTGCGATACCATTGGATTGAAGGGTGTTCTGAAAGTAGTGCCTACAAAACCTTTTAGAAAATACAAGCAAAAAACCCGTCAAAGCAGCATCTTAGAATACCATGCGTAATTAATGACCTTGATTGGCCCTCCTTTAGAGCATAAGGGGGCACTGGGTGAGATTAAGTTGAATCTGTCATGTTTGGTTAAAGATTCACGTCAGGTTCACCATTTTTTGTTTCGTTCTTGGTTTTCGGCCACGAAACGCCCAATGGCTCCATATCCAATGATTGACATACCTGATTTCCAAAGGAAAGAGTTCGCTGGATGGTCCGGCCAGTGACTCTTAAGAACTCACATTGGTTGAGAGGATGGGAATTCAGGCTCATCACGCCCTTTTTGGGGGGAAATTATTGCATGTTCCAGGACTCTCTTATAGATTTAAGACGTATTCATATGTTCGCGAATCTTTGGTTTATACCCAAACATAGTATCCACGGATTTAACCTTGGTGGTAAACGGTCAACTAGACTTAGGGGTTCGGAATCATTTATGCCCGAGGTTTACCATCCCTCATTGGATTAATGACCCTGAAGGGATGGAACTCTCTTGAGGCGGTACTAGGAGTGGCACAGTGAACTGACGTAGAGATGGTCGCATCGACCGGCTTTTGGGCTTGAACCTCAGGGAGGCTTCCTACGTACCCTGCTTAGGAAGCAGGGATCAAAGTCCATGTAGTTCGGATAGGTGTCGGGGAACCAACGTGAAGAGAGACCAGGTGGTCCGATGGGTGGTGGGCTTGAACCTCATAGAGGCTTCCTACGTACCCTCTCTAGGAGGCAGGGATCAAAGTCCACATAGTTCGCATAAACAGTTTAACATCTTGTTGGACGGGGGCATACAGTTTAACGTTATGTTGGACGAGGGTGGAACTCGACGTGAATAAACGACCGAGTGGTGGGCTTGAACCTCGTGGAGGCTTCCTACGTACCATGCCTTGACATGGATAAAATTCCCCGTAGTTCGCTCTAGCTTAGGGCTAACGCTCTGGGGCAGCCCAGAGGAGGATGTCATGGTCGATGCTTACTCTAAGCCCACGTGAGTCATGCTTGGTGTGAGAAACAAGAGGCAGCAGGGACCAGAGTATCACGTCACGAAAGGTGCGTCCATGAGAAGCGGAGTGGGGCTTACGCATGAAGGTGGGCTAGGGTGATGGATTAGGGATTACACTTTGAGGAGGCCTAGAAGGTCGGGGCTTACTCCGAGATGGACGCCCGGGGTGACAAAGCCCAGAGGGAGAGGGAAAAGGGGTGCTCATATTACCATCTCCTCTCTTGCGGTGCACGAGGGATTTTTTATGATGGGTATTTTACCATCTTTGAGGAACCCTCAATAAGTGGAGGGTCAGAAAAGGGATTCCCGAGCTCAGACTCCTCATTAACGTGGGAATGCGGACCCAGGAATGCTTCCGGAATCTACTCAAGGGTTGGGGAAACCCTGTTTTCCCTATTTACCATGGGTATGTGAACTCAAAATGGCGCGCTGATGTGCCTGAAAGTTATACCACGCAGATCTGGTGGCTCTGGAAGAGGCCTCGGCTCTGGGCCAATGAATAGGCCGATGAAGGAGTCGCAAAAGACCTGGTTGGATTGGAAGGATTTTACCTGACTCTGGAAATGATAACACTGAATTATTTGGTGAGCCAATGAGAGGTATGGGTGGTGGCGCCCTTCGCAAGGGGAAGTGCCACGCGGCTGGAGAAGTCGTCTGCAAACCATGTTGGTTCGCGGCTTCAGGTTCAATCCACGAACCAGGGTGGTTCGCGGCTTCGGGATCAATCCGCGAACCAGGGTGGTTCGCAGCTTCGGGCTCAATCCGCGAACCAGGGTGGTTCGCGGCTTCGGGCTCAATCCGCGAACCAGGGTGGTTCGCGACTTCAGGCTCAATCCACGAACCAGGGTGGTTCACGTAGGATTCCAGGCGGGCAGCAACGGTGAAGGGCGGCACCGATCGGAGGCTTTTTGGTCGGGGTTTTTTCCCATGGAGGAGGGTGCTCCGCGGTACGACAGATGGGGAAAAAGGCATAAACTCCCTGGTCCACAGAGAAGTCATCTGCGGAGGGGAGTTTTGTTCACTTTTCTCCTTTTTTTATTATTAGTTTCACGGTTCACCAAATTATTATGTGTTTTCCAATTCCTTCTTAATTCATATACCTGTTGTGGTTCGCAGGTGGGAATTTCACAGTTTGCGAAATTCGAAGCCTTCCTTCAACCGATCTCCTTCCTCTAAATCTGATTCCAGTTCTCTGATCCCCTCTTCTTTCCCCCTTGGTCTCCTTTTATAGAGTGGGGAAAAGAATGTATATGTGGCCATGCGGCACCTTTTGTGGAGGCCCATAACCAAATACCCAGTTCACAGCTGACTTGGTCAATCTGTGATTCGCTGTGGGTATTGATCGCTCTCCTCCTCTACGAGGTGAACTCAGGGAGTGTTTCGTAGTTACGGAGGGTTCCTCCCCCATTCCGCAAACGACAGCAGGTTTGGATTGAACCGGTCGACGCGGTCCGCAGTTGGGGCGGTTCATGACGGTGAACCGAACTGTCGCCCATCCTGCCTCATGGCCGCGAAGCCTCTCCACCTCCATTTCGCGAACGAAAATGGTTCGCGGAAGGGGTGCCTCATGGTGCCTGGCCATGTTGTGCTTCCATGGACCGGTTCGTGGACCGGTCCCTTTTGTGGCTCTTCTTTGATTATTTTCCCCCAATTCTTTTGGGGGATTTGGGTAAAATTTCCTTTGCGGATTTTTCAGGACCCTACAACCATTTATCTTTATAGATATTTAGGAAGGTTTTTTTTAAATAATTTATGCATATAATTTTTTTGGTACCCAATCTATTTAGGGTCTAACTAGATTAGTGATAAAACTTTTAGGAAACCATACTGATTTAGGGAATTTATTGAAGGGTAATCTAAAAGATAGATTATCAGAAATAAAATTTTTGGTGTTTCCTAGTGACTATATAAATCTTAAAGTATATATAGTTTCATAATTACCATTTATATTACATCTAAAGCTTGTAACAATTGAGACATTCCCTTTAATTCCACTAAAAATGTAGATCTATGCATCTTATAAATATTACTATTATAAACAATTTTTTATTATCTTTATTTGTTTTTTTATATACATCATCTTATTAAATTTTTATTTACCTTGAACAACAATAGGTAAGGTTTCTTTTAATCCAGTAATTTCCTTTTTAATATTTTCATTCTCTTTTTGAATAAATTCCAGGTCATCACCAATTTTCACATTTCAATATAATCCCATATTTCTTAATTTATTATTTTCTTTTTTGATCTTCTTTCATTACATTTAAATTTTTTCTAAGTTGTCACAAACTAACTTAATTCTCCTTCATTGATCTTCATTACTTTTGTACAAGAAATATTTCATTATTTCATTCTTATCTTTGAGATTTATCATTTCATAATATGAAAACCTTTTCTTTTCTATATTACATAAAGAAGAAACATTTAGTTTTTCATTTTCTTCTTGAACATTCGTATTTTATAATTTAAATTCTTTATATTCATCATCCATTCTCAAATTATTCTTTTGAAACATTTCATTTTGTTCTATTAGTTCTTTAATTTAAATTTCAATATCATACCCATAACCTGAACTTTAATCAAATTTAGTGTTTACCTCATTTATAGTTGTTTCCATCAAACCTAGAGTGTATTATTATTTTTAACTCTAAGAATCATCACTAAATGATCTTGAAGCCTCTATAAAAATATATCTTATGTGATATTCACATTTTAACTCTTTATATTGATTATCTTTCCCTTATTGTTTCAATTTTGGATATTTAGATTTGATATGTTCCTTTTTCATACATGCATAGAATATTAATTTTAAAACATTTCATTTACTACTATAACCTTTCTTACTTCCCTTTATGTCATACTTTTTTATGATCTATTATAGGACTCTTCTAAAATCCTCTCTTTCTTTTCACATACTTATAGACTCCTTCAGTAGAAAAAATTATCTAATCTTTCTTGCTTTTCTATTTCTCAGAATCAGAGGAATTAGTAGAAAAATTTATATTATATTTGAATTCTATACATTTCCTTTTATCATAATATTCACTATTATCATCCTTCAAATCTAACTCATATTAAATAATTGATCCTATTAATTCATCCATTTAATACTCGATGAAATCCTTACTTTCTTCAATTGTAACCTTCTTTTAGTGCCACCTTTTAGGTAGGTCTCAATGTATTCTTTCAGAAAAAATATCATTATTCATGGTATCCCTAAGTGAAAACATAATTTTTATAATTTTAGTGAATCTATTTTATATCTCATTGATTCTATATTGATCATTCATTCTTTATTCTTGAAACTCAACACTATAAATTCCCAAATTGGTTCTCTACAACTTATCAATTACATGATGAGTGACTTTTAAATTACTCTATATGTCATATGTAGGTTTAAATGATAGAATTTGGCTATGCATATTTCTACTTAAATAAGAAAAGGTTAATTTATAACTTTATAGCTTATAATACATTTTTTAGCATCATTTCCTATTAGTGTTTTGAAATATAAATTCATAAATTTATAAGGTTTTGACATGATAGCTCAAAATTAAAGAACTATATTATTTAGAAATACCACCATCCAATAATTCTGGTATACATAGTCACTTGCTTTTAAATTTGGTGGTCTGATGGGATTTAACAACTCAAATTTCTAACTTTCCATAACAAAGAAATGGATCATTCCTTAGACTATTAAGGCTAGGATAATGATTTGTTTTAGAAGGTGATGAAATAGTAATAACCAAATCCTTAAAATACATCGTCCTTTGATGCCAATTGATAGGTACTAGTTATATGGAAATATTGACTAAAGGGTGTTGAATTTTCATTTAAATAAATTTAAAAGAAATATAATTATCAGAGAAATAAATAGTGTAAATTGTTCATAAAAATATAAAAAAATGAAGGATACTTTTTATAGTAGTTTAGATCACCAATATCCTAGTCTATTCTTTAATCTACTATTCTCAGTGAGAATACTAGTATTTACTAATTCCTCACTTTTTATAGGAGTGATAACCCATTTAAAAACATAACGTTTTATTACCTGGTAGTATAACCCTAAATGACTTTTATAAGAGTCCCAACCCACCTGAATTTTTTATGGGAGTCACAACCCAACCTTCCTTTTGAATAGAATGAATAACCTAGTTAGTTAGAATTTTAATGGTAAAATCTTAAACAAACTCTAGATGCACAAACAGAAGATAGAAATATATACAAAAACAAAATCCAAAAATAACAAAGGATGGTTGTTGAGAAGGTGATGAAGAATTTCAATGAAACTCAAGGACGTTGATCATTTCATTAGCATATGATTAAAACTATGAAGTCTTTTATGATCACACTACTGGGACAATATTCATAGTCAAGGTTCACTACTTCATAATTATAACAACACTACTCTTTACTTTACACTTAAACATAATTTGTTACACAAACTCTTCACTTGATAAAACATAGAATATCTAGAGTTCTATTGTCTTTGGGGCTTATTAACATTACATAACAACTTAAAACATGGAATACACATCTTTATTGAAAACTTCTTTTACATATCCAAACACATTCCTTCGTACTTAGCATTGCATGGGATAACCTGAGGACATGCATAAGAAGAGGGTGAGCTATAAATCTCAGTAAGGGAGTAAAAAAGTCATAACATGAAGAATATATTACATGTTAAGAAATAGGAATATCAATGGATTGTAAGATAAACATGAACATAAAGGCATGATATAGCATGATTATCATAACATGGAAATGTGGCAACAACATTTAACATGATATTAGCATGAGCCAAGGCTCATTTCACATGGATCATGAGTAAACCCTCATCAAACATAAATTAGAATGATTAAACCCTCATTTCACTTGAATTATCATGATATTATTATTTACCCAATGCATTGAAGCACTATCAGGGTGCACCCTTCTTAATCATTCCATTTCATGCACAAGTGTTCCACATGGATCATAAAACATGAATTAATTAAACATAATCATTTATTCCACGATAAAGTAATGTGGAATTAATAAATGAAACTCTAAAATAAATAAGTAAATGTGAATAAAGTTGAATACCCTTGATAGAGAAATGGGCATGGTAATCACCACACAATGACTTTGGCTTAGAAAATCACGGTGCAATTTTTGGCAGCATAACGGCGTGACATAAGAATTTATAAAAATGGTTGATGAGAGAGAAAGGGGTGTATCATCATATTTACATGAAATGGATATTAATGGGGTTCATATATATACATTTCCCAACATATTTAATTGAATTTAGATTCATAATATAGGATAATTTATTGAATGTAAATGAGAAGAGAGAAATTCCTTATGGAATTTAGGCATGGTAACGGGTGTACATGGGAGGCATTAATGATATATAAAGAGGTCTATAATAACTAAAAAATTGTGAGGGAAGTATGGGGTGGGGGGAAATCATACCCCAACATTTTTAATTGAAAACCAAATGGTATAACAATATAATGAAATTTGGACCAAAAAGAGAAAGGAAGAAATCCTTTACTTGAAAGTGTGAACCCAAAGGCTTGTAAGAAGATTTAGAGAGGCTTATTGGGAGCTTGGGTAACCTTTGGAAGATTATAGATAGAGGAGGTCATGGGTTGGTCGAACTACCAATGGTTTGAGTGAAGAGGAATGGGAGATTGAGTGAGTTTATATAGGAAATGAGAGGAAATTCTTTATTACTTAGGTTTTGGACACTACACATTAAAATAATAAAAACCAAAAATCATCCCATTGTTTTTTCACATGGTTTTTACCAAAGAGGAGTGTAAAATAATAATTTAGAATTCCAATTTCTAAAAATATTAAAATATTAGGTTTTCTTATGCGGAGGTGGGTCATACTCTCAAGGAAATCATTTTAAGAAGACAAAATGTTTTAAAAGTCTTAGAGGGTCCACTAAGGCACTATAAAATAAATAAAAAAATATAAAATTAAATTTTTTTAAATATAAAAAATATATAGTCCGATCATATCATTAATAGTATTTTATTACATCACTATTGGGTCATTATGATGTCATAAAATACATTTTATATTTAAATGGTATTTAATTTTTACAAAAAAAATAAACTATCTTTTAAAATTAATAAAAATTCACCATTGTATAATTTTGATGTCCTAATTCCAAAAATAATATTCATTTTATATAAATAATTTTCTAAATATTTGAACTTTTACTTTTAAAATAAAAACTGACATTTATCGAAAATACATTGGTTTTGACAAAAAAGGCTTTCAAACCTTAATAAAAATTACAATTGTATTCATAAAAAGTATAAAATAATTTATATTTAATAAAAATTAATTTATTAATAATATTTTTTTAAAAATATTATTTAATTAAAAAATCCATTAATTCATCAAAATAGCTTTCTTAATTGAATATTAACTAAAAATACTATTTGTTCTTTAAAAACTATTTACAAAGTAGCAATAATAAAATGAATGTATATTATTTATTATATACTAAAATAATGCACATAATCATAGTTCTAGGTTCTTCTTACATAAACCCTTATAACACCCGTATATGACTTAAGGGTAAGGTGTGTGATGGTGACAGACTCTTGGGGTGGCTCAGATAACATCGCTCGGGTGGTAATCTCTATCAACTTCCACTTCTCCCATAGGTGATTCCATTCATGATTAACGTGTTGAAGCTCATCATGTTCTTGGTCAAGAGTGAAGCCTAGTGACGCCACCTCCTTTCTGAGCTCCGAAAAATGGGCTTCGTATGGAGAAATTCTATGGGATGAGGTCAGCGCTTCCTTTTTCTGAGTAAATTGGATTTTCTAACACCCTATATTTATACTAATCATGTGATCACTGTTCAACGGCTATATTAGAAATGGTAACTGTTATTAACGGTATTTTAAAATACAAAAATATAAAACCAAGTAATTTTATATTTTATATAACCATTTTACATAATAATAAATTTAATTAGATCAAGAGGAATTATCATTAATAAATGTTTGGTTCATTACAATCTTCCCCCCTTAAGAAATTTTACCATTGAATTTTCCTTTTCCCACACTAAAATAGATAAGGGTAACTCTGGTTCATCACTTCCTCTGATTCCCACATTGCTTCTTCAAACTTTTGGTTTCTCCACAACACTTTCACAAGGGGAATTATCTTATTTTATAGAACTTTTTCCCTATGATCTAAGATATCCATCGGCTTCTCTTCATAGGAGAGTTCATTCTCCAATGGTACCACCTATGGATTGAGTACATGTGATGGGTCATGTATGTACATCCTCATGAGTGATACATGGAATACATCATGTACTTGAGATAGGTTTGGTGGGAGTGCTAGTCGATAGGCCACTGCTCCAATGCGATCAAGGATCTCAAAAGGGTCGATGTACCTTGGACTAAGATTTCCCTTATTTTAAAAGCTCATAACTCCCTTTCACAGTGATATGAAATGGAATACCATGTCTCTGACATCAAACTCTAAGACTCATCGATGATTATCACCATAACTCTTTTTTGACTCTGAGTAGCTTTAATGTTCTGCTGAATTGTCTTAACTATTAGTTTGGTATGGAGTATGATATTCTCCTATGATACCAACGGTATGATTGATATGATACTGAATGTAGTGTCTAATGATGTAGATTCTCAATATACAAGAGGGGGTGAATTGTATACTTTAAAAAATTCCTTTGGAACTTTTAAAGATGGTAATTTTTAACGAAGTAAAACAAGGTAAATTCACAAAACCTCTTAGTTCTACTAACTTGTTTGATTCTGGAAATGTGATTTTGAGAATGTAATTCTGAAAATGTGGTTCCAGAAATGAAACTCAACAAAAGTTTACAAAGAAAAAGATTCTACCTTAAATCATATAGAAACTTACTAAATTAAAGTGTACAAGTATAAGGATGTATAAGATAGTTATACTTTCCTCAACAAAAAAATATATAGAGGAAAACTTGAAACAATACAAGTAATAAGTAGTAAATCTTTTAACCCTAAGATAAGGGTATCCCACAACCTTGGATAAAGGTCCCTTGATTTATTCTTTCAATAATTTTTGTCTTACCCGCACCAGGGAAAGCCCTCGATATAAAGATCATAATCGGTCTTGTTATCCCCACAAGCCCTCAACTTCAACATAGTCAGCACCTCAGTATTCCTATCCCCGGAAGCCCTTGAATGTACTCAGCAACATTCAGAGTCACACGAAGCAATTCTGAACAAGATGCTCAGTACGCACAAAGCATGAAATTCTTTCTCTAGAAATCACTTCAGCAGCATGTAATCTCTAGAGTCGTATAATAGTTGTGATCTCGTTCAAATGAGCTCCTATTTATAGGCACATCTTCAATGGTCATCTCCCTCCTCTAAGGGTCATATTTTTCCTTAAATTTCGGAGGGACCAGTACACATGTCACTCAAAAAACAGTTAGTTAGTAACAGAATGCACAACATCATTTTATAACTCAAACAAGAATACAAAAAACATGGTTTCTCAACCCAACCTATTTTTTGGAGTGTAATAAAAGTTCATAGTCTAACCAAAAAACCATTGGGTGTCTATACTATATGTATATTTATACTTTTCCTTCAAAAGAGTTCAGAACCTAAATTCTATAGTATTATGGAGTCTGAATTTCAAGGAAATTTGGAGTCTGAATTCATAAGAATTCAGAGTCTAGACATAGAAAATTTGGAGTTTGAATTCATAGGAATTTGGAGTTTGAACTTAGAAAGTTAGGAGTCTGAATTCAAAAAATTCGGAGTCTGAACTCAGAAAGTTTAGAACCTGAATTCAGATAATTCAGAGTCTAGACTCAGAATTTTCAGAACCTGAATTTAGAGAATTCAGAGTCTGGACTCAGAAAGTTCAGAGTTTGAATTCAGAGAATTCAGAACCTGAATTCGGATCCTGAAAATATAATGCTTTATATCTAAGTATATATAATATTCCAAGGTTTTAGATATGAAACTGAATTTTATACTTAGACATAAAATGAACTATATTGAGAAATGAACAATGAAAAACATGGTAAGGATAAATTTTCCTTGGGGAAGGAAAATTTTACCTATCAAGTAAAACATAGGGTAAATGAAATTTTCCTTAAGATAAGGTGTTTGTGATTTTAAAAACCTGAAGGAATGGAAAATTCATAAGGAAACCTTATTGACTCAACAATCTCCCCATTTTTGGAAAGCAAAAACATCCTTACGAAAAAGAATATAAGGACATAGAAATTATTTTTCTAGACTTTGAAAGTAAAACTTATCTCCCTTAACACAGGGGAAAAGATGAATACGACTAACTCCCCCTTAGTCTTTGGAAACACTAATGATCGTATTCTTGATTTTTGGAATGATATTTAGCATTTTATTACATATGAAAATCTTCTTGGATAAGAACTCCCCCTTAGATGAACTCCCCCTTACATAGGGAAATTTTCTCTTTTTCTTAGTATTCTTTTTTCTTTTCTCCCCCTTTCTGATTTTCAAAAAGGAATATAGGGAATGGAAAAGTAAATATGGTACCTAAAATATTAGTACAAGACAACCAAAAATATATAAAGAGAAACCAAAAATTTCATCAGGATTGGAAAATTTTATACAAGGAATATAAAAAAAGATCGAAATTAAAAAAAATTATACTTCCTTCTCCTTGGGCATCAACTTCTTCACTATTTTTTTCAGCTTCTAGATCTCCTTGTGATATTCCTCTACACATTTGAGAATCTGATCCTGATATTCTATTTTCTTCTCTAAGGCTTCAATTTTTCCTTCATGATCCTTAAGATATTCTACATGACTCTTCAAAAGTTCTTCATTCTTGACAAGCTTCTCTTATATCTCAATCATGGGATCCCTTTCTCTCTTTCAACTCTGAGCAACTGAATACAACTTCCCATTCAGACCTTTTACTTCTTTCATCTAGAAATTTTGTTCCAGAGTTAACTTTTTCTCAAAACTGTTTGTGAGATCCTTGATCTTCACATCTTCGGTGTCAATTTCATCCTTGACACTATCTTGGAACTCGTCAAGATTTCTCATGTATTCTATAGTTTTCCTTTACCATCTGGTCATTTTATAGAAAGATATTTTGTGGGATTTGTAGTTTATGAAAAAGGTTTTGAAATCTACTTTAAGCTTGCCACACTTATCCATCACCATGGATACTGAATCCGATTTCTAATTTAAGGTGTGTTGAAGCATCTGACATCTGGAGTCTATACTGGGAAATATTGGAATAGTCCCAACAATCTTCTTCAAAGACTGGACTACGAAATCATGTCCAAGGGATGATGATTCTAAATCAGATATTTTTCTTAGTGAGGTTTCTTTTTCTAACTCAACAGATTTCCTCTTTGAAGAACCACAAACATATTTCTTCTTTACCACAGCCTTGGTGGGTGTATCAACTACTACCTATTTTCCTTTATCAATCTTTAAAACATATTCCTCATCAGGGGACCCTTGTTCACTATCAGATAGCTGAAATATTTTATTTTCATCTACCACTTCCTTCTCATCTCCTACCTTAGCATCCTCTGGGTTAATGAAATATTTATTGATGCTTTCTTCTTCAGATGGTTTGTCTTCCTCATCTTCACCTTTCTCCTCATCCTTCCTAGGAGTAGCAATCTTTGATGATTCCGCTTGAGAGGTTCAGAATTATAACTTTTTATAGAGTCTTTCCTTCTCATGAAACTCCTCAACTTTATTAATGAGATCTTCGGTATCACCACTACCTTTGTCTTCCTCTTATTCTTCCTCCACTACTTTTTCTTGGACTTTTTCCAGAGTCACAAATTTCTTTCCTGGTGTCTCTGGTAAGCTTCTACTAAGAAGGATTGTGGTACCGGAATATTTTCAGAGGCTTTCTCAGCATCCTTCAGAAGAGATTGCACAATCTATGCTTCAGTCATCTTCTTCTTTTGTTTCTTTTCTTTTTCTTGATTTTCAAGCTCATCAGTAGTATTTTCTTTTAAATATTTTGCTTCAACAGGATCCAAACCAATGCTATGATCCCCTACTTTCTTTTTCTCCTTGTCTTCCCTCCATTTTTCTACTACCTCATTCGGATATGGTTTTTTCTTCTTAGGCTTTGGTGGTTCGGATTGGGTTTCTTTATCCATTGAGGTTTTATCCTTGTCTTCCACTTCCTTCGACTTCCTCTTCCTTCCTCCCTTCTTAGAGGTCTCAGTGGCGTCCTGTTTCTTCGATAAGTCTTCTGCCTCCTCCTCAGTAAAATCATAAAATTCTTCTGATTCTTTAGAAAATCCAACATTCATCCTTCTCAGAGTATCATCACTTACCATCATAACTTTGCAATTTATTGTCTTAGAACTACAAGGTATTTTGAAGGAATCTAAACACCAAAAAATCATATTTGAGAGAATGGATGGATATATAATAACTTGAGCCTTCATATTTCCATTCTTTATATTCTCAATGGTAATCAGAATATGCTTAACTAGGTTAATATTTCTTAGATTCACCAAGAAATTCAGGATATACATGTCACTCTTCTTCAAAGTATCCATGTCCCCTTTTCTCGGAATGATGAATCCTTGAACCCACAATTTGAGAATCCAGAAAGTTTTAGATAGGTGAACAATCTTCGAAGTCTTTACATTTTAAAGACAGAGGCAATCCATAGACTTCTCCTTAACAAAGCTTCCTTGAACATCCGGCAGCTTATGAGAACAAAACTCATCTTCTCCTTCATAAGAAACTCTAATCAAACTGGATTCCTTGGTATAAGAAAGAGCATAAGTCTTCCCATAGATCTTTAAAGAGAATTTATCTTTTCCTTTTTTCTTGAAAAAACTAGTTGACTCATAGAATTCAACCAACAAGTCTGGATATACCAGATCCTGAGCTCCTGGTTTCGATACACAAATACTCTCCCATCCATTCATCTTGATGTTCTTTGAGATGATAGAATCATACTTAGCAAAGAAATTTGGATGTACCAACCTTTCTATGTAAATCCACCACTCAGAAATCATCTTGACAGTTGACATGTCTTTCTGGGAAGATTCTTCGACAGACATTCGGAGTTGAGGAAACCTTGAAAATCAAAAATGGGCTTATGTAGGAGGTCAGGGCTTCATCACGTGAAATCTTTGGGATCTAAGTGGGACAACCATCAGGGGTCCTTTATATAGGATTTTTAGGTGACGGTTCATCTTCCAAGCTCAATCCAATGGTTAAAAACCTTCTGATCAGATCTAACAGTTGAAATGATAGCCACAAGGAAATTTTGGTAGAATCCGATATTTAGAGGTGTTAAAGAAAAAACACTTAGATTTAAGGAAATGTGAATATGAAAAATTAAATCCAAAATAAAATACCAACAAGTAAAAGATGATTATGAAAATTTAAGAAAGGGAACATACCTTTTGAATTTCTAGGAAGATTATTCGTATTGAGGAAAATTCTTCTTGAAGATCTTTAGATTCTGAAAATTTCATTACGAGAAAAAAAAATTGAAAATACGACAACAAAAATGTTTATTACGAAAAATATAACTATGAACAAATTTTAGTATGAAAATATTAATTACGAAAATTTAGAAAATTTTTACTACAAAAATTTAGAAAATCTTTATTATGAACATTTATAAAATCTTCATTACGAAAATTTAGAAAATCAACACTGCGAAAATTTAGAAAATATGCACTACAAAAATTTAGAAAATCATCATTACGAATAATTAGAAAATCTTCATTATGAAAATTTTGACTACGAAAAATTTTAGACTAAAATTTTTTTATAAATCTAACAAAAAATGTACTCCCCCTATGGAAAAGAGTTTGTTACTGTAAGAAGATAGGTTTCAACAAGAAGTTAATATGGAATATTACCTTACGGTTATCATTCTTAACTTCTGTTTAATGTATTAAAATCTATCTGAGGGTAGCGATTTTGTGAAAATATCAGCAAGTTGATCTTGTGTTTCGATAAATTGAAGAATGATATCCCCTTTTTGTGTGTGATCCCTAAGAAAGTGATGCCTAATATCTATGTGTTTTGAATGAGAGTGATGTGAAGTGTTTTTACTTAAGTTAATGGCACTAGTATTATCACACAAAATTTTTGTTTTGGTAAAACTCATACCATAGTCTGGGAGTGTGTGTTTAATCCACAACACTTGATCACAACAACTTTCAGCTGTTACATATTTATCTTCAGCAGTGGAAAGTGATGTTGAGTGTTTCTTTTTTCATGACCAGGAAACTAATGAATCTCCCAAGAAATGACAAGTTTTGGATGTTCTTTTTATATCCATTCTACATCCACCAAAGTCATCATCTGAAAAACTTTTTAAAACAAAATCATTTCCAGAAGTATAAAAGAGTCCAAGATCAATGGTTCCCTTTAAGTAGCAAAAAATCTTTTTCACTAGCTTTAAATGATATTCCTTAGGATTGGATTGATATCTTTCACATAAGAATACTGAAAATATTAATTTTGGTCGACTAGTTGTTAAGTAAAGTATACTTCCTATCATACCTCTATAAGATGTTTGATCTACTGGTTTCCTAGCTTCATCAAGATCAAGTGAATTTGAGGTACCAATGGGAGTACTTATACTCTTAGTGTTGTCATATCCATAGTTTTTAAGAATATCATTAATATAATTATGTTGGGATATATAGATTCCTTCTGGTTTTTGAGAAATTTGAAAACCAAGGAAAAATGTTAACTCACCCATCATACTCATTTCAAACTCAGATTTCATTAGATCCACAAAGGAATCAGTTAAAGATTATTGAGTTGAACCAAATATAATATCATCAACATAAATTTGAACAATCAAAACATTTTTCTTATCTTTATTTATAAAGAGGGTTAGATCAAAATTTCCCTTAACATAATTATTTTGAATCAAAAATCATGTAATTCTATCATACTAGGATCAAGGGGCTTTCTTAAGTCCATAAAAGGCTTTGGTAAGTTTAAAAACATGCTCGGGTTGTTTTGTATCTTCAAAACTAGGAGGTTGTTCAACAAAAACTTCCTATTGAACATAACCATTAAGGAAATCACATTTAACATCTATTTGGAAAAGTTTTAAATTGAAGAATGCTGCAAAGGCAGGTAGAATTTGAATAGATTCAAGTCTAACTTCTGGAGCATAGGTTTCTTCATAGTCTATTCCTTCTTGTTGATTATAGGCTTTAGCAACCAATCTAGCTTAATTTCTTACAATGACTCCATTTTCATCACACTTATTTCTGAAGGCCAATTTTACTCCAATAATAGAAGTTTCCTTAGGTCTTTCAACCAAGGTCTAGACTTTATTCCTTTCGAATTCATTTATCTCATCTTGTATAGCTTTTATCCAATCATCGTCACCTAAAGCTTCATTAGTGATTTTTGTCTCTAATTGGGAAAAAATGATAGATGTTCTACTTCATTCCTTAAGGAACTTCTAGCCCTTACAGGAGGATTTACATCACCAATGATACTATCACTGGGATTATTTATAAGAAACAACTTATTTGGGTTTTGTAAAACATGTTAATCAACATAGGGTAGGACTTCTTCGGAGGTAAATGTTTCAGAAATATCTTCTTGGACATTTTCCTTATCAAAAGGATCTTCTATCAAGGGTTGATAATCAGTTTTTGAAAACACATATGAAGATGTAGGTTGAAGTTGTTTAAAAACAAAAGGATCAGTTTCATAAAATTTCAAATGTACTATTTCTTCAACAGTACAAGTATTTTAATTGAAAACTCTATAAGCCTTAGAAGTTGTGGAGTAGCCTAAGAAAATTCCTTTATTAGATTTTGGTGTAAATTTGTGTAGATTATCTTTAGTATTCAGAATGAATACCTTGAAACCAAAAAACTTGAAGTAGGAAAGTCTAGGTTTTCTACCATTCCATAACTCATAAGGATTTTTATTGAGAAAAGGTCTAATCAAAACACAATTTATAGTATAACAAGAAGTACTTACAGCTTCATCCCAAAAATGATTGGCTATAGAATATTCACTCAACATGGTTCTTGTTATCTCTTGAAGAATTCTATTTCTTCTTTCAACAATGCCATTTTTTTTAGGTTTTCTGGGTGATGAGAAGTTATGAGTAATGCCTTTTCGACTACAAAAAGATTCAAAATCAGAATTTTGTAATTCTCCTCCATGATCACTCTGAATAGTTTATCAAAGGAATATTTTTCTCATTTTTAACTTGGGCTCTAAAATTTTTGAAATAAGAAAAAACTTCAGATTTCTTTACTAGAAAATAGACCCACATAATTCTAGTGCAATCATCAAATAAGACAAATACATAATATTTTCCTCTAATGCTTCTAGTTTGTGTTGGACCAAAAAGATCCATGTGCACTAACTATAATTCATCAGTGGTTGAGACTTCACCGACTGATTTAAAACTTGATTTATGCTGCTTTCCATAATGACAAGGATCACAAACTTTTGAGGAATCAAATCTAAGCTCTAGTATATCCTTAACTAGTATTTTCTTATAGAGTTTGAAAAGGTTCCTAAGGTTACAATGTCCTAACCTTCTAGGCCACAACCAAGAATGATCTTCCATTTCACTAAGACAAGGTAGATCTTGGCTCCTAAGGTCTTTTAAGTTTAGTGTGTATACATTCTCTTGGATATGGGTAGAAAGAATAAACTCTTCCTTGGAATTGTGTACTAAGAATTTGTCATTCCTAAAATTCACAAGGTAACCTTCATCACATAATTGACTTATGCTAATGAGGTTGTTCTTAAGACCTTTAACAAATACAACATTTGAAATCAAAGTTTTTTCAAGAAGAATGATGTTACCTATACCAATAATTTCTCCCTTAGCATTATCTCTGAAAGTTACTTTTCCTCCTTTTGTCTTGATAATATTCTCAAAGAATTTTTTATTACCAGTCATATATCGAAAACATCCACTATCTACATACCATGTATTGTTGTCGGTACCTTCTTTATTTTCCTAAAAATAAGAATGTTATACTTTTGGAATCCAAATTTTCTTGGATCCAAAAACTTCAGAAAGAAAAATATTAGGTATCCACATTTTCATAGAAAAATGATCTTTATGAAAACCTAAAAACTGGGTTTTGTTTAAGGAAAAAAAATTCCCAATGCCCACCACACTGAAACTTAGTGTAGAATGGAGCACTTTGAGGAACAAAATAATTGTAACTAAAAATAGGTTTTGAAATAGTATAACCAAAACCAGAACTATTCCTTAGAGGTCGAATTTGATAATACATCTTATCAAAGTTTTCCTTACCTAAGGTAAATTTTGACAAAAACTTCCTCAAGGAAAATATTTCTGAATTCAGTCTAATAACTAAGTTCTTATCTTCAAAAACATCAGTTTTAGCACTAGTGATAGGCTTGAAAACATTTTTCATAGAAATTACTTTTTCTAGATCCTTAGAAAGTTTATCCTTCTCAGAATTAACTTCCTCAAGGGTTTTTGAAATACTTTTAAAATTGAAAATTTTATTATCAAGATCTTTAGAAAGATATGATATTTCCTTGGTAAGAATAGTATTTCTAGAATATTCCTTATCAAGATTTTTCTTGAGTTTTGAATTCTTATTTTGATGGAGTTTAGAAAACCTAGAAACATCTTCATAGGTAGTTAAAGAATTATCTTCATCAGAAGAATATTCTTCATCTGAGGATTCTTAGTATTCACTATTAATTTTTAAAGATACATTGGTGATGGATTCAGCATTGTGTACCTTAGCCATTAAGCAACGATTTTTAATAGGTAGTCTGGCTATTAAACCAATATTATTCTGTCCAGAAGATTCGTAATCTGAGGATTCATCTGATGAGTCTCCACCACTGGAACTCCAGGTGTAATTAGCTTTTATAACTTTCTTTTCTTTATCCTTGTAGTACTTCTTTCTATTTATCTCAGAATGATTTTCCTTTCTTTCCTTTCTTTTAATCATAATACAATCTGGCCTTATATGCCCTGCTCTTTTGCATTCATAACAGGTGACTTATGAGTCTTTATTATCCTTTCTTTCTTTCTTCTTGTATCTAGATTGACGGTTCTTCTATCCAACAATATTTTTCATCCTTCAAGCAAGATTGGATAATTCATTTTTTGAATATTCACTTCCACTAGATTTGTATTGAATAACAATCTTCTTAGATTTAGATCTTGTAACTCTCTCTGGAGTCTTGGGTTTTATATGATTTGAATTTTTTGTAAAAGAAACACTTCTATTTTCATTCTTCTTCTTAATATTATCAGCATCTCTCTTCATTCTATTCTCATGTTGAAGAATAGTTCCAAAAAGTTCATTAAGAGAAATATGTGTAACTTTTCTATTCTCATCTATAGTTGTCCTCTTAGATTCCCACTCATTGGGCATGATATCTATGATTTTTTCCACAAGAGCTTCATCATCTAATAATTTCTCATCCATATATTGTAAACTATTAACAATAGTCAAAATCTATATTGTACCTTACATATAGGTTCTTCATAAGGAAAGAAAAAACCATGATACTCAGCTCTGAGCAGGGATCTTCTATTTTCAATAACTTTTGAAGTTCTAAAGTGTTTAAATTAAATCTTCTTCCAAATACAATTTTCTGTTTCACAAGATAAAATCTGGCTATATATATTTCTAGTCATAGAACAAAGCAAAGTATTCTGTACCTTATAATTCAGTTGATATTCATGCTTTTCTTGGTTGGTGAAAGTACTGACTTTCTTGTTAGGGATTTTATATCCTCCAGTAAGCATAACAAAATTATCTACTTCAGTATTGATAATAAATGTATTAATGTGATCTCTATAATATTCATAATCATTCCCATCACAAATAGGTGGTCTAGTAGGATTCAAGTTATCTATGGAACCAACATTGATTCTTGTCATCTTAAATAAAATCTTTCCACACAAACTTTTCAATAATAAAAGTTTCTAAACAAGGATAAAAATATCCTAAGCAAGGAAAATATAGAACAATGAAAAAAATGAGCAAGAAAACTTATATGTGAATATAAGTATTTTAGAGACCTCCTCTGATACTAATTATTAGGTTGGTATGGAGTATGATATTCTCCTATGATACCAACTGTAGGATCGATATGATACTGAATGTAGTATCTAATGATGTAGATTCTCAATATACAAGAGTGGGTGTGTGTAGAGACCCAAAGCTTGACGTACATAGAAATTACATTACTCTTGCGTAATATCTAATACATAACAAAAATAGACACCAAAGGACCATAATAGTTTAGTGTCTTTGGAAACTCGGAACATAATCTTCTAACCATGTTGAAAGATCTTCAAAATCTCCCATAAAGATCTTCGCCATTTTTTTTCTTACCTAAAACCTTTATTTAAATCCTGGGGAAAAGAAAACATATAAAGTGTGAGCTCAAATTCTTAGTAAGGGAAAACATAGAGAACATAAAACAAACCATAAACATTTGAAAGCAAAAACTTGAACATGAAATTTAAACATCAAAATCTTGAGAAAAGACATAAATCATGGAAGTACGTAAGGCATATATCACAATGGAACATCAACCATGATAAAATATAATGGGAATAAAACATGTAATTGTGGCAACCATTCATCACATGTTATGATTTCCATAGTAGCCAAGGCATTGCTGCCAAGACCATCTTGGTGGACAAAGTCCCTTTCTGAATCGAGTTCACTCCTCATTTCAGTCATGTAACACTGAACTGGATTAACCTTCTATTCCAGCCATGTCTATCTCATGAGATATAAATCTTTACCCAATGAATTGGAGGTAAATATAGGTTCCACCCATCTCATAATGAAATCATTCTTACTTGTGCCACAAAACAAACTTAAAACATTCATCATAACCCAATGAATAAAATGGGTTTCATAAACATCATCCCATCATCACAGAATCCATATAAAACAAATGGATATTTCATCATAAGAAAGGTGAAACCATTTAAATCATAGAGAAATTATACTTGAAACATACACATATGAAATAAAGTCATCTTATATGTAAAATGGTTTTGATAAATCACTTGAAATGAATTCTTGAGGAAAATATCCTTTCTTCTTCAAAATCATTTTCTTTTCACAAAATGCAACACAATTTTAAAATAAAAGGATTTTATTGAAAATAACCACGAAAACTTGTAGAGGAAGCTTCTTGAAAATTAGGCAATATTAAACCGTAAAAATTTGTTCACGCTGTATAAGTTAAAAAAGACATTCTCCTTGTACTTTTGTCGGAAAAGTCAAAAAGTTCCTCGTATTGTAAACTAAAGAAAGATTCCTTCCATAACACAAAGTAAAATTCAAAGCGGGGTAAACAAGACATTAAACATACATGGAAAAATATTAAACACTTTATTAAAAACATTTATGGGCATGGATGAAAAATATAACCCCAGTAAATACTTACATATAAGCAATCTCGGATAAAAATGAGATTTTAAAATTATCCCTTACCTTAGGTCTGATATGCTTCGTACGTATCTGAACCTTCTGTATAATGATTTTAATAATTTCATTGACTTATTACAGAATCATATTCATTGTTATGATATCATACATGGTTCACTTATGACTTTATATTACCCATTCTTTTGTAAATTCCATGTTAAAGAGCGTTTTGGGTAAAATCGTTTCATTTGTCGTCCGTGTTTTGAATTGTAATTATTCATATGATTACATAGATCATGATTAATTAATTCCAGAATATAAAACATTATTTATATATAATATTTATTTAGAATATACATATATATTATAGATCGATAAATGGAAATAAATACACCGTTCATGGAGACGGTAGGTCGTACGTACGCATGAATGTTGTTTTCGTTTTCTTATTGAATTGAATGGAATTAAGTAGATGACATACATATATATACATAAATCCAGTAGCATTATTATGTCATATATTTCATGATTACTTATTATATATACTTTATAATCATTATTGAATTGTTAACATGGAAAATGAATCTCATCGCGTCGTGGAGACGGTAATCCGTACGTACACACGAGCGATGATATCGTTCCCATATTTATTGAATGGAATTGGAGTGAATGATATAATATCTTAGAATTAGTATGATGTTATAATAATCATATGTAGTTATTCTTTACACCATTATACCCATCCAAGTAAGGTGGTGGTGGGAAAATAGATTACACCACGGCGTGGAGACGGTATTCCGTACGTACGCACGCGCGGTGATTTCGTTTTCCTTGGGATGGATAGAAAGTGAAATGAGGTTGTTTCATATTTATAATAACATATCAGTATATTATGGATACTGATGTTATTACATCATAATGAAACCACTAAATAATAGAATGTATAAGAAGAAATAAACTTGAATGAATCGGTAGAAGGTATTATCTCTTTCTCAAAGTGCCTCCTTTGAACTTCCTCTTTGGGCACTAGAGTTGGTCTTTTGAGAAGACAAGTACCTCTATAAGGTTTATAATGAAGTGAGGAAGTGAAATGGTCAGAGGTTGGCCAAGATTAAAGGCTCAAAATGGTGTGAGGAGGAGAGGGAGGAGGTTCCCTTTTATAAGGGAGGAGAGGGGCACCTTTGGAATTATAAGAAATATTAATTTATAATAAAATCCAAACCCACTTAAAAACCTCCAAAATAAATCAAATCAGAATATTAGATGAGATAGGGTTGTAATCTCATCAACCAATAAAATTTAGATAAGTTTTGATCTTATTTTAAACCTTATCATTTTGATTTATCCTTATTTAATCTATTTAATTTTATTTGTGGTAATAAAATTATAAATTTTAAATGGTTATAAATAATCACTTATGTGTTGTTAATTTTCCATAATTGGATAATTTATGACATTTTAGACTATATAAATTTTAATTTATAATTTTTAAATATTTATTTTATTTTTAAACAATTTTATAATATGTAATTTTTATAAAATAACAATAGTGTCAATTTTGACACTATTCATTTGATTGAATTTAAATAAAATATATATAGAATATATGTTCGAACTAAAAGATTTAATATATTAATAACATGTCATATTTGTCTATAAAATTAGTGGAGCTCATTAAATAGTTCATATAATATTTATTTTAATACTTTTAAAATAATTTATTTGATATTTGAATCAATAAAATAATTTCAACATCACTATTGTGTCATAATTAATGATAATTATTTAATTCCTAAAAATTATAAATAAATTCATATGATGTAGATAATTTTATTATATTTCTGGGGACTATTTATATATGAATGTTTATGATGTTTATCACCAGATTAAAATTATTACACTTATAAGATTTAAGAAAGTGACATGTTGTCACTTTCTTTGGTTTTAATAATAATTATATTATTTCATGGTCAAAAGTCCATGAAATGGATCTAGTCTGACCCATAGGTGATATGGATCGAATTTTATTTATCCAATAGGATTTTAGAAAGTGTTAGGGTAATTTTATAATCTTATTTTTACCCTTAATTACCAGATTTACCTTTAACTGTAGTAAATAAAAATTACCGTAGTTACTATTCATAATATCAAAAAAATAAAAGTAACCAATTAACATAATTTGGACCCGCTGAATTCAAATATGGAATCCATTTTTCAAAATTTAAAACACATAAGTTTTAGTAATTAATTTAAAATTAATCCTGTTGTTAAGAAAACGGGTTTTAAAAGTTAAAATATTGGAAAAGATTGAAATGATTTTACCTATGAATTCAATGTAAAATAAATGTTAATGACATAAATTATATTAAATGGTAAAAATATATTCTATTTATACTTTAAAACCATTCAATTTTATAATTTAACCATATAAATTATTACGATGAAAAAAGTTGTTTTGAATTAAAATATAGCGTGTTTTTACTATTCATTAAAATATGAAAGTTATCAGAATAATATGAAAAATTTATCCAAAGTAAATTTTAATATCCTGATTCCAAAGAAGAATTTTATTTTTACAAATTGAACTTATAAATATGTCAAAAACTAGATTTAAAGTGGGTGCGCCATCAAAAGGCGGCAAAACTGCATTTTTTTGAAATTACTTATTCTACCTGAAAATTTTATTTTGTTCTTATACCATCTTCTAGAAAACGTGTAGGATGAATAATAATGTTATAAAATTCAAAATTTAGTTAATTCTATTCATAACGACTAGTTCATAATAATATTATAATAGTATATCTTTGTTTAGTGAAACCCGGTATTGCGTACAACACGCGCTATCGAGGAATGTTGTGATTGCGTGTAATGCAAGCCAAGTTAGGGTTGTGTGTAGTGAAAGACTCCTTTGTTTTTGCGTATAACAAAATCCAACCATATTTCATTTATACATTTAATATATATATATATACACACTCAGTGTTGCATAGAATAAATACTATCAAACAAATTTGAAATTGTTTGTAACACGATCCAAGATTAGTGTTGTGTATACTGCAAGCTAATACGGTGTTGCATATAGCGCAAGATAATCTTGGTGTAGAGTACAACAGAAGATATGAAAGAAATTAAAAATAATATATCTTATAAAATCTCAGGTTGTTATAGGGTGAATTGTATACTTTAAAAAAAATCCTTTGAAACTTTTATAAATGGTAATTTTTAACAAATTTAAACAAGGTAAATTCACAAAACCTATTATTTCTACTAACTTTCTTGATTCTGGAAATGTGATTCTGAGAATGTAGTTCCGGAAATGTGGTTCTGGAAATGAAACTCAAAAAAAATTTACAAAGATAAATATTCTACCTTAAAGCATATAGAATCTTACTAAATCAGAGTGTAAAAGTATAGTGAAGTATAAGATAGTTATACATTCCTCAACAAACAAAATGTAGTGGAAAACTTGAAATAATACAAGTAACAAGTAGTAAATACTTTAACACAAAGAGAAGGGTATCTAATAACCTTGGATAAAGGTATCTGAATTTATCCTTTCAAGAAATTCTATCTTACCAATACAAGGGTAAGCCCTCGATACGAAGATCAAAACCTGTCTTGCTATCCCCGCAAGACCTAAACTTCAAGGTAGTTGGCACCCTTGTCTTCTTATCCCCGGAAGCCCTCGAATGTACTCAGTAACATTCAAAGTTGCATGAAGAAATTCTGAACAAGATGTTAAGTATGCACAAAGCATGAAAGTCTCTCTCTAGAAATCACTTCAACAGCATGTAATCTCTAGAGTCGTAGAACAGTTGTGAGATCATTCAAATGAGCTCCTATTTATAGGAACATCTTCAATGGTTGGATCCCTCCTCCAATGGTCATATTTTTCCTTAAATTTTGGAGGGACCTGTACATGTGTCACTCAAACAATGGTTATTTAGTAACTGAATGCATGACATCATTTTATAACTCAAACAAGAATAAGAAAAACATGGTTGCTCAACCCAACCTATTTTTCAGAGTGTAATAAAAGTTTGGTGTCTAACCAAAAAACCATTCGGTGTCTATAATACATGGATATTCAGAATTTGTATTTAAAAGAGTTCAGAACCTGAATTATATAGAATTATAGAGTCTGAATTTCAAGGAAATTTGGAGTCTGAATTCATAATAATTCAGAGTTTGAACTCAGAAAATTTGGAGTCTGAATTTAGAGGAATTTGGAGTTTGAACTTAGAAAGTTCGAAGTCTGAATTCAGAGAATTTGGAGTCTAAACTCAGAAAGTTCGAAACCTGAATTCAGAGAATTCAGAGTCTGAACTCAGAAAGTTCAGAACCTGAATTCAGAGAATTCAGATTCTGGACTCAGAAAGTTTGGAGTCTGAATTCAGAGAATTCAGAATCTGAATTCGGATCCTGAAAGCATAATTCTTTATATCTAAGTATATATAAGATTCTAAGGTTTTAGATATGAAACTGAATTTTATACTTAGACATAAAATGAACTAGATTGAGATATGAACAATAAAAAACATAGGTAGGATAAATTTTCCTTGGGGAAGAAAAATTTTCCTTATCAAGTAAAACATAAGGTAAATGAAATTTGTCTTAAGATAAGGTTTTTGTGATTTTCAAAACATGAAGGAATGGAAAAGTCATAAGGAAACATTATTGACTAAACATTAACCGTCTTCAATATTTCTTTGACCATTTATGGACCTAGGAGTTTTTTCTCCCCAAAATTTATCCCAACATTTCGGTGTTCTACACCTCTTCCCATACAGGGCTTCATAAGGAGCCATTTGGATACTTTAGTGGAAACTGTTATTTTAAGAGAACTCAAATAGAAGTAGATGTTGATCCCATCCTCTTTTGAAGTCCATTTAGCATACTCTCAACATGTCCTATAGTGTTTGGATATTCCTATCAGATTGGCCATTATTTTGAGGATGATAAGTCGTACTAAAGTTTAGCTTAATATTTAGAGCATGTTGAAGATGCTTCCAAAACTTAGAGTTGAATCTTGGATCTCAATTGGATATAATATATAATGTTACTCCATTCAGCCTTACCACTTCTCTGATATATATCTATCACAGTTGATCTGATGATAAATCCTCTCGAATTACAATGAATTGTGCATTCTTTTTAAGATGATCCACAACAAATCAGATAGTATCGTTTCTTTTGGATGTCTTCAGAAGTCCAGTGGAAAAGTCCATGGTGATGTTTTCTCATTTCCATGTTAGTATGGGTAATGGTTGCATCATCCCCTTATACTTCTTCCACTCAGCCTTCACTTACTGACATACCAGGAACTTCGATGTATACTCAATGATCTCCCTCGTCATTTTAACCCACCAATAATTATCTCAGAGATCTCGATACATTTTTTTGTTTCTTGGGTGAATGGAGAAATTCAAACTTTGTGAATCATCCAAAAGTTCTTTCTTTAACTCCAGATTTGATGGAACACATAGTCTTGACCCAAATCTCACAATTCCTTCTTCTTTAACATTGAACTCCAAGGATTTCCCCTTTTTGATAGTTTCCACTTTCTTCTAAATTCCCACATCATCCTTTTGAGCATCCTTTAGCCTTTCCAAAATATACGGTTGAGTAATCATTTGTGAAAGGATTGATGATATTCCCTTCTTTATGATTCCTATATCCATATTCATCAAATCTAAGAAGATTGGATCCTTTTCAATTCTCATCAATGATAGAATTGTTGGGTCCTATCTACGTAAGGGATCTTCCACAATTTTCACTTTCCTAGGGTTGTAATGGATTGAGTAGTCATAGTATTTCATCATCTCTATACATCTTCGTTGGTGCATATTCAACTCTTTCTATGTGAATATATACTTGAGGCTTTCTTGATCTGTATAAATTTCACACATCTCCCCAAATAGGTAATGCCACCAAATTTTCAAAGTGAATATTACTGCAGCCAACTCCAGATCATGTGTTGTATAGTTTTTCTCATGAATTTTCAATTTCCTTGAAGCATAAGCAAGGAATTTTTCAATTTTTATCAACACACAACCTAGGCCCTTCTTAGAAGCATCACTGAATACCAAAAAAAGTTCTCCACTTGTGGGTATTGTGAGCATGGGTGTAGTTATAAGCCTCATTTTTAACTCCATGAAGCTCTCTTCACATTCATCACTCCAAGAAAAATTTACTCCCTTTCTAGTTAGCTTGGTAAGAGGGTTGGGAAACCATGAGAAATTTCTCACAAATCTATGATAATATCCAACTAACCCAAGGAAGCTACAGATATATGTTATCGATGTTATCCTCAGCCATCCCTAAATTTTATCTATCTTAGATGGATCCACTGATATCCCATTTCTTATGATGATATGACCCAAGAATGAGACCTCCTTCAACCAGAACTCACACTTGTTGTACTTTTCATAGAGCTTCTCCTTTCACAAGGTCTCTAGTATAGTTCTTAGATGCTCCTCATGCTCCTCCATGGTTTTGGAGTATATTATAATATTGTCTATAAAGACTACCAAAAAAATTTCAAGGTAATCTCTAAATACTCTATTCATCAAGTCCATGAATATTTTTGAAGCATTAGTGAGTCTAAAAGGAATTACTATGAATTCATAGTGCCTGTATCTTGTACAAAAAGTAGTCTTTGGGATATCCCCCTTCTTCACCCTTACTTGGTAATATCTTGACTACATATAAACCTTGGAGAAGTATTATCCTCCATGTAGCTGATTTAATACATCATCAATTCATGGTAGAGGATACTTTTTCTTTATCATGATTTTTTTGAGCTCACTATAATCAATGCAAAGACTCATTGACCCGTCATTCTTCTTGAATAAGAGGACCGATGTACCCCATGGTGAAACACTTGGGCGTATAAACTTTTATCCATATTATCTTATAGTTTTGTATTCATCTCCTCAAGATCCACAACAACCATTCTATATGAATTCTTGTATATTGGCAATTCCCCAGGTATAAGATCAATTGAGAATTCAAAATCTATTCTTGGAGGAAGACTAGGAAATTCCTTGGGAAACACTTCAGAAAATTACCTCACAATAGGGATGTCTTCAAAGATGGATGCTTTCCTAGACTCAATCATCAGAGCAAGATATGCGTTCTCATAGGGAAGTAATATTCATGCTTGAGATGATGGTGCCCAAGAATATTCATCTTCCTCCTTTCACTTGTACAGAATCAGGGGTTAATTCGCCATATGGAGAGTGATTTCCCTCTCAAGGAAATTTATGTTGGCTCTATATAAGGAAAGCCAATCTATGCTAAGAATTGCATCAAATTCTACTAGAGGGAGTATGACGAGGTTCACTGAGAAGTTCAATCCATAAATCATGATAGGGGAGGAGTTATATTCATGGGATGCAATGATTTCCCCATTTTCTTTTCTCACCAACATCTTTAATTCCATTATTTTTGGTGGTGTTGGGATTGTTCTACTAAACATTCAGGATATAAAATAATGTGTAGAACCATAATTAAAAAGTATGTGTACTATTCTTGAATGAATAACTAGTGTACTTGTCACCACTTCTTTGTTGGGGTTCACTTTGGTGGTAGTTATGGGAAAAGCTCACCCTTGCTACCTTGAAGGTTGTTTGTTGCCTATAAAAACTCTTGTCTTAGGGAACTGGTATGAAAAGTGACCTAGTTCTTTGTAGTCAAAGAAATGAACAATTCATTGAGGGCCAAACGTAGTGTCCCTAACTTTTTTTACAACCGCATATTTTTCTTGTCCATAGTTAATGGCCAGGTGACCTTATCTTCTACACCTAAATAATTTCCTCATCCCCTTCAATAAATTTCCAGGGTTCTTATTTCCACACCTTTAGCAAGTGGGGTGCTAGATTTTCTTAACACTATTGGATTTACCCATCGAACCGCCAAAATTAATGTCCACCTTATGCGTATTATCCCCATAATACCCCTGAGATTTTTTGATCTCTATTTAAACTTTGAGGGAGAATCAGATAATTTACTCATAGCTATCAACGTCATGGATCGCTAGAGCTTTATGTAGGCTAGGTTTTATCCCACCAAAGAAGTGTTCAACCTTTCAGTTGGGGGTAATGACAAATCTGGAGGCATATCATGAAAGACTTTTTAAGTTTTCCTCATACTCTCTAATGGATTCATCATCTTTTTTCTTGAGGGCAAGGAAGTCCCTTTTTATTTTAAATAGGAGGGTGCGAGGAAAATATTTGTCGAAAAAACATTTTCTAGAAATCCTTCCATTCCAACACCTCGATCTCCCCCTCAGGCTTCATATTTTTTATCAAGGTACACCATCGATCATCTTCACCCTATATATGATAAGAATCTAGAATTACCTTATCTTGTTCAAAACATTGAAGGAGGGAGAATATCTTCTCAATGGATTTGATCCATTGTTCAGCGATTGAGGGATTGAATGATCCATTAAAAGTAGAAGGCCTTTGTCTCATGAATCTCTCGATTGCGAATTGTTCTTTCTTAGGGGGGGGGTTGAATATTCCTCTTGACACATGTTTCTATTCAAAACATGAGTTAACATAGAGAGTATTGTGACAAAGTTTTTGATTCTCGCTCCCATCAGATGAGGCCATAGCTTCCTCAGTCTAAGTAAATTAGATTTTTTTTAAGCCCTATATTTATACTAATCATGAGATCACTGATCAACAGATATATTAGCAATGGTAACAATTTTTAATGGTATTTTAAAATCCAAAAACATAAAACCAAGGAAGTATATATTTTATATAAACATTTTACATAATAAGACATTTAATTAGATCAATAGTAATTTTCATTAATAAAGGTTTGGGTTGTTACAATAATGCCCATGTCAGTGTTTTATTCTTCTCTCCTATGATCATATATCATCATATGTGAATAAACTTTCTTAGGTTTATTTCATCACTTTCATTGATCGCGTTCCAAAGTTTAATATCATGTCATTAATATTCTAAGATCTTATTGAGTTATAAATTATATTCCAGATAACTAATCAAATAATTGGATGTTAGAAAATAATAAACCTGAAAAACGATCTGTTAACTTTTATTTGAAATAGAATTCTCATAATTAGAGAGTTTTAACACTATTTTATTCTTATATGAATTAGATTCAAAATACATCGAATGTGAATGTTAAGATAAATGAGATATTTTAAAATAATTAAAAAAATTAAAAAATAATCCCACTAACTTTTAATAATTTTATAATTAAAAACTATAAAAAACAGAGTATAAAATAAATAATATGTAAATTGTTAATTTATAATTATTTCTATGATATTTTTATAATAAATGTTTTACAACATTTTCATTATAATATATATTTATTTTAAAATGAAATGGAACAATTAAAAAAGATTAATTAAGCTTCCAATTAACTAAAATATCAATAAAAAATATCATACTAGAGAATGTAAATTTTAGAAAAATAAATAAAGTGATGATTTGATCGTATTTTCTGATTGATCGAGAGACATTAGACTTATAGTGTGTTAACTTAAAATGCTATCAAAGTGAACGGTTAGTATACTGATATTGTGAATAAATTTTTCATTTGGTCACTTACTTGTGGTATGTTTTCCATAGGTTCTTAGAGTAACTTAAAATATCCTCATGGTTACATGAAATTATAACTCATGGTAACTTCAAAAAATAACACACAGTAATTTAAAATTATAAATCATGTTTACATAAAAACTAATTCATGTAGTCACTTGAAAAAATACCTGAATTTTGGTCACTTGGAAATTACTTCATGGTAGATTGAAAATACCTTCATGATAGCTTCACCGTAACAAATGGTATGTTCAAATAATTTCTTCATGGTCACTTTTTAATGTGCCTCATAGTAGGTTGGTAATTAGCTTTTAAGTAACTATGGATTTATGATAACTATGAAAATAACATCATGGTGTCTTTAAATAATACTTTGTGATATGTTGAAATAATACCTCATGGTATGTTTATATACCCACTTGTGGTCACTTACCTTAACAATAACTTTGTAAAACCTCATAGTAGGTTGAAGAAGAGCTCTGCATCCCATTATTGTTGTGTTTGGCTGGCTAGTGTGTTGTCAAACTATTTTCATCGAAGCTCATGCACAACTAGGCGATGCATCCATGGAACCATAGGAGAGGATGAAGATCACCTACTAAGATGAATGAATATTGATTTGATCTTACATGGATTCATTTGATATCATCCTACCATGCATGATGAATCCAGATTAGACTACCACTATGAAGACAATGAACCAGGTAAGGTGTTCCACCAAAGTCAGTTAAGGTGCGCTGATGTAAGTATATAGACCTTTTTGATAGTTTCTAGGCCAGTGTCCCTCGAATGGATGTTATAGAATTGTTATTGTGGAACCGAAACTAGGGGCATGGTCATGATTTACTAATTTTGGTCAAGTTGAAGATGATTATTGATGATAATGTTAAAACTTAAAGGTTGGTGTGTGAGTGATGATGAACCAGAGAGGTGTATGTGTGCACGTGATGGAATTTCTATGTGGATGAGAGAAGATGAAAATTTCTTATAGTATAAATAGATATATATATATATATACATATTTCAATATATATATATATATACATATATTTATATATATATATATTAAAAATATATAATATAATATATGTATTTTAAAATTATAAAACTAATTAAAAAAAATAAAAATCATATGATTAACAAAAATATTAAATGATATATTTTATATAGGATGTGAGATATTAATACTATAATTTTATTAACATAATTAGAAAACTTAAATTGTAATAAAATATTAATAAAATATTCAATAATATGATTTCATTATATAAAACAATAATACTTAAACAAAAAATGATGTGTGTGAAAACATTTTTTAATAAATTCACATATATAGATTAAAATTATGAAAAAATAAATGTTTAGTTATTTTAAATTTAAATAATAAAATTATGAATAATAAAAAAATATTAAAAATTAAATAATTTTCAAAAGGGATGTTTAAATGAAGGGATTATAATTTAAAAAACAATAAAAAAAATTAATACATGAACTCTCAGTGCAAACATGGTTAGAACATTGTGATCTAACAAGCATATTTATTTATTGTATCTACTTTCCTCAAACAAAAACATGGGTATGATAGAATATATTTAGGGTACATGGTGAGACCCTATTGATTCATATGCTTATTCCCTATAGAGGAACCCTAATGTAAGTGAAAATCATATGTTTTCCTTCCATGTTAGAGCATGATGTATAGTTGATCAAGCAAGAGTGGCGTGAGTATATTGGAGATATGGGTTTATTTGAGGCATGGTGATGGAAGTAAGGATCTTTTTTATTTTTATTATATTCTTCTTTTATGTGATATTCTCCTAGTGGGTGATCAATTTTATGGTTTTATGCTTTTATATTTATTTGATATTGTATATTGGGTTATTGATTATACGTACTTTGATTATGGTTGTGGATGTTGTTTGTTTATTTCTAGTGTTTTATCACTCTTATTAAAGGGAATAGTCTCCCTAATGAATTATTTCATCCCTTGCATATAGTTGATAGCCTCTTGAATATTGGTAAGCATACCTAATGTCATGTAGTGTACCAGGTCGGGACAATGTGGGGTGGTATTCGGGTCAAGGCATAATAAAGTGGGATTGGAGCATTTTGTTTATTTTACTATTTGGGGAGATAGTATATGGGTGAATAGGAATGTGTTACAGCTTTTGATGGACCTTAGCGTGGTCCATAATAAAAAAATTCTCTAGTGGGATTTCTGGGTTACCAGGGTGATGAGATTATTGTTTTGGTTTTCATTGTTATGATTTATATGTTTATTTAAATACGATGTGCATATTTGAAATCACTATTTTATAGTTTTGGCTATTGGATCATTTAAAATAGGAAATTTAGTCATATGTGTGATTTTTTGTGATCATTTTATTGATGATAGAAGTTCAATTGTTTAAAGCGTCCATAATAACTTATATGGAATTTTTCTCTATAAATTATTGGTGATATTCTACTCAACTTGATTATGGGTTTTCTAATGATTGGTCATATGGATCCTATGATGGTTTATTTAATATGATGAATGCACAGTCCCATAGGGGATTTATTATGAAAACCTTTATCTTTATTGCACATTAATTCATGATTTATTACATAATAATACACATAATACAATACAGAAGATCGATAAGTCTAGTGTATTTGAGTAATTCGGTGCATTACATAACATCTTAAAAATTGGTGTTACGTAAGCATTATTTAAAACTTCCTTATCATGCTCATGATTTTCTATCATTGTAAAAACTACATGGGATAACCTAGGGACATACATAAGAAAGGGGTAAAGCCCAGTAAGGGAATAAAAAAGGCATAACATAAAGAAATAATTACATGTCAGATGATAGGATTTAAAATGGGACATAAAAGAGGTAAGAATCATAATTATAAACAATGATTCATGGTATAACATGATAACATAAATTCAATATGGGAATGTGGTAAAAACATTAAACAACACATCATAAACATAGGTAAAATCTAACCAAAAAGACATCATAACATGGTGGAAAATGACTCATAATGGATTAAGTTGACTCTGTAACCCCATAAATGATGTCTCATGATACTAAAAAATTAACCAATACATTAGATAACTATATAATTCTTTGTGCACCCATTGTTTTCATATCACATACATACATAAAGGTTCCATATAGATCATTCAACATGGGATCGTGTTTCATCACATTTAATTCCATGATTAAAGAGTGTGGAATAAATACATTTAATTCCACAATAAAATAATTATAGGTATGTATAGGTTAATCCCTTGAGTGAAAATTTTTATGGTATTCACAATACAAAGGTTTAGCATGGAAAAATAATAGTGAAATTTCGGTAGGATAACGATAGTGCTTAAATATTCATAAATGGTTTAATGAGAGTGAAATGTGTCTCTCGTAATTTTGAAATAAAATGGAAAATAATAGGGTTATATAAAAACATATATCAACATTAATATTTGGAAATAAAAGGAATAAAATGAATAATAGGATTTAATAGTGGAGAAGGAAGGGATCCCTTACTAAATTTCAGCATAGTAACAACTTAGGTAAGTTTTATAATGAGTGGGGATAAATTATCTATCATTATTATGATATTAGCGGGAAACTAGAAGTATCTTTATAAAATTTTTAAGACATAACAAATTGAGATTCAAAAATTTAAATACAAAGAAGGTGCTTTATGGAAAAGTAGATAGAGATATCCCTTGCCTTGAGAGGGTGGTTCCAAAATCTTAGGAGGAGATTATTGATAGATTGGTGTTACCTTGTTAGGACTATAGAGAGGGTAGGGAAGAGTAAGGATGTGATACAATGTTTTTTTAGTGAAGAGGAATGAGGTCTTGGTGGGTTTATATAGGAAGAGAGAGGGGGTTTTTTATTATTTCCCAAAATTAGCTTTCAGACTCTATATAATAATGTATTTAAAAACAAAATCATTATCATGATTTTTGAACAATTTTTCTTAAAAATAGAAGGTTTTTTCAATATTTTATAAGTCCAGGGTCTAAAGTAATTAAAATATTTTCCTTGGTTATGAGTAAGTGAGTCATGCTTATAAATAATTGATTTTAAATCCTTGAAATGTAATATAGGTTTTAGAGGATTCATAAAGGCTTTATAAAATTAAAAAAATAACATAAAAACGAATTATTTTAAAAGGGATACATATATTTGGTCATGGATACACTTTATATAATTTATAACATCACCTTTGGGTAATTATGATGTCATAATACACATAGTATATTTATACCATAATTAATTTTTACACAAAAATTAAATAGTGTCATAAAATTATGAAAAATTAATTATTAGATAATATTGAAATGATGATTCCAAAAATAATATCTATTTTCTCAAAATAATTTTATAAATATGTGAATTTTTACTTTTAAAACAATAATCGATAGTTATTTAGAAATTCTAGGTTTTTTATAATAACAGTTTTTGAACCCTTATAAAAATTATATTTGACTTAATAAAGATTATTTAATCACATATATTTAATAAAAATTATTTAAAAGTAATATTTTATTAAAATATAATTTACATAAAAATCATTAATTCATAAAAAGAAATGTCTTAATTGAAATTACATATTACCCAAAAATACAATTTGTGTTTTATCGTATCAAAATCAAAATAATTTATAACATAAAAACAATAAGAAGTAAATATAACCATTATTATATTGAAAATAAAATATATATATATTCATATTATTAGGTTCTTGATACATATACAATTATTACATCGGAAAACACCCTAATGGTAAGGTTCACAATGATGATATTTTCATCGGGTGGTTCGGCGTGCATGGTTTGAGTTATGATCTCGATGAGCTTGAACTCCTCCCATAAATAGTTTTGATTTTACTTTAGTTGTTAGATATTGAATTGTGATTGGTCAAGGTAAACAACCAGTGATGATATCTCCCTCATAATTTTTGATAAATGGTCTATATATGGTATGATCCTATTGGTCGAGGCCATCACTTCCTTTGCCTGTTTCAATTGGATTAATTTAAACCCTATATTTATACTAATCATATAATCACTGTTCAATTGCTATATTATCAAAAATTATGATTCTTAATGGTATTTTTAATATGATAGGATAATAAAACTAAATAAGTTCATGTCTTTTATATACCCATAATACATGATATTGAATTTAATTCAATAACAAAGAGAATTTTATTTATAATATTTTGGATCATTACATGTATGGGAACCCTTGATGAATTGGTTTGGGAATCTAATGTCATGGTGATGCCTTAATGAGGGTGGTATATACCTAATAGATTAGTTAGACTACGTAATAGATTCCTTAAGGATGTGGATACCCTGAGGGGTTTGAGGAAGGCATGTGGATACCTTGGATTTGTAATTCTAAGCACATAAAGTTATTTTAGTATCGAGTTTAGGTTTAGAAGGTGGAATTGGTGGGATTCCTAGAATTTTTAGAGGGAAATTCTAGATGGATTACCATCCCTATTGTATTTGGATATGGATTTTGGTAGGTTCATGAGTGGAAATACTAAGTGGATAGATCTAGTATAAATAGAGTGTGGGTGGACACTTTGTAGTTTTGGATTAGGGTCGTGTGGTGGGTGATCATACAGATTGGATTTGGAATGAGTGATATGCATCATGTTTTAGGGATAGAGCACTGAGGGTGATTTTGGTTATATGGGAAAAACATGCAGGGAGGTATGGTTAACTGGTAAGGTGTATAAGCCTAGGTTTAGTAGGAAATAACTCATGGGCATGTGATTTAGGTTATGTGATTAGGTGATACAAGATATTATAATCATTGGGTTTGGAAGAGATCGAGGTAGATTTTGGGTAATAACCCATGATATAGTTCTTAGAGAATCAATATTCATTAAGAAAGAGAGTGGTGGTCAACAATTATTTTCAAGAAAAAATCCTTGATGTCTGAGGGTGAGTATGAAATGGTTACTAATAATAAATGGTTGATTCATGGATCAGTGGAATGGGGTGTGTGAGGGTCTGTTGAGAATTCATTTGGTTTTGGACGAATTCCAATGACGTATCATTGATGGATTAAGGTATTGTGGTCTGTTAAATCCAAGATTATAAACCAATAGGGGTTGTTAGGGATGGTAGGAGCATAGATATAGAGGATTTCCATGTGTGTGATGTGGGATCTATTTAGTTTGGTGTTCAGGGTGCAGGTGTAAGGGAATAAAAATAGTGGATATTTCACCGTGGGATGTTGGAGGGTGTAACCCTCAATGCATGTGAATTTCAGTGGATGTTGAGGATGATTCTCATGGTGATCTTGAAGTAGGTAGTTATTGTAATTTGATATTATCCCTTTTATATGAGTAGGATAGCCACATCCACTCATCATGATTGGTGATGGAGTAGTTATGGTCCTAAATATTGGTGTTAAATGGGAAATTATAATTATACTCCTATGGTGGGTAACATTAAATCGGTCAAAGGTAAAATGAACCTCATGTCAAAGGGCCATGGTTGTGGTGAGACCGGTCAATGGACTGTTGATGTGGCACCAGGATATCAATTATCTAGTTCCTTATGAAATAACAGATTTATAATTTTTAAGTGGTGTTATATGGAATATATTTATCGATGTAGAGATCAAGATGTAGTTGGTGTGATCCAAGAGTGAGTTAAATATAATGTGTGTGGGTGCTTGAGGTGGGGCATGGAAGATAGTTTGGTTGGTAAGTGATCCAACCATGGAATCGCATTAAGAGTAAAATTTAGGATTTAGGGTGGGTTATTAGATAGTCCTATGATTCATTTGGAAGTTAAGGATTCAATAATATGTGAGGTGATGTGTGACATGTCGGTGTGTGAGGCTAAGTAATTTTAGTAAATGTTAGCTAGAGGAGGACTGACTGGTACTATTGGTCATAATTGTATGTAGTGATGTGGAAACCACGTCAAGAGCATCATATTAGATACAATGGGTGTGTTTCAAGTATCAGACTAATATTTTTGGGGTAAAATTTAGTGGATCTAGGTTTTGTGTTTGGAATTGTGAAATAATAGTGTGTTGGGTATTTAGAGGTGGAACACGGTCAATTGGTGGTGAATTTATAATTAAGGTGGGTTGTGTTTTTTTTCTTGAGGGTGACTATGAATTAGAAAGGATAAGAATCCCTATATAGGGGATTTTGAAATGAATTATGGATTTATGGGTCATTAGTTTTCTAATGGAATTTAATTTTTTGTCCCAAAGCAGGTGATGTTTCATGAATTAGGACTCAAATAAAAAATAAGAGAGTTTTAACATATTTTTGAGATGGTTTGGGACATATAAAGAGGCATGGGAGGTGTTTTGGGTTCTTGGGTGGATGATGGAGCAGGTTTAGGTGACCCTTAGTTGAAATTTCAGCTACAGCAAGCCATTACTACATGTAAACTGAGTTCCACTATGTAATGATTTGAGATCAGTGAGGCCAAGATGCAATGATGGAATCCTATTTTATGGGGCTCTTGTGGGGTGGTTGTCTCACGGGATGACCCTTATGGTCCACATCAGAGAGTGGTGAAGTGGTGTGGTTAAAAGGATGAGAAATTTCCTCCTCATCAAGGAGCCTAACTATGGTGGTGTTTGTGAGGAAGATACCATGTTGAAATGGTGGGTTGCATTATGGGAAGTGACCAAGAGGCAGTGTAGTTGTGCACTGCTATAAGGAGAATTTCACCGTATATGAGGGTGTTTCACCATGGTGGTGAAAGCGAGGGAAGAACCATGCTACAACAAGGGGTTATTCCATAGAGGGTCCTAAGGGATAAAATCCATCGAGATTCCCTCAAAGGATAATTGTGTCATGGAGATTGGGAAACATCATGGAGGGTTCTTGGTGGAGGGAATTATGTCATATCCCTTAGAGGGACACATCATGGTGATTCCCTCTCTTGTTTTCTCAAATAATGTTAGACTTATTATTTTATGGTTGACCCAAACATTTTTTTGGTTGATTAGGGCATCGAGATAGGGACATTCGGTTACATATCCTACATGATCACCCTCTATTTAATCCCTCTTGGAGAGGGGTGACAATTGGGTGTTTTCAAAGAAAATTTGAGGTGACTTCCCATATTTCTATCTCATTTCTTTTTATTATTCATTAGAAACTGATTTTATGGTCTTTGGGATTGGTTTTAGTGATATTTTCTACCATATAATGGTAGAAATCATTTTTATTGATGAGTATTTTGCATATTATAGCAAGTGGAGATCCCTAAAGGATGAACACTCATATTTGGGTATAGTTTTGTTGAAGAGGCATTGTCTCGTGAGTTTTTAGAAATTATTCCACATTGAATTTAGTTTAATAATTAATTATAAATTGTTATAATTAATTATTTATGTAATAGAGATTGAGATAAGAGCTTGGGATCTTGGTGTATCTTGGATGAGGCATGACTAGATTGGTTAAAAAAGTAGAGAGTTTGGTGAGGGGATAACTCTGATATTGAGGTTGGTGGTCCCTATGATGAAAAATAATACATATTATTATTCATGAGTCTGCCTACTTACATGATGTCATGGTTTTGGATATAGATTTTTGGGATCAAGAGGTTCCTAGAGAAAGATATGGGATGGTTTCAAGCCTCCTGGATTTAGGTAGGTGTTTTGTTTCACTATGGGTAATTAGGATTGTCTGACGACTGTGTCTTTAAGGAACAAATGTTCTGAATATGTTTATATGAGATCTTGGGTGTGAATAAAGATATGGGATGATATGTAGGGTATCCTAGGTGGGTTTCCCAAGACTAGTTGGTTTTGCATGGGGATATTAGGCCTAATAATAATGGGTGATATGGTCGTACATCTCACATGTGTTGAGGAACACCCATTTGAGGGTGGAGTGGAGTATTAGTCTGTTTCATGAGTGGGATAATCCCACTAGGGTTGGATGTATGTTATGAGATAGGTTTCATATTACATATTTCTTGAGTGATCTCCCTTATGAGATGTAATGTGGGACCTGAGTATGGGTTGTGGGAATTGTTTCAGTACTTCACATGTGGTTTCCAAGGGTTTAGTGTGGGTTAACCAAGATGGTCCTTAAGTAGAAGGACCAGGTTGAAATGAGATAATTGGAATTATTTTATATCCCATATCTTGAGGCCAAGTTCAAGAAGATCATATGGGTCATGAGGTCACTAAGGGGTGACAAACATGATTTGGTATTACTTGATAGAGACCATGACAGGTTTGGAGGACCCAAGTGGATTCCCATAAAGGAGAGATAAGAATTCTGAGAGAGCCGACATGGGGTAATAATAACTAGTGACTTGGAAAATTTAGAGGAGAGTGGCATGGGGGTATGGTGGGGAATGATAAATAATGGCAACATAAAAGTCTAGTTGAGATCTAGGCATTAATAATGTGAGATGGTGAGCCTGTGAGATGGTCTATGTGCCCTATTTATATTGAATGTGTTTTTTATAGGATACATACCACATGTGAGTGATTACGAGTCCTAAGGTAAAGCCCCACCTTGGCTGTGAAGGTATTTGTAGGACTAGATTGAGTGATATAGAGTCCAAGATGTGTATGAAGTCTATGAAGACCTTGAGTGATAAGGTGTATTAAGACCAGATTGATCTTATCTTGAGTAATAAAGTGTTAGTGTAGACCTTTCATTTAGTGAGAATGTAGTGTTTTAGGTGTGTATAAGGGTCAAGTATTGTGTGAGAATGAAGTGGTTGAATCACCTTGAGTGAGAAGTAGCCCAAGTTATGATGTGATGTGATATTGGATGATTAGAACATTTTGAGTGAGAATTCCAGGTCCAGATATGATTTTGGGACCTTACCCAGATAGAGGGTGGTGTTTTAGGTTTGGTAAGATCCTACCTTTAATGATAAGGTAGATTTTAGGCAATGGGTTTGTGACCTCCCTTAAATTATGGGTTGGTTTTGATTTTAGTACAGGATCATGTCCTGAAGGGAGTAGCGGTCAAGACTTGGATAATACCCTACCCTCTGTCATCGTGTATGGGATGAGACTTGTGTCAAAAGTTCACTTGGTTTATTTATAAGGATAAAGTGTTTTTGGTCTAACATCATGGTTTCCTAGTTATCACACAATAGCTTAAAGTGTGTGTGTGTGTGTGTGTGTATCCCATCAGGTTTTGTGGTAGTCTAGTTAGCACATGATGATCTAATGTGCATGTTTATTTATTGTATATATTTTCCTTGCTCAAACACATTGGTATGATAGGGTATATTAGGGGTTCTTGGTGAGACCCTACTGATTTATACACTGACACCCTTCACGGGCACCCCTATGCGCATGAGGACCTTATGATTTCCTTCTAGATCAGAGAACATGATGTGTAGTGGATCAGGCTAGAGTAGCTCAATGGTATCATAGATAGGGATTGAGTTGTTTCCTAGGGATTTTCAAAAGGATCTTGTGTTTTTATATTCTTTTGTTTATTATATTTTTGATTTTCCCAGTGGGTGATCAGTTTTTTGTTTTTATACTTCCACATTCATTTGATATTTTATGTGTGATTATTCATTATGCATACTCTAATTATGGATCTCAATGTTGTTTGGTTATTTTATCTATTACGTAAATATAATTTTAGGACATAGCCTCCCCTTTAATTTATTATTTTTTCCCTCAATATTAGTTGTCAGTATCTAGCATACCAGGAGGTGTTCCAAAGATCACATAGCACACCGAGTCAGGACACTATAGAGTGGTATCCTAGTTAGGTTTTCACAATATACATACACATACATAAAAACATATATAAATACACACACACACATACAAATACACAAACACACATAAATACACATACATAAATATAGCAGACACATACAAACAGATACACGTGCATACATACATACAAATACACACACATATATACTCATATACACACATATACATATATATACACATATATACATTTATATTTTATGTATATACATATACTGACCCCCCCCCCAAATCACTATTTTTTCCTTTTACTACACCGTGAGATTTTCAGACCATATCAAACAGGATTCGCATCAGAAAATCAAAAATTATATCAATACATGTATTTATATATATATATATATATATTAAAATGAATAATTATATAATTATATGTTCATTTGTATATTTTATAATTATTTAAACTAGTAAAAAAGATGGATTATCCAGAAAATAAAATATAAATGTAGTTAGAAGGATAATAATTTTATTTGATTAATATAAATTTGATAATTTTTTTATATAATGTATGAAAATAATATTGATAAGATATTTATATTTTAATATGAATTATATTTTAAAAAATATATTTTTTATGTTAAAATATTTTAATTTATTTGTATATTTTATAATATATAATCAAATATATATATATAAATTTAAACACACACACACATATAATTATAAATGTATATATATTGTTAATATATATATATATATTATAAATTATATAATGTGAATATCAATCTATAAATTTAAATATAAACTCTATTTAATGTATTTACGTATTTATTTATATAGTTCATACCACTATGTTTTATAATATATATGTATGTATGTATGTAATTAGAATTATATATATAATTATAAAAAAGTATAAAATAATAAACTAAATTATAAATGATTAAAAATGTATAAAAAATTATTTATATAAATATATATTTACTTATTTATGGTTATATAAATAAAATTTAATAATTCATAAAAATGAATATATAAAATATATTATGTAGGGTACCCTTTATCACCATTAAATTAAGCACTAATAATGATAAATTTTATCAATGCTAAATATAGTGATGACAAAGTGTGCACTTTTAAGAACTGATAATGGTTACCTTTATCATCACTTGTGTTTAGCATCAATAAAAGTGCATCATTTATCAATATTTTTTAGTATTGATAAAGGTCCATTCTCTATTTACATGAATATATAGTAGTTCCCTTCCTTAGGTGTTTCATTTTGTAGATTGTCCCCCCTACCATGGATGATTTTTTCCCTTGGTTGATTTTCTATAGTGTTAGTTGGGGTTTTCCAATTTCACCTCAAAGTCATTATTTCAATATAGTGGAGATTTTTTTATTCCAATAAACCCAAATCATATATTTTCCATATCATCCATTGACATGTACAACTACGACAATATATAAATAGGATGCCACTCCACTCCCACTAGTTAGACATAGTAGATCATGACGTTTTCCTAATTATAGAGACTAAATTTGAATTAAGATGTCATCATAATTTTCATCAATAGGTTATATGTAAAATTAACATTAATTACTATTTTTTACACATATTGGGATTATATTAATCTTCTGGTTAACATTTATTATTAAATTAAAAATAATAGAGTTTAAATAAAATGATAAAAATTAGTTAATATATTATTTTTATTATCATAAGAACAATTATTATTCATATATTATAATGAATGATTTACTAAATGGAAAATGACATTATAAATTAGTATAAATAAAATTATTATTAACACCTCACAATACAAGGATAAATATATGATTACATTGTTAATAATATTTTAATATTGCATTTATTTTTAAAAATGTATAATTTTTCATAGACCAAAAAATATTATTATTAAAAAATATATAACGCATTTTATTTGTAGTAATTTTATTTAAATAAGTATGATATTATTCATTATAATTTTTAAAACTTTAATTACAATATATAATTAATTATTAATATAATTTACTACCATTGGTAAATATAAAATTATAGTGTGAAATGAATTCATAATTTTTAGTATTTAAAATTAAAATACTAATAATAATAAAATTTTGATGATAATATTGATTGGAATATTCCCAAAATCTTTGTATATAATATATATATATATATATATATAATCATATAATGGCTTGCATGTGAATTATGATTTTCACGCATTTGGGTATATTATTTTATGTGTGTTAAACACCTAAACTATTCTCTAAAAAAGATATCATTTAAAAGAAAATGTTTCATAAGATGAAATGTGTGGGAGTTTTATTTAATCATGTAAGAGTTACACTTTTGAACCATCACTATTACAAATCGTTATTTTAAAAGCACAAGACTTGGGATTTTTTTGTGCTAAAAATGTTCTGAAATACTAAGTACCCTTAAAATTAATGGCCTTTATCTACACTAAAAAACATTGATAAAAGACCTTTTTATCGGTGCTAAAAAAAGTGTTGATAAAGGGTTCATTTATCAACACTTTTTTAGCACTAATAAAGGTGGCCTTTATTAGTGTTTTTTAGAACTGACAAAAATCTAAAAAAAATCATTCAAACAAGAAATTTTATCAATACTCCAACACCCCCTTTATTAGTGTTATATTCCCCCCATAGGCCCAACCAACCTTTCTCGATCCCACCCCATTTATCAGTGGTTTTAAATCCCTTTATCCGCACTTTCCATGACCTTCAGCCTTTCTCACACTTGGAATTGAACCCCTGACTCATGCCTTCAATTCATAATTCCTTTTCACTACACCATTAATATTTTTATAATATTTTAGGATAGATCAATTTATATGTATATATATAATTCATTTTTTATTTATATATTTATTCATATAATCATGTACATTTATATAATTATTCTTAAATATATTTTAAAAATATGTCTATATATTTTAAATTTAGATATAAATTTTATACATATTTACATATATATTTAAACATATTTACATATAATTCTATATTTAGTTTTAAATTTTTTATAATTTATTTATAAATATTTATTATAAATACATCTATATATTATATTTAATAATAATGATATATTTATAAAAATACATTTATATATGGTGTATCTACACAATATTGACACATACATACACACATACACACAATTACAAAATTATATTTCATTTACACACAAATATTTACATATATATATTTATTTACATATATTAGAATATAAATAGAAATATATATTTGTTTATTGAAACACACATATTTATATATAAACATTACTTGTATAGGTATATATACATTAATGAATCATTATAAGGTAAATAAAATGGATAATGTTTTATTTTAAATAAAATTAATAATAAATATTTATTTGTAGATGTTATGTATATTTAAAAATATATTTTTATGTAAATATTTTTAAATATATATTTATAAAATTGATTTATTGTATGTAAATACATAAAAAATATGTAAATATTTAATTATAAATAACACTATAATATAAAAATGTTATAATATAAACACTATAACATCTATATAGTTATAATACTGGAGAATAAATTCATTTGACATTGAAAAAATACAATAATACTCCCTCAAATGAGGATGAAATTCCATAAAATGTTCAAAAATTAAGGCACCTTGATAAAAAAACTCAGTTTTAGATGCCTTTTAGGCCTTTTTAACCATAAAAAAATGTTGATTAGGGTCCACCCTTATCACCACATCATAGATTTCTTTACAAGATTATATTTGATAATTGACAGAGCCCAAATGGAAAATAAGATCAAATTTTATGATCATTTGAAGTTACATCCATATTTCCAACTTATCTTAGATCATTAATTAATTTATTAATTTTTTATGTTATCCAATTTCCATTAAATGAATATTAAAAATTGATAATGAGAACATTGTTAATTAACAGTAATTTTTAATTTATTTATAATCTATTTTCACTAAATATCTTATATATTAATTGTAAATTCATATTTAGTCTTATATAAATCACAATTAGTTAAATATATAATATATTTATATCAATATAAAGTGTCCAAGGATGGATTTGAGTAGTGCTCAACTTTGGCACCACATCCAGTCGGTCTGGGCTTCAAACCCCATCCTATACAATATTGCCCCCCGTGATGGGTGTTTAAGATGGTTGGAAATGATAGCAGGATAGAGGCCCATGTCATGGACACCCGCTTAATGACAGAGGTGATGTGGAGTGTTATATAGGAAAGGTGGTGATATAGAGAATTGATCTGATGGTTTTGGTAATGCGATGGCAGTTTTCGGCGGTGAAAAAAGATAATTGAAAATTGTGGTGGCCCTGATGGGGGTGTTGTGTAGGTGTGATAGCAAATGGACTAGGTGTCTGGATGAGAAGAGATGGTTGGTAAACAGCAGATCTAGTGGTGGTGGCATAGGGAGGTAGACCATTTTTTATGTCCCAGACCTTCTAGTCCATTACTTTGTAAGAACTTCAGGTATTTAAGGTTTTCGGAGGAAGTATTAAGGACTTTGGAGGGTAAAAATGAGAGGTTAGAGCTGATATTTAAGAAGTAGGGAGTCATGCATCATGGATCTTGAGGTTATGACATAATTTCTAGTGGTTTTGAAGTAGGAGGATCAGGCTACATCATAGTTCTCTAAGGGTTGTTTTGGTCATTCTTCCAAAATGGTACCCCCCCTACATCATGGAGAGCGATTGCGGAGTGGAGGTGAGGCTGTCTGGGCAGATGTGGCATGGAGTTAGTTGGTTGTGATGTAGCCTCCTCTTCAGTTATCGAGGATATGTGTCATAGTGGATTTCTTTATGCCATGGTATCCTCCCTAATTTTACATATATGTGGAATGGATATAACTATGGATCCCATATCCACTTTGATCGGAAAGTTTGCAACAAGGTGATGGGTCCTACATCGTAGTCCCTTAAGAATTCATCTATTATTCGATGGGATCCTATGGGTTGCATCATGTTTGTATGTTTTTAGGGCTAGGTATAAATTTATAGATCTCCTCAGACTCGATCACTTTTCCAATATTTTCTATTATTTCTTAGGTGAACCAATTACATCCTAAGGAGCAATTTCCACCCCCTTTAGATGGATTTCAACTTCGGCCCTTGGAGATTGATCAGTGGTGGTTTAAGGTGAGTCCCTTTCCTTCCTTATCATTTTATTCTTCTAGTTTCTCATTAGAGGAAGGATTTTTGTAAGGTAACCCTTTTCTTTTGGTGTTTTTTAGTAAGAAGGTGTTGTGTAGGTTTGATCTATTTGTTCCTCTCACTAAGGTTCTTGGCAGTTGTCTCCAACTTTATCGAACCTTGTGCAGTGGATTGGAAATATTTTTTTGAGGTATTATTCCTTCTTTTATCATCTAGTTGTATCGTGAAAGAGAGGTTATACTCTTGTTTACCTTTGGAAATATGGTTTTTAATAATCCTAATAAAGATAATGGAATGTTTAATTTAAATTTAATGGTAAGGAGAATTATTTTCATGCTTTTACAGCTTTTTGATACTATTAATATTGATATTATTCATTCTTGTTGTGCTACTAAAAATATTCGTTGTTGGGATCCTAGGTTTATACTGAATTGATATGTGTTTTAGAGCTATAGATGTGTGATTGTTGTGATAATGTGTTGAATAAATGTTTAATCACCTATATTTAGATAATAATTGGTTGCACATGGAAACTGTGGATTGTGTGGGAATGAACTAAAATAAATAAGTGGAATTGATGAACACCCTATTAAATATGAATTATGATATGTGATTTTTGTGTGGTTTTGGTGTTTGGGGATGATGTGTTATGGTGTTTCACTGTTTTTGGATTGGTTATTTGAAATTGTGATGTGGAGTGGTTATGTTATGAATTGTGGTTTTGTTTTGTGGTGGATTATACAAGAATTGGTTTTGATGTGGTTTTGGTAATAAGGAAGTGTATTTGGCTATGAAATTGTGGTGATGTGGGTATATTAGCATGATGTGGATGTTTGTTGCGTTGTGATGTGTTATTCTAGTTACCCAGGTAGTAATAGAATTAATTGGTTAATGATGAATTGAAATGGTATTAGTTGAATAGTCAATGAATAAATGAATAATAATGGGATGTGAAGTTAAATGGGGTTGATTTTAAATGTGAAAAAAAGGGACAAAATAATTAGATAAATGGGATATAAATAATGAAATGAATTGGATATCTCAATGAAATGGATTGGTAACAGATAATATTGAAAATGTATTAATTTGAAAGGTGATTTGGAATGTTTCTTGTGGCCTTTTGTATGGTGTTGTACATTTAGTGGTGGCAGCTAAAGTGGTGGTTTTGTGAGGTTGGGTGAGGATGTTGTGAGTTGGATAGTGCTTTATTGTGGACACATAGTTTGGGATTGTGTGCATCTAAATTTATACACACACACACACATACACCATGTATGTTCTTTTTTATTTCTATATGTGCCCCACCAACATCAAGCAATATGTGTTGGAAAACAAATGTTTTGGGGGTGTTTTTTCCAATATCCAAGTGGTGAGGATGAATGGATGGATACCCACTCTTCCCCACTCTCTCTTCTAGGTGAAATTGAAATTCATGGGTTGTTATAGACAGAAGTAAAAAAGTGAACTGTCAAGATGTGATGTGATGTGATGGACTAGGTGTATGTTGGTGAGATGTGATGAGATAGCCTATGATGGGGTATTTAAAGGTAGTAGGTAAAGAGGTTGATTTCATTCATGTTCATGATACCCTACTAATCTGGTTATGATATGATGTCACATACCTAGTGGCTATAGGTGAGATTCGATGTGATGTGGTGGTCTAAGTGTTCTTGAGTGAGATTTTATGTGATTTGATGTGATGGTTCAAATGTCTATGGATGATATGTGATGTTATTTTATATGGAATTGATGGAAGTTCCTGTACATATGAGGTTGGGGTTTGAGAGTGACAACCTAGTGGGAAATTGGCACAGGGTACCCTTTATCAATATGCTTCATATTACATTATTAAACATGTATGCATTAATTGGTGAGGTTTCCTTAGGGAGGATGGGGTTTGTTAGCTAACCTTCTTAGGTGTTTTTGGTTCTGTAGTTTTATCACGGGCGCATTAGTATTCTCTTTCCACATGTGAATGAAAGACACTAGTATAACCTTATTTAGTATACTTATATACTCATCCAACATATATACTAAAAAAAGTAGGTTTCCTAATGGATTATGTGGGCCACACTATACATTTCAATCTCATACCACAATTTGTTTCTCTGTCACTACCTTGTCTTTTCTTTTGGGTATATACATTTGGAAACTTTTATATGTATTTTTTTTACATTACACATGCATTTTAGGATGGTTTTGGTTTTCTTTGTATTAGTTTATTTCATGGGGTTGGTTGATTTTTTATATACTATATCCTAATCCTATTATTATAGAGGGTAATTCCTCCCATTTATGAGGTTTTCATACCCTTGATATTATTCCCCAACCTGGGGTATACTGGAAGTGGGAAGCGGGGTTCATTATCTCTCTTCTTTCATTTTCATCCAATGAGGGGTACCTTTGGAGGGAGAGGGTCATGACAGAGTGGTATAAAATGTATAGATAAGGGGTAATATGTTGTTCATAGTTAGGTATATAGAGGATTGTACGGGTTGGTAAGGCAATGATGTTATTTGATCTTAGTACATGAAATAGGCTAGGAAAGACTGATTTTGACATAAGTTGGGGGCCCCATGATCTGAAATAAGGAATCTGAGCCTACCAAACAACCAAGTGATATGGCACCTCTTACTGGGTAGAGACCAAGGAAAGGTGCATACATCATGATTGAATTATGTTATTTTTTTAATTGGGAAATTTTGGGAAATTTAAAATGAAATAAATAAATATTAATAAATTCACATACTACTGGGATTAGGTTATCCTTATTTCCATTTTATCTATGGCTCCTAGTATTATACCACAAGTGGGTTTAGGAAGTGGAGGTTCAGTAGGATGATCTAGTTGACTTCTTGAGGGTTTATATGGTTGAGGAGGAGGATCAATGGTATAAAACGTGTTTTCCATTTCTATGGTAGGCTTTATGGAATTTCTAGGGAAGAATTTCTAATTTACAGATAGAAAACTAGTTGGAGTATCTCATGATATCCTTCAATTTTCTCCAGGCCCCAGTGAAGTATTGGGTCTGATTAGCAGTCGTCCAATGAGATGATATTTTCATCTGTGGTGGATATTGTATCTTGGTGAACAAAAGTAGGAAGATGTTTTATGGGTTGACTTTCAGAAGTATTTTTTAGAATATTTCCTCTCATTAACTATGATGGCAGTGATTATTCAGGAGTATTTTTATCTTTAGCAGGGAATTTTTTATATATGGGGTCTTGATATCAAGTTCATGGATCTATTATATTTTTCTCCATACCTTTTTCTAGACAACGAGTTTGGAGGTTGGTATCTTGAGGAGGCACTCCATCCTTCTATCTTGTATATAGTTACTCCTTTTACATTGCCAATGTATTTGGAAGTTCAAAATAAGGAATATTTAATCAAGTATATTCAATCATGAGGATGTTTACCATCATAAGGGAACTAGTATAGTTCCTCAAGGAGCTGAGTTTCCGATGGTAGGTCTCAGACATTGTGGCCTTAGAGGTTTTGGCCAATGGGGATTTAACCTCAGCAGATTTCCTTCTATCCTTCTAGGGATATTGTATTTCATGTTTTTCCTGGATAATTTGGGCCAATTTTTTTCTATGGGGTTTATAGAAATCATTATAATCAGTTTCCAGTAGTTTTTTAAGCTTGGTATGGTGGAGGTGGATATTTTTAGCATCACCATCAACAACTACTACCAATGAGACCATATTACCAGCAGGGATAGTAGGATTATTCTATAATAAGAGGGGATGGATAAAGTAGAGGTTTTCCTCCATATATTCCTCATGTTCAAGGACCTTATCCTGAGCATGTACATGTAAGTGGTTTTTAGTATAGAGGAAAAGGAGATGGTCACAGTATGTTGCATGCGGTATAGGTGACTATGCTAGAGAGTCCTGAGATCATTATAGGTATGATCAGTTTGTCAACCACATTTTTTTCCCTTTTTTGATTCAATAGCTTCACACTTATTTTTTATAACCACTCTAGTCCTTTATTTGGGACTAGACTTATAGAGGCTTCCTATACCCCTAGTTTTGGAAATTTCAGTCATAGGCTAGACCAGTTTGTTTAATGTGTGTCGGGGTCTTAGAATGGTGATTGTCCCACATCAATCATTTGGGGAGATTTTATTACGTCATATATAGATGTACAATTTCATTACCATCATCGAATAGTTATATTCTATGATTTTTTATCAAATGATTCTAGAAGAGATTCTTATTCATGGATGTGGATAGTGAGAATATAGTTTTTGTTGGAAAGTGTAGTTTTTAGGTGGTCAGTAGACATGTGGAGCCCCTTCTTTCAATGATGATCTATTGTTTTGTGGAATTAGTGGAATATAGGATGGTTGAGGCTACTATGGTTTTCAAGTAGTTCCTATATGTTTTTCTAAAGGAGGTTGTAACGTTATCCCCTCAACACGATGTTGAGTTCGGGATAGATTTTCAGCCTAGTGCTTCTCCAATATTGATGGATCCTTATTGAATAGAACATTTTAAGATAAAAGATATGATAATTAAAATATATTATCTAATATATAATGGTTTCATCTATCCCAGTGTGTCATCATTGGGTGATCTAGTGTCATTCTCTAATAAAGTGGATTGTAGTTTGAGATTTTGTTGACTATCAGAGGTTGAATTTGGTGATGATTAAGAATTATTACCTACTTCCAAGGATCAATGATCATTTCTACTAGTTGATGGGAGAAAATTATTTTTCTAAGATTGATCTATGGTTTTTTTATCACTGGTTGAGGGTGAAGGAGGGTGGTGTCCCGAATACTACCTTAATATGTAGGTATAGGAACTTTGAGTTCATGTTCATGTCATTCAGTGTCATTATAAAACTAGATGTTTTCATGGGGATCATAAAATTCATGTTCCATGAATTCCTAGACCATTTCATAGCCATGTTCATTAATGAAATATTGATCTAATTGAAGACATAGTATGAGCATGTCGATCATCTCAGAGTTTTCTTGCATGTTCTTCAACACCACCAACTCTAGGGAAAGTTTTCTAGGTATAATTTTTGGACACAAGAGGTTTATTTCCAAGGGTATTTAGTGTATCATTAGGGTGTGTTCATGGACCCCTCAATGTTTGAGTCAGTTGTCTATTGAGAAACACCTAAGAATGTGGTGGAGGTTTGTAATTTCCTTGATATTACGGGCTATTACCAGAGGTTCATATCCTATTTATCATGTATTTCATTCATATTGATATATTTGACCAGGTTGGATTAATATTTTATCTGGATTGATCATTGTTAAGTAGTGTTTGAATACCTATAGGGGGTTGATCAGTGCTACAGTTTCTAGAGGATGGGGTGATGTTTGAGGTGTTATGTGAAACTTCTCATCTAGTCTTAGGATTCATATTTATATAGTAGAATGTACCAATATCTTATGGTTCTAGGAATTTGTGTTCCCATGTGTATAACAATACCACACATGAAATGGAGATATCATTGGTTGGGTTTGTGCTGAAGTTGTGAAAATATTACCTCATTGGGGAGCACTTTGTTTTATTTATAGATCATAGGATATTGAGGTATATATTTTCTCATCATGATATGAATCTATAGGAATGTAGTTGGATAGATTTTCTTTATGAATATGACTTTTATATCTCCTAAATCTCAAGAAAGGGGAATGTTTTGGTTGATTCTTTGAAAAGGGAGTCACAAAAGGATATTGATCGGGAGTCCATGGATTCTTGGGGGGAAATAGAGGAGTTAGAATCCCTATACTTAGATTTAAGGGTGGTTCATGGTGTAGGTTTCTTCTTTTAGATGACAGTGTAGTTTTCATTGATGTAGTAGTTGGTGGAGTCTTAGTGGGGAGACACAGAGGTATAGGTGATGTGTAATCATGTTTTCAATAGTGATGCTCTAGGGGGTGGTTGGAGGATGGTCATAACCTAATGTTGTTTCAAGTAAGGTTATTTATTATAGTAGTTATGCATGAGGAAGTACTTCATGAGTTTCAAAACTCACCATTGGTAGTACACTTAGGGGTATCCAATAAGTACTATAGCTTGAGGATGAATTTTTGTTGTCCTGGGATGAAATGAGTTGTAACAGATTTTGTGGCCCAATGTATTTTTTACAGTATTTAATGATTGATCATAGTGTTCCAAGAGGTTTTTTGTATCCCTTTGATGTTCCCAAGTATAAATAGGATGACATATTGATGGTATTTTTCACTAGGATATCCTTAGCTTAGGGAGGTTGTGATTCTATCTGGGTAATCATGTACTGATTGATGAAATCGGCTCACTTCCTTGTAATAAAGGAGTTAGAAACCATGGTTATTTTGGAAAGGAGGTGTATGGATGAGGTGGTGTGTCCACCTAGAGTTCCAATATCCATTATCTTGAATTATGATTCTTGTTTTACCTTGTGTTTCTGGAGGGTATTCCATCACTCTATTGGCACTCAGTTTTGCCTCAACACTAATTTCCACCCTTGGAAATATGGGCAGACATATCGGGAAATACAAGAACTATAGTATATGTTGCAAGAATTCATATTATATTTTGACATATATTGGGAGAATTGTATGAATTTGGATGAGTTTTCTTATAATAATAGCTATCACTAATCCATTTGCATGGCCCATTTGAGGATTTTTATAGGAGACCAGGATGTTCTCAGTTATGTTGGGATGAGGTTGGGGAGTCATCAATTCTCAGTCATAGTGTGGTGTAGAGAATGATAGAGAAGGTTCAGGTTGTTTGTGAGAGGATGAAAGAAATTCATGACCATCAGAAGGATTATGTCTATTAAAGGAGGATTCCCTTAGAGTTCAATTATGGAGACCACGTGTTCATGAGAGTCTCCCATCGACATGGGAAGCAAGGGTTTGGTAGAGGGAGTAATCTCTAACTCTGGTCTGTTGTGATTTTGAGGCATTTGGGTGCATTTTTGAGGTGGCTATCAGTTGGAACTCTCGCCACAACTAAACTAGATTCATGACATCTCCTAGATCTTTCAATATCTTCATGATGACTCCAATTTCATCGAATGGGGAAAGTTACATATCAATGATGATGCAACATTCATGGAGTAGCCAGTAGAGATCTAGGTTTTTCTAGAGAAGGTTCTATGAGGATGGACCATTCCTTCAGTTTGTGTATTATAGAATCATGGCGGCCTAGAGAAGAGTACTTGGTTGTGTGAGATACAGATGTGTTCCCAATAACTAGATTTTTTTTATCTTTTCATTTTTCCCTTGTTTTATTTTTCATAACAAAGTGATGTTTGGATCTTGTTATTGTTGGAGCTGGTGGCCTAGAACCAACTACTTTTTACTTTATTCATTAATAAATGCCTTATCACATCTTGATTTTTCTTCTGTGTGACAATGCATGTGATAATGTCCTAAGGACAACTATTGCATTAATGGGTCATAGCGGATCCCTACTATGATGAGAACCCAGAAGTGCCATAACATTGTTCTTGAATATATGTTCTATGGCCAGATGATATTATTTGAGGAACACAAATAACACATGCCATTAGGGGTGAGGACTCATAAAACTTTGAGGCACTTTCTCATGGTGTGCGCCCTTGGTAATATCTAGGAGGATATTATGAGAACAAGACCCTCCAGTAGGAAATCCACATTTCATAGTGTCATTGGATGTTCCTATCTGTGGATGTGTGTATTGGTCCTTAGACTTTAAGATTATTATTAATGGGTATTACAACTCGCGCACTTAGATGTAGTGACGAAAAATATGATGACACACTGTTCGCAGTGAGGTAGGATACGTTGGGTGCGTCACGAGTAATACTGCATTAATAGATAATGCGAGAAAGGATTTGTCCCTTCTGTTCCATAACGAAAGTAGATATCTCAGGCCCTTTGATGGAATTGATATAGCCCAAATAAATCCATGGCCATGGTAAGGTATGGGCGAGTTCAATTCTGGGAAGTCAAAGAAAAAATAATCGAGCACATGGGTTGATGGTACTAGCATGCAACCAACTTGATTGGAGATATTGAGATGAAGTGATTATATTACACGGTAAGCATTCGTAGGAGGTGACACATCATTGTGGCATTAACTTCTTTCTCTATGGGTGCCTTGGCATGTTGCTAGATGCTAACCTTGGACTTTAGGTAGGTTTCGCCTAATGCCACTGAGAAAGAGGCCTGGAGGGTCACACACTAAGTGTGTCCATGTATCTCAATTAAATATTAATTTAACAAGTTAAATAAATATTATTCCCGACTGTGGGTTAATAATTATTTAAGGATGCCTGATCACATTTATTTCGACACTAGTTATTCGAGAGAATATATTGTGGGTGAAATAATATATATATATATATATATATATATATATATATATATATATATTAGTGAGTAATGCAGTTACATTTATTTAAGACATAAATAGCCATTACTCAAGTTCTAATAAATATGGTGAAGGAAATAAATAAAATGAAAAATAAAAGTACACGGCGTGTATATTTATATACACGCCATGTAGTTTGTTTTTCAGGATTCATGAGAAAAATATTGTTTATTTAATTAAATGATATTAAATTTAATACGTTAGGCACATGTCAAGTAATAATGATGGTCAACTGTCATTATTAAGACATGGGGTATTGCTAAGAATTAAATGAAATGATTAAATGTTTTCGAGTAATTAATTCATTTTATTATTCTAAGTATTATAATCCCAATTACATTATTCTCATAGAGTGAGATCCATTGGTGTGCACAACGGATTGGGAAATACTCTCAAGCCAAGAGAGAATTCATTTTCCACCAAGAACGCTTTCAAGTTATGAGAGAAAGATCCTCCACCGGATCAAGGCGGTTGAAGGCGGATATCGCAAGAGAAGGATCTTCCGCGCTAGCACCCGGAGATCCCTTCGGTGACATCCAGAGATACGTGGAGCATGTGTGTATCACTGCTAGAGGAATCCTATACTTGGATTCTACAACGCAACAACGGATCACAGGATCGTGACCGAAGACTGCAACGAAGAAAGAATTCCATCAAGGTAATTCTTATGAATTAATTAAATTAATTATAACCAACATATGATGATCCTATCTCAAGGGTTCTGGGACTCTTCTTTTATTTTTCGTTCTTCATTCTTTTCTGAAGATTCGCCGTTTTAAATCATGACGGATCTCGGATTGAACGTTGTTTAATGTTAAAATTAATGTTGGGAAAACCCACCAACGCGCTTCCGCTGCGCCCAGAACCTTCAAGTGGTATCAGAGGGGTCATATCATTGATTATAATTATTTATTTTTTCATTGGTGATTTAAAAATTTAATAATTTAGTTATTTCAATTCTTGTTTAATCGTTCTGGAAATCTGAATCTCGAGATCTGTTCCTCCTCCCTCATTTCTCGTTCACCTCACAGAAATGAAATTTTCTTTTAATTTTGATTAAAATGAAATAGAGGAACTCATATGGAGGAGCCAAACGTTTCTGGCTGTACAACACCAGAATACACGGCGTGTATTCGAAATACACGCCGTGTAGTCTAGGTTCAATGCATTGATTGATCCGCCAAATCAGGTCGTGTATTGGATTCTTTCTAAGAATTTAAGACACCATGTGTTGACCAGAAACAGGTGGAACACAGTTTCCAGAATACACCCCGTGTGGTCCAATGAACACGGCGTGTAGTCCCTTCGGGTTAGGGTTGGTCCGTGTACTCCGTACCCGGCCTGCCTGGCTGGAAACCGTGTAACGCGGAAACTACACGGCGTGTGTCCCACTGTACATTTTGTGTACTCCGAAAATTTCTGAAGTACATTAACACGCCCTATCCACGGGCGTGTACTTCAGATGGACGGTGAATAAAAGTACACACCTTGTAGTCGGAACTACAGGCGGTGTACTCACCAAAATAACGCAGATTTATTAAAATTTATTATTATATTATACAAACCCTTGAGAAGTGTACCATGGTGCAAGCGTAAAGCTGAGGCACAACACGTGATAGGTGTTTTATATATGTGTGTTTAATTAAACATCTGCGTAATGAATGGGAATTCACCAGGTTTCCTCCAAGGTACAAGTTATGTACAAGGATAATGTAAAATTAATTTATTTGTTTAAAATTATGATGGATGGAAATCTCAAGGAAATTCAGAAAAAAAAGGTTTTAAGATAAAAGGATTGATTAATTAAAGATATTTAATTAATTCGAGCATGATTTATCTTAAACAAGAACAATTAAAGAATTGAATGCTAGTTTTATTTATGCGTAAATATCATTGCATGTATAGATGATCATGAGATATACCGAGACCTTTGTATGTGAATGGTTTCTTTTAATTTATTTATTTAAATTAAATTTGTTGGCCTACGAGCCATCTCCTCATTAATATGTAGGGTCTACGCGCCCAAGGATTCTTTTTTGTAAAAACCCCTTTTTACCCCTCACCTGCATGTGAGATAAATGCATATGTAATGGATGGATCTCCCAAGCTAGTGGAGGCGGCTCAAGTCAGGGGCCAAGGTGAAACCAGTCCAAGGAGATATAAAGGTGGACAGGTGGAAAGTTGTAAACATGAACCTGAAAGGTTCAAGGTGTTTCTACCCTAGGTCTTGGGTTATTTTATCAACCGCTAGATAAACTAACAAACAGAAAGTCTCATGATCATACCATTTATTTTATTTCTATCAGTTTCATGGTTTATTTATTGTGGGTGTGTTGTCACGATCACAAATTTAATGAATTAAACGAGCATGCAAGATGGAACTAAAATAAAACCGACTTATACGTAAATATTATCTTAGACATGGTTAATCACTTAAGTATATCCCACTTAATATTAACAATCATGTAATCAAAGATAATAAAATGGCAATTTACGTATAACGATAAAATCCCTCAAAAGAAATATTAAGTCGTCATAGCCTTCCATAATCTTGGTTAGAATCGAACCATAGTTCAAAGTGCTTGACCAACCCTAGTTGGGGTACTTTCAATTATCGGGGAATTATAATTCAAGGTTTTGGGTTGACTTGACTTGGTTTGCATCAAGGGTTGACTGCCACAGCAGGACTTTGTGTGACCAAGAGGCAAAGGTTGAGGAAATCCAAAATAAAAAGATTTCAGGATTGGGGAGTCCACTCAGCAGATCAAGGCGCTACGAGTTAATGCAGTTGGAATTTGGAATGCCTACCTAAAACCCTTCAAGTTTATTGACCAACCCTAGTTGGGGTAATGCGAAGGGCAATAAGGATCCTTTCCACTAGAATATTCACGCAACAGAATATTCTGAAGCCAATGGTGAGGGCTATTGGATTTCGATAAAATAGTGGGAGACTAATAAGTATTAATTTATTTATTTATCTCATTTTTTTGTAATAAAGTACTAAAACTTTTCTCATCTTAATTTGAAGAAACGGCAAGAAAATGACTTCAAACGTATCATTGTGCATCATACTCGAAAAAGAAAACCTTCTCACCAGCACCAATTTCCAAGATTGGCAGAGGCGTTTACGCGTCGTCCTTCGCCACGAAAGGAAATTGTATGTGCTGGAAGAGCCTATTACAGTTGCGCCTGGGAAAGAGGCTAGTGATGAGGAATTATCTCTCTACATGAAACAAATGGATGATGCCATAGATATCTAGTGTTTCATGCTATCGGCCATATTTAATGATCTCTTGAAGCAACATGAAAACATGGACACGTATAGCATGATGTCTCACCTTAAGGATCTCTACCAAGAGAAGGCACGACAGGAGAGGTATGAGATCTCCAATGCTTTGTTTAAAACTAAGCTTGGAGAGTCTGCGCCAGCTGGGCCTCATGTAGTCAAGCTTATTGGCTACATTGAATGCCTGGACATCTTAGGGATTAAATTCCCGGATGAGTTGCGTACAGATATCATCCTATCATCACTTCCCAAGACCTTCTCTAGATTCATTGTCAACTATAACATGAGCGGCAATGAGAAGAGTTTGTCGGAGCTTCTGACCTTGATTCGCCAGGTAGACAATGACATGGGGCGTGAAAAACCCGCAGCCCTTATGGTGAACAAGAAAAGGAAGGACAAGGCAAAGGGGCCAAAGACTTATAAATGGTCTGAAGCTCCCGAGCACCATCCCTCCAAGAAGGGTAATATCTAGAGGCAGGGCAAGGAATGGGAGGCAGTGTGTTTTTCATGTGGAAAGCAGGGACACTGGAAGAGGAACTGCACCCAGATGCATGGGGATGCTAAAGTTGTGTCTGTTATCAAGTGAAATATTTCTATTTCTACACATTGGGTATTAGATACAGCTTGTGGGGATCAAATCTATATTCAAATATAGGAACGAAGTAGATTTAGAAAGATCGCCAGATGAGAGGTGGATCTTTGAGATTCCAATGGCGCAAGGCTGGCTACGTTGGTTATTAGAGACTATCACCTCTCATTTCCAAGTGGCATGATTTTGGTTTTACAAAACTGTTATTTTGTGCCTAGTGTTACCAAGAACATAATTTATGTATCTTGTTTGGATATGGATGGATTTTTTTCAAGTTTGGAAAAAGGGTTGTCTCTTTTATAAAACAATGTATGTTATGGTATGGCACATTTGAATAATGGTTTTTATGTATTAAATTATGAAAACCATGTGTTGGAAATCGATAACAAAACAAACTTACATGACTCATACATCACCCAGTTATGGAATCACCGCCTTGGTCATGTGAATGAGAAGCTCTTGACAAAGATCTGCCAAGATTCCTATTTAGACTCTACTGAGCTAAAACCACTTTATAGGTGTCATGCTTGTTTACAAGGAAAAATGACCAAGATTCCTTTTGGTGGACAAGGTGAAAGGGCCATAGAGCTTCTATGATTGGTACACACGGATGTGTTTATACCATTTCCAGTAGAAGCTAGAGGTGGATATTCTTACTTCATTACTTTTACTGATGATTTGAGTAGATATGGCTATGTCTACTTAATGAGGTATAAGTAAGAGTCCTTCGAGAAATTTAAGGAATTCAAGAATTAAGTAGAGTACCAGCTTGGTAAGAAGATAAAGAAACTTCGATCAGATCGAGGTGGAGAATATCTGAACCAAGAGTTCATCGATCTTCTATGGGAGTCTGGGATTTTATCTCAGCTCACTCCTCCTTATACACCACAGTGGAATGGTGTTAGTGAAAGGAGGAACTGCACCTTGTTGGACATGATGAGGTCGATGATGAGTCATGCGGATCTTCCATTATCCTTTTTGGGATATGCGTTACAAACTGTATCATACACATTAAACCGAGTACCAACTAAGACGGCAAATGGAATTCCATTCGAGTTATGGAATGGAAGGAAACCCAATTTGTCGCACACACATGTATGGGGATGCGAGGCGTTTATTAAGGACTTCTCAGGAAAAAAAATAGCACCCCGGGGCAAGAAGTGTAACACCCCAAGCTTCTACGGTACGCTTCTCTTTGAATAATGTGATAGCGTGTGTTGTACGCAACACCGAGTTCTAACACACCATAACCAATCAAACTAGCCGTTATGAATAGTAATATCTACTTTTTGAAATTATATATATATTATATTTTAAAATGGACTTCATTTTTGGATTCGGAATATCGAATTTAGCCTAAGGTGAAATTTTGGTACATTTTGGATAACTTTCATATTTTGATGAATAGTGAAAAATACTAAATTTTAATTAAAAACAAATTTTTTAATCAAAATAATTAATAGTGATAAATTATGAATTTGAGTGGTTTTAAAGTATATTTAGAATATATTTTTACCATTTAATATAATTTTGGTCATTGGACATAATTTTACAATTAAACCGAACATAAACAAGTGTCAATCTTTTGATAGTTATTATCTCTTAAAAACACGCTTTTTGTTTTGACAGCAGGAATTAATTTTAAATTAATTTCTGCCACTTCTATGTTTTGAATTTAGAAAAATTGATTCCATATTTGGAATCAGGATGTTCAAATTGTGTAAATAGGTAACTTTTATTTTTAGACATTTTGAATAATTACTGCGGTAAATATTTTATTTACCATGGTTAAGGGTAAATCCGGTAAATAAGGGTTAAAAAATAATATTATAATAATAATAAATTACCCTAAAACATGTCCTAGCTTTATTGGTTGATACATGTTCGACCATAGGCATCTTTGGGTCTATTTTGGGACCCCATGGTGCCACTTGTAGGTGATAAGGACACTTTATTTTAATTAAGTTAAAATGAATACAAAAATGACACAAGCATATATCTTTTAGAAAAACAATTTTTACATAGGGTTATATATGTTGGATTTTAGATTATAAATATTCATTAGAAAAATAAAAATATTTCCTACATAGTGATAGTTCATTTATAATTTTTAGACATTAAATAATTTAATTTATTTATGACACAGTGATGATGAATTAATTACTATAATAGTGAAAAATTAAAATAATTGATATTATAAATACCCAAATAAATATAATATGAAACTTTTAATGAATTAAACTAATTTTATAGGATAATATGATATATTAGGATTGATTTAATTGACTTTTTTCGAAGTAATAAATCTGTTATGAGTTTCACAAAAATCAACTATTGAATAGTGTCAAAATTGACATAAAAGAGTTCTTAAAACAAATATTATATTATTAATTGATATTAAATTCCTAAAAATCTAAGGTTCGGCCAAGAGACTTATATAATGATAGTTTCATCATTAATGGACCACTTTGGGGTCGCTTTGATGTATATAGTAAGTTTATTAACCATATTATATAAAAATACAAAGAGACATTGTAAAAGTGAAACTAATTAACTTAGAGTTAATACTTAAAGATAAGGTTAATATAAGTACCCAAACCTGTCTAAATTCTATTGGTTGAGTGTTTTTCTACCTATCACCACCTTAAACTTTGAATAATCAACTTTGGAGCCATTAGAAACCGAATATGAATTTATTATAAATTAATATTTCTAGCTTTTCCAAAGGTGCCCCTCACCCCTCTTATAAAAGGGCATTCCTCCTTCTCATTTCTTCACACCTTAAAAGCCTTTTGGTTCGGCCAAACTCTGCCCAAATACTCTCCCAACATCCCTCAAAACAACCTAGAGGCCTTATTTTGATCATAAAGCCAACCTAAGGAGCCCTTTTGATCAAATAAAAAGGAAGAACCCGAAGAAGAGGTAATGTTTTCACCACCCCTTTTCAAGTTCCTTTCTTCTTCCACTTCTTCTTTCTTGGTTCTTACCATTCTAAAATAATAAATCCAGCATCTCACATATACTGTGATGTTATTATAAATATGGTACAATCATATTCAGTAGTCTATCCACCCTTTTAATAACATTTCACCATACGTGCGTACGTACGGCTTACCGTCTCCACGTCGTGGTGTAATTGTTATTCAATATATTATTATTTGGATGGGTATAATAATGATATATAACTCATGTAAATAATAAATAAAACATGTTAATGATTCTGTATATATGATATACCATCCATTTATATATTATTTTAATATCAAAAGAATGATATTGTCGCTCGTGCGTACGTACGGACTACCGTCTCCACGAACGCGATAAGATTCATTCTCCATCGTATCCATTCAAGTATAATTATCATTTGATGATTTAAAAATGATGTTTAAGGACTTGATATCATTCTGGATATGAATATGATACAACAAACAAGGCTTATGTAACAAAACATATAAAAGAAAACAAGTAAGTTAACACCCGAAACAACGATAATACTAAGATATTATTAACAAATCAATGTTAAAAGATCATATATGATATCATATTAATATATATGATTCTTTTATAATTTAATAACAATTATTTCACCATTATACAGGAGTTTAACCTACCCCAACCAAGGAAAAGTACAAGGTAAGGGTTTATTTCACAATCTCTTCATTATCCGAGGTTGTTTATACGCAATTATCTACTGGGATCTCTTTATCATCCACATCCATGTTTCTTTAAAATGTATTTCAAAACATTTTTACTATTTACAAGAATATGGGTTAAATTCATTTATACCCTTATTTGACTTTTTATAAGTGGTTTATAAAGGAATATTTCCGTCGTTTTCCAAACAAGGTACTTTTAAACCTTTTCGACAGAATTAAGGTAAGAATGTTTTTTTTAACTTATACGGCGGGTGCGGTTATTTTCTGCCATTATAAAATCGTCGAAGCTTCCCTTACAAGCTTATAAGAATATTTTCAAATAAAACATTTTATTTTATATGGATCTTAAATGATTTCAAAATAAAAATAGATATTTCTTTAAAAAGAATTTTGATTTCATCTATGTCAACATCCTTTGATGGATTTTACGCTTATTTAAAGTTGATTTGTTATGATACAAAACTTCTATATTATATTGAAGGTTTTGTGATTTGTTTGACTGTGGATGTTCTATTTTATACCATTCATGGTTTATGGTGAAAGTATTGACATTTCGTATGCTAGTTTCAATACGAATGTTTATGTTATGTTTAAACCTTTTCATATGGGAATGCATTGGACTTAATATGTGACGGGTGGAGCCCGCTATAGCTCCTTGATGCATCGGTAGGTCTCATGAGACAAAATATTGTCTTGTCACAAGGCCTTGACAAAATCTTATTTGTAGTCTTGGCACGAGGCCTTGTCTATGTGGTTATGATAGTCTGACATTATGCATTCCATCATTATGAAAGTGGTTATTGATTTTGCATGTGATTATTCGATTAGTAGAATATCCATGTGAATAAGTAAATGGAATTATTTCATTTTATTTATTCCATACTATGTTAAAAGTTCAAGATTGAAAGGCTTTTGTTTTAGTAATGCATTGCCTTAAATGTTTATGCTTATTATGAAAGTTTCCACTATATTGTTATCCTTACTGGGCATTTGAGCTCACCCCTTTTCTATGTTTTATTTTTCCCATGAAGTGAAGAAGTAAATTATGAATGACCTGCAGGGATATTATGTGGGGATATGAGTGTGGATTATGGAGACAATATGTTGTTGTAGTAGTTTTTCATTTTATGATGTAATGTAAGACTTATGAATATATCTAGTGTTTCCAAGACTACTAAACCAATCGGTCTTTCGAGATTTGATCTTTCTTGTGATCATGCCAATGTTATGTAATAATGCACCGACTCTGGGTAACTGGGGTCGGGGCGTTACAAGAAGTGTATATTTATAGGATATCCCAAGGAAATGAAATGATATTACCTATATAACCCTCAAGAAAATAAAGTGACTTTCGCCAGACAAGCCGTCTTTCTTGAGAGGGAGCACATCCTCAAGAAGGATAGTGGGAGCAAGATTGACTTCGACGAAGTTGATTCTCAAGATACACAGGAGTTGGTACAGGAACAAGTTCCACAAGTCCTCGTGGAAGAGGTTCCAGAAACACAAGTACTGCGTAGGAGCACAAGAGAGTTAAGGGAACCAGAGAGATTTGGTTTCCTAGTCACCGGGGATGGTGAATCGTTATTATTGGAAAATGATGAACCTCTCTCCTACAAGGAAGAAGTAGAAAGATCAGAAGCTTCAAGATGGCTAGAAGCTATGAATTCTGAGATGGATTTCATGTATCAGAAGCAAGTCTGGGTTCTGGTCGATGAGCCAGTTGATGTAAAGCCCGTTGGATGAAAATGGGTATTCAAGAGAAAGCTGGACATGGAAGGTCAAGTTAGCACCTATAAAGCAAGGATAGTGGGTAAAGGATTCAGAAAACGTCAAGGAATTGACTACAATGAAACCTTATCGCCAGTTTCCATGTTTAAATCCATAAGAATTATACTTATCATAGCAGCTTACCATGACTGTGAGATTTGGAAAATGGATGTCAAAACAGCATTCTTTAATGAGAACCTTCAGGAAGATGTCTATATGACACAACCAGAAGGGTTTCTGACACCAGGTGAAGCCAAACGGGTTTTCAAGTTGCAGAAATCCATTTATGGATTGAAGCAAGCATCCAGGTCATGGAACATTCGATTTGATGAAGCCATAAAGGAATTTGGTTTCATTAAGAACAAATGTGAGACATGTGTTTATAGGCGGTTCAATGGGAATGTGGTCTTTATCCTAGTATTATATGTTTATGACATATTGCTTATTAGAAATGACGTACCAGCCTTACAGTCAGTTAAGGACTGGTTGAACAAGTGCTTCTCCATGAAAGACTTAGGTGAAGCAGCCTACATTCTAGGGATCAAGATCATTCGTGATATATCCAAGAGTCTTCTTGGACTAAGTCAGGGTACATACATTGACCAGATACTAAAGAGATTTAGTATGGAACAATCCAAGAGGGTATTGGTTCCTGTGTCACGTGGCTTAAATCTTTCTAAGAAAATGTGTCCTTAGACACAATAAGAGAAAGATAGAATGAGTAAGATCCCATATTCTTAGGCTATAGGATCCATCATGTATGCCATGTTATGTACCAGGATTTATGTTTCCTATGCACTGAGCATGGTAGGCAGATATCAAGCAGATCCAGGAGAACAGTAATGGACTGCTGTTAAGACTATCCTTAAGTATCTGAGAAGAACTAAGGATATGTTCCTGGTGTATATAGGAGACGAGGAGCTTTTCATCAGAGGGTATGCTAATGCTGGTTTTCAAACAGATTAGAATGATCTGAAGTCGCAATCTGGATATGTTTTCTGTCTCAATGGAGGAGTTGTGAGCTGGAAGAGTTCAAAGCAGCCAGTTGTCTCCGATTCTACAGTAGAGTCCGAGTATATAGCGGCTTCTGATATAGCCAAGGAAGCTGTCTGGATTCGGAACTTTTTCCAGGAGCTTTATGTGGTGCCTAGCAGTAAAGATCTCATTACATTGTATTTTGATAATACTGCAGTGGTGGCTCTTATAAAAGAACCAAGGTCACATCAACGTACAAAGCACATACTCCAGAAGTATCACCTCTTGAGGGATTTTAGTCAAAGGGGTGAAGTTGCAGTGAGCAGAGTGTCCACAGAAGAGAACATAGCGGACCCCATGACTAAAGTCCTATCTCAGCAGAAGCATGAATATCATGTGAGAGCTAGAGGGTTAAAGGTTTTTAGCAGTTGTCTCTAGTCCAAGTGGGATTCTGTTGGAGTTGGTGGCCTAGAACCAACTACTTTGTACTTTATTCATTAATAAATGCCTTATCACATCTTGATTTTTCTTCTACGTGACAATGTATGTGATAATGTCCTAAGGACAGTTGTTGTGTTAATGGGTCATAGTGGATCCCTACTATGATGAGAACCTGGAAGTTCCATAACACTGTTCTTGAATATATGTTCTATGGCCAGATGATATTATTTGTGGGACACAAATAATACAGGACATTAAGGGTGAGGACTCATAAAACTTTGAGGAAACTTCTCATGGTGTGCGTCCTTGGTAATATCCAGGAGGATATTATGAGAACGAGACCCTCCAGTAAGAAATCCACATTTCATAGTGTCATTGGATGTTCCTATCTGCGGACGTGTGTATTAGTCCTTAGACTTTAAGATTAATAATAATGGGTATTACAACTAGCGCACATAGATGTATTGACAAAAACGGTGACGACACACTGCTCGCAGCGAGGTAGGATACGTTGGGTGCGTCATGAGTAATACTGCATTAATAGATAATGCAAGAAAGGATTTTTTCCTTCTATTCCATAACGGAAGTAGATATCTCAGGCCCTTTGATGGAATTGATATAGCCCAAATAAATTCATGTCCATAGTGAGGTATGGGCGAGTTCAATTCCGGGAAGTCAAAGAAAGAATAATCGATCACATGGGTTGATGGAACTAGAATGCAACCCACTTGATTGGAGATCTTGAGACAAAGGGATTATATTACACGGTAAGCGTTCATAGGAGGTGACACGTCATTGCGGCGTTAACTTCTTTCTCTATGGGTGCCTTGGTGTGTTGCTAGACGCTAACCTTGGACTTAAGGCAGGCTCCGCCTAATGCCACTGAGAAAGAGTCCTAGAGGGTCACACACTAAGTGTGTCCATGTATCACAGTTAAATATTAATTTAACAAGTAAAATAAATATTATTCCCGAATGTGGTTTAGTAATTATTTAAGGATGCTAGATCGCATTTATTTCGATACTAGTTATTCAAGAGAATATATTGTGGGAAAATTTATATATATATATATATATATATATATTAGCGAGTAATACAATTGCATTTATTTAAGAAATAAATAGCCATTACTCAAGGTCTAATAAATATGGTGGATTAAATAAATAAAATGAAAAATAAAAGTACACGTCGTGTCTATTTATATACACACCGTGTAGTTTGTTTTTCGGGATTCGTGAGAAAAATATTACTTATTTAATTAAATGATATTAAATGTAATACGTCAGGCGCATATCAAGTAATAATTATGGTCAACTATCATTATTAAGACATAGGGTATTACTAAGAATTAAAAGAAATGATTAAATGATTTCGAGAAAATAATTCATTTTATTATTCTAAGTATTATAATCCCAATTATATTATTCTTATAGAGTGAGAGCCATTCGTGTGCACAACAGATTGGGAAATACTCTCAAGGCAATATAGACTTCCTTTTCCACCAATAACGCTTTCAAGTTACGAGAGCGAGATCCTCCACCAGATCAAGGTGGTTGAAGGCAGACATCGCAAGCGAAGGCTCTTCCACGCTAGCACCCGGAGATCCCTTCGGCGAAGTCTAGAGATATGTGGAGCACATGTGGATCACCACTAGAGGAATTCTATACTTAGATTCTACAACACAAATACGGATCACAGGATCGTGACCGGAGACTCCAATGAAGAAAGAATTCCATCGAGGTAATTCTTATGAATTAATTAAATTAATTATAACCAAAATATGATGATCCTATCTCAAGGGTTCTAGGACTCTTCTTTTTTTTTTTTTATTTGTTCTATTCTGAAGATTAGGCGTTTTAAATCGTGACATATCTCGGATTGAACATTGTTTAACGTTAAAATTAAAGTTGGGAAAACCCACCAACGCGCTTCCACTACGCCCGGAACCTACAGTTATTTTATAAGATGTTCATTTCACTGATGATGTGTTATGTATTTTTAAACAACAAATATACAATGGAAGGAAAACCTAGTTCTTAATTGAGTTGAAATATAATCTGAAATGATTAAAACAATGTAGGTGAGTCAGTTCCACCCAAAGAGGATATTATTTTACATAAGATATGGAATTCCTCAAATTTTGTGATTAGTGACTTGTTTGTGGTGGCCATTAGTTTGGTATGTGTGGAGGTTGAGATAATTTTTTAGTTATTTATGCGTAAGAGAGTTGATTTTTTCCTAGTGGGATGGATGGTAAAGTGTTTTGGAAATGTTTTTATGGTTGGGGGGTTGTGAGATCCTTAAGAGGTATCTCGATGGATGGTTTTTTGGACCTTTTTCCCTTTTTCTTTTCTGGGTTGGTTTTGATTCTTAAGGATGAAAATAGTCTGAGAGTTAAATGATGTAATGGATTAGACCTTTCAACCTATTACTTAAACTTTGGGTGGTGGAGGTGTCCGAAGGAAGTCCTGAGGAGTTGAGAGGATAAAAAGGATAGGTTAGAGCTAAGATTTCAACTGGAGGGTGTCCTATGGTGTGAATCTTGGGGTTATTCTGTAAATTCAAGTGGATACAGTGCAGAAGGATCAGGCTGTGCCATAGTGATATGAGGGTTGGTTTGGTCATTATTCAAAAATGGTACCCCCCATGATGTGGAGATCGGCTGTGACATGGAGGTGAGTTTGTACATGAGGATAAAGTAAGGAGTTAGGGTCTAAGATGTAGCCTCCTTTTAGTTTTCGAGTGTCTTCAATGAAGTAGCTTTGGATTTTTTGTGGTCTCCTACCTGATTTTCTAGATTATGGTATAGAGATAGTCATGGATCTTAGAGACACTTTAACCATAAGGGTTGTGGTGTGGTGATGGTTTTTACACTGTAGTCCCTTCAATCATCTTCTATTATGTGGCATGGTCTTATGGGATGCATCATGGTTTTATGTTTTTCAAGCTAGGTATAACATTACATACCTCTTGGTCCTAGTAACTTTTCCGATATCTTCTATCATTTCTTTAGTGACACAAGTTTATCCTAAGGACCTATTTTAGGCCTTTTTCAGTGGCTTTCAACCCTAGTACATGGATATTGATCTTTGGTGGTTTAATGTGAGTCCCTTTCCTTACTTATCTATGTTTTCTTCTAGTTTCTCATTAGGGTAAGGATTATTTCAAAAGAAACCTTTTCTTTTGGAGTCTTTTAGGTAAGAATATATTGTGGGATGTTGTGTTAGGTTGATCCTGATGTTCCCCTTTTCCAAATTTCTTGTTGATTGTCTCCATCTTGATCCAACCTTGAACAACATATTACAAATCTTCATTTGATGTTGGTTTCATTTATTTATCATCTGGTTATATCATGTGGGAGGGGTTTTACTCTAGTTTATCTTTGGGAAGATGGTTTTACACTAGACTAATAAACGTAATGAACTGGTTAATTGAAATTTAAGGAATAATATAATGATTCCCATGTTTTTATAGCCTTTTGATATTGTTTATATTAACATATTCATACTTATTGTAACACTGAAAATCATGATTGTTAGGAACCTAATTTTATACTGAATTGATATGTGTTGTAGATCCCTTGATGTGTTATTGGTGTGATTCCACCATGAAAAAATGGTTAATCACTTATATTTAGATAAATAATTGGTTGAACATGTAAATTATGGCTTGTGTGAGAATACCCTAAAATATAGAAGTGGAATTGATGAAGCCCCCTGTTAAATATGAATTATGATAAGTGGTTTTTGTGTGTCTTTTGAAATGTGAGGTTATGGTGTATGGGGATGATGTGTTTTGGTGTGGTCATTTTTTGGGGATATGGTTTGTAGTTGTAATGCACAATGGTTATGTGATGAGTTTTGGTTGTTTTATGTGGCAGATGAGATTGGAAATTGTTTTCATGTGGTTATAGTGATGAGAAAGTGGATATGGCTGTGAAAAGGTGGTGATGTGGGCATATTGGCATGAGGTGGATGGTTATTGTGGTGTGATGTGTTATTCTAGTTTCTCAGGCAGTAATGGGATTAATTGGTTAATGATGAATTGAAAAGGTATAGTTTTAATGGTCAATGAATGAATGAATAATAATGGGTCATGTGGTTAAATGGGATTGATGTTAAATGTGAAATAACACGGTAAAATAATGAGGTGAACGGGCTAGAAACAATGGAATGAATTGGTTGTTTAAATTAAATGTTTTGGTAATTGATATTATGGAAAATGGATTAATTTAAAAGGGGGTTAGGAATGTGTCTTGTGGAATATTGTGTTGTGTTTTTCATTTATTATTGGTAGTTAAAGTGGTGGTGTTGTGAGCTTGAGTGGTGATGTTGTGAGTTGGTTAGTTCTTTGTTATGAATCCATAGGTTGGGATTGTGTGTGTCTATATATATCATTTATTTTCCTTGTGATTTATATACACACCCCAGCCACATCAAGAGCCCAATTTTTTTGGAGTATTTTTTGTAGGTTCCGGGAACAGTAGAAGCGCATTGGTGGGTGTACCCAACATTAACTTTTGTCATTAATGACGATCAATCTGAGATCCATCACGATAATAAAATGTCATATATTTGGGATAGAATTAATAATTAAATAAAGGATTGGATTCCCAAAACCATAGAGAGGATCACCATATGTTGGTTATAATTAATTTAATTAAAAGACAAGAATTTTCTTGATGGAATTATCTCTCTGTTGATGTTTCTGGTCACGATCCGATGTGATCCATCATTGCTTCACAGAATCCAAGTGTAGGACTCCTATAGTGGTGATCCACACATGCTCCATGTATCTCTGGACATCACTGAAGGGATCTTCGGATGCTAAATTAGAAGAGCCTTTGCTTACGATGTCCGCCTTTGATTGCCTTGAGAGCCATTTGCAAATCCCTCTCATTGATCTGGTGGACGAGGATCTCTCCCGTACCTTGAGGGCATTCTTGGAATAAAAGAATTATCTCTTGGCTTGAGATCTTTCTATAGATCCATTTTTCACACACCCAAAATGGCTAGGCTAATGAGAATAATATAATTGGAATTTTAATTACATAGAATAATAAAATGATTTAATTACCCGAAAGCATTTATTCATTTAATTTAATTCTTAGTAAGACCCCATGCCTAATAATAATAGTTGACTATTATTATTACTTGACATGAATCCAGTTAATTATACCTAATATTATTTAATTAAATAAATAATATCATTTCTCACAAATCCCCATAAAAACTACATGGCGTGTATATTAATATATATGGAATGTACTTTTGTTCTTCCAATTTCTTTATTTCCTCCACCACATTTATTCGACCATGTATAATGGCTATTTATTTATCAAATAAATTTCACTGCATTCACTACTAGAAATATGGGCAAAAAACCTCCTGGAATGGGAGACTGCTATAGGCGGTCTCTAGACTTAAAAACAAAAAAACAAAAAAAAACCACCTATCTATCGCCCCTCCCCCACCCCCACCCGCCCCGTCGTTGCTTGCGCACCCCTCGCAATCCCTACCTTCCTCCGCTGTCGGCCCCCGCACAATCCCTACCCTCCCTCTGTCGCCCGCCGCCTCCACTTCCAGCTCCGCAAACTCGCCCATCTCTTCACAAGCCCTCTACCTGGTGCCTCGCCCGTCGTCGCAAATTCCCACCATCGCCACTGGCCCGCACAAGCTGGCACCCATTGCCGCAAACTCCCTCACTCGTCTCCGCAAACTCCCTCCGCTGCCGCTGGCCTGCACAAGCCCTCTCCCTGGTGCCTCACCCGTCGCCACTGTCGCACCAGGAGTCCCTGTCGGCTCCCATTCGATCGCCGCTCCTCACGCCTCGCCCTGCCTTCGCCTCTGCGCCCACCTATGTTGGTTCGTTTCAATCATTTTTTTCTATTGATTCCTTCACCGCCAGTCATTCCTTTACCTCTTATTCTTAATCAGTATACAATGTTCCTTGTTCAATTCATGTTTTTATTCAATCAAGATTAAACAGAACTTTTTTCTTGAACCTTGAAGAGTTGTATGAATCAACTTAGAGCCTCTAAGTTCTTAGTTTTAGGCATGTTCAATAGCTTGGTTTCCAACTATTTTTTGAAAACAATGTTTTGCATTTGATATAGGAGCTTCTTTCTCCCTCATATTCCTCTATTCTCTATACCATAGAACATAAATTGGTAAAATTGGGTAAAATAGTCATCAAATATACTTGGAAAGGGAAAAGTTCATGTGAAATATTAATCAATCAATATTATAATAAGATAAAAGGAATGACCCTAATAAAAATGAGGTCAAGATTAGTGAGGCTCATGAGAGTTTTAAGGAAATGAGATTAATTGTATTATGATTTCATACCCTTGTTCACCCCCTCAAGTTATTTCTCACTCAATTCCCTTAATTCCCAAAACTAATTAATTTTTAAATGATTATGAAACACATATTAAATAAATATTTGATAATATTACTTGTTAATATTAAAATAATATTGTCATGTTATATGGAAATACTTATAATTTGGATATAAATTTTTTATGTAGAATTTATATGGGTAATGAATAAAAGTTCATTAATTAAAATATAAGTAAACAATATAAAGGAACATTTATTTAATATCAAAAATTGTTCAAAATAATTAATTTTAATTATTTAAATTAAAATGTTTTTTTATATAATTATTTAAACAATATAAATATTATTTTTATAATTGATATTATTAAGGATTAAATAATAAATATATCATCACATAGATGTTTACATAATACATATTTATAATTTATATATATAATGTTTATATTTATTATTTTATATTTATATAAAATTCATATAATGAATAATATGAAGGGGTTCATATAAGATGTAAATATAAAGTGTGTATATTTATTTAATTATAATGTGTCTATAATGCATAGATATATTATAGTGTTTATTATTTAGTTTATTTATGAATTTTTGATGAATTATTTATCACATGTTAAAAGAAATTAATTTTTTATTTATTTAATTTATTCCATATATTATTCATGGATGTAAATTATTAATAATATAAATTGATATATTATTCATTTTAAGAGTTACACTTCTATAATTTTTTATGCATTCATAGAAGGAGTTACATGCTTGGTATGATAATTGATTTTATTTTATTATACCTTAACAGTAGATTTAATTAGGTTATGAACTTATATTTTAAGGTTGATTATAGTTTATATTAATTAGGTGTTAGAATTGTGATGAAATTGATGTCTTTATTTATTTAGACCAAGATGTTTTGAGCTTTTTTCTTAAGAATAATATGGTTATGAATGAATAAGGTTTGATTATGTGCTTTGTATTATTGTCCAACATAAATCACTTAACATTTTTGAGATACAAATGTGAACGTATGGAGTCAAAAAAACATGTTCAAATGACAGAGGAAAAAAGAATAATGTTATGGGATGATTTATTTTAAGTACCATCAGACCACGTCACCAAATAGAGCCTAATAAACTTAGTATAATGGATCGAGTTGGTTAGGATTAGGTGAACAGATAGAGGATGGTATAAATTTTTTCACTATGTCATCAGAAATTGATGTTCATATAAATAAATAAAAATATTATTTTAAGTTCCTTAATTTATTAGACATCACAAAGAGTTTCTTAATTCTTGATATGTTTGTGGAAAGGTTAAAGTTATAAAAAATGAGTCTATCGGACTGATGCTATCAGAAAAAGGAGTGTCTTTGAAAAGTTAAAAACTTGATTTAATTTTGTTTCAAAATTATATGCTTAAGGTTTTGTTTGAAGTTTAATTGAAAAAACATGTATGAAGTCTACTAGTCAGAGTGAATTTTCAAAAAAAAATATATTATAGAAAGATTGTATTCAAAAGAGTTCCATTCAGATAAAATTTTACAAATTCATCCAATAGAGTCCATCAGATGAACCTTTATGAAGTCATGTAACATAGTATACCACACGAACCAAGGTTTTATGTTTATAAGATAGAGAAATGGTTGAGAGGACTTCGAATGAACATTTTAAATTTCATTATACAAATGTTTTTTATTGAGGTTCATCATATAAAAATTTCTAGGTGAAGGAAACAAATGAATCTCTCTGAATAATGTCATCAGGTAAAGAAAGAGAAATATGAAATATTTTCAAGATGTTTATACAAAGTTGGAAAGAAGGGGAGATGGAGTCGCATGGGGGAGAAGAAGGGGGTAACCCTAGCACCAAAGATCCTAAGTCAAGTGTGAAGAAGGATTCTGATTCCTTGTCTGGTAATGATTCATCGACTGGTAATAAATTTGATTGTGTTAGCCATAAGGAAATGTTTCAATTGCCTGTGAAGAAACCCTTGGTGTCTTCTTCATCTACAGTGCCTGGTGTGAGGAAATTTACGGATGTTTTGAATTCATCTGGTAAGTTCCCTGAATTCGATTTTCCACCACCTGGACGGATCATCAATAAGGGACGTATTGCCCATGTTGTCACGGATCAAACGGCTATGTAGGAATGAGTCAACCTTTGTCGATTCTCGATCATTGCTTGTGTTCTTCTTCTTAAAGGAGGATCTCTATGGAAATTTGATGATCTTTCTAAAAGAATCTCGCAGATTTGGGAGTTTTCTGATTGGAGGATGTTCTCCATGGGTTGTGGCTATTATCATATTCTTTTCTCTTCTGAGGAATCAAATCGAAGAGCCTGGAGCTTTGGGTATGTTTCTTTGAAGCTGAGTGTACTTTGAATTCAGAAATGGGATAGGAATTTCCATCCTGAGAATGTCAAAGATACACACGCACAGGTCTGGATCCGCATTCGAAGGTTAAACTGGCTTTATTGGCATCCTATGATTATATGGGATATTTCCTCCTCAGTTGGCAATCCGATTCGGATGGATAAGCACTCTAATGATCCTAAGTTTGGTCATTTTATGAGGGTGCTGGTGGAAGTGGATATGGCGTCGACACTGGTTGAGGAGGTTGTTTTAACAATCAGGGATGATTGGTTTAATTTTGAAATTCAATATGAGAAGCGGCCGAAGTTTTTTCTCTCTTGTCACTTATTTGGTCACATGGAGTTTGAATGTGATAGGAACAAGGTGTGTGGTATTTGCAAGTTGAAAGGCCATTCTGATAATCTTTGTATGAAGGGTAGGGAAAAGGCTCAAAATGATCCTGCTACTAGGACAATTCCTCCTAATTTTGTGCAGGTCTCTGGTGAAAATCCTTCCTCCAGTTCAGCACCTACTCTTCAAGTCTAGGGGAAGGATACTCATGCTGAGCAGATTTCAGTACAGGAGGACGAGCATGCTCCTATTATTGAAACTTCAGATCAGGGTGCAATGCATGTTCAGCCTGCTCTTCAAGTCTTGGTGAAGGTTACTCATGTTAATCATATTTCAGTACAGGAGTATGAGAATGCTCCTGTTAATAAGACTTTAGATCAGGGTGCAGTGCAAGTTCAGCCTGTGACCTCTGTCTCTCAGGCTTCGGTTTATGATGATGTTGCTACTGTGATGGCAGTGCAGGGACAATTGGTGGTCTCTCACTCAGGTTTTTTGGATGACTCTCAATAATTTGCTCTGGGTAATGGTTTTGGGTCTTCTCAGGTTCCCCTACAGGTACAGATGCAACGGTAGACTTTTATTTCTCCTCCTGCTGAGCATGTTTTTCAGGCCTCTGTTCAGGGGCAGACTACACATACTGATCTTCCAGCTGAGACTACACTACATGAGGCAGTGTTGGTTGTTAATGAATCGGCTGCATCATCTGATTTGGTTACTCAAACAGATGTGTCCATAGAGTCTGGTAAGTTATCTGGACAACAAAAGGTTGTGGGACTACTTACTGAATCTATTCAATAATAGGTTCAAGCTCCGGCTGAGTACACTGGGAAGAATCTAGCTCCCCAGTCCAGTGATAAAGAGAAAAGAAGTGATGAAGATGCAAATGAGATCTTCTCTCAGGTTACTTTATCTAAGGTTTCGAGGAAATCTATGGTGCTGATTACTCAGGATTCAATTGGTTGAATGAATAAATTCACTCCTTTACATGGTGTTTTTTGGTCTGATTATAATGAGGACCCTGAATGTGATGAGAAACCTCAATTGGAAGGTTCACCTCCTATTACCTTCTCATTAGCCCCGGAAGGAAGTAAGGGGAAACAGAAAAAGAATGAGAATCAGGTTAAGCTAGTGCATATGCAACGGGATGGAGGGCCTATCACTAGGTCCAAATCCTCTCCTTCATGAAGATTCTATTTTGGAATTGTGAGGGACTTGGGAATTCTCTGACGGTCACAACCCTTAGGCATTTTATTATGACCAACAAACCAATTCTCATTGGAATTTCTGAGCCTCGTATGTCTTTCTGTAAATGGAAGGCCTTCAGATGGTCAACCCTTGGGTACTCCTTGATTTCTCATAATGCTGGTCAAAACTCCTCAGAGTCTCTTTGGGTTTTGAAGCATGATAGTGTGTCATTGGTATCATCATCTTATGATCAGCAGTTAGTTACTCTCTCAGCTGAGATAAGAGACTATGGTATGTACTTCACTTTTGTTTATGCTTTAAATCAATATACTAGGAGATGTGCTTTGTGGTCATCTTTGGTGAAAATTACTCTTGAAATGAGACAAAGTTGTGTCATTATTGGTGATTTTATTGGAAGGCCATTCCATATTTTGGTTATGAAGTTAAAGGTTGTGAAGGCAAATATTAAAGAGTGGAAATATAGATTATATCTAACTTCAAAACATGTAAAAATCTTTCACTTATTTAACTACTAATCTATCTTTTAAAAATATAATGTTGAAAAATATCTATATCATGAAAACCTTTTTCATATTGATTTTTTTTTTGGTTTTTGCTTATGATAACTAATTTTTCATTCATGACTCTATTAAATCTCGCATGCTTTTATTCCTTACTCTATTTTCTGATGCTATCATTCTATAATCCATTTTAGTTTAACATGGAGGTGTGGTGATAGATTTTCCAATAATATATTTGGAAAGTGTGTGGTTAGTTTTGGTATATTCATGGGATTTCACTTTCATTCCATTATATCTTCTCCTGTTTATTATTCAGAGATATAAATTGTTTATTTTATCAATGGCATGTCTACATGAAATTGGTCAGTCTTTATTTTAAATATATTTTGTGATATGAAAAATTCCTATAATATGAAGTCTTATCTAAATGTTATTACTTGTTATACAGATATTAATATGGATAAAAGTTGGATTGATCTTCCAAATCGTACATATAAAGAATGTTTTGAGGTCATTATATAGTTTATTGAGTTCAATGGAGGACTTCAAAGTGACTATATTAGTTGTCCATGTCGAAAATGTGCAAATAGATATCAATTCACATGAGATACCGTGAGGGAGAACCTATTCTTGAATGGATTTCTGAAAAATTATAAGAGTTGGAATCGTCATGGGGAAGAATATATTCGTTTTCAAAATAAAGATGTAGTTCATATGGATGTTGATGCAAGGATGAATGATCCAATTCATGAAATGATTTCTGAAATGGTACGTGGGTTGGCTCCTGAAGGCATTGACATTCAGAATGTTGAGACTTGTGAGATAAATCTATGCTCTGGTGCAGATCCTAATTCGAGGAGGTTTTATGAAATACTTGATGATGCAAAAACCAAATTATATTCTGGATGTACTACTTTCAATAAATTGTTATTTATCGTGGAGTTGCTGCATTTGAAGACTTTGAATTAGTGGTCAGACACATCGTTCGACATGTTTTTGGTGTTATTGAAAAAGGTACTTCCTATCGACGCTAAGATTCATGAGTCATATTACCATGCTCGTAAGTTGACAGAGAACTTAGGTTTTACATATGAGACCATAGATTCATGTGCAAACAACTGTATGTTGTTCAGAAATAAAACTGTCCATTTGAATATTTCTACGGTTTGCGGCACTTCCAAGTGAAAAGATAACAGGGGAAATCAGACTCATCAAAGTTAGACTGCGAACCAGGGAAAACCGATTGCTGTAAATAAAATGCATTACTTTCCCCTAAATCCAAGGTTGAAAAGATTTTTTATGTCATCTAAAGTTTCTAATTTAATGAGATGGCATGCAGAAAGAAATCAGGAAAGTGATATGCTAACCCACCCGGAAGACTCTCATGCCTGGAAATATTTCGATCAGAGACACCCCGATTTTTCCAAAGATGGTCGTAATGTCCGATTGAGGTTGGCAGCATATGGTTTCAATCCATTCAAGTTTATGTTTGGTGTAACTCATAGCACATGGCCCTTGGTGTTGGTTCCGTATAATCTTCCTCTATGTCTTTGTATGAAACAATAGTTTATATTACCTTCCACTCTTATTGATGGACCTAGATGTTTGGGGGATAAGATTGATGTTTACCTTCTTCCATTGATTGATGAGTTGAATAAATTTTGGGGTGAGGGTGTGATGACTTATGACTATGAAATGAATGAAATGTTCAAACTGTAGGCTACTTTATTGTGGAAAATCAATGACTTCCCAGCTTATACAAATTTATCAGGTTGGAGTATGAAAGGGGAATTTACTTTCCCTTTTTGCAATAAAAATAAAAATTCTGTATGGATTAAACATTCCAAAAAATGGGCATACATGGGTCACAGATGTTTTCTCCCCCCTTAGCACAGGTTCAGAAAGGACAAAGTGACATTTGATGGTTCTATAGAGTTCAACCCAGCACCAAAGATCATGACAGGAGTAGAAATATAATCACAGATTGAGGAAGTAAACATCTGCACGATATATGAATTTCAGGATGTGGTGGATCAACCATTCCCTAATATTCGTGGTGCGGGTAGACAGCGCAGTCAGAATTGGAAAAAGAAAAGTATTTTTTACAGTCTCCCCTATTGGAAAACTAACAAGCTAAGGCATAATTTGGATGTCATGAACATTGAAAAAAATGTTTGTGATAATATATTGTGGGCCATTTTAGGTGTCAGTGGAAAATCAAAGGACCATGTTAATTCACGTCGTGATTTGGAAGAAATGGGTTTAAGGAAATAGTTGCATTTACAGTTGGCTGAGGGAAACAAGGAATATATGCCTACTTCACAGTATAAGATGACTAAAAAAGAGAAAGAGACATTTCTTTCCATTTTGAAGATGCTCAAGGTGCCTGATGGTTACTCTTCTAATATTTCAAAGTGTGTGAATCTAACGAGCAGGACATTGCAAGGGTTGAAAAGTCATCACAATCACATATTACTTCAGCAGTTGATTCCAATCGCAATTTTTCATTGTTTATCTCCCAATGTCGTTCTACCGTTGATTGAGATGAGTAATTTTTTTATACAGCTTTGTTTAAGAAATCAACGAATGAGTGATTTAAAAAGTTTGCAGGACCAAATCGTACTTACGATTTTTCACTTTGAGAAACTATTTCCTCCTTAATTTTTTGATGTTATGGTTCACTTGACAGTGCACATAACTGATGAAGTAATGGCTACTAGTCCAGTGCAATTTAGGTGGATGTATCCTATTGATCGGTATCTGAATACATTGAAATGATTTGTACACAACAGAGGTCGTCCGGAGGCATCAATAGCCAATGGTTATCTGATGGATGAGTGTACTACATTTTGTGCATAATATCTTATGGATGTTGAAAAAAAAATTAGATAAGACCTCCCGGATTCATGATGGTCCAGTTGGAGAAGGAACCATATTTGATATGGACAACATCGAGTGGATACAAGCGCATCGATATATTTTGTTAAATACCCCATCAGTTTCACCATTAATGCAGTAAGTGTCTTATCACTTTTATTGTTTAACTTTTAAAAGTTTTGTTTGCATAAGTTGATCATTTAAACATCACTTTATCATTTGCAGGAAACACGTTAATGAGATAAAAGAAGTGATGTCTCGTGCGACTGAGTCTCAAATTCAACAATCTCATTATGTGTCATTTCATGATTGGTTCAAGGATTTTGTATGTATAAATTTATTTTCATTATGAGTGAATTATAATACTAATTTATTTCTGTAGATATCATTATTGAATTCTGTGAATTATGTAGGTTCATAACCTGAGGGAGTTAGGTGACCCCATGTTAACTGATGAATTTAACCAACTAGCTGATGGTCCATCTATAACGGCTCATTGTTATAAATCTTTATATTCTAATGGCTTTCAATTTCGCATTAAAGATGTTGACAACAAATGAGAAACAAAAAACAGTGGCATCAGTTTTCCATTCGTCGATTCTGGTTATTATTATGGTCAATTGACAGATATCATTGAAGTTGTATATGCACACGGGTTGAAATACATATTGTTAAAGTGTAATTGGGTTGATCCAGTGCGTGGGTGTAAAGTCGATCAATATCAGTTTACATTGGTGAATTTTAACTATATGTTTTATAAAAATGAATGAGTTGGTAATGAACCTTTCATTTTGACATCACAAGCAGAACAAGTATTCTTCATTACTTTGCCTTCGAATCCTAGTTGGGAAGTTGTTGGGAAAATGTCCCAACGAAGACTGTTTTTATTTGAACAAGATAAACCCAAGACTGTTGCCTTTTTTGGCCAACAACTTGATCAACATACCTTATTTCAACGTGAAGAAGATATTTATTGGGTTAGAGCATCCATTGAAGGAGAAACGGTAGATTTACATGTTTAATGAAAGGTATAATTGTTTTCTCGCTCTTCATTTTAAAATATTTTTTTGAAATTGTTTAACCTTTTATGAGTTGTTTAACCTTTTTTTAATTTCTTAACTTTGATGCGTTCAATCAATATTACCAAATAAATCAAGTTTTTTGGCTAATTTTCAATTAAACAACCCAACACTAATTTGGTTCATTAGCTAAAAAGTTAGGATGTAAACTCAGAGTTGCATATATTTCCTTGCTTTCTATGTATGTGTCACATAAGACATAAAAAAATTATGAGATTCATGTATTTACATACACTCTAGTTGATGTTTTATTTATTTACATACACTCTAGTTGATCTAATTAAATATCTCTTATGCTTTGTATATAGTTTGGTGGTGTGTGTTCATGATGGTAAATTAGTCTAAGGTCTCAAATTTCGGTGACATTGTTACTCATTTCAGCTTTCATTCTCATGGACTATTGGATATGGGAATGTGGTGTCAATCTCAAATTACTACTATAACATGTGTGGACCTAGTGGTATATGTCATGACAGTGTTGTATGGAACATTTCTTGCATGATATCCCTTGAATATTTCCATTTGTGGAAAATTAAATCCCACCCTAAAAAAGTGTCCATTCTTTCTATAGATATAGAGACATCCCTGTGTTTATTTACTAATGTTTGCTATGACTGTAGGCATGTCAGGGGAACAAGAAGCAGATCCACATCATCCAGCAGATCCATCTACATCTCAGGGTCGAGGTATGTTTGAATGTAACTCAGTAGGATGGTTCATGTGTATTTGATGATGGAAAGGAAATGAAAAAATAAAGAGTTGAGTAGGGGACCCAAATATTTAAAAAAACAATTCAAATATATGGTATTTCAAAGACCCCATTGGAACAACAATGGTGATCCAAGGATGAGAAGCCTTAGTTGTTGGTAAATTGACAAGACCAACCCACCTTAGTCTCCACTTCATCAACAAACAACCATGTTTAGACTCTGAATTCCAAACATTCTTTCATTGTACAACTCCAACTACTAAGACCAAACACACTGACCCTACATCAGAAGTAGTGTAAGAGGTAACTTCACTTAACTCATCACTAAACTAAAAACAAGAATCTTCACTGCTAGACTTCTTATGAGAACTGATTTTGAAAATAACTAGTCCACACATGGACCTATTCCACTATTATCTGTGGGAGTGTAAGATATAAAATAGGTTATTCATGAAGATATCCATGTATCTTCTATTTTTTCATATAAGTTAGTGTATATTTATAAAACATAGACACACACACAGCTCGTACTGTAAACAAAATTAACAAATAGAAAAATAATAATGAGAAAATAGTTAGAAGGCTCTATCAAATTGTAAATGAAACAGGCGACTCCTTAAAGTTGTGTTGAAATGTAGCTTGAGTTGATTTCCAGAAATATACAGTAAAACAAAACATCGTGAGAACTTCTGTCTCCTATTTCTATTGAAGTAATAGTATGATCGAGTATTTCTTATCCTCTCATTAGTTTTTTATTGCATGATGTTCTTCAGTTTCATCTCTCCGCAATATCTTTGAGATTCTATAGTTTGTAGTTCTCGTGTTTTTACTCAGGCACATGCCTTAGATGACTAAAATCCTCAACATGAGACATGGGAAATGGTTGAATAAGGAATGCTTATGGATCTACAATAGTTGTAATCTATACATTCAGGTATATCTTAAAATGGTTAATAAAATACATAATTATATTTCCACCACTCTTTATATCCTTAGTAAAATCATCTTTGTTTTCTATAAACATAAAAAGTGCATGTGTAAGCTCCTTGAGCTGTTTCACTTGTCCCTTAAATTCTGGTGTAACATGTGGTATCCTCATATTTTCAACCATGTACTTATTGTGAAAATCCAACTAATGTTTGGTATAAATCCTTTTAAAATGTCAATATACCATCTTTGTAATCTCTTCTTGGGAATAAGTAGCCCCTTTCGTGTAAAACCTTACCATATCATGCACACAGTCACTATTCTATTTTATTTTGATTAGGCTGTCATGATCACAACAACCCAAATAAAGTCTGAACTCTTCTCTTAGAACTATTCTGATAATATCAATGTTATAAGGATGGGAATGATCAATAGAGGTTGAGGATTCATTTAAAATATCTTTGACTACTGATCTCAAAATAGTGAGATCAAGATTTGGAGGAGGAGGAGTGTCATCCACATAAGATGTATCTTCAAGACTATTCACAAATTTCTGCAAGGAGTCTACATACTCAGATAAAATCCCTTTCATAAGAGGAATGAGTAAAACCAAATCATCACTTAATTATTTGTTTTCTATCCTCACTACTTGAACTTCAAAAACTATCTGAGGGTGAATCTGAGAGACAACTCTATCTGAAATCACAGTAGCATCACTTTCGCTAAGAATTTCTATAGGTATAGGTTGAGGTTTGAGAATTTCTCTAACAACTAAACACAAATCCCCTTTAAATACATTGAATTCACTCTTACTTACATAATAAGTAGGCACAAGTACAACCAATGGAGTAGAAACAGGAGCAGGAGCAGGATCTACTAGAGGAGTAAGTTCTATTTCTAGATTTTTCCCCACTAGAAAACTTTGAGAAATAACCACTTCTTCTACCAATGATCCCTCAGGATCATATTTCTCAATATCTAAATCTGAATAGTCTAATCCAAGAGTGACATATCTAGGGTAATTTTCACATTCCTCAGCTATCACATCATAAGGAGTGAGAGTAGAAACATTAACAATCTTAGATGGTTTCCCACCTCAATAGATTCTCCCCTCTCAATAGGTGATTTATTCCTGGAATAAATAAGTTCATTCACTTGAACAACTGGATCTTCTTCTAAAACTAGAATTGACTCATGATCTTTTTAAGATTCCTCTACTGGTTCCTTTTCCACTAAAAAAATTCTACATGATCTATAGGTTCTACAACAATACCTTGATCCCTAAAAAATTTCCACATGATCTGTAGGTTCTACAGCACCCATCCTGCCTCCTGTAACCTGAAACCAAGCCACCTGAAACCTGCAACCTGCAACCTGCAACCTGCAACCTATAACCAATCCACCTGCAACCAACCACAGCACCCATCCTGCCACCTGCAACCTGCAACCAAGCCACCCATCCTACCACCTGCAACAAAAGCATCACCCAACCTGCTGACAACTTGAACTTCAACAAGAATCCAGAACCATCCAAGCTCCCAACCCAGCCAAAACAACTAGCAACAACCTGAACCAGCAGTAAGAAATGAGCCCAATCTGCAACATACCAGCAATCTGCAACCAAGACACCCCATTGTATGATATCTTAGGTATTCAGTCAAAAAATGACCAAGAGAATAAATGAAAGATATATAAGTATCCAAATAGAGTGGTATCTTTTCAAGGTTGAATGCACACAAGAAATAGAGGGTGCAAGTCAGAAGAGTCCAGACTCAAAAAGTCCTTACATGAACCTCAATCACTACAATGAATAATAAAAATAAAAGAAGTATTTAAAGGGTTAGGTCATGAAATGTGTTATGTAACATTGGGAAAACAAATACAGAAAAAAATGAGGTTACTCATTTAGGAATTCATTTACTATTCCATGGTGACTCCAACTAATATGTATCTATAGGAGGAGCTACCTATTCATCACATTATTCTTCCCCTACATTTATTAGAAGTAGAAAGATCATATAATCCTAATCCTAGATGACTTATTTCTTACTATTATCCTATAGTGATATCCAAAGATATTATAACCATATGTGATGAGGAAGAAATCCTTGGATTTCTCCTACAACTTATCTCTATATTTACCATTGATATGAATTTTTTTGATACTTCCAAATACTTTGATACGGTTCACCACTGGTCTCTTATAGGACCAAAGTTCATCTAGATGTTCTTTTCCCATATATATATATATATATATGCACATCTGTCTAATTATGTGTAAAATTGTTTTCAACAAGATCGGACTCGACTGCTTCTTCCTCGCGCAAGAGAGGCCCTCGTCGTGGCATTTCATCATGGAATTCTAACACGACCATAGATGTTTCATTTGATGAGATATTTTATCTTGTGGGACTGACTGCCCGTACATTTATTCGCCACCTGGGTCATATCATATGCGACCCACATTGATTTCTATTGACCACACGTGACCGGGCTTCTTTCCCTCAGGATACATTAGACCGACTTTGGAGGGAAGTTCAGGTAAGAATACCTTTTTTGTTTCTTCTCTGTGTTTAAAAAATACTAACATGTGTGATTTTTTTTCTTAAATATAATAACTTAAAAGTGTGCCCCGATGAGTTTTGTCCAGTTTTTATGGGAAAAGGTCACAAGCTATGGAAATATCATAAAGGAAAAGTCAAGAGGGAGCACTAGGTGCCAAATGTGGGTGCCCCAGACATTCTAGAAAAAGTCCCAAGAGGTGTTCTCCCATCTTAATGGTGTGACTTAGATGCATATTGGTCTACTGAGGCCGCCGTGGTTAGTATATTTATTATGGTATATATATTTTCAATAATTTTTGACGTTTTATTTGTTTGATATTTGAATTATTTGAATGCAGGAGGTGTCAGCATGCCATTCTGAGGATCGAGTGTTGCAGGGACCACCTCACGGTCTTGGGACTCGTCACATGTCTTAGATCCGACATGATGTATTTATTATTCAATTTTTAATTTATTATTTAATATGGTTTTGTGTTAAATTTTTATATTTTATTGTTATACAGTTATGGGAGCAAGGTGCACTGACTGATAAAATGTCAGTGTGGATGAGGACTCGTGATCGAAATGATCAAGAGGCTACATATCTTATAGTAAGTTATTGTACTCATTACCAATACTTCCATGTCCACAGTAAAATATTCATCTATAAAACCTTTCACATGATCATAATCCCCAAAATTTAAAGTTTTATCCCCCAACCCATTTATGTATTATAAGATCCATTTCACATCTTCCCAATGTTTTCATTTAGGATCTGACGTGAAACTGCTAAATATTACATAGCCTCAATTTGAAGCTGAGTTAGAACAACTGCCAGAGGACCAGCGACAGCTTCCCATGCAAAGGGATGAGATATTCCATCGCATTATTGGTTGTGGAGGGCATGGTTATAGTCTGACCTATGTAACGGGGATTCCTCATTATGTAGTGTCACGTGCAGAGGTTGTCGGTCCTGTTGTTGCTGGGCATACACAGTAGCTGTTAGATATTGAGGCATGGTTGCGTGCTTCTGAGGAGGTAAATGCGCAACTGATCACTGAGGTTAGAACACTACGAGAATATGTGCATCTGGGTGATGGTGCAAGGGATCATACGACGCAGGTTCATACTGAATTTATTGATTTACATTCAATTATTTTTGTTATTAAAAACTTTATAATTTTTATTTGTTGTAGGCCCCTGGCACACCGGATGGAGGTACCATCCATGGCCATGCATGACGCATCATATTCATGAGGTGTGTTTCTTTTATATTTATTATTTAATTAATGTTATATATTGATTTATAGTTTAAATATAGAATTGTTTGAAGGTGATACTAGGATAGAATCTGTAATGATGTGGTAGTTTCTTGATTTTCTAGTGTCTTTCTTATACATGGGAGTGGAGGTGCAAGGGGAGGTGGCGGTGTCGCACAGGTGGGGTGGTGGCGTCGCACCAGCAACCCCCACCCCCATCACCACCTACAGCAGCCTCACCTACCCCTATCTCCTTGCCTGCACTAGCCCCCACTCCCCCCCCCCCAACAGCAACCTTCCTGCCCTCCCCCCAGCCCCCTGCAACCCCTCACCCCCTGCCCCCAAGCCCTCTGCAGTAGCCCCTCCCCCATGGTGTGACCTAGCCCCCCAAACCCATCCCCCCAGACCCTCCCCACCTGCAGTAGCCTCCCCCCTGTCTACAGTAGCCTCCCCTCCCCCTATCCCCTTGCCTGCACTAGCCCCCACTCCCCCCTACAACAGCCTTCCTGTCGTCCCCCCAGCCCCCTGCAGCCCCTCACCCCCTCCCCCCAAGCCACCTGCAGTAGCCCCTTCCCCATGGTGTGACCTAGCCCCCCAGACCCATCCCCCCATACCCTCCCCACCTGCAATAGCCTCCCCCCTATCTGCAGCAGCCTCCCCTCCCCCCTACAGCAACCTCCTCGCCCTCCCCCCCAGCCCCCCACCCCATACAACATCCCCTCCCCCATAGTGTGACCAATCTCATGCCCCACATCCTAAAATGTGCCAACATAAACCATTTATAACCATCAAAGAACTATAACTATTAATCCTCCCAAAAAACTATCGAACAACAAAATATAACATATCCTTGTACCATAAAACCACTACCATAATTTTAGAGATCTCCAATACATGGCGGAGCTAGTAGATTCTTCTAGATGAATAAAAAACAGTTTTAAACCCCAAACTCAATCCCCCATTATAGCATTGACTACTCAAGAATTTATTACCATTCCAATATAATGCTACTCCAAAATAACATAATCTAGAAACCCATATTAACCATGACTAATATCTAACCTATGAGGCTATGAGTAGATCAAGGAGGTAGAACCAAGAATAATAAAAAATGGAAGGAAAAAAGAAATCGGTGATGGAAAGTTCTAAACCCACTAGTAGAGAAAAATAGTTCGACAAGAAGATATGCACACCTCAAGACTAAAAAATGATGAAACTAGAAAAAAATATGGAAAAGGCATTGTGATGCCCCACTCTTGTGGTATATGATTCTCATGTGAGATACCTTAGGTCTAGGAGGATGCACACATAAACCCTGATTTGAGACTTGATCCTTAGGGAAAGGTGGGAATTATAGAGGACCTTACTTTTGTCTTACAACCTAGTATGTCAGCTTTGGATTTGTTTGAGGTAAACCTACAGGACAGGTTATATTGAGGTTTATTATTTCTTTAAAATAAATAATCTATTCTACACAATTAATTATAGGATAATTCATATGAGGTTATATAGTTTTTATTTCAGTAACAATGATTCCTCTAGATTTTGAAATGCATTGTGGGTGCTTGTTAATCAAAACTCGCTTCAATGGGATTGACTATTTGGGTGACTAGTCTATATGAATAGTGGTTTTGGATTTGAAACTTTTATGAAAATGACACAATTATGTAGGAAATAATTCAATAAATCATGGTAAATGTGAGGTGCCTAATTTTGAATAGGAGATCCAGTAGAGCTTTTAGAGTGTGGAATACTGATCTGTCGGGTACCACATTCAACATGAACTTATTGATGGATGGAACATAGTAGCATGAGTCAGGTGGTGTGGGATGTACATCATCTATAAATAGATAGGTTAGTTTGTGATGGTATTGAGTGTTACCATTTAAAATATTAATCGGTAAAATTCTAGGTGAAAGATGAGGACCTATGATTTTTAGGTAGTACTTATTACAAACATGGAGACTCTGATATTTGGGTAAATTAGATAAAGATTCATTATTAAAGAATAATTTGAAAGGGAGCTGGTTAACATTAAACTATTGACCTGTGGTTAGAAAATTACATGCTTTGTCAGGAGATGTGGCGTGAAGAGTTGAAAATGGAATGTATAGCCTTATTGGTGTGAGTGTGTATCAAGAAGAGCGGAACATGCATGTAGTTAGAATCTTAGTTTACTCATAGTTTACAAAAAATAATTCCTAATATCTTAACATCAATTTAAGTACGTTATGATAGAATCGGCTATATGTTAAGATACCTAACTATCTACTATTATGGATTAATGAAGAGACACTTTGAGGGTTTTGCATGAGGAGTGGTCTAAAGAATCCAAATGGTTCATAGTACACCATTGTTCTTTTGAGGGTGGTAACCCTTAATATGTTTTAAATTTTGATGAAGTACATGGTAAGTATTCTTGAGAATAAAGAATAATTCATAGATGAATTTCACATCAATGATTGGGATAATAAAGTCCTTAGCCACTCCAGTTGTTATATCTGGGAGGGAATGTGCATGGGATATGGTAATCAGGTTCGCTTTCCATTAATGTGAATATAAGTATTCTCCTATGGTGGGGAGGGGGATTTAAATTTTCAAATGAAAATACTCATGTGATATGGGTCATGAGGTTTTGGGGCTGGTCTTTGGACTGTTTTTTTTTTACTCTCACATGACATTGAGTAAATGGGACAATGCACGACTGGTTCACTTGGTAAATTCAAGGTATGGGTTCATATAAGGACTCAAGTGATGTCCAAATGTGGGATTAATTATCAAGACATTTATCATGATGCAGGTATAATTGATATGAGATGCACCAATATTCATGTTATTGCAGGGTGGAAGAATGGATGGGCCAGGGGACATCACCGAAAGTCATGTATGAGGTTTTGCAAGAGTACTCAAAACCAACATATTATTCCTTGGGACATAGGATTTGGAATTCTGTTTGTGGGTAACATGTTAGTGGTGGAATATGGGAGTTATAAAAAATTAGTTAACCAGAGATGGTTTTACATGAGTTTCTTCTAATCAATTTGAATTTGCTTTGTTTATCTTTTATATCTTCTTGTAGGTTTTTTGAAACAGAAGATTGGAATGAATTGGAGCTGTTTGGATCACTGGACATGTGAGAACTGCATATTTTTCCTGCTGTTCTGGATTCTGGAGCTGTTTACTATTTTTTGTGAGGTCTCTCCAGCTGTTTGGTGTTGTTTATCTTTTCCTGTTGTTTTGGAGCTGTTTGTTCTGGTGCTGTTTGTTATTTGTTATGTGGTGTTGTTATATTTATATTGTATGTTTGTTATTTGCTATTTTTTTTTTGATCTGTGCAGTTCTGGAAGCAGAACTGCACATTTTTTTTTTAAAAAATTCTAGGTTAGCGACTGCCTTAGGCAGTCGCTAATGCTTCCCTCAAATGCTCCAGCGCCCGCTGAAGCATTCCCATAGAAATCAAAAAAAATATTGTAGCGACCTTCTATAGAAGTCGCTAAAAGTCAAGGCAGATTACCTATAGCGACTTCCATTGGTGGTCGCTATAGGTTGAGGTAGATTTCCTATAGCGACCGCCATTGGCGGTCGCTATATCTCTTCACTGACGGGCCAACAATGACCGCTATTAGTGATCTCAAAGTGGTCTGTAAAGCCCTTTAGCGACCGCCAATGTCGGTCTCTAAAGAGCCACTTCTAGTAGTGATTACTCACTAATAAATATATTATTTCACCCACAATATATTCTCTCAAATAACTAGTGTCTAAATTAATGTTATCATGAATCCTTGAATAATTATTAAACCACAGTCGGTAATAATCTTTATTCAACTTGTTAAATTAATATTTAACTGAGATACTTGGACACACTTAGTGTGTGAACCTCTAGGCCTCTTTCTCAGTGGCATTAGACGGAGCTTGACTAAAATCTAAGGTTAGCATCTAGAAACACACTAAGGCACCCATATAGAAAGAAGTTAACACTACAATGATGTTTCACCTCCTACGAATTCTTATCGTGTAATATAATCCCTTTGTCTCGGTATCTCGACTCAAGCGGGTTGCATGCTAGTTCCATCAACCCATGTGCTTGATTATTCTTTCTTTGAATTTCTAGAATTGAACTCGTCCATTCCTTACCATAGAAATAGATTTATTTAGGCTATATCAATTCCATAATAGGGCCTAAGGTATCTACTTCCATTATGGAACATAAGGTACAAATCCTTTCTCACATTATAAATTAATGCAGTATTACACATGACGCACCCAACATATCCTACCGCGCTGCGAACAGTGTGTCATCACGATTTTCATCAATACATATAAGTGTACGAGTTTTAATACCCATTAATAATAATCTTAAAGTATAAGGACCAATACATGCATCTGTAGATAGGAACATCCAATGACACTATGAAATGTGTATTTCCTACGGGTGGGTCTCGTTCTCATAATATTCTCTTGGATATTACCAAAGGCGCACACCATGAGAATTTTCCTCAAAGTTTTATGATCCCTCACCCCTAATGGCCTATATTATTTGTGTCCCTCAAATAACATCATCCGGCCATAGAACATAGATTCAAGAACATTGTTATTGCACTTTTAGGTTCTTATCATAGCAGGGATCTGGTATGACCTTTTAGTGCAACAACTATCCTTAGGACATTATCACATGAATTATCATGTTTAAGAACAATCAAGATTTGATAAGGTATTTATTAATGAATAAAGTATAGAGTCATTGGTTTTAGGCCACCAACTCCAACAGACTCCGACTTGGACTAGAGCTAACTCCTAAGAGCCTTTAACTTGCTAACTCTCACATGATATTCATGCTTTTGCTGAGATAGGCCTTTAGTCATGGGGTTTTCCATGTTCTCTTCCATGGACACTCTTCTCACTAAAACTTCACCCCTTTGATAGAAATACCTCAAGAGGTGATACTTTAGGATTATGTTCTTTGTCTGTTGATGTGTCCTTGGTTATTTTGCAAGATCCACCACTGCAGTATTATAACAATATAGTGTGATAGGATCTTTACATATAGGCACAAAATCAAGATCCTTGACAAATTTCCAAATCCAGGCGGCTTCCTTGGCTATATCATAAGCCGCTATATATTCAGAATCCATTGTAGAATCAGCGACAACTGGTTACTTTGAACTCTTCCAGCTCACAGCTTCTACATTGAGACAAAAAACATATCCATATTGCGACTTCAGATCATTATGATATGTCTAAGAACTAGCATCAGCATACCCTTTGATTACAAGCTCCTTGTCTCCTCCATATACTAGGAACATATCCTTAGATCTTCTCATATACTTAAGGATAGTCTTAACAACAGTCCAATGTTTTTCTCCGGGATCTGCTTGATATCTGCCTACCATGATCAGTGCAAAGGAAAAATCAAGCCTGGTACATAACATAGAATACATGATGGATCCTATAGCCTAAGCATATGGGATCTTTCTCATTCTATCTTTCCCCTATTGTGTCTGACAAAACATTTTCTTAAAAATATGTAGGCCATGTGACAATGGAACCAATCCCCTCTTTGATTGTTCCATACTAAATCTCTTTAGTATCTAGTCAATGTATGTACCCTGACTTAGTCCAAGAATCCTCTTGGATATATCATAAATGATCTTGATCCCTATAATGTAGGCTTCTTCACCCAAGTCCCTCATGGAGAAACACTTGTTCAACTAGTCCTTAACTGACTATAAGATGGGTACATCGTTTCCAATAATCAATATGTCATCAATATATACTACTAGGATAACGACCGCATTCCCATTAAACCGCTTATAAAAACATGGCTCACATTCATTCTTAATGAAATCAAATTCCTTTATGGCTTCATCAAATTGAATTTTCCATGACCTAGATGCTTGGTTTAATCTATAAATGGATTTATGTAACTTGCAAAAATGTTTGGATTCACTTGGTATCACAAACCCATATGGTTGTGTCATATAGACATCTTCCAGAAGGTTCCCATTAAGGAATGTTGTTTTGACATCCATTTTCTAAATCTCGTAATCATGGTAAGATACTATGGCAAGTATGATTCTTATGGAATTAGACATAGAAACTGGTAAGAAGATTTCATCATAGTCAATTCCTTGATCTTTTCTAAATCCTTTAACCACTATCCTTTCTTTATTGGTGTTAAATTGACCTTCCATGTCCAGTTTTCTCTTGAATACCCATTTTCATCCAACAGGCTTTACATCAACTGGATCATCGACCAGAACCCAAACTCAGTTCTAATACATGGAATCCATCTCAGAATTCATACCTTCTAGCCATCTTGCAGTCTCTTAGCTTTCTACTGCTTTCTTGTAGGATATAGGTTTATCATTTTCTAAAAATAATGATTCACCATCCTCAGTGACTAGGAAACCAAATCTCTCTAGTTCCCTTACCTCTCTTGATCTCCTATGCAGTACTTGTGTTTCTGGAACCTCTTTCACGAAGACCTGTGGAACTTGTTCCTATACCAACTATTGTTTATCTTAAGCATCAACATCATTGAACTAAATCTTGCTCCCACTATCCTTTTTGAGGATGTTCTCCCTCTCAGGAAACAAAGCTTTTCTAGTGACAATCACTTTCTTGTCTGAAGGGTTATATATGTAATATCCTTTCATTTCCTTGGGATATCCTATAAGGATACTCCTCGTGCCACGGGGTGCTAGTTTGTTGCATGAGAAGGCCTCAACAAATGCCTTGAATCCCTATACACATGTGTGTGACAAAATGGGTTTCTTTTCATTCCATAACTCAGAGAGAATTCCATTTTCCACCTTATTTGGTACTTCGTTTAATGTGTATGCTGCAGTTTTTAATGTATATCCCCAAAAGGATAATGGAAGATCTGCATAACTCATAATCGACCTCACCATGTCCAATAAGGCATGGTTCCTCCTTTAACTAACACCATTACACTGTAGTGTATAAGGAGAAGTGAGATGAGATAGAATCCCAGACTCCCATAGAATATTGATGAACTCTTGGTTCAGATATTCTCCACCTCAATCCAATTGAAGTTTCTTTATCTTCTTATCAAGCTGATTCTCTACTTCATTCTTAGATTCCTTAAATTTCTCTAAGGCTTCTGACTTATACCTCATTATGTAGATAGATTCATATCTACTCAAATCATCATTAAAAGTAATGAAGTAAGAATGTCCACCTCTAGCTTCTACTGGAAATGGTCCACACACATCCATGGGCATCAATCCTAGAAGCTCTATGGCCATTTCACCCTATCCACCGAAAGGCGGATTGGTCATTTTACCTTGTAAAGAAGTGTGACATCTGTCAAGTTTTTTACCTCAGTAGAGTCTAAATAAGAATCCAAGAAGAGATTTGTCAAGTGATTCTTGTTTACATGACTAAGATAGTGATGCCATAATTGGGTGTTCGATGAGTCATGTGAATTTGTTTTGTTATTGATTTCCAACACTTGGTTTTCATAATTTAATACACACAAACCATTATTCAAATGCATCATACCATAACATATGATTTTCTTATAAAAGAAACAACCCTTATTTTCAAATTTGAAAACAAATCCATCCATATCCAAAAAAGATACAGAAATTATGTTCTTTGTAACACTAGGCACATAATAACAGTTATGTAAAACCAAAATCATTCCAGTTGGCAATGAGAGATGGTAATCACCAATGGATAATGCAGCCACCCTCATTCCATTGGAAGCTCGAAGATCCACCTCTCCTCTATAAATATTTTTAAATCTACTTAGTTCTTGAATTTTAATATAGATTTGATCCCCACAAGCTGTATCTAATACCCAATGTGTAGAAATGGAAAGATTAAAATCTTTAACAAATGCACCTTTAGCATCCCCACACTTCTGGGTGAAATTACCCTTCCAGTGGCCTTTCTTTCCACATGAAAAACATATTGCCTCCCATTCCTTTACCTACCTCTAGATCTTCCCCTTCTTGGAGGGATGGTGCCCAGGGGCTTCAGAACATTTATGAATCCTTAGCCCCTTTTCCTTGTCCTTCCTTTCCTTATTCACCATAAGGAATGTGGGTTTGTCACTCCCCATTTCCTTATCTACATAAGGAATTGATGTCAGAAGTTCTGATAGACTCTTCTCATTTTTTCTCATGTTATAGTTGACAATAAATCTAGAGAAGGTCTTGGGTAGTGATGATAGGATGAGATCTGTACGCAACTCATCTGGGAACTTAATCCCTAAGATGTTCAGGCATTCAATGTAGCCAATAAGCTTGACTACATGAGGCCCAGCTAGTGAAGACTCTCCAAGATTAGTTGTGAACAAATCATTGGAGATCTCATATCTCTCATGTATCACCTTCTCTTGATAGAGATCCTTAAGGTGAGACATCATACTATACGCATCCATGTTTTCATGTTTCTTCAAGATCTCATTAGACATGGATGATAGCATGAAATAATGGACATCTGTGACATAATCAAAATGTTTCATATAGAGATATAGTTCCCCATAACTAGCCTCTTTTCCAAGCGCAACTAGAATAGGCTCATCCAGTGTATAAAATTTCCTCTCATGGTAAAGGATGACACGTAAACGCCTCTGCCACTCTTGGAAATTGGTGCTGGTGAGAAGGTTTTCCTTCTCAATAATGGTTCAAAATGATATGTTTGAATTCATCTTTCTTTCCATTTCTAAAAATTAAGATGAGAAATGGTTTAGTACTTTATCATGGTAAAACTAAGATAAGTAAATAATTTAATACTTATTAATCTCCCACTATTTTATCGAAATCCAATAGCCCTCACCATTGACTTTGGAATATTCAGTTTCCTGAATATTCTAGTGGAAAGGATCAATATTTCCATTCACATTACCCCAAATAGGGTTGGTCAAGCAACTTGAAGGGTTTTAGGTATTCATTCCAAATTCCAACTGTATTAACTCGTAGCTCCTTGATATGTTGAGTGGACTCCCCAATCCTGAAATCCTTTTATTTTAGGTTTCCTCAACCTTTGCCTCTTGGTCACACTAAGTCTTATTGTAGCAGTAAAACCTTGATGTGAACCAAGTCAAGTAAACCCAAAACCTTGAATTATCATTCCTCAATAATTGAAATCACCTCTACTAGGGTTGGTCAAGCACTTTTAACTGTGGTTCGATTCTAACCAATATTATGGAAGGATATACCGAATTAATATTTTATTTGAGGGATTTTATCCATATGCGTAAATTTACATTTTATTATCTTTTATTACATGCTTGTTAATATTAAGTGGGTTATACTGAAGTGATTAACCATGTCAAGATAATATTTACGCATAAGTCATTCTTATTTTAGTTCCATCTTTCATTATTTTTTAATTCATTAATTGTGTGAACGTGAAAACACACCCACAATAAATAAACCATGAAACTAACATAAATAAAATAAATGGTATGATCATGAGCTTGTTATATTGGTTAGTTTATCAAGTGTTTGATAAACTAACCCAAGACCTAGGGGGAAAACACCTTGATCCTTTTGGGTTTATGTTTACATCTTTCCACCTGTCCACCTTTGTATCTCCTTGGATTGGTTTCACCTGGAATCTTAACTTGAGCAGCCTCCACAAGATTGGGAGCTCCATCAATTACATATGATTTTATCTCACTCACAGGTGAGGGGTAAAATGGGGTTTTACATAAAAGAAATCTTGGGCATGCAGGCCCTACAATTTAATTAGGAGAAGGCTCACAGGAAAAAAATTAATTTAAATAAATTAATTAAAAAGAAAGCATTCACATACAAAGTTCTTTGTCAATCTCATTATCATCCATACATGCAACGATATTTACACATAAATAAAACTATCATTAAATTATTTAATCATTCTTGTTTAAGATAAATCACGCTCAAATCAATTAATTATCTTTAATTAATCAATCCTTTTATCTTAAACCCTTTTTCTAAAGTTCCTTGAGATTCTCATCCATCATAATTTTAAATAAATAAATTCATTTAGAATTATCTTTTTATGTAAGTTTTACCTTGGAGGCAACCCGGTGAGTTCCTGTTCATAACTACCCAATGAGTATAAATGAACATTACACATATGTTAAATTAAACACATATATATATAACACTTATCACGTGTTGTGCCTTAGCTTTATGCATGCACTATGGTACACGTCTCAATGGTTTGTATAATATAATAATAAATTTTAATAAATCTGCATAATTTGGATGAGTACACGAAATGTAGTTCCGACTACATGGAATGTACTTTTGTTTATCGTCCATCTGAAGTACATGCCCGAGGACATGATGTGTAGATTTACAACAGAAATATTTAGATTACACGGCCTATTCAGTGGAACACACGTCGTGTAGTATTCGTAATACACAGTTTCCAGTGGGGTAATCCATGTACGGGGTACATGGTCCAACCCTAACCCAAAGGGGATACACATCGTGTCCAGTGGACCACACAGCATGTAATCTGGAAATCATGGGCCACTTATTCCTGGTTAACACATGGAGTCATTTAAGACTTAGAAAGACTCCAACACACGACCTTATTTGGTAGACCGGTCTGATGCATTGAATTTTGACTACACGGTGTGTACTGCCGAATACACGTCATGTGTTCTGGTATTGTACGGATAGAAACATTTGGCACCTCCGGATGAGATCCTCTATTTTATTTTAATCAAAATTAAACGAAAATGTCATTTTTCTAAGGTTTATGAGAAACAAGAGAGGAGGAACAGATCTTGAGATTCATATTTTCAAAATGATTAAATTTAATTGAAACAATAAATTATTAAATTCATAAATAATCAATGAAAAAAATAAATAACTATAATAGAAAATATGACCACTCTAATGCCACTTGTAGGTTCCTAGCGTAGTAGAAGCATGTTGGTGGGTGTACCCAACTTTAATTTTTTCTGTTAACGATGATCAATCCAAGATCCATCAAGATAATAAAACATCGGATCTTTGGAATAGAATGAAGAACAAAATAAAATAGTGGATTCCCAGAACCATAGATAGGATCATCATATGTTGGTTATAATTAATTTAATTAAAAGACAAGAATTACCTTGATGGAATTCTATCTCTGTTGATGTTTTTGGTCACAATCTGATGTGATCCGTTGTTTTTTCATAGAATCCAAGTGTAGTATTCCTCTAGAAGTGATCCACACATGCTCCACGTATCTCTAAACATCGTCGAAGGGATCTCTAGGTGCTATCATAGAAGATCCTTCACATGTGATGCCCACCTTCGGTTGCCTTGAGATCCACTTGCAATGCGTTCTCCTTAATCCGGTGGAGGAGGACCTCTCTCGTACCTTGAGATAATTCTTGGAAGAAAATAATTCTCTCTTGTCTTGAGAGATTTATCTAGATCCATTGTGCATGCACCCAAAATGTCTAGGCTAATGAGAATTATATAATTGGTATTTTAATTACATAGAATAATAAAATGAATTAATTACCTGAAATTATTTATTCATTTCATTTAATTCTTAGTAAGACCCCATGTCTAATAATAATAGTTGACTGTTATTATTACTTAACATGCACCCAACGAATTATACCGAATATTATTTAATTAAATAAATCATATTATTTCTCACAGATCCCCAAAAAAAACTACATGGCGTGTACTTTTTTTTTAATTTTCTTTATTTCCTCCACCACATTTATTAGACCTTGAATAATAGCTATTTATTTCTCAAATAAATATCACTACATTACTCACTAATAAATATATTATTTTACCCACAATATATTCTCTCAAATAACTAGTGTCAAAATAAATTCTATCAGGCATCCTTGGATAATTATTAAATCACAATCGGGAATACTCTTTATTCAAGTTGTTAAATTAATATTTAACTGAGATACTTGGACAAACTTAGTGTGTGACCCTCTAGTCCTCTTTCTTAGTGGCATTAGGTAGATCCTTCCTAAAGTCCAAGGTTAGCTTCTAGAAACACGCTAAGTCACCCATAGAGAAAGAAGTTAACACCGCAATGACGTGTCACCTCCTACGAACGCTTACTGTGTAATGTAATCCTTTTGTCTCAATATCTCTAATTAAGTGGGTTTCATGCTAGTTCAATCAACCCATGTGCTCGATTATTCTTTCTTTGAATTTCTGGAATTGAACTCGCTTATTCCCTACCATGTCCATGGATTTATTTAGGCTATATCAATTCCATAAAAGGGCCTGATAAATCTACTTTCAGTATGGAACATAAGGGACAAATCCTTTCTCGCATTATCTATTAATGCAGTATTACTCATGACGCACCCAACATATCCTACCTTACTGAAATTAGTGTGTCGACACAGTTTTTGCCAATACATCTAAGTGTGCAAGTTGTAATACTCATTAATAATAATCTTAAATTCTAAGGACCAACACAAATATCTGCATATTGGAACATCAAATGACACTATGAAATGTTGATTCCCTACTGGTGGGTCTCATTCTCATAATATCCTCCTAGATATTACCAAGGGTTCACACCATGAGAAGGTGCCTCAAAGTTTTATGAGTCCTCACCCCTAATGGCCTATATTATTTGTGTCCCTCAAATAACATCATCCATACATAGAACATAGATTTAAGAAAAGTATTATGACACTTCCGGGTTATCATCATAGCAGGGATCTTCTATGACCTTTTAGTGAAACAGCTATCTTTAGGACATTATCAAACGAATTTTCATGCATAAGAACAATCAAGTTGTGATAAGGTATTTATTAATGAATAAATTAAAAAATTAGTTGGTTCTAGGCCACTAACTCCAACATTTTTACCAACATCTTGGTGGTGGGGATGGATGGATGGTTACCCACTCTTCCCCACTCTCTATTCTATGTGATATTTACATGCATGGTTTTTTATGGCAAGAAATAAAAAGTACACTATCGAGATGTGAATTGATGTGATGGCCCAAGAGTTTAAGGGTGAGATTTGATGTGATGAGATGAGATGAGATGAATTATAGTGGAGATCGTGCATGTTAGTATGAGGGAATGAGGTTGATGTCGTTCATGTTCATGAAATCCTACTATTCTAATTATGATGTGATGTGACAGCCCAGGTGTCTACAGGTGAGATGTAATGTGATTTTATTACTTAGGTTTCAGTGGGAGAGATGCAGTGTGATGGACCATTTTTCTATATGTAACGTCCCTAACCTTCCATCCCATTATGTTCAAGGAATTATGGTGGTAGAGGTGTATAGGGGAGTCTCAATGATTTGGAGAGTGTAGGAGATATTGCAGTTGGAAAATCTAGCATGGAGGAGTCATGTGGTGAGTAGCCTTAGGTTTCATCGTAAGGGAATATTTTTTGGCATGGAGAGGACGATTGTTGAATAGGGTGCCTGATGAAGTTTTTCTAATGCCACTTCCATTTATGGCATGGTTGTGTCCTGGAGAGCAGTTGTAGTGTGGAGGTTAGTGCTTCCTAAGTTGGCTATGGTGTAAGAGGGCCGGTTGTGGCATAGCAGGTAGTGGGAGGTGTTTTTCAACCTACTACTCATTATGGTATAGTTATGGAATGGAAGAAATTTGTATCATATAGGAGAGTTATTTTCTAGGTGGTTTCAGTGTGGCGTTGGGCTGTAGTGTAGCCCCACTTATAGGATTTTGGGTACTTGGCACTATGATCCTGGTTGAACTATGGTGTTCTCCCTATTTTATAGGATATGTGGAATTTGAATATCCATGAATCCTAGAGTATGGTTTAGTCATAATGGTTTCAGAGTGTTGATGGGTTAGGTGTCGTAGTTATAACGACCCAAAGCTTGACATACATGGACATTACATTACTTTTTCAGAATACTTAATACATAACAAAAATAGACACACAAGCACCATAATAGTTTAGTGTCTTTGGAAACTCGGAATATAATATTCTAATCATGGTGAAAGATCTTCAACATTTCCCATAAAGATCTTCCCCTTTTTGTTTTCTTACCTAAAAACTTTCTTTATATCCTGGGGAAAAGAAAACATATAAAGGGTGAGCTCAAATGCTCAGTAAGGGTAAGCATGGAGAAAATAAAACAAACCATATACATTTGAACTTAAAAACATGAACATAATGTTTAAACATCAAAATCTTGAGCAATGACATAAAACATGGTAGTACGTAAGGCATAGATCTTAAAGAAACATTAACCATGATAAAATAGCATGAGAATAAAACATTTAATTGTGGAAACCAATAATCACATGTTATGATTTCCATATTAGCCAAGGCATTGCTACCAAGACCATCTTAGTGGACAAAGTCCCTTTCTGAATCGAGTTCACTCCTCGTTTCAGTCCTGTAACACTGAACCTGATTAACTTACCGTTCCAGCCATGTCTATATCATGAGATATAAATCTTTACCCAATGCATTGGAGGGAGATATAGGTCCCACACATCTCATAATGAAATCATTCTTACTTGTTCCACAAAATAAACATAAAACATTCATCATAACCTAAATAATAAAATGGGTTTCATAAACATCATCCCATCATCACATAATCCATATTAAACAAATGGATATCATTTCATCATAAGAAAAATCACACCATGTAAATAATATAGACATTATACTTAAAACATAAACATGATAAATAATGTCATCTTATATGGAAAATAGTTTTGATAAAATACTTGAAATGAATTCTTGAGGAAAATATCCTTTCTTCTTAAAAATCATTTTCTTTTCACAAAATGTCATGAAATTTTAAAAGAAAAGTATTTTGTTGAAAATAGTCATAAAATTTTATAGAGAAAACTTAATTGAAATAAGTCGTTATGGAATCGTAAAAATCTGTTCATGCCGTATAAGTTAAAAAAAACATTTTTCTTGTACTTTTGTCGGAAAAGTCAAAAAGTACCTCATATGGTAAACAAAAGAAAGATTCCTTCCATATGATGTGGTAAAAGTAAAAAAAACGGGTAAAAATTACTTTAAACATACATGGAATAAAAGTAAACATTTTATGAAAACATTTTGAGAACATATGGACATGGATAATAAACATAACCCCAGTAAATACTTACGAATAAACAATCTCGGATAAGAATGAGATTGGAATAATTATCCCTTACTTTAGGTCCAATATGCTTCGTACGTATCCAAACCTCCTGTATAATGATTTAAATAATGTCATTTACTTATTACAGAATCATATTCGGTGTTATGATATCATATATGGTTCACTTATGACTTTATATTACCCTTTCTTTTGTAAGTTCCATGTTAAAGCAGCATTTTGGGTAAAATCATTGTATTTACCGTACGTTCTTGGACTTGTTGTTCTTGATATTATTATTACTTATATCTTGATTTAATTACTTTAATAATTTAAATAATGATTTATATATCATATATTTATTCAGTATATATATAATATATATATATATATAAATTAAATGAAATACACCGTTCATTGAGACGGTAGGTCGTACGTACGCATGAACATTGTTTTCCTTTCCTTATTGACTTGAATGGAAGTAAGTAGATGACATATATATATACATAAATAAATTATCTTTATCATGTCATATATTTTATTAATATTCATTATATATACTTTATAATCATTCTTGAATGATTAATCATGGAAAATGAATCTCATCGCGTTCGTGGAGACAGTAGTCCGTACGTACGCATGAGCGATGATATCATTCCCATGATCGTGGAATTGTATTGAAGTGTATGTATAATATTTCAGAATCAATATCACTTTACAATAATCATATATAGTTATTTATTTACACCATTATACCCATCCAAGTAAGGTGGTGGTGGAAAACTGATTACACCACGGCGTGGAGACGGTATTCCGTACGTACGCACGCGTGGTGATTTCGTTTTCCGTATGATGGATAAAAGATGAAATTGGGTTGTTTCACATTTATAATAACATATAAGTATATTATTGATACTTATGTTATTAATTTAATATGAAACAAGTAGAGAAGAAGAATTATAAGGAGAAATAAATTGTAAATAATCGGTAAAGGATATTACCTCTTCTTTGACGCGCCTCTTCTTAACCTCCTCTTAAGGCACTAGGGTTGGTCTTTTTAGGAGACAAAAACCTCTATAATGTTTATATGGAAGATGATAAGGGAAATTGGTAGGGTTTGGTCTAGCTTCAAGGCTCAAAAGGGTTTGATGAGAAGATGGAAAGGGTGCCCATTTTATAAGGGAGGAGAGGGGCACCTTAGGAAAACTTAAAATATTATTTTATAATAAAGTCATATTCGGTTTTTAATAGCTCCAAATTGATTTATTTATAATATAATGTGGGTATGGGTCGAAAGCCTCCCAACCAATAGGTTTAAGACAATTTTAGGTTACTATTTTATCCTTATCATTTAGATTTAACTCTAAGTTAAATAATATAACTTTTACTCTGTATTTTTGTTTTCTTACACTATATGGTTAATTAACTTACTATAACAAGAAAAACGAACCACAAGTGGTTCATTATTAATATATATATCCTTATCTAAGTAATTTGGTCGAACCTTAGATTTTTTGGAATAAAATAACAATTAATAATATAATATTTGTTTTAAAAACTATTTTATGTCAATTTTGATACTATTTGGTAATTGATTTTTTTGAAAATCATAACAACATTATTAGTTATAATAAAGTTAATTAAATAAATATTAACATGTCATATTAACCTAGAAAATTATTGGAATTCATAAAAAGTCTAAAATTACATTTATTTAGGTTTTTATAACATCAATTATGTTAATATTTCTTTAATAAGGTAATTACTGCATCATCATTGTGTCATAAATAAATTAAAATATTTAATGTCTAAAAATTATAAATAAAATACCATTATGTAGGAAATATTTTTATCTTTCTAATTAATATTTATAGTTTAATTTATCTTATGTATAACCCTATATTAAAAATGGTTTAGTTATTAAACTTTGATTTTAACTATTTTAACCCTTCTTTAAATAAATTAATAATAAATGTCCTAATCTAATCCAAGTGGACCATAATGGTCATATTTTATTCCTAAGGTTGTTTTTGGTCGAATTACACTTATCCAATAGAATTAGGACATGTGTTAGTGTAATAATAATATCATTTTTACCCTTAATTACCATATTTACTTTTAACCGTGGTAAATAAAAGTAAAAAGTTACTATTCACCAAAAATTATTTTTATCTTATTGAACCACATTTTACTCCTTGATATTAACCGTGTCTCTCGGATTTTAAAAATTCCACTCACAGAAGCGGTAAAATTAAGTTTTATGTAAATTTTCAAATTCTCCTAGGAGGTGGGTAAAAGACAGTGAAAAGTTCAATAAAATTTTTATATATCGAAATTCATTATAAAATGACTCAAATGAATTAAATTGAAGTTACATAGGTATTATGTATCAATTTTGACCTAAAATAAATTTAAATAAAATAAATAATTATTTAAATAAAAAGTTGCTTTTTAAATAGTAACTCAGTGTTTTCACTATTCATCAAAAATTGAAATTTTTCAGAAAAATACCAAAAATTCACCCTAGGATAATTTTGATATTACAAATCCAAAAATGAATTCCATTTTGAAAGATAATATTTATAAAATTTCAAAAAGTGTGTATTACTATTCATAATGGCTAGCTCATAATAATATCTCGTTTATTGAAACTTGGTATTGGGTACTACACACGCTATCGAAGAAGGTCTTGATTGCGTTTAATGCAAGCCATGTCAGGCCTACGTGTAGTGAAATCTCTGTTTGGTGTTGCATATAACATAATCAAAACTTATTTCATTTATACATTAAAAAAAATCTATACTTAATGTTGTGTAGAATAATTTCCACCAAACGATCTTGAATTTATGTGTAACACAAGCCAAGAATAGTGTTACGTATACTGCAAGCTAATATGGTGTTGCATATAGTACAAGATAATCTTGGTGTACAATAGAAGACATCAAATAAATTAAAAATAATATATCTTATAAAATCTCAGGCTGTTACATTCTACCCCCCTTAAAATGAATTTCGCCCTCGAAATTCTTCGGGGTTATAAATGGTTTACTACTTGAAATTTTATTTCATAGAAACCCACATTGTAAAAAGGAATACTAAAACTTCATTTTAAAAAGGGAAGTTATAATCATAACAGTCACCCAAAGTAACTCAGCACTGGGTTTCCACATAAGACAACATAGGTGAAAATATGGATATGGAAGATAAATATAACCATGAACTTCTGATGAAGTGTGGTAGAGGACATGGCTATGAAAAATCCAACATTCATAAAGCCATAAATTTGTGATGATCTAAGGTACCATCTAAGTCATCATATATAAGGGCATTAGGACATCATTTTTGGTTTTCAAGATCATTTCCCTAAAGTTGAAGAAATTGGAATTAGAAGAAATACTTTCTTGATTTTGGTACAATCTCACCGTTGGTCGTTCCTTGGAAAATTTCTACTTCATATCTTAAAGAAATGAAGTTGAATTTGTCATTCGTGAAGTGTTAACAGATCATGTTATAGAATGATGGGTGATTCCATTTGTCTCAAAAAAAAAGGTTATAAAAAGTTATCAAAAATGCATAAGTCCGTCTATAGTGAGATTAATTATATATGGTTCCTAAAATGGACTTATACTTCATATATCATACTGCTTAATATAATAAAACTAGTTTCTACTAAGCATAGACTTCCTGTAGGCCAGTGGTAGGCGATAAAGGCCTGTCACACTTTGGTTGTGGGTTCGATTCCCACATCCTTGTCCGATGCGACGGGTTGTCTCCCATCCTACGGGTTGTCCTTTTTCTAAAACTATTCTATTATAACATGCCAAAAATAATATCAAAAAGTTCTAGCCTTAAACAATACTATTCGATGTCTAACTTAATCTACTCCAATCTTTATGCTTACCCACACTCACAATATAAGGAAAAAGATTGATATAGAGGTCATCTACCAAGCATGTAAATATCGTCATTTATCCCCATATATCATAAGATATGTCTTGTTGGTCACATTCCAAACATTCGAATGCCTTAATCATGTATTCTCTTGAAAAATGAATACCCATTGAACCTTAGTGAAAACATGAATGTAGTTAAAAGTTAACACTTTCCAAAATCCAAAAATTCTATATACTCAAACCATGATATAACCTTGTCCTTATATCAGTCATGAACTCATGAATACTATCAAACATTTAATTTTCTCTTTATCCCTTCATTATTCGCATATCATCTGCTTTCCAAAAATATCTAAATAACCTTTCATGGTTACCAGTACCATTCAACATATACTTTAAAAAACATAAGGAAAAACAATAGTGTAACAATCCTTAGATGTTTTTTTATTCCATAGTACCATTAAATTACCTATACAACATAACCCTTTGATAAACATACAATCATTCCACTACCTTCCTAAATCATTGACCAAACTTCAACACTTCTTTTATCTCATATATCATTTGTAGTTTCCTCATCATCATCATCCACATAAATACTACCCATATGACCATGTTGATTCTCTTCATGAGATTTTCCCTTAGGGCATTGGTTTTCATAATGCCCATACTGTAATGGCCCGGACCTCTCTGGTCCATTACTTTGTGAAAATGTGGTGTTGGAGGTGTTCCGGGAGGTCAAGGTGACTTATCCCCAACACTTTTCCAAATTTCCAGTTCTGTGAATAGTGTTTCCAGTTTTATGAACAGTATCGGTAGGTGAATAGTGTTTTTATCAGTGAAGTTCAGTGAACAGTGTTTCTATCGGTGAGGTTCTATCAGTGGACTTCTATCAGTAGACTTGAACAGTGTTTCTATCGGTGAGGTTCTATCGGTGGACTTCTAACGGTAGACTTGAACAGTGTTTCCAGAATGGTAACCTTCTAACGGTGACCTTATAACGGTAGACTTGAACAGTGTTTCCATAACATTAAACTTTTAACGGTGACCTTATAATGGTATACTTGAACAGTGTTTCCATAACGGTAACCTTCTAACGGTGACCTTATAACGGTAGACTTGAACAGTGTTTCCAGAACGATAACCTTCTAATGGTGACCTTATAACGGTATACTTGAACAGTGTTTCCAGAACAGTAACCTTCTAATGGTGACCTTATAGTGGTAGAATTGAACAGTGTTTCCAGAATGGTAACCTTCTAACGGTGACCTTATAATGGTAGACTTGAACAGTGTTTCCAGAACGGTAACCTTCTAACAGTGACCTTATAATGGTAGACATGAATAGTGTTTCCAAAATGGTAACCTTCTAACAGTGACCTTCTAATGGTGGACTTGAACAGTGTTTCCAGAACGGTGAGGTCTAACGGTGACCTTTTCTTTCCTTTGCCAAATTTTGAGTATGTGAACAGTGTTTCTAGCTTCCTACAGTTTCACCCCTTTAATGTTTCCTTTGACGTAAAATACATTTAAAGCCTTGTTTTAAGGACTCTTAAGGCCAATTCAAATGCCATAAATCCTATATTAATTATACCTAATGTCAGGATGTATTTACTTGGTCAAACCGTGTGGGTTAATGCGATCCGTTTTTAATGGAGAATTAACCAGATCTTAAACTGTCGCCCCATTAAATCTTTAAAAAGGGACGAGATATCATTCTCACTTGTTCTTCCTCTTTGTTATCATCTATGAGAATATAGAACCTTTAAATCCTTCACGTAGGAGTTGCACAATCAATATTTACTCATAGGATTGGTTCTGCTCTGTTTTGATGCAACCGAGTTGTATCGATCAATCTTCGATATAAGTTGTCGTGAGAGGAGGATTGTGACCCGTTGTGTGGATAAAGGATGTCAATAACTCTTCGAGGTAGGGGATTCATGGATTCTCTAATTTTATATGTGCAATCATAGAATTAGCATGATTTATCCCTTTGGATCACAATGAAATTGACGTAATTAAATACTTGAACCGGATTAAAATAATTGGTTGATCGCATGTTGTTGCTTTGTACCGTGATAACGGTTTGCCTCATATTTTTCTAGATAGAGTGATATCTATAGTTTCTTTGATTAATTGTTAGTTCTTGATGGAAATTGATAATGAACGTAAATCCGGAATTAATTGTTAATTAATTGGATAAAGATAAAGAGGCATGAAAATGAATCTGGTTGTTGCCGTTGTTGTAGTTGTTCTAATTTGAGGTTAATCAAATTAGGGACGTAAGCATGGTTATTTAATTGTGATAGCTTACTAATTAGGTATCCCATAATTGGAACCTGCAAATAAAAAATCTGCTAATTCAATATGGATTAAAGAACAGATTGTGTGAGAATTTCTTAAAGGGGTTCTGAGTTACCCTCTTGATTGTTAAAGGGCCAAGTTCCCATTGATATGATGTTTGTTTTCCTACTGCTTGTGATGTAATGTGAGCCTGGATGGCTGTTGTGATATGTGGAGGCATGGGGACTTGTGGTTGTGGCAGTGGATGATGCCTAGGGTGGCGAGATGCATCAGCTTATGCATGTGGGTGTCGGGGAGGACACCAAGGATGATGCTAGGGGATGAATGTGATGGCTGGATATTGGTGGTTTTGTTTGGTTTTTTATCTTCTTTACTTTTCCTCACTGCTCAAGTCAGCTGGTCTTTCTTACCCTCCTTTCGAAGGAGGCGAAGACACGCGGGGTATTCCACGTTCTTTCCGTGTTTAGCCTCTCAAGGGAGAATGGGTCTATACTCTTGCTATATGCGGTAAAGACTCAACGGGCAGTATATCTACCCACCGTGTTGAGCCCCCTTTGTGTTTAGTAGCATATGATGCCTTTCTAGAATGCCTGGGAATATGGGAAAGTAATTCTGTAATGAAAGTTTGATTAAATGGTGATAATCCACGGGGATGGAGATACTGGAATTTAAAGGTGATGTGAATCTTAAAAAGAGCAGTTGATTTTTAATGTGATGCCAATTCAGTTTAATGTGGAATTTTTCATGGTTAATTAATGTTTAAAGAATTAATTAACGTACAATGGAACTGATAAAATGAGAATGGAGTAATCTAATAAAACTCTTCAAACATTTGTGTGCTTATAGGATACCTAGTCTTAGAAGTAGCAGCCTGAAGTTTGAGAGACGTTAGCTGCAGTTGTATCTAAGACTAGGTAATGCCCATATTGTGAATGTGAGTTATATATATATTCTGTACTTTTTGTGTTTCTATATGCTACTCCACCCTGTCGTTAAGGGAAACTGACACCCCGGGGATTCTGAGCCCTGGGGGGGTGTTTTCCCCAACATTCTGATGGGAGGTAGAACGGCTGACTACCCCCTTTGACCCTGCTCTCTTCTCTTGGTAGATCTTTGTGTTGGTAGGCACAGTGGTTAGTTTTACCCATATATGTGTGTATAGGGATGTAATGGCTTGTGGTTATTTCACACACATATATTTTGTATATAGTATCCTATGGACTACTATAGGTGTAACGTGTATAGGCTGTGATGGCTTGAGGATCCATACTCAGTGTATGGGCTATAATGGGTTGAGGTATAATACTTGATGTATGATACACATTATGCGGGCTGTGGTGGCTCTCGGAACTTACCCGGTTTATTTTGGTTGTAATGATGGTGTGGTGCTTGGCCCAGGTGTCTGCGGGCAAGCCTTTTTAGTGCACGAGGTGCAGATTGTGGAGCTTAGCCCAGGTGTCTGCAGGAAAGCCTTTGTAGAGAGATGCACAGGACGTATGTCGTTGGGGAAAAGTGGCAAACCAGTGGGGAAGTAGTAGAGGGGTAACCTTGATAATCTTTACTATATGCTATATTCTTGTATGCATTACTTGGTGAGAGTATCCATAGTGAGGTTGGGAACTTAGTATACCTATTTAGGTGATGAGGTAGTTTCACTTGTTGTTCACTGGGCTTTAGCATGCTTTCTTTACTTTTGCACGAGAGGCTTGGGGAGGATCCTACTGAGTATACTGTTATACTCACCCTATGTATATATAAACTATTTTTTAGGTCACTTGGAGAAGGTTGGAGATCAAGCTGGTTACTACTGGCTTGTGGTTGGAGGAGGAGCTGTTCGGGCTTGTGGTCGTTGTCGTTTTACTTTATTTTGGGTACTTTTAGTTTCCCCTTTCAGTTGTATTACTTTTTCATGACATTTCATATATGTACTTGGGTTTCTTTTATATTTCAGTTCTATGTTGGAGTTGATTGGTGTCTATCTTATCTCTCTCTTTCGCATGTGTTCTCTTAGAGGGTAATGCCTCCCATTTGTGTGTTTACTATACCCTCGGTGCTACTCTCCAACCCAGGGCCTACTGGAGGCGGGACTCGGGGGTCATTATCTTCCTTCTCACATTGCTGGCCCAGGAGGGGTACACTTTTTGGGGAGGGGGTCGTGACAGAGTGGTATCAGAGCTCTGGTTGAGGGATAGGATGGAGTTTGGAGTTTGGCACAGGTGAGGATGCATGGGATGGTAGGGAAATGGTGTCATTCATGTTTAGAAAGTGAGGTAAACATTGGAGACCGGCTGAGACATAGGCATTTAGGACCCCCTATGATCTGACGTACGGACCTTTAAGTTTACGATGGCTACTAAACAAAGTGATACTGGTTGCAGGGTAGAAACCTAGGAAAGGATCATGCATCATTCTTCTTTGCGCCTGTGTTTGAATGGGTAGACCTTGGGATAGGTTAACCTAAAATTAATAAAAGAAAAAAATTAATTTATTAATGTTGAGTATTCTATATTCTAGGATTAGGATCTCTAACATTTGTTTTTTTACAGGTATGGCTCCAGGTCGACGTCCTCGTCAGGGTTGTACAGAAGATGTCCAGTAGGCTGTTCCAGCAAATCCCCACCGGTTAGAGGTTGACGATGATAAAACTTGGAAGAAGACACTCTGAGAGTTTCAGCGCCAGAGTCTACAGAAGTATGAGGGCTCCGTTTCGGATGTAGTCACAGAAGACTGGTTGGAGGAGGTCGAGATATGCTTCAGTTCGATTCATGCTCGGAAGGAACATCGGGTGTCCTTGGTTGTGACGATGTTGCATGGAGCAGTGAGGCAGTGGTGGTTCTTGTTCCTCGGAGATCTTGAGGAGTCATCGATCTCATGGGAGGAGTTTCGAGACAGGTTTAGAGTCGAGTTTCTTTCTTTGACTGCGAAGGCGTCCAGTCGTCAGGAACTTCTTACCCTTCGACAGGGGAGCTCCAGTGTTCGAGAGTTTGGAATCCATTTCAGGAACCTTCTACGATATACTTCAGACCTATTACTAGATGAGGAGGCCAGGGAGAGGCATTTCTAGGAGGCTTTGTATCCATAGATCTAGCGCCAGGTCACCCCATTTATGCTAAATACATATCTTGAGGTGCTGGCAAGGGAAGAGGTTATTGAGAGGACTTTGTCTAGGACCGGATCGTCACAAGAGGGGAATCGTCATGATTCTTCACGAAGCAAAGTTGTGGTCTGGGGATCCCTGTTTTTAGAGCAGAAGAGTTTCTGTTCACCTGGGGGTAGGTCCCAGCCCTTCCCATCTCGTTTATCCGGAGTCAGCAACTATCAGGCCTATGCCAAGGTATCAGGCGCTTGTTTTTCTTGTGGTGTTCATGGTCATCAGCAGCGGGAGTGCCCGACTTTTCAGAGCTGTCATCGTGCACCAGGCGCTCCGCTCTAGGTTCTTCCGTTGAGGCAGTTCCAGCCGAGGCAGTAGGAGCAGGTTGCACCAGCTTTAGATCACCAAAGGGTAGATGGAGCAGGCAGAGTACAGCCCCATGATGCTCCCTATCCTCAGAGAGCAGAGCGCGGCCATGGTGGTGGTCGTCATCAGGGTCATAGAGGTCATGGAGGAGGTCGTGGTCAGCTTCATGCTCTAGCGTTGCCAGCCCCAGGCGAGCCAGATGTTTTTCGAGGTACCCTTTGCTTGTTTTATACCTTGGTGTATTCCTTGTTTGATTCAGGAGCAACACACTCCTTCATATCACCTACCCTTTTCCATGCTTTGGAACTTGAGGTAGAGAGGCTTCCAATTCCCTTGGCGTTGACTACACCAGTTGGAGGTCAAGCCGACTTGTTTGAAGTATGTAGAGACTGTGAGCTAGTGTTGGGGCAACATCGCTCTTGGGGATATTTCCTATGTTTACAAATACAACCATATGATGTCATCCTCGACATGGATTGGTTGTATTCAGTGCAGGCTATTGTGGATTTCTACATGAAGAAGGTTTTTTTCTTCGATGAAGATGGAGAGAAAGTGGTGTTTTTTGGTGAGAGAGATCCTCGGATGAGTCATAGACGAGTTCCATCCTTATCATCCATGATGGCTGAGATGATGCTGAGTTCTTTAGAGGTTCAGCAGTTTTTGTTTCCTAGGGTCATAGAGGAGTACCCTGACATCTTTCTAGAAGAGGTTGTAGCGTTACCCCCTCGACGAGAGATCGAGTTTGGAATCGAGCTACATCCAGAAGTGTCTCCTATCTCTATGTCTCCGTATAGGATGGCCCCTTCTGAGTTACAAGAGTTATGTATACAGCTTGATGGTCTGTTGCAGTGCAGTTTTGTTCAGCCAAGTGTGTCACCATGGGGTGCACCAGTTTTGTTTGTGAAAAAGGTTGATGGCATTTTGCGGTTGTGCATCGATTATCATCGATTAAACAAAGTGACAATAAAGAACCACTATCCTCTCCCGTGGATTGATGACTTATTCGATCAACTGAAGGGTGTAAGTTGGTTTTCAAATATCGACTTGTGGTCAGGATATCATCAGATGCGTGTAAAGAATGAGGATATCCTGAAGACTGTTTTTCGTTGTCGTCATGGGAATTATGAGTTTGCTGTAATTCCATTCGGTGTGAAGAATGCTCTAGCTGTTTTCATGGTGTTGATGAATGTTGTGTTCTGTGAATTCCTGGACAAGTTTGTTGTGGTTTTCATTGACGACATCCTTGTGTACTCCACATCTGAATAGGAGCATGCAGAGCATCTACGAGCCATTTTGGGAGTTCTTCTCCAACATCAGTTGTTTGGGAAGTTGTCAAAGTGTGAGTTTTGGGCTCGAGAAGTTCGTTTCTTGGGGCATGTTGTGTCCCAACAGGGAGTACTTGTGGATCCGTCGAAGATAGAAGCAGTGGAGTCTTGGGAAGCCCCCAAGACCGTGTCAGAGGTGCAAAGTTTCCTTGGTCTCTCAGGCTATTATAGGAGGTTTGTAGCCAATTTTTCCTGAGTTGCGACTCCTCTGATAGCTTTGACCAGGAAGGATCAAGCGTTCATATGGACCGATCAGTGTCAGTCAGCTTTCGAGTATCTAAAGGAGAAGTTGGTAAGTGCTCCAGTTCTTTGTCTTCCAGCGGAGGGAGTCCAGTTTGATGTTTTTTGTGATGCTTCACATCTGGGGCTAGGTTGTGTTCTCATGCAGCAGAGGTCAGTTGTTTCTTATGGGTCTTGGTAGTTGTGTCCCCATGAACACAACTATTCCACCCATGATCTTGAGTTGGAAGTTGTGGTGTTTTCTCTGAAGTTGTGGAGACATTACCTCATTGGTGATCACTTTCTGGTTTTCACCGATCATAAGAGTTTGAGGTATGTTTTCTCCCAACATGACTTGAACTTGCGGCAGTATCGGTGGATGGAGTTCTTGCAGAAATACGACTTTGAAATATCGTATACACCTGGAAGAGGTAATGTTGTAGCTAATGAACTGATCTGAAAGTCATGTAATGATGTTGTGCATGAATCTGGTGATTCTTGGAGAGTAATGGAGGAACTGTCAGCTTTGCATCTTGATATAGAAGAGGTTGGAGGTAGAGGTTGTCTTTTCCAGATGATGGTGCAGTCATCCCTGATGCAGAAGGTGTAAGAGTCCCAGTTGGGTGATCCAGATGTGGAAGTTTGGAGAGACAGAGTTGTTTGTGGTGAGGCCCCTGATGGTTGGTCAGAGGATGAACAACACCGAGTGTTGTATCATGGCCGGCTTTTTGTTCCCTTGGCGATGCCCGAGACGGTTCTCCAAGAGTTCCATAGTTTTCCCTTGGCAGTACATCCTGGTGTGAAAAAGATGTACCGATCCTTGAGGAGTCAGTTTTGGTGGCCTGGGCTGAAGCGTGTGGTTGTAGAGTGTGTGTCTCGGTGTTTAGTCTGCCAGAAGGTGAAGGTTGAACACCGTCTTCCTAGTGGTCTTCTCCAGCAATTAGAGATTCCTCAATGGAAGTTGGAGGACATCTCAATGGATTTTTTTTTACAAGTTTACCTCGAGCTCTGGGAGGACATGATGCTATATGGTTGGTAGTGGATCATTTAAAAAAATCATCCCACTTCATAGCGATCAAGGAGTCGAGCTCAGTGGAAGTTTTGTCGAGGAAGTATCTGGAGGAGGTGGTGAGACTTCATGGAGTACCTAGGACGATCATTTCTGATCGAGATCCTCGTTTTACCTCCAGGGTGTGGAGAAGTCTCCAGCCTGCTTTTGGCTCTCAACTGTGCCTTAGCACTGCTTTTCATCCTCAAACGGATGGTCAGACAGAGCGAACCATCTAGACTCTTGAAGACATGTTGCGCTCTTGTGTTCTTGATTTTGGAGGTTCATGGATGAAGCACTTACTCTTGGTAGATTTTTCTTACAATAATAGTTTTTACTCTACCATCGGTACAGCGCCGTTTGAAGCCTTGTATGGTCGGCCATGCCATTCTCCGTTGTACTGGACTGGGGTCGGAGAGTCATCAATTCTCGGACCAGAACTAGTGCAGAATACAACAGAGATGGTTCAGGTGATTTGTGAGAGGATGAAGACAGCGCTAGATCGTCAGAAATCATATTCTGATCAAAGAAAGAGACCCTTAGAGTTTAATGTTGGGGATCATGTGTTTCTGGAGGTGAATCCCCGTCATGGGCAGCGAAGGTTTGGTCGTGGAAGTAAGCATTATCCCCAGTTTGTTGGGCCTTTTGAGGTGTTAGCTCGTGTTGGAGATGTGGCGTATTAAGTAGAACTTCCCCCTCAGATGAGTCGGATACATGATGTTTTCCATGTATCACAACTCCGTCGTTATCTTCATGATGAATCTCATGTAATCGATTGGGGAGAGATCGATATTGATGATGATGCAACCTTCGAGGAGAGACCTGTGGAGATCCAAGACCGCAAGTAGAAGGTGTTGTGTGGGCGTTCTATCCCCTTAGTTTGTGTCTTGTGGTGACACGGTGGCATGGAGGAGAGTACCTGGGAGCATGAGTCACAGATACGTGCTCAGTACCCAGAGTTGTTTAATGTTTAACTCCTTTCATGTAATGATGTTTCTTTTTTGGTTAGACCTTTAATGTTTTATTTATGTACCTTTGATGTGATGTTATGATTGAATTGTTTGGATATGGATTGTTCGTTCCCATACTCTCGGATGTCGTAGTTTTGTTCTAGATTTCGAACAACTCATGGTGGTTTTCCCCTGAGAGGTATCTTATGGGGTGGTTGTTCGGACCCCTCTTTTCTTCTGGGTTGGTTTTTAATTCTCGATGACGAGAATGTTTTGAGAGGTATCTAATGTAATGGCCCGGACCTCTCTAGTCCATTACATTGTGAAAATGTGGTGTTGGAGGTGTTCCGGGAGGTCAAGGTGACTTATCCCCAACACTTTTCCAAATTTCCAGTTCTGTGAACAGTGTTTCCAGTTTTATGAACAGTATCGGTAGGTGAACAATGTTTCTATCGGTGAGGTTCAGTGAACAGTGTTTCTATCGGTGAGGTTTTATCGGTGGACTTCTATCGGTAGACTTGAACAGTGTTTCTATCGGTGAGGTTCTATCGGTTGACTTCTAACGGTAGACTTGAACAGTGTTTCCAGAACGGTGACCTTATAACGGTAGACTTGAACAGTGTTTCCAGAACGGTAACCTTCTAATGGTGACCTTATAACGGTAGACTTGAACAGTGTTTCCAGAATGGTAACCTTCTAATGGTGACCTTATAACAGTAGACTTGAACAGTGTTTCCAGAATGGTAACCTTCTAACGGTGACCTTATAATGGTAGACTTGAACAGTGTTTCCAGAACAGTAACCTTCTAACGGTGACCTTATAACGGTAGACTTGAACAGTGTTTCCAGAATGGTAACCTTCTAACGGTGACCTTATAATGGTAGACTTGAACAGTGTTTCCAGAATGGTAACCTTCTAACAGTGACCTTCAAACGGTGGACTTGAACAGTGTTTCCAGAACGGTGAGGTCTAACGGTGACCTTTTCTTTCCTTTGCCAAATTTTGAGTATGGGAACAGTGTTTCCAGCTTCCTACAGTTTCACCCCTTTGACGTTTCCTTGGATGTAAAATACATTTAAAGCCTTGTTTTAAGGACTCTTAAGGCCGATTCAAATGCCATAAATCCTATATTAATTATTCCTAAGGTCGGGATGTATTTACTTGGTCAAACCGTGTGGGTTAATGCAATCCATTTTTAATGGAGAATTAACCGGATCTTAAACTTTCGCCCCATTAAATCTTAAAAAAGGGACGAGATATCATTCTCACTTGTTCTTACTCTTTGTTATCATCTATGAGATGCTATAACCTTTAAATCCTTCACGTAGGAGTTTCACAATCAATCTTTACTCCTAGGATTGGTTCTGCTCTATTTTGATGCAACCGAGTTGTATCGATCAATCTTTGATATAAGTTGTCGTGAGAGGAGGATTGTGACCCGTTGTGTGGATAAAGGACGTCAAGAACTCTTCGAGGTAGGGGATTCATGGCTTCTCTAATTATATATGTGCAATCGTAGAATTATAATGATTTAGCCATTTGGATCACAATGAAATTGACATAATTAAATACTTGAACCGGATTAAAAGAATTGGTTGATCCCATGTTGTTGCTTTGTACCGTGATAACGGTTTTCCACATTTTTGGCTAGATAGAGTGATATATATGGTTTCTTTGATTAATTTTCCGTTCTTGATGGAAATTGATAATGAATGTAAAGCCGGAATTAATTGTTAATTAATTGGATAAAGATAAAGAGGCATGTAAATGAACTTGTTTGTTGTCATTGTTGTCGTTGTTGTAGTTGTTCTAATTTGAGGTTAATCAAATTAGGGAAGTCAGAATGGTTATTTAATTGTGATAGCTTACTAATTAGGTATCCCATAATTGGAACCTACGAATAACAAATCTGTTAATTCAATATGGATTAAAGAACAGATTGTGTGAGAATTTCCTAAAGGGGTTCTGAGTTACCCTCTTGATTGTTAAAGGGTCAAGAGCCCATTGATGTGATGTTTGTTTTCCTACTGATTGTGATTTAATGTGAGCCTGGATGGCTGTTGTGATATGTGGAGGCATGGGGACTTGTGGTTGTGGCAGTGGATGACGCCAAGGGTGGCGAGATGCATCAGCTTATGCATGTGGGTGTCGGGGAGGACACCAAGGATGATGGTATGGGATGAATGTGATGGCTAGATGTTGGTGGTTTTGTTTGGTTGTTTATCTGCTTTACTTTTCCCCACTTCTCAAGGAAGCTGGTCTTGCTTACCCTCCTTCTGAAGGAGGCGAAGACACGTGGGGTATGCCACGTGCTTTCCGTGTTTAGCCTCTCGAGGGAGAATGGGTCTATGCTCTTGCTATAGGCATAAAAGACTCGACGGGTAGTATATCTACTCACCGTGTTGAGCCCCCTTTGTGTTTAGTAGCATAGGATGCCTTTCTAGAATGCCTGAGAATATGGGAAAGTAATTCTGTAATAAAAGTTTGATTAAATGGTGATAATCCACGGGGATGGAGATACTAGAATTTAAAGGTGATGTGAATATTAAAAGGAGCAGTTGATTTTGAATGTGATGCCAATTCAGTTTAATGTGGAATTTTTCATGGTTAATTAATGTTTAAATAATTAATTAACGTACAGTGGAACTGATGAAATGAGAATGGAGTAATCTAATAAAACTCTTCAAATTTTTGTGTGCTTATAGGATACCTAGTCTTAGAAGTAGCAGCCTAGAGTCTGAGAGACATTAGCTGCAGTTGTATCTATGACTAGGTAATTCCCATAGTGTGGATGTGAGTTATATATATATATTATGTACTTTTTGTGTTTCTATACGCTACTCCACCCTGTCGGTAAGGGAAACTAACACCCCAGGGATTCTGAGCCCTGGGGGGGTGTTTTCCCCAACATTCTGATGGGAGGTTGAATGGATGATTACCCCCTTTGACCCTGCTCTCTTCTCTTGGTATATCTTTGTGTTGGTAAGCACAGTGTTTAGTTTTACCCATATATGTGTGTAGAGGGCTGTAATGGCCTGTGGTTATTTCACAGACATATATTCTGGATATAGTATCCTATGGACTACTATAGGTGTAACGTGTATAAGCTATGATGGCTTGAGGATCCCTACTCGGTGTATGGGCTATAATGGCTTGAGGTATAATACTCGATGTATGATACACGTTATGTGGGATGTGGTGGCTCCCGGAACTTACCAGGTTGCTTTTGGTTGTGAGGATGGTGTGGTGCTTCTCCCAGGTGTCTGCGGGAAAGCATTTGTGGTTCACGAGGTGCATATTGTGGAGCTTAGCCCAGGTGTCTGCGGGCAAGCCTTTGGAGAGAGATGCACAGGACGTATGTCGTTAGGGAAAAGCGGCAAACCAGTGGGGAAGTAGTAGTGGGGTACCCTTTATAATCTTTACTATATGCTATATTCTTGTATGTGTTACTTGGTGAGAGTAGCCATAGTGAGGTTGGGAACATAGTATACATGTTTAGGTGATGAGTTAGTTTCAATTATTGTTCACTGGGATTTAGCATGCTTTCTTTACTTTTTCACAAGAGGCTTGGGGAGGATCCTACTGAGTATACTGTTATACTCACCCTATGTATATATAAACTATTTTCAGGTCACTTGGAGCAGGTTGGAGATCAAGCTGGTTACTACTAGCTTGTGGTTGGAGGAGGAGCTGTTCGGGCTTGTGGTCGCTGTCGTTTCACTTTCTTTTGGGTACTTTTAGTTTCCCCTTTCAGTTGTAGTACTTTTGCATGACATTTCATATATGTATTTGGGTTTCTTTTATATTTCAGTTTTGAGTTGGAGTTGATTGGTGTCTATCTTATCTATATCTTCCGCACGTGTTCTCTTATAGGGTAATGTCTCCCATTTGTGTGTTTATTATACCCTCGGTGCTAGTCGCCAACCCAGGGCCTACTGGAGGTGGAACTCGGGGGTCATTATCTTCCTTCTCACATTGCCGGCCCAGGAGGGGTACACTTTGTGGGGAGGATTTTGTGACACATACATTCTACATTTAAAACATCTAATCATTGTTTATGTCATAGAAATACCATTATCCTTCTCCATGGTGTTAACTAAAACTTTTCCTTTGCACTTACTGGATTTGTGTCCTTCTTTTCCGCACCCAAAGCATCTTCCAGTTCCTTTGAAACATTCTCCTTGATGTCTCTTCCTATATGATTTACATGAGAGAAATTGAACTTTCTTTCCTCTATGATCATCATGAAACTCCATCTTTCTTTTACTAGCTGAGTTGGGAAACTTACCAAAGTTGAGATTATTGATCATATTATGAGATTGCTGATTAGGAATAATAATGATGTTTGGACTTCCAAATCCCATTTCATTTGGTTTCTCATAAATAATATCATTCCATTGTCCATCATATCCTCCATTATCGTGAATCTTCCTATTTCTAGCCATTTTCTAAAACCCAAAAAGAACAGTGTGAGAGGAAAAAATCATGCTAGGGAAAACAACATAATAAAGGGGGAGTACCGTCAATATCTAACATCTTAGGTTAAATTCTAAGATTTTTACCATAATTCTAGGACTATAACCTATACGTATACTTATCCTTAGGGACATACATAGACATACCTTAGAAATACCTCTAGGGATCTCACTAAAGTTTTCACATCCTAGTTTCCAAAGGTTAACTAAACCTTTCCTCTAATACCAACTATAACGACCCAAATCTTGATGTACATGGAAATTAAATTACTTTTGTGGAATACTTAATACATAACAAAAATAGACACACAAGGATCGTAATAGTTTAGTGTCTTTGGAAACTCGGAATATAATCTTCTAATCGTTGTGAAAGATCTTCAACATCTCCCATAAAGATCTTCCCCTTTTTGTTTTCTTACCTAAAACCTTTCTTTATATCCTGGGGAAAAGAAAATATATAAAGGGTGAGATCAAATGCTCAGTAAGGGTAATCATGGAGAAAATAAAACAAATCATATACATTTGAACTTAAAAACATGAACATAATATTTAAACATCAAAATCTTGAGCAATGACATAAAACATGGCAGTACGTAAGGCATAGATCTTAAAGAAACATTAACCATGATAAAATAGCATGAGAATAAAAAATGTAATTGTGGTAACCATTAAGCACATGTTATGATTTCCATAGTAGTCAAGGCATTGCTACCAAGACCATCTTAGTGGACAAAGTCCCTTTCTGAATCGAGTTCACTCCTCGTTTCGGTCCTGTAACACTGAACCGGATTAACTTACCGTTCCATCCATGTCTATCTCATGAGATATAAATATTTACCCAATGCGTTGGAGGGATATATAGGTCCCACCCATCTCATAATGAAATCATTCTTACTTTTCCCACAAAATAAACATAAAACATTCATCATAACCCAAAGAATAAAATGGGTTTCATAAATATCATCCCATCATCACATAATCCATATTAAACAAATGGATATCATTTCATCATAAGAAAAATCACACCATGTAAATAATAGAGACATTATACATGAAACATAAACTTGCTAAATAATTTCAACTTAGATGGAAAATAGTTTTGATAAAACACTTGAAATGAATTCGTGAGGAAAATATCCTTTCTTCTTCCAAATCATTTTCTTTTCACAAAATGCCATGAAATTTTAAAAGAAAAGTATTTTGTTGAAAATAGTCATAAAATTTTGTAGAGGAAAATTCATTGAAATAAGTAGTTATGAAACCGTAAAAATCCGTTCATGTCGTATAAGTTAAAAAAAACATTTTTCTCATACTTTTGCTGGAAAAGTCAAAAAGTACCTCATATGGTAAACAAAAGAAATATTTCTTCCATATGATGTGGTAAAAGTAAAAAAAGGGTAAAAATTACTTTAAAAATACATGGAATAAAATTAAACATTTTATGAAAACATTTTTAGAACATATGGAATGGATAATAAACATGACCCCAGTAAATACTTACGAATAAACAATCTCAGATAAGAATGAGATTGGAATAATTATCCCTTACCTTAGGTCTGATATGCTTCATACGTATCCAAACCTCTTGTATAATGATTTAAATAATGTCATTGACTTATTACAGGATCATATTCATTTTTTGATATCATATATGGTTCACTTATTACTTTATATTACCCTTTCTTTTTTTAAGTTCCATGTTAAAGGAGCGTTTTGGGTAAAATCGTTTCATTTATCATACGTGCTTGGACTTGTTGTTCTTGATATTATTATTACTTATATCTTGATTTAATTACTTCCAGAATGTAAAACATGATTTATATATCATATATATATTTATTATATATATAATATATATATATATATATAAATGAAATGAAATACACCGTTCATGGAGACGGTAGGTCGTACGTACGCATGAACGTTGTTTTCCTTTCCTTATTGGCTTGAATGGAAGTAAGTAGATGACATATATATGTATATACATAAATCCAGTATCCTTATCATGTCATATATTTCATTAATATTCATTATATATACTTTATAATCATTCTTGAATGGTTAATCATGGAAAATGAATCTCATCGCGTTCGTCGAGACGGTAGTCCGTACGTACGCACGAGAGATGATATCGTTCCCAGGATCTTGGAATTGTATTTAAGTGTATGTATAATATTTCAGAATCAATATCACTTTACAATAATCATATATAGTTATTTATTTACACCATTATACCCATCAAAGTAAGGTGGTGGTGTAAAACTGATTACACCACGGCATGGAGACGGTATTCCGTACGTACGCACGCGCGGTGATTTCATTTTCCGTTGGATGGATTGAAGATGAAATTGGGTTGTTTCATATTTATAATAAAATATCAGTATATTATTTATACTTATGTTATTAATTTATGATGAAACAAGTAGATAAGAATAAGTATAAGGAGAAATAAATTGGAAAGAATCGGTAAAGGATATTACCTCTTCTTTGGCGTGCCTCTTCTTAACCTCCTCTTAAGGAACTAGGGTTGGTCTTTTGAGGAGACCAGAACCTCTATAATGTTTCTATGGAAGATGAGAAGGGAAATTGGTAGGGTTTGTCCGAGCTTCAAGGCTCAAAATGGTGTGATGAGAAGAGGGAAGGGGTTCCCTTTTTATAAGTGAGGAGAGGGGCACCTTAGGAAAACTTAAAATATTATTTTATAATAAAGTCATATTTGATTTTTAATAGCTCCAAATTAATTTATTTCGAAGAGAATGTGGGTATGAGTCGAAATAATCTCAACCAATATGTTTTAGATAAGTTTAGGTTACTATTTTATCCTTATCATTTAGATTTAGCTCTAAGTTAAATAATTTAACTTTTACTGTGCCTTTTTGTTTTCTTACACTATATGGTTAATAAACTTACTATAACAAGCCAAAAGAACCCCAAGTGGTTCATTATTAATATATATCTCTTTATATAAGTAATTTGGACAAGCCTTAGATTTTTAGGAATAAAATAACAATTAAGAATATAATATTTGTTTTAAAAACTATTTTATGTCAATTTTGATACTATTTGGTAATTGATTTTTTGTGAAAATCATAACAACATTATTAGTTCGAATAAAGTTAATTAAATCAATTATAACATATCATATTAACCTATAAAATTAGTGTAATTCATAAAAAGTCTAAAATTACATTTATTTGGGTATTTATAACATCAATTATGTTAATATTTATTTAATAAGGTAATTACTGCATCATCATTGTATCAAAAATAAATTAAAATATATAATGTCTAAAAATAATAAATAAAATACCATTATGTATGAAATATTTTTATCTTTCTAATAAATATTTATAGTCGAATTTATCTTATGTATAACCCTATATTAAAAATGATTTAGTTATTAAACTTTGATTTTAACTATTTTAACCCTTCTTTAAATAAATTAATAATAAATGTCCTAATGTAATACAAGTGGACCAAAATGGTCATATTTTATTCCTAAGGTTGTTTTTGGTCGAATTAAACTGATCCAATAGAATTAGGACATGTGTTAGGGTAATAATAATATCATTTTTACCCTTAATTACCCTATTTACTTTTAATCGTGGTAAATAAAAATAAAAAGTTTCTATTCACCAAAAATTATTTTTATCTTATTGAACCACATTTTACTCCTTTATATTAATCGTTTCTCTCGGATTTTCAAAATTCCACTCACAGAAGCGGTAAAATTAAGTTTTATGTAAAATTTCAAATTCTCCTAGGAGGTGGGTAAAAGACGGTGAAAAGTTCTATAAAATTTTTATATATCTAAATTCATTATAAAATGACTCAAATGAATTAAATTGAACTTATATAGGTATTATGTCTCAATTTTTACCTAAAATAAATTTAAATAAAATAAATAATTATTTAAATAAAAAGTCGGTTTTTAAATAGTAACCCAGTGTTTTCACTATTCATCAAAAATTGAAATTTTTCAGAAAAATACCAAAAATTCACCCTAGGCTATTTTTGATATTCCGAATCCAAAAATGAAGTCCATTTTGCAAGATAAAATTTATAAAATTTCAAAATTTGGGTATTACTATTCATAACAGCTAGTTCATAATAATATTATAATAATATCTTGTTTAGTGAAACTTGGTATTGCGTACTACACATGCTATCGAAGAAGGTCTTGATTGTGTGTAATGCAAGCAGAGTTAGGGTTGCGTGTAGTGAAAGCTCCGTTTGGTTTTGCGTATAACATAATCAAAACTTATTTCATTTATACATTAAACAAAATCTATACTTAATGTTGCGTAGAATAATTTCCACAAAATGATCTTGAATTTGTGTGTAACATGAGCCAAGAATAGTGTTACTTATACTACAAGCTAATAAGGTGTTGCATATAGTACAAGCAAATCTTGGTGTACAATAGAAGACATCAAAGAAATTAAAAATAATATATCTTATAAAATCTCGGGGTGTTACAGTAGTCCCTTTAGTTTTTAAATAGGTTGCGGCATGGTCTGGGTGGCTATGTTATGGTCCCATGTTTTTCAGTTTTCGAATAAATTATTAAATCCCCTTTTATTGAATAACTTTAAAACCTCTTCTATAATTTATTGGGTGAACCAAGTGCAATAAGAGGATCACATTCACCCACTTTCAATGGATTTTGACCCCGGTCTTGGAAGATTTATCTGTGGTGGTTTTTGTGAGTTACCCTCTTGTCCTTCCCCTATTTTCCTTCTATTTCTTCATATATAGAGGGGATTATATCTATAAATCGGGGGGTTTTATATTGTTTTAATGATGAAATGTTATGGGGTGATGTTTTTAGGGTTATTAAGGTGTTATTATTCCTTTTTGGGTTTGTAGATGGAATTTATCTTATTTGGACCTTATGTAGTGGATTGGAAATCATCATTTGAGGAAGGGTTCCTTTATTTCTCATCTAGTTGAATAATGTGGGATATTTTATACTCATTTATCATTGGTAATATGGTTTCTCATTGTAAATATAAATATAATGAAATGGTTAATTGAAATTTAAGGGGGTGGGTTTGAATCACATGCTTTTATATCTTTTGATATTGATGATATTGTGATTCTATGGGCTTGATGCCCAACTAAAAATCAAGTATATTAGGAGCCTATGTTTTTTATAAATTGATATGTTTTTTGTATTCCATTATGTGGGATTGTTTTGATACCACCTTGAATAAATAGTTAATCACTTATATTCAATTAATGAATTGGTTACACATGGATATATGAATTGTTTGAGAATTCCCCTAAAAATGAACTGGAATTGATGAAAATCCCCTTTGATAAAATCTAAAAATGTTATATTTATGTGATGTGAAAAGTGTTTTGATATGTGGTTGTGTTTTTTGGGTCTTATGTGATGGGTTTTGTGGTTGTTTTGTGGGGTATTTGTGATGGAAAAGTGGTTATGATCTAGATGTGGTAAGGAGGAAGTATATGTGGTTGTGTATGGTTGTGATGTGGGGATAATTTTATTGATGAGTTTGAGGGGATGATTGTTTATGTGGTTTTTTGATTTAATAGTTTCACGGTTAGTAATGGAATTAGTTCATAATGTTTCGAAATGGCATGGGATAGTTTGATTAATGGGTTGAATGGAAAATGAATAAATTAAAATGGAAAGTACATCTTAAATGGTTGTTTCTTAATCTGAAATTAAATGGGATGGATTAAGTGTGGGTTAAATGAATGGTATTGGTTGGTAATATGAAATCTGTAAAGTGGATTAAACCAATAAAGAGGAAAAAATGTTAAATATGTATTGTGGCTTGTTGTGTGGTGTTGTGCATCTAGTGGTGGCAGTGAAAGTGGTTGTGTTGTGAGGTTTTATGGTGATATTATTAATTGGTTAGTTATTCTCTTAGTAACCAATATGTTCGGATTGTGTGATATGATATTATAGACATTATATTTCCTTATGATATATGTATGCACCCCCACCCATTCAAGCACCTTATTCCAACAACCAAATGTTTTGGGGGTGTTTTTCCAATATCCTAGTGGTGATGATATTTATCTAGCTACTTTATATTCCCTACTCTCTCTTCCAAGAAATGTTTACATGTGTGAGCTATGATGGATAGAAATAAAACATGCACTATAGAGATGTTATGTGGTGTGTTTTGTTTGACCAGGTGTCTTCATGATATATTTATTGAGATGAGATGGGATGATATGGGTTATGGTGTTGGTAATTCATGGTAGGAGGAGGGAATGAGGTTGAATTCCATTATATTCAAAATTCCCTACTACCTTAGTTATGAGAGGATATGTGATGTGATGTGATGGGCTAGGCATCTTCGAGTGGGATGTGATGTGATTAGATGTCCCATGTGTCTTTGGGTGGGATGTGATGTGATGTTATATGGAAGAGGTGGGAGCACCAAGATGTATGATGTTGGGGTGTGAGAGTGGAAAATTAGTGGGAAGGTGGTGTGGGGTACCCTATCATCTATGTAATTGAAATTATGTTATTATATTTGGATGTGTTGCATGTTGAGAGAGACATGGTGGGGATGGGATTATTTAGTTGACCTATTTGGGTGATATTAGTTCTATTGTTTACTAACTGGTGCATTATTATGAAATTTTTACAAGTGAATGATTTACTTTGGTTACCCTACTAAGTATACTTGTATGATCACCTTACGAATATAGAAACTATTTTTAGGTTTTCATGAGGAATACGTAGACCATGATAGACATTACTAGATTGTACCTTTGGGTTGTTGATGTGTTGTTTCCAAAGATTCTCCATTGGGTATTTATTTAGATATGTTTATCTATATTTGATTACACTATACATGCATTGTGGGATGGTCTTAGTTTCATTTTTATATTATTTCATGGAGTTTTTTGGGTTGATTTATCCCAAACTCAAATAAAATTATTATAGAAGTTAATGCCACCCATTTATAAGATTTTTATACTCTTGATGTTAGTCATCAATCTGGGGCCTACTAGAGGCAGGACTAAGGGGTCATTATATATCTTCCTTCATTGTCAGCCTAGGAGGGGTACCTTTAGAGGGAGGGGGTCATGATAGGGTGGTATAAGAGGATTTGTTTGAGGGATAGGATGGAGTTTAGATTTTTTTCACAATGAGTATTTCATGGGTTGGTTGTAAAACAATGTCATTTGATCATGGTACAAGATATGGTCCAGGTAAGACTATCTAAGATTCAAGATTTTAGGGTCCCCCATGATCTGATGCAAGTAATCTGAGCCTAACAAACGACCAAGTTAGGTGGAACCATTTGCTGGGAAGAGACCTAGGAGAGGTTCATTTATCATGATTAACTTGTGTTATTATCTTAATTGGGTGGTTTTTTGAAAGTTTTAATAAGTTAAAATGAATCTTAAAAAAATATATATTATCGAGCTTAGGAAACACTTGTTTCCCTTTCAGTGATGGCTCCTAGTTTTCATTCATGTGTGGTTCAAAAAGTGGAGGTTTAGCAGGATGATCTGGTTAATCACCAGAGGGTAGATCCAGTTGAAGAGTAGGATCTTTGGCAGAAGACGTTGTGTGCTTTTCAGTGGAAGTCTTTTGGGATGTATGAGGGAAGATTTTCAAATCTCAAGATAGAGAGGTAGTTTTTAGATATTGAGATCTCCTTTAGTTCGATCCAAGCCCCGATGGAGTAATCAGTTTGATTCGAGGAGTGGAATTTCATTGTGGATATTGTATCTTGGTTAATGGAAGGAGGCATATGTGTCATGGGTTGGATTTCAGAAAGAGTACCAAGAAGAGTTCTTTTCATTGACCATGAAGGCAGTTAATAGGCAGGAGATGATCTCTCTTCATCTAGAGATTTTGTTTGTGAAGTATTTTTAATCAAGTTCAAGTAAAATGTTTATTTCTCCCTAGATTGTTTTACTTATGAGGAGTCCCATATAACGCATCCTAAGGAGGCACTTTGTCCCTCTATCCAATATGTAGTTACTCTTTTTATGTTTTCAACATATCTATAGGTTCATAATAAGGTGGTGATGATAAAAAAGATACACTCAAGATGAGGTTTACCGAGATATGGGATCAGTAGGGTTTCTTGAGGATCAACTTTGTTAGTGGTAGGTCTCAAAATCCAGGTACTTCGAGGTTTTGACCAATGGATATTCAACCTCAATAGCTTCCTTTTTATCCTTTTAGGTCCAATGGTTTTTGTTCTTTTCCTAGGGGTTTTAGTCTAGTGTGTTTTTTATATGGTGTTTGTGGAAATCATTAGGGTTAGTACCCAATTTTTCTTTGAGTATGTGGTCAGTTTTAGTTACAACCTCAATAGTTGTTGCTAGGAAGGCCATTTCAGTAGTAGGGATAGTAATATTATGTTCTGTCGAGAGAGGATGGAGTAGTTATAGGTTAGCCTTATGATTTTATTCATGTTTAAGGACCTATACTTGAGTATGGTCATCTAGGTGGTCATCATCATATAGGTAAATGATATAGGTATGGTCAGTTTCATGCGGTAGAGGTGACATCTCCAGAGGGGCTAGAGATCATTTGAGGTACACTTAGCTTGTCCTTTACCATTATTTATTCTTTATTTAATTTAATATGTTTTCACTACCTTTTTTAACCCACTCTAGTCTATGTTCTAGGGCAACACATAGAGAGGATTCTTGTTCCCCTGGTGTTTAATACTCTAGTTAGAGCCCATACCATCTTGTTTGATGTGTTTTGAGGGTGTAGACTGATGATGGTGACACATCAGTCATGTTGTGATTTGTTAATTCTTTATATTTGGTCATACGATGTCATTCATAGCAACAATTGGTTGTATTCAATGAGCTTTTTTATCAACTGCTTCTTTAGGAGATCTATATTATCATATGTGGATAGCCAATGTGTGGTTTTCGTTGGAAAGGGGAGTTATTATGTGGGTAGTATACATTTGGATCCCCTTCTTTATTTGACAACAGCATTATCTATAGAGTCCATGTAAAATGGTTTGGAAGAGGGTCCTAAGGTTTTTAGGGAGTTTTTTATGTTTTTTTAAGGTGGTTGTAATGATACCCCCTCAACACAACATTGAGTTTGACATAGACTTACATCCCAGTGCATCTCTAATTTGGATGAATCCTTATCATATGGAACCATTCGAGTTGTGTAATTGAGGGTTGAGATAGATGATCTGATGCAGAAAGGTTTCATCAGGACCAATGTGTCACTGTGGGGTGCTCTAGTGTTATTCTCCAAAATATTGATGGCAGTACGAGATTGTGTATAGACTAACAGAGGTTGAATCATATGACACTCAAGAATCATTACCCTTTTACAAGGATTGTTGATTTTTTTTACCAGTTGAGGGGAACTATTTGGTTTTATAAGATTGATATATAGTCTGAGTATCACCTGTTTAGGGTGAAGGAGGGTGATGTCTTAAACACTACCCTTATATGTAGTTAGGGGCACTTTGAGTTCATGGTCATGCTGTTTGGTGTTATAAAAACACCATATATGTTCATGGTGATCATGAAATCTATGTTCTATGAATTATGAGATTAGTTTTTATTCGTTTTCATCGATGAAATATTGATTTAACTCAAACTCATAGGAAGAGCATGTTGATCATTTCCAAGCTGTATTATAGTTTCTTTGACACCACCAGTTCTACGGAAAGTTGTAAAAGTGTAAGTTCTATAAATAATAGGTGTATTTCCTTAGGCATGTGGTGTATTATCAGAGTTTATACATGGATTAATTGAAGGTTGAGACAGTGTTTTCTTAGGAAGGACCCAAAAATGTGGTCGAGGTTTTTAGTTTTCTCAATTTTATGGGCAATTATTTGAGTTTTGTATCTAATTTTTCATGGATTGCATCCCCATTGGTAGCCCTGACCAGAAAAATTAGGCTTTTTTCTAGACTAATTAGTTTCATTAATCATTTTACTACCCGAAGGATTAATTGGTCATCGATCCATTGCTACAGTTTCCAGAGGAAGGGGTGATGTTTAAGGTGTTTTGTGATGCTTTATGTTTGAGATTGGGATGAAATCTTGATATATTTCTTTATAGGGTTACCCTAAGCTCAAAGAGTTTTTATGTTTTCTAGTTAATCATGGTTCTTTTAAGAAACCAACCCAATTCCTAATGATCAAGGATTTGAGCATCATGGATGTTTTTTTGAGGATATATGTAGATGAGGTGGTGTGGTTTCATGAGGTTATTTGGTCCATTATCTCATATTGTGAATCATTTTTCAATTAATGAGTCTATAGGAAATTGTATAATTATTTTGGAACTAAGTTATGTCTCAACAATTCTTTCCACCATTATACATATGAACAGATAGAGTGAACTATCCAGACATTGCTGGATATGTTGTGGGTATTCATCTTAGACATCTGTAGATATTGGGAACAAAACTTGCCATTAGTTGATTTTTATTATAAAAATAGTTATCAATCTTCCATTAGAATGGAACCATTTGAGTATTTTTATGGGAGTTCATCTCATTCTCTATTATGTTGTACTACGGTTGGGGATTCATCAGTTCTTAGTCCCAAGGCGGTGCATAGAATGACAGAAAAGTTTTAGTTTGTTTGTGAGAGGATAAAATTAGAACATGACCAGTAGAAGGCTTATGAAAATCATAGTAGGAGTCCCTTGAAGTTTTATGATCAGGACTATGTGTTCTGGAATTTCTCCCCTCAACATGGTCAATTGAGGTTTAGTAGGGGGAGTAAGATCACACCCGTTTTGAAGGACCTTTTAAGGTGTTGGCATGTGTTGGCGAAGTAGATTATGAGTTATAACTTCCTCCATGGATGAAATTGATCCATGATGTCTTCCAAATATTTCATCTCCATAAAATATTTTCATGTTTTCTACCATGTCATTGATTGAGGATAGTTAGATATCAAAGATGATGCAATGTTCATGGAGTGTCCAGTGGAGATATAGGGTCGTCGGGAGAAGTTACTGTGAGGATGGTCCATTACATTGGTTTGTGTGTTTTGTAGGTACGGTTTCCTAGAGTATATTACATGGTAACATGATATTCAAATTCATACTTAGTACCCAGAGTTTGTTTGTTTTTTCTTGTTTTTCCTTGTTTTGTTTTTCTTGATGATGCTGTGTTTGAATTTTATTGGTTTATGAGATGTGATTCTTCTTATTGATGTTATGTTTGATAAATATTCCAATGCATGAGTAAGGGAAAACCTAATTTCTAATTGGTACATGTTATACTTTTACATGATTAAAATCATGCAGGGGATTCAGTGTTTCCCAAAACAGATAATATCTTGACATGGAAGATTTAATTCATTGAATTGTGTGCTTGGGAGAATTGTTTTGTGATGACTATTATAGTTAGTGTATTGGTCCATGTGGAGGTCATTATGGTGCTATGGTACTATTCTCGGTGGTTCATATGGTAAATTAGTGTGTTGGTGTGTTTGCGAGAAAGGTTTGGTGGATTTTTTTATTTGGTTGGTGTGGTTGGTTGGCTGTAGTGAGGTCCTTAAGAGGTATCTCTAGGGGTGGTTGTTTGGACATTTTTTCACTTTCATTTATATTTGGTTTTAAATATTTATTATTATAATATTTTGAGAGGCATAAGATGTAATGGCCCAAGCCTTCTGTCATGTTACTTTGTGAGAATTATGGTGATGGTGGTATTTGGGGGAGTCAGGAGGAGTTGGATGGTAGAGGAGAGGTTACGGCTAGAAAATCTACCTAGGAGGAGTCCTATGGCCTAGATCTTTAGTCTAAATCATGGGGGTGGTTATTTTGTTTTATATAGGATGTTTAGGGTTTAGGGTTCCTATGGAAGGTGTTTTGATTCCACTACCATTTATGGAATTGTTGTGGCGAGGAGAGAGAATGTGGTGTGTAGGTGAGTGCTTCCAAAGTTGGCTATGATGAAAAAGGGGTGGCTACATTGTAGCGGGTGGTTGGAGGTTTTTTTAGACCTGTTTATAGTTTTTTCATATTCTTGGTGTTTATTCAGGTTGCAGTGTGGAGGATAATGCTTGTCCATGAGTTTGCGTCATAGAGCTAAGTTGTGGCATAGCCCCCCTTCCGAATTTTTGGGTCCTAATTCATAGCAAACCTAGATACTTAATGGAGTTCTCCCTATTTTATAAGATCTGAGGTTTTTGAATATTCATGAATCCTAGATTCCAGTTTTACCAAAAGGGTTGTGGTGTAGTGATAGGTTTTGCTTTGTATCCCCTTTAGCTTTTAAACAGTTTGTAGTGAGGCTAGGGTGGTTACACCATGGTCCTGTATTTTTTAGTCTGGGTATAAATTTTTGAATTTCCTAAGACTATATCACTTTCCAAAATTTTATCTCATTTTTTTGGTGATCCAAGTACATTACAATGCTAAATTTTATCCCTCGTTCAATGGATTTTTACCCCATCCTTGGATGATTGATTTGTGGTGTTTTCAGGGAGTTCCGCTCTTGTCCTTACCCTATTTTCCTTATGTTTATTCATCTGAAGAGGTATTCTATCAAGAAATAATGGGTTTTGATGGTTTTTTATGAGGAAATTGTGTGTGGTGATGTATCTATGGTGATCAAGGTTTTATTATTCTTTATGGAACTTAGAGGTGGACTTGCTCTTGTTCCAACCTTTCATAGTAGATTATAAATATTCGTTTGAGGTAGGTTTCCTTAATTTCTCATCTATTTATATCATATGGGAGGGGTTATACTATTTTTTATCTTTGGTAATATGGTTTTTAACTATCCAAATAAATATAATGAAATGGTTAATTGAAAATAAAGGTTAAGGGGTTTGAATCTCATACTTTTACATTTTTTTCATATTGATGATATTGTGACTATAGGGGCTTAATGCATCACTGAAAATCATGGTTTTTGGGAGCCTACGTTTGTTTTGAATTGAAAAAAAAAGAGATCCCTTTATGTGTGATATTTTTTATACCACCTTGAATAAATATTTAATCACTTATACCTAGCTAATGAATTGGTTTTACATTGATATATAGGTTGTGTGAGAATTCCCTTAAAATAAATAAGTGGAATTGGTGAAAATATCCTTCGATAAATCTGAAACAATTTATGCTTATGTGATGTGAAAAGTGTTTTTATGTGTTATTGTGGTTTGTGATACTTAGGTGATAGGTTTTGTGGCCTTGTTGTGGGGCGGTTGTAATGGAAAAGTGGTTGTGATGTGGTTGTCGTAAGGAGGAAGTGGATGTGGTTATGTATGGTAGCGGTGTGGGTCTGGTTAGCTTGACGATGTTTATGGGTTGTTTTTTTATTATTTTGGTGTTCTAGTTTCTGAGGTAGTAATGGAATTGGTTAATAATGTTTTGAAATTTCATGGGCTAGTTTGATTAATGGGTTAAATGGCTAATAAATAAATTAAAATGGGAAGTATGGCTTAAATGGTTATTACATTATGTGAGATTAAATGGGTTGAATAATGTATGGGTTAAATGAATGGATTTTTTTGGTAATATTAAATATGGAAAATGGATTAAATTGAGAAATAGGGTGAAATGTAAAATGTGTCTTTTGGCTTGTTGTGTGGTGTTGTTCATCTAGTTGTGGTGGTGAAAGTGGCAGTGTTGTGGGGTTGGGTGGTGATGTTGTGAGTTGGTTAGTTCTTTGGTTTTGAACCTATAGCTTGGTCTTGTGTGATATGATATTATATACATTTTATTTCCTTGCAATTTCTATATGCATCCCACCAATTTAGATTACCTTATGTCGTTAACCAAATGCTTTTGGGGTGCTTTTTTCAACATCCAAGTGGTGAGGATGGATGGTTGGCTACCCACGCTTCCCTGATCCCCCTTCCAAGTGATGTTGACATGCATGGAATTTGATGGCCATAAGTCAAAATATCATTATCAATATTTGATGTGATGTGGTGTGATGGCCCATGTGTCTTCAGAAGAGATGTGTTGAGATGAGATGTTATGAGATGGATTATGGTGGGAGTCATGTATGGTAGGAGAAGGGCGTGAGGTTCTTATCCTCCATGTTCATAGTTCCCTGCTACCCTAGTTATGAGATGATATTTGATGTGATGTGATGGACCTGGTGTCTTTAGGTGATATGTGATGTGATTTGATGTGATGGAACAAGTTTTTTTGGGTGGTATGTGATGTGATTTGATGTGATGTTATACAGAAGAGGTGGGATCTCTTTGATATAAAGTGTTAAGTTGAGAGACTTGTAAATTAGTGGTAATGTGGTACAGGGTTCCCTATCATCAATATGATTATTATTATGTTATTATATTTGGATGTGTTACTTTTTGATTGAACCATGGTGAGTATGGGATAGGTTAGTTGTCCTATTTAGGTGTTATTGGTTCTGATATTTTCTCACTATTGCATTAGTATACTCTTTTCACATGTGAAAAAGAGACTTTGATTACCCTAATGAGTATACTTGTATACTCACCATGTGTATATAAAAACTATTTTTAGATTTTTAGGAGGGTTATGTGGACTGTGTTGGACATTAATAGCTCAATCCATTAGGTTATTACTATGTTACTACCTTAGCTTTTCCATTAGGTATTTATTTTGAGACTTTTATCTATATCTGATTACTTTATACATGAATTTTGATATGGATTTGGTTTACTTTTTATATTATTTCATTTACTCTATTATGGTTTATTTATACTATTTCTTGATCCTATTATTATGTAGGGTAATGCCTCTCATTTGTTAATTTTTTATACCCTTGGTGATAGTCGCCAACCCGGGGCCTACTGGAGGCATGACTTGAGGGTCATCATCTCTATTCCTTCTTTTTAATCCTTGGAGGGGTACCTTTGGAGGGGGGGATATGACACTATAAAATAGATGTGATGTGATGTTATACAAAAGATATAGGAGCTCTAGGATGTACAATATTGGGGTGTGAGAGTGGAAACCAAGTGGGAAAGCAATGTGAGGTACCCTTTATCGATATGCTTTATATTACATTATTATAATCGGGTGAATTATTCGGTGAGCATGCCTTATTGAGGATTAGATTGGTTATATGGGCTACTTAGGTGTTATTGGTTTTTTTTTGTTTTCTCACAGGATCATTAGAATTTTCTTTTCATATGTTCATGGGATACATTGGTATAAACCAACTCAATAAACTTATATACTCACCCTACTTATATAAAAATTGTGCTCATGTTTCTAGGAGGACCGTGTGGACAGAATTGGGTATTTTTATCTTAGACCTTGGGTTATTGTTGTGTCCCTACCTTAGCTTTTCTTTTGGGTGTTTACATTTGGATACTTTTATCAGTATTTTTTTTACATTACACATGCATTGTGGGATGGTTTTGGTTTTTCTATCTTAAGTTATATCATGGAGTTGATTGATCGATGATATCCTATCTCTCGATCCTATCATTATAGACGGTAATGCTTCCCATTTATGAGATTTCCATACCCTAGGTTCTAGTTGCTAACCCAAGGCCTACTGAAGGTAGGACTCATGGGTCATCATCTCTCAACCTATATTTTTGGCCCAGTAGGGGTACCTTTGGAGGGAGGGGTTGTGACACTTGTGTTGATGATAGAGGGGACTCGGCATGACCTTGGGTAGTGCTCTTGCATTAACCTTCAAGAGTCTGCTTGTGTAATTGTTGTCCATGGTAGTGCGAGCCTGGGGTGCGGCCTTGTGCAGTGGATGGACACCTCAGTTTTATCAATGGGCGTGAATCCCTAATGTTGGAGGCTGGTCAAAATGGTGGTCCTCAGCTTATCTGATGGCTGAACAGTGGTTGGCCTCAGCAATCCCATCTCAGATGACAGTTGGTCATAGTAAGCTCATCTAATGGTAAGGAGGTGGAGGGACTGTGTTTGTGCAGTTAGTAATAGTGGTTTGTTCTTGTAGTTGGTTATATTGAGCCATGTATAAGGGTTTGTGGTGATGGGGCCTATGGTCAGTGGTAGGAGGGCCCTCCTTGATGGTGGGGGCTGGGTATGTGGGTATTGTGGGGTGGTGTTGATGATGGGGCAGCTTGAAGGGGGTTAGCGGCAAGTATTGGCGGGCATCAACTATAGTGAGTTCAAAAGGAACTGGGTGAGGCAGGAGGAGCGCCAATGATGGATTGCAACCCAAACAGTGGATTGATAGTGTGGCGTGTACGGTGTACGCACGGTGTGATCTAGGTTTGGGCATATAAGTCATGATGGATGGGCCTTCAGGAAAAAAAATTATAATTGTCTTTGAGATTCTATGTGTAATTGGTTCTATGGTCCTATATATAAGTAAATAAGGGCTTGATGGGTGGGTTACCCCTTAGGGGGGCTATGGCCTGCCCTTCTAGTCTGCGGGTGTGAGATGTGCGTGTGTTTCATTGTATTAGTATCCCCCAAAGTATCTAATATATATATATATATATATATATATATATATCAATATAAATATGTTAATATTTTTTTAATTATGTATAATTTCGTTATGAAATATACCTTTTATCAAAGCTAAAATAATGCTGATAAAGGTCACCTTTTAAAAACACTAGAAAAAAGTGATGATAAAGGGAAATTTTATTAGTGCTACAAAAAAGCTCTGATAGATGGGTGATTTTATCAGCATTGATAAAAGTACAATTTATCAATGCTTTTTGCAAGAACAGATAAAGGCATCCCCTTTATCAGTGCTTTTATCTAGCATTGATAATGGGCAGTGCTTAATATTGTGCAAAATGTAGTAGTGCATTTACTCTTTCATTACAACACGTGAGTTAATGTTATAGCCTAAGGATCCTCTGTCTCTTTATTAACTACCAGTATATGATGATGGTTGGGAACACTTTATGCTCGTTCAAAACTCTTCTACATCAGAATCTCTCTTTACTCTTCTCCTTTTCATTAGAGTCTTTAGAAGGTAGTGGAAATAGAATGGATCTCATATAAACATCGGGTGGATTTCACGACTCGTGGATCCAGTATGGAGAGGGGACTTCTTTTGGTTACCTTTTTGTGATTTTATTAAACGCGTGTGATGGTGTTTGAAGATGTGACAGATGCTCTTCGATATAAGGTTATCCATTTTTAGAATTTCTTTATTTCTATTATCATGTAGGTTTCATTTATATAGGATGAGAGATCCTCGAACAAGGGTTTAATTCATTTCCACATGTTCTGATAAGTGTTTTTAGATTCGTTAAAATCCCTTCTTTTATTTTATTATTATAAATAACAATAATAATAAATAGTGGTAATAATATTAGTTTTTGTTAGTTTTTTGGGTTCTATCCATAATTTATTATCAATTATTATATATAAAATAAATATTAAAAATAAAACAAATCATAAAACCACTTCATAATCCCATTAAGGTAAACAATTATGGTGACATGGGTGGGGAAAATTTGTGTAAAGGGTTTTTTATTTTTATTTTATTTTTAAATTAAATGGGGTTAGGTTTTTTTATTTTGGGAAATAGGTGTATGAAGCACCATATGAAATGGTGATTTTTGGATAAACTCATAATTGTCATTTGATCGGGTGCATTGTAAATGCCACATCAAGTGGCATTAACTCCCTCCCCCTATTTTAATGCCCCCACCCCACAAACACACCTTCCTATTATATATATATATATTAATAGATATATATATATTTATTTATTTAAAATATATTTATAATTATATATAAATTCATTTGAATAAATATATATTTTCAATTGTAAATAAATATAATTATAAATATATACATAATTATAAATATATATTTATAAATATGAAATTATTTATATAAATATATATATAAATCATAAATATATTTATAATTATATTTATAAATATATTTGTAGTTATATAATTATAAATCTATCACTATAAATAAATATTTATAATTATATAAATATATATATATTTAAAATTATATAATTATTAAAATATATTTATATATACATTAAATAATATTCAATTTTAAATTTAAGATATATTTATATATACATTTAAAATATATTTATATATACATTTAAAATATAATTATATATACATTTAAAATATATTTATATATACATTTAAAATATATTTATATAAACATTTAAAATATATTTATATATAAATTTAAAATATATTTTTATATAAATTTAAAATATATTTATATATACATTTAAAATATAATTTAAATATATTTTAAGTGTATATATATATATATATTAATAATTATATAATTATAACTATATTTATATTTATATGATTATAAATATTTATTTATAGAGATATATTTATAATTATATAACTATAAATATATTTATAAATATATTTATAAATATATTTATTATATATATATATATAAATTCATATTTATAAATATATATTTATAATTATATTTATTTATTTATTTATAATTATATATATATTTATGTATATATTTATAATTATATTTAATTATAACTGTAAATATATATTTATATAAATAAATTTATATTTATATTTATAATTGTATTTATAAATATATATTTATAATTTATTATATGATTAGAAATATTTTAAATTTTTTTATAAATAAATATATATTTATTGCTATATCAAAATAGATTTATTGATATAGATTTATAATTATATAATTATAAATATATTTACATACAAAGGGACCCCTTCTCTGGCCTCCTTTTTACTATGGTTGAAGTTTATCTAAGTTGTTGTCTGAATGATCATGTTCATGCTAGTCTTTACAATCAAAGTAATGTTGGAAGGGGGATCTTTTCTCCCTCACATCTCCTATATGTTGAGGATATCCTTCTCTTTGGGACACTTAAAAAAGCACGGTCACTTACATTAAAGTTATTTTTTAGCATTATGAAGAGGTTGATGGATAGATAATTAGCTGGACAAAGTCTTTTGTGGTCTTTGTGGAAGGTGCCCTATCACGATGAAAAAAAGGTGTCTGGAGACCTTAGAGTTAAGAGAGGATCTCTACCCTTTACCTACCTTGGGGTGTCCGTATTCTAAGGTAATGTCAAAAGGTTCTATTTAGAGAACATTTTCTCTAGAGTTTTTGTTTATAAAGAAACCTAGAAAGGGAAAATCATGTCTCAAGCATGGAGAATCTTTCTGGTCAATTATGTGGTTACCTCAATGTTCGTTTATGCCTTATCAATTTAAGGGTGTATAGAGAGCCTATTTTTTCTTGTACTAGTGTGTAATATATCTAGAAAAATATTTGGAACCATATGCTAAGACATCATGAGATTCTGAGGCTTGGTGTGCTCGGAATTAATTTTATAAAAATATTAAATATATTTTATATTACACATGCATGGTTTCTAAAAGAAAATGGGATAAGTATTAAATGGAGTCTCTGATCTAAAATATAATACCATTATTGAATCTGTAACACAAGGTTTACCCTAGGTGCGGCCTAAAATGGGTCGACGGATGAAGTTCAGATAAAAGAATCCATTAGTGGGTGCATTTAGTTAAATAAATAATTAATTAAATTATTTATTTAAATTAAATGACCTAGTTTTCTCTATAAATTCTTCATTATTATGGATCTTCAGGGTTATCCTCATAACCCTGGGACTGTTGATAGGATCTTCTTCCACCCTCCATTAGTGAATCGGAATCAGACGACGACAAACCTCCAGATCTAGGCGAATCGAAGTGCAACAAATGCAATGACTCCTATTCTTCATACCACGATAAAGGGTAAATTAGGTAATTCATGTTAAAAATAAAATTATAATGACTATAAAATGACCAAAACAAATGGAAAAAATTAATTTTATGAATTTAATTACACCCTTAACACTTAATGGTATAAATTATGTTATTTAATGTACACTTATCCATAAAAATGACTCAAATAATATTTAAATCAAAGAATGGCACAAAGTGTCATTTTCTTGGTCTTTAATATCTATTATGTGTCCATATATGGACAAATGGGTGGTATAAATGAATATAAATGGTAATTTATAACATAATAAACATATTTCCCTAATATAAATTTATTTTTGACTTTTTGGGGCCATTTGGGAGATATTATGGTATTTATAATATTTTATTTAATGAAAATCATATTCATGTTTTAAATAATATATCATTTTTTAAATAAGATTATATAGAAGATAAATTCAACAATAAATACTCATTTAAAAGATAAAAAAAAATTTATTTATCAAGGTAATTTATTTTTAATTTTTAGGAAATAAATAATTACCTTAACATTTTATATAGTGATGATGAATAAACTATTTAATTGATAAAAAATCAATAAATTGATTCTTATTTAAATGATAATAATCATTAAAAGAAAAAAAAACTTGATAAAATATTATTGTTCGAATATATCTCTACCATAATAATCCAAGGGTTGATTTTTTGATCATTTGTAGCCTTATAGAAGAGATTATGACACTTATATAATTTTATCTAAAGTGATGTTAAACATGTCACATTCATGTTTTAATAAGTATAACATTTTTAATGATTTCTTTCCCAAAAGATATATTAGACTAAAAGTAATATACTGAGATATATTACATTTATATTAATAATATTATTTTATTATTAATTATTACCCAACAAATAAGTATATTAAATAATTACACAAAACTGATGTGGTAATTATTTTATTAATGGAAATATCAAATTAATGTTATTAAAAATATGAAAATAAATATAATTTGAACTAATTAATATGTCCAATTAATTTTATTGATTACCTAGACCCCATAGGGATATAATAAAATATATTTTTTAGGTATAACATCTTATCTTGATATTTCAAAAACTCTATGAATTGAATAGTTTCAAAATTGACACTATTGCTGTTTTGTCAAAACAATGTTTTATTAAATTATTTAAAAATCATAAAAAAAATAAAAATATTTAATAATTATTATATGGTATAAAATGATATAAATTAATTATTTGTGATTTAATTTACATCAAATAAGTAAATATTTTACCCTTTTAATATTGAAATAATTGTTACCCTATTTAAAATGAAATAGAATAACTAAGTGTTAAATTTAAAAGATAAGGTTTAAATTGACATAAAAACTTTTCCAAAATTTATTGGTTGATTATATTAAAATCTTATATCATATCATATTATAAAATATGATATTTTGGATAATTTTTAATGTGGTTTTATTTTATTATAAATTAATATTTTTGGAGATTCCAAATGTGTCCCTCACCTGAATTATAAAAGGGCACATCCTCCATCACAATTTAAAATTCACTTTGATCCTTCAGTATCCGTCATCCCATACCCATTACCATTATAAAATTATTTAGTCACATTCTAAAGGTTCTGGTATTCTCAAAATACCAACTCTATTGCCTTTAAGTGGCTATCAAGAGGGAGCTCGTCGATGAAGAGGTAATCTCCTCTACTGATTCATTCAAATTATTTCTTCTTCTACATACTATTCATGGGTTTTTTACATTATAAATTAATGAATAAATTATCAATTTTATACTTATATGTTATTAAGATTATTTAACAACCATATTCCACCTTATATCCTTCCTATGAAAAATGAAATCACCATGTGTGCGTATGTACGGCTTACCATCTCCATGTCATGGTGTAATATGTTTTTCACAACCACTTGAATTGGATGGGTGTAATGATGGAAATAATAACTATATAATACTATTATGAAAAGTTATTTATTTTTTAATAATATATATACCATAAACTTTGATACCATTTCATAATTAAATGAATGATATCATCGCGCGTGCATACGTACGGTCTATCGTCTCCACGATGCGATGTGATTCATTATACTTGATATACAATAAATAATGATTATATAAATTTATAGAATAAATAGATATGATATATATTATATTGATATTATTTTTTTAATGATATAACTATGATCTAATAAGGATAATCTAAACTTATTTGACAGAACATGCATAAGAAAATGAAGCAGTTAATACCCGAGTAACGAGTAATAATATTATTACCAAACGGATGATAATATGATCATATATGATATCATAAAAATGAATATGATAATGGAATAAGTCAATGGAATTATTTAAATCTATGTATAAGAGGTTTGAATATACACAAAGGATATCAGACCTAAGGTATGGGATAATTCTTCAATCTCATTTTTATCTGAGATTGTTTATTAATAAATATTTACTAGGGTATATTTATCATCCACATCCATGTTCCTTAAATAAGTATTCCAAAATATTCTTTATATACTTCTAAAAAAAATTTACCCATTGGTGAATTTTTATTAAATGGTATCAAATGAATCTTTTTTTACATTCGGTACGAGGTAATTTTTGACTTTTCGGACAATATTATGAGAAGAATGTTTTTTTAACTTGAACAGCATGAACTTATTTTTATGATTTCATAAATCCTTATTTAGATGAAGATTACATTACAATATTTCAATTTTATTTTCAATTAAATTATTTTCTTTTCAAATTTTATGGCATTTTCAGAAAAGAAAACATTTATTAAGAAGAAAGGATATTTTCATTGAGAATTAATTTGATGTGTTTTATCAAAATTATTTTTCATCTAGGATGAAATTATTTAAATAGGGTTATGTTTCTATCCCTATTATTAGTATGTGTTGGACTCTCTATGTTATAGTCAGTTTCATAGTCACAAATAATGTCAATCTACATATTCTACTATTTCATGCCATTTAATATCTTTAAGTAAATCAATTATGTCATATAGAATAATATTTTTTTTAATAAGTAAATAATCTATAGTTATGAATCAATATGTTTACAAGTGAATTTTTACATGTATCTTTGGATGTCACTTAATCTAGTAATGTTATGTGTAATACATACACTTCATAAGTTTCTAATAGTTCCTAACAGCGATAATATGCTCAACACACCGCTGTTCGACACACTGATGTTGGACACACCGATGTTCGACACACCGATATTCGACACACCGATGCTCGACACAACGATGTTCGACACACCGGTTCTCGACACACCGATGTTCGACACAGTAATGCTCGACACACCGATGTTCGACACACCGATGTTCGACACACTGATGCTCGATACACTGATGTTCGATACACCAATGTTCGACACACCGATGCTGACACACCGATGCTAACAAACTGATGATGACAAAACAATGATGAAAAACCGATGCTAACACACTAATGTTAACAAAATGATGATGACAAACCGATGCTGATAGACCGATGCTGACAGACCCATGTGACACACCGATGATGAAAAATCGGTGGTGAAAAACCGATGATGAAAAACTGATACTTATGACTCACCGATAGTCATAAATAACTGTTTCAAATTTATTAATTCAAATTTATTTCTTACGGTCATATTTAGAAAAATTAATGTTTCTTATATTATTTAATGTTTTCTGTAAGACTATCGGTAGATAGTACGAGGTACATACATGTGGGGAGATCTTCACGCCTACTATACCTTGAATTATAAAAGGATTACAAGATCAACCTTAAAATAGATACACTAGGAACCCGCTAGAAAAACAAAAAGGTTGGTTGTGAGAATATGTAAGATATTGAAAATAGAAGAAATCGAAGCTTGAGTATACAGGGAGTTTAATATTACAAGCAGCAATCTGCTAAAGCTTGTTGAACATCCTCACATAGAAGAGATGAACCTTTTAATAGCTAGAAGCTAGATTACAGAGACTACGATACTCTATTTTGGAGACAACTTTTAGAAGAGGGATCGAATATCATTTTACCTACATCCATTGAGTCCATATCTTTACTTCACAACACATAGAGATTTCTAAACTATGTTCTTCTTTTATAAATCTGTTGTGATCTTGTGTTTACTTTTTGAGCAGTGTGTGCATTTTTTTGTGTCACTTACACTATCTCCTGAGCATAACTGGAGGATACTAAAATATCCTCACACTCAATCCCTTTTTACTCTTGTATCCCACATAGAACTATGGAAGAGATCCTGTGTGATCTGTTTGTTAAGATCTCCCACGAATAAATGTGTTCTAAGTCAAGTGTGACCTGAACAACCCTGTGTGATGTTGTGAACCCGGATCCAGGGTTTGGATCAAAATTTTATTAATATAAACTGCTTGGTGGTAGGTGATCACCAAGTGGAGAGGACTAAGTCTCATCTTGAGATTGAACCTCCTATTTTTATCTGTTGTGTAGTTTGTATTGTGTTTTTAATCTGATATGTGTTTAATTCATTTCACATTAAGATAAACTGAACTTTGATAGTTAGTTTAGAAAGTGTTTATATCTATTTTGAATCAGTAGATTAGTTTCAAAATTCTGACTAATCTTTAGATTGGTGAAGCTAAGAACTAATCAATCTGAGAAATTAATTAAACATTCAGGACTTTTTTAAATTCACTAAAAATTGACTTTGATTACTTTAATCAGGGGTTAACTTTTAAAGAACCATTTTTTAACCGAAATTTTTATAGATACTCAATTCAACCCCCTCTTGAGTGATCTACTCTGACCAACATTTGGTATCAGAGGAACAGAATTGAAAGTTATTATCAGTTTTTCAAATCTTGTCAACTGTGATTATAGTTGTTTTTCAAAGATCCCAAAATTTCTGTTATTTATAAATTTTTATCTATTTGAAATTCTTTTACAATCTATATCATGGAAAATAGATTAGAAATGGATACTACTAATAGAACTCCTTTCTTTAATGGAACTAATTATTCTCAGTGGAAGCTTAAAATGAAAATACATCTAGAAAGCATGAGATTTGAAATTTGGACTGCTATTGAAAGTAAATATGTAATTCATGAAACTGCTAGAAACACTTTGGAAGAACCTACCAAGACTACCTATAATAATAACAGTAAATCAATGAATGATATGTACTGTGCACTAGGAGATGAAGAGTTTAATTGTATCTCTACTTGTAAAACTTCACATGAGATTTGGGACACTCTGTCTGTCTCTCATGAGGGAACATCTAATGTTAAAGAGATGAGATTAAATACTTATACTATTAAAAATGAAAACTTCATAATGAATCTTGATGAGTCTATTTTTGATATGTATCTCAGGTTCAATGAAATTTTGAATACCATGATTTCTTTAGGAAGAGAAGTAACAGCCAAAGAACAGATTATGCAGATTCTGTGATGCTTACCAAAAATATGGAATGGAACATCTATGTTGTAACACCCCCGAATGAAAAAAAGGTTAAATGACTAAATGATATGACTCATTTCAAGAAGGTTCACCTTCCTTTTCGGGAGTCTATCTGATTAGAACTCTACAGTTAAGCGTGCTTGGCCTGGAGTAATGATCATGATGGGTGACCTTCTGGGAAGTTTCATAGGGTGTGTGTGAGTGATGACAAAGAACACTGGAAAGGACATGTGTTGACCTATGGGGATAGCCATTAGTCAGATGACCCGTTCAGGCACGTGGGTGGACCCTTGGGTGGGGTCCACGTGTCTACAGGGCAACCGGTGGTACCTGGTGGGCCAGGACCCGATGACCATGTTAAGGCGAGGTGTTTGTGTTGTCACCGGGACCTGGTTGTCACATTTGGTATCAGAGGAGGTACCCATCCTTAAGTACTGCGCACTGCCTGGGTTGAGATGTAGGGCCCACAACAAGGACGTTGTGCTCTAAAGGGGGTTGATTGTAACACCCCTGAATGATAAAGGGTTAAATGACCAAATGATATGACTCATGTCAACAAGGTGCATCTTTCTTTTTAGGAGCCTATCTAATTAGAACTCCACAGTTAAGCGTGTTTGGTCTGGAGTAGTGATCAGGATGGGTGACCTTCTGGAAAGTTTCCTAGGGTGTGTGTGAGTGAGGACATGTGTTGACCTGTGGGGACAGTCATTAGTCAGATGACCCGTTTAGGCACATGGGTGGACCCTTGGGTGGGGACCACGTGTCTGTGGGGCAACCGGTGGTACCTGGTGGGCCAGGACCCGATGACCATGTTAAGGCGAGGTGTTTGTGTTGTCACCGGGACTCGGTTGTCACATTTGGTATCAAAGGCGGTACCCATCCTTAAGTACAGCGCACTGCCTGGGTTGAGATGTAGGGCCCACAACAAGGACATTGTGCTCTAAAGGGGGGTGATTGTAACACCCCTGAATGATAAAGGGTTAAATGACTAAATGATATGACTCATGTTAACAAGGTGCACCTTTCTTTTCGAGATCCTATCTAATTAGAACTCCACAGTTAAGCGTGCTTGGCCTGGAGTAGTGATCAGGATGGGTGACCTTTTGGGAAGTTTCCTAGGATGTGTGTGAGTGAGAACAAAGCACACTGGGTTGAGATATAGGGCCCACAACAAGGACATTGTGCTCTAAAGGGGGTGATTGTAACACACCTGAATGATAAAGGGTTAAATGACTAAATGATATGACTCATGTCAACAAGGTGCACCTTTCTTTTCGGGAGCCTATCTAATTAGAACTCCACAGTTAAGCGTGCTTGGCCTGGAGTAGTGATCAGGATGGGTGACCTTTTGGGAAGTTTCCTAGGGTGTGTGTGAGTGAGGAAAAAGCACACTGGAAAGGACATGTGTTGGCCTATGGGGACAGTCATTAGTCAGATGACCTGTTCAGGCACATGGGTGGACCCTTGGGTGGGGATCACGTGTCTGCGGGGCAACCGGTGGTACCTGGTGGGCCAGGACCCGACGAGCATGTTAAGGCGGGGTGTCTGTGTTGTCACTGGGACCCGGTTGTCACATATGTCTATTAGGGAATCATGTGATATTGATAAAATGTTAGTGAAGGAATTTATTGGAAAATTAATGATGTATGAAGAGTAAATGAAGGTAAATCAAGAAGAGTTTGAACCCAAACGAAAGTCTATAGATTTCAAGACAAATTCATCTAAAAGTAAGGACAAGGAGAAAGTTCAAGCTGCTATTGAAAGCTCCAGTAGTGAAGACGTAGCTTCAGAAAGTGATTAAGAAATGGCCCAGTTGGATAAAAGATTCAATAAATTTTATAGGAAAAAGAAGTTTTTTAGAAAGCCCAATTACAAAGGAAAGTATGATAATAAGAAAAATTGTCAAAAGGATTGGAAAAGAAATGATAAGTCAGAAGACATAATCTGCTACGAATGTAAAAGGAAAGGACATGTCAAGGCTAACTTTCCAAAGATGAAATACAATAAAAAGTATGAAAATAAGGATAGAAGGTATAAGAAAGCAATGAAGGCCACCTGGAGTGCCTCCGAGGACAACTCAAGTGAATCTGCCTCTTCTCAAAATGAGAAATATGATATCGCTAATATGTGTTTTATGACAAACACAACTGAGGTAACCTTAGAATCTCCTATGCATAATTCTTATTATTCTGAAAGTGAGTCTGAGAATATAACAAATGATGAATTATCCAAATATAGAAATATTCTAGAAGAAACATGGGTGAGGAAATGTGTTGGCCTATGCGGACAGTCATTAGTCAGATGACCTGTTTAGGCACGTGGGTGGACCCTTGGGTTAGGACCACGTATCTGCGGGGCAACTGGTGGTACCTGATGGACCAGGACCCGATGACCATGTTAAGGCGAGGTGTTTGTGTTGTCATCGGGACTCGGTTGTCACATTTGGTATCAGAGGCGGTACCCATCCTTAAGTACAGTGCACTGCCTGGGTTGAGATGCAGGGCCCACAACAAGGACATTGTGCTCTAAAGGGGGGTGATTGTAGCACCCCTGAATGATAAAGGGTTAAATGACTAAATGATATGACTCATTTCAACAAGTTGCACCTTTCTTTTCGGGAGTCTATCTAATTAGAACTCCATAGTTAAGTGTGCTTGGCCTGGAGTAGTGATCAGGATGGGTGACCTTTTGCGAATTTTCCTAGGGTGTGTGTGATTGAGGACAAAGCACACTAGAAAGGACATGTGTTGGCATGTGGGGACAGTCATTAGTCAGATAACCCGTTCAGGCACATGGGTGGACCCTTGGGTGGGGATCACGTGTCTGTGGGGCAACCGGTGGTACCTGGTGGGCCAGGACCCAACGACCATGTTAAGGCGGGGTGTCTGTGTTGTCACTGGGACCCGGTTTTCATATATGTCTATTAAGGAATCATGTGATATTGATAAAATGTTAGTGAAGTAATTTATTGGAAAATTAATGATGTATGAAGAGGAATTGAAGGTAAATAAAGAAGATTTTGAACCCAAACGAAAGTATGTAGATTTCAAGAAAAATGCATCTAAGAGTAAGGACAAGGAGAAAGTTCAATCTTCTATTGAAAGCTCTAGCAGTGAAGACATAGCTTCATACAGTGATGAAGAAATTTCCAAGTTGGATAAAAGATTCAAGAAATTTTATAGGAAAAAGAAGTTTTTCAGAAAGCCCAATTACAAAAGAAAAGTATGATAATAAGGGAAATTGGAAAAGGATTGGAAAAGAAATGATATGTCAGAAGATATAATCTGCTACGAATGTAAAAGGAAAGGACATGTAAGTCCAAAGATGAAATACAAGAAAAAGTATGAAAATAAGGATAGAAGGTATAAGAAAGCAATGAAGGCCACCTGGAGTGCCTCCTTGGACAACTCAAGCGAATCTGCCTCTTCTCAAAATGAGAAATATGATATCGCTAATATGTGTTTTATGACAAACACAACTGAGGTAACCTTAGACTCTCCTATTCATAATTATTATTATTCTAAAAGTGAGTCTGAGAATATAACAAATGATGAATTATTCAAATATAGCAATATGCTAGAAGAAACATGTAATGAGTTGAAAGATAAGTATAAATCTCTGAATAAATAGCATGCTCTTTCTGTGACTGTTAGCTCTGAACTTACTACTGAAAAAGAGAAAAATGCTCAACTGCTCAAGGAGAACCATGAGTTAAAAATGTCTAATGAGCAATTGAATAAATACTTGGAAAATTTTAATAATAGGAAAAATACTCTTACTCAAATTCTTGGTAAACTAATAGCTCCTAAGTATAATTTTAGGATATGATATCAACCAGGTCAACGGAATTTATCCAAATCACATTTTGTAACCAAATCTGGAAAATATGCTACCTCTTTCAAAAACAAGAATTTTACAGCAGGTTCTAGTTCCAATAATTCTTTTACTGCATCCAATTATTTAGGACCAAACCAAGTTTATTTTTCAAACACTCTATATTTTGCATATAGGAATCCCATAAGACAATTTTGGGTTCCTAAATCTTATATCACTAATGTATGTGGACCCAGAAAAATATGGGTACAAAAATCATTTCTTGGATGAACTATTTTGTTGGTAAACTGCCTAAAGAGATCCTGTAAAATGTTTTGGTACTTAGATAGTGGTTATTAAAGAAATATTATAGGGTATTATTCAATCTTTAAAAGTCTTATCAAAATTAATGGAGGACATGTCACATTTGGTGACAATGGTAAAGGAAAAATCATCGGCCTAGGCCTGATTGGTAACCCTAACTCTATTTCAATTTCTAAACTATTGTATATTGATAGATTAAAGTATAACCTGATCATAATATCTCAATTGTGTGATGATGTATTTAATGTTAAATTCAAAAAATATTCATTCCATGTTTTTTATACCATGAATAACTTGATATTTACTACCTTTAGAAATGATAATGTATATGCTATAAATCTATACACACTAGCCTCACAGAATGTCTCTTGTCTAAATTCCTTTCACATAGAGTCTTGTCTCTATCATAGAAGACTATGACATTACAACATACACTCTCTTAATAAGTTAAATAGAAAGGTTTAGTTAAAGACTTACCCAAATTATAGTTTCCAGACAATAAAGTGTGTAATCCTTTTCAAAAAATAAAGCAACATAAAATCTCTTTCAAACCAAAGAAAGAAGTAACTACTTACCAACCTCTTGAATTGGTTCACATGGACTTTTTTAGACCATCTAGAGTTTCGAGTCTCAATGGGAAGCACTATTTTTATGTTCTTGTAGATGATTTATCTATGTACACATGGACCTTTTTCCTAGCTCACAAAAGTGAAGCTTGTTCACACTTTACCAAGTATGCTAGGACTGTAGAAAATCTTAGTGGACTTAAGATTAAATCCTTAAGAATTGATCATGGCCATGAGTTTGAGAATCAATATTTTGAATCTTTTTTCTCAAAAAATAGATATAATCATAATTTCTATGCTCCTAGGATACCTCTACAGAATGGTGTGGTAGAAAGAAGAAATATAACCTTATAGGAAATTTCCTGAACTATGCTTAATGAATGTGACCTACCCATTTATTTCTTGCCTGAAGTTGTTAATACAGCTTGTTAGATAATAAACAGAGTCTTAATCATACCCATCCTTAAGAAAACTTCTTATGAGTTATGGAATAATAGGAAACCCAAAGTAAGTTATTTTAAAGTGTTTGGATGTAAAGTTTATATTCTGAACACTAAAGATAATTTAGATAAATTTTTCCTCCAAAAGTGATGAAGAAATATTTCTTGGATATTCTACATCAAGAAAAGCCTATAGAGTCTTTAATAAGAAAACCAAATGTGTGGAGGAATATATACATATCAAGTTTGATGGAGAAGATCCACATTATCCCAAGAACTCACTAGAAAATATTGAAGAGGATACGTCTAGTCTTTATATTAATGATAAAACCTCAAATCATCATGTGAAGGAATCTGTGAAAACTTTCAGTTCTATAAATTCTCCAGATCCAAACCGAAATGAACCAGATCAACCTGACCAACTTGAAATATCAAGTCCTACCTTCTCTAGACCAACTAGGACCCTTAAGAATAATCCCCTATATGTTTTTGTTGGAGATTTAGATAGAGAAACATAGACGAGATCTTCCTTGAGAAACCAGGTTGAACATCAAGCTTTCTTGTCACATTTTGAACCTAAAAATATCAATGATGTGATCAATGATGAGTTTTGGGTAATGGACATGCAAGAAGAACATAATTAGTTTGAAAGATATAAATTTTGGAAACTTGTAGATAGACCAAAGGATACTTTGACCATAGGAACCAAATGGGTATTTAGAAATAAAGTAGATGAAGACGGAAATATATTTAGAAACAAAGCCAAACTAGTTGCACAAGGAAATAATCAAGAAGAGGGAATTGATTATAAAGAGACCTTTTCACCAGTAGCTAAACTTGAAGAAATTAGAATCTTACTTGCCTATGCATCACATTGGGATTTTAAACTTTATCAAATGGATGTTAAAAGTGCATTCTTAAATGGTTATATAATTGAGGATTTTTTTGTTGAAAAACCCCCAGGTTTTATAAATCCACATTTTCCAAATCATGTGTTCAAATTATCTAAAGCTTTATACGGTTTGAAACAAGCTCCAAGATCTTGGTATGAAAGGTTGGGTAATTTTCTTATTTCTAAAGGCTTTAAAAAAGGACTTGCAGATCCTACTTTATTTATAAAAATAATTTCAAAAGAAGTTTCAATAGCCCAAATATATGTAGATGATATTATTTTTGGATCTTCTAAAAACACTTTATGTAATGATTTTTCAAAAATAATGCAAAGCGAGTTTGAAATGAGTTTAATGGATGAACTTAAATATTTTCTTGGATTTAAAATATTTCAAAACAAAGAAGGTATTATTTTAAATAAAAGTAAGTACACTAATGATATTTTGAAAAGATTTGGATTTGATATCAATAGGAGTAGTGAAACCCCTATGATTTCTTCATGTAAGTTAGATCTTGATGAAAATGGAAAATTCGTTGATCAAACTTCTTACAGAGGAATGATTGGGAGTTTTTTGTACTTAACTGTTATCAGGCCAGATATTATGTTTAGTGTATGTATGTGTGAAATATTTCAAGAAAACCCAAAAGAGTAACATTTAAATATTGTTAAAATAATTTTAAAATACCTCAAGTATACAACTAATTTAGGATTTTTCTATACTAAAGGACAACCTTTTGATTTAGTTAGATATTCAGATGCTAAATTTGGTGGATGTAAGTTAGATAGAAAGAGTAACTCTAGAACTTGTCACTTTTTGGGAAAGTCTCTAATATTATAGTGTAGTAAAAAGAAAAATTTGGTTGCATTATCAACTTCTGAAGAATAATACATTGCTACTAGTAGTTGTTGTGCACAAATTTTGTGGATGAAACACACCTTATTAGACTATGGATTTCAATTCAGACATATCCCCATAAACTATGACAACACAAGTGCTATTAACATTTCTAAGAATCCAATTTCTCATTCTAGAACAAATCATATTGATGTAAGACATCAATTTTTGAGAGATCATTATCAAAAAGGTGATATAACTCTTGAGTTTATTGGGACTGAGCATCAACTTGATGATATATTCACTAAACCCTTAAACTATGAGAAAATTAACTACATCAGACATGAACTAGGAATGATAAATCTCTAAAGTCCTGTTAAACCGATCCTTGAAACTGATCTTGTGAAATCGATCCTTGAAACCGGTCTTGTGAAACCCATCCTTGAAACTGATCTTGGAAAATCGATCCCTAAAACTGATCTTGTGAAACTGAAACTGATCCTTGAAACCAATCTTGAGAAACCAATATCTTGAAACCGATCTCTTGAAACTGATCCCTTGAAACTGATCATCTAAAACCGATTTAATGAAACTGATGTATTTAAGGACTCTTTTGTAATTCTGTCTATTTTAAATAAAATGATGATGTTTTTGTGTTCTTTTTTCCATGTTTAAATTTTATGCTTTACGATTTAAAATCCCTAAATGATATAAAAATTTTGATCCCTCCCAACCTTTCACCTTCCCACTATCGTAAATCCTTATCCTCTTTTTCACTCTATCTCTTGATCCTCGACCTCTCAACTCCTTTGGAATCTGAAACCCCAAAATGGAAAGGACCAAGCACACTATAAAAGAGATGAGAAAATCTCCATCAACTAATTGTTAGAAGGGTGATCCCAGTGGGACTGAAAACCCATTTTTGGAAAGTAAATTAGTTACAGCTGAGAAAGAAGTATCTACAGGTGGATTCTATCAAGCAAGTCATTTTTATTGGGAGTGATGCAATCTCAAGGGTGGCTAAGATGGCTCTCTAATAATGAAACGCCTTATTATCCCCAGCTAGTACATGAGTTTTATCAACATTTGAATATATCCCTGGATGAAACTAAGGAAGAAAGGATGAAGTCAATGGTAAAGGGAAATGAAATAGATTTTTCATCTAAGGAATGGGTTGAGTGCTTAGAGATGCCTCATGAAGGTGTCTTTGCTGATTATCAAGGTAATATTCCACCTTCCTCTGATTTTTTTCTCTTATGAAGATGCTCTCAAGGAGCTCACTAGAAATAGATAATCTAGGAGAAATATTGAAAGTTAATTTTATGGAGAGGCAAGGTTACTTTTTAAGTTTATCCAACATCAAATCTACCCAAGGAAGGAATATTTTTCAGCTGTGAAGTATCTGGATGTTTTCCTACTCTGTTTATTGAAAAATGGGATAGAAGAGAATCTATGTAGGTATCTAATGGTGCATGTTTCTGACATGATAAATCCATACAAGAAGGCAACTTGTTTGTACTATCCCAGGATGATCTCTACCATGTTAAAGAAGATAGGTTGTGTGGAAGATAGAGATGAAGTGATAAGTGCGTGTAGTGGTTTCTGCCTTCAAAAAGATATTTTTATAAGGATAAAGATCTTCTATAACCCATGGAAGAAATGTTGGGTAGGAGATGAGGAAAGGTTGTATGAGGAATTCAATCCAATTGACCATCCTACTAGACCAAAGGATCAAGTTGATATAGGTATAAAACTAGAAGAGAAACTTGTTTATTCTAATGAGGAAGCTGAGAGTGAAGTGCCAAGGGAAGAAGGATCTCCTTTCGATGACATGGGGGATCCTGATATTGCTAATATCCCAAAAGATATATCTTATGGACCTACTATTCCACCTTTAGACTTACCCTCAAGAGATTCTTTGTTAGGTGATGACGATGAGGAAGAGACCGAGGTTACTAGAGATGAAGTCTATGTGAGTAAATCAGATGAGGAGTCTGATGATAATGATGATGATGATGATGATGATGATGATGATGATGATGATGATGGAGGAAATGATGAGCATGTAAGTGATTCTATAAAAGTGGGACAATAAGGAGTTGACAGATCTAGTGAGGAATCTGTACATGGAGCTAGTGATGGTGTTGAGCGTGTTGAACAGGAGGATGTTGATCTTAGAGATGTTGGTCATGAGGATAGATCCCCCATCCTAATTTTGAAAATAAAGAAATCATTCAGGAATTGAATGAACTTATAGTGAGTGGCCATGAGGAAGAATCTGAGGATCGGGTGCCTCAAATTGAGGAAGTTCCTAGAGAATTTGAAGTGGTTGAAGCACATGTAGAACCTCAAGCTCAGTTGGTACCAGTACCTAGAAATGTTATTATGGCTAGAGGATAGGATGAAGAAGTTGATGAAGATGAAGTTGTTCTTGAGCCTCAACGAAGAAGGATCGGGATTGACATTATTGAGCCAAGAGACTGGACCTGTACTCGAGAATGGAATAATGATCCAGGATACATTCTTTTTGGGTTGGAATATGTCTCAGTTGAAGAGAGGGTGCCTCATCCTCCTGCTCCACAAGCCCAAGACGAAGAAGAACTTGTTTCACCTCTTCCACCAGTTTCACATCTAGAAGTTGAGCCAGTATCACAAATTGTGCCTAGTGACTATGTCACTAAGGTGGATTTGGAGCAATTCAAAAATGATATTTGTGAGTCTGTGAAATCCTATGGTGGATCCAAAAGTGAAGCCTCCACTTCAATAGGTATTTCATATGTCGATGCAGCAAAGATTTCAAGGATGTTGATCCAGGAGATTCAACCAAATCTCATTACTACAGCAGAAACAATTATTAGACATAATACCTTGCTAAGAGAATAAGTAAGGAAGATGAGAAATGAGTTAAATTCTCTAACCTCTGATTTCAAAACCTCATTTAGTGGTGTAGTGGAATTTCTTAGGAACTTGGTGAATCATATACTAAATATCGATATGTAGAAGTTGAAAGAGGAGCTTAGAAAAATGATTATTGGCCCATCCAGTTCTAGGAGTGGGAAGGGTGTTGTTGCTGATTTGGAATCTCTCAAGCCTATGATGAGAGGGGAACTCCAAAATCTTTAAAGTGTTTCAAACAAATAAACTCTTTAAAAGGTACATAGAAATATATACCTTGTGTAAAATATGGTAAGTTAGTGCACAAATTAAGCCTCTGCTACTCAGAAAGAGATTTTAGAGAAAGTGGATAAGTACTTTACTAAGATCTATACCAAGCATGATCTCATCAATAGCTTCAAGTTTTTAGCAGAAAATCTCAGAATTCCTCCAGTCACAGAAGCTTTCAAGAAGAAAGTTACTCAATTGAAGGATTTTACTCATCTTCTAAAATAAGGATGACTTCAAGAAAGCTATGCAATATGGTGGTGAAATCATCAATGATTTTATCAACCTTCTTAATCCATATCTACATGTCCAAGCTGAAGAAATTGTGGTTCCTCTGGTTGCTTCCATTGGTACTACCTCTCGGCCTCCTGCTCTAATGACTGTATCTCAGGTTCTTTCTCAAATTCGACCAATCATTATAGAGTAATCTAATAGTCATGTGTTGTCAGAGAGAAGGGATAATCTTGTAGAAAATGTTCTTGCAGGTGTTGTTTTTCCTGGTGTTATCTTCAGACCACCTCTTCCCTCTTTTACTCCCAAACCTTCTCATCCCACTCCGGATCCTACAGATAAAGGAAAATCCCCTCAGAAGACAAACCCTTGAGGATGTATTGTGTCTTTGATAGTAATTTTTCCTATTTGTTTTTGATTTTACTCTTTTTATTCTCAATGGAACTACTTTTTTTTAATCTTCTCTCTATCTCTTTTTTTATAATATTTATCTTCTTCCCTTCTCCTTTTATTTTTTTCTAATCCAAAAAGGGGGAGAAGAGGAATACATTATTAATTTCAAGTGGAGAAATTCTAGTATAGGACACATGGAATGTACTCAACATAATAAATTTATTGAGGGGGAGCATTGTTTTAAAAACTCAAACAATGGAAAGCTTTGGTTATATTGACTAATCACATTCAGTGAAGTATATGCTAAGTCCAGTTATTATTATTCCTTGTATTTACATGTATACCATAATTTGTGATTATAAAAAGGGTGGATATTGTTGGACCCTCTATGTTATAGTCATTTTCATAATCACAAATAATGTCAATCTATATATTCTACTATTTCATGCCATTTAATATCTCTAAGTATATCAAATATGTCATACAAAACAATATTTTTTTAATAAGTCAATAACCTATATTTATAAATCAATATGTTTACAAGTGTATTTTTACATGTATTTTTAGATGTCACTTAATCAAGTAATGTTATGTGTAAGACAGACACTTCGTAAGTTTCTTAGAGTTCCTGACACCGATAGTATGCTTGACACACTGATGTTTGACACACTGATGTTCGACACACCGATGTTCAACACACCGATGTTCGACACACAAATTTTCGACACACCGATGTTTGACACATCGATGTTCGACACACCAATGTTCGACACACTGATGTTAATACACCGATGCAAACATACCGATGATGAAAAACCGGTGCTGACAAACTGATGCAGAAAGACCGATGATGACACACCGATGATGACAAACCGATGGTGACAAACCAATGATGACATATTGATACTCATGACTCATCGATAGTCATAAATAATTATTTCAAATTTATTAATTCAAATTTATTTCTAACATTCATATTTAGACAAATTAATGTTTCTGACATTATTTAATGTTGTCTATAGGATTATTCGTAGACAATAATAGGTACATGCACGTGGGGAGATCTTCATGCCTACTGGACCTTGAAGTATAAAAGTATTACAAGCTCAACCTTAAAATAGACACACTGGGAAACCTCTATAAAAACAAAAAGTTTGGATGTGCGAATATGAAAGATATTGCAAATAGAAGAAATCAAATATTGAGTATACAATGAGTTTAATATTACAAGAAGCAATCTGCTGAAGCTTGCTGAAAATCCTCACATAGAAGAGCTTAACCTTTTCAAACCTGGAAGCAAGATTACAGAGACTACGATACTCTGTTTTGGAACCAACTTCTAGGCGAGGGCTCGAATATCATTTTCTCTACATCCATTGATTCTAGAGCTCTACTGCACAGCAAACAAAGATTTCTAAACTCTATTCTTCTTTTATAACTCTGTTGTGATCTTGTGTTTACTTTTTGAGCAATGTGTGTATCTGTTTATGTCACTTACACTGTCTCCTGAGTATAACTGGATGATACTAAAATATCCTCACACTCAATCCATTTTTACTCTTTTATCCAACATATAATTGTGGAAGAGATCCTATGTGATATGTTTGTTAATATTTCCCATGAATAAATGTGGTATAGGTCAAGTGTGACCTGAATATCCTTGTGTGCTGTTGTGAACCCCAATTTAGGGTTTGGATCAAAAGTTTATTAATATAAACTGCTTGGTGGAAGATGATCACCAAGTAGAGAGGACTAAGTCTCATCTTGAGACTGAACCTCTTGTTTTTATCCACTGTGTAGTTTGTCTTGTGTTTTTAATCTGATATGTGTTTAATTAATTTCACATTAAGATAAATTGAACTTTTATAGTTAGTTTAGAAAGTTTTTATATCTATTTTGAATCAGTAGATTAGTTTCAAAAGTTTGACTAATCTTTAGATTGGAAAAGCTGAGAACTAATCAATCTTCTAAGATTAATTGAACATTCAGGACTTTTGTAAATTCACTTCAAACTGACTACGATTACTTTAATCAAGGGTGTACTTTTAAAGAACCATTATTTAATAGAATTTTTTATTGATACTCAATTCACCCCCCTCTTGAGTGATCTACTCCAACCAAAAGTATGGTTTGATTGTGTTTATGATGGAATTATATAAAATCCATTATTTATATTTATTCTAATGGAATGATGTTTAGGAAACCCATTTTATTACTTGGGTTGTGCTATGATGAATGATTTATGTTTTTTTGGCACACATAATAATGATTTTATTATGAGATGGGTGGGACCTATATCTACCTTCAATGCATTTGGTAAAGATTTATATATCATGAGATAGGAATGAATGGAATGGAAAGTAAATCCATTTTAGTAATACAGGGCCGGAATGACAAGTAAACTCGGTTCAGTAATATAATTTGTCCACTATGATGGTATTGGAAATGAGCCTTGGATAATATGGAAATTATTTTCTATAATTCTGTGAGTTCCAAAATTCCATGTTTTATTCCAATTCTATTTTATCATAGATAATGTTCCTTTATGATCTATTCCTTATGAACTACCAATATTTATTCGATGACTCATGATTTTTATATATTTTATACATGGAATGGTTTTCAAAGGTTATGTTCATGTTTTTACTTTCTTATGTTCATGTTTTGTTTTTTCTTCCTTACTGTGCATCTGAGCTTACCCTTTCTTATGTTTCCATTCCTTAAATATAAATAAATCATTTAAGTAAAATTATTAAAGGGTAAAATATTTATGCGATATTTTAAATATCTTTCATAAGTTAGAAGAATGTATTTCATGTTTCTAAATTCACTAAACTAATATGGTATTTGGGTGTCTATTTGTGTAATGTATTAAGTATTACAGAAAATAAATTTAATTTACATGTATATCAAGATTTGGGTATCTATAGTCAGTATTAGAGCAAGTGTATTGTTAACCTTTAGAAACTAGCATGAGAAAATTTTAGTGAGATCCCTAGAGATAGATCTAATGTATGTCTAGGAATGTCCTAACGATAACTCTAATTATAGTTTACATCCCTATAATTATGGTAATGATCATAGATAACATAAGATTAAAACTAATATGGTATATATTGAAAGTAATTTACCTTGATTATGTGTTTTTTTTCTAGTATTATAATTGTCACTCACACTTTTCTTTTTGGGGTTTTAGAAAATCGCTAAAAAAAAAGAGGATTCATGTTAATGAAGAATATGATGGACAATGGAATGTTATTCCTCATGAGAAACCAAATGAAATGGGAGTTTTAAGGTGAAACATTGTTATTATGACTAATCATTAATCTCATAATATGATCAATAATCTCAACTTTGGTGAGTTTCCTGACCCACTGAATAAGATAAAGATGGATTTTCATGGTGATCAAAGAGGAAAGAAATTTCAATTTTCCTCATGTAAATCATGTGGTAAGAGGAATCAAGGAGAATATTTCAAAGGAACTAGAAGATGTTTTGGGTGTGGAAAATAAATACATAAAGACAGTAATTACAAAGGAAAATGAATAGTCAACACAAAGGACAAGGATAATGGTATTTCTAATACATCAACGATGGTTAAATGTTTTAAATGTGGAATGTATAACAATTATGAAAATTGATTCCCTATGGGAAAATCTCATGAAGAGAATCATTATGGTAATATGGATAGTATTTATGTTTCAGATGATGAAGAGACTATGAATGACATATGAGATGAAATAAGTGTTAAGAAATAAAACAATGAAGCTTGGTCAATGGTTTAAGAAAATAGTGGAATGATTGCATGTTTATCCAGAATAATGTTGTATAAGAAATTAATGGTATTACTGAATAAATAAACCTATAAGGATTGATACACAATTTTTTTTACTTAGGAATTTAAAATTATATGTTGAATGGTACTGGTATCCATGAAAAGAAATTGGGGTAATAAGTTGAAAAAGACATGATTAAGGGAAGGATAACCCTTAATATGAGCATGATGTTGAGATAATGATACTTGGATAAAGATATGTTGGATATGAATAGTAAATTGGCTGATATTACTTACCTTTTAATTGGTTAAGGATTTATTGACATGTGGGTTATGCTATCATGGATTAAGTTTATATCTTTTTGGACTTAAGAATAAGGAAAGATGCATTTTTTTCAATAAGTATATATGGTAATTCAGGTTATTACCATAACTCAATGGAATACATGATGAAGGTGTTCATGTTTTTTGAATTTGACCAATAATATATACCTTATGATATATGGGGGATAAATTTTAATCTGAGTTAGTGAACCTTTTTCTAAAGTTAAGATTTTTAGATTTCAGAAGGATTGTAAGGTTATCAATTTATGGAAAGTTTAAGTTAAACATCAGATGAATTTTGTTAGAATAAAGTATTATCTCACCATAGGTGGACTTATTCATATTTTATTACTTGTGATAACCTTTTTATTATAATAAATACATATTGAATGACCTATCATTCTATTTATGGATCTGTCACACCCTGACCGAATTATTTATATTATTTTAATTATTTCATTGAGTTGTAGTTTGAACCAGATTTAACTAATTAATAAGTTTTTTTATTTATTTATTTTTTTGAGTGCATGACCATGTGCACGACCGTGCACTTTGTCTGGTCCCCAATAATAATAATAATTTTTATTTTGGTTGTTTCTTTTACTTTGGTTTTATTATTTTTAGTTTCATAATTAGGATTAAAATTTGTTATTATTACTTAGTTTGTTTTATTTTATTTTTATTTTATTTTTATTTTATTTTTTATTTTTTATTTCTTTTCTTTCCATCTTCCTCTCATCTCCCTCAAACCCGTCACCCCCCATGCATCGTGCATCACTGCCCCCCCCCCCCCCTCTAACCCTAGCCGACGCCTCCCCTTGCCCTCCGGCAAATCAGACTGCCTCCTCTCCTCCTTCTCGTCGCATGAACGAATGCCACCCACACCCCCTCCTACGTGCCATCACACCATCCTCTTCCTCACCGGACAGCAGTACGCAGACCTCCCTCTCCCTTACCCTATGCCGCGCCGACCTCCCTCCACCTTCTCATTGGACTGCCTCCACCCCCTCCTTTGGACCAGTTCCCTCCTTTACTCCAACCGGCGACTAGAGACCATGTCGTCTCCTCCCTCTCCTGGACAGTCGTGCACCTCCCTAACCCACACCACCTTCTAAACCTGTGCCGCCTCCCGAAACGAGCAGTTTTCCGGCACGGCGCACCTCCGGTACTCATTCCCCTTGCCTGGTTGGCCATCCGCACCTTCACAGCGGGTTCGTTTCCAATCAAGGATTTGATTTCTTCCTTATTGAATTTCTGGGTTGTGGTTTGGTGTGGTGTTTGATTTGATTATGGTCTAATTGATTAGATAATTTGATTTTAGGGATTAGTTTGATCACCTTGTGGTGCGGTTGTGCAGCGATTAGAGTTCCACAAATTTTCATGGGATTTTTGACACCAGAGGTAGCCGGTTCCGTGCATAATATTTATTTGGTTTTTTATTTTTCTTGTTTAATCAATTTAGTATATTATGTGATTAATCTTCTTTGTGAGAATATGGTTTTCCTTAATGTTTAAATATGTTTTCGAAGTGTTTAGTAACATGTTTATGTGATATTAATGTTTTGATTTTATGAAAACGTGTGTTGAACCATTCGTAATGTTTTCTAAACTGTGTTGTTGATTTTCTATGGTGCACAAGGGTTGAAAATTCTATTTTGACATGTAAGTGGTGTGTGTTTTGCCTCAAAAGGGGTTTTTGGGTGGTATTTTACGTTCAAACTCTTGGGATACTTTTTGTAGTTGCTTCAAAATATTTTTAAGTGGTTTATTAAATCTTATAAAGTGTGTACACCATGTGTAGGAAAATGTTTTAGTGTGTGTTTAATTTTAAATAGGGGATTTGAAGTATGTTTTTTTTTGAAGCTTTGTTATACATCTTGGAAAAGTTTTATTAAATATGTAAATGATTTATTATGTTGTGAGTGCGGTGAAAATTTGGCCTTGTGACATGTTTTCCTTAAAAGGTGTATTTTTCAAGTGTTGTGATTAGTTTATATTATTTTATGGGAAGTGAAATTGTTTTACTTGTGTTTTAATCCTTGGGTATTTATTGTATTCCCTTGCATCGTTGTAGGGTGTTTTTCTCATCACGGTGTAGGTTTTGGTTGTCAATGACAAAGAACTATAGGTATATACATGGGTAAGCATGTATATATGTATATCCTTCTTGCGCATATTCCCTCATGGCGTGGGAAATATGAAATTGGGATAAATGGTATATATATATGTATATGAAAATCTATATGCGTATAGGTGAAGCGGTTTCATATTTTCATCTTCAGAAGTAGCTGATTTTAGTTAGAAATCATCGAGAGTTGAGTGGATGGCATGGTTCTACCTTGAGTTAGGTCCCCTACTCCATTCACCTTTAAATTTATATTTTATTAATTTCTTGATGTTTTTATTAATTTTAATAAATTGAAAATGATATAAGATAATTAATTTTTAAATGATTATTTGGTGTAAAAAGTGTCGTTTATTTTATACATGACACTTGAAATATTTTATTGATGAATGGACACTTAATTGTGAAAGAATTCCCATTTGGACTTTAAACAAAATTCATGGAATTTCAAATGTTGTTTTGGTTTAAATGATAAATGATTTCTTCTAAAGCGTGAATGAGTGTTTTGGGTTTTCTTGAGAAATGTGGTTTTTCTTTAAAATTGGTGAAGGCCCGTTTGGAACTTTAATAAAAATAAATTATTTTGGAAAACTCTCTTTGGGGTGACTCAGTGGTGATCTTTGTTGTAAGTTGACTGCATGATTTGTGTGTGATATTTGTGATACTTGATTGACTTTGTTGACTCACCCCTTTCCTGTTTATTACATGTGTTGACATGGGAACCTGGAATAGTAAGTGAATCTTCTGAGAATTATTATTGCACTAGTTTAGATTACGCACTGGCTAGTGTCCCTTAGTACAGATAACACTCTACTAGGGGATTGGGCCCCTTGGTTAAGCCATGTAGGGAAACACCGGGTGTTAGGGAGTTATGAAGTCATTGAGAGTAGCCATTCCTTTAGGATGAGTCACATGTAAAGTACGTTATGTATTTTTCAAAAACTCCTAGGTTTGAACCATGTTTTATTTAGTGTTTATTTGTATTTGGCGGATGATTGAGAGTTCTAGTTCGGTAGCTTGCCCATGTGTTCCACTTTTTCCATTTCCCTTAGTCTGTTGTGTGTTTTGTGGCTTTCCCTTTTTACTAACAACTAAAATTTGGATTTCTAAATTGTTTGAAAAAATGTTTTAAATTTGAGGCACATGTTCCTTTCAAACATTAAACATGATTTTAAATTAAAAAGGGCAATGGGCTGTTACTTGTTTTAGAAATGAAAGTGTGTGTGGAAACTAATATTTTATATACTTTAGTTTAAACCTGGAATTAGTAAATTCTTTATTTAAGGGTAGTGTATTGGGAATAGTTTGTTGGGAATACCTACTGAGTTTTAATACTCACACCTATAGTGTTTTCTTATTTTTAGTTTCTGTTGCAGGTTCGACTCGAGCTCGTTCTCTGTGGGCGAGAGGTGGTTGTGGATTGGTGAGAGACTCTCAGAGTAATGAGGAGTTTTGGTCGTGGGCAGGTTAGTTGGTTTTTATCGGTCGTTCCTTCCTTTAGAGTTGTTTATTTACTTTGCGTTATTCTACTTTTTCCACTGCTTTATTTTTTTTTACTGGGAGAAATCATTCCCAATTATCCTCTATTAATTCCCGGGTACTTGTCGATAGCCTGGGAGGATTGGGAACGCCTCTCGGGCTTTACTGCGGATCGGCTCGGGTGACCGGTTCAGGGTGGACCCAGGTTGGTTCGTGACAAAATGGTATTAGAGGCAGGTTTTTTTCTTGTTATTTGGGACATCAGGTAGATCAGAGATAGGACCATCGGTACTCGAGTGGTAGGTGCGGGAAGAGCATCGCGAACTCTTACTCATTCCGGTTCTCGAGTAACAAAGGGTATTCCGGGATTTATGTTTTGGCTTTGGTCTTTGTGGATGGGGGGGTGATAGTAGGAGTAAACTGGTATTGTGTGTTTCCTCACATGTAGTAGCAAACCATGTGATTCTCAAGAGTACGGTTCGACGCTCCTAGTGGTTAGTGCTTTCCTAGGGCATGGTTTTCTAAACCGTGTAGCCGGGTTTGATGCGACCACTAGTCCTCTGTCTAGGTGATTTAATGTTTGCAATGTCTTGATTCAGTTTTGGGATTGGCGCGGAATTGTTTCCCTTTAAAAAGGGAATAGGACTTTGGTTTTGCTCTTATTTTATTTTGGTGTGTGGTTGGCATGATCTTTGGGGTGTGTTTCTCTTGGACCATGTTTTTGGAAGTTGGTGTTGATTTGTCGAATTTGAATTTCTAAAAGTATGTCTTGGGTTATTTGAAATTGGAGTGGGTTGTTTTATAAATGGAAATCATTTTGGAAATTTGTCTTGAGTTTTTGAAATAGTTTTGGAAAAAATGTATTTTTGGAATATTGGGAATGTTTTGTTTTGAAAGCGGAAGAGCCTTGTTTCTTTTCCAGTGGTATTCCTTTGGGTTCTCGCATGTGTATGTGGAAGTGATTAATGGATAGTTGGTGGATCATGTGTATGGGTGTCTGAGTGGAACAAAGATGCATATTTGTGATGCGTTGTGGAATATCAGTGGTTATGGATTTATTTTTAAAGTCGCTTCTTATTTCCTAAAAAGTGAGTTTTTCTCTAAAATGGGTTTTTGTGCTTAAATGATTTCGAAATTGGAAAATGTTTTTGAGTCTAAAGTGAAGGCGATGGGTTCAAAGGAGCCGGTTGTCTTTGTCATGCAATGTTTGGTTTTTCAAGTGGTTGTTTTCCTTGAAAAAAGGTGGATTGATGTTTTAAATTGAAATTGTTAGATTTGTGTCGAGTATATGGATGTTTGTTTTGAGATGTGTTTGGATTTTTGGAAGGTTGTTTTGTGTTTCTCATTAGGATATTCCCCCTAGAAATGTCCCATGGGTTCCAGCAGGTCTCTCTCAGTTCTTGGCCCAGCCCAAACCCTCAGTGGAGTGGTAGAGTTGGGTTCTTCTCGGCTGTGTCGGCTTTTTGTAGATGTTGAGGTTGAGTGAGTTTTGTTGAATACTTTTTGAAGTTGGGAGTGTCTCCTCTTTTTGAGTAACTCTGAATGTTGTGTGGGTGTAAGTTGTCTTGAGTGTGTTTAGAGGAGCAGGACTAGACTAGTAAACAATGATCATCTTGTTTCGCTATGAATGAGGATTTCTTGAGCGATCCCCAAGACTGCCTTCATCTTGAGGTTGCACCTAAATAATCGAAGGTGATGGAAAGTGGTTGATCTTGTAGGTGCTTGACCAGTCAACAGGCGGAGAAGGAGGTTTGATGACCTTTCAGATGAGCTAGTTCCATGATCCCCAGAGGTAGTGTGGAACTATTAGTTTAAAACTCGTACAAGTTGTTGGTCTTGTTTATACTATGGTAAGTGAATGTTCCTCATCTGATGAGAAGTTTGAACAAATGAGACCTTTTCTTGGAGTGCTCCTTCTGTCAGTTCGTGTTAGGTGTTGGACAGACCACTCAATCGTCTGTCTCTAGTGTGGTCTATCAGGCACTCTAAGTCATTCACTGCAATTCTCAATGGGTATATTGATGAAGCTTCCGCTTGGGAAATGAGGAGAAGTATGCAGGTTTCTTTTCCAGTAGAAGAAGTTCCAGTTAGAGGTGGTCAACTTATGACTGTGAGGCGGTAGATGCTTCAGACATCAGGGCCCTAGCCATAGGTCTCGGGGTGAAGCTTGCACACAGTCAAAACTCATCATACATGGGATGACCTTGGTCGGACTGAAGTCCCCAGTGACAGGGTAAGAACAACTTGAATTCCCCTATTGCGACATCGTCTTTGAAGTCTTCATTTTTGTTGTGAGGGGCATGAATCCCCTATCTCCTTGTTGTGGTCTTAATTTATGGGAGTTCCACTTTAGCCTTAAAGAAGTCTATATAATATATATTCTTGTAAATATAGTAGTTGTTCTTTGTGAACCTTCTTGTGGGTTGGTAAGGAATCGAAATTTTACTCGTTTCTGAGAATCTTATGTCTTGTTGCATTGACGCGCGCCTGTCCAGTTTGTCGCTAGGTTAGGGGTTTTTGCTATCAAAAACATCTCATGAAGTGGATTGTTGTCCACTATAGGAATAATAAGTCCAATTCGGCCTGTGTTGGTGGGTTCATGATGAAGATTTCAGTCCATATCGCTCAAAGTAAACTGGGAATACCCACACGGGTGTCGTGGTGTTAGGAAAATTCTAAAATGGTGGGGAGACCCACTGCGAGTCTCGCCGATGTCCCCTCTTGTGTTGGTTGGTTAAACTTAGGGATCTTGGATGGTCAATCCAGTGTTAGATGTCTATTTGAGTTTGTGATTTTTTTGGGTTTGAAGTACCAATGTTTGATGAGAACCCTAATATGGTGGAGAGACCACCATAGGACAATCTTGTGGAAGACTTTATTCTCAAAGTGTGCTTGGCAGAGCAACCTCTTACTTCTACTCTGCCCGACCTTGACCAGGTTAATTAGTTAGCTTGGGTGGTGGGATGATTGATGAATGTTCTTGGAGGTCTCGGGCAGCCTCGGTGATACCTTAGTTTGGGGTCTGGGTGTTCCATGTTATAGTTGTGTTTGGAGAGGAATTATTTACCATTGGATATTTCTCCTGGTGACTCTAGTTTTGAGATCTTTGGAGTTTTAGATCCTGAGTGTTTTGAATTCCCATTATTCAGGTGATTGTGGTTTTGTTTAAAATGTCTTCGCTTTCTTGCTTGGAATCCTGGGTTGACCAAAGCTTTTGGGACTTTATGGGGGCAGAAAGTGTCATAGTGGAGAGAATTGTCACACCCCGACCTGACGATTTATATTATTTTAATTATTTCATTGATCTTTAGTTTGAACTTGATTTATTTATTAATTAGTTTATTTATTTATTTATTTATTTTTTTTGAGCGCATGACTATGCGCACAATCGTGCACTTTTTCCGACCCCCAATAATAATAATAATTTTTATTTTGGTTGTTTCTGTTACTTTGGTTTTATTATTTTTAGTTTCATAGTTATGATTAAAATTTGTTTTTATTACTTAGCTTTGTTTTATTTTATTTTTATTTTATTATTTATTTCTTTCTTTCTTTTCTTTCCCTCTCCCTCCCATCTCCCTCAAACCCGTCACCCCCCAAGCATCGTGCATCACCCCCCCCCCCCTCCAACCCTAGATAACGCCTCCCCTTGCCCTTCGGCGAATCGGACCGCCTCCTCTCCTCCTTCTCACTGCGCGAACAACCGCCGACTACACCTCCTCCTACGTGCCATCGTGCCATCCTCTTCCTCACCAGATAGTAGCATGTGAACCTCCCTCTCCCTTACCCTAAGCTATGCCGCCCTCCCTCCACCTTCTTGTTGGACTGCCTCCACCCCCTCCTTTGGACCGGCACACTCCTTTACTCCAGCCAAGGACTAGCGACCATGTTGTCTCCTCCCTCTCTTGGACAGCCATGCACCTCCCTATCCCACACCACCTTCCAAACCCACGCCGCCTCCCGAACTGAGAAGTTTTCCGGCGTGGCGCACCTCCGGTACTCATTCCCCTTTCCCAGTTGGCCATACGCACCTTCGAAGCGGGTTCATTTCCCATCAAGAAGTCAATTTCTTCCTTAGTGAATTTCCGAGTTGTGGTTTGGTGTGTCATTTGATTTGATTATGGTATAATTTATTAGATAATTTTATTTTAGGGATTAATTTGATCACCTTGTGGTGCGGTTGTGTAGTGATTGGAGTTCCACAAATTTGCATGGGATTTTCGATACTAGAGCTAGTCGGTTCCATGCATAATCTTTATTTGGTGTTTTATTTTTATTTTTTAATAAATTTTGTATGTTATGTGATTAATCTTCTTTTTGCTAATATTGTTTTCAATAATGTTTAAATATGCTTTCGATGTGTTTAGTAACGTGTTTATGTGATATGAATGTTTTTATTTTATGAAAACTTTTTTTAGCCATTCGTAGTGGTTTCTAAACTGTGATGTTGATTTATTATGGTGCACAAGGGATAAAAATAAGGTTTTGACAAGTAAGTGGTGTGAGTTTAGCCTCAAAAGGGTTTTTTGGGTGGTCTTTTGCGTTCAAAGTTTTGGGATACTGTTTGGAGTTGGTTCAAAATATTTTTAAGTGGTTTATTAAATCTTATAAAGTGTGTGCACCATGTGTAGGAAAATGTTTTAGTGTGTGTTTGATTTTAAAGAGGGGTGTTGAAGTATGTTTTTTTGTGAATATTTTTTATACATCTTTGAAAAGTTTTACTAAATATAAAAATGATTTATTATGTTGTTAGTGTGATGAAAATTTGGCCTTGTGACATGTTTTCCTTAAAAGGTGTATTTTTCATGTGTTGTGCTTAGTTTATATTATTTTATGGTAAGTGAAATTGTTTTATTTGTGTTTGAAGCCTTGGGTAGTTATTGGATTCCCTTGCATCGTTGTAGGGTGTTTTGCTCATCGCGTTGTGGGTTTTGGTCGTCAGTGACAAAGACCTATAGATAAATGGGTAAGCATGTATATATATATATATCCTCCTTGCACATATTCCCTCATGGCGTGGGGAATATGCAATTGGGTTAAAGGGTATATATATGTATATGAAAATTTATATTCATATAGGTGAAGCAGTTTTGTATTTTCATCTTCAAGAGCAGCTGCTTTTAGTTAGAAAGTGTCAAGAGCTGAGTGGACGGCATGGTTCCACCTTGAGGTAGGTCTTCCACTGCATTCACCTTTAAATTTAGATTTTTTTAATTACTTTATGTTTTTATTAATTTTAATAAATTTGAAATAATATAATATAATTAATTTTTAAATTATTATTTGGTGTAAAAAGAGCCGTTTATTTTATACATGACACTTGAAATATTTTATTGATGAAGGGACACTCAGTCGTGAAAGAATGCTTGTTTGTCCTTTAAACATAATTCATGGAATTTCAAATGTAATTTTGGTTTAAATGATAAATTATTTCTTTTGAAGCGTAAACGATTGTTTTGGGTTTTCTTGAGAAATGAGGTTTTTCTTTAAAATTGGTGAAGGCTCGTTTGGCACTTTAATAAAAATAAATTATTTTTGAAAACTCTCTTTGGGATGACTCTGGGGTGATCTTTGGTGTACGTTAACTACATGATTTGTGTGTGATGTTTGGGCTACTTGATTGACTTTGTTGAATCACCCCTTTCCTGTTTATTACACGTGTTTACATAGGAACCTGTCATAGTAAGTGAATCTTCTGAGAATGATTGCTGCACTAGTTTAGATTACTCACTAGCTAGTGTCCCTTAGTATGGATTACACTCTGCTATGGGATTGGGCCCCTCGGTTAGGCCATGTAGGGAAACACTAGGCATTAGGGCGTTATCACGTCATCGAGAGTAGGCATTCCTTTAGGATGAGTCACATGTATAGTATGTTCTGGATTTTTCACGAGCTCCTAGGTTTAACCCATGTTTTCTTTAGTGTTTATTTGTATGTGGTAGACGATTGAGAGGTCTAGTTCAGTAGCTAACCCCTGTGTGCCACTTTTTCCATTTCCCTTAGTGTGTTGCGTGTTGTGTGGTTTTCCCTTTTTACTAACAACTAAAATTTGGATTTCAAAATTGTTTGCAAAAACGTTTTAAATGTGATGCACCTGTTCCTTTCAAACATTAAACTTGATTTTAAATTAAAAAGGAAAATTGAATGTTACTTGTTTTAGAAATAAAAAGTGTGTGTGGAAACTAATATTTTATATACTTTAGTTCAAACCTGGAATTAGTAAATTCTTTATTTAAGGGTAGTGCATTGGGAATAGTTTTTTGGGAATGCCTACTGAGTTTTAATACTCATGCCTATAGTGTTTTCCTATTTTTAGTTTATATTGCAGGTTTAACTCGAGCTTGTTCACCGTGGGTGAGAGGTGGTTGTGGATTGGTGAGAGACTCTCGGAGTCACGAGGAGTTTCAGTCGTGGGCAGGTTAGTTGGTTGTTGTTGGTCATTCCTTATTTTCATGTTGTTTATTTACTTTTTGTTATTCTACTTTTTCCACTGTTTTATTTTTTTTACTAGGAGAAATTGTTCCCAATTTTCCTCTATTAATGCTAAGGTTCTTTTCGCCAGCCTGGGAGGATTGGGAATGCCTCTCGGGATTTGTCGCAGATCGGCTCGGGTGACCGATTCAGTGTCGACCTGAGTTGGTTCATGACAGATCACATGATCTTCTAACAAATCAGGAATGTAAAATTCAACTTCATTTCTTTGAATAAGAGATGAAGTGTAAATTTTTCAAGGCACGACTAACAGTGAGATTGTATTGAAATCAAGTAAGTATTTATTCTTATGTTCTTCAACTTTAGAAAAAGGATCTTGAATACAAAAAAAATTATCCTAGTACCTTCTTATCTGACAAATCAGATGGTCCCTTAGATCATCGCATATTTATAGATTTTCATTGTTAACTTTCTCCTAACGATGTTCTCTATCACTATCTATCAGAACATGATAGTTATATTTTTCTTCGATATCCATGTTTTAACTTTCCACCTATGTTCTCCTATGTGGAAACCTAGTTATGAGTGATTTTGGGTAACTGTTATGTTTCTCACATTCATTTTAAAGGGAAGTTTTTGTATTCCTTTTTCTGATGTGGGTTTCTCTTAAAGAAATTTTAAAGTATAAATCCTATTATAACCCAGATGAATTTCGAGGGAGAAATTTATTATGAGGGTAGTATAATATAACACCCTAATATTTTTATGAGATATATTTTTTATTATAATTATTATTTATTTATTTTAATTTAATTTATTTGATTTTTTGTGATGTACACTACACCACGATAAGATTGTGCAATATGCAACATTGGTTTAGCTTGTGGTATACGCAACACTATATTGGGTTTGTGTTACACACAATTTCAATTTATTTTGATAAAATTAATTTCACGCAAGACTGATAACAAGGTAATAACTAAATATTATAACCTATTCATTATAATGGCGGGTAAGAATAGTATTAACTTTCTTCTGAAAAACTATTTAAATAAGTGAGTCTATAAAATAATAAAATCACTCTTGATGGATTTTATTAATGAAAACCATATGTAATATATTCAATATAATGTTTAAAATCCATCTTATATGTTTTCCATACATGATATAAGAAAAAATTAAATTTTTTTGGATAAAAGAAGTATTTTTCAAAAAATGCAGTTTTTCCTCCTTTTGATGGCGCACCCATTTTAAATCTAGTTTTTGACACTTTTTTATATTAAATTTTAAAAGAATAATTTTTCTTATTTTAATTCAGAATATAAAATTTTACTTTTTTTTGAAATTTTGGTATTTATCTGATAAGTTTCATTTTTAATGAATAGTGAAAATACTAATTTTTATTGAAACTTTTATTTTATTTTAAATTAATTACATAGTTAAATTATGTTTTGGATTAGTTTTAAATTTTAATTAGTTCATTTTTATCCAATTATGGTTTTTTAAAATGATATTATACGTGAATTTATTATAAAAACACTTTCCATTTAAAGGGGAATTTTTCCAAAAAAACTATTTTTCATTACATTTTACCAGTTTTATTAATTCTATAAATTCTATGTTTTGAATTTTGACAAATTAATGTAAAATTTGGATTCAGGATTTCCGGAAATTTTAAGTAATTCTCTTTTGTTTTTTACTAATATAAATAATAATCATGGTAAATTTTGTTATCACGGTAAAGGGTAAATTAGGTAATATGGGTAAAACATTAAATTATAATGGCAATAAAATAACCAAAAAAATGAAAATATATATATTTTTTATGAATGTAATTCGACCCTTAACACTTAAGTATCTAAATTATGTCATTTAATTAACACTTTTCCACGAAAATTACTTAAATAATATTTAAATTAAAGAAAGACACAAAGTGACAATTTCTTTATCTTTAATATCTATTATGTGTCTACATATGTACAAATGGGTGGTATCAACAAATAAAAATAGTAATTTTTAACATAATAAACATATTTCCCTAATAGAAAATTATTTTTTATGTTTTGGGTCCATTTGGGAGATATTATGGTATTTATAATATTTTATTTAATAAAAATTTAAAGATGTCACATTCATGTTTTAAATAATATATCATTTTTAAAATAAAGTTATTTAGAAGATAAATTTGACAATAAATACTTATTTTAATGATAAAATTTTTTTATTTATCATGGTAATTTATTTTTAATTTTTTAAGAAATAAATAATTAACTTAAAGGTTTATATATTGATGATGAAGAAATTATTTAATTGATGAAAAATAAATAAAATAATTTTTAGTTAAATGATAATAATAATTAAAAGACACAAACACTTGACCAAATATTATTTTTCAAGTATATATCGACCATAATCATTCAAGGGTCAATTTATTGACCATTTGGATTCTTATAGAAGAGATTATAACACTTATATTATTTTATTTAAAGTGATGTTAAACTTGTCACATTCATGTTTCAATAAGTGTAACATTTTTAATGATTCTTTTTCCATAATATATATGCAACTACAAGTAATCTAATGAAAGATATTATAGTTATATTAATCATAGTATTTTATTTTTAATTATTACCCAACATATAAGTATATTAAATAATTACACAAAACTGATGTAGTAATTATTTTATTAACGAAAATATCAAATTAAAGTTATTAAAAATATTAAAATAAATATAATTTGAGCTAATTAATATGTCCAATAAATTTTTTGGATTATCTAGACCATATAGGGATATAATAAAATATTTGGTTTAGTGATAATGTGTAATTCCCCGATCCCAGAAGCCTGGAGCCAATACATTATTTTAATAAATTGGCATGATTATAAGGAATCAAATTTTGAAGGACCGATTTGTTTAGCAGTCTTGGAAAATAGATTACATGCATGAAATTTACATTACAATTTCTAATATAAAACACAGCATAGATAATCCTTTGAGAACTCCATTATTACCCTATCTTAACCCTGCATATCAATCATAAAACACTTCTTGGCATCCTGGGAAAATAAAACATAAGAAAGGGGTGAGCTTAGATGCTCAGTAAGGATAAACAATATAGCAGAATCTATCAAAAATAAGCATAAACTTTTAAGGAAAGGTACAAAACTAAAACAAAAGCCTTTTAAAAAATTATCTTTAGCATAATATGGAAATAATAAATCAAATAATTCTATTTAAACATTCACATGGATGTTCTACTAGTCAAATACTCACATGTAAAATCAATAACTAATCTCATAATGATGAAATGCATAATTCCAGACATCTTAACCACTACATCAAGGCCTCGTGCCAAGACCATACACAAATATTTTGTCAAGGCCTTGTACCAAAACACTATTTTTTTCATGATACCTACCGATGCATCAAAGGGCTATAGCAGGCCCCACCCGTCACTTACTAAGTCCAATGCATTATTTATATGAAACGGTTGAAACATAACATAAACATTCGTATTTAAAACTAGCATACGGAATGTTAATAATTTAACCATAGACCATGAATGGTATAAAAATAGCATATCCACGGTCAAACATATCAAAAATCCTTCAATACAATATGGAAGATTGTATCATAATAAATCAACCACAAACAATCATAAAATACAACAAAAGATGTTGACATAGATGAAAATAATTCATTAAAACTCTTTGAGGGAAATATCCCTTTTTTAATTTAAATCATCTAAAAGTTGTACAATTTTAAAATAAAACATTTCTTTTGAAAATAACCTCATAAACTTGTAAGTAATGCTTCAAAATAGTAAGGTGACATAATGGTGTGAAATATTCGGTCGCGCCATATAAGTTGAAAAAACATCATTTCCTTAATTTTTCGAAAAGGTCATAAAGTGCCTTATTTGGAAAATGACTGAAATATTCCTTTCAAAACCTTGTATAAAAATTCAAACATTATAAAAAATGACTTTAAACATCCAAAATATAATATTAAAAAAATTTATGAAAACATTTTTATAAAAATGGACTTGAATTATAAAGATTTCCAAGTAGATACTTACACATCAATAGCCTCAAATAATAATAAGATTGTGAAATTAACCCTTACCTTAGGTCCAGTACTATTTTTAAATGTCTAAAACTCCTGTATAATGTTTTTAAACATATTATTAACTTATATTATGATCAAAATAATATTTATGATATCATATATGATTCTTTTATGACTTTATATTACCTGTTTATTAACAATTCCAAGTTAATGTAACATATCAGCTAATAATCGCTTTGTTTATCATACGTGTTTTGACTTGTTGTTATTTATCATAATAATTAGATCATGATTTACTTACTTATATAATTTATAATATTATTTATATATCATATATGTAAATAATATAAATTTATATAATAGATAGATATATGAAATGGAATACACTATTCCTGGAGACGGTAGATCGTACGTACGTATAAACGTTGTTTCCGTTTTCTTATCATATTGAATGGAAGTAAGTGAATTAAATATATATATATATATTATTATAGTAGCCTTATTATTTCATATATTTCATAATTATTCATAATATATATATTTTTTATAATCATTCTTGGATGGTGAACGTGGACGATGAGTCATATCGCGTCGTGGAGATGGTAAGTTGTACGTACGTACGAGCGACGATATCATTTACTTAATGATTAAATGGTATGTAATTGGATGGAATGTGAATTTTATAGAAATAATATCATGTTATATTTATTATTTAACTCATTTATATTCATCATTATATCCTTTAAAAATAAAGTATATATGAAAAACATTTTACACCACGGCATGGAGACAGTAAGTCGTACATATGTGCGCATGGTGATATTGTTTTTCATAGGATGGGTAAAAGGAGGAAATGGTAGTACCATAATCATAACAAAATATCATCATAAATTAGAATTTTGATTTATTATTTTATTACGGTAACAACTTAGGAAGATAAAGTAGAAGAAGAAAAGAACATTAAAAGAAGGGATAAAACGATTACCTCTTCTTCAGGTGTCTCCTGTTGATTTGAACAAAAGGAATCCTTATGTTAGTTTTATACCAAAATTGTGGCCTCTAAGATGAATTGATGGATGTTTTTAGTAGGTTTTTTTAGGTTTTGGACGAGCCAAAGGCATTTGGAGATGTTAATAAAAGAGAATGAGAAGATCCCTTTTATAGGAGAGGTGCGGGACACTTTAAGAAATTCTTGAAATATTAATTTATTATAGATTTATTTTCAGTTTCTAATGTCTGAAAAGTGATTTATTTTTAGGATAAGATGAGGATGGGTCTAAATACTCTCAATAAATATTTTTTAGACAAGTGTAGTTCGTGAATTTAACTTTATCTTTTGGCTTTAACCCTTAGTTAAATAGTTAACTATTGCCATGTCTTCTTGTATTTTTATAATATATGGTTAATATAGTTACTATAAAATGAAAATATAACCTAAAGTGGATAATTAATGATATTTTTAACACTATATAAGTCATTTGGACGAATCTTAAATTTTTATGAGTATTATATCATTTAATACAATAGTGTTTGTTTTAAATATTCATTTATGTCAATTTTGACACTATTTAGTAATTTATTTTTTTAAGTCATAAAAACTTGATTCCTTAAAAAAAGAATTAAAAAATCCATAACATGTATATTTTATCTATAAAATTCATGGATGGAATCAAGAAACTCAAATTATATTTATTTTAATAATTATTATATCATTTATTTCAATCATTCATTAATAATGTAATCGATACATCATCATTGTATCATAAATACATTTATTTATTTAATGTATAAAAATTATAAATAAAATACAATGATGTAGGAAATATTTTTAGATTTAAAATTAATATTTATAGTTAAATATATCATTTATATAAACCAAATTAAAATTGTTTTAGTTAAGAGATACATGTTTATGTTATATTTCCCTTTTCTTTAAATTAAACAATATAAAAAGTCATTATCACACCCAAGTGGCACCATGGGGTCCTAAAATCGACCTAAGGATTCTCATGGTCGGACATATATCATCCAATATGATTAGAACATATGTTAGGGTAATTTTATATAATTATAATATTATTTTTTTACCCTTATTTACCTGATTTACCCTTTAACCGTGGTAAATAAAAATAATTACTAAAGTTACTATTCATAATGTCCAAAAATAAAAGGTACCTTTTTAAAAAAAATTAACTTATGATTCCAAATATGAAATAAATTTTTCAAAATTCAAAACACATAATTTGCATAAATTGATTTATAATTAATTCACGTTCTCAAAACCAGAAAGCGGGTTTTTAAGAAGTAAAAACTATCAAAATATTGACATGTATTCATGTCCAATTTCAGTGTGAAATTACTTAAAATAACCAAAATTGGATTAAATGATAAAAACATAATCCAATTAAACTTTAAAACCAATTAAAATTACAATATATTTATATAGATAAATTAGATGAAAGGGCAGTTTTGAATTAAAATGCAGTATTTCCAACTATTCATTAAATATGGATTTTATCAGAAAAAATACCAAAAATTTATCCAAAATAAATTTTTATGTCCCAATTCTAAATAATAATTTCATTTTTTTAAATTGAATTTATAAAAGTTTCAAATATTGTATTTAAAAATGGTTCTCCATTAAAAGACGGAAAAACTACATTTTTTGAAAAATAATTCTTTTATCTAGAAAATTGAATTTGCCTTTATATTATGTCTAAGAAACACATAAGATGAATGTTAAAATTATATGGGATATGTATATAATTAAAAATGTGTTTAATACTATTCATAAACACTTTTTAAATGGCTAGTTTGATAGGTCATGGTGTGCTTGAACTCGGTATTGCGTGTAGAGTAAGATATTAAATTATTAAGAAGAAGTGTACCATAGAAACTTGGGGTGTTACATTCTAACCTCCTTAAATAAATTGTTCCCTTGAAATTTAAACTCAGAATTGAAAAATATGGGTTGGAATTCTCAAAATATATTTATTGAAATTTCACAATGAAAATTGATTAATGAGACCTCCATTTTAAAATAAATAAAGGGAAGTATGAAGGTAACCAAAGATAACATATACTGGGATTTCATATAGGAAAATATGGATATGGAAGTAAAAACTAATGATCATGTTCTGATGGAGAGTGATAGATAACATGATTAGAAAAAATGTGAACAACCATATAGGTATAAATCTGTGATAATCTAAGGGGCTATTTGATTCATCGCAAAAGAATGTACTAGGAAAACATTTTTGGTTTTCAAGATCCTTTCCCTAAAGTTGAAAAAAATAAGAAGAAATACTTACTTGATTTCAGTATAATATCATCATTGGTTATGCCTTGAACAATTTCCACTTCATCTCTTATTCAAATAAATGAAGTTGAATTTTTCATTCCTGGGAATATTATGCGATCTATAAATAGAATGATAGTTCATTCCATCTGTCTCAACAAAAAAAAGTTAGCACATGTTATCACATATGAATAAGTCCACATATAGAGAGATAATAAACTAATCTAACAAACTTTAAATAGAGTATAAATTATACTATCCATAAATGTATAACCTTACAATCCTTCCAAAAACTGAAAATCTACAACTTTAGAAAGAGGTGAACCAAATCATCTTAGCATTTATCTCCCATATCTCATAGGGAAATTCTTGGTTGTCACATTCCAAACATGTGAACACCTTCATCATGTATTCTCTTGAGTCACAGTAACAATATGAATTATCAGATATCTTTATTAAAAACATCCATGCCTCCTAGTTCTAAAACATATTGGATTATTCTTTAAGTCCTAAAAAGTTTTACACTTCATCTATGATAGCATAAACCTCTTATCTAAAAATACATAATTAGTTATCAAGAAAATAGCATCATCTAATTTACATATTCAAAATCAACATATCTTTATCCAAACATCATTATCTTAAAATAAGGAACATATTAAATGTTATCTTTACCTTAATCATATGTTCTCCAAGTATAATCTTACCCTTAAATCAATTTTCTTGCCTATAATAACTATTCAACATATTATTGAAAATCCTTAGTGAAAAAAGTAAATTGAATAATCCTTATATAATTCACTATTTATAATTCTTGGATCAAAATACATAAATACTTTAATCCTTCCAATTTAATGGTTAGCATGGAATAGGTCCTTCCTTATTTTAGGAGTAGATTCTTATGTCTGTGAATTGAGTTGGGTAATACCCATGATTTCCACAAATGAGAAATTGAGCTCCATAACAATTGGTCACTCTATTGCCCTTTTTCCCATAGAGATAACATTTTCCCCTTCATTTGAGGTATTCCTCAAGGTTCTTCTTCCCTTCTTCTTGACATGTAGGAAACCGAATCTTTTTTCCTCTATTCTTCTTAAAATTTGAACATTTATAAACATTCATCTTCCTCTTATGAAATGTGTTAGGAAATTAATCAAATATAGAATTTTTAATCATATATCATGATAACTTATTCGGTATAATCACAATATCTTTATCTCTAGTAATTATCCAATTTTGTTTCTCAAAATCACCAGATTTTCCATCAAACTCAATGTTAATCCAATTCCTTCTGATTTCCTCTAGTAACTAAGACCAAAAAACACAGGGTGAAAAACATATCTCATTGAAGAAACCAACATAATCAAGGGAAGTTACTTTAAATCTATAACATCTTAGGTTTAATCCTAGGTTATCCATTAACATTACCAAAAATCTAGGTGTTTATTCTATACTTATCCTCAAATACTATCTTACAGTTATGATCCCAAATATAAGTTTTCTAAATCTATTTATAAGGTTATTGCTAAACTTTCTTTGATACCAGTTGTAATGACCCAACCCCAGAATCCCAAAGCCGGTGTATTATTTTAATACATTTTAATGATTACAAGGAATCAAATCCTGAAGTACTGATCAATTTAGCAGTCTTAGAAAATAGATTACATACATGAACTTTACATTACAATTTCTAACATAAAATACATCATAGATAATACTTTGATAACTCCATTATTCTCCTAGATTAACCCTTCATATCAATCATAAAACACTTCTTGTCATCCTGGGAAAATAAAACATAAAAAAGGGGTCATCTCAGATGCTCATTAAGGATAAAAAATATAGCAGAAGCTATCAAAAATAAGCATAAACTTTTAAGGAAAGGTCCAAAACTAAAACACAAGCCTTTTAAAACATTATCTTTAGCATAATATGAAAAGAATAAATCAAATAATTCCATTTAAACATTCACATGGATATTATACTAGTAAAATAATCACATGTAAAATAAATAACTAATCTCATAATGAGGGAATGCATAATGTCGGGCATCTTAACCACTACGTCAAGGCCTCGTCCAAGACCATACAAAAATATTTTGTCAAGGCCTTGTGCCAAGACACTAGTTTGTCTCATGAGAACTATTGATGTATCGAGGCACTATAGTGGGCCCCGATCATCACTTACTAAGTCTGATATATTCCTTATATGAAAAGTTTGAAACACAACATAAACATTTGTATTTAAAACTATCATATGAAATGTTAATACATTAAACATAAACCATGAATGGTATAAAAATATCATATCCACATTCAAACATATAAAAAACCATCAATACAATATGGAATATTGTATCCTAATAAATCAACCTCAAACAAGTATAAAATACAATAGATGATGTTGACATAGATGAAAATAATTCATTAAAATTATTTTGACAAAAATATCCCTTTTTACATTAAATCATTTAAAATATGTGCAATTTTAAAATAAAACATTTATTTTGAAAATAACCTTGTAATATTGTAAGGAAAACTTCAAAATGGTAAGGGGATGTAATGGAGGAAAATAGTCGCTCGTGCCGTATAAGTTAAAAAACATTATTTCCTTAATTTTTAAAAAAGTTCATAAAGAACCTCATTGGGAAAACGACTGAAATATTCTTCTCAAAATATTTTATAAAAAATCAAACCTGGGTAAAAATGACTTTAAACGTACATAAGATAATAGTAAAACATTTTATAGAAACATTTTTAGAAACATGGACTTGGATGATAAATATGTCTCAGTAGATACTTACACATAAACACTACTAGAATTAGAGGTATTTGTGATGGGCTATTTGCGATGGGTTCCATTTTAAATAGGCTTTAGCGAAGGGGTCTCATTTCAAATAGCTCGTTGTAGAAAATGGCGTCACAAATATAATTTTTTGTGACGGGCATGTTGCAAAAAAATAGTATTTGCGACGGGAAAAGTCATCATCGCAAATAATCCTCTAATTATATACATTATATATAAATAAACCTTTTGTGACGGACCTCCGTAAATACTATTTGCGTTGGGGAACTATCCTGTCACAAATAAGTCTCTGATTATATACATTATATATATATAAACATTTTGCGACGGACTCGTCGCAAATAGTATTTGTGACGGGCCCATCATCCTGTCGCAAATACTATTAATAAAAAATTATATTTAAATTATTTGTGATGGGAGCCCGTCGTAAAAGGTCTCGTCGCAAATACTAAACATAATAAAAAAATATTTAATAAAATTATGATTAATGAAAAAAGTATATTAATATTATTAAAATAATAATAAAATAAAAAAATTGTTATTAGTAAAATAAATAGACATTAAATAATATAATACTAAAAAATATATTTAATAAAATTATGATTAATAAAAAATTAATATTAATTTTATTAAAATAATAAAAAAATTAAAAATTATTACAATTCTCAATATTTACAAAAAAAATAAAAAAATCATAAAATGTTATTATTATTAGTAAAATAAACAAATATTAAAAAATATAATACTAATAATAAATAATAAAATATTAAAAAAAATTATTCAATATTTGTACCAATATAAAAGACAGAAAGTGTAAATAGTTCATTTTACAATAAATCTTCAATTCAAATGTTTTTAACATAAAAAACAAATCACTGGGGGTCGTCTTCTAGAGGAGGTGGAGGAGCTGTAGGAGATGGTGGAGGAAATTTCATCCCTAAACTACAAGTCAGACGACGCATGTACTCTATTTGCTCGTGATGTTGTTGCTGCTACTGCTGCTATCGACACATCTCCTCCTCGTGCTGCTGCTGTTGCTGCTGCTGCCGCTGACACATCTCTTCATGCTGCTTCTTCAAACTCTCTATAAGCTCAGACAGAGTTTACAACTGCTCTTGATACGGTGAGGCAGAAGATGATGCCTCTCCACGAGCTCCTCTCGAGCTAGACGCCGACATCGCAGCAGTACCATAATAAGTACCAGGAGTCAAATGAGACTCGATACCAACTACTCGGCCCTTCTCAAAGCCAGACTGTGTCGCCTGCATCCATGCCGCCTCATCAAAATGGTGGGCACTGGTCTCCTCAGTCATATCGTCCTGACTCTCAACCTATGTCTGAGAGGTCACTGCCTCATATGACTCCTTCAATTCCAATTTGAAATTAAAATGGTGAAAATATTATATGCGGTTAATTGTAAAACTGAAAAAAAAATACTAACCACAATCTGACGCTGGCGATCACCTCTAATCTCTCCAGTGGTTGGATCACTATACATCCTCCGATAAATGTCGAACTCTGTAATATAGGGATTGTCGACTGCCTACAGAAATATAAAATAAACTTTTTATATTTAAAGTTATATAAAATATTTAAAAAATATACTTACCAGATTCTCTTTATGTGTACTGAATGTATGGCTACCAGCTCAATGTGTCACCTCCTGTCTCCCCCGGTTCTGCCGTCCCACTAAAGATCTCCTCTGAAATCCACCACCCAACCAGTGTAAACATAATCCATACCAAACGTGAGATGAAATGTACTCTGGTCGGTGGGCTCTACACGACTCATCAAATTTTGTCACTCCTGCTTTCTTAATGGTTGTTCTTCTCAAATTGTGCAAAAACTGACAGAAACGGTCATTCATAGACACATGCCATGCCGTGTGGATAGCGTCATGCATGATATCATCAATGGGATACCATAAACCCTAAAAATAATTTATAATATCAAGTTATTAATAAAATAAATTTCAAAATAAATATTATTTATTTACATACCATCTAATGATCAAACATATAGTGCCGCACATCAACGGGAATTTGTTCCCATATGATCCATGGCTGAGAAAAATAATTGCGCAAGATAGAGCTCCACTATCCAATAGCTACATGCGCAAAAATATGAAAAATTAATAAATAAATAAAAATAGTATATATATAAATTAATTAATGAAAGATAACTAAAATATATAGGTTACCATACCTCTGTGTGCATAGATCGAAGCCAAGACGTGGATGTCGCTTGGGGATAGGGTCAGGAATCATCATTCACTTAAGATCGCGCCCCCTCTGCATACCCCTTGAACTGTCAGTAGGCTGAGGGTCATATGGTCCACATTCCCCCTCATCCAAAGGTAGATCGGCCTCCTGCAACTCGTAAAATAGACTAAGATCCATCTCAAACACAAAATTATTGTTGTTATAAAATAGTTGAAAATAACTATTATATATAGATATATATTAGTTATTATTATAACCAGCATTTAACTGTGTCAATGTCCATCTTCATCCTCATATCCATAGTTGTCTATGTGAATGTCTTCATCTTCCTCCCCAGTATCATCAATATCTGTTTGAGTTTCAGTTTCATCATCTCTTCTCATTTCAAATTCATCTGTAACATCATTAACATATTTGTCATCATCGATCCTTAATTGTGGGGTGTCATCATCGATATTCATGTCTCTTTGTGAAAAAGATGGATTTTGAGAAGTCTCTTGAAAAATTTCAATTCATTCCACTTTAGAAGAACCACATTCAGTTTGAGTAAACTTATTTTCCTGGGATTTCATTTTTATTATGATCCACCAATCACTCAAGTCTCTTGAAGTAGCACAGTACTTTGCGTAATAAATTTTGTGTGCCTGTTGATCCATTAAAAATGGTTCATTTACTACAAAAAGACTTTTATATTTAATATCAATGATTCCATGAGTCGGATGAACATGAAATCCTCTCTCAGCATCCAACCACCGACATTTAAACATCGTTATGTAATTCTGTCCTAGATAACACAGCTCAATAATTTCTTCTAGAAATCCATATAAGTTAAATTTAGTTTCTCTATGATGTGATCCTCTCAAGAAAACTCCATTGTTCATTGTTTTTTTATTCCTCATATGCACGTGTATGAAATCAAAAACCATTCACCATATATGCATTATAAGATTTAACCATTTTGGATGGTGGGTTACTCAATATACATAGTCGCTTAGCAATTTTATCACCATGTTGAGACACCTGTAAATTTGTACAACAATTATTAATATGATAAATAATAAATGGAATTGATATTAAATCATCAATAATTTATGTTACCAGTTTTTGAAACCATTGAGAGAAAAAAAATTGTGTTCTTCAAGAGCAGCTGTTGTAATTTGTGGAAGTTGTTTCTTGATATGATTATCATATAACCTACAAATAAAATAAGTTTACATACTATAATAGAAATTATTGAATAAGTGATATAATCAATCATAGAACAAATGATGTCATTTCTTTACAGTTGAGCAGAACATATGTATGAGCTCTATGATGTTCATCATTTGAAAGCCATCATTCATAAACTCCACCAAAACCAAAATTTAGCTGATTAAAAACTAATAATTGATTGTCCATTTCATCATTAACATTCCCCTCATTTTTTCCCATGCAATTTTGTTTTTATGGATATTGATATTCAAAATAATGAGAGCAGAAAAAAGAAATTTCCTCTTGCAAATAATCTTCAGCAATTGAGCCTTCAACTGATGCTTTTTTGCTTACTTTTTTCTCTAATTTCTGAATGCATATCTCAAATGGGTACATCCATCGAAACTGTACTGGACCTCCATATTTAGCTTCATGTGGAAAATGTAATATCAAATGTTCCATTGAGTCAAAGAAAGCTGGTAGAAATATTTTTTCCAGTTTACATATAATTACAGCAACATCTTCTTCCAGTTTTCTTAGCGCATCATAGTCTATTGTCGTTGTAAAAATGTCTCGAAAAAAATATGATATGTCTGTTATCGAATCCCAAGTCATAGAATTCAACAAACCTTTGAATCCAGTCAGCATAAGTCTTTTCATTATAACATGACAATCATAACTTTTTAATCTGGTAATATAATCATTCTTAACACGTCTGTCCAAATTGGAAGCTTATCCATCTGGAAGTCTCAAATATGCAATCCACTGAAAGAATAGTAAGAGACTCTATTTGAACAATGTATAAGCTTCTTTTGTCTTTATTAACCTCTGTGATGTGACATTTTCAAATAGTTCAAGTTCTGGTCGACTACAAATTTGGGCAAAATCTAATCATGCCTTTATAGTATCTTTGGTCTTACCTGGTGTATCCAAAACTGTATGAAATAAATTATTAAAACAGTTCTTCTCAATATGCATGACATCCAACATGTGGCGGACCAACAAATCAGACCAATATGAAAGATCCCAAAAAATGATTTGTTTTATCCAATTATGTTCTTTCCCAAATCCATGAATTTTATATTGGTTTACTGTTAGCCCGAATGTGATGGGAGGTAATGAAAATACAATTGATTTTAACACTATACCTGAGATCATTTTTGTAGGTTCATCCCTTTCAATTGTCCCTTTTATGAAATGAGATTTGTTCCTCCGAAAAGGATGATCGGTTGGAAGAAATCTACAATGACAGTCAAAATAGCAAGGTTTTTTTCCATTGATGAGCATAAAATCTTTGTTTTCATTCATACAGTAAGGAAATGATTTCAGATCATGTGTACTCCAGCCAGATAACATGTCATATGCTGAAAAGTCACTAATCATCCACATCAATACAGCTTTTAATATGAAATTTTGTTTCGCATCAACATCATATGTACTAAAAGCATCACTCCACAATTCATTTAACTCATTAATCAATGATTTCAAATAAACATCAGTATTCTTTTTCATATGTCTTGGGATTAATAAGGTCAAAAAGATATAAGGCTCCTTCATCAACATCCATGGAGGTAAATTGTACGGAGTTATAAAGATAGGCCAACATGAATACTGACTACCATAAGAACCAAACGGATAGAAACCATCAGTAGAAAGACCAAATTGCACGTTTCAGACTTCTAAATCAAAATACGGATGCAAACGATCAAAATGTTTCCATAAATCACCATCAGATGGATGATTTGAGCTTTTATCAGTTGAAATCTTGGTTTTGTGCCATTACATCATTGATGTTGTGTTCTGAGACATAAATAAATGTTGTAACCTGGGTATAAAGGGGAAATATCTCAACTGTTTTACTATAATTGATCCATACTTCCTTGTTTGAGCTTCTATATACCTCGATTTTCCACATGTGGGACAACTATCCAACGAATCATTTTCACCAGAATATAAGATGCAATCATTTGGACATGCAAGAATCTTCCGATAACTAGGGCACAGATTACAAACCAACCTCTTTCTCTCATAGTAATTTGCAGGAAACACGTTTCCTTCAGGTAACAATGTTTTAACCAAAGAAAATATCTGATCAAAAAATTTGTTTGACATTACATTATCTGATTTAATAGCCATAAATTTTACAACCACTTCTAGTTTTCTTATCTTGCAACCAGGATATAATTCATCCCCAACATACCTCAATAACTCATAAAATTCAGATAGTGCCAACTCAAGAGTTAAATCAATATCATCTTGAGTTTCAGTTTGTTGAACAGATGGACCTACAACATCATGTACTAAATTTTGAAACCGTGATGGATCCGGAATCAAGTTATTAGTATCTTCTCTGGAACTATGTTCACCATGTTGATACCAAAAAACATAATCTAGTTGAAAACCAAACCGTAAGAGATGTCCCCCAACCTTATCAAATGTGTCAAACGTTCTCAGAGCACATTTTTTACAAGGACACTTTATTGTTCCTTTCGAAACATATTCTGGTTTTGATGATGCAAATGATAATAAAGCTTCAACACCCTCAATATATACAAGATTTAAACTAGAACCGTTTGTATTTCTACGTTGATTTATCCAAGAATGATCATTTAATAATGATTTTTGTCAACTTCTTTGTTCCATATTTTTCTACAAAATATAAAGTCATTACTATTTTTGAATAATTTGAAATTATAAAAACACTCTCTAAAAAAAGATAAATAATTACAACTACTTCTTAATAATTACCATTACTTACGGGTGACACAATTTCCAGTGGATTGACAGCTCTTCTTTTTTCTGATGGCTCATTTACTTGCAATAATGAATATGCATACCTCTTAGCAGAGTCTTCATTATGATTTCTGTGTGATAAAGTTGCAAGTAAATGAGTCGTCGAACAAAAGATACCCCTTTTTGTCGATGAATCATCTTCTTTCAACTTTCACCGCTTGAACACATTATGAAAAATGTGGTCATACAAATGCATATTCAAACTCGTGCATACGAGATTGGATATGCATACGTAGAAGCATACTTTTCATAATGTTTTGAGTCAATGAAAGTTAAAAGGAGAAGATTCATCGAGTAAAAGGAGTACCATCAATCCACTAGAAATTGTGCCAAGTTATAACAAGTTATTACAATTTATTGCAATTTATTTTCTTCCTAATTGTTCCTATTTTTTACTAATTGTTACTAATTGTTACTAATTGTTACTAATTATTCATATTTATTACTATATATTGTTAATTTTTACTATTTATTGCTAATTCTTACTATTTATTGCTAATTCTTACTATTTATGGCTAATTCCTACTATTTATTGCTAATTCTTACTGTTTATTGCTAATTCTTACTATTTATTGCTAATTCTGACTATTTATTTCTAATTCTGACAATTTATTGTTATTTTGTTACTATTTATTGCTAATTCTTACTATTTATTGCTATTTATTCCTATGTATTCTTATTTGTTGCTAATTCTTACAATTTATTCCTATTTATTCCTATTTATTCCTATTTATTCCTATTTATTCCTATTTATTATTATTTATTACTATTTATTACTATTTATAAATAATTTTTACTAATTTTTACTAATTTTAACTATTTATTACTATTTATTACTATTTATTACTATTTATTACTATTTATTACTATTTATTACTATTTATTACTATTTATTACTATTTATTACTATTTATTACTAATTATTACTAATTATTACTAATTATTACTAATTATTACTAATTATTACTAATTATTACTAATTATTACTAATTATTACTAATTATTACTATTTATTACTATTTATTACTAATTATTAGTAATTGTTACTAATTGTTACTAATTGTTACTAATTATTACTATTTATTACTATTTATTACTATTTATTACTATTTATTACTAATTATTACTATTTATTACTATTTATTACTAATTATTACTATTTATTACTATTTATAACTATTTATTACTAATTATTACTAATTATTACTAATTATTACTAATTATTGCTAATTATTACTAATTATTTCTAATTATTACTATTTATTACTAATTATTACTATTTATTACTAATTATTACTATTTATTCCTATTTATTACTAATTATTCCTAATTATTGCTAATTATTCCTAATTATTACAAATTATTCCTAATTATTCCTAATTATTCCTAATTATTCCTATTTATTTCTAATTATTCCTATTTATTCCTATTTATTCCTAATTATTACTATTTATTCCTAATTATTTCTAATTATTCCTATTTATTCCTATTTATTCCTATTTATTACTAATTATTCCTATTTATTCCCAATTATTTCTATTTATTCCTAATTATTACTATTTATTATTAATTATTCCTAATTATTCCTATTTATTCCTAATTATTCCTATTTATTCCTATTTATTCCTATTTATTCCTATTTATTCCTATTTATTCCTATTTATTCCTATTTATTCCTATTTATTCCTATTTATTCCTATTTATTCCTAATTATTCCTATTTACTTCTATTTATTCTTATTTATTACTAATTATTACTAATTATTACTAATTGTTACTAATTATTACTAATTATTACTAATTATTACTATTTATTCATATTTATTACTAATTATTCCTATTTATTACTAATTATTCCTTTTTATTACTAATTATTCTTATTTATTACTAATTATTCCTATTTATTAATAATTATTCCTATTTATTACTAATTATTTCTATTCATTACTAATTATTCATAATTTTTACTAATTATTCCTATTTATTACTGATTATTCAAATTTATTACTAATTATTCCTATTTATTGGTAATTATTCCTATTTATTACTATTTATTCCTATTTAATACTATTTATTAATATTTATTACTATTTATTTCTATTTATTACTATTTATTTCTATTTATTACTATTTATTCCTATTCATTTCTATTTATTCCTATTCATTTCTATTTATTCCTATTGATTAATGTTCATTCCAATTTATTATTATTCATTCCTATTTATTACTATTCATTTCTATTTATTCTGATTCATTTATATTGATTACTATTCATTTCTAATTATTACTATTTATTCCTATTTCTTACTAATAATTCTTATTTATTACTAATTATTACTATTTTTTCATATTTATTACTAATTATTCCTATTTATTACTAATTATTCCTTGTTATTACTAATTATTGCTAATTATTTCTAATTATTACTAATTATTCCTAATTATTACTAATTATTTCTAATTATTCTTAGTTATTACTAATTATTGCTAATTATTGCTAATTATTCCTAATTATTGCTAATTATTCCTAATTATTACTATTTATTGCTAATTATTACTAATTATTCTTAATTATTCCTAATTATTACTATTTATTACTATTTATTACTATTTATTACTAATTATTACTAATTATTACTAATTATTAGTATTTATTACTAATTATTACTAATTATTACTAATTATTAGTAATTATTACTATTTATTACTAATTATTACTATTTCTTGCTATTTATTACTAATTATTTCTAATTATTACTAATTATTACTAATTATTACTAATTATTGCTATTTATTACTATTTATTACTAATTATTACTAATTATTACTAATTATTACTAATTATTACTAATTATTACTAATTATTACTAATTATTACTAATTATTACTAATTATTACTAATTATTACTATTTATTACTATTTATTAATAATTATTACTAATTATTACTAATTATTACTGTTTATTACTATTTATAACTAATTATTACTATTTATTACTATTTATTACTATTTATTACTATTTATTACTATTTATTACTATTTATTACTATTTATTACTATTTATTACTAATTATTACTAATTATTACTAATTGTTACTAATTATTACTAATTATTACTAATTATTACTAATTATTACTATTTATTACTATTTATTACTATTTATTACTATTTATTACTATTTATTACTATTTATTATTATTTATTACTAAAATACAGATAACAAAACAATTTAAATCTAATTTAATTACAACTAATCAACAATAATTAAAATTAACATAAAAAAATTAAATAAAATATAAATACCTTTAAACTTGATCTCCTATTGATGTAAGAGCCGTCACAACTTCTCCGTAAAAAAAATTAACTCAAAGAAATTGTCACTCTAAAAATCGAGTTTAGAGAGAGAGAGAGGAAGTGAGAAATGAGGGGAAGAGAAATAAAAACGAATGTGGGTATATATAGGTTGAATTAGTTGCGACGGGACTAGTTGCGATGGGCTTACCGTCGCAAAATGTATTTTTTATGACGGGGCTCATCACAAATACTTTTACCCGCATTAATTGTTATCAGTGGTTAAAAGGGTATTTGCGACGAGACAACATCCTGTCGCAAATACCCTTCGACCGACACACTATTTGCGACGGGGGGATCACCCCGTCGCAAATAACCTTCCCGCGCTTTGGCGCGCATCCCGCGCCAAAGTGCGCATTACCTTTTGCGACGGGACCCCTGATCCTGTCGCAAATAACAAGTTAATTGTGACGGGACAAACCCCCCGTCGCAAATAACCTCTGTGATGGACTATTTGCGGCGGGATTAAATCTCGTCGCAAAAAACAGTTATTCCCGTAGTGCAACAACCTCGAATAATAATGAGATTGTGCAATTAACTCATACCTTAGGTCTGATACTCTCCGTACGTGTCCCAAAATCATGTCTAATGTTTTTAAACATATTATTAACTAATATCATAATCAAAATAATATTTATGATATCATATATGATTCTTTTATGACTTTATATTACTCGTTTATTAACAATTCCAAGTTAATGCAACATTTTGGGTAATAATCGTTTTGTTTATCATACGCGTTTTGACTTGTTATTCTTAATCATATTGCTTAGATCATGATTTTCTTAATTAAAAAATGTATAATATGATTTATATATCATATATATTCATAATAAAAATATATATAATAGATAGATATATGAAATGGAATACAACATCCATGGAGACGGTAGGTCGTACGTACGCGTGAACGCTATTTCTGTTTTCTTATCGTATTGAATGGAAGTAAGTGAATGACATATATGTATATATATATATATATATATATATATTATTTCAGTAGCCTTATTATGTCATATATTTCATAATTATTTATAATATTTTTTTATAATCATTCTTGGATGGTGAACGAGGAAGATGAGTCTCATCGCGTCGTGGAGAGTGTGAGTTGTACGTACGCACGAGTGACAATATCATTTACTTAATGGTTAAATGGTATGGAATTGGATGGAATATTAATTTTAAAGAAATAATATCATGTTATATTTATTATTTAGTTCATTTATATTCATCATTATACCCATTGAAATAAAGTATATATGAAAAACAGTTTACACCGCGGTGTGGAGACGGTAAGCCGTACGCACGCACGTATGGTGATATTTTTTTTATAGGATGGGTAAAATGAGGAATATGGTTGTCCCATAATAATAACAACATCTCAGAATAGATTATATTCTGGAGTTATTATTTTAGTATAGTAACAACTTAGGAAGAGGAAGTAGAAGAAGAAAAGAACTTTGAAAGAAGGGATAAAACGATTACCTCTTCTTCAGGTGTCTCCTTTTGATTTTCACAAAAGGAATCATTAAGTTGTTTTTATGCCCAAAGTATGGCCTCTAGAATGAATTGAGGGAATTTTTTAGGTGGTTTGGGTAGGGTTTGGCCGAGTCAAAGGGCTTTCGAGGTTTGAATAAAAGAGAATGAGAAGTGCCCTTTTATAGGATTGGTGAGGGACACTTTAGGAAAGTATTGAAATACTAATTTATTATATATTTTTTTTCAGTTTCTAATGGATCAAAAGTGATTTATTTTTATTATAATATGATTATGGGTCTAAATCCTCTCAACCAATAGGTTTTAGACAATTTTAGGTCATGAATTTAACCTTATCATTTAGCTTTAACCCTTAGTTAAATAGTTAACTCTTACTATGTCTTCTTGTATTTTTATACTATATCATTAATATAGTTACTATAATATTCCAAGAGAACCTCAAGTGGATAATTAATAAAACATTTAACACTATCTAAGTCAATTTTCCGAATATTAGATTTTTATGACTATTATATCATTTAATAAAATAGTGTTTCTTTCAAAAATTCATTTATGTCAATTTTGACACTATTTAGTAATTTATTTTTTTCAAGTCATAACAACTTGATTACTTTGAAAAAAACAATTAAATCGTCACTAACATGTCAATTTTATCCAAAAATTTTGTTTATGGCATCAAAAAGCTCAAATTACATTTATTTTAATAATTAAAATGTCATTTATATCAATCATTCATTAATAAGGTAATCACTACATCATCATTCTGTCATAAATGAATTTATTTATTTAATGTTTAAAAATTATAAATAAAATTCCATGATGTAGGAAATAATTTTAGATTTCCAATTAATATTTATAGTCGAAGATATCATTTATATAAACCAAGTAAAAATTGTTTTAGTTAGGAGATACATGTTTGTGTTATATTTCCCTTTTCATTAAATTAAACATTATAAAAGGTCATTATCATACCCAAGTGGCTCCATGGGGTCCTAAAATATACCTAAGGATGCTCATAGTCTGCCATATATCATCAAATAGGATTATAACACGTGTTCGGGTAGTTTTATATTATTATAATATTATTTTTTACCCTTATTTACATGATTTACCCTTTAACCATGGTAAATAAAAATAATTACTGAAGTTAGTATTCATAATGTTCAAAAATAAAAGTTACTTATTTACACAATTTAGAACTTCTAATTCCAAATATGAAATCCATTTTTCCAAATTCAAAATAAATAATTGGAAGAAATTAATTTAAAATTGAGTCTCGTTGTCAAAACCAGAAAGTGGGTTTTTAAGAAGTAAAAACTATCAAAAGATTGACATGTGTTTATGTCCAATTTCAATGTGAAATTACTTATAATGAACAAAATTAGATTAAATGATAAAAACATAATCCAATTACACTTTAAAACCAATTAAAAGTACATTCTAACTATATATATAAATTAGATGAAAATGTAGTTTTGAATTAAAATGCAGTATTTCCCACTATTCATTAAAATATGGATTTTATCAAAAAAATACAAAATATTTATCCAAACTAAATTTTTATGTCCCACTTCTAAATAATAATTTCATTTCATCAAATTAAATATATAAAATTTTCAAATATTAGATTTAAAAAGGGTTCACCATTAAAAGGCGGAAAAACTACATTTTTTGAAAAATACTTCTTTTATATAGAAAACTTGAATTTGTCCTTATATTATGTCTATGAAACAAATAGGATGAATGTTAAAATTATATAGGATATATATAAAATTAAAAATGTGGTTAATACTATTTATAACCTTTTTTAAATGGCTAGTTTGATAGGTCATGGTGCGCTCGAACTCGGTGTTGCGTGTAGTGCAAGCTATTTAATTATTAAGAAGAAGCTTATTGTGGAAGATTGGGGTGTTACATAATGTATTATATTTATATTTTAAAAAATCCATGAATTGAATAGTATCAAAATTGACACTATTGTTTTTTTTTCAAAACAATGTTTTATTAAATTATTTATAAATAATAAAATGTTTTTTAAAAATGTATAATATTTATTATATGGTCTAAAATGATATAAATTATTTATTTATGATTTAATTTATAGAAAATAAGTAAATATTTCACCCTTTTAATTTTGAAATAATTGTTACCCTAGTTAAAATGAAATAAAATAACTAAGTGTTAATTAAAAAATATAATGTTTAAATCGACATAAAAACTTGTCCAAAATTTATTGGTTGATGAAATTACTACCTCATCTCATTTCATCTTCAAAAATATAAAAAAAAATTGGTTTTTTGATGTGTTTTGATTTTATTATAAATTAATATTTTTTGAGATTTCTAATGTGTCCCTCACCTCAATTATAAAAGGGCACATCCTCCCTCACAATTTCAATTCACATTTATCTTTCAGGATCATCCATCCCCTACCAATTTCCCTTATAAACTTCCTTATTCGCATTCTAGAGGTTTTGGTATTCTCAAAAGATGAATTGTGGTGCCTTTAAGAGGTGATCTAGAGGGAGCTCGTCGAAGAAGAGGTAATCTTCTCTACTGATTTATTCAAATTATTTCTTCTTCTACATCCTCTTCATGAGTTGCTTCAATTATAAATTAATGAATCTAGTATCACTTTTATACTTAGATATTATTAAGATTATGGAACAACCATATTACACATTATATCCATCCTATGAAAAATGAAATCACCATGTGTGCATACGTACGACTTACCGTCTCCACGTCGTGGTGCAATCTTTTTTTCACCACCACTTGACTCAGATGAGTATAATGATGAAAATAATAACTATATATGATTATTATTATAATTTATTTATTCTATAATAATATATATACCATCCACTTCGATACCATTTCATAATTAAAGGAATGATATCATCGTTCGTGCGTACGTACGTTCTACCGTCTCTACGATGCGATGTGTTTCATTCTACATGATATACATTAAATAATGATTATATAAATGTACAGAATAAATAAATATGATATATATTATGTTAATATCATTTTTAAATGATATAACTATGACCTAAGAAGGTTAACTTGAATTTATTCGGAAAAACATGCATAAGAAAATGAAGCTGTTAATACCTGAGTTACGAGTAATAATATTATTACCAAACAGATGATAATATGATCATATATGATATCATAAAAATGAATATGATTCTATAATAAGCTAATGGAATTATTTAAATCATTATTCAGGAGTTTTGGATACACACAAAGGATAGTAGAACTAAGGTAAGGGATAATTTTGCAATCTCATTATTATTTGAGATTGTTTATTCGTAAGTATTTATAGGGGTATATTTATCATCCACATCCATGTTTCCTAAATAATTATTCCAATAAATTATTTATATCCTTATATTATTTTTTAAATTCAATTTTACCCATTGGTGAATTTTTATTAAATGGTATGAAAGGAATATTTTTTCATTTTCGGTACGAGGTACTTTTTGAATTTTCCGACAAAAGTATGAGAAGAAAGTTTTTTTAACTTATATGGTATGAATAGATTTTTATGCTTTCATAATGCCTTATTTCCATTAATATTATTTAAAATATTTTAAGTTTATTTTCAATTTAATTATTTTCTTTAAAAATTTACTGCATTTTTAGAAAAGAAAATGTTTTCGAAGAAGAACAGATATCTTCCTCAAGAATTAATTTAGTGTTTTATCAAAATTATTTCACATCTAAGATGATGTTCTTTAAATAAGGATATGTTTATATCCCTATAATTACTATGGTTGTATTGTTTTTATGATATAAACTATGAAATCCATTTGTTTTATATGGATTATGATGGAATGATGTTTAAGAAAACCATTTTATTCCTTGGGTTCCGCTATGATGAATGATTTATGTTTTTGTGGAACACGTAATAATGATTTCATTATGATATGGGTGGGACCTATATCTCCCTTCAATGCATTGGATAAAGATTTATATCTCATGAGATAGACATGACTAGAATGGAAAGTAAATCTAGTTTAGTAATATAGGGCTGGAACAGCAAGTAAACCTGGTTCGATAAGGGACTTTGTCTGCTATTATGGTCTTGGAAATGAGCCTTGGATAATATGGAAATGATTTTATATACTAATTTTTTTTCCACAATTCCATGTTTTATTTCAATGATATTTTATCATAGATCTTGTTCCTTTATGATTTATACCTTATAAACTACCAAGATTTATTCCATGACTTGGGATTTTGATATATGTTATACATGGTATGATTTTCAAAGGTTATGTTCATTTTTTTTTGCATTATTATGTTCATGTTTTATTTGTTTACCCTTACTAAGTATCTGAGCTCACAATTTCTTATGTTTCTATTCCTCAGGGTATAAATAAAGTGTTTAAGTAGGAGTACTAAAGGGAAAAATCTTTATGGGATATGTTAAAGATATTTTATAAGTTAGAAGACTGTATTTCATGTTTCAAAAGGCAATAAACTATTATGGTCCTCAGGAATGAATCTGTAGAATATAATGAATATTTATCTAAAAAGATGTAATATTCATGTAATTCGTTCTTGGGTAATTATAGTCACATGTTGTGTGACCCTCCCCAAGTGGATAGGCTATGTGGAGGATCACATGGGTGATACCTCATACAAGTGGACACACCATGTACTGAAGTACATGAACATGGGATATGGTAAATGGGCATGGCTAGAGGCATGGATAATACCTCGGGTGGATAAGGCATGTTGTGTAGTCTCCTTACACACTATGTAGGGATAAATGGGCAGTTAGTCATGTGTCATCAAGGAAATGTCCAGGAAGCAGAGTGGGACCACATGCCGCGTGGCCCCCCTTACACATTGTTTACCCCTTCTTACTTTTTTAGGAACCTTCTACCTCTTATATCTCCTTCATTGGAACTTAGATTTTGCCCCGTGAGTAGCCTATCATGAGTGTTTTTCGACGTATAATGTGTTGATGTAATTATCAATGTATTTTGACAAATGATGGGAGTAATTCTAGATGTGACGCTTCTTTAGGTAGTGATCGATTATGAAAGTGATTAGACATGATGATTAGAGTGGTATTACCCTATTTCTTTGGGGTGTGGGTCCTCTATCTACTGAATAGTACCCCCTAATAAGCTATGGAGTGATTCCTTTATCTATTGAGTGGTAACCCCTATAGCGTTAGGTTGTGGGTCATATCTACTAAGTGGTTCCCCTATAACTTTAGGGTGTAGGTTCCCTATCTACTGAGTGGTACCCCCTGAAGGACTAGGGAATGATTCCTCTACCTACCGAGTGGTACCCCTTATCAGATATGGTTTGGTTCCTCCTTACATTGAGTTTTACCCCCTATCGGATAGGGTGTAGGTTCGACTTACATATAGTGTCACCCCTCAGATTCATTAGGGTGTGGGTCACCTACTTGTATATTATGCCACCTCGACTATGCGGCACAGTGGGAAGGAATGGGCCCTCCACATGGTTACTTCTATGGATAGACACGTGAGATTCTAGGAATCATTAATAGATTTATGGAACTCTTTTATTAGGTAGGGATATGAGATGGAGATCCCTTTTCTATTTCATTTGGGATTCTTTTGTTGAGAATATATATATTTGAATCCATGTAATTAGATTTTTTACTCTCTTACCTTAGGTTGGGATATCTATTTCTATCATGTCTCTTACTACTCCCCCTTTAACTTTTGGGGTGTCCTACTGGGTATGTATATACTCACCCCTACATGAGAATTGACCACATGGGTCACATCATATGAAGATGACATATAGGTTGACAAATATTACTGATGAGCATATCGATACCTAGTGCATTTGGACACATACAGTGGTCGAAGCTTAAACATTCAGAGCTAGGATCTCTCAACATTTACTTTTCCATTTTTTCATGTTGGTACATCTTTCTGGTTGGGTGTTTCTTTTCCCCTTTTTACTTTTCAGTTTATATTGTCATACTCATTTACTCCCTATAGGTTTTACATGCATGGTTTATTCTCTAAATGTTTCATATTTTATTATTATTCCTTTGAAATTTTTCATTGAGATGGTCAATTTTGTGCATACAGGTACATTAAAAAAGACCTCCCATATTAGTTATGCCTTTTGGAACTTATCACCACCCCCTAGCCTATGAAGGTGAGATTGGGGTAATTGTGGCTCGATCCTTATTGGGTTTAGTCGTGATAGATTCGTATCATAGCAGTTTATACCTTGGGATGATTTTTAGAGTTTTCCCCTTATGAGGATTTTTTTGGGACTTAAGGAAAAGGTGTCAAAGTGTCTCAAGTGTGGATTTTAGACTAGGGAACCCAGTTATGGTATGATTGGATAAGTTATACATTCAATAGGACTCTGAATACCTTCTTATTTAATCGGTATACTGAGACATAGGTTGAAGGGATCAATGGAACGTGAAACATATAGGATTGAGTATATCACTTTCCTTCTTAAGTCAACTCCCCATTTTATATATATTATCATCTAATTGTGGTACATCTTTATTGAATTTGTAGGATGCCTTTGTGATAGCATCCAGATAGGTTATTGATTCCAAATTGTGACGATGATCCGATGATTGATGAGAACTTGGTTTAGGTAATATCTCATGAGATTATTCCTCTATGTGGATAGGCAGAATCACCACCACCTATCAAGTAGTAGATAATACCAGCAGGGCAGGCAAAGGATTCCATAGGCTTAGTGCACTCCACAAGTTCCAATTCTAGAGGCCGATGAGGTACCATGGCAAGCAAGATCCCTGGGAAGCATAGTATTGGCTAGAGTTAGTGATCCATGTTTTAATGCTTATCCAGACACTAACTGATCTAGTGATTTCACTGACATTTATCCTTTTTTTCATGGATCAGCTTGGCACAGGTGGAGTCTAGTTACACAAATGCATGATGAGTCAATAATTTCATGGGAATAATTCCAGCAGTTGTTCTCTGTGTAGTACTACCCCTCATGCTTATGTTAGGTTCAGATTTACAAGATTCTAGAGGTGCGGTAGAGAGGTATGGAAATGGATTATTAGGTTGTGAGTTTCATAGACCGTATATGTTACACCCTCTACATTATTTGTGATGGCTACTTTTGGGCATGGAAGTTTGACCAAGGTCTCTGCAAAGATATTCATGCTAGTATAGTGCCCAGTGCATTCCCACCTATGTTGAGGTGTAGGCATTGGTTATAGATATTTTTATATAAGAGGGATTCCAGAAAGCGGGAACTGGAAATGGGTGTTATAGGGTTGAGTCCTCTACAACAGCTAGAAAGTTCTAGTCAATAATTTCTTAATATAGGAGACCTCCCCATAACTAGACTCGGGCACGTGGTAGTGCAGCACAGGGACTGCATAGAGGAACAAGTCATCCTAGAGAGGGTATTGTTATGAATGTAACGAGCAAGGTCACATGGCGCATGATTTCCCAATCGAGTGTGATGATGAGCATGGGAATATAATGGTTGAACTTCCATGGTATAGAAAGTTTCATAATTAGGTATATCTTAGGATATGGAAGGGTGTCCCCTAGGGAGGGGGATTTGGAAAATAAGCATTTGGAGCATTAGTAGGAGGAGCTCTGTGTGGAAAAAAATGCTATGATATCCTTTTACCACCACTACCAGGTGATCCACGTCAGGCTCATGGAGCTAGTGTTTAGGGCCATGGATAGCTGTGGGTTATGGATATATATAACCCAATGGAGAATAAGATGATTAGTGGTATGATCTATCTTTACTCTACTCTTCATTCAGTATTATTAGACACAGGTGTGAGTTATTCCTTCATATCTTTACTCATGGTGTGAGATCTAGAGCTCCTAGTTGAGTATTTTTCCTAGAAACTTTGTCTTAAGGTTCCTATGCATGACACTTCTATATCTTTTATCTTTCAATAGTGTGAGATATCATTTGGTGGATATAAGTTATCATGGGACCTTTTAGTCATCACTATGGGATCTTATGATGTCATCTTGGGTATGGATTGGTTTTCCACAGTTTGAGACTAGATTGATTTTCCTTGAAGATGAGTCAGATTCCTTCACGCTGATAGGAAAAGATTCTTCTTTTGGGTGAGAGAGATCTCATGGCTAGATGGGTGATTTTTTCAAGTAGGAGGCTGCAGCCCATTTCCCATCAGTTAGAGAGAATATCCCTTAGTATAGAAATATCTTCAATAATTTGGATTCCTTCAGTCATGGAGGATTTTATGGCCATATTCCCTGAGGATGTTCTAAGACTACCTCTGAGGTGGAGATGAAGTTTTGTATTTACATACTTCTCAGGACCACTTTGATATCTTTTGTGGCATGTCAGATGGCCCCTACCAAGAAATAGTAGTTGTGGTTGTAGTTGTAGGACCTTCTTGAGAAGGGTTTTATCATGCCCGGTGTGTCCCCTTCGGTGGATCCAGTGTCTTTCATGAAAAATATGGATAGGATATTGAGAATTTTTGTGGATTAGCTTCACCTAAACCATTCCAAGATAAAGAAAAATTACCCCTTTTTAAGGATCTAAGACCCCTTTTACTAGTTGAGAGGTGTTATTTGGTTCTTAAAGATCTATCTCAGGTTCATCTAACACTATTTGAGTGTTTTCGAGGCTGATATTCCAAAGCTGTAATTCCAATGTCTCTAAAAAAACTATGTGTTCTTGGTGATTCCCTTCAATGTGATGAATTAACCTATTGTATTTATAGATTTTATGAACCATATCTTCTAGTTGTACTTGGACCAATTTATTGTTGTCTTCATCAATGAAATACTCATATACTATGTGTTAGATGAGGATCATGCAAAGCACTCAAGGATGGTCCAATTTTTTCTTCAGGAGCACCAACTTTATGGTAAGATATTGAAGTGTGAGTTCTAAATCCATGAGGTTCACTTCCTGAGGCATGTTATTTCTAAGCATGATTTATTTGAGGACCCTGTGATAATCAATAGAGTGATTACTAGGGATCCACCCAAGAGCATGTTAGAGGTGCATAGTTTTTTTGTCTTGGCAGGGTAATATGTGATTTTTGTGGTAGACTTCTCATGGATTGCAACCACTTTGACTACCCTGGAATAAAGGTTAGTCATTTACCTGGACTAGGTAGCTCCATAGGGCCTTTGAGGATTTTAGGATGATGACGAAGAGTGATACTATTTTGAGACTGATAGAGGAAGGTATGGAGTATGTAGTGTATTGTGATGCCTTAGGATTTGGGCTTGACTGTGAGTTGATGCAGATATAGGCAATTATCACATATGGGTTGAGGTAGTTGAGCCCCATGAGAATAACTACATGACTTGCAACCTAGAGCCAGTAGTAGTAGTCTTTTCTCTAAGTATTTATAGGAACTATCTTCTGGGAGGACACTTTATTATTTACTCAGACCATCAGAGTCTTAGGTATGTCTTCACAAAGAGAGAGTTATACTTGAGATTGAGGTTCTGGTTGGAGTTTCTATAGGAATACAACTTTGTGATAGTCTATACTCTGGGAAAGTTCAATGTGGTGGCATATTACCTTATTATGAAGTCTCAAGATCATTTAGTGTATGAGTAATATGAGCAGTTGGATTCCTTACGGCTGACCTTGGTTGAGTAGGAGGGTGCATCTTTTCTTCAGTCGATGGGGTTTACTCCTCTGCTTCTTCAGCATGTGAGAGATTCCCAGTTGGTAGATATTAATTGTGAGGTCTTGTGTGACCAAATATCCTCTAGATTTTTTCCAGATGGATTTTATGAAGGAGGGAATCATGTTATCCTTTTCCAGGGATAGACGGTGGTCCCAGTCACGATACGGGAGGAGGTGATAAGAGAGTTTCACACTTCTCTTTTAGTTGTATGTCTCAGTGTATGGAAGATGTATAGAGACCTCCAGTAGCAGTTTTAGTGGGCTAGAATGAGGTGGAGTGTGGCTAAGTTCATCTCTCGGTGCCTCACCTATTATCAGGTGAAGGTTGAGCACCAGGTTCTGGAAGGTTTTTTTCATCCCCTAGAGATCCCATAGTGGAAATGGGACAACATATCCATAAAATTTGTGATAGTTAACCCACATATAGATAGAGTCCATGATGATATCTGGGTGATAATTGATCGACTTATGAATTCGTCACACTTTCTTTGTGTTAGAGAGTAGAGTTTGGTAGAGATTTTGGGGTAGTTGTACATATGGGATATTGTTCACCTTCATGGAGTTCCCACAACTATTTTCTCTAACATTGATGCATGGTTCATGTAACAGTTGTGGAGACACCTATAAGAGGTATTCGAGACTGAGATAAGGATGATTACAACCTTCCACCCTCATATTTATAGATAAATCAAGTGAACTATCCAGGTGTTTAAGGATATGGTGAGCTATTGTGTGTTGGACTTCATTTGGAGATGGGAGGATCACTTTCCATTGGTATAGTTTGCATACAATTATAACTATCACTCTACTATCGGCATAGAACCTTTTTAGTCCCTATACAGGAGACCCTACAGGTCACCCTTGTGTTGGACATAGATCAGTAGGGCATCTCTTATTAGGCTATTGATAGTGCATGTGATGCCAGAGAATGTCCAAGTTATCCATGAGAGGATGAGGACAGCCCAGATTAGGAAAAACTCTTATGCATATCGACATCATATGCCCTTGAAGTTTGATGAGGGAGACTATATTTTCCTGATAGTCTCCCCATGACTAGGATTATAGATATTTTTTTAGGGAGTAAATCTATCCACAAGTTTCATTGGGTTGTTTGGGGTCTTACAGAGGGTTGGAGAGGTTTCTTACCACCTCTCCCTACCCCCATAGTTGGAGTGGGTGAATGACATCTTCTACATATCATAGCTAAAAAGTTATGTGCATGAACCCATGCACATTATTTATTGAGATGAGATGGACATCAAGAATGAACTAATTTTATAGATCATGTGGTGTAAACTAATGATTAATAGTAGAGGACCCTACATAGAAGGATCATCCCTTTATCTCAGGTGTTTTGGTAGTACATAAGCGTACATGAGAGCTCCTAGGTGCGGGAGAGCCAGATGTTGGATCATTATCTCAAGATTTTTTCTTAGTTTCAGTTTTTCATGGATGAAAATCTTGAATTAGTAAATAATTTAGATACCCTATTTTTTCCTTGTAAGACTTCGGAATATATCTACAAATATTTTTGGATCCAGGCACTGAGATGGCATGCGATTATGAGGTCCGATGTGCTCGAAATTAATTTTATAAAAATATTAAATATATTTTATATTATGTGTGCATGGTTTCTTAAAAAATGGTATAAATATTAAAAAAAAAATCTTAGATAAAAATATGATACCGCATCTGAATCTAAAATACGAGGTTTACCCTAGGCACGACCTAAAATGGGACGGCATGGGATGTTCGAATAAAAGAAATTATTGGAAAGTTAGTTTAGTTAAATGAATAATTAAATAAATTATTTATTTAAATTAAATAACATAATTTCTGTTGGGGTATTTTTTTTATTTTAAAATTTAATATAAGAGAGAAAAAAGGTATAAATGGTCTTTAAAAACAATGATAAATACGTGGGATTAGATATGAAAAAAGGATAAATTTTTCTTATCTTTAAGAGAGGGGTGGTGTGAACCTCTATATATATGGGGACATGATAAATAAGTTGGATGAGGTATATAAATATATATCAATTATAAGAAATAATGATGAATGGGTTCCACTTTTTTGGTTTTCCAACTGCTGATGAAGCCAAACAAAGTGTGGTGAAAATAATGGTGCGTGGTGATGATGAGAAAATTGTTGATGATGGCATGAAAATAGATTCATAATGGAGATCCATTTATTAAAATTTCTCTTGGTTGTGTAGATCAAGAGGCATCTTTTGGTTCCCAATATTGGTGGTACAAAAAAAAAATAGGTTCATGTGGGTATATCAAAATCCTTCGTGTGCGAAAATCCTTCGGATGAGTGATTTCACTATGATTCACTATTTTATTTTACCCTTACATCACTATGTTAAACTGATTTTTTATTATAAATTCCAATTATTATAACAAATTAAAATTCATGTATGATTCAACTATTTTGTGTTTATCACTATAGAAATGGAATTTTTACTTATTGTGATGATCTCATTGTAGGTGGAGGTGATTTAGAGGATCCAGAATGACTTTCAAGAAAAGCATCCCAAACTACGGAGAATCCCAAGAATCCAGGTGGAATAAAATTCACACTACAAATAATTTTTGAATCTAATTTTTTTAGGTTGATCCAAAATGATGCAGTCTACAACTCTTCTGAAGACACAAAATCCCAATTCGTCGATTAAGGGGCCCATACAAACCAATATGTTCAAGAAAAGGAATATGCTCAAAGTCAAAAGTTATGTTCTATATTTTGGATATATTTAGAGTTGTGTGCCCCCAAATGATAACAAATTTTTGGTGTATAAATTCAATAAGTGGGGGCACATGTTTTTAGTTTTTTTAAAAGCAATATAATATTGTCTAGTGGCTGAAAACTATGTTTCAATTGGTTTTATGAAATCTTGTTCCCAAAACCACCTTCCACTTTGCCTATAAATTGGAACCTTTGGCACCCCATTTGCATGTTTAACCAGGAGGCAAGGTGTTGCCATTTTAGAGACCCAAAGTATTCCTCTATTCATTCCTATAAGTTATGGAGGCTATGGGAAGTTCTACTTTATCATCTTTTTCTTACTCCCCTCCCATGGAGTTCTAAACTCCTTGCGATCACTCGAGGGGAGAGTGATATAAATCCCAAGATTTGTTTTTGTAATATTTGAATTGGATTTTAAATTCTAGTTTTTTGTGTTTTTTTACATAATCCTCTCTTCTTATTTAATTTAGTTATGTACTATTATGTCATTCTCAAACTCATGTGATCATGTTTGGGGGTACCCTTTCATGTGATGCTTCACACACCGTTAACCATTTATTTTTCCCCATTTTAATTGTGATGTTTGTGTGGTTAATATTGGTAAATTGAACTATTATAAACTCTATCAAGTCCATGTAAATTTATGTCATGGTATCACAAATAAATAGCATACAAACCTAGAAAATGTATCGAGTTATTCATGTGTTACCTTGGTGAGTTTTGATTATGAAGTCAAACACAAATCACCCAATCATTAATGGTAACAAATAACTCATTTTGTGTTTTAGAATGAAACCTAGGAGTATCCTAGTATAAAATAATTAAAATTATAGTTCTAGGTATTACAAACCAGGTATTAAAAGATCTAAACCCTATCTCTTGAAGTGATGAAGGATGATAATCGTGATATTTCCTCAGGTTGATCATGCTTAAATCAATTATGTTAATTTACATTTTCTTTATTACTTACCTTAATCTATTCATTTCCTAAATCAAAAAAAACCCAAGTTTTATAAAATCATATTCTCCTTTTATTTTCATAATCAAAACTTTATTTTTAAATTAATGATCTAAGGCTCTATCGAGAGATGTCCTAGGGTTACTGCTATACTGAAAAAATTCTAGTAAAAAATAAACATATAATTTGAAGGGATTTATAATGTGATCAATTAGTATTCCAAAATTACTTTGGGTGTTGAGAAATAAATCCTTTTGGTGTTTTTAAAATTTCTTTGGGTGAAAAAATGCATTTAGGTGAACCTTGTAGTTTATTTTGTGACTATTTCCACTGCGGTGTCGGGCTCCACCCCAACAGTGGTATCAAAGGAGGTTCCTGGTTCTGACCTAAGAAGATCGATATTTATCAATAAAGTCACATCGAGTAGTTCATCAAATATATGAAAAAGTGACCTTGGTAATGGGTGTGATGAATCATTCTAGTGTAGAAATGAATGATTCAATGCATATTTATATCTGAATATAGTGAAGTTAATGTGGTAGATTCAATCACGGTAGAGTTGGTGATTGTGGAGCTGATGATGGTGGTAGAGATGATGATGGAATGTTCAAATTTTAAATCAAGGTGAATATTGTTCAGATATTTTTTTATTTTAAAATATTAATATTATAGAGAGAGAAAAAGGATAAAGGGTTTTGAAAAAATGATAAATTCATGGGATTACTTATGAAAAAAGGATATATATTTCTTATATTTGAGAGAGGGGTAGTATGAACCTCTATATATATAGGTATGTGATAAAGAAGTAGGAGGAGTATTGGAAAGATGTAGCCACTGTGAGAGAAATGGGGAAGGTTTTTCCACCTTTTTGGTTGTCCAGCTACTAAAGAAAGAAAAATATTGACTTGAAAATGATGGTGTATAATGATGATGAGAAAATTTTAAATGATGGTGTGTGAAGAGATTCATGATGGAGATCCATGTAGAGAAATTTCTCTTTGTTGTGGGGATCATGTGGCATGTTCTGATTCCCTAGATCAGTGCTACAAAAAATGGAAGGTTCATGTTGGTATGTCAAAATCCTTTGGGTGTGAAAATAATTTGGGTGAGTATGTCAAAATTCCTTCAGTTTTTGAGAGAAAAATTCTTCGGGTGTTTGTAAAATTACTTCAAGTAAAAAAATTCCTTCGAGTGAATTTTCTACATTTTGAAACTACTTCCCCTACAACATCAGGTTCCTCCCCAACAATTTTTTCTATAAACTATTCATTATGAAAGATTTTTAGGGTTATCCTCAGAACCTTGAGATCATTGAGAAAAGATTATTCCACTCTCTGTTGGAAAATAAGAATTAGAAAAAAAACCTATGGATCTAGGTGAATCGAATCACAGTGAACATAGTGACTCCTCTTCTTCATTGGTGATCATGTTCTTCATCAATGAACAATCCAATTTGAGGTAGGACTCATAAATTTGGGGAATCTTCCCTAATTGATTAAATATATTGAGTATGATCATCCTTATTATTTTATCGATGTCAATTGAAAGCCTTTTCATGTACCTGTGTACAGATTTTAAATTGATTATTTGGTTATCTCAGCCTTGAGAATCCCAATTTATATTCATTGGATAAGAACACTTGATCAAAAATTGTTTCACTATTTTTCTAATGCATTTATCACAATATTTCTTTGTGTTCTTCATCTATTGGCCTATGGGGTCTCAACTCAACATTTTTGGGTGAGACCATACATGATCAGACCCCCTGATTCATGGTTGATTTATATGTGATGCATGGATTAATGAATCAAGGATGAATGTGGATGAATCATGGGATGTGGGTGATAATTTCATGGATCTGGGATCTGAGAAAATGAATTTTCAATGATGGGAGTCCCCAGAGTGGTGATGGCATGTGTGGGTTCATGCAGGAAGATATGGAGTTTTTATTTTTGTTCATCGGAGGGCCGAAATCTCCAATAAGAGGAGGATCCACCTTTTCTAGGTAGTCAAATGGTGGATTTAAAGGTGGAGGAGCCAGATCTGGAACACCAGAAAAAGATCTAACTTTCTGTGAAAAACTCTACTACACGGTGTGTACTGCGATAAACACATGTTCTATAGTACCCCTACGGCTATGGAACTAGGGTTTTAGAACAATTTAAGGATCATACATCATGTGAATGGGTCACAAACCATGTAAATGGGTCACACACCATGTGAACCTCCCCAAGTAGATAGGTCTTGTGGCATAGTACATAGGTGGGACCATGTGTGGGAGTACATTCCATGTACCAATGTACACAGACACAGGATATGGTACATAGACATGGCCAGGGGAACAAGTAGGACCACAAGTGGATAAGGCACATTTTTTAGTCTCATTATATTCCATGTACAGATAAATAGGTAGTTATATATGTACCAGTAAGAACATGGTTAGGTATCGGAGTGGGACCACACACTGTGTGGGGCCCCTTACATTTTGTCTACCCCTTCTTACTTTTTGAGTAACCTTCTAGCTCTCATATCTCCTTCATTGTGACTCATATCTTGAGTAGACTATCCTGGGTGTTTTTTCATGTAGAACATGATGGTGTCCTTTGTAGTGGGTTTTGAGATATGATGTGAGGTGTTTTGAGTGTGAATCTTCATTAGGTAGAACTCAATGACAATAGTGATCAGGAAATATCATTAGAGTGGTACCCCCTATGGAATTAGGGTGAAGGTCCTCTATCTACGCAATGATACCCCACTATGGCATTAGAAATTGGGTCCTCTATCTACTGAGTGGTACACCCTTAATGAACTTGGGTGTGGGTCCTCTATTTACTAAGTGGTACCCTCATATGGAATTAGGGTGTGGGTCCTCTATCTACTGAGTGGTACCCCCTATGGTGTTAGGGTGAAAGTCCTCCTTCTACTAAGTGCCACCCCCCCCCCAACAGACTAGGGTATGGATCCTCTACCGATTGAGTGGTACCCCCTATCAGATAGGGTGTGGGTCCTATGCACATCGAGTTTTACCCCCTATTGGATAGTTCCTGGTTCCTCCTTACAATTAGTGGAACCCATCAAACACATTAGTTTGTGAGTCCTCTTCTTGGAGATTGTTCCCCTTAACTATGCAGCACGGTGGTGAGGCATGATCCCTACACATGGTTATGTCTATAGACAGATACATGAGATGATGGGAATCATTGATGGACTCCTTAAACCAATGGAACTCTTTTCCTGGGATAGGATGTGAGATGGAGATCCCCTTTCTCTCTTGTTTGGGATTATTTTGTTAAGAATTTATATATTTCTATCCAGGTATTTGGATTTTATTACTCTATTACCTTTGGTTGAGATATATATTGTTATCATGTCTCTTACTACTCCCCCTTCATCTTTCAGGGTGTCCTATTATTTATGTATATACTTAGATCTGTATGGGATTTTCCAAAACGTTTCGTGTCTTATGAAAATGATGGATAGGTCGACGACAATTACTATGGATCATATGGATACTCGATGCATTTGGTTGTGTGTGGTGGTCGGATCTTGAATATTCAGAGATGGAATCTATTAGCATTAAATTTTCTAGTTTTTTTAGGTTGGGACATCTTTCTAGTTTTCCATGTGTTTTCCCTTTTTACTTTTCATTTTACATTTTTGTACTCTTGTACTCCCTATAGGTTTTACATGAATGTTGTATTACCTAGATGTTACATCTGTTATTATTATTTCTCAACACTTTTTCATCGATATTTCCAGGTGTGTGTGTGTGTGTGTAAAGGTACATTAGGAAAAGGTATCCCATATTACCCATGCCTTTCATCACTTGTCGCCACCCCCTGGCCTATGGAGGTGGGCTTGGGGGATTTGTGGCTTGAGCCACATTAGGTTGGGTCATGGAAAGGTGGCCCAAAACTCTGATTGAAGAACTTCAAATTTTGATTAGAAAATTTTTTGGACACATTCCATTAATGAAAGGAAGCAGGTTACTATGGCCTAGAAATAATGTATCGAGCCCATTTATATGAGAGGATTAGGAATAAAGGATGCGAAACTTTTCATTGAGGTACTTCTCAAAAACATTGCATGAAATATTCTCACTACCAATGATTTCTCAATGAAATTCATTTCTAATAGGTTCATCAACAAACAAAAGTATGGGTACTCTCTTTATATTCCCTCGTATATTTGGATAGCTATCAAGAATTCATATCATTAACTCATGTAATGTTCTAAGTGGATTGTGTGAAAATAATCAAATTTGAACTTCTAGACCATACCATGGATTTCTAAGATAGTTAATGAAGATATCATTGTACCCTAGGCTTTGAAGGATAGCTTAATTGCATAACTTCCCAACAATACAACTTCACATGGATTTATTCCTCCCCACATTGATATAGTGGTCCAAAATTATGAGTATAATGATAGGGGCACTCTAATATGTGATCAAAGAATGAATGGTTAGCTCAATTTCATGGGGTCTTATTGGCACATGTTTGATGGTGACACAATGATTCCCTCATGGCTAATGAATTTTATAAATCCTTTCATTCCACTGGAATTCATGATTATTTAATAGAAAATATGGAGAAGAAGGTATTCACTTCAAAGCCTGATTCAAATAAAAATGCTTCATATATAATTTTCATGTTACCTATGTCTAAATACTGATTAAAATCTCAATCACTTATTGGTTTCTTACAATTTTAAATATAGGTTATGAGAGTACCTCTAATATATGTGTGGCAGAAATCTGGTTCTTAACAGCTTTGATGAATTGATTAATTCCATTACTAAGGAATTCTGTAGTGACCAGGTCCTGGTCGTGATGCTCACTAAAACAACTGTTTTTTATTTCCTACACCAAGAGGGAAAAAATGATCTTGATTTTTATAAACATATTACCTCCTTTCAAGTGAGGATTGAGGTAGTGTATAGGGATGTCTTGGATAATTCCAATATTCAAACAGGGATAATGGATAATGACTCTATTGACCTTATTATTCTAAGAACTTTTGGTGTACCTGGCAGGGTCAAGAAACCAGAGATGGTGAATACTATTAGATGAATCCCTCCGATCCCAAATTAGCTTAAAGTGAACATGTATGGGGTGGAATCAGGATCACATAGACCTTCAAGTTTGGTTGGTATCTTTTTTACCAATTGGGGATTAATTAATAGCTGCTTCTACCATTTCATTAGGAAAAGATGTGATATTGAAGCTGAATTGTGGGTGATGATTAGGAAAATCAAATATGTTGTGCATCATGGCTATAGATCCCTTTGGATAGAACCTGATTCAACATTGGTCAAGGGAATTTTGAATTCTTGGTCCAGGAATGTCCTATAGAGAGTGTTTCCTTTCTAGATTGAATTCCTCCATCATGTTGATCATGTCATCCTGGATGTTACACAAGTATGTAGAGAATTCAATTGGGTTATTTATGCTCTATCAAAGAGGGAAATTGTGAAGGCTAGCTCGATGTGGTCCTTTGTGACCCCAAATTTTTTTCTCCCCATTTTTTAGGTGGATACATGTAGTGACATGCATAATCTCCTTTGTAAACCCCCTATGATGTCACTTTCTATACTTTTTAATAAAATTTTCTAGGAACAAGGTCGCATATTTTCTGAACCTTTCTATTAATTATAAATTTTATTTACAAATGTAATTATAACTAATTTAATTTTTTAAAATATATTAATATATATTTATAAATATATATATATATAACAAAATTAAATTTATAATTATTTAGTGTTTAAATGTATATTAAATAATATATTTATAAATATATTTTAAATGTATATATAAATAAATTTTAATAATTATATAATTATAAATATATTTATATTTATATAATTATAAATATATTTATTATTTATATAAATAAATTCACATTTATAAATATATGTTTATAATTATATATATATATTTATTTATTTATAATTATAATTATAAATATATTTTAAATATATATATAAAAATTTGGAATTTATAATTATACTCCAAATGGTGTGACCCATAGGATTAAAAGCCCATGACCCCAAAATTTTATTTAATAAAAAGATAAAGGTATAAAGAAGTGGTAAAAATGTGAAGAACATGTTACAAATTCCATTAAAATCCAACATGAAATAACATAACAGTCCAATCCAACAAAAGAAAACCAAACAAAAAGATTAATGATCCTTAATGTCTACCACAACCTCAAGGGTGAAATCCTCTCCTCTATTTTGGTGTAACCCATGGTCCACCTTGGTAATCCTTAATAGAATCCTCATTATCCAACACTAATTCTAAATCAAATACCCTAAGTGTTGAATATGTCAGCACCTACATAGTCTCCTCATGTGGTACTTTATTTGCATCTTTATCCAAATTGTGGCTTACTTTGTCCAGTGTATCTTGTTATAACATTCTCACATAACTGACCCTCCTAATCCACACTACTACATTTAGGAAGAGCCAAAGGAACACCTGTAGTCTTTTACATAGGATTTTCATGGTGCACATCACTTCTTCCCACAATACAATCCAAAGGTCCACCCATAGGATCTTTCTTAGAACCCTGCACATTAGAACATGTAATGGATCCCTCAATAATTTCCACATTATAAGAAGAAATATCATTCTTATTGATGAATTATAAATATAAATCTCCAAATTCAGGTGTGTTGATTGAATCCATCATGGAGAATAATTTTTGGGGACATGCATTACTGCCTTTTCATCACCACCCCATTACCAATAACCAACTCATCCACTAATTTTTCCTCTGCTATAATAACAGGCTATTTAGCTCTAATACCAGCAACCTAAAACTCATCAGTATCACTTAAAATGTCATCCTTAATAGGTGAAAAACTAGAACCTTCATGTAAAATCTTCTTTAAGGCACAACAGATGCTGGATTCTTAGCCCAAACCACCTGTCTTTCCCCATCCCCCTCAACCTTCACAAATTACTTAAATTTATTAGCCTCCCTTATAGAACCTATAATAGATCCCTTTATAGATCCTCCCTTATCCATTTTATCACCCATGTCATTACCAGACCTATAATCGTCATCAATATTTTTAATATCCCCTCTAGGTTCCTTCCCAATAGAACCAATGACCACCTTACCACTGGAAGGGGCCTCGACACCCCCTGATAGGTAGGAGCATCCACTCCTTCAAGTGCCTTCCCAATATGGGCCATAAATAGGTCTAGATCTTCCCTACATAGTGAAATTCTAGTAGCCACCATCCCTACATAATATTTCATTTTCTTGGCCACCTTGTACATGGAAAAGTCACCCTACTTGTGTTGTAAAGGAGAATCTCTTGTGTAATAGTACACTTTACCACTATAGAAATTTTTATCATCAATAAATTCAGCAAGGTCTCCTCTTGTTCCACTATCATAGTCATTATCTTAAATTTTTTCACACCTATCTCCCCATCTCAAAGAAGTGGAAGTCTGGTGAACATTCCCTACAACAGATGTGACAAAAGGTGCATGATTAGAACCACAAACCTTCAACCCAAAAACAACATCATCAAAGGACAACAAATTGGATTGAAAAACATAACCTCCCTGACCATTTTATCTTACCTACATTATATTAGCATCTTAGGATGTATGATTATTAGAAATATGAACTCCCCCATCCATAATTCTGGAAGAACCAATGGTATTAGAAGGCCCCTTATCAACCTTGAGCTTCCAATTTTCATCTAGAAAATCAGAATTAATGGTTATGAACTTAAAATTATAATTTTCAACATTGTTACCGCTCCTCTTACAGTTGATTCATTTTGGTCCCTTTAAAAAAACTTCCCAAATATGTCCAATACAATAGAAATTAAAGAAAAAATTGGGTAGATATTAAAACTCAACAGAAATATAAAATTTAAATTCATCATCCACCAGAAAAATAGTTTCAATAAGTAGATAAGTAATATAAACTTCCATAAGAACTCTGGAATAATGACCATACCTTGAAATAGTAGTATTCTTGTCAAATTTAATAGGAAATCCAATAACTAAGGAATCATCCTAGAGAATGTGAGGGTTCCAAAAGAACCAGTTTAAACCCTTGATCTGAATCCATGTTTGAATGGTTTAGTTTAAATATTTATAAGGGTTGAACCAGGGATCCCAGAACTGCAATATTAGCATTGAAATAGGGGGAGGGAATGATACTTGATGTGGCATTTTACAAAGACCCATATCAAATGGTTCTTTTAGGTTTATCTGAAAATAATCATTTCATCTATAGATTCATATACCCATTTCCCAAAATAAGAAAAATCCTAAACCCATTTAATTTTAAAAAAACACCCTTTAAACACACACCCCATTTTCACCCCCCCCCCCCCCACACACCATTTCCTATTATATATATATAATTATATATTAACATTTATAAATAAATTTAAAATATTTATTTATTTACTTATTTACTTATTTATAATTATAAATGTATATATATATACTGAAAATGGTGTGAACCATAGGACAAACCCATGGCCCAAAAAACTTTATTAATGGATAATTAAAACACAAAATAAATGGGTGAAAACAAAAATGCGAACACACATGAACCAAATGAAGATGAAAGATTCTGTCATTCCAAATCCAAAATATAAAAATCACACCCAAAAAAAGTTTTAGCACCTTCCACGGCCTCGAGGATGACATCCCCTCCTCCGTTTAGGAGCAACCCAAGGTCCAACCCGATCATCCTCCACATGCTCATGTGGTGAAGGCTCCTTGTCTTCCACTCCATGCTTCCCATAAGAATATATTTCATCATGCCGCCTAATATCCACTTCAATGTCGCCTTCCTATTAAAGAGATTACTAGTCAACCCCACCGTCAATATTCTTCTTATATCCCTATACATAATCCATATCCTCTAATGAAATAGTGTTAATTACCTCATCAAAACCATCCCTAGACAAACCAATCTTAGAGACATGATCTCCCTACTCTTGCACATGGTTTGTGATATCATCAACACTTCTAACATTAGTATAAATATAAGCCCTACTATTTTTCACATCAGATTTCTCCAAGCCATAAAGGTATAATTGATAAAATTTAACATTATTAATAGAATCAATCATGGTAAAGAAATTATATTTCCCTTTTGTGCTAGAGGAATCCTTACCATGGTCTATCTATATCAATTGGATATGTACCATAACAAATAGTGTCTCAATCAACCCCCTATGGTTCAGATGGAACCCCAGCCTCACCCTCATTACCATGTGTAGATTACATATCCTTCACCTTGTCCAAAGAAATTCTACGCCTTTCAGGTTTCTGAAAAAAATTTATAGAATTAATCTTACCATAAGTAAGATACTGCTCCTTAAGAATCTCTACAGGTTCTCCCTCAACTTCACTTATAGTGTCATAATATTCTATGGTGTCACACTTATCACCCCATTTTATTCAATTCACATCCTTTGAAGTAATATAATCTTCCAATAAGGGACCACCCTATACAAACATAGCAGCAGAGGTTTTAATATTTAAATAACTAGGTTTAATAATATTAGTAAATAAAAAATTGTCATTAATAAGTCTAGGAACTTTATCCCCTTGACCACTAGAATCTAGCGGCATAGAAGAAATATCCTTATTCACGTTTCTTAAGACTTTAGAGACCATAAGAGATCTATTACCAATATGCCCCTTACCACCCTTATTATCTCTATTTCCATCCTAAGAACTAGAATATCTTACTGGATATTTAAGATTTACAATTTTTAATAGAATGTCCATTATTTTAGCAGTTAGATCACTTAAGTCCCTTGAGACATGATTCTATATGTTGGGGGGGTTTTCTAAACAAGACAATATCTATTCGATTGGTCAGAATCCATTGATTATATAACTAGTTCACAAACTCAAAATACATAATCTAAAACCAATGTTTATTATTCTAGTCTTAGTAACATATAATACAATAAACAAAAACTATAATTCATCTAACAATATTCCATAGACTAAAATGAAAATATGATTTTATTGCACCAGTGAACAACATCATAAACTTGCATTAGATATTTCATCAATTTGAGACTTGTAATTTATTCTGATAAAATATAAATATAGATTTTTCAAATCAATTCAAATGAAAAAAAATCAACCAATATGATAATAAAATTTTAGAATAAGAAAAAATAACAAGAATGAAAATTCAATAGTAGCATGGAAAAAATAGGTTCTAATTAAATTAAGAAGTGTTTAGAAACTCCAAGTTGAATAAAAAAAGAAGTAAAAGGATATATCGATATAACATGCTTCGGCCTATGGAATACGTGCATTGGATAGAATCATCAAGGGTTTCACTATGAAATAATACATCAAAGTAAAAGGAACAAAAAATCAAAATCACAACAGAACACACCCAATAATTATTAGAAAACAGAAGAAACAAGACCTAGAAATTGAAGGAAAACAAAACAAACTGAACCCCCTTGTCAGGGTTCAGTCTTACCTCCTCCGTAAGTTTGATCTTCTAGTTTGAGACACCACAAGCTAGAATCGTCACCCATAACAGAATATAGCTAGAAACACTATCCAAGTTCAATCCGGGAATCCAGATGATCCACCACAGTCCAATAATTCCATTTTTATGGGATACCCTATGGGTTCAAGAACCATATCACACGCTCGACTCCTTCTCCAGAGTTCCATCACGCGATGTCAATCTGTGAGATTATTCTCAATGTCCAACCCTAGCACCAATGTCTGAGACCAACACACCCTATAATCATCATCCTCAGGGTTCAAGAACAAGAACCTACTATCTCTGTCACTGCCATGCTCCAAGTTCCTTCAACGAAGGCCTCTCTCTCATTCAAAACAAAAAAATATGAACCAAGAGAGATCCTCATGATCATGTTGTGGATTCTCTCCTCTATCCTCACACTTGGAATGGAGTATGGTAGGAATCTTCTCCCCTTCTACCTCTCTCCATTTTCTAAAATGATACAACCCTTGGTGTATCAAAGAAGACAGCTAAGAAAAAAGTGGAAAGAAGGGCATGGATCCAATGGGACATGTGGTTGGTAAAGTTCAAGTGGGGAGTTACCACTTTCCAACTGCGTAACAAACTTAACAAAAACGTATTAAAAAATAATTTTAATTAATAATAAAAAATGTGAAACAGAAATTAAAAATTCACCACCTTGGTAATTAAAATGCATAAACAAGTTTAATATGAAACAATAGAACACTATAAGATGTCCAATGCAAATAAAATTAAAAAAATCAGGGACAAATTCAAATTCAATAGAGAGATTTTAATAACATGAATAGTTATAAATAATATTCCCCTTTTTTATTTACTTAAATGTCTCATAATGAAATATGGTTATAAAAAACACATGCACTTATTTTATTTTATTATATCTTATTGGATTTAAAAGATCATTAATAATAATTATCATTGATAATATAGTTGTTAAACTGTGATTTTTTTATTAGAATAAATATAGGGTTTTCAAAAATCCTATTAACACATAAAAAGGAAGTGATGGCCTCAACCAGTAGGTTCATGCCCTATGAATCCCATTTATTGAATCTTATGAGGGAGATAGAATTTTTGGGATTTTACCTTGACTAATACCAAGATGAGATCTAAAAACTTAATCATGATCAAAACCATTTATGGGAGAAGTTTAAGATCATTGAGATCACAGCCCAAACCATGTTTACTGAACCACCCCATAAAAATTCACCCATCGTGCACCTTACTTTTAGGGAGTTTGATGGTGTATTAAAGGGATGTGTATCAAGACCCTAGAAATATTAATATTTACTTTTTTGTATAGAATAATGAATATAGTTTCATCCTATTATTTTTACTTTGTAAATGATTTTTATTTCGATTCAATAAAACACAAATAGTAAATTTGATTAATATTAAAATTCAATTAAGGAATTTAATTTGATGAATTAATGGATTTTTGAAATAAATATACTTTCATAAAGTATTATTATTAAATAATTTTTATTAAATATAAATGATCATATAATTTTTATAAAGTTAAATTTAATTTTTATAAGGGTTTGAAAAATGTTATTGTCAAAAAACCCAACATTTCTTAATAAATGTCGATTTTATTTTAAAAGTGAAAATTCAAATTTTAAAAAATTATTTAGATAAAATGAATATAATTTTTTCAATTAGAACATCAAAATTATCCAATGGTTAATTTTTCATAATTTTCTAAGATAGTCTAATTTTCGGGTAAAAATTAAATATCGTATAATTATACTTTTTGTTTTATGACATCATAATGACCCAAAAGTGATGTGATAATTACAATAAATGGGATCTAATACCAAATAATTTTTCCCTTTAAAAAAATTTAATTTAAATTTAATTTTATTTGTTTTTTAAAGCTGTTATGAATCTTCCAAAACCTATAATATTTTTTAAGGTTTTAAAATAATTTCTTTAAGAGTGTGACTCACCTCCACATAAATAAGAGAATTATTTTAATAATTTCATATCTTTACCTTTATAAAATAATGAAAAATACTCCCATTTGGATGAAACCATGGGAAAAACATTTGATGGTTTGTGGTTTTGGATATTTTATTATGTAGAGTCCAAAACTTAAATAATAAAGAAATATCCCTCTTTTCCTATATAAACCCACCCAAGATCCCATTTCAGATCACTGAAACTCCTTTATCAAAACCATACTCTTACCTTCACTCTATAGAGTCCTAAAAAGGCACTTCTAATCTCTCAAGAATCCCCTACCAAGATTTTTAAGTCACACACTCTAGTAAGGGACCTTCCTCTCCTACTTTCAATCCAAGCACCTTCTTTGGGATTTGTCTTCTTAATTGAAATTTTTTATAATGTAATTTATTTATAATAATCCCTTTAATAAAAAATTTATGTTATTTTAATAAATTTTCATTTATCCTCTCTCATTTTTACTATTAACTAAGTCATTACTATGCCAAAATTTCGTAAGGGGTTTTCCCCTCTACTTTTTATTCAAAAAATTCTTTTATGTTGTGATTATTAATTTTTATTTGTTCATATTGGGATATGTTCTAACATATCCCAAATAATTTTTCTACATTAAGAGATAATTATTTCACTCTCATTAAGCCTCACATGATCCTTTATGTACACCTGTTACCATGTCAAAATTTTGTATGGGATTTCTCTCTTCTCATTTCCATTCAAGAACTCTTTTTATGTTCTGTCTATTAAATTCCATTTGATTTTATTGGGATATGTTATTCAATATTCCAATTTATAAATTATGAGATCCCCCTTTTCACTCTAATTAATCCTCCCATGATCCTTTATGTACACCTGTTACCATTCTGAAATTTCATAAGGGATATTTTCCTCTCTCCTATTTATTCAAGTATCTTATATACCTTATATATTTTATATTCATTTCCTTATGATGATATATGTTATTAAATATCCCCCTTACTATCCAATTTATTTCCAAATTATTATAGGCCCCTTTTTCTCTCATCGATCCCTTTTATGAATTTTTAATTAATGTCATTATGCTTCTAAAATTTCACCGAGATTTTCCATGCCAAAACAACTGTGTAGTAAATACCATACCCATTTTTCTATCAAAGGTATTCACCTTTATGAACATATACTTACTAATTATGGAGTTTCATGTGTGTATTCCACATTCCTTAGTCATGTAATAAATTATGATTATGAATGAATCCATGTTGTATGATCTATGTGGCACACTTAAACATGAGAATGAAATGAATATGATGGGTGCATCCAGATAGCACTCCAATGCATTGGGTAATGTTTAGTATCATGATAAATCACATTGGGATATGGAGTGAAATTGATTACTTTATGGGAATTTTGACACCATGATATCTTGGAGGGTTTACCCTTGACCTATGTTCATGATTCAGTGTTTTAAGTTTTTGTCACATTTCACATGTTATGATTATCATGTCATATCATGACTTATCATTCACGATCCTTTTATTCATCATTGATATGCCTATTTTATAACATGTGTCACTTATTCCATGTTTATTATATTTTTGTTATTTATAGCTCAACCCTTTCTTATGTATGTCCTCAGGTTATCCAATGCAGTTTTATGTTTTAAGGAGTAATTTGAGCATGTTAAAGCTGTTTTAAATAAAGATTTTGTATTCTATATTTTATGTTGTTATGTAAGGTTACTAATTCCCAAAGAAACTAGAATTATTCATCATTTAGGATGTATTAAGTGTATTCTTATGTAATAAATCAATTATTAATGTGAAATAAAGAGCAGGGCTATTATAGAGATCAAATTTGAAGTCATTATCAACCAGGAAAACCATTTCAATAAGCGGGAAATAAAGATAAACTTCCAAAAGAAATCTAGATAGTGACCATACCTCACAATATCATTTTCCTTATCAAATTTTATTGGGATACCAATGGATGAGAAAATATCCCATAATATCTTATGGTGCTAAAAAACAGTCCAACCCTTGATTCATATCCAAATCTGAGTGCTTGAATTCCAAACCCTGGATGGATTGAACCAAGGATCTCATTACTGTAGCCTCAATGTCCCTATATTAAGGGAAATTAAACCAAAACTCCAAACCATTAGTTTCAAATTAAGATATGTAAAAATGAGATGAAAACAACCCATACTAATTGAAATAATTATCTAGTCACTAAAACCCCAGATTTATCAAAGACAATTCCTCAAATCCTCCAGCTTTCAAGCATTTCACTTACATAGTAGAGATATTCACCCAATGATTTAGTTATTACAGTCTTTCAGCTGGTCCTGGAAAAATTTGGTGTTGGCGTTGATGAATGAAATAACCCCATTCTTGGTAATTTTATTCTATGGATCTGCATCATCAACCCATGAATCAGTAGAAATCCTAAAATTAGAAGATTTTGGTCCATTGGAAGTCAGATCACTTCTCAATAAATTTGGATTATTGTTCAAGTCAAGAACCCTAGATTTGTGAGTCAATCATCTACCATGAGCCGACACCACTTGAATGGGGGTTTGAAACATGACTGCCACTACAACTTCATCCCTCTTCTAAGGACCGATGAATACCTCACAAGGATCAAAGAAGCAGTTTAAATGAAATCCCATCGATTTCTAGATCTAAACACCATGGAGAACTAGAGAGGAACATGCTCATAGCTCCTACATCACACCCATAAGCATATATACCAACTGTTTGTGGACACACTGAAGCAAATCCTGGAGAAGAGGTGTGATGGCACCGAGAGGTAGATCCGGGGGGAGAAAACTGGTAGTGCGTCAAAGCTATATATATATATATATATATATATATTAAATATATTCTTAAATATATTTTAAATGTATATATAAATATATTTTAATAATTATTTAATTATAAATATATTTATATTTATACAATTATAAATATTTATTTATAGAGATAGATTTATAATAATATTTATTATTTATATACATATTTATATAAATCAATTCATATATATAAATATATATTTATAATTATATATATATATATATAATTATGTATATTTATATTTATATTTATGTATTTATTTATAATTATATTTATTTATAATTGTAAAAATATATTTTTATAAATAAATTTATATTTATAAATATTTATTTATAATTTATTATATATTTAAAAAATATTTATAAATATAAATATTTATAACTATATAAATATATATTTATAAATATATATTTATAATTATTTAATTATAAATATTTTTATAAATGTAATTATAAATAATTTCATCTTTATTAATATATATTTATATATTTATATATATTTATAAATATATATATATATAACAAAATTAAAATCAAAATTATTAAATGTTTAAATGTATATTAAATTATATAAATATAAATATATTTTAAATGTATATATAAATATATTTTAATAATTATATAATTATAAATACTTCCTTTATTCCTTGGATTGTTCTTCCAAAGGGATACCCTATCGATTAGAGGACCTGGTAAGTCATGTTTCATCAAATTGGGGATTTACTAACTAGAGATGCATCTCGGTTGGTTGAGGGCTTTTTCACTGCTTGTTCCCTTATGGGGAATTACGATAGAAGACATGGTGCCATAGGTCTCTATACCTGAAGTCGGTTTCCCTTAAAATTCATGAATGGACACTGGGATTTTATCCCTTCTCTGTGAAAAATGTCTTTACATAGGTGCAAATCAAGATTTATGTAATGTCTTGGGTCTTATGGAACCCAAAGATACTGCATGATATAGATACTGTAGTTGGAGTCCCCATTCAAATGGATAGGGAAACTAAATTGGTTAGGTATGGGAATTTTTCTAGTATATTTGTTGAAATTTATCTTAGTTGTACTTTTATTTGATAAGGTTATTTTTTCTACTCATACAAATGATATTATTCTAAAAATTGAGAATGATAAAATGCCACTATTTTTTGTAACATATAACATTGTTGGGTATTCCAAAGAGAAATTTTCAAAATCTCTAAAATGTGAATCCTACTCCTTGAGAGGGAACTTTCAGAAAGACTGTAAAAGGAAGAACAAAGAAGATGATACCACAATGAATGAACAAGTTCATCCTAGTGTTCCGATGGGGAATGCTTCACAAGGTAGTGGAAGTTTTGGAATTACTGATAAGCTTGTTAATGACTTTAAAGAGGTCCAATGATAGACCTCCTCTTCTATGGAAAGGGACTCTACTCATAATAACCTTCATTTGATGAAATATATTTCTACTGGAGGTTCAGGTTTCTAGAATAGTATTGAGGGGATTTAAATAGACATGGGGCAGATCCATGTTTGCAAAAACATAGCCACTAAGTTCACCGCTAGACCAACTGGCCTTGAAGGTGTTAAGGGGATAGTTTCGGCTTAACACGAGACCCAAAGATATCATGGTTTGATATTGTTATTGATGAGAAGTTTTAGGTGCATACAGAACATGTTAAATTCTCCTTTAAAGAGGCTCTTTGTAAGAGCACTGGATTTGTATTGGAGAATGAGGCTTTCTCAGTACAGTATGAATGCGAGGTTGTTGTTCAATAGAAAGTTGATCATGACATGCACAAAGAATTACTTATTATTATTATTATTGGCCTCCTTTTTTCAATTATCAAAAATCATGTTTTTTATTATATTAATGAGTTTTATGTTTTCTGTTAGCATTTTATAACATTAGGCAGATTGGAAAGAAAATTTTCTAAGTATGAGAAAGACTCGTCATTGAAGTTGTGTCACCACCAAGGATTATTCTCTATTAAGACATCTCACTACCAGTAATGTCGCATCGCTAGCCTATAAATTTGTATAAGTGTTGGAAACACTCACTATCGACTATGTCTTGCTATTATAATGAAATTTTGGTAAAGTATGAAATATATCACTATTAGAGGATGACTCATTGTTGGATCATAAATTTGAAAAGATGTTGAACTCACCTACCATCATAGTAGAGTCACCGCCAAAATTTAAATTTTATTAATTATTAGAAATACCTACCTCTAGACCTGAGTCACCATTGAACCTGACTCACCACTAGAATCAATCACTACTAGACCCGTCTCACAGTCCTAAAGACTCACTACCACTATTCTATTTATTTTTAATTTAATATTTCTAATGACTAGTTTATTAAATTTAATGTCAAAACTTATTTTACTATTTTTTCTTAATTTTCTTATAGAGATGAATTAAATAACATGACTGTTCTAAATACAAGGTTTATATCTAGATAATTACTCTTTAAACAGATACTCCTGCTTTTAAAATAAGTAGCATAATCCCTCATGCAAATAGAGATGTGTGAAGTACTGAATATAGACAATAAAATACACATGTACATAAAGATATTTGTTTGCACCTAAAAAGTGGGTTGTGAACATTTTGAAGAATATGAAGAACGCCATTTTTTTAGTGCATATACATTGTTTTGTGAATTCACATCTTTATAAAATAGTGGAGCTTACATAATAAATAGTTTACAATGCTCTTGTCTATAAAACATTTCATAAAGTTGACTTGAGTTGTATTTTATATTACACTCAAAGATTCACGAGCTACATAGCTTATCAGACAGAGAAAATGAAACATTTTCTACACCCTTACTTATTCTATTTGTTTATTTTTATTTACATTATGTGTAGAGTGTGTACCTTATTTTATACACATACATTTTCTCCTAATTTAAACAGGAATATACATAGATATATTTTCACATACCTTTTTACTCTTGTTTCCCACAATTACTATAGAAGAGTTCCCTATGTGATAGGTTATCTTTTTTACTCCCACGATTACTATGGAAGAGTTCTCTATGTGGCTTACAAAAATTTAATATTGTATACCCAATCAATATTGTGGATAAAATTTTATTTTATATAAACTTCTTGGTAGTAGGTAATTTTCAAGTGGAGATGATTAAGTATAGGCTTGAACCTAAACCTCTTCTATTCATTTTTCATTGTGTGTTTCATTTGTTTTCTTTTATTTCTAAGATTTAAAAACTAAATCTGTTTTAATTTGTAAAAAAATACTCTGATAGTTAGTCTTAATTAGTGTTTATATAATTTTTGGTTTAGTAAATTGATTTAAAAAGTTAAAGTGGTTTTTGAAATTGTTTCAACTCAGAATTAATAAATATTTAGAGAAGTTTGTTAAAAGATAAAATCTTAATTTGATCTTTTATTTTGGATAACTGAGATATTTTAAGTTAATTGGGGGATTTTATTTAAACCTATTTTTGACATAAATTTTATTGGTCACTCAATTCACCCCCCCCCCCCCCAAGTTACTCAATTGAACAAACATTTGGTATCAGAGCAATTTCAAGTTCTTTTCAAAATACTTTTTCAACTTTTATTTTAGTTTTATTTTAAAGATCATAAAATTATATCATTTCAGAATTTATTTCTTTAAATGGATAATAGAGAAGAATTTTCTGCTACTAACAGACCTACTTTATTTAATGTTATCAATTATGCTCAATGGAAGATAAAGATGAGAATGTATATAGAAAGTATGGGTTTTTAAATTTGGTATACTATTGAGGATAATTATGAATTTCCTAATACTACTAGGAATTCTTGGAATAATGACAATAATCTTGCTTATAATAATTATTATAAAGCTATGAATTCCCTTTATTATACCCTAATAGATGAAGAGTTCAATAGAATGTCTTCTTGTAAAACTACCTTTGAAATTTAGGACACTTTACTAGTTTCACATAAAGGAACAAAAAATGTTAAAGAAATGGTATTAAATACTTATACAATCAAATATGATTATTTCAACATGAAACCTAATGAGTTAATTTATGACATGTATCTCAGGTTCAATGAAATTATAGACACCATGAGATCTCTGTGGAATCTAGTGTCTGACAAGGATCAAATTATGTGACCACTTAGATGCCTTCTTGAAATATGGAGAGGGATATCAATGTCAATTAGAGAATCATGTGACATCATAAAACTACCAATTAAGAAACTAATTGAAAAATTTATGTTGTATGAGTAAGATCTTAAATTCAATCGAGAATATAATGATGAACCCAAAATAAAATCAGTTTCTTTCAATCCTACTACATCTAGAAAAAAAGTAAATGATACAAGATGAGAGTTCCAGTGATGATGAGTCACCACCATACAGTAATGAATAAATGGCCCATATGTCTAGGAGCTTTAAGAAGTTCTATAGTGAGCAGAAATTTTTCATAAATCTTAGTTATAAAGGAAAGTATGGCAGCAAAGGAAACTATAAAAAGGATTGGAAGAAAGATGAAAACTAAAATGAGATAACTTGTTATGAATGAAAACGCAAAGAAAATATTAAGGAAAAATGTCCAAAATTAAAATACAAAAAGAAATATGAGGAAAAGGACAGAAAATTCAAGAAATTCATGAAAGAAACATGGAGTGCCTATGAGGACAGATCTAGTGACTTAGACTCTACTCCTATATAGAATTCTAATCGAGTCAACATGTGCTTCATGAATAATGTCTCAAAGGTACATATGTATCATCTATGCTTAATTCTGATCATTGTGAAAGTGAACAAAATAAAGATGATATGTCTCAAGAATAAATGTTTTAATATTGAAAAATTATCAAGTACACTTTTAATAAACATAAGTATAAATATAAATTTTTGAAGAAACAGTATGTTCTTTCTGAAATTATTAAAACTGATCTTACTATTGAAAAAGAAAAAATGATCAATTGTTAAAGGGTAATACTGAACATAAATTGTCTAATGAATAACTAAATAAATATTTGGAAAGATTTTCTAATGGTGGAGAAACTCAAACTCAAATATTAGGTAAACAAATTACTCAAAAATATGTTACAGGTCTAGGATACCAACCTGTACAGAGAAGAATAGTTAAGAACACATTATACCTAAATCTAAATCTGAAATCTCTAATGCCAATTATTATTCTAGAGAACCTAAAAAAATTATCTTAAGAATTTTACTATCTGGTTATAAGATACCTATGTAGTTGGGGGCTTACCTAAGTGGTAAATTCTCCCTATAATCCTATATCAGACCCGGGTTCAAATCTGGGTGGGAGCGAATTTCTGTAGGTAGGTGGTGATGCAAGCATGATACATGATGTATCCAGGTGGTGATGCGGGCATGATGTAGTCCCAGTGACATAGGTAGTATGATTCAGGCATGTCACTACATTGGGACTTTGGTCTATGTAATGGGCTTCATTCCCACTTGGCCTTCGATCTATGTATTGAATAAATAAGTCTTGATGGTTGTCTATCCCTTGGGAGGCTATGGCATGCCTTTCTGGCCTATGTGTGTGGTGTGTGTATGTGTGTTTAATTTAATGTTTCCACTAAACACCTAATATATATAAGATACCTATTAAACAAATTTGGGTTCCTAAATCCCCGATTACTAACACGTTTGGACCCAATAAAATTTGGGAACCAAAATCATTTCTTCTATAAATTTTGTTTTGTAAGAAAGGTACTTAAAGACCTCCTATAAAATTCTATAGTACTTGGACAGTATATGTTCAAGGTATATGAAAGAAGAATATTCATGTTTCAAGAACCTCATAAAGGTTTATGGTGGTCATGTCACCTTTGGTGATAATGCTAAAGTAAAGATCATTATCCTTGGCCAAATTGGTAACACCATTTCAGTTTTAATTTCTAATGTACTTTTTTTATGTTTTGAAATATAATTTTATTAGCATATTGAAATTATGTGATGATGTATTTCAAGTTAAATTTGATAAAAATACATGTAATGTTTTTTATTCTAAAAATTCTTTAGCTTTTACTAATTTAAGGAATGATAATGTTTATGTTGTTGATATTAATTTATTGATTTCTCAAAATGTTTTCTTATTTATTTCCTTCCAAAAAGAATCTTGGATTTGGCATAGGATATTGGGCCACTGTAATACTCACTCACATAGGAATCTTAATAGTAGAGGGTTAGTCAAGGATCAACCCAAACCTGACTTCTCAAACAAAAAAGTCTGTAACCCCTGTCATAAAGGGATACAACATAAGTATTATTTTAAATTAAATAAATAAGTTTCAACTTCTCAACCTCTCGAGTTGGTTCATATGGATTTATTTAGACCATCCAGAGTCACTAGTCTAAATGGGAATCACTTTTTTGTACTAGTAGATGAAATTTCTATGTATTCCTGGGTATTATTTCTATCTCACAAAAATAAATATTTTTTTTATTTTACCAAGTATGTTAAGTCTTTAGAAAACTTAAGTGGACTTAGAATTGAGACCCTAAGAAGTGACCATGTACATGAGTTTGAAAATCCATATTTTGAATCTTTTTTCTCAAAAAATGGTTATAGTCATAACTTCTTTGGTCCTAGGACCCCTCAGTAGAATGGAGCTATAGAAATATGGAATAGAACACTTAAAAAATATCCCAGACTATGATTAATGAATATGAATCACCTATATAATTTTGGTAAGAATATGTGAATATATCCTGTTATATAATTAATATTGTTTTAATTAGACATATCTTTAAGAAGACCCCTTAAGAGATTTGGAATAGTGGGAATTATATGTTTAATTACTTAAGAGTTTTTGTTTGTAAAGTCTTTATTCTTAACACTAAGGATATTCTTAACAAATTTTCCTCTAAAAGTAATGAAGGAATTTTCCTGGGTTATTCAACCTCTAGAAAATACTAGAGTTTTTAATAAGAGGACCAAGGTTTTTTAAGAGTTTGTTCATGCCAAATTTTATGAGACATATCAACATGAGCCTAAGAACCCTTTAGAGAATCTTGAGGATGATTTATCCAATTTGAACATAAATTCAAAACCTTATGATTCTATTATAAATTATTCATAAAAATAATTTTATTCTGAGGAACATCAAGAGCCTTAACTTGAACCCGTGGAGAGCCCTAAGGTGACCAGAACTTCTTTTTCTAGAGCTTTCAGGACCCTTAAGTACCACCCCATATATGTTGTAGTTGGAGACCTAGATTGAGGTACAGATATAACTAATCTAAGAAATCATGTAGAATATCAAACATTATTGTCAAATCTTGAACCTAATAACATCAATTATGCCATTAATGATTAATTATAGGTAATGTAAATACAAGAATAACTAAATAAATTTGAAAGAAACAAAGTATGAGAAATTATTGATAGACCCAAAGACACCTTGACTATAGGAACTAAATGGGTGTTTAGAAACAAGTTTGATGAATTATGCGTTATAGTAAGAAATAAGGCTAGACTTTTTTCACAAGGATATAGTCAAAAAGAAGGAATAGACCATGAAGATACCTTTTCACCTATAGCCACACTTGCATCCATTAGAATACTTTTTTCTTATGCAGCACGTCAAGATTTCAAACTTTATCAAATAGATGTCAAGAGTGCATTCTCAAATGGGTATATAGTTGAGGATGCTTTATTGAACTAATCTCTAGATTTAAAAATTCCCATTTTCCAAATAGTTTTTTCAAATTATCAAAAGATTTATATGGCTTGAAACAATTTCCTAGAGCTTGGTATGATAGGATCAGCTCTTTTTTAATTTCAAAAGAATTTTTAAAAGATATATATGATCCTAACCTTTTTATAAAATGAATTTCAAAAAAAAATTAGCTATAAAAATTTATGTCGAATATATTATTTTTTGATCTTAAAATAAATTCTCTATGTACTGATTTTTCAAAGATGATGTAAAATGAGTTTGAAATGAGTTTGATGGGTGAAATAAAATTATTTCTTAGTTTTCATATTTTTAAAAATAAATAAGAAATTATTTTAAATCAGATTAAATATAATAAGGAACATTTAAAATGTTTTAACTTGGATAGAACTAAGAGTAGTGATACTCATATGAGTGCCACCTATAAGTTAGATCTTGATGAAGCTGGGAAACCAGTGGATCAAACCAGTTACAGAGGTATGATTGGAAGTATTCTCTACCTAACTTCATGTCAACCTGATATTATGTTTAGTGTGTGTATGTGTGCTTGTTTTCAAGAAAACCCAAAAGAGTCTCACATACATGTTGCAAAAATAATTTTCAAATACCTTAAATATACTACCAATTTAGGATTTTCTTTTACCCAAGAGGATAAGCATTTAACTTGGTTAGTTATTATAATGCTAATTTTTCTAGATATAAGTTATATAGAAAAAGAACCTCTAGAACATGTCTCCTTTTAGACAAGTCACTAGTATCTTGGTGTAGTAAGAAATATAATCTAGTTATGTTGTCAACTGCTGAAGATGAATACATAAATGTGAGTAGCTGTTGTGCACAAATGTTTTGGATGAAACACACTTTACTAGACTATGGATATTAATTCTAGCATGTCGCTATAAATTGTGATAATAGAAGTGTTATAAACATTTATAAGAATCTTTTTTCTCATTCTAGAACCAAACATATTGATGTAAGATATCAATTTTTGAGATATAATTTTCAAAATGGTGATATAACTCTTGAATACATTGGTACTGAACATTATCTTACTGATATATTCACTAAGCCTTTGAATTCTAAGAGAATGAACTACATCAAAAATGAGTTAGGTATGATTAATTTATATTGAGCTTAATTTTTATTATTTCTCACTATTTTGATTTCTCACCATTTTTATTTCTCACTGTTGTGATTTATCACCATTGTAACTTCACACCATTGTAAATTTACACCGTTGGTTTTTCTCACTATTGAAAATCTCATGCCTTTCTAAATTTTTTCATTGTATACATTTTAAGTCATAGTTTTTATTTTATTTCTACAAATTATTTATTTATTTGATTTTTAATTCATTATTCAATTTAAATTTTATCCTATGTTTTGATTTTGATTTTAAAAATACCTAAAAACCCAAATGATATAAATGATATTTTTTTCTATTTTAAATTCACAATCCCTCATACTTTTTCCCTTGAAATCTATCACGACCCTTTCTCTCCCATTTGTTGACCTTATTTCTCCTTCGCCCAAACCTATAGAGATGATCTCCGTGGTCAGAATGAAGCATACTTATAAATATTATTTTAATGAGTCACATCCTGTAAAGAATAATAAAGGTTATTCTAGTTGTTCAACTACATTGAAGCCTATAAATCCAAAGCATATTAATAATTTTGTTGTACCCAAAAAGGAATTTCAAGAAAATTGGTTTCTATATAGTAAATATTTGGTGTTGGAGGTGTTGAAAAACTAAGGATGTATGGAATGGTTCTCTTCTAATGAGATACCTTTTTATCCTAGGTTGTTTCATGAGTTCTATTAATTTTTTGAGTCTTGTTTTGAAGAAAATGATGATTGGATAAGGAAAAGGATTAATGGCAGAAAATTTTTGTTTTCCAAAAAATAGTGGGATGGTTTTCTAATGGTTACTAATGAAGGTGTTTCTAATGTTTATCAAGGTACTATCTTAGATTCTAGTGAGAATTTTGTGTATAAAGAATGTTTGGATAATTTAATAGAAGATGGAGTTTTGAGAAGACCAGTTAGTTTAGAACTTGATGGTGCATGCAAGTTTATTTTAAAGTTCATGCAACATATTCTCTTCCTGATAAAGGGTGATTTTTCTACCATGAGATATAAAAATTTCTAATTATTCCATGAGATATCAAAATGTCTACCTATTTTGTTTTATGAAAAGATGTGATAAGATAAACCTGTATAGATACCTTATGTTTTACATGTTGGAAATGACCAATCCCTCTTCTAGATCTAACTCTCTAATCTACCTAGAGTTTATTTTGGATATGCTAGAAAAAACAGCTTTAGTTTCTCAAGGTGAAGAGTCTATTGTAGACTATGGTAGGGATTGTTTATAGAAGGATGAAAATCAGTTGGAATCCTTGGAAAAATAAATGGGTGGATAATAGTGAGAAGTTTTATGATGAGTTAAATCCTATATACCATCCTTCAATACTGAAAGATGTTGTGGAATTTGGTTTGGAACTAGTTGAGGTTGTTGAATATTCTGATAAAGATTAAGAAGAAGTTACTACCTCTAGAGATGATGAGAAGCAAGATTTTTTATTAAGGAAGTTATCTGGACTTGTCTAAAGGTCCTCATACTATCACCTTCAGTGCTCCTAGTCCTCCTAGGACACTCCCTATTAGAGAGAATATTTTAAAATAATGAAGTGGTGAATAAGAGATAGAGGTATCTGGTGATGAGTAATTTAAAATTAATTCCAAATATTTTAAGGAGAATGGAAATGAAGATGCAGAAGAATAATATGATCATGAAAATAGAGGAGATGATGGAGATGGTGATGGAGATGATAATAGAGATGATGATAATGGAGGATCTGACTCTAATGGATCTAATTATAGGATTAGATCTAAGGATGTTGAAAAACCTTAGGCTCTAGTTCCTTCTCCTGGAGGTTCTATTACTAGATCAGAATAAAGACCAGGTTTTTTTGATGAAGTAGACCTAACTGCTAGATAAGAGAAAGATGCATCAGTTAACGGGGATAAATCCCTAAGTCTTTAAAGTCATCTATTTGATCATACTATTGGTGATGATCTTAGTAAGCCTTCAGATGCTGTTGAGCAGTCAGTGGAAGATAATATGAAGTTTTATGTTGTAGTTGGGCAATTGGTTGCCAAGAAAATGTATGTTGACCTCTATGATAATGAGAAACCAATATAAAATAAAAAATCTATTGAGGTCCCTATTGTTCCTACTAGATTTATGTCTACAAATCCAAAGACTTCAATGGTTTAGTTTCTTGTTAAGCCTTCAGAAATTTGGATAGACCCTATGTTGGAAGAATGGAGAAAGTTTTTTGGTATTCCACAAAAGAATGGTGGACATAATCTTAGAGAAGAAAGGGATCTTGAGGGATCATTGGTGAATCATATTGATGTTTCATGTTAGTTAGAGATGTTTGTTTATGATTTACCTTCAAGGTTAGAACCTATTTCACCTATACCTACTCATGTTCCATAAGTTCCAGTGGATGTAGTCACCATAGGTGACTTGAAATCTTTTAAAGAAAAGTTAATTTCTAATTTCAATGTGATTTTGAAGAATCAAGCACCATTTGTCTCAAAGTTAAGTGAAAAGGATGAAAGGTATTTGTTTGATATGGTGAAACATCAGATTCAAAAAAAGATGATGCACCAAATTCTGGAAGTAAATATTGAGAATAGAATACTTGCTAGTGAACTAGAGTCTATGAGAGAGGTATTAAAAGGGATTAAGTCATCCTTTACAGCCATTATAGATGCTTTGTTTGAGAAAGTGGAAAATATTTCATTTATGGATTCTAGTTCTAGTGCTCATCCTATTTTTTTATGTTGAGATGCTCAGGTAAGTTGTAAGGGAATACGTAAGAGCTGCTTTTAGTGTTTTTCTTGACCAACCTTATGATAATTTAAGAAAAATCATATTTAATAGTGATCATGTACTCATGTTGGTTAAAGATTATGAAAAAGACATGAATTATGATAAAGATACCATTACCAAAGCTATAATATATTTTTTCTATAAAATTTTTACCAATAAAGAGATGAATTATCATTTTAAGTTTCTGGCATAGAATATGATAATGCCTCCAATCAGTCAATCCTTAAAATAGAAATTAAACCATTTGGATGTTATGACTCTATTGCTTCATCAATTTATGGAAGAGAATAAATATTTCTTCAATGCAACGGAAAGTGGTGGTTATATAATCATGGACTTCATAAATCTCATGAAGTAGTTTTTGCATGTTTATGGAACTATTGTTGTGGCCCATGAGGTTATACCAGTGATATCCCATTTGACCCCTCCATCCACTGATCTAGATTACTTCTGATTTGGTGTGACCATAAATCCTCATGCTTCTTTATCGGTCTGTTTTCAGCCCTTTTCTCTCTCTCTCTTAGAGAGGCGGTGCATAACCTCAGACCAATCATCATTAGAGAGCCCCGTAATCTGATTTTTGTTCCTATAGTTATTCCTCCTATACCCTCAACCTCAGTTACTATAACCACAGCCCTAGAAAAGTATAAGTTAAAAGATCATTTGGTTCATTCCACCTAGCCTGAGTAGTGTTGATCATTATCATTTTTTCTTTGATGGTACTGTTTTTATGGGATGTTTTTTTGTAACTTTTTTTTACATCATTTTGATTGTACCTTTGGTTTCTTTTCAATGAAAACTCTCTAGTTGTTCTTATTCTATTATTTTCATTATCTATTTTATCCTTTACTTTTTGATAATCTCAAAAGAGGGATAAGGTTTCTAGAATTTATTCTTCTTTGACTATCCTTTACTTTGGTTGATGATTCTATGGTTTATAAAATTCCATGATTTTTAATCATCAAAAAGGGGGAGATTGTTGAAATTCTTGTTTTAATGATCACAAAATCATGTTTCTTATAATATTAATAAGTTTTTTGTTTTTTGTTATAATTTTATAACATTAGTTAGATTGGAAAGAAAATTGGATAAGTATGAGAAAGACTCACCATTGAGGTTGATTCACTACCAAGGATGAATCGCCATTGAGATGTCTCACCGCCAGAAATGTCTCACCACCAGGCATATAAATTTTTCTAAGTGTTGGAAACACTCACCGTCAGCTATGTATGACCATCAGAATGAAATTTTGGTAAAGTATAGAATGTATCACTACTATAGGATGACACCACATTAGATCATAAATTTTAAAAAGTGTTGAACACACCTACCATTAGAGTGGATTCATCGGAAGAATGGAAATTTAGATAAGTATCAGAAAGACCTACCACCAAACCTAAGTCATCATTGAACCTGAATCACTACCAAACTCAGTCACCACCAGCCTGAGTCACCTCCAGACCAAGACACCACCAGTCCCCACTCATAATTCAAAATACTCGCCACTACTATTCTGTTTATTTTGAATTTAATATTTCTAACAGCTAGTTTATTGAATTTAATCCTGGAACTTATTTTATTGTCTGTTATTAATTATCTTGAAGATATGCATTAAAGAACATATCAGATCTTAGTACATGTGTATATCCTAATGATTATTCTTAAAATGGATACGCCTACTGTTAAAAGAAGTATTAGACTCCCTCATGTGAATAGATATACATGAAGCGCTGAATAGAGACAAGAAAATACATGTGTACACAAATAGGTATTCATGAACATACGAAGTGGGTTGTCAACATGTTGAAGAATCTGAAGAACATAATTTTTTAGTGCATATAAATTGATTTCTACCTTCACATATCTGTGAAAGAGTGGATCTTATAGAACAAAGATTTTATGACACTTTATTATACATCACATTTTAGAAAGACGACTCAAGATGTATTTAAGATTACATTCAAAGAGTCACAAGTTATAGATCTTATCAGATAGAGAAAAAAAACATTTTCTACAACGTTACTTGCTCTATTTTTTTCATTTATATTATCACCAATGTGTGTACTTTTTTTTATACGCACACATTTTCTCCTACATTAAACTAGAAAATACATAGATATCTTTTCACATACCTTTTTAATCTTATTTCCCACAATTACTGTGGAAGAGGTCCATGTGTGGCTTGTTATCTTTTATACTCCCATGATTACTGTGGAAGAGGTCCATATGTATCCTGGACAGTTGATTTATTATTTTATATATGATCTAGGTTTTGGATTAAATTTTATTTTATATAAACTACTTGGAAGTAGTTATTACTAAGTGGAGAGGATTAAGTCTTGTCTTAAGACTGAACCTATTGTATTCATTTTCCTCTATGTGTTTCATTTGTTTTTTTTTTTGTTTCTAAGATTTAAAACTGAATGTGTTTTAATTTGTAAAAAAAACTAATACTTTGATAGTTATTCTTAGTTAGTTTTTATATAAATTTTGGTTTATTAAATTGATTTCAAAAGTTAAATTGGTTTTCGAAATTTTTTTAACTGAAAATTAATCAATCTTTTGAGAAGTATGTTAAAAGATAAAATCTTATATTGATCTTCTATTTTGGATAACTGATCTATTTTAAATTAATTGGGGGATTTTACTGAAACCTATTTTCTACAAAAAAATTATTAGATACTCAATTCACCCCCCCCCCCTCTTGAGTTACTCACTTGGACCAAAAAAACTATCAAAAAGAAAGGGAAAGATAAAATGATGGGTGAAGAGAGATTTCAATTAGTAATTCCTAGAAGACCCAGTACTTCTTCACTTGTGTATAGGAAAGTTATAAATGTGAAATTTTATGTACATGAACAAGAGAAGGTGCTCAAGACTGAATATTTTCAGGTAGTGATGGTTGGGAACTACACTGTGAAAAAGGATGATGAAGCTGGTTCACCAAAAGAGAAGGAAACAACCCATGGAGGTGTCAATTCCCCATCGGACCTTGGACTTGGTAAAAATATACTCATTTTCTTGATATATTAAATTGATCTAATAGCAAGGGGGTGTTTTGGAAAGAATTTAGTAATTTTTATAGAACTCTTTGTGATGAAGGTCCATACATTGAGCCTCATGATAAGGAAGATGGATCATCAATTATAGATGATTGGACTCACATTTGGAAGCCTCCAATGTAGTGGAAAAGACCCAAGGAGTTGGGTTGGATCATGAGGAAGGGGCGGTAGAAAAAAAATGTGCCTTTTGATGGATATTTTGTATTTTGGTGGTGATGTTTGTGCCACTTACTTCACTGCTACCCCTGTCCTCCTTATTTGTGTACTTTTTTTTGTATATAATAATTTTTTGGGACCATGGGTGTTAATACATGGTCTACACCATTCCTAATATTTATTTGTAATTATATTTATTAAAATTTTATGTATTTTTTAAAATAAATAAATTTATATATAATTATAAATCACTAAAAAATGAATTATACCAACAGAAATCCAACAAAATACAATATATTAGTTGAAAAAAAACAATGATTCCAAAAAATATTAAGTTTTTCTTATATTAAATTCAAGTACCAACATTTATATTTACCAAAAAATATTTTTTTTATTAATTTTTTAATACCAACATATATATTACCGACAATTAAATCTTACACTTTATCATATTTACACGAACAATTTTTTTTACTAACAAATAAAATTGTTATTAATAATTATTATTGCAAACAATTTTTTTCAACATATAAACATGTTTCAATTATTTATTCACTAAAAATAAATCATTTAAAAAAATGTGTTACTACCAATTAGGTGTTTATTAAAAAAATATGTTGATATTAAAAAAATATAATTGATTACAAGACAAAACTTTAATTTAATCGCTAAAAATTATGTATAAATTAACAAAAAGATCTTAATATATATTTATAATAGATTGAAAATTTCATTTAAGGTATATTCTACTTGAAACAAATTAAAATTATATCTTAGATATATTTTACCTGGTGGGTTTTAAAAAACATCAACAAAAGTTAAAATGAAAAATAAAATAAAAATAATGATCAATCCTTCAAAAGGGGGAAAACATAATCCCCCTAATTCATGTTTTCCCTATGTGGTCATTCCTCCCCTCTTCCCGCTTCCTCGTTAGGAGAGTCTCCACACTGGAAACCTCTACCGGCACCCGTTGTGCTCACATGCTCAGTTTTTCACTATTTCCTGCATTGACACCCACACCCTCAATTCTCCACTACTTCCTATACCACTCCATACACTGATGTTTGAAGTAATTTTTCCTATTTCAACTCTTAAGTCGAGTTATTGGGAAGAGAATGGACATAAACCCATTTATCATTCAACAGGTCCATGTTTGAGCCTGTAAGTATTTATTTATTCTCTTCTAGGCACTTTAACTCGTGGGAATCTAATGTTTGAATTGATTTCTAGTTAGGGTTTCTTTGAAATTAAGATTAAATGATTTTTACTATTTTTTTTTGTTTAAATTTTTTTATGATTTTAGTATGCTAATTTCATACTCCATTTTTTTGATAATTTTATCACCTCTACCTGTTTGGATTGTCTTTGACATAGGTATTCCATTTCAAACCCTTGATGACATCAATGTATGTCTCAAAAAAAAATAATCTACCTTATTATTATTATACACATTATATAAATCCAATGATGAGGATTTTCTAATGGTTCTCATCAAATTGAAATACTTGACCACTACTACATGGGTTTATCCATCTATATTGAATATACTCTTTATTCTCTCAAGTGTCATGATTTGGATGGAAGGTTGGTTGAGTTTTAGATATGATCTTTCCATATGTTTATAAAAATAATTTTTAATATGATTTTTGTGTTTTTTTCCTTATCTCTACATTCTATCAAGTGTTGAATATTTTTCTGAATTATTGATGTTGAGTAACAAACTTTACAAGTTAAATATTATTATAGAAATTATTAATCATATATTAATCCTTTCAAAATTATATTGAAGGGAATGAATAAAAAATAGTGATTCCCTACAATTACCTTGTTTTTTAGATATTCTTTCCCAGCAGAGATCCTTGTGGATTTGAAAAGAGTTCATCAATTGGGGTACTCTTTTATGCTAGCTCTATTATGTACTTGTTCTTAACAAATGAGTTGTTTTTTATGACCTGATTTGGTCCTTGTGAGAATACTTAACATGCCTAAAAGTTACAACCACCCAATAATGATTTATGATTCAAAAAAAATTGAAAATCTTTACATGGAATCATTTTTTCAAAAGAAAATTAAAATTGTATCCTTTATGTTTCCCGAACGCTTGAAAGTCACTATTCTTAATTAGTATGTACTAAGATGTACTGAAGAGTGTCATAAGATGGTGATGTTGGTTTAAATTTTAATAACTAATTGTTTAAATTTTTGTTCTACTTAAAAAATTGATTTAGTGTTTCTCTTTTATCTGGGTTAACCAGTCTAGTATTTTTCATACTCACTACACAGTGGCATCCATGTTATTACAAAAACAATATGTTTTTTCACACAAACATAAGAGACGGTTTTATTTTTAACTGTATCTAAATGCACATGTAATAACACTTTGACCTTATATTTGTGTCAAGGTAGAAATATCATTATTTCCAGATGACAAACTATTGGACTCATACATTAGTCACAACTTATATTTTTGTAACATCAATGTTAACCATTATATGTGTAATTGGAACACTTAAAATGATAATGTCTAAAACATTGTTTCTAAATCCATATGCTATTTCAATGTTATATAATAGGAGATATTTAATTTATCCTATGAAGTCCTAACTACATCACATAAACTTAAATTTGGAATAATGAATGGAAGTCATGGAATGTTGATGGTAGTTCAATCCTTTCTACTAAACCACTCTCGGAAGAGCTAATAAAATAAATTTAAAACAGTTTTTTTAATTCATACACCTTTCAATTAAAAAAATTGTAACACCCCACACCTAGTTACCCAGAGTGGGTACATTATTTTATTACATTGTCATGATCACAAGAAATAAAATCCCAAAGGACCAATTAGTTTAGTATCCCTGTAAAAACTAGATACAAACATAAGTTTTACATTACATCTTGAAATGAATAACAACATATTACCCCCTTTCAAAACTCTAATATCCCTTTGACTATCCTTATAGGTCAATCATAATATACTTCTTTTCATCCTAGGGGAAAATAAATATAATAAAGGGGTTATCTCATATGCTCAGTAAGGATAAACAATATAGTGGAATCTATCATAAATAAGCATAAAATTTTAAGGCAAGGTATAAAACTAAAGCACAAGCCTTTTAAACATAATCTTCAGCATAATATGGAAAGAATAAATCAAATAATTCCATTTAAACATTCACATGGATATTATAATATTCAAATAATCACATTTAATATCAATAAATAATCTCATAATGATAGAATGCAAAATGTCGTACATCATAACCATACCATCAAGGTCTCGTTCCAAGACCATACATAACCATACCATCAAGGTCTTGTGCCAAGACACTTTTTTGTCTCATGAGACCTACTGATATATCGAGGGTCTATAGAGGGAACCTCCCATAACTTACTATGTCTAATGCATTCCTCATATGAAAAGTGTCAAACATAACATAAATATTCGTATTAAAACTAACATATGAAATGTTAATACTTTAACCATAAACCATGGATGGTATAAAAATTGCACATACAGATTAAAACATATCATAAAACCTTCAATACAATATGGGAGATTGTATCAAAATAAATAAACCTTATTTAAGTATAAAATCCAATAAATTATGTTGACATTGATGAAAATAATCTAACAAAATCATTAAAACTCTTTGAGAGAAATATCCCCTTTTACATTGAAATCATTTAAAATCCAAGAAATTATAAAAGAAAATAATTCTTTTGAAAACAACCTTGTAATATTATAAGGGAATATTAAAAATTTTAATGTGTCATAATGGATGAAAATATCCCCTCGCACCATATAAGTTAAAAAAAACATTCCTTCCTTAATTTGTCGAAAATGTCATAAAGTACCTCATTTGGAAAATGAAAGAAAGATTCCTTTCAAAACGTTTTATAAAAAGTAAAAAATGGGTAAACATTTCTTCAAACAATTATAGATAATATTTTTAAATACATTTTAAGAATCATGGATATTGATGATAAATATGTCTCATTAGATACTTACGTATAAACAATCTCAGATAATAAAGAGATTGTGAAATTAACCCTTACCTTGTACTTTCCTTTAGTAGAGGGTGAGTTGAACTCCTATATAATGGTTAAAGTATGTTATTGAATTATACCATAACCATCTATATATTTATGATATCATATGTGATCCTCTTATATCCTTTTGTTAATAATATTTTAGTATTACCATTGTTTCGGGTGTTAACTGCTTCATTTTTCCATTCTAATTTTGTTACGTAAGTCATGTTTTTATGCATAGAATATATATTTTATTCATATATAGAATTATATTAAGTTCATAAACAATATATTTACTCATCTTAATAATTTTATAATCATTCTTGAATGTTTCACGTGGAGAATGAATCTCATCGCATCGTGGAGACGGTAGGTCATACGTACGCACGAGCGACTGTATCATTCCCTTGATGGTTAAATGGAATGTAATTGGATGGTATATTAACTATAAATAATCATTATCATTTTATATTCATTATTTATATCTATTATACACATAATTATACTCATCCAATTAATGTAGTGTTTAATAACAAATTACACCACGGTGTGGAGATGGTAAGTCGTGCGTACGCACGCATGGTGATATTGATATTCATATGATGGATAAAATGAGTAATATGGTTTTCCTGTGATTATAATAACATCTCAGTATATGTATGATATTTTATTTATTATTTTTATATCTAAAAAACATATAAATATTAAGTATAATAAGAAAATAACTTTGAAATGGGTGATAAAATAATTACCTCTTTTTTGGGTATCTCCTTTGGATTTGTACAAAAGGACTCCTTAGAATGGATTTCTGACCAAAGTATGGACTCTAGGATTAAGTGAGGGAATTTGGAAGTAGAAATGGGTAGGGTTTCTTATAACTAAATTCATTTAGATGTTTGGATCAAAGAGAAGTAAGGGTTCCCTTTTATAAGAGAGGTGAGGGGAACTTTTGGAAGATCTTAAAATATTGATTTATTATAAATTTATTTTCAATTTTAAATAGCTCAAAAGTGATATATTTCAAGTATAATATGATTATGGTTCTAAATAATCTCATATAATTATTTTTATAAAAAAAACAGTTTAAAAAATTAACCTTATCTTTTGGATTTAACCCTTAGTTAAACAGTTTAACTCTCACTGAGTTTACTTGTCCTTTTATAATATAGGGTTAATAAAGTTACTATAAAATGCCAAATGAACCCCAATTAGATCATTTATAAAAATTTTAACATTATACTAGTAATTTGGCCAAACATGAGTTTTTATGAATTTTAAAACCTTTAATTAAATATTATTTATTTTAAAGTATCATTTATGTCAATTTTGATACTATTCAAAATTTTCATTTTCCAAAATATCAAAAAAACATGATAACTTCGAACCAATACTTCAAATATGTCATTAATATTTTTATTTTATCTATAAATTTTTTTTATTTCATTAATTAAATCAAATTATATTTATTTTAATGTTTTTAATATCATTTAATTTATTCTTCCTTTAATAATCCAATTACTGCATCATTATTGTGTCACCATTTAATTTAATTATTTTTTTCCTAAAATTATAAATAAATTACCATTATGTAGATAATAATTTTATATTTTTAAATAATATTTATATTCTACCATATCACTTATATATCCTCATATTAAAATTTATATAGTTATTAAACTTTGAATATGATATTTTTAACTCTTCTTTAAATAAAATATAATAAATTCCCTAATCTGACACAAGTGTATTAAAAAGGATCATATTTTAGACCTAAGGTTAATTATGGTCTAAAAACTTATCCAATGAAATTAGGACAAGTGTTAGGGTAATATTATATTATTATAATATTATTTTTACCTTTAATTACCCCATTTACCTTTAACCGTGGTAAATAAAATTCAAAAGTTGCTATTCACCAAAAATTATTTTGAACCTATTAGACTAAAATTTTCATATTTATTACAACCATTTATGTCCATTTTTTTAAATTCAATTCATAGAAGTTGTAAAATTACGTTTAATGTTAATCCGCTGATGTGGTTAGAAGGCGGGTAAAAGAGACATTCAAAAGTTTAATAAAATTTTTATATCTAATTCTATTATAAAAATTATTCATATGAACTAAATTAGACTAATATAATTATTATGTATCTATTCTGACTTTAAAATAAATTTAATTTAAAATAAATTTAATTTAAAATAAATCTTTAAGTGAAAAAGTTAGTTTTTAACAATAATGATGTATTTTTCACTGTTTATCAAAAATTGAAACATTTCAAAAAAAATACCAAAAAATCACCATAAGTTAATTTTTATATTAATAATTCAAAAATAAAGTCTAATTTGAAGAATAAAATTTATAAATTTCATAATTTGATTAATACTATTCATAACAGTTTTTTAAACGGTTGGTTTGATAGGTCATAGTGCGTTCGAACTCGATATTGCATGCAATGGAATCTATTTAATTATTTAAAAGGAATTGTGCTATGGAATCTTGGGGTGTTACATTATTCCATCCTTTAAATAATTTTATCCTCAAAATTTCTGCAATATCACTACATAAGAATATTAATGTGGTTCTTTGTCATAATTTCTTCAAGTTCCCACGTCGCCTCTTTCATTTTATGTTTTCTCCAAAGAACTTTTACCAAACAAGTTGTCTGATTCCTCAACACTTGTTCTCGGGTATCAAGAATCTTGATAGCCTCTTCACAATAAGATATATCAGGTTCCAGATCTATTTCTTCATAGGTGATTACATGTGTTGGGTCTGACATGTATTTCCTTAATGGTGATACATGGAACACATCATGAACTTTGGAGAGACTTGGTGGAATTTCCAAATTATAAGATATAGCTCAAATTCATTCCAAATTTTCAAAAGGTCTGATGTACCTGGGACTTAATTTAACCTTTTTACTGAATCATATAACACCCTTTCATGGAGATAACTTCAAGAAAACATGATCTCCTTCTTGAAATTACAAATCATTCCTTCGTTTATTTACATAGCTCTTTTTCCTACTTTGAGCTATTTTGATGTGGGTTTAGATAATCTTTACATTTCTTGTTGTTTCCTTGAAAATTTCTAGGCTAATGAGTTTTTTTTCACCAACATCATCCCAACAAGTTGGTGTACAACTTCTCTTTCCATATAATTCTTCATATGGTTCCATTTTAATACTTGAATAGATGCTATTGTTATAGGAAAATTATACTAGAGGTAAATATTTATCCCACATACCTTGAAAGTCATGTGAGTAAGATCTCAAAATATCTTCTAAAGTTTGGATTTTCTGTTCTGATTGTCCATCTGTTTGATGGTGGTAGGTAGTGCTCAAACAAAGCTCAATATCTAGGGCCTTCTGAAGACCTTTCCCAAATCGTGATGTAAAATGAGGATCATGATCAGAAACAATCGATAGGGGTACACTATGAAGTCTTAAAACTTCATTAATATATAGTCTTTCTAAACGTTCAAGTGTTAAATCTTATCTTATAGCAAGAAAATGTGTTTATTTGGTAAGACAGTCAATAATAACCCATATCGCGTCATTTCTTCTAGGAGTCTTTGATGTCCCCATGACAAAGTCCATTATAATATTATCCCATTTCCACACAAGTATAGGAAGAGGTTTCATGAATCCTATAGGATGTTGTCTTCCAGCCTTCACCTGTTGACAAACCAAACATCTCGACACATAATCAGAAATCTCTCTCTTTATATTGTCCCACCAAAAATATTCCTTCAAATCTTTATACAACTTAGTTCCATTATGGTGTATAGATAAATTGGAGTTATGATCATCATCCAATAATTCCATTTTTAGCTTAGGTATAGCCAGAAGACAAAGCCTCTTCCCAAATTTCAAAATACCATCTTCAAATATGAATTCAATCAGTATCCCATCATTAACAACTTTAATTTTATTTTGAAACTCCTAATCATAAGACTAAGAACTTTTTATCCTTTCTAGTAAAGAAGGTTTGGAAACCATTTGAAAAAGTAGTGATGTTTCACCTTCCATGATAATTTCCATGTCCATCTTTACTAGATCCGTGTTCATAGGACCCTTTTTAACTCTCATTTTTTTAGAAATCCATGGTCCTTTATACTCAAAGCATCTTCCACCTTATTTTCCTTTATTAAGTGGTAGTGTATTGTAAAATCATGATCCTTGAGTAGCTCAAGTCATATCCTTTGTCTCATGTTGAATTCTTTCTATGAGAAAAGATATTTCAAACTCTTGTGATCAGTATATATATCACATCTTTCACCATAGAGACAGTGTCTCTATATATTCAGAGTAAATATTACTACTAATAACTCCAAATTGTGAATTGGTTAGTTTTGTGCATGAATTTTTTTAATTACCTTGATGCATAAGAAATAATCCTATCATTATTCATAAGGAAAAAATTTATTCCTTTCCTTGATGCATCACTATAAATCACAAATCCATCATTTCCAAATAGTAAAGTCAAGATAGGATCTTTGGATACTTATCTCTTCGATTCTTCAAAACATTCTTCACACTCTTTTGTCCAAAAAAAATTAACCCATTTACATGTGATATTGGTTAACATGTTAGACAATCAGGCAAAATTCGGGATGAAATTTCTATAGTAACCTACTAAACTAATAAAACTGCATACCTTAGTTATGTTTTTTGGTGATGGAAATTATTGTATTGCCTTTGTCTTTGAAGAATCAATATAGATTCGATCCTTTGAGACAATATGTCCAACAAAATAAATTTCCTGAATCCATAATTCACACTTGCTAAATTTATCATATAATTCATTTCTTCTAAGAGCCTTCAGAACAATCTGCAAGTGGTTCTCATGGTCTTCGTATCTTTTGGAGTATACTAAGATATCATTAATAAATACTACGAAAAAATCATTAAGATATTCCTTGAACACTCTGTTCATTAGATCCAAGAAAATAGAGGGTGAATTAGTCAATCTAAATGGCATTACTATAAATTCATAATGACCATACCTCATTTGGAATGTTTTATTTGGAATATATTCCTTCTTTACACACAATTGATAATATCCAGAATGAATTTCAATCTTCAAAAATTATGGAGCTCCATTAAGTTGATCAAAAAAATCATCAATGTGAGGTAAAGGATACTTATTATTTACTGTAATAGCATTGATTTCTCTATATTAAATACACAACCACATTGATCCATATTTATTCTTAACAAAAAGAACTGGGGCTCCCCATAGATAAACACTAGGGAGAATAAATCCATTATTACTCAACTTATCTAGTTGTCTGTTTATCTCTACTAATTACACTATATCCATTCTATAGGGATTCTTTGATATTGGTCTTCTATAAGGGATTAAATCAATAAAAAACTCAACTTCACACTCTGGAGGATGTCCAGGTAAATCCTCTGAAAATACATCAATTTATTTTTGTATAATATGCACATCCTAAATTTAAATATTTCTTTCTTCACCCATGAATGATGTTTTCTCTTTCTCCCTAATAATTTCATTCATAAGATCTACTGTGGTGGATCTAGATAAGAATCAGATGATGAAATTTCTTCTCTAAATATAATGGATTCTACATCATCCTCACAAATCATAACTTCCTTCTTCTTGCAATAAATTTTCACATCATATTTTTATATACATTCCATACCAAGGATTATATCAAAGTTGACCATAGGTATGATGATAAATTCAGTAGATAAATCATGTTTATATGTTATAATGATAACTACCTGACAAATATTTGTTTCAATGAGACTTCCCTTAGGGGTTTTAACTGACAAATCCCTTGTTAATGTGAATTGTAAATATCTATTTTTTAAAGAAAACTGGGAATATATAAAGGAATGGGAGGATCTAAAATCAAATAAATATTTTCCTAGATTTGATGAAACGATTAAATTACATGCCACCACATCATTAAGAACTTCAACCTTAGCAGTTGTGATCGAAAAATATTGTCCTTTCTCTCTTGTCCTTTTCTGGGGAAGGTTTCCTTGATGATAGGACAATAATTTTCATAATGTCTTGTCTCTTTACAATTTTAGCACTGAACATTGATAGCTTCTTTCTTCCCGTTGCAATCACAATCTTGGTGGCCTTTTTCTCCACACTTATAACAAACTCTCATCCCCTTTAAGCAAGTACCAGGGTGTTTCTTCCCATAATTACTACAGGGTGGAATTCCAGCTTTTCCCTTCTTCAAATTATTTCCTTTTCCTGAGTATTCACCAGCTCTATTCTTCTCCTGCTTTCCTTTAAAGTCATAAGACTTAGATAATTACTTTTTTGTCTTGATATCACATGATACTATATCTTTGTTCAATGAGAAATATTGTGAGACTAGTGCCCATCGTAGGAATGGTTTTAACTCATCAAAGAATCCATCAATCTTACTTATTAGGTCATGTATGTAGTTTTTAGCATGTCTTGAAAACCTTGTGAAGTTAGCTTCATACTTTGAAACATTCTTATCCTCCTTATGCCTCAGACTCATAAATTTCCTCTCTATATCTGCTCATAGATCATTAGGAAAATATTTTTCTACTAAGATTTATTTAAATTCCCTCCATTCCATATTTTGTACCTCTTCATCCTCCTTCATGTTTTGAATTAATGATCACCATTGATCTACATCTCCTGATAGATGATAGACTTCCATAACAACTTTTTCCCTTTCTTTACACCCCAAAGAAATAAATATTTTCTCTAAGGAAATTATCCACTTATCAGATACAAAAGGATTTATAGTTTCATTTAATTTTGGGGGGGTTTTCCTCATAAAGCAGTATAACATTGATCCTCTACGTTGTGTATTAGGCTGCTCCATACGGGTAAGGTTATTATTCATAACCTGAGTTAGTTTTCCCAGTATTGTTATAAGTTATTCAGCACCAGTTGTATCACCATCCCCACTATCATTATCTTATATAGGAAACAAATACCTACATAGATTATGTGTTTTGATATAGTTTCTATTTCGTCCACTAGGTTCCATTTCTAAACAATGTCATACACTTATTAGGTTATGAACCATAATTCAGAATTCTTAACTAGTAAAATACCTAACATAAATTGAAAATTTTATTCATATCTAATCCATAATCATAAAAATGGTTCTTTAGGGACATATTTACACATAAATCCTTCATAATGGTCTATAAAGAAAATGTGAATTATCCTAAGCATATCCCCTGGGAGTGTCAAACCAGGTGTGTATTAAGTCTTGTTGTCATGTACCAGGTTACCCCGATTCAATCATGGAACACCTTATTAGAGTTTTTACTTCTAGGTACATCTATACTAGAACCATGTCCACTTTTAGTATCTAAATGGTTATTTATTTTCTATGACTACCCACACAATCTCTATTTTATGAAAAATTGTAGGATATTTTTCTATACTTATTTTCAAAGTCTATCTTAGGGTACTGTTCCCTAATCAAGGTTTTTTTCTAAATCCATTTTCTAGGGTTTTTACTAAACATCATCTGATACCAACTGTAACACCCTAACCCTAGTTACCTAGAGTCAGTGAATTATTTTATTACATTATCATGGCCACAATTGTCACGAACCAGATCTGGTCGCCACCATTAACGGCACCAAACCTGGCCCGTGGCAAGGCCCGAAGGGCATTCCCTATCCCCACGGGCTGGCACAAGTGCCCGGGTATAAAACAATATGATTTGGGAACGATTTACCCGAGTATGAAAGCATAAAACAAATAAAACAGTCAATGATAAGAATCTGAAATTTCCATGCTAAACCATTCTTAACAAAACCAGATCTGAATACATATGTTTAAAGACACAAAAAGTGGTCCAAATAAAAATAATGACAACATCAAGACATCCCCATGGACTCCACAAGACAAGGGGATCATCACACACAATCCATCCCCGCAACTCCGCCCCAAAGATGGGTGCTAACATCCCGAACCGCCATCACCCTTAGCCTTCCCTTTACCTGAGTCAAGCATAAGCAGGTCTACTTACACCCAAGGGGTGTAAGTAGGGTGTGAGCCTAAGCCCAATAGGATACCACCAGTTGATTCCAAAGAGTATGCAATACAATGTGAACAAAACAAGCAATTTTAATACACAAGGTGAAACAGTGTTAAAATTCAAAGAAATGCAACTTTCAAATGAAAACAGTTTTCAATTTGAGAATTTCAGAATGTTAGCACGTTAAATAGACATGTGAGATACTGTAATGTACTGCCAAAAACAACCCATAACAAGGGTAAATACCACAAATTCTATGAGCATCAAAATCAGGAACACCCCTAAGCACTAGGTTGTCTCGGGCCCTATGTACCTCGTACCTCGGTGTAGAGTAACCATAGAAAAATCTGTTCTCGTGCACGAGCCACTAGTAGGGAACATACCCATAACCTAGTGGTCCCCAATCATCATCCAAATAGTTTAGTTAGAGTTGTCGTTATCCAGATGCTAAGTGGAACAGGGACAAAACCCATCCGATCCACTAGCCGTACTAGTACAAATCCGCCCCACCTAAGTACCCGGGCTTCCCCTTTTGTGCTCAAACAATTTTAGCAAGCAACACACATCCATTTTCATATAAAATATCACTACTGGTCACAAACAAATTGTACAGTAGCTACACACATTTTATACCATTTAAAACACACAATAAAATAATTTTATTTCCAATAAAACAACCTCTCAAAACATCACATTGTTTTTCACCCAAAGCTCTTTATTATATCCACCTTTCACACTATGATAACACTTGTAAGATATTAAAACCAAATTTCAGTTCATAACCCTTTAATGAAACCAAAAATTCAGTTATGGGGCATCCCAAAATGAACCAATAAATGATTTGAATGGAAAACCCTCAATTTCACCAAAAATTGGAACTTAAAATTCATTTGCATTATAAATGCAACTAAAACCAATTTTTACAGAAACATTCAAGTGAAATAAACATTAGAGTACCATGAAAAACAGCAAGCTAATTCACAAAGATTGCACACACAATGGAATCACCTACCAAATTAACAAAACCCCTTGAATCTCCGTGCGAAATCAAATCGCACCCCCGCCGCACCAAGAGAGAACTAGATCAAACCTAAAACCACACAAATTGGCCAAGAAAACCCAAAGTTAAACCCTAGGTTCGAAATCCTAGTTTCTGGACATTAGTAAACTCAATTATAACCGAATAAACCCTAAGAACAAAGAGTTAAACCCAAAGTAATTTGAAAGAGGAAAGAAAAGGGCTCATTTACTTGAAGTATCTTGAAGTAATCACTCCAAAACTCCAGTATCTGAAATTTAAAAGATCCCAAATTTAGGGTACGTTCGAACAAGATGTATTATCTCATTTAGGAACTGGAATGGAGGAAAAATACTGAGAATTGAGAGATTTATGAAGGAAATACTTTACCTCTTCAAATCTGGGCGATTTGAGGAACCCTATGAAGATCGGCACCAAATCGCGATTCTACAGAGCTCCAAATGGGTGGGAGAGAGTTCAGGCGCGCGGCTGGGTTACTTGGGCTTGAGTGAGACTTGGAATCACCGAAAAAGCCCAAATAATGAATAAGTTATAACAAAATCAAATTTTATTTTTAAAACAGGAATTGGGCTTTCGGGCAGGCCCAACCCCTTAGACAAAAACCCAAATAACCCCTGGTTATGAACTTCTAAAAGCTCCAAATTTCCTTGGTGGTGTTAATAGGTTAGGGTAGGTCAATTAGGAATTTGAATGGATGAAAAATATTGAAAAATGAAAAAGTTATAAAAGATACAAAATTTATTTTTTAATCTGGAATTGGGCTCACGGCTTGGCCCAATTCATGAATACTCATCTATTCCTCCCTAAAACCGAGGGAAACCCCCAAAACAAAGAAATGATGTAAATTAAATGAAAAATACCTTTAAAATATGTCTTGTATGTGACAATTCTCCCCACCATGAAGGACTTTCCGCCCCGGAAAGTCAACATGAATCTCGGTTGGAAAATAAGAATGGGTACTCTTCCTTGACCCATGACTTTCGCTCCCATGTCTCATGTGTATCATTCCCATGCTGCCATAAAACCCGGACTAAAGGAATAGACTTTCCTCGAAGTATCTTCTCCTGGGAGTCCACTATTTTCACCGGCCTCTCAACGATAGACAAGTCAGGCTCTATCTCTAGTTCTTCCCAACTCAACACATGGGATGGATCTGGATTGTATTTCTTCAACTGGGAGACGTGGAAGACATCATGGATAGATGTCAACTGAGAAGGTAAGGCCAACCTGTATGCCACCTTACCAATACGCTCGGTGATCTCAAAGGGTCCGACATACCGTGGCATCAACTTACCTTGCTTCCCCAATCGACGATGGCCCAGACGAGGGGCCACTTTTAAGAATACCCTGTCACCCACAGAAAACTCTAGGTCTCGACGCCTCCGGTCAGCATAAGATTTATGACGACTCTGAGCTGTCAATAAGCGCTGCCTGATCAACTTGACCTTCTCAGAAGTCTCCTGCACAAGGCTCGGCCCCAACAGTGAAGTCTCTCCTACCTCAGCCCAACATAGGGGGGACCGACAAGGCCGACCATAGAGCGCCTCAAAAGGGGCCATTCGAATCGTGGATTGGTAACTATTATTATAAGCAAACTCTACCAATCCCAAATGGCTATCCCAAGAACCTCCAAAGTCCAGGACACATGCACGAAGCATGTCCTCCAATATCTGATTTGTCCGCTCTGTCTGACCATCCGTCTGTGGGTGGTATGCTGTGCTCATCTTAATCTGAGACCCCAAGGACTTCTGAAGGCCTTCCCAAAATCGAGAAGTGAAGCGGGGGTCTCTATCCGAGACAACAGCTGATGGTACACCATGGAGTCTCACCACTTCTTGAAGATACAAATGGCCCAACTCATCTACTTTAGTTGTATCTTTAATCGGAATGAAGTGGGCTGATTTGGTCAGACGATCAATCACCACCCAAATAGCATTCTTACCCCGAGGTGTACGAGGTAAGCCAACAATGAAGTCCATGGAAACCTCTTCCCACTTCCAGGTAGGAATGGGTAGTGGTTGGAGCAAACCGGATGGCCTTTGGTGCTCTGCTTTCACCTGCTGACATGTGTAGCATTTCGAAACAAAGCCTGCTATGTCCCGTCTCATACCAGGCCACCAAAACTGCCGACGAACGTCATAATACATCTTGGTGGCACCCGGATGGACAGCCCACTGAGACTGGTGGCTATCTTGCATCACCACCTTCCGTAGAGATAATGGCACTACTGAACGGCCCTTGAAGCACAAGATGCCCTCGGGAGATGACGACCAATCAGAGGATGTCTCCCCACCATGAAGGAACTTCTTAGACCGCTGACAAAGATCATCACTGGGCTGTTCCTGCTGAATCAACTCTAATAGAGAAGGAGTCAACTGGACACTCGCCAAGAATGCCCCTCCACTGTGTTCCCTAGCCTCCACATGCATTTGAGAAAAGAGCCCCATCAATGCCCACTCATCACTAGACTTCCTCAAAGCCTGCACTGGAACTCTTCGGCTCAAAGCGTCGGCCACTACATTACCCTTGCCTGGGGTATAGACAATGTCAAAGTCAAACCCCTGCAAGTACTCGATCCAGCGACGTTGCCTCAAGTTGAGGTCCTTCTGCGAGAAGATATAAGCCAAGCTTTTGTGATCAGAGTAGACCACAAACTTCTCGCCAAAGAGGTAGTGACGCCATGTCTTCAAAGCATGCATCACCGCTGCCAACTCCAAGTCATGGGTAGGGTAGTTCTTTTCATGTGGTCGGAGTTGGCGAGAGCCATAAGCCACCACGTGATCATCTTGCATAAGCACGCACCCAAGACCCATACCTGAAGCATCACAATAAACCACATAACCCTTCCCAGCCTCAGGCAAAATCAGCACAGGGGCGGTAGTCAACCGTCTCTTCAGCTCCTCGAATGATGCTTGACATTCTGGACCCCATACAAACTTCACCCCTTTCCGGGTGAGCGCAGTCATTGGTGATGCAAGCCGAGAGAAATCCCGAACGAATCGCCTGTAGTAACCAGCCAGGCCAAGGAAACTCCTGATCTCGAACACATTCTTCGGCTGCTCCCATGACATAACCGCACTAATTTTCTCAGGGTCCACTGAAACTCCGTGCTCTGAGATCACATGCCCCAGAAATCTCACCTCTCTGATCCAGAAGGTGCACTTTGACAACTTTGCATAGAGGCGGTGATCCCGTAATGTACCTAAAACGATCCTCAAGTGATGTTCGTGTTCCTCCTCAGAGCTAGAGTATACCAGAATATCATCCACGAACACCACAATAAAGGAATCGAGATACTGATGAAACACCCTATTCATAAGTGCCATAAAGACTGCTGGAGCATTGGTCAATCCGAAGGGCATGACCAAATACTCAAAGTGGCCGTACCTGCACCGAAAGGCTGTCTTTGGGATATCTGACTCCTTCACCCTGAGTTGATGATACCCTGAACGCAGGTCTATCTTTGAGAACCACTTTGCTCCCTTCAACTGGTCAAACAAATCATCTATTCTGGGCAAAGGGTATTTGTTTTTAATTGTTACCTTATTCAGCTTCCGGTAATCAATGCACAACCGGAGGGATCCATCAGCCTTTTTTGCAAACAACACAGGAGCGGCCCAAGGAGAGACGCTCGGGCGAATGAATCCTTTGGATTCTAAGTCGTCCAGCTGTATCTTTAATTCCCTCAACTCGGTGGGGGCCATGCGATAGGAGGGAAGAGATATCGGCTGTGTTCCCGGCGCCAGATCAATCGAAAACTCCACATCCCGCTCCGGGGGCAAACCAGAAAAATCATCAGGGAATACCTCAGGAAACTCATTCACTACATGAGGTAGTGCACCTTCAGGGGAAAGACCATCCTCTAGCACAATCGAAGATAACTGGAAGATAACACTTCCCAACTCTGGGAGTGGAGGCCCTGCGCGACCTGACCGAGGATCCCATTCACCATGAAAAACCTGACGACTCCCGTCAGGTGCCGTGAAACTCACACGCCTTCTGTAGCAATCGATGTGTGCCTGGAAGTGAACTAGCCAATCCATCCCGAGTATGACATCAAAAAGGTCCATATCTAAGACCATAAGGTCCCACTCCATCTCGACCCCTGATACAGAAAGTGCACATGAGGGGCACCTAAGGCCCTGCTCCTTCTTCTTTCCCAACGGTGTCACCAACTCCATCGCGAAAGACATCAACTCAGTTGGAAAATTCAGAATGTCCACAAAATGGGCAGAAATGAATGAAATAGAGGCACCAGTATCAAAAAGAGCAGTAGCAATAGAAGATGCAATCAGAACGGTACCTCGAACTGTCGAAGGTCCCGCCTCTGATCCTGCTGGTGTCTGGTCCACTGCATGGAGGTGTCCAGTATCTGTCTGAGAACGACCGCTAGTCTGAGGCTGTGCCCTGAACTGGCTCTGCCCAGAAGATGATCCAGCCCTACCACCACGACCACCAAATCGAGATCCCCCAGTCCTTGACGGCTCGGACTGTGTTGGCACTCCTCTTGAAGCCACTGACCCTGCCCCACTTGGGAGTGGACGTGCCACACTGCAGAAGCGCTGCAAATGCCCCATACCTCCACACTGGAAACAAGGCTTTGGAGGAAGTGGACATGCTGGTCGGATATGCCCAGGCCTCCCACATTGGTGGCACACGACCGATCTTACATCAGAAGCAGCAGAAGAAAACTGCCTGGAAGAGTGGCCTGAACTGCCCCCTCCTTTCTTCACATGATCCTCCCGCTTCCTTTTCTTCTCTGAGGAGCTTCCACTTCCCACTGCTGATACAGAACCATAGAAACCAGCCCTGCCTTTTCTATCAATCTCCACCATGCACGCCCGATCAACGACCTCAGCATAGGTCCTCAGCTTAAACAAGAACACCTGGGAGTATATCTCTGGTCGCAAGCCTTTCTCAAACCTTTGGGCCTTCGCTTGCTCATTAGAGACAATTTCTGGAGCATACCGAACCAATTCAGCGAAACGGTTGGCATACTCCATCACAGATAGATTCCCCTGAACAAGTTCCATGAACTCTCTAGACCTGGCATAAGCCAACACCTCAGGGCAATACTGTTCATTGAAGACAGCCTTGAAATCTCTCCACCGCATCTGCTCATTCTTCCCAGATTGAAGCACTGACTCCCACCATTTACGGCTAGGACCCTCCAACAGAAAGGAGGCACACTTCACCCTGAGCTCCTCGGGTGTTTCCAGGAACTCAAACATACGCTCGATCTTCTCGAGCCATTCTTCTGCTTCCTGGGGTTCTGAGCTTCCTCGAAATGTTGGAGGCTTATTTTTCAGGAACTCCTGGGCCTTGTCCTTTCTAGGACCAGTATAATCCTCTCTAACAGGAGCTGGAGCTGGAGCTGGTCCATATCCTAGAGCCTGGACAGCCCGGACCACGGCCTCGACTAGCCTCTGATCAATCGGCGTGGGAGAACTCTCTCCAGCTTCCTCCTGTGGGTGCGTGGGAGCTTTCCGGGGAGGCATGTTGCTACAAAATGCAACAGTCACAAAAGAAATAGTCAATACCACAATTCTGAAAATTGTAATCAAATACATCAAATATAAACAAACTAAACACATTCTTGTAATAAAAGAAACAACTACTCCACATCTGCCTGATGTCCACATGTGGTCTGCAGCCCACACGTCTCACCTGGAAGTGAAGTAAATCAGTAAATTCCAACATCCTCTGGTGACTCAAGGTCTGCCATGAGAGGTGCGGGCCAGGCACCCTACTCACAACCAATACCCCGAGCCCCGACAGTCCTAGCTCCTGTCTATCCCGACTCATCTCAAAATAACAATATAACCCAAAAACATTAACCTCCCTCTGATACCATTTTGTCACGAACCAGATCTGGTCGCCACCATTAACGGCACCAAACCTGGCCCGTGGCAAGGCCCGAAGGGCATTCCCTATCCCCACGGGCTGGCACAAGTGCCCGGGTATAAAACAATATGATTTGGGAACGATTTACCCGAGTATGAAAGCATAAAACAAATAAAACAGTCAATGATAAGAATCTGAAATTTCCATGCTAAACCATTCTTAACAAAACCAGATCTGAATACATATGTTTAAAGACACAAAAAGTGGTCCAAATAAAAATAATGACAACATCAAGACATCCCCATGGACTCCACAAGACAAGGGGATCATCACACACAATCCATCCCCGCAACTCCGCCCCAAAGATGGGTGCTAACATCCCGAACCGCCATCACCCTTAGCCTTCCCTTTACCTGAGTCAAGCATAAGCAGGTCTACTTACACCCAAGGGGTGTAAGTAGGGTGTGAGCCTAAGCCCAATAGGATACCACCAGTTGATTCCAAAGAGTATGCAATACAATGTGAACAAAACAAGCAATTTTAATACACAAGGTGAAACAGTGTTAAAATTCAAAGAAATGCAACTTTCAAATGAAAACAGTTTTCAATTTGAGAATTTCAGAATGTTAGCACGTTAAATAGACATGTGAGATACTGTAATGTACTGCCAAAAACAACCCATAACAAGGGTAAATACCACAAATTCTATGAGCATCAAAATCAGGAACACCCCTAAGCACTAGGTTGTCTCGGGCCCTATGTACCTCGTACCTCGGTGTAGAGTAACCATAGAAAAATCTGTTCTCGTGCACGAGCCACTAGTAGGGAACATACCCATAACCTAGTGGTCCCCAATCATCATCCAAATAGTTTAGTTAGAGTTGTCGTTATCCAGATGCTAAGTGGAACAGGGACAAAACCCATCCGATCCACTAGCCGTACTAGTACAAATCCGCCCCACCTAAGTACCCGGGCTTCCCCTTTTGTGCTCAAACAATTTTAGCAAGCAACACACATCCATTTTCATATAAAATATCACTACTGGTCACAAACAAATTGTACAGTAGCTACACACATTTTATACCATTTAAAACACACAATAAAATAATTTTATTTCCAATAAAACAACCTCTCAAAACATCACATTGTTTTTCACCCAAAGCTCTTTATTATATCCACCTTTCACACTATGATAACACTTGTAAGATATTAAAACCAAATTTCAGTTCATAACCCTTTAATGAAACCAAAAATTCAGTTATGGGGCATCCCAAAATGAACCAATAAATGATTTGAATGGAAAACCCTCAATTTCACCAAAAATTGGAACTTAAAATTCATTTGCATTATAAATGCAACTAAAACCAATTTTTACAGAAACATTCAAGTGAAATAAACATTAGAGTACCATGAAAAACAGCAAGCTAATTCACAAAGATTGCACACACAATGGAATCACCTACCAAATTAACAAAACCCCTTGAATCTCCGTGCGAAATCAAATCGCACCCCCGCCGCACCAAGAGAGAACTAGATCAAACCTAAAACCACACAAATTGGCCAAGAAAACCCAAAGTTAAACCCTAGGTTCGAAATCCTAGTTTCTGGACATTAGTAAACTCAATTATAACCGAATAAACCCTAAGAACAAAGAGTTAAACCCAAAGTAATTTGAAAGAGGAAAGAAAAGGGCTCATTTACTTGAAGTATCTTGAAGTAATCACTCCAAAACTCCAGTATCTGAAATTTAAAAGATCCCAAATTTAGGGTACGTTCGAACAAGATGTATTATCTCATTTAGGAACTGGAATGGAGGAAAAATACTGAGAATTGAGAGATTTATGAAGGAAATACTTTACCTCTTCAAATCTGGGCGATTTGAGGAACCCTATGAAGATCGGCACCAAATCGCGATTCTACAGAGCTCCAAATGGGTGGGAGAGAGTTCAGGCGCGCGGCTGGGTTACTTGGGCTTGAGTGAGACTTGGAATCACCGAAAAAGCCCAAATAATGAATAAGTTATAACAAAATCAAATTTTATTTTTAAAACAGGAATTGGGCTTTCGGGCAGGCCCAACCCCTTAGACAAAAACCCAAATAACCCCTGGTTATGAACTTCTAAAAGCTCCAAATTTCCTTGGTGGTGTTAATAGGTTAGGGTAGGTCAATTAGGAATTTGAATGGATGAAAAATATTGAAAAATGAAAAAGTTATAAAAGATACAAAATTTATTTTTTAATCTGGAATTGGGCTCACGGCTTGGCCCAATTCATGAATACTCATCTATTCCTCCCTAAAACCGAGGGAAACCCCCAAAACAAAGAAATGATGTAAATTAAATGAAAAATACCTTTAAAATATGTCTTGTATGTGACAACAATAAATCAAATCCTGAAGGATTGATTATTTTAATAGCCTTGAAAAAACTAGATAAAAAAATAAGTTTTACATTACATATTGAGATGAAAAACAACATATTATCCCCTTTGAAAAATATCATATCCCTTTTATTATCCCTATATTTCAATAATAATACACTTCTCTATATCCTAGGGAAAAAGAAACATAAGAAAAGGGTGAACTCAGATGCTCGGTAAGGATAAACAATATTGTGATAGCTATCATAAATAAGAAGAAACATTTAAGGTAAGGTGTAAAACTAAAACACAAGCCTTTTAAACATAATATTCAGTATAATATGGAAAGAATAAATCAAATAGTTTCATTTAAACATTCACATGGATATTATACTACTCGAATAATCACATGTAATATCAATAACTAATCACATAATGAGGGAATGCATAATGTCAGACATTATAACCATACTGTCAAGGCCTCGTGCCAAGACCATACATAACCATACCATCAAGGGGTTATAGTAGTCCCTTCCTGTCACTTACTATGTCCAATGCATTCCTCATATGAAAAGGGTAAAACATAACATAAACATTCGTATTAAAATTAGCATATAAAATGTTAATACTTTAACCATAAACCATGAATGGTGTAAAAATAGCACATCCACAATAAAACATATCATAAAACCTTGAATAAAATATGGTATATTGTATCATAATAAATCAACCTTAATTAAGCATAAAATTCAATAGAGGATGCTGACATAGATGAAAATAATCTAACAAATCATTTAAACTCTTTGAGAGAAATATCCATTTTTTACACTAAAATCATTTAAAAGTCGCATAATTATAAAAGAAAATATTTATTTTGAAAAAAAATGTATGCTTGTAAGGGAAGCTTCAAAATTTTAAGGCGTCATAATGGTAGAAAATATCCACTCACACTGTATAAGTTAAAAAACATTCTTTCCTTAATTGTCGAAAAGATCATAAAGTACCTCATTTGTAAAATGATGAAAAGATTACTTTCAAAACATTTTATATAAATTCAAACATAGATAAAAATGTATTTAAACAATTTTCAATAATATTTTGAAATAAATTTTAAGAAACATGAACATGGATGATAAATATGTCTCAATAGATACTTACGTATAAAAAATCTCAGATAATAAATAGATTGTGAAATTAACCCTTACCTTGTACTTTCCTTTAGTCGAGGGTGAGTTGACCTTCTATATAATTGTTAAAGTATGTCATTAAATTATACCAGAACTATATCCATATTTATGATATCATATATTATCCTCTTATATTGTTTTGTTAATAATATTTTAGTATTACCATTTTTTTGGGTGTTAACTACTTCATTTTTTCATTCCAGTTTTGTCGCGTAAGTCGTGTTTGTTATGAATAGTATATATATTTTATTAATATATAGAATGATATTAAGTTCTTGAAAATTATATTTACTCATCATTTGAATTTTATAATCATTCTTTAATAGTTAACATGGAGAATGAATTTCATCGTTTTGTGCAGACGGTATGTCATACGTACGCACAAATGACGATATCATTCCCTTGATGGTTAAATGGTATGAAATTGGATGGTATATTAATTACACAGAATAATTATCCTATTATATTAATTATTTTTATCCATTATACTCATCATTATACCCACCCAATTAATGTAGTGTTGAATAATAAATTACACCACGACGTGGAGATGATAAGTCGTATGCACACACGCATGGTGATATTGTTATTCATATGATGGATAAAATGAGTAATATGGTTGTTCCATGATTATAATAATATCTAAATATATGTATGATACTGGAGTTATTATTTTGATATGGAAAAAACATATAAATTTTAATTAGAATAAGAAAATAACTTTGAGAGAGGTGATAAAACAATTACCTTTTTTTAAGTATCTCCTTTTGGTTTGTACAAAAGGACTCCTTAGAATGGATTAATGCCCAAAGTATGTCCTCTAAGATTAATTTAGGGAATTTTAGAGGAGAAATGGGTAGGTTTTGGCTGAACTAAATGGATTTATATGTATAAATCAAAGAGAAGGAAGGGTTCCCTTTTACAAGAGAGGTGAGGGTCACTTTTGGAATATCTTAAAATATTAATTTATTATAAATTTATTTTCGGATTAAATTAGCTCCAAAGTGATTTATTTTGAGTCTAAGATGATTATGGGTCTAAATAATCTCATCCAATGATTTTTAGACAATTTTAGGTCTCAAAATTAACCTTATCTTTTGGATTTAACCCTTAGTTTGTAAAGACCCAGAAATTACATATAATTTTTTTTAAAATTATTTGGTATTATTAGGAGTTTGCGAAAAATTGAAGGTGATTGATTCTGAGGCCCAGTGTGCCCAGAACGGAATTTTGAACTTTTTTTAAAGGTACGTTTAGTAAACACATGGGCGGTGTTTTTTATCTTTTGAACTGGTGCTTGAATTAAAAATGTGAGGGCACTGTTGAATCCGCAGTGCTGAGATTCACTTAAGGGAGGCTTAACTTCGACTGTAGAAGGTCGGGTGAAAAGGTTAGTTTTTTAAACTTTTAAAGAAATAATAAAATAACATAAAAATTATTATTTTATTTTCATACCTCCTATTGAGCGGCAGTGGTGGGACCGATGGGTTGTCAAGCCATTTAATGGATTGACTCTTCAGTTTGTAACCACACCGTTGAGAGATTAAGAGGTTCATTCATTAATGAACCTCATTAATATCTCATTGCGTTAAACACCTTTTCCCCCTCTATTTAATTGAGGCTCGAGTTGGGGTTTTTGGGATGGCTGTGAAGAACCTCTGGAAAAGTCAGCATCTTCCACCGACGAAGAACGAGAGCTTGGACAACAACGATCCAGGATAGACGAACGCCGATGACTTCAACGAACGATGAATCTTCTCCCTCCATGATCATGACATCAACCAATGGTTCATGAGGTAGGGGCTGTTTATTTCTAAATTCATGCGAATTGTTTCTTTGCCACGTTCTTGAAGAATGATGAATCATGAAAGTTTTGAACAAGATTAAATTTATCTTTGTGATGAATTGTTTATAACCACTTGATATAATGCTAAAGAAGAAGGTGCGGTCCAAACAAACAAGGCCCAAAACCTCTGTATCTTTGGTATTTTTCTTGTTCTTTGGAGAAGAATTTCCAATCAGAGCATCAAGATGAATCTGAAATCCATACAGTGACAGCATCATCCTGGGAGGCCTGTAGGCGCATCTGGAAGAGAAAACGGACCACCGGAGCTCACCCGATGGCCCACAGAAGATCCGCCAGTGCCAGCAGGAGATGGTGGCAGCCAGGATCAGCCATCCATGGAGGTAGTAGGTGGCGTTCCATTGCGCGCTGCGGAGGGGTGTCGTTGTATCAAGCCACGACAGCTGCAGGGGGCGGTCGGCCCTCGACCGGTCGCGTTGGCGGAAGGGCGGCGCGCCGTCATGCGCCACTGGTGGAGGTCACAGGTTCAAAGCTGAGGCAGAGGGGTACCCTCTCCCTGTGTGTCCCACTGACAGCAAGGCGTTGCCACATGGCGTCGTTGGTTGAAGAGTTGAACGGCTCTTTGAGCCGTTCAAGAAGGAGGGGTCACGCGACCCCTCTCATGGGTCGCGCCAGCCGGCATGCTAGGCCAGTCCGCTGCCCAACGGGCCAAGCCCACCGTAACCCAACCTAGCTTGTTTGGGTTGAGCCGGTTCGCGACCCATCAGGATGATCCCACTGCGGCCCATCCGATGCGGGCCGGGCCGGACCGGTCTCGGACCCATTTCGGCCCAGATAGACTTAAAAGGTTGTATCTTACAAACCAGATGTCTGTTTAACGAACCGTCTATGGAACTGGAATACTTGGAACGAGATGGTCCTTTTGAGATACTCCACCTAAGTTTTAGATAAAGTTGGAGTATGGCCAGGTTGGATCATACCCGAATCCAACCGGGCCATCGACACTAAAATTCCTATAACTCTCAGACTGGGTGTCTGATTGACGCGCTGTCTATTGTGTTGGAACCCTTATGAAATGATGGATCATTGGGATACTTATTCATGGGAATTTGTGCCAGTTAAATTGTGAATAATGGCTTGAGGATCGTATCCTTCTAGAATCAAGCGTACTATGTATGGGAATCCAGTGGCTAGCTGAGACGTGAGGAATGAATAGCGATCATGTGTGGATCAGCACCTATCTATCCTATGTGGATTAGAACCTAGCGATCCTGTGTGGATTAGCACCTAGCGATCCTATGTGGATCGGCACTGAGAGATCCTATGTGAATCAGCAGTAGAACCCTTAACAGAATAAGATGATCTGGTTATATGACTAATCATCTGTACTTCTATACTTAAGTTATACTTGTTTTGAGCTTAGTATTTTGCTTTGTGTTTTGTGATTGAGATCATGCTTTGTGTTTTTCCTTAGTGGAATTTTGAGAGACTTTCGGGGGTCTCGGGGTCCCTGCTGAGTATTGTTACACTCATCCTTGCACGGGCTTCACTCGCACCTTGTTATGTCTTGTGTAGATGATGAGCATCCTTGACTGAGACTCGGGAAGCTAAGACCTGACGGTGGACAGCGGTGACGGTTGATGTGGGGAGCTGTAGAGACGATCTGTACCTACCCTTCAGGTAGGATCCTTGGCGGACGATCTCGGGAGTTGTTTTCTATTTTCTGTTGTATTGTATCTTTCAGTTGGGCTTGTATTCTATCCCCTTTACTTTCAGTACACACTTTTACTTCAGCTATTTTACTACGTGGTTTGCTTTTTTGTGTACCTAGTCTGTGTGTGTACGAGTTTAAAGGCAATACTTTCCCTTTTTAGGGTTATGCCTTTCTGGTGCTATTCACCAACCCCTGACCTATGGAAGGTGGGCTTGGGGTAGTCACAGCACAGGCCCTGGGGGACGGGTCGTGACATAGTTAAACAGTTTAACTATTACGGTGTGTACTTGTCCTTTTATAATATAAGGTTAATATAGTTACTATAAAATTACAAACTAACACCAATTGGATCATTGATGAAATTTTTAACATTATCCTAGTAAGTTTTCCAAACCTAATATTTTTATGAATTTTATAACATTTAATTAAATATTATTTATTTTAAAGTATCATTTATGTCAATTTTGATACTATTCAAAAAATTTATTTTTAGAAATATCAAAACAACATGATAACTTTGAACCAATATGTCTAATATATCACTAAGAAGTATATATTTTCTATAAAATTTTTGGAGGCCATTAATTAAATAAATTATATTTATTTTAATATTTTTAATATCATTTATTTGATTCTTCCTTAATAATTCAATTACTACATCATTATTGTGTCACCATTTAATTTAATTATTTATTTCCCAAAATTATAAATAAATTACCATTATTTAGATAATAATATTATATTTCTAAATACTATTTATAGTCGGCCATATCACTTATATATCCTCATATTAAAAATGATATGGTGATTAAAATTTGAATATGACATTTTTAACTCTTCTTTAAATAAAATATAATAAATGTCTTAATCTAACAAAACTGGTTTAAAAAGGGTCATATTTTCAACCTAATTTTGATTTTGTTCCAAAAATACTTATCTAATGAAATCAGGACAAGTGTTAGGGTAATATTATATTATTATAATATTATTTTTACCTTTAATTACCTTATTTACCTTTAACCAGGGTAAATAAAATTCAAAAGATACTATTCACCAAAAATTATTTCGATCCTATTAGACCACATTTTTCATACTGATTATGACCATGTATGTCCATTTTTCTAAATTCAATTCATAAAAGTGGTAAAATTATGCTTAATGCTAATCAGCAGATGTGGTTAGAAGGCGGGTAAAAAAGACGTTCAAAAGTTTAATAAAAGTTTTATATCTAATTATATTATAAAAATTATTCATATGACCTAAATTGGACTATTATATTTATTATGTATCTATTGTGACTTTAAAATAAATTTAAAGTAAAATAATTATTTAAATGAAAATGTTAGTTTTTAACAATAATGCAGTATTTTTTACTTTTCATAAAAAATTGAAACTTTTCATTAAAAAATACCAAAAATTCACCATAAGCTAATTATGATATTCTAAATTTAAAAATGAAGTCTATTTTGAAAAAAAATATAAATTTCATAATTTGGTTAATACTATTCATAACTGATTTTCAAACGACTAGTTTGATAGTTCATTGTGCGCTCGAACTCGATGTTGCGTGCAGCGCAAACTATTGAATTATTTAAAAGGAAGCGTACTGTGGAAACTTGGGGTGTTAAAAAGTTATAAAATATCATTCATTTAAATTAAAATTATATTTTAAATTTTTATCACATTAATTTAAAAAAATTATTTTAAAATCATTAAAATTAATAAATGAGAAACAATAATGAATTTTATTTGAAATTAATAAATGAAATTCATTATAATAATAAAAAATAAAACATATGTTGTGTCCAAATTTATATAAATTTTTTAATAAAAACTTAAGTTAACAATAGCACCCCATATGTGCAATTTTGAGGGACAAGATAGTGAGTAAATTAATGAAAAATTAGATTTAACTAATAAAACCCCCAACCATGCATTATCATGAGACAAGATAAATCAAAACTTATAGAAAAATGAAATATATAATGGCAAATAAATAGAAGATTAATTATTAGTTAATACAAAAAATGAAATAAAAATCATTTTCAGTTAACCATCAAAAGGTATTTCCTTCGTAAGATTGCATGAAAGGAAATCACATCAGTTGTGCCTTGGAATTTTCTTAAAGAATGATTGAAAGTTTTTAAATTTATTTGTGTTCCTATATGTGGTATGATATCCTGTCATATTTTACATGTATCTCTTAAAAATAAGAATTCATAGATTTAAAATTCCATTTATTTGTATACATATTTGGGCGTGCTCTAGTTGTTATTGGTGTAATGGATATGTTGCAGTTTCATATACTCATTATAGGTTAGTCTTTGGATTTTTCTCACCATATGTGATTCATGTTAATTGAGGTGGTTTTTATTTTTAGGACATGTGTGGATTTCTGATTTTGGTTTAGAAAAAAAAAACAAGAGTTTCACTGACTTATCAAATGGTCAAAATATAACCTCGACACGTCATTTATTGTTGGATTTAAAGAAAATATTTATAGTATATGTAGTTTTGTAAATAAATTGTTGATTATTCATGTTTTTTCATTTTTAATTTCTTATTTTGAGTCCAGTCATCATAAATAGCATGAAAACACATATTTATAGTTATTTTAGTTTTGTAAATTCACTATTGATTTGTCATGTTTTTTGCATTTTTAATTTCTTCTTTGGAGTTTGTTCATGATATTTTCCCATATTATTATGTACTACAAATGATGCGGTCTGGATGACTATTCATTTACAGATATATTATTAGAAATTTTCCATCCAATTATCAATACATATGATTAGAAACTTGTTAATTTTTATTTCAATTTGATAAATCTGTTAAGAAATGATTAATTTTCTAAAGGATTGTTCTAATTTTTGGGGGATAATCCATATTAGCTATGATATTTGACATTTTATGGTGTTGCGCTACTGCTACCAGTCATTTGGAATGCTATTGGTTGGGTATTTGGAATTCAAGTGGTGATAGGAATTTGGAGAGGAGGCCTGAAATGTTGGACAGTGGTACTTTTCATTTTTTTTCTTTTGAAAACTAAAATACTATTTTAATCTTAGTTATTTTGGTTATTTTGAAACAATTAAATACAGTCAATTTATTTGGTTTTGGTTATTTTGGTTTTGATTTCTAAATTAGTAGGGTCGGTTATTAAAAAATCATTGTTTGGTTATTTCGATTTTTAAAAATTCTTAGTAGTTTTATCCAAGCCGACCTTTTGCTCACCCCTACAAACACATTGGAGATATCTAATTTGAGTTTAATGTTACTCTCTTTGGATTTATTTTTAAAAATATTTATAACTTAGATGCAGTGAAAATATAATCTTTCACCTTTTATATTATAATGAATCAATACTGGAAAGAATGAAAATTCTTCTTATGATTTAACTTTTTCTTATTTCCAAAAAAATTATTATGTTCATATAAATAATATTACAAAAATATATATGCCTAAAATACCAATATTCATTTTAGAATTCATGTGGCGACCATGTCTTATTATCTCTATCCTAATTCGAAAACATGATACTTAGTGTATATTTTCTTTAATCTCTCAGCTCCAGTTAGTAACATCATTATTCATTTATCATATTCTAAATGTAGAAATGTGTTGCAAAATGTTTTCAAAGATCATAGTAGTTAAATAGTAGACTTGTAGTGTGACTTCAATTGTTTCATCATCAACCTCTATATTCTTGAGTCATGGATTATGTTTTTCATACAACATTTATACTTACAACATGTTTTAGAACGTGAAACTTTGTATGTATGTGATGCATGTCTGTAGTGGTGCAAGCATGACACAGGCAAGCGGTGACACAAGCATGACGCGGGCCTGGTGACGTGGGCATTATGATATAGGAATGACACTATGTTGGGACTTCGGGCTAATTAATTAGACTTTGATCCATTTAATGGGATTCATCTCCACCAGGCCTACGAGCCATGTACTGAATAATAAGACTTGATGGGTGGGCTAGGGGGATATGACTTTCCTTTTCACTTATGTGTGTGGTGTGCATGTAACGTCCCTATTATTCTCATTGTATTGAGATGGAAGAGGAACATTACATGGTCTTAAGTGACATCCCCAAGACATCAAAGGATATAAATAAATTTCAAAGAGCTTCAATACATGTGAGGATGATTTTCCCTTTAAGAATAAAACAAATAACCAATCAATTCATAACCAAACAAACCACTATATGATGCATGATAACAATGAAAGACAACTCAACATTTCACTTATCAAAATCAAACTAAAACCAAGTACCATAACAAAATACTACAATATCAATGTAAATAACAAAGGTCTATAAGACCAACAAAACTCAAAAACAACCAACAGTAACTCCATTCCCCATGAATTCTCCATGCTCTATCTCCACAAGACAACCCAAGTATCGTGAATTATTGATAAAGATGTGTGATACCTTACCTTTACCCATGTCTCAATAAACAACATCAGAAAAATCACCAAAGTGCCAAAGTTGGGGTGAGTAATGAAACTCAGTATATTTTCCCCAATGACTTCCCTACTCATGCTACTAGGATGGAACATGTTAGCAACATTTATATAAAATTATTTTATATAAAATATTTTCTAAAATAGTTTATATCAAAATATAAATGAGTTCCAATGAAACCATTTTCTCAAAAAAGCATCAAGTTCCAAGGAAAAAAACCAAACAATACTTTAAACCATTTCACAAGTTCCATTTTGGCATAACCATCTCATTCCACATATCCACACATCTTACCATGAATGCATCATTATGACAGTTCCATACTCATGAGAGTTTTCTCATTGATCTACTAAGTCATCACAAGGTAATTATATTACATGTTCCATTACACCTTTGGCATTGAGCACCATGTCATATTTCAATGGGGCCTCATAAATGCAATATGAACTCACACCAACACATTATGCCAAACCATGCCAAAACCATCATTTCAACCATTTCAATAAAACCACCCTTTTATTGAAAACCTTTTAAGAAACCATTTAAATAAAACCACAATTTTATTTAAAACACTTCTCCAATCATTAAAACCAAACCACCATTTTAAAATCATCATTTTAAAATCAAGTTACCAAAATAAATTTCCAACAAAACACCCAATTTCCATAATTTCACAAACCATTTCTCAAGAGGGTTTTCAACACTCATTGCACAGCGAATAAAAAATCAATTTCAATAAAAAAAATCAATTTGAAACTAATACTTCATGCTATAAATAGGGGAGCTGAGAGTGAAGCCGCCTACCTCGATAAATTTGAAAAAATGATAATCTGCACGAAAAACGTCCATGAAACCAGGTTAAATCTTCATGAACCCACCTTAGATATCTTCACCTATCATAAACCAAGACAAATATAATAATATTTTTCATCAAATATCCTAGATATAACCACAAACGATGTAGATCTAAGAAAAATAGAGGCATATGGAAGAGGATCTAAGCAAAAGAACCAAGAACAATCAAGAACGATCACTTACTGTGAAGATCCAGCTTCAAAACACCAAGGAACGACTCCAGATCACTTCCAATTCGATGGGTAAAGGTTCTTAAACCTTTGAAAGGGAAAATACATAGTTTGGGATGTTTTGAGGAAAAAACTAAGCATTTAGAGGTTAAAACACGTTACATCCACAATTTAAGGATCTAACTTTTGATCTGCGCACAGTTTATTCACACGGTTAGACAAATTGTGCGCTAATTGTGCTCTTGCCTCTATCTTAAGGGAGACCTCGCATGGTTGTCTCACCCGGTTAAAAAATTGTGCGCCAACTAGGCCAAAGATCACTATTCAACATATTCTCAACACAGCACGGTTTTTTCTAGGCTTTCGCATCATTTGGGCAAACCGTGTGCTGCCTGTGCGGCTTCCCTTTAGCTCATGTTTCATTATGCAAGGTTTTCTTTTGGTGTTCCACAGTTTTCCCAAAACATGCACCAACTGTGTACCTATAGAAAATCCCTAAAAACACTCCAAAAGTTCTCCAAAATCTCCCAAACTTTACTCATATACTTTACAAACTTAAAAAGCATAAATAAAGGGTTACTTACATGAAACCGGAGGTGCTACAGTGCATCTTATTAATTTAATTGTACCCTAAAACACCTAATATATATATATATATGGGCTACATACATTGTTCTCTTTAAGTCATGAGATTCATATTCCCATAAGCCTGTTTAGTATGCAACATTGTCTAGTACATGAACTGAGGCCACATTGCACATCTTCTTTAGTCATTAATTGAGGTTTTTATATACTAAAGGATACATTTTGTTCTCCAACTAATTGAATCATGGTTTATGTTGTTCTCTTTTTTATTATGTATAATTCTCTTTTTTATATGCAGTATTCTCTATAAGGCCTAAACTAATGTTTTTGTGATCCAAAGTCTGCATTTTGTTCTCCATATTCTTAAGTCGTGGATTATATTCCCTTTTAGTACGCGTCATTCTCTTTTTAATCCTCTTTTTTCTTGATATGTTTCTTGTAAAACTGTTGAACAGATGCTTATTGGGTACATTGGAAGTTTTATGAAATAGGTAAAAAAAGAAATGAGATTATTAATTATGTTTAACTCAAATATTCAATTTATTTGTTTGTTGTACTATTTTACTTTTAAACATATTTAACCATTTAGATCTTCTTGATGTTAGTGTGAGATTAGAGATGAACTATTTTCATCCACAAGTGCAAGAAAGGGGACATGTGTGCATGAGTGGCCATGATTAGCTCATTCAAACCACCGGTGTGAACCAGGACAGCGATGAATGATGTGAGTGAAATAGATTAGGGATTAAGTTTAGTGGAGTTTCATGTAAAGTATTTTTGAATTTTAACATGTTTAAACATGTTTGTAATTATGTTTGAATATGTTTTTTCAAATAAAACCTTAGTTTGTTGGAGTTTCATATAAGTTTATTTTATAATTATTATACAACAAATATATAATATATAATTATATTAACATAGTGTAAAATTTTAGTAACAAATATTAGAATACCTAAATATAATATTTTATTTAAAATGTAATTTACATACATATATTAATTTTTGGTATTGTTTATATTAAATTAAAAGATAAATGTTAATAATATTATCAATGGATAAATCTATTGTATGAATTTTTTGATAAACAATTCAACCAACATATATATTATTTATTGGTATTATTGTGATTACAATAGAATTATTTTATTTGTCGAAATAACATTTAACGAAAGAGATTTTACCAACAATTTAGTGACAATGTCATATGTATTGGTAAAAAATTTTACCAATATAAAATGTACTTTTACCAACATATATGTCCTTATTGGAAAAATTCAAATATTCTGTAGTGAATATATTTTAAATGTATACTTAAATATATTATATTTATAATTATTAAAATTATAAATATATTTTAAATGTATATGTAAATATATTATATTATAATTATACATTATATTTAATACATTTAATTAAATACATAATAATAAATATGTGTGTGTGTGTAAATATATTTTGAAAGTATATATAAATATATTTTAATAATTATATAATTATAAATATTTATTTATAAAACTATATTTATATATTTATAAATATATATATATTTATAAATAAATTTAAAATATTTTTAAACATATAATAAATATATGTATATTTTTATAATTATATTTATTTATATATTAATGTTTATTTATATATTTATAATTATGTATATATTTATAATTATGTATATATTTACAGTTATATTTATAATTTATATAATAATAAATCCAATATGTTTATATATAAATTTAAAATATATTTATAATTGTATTTATTTATTTATATTAATATATATTTACAATTATAAATATATATTTAAATATATTTTAAATGTATATATAAATATATTTTAATAATTATATAATTATTAATCTATATTTATAAATCTATATTTATATTGTAATAAATATATATTTATTTATAAATAAATTGAAATTATTTTTAAACATATAATAAGTATATGTATATTTTTATAAATATATTTATTTATATATTTATAATTATGTATATATTTATAATTATGTATATATTTATAGTTATATTTATAATTCACCAGGAAAGTGCAGGTACCGAGCGTGACCGGCCCTAAAAATTTATTAATTAAAATAAAAGTACAATAAAACAAAGTATGTGACACATGAAATGTCATCAATATATGAAATTGGTCAACTCACCACCCAGAAACAAAAAAGATAAAGTCCCTAGATCCATTTAAAAGGCACAAAAACCCACATCAAATGACCTACAAGCCTAGAAACACCAACACTGTCTGAAGCAGCCATGACCTGGCCAGCACCTACCAACTATGAAGATCTCACGCACCCAGCCGCATCGATGAGGCTCACCGACATCACTCCACTAGATTTCATCATCTTAAATGCCAAATCATTTTGTGTTGAGGATGTGGTTGTGCCCTTCAGCATCATCACTCATGCGGTCAAGGTTATCCATGATGCCCATCATCGGAGGTGTCGGTGTCAGCACGCCATTAGAAAGAGATGCTCGATGTTGGCATCTCATACCATCGAAAGCTCATGGTACTCGAGATCATCTCCCTCATAAGTTCCCCATACCACCACAGATCATTTCACAGCTTCCTGACCATCAACATGAAGAAAATATCTCATCCAGAGAAAAAGAAACAACACCTGAAAAATGTCCAAAATGGTCTAGAGAAAAATCCCAAAGGCCTAAAAGAAAAAGGCCCAATGTGATGCCTTCCATAAGAGTTTCTGACAGAATCCACATTCCAACAATGCCTCCCAAGGTCACCTCTCTGCCCGAGGTCGTCCCACCTGAGGACGAAGTCGGCATCCCGAGGTCATCTCCATCATCAGGATCACCGGCCACTGCCAAGATTTTCAGCCACCTGCCAACTGTCCTTTGACCGTCATTTGTGTAGAAGCCTCACCATTAGTAGGTCGTTGAATCCATCCACACTATCAGCGGGTCACCAAATCCAATAACGCCATCGGGACTTTATCCTCGCCTCTACTAGGATCCGAAACCCAAGTCATGGGAACACACTCATTGTTTTTGGCCAAAAACCTACCACCATCCCCACCGATGGGCGGGGCCACCACCATCGCCATACAACAATCGAAAGAAGTGTCTTGATTCCATCCCTTTCCCTCATAATCTTCGTGATTTGCACCGCCTAAGGTCACTACTCCATCCTAATGTTTTCGGCCACATCTTAAGGTTACCTACTTCAAGGCCATAATACGCCGATGTTGTCACCGGTTGGATCCCGAAAATCATCATCAACTACATCCGATTAAAGTCATCGCTGACTTGAAAATCACCTGTTGAATGTCATCCCCACCATAGGGAAAAGCACACACACAGAGAAATAACCACCATTATCCCTTCTTTCTAAGATAGCCTTAAGAAGCTCAAATCTATTATGTGGGCAACATAGAGCAAAGAGCTCTCTGTGCCCTACCACATCAACATGGGTTCCATCATCCAAACAGATGATCGATTTGGAACGAGTGCTGGATTGATCATAATAGAATGAAAGAGAGAGGATCTCTCCTCTAGTGAGAGAATCCATCTTTATTCTCCAGCTGCATCTTACATATATAATTTATATAATTATAAATCTAATATATTTATATATACATTTAAAATATATTTATAATTATATATAAATTTATTTATATAAATATATACTTACAATTATAAATAAATATATCTATAATTATATATATAATTATAGATAAAAATATATAAATATAACTATAAATATATATATAATTATAAATATATATAAATATAATTATCGAGTCTCCTTGAGTATTAGTAGGCGCATTAGGTTTCTTTATTTATTTATAATCCCCCATTCTGAACTGTTGTAATAATTTATATAAATATATATATAAATAATAATTATATTTTGAATGTATATGAAAATATATCATATTTATAATTATACATTATATTTAATACATTTAATTATATACATAATTATAAATTTATATGTAAATATATTTTAAATGTATATATGAATATATTTTAATAATTATATAATTATAAATCTGTATTTATAGATATATATTTATGGAGTCTAGGGTTTCCACAATATGAAGATCCCTCATATTCATTCTTCAGATGAGTTATTTCTCACAAGTGAGCAATTCGACTCCCACTGGCCCTACGGCGATGGAATGGGACTTCAGAAAAGCAAGTGTGGTGAATCCCTTACGGTGGAAGAAGGTATGACCAAACACTCTTTTTCTCTCAGTAAGGGATTATCATCATGCGCTATTAGTTGAAAAGGATGCATAGCACGTGTGAAATATGATCTGATTGCAGTTACTGAACGGCTTGAAATCAAACAATATTCTATAATCATTGGATTGATTTTACCCAAGGATTCCAACCTGATGAAGACCAGGGAGATGGTTGAGAGACTCTCGTTAATTTGGGGAATTAAGAAATGGAAATTTGTGTCTTTGGGAAGGGGATTATTTCTTCTTCTCTTCCCTTCTAAAGATTTGAAAACACGGGCATGGGGATTTGGATCGATCTCATTCAAACCTGAATTTCTACACATCTGAGAATGGGACAAAAGGTCTAACCCGATGGAAGTAATTAATTCTACTATCCAACTATGGGTCAAATTTTATGATATTAATTGGGTTCTATGGAACCCCAAAATCCTATATGACATTACAATGTCAATTGGTGTTTCAATAAAATTGGATAATGAAACTAAAGCAGGAAGATTTGGCCATTTTGCTAGATTCTTAGTAGAAGTTGATTTGGATTTCATGCATGTTGACTGAGTCTTCCTCTCCAATCATGATGATGAATTCAATTTGAAGATTGTCTATGAGATATTTCCAAAAAAAAATTTTGAATTCAAGATTATTGGACATAAAACCTCTTGCTGTAGGAGTCTGCAATTTTTTCTCTGCTCATGGACATGACTCAAATTCATGTCATAAAATAAGTAGGTCCTCAAATGCCCAAGTTCTATTTGATCTCAACCAACAAGATGATCATGGTGCTTGAAATATAGGTATAAACCATCATGTGTCAACATATGGAGTTGAATACATACATCACAATACTTTTTTTGATAACCATCATGTCATTGACACCAAGCTAGTTGATATTTCTAGCACCAAAAAAGTATCCTCTTTTGCAACAGATTTGGACACTCTTGAAGGTGAAAAAGTGTGAGAATTTTAGAATCAATAGAAGATTGACGTTTCTTCTATACATCACTATGTCTGCATAAAAACTCTTGGGTCTGATGATTTTTCCAAAGGATCTAGGGTAGATAGTTCTCATTTGGTTGATACTGGAAGGGAACTATAAGTGGTAACAATTTCCATTCCTGAGAATAGAGTAGTGGGGATTTCTTAGATCTCTTTCTCACAGTGGGCTACCACTCCTATTAAGCATCATTCTAAAACTAAGAAGAAATTATGGTCTGATATAGTTGTTGAGGAAGGAATAGTGTTGGATGTAAATCAATTGCAGACCCCCTGATGGCAGTGGACATAGTGACCTGGAGAAAAAATTGGAGAAGAATTCATTGGATAAGCAGGATGTCATGGAATCTGATGCCCAACACATGGTTGATGAACAGATCTTGCATGAATAAGATATTGCCTCATGCAATCATAAATGGAAGTAAAATTTTGATCTCCTAGTGTTTGATATTAAGGGGACTGATGTCTTGCTTATTAATGTTGAGCAAGGCTCAGTAGTTAAGAAGAAGACTAATGAAAAGGGGACTCTGGATGCTCATGGATTCCCTTTAGTCTCCTATAAAAAGAAAAGTTCTCCCCTTGAATCAAAATTGATTGGTCCAAAACATTTGCAGGAGATGCATATGACAACTTCAATTTATTTTAGAGTGCTTGATTCACATAACAAGGTTGCAAGGCTATCATAATTTGAAACATGTGAGGATGATGCTACAACTGTGGTGGATTTTTTCACAATGACAGACGTGATGGAAAATTTGGACATTGAGAAGGAAGAATATGGAGAAAATTGACATCAAAAATCATGGAGACGGGTTAGACATCCTAAAGGTCGTGGTCAAGGACGTGGCCAAGATGATTGGGTTGTTGCACGAGGGCATGGCCGAAATGTATCTACCAGGTCTTTTTCCAAGATATCTAAGATTTGGCTCACTCTGAAGCAAGAAAAGATCAAGGAGAAGTACTCTATAATCTTCAATCAAAGGAACTCACACTCCGAGTGGGAAAGTCGATCACGATGATGATTCTGACAATGATTATGGGAATGATCATGTTCTTGATTTATAGTTTTCCCTTATAGATGAGGTCATGCCTCTTTGTTTGACCTCATCCATCCTCTCTTCATCTCTTTATCAACTTTATTTTTCTAATAATTTTTTTAAGAGCGGGTTTGCCTGTCTCCCGAACCTTTTGATTGTATATTTATAATTATGTATGTATTTTAAATTATATTTATAATTCATATAATAATAAATCTAATATATTTATATATAAATTTAAAATATATTTATAATTATATATAAATTTATTTATATTAATATATATTTATAATTATAAATATATATGTAAATATATTTTAAATGTATATATAAATATATTTTAATAATTATATAATTATTAATCTATATTTATGAATCTATATTTATATAGTTATATATATATATATATATATAAATTGAAAATAATTTTAAACGTATAATAAATATATGTATATTTTTATAATTATATTTATTTATATATTTATAATTATGTATATATTTACAATTATATTTATAATTCACCAGGAAAGTTCAGGTACCAAGCGTGCTTGACCCTAAAAATTTATTAATTAAAATAAAAGTATGACAAAGACAAAATATGTGACACACGAAATGTCATCAATACATGAAAGTGGCTAACTCACCACCCACAACAAAAAAGATAAAGTCCCTGAACCCATTTAAATGGCATGAAGACCCATATCAAATGGCCCACAGGCTTAGAAACATCAGCATTGTCTGAAGAAGCCATGATATGGCCGACAACTACCAACTATTAAGATCACGTGTACCCGACTGCAATGATGAGGCTCACTGACATCACTCCACCCAAGGTCCTCATCTTGGACGTTGAATCGTTCACGTCAAGGATGTTATCGTTCCCTTCAATGTCATCGTTCATGCAATCAAGGTCATCCTTGATGCTCGTCGATGGAGGTGTCGGTGTCAGCACGTTATCAGCGGGAGATGCTCAATGTTGACATCTCATACCATCAACAGCTCATGGTACCCGAGATCATCGCCCCCATCACTGCCCCATACCACCACAGGTCATCCCGCAGCTGCATGCCCATCAACATGCGGAAAATATCTCACCCACATTAAAAGAAAAACCCAAAAAATGGCCAAAATGGTTCAGAAAAATCCCAAAGGACCAAAATAAAAAGGCCCAACCCTGGGGCCCAACGTGAGGCCTTCTATAGAAGTTGCTGACAGCCACCACATGCCGACATCGCCTCCCAAGGTCGCCTATCTTCCCAAGGTCATCTCTCCGCCCGAGGTCATCCTACCCGAGGTTGAAGTCATCATCCTGAGGTCGTCTCCATCACTGGGATCATTGGTTGCCGCCAAGATTGTCGGGCCCCGCCAAATGGCCTCCAACCACCGTCCGTGTAGAAGCCTCGCCATTAGCAGGTCACCGAAGCTGGCCATGCCATTAGTAGGTCGTCAAAGTGAGCATCGATGTCGGGCCTTTGTCCTCACCTTCGTCGGGATCCCAAACCCAAGTCATGGGAGCACACCCATTGTTGTTGGCCAACGACCTACCAGCATTCCCACCGACAGGCGGGGTCACCGCCATCATCATACAATGCTCGAAGAGGTGTCTTGATTCTCTTCATTTCCCTCAAAAGTCATGTGATCTGCACCGCCCAAGGTCACCGCTCTGTCCCAAGGTAGTTGGTTGCATCTTAAGGTCACCTTCATCAAGGTCATCGCGCGCTGATGTCGTCGCCGGCTGGACCCCAAACGTCGTCGCCGACTGCATCTGATCGAAGTCATCATTGGCTTGAAAATCGTCTGTCGAATGCCATCCCCACCGTAGGGCGGAGCACACTAAGTGAAATCACCACCATCATCCCTTCTTTCTGAGACAGCCTTATGCACCTCAAATCTATTGCATGGTCAATAGAGAGCAAAGAGATCCTTGTGCCCTGCCACATCAACTTGGGTTCCATCACATATGATCGATTTGGAACGATCGTTGGATTGATCACCATAGAATGGAAGAGAGAGAAGCTCTCAATACTACAGAACATGCTTTTAGCAGTGCTAAAAAAAAGAGGTGATAAAAGGTGTCTTTACCATCACTAAAATAAAAGCACTCATAAAAGTAAAAAAATAAATCTTTTAAACTAAAAAAATCTACAAATTAAAAATAAAATTTGGACCCCTTTTATCATCACTACAATCCCACTTTAACAGTGCTAGGCGTACCCCCACCTTTAACAGTGTTAGTCCCCCACCACTTTAACAGTACTCAACAAATTAAAAAAAAATCGGACCCCTTTTATCAAAGCTACAAGCCCCCTTTAACATCACTAAGCGCACCCCCCCCCCCCACACACACACACGAGCAAAGAGCTCCTTGTGCCCCACCACACCAACTTGGGTTCCATCATCCAAACAAATGATCAATTTGGAATGATCGTTGGATTGATCACCATAGAATGGAAGAGAGAGAAGCTCTCACTACTGCAGAACATACTTTTAATAATGCTAAAAAATCTATTAACTTTAAAAAGCGCTAATAATCGAAGCGTGGTTAAAGGGGGGTCCCTTTTATCATCACTAAAAAAGAGTTGATAAAAGGTGTCTTTACCAACACTAGAATAAAAGCACTCATAAAAGTAAAAAAAATCTTTTAAAAGAAAAAAATCAACAAATTAAAAATAAAATTTGGACCCCTTTTATAATTACTACAAGCCCCCTTTAACAGTGCTAGGCGTACCCCCACCTTTAACACCGTTAGGCCCCCACCCCTTTAACACCACTCAACAAATTGAAAATAAAATATGAACCCCTTTTATCAACGCTACAAGTCCCCTCTAACATCACTAAGCGCACCCCCCCCCCCCACACACCTTTAAAAGTGCTAGGTCACCCACCCCTTTAACAGCGCTAGTAGCCCCCTTCATCCGCCGACGCATCTTTGCTTCCGCTATGATTCAAACCCAAGACCTCTCCCTTGCGTGTCTGCACCTTTTCCACTCATGCATCTTGTTTTGTTCTCCATTTATGATATATCTATTTACACACACATATATATAGTTATATTTATTTGTCTATTAATATAAATAAATAAATAAATATATATATATATATATTGGTTTATTAATATATTTTGAAATATATATATAGTTATATTTATATATTTATATATTTATATATTTATTCGTATATTAATATATACTTCTATCTATCTATTTATTTATTTATATATCTAGTTATATTTTTTATCCATATTTATATGATTATTTTTAAATACATTTATAAAATATGTTTTGTGTCTGTGTGTGTTTATAAATAAATAAATACATACATGCATACATATATATATACATTATATCTATGTATGTATAAATATAATTATATATTTATTTATTTATTTACATATATTATATATTAATATTTATAGATATATATATATTAGAATATATAAATAATATATATGAGTTTATTAATACAGACACACACACATTATATAGGATCATAAATATTCATATATTTTTATTTTAAATAAAATGAATATTATTTTTTAATTAGATATGGTTTATATATTTATAAAGACATTTTATATGTAAATATGTTTACATATTTATTTATAAAATTAATTTTTTATGTGTTAAATATGTATATATGTGTATATGCTTAATTATAAATATCAGTACATTATGAAAAAGGGAAAATTTGAATATCACAATATCCTTACGAGTATAATCCTTGAAAATAAATTGAGTCGTCGCCAAAAAAAAGACAATAAGACCCCCCTGGAAATCCATCGAATGTTAAAAAATTGGGATTTCTGGCGTCAAAAAATATGATAGCTAGGGTATAGAACTTATCGCAGATTTTGATTTAATATGTGGTAGAGTCAAAGGTGACTGTCATATTAAAAAATAATAACCATTTTATTTAAAAACACCCTCAATGCCAATTTTGCCACTGTATACTTTGTTCATCACAAAAAATCCAAAGGAATGAACGAAGAGGATGAAATGGGCCAGGGCTAGGGCTAGGGTTTTGGTTGAGAGTTGAGCCATTGGCCAGCCTCGATGAAATCCATGCTGGCATACTGCGTGACCACCTCCGGGCTCAGCGTCTTCTGCCCCGGCTCTGCTCCCAGCCCCTCGCACTGCACCGTTACAAACACCATCTCGTCCCTGAACGCACACAATCGTTTATGTATTCATCACTAACCTCTCTTTTACCACAAGGAGCCACTGTACTCACCGGTTCTCCGGATAATGCCATGGCGACCATCGAGGGTTGGCGACGGGAACGTTGAAGGTGGTCCGGTAGAACACCACCCGAGCGAAGGCCCCCCACGCACGCCCCAGGTACGTGGGGCTCCTCCCCGTCACCTGGCACCCGTCAAACACGAACCCGCTCCTCGCCTCCGAGCTCGGCCGCCCATGGGCGGTCAGGTACCCCACGATGCCCGCCGGCATGTCCGCCACCGTCAGCGCGCACCCCTGCGCACGCACCTCCACACGTCGTTTCGGTCCCCATGAAGAAAAATCAAACTCTAAATCGGTCTGACCTGGAAAATGGTCTGACCGTCCCCGAAAATGAAATCGACCGCCCCCATGATGGTGCAGTCGCGGTAGTAGTGGCGGCCGGCGGCGTCCCACAGCGTGTCCTGCACCCCGAAGAACCCGCACCGGTAGAACGCCGACGAGTCCCCTTCGATCATGGCTGCCACCGCCGGCATGATCGGGTTTTTATTCGCACCACCCGGGTTGTTGTACGAGTTCTGCGCATCAAAAGTGTGACCTAAAAAAACGGGTTGTTGCACAAGTTTTCAAGAAAGGCCAATGGTTCGTGAATCTACCGCAAAGCCGATGTCTACGGCCACAAAATTGCTGGCGGAGGATCTCAAAGTGGGTAGCTTTATGTTATTACCGCCATGGTCGTCGCTCACGATCTGGGTTCGGAGCATCCCCTCACCCTGGAGCAGTACGTAGGGCTTAGACGCAGGAAGGACCACCCGCTCCCTACAAACACACTCAAATGAAAGCTTTAAAGATCAAACTTTTGAAGGGGAAGACGATGGCGACCCAAATAACTGAATAAGAAGAAGAAGAATAAAAGGTCGGTTACTGGTAAATGCCAGCTTTGACAAGGATCCGAACCCAATTGTCGTTGCCTTCAGGGACTGAGTCTATAGCGGCTTGAATGGACGTGAATTTGCCCGACCCACCCTGGGAAACCGTGATCGTGGGCATGCCCCCGGAGGCGTCCTTCGTCCCGTCGAGCTCAAACTCCCCCCATCTATAGTCATCCCATTGCCCAAGAGCCCAGGGCGATCCTAAAACCAGGACCAGCCCTGCAGCGAGGAGCCATGAGGATGTCGCAAGCATCTCAACCCTCCCCATCGTGGCTAGAAATCGGACAGCACAAGGATTTGAGAGTTGGGGGTGGTTTAGGTAGGGTTTTGGACGGATTATAAATAAAGGCGTTGGTTCATTATGCACTCATCCTCCCATAAAAGTTTTCCGTCAAAAAAAATGCTTTAAATGCTTGAAATTGGTTATTTATGATGAATTTACATGAATTTTGCATGTTTTATGAATTTAGCATTGATTTTTTTTGTCATTAAATTTAATTAAATGTTCATTTTTGACCATCATTAAACAAATTTGTTTGGAAACAATTATTTAAAATGGTTTTTTTTTTACTTAATAAACGATCATAAGCAATTTTCAATAAAAGATGTCTTTTGTTAATTATTTTTTTATTCATATAAATCAATACATTTTCAAATTCTTTTTCTTAATAATGAAAATATCCAAATGAAATAGCATTTTCCCATCGATAAACCACTTGACGTCGATATTTTTCTACAAAAAAAAATTGTCACTGAATTTCAGCTTTTCACATGCTTGATATTACCATCAATGATTTTAAGTGCTTATTATAAATAATATTTAATAACAAAAAAATGGAATGTTAATAGGAAATGGGGGACTCATATGTTTGATAGTCGGTTATAATCGTAACATTAAAACTAATTATTAAATTTTGATGAAGGATTCATCGAAATAATTAATTTTAAATACATTTTTTTGGTTAAAATATTAATATTTTTAATTATGTTTTCAGCTACAATTTTAATTACATTATAATTTTCATTTCTGTTTTTTTTATATCAATAAATAAATTCAAATTTTGTTAATATTTATCGAGTGGTTCGCACCGATTTTTTAGGAAATCATTCATTTATGACACAAAAGACGTCCACTCTTAAAAAATACCCTTATTTAAAACAAATATCAATTCCTCAAAAATAGATATCAAAAATGAAAAATAAATAAGTTTATTTCATAAAAAAAGTTCTGACTGAATTTCATAAAAATTTAAAAAATATGTGATTTTTTTTAATTATGTATCTCATAAATAATTAATATTTTTTTATCAATTCAATTGAACAAAACCAATTATAAGCGCGAATGTTTTAGGCAGAACAAATGGAAAATATTTATGTTGATAAATCAGTTGTGTTTATAATCATTTATATTTATTTTGGGATGTCACCTATGTGACATTTGTTGGATTTTAATGTGTTTTTTTAATATGTAATTGTTTTATTTTATGTGTTTTGGGAATCCCATATTGAAAAATGGTAAGAGTGAGGTCTCACTACTACAAAACGTGCTATATATGAACGCTAGCAAAAAACATTGATAAAAGAAATCTTTATCAACGTTTAAAAAAACCCAAATAAATGGTATCTTTTATTGGTGCTATCAGTGTTTTTTTAACACTAATAAATGGTACACTTTATCAACACTTTTTTACTGTTGATAAAGGTCTCGATCGCACATGCGAATCCCACATCAAAATACAGCAAGGGATGCCGCTTCTTTATATGTCATTCCGTTGCATTCTAATTTCAAAATCATGCTGTGGGGATGGGGTCCCACATACACTCCACACACATATATGAGCTCGTTCGTGGGCACATGCGGGTCTTGGCTTACCCAATGCATCCCTCTATTCTTGGACCACTATTATACACTCAACCAGGTCCTACACGACCCAGCCCACCTATCTAAGCAATTACCCAATCCATGCCCCAATTTTTTTTAAATAATTAAAAATAATAAAAATTTGAAATATTTTAAAAAATAAATATTAAAAATGAATAAATTAGAAAAATATTAATTTTTTAATTAAATAATTATTAATAAATTTCTTATATATATATATATATTAAAAATATTAATAAATATTATATATTAAATATAGATATATAAAATGAATAAATTTAAATAATTAAAAAAATAAAAAATAAAAATGTGTAAATTAAAAATAAAAATAATTTTTTTATTAATTAAATAATTATTAATAAAAATGAATAAATTTAATATACATGTATGTAAATTATAAATATTAATAAATAGTATATATTAAATATAGATTTATAAAATGACTAAATTGTAATAATTAAACAAAAATTAAAAATGAATAAATTACAAAATTATTAATAAATTTATTGATGAAACAATTATTAATAAAAATGAATAAATTTACTATATATATATATAAATTATTATTATAAATAGTAATAAATAATATTTATTAAATATAAATATAGAAAATGAGTAAAATGTAATAATTAAATACATATCAATGCCTTATTCATTTTAATGGTTTTTATACATAATTATTCATTAATATATTTAATATTTTTATTATAGAAACATATTCACATATATATATATATATCAATATATATATCATTCGCTAAAATATAATATATGTATATAATATAAAATATTTATATTTACATTAAATAAGTCATATAATTAGTGAAAAATGGTCTATAATTAAAAAACAATATTAATTGAAAATATTGACTAATTATATCGAGTAATGACCATTTAATTTAATTTCATTTTATTTTTCAATTTAACATATATCAAACATGTTACATTGATTTCACAAATACATAAACATAATTAATGCATTTTTATATATAACATGCACACGCATAATATTTTTTTTGTAATTTATTCAATTTTTAATATTCATTTTAGAATTACATATTAACATAATATATTTAATATATATTATGTTTCTAATCTATAAATTTAATCATTATTTATATTTTTATTCAATATATACTGTTTATTACTTTTTAATATTTTTTTTTGAATTTATTCATTTTTAATATTATTTATTCATTAATAATATTAATTGTTTTTTTAATATTTTATAATTTATTCATTTTTAATTTTTCATTGTTCAATATGTTTGTAATTTTATCCATTTTTAATATTTATTTATGCATTTTTATTCATTAACATTTATTTTTTTAAAACTCCATTAAGTTCCAATAATTTTTAATTTAAATAAATTGAATTATAAAATACATAAATACCCAATGAAAATTTATGAAAATCTATAGTCTTTATTTTACATGTTTTATGAATTTAGCATTAATGTTTTTTGGTCCTTAAATTTAATTAAATGTTCATTTTAGACCGTCAATGGTGCGATTCATTAAACAAAAATAAGTATGTGAGTTATGGTTTGTTTGAAAATAAATATTTAAAATGGTTTATTTTTGTTACTTAATAAATGATCATAAGAAATTTTCAATAAAAGATGTGTTTCTATTAACTATTTTATTTTATTTATATAAATCAATACATTTTCAAATTCTTTTTTAATAATGAAAATATCTGAATGAAATATCATTTTTCCCATCGAAAAACTACACTACATCGATATTTTTCTACAAAAAAAATTCACAAGTTTAAAAAAATTATGTCACTGAATTTCATCTTTTCGTTTACTTGATATTTTTATCAATGATTTTAAGTGCTTATTATAAATATTAGTTAATAACAAAAAAATGGAATGTTAATAGGAAATGGGGGACTCAAATGTTTGATAGTGGATTATAATTATAACATTAACATAAATTATTAAATTTTGATTAAGGATTCCTTGAAATAATTAATTTTAATTACATTTTTATTTAAATATTAACATTTTAATTGTGTTTTCAGATATAATTTTAATTAAATTAAAATTTTCATTTTAGTTTTTTTATCAATAAATAAATTCAAAATTTGAAAATATTTATCGAGTGGTTCATGCTTATTTTTTAGGAAATCAAGTCCATTCTGACGAAAAGGACCTTCACTCTTAAAAAAATAGCTTTATTTAAAACAAATATTTACTTTTATAAAATAGATATTAAAAATGAAAAATAAATAAGTTTATTTCATAAAAAACGTTCTAATTGAATTTTAGACAAATTTAAAAAATCTATGATTTTTTTACATTATATATCTTGAAAACAATTAATGATTTTTTATCAAATCAAGAGGGAAAAACCAATTATAGGTACAAATGTTCTAGGTAGAACATATGGAAAATATTTATGTTCACTGCCGCAGATCGTGGATAAATCAATGACTTCTTTTATCAACGATAAACATGCGTTGATAAATGTAACTTTTATCAATGCTAAAAAAAGAGCTAATAAAGGTGTACCCTTTATGAGAGTTTTTTTTAGCACTGATAAATGTGGATCTTTATCACCGCTATTCTCAGTGCTAATGTTACATCCCTAGGGATATTCGTGTCATCCCGATGGTCGATTACAGGGGTTTGAGCCTTATGCAATCATTCACACCGGGTTTACTATATTTGAATGATTTCCAACGGGTTTGTTCATGGAACCAGAAACACACAATAGTTATTTATCCATGAGGATCTTCTTTCCAAAGGAAAACACTCGTTGGGAAATTTGGCTAACAATGCTAAAGAACTCAAATTGGTCAAGTGGATGGGAGGTTGGGATCATCACACCCTTTTTGGGGGAATTATTACTTACTTCAAGACTCTCGTATAGATTTAAAATATGTTTGTGAATCCTTTATTAATTCCCATGTATGATGCAGGTCATCCTTGAATTAACAATCAATTATTAGTGTGTATGGAACTTAGAATCATCTGTATGTATCTGAAGTTCTTCATCAATGGAGATATCTATATGTATCAGAGGTTCTCCATCAATGATATCCTATTAGGAACTGATTAGAGATTCTTTGGTTGTTATTATAACGATGCTAGTTTTCTAGCCACACAGTGGGGTGCTATAAAGTGTATCGTCATCTAGGGAGATGAGAGTTGTTTTTGTGTTGGGATCGGACCCATGGATGGGCTTCATATGTATCCTTATGAAAGGAATCAGAACCCACATAGTTCAGTTTTTCTTAATGGGCACATCATGCCTTTTAAGGCCATGTGATAAGAATCTAACTGTACAGTTTAACGTCACATGGCAAGAAGGTCCAGATGAAAGGTGCATAATCAAAGTTTGGTGTGAGAATTATGCCAAAGAAGCCCAGGAAACCTGGAAGGGATATGAATTTCCATGTTGAATTAGACCCTACTGGGAATATGGCATAGATAAAACATGGTTGATTTTGGATAAATGGATTTGGACCTTAGGGAGGCTTCCTACGTATCCAATTTGGATGAAAATAAAAGTCCACATAGTTCGGTTATGAGGACTTACACCCATGGAGGCCCTTTTAGATTTTTGTCACAAGAGAGTATGGCCCTTTGAGAGGATTAAGTTGGGGCTTATTCCTGAAAAGGATTCCTTAGTTGATACATGGGATTTGACTGGGGCCTACTCCTGAGAAGGATGCCCATTGAGCTCGGGTCTTAGGTATACATCCTATGTATCCTTGTTATAACATGAATTAGAGCTCTTGTAGTTCAATTGATGTTGGACTTACACCCTCAGGTTTCCTTAGATAGGTTCAACTGGGGATTACTCCTGATGATGATGCCTTGAAGTTTTGGGATCATGTGGATGTCATGACCACCGCCAACCTCTAAGCCCACATGAGTCATGCTCGGTGTGAGAAACAAGAGGGAATGAAAAATCTAGGAAACTACACAATCCAATTTTCCCTGAGGTTGGATACATGTACTTAAGGACTCACACTGAGGGAGCACTTTTAAGGAAGGTAATAAGAAAATTAAAAGGAGTATTATCTACTGAAACATGCATCCTACAGTGTGGATATCGTGATCATGTCTATCCCCCAAGTCTAAAAGTCATAGATGAGTCATGATTGAATGTGGCAAAGAAGAAGAAGAAAAAAATCCAACAAACCACACACTTCTCCTCCTCCGTTGGTGGAAGAGGCCGGGGGTACAAGAGAGAGAGAGAGAGAGAGGAGAGGACTCTGGTGCCCATACCCCCTCTAATTCGATAGCTAAGGGGGAGAGGAGGAACAAGAGTGGAGCCTCCTAACAGAAAGGCAAGGGGATTACTCCAGGAGGTATTCCTTGTGTACTAATTGGGGATTATTCTTAGTGAGGATGCCCATTTAAGTTTTGGTTGGTCCTTATTCCTAAATATTATTCCCTTGATTCAACTTGGCATAGGAGTCCGGTGAGGAGGTTTGAGGAGTTTATTGAGGAGTGTATCGACTGAAGGTACTCGAGGAATCCAAGAGGAGAATATCAACTTGTAACATGGGACAAGAACCAAGAGGAGTTTGTCGACACAAGGAATTTTAAGGAGTGTGGAGGAGTATTTAAAATAATGGTATTCCAGGTGTGGATGTTAAGGTCATATAAGGTGCAACTGAAAATGTGCTCGACCCAGCCTGAAAAGTTCATAGTGTGACTCTCCATTTTTCATTGGGGGTCAGTGATGATTGTGAAGGGACCGGACCGAAGTGTTGAGACCACATCCTAGAACTGATCCTAAGCGGGGGTGCGGGGGTTCAACCCCCATGATATGGACCTACAGGATTGCCTAGGTGGGTTTCCCAAGTGGGTCACCTAGGTATGGGTCACCCATGTGGTTCTCCTAGGTGGGTCGCCCAGGTGGGTCACCCAGGTATGGGTCTCCCAGGTGGTTCGTCCAAGTGTGGGTTCCCAGGTGCTAGGCTCAGGGCCTATCCATAGTGAGGGAGGGCCATGGTTGGTCAACCATGTAGTGATAGACTACTTACGTGAGGGAGATACATGACCAGAGCCCTCTCCTGGATTCTTCGTTCGGGATTTCGGCCGTCCTAAAATTTGAGGCGAAGGGGTCTATTTATAGTCTCACTGGTGGGCCTAAATGGATGGGCCTTCACAAATGGTCCTACATTGATGGGCCTATGTGTATGGGCCTATATGATTGGTCCTGTGTGGATGGGATTGTGCAGATGGGTCTGCGTGAGTCAACTTGTGCGGATGGCCTACATAGTGACACACATTCCTTTACAAAATTTTTCTAACTTCTGAGAGGCATGACATTTGATCTATGAGTCTATTTGGGCTCTGAGACCAGTCAAATAGAATCTATATGATATATCTATGCTTATTGGTATAGTGAATATACCAAATGTTCTTAAAATAAATGTTTAAATTACATTTTAATGCATCAACACCTTTCTATCATCAATCTTTAAAATCTACAACCTAGTCCTAGAGGGGGGTTCTTCCCACTTATCCCTTATGTGGAGTAGTCTTGTGGCACATGAAATCCAACCAGCATCTTCTTCTAGAATAGAGACACATTCTACTCAAACTTGACATTTGTTGCCTAAGTGAGGATCACATCATGAATTCAACGTCAAAGTTTATGGAATACACTTCACGGTGTCAAAAACTGATAAAACATTTTAATAAAAAATAGTATTAATATATATAAATTATCATATTTCTATTCAAAAAAATAATTTTTATTTATATACATTAATTAAAAAACACATGTTTATAATTATTATAAATATGATATATTAATATATATATTTTAATAGTTAAAATATGTATATATAGTGATTTTAAAAAGGTATTTATAAAAATTATAAATAAATAAATAAATAAATAAATATATTTAAGTATTTATATAATTGTAATAAATATATTTAGATAATTAATATATTTAAATAATAAATATATTTAAATAATAAATATATTTAAATAATAAATATATTTAAATAATAAATATATTTTAATAATAAATATTATTAAATAAATAAATATATATTTAAATATTTATAAAATTATAATAAAAGATTATTCCAAAACCGTTATAAAAGATGCTTTTATTTTAGCTATATGGATGTCATGGTTTTCCCAAACATGAAAAAAGATGTGAAAATTGGTTTAAAATGGTTATCTCAAAAATGATTTATGGAAATGATCATCTAGAAAAGGAAGTATGTACAAGATTTTTTCAATAAGGATGTAAGAAAAATATCATCTAAAATAAAACATAATATCTTCAAAGACCGTGTAAGATAACTTTGTGGAAAATAGGTATGGAAAGCATAGGAGCGACAAAGGGGAATTTGATAGAAATGATGATGGAGGAAGGGATGGATGGAGACTTATTAGATTTATAGGATTTGATACCATGTAGAAAGAATATAATATTTTTTATACTTTAATAAATTTGAAACTTTATTTATAAAAATAGATAATGAGATACAAGACTCGATATAGATAGAAAATTAAAAATTTAAACTAATAGGAAAGTGATAGGATGCACTTATTAAAAAAATGTTCATAGATAGATCATTATCTTAATTATTTAAGCACCCTAATAGATTGTTAGAAACAAATCCTTATAAAATTCAATATAACCTTGAAATTTAAAGTAACCATTAATAACCCCACAATATTGTAAAATTTATTGGTGAAATAGTTAAATTTCCCTCCCACACACTAAAACCTAAACCTTCTACCAAACTAACCACCAAGTGTTCACCAACAAGAATATACCACTTTTAAAAGTTGAATTAATGTTTAACCCCATTGTAACTCCTAAACATAGTTTGTATCCAACATCACCTGCATAGATTAAATTAGGGGATTCCTCCACAACTACATATTATCTCTGATTTAGTGTTAGATTCTAGGGGTTGATATCAATGAAAATGTGAGGACATATGGGATGAGAAACTATGTTAGTTATTTAGTTAGGTAAAAGGTAGAAACTAATAGAATTAGTAATAATATTGGTTATTGTTGGGTTTTGGAATGATAGATGTAATCCTTGAAGATGATTTCATTATTTTGATGGCTACAGATTTAAAATTTGATGGGAGTTTTTTATGTTGTTTCAAGCATATTCATCCTCCAACCTTATATATATGTAAATCTAACTCCCTCAAGCTTCTTTCTTCAATACTTGAAATATTTTCATTATTATGTTTTCTAGTTTTGAATAATTTACAATCATTTTTCTTGGTGGCATTGTCAATTATTTTTGTGATTCATTGATGGTGATCGTTTTATTGTTCATGTTTATAAAATTTCATTCATTATATTTGTTTTCAGTTTTGAAAATATTTTAAAAAATATAATAATTTCGTTTTTTTATTTTTGAAACCATTATTATATTCAATAGCTGTGTTTTCTATTATGAAAATGGTTTTCAAATAATATAGCTTTTTTTTATTTCCACGTAAATATATATATGTAAATTGGTATACATATTATATTCTATAATAGGTGATCTAATATTTTCAAAGGGGGCTATATACTGTTAAATGTTTGAAACCATGGTTCAATATGGAAAGAGATTCATTTTGAAAATAGTAAGTGATTTTTATAAGGTAGTTTGAAAATGAATTCAGTGTTTGAATTTATAATTTTTTTAATGGGTAACTTTTTTGTTAAAAATTGATTTTAAATAAAGGGTAACATGTTTTTAGTGGTTAAAATAATTTTAAAAAACTAATAAAATGTGTTCTAATGATTTATTAGGACTATATTCATTGGTTTTTTTATAATTTAAATGTTATTTTAAGGTAAAAATATTGGTTTTAAAGTTAGTAAATTGGATTTATATGATGTTTCAGAATGCGGATGATATTTTGGATTTAATTGATGATATAAATAAAGGATATTTTAAATTTCAAATTGACTTTAAAATTGACTTTTGTGATTTGAAATTAGAGTGAATAGATTCATTGGTTTTTTATAATGTAGTATTCTCTATCATAAATTTTGGAGCCATGGAAAGGGAATGACAATAAATCCATCCAACCCATAGGGTATACATCATAACCCCACTCCTGAAACCTTGGCCTCACAGAAAGCTAATCATTACTAAAATTCAGTCCCTAGACAAAATTATTTTCCTTCAAAGCATGTTGAAATTATTTGAATTATTCAAAAGATGGGTTCTGCTTATTTGAAAGGAACCCCTTTGAGTATTTATTTATTTTGTTAAATATTAATATTATTGAATAAAATAGGATGGATATGAATAAAAAATGGATGGATTCCAATCGTATGAAAAAAGAGTATGAAGATGGGGTGAAAGAGTCCATCAAGTTTCAAAAAGATCATGCATATGACCCTTATCAATTTTTTTTTGTGTTAACGCTTTTGTTATTCAAGACTAATTAGTTCAGATTAGTTGGAAGAACACTTGATCTATCACAAAATAGATCGAAGTTATAAATATTGGAGTAAAAATGAGAAAAAAGTGAATGTAGCTAGTGACTGGGATAACACTATGCTTTATGAATCATCTGATATAGTTACAAGTGTAGAAAATAAAGATGAATGTATCGAGTATATGATTACATGTGTGAATGAAGATGAATATCATATTGAGTAAATAATAATGGTAGTTGAATATTAACTTTGTGATTTTCCAAAATTGTTTGAGAAGTTAAAGAGTCATGAAAAACATCATTGTATGATGGTTATACTAAAAATAAAACATTGTCAGCTATAATGAAGCTGTATAATTTAAAAGTTTGCTATGTAAGTGATTCTATTTTTACTAAACTAATTTATCTATTTAATAACATGATCCTAGAATATAATGAGCTTAATATCCTAACATATGATACTAAACGAATTCTACGATCAATGGTTATGATATCTGAAAGAATACATGCCCGTAAAAATGGATGTATATTATTTCACAAGGACCATAAATCAATTAATAAATGACCAAATTGTGGTAAATATCAATATAAGAAAGATGAACCATGTTATAAAAAAGTTTTATGGTACATTCCAATCATTACAATGTTTAGGCACCTATATAGAAGTGAGGAGACTGTAAGGTAATTGATTTGGAACACAGATAAAAGAAATAAAGATATAAAAATTCGTCACTTGACAGACTCTCCTCGGTGGAAGAGAATTGGTCATCAGTATCCAAAATTTGAAAATGATCCAAGAAACCTTTTTCTTGTGCTATCGAAAGATGAAGTGAATCCTTTCTAATTTCAAAAAATCACTCACACTACATGGCTATTTATGTTAGTAAATTATAAATTGCCACCATAGTTGTGAATACAAAAAAAAAGAAATTATTTTATATATATTTACATTAAGAACAAAACAACCAGGTAATGATATTGATGTTTATTTATCTCCATTGATAGAATATTTGAAATTATTGTGGGATTTAGGTGTTACATTGTATGATTCTTAAAGAAATAAATATTTAACATTGAGATCCATGTTCTATGGGATGATAAATGATTTTACTAAATACGGAAATTTTTAAGTATATAGCATTAGAGGAACTCAAGGGTGTCCCATTTGTGAACAAGGTGTATAGTCAATTAGGTTGAAACATTCATCGAAGATTGAGATTCTAGGACATCATAGATTTCTACCTTGGTGACATAAGTATCGATCTTAGACGAAATAATTATATGAGAGTTCAAAATAACATAAAACACCATCTCCACTAATAGGTGATCAACTATTTGAGAAAGTAAAAGATTTGAACACTAATTTTGGTAAACCTTTTTCTAAAAACCTTATAAAAATTGGTTGGAAAAAGAGATCAGTTTTTTTTGAATTACCATACTAGATTTTTATATACGACAAAAATTTTCTTTATGTTTTGCATGTGAAAAAAAACTAAGTGATAGTTTCATTGGAATGTTACTAAATTCACCTAAAAGAATTACGAAATTAAGGCCATCTTGGACATGATTGACATGAAAATACAGGAAGAGTTGGTTCTAGTGTAGGAGTGGGTCCACTAAAAAGATATTATGAATTTGGATATCAATCACACATGAAAGGATAAGTGACACAAGTCTATAATGTTATCTAGTATTAGACAAAGAACTAAAGAATTTGAATGGAATTTTGTAGTATGAATCTGATTTATAAGAAGAGTTACATGTTCAAGGCAGTGTCTACCTCTTTCTCATTTTAACTTTGATTTGTATCTACTATATAAAGGGTCAAATAAAGGGATACATTTATTTATGAAATTCATTTCCAAGAGAGTATAATTCTTCATTTTTTAAAATGTTCTTTTAAATATTTTTAAAATGGTGGGGGATTGTTGTATTTTAATGCATTTAAAAAAAATATTTAATTGATTTATTTTAAATTTTTAAAGGGGACAGTCTTTTGGGAATCCCACATTGGAAAGTGGGAGTGGGGTCCACCTTATTGATCAGAGTATAATTTTCACTATTTAAAAGGATAAAGTAAAAAGTGATTAATACTATGGGGGGTGGTGCACCACACCATCCATGGATGCATGCATTCAAAAAGTCACAATGTGGAACTTTGATGGAATAGTTTTTACTTCACAAGCCGCACTGGTGAAATGTAGTTGGAGTTGCCTTAATTTTTCATGATGGATTAGTGGGTTATACCAGTTTGGACCCAAACCCAAATGGGTACATTTTTTGGATTGACATAGTTCACTAAATGAGTATGATCTGGACCATTGATCAAATTGGGTGTTATCTAAATAATGTTATAGTTCACTAGTGGGTGTGATCTGGGCCACTTAATTGACTAGGTGTGATTGAATATCTAAAATTAAATCTAAAAATAATATACCTATATAGAAAAGGTATATACCCATTAAAATGGGTAAGTTGACTTATCAAAATGGGTTCCTCCATGAATATAAAATTTATCCTCTAGTGGATGGGAAAATATCTTCCAAGGAATCAATTATGTACTCTAATTCCTCACTTTTTTAAGATTCCTCAAAATCTTTTTACAAGCATAAAAGGCACTTTTTCGGCATGCAACAATAAAGACCTTATGAAAGATATATTATTTACAAATATTATTCAAGGTATAATCTCCAAAATTTACTTATGAGGAGAATTGAGATACTATTGTATCCTAAAGAGGATTCACCGGCTACCCAAAATACAACTGATTTGGTGGGGGATAATCTACTCTTAAGAAGAGAGAAAACGTAACACACCTCTCTGAGCTAATTTTACTACCATAAAAAATATCCATATCCATTATCCACAAATATACCCCATAATATTAAGAGTATATTCCTTCAATATAGATATGTTGATACTCAACAATGCAATGAAGGTGGAACAATTCACCGGAAACAACTTCAAGAAGTGGAAAAAGAGGATGCACTTGCCACTTGCAACTCCCAAAGTGGTGTACATGCTCTCAACTCTGAATCCCCCCATATATGAAGATGGGATTCTTAAAGTTTCCGATATAAGACAAAAATTAGGGATCAATGATATTATTTTATTAGGACACATACTCAATAATTTTTTCAATGACCTCTTCAATACATATCAATATTCTTCAACCACAAAGGAGATATGGGATTCCTTGTAGAAAAAGTACATCACTTAGAATGTGGAAAGAAAAAAATTCCTTTTAATCCATTTTATTTCATAAAAATGGTAGAGAGTAGATCTATCATAGATAAATTTTATGAAATACAATGCATCTAAAACACCTTAAGAAAAATAAGATTACCATAGATGATGTTATAATTTCAAATCCATCATCGATAAGATCCATCCTTCTTTGAAGAATGTTAAAAATTATCTAAAGTGAAAGAAGGAATATATTTACATCCATGAGTTACTCAAGTACCTACAAATTGAGAATGAATATAAAATTAATGATGTGGAAATTGGGCCTAAGGATTATTAATCCGTGGTCCTCATGATGAAGGGAGTGGATCCATCCGGGTACTCAAAGGTAAAAAATGACCAAACCATCCTTCAAAATGAAAAGTGAAATTCAAGAAGAAGAAAGGTACATACTACTTTTTTGACAATCTGGGACACTTAAAATGGGTTCGTTGTCTTCATAAGAAGAAATATGGAAATGAAACTTCAAAAGGGAACTTTGCATCAATGATATTCAAATAGAATTACTCAAAGTTAACTATTCTTGGTGGATCAATTTTGGTACTAGAAAACACATGTGAAAAAAATAATCTCTTAAACCATATGGAATTAATCAAATATGGAATGTATCTCCACATTGGGAACTATATAGGCATAAAAATATAAGGAAAGGGAGTGGTTGATATTGATTTTACCACATGAAAGATCCTCACCTTAAAGTTTTTCTTATATGTGACCAATGTTTTTAAGAACTTAGTATCAGGGAGATTATTAAAAAAGTATGGGTTTAAGTTTATATTTTTGGTATAAAACTTTTGTTCTATGAAAAAGTGGGATCTTTGTTGGAAAGGGTCACTTGTATGATTAATTTTTCAAATTTAGTACAAATATTATTTCTACATACTTTATAATGTCTTTTGATTTATGGAATAACTATTTAAGTCACATTAATTTTAAGAAAATACATGATATAAATAAAATTTAATTATTTCCTATAATAGATAAAAATGATAATAAATTTCTAACTTTCATGTAGACTAAAATAGTTAGGAAACCATTTTCAACTATTGAAAGTAAAAGTAACCTGTTAGAATTTATACATAGTGATGTATTTGATTTTCATGCTACACCCACTATAGGTAATAAAAGTAACTTTGTAACTTTTATTGATTAATATTATAGAGTTTTATATATATATACATTTTTCATGATAAATATGAAATTATAGATAAATTTAGTATGAATAAAATTATGGTTGAAAACCAATGTGGGATTACAATTAAATATCTCATATCCAACATGGTAGGTGATTTATTTAGAAATTAATTATTATAATACCTAGGGATCATAAATTAAGTGAAATATCCTTATATTCCTAAATAAAAAAGTGTATCTAAGATAATGAATAAATAATTAATGGAAATGGTTAATTCTGTGATGTTTATCTCGTGTCTCTCAAAAGGTTTTCAAGGAGAGGCATTATTGATAGCATCTCACATACTAAATAAGATTACAATAAAAGGGAAGGATATGAGTCTATATGAATTATTGAAGCATATAAAACCAAACCTAAATTATTTAAAGGATTTGGGTTTTCATGAAATTCTAGGAGTACATGAAACTAAAAGAGAAATGTTTGGTAAAAGAGGTATTAATAGCCTATTTATTGGATATGTGAAGAATTCAAAGTCTTATAGATTCATGGTTATATAATAAAATGATATATTAGATATTAATAGAGTTATTTAATAAAGGTATATTATTTTTGAGGAATTTAGGTTTACCCATTTACATAGGAAAGTCCAAATAGAGGAATATGGCTCAAATAAAAGAGCATCTTAAGAAGATATAGCTGAGGAGGTTCATAAAAGTAAATGAAATTAGATACCCATGGAATATAGATCTTATTTCTATATGAAATTTTTATAAGAACGAATGATATCATTGAGACAAAAACTCCAGTTTTTTTAATATAGAGTCACACAAAAAAACGTTCAAAGAGGCTATGTCATCTTCTAATGCATCACTTTGGAGAGAAGCTATAAATAATGTTATAAACTATAACTATGAACAATAATTGGATATTAGTTAATATTACTCAAGGTTCTCAACCTATATGTTGTAATTGGGTATTTAGAATAAAAAAAGTTGATGGTACAATTGAAAAATATAAATCCTGATTGGTAGCCAAGGGGTTTACTCAAAAGGAAGGAATCAATTATTTTGATACTTATACTCCTATGGATAGTAATTCTTAGATTATAATTAATCTTACTTCATATTTTATATATAATTTTAAAATTCACCAAATGGATGTAAAGACAATAGTATTAAATAGTAAATTGGATGAAGAAATATATATGGAACAACTAGAAGGATTCTAGTACCTGGTAAATAAAAGAAGGTTTTCAAATTGTTATGGTCTCTATATTTTTTAAAAAAATCTAAAAAAATTTTAGGTTAAATTTAATAAAATAATATTATTAAATGAATTTATAATTAACCAAGTTGTTTTTTTTATAATAGGTTCCATAATAATCGTAGTGTTTCTATTTTTTTATATGTTTATGAAATACTTATTTTTAGAACTGACATGAATTAAATAAATGTGGATAGGTCTATTTTTTCTATAAACTTTGATACCAACGAATTAGGTAAATCTAATGTTATTTTGGGAATCATAATTGTTAAAAATAAGGATTTAATTCTCCTTTATCAATCTCATTATATTAAAAAAGTCTTAAAGTGGTTTGAACTATTTGATTGTTCACTAGTTCTACCCCATATATTTCTAAGAGTAGGATGATACCAAATCTTGGTAGTAAAGTTTCTCAATTAGAATATACAAGGGTGATTGTTTCATATATTCCAAGACATCTATAGGACCCAACAGTTCATATGTTGTTGGAAAGTTGAGAAAGTATATGAGTAATCTAGGTAATATATAATGGGATGCTGTTAAAAGAGTAATTAAGTATCTAATGGGTACTATGTATTATTGTATTTTTTATAGTGGAACCCCAAGGGTATTGGATGGTTTTTACAATGTGATCTGGATAACTAATCTTGAGTATAACTCTTCTATGAGTGGTTGAGTTTTTACACTTAGAGGCAGAGCTATCTATTGGGGTTCAAAGAAACAAACTTGTATAACAAACCCCATAATGGTTTCTGAGTTTTTTGATTTAGAAGCTACTGGAAAATAAGCAAATTAGATTAGATCTCTTTTTTCAGATCCAATATTATTTCCTATATTTATTTCTTTAGTTTCTATACAATGTGATATTCAAGAAAAATTGGGGTGGATATACAATTTTACTTATATTGTACAATCAAGACACATTGGTGTCAGACATAGATATCTGATTTAGTTGATACAATATGGTATCATAACTATAGACTTTGTTACATCAAGCTTAAATTTGTAAATCCACTAACAAATGGACTTTAAAGGGAGTTTTTTACAAAAAACATCCTTAGGTATGGGTTTAAAGTCCTTTTAAAAAATCATCAATGATGGGACCTCAACGAAAAATGTGATAACATCACATGTATAAGTTAAATATAGGAAATTATATCACATGTGTGAAAGGAAAAAGGTATATTATATCCCAATAAAATGGTGTATGGTGCACATGATAAAATGAGGGTGTGTTTAAAACTCTTAATGAACCAAGGATTTCAAACAAGTGTTGAAACACGAGAAAACTTTTTGGTCCAACTATATGAATATAGGAGTGAGGTCTCTCCAAAGAGCTTATGAATTTATCTCTCAAACATTCATGAAAGTATAAGTGACACATTTCCATAGTGGTTTCTAGGATTATATGAAGAACTAAGGAATTTGAAAATAATTGTGTAGGATGAATCCAGTTGATAATAAGAGGTACATGTTCAAGGTAGTGACCACCGTTTTCTATATTAAACATTGATTTGTCTCTAATATATAAATATTTAAATCAATATATACCTTTATTTATGAAAGTTATTTTCAAGAGAGTATGATTCTTTATTTTAAAAATAGTTTTTTAAATAGTTTTTTAAATTGTGGGGGGTTGTTGGATTTCGATGTGTTTTTAATTTTTTTTATCTTATGTTTTTAAAGGGTGAAGTGTTTTTGGAATACCATATTGTAAAGTGGGAGGAGTGGGGTATTAAATATTCATGGGATTATAATTATCACTATTTATACAGATAAAGGAAAAGTGGATTAATCCTATGGGGGATGGTGCACCACACCATCCATGCACATGTGTACAAAAGAACAATGTGGCTTTTTGATGGCGCACATTTCACTTCACACGCCCCATCAGTGAGAGGTTCATGAAGGTGCTTTAATTTTTCATAATGAATCGATGGTTAATACTGGTTAAAGATTATGCCTAAATGGGTATATCTGGAGGATTGACCCAGTTCACTAAATGGGTATGATCAGGATCGTTGATTAGATTGGGTGTGATCTAATGGATGAAATAGTTTTCTAGCTGGTGTGATATGGGAAACTTAATCGATTGGGTGTGATCAAATAGAAAAGTTTATATATTGAAATAATATATATTTCTATAATAGGTATATATGCATTTGAATCAGTTGGATTACTTATCTAAATGGGTGTATCCATGTCTATAAAATGAAGCCTCCATTGGATGGGAAAGTTACTTCGAAGAAATCAATTCACACCACAAATTCCTATTTTATTATGTTTCCTCAAAATCTTTCTACAAGAATTAAAGGAACTTTGTTGGTATATAAAAATAAATCCATTTTCAAATCTCTCTTGTTTCCAAATCTACTTTAAGGGATGATCTCCATAAAGTACCTGTGTCAATTATTGACCCACTATTTTAGCTTAGATAGGATTCTAAAGAAACCTACAGTACAACCAATTTGGTGGGTGGGGGGGAATCTACTCTTAAGGAGTGAAATAATGTAACGTGCCTAATTGATCTCCTTCTAACACCATAAAAAGTATCCATAACCATTATCCACCAATATCCCCTACAAAATTAATATTATATTCCATTAATATAGATATAGTGATGCTTACCAATGTGACAAAGTTTGATAAATTCAATGGAAACAACCTCAAGAAGTAGAAAAAGGGGATTATCTTGCTTCTTGAAACTCTCAAAGTGGTGTACATGATATTAAATCTGAATCCCCCCACATATGAAGATGTGATGCTACAAGTTTCCCATATAGAAAAAAATATGAGAATTATGATCACATGTGTTTATGGAACATACTCAACACTTTAGTTATTGATCTCTTTGACACATATCAATATTATTAAACTATAAAGGAGATATGGGATGCCTTGGAAAAAATGTACCTCCATGAGGATGTGTAAAGAAATAAATTTCTAGAAATCAAGTTTATTTAATCCAAAATGGTATATAATAGTCCTATTATAGAATAATTTTATGAAATTCAATGCATCATACAATACCTTAAGAAAAAAAAGATGAACATGGATGGTGATATTATTATTATATCCATTATAAATAAGCTCCATACTTTTTGGAAGAATTTTAAACATTTTATAACAAACAAAAAGAAAGATATTACCATAAATGAGGTACTCAAAAACCAAAAAATTGAGGAGGAATATGAAAAGAACAGGGAGGTAAATAAGCATAAGGATGAAAAATTCAAGGTCCACATGGAGGAGGGAATGGATCCTTATGGGTCCTCAAAAAAGAAAGGGCCATTCTAGTTTTGTTTCAATCCAAGACACTTCATACATGACTATCATATCTATAAGAAGAAATATGGAAACAAGAATTAAAAAGAGAACTTTATGGCCATGATATTTGAATTTAATGTACTCAAATATAACTATTTTTGGTGGATCAATTCTAGTGGTAAAATAAAAGTTTGTAACAAAAAATATCGCTTTAAGAGGATGGAATCAATCAAATATTGGATATTTCTCTACATGGTGAAAACATTAAGCTTGAACATACAAGGTAAGGGAGTGTTTGATCTAGAGTTTACCTTGGTAAAGATACTCATCTTAAATGATATCTTATATGTGCATAAAGTTTTTAGTAAATTATTCTTAGGGATAATATTAAACAAGAACGGGTTTAATCTTTAATTTGAGGTATATAACTTTGTTCTGTCCAAAAGTGTGATCTTTGTTGGAATGAGTCACTTGTATGATGAATTATTCAAACTAAATACAAATATTTTTTCTTCTTACTTGCTAGAGTATATTAATTTATGGAATAATAGTTTTGGTTTACATTAATTTTCAAAAAACTCATGATATGTTAAAAATGTAATTATTACCTAGCATGGATAAAAATCAAAATAAATGCGAAAATTTCATGCAAACTAAAATAGTTTTGAAACCAATTTCAACAATAGAAAATAAAATTAACTTTCTAGAATTAATATATAGTGATATTTGTGATTTTAATTCCACACCACTATAGGTAATAGAAGGTACTTTCTTACTTTTATTGAATATTATTATAGATTTTTCCATATCTATATTTTACATGTTAAATATGGAGTTATATATAAATTTAGTATCTATAAAAATGAGGTTGAAAACCAATGAGGGAATACAATTAAAATCCTCAGATATTAAAGGGGAGGTTAATTTTATAGTCCTTTACTGTTTGAATCCCTAGGGATTATACATGAAGTGACAACTACCTATACACCTCAACAAAATAGTGTATCTTAGAGTAAAAAAATAAAAAATAAATGGAAATGGTTAATTCCATAATTCCTATCATAGGAATATCAAAAGGTTTTTGAGGAGAGAAATTATTAACAACATGTTACATCCTAAATTGTGTTCCCACAAAAGGGAAGTCTATGAATCCCTATTAATTATGGAATCATATGAAACCAAACCTAAATTATTCAAAGGTTTTGGGTTTTCATAAAGTTGTAAGAGTACCAAAACCTAAAGGAGAAAATTTGGGTAAAAGAGTTATTGATAGAATATTTCATGGATATTTAAATCATTAAAAGTATTATAGATTAATAGTTATAAAATAAAATTATTTACTAGCAGTTAATACAGTTATTTAATCAAAAGATGATTTTTTTGATGAATCTAGGTTTACCTATTTACCTAAGAAATTCCAAAAAGTGGAATCCACCTCAAATAAAAGAGTATCTCAAAAAATATAGTTGTGGAAGTTTTCATAAGTAAACAACCTCAGATACCCAAGATAAATAGATTCAATTTCTATATGTACTTATTGGAAGGAACCAATGGTAGTATTGTTTTAAAAAAATATTCTTTTTTCTCAATATATAGTCTAACCCAAAAAATTTCGAAGAGGCTATGTTATATTTTGATGTATCACTTTGGAAGGAAGATATAAATTATGAAATTGAATCTATAACAAGGAAAAATAATTTAATATTAGTTGATCTTACTCAAGGTTTCCAGACTATAGGTTGTAAGTGGGAATTTATAAGAAAAAAAAGTCAATGTTATAGTTAAATAATATAAATATAGATTGGTAGGCAAGATTTTTACTCAAAAGGAAAGAATAAATTATTTTAATACCTATCCCCCCATGGATAGGACTCCATTAATTATAATTCTTATCACTTTAGCTTCAATATATAATTTTTAAATTAACCAAATGAATGTTAAGGTAGCATTATTAAATAGTAAATTGGATAAAGAAATATATATGGAAAAACTGAAAGGATTTATAGTACTTGGTAAATAAAATAAGGTTCACAAATTTTCATGGTCCATATATAGTTTAAAATAAGCTCCAAAATAATTTACTGATAAATTTAATGACATAAACTTATCTAATGGTTTTTAGTGGTGATGTTTGTGCCACTTACTTCACTGCTACCCTTGTCCTCCTTGTTTGTGTATTTTTTTTTGTATATAATAATTTTCCGAGACCATGGGTGTTAATACATGGTCTAAACTGTTCCTAATATTTATTTGTAATTATATTTATTAAAATTTTATATATTTTTTAATATAAATAAATTTATATATAATTATAAATCACTAAAAAATGAATTATACGAATAGAAATACAACAAAATATAATATATTAGTTAAAAAAAAAACAATAATTCCAAAAAATATTAAGTTTTTCTTATATTAAATTCAAGTACCAACATTTATATTTACCAAAAAATATTTTTTTTATTAATTGTTTAATACCAACATATATATTACCAACAATTAAATCTTACACTTTATCATATTTACACGAACAATTTTCTTTACTAAAAAATTAAATTGTTATTAATAATTATTATTGCAAACAATTTTTTTCAACATATAAACATGTTTCAATTATTTATTCACTACAAATAAATCATTTAAAAAATGTGTTACTACCAATTAGGTGTTTATTAAAAAAATATGTTGATATTTAAAAAATATGTTGATATTAAAAAAATATAAATGATTACAAGACAAAACTTTAATTTAATCGCTAAAAATTATGTATAAATTAACAAAAACATATTAATATATATTTATAATAGATTGAAAATTTCATTTAAGATATATTATAATTGAAACAAATTAAAATTATATCTTAGATATATTTTACCTGGTGGGTTTTAAAAAACTTCAACAAAAGTTAAAATGAAAAATAAAATAAAAATAATGATCAATCCTTCAAAAAGGGGAAAACATAATTCCCATAATTCATGTTTTCCCTACGTGGTCATGCCTCCCCTCTTCCTACTTCCTCATTAGGAGAGTCTCCACACTGGAAACCTCTACCGGCACCAGTTGTGCTCACATGCTCAGTTTTTCACTATTTCCTGCATTGACACCCACACCCTCAATTCTCCACTACTTCCTATACCACTCCATACACTGATTTTTGAAGTAATCTTTCCTATTTCAACTCTTAAGTCGAGTTATTGGGAAGAGCATATACATAAACCCATTTATCATTCAACATGTCCATGTTTGAGCTTGTAAGTATTTATTTATTCTCTTCTAGGCACTTTAAATCATGGGAATCTAATGTTTGAATTGATTTCTAGTTAGTGTTTCTTTGAAATTAAGATTAAATTATTTTTACTATTTTTTTTCTTGTTTAATTTTTTTTATGATTTTAGTATGCTAATTGCATACTCAATTTTTTTGATAATTTTATCACCTCTACCTATTTGGATTGTCTTTGACATAGGTATTCCATTTCAAACCCTTGATGACATAAATGTATGTCTCAACGAACAAATAATCTACCTTATTATTATTATACACATTATATAAATCCAATGATGAGGATTTTCTAATGGTTCTCATCAAATTGAAATACTTGACCACTACTGCATGGGTTTATCCATCTATATTGAGTATCCTCTTTATTCTCTCATGTGTCATGATTTGGATGGAAGGTTGGTTTAGTTTTAGCTATGACCTTTCAATATGTTTATAAAAATGATTTTTAATATGATTTTTGTGTTTTTTTCCTTATCTTTACATTCTATCAAGTGTTGAATATTTTTCTGAATTATTGATGTTGAGTAACCAATTTTACAAGTTAAATATTATTATAGAAATTATTAATCATATATTAATCCTTTCAAAATTATATTGAAGGGAATGAAAAAAAAGTAGTGATTCCCTACAATTACCTTGTTTTTTAGAGATTCTTTCCCAGCATAGATCCTTGTGGATTTGAAAAGAGTTCATCAATTGGGGTACTCTTTTATTCTAGATCTATTATGTACTTGTTATTAACAAATGAGTTGTTTTTTATGACCTTATTTGGTCCTTGTGAGAATACTTAACATGCCTAAAAGTTACAACCACACAATAATGAGTTATGATTCAAAAAAAATTGAAAATCTTTACATGGAATCATTTTGTCAAAAGAAACTTTAAATTTTATCCTTTATGTTTCCTGAACGCTTGAAAGTCACTGTTCTTAATTGGTATGTACTAAGATGTACTGAAGAGTGTCATAAGATGGTGATGTTGGTTTAAATTTTAATAAATAATTGTTTATATTTTTTTCTACTTGAAAAATTGATTTAGTGTTTCTCTTTTATCTGGGTTAACCAGTCTAGTATTTTTCATACTCACTACACAGTGGCATCCATGTTATTACAAAAAAAATATGTTTTTTCACACAAACATAAGAGACGGTTTTATTTTTAACTGTATCTAAATGCACATGTAATAACAATTTGACCTTACATTTGTGTCAAGGTAGAAACATAATTATTTCCATATGAAAAACTATTGGACTCATACATTCGTCACAACTTATATTTTTGTAACATCAATGTTAACCATTATATGTGTAATCAGAACACTTAAAATGATAATGTCTAAAACATTGTTTCTAAATCCATATTCTATTTCAATGTTATGTAATAGGAGATATTTAATTTATCCTATGAAGTCCTAACTACATCACATAAACTTAAATTTGGAATAATTAATGGAAGTCATGGAATTTTGATGGCAGTTCAATCCTTTCTACTAAACCACTCCCGAAAGAGCTAATAAAATAAAATTAAAACAGTTTTTTTTAATTCATATACCTTTCAATTAAAAAAATTGTAACACCCCACACCTAGTTACCCATATTCAGTACATTATTTTATTACATTGTCATAATCACAAGAAATAAAATCCCAAAGGACCAATTAGTTTATTATCCCTATAAAAACTAGATACAAACATAAGTTTTACATTACATCTTGAAATGGAAAATAGCATATTACCCCCTTTCAAAACTCTAATATCCCTTTGACTATCCTTATAGGTTAATCATAATATACTTATTTTAATCCTAGGGACAAATAAATATAAGAAAGGGGTTATCTCATATGCTCAGTAAGGATAAACAATATAGTGGAAGCTATCATAAATAAGAATAAAATTTTAAGGCAAGGTATACAACTGAAGCACAAGCCTTTTAAACATAATCTTTAGCATAATATGGAAAGAATAAATCAAATAATTCCATTTAAACATTCACATGGATATTATAATATTCAAATAATCACATGTAATATCAATAAATAATCTCATAATGATGGAATGCATAATGTCGTACATCATAACCATCCATCAAGGTCTCATTCCAAGACCATACATAACCATACCATCAAGGTCTTGTGCCAAGACACTAGTTTTTCTCATGAGACCTACTGATGTATCGAGGGTCTATAGAGGGAACCTCCCATAACTTACTATGTCCAATGCATTCCTCATATGAAAAGTGTGAAACATAACATAAATATTCGTATTAAAACTAACATATGAAATGTTAATACTTTAACCATAAACCATGAATGGTATAAAAATTGAACATACACATTCAAACATATCATAAAACCTTCAATACAATATGGGAGATTGTATGAAAATAAATAAACCTTATTTAAGTATAAAATCCAATAAAGGATGTTGACATTGATGAAAATAATCTAACAATATCATTAAAACTCTTTGAGAGAAATATTCCCTTTTACTTTGAAATCATTTAAAATCTGAAAAATTATAAAAGAAAATAATTCTTTTGAAAATAACCTTGTAATCTTGTAAGGGAATATTAAAAAATTTAATGTGTCATAATGGATGAAAATATCCCCTCGCACCGTATAAGTTAAAAAACATTCCTTCCTTAATTTGTCGAAAATGTCATAAAGTACCTCATTTGGAAAATGAAAGAAAGATTCCTTTCAAAACATTTTATAAAAAGTAAAAAATGGGTAAAAATTTCTTCAAAAAATTATAGATAATATTTTTAAATACATTTTAAGAAACATGGATATTGATGATAAAGATGTCTCATTAGATACTTACGTATAAACAATCTCAGATAATAAAGAGATTGTGAAATTAACCCTTACCTTGTACTTTCTTTTAGTAGAGGGTGATTTGAACTATTATATAATAATTAAAGTATGTTATTGAATTATACTATAACCATATATATATTTATGATATCATATATGATCCTCTTATATCCTTTTGTTAATAATATTTCAGTATTACCATTGTTTCGGGTGTTAACTACTTCGTTTTTCCATTCTGATTGTGTTACGTAAGTCATGTTTTTATGCATAGGATATATATTTTATTCATATATATAATTATATTAAGTTCATAAACAATATACTTACTCATCATAATAATTTTATAATCATTCTTGAATGGTTCACATGGAGAATGAATCTCATCGCATCATGGAGACGGTAGGTCGTACGTACGCACGAGCAACAGTATCATTCCCTTGATGGTTAAATGGAATGTAATTGGATGGTATATTAACTATAAATAATAATTATAATGTTATATTAATTATTTATATCTATTATACACATCATTATATCCATCCAATTAATGTAGTGTTGAATAAAAAATTACACCACGGTGTGGAGATGGTAAGTCGTGCGTACACACGCATGGTGATATTTTTATTCATATGATGGATAAAATGAGTAATATGGTTTTCTTGTGATTATAATAACATCTCAGTATATGTATGATATTTTAGTTATTATTTTTATATCTAAAAAACATAGAAATATTAAGTATGAGAAGAAAATAACTTTGAAATGGGTGATAAAACAATTACCTCTTTTTTGGGTATCTCCTTTGGATTTGTACAAAAGGACTCCTTAGAATGGATTTCTGACCAAAGTATGGACTCTAGGATGAAGTGAGGGAATTTTGAAGGAGAAATGGGTAGGTTTTATTATAACTAAAGTCATTTAGATGTTTGAATCAAAGAGAATGAAGGGTTCCCTTTTATAAGAGAGGTGAGGGGAACTTTTGGAAGATCCTAAAATATTGATTTATTATAAATTTATTTTCAATTTTAAATAGCTCAAAAGTGATATATTTCAAGTATAATATGATTATGGTTCTAAATAATCTCATATAATTATTTTTATAAAAAAATATTTTACAAAATTAACCTTATCTTTTGGATTTAACCCTTAGTTAAACAGTTTAACTCTCACTGTGTTTACTTGTCCTTTTATAATATAGGGTTAATATAGTTACTATAAAATGACAAATGAACCCCAATTATATCATTTATGAAAATTTTAACATTATACTAGTAATTTCTCCAAACATGAGTTTTTATGAATTTTAAAACCTTTAATTAAATATTATTTATTTTAAAGTATCATTTATGTCAATTTTGATACTATTCAAAATTTTCATTTTCCAAAATATCAAAAAAACATGATAACTTTGAACGAATACTTCAAATATGTCATTAATATTTTTATTTTATCTATAAATTTTTTTTATTTCATTAATTAAATCAAATTATATTTATTTTAATGTTTTTAATATCATTTAATTGATTCTTCCTTTAATAATCCAATTACTACATCATTATTGTGTCACCATTTAATTTAATTATTTTTTTCCTAAAATTATAAATAAATTACCATTATGTAGATAATAATTTTATATTTTTAAATAATATTTATATTCTACCATATCACTTATATATACTCATATTAAAATTAATATAGTTATTAAAATTTGAATATGATATTTTTAACTCTTCTTTAAATAAAATATAATAAATTCCCTAATCTGACACAAGTGGATTAAAAAGGATCATTTTTTATACCTAAGGTTAATTATGGTCTATAAAACTTATCCAATGAAATTAAGACAATTGTTAGGGTAATATTATATTATTATAATATTATTTTTACCTTTAATTACCCCATTTCGCTTTAACCGTGGTAAATAAAATTCAAGTCACTATTCACCAAAAATTATTTTGAACCTATTAGACTAAATTTTTCATATTTATTAGAACCATTTATGTCCATTTTTTTAAATTTAATTCATAGATGTTGTAAAATTACGTTTAATGTTAATCTGTTGATGTGGTTAGAAGGCAGGTAAAAGAGACATTCAAAAGTTTAATAAAATTTTTATATCTAATTATATTATAAAAATTATTCATATGAACTAAATTAGACTAATATAATTATTATGTATCTATTGTGACTTTAAAATAAATTTAATTTAAAATAAATCTTTAAATGAAAAAGTTAGTTTTTAAAAATAATGATGTATTTTTCACTGTTCATCAAAAATTGAAACATTTCAAAAAAAAATTACCAAAAAATCACCATAAGTTAATTTTGATATTAATAATTCAAAAATAAAGTCTAATTTGAAGAATAAAATTTATAAATTTCATAATTTGATTAATACTATTCATAACAGTTTTTTAAACGACTAGTTTGATAGGTCATAGTGCGTTCGAACTCGATATTACGTGCAATGCAAACTATTGAATTATTTAAAAGGAATTGTGCCGTGGGATCTTGGGGTGTTACATTATTCCATCCTTCAAATAATTTTATCCTCAAAATTTTTGTAATATCACTACATAAGAATATTAATGTGGTTCTTTGTCATAATTTCTTTAAGTTCCCACGTCGCCTCTTTCATTTTATGTTTTCTCCAAAGAACTTTTACCAAACAAGTTGCATGATTCCTCAGCACTTGTTCTCGGGTATCAAGAATCTTGATAGCCTCTTCACAATAAGATATATCAGGTTCCAGATCTATTTCTTCATGAGTGATTACATGTGTTGGGTCTGACATGTATTTCCTTAATAGTGATACATGGAACACATCATGAACTTTGGAGGGACTTGGTGGAATTTCCAAATGATAAGATATAGATCAAATTCATTCTAAAATTTCAAAAGGTCTGAGGTACCTGGGACTTAATTTAACCTTCTTACTGAATCATATAACACCCTTTCATGGAGATAACTTCAAGAAAACATGATCTCCTTCTTGAAATTACAAATCATTCCTTCGGTTATTTACATAGCTCTTTTTCCTACTTTGAGCTATTTTGATGTGGGTTTAGATAATCTTTACATTTCTTGTTGTTTCCTCAACAATTTCTGGGATAATGAGTTTTCTTTCACCAACATCATCCCATCAAGTTGGTGTACGACTTCTCTTTCCATATAATGCTTCATATGGTTCCATTTTAATACTTTAATGGATGCTATTGTTATAGGAAAATTATACTAGAGGTAAATATTGATCCCACATACCTTTAAAGTCATGTGAGTAAGATCTCAAAATATCTTCTAAAGTTTGGATTTTCTGTTCTGATTGTCCATCTGTTTGATGGTGGTAGGTAGTGCTCAAACAAAGCTCAATATCTAAGGCCTTCTGAAGACCTTTCCCGAATCATGATGTAAAACGAGGATCGTGATCAGAAATAATCGATAGGGGTACACTATGAAGTCTTAAAACTTCATTAATATATAGTCTTTCTAAACGTTCAAGTGTTAAATCTTATCTTATAGTAAGAAAATGTGTTGATTTGGTAATACAATCAATAATAACCCATATCACATCATTTCTTCTAGGAGTATTTTATGTCCCCATGACAAAGTCCATCGTAATATTATCCCATTTCCACACAAGTATAGGAAGAGGTTGCATGAATCCTATAGGATGTTGTCTTCCAGCCTTCACCTGTTGACAAACCAAACATCTCGACACATAATCAGCAATATCCCTATTCATATTGTCCCACAAAAAATATTCCTTCAAATATTTATACAACTTAGTTCCATTATGGTGTATTGATAAATTGGAGTTATGATCATCATCCAATAATTCCATTTTTAGCTTAGGTATAGCCAGAAGACAAATCCTCTTCCCAAATTTCAAAATACCATCTTCAAATATGAATTCAATCTGTCTCCCATAATTCACAACTTTAGTTTTATTTTGAAACTCTTAATCATAAGACTAAGAACTTTTTATCCTTTCTAGTAAAGAAGGTTTGGAAACCATTTGAAAAAGTAGTGATGTTTCACCTTCCATGATAATTTCCATGTCCATCTTTACTAGATCCATGTTCATAGGACCCTTTTTAACTCTCATTTTTTTATAAATCCATGGTCCTTTATACTCAAAGCATCTTCCACCTTATTTTCCTTTCTTAGGTGGTAGTGTATTGTGCAATCATGATCCTTGAGTATCTCAAGTCATCTCCTTTGTCTCGTGTTGAGTTCTTTCTATGAGAAAATATATTTCAAACTCTTGTGATCAGTATATATATCACATATTTCACCACAGAGATAGTGTATCCATATATTCAGAGTAAATATTACTACTAATAACTCCATATTGTTAGTTGGGTAGTTTTGCGCATGAATTTTTTTAATTGCCTTGATGCATAAGCAATAATCCTATCATTAATCATAAGGAAAAACTGATTCCTTTCCTTGATGTATCACTATAAATCACAAATCCATCATTTCCAAATAGTAAAGTCCAGATAGGATCATTGGATTATTTTCTCTTCGATTCTTCAAAACATTCTTCACACTCTTTTGTCCAAAAAAAATTAACCCATTTACATGTGATATTGGTTAACATGTTAGACAATCAGGCAAAATTCTGGATGAAATTTCGATAGTAACCTACTAAACCAATAAAACTACATACCTTAGTTATGTATGTTGGTGATGGAAATTATTGGATTGCCTTTTTCTTTGAAGAATAAATATAGATTCCATCCTTTTAGATAATATGTCCAAGAAAAGAAATTTCCTGAATCCATAATTCACACTTGCTAAATTTATCATATAATTCATTTCTTCTATGAGCCGTCAGAACAATCTGCAAGTGGTTCTCATGGTCTTCGTATCTTTTGGAGTATACAAAGATATCATTAATAAATATTATGAAAAAATCATCAATATATTCATTAAACACTCTATTCATTAGATCCAAGAAAATAGAGGGTGAATTAGTCAATCTAAATGGCATTACTATAAATTCATAATGACCATACCTCATTCAGAATGTTTTATTTGGAATATATTCCTTCTTTACACACAATTGATAATATCCAGAATGAATTTCAATCTTCAAAAATTATGGAGCTCCATTAAGTTTATCAAAAAAATCATCAATGTGAGGTAAAGGATACTTATTATTTACTATAATAGCATTGATTTATCTATAGTAAATATACAACCTCATTGATCCATATTTATTCTTAACAAAAAGAACTGGGGCTCCCCATAGAGAAACACTAGGGAGAATAAATCCCTTATTACTCAACTTATCTAGTTGTCTGTTTATCTCTACTAATTACACTATATCCATTCTATAGGGTGTCTTTGATATTGGTCTTGTATAAGGGATTAAATCAATAAAAAACTCAACTTCACACTCTGGAGGATGTCCAGGTAAATCCTCTGAAAATACATCAATTTATTTTTGTATAATATGCACATGTTCAATTCAAATATTTCTTTTTTCACCCATGAATGATGTTTTCTCTTTTTCCCTGATAATTTCATTCATAAGATCTACTGGGGGTGGATCTAGATAATAATTAGATGATGAAATTTCTTCTCTAAATATAATGGATTCTACATCATCCTCACAAATCATAACTTCCTTCTTCTTGCAATAAAATTTCACATCATATTTTTATATCCATTTCATACCAAGGATTATATCAAAGTCGACCATAGGTATGATGATAAATTCAGCAGATAAATCATGTTTATATGTTATAATGAGAACTACCTAAAAAATATTTGTTTCAATGAGACTTCCCTTAGGGGTTTTAACTGACAAATTCCTTGTTAATATGAATTGTAAATATCTATTTTTTAAAGAAAACTGGGAATATATAAAGGAATGGGAGGATCTAAAATCAAATAAATATTTTCCTAGATTTGATGAAATGATTAAAGTACATGCCACCACATCATTAAGAACTTCAACCTTAGCAGTTGTGATCGAAAAATCTTGTCCTTGCTCTCTTGTCCTTTTCTGGGGAAGGTTTCCTTGATGATTAGGACAATAATTTGCATAATTTCTTGTCTCTTTACAGTTTTAGCACTGAACATTGATAGCTTCTTTCTTCCCGTTGCAATCACGAGCTTGGTGGCCTTTTTCTCCACACTTATAATAAACTCTCATCCCCTTTAAGAAAGTACCAGGGTGTTTCTTCCCATAATTAATACAGGGTGGAATTCCAGCTTTTCCCTTCTTCAAATTATTTCCTTTTCCTGAGTATTCACCATCTCTCTTCTTCTCCTACTTTCCTTTAAAGTCATAGGACTTAGAGAATTCCTTTTTTGTCTTGATATCACATGATAATATATCTTTGTTCTATGAGAAATATTGTGAGACTAGTGCCCATCATTGGAATGGTTTTAACTCATCAAAGAATCGATCAATCTTACTTATTAGGTCATGTATGTAGTTTGCAGCATGTCTTGAAAACCTTGTGAAGTTAGCTTCATACTTTGAAACATTCTTATCCTCCTTCTGCCTCAGACTCATAAATTTTCTCTCCATATCCGCTCATAGATCATTAGGAAAATATTTTTCTACTAATATTTCTTTAAATTCCCTCCATTCCATATTTTGTACCTCTTCATCCTCCTTCATGTTTTGAATTAATGATCACCATTGATCTACATCTCCTGATAGATGATAGACTTCCATAACAACGTTTTCCCTTTCTTTACTCCCCAAAGCAATAAATATTTTCTCTAAGGAAATTATCCACTTATCAGCTACAAAAATAATTTATAGTTACATTTATTTTTGGGGGGTTTTTCCTCATAAAGCATTATAACATTGATCCTCTACGTTGTGTATTAGGCTGCTCCATATGGGTAAGGTTATTATTCATAACCTGAGTTACTTTTCCCAGTATGGTTATAAGTTATTCACCACCAGTTGTATCACCATCCCCACTATCATTATCTTAAATAGGAGGGAAATACCTACATAGATTATGTGTTTTGATATAGTTTCTATTCCGTCCACTAGGTTCCATTTCTAAACAATGTCATACACTTATTAGGTTATAAACCATAATTCATAATTCTGAACTAGTAAAATACCTAACATAAATTGAAAATTTTATTCATATCTAATCCATAATCATAAAAATGGTTCTTTAGGGACATATTTACACATAAATCCTTCACAATGGTCTATAAAGAAAATGTGAATTATCCTAAGCATATCCCCTGGGAGTGTCAAACCAGGTGTGTAGTAAGTCTTGTTGTCATGTACCAGGTTACCCTGAGTCAATCATGAAACACCTTATTAGAGTTTTTACTTCTAGTAACATCTATACTAGAACCATGTCCACTTTTAGTATCTAAATGGTGATTTATTTTCTATGACTACCCACACAATCTCTATTTTACCAAAATTCTAGGATGTTTTTCTATACTTATTTTGAAAGTCTATCTTAGGGTAATATTCCCTAATCAAGGTTTTTTTCTAAATCTAGTTTCCATGGTTTTTACTAAACATCCTCTGATACCAATTGTAACACCCTAACCCTAGTTACCTAGAGTCAGTGAATTATTTTATTACATTAGCATGGCCACAATAAATCAAATCCTGAAGGATCGATTATTTTAGTAGCCTTGAAAAAACTAGATAAAAAAATAAGTTTTACATTACATCTTGAAATGAAAAACAACATATTATACCCTTTGAAAAATCTCATATCCCTTTGACTATCCCTATAGTTCAATAATAATACACTTCTCTATATCCTAGGGAAAAAGAAACATAAGAAAAGGGTGAACTCAGATGCTCATTAAGGATAAAAAATATTGTGATAGCTATCATAAATAAGCATAAACATTTAAGGTAAGGTGTAAAACTGAAACACAATCCTTTTAAACATAATATTAAGTATAATATGGAAATAATAAAGCAAATAGTTTCATTTAAACATTCACATGGATATTATACTACTCGAATAATCACATGTAATATCAATAACTAATCACATAATGAGGGAATGCATAATGTCGGACATCATAACCATACTGTCAAGGCCTCGTGCCAAGACCATACATAACCATACCATCAAGGGGTTATAGTAGGCCCTTCCTGTCACTTACTATGTCCAATGCATTCCTCATATGAAAAGGGTAAAACATAACATAAACATTCGTATTAAAACTAGCATATAAAATGTTAATACTTTAACCATAAACCATGAATGGTGTAAAAATAGCACATCCACAATCAAACATATAATAAAGCCTTAAATAAAATATGGTATATTGTATCATAATAAATCAACCTTAATTAAGCATAAAATTCAATAGAGGATGTTGACATAGATGAAAATAATCTAACAAATCATTTAAACTCTTTGAGAGAAATATCCATTTTTTACTCTAAAATCATTTAAAAGTCACATAATTATAAAAGAAAACATTTATTTTGAAAAAAATGTATTCTTGTAAGGGAAGCTTCAAAATTTTAAGGCATCATAATGGTAGAAAATAGCCACTCACACTGTATAAGTTAAAAAACATTCTTTCCTTAATTTTTGAAAAGATCATAAAGTACCTCATTTGTAAAATGATGAAAATATTACTTTCAAAACATTTTATATAAATTCAAACATAGATAAAAATTTCTTTAAACAATTTTCAATAATATTTGAAATAAATTTTAAGAAACATGAACATGTATGATAAATATGTCTCATTAGATACTTACGTATAAAAAATCTCGGATAATAAATAGATTGTGAAATTAAACCTTACCTTGTACATTCCTTTAGTTGAGGGGGATTTGACCTCCTATATAATTTTTAAAGTATGTTATTAAATTATAACAGAACTATATCCATATTTATGATATCATATATTATCCTCTTATATTTTTTTGTTAATAATATTTTAGTATTACCATTTTTTTGTGTTAACTACTTCATTTTTCCATTCCAGTTTTGTCGTGTAAGTCGTGTTTTTTATGAATATTATATATATTTTATTAATATATAGAATGATATTAAGTTCTTGAAAATTATATTTACTCATCATTTTAATTTTATAATCATTCTTTAATAGTTAACATGGAGAATGAATTTCATCGTTTTGTGCAGATGGTAGGTCATACGTACGCACAAATGACGATATCATTCCCTTGATGGTTAAATGGTATGGAATTGGATGGTATATTAATTACACAGAATAATTATCCTATTATATTAATTATTTTTATCTATTATAATCATTATTATACCCACCCAATTAATGTAGTGTTGAATAATAAATTACACCACGGCGTGGAGACGATAAGTTGTACGCACGCACACATGGTGATATTGTTATTCATATGATGGATAAAATGAGTAATATGGTTGTTCCATGACTATAATAATATCTAAATATATGTATGATACTGGAGTTATTATTTTGATATGGAAAAAACATATAAATTTTAATTATAATAATAAAATAACTTTGAAAGAGGTGATAAAAAAATTACCTCTTTTTTAAGTATCTCCTTTTTGTTTGTACAAAAGGACTCCTTAGAATGGATTAATGCCCAAAGTATGTCCTCTAAGATGAATTGAGGGAATTTTGGAGGAGAAATGGGTAGGTTTTGTCCAAACTAAATGGATTTATATGTATGAATCAAAGAGAAGGAAGGGTTCCCTTTTACAAGAGAGGTGAGGGGCACTTTTGGAAGATCTTAAAATATTAATTTATTATAAATTTATTTTCAGATTAAATTAGCTCCAAAGTGATTTATTTTGAGTCTAAGATTATTATGGGTCTAAATAATCTCATCCAATGATTTTTATACAAGTTTAGGTCTCAAAATTAACCTTATCTTTTGGATTTAACCCTTAGTTTGTAAAGACCCAGAAATTACATATAAATAATTTTAAAATTATTTGGGATTATTATGAGTTTGCGAAAAATTGACGGTGATTGATTCTGAGGCCTAGTGTGCCCAGAACGGAATTTTGAATTTTTTTTAAAGGTATGTTCAGTAAACACGTGGGCGGAGTTTTTTATCTTTTGAACCGGTGCTTGAATTAAAAATGTGAGGGCACTGTTGAATCCGCAGTGCCGGGATTCACTTAAGGGAGGCTTAACTTCGACTGTAGAAGGTCAGGTGAAAAGGATAGTTTTTTAAACTTTTAAAGAAATAATAAAATTACATAAAAATTATTATTTTATTTTCATACCTCCTGTTGAGCGGCAGTGGTGGGACCGATGGGTTGTCAATCCATTTAATGGATTGACTCTTCAGTTTGTAACCACACCGTCGAGAGATTAAGAGGTTCGTTAATTAATGAACCTCATTAATATATCATTGCGTTAAACACCTTTTCCCCCTCTATTTAATTGAGGCTCGAGTTGGGGTTTTTGGGATGGCTGTGAAGAACCTCTGGCAAAGTCATTATCTTCCACCGATGAAGAACGAGAGCTTGGACGACAACGATCCAAGATAGACGAACGCCGACGACTTCAACGAACTATGACTCTTCTCCCTCCATGATCATGACATCAACCAATAGTTCACGAGGTAGGGGATGTTTATTTATAAATTCATGCGAATTATTTCTTTTCAACGTTCTTGAATAATGATGAATCATGAAAGTTTTGAACGAGATTAAATTTATCTTTGTGATAAATTGTTTATAACCGCTTGATATAATGCTAAAGAAGAGGGCACGGGCCAAATGAACAAGGCCCAAACCCTCTGTCACTTTGGTATTTATATTGTTCTTTGGGGAAGAATTTCCAATCAGAGCAACAAGATGAATTTGAAAGCCATACAGTGACAACATCATCCTGGGAGGCCCGTAGGCGCATCTAAAAGGGAAAACTGACCACCGGAGCTCACCCGATGGCCCATAGAAGATCTTCCAGTGCCAGAAGGAGATGGTGGTAGCCAGGATCAGCCATCCGTGGAGGCAGTAGGTGGCGTTCCATTGCACTCCACAGAGGGGATCCATTGCATCAAGCCACGATAGCTGCAGGGGGCGGTCGGCCCTCGACCGGTCGCGTTGGCGGAAGGGTGGCGCGCCGTCATGCGCCGCTGGTGGAGGTCGCAACTTCAAAGTTGCGGTAGAGGGGGACCCGCTCCCTGTGTGTCCCACTGACAGTAAGGTGGTGCCATATGGAATCACTGATTGAAGAGCTGAACGGCTCTTTGAGTCGTTCAGGAAGGAGGGGTCACGAGACCCCTCTCATGGGTCGCGCCAGCCGGCATGCTAGGCCGGTCCGCTGCCCAACGGGCCAACCCACCGTAACCTAGCCCATCTGGTTTGGGCTGAGCCAGTTCATGACCCAGCAGGCCGAGCCCACTGCGGCCCATCCGATGCGGGCTGGGCCGGACCGGTCTCGGACCCATTTCAGCCCAGATACGCTTAAAAGGTTGTATCTTACAAACCAGATGTCCGTTTAACAAACCATCTATAGAACTGGAATACTTGGAATGAGACGATCCTTTTGAGATACCCCACCTACGTTTTAGAGAAAGTTGGAGTACGGCCAGGTTGGATCATACCCGAATCCAACCGGGCCATCGACACTAAAATTCCTATAACTCTCAGACTGGGTGTCTGATTGACGCGTCGTCTGTTGTGTTGGAACCCTTATGACATGATGGATCATTGGGTTACTTATTTGTGGTAATTTGTGCCAGTTGAATTGTGAATAATGTCTTGAGTAGCATATCCTTCCAGAATCAAGCGTACTATGTACGGGAATCCAGTGGCTAGCTGAGACATGAGGAATGAATAGCGATCATGTGTGGATCAGCACCTATCGATCCTGTGTGGATTAGAACCTAGCGATCCTGTGTGAATCAGCACCTAGCGATCCTATGTGGATTGGCACCGAGAGATCCTATGTGGATCAGTAGCAGAACCCTTGACAGAATAAGATGATCTGGTTATATGACTAATCATCTGTACTTCTATACTTAAGTTATACTTGTTTTGAGATTAGTCTTTTGCTTTGTGTTTTGTGATTGAGATCATGCTTTGTGGTTTTCCTTAGTGGAATTTTGAGAGACTTTCGGGGGTCTCGGGATCCCTACTGAGTATTGTTACACTCACCCTTGCACGGGCTTCGCTTGTACCTTGTTATGTCTTGTGTAGATGACGAGCATCCTTGACTGAGACTCGGGAAGCTAAGACCTGACGGTGGACAGTGGTGACGGTTGACGTGGGGAGCTGTAGAGACGATCTATACCAACCCTTCAGGTAGGATCCTTGGCGGATGATCTCGCGAGTTGTTTTCTATTTTCTGTTGTATTGTATCTTTCAGTTGGGCTTGTATTCTATCCCCTTTACTTTCAGTACACACTTTTACTTCAGCTATTTTACTACGAGGTTTGCTTTTTTGTGTACCTAGTCTTTGTGTGTACGGGTTTAAAGGAAATACCTTCCCCTTTTAGGGTTATGCCTTTCTAGTGCTATTCACCAACCCCTGACCTATGGAAGGCGGACTTGGGGTAGTCACAGCACGGGCCCTGGGGGACGGGTCTTGACATAGTTAAACAGTTTAACTATTACCATGTTTACTTGTCCTTTTATAATATAAGGTTAATATAGTTACTATAAAATTCCAAACTAACGCCAATTGGATCATTGATGAAATTTTTAAAATTATCCTAGTAATTTTTCCAAACCTAATATTTTTATGAATTTTATAACATTTAATTAAATATTATTTATTTTAAAGTATCATTTATGTCAATTTTGATACTATTCAAAATTTTCATTTTTAAAAATATCAAAACAAAATGATAACTTTGAACCAATATGTATAATATATCACTAAGAAGTATATATTATCTATAAAATTTTTGGATGCCATTAATTAAATAAATTATTTTTATTTTAATATTTTTAATATCATTTATTTGATTCTTCCTTAATAATTCAATTACTACATCATTATTGTGTCACCATTTAATTTAATTATTTATTTCCCAAAATTATAAATAAATTACCATTATGTAGATAATAATATTATCTTTCTAAATACTATTTATAGTCGGACATATCACTTATATATCCTCATATTAAAAATGATATGGTGATTAAAATTTGAATATGACATTTTTAACTCTTCTTTAAATAAAATAAAATAAATGTCTTAATCTAACAAAAGTGGCTTAAAAAGGGTCATATTTTCAACCTAATTTTGATTTTGTTCCAAAAATAATTATCTAATGAAATCAAGACAAGTGTTATGGTAATATTATATTATTATAATATTATTTTTACCTTTAATTACCTTATTTACCTTTAACCAGGGTAAATAAAATTCAAAAGATATTATTCACCAAAAATTATTCTGATCCTGTTAGACCACATTTTTCATACTAATTACAACCATGTAAGTCCATTTTTATAGATTCAATTCATAAAAGTGGTAAAATTATGTTTAATTCTAATCAGTAGATGTGGTTAGAAGGCGGGTAAAAAAGACGTTCAAAAGTTTAGTAAAAGTTTTATATCTAATTATATTATAAAAATTATTCCTATGACCTAAATTGTACTATTATATTTATTATGTATCTATTGTGACTTTAAAATAAATTTAAAGTAAAATAATTTTTTAAATGAAAAGGTTAGTTTTTAACAATAATGCATTATTTTTTACTTTTCATAAAAAATTGAAAATTTTCATTAAAAAATACCAAAAATTCACCATAAGCTAATTATGATATTCTAAATTTAAAAATGAAGTCTATTTTGAAAAAAATATATATTTCATAATTTGGTTAATACTATTCATAACTAATTTTTAAACGACTAGTTTGATAGTTCATTGTGCGCTCAAACTCGATGTTGCGTGCAGCGCAAACTATTGAATTATTTAAAAGGAAGCGTACTGTGGAAACTTGGGGTGTTAAAAAGTTATAAAATATCATTCATTTAAATTAAAATTATATTTTAAATTTTTGTCACATTAATTTTAAAAAATATTTTAAAATAATTAAAATTAATAAATGAGAAACAATAATGAATTTTATTTGAAATTAATAAATTAAATTCATTATAATAATAAAAAAATAAAACATATGTTGTGTCCAAATTTATATAAAATTTGTAATAAAAACTTAAGTTAACAATAGTACCCCATATGTGCAATTGTGAGGGACAAGATAATGAGTAAATTAATGAAAAATTAGATTTAACTAATAAAACCCCCAACCATGCATTATCATGAGACAAGATAAATCAAAACTTATAGAAAAATGAAATATATAATGGTAAATAAATAGAATATTAATTATTAGTTAATACAAAAAATGAAATAAAAATTATTTTCAGTTAACCATCAAAAGGTATTTCCTTCGTAAGATTACATGAAAGGAAATCACATCAGTTGTGCCTTGTAATTTTCTTAAAGAATGATCGAAAGTTTTTAAATTTATTTGTGTTCCTATTTGTGGTATGACATCCTGTCATATTTTATATGTATCTCTTAAAAATAAGAATTCATAGATTTAAAATTCCATTTCTTTGTATGCATATTTGGGCGTGCTCTAGTTTTTATTGGTGTAATGGATATGTTTTAGTTCCATATACTCATTATAGGTTAGTCTTTGGAATTTTCTCACCATATGTGATTCATGTTAATTGAGGTGGTTTTTATTTTTAGGACATGTGTGGATTTCTGATTTTGGTTTAGAAAAAAAACAAGAGTTTCACTGACTTATCAAATGGTCAAAATATAACATTGACACGTCATTTATTGTGGGATTTAAAGCACATATTTATAGTATATGTAGTTTTCTAAACACATTGTTGATTATTCATGTTTTTTCATTTTTAATTTCTTATTTTGAGTCTGGTCATCATAAATAGCATGAAAATGCATATTTATAGTTATTTTAGATTTGTAAATTCACTATTGATTTGTCATGTTTTTGCATTTTGAATTTATTCTTTGGAGTTTGTTTATGATATTTTACCATATTATTATGTACTAAAAAAGATGTGGTCTGGATGACTATTCATTTACAGATATATTATTAGAAATTTTCCATCCAATTATCAATACATATGATTAGAAACTTGTTAATTTTTATTTCAATTTGATCAATCTGTTAAGAAATGATTAATTTCCTAAAGGATTGTTCTAATTTTGGGGGGATAATCCATATTAGCTATGATATTTGACATTTTATGGTGTTGTGCTGCTGCTACCAGTCATTTGAAATGCTATTGGTTGGGTATTTGGAATTCAAGTGGTGATAAGAATTTGGAGAGGAGGCCTGAAATGTTGGACAATGGTACTTTTAAAATTTTTTTCTTTTGAAAGCTAAAATACTATTTTAATCTTAGTTATTTTAGTTATTTTGAAACAATTAAATTCAGTCAATTTATTTGGTTTTGGTTATTTTGGTTTTGGTTTCTAAATCAGTAGGGTCGATTATTAAAAAATCATTGTTTGGTTATTTCGGTTTTTAAAAATTCTTAATAGTTTTATCCAAACCGACCTTTTTCTCACCCCTACAAACACTTTGGAGATATCTAATTTGAGTTTAATGTTACTCTCTTTGGATTTATTTTTAAAAATATTTACAACTTAGATGCAGTGAAAATATAATCTTTCACCTTTTATATTATAATGAATCAATACTAGAAAGAATGAAAATTCTTCTTATGATTTAACTTTTTCTTATTTACAAAAAAATTCTTATGTTCATATAAATAATATTACAAAAATATATATGCCTAAAATACCAATATTCATTGTAGAATTCATGTGGCGACCATGTCCTATTATCTCCATCCTAATTCGAAAACATGAAACTTAGTGCATATTTTCTTTAATCTCTCAGCTCCAGTTAGTAACATCATTATTCATTTATCATATTCTAAATATAGAAATGTGCTGTAAAATTTTTTCAAAGATCATAGTAGTTAAATCATAGAATTGTAGTGTGACTTCAATTGTTTTATCGTCAACCTCTATATTCTTGAGTCGTGGATTATGTTTTTCATACAAAATTTATACTTACAACATGTTTTAGAATGTGAAACTTTGTATGTATGTGATGCATGCCTGTAGTGGTGCAAGCATGACACAGGAAAGCAGTAACACAAGCATGACGCGGTCCTGGTGACGTGGGCAGTATGATATAGGAATGACATTATGTTGGGCCTTCGTGCTAATTAATTAGACTTTGAGCCATTTAATGGGCTTCATCTCCACCAGGCCTACGATCCATGTACTGAATAATAAGACTTGATGGGTGGGCTAGGGGGATATGACTTGCCTTTTCGCCTATGTGTGTGGTGTGCATGTAACGTCCCTATTATTCTCATTGTATTGAGATGGCGGAGGAACATTACATGGTCTTAAGTGACATTCTCAAGACATCAAAGGATAGAAGAAAATGTCAAAGAGCTTCAATACATGTGAGGATGATTTTCCCTTTAAGAATAAAACAAATAACCAATCAATTCATAACCAAACAAACCACTATATGATGCATGATAACAATGAAAGACAACTCAACATTTCACTTATCAAAATCAAACTAAAACCAAGTACCACAACAAAATACTACAATATCAATGTAAATAACAAAGGTCTATAAGACCAACAAAACTCAAAAACAACCAACAGTAACTCCATGCCCCATGAATTCTCCATGCTCTATCTCCACAAGACAACCCAAGTATCGTGAAGTACTGCTAAAGATGTGTGATACCTTACCTTTACCCATGTCTCAATAAACAACATCTGAAAAATCACCAAAGTGCCAAAGTTGGGGTGAGTAATGAAACTCAGTATATTTTCCCCAATGAATTCCCTACTCATGATACTAGGATGGAACATGTTAGCAACATTTATATAAATTTAGTTTATATAAAATAGTTTCTAAAATAGTTTATATCAAAATATAAATAAGTTCCAATGAAACCATTTTCTCAAAAAAGCATCAAGTTCCAAGGAAAAAAAACCAAACAATACTTTAAACCATTTCACAAGTTCCATTTTGGCATAACCATCTCATTCCACATATCCACACATCTTACCATGAATGCATCATTATGACAGTTCCATACTCATGAGAGGTTTCTCATTGATCTACTAAGTCATCACAAGGTAATTATATTATATGTTCCATTACACCTTTGGCATTGAGCACCATGTCATATTTCAATGGGGCCCCATAAATGCAATATGAACTCACACCAACCCATTATGCCAAACCATGCCAAAACCATCATTTCAACCATTTCAATAAAACCAACCTTTTATTGAAAACCTTTTAAGAACCCATTTAAATAAAACCACAATTTTATTGAAAACACTTCTCCAATCATAAAAACCAAGCCACCATTTTAAAATCATCATTTTAAAATCAAGTTACCAAAATCAATTTCCAACAAAACACCCAATTTCCATAATTTCACAAACCATTTCTCAAGAGGGTTTTCAAAACTCATTGCACAGTGAATAAAAAATCAATTTCAATCAAAAAAATCAATTTGAAACTAAGAATTCATTCTATAAATAGGGGAGCTGAGAGTGAAGCCGCCTACCTCGATAAATTAGAAAAAACAATAATCTGCATGAAAAACGTCCATGAAACTAGGTTAAATCTTCATGGACCCACCTTAGATATCTTCACCTATCATAAACCAAGACAAATATAATAATATTTTTCATCAAATATCCTAGATATAACCAAAAAAGATGTAGATCTTAGAAAAATAGAGGGATACAGAAGAGGATCTAATCAAAAGAACCAAGAACAATCAAGAACGATCACTTACTGTGATGATCTAGCTTCAAAACACCAAGGAACGACTTCAGATCACTTCCAATTCGATGGGTAAAGGTTCTTAAACATTTGAAAGGGAAAATCCAGAGTTGGGGATGTTTTGAGGAAAAAACTAAGCATTTATAGGTTAAAACACATTACATCCACAATTTAAGGATCTAACTTTTGATCCGCGCACAGTTTATTCACACGGTTAGACAAATTGTGCGCTAATTGTGCTCCTGGCTCTATCTTAAGGGAGACCTCGCATGGTTGTCTCACCCAGTTAAAAAATTGTGCGCCAACTAGGCCAAATATAACTATTCAACATATGCTCAACACAACATGGTTTTTTCTAGGCTTTCGCATCGTTTGGGAAAACTGTGTGCCGGCTGTGCGGTTTCCCTTTAGCCCATGTTTCATTATGCAAGGTTTTCTTTTGGTGTTCCACAGTTTTCCCAAAACATGCACCAACTATGTACCTATAGAAAATCCCTAAAAACATTCCAAAAGTTCTCCAAAATCTCCCAAACTTTACTCATATACTTTACAAACTTAAAAAGCATAAATAAAGGGTTACTTACATAAAATTGGAGGTTCTACAGTGCATCTTATTAATTTAATTGTACCCTAAAACACCTAATATATATATATATGGGATACATACATTTTTCTCTTTAAGTCATGAGATTCATATTCCTATAATCATGTTTAGTATGCAACATTGTCTAGTACATGAACTGAGGCCACACTGCACGTCTTCTTTAGTCATTAATTGAGGTTTTTATATACTAAAGGATGCATTTTGTTCTCCAACTAATTGAATCATGGTTTATGTTGTTCTCTTTTTTATTATGTATAATTCTCTTTTTCATATGAATTATTCTCTATAAGGCCTAAACTAATGTTTTTATGATCCAAAGGCTGCATTTTGTTCTCCACATTCTTAAGTCGTGGATTATATTCCCTTTTAGTACGCGTCATTCTCTTTTTAATCCTCTTTTTTCTTGATATTTTTCTTGTAAAACTGTTGAACATATGTTTATTGGGTACATTGGAAGTTTTATGAAATAGGTAAAAAAAGAAATGAGATTATTAATTATGTTTAACTCAAATATTCAATTTATTTGTTTGTTGTGCTATTTTATTTTTAAACATATTTAACCATTCAGACCTTCTTAATGTTAGTGTGAGATTAGAGATGAACTATTTTCATCCACAAGTTCAAGAAAGGGACATGTGTGCATGAGTGGGCATGATTAGCTCATTCAAACCACCGGTGTAAACCAGGACAGCGATGAATGATGTAAGTGAAATAGATTAGGGATTAAGTTTAGTGGAGTTTCATGTAAATTATTTTTGAATTTGAACATGTTTAAGCATGTTTTTAATTATGTTTGAATATGTTTTTTCAAATAAAACCTTGGTTTGTTGGAGTTTCATATAAGTTTATTTTATAATTATTATACAACAAATATATAATATATAATTATATTAACATAGTGTAAAATTTTAGTAACAAATATTAGAATACCTAAATATAATATTTTATTTAAAATGTAATTTACATACATATATTAATTGTTGGTATTGTTTATATTAAATTAAAAGATAAATGTTGATAATATTATCAATGGATAAATCTATTGTATGAATTTTTTGATAAACAATTCAACCAACATATATATTATTTATTGGTATTATTGTGATTATAATAGAATTATTTTATTTGTCGAAATAACATTTAACGAAAGAGATTTTACCAACAATTTAGTGACAATGTCATATGTGTTGGTAAAACATTTTACCAATATAAAATGTACTTTTACCAACATATATGTCCTTATTGGAAAAAGTCAAATATTCTGTAGTGAATATATTTTCAATGTATATTTAAATATATTATATTTATAATTATAAAAATTATAAATATATTTTAAATGTATATGTAAATATATTATATTATAATTATACATTATATTTAATACATTTAATTAAATACATAATAATAAATATATATATATGTGTGTGTGTGTAAATATATTTTGAAAGTATATATAAATATATTTTAATAATTATATAATTATATATATTTATTTATAAAACTATATTTATATATTTATAAATATATATTTATTTATAAATAAATTTAAAATATTTTTAAACATATAATAAATATATGTATATTTTTATAATTATATTTAGTTATATATTAATATTTATTTCTATATTTATAATTATGTATATATTTATAATTATGTATATATTTACAGTTATATTTATAATTTATATAATAATAAATCCAATATGTTTATATATAAATTTAAAATATATTTATAATTATATTTATTTATTTATATTAATATATATTTACAATTATAAATATATATTTAAATATATTTTAAATGTATATATAAATATATTTTAATAATTATATAATTATTAATCTATATTTATAAATCTATATTTATATTGTAATAAATATATATTTATTTATAAATAAATTGAAATTATTTTTAAACATATAATAAGTATATGTATATTTTTATAAATATATTTATTTATATATTTATAATTATGTATATATTTATAATTATGTATATATTTACAGTTATATTTATAATTCACCAGGAAAGTGCAGGTACCGAGCGTGCCCAACCCTAAAAATTTATTAATTAAAATAAAAGTACAATAAAACAATGTATGTGACACATGAAATGTCATCAATATATGAAATTGGTCAACTCACCACCCAGAAACAAAAAAGATAAAGTCCATAGATCCATTTAAAAGGCACAAAAACCCACATCAAATGACCTACAAGCCTAGAAACACCAACACTGTCTGAAGCAGCCATGATCTGGCCAGCACCTACCAACTATGAAGATCTCACGCACCCAGCCGCATCTATGAGGCTCACCGACATCACTCCACTAGATGTCATCATCTTAGATGCCAAATTATTTGTGTTGAGGATGTTGTTGTGCCCTTCAGCATCATCACTCATGCGGTCAAGGTTATCCATGATGCCCATCATCGGAGGTGTCGGTGTCAGCACGCCATTAGCAAGAGATTCTCGATGTTGGCATCTCATACCATCGAAAGCTCATGGTACTCGAGATCATCTCCCTCATAAGTTCCCCATACCACCACAGGTCATTTCACAACTGCTTGGCCATCAACATGCAGAAAATATCTCATCCAGAGAAAAAGAAACAACACCTGAAAAATGTCCAAAATGGTCTAGAAAAAATCCAAAAGGCCTAAAAGAAAAAGGCCCAATGTGATGCCTTCCATAAGAGTTTATTATAGAATCCACATGCCAACAACGCCTCCCAAGGTCACCTCTCTTCCCGAGGTCGTCCCACCTGAGGACGAAGTCGGCATCCCGAGGTCATCTCCATCGTCAGGATCACCGGCCACTGCCAAGATTTTCAGCCACCTGCCAACTGTCCTTTGACCGTCATTTGTGTAGAAGCCTCACCATTACTAGGTCATTGAATCCAGCCACACTATCAGCGGGTCACCAAATCCAACAGCACCATCAGGACTTTATCCTCGCCTCTACTCGGATCCCAAACCCAAGTCATGGGAACACACTCATTTTTTTTGGACAAAAACCTACCACCATCCCCACCGATGGGCGGGGCCACCACCATCGCCATACAACACTCGAAAGAAGTGTCTTGATTCCCTCCCTTTCCCTCAGAAGCTTCGTGATTTGCACCGCCTAAGGTCACTACTCTATCCTAAGGTTGTCGGTCGCATCTTAAGGTTACCTACTTCAAGGCCATAATACGTCAATGTTGTCACCAGTTGGATCCCGAAAATCATCATCAACTACATCCGATCAAAGTCATCACTGACTTGAAAATCACCTGTTGAATGTCATCCCCACCATAGGGCAAAGCACACACAGAGAAATCACCACCATTATCCCTTCTTTCTAAGACAGCCTTAAGAAGCTCAAATCTATTGTTTGGGCAACATGGAGCAAAGAGCTCCCTGTGCCCTACCACATCAACATGGGTTCCATCATCCAAACAGATGATCGATTTGGAACGAGTGCTGGATTGATCATAATAGAATGAAAGAGAGAGGATCTCTCCTCTAGTGAGAGAATCCATATTTATTCTCCAGCTGTATCTTATATTTATAATTTATATAATTATAAATCTAATATATTTATATATACATTTAAAATATATTTATAATTATATATAAATTTATTTATATAAATATATACTTAAAATTATAAATAAATATAAATATAATTATAAATATAATTATAGATAAAAATATATAAATATAACTATAAATATATATATATATAATTATAAATATATATAAATATAATTATCAAGTCTCCTTGAGTACTAGTAGGCGCATTAGGTTTCTTTATTTATTTATAATCCCCCATTCTGAACTATTGTAATAATTTATATAAATATATATATAAATAATAAATATATTTTGAATGTATATGAAAATATATCAGATTTATAATTATACATTATATTTAATACATTTAATTATATACATAATTATAAATTTATACGTAAATATATTTTAAATGTATATATGAATATATTTTAATAATTATATAATTAGAAATCTGTATTTATAGATCTATATTTATGGAGTCTAGGGTTTCCTCAATATGGAGATCCCTCATATTCATTCTTCGGATGAGTTATTTCTCACAAGTGAGCAATTCGACTCCCACTGGCCCTACGGTGATGGAATGGGACTTCATAAAAGCAAGTGTGGTGAATCCCTTACGGTGGAAGAAGGTACGACCATACACTCTTTTTCTCTTGGTAAGGGATTATCATCATGCGCTATTAGTTGAAAAGGATTCATAGCACGTGTGAAATATGATCTGATTGCAGTTACTGAATGGGTTGAAATCAAACAGCATTCTATAATCATTGGATTGATTTTTCCACACTCTTTTTCTCTTTTTCTATGGGATGATAAATGATTTTACTAAATATGGAAATTTTTAAGTATATGGCATTAGAGGAACTCAAGGGTGTCCCATTTGTGAACAAGGTGTATAGTCAATTAGGTTGAAACATTCATAGAATATTGTGATTCTAGGACATCATAGATTTCTACCTTGGTGACATAAGTATCGATCTTAGATGAAATCATTATATGAGAGTTCAAAATAACATAAAACACCATCTCCACTAATAGGTGATCAACTATTTGAGAAAGTAAAAGATTTGAACACTAATTTTGGTAAACCTTTTTCTAAAAACCTTATAAAAATTGGTTGGAAAAAGAGATCATTTTTTTTGAATTACCATACTATATTTTTATATACGACAAAAAATTTCTTGATGTTTTTCATGTGGAAAAAAAAACTATGTGATAGTTTCATTGGAATGCTACTAAATTCACCTAAAAGAATTACGAAATTAAGGCCATCTTGGACATGATTGACATGAAAATACAGGAAGAGTTGGTTATAGTGTAGGAGTGGGGCCACTAAAAAGATATTATGAATTTGGATATCAATCACACATGAAAGGATAAGTGACACAAGTCTATAATGTTATCTAGTATTAGACAAAGAACTAAAGAATTTGAATGGAATTTTGTAGTATGAATCTAATTTATAATAAGAGTTACATGTTCAAGGCAGTGTCTACCTCTTTCTCTATTTAACTTTGATTTGTATCTACTATATAAAGGGTCAAATAAAGGGATACATTTATTTATGAAATTCATTTCCAAGAGAGTATAATTCTTCATTTTTTAAAATGTTCTTTTAAATATTTTTAAAATGGTGGGGGATTGTTGTATTTTAATTCATTTAAAATAAATATTTAATTGATTTATTTTAAATTTTTAAAGGGGAAAGTATTTTGGGAATCCCACATTGGAAAGTGGGAGTGGGGTCCACCTTATTGATCAGAGTATAATTTTCACTATTTAAAAGGATAAAGTAAAAAGGGATTAATACTATGGGGGGTGGTGCACCACACCATCCATGGATGCATGCATTCAAAAAGTCACAATGTGGAACTTTGATGGAATAGTTTTTACTTCACAATCCGCACTGGTGAAATGTAGTTGGAGGTGCCTTAATTTTTCATGATGGATCAGTGGGTTATACCAGTTTGGACCCAAACCCAAATGGGTACATTTTTTGGATTGACATAGTTCACTAAATGAGTATGATCTAGACCATTGATCAAATTAGGTGTTATCTAAATAATGTTATAGTTCACTATTGGGTGTGATCTGGGCCACTTAATTGACTAGGTGTGATTGAATATCCAAAATTAAATCTAGAAATAATATACCTATATAGAAAAGGTATATACCCATTAAAATGGGTAGGTTGACTTATCAAAATGGGCTCCTCCATGAATATAAAATGTATCCTCTAGTGGATGGGAAAATAGCTTCCAAGGAATCAATTATGTACTCTAATTCCTCACTTTTTTAAGATTCCTCAAAATCTTTTTACAAGCATCAAAGGCACTTTTTCAGCATGCAACAATAAAGACCTTATGAAAGATATATTATTTACAAATATTATTCAAGGTATAATCTCCAAAATTTACTTATGATTATAATTGAGACACTATTGTATCCTAAATAGGATTCACCGGCTACCCAAAATACAACTGATTTGGTGGGGGATAATCTACTCTTAAGAAGAGAGAAAACGTAACACACCTCTCTGAGCTAATTTTACTACCATAACAAATATCCATATCTATTATACACAAATATACCCCATAATATTAAGAGTATATTACTTTAATATGGATATGTTAATACTCAACAATGCAATGAAGGTGTAACAATTCACCGGAAACAACTTCAAGACGTGGAAAAAGAGGATGTACTTGCCACTTGCAACTCCCAAAGTGGTGTACATGCTCTCAACTCTGAATCCCCCCATATATGAAGATGGGATTCTTAAAGTTTCCGATATAAGACAAAAATTAGGGATCAATGATATTATGTTATTAGGACACATACTCAATAATTTTTTCAATGACCTCTTCAATACATATCAATATCCTTCAACCACAAAAAAGATATGGGATTCCTTGTAGAAAACGTACATCACTTAGGATGCAGAAAGAAAAAAATTCTTTTTAATCCATTTTATTTCATAAAAATGGTAGAGATTAGATCTATCATAGATAAATTTTATGAAATAAAATGCATCTAAAACACCTTAAGAAAAATAAGATTACCATATATGATGTTATAATTTCAAATCCATCATCGATAAGATCCATCCTTCTTTGAAGAATGTTAAAAATTATCTAAAGTGAAAGAAGGAATATATTTACATCCATGAGTTACTAAAGTACCTACAAATTGAGAATGAATATAAAATTAATGATGTGGAAATTGAGCCTAAGGATTATTAATCTGTGGTCCTCATGATGAAGGGAGTGGATCCATCCGGGTACTCAAAGGTGAAAAATGACCAAACCATCCTTCAAAATGAAAAGTGAAATTCAAGAAGAAGAAAGGTACATACTACTTTTTTGACAAGCTGGGACACTTCAAATGGGGCCGTTGTCTTCATAAGAAGAAATATGGAAATGAAACTTCAAAAGGGAACTTTGCATCAATGATATTCAAATAGAATTACTCGAAGTTAACTATTCTTGGTGGATCAATTTTGGTACTAGAAAACACATGTGAAAAAAATACTCTCTTAAAACAGATGTAATTAATCAAATATGGAATGTATCTCCACATGGGGAACTATATAGGCATAAAAATATAAGGAAAGGGAGTGGTTGATCTTGATTTTACCACATGAAAGATCCTCACCTTAAATTTTTTCTCATATGTGACCAATGTTTTTAAGAACTTAGTATCATGGATATTATTAAAAAAGTATGGGTTTATGTTTATATTTTTGGTATAAAACTTTTGTTCTATGAAAAAGTGGGATCTTTGTTGGGAAGGGTCACTTGTATGATGAATTTGTCAAATTTAGTACAAATATTGTTTCTACATACTTTATAGTGTCTTTTGATTTATGGAATAACTATTTAAGTCACATTAATTTTAAGAAAATACATGATATAAATAAAATTTAATTATTACCTATAATGGATAAAAATGATAATAAATTTGTAACTTTTATGCAGACTAAAATAGTTAGGAAACCATTTTCAACTATTGAAAGTAAAAGTAACCTGTTATAATTTATACATAGTGATGTATTTGATTTTCATGCTACACCCACTATAGGTAATAAAAGTAACTTTGTAACTTTTATTTATTAATATTATAGAGTTTTATATATCTAATTTTTTCATGATAAATATGAAATTATAGATAAATTTAGTATCAATAAAATTATGGTTGAAAACCAATGTGGGATTACAATTAAATGTCTCAGATCCAACATGGTAGGTGATTTATTTAGAAATTAATTATTATAAAACCTAGAGATCATAAATTAAGTGAAATATCCTTATATTCCTAAATAAAAAATTGTATCTAAGATAAAGAATAAAACATTAATGGAAATGGTTAATTCTGTGATGTTTATCTCGGGTCTCTCAAAAGGTTTTCAAGGAGAGGCATTATTGATATCATCTCACATACTAAATAAGATTACAATAAAAGGGAAGGATATGAGTCTATATGAATTATTGAAGCATATAAAACCAAACCTAAATTATTTAAAGGATTTGGGTTTTCATGAAATTCTAGGAGTACATGAAACTAAGAGAGAAAAGTTTGGTAAAAGAGGTATTAATAGCCTATTTATTGGATATGTGAAGAATTAAAAGGCTTATAGATTCATGGTTATATAATAAAATGATATATTAGATATTAATAGAGTTATTTAATAAAGGTATATTATTTTTGAGGAATTTAGGTTTACCCATGTATCTAGGAAAGTCCAAATAGAGGAATCTGGCTCAAATAAAAGAGCATCTTAAGAAGATATAACTAAGGAGGTTCATAAAAGTAAATGAAATTAGATACCCATGGAATATAGATCTTATTTCTATATGAAATTTTTATAAGGAATGAATGATATCATTGTTACACAAACTCCAGTTTTTTTAATATAGAGTCACACAAAAAAACGTTCAAGGAGGCTATGTCATCTTCTAATGCATCACTTTGGAGAGAAGCTATAAATAATGTTAGAAACTATAACTATGAACAAAAATTGGATATTAGTTAATATTACTCAATGTTCTCAACCTATATGTTGTAATTGGGTATTTAGAATAAGAAAAGTCGATGGTACAATTGAAAAATATAAATCCTGATTGGTAGCCAAGGAATTTACTCAAAAGGAAGGAATCAATTATTTTGATACCTGTACTTCTATGGATAGGAATTCTTTGATTATAATTCATCCTACTTCATATTTTATATATAATTTTAAAATTCACCAAATGGATGTAAAGACAATAGTATTAAATAGTAAATTGGATGAAGAAATATATATGGAACAACTAGAAGGATTCAAGTACCTGGTAAATAAAAGAAGGTTTTCAAATTTTTATGGTCTCTATATTTTTTAAAAAAATATAAAAAAAGTTTAGGTTAAATTTAATAAAATAATATTATTAAATGAATTTATAATTAACCAAGTTGATTTTTATAACAGGTTCCATAATAATCGTAGTGTTTCTATTTGTTTATATGTTGATGAAATACTTATTTTTAGAACTGACATGAATTAAATAAATGTGGATATGTCTATTTTTTCTATAAACTTTGATACCAATGAATTAGGTAAATCTAATGTTATTTTGGGAATCATAATTGTTAAAAATAAGGATTTAATTCTCCTTTATCAATCTCATTATATTGAAAAAGTATTAAAGTGGTTTGAACTATTTGATTGTTCACTAGTTCTACCCCATATATTTCTAAGAGTAGGATGATACCAAATCTTGGTAGTAAATTTTCTCAATTAGAATATACAAGGGTGATTGTTTCATATATTCCAAGACATCTATAGGACCCAACAGTTCATATGTTGTTGGAAAGTTGAGAAAGTATATGAGTAATCTAGGTAATATATAATGGGATGCTGTTAAAAGAGTAATTAAGTATCTAATGGGTACTATGTATTATTGTATTTGTTATAGTGGAAACCCAAGGGTATTGGATGGTTTTTACATTGCGATCTGGATAACTAATCTTGAGTATAACTCTTCTATGAGTGGTTGAGTTTTTACACTTAGAGGCAGATCTATCTATTGGGGTTCAAAGAAACAAACTTGTATAACAAACCCCATAATGGTTTCTGAGTTTTTTGATTTAGAAGATACTAGAAAAGAAGCAAATTAGATTAGATCTCTTTTTTCAGATCCAATATTATTTCCTATATTTATTTCTTTAGTTTCTATACAATGTGATATTCAATAAAAATTGGGTTGGATATAAAATTTTACTTATATTGTACAATCAAGACACATTGATATCAGACATAGATATCTGAGTTAGTTGATACAATATGGTATCATAACTATAGACTTTGTTACATCAAGCTTAAATTTTTAAATCCACTAACAAATGGACTTTCAAGGGAGTTTTTTACAAAAAACTTCCTTAGGTATGGGTTTAAAGTCCTTTTAAAAAATCACCAATGATGGGACCTCAACGAAAAATGTGATAACATCACATGTATAAGTTAAATATAGGAAATTATATCACATGTGTGAAAGGAAAAAGGTATATTATATCCAAATAAAATGGTGTATGGTTCACATGATAAAATGAGGTTGTGTTTAAAACTCTTAATGAACCAAGGATTTCAAACAAGTGTTGAAACACGAGAAAACTTTTTGGTCCAACTATATGAATATAGGAGTGAGGTATCTCCAAAGAGATTATGAATTTATCTCTCAAAAATTCATGAAAGTATAAGTGACACATTTCCATAGTGGTGTCTAGGATTAGATGAAGAACTAAGGAATTAGAAAATAATTGTGTAGGATGAATCCAGTTGATAATAAGAGGTACATGTTCAAGGTAGTGACCACCGTTTTCTATATTAAACATTGATTTGTCTCTAATATATAAATATTTAAATCAATATATACCTTTATTTATGAAAGTTATTTTCGAGAGGGTATGATTCTTTATTTTAAAAATAGTTTTTTAAATATTTTTTTAAATTGTGGGGGGTTGTTGGATTTCAATGTGTTTTTAATTTTTTTTATTTTATGTTTTAAAGGGTGAAGTGTTTTTGGAATATCATGTTGTAAAGTGGGAGGAGTGGGGTATTAATTATTCATGGGATTATAATTATCACTATTTATACAGATAAAGGAAAAGTGGATTAATCCTATGGGGGATGGTGCACCACACCATCCATGCACATGTGTACAAAAGAACAATGTGGCTTTTTGATGGCACACATTTCACTTCACACGCCCCATTAGTGATAGGTTCATGAAGGTTCTTTAATTTTTCATAATGAATCTATGGTTAATACTGGTTAAAGATTATGCCTAAATGGGTATATCTGGCAGATTGACCCAGTTCACTAAATGGGTATGATCAGGATCGTTGATTAGATTGGGTGTGATCTAATGGATGAAATAGTTTTCTAGCTGGTGTGATATGGGAAACTTAATCAATTGGGTGTGATCAAATATAAAAGTTTATATATTGAAATAATATATATTTCTATAATAGGTATCTATGCATTTGAATCAGTTGGATTACTTATCTAAATGGGTGTATCCATGTCTATAAAATGAAGCCTCCATTGGATGGGAAAGTTACTTCGAAGAAATCAATTTACACCTCAAATTCCTATTTTATTATGTTTCCTCAAAATCTTTCTACAAGAATTAAAGGAACTTTGTTGGTATATAAAAATAAATCCATTTTCAAATCTCTCTTGTTTCCAAATCTACTTTAAGGGATGATCTCCATAAAGTACCTATGTCAATTATTGACCCACTATTTTAGCTTAGATAGGATTCTAAAGAAACCTACAGTACTACCAATTTGGTGGGGGGGAATCTACTCTTAAGGAGTGAAATAATGTAAATTTCCTCATTGATCTCCTTCTAACACCATAAAAATTATCCATAACCATTATCCACCAATATCCCCTACAAAATTAATATTATATTCCATTAATATAGATATAGTGATGCTTATCAATGTGACAAAGTTTGATAAATTCAATGGAAACAACCTCAAGAAGTAGAAAAAGGGGATTATCTTGCTTCTTGAAACTCTCAAAGTGGTGTACATGATATTAAATCTGAATCCCCCACATATGAATATGTGATGCTACAAGTTTCCCATATAGAAAAAAATATGAGAATTATGATCACATGTGTTTATGGAATATACTCAACACTTTAGTTATTGATCTCTTTGAAACATATCAATATTATTAAACTATAAAGGAGATATGAGATGCCTTGGAAAAAATGTACTTCCATGAGGATGTGTAAAGAAATAAATTTCTAGAAATCAAGTTTATTTAATCCAAAATGGTATATAATAGTCCTATTATAGAATAATTTTATGAAATTCAATGCATCATACAATACCTTAAGAAACAAAAGATGAACATGGATGGTGATATTATTATTATATCCATTATAAATAAGCTCCATACTTTTTGGAAGAATTTTAAACATTTTATAACAAACAAGAAGAAAGATATTACCATAAATGAGGTACTCAAAAACCAAAAAATTAAGGAGGAATATGAAAAGAACAGGGAGGTAAATAAGCATAAGGATGAAAAATTCAAGGTCCACATGGAGGATGGAATGGATCCATATGGTTCATAAAAAAAGAAAGGGTCATTCTAGTTCTGTTTCAATCCAAGACACTTCATACATGACTATCATATCTATAAGAAGAAATATGGAAACAAGACTTAAAAAGAGCACTTTTTGGCCATGATATTTGAATTGAATATACTTATATATAACTATTTTTGGTGGATCAATTCTAGTGGTAAAATAAAAGTTTGTAACAAAAAATATCTCTTTAAGAGGATGGAATCAATCAAATATTGGATGTTTCTCTACATGGTGAAAACATTAATCTTGAACATACAAGGTAAGGGAGTGTTTGATCTAGAGTTTACCTTGATAAAGATACTCACCTTAAATGATATCGTATATGTGCATAAAGTTTTTAGTAAATTATTCTTAGGGATAATATTAAACAAGAATGGGTTTAATCTTTAATTTGAGGTATATAACTTTGTTCTATCCAAAAGTGTGATCTTTGTTGGAATGAGTCACTTGTATGATGAATTATTCAAACTAAATACAAATATTTTTTCTTTAATCTCTCAGCTCCAGTTAGTAACATCATTATTCATTTATCATATTCTAAATATAGAAATGTGCTGAAAAATGTTTTCAAAGATCATAGTAGTTAAATCGTAGAATTGTAGTGTGACTTCAATTGTTTTATCGTCAACCTCTATATTCTTGAGTCGTGGATTATGTTTTTCATACAAAATTTATACTTACAACATGTTTTAGAATGTGAAACTTTGTATGTATGTGATGCATGCCTGTAGTGGTGCAAGCATGACACAGGAAAGCAGTAACACAAGCATGACGCAGTCCTGGTGACGTGGGCAGTATGATATAGGAATGACATTATGTTGGGCCTTCGTGCTAATTAATTAGACTTTGAGCCATTTAATGGGCTTCATCTCCACCAGGCCTACGAGCCATGTACTGAATAATAAGACTTGATGGGTGGGCTAGGGGGATATGACTTGCCTTTTCGCCTATGTGTGTGGTGTGCATGTAACGTCCCTATTATTCTCATTGTATTGAGATGGCATAGGAACATTACATGGTCTTAAGTGACATCCTCAAGACATCAAAGGATAGAAATAAATGTCAAAGAGCTTCAATACATGTGAGGATGATTTTCCCTTTAAGAATAAAACAAATAACCAATCAATTCATAACCAAACAAACCACTATATGATGCATGATAACAATGAAAGAAAACTCAACATTTCACTTATCAAAATCAAACTAAAACCAAGTACCACAACAAAATACTACAATATCAATGTAAATAACAAAGGTCTATAAGACCAACAAAACTAAAAAACAACCAACAGTAACTCCATGCCCCATGAATTCTCCATGCTCTATCTCCACAAGACAACCCAAGTATCGTGAAGTACTGCTAAAGATGTGTGATACCTTACCTTTACCCATGTCTCAATAAACAACATCTAAAAAATCACCAAAGTGCCAAAGTTGGGGTGAGTAATGAAACTCAGTATATTTTCCCCAATGACTTCCCTACTCATGATACTAGGATGGAACATGTTAGCAACATTTATATAAAATTAGTTTATATAAAATAGTTTCTAAAATAGTTTATATCAAAATATAAATAAGTTACAATGAAACCATTTTCTCAAAAAATCATCAAGTTCCAAGGAAAAAAAACCAAACAATACTTTAAACCATTTCACAAGTTCCATTTTGGCATAACCATCTCATTCCACATATCCACACATCTTACCATGAATGCATCATTATGACAGTTCCATACTCATGAGAGGTTTATCATTGATCTACTAAGTCATCACAAGGTAATTATATTATATGTTCCATTACACCTTTGGAATTGAGCACCATGTCATATTTCAATGGGGCCCCATAAATGCAATATGAACTCACACCAACCCATTATGCCAAACCATGCCAAAACCATCATTTCAACCATTTCAATAAAACCAACCTTTTATTGAAAACCTTTTAAGAACCCATTTAAATAAAACCACAATTTTATTGAAAACACTTCTCCAATCATAAAAACCAAGCCACCATTTTAAAATCATCATTTTAAAATCAAGTTACCAAAATCAATTTCCAACAAAACACCCAATTTCCATAATTTCACAAACCATTTCTCAAGAGGGTTTTCAAAACTCATTGCACAGTGAATAAAAAATCAATTTCAATCAAAAAAATCAATTTGAAACTAAGAATTCATGCTATAAATAGGGGAGCTGAGAGTGAAGCCGCCTACCTCGATAAATTAGAAAAAACGATAATCTGCATGAAAAACGTCCATGAAACTAGGTTAAATCTTCATGGACCCACCTTAGATATCTTCACCTATCATAAACCAAGACAAATATAATAATATTTTTCATCAAATATCCTAGATATAACCAAAAAAGATGTAGATCTAAGAAAAATAGAGGGATACAGAAGAGGATCTAATCAAAAGAACCAAGAACAATCAAGAACGATCACTTTCTGTGAAGATCCAGCTTCAAAACACCAAGGAACGACTCCAGATCACTTCCAATTCGATGGGTAAAGGTTCTTAAACATTTGAAAGGGAAAATCCAGAGGTGGGGATGTTTTGAGGAAAAAACTAAGCATTTATAGGTTAAAACACATTACATCCACAATTTAAGGATCTAACTTTTGATCCGCGCACAGTTTATTCACACGGTTAGACAAATTGTGCGCTAATTGTGCTCCTGGCTCTATCTTAAGGGAGACCTCGCATGGTTGTCTCACCCAGTTAAAAAATTGTGCTCCAACTAGGCCAAATATCACTATTCAACATATGCTCAACACAGCATGGTTTTTTCTAGGCTTTCGCATCGTTTGGGAAAACTGTGTGCCGGCTGTGCGGTTTCCCTTTAGCCCATGTTTCATTATGCAAGGTTTTCTTTTGGTGTTCCACAGTTTTCCCAAAACATGCACCAACTATGTACCTATAGAAAATCCCTAAAAACATTCCAAAAGTTCTCCAAAATCTCCCAAACTTTACTCATATACTTTACAAACTTAAAAAGAATAAAGAAAGGGTTACTTAAATAAAATTGGAGGTTCTACAGTGCATCTTATTAATTTAATTGTACCCTAAAACACCTAATATATATATATATATATGGGATACATACATTTTTCTCTTTAAGTCGTGAGATTCATATTCCTATAATCATGTTTAGTATGCAACATTGTCTAGTACATGAACTGAGGCCACACTGCACGTCTTCTTTAGTCATTAATTGAGGTTTTTATATACTAAAGGATGCATTTTGTTCTCCAAATAATTGAATCATGGTTTATGTTGTTCTCTTTTTTATTATGTATAATTCTCTTTTTCATATGAATTATTCTCTATAAGGCCTAAACTAATGTTTTTATGATCCAAAGGCTGCATTTTGTTCTCCACATTCTTAAGTCGTGGATTATATTCCCTTTTAGTACGCGTCATTCTCTTTTTAATCCTCTTTTTTCTTGATATTTTTCTTGTAAAACTGTTGAAAAGATGTTTATTGGGTACATTGGAAGTTTTATGAAATATGTAAAAAAAGAAATGAGATTATTAATTATGTTTAACTCAAATATTCAATTTATTTGTTTGTTGTGCTATTTTATTTTTAAACATATTTAACCATTCAGATCTTCTTAATGTTAGTGTGAGATTAGAGATGAACTATTTTCATCCACAAGTTCAAGAAAGGGACATGTGTGCATGAGTGGGCATGATTAGCTCATTCAAACCACCGATGTAAACCAGGACAGCGATGAATGATGTAAGTGAAATAGATTAGGGATTAAGTTTAGTGGAGTTTCATGTAAAGTATTTTTGAATTTGAACATGTTTAAGCATGTTTTTAATTATGTTTGAATATGTTTTTTCAAATAAAACCTTGGTTTGTTGGAGTTTCATATAAGTTTATTTTATAATTATTATACAACAAATATATAATATATAATTATATTAACATAGTGTAAAATTTTAGTAACAAATATTAGAATACATAAATATAATATTTTATTTAAAATGTAGTTTACATACATATATTAATTGTTGGTATTGTTTATATTAAATTAAAAGATAAATGTTGATAATATTATCAATGGATAAATCTATTGTATGAATTTTTTGATAAACAATTCAACCAACATATATATTATTTATTGGTATTATTGTGATTATAATAGAATTATTTTATTTGTCGAAATAACATTTAACGAAAGAGATTTTACCAACAATTTAGTGACAATGTCATATGTGTTGGTAAAACATTTTACCAATATAAAATGTACTTTTACCAACATATATGTCCTTATTGGAAAAAGTCAAATATTCTGTAGTGAATATATTTTAAATGTATATTTAAATATATTATATTTATAATTATAAAAATTATAAATATATTTTAAATGTATATGTAAATATATTATATTATAATTATACATTATATTTAATACATTTAATTAAATACATAATAATAAATATATATATATGTGTGTGTGTGTGTAAATATATTTTGAAAGTATATATAAATATATTTTAATAATTATATAATTATATATATTTATTTATAAAACTATATTTATATATTTATAAATATATATTTATTTATAAATAAATTTAAAATATTTTTAAACATATAATAAATATATGTATATTTTTATAATTATATTTAGTTATATATTAATATTTATTTATATATTTATAATTATGTATATATTTATAATTATGTATATATTTACAGTTATATTTATAATTTATATAATAATAAATCCAATATGTTTATATATAAATTTAAAATATATTTATAATTATATTTATTTATTTATATTAATATATATTTACAATTATAAATATATATTTAAATATATTTTAAATGTATATATAAATATATTTTAATAATTATATAATTATTAATCTATATTTATAAATCTATATTTATATTGTAATAAATATATATTTATTTATAAATAAATTGAAATTATTTTTAAACATATAATAAGTATATGTATATTTTTATAAATATATTTATTTATATATTTATAATTATGTATATATTTATAATTATGTATATATTTACAGTTATATTTATAATTCACCAGGAAAGTGCAGGTACCGAGCGTGCCCGACCCTAAAAATTTATTAATTAAAATAAAAGTACAATAAAACAATGTATGTGACACATGAAATGTCATCAATATATGAAATTGGTCAACTCACCACCCAGAAACAAAAAAGATAAAGTCCCTAGATCCATTTAAAAGGCACAAAAACCCACATCAAATGACCTACAAGCCTAGAAACACCAACACTGTCTGAAGCAGCCATGATCTGGCCAGCACCTACCAACTATGAAGATCTCACGCACCCAGCCGCATCTATGAGGCTCACCGACATCACTCCACTAGATGTCATCATCTTAGATGCCAAATTATTTGTGTTGAGGATGTTGTTGTGCCCTTCAGCATCATCACTCATGCGGTCAAGGTTATCCATGATGCCCATCATCGGAGGTGTCGGTGTCAGCACGCCATTAGCAAGAGATGCTCGATGTTGGCATCTCATACCATCGAAAGCTCATGGTACTCGAGATCATCTCCCTCATAAGTTCCCCATACCACCACAGGTCATTTCACAACTGCTTGGACATCAACATGCAGAAAATATCTCATCCAGAGAAAAAGAAACAACACCTGAAAAATGTCCAAAATGGTCTAGAAAAAATCCAAAAGGCCTAAAAGAAAAAGGACCAATGTGATTCCTTCCATAAGAGTTTATTATAGAATCCACATGCCAACAACGCCTCCCAAGGTCACCTCTCTTCCCGAGGTCGTCCCACCTGAGGACGAAGTCGGCATCCCGAGGTCATCTCCATCGTTAGGATCACCGGCCACTGCCAAGATTTTCAGCCACCTGCCAACTGTCCTTTGACCGCCATTTGTGTAGAACCCTCACCATTACTAGGTCATTGAATCCAGCCGCACTATCAGCGGGTCACCAAATCCAACAGCACCATCGGGACTTTATCCTCGCCTCTACTCGGATCCCAAACCCAAGTCATGGGAACACACTCATTGTTTTTGGACAAAAACCCACCACCATCCCCACCGATGGGCGGGGCCACCACCATCGCCATACAACACTCGAAAGAAGTGTCTTGATTCCCTCCCTTTCCCTCAGAAGCTTCGTGATTTGCACCGCCTAAGGTCACTACTCTATCCTAAGGTTGTCGGCCGCATCTTAAGGTTACCTACTTCAAGGCCATAATACGTCAATGTTGTCACCGGTTGGATCCCGAAAATCATCATCAACTACATCCGATCAAAGTCATCGCTGACTTGAAAATCACCTGTTGAATGTCATCCCCACCATAGGGCAAAGCACACACAGAGAAATCACCACCATTATCCCTTCTTTCTAAGACAGCCTTAAGAAGCTCAAATCTATTGTCTGGGCAACATGGAGCAAAGAGCTCCCTGTTCCCTACCACATCAACATGGGTTCCATCATCCAAACAGATGATCGATTTGGAACGAGTGCTGGATTGATCATAATAGAATGAAAGAGAGAGGATCTCTCCTCTAGTGAGAGAATCCATATTTATTCTCCAGCTGTATCTTATATTTATAATTTATATAATTATAAATCTAATATATTTATATATACATTTAAAATATATTTATAATTATATATAAATTTATTTATATAAATATATACTTAAAATTATAAATAAATATAAATATAATTATATATATAATTATAGATAAAAATATATAAATATAACTATAAATATATATATATAATTATAAATATATATAAATATAATTATCAAGTCTCCTTGAGTACTAGTAGGCGCATTAGGTTTCTTTATTTATTTATAATCCCCCATTCTGAACTGTTGTAATAATTTATATAAATATATATATAAATAATAAATATATTTTGAATGTATATGAAAATATATCAGATTTATAATTATACAATATATTTAATACATTTAATTATATACATAATTATAAATTTATACGTAAATATATTTTAAATGTATATATGAATATATTTTAATAATTATATAATTAGAAATCTGTATTTATAGATCTATATTTATGGAGTCTAGGGTTTCCTCAATATGGAGATCCCTCATATTCATTCTTCAGATGAGTTATTTCTCACAAGTGAGCAATTCGACTCCCACTGGCCCTACGGTGATGGAATGGGACTTCAGAAAAGCAAGTGTGGTGAATCCCTTACGGTGGAAGAAGGTACGACCATACACTCTTTTTCTCTTGGTAAGGGATTATCATCATGCGCTATTAGTTGAAAAGGATTCATAGCACGTGTGAAATATGATCTGATTGCAGTTACTGAATGGGTTGAAATCAAACAGCATTCTATAATCATTGGATTGATTTTTTCCACACTCTTTTTCTCTTTTTCTATGGGATGATAAATGATTTTACTAAATATGGAAATTTTTAAGTATATGGCATTAGAGGAACTCAAGGGTGTCCCATTTGTGAACAAGGTGTATAGTCAATTAGTTTGAAACATTCATAGAAGATTGTGATTCTAGGACATCATAGATTTCTACCTTGGTGACATAAGTATCGATCTTAGATGAAATCATTATATGAGAGTTCAAAATAACATAAAACACCATCTCCACTAATAGGTGATCAACTATTTGAGAAAGTAAAAGATTTGAACACTAATTTTGGTAAACCTTTTTCTAAAAACCTTATAAAAATTGGTTGGAAAAAGAGATCATTTTTTTTGAATTACCATACTAGATTTTTATATACGACAAAAAATTTCTTGATGTTTTGCCTGTGAAAAAAAAAACTATGTGATAGTTTCATTGGAATGCTACTAAATTCACCTAAAAGAATTACGAAATTAAGGCCATCTTGGACATGATTGACATGAAAATACAGGAAGAGTTGGTTCTAGTGTAGGAGTGGGGCCACTAAAAAGATATTATGAATTTGGATATCAATCACACATGAAAGGATAAGTGACACAAGTCTATAATGTTATCTAGTATTAGACAAAGAACTAAAGAATTTGAATGGAATTTTGTAGTATGAATCTAATTTATAATAAGAGTTACATGTTCAAGGCAGTTTCTACCTCTTTCTCTATTTAACTTTGATTTGTATCTACTATATAAAGGGTCAAATAATGGGATACATTTATTTATGAAATTCATTTCCAAGAGAGTATAATTCTTCATTTTTTAAAATGTTCTTTTAAATATTTTTAAAATGGTGGGGGATTGTTGTATTTTAATGCATTTAAAATAAATATTTAATTGATTTATTTTAAATTTTTAAAGGGGAAAGTATTTTGGGAATCCCACATTGGAAAGTGGGAGTGGGGTCCACCTTATTGATCAGAGTATAATTTTCACTATTTAAAAGGATAAAGTAAAATGGGATTAATACTTTGGGGGGTGGTGCACCACACCATCCATGGATGCATGCATTAAAAAAGTCACAATGTGGAACTTTGATTGAATAGTTTTTACTTCACAAGCCGCACTGGTGAAATGTAGTTGGAGGTGCCTTAATTTTTCATGATGGATCAGTGGGTTATACCAGTTTGGACCCAAACCCAAATGGGTACATTTTTTGGATTAACATAGTTCACTAAATGAGTATGATCTAGACCATTGATCAAATTAGGTGTTATCTAAATAATGTTATAGTTCACTAGTGGGTGTGATCTGGGCCACTTAATTGACTAGGTGTGATTGAATATCCAAAATTAAATCTAGAAATAATATACCTATATAGAAAAGGTATATACCCATTAAAATGGGTAGGTTGACTTATCAAAATGGGTTCCTCCATGAATATAAAATGTATCCTCTAGTGGATGGGAAAATAGCTTCCAAGGAATCAATTATGTACTCTAATTCCTCACTTTTTTAAGATTCCTCAAAATCTTTTTACAAGCATCAAAGGCACTTTTTCAGCATGCAACAATAAAGACCTTATGAAAGATATATTATTTACAAATATTATTCAAGGTATAATCTCCAAAATTTATTTATGATGAGAATTGAGACACTATTGTATCCTAAATAGGATTCACCGGCTACCCAAAATACAACTGATTTGGTGGGGGATAATCTACTCTTAAGAAGAGAGAAAACGTAACACACCTCTCTGAGCTAATTTTACTACCATAACAAATATACATATCTATTATACAAAAATATACCCCATAATATTAAGAGTATATTACTTCAATATGGATATGTTGATACTCAACAATGCAATGAAGGTGTAACAATTCACCGGAAACAACTTCAAGACGTGGAAAAAGAGGATGTACTTGCCACTTGCAACTCCCAAAGTGGTGTACATGCTCTCAACTCTGAATCCCCCCATATATGAAGATGGGATTCTTAAAGTTTCCGATATAAGACAAAAATTAGGGATCAATGATATTATGTTATTAGGACACATACTCAATAATTTTTTCGATGACCTCTTCAATACATATCAATATCCTTCAACCACAAAAAAGATATGGGATTCCTTGTAGAAAAAGTACATCACTTAGGATGCAGAAAGAAAAAAATTCTTTTTAATCCACTTTATTTCATAAAAATGGTAGAGAGTAGATCTATCATAGATAAATTTTATGAAATAAAATGCATCTAAAACACCTTAAGAAAAATAAGATTACCATATATGATGTTATAATTTCAAATCCATCATCGATAAGATCCATCCTTCTTTGAAGAATGTTAAAAATTATCTAAAGTGAAAGAAGGAATATATTTACATCCATGAGTTACTAAAGTACCTACAAATTGAGAATGAATATAAAATTAATGATGTGAAAATTGAGCCTAAGGATTATTAATCTGTGGTCCTCATGATGAAGGGAGTGGATCCATCCGGGTACTCAAAGGTGAAAAATGACCAAACCATCCTTCAAAATGAAAAGTGAAATTTAAGAAGAAGAAAGGTACATACTACTTTTTTGACAAGCTGGGACACTTCAAATGGGGCCGTTGTCTTCATAAGAAGAAATATGGAAATGAAACTTCAAAAGGGAACTTTGCATCAATGATATTCAAATAGAATTACTCGAAGTTAACTATTCTTGGTGGATCAATTTTGGTACTAGAAAACACATGTGAAAAAAATACTCTCTTAAAACAGATGGAATTAATCAAATATAGAATGTATCTCCACATGGGGAACTATATAGGCATAAAAATATAAGGAAAGGGAGTGGTTGATCTTGATTTTACCACATGAAAGATCCTCACCTTAAATTTTTTCTCATATGTGACCAATTTTTTTAAGAACTTAGTATCATGGATATTATTAAAAAAGTATGGGTTTATGTTTATATTTTTGGTATAAAACTTTTGTTCTATGAAAAAGTGGGATCTTTGTTGGAAAGGGTCACTTGTATGATGGATTTTTCAAATTTAGTACAAATATTGTTTCTACATACTTTATAGTGTCTTTTGATTTATGGAATAACTATTTAAGTCACATTAATTTTAAGAAAATACATGATATAAATAAAATTTAATTATTACCTATAATGGATAAAAATGATAATAAATTTGTAACTTTTATGCAGACTAAAATAGTTAGGAAACCATTTTCAACTATTGAAAGTAAAAGTAACCTGTTAGAATTTATACATAGTGATGTATTTGATTTTCATGCTACACCCACTATAGGTAATAAAAGTAACTTTGTAACTTTTATTTATTAATATTATAGAGTTTTATATATCTAAATTTTTCATGATAAATATGAAATTATAGATAAATTTAGTATCAATAAAATTATGGTTGAAAACCAATGTGGGATTACAATTAAAGGTCTCAGATCCAACATGGTAGGTGATTTATTTAGAAATTAATTATTATAATACCTAGGGATCATAAATTAAGTGAAATATCCTTATATTCCTAAATAAAAAATTGTATCTAAGATAAAGAATAAAACATTAATGGAAATGGTTAATTCTGTGATGTTTATCTCGGGTCTCTCAAAAGGTTTTCAAGGAGAGGCATTATTGATATCATCTCACATACTAAATAAGATTACAATAAAAGGTAAGGATATGAGTCTATATTAATTATTGAAGCATATAAAACCAAACCTAAATTATTTAAAGGATTTGGGTTTTCATGAAATTCTAGGAGTACATGAAACTAAAAGAGAAAAGTTTGGTAAAAGAGGTATTATTAGCCTATTTATTGGATATGTGAAGAATTAAAAGGCTTATAGATTCATGGTTATATAATAAAATGATATATTAGATATTAATAGAGTTATTTAATAAAGGTATATTATTTTTGAGGAATTTAGGTTTACCCATGTACCTAGGAAAGTCCAAATAGAGGAATCTGGCTCAAATAAAAGAGCATCTTAAGAAGATATAACTAAGGAGGTTCATAAAAGTAAATGAAATTAGATACCCATGGAATATAGATCTTATTTATATATGAAATTTTTATAAGGAATGAATGATATCATTGTTACACAAACTCCAGTTTTTTTAATATAGAGTCACACAAAAAAACGTTCAAGGAGGCTATGTCATCTTCTAATGCATCACTTTGGAGAGAAGCTATAAATAATGTTAGAAACTATAACTATGAACAACAATTGGATATTAGTTAATATTACTCAATGTTCTCAACCTATATTTTGTAATTGGGTATTTAGAATAAAAAAAGTCGATGGTACAATTGAAAAATATAAATCCTGATTGGTAGCCAAGGAATTTACTCAAAAGGAAGGAATCAATTATTTTGATACCTGTACTCCTATGGATAGGAATTATTCGATTATAATTCATCATACTTCATATTTTATATATAATTTTAAAATTCACCAAATGGATGTAAAGACAATTGTATTAAATAGTAAATTGGATGAAGAAATATATATGGAACAACTAGAAGGATTCAAGTACCTGGTAAATAAAAGAAGGTTTTCAAATTTTTATGGTCTCTATATTTTTTAAAAAAATATAAAAAAAGTTTAGGTTAAATTTAATAAAATAATATTATTAAATGAATTTATAATTAACCAAGTTGTTTTTTATAACAGGTTCCATAATAATCGTAGTGTTTCTATTTGTTTATATGTTGATGAAATACTTATTTTTAGAACTGACATGAATTAAATAAATGTGGATATGTCTATTTTTTCTATAAACTTTGATACCAACGAATTAGGTAAATCTAATGTTATTTTGGGAATCATAATTGTTAAAAATAAGGATTTAATTCTCCTTTATCAATCTCATTATATTGAAAAAGTATTAAAGTGGTTTGAACTATTTGATTGTTCACTAGTTCTACCCCATATATTTCTAAGAGTAGGATGATACCAAATCTTGGTAGTAAATTTTCTCAATTAGAATATACAAGGGTGATTGTTTCATATATTCCAAGACATCTATAGGACCCAACAGTTCACATGTTGTTGGAAAGTTGAGAAAGTATATGAGTAATCTAGGTAATATATAATGGGATGCTGTTAAAAGAGTAATTAAGTATCTAATGGGTACTATGTATTATTGTATTTGTTATAGTGGAAACCCAAGGGTATTGGATGGTTTTTACAATGCGATCTGGATAACTAATCTTGAGTATAACTCTTCTATGAGTGGTTGAGTTTTTACACTTAGAGGCAGAGCTATCTATTGGGGTTCAAAGAAACAAACTTGTATAACAAACCCCATAATGGTTTCTGAGTTTTTTGATTTAGAAGATACTAGAAAAGAAGCAAATTAGATTAGATCTCTTTTTTCATATCCAATATTATTTCCTATATTTATTTCTTTAGTTTCTATACAATGTGATATTCAATAAAAATTGGGTTGGATATACAATTTTACTTATATTGTACAATCAAGACACATTGATATAAGACATAGATATCTGAGTTAGTTGATACAATATGGTATCATAACTATAGACTTTGTTACATCAAGCTTAAATTTGTAAATCCACTAACAAATGGACTTTCAAGGGAGTTTTTTACAAAAAACTTCCTTAGGTATGGGTTTAAAGTCCTTTTAAAAAATCACCAATGATGGGACCTCAACGAAAAATGTGATAACATCACATGTATAAGTTAAATATAGGAAATTATATCACATGTGTGAAAGGAAAAAGGTATATTATATCCAAATAAAATGGTGTATGGTTCACATGATAAAATGAGGTTGTGTTTAAAACTCTTAATGAACCAAGGATTTCAAACAAGTGTTGAAACATGAGAAAACTTTTTGGTCCAACTATATGAATATAGGAGTGAGGTCTCTCCAAAGAGATTATGAATTTATCTCTCAAACATTCATGAAAGTATAAGTGACACATTTCCATAGTGGTGTCTAGGATTAGATGAAGAACTAAGGAATTAGAAAATAATTGTGTAGGATGAATCCAGTTGATAATAAGAGGTACATGTTCAAGGTAGTGACCACCGTTTTCTATATTAAACATTGATTTGTCTCTAATATATAAATATTTAAATCAATATATACCTTTATTTATGAAAGTTATTTTCGAGAGAGTATGATTCTTTATTTTAAAAATAGTTTTTTAAATATTTTTTTAAATTGTGGGGGGTTGTTGGATTTCAATGTGTTTTTAATTTTTTTAATTTTATGTTTTTAAAGGGTGAAGTGTTTTTAGAATACCATGTTGTAAAGTGGGAGGAGTGGGGTATTAATTATTCATGGGATTATAATTATCACAATTTATACAGATGTAAGAAAAGTGGATTAATCCTATGGGGGATGGTGCACCACACCATCCATGCACATGTGTACAAAAGAACAATGTGGCTTTTTGATGGCACACATTTCACTTCACACGCCCCATTAGTGAGAGGTTCATGAAGGTTCTTTAATTTTTCATAATGAATCGATGGTTAATACTGGTTAAAGATTATGCCTAAATGGGTATATCTGGCAGATTGACCCAGTTCACTAAATGGGTATGATCAGGATCGTTGATTAGATTGGGTGTGATCTAATGGATGAAATAGTTTTCTAGCTGGTGTGATATGGGAAACTTAATCGATTGGGTGTGATCAAATATAAAAGTTTATATATTGAAATAATATATATTTCTATAATAGGTATCTATGCATTTGAATCAGTTGGATTACTTATCTAAATGGGTGTATCCATGTCTATAAAATGAAGCCTCCATTGGATGGGAAAGTTACTTCGAAGAAATCAATTCACACCTCAAATTCCTATTTTATTATGTTTCCTCAAAATCTTTCTACAAGAATTAAAGGAACTTTGTTGGTATATAAAAATAAATCCATTTTCAAATCTCTCTTGTTTCCAAATCTACTTTAAGGGATGATCTCCATAAAGTACCTATGTCAATTATTAACCCACTATTTTAGCTTAGATAGGATTCTAAAGAAACCTACAGTACTACCAATTTGGTGGGGGGGGGGGGTAATATACTCTTAAGGAGTGAAATAATTTAAAGTTCCTAATTGATCTCCTTCTAACACCATAAAAATTATCCATAACCATTATCCACCAATATCCCCTACAAAATTAATATTATATTCCATTAATATAGATATAGTGATGCTTATCAATGTGACAAAGTTTGATAAATTCAATGGAAACAACCTCAAGATGTAGAAAAAGGGGATTATCTTGCTTCTTGAAACTCTCAAAGTGGTGTACATGATATTAAATCTGAATCCCCCCACATATGAAGATGTGATGCTACAAGTTTCCCATATAGAAAAAAATATGAGAATTATGATCACATGTGTTTGTGGAATATACTCAACACTTTAGTTATTGATCTCTTTGAAACATATCAATATTATTAAACTATAAAGGAGATATGAGATGCCTTGGAAAAAATGTACTTCCATGAGGATGTGTAAAGAAATAAATTTCTAGAAATAAAGTTTATTTAATCCAAAATGGTATATAATAGTCCTATTATAGAATAATTTTATGAAATTCAATGCATCATACAATACCTTAAGAAACACAAGATGAACATGGATGGTGATATTATTATTATATCCATTATAAATAAGCTCCATACTTTTTGGAAGAATTTTAAACATTTTATAACAAACAAGAAGAAAGATATTACCATAAATGAGGTACTCAAAAACCAAAAAATTAAGGAGGAATATGAAAAGAACAGGGAGGTAAATAAGCATAAGGATAAAAAATTCAAGGTCCACATGGAGGAGGGAATGGATCCATATGGTTCATAAAAAAAGAAATGGTCATTCTAGTTCTGTTTCAATCCAAGACACTTCATACATGACTATCATATCTATAAGAAGAAATATGGAAACAAGACTTAAAAAGAGCACTTTTTGGCCATGATATTTGAATTGAATATACTTATATATAACTATTTTTGGTGGATCAATTCTAGTGGTAAAATAAAAGTTTTTAACAAAAAATATCTCTTTAAGAGGATGGAATCAATCAAATATTGGATGTTTCTCTACATGGTGAAAACATTAAGCTTGAACATACAAGGTAAGGGAGTGTTTGATCTAGAGTTTACCTTGATAAAGATACTCACCTTAAATGATATCGTATATGTGCATAAAGTTTTTAGTAAATTATTCTTAGGGATAATATTAAACAAGAATGGGTTTAATCTTTAATTTGAGGTATATAACTTTGTTCTATCCAAAAGTGTGATCTTTGTTGGAATGAGTCACTTGTATGATGAATTATTCAAACTAAATACAAATATTTTTTCTTCTTACTTGCTAGAGTATATTAATTTATGGAATAATAGTTTTGGTTTACATTAATTTTCAAAAAACTCATGATATGTTAAAAATGGAATTATTACCTAGTATGGATAAAAATCAAAATAAATGCGAAAATTTCATGCAAACTAAAATAGTTTTGAAACCAATTTAAACAATATAAAAGAAAATTAACTTTCTAGAATTAATATATAGTGATGTTTGTGATTTTAATTCCACACCACTATAGGTAATAGAAGGTAATTTCTTACTTTTATTGAATATTATTATAGATTTTTTCATATATATATTTTACATGTTAAATATGGAGTTATATATAAATTTAGTACCTATAAAAATGAGGTTGGAAACCAATGAGGGAATACAATTAAAATCCTCAGATATTAAAGGGGAGGTTAATTTTATAGTCCTTCACTGTTTGAATCCCTAGGGATTATACGTGAAGTGACAACTACCTATACACCTCAATAAAATAGTGTATCTTAGAGTAAAAAAATAAAAAATAAATGGAAATGGTTAATTCCATAATGCCTATCATAGGAATATCAAAAGGTTTTTCAGGAGAGAAATTATTAACAACATGTTACATCCTAAATTGGGTTCCCACAAAAGGGAAGTCTATGAATCCCTATTAATTATGGAATCATATGAAACCAAACCTAAATTATTCAAAGGTTTTGGGTTTTCATAAAGTTGTAAGAGTACCAAAACCTAAAGGAGAAAATTTGGGTAAAAGAGTTATTTATAGAATATTTCATGGATATTTAAATCATTAAAATTATTATAGATTAATAGTTATAAAATAAAATTATTTAATAGTAGTTAATACAATTATCTAATCGAAAGATGATATTTTTGATGAATCTAGGTTTACCTATTTACCTAAGAAATTCCAAACAGTGGAATCCACGTCAAATAAAAGAGTATCTCAAAAAATATAGTTGTGGAAGTTTTCATAAGTAAACAACCTCAGATACCCAAGATAAATAGATTCAATTTCTATATGTACTTGTTGGAAGGAACCAATGGTAGTATTGTTTTAAAAAATAAGCTTTTTTCTCAATATAGAGTCTGACCCAAAAAATTTCGAAGAGGCTATGTTATATTTTGATGTATCACTTTGGAAGGAAGATATAAATGATGAAATTGAATCTATAACCAGGAAAAATAATTTAATATTAGTTGATCTTACTCAAGGTTTCCAGACTATAGGTTGTAAGTGGGAATTTATAAGAAAACAAAAATTCAATGTTATAGTTAAATAATATAAATATAGATTGGTAGGCAAGATTTTTACTCAAAAGGAAAGAATAAATTATTTTAATACCTATCCCCCCATGGATAGGACTCCATCAATTATAATTCTTATAACTTTAGCTTCAATATATAATTTTTAAATTAACCAAATGAATGTTAAGGTAGCATTATTAAATAGTAAATTGGATGAAGAAATATATATGGAAAAACTGAAAGTATTCATAGTACTTGGTAAATAAAATAAGGTTCACAAATTGTCATGGTCCATATATAGTTTAAAATAAGCTCCAAAATAATTTAATGACATAAACTTATCTAATGGTTTTTAGTTAACCAATTTGATAAATGTGTTTATTGTAGGTTTCATAGTAACCATGGTGTTGTTATTTGTGTATATATTGTTGACACATTTAATTTTTTTAAATAGTATGAATCAAATAAATGATTCTAAATTTATTTTATCTAGAAAATTTGATATTAAATACTCAAGTGAAGTTAATGTTATTTTGGGAATCAATATTTCTAGAAATAAGGATTTCATTCCAAATTTTCAATATAATTATATTGAAAAAGTATTTAAAAGCGGTATGAACAATTTGATTGTTCACTAGTTTCTACCCCAAATACTTCTGGTAGTAATATGCTTCCAAATATGATTAGACCAGTTGCTCAATTGTAATATGAAAGGGTGTCTAGGTGTATCATGTATTCCATGGAATGTATAAGTCTTGTAATTTCATATGCTGTTGAAAATTTAAGTAGGTATACAAGTAATCTAGGTTATACATAATGGGATGTGGTTAAAAGTGTACTCAAGTATCTAAAGGGTAATATGGATTATAATATTTTTTATAGTGGAAACCCAAGGGTATTGGAAGGTTTTTATGATGCGAGTTGGATAACTAATATGGATGATCACTATTCTATGAGTGGTTGGTTTTTTACACTTATAGGTGGAGCAATCTATTTGGGTTCAAAGAATCAAACTTGTATAAAAAACTCTATAATGTAATATGAGTTTATATCATTAGAAGTTACTAGAAAAGAATCAAAATGGATTAAATCTCTTTTTATCAAATATTCTATTATGTACTTTTTCGATAAATCCAGCTTTTATATAATATGATAGTTAATAAACAATGTATATGACATGAAATAACAATTATAATAGAAAATAATGACACATTGATCTCAGACGTAGCTATATGAGGAATTTTATACAAGATAGAATCATAAATTCTTATTTTGTTAGATCAATCCAAAATTTGGTGGAACAACTAAAAAAGGGTCTTTCAAGGGAGTTTTTATACAAAAATTTATTAAGGATGGGTTTAAAGTCCTTTAAAAAAATTCACCAATGATGGAACCACAACTTAACATGTATAAGTTCAATGTAGAGAATTATATCATATATGTGGATGAATCTCCAAAGGTATATTACATACTAGGAAAATGGGGTTTAGTTCCTATGAGAAAATAAGGGTGAGTTTAAAACTCTTAATTAACCAATTATTTAAAACAAGTGTTGAAACATGGGAACAATTTTTGGTTCACCTATATGAATCTAGGAGTGGGGATGCTCCAAAGAGCTTACATATTTGTCTCTATTATGTTATGCTTCAATCCAGTGATACATTTATTTATGAAATTTATTTATAAGAGATTATAATACTTGATTTTCAAAATGGTGTTTTAAATATTTTAAAAATGGTAGGGGTTGTTGGATTTAAATGCATTTTTTAACAATTTTATTTATTTTATGTTTTTAAAGGGGGAAGTATTTTAGGAATACCATATTGGAAAGTGGTAGGAGTGGGTTATTACTTATTAATGGGAGTATATTTATCACTATTTAAAAAGATAAAGGAAAATGGGATTAATCATGTGGGGGATGATGCACCAAACCATCCATGATTGTGTAAATGCACAATGTGGTACTTTGATAAAGAATTTTTTCTTCTCACCCTACTTTGGTGTGAGGTGCTTAGAGGTGACTTAATTTTTCATGAAATATCAATGGGTATTACTAGTTTGATCCCAGGCATATATGGGTTTTTTTTGTGATTGACCCATCTCATTGAATGGGTATGATCAGGATGGTTGATCAGATCAGGTGTGATCTAACAGATGTAACAATTTTCTAGTAGGTGTGATAAGGGCCACTTAATTGATCAGGTGAGATCGAACATGTATGATAAAATCTAGAAAAAATATTAATTTATAGAAAAATATTTACCCATTCAAATGGGTAGGTTTACTTATCTGAATTAGTTCCTCTATGTATATAAAATGGATCCTCCAATAGATGGAAAAATTTGTTCTAAGAAATCAATTCACTCCTATAATTTTTCACTTTATTTAGTTCCATAAGAATCAAAGGAACATTATTGGTGTACAAAAAAAATCCCTAACTAAATATCTCTTGTTTCCCAAGATTTTTAAAAATATAATCTAAATAAAGTACTTATTTTGGGTATCAAGCCACTATTGTATCCTATAGAGGATTTATCGGTAACCCATAACACTATCGATTTAGTGGAGGTAGATATACTCTTAAGGAGAGAATCAAATTAACTCAACTAGAAGAGATCTTCATACTACCATACAAATTATTTATATCCATTATCCACTAATATCCCCTAAAATTATAATAGTATATTCCATAAATATGGACATAACAATGCTCAACAATTCAATAAAGGTAGAGAAATTAAATGAAACAAATTCAAGAGGTGGAAAAATGTGATTCACTTTATAATTGAAACTATCAAAGTGGTGTATGTGATATCAACTCTAAATCCCCTAAAATTTTAAGATGAGACACTTTAAGTTTCCTTCACAAGAAAAAATGGTAGAATCATGATCACATGTGTTGAGGGGATATAATCAATGCTTTATCCGATGACCTCTTCGACACATATCAACATCATTCAACCGCAAAAGAGATATGGGATTCTATAGAGAAAAATAACATCACCGAGGATCTGGTAATAAATAAATTACTAGTAATAAATTTTATTTCAAATAGAATAGAAGATAATAGATCTATCACAGAGAAATTCTATGACAATTCATCTTACACTACCTTATGTAAAAAAATATGAATATGGATGATGTTATCATTTTCACATCCATTACAAATAATCTCCCTCCTTATTAGAAAAATTTTAAACATTATTTAAAGTATAAGAAGGAATATATTTCCCTCAATGAGTTACTCAAATACCTATAAACTAAGGTGGATTATATAAATAAATAGGAGGGAAGTGAGACTAAGGATGATAAATCCATGGTCCTCGTGGTAGAGTGATTGGATACATCTAGGTATTTAAAGGGTTAAAAAAATCTAAATCATACTTCAAAAGGAAATGTGGAATTCAAGAAGAAGAAAGGGGAATACTACTTCTGTGGAAATACATGACACATCGAATGGGATTATCATATATATAATAATAAATATGGAAACAATTCTTCAAAATAGCACTTTGCGGCCATGATCCTCAAATAAAATGTATTCAAATCCAAATCTTCTTGTTGGATTGATTCAGGTGCTACAAAAAATGTGTGCAATAATAAATTTCTCTTTAAAATGATGAAATTAGTCAATAATGGGATGTTTCTCTATATAGGGAGCACTACAAGCATAAACATAAAAGGGTAGGTATTGGTTGATCTTAAGTTTATATCAAAAAAGATCCTCACCTTAAATGATGTATTGTATGAGCTTGAAGTTTTTAGGAACTTAGTTTTAGGGAGCTTGTTAAACAAAAATTGGATTAAGATTATATCTGGAGAAGATAACTTTTTTCTATCCAAATGTTGGATCTTTTTTGGAAGGGTCAATTTTAGGATGGATTATTCAAATTGAATACAAATTTTGTTTCTACTTACTTTCTAGAGTCTTTTGATTTATGTAATAATAATTTATGTGACATTAATTTTAAGAAAATACATGATATAACAAAAAATGAATTATTACTTAGCATGGATAAAAATTATGATAAATTTTTAAATTTCATACAAATTAAAATATTTATAAAAATATTTTTAATTATAGAAAGTAAAATTAACTTGCTATAATTAATACATATTGATGTATGTGATTTTTATTCTAAACCCACCATAAGTCGTAAAAGGTACTTTGTAACTTTTATTGATGATTATTATAGATTTTTCTAGGTCTATATTTTACATGCTAAAGATGAATATATATATATATTTAGTATCTATAAAAATTAGTTTGAAAAATAAATGTGGGATTATAATTAAATGCCTCAAATATTACAAGGGAGGTGAATTATATAGTCCTTTATTGTTTTAATCCCTAGAGACCATACATGGATTGATTATACCTATACACCTAAACAAAATGGTGTATCTAAGAGAAAGAATAAAACATTATTGTAAATAGTTATTTCCCTGATGTCTATATTTGGTCGCTTAAAAACTTTTTTTGGGAGAGGATTTATTGATAGTATATCGCATCCTAAATTGGGTTCCCACAAAAGGGAAGTAAATGACTCTTTATTAATTATGGAAGCACAAGAAACCAAACATAAATTATTTATTGGCTTTGGGTTGTCATGGATTTGTAAGAGTTCATAACCCTAAAAGGGAAAATATGGGTAAAAGAGGTATTAAAAGAAAATTTATTGGATATATGAAACATTTAAATATTTATATATTCATGGTTTTAGAATAAAATTATTTAGTAGAAATTAATATAGTTATTGAATCCATAGATGTTATTTTTTTATGAATCTTGGTTCACATATTTAACTAATAAAGACTAAACAGTGGAATATGGTAAAAATAAAAGAGTATATCAAGAATATATAATCAAGAGGTTCATAAAAGTAAACAAACACAGATACCCAATACATATGGATCTGATTTATATATTTTATTTTTAGAAGGAACCACTGTTAGTATTCTTAAAAAAACTTTGGTTTTACTCAATACAGAGTTTGATCCAAATACTTTCAAAGTATATATGACAACTTCAGATGAATCACTTTGGAAGGAAGTTATAATTGATGAAATAGGTTCTACAACCAGGAATAATACTTATTTTTTAGTTTATCTTCCTCAAGGTTATCAATATATAGTTTGTAAGTGGGTATTTATAAGAAAAAAAATGTTGATGATACAATTGAAATATATAAAGCTAGATATGTAGACAAGGGGTTTAATAAAAAATAAATAATCAATTATTTTTAAACCCATACTCTCATGCCTAGGACCGATTTGATTTGAATTATTTTCACTTTAGCTTATATATATAATATTTAAATTTACAAATGGATGTTAAGATAACATTATTAAATGGTTAATTGGATGAATATATATATATAGAACAACCATAAGGATTCATAATACTTGGTAAAGAAAAAAGGTTTTAAAATTGGCATAGTCCCTATATGGTTTAAATCAATATCCAAAAAATGGCATGAGAAATTTAATTAAATAATCTTATCACATGTATTTTTATTTAACCAAGATGATAAATGTGTTTATAGTAGGTTATATAATAACCATGTTGTTGTTATTTATTTATATGTTGATGACATGCTTATTTATGGAACTAATATGAATCAAATAAGTGAGAATAAGTCTAATTTAACTAGAAAATTTTATAATAAAGACTTAGGTGAAGATATTTTTTTTGGGAATCAGAATTGTTAAAAATTAGTATTTAATTTTTCTTTCTCAATATAATTATATTGAAAAAGTCTCAAATTTGTTTGAAACATTTTATTGTTTACTGGTTTCTACACCATATGCTTCCAGGAGTAGGATGCATCCAAATACTGGTAGGGAAATTGTTCAATTGGAATATGCATGGGTGAAGATATGGTGTCTTATGTATTCCATGACATGTACAGGACCAGAAATTTTATATATTTTTTTAAAGTTGAGAAGGAATATGAGTAATCCAAGTTGTGCACAATTGGATGTGGTTAAATGAGTACCCAAGTATCTAAAGGGTATTATGGATTACTGTATTTGATATAGTGTAATACCAAGGGTATTAAAATTGTTTTTCAATTAAATCTAGATTAATAATATGGAGGATCACTCTTCTATGAGTTATTGGGTTTTTATAGTTAGATGTTGATAAATATCTTGGGGTTAAAAGAAACAAACTTGTATAACAGAATCCATAATGGATTTTGAGTTTGTTTCTTTAATAGCTAATAAAAACGAAGAGGAATAAATTAAATCTCTTTTATCATATATAATATTGTGTATTATTATGATATATCCTATTTTTATACACTGTTATAGTTAATCAATATTAGCTTGGACATAAAATAATACTTATAATGTAATATCAAGAATCATTGGTCTCTAATATATCTATATAAGGAAGTTGATATATGATGGTATAATAACTAATAAATTTGTAAGATCAATCCAAAATTTGGAGACCCACCAATAAAGGTAATTTAAATGGAGTTGGTATACAAAACTTCCTTAGGGATGGGTTTAAAGTCCTTTTCAAAAATTCTAAAATGATAGGACCACAACTTAATATGTGATAACTTTTCATGAATAAGTTCAATGTAAAAAATTATATCATATGTGTGAAGGAAAAAACAAAAGGTATATTACATCCTAAGAAAATGGTGCTTGGTTCCCATGAGAAAATGAGGGCATGTCTAAAACTCTCAATGAACCAATGATTTCAAACAAGTATTGAAACATGGGAACACCTTTTGGTTCACCTATATGAATGTAGGAGTGAATTCACGAGAAATATCCTATGAATTTTGATTTAAAATATTCATGAAAGGATAAATGAGACATGACTATAATGGTGTCCTAGAGTACACCAAGAACTAATGAATTTTAATAGTCTTGTATATGATGAATCCAATTGATAATAACAGTTACATATTTAAGGCAGTGTCCACCTATTTCTTTATTAGAATTTGATTTTTCTCTACTGAATAAATATACAAATAAATAGATAAATTTATTTGTGAAAGTTATTTAAAAAATTTTATGATTATTGATTTTCAAAATAGTGTTTTTAATTTTTTTAAATGGTGTTTTTTTTGGATTTTAATGTGTTTTTAAAAATATTCAACTATTATATTTTATGTTTTAAATGGGTAAGCCTTTTGATAATCCCACATTAGAAAGTGTTAGGAGTGGGGAATTACTTATTAATGGGAGTATAATTGTCACTATTTAGAAAGATAAAGGAAAAGGTTATTAATCTTATGTGGTATGGTGAACTACATCATCCATGGATGTGTGTGCACACGTTCAAAAATCTACAATGTGGCACTTCAATGGTGCACATTGCACTTCGTATGTCATATCCATGTGAGGTTCTAAGAGGGTACTTAATTTTTAATGATGGTTTAGTGAGTCATACCGATTTAGACCCATGTATGAATGGGTACATCCGGTGTGTTGACCTAGTTTTTTGAATGAGCATGATATGGATCATCAATCAAATCAGGCATACAGACATAATAATTTTCTAGTAGTTGCAATCTAGGCTACTTAATCGTTCAGGTGAAATTGAATAGACATGATTAAATATTGAAATAATTAACCTTTCCAGAAATGGTATCTACCCATTCGAATGGATAGGATGACATATGTGAATGGGTGCCTCTATTCCTATAAAATAAATCCTCTAGCATATGGTAAAATTACTTCCATGCAATCAATTCACTTCAATTCCTCTATTTTTTTAGATTACTCAAAAGTATTCTACAAGAATAAAAGGAAATTTGTTGGTGTGCCAAAAAAATAATTTTTTAGAGCTCTCTTGTCTACAAACCTTCTTCAATAGATACTCTCCACAAAGTATTTCTGTCGAGAATCGAGCCACTGTTGTATCCTAAAGAGGATTCCCCAAAAACCCATATTATTACCGATTTGGTGGGGAAGAAGTATACTCATAAGGAGAGAGAAAATTTAATGTATCTCGGTGATCTCCTTCCACTACCATCCAATATCCATTATCCACTAATATCTCAAATAAAATTTTTTTTTATTAATCATTTATTATAAATTTAAAAGGTTTGTATAATTTTTTTATACAAAAAAAAAATTCAAATTTTATGCACCGAACATTTATGTTTATAAATTATTTATATTTATTAATAATTTTACCTAAATAATTTATAAAATACGCTTTCTAACCTTTTTCAGAGAAAATGGATTTTTTTGTACACATCAAATGAAATTTTTTTATAGAAAAATTTTATTTTTTAAATATTGTGTTCTTATAAATCATTTTTAAATCATTCATGATTATAAGTAATTTATTCTTTAAAGAAAAAATAAAAATTTTATGTAATTAACATTTATGTTTATAAATCATTTATTAAACTTATATAAAAAAGATATATAATTGTAAATAATTTATTCCAATAAATCATTTATAAATTATTTTTTTAGAAATGTAAATTCCATGTACAAATAGCGGAAAATATTTATATATAAAAAATTATAATGTAAATAAAATTTCATATTTTATAAAACATTTATAATTTAATAATTCAATAATTTTATAAAAATTTAAATGTTTTGTATATATGATTTAATATGTTTTTTACAAAAAATATATGGTTATAAATCAAATATAAATCACTCATGGTTATTATTTATTACAAATGTAAGTATTTTATACAAAACATAAATATTTATGTTTTTTTATGTTCTGTACATAACATAATTATAATTATAAATAAATTATAAATAATTTATGTTTTAAATCATGTATAAGTATTTTTATTAGAAATGGAAATGTTTTATATAAAACAACTATAAATAATTTATTTTAGTAAATAATTTTCACTAATGATGTTATGCATATAATGTTTATTTTCATTAAAAAATTATTTATAAATCATCAGTATTTATAAATATTTTTTAAATAATTTATCTTTATTTATAACATATTTGTTATTATATTTCTATAAATTTTATTACTATTTTTAAATAAATTTTATTAATAATTATATTTGTACCGCATTAATACTAGTTATATTTGAACATTATAATCATTATAAATATAATTTTTATTAAACTTATTATTATAATTAACTTATTAACTTAATGATTTTATTAGTGCAGATTATAATTTTAATGAATTAAATTAATTAATTAATACCTAAAAAATTAGTTATATCTATTATTGTTCTTAATTTATTTGATAATCAACACTAATGACTTGTTTTAGGATAATTTATAATTGGGATTGAAGTTGTGAAAATATTGATGGGTTATAAGATGATAAAGGTAAGCTTAGTGATGGCATGTAATTGTATCCAATAATGTAATACAAACTGATGTTATCACTTTATTGTTATGTGAAGTGTTGTAATGAGTTTTGGATCATCTTCTTATTTTTTGTGTTTCATTCAAGATGCATATTATTTTTACAATCTTTCAAATGGGTAATTTTTGGGATAATTTTTTTATATATTTTTTTTAAAAAATTATGAAAATAAAGAAGGGTTTTTAGTATTTCTAAAAAAAGGGTTTTGAGAATCATAGACCCCATTCATGTTTTTTCCTTATCTAAGAGGACTGAACATGGTTCACACTTCCGGTGTTAGCCTTGACTAGTAAGAGTGTCTATCATTCAATTTTTCTGGAAGCTTTTTTTTTAAAAAACTACTTGTATTTTTATTATCTTTTATTATATATATAAGTTAATACAATTATTAATATAATTAATAATTAATAATATAAGTAATATAAATAGTAATAATACCTATTTAATTAATTAAAAAATTATGAAATTAAATAATTGAATTAAATAACATATTCAAATTTAATTTAATTAATTAATAACATGATTTAAATAATTTTTATAATTTGAAAAGATAAAGAGAAGGGGTTCCTCGAGATTGGGTGATTCCCATGGAGATTGTGAGGTGATTTAGGGATTTCAAATTATAATGGCTTCGAATATTTTTGATTCTAAGTCAGTCAAGGTGGAATAATGAAATTATTCCCATATGATTACTTTGTCTTCGAAGGGAAAATATTCCATGGAAATTTTGGGATCCACTAATCATAGGGATCCCATTGATATTTTGATTCATACAGTAGAGTAATATTCTAGTGTTCCTGTGGCTCACTCTGATTTAGTAGTAAAGAATATAAAAGAAAAATGAATTTTGAAGAATATGGATCTTGAGGTTTCTAGGGATTCAACTAAGTTCAATAAAAATGACTCACATGATTCTAGAATCTCATACCTTTGAAAAATGGATCTTTAAAAAATAGTAGAATTTGTTGAATCTAGGGTGAATGTAAATATGATTTTCTATAATAGTGTAGTTATTAGAAATCCTTTAGTGTGAATACCTTATGCACAATTAGGATGAATATGGATTCTAAGGTTTCGATTGCAATAACCATATACCCTAATCAACGGACTTTGCAAGATTCATCACCTGTCCCCAACAACAGAACTTTTGATGGAATTAAAAATAGTTTTAATATTTTTAACTAAAAGATTATGAAGATTGTGTTTGTATCGAGGTACATAGTGGAAACCACTGGGCCAAGGATTTAATTTTTTTCAGCACACGAGTCACAAAATTTTATTGTCTCTAGTGATTTGAGCTCTAATACAATCCAAGGATCTCACATGGTTTAATTGGAGCACAGGAAAATAAAAGAACAAGTACCTAATTCTGATTTGATGCATGCACGTCCTTCGCAAGTTTGCAATGACCATTACTCAAAGGATCTAATTTCAAACCCATCTATATCATATGTACATGCCTCTCAAATATGTTCATACATTGTTCATTGGATTCTAGGTGCTAGTACAGATCTCCAATGATCTCTTCAACACCATGACAATCACTATGATCCTATGCCTTCGATCCGTGAAGGCGGTCTTGGATTGTTCTCTTGGTTGAGCGATTATGTAACACCCCAGGTAAATAAAGAATATGACATTTTCATATTTATCCATATTTGTGAATAAAATATTAATATTACTTTAAAGGGGATGCTATGCTCGATGGCATACCCAATACGCAACAATGAATTTCTTGGAAATCTAACGTTGCACTCTAATAACAAAATAATATTACTTTAAATGGTAGTTAACGCCTAGCCGTTGTAATGGAGGGAATGAACATAACTAACTACAAAATGATTATATATTTTTGTCAAATATTTTTACTTTTTATAATAAATGTTAGAGGATTAAAGATTCAAATGAATCCAATTTTAAGCGTAAACATTCTAATATTCTTTAAAAGGTTGATTAACCGCCTTTTGATGGAGAACTTTTTTAAATCCACTTTTTGAAAATTTTATGTGTTATATTTGAAAAAATAAAATTCTTCTTTAGAATCGGGACCTCAAAATTTACTTTGTGTAAATTTTTGGTATTTTTCCGATAAAGTTCATTTTTTAATGAATAGTGAAAAATGTTGTATTTTAATTCAAAACCACTTTTTAATATAATTTATTTATAAGATTAGATTATCTTTTGAATTGTTTTTAAATTGAAATTAGAATATATTTTTACCATTTAATCCAATAGTGGTCATTGGAATTAATTTCACTTTGATATTAGACTTAAACTAGTGTCAATCTTTTAATAGATATTATTTCTTAAAAACACGCTATTTGTTTTGACAGCGGGAATTAATTATTAAATTAATTAATGCAACTTATATGTTTTTAATTTTTTAAAATAGAAATCATTTTTGAATTCGGAATATTAAATATAGCTTAGGGTGAATTTTTGGTATTTTTCTGAAAAACTTCAATTTTTGATGAATAGTGAAACCACTAAGTGGTAGTTTAAAAACCGATTTTTCGTTTAAATGAAACTTCACCACTTCTGTGATTTTAATTTCAAAAATCCAACATACATGGTTGTCATTAGGATGTAAAATGTGGTTCAACGGGATTAAAATAATTTTTTGGTGAATAGTAACTTTTAAGTTTTTAATCGCGATTAGAGGTAATTAGTGTAATTCAAGGTAAAAATAATGTTTTAATAATATGAAATGACCTAGAAACATGTCCTACCATCATTTGATGTGTCATGGACGAACAAGAAAATCCATGGGTCAACTTGGGGACCCCATGGAGCCACTTTGGTTGGAAAATTACATAAATAACTTTTTATTTTAAGTTAAAATAAAAATGTCACAAGCATGAGTTGTTTTACTAAAACAATTTTTAAATGGGGTTATACAAGTCATATTTTTGACTATAAATATTAATTATAAAGCTAAAAATATTTTCTACATCATGATATTTTTTTATAATTTTTATACATTAAATAAATTAAATTATATATGACATCATGATGATGCAACGATTACCTCATTAATAATGGATTTAAATAAAATGACAAGATAATGTTAAAACTATAACTTACACTTGTTAAAAACCTATTGGATGAGTATATTTCGAACCCTTACAACCTTATCCTCGAAATAAATCAACGTGGGACCTTTAAAATCTGAAACTCATTTGAAAATAAAGTAACATTTTGTAACTTTCCAAGAGTGCCCCTCCTCTCCTCTTATAAAAGGCCCCCACCTCTACCACCTTACCCACACCTCCCAAGCCTTTGGCTCGGCCAAACCCTGCTAATTTTGTCTCTACACATCCCTATCTTACACCTAGAATCCTCACTTTGGGCAGAAGCCTTCCCAAGTAAGCCTTTGAGCTCAAATCAAAGAGAGATACCCGATTTTAAGGTAATGTCTTCACTTGTGTTCTTTTGTTTTATTTTGCTTCTCCACCCCCCTAAAATCTTTTTATTAATTTCTTTTGTAACAAATCCAGTATATTAAATATACTAGGATGTTTTTATAAGAAGTATTCGAGCTACACTTACACACACCTACATCTAATGGTTAATGAACATACTGTTTCTGTGGATGGTGAATTTCTGCCGCACGAAACGATGATTGTTCAATATTCTTTTAACACCCTCAAAGGTGGCCATTAAGATGTCACTATATTTAAATATGATATATAATATGTTTATGTTTTACTTAAGCTTCTGTATTTTTCATTTACGACATACCTTTATGGTTTCCATTATGGTTAAATGCGATATCTTCATTTTAGGATGTACGGACTACCGCCCCCTCAAAGTGATTTGATTCGTTAATACCATATGTGGTACATATAAAATATAGATTTAAGGATATTATATATGATACCATACTGGAATTATAATACTATTATGTATCATTATGTTTTAATTCCATTAAATAAGAAATAGAAATGGAAGTAGCATTCATGCGCACGTACGGCTTACCGTCTCCATGAACGGTGCATTTCATTTCTTACCTCTAAATGTTATGTAATATTATAAATGCATGTATATAATGGATATATATGATATATATGATATCTAAATAATTAATATAATTCTGGATATAATATATATTTTACCACATGAACAACTTGTAATTATAAAGAGTTTATTTTTGACTCAAGTAGCAATGATCTACAAAACGACCATTATTAACTTAAATAATTACATAGTGTTCATAGCATGGTAGTAAGTGATATAAAAGGAATAATGAACTTGAAAAAGATTCTTAATCAACTAGAAATTAACTCAAGTTTATTATTCAGGAGGTTAAAGAGCGATCGAGTCAAGTCGGACCTGAGGTAAGGGATCCTACCTCTCTCTTTCTTTTTAAGTACACTCTTTTATGTCATTCCTTTTAAGCTCATCTTTCTTATGATTGGGATGTTACTTTATATTAATATTATTATAATTTTTATTTTAATTTGATGAGAGACCCTATTTTCTATCATCAATCCATTTTGAAAGTTTTTATTGGCGCCGTTGGGCTGTCGAAATTTCGTAAGGGGCTTTTTATCTCACTTTGTGTTTTCGTGAGATTCATGCCACATTTTCCAATATTTCCTTTTGAGTGGTGTATGTACTGTCCATTATTCTTCTCTTTGTGTAACATACTTTAGTTTATGAGTATTTACATCAATGTTGTATATTCCTTCTTTCATGGGGTGTACGTTTCGAAAGTTACCCAAATCGGTAAGGGAACCTTTCACACTCCTCTTTTTAAAAGACTTCTTTTGTTATGTATTTTAATTTTCATCTTATTATGTGGGTATATGTTCTTATATATCCTTATTGCCATAAATTTTATGTCCAAGAGATGAGATACCCTTTATCTCTCTTATCATCTCTTTTTCTAAAATTTGATGTGACGCCATTAGGCTGTCTTCTTAACCCAATTTTGATTTCTTTGGGTTCAACATGTAGTTATTGAATATGTCATCCTTTGAATATGTGTGAATGAACTTTGATTGTTTTACACTTAATATCCAATTATATTGGGTGTATTTATATTTGTCACACATAATTATGAGATTGATTTATCCTTAATTTAAAGATACCATCTTTATAATGGATTTCATCTCAATTTACATTTCTATTGAGACTTCATTGTTATTATGCAACAATTCACTCTTATATAGTGTATATACTGTCCTTTGGAATATTATATCATGAATAAATTTATTCTCATGATATTTTAAAGTTTTGATTAAATGTTATTTCTCAATTATTGTATTCAAGTGTCTCTCATTTTGTTAAAAACCCTTTAACTGAAATATCGTTTTAAATGTTTTAATGATTTAATCTTATAAACATTTCTCATTAATATCCATGTTTTCAAAATGGTTTTAAGGATTTATTTATATGGATATTAATGGTTTAAAATGTTAAAAGCTTCAATGTGGTGTGAGACACTTTGATTTAAAAATCTCTTTATTAAATGTTTTAAATGGTTTTGAAAATGGTTTTTAGAATGGATTCATTATTTCAATATCTTAAAATGTTATATTGTTATTGTAATGTGGAAATGTTATCTTTACATTATGCATAAGTTATGTGCTATGATTATGTTATGGTTCTTGGGAATTTTTATGAAGACGGGTGGTTCCATGATAAACTAAGGGCGGGTGAGCCCGATATACCTCTCCAATGCATTGGGTAACGCGAAGGAGTTAAACGTTAAGGTTTCTCCGAAGAGATTTAGGGAATATACTGTGATGGGTATTCCAAACGTAACCAAGAGGGTTACTCCCTACGTAAAAATGTTATGAATGCCTCAAGTTACCTTTATGTATTATATGATTTATTCATGATTTTATGAGGTATGTTAAAGTGCTTATGGGTAAAGTATGATTTCATTCTTATGTATATATGTACTCATGTTTCCTTTCCATACTTTTTATAACCCTTACTGAGCTTTTTATGCTCATCCCAAGTTTTTGAAATGTTTTTCACAGGTCAAGGGAATGGTACATGATATGATGATAGGGTCAAGGAAGTGTCAAGAAAGAATCCATGTTTTATTTTAAATATGTTTCCGTTGATGGGAAAAAATGAATACTATCTTTTATGTAACCACTTTGTTTAAATGTGGAATGTAATGCAAGTTTTATGATCTAATTCTCTAAAACTCTAAACCTGAAAAGATCCTCAATGTGTAATCTTGTAATAACTCAAGATTAAGTAAGGTTTAAGGCTGGGGCCTTATAGTTGGTACCAGAGGTCAGTTTAGATAACTTTAGAGGTTAGAGTGTTGTTTAAGAAAAATCGACAAGTTGTGTATAACCACAATGGTTAGTATATTAGATGGAGTCATCGTTTTTTTGAAAGTTAGAATGAGTTTGAGATAACTTGGATAAGTATATCTTGGTGTTTTTCTTCCTCTTTTTTATTTGATGATTTTATTGATATACTCACACTGACCTTTTTGGTTTTAGTAAATGGCTGGATCTAGCAGGTACCAAAGTAACAATGGATTTGAAAAAAACTATGATGGTTTTATGAAAGAACAACTGAATGATATGGGAGCTGCAATAAGAACTCTTGTAGTTATCCTCAAACAACTATCTAGAGTCATGGTTGACCACCTGACCCTTAGTGATTTTTATAAGTCATCGTATATGCGAGAAACAAATCCCTACGGAAATTCAGGTAATAATAATAAAGGTAAGTATGTTAAAAAACCTATGTGTCAAATATGTGGAAATAAACACATAGGAAAATGTTTCAAAGGGACATAAAGATGCTATAGATGTAGAAATGAAGGTCATAAAGCAAGAACCTTCCATAGAAAAAGGAAGCATCCAGTTGACTCTAGGAAAGGGAAAGAAGTTCTTTTTGAAGGATCAATTGAATGTTTTAAATGTGGTGTGCATGGTTATTATGCAAACACATGTCCTAAGAAGAAGTTTCGGGAATGGGGTCACCAAGATCGTACAAATATTCATTTACCAATACCTAATGCCATTTCGATTGAGGATGAAGAAACTGACAATGAAGAATGAAAGGTATGGAATATTTCTTAACATATGTTTTCCTATTATTGGAATCTTAGGATATGATTCATGATTTTGTTTGTAGGAAAGAATTATTTCAGAATAAGTTAAAAAGGAATGGATAATGGATCATGAAGAATGTTGAATGAGTAAGAAGTCATCATATAAGGTATTCAAGAGTTTTGGTAGATTTTAGGATAGTGAAATTATTAGATGTATTAAGTCTCTTTTGATGATGGGGTTACATTAGAAGACTTTTTATAGTAACCCTATTGTTTGATATACGAAAATTTTATTCAAGGAATAATTATACTTTCTTTTGTGGATATAGTTATAAAGAACCATTTGGGTTTATATGATCCTTGAATTTGAGGAAATTACTGGTTAATACATTTTGGGTTGCAAAATGGAAGTTATCAGATAACCTTTGTGGTTAAAATATGTTATGGTTATTTTTGATGAATTTATCTCTTTTTGAGGAATGTTATAAAATTATATAGTTTTTGAAAAGGGACAACACGCAGACCGTGTGACAACCCATCGCGTCAGATGAAGCTGCGAGGATCAAACCCATAACCAAATTGCAACTGGTATTTATCACCTACCACTGGACTATGTAAAGTCCCTGGTTAGTTTGAATGATTCTTTTTAGTTAGATGATTTTATGAATTAAGAGTAAGTTGATTTTTTTGGTTATCAATGGAAATGATTAGCATATCATGGAGGATATGTGATTAGGTTAATTACTTTTCAATATGAGACTGTAAGAGTAACTGATGTTATTTTGGAGAAAAATGTTAAAATTTATCTTAGGAGACTATGTGATTAAATCTTTCAGAGAATTGGGTTTCAATCTTAGTTTGGTTTACTTTGTAGAATTTTATGGATAGATGTTTATTTAATGGTCTTTGTTGAACTTTGTGTTTTAGTTTTGGTTAAGGTCTAAAGACATGGGAAGTATATAATTCTCTTTTTTGGATTAGGTGATTCTCTAGAAGTTGATTATAGCTCTCTTAATGTGAACAAGTCATCCTAAATACTTATCTTTTTGAGAAAATATGAGTTCGTGTAAGAAATATAGTAAAAGTTGAAAGTCAACATGACAATTAAGTATGCTTCCTTATGTTTTAGTTAAGCTCATAAATAAATTCCTCAATAAAAAGTAACTTAAAACAAAAATGTTTTCTGTTAATATTTCCTACTGGTGAATCAAATACCGTTTAGCCCATCACAAGTTTGTGATTTTCTTGTTGTTAACTTTCTCCTAGACATGTTTACTATCACTCTCCATCAGAACATGACCCTTTGTTTTTTCCTCCATATCCATATTTTCATACTTGTAATCCTAGTATGGGTTAACTCAGGTGACATTTGTACTTCTCTCCCATTCTTTTAAAGTGATAGTTTTACTGACTCTTGTTCCAATGTGGGATTTTCAATGAAGCTTCCAAGCCCAATTTTAAAATTGAGAGGACGCAATTCCCAAAAGGGGGGAAGGATGTAACACCCCAGGTAAATAAAGAATATGAAATTTTCATATTTATCCATATTTGTGAATAAAATATTAATATTACTTTAAAGGGGATGCTATGCTCGATGGTGTACCCAATACGCAACAACGAGTTTCTTGGGAATCTCACGTTGCACTCTAATAACAAAATAATATTATTTTAAATGTTAGTTAACGCCTAGCCATTGTAATGGTAGGAATGAACAGAACTAACTACAAAATGACTATATATGTTTGTCAAATATTTTTACTTTTTACAATAAATGTTAGAGGATTAAAAATGCGAATGAATCCAATTTTAAGCGTAAACATTCTAATATTCTTTAAAAGGTCGATTAACCGCCTTTTGATGGCGAACCTATTTTAAATACACTTTTTGAAAATTTTATGTGCTATATTTGACAAAATAAAATTCTTCTTTAGAATTGGGACCTCAAAATTTATTTTGTGTAAATTTTTGGTATTTTTCTGATAAAGTTCATTTTTAATGAATAGTGAAAAATGTTGTATTTTAATTCAAAACCTCTTTTTAATATAATCTATTTATATGATTAGATTATCTTTTGAATTGTTTTTAAAGTGAAATTAGAATATATTTTTACCATTTAATCCAATAGTGATCATTGGCATTAATTTCACTTTGATATTGGACTTAAACTGGTGTCAATCTTTTAATAGATACTGTTTCTTAAAAACACACTATTTGTTTTGACAGCGGGAATTAATTATTAAATTAATTAATACAACTTATATGTTTTGAATTTTGTAAAATAGACATCATTTTTGAATTTGGAATATTAAATATAGCTTAGGGTGAATTTTTGGTATTTTTCTGAAAAACTTCAATTTTTGATGAATAGTGAAACCACTAAGTGGTAGTTTAAAAACTGATTTTTCGTTTAAATGAAACTTCACCACTTCTGTGATTTTAATTTCAAAAATCCAACATAAATGGTTTTAATTATGATATAAAATGTGGTTCAATGAGATTAAAATAATTTTTTTTCTGAATAGTAACTTTTAAGTTTTTAATCGTGATTAGAGGTAATTAGTGTAATTTAAGGTAAAAATAATGTTTTAATAATATTAAATGACCTATAAACATGTCCTACCCTCATTGTATGTGTCATGGAAGACCATTAAAATCCATGAGTCAACTTTGGTACCCCATGGAGCCACTTTGGTTGGAAAATTACATAAATAACTTTTTATTTTAGGTTAAAATAAAAATGTCACAAGCATGAGTTGTTTTACTAAAAAAAATTTTAAATGGGGTTATAAAAGTCATATTTTTGACTATAAATATTAATTAGAAAGATAAAAATATTTCCTACATCATGATATTTTTTTTTATAATTTTTAGACATTAAATAAATTAAATTATATATGACATCATGATGATGCAGCGATTACCTCAATAATAAAGGATTTAAATAAAATGAAAATATAATGTTAAAAATATAAATTGAACTTGTTAAAAACCTATTGGATGAGTATATTTCAAACCCTTACCACCTTATCCTAGAAATAAATCAATGTTGGACCTTTAAAATCCGAAACTCATTTGAAAATAAAGTAACATTTTGTAACTTTCCAAGAGTGCCCCTCCTCTCCTCTTATAAAAGGCCCTCACCTCTACCAACTTACCCACACCTCTCAAGCCTTTTTCTCGGCCAAACCCTGCTCATTTTGTCTCTCCACATCCCTCTATTACTCCTAGAATCCTCAATTTGGGAATAAGTCTTCCCAAGGAAGCCTTTGAGCTCAAATTAAAGAGAGATACCCGATTTTAAGGTAATGTCTTCACTTGTGTTCTTTTGTTTTACTTTGCTTCTCCAACCCCCTAAACTATTTTTATTAATTTATTTTGTAACAACTCCTGTATCTTAAATATACTATGATGTTATTATAAGAAGTATTCGAGCTATACTTACACACACCTACATCTAATGGTTAATGAACATACTGTTTCTGTGGATGGTGAATTTCTGCCTCCTGAAACGATGATTGTTCAATATTCTTTTAACACCCTCAAAGGTGGCCATTAAGATGTAACTATATTTATATATGATATATAATATGTTTATGTTTTACTTAATCTTCTTTATTTTTCATTTACAGCATACCTTTATGGTTTTTATTATGGTTAAACACGATATCTTCATTTTAGGAAGTGCAGACTACCGCCCCCTCAAAGTGATTTGATTCGTTAATACCATATGTGGTACATATAAAAGATAGATTTAATGATATTATATATGATACCATACTGGAATTATAATACTATTATGTATCATTATGTTTTAATTCCATTAAATAATAAATATAAATGGAAGTAGCATTCATGTGTACGTACGACTTACCATCTCCATGAACGGTGCATTTCATTTCTTACTTCTAAATGTTATGTAATATTATAAATGCATGTATATAATGGATATATATATGATATATATGATATCTAAATAATAAATATAATTTTGTATATAATATATATTTTACCAAATGAACAACTTGTAATTATAAAAAGTTTATTTTTGACTCAAGTAGCAATGATCTACAAAATGGCCATTATTAACTTAAATAATTACATAGTGTTCATAGAATGGTATTAAGTGATATAAAAGGAATAATGAACTTGAAAAATTTTCTTAAGAAAGTAGAAATTAACTCAAGTTTATTATTCAGGAGGTTAAAGAACGATCGAGTCAAGTCGGACCTGAGGTAAGGGATCCTACCTCTCTCTTTCTTTTTAAGTACACTCTTTTATGTAATTATTTTTAATCTCATCTTTATTATGATTGGGATGTTACTTTATATTACTATTACTGTAATTTTTATTTTCATTTTATGAGAGACCCTATTTTCTCTCATCAATCCATTTTGGAAGTTTTGATTGGCACCGTTAGGCTGCCGAAATTTCGCAAGGGGATTTTTATCTCACTTTGTGTTTTCATGAGATTCATGCTACATTTTCCAATATTTCCTTTTGAGTGTTGTATGTACTCTCCATTATTCTAATCTTTGTGTAACATACTTTAGTTTATGAGTATTTACATCAATGTTGTATAATACTTCTTTCATGGGGTGTACGTTTCGAAAGTTACCCAAATCGGTAAGGGAACCTTTCACCCTCCTCTTTTTAAAAGACTTATTTTGTTATGTCTTTTAATTTTCATCTTATTATGTGGGGATATGTTATTATATATCCTTATTGCCATAAATTTTATGTCCAGAGATGAGATACCCTTTATCTCTCTCATCAACTCTTTTTCTAAAATTTGATGTGACGCTGTTAGGCTGTCAAGGGAACTTCTTAACCCAATTTTGATTTCTTTGGGTTCAACATGTAGTTATTGAATATGTCATACTTTGAATATGTGTGAATTACCTTTGATTGTTTTACACTTAATATCCAATTATATTGGGTGTATTTATATTTTTCGCACATAATTATGAGATTTATTTATCCTGAATTTAAGGATACCATCTTTATAATGGATTTCACCTCAATTTACATTTCCATTGAGACTTCATTGTTATTATGCACAAATTCACTCTTATATGGTGTATATACTGTCCTTTGGAATATTATATCATGAATACCTTTATTCTCATGATATTTTAAAGTTTTGATTAAATGTTATTCCTCAATTATTGTATTCAAGTGTCTCTCATTTTGTTAAAAACCCTTTAACTGAAATATCGTTTTAAATGTTTTAATGATTTAATCTTATAAATATTTCTCATTAATATCCATGTTTTCAAAATGGTTTTAAGGATTTATTTATATGGATATTAATGGTTTAAAATGTTAAAATCCTCAATGTGCTATGAGACACTTTGATTTAAAAATCTCTTTATTAAATGTTTTAAATGGTTTTGAAAATGGTTTTTAGAATGGATTAATTATTTCAATATCTTAAAATGTTATATTGTTATTGCAATGTGGGAATGTTATCTTTCCATTATGCACAAGTTATGTACTATGATTATGTTATGGTTCTTTGGCATTGTTATGAAGACGAGTGGTTCTGTGATAAACTAAGGGCGGGTGATCCCGATATAGCTCTCCAATGAATTGGGTAACGCGAAGGAGTTAAACGTTAAGGTTTTTCTGAAGAGATTTAGGGAATATACTGTGATGGGTATTCCAAACGTAACCAAGAGGGTTACTCCCTACGTAGGAATGTTATGAATGCCTCAAGTTACCTTTATGTCTTATATGATTTATTCATGATTTTATGAGGTATGTTAAAGTGTTTATGGGTAAAGTGTGATTTCATTCTTATGTATATATGTACTCATGTTTCCTTTCCATACTTTTTATAACCCTTACTGAGATTTTTATGCTCATCCCAAGTTTTTGAAATGTTTTTCACAGGTCAAGGGAATAGTACATGATATGATTATATTGTCAAGGAAGTGTCAAGAAAGAATCAATGTTTTATTTTAAATATGTTTCCTTTGATGGGAAAAAATGAATACTATATTTTATGTAACCACTTTTTTTAAATGTGGAATGTAATGAAAGTTTTATGTTCTAATTCTCTAAAACTCTAAACCTGAAAAGATCCTCAATGTGTAATCTTGTAATAACTCAAGATTAAGTAAGGTTTAAGGCCGGGGCCTTATAGATTATATCTCTAGGATTTATGAGGAGGGATAAACTCTTAATTTTGAATGATGAAAAATCACATGGAAAGATATTCTTTATGACTTATATAGTGGAAGTTCAAAGTACCTAGTTAGGGTTCCTCAACCACTGTATATTTAACATCCGCTAAATAAGTAATAAATAATTAATTATATTGAACTAACTAAATTATAAATATTATTTATGTTTTATCAAAAAACTATAATATATATTAAATATATTACATGATAAACCCAAGTCATTAACTCTACTAATAACTCTTTATAATATTAAACAAACATGTAATATTAAAATAATATTCATTCATATAATATTAATCCTTGTATTTACTTAACCAGTTGTAAAAAATTTTAATAAATAAATTAAACCCAATTATTATTTACATGAATAATAATGAATTTATTTATTTATCATCAATCTATAAAACTTGGACAACACTCGGAACCCATGGTGGGTTCCACTACATCCTATATACCTATTCACCTAAATAGGAAAAATTCTCGAATGCGCCATTGTGTGCGACCCTCTAGGACATTATCTCGATAGTAGTGAATAATATTCACAAAATAAGAGTGGAATATAGGAAACCATCAAGGCCCCTAAAGAGACAAGGAAAATTCATAATAATGACAACCAACCTATGAACACATATTTTGTAATATAATCTCTTTGTCATATGATATCTCATAAAGCAGGACAAACACTTGTGTCATTGTACTCTCTTGATTTATTATTTTTTGATATATCTAGATGGATTTAACATAGAATATAATATCCATGGACTTATAAAGGTACAACCATTCTGATCAACCAGTATAGATATATCATTTCCTCAACTCGGAAGATACAAATTCTATCTTGATCATTGAACCAATGTCATACCACCAATGATGCACCCAACACAAACTACCTCACCATAACTTCATTATCACGGTTTTTACCTTACATAAAAGTACATGATCAAATGGAACACATTGATAGTGATCTTAAGTTAGGAGACAAATACACATGTCTATAGATAGGAACAACCAATGACACCAAAAACATGTGGTCATCCTATTGGTGGGTCTGTCCTCATGAACTCAATTATTAGATATCACCAAGTGAAAACTTCATGAGAAGAAGTCTCAATGATTATGAAACCCCAACACCTAATAGTCATACATAATCTATGTCCTATTAGTATGATGTATCTGAACCATAGTAAATTACTTTAAGATTACCGTCATAGTATCTCTTGGTTCCCATTATAGCTTGATAACTACTATAACCTTTTGATATGAAATATAATCTAAGTACATTACCATAAATATAGTTGATATAGAAGTATCAACACAATTCTGGTAATATAAACACACAAACACACACAAAACTATATACATGTAGTGGTAATCAAAGTGCATCCAGAAGTTGGGTCTAGAGAACCCACTTTCAATAGAAAGGTGACACTAATTTTGTTGAAGCAAGCCATGGAATCCTTGAAAATAGGCTAAATTAATGTAATCATTCAATTATTTCTCATTAATTTCTAAAAGTTAAAGATAATAAACTGAGTCTATTTGACGTTAAGAATCACCTTATAGATTCATAGGGATTTTATGGTTGTAGAATTACATTTATAGGTAGGGTATTCTTTCATATTGTTTTCCCATATGCATATATAAAGTCTAAATCATTGGGATTTTTTTTATTTGAAGCCTAATATTCTTAGGATTCAATAATGGAACCCTTTATTCAGTTCCTCTATCTCTAAAACTGGGAACAAAATTAAGTATTGAGTCAATTCTTATATTACCCCAAAATATTATGGGAAGTTACCTTAATAATTTAGGTTCCTATCAAGATGGACAAGGAAACTAAAAAGAAAAGGTATGTTCATTTTTCTTGGGTTTTTAGTGGAAGTGGTTCTTAGTTACTCTCTAATTAGAGAAATTGTTTTAGTTGCTAATGAAGAAATATTTGATTTGATTGTGTATTATGAAGACATGATTTATTATTGTAATCAATGAAATAATATAGATAACTCTTATAAAAAATGTCACAAAAAACTGGTTTTTGATTCTTGTGGGATAAAAGGGCCATTTTACCAATAATTGTAGAAATGGGAAAGATTAAGGAACCTCCAAATTTGGAGTGGAAGATAACCAAATGGACAGAAGATCATAGGATTATCTAAGAGACTCACATGGAATTTTTTACTCTCAATAAGGAACTAATAATTTGTATTTTTCCTTGTTAAATTAGGATAGAGGTGATTCAATGGATCACATAAAAACAAGGTCAAAAAGGAAAGGAATCAAAATAGGGTAACTCTCTCTAAACCTAATGCTATCCTAATCAACAATGACATGAATCACTTCTCAATAATATCTTGAAATGGGGATGATACATTCATATTATTTAATATGGGATGGAAACCAGGTGGTTAACTGAATGGATATTTTATAACCAAATTTAAAAAACTAAACAGGCATACTGAAATGGGTTTTGGTTAGTAAAACTTTTATTTTCTTAATAACCAAAATATTTTTGATTGGTTTTGGTTATTAATTTTAATAAATAAAAACAAAAAAAACCCTAAAAATAAAAAATAACTGATTTTATAATATATTTTTTATTTTATATTCCAAATATTTAAAAAAATTAGAAATTAAAAAATGAATAAAAAAATCAATGGAGTGGTTTCAGTTAATATAGGAAATGGAAATTTGAATTAAACATAGTAAAAGAATAGTAATAAAATTAAAAAAATAATAAATGGGGTGTGTGTGGGGGAGTGATCAGGATTTGATGTGGAAAATTTTCAAAATAAAAAGAAATAAAACTTAAAACACAATGGAAGGAGGGGGTGTGTGAGAACAAGAAGTGTAAAATGTGGGAGGTGTGAATTCATCTGACTTGTCACACCCAAATTCATTATGAGTTATAGAGAATTCACCACCTCCAAAATCCATGCCTTGGATCCAGAAAATGCTTCTCAAATCACCAGTAATGCTCTCATCTAGGAACATGGAGAGAAGGACGTGATATGGCTGGCCCTAGAGCCAGACACGCTCCTATACCCCAACATTCTCAATTCAAGGCTCACTTGGGACTCTCTTTAGTCTTTTCCTTTTTTACTCAAATTATATTAATTGGATGGAAACATTGATCATTGCTTATAAAACTAGAATTTTTCTTACCATATCTAATTAAACATGTGCTATTACTTCATGTAGTCCAAAGAGTGGAAATATCTAGCTTGCTACAAATTTTTTCCTTGGTATATCTACATTGTAAAATTTTACTCAATTGTTGCTAGATGAAAAAACTACAAGGATAAATTTAGTTCATGAGGTTATAATAAAAAAAATTAATTAATCAAAATTTATAGAAATGGAAAATAATATAAAATTTTTCATCACTTACTAATTGTTTCCAAAAATTGTGAAAACACACTATTAGATTAAATTCAAAATAGATTTAAATATGAATTTTTGTTTAATATTTTAAATAACCTATGATATTTATTATAAATATATAAAAAATACATTTTGGTTTATAAATTTATGTTTGTTTTAAAATATTTTTTTTATAAAATTTGTGGATTTAAATATGATTTTTAATTTTTATTCAACATGGTTAGGGTGAGAATTTTTTTAAGTAATAGTTAACTCAAAAATGAAAAAATAACCTAATGTATAAGTAACATTAATAATCAAAACCAAAAAAATAATAAAAATAGTTATTGGATTTGGTTATTAAAATGATCCCCAAAAAACATATTATTATCGATTTTTTATTTGTTTATAACCAAAACCAAAATTTTCTCACCTTTAGTCTCTAATGAGTTTTTCTCCTCTGAGAGTTTTCCTGAGCTGGGTGAAATAGATCTCCAGGAATAAATGTAATTAAAGTTTAAATATATAAAGGGACATATTAATATGGAGGTGAGATCCCCTACTCAAATTAAGGTTAGAAAATAGATGAGAGTAGTAAAGTATAGTACAATGATTATTGAGAAAATTAGGCCTCGGTGGGAATCTATAAGACTCTCTCCTAGAAATACTACCGAAGGATCAAAGGTGTTTCCTTCATCTTAGAATCTTCCCTAGGCTAGGTTTAGTGAGGTAATTCATTATAGGAATGAATCTGGAATCCCTAGTATGGATATATATGGGTAGCCTTAGAATATTGGGGACAATTGTGTTGCTATTAAATATACTAAGAGGAAATTTGATGCTCACAAGAAGCATAACCCACCTATTTTAGTCTAGTAAAGGGATAAAAAGATAAGTAATGACACTTAAGTGGATTCAAACTTGAATATAATAGACTAATAAACAACTATCATCTCTCCTATCTTGAAATAGGCTACTACTATTGACTCTTTAATACACCTAGTTATGTGTGCTGGTACTGATAATCAAAAATAGGTAACAATAACTATTTGTAGTAATATTACTAATAGTGAAGAGGATCATGATAGAGGCTCTACCATGAAGTTTAATGCTTTAAATTTATTTTCAAATATGGCTCATGAATCTATACTTAATGCTCAACTTGTTTCCTTTATAGCCAATAAAGAAGAACAACCTAATATTGTTCAACAAGACCAGGTAGATTCCCCTATTTGATCTGTTAAGGAATTTTTAAGGATGAAAAAATTATGAATAAAGAAACTTAAATGAATAGCCTAGTTATCACAACAATATATTAGTACAATAAAATGGTGGCTTATCTAGTTATTAAGGATTGTGGACCCAAGTATGAGTTATACTACTCACCTAATAAATCATCTACGTAGGTGAAGGAGACTCCAGATAAAAATTTGATGAATCCAAGTAAGGATAATTATAACAAAAGAAATGAAATTTCTTCTCTATGAAGTATAATATAAATATATTTAATAAAATTGAAGGATAAAAGGATAATAGTGATTTTGAGCTCAAATATATTGTCTCCCCATATCATGCTTTTTTAACTTCTTGATTATTGGTAGAGGAACAAGAAAATGCACATAGAGAAGATACAACCTCAACCTCTAATGAATCAATTAAGGAAAATTTTACTATATAGAAAGAGCTTATGTGTATGGAGGTTCATCACCCATGAGGTTGGGGTATGACTCAAAACTTGGGTAATGTATAGAATAATTAATTATTTGTGCTACATGTTTTCTTGTAGGATTTATAGGGAAGTTGTGTGGTTCCCATGTTGTTCAGAGGTTCCAACTCATGGTGGGGATGCTTTAAGGAATCATGGATGGATATGTAATATTATTATTGTTTCTATAGTTTTTTTGGTCTTGGAAAATTATTCCTATTAATCCTCCTCTTGGTATTGTGTGTGCATCTTTTTTTTATTAATAATTTTTTTGGGATCATGCTTTTGGGTTTCCAAACTCATGGTTTGTGTCATTTATGAGTAATTAGTAAATACTAATTGTTGGACCCTATCTGGTTTTAATGGTTTTAATAATCACAAATCATGTCAAATCATGTACAATAATTTCAATCATGTCAAATCATGTTCAATCATTTCAATCATGTTTATTTAAGTATAAATATGTTAAATTATGATTATCTATGATCAACTATGTATTTAACACATTCTGCGTATATTCATGTTATAAGACAGTTAAAATAAAAAAATTGGCTATGTATGAGTCACTAACATCGACAAAGTAAATGTCTCACCAAAAGTACAAAATGACTCATTGATAGATGACTCACCAATAGTAAAAACTGACTCACCAATAGACAACTCACCGATAGTACAAATGAGACACCGATAGAAGGAATGAATCACCGATAGAAAATAATGAATCACTGACGCATTGAGTCACTGATTCATGGAGATACTGATAGAATGAATCGCATAGAATGAGTCACCGATACCAACAAAAGTAATCACTGATAGAAGGAATCACTAACATAATGACTCACCAAAAGAGGAGTCACTGATAGACTTTTCAAATTTTATTTTATTTAAAATTATCTCTATCAGTCATATTTGAGTGTTTTAAAGATACTGATTAAATTCATGATTTTTACATACAACATTAATAACTATTTCAGTAGACAGTATAAGGTACAAGGTACCTACACATGCTCCTAGTCAGCTAACACAAGATACCCAAAATAAAATAAAATTTTGGTGCACGAGCTGTATAGAAGAAGAGAACAACAAAAAATAACATATGATTAGAGATACTAGACCAAGCTGAATAACACACGAAGAAATCTCATCCCTTATAATTGTAAACTAAAGAGTATTACTGTGCATCAAATCTTCAATCACCCTTATAGCAAACAAACACTAATGAGGAGAATCCCATCTTCCTAGAAAAGCACTACACAAAGTTTTATGACACTCTATTTTCAGTGTCTGTTTCCTAAAGAGGATTCACTCTTCACACATGCTACATATAAAGATTGTAGAGCTTAATTTCACAACACTCAAAGCATTATAAACTCTATCACCTTATTTCCTACTTTGTTGTGTACATTTTTACTACATTTTGAGCAGTGTGTGCATCTGTTTATTAAACACACACTATCTTCTACACTGAACTGAAGGATACAAGATATCATCAAACAAACATATTTTTACACATATTGTAACCCATGTAGAACTGTGATAGAGGTCCTGTATGACTTGGATATTTTAGTTCCCACATAGAACTGTGGTAGAGGTCTTGTGACCTAGATAGTTTGTATATTGTTATGTAAACCCCAATTTAGGGTGTGGATTAAATCTTTATATATATATATATATATATATATATATATATATTTCTTGGTGGAAGTTTATCACCAAGTGGAGAGGACTAAGTATCATCTTGAGACAGAACCTATTGTTTTAATCCTATGTGTTTTCAAATTTAGTTTACTCTGTTTTAACTCATATTTCAGAAAACTAAGTTTCACTTTGATAGTTAGTATTGGATAGTATTTATAACTATTTTGGTTTGGTAAATTAGTTTAAAAAGTTTTATTAATATCTCATATTGTTATATTTGAGAAATAATCAATCTTATGAGAAATTAATTGAATAGTCAGACTATTTTAAATTTATGATTTTGATTAATTGGGCTATCTTTTTTTTAAATCGGGGGATTCTTTCAAATAAAAATTTTAACATATTTTTTTATAGGAACTCAATCCACCACCTCTTGAGTGTCCTACTCTAACCGACATTTGGTATTAGAGGTTTCTTAAAATCTTGTGCAAATATTTTAAACTATGATTTTAGTTGTGTTTTAAAGATCTATAAATTTCTATTAGTTCTAAATTTTTATCTATTTAAAAACCTATTATCTATTATTTGTTATAGATAATAGACAGGAAGGTGATGCTACAAAAAAACCTCCATTTTTTAATGAAACTAATTATTCCTAGTGGAAAATTAATATGTAAATTTACGTAGAAAGAATGAGGTTTGATATTTGGATTGTAATAGAAGATAAGTATGAAATACCAAAGACTAAAAAAAATACATGGAGTGATTCCACAAAATCTACTTACAATAATAATTTTAAAGCTATAAATACCTTGTTTTGTGCTTTAGGGGATGAAGAATTTAATAGAATTTTTTTCATGTAAAACTACCTATGAAATTTTGGATACCTTAATTGTTTCACATGAAGGAACCACTAATTTTAAAGAAATGAGAATTAATACCTATACTATTAAATATTATAACTTTAAGATGATGCCTGATGAACCCATTTTTGATATGTATCTCAAGTTAAAATAGATAGTCAATATAATTAGCTCTCTTGGGAATTTAGTGGATTCCAAAGAATAAATCATGTGGATACTTAGATGTCAACACTAAAGATGGAGAGGAAACTCAGTATCAATTATAGAATCTTGTGATATCAGTAATTTTCCAGTTAAGGAGCTGATAGGAAAGCTAATGATGTATGAGGAAGAATTAAAAGTCAATAAGAAGGAGGAGGGTGAACCAATGAGAAATTTAGTGGATTTTAAAACCACTAATTCCAAACATAAATAAAAGGAAAGGATACAAACTCATTCTGACAGTGAAAGTAATGAAGATTCACCATTTGACAGTGATGAGGAAATGGATCAGTTAGCCAGAAGGTTTAAGAAGTTTCATACAAGGAATAAATTCTTCAGGAAGACCATCTATAAAGGTAAATATGACAATAATGGAAACTTGAAAAAGTATTGGAAAAGGAATTATAACTTAAATGAAATAGTTTTTATGAATATAAGAGAATAGGACATGTAAAGGATGACTGTCCTAAGTTAAGATATAAGAATAAATATGAGAACAAAGATAAAAGATACAAAAAGGTAATGAAGGCCATTTGGAGTGCTTATGAGGATAGCTCTAGTGAGTCAGAATAATCACAAGATGAGAAAGGTGACTAGGTAGACAAGTGTTTCATGAAAAACACATCTGAGGTAACCCTTGAGTCTTTTGTACATAATTCTTATTATTCTAGAGACAAAAGTGATTCTAAAAATATAACTAATGAGGAAATGTTTGAATATTTAAAAATTCTTGAAGATACATGAAATGAATTAAAATATAAATACAAAGCTTTAATGAAACAAAATTCTCTCACCTTTAATATTAAATCTGAGCTTACCATAGAAAAGGAAAATATTTCTCAGTTGCTAAAAGAAAACAATGAGATTAAATTATCTAACGAGCAATTAAAAAAGGATTTAGAAAAGTTTACCAAGGGTAAAGATGTCTTGGTTCAAATGATTGGTAAACAAGTTTCACCCAAGTACACTAATGGTATTGGATATAAACATGGTAAAAGAAATTTTTTCAAAATAAAATTGTATCTAAATCTAGAAAATCCAGTTTTATTCCTAGTTTTGGATTTTTTTTGAAAGTTACATTAATGAAATATCTTCTTCTATTTCACGTTTTTTCTGGACCAAATAAATTTTATTTTTCCAATACTTTAAAAACTGTGTATAGGAAACCCATGAAACAAATGTGGGTTCCCAAATCTCTTATTACTAATGTTACTAGACCCAAATAAATATGGGTACCAAAATCTTTTCTTGTATAATATGTTTTTGTAGGAAAACAGTTTGAAGAGATCATATAGAAGTCTATAGTACTTGGACAGTGGATGTTCAAGACACATGACCAGATATTTTTCACGCTTGAATAATATGATAAATATTGATGGTGGTAATTTCACCTTTGGTGAGAATGATAAAGGAAAAATATTTGTCCTTATCTGAATTGGTAACTCTAATTCAGTTTTAATTACCAAAGTACTTTTTGATGATGGATTAAAGTACAATCTGCTTAGTATCTCTCAGTTGTGAGATGATGGTTTTAATGTTAAATTTTGAAATGATGCATGAAATGTATTTAATTCTAAAAATGAGTTAGTATTTACTGCCTTTAGAAATGAAAATGTGTATACTGTAAACATAGATTGCTCAGTTTCTCAAATTGTTTCATGCTTAAGTGCCCTTTAGAAAGAGTCTTGGATCTAGTATAGGAGATTAGGACATTGTAATATTCATTATCTTATAAATTTTACTAGGAATGGACTAGTTAAGGATCTACCCAAACTTGAGTTTCCAAATGAAAAAGTCTGTAATCCTTGTCAAAAGGGTAAATAGCATAAAATATCTTTCAAACCAAAGAAATAAGTTTCAACTTCTCAACCTCTTGAGTTGGTTCACATGGATTTTTCTGGACCATCTAGGGTTTTTAGTATTAATGGGAGGCACTATGTCTATGTTCTATTAGATGAATTTTCTATATATACTTGGAACTTTTTCTTATCTCACAAAAGTGAATCTTTCTCTCATTTTATCAAGTATGCTAGAATAGTAGAAAACCTAAGTGGTCTTAGAATTAAATCCTTAAGAAGTGATCATGGCTGTGAGTTTGAAAACCAAGAGTTTGAATCTTTTTTTCTCAAAAAATGGCTATAGTCATAACTTCTCTTCTCTTAGGACACCCCAACATAATGGTGTTATAGAAATAAGAAATAAAACCTTATAAGAGATAGCTTGGACTATCCTTAATGAATATGACTTACCTATCCACTTTTGGGAAGAAGCTGTCAATACAACTTGCAATATAATTAACAGAGTCTTAATTAGACCAAATATTAAGAGAACCTCCTATGATCTATGTAACAATAGGAAGACAAAGGTTAATTACTTCATAGTTTTTGGTTACAAAGTCTATATCCTTAATAAAAAGGAAAATCTTGAAAAATTTGCATCCAAAAGTGATTAAGGAATCTTTCTAGTCTATTAAATCTCTAGTAAAGCCTATAGAGTTTAATAAAATAACTAAGTGTGTGAAAGAATATATACATGTAAAATTTGATGAAACATGCCCACATGAACCCAACACCTCTCTAGAAAATATTTAGGATGATCTGTCCAATATGGACATAAATGCAAAATCATCTAACCCTACTGTTAAGTAACCTATTAAATCATCAAGTTCTATAAATTCTCCATAATCTAGTCATGATGAACCTAAAAATACTGATGAAATTGAAATAACTAGAACTTTTTATAGATCTGTTAGAACCCTTAAGAACCATCCTTTAGAAGCAGTAGTTAGAGACCCAGATAAAGGGACACATACTAGAGCTTCTCTGAGAAACCAATTTAAACATGAAATATTTTTGTCACAGCTTGAACCTAAAATAATTAATGATGTAATAAATGATGAATTTTGGGTAATGGCTATACAAGAAGAACTAAATCAGTTTGAAAGAAATAAAGTTTGGAAACTAGGGGATAGACCTAAAGACACCTTGACCACGGGCACTAAATGGGTGTTTATAAATAAAGTAGATGGAGCCTGTAATATTGTAAGAAATAAATCTATATTGTTTGCATAAGGTTATAGTCAATAATAATGGATTGACTATAAAGAAAATTTTTCACCAGTTTCTATACTTGAGGCCATTAGAATCTTTCTTGCATATGTAGCACATATAAATTTCAATCTATATCAAATGGATGTTAAGAGTGTATTCCTAAATGTGTATATAGTTGAGGATGTTTTTGTTGAACAACCCTATAGTTTTAGAAACCCTCATTTTCCAAATAATTTTTTTAAATTAATAAAGACTTTATATGGTTTAAAACAAGCTCTAAGAGTTTGGTATGATATAATAAGTAGTTTTATTATTTCCAAAGGTTTTACAAAAGGTATAGTTGATCCTATTATATTTATAAAAATAATTTATAAATATGTTCTAGTAGTTCAAATCTATGTTGATGATATTATTTTAAAATATTCAAAGAATTATTTATGTATTTATTTTTAAAAAATTATGCAAATTGAATTTGAAATGAGTTTAATAGGGTATCTAAAATTATTTCTTGGATTTAAAATATTTTAAAAAAAGAAGATATTATTTTAAATCATAGTAAATATACTAAATATTTTTTTAACAGGTTTGGATTTGATGGTACAAAAAGTAGTGATACTCCAAAGAGTACCACCTGTAAGTTGGATCTTGATGAAAATGGTAAATCTGTTAATCAAACCATTTATAGAGGAATGATTGAGAGTTTACTCTACTTAATCGCTAATTGGCATAATATTATGTTTAGTGTGTGTATGTGTGCCCATTTTCAAGATAACCCTAACGAATATCATCTAAATGTTGTTAAAAGAATTTTTAAATACCTCAAATATACTACCAACTAAGGATTATTCTACACGATAGGACAACCTTTTTATTTAGAGAGTTATTTTGATGCTAATTTTGGTGGTTGTAAGTTGGATAGAAAGAACCCCTCTAGAATATGTCACTTTTTGGGAAAGTCTCTAGTTTAATGGTGTATTAAGAAGAAAAGTTCTATTGCATTATATACTACCAAAGATGAATACATAGCTACTAGTAGTTTTGTGCTCATATTTTGTGGATGAAACACACTTTACTAGACCATGGATATCAATTCAGACATGTCCCTATAAAATGTGATAATACAAGTGCTATTAGCATCTCTAAGAATCCTATTTATCATTATAGAAAAAATAATATTGATGTAAGAAATCAATTTTTGAAAGATCATTATCAAAATGGTGATATAACACTATAGTTTATCAGCACCCAACATCAGCTTGATGACATATTCAAAAATCCATTGAACTCTAAAATAATGAACTACCTAAAAAATTAATTTGGGACGATTAATTTATAAGGACCTTATATTGATAACTCTATGAAAAATAAGTGTAGATATCATGCCAACACTGAAAATGTAATGCCGACACTAAAAATGTAATGCCGACACCGAAACTTTGTCATGACGACACCGATAGTGTCATGACGACACTGATACTGTTTGTTCGACATCGATAGTGTCATGCCGATAATATTATGATGACACCAATAGTTTCATTCCAATACTATCATGATGGAACCAATAATGTCATGCCAATACTATCATACTAACACTGATAGAACCCAATGTTTTATCTATTTTATGTTTTAACCAAAATGATGCTGTTTCATTTATTTCATTGAACCCGGTTCAAAAATTTATGATCTACAATGCCCTAAATGATAAATTTGAGTTTATCCACTTTATTACTTACCCTCGCACTTAAACCCTTACACTCCTATCATTTCTCTCTACCCTCATACCTTTCATATTCAAACCTTCAACTGAACCATCATAAATAGTGAAAGTGAAGTGTGTCTTCGAAGGAGGATTTAGAGATGAGTCGCAACCCACAAATAGCCAAAAATGAGAGTCGATCAGATCTATTACTATCAATATATATCTTTCAAATCTCATGTTAACACCAAAAAAATAATTTCTCACAGAATGGTTATTAGAGAGTAAGTCTCTCTTATTAAAGGTACTATAAATCCAAGGCTGGCTGGATTGGTTTTCAGATAATGAGAGGCCTTATTACTCGAATCTTTCCCATGAGTTCTATATAAATACTGAATTTATTTTGGGTGGTAGTGAAGTATGTTGGATCAAATCTATAGTTAAAGGAAGGATAAATTCTTTTTCTTCTAGGCATTGGGCAGAATTCCTCAAGGTTCCACATGAAGGAATATTTGACGACTATCAGGGAAGTAGTCCACCTTAAAGTGACATATTTTTCTTTGAGACAGCGTTGATGGAGCTGACTGGAAATTAAGATCACAGAAGACCAATATCTATAGATTTAGATGGTTAGAGAAGATTGTTGTTTAAGTTAATTCAGCACTAGATTTGTCTCTGTAAAGGGGAATTTTCATCTTTGAAGTATCAAGATGTATACTTGTTATATTTGCTGAAGAAAGGGCACAGGGTAAAACTGTAAAAATACCTTATTGTTCACATCAGTGAGATGGTAAACCCCTACTATAAAACAAATTATTTATTCTATCCAAGGATGATTTCTGTCATGTTAAAGGATAAAGGATGTGTCAGTGAAGATGAGGAGACTGTATCTACTTGTAGTGGAATATGTTTGAATAAGGAAATTTGCAAAAGAATGAAGATTCAATGGAATCATTGGAAGAGGGAATGGTTTGGAGATGAGGATAAACTTTATGAAAAGTTTAATCTTTTTGATCATCCATATTGGACAAGATATGTAGATGATCCTAGTATAGGGCCAGATAAAGAAGATAAATATTCCGATGATGAGGATGAAGAAGAGGAAGATTGTCCTACTAAAGAGAAAGGATCTCCTATAGATGATAGGAGTGACCCATAAATTTCTAAAATCTTAAAGATAATGAACTTTGGACCACCCATTCAACCTGTTTATCTACCTTCAAAAGAACCAATTTTAGGAGATGATGAAGAAACTAAAGAATCTAGTAGTGTTAAGTATGAGAGAAGATCTAGTGGTTATGAAGATGAATCTGTAGAAGAAGTATACGAAAATAGAGAAGAATAAGAGGAAAGTGATAGTAGTTATAGCAGTGATCAGCCTAGGGATGATCAAGATGCTACTGTAGAGATGGATGGTACTGTGAATCAGGAATCCATTATAGACCCTCCTGGTTCTTCAGTAGTTGATAATGCAGAATAAGAAGTGGTTTAAGTTCAAAGAGAATTGAAAGCTCAAATAATCATGGTTCCTTAGTTGGTTTATGATAGAAGAATATCTCAAGATGAGGGGGAGCAACAAGTAATAGGATATCCAGTTGAGGGGGAGATTCAAGAGAGAGGATATCAAGTTGAGGGGGAGCCTCACACTAGAAGAGTGACAGTTAACACACTCACTCTTTTAGAAGAATTTTTGTTTTCTGAATGGAAAATTCATCCTAGATATTCTGTCATTATCTTGTAATATTATGATTCTGATATTGATTCTAATAGAGTATTTACAACATGGCCAGTGGTGGAGGATCCTGTACAGTCTGAGATACTTCCTGTAGGTGCATCTTCTTCTACTCTTTCACCTTCATTAGTTCAAATTCTAGGTGAATATGTCACTAGACCTGATTTTAACAGTTTCAAGGAAGAACCTTTTTTACCCATTATGATTTTTTCCTTGACTATTTCCATGTTAAGATTGAGTGAAAGTGATGAAAATCTTCTCTCTAACATTTTTATTACTCAAGTGGAACCCAGATTGATTGCACTCATTGAAGATATTATGAAAGATAATCATAATTTGAGAAATGAGTTGAATTTATTGGTTTACACTATAAATAATTTGACCTCAAAGTATAGGAAAAACTTGGAAAGAATCATGAAAGGAATTGAGGATATTATTTCCCACTTTCAAGTTCTAGATTTTACCCAGTTGAGATAGGATGTTAGAAACATTATACAAGGAGAATCTAGCACACCATCTTCTGTATCTGACTCACTAGATGTTGAGGTAGTGAGGAATGCAATTATAGAAGAGTTTAAAGCTCTGTTGGGTGGAACAAATCAAGAGACACTTGAAAATCTTATGAAAATAGTGACCATGTTCATGATATGGTCAAGCCCTACTCCAAGAGTGCTAAATCCGCCAATGATCATATCATAGATAAAGTGGACTATTACTTCAAGAGGAGTTATACCAAAAACCAGTTGACAAGTCACTTTAAATATTTGGTGGGGAATCTCAAGTTGCCTCCAGTTACTCAGGAATTTAAGGAACATGTTAGAAAACTAAAGGACTTCACACCTCTTCTTGAAAAGTTCACAGAGAAGAAGGATGATTTTGAAAAGGAAATGCAATATTATGGGGAGATAATCTCATATTTCATCAATTTGTTGAAGAAATATTTGCATGTTAAAAGTAAATCCATAGTGGTTCTAGCTGCTACACCTATTAGACCGACTGCCTCTCATACTACCACAATGCCTCATCCTCCACAGTCTATGTCAGTTGCTTATGCTTTGAGCTAGATCCAACCTATCATCATGGAACAAATCCAACCTCATGCCTCAACCAAACCTTCCCTTGACACTTATGTTCCTAAATCCATTATACTTCCTCCATTTAGAATTCATTCAAACCCTCTAGTATCTCAAACTCTATCCACTGAACCTATTATTGATCCTTCTAACAAAGGAAAGGATAAAATAGATCCCAAGGAGTAGTTTGGATCTCTTTTTTATAGGGCTACTTGATTGTACTTTTATTGTATTCCACTGAACTATACTGTACATTCATTATGCAATTCAATTATCTTTAATTTCCCTTCTTTATACTATGCCTCTTTCCTTCTTTCATTTTATTATTTCATATATTTACTCCTTTTGATAATCCCAAAAGGGGGAGAAAAAGTCAAGGCATTATTCCTTTTTACAAATTATTATGTATGAACTTTATTTGTAATTATTATGGAAATATGAAATGGGAGATAACAAGTAAAATGAATATATTATTCATCAACTGATTTAGATTTATAATGCCATGATTTTTTATCATCAAAAAGGGGGAGATTGTTGGCCCCTATCTGGTTTTAATGGTTTTAATAATCACAAATCATGTAAAATAATGTCCAATCATTTCAATCATGTAAAATAATGTCCAATAATTTCAATCATGTTTATTTAAGTTTAAATATGTTCAATTATGATTATCTATGATCAACTATTTATTTAACACATTCTATGTATATTCATGTTATAAGATAGTTAAAATAGAAAAATTAGCTAAGTATGAGTCACTAACACTGAGAAAGTAAATATGTCACTAACAGTACAAAATGACTCACCGATAGATGACTCACTGATAGTACAAACTGACTCATTGATAGACGACTCAACGATTGTATAAATGAGACACTGATAGAAGGAAAAACTCACTAAAAGAACAAAATGAGTCACTGATGTATGGAGATACCGATAGAATGAATCACCGATAGAATGAGTCACTGATACCAATAGAAGGACTCACTGATAGTTTGAATAACTAATGGAATGACTCACTGATAGAGGAGTCACCAACAGATTGTTTAAATTTTATTTTATTTAAAATTATCTCCAATGATCCAATTTGAGTGTTTTAATGCTACTGATTAAATTAATGATTTTTGCATACAACATTAATAACCATGTCAGTAGATAGTACGAGGTATAAGGTACCTCCACACACTCTTTGTCGGCCAACACAAGACACTTGAAATAAAATGAAATCTTAGCACATGATCTGTATAGAAGAATAGAACAACAAAAAATAACAAACGAGCAGAGATACTAGACCAAGCTGAATAACACACAAAGAAATCTCATTCCTGCTTACTATGAACTAAAGGAGGATTGTTGTACATCAATTCTTCATTTAAACTTTTTGTAAACAAACACTAAGGAGTATAATCCCATCTTCCTAGAAAACTAGAACACAAACCTTCACGACACTTTATTTTCAATGTCTTTTTCTAGAAGAGGACTCAATATTCACATCTATTACATCCAAAGAGTCTAGATCTACATTTCACAACACTCAGAGCATTCTAAATCCATCACCTTATTTCCTACTCTTTTTTTGTACATTTTTACTGCATTTTGAGTAGTGTATGCATCTGTCTATTAAACACACACTTTCTCCTACACTGAACTAAATCATACAAGATATCCTTAAACAAACATATTTTTACACCTATTATATCCCACATAGAACTTTGGTAGAGGTCCTATGTGACATGACTGTTTTAGTTCCCACATAGAACTGTGGTAGAGGAATTGTGACCCGGATAGTTTGTATATTGTTGTGTAAACCTCGATCCAGGGTGTGGATCAAAGATTTATATATATATATATATATATATATATATATATTTCTTGGTGGTAGGTGAACTCCAAGTGGAGAGGAATGAGTTTCACCTTGAGACTGAACCTCTTGTTTTAATCCACTTTGTTTTCAAATTTAGTTTACTCTATTTTAACTCATATGTTATAAAACTAAGTTTCACTTTGATAGTTAGTCATTGATAGTATTTATAACTATTTTGGTTTAGTCAATTAGTTTCAAAAGTTATATTAATATCTCATATTGTTATAACTAAGAAATAATCAATCTTATGAGAAATTAATTTAATAGTCATACTATTATAAATTTATTACTTTGATTAACTAGGTTGTCTTGTTTTTAAATTGGGAGATTCTTTCAATTAAAGTTTTTAATAATTATTTTTATAGGAACTCAATTCAATCCCCTCTTGAGTTCCCTACTCCGACCAACACTAATATAATTAGTAAATTATAATATAAACAATAATAACAATTAATTTATAAATATAATTATCAACTAATAGTATAACATTTTTTCATAAAAAAATATGCATTATAAACTATCATGGGTTCCAATTACTTCATCCATTTCTGGTGAAAATTGGTTTCAAAACTGAAAAACCCATATTAAGGGTATTCCTAGAACTTTTTGGCCTTGAAAAAAAAAATGATATAGGGGGGTTATAATTTATGGTTTAGTTTGTTTTGTAAGCTTCTATTTAACTGGTTATGGAGCCCAAGTAGACTTACCAATAAAAATAAATGTTCATTTGAGGTTGGATAACCAAAAGATGGATGGCTGAGGCTATTTTGGGGAGAAGTACAAAAGTTTGTATAAATCAAAGATTCACAAACCAAGTTCTAAAGCATCATGAAACTACACTCTTCACATTCTCAAAGTAGTTTTGTGCATTGGAGTTAGAATTCCACAAAACTAAGACTTCCATAAATGTGAAAATATTCTATGAAACCTTACCCTCAATGTGTTGGAGGCCTATAAATATCCCTTTAACTCCTCATTTTGGGGATCTGGCCTTTGAAATTCTAGTCTAATACTCTCATCTCATGTAACAAGGACTTTTGAGAACTCCTATAATCAGGAAAAGAAATGGATTCTCATAGGTGAGGATCTTAAAAATGTTACCACACATGATTCCTAAGTATTGGCTTGGGTTTGATATGAATTTCACATAACTCCCATAAATGAAGAGCATAGTTCATTCTATAGGAACATGCTTCACACAACCCAATGTTTCATGCATTTATATTCTATGAAACCCATACCATGGACACCCAAGTAAAAACTAGTTTTAGGGACCCAAGTCTCATGTAACGCATAATTTCACACAATTCCTAAGTTTCCCAAAATTCATACCAAGAACCTCTATTTAGTGACTCATTTTACCAAACATAGTTTCATGAAAGTTGAGTGCTCATGTTACCCACATTCACTTGATCTGATCTTACCCATGAAAAATCCAAATTCACAACCGATGTTGTGGGAACTTATGACCATGACCACTACACTAAGCATAGACTAGGAAATCCCCTAAAATTTTCTCCTAATTATAGGAACACTCATCCTCAGATCCTTTTCCCCATGAGTGGTCTAGTAAGAATACATGATAGTTACTCACAAGAGATATACAAGCATAAACACATATGTGCAATCCCTAATTAGACTCTCTCAGCTCCCGAGTAGCACATGAGAACTCTAACAAGTATAATCCCCAATTGTGGTGTTATCCTCCTTAGTCCACCTAAGAAATAATTCTATCCCTTAGGTAGATTAATTCATAAGCCCCACTCTATACCTAATTATTTACCTTTTAGAAACATGAATTTCTTTAGTGAAAGATGTTAAATTGAAAAATTATCCAATGAAATGAATATAACATGCCCTACATGATGAGCCCAAGATTCCTCATATGACGAGAATGAGATGACCCCTATCTTTTGGGTAGCCCAAAGTGTAAGCCCCAAAAAATTCATTTTTTTATCTACTATCATGATACAAATGTACTTATCATTTGATGTTAAACTAGATGGTACATTCTTTCACATGATTTTAAATTACACAACTTAAACTGCATGAATTGTGATTCATGTTTTCTAGAAATATATACAAGACAACATTATGAGATTTAACCTTGATATAACCACAATTTCATCTTCCCCTTAGGATGTGGTATCTCTAAGGCCCGATCATATTTCTAGAGCATGATGACCCTCCCACCATACCTTCTTAAAGTCCCCACTAGAAATTAAACCATGATAATCCCCACAGAACTTTAAATTGTGACCAATCGTCCCCACTAGACATTAACCTGTGCCCACCTATACATGATGAGTGTATGTAGAAGCATCCCCACTATAATTTAAACCATTTATTTTTATTTTTTATGAGTCTAATAGGCATTATGTGATGAGATAGATATAAACCTTACCTGATGAATTAGAAACCTATCCCTAGGTGATGAGCTTAGGGTGACTCATGTGACAAGCATGAGATGCATTATGTGACAAGCCTAATTTTTTTACCTCATGTGATGAACATGATATACCTTATGCGATGAGAATAAGAATCCTATATAATGATCATGATATCTCTCTGTTCTCTCCTTAGGTGATGAGCATAAGATTCCTACCTTGTGTGATGATAACAAGATGCCTTTGGTGATGATCTAAGGATAACTTTGGTGATGAGCCTAAGTTGCCTTATGTGATGAACATATGATTTATAATGTTATGAGCACAAGTAAACTCTAGCGATGGGTCAATGCTTCCATAAGAAATGAGATTAGGATGCATTATACAATGAGCATAAGTCTCCATGTATGATAATAATTGGATGCCTCGAGTCCTAAACGTAAGATGACCTACATGAAAAACATAAAATTCCCTCATGGACCATCTTTAGGAAAAGATTATCAATTCCCAAGATACCCAATGTTGTTTGAAAAATAATAAAGACTTATCTGCTCTAATATAAGGTGTTCACTCTACTAAGGTGGATAATAATGTAATTAACTAGTTTCCACTTGAAGATGGTGTTGGGAATGGGATTCATGGACATGTCTTAAATCAATGAGGGAGACCCAAACTATGAAATGATCTCTACAGAATAATATATAGAAGGAAGGGTCAACATCTCCTCAACTCATTTTGATCAAAGAACTGATAACATCACCCCTAGTGGTGAAGGTCACCCAACTTTGGAAAGTTGGAATATGGGACTGAAGGATCACGACCATCCAAAATACAAATCTGACAATACCATTTATGGTAGAAAGAATTAGATTTTTTTAATAAAATTAATATTAATAATATAATTAACATAATTAAAAATTATTAATAATATAGTTAAAAATTAATATAATTAAAATAATTAATTAATGGCCAACACTTAATAATTATTATAATTAATAGTTAATAATTAATAATTATAATTAATAGTTAATAGTTAATTAATAATAAATATAGTTTCTAATAATTAATAATTAAAAATAAAATTTAATAATTTTAATTGATAATTAATAAATAATATAATATATTTAAGAGTAAATAGTTTATAAAATAAAATAAATTAATAAAATAAATAAATAAATTAATATTGTTAATAATTATTATAATATAATTACTTAATTAATAATTAATGATAAATATATTATTATTAATAATTATAATTAATAGTTAATATTTTTATAATATAATTAATAGTTAACATTTCCTATATTTTTTAATAAATGAGCCTTGAATTTATTGATCAATGTCTCAAAATTTTCTAATAATTAATAGTTAATAATTATTAAAAAATTATCGTCTCATTTTGGCCCGTTAACCTGACCCTCAAGTTATCCATTGCATGGGATCCACCTTTCTAATTACTTTTCAGGACCTTTGATTAGTCATGGATTTTGAAAATGAATTTGGGAAGCCATCTAAAAAAATTGGTGGTCGAATACCTTAGTAAACCCTTCAATGAAAGCCTTAGAAAATCCCTTTGTGAACCCTTCGATGAATCCATCAGTGAACCCCTTAGAAAATTCCTCAGTAAACCCCTTAGTTAATTTATCATCCAACCTCTCATTAAACCAATCGGTGATCCCCTTGATGAATACCTCATCCAACCTTTTAGTGAACCCCTTGGAAAACCCCTTGGTGAATCCTTTGATGAACCCTTTGGTGAACCTTTTGGAATACCCCTTAGCGAAGACTGTTAGAGCGATTAATTCTTAGTTTTCTACCAACAAAATGGAAGATAACATATTGTTTATGTGATTTTTATTTTTCAGTTTTTTTATAAATTATCAGAGTGACTCAGACAGAGTCATATTTGTTTGTTTGTTTATAAATTTTTAGATATACAAAGATAAAGAGATTAATATCATCTCAGTTCGTATTTTTGTGTATGGGTTATTAGAACACTTTGAATGTGATGATATGTTTTTTTTCTACTGGGATATTAAATTACCAATTTTTAGTTGAATTTCCCTTTGTTTTCCTGTAATTACAAGAATGATATATTTCATAAAAAATTCCAATTGATTTGCATTGTGAATTTATACTAGATTTTTTCACTATTATCCAACTGATTTTTAGTGTGAATACTCAATTCTATTTTTTAGTTTCAATTCCCACTAACAATGTTCATTTGTGGTGTTAATTATCCATTGGTATTTAACATTGATTTTTTTTTCAATTTGATTTGAGGAACTGGTAGTTTGTATTTGGATTTTATAATTGGCTAGAATTGATGAATTTTTAAGAGACTATTGTCCTTTTAGAGTATTTTAAAAAGAGGAAATTGTGAGTTGACATTTCTATAGTGATTTTGCACTGGTAATTTTAGCATCATTTTTTTCCATTAGAAATGTTTCTTACAATATATATTTGGATTTTACACTAGGAATTTTCAGTGGGAATTTTCATTATGAATTTCCAGTTGGTATCTACACTAAAAATCTATATTGTAAACTTCCACTGGCAATTTGGATTTTATGAAAAAGAACTAATTTTTAATTACCAATTTATTCAAAGTGTAAATGTCATCAGGAAAATTTCAGTTCCAATTAGAATTTGAATACAATTTGAAATTTAATATGTTCATTTCCACTATGGACTGAAAATGAAAATTTCATATAGTAATTTCTATTGGGAATTTCAATTAAATAATAATTTATACTAGTAATTGGTGGTGGGAATTTGAATGGGTATTTTCATTTGGAATTTCCCACTGGTCATTTCTAGTGGAAATTCAAACTAGACATTCCTACTCATAATTTGTATACACTAGTGATTTTCATTTTATATTTCCATTAGGAATATCTAATGGAATTTAAAATTGATCACAACTATAAATTTCCATTTAGGATTCACAAATGATTCCAAAAAACTGATTTGTAATTTTGAATTGATTGGTTGTCATCTATAAATTTTCAGTTTAAGTTTTCAATTCACTATAACTAGAAATTTCAACACTAGAAATTTCCAAATGATATTTCCTAGTTTAAATTACCACTGTCAATCCCTATAATAAATTATAGAGTGTAATGTACCATCATAAGTTCCATAGTTCCTATTTCCAGTGGAAATTTGAGTAGAAAGTCCCAGGAGAAGTTTCCAGTGGAAATTCTTAGTTAAATTCAATTATAAATTCCAACTAGTAAAAAATTACTCGAATCAATTGAAAGTTTCCATCGATAATGAACAATGTAAATTCATAGTGGAAATTCCAACTACGAATTCCTAGTGTAAATAATGAGTATAAAATCTCATTGTAATCCCTAGTATAAATTCCAAATGAAATTCAATTATAATTTCCAACTACATAACAATTTATAATTCAATCAATTGAAATTTTCCATTAAGAATTCAGAGTGGAAATTCTATGTAAGATACAATTGTAAATTACTATTGGAAATTACCACTATAAATTAGTAGGGGAAATCCCATTGTAAATTCCTAGTAGAAATTCCCAGCAGAAATATGCAGTGGAAAGTCCAAGTGGAAATTCCCAGGGTAAATTGCTAGTGGAATTCAATTATAATTTCAAGCTATAAAAAAATTTATAGAATCACTTGAAAATTTACACTGAGAATTACCAATATAAAATCTTAGTTGAGAATCACAGTGTAAATTTACAATGGAATTCAATTTTAATTTATAACTACATAATAATTGTTTTGAAATAATTGAAAATTTTCACTAGTAATTTCCACTAATAATTTCCAGAGGGATTTCCTCTAGGAATTACATTGGGCCTTCTTAATGTATTTTTACCTCAATTATAATTTACAACTATCTAATAATTTTTTTGAACCAATTGAAAATTTACACTAGTAATTTCTACTAATAATTTCAAGTGGTATTTCTACTAGGAATTCTCAATGTAAATTTTCAACTCAATTATAATTTTCAACTATGTGACACTTTTTTTGAAAAAATTGATAATTTTCATTAGGAATTTCTACAAGGAGTTTCTACTAGGATTTCTAGTGGTAATTTCTACTAGGATTACTACTAGGATTTCTTGTGGGAATTTCCAATAGTAACTTCTAGTGTAAATTTTCAATGGATATAGTAAATTGTTATATAGTTAGAAATTATAATTGAAATCCATTGGAAATTTTCACTAATAATTTACCATAGGAATTTCCATTAGGACTTCCCATTGGGAATTTTAGTAGGAACATTCAGTTGGGAGTTTACACTATGAATTTCTAATGGGATTTCTAATAAAAATTTTCAATGTGAATTTCCATTGTAAATTTATAATGGGATTTCCACATAGAATTTTCACTAGTCTATTGATTTAAAATTACAATTTCAATTTCATATAGAAATTTTCTAGTTGGAATTTATAGCAGGAGTTTCCTATTTTCACTTCATTTCTATATGTTGTCATTCAAATAGATGATTATAATTTATTAGGGATACTATTTTTTATGATAGAAGAATATTATATATAAACTACTGACCATTATTGGTCTTCGATGACTGGGTTGTGGAAAATATTTCATGATATTAGGCTAATGAATACTAAGAATCACATAAAATTTCTTCAAAGGATTCAATTTTGGAAATTGTTTAATGTTTTTCTAGATAACATAGTTCCATTTGATGATTGTAAAAAATGATGGCTCTATATAATTTTTACTATATAGGTAAAACAGTGATTTAAATTTTTTTGAAATATCAGGAAGGATGACGATGTTAATAGCTACTAACATATGTCATATATTTGGCATTTATAATGGTGACATACCTTTGTCAGGTTCCTATACATTACATCCAAATATTTCAACACTATTGAGGAGGATATTTTCCCATGTTGGGTAGCTATTATCACATAGTTTGTTACAAAGATCCATTATTTAAATTGTTGAAGGTAGTGAAGAGCAAGATTTGTTTTATGTGGCATGTCTTCTTTTCCTTTTTTATGCATGACATCATTTTCCCCATATCCAGTTCTTATTTGGGTTGGAATTTCATCACATATTTTTAAGAAATATCAAAAGTGAAGATCTATTCTTAGGTTGCTGGTATTCATGACCAAATGATTATATCGGTGAAAAAATTACACCACTCCTTTAAAAGTTGTATGTTCTGTTGATAGTTTATTGGAAATGTATTAAACTTTATTTAACTATGTTTATTTTTTCTAAGTTAGTTGATCTATTACTAACAATATTAAATGTTATATTATTAGTGATCTGATAATTATAGGAATGTTCCACCAAAAATAGAAGGTGCACCATTATTTTTAGGTGGATTTTGTAAGATGTTGATGTTTCTCTACAAGAAAATACTAATGTACTTTTATTATATTATGTTTTTGAAGAGTCCTTTATTTTCAAATTAATTTCTAATGTATAAAATTATGTTTCCACTATTCCATGTTGACTCTAATAAGGCCAAGTAATAGCTACAAGATGCAATCACATTCTTATGAAGTTGAAAAACATTTTTAGCGGGTTGTTGATGAAATAAAACCTCCATTTGGTATCAAAGGAAATGTGACAGTAGTTTGAAATGAGGAGACAATGGACTGAAATATGGAGAATATAAAAATTAATAAAAATTTCAAGATACTAGAGGCTCAATTAAAATTTAATATTAGAAGCATTATGATTTTGAGAGAAATATAGATGATTAATGAGAAGGAAGAGATGAAAATAGTTTTTGGTGAGGAGAAAGGAAGTGTTTTAGAGGACATTGGGATTAAATTAATTCAAAAGGAAAAAAATAAAACTTCACCCACTTCTATAGAGGGTATTAAAAATTAAATTCATGGATATGAAATGAGGAAACTAGTAATAAAAAGTTAAGTGAGTGAGAATAATATGTCAATGAAGAATTAAGTAGGGAAGAACCAAAAGGTTTTGAGTAGACCACTACAGTTACTTATACCTCAAAGAAACAAACATCATTTATTAGAGGTGTAAAGAGTAGGGAGAGGAAACCAAAGCATTAATATCCTTATATATATCTGGATGTGACTACAAATAATATACCTACAATTCCCAAAAATATATCCTAGTTAATTCTTATGTGGGTGAAATAATAGACTATAGTGATGAGACATGATACAAGGTTGATGAAAATTCTACTTGATACTGATGGGAGAGTAAATGTTACTAAATTTAAGTATTCATAGTTTCTTTTAATATATTTTACTTTTTAAATAAAATAAAAACGATCTTCCATGATAATGGCTGTGTAGAATGATAATATACAGAAAAATCATATCAGATCAACATGAATAACATTATTGATTTGTTAAACAATAGGTGGACACCAAGTATGGTATATGTTATATCAATTTACTTATCTATCACAATTGTTTCATCTTTTATTAAGTTCTATTTTTAGAAAAAGGTCATAAATTCATACACAATGATAATTGAAGAAAGATTTCAGCTATATAGTATAGATGGCATTGTCAAAATAGAAATCTTTTCCTTTATTACCATCACCTTTATAGTAAGAATAAATTTCGTTTATTATATAATGAATAACCATATTTTTCTATGATTTATGTTAATTTAGTGCATGTTTAATGTTAAAGATGAAAAGATTATTATATTTTCATTTTAATTAGAATATAGAGAAATATGTATTTAACAAATGAGAAACTGAAGGAATGATTGTTGAATTGGGAAGAAGTTATCAGTATGAGGATCTCCATGTTTCTATTCTTCCCAGTAAACTCATAAAATATTTATTGGAAATTATTAGTGATGGATATGAAAATGGGTTTTTAGATATTATAACTATATTCAAACTATTCTAGGAACAAGAGCTAGCGACCCAATTATTAACAATGTGGTCAGCGTGGTAAGAAGTTACACATTGTAAAAAAAATCAATACATTGAAATATGGAATTCTCATTGATTTTTTACAAAAAACATATTTGAAAGAAGTGTTCATACAAAATATTATAGAAAATGTGAAGCAACGTAAATAGTATATGATAATTTAAAATACACCGTAGTAGAAAGAGGACACTTTGTATTGTGGTGTCATTATTTTTTATGTAATGGAAAGTTTGGAAATAGGAGTTGTAGTTCCAGATCATTTGACTGAAAAGGATGTTAGTGATCAGTGATTGTATATGGTTCATTATTTCCTAAATGATCCTGGAAGTACAACATTAGAGATGTATGCTGAGAGAAGGAATTATTTGGTTTCTATAAGAAACTTTTAAGATAGTTAAATCAATACTTCACTGAAATAGAAATTTAGATGTCACTTAACAAACTTAAATAATATGATTTTTTGGGATGATTTGGGTGGGTGGGATATTGGGGGTCATAAATAGTATTTTTTTTGATCTGGATGAACATATAGATGTAATATGTGATTATATTATAGTTGTAAGATAATAATTTGACATTTTAATCTCTAGTGTTAGTTTTTTTAATCAATTAGAAACTTCCAATGCATAGAAATTTCCACTGGGAATTTCCATAAAAAATTATAGTGGAAACTCCCACTATAAAATCTGAGTGGAAATTTCCACTTTGATTTAGATCATCTGGGTGAGTGGTAGATAGTGGGATGGAAATTGTTATTTTTTGATCTGGATGAACATTTTGATAAATCTTATATTGATGTAATATATGACTATATGATAAATATTAGATTATAATTTGAATTTGTAGTCTCCACAATTAGTTCTTGGAATCAATTGGAAACTTCCAATGCATATAAATTCCCACTGAAAATTCCCATTCAAAATTTATAGTGGAAAATTCCCCTCTAAACTCAAAGTGGGAATTTCAACTTTTCTTCTGTGAAAATTTCCAATGGAAATTTCTACCACTACAACGTGGCATTGAAAAATGGAAGTGGAAAGTTGTACTACCAAATAATTGAAAATTACCATGCCAATGGGAAGTTTCTTATGGTTGGATCAAATTGAAAATTTCTAGTTAAAATTCGGAGGAAATAAATTGGAATTTCTCATACTTTCAACGAATGGAAATGTAGGGTAATTTCTAAAAATTTCATTTAGGTTAACATTATAAAATTAATCATAAAGGAACCAATTGTTGCAAAAATCCACTGAATACACCCACATCATTATTTATAAAAACTAATTTTCATAAATAGTTGGATATGGTGTTGACATATCTAGTTGAAGCCATAGATAAACTAAATTCTAAAATGTTTACATTAACATGTTAGTCTTGAAACTTATGTTTTGATTCTAATTTGTAGTGCATAATTTCGAAATTTATTTGTTAGAGTAACCACTTCCAAAAATTTTACCAACAATTTTATATAAAATATTGTGTTCATTTCTTCTAGGAGGTTACCTTTTTGAATAAAATAGATGATTTTAAAGAAAATTATGGTTAATTTTGGTGAATCCATGAAACGAGTCTTTTGTTTCTGAATTTTCCACTCCACATTCATGAAAATTGTTCTTCACTTCCTTCTAATTCCAACAAGAATTTTATATTAATAACTAAAAATATAAAGAATAGAAATTTTTCATAAAATTACTTCATGAATACTTCAAAGATTATAATATATGAAGTCCTATGAAGTGTGTTTGAATCTGTAGTTTTTCATCCTATGGTGCAATAATTACCTAAATTTAGATCTATGAAAGGATCGTTATGGTAGCAAGAATTCAATAGTTATTTTTCACTTCACCACAAAACATTATTACAATATTTATCCATGATATCAAAAAATATAGTAGTTCATTAATATAAGAATAAAATAATAGTTGCATGTAGGTTTTGGGGTCTCTTTATTTGTGATATTATGCTTTCTATTTATATGTTTTCTTTCCTGCTCTAGATAAATTTTGAACCTATCCCCACCTTTACTTTTATATTTATTCTTGAAGGATATTTTAGATTTTTTTGACATTCCATGTTAGATTATTCTTGAATTTGTTTTGAGGGTAAAATATTTCTAGATTCCTGTAATTCCCTAGTACAATTTTTCAGATTTTAAATCCAAATCATATATCCTTGTTGAAACTCATTGGATTCCATCATAATCTTTGTTTTCATTCATGCCAACTATTGGTAACATTTATATTTTCTTTATACCAAATCCTTTTTCAAAATTATTAACTTCCATATCTTCCATGTGGATGTAATGAGCATTTATTATCCATCTCTTATAGATATATAACTCTGTAAAGCACAGAACATCCAACCTATCTAATATTTTAAGTTCATGACAACAAAAAATACCCATAAATCACAAATTTAATGTTGGAACAACCAATTATCATAGGTTAATCTTGGTACACTACAACTAAAAAATCATTTGAGGAATATTTTATTAAAAAAACAAACCTTTTTGGGGAAACTATTTTGTTAGAATAATTAAGGAAACATGCACCATATAGTTGGTGTTAATGCTAAAAAAGATTGAATATTTTGTGTGTGTACAAATGAATGTCTTAAACCATGATCGAATAATATAGAAAATGATTTCATGGGATATTTTACATTCCATCAAATTCAGAATTCATTTACCAATATTGATTCTTCTCCAACACATGCTCAAACTATTGGAAGCATTCTTGGACACTGATATTACGATTCAAGTAATCCTTTAATACACCATTGAATCTATCACTCCACTGTGTGCTTTAAATGTTTAATGTCAACACAGTCTTTATAAAACAATGATACCATTTCCCCTTACTTTGTACATATCTTCTAACTATATCAAATTTGTATTATTGTAATCTTATTGGGTTTGTTTCCATAAAGCCTCAAATTTTGAACTATCTTCAACCCCATACATGAATCTTTTGAAATTTTCCAACAATGCCGACTCATATTTCATTAATGATCCTAAGTGTTTAATTCCATTTTTTATTAATTTACAAGTTCATAGGCCATGTCTTGTTTTGGGTAGGGTTAAATAAATGTATTTAAACATAGTTTTATCTTGATCCATGAAATTTTCTTAGTATTCTTCGCACCATGAAAATTAAGAAATCTACTAAAAAACCAACTAAATGAGTTTTTTGTATCATCATATAACAATACTGCATCGAAAAATGAAATATCTTTATGATGTTTTATGCTTATAAACACTTCCAAATTCCTACACTTTTTTTTTGTGTTGAAGGTAGTGTTAGACATGAAGAAATATCCAAAATTCTAATAATTCTTCTTTATTTTGGGATAAACCCTAAAAAAGTTTCTAATTTGACCACACATGTCATGTTGTATCGATTATAATAATGATGTGAAATCCCTTGATTTCTTCTATAGGTATTGTAATATACCACCAACATCACTTAGATTCTACTCCCCTTGTCTTTTGGACAACAAAAAATTATGTTGGTATACTCCTATATATTCAAGACTCTTAAGCCCACCTAAAATGGCTGTTACAAGTAAAAATGAATCACCAGGATTAAGACCAGATTTATCATTTATATCCAAATTGAAACCTTGTGCATCACTAATGCATCATTTTAAACTCATCAAATTCATGGTATCAAGAGAATGTAAATTGCGATTATGCTCCTCAATAAGTTTCCTAAACTTATACTACTTATTAGAAATGTAGACAACTCCCATTTTTGTTATGAAATTAGTCCTTGTTTTGGTATATGGATTTTTGACATCAAGATCACATTTTTTAGAAAACATCCTTCTTTTCTACATGTATACAATGTTGATGTTACTAAGATTTTATCCTTTTTATGTCTATTAAAATATTTATTCCATACATTGAAATAAACAATGACTCTTTAAGAAAAATAAAATTAATATGTTTCAGATTCTGATTTAAAAACCATCCCAATGCTTGGACTTTATGTAGTTATTTGTTTATAAATTCTATCAGATGGGGTTCTTTCTTCTGATTTTGGAACTTCATCTCTATCGATGAAAATTTCTTCATTGTAATTTTATTTTTTAATATCAATACTGTTATTATCCATATCTAATAGGAATATGAATACTACAAAATATTCGAATCTATTGAATTTATGAGTTCTTGATTTCATAAAGTGACCAGATTAAGCTTGATCACATTAATTTTGTCCTTTATAATTTATGTGCACAAATTTTTAGACCACATTTGTTTATAAATTCTATTTGATGGGGTATTATTTTTTAATAAATTGGAAATTCCCATTGGAGATTTCCACTTCATTTTAGTTTTAAATTCTAACAACAAAATACAAGATAAAATTTCCATTTTAAATCAATTAAAAATCACAAATCATATATTTTGATTCTTTTGAAAATATCAAGTAGTAAATCCATCTATGAATTAATAGTATGAATATCCTGTAGTTATATAATCTAGGAATTCCTTAAAGAAATTCATAGTGGAAATTTTTAATGGAAATTACCAGTGGAAATATCTACAAGACCTTTTTGGAATTAATTGGAAATGTACAGAGCATGTAAATTCTCATTGGGAATTCACATTGGGAATATCTAGTGGAAACTCCACATGAAATATCCAAGTGGAAAATTTTAATTCGATTTAGTTTTAAAGTTTAATAGAGAAATATGAGATGAAATTTCACTTTAAAGCAATTTGAAATCATAAATCACCTCTTCTAAAATAATTAAAAATTTCAAATGAGAATTCCAATATGAATTCACAATGTAAATTTATATTAGAAATATCATCTTGTAATTCTTTTTGGGAATTCACTATGGAAAATACTTGGGGAAATTACCAGTGGAAATTATCGATGGGAATTTATAGTGGAAATCTATAGTGGAATTTATAATATAAATTACCTTTAGGTTTAGATTATAAAATTAATTATAAATGAATCAAATTTTGAAAACTTTCTTGGAAAGTGCCCCTAAAAAGGCCCATTGAAAATATTGTACAATATGTAATTTGTCAATGAAATGTATGAGTATATTATTAGAAGGTTTAAGATCTAAAAATTGAATGAAAAAAAAATACAAACTAAGCTTATCTATCCATTCATATATCCAATGAGGAAATATTATGTAGAAAACAAGTATGTTGGTGCCAATTTCATTTCTCCATGAATTGTGAACCTCATTGCACCGGTATCTCTGCCCCCATTCCTGATGTAGAAAATATTTCACCGCTCATTTGGAGGGAAAGAAATTTATCCCACCTTTTTTTTATTTTTGATGGCCATATTAATATTTATTCATAAATTTTTTAATAATTAAGATACAATGAGCATAAATGGAATTCATCCAACAACCAACCTGAGGGTCAGGTTGAGAGCTAAACATGAGATGATAATAATCCATAATTAATAATATAACTTATTTAATATAATATAATAATTAATTAATATTTATTATAATATAATAAATAACAGTTATTATAATATAATTATCCTGATTGATAGAGGAGGGGTTTTAGCTCCATATCACTTGGTGATAATGGATATTCAAAGGTGGAGATTAGATTGATTTCAAAAATGATGATCAGAGGTATTTTATTGATATTGTGTCTACGATTGGAAAATATGGAGAGTTTCAAGGGTTTTTCATTAAATATGTTATGCATTATCTTACTTCATTTCGGGATACATGTATAATTTAGGTTATCAAAAAGGGTTTTATGGCTCATATTATGGCTAATTCAGAGGTGGTCATAGAGAGACGTGATATGGGTAAGAACTAACTTAATGCAAGACTCATTATTCCTAAATAAGAGAATCCATGTAATCAAGTGGATCAATTTTAAAGGGTTTTGAAAATTTGGGGGGTTTTAATATTAGAAGTGTGTTTTAATTGGAAGTGGTTTTTTTCCAATGGTTATTTCCCTCAAATAATCTAAAGTATAGAATGTGAATATTTGGTTCATTGTTTTCGAAGCCTGGTTCCCTTTGAGTGCATGAATAGAGTCTTTAATTTAATATATAGAACACTATGAATTTTTTTCATAGTTATTGGTTAAGATTCATGTTCCCTACTGTATATTATGGCATCTGAAGATACTTCATGATATTGTTGTTGAAATAAGAGTTCCAATTTGACTCAATAAGGAGACAGAGAAAGGTAGGAAAAGGAATTTAGAAAGGATGTTGATCGAGGTGGATCAAATAATTTTCCATATTGATAAGGTTATTCTATCTACTCCCACTTATGGAATTAAGCTTCATGTGGAATATGAAAATATTCTTCATTTTTTTAAAGTTTTTGATATTGTTGGGAATCTGAAATATGACTGTTGTAGGAGTTTTATTTATAATTTTTTTGGTCTACATTGTCATATAGATATGTAATTTTAGGGAAAGGATAAGAATAATCACTTAGTGGATGGAAATTCTAATTAAGTAAAGGATATTGTTGGACTAGTTCAAAGGGGACACAGGAAGACTAAACTTGCTTCTATAGACGCATGTTGTTTACCAGATGTTGGGGCTTTACATGGTTCTGAGAAGATGTTGTATAATGGGATTGATTTTGTTCTTTAGGTTATTGGTAGTACCAATTTTAAAACTAAGAAGGACCAAGTTTTCACATGTCATGTGATTTATCATAGGGATATAGCAAGAGTAGGGCCTCTATATTTGGTTAATATTATTGGGGATAACCCTGTGAATGAGATGGAAACTCCAAATGTTGGTACTTATTTATGTGATATTATTTCTATAGGTTTAGGGGATAAACCATGTGATGTTGAAGTTGCGCTACTGGAAATTGAGTTATTTATGATGGGGTCCCATCGTAAATGCCCTATTTTAGAAAATGGCACCGCAAAAACTATTTTTTGTGATGATCCATCACAAAAAATACATATCATGATGAGAAATTTTCTTGTCACAAATAGTTTCTCTGAGTTTTTAAAAAACCCTACTATGACGGGCTCATTGTAAATACAATTTGTGATGGTCCCATTGCAAATTAATTTTAAAAAAATAAAATAAAAATTAATATTAATAAAAATTAATAAAATAATACTAATAATATTAATAAAATAATATTAATAAAATAATATAAAATAATAATAATAATAATAATAATAATAATAATAATTATTATATAAATAATAATAATATAATAATATAATAATATAAATAATATTAATAGAATAATAATAATATTATTAATATTAATAAAAATTAATAATAATAATAATAAAACAATAAAAGATTATAAAATAATAAAAACCTCAATATTTGAAAAAATATAAAAATAAAAATAAAAAATATAATAAATAATAATAATAAAATGAATAAATATATAATAAAATAATAAAAAATTAAATAAATAATAAAAAACACAGTATTTTCAAAAATATAAAAAACGAACTATATAGAAATGTAAATATATAATATTACAAAAAAATTACATTAAAATATTTTATCATAAAAATTAAATACATCCCTGAGGGGGAGGGTCTTCTGGAGGAGCTGAAAGAGATGGTGGAGGAAACTTCATCTCTAAACCATGAGTTAGACGTCACATGTATACTCTATCGTCTACTTGTGCTGCTGCTACTGCCATCGACACATCCCCTCCTCCTCCTACTGCTACTGTCGATGGAGCTCTTCCTACTCCCTATGCATACTCTTTATAAACTCACCCTAAGCTTGCAACTGCTCCTAATACTATGCAGTAGATGATGATGACTCTCCATGAGCTTCTCTCGAACTGCACGCCGACATCACAATAGTACCATAATAACTCCCAGGTGTCAATTGAGAGTCGATACCAACAACTCAACCTTTCTCAAAGGCATACTGGGTCATCTATATCCATGCTGCCTCATCCAATCCTGCTACACTGGTCTGATCCTCAGTCTCATTCTGACTCTCAGTCTGTGCCTGAGACGTCATGACCTCATATGACTCCTTCAATTGCAATTAAAAATTAAAATAATTGAAATATTATTTGTAGTCAATTTTAAAACTCAAAAAAAATTATATTGACCATAACATGATGTTGGCGATCAACTCTAATCTCTCCAATGATATGATTACTGCACATACTCCTATAAATATTGAACTCTATAATATCAGGATGTTCGACCACCTATATAAATATAAAATAAACATTTTACATTTAAAGTTATATAAATTAATTTTAAAAGGTATTTACCATATGTTCCTTATGCGTACTGAATATACAACCACCCATTCGATGTGTCACCTCCTATCTACCCTGGTTTTGTTGACCTACTAATGATTTCCTCTGAAAATGACCACTCATCCAGTGTGAACATAATCCATCCCAAACCTAAGATGAAATGTAATCAGGTCAGTGGGCACAACAAGACACATACAACTCTATGCATCCTTATTTCCTCATTGTTATCCTCCTAAAATTGTGCAAAAATGAAAGCAATGATTGTGTATACGACCCCCACGCCTTCCAGATAGAGTTACACATGATCTCGTCGAAGAGATACCATAAAACCTACAAACAATTAATAAAATCAAGTAATTAAGGAAATACATTTCAAAGTAAATATTATTTAGTTATGTACCATCAAATGATCAAACATGGGCTTCTAAACATCTATGGTAATCTGATACCGTGCAACTCATGCTCCAGAAAAATAATTTCACAATATAGCACTCCCCTATCCAATAGCTATATGCAAAAATCTGTGAAAAAAAGAACAAACAATCAAACAATTAGTATATAAATAAATTAGTGATAATTAATGAAAAATAAATAAAATACACAAGTAAACATACCTATTCATTCATGGATCGAATCCAAGACATGGATGTTGCTCATGTATAGGGTTAGGAATCATCAATCTCGCTAGACCACATCCCCTCCAAGTCCTCCCTACACCGCTAGCAGTTTGAGGGCCAGATGATCCAACATCCTGCTCATCACTAGGAAGGTCAACACCCACCATCTCACAAAATAGATCGAAGTCCATCTGAAACACTAAATGATTTTTTTAGCAAATAGTTGAAAACAACTATTTTATATAGATATATTTTATATATGATCATAACCAGCATTTAACTATGTCAATCTTCAGCTCCATCCTCATCTTTGTATATAATGGTGTGAATATCTTCATATTTGATAAAACAAATTTTATAGAATATTTTATTGATATTAAATGATAAAATTTCCTCAAATTGTGTTAAATATGTTTATTTATAAAATATTTGGGATTCAATCATTCATTTGTAAATTTGATTGAAATTCTAGTTTAACCCTTTATAGTAAACTATAGTATTTAGAAGATAAATACTTTAATATTTATTATTTGAACATGAAATTTTTTTAATGTGTTCCTTACTTAATGGGATAAAACTTTATTTGAGGAAATTTGAGCTAAATTGTGCATTTGGTTAGACTAAATAGACCATGAATTCAAAGGTGGGCTGGGCCCGCTAGATTGAACATTGGTTATGTATTTGGACCATAACTTCTTACAAAAAACTTATACTGGGCCCAAATTTTTATAGGAGCTCTCTTGACCAATTTTTCACAAATAAGTATTCTATAATAATAGCTGGTTCATGCGTTTTTGAGGTTAAATGGGTGGTAAAAATTGACTTAAAATATTTGGCCTAGATTCCCCATTCACACTGGAAACCTCTTTAAACTGAGCCTCCCCTCCACTCTATAAATTAGTGTTTTTCTCATTTTTATGGGTTGGGGGCATGACTTAGAGGATTGGGAGTAGAGGTGAAGTGGTTCTTTTCTATTTAAATTAACCATTGGAGGAGGGAAGCTTTCAAGCTTGGATCTCCTCCAAAATGCTCTTCTCTTTCTCTTCTTTGTTGTAATGTTTTTGTTCTTTCAATAAACTTCTTATTTTATCTTAAATTTATTTTATTTTGATCAATTTTATTCTTATTTTATCTTCCTCTTTGGACCGGAATTCTCGAGTAGAAGCGTGATTGGGTTATACCCATTATAAACCGTTGAAAATTCAATTCGCTTCTACGATGATTGCACCACCCATAGAAGAGTAGTATTTTTAGAAATCGATCTATCTCTTACCTTATTGATTAATTTATTTTGAATAAATGAGCTAATTTAATTCACTTAATATGATCTATTAATTGAGTTTTCAAGATAAATGAAACTAAGCAAGTAATTTAACAATTGATACAAAAACATGTGAGGTCGAAGTTTGTGTAAATTGTGAGAGTGTGATCTTAATCAGTAATACAAAACAAAACAAGATAAAATTGTAGAGTTAAAATATAATTCATAAACTCAATTAATAATAATTTATAGAGTGGATATGTGCTATAATTAACCATTTACTATAATCTAACCTAAAAACATCAATTAAAGTAGGGTACTACGATTTCATGTTCCGTAGCTAGCCTAGGGTTTAAGTAATTTAATATTTGTGGTTAAGTTAACTCCCATAGGGTTTGAGGGTTAAAAAATTAGGGGATTATAACTAAGTGGATGTTAATTTAAATGATAATGATAAATAATTGAGTGAATAGGTAGATTTCTATCTATTACTCCTTTTAAAATATTTTCTAAAAAACATCTTCTTGTTGTGTCTTTTTAATCAGACTTCATTTCAAAAAAAAATTATACAATCTTCTTCCAGTAAACTTCTTCTAGTTTTATGAACAGTAAAAAACTCCCCAAATTCTTTCAATTAGTGTTATTAATCCATTTTTTTTCAAAATACCTTTAATATGTTGTTAAATTTACATCCTCCTTGGAGAGATGACCTTGGTTAGCTACTCTACTGCACCTAAGTACCCAAAAACCACTAATCATTTGTGGATGCCCACAACAACGCCTTTAAAATTGGAACTGTTACCAGGGAGGAAACTAATTATTTAAACTATTTAGAGGTAAATATTTTATTTTAAATTTTATTATCTTCTTCTCTTCTTTCTTACTTCTATACCCAATCTGATTTTTCTTCTTCTTCTTTTATTTTCTTCTTCTTATTTTTGGACCATCAACTCAAACTTCTCATTTTTATTTTACTACGGTCTAATTTCCTTCTTTTATTTTTTATTTGATTTATGAATCGAACTAATCTCGAAGATATCTTAGATCTTGATCCTGATATTGAACATAACCTTTGGGCTCTAATCCGACATTCTTAGTCTATGGGAAGTTTCAACATTCAATCATTTGGAGAATTCCTCCACTACAAGAACATGAAAATTAGAAAAACTTCTAAGTCCAACTTAAAATAAGAACAAATGGATGAAACAATAATAATGAACTCAATAAAACCATTCAAGAGTTGGCTGTACCTAATATTAATTATCAACTAAATTGCATTGCATACCCAAATCATGAATCGGACTTTGAACTGAAATTTGGATTAATTTACCTTCTTCCAAAATTTCATGGCTTATCTGGTGAGGACCCAAAAAAACACCTTAAATAATTTAATATGGTTTGCTCAACCTTAAAACCCAGAAATGTTTCTAAATATCAAATAAATCTAAGAACATTTCCATTATCACTTGATGGAGCTACAAAATATTGGATGTATTATTTACAACCTAAATATGTAACTTGTTGGAATGATTTGAAACATCTTTTCTTGTATAGATTTTTTCCAGCATCAAGGATCACTTACATTTGTAAGTATATATCTGAGATAAATCAATCCCAATGGGATTCAATGTATGAGTACTGGGAGCTATTCAAGAAGTTGCGTGCAAGATGACCACATCACCAAATTAGTGAGAAACTCCTCATCCAATACTTATTTTAAGGATTCACACCTATGGAGAGAAGCATGGTGGATGCTGCAGTTAGAGGAGATTTGGTGGAGAAGACACCGGTAGTTGCACATGCATTTATCGACAAGATGGAACAATAATCTCATAAATTTGGAAATCGAGGTACACCACATGTTCAAGGAGTGCATCAGGTAAGTCCTTATTATCTTGAAATTCATTTGATTGATATGAAGTTAGAATAATTGACAACTATAGTGAGACAAATCGATTTGGATCAAAATACATCCCAACCCCCTCTTTCAAGGCCTTGTGGTATTTTCACTGAGACAAGCCACCCAACTGACTGTTGCCCATAACTACAAGAGACAGAGGATTATGCAATAGTATTTCTAGGGAGACCATATCAGCAACAACAATAGACATATCCCCAAAAGAAGTTTGATTCATTTTCTCCAACATACAACCAAGGGTGGAAGGATCAATCAGACATGAGGTATGGCTCTGGACAACAACAAAGGCCCCTTTTCAACAAAACTTACAGCAGCCTCCACCTTACCAATAGGGTTTCCAACAACCCCAAAGGTGATTTGAAGCTCAAGCTTCAATAAGTAAACAAAAAGGGAATCTCCCACCCAAGGTAGATTCTATTATTGATGATCTTTTGAAACAAAATTTTCCTAATCAACAGAATGAGATGAAGAGTCAAGGTTCAGAGTTGAGAGAGTTGAAGACACAAATGAGCCAGATTTCCACTGCCCTCCATGAATTGGTAAGTAAGAGCTTCTAAAATCTTCCTTCCCAACCTACTTCAAATCCCAAGGGTAATATCAGTGCCATCACATTGAGAAGTGGGAAGAAAATAACTGATACATGTACACCCATAATTCCACCGGGATTCACCTCAACTTCGGAGAAGACCCATTCAAAACTAGCTAATGAGAAACCCAAGTAGAAAGATAAAGGTAAGAAAAAGATTAATTATGTTCCTCTTAAACCCCTTACCTTTCCAAATAGGATTGTACAAACCAAAAATATGGCTGAAGAGGTGATGCAAAATGAAGTTTTGGATATATTCAAGCATGTGGAGATCAAAATCCCTCTACTTGAAGCCATCAATAAAATACCAAGGTATGAAAAATTCTTATAATAACTTTGTACCAATCGAAGGGGGATCAAGGGAAATGAGAGGATTAATCTTGTAAGGAATTTTTCAGCACTTATTACACCAACTCTAGCAATCCCAACAAAGTGCAAGGATCCCGGGACATTCACTCTACCATGAACCATATGAGAGTTACACTTTTATGATGCTATTTGTGATTTAGGAGCTTATATAAATGTGATGCCTCACTCTGTATTCTCTTATTTATATGTTGGTGAGTTGAAGCCGATGAGAGTAGTGATGTAGTTGGAAAATAGTGCTACAACATTTCCAGCTGGAGTCCTTGAGGATGTACTTGTTTGGGTAAGAGACATGTTCTTTACAGCAGATTTCTATGATCTTAACATGGAGGATGATCAGGTAAGCTATCATGATCCCATTATCTTAGGCATAAACTTCCTCACAACTACAAAAACTATCATAAATGTCAATGAGGGTACACTTTCCATGGAGTTTAGATATGAAGTTGTAATATTTAATGTTATGGACTCCATGAAGTACCCCTCAGAGGACCATTATACTTTTGTTATCTCCCATTTTGAACCACAAAATAAAAACCCCATGGAATTTGATTATCCTATGCTTAGGGAGATCTTGATTATTGGTTCTAGTTTGATGTCTAAGAGAACTTCCACACCCATTTATAATGAAAAATACTCTATTAGATTTGATTTTGAAATGGATTCACATTCTTATTTTTATCATTTAAACTCTGATTATGACATGGATATTGAGTATGATGATGGGTTTGATGATTTATTCTCTGGTTTTGATGATGTACATTCTGATATTGATGTTCATTGTGCACATATTTTAGTTCCTTCAATTTCTCCATCCATACATCACCCCTACATTGGAACTCAAGACATTACCACCAAATCTAAAATACTCATACTTGTTTAGTGGTGAGAAATTACCTGTTATAATTTCTAACAATATCCCTTTTGAACATAAAGAAAAACATTTGAAACTTTTGAGGGAGAACATCAAGGAAATCAGGTAGACCTTGGATGACATATCAGGTATTAGAACAACTATTTGAATTTATAGGATTCTTTTGGAGTAAGGGGTTAAAATAGTTAGGAAACCAAAAGGGATACTCAATCCAACACTTTTGGAGGTTGTTAAAAGAGAAGTTGAAAATTTTCTCGATGTAGGTATAATCTATCCCATTTTAGATTCCCAGTGGGTGGGTCCTATTCAGGTTGTGCCTAAGAAAAGTGGTGTTACTATTTTTAAAAATGAGAAATATGAGTTAGTTCTAATGAGGGTGAAAAATAGTTGGCGTGTGTGTATTGATTATAGAAAACTAAATCAATCTACTCGAAAGGACCATTCCCCCTCCCATTTATTGATCAAATGGTTGAGAGACTAGCTGGGAAAACACACTATTGTTTCTTGGATAGATTTTCTGGATATTTTTAGGTTTCTATTGCTCTAGAGGATTAGGAGAAGACAACATTCACTTGTCTATTTGGTACATTTTACTACCAAAGTATACCATTTGGACTTTGCAATGCCCCAGGTACCTTCCAGAGATGCATGGTGAGTATTTTTTCTAATTTTATTGAGATCTTCATGAAGGTATTCATGGATTATTTTACAGTCTATGGGTCTTCATTGGTTGATTTTATCTCTCGTTTGGGAAAGGTGTTGAATAATTTTATTGAGAATAATCTAGTCTTGAACTTTTAAAAGTGTCATTTTATGGTAGAGCATGGCATTGTCTTAGGGAATATGGTGTCAAAACATGGGATAGAGGTTGATAGATCTAAGGTAGATATTATTTCATACCTACCCTAGCCTTTATGCGTGTGTGATGTTAGATCTTTTCAAGGTCATTCATTATTTTATAGGCACTTCATCAAAGATTTTAGTAATATTTCTCTTACTATGTCCCAATTACTTCAAAAGAATTTTGATTTTATGTTTGATGATTCTTGTAGGACGTCCTTTGATGATATAAAGAAGTGTTTGACCACTCCACCAATCATAAAACCCCTATGGCGAGAGCTTCCTTTTGAGTTTATATGTAATGCCTCCAACTTTGCAGTCAGAGCTGTATTATCTCAGAGAGTGGAGGGATATTCACATGTGATTGAATATGAATCAAGGACATTGGATTAGGCCCAATCAAACTAAAAAACCATAAAAACGAGTTTCTTTCTGTTATATTTTATTTATATAAATTCTGTTCATATTTATTGGGCTCTAAAGTAGTTGTTTTTTTGACCATGCAGATCTGAGGCATTTATTGAAGAAGCCAGATGTAAAGCCTAGGATAATCTGATGGATGCTCATTCTTCAGGAATTTGACATCGAGATAAAGGACAAGAAGGGGTTGAAAAACCTAGTGGCAGACCACATGAGTAGGCTTACTCACACACTAGAGGATGACACCTTGGACTAGGTACCACTTCGGGGCACTTTCCCTGATGAGCATATTTATTCCATCTCAAGTACACATCCTTGGAATGCTGATTTAGTGAACTACCTTGTTTCATATGAAATTACTTCAAATTTAAAGAAACATGAAGTCCAAAAGATAAATAATGATTCTATATTTTATGTGTGGAACCATCTCTACTTATGGCACATGCGTAGTGACCAAGTTATTAGGAGGTGTGTTCCTGATCCTGAGTTTGATTTTGTTCTACAATTCTGTCATACACTTTCTTGGGGTGGACACTTTGGATCCCAACAGATAGATAGGAAAGTCTTAGACTCCATATTATATTGGCCTAGCTTATTCCATGATGCCCATGTGTTTTGTAAGTCATGCTCCCATTTCCAACACACAGGGAACATTTCTAGGAGACATGAGATGCCCCAACAACCCATACTATTCTGTGAGATTTTTGATGTATGGGGAATCAATTTTATGGGTCCTTTTCCTAGTTTATTTATTTATTTTTGTATATTTTGGTTTCTGTTGATTATGTGAGAAAATGTGTAGAGGCTAAGGCCACTGGGACTGATGATTCTCATGTTGTTGTGTACTTTGTCAAAGCACAATTTTTTGCAGGTTTGGAGTACCAAAGGCCATCATCAGTGACCAAGGGACACAATTTTGCAATAGGAATTTGGATTCCCTCCTTATGAATTATGGGATGACACACAAAACATCAACACCATACCACCCTCAAAAAAATGGCAAGGATGAGGTTTCAAATAGGGAGTTGAAACAAAATTTGGAGAAAACTGTGTAGCCGAATATGAAAGATTAGAGCAAGCACTTGGATGATGTGCTTTGGGATTATCGGAAAATATACAAGACACCCATTGGTATACCCCCATTTCATATTGTTTTTGGGAAATCATGTCATCTCCCCATGAAAGTTGAGCATCAAGCTTATTAGGCTATAAAGAAATGCAATATGGATTTAGAACAAGCTGAAATCCAAAAGAAGTTGAAAATTCAAGATCTTGTGGATATTCGATTGTCTTCATATGAGCACTCAAGGCTCTATAAGTAAAGATCAAAAGAATATCATGATATAATGATCCAACAAAGGGAGTTTCATGTTGGATATAAAGTTCTTCTCTATAGTTCATGTCTGAAGCTGATGCCTGGTAAGTTGTGTTACAGATGGTTAGGTCCTTATGTGTGACTAATGTTTTTTCTTATGGTGCAGTGGATATCACACAATAGGAAACAGTAAATAGATTTACAGTCAGTGGGGAATTTTTGAAGAAATACATTGAGGGACTTCCTACTGATGCAGTGGATTTCATCACACTGCATGACCCCATCATCACTGGAGCATATCAGGCTATTTCTAACCCTTTCACTTATTTAATATTTTTCCTATTTAAAATCATACATTTAATGTGCATATATCATCTCATGGGTTCAAATTGAGGAAAATTCAATATTCTCAATGTGGGAGAGGAAACCTTTAAGTTTAGTAATTTCAATTTTTTTCTTTTTTTTCAATGATTTTTTAAAAAAAATTGTGTTTTTAAAATTTTGTGTGTTTATTTTTCAATTTTTTGCATCTTTTTGAAATTTTTGAGATGTAATTATTCTCATAACCATTTTTAAATTCATATCAATAAGTGAAACAATTTATCCCATGAAACTGAGCTTAAATGAATACTGAAAATAACTTTGTTTCAAGTTCAAATCTTTAGTAATTTCATGAAAAGTACTCTGAATTTTGAATACCATGCCACATCTCACTATCATTATATTTAAAATCACTTTCCAGCGAGGCTTCAAAACCATTATTTTTCATATTATTTACATTTACCTCACTTCTTGAGAGAACCAAACCATGCCTGATTTAAACAGAACTTGATTTATCCCTATCAAAATTTGAGGGTTTGGGGTTCTTATGTTTTAAATGATTGAGGAATTTTTTTGGTATTAAATCTTCTATTTCAAAGAATTATTTTTTATAATAGCCTAACTTGAAAATTTAACCCATGTATCCCTTAGAATTCATGAAAAACCTATTAGGTTAGCCACATTATAGGCCAATTTTCCCAATCCAACCAACTCTTGAAGTGAAATTGCATCATCTAGTTGAAATTAAGTGTGGGGGAAGCTGTCTTGTGTTGTGCTACCACATTTTGTGATACTTTGGGTGGAAAATTAAATTATTAAGAGATGTGTTTTATGTTCAAGAAAATCATTATATTGAAAGATGTTCCTTTTATGGAGATTTCATGATAAGTGAAGCTATGCCTTTCTAGAGCTTCTAATAGAGGAAGAAAGTTGTGCTAATCTGGAGCTTTCAAGAAAATCATGTTTGAGAAGATTGGCATTTTTACTGCTGAAATGTTGAATGGTGTGCACATTCCATTATTTTCCATGATTATGAACATGAATTGATGACATGGGGATTGATGAGGAGACCATATTTAAGTGAAAATTAGATTAATACAATTTTTCTTTAAAAAGAGTCAAGCCCCCCTCATTCAGCCTCTGAATTTTTCACATCTAAATCCTATGAACTGAAATCCATAGAACAACCCTGGAAAGTCCTCATGATAAAAACATGTCCTTGACTCACATATAGTGGAGATGTAGGAATTTATCAAGCCTATAGTGAGCCTTGTATGAGTTTGGATGAGAAAGATGTTGCTGAAAAATTGACATTTGTGTGATAAGAGAAAATTCAAGTGAGGTAAGTGTTTTGTGCAAGGGAGGATAAATGAAGTGGAAATATATTGAATGATATAAATGTAGAACATGAAATAATGATTTTTTATGAGGCATGATAACTTTTTTTCTTGGTTTGGAATTGTTGGATCTCAAGTCTATGTGTTTTAAAATTTGTTTTGATTTGATATTGATGTTTACTTGTTACAATTTTTTGGAATACGTGATATGAGGTTTTACCCAGTTGTGCAAAATGGTAAGTGTGGGGGAGTTGATAAAACACATTTTTATAGAATATTTTATTGATATTAAATGATAAATTTTCCTCAAATTGTGCTAAATATGTTTATTTATAAAATATTTGGGATTAGATCATTCATTTGTAAATTTGATGGAAATTCCAGTTTTACCCTTTATAGTGAACTGTAGTATTTTGAAGATAAATATTTTAATATTTATAATTTAAACTTGAAATTTTGTAACTGTGTTCCTAACATAATGGGATACAACTGTGGTTCAGGACATTGGAGCTAAATCGTGCATTTGTTTAGACTAAATAGACCATGAAGTCAAAGGTGGGATGATCCCACTAGATTGGACATTGGTTAGGTATTTGGTCCAAAACATCTTCATATGAGATTATATTGGGTCCAAATTTTGAGAGGATCTCTACAAACTAATTTTTCACAAATCATTCTTCTAGATGAATAGTTGTTTCATGAATTTTGGAGGTCAAATGGGCGATGAAATTTGGCTTAAAATATTTGGCCGAGATTCCCCATTCACACTTGAAACCTCTTTAAACCTAGCCTCCCCTCCACTCTATAAATTAGTGTTTTTCTCATTTTTATGGGTTGTGGACGTGCCTTAGAGGACTAAAAGTAGAGGTTAAGTGGTTATTTTCCATTTTAATTAACCACTGGAGGAGTGAATCTTTCATACTAGGATATCCTCCAAAATGCTCTTCTCTTTCTCTTCTTTGTTGTAATGTTTTTGTTTTTTCAATAAACTTATTATTTTATATTAAATTTCTTTTATTTTGATCAATTTTATTCTTATTTTATCTTCCTCTTTGGGCTGGAATTCTTGAGTAGAAGCATGTTTGGATTATACCCATTATAAACCATTGCAAATGAAATTCTCTTCTATGATGATTACACCACCCATAGAAGAATAGTATTTTTAGTAATCGATCTATCTCTTACCTTATTGATTCATTTATTTTGAATAAATGTGCTCCTGTAATTAATTTAATATGATCTATTAATTGAGTTTTCAAGATAAAGTAAACTAATCAAGAAATTGAACAATTGATACAAAAACACGTGAGGTCAAGGTTTGTGTAAATTGTGAGAGTACGATCTTAATTGGTAATAGAAGAACACACATGAACATTTTTAGAGTTTAAATATGATACATAAACTCAATTAATCCTCATTTACAGAGTGGTTATGTGCTCTAATTAACCACTAACCATAATCTTACCTAAGAACATCAATTAAAACAGGGTTCTACAATTGCATATTCTGAAGCTAGCCTAGGGTTTAAGTAATTTAATCTTTGTGGTTAAGTTAACTCCCATAGGGTTTAAGGGTTAAAAAATCAAGGGATTATAATAAAGTGGATTTTAATTTAAATGATAATAATAAATAATTGAGTGAAGAGTAAGAGTTAGATCAATTACGCCTTTTAAAATATTTTTTAAAAAAATATCTTCTTGTTGTGTCTTTTTAATTGGAATTCATTTCAAAAATAAAAACAAAATAATTATACAATATTCTTCCAGAAAACTTATTATAGTTTTATGAATGGTAAAAAAAACCCCACATCCTTTCAAGTAGTGTTATTAATCCATTTCATTTTATTTTCAAAATACCTTTAATATGTTCTTAAATTTACTTCATCCTTTGAGAGACGACCTTGGTCAGCCACTCTGCTACACCTAAGTACCCAAAAACCACTAATCATTTGAGGGAACCCATGAAAACACATTTAAATATTCTTCCTTGGTATCATAAATTTCTATAGGAGTTTCAGTTTCATCATATCTTATCATTTCAAATTCATTTGTTACATCAATAACATCATCATTACCATCGACCCTTAAACTATGGGGTGCCATCATCGATATTCATGTCTCTTCATGGAAAATATGGATTTGGAGTATTTTATTGAAAAATTTCAATTCCTTTCACTTTAACATAACCAAATTCACTTTTAATAAACTGATTTTCCCAATATTTCATTTTTATTAAACTCCACCAATCATCCAACTCTTTTAATGTTGCACATTAAATTTCATAATAAATTTGATGTGCCTTATGAGCCAATAAAAATGGTATATTTACTATAAGAAGGATTTTATATTTAATATCAATGATTCTATGGCTCATATGAATACACAAGCCTCTCTCAATATCCAACCACTAATATTTAAACATCGTTATGTAATTCTATCCGAGATAATACAGTTTAATAATTTCTTTCATCTTGCTGTAAAATTCAACTTCAATTTATATATGATGAGATCCTATCAAGAAAACACCATTATTCATTGTTTTTTTGATTACCCATATTCAAATTTATAAAATCAAAAATCATTCACCACATATGAATTATAATATTTAATCATTTTGTATGGTGGGTTAATAAATACACACAGTCGATTATCAATTTTGTCATCATGTTGGGATACCTGAAAATTTGTAAAACAATTATCAATATAACAAGTAATAAATTGATTTTATATGTTAAATCATAAATAACTTATGTTACCGGTTTTTGAAACCAATAGGAAAAATTGTTTTTTCGATGTTCTTCAAGAGAAGCTACTGTAATTTGTGGAAGTTGTTTATTGATATGATTATCATATAACCTGAATATAAAATAATTTTAATTTATTGTAACAAATATTATAGAATAAGTGATAGGAGAACTCACATTACAAATGGTTTCATTTCTTAATAGTTGATCTGAACATATGTATGAGCTATGTGATGTTCATTATATAAAATCCATCATTCATGAACTCCACTAAAGCTAAGTTCTGGATGATTAAAAAATGATAATTTATTACTCATTTCATCTTCAACATTTTCCTTCATTATGACCCATGCGGTTGTGTTTTGAGGGATATTTATATTTAAAATAATGTGATCATAGAAAAGAAATTTCCTCCTACAAATAAGCTTCTAGAGTTGATCCTTCAACTGATGGTTTGTTATATACTTTTTTATTCAATTTCTGCAAGAATATCTTGAATGGGTACATCCATCATAACTATACCGTTCCTCTATATTGTACTTCATGTAGAAAATGTAATATCAAATGTTCCACTGAGTTAAATAAATCCAGTGGGAATATTTTTCCCAGTTTACATAAAATTAAAATAACATATTCTTATAGTATGTTTAGTGCATCATAGTCTATTGTCGCCGCACAAATGTCTCCAAAAAAATATGATATATCTGTTAGCGCATACCAAATCATATAATTCAATAAACCACTTAATCCAATACGTAAAAGTCTTCCCATTATAACATGATAGTCATGACTTTTTTAATCCAGTAATATGACCATTTCTGATAATCTTCTTGCAGACTTCTTAGGGTATCACAATATTTCCATTTATTACTATTTATTACTAATTATTACTAATTATTACTAATTATTACTAATTATTACTTTTTATTCCAAATTATTACTATTTATTACTAATTATTACAAATTATTACCATTTATTACTATTTATTACCATTTATTACTAATTATTACTATTTATTCCTAATTATTACTAATTATCACTATTTATTACTATTTATTTCTAATTATTCCTAATTATTACTAATTATTACTAATTATTACTATTTATTCCTATTTATTCCTATTTATTACTATTTATTACAATTTATTACTAATAATTACCAATAATTACTAATAATTACTAGTAATTACTAATTAGTCCTCTTTATTCCTAATTATTACTATTTATTCCTATTTGTTGCTGTTTATTTCAAATTATTTTTAATTATTGCTATTTATTTCTAATTATTACTAATTATTACTAATTATTACTAATTATTACTAATTATTACCAATTATTACTAATTAATACTATTTATTACTATTTATTTCTAATTATTACTAATTATTACTATTTTTACTATTTATTCATATTTATTCCTAATTATTACTATTTATTCCTAATTATTACTAATTATTACTATTTACTACTATTTATTACTTATTACTACTATATATTCCTATTTATTAATAATTATTACTATTTAATAATAATTATTACTAATTATTCCTATTCATTAATAATCATTACTAAATATTATTATTTATTAATAATTATTACTAATTATTCCCATTTATTCATATTTATTAATATTTATTACTATTTATTAATAATTACTACTATTTATTACTATTTAGTCATATTTATTACTATTTATACCTAATTACCACTATTTATTCCTAATTATTGCTAATTATTACTAATTATTTCTATTTATTACTAATTACCGCTTTTTATGGCTAATTACCACTATTTGTTATTAATTACCGCTAATTATTAGTAATTATTAGTAATTATCAGTAATTATTGGTGATAATTACTAATTATTAATATTTATTACTAATTATCACGAATTTTTACTAATTACGACTAATTATTACTAATTATTATTAATTACCACTAATTATTATTAATTACCGCTAATTATTACAATTTTTTAGTATTTATTACTAATAAAACAACATATTTGTAAAAATAAATAATGCAAAATAAAACTATCTAATTCTAATTTAATTTAATTATCGCTAACTAACAATAATTATAACTAATATAAAATTAAATGAATTAACTAAAAAACAAAAGCAATAGACAAATACCTTAAAATAGAATCTTTTGTACGATGTAAGACTTGAAAATCGCTCCGATGTAAAATTTTAAACTTTGAAAAAATTTAAGAGAGAAATATGAGAGTAGAGAGGTGGAGAGAAGTAGAGAGATATGTAGAATGAAAAAAATGGATGGGGGTATATATAGGTCAGATTATTTGCGACGGGACCCGTCACAAATACTAACCCCCTATTAATGAAGGATGGCGGTTAAAAAGGTATTTGTGATGGGTCCCGTCACAAATTTTAAATTAATTAGGGGCGGTAGTTAAAAAGGTATTTGCGACAGGTCCCGTTGCAAATACATTTCCCAGGGTTTGGCGTGTAGTGCACCCCAAACCTTTTGTAACGGGCACAAGGACCCATCGCAAATAGTCCATCCTGATGGACTTTTTGCGACGAGACCCTTCTCCGTTGCAAATACCCATTTTTCCCATAGTGTTAGTTAGACTAACTAAAATCCTGAATCTGAAAAGAAGGCTATTCTTCAGTTATGGCATGTGAACAAAATGATTTCTTCAATGAATAGAAAACATAAAATAAATTTAGTCTTGCTTATACAAACAAAGATGAATAAGGAAAGGGATGGCTCTATTCCATAAATTTCTTTGATAATCAAGTGAGGTTTATTACTCCCATTCTAAGAGGTTCGCAACTGGTGGTAAAGGGAACCTAGCTTTAGAATGTAAATCTACCTTGGCGCCCTCCCAATGTTTTGTTGTTTCTAAAGAAGCATGGATCTCAGGGCCTTTGGAACAACAAGGTCAAGTTGCAGCCTCACCTGTTGATCCTCCAACATAGGTTTTTCTATTCATAGTTGATTTTGAGGTTGGTGTCCAGATATCTAGTACTGAGATTTCTATTAAGAATCAAGATGATCCTCTAATTATATCAGTTTCTATCAGTGATGAGACATCCAAATATGAAACTTTCATCAAGGAACATGTGATCTCATATAATTATTTTGGTGTGATTGTCTTTATTTATGACCCTGCTATTCAAAAAGAATATGAGTAGGGTGGTAAAGATCCATGGTAAGATGTGGATGTATCAAATTTGGGGAATGATCTTATCTCTGATTCTTTCATTTATGGGTATCCTATGGAGGATGAGGTACCTTGGAAACAACCCAAGTGGATATGGGGATGTCATCCTTATGGTTGTGGAGGTCTGGGGGATCACCATAACATGAGTCTCCAATCATAAGTTCATTATCTAGATCAATACCATGGCGGGGGAAGTTTGTGGGGGCGTCACAATATGATCCTTCGGACAGAAGTTTAGTTTAAGGAAAAGCTTTCTAATCCTCATTAGTTTTCTCTGTTTTTTTTTCAAGACGAGGGTAGTGTTTCTTATTTTTCCCCTTATTTCTTCTTATTGTAATCTTATTTTTTAATAAAAGAGGCCTCAACCCCAACATTTTATATATACATATAATAATTAATGCTTAATGTAAATAATAATTAATAATTTCTGTAATTATTATTTGATACAATTAATAGTTAATATAATATATTATAATTATTAATTAATAAAATTTTATATAATTAATAGTTAACAAAATTAATAATTATTTATACTAATTATTAGTTATATTAAATTATATTAACTATTAACTATATTTAATTATATTAACAATTATGTTATATTAACTATCAATAAAATTAATTATTAATTATATTAAATATTATATATATAGGGTGTTAATTATATTAATAATTAGATTATATATTTTTTAATGATGGTGAGGGGGTCAAAGATCTCTCAATGGAGGGTGATAATGTTGATCAGTCATTCAAGGGTTTGGTCCTTTCTAGGTAGTTTCATCATGATCTAGAATTTGATCTCTTGAATGGTGGGAGTTTTGCTGATGTTTCTGGTAAGTCAAATCTCATTAGAGAAGGTAAGAGTAGTTTAAATCAAGAGATACCTTTGGAAGTTGTCTCTCATAGACATTTTAATTCATTCATGGATGTTCCCCGTAAATGAATACTAAGGATAGGTGATGTTTCTCATATGGTTGTTAATTGTGAGGATTTCTTGAATGGATTCGAAATATGTGATCATTAGATATTTTCCAAATTTGCTTTACTGATTAGAGGTAATCCATGGAAATTGGTTGATCTTGTTCAATGTTTAGTAAATGAACGGGGTTTTGGTGATTGGAAATGTATTCCATTGGGTTAGGGGTATTTTCATATTTTGTTTCCTTTAGATGCATTAAATCACCATGCATGGGGATTTGGATCTATTGCATTGAATCTAGGTGTGGTTTTTTTCATGAATGCAGTGTTAAATTCAACCCATTTTTATTATAAATTCTAGGGTACTTGTTTAGATTAGAATTATTTGTCTCAATTGGATGTTATGGATTTCTAAAATATGTTTTGATAATGATTTATCTGTTGGAATCCAATTAAAATAGAAAAGGAGAATGAATATTCTAACTTATTATAGGGTTCTATTGGAAGTGGATTTGAGTTATAATCTTATTTATAAGGTGGTCTTAGCTACCTTGGATGATGATATTAGTCTTGAAATTACATTTGAGAGGTTGTCTAATTTTCTCTTGGATTATAATTCTATTGTTAATGTTAAGCATAATTGTTTTAGGAGCATGATTTTCTCCCATTGTTCCTTGAATAGGAATGCTGAAAGTCATTAAAAATTGGAAGATAAAGAATAATATTTTTTAGGTAAATGGAAGCTTGGATGTAGTAGGCACTAGATAGGGGCTGGTGAAATATTCTTTGAGACATAAGTCTGGGGTTGATGATATAGGGGTATGTGAATGGGAATAGATCCATTAAAAACTATGGATAGGGTTTGGTTTATACATAAAGTGAGCATTTGGTTAGGGAGTTTAAAAACAAGACATAGGTTTTCAATTCCATTTATGTCTAAACTAATAAGGTAATGTGTGGAAGATATTTTAATGGGTAGGATTCTACTAGTCTGGTGAAGCATCTGAATGAGGTATTGGAGGCTAGTAACGAATTTTCTAGAAATTAACTAAGTTTGGTAGTGGTTGATGTTGCAGGATTGTATGAGATATATGAGAAAGGGATGTTGGAGGATGGTAGATAGGTACAAGTTGAGTAGAACAATGTTGATGGAAATCAATATGATAATGAGCTTTCTTCACAAGCTGATGTGGATCATTAATGAGGACATGATCAATTTTTCCACTGCTAAAGGTAAAGGAAAAATGAAATTGATTGCTTCTTCTACAAATAAAATTTAATCTAGGAAGTATCCTTCCTTTGGATCTGATCAATCTGTTTCAGGAACCTCTATTTTGGAACCAATTTAGAATAAGGATGAAGCTAGAGCACCACACCTTAGTTCCCTTATAAATTGTTATCAATTCTATGAATTTGTGGAGATAATTCTGAGAATGCTTGTCATTTCCAAGGATGATGGGTTAAATTAGGTCAGTCCGTCTGTTCTTAAGGTAAAGGATACTAATATGAGTACATCAGTTAGTGAAAAGAAAAATAACTAGGATCCAACCTTCAATTCTTTTTCAATACTCAAATTACTCTATGATGAGAAAACATAGAGGTTTTCATGATCAATAATGATGTGGTAGATGATTACATCTTTTTTTAATTAATAGAAGTAATTGTATTATAAAAACCATATTTCTATTTAAATATAACACTTTTAATAATCTAATATTGAGGTTTTAACTCATAGAAATGATCATGTTTCAATGAAAGAGGACTCATATGTTCAAATGATTTTAAGGAAACCTTTCAAAACATAGAGAATAGGATGACATATTCATGGACAAGTGGTTCGTGGGATCATCATAATATAAGCCTCCAATCTTAGGATCACTATCCAGAAATAATTAGAGTGAATTCAAATATTCATTGAAAACCACTTCTCTAGGAAGGTCCTTGTGTGTTTTTTGTGTTGTTTTTTGGTGGTTTTGGATTGTGATTAGGTTACTCCGTCTGACCCCTTACTCTTATATTCATTTTATAGTTTTTTATTAATAAAGGGAATTGACCCCAACCTATTTCTATTAGAAAAAATAATTATATCATAATAACTATTAATTGTATTATATTAGCTATTAATTATATTAACTACTGAAATTATTTATTGTATTAATTATATTAGAGTGAAGGGATGATGCATGATGGTAGGGAGCTCTCATGTGGTGATGGAGATGGATATTTGGGCTTTGCTGATATGGATTTACCACATGAAATTGAGCTTGATTTTTTGGTTTATGGTGGCCTCACTAGTTTTTCAATGTAGTATGTACCTTGAAAGAGGGATAGGGATGATCATTGATGTTCAATTAAAGGGTTATTGGCCTCAAATGATATGAATAGAAGGTATTTTTCTTCTTTGAAGGTGTAATGTCAAGAAATAATTATTAATATTGGTTCTACTACTATTTTCACTACTAATCATGATGTTATTCAGTAAATGTATAAATTTTTTAAGCATTCAATTATTGCATGTATGGTTCTTTCAGTCGGTGGTATGCCTGGGATGGCAAAGGAACTCATTGGTCATCTTTTGGTAGTATGGGAATTTTATAATTAGAAATATATTCTTATTGGTCGTGGATTTTATCATATTATATTTTCATTAGATGATCTTAAGAGGAAGTATTGGGATCAAGGTTTAATTTCATTGAAGTGAGACATGTTATGCATATAGGAATGGGTTTCTTGTTTCAACCCCTTCATGGTTGGTAACACTCACATGAAAGTATGTGTTAATATTTTTGGAATTAATTGTATTTTATGTTATCCTAAAATTTTATTTGGAATTTAATCTTCAATATGTATTTCTATTAAAATAGATAGGGTAATTGAGGAGGCTTTGTATGCCTATTTTTCTTGGGAAGATATAAAAGTGGATTTGAATTCCACCATTATTAATTAGGTAGTTTTATCTACACCTGATGATGAATTACATATAAAAATTGAGTATGAAATACTACCATTGTTTTCCTCAAGTTTTATGTTGACAAGACGTGTAAAGGAGAAGTTTAGAATGAAGGTGGTTTCATGAATTTTATCATTGAAAGGGAATGATCAACATAATTTTTGAAAGAAGTATAAGAATGAAATAGTGGTAGGTATTGGTTTGATCCAATTTTTACCTAATGTGGTGGAACATGGGAAGGGGATTTTTTAATAATATATAAATCAGATCCAATAAACTAGAAGATATTCTTAAGGTTTTCTTGTGTGTGATGATTAGAGGACTACGAATGATCTATCTCAAGAGTACGATGAAAATGAATCTCATAAAAAGGGGAATGTTCCAGCTAATGGAAATGGGATTCCTTTACATGCTCATGTGTAGTTGGAAGTTCATGAACCAGATGTCTCCAATAACATGGGGTAGGAGATTTTAGTGGGGAATACACAATGTTGGTCATTACTGATTAAATCAAGTGATAGGTTTGGAATAGTCTATCATGTTTAGGGGCATAATAAAGTAATTAATTCCCTATGTGATGGTTCATAGTTAAACACTAATGTCCAAGGGATCCATGTTTTAGAACTCAATAGAGTGTGCATGTTGGGTTGGTTTAGTAGGTGTAGGTTGTAAAGATAAAAGATATATCCATCTCTCTAGGTCTATAAAAGAAGGAGCAGGACTATAAAAGGGTCGCATATGGAATCTTGGTTCAAGGGAAAGTTATGCATAATTTTTTAGATTAGGAACATACGAGTGACAAGGGTTTTAATAGCAAGGTTATATAGAATATTATGAATCTATGATAGATTCCCTTTTACTCACAACTTAAATAAAATATTAATAAAAATATTAATCTAAAAAAATTAATGTTAATTAGGTGGATATAGAGGATTAAATCTCTAAAAAAGTGTACTTCATATAGAAATACTTTAGATAAAGTTAAAAATATTTTGTTAGATGATGGAGGATTCCAAAAGGTTCCTCCAAGGAGGATCAGAAGACAAAATATTATTATCAAATGCAAAGAACTATTATGACCATTATTTGAATACTAATGTTGTTCCAACATATCCCAAGCACTTTATGTTTTTTTGATCTAAAAAAACCTTCATATGTTTCTAATTATTTTTTATTAAGTGTGTTCATTAAGATTTATCTTTTTATTTATGTGAATTCTGCTAAAAATATATAATTTTAGAAGTTTCCTAAAAATTTTCTAAGTTTGGAAAATTCACCTACTTAAAGAATTTGACTACTTATATAATTTTCTATGTTAAGAAACCAGTCATGTTAATTAAATATGTAAAGTAATATACTACATTAATCAACTATATTGCAAAATTGACTATAAAAAAAATAACCTATCCCGATGAATCACATATGTGAACAAATAACCACATTAATGAAATGGTTATACGAGGTAATCAGATACTTGATTTGGATCCATGGTATATTAATCTATGTGGTTCTAATCAACTACATGATTCATCCAACTATGTGAAATTTAGCTATGTGAGTAAGATAAATATGTGATCTGGGTACATGAATAAATTGGCTATATGAAAAATGACCACGTGGATCAATTCATCTATATGAAGTTGAATATGCAGAATGCAGCTACATGGTGATCCAAAATCAGCTACATCACTCTTCAAAACACATATTTATTACCATTAGATTACATTAAGTATAAATTAATAATATCAAAAAATTATTATATATTGGAATACGTCTTTATGGTAAAATCAATTTACAAAAGGTTGTAAGTACTGAAAGGAGAAAATAGTAAAAAATAATTTATTTCTCAGTCCTATTTTAGAGGTATTTTTGTAAAAGGATATTTGGAATTTAATTCATAGACCATATTTTATAGATTATCATGTTGTGAAATAGTAAGTTATATAATAATAAAGAGAATTCTAACAAGATGAATAGATATAAGTAACAATAATAGAAGAAATAACTTACACTCTCTACTCTCTCTTTATCAAGAATATTTCTGTGATGTTTCTCTATGATAAGTGAAAGAAGAATAAGATTCAATTTTTATACATCCATTCTACCAATATCAAATTTGATTTATTTTTAGAAGACTCTCTTTAATCTACACTTTACTCTTATTTTCACTCATGGAGAATAATTCTCTTCTATTGGTTTTATCTTGCAACTATGTACATAATTAGTAATCTCTAATTAATTATTTCATACTAATAGATGTAATAACTCCTTGTACTTAGTATTGAAGGATGGTGTTTCTTTAAATCCTCTAAGGATCATAGAAAAATCTCATTGTATTTTATTAAGTGACAACTTATTATTCTCAATTGATAAGTCCCTAGGAAAAGGACTGATACTATTGAAGATCAATAAGAACTAGAAGTTGAATATTGGTGGAGCATACTAGGGGATTCATATTCCATAAACCACTATAAATTTCATGTCTTTGATCATTTTATTACTTCTTTTATTTCTACTACATTCATGTGTTAAGAAAATATTAAAATCTTTCATACCATAAAAGTAGGATGTCTTAAGTGAAGAAAATTTTAAGGACTCAATTCACCCCCTTTGAGTGATAGTGTAGTTATTATCCAACCAAAAATTGATAACAAAGGATGTGAATTTTGATTTCTCAAATCTAAAAGTTTGTTATTTGATCTCTTTAATTCAATGGTGAAAATTTTGAATATTGTAAGGAACAAATTATTATCTAGTTAAAGAATATTGGTCCAAAGTTTTATTTAAAGGCCATGAATCCTCACACACTACTACAAATATGGCCTTTATCAGCGCTAAAATGGCCTTTATCAGTGCTAGAAAAGCACTGATAAATCTGGTGAAGATAAGGGGGGGGGGTCCCCTTTATCAGCGCTAAAACGAAGCGCTGATAAAAATAAAAAAATTTAAAAAAATTAAAAAAATTAAAAAATTAAAAAAAATACTGCCAATATCGGGGGGGGGGGGGGGGGGATATTTACAGTGCTTGAGCCCCCCTTTATCAGCGATTTCCTGCACCTCCAGTGCCCCTCCCGCACCGCCTACACCCTTTATCAGTGCTAGCCCTTTAAATCAACCTTGCGAGCGCACCCGTGCCTCCACCTGGATTTGATCTCGAGACCTCCCCCCTGCGCACCTAAAGCCTTTGCCACTACCCTATATTGATTTGTTCTCTTATTCATGATATATCTATTTATTTATATATATATTTAGTTATATTTATTCATATAGTAATATATATTTATATTAATATATATAGTTATATTAATATATATATATAGTTATATTAATATATACATATAGTTATATTAATATATGTATAGTTATATTAAAATATGTATAGTTATATTAATATATAGTAGTTATATAAATATTAATATATTGTTATTTTAAATAAAACGGATATTAGTTATTATTTAGATAAAGCTAATATATTTTATATGTAAATATGTTTAATTTTTTACTTAAAAAATTTAATTTTTAGGTATGAATATATAAAAAAATTGTACATATAGTTATATATTTGATTATAAATAGCAGTGCATTATAAAAAAGGATGAAATTTCAAATACATAATATCAATATGAATGTAATAACTTGGAATAAATTCAGTCCCCACCAGAAAAATCCAATAATACCCCTTAAACGAGGCTGAAAATCCACAAAATGTTAAAAAATCTGGGTACCCCGAAAAAAAATTCAGTTTTGGAGGCCTTATGGGACTATTTTTCCCTCAAAAAACGCTTGACCGGGGCTCCCCCCGGTCATAGCGACATAGAGCTCGTCGCAGGCTTCGATTTGATATGCGGTAGAGCTCAAACGGACACCCGGATCAAAAGTTATGGCCGTTTGAAGTTTGAGTTGTGTTTTCAACATATTTTGGATCTTTTTTTAATTTTTTTTATTTTTTATTCTTCAATTTTTTATTAAATGACTATTACTCCATAATAATTATCAAATTATTAATTAAAAATATTTTTTTAATTTTTTAAGAATCCATTTTCACTAAATATCTTATATATTAAGTATATTAAGTGTAAATGTACATTTATACTTATATAAAATATATATAAAAAGTATATATTATATTTATATCAATATAACTATATAACTATATTTATATATTAATATATTTTTAATTTTTTTTTAAAGTTGACCCTTTATCAGTGTTACTAAACAAGCGCTGATAAAGGGGGTCCCTTTATCAGTGCTAAAAAAAAGAGCTGATAAAGGGGGACCTTTATCAGGGCTACAAAAAAGCGCTGATAAAGGGGGACTTTTATCAGCACTTTTTTTAGCGCTGATAAAGGCACCCTTTATCAGTGCTTTTTTGTTAGGGCTGATAAAGGGGTGGCACTGGCCTTGCCCAATTTTTTGGTAGTGACACTATTCTTAAAGGTGATGATGAGAAATGTGATGCTACTTAATAAGGAAAATATGACCTGAGATCAAAATATATGAAGCATATAATATTTGGACTAGGTCCTGATGAGTTTAATGAGTTTCACAATGTTAAAAACATTTTGAGATGTGGAAATCAATATCAGTAGCTTATGAAGGCGTGGATAATGTAAGATAGCTCATATAGAACATTTAAAAGTTTAAGTTTGACATATTCATAATGGTTGATGGAGAAACCATAACACAAATGAATGGATGGTTGATAGAGATTGTGAATAATGTTTCTTCTCTTGGAGAACCAATTCTTGAACCTGATCAAGCACTAAAATTTCTTAGAGTAATGCCATCCAAGAGGATTTGAATCTTAGCTATCTTCAAGAAATCCATTGATGTTAAAAATTTAAAGTTTAAAAATCTCATTGGAACATTTATGATATATGAGATAGATATGGAAATTGAAGTTGTAAAGATTGTAATGATTAATAAGGAGAATTATAACTTGAATGCATCTACTTTAAAATATTATAAGAAGAGAAAAATATTTAATTTTTTTTATTCATATGATGAAGAAACTTCAAGTAGTTATTCTTCAGATAGCGAGCTTGCTCATTTTTAAAAGAAGTTAAAAAATTTTTACAATAAGATAATAGGATTCAAAATATTCCCCAAAAAGTTTAACAAATATGATGTAAGTTATAAATAATTAAGGTTTCATGATTGTAAAAATCATGTACATATCTAACTAGATTATCCACATATTTAAGATTAAAAGAAATATGAGAAAGTACAAGTGGAAGCTATAATTCATGAAATAGAGAAAGAGATCCATGAAGGACATATGGAGTGCTTATGAAGATTATAGTTATGATACATCCTTAGTAATAGAAGATGAAATTTCCAATCAAAATGATAAAATTTGAGTTATTGAACAATCTAATGAGGCACACTCATTTTATTCTTCTGAGCATGGGTATGATTATGAAACTAATAACTTCCGTTTTAAAGAACTAAATGAATATTTCACCATGATTGAATAAAATATGAAATATTGAAAAATTTAAATAATTCCCCCATGAATTCTTATAATGTTTTTACTAGTTATAAATAATACTTAAATAAAAAAATAGATATTTATGTTAAGATGGAAAATTTTACTGTATTTTTTTTGAACATGGTAACAAAATTGAAGTCATACAAAAAGAAGTTGAAGAAACTAAATATGCTACTAGTGTTTTTACAAAAGTAGAAAATTACTTAAAATTAAATTCTTGGTAATAATAAGTATTAAAAAGATAAATTTAGAATATGAAACAAATGTGAAAAACCAAATATTTACAAAAATTAATTTGTGTCCATTTTCAAAAACAAAAAATTGTCAAAAGTTATTTGGTTTTATTATGGTGATCCTAGAAAATATGACAATAGTTTTAGTTTAAGAATACATTGGTTTTTTGGGCTTAAGTATTATTTAATTTTAGAGTTTTTTTCAATATTAAGTGCAGGAATTTTGGGAGAGCATAAATATATTTGGGTTCCCAAACCTTTAGTTGTAAACATTTTTGGACTCAAGAGAATATAGGTACCAAAAACATATCTTGTTTGATTTGTCTTTGTATAGAAAATTTTGAAATAGTATCAATGAAAAATGGTATATGGATAGTGGATACTCTTGGAATATATGTATAGATTTCTAAAATTTCCATTTGTTATCCAAAATTTATGAAGGCTATGTCACATTTGGTGATAATTCCCTGGGAAATTTTATGGGAGTTGGGTCTGTTGAAAGTATAAGCACAATCATCATCAATAAAGTTCTTTATACAGAAGGACTGAAGTACAACTTGATAAGTATCTATCAAATTTGTGATGGAGGCTATTCTATATAGTTATCAAATAGTGCATGTTCTGTTTTCAAATATAAACTTCTTAAATTTAAGTCACCTAGAATGAAGAAAGTATATACTGCATATCTAAATTATTGGATAGATAAAAAGAAAACTGTTTAAATACAAAAAAAAAATGAATCTTGGATTTAGAATAGAGGTATAGGACAATGTAATTCTTATTATTTGAGAAAATTGTCTAATAGAAATTTAATTTTAGATTTACCTCAACTTAAATTGAACAAAAAGAAACTATGTGATGCATTCCAAATGGGAAAACAACACAAGTTAAATTTTAAATCAATTAAAGTGGTTTATACATCTATACCATTGGAACTTATCCACATGTATTTTTTAGACCATTTAAAACAAAAATCCTAAGAGGAAAATATTTTTTTAATGTTCTATTTGATGATATTTATATATTTACTTGGGTTATATTTTTTGAGTGTTAAAATTGAAGCTTGTTCTATTTTTTTAAGTTTATGTAAATTTGTTTAAAAAAAGAAAGATTCCAAAATTATTTATTTGAGAAGTAACAATGGAGGATATTTTTAAAACCATGAGGTGAATTTTTATTATCTAAAACATAGTATAAAACATAATTTTTTCTTCCACAGGACACCTCAACATAATGGTGTTATTGAAAGGAGGAATAAGAAAAATAAATAATTTTTTAGGACTATGTTATGTGAATATAACATGACCATTAATTTTTTGGGATGAATATGTAAATATATCATGTTATATAATAAAAATAATTATAATTAGGCATATTTTGAAGAAAACACCCTATGAGTTATGGAATAATAGAAAACAAAAAAAAAGTATACTTCAAAGTGTTTCGATGCAATTTTTTCACCTTTAAATACCAAATAAACTCTTGGTAAATTTGATCCCAAGGTTGAAGAGGGAATAGTTATAGGATATTCTACCACTTCTAAGGTTTATATAGTTTTCAATAAAAGGAAAAAGATTATTATAGTATCAAATCATTTGAAATTTGAGGAAAGTGATATATTTGAAAATAAAATGACTCAAGTTGATGAGATAAGTGGTTTTTTTAAAACATGAGAGATAAAAATCATTTTGTTAATAGAAAGGATGATGATTTAGAACTTTATTTTGGTGAACTAAATCCTAAAAGGATAGATACTAGTGAACAAGAAAGTGTACTACCTAGATAACCTTGAACATTGAATAATAATCCCTTAGATACATTTATAGGAAACATATATTTAGGTATTAAGTATAGAAGAAATATTTGAAACCTTGTAGTGATTTCTTCCTTTTTTTCTCAAATCAAACCTAAAACCATATAAAAAGAATTCCCTGATGAATGTTCAGTTTTAACTATGAAAGAAGAGTTAAACTAGTTCAAGATTAAAAAGGTATGGAAATTAGTTGATAGAACCTATAATTATCATGTTATAAAAAAATTGGGTTTTAAGAATTAATAGGATGATCATGGTGTGATCATAAGGAATAAGTCTATGTTAGTAGAAAATGAGTAAAACTAAGAATACGAGATAGATTAAAAGGATACCTTTTCACCCATTATCAGACTGATATCTATTAGGATTATCCTATCCTATGAATCACATATAGATTTCAAATTATATCAGATGGATATGAAATATTCATTTTTAAATTGTTTTATTGTGGAGGAAGTTTATTTTGAACAACATATTGGGTTTGAAAATCCCAATTTTAAAATTTATGTTTTTAAACTTACCAAAACAATTTATAGACTTAAACAAGCACATTGATCTTAGTATGATAATTTAAGTTCTTTTATTTTATATAATAGATTTTAATAGGATTGAAATATACAACTATTTTCAAGAAATATTTATCTTCAGATATATTTTTTAGTTTAAATATATGTAAATTATTTTTTTAGTTCTATAAATAAAAAATTGTGTAATGAATTTTCAAAACTCATGAAAAATTAATTATAAATGAGAATGGTGGGTGAGTTAAATTAATTTATTAGTTTTAAAATTTATTAACAAGTATTTGGAAATGTGATAAATAAAATCAAATACATAATTTAATTAATTAATAGGTTTGGACTCAAATATATTAAATTATATGCATCTCTTATGAGTTATAATGAAAAAATTGATTTGGATGAAGCTGGGAAACTAGTTAAAAAAAGTTTTTTATAGGAATAATTAGAATTATACTATATTTTCAACAACCAGAATACTAGAAATTATGTTTGCAGTATGATTATGTGAAAGATTCCAAGATAATACTAAAAAATATCATTTAAAATTCTTAAATTTTTAAAGGTATTTAAAAGAAAAAATTTCTATTTTTTTTACATTTTCCAAAAACCTATGATTTTAATTTGACTTAATTTTATAATAATGAATTTGGTGGTTTTATAATAGATAATAAGAGAACCCCAATAACCTCCAATTTTCTAGGGAAATATTTAGTATCCTAGTCTAATAAGAAACAACACTCAGTTTCATTATCTTCTACTGAAGTAGAATATATTATTGTTGGTAGTTGTTGTGCACAATTCTAGTGGATAAAACACACCTTAATATATTTTTGATTCAAAAAAAATAAATTATCAATCAAATGTGATAAAACTGTAAAGACCCGTAAAATTCAAGGGAAATTTTTTCTTAATTTTCTTTAGAATTTTACAAGAGCGCGGTTTCAGACGACACCTGATTCCGAGGCCCGGAGTGCCCGGAATCAATTTCCGAAGTTTGACTCGGGTACGTTCAGTGAACGAACGAGCGGGAATTCCTAACTTTTGATCCGGTGCTCGGAATTGAAATCCGAGGGCACCGATGAACTCGCAACGCCGATATTCGCTTAAAGAGACCTTTTCGGAAGTTGCGTTTGTTGCGGGTTGAAAGTTAGTTTTTGGGTTTTTAGTTTAAGTTAAATAAAATTCGTGAAGAACAAATTTTATTTTAACTTGTTAAATCCTACCAAAGGGGGGTTGGAAGTGGGACCCACATCCACTTAACCTCCCTTGGGAGGATTAAGTGTGGTGGGGCCCACACGAAGCTCCCAACCTTTCATCTTCTTCCAACTCCCTTAACCCCTCTTTAATGACTTGAGTCATTTAATATTGGAGTTAATCTTTTTGAAATTCAAACCTTTGAAATTATTTTGTTAGGTTTGTAAATAAAATAAGCTCTTATTTTATTTGGTGGGGTTAGAACACTTTGGCCATCTTGAGAGCTTTTGGGAGTTTTTCTTCTTCTTCTTCAAGTTCCGACGAAGAACGCTCAAGCTCCGACGAAGAACGCCGCACCTCCCTTCTTCGTCTACCATGTCAACGAAAGGAAACGCCACTTCTTCCTCGGACAACCTTCGTCGGCGTACAAGGTTTCGCCAACGACGTGTCACATCGGACGCATCTCTTCGTCAACGGATTTGACGAACGACGACCGCGACGCCCGACCTCCGCGACGTTGTCTTCCGCGGACGTTGACAAATCCTCGAACCTATACCCAAGGTAGGGGTTATTGATTTATTATTTAATTATTCCATTCTTGATCATGGATCTAGCATGTCTAATGTGTGGATTTTGAATACTTTAAGTTGTGTTATAACGTGAGGGGGCCGGACCGCATGAACACGGCCGAACCCCCTCCTCTGTTCTTGGTGTTTAAATTTGTGGATGAATCAAGGTGGCGTGGTGCCGTCGCACCACGCGGTTATTCGCCCAATCAAGAACGCGACGCCGTCGCGCGCGCACCATGGAAGAAACATCAAGAACGCGACGCCGTCGCGCCGCGTTGAAAGAAACCGAGGTGCGGCGGAGGAGCGCGGTGCCGTCGCACCGGGCCGGATGACGAATACCGCGGCCGGTTCCGGGCCGCGGCGGAACAAGGAGACCGGCGGCCGGGCCGCCGGCGTCGGAAGCCGAAGAGGGGACCGGATTTTTCGGTCCCGTTGGAGAAAACCGGCCGGCCAGCTGGCCGGCCGGATGGTATTTTTTCTGGGGGAAATTAATCCCCCAGCCAGCAATCAAAACCCCCCTCTTAATGAGGGGGGCGGTTTCCTTGAGGGGGGCAGGAGGCCCCCCCGTTTCCTACCAATCAAGCCCCCCACGTGGGGGGGGGGGGGGGGGTTTGCAAAAAGGGGCGCGACATATAGCCGCGCCGTCATCCCAATCAGCGGGGGAAAATAATTCCCCCCGCGCTGCCTCCGTGCGGCGCCAGGCCGGGTCAGACCTGGTTCGGGTCGACCCGGTTCGGCCCGACCCAAGGGGGGGGGTCGGGTCGGGTCGCCCCGGACCCGGACCCCCCCGTTTCGAAGCAGTTTCGGTCTTTTGGCCATAACCTGAGCCTCAGACCTCCGATTGACAAACCGTCTGCGGCAACGCGATCCTTGGATCGAGACGGTCGTTTCGGTATATCTCACTCAAGTTTTCGGATTACTTTGAGTTCGTCCGGGTTGATTCGTTCACGAAACCAACCGGGCCTTCGGAGCGGAAACGCTCATATCTTGAGCTACGGACGTCCGATTGAAGTTCCGTCAGCCGCGTTGTGTTCCTCTTAGTGTGACAGATCTTTTGGCATACTCCGCCCGAGGTTTGGACGCAGGTGGAGTACGGTCGGGTTGGTTTTGCCTTAAAAACCAATCGGGCCCCGGGGACGAAAATGCCAATAACTCTCAGACTGGGCGTCCGATCGACGCGCCGTCTGTTGCGTTGAGTTCCTGTTGACGATACGAAACTTTGGGATACATCAACTCTGGTCTTTGTGACAGTTGATGTATCAGCCTCTCGGCTCGTGGAGCGGACCCTCCTAACGAGCTTGCTGTGTGCGGGAACCCTAGTGCTGGCTGCGACTGTTACTGTGACTACTACTGCTACTGTGAATGCGACGACGACAGTACAGAGATCCTGTGTGGATTCGACGACGACGACTTCAGCACTCAGCGATCCTACGTGGATCAGTGCTACAGGTCCTGTGTGGGCCCGATCCTGTGTGGGTCCGATCCTGTGTGGGTCCTTGCGCTCAGCGGTCCTGTGTGAACCAGCGCCTACAGGTCCTGTGTGGGCCCGATCCTGTGTGGGTCTCTGCGGGGGTTAGTTACCTATCGATCCTTCGTGGGTCCGACGACTTAGATAGATCAGAGATCATCTTTATCGTCCTTTGAAGAAGTATACCTGTGTGAGCTGAAACCTATTGCTTTCCTGTGTGTATTGTGTTGTGCAAATCCTGTGTGGATTACGTTTTGCTTTCCTGTGTGGATTGTGTTGTGCAATCCTGTGTGGATTACGTTTTGCTTTCCTGTGTGGATTGTGTTGTGCTATCCTGTGTGGATTACGTTTTGCTTTCCTGTGTGGAATACGTTTACTTTCCTGCGTGGACTGAGTTGTACTTGGGCTCGGAGGTTGGAGCGTATTTGAAAATTGATGACTTAGGTATATGTATGGGCGTATACCTAAGCAGTGTCGGTTATTATTTCGTGATTGCTCCTTTCTTCGTGGTTTATCCTTTGTGGTTTTGTGAGACCTTCAGGGGTCTCGGGGTCCCTACTGAGTAGCTTATACTCACCCCTGCACGGGCTTTGCCCGCACTACGTTGTGTTGGTTGCAGACGACAGACAGCGCTGACCTTAGCTGAGGCTTGCAGAGCAGGACGGTACCTGGAGGTGGACCATTGGGCGGGACGTGCTCAGAGCGGACGGCGGAACCCGTAGAGCAGTGGAGCTATCTGTACCCACCCTTCAGGTGGGATTTCCAGTGGACAGTTCGGTGTTGCGGCTTTTACTTTTCAGTTGCTGTTTTCCCTTTCGAGTTGTACTTTACCTTCAGTTTGGGTTTGTATACTGGCCCATTTACTTTTCCGCACTTTCAGTTGTACTCTGCTTTTGCTTAGTGTTTACTTTCCGCTTGCTTACTCTGTGGTGTTTGTTTACTTTACAAAGGCAATGCCTTCCCTTTTACCGGGATTTACGCCTTGGTGCTAGTCGCCAGCCCCTGGCCTATGGAAGGCGGTCTTGGGGTAGTCACGGCACGGACCCCGAGGGCGGGTCGTGACAAATTGGTATCAGAGGAGTTCGGTTCTACCGCGAACTCTGATCTTTTCTATGTGAAGCAATAATGTTTAGCGTATTGAGTGTGGTTATCAGTCCAGGGAGTCCAGTGTTGGTGCGGCGGCCGACGTATCCGTACACCAGGACCCTGACTTCTGATTTCCGACTTAATGCAAGAAAACATTGATTGCGTGTGTGTTTCAATGTTTTCTTTGTGATTTCTTTGTGTCAGCTCACCAGGTATACTGTTTGACCGTGGCGCACCTGTTTCCTTTCAGGATGGCCCCACGACGGCAGCCAGCTAGGGTTCCGAGAGTCGAGCGTGACGACAGCCCACCGAGCGATGAGGCCTCGGTGCAGGGCCCTTTGTCAGCAGTGGCACTGGTGGTAGCACTACCCGCCGAGCCCCCGATGCTTCCAGCGCCAGCCGCTGATGATGCACGTCGCCTTAGCGCACTGCATGAGTTTCAGCGCCAGCGACCACCCAGGTTTCGCGGGGAGACGGATCCCCAGGCAGCAGAGGAATGGCTGGAGGCAGTGGTACGTGTGTTTAGGCTAGTGAGGACGCCAGCAGACTTCATGGTGATCTTTGCTGCCAGCCTCCTTCAGGCAGCAGCAGGCAGGTGGTGGAGCCACTTGTTTCAGTTCTGCGATGGGATGACCTTCGCATGGGAAGACTTCGAGACCTTCTTCAGGGTGGAGTTTGTGCCAGTAGCTCTACACCCCGAGCGTGTACAAGAGCTTCTACCTTTGCCGTGTGTTTTTCGATCAGTAGCCGAGTCATCTGTGGGCAGTAGACAGATTTTGCAGAGGTCCAGGAGGACCAGACTAGCAGTTGGACGATCTCGGATTTTAGGACCGGTGGTGCGGGGCACCCGAGGTGGGGTTAGAGCCAGGCGTTCCAGAAACGGACAATGTTACTCCTGTGGCAGGAAGGGTCACCTGGCACGCGACTGTCCGACTCCTCGTACGATTGATCAGCGGGTGTTAGAGGAGCCACTGAGACAGAAGCAGCGGCGAGTGCTTGTGAAACATCCGAGTAGTGGACAAGGCAGTAGAGCTCCGAGAGCAGGTGGACAGGAGCAGAACTAGTGGATACGTCCTTTGTACTTCTGGTTCCTTGTTGCTTTTGTGTAATGTCTTGTATTATGAGCTGCAATAATAAAAGACGCATACCTTCGTGATATTTCGTTCCTGTTCTTTTTCGTGATGTTACTAAGAGGTTCCAGTTTTGGCTGTTGACTTGACCCTCACTTGTGAGACATATACTGGAGGAGACCCAGTTACCACACACTGATGCCGACAGTGTGACTCAACCCTTGGAGGCGAGAGTAACGGTTGAATCTCTTAGTAGTAGCGTCGAGGCCTTACGACGTCATCCTTGGTATGGATTAGTATCATCCATGTTAGGATTGACTATTTTAGGCGAAGAATGTGGTTCATCCAGGGGATGAGACCAGATTTCTCTTATCGGCAAGGAAGAAATCTTGCAGCTCTTATGGGACCTGAGATGGTCCAGGTCATCCAGGGGTGGATGAGTACAGCCCAGAGCCGTCAGAAGCCTTATGCTGACAGGAGGCGGAGGCCACTGGAGTTCGAGGGTGGTGACCACGTCTTCTTGCGGGTCTCACCTCAACGTGGTATTCAGAGATTTGGCCGAGGTGGCAAGTTATCTCCGCGCTTCATGGGACCCTTCCAGGTCCTCAGCAGGATTGGTGAGGTGGATTATCGCCTGGCTCTACCACCTCAGTTGCACCGGGTGCACGATGTCTTCCACGTGTCTCAGCTGAGGAGATACGTGCACGACCCGACGCACATCATTGACCATGGGGAGCTTGACGTTGACTATGAGGCGACTTTTATGGAGGTCCCGGTGGAGATAGATGATCGACAGGAGTGGGTCCTACGTGGGCGATCGATTCCTCTTGTGCGCATCAGATGGCAGCACGGGAACCTCCAGGAAATCACATGGGAGCGGGAGGCTCAGATACGTGCTCAGTACCCTCTTTTGTTTCCCTAGTTTTGATGTATCTTTACGGGGACGTAAATCCCTGAGGTGGGAGTAATGTAAAGACCCGTAAAATTCAAGGGAAATTTTTTCTTAATTTTCTTTAGAATTTTACAAGAGCGCGGTTTCAAACGACACCTGATTACGAGGCCCGGAGTGCCCGGAATCAATTTCCGAAGTTTGACTCGGGTACGTTCAGTGAACGAACGAGCGGGAATTCCTAACTTTTGATCCGGTGCTCGGAATTGAAATCCGAGGGCACCGATGAACTCGCAGTGCCGATATTCGCTTAAAGAGACCTTTTCGGAAGTTGCGTTTGTTGCAGGTTGAAAGTTAGTTTTTGGGTTTTTAGTTTAAGTTAAATAAAATTCGTGAAGAACAAATTTTATTTTAACTTGTTAAATCCTACCAAAGGGGGGTTGGAAGTGGGACCCACATCCACTTAACCTCCCTTGGGAGGATTAAGTGTGGTGGGGCCCACACGAAGCTCCCAACCTTTCATCTTCTTCCAACTCCCTTAACCCCTCTTTAATGACTTGAGTCATTTAATATTGGAGTTAATCTTTTTGAAATTCAAACCTTTGAAATTCTTTTGTTAGGTTTGTAAATAAAATAAGCTCTTATTTTATTTGGTGGGGTTAGAACACTTTGGCCATCTTGAGAGCTTTTGGGAGTTTTTCTTCTTCTTCTTCAAGTTCCGACGAAGAACGCTCAAGCTCCGACGAAGAACGCCGCACCTCCCTTCTTCGTCTACCGTGTCAACGAAAGGAAACACCACTTCTTCCTCGGACAACCTTCGTCGGCGTACAAGGTTTCACCAACGACGTGTCACATCGGACGCATCTCTTCGTCAACGGATTTGACGAACGACGACCGCGACGCCCGACCTCCGCGACGTTGTCTTCCGCGGACGTTGACAAATCCTCAAACCTATACCCAAGGTAGGGGTTGTTGATTTATTGTTTAATTATTCCATTCTTGATCATGGATCTAGCATGTCTAACGTGTGGATTTTGAATACTTTAAGTTGTGTTATAACGTGAGGGGGCCGGACCGCATGAACACGGCCGAACCCCCTCCTCTGTTCTTGGTGTTTAAATTTGTGGATGAATCAAGGTGGCGTGGTGCCGTCGCACCACGCGGTTATTCGCCCAATCAAGAACGCGACGCCGTCGCGCGCGCACCATGGAAGAAACATCAAGAACGCGATGCCGTCGCGCCGCGTTGAAAGAAACCGAGGTGCGGCGGAGGAGCGCGGTGCCGTCGCACCGGGCCGGATGACGAATACCGCGGCCGGTTCCGGGCCGCGGCGGAACGAGGAGATCGGCGGCCGGGCCGCCGGCGTCGGAAGCCGAAGAGGGGACCGGATTTTCCGGTCCCGTTGGAGAAAACCGGCCGGCCAGCTGGCCGGCCGGATGGTATTTTTTCCGGGGGAAATTAATCCCCCGGCCAGCAATCAAAACCCCCCTCTTAATGAGGGGGGCGGTTTCCTTGAGGGGGCAGGAGGCCCCCCCCGTTTCCTACCAATCAAGCCCCCCACGTGGGGGGGTGGGGGGGTGGGGCGGTTTTGCAAAAAGGGGCGCGGCATATAGCCGCGCCGTCATCCCAATCAGCGGGGGAAAATAATTCCCCCCGCGCTGCCTCCGTGCGGCGCCAGGCCGCCGCGCCGCCGGCCGGGCCGGGTCTGACCCGGGTCGGGTCGACCTGGTTCGGGTCGACCCGGTTCGGCCCGACCCAGGGGGGGGGGGGGGTCGGGCCGGGTCGCCCCGGACCCGGACCCCCCCGTTTCGAAGCAGTTTCGGTCTTTTGGCCATAACTTGAGCCTCGGACCTCCGATTGATGAACCGTCTGCAGAAACGCGATCCTTGGATCGAGTCGGTCGTTTCAGTATATCGCACTCAAGGTTTCGGATTACTTTGAGTTCGGCCGGGTTGATTTGTTCACGAAACCAACCGGGCCTTCGGAGCGGAAACGCTCATATCTTGAGCTACGGATGTCCGATTGACGTGCCGTCAGCCGCGTTGTGTTCCTCTTAGTGAGACGGATCTTTTGGCATACTCCGCCCGAGGTTTGGAAGCAGGTGGAGTACGGTCGGGTTGGTTTTTCCTTAAAAACCAACCGGGCCCCGGGGACGAAAATGCCAATAACTCTCAGACCGGGCGTCCGATCGACGCGCCGTCTGTTGCGTTGAGTTCCTGTTGACGATACGGAACTTTTGGATACATCAACTCTGGTCTTTGTGACAGTTGATGTATGAGCCTCTCGGCTCGTGGAGCGGACCCTCCTAATGAGCTTGCTGTGTGCGGGAACCCTAGTGCTGGCTGCGACTGTTACTGTGACTACTACTGCTACTGTGACTGCGACGACGACAGTACAGAGATCCTGTGTGGATTCGACGACGACGACTTCAGCACTCAGCGATCCTACGTGGATCAGTGCTACAGGTCCTGTGTGGGCCCGATCCTGTGTGGGTCCGATCCTGTGTGGGTCCTTGCGCTCAGCGGTCCTGTGTGAACCAGCGCCTACAGGTCCTGTGTGGGCCCGATCCTGTGTGGGTCTTTGCGGGGGTTAGTTACCTATCGATCCTTCGTGGGTCCGACGACTTAGATGGATCAGAGATCATCTTTATCGTCCTTTGAAGAAGTATACCTGTGTGAGCTGAAACCTATTGCTTTCCTGTGTGGATTGTGTTGTGCAAATCCTGTGTGGATTACGTTTTGCTTTCCTGTGTGGATTGTGTTGTGCAATCCTGTGTGGATTACGTTTTGCTTTCCTGTGTGGATTTTGTTATGCTATCCTGTGTGGATTACGTTTTGCTTTCCTGTGTGGAATACGTTTACTTTCCTGCGTGGACTGAGTTGTACTTGGGCTCGGAGGTTGGAGCGTATTTGAAAATTGATGACTTAGGTATATGTATGGGCGTATACCTAAGCAGTGTCAGTTATTATTTCGTGATTGCTCCTTTCTTCGTGGTTTATCCTTTGTGGTTTTGTGAGACCTTCAGGGGTCTCGGGGTCCCTACTGAGTAGCTTATACTCACCCCTGCACGGGCTTTGCCCGCACTACGTTGTGTTGGTTGCAGACGACGGACAGCGCTGACCTTAGCTGAGGCTTGCAGAGCAGGACGGTACCTGGAGGTGGACCATTGGGCGGGACGTGCTCGAAGCGGACGATGGAACCCGTAGAGCAGTTGAGCTATTTGTACCCACCCTTCAGGTGGGATTTCCAGTGGACAGTTCGGTGTAGCGGCTTTTACTTTTCAGTTGCTGTTTTCCCTTTCGAGTTGTACTTTACCTTCGGTTTGGGTTTGTATACTGGCCCATTTACTTTTCCGCACTTTCAGTTGTACTCTGCTTTTTCTTAGTGTTTACTTTCTGCTTGCTTACTCTGTGGTGTTTGTTTACTTTACAAAGGCAATGCCTTCCCTTTTACCGGGATTTACGCCTTGGTGCTAGTCGCCAGCCCCTGGCCTATGGAAGGCGGGCTTGGGGTAGTCACGGCACGGACCCCGAGGGCGGGTCGTGACAAAAACCATTATTATAAAAATTTAATATAATCCATTAAACCATTCAAGAAAAAATAATATAGACTTTAGATATCATTTCTTGAGATATCACACTAAAAAAATATATATCTCTCATGAATTTATCTCTATTGTGAACCAATTATTGGATATTTTTACACTAAACTCTTTAATTGTAATTTTTTTTTATTTTATTAATAAGGAATTAGAGTTATTTTAATTTAAATTATTTTAATTTGATTTATTTATTTTTTATTTTCTACATTTATTGTTAATTCTATTATATTTTAGTTTCATGTGGATTTATTCTTCTTTTTTATTTATGTGTGTCTAATTTTTTTAGAAAATAAATTTCACTTTCTTTTAAAAAAAGGTGCATTTTAGTTATGTTTTATTTTATTAAATTTCATTTTATTCCTTATTTTTATGATGTGTATACCCCTAAACCTTGATCGAATACGTAAACCTCTTCTAAATTAGGTACATAACCAAGCCTAAAATTGAACCTCTCCTCCCTTACTATTTTCCTATGTCCCTTATCCTAAATCAAAAACAGCACCTTTGATTCTATTTACCACCAAACAATCTCTCTTTGATGGTGAATTAAAATCTAGGAGGTGATAGTAGTCCTAGATATTCTAATAAAGTAATTTTTGGTGGTGCATCGTGTTGGGAACTTGTAGGAAAATACATGGACTTGGATTGGCTAAAATGAATAGATATGATGCGAAAGAATGTGTTTCAATTCCAATGATGAGATTTTATCTTCAATAGAAATAAATCAGGATTTATATTTGAAGAGGAAGTAAATGAGTTCATAAGGAATATTTAGTTCCAGTTTGGACAAAAAGTGTATGTGCTATAAATGAATTTAAATAGAAAAGATTTCTTAGTTTCATCTTAGAGATGGAAAAGGGTTGGAATTGTCATCATGAGGGAGAGTATAGTTTTAGTTATAATTTAGTGGGTATAAGATTTATTGGACTAACTTAAGTTTTCATGTTTCTTTTTGGTTCTTCTGCTTTTGGGAAGAGGGTTGTGAAAGAATTGGATGCTAAGGGGTGATAGTTTGTTCTCCAAAATTGATTTGTGTTCAGTGTATCATCAGTTGAGGATAAGACCTTATGATATATTTTAGGATGCATTTATAATCTGTTATGGTTTGTATGAGTTCATCATAAAGTAGTTCTAGTTGACAAACTCTCCTATTATGTTTATGGATTTGATAAACCAGATCTTTCACCCGTACCTAGATCAGTTTGTAGTTATTTTTGTAGATTACATCTTGGTGTACTCCCACACTTATGATGATTATTATAAACATATTAACATCATATTGAGTAAACTAAGATAGAATCATATATAATCCAAGCCATATAAGTTTCATTTTTGGATCAATAAGTTACTTTTCCTGGTTCACATCATCTCAGAGGAAGGTGTTTTTTGTGGAACTAGAGAAGGTTCAAGTAGTGGTTTCTTCATAACAAACCAAGAATGTTTTTGAAATTTAAATATTTTTGGGCTTGGTAGGTTATTACCAAAGGTTCATTAAATACTTTTCCGTCTTTTAAGAACTGATCTCGGGCTTGACTAAGAAGGGTGTAATGTTTGAGTGGTTTGGGTCATGTGAGAATACTTTAAGAGTTTAAGAGGTATTTAACTACAACACCGATTTTGATCTTTCCTGACCCAGATGAAGAGTATAATCTATTTTAGTATGCATCTATGATTATACTTGGGGTAGTGTTAATGTAAGGATATTGGGTTGTGTAATATATATTATGATAGTTGAGGATGAATAAATGGAATTATCATACACACAATCTCAAATTGGTCATAGTGGTTTATTCTTTGAAATGTCGATCTTCTAAGTGATAATTTTATCATTTATACAGATTATAAGAGACTCATGTATATAATTTATTTTCAATATATAAATATATGGTAGTGAATATGGGTCATGTACATGTAGTTATTTTAATTTGAGATAGCCTACATTCTAGGGAAGGGAAACCGTGTTGTATATGTATTGAGTCGAAAGACACAGACTTAGGCAGTTCAAGAATCCAATTCTAAGTGGAATATGATGTATTTTCTCTTAGATACTCAAATAGGCGTTTAGGAGGAGAATGAGATGATTATACTCATTTCCTTATCCATTGAGACCTCTATTATGAATTGTTTTAAGTGGAGTTAGTATGAGGAATCTAAGTTCTTGTCCTTGAGGGATATTTTTGAAGGTGGGGAGCCACCATCTAATTAGACCATTGATGATGATGAGATCATATATGTAAATAGATATATAGTTGTGCCTACTTGTATGTGGGAATAACTTATGCATTATTTTCATGATTTTAAGTGGGTGGTGAATCTTGGTTTGACAAAAATGTACCATAATCTTCACCAATAGTATTAGTGGATAAGAAAAAAGAATAATATTGCATGTTTTGTGACATGATGCTATACCTGTCAGTAAGTGAAGGTTGAGCATCGATGACCCACTATAATTTTATAGACATTTACCATTTTGAAATAGATATAGAACAATGTTACCATAGATTTTATGGTAGGTATTATTAGTATTCCTTATAATAATGAGAGGATTTGGGTGATTGTGGATTGGTTAAAAAAGGTAATTCACTTCTTAACAATTTGATAAACCTTTATAGTTGATCAGTTAGGTGACATGTATATTCGATAAATAGTATAATTTCATGGGGTACCAAAAAATATAGTTTCAGATTAAGATCTTCATTTTACTTCTCCCTTTTGGAATGTCTTACAGAAGGCGCTTTATACTTAGTTGTTTTTGATCATTAATTTACACCTACATTTATATGGGAATCAGAGCATACTATAAAGGTGTTAGAGTACATGTTGAGAGAATGCATCCTATATTTTGTTGAAAAATGGGAGAAAAACTTAATTCATACTAAGTTCTCTTATAATATAATTTATTATAAAAATATTCATATGGCACCACATGTGGCACTATATGGTAGGCCATGAAGATATACATTGTATTGGATGAAGGTGCTGGAATCAAAGTTATTGAGACTAAGTCTCATATAGGAAACATCATATCATGTTTGGTTGATTTGGAAGTGCATGGTTATGACATAGAGTAGGAAGAATTCATATGATGATCACCATCATCAAACTATTGAGTTTATAGTGGGAGATCATGAGTTCCTTTGGGTGTTTCTATGATTGGGTAACCATCAGATTTAGAAATAGGGAAAGTTGGCGCCCAAGTATGTGGGGATATTTGAGATTATGGAGAGGATCAGACTAGTGGTATATTGATTGGATCTTCTATAGTGGTATTGGGTTATGCATGATGTGTCACAACTTCATAAGTATCACCATGACCCTTATCATGTGATTTATGTTGATGATGTTGAGCTCGAGGATGATGCATACTTTAAGAAAAATCTGGTTTGTGTTATGGATTGAAATGAGAATTTCTTTTAGGTATGACCATATAGTTGGTCTGAGTATTATGGCATCATGGTAATATTCATGAGGAAAATTTGGAGCATGATTATGATATACGAAACCAATGGACTAACCATTTTACCTTAGAGTCTTAGAGAGTCCTGGGAAATTAGCTCAAGGATGAGCTGTTATAAGGTTGGGAGGTTGTAAGATCCTCATAATTGTATGAGGTATGTTTTGTTTAATTTTTTATTTAACTATTTTTTTGGATAATTAATGGTATATTAGGAATTTGAGGGTCTTAGGGGGTGTCATGGGAATTTGGGAAATTAAAAAAGGAAGAAAACTATCCATACAGTGCATGGAGCACTTTTAGGGTTAACCGTGAACCAAGTACTGTGAGACCATGTAGCCTAGTCCCCTTGGAAAGAGGTAAGTTCACGACCACCGCATGATTTTTCAAACCATGTGGGTGGACTTGACCCCTCTTGGATAGAGGTTTCCACATATTTGGAACATGGTTTGGCCAAAAGTATGATCAAAATATGAGCCTATTAAAATGGGTGGATTTTACCATTTCCCCCCTTGGGGTTCAAGGGTTCTTACCCAATTTTCCCCTCCTTTACTCCTCTAGTAGCTAGGGGTATGAATGAAGAGAACCCAAGCTCTCTAAGGGTGATTCTCCCTCAATCCATGGTTTTTTATGTATTTTTGGTTGTGAATAAAATATCTAAGTGAGTCTACAACTCCACTTTATTCTATTTTCTAAAAGAACCATGGTAGGATGTTTTTCCTTCTTCTAAATCTCTTGAACCCTACTTTTCCATGTAATCCTTGTGATTGTCTACAAGATCGAGGTTAGTGGTCTACAGGTGACTCCCACAACGTTTATGTTTTATTTCATGTGTATATGGTTGTTATTTTATGTTTTCATGTTTCACATCTGATTCTTTGGTAGGAAATGATAAATTGGATGATGAAATGGGTTATTAGACATTTTATAGACCCCATTTGGTCTGTTGATGACATTGAGACCAATGTATGGGAACCGATCGGGTATGCCACTCCCTTGGAAACAATGATATGAGTTGTGGAAAGAGGAATTAAGGGTTTTATGGGATTAAACCATTTGTATTTGTGTTAGACATGTTATTATGATATAAGGGTTGTTTTTCTTTATATGGAAATGTTAAATGGGATATGTAAAGAGAAAGAGAAAATGTAATTAATGGTTAAAGGGGTATGTCCACATTGTTAAATGGTTAAAATTATGTGTAATTAATGATGTTATGAATAAATTATAAGATGTTGTAGTTATAGATTTGATTAAATGTGTTAGGGGGTAATGAACCATAGGAATTTTTCTAAATGAAAGGGTTACCCTTTTAGTTTTTATGATAAAAAGGTTAAGCATTTTGAATCTTAGAAGGTGATTGTAGAGACCCGAAGCTTATCGTACATGGACATTACATTACTTTTGCGGAATACTTAGTACATAACAAAAACACACACACAAGGATCGTAATAGTTTAGTGTCTTTGGAAACTCGGAACGTAATCTTCTAATCGTGGTGAAAGATCTTCAATATCTCCCATAAAGATCTTCCCTTTTTTTTTTACCTAAAACCTTTCTTTATATCCTGGGGAAAGGAAAACATAAAAGGGTGAGCTCAAATGCTCAGTAAGGGTAAACAAAAGAAAAATCAATTACATCATATTCATAAGAACATAACTTTTGGAAATCTTAACCTGCAAAAGAGAGCATAATTTCATAACATGGGATAAATCATAGTAGTGAAATGAAATCCCAATAATCATAACTTAAAACATGAAACTTTGTGGCATACACACATAATCATGGAAAATCATTTCTTGTTAGTCATGACTCATTGCCAAGACTATCTTAGTGGACAAAGTCCCTTTCTGAATCGAGTAATCCTCGTTTCAGTCCTGTTTCACTGAACCGGTATAACCTACCATTCCAGCCATGTCTATCTCATGAGATATGAAATCTTTACCCAATGCATTGGAGGGAGATATAGGTCCCACCCATCTCTTAATGAATCCTTTCTTATGTGTGCCACAAAATCATAAATCATACATCATTGCATAACCCATGTAATAAAAATGGGATTCTTAAACAACATGACATCATAAAACCATTCATATAAGATAAAGGAATTCATAAACATAATTCCATCACAACATAGTCAAATCAATGTAAAAATATGGATAGAAACAGAACCCTTTATTATCTTATATGGAAAATAATTTTGATAAAACACTTGAATTGAATTCTTGAGGAAAATATCCTTTCTTCTTCAAAATCAATTTCTTTTCACAAAACATCATGCAATTTTAAAAGAAAGAGATTTTATTGAAAATAGTCATGAAATCTTTAGAGGAAGCTTCATGAAAATAAGGCTTTATAAAACAGTATAAATCCGTTCGTGCCGTATAAGTTAAAAAAAACATTCTTCGTACTTTTGTCGGAAAAGTAAAAAAGTACCTCGTACGAAAAACGAAAAAAGATTCCTTTCATATCCTTTACTAAAAACTCATAGAAGGGTAAAATTGGATTTAAACAATTGTAGGTGGATGGAAATAATATTACATATTGAGGGAACATGGATGTGGATGATAAAATACACCCCAGTAAATACTTACGAATAAACAATCTCGGATAAAAATGAGATTGTGATATTTCCCTTACCTTAGGTCCGACTTGCTTTGTAAGTGTCCGAACCTCCTGTATAATGATTTAAATCATGTTATTGACTTATTAAAGAATCATATTAATTGTTATGATATCATATATGGTTCACTTATGATATTATATTACCCGTTCTTTTGTAAATTCCATGTTAAAGAAGCGTTTTGGGTAAAATCGTTTCATTTATCGTAGGTGTTTTGACTTGTTGTTCTTGACATCATTATTACTTATATCATGATTTACTTACTTCCAGAATATAAAATATTATTTATATATCATATATATTCAGTATATATATATATATAATAGGTAGATAAATAAAATGAAAAACACCGTTCATGGAGACGGTAGTCCGTACGTACGCATGAACGCTGTTTTCCTTTCCTTATTGTCTTGAAATGGAAGTAAGTAGATGAAATACATATGTATATATATACATAAATCCAGTAGATTTATAATTTCATATATTTCATTATTATTTCTTATATATACATTATAATCATTCTTAAATGGTTAACATGGAGAATGAATCTCATCGCGTCGTGGAGACGGTATTCCTTACGTACGCACGAGCGATGATATCATTTCTATAAATATTGAATTGAATTGGTGTGTATTATACAATATATCAGAATCAATATGATGTTGTAATAACTATGTATAGTTATTCTTTACACCATTATACCCATCCATGTAAGGTGGTGGTGGAAAATAGATTACACCACGGCGTGGAGACGGTATTCCGTACGTACGCACGCGCGGTGATTTATTTTTCCGTAGGATGGATAGATGGTGAAATAGGGTTGTTTCATACTTATAATAACATATCAGTATATGAGCGATACTGATGTTATTACTTCATAATGAAACAACCTAAGAAGAAGAAGTGGAAGAAGAAATAAAGATGAAAGAATTGGTAACGGTAATTACCTCTTCTTTGAAGTGGCTCTTTGAGACCTCCTCTTAGGGCACTAAAATTGGTCTTTGAGGAAGACCAGAACCTCTAGGATGTTGCTAGGGAAGTGGAGAGGATAAATTGGCAGGGGTTGGCCGAGCTTGAGTGCTCAAATTGGTGTGAGGAGGAGGGGGAGGAGGTGTCCTTTTATAGGGGAGGAGAGGGGCACCTTAGGAATATCTCAAAATATTATTTTATATTAAAGTCAAAATCGGTTTATAATGGTTCCAAAGGGTCTTATTTCGAAGCTGAAGTGGTGATGGGTCGAAATCCTATCAACCAATAGGATTTAGACAAGTTTGGGGTATTATTTTAACCTTATCAATTAGATTTAACTCTAAGTTAATTAATTTAACTTTTACCATGTCTTTTTGTTTTCTTTCACTATATGGTTAATACACTTACTATAACATGCCAAACGAACCCCAAATTGTTTATTATTAATATATATATCCTTATCTAAGTCATTTGGCCGAACCTTAGATTTTTAGGAATACAATAACAATTAATAATATAATATTTGAAAAACTATTTTGTGTCAATTTTGACACTATTTGATATATTATTTTTTTGAAAGTCATAACAGAATTAAATGTTCGAACCAAGTTGATTAAATCAACAATAATATATCATAGTAACCTAGAAAATTAGTGGAATTCATAAAAAATCTCAAATTACATTTATTTTGGTATTTATATTATCAATTATGTCAATATTTCATTAATAAGATAATGACTGCATCATCTTTCTGTCATATATAAATTATATTATTTGATGTCTAAAAATTACAAATAAAATAACATCATGTAGAAAATCTTTTTAGCTTTCTAATGAATATTTACAATCGAATTTATCTTATGTATAACCCCATATTAAAAATGAGTTACTTATTAAACTTTGATTTTAACTATTTTAACCCTTCTTTAAATAAATTAATAATAAATGTCCTAATCTAATCCAAGTGGGCCTAAATGGTCATATTTTATTCCTAAGTTTGTTTTTGGTCGAATTACACTTGTCCAATAGAATTAGGACATGTGTTAGGGTAATATTAATATCATATTTACCCTTAGTTACCCTATTTACTATTAACCGTGGTAAAAAAAGTAAAAAGTTACTATTCACCAAAAAATTATTTTCATCTCATTGAACCACATTTTAGTCCTTGATATTAACCGTGTCTCTCGGATTTTCGAAATTCCATTCACAGAAGCGGTAAAATTAAGTTTTATGCAAAATTCAGTTTTTAACCTACCACTTAGTAGTTTCACTATTCATCAAAAATTGATGTTTTTCAGAACAATGCCAAAATTTCATCCCAAGCTATATTTCATATTCCGAATTCAAAAATGAAGTCTATTTTACCAAATTCATAACATAAAAGTTGCATTAATTAATTTTATAATTAAATCCCGCTGTTAAAACAAATAGCGTGTTTTTAAGAAACAATATCTATCAAAAGATTGACACTTGTTTATGTCTAGTTTAAATGTGAAATTACATCCAATGACCAACATTGTATTAAATTGTAAAAATGTTTTCTAAATATACTTTAAAACCACTCAAATTAATGATTTATCACTATTAATTATTTCGATTAAAAAAGTTGTTTTTTAATTATAATTTATTAATTTTCACTATTCATCAGAATATGAAAGTTATCCGAAAAGTACCAAAATTTCACCTTAGGCTAAATTCGATACTCCGAATCCAAAAATAAAGTTCATTTTGAAAAATAAGATTTACTGGATTTCAAAAAGTGGTTATTACTATTCATAACGGCTAGTTTTAATAATATTTTAATAGCATATCATTGTTTCGTGAAACTCAGGATTACGTACCACACATGCTATCGAGGAAGGTTTCGATTACGTGTAATGCAAGGCAAGTCAAGGATGCGTGTTGTGCAAGCTCCTTTTGGTGTAGCGTATAACACAAGACATTAGTAAAATAAAAAGAATATTTTTCATAAAATCTCGGGCTGTTACATTCTACCCCCCTTAAAATGAATTTCGCCCTCGAAATTCGTCGGGGTTATAAATGGTTTACTATTCGAAAGTTTCTTTAATAGAAACCCACATCGTAAAAGGGAATACCAAAACTTGGCTTTAAAAACTAAAGTATGAAATGTAACGATTACCCAAATAAACTAATCACTGGGTTTCCACATAGGTGAAAATATGGATATGGAAGAGAAATCTAACCATCATGTTCTGATGGGGAGTGATAGAGAGCATGGCTATGGAAAAGCCAGTAATCACAAATCCATAGATTTGTGATGATATAAGGTACCATCTGATTCATCAGGTATAAGATCACTAGGACAACATTTTTGGTTTTCAAGATCATTTCCCTAAAGTTGAAAATTTGCTTAGAATAAATACTTACTTTATTTTGGTACAATCTCACTTTTGTTCGTGCCTTGAACAATTTCTACTTCATCTCTTAAATAAATGAAGTTGAATTTGTTATTTGTAAAGTGTTAGCAGATCATGTGATAGAATGACTGTTCATTCCATCTATCTCAAACAAAAGGTTAGCAAAAGTTATTAAATATACATAAGTCATTCTATAGTGAGATTAATCATATATGGTTCCTAAAATGGACTTATACTTCATATATCATACTGCTTAATATAATAAAACCAGTTTCTACTAAACAGGGACTTCTTGTAGGTCAGTGGTAGGCGATAAAGGCCAATCACACTTCGGTTGTGGGTTCGATTCCTACAACCTTGTCCGAAGCAATGGGCTGTCGCCCGTCCTGCAGGTTGTCCTTTTTCTAAAACTACGTTACTATAACATCCCATCCATAATATCAAAAATCTTCTATCCTTAAACAATACTAACTTACGTCCAACACAATCCATTCCAATCTTTAGGCTTATCCATAATACTGCAGTCCACTCTCATAACATAGTGAAAACAATTAGCAGAGATTTAATACTGTCGTTGATCCCCACATATCATAAGATATGTCTTGTTGGTCACATTCCAAACATTCAAAGTCCTTAATCGTGTATTCTCTTGAATACCTTAGTGAAAACATGAGTGCAGTTAAAAGTTAACACTTTCCACATACCAAAATCCTCAAAATTCTATATACTCAAACCATGATATCACTTAGTCCTTATATCAATCATGAGCTCATGAATACAATCAAACATCTCATTATCTTCTTATCCTTTCTACTTTCCAAAAGTATCTGAATAACCTTTCATGGTTACTGGTAACATTAATCAGACAACAATGTAACAATCCTTACATGTCTCTTTATTCCATAGTACCATGAGATTACTTATACAACATTACACATGATAAACATGTAATCATTCCACTACATTCTTAAACCATTGACCGAGCTTCAACAATTCTTTCCTCTCACATATCATTTGTAGTCTCTTCATCATCATCAACATAAATACTTCCCATACGACCATACTGATTCTCTTCATGAGTCTTTCCCTTAGGGCATTTGTTTGCATAATGCCCATACATTCCACATTTAAAACACTTAACCATTTTTGATGTCGTAGCAATACCATTATCCTCATCCATGGTGTTAACCGACCCTTTTCCTTTGCACTTACTTGCTTTGTGTCCTTCTTTTCCACACCCAAAGCATCTTCCAGTTCCCTTGAAACATTCTCCTTGATGCCTCTTCCCACATGATTTAAATAGGGGGAATTGAACTTTCTTTCCTCTATGATCATCATGAAACTCCATCTTTCTCTTATTAGCCGAGTCAGGAAACTTACCAAATTTTACTTTATTGATCATGTTGTGAGATTGCTGATTCGGCATAATAATGATGTTTGGACATCCAAATCCCATTTCATTTGGTTGCTCATGAAGAATATCATTCCATTGTCCATCATATCCTCCATTATTGTGAATCATCTTGTTTCCAGCCATTTTCTAAAACCCAAACAGAATAGTGTTAGATGCAAAAATCATAATAAAGGGGGAGTAACTTAAATATCTATCATCTTTGGTTTAATCTAATATCGTTACCATAGTTCTAGAACTATATCCTATACGTATACTTATCCTTAGGGGCATCCCTAGACATACCTCAGAAATATCTCTAGGGATCTCACTAACGTTTTCGCATCCTAGTTTCCAAAGGTTGACTAAACCTTTTCTCTGATACCAAATGTAGAGACCCGAAGCTTATCGTACATGGACATTACATTACTTTTGCGGAATACTTAGTACATAACAAAAACACACACACAAGGATTGTAATAGTTTAGTGTCTTTGGAAACTCGGAACGTAATCTTCTAATCGTGGTGAAAGATCTTCAATATCTCCCATAAAGATCTTCCCTTTTTTTTTACCTAAAACCTTTCTTTATATCCTGGGGAAAGGAAAACATAAAAGGGTGAGCTCAAATGCTCAGTAAGGGTAAACAAAAGAAAAATCAATTACATCATATTCATAAGAACATAACTTTTGGAAATCTTAACCTGCAAAAGAGAGCATAATTTCATAACATGGGATAAATCATAGTAGTGAAATGAAATCCCAATAATCATAACTTAAAACATGAAACTTTGTGGCATACACACATAATCATGGAAAATCATTTCTTGTTAGTCATGACTCATTGCCAAGACTATCTTAGTGGACAAAGTCCCTTTCTGAATTGAGTAATCCTCGTTTCAGTCCTGTTTCACTGAACCGGTATAACCTACCATTCCAGCCATGTCTATATCATGAGATATGAAATCTTTACCCAATGCATTGGAGGGAGATATAGGTCCCACCCATCTCTTAATGAATCCTTTCTTATGTGTGCCACAAAATCATAAATCATACATCATTGCATAACCCATGTAATAAAAATGGGATTCTTAAACAACATGACATCATAAAACCATTCATATAAGATAAAGGAATTCATAAACATAATTCCATCACAACATAGTCAAATCAATGTAAAAATATGGATAGAAACAGAACCCTTTATTATCTTATATGGAAAATAATTTTGATAAAACACTTGAATTGAATTCTTGAGGAAAATATCCTTTCTTCTTCAAAATCAATTTCTTTTCACAAAACATCATGCAATTTTAAAAGAAAGAGATTTTATTGAAAATAGTCATGAAATATTTAGAGGAAGCTTCATGAAAATAAGGCTTTATAAAACAGTATAAATCCGTTCGTGCCGTATAAGTTAAAAAAAACATTCTTCGTACTTTTGTCGGAAAAGTAAAAAAGTACCTCGTACGAAAAACGAAAAAAGATTCCTTTCATATCCTTTACTAAAAACTCATAGAAGGGTAAAATTGGATTTAAACAATTGTAGGTGGATGGAAATAATATTACATATTGAGGGAACATGGATTTGGATGATAAAATACACCCCAGTAAATACTTACGAATAAACAATCTCGGATAAAAATGAGATTGTGATATTTCCCTTACCTTAGGTCCGACTTTCTTTGTAAGTGTCCGAACCTCCTGTATAATGATTTAAATCATGTTATTGACTTATTACAGAATCATATTAATTGTTATGATATCATATTTGGTTCACTTATGACATTATATTACCCGTTCTTTTGTAAATTCCATGTTAAAGAAGCGTTTTGGGTAAAATCGTTTCATTTATCGTAGGTGTTTTGACTTGTTGTTCTTGACATCATTATTACTTATATCATGATTTACTTACTTCCAGAATATAAAATATTATTTATATATCATATATATTCAGTATATATATATATATAATAGGTAGATAAATAAAATGAAAAACACCGTTCATGGAGACGGTAGTCCGTACGTACGCATGAACGCTGTTTTCCTTTCCTTATTGTCTTGAAATGGAAGTAAGTAGATGAAATACATATGTATATATATACATAAATCCAGTAGATTTATAATTTCATATATTTCATTATTATTTCTTATATATACATTATAATCATTCTTAAATGGTTAACATGGAGAATGAATCTCATCGCGTCGTGGAGACGGTATTCCTTACGTACGCACGAGCGATGATATCATTTCTATAAATATTGAATTGAATTGGAGTGTATTATACAATATATCAGAATCAATATGATGTTGTAATAACTATGTATAGTTATTCTTTACACCATTATACCCATCCATGTAAGGTGGTGGTGGAAAATAGATTACACCACGGCGTGGAGACGGTATTCCGTACGTACGCACGCGCGGTGATTTCTTTTTCCGTAGGATGGATAGATGGTGAAATAGGGTTGTTTCATACTTATAATAACATATCAGTATATGAGCGATACTGATGTTATTACTTCATAATGAAACAACCTAAGAAGAAGAAGTGGGAGAATAAATAAAGATGAAAGAATTGGTAACGGTAATTACCTCTTCTTTGAAGTGGCTCTTTGAGACCTCCTCTTAGGGCACTAAAATTGGTCTTTGAGGAAGACCAGAACCTCTAGGATGTTGCTAGGGAAGTGGAGAGGATAAATTGGCAGAGGTTGGCCGAGCTTGAGTGCTCAAATTGGTGTGAGGAGGAGGGGGAGGAGGTGTCCTTTTATAGGGGAGGAGAGGGGCACCTTAGGAATATCTCAAAATATTATTTTATATTAAAGTCAAAATCGGTTTATAATGGTTCCAAAGGGTCTTATTTCGAATCTGAAGTGGTGATGGGTCGAAATCCTATCAACCAATAGGATTTAGACAAGTTTGGGGTATTATTTTAACCTTATCAATTAGATTTAACTCTAAGTTAATTAATTTAACTTTTACCATGTCTTTTTGTTTTCTTTCACTATATGGTTAATACACTTACTATAACATGCCAAACGAACCCCAAATTGTTTATTATTAATATATATATCCTTATCTAAGTCATTTGTCCGAACCTTAGATTTTTAGGAATACAATAACAATTAATAATATAATATTTGATTTAAAAACTATTTTGTGTCAATTTTGACACTATTTGATATATTATTTTTTTGAAAGTTATAACAGAATTAAATGTTCGAACCAAGTTGATTAAATCAACAATAATATATCATAGTAACCTAGAAAATTAGTGGAATTCATAAAAAATCTCAAATTACATTTATTTTGGTATTTATATTATCAATTATGTCAATATTTCATTAATAAGATAATGACTGCATCATCTTTGTGTCATATATAAATTATATTATTTGATGTCTAAAAATTACAAATAAAATACCATCATGTAGGAAATCTTTTTAGCTTTCTAATGAATATTTACAATCGAATTTATCTTATGTATAACCCCATATTAAAAATGAGTTACTTATTAAACTTTGATTTTAACTATTTTAACCCTTCTTTAAATAAATTAATAATAAATGTCCTAATCTAATCCAAGTGGGCCTAAATGGTCATATTTTATTCCTAAGTTTGTTTTTGGTCGAATTACACTTGTCCAATAGAATTAGGACATGTGTTAGGGTAATATTAATATCATATTTACCCTTAGTTACCCTATTTACTATTAACCGTGGTAAAAAAAGTAAAAAGTTACTATTCACCAAAAAATTATTTTCATCTCATTGAACCACATTTTAGTCCTTGATATTAACCGTGTCTCTCGGATTTTCGAAATTCCATTCACAGAAGCGGTAAAATTAAGTTTTATGCAAAATTCAGTTTTTAACCTACCACTTAGTAGTTTCACTATTCATCAAAAATTGATGTTTTTCAGAACAATGCCAAAATTTCATCCCAAGCTATATTTCATATTCTGAATTCAAAAATGAAGTCTATTTTACCAAATTCATAACATAAAAGTTGCATTAATTAATTTTATAATTAAATCCCACTGTTAAAACAAATAGCGTGTTTTTAAGAAACAATATCTATCAAAAGATTGACAATTGTTTATGTCTAGTTTAAATGTGAAATTACATCCAATGACCAACATTGTATTAAATTGTAAAAATGTATTCTAAATATACTTTAAAACCACTCAAATTAATGATTTATCACTATTAATTATTTCGATTAAAAAAGTTGTTTTTTAATTATAATTTAGTAATTTTCACTATTCATCAGAATATGAAAGTTATCCGAAAAGTACCAAAATTTCACCTTAGGCTAAATTCGATACTCCGAATCCAAAAATAAAGTTCATTTTGAAAAATAAGATTTACTGGATTTCAAAAAGTGGTTATTACTATTCATAACGGCTAGTTTTAATAATATTTTAATAGCATATCATTGTTTCGTGAAACCCAGGATTACGTACCACACACGCTATCGAGGAAGGTTGCGATTACGTGTAATGCAAGGCAAGTCAAGGATGCGTGTTGTGCAAGCTCCTTTTGGTGTAGCGTATAACACAAGACATTAGTAAAATAAAAAGAATATTTTTCATAAAATCTCGGGCTGTTACAGTGATTTTTTGATTAAATGGTTATGGGTGTTGATCAAGGTGGTCCACACCATGGTAATGATGTTGGTCAAGAGGGTTTATATCGAGGAATAGGTATTGGTCATGGAATTCCACACCATGGTTTAGATACTTGGACTGATGCTCATTTTATAGTATTTTTGAACCTTTTTTAATATATATCAGATGAATTACATGGGAAAAATTATGTTTTATTGGTTTGGGTATCATTTGGAACTCGAGTGAAAATTTGGTTAATTGATAATTATTAAATTACGAAACCTTTTTTCTCTAATACCTGCATATTATTCATTTATACTTCTTTATGAAATATTATAGACTGTATATTTCATTAGACACCATTGGCGGTAGTTGAATGAGTTATAATCACACCCTTCTTGGACCACCATTGTTACTCAAGAATATTTCATGGTTGTTGGATAAGATAAAGGAAAATGCCCTATGATAGATGACCGAGTTAGGTTTTTGGGATAGAGCATGGATGAGGGGACCGGGCTAAGGTTGGGACCCATCTTTGTGATTTTATTCAGTTCCTTGTTTGGTTTATCTTTTGGAAATTAACATTATATGGACATGACATGTTTAATGTGTTTGGTTGTGGGAATTTACCCAATTTTTAGAATTCTTTTTGTGATGAATTATTATATATTATTACTTATTTGGTTATTGTTTATTTTTATTCCACTTTCTTTATACTCTGGTAAAGATTATATAGTCTCCCCGTGTACCTCTTAGACCCTCACTACTAGTAAAAATCCTCTGGAGTATGGGAAAGAATGCCTAAGGTTGTGTGGTGCACTGACTTTGGGAAACAATATTAGTGGCACCTAGGGTAGGACATTACAACATTCGTATGTTCTTGTTATCATTGTGAAATTTTCAGTTCTTTCTCTATGGGTGCCTTGGAGTGTTTTTAAGTGCTATCCTTGGACTTAGGTAGTTTTACCTAAGTATGGTAAGATAATATCCTAGAGGGCCACACACTAAGTTTATTCATAACCTTAGTTAAACTTGATATGAATTTAACATATTGAATAAATATTATTCTCATAAATGGTTCAATAATTATTACTTTTTAGTGGGATGCATGAATTTAGTCACTAGTTATTAGATCAAATATTATGTGAGTTGAAAATTAAATAAATATTCATTTCATAATGTAATTATTAATTATGTGAATATATAAGGTTTATTTATTCAGGTTCATTTTCAAGGTAATTTTTTTATTTATTCAGTTGCATGAATATTTAATAAATAACGATTCATTGGTTTTTTGAATATAATATTTAATTTATATATCAATGAATAATGAAGTAATATTTATTTATTAAATAAATATTCATTATTCAAGGTTTGGTACATTCTAAGGAGGGTAGACGGTCCTTGTTGGTCCGGTTGGAAATGATATATTAAGTATCATTTAAATAAAATTTAATTAATTTATTTAAAACATGATATTAATTTGTCCATAGGTTTTCACATGTAAATTAAATAATAATAATATTGATATTATTATTATACATGGGTATTTCTATGGAATAAGGGATTAGATAAGGGCCTATGTGAAATTACCACCCCTAATGTAGCTTTATAAATATCTAATAATATCGTTTTCTAGGGTTAGATGATTTTTTGCACAATAAATTGAAGTGATAATGATCTCAAACCCAAATAGAGAAATATATCAAGTGATTACTTAAGAATAAGAGCATCAACCCTCCTCTACTTTATCAAGATTATAGAGAATCATAGTGATTCATTTTCACCTCGAATGATTCTATTTCGATCAATATTAATAGATGTAAGCATTAAAACTTCCACGACAACACCTAGAGAATTATATAATGGAAATTGGAGGTTTTAAAATCATTTTTTATCACTTCTAGAGGGATTATATTCATGGATCCTATCATTACAATGACTACAAACCAAGAAGTGTTCAACTGATTCATCAATGATGACAGAACTACCATAAGAGGTAATTCTTATTTAAAAAAAATAAATTATAAATTATATGTGATTATCTTTACTTCTTGGTTTTGGTGTAATAGTCAATTAATCTTTGATTTAATTCTATTTTTCATGATGTTCTTCATTATGTAAATATTTTATTTTTCATTGATTATGATAAAAATTTGAGTTGGAAACTAGTGAATATATTCTTCTAATGATCTTGGACCCATTAAGTAATATTAGTACAATCACATTTCTAATATATAATTAATTATTAATAATTTATTAAAGATATTCATTTTCAATTAGTTTTCATTTTAGAATTATTTTTTTCTTTAAATATGAACATATAATTCTTTTATTCCCTTCTCCAGTCTCACACATATAACCAAGAAAATGTTAAATTATTATGAAGAATATCTAAAGGATCCATTAGGAGATGTGGAGGGTTCTAGACAGATAACACAAGTGTACATGATGTATAGCCTAAAGATACATGATGTGTGCCCGTGTTCAATGCACCAAGAAGACTCATGTTAAAATTGGGTCTTTAAGCATTAATTATGAATGAAATTCAAATAATATACATTGTGTTTTGAATCGTCCAGACTGGAATGTAGTTTTTTAGACTACATACCATGTAATCACTTACACGTTTTGTAATCCACATGTTTTCATGGTGAAAATATATATGGTACAAGTCATTTCATGCATTTATTACACAACTTAGAGACTAAAAAATTATGTAATGTTGAGGTCACATGGCATGTAGCTGGAATACACACCATGTACCTCATACATTTACAGGACTAAAAAACATTCTCCTTCCCTAGGTGTGTGTTGTAGACATGGAAAAAATAGATTACTTACCATCTATCCTATGCACACATCATGTAATATATTGAACCTCATCTGATTAATTAAAATAGAGAGAAAAATTAATTATATAATTAATCCTATTTACATGCCTTATATGTGTCATTTATTGATAATAAAAACTATTTCATAAGATTATTAATTACATATTTAATTAATTTCCACATTAAATTCTAAACTGTAAGTTTTGTAAGGTCTATAATTGAAGTGTACTCCATGTGAATTAATAGCATCACATGCTGTGTAATTTACATATAATCATGCATCATTTATTGAAATATTTACAACTTATAATAACATTACATGAAATATATGTTGGATTCCATGTGAAAATATAATACATGGAACATGTTAGGTAATTTAGGCGGGTATATGTCATTTCCTCCAAGTACAAATGTATATTTTATTAATTTTAAATAAAATTAATTAATTTAATTTGTTAAAATTAGGAATGATAAAATTTGAATATTATTTGTATAGAATTAAGATAAATTTAATTAATTGGACTAAATTGTGACACTTATCTTAATTAAAGAATAAAGTGATGTGATTACTAGCTATATTGAAAATGACTATTTTTTGTATGTGTGTGGGTGATCATGATATTAGACCAAACCTATATATTTGATTGGTTTCCTTTTAATTTATAATTAAATTAATTTGACTGCCTACTTGTCACGCACTCCTCTCATTATGTAAGGGTCAACATGCATATGGTTCATTTTATATAAAACCCTTAAAAAAATCCTTTGTTTTTAATCAATTGTGTGTGAGTAAGGATTATGTAATGGATGGAGATATCAGGTGAGTTGAGGTGGTTCAAGTTTGGTGACTAGGTAAAACCAATCAAGGAGATATATATGAGGATATTTGCAATTCCACAACACAACTAATTTATGATTCAAGGTTTGTTTCCCCTATGGTTGAGGGTTAGTTTATCATCCTGTAGATAAACTAATCATTAGTGAAACTCATGATCACACTATTTTTATTATTTTATTTCAGTCAAGTTTCATGGTTAATTTATTTATGGTTTATTTTTTTCAATCACATAAATTAATTAATTAACAAACATGAAATATAGAATTAAAATAAATTAGACTATACATAAATTATATCTATCCATGGTTAATCTGTAACACCCCATAATGATAAAGGGTTAAATAGATAAATAATATGAATCATGTCAACAAGGTGCATCTTTATTTTTTGGAGCCATCCTGATTAGAACTCCATAGTTAAGAATGTTTGGTCTAAAGTATTGATTTGTATGGGTGACCTTTTGGGAAGTTTCTTAGGGTGTGTGCAGCTGAGGAAAAAGCACACTTGAAAGAACATGTGTTGTCCTTTGGGGATATTCAATCTTCAGATGAACCTTTAAGGAATGTGGGTGGGCCCTAAGGTGGGGACCACATGTCTATGGGAAAACTGGTGGTACCTGGTTGGCTAGGACCTGAAAACCATGTTAAGGTGGAGTGTCTATACTAATAGTGGGGCCTAGATGTTACATTTGGTATCTGAGTAAGAACCCAACCTTAAGTATGGTGGCACTGCCTGTGTTAAGATGTAGCACAATAATGAAGTTATTGTCTAATGGGGAATGCAACACCCCAAAATGATAAAGGGTTAAATAACTAAATAATATGACTCATGTTATTGAGGTGAACCTTTCTTTTCATGAGCCTACCTTATTATAGATACATAATTAAGCATACTTTTCTTGGAGTAGTGATTAGGATATGCGACCTGTTGGGAAGTTTCCTAAGGTATGTACAAGTGAGGACAAAGAACATCGAAAAGAACATGTGTTGTATTTTAGGGATAATAAATAGTTAGATGATCTGTTCAGGCATGTGGGTGGGCCCTAAGGTGGGTATCACCTATCTGTGGGAAAACTAATGGTACCTAGTAGGCCAGGACCTAAAAACCATGTTAAGGTGGGGCGTTTGTGCTGACAACATGAACCATTTGTTACATAATCACTTACATAAATCCAATGAAAATTAACAAGAATATAATAAAGATAAAAATAGGAAATTTAGGAATTAAGAAAAGATTAATAAAATCAAAATATTAATTCATAATAACCTTCCACTACTTAAGTTAAAATCAAACCATAATTTAAAGTTCTTGACTAGCCTAATTAGAGGAGATTTTAATTATCAGGGAATCTTATGGTATGTTTTTGGGTTGAATTAAAATTAGTTCACATCAAGGGTTGACTACCCAATATGAACATGGTGTAACTAATAATAAAGTATTAATAAAATCCTTATCAAAGATTTTTGGATTGGGGATTCCACTCAAAATATTAAGGAGTTGCGAGTTAATGTATTTGAAAAGTTACACAAACTTAGAATCCTTCAAATAATACTTCAGAACCAAGTATAGGTTATGAAAAGGGGAATATAGATCATTGAAATAGGAATATACATGCAATATGATATTCTAAAAATAATTCTAAGGGATATTGGGTTTCAATAAAATAATTTGATACTAATAAATTAAATTTATTATATAATATCTTTCAGTAATCAATATAAAACTAAAATTTTCTTTTATTAATGAAGAATATGGAAAGAATAATATTCATAACACTATGATCTTGGAGGAAACTATCCATATCCTCCCTGAAACGTACTTCCAAGGGTGGTACCATTTTTATACACTTAATTACTGCAAGAAATTTTCTAATATATACAAAAAATTCTGTACACTTGTTCATCCATCTCATAAAGAAAACGAATGAGAGAAGGATAGCCACGGAAGGTACATGGGGTTGCTTCAATTTTCCATTGTTTCAATATATCAGTTAAGTCTAGATAAATGATAATGAAATATAATGGCATGGATTTTTATTTTTGGATATATCATCTTATATCTATTTAGAATGATAAATAAAGGCTTTAGATAAATGAGATTGGAACTACACTATACTAGTGTAAACTAGAAGAGGATACTTAGCTATTAATCTTGTATTTAATATACCAAACCACATTGACCAATTAGAAAATTTTGGTCTTCCATATGGATAATAAATTATCCATTAATATCATATTATCATCCTCACGTTCCATTTTCACCATATTCATCTATGGGACAAACAAATCTGTAATATTTTGACGTGGATTCACCAGGTAATTAAGATTTACGGGGAACTCAGTTACACAACTCTTATAGTGAAAAAAATTAAAGGAAAGATTGAAAAATACTATAATTATTTTATTTTAAATGGTACCTTTGAAACATATTTCAAAGGGACAAAAGATAAAGATGTTTTGTGGAAAAAATGAGCCTATTTTCTTCTCATGTGGAAAGAAAGGGTCATCTAAAAGATAATTTCAATAAATTAAAGAAGATTCAAGTTGTTTCATCTACTTCAAATATATTCATCATGTATTGTAATTTTTATTTTCACATGTTAGGTATTAAATAATATATTTTATTCAAATAATAAAACAGATAATGAAACATTATGAGAAGTATGGTGTGTTCTCACATGCATCAAGGAAAGGTGATTCAAGTGTTAGTTCTGAGAAGCACAAAACTTCAATAAGTAAAGTTAAATTCTATTAAAGGTTAGAAAGGAGATCCTATTTCAAAAATGAGAAATTCAAAAAAATTTATTACCCAATGGATAGATTTTATTTTAATTATTTATTATATTAAGTGTTTCATATATATTTATCTCGATGTTCTTCAGGACATAGATAAATTATTTTATTTAAATTTGATATTTTTATGTAATTTGACACACAATTTATAGTTTAGTAATACTAAAATCATTTTATCTAATATTGGAGATATATGATGAATTTAAATTATAAGATTTATACCCAGTTATGGATAGATAACTTTTTTCATGTAAAACTAAAGGTTATTTTTAATGATATACCTAAAAGATTATTTAGTCACATTGTAGCTAAAATACATTAGGTATTATCGATAGGCTTACTTATTGAGTTTTTGATATAGAAATATTTATAAATAATGACATTCCTTAAAATTTTCAGAATTTTTCAACTATATAGCATGAAAAATTCCAAGGTGAAGCTAGAGGTAAATTAGTATGCTTTATTAAATTGTTTTAAGAAATTTTAAGAATGATAGATAAAAGTAATGAATGCACTTGGTAAAAGATACAATATCCTATAAAATAATACATTAGAGAGTATATTAACCAAGTATTCATTGATTCTTGAATATAGATTGATGTATTTTTTAAACTCACAATACCTTATTCACATCATATAGATAGTGGTAGTATAAGGTAGATCAATAAAGAGTCTTATAAAATATTCTAAGTCTTCCATGATTTCTTTCTAATCATGATTTAAAAAATATAAGTCTAACAAGTAACCATATCCTAACTAAAATGATTAATGGATATCGTATAAGTTATGGTATGATGGGAATCCATTAATTAAAAAACCTAAGGTGTTCTGATTTGAATCATTAATTAAGTTAGTAATGTATTAAAATGTATGTCAAAGGAAACAAAAGGTGCATATTAGTTTATTATTCTATAGATACTATGGATATTAAAATCACTAAAATATAAAGGTATTAATCATACCAAATAATATTTATATGTGGAAAGGAAATATATCACGAGATAGTGGGATCATGAAAGGCTTCAATTGAATCTTGGATCCGGATGCACAAGTTGGTATAAGAATAGTGAAAATCCAAAAGTTTTTAGTGGTAGTAAATTTTTAAGAAACAAATACTATGCAGAAAGTTTAAAAACCATATTAGTGGTTTTATATTCACCATAGTGGATGATATATACTATTTAGTAATAATAATAATTATAACAGGTATCAGTAGGTTACACCCATCTATGATTAACAAGTTTATATGAATTTAATAATGAAATTCATATACAAAAATTCAAGAGAACTATATTTTTGATGTTTCTAGACTTGATACTAATTGTAAGTATTCTATAGAAACAATATATGGATGGTAAAAATTGGTCCAATAAAACATGATTGATTATTAAAATCTTTAATGTCTATGGCATAGTCTGTGATTGAAAACTTTTCTCCAATCATCATGATTAAATCTATTTTAATTATTAATGTCATAGTTATTATGATCACTGTATTAGGAATCAGATGTCAAGGGACACCTCTCATAGAGGTAACTTTATGGTTTATATGGAATGAACCCAAAGTTTGGAGACATTAAAGAAAGCTGATATAGAATGTAAGTACAAGGATCCATTAATGGGTTGAAAAACGTATAATGATCATAATATATTTGTTTTTATTTATTTTTCTAGGTTTCTAAAATAAGTTAGTGGGAGAGCTAGAGTTTTCCAAAACAATTATGTTTGAAAACATATAGAAAACAGGTGATAATATTGTGGTCATATAAGACTAAATAATTTCTAAAAATATGACTTAAGTAGCTACCCAAGATCCATGGAACATGATTTTCTAGTATAGATCAAGGGGTCACTACTACAAAAATGGGATTTATCAGCACTCAAAATTAGCTTTAACAGTGCTAAAAAAGTGCTGTAAAGATTACCAATGATATAAGGGGGTCCCTTTTATCAGTGCTCTGAAAATCACTGATAAAGGTCCCTTTTATCATCACTAAAAAAAGCGCTGATAAAAGGGACCTTTATCAGCGCTTTTAAAAAGCGCTGATAAAAGTCAAAAAAAATAAAAAAAATAAAAAATAATTATATAACGCAGGGAGAGATTTTAACAGCACTTAACCCCCCTTTATCAGTGCTAGGCCATGCACTGCCCTTCCCACACATCCTCACACGCGCGCACCCCTTTTCTTCCACCAGAACTTGAACCCGTGACCTCCCCCCTTTCGGGACTGCACCTTTACCATTAAGTCATTTCGTTTTTTCTCTATTTAATGATATATCTATTTATTTATATATATATAGTTATATTTATTCGTATATGGATATAGATTCATATTAATATAAATATATTTATTCATATATTAGTATATATATATATATATTCATTCCTATATTAGTATATATTTATATTTATTTATATATATATATATTTTTAGTTATAATTTTTTATCTGTATATTTATTTGTATATTAATATATACTTATAAGATTAGTTTTAAATACATTTATGAAATATGTTTTTTATGTGTGTTTATAAATAAATAAATACATACATACATACATATATACAACACACACACACACACAGACACATATATATTTACGAATAAAAACATATATATGTGTATTTGAAAAGCCATAGAATGTTAAAACAACCATAACTTATAATCTAGAAGACCATTTCAACTCCACAACTAGTCAAATCAAATAAAATCAAACAATATTCGATATTATATGTGGTATAGGCCTAATGGACATCCAGATCAGAAGTTTTACTTGTTTCAATGTTAACAATTCGGGGTATCCAGACTAAAAACTCGGTTTTATAGGTCTTATGTGACTTTTTTGACCCTGAAAAATGTGGAAGAATCTTTACTTTAGTCACTAGTGCATAGAGATCATCACAGGATTCGATTTCATATGCTGTAGAGCTCAAATGGACACCTGGATCAAAAGTTATGGCCGTTTGAAGTTTGAGTTACATTTTCAACTTATTTTAGATCTTTTATTATTATTTTTTTGATTTTTTATGTCTTAAAATTGTTATTAAATGATTTTTAATCAATAATAATTAGAAAATTATTAATTAATAATATTTTTTTAAATATTTTAAAGCCATTTTCACTAAATTTATTATATATTAAATGTAATAGTCTATTTATACTTATCTAAAACATATTTTAAAAATATATATTATATTTATATCAATATAAATATACATATATAACAATTTTTCTATTTTTCATGATTTTTTTGATACATAAAATTTATCACCGGTATGAAAAATTGCTGATAAATCCCCCCTTTATCAGTCCTACTAAAAGAACCACTGATAAAGGGGTACCCTTTATCAGTGCTAAAAAAAGCACTGATAAAGGAGGACCTTTATCAGCTCTAAAAAAAGCTCTGATAAAGGGGGTCCTTTAACAACGCTTTTTTAGTGCTATTAAAAGTTCCCCTTTATCAGTGCTTTTTTTAGCGCTGATAAAGGCCCCCTTTATCAGTGCTTTTTTTAGCTCTGATAAAAGGGTAGCACTTCCCTTGCCCGTTTTTGTAGTAGTGGGTTTCTTAATCTAATTCATATTACATAGTTGACATGTTATTCAAAAATATAAGATCGAATAATTTACCTGAATTCTTCTTGTGTCACATAGTATTTTTGTAATGTATAGACTACATATTCCTAAGTGTACTTTGAAATCTATCTCACATTCCATGATATATACACATGTTTGATCTTGTATATATATATAAAACATAGAATTAATGTATCAAATGAGACAAAGAGAACTATATAGGCTAGTGGTCATAAATATTTAGTAGACTACAAGTGAATAAATTGGGTTCAACTAAGCCCTTAACCCAACATGAGGTGGAGCATTAACCTGACACAAGATAGGACCCTCTTAGTCGGCCCACTATAGTGGTGCCTATAGACTATATAGAAGAGTACCTGGCTAGATTATTCTGATTCAGCGGTTGTCAACCAAAAAGGAGAAGTTCCCGTGATTTAAGGTTTATGGATATCCTACCCTAAGGTGGGCGTGACTGGACTTTTTCCCATACAGAAGAACTAAGGGTTCTGGAGGGAGAAAAATTGAATGAGTTACTAGAAATTAGAGAAATAGTAATGATAGTTTTTATAGAATATAAAAATTAGTCTTGTTTAGAATATATGATCTAGTATCATGGTTAGGATTAGGTAATATTCAAGGGTTAATCATGTTATAACTAGTATTTTATATATTACATTTGAAAATGTATTTTTTTGTTTCTTATACAACTTAAGAATCAAGTTAAGCAACATTTTGTTCTAGATTTTGGAGTTATAACTTGATAGTAAAGTTCAATCATATCATGATGAATCTTTATTTATAGTATTATCTATAATGAAATATATAATTATTTATATCATCTCATGAGGTATTTTCTTATAGATATAGGGTCAAAGTAAATAGATTAGCCACTGGTAATATGATGGGATCAACATCTATAGCCATAACTCAATAGAAGAATGTTTAATATATGAGACTAACCAGTGGAGTGTAAATAGTTGTCTCTAGTGAAAGTTTAATTTTGTTAGAGTTGGTGACCTATAATCAACTTATTTGAGTATTAAATTTCTATAGTATTCATATTATTGAATATTAATTAATTACTTATCACATGATGATCTTTCTTATTAATTAAATCTATGTGATAATGTCCTTATATTACTTATCACATTGATAGGTAATAGAAGTTCCCCACAATGATGAGAATATAGAAGTTCTAAAATAGTATTCTTAAATATAAGTTTTGTTGATGGATGATATAATTTAATAGGAAGAAAATTATATGGGTTATCATGGATAAAGACACATAGGACTTTGAGAAAGTTTATCATGTTTTACACCCTTAGTAATATTATGAGAAGTTGATTACGAAAACATGAATCGTTAGTAGAAAATCTATGTTTATAAGTGTCATTGTATGTTCCTATCTGTGAAAATTTGTAATGATCCATAGATTTTATGATTTTTTAATGCATATCATGAGTCAATTAATTTTATGTATTGATGAATTTTGTGAGGAAATATGATCATGGTGAGGTAGGATACATTGGGTGTGTCATAAGTAATATTGCATTAATGAATAATGAGAGAAAGGATTTGTCTATTCCCTTCTTTAATGAAAGTTGGTATCTTAGGCCCTTTGATGGAAATGGAACTGCCTTATTAAGTTCATGGACTTAATGTTCTATTGGTATGTTCATTTTTATAAATCCAAAGAATGAAACATTGAGCATATAAGTTGATGGAACCAATATAAAACTTATCGATTAGATATTTCAGGACAAAGGGATTATATTAAACTGTGTGTATTTGTATGTGGTTATTGTATTTATGAAATTTAACTTATTTTTCTATGGGTTCCTTATCATAATTCAAGATTATAACCTTGTACTTTAGATGGGGTTTTCTAATTCTACTGAGAAAGTGTAACAGCCCAAGATTTTATGAAAAATATTTTTTTTTATTTCACTAATGTCTTGTGTTGTACGCTACACCAAAAGGATCTTGCACAACACTCATCCTTGACTTTCCTTGCATTACACGCAATCGCAACCTTCCTCGATAGCGTGTGTAGTACGCAATACTGAGTTTCACGAAACAACGATATGCTATTAAAATATTATTAAAACTAGCCGTTATGAATAGTAATAACCACTTTTTTAAATTTTAGAAATTTTAGCTCTCAAAATGGACTTCATTTATGGATTCGGAGTATTGAATTTAGCCTAAGGTAAAATTTTGGTACTTTTCGGATAACTTTCATATTCTGATGAATAGTAAAAATTACTAAATTTTAATTAATAACAACTTTTTTAATCAAAATAATTAATATTGATAAATTATTAATTTGAGTGGTTTTAAAATATATTTAGAATATATTTTTACAATTTAATACAATGTTGGTCATTGGATGTAATTTCACATTTAAACCAGACATAAACAAGTGTCAATCTTTTGATAGATATTGTTTCTTAAAAACACGCTATTTGTTTTAACAGCGGGATTTAATTATAAAATTAATTAATGAAACATCTATGTTATGAATATGGTAAAATAGACTTCATTTTTGAATTCGGAATATGAAATATAGCTTAGGATGAAATTTTGGCATTGTTCTGAAAAACATCAATTTTTGATGAATAGTGAAACTACTAAGTGGTAGGTTAAAAACTGAATTTTGCATAAAACTTAATTTTACCACTTCTGTGAATGGAATTTCGAAAATCCGACAGACACGGTTAATATCAAGGACTAAAATGTGGTTCAATGAGATGAAAATAATTTTTGGTGAATAGTAACTTTTTACTTTTTTTTTACCACGGTTAATAGTAAATAGGGCAACTAAGGGTAAATATGATATTACTATTACCCTAACACATGTTCTAATTCTATTGGATAAGTGTAATTCGGACAAAAACAACCTTATGAATATAATATGACCATTTAGGCCCACTTGGATTAGATTAGGGCATTTATTATTATTTATTTCAAAGAAGAGTTAAAAGAGTTAAAATCAAAGTTTATTTACTAAAACATTTTTAATATGGGGTTATACATAAGATAAATTCGACTATAAATATTCATTAGAAATATAAAAGGATTTCCTACATAATTATATTTTATTTATAATTTTTATACTTTAAATAAATTAATTTATTTTTGACACAACGATGATGCAGTAATTACCCTTTTAAGAAATATTAACATAATTGATGTTATAAATGCTCAAATGAATGTAATTTAAGACTTTTTATGAATTAAACTAATTTTCTAGGTAACTATGATGTATTAGTGTTGATTTAATCAACTTGTTTCGAAGATATAATTCTGTTATGACTTTCAAAAAAATCATATATCAAATAGTGTCAAAATTGACACAAAATAGTTTTTAAATCAAATATTATATTATTAATTGTTATTTTATTCCTAAAAATCTAAGGTTCGGCCACATGACTTAGATAAGGATATATATATTAATAATAAACAATTTGGGGTTCTTTTGGCATGTTATAGTAAGTGTATTAACCATATAGTAAAAGAAAACAAAAAGACACGGTAAAAGTTAAATTATTTAACTTAGAGTTAAATCTAATTGATAAGGTTAAACTAATAACCTAAACTTGTCTAAATCCTATTGGTTGATAGGATTTCGACCCATCCCCACTTTATCTTCGAAATAAGACCATTTGGAACCATTATAAACCGATTTTGACATTAATATAAAATAATATTTTGAGGTATTCCTAAGGTGCCCCTCTCCTCCCTTATAAAAGGACACCTCCTCCCCCTCCTCCTCACACCAATTTGAGCACTCAAGCTCGGCCAACCCCTGCCAAAATATCTTCTCCACTTCCCTAGAAACATCCTAGAGGTTCTGGTATTCCTCAAAGACCAATTTTAGTGCCCTAAGAGGAGGTCTCAAAGAGGCGCTTCAAAGAAGAGGTAATTACCGTTACCAATTCTTTCATCCTTATTTCTTCTTCCACTTCTTCTTCTTAGGTTGTTTCATTATGAAGTAATAACATCAGTATCACTCATATACTGATATGTTATTATAAGTATGAAACAACCCTATTTCACCATCTATCCATCCTACGGAAAAAGAAATCACCGCGCGTGCGTACGTACGGAATACCGTCTCCACGCCGTGGTGTAATCAATTTTCCACCACCACCTTACATGGATGGGTATAATGGTGTAAAGAATAACTATACATAGTTATTACAACATCATATTGATTCTGATATATTTTATAATCCACTCCAATTCAGTTCAATATTTATGGAAATGATATCATCGCTCGTGCGTACGTACGGACTACCGTCTCCACGACGGGATGAGATTCATTCTCCATGTTAACCATTTAAGAATGATTATAAAGTATATATAAGAAATAATAATGAAATATATGAAATTATAAAGCTACTGGATTTATGTATATATATATATATGTATGTCATCTACTTACTTCCATTTCAAGACAATAAGGAAAGTAAAACAGCGTTCATGCGTACGTACGGACTACCGTCTCCATGAACGGTGTTTTTCATTTCATTTATCTATCTATCTATATATATATATACTGAATATATATGATATATAAATCATATTTTATATTCTGGAAGTAAGTAAATCATGATATAAGTAATAATAATGTCAAGAACAACAAGTCAAAACACCTATGATAAATGAAACGATTTTACCCAAAACGCTTCTTTAACATGGAATTTACAAAAGAACGGGTAATATAATGTCACAAGTGAACCATATATGATATCATAACAATGAATATGATTCTGGAATAAGTCAATAACATTATTTAAACCATTATACAGGAGCTTCGGACACATACAAAGCAAATCGGACCTAAGGTAAGGGAAATATCACAATCTCATTTTTATTCGAGATTGTTTATTCGTAAGTATTTACTGGGGTGTATTTTATCATCCACATCCATGTTTCATCAATATGTAATATTATTTTCATCCACCTACAATTGTTTAAATCCATTTTTACCCTTCGGTGAGTTTTTAGTAAAAGAAATAAAAGGAATCTTTTGTCATTTTTCGTACGAGGTACTTTTTGACTTTTCTGACAAAAGTACGAAGAATGTTTTTTTAAACTTATACGGCATGAATGGATTTTTAAAACATTATTTCCAAGAAGCTTCCTTTACAAGTTTTCAAGTTTATTTTTAATCAACTTCTTTTATTTTAAAGTTTTATGACATGTTATGAAAGGAAAAATGTTTTTGAAGTAGAAAGGATATTTTCCTCAAGAATGGAGTTCAAGTATTTTATCAAAATTATTTTCCATCTAAGATAATAAAAGGGTTCTGTTTTTATCCCTATTATTACATGGATTTGATTATGTTGTGATGGAAATATTTTTATGAATTCCTTTATTTTATATGAATTGATTTATGATGTCATGATGTTTCAAGAATCCCATTTTTATTACATGGGTTATGCGATGATGTATGATTTATGATTATGTGGTACACATAAGAAAGGATTCATTATAAGATGGGTGGGACCTATATCTCCCTCCAATGCATTGGTTAAAGATTTTATATCTCATGAGATAGACATGGCTGGAACAGAAGGTTATTTCGGTTCAGTGATACAGGACTGAAACGAGGAGTGAACTCGGTTCAGAAAGGGACTTTGTCCACTAAGATAGTCTTGGAAATGAGTCATGACTAACAAGAAATGATTTTCCATGATTATGTGTGCATGCCACAAAGTTTCAAGTTTTATGTTATGATTATGGGGATCTCATTTTCACTTCTATGATTTATTCCATGTTAAGATATTATGATCTCTTTTGCAGGTTTTGATTTTCAAAAAGATATGATATGATTTTTATTTCCTTTATTTGCCCTTTCTAAGCATTTGAGCTCACCCTTTTATGTTTTCTTTTCCCCAGGATACAAAGAAAGGTTTTAGGTAAAAAAAAAAGAAGATCTTTATGGGAGATGTTGAAGATCTTTCACCACGATTAGAAGATTATAGTCCGAGTTTCCAAAGACACTAAACTATTACGATCCTTGTGTGTGTGTTTTTGTTATGTACTAAGTATTCCGCAAATGTAATGTAATGTCCATGTACGTCAAGATACGGGTCTCTACAGTTGGTATCAGAGGCAAAGGAGGTAGGAATGTATCCAATCCTTGGGAACTCTCACATGTGAGCGTTGGACGAAGCATGGCTCTCCGCCAAAGGGCTTCATGAGGAAATGGCTGCCACTGGGGATGGTGGTGTGTCCCGCCCAGGGGGTGTAGCCGCCCATGGAGTGCCCTGATAGGTATCAATTGTAGTCCACTGGAAGTAATTCTAGACCGCTACAGTTGGTATCAGAGGAAAGGTTTAGTTAACCTTTGGAAACTAGGATGTGAAAACGTTAGTGAGATCCCTAGAGATATTTCTAAGGTATGTCTAGGGATGTCCCTAAGGATACGTATACGTATAGGATAGTCCTAGAACTATGGTAAGGATCTTAGAATTAAACCTAAGATGTTAGATATTGAAGGTACTCCCCCTTTATTATGTTGTTTTCCCTAGCATGATTTTTGCCTCTCACACTATTCTTTTTGGGTTTTAGAAAATGGCTGGAAACAAGATGATTCACAATAATGGAGGATATGATGGACAATGGAATGATATTCTTCATAATGAAATGGGATTTGGAAGTCCAAACATCATTATTATTCCGAATCAGCAGTCTCATAATATGATCAATAAAGTAAAATTTGGTAAGTTTCCTGACTCGGCTAATAAGAGAAAGATGGAGTTTCATGATGATCATAGAGGAAAGAAAGTTCAATTTCCCCTATGTAATTCATGTGGGAAGAGGCATCAAGGAGAATGTTTCAAAGGAACTGGAAGATGCTTTGGGTGTGGAAAAGAAGGACACAAAGCAAGTAAGTGCAAAGGAAAAGGTTCAGTTAACACCATGGATGAGGATAATGGTATTGCTACGACATCAACAATGATTAAATGCTTTAAATGTGGAATGTACGGGCATTATGCAAACCAATGCCCTAAGGGAAAGTCTCATGAAGAGAATCAGTATGGTCGTATGGGAAGTATTTATGTTGATAATGATGAAGAAACTACAAATGATATGTGAGATGAAAGAAATGTTGAAGCTCGATCAATGGTCTAAGAATGTAGTGAAATGATTACATGTTTATCATGTGTAATGTTGTATAAGTAATCTCATGGAATAAGGAGACATCTAAGGATTGTTACACTGTTGTCTTTCCTTAAGTTTTGAAAGTGTATGATGAATGGTACCAGTAACCATGAAAGGTTATTCGGATACTTTTGGAAAGTAGATGATAAGTGCATAATGAAAGGATAAGAAGATAATGAGATGTTTGATTGTATTCATGAGCTCATGATTGATATAAGGACTAAGTGATATCATGGTTTGAGTATATAGAACTTTGAGGATTTTGGTATGTGGAACGTGTTAACTTTAAACTGCATTCATGTTTTCTCTAAGGTATTCAAGAGAATACATGATTAAGGACTTTGAATGTTTAGAATGTGACCAACAAGACATATCTTATGGGGATCAACGATGGTATTAAATCTCTGGTAATTGTTTTCACTATATTATGAGAGTGGACTGCAGTATTATGGATAAGCCTAAAGAAGTTCTTTTTTGATATTATTGATAGGATGTTATAGTAATGTAGTTTTAGAAAAAGGACAACCTGCAGGACGGGCGACAGCCCATCGCGTCGGACAAGGCTATGGGAATCGAACCCACAACCGAAGTGCGACTGGCCTTTATCGCCTACCACTGGCCTACAGGAAGTCCCTGTTTAGTAGAAACTAGTTTTATTATATTAAGCAGTATGATATATGAAGTATAAGTCCATTTTAGGAACCATATGTGATTAATCTCACTATAGATCGACTTATGTATATAATTTTTGCTAACCCTTTTGTTTGAGACAGATGGAATGACCTGTCATTCTATCACATGATCTGCTAACACTTCACGAATAACAAATTCAACTTCATATATTTAAGAGATGAAGTGGAAATTGTTCAAGGCATGAACAACAGTGAGATTGTACCAAAATAATGAAAGTATTTATTCTAATTCAAATTTTCAACTTTAGGGAAATGATCTTGAAAACCAAAAATGTTGTCCTAGTGATCTTATACCTGATGAATCAGATGGTACCTTAGATCGTCACAAATTTATGGATTTGTGATTACTGGATTTTCCATAGCCATGTTCTCTACCACTCTCCATCAGAACATGATGGTTAGATTTTTCTTCCATATCCATATTCTCACCTATGTGGAAACCCATTGATTAGTTTATTTGGGTAATCGTTACATTTCATACTTTAGTTTTTAAAGCCATGTTTTGGTATTCCTTTTTATGATGTGGGTTTCTATTAAAGAAACTTTCGAATAGTAAACCATTTATAACCCCGAAGAATTTCGAGGGAGAAATTCATTTTAAGGGGGGTAGAATGTAACAGCCCAAGATTTTATGAAAAATATTTTTTTTATTTCACTAATGTCTTGTGTTGTACGCTACACCAAAAGTAGCTTGCACAACACTCATCCTTGACTTTCCTTGCATTACACGCAATCGCAACCTTCCTCGATAGCGTGTGTAGTACGCAATACTGAGTTTCACGAAACAACGATATGCTATTAAAATATTATTAAAACTAGCCGTTATGAATAGTAATAACCACTTTTTAAAATTTTAGAAATTTTAGCTCTCAAAATGGACTTCATTTATGGATTCAGAGTATTGAATTTAGCCTAAGGTAAAATTTTGGTACTTTTCGGATAACTTTCATATTCTGATGAATAGTAAAAATTACTAAATTTTAATTAATAACAACTTTTTTAATCAAAATAATTAATATTGATAAATTATTAATTTGAGTGGTTTTAAAATATATTTAGAATTTATTTTTACAATTTAATACAATGTTGGTCATTGGATGTAATTTCACATTTAAACCAGACATAAACAAGTGTCAATCTTTTGATAGATATTGTTTCTTAAAAACACGCTATTTGTTTTAACAGCGGGATTTAATTATAAAATTAATTAATTCAACATCTATGTTATGAATATGGTAAAATAGACTTCATTTTTGAATTCGGAATATGAAATATAGCTTAGGATGAAATTTTGGCATTGTTCTGAAAAACATCAATTTTTGATGAATAGTGAAACTACTAAGTGGTAGGTTAAAAACTGAATTTTGCATAAAACTTAATTTTACCACTTCTGTGAATGGAATTTCGAAAATCCGACAGACACGGTTAATATCAAGGACTAAAATGTGGTTCAATGAGACGAAAATAATTTTTGGTGAATAGTAACTTTTTACTTTTTTTTACCACGGTTAATAGTAAATAGGGTAACTAAGGGTAAATATGATATTACTATTACCCTAACACGTGTTCTAATTCTATGGGATAAGTGTAATTCGGCCAAAAACAACCTTATGAATATAATATGACCATTTAGGCCCACTTGGATTAGATTAGGACATTTATTATTATTTATTTCAAAGAAGAGTTAAAAGAGTTAAAATCAAAGTTTATTTACTAAAACATTTTTAATATGGGGTTATACATAAGCTAAATTCGACTATAAATATTCATTAGAAAGCTAAAAGGATTTCCTACATAATGATATTTTATTTATAATTTTTATACTTTAAATAAATTAATTTATTTTTGACACAACGATGATGCAGTAATTACCCTTTTAAGGAAATATTAACATAATTGATGTTATAAATGCTCAAATGAATGTAATTTAAGACTTTTTATGAATTAAACTAATTTTCTAGGTTACTATTATGTATTAGGGTTGATTTAATCAACTTGTTTCGAAGATATAATTCTGTTATGACTTTCAAAAAAATCATATATCAAATAGTGTCAAAATTGACACAAAATAGTTTTTAAATAAAATAAAATATTATTAATTGTTATTTTATTCCTAAAAATCTAAGGTTCGGCCAAATGACTTAGATAAGGATATATATATTAATAATAAACAATTTTGGGTTCTTTTGGCATGTTATAGTAAGTGTATTAACCATATAGTAAAAGAAAACAAAAAGACACGGTAAAAGTTAAATTATTTAACTTAGAGTTAAATCTAATTGATAAGGTTAAAATAATAACCTAAACTTGTCTAAATCCTATTGGTTGATAGGATTTCGACCCATCCCCACTTTAGCTTCGAAATAAGACCATTTGGAACCATTATAAACCGATTTTGACATTAATATAAAATAATATTTTGAGGTATTCCTAAGGTGCCCCTCTCCTCCCTTATAAAAGGACACCTCCTCCCCCTCCTCCTCACACCAATTTGAGCACTCAATCTCGGCCAACCCCTGCCAAAATCTCTTCTCAACTTCCCTAGAAACATCTTAGAGGTTCTGGTCTTCCTCAAAGACCAATTTTAGTGCCCTAAGAGGAGGTCTCAAAGAGGCGCTTCAAAGAAGAGGTAATTACCGTTACCAATTCTTTCATCCTTATTTCTTCTTCCACTTCTTCTTCTTAGGTTGTTTCATTATGAAGTAATAACATCAGTATCACTCATATACTGATATGTTATTATAAGTATGAAACAACCCTATTTCACCATCTATCCATCCTACGGAAAAAGAAATCACCGCGCGTGCGTACGTACGGAATACCGTCTCCACGCCGTGGTGTAATCAATTTTCCACCACCACCTTACATGGATGGGTATAATGGTGTAAAGAATAACTATACATAGTTATTACAACATCATATTGATTCTGATATATTTTATAATCCACTCCAATTCAGTTCAATATTTATGGAAATGATATCATCGCTCGTGCGTACGTACGGACTACCGTCTCCACGACGCGATGAGATTCATTCTCCATGTTAACCATTTAAGAATGATTATAAAGTATATATAAGAAATAATAATGAAATATATGACATTATAAAGCTACTGGATTTATGTATATATATATATATATGTATGTCATCTACTTACTTCCATTTCAAGACAATAAGGAAAGTAAAACAGCGTTCATGCGTACGTACGGACTACCGTCTCCATGAACGGTGTTTTTCATTTCATTTATCTATCTATATATATATATATATACTGAATATATATGATATATAAATCATATTTTATATTCTGGAAGTAAGTAAATCATGATATAAGTAATAATAATGTCAAGAACAACAAGTCAAAACACCTATGATAAATGAAACGATTTTACCCAAAACGCTTCTTTAACATGGAATTTACAAAAGAACGGGTAATATAATGTCACAAGTGAACCATATATGATATCATAACAATGAATATGATTCTGGAATAAGTCAATAACATTATTTAAACCATTATACAGGAGCTTCGGACACATACAAAGCAAATCGGACCTAAGGTAAGGGAAATATCACAATCTCATTTTTATTCGAGATTGTTTATTCGTAAGTATTTACTGGGGTGTATTTTATCATCCACATCCATGTTTCATCAATATGTAATATTATTTTCATCAACCTACAATTGTGTAAATCCATTTTTACCCTTCGGTGAGTTTTTAGTAAAAGAAATAAAAGGAATCTTTTGTCATTTTTCGTACGAGGTACTTTTTGACTTTTCCGACAAAAGTACGAAGAATGTTTTTTTTAAACTTATACGGCATGAATGGATTTTTAAAAAATTATTTCCAAGAAGCTTCCTTTACAAGTTTTCAAGTTTATTTTTAATCAACTTCTTTTATTTTAAAGTTTTATGACATGTTATGAAAGGAAAAATGTTTTTGAAGTAGAAAGGATATTTTCCTCAAGAATGGAGTTCAAGTATTTTATCAAAATTATTTTCCATCTAAGATAATAAAAGGGTTCTGTTTTTATCCCTATTATTACATGGATTTGATTATGTTGTGATGGAAATATTTTTATGAATTCCTTTATTTTATATGAATTGATTTATGATGTCATGATGTTTCAAGAATCCCATTTTTATTACATGGGTTATGCGATGATGTATGATTTATGATTATGTGGCACACATAAGAAAGGATTCATTATAATATGGGTGGGACCTATATCTCCCTCCAATGCATTGGTTAAAGATTTTATATCTCATGAGATAGACATGGCTGGAACGGAAGGTTATTTCGGTTCAGTGATACAGGACTGAAACGAGGAGTGAACTCGGTTCAGAAAGGGACTTTGTCCACTAACATAGTCTTGGCAATGAGTCTTGACTAACAAGAAATGATTTTCCATGATTATGTGTGCATGCCACAAAGTTTCAAGTTTTATGTTATGATTATGGGGATCTCATTTTCACTTCTATGATTTATTCCATGTTAAGATATTATGATCTCTTTTGCAGGTTTTGATTTTCAAAAAGATATGATATGATTTTTATTTGCTTTATTTGCCCTTTCTGAGCATTTGAGCTCACCCTTTTATGTTTTCTTTTCCCCAGGATACAAAGAAAGGTTTTAGGTAAAAAAAAAGAAGATCTTTATGGGAGATGTTGAAGATCTTTCACCACGATTAGAAGATTATAGTCCGAGTTTCCAAAGACACTAAACTATTACGATCCTTGTGTGTGTGTTTTTGTTATGTACTAAGTATTCCGCAAATGTAATGTAATGTCCATGTACGTCAAGATACGGGTCTCTACAGAAAGGAACCTAAAGGGTAAAAAAACATAGTGAATTCAGAACCTCAATTAAATTCAGTATGAATTTAACATGATGAATAAATATTATTCTCATATGTGTTTTAATAATAATTATTTTTTATTTGATCACATGAATTTAGTCACCAGTTATTTGATATAATATTATGTGAGTTGAATGTTAAATAAATATTCATTTTCAAAAGTAATTATCAATTACATGAATATATAATATATATTTAAAATGGTTCATTCCCAAGTTAAAAATATTTATTTTTTGGTAATGTAAATATTTAATAAATATTTACTCACTTGTTTTGTTAATATAATATTATTTTTATTTATTAGTGAATAATGTAGTAATATTTATTTATTAAATAAGTAGTCATTATTAAATGTTCAACAAATAATTAGGATAGACAGATTGAGTTGGTCAGGTTAGAAATGATATATTAAATATCATTTAAATAAATAATTATTTATTTATTTGAAAAATGATATTTTTATCTACATGTGATGCAAATGTCAAGTAAATAATAATAATATTTATATTATTATTAGACATGGGGTATTTTATGGAATAAGGGATTGGATAAGGGCCTATGGGAAATTAACAACCCTAACCTAGCTTTATAAACACTTGGTTATATAACTTCATAGGGAAAGATAATTAGTGTGTACAATAAATACAAGAGATAATTCTCTAAATCCCTAAGAGAGAAATCTCTTAAGATTTCACTAAATAAAAAGAATGTTGATCCTCCTATATCCTCTCAAGATTAGAGAGAACCATAGTGATTCATTCTCTCCTCAATGGATTCTATTATGATCAAAATTGATCAAAGTAAGCATTTGAACATCTGTTCTCGCACCCAAATAATTATATAGAGATGATTAGAGGTTTATAAATCATTTTTTGATAACTAATATATTGATTATATTATTGGATACTCTCACTAAAATGATGGTACACCAAGAAGTGCTAAAATGATTCATCAACAAAAGAATAATTATAATGAGAGGTAATTATTATTTTTTTATAATAATTATAAATTATATTTTATGATTTTTCCGTCTTTGTTCCAACATAATAGTCAATTAATATTCAATTTAATTATTTTGGTCATGAAAATATTTGTCATGTATATCTTAGATTATTCATTTATTATGAAGAAAATCCATGTTAGCAACTATCAAATATGCGCTTTCACTACACCCAGAATCATTAATTCCATTGAGAAATATATAAAGAAAATAATACAGTATTTTTTTTCACTAACTAGAAATGTAATGGAAAATTGTAGGAAGAAAAAATAATTTTATGATCATTGAGGTATTGAATTAATTTATATTCTAGAAGGAGATAAAAGAGATAGGGTAATTGGTTTTAGCATCAAGGTTAGAGAGTATTCGAATTTTCATGAAAATATTAGATGTTCATGTAAGTAATGACAATAGAATTAAGTCTTATTATGAGAATGATGTAGTTGATAACAATATAAATATGGGAAAGATAGTTTCTATTGAGGGTCCTGATCAAGATGTCCAGTAAACTTCTCAAGGGGAAGCTATTCAATCGGTTGGTGAAGTAGTTACTATTGGGGTGTTTTTAGGTTCAAAGTAGGGAAAAGACTCAAATAAGTATCAGGTGTAGGGATGGTTAAAGGATTTATGAAATATGGGTATACGAAGTATTCCATGGGAGAGGATTCTTCTGAGAAGATTGTTTTGGATGACTCAATAATATAGGGTGATTTTTATGTTGTAGCTACTATTAGGTAGGAGAAGAGGGAATATCCTAATAGATATCTATAAATTTTGATTCCTCTCAATTCTTAGTTCCAGGTTTTATGGGATTAAATTATTGATGATGGGTTATACTATAATGTGTAACTAGTGGATGATCAATTTATTGGTGGGATTTCTATACAACATCTTATTTACTAACAAATTTAGTAGTAGAAAGAGATATCTTCAAGAGATTGTAAAGGAAAGAAGAAACTTGACACTAAAACTACAATGAGACTTAATATCAAAAATATTTCTCAAACTAAGAACTTTATGATCACAAATATTTTAGAACAAGGACGTATTCGATTTACTGTATAGGTTGTGGTGATTAATGACATAGGAAAGAAGAATCAGGTTGAAGCTACCAAGCCTGTTGATCCTCCTATTAGAAATAAATATTTAAATGAGAATCTTCCTACCATAATGGATTCATTGTCTATATGTATTTTTTTCCTAATATGGGTGTAGGTGAGGGATATTAGGTTAAGGATGCAGGTTCAAAACCTGTACCTGTTGCAGCTTCAGGTTCTTAAAAGGCATGCTGAGGCTCACCCTCACAGGTGAGCAATAAGTTTCAAAAATATAAATCCTTTGAGATGATTACATATGAAAACACATTCATGGAGGGAGACATCCAACCTATGAGTGATCATAGGGATAAATAGGGTAAGGGGACCTTGTATGGTACTATTTATTTTCATGGAGGCAAGATCTGATGATATTAGGAATTCCTGAAAAAAAAAACCAAAGAGGTGGAAAATTTCTATGGGGTGGGGGGAGGGCTAATCATAATATGAGTCTCTAATTACATTTTCAATATCTATAAAGTATTGGCATGAATTTGGATATATTTGGCTAACCTTTTTTTATTATAATGTGTTTTTATAGCTTTGTTTCTTTTTTAGTTGTTCGAGATTGGGGGAATTTATGTTTGTGTGACCTCTTCCTGTCCTTTCCCTATTTCTATTGTTATTTAGACAAAGGGCCTTGAAGCTAGATTATTATATTATTATATAACTATTAATTATATTAATAATTATATTATATTAATTTTTAATTATATTAAAAATTATATTTTATTACATATTAATTATATTTTATTATATTAAATATTAATTATATTACATTATATTATATCAAATATTAGTTATATTATATTAATTAAATTAATAATTATATTGTATTAACTTTTATTTATACTGTATTAATTATATTATATTAATTTTATTATTAGATGATAATTATATGCATAACTTAATTATTATTATTATTAATATTATTTATATTAGAATTTATTAATTATGTTAATAGTAAACAATTATTTATGTATATTAGGTTGAGGGGATTACAAATCGAAAAAAATACACACACACATCCATGCTCCCTTGTGGTTTAAACCTCATCTCTCCCAGTAGGGAATGAAAGTACCCACTGGTGAAGTCCCAAGTTTTTGATGGCTTGAATGAACAAAAAAATGTGGCCCAAAGGCCCTTGAAAGAGATGATATGAAGGCCCAGATGAGTAGCTAAGCGTCACACTATTTCACCCATATTTTTGTCAAACTGACCGCCTGCCAACACCATCACTCTATGTTTCTCCATCACACTGCATTAGGCCACCCCTCCATCCAACATTAGAAATCAGTGTGGGTATAAGGATGATTGATAATTTCCAATTCACCCATCTATTTTTTGATCCACCCACCCAACATCACCTGTATGTCTTTACATTTCATTGCCTTCCAGCTACACCACATCCTCTAGCTACTCAAATGGACAATTAGGTCACTAGTCAACATGCAATGTTTCCCCTTTCCAATAGTTTCCATTCCATTTTTTCTTCCATCACATCATAACAGGGAACTCCTCTATCCTATAACTGAACTTTGAGTGGGTATATGGATGAATGATAAGTTCAAACTTGCCCATCTATCTTTCAAGTTGTCTACCTGAAAACACATGTGTGTTACCATATCATGTCACCTACTATGTAATGTCACACTATTCACCTGGACACATTGTATTACCTAGATGCCTACTATTGTGAAACACTACGATGCCCCAGAGGACCTATTTATCAAAGGCTAAAATATGTGTCCTAAAAGACCATTTTTATGAATAGTAGCACTATTATAGTATATGCACTATAATATTGATACAATACTACTACAGTTCCATGATAATTCATGTCTACTAAGATTTGAACCTAAGTTTCATGTAGGATTATGTGGTAAAATTTCATATTTTGTTTACTGTAAATATTTTATTTATTAATTATTTTAATTAATTAAATATGTATTGTTACTAATTATATTACTTATATTATTCATTATTCATTATATTAATTATTTTATTATATTAATTATTTTTTTAACTTATATATAATTAAAAAATATATGAAAATTAATATTAATTATTTTAATAAATAATGGATGCTAGGAATAGTGAACGATGCACACTCTACCTAGCCAAGGCTTGCACAAGAAGCGTGAATCCCATTCAAACCTCTTAGTGAAGGAATAAGCACGATTGAGGTTCATGTGTCTTGATACCCCTTTTAAAAAATATTTAAATCCCTATCCCTTTTTTAGTTTTTTTAAATCCCATTAAAAAAATTATCTTAATTTGTTTTCCTATGGAGGATGTACATTGTGGATTTGCATTTGCAACCCATGTGAAAAATTGTTAAAAAATGCATAATATTTTGATGTCTATTTCAAACATGAAAGTAAAAATAAGCTTCTTAGATATCAATCAAGGGCACAAAAACACCCTATATAGTATTTGATGAAGAATTTAATTCCATGGATCTACTAGGAACTACTATCATGGGTTCATTAAATAACACTGATAGAAAAACTCATGAGAAGATTTGGAGTTACTTTGAATATTTTTTACACAAAAAAATCACCATCAGTGATGGGTTAATTGTGATAGAATCCCATCACTAAAGTCTTTATATGACATGATTCCATTGAAAATAACCCACCATGGTAAACATTATCACAACTAGTAATATTTGGGACAAATTTTTACTAATATGATACAACCTAATGTTTTTGTTGACTGAAATAAGGATCCAATATAAATAGTATTTCTAACTGAATTTCAATCCATCGCAACTATAATTCAGAATTTATTTGTGTTTGGAATGTTAATTTATTATAAATAGAATTTAGGACCGATAAAAATTCCATCACCAATACTATCCAAAATGTTTTATGAAATAATTAAAATCATGTCATGAATAAGTAAAAAATAATAATAGAACAAAAAAATTAAAATAATTTTAAATTTTTTTAGAAACCATTCATATAAAAAATAATAAAAATTTAACATAGTATATATTTATCCAAAAACACCATAATAAAGTCATTGTGGGGGAGGGTATCATCTCCAAGATAATGAAGAGTTAATTCCATCCTTGAACCATGCATGTCATCACACATACTTCATTGTTTTCTCATGTTACTATTCCCACTACTGAAGTTTCTTCTCCTCACTACTATATATATTTACGAAACTACAGTGATGAATTTTACTATTATTAAAAAAACACTAATAAAGGAAACATTTGTAGCTATGCTAAAAAAATAACTGGTAAAGGTAATCTTTATCTGTGGTAAAAAATAGTTGATAAATAGACACCCTTTGTCAGCATTTTTCTTAGTGTTGCTAAATGTAACCATTTATCATTTTTAAGTGCTAATAAAAGTTCATCCTTATTAGGATTTTTTTATCACTAATAATTTTTTTTATTTAAATACATTGTTATATATATATTTCATATTATATTATATATATACATATTCATATATTCTTAAAATATTAATTATATAACATTATATATTTATATAAATATGATTTGTATTTATATAAATATTATTTATATATATTTTTAATTGTTTATACTTTAGTTTCTTGTTTTATAATTATTTATAAATATATATATAGCTATAATTATACATATATTATAAAATTTAGTGATATGTACTATCTTAATAAATATATCAATGCATTTAATCTAATAATATGAACTATATAAAAATATATTTCATATTTAAAAATTTAAATATATATTGATATTATATAATTTATAATACATATATATATATTAGGTCTAATGGATTATAAATATATGTAAATATATATTTATATAAAATATACATTGAATATAGTTAAAAAATACACATACATAAATATGAATATATCATTATATAACAGGAAAATTCATTTGGTTTTTAAATTTCACATATCTCATTGTAGTATGTATGTATGTATGTATGTATGTATATAATTACACAAAATCAAACAAATTTGGGTTAGGATAATAATATATATGTAGCGGGTACTACAGTAGTACTGCAGCAATAGTACTATTCACCAGATTTGGGCTTTTAGGACATGTTTTGGGATTTTGAGCCACTAGACCTATAGGTCACCAATGCTAGGTAGCTAGGCAGTACAATGGAACTTGGAATAAAACATAGTGTGACTAGGAAGGTGGCATGATATGACAACAAATAGGCATATCTAGGTGGGTGACTTGAAAGGGTATTGAGTGCATTGACAAGTATCATATGGCCCTCTACCCACTCGTATCTCTAGAAAAAGACTAATGGGTTACCTTATATGGTGTGATGGTGGGAAGAACAATGTAATATATTATTATAGGGGGAAATGTAACATGCTGAATGGTTACATTATTTCCTATGTGACAAGGTAGATGATTTTAAGTGACTAGGAGGGGGCACAATGTGAAAATTTGTAGGTGTTACTAGTTTGGTGACTCAAAAGGGTTATGGGTGTATTATAACCCATTAACTAGCCCACAATATATAAAAATTTCTAATGTGGGATGGAGGGGTGACTTTCTAGAATGTAATAGAGAAACATGGTGTGAAGGTGTTAACATGTGGGGTGACACATCCTAAAATGACTGATGGTTTAGAGAGAAACTTGGATACTCAGTTGGTCCTTATTAAAACTACTTCATGAGAATTTGGGATACACTCACCTAGGACTTTGGGCCATAAAGAACTAGGTCCTTTTATCCATTAATATGTAATAAAATAGGTCCAGTGGGTGCTTATCATTATTTGTGGGGAGGGACAAGTCTTGAACCACTGTGGTGCCTCAGTGTGTCTGTTTATTGTGGTTTATAATCGTATCTAACTATAATTAATAATAGTATTATACATATTATGTAATTTCCCTAGTTTGGTTCTCTGTCAGGTGACCAAGTTGGGTTTCCACAAGACCTCAAACGCACCTCCCTGTTTGACAAAGGTTGCTGAATAACAGTGAGGGTCTAATAAATATAGTGGGGAGACTATACCCTCTACTACTGAATAAAAATCACAATAGAAAACTGATAAATAAATCAACACCAATCAAATTTTTTATATAAATAGGAAAAAATAAAACCAAACTAATATATTAAAACCACTTCATTTCATAGTGAATGTTGTACTAAATGTTATACAAGAAACCAACTAAAAGAATATGTTAAAAATAAATACTCCCAAAGCAGATATTAAACCCCATGCTCAGTCTGATCTCAAATATCCAGTCATAGATATCCAATAAAAAATAAATCATAGGTCCCCTTTCCCTTGTTTATACCTACATCCCTGAAGTCTACCTAGGTACCAAACGGCAGACCGAATAGGGTCTGAGTAAAACTCTGTAGGATACCACCAAAGACATCTTAAAAAATCCATTCTGAGTAATAGTTCAAGATACAATTTAATGTACACATAAATTATTTAAAAAAATAAATACAAAACATCAAAATAAACTTTCCACCCTTGAGATCTAGGTTGACACCCAATACTAGAAATACCTGCTTCATCATGCTGCCAAATGTCTTTTCCCATACTCACCACAAATTCTATGCAGATCCCCATGAAAGGACTAATACCGCATTTGATTCATAGCCAACCCAAGGTAGATTCCCATTCCAAGGGTGAAGAACATAGTTCAAGTATAAATAAAACTAGTGTGAATTCCCATGCTTGGGCCACTTACATCCTCATTGTACATCAGACCCACTATGAATTCTCTTTATTGGGTTAATTTCTCATTTAATAAAACCAAATAATTCCATATTCTATGAATGAAAAATTACTAAAAAATTCCCAACATGTTAATTATATTCCGTATTGTTTAACCCAGGACAATATTCAAATGATAAGAAAATTACCAATTTCATGTCAAGTTTCTATTTCACATTTTATTAATAGCCAATTACCATTTCAAATTTAAATCCAAGTCCAAATATCCAATTTCAAACCCTAGAGTGAAAAGGATTATTATTTTTGATCCATAGATGTACCCATAATTATATAATTCAATTACAAGGACACTAGTGTCACATATTTAGATTTCATTATAGGGTCAAGGATAGGCACAACTCTCAGGTGTCAAAAAATCCATGGTCTGAATCACCAAAAAACCTGATGGAATCCATGGGAGGTTTAATAATGATGATTTAATCTATACAAGTGAATTTAAATTAGAATAGGTTATGCACATGACATGTGAGTATGATCACACATGTTTCATATACTAGAAAACCAAAACAGACCTTAGGTAGATTTTTTAGAACACCCACCTCATGACAAAAAAGTAGGATCCAAAGATTGTACATCTAGAAAAATACGTAATACCAAGTTGCTATATGGATATTGATAGTATCATCCCGTTATGGATGGAAAAATAATATCTTGGAAAATAATGGGAGGAATTCACCAATTCTAAGAAAGTATAGTAAAACTAGATCTATGGATCAAAGAATAGATCAAGGGATCAAGGATCAATAATGTATAATCCGAGTGAGCCTTTTAGAACCATTCTAACACACTAATCCTAAATTAGGGTTGAAGTTGAATATTAGTAAGCTCAAATAGGGGGTTTATAGGGGGGATATATTTATTCCCATAGTAATCCTGGATTATCCCCACTTCACCGAATATCCAATGGTGTTAGATAGAATTACTATACCCCTAAAAACCCCACCAGTTATCTAGTTGGAATCATATGGCATTATAAGGATACCACCTCATCCTACAACTATCAACTTTCACTAAAATAGTTTCCTTTTATCATGACACTGCTAGATCTTATGAGCTCACATCCTCTAATCTCCCAAACTCCTTAGAAACACCAAAATAGCCGAGTATAAGGCTCATTCACAAAATTTAAAATGGGTTTAATAGAGAAATCAAAGAGATAAGTACTTAGTAAAGATAAGTGTCTTACAACCACCCCACTATATAATAACTAATCCATATGTTTTTCTCCCATGCATCACTAAGGGGTATCCATGAACAACTTGAGCCACTATGATCATATATCATACTTCCTCTCATAGTTTTTCTCCTAACCATGCCTATATTATCACTGAAATCATGATAGTGGAATGGTCTTTCCTTGGAGATTGATATCGCTATGGTATGTGAGGAAAAAAATATTCTCCTTAAAGGATTAATCAGCATCAATCTCAACATCATAAATATATACCAAGTGATAAGGTTTAGGCTGATATATCAGAATCTATGACACATGAAACATACAGTGCATGGAATTGTAGCACTATTGAAGTTACAATCAATATGAAAGCATAAATATAATCTCTATTATAAAAAATATCCTAAAAATATTGGGTGCTTGGTTTCCCTACTTCCTGATACAGCACTGCCACAACCTAGGTGACCCTAGAATAAAACCTGGTGACCAACCAAGATCTCTATAGGCCATATTTGATGGTTAAAAAAATATTTATGATTTCTCTATGTGGTTTCCAACTAATTTTTAATCAACTAAACATTCCCATGTCTTTACTACATGATACTAGGTCCAATAATCACTGACACACCTACTTCTAACTTGAAAAAGAAACACATCATGACCTTCCATATAAAACCTCAAAAGAGAAATTTAGATTAATTCCTAGAATATATTATTATAGGATAACTCCATGAGATCTAGATGATTATCCAAATAACTATAAAATCCTATAAATATTTTTTCAATATTTTTTCTAGAATATAAATCATATGTTCATCTTGGTAGTTATTATGAGGATGATGGGATGTGCTCGAATGAACTTGTGATACCAACACATTTTGAAGGCCCTACCATAAGTGATACCTAAAAATGGGGATATCAATCTGAAATGATACTGCATGAAACACCATGAAATTGAACTATCTCTTACACATAAAGGTTTCCCAAGAAATCAATAGTGAAGGTCTTCTTTATAGGAAAGAAATATGCTACCTTCATTAGTCGATCTATGATCTCTAACACTATATCATTATTCTAATGTGTCATGAGTATACTTATCATGAAGTCCATGGTGATATCATCCCACTTCCATTCTGTAATGGTTAAATACTCAACAACCCAATAGGCTGCTGATGCTCAGTCTTCAACTGAAGAAAGGTGAAGCATCGCACCGGGAAATCTTTTACCTCTTTAATCATCCGTGGCCACCAATATTAACTATGGAGGTCATGGAACATTTTTGTTAACCCAATATGTACCACCCACTTTAAATCATGTAATTACCTCATCATATCATCATAAATTCTTATAGGAACCTATATATGACCATTTATATGAAGAACCTCATTGCTGTCAAGAAAATAGCTTGATAGTGACTCCCAACCGTATATGTTGTCCCTTATGGATAAACCATCTCGGTAAAATAACTTCCTCCTCTTGATCTAATTAATAAATGAGGGAACAAATGAGGTTGATGTCAGAGTTAATTGACCTTGAGACTCCAAAATATCTATATTCATATCTCTAAAAAGAGTTCCATTATCATCCACTCATCACATGATTCCCGTGCTACCTGAGTTTGTGTCTTCCCACTCAAGGCATTGAAAATTTTATTACCCTTTCTAAGTGTATATTCCAAGATGAATTTGAACATCCATAGATACTCAACCCACCCCCTCTGTTGAAGGTTGTGGTCCTTATATGAAAATATATACTTTAATATATTATGATCTATGTAGGCCATGAATCTCTTTCCCAATAGATAATGTCACAAGAATCTCATAGCATGAACAACCACAACTAACTCTAGGTCATGAGTGGGATAATTCTTCTCATGTGGCCTCAACTTACAAGATCTATAAACAACTATATGATCTTCCTACATCATAATTTCCTTGATCATGAATCTTGATACATCATAGTACACTATATACTACTTATTCATCTTAGGTAAGGTTTGGATTAGTTTTGATGTCAACCTACTCTTCAATTTCTAGAAATGATGCTTGTAAGCATTTGAACAAATAAAAATCACCCCGTTATTGGTCAGACTGAACATAGATGCTTCTATATGAGATAAGTCCAAGATGAAATGATGATAATAACATGATAAACCAAAAAATCCCTGAATCATGAAGATATTATTGGGGCGCTCCCAAGATACAATGAATTCCAACTTTTATGTGTCCACTAACATTCCATACTTTAAGATAAAATGTCAAAATAAGTTCACTTGATCAATCCGAAAATTGAATTTAGATATATTGGTGTTTAATCGATGCTCTCTCAATATACTCAAGATAATGTCAGGATATTGAGAATGATCATCTCAAGATTGAGATTACACTAATATGTTTTCAATGAAAACCACTAGAAAATGATCAATACATGGATAGATTATCTAATTAATCAAGGAAACTAATACCACCAGTGTGTTTATTAGACCAAACAAAATTACCACAAAATCATATAGGACATACCTAATACTAAAATTAGTATAGTTTATATCAAATATCCTCACCTTCAACTAATGGTACCCTGAAATCAAATCCATATTCAAAAATATCCAAAAACCTCTCAACTAATAAAAGAGATCATTGATTCACAAAACGGGATACCGTTTCTTGACTTCCATATAGTTCATCCCATAGAAATACACACATAAACACAAATTTACATCTACCTTCTTGGATAATAACAAGGGGATATCCATTATGATGTAATAGGTTGTATAAATCCCTTAGCTTATAGATCCTCCAATTTCACTTTCAACTCATGAAGCTCCATTGGTGCCATCTAGTTGGGTGAAAAAGAATCAGGTTTGACCATTGGCTCCAACTCGATAGAAAACTTGGTCTCCCACTAAGGTGATCAGTTTGATAAATCTTCAATAAAGAAATCCTAAAAGTGTTCCACCAAGAGAGGAAATTTACTCTATTGTGACTCACCATCATCTAAAATAATTATTATTACCTAGGTCATGAGTCAATCCAATATATGCTGAATTAGTCCTACATGGTCATCCTGAACAATCCATTCACCATGATGGATATAGTTTCCCTATTCTAATAATAGAAATGTCACCCTCCTTCATTAATAGTTATGTTTTTAGGCATAGAAGAAGAATATGGAGGTGGGTGATATATTAAAATATATTTTAATAATCATTGCTCGAAACCAAGAGTGAGGATCTTTCATGTCAAATTAATAATTAATTTAATTAATATTTTTAAGAAATAAATACCTTAGCTAAGGAAATTTATTCATTGGTGAATGTTGATCATCCAAAAACTCCCTTTTGGATTACCTTCATTTCACTATAAGGATTCATGGATTTAATCCCACTAGTAGTGATCCACACGTGATCCTATGGTCTCCAAGAAACACCACTCGATCTCCGTATGCTAGCGTAGTGAGTGTAATGTCTTGCGTTATTCGTTCTTGATTGATAATTCTTGAATAAATATCTCTTAAACTTCTCATTCTTGATAGGGAGAGAGAATGAGTATTTGATAGAGAATTTGTTGTGTGCAACAATTATCTATTCTTAATTTTGGATACCCTAGACAATAGAAATATCCATCTATTTATAGAGTTAGGATTTAAGTTAAAATATTATTTAATTTCATACCGGCCATTAAATACCATTTATTAACTTTAATAAACTCCATTCCACATAATAATAATTATATTATAACTATTTTTTGGTGCGCGCCAACTTGCACAATAACAAATATTATGTAATAGTATTGTTAATTAATATTTGTCACCAGAATCAGTCTTGGTCTATTCGTACTCCTCCTGCATATATTGAATAACATAATTAATATTTTATTCATAAATAAATATTTTATTCACAATATAGTGAATCAATATTTATTAAAATAATCAATAAATAAAATAAATATTTTATTCACATGCCAGTGAATAAATATTTATTTAATTTATGCGATCAATATAAATTGAATAAAATTATTCCTCAGACTTGAGAATAATATTTATTCCATTAATTAAACTCAAATAGAATTTAATCAATATCAAAGCAAACACTTAGTGTGTGTCCCTCTAGGATTCTTTCTCATTTGCATTAGGCTAGTTTTCCTAAAGTCCAAGATTACTGTCTAGAAATGGGTCAATAAAACCAAGAGAAAGAACTTAATTTCACAACATTGACAACCACATATGAATGCTCACTATGTAATATAATCCCTTTGTCACAATATCTCATCAAGATGGTTACAAATCTGTGTCACCAACCTATATTCTTGGCATGTCATTCTTTTACTATCTAAAATAAAAACATCTTTACACCATGACTATGGAATTTAGTGAGATGGTTCTATTTCAATAAAAGGAAATATATATGAGATTTAATAAAGTTGGAAGGGAAAAATACGTTTTTGAATTATTCATTAATGAAATTTCACTCATGACGCACCCAACGTATCCAACTTCTCCAAGAAATGTTATCAGCATGGTTTATGAAATACATCTCATTACGTGAGTTTTAACATGAATTAATAATAATATTAAAGTCTAAGGACCATTACACACACTCGTATATAAGAATATATGATGAAACCAAAACATATATAATTTCTACTAGCATGTCTGTTCTTATAATCTGCCGTCTTATAGATTACCAAGTGTGAACTTCATGAAAAGAAGCCTCATCTGCTTATGAGTAATCACAACTAAAAATCTATGTATTATGTGTCCCATAATAGTACATTATCTAACCGAAAAACATTATTTGAGAATATCATCATAGCACATCAAGGTTCTCATCATAGCAAGGAACTACTATGACCTTATCAATACGACGTATAATCCATGACATTATTACATTAGATTCATGCAGAACAACAAAAAATATGTAATAATAAGTTTTATCAATATTCAATACATAAAATATTTACATAATCAAAGTAAAAATAGTTGATCTTATGACACCAACTCTAACAAAATCCCACTTGGACTAGAGAAAACGACCCACAACCTTCAGTTTTCTAGACATAACATGATTGTCATGTTTCTGTTGAGTCAAGACTTTAGTCAAGGGGTCCACCATGTTTTCTTTTATAGAAATACTACTCATTGTAACTTCACCTCTCTGAGAACAATCACTCAAGAGATGATACCTATGAAGTATGTGTTTCTTCTGCTGATGTGACCTTGGCTATTTTTCAAGAGCCACCACTATAGTATTATCACAATATAGTGTGATACGTTCTTTACTTTTAGGTAATGTATAAATATCTTAGATGAAGTTATAGATCTTTACTACTTCTTTAACTATCTCAGAATTTTCAATATAATTGGACTATGATGTAGAATCTAAAACTACAACCATCTTTGTGCTCTTGTAGCTCAAAACACCTCCATTAAAAGTGAAGATGTATCCTGTTTGTGACTTCATGTTATCTTGATCAGTTTGGAAACTAGAATATATATATCCTATGATGACTAGTTCCTCATATCCTCCATAAAATAGGAACACATCCTTAGTATTCCATAGATACTTAAGGATAGTCTTGACTGCCATCCAATGGAGGTAACCTGGATCAGCTTGATATCTTCCTACCTCACTTAATGCATAGGCTAAATCTATATTAGTATATAAAAAACCATACATGATGGAACCAATAGATAATGTGTATGTAATCCTTGTGATTCTGTTTCTTTCCTCACGTGTTTGAGGAAACATTTTCCTATAGAGATGAATTCCATGTGACACTGGAAACAATACCCTCTTGCATTGTTCCATAATGAATCTATTTAGCATCTTGTCAATGTATGTACTTTAACTTAGGCTGAGAAACATATTGGATCTATCACGATGGATCTTGATCTTAATAATATATACTACCACACCCAAGTCCTTAATAGATAAGCATTTATTCAACCACTTATTAACATACTCTAAGACTGGTATTTCATTTCCAATGAGTAATATGTCATCAATATATTCTATTAGGAAAACAACTTCACTCCCACTAAACTGTTTATAGACACACGACTTACATTTATTCTTTATGAAACCAAATTCCATTATGGACCCATCAAAATGAATTTTCCATGACCTGAATTGTTTCTTTAATCCATAAATGGATCTTTGCAACTTGTATACCTTGTTGGAATCCTTTAGAGCCACAAAACCTTTAGGCTATGTTATATAGAAATCTTCCTGAAGGTTCCCATTAGGGAAGGATATTTTGACATCCATTTACCAAATCTCATAATCCTGGAAAGCCACAATGGAAAGTAGAGTTATGATGAATTTTAGCATTGAAACTGGTGAAAAGGTTTCATCATAGTCAAGGAATTGATGCTATTTAAACCCTTTTGTGACCAGTCATGAATTATAGGTACTAAATTGTCCTTCCATTCCCAATTTCTTCTTGAATACCCATTTACAAACAACTAGATTTACATTTACTGAAGGGTTTACCAAAATCAACTCTTGGTTTTGGTACATAGAATCCATTTCAGAATTCGTGGATTCTTTCCACTTTGAAACATCTATGCAACTTACTGATTCCTTGTAGTTTATAGGATAATTATTATCAACTAATAAGGAGTCCCCATCTTTAGTGACTATAAAACCATACCATTATGGTTCTATAACCTCTATAGTACTCCTACATAGTAATTGTGTCTTTGGAACAATATATGCTTCCATGGGGATTTGTGGAATTTTTTATTGTGCCAACTCTTTTATATCTTGAGCCTCAACTTCATCAAATTTTATCTTGCTCACACTATCTCTTTTATAGATAAGATCTCCCTTAAGAAATGAAAGTCATCTGTCAACCACAAACTTTTTGTATGAAATATTTCATAGGTAATTTCCCTTTGTTTCTTTGGGACATCCTATAAAGATACACTTTCTGCCTCAGGGTGTAATATTTTTACCTGAAGAGGCCTTAACAAATGATTCACAACCATACACATGTAAGTAAGGAAAACAAGTTTCTTTCCAGTCCATAATTAGTATGATATACTGTTTATTTCTTAATTTGGCACTATTTTTAGTATGTATTCTATTTTTTGTAACTCATATACCAAAAAGGATAATAGAATACCCGAATGACTTATCTTTGATCTAATCATGTTTAACAAGGTGTGGTTTATCCTTTCACTTATACCATTAAACTGAGGTGTATAAGGATGAGTGATTTCAGATAAAATTATGAACTCCCATCGATAATCAATGAATTACTGATTAATATATTCTACATAATGGTCTAAGAGAAGTTTCTTAGTCTTTTTACCAAGTTGGTTCTCAACTTCATTCTTGTTTTCCTTGAAAATTTCAAAGGAATTTGACTTACACCTCATTAAGTAGACATATCCATATTAACTAAAATAATTAGTAAAAGTTATGAAGTATAAGTACCCATGTAATGGACCAGACATACCTGTTCCATTACTTTGTCAATTTCAAGTGTTTGGGGTGTTCTAGGAGGCAATGATAACTCATTTCAAGATTTTTCCAAAATTATAGTTTTTCTATTGGTAGGACATGTATGTGACTCAATTTTGGTAGCTCGGTGTCTATAGGTTGGGGTGTCAATAGATCAGGGCATTGGTGAGTTAGGGGATTGGCGATTCAGGGTGTTAGTAGGTGAAGGCGTTGGTTGGTTGAGGCATTAGTAGGATGGTGTCAGTGCATCAAACATTGGTGAATCACTGTCAGTGAGTCATGTTGGTGGCTTAGCATTAGTGGCTGATCTATTGGTGATCCAGGAATCAGGGACTCACTATTGGTGACTCGTGTTAGTGACTCAACCTTCAGTGAGTCATTTCCAGTTTTTCTTAGTTTTTCCAGTTTCACCCCTCTTACGTTTTATGTGACATAAATTGAGTTTAAAGCCTTGTTTGAGAATTTATAAAGGTGTTTCTATGGATATTATTTATATATTTAATATTCTAATGCTCTCGAGGCTTTGAAATAGTCAAACTATGTAATCTTGATTATGATATAACTTTTAATGACTTTTGAAACTGTCCTTCTGTTGATATAGTATCTGGATATTCTAAGTTGAGATCTCTTCCTTATGTGTTTCCTTTTTCTGGATACCAAGAATCCCTAGAACCTTTCTTCCCCGTGGAGTCACGTGTTGTGTTTTAGCGTTCGGATTCCGTTTTTCCTTAGATTCCTTCCAGTTACTCGTGCGACCCTCTATTTTTGGCATAAGGAAGAATCGTTGGTTGACTGTTGTTTTAGGTAGGGATCCCTTCACCTCTCCTTTTTTCATGCTGGGTGGATATACTCATGTCCCCTTGTCAATACGGTTAGACCCAAATTTAATTAAGATAATAATATGTAATAAATGAGGGACTGAAAAGATGATGATGATGATGATCACTTTGTTTTATATGTTATCCTTGATCCTTGTTGTGTTTTGTAAGGGTTTTATGAATTCTAAAAATCATGGCCATTGGTGGCCTCTGTTTGCGCAACTGTATGACTTATGAATATTTTTTGTTGTTTTCTTAATGAACAACTAAAATTATGAAATTGATTATCCACATACACCCAATTAAATATATGGATACCCCATGATCAATTGGTTCTATGATCACCCCTAAATTATCATAGTGGAATTAAAGAAATAGTGTGGTTAAATATGAAAACACCTTGCTTGTTGGTGTGCATGTGTGATGTGTGTGGTTCTATCAACCTTGTGTTTTGTGCTGGTTATGTGGTGTTGTGGATGGGAGTGTGGCTGTGAATATGGGGTGACACAAGCGGTATAATGGAATCTCAGGTTGAGATATTGGTTGATTATGGAATGGATGAACTTGTTATGTAGTGGGACTACATCTGGGTAGTGGTTAGGTAGCGGGGTTGCATGTCTAGGTTGTGTTATTTTTATGTTACTGGGTGTGCTGGGTGTGGTGTTGTTATGCAATGGGGTTTCTGAGTGTGGTTTTGATGAGGTATATTGGGGGGGTTTACTTGTTAAGAGGAAGGATATGAAGACATGAATTTAAAGAATTATGGTGGGGGTGTGTAGGAATGGGGAGTGTGTAGTGGGACTGCAATTTGGTTTATTTTAGATTATTTTGCTGTATGTGGTGTTTTTCATGTAGAAGGGATGCCGAGGATAGTTTAGGAGGGATAGTTTTTAATAAGGATGGTGTTATTTTTTTGGGCCTTTCATCGAGAGTTTCCAAGGATTTGTGAAGTGTGTGTGAGTTATGATGTTACTATGGTGTGTTGTGTTTGGTAGTTTCCCGAGTAGGGATGTAATAAATAAATAAATAAATGAATTGATGGTGCAGAATGGTAATTGGTTAAATGAATTAGATGGGGGTATGTTTTGAGTTGTGTCTTGTAGTGAAGCAACATTCATTTATTGACTTACAAAATTTACCGTTGTTCATGGTGATATGTGCATGTAGGGTTGAAAGTAAGGGTTTTTTTGTGTGGGCTGGTTGTTGTTTTGAAAACTCATAGGTTGGGATGAGTGTTTGGTACCTATATATATATATATGTAGTTCCTTATTATTTATATACGCACCCCACCTATGTTGAGAAATACATTTAAAAAACCCCCATTGTTATGGGGGGGGGGGGTCTATTTTCCCAATATTCCAGTAGGAGGATGGATGGATGGTTATTAGATCTTCTCTGCTCCCTCCTTTAGGCATTGGTAGCCCAAGAATTTTCAGGAAGGTTGTGGTGCAGTTGTGAGGCCCTGGTGTCTGTGGGTGAGGTGTTCTTCCCATGTGTCTTTAGAATGAGATATATTGTACTTTACCAGGTGTCTTTGGGATGAGGTTGTAGTTTTATGGCCTAGGTGTCTACGAGTAGGATGTGATGTGGTTGTGACCCAAGTGTGTGTGGGAAGGTGGTGATAGTGTGGCTTGTGGAAGAGCATGGTAGCGTCAACATGTTCACCATTAGGGAAGATCAGTTAACCAGTGGGAAGTCATGCAGGGTACCCTATAATCGATGTGATTACTAATTTACTTTACTTCATTTGCATAATTTGGTGAGCATACCTTGGTGAGGTTGGGGTGGATAGTATACCCTGCTAAGTTTTTTTTGGGTTTGCTGTTTTCACATGGGGGAATTAGTATGCTTCTTTACTTGTGTATGAGAGACTTTGGATTTTCCTAATAAGTATAATTGTATTCTCACCATAAATATATAAAATTGTTTTTAGTTTTCCAGGGAGATTACACAGACCGTGATGGACCTTACAAGCTTTAACGGTGGGGACAGTTGCTATGTCACTGCTTAGTTTTTATTTTGGTATTTACTTTGGAGACTCTTTATTTTGTATTAGTTACATTTTAAAACATTCATGTGGGATGGTTTTGGTTTTCTTTCATATATATATATATATATTTGTATGTGTGTGTGTGTATCTTGGAGTTGTTTGAGGTTGATACATCTTATCTCTCTATCTTGGTTACTAAAAAAAGGGTAATGCCACACATGTTGTGAGATTTCTATACCCTTGGTACTGGTTACCACCCCGAGGCCTACTAAAGGTGGGAATGGGGGGGGGGGTCATTATCTCTCTTTCTCCATTTCCATCTCATGAGGGGTATCTTTTACGGGAGGGGTATAGTATCCCGCCTTTTTATTACATAGATTTTCATTACATTTTACAAACAGAGGACCTTTAAAGTCTAGTGTCTTGGAAATCCGGAACAAAATACATGAAAAAATACTTTTTTTTTTAAATCCCCTTAAAAATCCTCTTGAAAATTTCATCCTATGTAAAACTACTGCATCTCATAACCTGGAAACATACATCAAAGAAAAGGGTGAGCAGAAGGCCCAGTAAGGAAAGCAAGGGAATCAGTTTACTTGTGATATCAATAAGAACTTGATGAAAAAAATATGATCAATGGAATTAGAGTCATATAATAATGAAAATAACTTGAACCATAACTTAAATACATGGATAAAACATTTAATTTATACATTCATGAATATATCACCAAGTTTAATCCCCAAGGTGTCTTAAAAATTACCAAGGTTATTCACCATGGTATCATGAAACTTATCATCTCTAGAGATTAAATTCTTTACCCAATTCATGGGAGATCTATCAGGTCGCACCCTTAATATGTCTTTATTTTCATGTTATCCACATATATAATAATCATACATTTCATAAATAACCCAAATAGAATAAAAAATGGGTTTCATATCAAAATCACAATGTTTTAAAAAGTGTTTAAAAACAAGATCATTATGTCATTTATAACCCATGGAAAGGGAACAAGGGTTTTATGTATATCAATTTCAGAATCAATAATGTAATTTTTATGTCTTTATGAACACCCTTAGAAACGAAATAGGTCTTATTATTCACATAAATAAGATAAGATAATTTCTTGAGAGAAAGAGAGAAAATTTTGAGATGAAATTTCTGCAGCATAACAGCTATATAACATGGTTTTAGAAAACATTGAAAAGAGAGAGTACAAGGATCAACCACTCAAAAATAAATCATATTATGGTATAGGGATATAATAAAATAGAAATAATAACATGGTATGGATATTTTAATGACATACCACATGAAAAGGAAACTTGAAAGAAAAGAGAAGATGTGATTTCTTTTAAAAAAATCGGCAGCCTAACGACATCGCTTAGAATTCAGAAAAATAAGTTGATGAGAGTGGAAAGGGTCTATAATAAATTGGAAATAAAATGTACAGTAATAAGGATATATAAGAACATACCCCAACATAAGAATATGGAATCTAGAAGATATAACATAACAAAAGTCATGAATTAAAAGAGGAGGGTGAAGGGTTCCCTTACCTTGAAGAGTAACTTTGAAATCTTGAAGGTTGGTACCTTGGGAGGATTGGGGGAACCTTGGGAGGACTCTTTGGGAGGTAGAAATACCAGATATTCATTTATGATTTATTTGGAATGAAATTGATGAAGGAATGGTTTGGTATTTATAGAAAAAGTGAATTAATATTTAATTAATTTCCAAGGGACCCCTCATCGGTGGTATTGGAAAAACCATGGGCTTGCCCAAGGTATTTTCCCATGGTATTGGCCTCTTAGGACACCTCATAAAATATATTACTATTAAAAAGTCTACCAGATTTATTAAATCATGATTACATCATTAATGATATCATTAATCACACCAAAACTCAAAAACTGTATTTTTACTATTCACCGAAAAAGAAAATATTTTATAAAAATCTCATAAATTCACCCAAACCTAAAATTGATGCTCTAAATTAAAAAATAAACTCCATTTTCTGAAAATAATTTTTTTAATTATGAGATATTTAATTTTTAAGTAAAAACACTATTTACCTAAAAAATACTAATACTTAACTAATCATTTATGAAATAGTTATTTACTTATGCTATTATATCACTTCACCATTCAAGATGCCTAAATCATATTCATACTTTCTTAAGTTAGGTTACTATTCCATTGGTCACATTACTATTCATAAGGGTAATATTACTATTAATACTTTACTATTCACTAAAAATTAAGTTGATCTTATTAAACTCTAAATTTCTTACTTGTCACAACTGCAGAAGACCATTTTTTGAAAATCATTTTACATTATAAATTATTTAAAGAATACAAAATTCTTTTAAAATACCCTTTTTCCAAAATTCATCAATAATATGGAACTTCATCCTACATTTATCTGGACATTTAAAATTTAAAAATTTAACAAAGTAAGAAATAATAATTTTTTTAAAAAAATGATTACACAACGTAACTAAGGTCTCGTTACATAGCCCCTTATAACACCTGCAAAAGACCTAAGTGTAAGGTGTGCTATGGTGATAGAATCTTGGGGTGGCTCGGAAAACATTGCCCGAGTGGTGATTTATATCAGCTTGAACTTCTCCCGTAGGTGATTCCGTTAGAGCTTCACATGTTAGAGTTCATCTTAGGCTTGGTCTAGAGCAAAGCCCAGTGATACAACATCCTTCCCAAGCTCTAATAGATGGGCTTCGTATGGACCGAGTCTACTGGATGAGGCCATTGAATCTTCTTTCTGTATTAATTAACCATGATCACTTGTATTTATAAACAATAGTCACAACATTAAGAATTTAGTTTCCAATGGTCATATTGACAAATGGTCATATTGACCAATGGTCATATTGACCAATGATCATATAACATTAAAAACCCAGTGGCGTTATTTTAATTGTACTCACTTCATTAATTAAAGGATATAGTTTTGTTGAGTGTAAAATAAAATAATACACAAAATTATGAAACAAATATTATTAAAAAGTTCGGGTTGTTATATTCTTCCCCCCTTAAAAAATTTACCTCCTAAAATTTTAACTCATACCCTTAGAAGAGAAAAGGTGTGGGTACTTCTGCCTTATAGAGTCCTCTAGTTCCCACATGGCTTCTTCATATTTGTGGTTCCTCCATAACACCTTAACAAGGTGGGTAGTCTTATTGAGTATAACCTTGTCTCTCTGATCCAAGATCTCCACCAGCTGATCCTTATATGAGAGGCCATGTTCTAGTTATACCACCTCTAGATTTAGTACATGTGAAGGGTTAAGTATGTACTTCCTCAAGAGGGATACGTGGAAGACATCATGAACTTGTGCTAGATTTGGAGGAAGTTCAAGCTGATATGCCACTGCTCCTATGCGATCAAGGATTTCATAGGGGCCAATGTACCTATAGATGATCTTTCCTTTCTTCTCAAAACTCACGACTCTCTTCCAAGGTGAAATTAGAATAAATAATTTGTCACTAACATCAAACTCCAAGTCCCTTCGACGACTGTCATCATAGCTCTTTTTCCAACTCTGAGTAGCATTAATGTGTTGCTGGATGACATGGAACTTTTCTATCATCTCTTGCACAAGATCAAGCCCAAGAAGCTTTCTCTCACCAGCTTCATCCCAAAATGTAGGAGTTCTACATTTCTTCCCATATAGAGCTTCATAGGGATCCATTTGAATTCTCGAGTGGAATTTATTTTTGTAAGAGAACTCAACTAATGGGAGATGTTGATACCATCCACATTTAAATTCCATTGAGCATGTTCTCAACATATCCTCAAGTGTTTGAATAGTCCTTTTAGATTGGCCATCATTTTGGGTGTGATAGGCCGTACAAAAATTCAATTTAGTGCCCATAGCATGTTGAATACTTATCCATAATTTTGAAATGAACCTTGGATCACGATTAGATACAATAGAAAGTGGAACTCCATGTAGCCTTACCAATTCCTATATGTAAATCATTGCAAGTTGACCAGGATAGAAATATTCCCAAATAGAGATAAAATGGGTAGTCTTAGTGAGACAGTCCACAATAACCCATATCACACTGTTTCATTTGGATGTTCTCAAGAGACCTTTGAAAAATTCCATTGTGATATTGTCCCACTTCCATGCTAGTATGGGTAGTGGTTGCAATACCCCTTTAAGAAGTTGTTGCTCTGCCTTCACTTACTGACATATGAGGCACCTTGAAGTGTAGTTAGCAATCTACCTTTTCATATTATCCCACCAATAATGATCATGAAGGTCTCTATACATTTTCATGCTTCCAATATGTATAGAGAAAGTACAGATATGAGCTTTATCCATCAGCTCCTTCTTTATTTATGGAATACATGGAACACATAGTCATGTACAAAATTTCAGTACACCTTCTTGATCAATATTGAACTTAGGAAACTTACCATCCTTCATAGCCTCAAACTTCTTCTGTAATAAAGGATCTTTTTTCTGAGCTTTCTTGATATTCTCTAGTAATTATGGTTGAGAAATCATTTGGGTTAGGTTTGATGATGTACCTTACCTTATAATTACCATGTCCATATTTACTAGGTTATTGATCAAAGGATCTCTTTGAATCCTCATCATGGAAATAATAATTGGGTCTTTCCTGCTTAATGCATCATTGAATTTGTTTTCTCTTCTGGGATGATAATTAATTGAATAATCATAGTCTTTGAGAAGTTCAAACCATCTCCTTTGTCTCATGTTCAGTTCATTTTTTGTGAAAATATACTTCAAACTTTGATGGTCTATGTATATATCACATTTCTCCCCATAAAGATAGTGCCTCCAAATCTTTAGAGAAAAAACAACCGTAGATAGCTCTAGATCATTTGTAGGATAGTTCTGCTCATGAGTCTTCAACTATCGAGAAGTATAAGAAAAGACTTTTTCATTTCTCATGAGGATTCACCCAATCCCTTTTAGAGATACATCGCTAAAAATAGCGAATCCTTATCCACTTGAGGGAAGAGTTAACATGGGTGTAGTAACCAATCTATTATTTATCTATTGGATACATTCCTTACACTCCTTTGTCTAGATGAACTTGACCCCTTTTCGATTAACTTGGTTAATGGATTAGAAAGTCATGAAAAGTTTTTCACAAACCTCCTATAATATCCCGCTAATACAAGGGAACTATGAATCTCTATTATTTCTGTAGGCTAAGGCTACTCTTCTACAAATTTATTATTTTCAGGTCCAACTGTGACTCCTTAATTGGTAACAATGTGCCCCACGAAAGCAACTTGTTGTAACAAAAATTCACATTTTCTGAACTTTCCAAAAATCCTCTCCTTCTGCAGATTTACAAAATAATCCTTAAATTATCCTCATGATCCTCACGACTTTTGGAATATATCAGAATATCATCAATAAAAACTACCACAATGTTATCAAGGTAGTCCTTAAAGATTATATTCATCAAATCCATAAAAATAAAAGCTGTATTAGTCAATCCAAAGGGAATAAAAACAAACTAATAATTCTTATATCTTGATCAGAAGGAAGTTTTTGGAATATCTTCTTTATTCACCCTTAATTGATGATAACCAGAATGAAGATCAATATTATATAAGAATTGATCCCCACAAAGTTGGTCAAACAAGTCATCAATTCTTGGGAGAGGGTATTTGTTCTTCACTGTGATCTTGTTCAGTTCTCTATAATCAATGCATAACTGCATCGATCCATCCTTCTTCTTCACAAAAAGAACATATGCTCCCCAAGGAGACACACTTGTACGGATAAAACCCTTCTCCAAAAGATCTTAGTGTTGTTTTTCTAATTCCTTTATATCTACATTTTCCATCCTATGTGGGGTCTTTGATATCGTATGAGATCCAAGTACGAGTTCAATGGAGAACTCTACCTCTCTTACTAGGGAAGGTCTAGGTAAGTCCTTAAGAAATACGTCAACGTATTCCTGGATGATGGGAAAATTTTCTATCTTTATACTCTCATTTCCTTCTTCTTCTTCACTGATCAAATCCATAAATAATGATATAGGAGGGTCTTCTAGAAAAAGACCAGGTTGAGATATCTCTCCTTGGAAGATAACCTTAGGTTTTCCATTAAAGACTACTGATATTTTCTTGCTTCTGCATTTTATCTTAGAATTATACTTTGAGAGACAAACTATCCCTAGTATAATGTCAAATTCTATCATGGGAATGACTACTATAATTTTAATAATATTGTGATCACTAAAGTAAATACTAGAGTTTCTAAATACTGATGATGCTTGGATAATCCCACCAGGAGTCTTGACTGATAACTCTACTTTTAGAAATTCAGGGGTTGATTATAAATTATTTGAAAACTTAGAGGAAATAAAGGAATGCCTAGGACCAGAATCAAACAAAGTACTTGCTATCTTTGAGATAACAACAAGAGTACCATACAATGTATCATTTGTAGCTTCAACTTCATCCTTAGTGGCTGAAAAAGTACAACCATGTTCCCTTGGCCATTGATGAGGCTGATGGTGATTCCCCTCTATTGCCCTTTGATTTAGACAATGATTGGAAAAGTTACCAAGTTTTCCACACTTATAGAATTGGACATCAGGTAGGTCTTGTACCATCTTCCCATTGTCTTTAGTGTTGGAAAGTTGAGGCTTCACCTCACTACTACAATTCCGCGCAATATGGACATCTCTTCTACACTTGTAGAACTTCATGCTCCCGATAAGGTATTTCCCCAAATGCTTCTTCCCACATTTATTACACGTGGGATGTTTCACCTTCTTGCATCCTATTCCCTGATCAAAAGTACACCCTAATATTGGATCCATTTATCTTTTCTTGTCATTGGATTTATGAGACCCTTGCGTCTCACCAAACTCCAGTTTGACTTTCATTGCACTTCACACTATCTCCTCATAGCTATCATAGTCTCAGTTGGATAGATTCTTTTGCAGATGAGGTCTCAATCAACCAAATAATCTATCAAAATTTCTATTTGGATCCATGACATAGATATAGGTGTAACGTGAAAGCCTTGTGAAGTTCATCTCATAGCTTCCCAAAGATTAATTATCCTTCTCCTTCAGCTCAAGAAACTCCTTATCCATTCTTTTTCTCATGGAACGAGGGAAATACTTAATGAAGAAGATCCCTCTAAACTCTTCCCACTCCATAAATTCAACCTTCAATCTTGGCCTCTTGTTTTTTATCAGCACCCACCAATGATCAGCTTCTCCCTATAAATGGTAAATAGCCAGGGCGACCTTCTCTTATTCCGAACAGCAGAGCATGGAATAGATCTTCTTGATAGTGCTGATCCACTATTCAGAAATCAATGGGGCGGTAGATCAACTAAAGGTTGGTGGAAATTTACTCATAAAGGATGCAACATAATGTTGTTCCCTTCATGGTGAGATTGGTCTCTCAGCTTGATTCAATTTATTTCCCATAACTTGAGTCAGTTGGTTCATCATTCTCAGGACATTTTCTATTCTGGCTTCCATCAGAGGGCTGTCAGCACATGGTCTATTGCGGTCACCATTTGCATGGTTCCTCCTATTTCTTTCCATTTTATAAAATAATAAAACCTTAGTGAAAAGATTATTTCATTTACGAATATTTTAACTATAAAGTATTTTATGTCTTAAAACTTCATGATTAAACATTTACATTTCTCTATAAATCCTTCATAATGATTCATAAAAAGCTTATGATTAACCAAAAATATCCCCTGAGAGTCTCAAAAAAGGAGTGAAGCAAGTCCCATTGTCATGTACCAGGATAACCTGGGTCAAGACTGAAACTCCTTGTTAGAGTTTTCACTCCTAAGTACATCTTTACCAGAGCCACATCCAGTTGTTCGTATCCAGACATGGATTTATTTGTTCGGAAACCACTTACTTAATATTTCACAAAAAAAATCAGGATTTTTCCTATATTTAAAATTTCTTATAGGGTTCTTCATAAATTTTTCATAGCCTAATTTCCATAAATAACTAAACTATCCTTTGATACCAACTATATCATCCCGCGTTTTTATTATATAACTTTTCATTACATTTTACAAACAGAGGACCTTTAAAGTCTAGTGTCTTGGAAATCAGGAACAAAATAAATGAAAAATTAAAACAAAATTTAAATCCCCTTGAAAATACTCTTGAAAATTTCATCATATGTACAACTACTGCATCTCATAACATGGAGACATACATCAAAGAAAAGGGTGAGAAGAAGTCCCGGTAAGGAAAGCAAGGGAATCAGTTTACTTGTGATATCAATAAGAAATTGATGAGAAACATATGATCATTGAAAGTAGAGGAATATCATAATGAAAATAACTTGAAACATAACTTGAATATGTGTATATAAAATTTAATTTATACATTCATGAACATATCACCAAGGTTCATCCCCAAGGTGTCTTAAAAGTTACCAAGGTTATTCACCAAAGTATCGTGAAACTTGTCATCTCTATAGATTGAATTCTTTACCCAATTAATTGGAGCGATATCAGGGAGAACCCTTAATATGTATTTATTTTCATGTGATCCACATATATCATAATCATACATTTCAGAAAAAACCCAAAGAGAATAAAAGAAATGGGTTTCATATCAAAATCATGACGTTTTAAAAAGTGTTTAAAAACAAGATCATTATGTCATTTATAACCCATGTAAAGTGAATTAGGGTTTTATGTATGTAAATTGAAAAATAAATAATATAATTTTTATGTATTTATGAACACCCCTAGAAAAAAATAGGTCACGGTATTCACATAAATAAGATAAGATAATTTCCTGAGAGAAAGAGAGAAAATTTGGAGATGAAATTTCTACAACATAAAAGTTATATAATATAGTTTAAGAAAACATTGAAAAGAGAAGGGACATAGATAAATCACTCATAAATAATTTATAATAAAATATAGGAACATACTAAAATATAAATTAGAACATGGTATGTATATTTTAATGACATACCACATGAAAAGGAAACTTGAAAGAAATAGAATATACAATTTCTTTTAAGAAAAATCGGCAGCCTAACAACATCACTTAAAATTCAAAAAAATACGTTGATGGGAGAGGAAATGGTATCTAATCAATTTGACATGAGATGGATAATAATAAGGATATGTAATAACATAACCCAACATAAGAATATGGAAACTAGAAGACATAACATAAAGGAATTCATGAATTAAAAGAGGAGAGTGAAAGGTTTCCTTACCTTGAAGAGTAAATTCTAAAGCTTTAAGGTTGGGACCTTGGGGGGCTTGGAGGAACCTTGAGAGGACTCCTTGGGAGGTAAAAATACCAGATATTAGTTGATGATGACTTTGGAATGAAATTAATTAAGTAATGGGTTGGTATTTACAGCAAAAGTGAGAGAATATTTAATTAATTTCCAAGGGACACCTCATCGGTGGTATTTGCAAAACCATGGGCTTGCCCATGGTATTTTCCCATGGTATTGGAAACTCAGGAAACCTCATAAAATATCTTACTATTCACAAGTTGACTAGATTTATTACATCATGATTACATCATTAATGATTTCATTAATCACACTGAAACTCAAAAACTGTATTTTTACTATTCACAAAAAAACTAAACATTTTATAAAAATATCATAAAATTCACCCTAACCTAAAATCGATGCTCTGAATTTAAAACTAAACCCCATTTTATGAAAATAATTATTTAATTATGAGGTATTTAATTTTAAAGTAAAAGCAATATTTACCCAAAAAATACTAATACTTAACTAATAATTTTTGAATTAGTTATTTACTTATGATATTATATCACTTCACCATTCAAGATTCCTAAATAATATCTATACTTTCTTAAGTGAGGTTACTATTCCATTGGTCACATTTCTATTCATAAGGGTAATATTACTATTCATACTTTACTATTCTATAAAAATTAAGTTGATCTTATTAGACTTTAAATTTATTACTAGTCACAACTGTAGAAGACCATTTTTTGAAAATCATTTTACATTATTAATTATATAAAGTTTACAAAATATATTTTAAAATACCCTTTTTTCAAAATTTATCAATAATATTGAACTTCATCCTACATTTATCCGGACATTTGAAATTAAAAAATTTAACTTAATAATAAATAAAAAATTTATTTATACAAAAGTATTACACAACATAACTACGGTCTCGTTACATAGCCCCTTATAAGACCTACATAGGACCTAAGTGTAAGGTGTGCTATGGTGATAGAATCTTGGGGAGGCTCAGAAAACATTTCCTGAGTGGTGATTTCTATCTGCTTGAACTTCTCCCATAGGAGATTCAGTTCAAGCTTTACATATTAGAGTTCGGCTTGGGCTTGGTCTAGAGAAAAGCCCAGTGATGCAACCTCATTCCCATGCTATGACATAGGGATTTGTGTGGCCCGAGTCTACTGGATGAGGTTATCAAATCTTCATTCTGTATTAATTAAGCACGATCACTTGTATTTATAAAAAATAATCATAATATTAAGAATTTAGTTTCTAATGGTCATATTGACCAACAGTCATATAACAGTCAAAACCCAGTGGTATTATTTTAATTATACTCACTTCATTAATTAAAGGATATAGTTTTGTTGAGTGTAAAATAAAATAATACAATAAATTATGAAACAAATACTATTCAAAATTTCGGGTCGTTACAAGGGGTTCATGATAGAATGGTATCAAAGGATGATGGTTGAGAGATAGGATGGAGTTTGTAGTTAGGAAAAGTGAGGGTTGCATGGGTTCTTAGGGAAACAGTGTCTGCTGATCTTGGTACGTGACATAGGCTAGGGAAGACCGGCTAGGGAACCGGATTTTAGGGCCCCCATGATCTAAAGTAAGGACTTTGAACTTACCCAATGACTAATTGAGGCTACATCATTTGCAATGTAGAGACCCTAGGAAAGGTACATACATCATGATGACTTGTTTTCTTATTTTTTTGGTAATTTTTGGGAAATTAAAATAAAAAATGGGTTAAAATTAATCCTAAATAAATTTCATACTACTTGATCTTATGAGTTACTTTTTTACCTTTTAGCTATGGAACCTGGTCATTGTCGATGAGAAGCTCTGGCAATGGAGGCCCAACATGCCAATCTTGCTAATTGGAAAAGGGTTTATCCAGAAGAGGAGGACCATTAGTGGTAGAAGATAATTTTTTTCTTTCCAAAAGTAGACTTTGAGAAAGTATGAGGGAAATTTCTTGGACATGGAGACAGAGAGATGTCTTAAGGATCTTGATATCACCTTCAGCCTAATCTGGGCTTCGATGGAGTACTGGGTTCCATTGGTTGTTAGTTATATGAGGGGATCTATGCATCAAGTTTGGAAACTATATATGGGAGAGAGGACAGAGGATGTCATTCTATGGGTTGATTTTGAGAAGGATTTCTAGGAAGAATTCCTTTCTTCAGCCATGAAGGCCGAGAAGTGACAAGAGCTATTATCCCTACAATAGGGGAGTATGTTAGTATGGAAAAAGGGGATCAATTTCAAGGATATCCTTCACTTTACAACAGAACTATTTTTGGATGAGGAGTCTCAGGAAATAAGGTTAGAGGAGGTACTTCATCCCTCTCTCCAGTACGCAATTACTCCCTTTACCTTACCGACATACTTATAGGTTCAGAAAAAAGATGAGGTGGTGGAAATGAGGCACTCATGAGGAGGTTTACCATGAGAGGGGAGCTAGAATAGTTCTTAAAAGGGTAAGGCTTATAGAAGTAGGTCTCAGGCACTAGGGCCTTTGAGGTTTCAACCAGTGGGGAGTTGACCTCAATAGTTTCAGCTTCAACCTTCTGGTCCTTAATCTTTTCTCATAGGACTGGGACTGAAGTGTTTCGATTTTGGAGGCCATAACCACTTTCAGAGTCAATTCCCAATTTGATATCATTACAGTGGAGATGGGTAGGTTAATTTCCCACATCAGAAGTAGCCTCTAGCTAGGCCATTTTATCTATAGGGACATCAGGCTCCTGCTCCATTGAGGGGAGACATAGTAGGCGGAGGCCGAACTCATGGCATTCCTCAGGGACCTCAACTCGCATGTGGTCAAGGAGGTGGTTTATATAATAGGGTAAGAGGAGATGGGTGTGGTTAGTTTCACACCATAAAGACTTCAGTTCCAATGGGTCCAGAGATAATTTGAGGTATTATAATCTTGTTTAGTACACTTATTTGTGCCTTGTTTGATTTAGGAGGATCACACATTTTTTTCACCCGATCTAGCCCATGCTCTAGGATTGGACATAGAGAGAATTCCTATTCCCCTGGTGTTTAGTACATCAGTCGGAGGTCAGACCAACTTGTTTGACGTGTTCCTGGGATGTATACTGATAATGGAATTGCATCTCTCCAATGGGGATCTTTTCCTATTGCAGATGAAACTGTATGATTTCATCCTTGGCATCAACTGGTTATACTACGTGCATGCTATTATCGACTTCTTTTGAATAAGAGTCTTATTTTCACACATGAATGGACAACGTGTGACTTTCATTGGTGAGAAGAGTTGTTAGATGGGAAGTCGACATATGGAGCTTCTTATTTCTTTGTTAGCTAAGATGTCAGTGGAATCATCAGATGCTGATATGGTAGAGGTTTTCGGAGTTGTCAAGGAAATCTTGGATGTTTTTCTCAAGGATGTTGTGAATCTACCCCCGTGACATGACATTGAGTTTGGGATAGACTTGAAACTCAGTGATTCTCAAATTTGGACGACTCTTTATCAAATGAAATTGTCCTATCTATGGGAGTTATAGATCCAAATTGAAAATATAATGAAGAAGGGATTTATTTGTCCTCGTGTATCTCCATGGGGTGCTTCAGTCTTGTTCGCAAAGAAGGTGGATGATGGTTTGAGGCTGTGCAGAGACGACCAGAGGTTGAATCGGGTGATGGTCAATAACCATTACCCTCTCCTGAGGATAGATGATATTTTTGACCATATGAGGTGAGAAATTTGGTTTTCTAAGATTGATTTGAGTTATGGGTATCATTAGTTGGGGGTGAAAGAGGGTGACATCTTAAAGAAATATTTGAGGTGAAAGTATGGGAACTTCAAGTTCGTAGTTATTCCATTCAGTGTTAATAATTTACTAGACATGTTCATGGGACTTACAAAATCTATCTTTCATGAGTTTCTAGACCAGTTAATTGTTGTATCCATCGATGAAATTCTGATTTACTCGAAGTCATAGGAAGAGGATACCGATAATCTCAATACTGTCCTGGAGGTCCTTTGATGCCACCGGCTCTATGGAAAGTTGTCCAAGTGAAAATTTTGGATACATGAGGTCCACTTACTTGGACATGTGGTGTCTCAGTAGGGTGTAGCAATGGATCCGTCGAAGATCTAGGAAATTTTTCTTGGGAATCACAAAAAATATGACAGAGGTTGGAATTTTTCTCGGTCTGGCAGACTATTATTGGAAATTTATAACTGATTTCTCCCAAGTTGCAGCTCTATTGATGGTGAGGTATGAACTTGAGATAGCGGAGGTGGATAGAGTTTCTCCATGATTATGAATTCAATATCTCTTACACCTTAGGAAAGGGGAATGTTGTGGCTGATTCCTTGAGCATGAAGCTGCAAAAGGAGGTAGTTTAGGAATATGCATATGCTTAGAGGGTGATGGAGGAGTTGGATACCTTACACTTAGATGCAAGAATGGATAAAGACATAGGATGTCTATTTTAGATGATGTTGTAGTCATATATAATGTATCATGTGGAAGAGTCTCGGTAGGGAGACTTAGAAAATGAGGTGATTCATGATCACATTGACAAGGGTGATGCTCTAGAGGGATGGTCAGAATCGAATGATGTTCCATGAGAAGCTGTTTCTTCCAGTGGAGATAAGTGAGGGATTTCTTAGTGAGTTTTGTAGATCACCCTTGGTAGTACACCCAAGAGTTTGTAAGATGTACCATGGCTTAAGGTAGAAGTATTGGTGGCTCGAGATGAAGCGGGTTGTGGCGGAGTTTGTGGGGAAGTGCTTGGTGTGCCTGAAAGTGAAGGCTAATAAAAGCGTTTTCGATGGTTTTTTCATCCATCAGATGTACTCAAGTGGAATTGGGATGACATATCAATGGATTTTTTCATAGGATTACCCATAAATCAAGGAGGATGTGATGTTATCTGGGTAGTAGTGGACCAGCTAATGAAATCAGCTCACTTCTTAGAAATTAAGGATTTGGGCATAGTGGATGCTTTAGTGTATAGGTATGTGGATGTGGAAGTGAGACTACATAGGGTTCTAAGATTCATTGTCTCAGATCAGAATATGCATTTTACCTCGTCAGTCTGGAGGGGATTATAGCATGATTTTGGAACTGAATTATTCCTTAGCACTGCTTTGCACCATCAGATAGATGTAAAGACAGAGATAACCATATAAATGTTGAAGGAAATTCCACGAGCATGTGTGTTGGACTATGGTGGGTCTTGGGTGTGACATTTTACCTTGGTAGAGTTTTCTTACAATAATGGATATCACTATTCCATTGGTATGGATCCATTCGAATCCTTATATAGGAGACCGTTTTGTTCACCTTTGTGTTGGAAAAAAGTTAGGGAGGTAGCTGTTCTTGGACTCGATGTTGTTCAGGGCATGACTGACAAGGTTAAGCTCATTTGTGAGAGGGTAAAGGTGGAACATGACCAACAGAAGTCGTATAATGATCACAAGAGGAGGCCCTTGGTGTTTGAGGTTGGGGACCACATGTTCTTATAGGTTTCACCTCGACACGGGAAGAAAATGTTCGATAGTGGGAGCAAGATTTCTCTGAGGTTCATCGGACCTTTCAAGGTGTTGGGGTGAGTTGGTGAGGTAGAATAACAGTTGGAATTGACACCATAATTGGAGAGTATCCACAACATCTTTCATGCCTCCCATCTTTTTTGGTATCTTCACGATGACTCTCATGTCATTGACTGAGGAGAGTTGGACATCGAGGGTGAAACAACGTTCATGGAGAGGCCAGTGGGGATCCAAGATCAACAGGATAAGGTTCTTCATGGATAGAACATTATTTTGGTTCGTGTATTGTGGAGGCATGGTGGATTGGAGGAGAGTACTTGGGAAAGGGATATGCCTATCTGTGCACAGTACCTAGAGTTGTTTTGAGTATTACTTGTGTGTTTTTATTTGTGATGTAATGCTTGAACCTTGTTTTCTATGAGATGAGTTGTTTCCTTATTCCATAATGTGTGATGAAGTCCTAAAACGTATAGGGGGGACCTGATTCCTAATCGAGATGCATTAATTGAGATGTGATTAAACCCTTGCGGGTGAATCAGTGCCGCCCGGAGTAGATAATATCTTGACATAGAGGAAGGAATTCCCTAATTCATGTGTCTGAATAGTTTTTTCTTATGTGGGTTATCTTGTGGATGTTAAGGTTAGAGGATGTGGGTGGAGGTGTTCTTGGATATTGAGGTTTCACTCAATATTTTGAACAATATAGTGTGGTTTATCCTTGAGAGGTATCTTATGGGATGTTTGTTCAGACCCCTCTTTATTCTGGGGTTGGTTTTAAATTATTGAGGGTGAGAATAGTTTGAGAGGTATCTGATTTAATGGCCCGAACCTACCCAATCCATTACATTGTCAAAATATAGTGTTTTGAGAGTTCTGGGAAGAAATGGTATCTCATTTCAAGAGTTTTTCCAAAATTCTAGTTTTTTCCATCAGTAGGATGCATCAGTGACTCAACATCAGTAGCTCAGAATCGGTAGGTTAGAGAATCAATGAGTTTGGGTTTCAGTGAGTTAGGGAATTAGTAGGTTAAGGCATCAGTAGGTTGGGGCATCGGTGTTTTGGGGTTTCAGTGAGTCAGGGAGTCAGTGTGTCAGGTCATCAGTGAGTCAGGGCATCAGTAGGTCGAGGTGGCAGTAGGTCTAGGTGTTTATAGGTTGAGGCATTGGTAGGTCGGGTGTTGGTGCATTAAGAATCAATGAGTAGCATTAGTGACTCATTATTAATGAGTCACATTAGGGGATCATCGTCGGTGCCTCATCTATCGGTGAGTTGGGCATCAGTGACTCACTTTCGATGACTGATGTTGGTGACTCACCCATTAGTGAGTCATTTCTAGTTTTTCTAGTTTCACCCCTCTTACATTTTATTTGACATAAATTGAGTTTAAAGCCTTGTTTGAGTATTTATAAAGGAATTTCAAAGGATATTAATTATGTATTTAATATCCTAATGCTCATGGGGATTTGAAATAGTCAAACCATGTAATATTGATCGTGATCCGAGTTTTAATGACTTTTGAAACCATCCTTCAGTTGATATAGGATCTGGATATTTTAAGACAAGATATCTTCCTTGTGTGTTTCAATTTTTTGGATACCGAGCATCCCTAGAACCATTCTTCCCCATGGATTCATGTGTCATGTTGTGGAATTCAGATTCATTTTTCCCTTAGATTCCTTCTAGCTACTCGAGTGACCCTATATTTTTGGCAAAATGAAGAATGTTTGGTCATCTATTGTTCTAGGCAGGGATCTATTCATCTCTATTTTATTTGTGTATCATATAGGTGGGTGTACTCATGTCCCCTTATGAATACGGTTGGACCCAAATTTAATGAAGATAATAATAAGTAATAAATGAGGGGTTGGAGAAGATGATGATGATGATCACTTTGTTTTATATTTTATACTTAACCCATGTTGTGTTTTTTAAGGGTTGTATACCTTCTAAAAATCATATCCATCGGTGGCCTCTGTTTTCATGCCTATATGAATTGTGAATATTTGTTATTTTTTCCTTGAAAAACAACTAAAATTATGAAATTGATTATCCATGTACACCTGATTAAATATATGGATGCCCTATGATCAACTTGTTCTGTGATCACACCTAAATTATAAGAGTGGTATTAAAGAATGAGTGTGGTTAAATTTGAATACACCTTTCTTGTGGGTGTGAATGTGTGTTGTGTGTGGTTATGCTAACCTTATGTTTTGTACTGGCCATGTGGTGCTATGGCTAAGAGTGTGGCTATGAGTATGGGGTGGTACGAGTGGTGTAATGGAATCCTAGGTTAAGAGATTGGTTGATTGTGGAATGGATGAACTTGTTATGGAGTGGGAATGAATCTGTCCAGTGGTTGGGAAGCATGGATACAAGTTTGGGTTGTTTTATATTTATGATACTAGGTGTGTTGGGTGTGGTGTTGTTATGCAGTAGGGATGCCGAGTGTGGTTATTATGAGGTGTGTTGGGGGGTTTACTTATTGAGAGGAAGTATAGGGAAGCATGACCTTGAAGAACGATGGTGGGGGTGTCAAGGAAAGAAGAATGTGCAATGGGAATACAAGATGGTTGAGTTATGATTGTTTTGGATGATTAGGTACTTTCTATAGTGGGGTTTCCTAGGATGGTTTCAGAGGGATAATTTTAAAGAGTGATGCTGTTACCTTACATGGGCCTTTTTCCCAGAGTTTCTAGGGGCTTCGTGATGTGTGTGTGGGTTATGATGTTACTGTGGTGTGCTGTGTTTGGTAGTTTCCTTGGTAGGGATAGAATAAATAAATAAATTAATTAATTGATGATTCAGAATGAAAACTGGTTAAATGAATTGGTTGGGGGTATGTTTTGAGTTGTGGAATGTAGTAAATCAGAGTTCATTTATTGAATTATAGAAGTAACCGTGGTTCGTGGTGATACATGCATGTAGGGTTGGCAGTAAGGGAAATTTTAGTGTGGGATGGCTGTTGTTTTTAAAACCCATATATTGGGCTGAGTGTTTGGTACCTATATATATACATGTAGTTCCTTGTAATTTCAATATGCTCCCCACCCTTTTTCAGAACTATGTGCTGAACACCCCCATTATTATGGGGGATGGTGTCCTTTCCTGACTATTCAGTGGGTGGATGTATGGCTGGTTATTAGGTCTTCTCTACTCTCCCTTTTAGGCATTGGTAACCTAATATGTTTTGGGTAGGTTGTGGTGTGGTTGTGAGGTCCAAGTTTCTATAGGAAAGGTCTGCTTTCCATGTGTCTTTTGGATGAGATATGTTGTACTTTCCCAGATGTCTTCAGGATGAGGTTGTGTTTTTTTGCCCAAGTTTATATGGGAAGGATGTGATGTGATTTTGGCCTAGGTGTGTGTGGGCTGGTGGTGATAGTGGGGCTTGTGGAAGAGTGTGGTAGAGTCTAGATGTTCACGTTAGGGATGAATACTCAACTAGTGGGAAGTGGTGTGGGGAACCCTACAATCGATGTGCTTACTACTTTAATTTACTTGAATTGAATTATTTGGTTTGAAATCCTTAGTGAGGTTGGGGTGGATATTATACCTTGTCAGGTGATTTTGGGTTTATTGTTTTCTCACTGGGGAAGTATACTTGTATTCTGACCCTATGTATATAAAACTATTTTCATGTTTCTAGGTAGATTACATATACCGTGTTGGGCCTTACTAGCTTGGACGTTGGAGAAAATTGTTGTGTCGCTACTTAGTTTTTATTTTGGTATTTAATTTGGATAATCTTGTTTTTTTATCAGTTAAATTTTGAAACAAGCATGTGGGATAGTTTTTATTTTCTTTCATATATATATATATATGTGTGTGTGTGTGTGTGTGTTAGAGTTGTTTTAGGTTGATACATCTTATCTCTAGGTCTAAGTTACTAAAAAAGGGTAATGCCTCCCATGTTGTGATATTTCTATACCCTTGGTTCTGGTCACCACCTCGGGGCCTACTAGAGGCGGGAATCGGGGTATCATTATCTCTCTTTCTCCATTTCCAGCTTAAGAGGGGTATCTTTGGAGGGAGGGTGTCATGACAACCCACCCCTTACTTCAATAAAAAATGGTCGACACACAATGGTATAAACTAATTCAAGAAGCTCATTATCCCTTTCACCTTCCCCACTAAATGGGGATTTGGTCATTTTTCCTTGTAAACATACATGACACACACCAAGTGGTTTTAGTTAAAAAGAATCTAAATATCAATCTCTATGTAATTTAGTTAAGCTCTTTTCTTTTAAATTACATAGGTAATGATGCCAAAGATGGGTGTGGTATGAGTCATGTGAAGTTACTTCTTTATCAATTTCCATTATTTGGTTCATGTAATACAACATATAAAGACCATTATTTAAATGTTCCATACTATAAAAAATTCTATCTTTATAAAATAATCAACATTGATTACTAAATTTGAAATTAAATCCATATATATCATGTGTGGATATAGAAATAATGTTTTTCATAATCTAAGGAACATAATAAAAACCCTTTAAAACAAAGATCATTCTTGTTGGCAACATGAGGTGGTAGTCCCTAATAGTTACAACTATAAGTTTAGATCTGTTGACTACTCTAGGGTCTACCTCTTCTCAGTTAATCTTTATTAATCTACTTGGTTATTTTATTTCAATACATATATGAGCACCAAAATCTGTATCTGACACCCAATTTTGAAGAACATATATATTGAAATAGATAACAAACACACATGAAGCTTTTCCTTTATTCTTTGGCTATGTGCAGTTTTTCTTCTAGTGAACCTTCTTTCCACATGAAAAATATACAACATCTTATTCTCTTGCTTGATCCTTGATCTTCCTCTTATTGGAAGGGTGTGAAGAAGCTTTGGGATTAAAGATATTCTCTTTCACTTTATGTTTTTCACCATAAGGATGGAAGGTATTTCACTCTTTGTATCCTTATCTACATGGTGAAGAAGAGTAAGAATATATGCTAGAGATTTCTCAGTGTTTTTCATATTAAAATTCACAACAAAGCTGGAGAATCTCTAATGGATTGATTCTAGAATGAGGTTGGTGCCTAGTTCTTCTAGGAGTTTAAACTCTAGAACCTATAATTTCTCAATGTATCTAATGATATTGACTAAATGTGGCCCAAATGTGACACCCTATCCAAGATTTATCTAAAAATATTGACATGGAAATCTCAAAACATTCCCATCTAACTCTCTAGGGGTAAAGACCACATAAGTGCTCAAGCATGCTATACGCATCCATGTTTTCATGAGACTTCATTAGTTCACTAGATATCAATGAAAGAATCAAACATTGAATGTAAACCATGTCACACAAATGTTTTTCATAAATAAGGAACTACTCATCACCAACCTCTTGAATAGGTGAATCAGACATTGAGGATTCTAACATGTATGATTTCTGTTCAAGGCACAACACAACCCGAAGGCATCTAAACCACTCCTGTATGTTATTTCCAATTAGGAGGTTATATTTCTCCAATATTTATTATAGGTATAGTATGGATGATGAAATTTTCATTTTAGTCTAAAATTAATAGGATCATATTATTAATACTTTACTTGATTAAAAAAATAATTGAGATATAATAAATTAATTTTTTTTTCATTTTATTTATTTATTAAATATCCCACTATTTTATTAAGTCTCAATATCCCTCACCATTGAAGTCAAAATTCCTAGTTTCTTTAAAATTATAGTGGAAAGGATACCCATTAATTTTATTAATGATCCATGCTTTGGCCATAAAAAACATAATAAATTAATTATGTAGGTGGTCATGCCAACTATGGACATGTAGCTCCTTGATCCATTGAGTGAATTCCCCTATCTAGAAATCTTGACATGGATTTACTCAACACATGACTCTAAATTTTTATTGAACAAAATTTGGCTGTTAAACTCAATAAAACTTCGGTTAAGTATGCAAAAAACTATCATGAGAACTCTTCAATAAAAGTAAATGTCCAGACTTTGGCCATGTACTACACTTAGTTCTATTGTTTCATTCCAAATTAATTAATGGAAGTTTTATTCTAACTTAATATTTAATTGAGGGATTTTAATTTATTATGAATAAATTTTATCTTATTTTATCTTTTACACATCTTGTTAATATTAAGGGGATGTTAATTAACTAATTGTATTGGATAAAACATTTACACATAATTCATTTATTTAATTTACATATTTTCACATTAATTCATTTATTTATGTGAACACAATATTAAATCCATAAAATAAATAATTTCATAGACATAAATAAATAAATAATTAAATATCATAGTCATGATATTTAGCTAATTGTTGATTTAATGAGCGGACATTAAATCAACCTTTGACCTAGGGAAAATAACTCTATTTACCAGTCTTAGAATGAGTTGAAACATTCCACCCATCCACCTATGTATCACCTAGGTTGACATCATTATGGTTCCATCTTGAATAGCCTCCACACACCTTGGGATGATCCATTAATTACAAATATTTATTAATCACACATATGCGAGGGGAACCAAATTATTGGTTAAAGGTGGTTACATAGATATCCTTGGAAATGAAGGTCTTATATAATAATGGAGGGGGAACGACTCACTGGAAATTATTTAATTTAATATTAAATAATTGAAAACTCATGCAATAAATTAAATTGAACCATCCAACACATACAAAAATCTTGGTCAAGATCATGAACAATCATACATGCAATGAATACACAAAAGTAAATAGGTATCATTCATTTGTTTATTCATTTTTTATTATTTAAGATAAAAATGATTACATTAATTAATTAATCAATTAATTATATCTTAATGACTAGTCAATCTTATTTGGAGATAGCCATAATTAATGACATTTAAGTAAAATAAATGTTAGAACCAATAATTAAATATTAATGAAAATTAATTAAATGATAATTTAAAATTATTTAAAACCATTATTAAATTGTCACACACAATAGTGTGACAATCAATAAAATAAGGTTTTAATGCTGCAATTTTCAATTTTAATGTAATTTTAATTTTTTCCCATTAATAGGATACTACACGACGTGTACATGAAGCTACATACTATTTACCTTGATCACTATATATCCAAGTCACATGCCTGGGGATTTTGTGTGTTAACTCGGCTAGACTACATGGTGTGTACATGCCAGATTCACACCTTGTATCTACTTTGGGTGTTTTAGGTTGTCCCAATGAACACACGTTGTGCAATAAAAGAACCATGTGTAATTAATTAATCAGTTCATCTAGAGACAATTAATATTGGTATAGGGTGTGTTCTCTAACCACACACTGTGTAACCCAATTTTATTGGGCAATGATTTGGCCTTCCTGATAGAATCTCAGATCATTCGCCATTTATTCTTAAACCATTAAGAAAATGAACCACTGAAAAAACATGATTAATATGTTGATAATATATTAATTCAAATCGTATTAAATAAGGAATTACATTAAATGAATATCTATCCACAATTTCACATATACCAATAATGAAATAAATAATTATAAATTTAAACGTGACTGCCTTGATACCAATTGATGGTTTCATGTGAAGAATAAGTGTGTAGAGGTGGTCAATATATTAAAATTTATTTTAATAATCATTTCCCAAAACCAAGAGTGAGGATCTTACACATAAAATTTATAATTAATTTATTTAATATTTCAAAGAAATAAATACCTAGGCCTATGACCTTTCTTCATTGGAGAATGTTGATCATCTGAAAAGAACCTTCTAGATTAACTTTTTTATTTTGTGATGATTCAAGGATAGAATCCCTCTAGTGGTGATCCACACATGCTCCTATGATTTCTAAGCAATGCCACTCGATATCAGGGTGATAGCATGGAGAGTCGAATGTCTTGCATTGTTCTATCTTGATCGCTTATTCTTTGGTCTTGAATAAATCTATCTTAAAATTCTTGTTCTTGAGAGGGATAGAGGAGGATTTGAGGGAGAATTCATTGTGGGAAAAAATTATCTATTCTTAATTTTGGATATTCTATACAAAAAACATAATCTTTTATCTATAGAGTTAGGATTTAAGTTAAAATATTATTTAATTCCATAACAATCATTAAATAAAATTTATTATCTTTAATAAAACATATTCCACATAATAATAATTATATTATTACTATTTTTTGGTTAATTCCAATTTTAAAAATAAAAAATATCATATAATGGTCTTGTTAATTAATATTTCTCATTAGACTCGGTCTTATTCTGTTTGAACTCCTCAAATATTTATTGTATAACCAAATAAATATTTTATTCATAAATAAATATTTTATTCAAAACCTTTCGAATAAATATTTATTAAAAAATTAAATAAATATAATAAATATTTTATTCACATGCCGGTGAATAAATATTTATTTAATTTATGAAAAAAACCTAACATGAATAAATTTATTTTTCAAAGTTGAAAATAATATTTATTCTATTAATTAAACTCAAATACAATTTAAACATGATCAATGAAAACAATTATTGTGTGACCCACTATTTTTATTTTTCATTGGCATTAGGCAATCTTTCCTAAAATCCAAGATTACTTTCTAGCAACGGGTCAAGGAACCCAAGAGAGAGAACTTAATTCTGCAATATCAACAACCACATACAAATGATCACTGTGTAATATAATCCCTTTGTCACAATATCTCATCAATAAGAATGCACATTCGTATCACTAACCTTTATGATGGATATGTCTTTCTTTGACTATTTTAAATAAATACACCATCACACCATGGAAATGGAATTTAATGTGATGGTTCTATTCCAATCAAAAGGATGAGATATTAGCTTCCATAAAGATGTAAGGAAAAATCTATCCTCGACTTATTCATTAATGACATGTCACTCGTGACACACCCAACATGTCCAAATTCACCATGAACTACTATCATCCTGGTTTATGAAATAAATATATGTAAGTGAGTTGTAACACACATTAATAATAATATTAAAGTCTAAGGACCATTAGACACCCTTATAGATAAGAATATCGGGTGACACCAAAACATGTGGAATTTATACTGGTGGGTCTCTTCTCATAATATATCATCTTGGAGATTAACAAGTTAAAATATCATGAGAAGAATGATCATATTCTTATGAGTACTCGCACCTTAAAGTCTATGTACCATGTATCCCTTCATAGTATGTTATCCAACCATGGATCATTTTTTGAGAATATCTTCATAGCATGCCAAGGTTCTCATCATAGAGGGGAACTGATATGAACTTGTCAATGAAACCTATACTCTAGGACATTATTACATTAAATTCATGAAAAAAACAATATATAATGATAATATTAATTAATATTAAATACATTGAATATTTATGTAATCGAAGTACAAAAAATTCGTCTTAGGACACCGACTCCAACAAAAAGTCCATATTGAAATGGAATTGAACTATCAAATCCCTATCCAAAATCAAGTATAATACTTCCATTTTACTGAAAATATATCCCATAGGAAATAATATCCACCAATTTTAAGAGAACACTACTTACAACACCTGATACCTTATAATCGCAAATAAAGGTATATTGATCGATGGTCATGACTCCATCCATGGTTTCCAAAATGACACCAAAGATTTAGATTAATTGAGATGATATAAAGTAATGTGGTTCTACTATATCAAAAAATACAATAAAGGGTATATTCCATAGAAATCATACCTTTGATAGTGGAAAGTTATACATCCAAACTAGTTGGAGTAGACTGTACATTGTATATCCAACTTCCCTATCTTCCTTGGCCTCAAGCTTAACTCCCCTGATATTATACTTCCTTTTGATACTTCCACACCTAAATTGGGGTAACAAACTCTCTACCTTGGCCCAAGTGACCAGTGTAACTCTAGATAACCTTCTACTGAGGGGTATCTGAGTCCCTCTCGGACTCTGGTGCCTTCCATGATCCTCAACCACCACTTGATTGATGAGTTCTCCTATAAAAGCTCTATAGGTGGACCATCTTAATAAAATATTGTTAATTCACTATTGGTAAAATACACTAAAAGTTCTTGTAGTCATCCTTTACACCCTGATAAAACTACCCCTAACTATATTATAGGGATGGATGTTCACTCCCCTAGATACTATCCCCACTAATGACATAGAAGAAATTATTAAAGTGGAATTTCTTATTTATTGAAGAGGAAATCCCTGATAATCCTCTTAGAAATACCTTCCCACCACTTATATCCCCCTATAGGTTCCCTTCACTAATGAGATCATGATTAATCACATAAAAGAAGTCGTTTAAGAAAAAATGTTCACCTGTGATTTGATTTCATACCAAATCCCTTCCTAAAAATACTTTTACTTGACTATCTTATATGTCATCAGTGATAGAGAAAAATGACACAACTCGATAAAACTTCCAACATTGTCCATCACATACATTATCACATGTGTCAGGTGTATAAATTCATGATCCCTTTCATCCCTCAACATATCTAGATATAAGTAACTCAGAAATTTATCCTCAAAGAATTTATAGGTCATATCCCCATACTTTACAACCTATAATATGATATCCCACCAGTGATTGGATAGTCCTTGTATCATATAGATAGAATAATTTACCCTCCTCTTCATAGGAATCTCCAAGTGACTAATGATCATACAGAGATAATCCATCTATAATACTTCTTCTTGAGGGCCTCCCTCCCTAGAAAACATGGGTGGGTTCTATAGTTAGAACTCCATATTCATATCTAACACTTATGAAATAACATGATTAGTCTCTCTCTACATAAATCGCATGACCCACATGAAAATACCATGAATCTGAATTTCTATCATATTCCTTGGAGTCACAGGAAGATCAGGCTCCACTAAAAGAGGTGTGTGTTCATTACCAATCTCCTGAAATTCATCTAGAAGATTATATTGAGTCATTTTTCTACAAGGGTCAACACAATCCTCAAATCATATAGTTAAAAATAAGATAAAAATTAGAATGATTAAGAGAAAAAAGATAACCATATATACATGGTCACTTCACTTCTTGGATTAACAAGTTAATTAATAAGTCATTAAATATTAATTTTATTCATTTTATTAGGCATGTCATGCAATTTAAGAAAAATTTAGATATTCAATTTCATATACAATAATTGAAATTCCTAGCATGATAAATGTATGATAAAATGATTCTCTACGTGCCTACTTTGATGAAAGTGTACACACCTCATTCTATACTGGCCCATGAGTAATATATCTTGAATTAATAACATCTCACAACAAGAATACCACCCAAGGTTAATTAAAATTACAATTGTAACAATCAAATCCTCAAGAGCATCAATACCATCCCTTGAAACTTTGGATTCCCCCCGCACATGGGTTAGCTACCCCCAGGAATTAGCTCATTAACAAGACCTGAAACATTATATTATATTATCTACCATGCCCCAAATAGTAAATCAATTGAAAAGACTCATTTTATAGTAAATTTTAACATCCATATCCTAGTTATCCCTCATGCAACCATGTTAGGTCTCCACGAGATCTCAACCATGCCTCCCCATACGCCATAGGCTACTGACTAGTAGTCAGAGTCTAATAAATATAGTATGGAGACCATACCTTATGGAACTGAATAAAAATCATAGAAAAAACATGATAAATAAATCAATATAAATAAAATCTAGTAGATAAATATCTAAAATACAAACCAAAATAATATAATAAAACCTTTCCATGTCATATGGAATGTCGTACTAAATGTCATAAATGTAGCCAACTAAAATAAAGAATCCAAAAATAAAGACTCCCAAAGATAGTCCTGAACCCCATGCTCGGTACCATATCTAAACTCTAGTCCTAACCATCTAATAAAATAATCATGCACAAGGACCCTTTCCCATGTCTATACTTGGATCCATGAAGTCTACCTATGTATCAAATGACATCACAAATAGAGTGTGAGTAAAACTCAGTAGGCTACCATCAATGGAATCTAAATTTTTTTAGTATGAGTAATAGCACATGAAACAATATTATGTACATAGAAATTAATTCAAAAATTAAATACATAACATCAAAATAATCCAACCTACCCTCAAGATCTATGTTGAAAATTGGGAATAACAATACCTACTTTGACACAATGACATATGTCTTTGTCCATGCTCACCACTGAGTCCAGGAGGATCCCCATTTCAAGGACCAATCACACATTCAAATCAAATCTGAATGATTCCAATTCCAAGGTTGAAATACATATTCTAATTATTAATGGACCCTATGCAAACTCCCAAGATAGGTACACTAATATGCTCAATGGACATTATACCCATATTAAACTCTCATTCTAGGGTTGATTTATCATTTAATAAAACCAAAATAATGAAGTCCCAATGCATTCAAAATTACTAAAACATGGACAACATGTTAAATATATTCCATATTGGTTAATTTATTCTGATTTCTTATTTCCATACTGCACATTCCATTAGTCCAAGTTATCCATTTTTAGGTCAATTATGCTCAAATTCCAATTTCTAGATTCAAGGAAAATTTCCAATGACAATCCAATTTCCAATTTCAGGTCATGTTACCAATTAAAATTCCATTTATGCCTAATTACCATTTAAAATGTGTAAAAAATTCCATATTTCCAATTTCAACCCCTAAGGTGACAAGGTTCACAAGGTTCGATCTAGAGACCAACCAACAATTATACAATTTAATTACAAAGACACTAAGTTAACATATTCAGATTCCAACCAATGGTGAGGATATGAACACCTCTAAAGTGGAAACAAATTTAGGGTATCAATAAAAAATGGATATTATAGGATCCATGGGAGGTATAATCATGAGAATTTGATCCATACAGTGAATTAAAATTAGAATAAGCAGTGTACATGACATGCCAGCATGATAAAAAAAGTTATACATATTAGAAAACCAAAACACACCTTAGGGGTATGTTTGAGAACACCCACCTCATGAAAATGAAGAAGGATCCAATGATCAAATGTCTATATTAACACATAAAACCATGATCCCCTATGGATAATGATAGACTCATATTATTAGGGTTGGAAAATGAATATTCCAGAAGAGAATGAGAGGAATTCATCAATTTTTAGAAAACACACCGAAACTAGATCTATGGGTCATAGAATGGATCAAGGGATTAAGTATTGAAATTGGAGAAGTTGAGGAAGACTTGGAGGACCATTAAAATTAAAAAAAACCCAAATTAGGGTTGAAAGAAGAGATTATAAAGCTCAAATGGGGGGTTTTGGGGGTTGAAAATACATTTTTCCCCTAATAATCCTAGCCCAACCTGACACCACTAGCTAACTGATGGATGAAACATTCTTGATGGTGGTTCCATCCAGAATGGATGTACCCCTATAAAACTCAATGTCTAGCTACTGGGATTTCGGTAGGAATACCATTCAGGAAGGATTTAATCAATTTGATGGTGGGCATCCAGTGGCCTTATCAAGCTACTACCCTATCCACAGGCTAGCTAGTGGCACTACAATAGTTACTTTGCTGCATTCCACCACTTTTTCTTACTAAATAACCCATTATGAGCCTTTAAGAACTTTTAAAAGACCAAAATAGTTGGGTGCAATTCTCATTCATATAAATTAAAGTGGGTTCAACAAAGAACATAAAGTGATAAGTGCTTGGTAATTAGAGAGGTCTTATATATGTCATCATTTATAATAAAAATAATTAATGTTATTTAAATGTAATAAATAAAATTTTAATTCGAAATATTTATAAACATATATGAATTTTAATAATAAAAATATATATGTATATGTAATTTATTATTTTTTAATATGTTATAATTTAAATATAAAATATGACTTATTTTTTAATACAATTTATAGTAAATTTAATATTTATATTTTCATTTATATAATGTAATTATAATCTTTTTTATTTAAATAAAATACAATTATAATATTTATAAGTATAACTATATGTTTTTTTAGGGTAAAATATTTATTCATTTTTTAATTTATGATATTTTTGAAAAAGTAACTAATAAAATTTAAATAAAATTTATAATTATTAATATTTCATATCATGTGTACTGATAATATTATATGATTTTATAAAATTAGTAATTTTTAATTAATATATAAAAATATTAATTAATATAATAATTTTTATATATTAATAATTTTAAAAGGTGTTTTATATAGAAATCACAATAAAATTAATACTATATCCAATGTTTATAATTGGTTATACACACATATGTATTGAGTTCACCTATCACACACACACACACACATGTCCTTGGATTCTTCAGGCATGAACACACACACTCACACATGCATATTTATATATGAAATGTTTTTATATATAATATTACTAATACTATATACATTTATATAATCCATAATTATTAATATATATATATATATATAACAATATTAAGTAATATAATAATTTATATATATTAGTAATTAATTTTAGTTTATTTTATATAGAAATTATAATAAAATTAATATTATATTTATTGTATCTAGTTGAATATAAACAAGCATTTTTTGAGTTAACCCCCCCCCCCCACATCCTTGGGTTCTTTATAGAGGCACACACACACCCACACCCACACACTCATATATTTATATGTGAATAAATACAGTCAGATATGTAAATTAATAATTAAAAAAATGAAAAATGAAATCTTTAAATAAATTCAAAAACTGAACATATAATTAGAATCTTAATAATTATATAATTAAATATTATATATTTATAATACTAAAATTAAAAATTAATATTTATATTTAAGAAATGTATATTTTAAATATTTTATTTATGTATACATATAATTATTTATGAATATAATTAAACATTTATACAATTAATGATATATTTATAAAAAATATCCATTTATATAAATAATATATTTTTTCAATTATAATTAAAAATTAATTATGTTTTTTATAAAATAAATATAATATATAAAAAATAAGGGGTATAGCCCCATCTTATTAAGGAAAGAAACTTCTTTTTAATTTGGTTGAGAGGAAACCTTTACATGACTCAAAGGCCCTAAGCATTACATGTCCCAAAGGCCCAAATGATGATGACCTGAAATCCAAACTTAATATCACAAAAAGGCCCTGAGAGAAGACCTTGAAGGACCAACTGAAAAAAATTAGTCATGCTAAAACCACAAACTTTGCATTGCACCACCCCTTTTCACGTTACGCCACAAAAAATCACGCAATAATATACCACACTATCTTCATCGCACTTGTACTGGTGTGCCGTGATTACATCCTCTATCGTATGGCAACACCTATGCCACATCATGATAGGGAATTTATCCATCCTAGATCATGAAATCATGTGGGTGTAGGGGTAGTGGATGGATTCCATCACACCCATCACTCATCAGAGCTACCACCTGCCCAATAACACTTTAATATCACCACATCACATCACTCTTATCACATCACTACATCTTCTTATTTCAAAATTTCATTCTTCCCACTAGATTTCTCCTTCAACAACCTCCACTCATAAGATGATGACCTAGAGACCCAATGGCCTAGATTCCCCTGATGGGCCAAAGGCTGGTGGACTGTAGGCCCAAATCTATGCCCCAGAAGCTAAAATCAATTGAATAATATTGTTTCTATAGTACCTTACTTCAAATCCTACTAAAGTAACAACAATTTTACAATGCTACAACATGAATACAAAACTAAAAAAATCATTCCCCTCCGTAATTTGATCCTAGTTTTTTGATAATGGACTACTTATTGTTTACAACTTTGGCATCACCCCCCAAAAAAGTGTGTGTAGTAGGCTCTTAATAAAATATATAAATATATAATTTGTAATAATAAAATATCTATAAATTAAAAATTATAAATATATTTAAATTTTATTATTAAAATGACAAATTTTAATTTTATAATTTTATAATTAATAATTCAGTGTAAAAAACATTTACACAATTATATTTTTCATGTAGTTGATAAAAATATTAGATAATTAATTTATATATATTTTTACAAAATATTAATAATTTAATACTATTTAAAATATAGTTTATTGTAAATTTAATATTAATTAGAAATACATTGAAAAGAATCCTTTTTAAATTGAAACATAATTATTAATATTTATATATATATATATAACTATAAATTATTATAATATTAAATATTTATTTATTTATATACTTAATAAAAAATAAGATACTATAAAAAAATATTTAAATATTATCATTATCACTATTATATATATACATTTTAAATATTTTTAAATCCTTAGAGTGATGCTTAGGTGCTCATTTAGATCTCAGGTCATCTCCTTTAGGGACCTATGGGCCACATTCAACTGGGCTATCAAGCCATCAAGAACATGGGTCTTTGGAATATAAATATATAATAAAATAGGCCCAGTGGGTGCTTTCTATTCCTTATGAGGAGGGATTACACTTGAGAAACTGAGGTGCTTGGGTTTATTTGCTGTTTGCGGTTTGTAATCCCCTCTAACTATGATAAGTTATTTATATAATTAATATTTTATTCATTTTTTTTGATTTTTTTAATTTATTAATTTTATTAATTTTTAATATTTATTCATTTTCAATATTTATTTATTTTTTCCTATTGATCTTGAGTACATTGGTTTGTTACTGTTTTATGGGATTTGGGTGTACTCATAAATCAAGACTCGCCACTTAGGATGACATGACACACACACACACACACAAAGAGAGACATACATACATACATGTTGAGTGCTGAATGGTCATTATTTAATTAAATTCCTTGATATGTGATTCTTGTTTGGTGATATATATATATATATATATATTCCCTGATTTTGTGAATATCTATGTTGTTATTGATAATTTTAACTTGAGCATACTAGTCATTATATATATGACTATAAATAACATATCGGTATAGAGAACTAGGATTTATTCTTGAGGAAAACTAGGAGGGTTTTGTTTTCATATTATTGATATCCTCTTAGGATAGTTTTTCGATAATATCTTGTATTCCCCTGAGAACTATTTATGTTGTGTTGTAGACAACGTTCCCTCAAAACTATCTTATGGGCCACCTAGAGAAGTAGTAAAAGACACTTCTTCAAGGGAGGATATTCTATTTCTACCACTAGTGGTGTAGGATAATTCTCCTGCACACACTCCATTGGTTTACGAAGATGGTTAACTTCATCGAAAAGTCTTTCACATGGTTCCCATTCAAGGAAGATGAGTTTATAAGGCTATTGTCAACTATGATTGACCCTTTTATCTCCAAAACCATCGATACTTCTAAGGAATTGATGGACCTTAGGATGCTGAGGTCTGGATTGACATCATTAAGGGGATATTTGATCTAGTTGAGTCCCCAAAAGATCTATGGGTAAGTTCATCCACTTTTATGCTATAGGGATACACCAGAAGGTGGCGGGGTGTTATAAACTTGATTGGGAGATGCGGAGGTCTAAGTTGGGAACACTTTAAGGACCTTTTTTAGAAGTTATTTCTAGGTATTCTAAAGTTAGACTATGCTTAGGGGTTCATGAATCTTTAGTAGGGCTCAATTATGATGTATTATTACTCAGAACATTTCATAAATTTTCTACAATTTGGTTCTCTATTGGATGTGAATGAGGTTAAAAAGTTACGAATTTTTGAAATCAACCTCCAACTAGAGTTAAGACCAAAAGTCAGGAACTTCTACCTTATGACATATGTGGAGGATCTTCACAAGGCCCTAGAAAATGATAATGGTCTAGAGGGGGAAGATGATTCAAGTTTTCTTTTAGAATTTTGTGTACTTACTATTGATACTTCTAGTTGTAAGAAGAGGAAGGTGGATGATTTATTCTAGGTTAGAAACAAACATACAAAGTATATCATAGTTTATTTAACTCCATATATGGATGTTGACTCAGCTAGGTGTTATAACTATAGTAAAAAGGGTAGTATCTCAAGGATTTCCCGGTTTATGTCAAGACATATCATCGGTGTGGCAAGACTAATCATATGATGTGATTCTATGTGATGGAATAATGTATATAATCTCATGGGGGATTGAATAAAATTAATGAATTGATCTATTTTACTGGTCAGGGTCCTCAATAACACGTTTATACCCCTCAAACAATTATGGATCAGGTGAATCATGAATATTAGGGACATGTTCATGGAGATAAAGTAGGCCGAGTGTATTTGATAGGCTAGATTATGACTGATTATGGATAGGGACTATCAACTATTAAAGGAATGGACTTGATCACATATACTCTTTATAATTCCATGTCTAATACTAGTTCTTCCCATTCATTTATATCTTTATAAATTGTTGTTTCGATTGACTTACTGGACAAGTTAAAATTTGAGTTACTATCTCTTAATACAACCTTGGAGAAGAAAGTGGATTTACTTTAAAGATATTTAGAGTTTCCCATAGTATTTATTGGATATAGAAATATATGGGATTTTATAGTCCTTAAGATGACTATATTTTATGTGATATTGGACATGGAATGTGTGACTAGTTTTTAGGTGCAAATAAAATTCAATTGGATATGTGTGCTCTTTACTATACCAATGTGGGAGGAGTTTGTTTTGAATAGTTAGTGGGATGTTGGAGATGGTTAATTAAGACCAAACATGACTCAGGTTGGAGGTATTAAAATAAAATTTGAGGGAATGGTTCTTACGATGGATGTAGTAGTAGCCTCTTGCTTTCCTCTAGTAGTGGACCTATATCAGGATGTTTTCCTAGACAACTTTTGAGGAATCCCACCTAATAAGTGAATTGAATTTGAGATAAAGTAATGCCTAAAGAAAAACCTATATTGATTCATATATATTTTATGGAACCTATTAAGTTAAAGTAAATCTGGGTACAACTCGATGATTTGGAGGAAAATAGATTTATCATTCCAAGAACATCTCCCTAGGGTGCTCTAATGTTGTTCACAAAAAAGGTGGATGGTTTTCATTAGTTGTGTGTCAACTAAAGGAAGCTAAAACAAGTTAATATTAAGAATTTATATCTATTTATGAGGATCAATGACTTGTTTTAATAGTTGTGGGGAACTCAGTGGTTCTCTAATATTGACTTATAGTCAGGATACCACCAGCTTCTAGTTAGAGAAGAGGATATTCCTAAGACATCGTTCAGGAGTAGATATGGATGATATGAATATCTTATCATGATTTTTTTGCTGAAAAATACACCAATGGTGTTCATGGATCTCATTAACGAGATCTTCTGTCCATATCTAGAATCTTTACATATGATATTTGTGAAAGATAACCTCATATACTCATGGAATTCAGATATGCATGATATGAACCACGAGAATATATTGAGTAGACTTATAGCACATCAGATTTATTCCAAACCATCAAAGTGTCACTTTTTGATTCATGAGGTGTGGTTCCTAAGGCATTTGGTCTATGAGGTGGTAATTTATTTGAACCCATATATGGTTTAGGTAGTGATGTCTTGGGCTCAACCAGAGAATGTGTTTGAGATCAAGAATTTTCTCAGGCTAGATAGATATTATAGATGGTTAATTCATGGTTTCTCACATTTGGAAGAACCTATTAAAGGTAATTACAATAATGGAGTAATGTTTTAGTAGATATATCAATGTGAGGAGGTGTTTCTAGAGTTTAATATAATATTGCTGATAACCCTGATTCTATAATTTCTAAAGCCTAATATTGGACATGCAGTCTAGTAGGATACCTCTAAATTTTGACTGGATGTTTTGTTGATGAAGAGAGACTACATAGTTGCTTACGGGTCATGGATGTTGACACCCCATGAGTGGAATTACCCAAATAATTACTTGGAGTTTGAAACTATGCTCTACACTCTAATTTTTTTGGAAGAATTATCTCTTTAGTAAGAGTTTTACTGTTTACACAGACCATAATAGCCTCTAATATATATTCTCTCAACATGATCTAAACTTGAAGTAGAGGCATTGGGTAGAGTATATATATAAATTTGACTTTATTATGGATTATTTTCTAAGTAAATGTAATTTGTTTTAAGATACACTTAGAAATAATATTCCATATATGCATAACCATAGAGGGTGGACTTCTTTGGAAGAATGATATCTGATGAGATTGATGGCTGAATGGTAAGTGGATACATCAGAGGATCATAGAGTTAGGACATGTTTACCTTTTATGATCATGTATGATTTGGTATACCATGTAAAAATAGACCATAAGGAGACCCTTGAGTTTGTGGTGATGTGAGAATGCTTGGAAGGGGATAATTTAGTTATATGACCATCAATATATGATGGTGATGTGATCTGCATTAATGAGAGGTTATTAGTACCAAATTCTGTGATAGAGGATCTGATGGGAGACTTTCATTCTTGGAAATGGTCAGTGAATCCCTAGTCAATGAATATGTACGAAGATATATGATATCAATTTTTGTGGATAGGTATAAATAGATATTTAACTAGTTTTGTTTCATGAAGCCTTACCTGCTATAAGGAAAAGATCAAGCATAAACTTTATGGTGGTTTAAATCAGCCACTTATAATTCCTATTTGTAAGTGGAATGATGTGATGATAAAATTTGTGATGAGGTTACCTAGGAACCCAAGGAGTCATGATGTATTTTGGGTGATAGTTGATCAGTTAATGAAAGTGGATCATTTATTACCAATATGAGAGACCCAATCTATAGAAGAATTGGGAAAGATATATATCCAAGAGATTTTATGACTACATGGAGTTACTTCTAGTATCATATCATAAATGGATGCACATTTTACATCATGCTTTTGGAAATTATTTTAGAATTATTTGTGGACTCAGTTGAAGTTGAGTATAGTGTACCATCCACAAACCGATAGACAGTTGAAGAGGAAAATTTAGATCCTTGGGGATATGATTTGGGTATATATCCTAAACTTAAATGGTTCATGGTATGGGCAGTTATACTTGGTAGAGTTTTCATTCAATAATAGTTTCAATGATTTTATTTAGATGTAACTTTTTGAGGCTCTCTATGGATGGCCATTCCTCTCACCACTATGCTGGCATGAGCTTGGTGAGGAAATAGTTATTGGGTTGAGTATGGTGTATGAGACCTCTAAGAAAGTGTATTTGATTAGGAATAAGTTTGTTACTACTCAAAAAATCAGTGATTGTAAACTGACTGTAGGTGATGAATTTTGGAGTTTTTTTTGGAAACCATATTTTCTTACAAGTGTCACCTTGGTTGGGGAATCATAATTTGTGTAAGAAAGGGAAGAAAAATCCATGGTTTGTGGTACTTTTAATGATCAATAAATGTATTTGAGAAATGGATTACTGAATCAACCTTCCTCTACATTATTGAATAATGTAATAAGTTTTCTACATTACTCATCTTCATAGGTATATTCCTAATATTCCGCATGTGATCGACTATGAGGAAATTGACTTGGAACCAAGAACATCTTCTCTAGAGTGACCAGTGTTGCTTGTGGGCTATAGAAAAACATGTTGTAGGGGAAGATGATACCACTTATTTTTGTCTTATGGAAGAATGGGTGGATTTAGGAGGAAACATGGGAGTGTGAGTATAAGTTTTGAGATTAGTGGAATTTCTTTTTCAAGAAGGACCTCTAGAGATTCTTATTAAGGATAATACATTATTAAAGGGAAGATTATATAGGCTCAAAATTTTTTTCAAAATTTTCATGATTTTTTCCCTTTATTCACGTTTTTTTAGGTTAATCCATTTTTAGGTAAGGATTTTTTGGATTTTAAGTAGATTTTGGAAGCTTAAATTTTTATTTTGATGGTTTTTGGGGAAAAACAGGAAACACCACAACCATGGTGCAGGCCGTAATAGTCCTCGTATATAGAAATCCATACCTTTCATACTTAGATATAACATCTTAATAGATGAATATTAATTACATAATATAAAAATCCACACCAGAATTTTAGAGCTCTAGTACCTTTTGGAAACCTGGAAACATGAACAACTGGCTCATAAATGATCTACATTGTCTCCCACTAAGTTCTTTATAATTTCCACCCTTCTTAGATATATCATTTCTAAAACCCTAATTTATAATACGGGGAAAGAAAATGAAAGAAATGTTGAGATAAAATTCTCAAGAAGGGTAAAAAAGAGATACATTAATAATATCATAAGCATAATATGAGCATAAGGGTGTGAGAACACTAACTTAACAATTGAATTCCACATCCTTCATATCATAGATCATAATCTTAGGTCATGGCGTAAAGATTGGTTGTTCATAAGACATGAATCATAAAATAATCAAAGAATATGGTCCATGATATAATAAAATAGGCATAATATATGTAATTTTTGAATACACATAAGCATATAAAATCATTTCCTTATTATCCAAGGTGTACTGCCAAGCCAATCATAGTAGAATGTGCTCACTCCCAAAACCATCATAGTAGTCACAGTTCACTCCCAAAAATATCATAGTGTATAGAGTCCCTTATGTAACTTGTTTCAATCACCATTAGAGTCTTTTTTATCTCATGAGATATCAATAATTACCCAATAAATCGGAAGAAGATATAAGTCCCACCCATCTTGGTTATAACGTAACCACCATCCTTGGTTATAATGTAACCACCAAACTTGGTTATAACATAACCACCTTCACATAATGAAAACCATAAATATGTGTAAAACAAGATCATTAATCATGAATCATATTAGAATCCCTGAAATTAAATGGGATTCATAATCATATCATAACCTATGGAAAATAAATAGGTTTCATAAATATTTCATCATTTCATCATAGTATAATCTATGGAAAATGAATGGTTTTCATGAAAATATTATTATCATAAAAATAAACCATAAAATGATAAATTAATAATGGTATCATTAGATCATATACCTAGTAAATAAGAAGTAAAATCAGGTTTTTTGTCATTTATGAAGAGAAATACTATTAAAATATCATTAAAAACTTCTTGAGGAAAAATACCCTTGTTTAAAAGTCAATTTAAAAAATCTAAAAATTGTACACGTAATAAAAATATATATTTTATTTTAAAATAAACATTTAATATTTTAAATTAAACTTAAAATCATTAAGGAATAATGAAGGTGGTAAATTATATTCATACTGCATAAGTTAAAATAAAACATTCCTTTCACATTTTGGAAAAAGTAAAAAAGTACCTCTCTTAGAAAATGAAAAAAATACAATTTAAAAAATTTTGGAAAAATTTAATCATTGGTTAAAAAACATTAAACAATCATTTTGTAATGGTAAAAAAACTTCTTTAAAACATTTTTATAAATAATGATTATAAAAGAAAAAGTTTTTTTCGACCAAAGAGGGAAATGAAGTTGATTTTTCTTAAAAATATAATATTGGTTTATTGAGCACTTAAGGTGTTGAAAATGTAATTAAGTAATTTATTTTCAGGAAAAAAATATAGCAAAATAAAATTCATGATTTCATTAAGATGTATATCATAAAATTTCATTATTATAAACTTAATCATATACAATCCTGATAAACAATCAGATTATAAAATAAAACCTTTAACGCTTTAGTATCATTTGAATCACAAGCCTCATGAAAGAATGGAACTTATATAGATATTTATATACCATAATTTCATGATAATAATCATAAAATAAATTCATGATAAGTATATACACCACACAAAATAAACAAGTGGTGAATATAACACGTATCCCAAAGAAATAAAGGTGAGATGAAAATCACTTACATTAGGTCTAGATTCCTTCATATATTTTGGAAACTCATGTATAATATTGATTTATTATAAATATATCAAAGAACCATAATAATATATATCATACCACATATGATACACTTATAACCATTTATCACCTTTTTATAAACATATCTTTATTAAAATCACTATTCTTGGTGAATTTGCTTTGTTTTTCATGTATGTTCCGGTTTGGTAGTTTTGGTCCTAATGTTTTTATCATGGTAAAATAATCTCTAGAATTTTAATCATGATATAAGTATCATATTTATTCATTATACACATGTTTATATTCATTCATAAAAGATATTGAGAAATTAATTACACCAATCATGGATACGGTAGCATGCACCTATGCATGAACGTTGTTTTTACTTTTCTAAAGATGGAACGAAATAAATATAAATATTAAATAAAAATTAAAGAATAATTATTATTTCATATATATAATATATATTATTTAATTCCATCATTATTACCGTACAATTAAAAAGGAAATGAAAAATTAATTATATTACTTAGTGGAGGTGGTAGTCCACACGTATGCTCGTATGATGTTATCGCTTTACAACAGTTTAGAAGGTAAGAAGGTAGATCTGATATTAACATTAAAGATGTTTAATTATATAATAAATATTATATATATACTTTAAAACCATCATAATAACCATCCATTTAATATATTTATGGAAAATGAATTGCAACACATCGTGGAGATGGTAAGTCATACATACACACGAGTGATACTTTCATTTCCCATTTTGATGTGAATGAGGGTGGATAATGGTGAATTAATAATCATAATAAAATTTTAGTATATTTAGTATTAATAATATATTATTTTATGAAAATATATTTTAAGTATGTTAAAAAATAATAAGAAAGAAAGTGATCGGTTAAGGCGATTACCTCTTCTTGGAAACAGCTCCTTTAGATCACCTCTTAAGGATCCTAGGGTTGGTATTTTGGGAGGACCATCACCTATAGAATTAGTATAATTAAGTTTATAAGGTAATTTTCAGGGGTTTTCTAGATATAAGTCTCATGGAGTTATAATGAAGTTAGGGAGGATGTCCTCTTTTATAATTGAGGTGAGGGGCACTATTGGAATTTCATAAAAAAAAATTACAACATAATATGATTATTCTAGATCCAAATGATTCAAAATTTCCATGGATTAAAAGTAAAAATAATACAAGTTTTTAATAACATAAACTAATAGAATTTTTATAGGTTTAAGTGATGTTTTAAATATTATATTTTGATTTAATACCTTAGTTAACCTATTTTACCATTACCTATGGTAATGTATTTTTCACTCTTAAAGGGTTATAATTTTATAAATAAGGTGATAATTTACTCAAAAATGAAAATTTTATAAACTTTTAGACCATATAAAATACTAATGTTCTACTTTCAAGTTTTTTTATAAATTTTAAATAATTTAATAAATTATTAATTTGATAAAATATCAATAATGTCGAATTTTACACGATTCATTTAATTTGACTTAAAAGACATAAATAAAAAGTTGTAATTAGAAAATAATAAATTTAAATATCACCGATATGTCATAATAATCTATAAAATTCATGGTAAATATTAATTATTTAAAATTTTATTAGTTTTAGTATTTTTAAAATCATTTATTACATTTTTTGATTAATTAAATAAATGTTGTATTTGCATTACATAAGAATTTAAGATATTTATTTAATACCTAAAATTATAAATAAATTTAAATCAATAAAATAGGTTCATTATTTTAATAAAAACCATTGATATACAATAAATATGTATTTTACCACACATATATGTCTTGACATCTTATTTAATACGTTATTTTGACTTCTTTGGCCTTACGCAAGCATTTCACAAGTATTTAGATAAGAAACTTATTATATAACTCAAATATTCAAGTATAACCATACATATAATCTATAATATATAAAATTTAATAACAAAATATGAGAAAATATTTTCTGTAGGATACCAAATTTGACTTTTCTAGCGCTGTGCAAGCTTTGGGTCAGCACTGATAAAGATTTTCATATTTTTTATAGAATAAATTCCAATTTACATGTTTTGAATTATTTTAGTTTTATATTTATAGTATTTTATAATAATTGAGTCATTAAAATTAATCAAATTAAATACATATAAGTTATATAAATTAATTTTTATATAGATACATAAAATGAAATGAAAAATTAATTTTAGAAATTTTTTTTAAGTATAAAAATGATTTTATACCAAATTCATCCATAAAATTGATTATTATAAACTTAATTGGATTATAAACAATATAATAGAACCATTTTTTTTAAATTTTAAACCATTTTAAAAATAAAGTGGAACTTTTTAAGTATTTGAAACAAAAATATAGTTTTCAATAAAATTCAAATATTTTCACTATTCACTAAAAAACCAATCTTTTTAGAAAAAATATTGATAAGTCACTATATGATAATTTTGATATTTTTATTGAAAAAATGATATTTTAGTTATTAAATAAAATTTATAAAATTTCCCTAAATTAATTATAATATTTTTTCTCATAAAAAAGTATTATTTTTTAAGAAGGTGCATTTCTAGAACATAAAATAAATTTACTAAAAATTGAGGGATTATTTACTAAGAATTTATCAATATATTTATATTGAATAGAAAAATTTTATATATTTCATATATTTTTTTAATAATATTCATACCATCCAATTTAACAGTTAGGTTATAATTGTCACATTAAATAATAATATTTTAATAGTGTATCACAGTTCATTTAAACCTAATGTAACATGTAATGATCGTTATCAAAGAAAATAGAATTATTTAAAAATATATATTTTCTAAAATCTAAGAGTGTACACCATGTGTTAAACAAGTAAGAAAAATGGAGAGTTCATGCATAACCTTGGGCATGGAGCGCTTGTTCTACCCTTTTGGGCCATAGTTTGGGTGACCTCACCTTGCCCATTTTGGAGGCCTTGGTGAGGGAAAACAAGAAAAACCCTATCACAGAACCAAAGTGGTTTGTGTTCTTTATAGTATAACAAGAACACAATATCCTTGGTGTTGGTCATGGTGGGGGGCATGGTGAAGTCGTTTTGGATTTGAAACAGCTGAAACCATTGTCCCACTTCTTAGATCTTGAACATTTCAAAGGGAAAACATATATATCTTAAATATAAGGAATTGAATATAGTTTTAATCGATTATTTCTGCTTGTTAGTCGATTTAAAGGTCGTATCCTTGTTGATACCCTGATCTGGATGATTTTCATACCAATTCTGGTGGAATATAGGGAAACCCACCTTGCATTGAGTTTATATCTTTTATAATATCGATTATTTTAGAAAAAAATTCTAAATCATTTAGAAAGAATTAAAACATGTAAAATAGAGGCTATTATCAATGATTTTGACCTGTAGGAGCCTCACATATCTTCTCCCATCACTATCTAGGAGTAATAAATTTATATTTCCTTCAACTAGGCTTCAAGACTGTCACAACCCACCCCATAGGGGCCCATGTCGTGACTACCCCAAGCCCACCTCCGATAGGCCAGGGGATGGAGAATAGTGTCGAGTAGGAATATCCATAAAATGAGAGGCATTTGCCTAAGTACCTACACACACAAACATAATATCTAAGGCTAAAATTATGAAATGTAAAAACACTGAGTAGAAAATGCATGCATACACTAATATACCAACCACATAGTATGACAATAGGAAACTAGAAAGTAAATAGGGTCAGAATACAAGCCCACAAAAGAAAGAGTATACAACAGTGAATACAGAAGTTCCTAAAACTCATCCCTAGATAACCCTACCTGAAGGGTAGGTGTAGAACATCTCTCTGAAGCAGTAGGAGAACACCACATCTGTTCGAGCACTCTTAGAACCACCTGGTCCGGGTCCACCTAGAAATTTGTTATAGCATCGATCGTCTGCACAAGACATGACATGTGCTGGAAAAGCACATGTAGGGGTGAGTAAAACAATACTTAGTAGGACACCCTAAAACAACAAAGGAATTACACTAAGAAATAAATTAAGTACACCACAAATAAATACACAAAGTATACCACTAATAAATACATGAAGTATACCATGAAGAAAAAAAACAAAGTACAATCACCTCACACAGGTATAATTCTATAGCATTAAAAGCAGTATTATCAGACATAGTGCATAGAACACCTAGTTTAGATAAACATAGAGTTTTGATAACACACGAAGTGTCAATAACACATAAAGTGTCGGTAACACATGGAGTATCGATAACACATGGAGTGTCGATAAAACATGGAGTGTCGATAAGTCATGAAGCCCCCAAATCACGTAGTCACCATGTCATGTATCCATCAAGTCACATAGTCATTGAGTCACTAAGTCATACCCAGCCATAAGATTCTGCTCATAGTGAGGTCGTACCAATAGAACCTACTCCACAATCCATTAGGTCGTCTACCAAATTTCACAGAAACTCACTTAGAGTATCTTAAAAGGACCACCTCATCACAAGGGTTCCAACACCATAAAAGGATTGTCAAATAGACACACAGTTTGAAAGTTACAGTTATTTTACTAAAAAGGCCTGACCTAGGACTGATTTGGGTCTGATCCGACCTACCGGACCCCACCTGATCCTTTGGCCGACCTGAACCGGTCCATCGAACCTGAACCAACCAAGCTCGGTCTAGCCTGCTGGGCCACTGGAGTGGCCCATCTCCACTCGGTCTAGGCTACCTTGGCCGTGTGCCCTTATGGTTGATGAAGTGCCCCTCACCACGTTTTCTGGTTAGTATTGCGACCTCGTACCATGGCCCTCCCTGGCCACATGCCCCGCAGGTCAATGCAGTGCCCCTCGCCACATTTCCTGGTCAGCACCATATCCTGTGCCCATTGTCACGGGTCAAATGTTTCCCGCCGTGTTCAAGAAGATGTCATAGCTGCAACATGTTCCACCTTCTAAACGTGGCATCTTCTACATGTCGGCACACCATTGGCCCCTTTTATGGGCCATTGGTTCACCTCTGATGCTCTGTTTTTACTACGAAGGCATGCATGTGATCCTCAGGTCGTTTTATTCAATGACCTAGGCTTGGATCATCATCAAAATCTATTCTGATGAAAATCATTCGAAAGGCGATATATCCCAAATCTCTCCAATTCATCCTTTTCTGTCATCATCACACCTCCACTATGTTGTCATGGGGTTGGATCTTTAATCTCATATTTTTGTGCCAAGAATCGAAGGCGCAAAAAATTTCTCATTCATAAACCACAAAGAACATGAATAATGTGAAGAATATTAGGGGGGGGGGGAGAAAATCCCAAGAAACAACCCAAGGAATGAAACTTCTCTATTGTTAATTTAGAACTAAATCCATTCTGTAATAATGAATAATTAAGGTTTGTGAAATCACACATATTATATCTCCACTTTTTAAACCCCAAAAATTAACTATCCCACAAGAACAACAGAACCGTAGATCAACTTGTTTGTTGGTTGGTCTGCATTCATCAATGAATTTAAGAACTAGGAAATAATCACAAATAAGCAATTCTCTACCTTGAGGTTTGGATCAATCATTGATGAAGAGAGATTTATTTGCTGTTGTCGATGAATTCCTCCACTCCACTGGTGAAAATATTCACAATCTGCTTGATCCTTCAAATCTAAGGTTTGTCGTTCTGAATTCTCCAAACCGTTAACGTTCATTGGAGGAATCTCCATCTCCTTGCCTCTGAGGATTTATAAGGTTATGTCATAACCTTGGATTCCTAACAATAGGACAAAATTAAAAGAAACCAGTGTAGCGTCAAATACAATATTTTTATTAAATATTTTAATGATGTTTACATCCATAAACTAACATTCACCCTCGACCCCCATCAGTCGTGGTTAGGCACCACTTTAGGTAAAATCGCTATTCTGAACACAACAGTGACCTTGAATTTTTGATCTGGGAACCGTTTTAGAAGTTATTACCATTTAAAATAAAAGATTCCTCCATTTTTTATTTAAAATACAACATTTTTCAATAAATAGTTCCATGCACACCAGGCCTCGGAACAACATGCTTTCTTAGTTCCTAGTCTCATAATTTTCACAATTAATTTATAAAAATAAAACCAGAGAAAATACGAGTCATTAAATTCTCCCCACCTTATGGATTTATGTCCCTGAAATCCAAAACAAGGGCTAGTCAATAAAAATGTGAGGTTACTAAGCATGAATCCGAGACTCCTGCTCCTAAGTTATCTCCTATAGATTTCTATGCTATCACCAAATTCACATTAGAGGAATCATCCACCCTTGAAGGATATTTTCCTATCAATCCTCATTCTCCACCAGGTACTTCATAAAAGTCACTCCATCATGAATATCTAGCCCACCCCAATCAATGATGTGTGATGGATCATGCATGTACCTCCTCAGCTGTGACACATCGAATACACAGTGCACCTGGTGAAACTATGGGGGTAGATCTAGGTAGTAAACCACCTCATCAACTCTATATAGAATCTAAAAAGGTCTGATTTATCTCTCATATAACTTTCCACCCCAGCCAAATATCCACAATCCCCATCAAGGTGAGACCTAAAGAAACACATGGTCACCCTACTCAAACTCCAGGGGTCTCTTTATATTATCAACATACAACATATAATAGCTCTATGTAGTTCTCATCCACTCATGGATTATCTACACCTTCTCGATGGTACCCTACACCAACTCTGGACCCATGAGTGCTAACTCTCCTGGGTCAGTCCAGCATAGTGGTGACCTGCATAGTCACCCATACAAGGCCTCAAATTTCACCATACCAATGGTGGAGTGGTATATATTGTTTTATGAAAACTCCACCAATGGTAGGAGATCCTCCAAACTGTATCCCAAGTCTAAGATATAATCACATAACATGTCCTTGAGAACTTGAATGATCCTCTCCGTCTGGCCATCCATATGGGAATAAACATATGTTCTCATGCGTAACTGTGCCCCAAATGCCTCATGTAATCCCTTTAATAGATGGGATGTGAAACTAAAATAAAAATATGAAATGATCTTCTATGGGACTCCATGAATCTGAACTATCTCCTACATGTAGAGGCATCCCAACCCTCTATTAAAATCTACTCACAAATCTATAAGAATTGGGATGATTTGGTGAGTCGGTAAAAGATGACCTAGATGGTATCTTTTTACCTATACATGCATGGTAAACCCGTCATGAAGTCCGTTGATATTCTATCCCACTTAAACTCTAGAACATCAAGTGGTTTGGTCAAGCCTGCTGGACCCAAGTGCCCATCCTTCACTTTCTGGAAAGTGAGGCATCAAGAAACAAACTCTGCCACTGCCTTCTTCATCCTCAGGAACCAGAACTGACATTGGAGGTCTTATTACATCTTTTCCACACCTAGATGTACCACCAAATGGGTTGTGTGGAACTCCCTCAGAATCTCCTCCCACAATTCCATTGGTACAACTGTGCACCATCTGAAAAGAATGATGTTCTAGCCACCTATCAAAAATCCATCAAAGGCATGCCCTATGGAAAACTGAGCATGTCAGGTCTCATAATTGATATCCCTAAGATCATCCTCCCTAACTCACTGTAAGAGTGGAGGGGTGACAACCATATACTAGAGGTAAACTGATACATCTCCAACCACAAAGGATATCTGTAACACAACCAACTACTTTAACACCTCACTTAGAAACTGCAAGCTAGATCTCTTTCTGAGAGTGTTTTCCACTATGTTCTCCTTCCCAGGGGTATAGATAATCTCAAAGTCATGGTCTTGGAAGAAATCTAGCCATCAAATCTGCCTCAAGTTCAGATTATTCTAAGAGAATATATACTTGATACTCTTGTAGTCAGAGTAAACAGTAAACCACTTGACCATCAGATAGTGTCACCACATCTTCAATGCAAAGACTACCGTTTCTAGCTCAAGATCATGGGTCGTGTGGTTATACTATTGTATAAACTAGATTAAACCATATGTAATCACTATTTTTCCATGCATCATAACATAACCAAGTCCTTTCCCTGATGCGTCATAGAACACTACATACCTGATCCCTCCTATGGTAGTCTCAAGATTGGAGCACTCATCAATCTCTGCCTCAGCTCCCGAAATCACCGAGGACACTTCTCTATCCATACAAAGGGATACTACTTCCATGTAAAAGAAATTAAGGTTTGTGCTACGCTAGAAAATTTGGGTAAAAACCTCTGATAGTACCCATCCAATCCTAGGAAACTCTGCACCTTGGTAACACTCTTGGGTGGATCCCAAGAAAGCACCACCTTAATCTTTTCCGAATCCACTACAACTCCAACCTATGAAATGGCGTGTCCTAGAAAGTGGAACTCTAAAATATAGAATTGAAACTTCGAGATACTCCCATAAATATGGTTCTCTTGGAGTGTGTCTAGTGTCATCCTCAAGTATATTACATGATCCTCCTCAGTTTTTGCATACACCAGAGTGTCATTAATGAAGACCACCACAAACCATCTATGTATGGTTGGAAGATCCTGTTCGTGAGTCCCATGAACATTGCTGAGGTGTTTATCACACCAAATGGAATCACTTTGTACTCATATTTTCTATAATGACCTCTAAAGGATATCTTTGGTACATCCTCACCACAAACATGAAGTTAGTGATAGACAGACCTAAGGTTAATCTTCGAGAACCACCTCACTCACTTCAGCTGATCAAACAGGTCATCGATCATCAGAAGTGGATAATTTTTCTTCAAGGTCACCTGATTTTGGCACCGAAATTCCACAAAAAACTTCAATATCTTGTTTGCCTTCTTGGAAAACAAAATTGAGGCCACCTAGGGTGAAACACTGGGTCTCATGAAGCCCTTCCTATGCAAGTCCTCCATCTAGAACCTTAACTAATGAAGCTCTGTAGGAGCCATCGAATATGCAGGTGTATATATCGGTGCCATACTAGGGTAAATATCAATGAAAAAGTCAACCTCCATTTGAGAAATCAATCCAGGGACATCCTTAGGAAAGACTTTCTCATACTCCTCTACAACTGCGGGAAACTATAGAATCCTATCATCCACTACACCGAGGGTGAGACTATCCAATTGATGAGTAATCAGCTGCAACCTCCTATGAGTAAGTTTATACTGCATTACATGCATTTTATTTTCTCCAATAAAGGAAAACTCGGTCCCATCATAACATAAACACCACACTCAGCATATAAAACAGTCAATCTGAGTATGGACTATGGATAACCAGTCCATACCGATAATTAAGTCGTAAGTCCCCGACACTTCTTATAAAAGATCTCAATCAAAAATCTTTCCTCCAAGAGTAAGGTCACACTGTCGATACCATTTTGTGATAATTTAATCCCCTCCCACATGAGTCTCTAACCTTAAGGGTTGAGACAATGGTTTAACAAAAATTTATGAGTCTCGAACAAGGGCCATCGAAAGAAAATAATGACTGAAAACTGTATGTATTGAACTATAAATAAGGTGTAAAAGACAAAATTCATACCCCTAATCATCCATGGAGCACTAGGGTCATATTCCTCTGAAACCTACAATAGTTCTCATCCCTTTCCACCAGCTCCATGAGCCTGTGGTGGACCACCTGGGGGTGGTGGTGGTAACACGTCGAACCTCCCCCACCATCTATTTCTCCAACTTCTCCTTTTCCACATCCAAATTCCTACAGAACACCCTGATCATGCCTCCTCCACTTCCTCAGTGATCCCATGACCATACCATGATTATCCGTACGTTAGGTTGGGAAATCCCATGGAAGATGTCCCTGACTGCCACATGAGTAGCACAACCTATCCTTTAACTAACTTTATCTTCCCTGGGAGCCTCACATTGTTGATCCCATGTGCTAGGGTAATCCTCTAGAGTGTTTTACCCACTTGGGTCCCTACATCTACTATCATCTACCTACTTCCAAATACTCAGCTACCTAGTTCCTCCTGGCAGCACCCAATACTAGTGTCTACTCTTCCAGAAATCTCTCCACGATGAGAGCTTATTCAGGTACCCCAACTGTGTATGGATGCTAAGGGATATCATGGATTCACTAATATCCTAGTATATCCCCTTATCAAATGTTATATCCCTGAAGAATATGTCTCACACCATATTTATGGAGTAGTGAGAAAGATCATTAAACCTCACTGAGTACTCTTCCATAGTCTGACTACCCAACTGCAGATGTAAGAGCTCGTGTATGCGCACTGAGTGGAACATAGATGGAAATAACTCCTCTCTAAAGAGTTTTTTGAAGTCTTACTAAGATATAGTAACATCATCATGTGTCTGGGTTACAAATCTCCACCACTATCTCACTAAGCCCTGAAGAGGACTTGCGATTAGGACTACCATCTAGTCAGAAGGTGTTCTCATAAGGAAGAAGACACATGTAACTGCCTCTATCCAATCCTTATTTATCTAGGGGTCTGGATCACCCCTAAACCTAGGAGGTCACTGCCTCTGGAATTCATGCAATTCACTCATCCTAGGTTCATCCTCAACTGGTAGTGCTAGTAGTAACTGTGGATTGACGAGTGGTGGTATCACTGGTAAACCACCCAGAGGTGCTATCTTCGGTGCAAGGAGTATCTCGGGTACATGCCCCTATACTGACACCTCATCGCAAAGAGGATCATCCTCTTCATCACACAAGAGAATCCTGGATGGCTGTCTGTGTAGAGTCATCTTGAAACAAATCAAGATGTACCACAGTTAATAGAGTATACCTGGTGAGCTGACTCAAGAAGGACATGAGGACACACCCAAATACTATATGATGCATGTATTTTTAATTTCCCTACAATTAGTGTTTTCATGTACCGAGTAAAAAAGTAGAATTCAGAGTATGGATGTATGGATATGTCGGCTGCCACAACAACACCAGATTCCCTGGATTGAAATCCTAACTCAAAACAGTCGACACTATTTCCCCAAACCAACTTCACAGACTCCCGATCCTTAAGTAGAAACCCCTCTAATACCACTATGTCATGACCCATACTAGAGGGCCCCATATTGTGACCACCACAATCCCACATCCAATAGGCCAAGGTCTAGAGACTAGGACTGAGTAGGCATATCCCACAAATGGGAGGCATTTTCCTAAGTACCTGGACACACACACACATAATCTCTGAGACCAAAATGCTGAAATGTAAAAACACTGAGTAGAAAATACATGAATAAACCAAGATAACAACCACATATTATGATGGTAGGAAACTAGAAAGTAAATAGGGTTAGAATAAAACCCCACCAAATAAAGATTCTGCAATAGTGAATACACAAGTTCTTGAAACTCGTCCACAGAAAAAAGTACCTGAAGGGTAGGTGTAGAATAGTTGTCTGAAGACATAGGAGCACACAACATCTATCTGAGCACTGTAAGCACCACTTTGTTCTGGTCCACCTAGATCTCCTTCAAAGTGTTGATCATCTTCACAAGACACGACACATGTGGGCAAAACCCATACAAGGGTGAGTAAAACAATACTCAGTAGGACACCCTGAAACCACAAAGGAATGACACTAAGAAATAAACTAAGTAAACCAAAAAGAAACAAAAAAAGTATAAAATTAAGAAATACACAAAGTATAGAATGAATAAAACACACGATGTACATTCATATCACATAGTTATAATTCTATATAATGAAAAGTAGGATTGTCAGACATAGTCTATATAACACCCAGTTTCGATAACACATGGAGTGTTGATAACACACAAAGTGTCAACAAGTTATTCAACCCCCAAATCACATAGTCACCAAGTCATATATCCATAAATTCATAGTTTCACTAAGTCACTAAGTCATAGCCAGTCACAGGATTCTGCTCGTAGCACGCTTGTACCGAGAGAACTTACTCCACAAGCCATTAGGTCGTATGTAAACTTTCACAACAACTCACTGAGAGTATCTCAAAAGTACCATCTTGTAATAAGGGTCCAAACACCATAAAGGCTCATAAAATGGACACACATTTTGAATGTTATGATTTTTTACTAAAAATTTCCAACCTGGGTCCGATTCGGATCTGATCCGACCCATCGAGCCTGACCCGATCCAACCCGCCAAACCCGACATGGCCCAGACTGACCGACTGACCCAATTCAATCCATCTGATCTGACCTAAAATAACCAGACCGACCCAAGACAACCCAGTCTGGTTCTAATTAGACCATATTTTTCTGGTCCAGCCCGCATACATGAAGGTCGGCCTCCTCACCGTATGCGGCCCGCCCTGGCTGCTTGCCCCGCTAGTTTATGTGGTGCCCCTCAAAACTTTTCTTGGTTATCATTGCGGCCTCCTACCACATCCCATGCCTGATACGACCTCCTATCACAGCCTGTGCCCACCTCCGCGGGTCCACTATTGCCCGTAGTGTACACACGGATGCCACCACCACATCATACCCCACCGGTGCAAGAACGCCAGTGGCCCCTTTCTCAAGCCACTAGTTCACCTCTAGTGCTCTGTTTTTTGAAAAAAAGGCATGCTTGTGATCCTTATGCCATGTTCTTAAATTCCTTAGGCTTAGATCAGCATCAGGATCCATTCTGATGAAAATAATTTAAAAGGAAGTATCTTCTAAATCACTTCAATCTGTCTGTCTCCATCTTCATCACACATTTGCTGTGCTGTCATAGGGTCAGATCCTTGATCTTGGATTGATGTGCCATGAATCAAAGGCAGAAAAATATATTTTTCATAAACAAAGAAGAACACAAAGAATGTGGAACATATTGGGGGGATAAAATCACAAGGAACAACATGAGGAATGAACTTTGGACGTTGTTCATTTCTGACTGGATCCATTTTGTAAGAACGAAGAACGAAGGTTTATGAAATCACACATATTATATCTCTCATTTTTAAACCCCATAAATTAACCACCCTACAAGAAAGACTAAACCATAGATAAACCTGTTCATTGGTTGGTTAGTATTCATCATTGAATTTAAGAATGGGGAAAGAATCACAAAGAAGCAATGACCTACCTTGAGGTTTAGATTGATCATTGATGAAGATATATTTCATTGCCATCATCGATGAGTTATTCCACTCCACTAGCATAATGATTTGAAATCATCTTGATCTATCATATCCAATGTTCATCATTTTTTATTTTCTAATTCATTGACATTCATTGGAGGAAGCTCTATTTTTTTTGCCTTAGAGGATTTTCAAGGTTATGTCGTAACCTTGGATTCTTGACAATAGAACAAACTTAAAAGAAACCAATGCATCGTGAAATAAAATATTTTTATTAAATATTTTAATGACATTTGCATCTAAAAACTAACTTTCACCCTCGACCCACACCGGTCGAGGTTATGCCCCGCCTAAGTTAAGTTTTTTGTTCTGAATGCAATGATGCCCTCAGATTTTTGATCTGGGAACCCATTTAGAAGTTATTCCCATTTAAAAGAAAAACTACCCACACACTTTATTAAAAATTTAACACTTTTCAATGAAAATTTCCGACCACACTGAGACTCAGAACCAGATGCTATCTCAACACCTGGTCTCTAAATTTTCCCAATTAATTTATAAAAATAAAACCATAGAAAATATGAGTCATTATAAAGACTACCATTAATAGTGGTTGTTTTCATTAGGTAAGTTGATGTAAATTTATCCCATATCATGATTCCTTATTAATATATATTATATAACCCTTTTTGTGCTATATTGGAACCTAAACTAGGAGTTATTAACATGAAAGATAGTTCCTATTAGTGTAACAATAGACTTTATTGAGGATCATTGGGGTTTTATGGTGTCTCATTGGTGATTATCTTGGTGAATCTTCTTTGGTGAGTCTATTGAAATTTATAATTGATGATCCCATCTTAGAATCTCTATTATTGAACTCTCTTGTGACATTGGAGACAATTATAGTAACTATTGGAATGCAATATCATTTTATTTGGTGTGAGAATGTGGTTCAAGTAACGATTCTCATGAAAAACCTTGAAGTTGAAGACAACATGCTTGAGGTAGAAAGTTACTTAGCATATAAAGTCCATATATATGGTATTTAGCATGATATTATGTTATGTGATTATGCTTTAGACCATGTTTGATGATTGGTCACATGTGTGTTTGAATAGCCCATGAGAATTGTGCTTGATGTTTACTCGAATTTGCATTTGTGATCGTTATGAAATTTTCTTGACATGACGTGATGTTTGATTTTTCATCATGTAGTTATGTATTGCATGTGTTGTTCCTTTTTCTTCTATAGTTGATCATGTAGGTTGATCCATAGGACTATCCCACTCGAGGGAGATGTGCCAAAAGTATTTTCTACATGTACATGGGTTATCCCTTTAGGGGGATGTGGAATACATGTTTTTAGTCAATTCTATCAAGGAGGAGGTGTTAGGAGGTGGGTTGAAATTATGAGTCAGAAATATTTTTGGACTATCCCATTGAAGGGGATGTGTCAAATGGTGTATTAAAATTCTTTCTAAAATGGATCCTAAGTAGGTATGGTTGAGGGTTTTTGGCGGCTTTGTTTGACCACGACTACTTTGTACATTATATAATGTTATTTCTTGCATGTTTATTTATTATTATGAAATAAAATCTTATACATGTTCACTCATGTTAAGGATGCATTGTCTATGTCTTACTGGGTTTATACTAAAACCCTACATATGCATATTTATGTTCATATAGACTTCATGATCAAGGATATGAGAAGATAAAGGACCTAGTTATATGGATCTATGAGACAAAACATGGTGATCGAAGGCGATACTGGGTTAGAATCTAGAATGATTCCACAATTTATTATTTACTTACCTATCTTGCTCAAAATTTTGTTGACCAACCACTTTAGGGGTCCTTGGTTTATTTTCTATAAGACTTGATATGCATTCCATGCCATGTATTTTAGCATTATTTATTTATTCTAATGTGTTATTATTTATGCATGTATTTATAGATACTGAGGGCATAATCACTCCACTGACAATAGTTGAACCCCCTCTTCTAGTCAGAAACCTCTTACGTACAAAGAGCTACACATGAGTCCATGTGGAACTCTGGCCTAGACCTGATGACTTGGGTCAAGGAGTTACATAATTCAAGTTTGAACCATGTATAATATTCCCAAATATGAATATTAGGGTTTATTTTGATGATATTTTCATAATAATTGTGAAAAAATTAAGGTATTTAATATGACATTGATCATAACCAATGCATAATATTAATAATAAAAATAAAGGATAATATATGGCCAAACACAATTTATTTCATATAAGTATAAAATTAAAATGATCTTATCAAAATGTTTTTTCGATATTTGAAACTTAATTTAGAAAAGTAAAAAAATTACTAAAAAAAGTTTCCATATCAATTTAAGATCAACCCATATTGCACATATTTAAAGAGTGTAATGATTTACACTTTATATCTTTACGATATAAATGAAATAAATTTATTTTGGCATGTAAGATTATTTTTAAATAAAACATTAAAAAAAATTACCCAAGCTTATCGCTTCACTAATAATAATAATAATAAAGTATTAAGTATTTATTTAAAAATAATTCCATACTAAAATCATTAAGAAAATAAAAACCATTATCATTTATAATGTTTTAAGTTTAGTTTAGGAAAAAAACCTAGTTACTAAAACCCAATAGCTTTAAGAACAAAATCATTTTTTTCACTTGGTCAAACCTAGTTATTATCTCACCATTGATTTAATTATTAACCAAGGATAATTATTTTTTATAGAATTATTATTCATTCAGTTTTTTTGAAGAACAAAATGAATTACTTTATAATTCATAAAAAATTAAAAAAAGCATCCTTAACTAAGGTATATTCATACTATTAATATTATATATTTTCAAACTAAACATGGGTTTACTAAAAGGACTCAATATAAAACAAAATAAATATCAATAAAATAGTAATTTAATTTTTTAACCCAAGGACTAATATGTTTAATCAATTGTTTTACTTAATAAAAATAAAGTCAAAAGAGATAACCCAAATGTGTGAAAAATAATTCCTTTAGTTATCTTGATACAGGTTGGGGATTTTTAAGATTTACAAGTATAAAAATATATAAATGGAAGCATGTGAGTAATTAAATAAAAATGAAACAAACACTAAGTTCATAGAACATAGAATTATATAACAAGAAAAGATTATTAATAACTGTTACATAAGAAACCAATAATAAACACATAATTTAAAAAAGTTATTCTTGGGGAAAATACTTTAAAAAGTGGTAAACTTCATATGCAAACATTCAAGGATATAATATCTAACCAATAAAAACTAACTTTTATAACATGATGGAACATACATATTAATATTAGACATTAACATGAACAAAAAACTTTACGAAAAAATAAATTCTCAAAATATGCTAAATAAAGGTTTTTAAGGAAAGTGAGTATAAATCAAAAACCATCACATAGTTTCATGTGAAATTTAATTTAAAACTTTTAACTTGAAGTATTAAAATATTGTTGAAAAAAACCTATCTAAATCTTATTATTATTATTTTAAAAATTATTTAAATATATTAAATGTATTCTATATGTATGTATTATAATTTATAATTATATTTTTTTATAGTTATATATTATATAATTTATTCATGTAAAAGTTATAAATTATATGCATACCTTCTATGTATTTTTTTATTTTTTGTAAAATATAAATATTATGGAACCGAATAAAACAAATATGAATAAAAAATCGATGTATTCCAATAATATGGAAGTAGAGTATGAGTATGGGGTAAAATTGTTCATCAAGTTTGTAATAGAGCATGAAAATGACCCTTTTTCAAATCATTTTTTCCTGTTTATGTTGTTTTCATTCAATAAATGTTTTCCAAATAAGTTAGAAAACCACCTGATCTATCATGGAATTGATCATATATATATATATATATTAGAATAAAAACAAGAAATAACTAACTATAACTAGTGACTAGGATAAAACTATGGTTTATAGATCATCTTTTATGAGTTGAACTATAAAAAATAATAGAGAATATATTGAAAAAATGAAAATAAAAATTGAAGATGATATTTTTGATTTTTTAAATATTTTTGAGAAGTTAAATAGTTTTTTAAGATATTATTATATGTTTTTTATACTAAATATACAACATTTTCAACCATACTAAATCTATATAATTTTAAAAATCAAAATGAAAAAAGTGGTACTATATTTATAGAATATATTTCTCTCTTAAATGACATGTTACTAGAAGATAATGAACTTACCTATCAAAAAAATGATTCTACAAAAACATTATATTAAATGGGTATGATCTATAAAAGAATTTTTTTTTTTCAATTGACTGTATATTATTTTATACGGATCATGAATGACATAAAAAATTCCTTAATTTTGGTTTGATCCCACACAAGAAAGATAAATAACGTAATTCAATAGTATTATAATGCATTCTAATCATTCTAAGGTTTAGAAAAGTATTTGTAAGTGAGGAGACTATAAGAAAATTAATGTGGAATGTAGATAAAATAATTCATGATGGTAAAATTCATCACCCATCAGACTCTCCTCAGTAGAATAAAATTGAAAATAAGTATCTTGAATTTGGAAATGATATGAAAAACCTTCATCTTTCACTATATATAGGTAGAATTAATCCTTTTTGTGTATAAAGTGGAACTCATATTACATGGCTAGTTAAGTTGGTAAATTATAAATTTCCATAATTATTATGTATGAATATCAAATATGTTATGTGTTCTCTACTTATATCATGATCAAAATAACCTGGTAATTATATTAATGTTTACTTTTCTTTATTAATCAAATATTTGAAATTGACATGGTATTAAAGTGTTTCATTTTATGATGCACATTGAAATAAAGAGTTCACATTGACATCTATATTATTATGAATGATAAATGAATATTTTTATTATGGAACTTTTTTTGGATATATCATTAAAGGAATGATATGGTGTCCCATTTGTGAAGAAGGAACACACTCAGTTAGCTCAACATATTCTTGGTAGACAATCCTTTTTGGAAATCCTCAATTTTTACCCCAATGACATAATTTCTAATCTGGGATAACATCATTAATGTAAATTAATAATAAGTTATAACAACTTTTTCATTGAAAGATGATGAATGATTTGAGATTTTAATGGATATTGTCACCATTTTTGGTAAAACATTATTAAAAATACATAAAAAATGTTAGAAAAGAAATTTATTTATTTATTTATTTTATTAGAATTGTTTTTATGCCAAATATTTTATTTATTTCATGATCATAGAAATAAATATTTCTGATAGTGTAATTGGCTGTGTAAAAATTATCTTTTTATTATCGAAACACTTTTAAGGAAAAAGTGAGAAACCAAAAAATTAAAATAGAACATACATTATAAGAATACAAAAAATTATTTAAAAACAACTTAATATTATTTGAAACATTCTCCCTAAATAGTTTCTAGGATAGATTGTTTACCTTAGTTTATAGATCATCCTTTATAATGTCTTCAAAGTGATAAGAAAATTTTTCCCAAGTTTTGATGTAGTTTTCTCTATTGATCTTCCCTTTATTGAACCCCCTTATCAGTATTAGATCCTTATTGTCGATTCATGCACTCTTCTCACTATTTTTATCCAACAGAATCAATCTTTCCACCATCCTACCAGTTTCTTCTTGTGTGAAATTAATTAGAAGAAAATCCTCCACCATTTCTTCCTTTAAATGGATAAGCAAATCTAGATATATTTCACCCTACACACCTACCTCCCACTATTTTCTAGTTAGTTCACCCTTTATGGGAGTGTCCATATAAATTGTAGCCTCATCCTGGTCATAGGTGACTATATTAGAGGAGGGATTACCCACCATCAAGACTTCTTACTTTGGATTAGCAGCCTACAATGTACCTACTTCATGATCAGGGTCATTAGAGTCATCAGATATCTAAGAAGTCATTAACAAATCCTTGGGAACACTATCCACTACATTGGATTTTTATCTTTTATAGATCTTGTCTCTGTTGGAAGTGGTAAATGAGAATATTCCTTTATCACTTTTGATTTTTTGTATTTTGATAAGGATACAACACCCCAAATCCCGGTTTCTTCTCTATACCTTCCTCCTCCTCAGACTATGTATCCCTCAACCTTGAAAGTATTCTTCACTTTAACTTAAAAATGAAAGGAAGACCCATCACCTGGATATACCCTTGGGACATATTGTTCTTCATTGGAGTAATCTACCTGAGCTACTCCATGAATCTATTATATCCCTTCAATCACCAATCCTTTAAAGATATTTCCAAGATTAATGGATGGAAGGTCTATGCTCATGATTGACCTAATCAACACCACACCCTTAACTCCTTCTCCTAAACTCTACCACATGATGTATTTAACTCCCTATCTGTATGAGACAATACTATATGTTCAGTACGTAGTGGCATAGTATCTTGAGAACCCTTTCTTCTAATGATGTCATTTCATAACTACACGAACTCTACATAGGATATAACCTTGTAATCCAATAGAACCCCCTCGATAGACACTTTCATAGTAGGCTTGGGATTTCCTAGATCATCCCTCAAGTGACGTAAAATATTACCGACCTTTGGGTCATCCTCCTTTATCCCGCATTGCATGAACTTTTCACTACTTGGTTCCATAGGAACACACAATTAAATATGTCCTAACGAAGATTCATCAACACTAGAAATCAAGATCCTTCCACTTTATATGGTCACTCCCTTATGATTAACATGGTATGTCTTCCCACACCTATAGATGACCAATGAGTGGCCTAATTTATTACCAGAAGAGAAATAATTGATCCACGACTCAAGAAAAAAACTAACTATTTTCATCAAAACTCTTCCCCTCTAAAATCCAAATATAATCACTTAGAATTCTAGAAAAATCCACTTCCACATAGATTTGGGGTGAAACCAGGGGAAAAACGGCCGATTTCTACTGCTAGGACATAGATATCTACCAACTAGATTCCCAAGCATTCTAAAAATAGAGGGATTTTGGAATGGTAAAGGGAGTTCATGAAAACTAACCCAAATCACCGAGGATGGGGAATAATGCTTCTTCTCGAAGTCATAGGACCACTTGAAGTGATGGAATTGGAATCCATTACAGCTGCGGGAAGAACATGACCAAGCCCTAACCAAGTTATTCTTTGATGCGAACCACACCATAATATTCCTGTTGTCTAGAAGACCCACCGTTGCTCAGTCGTGTAAACCCAAATATCTAAAAAATGAACATATCTATAGAATCCATCGAAGTATGGTGTTTTCTGAATTGAGGAATCAATTTAATATATAGAATAGATGAGGCCTCGTTTAACTCCGAGGGTGAAATTGAATGTTCTGGGAATCCATCGAACCGATCTTGGGATTTAGGAAAAAACAAGATTTTTGGGAAAGAGGGAAGGGAATCAGGGTTAGAAAAGGGGGAAAGGGATGATATAGAGATATTTCAAAGAGTGGTAGAGGTCTGTCCCCCACCAAGGAAGGAGGAAACGACTCATTGGTCATCACCATATTGGATAAAGAGATTCCATCATAGAATCCCTCAAAATGACCACATCTCAGATGATATTGTTTTTGGAATTTCACTAAATGCACCTGATAAAAAAATATTACTAAATCTAGGTTATATATTATTTATATTGGGATAAGGGAAGAGTTGGTGCCAATGAAGGGTGAAATATGTAACTTTATTCTTCTATCATCTTACAATCTTTCTAAATATGAGATATTTCATTTGTACAAAGTCCTTAATAGTAGAAAAGTTATAGAGGGGTTTTCATCAAATGTCAAGAATATCATATCAATGAATACTTTAGATTTAAGGGATTAAAATCACTTGAATTTCATGTTTTGATGTAAGATTTAATACCTATGGATCTGTATTTCATTCTAATTAAAAATTTCTGATACACATTAATTAGAACCTGATTCCTTTTTAAAGATACATTAAGTAAAGATATATACCTGATGAAGTTTTCAACAATGTAAAATAGAAATTTATATCATATTATGTGAATTAGATATTCTCTTCCCACTATTATTTTTTGATATAATAGTTCACTTAATGGTTCAATTTGTCAAAAATATATGACTATATGACACTTTACACTACATATAAATGTACTTTATTAAATGGAATATTATTATTTTGAAAGGGTATATCGAAAATAGAAGTATACTTGATGGTTTTATTACAAAGAAATATATTGTTAAGTAATCCATTGAATTTTATATTGACTAACTATATGATATGGTTATTATTGATATATCAGAATCTATTCATATTGTGAAACTTATGGGTGGAGGAATTTATAGAAGTGATGTTGTCATAATTACCATTATAGGTGAGAATCATGATCGACTTTATGTTTTATATAATAGTATAGAGGTTTCATTATATATTGAAACCCACAATGTAAATCTTTTGTATTTAAACTCATTAATGGTTACAAGATGGATATCAAATAAATATAATTAATAGTTTATAAGATGGTTTTGATGTTATATACAATTTCATAATTACTTTGAAAGAAATCCAAAAGACCATGTATACATGTATTATCTTACAATTTTATATAATTAATAATTATATGTTTTATAAATAGAAAAAAGATAATCACAATAAAATATGAAATAATAAAATTACTCTTATAAAATAGGTGATTGATATATATTATACAAATTATAGAAATCTAATTTACACAAATAGGTCATACATTTTCATCATCGAACAAATTTGGGATTTGGATTATACAACATTCCCAATTTTGATTTTTCAATGTAAACGCATTAATAATTTGATTGAAATTAAAATAAATGAATTGGGATTCATGAATGTGAACATAAATAAGGAAGGGTGTAAGGATAAACCATTCATAATAGCATCACTAGTGGTATAATTATTTTATACCTTAGATCCTGTAAAAAAATTGGTCAATGATATTATGGTGGACTAAAAAAAATAGCAGGGTCAAATGAAAATTCTATTGGGGATGACCCTTTGATTGGGGTTTTCCAACCATTTCATGGTGATCCCAATATAGATATAGTAATTTACATAATATAGGACCACAAGGAGGGGATTTGGACACTCAATAGAGGATCTAAATCTCTTTAACATTTAATGATTTTTTTTCAATGAATTGGTAAAATTACATGGATTAGTTTTATATATAAAGTGTTTTCCCTTGTAATATTATGTTTTTAAAACTATATTTACATAATATAAGTTAAATGTTTAATTACTTATGAAAATAATGGATTCTTCACCTATTAATTCTACCAATGTTAGGTAAAAACTAAGTGGAATTGTTTAAATTAAGAAAATATTCAAAACAGAAGAACATATGGTTGAAAAAGATAGAAGTGGTGTAGCATGTAAGTCTTAGTAAAAATATTAAGTTGAGAAGTAAAGGTATAAAATTTTAGGTTGGATATAATGCACATGGTAAACCTGTTATCCAATATAAATAAGGTATATGGACTAATAAGGTGAGGGGTGAATTATCAGGGTATTGTAGTAGCACTATAGTAATGTAGTAGTGTGGGTACAATAGTGAGGTAACGTAGAAACATCAAGTTTCATATAAATTAGGATTTTTTTCCATGTATCTAGGCCTTTGGGCTAATGGACCTCTAATCCATCCTAGGAATTCAAGTTACCGGGCCTCTAAATCAACCTTATCCTTCATACAAACATTGGAGTAACTTATCATTGGTGAGATGCGAGACATGGGAAATGATAGTCATTGGAGAAGTTATATATATGGATTTAAGTTATACTCAATCATGATTGGACCCAAATATAAGAATTCAAGAGTAGCTAGACTAGGCCTTAACCTGAGGTGATGTTGTAAAACTATAGACGCAACATCAAAGATGGGAAACTGGTAAACATGGTCAGCAGGAATATTGGAAGGAGATATAGTAGTGTGTGTCTTTGGGATTCTATTCAGGCCTCTAATGTAACACCCCAAGCTTCAACGATACACTTCTCTTTGAATAATACAATAGCGTGTGTTGTATGCAACTTCGAGTTCTAACACACACCACAACCAATAAATAAGTTGTCGTTATGAATAGTAATACCCAATTTTTAAAATTTTATAAATTTTATCTTTAAAAATGGACTTCATTTTTGGATTCGTAATATTGAAATTAGCTTAGGGTGAATTTTTGGTATTTTTCTGAAAACATTCAATTTTTGATGAATAGTGAAAAAACACTAAGTTATAGTTTAAAACTAATTTTTTTATTTAAATAATTATTTATTTTATTTAAATTTAATTAAGGTAAAAATAGATACATAATACAAATATAAGTTAAATTTAATTCATTTGATTTAGTTTAGAATAATTTTAGATATATAAAAATTTTATTGAACTTTTCACTATCATTTACCCACCTCCTAGGAGAATTTGGAAATTCACATAAACCTTAATTTTACCTCTTCTATGAGTGGAATTTAGAAAATCCAAGAGACACAATTAATATCAAGGAGTAAAATTTGGTTCAATGATATGAAAATAATTTTTGGTGAATAGTAACTTTTTACTTTTATTTACCACGTTTAAAAGTAAATAGGGTAATTAAGGGTAAAAATGATATTAATATTACCCTAACACATGTAATAATTCTATTAGACAAGTGTATCTCGACCAAAAATAACCTTAGGAATAAAATATTATCATTTAGGTCCACTTGGATTAGATTAGGACATTTATTATTATTTAATTCAAAGAAGAGTTAAAAGAGATAAAATCAAAGTTTAATAACTAAAACATTTTTAATATAGTGTTATAAATAAGATAAATTCGATTATAAATATTCATTATAAATATAAAAAGATTTCCTACATAATGGTATTTTATTTATAATTTTCAAACATCAAATAACTTAATTTATTTATGACACAATGGTGATGCAGTAATTACATAATTAATGAAATATTAAAATAATTGATATTATAAATATCAAAATAAACGTAATTTGAGACTTTTTATGAATGAAAATAATTTTATTGGTTAATATGAGATATTATTATGGGTTATATAAATTTTTTTCGAAGTAATAATGCTGTTATAAAATTATCAAAAATAAAATACCCAATAGTGTCAAAATTGACATAAAAGAGTTTTTAAAACAAATATTATATTATTAATTGATATTCTATTCCTAAAAATCTACGGTTCTGCCAAAGGACTTATATAATTATAGGTGTATCATTAATGGACCACTTGGGGGTCGCTTGGAGGTATATAGAATGTTTATTAACCATATAATATAAAAATACAGAGAGACATGGTAAATGTCAAACTATTTAACTAAGAGTTAAATATAAATGATAAGGTTAATATAATGACCCAAAACTATCTAAAATCTAGTATTTGAGAGTATTTAGACCCATACCCACCTTAACCTTTAAATAATTCACTTTGGAGCCATTAGAAACCGAATATGAATTTATTATAAAATAATATTTCTAGCTTTTCCAAAGGTGCCCCTCACCCCTCTTATAAAAGGGTACTCCCCCTTCTCTCTAATTTACACCTTCAAAGCCTTTTGGCTTGGCCAAACCATGCTTAAATATTTTCTCAACATCACTCAATTCAACCTATAGGCCTTATTTTTATCATAATGCCAACCTAAGGATCCCTTTTGATCAAATCAAAAGGAAGAACCCAAAGAAGAGGTAATGTTTTCACCACCCTCTTTCAAGTTTCTTTCTTCTTGAACTTATTCTTTCTTTTTTATTTCAATTATAAAATAATAACTCCAGTATATTTTATATACTATGATGTTATTATAAATATGATACAACCATATTCATTATTCTATTCATCCATTGAATGACATGTCACCATACGTGCGTACGTACGACCTACAGTCTCCACGTCGTAGTGTAATTGTTATTCAATACATTATTATTTGGATGAGTATAATAATGATGTGTAATTCATGTAAATAATAAGTATAACATGATAATGATTCTGTATATATGATATACCATTCAATTATATATGATTTTAATATCAAAAGAATGATATTATCGCTCGTGCGTACGTACGGACTACCGTCTCCCCGAACGCAATGAGATTCATTCCCCATCATATCCATACAAGTCTAATTCTCATTTTATGATTAAAAATAATGTTTAATGACTTTATATAATTATTTATATGAATAAGATACAACCTATCCATAAAAAACACGACTTATGTAACAAAACATATAAAAGCAAATGAGTAAGTTAACCCCCGAAACGACGATAATACTAAGATATTATTAACAAAGAAATGTTAAAAGATCATATATGATATCATATTAATGTATATTATTCTTTTATAATTAAATAAAAATTATTTCACCATTATACTGGAGGATAACCTACCCTCGAACAAGGAAAAAGGACAAAGTAAGGGGTTTCTTATCTCACTTTTAATTCCGTGAGATTTCTATTGTTCACCACTTATTTATTGCATATGGGGTGTGTACTTCCCATGTTTGTATTAATTGTGTAATATAATTTAATTAATGGATATTTGAATCATAATTGTATGATCCTTTTTTCATGGGTGTATGTTTCGTATGTTACCAAATGATAAGGGAATTTGAAATTTCAATTTCCACTCATTCGACTTTATGCATACCTCATTGATTATTTTACTCAAAGATTATGTGTGGAATCACTATTCATTTGCTTATGTCATAATTTCCACTCCCCTTTCTATGGATATAATTTTTATACACATAATCACTCCATTGATAAATTCTCAAGTCATCGATACGAACTTGATAAGAGTAATTTTTAACTCATTCTCCATTTCTTGAGTTGAATATCCAATTCATTGGTGTTGTCTTTACAAGAATACGTGTGATTGTCCTATGATTGATTTATAGTGAATATCCAATAATATTGAGTGTATTTATATTTATCACACATAATTATGTCGTTGATTTATCCTTAACCTAAGGATATGGTCTTTATAAGAGATTTCATATCAATTTACATTCCATTGAGACTTATTTGTTGTTATGCACCAAATCAATTTTATATGGTGTATACAATGTACTTTGACATAGTATATCATGAATCCATTTATTATCATGATATTACAATGTTTTTATTACCTCAATTATTTGTATTCAAGTGTCACTCTTTTGGTTAGAAACTCTAACTAAAATATCATTTTAAATGATTTAAAGATTTATTATTCTAAATCTTTCTCATTAATGTCCATGTTTTAAAAATGCTTTTAAAGATTTATTTATATAGACATTAAAGTTTTAAAATTAAAACTCCTTTTAAAAGTTTCAAAGTGGTATGGGACACTTTTATTCAAAAATATATTTTTAAATGGCTTCTTGACAAATAGTGTAACTTTTAAATATTTTCAAGAAAAAGGGGGATATTTCTCTCAAATAGTTTTGATGATTATTTTCATCTATGCCAATATCCATAATTATTATTGATTGAGGTTAATATGTTACAATACAATATTCCTTATTTTATTTAATGAGTTATGTTTGACTATGGATGTGTGATTTTTATACCATTCATGGTTTGTGGATAAAGTATTGACATTTCATATGCTAGTTTTAATACAAATGTTTATGTTATGTTTCAAAATTTTCATATGAGGAATGCATTGGACTTAGTAAGTGATGGGTGGAGCCCACTATAGCTCCTCGATGCATCGGTAGGTCTCATGAGACAAACTAGTGTCTTGGCACAAGGCCTTGAAAAAATCTTATTTGTAGTCTTGGAATGAGGCCTTGACTATGTGGTAATGATAGTCTAGCATTATGCAATTCATCATTATGAAAGTGGTTATTGATATTGAATGTAATTATTCAACTAGTAGAATATCCATGTGAACAAGTAAATGGAATTATTTCATTTTATCTTTTCCATATTATGCTGAAGTTCAAGTCTAAAAAGATTTTGTTTTAGTTATACATTGCCTTAAATGTTTATGCTTATTTATGAAAGTTTCTGCTATATTGTTATCCTTACTGAGCATCTGAGCTCACCCCTTTCAATGTTTTATTTTTCCCAGGATGTGAAGTAGTAATTTATGAATGACATGTAGGGATAATATGAGGGGATATGAAGACAAGATGTTGTTGTAGTTTTTTTCTTTTTGATGTAATGTAAGACTTATGAATATATCTAGTGTTTCCAAGAATACTAAACCAATCGGCCTTTTGAGAATTGAACTTTTGTGATCATGCCAATGTTATGTAATAATGCACCAACTCTGGGTAACTGGAGTTGGGGCGTTACATCTAAACCATGGTCTGAGCCTTTTGGCCTTGTATTCTCTTATGAATTTGTGTCACTGGGAATTTTTTCCATGTAAGGGTTCCATATCAACCAAATTAAAAAAGAGGGATTGTGGTAAATAAAAAAATTCAAGGCCTTCAGGAAGGGGGGAATTTTAAAAAAATTGAATCATAATTATTCTCTCACATGAGTTGTTTACTTGATCGAAATTTACATGTTCTAATCAAATCAATGTAATTAAAGAGAAAAAATGAAAAATAAATAATTGTAAGATACACACTAAATTGATAAAAGTAAAAATTCAATGGAAAATAAAAAACAATAGAATTAAATAATAAAATCATAGAAAAAAAGAAAATTAATTTGATAATATTAATGAGATAAGAAACAATGAATGAAGTTAAGGATAACAATCCACAAACTCCTAAAAGTATATTTATTACCAAATAATTCCAATCAAAGGAAATATTCTCTTTTAAATCCAAGCACTATGTGGTTCAGTAACCCAAACCAAGTAATCCAAGTCCCATAGGAACTTCTTTGATTATAGACCTATCAGAAGGTATCAAGTTCCAAACCTATAACTTCTTTTACTATAGACCAGTTAGAAGGTATTGAGAATCTCTATCTTTGAGAACCTCTTCGATCACCTTGATTGGTAGTAATTACAATCTCATAGACTTCATTGATTGTAAACCTATTTGAAGGTAAAATATCCACTTCTCGGAATCCCATTGATCAACTAGATCAGAAACAACATAGGTTCTAATCCTAAAACCATAATAATCATGATTGATCATACAATGAACAATTAAAAAAAGAAAGAAAAGACCCTTACAATAAAACCTCACTCAATGGTGTATCCTATAAATATTCACTAGAAAAATAAATACAACCAAATAACTCAAAGCATCGATATGATCAATATGACTTGATTTTAGATTTTTAAATATATTTTATTCCATTAATCCTTGGTCCAATTTATAGATGATGTTATAACAAACACAAATGGTAAAATTTTGAAAACTCTAAGTATGGTTGAAACTAAAAAATAAAAAAGACTCCATCTTCCAATGAAAGTTTTATTTTTAAATGTGTACAACTTTTCACACCATCAAAATTATATTTTTGTTTTTGTAGATTTAAATATCGACTCAATTCATCAGAATATATGATCGAATAATAAGTCTACACTTAAAAAAACTTAAACAACAAAGTTTAAGTTAAATAAAAACTTTAATTAAGTTTATTTTAAAGTAAAATAAAGTAGATGACTATCACCACAATCACCTTAACAATCTACCCCTTTTTTATAATCAGAATACATAAATAAAAATGAATGTTTGAAATTAATTTAAAAGGAAAAATCCATGTAATGTCAGATGAATTTCACCTAGATATAAAATTGGAGAAGACTAAAATTTATCCTTTAAAAAAATATAGCATCATTAATAATAAATCATTAAATAGTCTCTAATATCTCCACCTTGAAAAACTCATTAGAATAATTATCCCATTAAATCAATTTCTTCCCCTTTAATATGAAAAAAATTAAACTCCACCCCAAATTAAAATAATTAAAAACTTATAATACATATAAAAATATCTAAATTCCCCCCCTTTAAAATAATTTACATGAACTAAAAAAGAATAATCATTGAAAAATAATAAGAAAGAATATGAAAGAAATTATAATGACTATTAAATGTAATCTACCATCTAATTTTTAATTAAACCATACTTCTCTTCATAATTTTCTTTTTCTCTCTCTAAAGTGAATTTATTCTCTATATTAAAAAATCAAAAGTAAAGATAAATTTTTTTCTCACCCTTTGGATTTTTTGAATATTAGAATTTTTTAATGATAAAATTAAATTAATGATAATAATAAAAAGAGTTAACCTTAAAGAAGTTATATTTTTATGCCTATAGATGATATTATTTGATGAATATGGTTCCAAATAATGTTCAAAACAAATTATATTATCATCTATAAAAACAAGAATATATTTTGGTAAAAATAAATAATAATACTTTAACATTTTCAAGGTTAAATAAAATATTTATGAGATATTGAAAATGTTAAAATCTAGAGTATCAAATCCTGAAGTTAAGTATAATATATAATATATTCAAAATCTGATGTCCTAATCATGCATAAGAAATTTAAAATAATAATAAATAAATAAGGGTAATCATATAGGAATAAATATTGAAGTAAATGGTACATTTGAGAAGTAAATCTCTATTAAGTTCAACTATAAAAGATAACTTTTGTTAGGAATAGTTCTATTAAATGTTAAATATATTTCAGATAATTTCTATTTTGTAAACTTTCAGATAATATAACATGCTTACCTAAAAATTTAGCATAGTTCTAAATAAGGAATGTACTCCCACCATTTTAAGTATTTTTTTAATTTCAATAGATAATAAAATAAGAAGTTGAACTTGTGATAAATATTTATCTACCATATGTAAATTCTATTGAATATATTCAAATCTATTGTAATTTATAGGTTTATTGAAAATTTTATAAAGTTATTTTTTATTTTTGATAAACTTGAGAATAATTTATCCTTTTAATGTGTGATCTTAAAGGAAGTAGTGACTCATGTATTTGTTCTTTGAATATGAGTGATGCACTAGGTTATTAGACAGAGAGATGGTACTTGTGTTATCCAAAAGAATAAAAGTTTTTTGTATAACTAAAATTGAAATTTGTGAGTGTGTGAGGTATCCAAAAAATTGATAATAAAGGCTTTTAGCCACTAAATATTCATATTTAGTGATGGAAACTGAAATTGAATATTTTTTCTTATTTTACCATGAAACTAAATCATATCTAATAAAATGATATATTCTATAAGTTCTCTTGAGATTCACTTTATAGCCACCAAATCCAGCATCATAATAACTATTAAGGCTAAATTTGGTTCTATAAGAGTAAAAGAATCCAAGTTCCAAGGTTCCTTTAGGATGGAAAAATATCTTATTGAATATATTAATATAAGAATAATATTTATTTTCTTGGAACCTCACATATAAGTATACATAGTGCATAATTTTTTGTTGAATATACACATGATAAATTGAGATTATGATCATCCCTCTAAACATTGTTTGATCAATAAGTTTCTCAGATAAATCAAGATCAAGTTTACAAGAGTTTATAACTATACTATTAATACTAGTGTCATTTTCAAGAAAAAATTTAAGTAAATATATTATATAATTATGTTGACAAAAGATTAATCCTTTTGATTTATAAGTTATTCTAAATCCAAGATATTAGTTAAGTTCATCCTTCATGGTCATCTTGAAATTACTCTATATAAGTTTTGAAAAATTGTCTGTGATATTTTTCTCAATCGAGAAGAAGATAATGTCATTGATATAAATTTGAGAAATGATAATTTCCTTAAAAAATTTATTAATAAAAAGAGTTATATCTATCATTCCATTAAAAAAATTGTTTTTAATTTAGAATCAAATAAATCAATAATACCCAGATCTCGAAGCTTGTTTATATTCATAAAAATCATTGAAAAAATTTAAATAAATGTTTTAGAAAATTTATATCATAAAAACTAGGATATTGTTCAACATAAACCTCCTCCTAATCATATATGTTAGGGAATTCACTCTTTACATCCATTTAGAATAGAGTAAATTTGTAGCATTCTTTGAAAGCTTGTAGAATATGGATGAACTCGTGAATAGATAATGATGAAAGAAATTATCCATAATATATTCCCTATTATAGGTTTTAAACATTATAAATTATTCTCACCTTATTTTTTACTATAATTCCATTTTCATTACACTTATTTTGGAAGACCCATTTTACTCATATAATTAAAGATCCTTTGAACATTCTAATGAGGTTTAAATTGTCTTTCCTTCAAATTGATTAAGTTCATGTTGCATAGAAACTATAAAAATCTCATCACAAAAGATATATTTTACCATTTTAGGTTTCAATTGAGATACTAATTCATGATTATCACATTTATTTAATAAGGAACATTGAGTTCCAACCAGATGATCTACATCACCAATGATATTATCACTAGGTGGATTATTTATGATCAACTAATTTATTTTCTAAATCGAATGATTATCATTATCTATGGAATGATTAAATTCCATTAAGATATATATTTTTAGTTTGTATTCTATTATTCTAGCATCCAATATATTAATTTATAATGGATTGGATTCAAATTCTAAAATTAAAATAGTGCTAGTTTCAAAAATACAATTTGGATAAAGATCTAATAGACATTGAGACTTTATATAAGGATTTATTTCATAAAACTAAACATATAACATTTCGTAAATGGTAGTTTTGGTTTCTTAAAAATATTAAATACCTTACCATTGGTTTATTAACCAAGAAATATGTTTTCATAAACTTTTGGATCAAATTTATAAAGACTAAGTATTTAAGATTAAAAATTTGTATAAAAAAACATTGAAGTAACTATGTTTAGGTGTTTTAGGAGTCCAAGAATTATAAGGTGTTTTTAAATACTAGATTAAGTGAAATATAATTTATAGTGTAAAAATTAGTACTCAAAACTTCCAAAGAATGTATTTAGATAAAAATATGCACATATTAGAGTCTGGGTAATTTATTCAAGGGTTTTATTACTTCACTCCACAACATCATATTACTATAAATTCCATGGTGTTGAAATGTTATGTGTAATAACTTTCTTACTAATTTTTTTTCTTAAAATCATAATTTAAAAACCCTCCATTATTATCACTTCTAATAATAATAATTGGTATGTTTTTTCTCATTTTGAAAAATTTTAGAGAATGTTTTGAAAAATGATAATGATTCCAACTTAAGAGAAATAAAATAAACCCAATTGAATATGGTTTAATCACCAAACAGGGTATAGACAAAGTGTTTTAATCTAATACATCCTCTTTTTGTAATACTATAAAGATCCACGTGCATAGAAAATAAATATCCAAAATTTGTGACTTAACCAATGACCTAAAAACTTGACTAATATTGCTTACTATATTGGAAAGGGTAATAGACATTAGAAGAATAAAATTTAAGTTCCAATAAATCACTTACTATCCCTTTCTAAGAAATTTTAGTCAAGTTATAAATATTTTAGTGTCATAATATTTTATACCAAATCCAAGACTTATCCACTACCATGTTAAGGTAAGGTAAGTTTTGAAAACTAATATCCTCTAGGTTAATAGTGTAAACGTTTTTATTCTTATCAGTAGATGACATGAGTACTTCTTATGAACTTTTAACAGTACATATATCATTCCAAAATTTCATAGAGTAACATTAAAAAAATAATTGTATAATGATAATGAGGTTTTCCTTAAGTCCTATACATAAAGAAAATTATATATTTAAGACATATCAAGGAAAACAACATCACTAATACCAATAATTTTACCTTTCACCTTGTCTATAAAAGTTGATCATCCACCCTTCCATTTTTATAAGTTTGTAAAATAGGAATTTTTTCTGGTCATGTGTTTAGAACAACATATTTCCATGTACTATATGTTTTGGATATTAGTAGAAAACCTGTCTTACTAAAATAATCAAGGATAATATTTTGGTACCCAAAATTTCTTGACCCATTAATGTTATAAAAAAATTCCTTAGAAACCCACATCAATCTAACTTCATGATGTAGTAAATTTATGATATCTTTATAAATACAAGCCTTATAAGTTCTAAGATATTGAACATTTTTTAAAGAACATTGTTTTCTCCAATGACCGCTTCTCCTACATTTAATAGAAAAAGTATCACTTTTTGGAACAAAATAATTTGAATATAAATAAGAATTTCTGAACATAAAACCAATTATAAAGTTATATGATTTAGTATCAACTATATTAATATATTTTTAAAATTCTCTCTATTATAAGTGAAATTATATAGAAGCTACTTTAGACTATTTATCTTGGAATTTAGTTTATCAACCCAATTTCAATCACATGTGTTTTAAAAAACTTATATTTAGCATCATACTAAAAATTAATATCATAATTGTTAGAAGTATTTTTATAAATCCTAATGCCTAATTTATAAATATAAAATCCTATGTTTTGGATGGGTTGAAAATTTCAAATGAATTTGAACTTTTCATTTGGTGGATGGATTGAAAATTAAATTTAACATCAGATTATAATTACTAGATTTGTATCACTTAAAGTGATTTTTTGGATGGGTTTTATATCCCAATAGGCTTTTTAGTAGTTTATATGGGTTTTGGGAGTGTTAGGCTGTGAAATATCAATTTTGGGGGAAGAAACAGGGGCTCATTATTTTTTGAAATAGTGTTTCTCACTAGGGGAAACCATGTTTCCTTGTGTAAAGATACAGAGAGTGTCACACAATTTTTTTTAAAAATATTCCCAAGGATGCACGATCATGTGATTTGTCTATAGAAAACTATATATGGGATCACATAACTTGCACATGATTTTTCTAACAATGAGCCTAGTCCTATGAGGGGGTGTCCCTTTAGATAGTAGCACCTCACGGTTGGCGCATAGTTAGAAAACCATTAAGCCAAACCATTTGGATCATTAAAAAGAAAAAATGACCATTTTTCTCATCTGGTCCTTTTTGGGTTTCTACACCATTTCCACCCCGTTTTCACCAAGAGGTCCCCTACATGAACACCCCTTCCATCTCCTCTTCCCATGGTGGTTATCTATCATTTGTTCTTAGAATTGAATATAGTTCATCATATTGGTTAGTCCTTGGTAATTATATAACTCCTCTTTCCTCTTTTATTAGTTTATATTCTCTCCTTTTATGCAATCATTCTGTAATCTCATATACCCTTTTTCTAGGGTTTTTATATTCCCTTCCAAATTCTATCATTTAGGCTCAAAATAGAGCTTGATAATGGATAAATGAAGCATCCTAAGAATAACGTAGGCAGTCAATATGAATTTACCTTAAACTTTCACCATTTATATAATATTACTACTATGTCACACACCATACTTTCTCTACATTGATCATAAATTATGAAATTGTAAAAATTGAATTTTTTAGAGTGAAAAATTTATTCCATTAGATCCCTTATGTGGTTAGAGGCCGAATCCCCCTTCCTAATGCACCTCTTAAGGTGTGTTTGATTATTTTTTTACTTTTATCATCTTATCTTGAGACGAATCCATCCTTGTTGTGTGTTATTTAAATACCTGAACACTTTCATAAATTCCTTAACATGTTAATGGGTTTAGATACACCTCATAGTCCTTGGTAACACATGGAACTATTGATAATTATGAGTGAATTATCTTTTATAATGAATTTAGTTGATTTAAATGGTATGAAAAACATTCCTATATTTTATATTAAAAATACCTTTGAGGTGTACTATTTTATCTAATTAAAAGGGACAATTAATTAGAGATAATTTAATTGCGTTAGGGAATGAGTGTTCTCCATGGCGCACCTTGTTTATTATAAATGAAATAGACTAATTGTGTAGTTTGAATTAATAATGGCATGAATGAATTCCCAGGGATTATGTAAATTATTTCATATAAAATACCTACACTTTTATATTAATCCTTAAGAGAACCTTGGATTCCCATGTAGGAATACCTTGGATGGGATCATATGTTGAACTTATTATACTACACCTTCAACGATACTTGTGTTCCTTGCATGTAATCCCTTGGAAGAGATCAGAGGTTAATGAAATTACATTAAAACATGAGTGATACTTGGGTTCCTTTTATAGAATTCATTGGATAAGATCAGAGGTTCAAATAAAATATAGGTTTTCTTGAGAGATACCTAGATTTCCTAACATGGAATTCCTTGGATTGGATCAGAGGGTAAATGGAATTATGCAATAACCCGAGTGACACTTGTGTTCCTGATATGAAATGCCTTGGTTAGGCTCAGAGGTTAAGTGAAATTATATCATGGAGTGACTTGGGAGATACTCAAGTTCATGATATATAATTCCTTGGGTAGAATAATAGATCATATGAATCATAACATACTTGTTTGGTATATGGAGTCCCTTATTATAATTTATCCTTGGGAATAGATTCCATTAATAAAAATGTAAAAATTATTATAATATCCTTAATAAGATGAATTTTTCTTAAGGCTTGTGTCCTCAATAGTGTATGTATATCTATGCATATATACCTATCTTGAATTATTATATATACATGATGGAATGTTCAGAGAAATTTTGGAATAGGTCAAAGTAGGTATGGTTAGTCAAGTTTCCTCAAGGAACCCAAGCTGACTTGATTACATTTATATCACATCACCATATTACTTTTATTAAACTTGCACACTGATTTATTTTAAACTCATGGTCTAGATTTCATTAGACATTGTTGGTGGTGGAATAAAAAGTATATATCACACCCTATTCATGCTTCCATTTGGTACCCAGACAAACATCATTCTATTGTATGATATAACTTGGACCTTTATATGTATAGTTTCTCCTCATGGAATGGGACTGAACATGGGAGACTGGGAGTAGCGACATAGAATTTACCCAGGATACATTCTGGATAAGGATCCTTTTTCATTTATTTATTTCTTTATTCGAGTCTTGTTGAATATTTATTATTTTCTACTTATTCATTATAACATGTTTATGAATGATTCATTATTTATTCAATATTTATTAATTCTTAGTTATTATTATTATCTTCCATTGTTTATTTTATTAATTTATTATTTTTAAACTATTTATTAATAATATAGAGGGTATTGTCTCACCACTGTATCACCTATAGACCCTCACTGCTAGTTATAAACCTCTGGTGTATAGGGAGGTGCACTTTATTCTGTATAACCCACCGGATCATGGCACTGTCTTAATGGATCCTTTGTCGGGACTTTACAATGTTGTGTCATAAGGATTGTTTTTTCCTCTATATTACTATGATATGATAAATAAGAGATTAGGAATGTGTCATAAATTGTTAAATAACTCATGTATTGGTCTGTTAAACCCATTCACGTGGAAAAGATCATGTTTCTAGTGATGGGATAACTATCCATGATGATCTATTACTATAATTGATTATTATTTCACCTTGGGTGAGTGTCACACTTATATTGGTTATTGATTTATGGATTTATGATGTTTACCCTTATCTTGGTATTAAAAGTAAGTATTTTTAAATGCATCATTATAATCACATGGGTATTCACATGAAATGCATATTATTTTCAATGTAGATTTCATTATTGATTGGATTCTTATTCCTATATTCTTTATTAATGTGATAACATGTCTTGTTATAATTATGGTATATGATTGGTTATTAAATTTTCTACATCAACCTAAATGGTATCTACCCATATATATTAATAGTGGCACCTTAATTAACTAATCATGATATGTTTAGTACATGGAACATTAGTTTCATGGGCTGAAACATTTTTAGTTGTGATTAAATGGTTCCCAATAACAATTTATAAAGTGTATGAGATTTTATAAATTGGGAAGGGTAACCCATGTAATCAAACAATCCTAAAATGAACTTGTTATGCCTTGAGACTGAAGATAAAATCCTGGTTGTTATATTAATTCCAATTGTAACATATAAATTTAAGCACATTTATAACTTTAGAATGGAAATTCATCAAGATGAACCATATATATTCTAAATTTAAATTCCTATAGAAAATGGTTGAATTTATAAAGGATAGTACCTATATAATTTGGTCATGAAAAAACATATGATTAAATCTCAAAATTCTCAAATGGGCCCAATTAGATCATTTGGGGCATGTTTCTTATGAGATAAACCCATTAAGGGTGTTTTAAGATCTTTAATAAAATAAAGGGACCCTCATAGGTCACTTTAATCTTTTTATTCCTTGGTGTTTGACCCCATGGGGGTATTATTATGCTAATGGGATGATTATTTAAATTATTTTCAACTACTTATATGGTGTTTCATATAAATTTATGGTGGTATCTTACTTTACCAATCCTCTGACTTTATAAAGACCCATTATCTACTTTTGAGATTTATTATTATGAGGTGTTAGTTAATTAAAATTACAAATAAAACCTAAAGAGTTTTTTCATCTATAGATTTTAAATTGAAATTTTCTTTAACAAAGCCTCTTATAATGAATTATGGATGATTTTAAAATAGTTAAAAATGAAATTTAAATACATATTTCCTATTATACGGTATGGAGTTTGTTGAATAAAATGCACAATACCATTTTTCTTGAAAACTAGTACTAGATATCCCTTTTATATGATCTTCTTTAAGTGTTGTAATTAATGATCATCATTTAAATGCCTTAAAATGAAAAAAATTAGCGGTTTTTATAGTATTGACTCTCATGTAGGGGTTAGTTTTAAATTCTTTTTTGACATATTCTTGAAATGGGAACATGAGTGTTTACTATAGGTCTCGGTTGAATTCATTAATGCTGTTGATTTAACTAAAAAGATAGGTGGTAGATCCTAGTGACTTCTAAGGCATGACTCTAGTTTAAAATTTGAAACCATATATCAAAATAGGGGTTATCTTGGTGTAGGTATAACCATCATAAATAAAATCATTGCTAAATTATTTGAGAAATTTTAGATGTGAGGTGTTGTTTGGGTGCTTTTTGTCTTGAGTATGGATCTAGATATTGAAACAAAACCCAGGTGTAGATAGGTGGTTGTCTAGTGAGATAAACCTCAAGGGGGGTATTACCATATATAGATACCCGTTAAGTGTCAACTCCTTATCTTTTATTTTAATGTTAAAACCCTTCAGAAAGAACTCCTATATTCATATATATAGTGAGGATTAGATCATAGTAGGAAAATACTTTCCAGGTGACTTCACATGCCTTATTTATTTCGTATTGACCTTCATATGTAGATGATCTTTACCTATTTCAGTTTTACCTATTTTATAGAGTTTTTATAGATGTTCTATATGCCATGTAATATAATCCATTACATGGGATGTGGTTATCATGCAAGATACCTTAGGGATATGCAAAAGACCTAGATGCCTTTTGATTTAACTCATACCCATTTTGGGATGTTTGTATTTGATTTTTTAAGGGAAACACTTGATAGAGGTTATACCGAGTTTATGGATCCCTTAAATGTAATTATTTTTGTTTTACACTTGTTTCAATATCTATTCATGAATGATGATTGATTTTTTTTTGATTTAGGCATGGTGATGCCTTTAGTTTATGAAAATCACTCGGAGTGCTTGTGTTTCAAAACTGTATTCAATGGGAAGGACTTTTTAGGTGCCTAGCCCAGATAATAGGTGGTTTCATTCTTAATGATTCCTTTAAAAAATGAAATTGTAATTTAGGTGGTTGTTCAATAAGTCAAGTAACAGGTAGGGTGACAATTTTCAAGAGGAGTTGCAAGGGAACTTCCATCTTAATAAAAACCAATGTGTTGTATAGCATGTTCATCTTGAACATGTTCAGATATAACTCATAAGATCTTGAGTCTGGTCTTGAACCGTGTGGTGTAGGATGTACACCTGCTAAGCCTGAGAAGTCAATTTTTTTTCTACTTATGTGTGAGGACTATTTAGATTTAAATGTTGGTTAGAAGCAAGGTGTGATTTGAGGTCCAATGGTTTTCAAGAAGTGTTGATTTCAGGCATGAGAAGATAGATCTTGGGATGAATTAAGGGAATTGTCTCGTGATGAGGGATAATTTTAGAATAGGTCAAGTGTTGTTAAATGGTTGACCTGTGGTTATATCTTGACATGAATTATTAGGATATGTGGTGTTAGGTTCTGATATATGCTAGTATGATATGTTTTTATTAGAATTTGGATTAGGAAGAGAAATACACCCATGATGATAAAATCTTGGTATACTCTTTATTAGAGGTGATCATGCCCAATTCTTAACATTTTATTCAGTTCATTAAGGAAGTTTTATCTATAAAAAAATCAACATATCTATTATTTATGGTTTTTATAAAAGGAATCCTTGAGAGTTTTACTTGGGGAGAAGTTTAAGGTGTGACAAATTGCGTGTAGTACACCTTTGGCTATTTAAGGGTGGTAACCCTCATTTTGTTTTGAATTTTGGTGATATCCATGGGAATTGTTCTTAAGAGGTGGGAATGGATGATGGGTGACATTTCTTAATCATTTTATGATGATATATTTATTATACATTGTAGTCATATGTCTAGGATGGAAGGTACATGTGCTATGATAATTAATTTTTATTTTTTTAAGTGATAATAAGGATTCTCCTAAGGCAGGGAGTGGAATGTTGGTCGTTGGAGAGAGACCCTCATGTGAGAGGGGTTGTGGAATGGCGAGACTGGTTGTGTGAAGGTATTTTTGGAACTCATATGTTGTTTAATATATGAAAAATTATACAGTATAAATTCTTGGTAAATTTCAGGTATGAGTTTGATTATGGATTTGAGTGAAATACAAATCAAAGTGTTTATCCTAGAGTAGCTTATAAAGATCCATGTATGATGGACTGGGTTAGTGTCGATGATGGTGTAATTTCATGATGTTGATTTTTATTGGGATATAGTTCATCTAGGAGATTTAACTAAGATTTGGGAATTTTATTTGGAGAGAATTCTTATAATTATATCAGTATTCCTTGAGATAAAGTATTCAAAATATAGTTTGGTGATGTGTTGGTTGTAGGATCCAATATTTTTTAAAATAGTTGAACAGATTTGGTTCAACTTGAGTTCTCTCAAATAGATGGATATATTCGGTGAGGAATCACATCAGTCACATCATAGAGATGGGATGGGGGTAGCTTAAATGGTCGGTGGAGATATTTAATGAAAATATGGCTTGACTAGGATAAATTTGGTTTATTATAGTTAAACAGTTTCGATCATTTGAGGATTGATAATAGCATTATCATGTGTTATTTGATAAAAGTGATGGTAGTTTCATTAAGAAACTAAGGGTGTTCTTAAATAGGAAATTCTGATGTTGGTAGCACTGTGAAATAAAATTTACCATAAGAAAACTATAACCTATGGTGCAGAGCACCATAAGCCAGTTTATAAAAGTGAAGATGATGGGATCATGTATCGAGTTAAGAGGTCTCACATAAGTATTTCCTTAGTGTTTATTTTGGTGGCTATGAGAATTGGTTCAAATTTTAGTAGACTAATTACCACATGTTTAATGCAGTTCTTACAGGTGAGTTAGGCATGGGAAACAAAACACAATTGTTTGATCTAAAATTCATAACCCAATTAGGTCAAGTGATGTTTTAATTTTTTTCCTAGGGCTTCAGAGGGATGATAAGTTCTAAGGTGGGGAGGTTATAACATCTCATATTTTGGATGGGTTGAAATTTGCAATGGAATTTGAAATTTTTATTTGGTGTATGGGTCAAATATTAAATTGATTCTAATATTGTAATACTAAGAGTTGAATCACTTAAATGTTTTTTTGGATGGGTTTTAAGGCCTCAGAGGTGTCTCAGGAGTTTGGATGGATTTTTGTATAATAAATATCTAAAAAATAAATTTTGGGAGAAGTAGATAGGGGTACAAAATTTGGTTAAACAATGTGGCCCACTAGGGTAAACCATGGGACTTGGTGTAGAGATGAAGAGGGTGTCATACAGTTTGTTTAACTATGAACCTAAGGCTGCACTATTGTGTGAGTTGTTTGTAGAAAACTGTAGATGGGATCATAATACATTCACATGGTTTTTCAAACCATGTGCCTAACCATGTGCATGGGTGTCCCTTTGGATAGTATCACTACATGGTTAGTGCATGGTTAGCCAAACCATGTGGTAAAACCTTATGCGTATTTAAAAAGGAAAAATAATCATTTTTATGCTCTTTCCATTTAAGGGTTTCTACCCCATTTTCACCCCTTTTCACCAGGAGGTCCCCCACATGTGAACCCATTCCTTCTCATCTTCCCATGGTAGTTCTCCCTCATTTGATATCAGAATTGAACATTGTTCACCATGTTAGTTACCCTTGGTAAATATATGCCTCATATTTACTCTTTTATTAGTTTCTCTTCTCACTTATGATGTGATTGTTATGTCAACTCATATGCCCTATTTTCAGGGCATTTGTCTTTTCTTCAAAATTATCTAATTCTGGATCAAATCAAATCTTGATAACAGATTAGTTAAGAATCCTAATAATTTATTAGGTAGTATATATTCTTTTATATTAAAGTTACATTGTTTATATAAAATTTTTGTTGCGTCGCACACCATACTTTTCGCACATTTCTCCTAAATTATGAAATACATTATATTGAATTATTTATACTACAACCATGATTCCCTTAGTATAATTACCCTACATTCATGACTGTTACTGTAACACCCCAAGATTCCATGGTATGCTTCTCTTTGAATAATACAGTAGCGTGTGTTGTAACCAACTTCGAGTTCTAACACACACCACAACCAATCAAACCACCCGTTATGAATAGTAATACCCAATTTTTGAAAATTTATACATTTTATCTTTAAAAATAAACTTCATTTTTGGATTCAGAATATCAAAATTAGCTTAGGGTGAATTTTTGGTACTTTTCTGATAACATTCATATTTTTATGAATAGTGAAAATTACTAAATTTTAATTAAAAACAACTTTTTTTAATAGAAATAATTAATAGTGATAAATTATAAATTAGAGTTATTTTAGAGTATAATTAGATTATATTTTTACCATTTAATCCAATGTTGGTCATTGAATATAAATTTACATTTAAACTGGACAAAAGCAAGTGTCAATCTTTTGATAGTTATTATCTCTTAAAAACACGCTTTTCATTTTAACAACAGGAATTAATTTTAAATTAATTAATACCACTGTGTTTTGAATTTATAAAAATATATTCCATATTTATAATTAGGAGATACAAATGGTGTAAATAGGTAACTTTTATTTTTAGACATTTTGAATAATTATTTCGGTAAATATTTTATTTACCGTGGTTAAAGGGTAAATCCAGTAAATAAGGGTAAAAAATAATATTATAATAATAATAAATTACCCTAAAACATGTCCTAAACCTATTGGTTGATACATTTCCGACCATGAGAATCTTTGGGTTGATTTTGTGACCCCATGGAACCACTTTTAAGTGATAATGACACTTTATATTAATTAAGTTAAATTAAATACAAAAATGACATAAGCATATACCTTTTAGAAAATATTTTTTTACATAGGGTTATATATGTTATATTTTCAAATATAAATATTCATTAAAAATATAAAAATATTTCATACATAATGGTATTTTATTTATAATTTTTAGACATTTAATAATTAAATTTATTTATTACACAATAATGATGCAGTATTTTCATTATTAATAAAAGAATCAAATAATTAATATTACAAATGTTAAGATAAATATAATTTGAACGTTTTGACGACATCCACTAATTTCATTGGTTAATATTACATATTAGGATTACTTAAATAAATTTTATTCGAATTAATAATGTTTTTACGACTTTAAAAAAATAAATTATTAAATAGTGTCAAAATTGATATAAATGAGTTTTTAAAACAAATATTATATTATTAATTCATATTCTATTCCTAAAAATATAAGGTTCGGAAAAAGGACTTATATAATGATAGGTATATTATTAATGGACCACTTGGGGGTATCTTGGAAGTATATAGTATGTTTATTAACTATATAATATAAAAATACAAAAAAGACATGGTAAGTGTCAAACGAATTAACTAAGAGTTAAATATAAATGATAACGTTAATATAGTAACCCAAACCTATCTAAAATCTATTGGATGTAAGGATTTAGACCCATAACTACCTTATACTTTTAATAATCAACTTTGGAGCCATTATAAACTAAATATGAATTTATTATAAATTAATACTTTAAGTTTTTCCTAAAGAGCCCCTCCTCCCCCTTATAAAAGGACACCACTTATAACCAATTATTCATATATTAAAAGCCTTTTTATTTGGCTAAACTCTTCCCAAATACCCTCTCAAATATCCTCCCTTAATCCTAGAGGCATTCCCTTAGTCATAAAGCCAACTTAAGGAGATATTTTGATCAAATCAAAAGGAAGAACCCGAAGAAGAGGTAATGTTTTCACCACCCTCTTTCAAGTTCCTTTCATCTTCAACTTCTTATTTATTTGTTATTTCAATTATAAAATAATAACTCCAGTATCTTATATATACTGTGATGTTATTATAAATATGGTACAACTATATTCAGTATTCTATCGATCCTTTGAATGACATGTCCTCATACGTGCGTACGTACGACCTACCGTCTCCACGTCGTGGTTTAATTGTTATTCAATATATTATTATTTTTATGGGTATAACAATGATTTTTAATTCATGTAAATAATAAATATAACATGATAATGATTTGGTATATATTATATACCATCCAATTATATATTATTTTAATATCAAAAGAATGATATTGTCACTCGTGCGTACGTACGGATTACCGTCTCCACGAACGCGATGATATTTATTCACCATCATATCCATTCAAGAATAAATTTCATTTGATGATTAAAAATAATGTTTAGAGACATGATATAATTCTGGATATGAATAAGATTCTACCCATTCATAACAAATATGGCTCACATAACAAAGAATATAAAGGAAAATTAATCCGCTAAAACCTGAAACGACGATAATACAAAGATATTATCAACAAATAAATGTTAAAAGATCATATATGATATCATATTAATGTATATTATTCTTTTATAATTCAATAACAATTATTTTACCACTATACAGGAGGTTAACCTACCCTCGACCAAGGAAAAAGTACAAAGTAAGGGGTTTCTTATCTCACTATTAATTCACTGAGATTTCCATTGTTCACCACTTATTTATTGCATGTGGTGTGTGTACTACCCATGATTGTATTCATTGTGTAATATAATTTAATTTATGGATATTTACATCATTATTTTATTATCCTTCTTTCATGGGTGTATGTTTCGTAAGTTACTAAATCGGTAAGGGAATTTGAAATTTCAATTTCCACTCATTCGGCTTTACGCATACTTCATTTATTATTTTACTCCAAGATTATGTGTGGAATCACTATTTATTTTCTTATGTCATAATTTCCACTCCCCTTTATGTGTATATACTTTTGATACACATAATCACTCCATTGATAAATTCTCAAGTCATCGATATGAACAGGATAAGAGTAATTTTAACTCAATCTCAATTTATTGAGTTAAACATATAATTCATTGGTGTTGCTTTTACAAGAATATGTGTGAATGTCCTTTGATTGTTTTACAATGAATATCCAATCATATTGAGTGTATTTATATTTTTCACACATAATTATGTCTTTGATTTATCCTTAACCTATAGATACGACCTTTATGAGAGATTTCATTTCAATTTACATTCCATTTAGACTCTTTTGTTGTTATACACCAAATCACTTTTATATGGTGTATATAATGCACTTTAACATAGTATATCTTGAATCCCTTTATTCTCACGATATTACAAAGTTTTTATTACCTCATTTATTTTTATTCAAGTTTCTCTCTTTTGGTTAGGAACTCCAACTAAAATATCATTTTAAAATGTTTTAATGATTTATTATTCTAAATATTTCTCATTAATTTCCATGTTTTAAAAATGGTTTAAGGATTTATTTATATGGACATTAAAGTTTTCAAATCAAAATTCCTTTTAAAAGTTTCAAAGTTGTATGGGACACTTTGATTCAAAAATCTATTTAAATGGATTCTTGACAAATAGTGTGACTTTTAAATGTTTTCATGAAAAGGGGTATATTTATCTCAATAGTTTGATGATTATTTTAATCTACATCCATATCCTTCATTATTCTCGATTGAGGTTAATCTGAAACAATAAAATCTTCCACATTGTATCAAATGAGTTATGTTTGACTGTGGATGTGCTATTTTCATACCATTCATGGTTTGTGGTTAAAGTATTGACATTTCATAAGCTAGTTTTAATACGAATGTTTATGTTATGTTTCAAACTTTTCATATGAGGAATGCATTGGACTTAGTAAGTGATGGGTGGAGACTGCTATAGCTCCTCGATGCATCAGTAGGTCTCAAGAGACAAACTAGTGTCTTGGAACAAGGCCTTGATAAAATCTTATTTGTAGTCTTGGCATGAGGCCTTGACTATGTGGTTATGATAGTCTAGCATTATGAATTCCATCATTATGAAAGTGGTTATTGATATTGCATGTGGTTATTTGACTAGTAGAATATCAATGTGAATAAGTAAATGGAATTATTTAATTTTATCTTTGCCATATTATGCTGAAGTTAAAGTTTAAAAGGCTTTTGTTTTAGTTATACATTGCCTTAAATGTTTATGCTTATCTATGAAAGTTTCTGTTATATTGTTATCCTTACTGATCATTTGAGCTCACCCCTTTCAATGTTTTATTTTTCCCAGGATGTGAAGAAGGAATTTATGAATGACCTGTAGGGATAGTATGAGGGGATATGAAGACAATATGTTGTTGTAGTTTTTGTTAATTTATGATGTAATGTAAGACTTATGAATATATCTAGTATTTCCAAGACTACTAAAGTAATCGGCCTTTTGAGACTTGATCTTTTGTGATCATGCCAATGTTATGTAATAATGCACCGACTCTGGGTAACTGGGGTCGGGGCGTTATAGTTGGTATCAGAGGAAGTTTAGTACAAACCTTGGAAACTAGATTTAGATAAACTCTGATTAGAGAACATAGCTCTAAGATTGACTTTGAGAATTAGTATAGAAGAACTTACTAGAATTTTGGTATTGTAGAGATTTTGTGAGTTTTCCATGAAATACACCCCTATCTGGATACGAGCAGGTAGAGGTAGCTCTGGCACATATGTACCTAGGGGTAAAACCCAAAAACACCACTTTGAGCTAGACTTGAATGGGAACTGGTGGACGACAACAGGCCTTGCTGCACTCTTGGTTACGACACTCCTGGGGGATATGCTTAGGATAATTTACATTTTCTTTACAAATAGATTTTAATTATTTTAATATAGGATGAGAATAAATGACCTTGTTTAATCTTAAGGTGTTTCAAATTGAGAAAATGGTGTCATGATATTCTCTAAATGATTTTATGACTACTGTTACTCACATAATACTTTCTGGTTTTATTCAATGGCTGGATTCCAAGAAGTAATAGTAACTTTGAGAATGATGTACAATGTGGGAACGATGTTTGAAATGAGCAACAAAATGGAATGTTGATAGACATAAAATATATCGTGTTCATGCCAAATCAGTTTTCCAAAAATATGATCAACAACATATATATTAACCAACTCCTGGACTCAACAAAGAAGAGAAAGGTTATGAATGATAAGAGCTCCAACATTGGAGACCATGGAGAAAAGAATCCTCAATTTCCATCATGCAGGAAATGTGGACGGAGACATCCAGGAAAGTGTCTCAATGGAAAAAATAAATGCTTTATGTGCGGGAAAGAAGGACATAAAGTGAAGAATTGCTGAGGAAAAATGAAGAGTATTATGGAAGAAAATAAAAATGGTCCCATGAATCCATTTACAGTCATTTGCCATAAATGTAGGGGACCTGGCCATTAACCGAGTGAATGCCCTATTCTATAGGATATTTTCTTGTTCAAATAATAAGATATGTGGAAATAAATGGTTGGAGAAATGTTTAAAAGTATTAGTGCTCCTTTTTGATGGTATTACTTTGGAATAATTTTCTCTTGTATTTGTAACCCTGCAGTTTTCCATGTGAGAATGATATTTGAGGAATACTTATCTTTTCTCTTGTGGATATAGTTATAAATAACCATTTGGTATTATGTGATCATTGGGTTTGAGGCAATTACAAGTTATTATATTTTGGGATGAAAATGCAAGGTATGATATAAAATTTTTGGTTAAATTATGTTATGGTTATTTTGAAGGATTTATCTCATTTTAGTAATGTAATAAAATATAGTTTTTGAAAAAGGACAACACATAGACCGTGTGACAACCCGTCGCGTCAGACAAAGATGTGGGAATCGAACCCACAACCAAAGTGCTATTGGGATTTATCATCTACCACTGGACTATGTGAAGTCCCAGGTTAGTGTGACTAATTATTTTTAGTTAAATGATTTTATTGATCAATAATAAGTTGATTTTGGATCTTATGTCTTATCAAATGAATACCCTTAGTATAGGAAAATGATTTGGTGATTAAGTGATAAATGCAATTTTGGAAGATGTTCGCTTTGTAGGGAACACTATATGCCCAAGGAAAATAGAATACTATGGATTTCATTTGAGGAGTAATGGTGTATTTTTATCTATGTTTTTATTGTGGATTTATAGTGATTTGGGTTATTAACTTATAATAGAGAATATGTTATTTGGTTAATTACTTTTAGGTATGTGACTTTAAGAGTAGTTTATTTCATTTGGAGATAAAATTTAACGTGGAAGACTATATAACCAAATTATTCTATGTTTTTGGTTTCAATATTAGTTTGTATTATATTGAAGGATTTTAAGGAAAATTGTTTATTGAATGATATTTATTTAACTTTGGGGTTTTGTTGGTTTAATTTTAGAAATTAAGATAACTGTTTCTTTCTCTAATGGAATATCCTTTTGGGGGATCATCAGATCTTATACTAACCGTTTTGTTCTTGATTAATCTATAAAGATGAGGTAAATAAATAGTTTATCCTTCGTGGATCATGTGATTCTATAAGAAGTTTATTCTATCTCTTTTAGTGTGACCAGGTCTTCTGGAATACTCATCGTTTAAAAATGAGTTAGTAGTAGAAATTTATTAAAAAATGAAACTTTACTTAAAAAGAAAGTATATCTCTTTACATTCTTAGTCAATCTCAGAAATGAATTCCTCATCTTTATGTAATTTAACTTAAAAAAATGTTGTCCGTTTACTTTTCCTACTGGGAAACTAATGACCGTTTGTCCCATCATAAGTTTGTGGGTTTCTTGTTGTTAACATTATCCTGATCATGTTTTCTATCCCTCTCCATCAGAACATGACACTTATTTTATCAAACATATCCATGTTTTTCTACATGGAATCCTAGTATAGGTTATCTTGGGTGACCTTTGTACTTCTCTTTCTTTCTTTTAAAGTGATAGTTTTATTGACTCTTTTTCCGATGTGGGAATTTACATTATATTTCCAAGCCCAATTTTAAAAATTAAGAGAACACAATTTATTGAAGGAGGGGAGAATGTTACACCCCAATATTCCATGGTACACTTCTCTTTGAATAATATAGTAGCGTGTGTTGTACGCAACTTCGAGTTCTAACACACACCACAACCAATCAATCTAGCTGCTATGAATAGTAATACCACTTTTTGGATTTTTATACATTTTATCTTTCAAAATGGACTTCATTTTTGGATTCAAAATATCGAAATTATCTTAGGGTGAATTTTTGGTACTTTTCTGATAACATTCATATTTTGATGAATAGTGAAAATTACTAAATTTTAATTAAAAACAACTTTTTTAATCGAAATAATTAGTAGTGATAAATTATGAATTCGAGTGATTTTAGAGTATAATTAGATTATATTTTTACCATTTAATCCAATGTTATTCATTTAATTTAAATTCACATTTAAACTAGACATAAGCAAGTGCCAATCTTTTGATAGTTATTATCTCTTAAAAACACGTTTTTCGTTTTAACAACGAGAATTAATTTTAAATTAATTACTGCCACTTCTATGTTTTGAATTTAGAAAAATAGATTCCAAATTTATAATCAGGAGATCAAATTGGTGTAAATAGGTAACTTTTATTTTAAGACATTTTGAAAAATTACTTCGGTAAATATTTTATTTACCGTGGTTAAAGGGTAAATCCGGTAAATAAGGGTAAAAAATAATATTATAATAATAATAAATTTCCCTAAAACGCATCCTAACCCTATTGGTCGATACATGTCCGACCATGGGAATCTTTGGGTCAATTTTGGGACCCCATGGATCCACTTGTAAGTGATAATGACACTTTATATTAATTAAGTAAAAATAAATACAAAAATGACATAAGCATATATCTTTTAGAAAAATAATTTTTACATGGGGTTATATATGTTATATTTTCAACTATAAATATTAATTAGAAATATAAAAATATTTCCTACATAATGGTATTTTATTTATAATTTTTAGACATTGAATAATTAAATATATTTATGACACAATAACGATGCAGTATTTTCCTTATTAATGAAAGAATCAAATAATTAGTATTATAAATGTTAAAATAAATACAATTTGAAAGTTTTGATGACATACACTAATTTTATTGGTTAATATTAAATATTAGGATTAATTAAATGAATTTTATTAGAATTAATAATGTTGTTATGACTTTTACAAAAATCAATTATTAAATAGTGTCAAAATTGATATAAATGAATTTTTAAAACAAATATTATATTATTAATTCATATTCTATTCCTAAAAATATAAGGTTCAGAAAAAGGAATTATATAATTATAGGTGTATCATTAATGGACAACTTGGGGGTCTCTTGGAAGTATATATAGTATATTTATTAACTATATAATATAAAAATACAAAAAGACATTGCAAATGTCAAACTAATTAACTAAGAGTTAAATATAAATGATAAGGTTAATATAGTGACAAAAACTTGTCTAAAATCTATTGTATGAAATTATTTAGACCCATACCCACCTTAGACTTTGAATAATCCACTTTGGATCCATTATAAACCGAATATGAATTTATTATAAATTAATACTTTAAGTTTTTCCTACAGAGCCCCTCCTCCCCCTTATAAAAGGACACCACTTCTAACAAATTATTCATATCTTCAAAGCCTTTTGGTTCGGCCAAAATCTACCCAAATACCCTATCAAATATCCTCCCTTAATCCTAGAGGCCTTAATTTAGTCAGAAATACAACCTAAGGAGCCCTTTTGATCAAATCAAAAGGAAGAACCTGAAGAAGAGGTAATGTTTTCACCATCCTCTTTCAAGTTCCTTTCTTCTTCAACTTCTTATTTCTTTGTTATATACATTATAAAATAATAACTACAGTATCTTATATATACTATGATGTCATTATAAATATAGTACAACCATATTCATTATTTTATCCAGCCTTTGAATGACATGTCACCATACATGCGTACGTACGACCTACCGTCTCCACGTCGTGGTGTAATTTTTATTCAATATATTATTATTTTTATGGGTATAATAATGATGTTTAATTCATGTAAATAATAAATATAACATGATAATTATTATGTATATATGATATACCATCCAATTATATATTATTTTAATATCAAAACAATGATATATTCGCTCGTGCATACGTACGGATTACCGTCTCCATGAACGCGATGAGATTTATTCCCCATCATATCCATTCAACAATAAATTTAATTTTATGATTAAAAATATTGTTTAGAGACATGATATCATTCTGTATATTAATAATATTCATCCAATTCATAACAAATATGGATCACATAACAAATATTATAAAGTAAAATGAATCCGTTAACACCTGAAACGACGATAATACTAAGATATTATCAACAAATCAATGTTACAAGATCACATATGATATGATATTAATGTATATGATTCTTTTATAATTCAATAACAAAAATTTCACCATTATACATGAGGTTAAACTACCCGCAAACAAGGAAAATGTATGAAGTAATGGGTTTCTTATCTCACTTTTAATTCCGTGTGATTTCCATTGTTCACCACTTATTTATTGAATGTGGTGTGTGTACTGCCCATGATTGAATTCATTGTTTAATATACTTTAATTTATGGATATTTACATCATCATTTTATTATCCTTCTTTCATGGTTGTATGTTTCGTAAGTTACCAAATCATTAAGGGAATTTGAAATTTCAATTTCCACTCATTCAGCTTTACGCATACTTCATTGATTATTTTACTCCAAGATTATGTGTGGAATCACTATTTATTTTCTTATGTCATAATTTCGTCTCCCCTTTCTGTGGATATAATTTTTTTACACATAATCACTCAATTTATAAATTCTCAAGTCATCGATATGAACTTGATAAGAGTAATTTTAACTCAATCTCCATTTATTGAGTTAAACATCTAATTCATTGGTGTTGTTTTTACAAGAATATGTGTGAATGTACTTTGATTTTTTTACACTAAATATCCAATAATATTGAGTGTATTTATATTTTTCACACATAATTATGTCCTTGATTTATCCTTAACCTAAGGATACAACCTTTATGAGAGATTTCATCTCAATTTACATTCCATTTAGACTCCTTTGTTGTTATACACCAAATCACTTTTATATGTTGTATATATTGCACTTTGACATAGTATATCATTAATACCTTTATTCTCATGATATTACAAAGTTTTCATTACCTCATTTATTTGTATTCAAGTGTCTCTCTTTTGGTTAGGAACTCTAACTAAAATATCATTTTAAAATGTTTTAAAGATTTATTATTCTAAATATTTCTCATTAATGTCCATGTTTTAAAGATGGTTTTAAGGATTTATTTATATGGACATTAAATTTTTCAAATCAAAATTCCTTTTAAAAGTTTTAAAGTGGTATGGGACACTTTGATTCAAAAATATATTTAAATGGCTTCTTGACAAATAGTGTGACTTATAAATGTTTTCAAGAAAAAGGGGGATATTTCTCTCAATAGTTTGATGATTATTTTAATCTACGTCAATATCCTTCATTATTCTTGATTGAGGTTAATATGATACAATAAAATCTTCCATATTGTATCGAATGGATTATGTTTGACTGTGGATGTGCTATTTTAATACCATTCATGGTTTGTGGTTAAAGTATTGACAGTTCATATGCTAGTTTTAATACGAATGTTTATGTTATGTTTCAAAATTTTCATATTAGGAATGAATTGGACTTAGTAAGTGATGGGTAGAGCCCGCTATAGCTCCTTGATGCATCGGTAGGTCTAATGAGACAAACTAGTGTCTTGGAACAAGACCTTGACAAAATCTTATTTGTAGTCTTGGAAGGAGGCCTTGACTATGTGGTTATGATAGTCTGGCATTATGCATTCCATCATTATGAAAGTGGTTATTGATATTGCATGTGGTTATTCGACTAGTAGAATATCCATGTGAATAAGTAAATGGAATTATCTCATTTTATCTTTTCCATATTATGCTGAAGTTAAAGTTTAAAAGGCTTTTGTTTTAGTTATACATTGTCTTAAATGTTTATACTTATCTGTGAAAGTTTCCTCTATATTGTTATCCTTACTGATCATATGAGCTCACCTATTGCAATGTTTTATTTTTCCTAGGATGTGAAGTAGTAATTTATGAATGACCTGCAGGGATAGTATGAGGGGATATGAAGACAAGATGTTGTTGTAGTTTTTTTAACTTCATGATGTAATGTAAGACTTATGAATATATCTAGTATTTCTAAGACTACTAAACTAATCGGTATTTCGAGACTTGATCTTTTGTGATCATTCTAATGTTATGTAATAATGCACTGACTCTGGGTAACTGGGGTCAGGGCATTACAATTACATCATTTTAGAGATAAACAATATAATATTTTTAAAAAACTAGGATCCAAAGGTTTAGTGTCTTGGGAAAAAAGGACCAAATATAACATTTAAATAATAAAACAAAAAAATTATTTAATTACTTTTTCTCTAGATTCTTAATGGCCCTCATGTAATACTTAATATAAGTAGTCACCTGAGGATGTACATAAAATAAATGGATGAGCTAAAATCCCAGTATGTGGATATATAAGAACATGAATCAATATAACATGGGTGAGCATAATAATCATCATAATAACATAAGTATGGGATAATCATCATAATAATGAGAGGAATAATTAGATAAATGAATGGAATATTTCAATGTATAAAAATGAAACATCATGTCTTAGTGGTTAAATACCACACCTAGTTGTGAACAAAGCTAGCATCATATTCACGCATAACATATGTGCATAACCATAAAATTATCATTTTAAAAAAATATAGCATAATTTTCATGAACATTTTACATTATAACCTTAGATAAATTACATTACCCAATGCATTGGAGTGCTATATAATTCCACGAACATCCATTATATCATAACATTTACAGAATCAAGCATTCCACATGAAACATATATCAATATTAAAAATAAAATAACCCATGTAAATGAATGGGTTTCATTTAAAAAATCATACATTCATGAACAGAATTTTGGGTTCCAAAAAGGGAATAATATACTAGTATAGGAATCATAAATCTTGAGTTAATAATAAACAATCTCAAGAGAAGTAAAAGATGCATTTTTTGAGAGAAGAGTTCTTTTTTAAAATATTGGTATTTTCAAAAAACCTGATTAGAAACATGAATATCACAAAAAATAAAATTTAATAACAATGAAATTATATTTTAGGAGTATTAAATGAACATACACACTTAAATTTGGCATGAAAGAGGAATAAACCAAAGGAAGGAAATTGCGTTTGAGAATCCCCTTAACGTATGTTTGAATGATTTCTACACCTTAATATATGGGATAATCAAATTATATTAATTAATTAATAAATCTATAACATATTATACATGTTTTTTATTTATTATAATTTTATTTAGTTTCTTTTATGACCATTATGATGAGTTATACAGTTCAGTTTCGTCAATTTGAGAGTGTTTGTTTCCTGGTTTTCACAATCAGTTCGCTTGTATACAAGTATATAAGTTCATGTAAGATGAGAATAATTCTATATAATTGAAATTATATGTTATTAGTGAAAATATAAAAGTTTAATTGGCATTATATATTTTTTCTATATATGACTATGATTAATTAGATAAAATGTTAATGATAATCATTTAGATTAATTTGGTGATTTTTGATCAGAACGAACTTGTTTTGTTTTATTATTTAATATTATGTATATATGTTAGTTATAGAACATAAAGAAGGTAATAAAAAATATTTTAAAACATTTATAAACCATTATAATTGTAACGACCCAAAGTTTCATTAATGGAAATCCCTCTTGATCTAATTAAATGTATATTTATGTAAAATGTTTATATAAAATGTCAACTTCTTTGGTTTTATGTTAAGAATTTTGACAGTTGCTAATATAGCCGTTGAACAGTGATCACATGATTAGTATAAATATAGGTCTTTAACAAATCCAATTTACTCAGACAAAAGAAGCAATGGCCTCATCCAGTAGAATTCCTCCATACGAAGACCATTTGTCAGAGCTCGGAAAAGAGGTGGCATCCTTGGGCTTCACTCTTGACCAAGACCAAGCTGAGCTTCATCATGTCAAGCTCGAACGGGACCGTCTATGGGAGAAGTGGAAGTTGATAGAAATTACCACTCGAGCGATGTTATCTGAGCCACCCCAAGAGTCTGTCACCATCTCACACCTAACCCTTAGGTCTTATGCGGCTGTTTTAAGGGGTTATGTAACTAATTGATAGTACTATGTTCATGTACATTATTTTTTTATATATTAATGAATATAATTTCTTGTCATTATTGATACATTGCAAATAGTTTTTAAAGTACAAATGGTGTTTTTAGTTATTATTTAATTAAGAAATCTATTTTATTAAATTACGTGATTTTTGAATTAAATAATTTTTTAATAAAATATTATTATTATTATTATTAGATTAATTTTATTATATATAAATGATCATATAATTGTATGAAAGCAATTATAATGTTTATTAAGGTTTGAAATCCATTTTTGTCAAAACCCGTGAATTTTTGATAAATGTCGGTTTTTATTTTAAAAGTGAAAATTAACATATTTAGAAAATTATTTAGATAAAATAAATGTTATTTTTGGAATCAGGATGTCAAAATTATCCAACGGTGAATTTCTCATAATTTTCTGAGACAGTCAATTTTTTTAGTAAAAATTAAATACCGTTTAAATATATAATGTGTTTTATGACATCATAATGAACCAATGGTGATGTAATAAAATAATATAATCTTTATTTTCAGCCAATATATGTTTTACCATTAAAATAATGTGATTTTGGGTTTGTTTGGATTACTTTTCAAAGCATTAATGGACCCCTCAAGACTTATTAAACACCTTGTCTTTTTAAATTAATTACCATGGGAGTATGACTCACCTCCACATAAGAAACCCTATTATTTTAATAATTTCAGACTTTGGGCTTATAAAATATTGTTTTCCTCTTCCCTTTTCCAAAAACCATGGGATGTTTTGTGGTTTGGATTAATTTAATGTAACGGGACCCAAACCTAAATAATAAAGAAGTCCCTCACCTTTCCTATATAAACCCACCCAAGCTCCCACTTCCTCCTCACTCAAAGACTTTGGAGTTCGTCCAAACTATGCCCTACTCTCTCTATAATCCTCCCAAGGTGCCCCAAGCTCCCAAGAAGCCTCCAAAAGCCTCTCTCTATCCTTTGGAAGCACATTTTCAAGTAAGGGTTTTTTCTTCCTTTCTCATTTTTGTCCAATTTTCTATAAGTTGTTTTTCCCTTGTAATTTCAAATTTGAATGTTGGGGTATGATTTCGCACCTCCCTCATACTGCCCTCTTTAAGTTTTAATGATTGGATACCCCTTTATCTCTCATTAAATGCCTCCCATGTACACTCATTACTATGCCGAAATTCCGAAAGGAACTTCTCTCACCTCATTTACATTCAATTAATACTTTTGTATCATGAATCTAGATTCCATTACAATTGTTGGGACATGTATCTATATGACCTAATTACTGTACATTACATGTAAATATGATGAGGAAACCCTTTCTCTCTCATCAACTGTTTTTATAAATTCTTATGTCATGCTGTTACGCTGCCGAAATCGCACCAATTTGCTAAGCCAATGCCATTGTGTAGTGAATACTATGCACATTTCTCCATCAAGGGTATTCACCTTTATGAACATTTACTTATTGATTATAAAGTTTCATTTATGAATTCCACATTCGTTTATTGTGGAATAAATGATTATGTTTTATGAATCCATGTTTTATGATCCATGTGGCACACTTTTGCATGAAATGAAATGTTTAAGAAGGGTGTGCCCTTATAGTGCTCTAATGCATTGGGTAAAGTGTTGTATCATGACACGTCATGTTCAATGAGTGTTGACTCATTCTAATTCAAGTACAATGAGGGTTTACTCGTGCTTCATGTTCAATGGGGGTTTACTCATGCTCCATGTGCAATGAGCCTTGGATCATGCTAATTCCATGTTAAGTGTTGTTTTCACATTTCCATGTTATGATTATCATGCTTTATCATGCCTTTATGTTCATGTTTCTCTTATTCTCTATTGATATGCCTATTGCCTAACATGTATTGCACTCCTCATGTTATTCCATGTGTAATCTCTTACTGGGCTTTATATCTCACCCTTTTCTTATGCATGTCCTTAGGTTATCCCATGCAATTCTAAGTACAAAGGAATGTAGTGATCATGTAAAGGAAGTTTTCAATAAAGATGTTGTATTTCATGTTTCAAGTTTTTATGTAATGATCCTAAGCCCTACAGACACTAAACCACTTGATCTTCTTTGTTGTATCAAGTGACGTTTTATGTAATAAATCATGTTTAAGTTTTAATAAAAAGAAGGGTTGTCATAATAATGTTATTATGAACAGCCTTAAAGGTGTTGAAGGAACAAGAAAACTTGTCATCCTTATAGGCGATAAATCAACACCTCACAGACGTTGTTTTCATTTTTAGAATAAAAAGGATAAGAGAAGAGGTTTGATGATGGATTATTACATTAACATAATAAAATTTTATTATATATAATATACGAGAGTTATCATTCCACTTAGATAATGGTAGGTGATGATATAATAAGAAAATAAAAGAAATTAAAAGAAAAGAAAGAGGATTTTACCTCTTGAATTCTTCTCTTTGGGAACCTACTTAGAAAAATTGGTTTCGGTATTTTGTTGAGAAAAAAGGATCGTGGACATTGGTAGGAGTCTTGGAAATAATATTGGGTATAATTTTGATAAGCTTAAAATCTTGGAAGGTGTGAGGAAAAAATGTGATAAGGGGTGGTATTTATAAGGGTGGAGGGGGTGTTTTTTGATTATTTTATTCATTATTTTATTATTTTGGATCATGATTATAAATAGTTTTACCTTACCAAAAATATATTAAATAATAATTATATTTTGATATTATGGTCTTACATCAGTCATAAAACATATATGACTCAATAATTCATGTATTTGTTAAATACCATAAATTACCGTATTTTACTATTCCCAAAAAATTCAACTATATTAGAAAAATTCCAAAAATTCACCCTAAACATTATTTATGTTTATAATTGAAAAATGAACTCAATTTTATGAAAATAATTTTCTAAATATGATAAATTTTATTTTTAATCAAAATCAACATTTATTAAAAAAATACCGATTTTAATATTATAATTGATTTTACAAAACTTGAAAAGTTAATAAAGTTCTCATAAAATTATCCTATAACCATAAAACAACAAACTATTAATTTATTAATATATTTTATAAAAATAATTTTTCTTTTAAATCATTATATTAATTATAAAATTGTAAATAGACATTTATGTTTTATAAAAATATCAACACTTAATTTATCATTTTTAAAACATTTATTTACTTATACTATGACATAATTATATCATATTTTCATTTATAAGATGAATCAATTTTATTTATACTTTCTTAAGTGATGTTACTATTCTACTCACCGGATTACCATTCCAAATGGTCATGTAACTATTTTGAGGGTCAAGTTACTATTACATCGGTATAATTTTCTTAATTTCTTTGAATAGTACTTATTTCATTCTTAATTTATGATAATGATGTTTTTATTGGTATCTACATGCTATATATGTGTTTTATAATATATATCAGAATTATATTTATGGAAAAAATTCCATTAATAAATGTTTGGGTCATTACATTCTTCCTCTCTTTTAAAACTTTTCCCTCAAAATTACATTTTACATAAACAGGTGAGGGGATTTCTCCTTCATTGCTTCCTATGGTTCCTTTTTTTTCTCTTCATACTTATAGTTCCAGCAAATTAATTTTACTAGGTGAGTAGTCTTGTTGTGTATAAATTTATCTCTATCATCCAAGATCTTCACTGGCTACTCCTCGTAAGAGAGATCATTTTCAAATAGTATCACCTCTGGATTCAGTACATGTGAGGGGTCTAGTATGTATTTACTCAATATAGATACATGGAATACATCAAGTAATTAAGACATGGTAGGTGTAAGTGCCTGTTTATTTTCCAAAAATCTTACATGATCAAGAATCTTGAAGGGGTCGATGTACCCATGACTCTACTTTCCTTTCTTCCCAAATCTCATGATCCTATTCTATGGAGATATGTGGAGGAATATCATGTATCCAAACTCAAACTCTATGTCTCATTGATGATTGTATTCATAGATCTTTTGTTGAGTTTGGGCTGCCTTGATGTTCTATTTAATGGTTTTCACCTTTTCCCCATTTCTTCGACCATTTTAGGTCCTATAAGATTATGTTCACCAAATTCATCCTAGTATGCTAGTGTTATATATCTTTTGACATAAAGGGATTCATATGGATCTCTTTGGATTTTTGAATGAAAACTTTTGTTTTAAGAGAACTTGACCGGGGGAAGATATTGGTTTCATCCTCATTTGAATTCCATAGAACATGATCTCAACATATTTTATAATGTTTTAATAGTGCGCTCTGATTGGACATCATTTTGAGGATGATAAGACATACTAAAGTTCATGTCAGTGCTTAGATCATGTCATATACTTTTCTAAAACTTGAAGTTGAATCTCAAATCTTGATCAGATACAATCAATAGTGGTACTCCATGAAAAATTACCACTTATTTGATTTCAATATGTGCAATTTGGTCCAATGAAAATTCTTCTCAAATTGAGATAAAGTGAGATGTCTTTATAAGATGATACAAAACAACCCATGTAACATTATTTTTTCTCGATGTAATTTGAAGTCTGGTGACAAAGTCCATGGTTATGTTTTCCCACTTCCATATTGGTATCGATAATGGTTTCATTATCTACTTATACTTTTTTATTTAATCCTTCACATGATGACATAATATTAACATTGATGTATATTCAATGATCACCTTATTTATATTTTCCTACCAATATTTCTCTTTAAGATCTTGATACATCTTTATGCTCCCTGGGTGAATAAAGAAGGTTGATCTTTGTACATCACTCATAATCTCTTTCTTTATCTCTGGATTGGATGGTACCCATATCCATGACCCAAATCATATAACAAATTTCTCATAAATTATGAACTATGAGGATTTTCCCTCTCTTATAGCTTCCATATTATTCTGAATTTATACATCATTTCTTTGATCCTTCTTTATTTTCTCCATGAGGGACGGTTTAGAAATCATTTTAGAAATGATTGATGATTTTCCTTCCTTAATTATTCCCATTTACATTATTTGAAAATATAAGAATATTTTATCCTTCTCAATTCTCATCATTGATAATGTTTCAGGATCCTTTCTACTTTGAGAATCCACTACTTTATTCAATTTTCTATGATGGTAGTGGATTGAGTAGTAATAATCTTTGATGAGCTCTAACCATATTCGCTAGAAAATATTAAGTTCCTTCTATGTGAATATATATTTAAGGATCTTATTATCAGTATATATTTCACACTTCTCCCCATAGAGATAATGCCAATAGATTTTAAATGTGAATATCATAAATGCTAACTCCAGATCATGCATGGGATAGTTTTTCACATAAAATTTCAACTTCCTTAAAGAATAGGATATCAATTTATCATTTTTCATCAATATATATCCTGATAACTTCTTTGAATCATCATTGTATACCATAAAGAGTTCTCCACTTGTCGGAACTATGAGTACTGGCATGGTGATAAGCTTCTTTTTTAACTCTTTGAAGTAGTCTTCACATTCACTGGTCCATACAATCCTTTCTCCCTTATGAGTCACCTTGGTTAGTGGGTTTGAAAATATTGATAAGTTCTTCACAAATCACTGATAATACTCAGATATAACAAGGAAACCAAGTATCTCCATTACATATATTGGACTAGGCCACTCTTTGATTTCCTTGGTCTTGGAAGGGTCCACATATATTCATTTACTGGTGATAACATTCTCCAAGAATGATACTTCCTCCACCCAAAACGCATGTTTAATATAATATTCATAAATTTTATCCCTTCACAAAGTCTTTAACATAGTATTAAAATGATCCACATGTTATCTGTTTCTCTTGGAGTATATTAGAATATCATCTATAAATAATACCAATTTCTTAATTAATATATAAAGAAGCTATTTATTAAGTCCTTGAATATTGCTGAATAATTAGTGAGTTTGAATTCTATCACTATGAAATCATAGTGTCTATACCTCATTCAAAATGTATTTTTGGGAATATTTTCCATATTCACATTTAATTAGTGATATCCCGACTGAAGGTCCACTAAATAGAAATACTTAGAGCCACATGGTTGATCAAAGAAGTCATCAATCTATGGTAGTAGATACATTTTATTTATCATTATTTTTTTGAGTTCATGATAATCAATGTAGAGTCACATTTATCCATCCTTATTATTGATGAAGAGGACTGGCGCACCCCATGGTGAAACACTCGGGCGTATAAAAACATTGTCCAAATTCTCTTATAATTAATCCTTTAGTTATTACAACTTAATGGTGACCATTCTGTAATGAGTCTTCAATATCAATAAATATCTATAAATAAGTTAAATCGAGAACTCAGCCTCTTTGTTAGAAGGAATACCAGAAAATTCTTTAAAGAACAAATCAATGTAGTCCCTCACAATGGACATGTCCTTGACCATGATTCTATCCTTTGTATCAATCATTTAATCTAGATATCCTTTCTCATAGGAAAATAATATCCATAATTGAGTCAATAAATATAAGGATATTCATTCCCCCCTTACACTTGTACATAATTGGAGGATGCATTGGGATGTGAAGAGTGATATCCCTTTCCCAACATTTGATGTTGGGTTTTTAAAAAGATATCCAATCCATGCACAATATAGAATAAAACTCCACCAAAGGAAGTAAGAAAATATTTTCTAGGAGGTTTACTCCATAAAAATTAACTGGGGAGAATTTATATACTTTGGAAGCAATAATTTCCCCATTTTCAACTCTCATATATAACTTTATTTCTACATTTTGATTCGGTGTTTGAATAGTTATAACAACATGAATGATAAAAAAGAATGTGTATACCATAAATAAAATAGTATGTTTGCTATTATTGAATTAATAACCAACATACCTATCACCACATCATTATCGGGTTCCACCTCAGTAGTAGTGATGGAATAAGCTTTCTCATTATCTTTTGGCTTTGATGGATGCTGACATAGATTACCCTCATGGAGTATAGGTTTAGTGCACTAACTTTCATAGTGACCTTTATCCCTATAGTTAAATAATTGAACCATTGGTGGTTCTATACTTTCCTATATCATGTTGGTTGGATTATTTATGAATCTCTTAAATTCATGAGCTTGGTGGCCTTCTCCCCCACACATGAATCATTTTCCTATCCCTTTTAGGAAATTACCATGATGATTATTCCCACATTTTTAACATGTGAGTTGTTGAGTTTTCTTTCCACATTTTTTATTATATCCTCTAGCTTGAAATTTCATCTTTAATTTTTTATCACTATATACATGAGACTACTCTCCAAAATCCATCTCTACTTTGAGAGCACATCAAACAAATTCTTCAGAACTCCCAAAGTATAGAATTGATAGATCCTTTATAAGGTGTGGTTTTAAACCACTAAATAATCTATCTATTTTTCTATCATTGTTTATAAAAAAACATTAGGCATACCTAAAAAGCCTTGTGAGATTTTCTTTGTAAAACATGATAGATTCACCTTCCTTTTGATTCATCTCTATAAATTCTCTCTCCATCTTCATATAAATAGTTCAAGGGAAATACTTATTAAGAAATGTTTTCTTAAACTATTATCAACCCATCTATACAACTTAATCCTTAATATTGGAACTATTAATCAACACACACCATTGATCAAACTATCCATCTAAATGATAAATGGATAGAGTCACCTTCTCTATCTCAGAACAGTGAAGTAGAAAATAGATCATCTCTATTGAGTTAACCCATTTTTCTGGGACTAGTGGATTGGAAGATCCACAAAACATTGATAGTTCTTTCCATATAAAAGACTCTATATCCAATTTATCCCTATTAGTTTAAGGAGGATGCTCCATATTATACAAGTTCTTTTTCATAGCCTAAGACAACTGGTGAAGAATTTCTATGAAATTTTTAACTCCACCTCCTAAGGAATTGGGGATTCCATTATGGGCTTTGATGCATTATTCTCCACATGGATTATTAGACTAGTTTTTATTGGTTACATCAATTCTCTAAAATAGAAAATATTTTAACAAAAAATAAGTCAACAAGTCATGAATAAATAATCTATTCCTTTTTTAAATTAACTATAAATACATATCTTGTGGGATCCCTATTATAACGACCCAAAATTTTGAATAATATTTTGTTTCCTGAAAATGTATGTCTTACTATATCTTAATAAATAAAAATATATAAGTATAAATGAAATGTGACCATTAGGTTTCTATTGTTATATGACCGTTGGTTAATATGATCATTGAAAACAATAATAATTTTTAACATTATAATTATTTCTTATAAAAATAAATGATAATGGATAATTAATGCATCAAGAAGAATCATTGGCCTCATCTAGTAGACTCAGGTCGTACTAAGCCCATTTTTCAGAGATTGGGAAGGAGGTAGCGTCACTGGGCTTTACTCTGGACCAATCCGAAGTCAAGCTTCAACATGTTAAGCTTGAATAAATTTCCTTCAGGAGAAGTTCAATGTCACGACCCATCCCCGGGGCCCATGACGTGACTACCCCAAGCCCGCCTTCCATATGCCAGGGGCTGGTGACTAGCACTGAAAGGCATACTACCTAAAATGGGAAGGCATTGCCTTTAATCTTGAAAAAACACACGGTCCAAGAACAAAAAAAGAAGCAACTGTGAAGTAAAATGTTGTAGTAAAAGAGTGATAAAATTAAAAGGGCCTAGAATACTATCCCAAATGTAAAGGTACAAGTACAATTGAATATACAACACAAATGAAAGAAAAAGGAAAATAACTATTGGGTCATCCTATGAGGTTCCTACCTAAAGGGTAGGTATAGATCGCCTCCTCAACACGCCACATTCGTCCGTCTCCTCTGTGTCACGTCGCGCCGAATGGTCCACCTCCATGCACCATCCAGTCTAGGATCCCTCAGCCTCGATCAATGTTGTATGTCATCTGCACAAGGCACAACAAGGTGTAGATGAAGCCCATGTAGGGGTGAGTATAATGATACTCGGTAGGGACCCTGAGACCCCATAGGTCTCCTAAAGTTCCACAACGGAAAACCACAAAGCAAGACATAAAATCTACTTAGATATATGTCCATACATACACCTAAGTTATCAAGATATACACATCTCATACATGAGGGAAGAATACCACAAAGGTAACACCACGAAGGTAAAAGGACAACACCGGTAACACCACAAAGGTTACACCACGAAGGTAAAAGTACCACACAGGTATCACCATGAATATAGTTCCATGAAGGTAAAAGTACCAAATAGGTATCACTAGAGAGATAGTACCACAAAGGTAAAATTACCACACATGTATCACCATGAAGATAGTACCACCAAGGTAAAAGTACCACACAGGTATCACCACTAAGATAGTACCATGAAGGTAAAAGTCTTAGTTAAAACAGAGTCTCATATCAAACCAAGTATACAACTATGAGAAACATGACTATGATGTTTACCCACATAGGATCACTATGAATGCTGATAGCCAGCCACTGATTTATCTAGGCCTAGGAACAAGTTAACATTTTCAGTCACAACGTCAAACACCTCGACTATTGGAGAAATCCTCCCCTAACGAGTATAATGGGCCTACCGCGTCACATAGAGGTTCTTACCACTAACCTTGGATTGCTGAGGTACTCCTCTTGTTGAGTATCATGGGTCTACCACATCACACATAGGCTCTCTCCACCATGGGTCTACCGCATCTCACAGAGGTGCTCCCCCTCGTGGCCTGCTGAGGTACTCCTCCTGTCGAGTACCATGGGTCTGCCGCATCACACAGAGGCGTTCCCCACTATGGGTCTACTTCATCACACAGAGGCACTCCCCATTGGGCCTATCGAGTCACTTCGAGTCGAAATGGTCAGCAACGGTCATGTATCTGCCAGTCGAAGGGTTCCATACGTAGCGTGTTTGGAAGAACCGCTCCCCAAACCATTAGTAATACCTAAACCACCCTGAATTTCCATGAAGAAGTACCCCAGAGGTACATCATGTCATAGGGGACCCAACACAACAGACGACATGTCAATCTGATGCCTGTTCTGTATGTTATTAGCATTTCTGCTCCAAGGGCCCAGTTGGATTCGGGGTTCGATCCAACCTGGACATACACCAACCTTATCCAAAACTCAAGTGGAGTATACCAAAAGGACTGTATCAATCCAAGGTTTCTGATGCTATAGAAAATTCGTCAAACAGACACCTGGTTCTCAAGTTATGACCAAAAAGGCGAAACTGGGTCCGGATGGGCCAGGGTCTAGTCCGACCCAGCCCGACCCGGCCCGACCCAGGTCTGGCCCGGATGGCCTGAGCTGTGGTGGGCCTGGCCCAATGGGCCATGGTTTAGCCTAGCCCGTGAATTGAATTATAATGACCTGAGCCTTTTACATAAAACATTTCATTATTTTAGGCATAATTAATCATCAGAGTACAAGCCAAGGATCGTTATGTCTAGTGTCTTGGAAGACTATGTACATATAACATAAAACATGGGCTAAAAAACACTTCTTTATTTAACATCCATAAATATATTCTAACTTCCATTGAGCCCTTACATCTGTATAGGGTACCCTAGGGAACACATGAACAAAGGGATGAGCTAAAAAGCCCAGTAAGGGAATGAACATAAGGACACATCTTAAGAACATGAGTTAGGAGGCATGACATAATGATATCCAAAACATGAAACTTATAAAATAATTTAATATAAGAATGAGATCATATAAAAATGCAATCATATAAATGTGGCAGAATCATAAATCATATCTTTAGTACGGGTCAAGGATAACTGCCAATCCTGTTTCTAATTTTAGTACGGGTCAAGGCTAACCGCCAATCCCGTTTCACATCACATCTCATGAGACTTAACCTTACCCAATGAAATGGAGTGCTATCTGGGCGCACCCATATCAACATTTTCATGAATATTCATTCCACATAAATATTCTTACCACATATACAATCATACATAATCAACCATACACAAACATAAGAGTACCCATGGAAGGAATAGGATACCACAATCATGACATAAATCCTAACTAATGGGCGTATCATGAAAGTGACTCTGTAAGGAAAGAATTAAAAAATACATGGGCGTTCATAGGGTAAAATATACATATAACATGGTAAGTGGTGTCAAACATAAGTGACAAAATATGAGAAATGTATTTTAGAAACATTAGCATTAAAACATTTTTGTGCGATTTTAAGGAAAATACTATAGAGCTTTTAAAATAGTAAAGAAGAAATTATTTTATATAAAACCATAATTGAACCAAGAATGTTTTCATATTAAAAATACAGAATTTAAAAAGATAATGGTGTCTTAAAACAGAAGATATAGTGCACTTGAAATTGGGTAAAAGTTCAGGAAGTTCCTTTAAAACGAGTATGCTTATTGGGAAGTATCAAAGAGAGATTCACTTAAAAGAATGTATATCTAAAAAAGATAATGAGAGATGGATATTGGAACATGATTTTGGAGCATATAAACAGAATTTTTTAGTTCTACATAAAAATAAAATACAACTACATTTTGGTAACAAGAAAGATAGAGCAACCCGAAGGAGTAAAGGAAGTTCGGGTAGAATCCATTATGTTTTATTGGTATGGTATCAGGTGTAACTAAGAGGGATTGATGCGAGAGATAAGGGGCTTTTAATCACTTATAAAACATTATGGAAGTATGGGTGATGTGATAAAACATACCCCATCACTTTTTATTACACAAAAGGCATAGCATAGAGAACAATCTTGATTAATAGTAAAAAGGGGAGGACCCCTTACCTTAAATCTGTTGGTGTTCTCCACTTGTTATTAACGACCTGAATAAAAAAATTAGGATTATTAATTTATAAGTCCAAAACCTATTCTATATTCAATTTATTTACCATAACCCTTTTTAGTTTATTCAAAGCCTTTTTATTAGTTACAAGGTTCAATTTCATTGTTCAGGCTCGTTTGTTTACTTGGCTTTAAAAGATCGGTTCACTTATATTCAAGTTTGGATTATATGTAAGATGAAAGTGGCTGTACAGAATTGAAGTTATATTCTTTAGTTCATATCCAAGAGATTACATGGTTTTAATTTTAATTAGGTTACTTAGAGTGAAGTCGAATTATTATATATATAACCATAGTGATACCCGTTTTTTGTTAATCGGTGGATTTGATTACAAAGAATGTGTTTTTCTTTATAACTTCATTCCATTTGTACAAAAGGATTTTAGAACCAAAAATAGGATATATTACATATATAATAATCTGGTTCAACCATAACACAAATGGTTTCATGACCAGAATTAAATATAATAATAGAAATTGATAAACTGTTATCCTTGAATGTGCTAAATTAGCACATCTCAAACGGTGCTTTCATTTCTTTCAAATAAAAGGGTGGGGAAAGGATAGAAGATAATGAAATATACAACTAGCATGAAGAAATTCCAGTACATGTTTGTTACTGTATTTATCATACTATTATAGTGAAGGGAGGTGAAGAAAGAAATAAAAAGAAAAAAACTTTAAAAGAATAGAAGAAATTGGGAAGAGGAATTTACCTCTTGAGACTTCCTCCTTTGAGAACCTCTTAAAAGGAGAGGTTTTGGTATTTTGAGGAGGCTGAGAGATTTTGGACGTGGAGGAGGACCTTGGGTAAAGATTTGGGCAGAATAATGGCAAGGCACAAGGCTTGAGAGGAGTGGAGAGAAGAGGGAGTGAAGGGGGGGCTTTTATAGTGGAGGAGAGGAGGGATTTCATAATATTATAATCATTAATTTATTATTTTTTTTCCCAAGACAAGGATTAGTAAGTATTCCATGACCAAGAATAGTTATTTTATCATGTGATCCTGAACCAAGTGGGATTACAATAGCATAACATCATCAATGACTCAATTAATCCATTATTTAGCATTTATTGTGAATTATCGCATTCCACTATTCATAAAAAAATCAAGTATTTCAGAAAAATACCATAAATTCACCCTAACCATTTTTCGATATGTAGAATCCCAAAATGAAGTATATTTTTCAAAAATAATTTTCTAAATATGATTATTTTAATATTTAATTAAAATAATAATTTATTATCAAATATAGTTTTAAAACATTCATTAACTTATTCTAAAATATAGGTATATTGTACTTTCAACTTGAATAATATTTTCATGCCACCATAGGTGAGGTTAGTATTCATTAGGGTATATCACTATTCATAATGTTATGTTACTATTCATTATGGTAGGTTACTATTCAACAAAAATTAAGTTTTCCTTGTCGGACTCTAAATAACTTACTGATTACAACCGTGTATGCCAAATTTTCGAAATTACAAATATAGAAGTGATGAACTTATGTTTAAAGGTCAAATAGCACTTAGTAGTTCATTATTTTTTGTTTTCATGTGATTTTATGACATACTTATGAGAAGGGGATTTCCATTTAAAAACATTAGGTCGTTATAGGAATGGCCCAGCCTGGCCTATTGGGTGCAGTCCACTGGGTGCGGTCCGCCCGAGCAAGCACCGAAGGGGGAACATACCCCCTTCCATTTGAAACCTCAATGGGATGCACCTTAGGTGATACCATGTCATCGTGGGACCCGAGCAGGTCTTTCCAAACCACTACGACAGACTGGTCCTCTTCCCAATGGCACGGTCGCGCGCCGCTGCTCCTCTACGACCGGTCGGGTGTTGGCCACCCTCCGACCTCCTGCTCCGGCATCACGGATGCGCACTGACGCTCCACCACACGGAATGATGGCCACCACCCCTTTCTCCACCACGACGGATGGGCCGTGACATCCAGATCAACCGGCAGCGCAGACGCGCACCACCCCACCTTCCTTACGGCCGACCGCCTGCCGGCCACCACCTTCTTCTGTGAGCCATCGCGGCTTCGTTCCAATCCTGAAAATTATTTCATTCACATATTCACTGTAATGACCCAAAATTTTGAATAATTTTTTTTTCCTAAATCTGTGTGTTATTTTATTTTATACTCAACAAAACTATTTCATTTAATAGAATGAGTATAATTAAAATAATACTGTTGGAAACTAAATGTTGCGATTATTTTCTATAAATACAAGTGATATTGATTAATTAATATATAAAGAAGATTCAGTGGCCCCATCCAGTAGTCTCAGGCCGATCGAAGCCCATCTGACAGAACTTGGGAAGGAGGAAGCACCTTTGGGCTTTGATCTGGACCAAACCCAAGCCGGACTTCATCGTGTGAAGCTGGAACGGAATCGCCTTCGCGAGAAGTTCAAGTTGATAGAAATCACTACTCGGACAATGTTGGCTGAGCCACCCCAAGATTTTATCACCCTAGCACACCTTACTCTTAGGTCCTATACTGGTGTTATAAGGGGCTATGTAACGAGAATGTAACTGCCTTGTGTAATCCTTTGATTTAAATAAAAATTGTGATTTCTTCTTCTGATGAAGTTTTTGAATTTTCAAATTTCTGGATAAATATAGTATGCATATTATTGATGAATTTTAGAAAAAAGATATTTTAAAAATATTTATGTAAACCTTAAATAATTAAAAATGTGTGATGATTTTCAAAAAATGGTCTTCTACAATTGTGTTCAGTATGAAATTTAGAGTCTAATAAGATCAACATAATTTTTGATGAATAGTAATTTATGAATAGTGATTTTACGCTTATGATTAGTAATGTGACCAAATAGATTAGTAATCTCACTTAAGGAAAGTATTAATATAATTTAGGCACCTTGATTAAGTAATGTGATTCAATAAAATAGGTAAATAACTATTTCAAAAATTATTAGTCAAGTATTAGTTTTTTTGGGTGAATAGTGTTTTTAATTAAAAATTAAATTAAAATTATTCAGAAAATTATTTTTATAAAATGGAGTTCATTTTTGAATTCAGAGCATTGATATTATGTTAAGGTAATTTTTGGGGATTTTTATGAAAAAAATGAATTTTCAGTGAATAGTGTTTTTTATTTAAAAATTAAATTAAAATTATTTTTATAAAATGGAGTTCATTTTTGAATTCAGAGCATCGATATTATGTTAATGTAATTTTTTGGGTTTTTTCTGAAAAAGTTGAATTTTCAGTGAATAGTGAATTTTTAGTTTAGAGTTTCGGGTGTTTAATGGCATCATTAAGGATGTCATAATTATTTATGAGGTGTCCCAAGTGTCCAATACCATGGGAAAATACCATGGGCAAGCCCATGGTTTTTCCAATAACACCAATGAGGTGTCCCTTGGCCATTAATGCCTTGTCCCCTCACTTCCCCTATAAATACCAATCCATTCTCTCATCCTTTTCATTCCAAAATCCTCCTCAACAAAGTTCTGGTCTCCTTAACTCCCAAGGAGTCCTTCCAAAGTTCACTCAAGCCTTCCAAGGTCCCAAACTTCAAGATTTTGAAGTTACTCTTCAAGGTAAGGGATCCTACATCTCTCTTTCATTTCAAGAACTCTCTTTTATGTCATTTCCTTTATGCTCCATGTTCTTATGTTGAAGGATGTTATTTTATATTAAACTTAATGTAATTTTTATTTTCATATGATGAGAGGACCCCTATTACTCTCATCATTTCGTTTTATAAATGTTTAAGTGGTTCCGTTAGGCTGCCGATTTTTTGTAAGAGATTCTTCAACCCTTCTAATTTTTCAAGTTCTATTTTCATGTCATTTCTTTCAAGTTCCTTTTCCCATGTAGGGGTATGATCTTCTATATCTATAATACTGTAATTTTTTATGTTCATATGAATAGATACCCTATTTGATCTCATCAATTCATTTTTTTGATGTTTTAAGTGACGCTGTTAGGCTGCCGAATTTTCATAAGAGAAATCTTATTTTTGTCGTCCTTTAAAGTTCTTCATTTCATATGGTATATCATTTAAATTTCATTACCATGTTCTTGAATCCTTTATATTCTGCCCCCCTACTATTTTATGGATCATTTATGAGTGGGTGACCCCTGTCCCCTCTCTTTTCAATGTTTTCTAAAACCCTGCAAAATAGCCGTTATGCTGCCGAATTTTCGTCTCAAAATGTCTTTATCTTTTTCTCAAATTCTTTTATTTTATTAATTGAATACTCAAAACTCTTTATTCTATAGCAGTATTCACCTATATATCAAAATTTTCTATTTTATGTTCTGAGATTTACTTACATGAGACCCACTTTCCTTTTCCATGGGTTTAAAGTGACATAAAGATCACCTCTTTAAAGCAGTTTTAAAAATGTTATGACTATGAAATGAAACCCATTTCTTTTATGATATATGAGTTATTTATGAAATTATTGATGATTATATATGTGGATCACATTATAGTAAAGGAAAATTAAGGTTGTACCCTGATAGAGCTCCAATGCATTGGGTAAAGACTTAATCTCTAGAGATGACCATTTTAACGATATCTTGGTGAATAACCTTGGTAATTTTTTTAATGACACCTTGGGGATGGACCTTGGTGATACGGAAATGATTGCCTTTGTTAAATGTTGTAGCCACATCTTCAAGTTATGAAACATGTTATATATTTTTATTATGATATGCCTCATGATCTCTTTCTCATTCCTTAAAGTTATTTATCATGACTTCATAGATGTATCTCAAGTTCACATGTAAAATGTTTCTCTTGTTCCCCTTACTGGGCCTTCTACTCACCCTTTCCTTTGATGTATGCTCCCAGGTTATGAGATGTTATAATGAACTTAGGATTAACAATGAAGAATCCTTTCAATTGTTTAAGAAGAATGTTTTTTTCATCATGTATTAAGTTCTTGGTTTCCAAGACACCAAACCTTAAAGATCCTCGGTTTTGTAAAATGTAGTGAAAAGTTTATGTAATGGAAAAGGTGGGATGTTATAGTTGGTATTAGAGGGAGGTTTAGTTATTTATGGAAATTAGGATATGAAAAACATTAAGAAGAACCCTATAGAAAAGTTTAAATATAGGAAATATTCCTGGTATTTTGGTGAGTATTGAGTAAGTGGTTTATCAAGAAAATACATCCCTGTCTGGATACGAGCATGTAGAGGTGGCTCTGGAACAGATGTACATAAGGGTAAAACCCAAAAACACCTCTTTGAGCTAGACTCAAACGGGAATTGGTACACGACAAGAGGCCTTGCTGCACTCTGGGTTATGACACTCCCTTGGGATATGTTTGGTTAATCACAAGCTTTTTATGAATCATTATGAATGAATTATAGAAAAATGTAATTGTCTAAGCATGAAGTTTTAAGACATAGAATCCTTTTTAGTTAAAAGAATCTTAAATTAAATAAGTATCTCACGAAGGATTTATTCTTTTAGAAAATTTCCCCATCATCTAGGAATACATTGATGTATTTCCTGAGGAGTTACCCAGACCTCCCCCAGAAAGAGAGGTAGAGTTCTCCATTGAACTCATACCTGGATCTCATCCGATGTCAAAGACCCCCTATAGGATGGAAAATGTGGAGCTAGAGGAATTAAAGAAACAACTTAAAGATCTTTTGGATAATGGGTTTATTCAACCAAGTGTGTCTCCTTGGGGAACACCAGTTCTCTTTGTGAAGAAGAAGGATGGATCGATGCAGCTATGTAGTGATTATAGAGAACTGAATGGGATCAAAGTGAAGAACAAATACTCTCTTCCAATAATTGATGAATTATTTGACCAACTTTGTGGGGGCTCAATTATTCTATAAGATCGATCTTCATTCTGGTTATCATCAATTGAGGGTGAATAATGATGATATAACAAAAACCGCCTTTTGATCAAGATATGGGCATTATGAGTTTTTTGTTATGCCCTTAGGACTGACTAATGCACCTGTATTTTTATGGATCAAGAATAAGTTGATTTTGGAAACTTATGTTTTATCAAATGGATATCCTTTGTATAGGAAAATGTTTTGATGATTAAATGATATAGGTTATTTTGGAAGATGTTTTTTCTTTTGGAGTACTATATGCCTAAGGGAAGTAAAATACTATAGGATTTAAATTGAGGAGGAATGGTTGATTTTTTTTAAGAATTTATGTATTTATTATGGACATATGGTGCTTTGGGTGATTTCTGGAAAATGATGAACCCAACATAGAGAATATGTGAATAGGTTAATTACACTTTAGTATGAGACTTTAATAGTAGTCGGTGTTATTTGGAGATAAATGTTAAAATTTATTGGGGAAGACTATGTGATTAAATCCTTCTGAGTTTTGGGTTCCAATCTTAGTTTGGAATATTTTTAAGAATTTTAAGGATGATTGTGTATTGAATGGTCTTTCGGGAACTTTGGGTACTTTTATTGAATTTTTGAGATTAATAGTCATATTTCTTTTTTATATAGGATTATCCTTTTTAGGGATTATATGATCTCATACTAACTATTTTGGAATTAGTTGATGAGTAAAGACAAGGGAAAAATATAGTTATTCTTCTGTGGATTATATGATTCTCTAGAAGATGATTCTTGTGCTTTTGATGAGACCAAGTCTTTTTGAATGCTCACTGTTTGGAGAAAAGATTAGTCTTGGTGGAAACTTATTAAGGGATGAAACTCTACTTGAAGGTAAATATATTTCCTTATGTTTTTATTCTATGTAGTAAATGAATTTCTCAAAATTATGAAAAGGAACTTAAAACAAAAACATTGTTGGTTTACGTTTCCTACTGGGAAATCAAAGACCGTTTAACACATCTTAAGTTTTTGATCTTCTTCTGGTTAATTTTCTCTTAATCATGTTTTCTATCACTCTCCATCAGAACTTGACCCTTTGTTTTCTCTTCCATATCCATGTTTTTCTACATGGAATCCTAGTATGGGTTAACTCGGGTGACCTTTGTACTTCCATTTCTTTCTTTTAAAGTAATAGTTTTATTGACTCTTTTCTGATGTGGGACTTTCAAAAAAATTTCCAAGACCAATTTTAAAATTGCGATGATGCGATTTCTTAATGGGGGAAGATTGTAACAACTGGAAATTTTGAATAAATTTTGTTTCCTAACTTTGTGTGTTATTTTACTTTATACTCAATACAACTATTTCATTTAATAAAATGAGTATAATTAAAATAAGACCGTTGGAAACTAAATGTTGCGATTATTTTCTATAAATACAAGTGATCTTAATTAATTAATATATAAATAAGATTCGATGGCCCCATCCAGTAGTCTCGGGCCGATCGAATCCCATCTGATAGAACTCAGGAAAGAGGTAGCACCTTTGGGATTTTCTCTGGACCAATCCCAAGTCGAACTTCATCGTGTGAAGCCGGAACAGAATCGCCTTCATGAGAAATTCAAGCTGATAGAAATCACTACTCAGACAATGTTGGACAAGTCACCCCAAGACTCTATCACCATAGCACACCTTACTCTTAGGTCCTATGCTGGTGTTATAAGGGGCTATGTAATGAGACCGTAACTACCTTGTGTAATCCTTTGATTTAAATAAAAACCGTGATTTATTCTTCTGATTAAGTTTTTGAATTTTCAAATGTCCGGATAAATATAGTATGCATATTATTGATTAATTTTAGAAAGAGGATATTTAAAAATATTTATGTAAACCTTAAATAATTAAAAATGTTAAATGATTTTCAAAAAAATGGTCTTCTACAATTGTGTTCAGTATGAAATTTAGAGTCTAATAAGATCAAATTAATTTTTGATGAATAGTAATTTATGAATAGTGATTTTATGCTTAGGATTAGTAATGTGACCAAATAGATTAGTAATCTCACTTAAAGAAAGTATTAATATAATTTAGGCACCTTGATTAAGTAATGGAATTCAATAAAATATGTAAATTACTGTTTTAAAAATTATTAGTCAAGTATTAGTTCTTTCAAGTGAATAGTGTTTTTAATTAAAAATTAAATTAAAATTATTTAGAATTTTTTTTATATAATGGAGTTAATTTTTGAATTCAGAGCATCGATATTATGTTATGGTAATTGTTGGGGATTTTTTAGAAAAAATGAAATTTCGGTGATTAGTATTTTTTATTTAAAAATACAATTAAAATTATTTATAAATTTATTTTTATAAAATGGAGTTCATTTTTGAATTCAAAGAATTGATATTATGTTTAGGTAATTTTTTGGGTTTTTTCTGAAAAAGTTGAATTTTCAGTGAATAGTGAATTTTCAGTTTAGCGTTTCGGGTGTTTAATGAAATCATTAAGGATGTAATAATTATGTAATATTTATGGTCGACTTATGAATAGTAAGATAAGTTATGAGGTGTCCCAAGTGTAAAATACCATGGGCAAATACCATGGCCAAACCCATGGTTTTGCCAATACCACCAATGAGGTGTCCCTTGGCCATTAATGCCTTGTCCCCTCACTTCCCCTATAAATACCAAGACATTATCTCATCCTTTCCATTCCAAAATACTCATAAACGAAGTTCTGGTCTCCTTACCTCCCAAAGAGTCATCCCAAGGTGCCCTCAAGCCTTCCAAGGTCCCAAACATCAAGATTTCGAAGTTGCTCTTCGAGGTAAGGGATCCTACCTCTCTCTTTCATTTCAAGAACTCTCTTTTATGTAATTTCCTTTATGATACATGTTCTTATGTTTGAGGATGTTCTTTTATATTAAAATTAATATAATTTTTATTTTCATATGATGAGAGTCCCCCTCTTACTCTCATCATTTCGTTTTATGAATGTTTAAGTGGCGTCGTTAGGCTGCCGAATTTTTATAATGGATTCTTCCACCCTTCTCATTTTTCAAGTTCTATTTTCATGTCATTTCTTTTAAGTTCCTTTTCTTATGTTGGGGTATGATATTATATATCTATCATACTTTCCTTTTTATGTTTATATGATGATAGGTCCTATTTGATCTGATCAATTCATTTTTTTGAAGTTTTAAGTGACGCAGTTAGGTTGCCGAATTTTCATAAGAGAAATCTTATTTTTGTCTTCCTTTCATGTTCTTCATTTCATATGGTATATCTTTAAAATTTAATTAAAATGTTCTTGAATCCTTTATTTTATGTCCCCCCAACTGTTTTATGGATCATTTATGAGTGGGTGACCCCTATCTCCTCTCTTTTAAATGTTTTCTAAAACCCTATAACATAGCCGTTATGCTGCCGAATTTTCATCTCAAAATGTCTCTATCTTTTTCTCAAATTATTTTATTTTATTAAGTTAATACTCAAAACTCTTTATTCTATAAGAGTATTCACATATATATCAAAATTTTTTATTTTAAGTTCTGGGATTTACATACATGAGACCCGCTTTCCTTTTCCGTGGGTTTAAAGTGACATAAAGATCATGTCTTTAAAGCAGTTTTAAAAATGTTATGAATTTGAAATGAAAACCATTTCTTTTATGCTATATGGGTTATTTATGAAATTATTGATGATTATATATGTGGCTCAAATTATAAAAAATAAAAATTAAGGGTGCGCCCTGATAGCACTCCAATGCATTGGGTAAATACTTAATCTCTAGAGATGACCATTTTAACGATACCTTGGTGAATAACCTTGGTAATTTTTGAATGACACCTTGGGGATGGACCTTGGTGATATAGAAATGATTGTCTATGTTAAATGTTATAGCCACATATTCAAGTTATGAAACACATTATTTTTTTATTATGATATGCCTCATGATCTCTTTCTCATTCCTTAAAGTTATTTATCATGACTTCATTGATGTATCTCAAGTTCACATGTAAAATGTTTCTCTTGTTCCCATTACTGGGCCTTCTGCTCACCCATTACTTTGATGTATTCTCCTAGGTTATGTGATTTTGTAATGAACTTAGGATTATCAATGAATAATCCTTTGAAGTGTTTATGAAGAATGTTTTTTTTGTCGTCATGTATTAAGTTCCTGGTTTCCAAGACACTAAACCTTAAAGATCCTTGGTTTTGTAAAATGTAGTGAAAAGTTTATGTAATGAAAAAGGTGGGGTGTTATATTCCCGATCCTCATGTCAAGGGCTCCACATCCATATGTCGCGCTTGAAAAAACTCTGTGTTTCCATCATCATTTAATATTTTGAATTGATGAACGCAGAGAGAACACGCGGATAACAAAAGAAAAAGGGGTAAGGTTTAAGTGTGGGATGATGGCCATGTTAGTTTGGCCATCATCGTTATGAATCTAGAATATGAAGAACTATTAATTTAATTCAATCATATTTGAAAATAAAAAAACCCCTACCTCTATTTTCCATTTGAGGTGGCACGAGGAAGAAGATGAAGTCGTTGAAGATTGACGTCAGTGTTCATGACTCCCAAAAGACGCTCCAAGGTCGGTTCCTCGTTCTTCGATTCCGAAAGTCATTATTCGTTGGAGGATCTCCTTTGTTGGAGAAAGATATTTCCAACTATCCAAAGCTCTCTCATCCTTTTCCAATCCATTTTCTCGCGAGTGGTGAGGTGCCAAAATAAATAAGCTTAAGCAATAATTTAATTAAAGTTTGTATATCAATTAAATTATTTTTGTAGATTTAATTTGGGGAAATCCAAGAGTTAAGGTTGATTCATTAATTCAAAATTAATGAATCCTATTAATTAAATAGGATTTTGGTTACACATTTTGTGTAACCGGGCATTTAATTCATAGCATTAAATGCCCGACCACCCTCGTGTGGTCCCCAACTTCATGTTTCAAATAGGAGGTTTCAATTTCAAGAATAAAATAAAGTATGTTTATTTTATTTTCTCACTCAAAAAGTCCGAAAACTATGTTGCACCCTCGACCTAATGCGGTCAAGGTGAAGGTCTTCTTAAGTGAATATCGGCGCTGCGAGTTCAATGGTGCCCTTAAATTTCAATTCTGAGAACCAGTTCAATAGTTACAAAAACCCGTTCGCACATTTATTTAACGTAGCTGAAAAAAATTCAGAAAATTTTTAACAGTCACAATAGACCCGTGCCAGTCGAGGTTAGGCTCTGCCTAAGTGAAACAAACCCCAAAAAACCCTACGGTACTTTTAGATTTCTAATCCTAGTTATTGTTTAAATGTTATATATTTTAAAATAAAATAATTTTCACTTAATTATTTTATTTACAACCAAAAACTAACTTTCACTAGTGGCCTGCACCGGCCAATGTTAGTATATGCTTAAAAAAATCATACTCTCACAAGTTCATCGATGGTCCCAGATTTTTAATCTGAGTTAATTTTTGTTAGTTATAAGAATTTGAAAAATAAAATAACTTTATTTAATTATTTTATTTACGGTTATACCACTTTCAGGTTTTCTCAGAGGAGGTCCGCGCCAACTAAACATAAGTTGCTCCAAGGGTAAAAACTCCAACCTGAGTGAAACGGTGACCTCAGATTTCTGATCTGAGTAACTGTTTAAGAGTTATTCTACTTTTTTAGGAAAACTGCTTACGCATGATAATTAAAGTTTAACAAAATTTCGACGGATCATTCCGGGCACTCCAGACCTCGGAATCACACACCGTTATATTCTGAAGTCTTGAAATAATTCCATATAATTAAAAGAAATTATATGGAATTTCTAGGACATTACATTCTCCCTAACTTAGGGATTTACATCCCCAAAAGCCACAACATGGACTAAGGAAACAAATGGTGGTACTGAGCATAGATTTGAGCCTCTCGCTCCCATGTGCTCTCTTGGAGGTTCCCATGCATCTGGTGAATGCACACTAGAGGTATAGACCACCCACCAAGGACTCGCTCTTATCAATCCTCAATCTATACTGGAATCTCTGTAAACGTCACCACATCGTCTGAGTCCATCTCTCCATGGTCGATAATGTGCAATGGATCATTCACGCATCTCCTCAACTGTAACACATAGAAAACATTATGCACCTGGTGCATCTATGGGTAAAAATATAGATGGTATTCCACCTTTCCCACTATGTTGATAATCTAGAGAGGTCCGATGAACCTTGAAGATAACTTGCTGCCCTGACCAAATCCCTGCAAACCTCGTCGAGGTGAGACCCTTAGGAAGACATGATCTCCCTACACCTATCGGAAAAAGACTTATGCCAAATCTGATCAGTTTTTACTTGCTAAAAAGTTAGGCATTATGATACAAAATCTTCCACTGCTTTCTTCATCCCTAGACACTAGTACTAACACTGAACGTCCTGGTACATCTTCCCCACACCAGGATGTACCACCAGAGGGGACGTATGGAACTCCCTCAACACCTCCTCTAGTAGAACTATTGGTACCATGGTATGTACTCTGAAGAGGACGACATGATCCCCACCTTCAGAAAATCCATCAGGTTCCTGCCTTGAGGATATCTGAACATGTCGAGCCTCACAGTCAATGCCCCCAAACTGTTCCTCCCTGACTTGCTGAAGGAGTGGGGGAGTGACAGTCATAGACTAGAGGTAAGAATCTTCATCTCTATCCACAAAGGATATCTGCAGTGTGACTAGTTACTCTGAAACCTCACTCAGCATTTGTAGACCAGAACTCCTGCTGAGTGTGTCTGCTACCATGTTCCCCTTCCCAGGAGTATAGACTATCTCAAATTTGTAGTCTTGGAGGAACTCTATCAAATCCTGTTGGGAACTGAAAACTCAAAACTCCTGCTTCCACGAGGGTAAGGCTGGCCAACTCACGAGTGATTGGTCACACCCTCCTATACAGGAGTTTATTGTGTGCTACCTGAGTTTTCCTTTTCACTGACCAAGGAAAATCCCATTCCAACGTTGTAGGTAAACCACAACTTTTTTGCTTAATACAGTCAATCTGAGTATGAACTGTCGATCCAGTCCATACCCAAACTAATTTCATAGGGCCTCAACACTACCACTAAGAGGTTCCAACCAAAACTCTCTCCTCAAGGGTAATATCATACCGTTAGCATAAGTGTGATTATCGAGTCTCTTTCCAAAGGTATCTTTGGTCATGAGGTTCAAGTCAATGGCTTAACCAAAAAATTTAGGTTTTGGACAAGATTCTTGAAGGAAAGAATGATTGGTACCTATGTCTATTAATACGACAGCTAGTAGTAGACACATACCATTCATCGAATCATTCTTAGAGAACTTGGTTCATACTCCTTGACTATATGCAGCTAATCCCTTCCCCTATCTCAAGATCCCTGAGCCTGGTTGGGACAACAAAGGGGGGTGGTTGTAACATGTCAAAATGTACACCACCTCATGATTCTCTCCTAGCTCTACTTCCATGGCTGCAGCCCTGCAGATTCATCAGTCCCTAACACCTCTTCTTCCCGAAACATTTTTACATGCCCAAGTCTCTATGACTGGCACCAGTTTCCTGCTTTCCCACTACTAACATTCACTGGTTGTATCTGCTCAGCCAAAGAACATTCAACCGAAAAGGTTCTCTCTAGTACCCTAACAAAGGTAGGAATGCATAGAGGAATAACGCTGGATCAGACGTCATTAGACACACCATGCTCGGAAGTCCGAGCCCCGAAGCACTGATCGTATCGTATTAATCAAGTACCAGGAATGGTCAGTATGCCTCGATGAATACTCAGCTATAGACATGTCATCCTCTTGAAGCTATAGAAGCTCTAGAGAACTCTCAGCCACCTTCTCAAGCCAGTTCTCAGCTACCTATGAGTCGGGTTCACCTTGGAACCTGAGGGGTATCTGATGCTGAAACTCGTGTAAGGAACAAATACTAAATGGGTCCTTTACCGGTACCACCGATTATAACTACTTCCCAATGGGTAGTGATATAGCTGACACACTACCCAAAGGTACTATATTAGGAAACAGTCCACATACCAAAGCCTCATAACAATTCAGACCATCCTCATTGTCACTAACTGGAAAAGACTATAAGCTAAGATCACTATCTACTCTACTGGTGTCTCAACTAGAAAAAAACTCTAGCCACAGCCTCCAGCCAGTCCTCAACTTCCTGGGAATCTTTCTCGCCTCGAAACCTTAGAGGCCTCTGCCGTTGCAACTCATGAAACGTGCTCAGTCGGCATGCATCCTCTACTGGTGGAGCTGGTGGCAATGCTCATCTAACGGGTAGTGGTGCTGCTGGTACACCACCTGAAGGTGTTAACACTGTAAGAGGTCCCTGCACCAAGGACTCATCGCTCGGTGGGCCGTCATCATGTAATCTCTCGAGAATCCTAGCTGGCTATCTACGCGGCGACATCCTGATAAGAAATAGGTGCGCCATAGTCATTAAGTTATACCTGGTGAGCTGACTCCAAGGAAATAAAAAGAAAAACTTTTACAAAACACACGCGATCGGTGTTTTCGTGCGCCAAGTCAAAAATTAGAATTTGGGGTCCTAGTGTATGGATGCGTCGTCCACCGCACCAACACTGGACTCCCCGAACTTGAAACAACACTCATAAAACTAAACACTATTGCTTCAAAAAAAATATCAAAGTCCTAGTTCTTCGGTTGAACCGAACTCCTCTGAGACCACTTTGTTGCGACCCGTCCCCCGGGGCCCGTGTTGTGACTACACCAAACCCTCCATCCGTAGGCTAGGGGATAGCGACTATCACCAAAAGGAATACTCCCTAAAATGGGAAGGAATTGCCTTTAATCCTGAACAAACACACGGTCTAAGAACACAACAAGAAGCATCTGTGAAGTAAACTACTCTAGTAAAAGAGTGCTGAAAGTAAAAGGGGCCGTAATACAAGCCCAACTATAAAGGTACAAGTACAACTGAATATAAAATACAACTAAAAGAAAAAGGAAAACAACTATTGGGTCATCCTCCGAGATTCCTACCTGAAGGGTAGGTATAGATCGCCTCCTCAGCACTCCACGTTCGTCCGTATCCTCCGCGTCATGTCACACTGAATGGTCCACCTCCGTGCACCGTCCAATCCAGATTCCCTCAGCCTCGATCAATGTTGTACGTCGTCTTCACAAGAAACAACAAGGTGTGGGCGTAGCCCGTGCAGGGGTGAGTATAACGATACTCGGTAGGGACCCTGAGACCCTATAGGTCTCCTAAATTTCCACAAAGGAAAACCACAAAGTAAGACATCAAATCTACTTAGGTATATGCCCATACATACACCTAAGTTATCAAGATATACACATATCATACATGAGGGAAGAATACCACGAAGGTAACACCAAGAAGGTAACACAACGAAGGTAAAAGTACCACATAGGTAACACCACGAAGGTTACCCCACGAAGGTAAAAGTACCACACATGTATCAGCATGAATAGAGTACCAAGAAGGTAAAATTACCACACATGTATCACCACAAAGATAGTACCATGAAGGTAAAAGTACCACACAGGTATCTCTATGAAGACAGTACCACGATGGTAAAAGTACCACAAAGATATCACCACAAAGATAGTACCATGAAGGTAAAATTCTTAGTTCAAATAGAGTGTCATATCAAACCAGGTATACAACTATGATAAATAGGATTATGATGCTGACCCACATATGATCACTATGAATGCTGATAGCCAGCCACATATTCCTCTAGGCCTAGGAACAAGTAACAGTTCCATTCACAACGTCGAACACCTCGTCTACTGAAGAACACCTCCTCTAACGAGTACAGTGGGCCTTCCGCGTCACACAAAGACACTTCCCACTGACCATGGACTACTGAGGTACTCTTCCTGTTGAGTATCGTGGGTTTTCCATGTCACATAGAGACGCTCCCTACCGTGGGTCTTCTGCGTCACACAGAGGCGCTCCCCATTATGACCTGCTGAGGTACTTCTCCTATCGAGTACCATGAGTCTTCCGCATCACACAGAGGTGCTCCCCACTATTGGTCTACCGTTTCCTAGAGAGGCGCTCCCCACTGGGCCTTTCGAGTCACTCCGAGTCGAAATGGTCAGCAATCATCAAGTCTCAGCCAGTCGTAGCGTTCCGTACGTAGCACACTTAGGAGAACCGCACCCCAAGCCATCATTCATACCTAAACTTCCCTGAAGTTCCATGAAGAAGTATCCCAAAGGTCTATTATATCATAATGGACCCAACTCAATAGACGATGTGCCAATCGGACGCCCAGTCTGTAAGTTATTAGTGTTTCTGCTCTGAGGGCCCGGTAGGATTTGGTGTTCGGTCCAACATAGATGTAATCCAACTTTCTTAAAAACTCAAGTAGAGTATATCAAAAGGAATGTCTCGATCCAAGGTTTGTATTGCTATAGATGGTTCGTCAAATGGACGTATGATTCTCAAGTTACGGCCAAAAAGGCGAAACTGGGTCCGAATGGGCCCAGGTCTGGTGTGACCCTGCCGGACCGACCCGACCCAACCCTGCATGAGTTGACCCAACCCGGTTCAAGTCCGCTGGGCGTGGCCTGCTTGGTGTGGTCTTCCCGAGCTAGTGCCGAAGGGGGAGCAGACCCCCTTCCATTCGTAACCATAATGGGTAGCACCTTAGGTGCTTCCATGTCACTGCGGGACACGAGCATGTACCGCCGAACCGGTACGGCCAGCCGATGCTCCTCCCAGTGGCATGGTCACGTGCTGGTGCTGCTCTGCGGTTGGTCGGGTGTCGGCCGCCCTCCGACCTCCGCTGTGTCCCAGCTGCCGCGACCACCTGCTCCTGAGGTGCGGACACATGCCGCCGCTCCACCACGCGGCCGACCGTTGTTCCAACCACCACCACTTACTCCATTGCGGACGATGGGCCATGCCCTCTTGCTCAACCAGTAGCACAAACACGTGTTGCCCTACCTTCCACATGGCCGGCCATGTGTCGGCTGCCGCCTTCTTCTGAGAGCCATCGCGGTTTCATTCCAAGCCCAAAAATTATGTCGTTCACATATTCACGATCCTCGTGTCAAGGGCTCCGCATCCATATGTCGCGCTCGGCAAAAATCTGTGTTTCCAGCATCATTAAATATTTTTAGTTGATGAACTCATGAAGAACACATGAGGAAAAAAAGAAAACAGGGCAAGGTTTAAGTGTGGGATGATGGCCATGTTAGTTTGGCCATCATCATTAGGAATCCAGAATATGAAGAATTATCAATTTAATTCAATAATAATTAAAAATTAAAAAACCCCTACATCGATTTTCCATTGGAGGTGGAGTGAGGAAGAAGATGAATTCATTTAAGATTAACGTTGGAGTTCGTCACTCCCATAAGACGCTCCAAGGTCGGTTCCTCATTCTTCGATTCCGGAAGTCGTTCGTCGTTGGAGGATCTTCTTTGTTGGAGAAATATCTTTCCAACTCTCCAAATATCTCCCCTCCTTTTCCAATATCATTTCCCGTGAGAGGTGATGTAGCAAAATAAATAAGCTTAAGCAATAATAATTAAAGTTTGTACATTAATTAAATTAAGTTGGCACATTTAATTTGGAGAAATCCAATAGTTAATGTTGATTCATTAATTCAGAATTAATGAATCCTATTAATTAAAGAGGAATGTGGTTTCAAATTTTGGGTAACTAGGAATTTAATGCCTAGAATTAAATGCCCGACCACCCTCATGTGGTCCCCACCTTCATGTTTTAAAATGGGAGGTTTCAATTTCAAAAATAAAATAAAGCATGTTTATTTTATTTTCTCTAACGAAAAGTCTGAAAAATAATTTCCACCCTTTATATACTGCGGTCTAGGTGAAGGTATAATTAAGTGAATATCAATGCTGCAAGTTCGACGGTTCCCTCAGATTTCAATTCTGAGCACCGGTTCAAAAGTTACAAAAACCCGCTAGCATGTTTACTGAACGTACCCAAAAAAAGGTTTGTAAAATTATTAACAGTCACCCTCAACCTGTGCCGGTTGAGGTTAGGCTCTACCTAAGTGAAAAAACCCCAACAAACCCTATGTTACTCTCTGACTTCCAATCCAAGTTACTGTTCAAAAGTTAAAGATTTTACAATAAAATAATTGTCACTTAATTATTTTATTTACGCCCAAAAACTAACTTTCACTGGTGCCCCGCGCTGACCAATGTTAGTATCTGCCTAAAGAAATCATACCCTCAAGGTTTCAGCAGTGGTCTCAGATTTTTAATCCAAGTTACCATTTGTGAGTTATAAGCATTTGAAAAATAAAATAACTTTATTTAATTATTTTATTTAAGGTTATTCCACTTTCAAGCTTTCTCACAGGAGGCCAGCGCTGACTAAACTTAAGTCGATCCTAGGGTAAACCTACCATCTTGAGCACACCGGTGACTTTAGATTTATGATTTGAGTAACCATTTAAGAGTTATTATACCTTTTAGGAAAACTTCTTACCCGTGCTAATTAAATCTTAACAAAACTTTGAAGGATCATTTCAGGCACTCCGGGCCTCGGAATCGCATGCCGTCAGATTTCACGGTCTCGAAATAATTCCATATAATTAAAAAAATTATATGGAATTTCCAGGACATTACATTCAAGTTGATAGAAATCATTACTCGGAAAATATTGTTTGAGCCGCCACAAGAATCTATTCCCATTGCACACCTTACTCTTAGGTCCTATGTGGGTGTAATAAGGGGTTATGTAACAAGGAATTAGTTACATTGTGTAAACCATTTGTATAAATAAAATTGTTATTATGGTAAAATAAACATCATTTTTTTAATTTCAAATGTCTAAATTAATCTAGTATGATTTCTTGTATTTTTCTAATAAGTGTCATATAATTTTTGAATATTAAAAAAAAGATTATTTAAAAATAAATTTTATACTTTTAATAATTTATAATAAGAAATGATTTTCGAAAAATGGACATACACAGTTGTGATTAGTTCAAAATTTAGAGTCTCATAAGATCAACTTAATTTTGGGTGAATAGTAACTTATAAATAGTAATATTACCCTCATGAATAGTAATATGACCAATAGAATAGTAACCTCACTTAAGAAAGAATAAATATAATTTAGGAATCTTGAATGGTAATGTTTTATAATAGTATAAGTAAATAACTATTTTAGAAATTATTAGTTAAGTATTAATATATTTTGGATTAAATATTGATTTTACATAAAAATTATATTTCTCATATTTAGAAAATTATTTTCATAAAATAAATTTCTTTTTTTAATTCAGAACATTTATATTAGGTTAGGGTAAATTTATGATAATTTTATAAAATGTTTTGTTTTTCAGTGAATAGTAAAAATATTGTTTCTGAGTTTTTAGTGTGTTTTATGACATCATAATGATGTAATATGTAATTTAAAATGATGATAGACTCATGTAAATTAAAATATGATTTGAGGTGTCCCAAGTGGCCAAAAACATGGGAAAATATGACGGTAAAACCCATGATTTTTCAAATACCACCCATGAGGTATCCTCAGAAAATAATAAAAAAACTCCCTCTATTTTACTATAAACACCAAGCCATTAATTCATTTACTTTAATTACAAAATAACCCCCATAGAATATATGATAGTATTATCTCACAAGGAGTCCTACCAAGGCATCCTTAATCTCTCAGGGTTCCTATCATAGTGTTTTATAAGTTACTCTTCAAGGTAAGGGAAATCTCAACTTCTCTTTTCCTATCATGTTGTCTTTTTATGTTTTATGTCATTCAAATTTATATACCATGTTCTTATTTAAATTATATTCTATCCCTTTACTGTATTATGAGTATTTTATGGAAGGTTTACTCATGTCCTCTCTCTTTTGAATGTTTTATAAAACCATGTTTTAATCCAGTTATGCTGCAGAATTTTTATCTCAAAATCTCTCTCTTTTTCTCAAGAAATTATTTTATTTTCTTTAAGTGAATACCCAAAACTCTTTAATTTATATGGATATTCATCAATAAATAATAATTATTTACTTGATTCTGGAATTGACATACATAAAACCCTTATTCCCTTTTGTGGGTTATAAATGACATAATGATCACATTTTATCAACACTTTTTAAAATGCCACGATTTTGATATGAAACCCATTTCTTATATTCTCTATGGGTTATTTATGAAATTTTTTATTTTGATCTATGTGTATCCCCTGAAAATAAATACATATTAAGGTTTCAACCTGATAGTTCTCCAATGCATTGGGTAAAGAAATTAATCTCTAGAGATGACAGGTTTTACGATACCTTGGTGAATAACCTTTGTAATTTGTATGACACCTTGGGGATGGACCTTGGTGATATGATTATGAATGACTAAATTAAATGTTGTAGCCCCATTTTCAAGATATGATTCAATTTCTTATTATCATTATATACCTATTTCTCATGCCTTTATGATATTTCATCATGTTCTTATTGTATTATCTCAATCTCACATGTAAACTATTTTCCTTATTTTTCCTTACTAGGCCTTATGATCACCCTTTCCATTGATGTATGCACCCAGGTTATGAGATGCCATAATTTAACTTAGGATGAAAATTTAAAAAATACTTTTTGTAGGATTAAAAAAATGTTATATAGTTTCATGTATCCTGTACTTTATTTCCCAGACACTAAAATTTAATGATCCTATGTTTGTAAAATGTAATGAAAATATATGTAATAAAAAGAAGGGATGCCATAGTTGGTATCAAAGTATAGTTTAGTTATTTTTTTAAATTAGGATTTTAAAAGTTTAGGAAGAACCCTAAGGATAATATTAAATATAGGAAAACATCCTGGTATTTGGTGGAATATTAAGTAAGTGATTTTTGAATAAATAAATCCTTGTCGAGATACGAACAAGTGGATGTGGATGTGGAATATATATATCTAGGGGTAAAAATAGAAAACACCTCTTTGAGATAAACTTGAATGGGAATTGGTGCATGAAAAATGGTATTATTTCACTTCTAGTTTGAAACTCTCTGGGGATATGTTTGGTTAATCACAAGATTTTTATGAATCATTATGAAAGATTTATAGAGAAATGTAATTGTTGTTAAGGAATAATATGTTTATAAATGAAATTTTAATACATAAAAATGGTTTACAGTTAAAAGATTCATAAATGAAATAATTTTCTCATTACGGTTTTATTCTTTTATAAAATGGAGGTAAATATGTGGAATTGTGAAAATAGTGACCGTAACGGACCATGCACCGACAGACCTCTGATGGTAGTCGAAATGGAAACTTTCATAATAATAATAAATCAACTGACTCAAGTTATGGGAAATAACTTAACTCAAACTAAGAGACCAATTTCACCACAAAGGGAACCACTTTTTATTGATTCCTTTATGCGTCAATGATCACTAATTTTTAGTGGATCTACCAACCCATTGATCACTGAACAATGGATCAACTTTATCAAAAAGATCTTTTCTTTACTCCACTATTCAGAACAAGAGAAGGTCACACTAGCTATTTACTTTATTGAGGGAGAAACTAATTAGTGGTTGGAAGTAAATCAAAACTTGAGACCAAGAGGGTAGATTGTAGCTTTGAATTGGGAAGAGTTTAGGGGAATCTTCTTTAGTAAGTATTTCCCTCATTCGATGAGAACAAAAATAGAGAATGAATTTCTCAAGTTGAAGTAGAAGGAGATTGAATCTATAGGAAGTTATGGGATGAACTTCACAAGACTTTCCAATTACACCTCAATATTTTCAATGGATCCTAATGGGATGGTTGATAGATTCTTTGGTGAACTACGAACTCATACGTGGAAGAATATAGAAAACCAAAACTATGATAGCTATGAGGAGATTGTGCATAGTGCTATGAATGTTGAACTGAAGTTTGGTGAGATGAAATGGTCCCATAAATCCAATGAAAATAAGAGATCAATGGATCTAATATTGGGGATGATCTTTGATCAAGGAAGAGGTGGAAAGAAAGTGAAACTTACCATGTGTAATAAATGTGGTAAGAATCATTCATTGAACTACCTATTTGGGACCAAGAAGTTCCATAAGTGTGGAAGAGATATCTATATCCCTCAGAATTAACAGTGAGGTGAAGCCTAAACTCCCATACACTAACGAAAAGGGGAACATGGTGCATGCCCTACCTGAATTTCAATGCTTCAAGTGTAGAAAACTTGGTAACTTTTCCAATCACTATCCACATTTGAGGACAATGGAGGGGAATCACCATCAGCCTCAGCATAGGACAAGGGAGCAAGGTCATTATTTTTCTATCACTATGTCTAATGTTGATGCTTTAAATGACATGGTGGCAGGTACTCATGTTGTTCTCTGAAATATAGAAAGTAATTTGTTTGATTTTTGTTCTACAAATTCCTTTATTTCCTCCAAGTTTGAAAAGAATTTAGAATCAAACCTTGAATTGATAAAAGTATGGTTATCAGTCAAGAATCTTGGTGGGATTATCCAAGGATCATTAGTGTTTAGAAACTCTAGTATTTAATTTAGTGAGAAAATTATTATTGTAAATCTATTAGTCATTCCCATGGGGTAATTTGACATTATATTAGGGATGGGATGGCTCTAGAAGTATAATGCTAAGATCAAATGTAGAAGCAAGGAAATATCAATAGTCTTGAATGGAAAACCTTCAAATATCTTTAAAGGGGAGATATATCAACCTGAGTTTTGTCTAGAAGCACCACCTGTAGACTTATTTATAGATTTGATCAGTAAATATGAAGAAGGAAGTGAGAGTATAGGGATATAAAATGTCCCCATCATCCAGGAATACATTTACATATTTCTTGAGGATTTACCCAAACCTCCCACAAAAAATAGAGGTAGAGTTCTCCATTAACTCATACGTAGATCTCATCCGATATCAAATACACTGTATAGGATGGAAAATTTGGAGTTGGAGGAATTAAAGAAACAAATCCAAGATATTTTGGAAAAGGGGTTTATCTGAATGAGGGTGTCTACATGGGGAACGATTGTTCTCTTTGTAAAGAAGAAGGATGGATCAATGTGAATATGAATTGATTATAGATAATTTAATGGTATCACATTGAATAAGAAATACCCTCTTGCAAGAAATGAAGACTTATTTGACCAGCTTTTTAGTGAATAATTCTTCTATAAGATTGATATTCGATCTGGTTATCATCAATTGAGGGTGAAGAAAGAAGATATTCCAAAAACCACTTTATGATCAATATATGGTCATTATTAGTTTTCTGTTATGTTCTTCAGATTGACTAATTCACCTACTATTTTTATATATTTTATAAATAGAGTCTTTAAGGACTAAATTGATAACTTTTTTTTAGTTTTTATTGATGATATTCTGATATATTACAAAAGTCACGAGGAGAATGAGAATCATCTAAGGGTAATTTTTCAAACTCTATAGAAGGAGAAGATTTTTGGAATTTTCAAAAAATGTGAATTTTGGTTACAAAAAGTTAATCTCTTGGGGAATATTGTAACCAATGAAGGAATCTCAGTTGACCTTACAAAGAAAATGTTTTTAGAGGAGTGTCCTCATCCTACAATAGTAACTGATATTTGTAGTTTCCTTGGTTCAGCAGGATATTATAGAAGGTTTTTGAAAAAAAAATCACAACTTTCCAATCCACTAAACAAGTTAACTCAAAAAGGGATCAAGTTAATCTGGAAAAAGGAGTTTGAGGAAAGTTTCTAAGAGCCTAAGAAGAGATTGGTTACTACACCTGTGTTAACTCTGCTCTCAATCGGAGAAGGATTCATTATTTTTATTAATGAATCTCAAAAAGGTATTGGGAACATCCTCATAAAAAATGACAAAGTCATTTCTTATGAATCTTTACAGTTGAAGTCTCATGAGTAAAACTATCTTACACATGATCTTGAACTGGCTGTGGTAATTTTTGCTGTGAAGGTATGGAGGTATTGCCTTTATGTGGAGAAGTGTGATATATACATATACCATCAAAGTTCAAAGTATATTTTCATGAAAAAGTAATTAAAAATGAGATAGATGAGATGGTTGGAACTTCTTAAAGACTAAGATTTTACAATTAATTATCACTGTAATGTCCTGGACAAGAAGACACTAAACCGGGGCTCTGAGTCGGTTCGCCACAAGGCCTCAAGCGTGCCTCCCCGTACGCCAGAGGATGCCGACTCGTAGCGAGGGCCTAGGGTGTGATAGTGGGGAGAATATTCACTCAGACCAGAGTAAGAAACATTGGAAATAAATAAGTATCATACACAATAGAAAGTAAACAGAGTTCAGAAGCAATAAACAACTGAAATAGAACAAGCTGTAATAGTAAAATACTATAGAAGCCCAAAAAGCTATGAAATAAAAAACAACACTGGCCACCCATTGGGCCAACCATATGGATAAAAGTACAAAATAAACTGAAATTAAAAGTAAAAGGATCAACTACTAACTCTGAGCCAACCCACGTACCCAATCTCCAAACAATGTCGAACTTCACCACCCCGATCAGTAGAACTTCTCATGCAGCTCTACTCGATCATGAAACATTGGGCCTCATCCCTATCCACCATGAAACTCGTGATCAACCTGTAAAGCAGACATAAGGTCTACAAATACACTGAGGTGCACATGCGAGGGTGAGAAATAATCTCAGCAGGGAACCCCAACAGGCAACCTAATACTATACTGCTAAAAGTGTATGCAACAACAATGTACTCAGCCTAGCTAGAAGACAACAAAATAAGTAAACCAAATGTGAAACCACAGTCGAACTCAGGGTCTATAATCTATGTCAACTAAGTAAGTGCCACCATGGACATCCGTATCTATATAAACATACATGTATAGTCCCATACCAATACACATATACATAAATATGAATATTCATTGGTATGTGTATCAAAAAACATGAAACCAAAACAACAGTCGAGCCTTGGGTCTGTAATCCCGATCAACACAAAACCTTCTTTGGCCAGCACTAGAATCATATCTCTGAGAAAGCTAAATCACCACAGGGGTAAACAGATCCTACACCTGGGTTCACCCGTACTCACCTACAATCACCACTAGATTTCTGTATACCGATGGTAAATACTACAAGGAAGGATACCATATACATACAGTCAAACCTAACTGATCTAGAAGAGTGTAATCATTCCAAACATAGGTCGAGAAGTGTGTAATAGTCCCCACCACTCATCACCCACATGGAAAGCTATCATGATGTAATCACTTTGTTCAACAAGCCATCAATCAAATACACACGACCAACTAGGTAGCTCTCATGGTATGAACTCCATGAGTATAACATAGAATTATATAAATTAAGAATGACCTCTGGGTAGCTATCACAGTCAAAACCCCTTTTAGACTCCTAAAAAAAGACTCTACGAGGAATCACTCACCTTCAATTCCCCATATAGTCTTTTAACAATAAACTACTGAATTTTTGAGGAAGCACACAATGTCAATTTACCCTATAGTCTTTCAATAATAACTACAGACACTCTGAGAGAGCACTCAATGAAAATCCTCCCTATAGTCTCATAATGATAAATACAGACACATTAAGGGAGCACTCAACGTTAATCCTCCCTATGGTCTCATAACGATAACTACATACACTCAGAGGAGCACTCAATGGAAATCCCCCATTTGGCCTCATAATGATAACTACAGACTCTTTGAGGAAGCACTCAATGTTAATTATCCTTATAGTCTTTTAACGATATCTACAGACACTCTGAGGGAGCACTCAACGTCAATCCCCCCTATAGTCTCATAACAATAACTACAGACACACTGAGTGAGAACTCATAGTCAATATCCCCTATGGTCTCATAATGATAACTACAGACACTCTGAGGGACCACTCAATGTCAATCCCCCCTATGGTCTTGAAATGATAACTATAGAAACTTAGAGGGAGCACTCAACGTCAATACCCCATATAGTCTCGTAACGATAACTACATACTATTATAGGAATAACTCAACGTAAATTCTCCTGATAGTATTTTAACAATAACTATAGGTGATCTGAGAGAGAACTTAACATCAATCCCCCCTGTGGTATCACTACACCAGGTTCCCACATCCCTGTGCAAAGCAATAATGTACAAACGATAATCAGCAACCAAAGTAAAACTAAAAGCACTAATTTGATAAACAGCTACAAAGCATATCACATCATCAGATAGAACACTCCATCCTAAAAATACTAGGCATGGAAAGCAAGCATACCAACAAGAAAAACTAGATCAAAAGGTCAATACCAAATAAACATGGGAAAACACCTCCATTGCATGGAAAAATAACCCTATTAACAAACAAGATACCCCACACAAGAAAATAGGTAGAACATGCATCAACTTAGTTAGAATCCTTAAACACACAATACCTCGTTCTAGGGTATTGGGAACTTTAGAACATAATACACAACACTAACTACAGAAAGGAACAAACCACCTACAACATGAATCCACTCAAAGGAAAACAAAAGAGAGATTCTACAGACTCTCTGAGGAAGCACTCAATGTCAATTCCCCATATGATCTTTTAACGAAAACTACAGACACTCTGAGGGAGAACTCAATGTTAATCCACCCTATAGTCTCATAATAATAACTATAGAAACTTTGAGGGAGTACTCAATGTCAATTTCCCCTATGGTCTCGTAATGATAACTACAGACACTCTGAGGGAGCACTCAACACCAATCCCCCCTATGGTCTCGTAATGATAACCACATACACTCTGAGGGAGCACTCAACATCAATCCCCCCTATGGCCTCGTAAAAAAACTATAGACTCTATGAGGAAGCAATCAACACCAATTCCCCCTATAGTGTTTTAATGATAATTATAGATGCTCTGAGGGAGCACTCAACATTAACCCCCCCAATGGTCTCATAACAATAACTACAGAAACTCTGAGGGAGAACTCAACGTCAATCCCCCTATGGTCTCATAACGATAACTACATACACTCTGAGGGAGAACTCAACATCAATAACCTCTATGGTATCCTAACGATAACTACAGACAATCTGAGGGAGCACTCAACGTCAATCCCTCTTATGGTCTCATAACGATAACTACAGACTCTCTTAGGAAGCACACAATGCCAATTCCCACTATAGTATTTTAAAGATAACTATAGATGATTTGAGGGAGCACTCAATGTCAACCCCCCTATGGTCCCACTACACCAGGTTCCCACAACCCTATGTAAAGAGATCGTGTGAAAATGATAATCAACAGCCAAAGAAAACCTAAAATTAGTACTTGGATAAACAGCTACAAAGCATATCACAACATCATATAGAACACTCCATCATAACAACACTAGGCATCTAAAGCAAGAAGACTAACAAGAAAAACTAGATCAAAAGTTCAATACCAAATAAACATAGGGAAACACCTCCATTTCATGGAAAAATAACGCTATTCACAAACCAGATCCCTAACTCAAGAAAAAACGCACAGTAGAAATCAACTTAGTTAGAATCCATAAACATGTAATACCCTGTTCTAGGGTATTAGGAACGTTAGCACATAATACTCAACACTAACTACAAAAAGGCACGATCCACCAACAATAAGAATCCACTAAAAGGAAAACAAGAGATAGATCCTACAAGGGACTCCCTAGGTCAACACACAAGTAAAGGAATCCCTAAGGGGATCCTTGGAAGTATCTGGTCTCACAGACTTATAGGATAGAGTGGAATATCCCACAATAGGAAAATGCTCAAAATCAAAGGTCACATGAGATAATATCATCTCAAAATTTTCATATAGGTTGGTTCAAACACCCAACCTATCATTCACGCCAAGTCTCACTCTTAGGTGGTAAATAAACTCAATAACTGGAGGAAGAACCTCTCAATTTATATTGAAACCCCCAAATCACCATTTATATGACCTCTAAAATTCAAATGGATTCCACCATTTTGATCTATACATAAAAACGCTCAGAATGGACTACTCACATGTCCAAATATGACTTCTATAGCACAAGATATCCCAAAACTACTAAGCTAAAGTAGTACATGGCCAGACACCTCGGGCCTGCCTGTGTAATAGTACAAGGCATTTAATTTACTATACACAACATGCACTATTCACAAAAATTCATCCCATGTGCTTTTTCACCCGAACACATGCCCATGTGCCACTACAGAGTGTGTACTTATAGTACACAACACATACTCCTTAAAAACCACTACTCTGTGTCCTTTTTGAACACGACCAGACACACGAACACCACTACATGGTGTATACCCCATGTACATACCATGTAATTTGGAAAAATTCATCTTTTTCTGAATGGAAATAACACACAGTGTGTTCCACTGGAATAAACGTCGTGTATTCTTGGTTTTCCGATGGAAAATCCCTCAAAACACCTAAAACGCCCATTTCTCATCCCCCGAAACAACAGATCTAGCCTGAAGGGGCCACAAGTAAGAAATATAAAGATTTAAAGACAGAAAACAACATGTTTAAAAAGGATCTATGTCAAAAACATAAATTTCCCTACCTTTGGGTGGAAACTGCCGAAGCTTCGGTTGATTTCAGGGCTCACGGTTGATGCGCACCGACTCAGCGCGTTGAGAGCTTCGAATCAGTACCCTTCTTTTACTTATGTGTATACCTTTTTCTTGATCTCAAATTTCTCCCATGGGACACGGCCAAGCAGGATCCACACATAGAGTGTGTGCAAGAAGGATGAGGATGGAAGAGAAAAGAAAGAAAATGAAAGAAGAAAAGAAATGAAAGAAAAAGGGGCTCGAGCCGACCCCAACGCCCGACATGAGTTTATGACTTCCCTAGGCTAAACTCCCCATTTTGGACTGAAATTTGTAGGCATAATCTCAATACGATGATTTATTTAAAGGTTATTTCTAAATGAACCTATGCAAATAATTTAATATTTAATTTAATAATATTAAATATTAAATATTCCGCTAAAATTCGAACAACTCAGATTTCCTCCAAACTCTTATCCTAGTGTAAACACCCTATTTCGAGACCAACAGAGTGGTTAGAAAAATATGAGATCAACATTTAGTGTAAAAATACCATTTACACCTCATAAGCATCCAATAGAAAAAATTCAAATTTATGCTGAAAACTGCAGTCCAAAAAAACACGGGTTCTTAAAAACTCCCCACCATAAATATTCTCATCCCAGAGAAGCCTAGTAAAAGGACCAGTAGCCATTCTTCAAACCCAAGCATCTGCACAACCAAGCTCTCTAGATTGTCCAACGACAAGCCATATAGTGTTAACAAATACCTTCGTCATAGAATACATTCAACTACGTCTGATATGGTACTCCCCACGATAGAAATATCCTTATCATCATCTTAAAAGAAAACCCCGAGCTTAGAAGATCACAGAAAAAAATGAAGTTCAACCAGAACAAGGAAAACCACCCTCAAACGGCCAAAGGTGCACTCCCCACCATATGGCTTTCTGTACACCCCTCCGAGAGCACAACCAAAACAGGTTCCATCCTTAACAGGTCTGAACATTAAGAAAAAAAAGGAGCTCTATGTAGGGTATAAGCTCTCTCAGCATACTCAAGACAAATCAAGATAGTGCATGATCATCTCTAATAGGAGTACACTAAGTTTTCACTGAAGCTGTGTCCATCTCCCTCCGAGGCACGCTAACATCCTGCCAAAACCTGACCTGGATTTAAGTAAGGTTCAACCATTTCATGGTAACCCAACATTTCACAAATCCACCTCTATAATATAGGAACCTTGAAACAAAAATTATGAGGTACCAACCAATGAAAAGTCTTAAAACAATGGTCATTGGCTTGTTCCCAGCCACTCACCAGTTTAGATTCAAACGATGACACCCAGAACAACAACATCAAAAACATTGGTCAACCAGGACAGACACCCGAACAATCCTACACGTCGAAGAAAATCATGAAAAACAAGCACCACAAAATGGAATTGGAAAACATGGTCCAACCATTCTCACAAAAGTTTCCCTATAACTGAATAGACATCGACCTACAAGGGTTTGAGTTAAAACCAAGGTTTTCTAGGTCTCCCACTTAGCCCTATAGAAAACACCTCATAATTGGGTCCCAAGGACTAACCACCTAGCCCAAAAGATCCAGAACCTATCAAAAGAAGGTAAAGATCGCAACGAACAATGAGGTTCAAAGCTGAAAAAAACATAGCCTACGATGGCCCTAATCCTCTCCAAACATCCTCGTAAGGAACTGCTCCCTCGAGGTCACAACCAAAGAAAAAGAGAAAATCTGAACTGACACTCATCGGTAATATGTATATGGAAATAACCCAAGGAGGTCCAGTTCACAAGAAAATCCTTGGTATCTATCAGAATCGTACACAGTGATCCAACTAGTTAAACACAAACCTAATAAACAACACCCAATAAAAGTTTAAATAGAAAGGCATCACGTGCCATATCGACCAACTGGGGTCACGACACAACCTGTGCATAAGGACTAAGTCAGCATCCCCACACCAATGCCTCAGTGTAGATCCACATAACCTGCCATTAGAGTAATAAGTATGTGTAAGAAGACCCAAAGGTCTCAGTCATCAGTAAAAGAACACACTAGAAGGCCTTTATGCTGTCAATCCTACATGCCTTGTATGATGCATGAGATGCCTCTTTCCTTTTCCAGCCAAGAGTCAAATCCATACCTAGCATCTTACCAATGGCCAAAATCCAGAGATCCAGAGTAAATAAAACACCACAAAACATGTGCATCAGTCAAGGGGGAAATCATATACAACTGTAACATCGTAAAATCAGAACATCAATCCCAAACCTTGGTAACCGGGAATTCTTACCTGAATAAGTGTTCTCGAAGCAGCAGTCTGATATCCATCACAAGTTCTAACAAATTCCTAATACTTCTGTCTACCATATCCCAAATATTAAATACTAGGGAAAGAAAAATCCTCTGATACCACTTTTTAACATCCCGACCCTGAAGCCACTAAACCAGTCATCTGAGCCTGTTCTCCATAAGGCCTCAAGCGTGCCTCCCCATACGCTAGAGGCTGCCGTCTAGTAGTGAGGGCATAAGGTGTGATAGTGGGGAGACTATTCCCTCATACCCAAGTAAGAAACATCAGAAATAACAAAGTATCATACACATCAGAAAGTAAAAAAGAGTGTGGAAGTGGTAAACAACAGAAATAGAACAAGCTGTAATAGTAAAATGATATAAAAGCCCAAAAAAACTATGCAATAAAAAAAACTGGTCAACCACTAAGCCGAACAAACATATACAAGTACAAAATAAATTTAAAGTAAAACTACAAGGCATAAATACTAACTCTAAGCCAACCCACATACTCGATCTCCAGACAATGTCGAACTGCACCAGCCCGATCAGTAGAACCTCTCGAGCAGCTCCGCTCGGTGATGCAACACTGGGCCTCAGCCCTATCTACCATGAAACTCATGATCAACATGAAAAACTTACATAAGGTCTAAACATACACTTAGGTGAACGTGCAGGGGTGATAAATAATCTCATTAGGGCACCCCAACAAGCTACCTACAACTGTGCTACTAAAAGTGTATGAAACAACAACGTACTCAGCCTAGCTAGAACACAAAAAAGAAGTAAAACAAATGTGAAACCACAGTCGAAATTTGGGTATGTAATCCATATAAACTAGGTAAGTGCCACCATGGATGCCCATATCTATATAAACATACATGTATAGTCCCATACCTATACACATATACATAAATATGAATATTCATTGGTATGTGTATCAAACAACATGAAACCACAACAACAATCGAGACTTAGGTTTGTAATCCCAATTGACACAAAACATGCTTTGGCCAGTGCCAAAATCATATCTTTGAGAAAGCTACATCACCATAGGGGGAAACTGATCCTACACCTGGGTTCAGCCGTACTTGCCTACAATCACCACTATATTTCTATATACTAATGGAAAATCTTGAAAGGAAGCATACCATATACCTATGGTCAAAGATAACTGATCTGGAAGAGTGTAATCATTCCAAACATAGGCTGAGAAGTGTGTAATAGTCCTCGCCACTCATCACCCTCTGGGAAATCTCTCACGGTCTAACCACTTTTTTCAACAAGCCATCAATCAAATACATAAGACCACCTAGGAAGCTCTCATATTATGAAACCCACGAGTATAAAATATCATCATATAAATTATGAATGACCTCTAGGTATCTATCATAGTCAAAACATATTTAGGTATCATGTAGAATAAGACTCTTTGAGGAAGCACTCACCACTGATTCCTCCTATAGTATTTTAACGATAAACTATAGACTCTCTGAGGAAACACTCAATGTCAATTCCCCCTATTGTATTTTAATGATAAATACAGACACTGTGAGGGATAAATCACCACCAATACCTCTATGGTCTCATAAAAAAACTACAGACACTTTGAGGAAGCACTCAATGTTAATCCCCCCTATAGTCTTCTAACTATAACTACAAAAACTCTGAGGGATCACTCATCATCGATCCACCCTCTGGTCTCGTAATGATAACTAAAGACACTCTGAGGGAGAACTCAATGTCAATCCCCCCTATGGTCTCATAATGATAACTACAAACTCGCAGAGGAAGGACTCAACATCAATTCCCCCTATAGTATTTTAACGATAACTATAGATGCTCTGAGGGAGCACTCAACGTCAATCCCCCTCTGGTCTTATTATGATAACTACAAACACTCTGAGGGACCACTCAATGTCAACCCCCCTATGGTCTCATAACGATAACTATAAACACTCCAAGGGAGCACTCAACATCAGACCCCCTATGGTCTCATTACGATAAATACAAAAATTTAGAGGGAGCACTCAACGTCAATCCCCCCTATGGTCTCGTAACGATAACTAAAGACTCTATTAATAGGCCCTCAATGTCAATTACCCCCATAGTCTTTTAACAATAACTATAGATGCTCTGAGGGAGAACTCAACACCTATCCCCCCTATGGTCTCACTACACCAGGTTCCCACAGCCCTGTGTAATGAAATCATGTACCAATGATAATTAGCAGCCAAAGTAAACCTAAAATCACTACTTGGCTATATAGCTACAAAGAATATCACAACATCAAATAGAAAACTCCATCCTAACAACACTAGGCATGGAAATAAATCATCCTAATAGGAATAACTAGATTAAAAGGTCAATACCATGGAAACATGGGAAAACACCTCCATTGCCTGGAAAAATAACCCTATTCACAAATAAGATCCCTAACATAAGAAAACAAGCATAACATGCATCAACATAGTTAGAATCCATAAACACGCAATACCCCGTTCTAGGGTATTGGGAACTTAATCACATAATACTCATCAATAACTAAAGAAAGGCACAAAACACCTAAAAAATTAATCCACTCAAATGAAAATAAGTGTGATATCCTACAAGGGACCTCCTAGTTCAACACACATGTAAAGGCATCCCTTAGGGGATCCTTGTAAGTATTCGATATCACTACCTCATAGGGCAGAAGGGAATATCTCAAAAAAGGAACATGCTCAAAATCATATATCCTAGGAGATAATCTCATCCTGAAAGTCTCAACATGGTTGGTCCAATCACCCAACCTATGATCCACGCCAGGTCTCACTCTCAGGTGACAACTGAACTCAATAACACGAGGAAGAACCTATTAATTTATATATAAACACACAAATAAAATTTTATATGATATATTAAATAAAAAGGATTCCACCATTGCAATCTATGTGAAAAAACGCTCAAAATGGACTAATCACATGCCCAAATCTGACTTCCAGGGCACAAGATATACCAAAAATACTAAGCTGAAGTAGTACATGGCCAAAACACATGTCCAGACACCTGGGGTCTTCTTGTGTAATAGGACACAGCATTTACTTTACTGTAAATGACATGTACATTACTATACATGGAATTTACAATTCACAAAAATTCATCCAATGTGCGTTTTCACCCGAACACATGCCCATGTGCCCCTACACGGTGTGTACTCCTTAAAAACCACTATTCCGTGTCCTTTTTGCACACATCCGGACACATGACCACCACTACACAGTGTGTACCCCAAGTAAAAAATGTGTAATTTGAAAAATATCATCTTCCCCAAAAGGGAAAAACAAACAACATGTTCCCCTAGAACACACACCCTGTATTTTGGGTTTTCCGACGGGAAATCCTTTAAAATTCTTGAAACACCTGTTTTCACCCCTGAAACAACAGATCATACCTCAAGGGGTCACAAATAATCAATATAAGGAATTAAAGATAGAAAAAACATGTTTAAAGGGGATCTATGGAGAAAACCTAAATGACCCTACCTTCGGGCGGAAACCGCTGAAGCTTCGGTTGATTTCAAGGTTCACGGTTGCCGCGTGCCGACTCAGCGTGTTAGGAGTTTCGAATCGGTACTCTTCCTGGCTTATGTCTCTCCATTTTTCTTGATATCCAATTTCTCCCATGGTAAATGGAGAAAAAGGATCCACACATGGAGTGCACACAAGAATGAGGAGGAAGGAAGAGAAAAGAAATAAATGGAAAGAAGAAGAAAAAAATGAAAGAAAAATGGGCCTGAGCCGGCCCCGATGCCCAATATGAGTTTATGACTTCCCAAGGATAGACTACCCATTACGGATGCAAAGGAACAAGACGAATCTTAATATGATGCTTCGTTTAAAAGTTATTACCAAATTAACCTATTAAAAAAATTTAATATTTAATTTAATAATATTAAACATTAAATATTCTTCTAAAATTCGAATAGCTCAGATTTCCTCCAAACTCCTTTCCAAGGGTAAACACCCTATTAAAGGACCAATAGAGTGGTCAGAAAAATTATCTGAGATCAACTGTTAATAGAAAAATACAATTTTACCCCTTACAAGCATCCAACAACAAAAATTCAAATTTATGCTTAAAACTGCACTCTGAAAAAACACGGGTTCTTACAAACTCCCCACCATAAACCTTCTCATCCCCGAGAAGCCTAGTAAAAGGACCAGCATCCATGATTCTAACCCAAGCATCTGCATAACCAAGATCTCTATATTTTCTAAGGACCATCCATACATCGTTAACAACTACCTTCTTCACAAAAGACATTCAACTACGACCGATCTGGTACTCCCCCGCCATAGGAATACCCTTATCATCATATTAAAAGAAAAACTCAAGCTTAGAAGCTCATAAAAAACACCGAAGTTTAACCAAAATGAGGAAAACCACCCTCAAACGTCCAATGGTGCACTCCCCACCATATGCATTTCCTTACACTACTCCGAGACCACAAACAGAACTGGTTCCATCCTTAATAGGGATGAACATTAATAAATAAAAAGGAGATCAATGTAGGGTCAAATATCTCTCAGCATACTCAAGAAGAATCAAGATAGTGGATGATCGTCTCTAATAGGAGTACACTAAGATTCCACTAAAGGCATGTCCAGCTCCCTTTGAGATACGCTAACATCCTGCCAAAACCCGACCAGGATATAATCCCAAGTCAACCATTTCACGGTAACCCGACATTTCACAAAGTCACCTCTATAACATAGGGACATTCCAACACAACTTACGAGGTCCCAACCCACAAAGTATTAAAAAATGGTCATTGGATCATTCCCGTCCACTCACTGGTTTAGATTCAAATGATGCTACCCACAACAGAAACATAAGAAACACTGGTTGACAAGGCCATGCACCTGAATAGTCCTACTTGTCGAAGATAATCATGAAAAAAAGAACCACCCAGAGGCATTGGAAAACCCGGGACAACCATTCTCACATAGGTTTCCCTAGAACAGAATAGAAATAATCCTACAAATGTTCAAGTCAGAACCAAATGTTTCTAGGTCTCCCACCTAGACCTATATAAAACCCCTGAAAACTGGGTCACAAGGTCTAACCACCTAGCCCAAAAGATCCAAAACCTCATAAAATAAGGTAAAGATCAAAATGACCAATGAGGGTCAAAGCTAAAAAAACATGGCCTATGATGGCCCTGATCCTCTCCAAGAATTCTCATAAGGAACGACTCCCTCAAGGTCACAACCAAAGAAAAAGAGAAAAGATGAACTGAAACTCATCAGGAATCTGTATACGACAATACCCTAGGGAGGTCTAGTTAAAAAAAAGCCTTGGTGTATATCGACATTTTACTCAGCGACCCGACTAGTTAACCATAGACCTAAGAAACAACACCCAATAAGGGGTTAAACAGAAAGGCATCACGTGACATATTGACCAACTGGGGTCACAACACCACCTGTGCATGAGGACTAAGTCATCATACTCACACCAACACCTCAATGTAGAAACTCATAACATGCCATCAGAGTAAAAAGTATGTGTAACCAGACCCAAAGGTCTCAGTCGTCAGTAAAAACACACACTAGCATGCCTATATGCTGTGAATCCTACATGACTAGTATAATGCATGAGATTCCTCTTGAGTTTTCCAGCCAAGAGTCAAAATTTATCCCTAGCATCTTACCAATGGCCAAGAGCCATAGATACATAGTAAATAAAATACCACAAAACATGTGCATTGATTAAGAAGAAAATCATATATATATGTAACATCGAAAAATCAGAATAGGAACCCCAAACCCTGGAAACTAGGACTTCTTACCAGAACAAGTGTTCTCTACACACCAATCAGATATCCATCACAGGTTCTAACACATTCCTTATACTACTGTCTACCATATCCCAAATAGTAAAGACCAGGAAAAAAACTCCTCTGATACCACTTTGTAACATCCTAAAATGTAAGCCACTAAACCGGTGCTCTGAGTTGGTTCGCCACAAGGCCTCAAGCGTGCCTCCCCATACGCCAGATACCGCCGACTAGAAGCGAGGGCCTAGGGTGTGATAGGGGGAAGACTATTCCCTCATACCAGAGTAAGAAACAACAGAAATAACTAAGTATCATACACAATAGAAATTAAATAGAGTGAGGAAGTTGTAAACAACTGAAATAGAATATGTTTTAATAGTAAAATAATGTAAAATACCGAAAATATTTGAAATAAAAAACAACACTATTCACCCACTAGGCTGACCATACAGATACATGTTTAAAATAAATTGAAAGTAAAATTATAGGGCTCAAATAATAACTCTGATCCAACCCACGTACCTGATCTCCATATAATATTGAACTGCACCAGCCCGATCAGTAGAACATCACGAGAAGCTTTGCTCGATCATGCAACACTGGGCCTCAGCCCTATCCACCATGAAACTCGTGCTCAACCTGAAAATCAGACATAAAGTCTACACATACACCGAGGTGCATGTGCTGGGGAGAGAAATAATCTCAGTAGGGAACCCCAACAAACAACCTACAACTGTTCTACTAAAAGTGTATAAAAAAAAACGCACTCAGCCTAGTTGGAACACAACAAAAGAAGTAAACCAAACGTCAAACCACAGTCGAACTCAGGGTCTATAATACCTTTCAACTGGTTAAGTGCCACCATGGATGTCCATATCTATATAAAAATACATGTATAGTCCCATACCTATATACATATACATAAATATGAATATTCATTGGCATGTATATCAAAAAACATGAAACCACAACAGAAGTTGAGCCTTGGGTCGGTAATCCCGATCAACATGAAACCTTTTTTGGCTATAACCAGAATCATATCACTGATCAAGCTATGTCACCATAGGGGGAAAAAGATCCTACACCTAGGTTCACTCGTAGTCACCTACAATCACCACTAGATTTCCATATACCAATGGTAAATCCAGTAAGGAAGGATTCCGTATTCTTACGGTCAAACCTAACTGATACGGAAGAGTGTAATCATTCAAAACATAGGCCGAGAAGAGCATAATAGTTCCTTCCACTCATTAACATCTGGGAAAGCTCTCTTGGTATGACCCCTTCATTCAACAAGCCATCAATCAAATACACACGAACACCTAGGTAGCTCTCACGGTTTGAGCCCCACAAGTATAACATAGCATCATATAAATTATGAACGACCTCCGAGTACATATCACAGTCACAAACCCCTTTGGTATCATTCAAAAAAAGACTATGAGGAAGCACTCACTATTAATTCCCCCTATAGTCTTCTAACGATAAACTACAGACTCTTTGAGGAAGCACTCAATGTCAATTCCCATTATAGTCTTTTAACGAAAACTACATACACTCTGAGGGAGTACTCAACATGAATCCCCCCTATGGTCTCGTAAAGATAACTACATACACTCTGAGGGAGTCCTCATTTTCAATTTCCCCTATGGGCTCGTAATGATAACTACGGACACTCAGAGGGAGCACTCAACGCCAATCCCCCCTATGGTCTCGTAATGATAACCACAAACACTCTGAGGGAGCACTGAACATCAATCCCCCCTATGGTCTCATAATGATAACTATAAACTATATTAGGAATAAATCAACACCAATTCAACCTTTAGCCTTTTAATGATAATTATAGATGCCCTGAGGGAGCACTCAACATCAATCCCCCCTATGGTCTCGTAACAATAACTATAGACACTCTGTGGGAGCACTCAACGTCAATCCCCCCTATGGTCTCGTAATGATAACTACAAACACTCTGAGGGAGCCCTCAACATCAATACCCCTTATGGTCTCATAATGATAACTACATACACTCTGAGGGAGCACTCAACATCAATCCTCCCTATGGTCTCGTAACGATAACTATAGACTCTTTGTGGAAGAACTCAACATCAATTCCCCCTATAATCTTTTAAAGATAACTATAGATGCTCCGAGGGAGAACTCAATGTCAACCCCCCCTATGGTCTCACTACACCAGGTTATCATAGACCTGTGTAAAGAAATCGTGTGCAAACAATAATCAGCATCCAAATTAAACCTAAAAGTAGTACTTGGATAAACAACTACAAAGAATATCACAACATCAGATAGAACACTCCATCCTAACAACTCTAGTCATGGAAAACAAGAAACGTAATAGAAAAAACTAGATAAAAAGTTCAATACCAAAGAAACATGGGCAAACACCTCCATTACATGGAAAAATTACCCTATTCACAAACATGATCCCTAACTCAAGAAAACAATCACAACAGGTATCAAATTAGTTAGAATCCCTTAACTTGAATACCCTATTCTAGGGTATTAGGAACTTTAGCAAATAATACTCAACACTAACTACAGAAAGTCACAAACCACCAACAATATGAATCCACTAAAAGGAAAACAAGAGAGAGATCCTATAAGGGAATCCCTAGGTCAACACAAAAGTAAAGGAATCCCTCAGGGGATCCTTGGAAGTATCTGTTCTCACGACCTCATAGACTAGAAGGGAATATATCACAAGAGGAACATGCTCAAAATCATATGTCACATGAGATAATATCATCTCAAAAGTCTCAACTATGTTGGTTCGAACTCCCAATATATCATCCATGCCAAGTCACACTCTCTGGTGACAATTAAACTCAATAACTGGAGGAAGAACCTCTCAATTTAGATATAATCCCCCAAAACACCATTTATATGACGTCTAAATGTGATAAGGATTCCACCATTGCAATATACATGTACAAACTCTCATAATGGACTACTCACATTCCCAAATATGACTTCCACGACACAAGATATCCCAAAACTACTAAGCTGAAGTAGTACATGGCCAGAACACATGGCCATACACTTGGGGTCTGCCTATGTAATAGTACACCACATGTACTTTACTGTACATGGAGTGTACTATTTAAAAAAGTCACCCCATGTTAATTTTAACCCAAAAAAATGCCCATGTGCCACTACACGATGTGTACTTATTGTACACGACGTGTACTCCTTAAAAACCACTATTCTCTGTGTTCTTTGCACACGACCAGACAAACGACCACCACAACATGGAATGTACACCAATTAAATAGCATGTACATTTGAAAAATTCGTCTTCCCCGAATGAGAAGAACACATGACATGTTCCCCTAGAACACATGCTGTGTATTCTGGGTTTTTCGACAGGAAATCGCTCAAAACGCCCAAAACACCCGTTTTCACCCCCAAAACAACAGATCCGGCCTCTAGGGGCCATAAGTAAGAAATATAAAGCTTTAAAGACAGAAAAAACATGGTTAAAGGGGATATATTGTGAAAACATAAATAGACCTACCTTTAGATGGAAACCACCAAAGATTTGGTTGATTTTAAGGCTCACGGTTGCCGCGTGCTGACTCAGCGCGTCGAGAGCTTCGAATCAGTACCCTTCTTGCATTATGTCTCTCCCTTTTTCTTAATCTCAAATTTCTCCAATGGTACACACCAAAGGAGGATCCAAAAATGGATCATGTGCAAGAAGGTTGAGGAAGTAAGAGAAAATAAATAAAAGGAAGGAAGAAAATAAAAGAAAGAAAAAGGGGCCCACGTTGGCCCTGACACCCGACATGACTTTATGCCTTCCCTAGGATAAAATCCCCATTTAAAACTCAATGGAATAGGAATAATATCAATATGATATACATTTAAAAGTTTTCTCCAAACGAACCTATGTGAATAATTTAATATTTATTTTAATAATATTAAATATTAAATAATCTGCTAAAATTCAAACAGCTCAGATTTCCTCCAAACTCTTATCCTAGGGTAAACACCCTATTCTGGGACCAACGGAGTGGTCAGAAAAATTATCTGAGATCAACTATTATGGTAAAATGACCATTTTATCCCTCACAAGCATCCAATAACAAAAATTAATTTTTTTTCTCAAAACTGCATTATGAAAAAACATAGGTTTTTACAATCACCTTGAAAGAAAAAACAATGTCGCTGATGCATTAAGTAAAAAAGACCCTATTTTTCTAGAAATGATGAGTATTCAAGGAGATCCCTTGATCAAAGACCTAGTAAATCTGGACATGGGAATTGTAAGGTAAGGGAAACCATCAAACCTATCCCAAATGATTTCTCAACCATCATTACTAGATAATATCAATAAATCTCATAAATAAGATCATTTGTCTTAGAAGAAGTTTGAGGCTGTGAAAGATGGGAAGTTTCCTGAGTTCAATATTGATCAATAAGGTTTACTAAAATTTCATACAAGGCCATGTGTTCCATCTATTCATAAAATAAATAAGGAGTTTATGGATAAAGCTCACAACTCTGCATTCTCTATACATCCTGGAAGCATGAAAATGTATAGGGAACTTCATGATCATCATTGGTGGGACACCATGAAAAGGGAGATTTCATACTACACTACATGGTGCCTGGTGTGTCAGCAAGTGAAAGCAGAGATACAACTTCCTAATGGGGTTTTACAACCACTACTCATACCACCATGGAAGTGGGACAATATCACTATGGAATTTGCCACTAGTCTCCAAAAAACATCCAAAGGAAATAATGAGATATGGGTTAGAGTGGACCTTCTCACCAAGACTTCCCATTTTATCTCTATCCGGGAAGATTTATCTCTTGATCAACTTTCCATGATTTACATGAGGGATGTGGTAATGATGCATGGGGTACTACTCTCCATAGTATCTTATCATGACCCAAGTTTTACATCAAAATTCCGGATAAGTCTTCAACATTCTATGGGTACTGAATTGAATTCTAGTATAGACTATCATACCCAAATATATGAACAATCTGAAATGACTATTTAGAAAATCGGGGATACACTGATAACATGCTCAATGAAATTTAAAGGTGGATGGGAATTCCATCTCCCATTAGTTGAGTTCTCTTACAACAGCGGCTTCCATTTGAGCATTCAAATGGAACCCTATGAAGCTCTATATGTAAAGTGATGTAGAACTCCTACTTGTTTGGGATGAAGCTAGCGAGAGAAAGATTTTTTGGAATAATATTGTGTAAGAGATGATAGAAAAGGTTCATTCCATCCAACAACACATAAAGGTTTCTTAGAGTCAAATAAGAATAATTCTAGAAACCATCGAAGGGACATAGAGTTTGAGGTTGGTGAAAAATTCTTCCTTTGAATTTCAGCTTAGAAGAGATTCATGATGTTTGGGAAGAAAGGGAAGCTCAGCCCTAGGTACATTGGCCCCTATGAAATCCTTGATCAAGTAGGAGTAGTGGCCTATAATATTTCACTTCCTCTAAATCTTGAACAAGTTCATGATGTTGACCATTTATCTCTCTTGATGAAGTATATACCCGACCCTTCACATGTACTGAATCTAGAGGTGGTACAACTAGAAAATGACCTCTATTATGAGGATCAGCAGGTGGAGATATTAGATCATAGTGATAAGGTTATACGTAACAGGAATACCCACCTTGTTAAAGTGTTATGGAGGAACCAGAAATATGAAGAAGTCATGTGGGAATCAAAGGAGACTATGTGGGATAAGTACCTACATCTTTTCTCTTCTGAGGGTACGAGTTGAAATTTCAGGGAAGAAATTTATTAAGGGAGGAAGAATGTAATGACCCAAACTTTTGAATAATATTTTGTTTCCTAAAAATGTATGTCTTACTATTTCATAATCAATAAAAATATATAAGTATAAATGAAATGTGACCGTCGAGTTTTGATCATTATATAATTTTTGGTTAATATAACCATTGGAAAAAATAATAATTTTTAACATTATAATTATTTATTATAAATACAAATGATAATAGATAATTAATGCATAAAGAAGAGTAATTGGCCTCATCCATTTGACACGGGCCATACGAAGCCCATTTTTCCAAAGCTTGGGAAATATGTATCATCACTGGTATTTTATCTAGACTAAGCCCAAGATGAGATTGAACATGTTAAGCTTGAACAAAATCGCCTTTGTGAGAAGTTCAAGTTGATATAAATCACCACTCGAGAAATGTTTTCTGAGCCTCTAAAAGATTCAATCACCATTGCACCCCCTACTCTCAGGTTCTATGGGGGTGTAATAAGGGATTATATAATGAGCCCTTAGTTACTTTGTGTAATCCATTTGTATAAATAAAATTATTATTATTGTAAAATTAACATCATTTTTTGAATTTCAAATGTCAAAGTTAATCTAGTATGAATTTTTAATATTTTTCTATGAAGATTCATATTATTGTTGAATATTGAAAAAAATAGTATTTGAAAATAATTTTTATACTTTAAATAATTGATACAGTGAAATGATTTTTGAAAAAAAGGACATACACATTTGTGATCAATAATAAATTTAGAGTCTGATAAGATAAACTTAATTGTTGGTGAACAGTTACTTATGAATAGTAATACTACCCTTATGAAGAGTAATACGACCAACGGAATAGTGACCTCACTTAAGTAAGTATAAATATAATTTAGGCATCTTGAAGGGTAATGTGATATAATAGTATAAGTAAATAACTTTTTTAGAAATTAGTAGTTAAGTATTAGTATTTTTTTGAGTAAATATTGATTTTACATAAAAATAAAATTTATAAAATTTATAAAATTATTTTCATACAATGGAGTTCATTTCTTAATTTAGAACTTCGATATTAGGTTAGGGTGAATTTATGATATTTTTATAAAATGTTTTGTTTTTCGATGAGTAGTAAAAATACAATTATGAGTTTTCGGTGTGTTTTAGGACTTCATAATGATGTAATATGTAATTTAAAATAGTGGGTGACTCATGTGGATTAAAATATGATACTAGGTGTCACAAATGGCCAAAACCATGAGAAAATACCATGGGAAATCCCATGGTTTTGAAAATACCACCGATGAGGTGTCTCGAAAAATTAATAAACAACTGCCTCTCTTTTACTATAAATACCAAGCCATTACATCATTTAATTTCATTTCAAAAATCACCCCTCTTGAATATCGGATTGTATTAACTTCCAAGGAGTCATAAAAAGGTGTTTCAAGCCATAAAATTTCCAATCTTAGAGTTTTATAAGTTACTCTTCAAGGTAAAGAAGATGTCAACTTTTCTTTTATTGTAATTTTCTCTTTTTATGTTTTATGTCATTAAAATTTCCATAAAATGTTATTATTTCAATTTTATTCTATCCCTATAATGTATTATGAGTCTTTTATGAAAGGATTATCCTCTTACCCTCACTTTTTAATGTTTTATAAAACCATGTTTCATAGTTGTTATGCTGAATAATTTTCATCTCAAAATTTCTCTCTTTTCCCAAGAAATTATTTTATTTTATTTATGTAAATACCCAAAAATCTTTCATTTATAGGGGTATTCCTAATTACATGAAAATTATTTACTTTATTATTGAATTTAAATACATAAAACCCTCATTCCCTTTTTGTGGGTTATAAATGACAAAATGATCATGTTTTTAAGCACTTTTTAAAATGCCGTGATTTTGATATAAAACCAGTTTCTTATATTCTCTATGGGTTATTTATGAAATGATTGATTATGATTTATGTGGATCACATGAAAATAAATAAATATTAAGGGTTCTCCCTTATATCTCTCCAATTCATTGGTTAGAGAAAGTAATCTCTAGAGATGACAAGTTTTACAATACCTTGGTGAATAACCTTGGTAATATTTATGACACCTTGGGGATAGACCTTGGTGATATGATTATGAATGCCTATATTAAATGTTTTAGAAAAAATTTCAAGTTATGTTTCATGTTATTATTATCATGACATGTCTTTTTCTCATTCATTTATTATATTTCCTCAAGTTCTTATTATATTCTCTCAAGCTCACATGTAAACTGTTTTCTATATTTTCCCTTACTGGGACTTATGCTCATGCTTTCCTTTGATGTATTTACCAAGTTATGAGATTTATTAATTGAACTTAGGATGAAAATTTAAATAATAATTTAAATTTTATTAATATAATGTTATATTTTTACATGTATTATGTACCTTATTTCCAAGATAATAGAATTTAAAGATCCTCTGTTTGTAAAATGTAATGAAAATTTATGTAATAAAAAGGTTGGATTCTATACCTATGTTTACAATTTTTATAAATCAATTATTATTTATTGATGAAATATACTTAGTATGATGATAAGTGTTTTTAATAATGTTCCAAAATATTAATTCCCAAATTAACTAAACCATTATTTGATATCAACTACAACGACCTTTCTTTTTCTTACATTACTATTACATCATTTCATATATAAATAATATAATAGTGTTTGAAAACAAGGATAAAAAGGTTTAATATATTGGGTAAATTAGTAACAAACATAAAATTTACATAATGAAACATAAAAGTTATTTAGTTCCTTCTTCTCTAGCTTCTTTGTGTCCTTCATGTACTCCTTAGTATAAGTATTCACTCGAGGATATACATCAAAGAATGGTGTGAGCTAAAAACCCAGTAATAGGATAGTTAAGAACATGAATCCATATAACATGGGTGATCATAATCATCATTATCATAACATAATTATGGTATAATTATCATAATCATTAGAGGAAGCATTAGATAAATTCATGGAATGCGACAATGCATAGAAATGAAACATCATGTCTTTGTGGTCAAATGCCACACATAGTTGTGAACAAAGCTAGCATCATGTTCATGAATAAAATATGTGAATAAACATAAAATCATCATTGTGAATAAATCTATAATCATGTTCATTCATATTAGAATATATGGTAATTTTTCTCCAATTAAATTGAAATATAACATTGTTTTTCTAGTTTTTACCCCCGATATACATTTTTAAATACTTTGGTATTTTTAAAAACTTATTACCGAGTCATTCCAAACACATCGCATGTCGGATTGATGTGTTGTCTATACCTATAAATCAAAAACAACTCAACAGTGGGTTTCCTATGATTTCATGTCAATATGAGGTCTTTTTCTATGGTTTTGACTATTACATGAGTGTTTTAGTGTTTTAAAACACTAAACATTCATTTACAGGCATCCTGGGAAAACAGTAACTCAGAATGACGTGATTTCAGTTCCTATAATTCAAAAATAAATATATGGTAATTTTCATTTGATTTCATGACCATTCGACATTATTTTACTATTTTTGACCCACCATCACATGTTTTTAAAAGCTTGACTACCTTTAAAAACCATTTATCGAGTCATTCTGACCACACCGAACATTAGATAAATATGTTTTCTATGTGTAAATGTCAAAAATAATTCAATAGTGGTTTTACCTTAAATTCATGTCAATATGTGGTCATTTTCTATGGTTTTGACCATTAAACACATGTTTTAGTGTTTTAAAACACTAAAAATGCATTTAAGGGAATCCTAGGAAAAACATAACTAAAAATGATGTGCCTTCAGTTTCTACATTTCAAAAATCAATCTATGATCATTTTCCTATAATGGAAATCTGATGTTGCTTGTCTTGTTTTGAACCCCCAACACACGTTTTTAAAGTGTTTGGAAGCTTTAAAAACTTTTTACCAAGTCATTCCAACCACACCACAGCCATATTGATGTTTTTTCTACGAGTTCATGTAAAAAATAACCCAATAGCGGTTTTACCATGATTTACCATCAATATGAGGTTGTTTGATATGGTTTTGACTATTACATGTATGTTTTAGTGTTTTAAAACACTAAAAACGTGTTTACAGAAATATCAAGAAAACCGCAACTCAAAATGAAGTTATGTTAGTTCTTATATTACAAAAATCAATTTATGGTCATTTTACACTGATTTTAGGGTAACATGACTTTGTTTTTCTAGTTTTGACCATTCGACACACATTTTTAAAGGATTTGGTACCTTTAAAACTGTCTACTGAGTCAGTCTGATCATACCAAACATTATATTGATGTTTTTTATATTAATTCACATAAAAAATAACCCAATGGTGGTTTTCCCATGATTTCATGTCAATCTGAAGTCATTTTTGATGATTTTTACTCTTACACACATGCTTTAGTGTTTTAAAACACTAAACATTCATTCATGGAAATACTAGTAAAATCATAACTTAAAATGACATGATTTCAATTCCTATATTTCCAAAATTAATCTATTAATTTTTTCCTATTATTTCATGACCATCTGACATCTTTTTCCTGGTTTTCAGCCCCCCCCCCCCCCCCCCCCCCCCCCCCCCCCGACGCATGTTTTTAAAGGCTTTGGTACCTTCAAAACTGTTTACCAAGTTATTCCGACCAGACCGCATGTCAAGTTGATGTGTTGTAAATTTTTACACTTCAAAAATAACTCAATTGTTGTTATGCAGTGATTTCACATCAATATGAGGCCATTTCTTATGGTTTTTGACCATTATATGCACATTTTAGTGTTTTAAAACACTAAAAATGTGTTTTTGGGAATCCTTGGAAAATAGTAACATGGAATGACATATTGTTGGTTCCTATATTTAAAAAATAAATCTAGATTAGTTTTCAAATTATTTTATGAAAATAAAACGTATTTTTTCTAGTTTTTACCCCTTGATATAAGTTTTTAAAGGCTTTGGTACGTTTAAAAACTGTTTACCGAGTCATTCTAACCACACCGCGCATCAGATTGATGTGTTGTCTTTGTATACATGTAAAAAATAACTCAACGGTTTTTTACCATGATATCATGTCAATATGAGGTCATCTCATTTGGTTTTGGTTATTACACACGCATTTTAGTGTTTTAAAACACTAAAAATGAATTTATGAGAATCCCAAAAAAACTGTAACTTAGAATTTTTTTACTTCAATTCCTATATTTCAAAAATCAATATACATTCATTTTCCTTTGATTTATTAGAAATCTGAAATCATTTTACTAGTTTTTACCCCCATAAAAAAATATATTTATAAAGACTTTGGTAACTTTAAAAACTATTTACTAAGTGAACACCTAGCAATAGAGTTCAGATTGTTTTCAAAATTTAGGATAATGATCCATAATTCATTTTTGATGGGTAGGAATCAACCCCACCTCATTCCATCATATCATGTAGTTAGTAATAATCAAAGTGTGTGTCTTCAATATAAAAGTGTCATTTTAGTTTTATTTATGGAATTTTTATGTGTTCTTTTCAAATGTGTGAATGATCTATAGAATTTAGAATTTACCTCAGTAGGATGAGCTATATGGCTAACAATTCTCTTAGAGATCATGTCAGGAATCCACTGAAATATAGAAACTAAATCATTTTACATCATCAATGTCATTTATTTTTTGTTTTCCTATAAGAGTATTATAGAGGCCCTAGTCTTTTAAAAATATCATTACATGATTTTAAGTATAATTAAACATCAAATTACAATCCAAGGATTGTAAATTCTAGTGTATTGGAAGACTAGGAAAATAAAACTGAAAATAGGAGAGTAAATAAAAAATTTCTTTATTTATCATCAATTATGAGCTCCTAACTTCCTTTGATCCCTTACATCTACATAAGATAACCTTGGGATAACATGAACAATGGGATAAGATAAAAATCCGCGTAAGGGAATAAATATTATAATAAAGCTTAACACGTGGGTTAGAAGACATAAAATAACGATATAAAAAGGAATGGAAAATTATTAAACATAAAGAATCATAAAATGGGATCATATAATCATGTATTAATAGTAATTTGGCAGAAAAATAAAACAAGACTTTAGCACGAGTCAAGACATGTTGCACATAGGGGAGCATGAGTAAAGGCTTGTTTCACATAGAAGAGCATGATTCAAGGCTAACCACCAAGATCGTTGCACATAACGTCTCATGAGACTAAACCTTACCCTATTTATTGGAGTGATATTTATGAACACCCATAATAACATGTTCATGAAAATTTTTTCCACATAAATAATCATACATAAGTAATCAAACATAAAAATAAGGGTTACCCATAGAAAGAATTGGGTATCATAATTTTGTCAAAAGGAATATCAAAATGGGATATCATAGTGGTTTCCATGAAAGGATAGATTTAAATCATACGTGGACATTAATAAGTGAATATAGACATATATCCTGATAATTCATGTCAAACTGAAGTAAAAAAGAGTGTTTAAGAATCTTTAGAAATAAAACATTTTAGTACTATTTAAGGGAAAACATTCAAGATTATTTAAAATGAAAAATAAATAATTGTTTGTATAAAACCATAATTTAAAGAAGATATTTTTTCATGATAATATTATTGGTTTTAGAAAAATAATGGTCTATTAAAATATATTATGAAGAACACTTGAAAACAGGTAAAAATTCGGGAAGTTTCCTTGAATTGAGTTTTCTTATCGAGAAGAGTTGAGTAGGGAACCTATTTAAAACATATATATCCCAAAAAAATAAGGATTTATGGATCTTAATACATGAATTTGGAACATACAAACAATATTTTGAATATGTACATAAAAATATGAGATAATTAAATTTGGGAAAAAGAGGGAAAGAGTAACCCGAAGGAATAAAGGAGGTTTGGGTAGAATCCCTTACCTTATGTCCGAAATGATTCTGCACTTGATATTAATGTCCTAAATAATAAAATTAAATAAATTATTTAATTAAATAATAACCTTTATAAATTTATTTGATTTAGTATAATTTTTGTATGTTCATTCATGTCCCTTTTTATGGGTTATGAGATTCAATTTCATCTTTCGGGAGCGTTAGTTTCCTTGGGTTTAATGATCGGTTTACTTGTATATGTGTATGGAAAATGATATATAATGAAGATATTTTCCAAGAACTAAACTTATATGTTTTTAATGATCTTATAGAATATTAAAATACCTTTTCTTTCTATAAGTGGGTATGATTCATTAGATAAATAGTTAATAATAATTGATTGGGTTTATTTCTGGTAGTTTTCGATCACAACAAACTCATTTTGTTTTATAAATTAATATAATTTGTAAAAAATGATTCCATCAAATTAAATAAGATATAATAAATATATTATAATATGTTTCCATCATAAAAATTGTTTCATGACCAACCATGAATATGTTAATGTAAATTGAAAACTTTGTTGTCCTTGAATGTGATAAATTAACACGTCACGAACGCCATTTTCATTTTTAGTATAAATGGAGGGGGAAAGAGAGATGATGATGAATTATTCGAATAGAATAACAAAATTCCAGTATATGTAAGGTAATATAGTTATTATAACATTTTTATGAGGGGAGGTGAGGATAGAAAAATAATATAAAGGAACTTAAAAAGAAAATGAAAGAAAACGAAAGAGGGTTTTACCTCTTGATTCCTTCTTGTTGAGAACCTCCTTAGGGGATTGGTTTTGGTCTTTTTTAGAAAGAAATATCCTGGTCATGGGAAAGTTTCTTGGGAGGAGATTTGATCAGAATTTGGTCAATTATAAAGGCTTTAGAGGTGTGTGGAGAAGAGGTGGTGAAGGGTAGTATTTATAGTGGAGGAGGAGGGTGTTTTTTGAATATTTTAATAATTATTTTATTATTTTACTTAAGAAACTATATAGTGTTGATTATTGATACTAAATAAAGTAACTTGAGAATTTCAGTTCAATATAACATTCTTAAATCAGCACTACATCACCTATGATTCCATAATTCAAGTATTTAGCATTTATTGCAAATTATCATATTTTACTATTCACCAAAAATTAAAGTGTTTCAAAAAAATACAAAAAAATTACCCTAACCATTTCTTTACATATAGAATTAAAAAATGAACTATATTTTATTAAAATAATTTTCTAAATATGAGAAATTTAATTTTTAATTAAAATCGTCATGTATTTGGAAAATAAAAATTTTAAAAATTAAAACTACTTATCTAACCCTTTGAAAAAATTAATCACGGTCTCATAAAATTGTATCACAATCAGAGGACATAAAAATATTAATTTATGAATATATTTTATGAAAGTACATTTTATTTTAAAATATTAAATTAATACAAAATGTAATTAAATATTTATGACCTATAAAATTACCAACACTTAATTAATAATTTTTAAAACTTTTATTTAATTATACTATGATATAATTATATCATATTACAATTTATAAGATCAATAAATTTTATTTATACTTTCATAGGTGAGGATACTATTCCATTGTTTGGTTTACTATTCATAAGGGCCACATTACTATTCCAAAGGTCAAGTTACTATTTCATCACTATATGATCCTTAACTTCTTGAAATACTTATTATTTAATTCATTACTCATTTATACAGTTTATATTTTATTCTTTATATGATTTATTGTGATTTTACTATATAAAATAATTATAAGAAGAAAATTTTCATTGATAAAACTTCAGATTGTTACATTATTCCCCCCTTATAAAATTCTTCCCTAAAATTTTGTTTGACACACTAAGGTGAAAATAGGCGTGGGAACTTCTCTTTCATCAGTTGATTTGGTTCTCATGTTGACTCTTCGTACTTACGGTTCCACCATAATAATTTGACCAGGTGAGTAGCCTTTTGCATAGAACTTTATCTCTATGATCCAAGATCTTTACTGGCCAATCCTCATATGAAATATCATTCTCCAATTGTACCACCTCGGAATTCAGTACATGTGAAGGATCTAGTATGTACTTCTTTAACAGGGATACGTGGAATTCATCATGTACTTGAGACATGGTTGATGGAAGTTCTAGTCGGTAGGCCACATCTCTAACACGATCAAGGATCTCAAAGGGGCCGATGTACCTAGGACTTAGCTTCCATTTCTTCCCAAATATCATGATCCTCTTCCATGGAGATATGAATAGGAATACCATGTCTCTGACCTTAAACATGAGGTCTCGTCGATGATTATCTGCATAGCTCTTCTGTTGAATTTTGGATGAATTTATGTGATGATGAATGGTTTTCACCTTTTCCACCATATCTTCAACCATTTCATGTCCTAGAAACTTATTTTCATTAACTTCATCCTAACATGATGGTGTTCTTCACCTTTTCCCATAAAGTGTGTCATATGAAACCATTTGGATACTCGAGTGTAAACTATTGTTGTAGGAGAATTTGACCAGTGGAAAATGTTGGTACCATCCTCCTTTTAAGTCCATAAAAAATGCAATGAACATGTATTATAGTGTATGAATAGTCCACTTATATTGAACAATATTTTGAGAATGATAGGACATACTGAAGTTCAACTCAATTCTTAGAGTATGTTGGAATCTTTTCCAGAACATAGTGGTGAATCTAGGATCTCTGTCAGATACAATAGGTAGTGGTAATCCATACAGCCTTACCACTTCTTTGATGTATATCCATGAAATTTGATCCAGTGAGAAGTCCTCTGGAATTATGATAAAGTGATCTGTCTTTATAAGATGGTCCACAATAACCCATAGAGCAGTGTTTTCTATGTATGTCGTTCAAAGTCCAGTAAAAAAGTACATTGTGATGTTTTCACATTTCTATGTTGGTATGGGTAATGGTTGCATTGTCCATTAATACTTTTTTCCTTTCATCTTTTACTTGTTGACATACCAGGCACATTGATGTATATTCAGTGATATCCTTTTTCATATTGTCCCAAAAAAAATTCTCTTAGAGATCTTGATATATCTTTGTACTCCCTGGGTGAATAAAGAAGGTTGAGATATGTGCTTCATTCATAATATATTTATTTATATCTCGATTAGATGGTACACATAGTCATGAACCAATTCATATGAATCCATCCTCATCATTCTTGAACTTGGAGGATTTTCTATTTTAGATATCTTCCAACCTTTTCTGAATTTCCACATCATTTCATTGAGCATCCTTTATCTTCTTTATAAGGGATGGTTCAGAAATACTTTTAGAAAGGATTGATGATGTTCCTTAATGGTTCCCATGTCTGTCCTTTATAGGTTTAATAATATTGGATCCTTGTCAATTCTCATCATTGATAAAGGTTCAAGATCCTTTCAACTTAGAGCATCTACTACCTTATTTTCTTTACCAGGATGGTAGTGGATTGAGTAGTTATAATCTTTGATGAGCTCCAACCATCTTCACTGGTGTATATTAATATTATTATGTGTGAATATATATGTGAGACTCTTGTGATCAGTATATATCTCACACTTCTCCCCATAGAGATAATGCCACCAGATTTTCAATGTGAATATCACATCCACCAACTCCAGATCATGTGTGGGATAATTTTTCTCATATATTTTTAAATACCTTGAGGAATATGCTATCACTTTATCATTTTAAATTATTACACAACCTAAGACTTTCTTTTAAGCATTGTTGTACACCACCAATAGTTATCCACTTGTCAGGAGTGTGAGTACTGGCATAGTGATAAGCCTCTTTTCTGAGCTAATTAAATAATTCCTCACATTATTGAGTCCAAAAAAACTTTACTCCCTTCTATTTCATCTTGATTATTGGGTTTTATAATAGTTATAATTTCATCAAAAATTGTCAATAATACCAATCTAGACCAAGAAAGCTGCAGATATCTGTTACAAATGTTGTTATAGGCCATCATTCAATTTCTTTTATCTTGAAAGGGTCTATATATATCCCTTGGTTGGTGATAACATTCCCCAAGAATTATACTTTATTCATCCATAACTAACATTTACTATATTTTCATACAATTTCTCACTTATAAAAGTCTTCATAACAGTATTCAAATGCTCCTCATGTTCTTCCTTTCTCTTGGAGTATATTGGAATATCATTGATAAAGACTCCCATAAATTTTTTAAGTTTATCTCTAAAGACTCTAATAATTAAATCCATGAAAATTTATGGATCACTCGTGAGTTCAAAGGGAATAATTATGAACTCATAGTGTCTATACCTCATTCAAAAGGTTATCTTAGTAATATCATCATACATTTCCTTTAATTGTTGATATCAATAATGAAGGTTAACCTTAGAGAAATAACTTTCCCCATGTATCTGATCGAACAAGTCATATATATGTGACAGGGGATACTTGTTATTTATCGTGATTTTATTGTGCTCATAGTAATAATTGAATAGGTGCATTGATCCATCTTTATTCTTGACAAAGAGGATTGGAACACCCCATGGTGAAGCACTTGGGTGTATAAAACCCTTATCTAGATTCTCTTGTAACTACTTCTTCATTTATTTTAACTCAACAATGGCTATTCTATAAGGTTTCTTTGATATAGGTAGAGATCCAAGAATCAGTTCAATTGGGAACTAAACCTCCTGGTCAATTGGAAGACCAAGAAATTCTTCAAGGAATTCAACAGTGTAATCCATCACGATGGTCAATTCTTATAGAATGATCATATTATTTGAATCAATCATATTATTGAGATATGATTACTCATACGGAAGTAATATCTACACTTGAGATGATGATTCTGAAAGAGATTTATCTTCCTCCTTACACTTGTAATGAATTGTAGGATGCTTCATGATGTGAAAAGTGATATAAGTTTGCTGGTAGTTGATGTTATTTTTGTATAAATATATCCAATCTATTACCAAAATAGCATCAAACTATACCAAAGTATGTACAACAATATTTTCTAGGAGGTTTAGTCCAAAAAAATTAATCATGGAGGATTTATGTACTTAGGATGAAATAATTTTCCCATTAGATGTTCTCACAGATAAATCAACCTCTAAATGTTGTGGTAATGTTTGAATAGTTATGAAAGAATGCGTAGAACCAAAATAAATAGTACGTTCACTGTTCCTGAATGAATAACTAGCGTACTTGTCACCTCATTGTTTTCTGGATCCACATCATTAGTAATGATGGCATAATCCCTTCATTATTTCCTTGGAGGTTGTTTTTTATTACCTTTAAAACCATGGGCTTAGGGAATTGGTTTACAAAATTAACATGTTTCTTATAGTTGAAACATTGCACTATAGGATGAGTGTTGATCTATAACATCCTTTATTCTTCCATAGTAGCGGAATTCTTCATACCCCTTCAGCTGTTCTTATCCAGATTCCCAATTCTTCCACATTTAAATCATTTCATGGTTCCCTTTAGATAGTTCCTAGGATGCTTCTTCCCACAATTTTGACACATGGTATATTCAGTCTTCTTTCCATCATGGGATTTATTTTATGATCCAACCATATTAGACTTCATTTTCTACTTTTTTTCACAGATCCCATGAGACCATTAAGAATTTATGATCTCCATTTCAACCTTTAGGGCACAACATAGAATATCCTCATAACTATCAAAGTCTCAAATTTCCAATTATCTTTGTAGAATCATCTTTAGTCCACTAAAGATGTGATCCACCATGATTTCGGTGTTCATGAAAAATCCAGTGGCGTTTCTTGAAAGCCAGGTAAAGTTTGCTTCATATACCCCCATAGACTCATCTTCCTTGTAGTTATGTCTGAGGAACTATCTTTCCATCTTGAGACAGAGGCTTTAGGGAAAATATTTATTGACTTTTTTTGAATTCCTCCCAATCCATGGAATCAATTTCATCCTTGGAATTTTTATTTTTTTTCAATGTCCACCAATGATTAGCTTCTTCATCAAAATTATAGAATACTAGAAAAACGTTTTCTTCTTCTGAGCACTGGAGGATAGATAATATCTTTTAAATAGAGTTAATCCACTATTCTGCAAGGAGGGGATCAAAAGATCCACTAAACATGGGAGGCATTTTTTCATGAAGGGTTCTACGTAAACTTCATATTTCCTTCGAGAAGAAGGGAATTATATGTGATTCAAGCTATTATTCATAATTTGATCCATTTGATCAAGTACTTTAATGAAGTTTTGACCACCCATTTCCATCATATTTGGAATATCATTAAGGAAATATTCATATTTTCTATCATATTTATTATTAGAATGTGTTTTTATATTTCCCACCATTAACTAAGAAAATTAAGTGCAATTATTGTGCTTGAATACTTAGATAATAAGCATCAATAAGAAAATTTAAACATAAAAGTATAAACTCTTAAATGAAAAGTATATTTTATCTTTTTATTCTCAAGGTTTAAATTTAGGTTATTCATGATCAATTTCCTAACATATATTTTTTTGGGTTTTTTATATTCTCTTAATAATGGTTCATAATGAACTTATGAACTTACCAAAACATATCCCCCAGGAGTGTCAAACCAGGTGCATAGTAAGGCCCATTGTCGTATACCAGGTAACCCCAAGTTAGGCATATAACACCTTTTCAGAGTTGTTAATCCTAGGTATATCTATTCTAGAACCACATACACTTGTAGTATCCAGACATGGATATTTTTTTTTGATAAACCGCATACTATATACTTACCAAAATTTAGGGATGTTTTCTTAGACATAGTTTTATCTCTAAGGTTATTACTAAAGTGATCTATTCCTAGTCTCTTAAAATAACTAAAATTCTCTTATGATACCAATTATATTGGCCCAATTATTTTACACATATCAGTACATGATATTAAACAATATTAAACATAAAATTACAAGACAAGGATTATAACGTATAGTGTCTTGGAAGACTAGGTACATGAAACTAAAAATATGGGACTAAACAAAACATTTATTTATTTATCATCCCTTATGATATCTTAACTTCCTTTTATCCCTTACATCTACATAGGATAACATTAGGATAACATGAACAAAGGGACGAGCTAAAAAACCCAATAAGAGAATAAACATTAAAATAATGCTTAGCACATGGGTTAGAAGGAATAACATAATGATATAAAAAGTCATGGAACATGATTAAACATAATGAATCATAACATGGGATCATATAATAATGTATTCATAGTAATGTGGTAGAAACATAAAACATGACTTTAGCAAGATTCAAGGCTTGTTGCACATAGAGGAGTACGAGTTAAGAATAACCACCAAGACCATTACACATAACGTCTCATGAGACTAAAAATCACCCAATGAATTAGAGTTCTACTTGGGTGCACCCGTCATAACATGTTCATGAAAATTTATTCCACATAAAGAATCATACATAATAAATAAAACATAAACATAAGGGTTACCCATGGAAAGAATTGGGTATCACAATTATGTCAAAAGGCATATCAAAAGGGAATATCATAGTTGTGTCCATGAAAGGATTGATTTAAATCATATATAGAAATTCATATGTGAATATAGGTATATATCATGATAATTTATATCAAACTAAAGTAAAGAAGAGTGTTTAAGAAACTTTAGAAATAAAACATTTTAGTGCAATTTAAGGGAAAACTTTTAAGATTCATTTAAATGGAAAAGGATTAATTGTTTGTATAAAACTAGAATTGAGACAAGGAAGTTTTTCATGATAAAATGAATGGTTTTAGAAAAATAATGGTGTATTAAAATAGATTATTGAAAATTCTTTAAAATGGGTAAGAATTCAGGATTTTCTCTTAAATTGAGTTTTTTTATCAGGAAAAGTTGAGTAGGGAACCTTTTAAAAACATGTATATCCATGAAAATGGACGATGCATGGATAATGATACATGATTTTTGAACACATACATAGAATTTATAAGATTTATATAAAAATGTGACATAATTCATTTTTGGTAAAAAGAGATAAAGAGTAACCCAAAGGAATAAAGGAGGTTTGGGTAGAACCCCTTACCTTATGTCTGAAAAAATTCTGCATTTGATCTTAATATCATGAATAATAAAATTAAATACATTAATTAATCAATTAAGAACCTTTTATAAATTAATTTTATTTATTATAATTTTTCTCATTCATGTCTCTTTTTATGTTTTTTGAGATTTAATTTCATCGTTCGAGAGCATTAGTTTCCTTGGGTTTTATGATCTGTTTACTTGTATATGTGTATGAAACATCATGTACAATGATGATAATTGTACAGAAATAAACTTATAAGTTATTAATGAACAAATATAACATTAAAATACAATTTTTTCCATAATTTGTGATTATTAATTAGATAATTTGTTAATGATAATCGTTTGGGTTTATTTTTGGTGGTTTTCGAACAAAATGAACATATTTTGTTTTATAAATTAAGATCATGTGTAAAAAACGATTCTAAAACATTATATAAGATATAATAAATATATTATAATTTGGTTCAACCATAAAAATGGTTTCATGATGATCCTTGAATATGGAAATTGAAAATGAAAATTTTTTTATCCTTGAATGTGATAAATTAAGACATCACGAACGACGTTTTCATTTTTAGTACAAAAGGAGGAGGAAAGAGAGATGATGATGAATTATTCTATTTGAAAAATAAAATTACAGTATATTTAAGGTACTAGAGTTATCATACCATTTTCATGATGGGAGGTGAGGATAGAAAAATAAAAGAAAGGAACTTGAAAAGAAATTGAAAGAAAACGAAAGAGGGTTTTACCTCTTGATTTCTTCTTCTTGAGAACCTCCTTAAGGGATTGGTTTTGTTATTTTATTTAGACCAAAATATCCTGGTCTTGCGGAAGGGGCTTGGGAGGATATTTGAACATAATTTGGACAAGGCTAAAGGATTTAAAGTTGTGAGGAGAAGAGGTGATGAGGGGTGGTATTTATAGTGGAGGAGGAGGGTGTTTTTTTGAATATTTTAATCATTATTTTATTATTTTTCTCAAGACAATAAATCATTTTGATTATTGAGACTAAATATAGTAAGTTGAGCATGTTAGTTCTAGATAATGGTATTACATCCGCACTACATCACATAAGACTTCATAATTCAAGTATTTAGCATTTATCACAAATTATCGTATTTTACTATTCACTAAAAATTCAATAATTTCATAAAAATACCAAAAACTCACCCTACCCATTTTTAAACAAATATAATTAAAACATTAACTATACTTTATGAGTATAATTTTTTAAATATGAGAAATTTAATTTTTAATTAAAATCATCATTAATTGGGAAAATACAAATTCTAAAAATTAAAACTACTTTTCTAACACTTTGAAAAAATTAATTAAGGTCTCATGAAATTATCTCATAATCATAATACATAAAAATATTAATTTATGAATACATTTTATTCAAAAAACATTTCTTTTAAATTATTAAATTAATTAAATTGGTATTTAATTATTTATGACCTATAAAATTACCAACACTTAATTAATAATTTTTAATACTCTTATTTACTTATATTGTGATATAATTACACCATATTACCATTTATAAGATGCTTAAATTTTATCTATGATTTCATAGTTGAGGTTATTATTCCATTGTCTTATTTATTATTCATAGGGGTCATATTACTATTCTAAAGGTCAAGTTACTATTTCATCACTATAGGTTTTTTTAACTTCTTGAAATACTTCTTATTTCATTAATTATTCATTTATAAAGTTTAGATTGTGTTATTTATGTGATTTATTGTGATTTATACTGTATTACATAATTATAAGAAATGAATTTTCATTGATAAAACTTTGGGTCATTACAAGTCTTGTTCTATAACTTTTTCTTTCAACCATGAAATTTATCTTTGTCATTCCCAATCAATGGCACTACTCAAACCCCCACTAGGTGTAGTAGTAAATGATGATGATGTCCTACCAAATACAATTGATGGAGTATGACCAAAACCCATCCCCTATACATGTCTGGGATTCTCCTTCCCTAAAAAAAATTCAATTTCATCGTTCTGGGAAACTAATGATGATTGTAAAGGGTTTGCATCCAAGACTTCTTGAATTTTAACCTGTTAATAAAAAAATATTAACAATTATTTTTTAAATTATTTTAACTTCATAATATTATCTAATTAATAAATTTTTCATTTTTATTTATCGTTATTTCATTACTATAAAAACCTAATAACGAAAAATAAATTATAACCCTGAACAAGTATTAAACCCAATTAAGTAGGTCCGGCTAGATGGATCAAATGAAACCAAATTGGCATCATTTGATCCATGTAGTTGACTCCATTTAATTTTGTTTAAGGATTTTTTGTTGTCACAATATAATTATTATTATTATGTTTTTATAATAATGAAATAACATGAAATAGTAATGAAAATCACTTACCCCAACGTCTTTGGTAGGATTATTTACAATACTGTCCTCGGGTTTCCAGTGAACTTTAAAATGCTTCTCTATTCAGCCAAAAGAGTGACCTAATTAATTATCCTTTATAAAAATTGTATAAAGAATTTATAAAAAAATCTTGACTTATAATTAAATGAAATAAACAATAATGGCTAAAATACAAACCAAAATTATTCCTTTTCTGAAAAAACTATGAGACCTAGGAATATTATTAATGACCTGTTTCTCAAAATTCACAATATTTTTTAGATAATTACTACAAAAATACAAATATAAATTATAATTATAATTTCATTACGATTATGTTATTAAGATACTATAAAATATGCAATTATCTCATGAGATGCATCTATATTAATATTGAAAAACATCTTTCATTGCTCATGAAAAATGCCATCAGGACTTTCTCATATATCTGTCGTGAGCTCAGATACGTGTCATTGAAATCATTCCATAAGATCCATTTAAAATCTCTCTATTTCTTGCAAAAAAATTTCAAAGTTCATGGGTGTGAAATGGAGTCAGGGACATCGAAATGAAAAAAACATCTAGAAATAAAAAACATAACACTTTATAAGTGTATTTGAAAACTTTACTCATGTATTTTAAATTAGTTATTAATGAATATTATATTAATATTACCTTTAATTTATTATCAAAGACCTCATTTTTTAAGCTATGGGAATATGCCTCCAATATTTATAATTAAGGGGAAATTTCACTGTCTCAAAAGAAAAATGCCTAATAATCGGTCCATAGATTCCAATAGCTTCACTATTAGGAATCCTGAACTCATCAAATGGAATGATAATCTTGAATTATTTCAGGTCCCATAAATCTAATATGTTCATATTTATATCCCTTTTATTTTTATCTTTATATGTTTGAAAAATGCATTCAAAATTTAATAAAGTATATTTTTTTACAATGAAATACATATACAAGTAATGGAAACTCGCCAATATCCCCTAGATGGAGGAGTGACCAATTATTCCATTTCTAGAGGTAAATAATATGATGGTATACCAACAACATCTAGGGAAACATATTGGTTGATAGAAGTCTTGGGTATAACAGAATCACTCGGATCCACTGAAGCCGGTGGAAGTGGTGGTGTGCTTTGAGATGGTGATCAGCTAGGATATTGATTTTTTTTATTCTAGGCAATCATGAAATTCAAATGGTTCATATATATTAAATTTATAAAAAAAAATTAAAAACTATAATATTTTTTTAAAAATAATAACTAAAAAATAGAACAATTTATATATGTATGAAACTATTATAAATGAGAAATTGAAATATAGTTTCCTTTCCAATTTATAAATTCAATTATCTTTATCTAAATTGTCACACATTTTTATCAACCTACACTATAATGAGTGCATCATCTTCACCCTATCTTTCAAGTATATTATTTCAATATTTTCAGGAAAAAATGTTCACTGTTTTGTGGTTGATGAGGTTCACTATCCCAAAGTATCAATTAATCTTCGTTTCCCAAATCATATAAGTATATCTACTTTAAGTGTATAACAATAATCCAACCTTGATGTAATTCATCATCCAAATAATATACCATATTCTCTATTGAATCCAAGATAAATGGATCATTCTCTACATGCTCACCGGTGTGGATAAAGCGAGAGAATTTGACAGAAGTAAAATGTAATGATTATATCATTATACCCCTATCAATGTTGACCCACTTTCATTTATATAAGAAAAATATAAAATTGACCATGATAGTTTAATTTAATTATACCATCCATATTTTCATAGTACCCCACCTTTTTAAGTGTAAATACACTACTATTTTGTGTTTTTACGTATTCTTCATGATAAATTGTACAAACTTGAAGCTATGAATATTGTAGGCATCAAATCTCTTAGTCTACCTAAGAGGAACTTGATCCAAAAAAATCAAATCATTTGATATTTTAGCTTAATTCTCAGCATTAATTATCTGGACAAGAAAATATAATATGTTACTTTTAATTTAGACAAAATAACTACACATCAATAATATAAATATGTGTATATACTTACATGATATGTGAACCATTCGATAATCTCCTTATTAATAGTTTTTATTAATTCCATCTCATTTTGAGCTTTACCCCTTAATCACCTCTTTGTTTTCAATAAAAATTATTTGATAGATGGAACTTTAATAAGACTATTGAGTAGCACATATCTATGTGATTGTAACAACTCCAATTCAGTCAGTGTAAAATTTGACCCCTTTCTAATTGGTTATCCAATAGTTGAAAATACTGATGACTAGTTTTTAGAATGAGAATTTGTGTAGATGTCATAAACATTTCCAACATGATCAAATATACTCTCAATCCCATCCAAATACCTATAACATGATGTTAATAACTTTTTTGACTATTTAACCTTCAAAAATAGGTCCTTCTGGTTTAGCTTTATTCCTCACATATAATTTAAAATGACGTAAGTACATAATGAAAAAAATAGAAACATATTAAAAAAATTATGTAATTATTTGTTAAAATTTAATTCAACAATGAAAATAAAAATAATATAAATACACCTGTCAATTGGATACATCCATCTATAATGCACTAGTCCACCAAGTTTAGCTTCTTTAACAAAATGTCCATTCACATTAATCCTGAATGTGAATAATGAAGGGGAAAATAACACCTCCTAATAAAAGTTTCAAACCAGTTCTTTCTTGAAGTTTATCAAGATCAGTTGTATTTAAATTTTTTACACAAATATCTCTGAAAAAGGTACACAACTCTACTAGAATTGAGTTACATTTTAATGTAATGTATTACGCAATGCCAATGGAAATAATTGCTCTGTAAAAATATGTGAGTTATGAATTTTGAATCCATGTAACTTTTGATGTTTTAAGACAACAATCCTTCATATGTTACTTGAATATTCATTTAGAACTTTTATATTCTATAAAGTTCAAAGGAATAGATTTTATCATGATTTTTCATTATAAAAATATCTTAAGGATACTTTCCATTCTCATTTTCCCACAAACCATGCTTTATATCCACTGATTCCAAATCCTTACAAGCATTAAGGAGATCCGTTAATTTACCCTTCTCATTAAGTAATGTAAAAATTACATTATCACATTTGTTCCTCTCAATATGCATTTTGTTAAGATTATGAAATATCACATTGAACTCCCAATAAGGAATTTTGAAAAATATAATCATTTTCTTTTATTGTTTTGTTCTAGAAACTTCAGATATTGTACCTCATATCCTTTCCCCCTTCTTTAAACTGATTACATTTTTCAAATTCTATATTGATATTAATTAATTATCCCAATATTTATAAATTAGATAATAACTTCAGAAAATTTCTCAATTCAATATCAATATTTAATTGTGTCTTGTTAAACTTGAATTTATGAGAAGCATCATGAAATTTACTATAACACATAAAACACCATTTTATACTATGAGGTAATAATTGAGGTTCAAAATCAAAATTAAAAATTGAACAAGACAAACCAATATCAGTGTTCCAACCAGATTAGTTTCATAGTCCAATAATCTCATTAATTTCCCACATTAAAGCTGCATGCATTTTGAATATTGTTCTCATTGAAGTTTCATAAGTTTACATTCCATCATCCCATAATTATTTCAATTCTTTTATTAGAGGTTGAAGGTGTAAATCAATGTCATTTATAAATATTTTCTTTCCATGAATAACCATGAAAATATTAAATTAAGTATTCTTCATACACATATATGGAGGTATATTATTAGAGATCAAAACAATTGGACAAATGCTATAATTAGTACTTAAATTACCAAAATGGTTAAAACCATCAGAGTCTAATCCCAAATGTACATTCCTAGGATCTGAAAAAAATGGATATAATGAATCAAACACCTTCCAAGATGTTGAATCTTTTGGATGTCTCATCAAGACAATGTTACAATAATTATCATTCCACTTCATGTCATATTCCGTTTTAGACGACATAAATAATCTTTGAAAGAATGGTTTTAGAGGAAAGTAATGGAATACCTTTGCATGATTTTTCTTCTTCTGTTTCTTCCTTGGGTTTCATTGATTTATACTCTCACCGTTGTTCATTGACTTCTGTCTAATTGTATGAAATATTATGAATTATTCCTTATTATACTCTTCTCCCCAGTAAATCATATAATCATTAGGGCATGCAAGTATCTTTGATTAATCAAGTCCAATTTTGTTGATGACTTTATCCATCTCATAGAATGATGCAGGGATATTAGCTTCACTAAATAATCATGATGAAAATCTAAAATCATGAGCATTTATTTGTCTTTAATTCCATATAGACACTTGATATGATATAACATAAGTAGAAAAGACAACTTCTGATATTTGGAACACCCTTTATACAGTTCTTGTTTTCCATCTTCAACTAATTCATAAAACTTCTTTTTTTATCACTGATGTTCTAAGAAAGATTAACCTGGTCAAGATAAATTGAAGGATATGTTGATCTATAAAAATCTTGGTCAATGTATCCTATAAATCCAAATGCGTTATTTATAAAATTTTGAACTTAATTCTTATCCCATGTGTCACTTTGTCTTTTGTTGACAGGATTTTCATTATTTTTACATTTCATAAAATTTGTCTCATCATGGAAAATCTAACATACATTTTGAGTAGGAAACTATTTCAATATAAAATTCTCACCTACTTTGTTTCTATTCAACCATTTCTTGAATTTACAATAAGGATGTGAATATTTTATTCTACTATTCATTAATCGATTTGAAGTTTCATAATCTAAAAATTATTCCAAACCCTTAGCATACCAAGGTGTGTTTCAAGAAAAATTAATCCAACATTTATCCATAGGTAACCGATTTTCACTCCTCTCCCAGTGCATTCAAATATAAAGATATGAATGTTTAATCAAACAATTATAATAAAAATTAAACACCACCCAACTTCATCATTGACCATGGTAGGGTCTTGATTCGACATAACACAAATTCAATATAAAAATTATTTGATACAACATTAAAAAAATAAAAAATATATGAATAAATATTTCCCCTCATAATAATACAGTCGAATGCCATGGAATAAGTTCATTGAACCGAAGAGATAGGTTACTATGATTTCGAACACACTGTTATCAGTCCATAATAATACATGAACATAAATCTTCTATTAAAAGATCTCTAACTTTTCTACTCATCATATTATCAATTTTTATTTTATATTACAAAAACATGATTGTCTCTATAGCTATATTTCTCATCTATAATTATGAAAATCATGATTTTTTGTTTCTCAAAATAAGAACTTGGCAATGTGATATTTGGTGCATGTGTTTCCATATTCTTCGTAGCATTTCATGGAATTATGGTTTTACAACATTTTTAGAATCAATTTGAAAAACCATACTCAACTTGAAGAGAGTAGAACATACATAAAGCTCCATGTAATCTAAAGCTACATAGCTTGTAACAATCATTATGAATTATAATCATGATTAAGATTATTTTTTATTTAATATATTAACTTCATGAAATCATTTTAAAAAAAGTGTTCAATTACATGCCTCTTGTGTTCTCAAATGACAGGATTAATGATCAGTTTTTTCAAACAAAAACCCCTCTGTGAAACATCTAAAAACAATATTATCCCAAAACCAACCCATAATGGACCTTAAGGTGGAAATAAATAGAGAAATTATCATTTTAAAAACATTTAAATGATTATTAAATGGGGAAGTGACACAAAACCGAAATATTGACTTTCTTATTGATGAAAATGTGAATGATTAAAGTCCTAAACCACACATAAAGAACACCCTGGGAACCTATATCATGTCACATGAAATAAAAAAATAATTATAACAATTTATAATTAATTATTAAAAATTTAAAAAATAAGAATACTCATCTAAAAGAACATTGAGGTGCATTCACTCTCAAAAACCATGACCAAATACCGATGGAAGATCTGCAACGTAACCCCGATATCATCCTCGAAAAAACACCTAAAAACACTCAATTATATAGATATTTATATAATTTTATTAAAGCCCTTCGAAATGTTAAAAAAATCACACCTTCAACAATTTTGGGGGTTTCAAACACTGAAAAAAGGGGAAGAGAGGCCTTTGGGGGTTGGTGTTGAGGAGTGGGGGGGGGGGGGGTCGCAGTGAGTTACTCATCGAGGAGTAGGGGGTTCGAGGTATCAAGGATTTGAGGGGGGAGGGATGGACATCATTAAGATTAGGGGGTTGGGTTCATAGGGTTTGTCTGGGAGGAGGGATGGTTTCCATTGAGAGTAGGTGGATCAGGGTCATGGGGGTTACTGTCAGGAGTATTGTGTGTTGGGGTCAGGGATCACTATCAGGAGTAGGAGGGAGGGTTGGGTTAGGTACAATGCGATTGATGGGGGGTTGAAATTAGATTTCTTAAAATATTTATCAGTGGTTTAAATAAAACTATTGTTAAAATAAAAAATAAAAAATATATAACAATAGTTATATTAAACTGTCGCTATATTATAAATTAATTTTAATATGATTTATTTCATGGTAATTATTAGATTTTTTGCCTATAAACCGTGTAAGAATTTTATTTAGTGCAAGTAGATGAAGTTTGATCTAATCTACAAGAATAGGATAAATTCATTTATTTTTCATGTTGTGGTTGAGTAGCTTGTGAGTATCATTATATTATTTACACCCATACCCATGATGATGAATTTGGTAGCTATGAAATCAAAAAATGGGAGATAAAATTTTAATTATATATATATTAAAACTTATAAAGTGGTTATAGTTGATAGTTTAACCACTTCCATCATAAAACATTAAGCATGATTAGACTATTCTGGCTTGGTGCCTTATTGATTTACGAATCCTAGGAAACGATTACCCATGAATTGTTCTTATTGTTTCACATAAAATCATCAAAAACTACTCACTCATTTTAAATCCAATCAATTATCCCCACTAGTATTTTATTCATGAAAAAATTTTCATATCCATCAAATATAATGGTTGGAAAATCCATATTTCTATAAACAAGGGTGCCATAGAAATATATAATCATCACATATGGTTCACACCATGTTAATGATAAAACATCTCATCCCTAATACGTGATCTTCTCAACAATAATACTCTCTTTGATGGAACCCTCAACATATGGTTATAGAATATAGTAAATCATACAACCTATATTGGCCTCCCACATTCCTTGTATCTCACTTATTGATTTTCATGCATAAGACCATAAATTTAATACCATCCAACCACCATGGCTCGGTGAATATCATCTAAAATATATTTTATGAAAACTTTAACCTCACAATATCTCCTGTAACAGTCCTGACATGAAAATAAACTATAAAAATAGGTACATCATAGTGGTATTTTTGTAGGGGCTTCAAAATTTCATCATGAAATACATATTTTTTACTTTATATTAATTTTTATTAATTTATTAGTGTTTAGATAACTTATTCTTAATCTAACTCATTTATGATATATTACATTAAAATTATTTCCAAAAATGAAAATAAATATTTTTTTTTAAATTCATTATGGTTTTTCAAAAATGCTATGAAATCATTTCTAATTTTCCTAAAGTGTGCACAACTCAACCCCATTTTCATTATTTTCTGTCTGTCACCCTACCATGGTTTTTTATCAACCCTTAAATCACCCTCTTATTGGGACACCCTCTCCTCTCATCACCCTCTTTTGAACTCCCACTCCCTATATCCATCAATTTTAGTTTCCTTCCCTCACATCACCATTCTCGAGTCCCAATCTCCTTTTGACTAAACTCGGGTCCCTATCCCCCTCCCTAAATTTATTTACTTCTCCCTTACCTATGTGTGTTCATCATCAATGTATTGGGAAAATTTCCTTTACTGCATATCTATTTTTGTAATGAGTTATTTATTTTATTAATGTAATTATGTATTGGTCTTAAATATTATCATTTGCAAACTTATTGTGAGGTAAGAGGTAGATCCAAATTCTAGCAAAATTCCAAACCCAGCCAAGACTAAACTAGATCTTTGAAAACAGAAGTTGAAATCATAGAACTATACAATAAGATGCAAGTAATTAAAAGGAAGAACAAGATCGAAGTATTTAACGTGATTTGGTTCTGTGGGGACCAATGTTCACAAAAAGAACACAACCCACACACGTATTTTATTAAAGAAATGAATTACAGGGAGAATGAAACTAGAAAGAACCAAGAGAAACAAAATAGGAATCAAACCAAAAAAATTTACAACCTTCATAATAAACAAAATCAAGAGAAAATAGTAATTATAGTGCCAGAGTGAAAACACTTCGATATTCCTAATCTCGTGAAGCTGGTATGAATGTGTGGAGAACATCTAGATCTGAAGGATCCTTCAACTATCAAAATTTTGGAACAATCACATGGAGTGACTACACATATTACACCAGTGAAGGATGTTGACCCCACCATAAAAATGGTCACAAGGTGAACCTGAAGGATAGTGGAAATCGAGGACTAATATCCATTGGAAGTAAATGGTGATAGAGAACCAGGGTTTTTCCCACGTAAACTAAGAGACAACGTAAGGATAAGGAGATCCAGAGAAAAATGAGAACTATAGTGAATCAATCCACAATGTGAAAATGGAAAAGGGGTCATCAATTCCCCTTGACACCGCCTGTAGCATGAAACTGCACATTCAAACAGAGAGTTCCATGAAGCACAGTCAAACAGATCATAGTGGCATAATCAAGTAATCCAAAATAGGTGGAAAACATATATATAAAGGGAAGGAAAAGTAATCAATTACCATGAATTAAGAGGCCACAAGGATCGATGAATCACCAGGCGTGCAAGCAGTAGAGTCAGCCAAAGGCCAAGGCCCAAAGAAGAATCCCATGCGGCATAAAGAAGGCCCAAAGCACATAAAAAGAATCCCATATATAGTATAACAAATTGAGAATTTAAAATAAAGATGAAATTCTTCTTGTATGAAAACTAATACAAATATAGTGGTAGAATTTAACGCCACAATTTCTATATGAAAAAAAATAATTGAATACCGCATTTCAAAAATCTACACCATTTTCATATGAAAATTAACGATGTAGTTGCACCTATGGTTATAGAATCAGAACTAAATTCAACCTATCTAAAAAAATAGAATTTAGAAAAGACTGTGACTTTAGTTAAACTATCATTCGGGTTTACATTAGTCTGTATCTTATTGACACACATGGTTATAGATTCTACAACATCTCTACAAAAATGAATCCCAATATCAATGTGTTTTGATTTACCATGAAAAACTAAATTTCTAATAAAATGAAGTGATGATTGAATATCAAAATATAAATTAATAATATAATTATACTTGTTAGTTTAGAAGAATGAACATTCACTTATAAGGCTTCTTTAACTACCTTGGTCATGGAAATATACTCAGATTCTATGGTTCGCTGTGCAACCACAGACTGCATGTTGTACTTCCATGAAATAGGGCCACCACAGGTAGTGAACATATAACCCCATCAGAGATTTTATGGTATCTATATTACCTTCATAATAAAAATCTACACGTCTAACCAAAATTTCAGACGTATTAACATCTTTTCCATAACACAAATACACATTAAAACTACATGAGAGATATCTAAGGATCCATTTAAGAGCATGAAAATATGGCTTCCCAGGTGTGTCCATAAATATGATAATATTAAAGATTTTATAATCTATATTATACCATGTACAAATCATAGAGTACATAACGCTACCAGTAATATTTACATAGGGGATTTTGGACATAAACTATACATCATCAACAGTTGTGGGTGCCTTTGTTAAAAAGAGTTTGAAGTTATTTCCAAGAGGTATATTAACATGTTTGAGAGATTGAAACATATACCTCTTTAGAAAATTAAAAACATAATATTGATGAGAATTATAAAGAAGTTTTCAGGTCCGTCTCTAATGATTTCAACACCTAAAATTTTATTAGTTGAAACTAAGTCTTTCATTTCAAACATTCCCTTTAATTGGGATTTTACAACAATGATAAGATTCATATTATTGAAAATTATAAGTATGTCATAAACATAAAGCAGAAGATAGAACATGCAATTTTTGTTGATTTAAAATAGGAACTTGCATCATATTGACTTCTTGTAAATTTTGTATCTAACATGAATGAATCAAATTTCATATACCACTTCCTAGAGATTTTTTCAATCCATACACTGATTTATTTAACTGGCACACTTGATTCATTTTAAATTACTTAGAATAACCATCAGGAGGTTTCATATAAAGCTTACTATTTAAATCACCATGTAAAAATAATGTTTTAACATCCAGTTGTTCAATGTGAAGATTGTTATAGGCCTAAAAAGTAAGTAAAATCCGAATAGAATAATACTTAACAATAGGGGAAAAAATTTAGAATAATCAATTACCTCTCTTTGGAGGAATCCCTTAACAACTAAACTTGCTTTTTACTTTATTTTATTTACCATAGTGTTATCTTATTTTCTCTTATAAATCCACTTACACCCAATAAAATTTTCATTGGGTGGTTTATTAACAATAGACCAAGTTTGATTATTTCTTAGAGAAAAAATTTATTCATTCATTGAAAATACCCATAGTTTCAAGTATTTTTCATTCAAGGATTGCCTATAGGTTTGAGGATTATAAAATATCTAATATCTTGGGCCACATGGAAAGTATAGGAAGTCATGTCATTTTGGATGAACCTAGAAGGAGGTCTTGGGACCCTCCTTTCTCTACCTCAGGTTAACTGGTAATCCCTATAATTGGTAGGATGTTATGGTTAAGAATCTGAACCAGAACTGGACTCATAATCAGCCCCAATAGTGGGTTGAGGTGTAAGTGGAGTAGGCTGAATTTCAGCCTCAAAATGAGCTAGAGACTCATCTTCATCAACCTGTTCTAAGACTAGTTTAGGGATACCAGATATGGTAGACTTGGTTTTAGGAGAAGAGGACTCATGGAACACTACATTCCTAATAACAATACACTTTTGGTAACCGAGTTTATCTACCAGAGTTTATACCCCTTAAAACCCTCAGGATACTTAATAAAGATACATTTGAGAGATATTAGTTCATGTTTATCTATTTTAATGTGATAATAATATATACAACAAAATACTCTTATGTAGGTATATAAGGGAGGCTTACCATTCCATGGATATTCATACATTTTAAATTGATTAGAAGAAGAGGGACACCTATTAATTAGGTAGAAATCAGTGATAACATCCTCTGCCTATAAATATTTGGGGAGGCCCGAGTATGAAATAATGTTCTATACTCTTTATAGGATGATATTATTCCTTTGTTATGCTAATACATTTATTTGGGGAGTTTACCTAATAGTTATATATCTTTTAATAACTTTATATTCACAATATTGAATGAATTTAGTGGATAGGTATTCCAACCCATTATTTGTTCTCATAGTTTTAATTTTCTTCCCAATTTCGGATATCAACCAAAGTTTTCTAGGTTTTAAAAGCTTGGAAAACATTAGATTTATTTTTTAGAATTGTAAATCTAGACTTTTATAGAAAATTCATCTATAAAAGAGAAAAAATAAGAGCCTCCACCATGTGAGGTAGTTCTAGCAACCCCCATAGGCTAGAATGAATATATTTAAGGGGGATGACAACATTAAATGAGAAACTATTAAAAGTAACTCTCTTGGACTTCCCATCACACAATATTAACAAAATGGAAGATTTCTTGGTGTGATATCACTCAACAGCCCTTGCTTGTTGTGTTCTTCTATTCCCATGGAGCGTACATGCCCCAATATCCAATACCACAGAATTGTGTTATCGGTGTTGGTGGAATAGACACTACAAATTTTTCTTGAATGTGTCTTTCCATTCAAGACAGATAGGTCATTGATTAAAGACCCCTTAATGATGGTTCTAGATCCTTTATAGTTTTTTAGACAACCTGTTTCAGATCTAAAAGTGAAACCCTTTTGATATAGAACTCCTAAGGAAACTAGGTTTCTTTGAAAGTTGGGAACCCACCTAACATCTAGTAGGGTGATGATGGAATGATCAACTTGTTCTAACAAAACATAACCTCTTCCCTCAACCATATACCTCTTATTATTACCTAATAAAACATCTCCTTATACACTTTTAACTAATTCTAGGAATGAATCTCTAAAGGGACACATGAAAAAATAGTCTGAGTCTAAGACCCACTATTGATTGAGTGAATGGATGGACACATTAAGGACTTAAGATATGTCATAACCTGAGTCAAATAGAAGGGATTGGTCAATGGGGTTTTTTGTATTTTAACTAATGTTTTTCCTGCATTCAGGATTAATATGCCCAGGATTGCCATAATGGAAGAAAGTGACTTTACTTTAACTAGAAATAGACCTATGTTTAGGTTCTTTATTGTTCTTACTTTTATCTTTAGTAAAATATTTATTCTTACCTTTAGATTGCAGTCTTCCCCTAGAGACTAAGATATCTACCACACCTTTGATTTTAGGTTTAGAATGTAGTTCTTTAGAAAGAAGGGATTACTTAACCCCTACATGTCTTAGAGAGTATCAACCATACATGATGGTCTCAAAAAGTGTGTTATAGGAATTATCTAAAGATATTAAAATGATCATTTTGTGTTCATTATTGTAATGGCTCAGACCTCTCTGATCCATTCCTTTGTGAAAATGTGGTGCTGGAGGTGTTTCGGGAGGTAAAGGTGACTTGGGGGTCTGTTTGGGTGGACTTTTAAGGGAAGCAAAAGGTCAATAGATTTCGCACGGTTGGCGCACAGTTTGCATAAACCGTGAGGAAAAAACCTGCAAGGTTGGTTTTGGAGTCAGTGGATAACGCACGGTTAGCACATGGTTTGTTTAACCATGCGGCCTAACCGTGCAAGGAGTGTTTGACGAGGCAGAAGCTAACGTACGGTTAGCGCACGATTTGTCAAACCATGCAGACTAACCGTGCAGGCACTTAAATCTAGATTCTAAAATTGTGGATCTAACTCTTTTTTCCTCTAAATGGTTCATTTAATACCCTAAGTGGCCATAAATCAGGATTACCCTCCCTTGAAGGTAGAATAACCTCTCCCAAGAATTTTGGAGGCAATCCAAAGGCTTCCCTTGGCGAATCAAAGCCGGTTTCTTGAGTTATGTGATCTTTCTTGTTTGGTTGTTAGATCCACTTAGATCTACTCCTCTTCTCTCGGTTTCTTAGATCTATGAACGTTATGGGTAGATCTAAGTGTGTGGATGCCAAATATGTGATATTTGGTCTTAGTTGTGTTAGGAGAAGAGATCTTAGGAGGATTCTTGGAGGATCATCCCACCTTTTTTGCGCGTTCTTCATTTGTTCAGGTTTTCATTAAAAAGCGTTGAGGTAGGGATCTTACATTCATCTCTATTTTGTGCCTTATGCGGGGTGGGTATCCTCTTGTTTCCATGAGGTACGGTTGAACCAGTAAATAGATATAATAACTGGTTAAAGATGGGTTTGGGGAATTTTGTTGATATTGTCATTTTATTTCCATCAATGCTTATCCTTTGATTATGTTGTGAATTGAATTGGCTTATGCCTACTGAAAATCATAGTCGTTGGGGGACTTTGCTTGTGAAATTAAATGTTTTGTTGTTTTTCGTGATTGTTTTGTGAATGGAATTTCATAGAATGTGGAAATTGGTTAATCATGTAATGTTGGATGATTAAATAAATACCTGGAACCATTGTATGATCATCCTGATTAAACTAAATGAAAGAATGAATTTTGTGGGTGTTGGTTGGGGTTTAATTATTTGAAGGGGGTGTTTTGTGGGTTGCTATGGAACGGGTGAGCAGCGGGGCTGCGATTGACATGGTTGTGGGCTGGCGTGTATGATATGGTTGTGATGGGAAGCGAAGCTGTGGGAAATGGTTTTAAAGGGATGATGATGTGGTATAGGTATTGTTTCCGGGGTGGTTGTGGTTATGGTGGATGGAAGCAGGGATGCAGGGATGGGTTGTGCATATGAATAAAAGAGGAAGAGTTAACTAATGAATTGTGGGGCATGGTAGTTGATTAAACATGGAAAATCAATGGAATTGATTGGCTGATAAAAGAAAATGGTATTGTGTTGCTTGTGATTTCCCTAACTGTAATTGTGGTTGGCAAGGATATGTTTTACGAACTATTGATCTAGTTTGGTTGTTGTTAGTTTCTCGGTAGTTAAGGAACTAATAAACTAAAACTGTTGAAACATAAAAAGATTAATGGTGTTTGGAGCCATTTATTGTGTGCATACTTTCGTGGTAGCAGTGTTGAGGCATGTGCTCAGATATTTTGTGCAGAAGCCTTAGGATGGGATGAGTGGTTGATATAATTATATAAATCTGTATGTTTTATGTTTCTTTACGCACCCCACCCACATTGAGCACTACGTGACGAACCCCCGTGGGATGGAGGTGAGATTCTCAAATATCCAAGGAATGGCTGGTTACTGTTCTTCCCTGTGCTCCCTCTTTTAGGTTTTATAGCCCAAGATCCTTCAGATGAGGATGTGATGTGTTCCCAAGAGTCTTCGAGATGAGGATGTGATGTGTTCCCAAGAGTCTTCGGGATGAGGATGTGATGTGGTTCCCAGGTGTCTTCGGGATGAGATGTGGTTATGGTCGAGGATTGAGGGTCGGAGGGATATGGGATGAGATGTGGTTATGGCCAAGGATTGAGTGCCGGCGGGATACTATGAGCTTCGTATGGCTAGGTTGCGGCACTAGCTCGAGATTCGTATGGACAAGTTGCGGCACTATCTCAGGAAGAGGGGGAAGCATCAGAACATTATGCGTGAGGGATTGAGCAGTATTGAGTGGGAAGGTGGTTCGGGGTACCCATACTTTGATTATATTACTATACTACTCTATTGACTTGAGATATTTGGTGAGTGTGGATTGTAAGGGTGGGTGGATAGATTCCTTTCTAGGCTTTGGTTATTTCTGTTTTCTAACGGGGCATTAGGATGTCTCCCCACCTGTGCATGAGAGCATTAGGTTTTCCTACTGATTATATTGTATGCTCACCCTACGTTTACTTTCAGGTCTTCATGAGGACTTTAGGGACCGCACGTGGCCTTTCTAGTTGGGAGTTTATTTTTTGCTGGTTGCATTTTTTGCATTATTTTGGGTATTATACTTGGGAGTTTTTCTTATACTTGTACTTTTATTTCAGTTTTGTATAAAACAAGCCTATGGGTTGGTTTTGGGTTTATTTTCATTTAATTTTTCCTTTTTCTTTTTGTGTTTGACTCATCTTATTTCCATATCTTAATTAATAAAAAGGGTAATGCCTCCAATATTTGTGAAAACTCATACCCTTGGTTCTAGTCGCCACTCTGGGGCCTACTGGAGGTGGGACTCGGGGGTCATTATCTCCCTTTCACCATTGGCAGATCATGAGGGGCATCTTTGGTTGGAGGGGGTCGTGAAAGAATGGTATCATAGGTAGAGGTTGAGAGATAGGATAGAGTCTGGAGTTAGGCATAGTGAGGATTGCATGGGATGGTAGTAAAACAGTGTCGGGTGATCTTGGAGTGTGAAATAGTCCAAGGAAGACCGGCTAGGACACGGGATTTTAGGGCCCCCCGTGATCTCATGCAAGGACTCTGGACCTACCGAATGACCAAGTGAGGCTACACTGATTGCAGGGTAGAGACCCTAGGAAAGGTACATGCATCAAAATGTCTTGTGTTCTTGTGTTTCTGGGGAATTTTGGGGATTAAAATGAATAAGGAGTCTATGAAAATTTTAGAACAATATTCTACACTACTCGGGCTTGGGAATTCCTTTTTTACCTTGCAGTTATGGAACCTAGGAGATGACAATGAGTAGTGTGGGAGATCGAGACCCATGGGGTTGACTTGGCTAATCGACGAAGGGCTAACCGAGAGGAGGATGATCAGTGGCAGAAGATGCTTCGTGGCTTTCAGCGGTAGGCCCTCAGGAAGTACGATTTCAGCATCTCTGACATGGAGATGGAGAGATGGCTAGAGGAGCTGGTGATATCTTTCATCTTGATCCAGGCTCCAGCGGAGTACTGGGTTCCTCTGGCTGTGAGCCAGATGCGGGGAGCGGCGTGTCAGTGGTGGATGCTCTATCTCGAGGAGAATAGGGAGACTAATGTTACAGGGGTATATTTCTAGAGGGAGTTCTGGGTGGAATTCTTCTCTTTAACAATGTAGGCTAAGAAGAAGCAGGATCTACTCTCTCTCCAGCAGGGGATCATGTCAGTGAGAGAGTTAGGGATCGATTTCAAGGATCTCCTCTATTTTTCTCTGGACCTCTTTCCAGATGAGGAGTCTCCGGAAATACATATGGAGGAGAAACTTCAACCTCCTCTCCAGTATATTGTTAATCCCTTCACCCTAATGATGTACTTGGAGGTCTAGAAGAAGGCTGAAGTGGTGGAGAGGATGCACACGCTGGGAGATGTTTCGCAAGAGGGAATCCAGTTGGGTTCATCGAAGGGGAAAGCCGCCAGTAGTAGGCCTCCAGCATCACAACCCTCTAGGTTTCGACCAGTAGGGAGCTTGCCTTAGTAGTTTCACTTCTGATCTCCCAGTCCTTTCCCTTTTCCTTCAGGCCTGGGACCGAGGTGTTTCCTCTGTGGCATCCGTGGGAACCTTTGGAACCAGTGCTCGGACCGAGTACAGTACAGTGGAGGTGGACTAGTACAGCACCCACCTTAGCCACAATAGTTTCCATCCAGTCCCTTCCGGCAGGGGCAGCAAGCTCCCACTCCTCCAAGGGCAGACGTTGCAGGAGGAGGCCAACCTCAGGGTGCTCCTCCGGGACCTCGACCAGGGCATGGTCGGGGAGGTGGCCGACAGCCGAGAGGTAGAGGAGTTGGGAGTGGGCAGTTGCATGCTGCAGAGGCAGTGGTTCCAGCAGGGCCAGAAGTCGTTCGTGGTACAATCAGCTTGTTTTGTACCCTTGCATATGCATTTTTTGATTCAGGAGCTTCACACTCCTTTGTTGCACCCAGTCTAGCCTATGCCTTGGGCCTAGAAATAGAGACATTTTCCGTACCCTTGGTTTTGAGTACCCCAGTCGGAGTTCAGAAAAGCTTATCTCGTGTTATCCAGGGATGTAGGTTGATGTTGGGGCCACACCAATCCAGTTGAGATCTCTTTTTACTCCAAATGCAGCCATACGACGTCATTCTAGGCATCGACTGGCTGTTCTCGGTGTCTGCCATCGTCGATTGTTTCTGAAGAAGGGTTGTGTTTTTAGGCGTGGGCGGCCAACGTGTGACTTTCATCAGTGATAGGGGTTGTCAGGAGGGCAACCGGTGAGGGGATCCCTTTATTTCCTCGTTAGTCAGGCTATCAGTTGAGTCGGCAGAAACAGAAATGGTAGAAGTCTCCAAGATTGTCAGCGAGTTCATGGACGTCTTCCCCGAGGAGGTGGTGACTCTACCCCCTCGACGAGACATTGAGTTCATAATAGACTTACAACCTGGTGCCCATCCGATTTCGATGACCCCCTATCGAATGGCACCTTCGAAGCTATAGGAGTTGCAGATTCAGATTGACGATCTAATGAAGAAGGGTTTTGTTCGACCAAGTGCATCACCATGGGGTGGTCCAGTCTTATTTGCAAAGAAGGCAGATGGTGGTCTCATGCTATGCATAGACTATTGGAGACTGAACCTGGTAACCTTCATGAACCATTACCCCCTCCCGAGGATAGACGATCTCTTTGACCAGCTGAGGGGAGCATGTTGGTTCTCTAAGATCGATCTGCGGTCTGGATATCACTAGTTGAGGGTGAAGGAGGGTGCCATCTCGAAGACTGCCTTCAGGTGTAGATATGGACACTTTGAGTTTTTGGTCATGTCATTCGGCGTTACAAATGCACCAGCCATGTTCATGGGACTCATGAACTCCATTTTTCGGGAATACCTAGACCAGTTCGTAGTCGTCTTCATCGACGAAATCCTGATCTACTCAAGATCAGAGGAGGATCATGATGTGCACCTGAGAACGGTTTTAGAAGTCCTCTGACAGCACCAACTTTATGTGAAGTTGTCCAAATGAAAGTTTTGGACTCGATAAGTATGATTCTTTGGACACGTGGTGTCCGAGAAGGGAATAGCGGTGGACCCATCAAAGGTTGAGGCGGTTATTTCTTGGGCAGCACCCAAGAACATGGTAGAAGTTCATAGTTTCGTTGGACTAGCAGGCTACTATCGGAGGTTCGTGCCCAACTTCTCCCAAGTTGCAACACCTTTGACTCCCTTGGTGAAGAAGGATCGAGCATGCATGTGGGATGAGCAGTGTGAGGAAGCTTTCAGTTATCTAAAGGGAAATTTGGTTAGTGCCCCAGTGCTGAGATTACCAGAGGAGCGAGTAACATTTGAGGTATTCTATGATGCCTCAGGACAAGGCTTGGGGTGCGTGCTAATGAAATAGCAAGGGGTGATCTCTTATGGGATTAGGCAGTTACATCATCATGAATTTAACTATTCCACCCACGATCTAGAGATTGCGGCAGTTGTGTTCGCACTGAATTTGTGGCGGCATTACCTCATCGGGGAGCGCTTCGTGGTCTTCATGGATCACAAGAGTTTGAAATATATCTTCTCCGAGTGGGACCTGAATTTGTGGCAGTGAAGGTGGATGGAGTTCTTCCAGGACTAAGATCTAAAAATCTCCTACACCGAAGGCAAGGGAAATGTGGTAGCTGATGCTTCGAGTAGGAGGAAGGATGCGGTTCGAAAGTCTGCAGATGTCTGGAAGGCGATGGAAGAATTGGATGCACTACACCTCAATGTATGGGAAGATGGCGGTACATGTTTTCTATTTCAGATGAAAATGTAGTCATCCCTACTACAGTAGGTGGAGGAGTCTCATTGGGGAGACATAGAGAGTGAAGTGATGCGTGATCGGGCTAGCCAGGGCATTGCTCTGGAAGGATGGTCGGAGGATGGTCTGAATCAGATGCTTTTTCGGAGGAAGTTTTTTGTTCCAGAGGTAATGCGTGAGAGAGTTCTTGGTGAGTTCCACAACTAACCTTTGGAGGTACACCCGGGAGCTTCCAAGATGTACCAGGGCTTGAGAGAGCTGTTCTGGTGGCTCGGGGTGAAACAAGCAGTAGCAGAGTTCGTAGAAAAGTGCCTCATGTGTTAGCAGGTGAAGGCTGAACACCACATCCCAGGAGGTCTATTAGAACCTGTAGATGTCTTCGAGTGGAAGTGGGATGACATCTCGATGGATTTCGTCACGGGGCTACCCAGAGTTCAAGGAGGTTGCGATGCCATCTGAGTAGTGGTGGACCGGCTGACGAAATCATCCCACTTCCTAGAAATCAAGGAGTCAAGTACAGTTGAGGCCCTAGCTCATAGGTACATGAATGAGGTGGTGCGGTTGCATGGAGTTCTGAGATCTATAATCTCCGAACGGGATACCCGGTTTACCTCACGGGTCTGGAAAGGATTGAAACATGCTTTTGGCACCCGGCTATGCCTCAACACTTCTTTCCACCCCCAGACAGATGGGCAGACGAATTGCACCATCTAGACATTGGAAGATATGCTACGAGAATGTGTTTTGGGCCTTGGAGGATCATGGGTACAACACTTGACTCTAATAGAGTTCTCTTACAACAACATTTATCACTGTACCATTAGCATTGCTCGTTTCGAAGCATTGTACGAGAGGTCGTGCCGCTCACCCGTATGATGGACAGAGGTCAGAGAAGTAGGTGTTCTTGGACCAGAGGTGGTGCAGAGCATGACGAAGAAGGTTAAGCTTATACGAGAGAGGATGAACGCAGCTCAGGACCGGAAGAAGTCATACGATGATAATAGGAGGAGACCCTTGGAGTTCGAGGTCGGGGACCGCGTGTTCTTGAAGGTCTCTCCTCGGCACGGGCAGTGAAGATTCAGAAAGGGAAGCAAGATTTCTCCCCAGTTCATTGGGCCTTTCGAGGTGTTAGCTCATGTTGGAGCTGTGGCATATCGAGTAGCACTTCCCCCTCAGATGATTCGGATACAAGATGTTTTCCATGTATCACAGCTCTGTCATTATCTTCATGACGACTCTCACATCATCGATTGGGGAGAGATCGATGTTGACGACGATGAAAAATTTGAGGAGCGACCTGTGGAGATCCAAGAACACAAGGAGAAGGTGTTGCGTAGACATTCTATTCCTTTATTTCATGTCTTGTGGTGACACGGTGGCTTGGAAGAGAGTACCTGGGAACGTGAGTCACAGATACGTGCTCAGTACCCAGAGTTGTTGGATGTTTAAATATTTTCATGTATCATTGTAACTTGTGTTGTTATGAAACATTCATGTTTATGAGATGTCACCCTTTGTTGCTTTGGTGGCTTGCTCTCTTTTGAGAGGTATCTCAATGGGTGGTTGTTCAGACCCTGTTTCGTTTTCTCTTTAAGTGGGTTTTGGATTCCCGAGGATGAGAATGTTTTGAGAGGTATCTGATGTAATGGCCCAGACCTCTCCAGTCTATCCCCTTGTGAAAATGTGGTGATGGAGGTGTTCCAGGAGGTCAAGGTGACTTGGGAGTGCGTTTGGGTGGACTATTAAGGAAAGCTAAAGGGCAATAGATTTCACACGGTTGGCACACAGTTTGCCTAAACCGTGCGGCCAAACTGTGCAATGTTGGTTTTGGAGTCAGTGCATAACGTAGGGTTAGTGCACGATTTGTCTAACGATGCGGCCTAACCGTGCAAGGAGTGTTTGAAGAGGCAGAAGATAACAGACAGTTAGCGCAGAGTTTGTCAAACTATGCGGACTAACTGTGCCGACACTTAAATCTAGATCCTAAAATTGTGGTTCTAACTCCTTTTACCTCTAAATGGTTCGTTTAAGCCCCTAAGCAGCCATAACTTGGGAATACCCTCCCTTGAAGGTAGAAGAACCTCTCCCAAGAGTTTTGGAGGTGATCTGAAGGCTTCCCTTGGCGAATCAAAGCCGATTTCTTGAGGTATGTGATCGTTCTTGATTGGTTGTTAGATCCACTAAGATCTACTCCTCCTCTTCTCTGAGTTTCATAGATCTACACCCATTATGGGTAGATATAAGTGTGTGGATGCCAAATATGATGAGATTTGGTCTTGGTTGTGTTATTAGAAGAGATGTTAGGAGGATTCTTGGAGAATCAGCCCGACTTTCTGGTGCGTTCTTCATTTGTTTGGGTTTTTGTCAAAAACATTTGAGGTAGGGATCTTACCTTCATCTCTCTTTTGTGAATCATGCAGGGTGGGTATCCTCTTTTTTCCATGAGGTACGGTTGAACCAGTAAATAAATATAATAACAGGTTAAAGACGGGTTTGGGTAATTTTCTTGATATTGTCCTTTGATTTTCATCAATAATTATCCTTTAATTATGTTGTTTATTTAATAGGCTTATGACTACGGAAAATCACGGTCATTGGGGGCCTTTTATTGCGCAATTAAACATTTCTCTGTTTTTTGGATTGTTTTATGAATGAAATTTCATAGAATGTGGAAATTGGTTAATCATGTAATGTTGGATGATTAAATGAATACCTGGAACCCTTATATGATCACCATGATTAAACTAAATGAAAGAATGAATTTTGTGGTTGCTGGTTGGGGTTTAATTATGTGAAGGGGGTGTTTCATGGGTTGTTGTGGAATGGGTGTGCATTGGGGCTGCAGTGGACTTTGTTGTGGGTTGGCGTGTATGATATGGTAGTGATGGGTAGCGGAGTTGCGGGAAATGGTATCGAAGGGATGATGATGCGGTACAGGTATTGTTTCCGGGGTGGTTGTGGTTGTGGTGGTTGGCAGCAGGGCTGTAGGGATGGGTTGTGTATATGAAGAAAAGTGGACGAGTTAACTAGTGAATTGTGGGACATGGTAGTTGATTAAACACAGAAAATCAATGGAATTGATTGGATGATAAAAGAAAATGGTATTGTGTTGCTTGTGATTTCTCTAACTGTATTTGTTGTTGTCAGGGATATGTTTTATGAATGATTGATCTGGATTGGTTATTGTTAGTTTCTCGGTAGTTAAGGAACTAATAAACGAAAACTGTTGAAATATGAAAAGCTTAATGGGGTTTGGGGCTGTTTATCGTGTGCATACTTTCGTGGTAGCAGTGTTGAGGCATGTGCTTAGGTCTTTTGTGTAGAAGCATTAGGATGGGCTGAGTGGTTGATATAATTATATAAATCTGCATGTTTTATGTTTCTTTACGCACCCCACCCATGTTGAGCACTACGTGCCGAACACCCGTGGGGTGGGGGGTGAGATTCTCAAACATCCAAAGGATGGATGGTTACTGTTCTTCCCTGTGCTCCATCTTCCTGGTTCTATAGCCCAAGATCCTTCAGGCAGGTTATGACAGTTATTTCCCAAGAGTCTTCAGGATGAGGATGAGATGTGTTCCCTAGTGTCTTCGAGATGAGGATGTGATGTGGTTCCCAGGTGTCTTCGGGATGTGATGTGGTTATGGTCGAGGATTGAGTGCCGGCGGGATGTGGGATGAGATGTGTTTATGGCTTAGGATTTAGTGCCGACGAGATACTGTGAGCTTCGTATAGCTAGGTTGCGGCACTAGCTCGAGCTTCGTATAAAAACGTTGCGGCACTATCTCAGGAAGAGGGGGAAGAATCAAAGTGTTAGGTGTATGGGCTTGAGCATTATTCAGTGGGAAGGTGGTGCGGGGTACCCATACTTTGATAATATTACTATACTACTCTATTGACTTGTGATATTTGGTGAGTGTGGCTTGTAAGGTTGGGTGGATAGATTCCTTGCTAGGCTTTGGTTACTTCTGTTTTCTCATGGAGAATTTGGATGTCTCCCCACCTGTGCATGAGAGACATAGGTTTTTCTACTGATTATACTTGTATGCTCACCCTACGTTTACTTTCAGGTCTGCCAGAGGACTTCAAGGACCGTGCGGGACCTTGCTAGTTGGGTGTTGGAGTTTTGCTGGTTGCAGTTTTTGGCTTCTTTTTGGTATCGTACTTTGGATTTTTTCATGTACATGTACTTTTGTTTCAATTTTGTATAAAACATACATATGGGTTGGTTTTGGGTTCATTTTCATTTACTTGTTCCTTTTTGTTTTGGTGTTTGACTCATCCTATTTCCTGATCTTAATTAATAAAAAGGGCAATGCCTCCCATATTTGTAGAAACTCATACCCTTGGTGCTAGTCCCCACTCCAAGGCCTACTGGAGGCGGGAATCAGGGGTCATCATCCCCCTTTCACCATTTCTAGCTTAGGAGGGACATATTTGGTGGGAGGGGGTCGTGACACTTATCATTGAATGTTACAATAATGTTGGATAAATCTAACATAACTTTGTTAAATTAATCAAGACAAGCTTTAATAGAACTACCATATTTTATTTTAAATGTAAACATGAGATTTTTTTTATAAAACCTATCAACCAATGAAGCCGTCATGTACAATTTCTCTGGATTAAGAAAAATACCAGAAATAGTCGACTCATAAGAAACTTATATTAGAACTTTATCACTTAATGAAATCAGTAATGATCTATGTACTTTAACTAACACATCAGGGGCAACATCTATGTATTTAATAGTGGTATGTTCAGTTTCATTTATAGTTATAATAGGTTTCTCAGACCCACATAGGGCATCAATTAGGCCATACTATACAAGTAGATATCTCATCTTAATTCTCCATAGGTTAAAGTCTTTATCACCATCAAATTTTAACAAGTTTACCCGCAAATTAGATACTAAGTTATTGTGGGAAATGTTAAGAGTGAGCCCCCAACAACCAACTAACACCTTGGGTAAACTATTCTTATCCAAAGGGACAAAAAAATGGGGAGTAATTATGTAAATAGATGGAAATTTTATGAAATTTTTTTTCTTAAATTCTTTGTAATATTACGAGTCCGCAGTTTTTGACGGCGCCTGATTCCGAGCCCCGATGTTCTCAGAATCAATTGATGAAGTTTTTTTGGGTACGTTCAGTAAACATACATGAAGGTTTTTCTATCTTTTGAACGAGTTCTTGGAATTGAAATCTGAGGACACCAATGAACTCGCAGGGCCGGTAATCGCTTAAGGGGACCTTTACCGCAGTTTCGTTTTATGCGGGTTGAGAGATAATTTTAGGGGATTTAGAATAAAATAAATAAAATTGTAGCACACAATTTTATTTAAAGATGTTGGTTAATTACTACAATGGGGAGTTAGGGGTAGGGCCCAAACTCACATAACCTCCCATGATAGGATATTTGTGAGGTGGGGCCCATATGAACCCCTAACTTATCACCTCCCCTCAACTCCCCATTAATCTCCCCTTAAATTAATTTACCAACTCCCCCTTAATGGTGTAATCTCTTCACCTCCCTCTCTCTCATTAATATTTTTGCCAACACTTCTTAATTAATGAATTGAACTCTTCAATTTAATTAATTAAAGTGTTTGATTTTTGAATTTGATTTGGGAATAAAATAATAGCCATAGTTATTATTTTAGTTTTGGGGCATTCGTTGTGTTGGGAGAGTTTGGAGAAAGCTCTGGAGAAATAAATAATAGTGTTCTTCTCTCAATGAAGAACACTCCATGTCTCAAAGAACGCAAAGACGCCGACGATAATGCTTCTTCCTTGGATTCTTCCTCAAAACCCCCTTCGGACGCGAGACTTCTCTGATGACTCTTCTATCTTCCTCTTCGTCATCAACGGATCGACGCACGAGCTCGGAAGAGGAAGCGTATGATAAACGACGAAAACCTCATCTTCCCACGTGCTGAAAGAACGCCCGAAAATTTAAAAGGTAGGGGGATATTGTATAATTTCATATATGTAATTTATACCCTCGAACATGGGCATTTATTTGTTGAATAATTGTTTGAGCCTCTAACGCGGTGGTTACGGGCTAACGAACACATCCAGAACCATAGCCATATCGTTCTTGATGCGCGGTATGTTTGGAGATGAATGAACATAAGGAAAACGTTGATTTGAGGCCGTCTAAGTGAAGAGCGGGACTCGAGGAGGCTGTAGGCCCAAACGAGAACTAAAACGGACCACCGGAATGACCCCGGTGGCCCGCGGAAGGTCGCGTCGGCGCCGACGACCAGAGTTGGAGGTGCCCTAGCACGCCGGCAGCGGAAGACTGCCGTGGTGGTGAAGGAACGGAACCCGCGCCGCGGGGGTTCCGGGGAGACCGAGCGGCGCCAGCCAGGCGCCGCCGTTACGCAGAACCGGGGGGCCGCATGCCCCCCCGGTCGGCCGGCCTGACCGAGCCGCGGCGGGCCGCCGGCTGGGCCGACATCCTGGGCCGGGCCAAACTCGGACCTGGGTTGGGTCGCCCGGTTCGGGCCGACCCAGGGTGAGTTGGGTCGGGTCGGACTGGGCTCAGACCCCCCTCTTTGGACCCTTTTCGGTTAATCGCCCATAACTTGAGATACTGACCTCTGATCGACGCACCATAAACTGCATAGGATTCATCGGATTGAGACAGTCATTTTGGAATATTACACTCAATGTTTTGGCAAAGTTTGGGTACAACTGGGTTGGTTTGAACCCGAAACCAACCTAGCCCCCGGAGCGGAAATTGTTATAACTTAAGGACCAGATGACTGATTGACGTGCCGTCAACTAAATTGGTTTCCTTTTGTTTAGATGGTTCTTTTGGAATACTCCACGTGGGATTCAGATGAAATTTGAGTATGGTCGGGTTTGTTTTAGCTTAAAAACCAACTGGGCCCCTGGAACGGAAAAGCCAATAACTCACAGGCCGAACGTCCGATTGACGCGATGTCTGTCGCGTTGAGACCCCTATGACGAGGCAGTCCTTTGTGATACTTCTACGTGATACTTAGTGACACTTGGAGTATCATCTTGAGGCTCGTGGAGTGGACACTCCCGGTTACAAGCGAGCAGATTGCAGAGACCTTTTAACTGGCTGAGACTTGATGACTGCCGATCGATCGACTCGGAGTGATTCAGATGGCCCAGTGGGGAGCGCTTGGTTGTAGCACCAGACCCACAGTGAAGGAGCGCTTGGTTTTAGCGGCATACCCGTATTAATCGACAGAAGGAGTACCTCTGTAGGCTCTGAGGGGGATCGCTTGGTTGTAGCGGCAGACCCATGGTGGGAAGCGATTGGTTGTAGCAGCAGGCCCACAGTACTCAACAGGTGGAGTAATTCAGCAGTCCAAGGTTAGTGGGAAGCGCTTAGTAGTAGCAACAGACCCACTTTACTCGATAGAGGAGGAGTTATCCACCAGCCGTGGTTTCGACATCGTGAATAAAAATACTGGTTTGAGCTGAGTCAATGACCTTTGTGTTTTTCTCATGATTGAGATGGGTTACTTGATAACATAGGTATATGTATGGACATATACCTAAGTAATGGTTATCCATTGAAATCTTGCTTTGTGGTTTATCCTTTTTGGATTTTGAAAAACCTTGAGGGTCTCAGGGTCCCTACTGAGTATCGTTATACTCACCCCTACACAGGCTGTGCCCGCACAACGTTGTGTTGGATACAGATGACGGACAACACTGATCGAGGTGGAGACTTGTGGAGTTGGATGGTACTCGGAGGTGGAGCTTTTGGCCAGAAATACATGGAGCAGACGGTCGGACCTGATGTGCTGAGGTTGCCATCTATACCCACCCTTCTGGTGGGATTCCTAGAGGATGACTCAGTGGTTGTTATTTTACTTTACTACAGTTGTACTAGCTTTTCAGTTGTACTGTACTTACTGTTGGGCTTGTATTTCCGGCCCCCTTTCCTTTCAGCACTTACTTTTGTATTCTGTATTACTTAGTGCTTTCTTCTGTTGCATACTCTGTTGTGTTTGTTTACTTTTTTTAAAAGCAATGTCTTCCTTGTTTTAGGGAAATACGCCTTTGGTGCCAGACTCCAGCCCCTGGAATATAGAAGGCGGGCTTGGGGTAGTCACGATGCGTGTCGTAGAGGACGGGTCGTGACGAATTGGTATCAGATGAGTCGGTTCTACCGTAGAACATTGTACTCTGATCTTTCGTTCTATAAAGCAATAGTGTTAAGATTACCGAGTGTGGTTTTCAGTTCAGGGAGTTCTGTGTTGGTGCGACGGTCGACGTATCGGTACACCAGGACCCTGACTACTGATTTCTAACTCAACGCATGAAAAAACTGATTGCATGTGTCTATCAAAAGTTTTCCTTTAGGGAAGCTCAAATTAGGTCATCTCACCAAGTATAATCTTTGACTGTGTCGCATCTGTTTCTTTCAGGATGCCTCCCCACGGACAACCCGCTAGGGCCCCGAGAGTTGTACGTACTGATAGCCTGCCGAGGGACGAGGCCTTAATACAGGGCCCTCATCCAGGTGAGGCACCAGTGGAGGCCCCAACGGTACCACTTCCTGTTGGTCCACCGATGCCACCAGCCCCAGTAGTAGGCGATGCATGCTGCTTGAGCGTGCTGCACAAGTTCCAGCACCAGAGGCCACCCTGGTTCCGGGGAGAGATGGACCCACATGCGGGTGAGGATTGGATAGAGGCTGTGGAGAGAGTCTTTAGACTGGTAGGGACACCAGCAGATATTATGGTGATCCTTACTGCCATCCTCCTTCAGGAAGTAGCATGCAGATGGTGGAGCCTGATGCTCCAGATGCACGACGAGGCGACACTTCTATGGGTAGACTTTGAGAGCCCATTCCAGGTGGAGTTTTTACCAGCCACCCTTTGAGTGGTGTGTATACAAGAGCTACTGCATCTGCATAAGGGTAGCATGACAGTAGCACAGTACTCAGCGAGGTTCACAGACCTCTCGCGCTACTCTACAGATATGGTATGAGACTCGTTCTTCAGGGTCCAGATCTTCGAGCAGGGGATCAGGCGAGATATTAGAGCTTCAGTTGTTTCTCACAGTATCCCGATACAGACAGGGGTGTTAGAACGAGCCCTCCTAGTATAGAGTTTCCTTGCTGAGCAATCCCCATTAGCAGGACCCACTACTAGTTGACATGCAGCGGAGTCTTCTGCAGCTGGCAGTAGACATATGACGTAGAGGTCCAAGAGGACCATACGCACAGGTGGTCGACCGCATGACCCAGGATCATGTGTGCGAGGCACCCGACATGGAGAACGACTTACCAGGAGCGGACATTGTTACTCTTACGGCGGGCTTGGTCACATGGCATGTGACTGTCCGACCTGCCATACAGACAATCAGCAGATAGATGAAGGACCTCCCAGGTAGAGCCAGAGGTTTGATCGAGGCGGACCGCAAGGAGAAAAAGATCGAGGTAGAGGAGCTGGTCGTGCAGTTGGTGGTGGAAGATGCTTTGAGGTGTTGCCACCACCACCACCAGGAGGTCCACCCCGACCATAGGGAACGATTTGACATGGTATAGAACAACTTTAGGCAGCAGAAGCATATGACTATGGAGCTCCGGAAGTAGGTGGACTGGAGAAGGACTAGTTCATGGCATGGAGGCCATTGTTCTTGGTGCTTCTAGATTCCTTGTTGTTGTTGTTTGTGGTTTTTATATGTCTTTGAACATTGAGGTTCAATAATAAAGGACACATGTCCTTGTGACATTTTCTTTCCTTCCATTTTGTGGACTAAGAGGTTCCAAAAAAAAAACTATTGACTTGACCCGCACTTTTGAGATTTATACTAGAGGAGACCCAGTAACCACACACTGATGTCGATAGTGAGACACAGCCCTTGGAGGCGAGAGTAACGGTTGGATCTCTTGGTAGTAGCGTCGAGGGCTTACGACGTCGTCCATGATATGAACTTGTACCATTCATATCAGGATTGACTCTATTAAGCAAAGGATGTAGTTCATCAAGGGGATGCGATCAGATTTTACCTTTTCGGCAAAGGATAAATCTAATAGCTCTTGTAAAACGTAGGCGAAGAAGGGTGAAGTCGAGTTCTTACAATTGTATAGTCTCACCCATTGTTCGTTGAGCGAACGGTTTACAGTTTACTCTAATCTCAATAGTCTCAGGTGTATCTTCGCTCAGAAGAACCTGAACCTCAGATATCGGTGATGACATGAGTTCCTCTAGGACTATGACTTCGAGATATTCTATACTCCTGGGAAGGGGAACATGGTAGCAGATGCTCTCACCAGGAGTTCTAGCATTCAGCTGCTAGGAAGGCGACGAAGCAGCTGGCCGCGTTGCTTATATCCTTTGTGGATAGAGATGGTGCAACCTATCTACAGTCTCTTATAGTCAATCCTCCACTTCTTCAGTAGAGTAGGTGAGGTGGCTTACCCCCTCGACCTTCCACATCAGTTGCACTAGGTGCACGATGTATTCCACATATCTTAGATGTGGAGATGCATGCACGATCCATCCCAAAACATCGACCATGGGGAGTTGGACATCAATGACGGGGTGACTTTCACGGAGGTCCCGGTGGAGATTGAGGATCGACGGGAGCAGGTCCTGTGTGGATGGTCGATTCCTCTGGTTCGTGTTTGCTTGCAGCATGGGAACCTCCAGGAGAGCACATGGGAGCATGAGGCTCAGATATAAGGCCACATCCTTAAACCTTACTTAATCTTGAGTTATTACAAGATTAAACATTGAGGATCTTTTCAGGTTTAGAGTTTTATAGAATTAGATCATAAAACATGCATTACATTCCATATTTAAACAAAGTGGTTACATAAAAGATAGTATTCATTTTTCCCATCAACAAAAACATATTTAAAATAAAACATGGATTCTTTCTTGACACTTCCATGACACTATCATCATATCATGTACCTTTCCCTTGACCTGTGAAAAACATTTCAAAAACCTGGGATGAGCATAAAAAGCTCAGTAAGGGATATAAAATTATGGAAAGGAAACATGAGTACATGTATACATAAGAATGAAATCATACTTTACCCATAAAACATTAGCACTTTAACATACCTCATCAAATCATGAATAAATCATAGAAATCATAAGACATAAAGGTAACTCGAGGCATTCATAACATTCTTACGTAGGGAGTAACCCTCTTGGTTACGTTTGGAATACCCATCACAGTATATTCCCTAAATAACTTCGGAGAAACTTTAACGTTTAACTCCTTCACATTACTCAATGAATTGGAGAGCTATATTGGGCTCACCCACCCTTAGTTTATCACGGAACAACCCGTCTTCATAAACAATTCCCAAGAACCATAACATAATCGTATCACATAAAACATGCATAAAGAAAACATAAAAGTTCTACATTTTAATCACAAGATATCAATACCACACATTGATATAATAAAAACATTGTGAAAACCATTTTCAATACCAAAATAAAAGAAATGTAAAACATGGTATTTATTTTTCATTTTAAAAAAATTTATTTCTTGTAGAGGAAGCTGAAACTCAAATAATGGTCACGGTGGCGGAGAAGTCGTTGTCGCCGCGTACGTACGACAAAAACATTCCCTTTTGTCGTTTAGTAAAACGATTCATATAAAAAAGATTCCTTTTGAATAAATGTAAAATTCAAAGGGGTTTATACACCGTATAAAAGAATGTTGTGTATAAAACAAAATATGCCTCAATGAAAGGAGATTGAGACGAAGTCCCATACCTCGGGTCCGACTTGACTCGATCATTATTTAACCTCCTGAATAATAAACTTGAGTTAATATCTACTTGATTAAGAACGTTTTTCAAGTTCATTATTCCTTTTATATCACTTATTACCATGTTATTAACACTATGTAATTATTTAAGTTAATAATGGTCATTTTGTCGATCATTGCTACTTGAGTCAAAAATAAACTCTTTATAATTAAAAGTTTGTTCATGGGGTAAAATATCCATTATATCCAGAATTATATTCATTATGTAGATATCATATATATCATATATATCTGTTATATACATGCATTTATAAAATTACATAATATTTAGAGGTACGAAATGGAATGCACCGTTCATGGAGACGGTAAGCCGTACGCACGCATGAGCACTACTTCCATTTCTATTTCATATTTAATGGAATTAAAACATAAGGATACATAATAGTATTATAATTCCAGTATGGTATCATATATAATATCATTAAATCTATCCTTTATACATACCACATATGGTATTAAGGAATCAAATCACTTTGAGGGGGTGATAGTCCGCACTTCCTAAAATGAAGATATCGCGTTTACCCATAATGGAAACCATAATGGTATGCCATAAATGAAAAATACATAAGCTTAAGGAAAACATAAACATATTATATATCATATATAAATATAGTGACATCTTAATGTCCACCTTTAAAGGTGTTAAAATAATATTGAACAATCATCGTTTCGTGAGGTAGAAATTCACCACCACAGAAACAGTATGTTCATTAACCATTAGATGTAGGTGTGTGTAAGTGTAGCTCGAATACGTATTATAACAAAATCCTAGTATATTTAATATACTGGATTTGTTACAAAAGAAATGAATAAAAAGAGTCTAGGGGGTTGGAGAAGCAAATTAAAACAAAAGAACACAAGGGAAGACATTACCTTAAAATCAGGTAACTCCCTTTGGTTTAAACCAAAAGGGTTTCTTGAAGAGCTTCCTGCCTAAGGTAAGGATTATAGGATGAGGATATGGATGTGGAGAGAAAAAATGATCAGAGCTTGGCCGAACCAAAGGCTTGAGAGGTGTGGGTAAAGAGGTAGAGGTGGGGGCCTTTTATAAGAGGAGAGGAGGGGCACACTTGGAAAGGTATAAAATGATACGTTATTTTCAAATGTGTTTCGGATTTTAAAGGTCCCACATTGATTTATTTCAAGGATAAGGTGATAAGAGTTCGAAATAAACCCATCCAATATATTTTTGACATGTTTAGGTCTTATAGTTTACATTATCTTTTCATTTAATTTAAATCGTTAAATAATGAGGTAATCGCTGCATCATCATGATGTCATATATAATTTAATATATTTAATGTCTAAAAATTATATAAAAAATTCTATGATGTAGGAAATATTTTTCTCTTTACAATGACTATTTATAGTCAAAAATCTTACTTGTATAACCCCATGTAAAAATTGTTTTAGTAAAATAATAAATGTTTGTGTCATTTTTACTTTTACTTTAAATAAAAGGCATTAATGTCATTATCTTACCCAAGTGGCTCCATGGGGTCCCAAAAATCAACCCATGGGTTTTATTGGTCGTCCAAGACTCATCCAATAGGGTTAGGAAAAGTGTCAAGATATTTTCATTTTATTATAATATCATTTTTACCTTAAATCACACTAATTACCTTTAATCGCGATTAATAAAACTTAAAAGTTACTTTTCATCAAAAATTATTCTCATCCCATTGAACCAAATTTTAGTTAATAATGAAAATCATTTATATTGGATTGTTGAAATTCAAATCATAGAATTGGTAAAGTTCTATTTAAAAAAAAATCAGTTTTTGTAACTACCACTTTGTGGTTTCACTATTCATAAAAAATTAAGGTTTTTCAGAAAAATAAAAAAAATTCACCCTAAGCCATATTTGATATTCCAAATTCAAAAATGATGTCTATTTTAACAAATTAATAACATAGAAGTTGCATTAATTAATTTTATAATTAAATCCCGCTGTCAAAACAAATAGCGCGTTTTTAAGAAACAATATCTATCAAAAGATTGAAACTCGTATATGTCCAATATCAAAGTGATATTAATTCCAATGAACACCATTGGATTAAATGGTAAAAATATATTATAATTTCACTTTAAGACCAATTAAAAAGATAATCTAACTATATAAATAAATTAGATTAAAAAGAGGGTTTGAATTAAAATACAACACTTTTCACTATTCATTAAAAAATGAACATTTATCAGAAAAATACCAGAAATTTATCCAAAGTAAATTTCAATGTCCCAATCATAAAGAATAAGTTTATTTTGACAAGTAGTTCTTATAAAATTTTCAAAAGTTAGTGTTAAAAATGGTTCTCCATCAAAAGGCGGTAAAGCAATCTTTTAAAAATACTAGAGTATTCTTTGCTTAAGATTGGATTTATTCTCATTTTAAACCTATAAAACACTATCTAATTCATAAATAGACATAAATATGAAAATATATTATTCTTTAATTACTTGGGATGTCACATCCTTCCCCCCTTTAGAAAATTGTGTCCTCATAATTTATTTACTTATCGAATAAGTGGGCGTATTTATCCCTCATTGCATTTTCAGATTCCCATGTTGCCTCTTCACTCATGTGGTTTTTCCACAAAACCATTACTTGATGAATCACCTTATTCCGTAACACTTGCTCCCTATGGTCTAGAATCTGGACCGGTTGTTCCTCATAAGATAGATTCTCTTTCAGCTGAACTACCTCTGGACTCAAAACATGAGATGGATCTGGCATGTACTTCCTTAACATTGAAACATGAAAATCATTGTGCACCTGAGATAAACTCGGAGGTAAAGCCACTCGGTATACAACTGATCCAACTCTCTCCAGAATTTCATATTGTCCAATGATCCTTGGAATCAGCTTTACTTTCTTACCAAATCGCATCACACTTTTCCATGGAGAAACCCTGAGGAAGACATGATCACCTACCTCAAAAGAGAGATCCTTCCTCCTGTTGTTTGCATAACTATTCTTCCTGCTCTGAGCCACTCTCATGTGTCTCTATATCATCTGAACTTTTTTTTCCAAATCTTCTACCAATTCCGGTCCCATCAACTTCCTTTCACCCACTTCATCCCATAAAGCTGGAGTTCGACACCGCTTCCCATATAATGCCTCAAATGGTGCCATCTGTATACTTGAATGAAAACTGTTATTATAAGAAAACTCAACCAAAGAAAGATGTTGGTCCCAACTTCCATGATAATCCATCAAACAAGCACGACACATATCATACAAAGTTTGGATTGTTCGTTATAACTACCCATCTGATTGAGGATGAAAAGTTGTACTAAAATTTAATTCAGTACCCAATACTTCTGAAGGACTTTCCAAAAGTTAGAAGTAAACCTGGGATCACGATCAGATAAAATGGAGAGGGGAACTCCATGTAACCTGACTATATCTTTAAGATACAAACGAGAAAGTTGATCTAGGGAAAAAGTAACTCGTATAACAAGGAAGTGAGCAAATTTAGTCAAGTGATCAATAATAACCCAGATTGCATTATTACCTCGAGGTGTCTTCAACAATCCCACAATGAAGTCCATGGATATATTCTTCCATTTCCACTCGGGCACTGGTAATGGCTGAAGCATCCCTTTCAGTAACTGCCACTCTGCTTTAACCTGTTGACAAGTCAAACACTTCACAGTAAAATTAGCAATATCTCTTTTCATTCTGCCCCACTAGTAGTACTCTCGAAGATCTCTATACATCCTAGTACTACCTGGATGAACTGAAAATGGAGAGATATGAGCTTCACATAACAACTCTATCTTCATCTGTGAATCATAGGGCACACAAAATATCTTTCCAAATCTCAAAACACAATCACTATCAATGTTGAATTCATGCAACTTACCCTTCTGAACTAGCTGTACCTTTTTCTGCAACTCACTGTCTTGCTTCTGTGCTTTCTTAATTCTGTCTGATAGAGAACATTTCACAGATACCTAAAACAAAACAGAAGGACATCCTGCACCAACAAATTATATTCCAAATTTCATCAAATCTTTAACCAAAGGATCACATTCCAAACGCAACATTGGTAATGAAGCATTACATTTTCGACTCAAAGCATCAGCCACTTTATTTGATTTTCCCGGATGGTAATGAATTGTACAATCATAATCCTTGATTAATTCTATCCATCTCCTCTGTCTCATGTTCAATTATTTCTGAGTGAATATATACTTTAATCTTTTGTGATCGGTATATATTTCACACTTTACTCCATACAAATGATGCCGCCAAAATGTTAAAGTGAAAACAACAGCAGCTAATTCCAAATCATGTGTACGGTAATTTACCTCAAGTGTTTTCAACTGACGTGAAGCATAAGCAATTACCTGATCATTCTGTATTAGGACGCAACCAAGTCCTTTCAATGAATCATTACTGTAGATAACAAACTCTCCATTCTTGGAAGGTAGTGCCAAAACTGGAGCATTCACCAATCTACTTTTCAGTTCCTAAAAACAATCATCACATTATATTGTCCAGATAAACTTAACACCCTTCCGAGTTAGCTTAGTCATTGGACTAGATAACCGGGAAAAATTTCTAACAAACCTTCAGTAATAGCCTTCCAAACCAAGGAAGCTACGAATCTCAGTTACATTTGTGTGTCTTGGCCATTCTTCAACAACCTTTGTTTTTTTAGGATCAACAGTTATTCCATCTTTAGAAGCAATGTGACCAAGGAAAGAAATTTTTTGCAACTAAAACTCACACTTTCTGAATTTCCCATACAATTTCTTTTCTTTTATGTTTTTCAAAATAACCCTTAAATGACTTTCATGCTCCTATTTACTTTTATAAAACACCAAAATATCATCAATGAAAACAACCACAAACTTATCCAAGAACTCATGGAAAATTCTATTCATAAGGTCCATGAATACAACAGGTGCATTGGTTATCCCAAAAGGCATTACTAAAAATTCATAATGGCTATATCTTGTACGAAACGCGGTCTTTGGAACATCTTCTTCCTTTACATTCAACTGATGGTACCCCGATCTCAGGTCAATCTTTGAAAAAAATGAGCTCCCTCGAGCAGATCAAACAAATCATCGATATGAGGAAAAGGATATTTTTTCTTAACAGTGATGTTATTCAAGGATATATAATCAATGAAAAGTCTCATAGAACCATCTTTCTTTTTAACAAATAAAATAGGAGCACCCCATGGTTATGTTCTAGGTTGAATGAAACCTTTCTCTAATAAATCATGCAATTTCTCCTTCATCTCTAAAAGTTCAATTTGAGCCATTCGATAAGGGGGTTTTGAAACTGGCTTAACATCAGGAACTAATTCAGCAGTAAATTAAACTTCCCGATATGGTATTATTCCAGGCAACTCATCAGGAAAAACATCAGGAAACTCATTTATCACTGGCACATCATTAATCTGAACAGTTTCTTTGTTTTCAACAATATGTGCATGGTAACATTCATTTCCATCTTTTACAAGTTTCTCGGCCTCTTGATATGTTATCAACAGTAAGGGTTCATTCTTGTACACAAACTGAAAGTCTTTCTGAAAAGAAACTTCTTTAGCTCTATAGTCAATCTTAGCATGGTAAATAGAGAGACAATCCATACCTAGGATAACATCAAACTCTACTAGAAGTAAAAAAATAAGGTTTGCAAGTAGGTTCTTTCCACAGATAAGGATATGAAGATTCTTATAAATTCTTTTTGCCTCAACATTTCCCCCAGGTGTTTTTACCACAAGTTCATGAGTCATTTCTTGAGATAGTATTCCCATTTTACTAGAAAAGTTTTCAGAGATGAAGGAATGTGTAGACCCCAAATCAAACAACACACTGGCATAATCTGAAAAAACAAACAAAGTACCTGATACCACTTCATTTGATGGACCATCATCTGATGAAGTAGTTGCAAAGGCTTTCACCACCCCTTTCTTCTTGTAGTATGACTGCTTCCCATCACTCGAGCTCTTTTTTGTACACTCGTTTGCGTAATGACCCATCTCATTGCACTTAAAACATTTCACTAACTGTAAATCAAATTTGCTCTTACCATCACCTTGATATTTTCCAGTGCAATCACGAGCCTTATGTCCCATCTTACCACATCGGTAGCACTTTCCAGAATTTAGTAGACATTCCCCAGCATGCCTTTTACCACATTTATCACAAATTGGAAACTTCGTTTTCCTACCATCAGAATTTTTTGAAGAATTATTCCCTTTCTCCTGCCACCTCGGTCTCTTCTTCTGTTGGTTGTTATAGAACACTTGATCATCTAAAAACTCCATTTCCACCTTCTCAGCACATCAAAAAAGCTTTTCATAACTTTTGAACTCACGAGAAGCTAATTCCCTTTGATATTTTGGCTTTAATCCTGAGTAAAAATGATTGGTTTTACTATCAAGGTCTCAGATAAAATTTGTAACATACCTTGCCAAACGAGTGAAACTTTCTTCATAAGCAGCCACTGAGTCTTCTTCTTGCCTCAATTCCAAGAATTGTTTTTCCATCCTAAGTCGAACAGCCTTAGGAAAATATTTCTCAAGAAACACACCTTTGATTTCATCCCAGTAGAGAGCATCAATCTCATCAACATCCCTGATATTTTTAACCATCAACCACCACTGATCTGCTTCACCCTCCAAATGGTAAATATCAAGACTAACCTTTTGATTGTCTAAACACCCCATGACATCAAAAATATTCTCCAGTGCTTTAATACACCCTTCAGCTAGCACAGGGTCAGATGATCCTCTGAATGATGGGGGATGTTGCCTCATGAAATGTACCACCAATGACATGTTCCTCTGCGGTTGATCTGGCTGATCTCGTGCATAGATACCACCACCATTTAGCGCTTGATTCAAATGTACCATTACTGCAACAAACTGTTTAGTTCCAATTCCGACCGTCTCAGGATGATGAATCGGAAGGTCATTTCCTTCTGTATGCCTTCCTAGCACTGCTTCCCTGTTTCCTCTGTAGAAAACCATTCTGAACAAACATGTCTTAGATGAAGCAACATGGTAATCTTCAAATCCTATATCATTTCAATTTGATCAATAAAAAAATATTTTTGGATAATCATTTAATCGAATTCTAATTGCTAAAGTTATCTAAACCTACCTCTGATACCAACTATAAGGCCCCAGCCTTAAACCTTACTTAATCTTGATTTATTACAAGATTACACATTGAGGATCTTTTCAGGTTTAGAGTTTTAGAGACTTAGATCATAAAACATGCATTACATCCCATATTTAAACAAAGTGGTTACATAAAAGACAGTATTCATTTTTCCCATCAACAGAAACATATTTAAAATAAAACATGGATTCTTTCTTGACACTTCCTTGACACTATCATCATATCATGTACCTTTCCCTTGACCTATGAAAAACATTTCAAAAACTTTGGATGGGCATGAAAAGCTCAGTAAGGGATATAAAAATATGGAAAGGAAACATGAGTACATGTATACATATGAATGAAATCATAAATTACCCATAAAACATAATCACTTTAACTTTCCTCATCAAATCATGAATAAATCATAGAAATCATAAGACATAAAGGTAACTTGAGGCATTTATAACATTCTTATGTTGGGAGTAACCCTCTTGGTTACTTTTGGAATACCTATCAAATTATATTCTCTAAATATCTTCGGAGAAACCTATACGTTTAACTCCTTCACGTTACCCAATGCATTGGAGAGCTATATCGGGCACACCCTCCCTTAGTTTATCACGGAACCACCTTTCTTCATAAACAATGCCCAAGAACTATAACGTAATCGCATCACATAAAACATGCATAAAGGAAACATAAAATTTCCACATTTCAATCACAAGATATCAATACCACACATGGATATAATAAAAACATTGTGAAAACCATTTTCAATACCAAATTAAAAGAAAAGTAAAACATGGTATTTATTTTTCATTTTAAAAAAAAGTTATGGCTTGTAGAGGAAGCTGAAACTCAAATAATGGTCACGGTGGCAGAGAAGTCATTGTCGCCGCATATGTACGACAAAAACATTCCCTTTTGTCATTTAGTAAAACTCTTCATATAAAAAAGATTCATTATGAATAAACGTAAAGGTAAAAGGGGTTTATACACCGTATAAAATAAAGTTGTATATAAAACAAAATATTCCTCAATGAAATGAGATTGAGACGAAGTCCAATACCTCGGGTCTGACTTGACTCGATCGTTCTTTAACCTCCTGAATAATAAACTTGAGTTAATTTCTACTTGATTAAGAACCTTTTTCAAGTTCATTATTCCTTTTATATCACTTATTACCATGTTATGAACACTATGTAATTATTTAAGTTAATAATAGTCGTTTTGTTGATCATTGCTACTTGAGTCAAAAATAAACTCTTTATAATTACAAGTTTGTTCATGGGGTAAAATAACCATTATATCCATAATTATATTAATTATGTAGATATCATATATATCATATATATCCATTATATATAGGCATTTATAATATTACATAACATTTAGAGGTAATAAATGAAATGCACCGTTCATGGAGACGGTAAGCCGTACGTACACGTGAACGCTAATTCCATTTCTATTTCATATTTAATGTAATTAAAACATAATGATACATAATAGTATTATAATTACAGTATGTTATCATATATAATATCATTAAATCTATCCTTTATACGTACCACATGTGGTATTAACAAATCAAATCACTTTGAGTGGGTGGTAGTCCGCACTTCCTAAAATGAAGATAACGCGTTTACCTATAATGGAAACCATAAAGGTATTCCATAAATGAAAAATACATAAGCTTAAGGAAAACATAAACAGTTCATATATCATATATAAATATAGTGACATATTAATGGCCACCTTTGAAGGTGTTAAAAGAATATTGACCAATCATCATTTCGTGAGGCAGAAATTCACCATCCACATAAACAGTATATTATTTAACCATTAGATGTAGGTGTGTGTAAGTGTAGATCGAATCCTTATTATAAAAACATCCTAGTATATTGAATATATTATATTTGTTACAAAAGAAATGAATAAAAATAGTTTAGGGGGTTGGAGAAGCAAAATAAAACAAAAGAACACAAGTGAATACATTACCTTAAAATCGGGTAACTCCCTTTGGTTTGAACCAAAAGGGTTTCTTGAAGAGCTTCCTGTCTAAGGTAAGGCTTCTAGGATGAGGAGAGGTATGTGGAGAGACAAAATGATCAGATATTGGCCGAGAAAAAAGCTTGAGAGGTGTGGGTAAAGAGGTAGAGGTGGGGGCCTTTTATAAGAGGAGAAGAGGGGCACTCTTGGAAAGGTATAAAATGTTACTTTATTTTCAAATGGGTTTCGGAATTTAAAGGTCCCAAACTGATTTATTTCGAGGATAAGGTGATAAGAGTTCTAAATACACCCATACAATAGGTTTTTGACATGTGTAGGTCATAGATTTTACATTATCCTTTCATTTTATTTAAATTGTTAAATAATGAGGTAATCGCTGCATCATCAGGATGTCATAAATAATTTAATTTATTTAATGTATAAAAATTATAAAAAATACTATGATGTATGAATTATTTTTATCTTTCCAATTACTATTTATAGTAAAAAATATGACTTGTATTACCCCATGTAAAAATTGTTTTAGTAAAACAATACATGTTTGTGTCATTTTTATTTTTACTTTAAATAAAAGGAATTAATGTCATTATCTTACCCAAGTGGCTCCATGGAGTCCCAAAAATCGACCCATGGGTTGTCTGGGTCGCCCATGACTCATCCAATAGGGTTAGGAAAAGTTTAAAGATATTTTCATTTTATTATAATATCATTTTTACCTTAAATCACACTAATTACCTTTAATCGCAATTAATAAAACATAAAAGTTACTTTTCATCAAAAATTATTTTCATCCCATTGAACCAAATTTTACTTAATAATGAAAATAATTTTTATTCGATTTTTTAAATTCAAATCACAGAAGTGGTAAACTTCTATTTAAACGAAAAATCAGTTTTTGTAACTACCACTTTGTGGTTTCACAATTCATAAAAAATTAAGGTTTTTTAGAAAAATACCAAAAATTCACCCTAAGAAATATGTGATATTATGAATTCAAAAATGATGTCTATTTTACCAAATTCATAACATATAAGTTGCATTAATTAATTTTATATTTAAATCCCGCTGTCAAAACAAATATTTTGTTTTTAAGAAACAATATCTATCAAAAGATTGACACTCGTTTATGTCCAATATCAAAGTGATATTAATTTGAATGACCACCATTGGATTAAATGGTAAAAATATATTGTAATTTCAATTTAAAACCAATTAAAAAGATAATCTAACTATATAAATAAATTAGATTAAAAAGAGGGTTTGAATTAAAATACAACACTTTTAACTATTCATTAAAAAAATGAACATTTATCAGAAAAATACCAGAAATTTATCCAAAGTCAAGTTGAATGTCCCAATCATAAAGAATAAGTTTATTTTGACAAATATAGCTTATAAAATTTTCCAAAGTTAGATTAAAAAATGGTTCACCATCAAAAGGCGGTAAAGCAATATTTTAAAAATACTAGAGTATTCTTTGCTTAAATTGAATGTATTCTCATTTTAAAACTCTAAAACACTATCTAATACATAAATAGACATAGATATGAAAATCTATTATTCTTTACTTACTTGGGATGTTACATCAGATGCGTGCTCAGTACCCCTTATGTTTCTCTAGTGTGTTGTAGATTTACGATGACATAAAAACCTGAGGTGGGGATAATGAAAGACCCTAAAATTTCAAGGATTTTTTTTATTAAATTCTTTAGAATATTACTAGTCCGCAGATTCTGACGGAACCTGATTTTGATGCTTGGTGTATCCGAAATCAATTTCTAAAGTTTTGTTCGTGTACGTTCAGTAAACGTACGTGCGGGTTTTTCTATCTTTTGAACCGGTGCTCGGAATTGAAATCTGAGGACACCGATGAACTCACAGTGCCTGTAATCACTTTAGGGGACCTTTACCACAGTTGCATTTTATGCGGGTTGAGATTTAATTTTAGGGGATTTAGAATAAAATAAATAAAATTGTAGCACACAATTTTATTTAAAGATGTTGGTTAATTCCTACAATGGGGAGTTAGGGGTGGGTCCCACACTCATATAACCTCCCATGAGAGGATATTTGTGATGTGGGGCCCACAAGAACCCCTAACTTATCACCTCCCCTCAACTCCCTAGTAATCTCACCTTCAATTAATTTGACAACTCCCCCTTAATGGTGTAATCTCTTCACCTCCCTCTCTCTCATTAATACTTTTGCCAACACTTCTTAATTAATGAATTGAACTCTTAAATTTAATTAATTTAAGTGTTTGATTTTTGAATTGGATGTGGGAATAAAATTATATCCTTATCTATTATTTTAGTTTTGGGGCATTCTTTGTGTTGGGAGTGTTCGGAGAAAGATCTGGAGAAATAGAGAATAGTTTTCTTCTCTCAACAAATAACACTCCACATATCGAAGAACGCGAAGATGCTGGTGACGAAGCTTCTTCCTTGGATTCTTCCTCGGAACCCCCTTCCGACGCGGGACTTCTCTGATGACTCTTCAATCTTCCTCTTTGTCATCAACGGACCAACGCAAAAGCTCGGAAGAGGAAGCGCACGACGAACAATGACAACCTCGTCTTCCCCCACGACGAATGAATGCCTGATAGTTTAAAAGGTAGGGGGATATTGTATAATTTTATATATGTAATTTATACCCTCGAACATGGGCGTTTATTTGTTGAATAATTGTTTGAGCCTCTAAGATGGTAGGTACGTGATAACGAACATGTTCAGAACCATCACCATATCGTTCTTGATGCACAGGATGTTTGGTGATGGATGAACAAAAGGGAAACATTGATTTGAGGCCATCGCAGTGAAGAGCAGGACCAAAGGAGGCTGCAGGCGCAGACGGGAGCTAAAACAGACCACCGGAATGACTCTGGTGGCCTGCGGAAGGTCACGGGGAAGCAGGTCCCCAGCCCGGCGGCAGAGGAACAGAACCCGTACTGCGCGGGTTCCGGGGAGACTGGGCGGTACCAGTAGAGCGCCGCTGTTACGCGAAACCGGGGGGCCGCATCCCCCCCCCCCCCCTGCGCGGCCGGCCGCAGGCTGGGCCGTGCCACGCGGGCCGGGCCGGCGTCCTGGACCAGGCCGACATCCTGGGTCGGGCCGCGCCCTACCGGGCTAGACTCGGACTAGGGTCGGGTCGACCTGGTTTGGGCCGACCCAGGGTGAGTTGGGCGGGGTCAGACCGGGCCCAGACCCCACATCTTTGGACTCTTTTCGGTTAATCACCCATAACATGAGCTACAGACCTCCAATCAACGCATAGTCAGTTGTGCAGGATTCCACGGATTGATATGGTCATTTCGGTATATTACACTCATGGTTTTAGCGAAGTTTGTGTATGGTCGGGTTGGTTCGAACCCGAAACCAACCGGGCCCTCGGAGCGGAATCACTTATAACTTAAGGATCGGACGTCCGATTAACATACCGTCAACTACGTTGGTTTTCATTTGTTGAGATATTTCTTTTGGAATACTCCACATGGGATTCAAATGATATATGAGTATGGTCGGGTTGTTTTTAGCTTAAAACCCAACAGGGCCCATAGAACAGAAAAATCAATAACTCACAGACCGGGCGTCCGATTGACGCGCCGTCTGTTGCGTTGAGACCCCTATGCTGATGCAGTACTTTTTAATACTTCTACGGGAGACGTAGTGACACTTGGAGTATCGTATTTAGGCTCATGGAGAGGACCCTCGGGGTTAGGAGCGAGCATATTGTAGAGACCTAGTAGCTGGATGAGACTTGACGACTGTTGATCGATCGACTCGGAGTGATTCGGGTGGCCCAGTGGGGAGCACTTGGTTGTAGCAGCATACCCACAGTGGAGGAGCACTTGGTTGTATAGGCAGAACCATGGTACTCGACAGAAGAAGTACCTCTATAGGCTATGAGGGGGAGCGCTTGGTTGTAGCGGCAGACCCGTGGTAGGAAGCGCTTGGTTATAGCATGAGGCCCACAGTACTCGGCAGCTGGAGTACTTCAGCAGTCCAAGGTTAGTGGGAAGCGCTTGGTGGTAGTGGCATGCCCACTGTACTCGAGAGAGGAGGAGTTCTCCAGCAGCCGTGGTTTCAACATCGTGAATACAAATCATGGTTTGAGCTGAGTCAATGACCATTGTGTTTTCATCATGATTGAGATGGGTTACTTGATAACTTAGATATATGTATGAGCATATACCTAAGTTATGGTTATCCGTTGAAATCTTACTTTGTGGTTTATCCTTGTTGGATTTTGTTAGACCTTGAGGGTCTCAGGGTCCTTACTGAGTATCGTTATACTCACCCCTGCACGGGCTATGCCTGCACTACATTGTGTTGGATGCAGATGACTGACACCACTGATCGAGGTGGAGACTTGTGGAGCTGGACAGTACCCGGAGGTGGACCACTTGGTGAGACGTACATGGAGCGGATGGTCGGACCTGAGGTGCTGAGGTGGCAATATGTACCCACCCTTTAGATGGGATTCCTGGAGGATGAATCATTGGTTGTTGTTATACTTTACTACAGTTGTACTAGCTTTTCAGTTGTACTGTACTTACGATTTTGCTTGTATTTCCAGCTCTTTTCCTTTCAGCACTTAGTTTTGTATTCTTTATTACTTAGTGCTTTCTTATATTTCCTACTATGTTGTGTTTGTTTACCTTTTTTAAAGCCAATGCCTTCCAAGTTTTAGGGAAATACGCCTTTGGTGATAGTCGCCAACCCATGGCCTATGGAAGGCGGGTTTGGGGTAGTCACGATGCGGGCCCTGGGGGATGGGTTGTGACAAATTAGAGATGGGAAAATGGATTTAAATAATAATAGTAGACAAATAGTGGTGATTTAAGTAGAAATTAAAATGTAGAAATTAAAACAGAAGCCAATACTATAAATAAATAAACATGAATCAAATCAACCAACAAAGGAAAACCAGTATAACTCTAATACCACTTTGTGAGTGGAGAGGAAGATCCAAAATACAAGAATAATTCAAAAAACCCACGAAGACCGAACCAGATCTTTGAAAATAGAATTAAAAATCACATAACCAAACAATAATATGCAAGGAAGTAAAAGGATGAACATGAAAATAGTATTTAACACGATTTGATCCCCTAGGGACTTATGTTAATGAAAATAACACCACCCAAAAACGTGTTTTCTTAAAGATAAAATATATATATATATATATAGAGAGACAGTGAAAGAAACCAACAAGAACCAAGAGAAAAAAAAGAAGGAACCAAAGTATAATATTTACAAGTTTCGTAATAAATGAAACCATAAAAAACAAACAGTACTTATAGTTATAGAGTGAAAACACTATGGCAGTCCTGATCACTTGAAGCTGGTATGAACATGTGGAAAATGTCTAGATCTGAAGGCTCCTTCTATCGAACTTTTGGAATAGTCACATGAAAAATTGAAAATTTTCCACTGAGGAATGACATCAACTCCACCATAAAATGGTCAAAAGGTGAACCCAAAGGAGACCGACAAGCCGAGACTAAGATCCATCGAACAGAATGGTGATGGAAAACTAGGGTTTTTCCAAAGGAAACCAAGATCCAATGCAAGGATTATGAGAGAAAGATAAAAATGGGATCTAGAGTGAATCTATCCATGAAGTGATGGAGGCATAGGGGGTCATCAATTCCCCTAGAAACCGCATACAGTGTGCAGCTGCACATCCAACCGGATAGTTCTATAAAGCACAATAGAACAGATCGTAGGGGTGTAATTAGATAAGATGAAACAGGTGGATGAACCAGGTGCACAGGCAGTAGAGTCGACCTAAGGCAAAGGCCCGAAGAATAATCCCACACGACATAGAGATGGCCCAAATTACATAAACAATAGCCCATATCCACCATATAAAATTGAGAATTTAAAATAAATCTAACATTTTTCATGCATGAAAACTAATAAAAATATAATGACAGAATTTTAAATGGAACAATTTCATGAAAAAAAATAAATGAATATTATATTTCACACTTATATTCATATTAATTTCCAGTATATAATTCCTGAATTTTTTAAAGAGTTTCATAACTTATTATAACAAATTAAAGATAGAAGAAAGCTTCATTCTTGATATAGCAAATTTATTTTAGGATATAAATATTTACAAATTTTTAAAAGTTATCTATTAAGTAGTTATTTTGGTCATTATTCACATTTTTTAAAATAATATTGTTGTTTTGATGGTGAGATTTTATTGTATATCTGTTACGATACATATATTATCTATTTTAGGACATTCAAGTGATGTAATATTATTGGGACTAACTTTTTATTAAATTTAGTCACCTACTTGAATCACATAATTCATGTTTATGATATTTTTAGTGGAATATATTTTACCAATGAGATTATATCTTCCAAATATTGGCCTATTTTCAATTTATTTTAGACATATTATTTTCATTTGTTTTTAACCATTATTTCATGTAATGAATGAAAAAATTTAAGTGATTTATGTGTAATCAAATAACTTTTTTAGCATTTGGAAAGAGGGACTTTATATAAATCTTGATTTTTTTAGAAACCATAATTATCTTCTCATAATCATCTGTAATTGATTCCCCTGTGATATACAAAAATTATTTTCTCTAGATATATTGAATTGTGTTGTTCAAGTCTTATTTATATTTATTGTAAAAATCAATCTTAAATAATTATCTTACCATTTTAAGAAATCAAATGTTATCACATTTAATGAAATGGATAATGTGGTTTCATTATAGACTTTAATACCTTTAATTATATATTTGATTGATGTTCCCTTAAAGGATATTTTAGGGTTGTCATCATTATTCAATATTATATTAATTAAGTTATTTTTATTGGTATTTCCTTAAAAAATAAATTAGAGGTGTTTTATATTTTTATAATGACATGAGAATATGTGTTATTATATAGTCTACGTAATGAAGAAAATTGAGTAAGAAAAAATTAAAAACATAATTATACATATAATTAATATAAATGAATCACTGGTTAATATTTTAGAGTGAATAAATAATCTATTATAAAGGAATAATTGAAAAATATATAATTTTTATAAATTATAAATTATAACCATTTTGTGAAAATTAATTTTTAATAATTTTTTAAAAGTATTTGATTTAAGTTAGAAATTTTTTAGTTAATTATTTTAAAAAATTATAATCTCATTAATATTAAGTGACATATTGACTGTAAATGTTTTTATATAAAAGAATATGATTGTATATAAAGTGCTTATTAAATAGAATCTATCTATTTAAATATCATTACCATATCAATTTTTCAATTTTGATAATTTTAATATTTATGATTTTTTAAAATTATGTATTTGTATATGTTCAAGAAAATATATTTTTATAGAGATGTAAAGGTCAAAATGATTTAGGGACTCTTTATTATTCATCATAGAATGTGAAGGAAATAACAAATATAGAGTACCATGGTGATGTTTTTAATCCATAAAATCCTTCATATGATGTGGATACTCTTTTCTATATTGAAGTTCATTAATCTTGGATGTGAAGTAACTCCTAAGACATCCATACTATTTTCTATATATTAGATTCATATTAGGATCCTTCTTACATCCCTATTGATATGCCAATTCCTTTATCTGATACGACCATACTCGACAAAAAATTTGAATCTCCTATACCGTCACAATAATATTAGCATGTTACCTTAATTGGTATGTATTATATTTTTCATAATTGACTCATTATTTATTCATAATAATTGATGAACAATACCACAAATTGTCCCTTTAACAGCACTCAAAATAGGATTTAACAGTACTAAAAAACATTTTTGTCCTAAGCTCTGTTAAAAGGGGACCCCTTTATCACCGCTAAAAAAGTGGTGATGTAGAGAGACCTTTATCGGCGCTAAAAAAAGCACTGATAAAGGTTTTCTTTTATCAGTGCTTATAAAATACACCCTTTTTCGAAGTTAGAAATAGCCGTGATAAATTCCCTACTACTGTAGTGTGGTGTTTGAATTATAACACACTGTAACCGCAACCTGCAACTTATATATGGAAATTTGATAGTAATTTAATTTTAAAAAAGCATCAAAAATACATATAAAAACTATATTATAGACATTTCAATCAATTTTTTGTACAATTACATAAGCATGTACTATTAAAAAATTCAAAAAAATCAACGTTTCATTGTCTTTGGCACCCAAACCCCACTAAAAGAGAAAAATCATGGTATCAGTAATTGAAAAAACCTCCCCAACTCAAAGAAAAGAATCTACTATATGAGAAAATAATTCTTATGTTAATAATAATATAAATAAATAAATTAAACATAATATGAAACAATACATGAATAAAATGTTAATTTTCAATAAAAGGACACACTTGTAGCCATACTGGTTACATCTTGCATCTGATTGAGGTGAGACTGGTTCCTACACATCACAAATGAATTATAGACCTTTATCCTAAATTATTGAAAAAAATCCAAATATGTTTTCTCTATTTTGAGAGTTACACTTGTCTATTTTATTAAAATGTTATTTTAAACTGAAAACTTGTACTTTGAGTAATACTAGTCACATTGTTTGTTGTTTTGATGCGAGACTAATTCTTAAACATCAAAAATGACTTATGAATCATTTTCCTAAATCACCAAGAAAATCTAAAAAAGTTTTCTCAATTCTCAGTGAATGACACATGTTTTGAACTAAAATGTCAATTTTAGACTAATAACAGACATTTTGAGTCATACCGGGCACACCGTGTATCAGATTATGGAGTGGTTGATTCCTATATGTCACAAATGAATTTTATATCATTTTACTAAAGTATCAAAACAACCTAAATGGATTTTATTGGTTTTGATTATGTCACTTCTCTATTTTACTAAAATGTAAATTATAAATAAAAATAAACACTTATAGTCATACCGATCACACCATGCATCAGATTGAGGTTTAGATGATTCCTACACTTCAAAAATGACTTATGGGCCATTTCACTAAAGTATCCAAATAATTCAATTTCATTTTCCCAGTTTTTAGTAAGTCACTTGTGTTTTTTAATAAAATGTCATTTTAAGTAGAAAACACATACTTTGAGTCATACCAGTCACATTGTACATCAGTTTGATGTGATACTAATTCCTATACCTCAAAAATGACTTGTGAATCATTTTACTAAATTATCAAGACAATAAAAGTGTGTTTGATCGGTTTTCAGAGAGTAAAACACATTTTGAACTGAAATTACAATTTTAAACTAATAAAGGACAATTTAAGTCATACTAAGAATACCGTGTATTGGATTACAGTGCAGCTTATTCCTACACATAAAAAATGACTTAAGGATCATTTTTATAAAGTATCATAACAATATGAATGTGTTTTCTCAGTTTTAAGTATTTCACTTGTGTCTTTTACTAAAACTTGAATTTTAAATAAAAAGACATACTTGTTGCCATACTGATCACATTGTACATCAAAATGAAGTGATACCACTTCCTAAACATAAAAAACGACTTATGGATCATTTACCTAAATTATAAAAACAATATTAATGATTTTACTTAGTTTTAGTATTTCACTTGTCTTTTTTACTAAAATGTTAATTTAAACTGGAAATAAGCACTTTGAGTCATACTGATCACATAATGTGTCAGTTTTATATGAGAATTATTCCTATATGTCACAAATGACTAAATAATCATTTTTCTAAATTATCAATACCATCACAGTGCGTTTTATTGGGTTTTAGTGAGCGACTCATGTTTTGAGCTAGAATGTCAATTTTAAATTGATAACAGACACTTGGAGTCATACAAGGAACACATTGTATCAGATTGGGGCACGAATAATTCTTATACATTAAAAATGACTTATGGATAATTTTACTAAAGTATAAAAACAATTATAATGAGTTTTTTTTTGGTTTTGAGTGTTTCACTTGTCATTTTTAATAAAATTAATGTCAACTTTAAATAAAAGGTCACACTTTGAGTCATACTGGTCACATTATGTGTTATATTGAGGTGAAACTAATTCCTACATATCACAAATTACTTGTTAATTGTTGTCCTAAAGTATCAAAAAAAAAATTATAACGTGTTTTCTTGGTTTTGAGTATGTCACTTGTGTTTTTTACTAAAATGTCATTTTAAACTGGAAACATGCAATTTAAGCCACACCGGTAACATCGTTGGTTGATTTGACATAATACTTATTCCTATATGTCAAAAATGACTTATGGATAGATTTCCTAAATTATCATGATAGTTTTAGCATGTTTTATTGATTTTTAGGGAGTGACACTCTTTTTGAACTAAAATGTCAATTTTAGACTAATAACAACCACTTTGAGTGATACTGGGCACACCATGTATCATATTGAGGTAAAAATGATTACTACATGTCACAAATTACTTATGGATCATTCTCCTAAAGCATCGAAACAATTCAAATGTGTTTTCACTATTTTGAATATGTTACTTATCTTTTTTACTAAAATGCCAATTTTCAATAAAAAGAAACACTTAGAGTCATACTGGTCACATAGTGTGTCAGATTGATGTGTTTTTATTCATACACATCAAAAATTACTTATATATCATTTTTATAAAGTATTAATACAATATGGATGCGTTTTCTCAGTTTTGAGTTTGTTATGTGTGTTTTGAACTATAATGTAAATTATAAAATAAAACCATACAGTTCAAGTCATATAGATTACACTATGTATTATATTGAGGTGAGGGTGATTGACTCATTTCCTTGTTTCTATTATCTTAGTTACCGTCCCAAGGTCCAATATCCCATGAGCACGAGTATCTTAGAACAAACCACCCCAACTAGAGAAAAAGAATACACCTGTATAAGAAAAAAATATTATATTAATAATACTATAATTAAAAAAAATAAACATAAATATAAAATAATATATTGATAAAATGTCAATTTTAAACTGAAACCACATAATTTTAGACATATCAGGTACACTGTGTATTGGTTTGAGGTATTTTTTATTTAACAGTGTCTTTTTGTCCTACAATGAATTTAATATTCTAGGTTATCTAACAATATTACTGTTTGATAACCAGGAATGATGAATGAATTGGAGAATAAAAATAAAAGTTCATCAATCTTAGGGAATCATCCTTCTTGAGTACATGATCATAGTACATGAGTGAATCAACCTTTTTGATGAATTTATTTCTTCATAATCTACGTAAAAATTAACCAAATAAGTTTTAGATAAAAATGATAATGAAATTAACTAAAAAAGTAGATAAAATGGTGATAAAATCAACTAAATAAGTAGTAGGAAGTCACATATTCATGATATATGTGTACATTATGACACTACGTATGTTGTAGAGTCATTTCTAAACAAATATATTTTATCTTGTTAATACGACGAATTTAAAAAATCACAGTATTAATAAAAAAAAATTTACACAAAAAATTAATAAATATTTTAAATAAAATAGTAATTAACTTCGAAAATAAATCTTTAGGGATTATAGGTTATTGACGGTATATGATATATCTCATAAATTTTGAAACATAATAACCATAATGTTTACAATTGTTTTGTTTCAGACACTATAGAAACATTGAAAAAAAATAAGTAATTTGTTTTGATATGTTTTTTGATAGTGAAATCTTATTATATATACCCTAATACTTATCTACTTGTAGATATTAACAGGATCATTGTACACATGGACTGTCCTCATGCCATGATTTTTATTATATTTAAACACGACCCTATTATAAAAAATTCTCATTAAAAAATAATAAAAAATATATAACTCAATATTTAGTTCTAAAATTCTCAATATAGTGTATTAAAAATTGAAAAACATCATCATGTGTGGTCGGTTGGTCGGTATCCATGCAGAGAATCCATAAAATAAATCTTTAGAGTATCAAAATTGACTGTAATGAGTAACCAATGTTTCCCAAAAAAGGAATAAGTAATGAAAGAAATGAAAATATATTTTATATGATAAAATTATAGAGTTTTACCCCTACAATGTTGGTAATAAGAAGAGTTTTTCATATATAAGTTTTTATTAAGATATTACAACCAATTTTCTACTATTTCATTAATTTGTTCTGAATCCAATGAGGTTAGTTGTGTAGAAGTTATGTGAGGACTAATGAGTCCATATTTATGTTCATAGGGGTTTCTATTCAAATAGTATCAATATAGACACCTTCAAAAATTATGAATTATATTTAGTCACAATTAACATATTAGATCATCTATTAGGAAACAATCATGAAATTACACCTCATGTATACATTTATAACTGAGACTCCTTGCCAGTCATAATTAAGAATTTCATTTACATTCTCAAGAGTAATGCATTCTGTAATGGATTCTCCTTACATTTGTTTTTCAAAATAAACTATGACATTACTACCACTTTTTAACTTTGTATCCACATGAACCTTCAATATTAGTAAATATAGATATTGGATTGGTTGGTTAAAGGAACATTGTGAAGATCTTATCAATTGGTTGGTATATCCTTTAAATCATTTTGATTCGACCTTTCATTTAACCCCTTATATTTTTACATATGGAATAACATTAATTGGCTAAAAAAAATTTCATTAATTGTTTAATTTTTTTATTAAAAATAAATTGAAATTGAATACCTCTTTATCGACATATTTTTTACAAGATTTAACGAACATGCTACGAATTTTACAATCACCTGATTGATCGTATGAATATCTGCATCATCAAAGAAAATAGGTAGTTCGATGCTCAGAAAATTATCTATGTTAATCTCCACTCTTACATGACCTATTAGAAGTTTTTTATTATACATAATATATTCCTGGATATTGAACACGGTATCCCTTGCAACAAGGTGATGGGTGGGGGTTGATAGATATAAATCACAATCATTTACACCTTATAGAATATCAGTACAGGAAAGGTATCAATGCCCTACTAATTCACATTTCACATAAAAAATTATGAGAATATTTATTAACTCATCTAAGAAATCTCCTTGAGGGGAATGAATCGCCTCAAAGATGGTGGGGGTGGGGGTGGGGGGATCTCCACGCAGTGGTTGTTCTTGAGTTTTTTCCTTTTATTTTATTCTGTCCCATAACATTTTATAGAAACTATGATTACCAATTAAACTTTTCGTCAAGATAAGATAATCATACCTTTAAATCTTTTATTTTTTATCTTTATTCCCATTTTTTTTCAAAATAAATTCAGTGTGTTACCCCAAAACCCACACCTCTGATGCAACCATACAATTATAGCTAATTTACAACCACTGATAGTAGTTTTTCATCAGGTACATATGCTGACTATTACTATGTCTAATTTAGATAAAAAATATAGTAAAATAAGTAATAATTGTTATGTAGTTCCGATTTAAAGAAAAACAATTTTTTATTATGTCATACTTACACATGCTTCCCACATTTTTTTGTGTTTTCATCTTTTAGTATTCATTTTTATTTACACGTACCTCCTTTCATGGATAATGATATTGTATGGAAGTGGATTTTTATTTGGATTTATCAATATTCATATAAATATAGAAACACAATTATGTTTTTATTTCATGTCACATAAAATTATTACAATGGATTTAAAATATGTACCAATTTTTTTCAAGTGAAACATACCCCATAATTGCTTTATGGTAGGGGTACACTAGTTTTGATACCCATTGTCTATTTTTATCATTTAGTTATTATTACATAAATTAACATTTTTTAATCAAAGTGATTAATACAATTATTTTCAAACAATGTATTACAAGACACAATGTACCTTAAAATATATCTCCTCATGATAGATATTAAATGAATCCTATGCTAATTTGATTATTAGGTGTGCATACATGTGTTGTGGGTGAAGGTTTATTTTAACTTTAGCATCTTTGAAATAATTTTTTTTTTTATAATTGTACCAAATTATTTTCGATCCTTTCTTACAATAATTAATACAAATTTCATTCAAGATACATAAATTATAAATATGACCTATAAGGGATAATTTGAGGTAACATAATGTATATTACAAAAAAACATAACTTGATTATTGAAATCTATTTTTTAAAAGGTTTGAGGGACTTGAACCCTTTATCGAGTATCCAAATCACTTCATCGTGGTATCCTATAACATAAAATATCCCATGCACATTGGGAATGATAAAAAATGATTATAATATCCCAATGAAATGGTCATCCTCAGTTAAATTTCCATCTTATCCTTTAGTGGTTTTGGTCGATAACAAAAAATTGACCACTTTTAGTTTATATGATCTAGAACATAAAATACTTGTACTGCCTACAGTTATATTATAAATGGTTCTTTTTCATACTCTTCCTTACTGAAATCCACTTCCACGAATCCTAATTCATCAATTTTAACAAAACTATTATTATTAACCCACTCACATCGAACAATCAGCACTTGGAATGTTATATAATCCAACTCCCATATTTGTTTCATGATTCTAAAGTATGAAATATTCACATAAATTGGATTTATATCCTTCGTACCAAATACATACACCACTGTAGCCATAAGTGTAACTCCACTATTTTGCATGGTACTACATTCATCATACTCATTTGTATAGAACGTATTACCCTTAATTACATAAAAATTAGAAGATAATTAATGCACACTTGGTCCTCCAGCTTTCCATCAAATTCATTATGAAATTAAATCCAATTTTTCAGATAACTCCTTAAAAATATAGTCTTGGAACCATTCTATAAACTATTGATTACATGTCTTTGATATTCAAATTTTATCCCCTAATGGATTCAAATGCCTACTTTTTTTTTGTGTTTCAACATATGGGGAAACCTCTAAACTATTATGAAAAATGTAAATGTGAGCCTGCTTCCTATCTATAATAGGTATTGTAAAAACATATATTCCGGAAATTTATTTAACCACAAGATTCCCAATGTGATGAGATTTTGGTAGACAAATTTTTTCAACACCAGATAGGTAGTCAGTAAAAAATTCAATAGATTCCTCAACAATATATTTCTTCATAATACAACTTTCAGGTTGAATTTTATTTTTGACATACCCTTTCAAAATCTTCTTATACCATTCAATGGGGTGCATCTATCTATAATGTACAGGACCCCATATTTGAATCTCTCGTACCAAGTGAAACCTCAAGTGAACCATCATATCAACATATGTCGATGGGGAGAACATTTCTAATTCACATAATATGAAAAAAATTTCTTTTACTTAGTTTGTAATTTCTTGGGGTCTATAACTTTGATACATATATCTTTGAAAAATAAATAGAGATTGGTTAATTTATAAAGGTAATTATTTTCCAAAATGAAACATAAATCTACATACATTATATCATACATAAAAACATGACATTTATATGATTTTAGACCCTTTAACTTTAAAACAGTCATCAAAATGATATTCTTCATATTTGATAAATACCCCTTATGAACCTTTGAATCATTAAAAATGTTGAAAAACTGATATATCTCCTTCATAGAAAGAGTATAAGTAGCTGGAGGAAGAAAAGTTCATTTTTCACCCATCACTAATGCCAAGTCTTTCCGTATTCCCATGTAAGTCATGTCTAATCTAGCCTTCACTATATTTATTTTTTTTCTGGGTGCATTTATTAATGAAACAATGAAACTATCACAAATTTTTTTTATAACATGAATAACTTCATGAACATGCCTGACACACAAACAATTCCAGTATGATAACTCAAAAAAACTGATTTTTTTTTCAACCAGTTTATGTATGGTTTTTTGAAAAATGTTTATAAAAATAAATTTCCATTTATTTTACTTTGTAAAGTATTTTATCACCTGTTAGTGGATACGGTGTTGTACATTTTTATTAACTCCCATTAAATGACATCATTCAAGATCGATACTTATGTCACTAGGTTAAAAATCTACGATGTTCTTGAAACAAAGTCTTAAATGATTGTTTCAACCTAATTTATTGTGTGCCGTGTTTATAAATGGGACACCCTTGAGTTCCTTTAATACTATATCCTAACAAATTTCTATAAGATAGAAAGTCATTTATAATCCTGTATAATGGATACAAATAAACATCAATATCATTTCTTGATTGTTTCAGTCCTAATATAAGCATAGATAACATAATTGTTTTTGTTTCATGTATAACCACAATGAAAATTTATAATTTACCAACATAACTGGCCATGTACTAGGAGTGGTTCTTTGAAAACCAAAAGGATTCACTCCATGAGTAACATAAAATGAATGTTTCTCAGTTCTTTCCCAAATTTCAAAAGCTTGTGATCAACTCTATTTCACTGAGGAGAGTTTGTCAAGTGACGAAGTTTCCCATATTTATTTCTTGTATCTATGTTCCACATCAATTTCCTTACAGTCTTTTTACATCCATATATTCAACTAGAACTTTTAATGATTGGAAATTACCATAAAACCTTTGTAGGATCCAATCCATCTTTCTTGTATCGAGAAGCACCACACTTTGGGCATTATCTAAGTGATTTTCAGCCTTGATAAATAGTTTACAATAATTTGGATGGGAATGTATTATTTTAATGACCATACCCACTAAACATAGTATTTTTATAGAGGTATATGTTTGTATAGGAATCTCATTATCTTATAAGAAAATATCATTCAAGAGAGAAATTAATTCATTAAAATTATAATCCCTCCATCCATTGATAGATTTTAAATTGTGTAGCATCAGTACAACTGAAAATGATTTATATTTATTACACCATCATACAAATTCATCTTTGCAGATCTATTTAACTTCTCAAACAATTTTGAAAAATCACAAACTTCATATTCAACTATAATTATAATTTCCTTAATTTGATGATAACCATCATTCACACCTATAATCACATCCTCAATATGATGTTCTTTATTATACACACTTGTAATCATATCAGATGATACATAAAACATAGTGTTATTCTAGTCACTAGCTACATTCAATTTTCCCCATGTTTATTCCAACACATATAACTTTGATATATTCCTTGAAATATCAAGTATACTTTCAACTACTTTAGACTAATTAGTATTGAATAACAATAGTGTAAACATATAAAAAGGATTTGAAAAAGATCAAATGCATGATATTTTTAAAACTTGATGAACACTTTCATCCTATCTTCATACTCTTTTGTCATACGATTGACATCCATACATTTTCGATTCATACCTGACCTATTTAGTTTGATAATATTAATTCTTTAAAAAATAAATAAATGAAAAAGGGGAATTTAAAATAAGAATAAACCGATATTTTAATGTTTTAAATAATTTTAGATTTATTTGAGGAAAATGGGTAATTTAATTTAAGAAAATAATTACTCCACTGGTGGTTGGTTTTATCCGCTGAATTCATCCACAATAATCACTGGTACCTGGTATGGGAAGAATACTACTCTGGGTAATTCAAGAAATATTACTGCATACCCAAGAGATATGGGGGATGTGTTTTTGGAAAAAAAATGAAATAAAAACGGTTTAGGGGATGAAGCTCGTGAGGATGAAAATTGTATCCTTAAATCCAAATGTTCCTAGGTTGGGGAGTTGGTGAAGCATCAGAAAAAATTTCTTATTTTTTTATTTAATGTTGAAAAAATAGAAACAACTATATAATACCTACAAGGGGCTCCCTGATTATCATGGCTATGAAAAGTCTTAGATTAATGGTCTTACATGCACTCATGCTAAGATAACCATTTTAGTTTCAATATTCAAAGAAGTCCTTCACTTACTCCATGAAATAGAAAAGTATTTTGGTGTGACGACTTAATTATAATAGTGACTAGATTCCTATGAGGATTAGGTTGTGAGAGTGGGGTCAAGATGAATATCCTATGGGTTGGATGAAGTTAGTGACATTCCCTTTCCATGGTGTTATTATCAAAATATATTATATAGGTGAGTTTTTTTATCTATGAGGTCTTTTAAAGTCAATACGATCAAATAAATATAAATACCACCCGTTTTTCCTACACATGTATGCATTTAAAAATATAGATACCACTCATCCCATTTCATTTATAATTATATATACCAATAAACTTTTTGAAACATATTTTAAGGAGTGTTTGAAAAGGAAAAGAAAATTGGTAAGTTTGGATCCAGACTTTAATCAGCAAATGATATTAATTTCAAAAGAGTAATTGTAAAAGAAAAGTTTTATCAATTATTTCCCCCCCTTCTCAGTGATATATTACCACTACCCAAGAATCTTCAATAAGGGATATTCCCCAAAAAGTTAATCCTCTATGCTCTCATATAATATTATCCTTAAACTTTATCTTTTTTATAGTATCCCTATGTAGTGAAATATAGTATTAAACCATTGAATATTTTTTGATCCTTAAATGTTTCTAAGGTTTGGTCGGAATGGTTAGTTTTCCTGGATGATATCAAGGTGATACATTGTTAACCTTTTATAGTTTCATACATTACATAAAAAACAAACCAATACCTAATTTTATTTTTGTTTTTTGATAAGAGGACAATGACCAAATTGAAAATAAAATTCAAGTGGGTGATGAAGGAATTCATTCAACTTATGTATTAACATAGGAAGCAAAATATGGAATTGACAGCCAGATCATCTTATCCAAAAAACAAGAGTATGATTAATTAATGATAAAATGTTTATGACCTTACAATAATAAACAGAGAAAGGAATATGATGATATCAACATATCTAAAGGGAAAATTATTAACTCTTCATAAAATAATTTACAGATAAAATCTACCCAATAATAGAAGATAATTTAATTATATAATTGTGGGATTATGAGTATGTATTAAAAAAAGAATATAATTATAGTATTTCCGTTATTTATAAATTTACATTATTTAAATATATTTTCTTTATGAGACATAAATCACATGATTTAAATATGTTTTAATGTTTTATAAGAAAAGTAGAGTAGGATTGTAATTTCTCCTTATTAATGATCCTGACAGATAATGGTATGGAATTTATAAGGGGAACAATTGATGATTATTTTTAAAAGCATGATATTCACCATGAACATAGTGTACCATATACTGCATACTAAAATGTAGTTTTTAATAAAAGAATACAATTTTAGTTGATATGGCTTGAACATTGATGATAGAGCATACTAGATTATAAAAAAACTGATAAATTTATTCACCCTAATTTCAAATAACAAAACTTCATTTTAAAGTCAGTGTTAAATTTAAAATATCCTTTATTTAGATCATTATTGAAATCCAAAAATATCATCCTCATTCTGGAACATCATATAAATCCAATTTATTAACTTTAAACCCAATCATTTACCCTTAAAATCACATTTACATTATAAAAACCTAATGAGTAATGTCCTAATAAATAATTGGGAGACTTTTTATTAGTTTTTAAAGATGATTTTCACTACTAAAAAACATGTTACCCTTTATTTAAAATCAATTTTTAATAAAATGTTTACCCATTACAAAAATATTTGTTGAAAAATAAAACACCGAATTCATTTTCAAACTGACTTATAAAAATCACTCACTATTTTCAAAACAAATCCCTTTCCATTTTGAACCATTTTTTAAATCTTTTAAAATCATGAATCACCTAAATAATATGAGTATTCTATAGTCATGATAGTTTAGAAAGTCCTGGTGAATCTCTCTATAAACATAGGATCCACTATATTATTAAATTGATATGTAAGAGTCTATATCTTCACTTAATGGAAATACTATAATTCACATTAGGGTTTTGATATCAATTATATTGATAATCGATATTAAAACCATTTATCTGTGGGTTCTAACATCATTTATATAAATGTGAATTGTTAAAACCTGTCAGTGTGAGGTTTGACATCAATTATTAAATAAGTAATGTTAAATGTCACATTTAATATCAGTTATTATATAACTAACATAAAAAAATATTTTAATGTCAATTATATATATATAAACAATATTAAAAGTAATTTTTTTACAGCTCTCCCTTTTTATTTTTCACAAAGAACTTTTTCATGGTGGTTTTTTACGTTTCTTATATAATAACCAATGTAAAAAGAGTTTTAACATTGGCTAATAGATAAATAGTGTTAAAATCTAAGGTTTTGATGTTAGTTATATACATAACTAATGCCAAAAGTAAAATCTTAAATCTTTCACTCGTAATGATCAATTTCTTTACAACACACCCATTTAATTTATTTTCCCACCTATAAATTTATCATGTCACGATCAGACTTTTTACTATACCTTATATAACTTTACCTTCCACCACATTCTACATTCCTGATGTCACACCCGCCTAGTTTTCATTATTTATTTTATTATTTTTTTCTGGTCATTGGGTAGTTTGGGTTGAATCCCGACTTAAAATTTTGAGTCATGATTTAAAAAAGCTTGTTTTGGCCTTGATAGTGTTCAGTGTGCCGCTGTCGAAGCTGCACAGCCTTGCCAGGGTCACCACGTGACCTCACTCGGTTTCCCGCACATCTGCCTGATGTTCAACTAATTAAATAAAATGAATTATTAATGAAGAAATAGAAGTTAAGAGGAATAAAATGAGAATAAAATAAAATAATAAGTGTGATAAAAATTTAATATATTGTTTTAATATTTGAGGATATCATCATCATCATCATTATTATTAGTTCTAAGGATGATAATTTATTTAAGTTATTATTATTATTCCAATTATTATTAATATTAATATTATTAATATTATTAATAATATTATTATTTATATTGTTAGTAATAATTTTTTTAATTATCATTTTCTTTTATGTAGGCTATTTTTATTAACATTATTATTATTTTAGGTTAGTTTAAGTTTTTTAATATTTTTATCCATTTTTCTTTTCCATTTATTTTTCTTATTTTTCTATTTCTTTTTCTTTTATTCTATTTCCTCTTCTCTCCCTCCTTTCTCTCCCTCCTGTTGGCCCGTCGCATTACACATCCCCCTCCAACCCTAGTATTTCTCCCCCTGCTCCCTTGGTCAGCATCCATCCAGCGCTGCTCCGGTCTCTCCCCTAGACACCCATGTCGCGCCCAGCTCCTTCCTTAGTCACATCCACCATCGCGCCCAACTCACCCTGGCCTCTCCTCGGTCCGTCTCACCCCACCTCAGCGGCCCCCTCTCCTTCCATTCGGTGATCCCTACACCACCCAGCTTGCACTGCCACCCCAACCACCCGGCCTCCCGTACAACCCCCTTCTACTTGGCCGACGCCGTGCTCACTTCCGGCTCTGCCCGTTTGGTCCCCGTCACACCCCTTTCCGGCACAGCTAACCCTAAAAAACCCTCCCCCTTTATTTTCTTGGCCTTCTTTGTGCGACTAGACTCGGCACTCTGCCTCCTTTGTGCAACCAGCCTCGACACACTGCCTCTCTCGCACAACCAGCCTCGATAAGTCTATTTCCTTCTCGTAGGGTTTTGCCTCTTATTTAGAGGTCCTATTTTTGGGTTCTAGTATGAAGTTTATGGTTTGAACTCTTGTTTATGTGTCCGTTCTAGGTTCCTTGTGGTGAAAACGACACACGAATGAAGTTTCATGTTGGAATTTGAAGATTTCACACCAATTTTGGGAAATTCTCCACCCGAGGTAGGTGATTCCGCATTTAAATATTATTTAATGAATTAGATTTCTTGTTTGATTAATATACTATGTTATTTAATTTATGTGTTTGGTGAAAATTTGGTTTTGTTGGAGTTTATCTTGTGTCATATTTGATTAGAAGCTTTCTCATATGGTATGAATGTGTTTTTTGAAAATTTATATTTAGTCAATTGTTTGCATTTGAATAAATTGTGTAGATGGTTGTTAATCTGTGCAAGTGCGGTGAATTTCAATTTGAGATGGCGTTGTGTGTATTTGGTCATAAGTGAAGTTGTTCTTTGCATTGAGTAGGTAAATCTAAGTGATATATTTTAAACTATATTATAAATTTTATTTATGATTTATTGAGTTTCATGAACAGTGTAGAAGTGTTCTATAAATAGAGTAAAGTTTTTTCAAAATGTTTATATGGAGTATGTCACACTTTTAAAATTCCATTTTAGTGTGTCTGGTGTTGAAATACGTTTTGGGTGTGAAAATGGTTATTTTGACATGTGTAGTATTGGTTTGGATTGCTTGGGTGCTTAAGCATGTATTATGGTTGATTGGTGGTGTGAAAATATATTTTGGAAGTGTTTGACATACATATATGATGAGGTGAATTTTAGAAAGGAAAAATGGTTATGTTTTGTTTATGCCTTATGTGGAAAGTGCAAGATAAGATTTCAAAGGGATTTTAAAATGAAAATGAGTAGTTTGAAAAAATTTCTTATGGTTTGCTTAATCATTAAATGGTTTCTTTTAATTATGAAGTTGGTTTATTTGATTTTGTAAATGTTTTAGATCGAGTTTCAAAAGGGTTCTTGTGTGCATATTATTTCAAAGTGGAACCTGTGTGTGTGAAAATGTGGTATTGGGTTTGGATAGCTCCTTGTTTGTTTTGTTTATATTAATTTGATATGTGACATGTCATGTGAATATGGAATTTAAATGAGAACAAAGAGGGAATCCTGGGGTATTAGGTGGGGGAAACTAGGACTAGTGGGCTAGTGTTCTGGAGGTGACTCGACCCAGATTCACTAGCAGGATAGACGATTGCATCACTAACTAAACACATGAATGACTGAGGGTCATGGTTTCTAAGCCACGTTTTCTGAGGGCCATGGTTTCTAAGCCATGTTTCACCGAGACACGACGTTCTAGGATCCCATTGGTAGCTAGTACCTATAGGGCCTCTCCCATTTTTTGTGCTCCTGGACAACATTCACCATCGGCATACAGTGTAACTTTGGGTTTTTCTTAAAGGTTTGGGTTTTTCTTAAAGGTTTGTGTTTTCTTAAAGGTTTGGGTTTTTCTTAAAGGTTTGGGGTTTTCTTAAAGGTTTGTGTTTTCAAAAAGGAAAGGGTGTACTCTTACTTGAAGTTGTTTTCTTCGAAAATATTTTTTTATTGGTATTGTTTCTTTAGAGTGTTCAAGATTTTGTGTCCATTCATTTATTAAACCTATAGGTATTTTTTCATTCAATATTTATGGATGGAATCTTTTTCATTGGGTGGTATCCTATTGGGAATTTGGATCACACCCTACATACACCTTTGGGTGTATGTAGGCCCTATTCCTTGTGTATTCTAGGTCGATGCATCATGCATGGAATTAATGGTTTGGGTGGTGAATTGTAGATGTGATTCCTTATGTATCATAGAGGTTTGAGTTAGAGTTCTGTTTTCCCTTTTTTGTTTTTTTTTTGTGTTTTTAGTTCAAATTGTAAACCTTTGAATTTGTTTTCAGTTTAAGGCCCTATTTGTTTGTCTGTTTTCGGTTTTAGTTTATTTATCTTATCAGTTATTTTTTGTTTACTATTTCGGGTAAATCATTACCAAGTTCAGTTTGTACCCGTGAACATGTGCCAGCCTGTGGGGATCAAGAACGTCCTTCGGGCCATGTCGCAGACTGGGTCAGGCACCGGGTCAGATGGCGACCCACCCAGGTTCGTGACAAGAAGGTACTAAAGGGAGGTTTGTTCACTTATGTCGTGTTCTTTTGGGATAGTTTCAAGGTAGAAAAATGTTAAGGGTGTCAGAACTTGAAGTTCTTGCAATGAGTAAGGTGCCTATCCAGCACACCTCCTAAAAAAACTCGAGTTACCAAGATAAGTTGAAGTTTTTCTAAGTCGTTGCTCCTTCTGATTAATCTTATTTAGGGGAAATACACAGAGAGTAGGGTCAATGGTCCCATTGAGCTCATGGGGTTTGGAAAGCCATGTGGAGGTGGGGACAATGTCTTAGAATACTCTCTGTGGTGGTGGCATGATTGGCTTATGTCCACCAACCACATGTTCCAGTCACCCACTGACACTATTATCCTCTTGTAACATTCCTCATCTTTTTTATTGAATTTGTGGAAATATAGTTTTTATGTAAAAATGATTTGGTCTTGGAAAATGTTTTGAAATGAAGCACTTTAAAAATAAAATGATGTGTAAGGTTTGAAAAGAGTGTGTTGAATGTTTTAGTTTTGAAAAATAGAAAGTTTTGGTTTTGATCATTGGTGTTCTCTTGGACAACCACATGCATGAGTGTATAAGGAAAGGGAAATGGTCAATGACATGAGAAGATGAATTACTAGATGGACATGAGGTGGGTACCGGTGTGGCACAAGAACATGCATGTGTGAGGCCAATGGGACACCATTGGTGTTTGTGAAACCCGCTAGCTTTGATTATTTTAAAAAAGTTTTGTTAGATGAGAATTTGGCGTTTAGTAACCAGTGGTTTCATGGTGTGTACTTGTGTTTTGGAAATGTTGGATGTGAGGCGTTTCGAGCTGAGAATCCTTTTTGACTGATTTGTGTCTTGAGTTTGAGATTTTATTTGTAAGTTGGTTTGAATGCATGTGGTCAGTGGTTTCTTTTGAAAAGTGCTTCGGGAAGCCCTTACAGTGGTCCCCCTGCACATTTAGTGTTTTTTTGTGGTATATCTTAGCTATTGTACCAGTTTTATTAGGTCTATGGTTTCCTCTCTTAACTTGTGCATGCCCCCCACAAAGCGTTAACATGCGATTGAAGTGTGACCATAGGTAATTCATCGTTGTCCAACCCTCCAGTTGATTAAAGTGAGGAATCTTCTTTTTGAGTGATAGTGCTAAGTTTGTCCCTTATCCTTTTTGGTTAAGCAGATCCTCTCATAGTGGGATGACAGAAATGAGGATAGTTGAAGGGAGTCTTGGTCTCTTTGAGTTTTCTAACTCGTCAGGTATGAAGTTTCACACTATTGTATTTAAAGGTCCCCTTGAAGTGGTGAAAGGAATTCCAGCGGGGAAGGGTGAAGGCAGTTTAGAGTTATCGGTGAAAACCAATGTCTTGAAAGGATTATAGTGCTTTCATCAGCCGCAAGGGTCATGTTTGGTGACATCTTGCAGCGTGAGTTCTAATTGAAGAGAAAGGGTGTATTTCATAGAATCCATAAGGAATCCCTGTTTTCATAGGAGTGCATCCTCCTCTTAGGGAGTTCTTTCTTCTCTGTTGAAAGGGGAGTGTTTGTCGTGCAACTTTCCTTATTAAGTTTCTTGGTTTAGGTGAATAGGAGACACATGCACATCATTTAAACACCTATTTTGGTGTTGTTCCACGAGGGAGTAGTTGGATGTCGGGGTATGTTGGGTTTGTTGGTGTTGTCTTGATTGTGGTGTGATTGTGTGTGGTACAAAAAAATATAAGATTTGTTTGTTAGTATTTGATTTCTGAATGCCAGGTGGGAGATTCTTAAAACATCAGGGCTGCAGCTATAGGCCTCGGAGTGAAGTTGGCATGTGGTCAGGAACACTGAGAGTGTATGGGACCCTGACTTTATTTCTGTCATTGGTGTTGCAAGTAAAGGAAGTTTTAACTATTTTTTGTGGTTGTTCAATTCTAAAAGACCCTTTTAGGTGCATGGGGTTTATCATGGTTATGAGGAGGTGTGGTCGTCTTGTTACTTTAAAGTCCTGGGGGTGGCATCTCACTGAATGTAACAGCTTTTAGTGGTCCTTATGGGGTCTGTTGGGTAAATCAGTCGCAAATTTGAATAGTGATCATCCAGGGATGTAGAGATGTTGTTCTTTCTGTGGTCATGGTTTTGATGCCCTCGTAGTTGGGCCCCTCCCTCCTCATACATTTCGGTGGGCTGTTTCGTCACCATTGAAAAAAAATCATATTTTTTCACCCTCTGTCACTTCTAATAGTGGGGAGACCCATGATGGGTCTCACAAAAATGTCTCTAGAATAAAACAGTACTGACCGTTTTTATAATGGCAGGGAGTCTGTCTGGGCCTTCTCTTGTTGGGTTTCTAGTCTCGTCTCAGGTTTTGGTATGTTTCTAATGGTGGGGATCCCCTTCGGGCTTTCCCATGACTAGGTTTTACTTATGTTACTAGAGATGACTTGGTGGTAGGTGAAGAGTATTCCATGGTTGTGGTTGGTCTGGTTTGTTTGTTCCATTAAAATGACTTGGTTTTCATGCAATGGTGCTTGAGGTGTTTCGGCTTGTGAAGTTGATTTTTTTTGGGTGCAAGAGTTCCTTTCCTAAATTAATCAACTGGAGGTGTTCTAGTGCTCTGGGGTTGGAGACACTTAGCGAAAAGGTTGTTTTACGAATTCCTTGAGGTTGTCATTTAAGTCACTTTCTCTAAGTATGATGTGTTTTCCTTTTTAACTTGTTTTTCTTTTAGGGGTCCCCTTTGAATCTTAATGGGTTTGTCATTTTCTACTTTGGGTCTCAGCCTTAGTTGTGGATTTTTGGGGATAGAAAGCTTTATGGTGTCACACCCACCCCCTTTTCATTATTTATTTTATTATTATTTTTGGGCATCAGGTAGTCTGAGTTGAAGCCTGACTTAAAATTTTGAGTTCTTATTTAAAAATTCTTGTTTTGGCCTTGACAGCGTTCAACGCGCCGCTATTAAAGCCGCGTGACCTCGTTAGGGTCACCACATGGCTTCGCCCAGTTCCCTGCACGTCAGCCCAATGTTCAACTAATTAAATAAAATGAATTATTAATGAAGAAATTAAATTTAAAAGAGAAATAAAATGAAAATAAAATAAAATAAGAAGTATGATAAAAAGTTAATAGATTGTTTTAATATTTGAGGATATTATTATCATTATTATTATTAGTTCTAAGGATGATAATTTTTTTAAGTTATTATTATTATTCTAATTATTATTATTAATAATATTATTAATATAATAATAATAATTATTATTATTTATATTGTCAGTACATTTTTTTTAAATTATCATTTTATTTTAAGTAGGCTATTTTTATTAACATTATGATTATTCTAGGTCAGTTAAGTTTTTTTTAAGGTTTTTATCCATTTTTATTTTCCATTTATTTTTCTTATTTTTCTATTTCAATTTCTTTTTTTCCAATTTCCTCTTCTATCCCTCCTTTCTCTCACTCCCACTGGCCCGTCGTGTTACCCAACCCCCTTTAACCCTAATATTTCTCCCCCTTCTCCCTTGGTCAGCCTCCATCTGGTGCTACTCCAACCTCTCCCTTGGACACCCCCGTCATGCCCAGCTCCTTCCTTATACGCATCCGCCGTCATGCCAAGCTCGACCTGGACTCTCCTCAGTCTACCGCACCCCACCTCAGTGTCCCCCTCTCCTTCTGTCCGGCGAGCCCTGGGCCACCCCGGCTTGCACCGCCACCCCAACCTCCTGGCCGCCCGCACAACCCCTTTCTACCCAGCCAACGCCCTGCTCCCCTCCAGATCCGCCCGTCTGGTCCTCGTCGCACCCCATTATAGCATACCTGACCCCAGTTAACACCCTCCTCCTTTCTTTTCTTGACCTTCTTTCGCGCGACCAGCCTCGGCACACCGCCTTCTTTGTACGACCAGCCTCGATGCACCGCTTCTCTCATGCAACAAGCCTCGGTAAGTCTATTTCCTTCTTGTAGGATTTTTATCTTATTTAGAGGTTTGATTTTTGGGTTCTAGTATGAGGTTTATTGTTTGAACTCTTGTTTATTGGGTCCACGATAGGTTCCATGTGGAGAAAATAGCGCGTGAATGAAGTTCTGTGCTTGAATTTTAAGATTTCACACCAATTTTAAGAAATTATCCACACAAGGTAGGTGATTCCATGTCTAAATATTATTTAAATAATTAGCTTGCTTTTTTGATTAATTTTCTATGTTATTTAATTTATTTGTTTGGTAAAAATTTGGTTTTTTGGAGTTTAGCGTGCGTCATATTTTATTAGTAGCTTCCTCATGTGGTATGGATGCATTTTTTCTAGAAATTTATATTTAGTCAATTGTTTTCATTTGAATAAATTGTGCAGTTAATTATTAATTTGTGAAAGTGTTGTGAATTGTGTTTTGACATGGTGTTGTCTGTGTTTGGTCATAAGTGACGATGTTTTGTGCATTGAGTAGGTAAATATAAGTGATTTTATTTAAACTATCTTATAAATTTTTATTTATAATTTACTGTGATTCATGAACGGTGTAGAAGCGTTCTATAAATAGAGTATAGTTTTTCCAAAATGTTTATATGGAGTGTGTCACACTTTTGAAATTCCGTTTGAGTGCATGTGGTGTTGAAATATGTTTTGGGTGTGTAAATGGTGATTTTGACATGTATAGTGTTGGTTTGGATTGCTTGTGTGCTTAAGCATGTCTTATGGTTTATTGTGTGGTGTGATAATATATTTTGGAATTGTTTGACAGACATATATGATGAGGTGGATTTTTAAAATCAAAAATGGTTATGTTTTTTTAGGCCTTATGTGGAAAGTGAAAGATGAGATTTCAAAGGGTTTTTAAAATGAAAATGAGTTGTTTGAAAAATTTTCTATTGGATTGCTTAATCTCGAAATGATTTCTTTTAATTATGTAGTTGGTTTATATGATTTTGTAAATGTTGCAGATCATGTTTCAAAAGGGTTCTAGTGTGCATATTATTTTAAAGTGGAACCTGTGTGTGTGCAAGTTTGGTATTGGGTTTGGATAGCACATCGTTTGTTTTGTTTATCTGAATGTGATATGTGACATGTCATGTGAACTTGGAATTTAAATGAGCACAAAGAGGGAATACTAGGGTATTAGGTGGGAGAAACTAGGATTAGTGGGCTAGTGTTCTGGAGGTGACTCGACCCAGTTTGACTGGTAGGAATAATGATTTCAACACTATCTAAACACATGAATGACTGAGGGTCATGGTTTCTAAGCTACATTTTCTGAGGTTGGTTTCTATTCCACGTTTTCTGAGGGTTTTGGTTTCTAACCCATATTTCACAGAGACACGACTTTTTAGGATCCCACTAGTTGCTAGTACCTATAGGGCCTATCCCATTTTTTATGCTCCTGGACTGAATTACACTCACCATCGGCATACGGTGTAACTTTGGGTTTTTCTTAAAGGTTTGAGTTTTTCTTAATGTTTTGGGTTTTTCATAAAGGTTTGGGTTTTCAAAAAGTTAAGGATGTACTCTTAATTTAAGTTGTTATCATTGAAGTTATTATTTTTTTATTGGTACTATTTCTTTAAAGTGTTCAATATTTTGTGTCCCTTCATTAATTAAACCTGTAGGTGTTTTTTTCATTTAATATTTATGCATGGAATATTTTTCATTGGTTGGTATCTTACTGGGAATTTGGATCACACCCTACATACACCTTTAGGTGTATATAGGCCCTATTCCTTGTGTATCCCAAGTTAAGGCATCATGCATGGAATTAATGGTCTACATGGTGTCTTGTGGATGTGAATCCTTATATCGTACAGAGGTTTGAGTTGGATTTCTGTTTTTCCTTTGTTGTTGTCATTTTTTTGGTTTTTAGTTCAAGTTTTAAACCATTGATTTTTTTTTATTTTAAGGCCCTGTTTGGTTGTCTGTTTTTAGTTTTATTTTATTTATCTTATCAGTTGTTTTGTGTTTACTATTTCAGGTAAATATTTCCCTTGTTCAGTTTGATACTTGGGCACTTGTGCTACCCTATGGGGATCAGTAATGCCCTTTGGGCCATGTTGAAGTCCAGGTCGGATGGCGACCCAGCCTGGTTCGTGACACCTGATTTACCCATCCTTTGTCATTTCAATGTTTTATCATTCTGCTGATTCTTCATCCCATCACACTGCCATGGTATTTATATCATTTTACCAGTACTTAGTTTATTTTATGATTTATTATATTCATATATATATATGATGATTTTTTTAAGAAGGTGAATTATTCAGATCGAGTATAAATGTTAAATATTATGCATGAGATTTATTAAAAGAAGTTTAAATTTTCACATGAGTTATTGCTTGAAAAGAAAAGTAATCTTAATAAATGATATTTTTATTTATATGGCACCACCACTTGATAGGAAAATAAACCACAACATTGAGATTTTTTTCTTTTTTTCTTTTAGTTTCTGTAATTTTCTAGTACTTTCATCTAGTTTTTATTCTAACAGAGTTATGTGTATTGAAATATTTATTTAAAAAAATCTATAACATTTGATGTTGGTTATTTTGAAAACCATAATTGAAAGTCACCTATAACATAATTTATAAAAATAATAGATATTATATGTGATTTTTATGTTGATTCTCAAAATAACCGACTTTGAAAGCAAGGTTTGAAAATATTTGATGTCAGTTCTAAAAAAACAATTGATGTTTAAATCCTTGACAGTTATTCAAAATAAATATTTTGATGTAGTCTTATATAATTGATATTAAAAACTATATACACTATTATTCATATTTACATCGATAGAAAAACTAACATTAAAACATAAATAAATGATACTAAAACTATTATTTCATTAGTGCATTCAGAATGGGGAAATTAAGAAAAGGATAGAATATAATTTCCCTATATAAGGTTCATTCCCTTTACTATTTGAGGTGAATAGTTATCCACACCTTGGATTAATTTCCATACTCTGATAGAAAAACCTAAAGGTTTATCAATATTAAAATATGATTGATATTTGAGACAAAATATCATGTAGGGCATGGAGATTTTGAAACTACATGTAATCCATTTAACTAGATGTTACGGAATCCATGATGGGTGGGGGGATGTGGTATAGGGGTACAATACATGGTACACAAAACATAAAAACATGGGGAAACTCCATCAGTACAATGTGCGATCAGGGAACAGATCCAGAGGCGCTAACAAAATAAATCGACACATACCTCATATTTAGAGAGGATTGATTCATCGATAACAACAATAAAGAGTGAGAGCGATGACAACATTAGGGTTCAACAAGAACATCGACAATAGTAGGGTTCCATGAGAGCATTAAGGTGCGAGAGAGGAGACTCTGTTAGGGTTATTTTTATAAGATTAGGTAAGACTATTATCAACGATTTTAAAAAAAACTATGATAAAATGTAGTTTTATCAACGCTAAAATAATAAGCGCTGATAAAACTATTCTTTATAAAAGCTTTTTTATCACTAATAAAGAGTATTTTTATGAGTTCTTATTTAGCGATGATAGAGATGTATCTTTTCAGTGCTAAAAAACCACTAATAAAGTTTTAATTTTAATAATATATATATATATATTTATAATTATAATTATAAATAAATATATTTAAAAATATTAGTATATATTTAAAAATATTTGTATATATTTATAAATGTTTTTATATAATTATATACAATTATATAATTGTATATATTTATAAAATTATAAATATAATAAATAAATTTATTATTTAAATATATTTACTATAATTTTATAAATATATATATTTATAATTATAATTATAAATAAATATTTTTATATAATTATAAATAAATAAATAAATATAATATAGTATATTTATATAATTATATATATCTATTTATTAATATATAAATATACTTATTTATAAAATTATAATAAATATATATATTTTTTAAATATTTTTTTTTAATTTTATAATTATTTAAATACATATACTCAAAATGGTATGAACTATGGGTTAAAAACCCATGACTCCAGATAATTTATTAATAAAAAGATAGTACAAGATAGATAGAAATTGAGGGAAAGAAAAATAATCGAAGTACTGGCACCACCAAATAACAAAAGACTATTCAGTCAACTCCGTTTATGAATCAACCCCTTCCTCGAGAGCCACCCATTCCTTTTCGGATGTATGAAATGCTTATATTTCTTAGGGGCATGTCAAGTGATGTCATTCTAATCCACATCCAGTGAATCATCATCCTCAAGATGAGACTTAGAGAGAGAGTGATCTCCCATGGAAATATTTTTAAATAGAAATCTAGAGTCATCCTGAGGGTTACTTATGTCCTCATGAACAACACGAAATTCTTCATAGAAAACATCCTTACTCAAGGAAATATTTAGAACATCATGCAAAGAAACTTTACCCTGATCTAGATTTGGTGGTATGGTGATGACATCTACCACCTTCTTTCTTGCCAAATCCTCAGTTCCAACCTATTCTTCCTTGTCTGATCCCTTGCATACAACAGATAGTTGGATACTGGCTTTCCTATGGGTAACCAGATGTTATCTCTCATCATCAACTAAATTTTTTTCCCTTTGATCAATGTTCTCTTGTTATCCACTGTATTCTTCACTATTTCATCCACATGTTCCACAACAACACAAACATCAATATGTTTCTTTTCAGGATGAACCTTGGCCTTAACCCCCATCGAAGCACTAGGGCCATCACTGTTGGTGACCTTATTGAGATTTCCATCACTATCCTTGTTGACACTAGTAACCACATTAACAATGGAGGTCGCAAGTCAATGTCCACCAGTTCAAGGATCAATTCCACTTCTCTTCATGGGGATATAAGTCTACGGTGGCATTGTAGAAACTCATCTCAAACCATCCTTCCCTGAATTCCCATCCATGGTTTTAGTTGAAGTAGAGACAGGTAAATTATACTTGAAATTTTCATCTCAATGATTGTACTTTTTATAGTTAGTACATCTAAACCCTTTATGAAAACCTTCTTTAGTATACCCAATACGTAATAAATTATCACAAAACTCAAGCATATACTCATATTCAATATCAAGATCAAACTTAAATTCCCCAATGACCAAATAAATAGTTTCAACTAACATATAATTAATATAAAATTCAACCAAGATCCTAGTATAGTGAGCATACCTGACCAACTTCATTTCAATATCAAATTTGATTGGGGTAAATACAACCAATGAAATTTCCTAGAGGATAATTGGATGAAAAAAACCAATTTAGTTCTCTCACCCAAATCTAGGACTGAACAACAGATTTTTTGGCCTCATATGGATCAAACTAGGGGTCCTAATCTGGAAATATAAGGATCCCTGGATTGAGATTAACATATTCATAGCTCCACGCCTTTGTCTTGAGCTCATATGAGTTGAAAGTAATGTGGAAATAAACCAATCAAATCGACACAATATTCCAATAAAGGAAACCCCAAATGTGAACCAGTCATTTTTTTAAATCTTCCATCTTCCATGGATCACTCTTCACCTCTGAGGTGAGCTGCGCAATAATAGAATGTTGGTAAGCCTCCATCTTCTCCTCAAAGATCATAGGGCTAGCGTGAAAAAAATGAAACAACACCATTTTTTGATATTTTTTTATGAATAGAAAAATCTGAGCAAGAGTAAAGAAAGAATCTGTCAGAGGGAGCAGTCACAGATCGCGATGTGAAGGTAGCCTTTTCTGCACCACAGATTTGGGGATCCAAATACATATCTAACTACAGATCATGATCTTCACTTGAGGATCTCAATCTCACCTCCCGTGAATTATATTTAGCTTCCACCACCTTCATGAAAGAAGCAACCACTGGAATAGCATCACAATCAGAAAAAATAGGAACAACACACGATGCAGTTCTTTCCATCAGAGCATCGTCCGCCGACGAGGTGAGAAAGACTGACTGCAGTTCATAACCCTCATCGGAAGAGCCCAAATGGACCTGCCTCTAGCTAGAACCAAACACCAACACCTTCGAAGAAGATTCCACCAAGACTAAAATCATATATGAGGATGAGCTCATCATGCCAAGAAACCATAGACGCCATTCCCACAAGGAGAGAGTGGTAGAAGATGGATCTTCATCCTTTATATATATATATATATAATTCTAATTATAATTATTAATAAATATATTTAAAAGTATTTCTATATAATTATAAATATAATACCTATATTTATTATGTAAATATATTTATTATAATTTTATAATTATTTATATAAATATATTTATTTACAATTATAATTATACATAAATATATTTAAAAATTATTTTTATATAATTATAAAGTTAATAAATAAATTTATTATTTAAATAAATTTATTATAATTTAATAATTTTTTAAATATGTATGTATTTATTTATAATTATAATTATAAATAAAATTATTTAAAAAGTATTTATATATAACTATAAATATATTTATATAAATATATATATTTATGAATATATAGTTATAAATATAATAAATATATTTATTATTTAAATATATATTTATTATAATATTATAATTATTTAAATATATATATATATATTAATTTATAATTTTATAAACACATTTTTGTGAAAAAATATCTATATTTAAAATTTTATAATTAAATATTTAAATTAAAAAAATATTTAAAAATCATTTAAATAGATTAACTATATAAATTATAAACCTATTTTAAATGTTAACAATTCATAAATAAAAAATAAAGAATAATATTAATGGAAAAAAATGAACAAGGAAGGAAGTAAGAAAGTTATAAAATGTTGGTATGAGAAGAAAAAAAGCATAATATAGTAGGTCAATCCCTAAAAGTCACTATAGATCCCAAATTATTAGGAAATCTTCCTCTTCCCTTTCGATTCCGACCTCTCTGCCATGTCTTTTCCCATCGTGGGACCTCATATCCTTCATCTGATGATGGTTTGAAGAAGTCCTCCAATGTGGAGAAAATCCTAAATATCAAAGATAGATTCCAAAAGTTCATATATGTATTAGATTTGAATACATCTTTAATGATGATTGATAACAAGAAATCCACTATTAAATATTCATTGAAACTGAAAACATCCAACTCCAACATATAATAAATGAATTCAAGTTGTGAAAAAAAACCATTCTTCCACTTCTTTACTGAGGCCCTCAGTGGGCCTTTCAACTTCCTAGTCCTATAGAGGTATGATACTAGAGTATTTCTTATAAAATCTCACATTTCTCATCTTAGGCCTTTTAAAAAGAGACATAAACATTTTTCATTAGGCCAGTAAAATGGGGTGGATAAGACCACTCCACATTTTCAAAACCATCAGCACTCTTTCTTGAAGGATTTTTAATTGGATGCTCAACCTATAAGGGGGAAACCTACAAATACTTTTTACCTAGTGGTTTAGCCTGCATAGACTCAAATGGTTTGGATTTTTAAGGAGAAACCAGTTGGAATCCTTCTACATCCATAACAATTTTCCTACCTTTAATAAGAGACTAATCCTTTTTCACGGATGACGTTCCACCATATGAGGAAGTGGCTGGTCCAATCCAAATACCTGCACCTAGTTATGTACAGGAGGCCTCATGCGTAAGTGGAGAAACCCCCAGAGTGTCCTACTCCATCTGTTGAGTGGCAGGGTCACCAGCCAAGAACAAATTGTCCATCATAGTAGTGTTCTAAAAATTTACTACATCCTATACACCCCTTCCAGTCATGGCCAACATATCATCTCCCACAATATTAAAAGTGGTAGCATGTTCCCTGTATCAAGAAGGGTCCACAAGAACATCGGAAAACAAACATGTATGAGCTCTAATATCAGATACATGATTTATTCATGGTCTATCTTCCTTTTTCACTGGTGAAGCATTCAATGTAGTATTGTTTCCAACATAAGTGGGCATCTTGAATTTACAATATTCAACTAGATGTCCATATTTCTTACAATTAGAGCACCTCAATCCCTGATGACAATTTTCTCTAACATGACAAACTGACAAGCATCTAAAACAAAAGTCTCACACATATTCATACTCCATTTTCAACTTGAACTAGAACTCTCCAGAAACCACATATACTAATTCAACCAGAGTGGAAATGAGATCAAATTCAACCAATACTTGAGAAAAATTTTCATATATGGCAAACTGAGTGCCTTTATTATTTATTATTTTTTCATTTTTCAATTATTTATTTATTATATATTAATTTATTATTTATTATTAAGTTATTATTAAATTATTATTTAATATTTCTTTATTATTTACTATATTTCATCGCATAATATTTATTATTTATTATTATTATTTAATTATGATCTATTAATTATTTATTTTTATTATTAATTCATTATTTATTTTAAAAATATTATTAAAAATTAATTTATTATTAATGTATTATTATCTCTTATTTATTTAGAATTTACTACCATTTATTATTTATTTATTATTAATTTATTATTATTTATTTATTATCATTTATTATCATTAATCATTTATTTATTATTTATTATTTATTTACTATTTATTTATCATGTATTTATCATTTATTTAATATTTATTATATATTATGTATTAATTATTAATTAATTATTACTTATTTAGTAAATATACATTATTAATTATTTTTTATTCTTTATTCATTAATATTAATAATTTTTTATCTTTATATATATAATTATATTAATACTATTTACTCACTACATTAAAAGCTTGCTAGAGAGACAAAGTCTTTAAAGAATAACCAAGAGGTAAGAGGTTCGAATCTCTCCCAACACATATATAAGCTAAATTTATACATGACATTAATGAAATATGCATGCATGGTAAGATAAATAAGTAATAAGAAACAATAATAAATAATAGTATGTAATAAATATATAATAATAAATTAATTACATAAATAAAAAAAGAGAAAAAAATCCACTGGTAAACGAACCACCGCTCAATAAAAAACTTCTGCGAAAAGATTCAAAACTCACAAATACGTGATGATTTTAGAAAGTATCACAAATCATTTAGCAGTGGATTAAACTACCACAAAATACCTTTTTTCTTTTAGTGTCTCCTCATATGTTATAAATATTGGAGACATATTTCATTTTCTTAAACATATGTGGTTTTCAAAGTATAAATAGAGGTAATACTATTAATTATTAATTAATAGTTAATGAAATGATTACAAATATTAGTACACTGATTATTTATATACTTGTGTTTATAATATTTTGATGCATTTCTAATTTGATGTGATTTAATATGTTGTTTTTCTATAGATATTAAATAACATGGGTATGAAAAGGATGGATATTAAGTAGAGGTTGTGGATGTAATTTAATGACACATCTCTAATCCTATAATAAGTGTATAATAAAGTCCCTATAGCAGTGACTCAAAACAAATGGACTTTTTTACAACAATAATACTAAAGTGTATAAGGTATTTTATGACATAACAGTAGAGTAATGTTATACACTTAATAAAAGTATAATTTTTATTATTATAACCGATGTTTTTATATAAATGTATATGTAAAATGTTTCTTGATGAGAAAAAATGCCTTATCCCAAGGTCATCCCTATCCTCATCCCGATGTCATTGACACATTGTCTCCATCCTCATCCTGAGGTCATCCTCTGAGGACCTCGATGACTGATTCACGAGGGCCATCACCGACCACATTCTAAGTTTTTGCATCTGAAGCTATTTTCATACCAATATCATGTTGTCCTAGTCATTGAATCTACGCTAAGGTCATTAATGACACACATCTCTCTATCATTCTACCATCTCCAAGAAAATCTGTCACCGTCCAAATCTGATGTTGCCTCCAGCTCACCGTTGGCTTGCTCCTGCAGCCCCGCCATCAGGGCGGAGCATTTATAACCAGCTATGTGAGGCATAAACCCTCTTCCAGATGCATTTCCTCACTGATAGTCTTCCCATCGCCTAGATCCCATAACATACATCAGCCTCGATGAATCACCCCTCACCTCTGTTCACATAGAACACTTGTATAAGATCCTCCATCGTGATCTTCCCTTCATGGTACATGCCAAAGAACTCAGACACCTCCTAGAGCCCTGATTGCCACATCGTCCTCCAGAGCCACAACCTGTTGAGGGAAGTCTCTACCCAATTTTCCATCGATACCAGCCACAATCGATGCTACTGAGGACCTATCTAAAGCAACAACATCAGTCTTAAAAAATATATCCCAAAATAAGAGAATGAGTTTACCATTCTTCAACTCCTACCATCTTTCCTCCCAATATAATGTTTTTAAAAGTCAGGGATGAGCCCTTTTTATTAAATAATAAAAATAAAGAAAATTAAAAGATGGGGTCAGAAAAGGCACACTGCCCTCATCAAATCAAACAATTACATTCCTATTTTTTTGGAATCTCACCTCCAATTTTCCTTTCTTCCACCCAAATAGAATTCCAATCAATTCTCTAATGTCCAGAAACACACATTCTAGGATTTCTTCCTCTTCTTCAAGTTATTTTTGATTATTTCCAAATATCTTCAATGCTGATATCCTTTGAGTCAGATCTCTTAGTATCCAATTAGACCTCGATCATATTAGGGTAATTTCGATACACATCCAAAAGACCCTTTGATGGTCACAACTTCCTAAGTCGCCTTAATGGAACCACCTTTGGTGTGTCAAGCACACCAAAAGGTTTGTAAGTTTCCACCATATCCATGCTATTAGTACAATTAATGAAAATAGCCTCATTATATGCTTGAGAAGAATGAGGAGAAAGGGACATCAATGATCTAGAATGGATAATATCCTTACCTGGAGCACTATCATCACCATCCTCATGGTCCCAATTAACATCTAGAGGTATAACAATAATAAAAGAATCCAAAACCTCATGTTTATTAAAAATATCATGTGGTATATTGAAATGGTCCATCATAAAAGAGGTTTTCTGAATATCTGAGGGAAAATAAACAACCATTAAATCAGTGTCACAGTTACCAGCCCGATTTCCATTTCGAGACTTTGAATGTGATGGAGTCTCAACATAATTTTTTTACCCCTATGAATTCTCAAATAAATCATTTTCTCATTTAGAAGAATTTGATTTTCTATTTATTGTGCATCCACCTCATTTGTGGAGTGTATATCCACAGTTGACTCATCTTTCACAACTTAAGCTCAAGTCTTGGAAGCACCTTTATCCTCCAGTACAATATAATTCTCACCAGCAGTAACCACCATACTAAAACCCTCATGCGTAGTCTAATCCCCCAAGTTCTCTGATTGCATTAGATATCCAACCCTTTGTGTGGAGTTGGTTTTAGTGCATGTAGTAGGAAGACCAACGTTATCTGATGTCCCTCCATTAATTATAACTTTAGTCAAATGCATATCTGGTTTTGGATCATCACCAAGAAATTGATCTATCATTCCATCACCATTATTTACCAGTTGAGTTACACCTATTGTAGTGTCCTTATCTTCCATTATAGTTCCATGCTCCTTCACATCACAATCTTGAACTTATTTTGCAATATTTCCATTCAGACTTGACTCATCCTGTGTATCATCATGATGTATCTAGATAATAACAGCTTCAATTGAAACCTGATGAATTCCTTCAGCTCCATTTTTCCTCTAAAGGTAGTATGATAAGTCATTCCCTTTATTGGAACAAAAAGAGCTTGATAGGTCCATGTGATAATGATCTTTGATGCATCTAATGGACTGAAATCCTAAGCATAAGAGCTTAATATTCTCATATTTAACTTTTAAGAAAAATTCATCATCCAAATAAAAAAACAACATTCTCAATAGTAGGAGAACTTAGGTCCACTTTAACCAATACCTGAGAAAAAAAATCCAAATTCTGATTCCGCAGTGGTCTGATCCATTTTTATAGGAACACCCAAAGTTGCAGCAATATCATAAAAAGTTATTTGATTCCATATAATCCAATTAAGAATAAAAATATTCTCCCAAACATGGTCCATATAATTATTAACCTCAAATGGATTGAAACGGTGATCCCAATCCTAGAGACACACTATTACTGGATTCAATGCAATAGGACAAAAACCCCATGATTTTTTCTTGAGTTCATTAGATGGGAATAGTAAATGATAATAACCACACCCCATAGGAATTACTTTGAAATTTCTAAAACCCCAAACACATGATAAAATAGTAACCAGTTCAAGTGTATTCCAAATTTTTCCTCTGGATGTCGAACCAATATGGCTATGACTGAATTTTGATAGATCTTGAATCTTTCAATAATGGAATCCTGATCCATAGTGAGATGTTTAGTTGTCCCTATTTTGATGAATCAATTTGAATCCCCATGTATTTAGGAAAAAGAAACCCAATCATGAATGGGTGATAGGTTATGAATTATCCTCATAATATGTCTTTGGTAGGTCATAAGGTTTTTTTACTTTTACATTTTCATTAGCTATAGGTCCAAGTGATTATGTTAATCCAAAATCACATATGAAAATTATGATCCTAAAGAAAAAATTAAAATATCAAGTTGATAAGAAAGAAATATTTGAATAGTTAATATTTTTTTATTCCAAAGGATGAGAGGTAAAATATACAATTTAATTACATGTTATTTATTGTGATATTTATTATTTATTTATCCATATTTGTATTTGGATAAGTCATCATGTGTTTGTTAGATCCCAATCAATACTTACTTGTAAAATAAATAACCATATAAAAATTTAAAATATGATATTATAAGCATGATAGATATAAAGTATAGTTTCATTACACATTATTTATGGATATATATAGTGTTTAGTAAATTTAATTGGTATTTTCACAAGTGAAATAAGTGACATGTGTTAGCCAACAGTAGCTCATTGGTTATGGTAGCCAACCAATGGGTTGATTGTTCCCTACTACATACTGGTAAAAATAATTATTCCACTGATATAAAAGAAGAAAAAAAATACTATATTAAAGACATCAAAGTATTTAACACATTATTACATTAATTATTATGTGAGGGTATAAATAAAACATGAATCTAATTATTGATGTACATGTTAATGCACATCACACATAAGAATCGAAACTCAAGTCCAAAATTACCAAAGTAACATAAAAAAATAAAATTAAATAGTCATGGGAAATTAATGTTCCTAGAGAAATAGTGACAAGCACCAAGAGGGGATAAAACCATTTTTTTTTAAAAAATTACCCATTTTCAAAACTAGACTTGCCTTAATGAGAGTTAATTCCTAAGATTTATTATCTCAACCTATTTATTTTTCATGAATGATAAAGCAATAAGCATAGAAACATGAACACTAACATATTTAAAATGCTCATAGACTCTTGAATGTGGTTAGTCCTTGGTGATCAGTGGGTTTATCCCATATATCTTAGTATTTTTCATTTTATTAATGATGAATGTTAAAGGTAATGGGATAAAATTGAACCCTTTATAAGTGATGTTTATAGATAATAGACCAATGCCTCCTATAAATTAATAAATATGACAATTGAAAAAAATGAAATAATAAAATAAATTATATGTGAATATATCATAAATAATGTTCTTCTTACTCCTCTTTAAGTCATCATGATCCACCTATTTGAATTTCCCTTGGAAACCATAGTGAGAAGTACTATGGGAGTAAATCATTAATATTAAAAACATTAGAATTCCTTCAAATATTTTACACATTCTATTATTGATTATATAAAGGTATAGAATAATAAAACCATGTGGTAATGATAAGTGAAATAGCATGAGTTAAAATTTAGAGGTTGTAAGAAATTTTTAACAAGGTTCAGTCACATTTCTTATTGACTAGCTAATCCTTTGTGATTTGAGGTTGTGTTCTCACTTACCACGTCCTTATTTTATTACAAATAAATAATAGGTTAATAGATCATGAATATAGTCCTAAAACTCAAGTACAAAAGTGATTAAATTAGCATCAATAACTTGATAATTATTCTAAAATCATCTTCAAGTGCCTCTAAGGTTTGATCAAGTGTATACCTTCATCATTCATTTCAAATCTAGAAAATATTAGTCTTGAACTCACCCTAGAATATTTGGTATGCTATCCACAAGTTGCAATACTGTTCTCTTAGTAAAACTCAACATTTTAAAGTGTAACGACCCGAAATTTTGAATAAATCTTGTTTCCTAATTTTATGTGTTATTTTATTTTGTTTTTATACTCAACAAAAATGTTTCATTTGATAAAATGAGTATAATTAAAATGAGACCGTTGGGTTTTGACTGTTATATGAGCAATGGTCAATATGACCACTGTAAACTAAACATTTTGATTATTGTCTCTAAATACAAGTAATCTTGGTTAATTATTATAGAAAGAAGATTTGATGGCCTCACCCAGTAGTCTTGGACCGATCGAAGCCCATCTAACAGAACTTGGGAAGGAGGTAGCACCACTGGGCTTTTCTCTGGACCAAACCCAAGCTGAAATTCATCATGTGAAGCTAGAATGGAATTTCCTTCACGAGAAGTTCAAACTGATATAAATTACTACTCGTGCGATGTTGGCCGAGCCTCCCTCGAATTCTCTTACCTTAGCACACCTTACACTTAGGTCCTATGCTGGCGTGATAAGGGGATATGTAAGGAGACCATAACTGCCTTGTGTAATCTTTTGTTTTAAATAAAAATTGGGATTTCTTCTTATGATGATGTTTATGACTTTTCAAATGTCCGGATAAATATAGTATGCATATTCATGATGAATTTTAGAGAAAAGATATTTTAGAAAATGTTAATGTAAATCATAAATAATTAAAAATTTGTAATGATTTTCAAAAAATGGTCTTCTACAATTATGTTCAGTATGAAATTTAGAGTCTAATAAGATCAACTTAATTTTTGATGAATAGTAAATTATGAATAGTGATTTTATGCTTAGGATTAGTAATGTGACCAAATGGATTAGTAATCTCACTTAAAGAAAGTATTAATATAATCTAGGCACCTTGATTAAGTAATGTGATTCAATAAAATGGTTAAATAATGGTTTCATAAATTATTATTCAAGTATTAGTTTTTTGGGTGAATAGTGTTTTTAATTAAAAATTAAATTAAAAATATTTAGAAAATTATTTTTATAAAATCGATTTCATTTTTGAACTCAGAGCATCGATATTATGTTAAGGTAAATTTTGGGGATTTTTCTGAAAAAAATGAATTTTCGGTGAATAGTGTATTTATTTAAAAAATAAATAAATAATATTTAGAAAATTATTTTTATAAAATGGAGTTTATTTTTGAAATCAGAGAATTGATATTTCGTTAAGGTGAAATTTAGTGATTTTTCTGAAAAAGTTGAATTTTCAATGAATAGTAAAAATACAGTTTTAGGGTTTCGGTATGTTTAATGACATCATAACTGTGTCATAATGATGTAATGAGATATTTTATGGGTTGGCCGACCAAAGGTGATGAATTATTGTATTAGGGGCCCCATTTTGCCTAACTTCGTGGGAAATATCATGGGAGAGCACATGGTTTTGAGAAAACCACTTGTGAGGTGTCCCTTGGCCATTAATGCCTTGTCCCCTCACTTTCCCTATATATACCAAGCCATGCTCTCATCCATTTAGACTCCCCACTCTCCCCCAATTATGTTCGTGTCTCATTACCTCCCAAGGAGTCCTCCCAAGGTGCCCCAAGCCCTCAAGGTCCCAAACTTTGAGTTTTAAGAGTTACGTTTTAAGGTAAGGGATCTGACACCTCTCTTTCTTTTCAAGTGATCTCTTTTATGTCATTTCATTTATGCTCCATATTCTTATGTTGGAGGAGGTTATTTTATATTCATTATACTGTCCTTTTTATTTTCATATGATTAGAGACCCCCTCTTACTCTCATCATTTCGTTTTAAGAATGTTAAGTGGCGCCGTTAGGTTGCCGAATTTTAAGGGATTCTTTCACCCTTCTCATTTTCAAGTTCTATTTTCTTGTCAAGTCTTTAAAGTTACTTTATGTTGGGGTATGATCTCTATATCTATCATACTGATAATTTATGTTCATATGATGAGAGACCCTTTTTTATCTCATCAATTCATTTTTTTGAATTTTAAGTGGTGCCGTTAGGCTGCCGAATATTTAAGGGATTCGTTCACCTTTCTCATTTTTCAAAGTTATACTTTCATGTCAAGTCTTTAAAGTTCCTTTTTATTATGTTGGGGTATGATATCTATATCTATCATAATTATCTTTTATGTTCATATGATTAGAGAACCTATCTGATCTCATCAATTCATTTTTGGTTGATGTCTATGTGACGCCGTTAGGCTGCAGAATTTTCATAAGAGAAATCTTATTTTGTCTTCCTTTCAAGTTTTTCATTTAAATGGAATGTCCTTAAAATTTCATTACCATGATTCATATCCTTTATATTCTGTCCCTATACTATTTTTATAGATCATTTATGAGTGGGTGACCCATGTCCCCTCTCTTTTCAATGATTTCTAAAACCCTGTAACATAGCCGTTATGCTGCATAATTTTCGTCTCAAAATGCCTCTCTCTTTTTCTAAAAATTATTTTATGTTATTAAGTTAATACTCAAAGCTATTTATTCTACAGGTGTATTCACATATATATCAAAATGTTCTATTTTAAATTCTGGTATTTACATACATGAGACCTGCTCTCCCCTTCCGTGGGTTTAAAGTGACGTAAAGATCATGTCTTTAAAGCAGTTTTTAAAAAGTTATGATTATGAAATGAAACCCATTTCTTTTATGCTATATGGGTTGTTTATGAAATGATTTATGATGATATATGTTGCTCACATGATAATAAAGGCAAATTTAAGGGTGCGCCCTGATAACGATCCAATGCATTGGGTAATGTTGTAACCACTAGAGATTACAATTTTCACGATATCTTGGTGAATAACCTTGGAATTTTCAAATGACACCTTTGGGATGGACCTTGGTGATATGTTCATGATTTTCTATGTTAAATGATGTAGCCACTTATTAAATTTATGAAAAATGTTATTTTTATTATGATATTCCGCATGATTTCTTTCTCATGCCTTAAAGTTCTTTTTCATGACATAGTTGATGTATCTCAAGTTCACATGTTAAATGTTTCTCTTGTTTCCCTTACTGGGACTTCTGCTCACCCTTTCTTTTGATGTATGTACCCAGGTTGTGAGATACAATAATGAACCTAGGATGAACATAAGGAGAAGCCTTTCAAGTGTTTAAGAAGAATGTTTTTTTTGTTTCATGTATTAAGTTCTTGGTTTCCAAGACACTAAACCTTAAAGATCCTCAGTTTTGTATAATTTAATGAAGGTTTATGTGACAAAAAGGTGGGATACTATAGTTGGTATCAATGGATGGTTTAGTTATTTGTGGAAATTAGGATATAAAAACATTAGGAAGAAGCCTATAGAAAAGTTTATATATAGGAAATATTCCTGGTATTTTGGTGAGTATTGAGTAAGGGGTTACCAAGAAAATACATCCCTGTCTGGATACGAGCAGGTAGAGGTGGCTCTGGCACAGATGTACATAGGGGTAAAACCCGAAAACACCGCTTTCAGCTAGACTCGAACGGGAACTGGTATACGAAAATGGGCCTTGCTGCACTCATAGTTACGACACTCCCAAGGGATATGCTTTCGTAAATTCATAAGCTTAGTATGAACCATTATTAAAGGAAAAATATAAAATAAAATAAAGATTCACATAAGAATATATGATCATGGACAACCTATATGGGAACCTATGGGATCATAATTTAGGGTATACTTTTCTTATATAAGTTATCCTTATATACTTTAAGTTCCTTTTCATGATTATTGGATAAGTATTTAAGCCACTAATTATACTTTCTCTTCTTAGTTAATGGTGGGAAATGGAAGAACATGTCCCAACAACCAATGTGATATGAAATGTGACGATTTCCATATTAATATGACAGAGATTATTAGGGGATTAAAATATGATTATTATTTTGGAAGAAGTTCACTATTTTGGGGACCCTATATGATCGAGGTAAATAGATTACTATGGTATTTTAATTGAGGAGTAAGGTTGACTTATATTTTCAAGAATCGATGAATTTAAGGTGGACTTATAGTAATTTAGGTTACTAATGGGAATGATTAACCTATCTTGGGTAAAATATTTTTAGGTTAGCTACTATTGTTATAAGATGTTAGGAGTGGTTGATGTTGTTTGTAGATGAACAATGAAGTTTATTTTGGAAGACAATGTTATCAAATCCTTCTTGTATTTGGGTTTCAATCTTAGTTTGGTTTATTTTGAGGAATTTTAAGGACAGTTATTTATGGAATGGTCTATGATGAACTTTGGGTAGTACCATAGAACTTTGAAGATTTAAAAGTAGTTTCCATTCCTATGGGATTCTTTCTTTTTGAAGAGTTGTTTTACCTTACCCTTTCTATTTTTGGGATAATGTTTAAAGATAGAAGAAATAGATAGTTAATATTTTGTGGATTATGTGATTCCCTAGAAGATGATTCTTGTGTTTTGATGAGACCAATTAGTTTTGAATGCTCATCATTTGGAGAAAAGATTTGTTTTGTTATAAACGTATTAAAGGATGAAACTCTACATGAAGGTAGGTATATTTCTTATGTTTTTGTTCTATGTAGTAAATGAATTCCTCAAAATTATGAAAAGGAACATAAAACAAAAACGTTGTTGGTTTACGTTTCCTACTAGGTAATCAAAGATCGTTTACACACATCATAAGTTTGGGATTTTCTTATGGTTAACTTTCTCCTAATCATGTTTTCTATCACTCTCCCTCAGAACTTGACCCTTTATTTTCTCTTCCATGTCCATGTTTTCCTACATGGAATCCTAGTGTCGGTTAACTCGGGTGACCTTTGTACTTCCCTTTCTTTCTTTTAAAGTAATAGTTTTACTGACTCCTTTTCCGATGTGGGACTTTCAATGAAATTTCAAAACCCAATTTTAAAAATTGCGAGGACGCAATTTCTTAAGGGGGGAAGATTGTAACGACCGAAAATTTTGAATAAATCTGGTTTCCTAATTTTATGTGTTATTTTATTTTATTTTTATACTCAACAAAAATGTTTCATTTGATAACATGAGTATAATTAAAATGAGACCATTGGGTTTTGTCTATTATATGACCATTGGTCAATATGACCGCTGTAAACTAAACATTTCGATTATTGTCTCTAAATACAAGTAATCTTGGTTAATTATTATAGAAAGAAGATTTGATGGCCTCACCCAGTAGTCTTGGACCGATCGAAGCCCATCTAACAGAACTTGGGAAGGAGGTATCACCACTGGGCTTTGCTCTGGACCAAACACAAGCTGAACTTCATCGTGTGAAGCTATAACGGAATCTCCTTCGCGAGAAGTTCAAACTGATAGAAATTACTACTCGTGCGATGTTGGCCGAGCCTCCCTCGGATTCTCTCACCTTAGCACACCTTACACTTAGGTCCTATGTTGGCGTGATAAGGGGCTATGTAAGGAGACCATAACTGCCTTGTGCAATCCATTGTTTTAAATAAAAATTGGGATTTCTTCTTATGATAATGTTTATGACCTTTCAAATGTCCGGATAAATATAGTATGCATATTTTTGGTGAATTTTAGAGAAAGGATATTTTAAAAAATGTTTATGTAAACCTTAAATAATTAAAAATGTGTAATGATTTTTTCAAAAAATGGTCTTCTACAATTATGTTCAGTACGAAATTTGGAGTCTAATAAGATCAACTTAATTTTTGATGAATAGTAAATTATGAATAGTGATTTTATGCTTAGGATTAGTAATATGACCAAATGGATTAGTAATATCACTTAAAGAAAGTATTAATATAATCTAGACACCTTGATTAAGTAATGTGATTCAATAAAATGGTTAAATAACGGTTTCATAAATTATTATTCAAGTATTAGTTTTTTTAGGTGAATAGTGATTTTAATTAAAAATTAAATTAAAAATATTTAGAAAAATATTTTTATAAAATGGATTTCATTTTTGAACTCAGAGCATCGATATTATGTTAAGGTAAATTTTGGGGATTTTTCTGAAAAAATGAATTTTCAGTGAATAGTGCATTTATTTAAAAAATAAGTTAAAAATATTTATAAAAATATTTTTATAAAATGGAGTTTATTTTTGAAATAAGAGCATTGATATTTGGTTAAGGATAAATTTTGTGATTTTTCTGAGAAAGTTGAATTTTTAATGAATTGTAAAAATACAGTTTTTGGGTTTCAGTATGTTTAATGACATCATAACTATGTCATGATGATGTCATGAGATATTTTATTGGTTTTCCGACCAAAGGTGATGAATTATTGTATTTGGGGCCCCATGTGGCCTAACTTCATGGGAAATATCATGGGAGAGCACATGGTTTTGAGAAAACCACTTGTGAGGTGTACTTTGGCCATTAATGCCTTGTCCCCTCACTTTCCCTATAAATACCAAGCCATCCTCTCATCCATTTCGACTCCCCAATCTCCCCCAACGAAGTTCTGGTCTCATTACCTCCCAAGGAGTCCTCCCAAGGTTCCCCAAGCCCTCAAGGTCCCAACCTTTGAGTTTTAAGAGTTACGTTTTAAGGTAAGGGATCCGACCCCTCTCTTTCTTTTCAAGTGATCTCTTTTATGTCATTTCTTTTATGATCCATATTCTTATGTTGGAGGAGGTTATTTTATATTCATTATACTGTAATTTTTATGTTCATATGATGAGAGACCCCCTCTTACTCTCATCATTTTTTTAAGAATGTTATGTGGTGCCGTTAGGCTGCCGAATTTTAAGGGATTCTTTCACCCTTCTCATTTTCAAGTTATATTTTCTTATCAAGTCTTTAAAGTTAATTTATGCTGGGGTATGATCTATATATCTATCATACTGATCATTTATGTTCATATGATTAGAGACCCTTTTTGATCACATCAATTCATTTTTTTGTTGATGTTTAAGTGGCACCGTTAGGCTGCCAAATTTTTAAGGGATTCGTTCACCTTTCTCATTTTTCAAAGTTCTACTTTCATGTCAAGTCTTTCAAGTTCCTTTTTATTATGTTGGGTTATGATCTCTATATCTATCATAATGATATTTTATGTTAATATGATGAGAGACCCTATTTGATCTCATCAATTTATTTTTGGTTGAAGTCTATGTGACGCCGTTAGGCTGCAGAATTTTCATAAGAGAAATCTTATTTTGTCTTCCTTTCATGTTTTTCATTTCAAATTGCATATCCTTAAAATTTCATTACCATGATTCATATCCTTTATATTCTGTCCCTATACTATTTTTATAGATCATTTATGAGTGGGTGGCCCATGTCCCCTCTCTTTTCAATGTTTTCTAAAACCCTGTAACATAGCCGTTATGCTGCAGAATTTTCGTCTCAAAATGCCTCTCTCTTTTTCTAAAAATTATTTTATGTTATTAAGTGAATACTCAAAGATATTTATTCTACAGGTTTATTCACTTATATATCAAAATTTTATATTTTAAATTCTGGGATTTACATACATGAGACCCGCTCTCCCCTTCCGTGGGTTTAAAGTGATGTAAAGATCATGTTTTTAAAGTAGTTTTTAAAACGTTATGATTATGAAATGAAACCTATTTATTTTATGATATATGGATTGTTTATGAAATGATTTATGATTATATATGTGTCTCACATGATAATAAAGGAAAATTTAAGGGTGCACCCTGATAACGCTCCAATGCATTGGGTAATGATGTAACCTCAAGAGATTACAATTTTCACGATATCTTGGTGAATAACCTTGGTAATTTTCTAATGACACCTTGGGGATGGACCTTTGTGATATGTTCATGATTTTATATGTTAAATTATGTAGCCACATCTTAAAGTTATGAAAAATGTTATTTTTATTATGATATTCCACATGATTTCTTTCTCATGCCTTAAAGTTCTTTTTCATGACATAGTTGATGTATCTCAAGTTCACATGTTAAATGTTTCTCTTGTTTCTCTTACTGGGCATTCTGATCACCCTTTATTTTGATGTATGTACCTAGGTTGTGACAAAAAGGCGGGATTCTATATAAATAACCTTAAAAAAATATGATGTGATGTTCTGTATAGAAGTGAATTTTTTGGGTGATCATCATATCAACACATTAAGGATTGAATATATTTTAAAAAACCCCCAAATATTCACATAGATCCATAAAATCTCCACCAATACTAACTTCATTTTGAGATGACCATCTTTCCCATGATGCAATGTATTCAATTCTAATTTACTTTATAAATATTAAACAAAATTAATATGAATTGGTCAAAATAGCTATGGTGTGATCCCACAGCTACAAATTTTAACATATAAATCAAAATTTTATGGAATGAGTTTTTTAACAGATAGGTTGCACTATGTTTTATTCTTTTCCATTACAACATGATAAATTGAACACAATAAATATTCATGCAAACTTCCTTATATCCATAATCTTGAATAAATTATATCCTAATGTTATGAAATGATACTTATGTAATAATAAAAATATAGTACACTAGGTCTTTATCATATAAAAATCAGTTTCCATTACAACATTGTTTCTTTAGTCATTAAGAAAATATTATTCATTTTATTAAGAAAATATTCAACTAATCTATATGTCATCCATGAGCATGTTGATAATAAATAAAACACAAAACCATATATAAAACCCAAGAATGAATCATCTCAAGAAACTTTTCATAACATTTTCTTAATTTTAGAGTTATTTAATTGCCACAACATTGGATAGAATTGAGTTTTTAAGAGTTGTCTAACTCCCAATATAAAAATAAATTCTATAATGATCAACGATAGATTGAGTCATTCTTTAAACCCCATTTTCAAAACTATTCATAACGGTTATCCAATATCCCATATCAACAAGGGATTTTCAATTTCCCCATTTTTATTTATTGAAAACATGATAAAAAAATATTCATCATTTCATGATTCATCAACCACTTCCATTAGTCTCCCATACAAATAAAAAATATTTTTCCCCATTTAAAAAACCTTTATGTATCAAGAGACTCCCCCAAATTATAAAAATAAATCCCAAAATATTTTCCCTCTTTGTTAATAAATGGAAAAAAATTAAATAAGGAAAGTAAAGCAATGAACTCACAATAAGTTTTTGAAAGAAACCACTCTCAATAACACTCTCAGGTACTATAAGGATTCCTTCATCATAGGATTTCTCAAGATATCCCACACTTGATCCTTTATTTGAATATATTCTAATTTACAATATTTATTTTCCTTTTTCTAATTGATGACATGTTACTTGATTTCAACATTATTTCACCATGAATATTACAAAATATTATTTAATATTTGTATTGCACTTTGATTGTTTCACCCAGTCAGCAATGGGTAAAAAACATCTATCATCATATATTTCAGTTTTGAATTCATACATATCTCCTAGTTTTGTATTTTTATTCCAAAATATACTCAACTTATGATGTAAATAACATGACTTCTTTTGATAAAGAATATGGCTCCAAAATATTACTTTTAGTAACCAATGTCACATGCTAAATATGCATGGAAAATTCCATAAATCTACTAATATAATTATTTTTTATTCCTCAATCCATAATTTAGTGTAAATTTTGAATAGATTAAGATGAAATTTTCTACCATAAAATGAAACTCTTTAAGATTTATTTAGAATCAGTTACATAGTGTAATGGACAACAAGATATCCAATATAGAAACTCTTAAGTTGATTACGATCTTTATTATCCTTAAAAAATATTTTTAATCAGACTATTTACTTACCCATAAAATGATATTTTTGTACCAAATGTAATGGATGTTTATATTGCAATAAAATCTTACATTTAAAACATATTTAATAACTTACGAGCATGATTTTTTTTGGGAGGTAAATATATATCCTAATGTGTTCTTAACTTGAACCCTAAAAATAATATCATTTCTGTAATCATTAAATTTTTAATTTTCTTCATTTGGTAAGAAATTTATTTTCAATCCATCACATCATTCCTAGTAAAAATAATATCATTGACATACACAATCATAATTAATGAGTTCTCATTATCTACATCGAAAAAAAATGTTATTATCCATTTTTCTTTTTTTGAAATATATTATGTTCGTGATATTTTATAATTTAGAATACCAGTATTAGGGAACTTGTTTAATCTAATATACTGATTTATTCTTATTTTATATTCAATAACCATTACTATCAAGTATTAAATGTTCTACTTGTTCAATTTAAACATCTTACTCAAGTTCTCTGATCAAGAATACCAACTTCAAATAAATTTGTAATACTTTTTAATTCCTAAAAATATATGAAAAGAAATTTTTTAATTATTTTAAGGCTTATGATTAGAGTAAAAGTACCATTAATGTTTATATAGTCAATTATAGAGTATCCCTTATAGACTATATAAGATATATTTCATGATACTTATCATTTATCATTTTTTTAAAATCCCATTTTATCTCAATCAAATTATTATTCTTACGAAATGACACCAATTCCCATTTTACAATTTTCTCAATCAAATTTATATCTTTTTTTTGTTGCTAAAATGATTAATAAAATTAATAAATTACTTATCTCTATTTTCTGATTTCAAGATTATATATACACACAAATGTAAGTGTATCAATTCAAGAAAATAATAATTTCTATATATAATTTCTTGAGAAACGTTTTCACTATATTTACTTTTTAGAACACATCACAAGTGTAGAGTCTTTCACAAATCAACATTAGTATATTTTTTTGGTTCCGGGCACTACAGAAGCATCCTGTGTTGGTATGAAAAATGTATATTTTATTCTCAAATCATGTGTAATCATTTCTTAACATGATAATGAGAAAATTTAAAATAAAAAAATTAGTTTAAATAAACTATATTAGTATGCCTAAATTGTAGGGAGAGGACATTTTCATATAATTCATAATTAATTTATCAGTAGATATAAAGTTACCTGAACTTGTAATTTATCTTTCCTTGAAAATATGATGAAATGAAATTCATCACACCATCAACGCATTGTAGGATTCAACTGAAGAAAACCTGTAGAAATTATTCACACATTAACCACAATATCTAATTAACATTGTAGAACCATTGTGTTCTAGCACATTTGATCTCAATCACTTTCATTATTCTTGGTTAATTGCAAAATGTTTCTTCACAAATAATGAAGAACCCTTAGAGTTATCTATAAATATTGAGAGAGAAGGAGAGGAGTGAGTTCTTTAGTTCTTATCCCAATATAACCGTATCTTTTGTGCACACTAAGTGAATAAGGAAAGTGACATGACTAGTTATTTATTATATTTGTTTTAGGGTTTGAAAACCACATATAAGACCCAACCATATTTATTATTATTAAATGAACCCATTTCCATTAATACTAATATTAAAATCATTAATCAAATTAAATGGGAAAACTTTAAGAATATAAATAAATACCATTTATATTATTAATAACATTAAACTCATTCAACTTTACCTCATTGACATTTACCAATCCTCGAATAATGGATATTTAGTTAAATAAATGTTACTAAATTATTTAATGATAAATATAATAAATATTATATTTTAAGAACAATAAAATAATATTTATTATTATTATTTAACTCACATTATTCTTTCAAATAACTTGTGATTAAATAATTGAGATCAACCAAACCCAAATAAATATCATTTATTCTAACCTGTTTAATTCATTACTTGAATTTAACTGATATTGTAAATACACTTAGTGCATGACCCTATATGATTCTTTATCAGTGGAATTAAGAATAACTACCTAAATTAAAAGGTTATCATCTAGTATTATTCCAAGGCATACATAGAGAAATAAGTTAACATCCCAATGAATTCCAAATTTCTACAAATGTTTACCATGTAATATAATCCTTTTATCGCGTTATCTATAATCATGCAGGTTGCTTTCTCATGCCGTCAACCTATACAATCAATGTCTCTTTCTTTGAATTCCCAAAATTGAACTTTCCCACTGAACACCATGGCCATATATTTATATAGTTTGTTATGTTCTATCAAAGGGCCTAAAATATCTATTTTTTAGTGGATAGAATATATAAATCCATTCTCACATTATCCATGAACGCAATATCACTTGTGACACACCAAACATACCCTACCTAGACATGAACATATGTCATCAAAGTTTTCTTTAATAAATAATAGCACATGATTCATGATATCCATTAATGACAATATTAAAGTATAAGGATCAATACAAACATCCACAAATAGGAATATCCAATGAAACATGGAAATGTGGATTTCCTATTTGATGGGTCTATTCTCATAACCTCATATTTTGGAGATTACCAAATGAAAAAACCATGAGAAGGTGTCTCAATGTCTTATGAGAATCCTACCTATAATAGTCTATATTTTCTATGTCTCCTTAGATAATATCACCCAACTATATAAAAAGATTCAATAATAATGTTGTGTCACCTCTAGGTTCTCATTGTAAAGAGAAACTACTATGACCTATCAACATGAAATATATTATAAGAATATTATAAAAGATAAATATAATATTGAATAATTCTGAAGACGTGATAATAAAACTTATTTAATTAAGAAAACTTGTAAACAAATACTAAAAAAGTTAGTAATAGGGAACAAAATTAAATACAATCCCACTTATAATAGATCCAATTGATAACAACTTTTAGACTACTATCTCTCATATAATACTCATTATTCTACTGAGATAAAGCCTTAATTAAGAGGGTTTCCATATTTTACTCTATAGGTAATATTCTGACTATAACATCAAATCATTGATAAAAATACCTTAAGATATGAAACTAATTAATTTTGTGATTTTTTTCCTTTGGTGTGACCTTGTATCCGTAGATAGATCCATCACTGTAGTGTTATCATAGTAAACTGTGATAGGGTTTTTACAGCTAGGAATCACATCATGCTCTAGGATAAATTTGTGAATGCATAATTCTTGCTTCTCAACATAGGAATACACAATATACCCAGATTCCACTATATAATAACTGACAAAAGACTAATTAGAACTCCTCCAGCTCACGGATCCTCCATTGAGACAAAATATATATCTTAACTATTAATTCATTTCATTCTGATCTTTTTAAAAACTAGTATATTTATAACTCATAATGACTAGCTCTTCATATCATCAATACACTAGGAACACATCAATAGCTTTACTTAGATACTTAAGGATAATATTAACAATAGTTGAATGTTTTTCACATATATTTTATTGATATCAACCTACCAAGCTCAAAGAATAGGAAACTTCATTACCCATACATAACATGACATAGATGATAGATCCTATTATTGAAGCATATGGAATCTTACTTATTCTCTCTCTTTCCTATTGTGTCTAAGGACACATTTTCCTGGAAACACATATACCATGTGATTATAAAACTAATCCCCTATTGTATTGTTACATACTAATAATATTCAGAAACTAATTAATTTATTTACATTAACATAGTTTGAGAAATCTTTTGGATCTATCAAACATGATCCTATTCCCTAGAATGTAGACTTATTTACTTAATTCCTTCATAGAAAATCACTCTCTCAACTATTCCTTAAACTTTTTTAAGGATGGTATATTTTTTACAATTAGTAGCATGTCATCATCATATACTAATATTAAAAAAAATTATACTCCCTATAAACTGTTAGTTAACAAATAGATCACATTTTTACATAATGAAACCAAATTATTTTATGGATTTATTGAATCAAATATTCTATGAACTGGATTTTTTCTTTAATCCATAAATGGATATCTTCAAATTTCATACATTTTTTTTCATATTCTGGATTCACAAAACCTTTTAGTTGTGTCATATACATATCCTCTTGAAAGTTACCATAAAGGAATACAGTTTTGAAATCAATTTTTCTAATCTCGTAGTCATGGTATGTTGTTATGAAAAAAAATTCTGATTTATTTAAACACATAAACTGAAGAAATGGTTATTGTAGTAAATTCCTTGACATTTTCTAAATCCTTTATCCACTTGAAATTATTTTTAGGTATTTAAAATTACCTTATATGTCTAGCTTTCTATTGAATTCCAATTTACACGCAAATGGTTTTACATCAACTAGAGGATTGATCAAAACCTAAAATTGTTTTTGATACATGGAATCCATCACATAATTCATGGATTGTTTCCATATTATTGTTTCTAAGCTCTCTAATGACTTATTATAGGAGATAGGTTCATTATTTTTAACCAATAATGAATCACCATCATTGGTGACTAGGAAAACATATCTCTCTAGTTACCTTAAACCTATATAACTCTTATACAACCCTTGTGTTTCAAGAACAACATATTCCATGAGGATATGTGGAATTATTTCTAATACCAAGTATTATGTATCTTTACCATCAACTCTATAGAAGTCAATATTTCTCCCACTATTGTCCTCAAGCATGTGATAATTATCAATAAAGACAAAATATATTACAATAGTTTCTTTCATGTCTGAATGGTTGTATAGGTATCATCCCTTGGTTTCTTTAGGATTACCTATAAAGATACACTTCATGCCTTGAGATGCTAGTTTTATTATTGAGCCATCCTTAACAAACACCTCATATCCCCATTCATGAAAATGTTAAAAAATGGGTGTCTTTCCACTCCATAAATCAAATTAAATAATGTTTTATGACTTATTTGGAACTCAGTTCAGTAAGTATAATGATTTATATAATTTACATACCTAAAAGAATAATGTAAGTACTGTATGACTTATCATTGAACTTTTTAGGTCCAAAAATATGAAATTAGTGCCTTCACTAACACCATTCCACTAAGGTGTATAAGGTATAGTGAGTTGAGATAAAATACCATTCTCCTATAAAAATGTAATGAAGTATTGGTTAAGATATTCACAACATTAATCTGATCAATGTTTATTTTTTTATTACCAAGCTATTTCTCAAACTCATTCTTGAACCATTTTAATTTATCAAAGTATTTATAATTTTAACTTTTTAAGTAGATATAACCATACCTATTCACGCCATCAGTAAAATTAGTAAAATATGAGAACCTACCTATAGTATCTTTTTGAAAATGTTTTCACACAACAATGTATAAAAAATATAGAAGATCTATGACTCTTTCACCTTGAACAACAGATGGTGGTTTAGTAATATTAACTTGTAAAAAATCATGTCATATTTCTAGTGGATTATGATCAAAAAGTTCCTAGGTAACCATCATGATTGATCTTTATCAAATAATTCTCATTTATGTGACCAAGGTGGTGATTACATAACTTGGTTTCATGTTACACATATTAGTTTTTTATCAATTAACAGAATTTTGGTTTTCATAATTTAAGATATAAATACCATTATTGAATTGTTCCATACCATAACATATGTTATATTTATAAAATCAGTAACCTTTATTTACAAATAAAAAAATAAATCCATCCAAATCTAAAAAAGAAATGGAAATTATGTTCTTGGTAAAGCTAGTCACAGAATAATAGTTCTTAAAAACCAAAATTTATCCTTTCTATAATGTGATATGGTAGTATCTAATGGATATAGAAGTATGCATCACTCTATTGAAAAACAATAAATATACCTCATCTTTGGTAATATTCCAAAATATACTTGGTTCCTATATTTATATACAAATGTGAGCACCAAATATTGTATTTAATACCCATCATGTAGATATGGAAAGATTAAATTCAATAATAAATGCACATGATTATTTCCTTTTCTTATTTGGTTGGGTGAAGTTTCTCTTCTAGTGGCCCTGCTTACTACATGTAAAACGTACTACCTATTATTATTTTCCCTTCCTCTGGATATTCTACTTCTTAGATAGATAGTGATAGGTAGACTTATACTTGGGATGCTTATTTAATGCCTTTTTATTGTTCTTCTTATTCTTATTTATCATAAGGATAATTGGTTTTCATGACCTGTGTCTTTTTAAAAATGGAGAATAATTCTAAGAAGTTTTGAAAATAACTTCTCACTATTTCACATATTATAACTCAAAATAAAACTAGATAAGTTTATAGGCAGAGATGAAAGAATGAGATCTGTGAACAAATCACCAGGGATTTTAAAACCCATGATGTCCATGTACTTAATATAGTCAATAATCTTGATTACATCTACCCAACCTAGAAATGAGTCTCCCAACTTGCACGTGGATAATGCATTGGGGATTTAATATCTCTCTGATCTCACTTTTTCTTGATAGAGATCCTTAAGGTGAGAAATAATTATATACATATCCATTTCATCATGTTTCTTTAAATTTTCATTGGATATGGAGGATAACATAAAACAATGGACATCCATAATATAATCCATATGATTTAAATAGGGAGACACATCTTCCTCACTAGACTCTTTGAAAAGTTACACAATAAGTGGGGATTATAATATATATAATTTCTTTTCACGGTGTAGTTTAATGCTCAAACAACGATACCATTCCTAGAAATTCACACAGGTGAGAAGATAATCCTTCTCTAGTATGGATCATAGTGATATTTTCAAAGTCATTTGATTTATCATTTCCATTAATTAATATAATATAATTAATTCTTGTTTTTTTACAAAAATTAGATTAAGAAATTTAAATTTAATTAAATTCCATTAATCTACCACTATTTTTTGAAACTTAATATACCTCACCATCAGTTTTGGAATATCTTTTGGTTTAGATATTATAATGGAAAGGATCCATATACCCCTTCTCATAACCCAAACATGGGTGTGTTATGCAATTTAAAAGGGTTTTAGGTAGTCATGACTTTCCAACTACAATAGATTATAGTTCCTTGATCTATTGAGTGGACTCCCTAATCATGGAATATTATTTATTAATTATTTATTCAACATTTTCCTATTAGTTACACCAAGACCCACTTGTTCAGTCAACCCTTGACGTAAATTAAGTTAAGTAAATCCAAAAATTCAAGATAAAATTTCAATGATAATTAAAAACAACCCAACTTAGGTTGTTCAAGTACTTTAAACTGCGAGATCGATTCTAACATAAGTAGTGTAAGGCTGTGACGAATAAATATTTTATTTTGAGGTATTTTTATCCTTATGTGTGAATCTAATTTTTCCCATTTAAATGGCTTATTAATATTAAGTAGATTAAACTTATGTGATTAAACATGATTGAAAAAATATTTGTGCATAATATGGATAAATTTTATTTCTTCCTACATGATTTTAATTCATTTATTAGGTGATCATATAGAATTCAAAAACACAAATAATTTACAATGAAAAAATAAAAGAATAAAATATTAGTTGCATGATCATGAGATTATCTAATCAATTAGATTATCATTTAGATGGTAAACTAACCCTTGACCATAGGGTAAAAACACCTTGAACCCTAACTTGGTTTGTGTTGAAGTATTCCCCCTTTGGTCATCTGTATCAAATTGATTAGTTAATCCCCAGACCCTTGACATTGACCATATCATCTCACATGGGATCTCCCTCCTTACATAATCTTTTACTCACATGAAAATGAAGGGATCCAATGGATTGTATAAAGGGGGGTTTATATAAAAGAAACCCCTTGAACACATGAATTTACATAATAAAAATGAGGGAATGAATTACGAACCACTAATAATAATTTAACTAAAATAAAATGATAAATTAAAAGAAACTAATCATACACAAGGACTGGTCTAATCTCTGGATCATCCAGACATGAACATGCAATAAGCATACATTTCCATTATTGTTATAAATTACTTCAATTAATTATTTTAATTAAGATAATGTGCCACAAATTAATCCAATCGATTAAATTTATCTTATTTCCATCCAACATATTTATATCTATCTTGATATCTCTCCAGATATATCTATTTAGATATATATTTCAATATATATCTCTGTATATATTTCTAGAAATACCTATATTTATATATATCTAGATATATATATATATATATGTAACATACTGTTACTATTTTTAGGTATTCCTAAAACCCTCTTTTGATTATAATGTTTTAGGGTTTCTTTTAATGGTGATTCAGGTGAAAATCTTGGAAAGTTTTATTGTTTCTAGGCCGTGAAATATTAGTGAAATGTTTTCCCAAACCATGCGCCCTCTTAGAGAAAACTATAAAAACTCAGATAATAAGGGTTTTCATAGATAGCACATGGTTTGAAAAACCATGCACTCACCAAGGAGAAACCATGAAACCAAATTAAAAGGGGTTTACAATTAAGGTTTACAGTTTTTCTAACCATGTGGCCCTGCCTAGAAACCACGAATGATATTTAATTAATCTGAAAATTTAATTTTAAAATCAAAAAACCCACATTTTAGGTTCTTGATGGACCGAAATAGACTTCCTAAGATTTATTCTTCCATGGAGGCCCCCAAGAGGTGATTTTGGCCCTTCTACACCCTTCTAAAAGAGGATCAAAGATTAGAGAATAACGTTCGATCTCCACCTGGTAGGTTTCCTCTTCTCATTATATTTCTCCCATTATCTCCTCTTTACTCCTTATGGTTTTGTAGATTTATTTGTTTTAGGAGGATTTTATACCCTCTGTTTCAGATCTTGAGTCTAGATGTGATTCTCAGATGCTTGTTGCTGACATTGTTTGTTGAAGTTTCCTAATTAGGGCTTAGTATTGTGAGATCCTGTGATCCTAAGGTAGGTCGTTCTCTTATGATAGCCAATTTTTATTAAACCCAAATTGATTGATTTAAATTTAAGTTTTTGATTTAAATTCAATTATTAGAAAATATTATTTTAGTTGGTTTATTAAAAACCAAATTCCATTGAATTGGGGGATTCAGGTGAAATTGGGGAAAACCCCCAATTCCCTTGAATTGATGTGTATTGTGAAATTAGATGGACGTTTTTCAAATTAAATCATGGAATTTAATTATAGAATTTGAATTTTGGAATTAATTTGATGAAATTTATTTCAAATTTGTATTTGAGAAAATGAATTAAAATGGGTTTAAAAGAAACCTAGTAGTTTTATCTGGGAAAAGGCATGTTTTTATTAAAAACCCAAGTATTGGTTTTTAAAGGGAATTTGGTATGTTTGAAATGGGAGAATGGTATTAATTTTATTATAAGTATTATTAAAATAAATTTCACACCATTGATTTTTATTATATCATATGAAAGCCTAGGTAGTTAGTGAGTTATTAGGATAACACGCTTTCATAGATTTACAACTGAAACAAAACCTAGTGCATCAGGTCACATCTACAATGGGATGGCAATGATTACTCTTTGGATAGTATCAAAGGGATGTGTTTATAAAAATATTATCATGATTCTCCTTCGAGTGTATAAGAATCTTGTATCCTGGAACTATCAAACCTTTTGGAATATGACCACATTGCTCACTTGTGATTGTTTTGATATAAATTAAAATGTTTGTAAACTATTTTAAACATGAATTGTGATTTTAAATAAACTATTTTATGTAAAATTATTTCCCCATGGGATCAACCTATTGGTTGTGTCCTATGGTGGTATTTAGTGATGTCTTAGTTTTGATCATCCCTATACATAATTATCTAGGGTTTTCATTTGTGTATCCCCTCTACTGACCGATGTAATAATTATTTTATATGAAATGATTGTTTAAGGAATTTTTTAGAAATGTTTCCATATATGAAATGTAAATCATAATTTGTTTTAGATATTATTTAGAACTACCATATCTGTTAATTTGAAATTGAAATCTTTATTTGGTTAATAAATGTTGTAATCTTATTATGTAATCTTTGGTGAAACCCTACTAGGATTTTAGATCACACCATACCTGTGCCTTTAGGTGTTTATAGATTATCTTCTTCCATGTTCGAGAAAGGGTAAGGATCCACTTGGAGGTGATAGTAGTTGTTAATCCTTGGGTATGGAGAGTTGAGTCTATTGGGACTTGGGTTGTTATCCTTTTTTCTAGTAATTTGTTGTTGTAACTTTGGGCTTGTTTACATGTTTGAATTTTGGTATAGTTCTCAATAAGGAATTTCTCTTGTATGCATACTAACTTGTTGATTTTTCTTCTGTAATTATTTTTTGGATATTCTTTCCCACATTCATTTTCAATGATGACATGTTCTAGTTTCCAACCCATGGGGATCAAGAATGATCTTCGAGCTATGTCGGTGCTGACATGGTTATTAGGTTACTGGTATATTTGGGTTGGTTGTGACAAAGTGGTATTAGAGATCTAGGTTGAGATTCTTTTTGATGTCAGTATTTAAAATGTGTATTCTTTTCAGAACTTAGGTGGTAGTTGTGATTAAGTTCCTGCCCAACTCTCATCAAAATGATCCTTAAGTCACCCGGGGTGGTTTGGGAAATACATCTTCAGGATTAGTTCTAGTCTTTTACCTGATTTTGATTTGGATAAGATGAAATATAAATCTTGTGTTGTCTATATGTTGGGATTAATTTCCATTGTTACTATGTTTGAGTGTTAATATAATGTCGTAAATGTTGTCTATTGATGTTGTGTAGCATCATGCCTCTAAAAAGACGTGAAAATCAGATCCAGGAAGAAACTTTTGATGAAACTCAATGAGAAAATACTCTAATGGACCTTAGTTTGGTTGAGGTGATTGTAAGTACTGTCCAAGATCTGGAATAAATACCACTACCAGTTCCTATTCATGCTCTAACTATGGAACCAAAAAGGGATGCTTTATGGAATAATTCTTAAGAGTTCATTCTCCAGAAGCCACCATCATCCAAAGGCTCCAATGATCATCAAGAAATTGAAAAATGGTAGAGCAGGATTGATCATTTTTTGGATTTGTGGAGACACTTGACAAAATTAAGGTGAAGTGTGCCACCTTCATGATATAGGGACATAACGAGAGATGGAGGGAAATGATGGTAATGGAAAATAATCATGAGGGATTAGAGTGGAAATACCTCAATTTTATTTTCACCAACCAGTTCTATCTAGAGTCAATGTTATTAGGCAAGGGTATTGAGTTTTTCAAACTAGATTAAACTGAAAATACCATGAATGAGTATACAAACTGTTTTTCTAATCTTTTGATGTTTGCACCTGAGATTGTATCGAATGAGAAGATTAAGACTCGATGGATCAATTTGGGACTCTGATATGATATTCAATCTTAACTTTTCTTACTTAAGCTACCTTCTCATGCTGATGTGTTGGATAAAGTGTTGATGGTCGAGATGGAATTGGCTGGATAGTCTGGGTTTTTGGGAGTTTCTTTTTCTCTTAGTGGTAGTGTGAATTACTCTAAGGGTAAGAAGAAGTGTGATAATTCTCATGGTGGCTCTAGAAATTAGGGTTTATCTCAACCTCCTATAGTTCCTGGAAGTGGCCATTTTATTTTCTACCATTTTGGAAATCCTGTGCATTCTATGCGGGTTTTCACTGAGGGACCCAAGATATGTGGCACCTGCGGATTCTCGGGTCACCAAAAAAATATCTTCCATGTTTTTTATACTTAATGTAGTGGTACATTATCACCATCTCTAGTTAAAACTATAGTACCATCAAATGAATCACGAATAAAGGGGTTCTACCTATAGGCATCTATAATGAAGCTTCTTCACACAATGGAAGAGTCTCCAAAAGAAAGAGATATGGGTCCAGTGACCGTTAGAGGTACTATCACTATAGCTTCATCAGTAGTGAATGCTTTATTTGAAACTTATGCATCTTGTTCATTTATTTAAATGTATATATTTAATATGATAAATCTTCCTACAAATATTTTATCTTTTGTGATGGATATTAATACACCCCTTGGAATAAAGTGAGAGCAAGGTCTCTATATTCCTGTTTGTATTTTCAAATTTTCATACATTGAGAATTCATGAATTTTTCTTATTCTTGAAATTAAACCTCTTGAAATCATATTTAGGATGTATTGGGTCATTTCCAATAAATCCTGAATTGATTATTATCTTTGACGTGTCTTCTTTACTGCACCTAATGGGGTGTGTTATTTCTTTCAAGGAGAGTGGGACCTGAATTTGAGTAGAGAGAGACCATATTATCCAGAATTGAAAAAAGTAATATTTTTTTCATTTAATTTGGAGATATAATCCTTGATCACCAATCTCCCTTCATTTTTCATCGAGTTTCTCAAAATTTTTCCTTACGACTTATCTGGTTTTCCACCGGTAGTGGAGGTAGATTTATCTATCGATTTGGTACCTAGAACTCAACCAGTGTGTATTCCCTCTTACTGCATGGTACCAGCTAAAATAAAATAGTTGATGTATTAATAGGATGATATTTTAGAGAAAGGATTTATACTCATGAGTGTGTCTCCTTGTACAGTGCTGGTTCCAATTTCTAAGAAATCTGACAGTTCACTTCACATTTGTGTTGATTACTGAAAAATAATTTGAGTTACGGTAAATAAATAGTATCTTATTACATGGATTGATGATATATTTGACCATTTTAAAGTGGATAAGTGGTTCTATAATTTTTATCTTTGATCTAGTTACCATCAATTAAGGATAAAAGAATACAACTTTCAAAAAACCACCTTTCGAAGCAGGTACAACCATTCTGATTACCTTGTCACACCATTTAGTTTAACATGCTCCTTAAATAATTATTGATTTAATAAAAATTATTTTACATGAGTATCTTGATGCCTTCATGGTGGTATTTGTGGATGAAATCTTTGTTTACTCTAATTTTGAGGAGGATCATGTGCAACATCTGAGAGAATTTATGGAATTGTTGAGAAATCAATGACATTATGACATGATATTGAAATTTGATTTATGGATTTAGGAAGTTATGTTCTTGGGATATGTGGTGTCATAACTTGGTATTTCAGTTGACCCTAAAAATCTGAAGGCTATTATGACAGGGGAACAATCGTGAAACGTTTTTGAGATTCAGAGCTTCTTGTGTTTAGCTGGGTATTATCGTCGATTCGTTAAGGACTTCTCAACTTTGAATTCTAAAATGAATGATTTAACTCATAAGGGAGTAAAGTTTACTTGGGATGAAAAAATTCAGAGTTATTTACTAATCTAAAACATCTTGTGACTACTATGATGGTGTTGACTTTTACTGAGGCCTATCATGTCTATGTCGTCTTCGGTGATACATTGTGTTCACGTTTGGGATATGATATGATGCTAGGTGATCCTGTTGTTACTAATGGATTTTTTTATATTGGGCTACATAAGAATAATTACCAAACCCATGACCTTGAACATGTACTTGTGATGCACATGGTTAATAGTTAGAAGAACTACCTTTTCGAAGAAAGTTTTACCATGTTTTCAGACCATAAGATCTTGAGTTATATCTTCAATAAAAAATATTTGAATATCTTCCAGAGGAATTGGGTGAAATACCTAAAATATTTATAATTTAACATCACCTATACCACGAGGAAAGGGAATGTTGTCACAGATACTTTGAGCAAGAAACTTAAAACCTAGGCCTGAAAGAATCATCAAAAGAGTGTAACTTGATGTCTCTCTTTGCATAGTTTTATATTAGAGTCTAGGAATTAGGGTCCAGGGTTTCCTTGTCTAGTGCTCAGTTGAGATCCTATCTTCTTAAGATGATTGTTCAGGAACAACATCTTGATGATTGTTTTTTAGCATTAGAGAATCTCTTTATGGTGGGGATACCGTACCCGACTGGTCATTATCCACAGAGGGAATTATACGATATCAGAATTTATTTATTGTGATGTTATTGGTAAGGAAATATGTCATAGGATATTTTCATAATTACCAGTGGGCTGTATACCTATGAACCATTAAGATTTTTTATGACATGAGGCATAGATTCTGGTGGCTAGGTATGGTATGGGGCATTACTGAGTTTGTCTCTCACTATTATACATACCAACAAGAAAAGGCCAAGCACCAAAAACCTTTGGGTTTTCTACAACCACTTCCAGTTCCAAATTTTAAGTGGGATGAGACCTCTATGGACTTTGTGGTTGGGTTTCCACATACCCAGAAAAAGAATATTGTGATATGGGTTTTGATCGATAGGATGAACAAGTTAGATCACTTAAGATACATTCATGATACAACTAAAATTATGGATTTGGGAAATCTCTATTTGAAGGAGATTATTCGTTTTCACATAGTTCCATCTACTATAGTCTATGATATAAATCCTCAGTTCACACCTCACTTTTGTAGAGGTCATCAAGAGGCACTAGGATCTCATGTCTGTTTGAGTAGGACATATCATCCGCAGTGGGATGGAAAAACATAAATGTCTATACATATTTTTGAGGATATGATTCAATCTTGTGTTCTTAACTTTAGTGGATCTTGGGATGACCATATAAAGCTGGTTGAGTTTTCTTATAATAATAGTTACCAGTCTGTGATCATAATCGATCCTTTTGAGGCCTTGTGTGGTTGATCTTACAGATCTCTGTTGTGTTGGTCAGAGATAAGTGAAAGTTACTTGGTTGGACAAAGCGTGGTTCATGAGATGACAAAAATGATTCAGTTAATTTTTCAGATAATATTGACCAAAAAAAGATAGTATAAATCTTATAATGATTGTTGTCACATACTGCTGGAGTTTTTAGTCGATGAGCAGGTGTTCTTGAAATTTTCACCATGTTTGGATCATCGATGGCTTAGGAGGCAAGGGAAACTTTATCCTCATTTTGTGGGAACTTTTGTGGTTGTGGATTAGGTGGGGAATATTTCTTACCATCTATAATTTCCACCATAGTTGATGTAAATACATAACATGTTCCATATATCACAACTATGAAAGTATCTATTTGATTCATCTCACGTTATGAGATAGAGTGATCTTGATGTTGAACCTGATTTATCAGTGACTCAGCATCTAGTTAAGATAGTTTATTCTGAAACCAAGGTGCTTCATGGGAGTAGTGATGAAAAAAGGCCCCCCCATCCCACAGGCTTCATAGGTATGAGGTTGATGCGGGGCGAGACGAGCCTAAAAATTTTAATCGTCAAGAGCGCAGACCAATGTGGGTTGATCCCGTGCTGGTGCGAGCTTACCCACAAGCCTAATTTAAAAAAATATTTTTCAATAATATATGATTCTTTAATATTTTAGTTTCTAAAAAAATCATTATTAAACCATTAGATATGATTTATCACCGTAATGATCATAATAATTCACCATTCATTCACATCTAAATTTTAAATAGGTTTATATTTGTTGTTTAAAAATGATATTATAATATTTATTTTATAATTATTTACCATATTCACTCGGTGTGTCATTCCACCTATCAAAAAATGGAACTCATCTCCCTAACAAATGGATTAAATTATAAAATAGTTATTATAATATTTTTGGGTCAATTTAATTTTATTATTATTATTATTTTATTTATTAGTAAGAAAATAGGAAAAAACCTCTTGAGAACCATAATATCCTCCTTTAAAACTGTTTATTGTCTGAAAATTAATAATTCATTTATAGGTCAAGTCGTTCACATTGTAACACCCCAAGCTTCCACGGTATGTTTCCCTTCGAATAATGCGATAGCGTGTGTTGTACGCAACCTCGAGTTCTAACACACACCACAACTAATTAAACTAGCCATTGTGAATAGTAATACCTACTTTTTGAAATCATATATATTTTATATTTCAAAATTGAATTCATTTTTGGATTCGGAATATTGAAATTAGCCTAGGGTGAAATTTTGGTACTTTTCGGATAACTTTTATATTTTGATGAATAGTAAAAATTACTAAATTTTAATTAAAAACAACTTTTTTAATCAAAATAATTAATATTGATAAATTATGAATTTGAGTGGTTTTAAAGTATATTTAGAATATATTTTTACCATTTAATATAATGTTTGTCATTGGACATAATTTTACAATTAAACCGAACATAAACAAGTGTCAATCTTTTGATAGTTATTATCTCTTAAAAACACGCTTTTTGTTTTGACTGCAGGAATTAATTTTAAATAAATTTCTGCCACTTCTGTGTTTTGAATTTAGGAAAATGGATTCCATATTTGGAATCAGGATGTTCAAATTGTGTAAATAGGTAACTTTTATTTTTAGACATTTTGAATAATTACTGCGGTAAATATTTTATTTATCATGGTTAAGGGTAAATCCGGTAAATAAGGGTTAAAAAATAATATTATAATAATACTAAATTACCCTAAAACGTGTCTTAACCCTATTGGTTGATACATGATCGACCATGGGCATCTTTGGGTCTATTTTGGGACCCCATGGATCCACTTGTAAGTGATAATGACACTTTATTTTAATTAAGTTAAAATGAATACAAAAATGACACAAGCATATATCTTTTAGAAAAACAATTGTTACATAGGGTTATATATGTTGGATTTTAGATTATAAATATTAATTAGAAAGATAAAAAGATTTCCTACATTATTTTATTTTATTTATAATTTTTAGACATTAAATAATTTATTTTATTTATGACACAATGATGATGCAGTAATTACTATAATAGTGAAAAATTAAAATAATTGATATTATAAATACCCAAATAAATATAATATGAAACTTTTAATTAATTAAACTAATTTTTAGGATAATATGATATATTAGGATTTATTTAATTGACTTTTTTCGAAGTAATCAATCTGTTATGAGTTTCACAAAAATCAACTATTGAATAGTGTCAAAATTGACATAAAAGAGTTTTTAAAACAAATATTATATTATTAATTGATATTAAATTCCTAAAAATCTAAGGTTCGGCCAAGAGACTTATATCATGATAGGTGTATCATTAATGGACCACTTGTGGGTCTCTTGTATGTATATGGTAAGTTTATTAACCATATAATATAAAAATACAAAGAGACATTGTAAAAGTGAAACTAATTAACTTAGAGTTAATACTTAAAGATAAGGTTAATATAAGTACCCAAACCTGTCTAAATTCTATTGGATGAGTTGTTTTCGACCCATCCCCACCTTAAACTTTGAATAGTAAACTTTGGAGCCATTGGAAACCAAATATGAATTTATTATAAACTAATATCTCTAGCTTTTCCAAAGGTACCCCTCACCCCTCTTATAAAAGGGCACTCCTCCTTCTCATTTATTCACACCTTCAAAGCCTTTTGGTTCGGCCAAACTCTGCCCAAATACTCTCCCAGCATCCCTCACTACAACCTAGAGGCCTTAGTTTTATCAGAAAGCCAACCTAAGGAGCCCTTTTGATCAAATCAAAAGGAAGAACCCGAAGAAGAGGTAATGTTTTCACCACCACTTTTTGTGTTCCTTTCTTCTTCCACTTCTTCTTTCTTTGTTCTTACCATTATAAAATAATAACTCCAGTATCTCACATATACTTTGATGTTATTATAAATATGGTACAACCATATTCAGTATTCTATCCACCCTTTGAATAAGAAGTCACCATACGTGCGTACGTACGGCTTACCGTCTCCACGTCGTGGTGTAATTGTTATTCAATATAATATTATTTGGATGGGTATAATAATGATGTGTAACTCATGTAAATAATAAATATAACATGTTAATGATTCCGTATATATGATATACCATCCATTTATATATTATTTTAATATCAAAAAATGATATTGTCGCTCGTGTGTACGTACGGACTACCGTCTCCACGAACGCGATGAGATTCATTCTCCATCGTATCCATTCAAGTATAATTATCATTTGATGATTTAAAAATGATTTTTAAGGACTTGATATCATTCTGGATATGAATAAGGTACAACAAACATGTCTTACGTAACAAAACATATAAAAGAAAACAAGTAAGTTAACACCCGAAACGATGATAATACTAAGATATTATTAATAAAGCAATGTTAAAAGATTATATATGATATCATATTAATGTATATGATTATTGTATAATTTAATAACAATTATTTCACCATTATACAGGAGGTTAACCTACCCCAACAAAGGAAAAGTACAAGGTAAGGGATTTTCTTATCTCACATTCAATTCCGTGAGATTTCCATTGTTCGCCACTAAATTATTGAAAGTGGTGTATTTTGTACTGCCATTTGATATATATTATCATGATTATCTTTATATTCATGTTATTCTGTAAATAATTTTGTGGTTATTAACTTTTGGCCATACGACTCAGTTGATTAACGTGGTAAGGGGTTTTCATCTCACTCCTTATTCCCGTGAGATTCATGCCATATTGCCACCATTACCTTTTGTGTGGTGTATGTACTGCCCATAATTATATTCTTTGTGTAATACACTCTAATTTATGTGTACTTACATATTCATTATATGATACCTCTTTCATGGGTTGTATGTTTCATAAGTTACCAAATTGGTAAGGGTTATTTCACAATCTCTTCATTATCCGAGGTTGTTTATATGTAATAATCTACTAGGATCTCTTTATCATCCACATCCATGTTTCTTCGAAATGTAATTCAAAACATATTTATTATTTACAAGAATATGGGTTGAAGTCATTTATACCCTTGTTTGACTTTTTATAAGAGGTTTATAAAGGAATCTTTCCGTCGTTTTCAAAACAAGGTCCTTTTTAACCTTTTCGACAGAATTAAGGTAAGAATGTTTTTTTAACTTATACGGCGGGTGCGGCTATTTTCCACCGTTATAAAATGTTCAAAGCTTCCCTTACAAGCTTATAAGATTATTTTCAAAGAAAATGTTTTATTTTATATGGATCTTAAATGATTTCAAAATAAAAGGAGATATTTCTTTAAAAAGAATTTTGATTTCATCTATGTCAACATCCTTTGATGGATTTTAAGATTATTTGAAGTTGATTTATTATGATACAAAACTTCTATATTGTATTGAAGGTTTTGTGATATGTTTGACTGTGGATGTGCTATTTTTATACCATTCATAGTTTATGGTGAAATTATTGACATTTCGTATGCTAGTTCCAATAAGAATGTTTATGTTATATTTCAACCTTTACTTCATATGAATGTGTTGGACAAGTATGTTCCAGGTTGGGGACGGGTTAAAGTAAGCCCTTCAGGTTGGGGACTGGTTAAAGTATGCCCTCCAGGTTGGGGACTGGTAAAAGTAAGCCCTCCAGGTTAGGGACTGGTAAAAGTAAGCCCTCCGGTTTGGTCTCCGGTTATTAGAGGCACTCCGGGTTGGTGTCCGGTTATTAGAGGCACTCCGGGTTGGGTTCCGGTTACAGTTATCCCCAAGGTCTTGGGATGAGGCCTTGAAAAGAAATTAAAGTTTAGCATTATGCATTCCAACATTATGAAAGTGGTTATTGATTTTTGTATGTGATTATTCGATTAGTAGAATATCCATGTGAATAAGTAAATGACATTATTTCATTTTACTTTTGCCATACTATGTTGAAGATCAAGTTTAAAAGGATTTTGTTTTAGTAATTCATTGCCTTAAATGTTTATGCTTATTTTTGAATGTTCCGCTATATTGTTATCCTTACTGGGAATTTGAGCTCACCCCTTTTCTATGTTTTATTTTTCCCAGGATGTGAAGATGTAAGTTATGAATGACCTGAAGGGATATTATGAGGGGATTATAGTGTGGACTGTAGAAACATTATGTTGTTGTAGTAGTTTTTCATTTTATGATGTAATATAAAACTTATGAATATATCTAGTGTTTCCAAGGCTACTAAACCAATCGGTCTTTCGAGATTTGATCTTTCTTGTGATCATGCCAATGTTATGTAATAATGCACCGACTCTGGGTAACTGGGGTCGGGGCGTTACAGTTGGTATCAGAGGAAGTTTAGTACAAACCTTGGAAGCTAGATTTAGATAAACTCTGATTAGAGCACGTAGACCTAAGATGAACTTTGAGGATTACTATAGAAGAACTTCCTAGAATTTTGGTATTGTAGAGATTTTGTGAGTTTTCTGAGCAATACATCTCTGTCTGGATACGAGCAGGTAGAGGCGGCTCTGGCACAAATGTACCTAGGGGTAAAACCCGAAAACACCGCTTTGAGCTAGACTCGAACGGGAACTGGTGCACGACAACGAGCCTTGCTGCACTCTTGGTTACGACACTCCCGGGGGATATGCTTAGGATAACTCTCATTTTCTTTACAAATCATTATGAAGGGTTTATGAGTATATACTTCCTCAAAGAAAACATTTTTATGATTATGGATTATATCCATAAATAGTTCAATTTATGTTAAGTGTTTTATAAGTATGGGATTATGTATTTTGATTCATAAACTGATCTAGTTTATGCCATTGTTTAGAAATGGCGCCTAGTGGAAGAAATGGAAACCGTATCAATGCACGCACTCCATGTAGGGATTTCCCTCCTGCTCAAGATAATTATAGTGGGGCTGGTGATGCAACTGGTGCCGATCAGCTAATCACCATACTGGGACAACTTACTCAGGTTATGAATAATAACCTTACCCGTATGGAGCACCTTGATCCGCAGCGTGGAGGATCAATGTTAGATCGATTCATGAGGCAACAACCACCAACGTTCAATGGGAATACAAATCCCTTAGTAGCTGAGCAATGGATATTTTCCCTAGAGAAAATATTTCAGGCTTTGGGGAGCAGTGAAAGGGAAAAAGTTATCATGGAAGTTTACCGCCTCACTGGAGATGCTGATCAATGGTGGTCATTGATTCAAAACACGAAGGAAGATGATGAAGTATCAAATATGGAGTGGAGGGAGTTCAAATATCTGTTTTTAGAAAAATACTTTCCTCGCGACCATCGAGCAGATATGGAAAGGCAATTTCTGAGTCTGAGACAAAAGGAGGATGAGAATGTCACAAAGTATGAGGCTAACTTTACAAGGTTAGCAAGGTACGCTGGTGATTATATACGTAACCAAAGAAGTAAGATTGATCGTTTCTTTGATGGGTTAAAACCATTTCTTCGTCGAGCATTAGTCTCACAATCCTTTTCGTCATACGAAGACATTGTCTCATGTGCTATCAAGACCGAAAAGGAATTCTCTAAGTCTTATGACTTTAAAGCAAAGCAAGAGAAGAAGTGACCTACTGATCAATCTGGGAATGGAAATAAGGGGAAGAAGGGAAAGGTTGAATATCCATCTTGTGGTAAATGTGGGAATAAACATCCTGGTACTTGCTTGAAGGGAATGGGAGTCTGTTACAAGTGTGGTGAAAAAGGCCACCAAGCTCGTGATTGCAAGGGGAAGAAGGAAGCTACCAACGTTTAGTGCTACAATTGCAGGGAGATGGGACATTATGAAAATGCATGTCCTAAGCGTCAGGAGAACTTACCTCAGAAAAGGCCAAGAGATCAAGGCCAGGCTTATGCTATCACTACTGCTGAGGTAGATGCTCCGAAAGACGTGGTGGCAGGTAATATAATGGTTTCCTCAAGTTTAGCAAATGCATTATTTGACTCTGGATCATCCCATTGTTTCATATCTTCCCAGTTTGCTAAGAAAATTAGATATTTCCAATTTGATTTAATAAGGGAGTTGTCAGTTAAAACTCCTAAGGGAAGTATCATTGCAACAAAGTTTTGTGAATCAGTACCCATTAGAGAAAATAAATTTTCATTATCAGCTGATCTCATCATCATACCTATGATTGAGTTTGATATAATCCTCGGTATGGACTGGCTTTCGGACTATGATGCGAAGATTTATTGTAAGAAGAAAGAGGTAACGATTCTTGATGATAATGATAAGGAACACCCTATTTTTAGAGAAGAATCGTCACCACTTAATTCTTATTTAGATCCACCCCCAGTATCTCAACTTAATTCAATTATTGGGGAGGAAGAGAATGAAATAACTGTCGGTGAGGAAAGGAATGTTCAAATAGAGGATGTACCTGTTGTGAAAGAATTTTTAGATGTATTTCCGGAAGATTTACCTGGACATCCTCCAGAATGAGAAGTTGAGTTTTCCATTGATTTGATTCCTGGATCAAGGCCTATATCGAAGACCCCTTATAGAATGGCCACTGTAGAATTAGTTGAACTAAAGATACAACTAGAGGAAATGAGTAATAAGGGATTTATTCGCCCTAATGTTTCTCCATGGGGAGCCCCTGTTCTTTTTGTTAAAAAGAAAGATGGATCTATGAGGTTATGTATCGACTATAGGGAGATCAATGCTATAACGATAAAGAACAAGTATCCCCTACCTCGGATTGATGATTTATTTGACCAACTACATGGAGCTCAATACTTATCAAAGATTGACCATCGATCTGGATACCATCAGTTGTGTGTAAATAAGTAAGACATTCTGAAGACATCATTTCGAACCAGGTACGGGCATTACGAGTTTACCGTAATGCCGTTTGGATTGACTAATGCACCCTCTGTATTCATGGATCTGATGAATAGAGTTTTCAAGGAGTATCTCGATGAATTTGTGGTGGTATTTATTGATGATATCTTGGTATACTCCAAAACCTACGAAGATCATGAAAATCACTTGCGCATTATCTTGAAGACTCTGAGGAGGCGTGAATTATATGGGAAGTTTAGCAAGTGTGAATTCTGGCTTCAGGAGATTTCTTTTCTTGGCCATATTGTCTCTAAAGATGGAATCTCTGTTGATCCTTCTAAGACCAAGGCAATCCAAGAATAGCCAACACCTACGAGTATAACTGAGGTACACAGTTTTATTGGTTTAGCAGGTTATTATCGACGTTTCGTCCAGAATTTTGCCCGATTGGCTAACCCATTAACGAAGCTCACACGTAAAGGGGTTAAATTTGTTTGGACAAAAGAGTGTGAATAATTTTTTAAAGAACTGAAGAGAAGATTAGTCAATGCTCCTATATTGACTCTACCATCGGGGAATGATGGGTTCGTTATTTATAGTGATGCATCAAAGAAAGGAATTGGTTGTGTCCTTATGCAGAATGATAGAGTTATTGCCTATGCATCACGACAGTTGAAAATTCATGAAAAAAACTATCCTACTCATGATCTTGAGTTAGCAGCTGTGATCTTTGCTTTGAAGATATGGAGGTACTACCTCTATGGTGAAAAATTTGAGATTTATACTGATCACAAGAGTTTGAAGTATATTTTCTCACAAAAATAACTCAACATGAGGCAAAGAAGATGGCTTGAATTACTCAAGGATTATGATTGTACGATACACTACCACCCGGGGAAGGCAAACAAGGTGGAAGATGCTTTGAGTAGAAAAGACCATGGAGTTTTGAACAATATGAGAATTGAAAGGGATCCAATTTTAATGGATCTAGTGAAGATGGACATGGGAATAACCAGGGAAGGTGAAACATCAATGCTTTTTCAAATGGTTGCCAAACCATCTTTACTATAAAGGATTAAGAGTTCTCAGACCGATGATGAAGAATTCCAAAGGAAGATTAAAGCTGTGAATGATGGGAGATTGAGAGACTTTGTGTATGAAGATGGAATTTTGAAATTCGGGAAGAGACTTTGTGTTCCCGATTTACCTGATCTAAAAAGGGAATTGCTGGATGATGCTCATAGTTCCAATTTCTCTATACACCCTGGGAGCACAAAAATGTATAGAGATTTGAAGGAACATTTTTGGTGGGACAACATGAAGAGGGATATTGCTGATTTTGTGTCAAGATGTATGGTTTGTCAACAAGTGAAAGCTGGAAGGCAACAGCCTGGAGGAGTCATGCAACCTCTTCCCATACCAGAGTTGAAATGGGACAATATTACGATGGACTTTGTCATGGGGCTACCAAAGAATCCTAGAAGGAACGATGCAATATGGGTTATTGTTGATCGTCTTACCAAGTCAGCACATTTTCTTGCTATAAGAGAAGATCTACCCCTGGAACATCTAGCAAGACTATATATTAATGAAGTTGTGAGACTTCATGGAGTACCCTTATCGATTGTTTCTGATCACGATCCCCGTTTTACTTCAAGATTTTGGAAAAGTATTCAGAAATCCCTGGATACTGAACTTCATTTGAGCACTGCTTACCACCCTCAGACAGATGGAAAATCAGAACGGACTATTCAGACCTTAGAAGACATGTTGATATCTTACTCACTTGACTTTCAGGGTATGTGGGATCAATATTTACCACTGGTAGAATTTTCCTATAACAATAGCTTCCATTCGAGTATTCAGATGGCACCATATGAAGAATTATACGGAAAGAGATGTCGTACACCAACCTGTTGGGATGACGTTGGTGAAAGAAAACTTGTAGGCCCAGAACTGGTGGAGGAAACGGTGGAAAAGGTGAAAGTAATCCAAAATCACTTCAAAGCAGCTCAAAGTAGGCAGAAGAGCTATGCCGATAATCGAAGGAAGGATTTGGAATTTCAAGTCGGTGATCATGTTTTTCTGAAGGTATCTCCGTGGAAGGGATTCATACGATTTGGTAAGAAAGGTAAATTGAGTCCCAGGTACATCGGACCTTTCGAAATTCTAGAACGAATTGGGGTTGTAGCTTACCGATTGGCAATGCCGCCAAGTCTCTCCAAAGTTCACAATGTGTTCCACGTATCTCGGTTGAGGAAATACATGCCTGATCCAACGCATGTACTCACCTATGAGGAATTAGAACTGGAACCCGATCTTTCCTATTGTGAAGATCCCGTCAGGATTCTTGATACGAGAGAACAAGTACTGAGAAACCAGACGACACATCTGGTAAAAGTTCTGTGGAGAAACCATAAGATGGAAGAGGCAATGTGGGAACCCGAGGAACTTATGATGAAGAACCACCCGAGTCTTTTTATGCAGTAATACCCTAGAAATTTAGAGGACCCAATTATTTTAAGGAGGGGAGAATGTAACACCCCAAGCTTCCACGGTACGTTTCCCTTCGAATAATGCGATAGCGTGTGTTGTACGCAACCTCGAGTTCTAACACACACCACAACTAATTAAACTAGCCGTTGTGAATAGTAATACCTACTTTTTGAAATCATATATATTTTATATTTCAAAATGGACTTCATTTTTGGATTCGGAATATTGAAATTAGCCTAGGGTGAAATTTTGGTACTTTTCGGATAACTTTTATATTTTGATGAATAGTAAAAATTACTAACTTTTAATTAAAAACAACATTTTTAATCAAAATAATTAATATTGATAAATTATTAATTTGAGTGGTTTTAAAGTATATTTAGAATATATTTTTACCATTTAATATAATGTTTGTCATTGGACATAATTTTACAATTAAACCGAACATAAACAAGTGTCAATCTTTTGATAGTTATTATATCTTAAAAACACGCTTTTTGTTTTGACAGCGGGAATTAATTTTAAATTAATTTCTTCCACTTATGTGTTTTGAATTTAGGAAAATGGATTCCATATTTGGAATCAGGATGTTCAAATTGTGTAAATAGGTAACTTTTATTTTTAGACATTTTGAATAATTACTACGGTAAATATTTTATTTACCATGGTTAAGGGTAAATCCGGTAAATAAGGGTTAAAAAATAATATTATAATAATACTAAATTACCCTAAAATGTGTCTTAACCATATTGGTTGATACATGGTCGACCATGGGAATCTTTGGGTCTATTTTGGGAGCCCATGGATCCACTTGTAAGTGATAATGACACTTTATTTTAATTAAGTTAAAATGAATACAAAAATGACATAAGAATATATCTTTTAGAAAAACAATTGTTACATAGGGTTATATATGTTTGATTTTAGATTATAAATATTCATTAGAAAGATAAAAAGCTTTCCTACATAATGATATTTTATTTATAATTTTTAGACATTAAATAATTTACTTTATTTATGACACAATGATGATGCAGTAATTACTATAATAGTGAAAAAATTAAAATAATTGATATTATAAATACCCAAATAAATATAATGGACCACTTGTGGGTCGCTTGTATGTATATGGTATGTTTATTAACCATATAATATAAAAATACAAAGAGACATTGTAAAAGTGAAACTAATTAACTTAGAGTTAATACTTAAAGATAAGGTTAATATAAGTACCCAAACCTGTCTAAATTCTATTGGTTGAGTTTTTTTCGACCCATCCCCACCTTAACCTTTGAATAGTCAACTTTGGAGCCATTGGAAACCGAATATGAATTTATTATAAACTAATATCTCTAGCTTTTCCAAAGGTACCCCTCACCCCTCTTATAAAAGGGCACTCCTACTTCTCATTTCTTCACACCTTCAAAGCCTTTCGGTTTGGCCAAACTCTGCCCAAATACTCTCCCAACATCCCTCACTACAACCTAGAGGCCTTAGTTTGATCATAAAGCCAACCTAAGGAGCCCTTTTGATCAAATCAAAAGGAAGAACCCGAAGAAGAGGTAATGTTTTCACCACCCGTTTTCAAGTTCCTTTCTTCTTCCACTTCTTCTTTCTTTGTTCTTACCATTATAAAATAATAACTCCAGTATCTCACATATAAAGTGATGTTATTATAAATATGGTACAACCATATTCAGTATTCTATCCACCCTTTTAATAACATGTCACCATACGTGCGTACGTACGGCTTACCGTCTCCACGTCGTGGTGTAATTGTTATTCAATATAATATTATTTGGATGGGTATAATAATGATGTGTAACTCATGTAAATAATAAATATAACATGTTAATGATTCTGTATATATGATATACCATCCATTTATATATTATTTTAATATCAAAAGAATGATATTGTCGCTCGTGTGTACGTACGGACTACCGTCTCCACGAACGCGATGAGATTCATTCTCCATCGTATCCATTCAAGTATAATTATCATTTGATGATTTAAAAATGATGTTTAAGGACTTGATATCATTCTGGATATGAATAAGATACAACAAACATGTCTTACGTAACAAAACATATAAAAGAAAACAAGTATGTTAACACCCGGAACGACGATAATACTAAGATATTATTAATAAAGCAATGTTAAAAGATCATATATGATATCATATTAATGTATATGATTATTTTATAATTTAATAACAATTATTTCACCATTATACAGAAGGTTAACCTACCCCAACAAAGGAAAAGTACAAGGTAAGAGATTTTCTTATCTCACATTCAATTCCGTGAGATTTCCATTGTTCGCCACTAAATCATTGAAAGTGGTGTATTGTGTACTGCCATTTGATATATATTATCATGATTCTCTTTATATTCATGTTATTCTGTAAATAATTTGGTGGTTATTAACTTTTGGCCATACGACTCAGTTGATTAACGTGGTAAGGGGTTTTCATCTCACTCCTTATTCCCGTGAGATTCATGCCATATTGCCACCATTACCTTTTGTGTGGTGTATGTACTACCCATAATTATATTCTTTGTGTAATACACTCTAATTTATGTGTACTTACATATTCATTATATGATAACTCTTTCATGGGTTGTATGTTTCATAAGTTACCAAATTGGTAAGGGTTATTTCACAATCTCTTCATTATCCGAGGTTGTTTATATGTAATAATCTACTGGGATCTCTTTATCATCCACATCCATTTTTCTTCAAAATGTAATTCAAAACATATTTATTATTTACAAGAATATGGGTTAAAGTCATTTATACCCTTTTTTGACTTTTTATAAGAGGTTTATAAAGGAATCTTTCCGTCGTTTTCAAAACAAGGTCATTTTTAGCCTTTTCGACAGAATTAAGGTAAGAATGTTTTTTTTAACTTATACGGCGGGTGCGGCTATTTTCCGCTGTTATAAAATCTTCAAAGCTTCCATTACAAGCTTATAAGATTATTTTCAAAGAAAATGTTTTATTTTATATGGATCTTAAATGATTTCAAAATAAAAGGAGATATTTCTTTAAAAAGAATTTTGATTTCATCTATGTCAACATCCTTTGATGGATTTTAAGATTATTTGAAGTTGATTTATTATGATACAAAACTTCTATATTGTATTGAAGGTTTTGTGATATGTTTGACTGTGGATGTGCTATTTTTATACCATTCATAGTTTATGGTGAAAGTATTGACATTTCGTATGCTAGTTCCAATATGAATGTTTATGTTATATTTCAACCTTTACTTCATATGAATGTGTTGGACAAGTATGTTCCAGGTTGGGGACTGGTTAAAGTAAGCCCTCCAGGTTGGGGACTGGTTAAAGTAAGCCCTCCAGGTTGGGGACTGGTAAAAGTAAGCCCTCCAGGTTAGGGACTGGTAAAAGTAAGCCCTCCGGTTTGGTCTCCGGTTATTAGAGGCACTCCGGGTTGGTGTCCGGTTATTAGAGGCACTCCGGGTTGGGTTCCGGTTACAGTTAGCCCCAAGGTCTTGGGACGAGGCCTTGAAAAGAAATTAAAGTTTAGCATTATGCATTCCAACATTATGAAAGTGGTTATTGATTTTTGTATGTGATTATTCGATTAGTAGAATATCCATGTGAATAAGTAAATGGTATTATTTCATTTTACTTTTGCCATACTATGTTGAAGATCAAGTTTAAAAGGCTTTTGTTTTAGTAATTCATTGCCTTAAATGTTTATGCTTATTTTTGAATGTTCCGCTATATTGTTATCCTTACTGGGCATTTGAGCTCACCCCTTTTCTATGTTTTATTTTTCCCAGGATGTGAAGATGTAAGTTATGAATGACCTGTATGGATATTATGAGGGGATTATAGTGTGGACTGTGGAAACATTATGTTGTTGTAGTAGTTTTTCATTTTATGATGTAATGTAAAACTTATGAATATATCTATTGTTTCCAAGGCCACTAAACCAATCGGTCTTTCGAGATTTGATCTTTCTTGTGATCATGCCAATGTTATGTAATAATGCACCGACTCTGGGTAACTGGGGTCGGGGTGTTACACACATCACCACATGATCAACATAATCATTCATCGCCCCTCACCAATCACTCACCTATGTTGCATCACAATAGTTCTCCACCACATCTACATCGTCGCATGTCACTATTAACCCATAGAAAATATTCCATCACATATCATTTAGTAAAATGATATTTATTATAATCATCATGGGAACATGTCAAGGAATTAATCATTAGACATGGGGGGTTTTCAATAAGTGTTAATGAAATAAAAAAATGTGTAACATGTTTATTTATTGTCATAACTCTATAACCTCAATCCCGATTATAAATATCCTGGAGAGTTATCTCAAGGCTGAAATAACTCTTTCCTCCAAGAACTCTCTCAAGACCGAGAGAGATCCACCACCACCAGATCAAGGCGATCGAAGGCGAAAATCAAAAGTGAAGGTTCTTCCACGCTAGCACCCGGATATCCCTTCGACGATGTCCAAAGATATGCGGAGCACATGTGGATCACCACTAGAGGAATCCTACAATTGGATTCTACAATGCAACGATGGATCACACCGGATCGTGACCAGAGACATCAACAAAAAAGAATCACATCAAGTTAATTCTTGTCAATTAATTAAATTAATTATAACAAACATATTATGATCCTATTATATGGTTCTGGGACTCCCTCTTTTGTTTTTCGTTCTTCGTTTTATTCCGAAGATCCTGCATTTTACATCATGATAGATCGCAAATTGATCTTTGTTAACGCTAAAATTAATGTTGGGAAAACCCACCAATGCTCTTCCGCTGTGCCCAGAACCTAAAAGATCATCATATCAAAAAAGTATTAAATAGAGGCACAACACCATCATCATCTACGATGACCACCGCCATAAAAAAACCAAACATGAAAAAAATGGAACCCCACAGAACAAGAATCAAGTAGAACAACCACTGAGAAGAAGAAAACAAACCATCACCAATAACATGAGGAAGAAATCCAAAAACCCAAACCCATTGTTGAAATACTTGTTCCTAGAACGTTCGCAACTACAAAACCTCACTTCCCAAAACCTTGTTTTAAGCACCATCCCAAATCCAAATAGGAGAGGAGCAGTGGAACGTGAGGCTAGATTAGAGGGTTGTTCGATCAAGGGCTCCAAATAAAGGCATTGTTGTCAAAGAAGAGAACTGGGAGACATAAAAGCAGGAGTAGGCCGACCCAGGCTATACCTTGAGACCAATCGATCCCCAAACCATAAAACTAAAAAACTTCGTTGAAGCACTGATACATTTCTGACCTCGATAGGTGGGGAGGGAGATGAGTTCAGATCCACAAAACGATGTCCATGGTCTCAACAACAACACACCATCGTCAGTAATGACATCAGTACGAAAGAAAAAGAGAGAACTAAGTTTAAATAGGAAGACAAAATGTCATGGGAGAACAACCCCTGAAAGAACCGCAGGGGTAGGAACCCACAAAGAAGAAACAAAGATAAATCATGAAGTGGATAAAGGAGGTAAAAGGAAGATAGTAAATTAAAAATAATTATAGCGCTCAAGTGCGCTACTGACCCCGAAGCCAATGGTTTCAGGAGGAAACCCTAGTCGGATCCGAGAGCGAGAGGAGGAAGTCATGAGAGAAAGGATCCATGAGTAATCCTATTTAGATATGTTATTTCTATACCATGATTTCATCTTGTGTATGTTGAGATAAGATATTATCTATGTCGAGCTTCTTTCCTTCTTAAATATCTTTCTAGGTTGGTGAATGAATATATTGAGTTTTCACATGAGGAGTTGTATAAGGTAAGTCATATGGTGGGGAGTTAACCACTACCCATTTGAGAGTGAGGATCCATTTTTTAGTTTAAATTTAGTGATCGAATATTATGGTATTTTGTTCTTGATGTCAGTTTTTGAGATGAAAATAAATGTACCATATGATAGGGAGTACCAAATCAGTCGTAATTAAATGTTTCCAATCTAGGAGACAATCTTGATTCAATGAGTCTGGTTTTTCAATAGTACAATAGCCTTTTTGGTTGATTGTTGGGATGAGAGAATGTATTATTTTTTCTACCATGGCTTCTCATGTATGATAAAGTTTATGGTGGGGTGATTGTAAGAGTCCGTGTTTTTATGAATTGGAATTTTGAGCTGATATTTGAATTTTTTCCATCAGATACTTATAAGGGGTAAAATGGTAATTTTATCCTAGTATATGACCTATTATAATTTTTTTGTCCACTCATTTGGTTCTAGAATATAGGTTTTACCTTATGATAAGAGTTTTCTGATATTTTGAGCTGTTCCAATATTAGTGGAATAATTAAAAATTAATTAAAAATTAATTTATTCATGTAGGTTATTTCAGTTATATATTTTTAAAGGTGAATCATATTGAGATTCCATCTCTACTATTGATTAAAAAAATGGAGAGTTTTTTCAAGGTGGCGTATAAACTCAGTTTGGGTGCCAGGGATGAGCCGAACCCCCTTTTCTTTTTCTTTCAGTTTTCCTTTTCTTTTTCTTACTTTTATTTTATTTTTATTACTTTTTCCCCTGGATTATCATGTATTCCCCCATGGAGCACCTCCTTTATTGTGTGACTAAGAGATAAAGGGAGATTGGGAGAGAGAAATTTGTAAAGGAGAAGAAAGGTACCACCATGAAGCTTGAGACACACCAGATTATTTTGTGGTAGCTGTAGATCATATAAATGAGAGAAGCTTTAGATGATTCTTCCCAAAGGTAAGATGTTTTTATATTTTTCCATACATCCCTATTGATTTAAAGTTTTCAAGTTTTAATTCCTTATTTTGGTTGCTATGGACCCCATTTTGGTTGATCTGTACCAAATCAGGGAAAATGGTTGTTTCAGGGTGATTTAGGGGTTTTCCATTTGGGAAAACCCATGTACATGATGTTCGGTTTAGAGAACATACACCGTGTGTTCTTTCTACTTAGGGAAGATTACTTTATAAAATTACACTCCATGTAGTAGTACATGTTCATATATCCATGTATATGGGAATATGAGTTTTGGAATGTAAAAACCATGTAATTTGTGTAACCATTGTTTAATAGTACATAACTATGTAGCTAGGGTACTTGGGTAGACACACCGTGTATAGGGACATGGCAATGTAGTTGTACATGGCTAGACCTCGGGTGTGTCCAGGCTCTGTAGTAGTATATGACTAGACCTCATGTGAGCTAGTACATGTATAAGTACATATCTAGATAAGAGGTTTCAATGTAAATATCGTGTACTTTGAGTACATGTCATGTACTACTCCAGCTTTTTTACTTTTTAGGGTTTTTAGTTATTTTACACCCCTGAGTTGGATTTGAACCCATGAGTAGTCCATTTAAATCATTTTTCCATATATATTGCGATGGAGAAACCCTTGATATTATTTAATGAATCATAAGATGAGTTTTGGGGGATTTTAGTAATATGGATTGGTTCTTCTTCTGGTAATGAATTCCAACTATCACCTAAGAGTGAGATCCCTTTGATCTAATATGATCCACAAGAAATCTTTATTTATTTTTGCTTTCATATATATTCTATTGAGTAAATCTCCATTATGAGATGTGCCCTTTTGTATTAAGAGGCCGTGGGATTATTTGTTTCCTAGGATACCTATATTTTATTACTTTTACCAAGGGTCCCCTATGGGACACCTTCACTTTCATTATGACCTAGGGAATACCTTATAGGACATTGTACATATTTAATATTTATGAGGATCCTCTATCAGATGCATTTGTATATGTACTCTATTATTGAGGGTCCCATGTAGGATGTCACTTCCTAAGTACTACTAAAGGAGTCGATGTAGGATCCCTCCATTTAAAATATTTATAAAGGATCATGAGTAAGATGTATTTTCTCATGTTCAACCTTAGGGTATATTGAGTTGGTTTTCCACTCTAGTTTTTTTATCTAAGGGATCATGTGGGTGCCTTTTAATTTTACTGAACCTGAGCTATTGAATTGGGGTTCAGCTAGTGATGGTAGAAGGTGTTACCTTATAACTCATGCTGAATTTTTAAGACCATGAGGATGTGGAAGTAGTGGTGGGTTGGGCATTTGGCCACCCTCACTCTTTTATTTATGAATTTTCTTGTTCACTGATGATGCAATGATTATTACTAGAGGTGCTTCCAGGTTGGTGGCTGATGAGCTTGATGATATGTGACATCTATCTATCGGATGCCCACACATGCTTTCTAGGATCTGTAGTATTCATTTATTAGGTTCTCAGATGTGCTACCTTGGACTTGGCTTCTCATCGATTTTATTTTTTTATTTGGGATACCCAGAAATGATTTTTTAGATCTAGATTTTAAGGCTTACTATTTTATGATTTCCAGAAGTACTACCTAGAATCTATCTTATGAAACTTATTTTATTGCAATTTCCAGATGTACTTATTAGGGTTTGGATTCTAAGCCATACTTGATTGAATGTTACTGTTACTATTATTGGAAGTACCATTTTTCACTAGGATTCCTCCATGTGTAGGTATACAGAGGCAGGTTGCTGAGAGTGTCTTGGAACCCCCTTTTATTGGGTTGTTCTAGGAATTTCTATTATGATATAATCACTATAGATTCAAAATGATTCCTAGTGGGTGTATTCCCCTGAGCTTAGAGATGCTGACAAGATCCCTGAGGATGTAATTGATCTCCTCATTTGATTCCTAGGATACTCCCTAGGATCGATGGATGCACCATTATAAAAACTCACCAGACTTTTTTGGGAGTGGGATGTTGAGCTGTCTATTGAATGATTTTGTATTTTTATGTTGGATTAGAAGATTATGACTTACATATCACCTAAGGTTCACCCCCTTAGGGATTATCCATACTTAATGTCGAGATTGACAATGGACAAGGACCTAGGAATCAAACATCAGACTAGATTACACATGGATTGAGTATTATGAAATCCTTCTTAATGAAACATTTACAGGATTGTCCATTGGCATATGGTATCATTTATTATAGTTATTGGAGGTGAGTATAGTTAAACCCAAGGTTAGTATATGTATCCCCTTATAGTGATGTAGCTTACTTAGAGATATTTTTGACACTAGATGAAGAAGGTATTATCGATTGGGAGTATGGAAGCCACGATTGAATTAATCATTCATGACTTGATTGGTATGACATCTAGCTCATTTTCCTTTTTATAGGATGCCTAGGTGATAAAAATTTCAAAAGAAAGGATTGACTAATAATGATTTTATGTTATTTCATTCACCTTACTCATGCACACACGCGCACACACACACACACACACATATATGTATTGTAATATATATGTATATGCATACAAATATAGATATAAATGAAAACACCTTTCCCAGTTAATTAGGATTAAAAAACTAGAGGTTGACTATGGTTTTAGGTTATTTGATTTACTTATCTTTCTAGTTGTTTCTTGGCTAGGATGTACATATTTCATGAGCATCCACTTATGGTGGTATATTATAAGTTATCATTGGGGTGGAATACTTAAATTATTTTTCACCCCTAAATGTGAACCTTAGTGTGAATAGAGAACTTATGTATAATTTTAAGGTCGATAAAAGATGTGCGGTGGTTAGGGATGAACCCTAGGGCTGCATGATTGAGAGGTACTGCTCATGTAGATTCTTATGATTAGGCTAGTACATTTCGACAGTGTTTGGAGACCAAGTATGTGATCTGGATTAGAGTTGGTGGTATATCCATGTACATTTATTTTAGTTTCTCTTATGCACTCCTATATGTATATTTTTCCAAGTGGGTGATTGATTTTGAATGTATGGCATAACTATTCGAGCTTTTATAGAATTTCATTTATTATTACAGAGTGTTTCTCTTTTAGATTATTTATTACTTCCACACTCTGTTTATTTTTTATTTTGGATGATATCAAGTTATTTACATAGTTTTCACTCTGATCTATGGAAATAGTCTCTCCGAAGACACACCCTAGGCTATATCTACTATTTAGTTGGCTCTTTCATTTATAGAGGTGTGCTTGAGGGTTTATAACAAACCGGTTTGGAGCACCTGATTAATGGCATCCAAGTCAGCCTATTACAATTTTAAAGTACCATTATGTTTTGAATATGAATTCAAATAACATAAGTATTATTTAGTTTTATTTAATATACTTAATTTAATTTGAAACATATATATTTGATTTCAGTATAAGTTTATTTTTGGGTTTAAAATGAGTTTTTTCTAAAAACTGTTTGAATTGCATAATGTTTCTCCATTTTAATTAATAAAAAAACTAATAAGGAATGATTTAAATTCAATTTAATGATAATATATCAATTAATAATAATTTAAATTCATAAAATAGTTATTATTAATCATAAAGTTAATTTAAATCATTTGATGCTTGAAAAATACATTTTTTGAAAAACAATTTTTTCATCACATGTGAGGGTTTTATTTTAAATTGAATTCTATAACTTATTTGAATTGAATTTGGTAAAATGGATTTAATATTTTTAATAATAAAAAAATTATATTATCTAATAAGGTTAATTTATTATTTTTCCAAATAAATAGTTAAAATAATAAAAATATTTTATCATGGTTAAGGTGAAAATGAGATTACTGAGGGGTTAAACTAAAAATATAATGGGTAAATTAACATAAATACTTGTCTAAATATTATTGGATGAATATATTTTTACCTTATCACAACTAATTTTCTATAATGGTCCATTTTATATTATTTTGGCATGTGAAAAACATGGGTATTGCTTTTTATTTTCAAAAATTCAAAGTGTGTCCTCTCCCCCACTTATACAAGGCTACCACTATCATCTCCTCTTCCCACCTTAAAATCCTTTTGATTCAACCAATAAATTATATAATAACTTAATTAATTATATATCTATGACCTATTACCCACGGTTTAATAATAAATCCATCCTAAGAAGTATTTTTGTGCTATCCTAATGAGGTTGTCCGAAGAAGAGGTATTGTGTTTAACCTATCGTTTTTTATTTCTTCTTCCACCTCATTAAATATTATTCAATTATTATGATATAATAACATAAAAAACTCACATATAATAATATATTATTATTTTAATTTAGTATCCTAAATCTATCTTATATTCCATCAAATTTGAAACAAAACCATCATTTATGTGTACGCCATAATATCACCTCGCGAACCGATGTAATTATTTTTCTATAATTTTCTCTCAATCATGTATATAATGATGGATTTAAAATACATATATGATATTTTTAACATTAATATACTTGGTTAATTATTATATCACACATATATTTTCTTACTTTCCTTTCCACATGGGATATGATGACATAGATTGTGTGTATGGTGGACTATCACCTCATGAAACGATATGATTCATTTTTTCACTAATGCTTTACATGGAAGGTAATAAGGTTAAATGTATTTATTATATGAGATATATATGAAAAAAATAATGATATTAATGAAATAATTATCATTTTGAAAATATAATATATCATTTTCTTTCTTACTTTTCCACTCAATAGAAAATGATAATGTCATTCGTGCGTACCACTACTAGAAAAACAGGTATTTGCGACGGGCTATTTGCGACGGGATCCCGTCGCAAATAGCCCGTTGCTGAAAACGCCGTCGCAACTAAACTTATTTGCGACAGGACCGTCGCTAAAGCCTTTTATTGCGACGGGCATTCTCCCCGTCGCAAATAGTATTCCGTATTTTTGTAAAAAACTTTTTAAACAGTTTTTGCGACGGGCCCGTCGCAAATACCTGTTGCGACGGGACCCGTCGCAAATAGTTGTTGCGACGGTTCCGTCGCAAAAACTCTTTTTTAAAAAAATAAAAAAAATTAATAATACTAGTATTTGCGACGGGAACCGGGACCCGTCGCAAATACTCTTTTAAAAAAAATAAAAAACTATTAATAATACTAGTATTTGCGACGGGCATAGTATCCCGTCGCAAATACTATAAAAAAAATAAAAAAAATAAATTATTAATAAATTATTTTAATTAATATAATAATAGAATTATAATTTACAAATGAAAATAATAAATTATTTTAATTACTATAATAATAGTAGAATTATAATTCAGAAATAAAAATAATAGAATATTAATAAATAATTTAATTAATATAATAATATTATAATTATAATTCATAAATAAAAAAAATATTAATAAGTTATTTTAATTAATATAAAAATAATAGAATTATTTTACATTCAAATATTAAAATAATTGAAGTATTACAAAAAAATAATTAAATTATAATATTATAAAATTTTAATATATATATATAAAATTTAATATTATAAAATATAAATATTATTATTATTCATATTAATATTGTTATTTAAAAATATAATATTATTAATATTTTATAATGAGACAGAAACTATGAATAGAAAAAAAAATATTTTGATTTCACAAATTTTATAACAGAAATACAAACTCTAATCTGTAGGAGGGGGGGAGGGGGGGAGGTGGGGGATCTGCAGATGGTGGTGGAGGAAACTCCATCCCTAAAGCATGAGTGAGTCGGCGCATGTACTCCATCTGCTCCTGATGCTGCTGCTGCCACCGACTCGTCTGCTCCTCGTACAGCTGCTGCTGGCGTCGACGCTCCTCCTCATGCTGCTGACGCATCTGCTCCTGCTCCTGTCGGAGACTCTCTATCTGTGCAGTCTGAGATCGCAACTGCTCCTCATACTGTGTAGAAGAAGATGCACGAGCTCCTCTCGAGCTGGACGCCGACATCGCAGCACTGCCATAATAATCTCCGGGAGTCAGTCGAGAGCCGATACCAACTACCCGGACCTTCTCGAAGGCATACTGGGTGGCCTGCATCCATGCCGCCTCATCAAACTGACGGGCAGTGGTCTGATCTGATGACTCGGCCTGACTCTCAGGCCGGGCCTGTGCCGCTGCAGCCTCATATGACTCCTATAATTGCAATTTAAAATTAAAATTGTGAATATATTATATGCAGTTAATTTTTAAACTTGAAAACAAATAATACTGACCACGATGTGATGCTGACGATCACCTCTGAGCTCCCTAGTAGCAGGATCACTATACATCCTCCGATATACGTCGTACTCTGTAATATCGGGGTGCTCGACAGCCTATAAGAATAAAAAATAAACTGTTAATATTTATAGTTATATAAAATATTTATAAATAATGTACGTACCAGATGCTGTCTATGAGTACTGAAAGAACGACTCCCAGCTCGATGAGTCACCTCCTGCCTCCCCCGATTCTGCCTCCCCACCGATGATCTCCTCTGAAAGGCACCACTCAACCAGTGCGCACATAATCCATCCCATACATGGGATGAAATGTACTCTGGTCGGTGTGCTCTACATGACTCATCAAAATCTGACACTCCTGCTTTCTTCATCGCAGCTTTTCTTAAATTGTGCAAAAACTGACGAAGGCGATCACGCATGGCCACCTCCCATGCCTCGTGGATGGCGTCACGCATGGTATCCTCGATCGGATACCATAAACCCTACAAATAAATCAAAATATCAAGTTAGAAATGAAATAATTGAGGGTCATCTGCCAGCAACTCATCCGCATCGAAAGGCAGGTCAGCCTCCGCCAACTCACGAAATGTGGCCTCGTCCATCTGAAACAGAAAATGTTAATATTAGCAAATAATTGATAATTACTATTATATATACATATATACATATTATGATTGTATATAAATACCATGGAATTCTATAAGTGATCATCTTCATCATCATCTTCATATATGTCAATGTCATCTTCATATTCCTCCTCAACATCATCGATATCCATTCGAGTTGCAGTTGCTTCATCTCTTACCATTTCAAATTCATGTGTGACATCATTAACATCATCGTCATCACCGACTCTTAAATGTGGGGTGTCGTCATCGATACTCATATCTCTTTGTAAAAAAGATTGATTTTGAGTACTCTCTTGAAAAACTTCAATTCTTTGCACATCAGTGAAAGCACATTCACTTTGACTAAACTGATTGTCTCGAATTTTGATTTTTATTACACTCCACCAATCAGTCAAGTCTCTTGATGTTGCACAGTACTTTGCATAATAAACTTGATATGCCTGTTGAGCCAATAAGAATGGTTCATTTACTGCGAGAACACTTTTACATTTAATATCGATGATTCCATGAGTCGGATGAACACGCACGCCTCTCTCTGTATCCAACCACCGACATTTGAACATGGTTATGTAATGTTGTCCAAGATAACAGAGTTCAATGATTTCATCAAGTATGCCATAAAAGTCAACTTCATTTTCTCGATGATGAGATCCTCTCAAGCTAACTCCACTGTTCATTGTTTTTTTCGATTCCCCATATGCATGTGTGTGGAATCGAAATCCATTCACCACATATGCATTATAAGTTTTAACAAGTTTGGAGGGTGGGTTACTCAATACCCACAACCGTTTGTCAATTTTATCAGCATGTCGAGACACCTGAAGATTTACGAAATAATTATCAATATAGTAAACTATACATTGAATGAGTTGCTAAATGATAAAGAATTTATGTTACCAGTTTTTGAAACCACTGAGAGAAATTTTTCAGTCGACGTTCTTCGAGAGCAGCTGCTGTAATTTGTGGAATTTGTTTCTTGATATGATTACCATACAACCTATAAAAACCAATGTTAATTACTGTAACATAAATGATAGAATAAGTGATATAAACACCTACAGTACAACTGATGTCATCTCTTCACAGTTGAGCAGAACATACGTATGAGCTCTATGATGTTCATTATCTGAAAGCCAGCGTTCAGAAACTCCACCAAAACCAAGCTCTGACTGGTTGAAAACAGATAATTGATTGTCGATTTCATCAATATTCCTCTCATTCCGTCCCATTCGGTTGTGTTTTGAAGGATACTCAGATTCAAAATAATGGGAGCAGAAAAAAGATATTTCCTCTTGCAAATAAGCTTCTGCAATAGATCCTTCAACAGATGCTTTGTTGCGTACTTTTCTTTTCAATTTTTGCATGCATCTTTCAAATGGGTACATCCATCGAAACTGTACCGGACCTCCACATTTGGCTTCATATGGCAAATGTAACATCAAATGTTCCATTGAGTCGAAGAAAGACGGCGGAAATATTTTTTCCAGTTTACATATAATTACAACAACATCTTTTTCAAGTTTTCCTAGAGCATCATAATCTGCCGTAGCCGCACAAATTTCCCGAAAAAAATGAGACATGTCTGTTATGGAATCCCAAATCACAGAATTCAACAGACCTCTTAATCCAATGGGTAGAAGTCTCTCCATTATAACATGACAATCATGACTTTTCAATCCAGTAATATGACCATTCTTTACACATCTACCCAAATTGGAAGCACAGCCATCTGGAAGTCTCAAATCTGCAATCCACTGACAAAATAATAAACGGTTTTCTTTAGGCAGTGTATAAGCTGCTTTTGGTTTCAGTAACCTTTCTGTTCTGACATTCTCAAATAGTTCCAATTCTGGATGCCTGCAAATTTGGGCAAGATCTAAACGTGCATTTACATTGTCTTTTCTCTTTCCTGGCGTATCCAAAACTGTATGAAACAAATTATCAAAACAGTTCTTCTCAATATGCATGACATCTAACATGTGTCGGACCAACAAATCAGACCAATATGGCAAATCCCAAAATATGCTACGTTTAATCCAATTGTGTTCTTTCCCAAAACCAGAAATTTTCTGTTGGTTTATTGTGGGACCAAAAGTGATGGGAGGTAATAAAAATACAACCGATTTTAACTCCGAACCTGATAGCATTTTTGGAGGTTCATCCCTTTCAGCTGTTCCTTTTCTGAAATGAGATCTGTTTCTGCGAAAAGGATGATCAGCTGGAAGAAATCTGCGATGACAGTCAAAATAAAAAGGTTTCTTTCCATTAATGAGCATAAATGCTTTGTTCTCTCCCATACAGTAAGGACATGATTTCTGACCATGTGTACTCCAGCCAGATAACATCCCATAAGCCGGGAAGTCACTTATTGTCCACATCAATGCTGCTCTCAGTATGAAATTCTGTTTCGTTGCGACATCATATGTACTGACACCAGTACTCCACAATAAATTTAATTCATCAATCAATGGCTTCAAATAAACATCAATATTTTTCTTCGGATGTCCTGGAATTAGTAAAGTCAAAAAGATATATGGCTCCTTCATCAACATCCATGGAGGTAAATTATACGGAGTTAAAAAAACAGGCCAACATGAATATTGACTACCATAAGATCCAAACGGACAGAAACCATCAGTGGAAAGGCCCAGTCGAACATTTCTAGCTTCTAAAGCAAATGATGGATGCACTCTATCAAAATGTTTCCATGAATCACCATCGGCTGGATGATTCAAGCTTTTATCGGTTGAAATATTCTCTTTATGCCATGACATCATTGTCGCTGTATTCTTAGACATGAATAAACGCTGAAGTCTGGATGTAAGCGGAAAATATCTCAACTGTTTTACAGGAATCAAACCAGACTTCCCGTGTTGTCCTTCTTTATATCTCCGTTGCCCACATGTGGGACAACTATCCAACGACTCATTTTCCCCTGAATATAAAATGCAGTCATTTGAACATGCATGAATCTTCTGACAAGTAAGTCCCAAATTTCGAACCAACCTCTTACTTTCATAGTAATTTGCAGGTTAAACATTTCCTTCGGGTAACAGTGTTTTCAGCAAAGAAAATATCTGGTCAAAACATGTGTTTGACATTCCTTTATCTGATTTGATAGCCATAAATTTTGCAACTGCTTCTAATTTGCTCATCTTGCAGCCAGGATATAATGCATCCTCAGCAGACTTCAACAACTCATAAAATTCAGACGGTCTCAACTCAGGATTTGAAGCTATATCAGCCGGAGTTTCTGTATGTTGAACAGATGAACCTGCAACATCATGTACTAAATCTTGAAACTGGGATGGATCCGGAATCAAGTTGGTATCATCTGCTCTGGAACTGCGTTCACCGTGTTGATACCAAAAAACATAATCTGCTTGAAAACCAAAACGCAAGAGATGTTCCCCCACTTTGTCAAACGTGTCAAACGTTCTCAATGCACATTTTCTACAAGGGCATTTTATCTTTCCTTCTGAAACAAATTCTGAATTTGATGCCGCAAATGATAAAAAAATCTCCACACCCTCTATATATACTGGATTTAAACCAGAACCATTTGGATTTCTACGTTGATTTATCCATATGCGGTCATCTAATAATGACTGTTGACGACCTCGTTGTTCCATATTTTTCTATAAAATAAAAAAGCATTACTGGTTTTGAATAATTTGTTAGAAAAAACACTCAAGCAAGGATTGAAAATATTGAGAATAAAGCAAAACCTGTTACAAATATTGATAATTTTAATATTATATTGATTTTTTATTTTTTTTAATAATACTAATATAATTTTTTTTATAAATATTAATTATATAATAATAACATCATTACATTATTAGTATATTTTATTATTAATATTAAAATAATATAATTTTTTATATTATATACAATTCTCCTTTCATCTGTGTGTTTCACATTCTGTCTCCACATGTAATATTGACATTCACCTTCACCTCCCCATTGGCGAGTAGGTTGATAATTTTGAAAAAGAATGCCAATATTACATGTGGAGACAAAAAAACACAGAAGAAAAGAGAATTGTATATAATATAGAAAATTATATTATTTTAATATTAATAATAAAATATACAAATAATGTAATAAGGTAATTATTCCTAATTATTCCGAATTATTCCTAATTATTCTAATTATTACAATCTATTACAATTTATTACTAATTGTTACTAATTATTACAATTTATTACTAATTATTACAATTTATTGCTAATTATTACTATTTATTACTAATTTAGCAATACTTAGCAATACTTAGAAAAAGGAAAACTGCTTGAATAATGAAAGGAAATTTGGTAATCATCGTTGTGGAGATGGTTATAAATTTTCCCTTCATTATCCAAGCAGATTTCGTTTACTAATTATTAGTAATAAAAAAAATATTATCAATATTTACGAAAAAACAATATTAATATTATTAAAATAATAAAAAAAATTAAAAAATATTAAAATTATCAATATTCAGAACAGACTTTGTTCTATTATTAACATGTTCAAATCTTAAAGGGTCGTCAATTGTCAGGTCATGCGCAAAAAAAAGTTTGTGTCAGCCATGTCTAATGTAAACTCTATAATTGTCCTTGCATGGTTGATCACTTCGCAAGTAATGTTGCAATCAGACAAACCAAGTCATTCCCTTCTTAACTATAAGAATTATCTCACATGAACCTTTACATAGATCATTCTTCCTTAAAAATTTGAGGGGATATCATTATTTTTTCCTTAAATTTTCAAGGAAGAATGGTCTATGTAAAGGTTCATGTGAGATGATTCTTATAGATAAGAAGGGAATGACTTGGTTTGTCTGATTGCAACATTACTTTTGAGGTGATCGACCATGCAAGGACAATTATAGAGTTTACATTGGACATGGCTGACACAAACTTTTTATTGCGCATGACCTGACAATTAGCGACCCTTTAAGATTTGAACATGTTAAGAATAGAGCAAAATCTGTTGTAAATATTGATAATTTTAATATTTTATAAATTTTTATTATTTTAATAATATTAATATTTTTTCATAAATATTGATAATATAATTTTTTTTGCAAAGTATTCTTGAGTATTCCTGAGTATTCCTGAGTATTCGTGATTATTCGTGAGTATTCGTGATTATTCGTGATTATTCGTGAGTATTCGTGAGTATTTGTGAGTATTCCTGAGTATTCCTGAGTATTCCTGAGTATTCCTAATTATTACTAATTATTCCTAATTATTCCTAATTATTTGCAATTATTGGTAATTATTGGCAATTATTGGTCATTATTACTAATTATTACAAATTATTACTAATTATTACAAATTATTGGTAATTATTACTAATTATTGGTAATTATTCCTAATTATTGGTAATTATTCCTAATTATTCCTAATTATTCCCAATTATTCCCAATTATTCCTAATTATTCCCAATTATTACGAATTATTCCCAATTATTCCCAATTATTACTAATTATTACTAATTATTACTAATTATTCCTAATTATTTGCAATTATTGGTAATTATTGGCAATTATTGGTAATTATTGGCAATTATTGGTAATTATTACTAATTATTCCTAATTATTCCTAATTATTACTAATTATTCCTAATTATTACTAATTATTCCTAATTATTACTAATTATTCCTAATTATTACTAATTATTCATAATTATTACTAATTATTCCTAATTATTACTAATTATTCCTAATTATTACTAATTATTCCTAATTATTACTAATTATTCCTAATTATTACTAATTATTCCTAATTATTCCTAATTATTTCTAATTATTCCTAATTATTCCTAATTATTACTAATTATTCCTAATTATTACTAATTATTCTTAATTATTACAAATTATTGGTAATTATTACAAATTATTGGTAATTATTACAAATTATTACAAATTATTGGTAATTATTGTTAATTATAGGTAAATATTCCAAATTATAGGTAAATATTCCAAATTATTGCTAATTATTACTAATTATTGCTAATTATTGGTAATTATTGGTAATTATTGCTAATTATTGCTAATTATTGGTAATTATTGGTAATTATTGCTAATTATTGGTAATTATTCCTAATTATTCCTAATTATTCCTAATTATTGGTAATTATTCCTAATTATTCCTAATTATTCCTAATTATTGGTAATTATTCCTAATTATTGGTAATTATTCCTAATTATTGGTAATTATTCCTAATTATTACTAATTATTCCTAATTATTACTAATTATTCCTAATTATTACTAATTATTACTAAGTATTCCTAATTATTAATAATTATTACCAATTATTGGTAATTATTACAAATTATAGGTAATTATTACTAATTATTGTTAATTATTGGAAATTATTCCAAATTATAGGTAATTATTACTATTTATTGTTAATTATTACTAATTATTACTATTTATTGTTAATTATTACTAATTATTACTAATTATTACTAATTATTGTTAATTATTACTAATTATTACTAATTATTGTTAATTATTGTTAATTATTACTAATTATTGTTAATTATTACTAATTATTGTTAATTATTACTAATTATTTCTAATTATTGGTAATTATTACTAATTATTGGTAATTATTACTAATTATTAATATTTATTCCTAATTATTACTAATTATTCCTAATTATTCCTAATTATTACTAATTATTCCTAATTATTACTAATTATTAATAATTATTACTAATTATTACTAATTATTCCTAATTATTTGCAATTATTCCTAATTATTTGCAATTATTCCTAATTATTTGCAATTATTGGCAATTATTACTAATTATTGGCAATTATTGGCAATTATTGGTAATTATTGGCAATTATTGGCAATTATTGGTAATTATTGGTAATTATTACTAATTACTACAAATTATTGGTAATTATTGGTAGTTATTCCTAATTATTACTAATTATTCCTAATTATTACTAATTATTACTAATTATTACTAATTATTCCTAATTATTACAAATTATTGGTAATTATTACAAATTATTGGTAATTATTACAAATTATTGGTAATTATTACAAATTATTACAAATTATTGGTAATTATTCCTAATTATTACTAATTATTCCTAATTATTACTAATTATTCCTAATTATTACTAATTATTCCTAATTATTACTAATTATTCCTAATTATTGATAATTATTAGCAATTATTGGTAATTATTGATAATTATTACTAATTATTGGTAATTATTACTAATTATTAGTAATTATTACTAATTATTACTAATTATTGTTAATTATTGGTAATTATTCCAAATTATAGGTAATTATTACTATTTATTGTTAATTATTACTAATTATTACTAATTATTCCTAATTATTACTAATTATTCCTAATTATTACTAATTATTGTTAATTATTACTAATTATTACTAATTATTACTAATTATTGGTAATTATTACTAATTATTAATATTTATTCTTAATTATTAAAAATTATTACAAATTATTCCTAATTACCATTAACTATGAACAATACTAATAATTTAAATTTATTAAGTAAGAAAACAATATAAACATAATTAAATTACAACTAATCAAAAATAATTGAAATTAATACAAAATTAAAAATAAATATTAAATTAAAATGAACATAAATACCTTGAAAATTGATGAGCTCTGATCGTTCTTCAAAACTTTAATAACAGCTCCGAAGAAAAAAATTAAACTGAACAAAAACTCAAATTTAGAAATAGAAATTTTAGAGGAGAAGAAGGTGGAGAATGAGAATGATTTGAAAAAAACGGATGGGGGTATTTATAGGTTAGATTATTAGCGACAGGTCCATTTGCGACGGGAATCCCGTCGCAAATAGTATTATTTGCGACGGTGCCCGTCGCAAATACCTTGGCCCGCATTTATTACGGTCAACCGGTAAATAGTTATTTGCGACGGGACCCGTCGCAAATAACATACTATTTGCGACGGGAATACTTTCCCGTCGCAAATATCTTTTACCGCCGCCGGTTATTTGCGACGGGGGAAGCCCTTCCCCGTCGCAAATAGTTTCCCCGGATTTGGCGCCAAAGCCCGGGAAAACTATTTGCGACGGGGAAGCCTATCCTGTCGGAAAAGACTACTTATTTGCGACGGGTAAAGACCCCCGTCGCAAATAAGTTTTTAACGGGACTATTTGCGACGGGATTTATTCCCGTCGCAAATAACCCGTCGCAAATACCCATTTTTCCCGTAGTGTACGTGTGGACTATCACCACCAAAAAGCGTTGTGATTTGTTTTTTGATCCCCAAAACACATGGATGAAATATTTAAGTATATTTAAATAAAAAATATGTTATTTATTTTATTATTATCATTATATAAAGATAAAATATTACTTACATTCTTTCCATAATGATCGTTGAAAAATGGAAATGTTACTCATTTGTAAATACAACCTACCATCTGTATGATTATACCATAGTTCATTTTTCATAACCATCATCCATGATTGGTTTTAAAAGTATAATTAATAAATAAATATGATACCTATTTCATGATTATTATTCTGGATTTTTTAAATAATTATTTCCTAGTCCATTGTCAACCTATAAAATTTATTTTTGACTTATAAGCCGAATAACATCAAAAATTCCAAAGTAAACTTAAAAAATTATGTGTAGCACGGTAGAAGATAAAATAAATGGAATAATAAACTTTTAAAATTTTATTATAAAAGTAAATAATTTATGAATATAAATAATATATGTGATGAGTTAGACTTATGGTAAATGGATTTTCTTTAAAAATCATATCTTAAAGCTTTCCTTCCAACTCATTTTCTTCCATAAAATTGTTTTTAAAATTATTTTATGAATATATTTATATGGAAATGAAATATTTATATAGTATTTTTTTATTTCATTCAAAGGTTTTCAAAAAATATTTTTTTTCAGAATATTCTACTTTCTTTATAGAAGACAAAAATAAGGTTCTATTTTAACTTTTATAATGACAATGATTTTTCCCACCACCATAACCATTAATTAATTTTTGTATTAATTTAAATGATTTAATGTTTTTATTTGAAGACAAAACCTATTTCCATTTGTGGGTATTTTGGTATTGAATTTTTTTTAAAAGAAAAGGGTATTTTGATATCCGAAAGAGTTCTGTATACGGGTTTTAAAGGGTTTTTTCAATGGTTTTATGATGAAAAGGTGTAATATTAAAATGTTTTATTCATAATATGGTCTTTGTAAATTAATTAAGATAGTGGGTTATCCTGGTAAAACTTATACAATTGGATGATCCCCATTATAATTTATGATATTAAGAGTTTAGTATACTAAATCCAACCCTAGTAACCTAGATCCAGTGTCTACTTTATTAAATTCTCTCTAGATACAAGGTATCACATCCTGAAAGACTGAATAGTTTAGTATTTCGTAAACTAGATACACACTTTAATTTAATATACATTTTAAGAAATAAATTACATAATGTTTATTCTTTGAGAACATCATTATTCCATATAGGACATCCCTACATATCAATCATGAAACACTTCTAGGTATCATGGGGAAAATAAAACATAAGAAAGTGGTGAGCTCATATACTTATTTAGGGTAATCAAACAGTAGGAGATACCATTAATAAATAAGAATAATCAATATGTAAAGTTAAATAATTGAAACACATTCCATATAATCAATAAACAAAGCTTAATGTGGAAGAAATTAATGATGATGAAATAAAGTAATATAAATAATCACATAATCGTGATACGTATCCATGAATATTATAAATAATCAAATAATAACACAAAAATAAATAAATTATCACATAATGAAGGAATTTATAATGTTGTACATCTAAAACTATCAAGACATTTCACAAGATAGTTTAAATTTGTGAGCAGAAACACATCTAATTTGGCCAACTAATTTGTCTCATAAGACCTGGAGATGCATCAAGGGGGTATCTATAACTAGTACCTACCCATCACATAATAATTATAGTTTATTCCTCATATTAATGGGGTGGAACATAATAGACATAGAAATTATTATTGAAAAACTAACATATAAAATGTTAATACTTACACCAATCAAATAAACATAGACATAAACTATCAATAATAATATGGTGAATGGTAAAAAAATTGAACATCCTCAGTAAAAATTATCATAAAAATCCAAATAAATAATAATGATGATAGTAATACAATATAACCCCATTGGATCATAATTAAAATAAAGGGTTTATGTCCTTGATGAATCGATATACCATAAGAATGTCATAATTTTTTTGAGGAAACTAACCATTTCACTTTGATAATCCATTTTTTTAAAACTAAAACTCCAAAAAATATTTTTAAAATAATTTTATTTGAAAATAAAATTTGAAAATTTTAAATTTTACTTTAAAACATTTAGTGTTCATGATGGATGATAATTCCATTAATGTCATACACGTAAAAACCATGATCTCTTTCACATTTTTGGTAAAAGAAAAATGAGACTTGTTTTAAAAATGACATGACGATTCCTTTAAAAAATTCTTCTAAAAAGTAAAAATCGGTAAAAATTTATTTAATATGTAATTTTAAAAAAGTTAAAAAAAATTTGAAAACATTTTATGAAAACATGGATTTTGATGAAAATTTTTTTTTGACCGAAGAGAGATATTAAGTCATATTTTTTAAAAAAATATTTTCTCAAGTATATTAAGTACCAAGTGTATAAAAATAGAACTATTACTTGAAAAAGTTTATGAATAACTAGATAAGAAGAAACTATATTTAATTTAATCTATAAATATCAAATAATTTCCCCAAGGGAAACTTTAATAAAAAACAATTCTGAATAATTATGAGATTATGAAATAAAGCCTTACCACTTTGGTAACTTTTGAATCATAATCCCCATGAAATAAATATCATCAAATGAGTCTAAATATAATATAGATAAATAGATTAAAAACATAACATATCAAAAAGGGAATTATATACACAACACAAATGAATAATTGGTGAATATGGTGCATATCTAATGAAAGTACAAGTGAGACGAGAAAACCCTTTCCTCATGTTCAAATTACTTAATATGTGTCTCAAGCTCCTGTATAATAAATATGTGTTTGTTATAAATCTATTTAATAACCCTAATAATATATCTCATACTATATATAATTTAATTATAGTATTTTTCAGCTATTTATTAATAATTCTTTGATAAAATCGCTATTTCGGGTGATAATTGTTTTGGTTTTCATGTATGTTTTAGTGTGATAATTTTGGTCCTTTTAATTTGATCAAGGTTACATAATATAAATAATTTTAACCATGATATAAATATCATATATTTTCAATATATATGTGTTTTTCATAATATATTAATGTTAGATATATAAAATGTATTACACCATTCATGGAGATGGTAAGCTCTATGTAAGCATGAACGATGTTTCCATTTTTATCAAAGAATGGAAAAAAGGAAAATAAATATTAATTAGTTAATAAAAAATCATCATTATTATATATATATAATTTATATTAATAAATATTTAATTATTACCATCCATTTAAAAATAAAAAGAAAAAATTTTATATTACTATGTGGATGCAGTACCCCACAGGCATACACAAGAGACGTTATTGTTTTCCAACAGATTGGAAGGTAAGAATTTATATGAGATATTATATTTCTAGAAGCTTTTATACATAATAAATATCACATATATTCATTAACATTAACCTTAAAACCTTTCAAATAAATCATAAGTGAAAATTGAATCACAGTGCTTTGCGAGGCGGTAATCCATTGCACACACAAGCAATGTTATCATATTCCCCAAGGAATAAAAATTAAGAAGGTATATGTAATATCATAGTTCCATAAGTATAAAAAATTTCATAAATATCATATAAATATTTTAAATCCATCATTATATCTTGCCTTTAACGGCGGTGGTTAAAAATAATTACATTGGTTCACGAGGTGATAGTCTTCCACACACACAGTCCATGGTTTCATTTCCCATTTGATGGAGGTGGAGATGAAAATAGTTTATTCCCTTAACATAATAAAATATCAGTATATAGGAGATTTTTTTGTTTTTATATTATCATAGTTGAATATTATTATAACGAGTTCGAAGAATAAGTAAAATGAAAATTCACAGTTAAAAACATAAACTTTTTTTTGAAGAATCCTCTTTAGGATTAAACTAAATACTTTATAGTTTGGATTTATGAATTAACCAATAAATCTAGGATGTGGGTAGGTATTTAAGGAATGTATTTGGGGAGTTATTTTATTATCCAAATGGGTTTTTAAGTGTGAATAATGGAGGATATGGGGTGGACTTTTATAAGTGGGGGAGAGGACACACATGGAATGTTTGAAAATATAAAGAGATAGACACATTTTTCTCATTAACAAAGACTCCAAAATGAGTAATTATCTACAATTAGAAAATATATGGTCAAAATATTCCCATAAAATGGTTTTTGGACAAGTTTTAGCTTATTTTTAACTATTATCTTCTTAGTTTCACCCCCGGGTAAACCAGCTTTTCCTTAATAGTGGTAATTAGTTTTTAATGTATGCACTATTAATTATAGTAAAAAATTAAGTTGAATTTATTATATAATATAAATTATTATGATTTAAAATAATTAATTGATTTTTACAAATTAAATTTATAGAATTGGAAGAATTCAATTAATTTTAAACCGTAGACCCGATGAAAGAGCAATTTTTTTTAATGAGAAAATTCTCATAAGTATATAATGTTTTAATATAAAAATTCAATATGAAATTGATTTCAATAACATAAATTAGTTAAATTTCAAGATACCTGAACAAATTTTACTTGAAATCCAATTTAAAATATAATTTATCTTTTTAAATAGTTTAAATGAAATAAAAGTTTTCAATAAAATTAGTAATTTTCATTATTCACCAAAAAAATTAATATTTTCAGAAAAATCACAAAATTCACCAAAAGATAAATTTTACACACGGATTTCATAAATGAATTTTATTTTTTCAAATATTTTTTATAAAATTTTTAATTTTTTTATTTATATATGTAAAGCAAGAATAAACCGCCTTTTAAAAAATACAATTTTTTATAAAGAATTTCATTTACTTTTAAATGATTCTAATTTTATATCTATTCAATAGATAACCATTGAATTTATTTTATACATGTGTAATCCATATAATTTTCAAAATTTATTTATTACTATTCATACCTTCCATATTAACAACTATGTTATATTGCTCATGTTTAAATAATAATATATTAATGAAGTATCACATTACTATCAAACCCAGTGTTACATGGATTTAATTTAAATACCATGATTTTTCCTTGTAAGTCTTTGAAACAAATAAAATAAAATTTTCATATCTAGGTGATGAGATGAAATATGAATATGATGCCCGGTGTTCCTAGATTTAATTTTATAAAAAAAATTAAATATCTGTTATATCACGTGGGCATGATTTTTTAAAAATAATGGGATAACTACTAAAGGGAGACATAGATATAAAATATATGACTAAATTTGAATCTGGAATGTGAGTTTTACCATAGGGATGACCTAATTTGTGTCGGGGAAGGGAGTTTAGATAAAACAGCCTTTGGCAGGTGCATTCAGTGGGTTAATTAATTAATTCTATAATGACCTAATACTTAATTTACTCTATAAATGCATCATTATGGTGGATTTATAGGGTTATCCGAAGAAAACTGGGACCATTGAGAGGATATTTTCATGTTCTTTATTGGTGGATTGAGATCAAATGACGACGACCCTCCGAATCCAGGTGAATTGAGGTGCTTCCAACACAATGACTTCTCTCCATTAATGAAAACTATGTTTTAATCATGAAACAATATAATCTTAAGGAAGAAATATTCATTTGTGGATTTTCACCTTTATTATTATATGTTTGAGCATTATTGATTTATTATCATTGATCTTCCTCAATTTATCCTTTTCATCTACCCTCACATTAGATTAAATTTTTTATTCATTTTTTCACCCCATATTTTCTTAATTTATATTCATTTTCCAAGAAAACATGGGAAAAAATTATTCCACCCTTGTTCATATACTTTTCCCCAATCATTCTTCATGATCTTCACCATTGGCCTATGGGGACAATAGTTTGACATGCCAAGGAGGGATCAAGAAATATTAGACCCCCATATTAGTGTCATATTCACATATGTTGAATGGATCAATGATCAAAGGAATACTTGGGATGATTTTTAAAATGCATGTGATTGATTCATGGATATGGTATCCAAAGTGGATTTTTCTATAAAATGGGAGGCGTGTGAGGCATGTACGGGTGCCTAAAATACCGACAAAAATCTAATTTTTGGCCATTGGATGACTGAATACAATGAAAAAATCCACCGCTCTCTGATTTTGAGTGAATATTATATGGAATCCAAAGAGGAAAAGGTTTATCTAGAGATACACACGGTTTATTTGAGTTTTTTTTGAAATACACAACTATAAATTGTTTAGTTCATAAGAACACATGCCATGTTATTAAAAAATATACAACACTAGGGGTTTTGGGAGATTATAAATATCACATGTTTTTTGGGACCCCAACAATCCATGTGAATCAGTGTTGGTGACCCGAAATATACTCTAGGAGTACACGGACATAGGAACGATAAGGAACATAGTGTGTAACTGTACATAGACCTAGTACATGGGAACAACTAGGAGAACACAGATCAACCCCAAGTTGTTAAGGAATGCAATGTAGTACCCTTAGAATATATGTATGGATACATGTCCAGTTAACTATGTACTAGAGAGGACATGACCAGACAATAAGGTGGGGCTACACGCCATTTGGTTCCCCTTACACATCATGTGCATTTATTTCTGAGAAATATTCTACCTATCATATCTCATTCATTTAGATTTTGATTTTGGTTTTTGAGTATCCTATCCTGAATGCTTTTATACATAAAACCTGATGGTGGAATTCATGATGGATTATGACTTGATATGTTCATAGTGCAATGATTATTTAGGTAGTACTCGATGACAACAGTGATCAGGTGGGATCATCAAAGTAGAACTCTCCTACTAGGATAGGGAATGGGTCCTCTACCAATAGAGTGGAAGTATCTTATAGTTCTAGGACATGGGACCTCTATCTGCTAATCATTAGAGGGGAATCCTTCTATTGGAACATGGAATGGGTCCTCTATCTATCCACTATAGTATAACCCTCCTGTGGAGTTAGGGCATAGGTCCTCTACCATTAGAGTGAAACCATCCTATTGGCATAGGGAATGGGTCCTCTATCAATACACTAGAGTGAAAAACTCATACGGAGCTGGGGAATGGGTCCTATACCATTAGAGTGAAAACTTCTTGTTGGAATAAGGCATGAGTCCTCAATCCATCCACTAGAGTGGAACCATCCTGAAGAGTCTGGGAATGGGTCTTATAGTATTAGAGTGAAACCCTCCTGTGGAGTCAGGGCATGGGTACTCTACCATTAGAGTGTGACCCTTTTACGGAGTCATGAAACAAGTCTTCTTACATAATATTGTAACTCTACCATGGATTCAGGGCATGGGTCCTCTACTATTAGAGTGGAACCCTTCTGCGAATTTAGGGAATGAGTGCTTTACCCATAGAGTGAAACCATCATCTTGGAAAAGGGCATGGGTCCTCTATCTATCCATTTAGTGTAACCCTCCTATTGTACCATGGAATTGGTCTTATACCTATATAGTGTTTCCCCTTGACTATGCGACAAAGTGGAAAGATGTGGCTTGTCATAGATGTTTCTTCTGAAAGACATGTGAGATACTGAGAATCATTGATGGACCCTTTGGGACTGATGGAAGTCTCATTTTCTGGGCTGGTCTATGAGATGAATATCCTTTTTCTTATCTGGGTTTATTTTATTATCATATATCACTGTTTTTTGGATTTCATTTGTCTCTTGTTATGGGTTAAGCTATTTACTTATATCATGTCTGTTACTGCTCCCCCTTCAACTTTTGGGGAATCCAATTGGATATGTATATACTCACCCCTTTATGGGATTCACCCACATGTGTCATGTCTCATGTAGATTATAGATAGGTTGGTGGTGATTACAGAGGATCATAGGGATAACCTGGATCACTATACCACATACAATGGTCGGGTATTGGAGATCTGGAGTTGGGATCACTCATCTGTTACTTTTATTGTTTTTTTTTCAAGTTGGAACATTTTTTTGGTTGGGTGTGTATTTTTCCCCATTACTTTTTCACTTTATGCTATCTTAATCTTGTATTTTCTCTAGAGGTTTTACACACATGGTTTATTATCAATATTTTTCATATTTTATTATTATTACAAAACACTTCCACATGGATATTTTTCGGTGGGTTCGTATAGGTACATTAGAAAAAGGACTCCCTTATTAGTTATTCCTTTTGGTACTTATCGCCAAACCTTGACCTATGGAGGCAGGATTAGGATAATTTTGGATGGAGCGCCATTGGGTCGGGTCATGAAAGAATGGTAAAAGAGATGGTTCAGTCCTAGGGGAAATGTTTATAATTTCTACTTACAAGGATATGGTTGGGACTTATGGAAACTATGTCAAAGTGTCTTGAGTGCGGCTCTTAGGTATAGAAATCAATGTTGGTGTGGTGACAAACATATCCATGCATTAATACTTTGAATACATGCTTGTCAACTATTCATACCAAGGCATTAGTCACAGGGAACATTAGAACATGCATCATATAGGATTAAGTCTTTTGACTATACTTCTTGATTCATCTCCCCACACACATATATATATATATGCTCAAATGAACATGGTGCATCTTGATTAAACTTTCAGGATTACATTTTAATGGAAACCATTCAGGTTACCAATTCCGTATCTTGATGAAGATCTGATGAGGGATGAGGCCTCAGTTTAGGGGCCATTGTGCAAGATTCTTCCTACATGTGGATAGGTAGTAGCATCCCCACCTATTGAGTAGCACATAGTAACGAAAAAGTAGGCTGAGGATGTGCATAGGCTCAGCACAATTCGTGAGTTCCAACACTAGAGACCATCGAGGTTATATTGTGATCTAGATCTCTAGGAAACAGAGGATTTCTTAGAATAGATGATATGAGATTTCATGATTTTTTGGACACTTAATGATCAATTGGTTACAATCTTATCTAGTTTATTACATTGAATATGTGGGTGCTGGTAGAGTTTAATCACATAGATACATGAGGAGTCGAAAATATAATGGCATGACTTCTAGCAGCTATTTCATGAAGAGTACGACCCCTAATTCTTATTCTCAGTTTGGATTGAGAAGTTTATGAAGCTTCAATAGGGAGGGATACAATTTTCTTAGTATAGCACAAGGTCATCTAATCTTATTCGATAATCCCTAAACACGATTCAAGATGGATACTTCTAGGCATAAAAGTTTGAGTAGGGTCTCTGCAGTGACATCCATGCAAGTGTGGTACCCCTATGCATTTCCACTTATTTTAATGTTTTGGAATGGGCATTGGTTATGGAGAGATTCCTGTAAAAGGGATATCATGAAGCTGGAGCTGGCAGTGGGAATCATGGGGCTATTCTATCTTTAGCAGCTAGCAGGTTCTAGTTAGCAGGATGTCAATGTAGGATATATTTTCATGACAAGACTCAAATATTTAATTATGAAGAATAAGTACTGTGTTGGGGACCAAATAAGCCTATAGACAAGTTGTGTTATTAATGTGAAGGGTGAGGTCACATGGGATATTATTTCCTAATGCGATGTGTTGAGGATGGAATACAGATAATGGATGGACCACCATATTGAAGGAAACACCATGATCATGGATCTCCTAAGTGAGGGATGAGTGACCCTCAAGGAGGTGGAACAAGAAGAGGAGTAGGTGGGGTCTAGGAGTATGATATATGGGTGGTGGAAGATTTTATGAGATCCCAACACCACCACCACCAAATAGCCCACGTTAGGCTCACAGAGCCTGCTGTCGGTACCACAGATAGTTACAAGCTATTAAGGCATATTACCCAGTGGATCACAAGATTATTAGGGTCAAGATATTTGTTTATTATACTTTTTATTATTTACTAGTATACATAGTTTTGAGTCATTCCTTTATCTATTTACTCATGGTGCGAGGTATGGATCTCATATTTGAGGTTTTATCCCATCATATTTTCCTTGAGGTTCTTATGGGGAACAATTATTCAACATATTTTTGCTTTCGACAGTGCCAACTATCTCTTTGTGAAAAAAGGTTCCCATGGAGCCTTTTGTACATCATGATAAGACCTTATGGAGTGTCCTTGGGAATGTATTGGTTTTACATGGTTTGAGAGTAGATTAAATATCACCATATATAATTCATATGACTTTGTATTGAGGGGTTGATATTCTCCGTTATGGGTGAGAGAGATCTAATGGTGGGATGAGTGGGTTTTGTAAGTTGGAGGATGAATTACATTACCCATCAGTTGGAAAGTGTAGTCCTTGGAGAAATTGGCTCTAAAGGCATTAATATTCCTTTATTCATGGAGAACTTTATGGATGTATTCCCCGAGGATGTTCTGGGACTACCTCCAAGGCGAGATATGGAGTTTTTCATCAAATTAAACCCTGGGAGAACTCTAATATATTTTGAGGAATATTAGATTTCCCATATAGATCATCAAGATATGTGTTTGAAGTTTGAGGAAATTTGAGAGAAGGGTTTTATTAGACATAGTGTGTCCCCCTGGGTAGCTCTGATGTTGTTCTTGAGAAATATAGATGGGAGCTTAAAACTTTTTGTAGATTATTTTCACCTAATCCAGGCCATGATAAAGAACAAGTATCTATTTTCAAGGATTAAAGGCCACTTTTATTAGCTGTGTGGTGTGATATCGTTCTTGTAGATTGATCTCAAGTCCTCCTACCACCAGTTGGGAGTTCACAAGGTTGATATTCCAATGCCGGAATTCCGATGTCTCTATAGACACTATGAGTACTTGGTGATGACTTTCGGTGTGAAGAATTACCCTACCATGTTTATGGATTTGATGAACCATATATTCTAGAAATACTTGGATTTTTTTTTCTTATCTTCATTGAAGATATACTCATATACTCTACATCATAGGAGGAGTATTCAGAGAAATTGAGGGTGTTCCTAGATTTTATTTAGGAAGACCAGCTTTATGGTAATCTATAGAAGTCTTAGTTCTTAACCCCCAAGGTTCAGTTTTTGGGAAATATCATTTCTGAGCATGAATTAGCTGTGGAATTGATGAAGATCGATGCATTGATTTATTGGGAGACACCCAATATCATTTTATAAGTGAGGGGTTTTCTTATCTTGGAAGGGTACTACCTGAGGTTTGTCGAAGAATTTTTCAAGATTATAATCCATTTGACCTATCTGATTTAGAAAGGGTAGTCATTTACCTAGAATGAGAAGTACGAAAGAGCCATCAAGGAGTTGTGGATGAGGCTAACAAGTGCTATGGTTTTGCGAATACTAGAGGAGGGTGTGGATTACAGAGTATATTATGATGCTTCTAGAGCTGGGATAATCTATGTGTTGATATAGATATAGGAAGTTATCACATATGGGTTGAGGTAGTTGAGACCCCATGAGAATAATTATATGAATCATGATCGGGAGCTGGCAATGATAGTATTTTCTCTAATGATGTGGAGGAACTATCTTCTGAGAATGTAATTTTTTGTTCACTGAGACCATCAGAGTCTCAGGTATGTCTTCTCACAGAGAGACCTACACCTAAGAAAAGGCGATGGTTGGATTTCCTATAGGAATATGACATTGAGATAGTCTATACTCATGAGAAGGACAATGTGGTGGAAGATGACCTCAACATGAATTCCAAGGCTCATTTGGTGCATGTGGCATTAGAGATGTTGGCTTTATTATAGTTAAACTTGGTTGAGGAGGAGGTTAAAACTTTTCCTTAGTCTATGGTGTTGAATCTTCCACTCTTTTTTTGTGAGAGAATGTCTTGGTAGGAAGACATCAATTGTAAAGTCTTACATGGCTAGATATACTCATAAGATTCACTAGATTGATTTTTTGAAGGATGGAACATCATCATTCTTTTCTGAGGACAGATAGTGGTTCTATTCATGATGTGATATGAGGAGATGAGGGAGTTTCAAAAATCTCATTTGACTATACATCATGATGTGGGAAATATGTACAATGACCTATAGTGTCAATTTTTGTGGAATGGATTGAGATAGGGTGTGGCTGAGTTCATCTTTTGGTGTCTCACCTATCAGTATGTGAAGTCTAAGAAGCATGTTCTAGATGGTTTTTTGTAGCCTTTGGATATATTGGGGTTGAAATGAGATGAAATATCCATGGAATTCATGATAAGGATTCTTCTGACATCAAAGAGTCTATGACACCATCTGGGTGATATTTGAACTACTTATAAAGTTAGAAAACTTTCTTAATATCAGAGTGGAAAGTTTGGTGGAGATTTTTGGGCAATTTTATGTGTGGGAGATCATCCAACTTCAAGGGGTGCCCTCAATAATTTCCTTTCAACATGATGTGTAGTTTATTTAATGGTTGTGAAGATTCCTGAAGGAGGGGTTTGAGACCTATATAAGGATGAGTAAAACCTTCCACCCCCAGAAATATGGGAAGACTAATTGTACTATCCATGTCCTTGAGGATATGCTCAGGGATTGTGTGTTATGCTTTGTCTAGTGCTGGGAGGATCAATATCCGTTAGTAAAGTTCTCATATTAAAATTACTAAAACTCCACTATCATTATGGAACCCTTCGATGTCCTATATGGGAGACCCTATAGGTCAACCTTATGTTTGACAAAGATCAGTGAGGCATATCTTGTTGGGGAAGAGATGGTCCGAGTGATAATAGGGAAAGACCATGTGATACACATTTGGATGAGGAAAACTCATAGTAGGGATAAAAATTATGTAGATCGATGTCACAGTACCTTGGAGTTCAAGAAGGGAGACCACATTTTCCAGAGAGTCTCCCAATAATGAGGATTGTAGAGATTTATCTAGAGAGGAAAGATATCACCATGGTTCATTAGGTTGTTCGAGATCTTTCAGAGGGCTGGTGATGTTTCCTACCACATCTTCTTACCCCCAAAGTTGGAGTGGGTACACGATGTCTTTAATTCATCACAAATGGGGAGATATGTGTTTGATCCCATGGAAATTATTTACTAGGGTGATCTAGATATTGAGGATGGATCCACTTTTGCAGATCACCCAGTGGCGATCGAGGATTGTAAGGAGAGGATCTTGTGTGGATGGACTATCCCCTTAGTTCATGTGTTGTGGTAGAATGAGAGCATGTAAGAGAGATCCTGAGAGTGGGAGATCTAGATGCGGGTTCATTATCCTTAGCTTTTTGTTTATTTTTTTATTTTCAATGAAGAAAATATTAGAGGAGGGAATAATGTAGAGAGCATGATTTTTTCTTGCAAGGCTTTGAAATACATCAAGGATTATTTTTTGTGCTAGTTTCCAAGATTAAACCTGACTATGAGGCCCATTGTGATCAAAATTAATTTTATTAGAGTATTAAATTTATTTTAAATCAAAATCACATGGGTTTTTAGATATAAAAGGATAACTCTTAAAAAGAGTCTTTGATCAAAAATATGATACCACGATTGAATTCGGAATGTGTGGTTTTCCATAATCATGACCTAATGTTGGTTGGTGTGTGATGTTTGGATTAAAAGGCCAGTGGTGAGTGTGTTCATTATGTTAATTCATTCATTCATTCATTCAATCATTAACAACCTATAACCTAATTTCTTCTATAAATAAAATTTTATGGAAGATCTTTGGGGTTAGCTATATAACCCTAGGACCATTGAGAGTATATTTCAACATTTTTCATTGGTGGATTGATATCAGATGATGAAGAGCATTTGGGGCCAGAAATATCAAGGTGCATCGAATGAAACAACTACTCATCATCATCAAAAGTAATGTTTTTCATCATAAAATGATCCAATCCTGAGGCATGACTCTTCATTTTTGGATTTCTTCCATTATTATTAAATATTTGAGGATGATAAATTCATTCTCATTGATCTGTGGTAATTTAGCCTTTGCATATGCCCATAAATCAGATTAAATTGTTTCTCACCCCATATTTTTTGGAGTTTTATTCATTGGAGAATAATTATTTGCCAATGATAGTTGCACCATTATTTTGTGCTTTTCCCCCATCGTTATTCACGATATTAATCATTGTCTTATGAAGACCATATTTCGACATTACTGGGTGAGATCAAGCATAATAAGACCCCCAGATTCACTGTAAATTCACATATGATGAACGAATCCATGATAATAGGATGTTTTGGGATGATTTGTGGGTTACAAATTATTGATTATTTGATCTAGGATTTGATGTGGAGTTGTATGTGCTATGGGATGCGTGTGTATGAGTGTTGAATTAACCAACTGAAATATGATTTCTGACCACCAGATGGTTGGAAATGATAACTGGAGCCTTCCCACTTTGATTTAGAGAATACAACTGTCACGATATAAATCATAAAAGGATGATTTGGAGATATATATAGTAGATCTAGTATTAGGTAAAAAACATGACTACACACCATCTAGTTTGGAATAACACATGACATGTTCTTAAAAAATTCAAGACATTAGGGTTTTTGAGAGATTATAAATATCACACATAGTGTGGGACCCCCACATGCAATGTGACTCGATGATGGTTACCCAACATGTACTTTGGGAGCACACAGACAAGGGTACAATCATGCATATGGTGTGTAACTATACATGTCCATGGTACATAGACATGACCAAGAGAACATTGCTGGAACCTAGGTGGATGAGGCATATTGTGTAGTTACCTTACACATTGTGTAGGGATACATAGCTAGTGATACATGTATTTGAGAGTACACGACCACGTAGTGATGTAGGACCCACATGCCATGTGGGTCCCCTTACACACAGTGTAGATTCATTTTTTAAGAATCTTCTACCTCATGTATCTCCTTTGTTTGGACTTGTATTTTTTACAATGAGTAGCCCAACCTCAATGTTTTTTCAGATAGAATGTTATGGTTTTATTTGTGGTGGATTTTTGAGATATGATGTGAGATGTTACTAGTGTGATGATTCTTTAGCCAGCACTTGATGACATCAATGATCGAGTGAGATCATCAGAGTAGAACCCTCCTGTTAGGACCAGGAATGGGTCCTATACATATAGAGTGGAACCCTCCTATGATATTAGGTCATGGGTCCTCTATCTATCTATAATAATAGTGTAAACCTACTGTTAGAATATGATATGAGTCATATATCTATTTACTAGAGTGGAAGCCTCCCACAGAGTCAGGGCATGGTTCCTCTATAATTAGAGCATAACCCTACTATTGGAACAGGGCGTGGGTCCTCTATCTATCCCCCAGAGTGGAAATCTCTTGTAGAGTCAGGGAATGGTTTCATGATGATTAGTGTGTAACCAACCTATTTTCAAAGCTCATGGGTCCTCTATCAATCCAATAGAGTGAAACCCTCCTATGGAATCATGGTATGGGACCTCTACCATTAGAGTGGAATCCTCCAATGAAGTTAGGGCATTAGTCCTCTCCCATTAGAGTGTAACCCTCGCATTGAGTCAAGGCATGGGTCCTATACCATTATAGTGGAACCCTTACATAGAGTTAGGGAATGGGTCATCTACCATTATATTGGAACCCTTTTATGAAGTTATTTCATGGGACCCCTACCCATAGAGTGTAACTGTACTGTTAGCACAGGGAATGGGTCCTCTATATATCCATTGAGTGGAACCCTTATGTTGTACCAAGTTATGAGTCCTCTACCTAGATATTGTGTTCCCTAGAATGTGAAGATCAATGGTGAGGTGTGTCATGGCCTGGATGCTTCTTCTAAAGACACATGAGATGCTGGACATCATTGATGGACCCTTTGGGACAGATGAAAGACTCTTTTCCTAGGATGGTATGTGAGATGGATATCCCCTTTCTCTCTCATATGGGTTTATTTTATGATAATATATCCCTATTTTTTGGATTTCATTTCTCTCTTACTATGGGTTGAGTTGTTTACTTTTATCATGTATGTTAATGATTCCCCTTAAGATTTTGAGGTGTCTTACTGGTTATGTATATACTCACCCATTCATTGGATTTTTCCGCACATGTCGTGTCCTACATAGATGATAGATAGGTCGACAGTGATTACAGAGGATCATAGGGATACCCTACTGCAGTAGACCACGTATGGTGTTCATGGCTTGGAGATATAGAGATGGGATCTCTTAGATACTAATATTATAGTTTTTTTAGATTGGGAAAAATTTATGGTAGGGATTGCGTTTCCCCTATAGTTTTCATTTTACACTATCCTACTCTTATATTTTACCTAGATCTTTTACATGCGTGGTTTATTCTATTGATGTTTCATATTTTTTTTATTATTCTTCTACACTTATACACGGGGATGGTTAGGTGTGTCTATAAAGGTACATTAGGAAAAGGCCTCCCATATTAGTTATGATTTTTAGTGCTTGTCACATGCCCTTGGACTTTAGAGGTGGGCTTGGGTAACTGTATATGAAGGCCCATTGGGTCGGGTCATAACATTACAATATTTCGAAGAGATTGAATTTATTTAAAACAAATATATAGTAAAGCATCAGGGTGCTAAATTATCTTCTAATAATGATGTCTCCTACGATATACACTATCAAATAAGATGTTCCTATTTTAATATCTCAAGGTGTTACAATCTAACCTTCATAAATAAATTACGTCCTCATAATTTAATCGTGATATTGGTAGACAACAGATTTACAAGTGAAAATAAATTTCTTAAAATATCACATCAAGAGAAGGGTTAATAAAACATCCTATTGATAATAGATAAAGGGAAGTATGAAGGTCATCTGAAATAATCACATAACTTGGTTTCAATTATGAGATCATAGGTGGGAAGTGAAGACATGAACATTTAAAAAAAGAATAAATAATTATAGAGAGTGATTGAGATCACTGATCACAAGAAAGTGGGTGATTCATAGAAGGTTCAAGAACCCAAAACCATAAATGTGTAAAGGGTGAAATGACCATAGGTTCATCAGAAATGAAGGTATTAGGATATCATTTTTGTTTCAAGATCATTTTTCTTGAGTTGAGGAATTGTCTTACTATCTAAAAATACAAATCAATATAATTAATTGATATATTTTTATTTCATAATCAGAATTTAATCATTTTCTTGTACTTTGATTGATTTCAACTTTGTCTCTTATTCTAAGAAATGAATATCTAAAAAAGAATGTATTATACCTAAAGCATAGAAATTAATTTTAACAGATCATAAGCTCATTTAAGGAGTAACAAGATATTCACCCAATTATTACTAAAACAAAAATGGTTATAAAAAGTTATCCAATAATAGAAAAATTTCATCTTTATCTATTCCATAAATATTTAATCTTAAGGATCGTCCAAAATATTTCTGACCAAATTTATATAGAAGGTCACTAAATAACATTATATTCCCCAGAAAATATAAAGTGGCACTTAATATCACATTCCAAATATTTTAACACCTTTATTACCATAAAACCTTAATGAAATCATGAATTCCTCAAAAAATTAGAATCTTATTTTGTCTAATATATTCCATAAATCCGAACATAGAATAAACTCCAGAAAATATAACATAAACCATCAAATAAACAACCAATTTCATGGTCACTAATATTATCTTATAATCATATCATTATCATTATTATCTCAACATAGATCATATATTAAGGGTTAATTTTCCTTAATAATGTGTTTTCCTAGAATTTAAACATTCCATTGAATCACTTTTCTCAGTCATTGGTACCATTCAATATAATTTCTCAAATCCTTAAAGAAAAATTAATACATTATAATCCTTACAAATTTTATAATTATTATTTACAGAATATTATTGATAAAAATACTCTTATAATATAATTATTTAATCCTAACACAATGAAATTAATAATTCTACTTCATCTATACTAATAACATAAGCTTGAACTTGATTCCTTAGCTTATTATGAGGTATATTCCATTGATTCTTGGAGAATTTGTTTAAATAATTTCTAATCTCTATACAGTTGAAGCATCGAATATTGAAAAACTATTTATTTACCTTTTAATCACAAGAAAGGTGTATTTTATATTCACACTTATAGAAAACTCCCATTCCATTTAAGAAAGTAAAAGGGTATTTATATGGAAAATTATCACATGTGGTAAAAGCATTGTTTCCCTTATTACCCCTATACATTTTTACTCTTCCATCCACTTATTATTTTATTTCAATTAAAATACATAATACTTAGATAATTATTTCTCTTTCTTGATATTATATGATTATATGTCCTCGTATGATGATAATGTTTAGGTGACTAGTTCCCTTAAAAATATTGGATTAATTCCATAAACGAAATGATAACCTTACTCTTTGGATTATGTGCATTGATATAGTTCCCATTACTTCTAAAAGGTTACATTTCTAAATAATATAATACACTAGATTAGATCCTAAAATTATGTATCATAATTTGTAATCTTGAAATTACTGAAAGACTTAACATAAATTGACAAATTCATGCATTGGTATTATAATAATAATAAACATGGTTTCTTTGGGAATGTTTCCAAATCATAAAAATATTTTCAAACACTTCATAATGAGTTTTAAAATAAAATGTGAACTATCCAAATAATATACATAAAGAGTATCAAATTGGGTGTGAATTAAGGCCTATTGTTGTGTACCAGGTAACGTTTGAGTCAAGCCTGAAATAACTTTTTTAGATTTATTACCCCTAGGTAAATATGTGCTAGAACCACATATATATGTAGTATATATACATGGATGTGTTTGATAAAAAATAACATAATATTTTTCTTACCAAGACTTTAGGATGTTCTTATATACTTATACTCAAATTATATCATAGGGATATGTTCCTTAATATAGGTTTTCTAAAATCTCTTTCTCAAGGTTTATAATAAACATTATCTAATACCAATTGTAATGAAATTGACCCCCATAACTTGGAGCTGGTGTCTAATTTATTATATTAGCACTAAATACAAGGTATCACACCTTGAAGGACCAAATAGTATAGAAGTCTTGGTAAACTAGATACATACTTGAAGTTCATATATATTTGGAAACATAAAACACATAAAGTTTTTTCTTTGATAATTCCAGTATTGCTTATAGTGTATCCCTGTATATCAATCAAAAAAACTACTTGGTATTCTAGGGAAAGTAAAACATAATAAAGGGGTGATCTTAGATGATCAGTAAGGGTCAACATACAATAGAAGCTATCATAAATAAATAAAAATAATCAATATGGAAAGGTAAATAACTAAATCACATTCCATTTAATCAATAAACATAGAATAATATGAAAAAAAATAATTAAAGATCAAATAAAGCCATATAACTAGTCACATAATCTTGAAAGTTATCCATGGGTATTCAAATTAATTGAATAATAAAATGAAAATCAATAAAATATCTCATAATTAGGGAAATTATAATACTGAACATATGAAATTGTTAAGACCACTCACAAGATAGTTTAAATTAGTGGGTAGAAACCCATCTAATTTGGCCAACTGATTTGTCTCGTGAGACCTATTGATGAATCAAAGAGATATATATAATTGAGCCCCACCCATCACTTACTACGTCCAATGAATTGCTCATATTAAAGGGGTTAAACATAATAAACATAAACATTTGTATTAAAAAATTGACATATTAATCGTTAATACTTACCCCAATCAAATAAACATAATCATAGACAATATAGAATAATATTGTGAATGGTAATACAATCGTACATCATCAATAAAACTGATCATAAAACATCCAAGGAAATAATAAATATGATATTAAGACAAAATATCCCCATTTTATTATAAGTACAATAAAGTTATAGTGTTTATGATGGATAAAAATACTATAATAATGTCATTAAAAACATTTTTTAGGAAAATAACCTATTCAGATTGAAAATATTTTTTTTATGAATAAAGTTCAGATAATATTTTGAAAATAATTTTTATTGAAAATAAAATTTTAAAATTATAAAGTATTATTTAAAACATTAAGTAGAAATTGTGGTATAAAATTATATTCATGCCATCAACATTAAAATTAATATTCCTTTCACATTTTTTGTAAAATCCTAATGGACCTTATTTTGAAAAAATATGAAGAATCCTTTAATTTTTTTTAAAACAAGAAAAATGGTTAAAAATTAATTTAGTAAATAATTTTTAATCGGTTAAAAATATTTTTTGAAAACATTTTATGAAAACAGGGATTTTCATGAAAAAGTGTTTTGAACCGAAGAGAAAAGTAAATTCATATTTTCTTAGAAACATTTTCTCAATTACATTAAGTACCAAATAGTGAAAAATTGGTAATATTGGCTGAAATATTTAATGAATAACTACATGATAATAAAATATATTTAGTTATATATATAAATATCAAATAAACCTCCCAAGGAAGACTTAAACAGAAAAAAATCCTATGTAATGATGAGATTGTGAAATAAACCCTTACCACTTTGGTAACTTTTGAATCATAAGCCCCATGAAAGAAATAAATTCAAATGAAACTTTTAATAACATTAATAGAAATATATTCATGTTATAAAATATGAAAATATTAATTATATGAACTAGATAAAGGAATATGTGGTGAATATGGAATATGTCTCATAGAAGTAAAAGTGAGATGAGAAAACCCTTACCTCAGATTCGAATTACTTCATATATGTACAACCCTTTTGTATAATAAATATAGGTTTATTATAAATATAATATTACACCTTAATAATATATCTCATACCATATATTATTTACTTAAAATATTTTATCACCTATTTTATAACAATTATTTGTTAAAACAACTCTTTTAGGTGATAATTGTTTTCTTTTCCTGTTTGTTTTAGTTTGGTAATTTGATAATTTTAATTTGATCGTGTTAAAATAATATAAAGAATGATAAAAATTATATAAATATCATTTATATTCATAATATATTTATTTATATTAATCTATTAAATTTATAGATAGAAAATGGATTACACCGTTCATGGAGATAGTATGTCGTACTTACACATGAACACTATTTAAATTTTTAACAATATATAGAATAAAGGGAAAATAAATATTAATTAATATCACCAGAATAATTATTTTGTAATATATATCATTTATATTAATAAAATAAGTTCTTATTACCATCCATGTAAAAATAAAATGAAAAACATTTCACATCGCTATGTGGAGGCGGTAGTCCACATGACCGCATGAGCGATGTTATTATTTTCAAATGGATAGGAAGGTAAAAAGTTAGATGTGATATTATATTTATATAATTATATTTAGATCATAAACATAACATATATTCATTGACTTTAACCTTACTACCTTTTATTTAAATTGTAAGTGAAAAATTAATTAAATCGCTTTATGATGGAGTAGTTCACCGTACACACGATCGACATTATCATATCCCCCAAGAAATGGAAAGTAAGAAGGTATATATTATGTAATAAATATATAAGTAAATAAATTTCATAAATATAATATAAATATTTTAAATCCATAATTATATCTATCCTTTAAAGGCATTGATAGAAAATGAATTACATCGGTTCGCGAGGCGGTAGTCCGCCACACACTTGATCGACGGTTTTGTGTCCCATTTGATGAAAGTGGTGATGGATATGGGTAATTAAATTAAATTAATAAAATATCATTATATATTATATAATGGTTCTATTATATTATCATATTTTAATAAAATTATAAGGAGTTATAAGAATATGAAAAATGAAAACACATAGTTAAAAACATTACCCCTTCTCCAGGAAACCTCGTTCGGTTTAACCTAAAGCCCTTATAGATTGGATTTATGATATAAAAAAGGAATCTATGATTTAGTAATGTATTTAAGTATGATATTAGGTAAGTTAATGTTTGAACTAATAGGGTTTAATAAGTGAGAATATGGGAGGGGAGGGGGTTCCCTTTTAAAAGCGGGGGAGAGGACATAAAAGGAATGTTTGAAAAGATAAAGTGATACCCACATTTTTATCATGAAAAAATACTAAAAATGGTTAATTATTTAAAATAAGAGATTATTGGTTCGAAATATGTCCATAAAATAGGAGTTGGATAAGTTTTAGTTTGTTTTTAACCCTTATCTTCTTAGTTTAACCCCCAATAAAACCATATTTACATTAGTTTGGTAATCAATTTTTACTGTTTTCACTATTAATTATGGTAAAAAATTAAGTTAAAAATATAATATAATATAAATTTTTATTATTAAAAATATTTAATCTATTTTACAAATTCAATTCATAGAAGTGGGATAATTCAATTAAAATTAAACTGTAGACATTGTGAAAGAGCAGTCTTCTAAAGAGAAAATTCTTATAAGCATTGAATGTTTTAATATCAAAATTCAAAATAAAATTGATTAAAATGAGATAAATTAGTTATATTGTAATATAATTTGAATAATTTTACTTTAAAACCAATTTACATTATAATATAACATTTTAAATAATTAAAATGAAAAGATAGTTTTTAATAAAAAATAAACATTTTCACTATTGATCAAAAAATTAATATTTTTAGAAAAATACTAAAATTCACCCAAAGATAATTTTGACATGTAGATTTGAAATTTTTTGTTTAGTTTTTAAAATAACTTAAATAAAAGTGGTAAAAATTAATGTTAAATTATATGCACAAAGCATGAATAAACCACCATTTAGAAAAATACATTTTTTTTTCCAGAAAAAACATTTCTTTTTCTTTAAAATGATTTTAATTTATTTATAATAAATATATAACCATTTAATTTATTTCATACAAGTGTAAATCATATAATTTTCAAATTTATTTATTATTATTCAAACCATCTATCCTAACTTCTAGGTTATAATGGTCATGTTTAAATAATGATATATTAATAGAGTATCATGTTTTGTTCAAACCTGACGTTACATGCATTGAAAGATATCAGAGAGATTGAATTTATTTTAAAAAAATATATATCATAAAGTCTTAGGGTGTCACATTATCTTCTAATCTTGGTGTTTTGTGTCATGTACCCAATCGAATACGATGTTCCTCTTTTAAAATCTCAGGGTGTTACATTGGGCTCCATTATAGCTTATGATATAATGGGAGTGCCCCATTATAGGTATCTAATGGATTGGGTAATGATTATATTCTATGGATAATTATATTAGAATTTGGTCACATGGTTATTCCAATTTTTAAGGGTTCAGTAAGGGTTCTATGATATGGTGTCTTAAATATCCTACATGAATTATCAATACTTGCTAATGCGTTTTCATGGAAATTATTTGATTTCAAAAGGCCAGATGGTGTTTTTTTCTAAAAAAAAATTATTCCCTTTCCAGGTATAAGGCTATTATTTTAAGAAATGGGTTTTTATGGGTTTTCATGTTTTTCCTTGGACTAATAGTTTTCTTATATTTCTATCCATTTATGAGATTTTTGTTTTTATCCCATGTTTTTAAAAAAAATTTCACAGGATTTAAGTATGGGTAAGGTAAAATAATAAGTCATGCTAAAATTCATTAAGATTTATCATGAAAATAAATTTTTTGTATTTTAAAAGTTTATATTATATAAAAAAGGGATACTAATCAGAAGTGTCCACTTTGTATTATATGGTTTTTTATTATATGAGTTATGACTTAATTCTTTAAAAATGTAAACCTGAAAAGGTCCTCAAATATAAGAGAATGAATTCGTGACTTGAAACTAAATATTATTTAATATTTAAGGATTATTCCATATATTTTGTATCAATATAAAGGCTTAGATAACTTTAGGGTTTAGGATAATTATAATATCATAAAACTAAAATATTTAACTTAATGGTTATGTTGAAATGATATATCATTTGATGATTTTCATGTTTCTTTCTATAAACTATTCCTATTAAGGATGGTTTTTCATAGAGGAAATAGGTAAGATGTAGTGAGAAGGTGCTAAGAGAAATATATCCTTCCAAATCAGTATCCTAGAATGGCTGGAATTATAAATGAGTAATTTATTGTTTTAATGGACTAGTTGAATCAACCAATAAATGGTGGTGGAATCCATGTTAGATAATTACTATATTTTCCATAGAGAAACATATCAATAATTGATAATTTAATGAGAGATAACCCTCCAAATTTCAGTAAACCATAGATCCATTGGTAGTCAATGGATGGATCAATTACATGGAAAATATATTTCATGTCATGAGATGTTTAGAATATCAAAAGGAAACTCCTTCCATTTATCTTTTTGAAGGTATAGATGATCAATAGTGGTCTACGATTAAGAATACCAAAGAGAAATATAATATTTATTCCATGGAATGAGAAATATTTAAGGATATTTTCCTTGAGAAATATTTTCCTAAGGTTGTTTGACTCCAGATAAAAAAATAGTTCCTAGAATTGAGGCAAAAAGATGAATATTATGTATCCATGTATTAAGACAATTTTAAAATACTAGCCCATTACAATAATTTTTTTTGGAAATTGATAGTAAAATTAATAGATTTTACATAGGATTGAATCCAAGTTTATGAAGATATCTGGCCACATGATAACATAAAATCTATGAGAAAGTTATCCACTGTGATGAGAAAGTTGAGATGAAGTTTTGAAACACATATATCCCTAGAGATGGAAAGAGAAATAAAAGTTCTAGATAAAATGAAATGGGAAAGAATTCATCAAATAAATTTGGAGTTATGAAAATTTAGTTCTCATTATAACATACCATGTTTTGGATAGAGTTGAAATTTCAAAAGGAATTTAAACATTCCAATTGGTGGATGTGGAAAATGTTATATTGAGACTCAAAATGTAAACCCAAGCATTAAAACACATAAATGTTATGTTTTTAGATTAGGTTTGAGGCTAGATAGGTCTCTTGGGTATTCAGCTGAGTTTCATAAGAACCAGGATTCAAAAGACCAGTTTTTGGAAAGACAATAGAAGGCACACAATTGGCGTATGGTTAGGGATATATGTGCACCTCAACAGTATGAAACATAAATAGAGGGACACTATTTGATAAACTGTAAGACTTTGGGCACATAGCCATGTGATAAGTCTACAATTTATTTTAGACGTGGACAAATGAGTTGTGCATGGTTTGTTAAATTGTGTTCCTAGCCATGTATGGGGGTTTTCCCTTTAGATAGTAGCATCACATGGTTGGTTCAAAGTTGGCCAAATTGTGTGGTTAAATCATAAATATCCTTAAAATGTAAAAAATTACCATTTTACCCTCCAAACATAAATGGATTTCTACCCCATTTCCACCATCATTTCGCCCAATATGCCTCTATCTATATTCTCATCTTCCTCCCCATTCCATGGTGGGTTTTCCCTCATTCTTGGTCTAAATAGAACACCATCAAAAGTGTTTGAAGCATATCAGTAAGAATAAGAATCCTCTTACTTCCCTTATTTTTTATCTCACCATCTTTGATTCTATCTTCATGTGAGCAAATTTTCCCCATTTTTAGGGTTTTTTTTCATATTATTCAAGTTCATTCACCTCGAATCAAATCAAAGCTCGAGAATAGATGATTAAAAATCATATTTATTAGGTAGGAGGTCTATGGATTTCCCTTAAAGTTTCATCATTTATATAATATTTTTTTTGTTCCACATGCTAAACTTTATGTCAGTTTCTCCTAAATTGTGAATTCTTTAATTGGAATTATTTTAAACATGACCTTGTTTCCCTTAGACATCCCTTTATGTGGTTTGGGGTCGATGAAATCAAATCAAACTACCCATTGGGTGATTTGTTTGAATGAATTGTAAAATTTATAAATTAATTAATAATTTTAAATGGTTTAGATGAACCTATTGGTCCTTGATATATCACTTTATTTTTTGATTTTTTGAATTAGTTAATATTATGAATTGAATTGATAATGAAATGTGTTTGATAAAGTATAATATGGAATGGGTGTTTCTCATGGCCTCCATATTGATATAAATTAAGTTTCTATTTTCTTAGTTAAATTAATAATGATATGGATTTTATATCTTCCCCCATATTATGATAAAACCACCCATGAGGTGAGTTACCTTATATAATGAAAAATTGGTAATTAAATGGGAGTACTAGCAATGATATATTGTATGTTTATGTACATGGACATCCTCCTTAATTATTAATTTAATTATAATATGGCATGTTGATGTACAAGTTTTTCTCTATTATTAATGAGTTAACTAAAATGTGTAAATTGGATTAAATTATGGGTGAATGGTAAGACTATATAACTTGTCCTTCCTTGGAACCTATGAATGAATTGAGAAAAAGTATTTATTTAAACTGGTACATGGGCATGAAATCTTTAATTAAATGTGATACTCAAAAATGGTGTCCCTGACTAAATGTGATACTCGTGAATGGTTTCTTCTATTAAATTTGATACTCAGGCATGGTATTCCTTACTAAATGTGTAACACATGTATGACATCCCTTATTACTTTATGAGACTCTTGTGGCTATGTATGGACACCTAAGTTACACCTTTGGTCCAAACCAGCACTAGTATATATATATGTTACCATATATGTTACTATTTATATAGTTAATATGTATATATATATATATATATACAAATATATATATATATATATAGATGATGACATGTGTACAGAGACAGTTCAACATAGGCTGATGCAGGTATGGTTGGCCAGTTATCCTTTTAGGAACTTGAGTTTAACTTGATTACATTTATTTATTCACTAATTCATTGATTATACTTCCACACTAGTATATATTATATTCAGGGACCGGAATTAGTTACACCCCATTGGTGGTGGCCTACTGAGTATATATCACACCATGTTTGGGATACTGATTGATACCCAAATAGATTATATCTTGATTGTAGGTTAGGAAATAGGACTATGATATGTGTTTTATTTTTTTAGATCTAGAATTGCACATAGAAGCTACAAAGTAGCGGCTGAGAATAAACTTAGGTTGCCTTAAAAATATGGATTATTTATTTATTTATTTATTTTCCATAACAGTATAGTCCTGTTTATTGTATCGCCTACTATTTTTCTTCTACATGTATATTGAAGCATGTCCATGCATGATTATCTATTCATTTTTTTATCAATAACCAAATATTATTATTATTTCTCACTAACTTTATTTATGTTTTTTTCTACTGTATTTATTACAGATCTAGAGGGTATTGTATCCCCACTATACCACTTTTATACCCTCTTTGCAAGTTGGAAGCCTCTGGAAAGGAGGAGGTGCACTTGAGGTGAGGTGTCTCTCAGGTTAAGTTACTTATTAGAAAAAAAGAACCCAGATGATGCACTCATCTTGTGATAACTATGGTAAAAATAATCATGGGGGAATACATGGTAAATTTTGGAAAGTACTAATGATGTGGTAAGTTAATTCAAAATTCACATGATTGCAAAGAAATGATTATTGAATGATTAAAGAATGGGTTAACCGATAGCCATCCATTGATGAGATTTTTTAGTTGTAATGAGTTGGGTCATTATGCTAATATTTTTCCGAAGTTAGTTAGTCAAGACTGAAATCATCATGTATGAAAGAAAGAGGTTTTGGAAAAATATTTTTCTACTACTATGGCTCATATTGGACCATTCAATAAAGTGTTGAAAAGTATCTTACTTGTGTATTTGAATTATTCCAATACACTATTTGAATCATGATCTTTACATTCATTAATTTTTGGGAAATTTTCAAGAAAAATTAAAATATCATCTCATGACATTAAAATAGATATTTTGGTCAAAAATCAACGTGTAAGTATTAAAGAAACCAGGATTTATAGAAATATTCATATTATTATTAGTGATATGGTCTTTCCTCGAAATATTTTTCAACTATGCATATTGGATTTTGATATCCATCCATCAAAGTCAAATTTTTTATTCAAAGAATAAAGGGCCAACAAGGTGACCCCAGGATTAAGGAGGTCTAAAATAGTGCAGACCAAGGGCATCCCTCTGATCAAGTTGACACCTTCTAGTTTCAAATAGTTAATGGAGATAAGGCTAGTGTTGATGGAGCTTTGGTCAGCTAAGGAAGCCATGTAATCCATGACCTTATTCCCCTCGCACCATGTGTGAGTCACTTGGATGTTGTTCTGAAGGATAGCTTGACATTTTCGAACCACATAAGATATGGACCAAGGAATAGACCTTTTACCATGCTGGGCATCATGAAGGATCAAGGAGTCGGTCTCCACATAGGATATAGTTAGATTCTCTTGAATGCATATAGAGAGACCAAAAAGCATAGATTTAGCCACAGTCAGGAGGGGAGAACCAGAACCATAGAATTAAGTGAAGGCCAAAACCACATTGCCCCCGACGCATCAAACCACACCTCCTCCCTTCATCGCACCCAATGAGAAGGACCCATCCATGTTCAACTTATAGCCTGTGACAAGAGGATGCCAACCAACCCATTTACCCTGTAATCTGACCGGGAGAGGGTGTTCCAAGGATGCACTACCCCACAGAAAATTAAAATTAGGAGCCTCCTGTCGTCCTTTTGAGAGCGCAAAAATATCAGTCAATAGAAAAAGAGTCCTCACAATAATGGACCTTACTATAGGATTTGTGACTTTAAACCATACCTGATTACATGCTTGCCACAAGAACCAGCACCCAAAATTGATTAAAGAGGCTTGGGAAAACCGTTCTGACTCGGATCCCAGCACGCCGTGGAACCACACATCCCAGAAAGGAAAGTCATTCTTCTCTCAAGTGACGTGACCCGAGCTGCCTCCAAGGAAGGACCAAACTGCGTGAGACCATCCGCCTTCGAAGAAAAAATGTTCAGATCTCTCATCCCGACTGTTGATGCAACAATGGCACCCAGAGGCGACGCTAATCCCCAGTTTCCTGATGTTCTCATCTATAGCGAGAGATCGGTTCTTGATGCACCAAATAAGGAAATTGAATTTCGTGGGGATCTTGTGGCACTAGACCTTATCATTCCACCGATTGGGGTGGTCCTGTGAGGAGAGGATCCTACTAAAATCACTAGTGAAAAAACACCAGAAGACGAAGGAGTAAACACGTAATGATCTGGTTCTGACGGGATTTCAATTGATTCGATTAGAGCTTTATGGTCCTCATTCAAAACAATGTTGGTGTGTCTGGGATGAAGCAGCGCCTCCTTCACCGTGATCAGAGGAGTTGGAAACCTGGGAAGGCGAGGACGGAACCTGCCAAATTCTTGTGCCAGAAAATAAGATCACTAGAGTCAATGATCCACCTTGATCTTTGTTGCAGGGTATGGACCAGAGGATAGAGTTTCTACCAGAGGGGTGAAGCATACCCACAACCATCCACTGCGGTGTTCCCCCCCGATTTACGAAATGGTCTGCCCCCAGATTGAGAACTCCTCTAGTATTTCCCATGCCATCTTGACATGCATTCCCTGGAGAGTACTCTAAAGACTCGTGATGTTGATCCCTCCTTCGTGAATGGGTCTCGCAAGCCTTCCCCATGAGGCCCAGTCCCTCTTCCCTTCAGTATTTGCATCCCAAACAAATCTGCATAGAACTTTGTTGATAGTGTTAATCACCCATTGTGGAACATTTGTGGAGGCCAAATCATGAATGGGGATCACAGACAGAATGCTATTGACCAAGGTGATACAACCCCCAAATGAGAGAAACTGGTTTTTCCAATTGAGAATGTGACTCGTGATCCTGCAAATAATGTCATAAAAATCATGAATGCGGAGCCTACCTGAAGAGATTAGAGTTCCCAAATACTCCACCTGGAAGGATCCCTATTGCATATTCAGGCGGCTTCATAGGTATGAGACACGCCTGGATGATCTTCTACAAGATATAAAGATTCTTCACTTTGAGTTACTGATTAGTTCTCTGCTCCAGAAATAATAATCCTCCATAACTTTCATGATAGTCTGAACAAAACTCCACCCACCATTGATGAAGATCATAGTATCGTCTGCGAACATCAGGTGGGAGATCGAAGAAATGTTCTTCTTTATCCTATAAGGAAGGATTCCTCCTTGACGTATTCCACGGTTGATGAGACGGCTGAAAGTATCATGGGCTAGGATGAAGAGGCTTGAGAAAGTGGGTCCCCCTCCCAAGGCCAATGGTACACTTGAAGAAGCCGTGTTTCTTCCCCATGAAAGAGACCACCAGTCAGGAGGAGATAATGCATCTGAATATAATATCCACGGCCATGGATAAAAACCCCATTGATGAGAGGACTCTTTTCATGAAACTCCACTCAGGCCTGTCGAACGATTTGTTCATACTTAATTTGATCACCATGTTTGAACCGTGTGTCTTGAAGTTAATATCCCTTACCATCTCTTGAGAAAGATCTACTACACCCTGAATGGACTGACCCTTCACGAATCCTTGCTGTTCGAGGGAGATCCAGCCCGAAAGATGCTTGGACAACCTCTGATTGATAACACATGCTAGGATCTTGTAATGGAAGTTGCATAGGCTCACAGGACAATAGTGAGAAAGCAGGGAGGGGTCCTTAACCTTGGGTATCAGAATCAAGGATGTGGCACTAGCAACCCGAGGGAGGATCCCTCCTCAAAAGAAGTCCTGCACAGCTTCAATGATGTCCTTCTTAACAACATCCCACACCCCTCTCTAGAACGAACCAAGGAAGCCGTTAGGGCCAGTAGCACTGTCTTGGTTGAGTTTCTGCATGTCCAAGTAGATTTATTCCTCATTGGGTGTCACCTCCAAGCCCGAGTTGTCCAGGATGGTCACTATGGATAGAATCGCCGCCCACAGATCTGAGTTTCCTCTAGGATACCCACTGGCCATCCTCGGGTTCGTGCCTTCAAGGAGGTCCTAAAAGAAAGAGAGTGCCAAATTCCCAACTGTGTCTTTATCGCTCAAGTAGGAGCCGTCCTCTAATAATAGGTTGGTCTTGATCCATCGCTTCCTTTACCTGATCCAAGCATGGAAGAAATTGGTATTTGTTTCACCCTCATTCAACCACCTATCCTTGGAACGGTCTCGGACTAACCATTCCCGCTTGAGAAGATCCTCTGCCCACCTTGTCCTCTTGTACGCTAAGGCCTCATAAGCCGAGTCACTCCACTCATTCTCGAGGATCTATTCAAGAACTTCAACACTCTATTTAAGAGCCTCCAATTTCTGGTCGATGGGAGGTAAGGTTTTGGCCAATCCGATAGGACCTTCTTCAGCCTTCAGAGTTTATTGTGAAGAGCAATCCAAGTGTGCCCTGGTGAAGGGGCGACCCACAACTCCCTCACAATCCGTTGATAGTCATGCATGTGGGACCAATGTTGAGAGAACCTGAATTCCTCTTGAGAGTCATGTTTGGGGGACAAAGACACCAAAATTGGGGAGTGGTCCGAGATACCACAAGAAAGATGTTTGACCTCAGTGTTAGGGAATGAAATAAGAGTGTTGTTATTGGCCAAACATCGATCAAGTATACACCAGCTCCACGTTCCTCTACCCTGGTTATTGCACCACATGAACCAATCACCACATTAGCCCATGTCAAGGAGCCCATTACCCACCATGAAACATGCAAAGTCCAAGCTAGCCCGCTAGGGAAAATATCCTCTCCACTTCTTCTCCTCCGAATCGAGAATTATGTTGAATTCCACCGCCACTGCCCATGGGAGAACCCCCGAATCAAAAGATACGAGCCTCTACCACAACTGAGTTCTATCTTGAGGGACACAACAACCGTAAACGAAGGAGGCGAAGAAGCACTCCTCCCCCGAGGTGACTTTCGTGGTGATAAATTGGTCGCCCGCCTCAATCATCTCCAAGGAAAACTCATTTTTCTACAACAACTAGATATGCCTGTTAGACGGGTCTGCGAGCATAGATCCGTGCATATGGACAAGGCAACAAAAGGACCTAATATTGAGCGGCTTTTGTTTGTGCTCCAAAACTGCAACGATGCTGAAAAATGGCCAAGTACCAAAAATATCATAGTGATTAGTAGTTTTATTTGATTGGTGGGTTACAAATGATAGTTTTTTTAAAACCTTGCTTCTCTTTCTAGTCCACTGAATAAGTTAACATGAAAAGAAGTTAAATTAATCTAGAAAAAATAATTTGATTTTTTTTTCAGGAACATAATTGAATATTTGGGAATGATATAGTTTTATCCCTTAAAAAAATATAAAATTGATAATCTAAATTGATTATTACTTTAAGGGACATGGTTTTGTCCTAATGGATAATTATCAGGTAATTGATTTTGCTATATAGTAACTAAAACCTCATGAGTTAAATTATCCTACACAAGATTTGAAATTTTTTTCATTGCTTTATTCATTAAATATTTAGATATATAATTATATAGAGTAAGGTTTGAGATATATCTAATAGAAAAATTTTGAAGTATATTTTTAGTCAGAATGAGTTAAACATGATGGAGAGAAGATGGATGAAACTAATCAATGATTATGATTGCATGATTCATTATCATCCTAGAATGGAAAAAAAATTAGTTGATGATTTTATTTGGAATAATAATTCTAAAATAACCATGTTATGTTTATAACATGACCCTTTGGTTAATGATTTGATAAAATTTGTCCTAGAAGTTGTGGATATAGGAACCTCCTCTATTTTGTATTAGGTGTCAGTAAAATCATGTATGTTAGAAATATTTACGTAAGATCATAAGGAGGACCGTGTTTTCCCAGAAAGGGTAGAATCCATTAAGGAGGGTATATTTCCCGAGTTTAATATTGATCAATAAAGTCTTATTATATTCAAAAAATGATTATGTGTTCCTTGGTATTCCCAATTATAGAGATATTAGTTGAGTGAAACTCAAAGTTCACTATTTTCCATTCATCCCGGAAGAACTACGATGTACATAAACCCGTATAAGTATTATTGGAGGGATGAAATGAAAAGATATATTGACGAATTTAATATAAAATATTTAAAATTTTAAAAAGTTAAAGTAGAGAGAAAAGTACTGAAGGGAATTATTCATCATTTTCTAGCATTGGAATGGAAATGTAAAAATATATCAATGTATTTCATGTTGGGACTTCCAAAGGCATCTTGAGGTAACAATGTGATTTGGGTTATTTTTTACCAAAAAAATGTACACATTTAATTACCATTTGAGATACTATGTCTTTAGATTATATTTATTGACTGTATCTCAAGAAGATAGTAAGTTTATTTGAATTTCCTCTCTCCATTGTATCAGACCGTGATAGCAGGTTCACTTCTAATTTTTATAAAGGACTTCAGAAGACATTGGGTAATGAATTAAATTTTAACACAACTTTTCATCCTCAAACTGATGGAAAGTCCAAATGGATAATTCATACATTGGAAGAAATGATTCACTATTGTTTAATTGATTACTAGGGAATATGATATCATCATATTTATTTGGATGAGTTTTCTTATAACAAAAGTTTTCATTACAATATATAGATAGAAAATTTTGGGGAATTTATGGAAAGAGGTGTCAGATGCAATATTTTTGGGATAAAGTAAGATAAATGAAGTTAATAGGACCACATTTTGTATAAGAAATGGTTGATAGGATGTATTTCATTCCACAACATATAAGGATGGATCAAAGAAGGATGAAAATTTATTTCGATAAAAAGAGGAATAATATTTCTTTAATGGAAGGTGATCATGTTTTTATTAATGTATCATAATGGAAAAGATTATACATTTTTATAAAAAGGTAAATATAATTCCTTAATTTATTAGACCATGTGAAATCCTATTGAAATTTGGATCAATTCCCTAATGAGTGGAATTTCCACCGAGTTTTTCCCAGGTACACGACATTTTTTATGTCTGGATGTTAATAAAATATGTGTCAGATTCATATAATTTTTTGATCCCTAAAGTAGTTTAGTTTGAATAAAATATTCCTCATTAGGGAAAACCTAATAAAATTATTGAATATATAGATAAAGTGTGGTAGAACAAGAAAATTCATCAAGTTATGGTTTTATGGAAAACCATATGGTTGAAGAAGTAACATGAGAATCTGAAATGATACGAGGGAAAGATATACCCACTTCTTTAATAAGTGAATAAAACTGTGAGGATGAAATTTCTAAATGGGGATAGGAATTTAACAACCCAGGTAGTAATAAAATAAATCATTTTCATGTTTATTAATATTTATGAATTATATGGTCATATTCATTAAAACAATAAAGTGATTTTTAAAAAAAAGGAAATATACTTAATTATTGTATCACCCCAATCTTCCACGGTATGTTTCTATTTTAAAAATATAATAGTTTGTGTTGTACGCAACTTCGAGTTCTAGCACACCATGACCAATAAAACTAGATGTTTAAAAAGTAGTTATGAATAGTAATACCCAATTTTTTGAAATTTTATTAATTTTTTTTCTAAATGGACATCATTTTTGTGTTTAGAATATCAACATTAGCTTAGGGTGAATATTTGGTATTTTTCAGAAAACTTTCAATTTTTGATGAATAGTGAAAAACACTATGTTATTGTTTAAAACTGACTTTTATTTAAATAATAATAATTATTATTTAAATTTATTTTATAGTAAAAATAGATACATAATACCTTTATTATTACAATTTAATTCATTAAAGTCATTTTATAATAAGATTAGATATATAAAATTTTATTAAACTTTTTAACGTCTTTTACCCACCTTCTAGGCACATTTTTAAAATTTGCATAAAACTTAATTTTACCGCTTCTGTGAATTGAATTTAAAAAATACAATATTCATGGTTGTCATCATTAAGTACAATGTGGTTCAATAGGATGAAAATAATTGTTGGTGAATAGTAACTTTTGAATTTTATTCAACATGGTTAAAAGTAAATAGGGTAATTAAAGGTAAAAATGATATTATAATTGCCCAAAAACATGTCCTAATTCCATTTTATAAGTCTATTATGACCAAAATAAACCTTAGTAATAAAATATGATCTTTTTTATCCACTTGGATTACATTAGGACATTTATTATATTTTATTTAAAGAAGAGTTCAAAGTGTTAAATTAAACATTTAATAAATAAAACATTTTTAATATTGGGTTATAAATAAGATCAATTAGAATATAAATATTCATTATAAAGATAAAAAATTTCATAAATAATATTATTTTATTTTTAATTTTAGACATTAAATAATATAATTTATATATGACACAAGGATGATGCAGTAATTACCTTATTAATGGAAGATTAAAATTTTTGATGTTATAAATATAAAAATAAATGTAAATTGAAACTTTTGATTCCATCCACAATTTTTTTAGGTTAATATGAAATGTTAATATTGATAAAATGTATTTTTTTCTAAGTCTTAAAGTTTATATGACTTTTAACAAAAATCAATTACTAAATAGTGTCAAAATTGACATATATTAGTTTTTAAAACAAATACAATTTTATTAAATGATATAATATTCCTAAAAATCTAAGATTCTTCCAAAGGACATAGATAAGGTTATATATTTCATTAATTAACCACTTTATTTTCTCTTGTCATTTTATAGTAAGTTTATTAACCATGTAATATAAAAATATAAGAAGACATGGTAAATGATCAACTATTTAACTAAGAGTTAAATCTAAAAGATATGGTTAATATGGTGACATAAACTTGTATAAAACCTATTGGTGGAAAAGTTTTAGACCCAGAACCACCTTATTCTAGAAATAAATCAATATATAGCTATTAGAAATTGAAAATGACTTTATAATAAATTAATATTTCAATCTTTTCCTGAAGTGCCCCTCACCTCTCTTATAAAAGAGTACTTCCCCTTCTCTCAAATTTACACCTCCAAATCCATTTGTGTTGGCCAAAACCTAATCAAATATACTCCAAACCACCATAAATTTATCCTAGAGGTATTAATTTGATCATAAAGACAACCTAAGAATTAATTTTGTTCAAATCAAATGGAAGCACCCGAAGAAGAGGTGATTATTTCATCACCTTTTTCAAAGTTCTTTTCTTCTTCCACTTATTCTTTCATTATTATTTCCATACCAAAATATTAACTACAGTACCTTATAAATACTATGATGTTATTATAAATATTTTACAACCATATTCATTATTTTATTAATCCTATGAATGACAAAGTCACCATACGTGCGTACGTACGGAATACCATCTCCACGTCGTGGTGTAGTTTGTTATTCAACACATCATTATTTGTATGGGTATAATAATGAGCATAATTGATGTAAATAATAAATATAACATGTTAATTATTATTTATATATAATATAACGTCCAATTAAAAACAATTTCACCATCAATAAAATGATATTATCGCTCATGCGTACGTACGACTTACCGTCTCTAGGACACGATGATATTTCGTTCCCCATCGTAACCATTCAAGAATAATTCCATTTGGTGATTAAAAATAAAATTTAAGAACCTAATATCATTATGGATATGAATAAAATACATTCTATTCAAAAGAAACATGAGTTACATAAAAAACATATGAAGTAAAATCAATTAGTTAACACCCGACACAATGATACTACTAAAATATTATTAACAAAGCAATATTAGAGGACCATATATGATATAATATTTATGTATGTGATTCTTTTATAATTTAATAACAATGATTTAACTATTATACAGGATGTTAATGTACCCTCGACTAAGGAAAAGTAAACGGTAAGCGTTAATTTTACAACATCTTTATTATCTGAGGTTGTTTATACGTAAGTATATACTGGGACTTCTTAATCATCCAAATCCGTGTTTCTTAAAAATGTATTTCAATTTTTTTTACTATTTATTAGACTATGGGTTAAAGTCATTTATACCCTTGTTTGACTTTTTAATAAATTTTTTTAAAGTAATATTTTTGTTGTTTTCCATACAAGGTACTTTATAACCTTTTAGAAAAATTAAAGAAAGAATGTTTTTTAACTTATATGGCGAGTCCGGATACTTTCCACTGTTATAACACCATATAAGATTCCCTAAAAATATTATATGAATATTTTCAAAATAAATATTTTCATTTATAAGTATGTGACTTTTAAATAATTTCAAAGTAGAAATATACATTTCTCTAAAATAGTGTTTGAATTGATTTTATCTCAATCAACATCTATTGATGGATTTTATGTTTAATTGAAGTTGATTTATTATGATACAATACTCCATATTGTATTGATACTTTTATGATATGCTTGACTATGGATGTGCTATTTTTATTTCATTCATAGTTTATAGATAAAGTATTAATATTTAGTATTCTAGTTTAATATGAATGTTTATGTTATGTTTCACCCTTTTCATATGAGGAATGAATTGGATGTAGTAAGTGACGGGTGAGGCCCAATATAGCACCTCGATGCATCGGTAGGTATCATGAGACAAAATAGTGTCTTGGAACAATTCCTTAACATTATTTTTATTTGTAGTCTTGGAATGGGTCCTTGACTATGTGGTTATGATGTTTGGCATTATGAATTCCATCATTATGAGATTAGCTATTGATATTACATGTGATTATTTGAATAGTAGAATATCCATGTGAATAAGTAAATGACATTATTTTATTAATCATTTCCATTTTATGTTGATGTTTATGTTTAAAAGTATTGTGTTTTAGTCTTATACATTGTCTTAAATGTTTATGCTTATTTATGAAAGTTTATGCTATATTGTTATCCTTACTAAGCATATGAGATGACCCTTTTCTTATGTTTTATTTTTCCATGATGTGAAGAAGTATATTATAACTGACCTCTAGGGATAGTATATGGGATATGAGTATGTTCTACAAAGACACAATGTTGATTTTTCATTTCATAATGTAATGTAAAACTTATTTATGTATCTAGTACTTCAAGGGCTACTAAACAGATCCGTCTTTCAAGACTTGATCTCTTGTAATCATTCCAATGTTATGTAATAATGCACTGACTCTTGGTAACTAGGGTCAGGGCATTCAAATTGGTATCATAGGAAGTTTAGTACAAACCTTGTAATCTAGATGTAGAAAAAATCTGATTAGTGACTATTACCCTAAGATTTACTTTGAGAATTAGAATAGAAGAACATCAAATTTTTTGGGTAATATAAATATTATGTGGGGTTTTAAGTAATAAATACATTAATAGATACTAAAAGTGGATGTAATTCTGGAACATACGTACCTATGAGTGAAAACATCGACAAGGAGTTTTGGTTTTGACTAGGGGTATCCTGGTACACAATAATGGGCCTTACTGCGCACCTGGTTTGACACTCCAAGGGGATATGATTAGGATAATTCACATTTTATTTAGAAACCATTATGAATGATTTAGGAGTCAATAATTCCTCAAATAAAACATTTTTATGATTATAGATTATATGCATAAATTGTTCAATTTAAGTATTTTACAAGTTTGGAATTATGTATTGTGATTTATAAATAAATCTTGTATATACCATTGTTTAGAAATGGCGCATAGTGGAAGGAATGGAAATAGTATAGACACACGTAATCTATGTGGGGATTTCCCTCCTACTCAAGATAATTATAGTAGAGATAGTGATGAAACTGGTGCTGATCAGCTTATAACCATGCTGGGACAACTCACTCAGGTTATAAATAATAACCTTACCTGAATGGAGAACCCTAATCCGCAATGCGGTGGATCAATGTTTGACTGATTCATGTGGAAACAACCACCAACATTAAATGGGACTACAAATACATTTTTAGCTGATCAATGGATATGTTCCTTAGAGAAAATATTTCATGTTTTGGGGAGTAGCAAAAGTGAAAAGTTTTCATGGAAGTTTATCGCCTCACATGAGATGCAGATCAATGGTGGAAATTAATTCAAAACACAAAGGAGGATGAAAAAGTGTCAAATTTAGAATGGAGAGAGTTTAAATTGATTTTCCTATAAAAAATACTTTCCTCGTTAACATCGAGTGGATATGGAAAGGAAAATTTTGAGTCTGAGGCAAAAGGAGGATGAGAATGTCACAACGTATGAGGCTAACTTTACAAGGTTATAAAGGCATGCTGTATATTATATATGTAACCCAAGAGGTAATATTGATTAATTATTTGATGGGTTAAAAATATTTCTCCATTGAGCATTAGTCTCACAATCCTTTTCATTGTACAAAGATATAGTCTCATTTTCTATCAAGATAGAAATGGAATTCTCTAATACGTATGACTTTAAAGTGAACCAATAGAAGAAGAGATCTACTAAAAACTCTGAAAAAGGAAATAAGGGGAAGAAGGGAAAAGTTGACTTTCCACCCTACAGTAAATGTGGGAAGAAACACCCTGGTAATTTTCTGAAGGGGATGAGAGTTTGTTACAAGTGTGGAGGAAGAGGACACTAAGCTCATGATTGAAGGGGAATGAAAGAGGCTGTTAATGTTAAATGCTACAATTTTAGAGAAATGGAGGATTATGCAAATAAATGTCCTGAGTGTCAGGAAACTTACCTCAGAAAATGCCAAGGAAGAAATACCAAGATTATGTGATCAATACTACTGAGGTTGAAGTTCTTAATGACATGATGTATGCTACTTTAATGGTTTTCTCAAAATCAGGAAATTCTTTATTTGATTATGGATAATCACATTCTTTCATATCTTCCTAGTTTTCCATGAAAATTAGATATTTTCAATTTTGATTAACAAGGGATTTGTTAGTCAAAACTCTTAAGGGAAGTATCATTACAACAAGTTTTTGTCAATTAGTTACCATTATGGAATATATACGTGCTTTAACTGCTGATATTATTGTCATACCCATGATTGAATTTGATATAATCCTTAGTATGGATTGGATTTAAGACCATGATGCAAACATTTATTGTAATAAGAAGGAGGTTACAATTTTTGATGATGATAAGTAATATCTTATCTTTAGAGCAGAAACATCACCATCTGATTCTCATCTAGATCCACCCCCAATATCACTACTAAATTCAATTATTGGGGTGGAAGGGAGTGAAATAAATATGGGCAAGGAAAGGAATGATCAAATTGAGGATGTAGTTATTGTGAAGGAATATGTTGATGTGTTTCTATAGGATTTACCTGAAAATCCTCTAGAATGAGAAATTGAATTTTCTGTTGACTTAATTCCTTGTCCAAGGACCATATCAAAGTCCCCTTATAGAATGTACATTGTGGAATTAGTGGAACTAAAGAAACAACTAGAGGAATTGTGTAATAAAGGATTTATTCACTCTAGTGTTTCCCTATGGGGAGACCATGTTTTTTTAAAAGAAAGATGGATCTATGAGGTTGTGAATTGACTACAGGGAGATCAATGCTATAACAATAAAGAACAAGTATCACCTACCTCGCATTGATGATTTATTTAATCAAATTCATGGAGATCAATATTTTTTAAATATTGACCTTCAACCTGGATACCATCAGTTGTGCGTGAAAAATGAATACGTTCCGAAGACAACATTTCGAATTAGGTACGAGCATTACGAGTTTACTGTAATGCATTTTGGACTGACTAATGTACCCTCTGTTTTCATGGATCTAATGAATAGAGTTTTCAAGGAACATCTTGATAACTTTTTAGTGGTATTTATTGATGATATCTTGGTATACTCCAAAAAATACGAAGATCATGAAAATCACTTATGTACTATTCTAAAGACTCTTAGAAGAAATGAATTATATGGTAAGTTTAGAAAATGAGAATTCTGGATTTTTTATAATTCATTTCTTGGCCATATTGTCTCTAAGGATGGAATCTCTGTTGATCCTTCAAAGACAAGGGCAATCCATGAATGGACAGTACCGATGAGTATAATCTAGGTACTCAGTTTTATTGGTTTAGCTAGTTATTATCAGCATTTCATCCAGAATGTTTTCCGATTGTATAACCCATTAACCAAGATCACACGTAAAGGGATTAAATTTGTTTGAAAAAAATAGTGTGAAGAATGTTTTGAAGAATTGAATTGAATATTATTCACTGATCCTGTCATGACTCTATCATCAGGGAATGATGGGTTTGTTGTTTATAGTGATTCTTCAATGAAAGGACTTGGTTTTTTTAGTTATGCATAATGATAAAGTTATTGCCTATGAATCACGGAAACTAAAAATTCATGAACAAATCTATCATACTCATGATATTGAGTTATCATATGTAATGTTTTCTTTGAAGATATGGAGACACTATCTCTATGGTTAAAAATGTGAGATATATACTGATCATAAGAGTTTGAAGTATATTTTCTCATAGAAAGAACTCATCATGAAGAAAAGGATATGACTTGAACTACTCAAGGATTATTATTGCACAATACACTACTACTTAGGGAAGGAAAATAAAGTGATAGATTCTTTGAGTAGAAAGGATCATGGAGTTCCGAAAAAGATGAGAATTGAAAGGTACCCTATGTTCATAGATCTAGTAAAGAAGGATATGGGAATAATCACGAAAATTGAAACAACAATACTTTTTCAAATGGTTTCCAAATTTTCTTTACTAGAAAGGATAAAAATTTCTCATACTAATGATGAAGAGTTTCAAAAGAAGATTTAAGCTGTGAATAATGGGAGATTGATTGACATGTTATATGAAGATGAAATTTTGAAATTAGGGAAAAAGCTTTGTGTTCTTGATATACCTAATCTAAAAAGGGAATGGTTGGATGATGATCATAGCTCCAATTTATCTACCCACCCTGGTAGCACTAAGGTGTATAGAGATTTGAAGGAATATTTTTTATGGGACAACATGAAGAGGGGGATTTCTGATTATATGCCAAGATGTATGTTTTTTCAACAGGTAAAGCCTAGAAGACAACATCTTAGAGGAGTCATGAAACCTATTCCCATACCTGAGTAGAAATGGGAAGATATTACGATAAACATTTTCATGGGGCTACCAAAGACTCCTAGAAGGAATGATTAAATATGGGTCATTGTTGATCATCTTACCAAGTCATCACATTTTTTTTATAAGAGAAGATTTACCACTTGAATGTTTAGAAAGAATATATATTAATGAAGTTTTAAGACATCATGGTGTACCCCTATTGATTGTTTCTGATCAAGATCCCCATTTTACAACAAGATTTTGGAAAAGTCTTTAGAATTCCCTAGATACTGAACTTCGTTTGAGCACTGCCTACCACCCTCAAACTGATGGACAATAAAAATGGACTATTCAAACCTTAGAAGACATGTTGATATCTTTTTATCACTTGACTTTCAAGCTATGTGAGATCAGTATTTACCTCTTGCAGAATTTTCCTATAACAATAGATTCCATTCATGTACTTAGATGGAACCATATGAAGTATTATATAGAAAGAGATGTCACACACCAACTTGTTGGGATGAGGTTGGTGAAAAAAAAAACTCATAGGCCCATAACTTGTTGTGGAAACAATGGAAAAGGTGAAGATTATCCAAACCGAAATCAAAGAAGCTCAATTTAGGCAAAAGAGCTATGCCGATAACCGAAGGAAGGATTTGAAATTTCAAGTAGAAGATCATGTTTTAATAAAGGTATCTCCATGGAAGGGTGTTATACAGTTCGGTAAGAAGGGAAAATTAATTCCCAAGTACATCGGACCTTTCATAATTCTAGAATGAACTGGAGTTGTAGTTTATCGTTTGGAAATTCCACCAAGTCTCTCCAAAGTACATGATGTGTTCCACGTATCACTGTTGAGAAAATACATACCAAACCCAACACATGTACTCAACTATGAAGAAATAGAATTGGAATTAGATCTGTATTATTGTGAAAAGCCTATCAAGATTCTTGATACCAGAGAACAAGTGTTGAGAAACCAGATGAATTTTCTGGTAATTTTTTTTTGGAGAAATCATAAAATGGAAGAGGAAACATGGGAACTTGAGGAATCTATGATAAATAACCACTCGAATCTTTTTATGAAGTATTATTCTAGAAATTTTGAGGAAGAATTTATTTGAAGGGGAAAAATTTAACACCCCAAACTTCCATGATATGTTTATCTTTTAATAATAAAATAGCTTGCATTGTACGAACTTGAAGTTCTACTACACCACGACCAATCAAACTTGTCTTTTAAAAAGAAGTTATGAATAGTAATACCCACTTTTTGAAATTTGATTAATTTTATTATTTAAAATGGACTTAATTTTTTGGTTCAGAATATCAAAATTAGGTAAGGGTGAATATTTTTATTTTTCTGAAAACTTATAATTTTTGATGAATAGTGAAAAACACTGTGTTATTGTTTAAAACTGACATTTTATTTAAATTTATTTTAAAGTAAAAATAGATAAATAATACCTATATTATTAAAATTTATTTCATTAGAGTCATTTTATAATAATATTTGATATATTAAATTTTGTTGAACTTTTTGACGTCTTTTACCCACCTTTTAGGCACATTTGCAAATTTACATAAAACGTAATTTTACCACTTCTGTGAATTGAATTTCAAAAATCCGACAAACACGATTGTGATCAGTAAGGAAAATTTGGTTCAATAGGATGAAAATATTTTTTGGTGAATTGTAACTTTTGAATTTTATTTACCACGGTTAAAAGTAAATATGGTAATTAAAGTTAAAAATGATATTATAATTACCCTAAAACATGTCATAATTCTATTGGATAAGTGTATTTTGACTAAAATCAACCTTATGAATAAAACATGATCCTTTTTGATCATCTTGGATTAGATTAGGATATTTATTATATTTTATTTAAAGAATAGTTAAAAGTGTTAAATTCAAAATTTAATAATTAAAACATTTTTAATATAGGGTTATACATAAAATAAAGTAGACTATAAATATTCATTATAAAGTTAAAAATACTTCCTACATAAAGGTGTTTTATTTATAATTTTTAGACATTAAATAATTAAATTTATATATGACACAATGATGATGTAGTAATTACCTTATTAATGAAAGATTAAAATAATTAACGTTATAAATATTAAAATAAATGTAAATTGAAACTTTTAAACTCATCACCACCTTATAATCGAAATAAATCCATTTGTATCTATTATAAATTAAAAATTATTTTATTGTAAATTAATATTTCATGATTTTCTTAAAGTGTCCCTCAATTATCTTATAAAAGGGTACTTCCCCTTATCTCAAGTTCAAACCTCCAAATCTAGTTAGATTGGATAAAACTTGCTCAAATATCCTACCAAATACCGTCACTTCATCCTAGAGGCATTACTTCGATGATAAATACAACATAAGGAGCCATTTTGTTCAAATCAAAAGGAAGCACCTCAAGAAGAGGTAATTATTTCATCACCTCTTTCAAAGTTCTTTTCTTCTTCCACTTCCTCGTTATTTGTTGTTCCCATACCTAAAATAATAACTCCAGTAACTTCTAAATACTATGATTTTATTATAAATATGATAAAAATATATTCATTATTCTATCTATGCTATGAATGAAAAAGTCACTATACGTGCGTACACATGGCTTACCGTCTCCACGTCGTGGTGTAGTTTGTTATTCAACACTTCATTATTTGAATGGGCATAATAATGAGTATAATTGATGTAAATAATAAATATAACATGTTAATTATTATGTATATATAATATACCATCCAATTAAATATGATTTCACCATCAATAGATTGATATTATCGCTCATTCATTCGTACGACATACCATCTGCATGACGAGATGAGATTTCATTCCCCATCGTAACCATTCAAGAATAATTTTCATTTGAGGATTAAAAATAATGTTTAAGAACCTAATATCATTCTGGATATAAATCAAATACATCCTTTTCAAAACAAACATGAGTTACATAACAAAACATATGAATTAAAATGAATCAGTTAACACCTGAAACAATGATACCATTGAAATATTATTAACAATGAAATATTAGAGGATCATATATGATATCATATTTATGTATGTGATTCTTGTATAATTTAATAACAATTATTTAAATATTATACAAGAAGTTAATGTACCTTCGACTAAGGAAAAGTACAAGATAAGGGTTAATTTTACAATCCCTTTATTATCTGAGTATGTTTATACCTAAGTATCTACTGGGACTTCTTTCTCATCCACATCTATGTTTCTTAAAAATGTATTTCAAATTATTTTTAATATTTCCTAGAATATGGGTTAAAGTCATTTATACACTTTTTTTACTTTTTATAATTTATTTAAAAGAATATTTCCTTCATTTTCCAAACAAGGTACTTTATGAACTTTTCGAAAAATTAAGGAAAGAATGTTTTTTTAACTTATACAGCAGGTGCAAATATTTTCTACCATTATAACAACTTATAAGATTCCCTTACATGATTATATGAATATTTTCAAAATAAATATTTTCTTTTATAATTATGTGACTATTAAATTATTTCAAAGTAGAAAGAGACATTTCTTTCAAATTGTTTTTGAATTGATTTCATATCTGTCAACATATATTGTTGGATTTTATGTCTATTTGAAGTTGATTTATTATGATACAATACTCCATTTTGTATTGATAGTTTTATGATATGTTTGACTGTGGATGTGGTATTTTTATGTCATTCACGATTTATGGTTAAATTATTAACATTTTTTATGATAGTTTAATATGAATGTTTATGTTATGTTTCACCCTTTTCATATGAGAAATGCATTGGACATAGTAAGTGATGGGTGAGGCCCACTATAGCCCCTTGATGTATTGGTAGTTCTCATGAGATAAAAAAGTGTCTTGGAATAAGGGGTAGAAAATATTTTTATTTTTAGTCTTGGAATTATGCCTTTAATATGTGGTTATGATGTCCGAAATTATTCATTCCATCATTATGAGATTATCTATTGATATTACATGTAATTTTTCGACTAGTAGAATATCCATATGAATAATTAGATGACATTATTTTATTTATCATTTCCATTTTATGTTGATGTTTACGTTTAAAAGTATTGTGTTTTAGTCTCATACATTGCCTTCAATGTTTATGATTATTTATGAATGTTTTTTCTATATTTTTATCCTTACTGAGAATCTGAGATCACCCCTTTCTTATGTTTTATTTTTCCTAGGATGTGAAGAAGTATAGTATGACTGACCTGCAGGGATAGGCTAATGGAAATGAGTTTGTTCTAAGGAGACAAAATGTTGATTTTTCATTTCATAATATAATTTAAAACTTAATTATTTATCTATTACTTCCAAGTATATTGAACCAATTAGTCTTTCGGGACTTGATCTCTTTCGATCATGCTAATGTTATGAAATAATGCACCGACTTTGGGTAACTTGGGTCGGAGAATTCTAATTATAATATTTTCATATAGTAATTTATTTAAAAATTTAATATCTAAATAATATTAATTTATTTTAAAAAAATGAATTTCATTTTTTAAATCATCATATCAAAATTAACATAGGTTGAATTTTTAGGATTATTTAGTAAATAGTGAAAAATATCAATTTTTTTGATAAAATGTATTTTCTTTTCAAAAATTGAACAATTTATAGAAAAGTTATATTTTGAATATGATTTAAAGTAACATAAGTTTTATTTATTTATATTTAATCCACTTAATTACATTCTAATCATATTTATATTCTACTTTAGTATAATTTTATTTTTGGGTTCAAAATTGTTTTTTTATAAAAAATGTTTTAAAGTGCATAATGATTATCCATTTTAATTAATTTAAAAACCCCTAATTAAGAATATTTTAACTGAATTTTTTATATTTTATATCAATAAATATTAATTTAAAGTCATATAATGATTATTAGTAGTCATATAGTTAATATAAAATCCTCTTATGCTTGAAAAATACATTTCTTGAAAAACCACTTTTTCATCGTGATTGCGAGATTTATATTAAATTAAATTCTGCCAAATATGTAAATTGAATATGGTAAAATAGATTCTATATTTATAATAATCATAATTTATATTATCTAATAAGCTAAACTTAATTTTTGGTCATAATGAATAGTGAAGAAACAAAAAATATTTTACCACGGTTAAGGTGAAAATGGGTTTACTGAGGGTTAAACTAAAACAATAAGGGTTAAAATGACCTAATTGTTTTTCTAAATTATATTGGATAGAAATATTTAGACCTTATATCATCTAATTATAGATAATAGTCTATTTTTAGCCTTTTTTATGTGAAAAATGTGGGTATCAGTTTTTATTTTAAAAATTTCCAAGGGTGTACTCTCCCTCACTTATAAAAGGGACCCTCTCCTCTCCTTTTCAAACATTCAAAGCCTTTTGGTTTGGTAAATAGTTAAAAAAATAACTTAATTACTTACCCATGACTTATATTCCCATGTTTTATCATAAATCCATCTCAAGAAGGATTTTGGTGCTAACATAAGAGTGTTGTTTGAAGAAGAGGTATCATGCTTAACCATGATTGTATATTTTATTTATTATTCAACCACTTAAAATATTATTAATTTTTAATGTTATAGTAAAATAATTATATAAAATATACTTATATATTATTATATTAAATAAATAACCTAAATATATCTCCTATTTAATCAAATTTTAAATGAAACCATCATTCTTATGTTTGACAAACTACTGCCTCCCAGAACGATGTAATTTGTTTTCCATAATCGTCTATCAGTGATGTAAATACTGATGGATTTAAAGTATATATATCATATTTATAATATAACTATACTTATGGAATTATTATATCACATATACCTTATTACTTTCTTTTCTGTGTGGAATATGGTAACTTCACTCATGTGTACGAAAGTTTATCACCTCACGAAGAAATATGATTTTCTTTTTACTAACACTTTAGATGGAAGGTAATAAGGATAATGTAATTAATATATGTGATATATATGAAATAATTTTTATATTTATGAAATATGGATCATTATAAATATATAATATCTCATTTTATGTCTTACCATTACTCTCACTAAAAAATGATAACGTCGTTCGTGCATATGTGTGGAATGCTACCTCTACGAAGTGATGTGATTTATCATTTAATTTTTACAACACATGTGTAAAATATATAAGTATATTTAAATAACTAATATGGTATTTATAATATTATTATCATTCTAGAAATATAAAATATTACTTATCTAATTTTTATAACGATCGTTGAAAAATGGAAATGTTACTCGTGCGTACGTACAACCTACCGTGTCCATGATTATAACATAGTCAATTATTCATATAAAAATTTAATTATTTGTTTTAAGATTATAACTTATTAATAAATATTATATATATTTCATAATTATTATTTTTGATATGTTGAAATAATGACCTCTTTGACTATATTTAACCTATTAATGTTATTTATGACATATTAGCCAAATATCATCAAAACATCTGAAGTAAAATTAAATGATTAACTAGTTATGTATAACATGGTAAGAGATAAAATAAAATGAATAATAAACATGAAAATTTATTGTAATCAAGTAAATAATAAAAAAATCTGTTATTTAGGAAGATAAAGAACCTACATGATGTGTCATCTCAAGGTAATGACTTTTCTTTAAAAATACAATTTTAGAGTTTTATTTATAACTCATTTTAGTTAGTATAAACTGATTTTATATGATTTTATAAATGTAATCTTATGGAAATTAAATTATTATAAAAGGATATTTTTTTTCATTCAATAGTTTAAAAAAAATAATTGTTTATAAAATGTTTGACTATCTTTACAAAAGATAAAATGAATGTTCTATTTTAATGTACAGGAGAAAACTATTTTTTCCATGGGTATAACCATTATTTAAAGTTTTTAATAATTTACAAGATTTATATTTTTATTCAAATAAAAAACATATTTCCCTTTTTATGGGTATTTTGGTATTAGAAATGGGTTTTTAAAATAAAAGAGTATTTTTATATCCAAAAGAATTTTGTAAACTTGTTTTAAAGAGTTTTCAACAGTTTTATGATGAAAAGGTGGAAGCTTAATATGTTTTTTTTCATGAAATGGCCCTTGGAAATTTTTTATGATAATGGGTGAGCATGATAAAACTTATAAAATGGGTTAAGACCCATTATAGATCATGATATGATAGGTTGGGCCCCATTATATAATAATATATGATTTGTGGGACACATTATAGATCTCAAATGCATTAATTAATGGTTATGTTGTCTAGATAATTATATTAGACATTTTCCATATGGTTATTCCAATTTGTAAGGGTTTTATATGGGTTATATGAGATGATTTCCCATGTCACCTAAATGATTTTTCTATACTTTCTAATGAGTTTTTATAGAAATAATATGATTTAAAAAGGTAAGATAAATATCTTTTTAAAAGGAAATAATTATTGCCTTTTTAGGAAAAAAGATACGATTTTAAGAAAAGGTTTCTGATGAGTTTTCATATTTTCACTTAACGAACAATTTTCTTCTTTTTATTGACCTTACTAATATTTTTATACTCATCCCATGTTTTTAAAATATTTTCTATAGGATTTGAGGATGGTTAAGGGAAAATAATAATTCAATTTGAATTTATAATGATTTTTTTATGAAAATAAATCATGTTTTATTTTAACTTTTTTTATTATGGGTTAAATAGGGACTGATTAGAAGTGTCCACATTGCATTATTTGATTTAATAACGTATGATTTGTAACCTAATTATCTAAAAATAAAAAAAATAAAAAGATCTTAAAATGTAAGTGAAATAATTCCTAACTTAAAACTCAATATTATGTAATGTTTAAGGCCAGGTTATGATACCTAATATATTATGGCACTTTTTCCACCTTGTGATATTATCTAATAATTTATCCTTAACTCATGTTTATATCATGTTTTATATTTATGACACTTTTCCTATGATGCTATGATCTTATGATACCATGTTCTTTATATTATGATCTCATGTGATTACTCATGATCATTCTCTTTTATAATATCATGTTTTACCTTTGACTCACACATTATGTTTCCTTAACATGTTTATTCCCTTTAATTTTTATCTCAACCCCTTATTTTATGTATTCCCCAAACTATTCTATATATTTTTAGGAGATAAAAGAGATTTAAGAGTTCACAAAAGACTATAAAATTAAAAATGTTTTGTTTATGTTTTTTTATTTTTCATATACCTAGTCTTCCAAAGATGTCATGCATCAAAATATTTGGTTTGTAATTAATGTATTTTTATATTAAAAATCATGATATAATTTTTTTAAAATTTCTTAGGTCACTACAAATGGTATTAAAGAATGGTATAGTTATTTTTTGGGACTAGGATTAGAGAAATTTATTAAAAACCTCCGGGATAAGTCTATGTATAATATAAAATCTGAAAATTTTGGTAAGGAAGAGATTATATATTTTTCCTAGACCAAGGAAGGGAATATTTTTTACAAATCATTGAGGTGAAAGGATTAAAGTATTTATGTATTTGGATTCAAGAATTATGTTGTAGAAGTATTTTTATCAATGGTGTTTTGGTTATAATAATCAGGAACTATCTGAGTATTGTTTTAATTTTTGGAATAATATATGATTTTATTTTGGATTTATGGTTAGTTAGTTTATTTATGACAATAATTATTATATACGATTACAAAATATAAATTTTGTATTGGGAATTTAAGAGCCATTGATTTTATTTGGAGATAAATATCAAATTTATCTTGGATGAATATGTGATATAATCATTCAAATATTTGGGTTTCAACCTTATTCAAGAATATTTTGAATCATTTTACATTTAGTTTTCTTTAAAATGATATAAGAAAAACACTGGGTTTCATTTTTGAGTATTTAAAGATTAATTTTGTATTTCATCGTATGAAGGTAATTAATTTTTTGAGTTTTGTTACCTAATGATAGCAATTTAGGTTTTGGTTAATGAATAAAAATAGTGGGAATACCTTTTTATCCTTTTATGGAACTATGTGATCAGTTGGATGTTTATTTTAGTGCTTAGGGAATAAACAATTTCATCCTGAATACTCATAGTTTGGATCAAGAGATGAGATTGTGGTAGAAAGTTATTAAAAGTTGAAATTATACTTGTTAACTATAAATTCCTTATGTTCTTAGTCTATATGGAAAGGAATTATCCAAATCTATTAAAAGGATCTTGAAATGAAAAAGATAAACTATTTCCTTTTTTTTATGAATCAATGGTCCTTTTAACACCTCTTGGGATTATAGTTTTGTGGTCATTAACTTTCTCACAATCATTCAAATTCTTGTGATCAATGTTCTATATTACTCTTTATAAGTATTTCTAAATTAATATTTTCTTCAATGTATATATTTTCACTTCCCACAAATGTTTTCTTACATGGAAACCTAGTTATGTGTTATTCTAGAAGACTATTATACTACCCATTCTCTCTTTTCAAGAGGAAATTTTATTAATCATTTTTTAAAATAAATGATTTCAAAAAATGTATTTTCAGACGGAAAATGTTTGATTACCAATATAAAGTTAAAATTGTGAAGATTAAATTAAATAAATTGGGAAATAATTTAAGAACCTGATATTTTAAAAATAAAACTATGTTTGATAGCGTGCACAACATGCAACACCAGGGCTAAACGAACCATGAAATATTGTTATTTAAACACGACCATTACAACGTAGAAATTAAATTATAAAGTATAAATATCCTTAAATGATATCTAAAATATATATAAATATCCTACTAAATATAAATTTATTTTAAATTATTATTAAATAATCCCACAATTTTTAGTAAAGTCTTTTTATACTTCAAAAATACATTTTTTTTACAAAAATGATTTTTATTTATTTTTTGTGAGAAAATATTATATTTAATTTGACAAAACATAAAAAATTTTATTTTTAAAAATAAATTATGTTTTGAAATCAAAATATCAAAATTAACATATAATAAAATTTTGGGATTTTTTTTGAAATTTTTATTTTTCAGTTAATAGTGAAAATTATTGATTTTTCAAATACTATCACTTATTTTCATTAAATCAAGTAATTTAAAATTTCCATTATATTTTCTATTTGATATTAAAGTGAAACATGAATTATTATATTTAGAATAATCTAATTAATTTCATTTATTTATCAATTTTAATAATTTTTGTATAAGTTTATTTCTATTAATAACAATACATTTTTGAGAAAACTATTTTTATATGAATAAAGTCTATCTATTTTAATTATTTAAAATAATACCTAATAAATAAAGGTTTAAATTATATTTATAGATTATATATATATATTAATTTAAATTCATAAAGTAGTGATTTCTAGCCATATAGTTAATATATGATCATCTATTTCGTGAAAAATGCATTTTTCTGAAAAACTGTTTTTCATCAATTTTTTCTGATTTAATAATAAATTAAATCCTCCCACTATGTGTTTTTAATATCATAAAATGGGTTCAATGTTTTAAATCATTAGGTCCATAATTTTTAAATAGTTAACTTTTATTTTTAGTAATTATGATTAGTAACCGTTGAAAATATTTTTTAGCATAACAAATGTAAAATTAATTAATTAAGGGTAAAAATATTTTGACAAGGAATAAAAAGTAACCCTAATTCTTGAATTATTTTTTTGATGATTATATTTTTTCCATAATAATATAAAATTCTAATATATGAATTTTGGTTTCCATATATGTAGATACCCAAAGCTTGACGTACATGGACATTACATTACTTTAGTGGAATACTTAATACATAACAAAAACAGACACACAAGAACCGTAATAGTTTAGTGTCTTTGGAAACTTGGAACGTAATCTTCTAATCATAGTGAAAGATCTTCAACATCTCCCATAAAGATCTTCCCCTTTTTTTCTTACCTAAAACCTTTCTTTATATCCTGGTGAAAAGAAATCATAAAAAGGGTGAGCTCAAATACTCAGTAAGGGTAGGACATGGATAAAATATAACATACCATATACATTTAAACTTAAAAAAATGAACATAATGTTTAAACATCAAAATCTTGAAAAATGACATAAAACATAGAAGTACGTAAGGAATAAATCATAAAGAAACATTAAGAATGATAAAATAGCATGGGAATAAAACATGTAATTGTGGAAACCATTAAGCACATGATATGATTTCCATAGTAGCCAAGGCATTGCTGCCAAGATCATCTTAGTGGACAAAGTCCCTTTCTAAATTGATTTCACTCCTCGTTCTAGTCCTGTATTACTGAACCGGTTTAACTTTCCATTCCAGCCATGTCTATCTCATGAGATATAAATCTTTACCCAATTCTTTGGAGAGAGATATAGGTCCCAACAATCTCATAATGAAATCATTCTTACTTGTGCCACAAAATAAACATACATCATTCATTATAACCTAAAAAATAAAATGGGTTTCATAAACATCATCCCATAATCACATAATACATATAAAAGAAATGGATATCATTTCATAATAAGAAAGTGAAACCATGTAAATCATAGAGACATTATACTTGAAACATACACATACAAAATAATGTCATCTTAGTTGAAAAATTGTTTTGATAAAACACTTGAAATGAATTCTTGAGGAAAATATCCTTTCATCTTCAAAATCATTTTCTTTTCACAAAATGTCATGCAATTTTAAAAGAAAAGGATTTTGTTGAAAATATTCATAAAATCTTTTGGAAGAAGCTTCATGAAAATAAGGCTTTATAAAACCGTAAAAATCTGTTCGTGCCGTATAAGTTAAAAAAACATTCTTCTCGTACTTTTTCCAGAAAAGTCAAAAAGTACCTCGTATGGTAAACAAAAGAAAGATTCCTTCCATATGAGGTGGTAAAAGTAAGAAAAGGGTAAAAATGTCTTAAACATACATGGAAGGAAAGTAAACATTTTATGAAATCATTTTGAGAGCATACAGACATGGATAATAAACATAACCCCCAGTAAATACTTACGAGTAAACAATCTCAGATAAGAATGAGATTGGAATAATTATCCCTTACCTTAGGTCTGATATGCTTCGTATGTATCCGAACCTCCTGTATAATGATTTAAATAATGTTATTGACTTATTATAGATTCATATTAATTGTTATGATATCATATATGGTTCACTTATGACTTTATATTACTCGTTCTTTTGTAAATTCCATGTTAAAAAGCGTTTTGGGTAAAATCGTTTCATTTGTCGTCTGTGTTTTGACTTATAATTATTCATATGATTACTTAGATCATGATTACTTACATCCAGAATGTAAAACATTATTTATATATAATATATATTCATAATATACATATATATAATGTATCGATAAATGGAAAGAAATACACCGTTCATGGAGACGGTAGGCCGTACGTACGCATGAATGTTGTTTTAGTTTACTCATTGAATTGAATAAAAATATATATATATATACATAATTCCAGTATCATTATTATGTCATATATTTCATGATTACTTATTATATATACTTTATAATCATTTATGAATGGTTAATCATTGAGAATGAATCTCATCGCGTCGTGGAGACGGTATTCCGTATGTACGCACGAGCGATGATATCGTTCCCATGATCGTGGAATTTTATTGGAGTGTATGTATACTATTACAGAATCAATATCACTTTAAAATAATCATATATAGTTATTATTTACACCATTATACCCATCCAAGTAAGGTGTTGGTGGAAAATATATTACACCACGGCGTAGAGACGGTATTCCGTACGTACGCTCGCGAGGTGGTTTTGTTTTCCGTAGGATGGATAGATGGTGAAATAGGGTTGTTTTATATTTATAATAACATATCAGTATATGAGTGATACTGATTTTATTACTTCATAATGAAATAAACTAAGAAGAAGAAGTGGAAGAAGAAATAAAGGTGAAAGAATCAGTAACGGAAATTACCTCTTCTTTGAAGCGCCTCTTTAAGACCTCCTCTTAGGGCACTAAAATTGGTCTTTGAAGAATACCAGGACCTCTGGGATGTTTCTAGGGAAGTTGAGAAGAGAATTGGTCAGGTTTTGGCCGAGCTTGAAGGCTCAAAGTGGTGTGTGGAAGAGAGGGAGGAGGTTCCCCTTTATAAGGGAGGAGAGGGTCACCTTTGGAATTCTTAAAAATATTACTTTATAATAAATCTAAACCCACTTAAAAACCTAAAAAAATGACTCATATTCAAATATTAGATGATAAAGGGTTGTAATCGCATCAGCCAATCAAATTTAGACAAGTTTGGATCTTATTTTAAACCTTATCATTTTGATTTATCATTATTTAATCTATTTAAGTTTATTTGTTGTAATAAAATTCTAAATTTTAAATTATAACAAATAATTACTTATTTGTTGTGAATTTTCCATAATTGTTTACTTTATAACATTATAGACCATATAAATTTAAAATTATAATTTTTAAATTTTTTTTGTGATTTTTAAAAAATTTTATAATATGTTATTTTTATAAAATAACAATAGTGTCAATTTTGACACTATTCATTTATTTGAATTTAAATAAAATATATACAGAAGATATGTTCGAACTAAAATATTTAATAGATTCATAAAAGGTCATATGTATCTATAAAATTAGTGGATCACATTAAATAGTTCATATAATATTTATTTTATTATTTTTAAAACCATTTATTTGGTTTATCTCTAATTAAAATAATTACTACAACATTTTTTGTTTATTTATTTAATATACTGATTTGTTGCATAAAAATTAAAAATAAAATCCTATGATTAAGATAAATCTATTAAAATTCAAAATAATACTTTTACTCGAATTTATCATCTTAAAATAACAATATTTAAATTGTTATATTTATTAAATTATGAAGGTGACAACTTTGGCATCATTTAAAATAAAATAATATAAGTGTCATAATCACTTTTATAAGGATCGAAATGGTTATATATTAGGTAATTGGATGCTCAAGGTGTATATATACACTACCAATAAGTTTTGGTCAGGTTTGTGGGCCTTTTAATGGGTATTATTATTTCAATAAAAACTATATTACTTATTTTCCACTTAATAAATAATTTATGTATCATTAATGTATCACCATTAATGACAATTATTTAATCCCGAAAAATTCTAAATAAATTATCATGATGTAGATAATATTATTAGCTTTCTGGAGACTATTAATGTTTGAAGTTTTATGATATATATAACTAAATTAAAATTATTATACTTATAAGATTTAAGAGAGTGACATGTTGTCACTTTCTTTGGGTTTAATAATAATTAAATTATTTTCATGGTCAAAAGTCCATAAAATGAATCTAATCCGACCCTTAGGTTATATGGGTCTACTTTTAGCCATCCAATAGAATTTTTTCATGTGTTAGGGTAATTTTATAATATTATATTTACCCTTAATTACCTGATTTACCTTTAACTATGGTAAATAAAATTTACCGTAGTTACTATTCATAATTCCCAAAAATAAAAAGTAGCTTATTAACATAATTTGGACCCACTGATTCCAAATATTGAATCCATTTTTCCAAATTCAGTACAAAAAAGTTTCAGAAATTAAATTAAAATTAATCCCGTTGTAGAAAGAAAACGGGTTTTTCTTTAAAACATTGCAAAAGATTGAATTGATTTAACCTACGAATTTAATGTAAAATCAATGCTAATGACATAAATTATATTAAATGGTAAAAATATATTATATTTATACTTTAAAACCATTCAATATTATAATTTAACCATATAAATTATTGTGATGAAAAATGTTGTTTTTAATTAAAATATAGCGTGTTTTTACTGTTCATCAAAATATGAAAGTTACCAGAATAATATGAAAATTTTATCCAAAGTAAATTTTTATTTCTTGATTCCAAAAAAGAATTTTATTTTGTCAAATTGAACTTATAAACATGTCAAAAACTAGATTTAAAGTGGGTTCTCCATCAAAAGGCGGCAAAACTGCATTTTTTGAAAAATACTTATTTTACCTGAAAAATTTATTTTGTTCTTATACCATATTCCAGAAAATGTGTAAGATGAATAATAATGTTAAAAAATTAAAAATTTTGTTAATACTATTCATAACGTCTAGTTCATAATAATATTATAATAATTTATCGTTGTTTAGTAAAACCCGGTATTGCGTACAACACACACTATCGAGGAAGGTCGCGATTGCGTGTAATGCAAGCCGTGCCAGGGTTGCGTGTTGTGAAAGAATCCTTCGTTGTTTCGTATAACAGAATCCAACCATATTTCATTTATACATTGAATATATATATATATATACTCAATGTTGCGTAGAATAACTATTATCAAAATTGTGTGTAACATGATCCAAGAATAGTGTTGCGTATACTTCAAGCTAATACGATGTTGCTTATAGCGCAAGGTAATATTGGTGTAGCATACAACACAAGACATTAATGAAATTAAAATAATATTTTTCATAAAATCTCGGGGTGTTACATTCTACCCCCTTAAAATGAATTTCGCCCTCGAAATTCGTCAGGGTTATAAATGGTTTACTACTCGAAAGTTTGTTTAATAGAAACCCACATCGTAAAAAGGAATACCATAACATGGATTTAAAAAATAAAGTATGAAATGTAATTATTACCCAAATTAACTCATCACTGGGTTTCCACGTAGGAGAACATATGTGAAAATATGGATATGGAAGAAAAATCTAACCATCAAGTTCTGATGGAGAGTGGTAGAGAACATGGCTTTGAAAAAGCCAATAACCACAAAGCTATTGATTTGTGAGGATCTAAGGTACCATCTAATTCATCGGATATAAGGGAACTAGGACAACATTTTTGGTTTTCAAGATCATTTCCCTAAAGTTGATGAATTAAAAGAAATACTTGCATGATTTTGGTACAATCTCACTGTTGTTCGTGAATTGAACAATTTCCACTTCATCCCTTAAAGAAATGAAGTTGAATTTGTTACTCGTGATGTGTTAGCAGATCATGTGATAGAATGATGGGTCATTCCATCTCTTTCAAACAAAAGGTTAGAAAAAGTTATAAGTCCATCTTATGGTTAGATTAATCGTATATGGTTCCAAAAATGAACTTATACTTCATATATCATACTGCTTAATAAAATAAAACTAGTTTCTACTAACCAGGGACTTCCTGTAGGCCAGTGGTAGGTGATAAAGGCCAGTCGCACTTCGGTTGTGGGTTCGATTCCCACATCCTGGTCCGACGCGATGGGCTATCGCCCATCCTGCAGTTTGTCCTTTTTCTAAAACAATATTACTATAAAATCCCATCAATAATATCGAAAAAACTTCTATCCTTAAACAATAATAACTTATGTCCAACATAATCCATTCCAATCTTTAGGCTTATGCATAATACTGCAGTCCACTCTCATAATATATTGAAAGCGATTACCAGAGATTTAATACCATCATTGATCCCCATATATCATATGATATGTCCTGTTGGTCACATTCCAAACATTCGAAGGCCTTAATCATGTATTCTCTTGAAAAATGAATACCCATTGAACCTTAGTGAAAACATGAATGCAGTTAAAAGTTAACACTTTCCACATACCAAAATACTCAAAATTCTATATACTCAAACCATGATATCACTTAGTTCTTATATTAATCATGAGCTCATGAATACAATCAAACATATCATTATCTTCTTATTCCTTCATTATGTGCATATCATCTACTTTATCTGAATAACCTTCCATGGTTACTGGTACCATTCAACATATAATTTCAAATACTTTTAGGAAAAACAATAGTGTAACAATCCTTAGATGATTATTTATTCCATAGTACCATTAACTATACAACATAACTCTCAATAAACATACAATCATTCCACTACCTTCTAAAACAATCGACTGAGCTTCAACACTTCTTTCAGCTCATATATCATTTGTAGTCTCCTCATCATCATACACATAAATACTACCCATATGACCATGCTGATTATCTTCATGAGATTTTCCATTAGGGCATTGATTTTCATAATGCCCGTATATTCCACATTTAAAACATCTAATCATTGTTGATGTCATAGAAATAACGTTATCGTTGTCCATGGTGTTAACTGAACCTTTTCCTTTTCACTTACTAGATTTCTGTCCTTCTTTTCCACACCCAAAGCATCTTCCAGTTCCTTTGAAACAATCTCTCTGATGCCTCTTCCCACATGATTTACATGAGGTAAATTGAACTTTCTTTCCTCTATGATCATCATGAAACTCCATCTTTCTCTTATTATCTGAGTCGGGAAACTTACCAAAGTTGAGATTATTGATCATATTATGAGATTGCTGATTAGGCATAATGACGATGTTTGGACTTCCAGATCACGTTTCATTTGGTTTCTCATGAAGAAAATCATTCCATTGTCTATCATATCCTCTATTATCATGAATCTTCCTGTTTCCAGCCATTTTCTAAAACCCAAAAAGAATAGTGTGAGAGGAAAAACTCATTCTAGGGAAAACAACATAGTAAAGGGAGAGTATCCTCAATATCTAACATCTTAGGTTAAATTATATGACCGTTACCGTAGTTCTATGACTGTATCCTATATTTATACTTATCTTTAGGGACATCCCTAGACATACCTTAGAAATATCTCTAGGGATCTCACTAACGTTTTCGCATCCTAGTTTCCAAAGGTTGGCTAAATCTTTCCTCTGATACCAACTGTAGAGACCCAAAGATTGACGTACATGGACATTACATTACTTTAGCAGAATACTTAATACATAACAAAAATAGACACACAAGGACCGTAATAGTTTAGTGTCTTTGGAAACTTGGAACGTAATCTTCTAATCGTGGTGAAAGATCTTCAACATCTCCCATAAAGATCTTCCCCCTTTTTCGTACCTAAAACCTTTCTTTATATCCTGGGGGAAAGAAAACATAAAAAGGGTGAGCTCAAATGCTCAGTAAGGGTAAGCATGGATAAAATAAAACATACCATATACATTTGAACTTAAAAACATGAACATAATGTTTAAAAATCAAAAGCTTGAAAAATGACATAAAACATAGAAGTACGTAAGGCATAGATCATAAAGAAACATTAAGAATGATAAAATAGCATGGGAATAAAACATTTAATTGTGGTAACCATTAAGCACATGATATGATTTCCATAGTAGCCAAGGCATTGCTGCCAAGACCATATTAGTGGACAAAGTCCCTTTCTGAATCGAGTTCACTCCTCCTTCCAGTCCTGTATTACTGAACCAGTTTAAATTTTCATTACAACCATTTCTATCTCATGAGATATAAATCTTTACCCAATGAATTGGAGGGAGATATAGGTCCCACCCCTCTCATAATGAAATCATTCTTACTTGTGCCACAAAATAAGCATACATCATTCATAATAACCCAACAAATAAAATGTGTTTCATAAACATCATCCCATCATCACATAATCCATATAAAAGAAATGGATATTATTTCATAATAAGAAAAGTGAAACCATGTAAATCATAGAGACATTATACTTGAAACATACACATATGAAATAATGTCATCTTAGTTGAAAAATGGTTTTGATAAAACACATGAAATGAATTCTTGATGAAAATATCCTTTCATCTTCAAAATCATTTTCTTTTCACAAAATGTCATGAAATTTTAAAAGAAAATGATTTTGTTGAAAATATTCATGAAATATTTTGGAAGAAGCTTCATGAAAATAATGATTTATAAAACTGTAAAAATCTGTTCGTGCCATATAAGTTAAAAAAACATTCTTCTCGTACTTTTGTCGGAAAAGTCAAAAAGTACCTCCTATGGTAAACAAAAGAAAGATTCCTTCCATAAGAGGTGGTAAAAGTAAGAAATGGGTAAAAATGTCTTAAACATACATGGATGGAAAGTAAACATTTTATGAAATCATTTTGAGAGTATATGGACATGGATAATAAACATAACCCCCAGTAAATACTTACGAGTAAACAATCTCGGATAAGAATGAGATTGGAATAATTATCCCTTACCTTAGGACCGATATGCTTCGTACGTATCTGAACCTCCTATATAATGATTTAAATAATGTTATTAACTTATTATAGATTCATATTAATTGTTATGATATCATATATGGTTCACTTATGACTTTATATTACCCGTTATTTTGTAAATTCCATGTTAAAGAGCATCTTGGGTAAAATCGTTTCATTTGTCGTCCGTGTTTTGACTTATAATTATTCATATGATTACTTAGATCATGATTAATTACATCCAGAATGTAAAACATTATTTATATATAATATATATTCATAATATACATATATATAATATATCGATAAATGGAAAGACATACAACGTTCATGGAGACGGTAGGCCGTACGTACGCATGAACGTTGTTTTCGTTTACTCATTGAATTGAATAAATATAAATATATACATAAATAAAGTATCATTATTATGTCATATATTTCATTATTACTTATTATATATACTTTATAATCATTTATGAATGGTTAATCATTGAGAATGAATCTCATCGCGTCGTGGAGACGGTATTCCGTACGTACGCACGAGCGATGATATCGTTCCCATGACCGTGGAATTTTATTGGAGTGTATGTATACTATTACAGAATAAATATCAATTTACAATAATCATATATAGTTATTATTTATACCATTATACCCATCCAAGTAAGGTGGTGGTGGAAAATAGATTACACCACGGCGTGGAGACGGTATTCCGTACGTACGCACGCGCGGTGATTTTGTTTTCCGTAGGATGGATAGATGGTGAAGTAGGGTTGTTTCATACTTATAATAACATATCAGTATATGAGTGATACTTATTTTATTACTTCATAATGAAACAACCTAAGAAGAAGAAGTGGAAGAAGAAATAAAGGTGAAAGAATCGGTAACGGAAATTACCTCTTCTTTGAAGCACCTCTTTGAGACCTCCTCTTAGGGAACTGAAATTCGTCTTTGAAGATGACCAGGACCTCTAGGATGTTACTAGGGAAGTGTATAAGAGAATTGGTCAGGGTTTGGTAGATATTGAAGGCTCAATGTGGTGTGTGGAAGAGAGGTAGGATGTTCCCTTTTATAAGGGAGGAGAGAGGCACCTTTGGAATTCTTAAAAATATTAATTTATAATAAATCTAACCCCACTTAAAAACCTACAAAAATGACTCTTATTCGAAGCTTATATAATATAGGGTTGTAATATCATCAAGAAATCATATTTAGACAAGTTTGGATCTTATTTTAAACCTTATCATTTTGATTTATCCTTATTTAATCTATTTAAGTTTATTTGTGGTAATAAAATTCTAAATTTTAAATTATAACAAATAATTACTTATTTATTGTGAATTTTCTGTAATTGTTTACTTTATAACATTATAGACCATAAAAATTTAAATTTATAATTTTTAAATATTTTTGTGATTTTTAAACAATTTTATAATATGTTATTTTTATAAAATAACAATAGTGTCAATTTTGACACTATTCATTTATTTGAATTTAAATAAAATATATACAGAAGATATGTTCGAAATAAAAGCTTTAATAGATTCATAAAAGGTCATAAGTATCTATAAAATTAGTGTATCACATTAAATAGTTCATATAATATTTATTTTATTATTTTTAAAACCATTTATTTGGTTTATCTCTTAATAAAATAATTACTACAACATTGTTTTTAATTATTTAATATACTGATTTGTTGCATAAAAATTAAAAATAAAATCCTATGATTAATATAAATCTATTACCTTTCACAATAATAATTTTACTTGAATTTATCATCTTAAAATAATAGTATTTAAATTTTTATATTTATTAAATTATGAAGGCGACAACTTTGGCATCATTTAAAATAAAATAATATAAGTGTCATAATCACTTTTATAAGGATCAAAACGGTTATATATTAGGTAATTGGATGATTACTATGTATATATACACTACAAATAAGTTTTGGTCAGGTTTGTGGGCATTTAATGGGTATTATTATTTCAATAAAAACTATATTACTTATTTTCCACTTAATAAATAATTTCTGTATCATTAATGTGTCACCATTAATGACAATTATTTAATCCATAAAAATTATAAATAAATTATCATGATGTAGATAATTTTATTAGATTTCTGGAGACTATTCATGTTAGATGTTTTATGATATTTATCACTAAAGTAAAATTATTATACTTATAAGATTTAAGAGAGTGACATGTTGTCACATTCTTTGGTTTTAATAATAATTAAATTACTTTCATGGTCAAAAGTTCATAAAATGAATCTAATCCGACCCTTAGGTTATATGGGTCTACATTTAGCCATAAAATAGAATTTTTTCATGTGTTAGGGTAATTTTATAATATTATATTTACCCTTAATTACCCAATTTACCTTTAACTATGGTAAATAAAATTTACCGTAGTTACTATTCATAATTCCCAAAAATAAAAATTAGCTTATTAACATAATTTCGACCCACTGATTCCAAATATTGAATCCATTTTTCCAAATTCAGTACACAAAAGTTTCAGAAATTAAATTAAAATTAATCCCGTTGTCGAAAGAAAACAGGTTTTTCTTTAAAACATTGCAAAAGATTGAATTGATTTAACCTAAGGATTTAATGTAAAATCAATGATAATGAAATACATTATATTAAATGGTAAAAATATATTCAATTTATACTTTAAAACCATTCAATATTATAATTTAACCATATAAATTATTGCGATGAAAAAAGTTGTTTTTAATTAAAATATATCGTGTTTTTACTATTCATCAAAATATGAAAGTTACCAGAATAATATGAAAACTTTATCCAAAGTAAATTTTAATTTCTTGATTCCAAATAAGAATATTATTTTGTCAAATTGAACTTATAAACATGTCAAAAACTAGATTTAAAGTGGGTGCGCCATGAAAAGGTGGCAAAACTGCATTTTTTTAAAAATAGTTATTTTACCTGAAAAATTTATTTTGTTCTTATACCATGTTCTAGAAAATGTGTAAGAAGAATAATAATGTTATAAAATTCAAAATTTAGTTAATACTATTCATAACGGCTATTTCATAATAATATTATAAAAATATATCGTTGTTTAGTAAAACCCAGTATTGCGTACAACACACGCTATCGAGGAAGGTCGTGATTGCGTGTAATGCAAGACAGGTCAGGGTTGCGTGTTGGGCAAGAATCCTTCGTTGTTTCGTATAACATAATCCAACCATATTTCATTTATACATTGAATATATATATATATATATATACTCAATGTTGCGTAGAATAACTATTATCAAAATTGTGTGTAACACGATCCAAGAATAGTGTTGCATATACTGCAAGCTAATACAGTGTTGCTTATAGCGCAAGGTAATCTTAGTGTAGCATAAAACACAAGACATTAATGAAATTAAAATAATATTTTTCATAAAATCTCGGGGTGTTACAATATAGCCATGATTGGGACCATTATAATACTTTATGTACAGAAAATCCAAAACTTCCATTTTATTACTTTTAATAACTATAATATTATGTGACAAGGATAAAAATAATACACATTCATTTATAAGTATTAATTTTAAATAAAATAACTTTTTATATCATCCTAATTTATTTATATTATTTAGTAGTGAAATAATAACCTTACATTCTTATATAATCCCAAAATATAAATTAATTAATTAAAAGGAAAATAAAATAAAAGAATTTAAAATATTAAGAGTAATATAATTTTAATGAATAATTTTTTTAAATTATTTATATAAATATAAAATTTTATGGACGTCTGAAAGGTATATATTTAAACTAAATCATTGTCTTGATATCTTTAAGGTCAAATTAAATGAATGGGGTCAAAAATTGATATTAATGATATTTTATAATATATAATGTTTTATTAAATGATTGAAGATTAATAAAAATAACATATTCAAATGAATTATTGGAATTTGTTTAAAAATATAATCTATTGCACATTTATGGACCAATTTTCCTTTTATATTAAAACTATTGACCCCTAAAGAATAAAAACATTGTTACCACGGTAAATTTCAAAAAGGGGTAACACAGGTTAAGGGTGAAAAAATTACCTAAACGTGTCCAATTTTTATTTTATGATATTATTTTGACTCATAATTATCTTATATTTTAATATTATCAATCCAGATCTTTTTTATATGAATATTAATTTTAATTAATTTAATACTTTAAGAAATTCCAAGAGTACCCCTCTACTCTCTTATAAAAGGGAACCTTTTCTTCTCTTTTCATCACACTTCAAGAAACATTTGGTTGGGAAAATAATTTCCCATATACCTTAATAATATCTATACCCATTTTTTAGAGGACGTTTTAATAGAAAATCAACATAGGAATGATTTTGGTGTAAACCTTAAGAGGTTGTCTGAAGAAGAGGTATAATTTTTAATCAATCATTTTCTTTTTTATTTATTATTTTACCACCTTAAAATCCTGGTAAAAATTATGAAATAATAAAAATTTGATATTAAATATATTTAGATGTTATTATATTAATTTTATAAAATATATCTATCTCCAATTCCATTAAATGGGAAATAAATTGATCGTTCGGGAGTACAACGGACTACCGCCTCACGAACCGATGTAATTTGTTTTCAATCACATACTATTTATGATGTTTGAAATGATGGATTTAATATATATATATATATATTATATTAATTAAATATTTATCATTCTTTAAAGATAATGAATCATTTACTTTTTTACCTTTCAGTCCACTGAAAAATGATAACATTATTCATGCGTACATGTGGAATACCACCTCCAAGAAGTGATGTGATATGTTCTTCATCAAAACATCTCATGGATAATATATATAAGTATATTTAAATAAATAATATTATATTTATTATATTATTATGATTATTTAAATATAAAATAACACTTAACTTATTTCCATAATGATCGTTGAAAAATGAAAGCATTACTCATGCGTACGTTTGACTTACCGTCTCTCTGATTGTAATATAGTTCATTTTTCATGAATATATTTAATGATTGTGTTTAAAGTATAATTAATGCTTTAAAATTATAATTATATCATGATTATTATTCAGTATATGTTTAAAAATGACCACTTTGACCATATTCAACCTACCGAAATCATTTTGGACATATGAGCCGAATATCATCAAAATGTTCATTGTGAACTTAATTGATTAAGTGATTGATTATAAAATGGAAATAAAAGGAATAATAAACTTGAAAATGGTTTTTAATCAAGTATATAATTGACATAATTTTAATATGCAATAATATAAAGAATGCACATGATGAGTCAGACTCAAGGTAAAAGGCATTCTTTTAAAAATACTCCTTTAATGTTTCCTTTCTAACTCATTTTATTCCAATTCCATATTAATCTAAACATCAGAAGAAAATTATTATTTATGATTAAATAATTTATAAAGGTAATTATTTACCATATTTGACATTCTTTATGATTTTTTTAAAGTTAATATTTTTATGATTTTACATAAGGGACACTTTACTTTAAAACACCATTTTTAAATGATTAAAGATTTATTTTCTAAATCTTTTTCTTCCATGTACATATTATTAAAATTATTGTATTAATATATTTATGGGGAAATAAATTAATTATAAATGAAATTTTATTTCTCTTTGTAATTTCATTTAAATAGGTTCAAAATGAATTTTTTTATTTATTTTATATGGAACATTATTACTTTATATATAAAAGAAAAATGAAATGTTTTATTTAAATGTATACGAAATTAATGGATTTTCCCACTTCCAATACCATTATTTGATATTTTTATTTTTTTATAAGTTAACTTTTTTTCTTTAAAAAAAATCATACTTCCCTCTGTTATAGGTATTTACAAAAAAGGTTTTCAACAGAATGGATATTTTGTTATCCAGAAATGTATTTCTTATGGGTGTAAGGGATATATATAAATTTCCCATTTCTTAAACATATGAAAATTATCACTATATCTAACTTTTTCTATATATTTAATTTTATGGAATGATTATAAATTCTGTATATATGTCTCTCACATACATACCTACCTTATTAAACCTTCCTTTGATGGGGTAATACATTCCATAAAGTATTTTCTCAAATGAAACCCATTTCATTATATGGGTAATTTTTATGTTTATGAATTAGAATTGATATATAAGGACCTAGCCTTAAACATTACATAATCATGAGTTAAGACAAGAATTCACATTGAGGATATTTTCAAGTTTATAGTTTTATTGAATTAGGCCATATCTATTACATTAAATTTCAAAAATTAAAATTTTGACACTTCTACTCGGTATCCATTTTTTCATAAAATAAAAATTCTAAAAAAATTTCTAGGTCCATGTTTTAGAGAGAATGACTTTTCCTTGATCCCATCCTTGACCCTATTAGTCTTCAAGTCCTGTGAAAAACATTTCAAAACTTGGGTTGGGCATAAAAATCTCAGTAAGGGTTATAAAATAAGGGAAGGAAACATTAACCCATCAATAAATACAAATCAATGAAACCATACCTTTCAATCATAACATACCTCATGAAATCATAAGATTTATGAATAGCACATTGAAATCATAAATTATAAAGGTAAATTATGTCATCCATATCAATCTTACATTTTTTACAGCTATGTAGAGAGTTAAATTTGGAATACCCATCAAATTATATTCCCTAAATCTCATAAGAGAAACATTAATGTTTACCTCTGTCATGTTACCCAATGCATTAGAGAGCTATCTCGGGCTCACCCTCCCTAGGTTTATCATGGAACCACCCGTATATCTAAACAATTACCAATAACCATAAAATATTCCTAACACATAAAACAAGCATAAAGGAAAGATAAAATTTCCATATTTCAATAACAATATATCATTTCAAGATATTGACATAATCAATGCTTTATCAAACCATTTTGAAAACAATTTAAAACATTTATTAAAGAGATTTTTGAATCAAAGTGTCCCATACCCCTTTCAATATTTTAAAGGAATTAACATTTTAAAACATTAATTTCCATATAATTAAATCCTTACAACCATTTTTAAAACACGGAAATTAATGAGAAAGATTTAGAAGAATAAATCATTGAAACAATATTTTAGTTAAGGAGTTCTTAAACAAATAAGAGATGCTTAAATAAAAATAATTGAGGAATAACATTTAACAAAAACTTTTTAATATCATGAGAATAATGGTATTCATGATATAATATGACAAAGTAAAGTATATACACCATTTAAAAGTTAATTGGTGCATAACAATAATAAAGTCTCAATGGAGTGTAAATTGAGACGAAATCCCTTATAAAGACGGCATCTTTAAATTAAGGATAAATCAATTATATAATTTTATGTAAAAAATATAAATACACTAACTATGATTGGATATATAGTGTAAAACAATAAGAGGTCATTCAAAAATATTCATATCATGACATATTCAACAAGTATAAGTTTAATCCAAATAATTGAAATTGGGTTAAAAAGTTCCCTTATAGAAATTTGACAGCCTAACAACATCACATTAAAATTTAGAAAAATATTTGATGAGAGATAAAATGTTTTCTCATCACTTGGAAATAAAATTTACATCAATAAGGATATTGAATAACATATCCTGACATAATAAAGTGTAAATTAAAATAAAACATAAATGACGTCTTTTAAAAAGAGGAGGGTGAAAGGTTCCCTTACTGATTTGGAAACTTACGAAACACACACCACATGAAAGAAAGATCATACAATGAAGATGTAAATAACCATAAATAAAATTATATTACAAAAATAATACAATCTTGGGTAGTACATACACCAAACAAAAGGAAACAGTGGTAAATATACTATGAATCTCACGGGAATAAAAAGTGACATGAAAACTGCTTACCACGTCGTAATCAATCGAGTCGTATGAACAAAAGTTAATAACCACCAAAATAATCACAGAATACCATGAATATAAATAGAATAATTAAAATATATATCAAATTTAAGTACATAATACACCACATTCAATAAATAAGTGGTGAATAATGGAAATCTCACTAAATTAAAAGTGAGATAAGAAACGCCTTACCTGGTGTCTGACTTGACCCGTTCATTCTTTAATATCCAAAATAATAAGCTAAAGTTAATTTTTAATTGTTTAAAAAACTTTTTAAATTTTATTACTCCTTTTATATTACTTATTACCATGTTATAAACATTATGCAATCATTTAATTTAATAATGGTCATTTGGTCGATATTTGGTACTTGAGTCAAAAATGAACTTCTTATAATTACAAGTTGTTCATGTGGTCAAAAATAAATTATCTCAAGAATTATATTCATTATTTATATATCATATATATAATATATATCTAGTATATATATATATATATGTATGTTTAACAATACATAACATTTAGAGAAAAGAAATGAAATGCATTGTTCATGGAGACGGTAAGCCGTACGTACGCATGAATGCTACTTTTATTTCTATTTCATATTTTAATTGAATGAAAACTTAATGATACATAGTTATATTATAATTTCATTATAATATCATATATAATTTCATTAACTCCATCCTTTATACGTTCCATGTATGGCATGAATGAGTCATAACACTTTGAGGGGGCGGTAGTTCACACTTCCTCAAATGAAATTATCATATTTAGCCATTATAGAAATGATATAGGTATGATATAGATGAAAAATTCAGAATTATATATACAATATAAATAAAATATATGTCACATATAAATACAGTTCCATCTTAATGTACACCATAAGAGATGGTAGGATAATATTGAACAATCATCGTTTCGTGAGGCGTTAGTTTGTCGTCCACAGAAACAATGTGTTCTTTACCCATTAGATAGAGGTGTGTGTAAGTGTAGTTCAAATAATTCTCATAAAAACAACCTAGTATATTGATTATACCATTTTTTTTATAAAAAGAAATTAATTAAAAGAGTTTATGGGGTTGGAGAAGTAAAATAAAACAAAAGAACTTAAGAGAAGACGTTACATTTAAATTGGGTATCTCCATTTAGTTTGAACCAAAAGGTTTAATTTAATTGACTTATTCCTAGAGTAAGTATTATATAAGGAGGATAGGAATATATTGAGATTAATTGGGAAGAGGTTGGATGAGCCAAGTTGCTTGAAAAGTGTGTGGAATGGGTTTGAAGTGATGGTTTTTTATAAGGGGGAGGAGGGGATTTTTAGAAAAGTTTGAAAATATTATTTTATTATATAATTATTTTTGGTTTCTAAAGGTCCAAAAAAAATTAAAGTCAAATATAAGATTACTAATGTTTGAAATAAAATCATCCAATAAGAATTGGATATGTTTTGGATATTTTTTTAATCATTATAATCTTATTTATTTAAATCATTCATTAATGAGGTAATCACTACATCATTATTGTGTCATAATTATTTTTATTTATATGATATCTAAATTTTTTTTTAAAATATCATGATATATGAAATATTTTTAGTTTTCAAATGAATATTTATAGTAAAATATATAATTTATATAACCCCATGTAAAAATTTATCTACTAAAAGGTATATGTTTATGTCATTTTGTCTTTACTTTAAATTAATCAATATACTGTGTCATTTTCACTCCCAAGTGGCTCCATGGAGTCCCAAAATAGACCCAAGGATGCCCATGGTAGGAAAGGTACAAAAAAATAGGATTATGACACATGTTAGGGTAATTTAACATTATTATGATATTATTTTTTACCCTTATTTACCAGATTTACGCTTTAACCATGGTAAATAATTTTTTTATTGAAGTAAATATCCATAATGTCTAAAAACAAAAGTTACCTATTTATACAATTTGGAAATCATGATTCAAAATATGGAATCTATTTTTCCAAATTAATAAAAACGAAGTGGCATAAATAAATTTAAAATTAATTCTCGCTTTCAAAACAAAAAGCGTGTTTTTAAGAAATAATAACTATCAAATTATTGACACTTATTTATGTCCAATTTCAAAGTGAAATTACTTAAAAAGACCAAAATTATATTAAATGGTAAAAAGGTAATCTAATTACACTTTAAAACCGTTTAAAAAGATAATCTAACCATATAAAAAATTAGATAAAATGCAGTTATGAATTAAAATACCGTATTTTCCATTATTCATAAAAAAGGAGAACTTCATCATAAAAATACCAAAATTTTATCAAAAGTAAATTTTTATGTTCTTATTTCATAGAATAATATTATTTTATCAAATATAACACATAAAAGTGACCAAAACAAGATTTAAAGAGGGTTCTCCATCAAAAGGTGGGAAATCGACATTTTAATGAATATTAGAGTATTTATGCTTAAAATCGCATTCTTTCTTATTTTAATCCTCTAAAATTTATTGGATAAATGTAAAAACATTTAACAAACATTTATATTATTATTGTATTTAGTTCTTTACATTCCTGCCAATACAATGACTAGGCGTTAACTACCATTTAAAATAATATTATATTATTATTTTTCAGTATGACTCAACATTGTGAGCAACATAAGATTTCAAAGAAACCCATTGTAGTGTATCGGGTATGACATCGAACATAACAACCCATTTAAAGTAAAATTAATATTTAATTCACAAATTTTAAAAAATATGAAAATGTAATATTCTTTATTTACTCGGGATGTTACATGATATCTTTTTGTGGAACACATAATAATGTGTGTATTAATATGATTTCTATAGATAGTGATCTGATGCATTGGGTAAATCTTTTTGTCTCATGAAATATTATTTATGGGATTAAAGAGTAAACCTATTCCATTTTGTGATTTTCCACCATGTGATATTTTCCAGATAGGTAGACCTGAATCATGTTTATGTAGTGTTATATATATCTACGACATTTCTTATGATGCTATGATGTTATTATACCATGTTTATTATGTTATTATTCTATGTTATTACTAAATATCTCATGTTTAAAGGAAATTATATCCTAATTTGTAAGGGTGAAATGTATAATTTTTTAAAAATGTTTTCTTAAGTTTTTCATAATTGTAAAGAAACTTTTTTTACATTTATTTTTCTTTAAACATTTATTATGAAATGGTTTATGAAAATATTTTAGAAGAAATTTTGATTTATTCGGTACTAAAATGTTTATTTTTAGTTTAAAGTTTAATTTTTAAAAATAAAAATCTTTTGTAAGTAATCATAAACTATATATGTCCCTTACTAAGATATTTTACCTTATCCAACATTTTAAATATTTTTAAATTATTTTGAGGATGAGTATGGACAATGATGAGGTCAAGGTGAAAACTAATAAGATGTGTCCTGAAAAGATAATTTTTTACATCTTAAAATATTTTCTTTATGGAAAAATGGATACTATGAGGAAGTATCCAATTTTTGATTTAATATTTTTTTATGAAATGATGATGAAAAAATTCTCTAGAACTCTAAAGATAAATGATATTTGGGAATTCAAGAAAGTGAATTATTGACTAAAGACAAAAAGATATTTGTTTTCTAAATTAATGTTCTTACGAAAACCATCAAAACTTTTAATTCTCTCATACTGGAATCATATATTAGGTTCATTATCCTCTGGTCACCATAATTTAGCCTAATCTCTTCATTTCCAAGGAGACTTTCAAGATAATGTTCAAGGCCCCAAAATGAGTATTACATAATCCTTAAATTTTTTTCTTATTAATTAACACAATAACCTATCCTAACCATAGATATGCAGTGAACTTAATTTCATTATTATACTAAGTTTTATTATATTAATTTAAAAATAATTATTTATTCCTTTACATACACTTAGGGAAAAAAAGAATTTCGATCGTACATTATGTAGACTACCACCTCCAAGAATTAATATTTTTCATTTTACATCTTGATTTTAATTTTTTATATAAATAACATAAAATATAATTAAAAACTTTAAAAAATATAAATAATATCATTATTATTCTATTATAATTATATTATGTCAAAATTAAGAAATTTCTTAACCATACTTACCTACCAAATTATGGGATGTCCATGTTTGGGTCAGTCTAACCACATTTTTGAACAATTATATAAAACTATTTCATGGATGAATACTGGAACTTAAATACCAAAATTATTATAAATTATTAGGAAAAAATGAATGTTTTATTATTCTATAAATACTATATTATGAATTTAAATTAGTATTAAAATACCATCTTTGATCACTAAAATTACCAAAATAAGTTGACATAGATTCTATTTTCACGTAACATAAAAAAACTATTAGAATGATATAAGAGATTCACAAATAATTATAAGTTATATATTAATGTAACTAATTTTGTATAGAAATGATGAACTTTTTATTAATTAATGGGTAGCAAAATTTATATTATAGAATCTTTTGGGAAACAATTAAAGTTACTAACACCAGATGATAAAAATAAGCGATAACTAACTAATATATTCATTAAAAATGATCATAAATTAAGTATATAAAAGTTAATGTACATGAATAAGAGTCTAAGATATATTATTAAGATAGTTATGTTTTTTATAGTATGTTAGAGTGAATTCTACAAATCAAGAATAAAGTTAAGTGGTTTTCCTGACTGAAATATTTTCTTTATGACACAATCACTCTTCTATGACTAATAATTCAATAATTAATTTACACTACCTTATAATGATGTTATGATATATTTATACCTTAATTATTGGGAAATAATGATCACATAAATGTTTTCTTCCTTGATAAATATCTTCTTTAAAAAAATGTAATTTCAATAAAAACTAATCCCACATATTTTAAATCACATTTTCTTCCATATCCTTTTTTTTAATTCCCTCTAATGTTCTCCAAATGTGATTGGAAACTAAAATTGGTTTTATATAAAATAATAATTATATTGAACTTTATTCAGTTTAAAATAAAGGATTAATTATCCCCTTAACGATGTAGTTTTCTAAAATGATGTTTTAAAATGTTTAAAAGACTTTTCCTTTGAATGATAATATATTATTCCCTTCTGAGTCACATAATTTTTGATATATGTTTTATTTATTTTCATGGTATCATTATTTGAAATATATTTTTATGTAATGTTTTAATATTTTTTCTCTTTACCTATAAAAAATTATTTTTGAATAGTGACTCAGGTAACACCCTAAGATTCTAAATGAATGTTATGTTTGATAGTGTTTATGAAATGAAAAACCAACCCGAAACAAACCATGAAATATTATAATTTAAATATTACCATTATATCCCAGCTGTAAAATTATACGGTATAAATAGGGTTAATTGCCTTATGGAATATATGTATACTTTTTCAACTAAATAAAAATTTATTGATTTATTCTTGGGAAATAATCATTCATTTTTTTAGTAAATCAATTTTATGTTTCAAAAATATATTCCCTTCAAAAATGGTTTTCATTGCTTTTTGTTAGTGGACAATATTATTAATTTATTCTAATTTTGGAAATGTTATTTTATAGAAAGATTTTTTTAAATCAATATTTCAAAATTATATTAGTGTGATATTTTTGTATTTTTTTGAAAAGATTCATTTTTTAGTGAATAATAAAAAATACTAATTTTTATAGAAAATTGTATTTTTTTCAAGAGTTTATAATTATCCATTTAAAAAATGAATTAAAAGTAAAATTAGTTCTCTTATATTATTAATAATAAAATTATGTTCATTGGAATTAAGTTTATAGTGTAATTTGGAATACAAAACTTTGTATACTTAAAAAGGAAGTTTTCTAAAAAATTGTTTTTCTTTGTGTTTTTAATTTTAATCATAAATTAATTACTTCCATGTATAGAAATTGAATATATAAAAACAGATTCCATATTTTTAATCATAAGGTCCAAATTTGGTAAATAGGTATTTTTTTTATTTTTGGTCACTATGAATAGTAACCATAGTAAATAATTTTAACCACGGTAAAGGAAAATCAGGTAATTAAAGGTAACAAAATATGGGAAGGTCTAAAAAATGTCCCTAACACTTTTATTTATCTTAATGGATGATTTAATTTCTTCTGTTTCAATCAATGTTTATAAAATTCAAAGATTTGTGTTATATTACTTTTATTTTGACCTTTATATTATTTTATGTAATGAAAAGCCAAAAATTCCATTCTCTTTGTTTTATTATCTATAATTTTTTTAAATATGGTTAAAAAAGGAAATGTTCAGTTATAAAAGTTTTATTTTAAATATAAATTATTTTTTATCATTTTAATTTAATTCTAATTTTTAGTGATGAAATAACTATCTTAAATGATTACGCAACACGAACAAAATATTTATTGAGTTAATAGAAAAATAAAATAAATGATTTGAAAAATATTAAAAGTAATAAAATTTGAATAAATTATTGTGTTATATGATTTTTTAGATAGAAATAACATATTATAGAGGTTTTAATGGAATATATTATAATTAAATTTTTGTCATCTTGTTTTCAAATTTATATTAAACGAATTGTTCAAAAAATGGCAGTCATGTTATTTTATAATAAATAATATTTTATTAGATTATTTAAAACAAATATACATCCTATATTCAGAAATACTGTTTGTATATGTTTACAAATATGTAATATTTTCCATTTATGGTACAATTTTTATTTTATAGTAACTATATTGACTCCAAAAGTGTAAAAACATTGTTATCACAATAATTTTCAAAAAGGGTAAACACGAGTTAAAATAACTAGATAAGGGTAAAAAACTAATATAAACTTGTCCAAATACTATTTTATGATATTATTTAGAGCTATACACATCTTATATTTAAATTATATCACCTTGTATCCTATTTTATATGAAAAATAATCTATATTAATTTAATATTTTAACAAATTCCAAGAGTGCCATTCACATCACTCATAAAAGTAAACCTCATATTACTTTTATTTGAAATTAATAAGTATTTAATATTATAGAATTCATATGAATATGCCTTAATAAAATCACTACCATATTCTAGAGGTCATATTTTGGGAAAAATACCAACCTTATAGGGTCTAGGGTGTAAAGCAAAGGAAGTTGTTTGAAGAAAAGGTATAGTCTTTAACAAAATGTTTTAGTTTCATTTCTTCTTATACCTCTTTAAAACATTATTTAAACATGATGAAATTATAACACCTATATCTTCAATACAACAGTATTTTATTACTTTAATTTCATCACTTACATCGATCACATCTTTCTTGAAATGAGAAATGAAATCATCGTTCGTGTGTACAATGAACTACTATCTCATAAACCGATGTAATCTGTTTTCCATCATCCCTGTCACATATGGTCATAATGATATATTTAATTAATATAAGTTTTAATTATTTTATTATAATGATTATATAATGATGAATTATTATTTAACTTTCTTTTTTCCATCTATCTAAATTAGAATCAATGTTCGTGCCTATTAACCGCTTACCGTCTCCATGAACGGTGTAATTCAATTTTTTCTACCTTTTATGGATGAATATAAATATATATATTTATATGATGGATATATATGGTATTAATGTAATAGTTAAAATTATTTACATTATGGAACTATGATAAATGTATAAATATTGAGGCTTCTACACAAAAACATGCATGAAACATGAGGTAGTTTTCACTAGAAATAGTGTTTTTTAAATGAATTATTACTAAATGGGTGGGAATATGTTATGATAAAATCATATATGGTAGTATATATTTGAGTATGGTTCTGGAATAAAATTATAATAAATCAATAATTATTATATAGTAGTTTGTATTATGTACGAAGAAAGAAGATACTTAATGTAAGAGATCTCTCTGAACCACCCTTTTTCTCCGGGTTATGACCATTTTCTCTCTAATTCACTTTATCAATTTCTTTAATGTTATAGAATTGTTATTATCCTATATATATTCCTATAAAAAATATACCTAGCTTATTATCTCTTCCTCTGATAGGGAAATGCATTCCTTATGTTTATTTCTAAAATTCCTTCTTTAAGAAATCTATTTTGATTATGATATGGGGAAAGATCATGAAACCCAATTGTTTCCATAATAAATTATTATGTTTTTGAATTATTAATGATTTAATTTTATATAAAACATAATCATTAACATGTTACGATGGGTTCACCCATATAACACTCCAATTAATTGGGTAAATATTTTTTCTCATTAGACATTATGCATCAGATTTGGGAGTAAACATAATCCATGATGAGACTCTGTCCACCATGTGATATTGTCTTAGAAGTTAGCCTTGACTAATGATTATGTAATTTAATGTGTCACTTAAACATTTCCTATGTTTCCATAATCTTATGATACCATGTTACTTATGTTATGATCTCATGTGATTGCTCATGATCCTTCCCTTTTATGATATCAAGTTATACCTTTGACTAACAAATTATGATTCCTTGTCATGTTTATTACATTATTAAGATTTTTAGCTCACCCATTTTATCTATGTATTTCCCAGGTTATCCCATTTAGTTTTGTGAGTTCAATGGTATTTTGGAACTCATTGTGGATATTAAAATAATGTTATTTTATTTTCAGGTTGATATTTTATATACCATGTCTTCCAAAGACACTAGGCATTCAGATTATTGTTTTTTATTTAATTAATATTTATATTAAAATTCATGTAGTAATATTTTTAAAAAGGTTTGGGTTTTTTAACTCAAAAATCAAATCCATCTAATATTACTTTAAGAAATTCTTTCTTACAAAAATAGTTTGAATTCTTTTTTGACCATTTTCAAAGGATTCATCTCTAACAAAGAAATGGTTCATAAGTCACATTATATATGATCTTTTAAAATACAAATTTTAGGTGATCATATTTTTAGTATCAAATTATTATCTTTTTTATGTGATACCATTTGGAACGGTTATTCAACCCACTTTATTCAAATGGTTTATTTGTGATAAGATGACTGATTTGATTTTATGTGGCACTCATATGTATGGATGATGATGGGCGGGGTCCTATATCACCCTATAATGAAATGATTAAGGTTTTATTTCTCATGATATGATTATAGGAATCATGTGTATAATGATCACTCTATATGGGAGTCAGGTAGGTATATATACTATGTCAAATCGATAGAGATGGAAGTAATGACTAGAGGGGGGGTGAATAGTCATTTGAAGATTTTATTAAAAATCAATCAAAGTATATAAAATAATGATTTTTAGTGATTGTTGTGTTCTAGAGATGAAGTGGATAGAAATAAAATGATAGAACAAAAATATTTATAGTGATTTAGATCACAAATATCTTAGTCTACTCCTCAACCTCCTCTTCTCCATTAGAAGATTGGTACCCAATAAGAACATCACTTTTAAAGGTGTGTGATTCTATTACAAACACTGCCTTTTACAAGTATCCATAGGCATAACCCTATATTTTTATAGGAGCCTAAACCTAGTATGTGACCTAAATTTTGACCGGTAGTCGCAACTTAGTATTCTTTTTTGTTGGTGGAATAACCAGATAATGAAAAAAATTATTTTGATTTGGAAAATCATAAAAGATAATTGTTGAAATACAAACAGAAGAAATAAAAAATAACATGAAGAAAAAAACACATAGAAACCAACAGATGATCAAAACATGTCTAAGACGATGAATCTTGGTGATCGATGATCACTTTAATGGAAGAAGGTTGAAGGATGATGTTCTTCAATGATCACATCCATGGAAAAAATCCATAGTAGTTTCTTGAATTAGCGAGAGCAGTAATAATTGTGTCACAGTTGTATCATAAAGAATCTGGAAAATGACCTATACTTGAATTGTGTTTATCCTTTGAATATATCTCGAAAAAATTAATATCACATCATTAAAGCGAAGTTTTTCTAGGATAATATAAAAAACTAATAGCTACATGCCAATTGTTATCACATAAAAATAAAATAATATTACTGTTACCTTCCATTGTAAAAGACACGATGAATAATAAAGAACAATCACTGTAACACCCAAGACTTTTATGTTATATAAATCATCAAAGGAATCTTTTTCTACACAACACTTGCTTGGCTTGCTTTACACGCAATCGCGACCTTCCTCGATAGCTTGCGTCGTACGCAATACCGAGTTTCACTAAACAACAATATACTATTAAAACTAGCCGTTATGAATAGTAATAACCACTTTTTGGAATTTTATAAATTTTATTTTTCAAAATGGACTTCATTTTTGGACTCAGAATATCGAAATTAGCCTAGGGTGAAATTTTGGTATTTTTCTGAAAACTTTCAATTTTTGATGAATAGTGAAATCACTAAGTGGTAGGTTAAAAACTGAATTTTGCATAAAACTTAATTTTACCGCTTCTGTGATTGGAATTTCGAAAATCCGAGAGACACGGTTAATATCAAGGACTAAAATGTGGTTCAATGAGATGAAAATAATTTTTTGGTGAATAGTAAATTTTTACTTTTTTTACCGCGGTTAATAGTAAATAGGGTAACTAAGGGTAAATATGATATTAATATTACCCTAACACATGTCCTAATTCTATTGGACAAGTGTAATTCGACCAAAAACAAACTTAGGAATAAAAGATGACCATTTAGGCCCACTTGGATTAGATTAGGACATTTATTATTAATTTATTTAAAGAAGGGTTAAAATAGTTAAAATCAAAGTTTAATAAGTAAATCATTTTTAATATGGGGTTATAAATAAGATAAATTCAATTGTAAATATTCATTATAAAGCTAAAAATATTTCCTACATGATGATATTTTATTTGTAATTTTTAGACATCAAATAATGTAATTTATTTATGACACAAAGATGATGCCGTAATTATCTTATTAATGAAATATTGACATAATTGATGTTATAAACACCAAAATAAATGTAATTTGAGACTTTTTATGAATTCAACTAATTTTATAGGTTACTATGATATATTAATGTTGATTTAATCAACTTGGTTCGAACATATAATTCTTTTATGACTTTCACAAAAATCATATATCAAATAGTGTCAAAATTGACACAAAATAGTTTTTAAATCAAATATTATATTATTAATTGTTATTTTATTCCTAAAAATCTAAGGATCGGACAAATGACTTAGATAAGGATATATATTTTAATAATAAACAATTTGGGGTTCTTTTGGCATGTTATAGTAAGTGTATTAACCATATAGTGAAAGAAAACAAAAAGACATGGTAAAAGTTAAATTATTTAACTTAGAGTTAAATCTAATTGATAAGGTTAAAATAATACCCTAAACTTGTCTAAATCCTATTGGTTGATAGGATTTCGACCCTTCCCCACTTTATCTTCGAAATAAGACCCTTTGGAACCATTATAAACCGATTTTGACTTTAATATAAAATAATATTTTGAGATATTCCTAAGGTGCCCCTCTCCTCCCTTATAAAAGGGCACCTCCTCCCCCTCCTCCTCACACCAAATTGAGCACTCAAGCTCGGCCAACCCCTGCCATTTTCCCCTCTCCACTTCCCTAGAATAATCCTAGAGGTCCTGGTCTTCTCCAAAGACCAATCTTAGTTCCTTAAGTGGAGGATTCAAAGAGGCGTTCCAAAGAAGAGGTAATATCCATTACCGATCTTTTCAATTTCTTTCTTCTTCAACTTCTTCTTCTTTAGTTGTTTCATGATAAAGTAATAACATCAGTATTACTTACATACTGATATGTTATTATAAATATGAAACAACCTATTTCACCTTCTATCCATCCTACGGAAAAATGAAATCACCACGCGTGCGTACGTACGGAATACCGTCTCCACGCCGTGGTGTAATCTATTTTCCACCATCACCTTACAAGGATGGTTATAATGGTGTAATGAGTAACTAAATATGATTATTATGAAGTAATATTGATACTGAAATAATATATATATACTCCAATACAATTCCACGATCATAGGAATGATATCATCACTCGTGCGTACGTACGGAATACCGTCTCCACGATGTGATGCGACTCGTTCTACATGATCTTCATTTCATAATGATTATATAAATGAATTGAATGAATGAATATGGTATATAATACACTAATACCATTCTGGAAATGAATTATCTATAACCTAAAGATAAGAATAAGAATTTATTCGACAAAACACGCATAAGAATAAAAAGTTATAAAGACCCAAGTAACAAGTAACAATGAAATATTACTAACAAGAAGCTAATAATATGACCATATATGATATCATATAAATATGTATGATTCTGGAATAAGTCAATAACATTATTTAAACCATTATACAGGAGCTTCGGACACGTACAAAGCTAATCGGACCTAAGGTAAGGGAAAATATCACAATCTCATTTTTATCCGAGATTGTTTATTCGTAAGTATTTACTAGGGTGTATTTTATCATCCACATCCATGTTTCACCAATATGTAATATTATTTCAATCCACCTACAATTGTTTAAATCCAATTTTACCCTTCGGTGAGTTTTTAGTAAAAGATATGAAAGGAATCTTTTGTCGTTTTTCATACGAGGTACTTTTTGACTTTTCCGACAAAAGTACGAAGAATGTTTTTTTTAACTTATACGGCATGAATGGATTTTTAAAACATTATTTCCAAGAAGCTTCCTTTAAAAGTTTTCAAGTTTATTTTTAATCAACTTCTTTTAGTTTAAAGTTGTATGACATGTTAAGAAAGGAAAAATGTTTTTGAAGTAGAAAGGATATTTTCCTCAAGAATAAAGTTCAAGTGTTTTATCAAAATTATTTTCCATCTAAGATAATAAAGGGTTCTGTTTTTATCCCTATTATTACATTGATTTGATCATGTTGTGATGGAATTATTTTTATGAATTCCATTATCTTATATTAATTGATTTATGATGTCATGATGTTTCAAGAATCCCATTTTTGTTACATGTGTTATGCGATGATGTATGTTTTATGATTATGTGGCACACATAAGAAAGGATTCATTATAAGATGGGTGGGACCTATATCTCCCTCCAATGCATTGGGTAAAGATTTTATATCTCATGATATAGACATGGCTGGAACGGAAGATTATTTCGGTTCAGTGATACAGGACTGAAACGAGGAGTGAACTCGGTTTAGAAAGGGACTTTGTCCACTAAGATAGTCTTGGCGATGAGTCATGACTAACAAGAAATGATTTTCCATGATTATGTGTGCATGCCACAAAGTTTCAAGTTTTATGTTATGATTATGGGGATCTCATTTTCACTCCTATGATTTGTTCCATGTTAAGATATTATGATCTCTTTTGCAGGTTATGATTTTCAAAAAGATATGATATGATTTTTATTTCCTTTATTTGCCTTGCTGAGCATTTGAGCTCACCCTTTTATGTTTTCATTTCCCCAGGTCAGGAAGATGGATATTAAGTAGAATATGCTAAAAGGGACCCTAGATATGATGAATTAAATGGGAGACACTGTAGAAGATTTATGAACCAGTTGTTTATGTTTCCCAGTTTCTAAAGGCACTATACCTATACGGTCCTTTGTAGTTTTATCATATGTTGTAATAAGTGTGCTTCAATTTTTTAAGTATTAAAAATGTATGTAAAGTATGGGTCGTTATAGTTGGTATCAGAGGAAAGGTATAGTCAACCTTTGGAAACTAGGATGTGAAAGCCTTAGTAAGAACCCTAAGGATAAGTCTAAGCATAGTACACAATCTTAGTGTTTTAGAAATGGCCTTGAATAACCTAGGATAAGACCATAAGCATGAAAATTTTATTCTTGAATTATGTGGTTTCCTATTATAATTAGTGTTGCTCACACTATTCTTCTTGGTTTTAGTCAATGGCTGGAACCCGAAGGAACCGTGTTAATGCGGAATGCGATGGGCAATGCAATGATTGTCCCCCTGAGCAACCAAACAATATGGGAGCTGGAATGCAAAATCTTGTAGCCATGCTCACACAACTTTCTCAAGCTATGAATCATGCAGGATTTCCAAACGAGCAAAGGAGGGAGAAACATTCTGTTGAATCCTTCATGAGGCAGCATCCACCTTCTTTCAGCGGGTCTACTGATCCATTAGTTGCTGAACAATGGATTAGTACTACTGAAAAGATATTTTCAGTTCTTCAATGTTCTGAACATGATAAAGTCATCCTAGCAGTGTATCGTTTGGAAGGAGATGCTGATCAATGGTGGAATCTTGTTAAGAATACGAGGCAAAGGGATGAAATTGAGTCTATGGAATGGGACGAGTTCAAGAACTTATTTTTCAATAAGTACTTCCCTCGTATTCTCCGAACAAAGATGGAGAAAGAGTTTCTTGAACTGAAGCAAAGGGATGATGAATCTGTTGGTACCTATGAAGAAAATTTTACAAGACTGGCAAGATACGCTTCTGGTATTATTATCCAACCTGAGAGTAAGATCGATCGATTCTTTAGTGGCTTAAAACCAAGTCTGCGAAGGGTGTTATCCATAAGAGACTTCAATAGCTACGAGGAAATCATTCGATGTGCTCTCAAAGTCGAGATGGAGATTGGAGTAACCCATCATTCACATGGGTTTGATAAGAAGAGGAAGATGGAATTCAAAGAAAAATCTAAAGAGCACACAGAAAAGAAGATGAGATTTTCCTTATGCTCAAAGTGTGGAAAGAAACATGGAGGGAGTTGTCTTAAAGGGACAAGTAAATGTTTTAAATGTGGAAAGGAAGGTCATCGGGCATTTGAATGCCGTGATAATGGGAAGAAGATGTCTAATGACGCAAACAAAGGAAGGGATACACAGAATGAACCTACAACACTTCAATGTTTCAAGTGCAAGGAGATGGGGGCATTATGCCAATCAATTCCCAAATCCAAGGGTTGATGATGATGGTCGACGTCAACAAAATCTTAAGGCTAAAGACAAAGGAAAGTCACATGCAATTTCTATCAGTGATGTGGAGTACGATAACGAAGTGGTGAAAGGTACACTTACCATCCACTCTAAAGTAGCAAATGTTTTATTTGATTCTGGATCCACCCACTCTTTTATTTCTGAAGAATTTTCTAAGGGTATCACCGTATTACCTCAACAATTAGATGTTGAGTTAGCTGTGACAACACCTAATGGCACATCAATCGCATCAAAAGTTTATAATTCTTCTCCGATCGAAGTTTGTGGGAAAGTGCTTCCTGCAAATCTTGTGATCCTTCCTTTAGTGGAATTTGATGTGATTCTTGGCATGGATTGGCTTTCTCTACATGGAGCTCATATCAATTGCCAAAGAAGGGAAGTCACATTTCATATTCCAGATCAATCTACGATCGTCTATCAATGCAAGGATGAACATAACCTTCCAGTGGAAATTTCTTCCATCTTATGGGTATTGGTTCCACTAAATGAAGGTTATTTATCTCAAATGGTTGGTGAGAAACTCACGATTAAGAATATGTCCATTGTACGGGAGTTTGATGATGTCTTTCCGGAGGAATTGCCGGGTCTTCCACCAAATCGTGAAGTTGAGTTTTCAATAGAACTCGTACCGGGTGCTTTGCCTATTTCAAAGACACCTTATAGAATGGCCCCAATTGAGTTGCAGGAATTGAAGAAGCAACTACAAGAGAATCTTGATAAGGTATTCATACGCCCTAGTGCGTCACCTTGGGGAGCACCTGTTCTATTTGTTAAGAAGAAAGATGGATCAATGAGACTCTGCATTGATTATCGAGAACTTAACAAGATCACTATCAAGAACAAATATCCTCTCCCATGCATTGATGACTTATTTGACCAACTACGCGGAGCTCAATACTTTTCCAAGATTGATCTTCGTTCAGGGTATCATCAATTAAGGGTCAAAAGGGAGGATATACCAAAGACAGATTTCCGTACAAGGTATGGACACTATGAATTTATAGTGATGCCATTTGGTCTTACTAATGCCCCTGCTATCTTCATGGATCTAATGAATAGAGTCTTTAGAGACTATCTTGATCAATTTGTGGTAGTCTTTATAGACGATATTCTTGTCTATTCAAAGAGAAAGGAAGAACATGAAGATCACTTGAGAATTATATTGAAGACCCTGAGAAAGGAGAAGATTTATGCCAAATTTACCAAGTGTGAATTTTGGCTTCAAAAAGTTGCATTTTTGGGTCATATAATCTCAAAAGAGGGGATATCTGTGGATCCAGCAAAAACAGAGGTTATCGAAAGATGGTCGAGACCAACCACAGTAACTGAGATCCGAAGTTTTCTTGGTTTGGCTGGATATTATCGACGTTTTGTAAAAGATTTTTCACGATTATCTAATCCACTCACCAAGTTGACTCGGAAAGGAGTTAAGTTTGTCTGGACAGAGGAATGTGACGAGAATTTCAAGGATTTGAAAAGAAGGTTATCCAGTGCACCTGTGCTCACACTGCCTTGTAGTGGAGAAAGGTTTGTGATCTACAGTGATGCATCCAAGAAGGGATTGGGATGTGTTCTTATTCAAAATGATATGGTGATAGCTTTTGCCTCACGACAGTTGAAAATCCATGAACAAAATTACCCAACACATGATTTGGAGTTGGCTGCGGTAATCTTTGCATTAAAGATTTGGAGGCATTACCTTTATGGTGAAAGGTGTGATATTTATACTGATCATAAAAGTTTAAAGTATATTTTCACACAAAAGGAGTTGAATATGCGTCAAAGAAGATGGTTGGAGCTGATTAAGGATTATGACTGCTCAATCCATTACCACCCTGGGAAAGCAAACAAGGTGGCAGATGCATTAAGTCGACAAGACCATGCTAGTTTATCCATGATGAGGATCACAAAAGATCCAATATTTATGGATTTACAAAGGATGGATCTTGGAATTATAATGGAAGGGGAAAAATCTTATCTTTCTCAAATGAATGTTCAACCATCTATACATGTGAAGATTAAAGAGGCACAGAAAGAAGATGTCGAGTTACAAAAGAAAGTGAGAAATGTTCCTGAATTCAACCTTGATTGTGATGGGATAATAAAGTTCAGGAATCGGGTTTGTGTTCCTCCCATCCCCGAATTAAAGAAAGAGCTGCTGGATGAGGCTCATAGTTCTATTCATCCTGGAAGCATGAAGATGTATAGGGACCTGAAAGAGTACTTCTGGTGGGATGGCATGAAAAGAGATGTTGCTGAATATGTCTCTCGATGCTTGGTTTGTCAACAAGTTAAAGCTGAGAGACAGAAGTCTAAGGGGATGTTACAACCATTACCCATACCCGAATGGAAATGGGAAAACATCACTATGGACTTTGTCACAGGACTTCCTAAAACATCCAAAGGCAATAATGCTATCTGGGTCATAGTTGATCGTCTCACAAAGTCTGCACACTTCATTCCTATTAGAGAGGATTTCTCTCTAGATCAGCTTGCCAGGATATATGTAATGGAAGTGGTAAGATTGCATGGAGTACCACTTTCTATTATATCTGATCGAGATCCGAGATTTACCTCGAAGTTCTGGCGAAGTCTTCAGCATACTCTGGATACAGAGTTGAGTTTCAGCACTGCTTATCATCCCCAGACAGACGGTCAGTCTGAGAGAACAATTCAAACCCTAGAAGATATGTTGAGAGCTTGCTCTATGGATTTCAAAGGAGGTTGGGATCAACACCTACCTTTGCTGGAATTTTCTTATAATAATAGCTTTCACTCCAGTATTCAGATGGCTCCTTATGAAGCTCTCTATGGAAAGAAATGCAGGACTCCAACTTGCTGGGATGAAGTTGGGGAAAGAAAGCTATTAGGACCTGATCTCGTTGATGAAATGGCAGAAAAGGTCAGATCTATTCAACAACACATAAGAGCAGCTCAGAGTCGACAGAAAAGTTATGCCGACAACCGAAGAAAAGACCTAGAGTTTGAAGTGGGCGATAAAGTGTTCTTACGAATATCTCCATGGAAGAGGGTTATGAGATTTGGAAAGAAGGGGAAGTTGAGCCCTAGATATATCGGTCCTTTCGAAATACTGGATCATGTTGGGAAGGTACCTTACCGATTGGCGCTTCCACCGAATCTCTCTCAAGTTCACGATGTGTTCCATGTATCTCTCCTGAGAAAGTACATACCAGATCCTTCACATGTACTCAGCTCAGAATTTGTACCGCTGGAGCAAGATCTTTCTTATGAAGAACAACCGATAGAGATTCTGGATCGTAGCGAAAAAGTCCTACGAAACAAGACCACTCGCTTAGTGAAGGTTTTATGGAGAAACCACCAACTTGAAGAAGCTACATGGGAGCTTGAGGATATGATGAGGGAGAAGTATCCTCATCTGTTTGTTGCAAAGTGACGAATTTCGAGGGCGAAATTCTTTTTAAGGGGGGTAGAATGTAACACCCGAGACTTTTATGTTATATAAATCATCAAAGGAATATTTTTCTACACAAAACTTGCTTGGCTTGCTTTACACGCAATCGCGACCTTCCTCGATAGCTTGCGTCGTACGCAATACCGAGTTTCACTAAACAACAATATACTATTAAAACTAGCCGTTATGAATAGTAATAACCACTTTTTGGAATTTTATAAATTTTATTTTTAAAAATGGACATCATTTTTGGACTCAGAATATCGAAATTAGCCTAGGGTGAAATTTTGGTATTTTTCTGAAAACTTTCAATTTTTGATGAATAGTGAAACCACTAAGTGGTAGGTTAAAAACTGAATTTTGCATAAAACTTAATTTTACCGCTTCTGTGATTGGAATTTCGAAAATCCGAGAGACACGGTTAATATCAAGGACTAAAATGTGGTTCAATGAGATAAATTTTTTTTTTGGTGAATAGTAACTTTTTACTTTTTTTACCGCGGTTAATAGTAAATAGGGTAACTAAGGGTAAATATGATATTAATATTACCCTAACACATGTCCTAATTCTATTGGACAAGTGTAATTCGACCAAAAACAAACTTAGGAATAACATATGACCATTTAGGCCCACTTGGATTAGATTAGGACATTTATTATTAATTTATTTAAAGAAGGGTTAAAATAGTTAAAATCAAAGTTTAATAAGTAAATCATTTTTAATATGGGGTTATACATAAGATAAATTCAATTGTAAATATTCATTAGAAAGATAAAAAGATTTCCTACATGATGATATTTTATTTGTAATTTTTAGACATCAAATAATGTAATTTATTTATGACACAAAGATGATGCAGTAATTATCTTATTAATGAAATATTGACATAATTGATGTTATAAACACCAAAATAAATGTAATTTGAGACTTTTTATGAATTCAACTAATTTTATAGGTTACTATGATATATTAATGATGATTTAATCAACTTGGTTCGAACATATAATTCTTTTATGACTTTCACAAAAATCATATATCAAATAGTGTCAAAATTGACACAAAATAGTTTTTAAATCAAATATTATATTATTAATTGTTATTTTATTCCTAAAAATCTAAGGATCGGCCAAATGACTTAGATACGGATATATATTTTAATAATAAACAATTTGGGGTTCTTTTGGCATGTTATAGTAAGTGTATTAACCATATAGTGAAAGAAAACAAAAAGACATGGTAAAAGTTAAATTATTTAACTTAGAGTTAAATCTAACTGATAAGGTTAAAATAATACCCTAAACTTGTCTAAATCCTATTGGTTGATAGGATTTCGACCCTTCCCCACTTTATCTTAGAAATAAGACCCTTTGGAACCATTATAAACCGATTTTGACTTTAATATAAAATAATATTTTGAGATATTCCTAAGGTGCCCCTCTCCTCCCTTATAAAAGGGCACCTCCTCCCCCTCCTCCTCACACCAAATTGAGCACTCAAGCTCGGCCAACCCCTGACATTTTCTCCTCTCCACTTCCCTAGAATAATCCTAGAGGTCCTGGTCTTCTCCAAAGACCAATCTTAGTTCCTTAAGTGGAGGATTCAAAGAGGCGTTCCAAAGAAGAGGTAATATCCATTACCGATCTTTTCAATTTCTTTCTTCTTCAACTTCTTCTTCTTTAGTTGTTTCATGATAAAGTAATAACATCCGTATTACTTACATACTGATATGTTATTATAAATATGAAACAACCCTATTTCACCTTCTATCCATCCTACGGAAAAATGAAATCACCACGCGTGCGTACGTACAGAATACCGTCTCCACGCCGTGGTGTAATCTATTTTCCACCATCACCTTACAAGGATGGTTATAATGGTGTAATGAGTAACTAAATATGATTATTATGAAGTAATATTGATACTGAAATAATATATATATACTCCAATACAATTCCACGATCATAGGAATGATATCATCACTCGTGCGTACGTACGGAATACCGTCTCCACGATGTGATGCGACTCGTTCTACATGATCTTCATTTCATAATGATTATATAAATGAATTGAATGAATGAATATGGTATATAATACACTAATACCATTCTGGAAATGAATTATCTATAACCTAAAGATAAGAATAAGAATTTATTCGACAAAACACGCATAAGAATAAAAAGTTATAAAGACCCAAGTAACAAGTAACAATGAAATATTACTAACAAGAAGCTAATAATATGACCATATATGATATCATATAAATATGTATGATTCTGGAATAAGTCAATAACATTATTTAAACCATTATACAGGAGCTTCGGACACGTACAAAGCTAATCGGACCTAAGGTAAGGGAAAATATCACAATCTCATTTTTATCCGAGATTGTTTATTCGTAAGTATTTACTAGGGTGTATTTTATCATCCACATCCATGTTTCACCAATATGTAATATTATTTCAATCCACCTACAATTGTTTAAATCCAATTTTACCCTTCGGTGAGTTTTTAGTAAAAGATATGAAAGGAATCTTTTGTCGTTTTTCATACGAGGTACTTTTTGACTTTTCCGACAAAAGTACGAAGAATGTTTTTTTTAACTTATACGGCATGAATGGATTTTTAAAACATTATTTCCAAGAAGCTTCCTTTACAAGTTTTCAAGTTTATTTTTAATCAACTTCTTTTAGTTTAAAGTTGTATGACATGTTAAGAAAGGAAAAATGTTTTTGAAGTAGAAAGGATATTTTCCTCAAGAATAAAGTTCAAGTGTTTTATCAAAATTATTTTCCATCTAAGATAATAAAGGGTTCTGTTTTTATCCCTATTATTACATTGATTTGATCATGTTGTGATGGAATTATTTTTATGAATTCCATTATCTTATATTAATTGATTTATGATGTCATGATGTTTCAAGAATCCCATTTTTGTTACATGTGTTATGCGATGATGTATGTTTTATGATTATGTGGCACACATAAGAAAGGATTCATTATAAGATGGGTGGGACCTATATCTCCCTCCAATGCATTGGGTAAAGATTTTATATCTCATGAGATAGACATGGCTGGAACGGAAGGTTATTTCGGTTCAGTGATACAGGACTGAAACGAGGAGTGAACTCGGTTCAGAAAGGGACTTTGTCCACTAAGATAGTCTTGGCGATGAGTCATGACTAACAAGAAATGATTTTCCATGATTATGTGTGCATGCCACAAAGTTTCAAGTTTTATGTTATGATTATGGGGATCTCATTTTCACTCCTATGATTTGTTCCATGTTAAGATATTATGATCTCTTTTGTAGGTTATGATTTTCAAAAAGATATGATATGATTTTTATTTCCTTTATTTGCCTTGCTGAGCATTTGATCTCACCCTTTTATGTTTTCTTTTCCCCAGGTCAGGAAGATGGATATTAAGTAGAATATTCTAAAAGGGACCCTAGATATGATGAAATAAATGGGAGACACTGTAGAAGATTTATGAACCAGTTGTTTATGTTTCCCAGTTTCTAAAGGCACTATACCTATACGGTCCTTTGTAGTTTTATCATATGTTGTAATAAGTGTGCTTCAATTTTTGAAGTATTAAAAATGTATGTAAAGTATGGGTCGTTATAGTTGGTATCAGAGGAAAGGTATAGTCAACCTTTGGAAACTAGGATGTGAAAGCCTTAGTAAGAACCCTAAGGATAAGTCTAAGCATAGTACACAATCTTAGTGTTTTAGAAATGGCCTTGAATAACCTAGGATAAGACCATAAGCATGAAAATTTTATTCTTGAATTATGTGGTTTCCTATTATAATTAGTGTTGCTCACACTATTCTTCTTGGTTTTAGTCAATGGCTGGAACCCGAAGGAACCATGTTAATGCGGAATGCGATGGGCAATGCAATGATTGTCCCCCTGAGCAACCAAACGATATGGGAGCTGGAATGCAAAATCTTGTAGCCATGCTCACACAACTTTCTCAAGCTATGAATCATGCAGGATTTCCAAACGAGCAAAGGAGGGAGAAACATTCTGTTGAATCCTTCATGAGGCAGCATCCACCTTCTTTCAGCGGGTCTACTGATCCATTAGTTGCTGAACAATGGATTAGTACTACTGAAAAGATATTTTCAGTTCTTCAATGTTCTGAACATGATAAAGTCATCCTAACAGTGTATCGTTTGGAAGGAGATGCTGATCAATGGTGGAATCTTGTTAAGAATACGAGGCAAAGGGATGAAATTGAGTCTATGGAATGGGATGAGTTCAAGAACTTATTTTTCAATAAGTACTTCCCTCGTATTCTCCGAACAAAGATGGAGAAAGAGTTTCTTGAACTGAAGCAAAGGGATGATGAATCTGTTGGTACCTATGAAGCAAATTTTACAAGACTGGCAAGGTATGCTTCTGGTATTATTATCCAACCTGAGAGTAAGATCGATCGATTCTTTAGTGGCTTAAAACCAAGTCTGCGAAGGGCGTTAGCCATAAGAGACTTCAATAGCTACGAGGAAATCGTTCGATGTGCTCTCAAAGTCGAGATGGAGATTGGAGTAACCCATCAGTCACATGGGTTTGATAAGAAGAGGAAGATGGAATTCAAAGAAAAATCTAAAGAGCACACAGAAAAGAAGATGAGATTTTCCTTATGCTCAAAGTGTGGAAAGAAACATGGAGGGAGTTGTCTTAAAGGGACAAGTAAATGTTTTAAATGTGGAAAGGAAGGTCATTGGGCATTTGAATGCCGTGATAATGGGAAGAAGATGTCTAATGACGCAAACAAAGGAAGGGATACACAGAATGAACCTACAACACTTCAATGTTTCAAGTGCAAGGAGATGGGGGCATTATGCCAATCAATTCCCAAATCCAAGGGTTGATGATGATGGTCGACGTCAACAAAATCTTAAGGCTAAAGACAAAGGAAAGTCACATGCAATTTCTATCAGCGATGTGGAGTACGATAACGAAGTGGTGAAAGGTACACTTACCATCCACTCTAAAGTAGCAAATGTTTTATTTGATTCTGGATCCACCCACTCTTTTATTTCTGAAAAATTTTCTAAGGGTATCACCGTATTACCTCAACAATTAGATGTTGAGTTCGCTGTGACAACACCTATTGGCACATCAATCGCATCAAAAGTTTATAATTCTTCTCTGATCGAAGTTTGTGGGAAAGTGCTTCCTGCAAATCTTGTGATCCTTCCTTTAGTGGAATTTGATGTGATTCTTGGCATGGATTGGCTTTCTCTACATGGAGCTCATATCAATTGCCAAAGAAGGGAAGTCACATTTCATATTCCAGATCAATCTACGATCGTCTATCAATGCAAGGATGAACATAACCTTCCAGTGGAAATTTCTTCCATCTTATGGGTATTGATTCCACTAAATGAAGGTTATTTATCTCAAATGGTTGGTGAGAAACTCACGATTAAGAATATGCCCATTGTACGGGAGTTTGATGATGTCTTTCCGGAGGAATTGCCGGGTCTTCCACCAAATCGTGAAGTTGAGTTTTCAATAGAACTCGTACCGGGTGCTTTGCCTATTTCAAAGACACCTTATAGAATGGCCCCAATTGAGTTGCAGGAATTGAAGAAGCAACTACAAGAGAATCTTGATAAGGGATTCATACGCCCTAGTGCGTCACCTTGGGGAGCACCTGTTCTATTTGTTAAGAAGAAAGATGGATCAATGAGACTCTGCATTGATTATCGAGAACTTAACAAGATCACTATCAAGAACAAATATCCTCTCCCACGCATTGATGACTTATTTGACCAACTACGCGGAGCTCAATACTTTTCCAAGATTGATCTTCGTTCAGGGTATCATCAATTAAGGGTCAAAAGGGAGGATATACCAAAGACAGCTTTCCGTACAAGGTATGGACACTATGAATTTATAGTGATGCCATTTGGTCTTACTAATGCCCCTGCTATCTTCATGGATCTAATGAATAGAGTCTTTAGAGACTATCTTGATCAATTTGTGGTAGTCTTTATAGACGATATTCTTGTCTATTCAAAGAGCAAGGAAGAACATGAAGATCACTTGAGAATTATATTGAAGACCCTGAGAAAGGAGAAGATTTATGCCAAATTTACCAAGTGTGAATTTTGGCTTAAAAAATTTGCATTTTTGGGTCATATAATCTCAAAAGAGGGGATATCTGTGGATCCAGCAAAAACAGAGGTTATCGAAAGATGGTCGAGACCAACCACAGTAACTGAGATCCGAAGTTTTCTTGGTTTGGCTGGATATTATCGACATTTTGTAAAAGATTTTTCACGATTATCTAATCCACTCACCAAGTTGACTCGGAAAGGAGTTAAGTTTGTCTGGACAGAGGAATGAGAAGAGAATTTCAAGGAGTTGAAAAGAAGGTTATCCAGTGCACCTGTGCTCACACTGCCTTGTAGTGGAGAAAGGTTTGTGATCTACAGTGATGCATCCAAGAAGGGATTGGGGTGTGTTCTTATGCAAAATGATATGGTGATAGCTTATGCCTCACGACAGTTGAAAATCCATGAACAAAATTACCCAACACATGATTTGGAGTTGGCTGCGGTAATCTTTGCATTAAAGATTTGGAGGCATTAACTTTATGGTGAAAGTTGTGATATTTATACTGATCATAAAAGTTTAAAGTATATTTTCACACAAAAGGAGTTGAATATGCGTCAAAGAAGATGGTTGGAGCTGATTAAGGATTATGACTGCTCAATCCATTACCACCCTGGGAAAACAAACAAGGTGGCAGATGCATTAAGTCAACAAGACCATGCTAGTTTATCCATGATGAGGATCACAAAAGATCCAATATTTATGGATTTACAAAGGATGGATCTTGGAATTATAATGGAAGGGGAAAAATCTTATCTTTCTCAAATGAATGTTCAACCATCTATACATGTGAAGATTAAAGAGGCACAGAAAGAAGATGTCGAGTTACAAAAGAAGGTGAGAAATGTTCCTGAATTCAACCTTGATTGTGATGGGATAATAAAGTTCAGGAATCGGGTTTGTGTTCCTCCCATCCCCGAATTAAAGAAAGAGCTACTGGATGAGGCTCATAGTTCTATTCATCCTGGAAGCACGAAGATGTATAGGGACCTGAAAGAGTACTTCTGGTGGGATGGCATGAAAAGAGATGTTGCTGAATATGTCTCTCGATGCTTGGTTTGTCAACAAGTTAAAGCTGAGAGACAGAAGTCTAAGGGGATGTTACAACCACTACCCATACCCGAATGGAAATGGGAAAACATCACTATGGACTTTGTCACAGGACTTCCTAAAACATCCAAAGGCAATAATGCTATCTGGGTCATAGTTGATCGTCTCACAAAGTCTGCACACTTCATTCCTATTAGAGAGGATTTCTCTCTAGATCAGCTTGCCAGGATATATGTAAAGGAAGTGGTAAGATTTCATGGAGTACCACTTTCTATTATATCTGACCGAGATCCGAGATTTACCTCGAAGTTCTGGAGAAGTCTTCAGCATACTCTGGATACAGAGTTGAGTTTCAGCACTGCTTATCATCCCCAGACAGACGGTCAGTCTGAGAGAACAATTCAAACCCTAGAAGATATGTTGAGAGCTTTCTCTATGGATTTCAAAGGAGGTTGGGATCAACACCTACCTTTGGTGGAATTTTCTTATAATAATAGCTTTCACTCCAGTATTCAGATGGCTCCTTATGAAGCTCTCTATGGAAAGAAATGCAGGACTCCAACTTGCTGGGATGAAGTTGGGGAAAGAAAAATATTAGGACCTGATCTCGTTGATGAAATGGCAGAAAAGGTCAGATCTATTCAACAACACATAAGAGCAGCTCAGAGTCGACAGAAAAGTTATGCCGACAACCGAAGAAAAGACCTAGAGTTTGAAGTGGGCGATAAAGTGTTCTTACGAATATCTCCCTGGAAGAGGGTTATGAGATTTGGAAAGAAGGGGATGTTGAGCCCTAGATATATCGGTCCTTTCGAAATACTGGATCATGTTGGGAAGGTAGCTTACCGATTGGCGCTTCCACCGAATCTCTCTCAAGTTCACGATGTGTTCCATGTATCTCTCCTGAGAAAGTACATACCAGATCCTTCACATGTACTCAGCTCAGAAGTTGTACCGCTGGAGCAAGATCTTTCTTATGAAGAACAGCCGATAGAGATTCTGGATCGTAGCGAAAAAGTCCTACGAAACAAGACCACTCGCTTAGTGAAGGTTTTATGGAGAAACCACCAACTTGAAGAAGCTACATGGGAGCTTGAGGATATGATGAGGGAGAAGTATCCTCATCTGTTTATTGTAAAGTGACGAATTTCGAGGGCGAAATTCTTTTTAAGGGGGGTAGAATGTAACACCCGAGACTTTTATGTTATATAAATCATCAAAGGAATCTTTTTCTACACAACAATTGCTTGGCTTGCTTTACACGCAATCGCGACCTTCCTCGATAGCTTGCGTCGTACGCAATACCGAGTTTCACTAAACAACAATATACTATTAAAACTAGCCGTTATGAATAGTAATAACCACTTTTTGGAATTTTATAAATTTTATTTTTCAAAATGGACATCATTTTTGGACTCAGAATATCGAAATTAGCCTAGGGTGAAATTTTGTTATTTTTCTGAAAACTTTCAATTTTTGATGAATAGTGAAACCACTAAGTGGTAGGTTAAAAACTGAATTTTGCATAAAACTTAATTTTACCGCTTCTGTGATTGGAATTTCGAAAATCCGAGAGACACGGTTAATATCAAGGACTAAAATGTGGTTCAATGAGATGAAAATAATTTTTTGGTGAATAGTAACTTTTTACTTTTTTTACCGCGGTTAATAGTAAATAGGGTAACTAAGGGTAAATATGATATTAATATTACCCTAACACATGTCCTAATTCTATTGGACAAGTGTAATTCGACCAAAAACAAACTTAGGAATAAAAGATGACCATTTAGGCCCACTTGGATTAGATTAGGACATTTATTATTAATTTATTTAAAGAAGGGTTAAAATAGTTAAAATCAAAGTTTAATAAGTAAATCATTTTTAATATGGGGTTATAAATAAGATAAATTCAATTGTAAATATTCATTAGAAAGCTAAAAAGATTTCCTACATGATGATATTTTCTTTGTAATTTTTAGACATCAAATAATGTAATTTATTTATGACACAAAGATGATGCCGTAATTATCTTATTAATGAAATATTGACATAATTGATGTTATAAACACCAAAATAAATGTAATTTGAGACTTTTTATGAATTCAACTACTTTTATAGGTTACTATGATATATTAATGTTGATTTAATCAACTTGGTTCGAACATATAATTCTTTTATGACTTTCACAAAAATCATATATCAAATAGTGTCAAAATTGACACAAAATAGTTTTTAAATCAAATATTATATTATTAATTGTTATTTTATTCCTAAAAATCTAAGGATCGGACAAATGACTTAGATAAGGATATATATTTTAATAATAAACAATTTGGGGTTCTTTTGGCATGTTATAGTAAGTGTATTAACCATATAGTGAAAGAAAACAAAAAGACATGGTAAAAGTTAAATTATTTAACTTAGAGTTAAATCTAATTGATAAGGTTAAAATAATACCCTAAACTTGTCTAAATCCTATTGGTTGATAGGATTTCGACCCTTCCCCACTTTATCTTCGAAATAAGACCCTTTGGAACCATTATATACCGATTTTGACTTTAATATAAAATAATATTTTGAGATATTCCTAAGGTGCCCCTCTCCTCCCTTATAAAAGGGCACCTCCTCCCCCTCCTCCTCACACCAAATTGAGCACTCAAGCTCGGCCAACCCCTGCCATTTTCCCCTCTCCACTTCCCTAGAATAATCCTAGAGGTCCTGGTCTTCTCCAAAGACCAATCTTAGTTCCTTAAGTGGAGGATTCAAAGAGGCGTTCCAAAGAAGAGGTAATATCCATTACCGATCTTTTCAATTTCTTTCTTCTTCAACTTCTTCTTCTTTAGTTGTTTCATGATAAAGTAATAACATCAGTATTACTTACATACTGATATGTTATTATAAATATGAAACAAACTATTTCACCTTCTATCCATCCTACGGAAAAATGAAATCACCACGCGTGCGTACGTTCGGAATACCATCTCCACGCTGTGGTGTAATCTATTTTCCACCATCACCTTACAAGGATGGTTATAATGGTGTAATGAGTAACTAAATATGATTATTATGAAGTAATATTGATACTGAAATAATATATATATACTCCAATACAATTCCACGATCATAGGAATGATATCATCACTCGTGCGTACGTACGGAATACCGTCTCCACGATGTGATGCGACTCGTTCTACATGATCTTCATTTCATAATGATTATATAAATGAATTGAATGAATGAATATGGTATATAATACACTAATACCATTCTGGAAATGAATTATCTATAACCTAAAGATAAGAATAAGAATTTATTCGACAAAACACGCATAAGAATAAAAAGTTATAAAGACCCGAGTAACAAGTAACAATGAAATATTAATAACAAGAAGCTAATAATATGACCATATATGATATGATATAAATATGTATGATTCTGGAATAAGTCAATAACATTATTTAAACCATTATACAGGAGCTTCGGACACGTACAAAGCTAATCGGACCTAAGGTAAGGGAAAATGTCACAATCTCATTTTTATCCGAGATTGTTTATTCGTAAGTATTTACTAGGGTGTATTTTATCATCCACATCCATGTTTCACCAATATGTAATATTATTTCCATCCACCTACAATTTTTTAAATCCAATTTTACCCTTCGGTGAGTTTTTTGTAAAAGATATGAAAGGAATCTTTTGTCGTTTTTCATACGAGGTACTTTTTGACTTTTCCGACAAAAGTACGAAGAATGTTTTTTAACTTATACGGCATGAATGGATTTTTAAAACATTATTTCCAAGAAGCTTCCTTTACAAGTTTTCAAGTTTATTTTTAATCAACTTCTTTTAGTTTAAAGTTGTATGACATGTTAAGAAAGGAAAAATGTTTTTGAAGTAGAAAGGATATTTTCCTCAAGAATAAAGTTCAAGTGTTTTATCAAAATTATTTTCCATCTAAGATAATAAAGGGTTCTGTTTTTATCCCTATTATTACATTGATTTGATCATGTTGTGATGGAATTATTTTTATGAATTCTATTATCTTATATTAATTGATTTATGATGTCATGATGTTTCAAGAATCCCATTTTTGTTACATGTGTTATGCGATGATGTATGTTTTATGATTATGTGGCACACATAAGAAAGGATTCATTATAAGATGGGTGGGACCTATATCTCCCTCCAATGCATTGGGTAAAGATTTTATATCTCATGAGATAGACATGGCTGGAACGGAAGGTTATTTCGGTTCAGTGATACATGACTGAAACGAGGAGTGAACTCGGTTCAGAAAGGGACTTTGTCCACTAAGATAGTCTTGGCGATGAGTCATGACTAACAAGAAATGATTTTCCATGATTATGTGTGCATGCCACAAAGTTTCAAGTTTTATGTTATGATTATGGGGATCTCATTTTCACTCCTATGATTTGTTCCATGTTAAGATATTATGATCTCTTTTGCAGGTTATGATTTTCAAAAAGATATGATATGATTTTTATTTCCTTTATTTGCCTTGCTGAGCATTTGAGCTCACCCTTTTATGTTTTCTTTTCCCCAGGTCAGGAAGATGGATATTAAGTAGAATATGCTAAAAGGGACCCTAGATATGATGAAATAAATGGGAGACACTGTAGAAGATTTATGAACCAGTTGTTTATGTTTCCCAGTTTCTAAAGGCACTATACGTATACGGTCCTTTGTAGTTTTATCATATGTTGTAATAAGTGTGCTTCAATTTTTGAAGTATTAAAAATGTATGTAAAGTATGGGTCGTTATAATCACACTCTTTATTTATTCATGAAATATCAATATAAAAAATTTGAAAATTTATGTATAACAAATTTATTCAATTAATAATTGTAAAATAGTTAAAGTAAACTGAATAAACATATTGTTTATCAAGACAGTAAAAATGTTGTAAAAAATAGCATTGTAAGAATATATGTACTGCATGATGTATATAAAATATGATCACAATTATTTTTACATAACATATAATTATATTTTAAAAAAATATAAAAAACAATTTATCCAAAAATTTATTTTAATAACATGAATTAAAATATAATAAATATATTTTAAACTAATGGTAGATTGAAATACCTAGAGGTAGATTGATCTACCATTAGTGTCAAGTAATAGAGAGATATACCATTGGGGAAAGATCTACCAGTGGTTTCCAATGATAGATTTGTTTACTATTGGTTTAAATTGATATATCAATGTACAAGGAAATGACATTGTTGAGTAAGACTACTTCCTCTATTATAAAAATATTAAGAAATTGTGAATAATAAAGATGCTACTGCCATGAAAAGGTGAAGAGAGATCTACGGATAGTGTAAATAAAAAAGGATATACCAGTGGTTTAACAGAGATCTACCATTAAATGTCCAATGGTAGATTGATCTACTGTTGAGAAACGTGATCTACCAGTGTTGGACACATAGTTCAATTGGAGGGCATGGAGAAAATTCAGTTTAGAAAGAAGCACTACTATCACACCACTATGTTACTAGTAAATAGAGAACTACCATTGCAACTTGAAGCTTCAACTGATGAAATAAGGATCTAGCAGTGTTCGGACGGTCGATCATTGATATGATATATCAGTGAATGAGATCTACTAGTGTTTGAGTCGTAGATAGATAATATAATTTCACTGGTGTGTAACCCAAACATGTTGAACTTTATATTTTAATTTAAATAATCAAAAATATCAAAACACCTCAGTGACTCAAAAACACGTTATAATAATGGCCATTGTCTCGATATAGCTCATCGACAGTTTACACATGAACTCAAGAAAAAATGAAATCAATGGAAGGCCAAAGAAGAAAATAAAACCATATGATAAAATTAATTATGGAGATCAAATGGATCATACGACCAAGTTAATATCAATATAATTGAAATACAGAAGAATAGTGAAGTGGCTCAGGCATCCCACATTATAGAAGTATAAGAAATTATATAACATATCGAGATTTTATGAAATATATTATTTAAAATAAATTTAAATTATGTGATAACTTGAGTTACAATATATTAATAGTTTATCTTGTAATTCACCATGTTTATCTTATATTTCATCTAACATTCAGTTTCATCGATATATTATGTTAAATGAAAGGTCGAGTCTTACCAGAAAATAATATACTATTGAAATTATTATTTAACAAGATAGTTACCACCAAGGCATTGGAATGAAGGGAATGAATATTATTAACTAAATAATGAAAATATATCTTACAGAAGCTTATTAAATTATTTCTTCATTGGAAAATTAGTTAGAACTGAAGATAAAACCCTTTTGAAAATAAAAGGAAATCTTTTTCTGAAAAACTATTTTAATATGCCAAAGTGTGTTTTATACCAATAAATTAAAAAAACCACTAATTTTGAATGATATTAATAAAATATTAATATTATGTATTCAATCAAATATCTTGAAATTAATCTAATATATTTGTTAGGCATAAGATAAGAACCAATCCAATTTTACACTTAAAAACTGTATTTTTCTAAAAGGTAGTTTTTCTATATTTAAATCGTGGAATTTTTTAATAATAAAATTTAAAACTTTTATAAATTTTATTTTACATAATACACTTCATTGTTTTAATAGTAATGTCAAAATCATCTTAGGGTGAAAATTTGGTATTTTTCTGAGAAGTTTCATTTTTGATGAATAGTGAAAAAATAACGAATTTTAACTGAAAAATGAATCTTCATCTAAATAATTTATAATGTTAAATTATATTTTAAATTGGGTTTAAAGTAAATCTATATACCTTATACATATATTAATCCTATTTATATAATTTTAATCAATTTAAAATTGTATTTGGATATAAAAACTTAGTAAAATATTAAAATATTCACTTTAAAAACACACATTCTCCTTTTGTATGTGAGATTAATTTTAAATTAATTTATACCAATTCTATAATTTGGATTCGGAAAATTTGATTAAATATTTTTAATAATAATAATTTATAATTTCTAACAAGTTTAAATTAATTTTTTACCAATATTATGTGTCGAAATAGTTAAAATTAATTATAGTGATTAAGAGATTAACATGTTTACGAAGGGACTAATTATTGAACTTAGGATAAAAATGACCTTAAGAATTTTAAAAATCCAATTTTATGTCTATATTTATACCTTTAAATGTATAGGGTCTAAATTTTTTGATTACTCTTATTAGGTAAAAACATTAGTTCACTTAACTTATTTTCAAAAATGGCAAGTGTGTCTTCTCCCCCACTTATAAAAGGCCACACCTTTACCCCCATTTCACACTTTAAAACCACTTAGGTTCATCGAAACCATACCCAAATAAATCCAAAAATTCAATCACCTTATATTAGAAGCCTCACTTTGGTAAAAATCAAACCAAGTAAGTCCTTTGTTGAAAACCCAAAAAAGTTCCCGAATAAGAGGTAACGTTCATAAACACACATTTTTATTTTTTTTCCTTCTCCACCCCTTAAATTATTCTTATAACTTCGTTATATAATTAACTGAGTATCCTAAATATAATAAAAAAATTTATGTTAAGGGAATCACCTAAAACCACACACACTTCCTATCAAATAAGTTACAAAATCATCTTTCGTTTGTACGGTAGACTACCTCCTTGCGAAATGATGTCATTTTTTTTTCATTTACCACCAATCATGGTTGATAATATTTATATAAATACTATTTATGTGTGATATTCATAACATAATAATACATCTAGAGTATTTATATCATAAACAACACTTTTACATTTCATACCGTAGAGGATATGATAACGTAGCTCGTTTGTACGGCAGACTACCACCTCACAAAGCGATGTGAATAATTTTCCCTAACATTTTATATGAAAGGTAATAAGGGTGGCTATAATGAATGTATATGATATATATGACATATTTATTTTCATAAACTAATTCAGGATAATATCTGACCTGACATCATACCCGGCCTAAGACAAGGCCCGTGAGCCATTCCCAATCCTCCCAGGCTGGTGACTAGTGCTGAGCATCAAAGATAATCCAAGTGGGAATGATTTAACCCAAAGGTAAACAAATAAAAATAAACAAAATATAACATACAATAATATATCACTATAAATACATAATCAGATCCAAATATTACTTCAGTGAAATAAAAATAAAACTCGATAATCTAAAACTAAACCACACTGAACCAGAACCTGACCAGATCTCCATGATACCTCTTGGTCCCTAGCAACCATATGACCTGCCCGATCCATAGGAAATTTAATCCAGAAACCCAAATCTGCAAAACAACCCAGGTTTACTGATGCCAAGTGGAATAAGTAGAGTATTATCTTAAACATCTCAGTAGATAAGCACCACATAATCCATGCATTTCCTCTCCCAAAATAATCAAAAAATTATAGTTTTAATTACATATAGAAAATAGTGTTTTTATCAATTTTAAGGAACTAAACATAGATTTACCTTATAAAAACAACACACACCAATTTACACTTTTCAAAATAGTTTTTCATATTAAAATAAAATTTAAGAACCCAATACCGAAAGATGAAAACAAACTAGTCGATCCAAAGCAAAGCCAAAAAATAAAAGAAATAATACAAGAAAGAAAATTCTAGTAGGGAAGAAAAATTATGTGAAGTATAATCAAAGAAATTATAAAAATATGTAATAATGGAAGGTTTATAAACATATATAGAAGAAATCCATGGATGTATAGAGTTCACACTCACGCTTTAGTGTATAGTGCAGCTTCATAGTCAACAACTAACCTGGATTTTCTAAACTAGACTCACTAGTGGGACAACCCACCCAACCTCTCAGCAAATACAGGGGGTAACAAATAGTATAATGAGGGTCAACAAGAAACCAAAACTCCACCCCATAGATGAATCCCATAAATCACATAATAATATTACGTGGATATTGAGGAGGTACTCACATGCATGGCATGAACACATTTGAGATCATTTTAAAACTATAGAACCATTTTGGAACAATTTAAAGGGAGGAGGATTAAAAAAAAGATGGGAAGGTATTTTGAAAACCAGGGTTTAAAATGAACATTTTTTTAGAATGCCATCATCATTTGTGTTCCTATCCATATGTTCACCTTGTGCACATATAGATATGATCGCATCTAATGAAATGATTATTGAAATTCTTAAAATACCAAATGTTTCATTTGAATAGTAATAGAGAGATTTAAAACCCATTAAAAGAGTCCACACATAAGCATGAAACCATGAAAGTCACCAAAACTATTCACAAGTCTTAATTTAAAAATAGACCAAATCACCAAAAAAATAACCACGGATAAAAGAACTCAAAGATACCCAATTTCATTCAAAAAATAAATTGACATTTTATTAAACACCTAGCATACATATATATAGTCATAATTGAGTAACACATTTGAAAAACCATTTTTACGAAATTAATACCATAGAAATATCTAAACAATTTATACTAACACACCAAAAGAAAGAATATCACATTTAAAAATCAATTAGGAATTATCAAGTATTCAATGGTATGCTTCGAATGTATATGGATAGAAACACCTACCACTACAATGTGTAGATGTGACGAGACTCCAAGAAAGATAATAACTAATCCCAAAAGACAATCCACACACCCTAACATTCAAGAAGCATAATCCAAGCATAAAACCTATCTTATAATGTTTTTTCAAGAGAGAACCCACCTAAGTAAGGCAAAGAAACAAGAAGAAAAATGGAGAATAATACTTACCCAAGGATAAATCCACTAAAAAACTCAAAGGATAAGAACATAGAATCTAAGGTGGTAGAGAGGATGAATCCACCCTAGGATCCCAAAGCGCCATACAAATGAGAAGGATATGAGAGGAGGGGATTTGGGGTTAAAAAATAAGAGGTGAAGAAGGGTGATTTCAAAATTTTAACGATATGGACAAGTCACACAGTTTAACTGAACAATTTGTTAAATAGTACGCCAACTACGCACACTCCAATGTAAAATGAGGACACCCACATAGGATGGATGCACAACTTGGAAAACTGTGTACTGGCCATGAAACCCAGTTTTGTCATTTTAAAAGATCCACCCTACACACAATCTACATGGTTTCCTCTATCCATGAACAAGTCATGCACTTTTTTGAAGACCCCAAATCAGATCCGCATAGTTTTTCATGGGATTCAAATAGTTTATCTCAAATTGTAAACAAACCATGCATAGGGAAAAAAACCAAAATAAATCCCTAAAACTCAAAAATGTTCACTATAGACTCGATTAAAACCTCAACCAAAAGAACCAACTCCAATAAAGGAATAAAATAATAGAAAAACTATTTTTGGGGTGTGAAAATTCTCCCCACCACAAAGAGATTCTTCCCCCCAGAATTTCACTACACCGAACAAGAACAAATACTCAAAACCGAAACATAATGAAGACAAATATAACTATGAACCATAATTTGACCTTTTAACTCAAAAAGTAACACTCGACCAACTCTTAAAAACCAAAACGAGGTGAGATATGGAAAAAAGAAAAATAAAGGGTTATCCCTACCAAAAGAAACTAGTTAACACCACAAATACCACAAGGGAAACTCAAAATAGACAAAAAACACATGAAACAAGGGGAAACCCACACAAGGAACTCAAACCGAATGACGAACCAAAACAAAATTCATCATTTACACAAGACACAAGCATTTAAAACTGAGTAAAACCAAAAACAAAAATTTATCCACAAAAGGCTAGCCACACAAATTCCATATCCTAATAATGACCACAAAATTACAAGAATATGAGCCCACTGAGCCTTTTACAACAAAGAGAAAATTTAAAAAAATATGAAAAACTATAAAAGTACTTAAAACCACTCTACTATATCATTGGAGACAAAATTTGGACCGAAAAACCTACACCCCAAATTCTTGACTACATGAAGTGAGTAAATCTATGGCATATGGATGGATTCATGATGACATGAATCATCTTCTTCCCCATTGCCAAGAGCTGACAATATCTGACTAAGACTTCCATTTCAATCTATTCTATTTGCAGAACTTCTCTAGGTGACCCAAAATACCACATCAATGGTATGTATTTAGTTGATTATGAAAAGTCATATTCAAATTACCATATCAGCCACACTATAAACACACTAATGAATAACCTGATGAATGAGAGTCTTGAACTGAAAAAGGAGACTCCTTAGGAACATGTTTCTATGGAGCACTCTCCTCACTTGTAGGGGAACCTTTATGAGTTGTAAGAGGCAAAAAATTTCTAAATTCCTTATACTTAACTCCCAAAACCAACTCAATATAAAACATATCATCTTGTATATTCACAAATAGATCCTCACCGGATGAAAGTAAGTTATTCTTAATAATTGGATGAACACCCTAGATGAAAAGAGGATCCTTCAACTGATCCTCTGAAGCTATCTCTTGAGAAAAAGATACAAGATCATTGAAATGGTCAACATAGGACTTCACTATCTACTGAATATTCTAAAAACCCAACAACTCTATAACTTTATTTTCCTTCACCTCCTCAGGTATTAACCATTAGATGAAAGTGGTCTTAAATAATTCCCAAGAAATTCCAACATTCTACAATGATGGGATAATCACATTCCACTGGTCCAAACTCAGAACATCAAATGTACTAAGAACAATACATAATCTCATGGATTAGGGAGTTCCCAACAACTAGAAGACACCTTGACCTTTCTCAAGACACTCTAAAGCCTCAACTGAACCTTGATCACTATGGAAAATTGGTAGAAATTGAGAAGAACTCAACTCGTTCACCCCACTTGGAGTCTAGGAAAGGTCCAAAACTGGTGGAGACTTTCTTTCAACCTTTAGGATCTTTTTTAGGATAATATAAACCATATAAAGAAACAAAACCAAATCAACATAAAACCAAAGTTCAACTAAAAATAACATTCCATACTAAAACATAAAATCATAAGAAAACATCATAAAATAAAACCACAATCATCTTTTAGAAATCCCCATTTCCACTCTAAATTCTAAAACCATTTCAACCTAATTCGACTTTTCATAATACCTATTCTATTTCTGAACCCAACGTGGACACAAATTCCCACTAAAAAATCAATTCCCCAAAATCATTTTACCTTTGAAAATAATTCTCCTAAAAATCTATTTTTATTTTAAAAAATACACTCACACCCACCAAAATGAAACTAAAACACAATTCACATAAAAACTCATAAAATAGGGAATAATTGATCATGCATACCTGAACCTCATGGTTTAGCAAACAATTTCCCGATAAATCACCAACCACTATAAGTATATTGAAGCATGTACTCGGGCTCCACATGGGTTGCTACTCCATGGAAGCTCACCATATAAGACAACATAACTCCAATTTTAACTCCCCAAACCACACAAAACCAACAATAACCAACAAAATAAACCAAATAACAAGTAAAAAAGACAAAAATCATGGACTACCCCAGGTAACTTGAGGATTAGAATGAACAAGAGTTCATGATGCTCTTCCTATACCTAACTCTTGAGTCCTCAAACTCCAATATCCAAAGTACCAAACTACCCAAATAAGAAATGGATGGAATGATAACATTTTTTCATGAACTGGGTCGGGATTCCATAAAATCCAATATATGACCTGACCTGAGATAGGGCGGGAGAGGACTTCTTGATTCACTCGGGCTAGTGACTAGCACTGAGCATCAAAGATAATCAATGTTGGAATGATTTAACTTGAAGATAAATAGATAAGATTAAACCAAATGGATCACATAGAACGAGATATCTATAAATACAAAATCAAATACAAATAAAAATTCATTTAAAGAAAATATCAAACTCAACATACCAAAATTGAACTGCACCAAACCCAAACATAACTAGATCTCCGTGTTACCTCTTTGTCACCACCAACTATTAGACCAGACTGATCCATAGGAAACCTAATCCAGAAACTTGAATCTACAAAATCGATCAGGTCTACCGATGCTGAGTGGCACAATTATGTTTTTAGCATAAAAAACCTAGTAGAGATAAATGAAAAAATCCATACATTTCATTTCCCAAAATATTAAAAAAATTAATGTTTGAATTACATATTGAAAATAGGATTTTCATCATTTTTAAATAACTGAAAGTTGTTCTACCTTATTAAAACAACACAAAAAACATTATTCTATGAAAAATATTTTTCAATATTAATACATAGTTTAAAAACCCATTACCAAAAGAATAAAACAAACTAGGTGATCAAAACCTAGAAAATAAAGAAAATAGTACAAGTAGGAAAATACTAGTAGGGTATAAAAATCAAGTGCAAAAAATTAAACAAAACATACTAATAAGTAATAATGGTAATTTATTAAAAATATGTAAAATAAATCCATGGATGTACCCATTTCAGGCTCACCTACCTAGATACGGTGTAGATCCATAGTCAATAACAAACCTGGCTACTCTAAACTAGACTCACCAAAGGTACAACCCACTCAGGCTCTCAGAAAATACCATGGGCAGTAACCTGTCTAATTAGAGTCAATAAGAAAGCATCACTCGACCCCCTAGACAATTCATAGTAATCCCATAATAATAGTACATGGATAAATAGAAAGTCCTCACATGTGTGGTATGAAAAAATAATCTAGAGATTTCACTATGCTTGCCAAGCTCAAACTCCAACACCACCTATGTGATGACTCTATACTCTAAGGGACTACAATAAATGTTGCAATCAAAATTAAAATAATCCACCCTTAAAACTGAGCCTAATCCTCACCTAAGTTTCAAAACAAATTTCCAAAATATTACAAAATACTAATTGATATTTATCATTTTAAAATCCTAATCCATTCCCAAACTATATCCCATATTGAGGTAAAAACATGGAAGATGCTCAAAAGGTTCCAAATGGTAATTTAATTTCATTTAGTTACCATTTCATATTATAAAGTTTTGAATGGTTCAAAATTCAAGGAAAACATATTCGAGATCATTTGGAAACCATAGAATCATTTTTGTACCATTTTAAGTGTAGGGGATTATGGAAGATAAGAAAGAAGAGGAGAAGGTATTTTGAAATCCAAGATTTAAAATGAACATTTCTATTGAAGGCCTTTATCATTTTTGTGCCTATACATATATTCATCTCGATCACATATGGATATTACCACATCTAATAGCACACTTGTTGAAATCCATAAAATACCAAAGGTTTAATTTTAAGAGTCACAATAAACATTACAACCCATTACAAGAATCTACAGATAATCACCAAATAATGAAAATAACCAAAAACCACTGAAAATACATAATCTAAAAATATACTATATCACTAAAACAAAACCATGGCTAAAAAATCCAAATATTTAAAATTTCATTCAACAAAAATGTAAATTTTATCAAACTCCTAGCATATGTATATAAAAAAATAATTTAGAAACACCATTGAAAACCAATTTTCACAAAATATTCAACATATAAATACAAAAAAAATTATACTAACACACTGTATGTAATAATATAACATTTATAAATCAACTAGTAAAGATCAAGCATTCAATGGTATTCATAGGAAAGAAAACGAATGGAAACAACTACCTTAATGATGTGTGGATGCGATGAGATTCCAATAGATGGAATAAATAATCCCAAAATACAATCATCACACCATAAAATTAAAGAAACATAATCCAAACACCAACCCTTACGTCTATGGTTCAACCAAGAGGTAAGTCACCCAAGGAAAACCGAGAAAAAAAGAATACGACATAAGAATAAGGGAGAAGAAGACTTACCCAAGGAAAAATCCACCAAAAAATTGAAGAAGAATCATCTAAAATACATAGAGGAGGAGAGAAGGAATCCACCCTAGGCTCTCCAGGGTCTACACGAACAACAAAGAGAGGAGAAGAGCATATTTGAGGTAAAACATAAAAGGGAAAGAAGGGTAATTTCAAATTTTTAAAGACATGGGAAATTCAAATTGTTTGTCCAAATGTTTTGATAAATGATATGAAAACCATGAGGACCAAATTGGAAAAGTAGGATACCCAAATGGTATGGGCACATGGTCTGGGAAACCATGCACTATTCGTGCAACTTAGCTCTATCATTTTGATATAGCTACCCCACAGATATCCTAAATGATTTAATCTAGTAGTTTTCAATCCGCGTTATTTTCTCCAAACCCTATATAAGAGATACAAGGTTTTTCTTGGGCCTCAAACAGTTTGGATCAAACCTTTCTCAAACCATACATAGGGCCAAAACCTCCTAAAAGTTCTAAAACCCAAAAACATTCCTTGGATACTCGACCCAAACCTCAACCAAAAGAACCCACTCCTGGAAAAGAATAAAAGAAAAGAAAAACTAGGTTTGGGGTGTAAAATTTATAATATTCATGAAATAATTATCTTTTTTACATATTATATATAATTTTATTCTTACCTTTTCACACACTGAAAAATTGATAACATCATTCGTGGACGTGTGGAATGACTCATCCTAGAAGTGATGTGATTCATTTTTTTAATAACTACATCAAAATAATGATATATATAATTAAATAATATTATATTTATGGAATAAGTATCATTTTATAAAGATAAATTTTACTTACTTTCTCTCCATAATTATCATTGAAAAATGGAAACGTTACTCATGCCTACGTATGAGCTACCGTCTTTATAATTGGAATGTTGGTTAATTTTTCAGAACGATATTCCATGATTGGTTTTAAAATAATATTTATGAATAAATATGATTATTATGTCATGATTATTATTCTAGATATGTTTAAATGATGACCTATTTAACCATAGTAAACTTACCAAAGTCATTTTGACACATAAGCCAAATATGGTCAAAACATCTGACTTAAACTTAATTGATTAATTAATTGTATATAACTTTTTAATATGTTAAATAAAAGTAATAATAATCTTTAAAAACGTTATAAAGGAAATAAATAATTAACATATTTTTATTTTTCAGGATAATAAAGACATGCATGACAAATCAAACTCAAGGTGAGGGACTTGTTCATGATTTCCTTTTATTGATGCATATCATGATGTTATACAAATTTATTTTTTATAAGATGTATATACATACCAATTGACATGTTATATCATGAATTTATATATTATAACTATATTTAATGTTTTTAATGTCAACCTTTCATGGTTATTATGATTCAAGTGTTTACAATGTGATACAAAACTCTTCTTAAAAAAAATCATTGTTTAAATTTTTCCTTCCAACTCTTTATCTTACATGTCTATGTTTTTTAAATGATTTTATTAATATTTTTATATGTATGTAAAATATTTATAAGTTAAATTCTATTTATTTTTTTTCTATATTTTGAAATTATTTTAAAAGGAATATTTTTAGGTGTTTTATATGGAACGTTTTGATAAATGACAGAAGGAATGTTATATTCTTCACATACATGACGACAATGGATTTTCTAATACAATGGACATTATTTTATTTTTGGATAAATTTTCAAGCATTCATGATTAATTAAATAAATAACCCTATTTTTTTATTATTTTGTTATTGAAAATGGTTTTTTAAATAAAAGGGTGTTTAGGTATAGAAAATGGGTTCTTAAAAGAAAAGGTTATTTTTATCTGAAAGTATTTTTCATATTAGTTTAAAATGGGGTTTTCAAAGGGTATTATAATGAATTTTTTTTATTAAAGATATGATACCTGGGAATTATATGAAACCAGTGAGGAGAATACATGTTATATGAATATTTGAGCCCCATTATATCTTACAGGTGATCCCGATATAGCTTATATGAAGGGTTGAGCCCCATTATAGTTCATGAAAGATAGGTGATCTCGATATGGATTATACAAAGTGTTGAGGACCATTATATCTAAAATGTTAGCCTAATATAGAATATATGATAAGTGATCCCCATTATAGCTCTCCAATTCATTGGTTAATAATAATATTTAAAGTCAACTGTATTGTTTTTTGTGTTAAAAGGTTTTAAAAGGGTTTTGTTTATATGATTATCTAAGTCACCAAAATAGATTTTAATGGATTTATATTATTTTTAATGATTTTATTTCAGAAAAATGTGTATTTTATTCATGTAATTTTTTTTATTTCATATGAACAAAGAACTTTGAAGATAAAGGTAAATATTATTTGAGTTATCATATGATCAATAAACTAGCAGTTTTTCTCCTTTTGTGCACCTTATTGATCATTTTGTGCACATCCTACATTTTAATTGATTTTATTAGTATTTAAGGATGGGTAAATGAAAGGAAGAAGTAAACTTAAATTTGATGGATATTTTCCATGAAATAAACCATGATTTATTTTAAAATTTTTATATTATGAAAAAAATGGATACTATTAGGAAGTGTCCACTTTTTATTTTATGGTTTTTTATGTATGAGTTACGGACTAATTCTTTAAAACTCCAAACCTAAAAAGATACTCAAATATAAGAAATTGAATTCTTGAAATGAAAATCAAGATTATTTAATGTTTATTTCTAGATCCTTATAGTTTGTGTCAAATTATGATTTAGACAACTTTATAGGTTAGTATAGTCTTAATAGGATTCCCTTATAAGATTTTACTTTTGGGTAAAGTTGAAATGGTATATAAATTTAAAGATTTACGCATTTATTCATCTAAAATATGTATCTATATAATGGTTTTACATATAGGAAATATGAGTATGTAGTGGGAAGGAATCGAGAAGGAAATATCCTTCCAAATCATCATCTCAAGATGGTTGGAATTTGAACAAAATAGTTTTTTAGTGATTGATCAGTAAAAACAAGATATAAATTGTGGTGGTATCCTTGATAGATAGAAACCCAATATAACACTAAGAAACATATATATAGTGGAAAATTTAATAAGGGAATATCCTCAACCATTCAATGGATCATTTGAACTAGTGGTATTCGATGGATGAATTAGTTTCCATGAGAAGATATTTGAAGTCATTAGATGTTTAAAAATTCAAAAGGAAGAACTTTCCATCTATCCTTTTCATGGTGAAGCTAATTAATGATGGTATTTGGTTAAGAATACTAGAGAGATATATGATCTTGATTATATGTAATGGGACACATTTATGAATTTTACCTTGAAAAATATTTCCCTAAGGTTGTCCGACTTAGGATGGAGAAACAATTCTAGTGATTAAGGTAAAATTATAAAGATTCTATAGATGTATATGAAGAAAGCTTAATAATATTTCCCAGGTATATTCCAAAATTTGTTTGATAAATTGATAGTAAAATTAATTGAATTTACTTAGGATTAAAAAAAATATTACAAAGATCATTAAACACATTATAATTTAAAAGTTATGAGAATTTTGTTCATTATTTTGAGAAATTTGAGATGGAGTTTGCCGACACTTATGTTCTATGAGATGAAAAGAGTAAGAAAATATCATGGTTATAGGACATGGATAAGAAACCAACAAAACATTATATATGTAATACCAAACATTGTTCCAAGTGTGTTCAATTACATTTCATGGAATGTTTTTCTGGATCTAGAAAGTGTTACCGATATGGTATGTTTGGTCACAAGTTTCATGATTGTAAAGAAAAGAATCAAGGACAATTAAAGAATGAGATGAAAAAAATCCAGTAGAAAGTGATATGATTTAATTTCAATGAGTTGTAATAGTAAGATAAAGTTTGTCTAAATTTACTTACTCAGAGTGGAAATCATTATGATCGGAAGAAAAAATGGGTGGACAAATCAATTGTTACTTCTACTGATGATGTTGGTTGATCATAATAACAATACCTTAAGAACCCCTATTTTAATTTTTTAATTAATTGAAATACCATGGGAAATATTTATAATTTTTTTATAGATATATGAGGTATATGTTTAAAAGTTATTTAATGAAGAATACCATTACTTTTGGGGACATAAATTTAATGGTATGGGTGACCATTAAAGTTATATATTTATGGTATGATTTAGTTGTAAAATTGGGTATTACTATTTAATTTTATAAATTATTGTTTTATCTTATTACAATAATATTTGATAATTATTGGAATGATCTTACTATATGCGAACCATTTTGGTTTTGGTTAATATCTAAAGATAGGATGAATATCGTGTCATCCTTTTGAGGATTATGTGATCTGTTAGAATATGATCCTAGTGATTCATTAATAAAAAAATTTATCTTTAATAATCATCACCTATATAAAAATAAGATATTTTGGTGGAAATTTCTTAAAGGATGAAATTTTACATGTCAAGTAAGTGTATTTCATTTTGTTTTCAGTCCAAATAGTGAAATAATTCTTCAAATTTAGGAAAAGGATATTGAAATAAAATGTTATCCTATTACCATATTTTCTGATTATATCAATGATATTTTCCATACTTATTTTTCTTGTGGTTTTTTTATCATTGAATTCATCTTAACCACATTCTCTATCACTCTTTATTAGTACATGTGAATTAGTTTTCTTTTCCAAATACATATTTTAATTTCCAACCAATGTAATCCCTATGTGGAATCCTAGTTATGCATAAAATCAAGTGATGTTTTTGTTTTTTACTTTACCTTTTTAAGAGTTTCTTTCTTTACTTCATTTTCACGATTTGGGCTCAATAATGTAATTCAAAAAACTGTTAGTCCTTTGATAACCAAGTCGTATTTGGTGGGTGAAATTCATTTTTAGGGGGGTCAGATGCAACTTCCCAATATTTTATGAAATACCTTAATAAAAATTAATTTAAATTATTTATTAGATCGAGTTACATGAATTTCATAGTTTATCTTATGTAATACCATGTTTTTCCTGCGTTGCATGTAACATCAAATTCTGTGATATCTTGTGTTACACGCAAGGATGAGTCTTACCGAAAAAATATACTATTAATATTATTATTTAATATGATATTTATCACCTAGGAATTAGAATGGAAGGAATAATTATGATTATATAAATCATTAAAATATAGTTTAAACTTTATTAATAAATTAATTATTTTATGAACAATTAATTCGAAATGAAGATAAATCCCTTTTGAAAATAAATGGAAATCTTTTTCTAAAAAACTATTTTAATTTGTACATTTCTATTTTATACCAATAAAATAAGAAAATAAATTTTGTTGAATTATATTATTTAAATATATATATATATATATATATATCAAATCAAAGATTTCAACATTCACCCAAAATATTTTATATCCACAATATAAGAACCAATTCAATTTTACGCAGCAGAAGCTGTATTTTTCTAAAAGGTAGTTTTTCCACCTTTTATTGGCGGAATAGTTTTAAAACTAAATTTTGACACTTATAAATTTTATTTTATATAATTAATTTAATTTTTTAAATCATAATGTAAAAATTATCTTAGGTTTATGTTTTGGAAATTTTTTGAGAAGTTTCATTTTTGATGAATATTGAAAAAATAATGAATTTTAATTGAAAACTATCTTTTTTTATAAATAATTTATAACAATAAATTATATTTTAAATTTGTTTTAAATTAAAATTAAATATATTATACATATATTAATCCAATTTATGTCATTTTAATCAATTTTATATTGAATTTGGATATAAAAACTTAGTAAACATTTTATCTTTTTAACTTTAAAAACCCTATTTCTCGTTTTGTCTATGGGTTTAATTTTAAATTAATTTCTAAAAATTTTGTGATTTGAATTTAACAAAATTAATTAACTATTTTTAATATGAATTAGTTAAATTTTATAATCAGGTCAAATTAATTTTTGACTAAAATTATTACTGAAAACAACTAAAATTTATTATTGTGATTAAGTGAAAAGTGAGTTTACAAAGGGACTAAACACTAAAATTAAGATACAAAATGACCTCGAAACTTTTCCAAAACCCATTGGATAACCATATTGAGACCATTAAACATATATTTTATAATTTTGTTTATTATAGAATCCTATTTTTAGGTAAAAAATTAGGTTCACCTAACTTATTTTAAAAAATGCCAAGCCTGTCCCTTCCCCCACTTATAAAAGACCACCAACGATCCCCTTTTATTTACACTTTAAAACCAATTATTTTTTAAAAAATATACCAAAAAAATTCAAAAACATCCTTAAAATTATAATAGATTACTCAATGTTGTAAATAATATATCCAAGGATTTCCTTTGGTGAGTAACAAAAGGAGTTACCCGAAGAAGAGGCAACGTTAATCAACATAAATTTTATTTTTTCCCTTATCCACACCATTAAATTATTATTTTACCATGGTTATATAATAAAATAATTATCATAAATATAATTATATATTTTTATTTCAATTTTATGACCTAATATAAAACACACTTCCATGAAATGGGTTATTAAATCATTTTTTGTGTGTATGACATACCACCTCATCGGAAAACGATGTTGTATGTTTTTACTTTACCACCTCTCATGGTTGGAAATTATGATATAAATAATATTTATATGTGATATTTATGATATTTAAAACATAATAATACCTATATATTCATTATTTCATATATAACCTTTTTATATTTCATATCGTAGTAGATATGATGACACCACTCATGTGTACGACAGACTACCGTATCGTAAAGGGATGTGAATCATTTTTTGACTAATGTGTTAAATGGATGGTAATAGGGGTAAATATAATGAATATATAAGATATAAATGAAATATTTACTATATTTGTGAAATAATTACATTTATGGACATATAATATAAAATTTTATTCTTACCTTTTCACACACTGAAAAAGTGATAAAGTCGTTCGTGGACGTGTGGATTGCCGCCTTCTAGAAGTGATGTGATTATTTTTTTTCCATGACCACATCACAATAATTATATATAAAATTAAATAATATGGTATTTACCATATAATTATCATCATGGAATGATAATTTTTACTTTTCTTCTTTCCATAATGATCATTGAAAAATTGGAATTCCACTCATGAATACGTACGACCTACCATCTATATGACTGTAATGTTAGTTCTTTTTTCATAACCATATTCCATGTTTGGATTTAAAATAATAATTTATCTATAATTATGATTATTATACCCTGATTATTATTATGTATATAGTTAAATTATGACTTATTTTATCATATTCAACTTACCAAATTCATTTTGACACATAAGTCGAATATGATCAAAACTTCCAACTTAAACTTAATTGATTAAGTAACCATATATAAAATTTTAATAAGTAAAATTAAACTAATAATAAGCATAATAAAGTTTAGAAATAATTTAAATTGTTAACATAAGTTTATTATTCAGGAATATAAAGACACACGTGATGAATCAGACACAATGTAAGGGACTTCGCCCCAATTTACTTTCATTAGGGTATATCTTTATGATACACACATTTATTATTTTATAAGGTATATATATATAATATTTGACCTAATATATCATTAATTTATAAAATATCGTGATATTTTAAGTTTTTTTAATGTTAAAAATTCATGGGGCTTATGATTCAAGTGTTTTCCAAGTGATAAGAGACTTTTCATTAAAAAAATATTCCTTCCAAATATTTCTCTTCTATGTCCATATTTTTGAAATTATTTTTTTAATGTTTTTATATGGAAATAGTGGACTTATAAATTAAATTTTATTTATATTTTTTACTTTATTTTTAATGTATTTTAAAAGGAATATATTTACATTTTTTGTACGAAATGTTTTGACAAACGACAAAAGAAAAATGTTCTATTCTTAACGCACAAGGTGATAAAACTATTTCCACCACCATAAAAATTGTTTTATTTTTGAATTCATTTTCATGATTTCGTATTTCCTAAAATAAATAAACCAATTTATATTTGTTTTTATTTTGTTTTGAAAATGGGTTTTTAACGAAAAGGGTGTTTTTGTATTGAAAATGCGTTCTTAAAAGAAAATGGTATTTTTACCCAAAAGTTTTATTTCATATGGGTTTAAAAAGTGCTTTAAAGGGTTTTTAAATGAGAGTATTATATTTATGATATGGAATTTGATCTTTATATGAAATACATTATCCCAATATATGTTATAAAAATAGTAAACCCCATTATAGCTCATGAAATACTGGTTTTCCTGATATAAAATATACAATGTCTTGAGCCCCATTATAACTCACTGGTGAGCCCGATATAGCTTATACGAAGTTTGAGCCCTAATATGTCTCTCCAATGTATTGGGTAATGATAATATTGTAATTTTACATTATTTTTATTCCAATTGAATGGTTTTGAAAGGGTATTGTGTATATGATCCTCTAAGTCACCAAAAGTGGTTTCAATGGATTACTATGGGGTTTAATGATTTTATTTGGAAAAAATGTGTATTTGTTTAGGTAAAAATTGTTTATTTAATATGATAAAATAACTTTGAAGATAATGGTAAACATTATATGAGATTTCATGTGTTCACTAGAATAATTATTTTTCTCTTTTTTTGGCCCTTATTGAGATTTTTGTGCTCATCCCACATTTTTAAATGATTTTCTCAAAATTTAAGGATGGGTAAGGGAACAAAAGAAGTAAAGTTGATAGTGGTAGATAATTTCCATGAAAGAAAATCATGATTTATTTTATTTTTTTTTATTATGAAAAAATGGATACTAATAGGAAGCATCCACTTTGTGTTTTATGGTTTTGTTATGTATGAGTGATAGAATAATTATCTAAAACACTAAACCTGAAAAGATCTTGAAATGTATAAAAATGAATTCTTGAAAAAAAATCAAGATTATGTACAGTTTAATGTCGGGGAATTATACATTTCCTTTAGTATAACATACAATCCACACAAACCCACCTTCAGGTTGTCATTGCGGTTCAACACCCACACCCTATCACACACTACATAATCCACAACCGAACGAGATCACTAGGCCCAATCCATGAGCTTATCTGGGAACAATCAAGCAAGAATTTTACATGGTCCTAGTCGTATACTAACTTACATATGTGCATTCTTAAAGGGATAGTCCTCCCATGGGGTTGACCATTGGTAAACTATGAGTGGTAATAGGGTTGTCTTACGGGGATTGTACGGATGGATAAATTTTTACTCATATACAACACCAATATTCATTAACAGACATTAAGTAAAGTTAAAAATACATAAATCATTAAATAATTAACAACATTCAAATAAGTAAATTAAAAATATTTGTTTTAAAAAAATTATATATTTATATAAATGTGACAAAACTATAATTTATCAAAACAAAGAATATTGTTAAAGTATTAAAAATAAATTTCAAAAAACTAACAATATACCCCTTTTTTTAAATTAAAAAATATATTTTTTATTAATTTTTTAAAAATAACCTCCCCTTTTTGAAATTTATCAAAAAGTGTATTAGAATTCAATATTTAAAATAGAGTAATTGTGTAAGAATTAATTTTAGATAATATGATTCAACTACCATTAATCAACGTTGAATTAAAAAAACATTCAGTTATAGAACACATATAACATGTTTTCTTAGATTTTTTTGAAAATATTTATACAAATAGTAATTATACTAAACATAAATTTTAATCTTATAGAATTCCCAATTAAAATTTCATTTTCTCAAATTTAACAGAATCTAAATGTTTAGGGAAAATTTCATCTGACTGTTTTTAAATACGAACAAGTTTCAAAAATATATCACCTTTTTTTATAATATCCCTATGAAAATGAAATCTTACTTCTATGTGTTTTTTTGGAGTTTTGAGTTTGTTTTTTGGAAATTTAAATAACACATGAATTATCACATAAAATTTGAATTTTATCAAAACTAATATTAAAATCAAATAAAGTATATTTAGTCTATATACTCTGTTAACAAACAGTAGTAGAAACAACATATTAAATCTAAAATATTGATAAAGATATCGATAATTTATTCTTAAAACTCCATGAAATCAAAAAATTTACCTAGAAAATGACACATACAAATGTTGTTTTTTCTGTCAAGTCTACAACCTCCAATATTCGAATCAGAGTAAGATATTAATTCAAAGAAGATATCATTAGAATAAAATAATATAGTAAAAAAAGTAAGCTTAATTTATCTAATTACTCTCTTAAATAATTTAAGATAGATTTATTTAGAGTTGTACTGAAGTGTAGTACACAAACACACTGAGAACATTATTCCTGGTCTAGATGCAATGAGTTTCAATAAACTACCTATCATACCTCTATATAATTTAGCACCATCTAACTTTCCAGACACATATAAACACAATTTGTAATAATTAATCATTGGTGTTTTCATATAATTACTAGAATCAAGACCAAATATTTTTACAAGTTATTTATAATACCTATATTCATTTAAGAAAATACCTTCTTGCCTTTGATTAATTTATTAATTAAGAAAAAATTTTATTTCCCCTATTAAGATCATGTAAAATTCACATTTCATGAGTTTATAAATATAATTACACCTTGAATAATTGTTGAAACAAATATTATATCAAAAAAATATAATTTCATAATCAGTATATCATTTAAAAGACTCTTAAGAAAAAATGTTGGATCAAACTTACCCTTAATAAAATCATTTTTTATAAAAACTATGCTTGTATTTCATAACAAGATCTTGGATCTTTCTTATGAACATATAAATAATTATTACTTTTAAAAATGTTATTTGGAAAATATTTATTTTCAAATCCATGGGTTTTCAAACATATACTTCCTCTGAAATAATTTTAATTTAAAAAGAACTTTTTTACATTCATTTGAAATAATTTGATATTTTTAAAAAAAGTATAAGATAGTAGAATTTTAATTGATTCCATCATAGAAAAATGAGAAAAATAATGTTAAATGTAAATTACCTCCTCTTGAAAATAACCTTGAGTTATGATTATTGCTTTATTTTTAGCTTTTTTTCCAACTTCATCAAGCTTATTTTAAAAAATCCCTTTAATTATTACTACTGGTATATATTTGGGTAATTCAATTAAACCCTATTATGTATTAATTTTAAATTGATTTTACTTATTATGAATAAAATTAATCCAATTTAAATTAATTAAATTATTTTAAATATTGGTAAGAACAAAATACACAACAAAGGTAGAGTTTTCACCATAAAGTAAAAGTTATTTTTTGGTCATTATTCCATATTCTACATTACCAATTACTTTTTATATTGGATGATCTTTAATTATTTTCCATTCCTTAGGATCAATTTGAGAATATATATTATCCTCTTCAACTGATGCATTGTCATTATCTTGGTCATTGTATTCACCAAAATTAAATTCTATAAATTCATTTTTTTTATTTTTTTGATTCAGAATCCTTCTTATTATAATTATTTTCATTAAACTTAACATACACAGATTATTCAACCATTAATTTTTTTTTATTTAAAACTTTATAATATTTTCTAGAATTGGAATATGTTAATAATTTCCCTTCATTACTTTTAAAATAAATATTTTCAAAATTATATTTTTTATTTAAAAAGGACGATCAAGGATAGACCATGAAAAGATAATTCGACCAATAACCTTCAACCTTAGAAATAAAGTGCTGTTATATAACTCTAGAATCCAATTGATGCTAGATAAATTTTCTTTTAGATGAGAGATACCTTTTACTGTTATCAATGTATACTATTTTATTTATCTATAAATTTTAAAGGATAAAGGTGTAAACCCATTAACATAAAATGGGTAGAGTCTAAAAAAGTACCATGTGACCATACCTCAAGAACTAGTGGAGGATATTACACTCCACCCTAATTACCAATGAATACCCAATAGGTTATAGTTATCCTTTACATTTAATTAAATGTTGCAATTCCATTTTAAATATAATTATATCGATAATAAATTTAAATGAATTAAAGACACATAATCAATTAAGTGTGGGTGATATAATATAGTAGTCATTGATTGATTTAAATTTATTTATTTTTAGAGTTGAGCCAACAACGTTAATCAAAAGTGCTTAGAAACTAGAATTGTTTTCCTTAGTCAACACTTCCCCTGATTCTATTTGAGTATAATTGAACATGGATACAAGTTCACTCAAGTTTATTCTTATTTTAATGTCTATATATGAACATGTAAATATTAATAATCTATATATAATTCACACTAAAAAAGGGAGTTTACACTATCTAAATTGAATTTATGTTGTAAGAGAAAAATTCATGTTCAAAAAAAAATAAAGAACAAAACTACGCAAGAAAAAACATATGAAATATAATTTGGAGAATATTGAAAAATGGGTATATGATTTTCTATGATTTATTTTGTTTTACCTTCATAGTTTAAATATACTTTTGTGATTTTAAAAGAACATTATATGCCCACAATTATCTTTTTTTCTCTAGATGTCGGGTATATGAGACATATATTTTTTGGAATCCTAGATTCTATGTTTTATATTTCATTGATAATGAGATTAAATAATAAAAGTAGGGAATTTATTAATTATAAAGATGATTAGGATGTTAATTTTGATAAATTATGATATAATGGAATTAACTGATCTAGGTTAATGAAATTTCCCTACAATTTTCATACTTGAATTTATTAAATTTATATGGATTCATTTTTGATTATTATTATATACCATGAGGGATTGTCCAAAATTATTATGTTCCATTCTGGAGATTATTTATAGACTAAATAAATTTCATATTATCTTGATCATATTTCATGAGTGATCATACTGCATACCACCTACTAGAACATACATTGAAGTATTTTAAATATACGACTGTACAAAATCACATTTAATATGATTAAGGAATTTTTTATTATTTATACCTTATCATTGAACCCACTTTGAAATAAATCATTTTTATCTTGTATAATCCATGAATGAAAATTTTAGGAATGATCCACATTACAATCCATTTAAGTCCATTCCTACCCTCCTCTATTTATATTTCATGATATGTAAAAGTTCAATTATGGGGGAATGGGAAGTCTTGGAGAAAGGGATATATTATTTTGTTTGAAAAAAGAGTGTAAGATATATATTGGGTATTAGTAAATGATCATGTAACATCCATTATATTCATTGTTTTCTCATTCTCAAATAAAAAAAATATAAATAAAATAACTAAAAAAATAATGGATTGGGTTTTGTGAAAAAAATCACCCATTCAAGACTGATGGTCTTTTAATTGTATGCGGTTAGGTGGTGGATTTGATATTTTTTCAAGAATTAGTTTTTTAAAAATTAAAAAAATATAGAAAAATTATATATGGTGAAATTATTTCATTATACTTACATTTATCATGAACTTACCTTGAGTTTTTAGAGGTGTGAGTTTTCTTTTTATAGGAGATATTTTTATTTCACATACTTTAGATATCATAGAGTACAACTTTGGTGATAAAAACTCATTTTTAAGCCTTAATATTTTTAACATCATTCCCTACCAACCATAATCCTCTGATTTATTATAACCTTATATATAAAAACCTATTTATTTTATTATAATTTTTTATTTACAATGTGGGGAATGTAGATACTTTGCAAGCCTATGGAAAATGAGTATGTACTCATGGGATGGGCATAACTATAGTCGAATTTGTATCATGAGTAATGAGAGAAAATAATATATATTTAGGTAAATCACAACATTTAATGTTTAATAATAATAAGTTTTTTATATATGATTGAATCAAAGGAGAGGATTCACCATTTTTCAATAAAAGTAAAATACTTTCGTGGATTAATCTCTTAGAGGTGTGTGAAGTTAAATTAACATTTTCTTTTTGGACTTAAAAGGATGATACCCCATTGATTTATTTGATTTAGTTTTTTTATAATTAAAATATTAATAACATTATGTTCTTCTTTAGTTTATGTGAGATTTCATTCTTTAGGAAAAGAAGGTTCTATGTCTGGGTAATTTATAGAACCATTTTACGCCTATATATTTTTATATAAAATGAATATATTTTAAAAATTAATTGATAAATTATATCATTATTTAAATTTTTGTGTGATTTATCACAAGATATAATGTTTGATATAAAATGAACAAAAATGAGAAAAATATAGTGATCCGTAAACAATTCAAGATTCGATGTGAAGTGGTGTGGAACAACAAAAATTTTTGAATCCATAACAGGTGTTGAAGATGGATTGATGCTATTAATGAATTTGGATAAGACACATTTATTACTAAAAAAATTCATGATGTGAATGTGTTGATAAAAGATTCTTATGTGGATCATTTCTTTTTCCAACAACCCTGTACCCGAGTGGTAAAGGCTCTTTCTTGGCATCCAAGATACCCCAGATCAAATCCAGGTGAGGTTGAATTTCCATGTTTCTATAGTAGTACAATAATAGGTACTATTCAGTAATGTAGAAGATGAAACAATTCATTTGATTTTTGCATTCGGGCCACCGTTTTGGTACTACAGGTCATAGGGCCTTCGGTCCACCAAAGGCTTTCGGGCAACATGGCCTTTGGGGTGTAGGGCCTTTGGGCCATAGGGAATTCATGCCATAGAAAAGACCAAATAAGGTAAAACCACATAAGAACAATCCTAGATGAGTATTCCAAGAAAAAAATAGAAACCACAAGAGTATAACAAACTATATTAGAATAATGATAGGGTATGCTAATTTCCATTAGGACCAGACAACATGTAGCTCTACCTGGGGAAATGATAGCTGATCAAACATGATAGGTAGGGAGATAGACACCTTTATGATGTAGATCCTGCGGAGGGTCTATTTGAAGTGTGTCATGTCTTTGTACTTTAATTTCATTTATTAGGTCATGTATAAGCCTTTTTCCTTTGGCCTACGAGTCATGTAGGGTTCTCCTTCAACTCTTAAAAAAGGAGATTATCCAAAATAAAATAAAATTAGGCCTTAAATACATTTAGGCAAATAGATTCTTACATGGTATACCTATTTTATGTTGTAAGTCTAACGAGATAGAAGAGGAAGGAGAGACACACAAATTCACATAATTAAATTGGTATAATATTTGTTCTCTTTTATATTGTGTGTTCACCAGGAGGAGAAGTGGCTTCACCAGTCATGACATAAATCCATATCTTATAATGTTAATTTATCGGTAAATTATATTTTCAAAGAGTATTCACACCTTTTTATGACATAAAACCATATTTTATGTTGTAAATCCATAGTCAATAAGAATTAATGAGTGATTAGAACTTGTAGTATTTGAGGGGATCTTGATTTATTTGAATACAAAATTCTTTACATAGATTGGGGTGACTTAAAAGAATATTTATGACCAAAGTAAAACCAATGGTCAAAATAATCCCATAAATTTTGGGAAATAGAACTACATATAGTGATCGATTAATGAGGGGAATCTCTAGATGATGGCATGAATATTCTATACTTTTAATATTTTTTTCCTATTTCATTTTAATTTATTCTTCAATTATAATGATTCCTTCCATATCCCAAATCAAATCAATTATCCTATCCATATAGGGGTATTTTTTGAGAGTGATCATAAAAGGGGGATTCTGGACCGATTGCGCTTTGTTTGAGTTTTTTCACTAAATTAAAAAGCAACCATTTATTTCTTCTTCCAAATGATTTCAATTTTTAATTAATTTTTTAATTACAAATTAAATTAAATTAGTGTGAGATTTTTTTGATTTCAATTTATTTGGTCAATGATCCATACCCCTCCAACAAATTATTGTATTTATAATATGAAAAAAATTAATTTTGGGTGGTGATTGCTCGATAATCACCAAAAAATGTGGGGAATTTTGGTTGGAATTTTTTTTAATTAGGGAATAAAAATAACTAATTGGGAGTTTTTCTAATTAATCAATATGACCCACTATAATGCTACACACATATGAAGGATGGTAGAATGACTTGAGATTTCAAATTAGAAATATCCTCACCATCACCAATTAACCAAGGGATATATGAATAAATAGAGTATTCTATCTATGATAACCCAAAAAAATAAGAATTAGTAGAAATTTGAAAACATGATAGAATAAAAATAGGTCTATCCAAGCTCAAACCAATCACCATTTTCCACCAACTATTTTAATTCAATTAATTTAAACTCTCTGAAAAAATTATGAACAATTTTTATGAATTAATTCATCAAGTTAAAAACTAGTTTTATATGATTTCCACTTTTAGAGACTACCCAAATTTAACCACTATACTATAATTTGGTAATTAATTGATTTTCCATTCCCCATGGCTAGACATGCATAAAAAAAAATTCATAACACTGATAACCAATATGTTTCCCCAATAATAAAGTACATTATCGAGATGTTAGGAACTACTCATCAATCAACATAAGTAAACTCAATGCCTTCTAAAGAAATTTCATAAGATAATATAACATGATTAATTCCTTTCTACTTTATCCATTCATATAATCTACTTCAACTTATTTAAAGATCATAGATATCATAGACACTTAAATTGAAATTCCATGAAACTTATTTATTTCTACATTCTAAAACATATTGAAATCAATGAAATATTTCTATTTAATTGACCACAATTAACAACAATTTACAACAAATACAAATCTCACACAAAGTGGGGTCATCAGTGTCCCCATTTGTATTTAACTTATATACCTTCATATATACATTAAAATGAATATGTTTATATGTGAATATATACCCATTACTTTTATAAACATCCATTTATATGTATAACTCCCGTATTTATAAGAAATAAAAAGCTCATGAGAGAAGGGTATCAGATCATACCTAAGTGATTTTACACCAATAATTTCAATCAAAGTATACATGATCCATTATCAATTAATAAAATTAGAATAATTTATTTAGGAAATAATTTTGTCCCTTACTAACAAATCTTGACACCCCATGAAATGAGAACTCATATGTTTTCCCAACCATTAATTTAGGTTGAAGATACTACATGAGAACTAAAATACTTGTAATATTGATCGACCTAAAACTCCTACACTCACTTCAACAAAAAATTTAAAACATTCATGTGAAATATGCAGGATAAGTGGTCATGGAGAACTTCCACACATCTAATTTTTTTTAAGTCATTTCTTATATCAATTTCTACCCCTTTGTGTTAAATTTCTTATAATTACAAAAGATTATCATAAATAAATATCACATTTTATATGTTAGTATTCAATACATTTCACAGATACACACCTAAGAACCATAATGCATTTTGGAATTTAGAGATTAGGAATACTATCTTATTAATTTGTGAAAGATCAAAAAATCACCGATAAAGTTATTACCATATTGAAATGTTCATAAACATAACCTATTTAAAACCTATCTTTATAACATGGGAAAATTGAAAATAATAAATGGTGAGATTAGACAGTTAGTAATGGAAAACATGGTATATATCATTTTATGATCATATGAAATCATAAGATAAGCATATGGGTATGATATCATGAACATAAATTAAAAAGTTCATACCCAAACTATCATATATCATAAACATGATTAATGGAATAAATCATTATAATTATAAAACACATGACTCATAAAAGTGTGAAATCATCATAACTCATGAACCATAGTATCATTTTATAAACTTGTGGAAGAAAAATATGTATAAAACCATTTAATTTGACAAGGTTAACTACCAAGACCATAAAAATAGTGGGTAAGGCCTCATCAACTATTTACAACTGTAGATTAGGCCCATCATCCAATTTTTTTATTGTGGATCAAGCCTTTTGACTAGTTTCCCATTGTAATTTCAGGATATATAATGCTTTAACCAATACATTGGAGGTAAATATAGGTCCCAACCATCACATAATGAATAACATACATATTTTTTCCATAATATAATAAAACATTAATCATATCAAACTCCATGAAAAGTAACTGGATTCATAATCACTTCATCAAATCATAATCTATGGAAAAGAAAAATGTCCTATAAACATTTCATTATTTCATCAAAACACAACCACTGGAAAAAGGAATGGGTTTCACAAAAATCTAGTAATAATAAACATAAACCATTTAGATAAATAATAAGAATGGTATTATAGGTTCATATCTATAATAAATATTAAATAACATAAAAAGGCTCCATCATAAATGGAAAATTATCATGATGGGAAAAACATTTGGAACATTTCTTGAGAAAAATAACATTTCCTTGAAAATCCAATTTTTAAAGTTATAAATTCATAAAATATTATGGAATTAATTTTTTGAAAAATAAATTTGAATCTTATAATGGAATATTAAAATCAAATAATGGTTATGATAGTGGAAAATTATTTTCAAGTCATACACATTAAAATAAAGATTCATTTCACATTTTCGGTAAAATCCAAAGGGGCCTTATTTGTAAAAAAAATGAAGATTCATTTTTAACATAAAAAAAATTAAAACAAGGGTTAAAATTTATTTATGAAATAATTTTATATTTGTAAAAACAATCTTTAAAATATTTTTTTTGAAAACATGGATATGGAAGAAAAATGGGTTTCGACCGAAGGGATAAATAAATAATATGTTTTTATAAAAACAATATTTTGAACTCTTGAGTACATAAAGAGAGGAAAATGTAAGGAAAAATTTATTCTAAATACATAAACATATTAGAATAAAATTCATGTTGTTATTGATTAATATATCACAATATTTTATCATCAAAGGAATAATCACAATTAATCATAATAAATAATGATATTGTAACATCAAATACTTACCACTTTAGTAAATTTTGAATCATAATCCTCATTAAATAATAACATAAAAAAAATTTAAATATAATTAATAGAAGGATATTAATGATATAAAATTTTAAAGAGACTGTATATACACTTTAGAAAAGAATATTGGTGTATAACACAACATATGTCTCAAAGAATGAAAACTGAGGAGAAATCTATTACCGCTTTTCTAACTTTTAAACCATATATCCATAAAAGAGAAATCCAAAAATTTATATGTATATACCTATAATTTTATGTATAATAATCATAAATAAAATTCATGGGTATTTTTTTCAGAGTTCCTTGAAACATGTGTCCAAATTTAAGAATCATTTCTTCCAGGCGGTTACCATTGGATTTATTCATGGAATTGGAAACTCCCAAAAATTATTTATCCAAAAGGTCCTTCATTCCAATGGTAGGTGTTAATTATGTTTTAACTTTATGATACTTAATAATGTGTATTGGTTGAGAAGATGGGAGTCTGAACTCATCACACCCTTTTGGGGGGTATTATTGTTTTCGAGACTCTCTTTATAAAGATAAAATATTTTCATGAATCCTTATTAATTCACCATGTATGACATAATTTTCCATTGGAATTTTTAATCACCTATTAATATGTTTAAAATATAGAATCATCTATATGTATTAAAGGTTCTTCATTAATGGAGATATCTGTACACATTCGAGGTTCTCCATCAATGGTATCCTATCATATACTATTTAGAGATTCTTTTAATCATCATTATGATGATACTAGTTTTTAAGCTACTCATTTGGGCACTCTTGAATTTATTATCATCCAGGGAGACACATTTTTTTTTGATATTGGGACCGTACCCATAAAATGGGCTACCTACGTATCCTTGTAAAAGGTATCAAAACCGTCATAGTTCGGTGTCGCTTAATGGGACACATCATACCTTTTAAGGACATATTATAAGGACCTAGCTGTCTAGTTTAACGTCATTTGGTAAGGAAATCTAAGCAAAAGGTGCTTAGTTAATTCTTGGAGTGGGACATATGCCTAATCATTCCAAGGAACTTGAAAAGGATATGGGTTTCTAGGTAATATTAAACCCTGTTGAAGATATGGCCTAAGGAGAACAGGGTTGATTTGAAGTGTTGGGTTTGAACCTCAAAAAGGATTCCTATGCATCCCATGTGAATGGGAATCAAATTCCATGTAGTTCGAGTGGTCTCATAGGAGAGTATAGTCCTTTGAGAGAAATGAGTTTGGGATTACTTCTTGAGAAGGATTCCTTGATTATTTGAGTGTTTAATTTGGGGATTACTCTTAAGGAAGATGGCCAGATTAAGGAAATTAGGGTTGGATTCTTGAATAGAATATCCAATGAGCTCGAGCCCTGAAGAAGGCTTCCTATGTATCATAGTTTGAATAGGAATAAGAGTTCTCATAGTTCATGTGGTCTCATAGAAGAGTGTAGTCCTTTTAGAGAAATGATTTTCGGATTACTTATTGAAAAGGATGCCTTGAGGATTTGAGGGTTTTATATGGGGAATAATTCTAAGGAATATGCTCATATTAATGGAATTAGGATTGGATTATTGAAGAGTATATCCAATGAGCTCGAGCCCTAATGAAGGATTTCTACATATCCTAGTTTGAACAGGAATCCGACTTCTCGTAGTTCAAATTATTGTGAAAATATTGTGACCATGGAAAATATCTAAGCCCATGTGAGTCATGCTCGGTGTGAGAAACAAGAGGATGTAAAAGATTCAACAAAGACGCCCACACTTTTCCTTCTCCACTGGTTAAGGAAGGCCCACCTACGATGACCATGGTGGACAAGGTCTAGGATACCCGAGAAGAGGGAGAGGTGACAAGCCCTCCCTATCTTCTCTTTACATTGGACAAGGGTCCAATGAAAGGAATGAGGGATGAAGGTTAGGAGATTACACCAGGATGGATTCCCTAGAATTGATCCTAGTATGGGTGGGAGACTTTTCATTTTCTTGAATAAAAAATAAACTGTAAACTGTACCATTCCTACCAAAGAACTGAGGTTTCGAGTTTTAGAGACTATAAGGGAAGGTCAGAACCCCAACCCCAATCCTCCAAACTGGAACTCCCCACATTGTTTTTATTAGAAAGGTCCATGTGACTATGGATATAAAAACCCACAAACACTTCATGAATCCTAAACCCATCGTGAAACAATTTTGGGAAACCTCTGGCTGTGGATACACAAACCCAAATAGAATACATGCTAATGTACCTTTCCCAAATGTTTAATAAGTAAAGAGGTTTTGGTGGAGGTCTCAAAAAAATCCCGTTCAAACTAGGGATCCAATGAATAATAAGCCTTTCTATAAATGTGTTTGAAGAGGGATTAATGGATTATAGACCGAAGAGAGTAGGTGAATCAAAGAGGGTGCCCAAGTTGGTACTGGCATGCAAGTATGGGCATGCAAGTAGGCTTGGGAAACCTGATGTTCACATAATCAACGAAAAACCTGTATGGTAATACATGGGCGATACAAGGCTCAAGCCTTATATAGTATTCAAAAGTAATCCCAGAATATGAGTGCTCAAGTTCCTGTGAAAGGAAGAGGTGGTGCACAGGTGTTTCTTATTTTGGAAGGTTGGGTGCTTTAGGTGCACAAGTGTTACGGATTTACAACACTAAAAAGACTTAAGTCCTATGATCCTCCTTCAATTACCTTGTTTTAGGTGTTAAAGAACTATCATGAAAGTTTCAGAAGACCTGGGTGAAGCACTAGGGAGAACAATGTATTGATCAGGCTTCAGGGAGATTCGTCTATACAAATGAAGGCCCCAGGGGTCTATTTATAGGAAAAAATAGGACCTTGGGTGAAAATGAAATTGGGAGCACAAGTAGGTTGCACACTAGATATGGGAACACAAGTAGGCTACACACCGATGACCACTATGCCTGACTAGGGCGACCTAAAGCCTGTGCCTTTGCAAATTTTTATTTTCTTCATGTGGTTTCCCCTATTTTTTCTAAGGTATTTCCCTTTGTTATTTTTATTTAGACTTTTTGATGAAACAAAGTGTCAACAAAATACCCCCTCATAATTAGATCTGGAATGAAAAGAGGATGTTATACTGAGCTAAAGTAATGAAGGATAAAGAAGAGGGTACTAGGGAACACAAGTTTTAAGCATACAAGGTAATTGTCCACACAATCTGGTAGCGTGTAGGGTGAATTGCATATCTTATATATAGTGGATCCATGTCCATGAAAATTATGTAACTTTCAGAATTATAACTCTCGGTGCGCAAGTCAATCTTCACTCGGACACTTATATCTTCACTTCACTTCTTCTGTATGTTTTTAGTTTCGCTATATAACTAGGGAGCCACACTTGCGTGCCGGATTAAATTTGTATGCCAAGTGTTATACTTGTGTTCCTTAATGCATTTTCCAATTTTTTTAATTCTTTTGTCAAACATTAAGAATCAATTTACTTAAATGTTTATTTTTTATCTTTATTTAGGTTCAATGGCTCCCAAAAGAGTTGGAACTGCTAATGAACTACCAAGTAAGAGGATTGATGACATGATGAATGTCGTCGAGCATGAATACTTTGACGTTTGTGACACCAAACTTCCAGACATAGAAAAATATCTGAAGAAATATCACTTTAACATTCCCTGATTCACTTATTTTACTATGTATAGCTATGGACATCTACAAGAAGTCAATATCCTGGACCTAAAGATCTATGTCCCACTCTCTTGGTTTCCAGATTATACCAACTACTCATCTGCAAACATTTATGTTGTGGGCTCATTTGCTAATGATGGGACAACAGAAAAAGATCTTATCATGCATCACAAACCATGTACTCTATATTTGAAACCACACACACATGAGTTGTAGTCACAATGTTATTCATAAATCTTCCAAAATTCTCAGACGGATCAATCCAAAGGATGGAATAATAGTTGATATTTTAGACTAGGAGGAGGTGTAAAACCTACATGGATGTGGGCATATTGGGTGCGTAAGATGCGTGCAGAATTTACCGAATACTTAAAAGGTGTTGGGACATATGAGGCTGTATGGGTTGGGCAAACCTAAGTGTATAGAAATTATGATTTCGTGCCGGTGTTATTAAAGCTGATGGATCCCAGAAACTAACTCCTTCCATTTAACACATAGAGATGTAGACATCATCTTATGAGACATCTACAAAATTTCTAGAGCTTCAATCATTGGAGATATCTATGATGAGTTTATTCTTCTTAAGGTGATATGGAATGACTCGTAGAAGACACCAAATTTGGTTGGTGAGTTGATGAAAATATTTAACAAACTCAAAAATGTGACCACCACGAAGTCTTATACAAGAAGGGATATTCATCTAGAGGAATGGGTGGAAATATTACTAGTACAGAAGAAGGAAAAGGGTCCCACCTGAATCCGTCCAACCAACTTTCCAAAGGTAAAGAAGAGAGGTACCCTTGAAATTTTTTGGACAATATTGGAGAAAGGAGAGTTTGATAAGTGGGGATATGAATTCAATTAAAATATTCCTATGAAGACACATCTGGAAGGTTTCTTGGCCATGTAGCTCAGCATGTATGTATTAACAGTCCGAGATTCCAAATGAGGTGTGATTCCATGAACTTTTGTTATCGTGGAAAAGCTTGCTGAGATATGGATGGTAGGGTTGCCCATTCCTATTTTGGCTAAAATCCATATGAGCTTGCTACATATTTATATAGGTAAGTCTCTTTTTAGTATAACATGACCATTACAAGTATTATAGGGATGGACCGCTACTCACTTCCCAACTTATTCTGTACAAAGTGGGGTATAAGTCATTAGAATTTCTTTTCGACCATCTATTCAGGATTTATATGGTATTTCACCCTTATGTCTAAATTATTATGATATCAAGGGTAGGATGAGTATGCATAAATAATGTCATTTCTTCCCTTATGGGAACCCACCTACGAGGTGATTTTTGATGATGGGATGACCAGTTTAGAGTTGAGGGCATACAAGATACCGTGAAGAGATGGCGTACTAGCCACCAGGATAGATAGAGAAATCATATGTGAGGCCTATGCTTCTTATAGATTTGTGTATCAATTAAAACGTCCACATAAAAATATTCTACCCCCTGTGTATTTCATATAAGAGAATCATTTTATGGTTGGCCAACAATTATGGTTGCTGGTGTCTGTGGAGAAGACTACGAAAATATTTAATTTACTTTCTGCTAATGTAATATGAAGATTGACTATCTGGTATGCTGAAAACTGGGTCGCATCTTAACCTGAATGGGTATTAAACCATGTTGTCCCTTGAGTGGGTGTAAAAAGAAGTAGTATGGGGGAACCCCTTTATTTGGAAGGTAACTCTTTATCATCAGGGGCTGACTCATTAGAGTCTGAGGATAGAGGTGACAAGGCTCCAAATTCACCGAAGAGACCTCATTCCAGATATAATCCACCTACCAGAGTTAAGAGAAACACCCCATCAATCCCTACTAAAGATATACTGAGGTTATCTAGTCGCCATCATTCGAAAGAGCGAAGAGTCCCATTCTCTCATCCCCCATCTGTGACTGTGGGAGTTGGGAATAAACTTAAATACAAGGCTGTAGGATCCTCTTCAGAACCCTATGACATATAATCTAAATATATATGACTAGAGGATATTCAAAAATTGAAAAGTTTATACTGTGATGCTGAAACCATGTGTATAGATCTATGTGAGGGGATGCATATTCCAGGAGTAGGGGATCTACATGACCCTTCTAACAATCTATTTAAGGAAAATCCAATTGAAGTGAGGAATTGCATATGAGAGGTGTAAATGCCCATATATTCAACCGATGAATAAATTCCCACCATAAAGAGGGTAAAGAAAAATATAGATCAAGATACCAATTAACGGATTGGTCCTTCATTAGTTGAAGAATGACATGATTTTGTCGATCACAAAGATGTAAATTTACTTTTTTTCTGACATTATCTACTAATTTTAAATTTTAATTTAGTCAAAGTGTTGTTACTCAGGGTAAATATCATCTTAACTTAAAGCTGGTAAAAGTAAAATCATATAATGTTATCTCTCCATGGTGTATCCCTAGAGTCACTGCTCTTGGAGCTACCAGATCACCCCGTGAATCAGGAGAAATATATCCAGGCTAAAAGGACATAGAGGATGATATGGAAAGGGTATTTCCATCTCTAATACGTGTCTTTGAAGATGATGTTTCATGTTCTTATAAGAAGACTAAGAAAAAAAATCATCGAAGAAATAAATCCATAGTTAAAAACTTTTTTACTAGTGGTAAGCCTTCGTGATCATCAGAAATTTTAGCCTAATTCATGAAAAAGTGTTTAAACTTCTTGGAATTACAGGGATTCTTCTATTTCTTCTTTTAAAGAAAATACTAATAAGCTTCAAGAAACCATGGAGGGTGCTACTGAACAAGCACCAATTCCTTTTAATCTAGTGGTTCCTGAAGAGCCATTGAGGCCAAAGGAACCAACGTTTGTTCCCAGCACTGCTCCCGTTCCTACTATCATTGGAGAGGAGGCTTCTAGTAAATCAACAATTATTTATAAGACATCAAATGTGACAATAACTAATTTTATCCTGTGCTACTTTAGGTTTGTCACATGCACCAGAACATCCGACAACAATTGATGCTGACCCCAAAACTATTTCTGATGAAGCTATTTGGGGTCAAAGGTTATCAGAGGAATGCTGCAAATAAAACATGATGAGTGTTCCCATGGGTGAGACTGACCAAGGATCTGGGATATAATTGGATGATATGATGAACTTTGTCATGTCTTTTTAAGAAGTATTTTAACATGTTAATATACCAAATGCTTTAGATGATTTTTATGTTCCTTGTATAGAATCAACTGGATGTTAGTTTTCATTATTCTTCCTATTAATATTCTTATGATTAAATTTCTTACCATGTTTGATTGAAAAAAATGAATTTTCATATAAGGTAACTGATTCCGCAACAATACTTGAAGGAAGTATTGATATTAATGTTAATACCATCATTGATAAGACATTGGATCAGGTGAATCTTGGGGCAGAAAATATTCTTGAGATTCATTCTGAGGATCCAGAGCCAATTAAAGATAGCACCATCACCTAGAGACAACAAACAAAACTGTTGAAACTGAGAATATTGGGGAGGAGTCTTCTCAAGCAGTTGACCTACTATAAGATAAGAGATACTGATATTGTGATTATACTCACTTTTTTTATCCCTTGAATCTAACCACAACTATAATTTTTGATTTTCCATATAGGGCTATCAAATTCAATGGCTTAGTCCGAATGTAAAGCCTCGACACCAGCCCAAATAGTACAAAAAGATGAAGTAGCCATTGCTCAGGAAGGAGCAGAACATGGAACTTCTTTAAGTTCATTAATCCCAGAATACATACTTCCTTATGGAAGTGACTCTGAATCAGACCCAGAACTGCAAAAGGCTCTTCATCTTTCACGTCGCAAGGCATGACAAAATATATGGAAGATAATATCTAATATTCCCATTAAGTAACTTCTTTAATGAATTAAACAGCTCTCATATCTATTTATCATGCTAGGATTTGGTGGTTCTAAACACCGTGAAATTAATACCAAGGTGAAAGAGATTATTATAAGGATGGAACAAGAGAAAAATCTTCGAAAAAAACTTGAAAAAATCTAAATTGTTGATCAACACTGAAGAATTCCAAGAGATGCTATCCCAAGATTAGGCTAATCATACTGAAAAGTTGAAGGAACTAAAGCAAAAGATCAAAGAAAATACTGTTCATAAGCTTCGTCTTCAACATTAATTAGATATCATCACATGGGTGCTTGACCCGCTTCATATCTCATTACGAAAAGTCTAGAAAAATGGTGTGAAATCCATTGATGATGCTAAATAATCACTTCATCATGCTAAAGATAGTAGAGATGGTCAACTAAATGAGCTTCAACGAGTATCTAATGGGGCTCAAGAGGATGTTAACCCAATTATGAATTATATAGAAAACCTCTATGATTTTTGATAATAGAGAGACTCAAATTTGTGGATGCTCCTATGTGAAAAGTTTTTCATAAATGAATATCATTTTTTCTTCAATCATCTATATTTTCATTCTCTCTAATTGATTTTATTTTACCTAATCCATTAGGCCTAGTAAGAATAGTTTTATTTCTGATAGGGTTATATGGAAAACCACACAAACATTGTATCTTTTGACTTTTTATTGCTCAATATTACCTAAATCATACAAAATGTATGTTTAGTGAGCTAGGAATCAACTTTTGTTCAGATTTACCTTTGTAATTTCTGAATTTGGGGAGTACCATGTCTCTTGTTATTGGCAGTTTATAGTCATACATGTTAGACTATAAAGGGATAATGTTTAAGGTCAAATATATTTGACCATAAATTTTGAAATTAGATCCCAAAAAATAATCAGTGGCTAAGAATTTATTTATTATTCTTTAAATATTTACAAGGGGAATCTTGAGGCATGATTTTTATGGTCATGAAATTTAAATCTTGTATCAGCATAAGGGGAGTCTCCTCCAATAAAGAAGTTACCATTATTTGACACACTCATTACAGGATTTGTGTTATGTAGGGACAACTAGGGAATATGATGCATAGACAAATAGTGGCATCTTTTGACTGAAAAGCTTGTTATGTAGGCAACTTATGCAGGGCCACCTAAGGGAACATATTGCATAGTCAAGAAAAAGAGATCTTAAGAATTTACCATTTTACTATTGTTAGAAAAGAGAAAATAATATTTGGGTGACTTAAGACCATAATGGGTGTTTTTCTAAGGAAATAAATTTTCAGAATAAAGGGTTATCTATGCTGATATATGTCATGAATAAGAAAACAATTTCTAAAAAAATTTGGTGTATAAGGAATGGTTAAAATATATAAGAAAGGGGAATTTCTGATATCAAACTCTACAGTTTTAAGTCATGCAGTGAAGACATTGTACTGTGCAGTTTTTAGTAATGCAGTGAGGACATTGTAATGTGCAGTTTTAATTCATGTAGTGAGGACATTGTACTGTGTAGTTTGAAGTCATGCAATGGATACATTGTGTGGATTTAATTTAATGTATTTGACCAAAGGTACGAGACTCTCCCAATTTCATGATAATTTGTTTGGAAACATACTACCATATTCTGGTATGGAAGGAAAAATTGTAAACTATGATTTGAGAATTTCTAGAACTGAGGAATGATATAGGGAAAGGGATAAAAGTATTAGATGAAGTCTTTTCCAAGAACAAAGATACCATTATTTGAAAAACCCGTTATGGAGGATATATTATGCAGGGTCAATTGGGGTGTATGCTGTATAGAAAAATAGTGGTATCCTTTGACTGACATGCCTGTTATGTAGGAAACTTATGCAAGGCCACCTAAGGGAACATACTGCATAGTCAGGAAAAAGAGCTTTCAGAAGTTTGGCATTCTATTTCTAAAAGCTTAAGAATGTTTACGGATATTCATATTTTCCGAAGCACAATGTTTGGTTTATGAAGAAAGGTACCTGAATATGGAGAGAGCATTTCAATCATGATTTCCCAAGAATCCGGGGAATAAGATTTCTACAATGGTCTGACCGAAACATAGGGAGTATGGTGTTTTTAGTTTTAGGTCATACATCTAGGATAAGAAATGAAAACAATATATGATATGTAGTTTAGTGATCCAAGTTTATTTCATATTTATTTGAACATAGAGAGAGAGAGAGATGTGTAAACCATGGTCTTGAAGACTTTTAGATTGAGATAAAGATAATAGGACAAATATACATGAGTGACTATTTTAAAATACAAATTATTGTATATTTTCATCAATGTTTGAAGGGGATATAGACATTATAACCATGAAAAAACTTACCATCACTGAAAAAACTATTATGCAGTTGTATTATGAAGGGAAAACTAGGGAATATGTTGTATAGCCAAATAGTGGCATCTTTTTATTGACAGACCCATTATGTAGGAAAATTTTATTCAAGGCAATCTAGGGGAATCTATTTTATAGTCATGTAAAAGAGCTCTTAGATATCAGTGAACCTGTCCCCAAAAAACTGTAAGAAATATTATGAAGATCTAAAAATATTCAAGATTAAGAGTATGCAATATGGACGGGGTTTATTCTCAATGCACATGATAAATATTTGAATCAATATTTTCCATTAGTTCACAGTCTGTTACATAAATCTAACTCATATGTAAAAATGAAGACTTTATTTATTTCCTTTGAATTAATATTATGCTATGTATTTTAGAGTCATGTAGTGAGGAAATTGTACTATGCAGTTTTAAGTCATGGAGTGAGGACATTGTACTTTACAGTTTTAAGTCATGTGGTGAGGATATTGATAACCCCAAAAGAAACTGATACACCTTATTTATACAGAGAAGTCTTTTACCTAATTCATAAGACCACATGAGCTATGGTCGGTGTGAGAAACAAGAATAAGTAAAAGGTTTTTTCTATAACAAAAAAGGCAACACAAGTGAGGAATAAGGATATTATGATTAAGTAATGGTTGAGCCAATGTATAAGACCCAAGGATCACTATGTATCTTGTTGGAGAAAGAATCAATCCAACCATAGTTCTTAGATTTCCATGCATTTTAACGTCACGTTGTAAGGAAGAAGATGAACCTATGAGAAAATAAAGACATATTATAGCTAGACTAAGGGAAAAAACCCAAGTGTCACTACGTGTCTTTCTAGGGGCAAGAATCAAGTCATACATAGTTCTTTAAACATTACCTATGAAGGTTTGATTCTTATATAAGGAATAGGGGGTGTAAATACCATGGCTGGGACCAATATTGGAGATCTAGGCATCTCTAAATATCTCATATAGATGAGAATCAAGCTGTACATAGTTCTTGAAACAATCATTTCTCACACCAATCGAGTTTGACATGGGAGACGGGGGTTTTAACACATTCTAGAAGAATTATTAAATTTAAGATAAAATATGGTATGAAAATCTAACCATGTATCTTAAAAGAGCACTCTGTATAGATATAGTTCATATACAGGAGAAGAAAATGGAAATAAAAATTTTTTGGTTGCAGCTGGACATAAGATTGGATATCCAGGAATCTCTAAGTATCTCATATAGATGAGAATAAATCCACATGTAGTTCTTGAAATGAGGTCCCTATGTAGATCTCACTTAGACATAGGGAAGAGAGGAACTGATGTTCCATTAAGGAGTAGCAATGATGTCATTGATTCTTACATATGGAAGCTCCAAATGTCAAGTAGATAAGACATTAGCCGTACAGTTTTAATGTCGTGTAATGAGGAAAAAGATTCTGCACATTTTAATGTCAGGCATCGTAGATGCTTATGGTTGTTATGCAGTTTAACATCTTACAACTATGACCGTGTGTTGTTCTGTTTAGATTCTTATAGTGGGGACATGGGGCTATGCAGTTTAATGTCTTGCAGTGAGGACATGAGACTGTGAAGTTTAATGTCTTACAGTGAAGACATGTGGCTGTGTGGTTTAATATCTTACAGTGAAGACATAATGTGCAATTACACAAAGTATTTCTTCAAGAATCTCACATTGGTTGGAGTTGTAATAAGCTCTCCATCTATTGAGATTAAGGCATAAGATCCATTTTAGTAGTCCTTATGTATGGAATACGGTCCTCCCCACTTTAGCTAAAGATTTTTAGGTTTCTTTCCTGGTATCATTGGAGTCCTGAAGACCAATACAAATTCTCCTTGAAGAAATGAATCGAGGCGTACTTTCTCATTAAAGAATCGCACTATTCTATTCAGATAGAATTCTAAATAATGCAAAGTATGAAATATTTTTTTGTCTAATTGAACCATCTCATCAAACTATTTATGGGACTTCTCATATGTAGTGTAACACCCCAAGCTTCTACGATATTCTTCTCTTTCAATAATGCAATAGTTTGCATTGTACGTAAGTTCGAGATTCTAACACACCGCGACCAATCGAAATAAGCGTTATGAATCGTAATACCCACTTTTTGAAATTATATAAATTTTTTATTTCAAAATGGACTTCATTTTTGTATTTGGAATATCGAAATTATACTAAGTTTAATTTTTTGTAATTTTCTGAGAACTTCCAATTTTCTATGAATAGTAAAAAAATACTTAAAAACCACTTTTTTAATCGAAATAATTTATAATGATAAATTATACTATTGAGTGATTTTAAAGTATAATTAGAATATAATTTTACCATTTTATCCAATGGTGGTCAACAGAATTAATTTCACTTTGAAATTGGACATAAAAAATTGTCAATATTTTGTTTGATATTGTTTCTTTAAAACACGCTATTTGTTTTGACAGTGGGAATTAATTATAAAATTAATTAATTCAACTTATATGTTTGGAATTTTTTAAAATAGACATCATTTCTGAATTCAGAATATCAATTATATCTTAGGGTGAATTTTTTGTATTTTTCTGAAAAACATCAAATTTTTATGAATAGTGAAACCACTAAGTGGTAGTTAAAAAACCGATTTTTCATTTAAATGAAATTTTACCAATTCTGTGAATTGAATTTCAAAAATCCTAAATACATCATTGTAATTAAGAAGTAAAATGTGGTTCAATGGGATTAAAATAATTTTTGGTGAATAGTAACTTTTAAGCTTTACTAATCACGATTAAAGATAATTAGTGTAATTTAAGGAAAATATAATGTTATAATAATATGAAATTACCTTTACACTTGTCCTACCCTTATGGGATGAGTCATGTCTGACCAAGACAATCCATGGGTCAACATGGGGACCCCATGGATCCACTTGGGTAAGAAAATGACATTAATAACTTTTTATTTAAAGTAAAAATAAAATTGTCACAAACATGTGTTGTTTTACTAAAACAAATATTACATGGGGTTATATAAGTTAACTTTTCGACTATAAATATTAATTGGACAGATAAAACTATTTCATACATCATGGTAATTTTTTTTATATTTTTTAGGCATTAAATAAATAAATTTATTTATGACACCTTGATGATGCAGCGATTACCTCATTAATGAACAATTTAAATTAAATGAAAAGATAAGGTTAAATATAAGACTTAAAATTGTCAAAAACCTATTGTATGAGTATATTTAGAACCCTTATAACCTTATACTCGAAATATATAATTTTAGGACCTTTAAAATCCGAAACTCATTATATAATAATGTAACATTTCATGACTTTCCAAGAGTGCCCCTCCTCTCCTCTTATAAAAGGCCCCCACCTCTACCGCCTTATTAATACCATCAAAGCCATTTGGATCAGGAAAACTCTGCCCAAATACTCTCTCAACTTCCCTCTCTTAACCCTAGAAGCCTCACTTTGGGCAGAAGTCTTCCCAAGGAAGCTTTTGGCTGAAATCAAAAAGAGTTACCTGATTTTAAGGCAATGTCTTCTCTTATGTTCATTTATTTTATTTTTCTTCTCCAACCCCTTAAAATATTTTTATTCCTTTATTTTGTAACAAAAACAGTATATTAAATATACTAGGATGTTTTTATGAGTAGGATTTGATTTACACTTACACACACCTTCGTCTAATGGTTAAAGAACATACTGTTTCTGTGGGTGGTGAATTACTGCCTCACAAAACGATGATTGTTCAATCTTCATTTAACACCTTTCATGGTGGCCATTAATATGTCACTATATTTATTTATGATATATATTATGTTTATGTTTTCCTTATTCTTATGTATTTTTCATTTATGGCATGCCTTTATGATTACCATTATGGGTAAATGCTATAATTTCATTTTAGGAAGTGCGGACTACCGCCCCCTCAAAGTGATTTGAATCGTTAATGCCCTATGTGGGACATGTAAAGGATGGAGTAAATGATATTATATACGATATTATACTGGAATTATAATATACCTTTATATCATCATGATTTCATTCCATTAAATATGAAATAGAAATGAAAGTAGCGTTTGTGCGTATGTACGACTTACCGTCTCCATGAACGGTGCATTTAATTTCTTACCTCTAAATGTTATGTAATATTATAAATGAATTTATATAATGGATATATATGATATATATGATATCTAAACCATCAATATAATTCTTTATATAATGGATATTTTACCACATGACCAACTTGTAATTATAAGAAGTTTATTTTTGACTCAAGTTGCAATGATTGACAAAACGACCGTTATTAACTTAAATAATTACATAATGTTCATAAAATGGTAATAAGTGATATAAAAGGAATAATTAACTTGAAAAATTTTCTTAAGAAAGTATAAATTAACTCTAGTTTATTATTCAGGAGATTAAAGAACGATCGATTCACGTCAGACACGAGGTAAGGGACTTCGTCTCAATCTCCTTTTATTGAGGCATATTTTGTTTTATATTCAACTTTATTTTATATGGTGTATAAACCCCTTTGACTTTTATGTTTATTCAAAATTAATTGTTTTTTTACAAAGCGTTTTACTAAACAAAAAAAGGAAAAGTTTTTTTGTCGTATGTATTCGGCGACAACGACTTCTCCACCACCATGACCATTATTTGAGTTTCGGCTTCCTCTACAAGCCATACCATTTCTTAAAAAAATGAAAAATAAATACCATGTTTTACTTTTATTTTACTTTGGTAATGAAAATGGTTTTGATAATGTTTGTATTATATCAATGTGTTGTATTGATATCTTTTGATTGAAATGTGGAAATGTTATGTTTCTTTCATGCATGTTTTATGTGATACAATTATGTTATGGTTTATGATATGTTTAAACCTGTTCATATGAGGAATTTATTGGACTTAATAAGTGATGGGTGGAGCCCGCTATAGCTTCTCGATGCATAGGTAGGTCTCATGAGACAAACTAGTGTCTTGGCATGAGGACTTGACAAAATCTTATTTGTACCCTTGGCACGAGGCCTTGGATACATGGTTATGATAGTCTGGAATTATGCATTCCATCCTTATGAAAGTTGTTAATGATATTTCATGTGATTATTCGACTAGTAGAATATCCATGTGAGTAAGTAAATGGCATTATCTCATTTTAATTTTTCCATATTATGCTAAAGTTCATGTTTAAAAGGATTTTATTTTGGTTATACATTGCCTTAATTGTTTATGTTTATTTATGAAAGTTTCCGCTATATTGTTATTCTTACTGAGCATCTGATCTCACCCCTTTCTATGTTTTATTTTTCCGAAGATGTGAAGAAATTTTTTATGACTGGCCTACAGGGATAGCCTGAAGGGGATATGAGTGTGAACTATGGAGACTATGTTATTGTAGTTTTTTTACTTTATGATGTAATGTAAGACTTATGAATGTATCTAGTGTTTTCAAGGATACTAAACTAATCGGTCTTCAAAGAATTCATCTTTTGTGATCATACCAATGTTACATAATAATTAACCGACTCTAGGTAACTAGGTTCGGGGCGTTACATTTGGTATCAGAGGTAGTTTAGTACTAACCTTGGAAGATAGATTTAGATAAACTCTGATTAGAGCACATAGCCCTAAGATAGACTTTGAGGATTAGTATAAAATAACTTCCTAGAATTTTGGTATTATAGATATTTTGTGAGTTTTTCGGGAAATATATCCCTATCTGGATACGAGCAGGTAGAGGTGGCTCTAGCACAGATGTACCTAGGGGTAAAACCCGGAAACACCACTTTGATCTAGACTCGAACGAGAACTGGTGCACGATAACGGGCCTTGTTACACTCTTTGTTATGACACTCCTAGGGGATATTCTTAGGATAATTATCATTCTCTTTATAAACCATTATAAAGGGTTTATGAGTATATACTTCCTCAAAGAAAACATTTTTATGATTATGGATTATATCCATAAACTGTTAAATTTATGTTAAGTGTTTTACAAGTATTAAATTATGTATTTTTATTAATAAAATGATCCAGTTTATGCCATTGTTTAGAAATGGTGCCTAGTGGAAAGAATGGAAACTGTATCAATGCATGCACTCCATGTAGGGATTTCTCTCCTGCTCAAGATAATTATAGTGGAGCTGGTGATGCAACTGGTGCTGATCAGCTAATCACCATACTGGGAGAACTCACTCAGGTTATGAATAATAACCTTACTCGTATGGAACACCCTGATCCGAAACGTGGAGGATCAATGTTAGACCGCTTCATGAGGCAAAAACCACCAACATTCAGTGGGAGTACAAATCCCTTAGTAGATGAGAAATGGATAAATTTCCTAGAGAAAATATTTCAGGCTTTGGGGAGTAGTGAAAGGGAAAAGGTTATCATGGAAGTTTACCGCCTCACTGGAGATGCTGATCAATGGTGGTCATTGATTCAAAACACAAAGGAAGATGATGAAGTATCAAATATGTAATGGAGGGAGTTCAAAAATCTTTTCTTAGAAAAATACTATCCTCGTGACCATCGAGCAGATATGGAAAGGCAATTTCTGAGTCTGAGACAAAAGGAGGATGAGAATGTCACAAAGTATGAGGCCAAATCTACAAGGTTAGCGAGACATACTGCAGATTATATACGTAACCCAAGAAGTAATATTGATAGTTTCTTTGATGGGTTAAAACCATTTCTCCATCGATCTTTAGTATCACAATCCATCTCATCGTAAGAATATATTGTCTCGTGTGCTATCAAGACAGAAAAGAAATTCTCTAAGTCTTATGACAACAAAGTAAAGCAAGAGAAAAAGAGAACGGTGGAACAAGATACAGAATAAGGGAAAAAGGGAAAGAATAATTTTCTATTATGTGATAATTGTGGGAAGAATCACCCCGATACTTGCCTAAAGGGAATAGGAGTTTGTTACAAATGTGGAGAAAAAGGTCACCAGGCTCGTGATTGTATAGGAAAGAAAGTGGCTATTAATGTTGAATGATACAATTATAGATAAATGGTGCATTATGAAAATTAATTCCATAAGAGCCAAGGAAACTTACCTCATAAAAATCCAAGGGAGCAAGGGAAAGATTATGTTGTTACTACAGATGATGTTGAATAATTATTGTATTTGTGTTTTTGGAATCAAGAACTATATTATGGTTATAAGAATAATGTGATACATATAAGGATTATACTGCAGTACTTTTTTTTCATTAAGGTTTTAATATGATGAAGGTAATCATATTTTTATTATGTGACAATAAGAGAAACATTACTTTGTTAGGGGAATCTTATGTTACAATTGATTTTTGGAATTTAGAGACCTTTTAGAGAAAGTATGGATAGAAATGTTTTGGATAACTTTAAAGGTTGGAATAGATTATGTTTAACTTTGGATAGTATTGTTTATGGTTAAAACATTTCTGATGACTATTTTTGGAATATTATAATACTATAGTTTTAGGAAAAGGACAACCTGCAGGTCGGGGGATAACCCGTCATGTCGGACAAAGATGTTGGAATCGAACCCACAACCCTAGAGCGACATGCCTTTATTACCTCTCACTAGCCTTCAGGAAGTCCTTGGTTATTACAAAATAGTTTTCCTGATCTAAATGGTATGTGTTAATATTTGGAACCTTGTACGATTAGGATAAATATAATATTTTTGAGTTCTATTATCTTTTTGAGTGAAAGATGGGTTTTTGGTAAAAATTTATTAAGGAATGAAAGTCTACATGACAAGTATAAATATTTCCTTACATTCTTAGTAAATCTCCTAAATAAATTCCTCAACTTTATGAATGGTAACCTAAAACAAAAGCGTTGCCGTTAACGTTTCCTACTGGGGAATCAATGGTCATTTAACCAATCACAAGTTTGTGATTTTCTTGTAGTTAACTTTCTCTTAATCCTATTTTATACAACTCTCCATCAGACCTTTATGGTTTGTTTCTCCTCCATATCCATGTTTTTATAGAATCCTTGTATGGGATATCTCGGATGACCTTTTTACTTCTCTTTCTTTCTTTTAAATTTTTATTTTTATTAACCCTATTTCCGATATGGGTTTTCCGCAAAGGTATTTTCTACTTTGAACATTTTATTTTAGAAGAACAATTTCAAATTGAGATGACACAATTTATTAAATGAGGGTAGAATTTAACACCCCAAGCATCCACGATATGCTTCTCTTTCAATAATGCAATATCTTGCATTGTACGCAAGTTCGAGATTCTAACACACCGAAACCAATCAAAATAGACGTTATGAATAGTAATACCCACCTTTTGAAATTATATAAATTTTATATTTCAAAATTGACTTCATTTTTTTATTTGGAATATCGAAATTATCCTAAGTTGAATTTTTTGTAATTTTCTAAGAACTTCCAATTTTCTATGAATAGTAAAAAAATACTTAAAAATAAACTTTTTAATCAAAATAATTTATAGTGAAAATTATACTATTGAGTGGTTTTAATGTATAATTATAATTAATTTCACTTTGAAATTGGACATAAACAATTGTCAATCTTTTGATTGATATTGTTTCTTAAAAACACTCTATTTGTTTTGACACGGGAATTAATTATAAAATTAATTAATGAAACCAATATGTTTGGAATTTTTTAAAATAGACACAATTTTTGAATTCAGAATATCAATTATAGCTTAGGGTGAATTTTAGGTATTTTTCTGAAAAACTTCAATTTTTGATGAATATTAAAACCATTAAGTGGTAGTTAAAAAACTGATTTTTTGATTAAATAAAATTTTACCACTTCTGTGAATTGAAATTTAAAAATCGGACATACATCATTGTCATTAGGAAGTAAAATGTGGTTTAATGGGATTAAAATAATTTTTGGTGTATAGTAACTTTTAAGTTCTATTAATCGCGATTAAAGGTAATTAGTGTAATTTAAGGTAAATATAATGTTATAATAATATGAAATTACCTTTACACTTGTCATTCCCTTATTGGATGAGTCATGTCCGACCAAGACAATCCATGGGTCAACTTGGGGTCCCCATGGAGACACTTGGGTAAGAAAATGACATTAATAGCATTTAATTTAAAGTAAAAATAAAATTATCACAAACATGTGTTGTTTTACTAAAACAATTATTACATGGGGTTATATAAGTTAAATTTTAGACTATAAATATTAATTAGAAAGATAAAAAGATTTCCTACAGCATGGTAATTTTTTTTATAATTTTTAGAAATTAAATAAATAAATTTATTTTTGACACCATGATGATGCAGCGATTACCTCATTAGTGAACAATTTAAATAAAATGAAAAGATAAGGTAAAATATAAGACTTACACTTGTCAAAAACCTGTTGGGTGAGTATAGTTATAACCCTTATCACCTTATCCTAGAAATATATAATTGTGGGACCTTTAAAATCCAAAACTCATTATATAATAATGCAACATTTCATAACTTTCCAAGAGTGCCCCTACTCTCCTCTTATAAAAGGCCCCCCACCTCTACCACCTTATGCACACCATCAAAGCCAATTGGCTCAGCCAACCTCTGACCAAATACTCTCTCAACTTCTCTCTCTTACATCTAGAATCCTCACATTGGGAAGAAGTCTTCCCAAGTAAGCCTTTGGATCAAATTAAATAGAGTTACCCGATTTTAAGGTAATTTCTTCTCTTATGTACTTTTGTTTTATTTTGCTTCTCCAACCCCTTAAACTATTTTTATTACTTTATTTTGTAAAAAAACCAGTATATTCAATATAATAGGATTTGTTTATGCAAACGATTTTATTTACACTTACACACTTCTTCGTCTAATGGTTAAAGAACACACTGTTTCTGTGGGTGGTGAATTACTACCTCACGAAACCATGATTGTTAAATATTATTTTAACACCTTTCATGGTGTCCATTAAGATGTCACTATATTTATTTATGATACATATTATGTTTATGTTTTCCTTATTCTTATATATTTTTCATTTATGGCTTTCCTTTATGATTTCCTTTATGGGTAAACGTGATAATTTCATTTTAGGAAGTGCGGACTACCTCCCCCTCAAAGTGATTTGAATCATTAATGACATATGTGGGATATGTAAAGGTTGGATTAAATGATATTATATGTGATATTATACTGGAATTATAATATAACTTTATATCATTATGATTTCATTCCATTAAATATGAAATAGAAATGAAAGTAGCATTCATGTGTACGTACGGATTACCGTCTCCATGAATGGTGCATTTCATTTCTTACCTCTGAATGTTATGTAATATTATAAATGAATTTATATACTGGATATATATTATATATATGATATCTAAATCATCAATATAATTCTGGATATAATGGATATTTTACCACATGAACAACTTGTAATTATAAGATGTTTATTTTTGACTCAAGTACCAAATATTGACAAAACAACTATTATTAAACTATATAATTACATAATGTTCATAACATGGTAATAAGTGATATAAAATGAATAAAGAACTTGAAAAGGGTTCTTATTAAAGTAGAAATTAACTCTAGCTAATTATTCAGGAGATTAAATAACGATCAAGTCATGTCAGACACAGGGTAAGGGACTTCGTCTCAATCTCCTTTCATTGAGGAATATTTTGTTTTATATACAACTTTCTTTTATACGGTGTATAAACCCCTTTGACTTATACGTTTATTCAAAATGAATTTTTTTATACAGAGCGTTTTACTAAACGACAAAAGGGAATGTTTTTTTTGTCGTGCGTATGCGGCGACAACGACTTCTCCACCGTCGTGACCATTATTTGAGTTTCAGCTTCCTCTACAAGCCATAAATTTTTTAAAAAAAATGAAAAATAAATACCGTGTTTTACTTTTCTTTTATTTTTGGTAATGAAAATGGTTTTGATAATGTTTGTATTATATCAATGTGTTGTATTGATATATTGTGATTGAAATATGGAAATGTTATGTTTCTTTTATGCATGTTTTATGTGATAAAATTATGTTATGGTTTATGATATGTTTAAACCTGTTCATATGAAGAATGCATTAGACTTAATAAGTGACGGGTGGAGCCCGCTATCGCTCTTTGATGCATCGGTAGGTCTCATGAGACAAACTAGTGTATTGGCACGAGGCCTTGAAAAAATCTTATTTGTAGTCTTGGCACGAGGCCTTGGCAATGTGGTTATGATAGTCCGACATTATGCATTCCATCATTATGAAAGTGGTTATTGATATTGCATGTGATTATTCGACTAGTAGAATATCCATGTGAGTAAGTAAATGGCATTATGTCATTTTACATTTGCCATATTATGCTAAAGTTCATGTTTAAAAGGAGTTTTTTAGTTATACATTGCCTTAAATGTTTATGTTTATTTGTGAAAGTTTCTGCTATATTGTTATCCTTACTGAGCATCTGAGCTCACCCCTTTCTAGGTTTTATTTTTCCCAGGATGTGAAGAAATATTTTATGACTGACCTACAGGGATAGTCTGAAGGGGATATGGATGTGGACTATGGAGACTATGTTATTGTAGTTTTTCACTTTATGATATAATTTAAGACTTATGAATGTATCTAGTGTTTCCAAGGATACTAAACTAATTGGTCTTCCAAGACATGATCTTTTGTGATCATGCCAATGTTACATAATAATGCACCGACTCTGGTTAACTGGGTTCAGGGCATTACATGGAGACAACTGATCATAGATTGCAACTTGGAGTGAAGGAAATTGAATTTCAATTGGCAATACTGGTTCTGTTCTATACACCAATGAATATGGGGTTTCTTGAGTGGCAGTACGTGTAGTAGTCTGATAAGCCCATAAAGAATGAAAAAGTTTATCAGGACAATATTTCTTATCTTTATCCACAATCGTTTGGAGTATATTTTATAGGGTATTATTGAAGGCCTCTATATATCCATTGGCTGCCACATGATAGCAAGATGAATGGTTGGATTTGATATTGTGCTCGTGATATAATTTCTTTACCTCAACAAAACGGAAATTAGTGCCATTTTCCATCAATATAGTATGAGGGACACAAAATTTGATGATGATGTTAGTTTTTAGAAATCTAACAACGATTTTTTGCTTCAGCTAATTTAAGAGGTATTTCCTCATCCCATTTGTAGAAGAAGTCAATATCAGTAAAAATATACTTGAACTAGTTAGCTATATCTATATGATAAGGCCCTACTATATCCATTTCCCATGTGGAAAATGGCCAGGAGTATTTAGTTGTATGTAACAAATCTGAGGGTTAATGAATGAAGATGGCATGCACTTGGCAGGGATGAAATTTCATAGTAAAATCTATTCATTCTTGCGTCATTGAAGGCCATACGTATCCAAGCCTTCAGATTTGATTTGAAATCCTATGACCAGACTAGTGAGCATCACATGATCCTGAATGTACTTCTTTCATGATAACTATAGTTTCTTCTCCACCAATACACCTGAAGAAGATTCCATTAAAGCCTCGTTTCTAGAGGAGCTTCTGGTTATATGGACTATTATAAAGAGTAAAATTGGCCTCTAATCATCAGATCTGTTCTTTTTCAGCCCTATCTGGTGGAATTACTCCATTTTGAAGGTATTCTAGGATGGGTGTTCTTCATCTCGTGGTATGACCATTTGGATCAGAAATAGGGCTAATTTTATTAATTTCATCCATTATAGTTTGAACGAAAGGTGATACCACATGAAGATGGGTAATGATGATGACTGTGTAATCCCGGTTCAGATCTTCCAAAGAAGTAGCTGCATTAGCTAGTGCATCAGCTTGGGTGTTTTGTGATAAAAGGACATAAGACATCATGGGATCTAAGGGAAATTCAGCTATTAATCCTCTGACGTAATCACACAAAGGTATTGACTCTTAGTTTTTGATAGAATATTCCCCATTAATTTTTTTGATTACCACCTTTGAATCACCTTTCACTTTAAAGTGGTTAACTTGTACCTGAAGTGCCAATTCCATACCTATAATGAGAGCTTGATATTCTTGCCTCATTATTTGTTCCACCTTCCTAAAATAGGAAGGAAAAAGGCGACACTTCCTTTTTTGGGAAGATAAGTACAATTCTTAACCCAACTTTGTTGAGTTTGGGGTTTTCCATCCTCTTCCCTATTGGACATATGGAAGCACCATCAAAGTACATTTCCAAAGTTCGGAAACTATCTTGAATTGAGGATACCTCTTCATCAGGAAGTTCTTTATTAAATTATGTTTCTTATGAAAATGGGTGATAAGTAATTAAGTCATCCATATCTTGTAATTTTATTTATTTATGAGGGATAAACTAGATATCGAACTGTTGCAAAATAACTACCCACCATGCTGGATGCCCTGTAAGAAAAGAACGAATGATGATAAATTTGAGTGGGTTATTGCGAGATACCAATTGGATCTCACGATGCTATGGGTAGTGCCTCAATTTTTGAACTGAAAATATTAATTCCATGTAGCACTTTTCAATACTTGAATACTGAGTTTCTACATCAAGCATAGTTTGACTTTGATAGTAAAGGCTGTTTTTGTTCCTCAAATTATTCTTTTGGGAAAGGAAGACACCCAACGATCACTCTAAAACTGTCACATCGAGAATAAGTGGTCTTCCTTAAACAAGTGACATTAATACCAGTGGACTTAAGAGATATTTCATAAGGGTATAAAATTATTCTTGGTAGTCTTCAGTCTATTGATAGGTGACTCCCTTATTCATTAATCTCGTGAGGGGAAAAAAATTCCTGTCAAATTAGAGATAAACCATTGAATATAGTCCAAGTGTCCTTAGAGGCCTCTTAATTCATCCAAGTGATCAGAACATTTTTCATAATTAACTAGAAAATCATCCACATAAAATTAGAAAAATTTCCCTAAGAAGGGTTTGAAGATATGGTGCATGACACATTTATATGTTGCACCTACATTCTTTAAGACAAAGGGAATTAACCAATATCAAAACATACCTTGCGTGCATATGAAGGATGTAGATTCTTCACAATCTGCAGACATATGGATTTTATTATACCCAGAGTATCCATCCATGAAAGAAAGGGATTCATTGCCAGCTGTTGCATTGATTAAAAGCATTGTGATCAGAACTGGAAAGTCGTCTATAGGACAATGTCAGTTAAGATCTCTAAAATCAATGAAAACTCTTATTTTCCTATTATTTTTCTTCACTGGGATAATGTTGTCTAGCCATTTGGGATATTGAACCTCCCTGGAAAATTTATCCTTTATAATTTTATCAACTTCTGCTTCAATTTTAAAGGCATGAGTTGGGTGTGTTCTTCTTGCTTCCTATTTGAATCCTCAATGTTCTTTTGGAAAACCCAAATGATGAGTAGCTACATCAGGATTAATTCCTAGAATTTATGTATAATTACAAGAAAATATATATTGATTTATCTTTATAAATGAAGTATACACCTCTTTATCTTTAGAATTCATGGCCGCACTAATTAAAGTTGGTCATGGATCTTCTTTTGTACCCAAATTTATTTCTCTGAACTCATCCACAGTGGTAGAGACACCTCCCTCAAATACTAGAGGAGAATCCCTGAGATATTCCTCTTATTTTTTATTATGATTTACTTCTTTTGTTTCTACTTTTAATACAAAATATGAAGCAAAACTTTTTGAGTTAGGGAAGGAATCAGTATTTGAACATCCTAAAGAAGATACCACCATTTCTGACCCTATTGATGATAAAGGGTATTCTTAGGGTAATAAAGAGGAGATGATGAAATGGGAATCAACATCCTTGTATTTCTCTATAATTTATACAACTTCATATGTTCTGATAGACGAAGTAGAGACTTTCTGAAATTCAAGGGATGAAAAGAAGACATCTCCATTTAATATTTCACCACTACTTAGTGAATCAACAATTTCTCCCATGCTTCTAGGATTGATTACCACAAATGAAATTATGGAAGTTACTAGAATAAATCTTAGATTTGGGTTTAGCTTTTTAATTTGATTGATAGTAACACATAATATATACTCAAATATATTAATGGATTTTTTGGGACATTTTATAATCCATTCAGAGCATTAATTATGGTTACCTTTTTTCCATGAACCTCGTTCCCTTCATGTGATAAAATCTTACTTCAATGTATTGATATTCACATGATTTGAATAGAGCCTTGTCACCATAAAATGTAAAGATTTGACCATTCAAATAGTACTTGAGACATTGGTGGTATGATGAAGGTATGGATGCATGTTGATGTAGTCCAAGAATTCCAAAAAGAACGTTGAAGGTTGTGTCCTCATGAACAACCATGAAATCTAAATTAGACACAACATCTTGAAATTGAGTTCTGAGTGTAATATTTCCTAGAGGTTCTTGTTCATTCTCATCATAACCTTGCAACATTAAGGAAGAAGGAGATAATTATAATTCAGTGAGTCCCATTCAATGAAGTGTAGTAACATGTACGAGGTTGACTCCTGATCCATTCTCAATGAAGGCTTGTCGAATGTCTATTTCATTGACCCTGCTAGATAGATATAAGGGACTAATATGTACATGTAAAACATTATCTTTATCTTAATCCATAATGGATATAACTACATGAAATTCTTTAGGATCATTCTTCATATGGTAAACCTCAGCAGCAACAAATTCTGTTTCAAACTCTTGAGGACTTGATAAACATTCAATAAGTGCTTCTCAAAGATCTTTCGATGTATTCAAGGCAACCAAAATTGAAAACATGGCTGGTACTTGGGATTTCTGTTTCAAAACATCATACTTTTGGTCTAGGGGTCTTCATTTCCCAGCATGGAGATGCAGTTTTGAAGGTTCCTTGGAAGTTGACGCTTCTGATGTAAACGTACCTTGTGTTAGAGCATAAACTAGAAATACTCTTAGCTTTGGTAAATTAGACTAACTAGGTCTATCTACTTGCTGAGAGGAAGGTGGTGTGACTTCTAAATGGTCCCCCAAAATAATCATGTTAGGACCGAACCCGTCATGCGTGGAAGAAACTCCTTGTTCTTTTTGAGCCTGCTGAAGGGATCTTCCACGAGTTTCTGATGAATATGCGGTTCGAGTAGGGGTAGAGTTAAATAGTGGATTCTAGAATTCCCACGTCTTCTTATGTATCCTCGACGTTGGTATATTCCTCTAGCTTCACAATTAGGTACAAGGAACTCAGTATTATTATAATCAGAATCACCATTGGCATAAGCCTTGATTAAGTGGATAATGTTGATAGAACAAAAGATAAATTCTTCATATGATGAATATTTTGCTTGACAGGTCGGTTATGCTTGTGATATTTGGTAAGGTGGTTCCCTTGCTTTTGAATGAGATGGAATGAAATCTAATAGAGTCAAAAATAATATTGGCCTTGACACGATCTCTTCTTCTTCTGACTGGTCTTTTCGATTCTGATCACATCTTTTCTTTGAGGATTTATTTTTAAAGGACTTATCTTCTAAGGAAGGTAGATTTGTTATGGATGGTGTGGAAAAAGACACAATTGGTTGTTTCAACTATGTTCGCAGAATTTCATGAGTTCATTTGATTAGTTTCTTGATCATCCAATCATCATATTTATGCAAATTTTTACTTTTTACTTTTCTCAATTCACCTTATTCCTCTTGATCTATAGTAATAACACTTGCTACTTGAGCTGAAGAATATTTCTGTTTCAATTGTCTAGAGACTAACATTTTTTGTAAGAGGTCTTTGAAAACAAGAAAACCTGAATGGGATGCCCCAACATTTGGTAAAAGGGAAAATAATTTGGAAGATCTTCATATGCTTATTTGTTTGGTTTAATTAGCCTTGGAAACTGAACCACATTGTTTTCCAGAGCTGAGATGAAGTATTTGGGAACTTGTTCATTATGAAGACAAATAAACTTTGTTCTGTAACTCCTCAAAATATTTCTTCCTTTGATCTCTTTGATCATCTTAATGAGGTGGTCATTTTTGCTGATGCTGAGGAGGTGAAGCCCTTCGATATGATGAAGGTTTTGAAGTGGAAATAGGTACTGGTGATTGCTTTAGTGTTATTTTAGTAGCCTCTTATTTTCATATTATCCTTCCCAATGATGATGGAATTACACAAGTTTTAGCTTTAGTTTCCATAATAGAATCTTCTATCTATTAAGAAATTGAAGAAAGGTCTCTAAACCCTCTTTTTTATTTCATAAGGATCAGTGGTGTGCATAATTCATCACGTAGATTTTCCATAAAAATTGGCAGCAACTCTTCTTGAGGGAGTGCCAGATTTAAGAAATATGTTAATCCTTTCCATCGAGAAATGAAATATGAAATTATTTCATTTTCCACTTTTTTTCAATTTTTAGGATCAAAAATTGGTGTCTTCGATAGTGTTGAGTTGAATTAAAATGGAATTTCTGACGAAGATCTTCCCATCGAGTAATTAATCGAGATTGCCAACTTGTATACCATACAAAATCTGGTCCTTTTAATGACTTCACAAAACACATGAGATTTACTGCTTCTTATTATTGAGGAGTTCTCATAATGGTATCCCAATAATAAACGAAATTTGTTAAGTGTTGTTCTGGATTTCCCAAAAAATTAAAGTTTGGGAATGTGGTTTTCAAAAAATTTGGTGGGGGAGGGATCAGATCCACCCATTCGGGGTAAGATTTATTTTATGGATGAGCTGGTTCACACCATTATTCTATGGATTTTAATTGAGTTGTTAATGCATCAATTATGTTAATAAGCACTTGGGGTAATATCTAGATGGGTAGGGACCTTTACAAGTAAAACAGATAGATCATGAAATGGTGCAATGACTAGAAAAACCACTGGTGGTGGTGCTGGTATTTTCCTTGGATAATCCACGGGAACATGCCTATAAGGATGTGTTTGATCCTGCCCCAGCTGTGTACCCAATAGAGGAAATTCATTATCCGTATCTTTATTTACCACAAATTCTATTTTCCTAGGAGCTCCTATAAGATGTGCTTGTTGAGGATGTTCCTGGGGAGTATGTTTAGCAGAAATGATGCTTCAAAGTAATTACGAATTGAGACCTTTCATCACTTTCATCTCATCTTCTTGCTATGAATATCTTTCTTCAAGTGAAATAGATTGACCATCTCTAGTGGAAAATTGAGATGCAATCGGACTTCTAACTTTCCCCTTATTTTATGCCTTTTAGAGGGCTGGGAGTTGGTTACTTGAAGGAAAACCTAGATTCTAGGTAAACCTCTAATTTTATGTACGTTCAACTTCTTCATTTTCTTCATTGTGTACTATATTTTAGATAAGAACTTCATCTTCAAATTCCCCTAAACTAGACTCATATTTTGGAGGATTTTCTACAATAGTGTTAATAACATTCACTGATGCATAATGAATTAATGGCATTCTGTCAGTATCTTTTTAAGATCATCTCCTTCGATATCTTTTATGAGAATATTCCCTCCTATATGATGGATTACTAGGAGCTATTTGATGGATAATTAGCCAAAGGTTATCCATGGATAGTTCAGTTGTACACTTTATTTGTGGATTTTTTACTAATCAAGAGAAAACTGACTTCTGTTGAGGAGGGGATTTCAGATGTGAAAAAGCTCCCAGCCATATAGGCTGGGGCTATTCTTATTCTTCTTTATCAAACCTTTGAACTTTTTTTTATTGAATTGAAAGTTTGAATTAAACAATACCCAATCCCTACAAGCTGGGTTAGATCTTTAACTTTTATGGATGAGATTCGCACAAATTCTCTTTTGATTTTATGAATTTTGGTTCAAACATTAGCTGTGTGCATTATTTGAAAACCACTAAAATCACTTGTTCTAGAAGATCCCTGTGCTATTTAATAAATTTGTTTTATCTGATGGCTGACATCCTCTAAGTAGGATGTATACTAATGATTCTCATAATCTTGGTGAAAAAGTAACTCACCAATTTATTTTATTTGGGCTTGACTCTAATTAGATCTAGTTGGGGCCTGTTCTTGTGTGCATATTTTGTTGCATACAGAATATTTTGATTGTAGCCAATCATGAGAAATAACATTGCATGAGACCACTTTTGGCAGGCTTTTCCGATTCTGGAGTGCAAGGAAATGAAATGCTTCATGTGCACCCCATACTCTGATAAAAACACCAGATGGGGTGTTAGAAATTAACTGGTGTAGACTCTTTAGAACATTGAGGCATGCATGATGAAGGGTTCTTTACTTCTTTTCAACCTTTGGATGTTGGGAAATTGAGAGAGTTGCTAAGTCAATTTGGTGTTGAAACCCCTCTATTACCTTTACATTATTTTTATATTCATCATATGGTAAAAATTTGGTTTTCAAATGATGACGAGTCTTCCATAAGTTGAGGTGGATATCATGAATGCAATATTCTGTCATCAATTCTGAAATTTTATATTGAGAATTTTCCAAAGGCCAGAACATGACTACTATTTCTTCTTTAGACAATTGTTTTCTCATGTTTAACATATCTTCGTCATCTTTCACTAGAGGTTTCTCCACTTGGTCTGACCAAAGTGGGAGCTTCTTGATTGTTTTATTAAAAACAATGGGATCAGTCACTTTTTACTCTGCTATATTTAAAGACAAGTGACCCATGAGAGGATTGGAGAATGACCATTCCCTTAATATATCTTTTGGTCGATAAATTATTTCACATGTTAATGATAAGGAATTAGACATGACAGGACTTGTATTGGAAAGTGCCTCAAGATAAGAAGGATTTATCATTACTACATTGTCAATTATAGAATTATTTTGAAAATGTGAAAAACAAATGTGAAGAGTACATTAGTATTGAATGGAATCATGGGGAGGACCACCATGGCGGATTATAGTAAGGGATAAATCCTCTTGCTCCTTGGTCTTCTCTCCATATGGAGGGTTTCTGTGGATCTCATCTGGAGATAGGATCTCTAGATTGACCTATATTTCATAAAGAAATCATTCATGATGAAGTGTCTGATGGGGAACATCAAAATTACTACTAATACTCCCATAATTTGGTAATAATAGGGTTGGATCTTGAGCTGAAACAGATAAATGTATGAGGGCTTCAAGAACTCCAAATTTAAGAGGAGTCAAATTGCAGCTTGACTCTTTATTTTCCAACCATGCTTGGAAATAATTCTTCTTGGATATTCTCTTACACTTAGTTGGGGCCACTTGTTTGGAGAAGTGGTTATTATGGGTAGGTGTATGTGCCTACCTTGGAGTAGTCACCAAAACGGACCAATTAACACTAATTTGAACATGTGTATGTTCCCGATCCTATTGTCCATATGATATAGGGGAGTATGCCCAATGAACCTCCTAGACTAGAAAAAAGAAATGTATCTACTCTAAGATGGCATGCTGATGTGTCATCCTACGTGTGGGGATAGATTTATGTATATGTTCCCCTGGTACTACTAAAGTATTTGTTATAATATTCTGGCATGCTTCCATAACATGGGAAAGGATTTGTGTCTGCCCTTTCACAATTGATAAGATGTGTCTGGTGACTTTAACAGCCAGAATGAGAATATATGTCCATTCCGTATCTAGAGTAGGTGTATGTTCCTAATATTGTCCTCCTTTTCTTATCAATATGTATTGATAGTACTCATGTATGGGGGAAGAGAGTTGGGTCTGCCTTAGATTTTTCATCGGAGCTTTCTGAATGAATTCTCCATGTGATTCCAAACAAGACTGTTGGTGGGCCTGATGAACACTGGTAACTATATGTACCTGCTAGATATTTCCTATCAATCATGGTTTATGGAATTCCTTCAAAACATATAGATGATACTACAAGAAAAATTGGTGATTGCTGGTAGGTGTATGTGCCTGCTGGCCAGTTTCCACCACATTGGATTTGCGTGATTCTTTAAATGTAGTCAGACAAGCCTATTGACTGGATGATAATTTGTTAGTAGGTGTATTTTCCTATTCATAGTACTTCACCATATTTTTCTAGAGGGATTGGTGGGTTGATGCCAGAATAGTCTTCTAGGTAGCAGAATTTGGACAGATGGGTGTATGTGCCCGCTTGTTGTTCGACAACAATTTAGGTTGATGGACTTCTCCATAGGCAGTAGAGGTAAGAACATTCTCCCTGTTGACCGAACGTTTTACCCAATGGTTCTTCTTGAATTACTGGGCTTGAGGGACATAGTCCGAACATCCAAAGACAATACCCTCATCATGTTGGGGGTTCACTGTCACATGATTTTGATGGCGGTGATTGTTGGTGGGAGTCCTTAGGAAGGAGCCATGCATCCTTGAATTGAGATCCTAAGTGACCTCTTGATACACCTCTCTATAGTACGAGAGGAACTGGTTGTTGTGTTTTGAGGTTAAGGACCTGAAACCGTTGACAATGGTGGTTGGAACCGTCTGCTTCTTGATCATTGGTCGTCATTGGCCAGATGATCGAGGATTATTATTGACATGGAGAGCATGTCGGGTAGCCTCCATGGTTGGGATTGTACCATACTGATGGTACTCCTTTACCAGCATGTTGGAGACCCAACATTGAAGATGTTAGGTGGGTAGTGGCATTATTCCCATTGATGAGGATCCAACCTGAGCAGTGGTCTTGAAGTTTATAGATGTCGTCCTGAAGAAATCCATTTTGGACTGAAGGGAGTTCTGAGAAAAAACAAAGACAATAACAATAAAATCAATTAAAGAGACATAATTTAGATGGATACATGCATGATTTATTCTTTTGTATGGACATCCTTTATCAATCAATAGGGTCCTGACAGGTGGGTAACATTATTAACTTGGTTAAGAATTCACATTATGTTCACTATTTTTTTTCATAGTTCCTTGAAACATGTGTTCAAATTTAAGAATCACTGCTTCCAGGAAGTTTCTATTGGATTTATTCATGGAACCAGAAACACCCAACAGTTCTTTATCCAAAAAGGGCCTGCTTTCCAAAGGAAAGAATTTGTTATGTTTGAACTTTATAATACTTACGAACGTGCATTGGTCGAGAGGATGGGAGTTCTGACTCATCACACCCTTTTGGGGGGAATTATTGTCTACTTTGAGACTCTCTTTATAAAGACGAAATATTTTCATGAATCCTTTTTAATTAACCAAGTATGAAATAAGTTCCCCTTGGAATTTTCAATCACTTATTAACATGTGTAAAATTTAGAATCATCTGTATGTATTCGTGGTTCTTCATTAATGGAGATATCCGTATGTATTCAAGGTTCTCCATCAATGGTATCCACTCATATACTATTTAGAGATTATTTTAATCATTATTATGATGATACTTGTTTTTAAACCACTCAGTGGGGCACTCTGGAATTTATTGTCATCCAGGGAGATGAATGTTTGTTTTGATATTAGGATCGTACCGATAAAACAGGATACCTGTGTATCCTTGTGAATGAAATTAGAACCCTCAAATATTGGTGCTTCTTAGTGGGACACATCTTACCTTTTCAGGTCATGTGACAAGGACCTAGCTGTATAGTTTAATTTCATGTGGTACGAACATCTAAAAAAAAGGTTCTTAGTCAAAGTTTGGTGTGAGACTTATGCCTAACCAGCCCAAGGAACTTGAAAAGGATATGGGTTTCCACGTAAGATTAAACCCTGTTGGGGATATAGCCCAAGGAGAACATGGTTGATTTGAAGTTTTGGGTTTAATCCTCAAGGAGGATTTATATGTATCCCATGTGGATGGGAATAAAAGACCACGTAGTTTGAGTGGACTCATATGAGAGTATAGTCCTTTGAGAGATATTATTTTGTGATAACTTCCTTAAAATGACGCCTTGATGATTTGAGGGTTTAATTTAGGGCTTAATCCTTTGGAAGATGCCTAGATTAAAGTAATTAGGGTTGGATTTCTGAAGAGGATATCCAATGAGCTTGATAGCAAATGAAGGCTTCCTATGTATCCGGGTTTGAACAAGAATCATAGTTCTCATAGTTCAGGTAGTCTCATAGGAGAGTATAGTTATTTTAGAGAAATGAGTTTGGTCTTACCTTATGAAAATGATGCCTTGATGATTTGACATTTAATTTGGGGATTACTTCTAAGGAAGATATCTAGATTATGGTAATTAGGATTGGATGTCTGAAGAGGATATCCAATGATCTCGATACCTGATGAATGATTCCTATGTATCCTAGTTTGAATAAGAATTAGAGATCTTGTAGTTCATGCAGTTGTGAAAATTTTATGTCCATGAAAAATCTCTAATCCCACGTGAGTCATGCTCAGTGTGAGAAACAAGTGTATTTAAAATATTTAACAAAGTCTCCCACAATTTTCCTCCTCTGCTGGTGGAAGAGGGAGCACTTACAACGGCCAGGGAGGACGAGTTCTAGGTGACCCGGGAAGAGGGAGAGGCGATGATCCCTCCCTCTATTCTCTTCACATTGGACAAAGGTCCAATGGAAGGAATGAGGGATGAATTTTAGGGGATTACACTAAGATGGATGCTCTAGAATTGATCATGGAAGGGGAGGGTGAATTTTACTTTTCTTTAATGGAAAAGTAATTATGAACCATACCTTCCCTACCAGAGACTCGAGGTTCCAGGTTTTAGAGACTAGAAGGGGAGGATAGAACCCAAACCCTAATCCTCTAAACTGGGAACTCCCCACACTGTTCCTGAGAGAACATTCCATGTAACTACAGATATACCACCCCACAAACACTTCATGAATCCTAACCCCACTGTGAAACAAATGTGGGAAACCTATGACTGCGGATATACAAACCAAAATAGGATACACGCTGATGTGTCATTACAAAAGGTTTGATAAGTCATGAAATTTTTGTGGAGGTCTCAATAGAATCCCTTTTAAACAAGGTATCCAATGAAAAATAATCCTTTCCATGAATGGATTTTAAGAGAGATTAATGGATTATAGACTGAAGAGTGTAGGTGAATCGAAGAGGGGCACCCAAGTAGGTACTGGCACACAAGTATGGGGGCATAAGTAGGCTTGGGAGACATGATGTTCACTTAAGTGATAGACCAACTGTATGGTAATACTTGGTCAAGACCTGACTCAAGCCTTCATGAGTATTCACAGGTAATCCTAGAAGTTGAGCTCTCAGGTTCATGTGAAAGGAATAGGTGGCGTGAAAGTGTTTCTGATTTAGGGAGGTTGGGTACTTTAGGAACGCAAGTGTTATGGATTTAAAACACCAAAAGGACTTAATTTCTATGATCCTCCTTCAATTCCTATTCTTTAGGTGAAAAAGAACTACCTTGAATGTTTCAGAAGACTTGGGTGAAGCACTAGGGCGACCAGAGCAGCAATTGGGATTTAGAGAAATTCGTACATAAAAATGAAGGACAAAAGAGTCTATATATAGGAAAAAGTATGACCATGTTCAAAAATGAAATTGGGCGCGCAATTAGGTTGCGCTCTAGATAGGGGCACACAAGTACGCTAGGTGTCGACGACCCCTATGCCCGACTAGGGTGACCCAAAGCCCACACCTTTGTAAATTTTGATTTTCATCATAGGTTTTACCATATTTTTTCTAAGGTATTACCCTTTTTCATTTTTCATTATACATTGTGAAGAAATGGAGTGTCAACAATATTATATACACCACATATGAAATTAGATGGAGAATATGGCATGTGTCTCACGGAAAATAAAAGTGAGACAGAAGTCCCTTACCTTAAGTATCAAATTTTTTCGTACATGTTTGAAAATACTTTATATTAAATATTAGGTTATTATACATATATTACATAAATATAATTATATATATCACACCATATATCATTCCCTTATAATCATGTATTACTCTTTTATTAACAACTCCTTGTTAAAATCACGTTTTGAGTAATAACTTCTTTGTTTTTTAGGTACATTTTGAATTAAATTTTTTATCCTTTTACTTTGATTATGGTTCCATCAATTAATTTTTTTTGAACATGATAATAATATCAGATATATTCAGTATATATGTATTTATATTAATCCATAGAAGTTAGATATAAAAAATGATATACACCATTCATGGATACGGTAGGTCATACGTACACATGAATTCCAATTCCATTTTATTATAGGATGAAAGGAAAGAAAGTTAAATAATATATTAAACTTATAGAATAATATTTATTTCATATAGATCACATATTTTTATCATAAATACCATTATTACATACCATGTTAAGCGTAAGTGAAGAATGAGTCACATCACTTCACGAGGCGATAGTCCATCGTACACAGGAGCGATGTTATCACATTCCCAGGGAATGAAAAATAAGAACATATATATAATATTATAATTCAATAAATATAATAATATCATAAATATCATATAAAAACATTAAATAAATCATTATATCTATTCGTTAGAGGTGGTGATGGAAAAATAATTACATTAGTTCATGAGGTGGTATTCAGTCGTACACACGATCGACCGTTTCGTTTTCCATTCGATGGAATTGGAGATGGATATAGGTTATGAAATAAAGATAATAACATATAATTATATTTTATATACTGGAATTATAATATTTTAATTAATATAACATGAATTAATGTTGTAAGAGAATAATTAAAAAGAAAGTGTTTAGTGTAGATAATTACCTTCGCTTAGAACAACCCCCTCTAGATATCTTATTATGGACCCTAGGATTGGTCTTTTTATGTGCAAAGAAGATATAGAAAATGGATATGGATGTTTTTGAGGGATTATTTTAGGTTTTTTTGATAAAAACTCTTAATATGTATGAATAAGTGAGGGGAGGAGGTGACCTTTTATAATGGGGAGGAGTGACATTTTTGTAAATACCCAATCTATTCAATAATGGGAATTCACTCCCACCCCAAGTGACTAGGAAATTTATAAATAGTGTATTATAGGCATGATATGGTATATCAACACCTCCAATAAATGAAACAAAATTTTTAAACATTTTATTCCTTATCCATTAAGTTTACCTAATTTTTCCATTTTAGTTTTCACCATGGTAAATTTTATCTTTTTATTTACCTAGGAAATTTATACTTTTATACTAGAATGAAAAAGATAATTATTATATAAATTATAAAAAAAATGAATATAAATATTAAATCTAATAAATTAAATAAAATCCTATGATTTTGGAAAATTAATTTTAACACAGGCGTATGTAATGCACAAAACCCCGTTTTATCCGTAATCATTATAATTAATTTTTGTAGTCTTTATTAATCGTTATAACCTGAAATTAATTTTACATTCATATATAATATAAAATATTAATGTTAAAATTATTTAATCCATTTTATAAAATTCAAATCATATAATTGGAATAATAAAATTTAACATTAATCCTATAGACACAGGGAAAAAGTAGTTTTCCGAAGAGAAACTTTTCAAAAGTTTAAAACATTTCTATATCCAAATTCAAAATGAAATTTATTGAAATGAAATATATTAGATTAATTATAATATAATTGAGCTAATTTTAATTTTTAAACCATTATATAACAAAATATAACCTAATCAATTCTTAAAAAAGGTAGTTTTTAGAAAAAACATATATTTTTTACTATTCATCAAAACATTATTATTTTCTAAAAAATCCAAAAATATTAACCCTAAGTTATTTTGACATATTAATTAAAAAACTGAACATATTTATTCCAAATAATGTACATAAAATTTTCAAAAATAAATTTTATTATTTGATCTCATAAGTAATAAAAATTATTTTTTCAAGAAAAGGTATTTTCAAAGCATATAATAAATTTACTAAAAAAATATGTACTTTTCTATCAATATGATTTAATTACAAAAAACCATTTTAATTAATTTTTAATATGTAGTTATTACTATTATTTCTTCTAAGTTAAACTAATATGTAATAACTATAGAATTTAAATAATATTATTAATTTTTTTTCAAGGTTTGTTAAAAATCACTGTTGTGTGTAATGCAAGATATCAAAGAAAATAAATTTATTCAGAAAAATATTTTATAAAATCTCACAGAATTACATTATTCACACCTAAAAATGAGTTTTTGCCTCAATATTATGTCACTTTGGTATATAAAACTAAGGATACTCCTGCATTACTACATCCTTAGGTTCCCATAGAGCTTCCTCAAGCTGGAGGTTTCAACACAATATTTTAAAAATCTGAGTGGTCTTGTTTTATTTATGTTTTACTATATGATCCATAATCTCCAATGGTTATTCCAAATAAGAAATATCTGGCTCTATTGGTTTGGAATTTGATTTCAGTACATGTGATGGATCATGTTTATACTTCCTCAGGAGAGATATAAGGAACACATTATGAACCTAAGAGAGGTTCGGTGGAAACACCATGCAATATGATATAGCCTTGATATGATCAATAAATTAAGTGACGAAAATATTCCTAGGTATTAGTTTTTCATTATTTCCGAATCTCAATAATTTATTCCTTGTATAAATTCTTTGAAACACCTTGTCACCGGTTTCAAATTCCTTATCATGTTGGCGATTATCAACATAAATTTTCTACAAATTTTGTTCTTCCCTTATGTGTTGCTTAATGGATCTAACCTTCTCTTCTATTTATTATATTATCTATGGTAGTAATATATTTTTTTATCCAAATTCATACAAGACCATTGGATATATACACTCCTTTCCATAGATGGCTGTATAAGGATCCATAAGAATGTTCAAGTGAAAGTAATTATTGTAAGAAAACTCAACTAGAGGAAGGTGTGGATCCAAAAAAACTTTATAATACATAGAATAAGGTCTCGAAACATCCTCTAGGTTGTGAATTATTCCCATTGACTGAACATATATATGAGTATTATAAGTAGTTTTTAAACTAATCTCTATATCTAGATCTTACTGAAGACTTATTCAAAACATCAAGGTAAACCTCATATCCTAATTAGTCACAATATAATGTGGTACTCCATGAAACCTTACCACATGCGTAATTTAGATCCTAGTAATTTTATCCATAGAAATATATTTTTTAATAGGGATAAAGTGTATTGATTTTGTAAGGTGATCGATTATAACCCATATAATATTTTTCCCTTTAGATGTTTCAGGGATTCTGATGATAAAATACAAGGAGGGGTTTTCCCATTTCCATTATTATATAGGTAATGGTTGTAACATCCCCATAGACAATTGTTTCTCATCCTTAATTTTATGACATACTAAGTACTAATATACATAATCAATAATATCTCTCTTCATGATTCCCCAATATAATTTCTCTTTCATGTAGTCTTGTAGTAGGCATTATAGCCTTGTCATCCTTCGGGTTTGGTTTCAAAATCCATGGACTCGTTAGATGCGGTATGTTTTCATCAGAAATATGGGTTATATTTTTCCAAACAAATATTAATATAATTCTTATAACATCCATAACTACCACAAACTCAATGATAAGATAACCCCTATGGGTTTCCAATCCTTTAATATTATATGCACAAAATATAAAGTCATTCCACCTAAAATAAAATTTTCACTATAACATATACAAAACCAAAGGTTAATGTTGCAATAAATGTCTACCAAAATATCCTTAATATTTATAAATAACCATAACATAAAACCTCAAAAGGAATGTCTAATACATTGAACATATGATAAAACTTAAACATATAAACACATGATCGTATCCAAAACTATTATGTTAATCTTACATGAATACATATATTCTTCAAAAATTAAAATAATAATTATATGTTTTCTGATTATTATAACCAAAATACATTTTCTAAAATACTTATACAACATAATTCATGAATATAAATATATACACACTTAAATACATTTACTTAAATAGATATAATGGAATATGTATTTCCATAGTCTAGGGGGTAGACCCTAGTTTAGGGTAATGACTTAGATAAATCCCAATTTCCCAAAATATAAGTCATCTAATTACTCGGAAACTCATTTCTATATAGACTTCATTTCCACATATAAAAAATACTCCCCTTCATTTAAGATATTCTTCTAGTTACTAATTCCCAAATTTATTATACATATGATGCTAAATATTCTTTCATATACATTTGTTACTACAAATATGTTCATTAAAGTCCATTTTCCACTTATCTAACACATTATGTATCTCACTGAAGTTAACATTGTTAATCAAATACCGTGATAGCTAATTATGAATAATCACAATATCTTTCTCTCCTATCATCATCCAATTTTGTTTCTCATTATAACCAAATTTTTAATCACATTTAGTGTGAACATGATTCATCCTAGCTTCATTAATTAACTAAAACCACAAAACATAGCATGAGAAATAATAATCATAATGGGATACCACATTATCATGAAAAATCACTTATAGGATGTCTAAATATTGACACATTAATTTCAATCCATGAAACCATAGGTTTATCATAGGTCATTCATAGTCTTCATCTATTTAAATCCTTTATGATGGTTCATAAAGAGTTTGTGAATTTATAAATCATATCCCATAAGAGTGTAAAAATAAGTGTGAAAAAATGACCATTTTCATGAACCAGGTGAAAATCAAGTCGAGATCAATTCACCCTTTCCAAATTTATTACCCCTAAGAACATGTATTCCAAATCCAAATCCACTTGCATTATCTAGATAGTTATGTAATTTCCTGGAAACCACTCTCTTTATCCTTTACCAATGTTCCAGGACAATTTTTGATATTTTTACTCATCCTTATAGTTATCCTTAGAAATATACTTAGATAAATAAGAATATACCTAGGGATCTCACTATATTGTTCTCATACTAGTATCCAAATGTTAACGAAACATTTCTTTTGATACCAATGATAATGACCTAAGCTTCTCATACATGAATATCATATATTTTTAGAGAATATTCAATACAATTCATAAATACATGCATAAGGATTGTAATGGATTAGAGCCCTTGAATAATAGGTTCACAATCTTATTATTTAGTGAAATATATTGAAAATGTTTCATAAATATCTTCAACTTTTTTAGTCATAATAAAAATACCTTATTTAAAACCTTTGTTCATAACCCAAGGAAAAAACATAAGGAAGGGTGAGCTCTAAATCTCAATAAGGTAAAACATGGGATATATCATTTTATGATCATATGAAATCATAAGATAATCATAAGGATATGATATCACTAACATAAAATTAAATGTTCATCACCAAACTTTCATATATCATAACCATGATTCATGGAATAAATAATTATCACTCCAAAAAACATGATGCATAAAAGTGTGAAATAATAAAAATTCATGAACCATAAGTTCATGTCATAAATTTATAGAACTAACATAGGTATAAGAACTATTTAATTTTTAAATGTTAACTACCAAGATTATAAAATATAGTGGGTCATGCCTCATCACCTATTTCCCAGTGTTGATCAAGACCATCGACCTATTTCCCATTTTGGATCAAGACCATCAGCCTACTTATAATTGTGGATAAAGCATGTAGAGTTGTTTCCTATTTTTATATCAATAGATATAAAGTTTTAACTAATGAATTTGAGGGAGATATAGGTCCCACCCATAAAATAATTAATAGCATACATATGTGTTCAAAAATATCATACAAAATTCATCGTATCAAAACTATGATAAGAAATGAATTTTATAAACATGTCACCATAGAATTACCTGGGAAAAGAAACAGGTTTGATAAACATTTCATCATTTCATCATAACATAACCCATAGAAAAAGTAATGGGTTTCATAAAAATATTATCATTATAAAAATAAACCATTTAGAGAAAGAATAATAATTTATTATTTTGTTTATATCCCTAATAAATATTATGTAACCTCAAATGATTTCATCATTGAAGGAAAATGATTTTGAAATAAAAAATACATGGAATGTTTCTTGATGAAAATAAAATTACTTTGAAAATAATATTTTTAAAGTTATAAATTCATAAAATATAATGGAAACCATTTTAGTTGAACATATTCTTGATAAATTATAAATTATTCTTAAAATAAAATAATGGTCATGAAAATTGTAAATTTCATTCATGTCATACATGTTTAAACAAATATTCCTTTCATATTTTTGTTAAAATCCAAATAAAACTTGTTTAGACAATGAAATATATATTATTTTTAGAAAATTGTGTAAAAAAATAATATAGGGGTAAAAATTAATTTTAACAATCATTGTAGGTTATTAAAACCTTTTATTTATTTATTTTTGAAAACATGTATATGAAAGAAAGAGGGTTTTAGATCGAAGAGAGAAATAATGTCGATTTTTCTTAAAAAAATTATTTTAAAATATTGATTATATAAAATGAATAAAATTTATGTAAATAATATATTCTCAAGAAAAAAATATAATAGAAGAAATTTCAAGAAGTTATTGAGAAACAGTTTATAATATTTGATAATCAAAAGTATAATTGTAATCAATCTTGATAAACAATGAGATTGTAACATAAAACCCTTAAGACTTTGGTAAATTTTAAATCATATTACCCATTAAAGAATAAAATAAAAAGAAAATTTAAATATTATAATATAATTAGATTCATTATATAACATGTTGATGTGGAATTATATAAATATCCTAAAATAAAATAGGTACATAACACAACATATATCTGAAAGAGGGAAAATTGAGATAAAATCCATTACCGCTTCAGAAAATTTTGAACCATAAACCAAATGAAAGACATATACCAAAATAGATATGTAAATCCTAATAATTTTGAGGATAATAATAATAATATAAATTTATTTTAAGTACACAAAACAGATAAAATAAATACATGATGAATATTGAATGTGTCACTCAGAAAATAAAAGTGAGACGAAAATCCCTTATCTTAAGTCTTAAATTAATTATTACATGTTAAAAAATAATATATAATAAATATAGTTGAACAATAAATATATAAAATAACAAAAATTATATATATAATACTATATATTATTCACTTATGACCTTTTATTACCAATTTATTAATAATGTTTTGTTAAAATCACATTTTGGGTAGAAACTACTTTATTTTTATCGTATGTTTTAATTTTTTATTTTAGATCATTTTATTTTGATCATGGTTAAATAATCTCAATAATTTAAACCATTATATAAATATCATATATATTAAGTATATAATTATTTTGTGTAATCCATAAAAGTTAGATATAGAAAATCAAATACGTTGTTCATGGTGATAATATGTCATACGTACGCAAGAATACTATTTCCATTTTCTTGATTAATGAAATGAAAGAAATTTAAATAAAATATTAAAATTAAATAATTATTTTTATGTAATATATATGAAATATTTTATTTAAAAATATCCTTATTACTTCCCATGTAAAGAGTAAGTGAAAAATGGGTCACATTGCTTCGTGAGGCGATAATCTTTCATATACACGAGCGATGTTACTGTATTCCCACAGAATGAATAGTAAGAAGGTATATGTAATAATATAATTATATAAGTATAATTATATCTTAAATATAATATATAAAAAATTAATACATCCTTACATTTCGATTTGAGAGGTGGTGATGGAACATAATTTATGTCGGTTCACGAGGCAGTAGTCTACCATACAAAGGATCAACAGTTTCTTTTTCTGTTAGATAGAAGAGGAGATGAATATAGGTTATACCATTAAAATAAAAACATCTCAGTTTGTATTTTTTTTATTATATGGTAATTAATATAACACAAATTAATGTGGTATGATAATAATTAAAAAGATAGAGTTTAGTGAAGGCAATTACCTTCTCTTAGAAAACCCCTTTTGAATCTCTTTTTAAGGACCCAAGGGTTGATATTTTGAAACAAAAATACATTATAGAACATGTATAAGGATTTTGGAGATCAATTTTACTAAATTTGTTTCTTGAAAAATGGATTAATAGTTGTGAATAAGCGAGGGAAGGAAGTGGCCTTTTATAATGAGAGAGGAGTGATATTTTTGTAAATACCCAAAACTATTAAATAATTGGAGGTAAATCTCAACAATAGTTCCTAAAAAATTTCTAAATAATTATGTTTATATATTATAAGGTATATATAAATCTACAGCACAAAACAAGCATTTTTTAACATGTTATTCCTTACCCTTTTAATTTTACTTAATTTAAATATTTTAGTTTTTACCACGATAATTTGTATCTTTTTGAATACCTAGTTAAATTAGCCTTTAATAATAAAACTAAAAGGAAAATTATTATATTATTTTGAACCATTTATTCTTAATATTAAATAAAATTTATTAAATAATAATCATATGTTTGTGGAAAATTAATTTTAACACAAACACATGTAACACACCAAACCCCATTTTAACTTTAGTCACACCAATTAATTATTATTTCCCTTATAAATAATTATCAACATAAATTAATTTGAACTTATTATATAAAATAAATTATTCTTAATCCAAATATGGAATCCATTTAATCAAATTCAAATCATATATATGGAATAATATAATTTCAAAATAATCCCACAAACGTGATGAAAAATCATGTTCCCAAAGAGAAACTTTTCAAATGTTTAAAATGTTTCTAGAAACAATTCAATATAAAATTGTTTAAAATGAACTTTATTAGATTAATTATAATATAATTGATCTTAAATTACTTTATAAACCCTTTTAAAATAATATTTAACCATATCAATTCATCAAACAGTAAGAAATTTTTTAATAATAACAAATATTATTCAATATTCATCAAAAAATTAATCATTTTACAAAAATTTCCAAAATTATCCCTAAGATAAATTTTAAATATTTATTCATAAAATGAAGTTAATTTTTTTAAAAGTAAATTTCTAAATGTTTTTAAAATTAATTTTATTATTTGTTCACAAAAGAAACAAAAATCATTTTTTAGAAAAGATATTTTTTAAGCATATAATGACTTTAGTAAACAATTAGTACTTTTTTAACAATATGATTTATTTATATAATAAAATTGTAATTAATTTTTAAAATTTTGTAATTATTATTCATACCGCCATGTTTTATGTATTGGTAATAATGGTAATGTTTAAATAATAATATTTGTAATTTGTTGAGGTTCTTTAAAACATAGTATTGCGCATATCACAAACTATCGTAGAAATTAAATTTATTCATAAAAATATTTCATTAAATACTGTCTTTTAAAATTAATTATTTTAGTAAAAAATTATGAGAGACTAAGGAAAAAACCATTTACAATGAAAATATCTTTAATAAATTTCTATAATAATCATATTTATATAAAATAATGATTCTGGAAGTATCTTTATTTTTATCTAAATAGATCTCCCTCTTGGAGACTTTTCTTATAATCTTCATAATAATGAATCTCGTCCATAGATATTCTTGAATAAATTCATGTTGGAAATTAACCAAAATGTATCTTCTTTATGTGGATATAAATATTATTTAAAAATTTTATATCTTCATCAAGGAAATCCCTTACAATAGATTATTAGTGAATTAATAGAGGAAATATTAAAGTATGAAAAATTTCTTTGCATGTTTAACCAAATTTTGAAGTTGTTCCTCATTCATATATTATACCAATGAGTACATGCCTCACCTTAAATTCCCCTTTTTTAAATAATGAATACAATTTAAAGGATAAGGGAATTAGTTGTGTATTTCTTAATTATTAATTTTAACAACAAGGTTGAAATAATTTTCTCAATTAAGTTTCTCTAGTTTCTCCTCTATTAATGATTTAATGTCAAAAATTCAATTCTAATTTGGGATTCAAGGATATTATTAGTTATTAAATTCCATTGTGAGTTAAATTTTATTTCTCAATATATTTTAAATAAATTATATCTCCTGGTGAAACATTCAACTTCTTTGGGAACTATTATTATGCTAAAATTATTATAGAACAATATTTAGGAGCATATCTAGTTATATTGAACCTCATGCAAAATAATAATTCCCATTCATTTGTAATAATTTATTTTCCTTTTTAACTATCCTTTCCATGTTATTTTTTAATTTTCCTCATTCTATCTTATTATTCTATCTATATTACTAAAATATCATTTGGAACAGGTGAAATATGTTTAGATATTACAAATGGATTCTACTGAGTTCCATTCATATTATTAGTTATTTTAGTTTATGAACTCTTCATTAACTTCTTGGATTTGGAATTAAAGGCCTTATCACCATTCTTACCTAATATATTCTTGGGATAAACTTTTTTTACAACAATCTTCCCCTTACTTCCTAGATTTCTTCTTCTTTCTTAACCAAATTATATGGTATTATTGTTTTACCATCTTTTGATACATTTTGAGATGATCAAACACCAACCTTTTTACCACCATATTTTACAACATCAAAACTATTTTAAAACATTCCAAATATGTTGGATGTTTTTATATTTTCATCCACTATTTATATTTATTCTTCATTTTTGGATTTATTCCACATTACATGGGTTTTCTTTATGATTTTTCATTTAAAAGATTATACTAGTAATCTAATGCAAAATACCCAAATCTATTATTACACAAAATTTTATCCAAAAACTATGATATTTATATTTTTTATTTATATTTTCTTTGGGTATTCCTCACAAATTTTTAGGCTCTTCATGGGGAACCATCCTAAGAACTCTTTTTCCTATCAACCGTAGTCATGGTGGTAGGATTCTCACTTTTCATCATCTTTACTTGTGAAATTTTTTCCATCATTAACTATTCATTAAAGATGATTTAGAAACATTATTAAAATTTTGTATGAATGGTACCTATTTATTCACAGTAGCTTAAGATAGATCATTGAATGAAGTTTTGATTTTCTTATCATATGTTAGAATTATTTTAACCTTTGAAAACCCTAGGGAGTATTTTGTTATAGTAGTAACTTTTTATCTATTTTTTGAATTCTCAACATGTGTCTTCTCAAAATTATAAAACTAAACATTGAATTCACGACATATCATATTGAGGGTGTTTTTATGAACATCAATCATAATCACATTATCTACACAAAACTTCTTTATTATTTACACATTCTCTTTATGTACTTTAGATTTTGTTTGTAACAAAGAGTAATGTTCCTTGATATTCTTGGATTTTACTTCTAATTATAAATCCTTGACTTCAATTATATTTTCTAATTATCTTTAACTGTATGGATATTTTCTTTATAGTCCTCTTGAATTCATCCTTATGATAAACTCTTTGATCCATTTGTATTGAAACTAGAAGAAACTTTTTTCTATATCCATCTTTCTGGCTCAAATAGCTCCAACATATTTGGAGAGAATTATACATTATAAAAAATTTCCTTTAAAATAATTTTATATATATATATATTTATATTATTTTCTTCTTATTATAGTTGGGTGATATATTTATACATACATCGAAAGATTCCATAAACAAGAAAGATAGATTATTTAGGATTACAATTCATAATATATTTTAATATATCAACTGATAATTATTGATATTTTATAGATTGATCATCATTAACACATATGATGGGATATCCTTATGAAGGATAGATTGTAAAATAATTTCCAAACACCTTGTGATAACTCAACATTCTTGATTCACCAATGGTAGGAATTATTTCCTTATCTTTAGTGGAAACTTGAGCCACCCCTTATTTAAATTCCAAAATTTCTATATCATCTTTGTTATTGTGTAATGGGGAAAGTGATATGTACAAATAATTTGAAAATTTGTATTTCATTTTTTCATATGTTTTATCTATATTTCTCTTGTTAATAATAGTATTGGTGGAAATATATTTGTTCTTAGAGGAAACTAAATCTTCACCAAAACATTACTTCATTGTAAAAATAGGAACACAACTCAAATCATTGAATGATAATAACTTTAATGTAAAAAATCCAGTAGAGGTGAACCTTGGAACTGATACCAATTAAGGGGACCAATTTGGAATATAATGAACACTAAGAGGGTGGGCAGGTAGTTATAAAGGCCCTATCCTTTTACACATATCATTACATTATTTTAACCATGATAAAACATCACATTATATGCCAAGGGTCATAATGTCTAGTGTCTTGGAAGACTAGGTACATAAAACCGAAAACACGGGACACAATAAAACATTTATTTATTTAGTATTCATAAAGAGATCATAACTTCCATTGTTCTCATAAATCTTCATAAGATAACCTGAGTATACCATGAAAAAAGGTATGATCTAAAAATCTTAGTAAGGGAATAACCACAAGAATAAAGCTTTAGTACATGGATTAAAAGGCATGACATAATGGTATAAAAAGGGCTGGAACATATGCAATCATAACATATAAACATGGGATCATATAAACCTGGTTTCAGAGTAATGTGGAAGAAACCTATAAGATGACATTAACATGAAGGAATTCTCCCCTCACATAGATGAGCACAAGTCAAGGTTAACCACCAATATTGTTTCACATGGTAGCACAAGTCAAGGCTAACTGCCAAGACCGCTACAGATAACATATCATGAGTATCAAACTTAATCAATGAATTAGAGAATTATCTGGTCACACCCATAATAAAATTTTCATGAATATTTCTTCCATATATAGAATCATACATAATCAATCATACATAAACATAAGGGTTACCCAAGGTAAGAATTAGGTATCATAATCATGTCATAAAGCATAACAAATGGGAGTATCATAAAAATTTCCATGAAGGAATGGAATTAGATCATTAATGGAAAATAATAGGTTAGAATAGGAATATATCAAGAAAATTTATTTCAAATTGAAGTAATAACATGTAATAGAGTACTTAAGAAACTTTATAATTAAAATTTTTTAGTATGGTTAAAGGAAATTATCAAAGGAAATTTAAAACATAAATGGGAATAATTTTTTCTATAAAACAAAAATTGAACCAATAATGTTTTCATGATAAAAATATTGTTTTTATAAATATAATTTTGGATTAAAAAAATATTATGTAGTGTACTTGAAAATGGGTAAGAATATTGGATGTTTCATTAAAACTAGTTTGCTTATCAGGAAGTATTTAGGAGGGAATCATTTTAATACATGTATATAACTGAAAGATAATTATTAAGGGATATTGATACATGAGTTTTGAGAATAAAAAAATCATTTATAATATGTTAATAAAAAAAATAGATAACTTTATTTGGATAAAAATAAAGATAGAACAACCCGGAGGAATAATGGAGGTTCCGATAGAATCCCTTACCTTAAGTCCAAAGGTGTCCTTAACATGATCTTAATGTCATTGATCACAAAATTATAGTTATTAATTAATATTTAAATAACATATTATTCATGTAATTGATTTATTATAATCTTATTATGTTCATTCACTTCATTTTTGTTGGGTTAAAAGTTTGGATTTCATTATTTGGAAGCATTTGTTTTCTTGGTTTTCATGATTAGTTTACCTATATACATGTAATTATAAACATGTAAGATGAGAATGTTTTTCAATAATTTAAGTTTTATGTTACTATTGAACATACATAATATTACATGGTTATAAAATTCATTTTGTTATTTTGGGTGAAGTTGAATCATTATTTAAAACATTAATGATAACCATTTTAGTTAATTAGCGGTTTTTGATCACATCGAACACATTTTAATTTATAAATTAATATCATGTGTAAAAAATATTATAGAAAATTTAATTATAAATAATTCAGATATTATAGTCTGGTTGAACCATAAAAATGGTTTCATGACCAGAATTGAAGACGGTAAGAGAAATTGAAAACCCGTCATCCTTGAATGTGATAAATTAACAAATCTCAAATGGTGTATTCATTTCTAGTATAAAAGGATGGGAAAAAAGAGATGATGAGGAATTATTCCCTCTTCATAACAAAATTCTTGTGAATTTATGTTACTGGAGTTATCATAACATTTGGATGAAAGGAGGTGAGTAAAGAGAAATAAAGAAAGGAACTTGAATGAAAATAAATGAAATGAAAAGTGGAATTTGCCTCCTAAATATATCTTCCTTGAGAACCTCTTTAGGGGAGTGGATTTGGTCTTTTGAGAAAACCAAGTGCTTCTTGACCTGGGAGACATACTTAGGTAGATATTTGAGCATAATTTTGAATTGTCACAAGGATTGAGAGGTGTGAGTAGAGAAGGTATAGAGGGGCAATATTTATAGTGGAGGAGAGGAGGGGTTTCCCATTATTTTAATCATTAATTTAATATTTTTTCTCAAGACTGTGAAAAGTATTGATTATTTTGACCAAATACAGTAAATAGAGAATGTTAATTCAAAACAATGGCCATTTAAATCATCCATGACTCAAGAATGATGCAGAAATTTATTTATTTAGCATATATCGTAAATTATCATATTTTACTATTCACAAAAAATTCAAGTATTTTAGAAAAATCATAAAACATCAACCAAAGAATTTTTCAACATGTAGAATTCAAATATGAACTGTATTTTATGAAAATAATTTTCTAAATATGATAAATTAAATTTTTAATTAAAATCATAATTTACTTGAAAAATAGCAATTTTAAAATTAATACTTCTTTTTTACCACTTTGAAAAATTAATTAAGTTATCTTAAAATTATCATATAATAATAAGTTAACAAAATGAATACATTTTATGAAAATAAATTTTATTTTAAATTATTAAATTAATCATAAAATTATAATTAAATATACATGACTTACAAAAATATGAAAATACTTAATAAATACTTTTTAAAATAGTTACTTACTTATTCTATGAGATATTTATATCATATTATCACTTATAAGATGGATAAATTTTATTTTTGAGGTTACTATTCAATTGGTTGGTTTAATATTCATAAGGTTCACATTACTATTCAATATTCCAAGTTACTATTTCATCGATATATGTTCTTTAATTTCTAGAGATACATTTTATTTCACTAATTCTTTATTTATTATGTTTTTATTATGCTCTATATGTAATATTATATGATTACTCTATAAGATAAAATTATAAGAAGGGAATTTTTTTGATAAAATATTTGGTCATTACATTCTTCCCCCCTTATGAAAATTTTCTCTCGAATTTTTTTTACATTCTAAGCTATAAACAGGTGTGGGTACTTTTCCTTTCTTGCCTCTTCTAGTTCCCATGTTTCCTCTTTATACTTATGGCTTCACCATAGTACATTGATCAGGTGAGCAGTCTTGTTACGTATAACTTTATCTCTATAATCTGAGATCTTCATTGGATGCTCCTTGTAAGAAAGATCATTCTCCAACTGTACCAACTTTGATGAGAGTGCATGTGAAAGGTCTAATATTTACTTTCTTAAGAGGGATACATAGAAGAAATCGTGTACATTAGACATGGTAAGTGGAATTTCTAGTCGATAGGCCATAGCTCCAACACAATCAAGAATTTCAAAGGGGCTGACACACCAGGGTCATAGATTTCATTTCTTCCCAAACCTCATGACATTATTCCATGGAGATATGCAGAGGAATACCATGTATCCAACTATAAACTCAAGATCTCGTCGATGATTGTCTGTATAACTCTTCTATCAACTTTGGGCTGCCTTGATGTGCTGCTGAATGGTTTTCACCTTCTCCACCATTTCTTTGACCATTTCAGGACCTAGTAGCTTATTCTCACTGACTTTATCCCAACATGCTAGTGTTCTGCACCTTTTCCCATAAAGGGATTCATATGGTGCTATTTTAATGATGGAGTGGAAACTATTTTTGTAAGAGAATTGGACCAATGGAATATGTTGGTCCCAACCTCCTTTGAAGTCCATAGAAAATTGTCTTAACTTATATTACAATGTATGAATAGTTCACTCAGATTGGCCATCTGTTTGTGGATGATAGGCCGTACTGAAGTTCAGTTTTGTTATTAGAGCATTTTGAGTCTTTTCCATAACTTCAAGGTGAATCTCAAATATCAATTAGATAAAATAGATATTAGTACTCTATACATCATTACCACCTCCTTTATATATATACCTACAAGTGGATCTAATGATAAGTCCTCTTCAATTGTAATAAAGTGATCTATCTTTGTAAGATGATCCATAATGACCCATATAGCGTTATATCATCTAGATGTGATTGGAAGTCCATTAAAAAGTCCACTATGATGTTCTCTCACTTCTATATTGGTATGGGTAATGGTTATATCATCCCCCTAAAAATTTTCCTTTCATCCATCACTTGCTTACATACTAGGTACATTAATGTATACTCATCAATCTATTTCTTAATATTTTCCTACCAAAAGTTCTCTTGGATATCTTGATAAATATTTTTGATCCCTAGGTGAATAGAGAATGTTGAGAAATGTACATCATTCAAAATCTCCCTCTTTATCTATGGATTGGATGGTACAAATAATCGTGACCCATATCTTACAACTCCTTCCTTATCAATCTTGAACTATGAGGATTTACCATTTCTGATAGCTTTACCCTTTTCTAAATTTCCACATCATTTCATTGATCAGCCTTTATTTTCTCCATAAGGGATGATTGAGAAATAATTTGAGAAAGTATTGTTGATGTTCCTCCCTTAATGATTCCCATGTCTATCCTCTGAAAATATAATAAGATTGGATCCTTTTCAATTCTCATCATTTATAATGATACATATAACAACCCATAATTTACATAAATTGTTAATACTTCAAAATTGAAGCACACTTATTACAACATATGACAAAACCACAATGGACCGTATAGGTATAGTGTCTTTAGAAACTGGGAAACATAAACAACTGGTTCATAAATCTTCTACAGTGTCTCCCATTTATTTCATCATATCTAGGGTCCCTTTTAGAATATTCTACTTAATATCCATCTTCCTGACCTGGGGAAAAGAAAACATAAAAGGGTGAGCTCAAATTCTCAGCAAGGGAAAATAAAGGAAATAAAAATCATATCATATCTTTTTGAAAATCAAAACCTGCAAAAGAGATCATAATATCTTATCATGGAATAAATCATAGAAGTGAAAATGAGATCCCCATAATCATAACATAAAACTTGAAACTTTGTGGCATGCACACATAATCATGGAAAAACATTTCTTGTTAGTCATGACTCATTGCCAAGACTATCTTAGTGGACAAAGTCCCTTTCTGAATCGAGTAACCCTCGTTTCAGTCCTGTTTCACTGAACCGGTATAACCTACCGTTCCAGCCCTGTCTATCTCATGAGATATAAAATCTTTACCCAATGCATTGGAGGGATATATAGGTACCACCCATCTTATAATGAATCCTTTCTTATGTGTGCCACATAATCATAAATCATACATCATCGCATAACCCATGTAATAAAAATGGGATTCTTAAACAACATGACATCATAAAACAATTCATATAAGATAAAGGAATTCATAAAAATGTTTCCATCAAAACATAATCAAATCCATGTAATAATAGGGATAAAAACAGAACCCTTTTATTATCTTAGATGGAAAATAATTTTGATAAAATACTTGAACTTCATTCTTGAGGAAAATATCCTTTCTACTTCAAAAACACTTTTCCTTTCTTAACATGTCATACAATTTTAAAATAAAATAAGTTGATTAAAAATAAACATGAATTCTTGTAAAGGAAGCTTCTTGGAAATAATTGTTTTGAAATCCATTCATGCCGTATAAGTTAAAAAAACATTCTTCGTACTTTTGTCGGAAAAGTCAAAAAGTACCTCGTGCGAAAAACGACAAAAGATTCCTTTCATACATATTACTAAAAACTCACCGAAGGGTAAAAATGGATTTAAACAATTGTAGGTGGATGGAAATAATATTACATATTGATGAAACATTGATGTGGATGATAAAATACACCCCAGTAAATACTTACGAATAAACAATCTTGGATAAAAATGAGATTGTGATATTTTCTCTTACCTTAGTTCCGATTTGCTTTGTACGTGTCCGAAGCTCCTGTATAATGGTTTAAATAATGTTATTGACTTATTCCAGAATCATACATATTGATATGATATCATATATGGTCATATTCTTAGCTTCTTGTTAGTAATATTTCATTGTTACTTGTTACTCGGGTCTTTATTGCCTTTTGTTCTTATGCGTGTTTTGCTGAATAAATTCTTATTCTTCTTTTAAGGTTATAGATACCTTATATCCAGAATGGTATTAGTGTAACATATATCATATTTATTCATTCAATTCATTTATATAATTATTATGTAATGATGATCATGTAGAACGAGTCGCTTCACATCGTGGAGACGGTATTCCGTACGTACGCACGAGTGATGATATCGTTCCTATGATCGTGGAATTGTATTGTAGTATATATATATATTATTTCAGTATCAATATTACTTTATAATAATCATAAATAGTTACTCATTACACCATTATAACCATCCCTGTAAGGTGGTGGTGGAAAATAGATTAGACCACGGCGTGGAGACGGTATTCCGTACGTACGCACGCGCGATGATTTCATTTTTTCGTAGGATGGATAGAAGGTGAATTAGGGTTGTTTCATATTTATAATAAAATATCAGTATGTAAGTAATACTGATGTTATTACTTTATCCTGAAACAACTAAAGGAGAAGAAGTTGAAGAAGAAAGAAATTGAAAAGATCGGTAATGGATATTACCTCTTCTTTGGAACACTTCTTTGAATCCTCCACTTAGGGAACTAATATTGGTCTTTGAAGAAGACCAGGACCTCTAGGATTATTCTAGGGAAGTGGAGAGGAGAAGATGGCAGGGGTTGTCCGAGCATGAGTGCTCAATTTGGTGTGAGGAGGAGGGGGAGGAGGTGCCCTTTTATAAGGGAGGAGAGGGGCACCTTAGGAATATCTCAAAATATTATTTTATATTAAAGTCAAAATCAGTTTATAATGGTTCCAAAGGGTATTATTTAGAAGATAAAGTGGGGATGGGTCGAAATCCTATCAAAAAATAGGATTTAGACAAGTTTAGGGTATTATTTTAACCTTATCAATTAGATTTAACTCTAAGTTAATTAATTTAACTTTTACCGTGTCTTTTTGTTTTCTTTCACTATATGGTTAATACACGTACTATAACATGCCAAAAGAACCCCAAATTGTTTATTATTAATATATATATCCTTATCTAAGTCATTTGGCCGAACCTTAGATTTTTAGGAATAAAATAACAATTAATAATATAATATTTGATTTAATAACTATTTTGTGTCAATTTTGACACTATTTGATATATGATTTTTGTGAAAGTCATAACAGAATTATATGTTCGAACCAAGTTGATTAAATCAACATTAATATATCATAGTAACCTAGAAAATTAGTGGAATTCATAAAAAGTCTCAAATTACATTTATTTTGGTGTTTATAACATCAATTATGTCAATATTTTATTAATAAGATAATTACTGCATCATCATTGTGTCATAAATAAATTTAATTATTTAATGTCTAAAATTTATAAATAAAATACCATTATGTAGGAAATCGTTTTATATTTCTAATGAATATTTATAGTTGAATTTATCTTATGTATAACCCCATATTAAAAATGATTTACTTATTAAACTTTGATTTTAACTATTTTAACCCTTCTTTAAATAAATTAATAATAAATGTCCTAATCTAATCCAAGTGGGCCTAAATGGTAATATTTTATTCCTATGTTTGTTTTTGGTCTAATTACACTTGTCCAATAGAATTAGGACATGTGTTAGGGTAATATTAATATCATATTTACCCTTAGTTACCCTATTTACTATTAACCGCGGTAAAAAAAGTAAAAAGTTACTATTCACCAAAAAATTATTTTTATCTCATTGAACCACATTTTACTTACTGATATCAACCGTGTGTGTCGGATTTTTGAAATTCCATTCACAGAAGCGGTAAAATTAAGTTTTATGCAAAATTCAGTTTTTAACCTACCACTTAGTGGTTTCACTATTCATCAAAAATTGAAAGTTTTCAGAAAAATACCAAAATTTCACCCTAGGCTAATTTCGATATTCTGAGTCCAAAAATGAAGTCCATTTTGAAAAATAAAATTTATAAAATTTCAAAAAGTGGTTATTACTATTCATAACGGCTAGTTTTAATATCATATTGTTGTTTAGTGAAACTCGGTATTGCGTACGATGCAAGCTATCGAGGAAGGTCGCAATTGTGTATAAAGAAAGCCTAGCAAGTGTTGTGTAGAAAAATATTCCTTTGTTGATTTATATAACATAAAAGTCTCGGGTGTTACATTCTACCCCCTTAAAAAGAATTTCGCCCTCGAAATTCGTCACTTTGTAACAAACAGATGAGGATACTTCTCCCTCATCATATCCTCAAGCTCCCATGCAGCTTCTTCATGTTGGTGGTTCCTCCATAAAACATTCACCAATCGAGTGGTCTTGTTTCGTAGGACTTTTTCGCTACGATCCAGAATCTCTATCGGCTGTTCTTCATAAGAAAGATCTTGCTCCAGCGGTACAACTTCTGAGCTGAGTACATGTGAAGGATCTGGTATGTACTTTCTCTGGAGAGATACATGGAACACATCGTGAACTTGAGAGAGATTCGGTGGAAGCGCCAATCGGTAAGCTACCTTCCCAACACGATCCAGTATTTCGAAAGGACCGATATATCTAGGGCTCAACTTCCCCTTCTTTCCAAATCTCATAACCCTCTTCCAGGGAGATATTCGTAAGAACACTTTATCACCCACTTCAAACTCTAGGTCTTTTCTTCGGTTGTCGGCATAAATTTTCTGTCGACTCTGAGCTGCTCTTATGTGTTGTTGAATAGATCTGACCTTTTCTTCCATTTCATCAACGAGATCAGGTCCTAATAGCTTTCTTTCCCCAACTTCATCCCAGCAAGTTGGAGTCCTGCATTTCTTTCCATAGAGAGCTTCATAAGGAGCCATATGAATACTGGAGTGAAAGCTATTATTATAAGAAAATTCCACCAAAGGTAGGTGTTGATCCCAACCTCCTTTGAAATCCATAGAGCAAGCTCTCAACATATCTTCTAGGGTTTGAATTGTTCTTTCAGACTGACCGTCTGTCTGGGGATGATAAGCAGTACTGAAACTCAACTCTGTATCCAGAGTATGCTGAAGACTTCTCCAGAACTTCGAGGTAAATCTCGGATCCCGATCAGATATAATAGAAAGTGGTACTCCATGCAATCTTACCACTTCCTTTACATATATCCTGGCAAGCTGATCTAGAGAGAAATCCTCTCTAATAGGAATAAAGTGTGCAGACTTTGTAAGACGATCAACTATGACCCAGATAGCATTATTGCCTTTGGATGTTTTAGGAAGTCCTGTAACAAAGTCCATAGTGATGTTTTCCCATTTCCATTCGGGTATGGGTAATGGTTGTAACATCCCCTTAGACTTCTGTCTCTCAGCTTTAACTTGTTGACAAACCAAGCATCGAGAGACATATTCAGCAACATCTCTTTTCATGCCATCCCACCAGAAGTACTCTTTCAGGTCCCTATACATCTTCGTGCTTCCAGGATGAATAGAGAATGAAGAACTATGAGCCTCATCAAGTATCTCCTTCTTTAATTCGAGGATGGGAGGAACAAAAACCCAATTCCTGAACTTTATTATCCCATCACAATCAAGGTTGAATTCAGGAATATTTTCTCACCTTCTTTTGTAACTCGACATCTTCTTTCTGTGCCTCTTTAATCTTCACATGTATAGATGGTTGAACATTCATTTGAGAAAGATAAGATTTTCCCCCTTCCATTATAATTCCAAGATCCATCCTTTGTAAATCCATAAATATTGGATCTTTTGTGATCCTCATCATGGATAAACTAGCATTGTCTTGTTGACTTAATGCATCTGCCACCTTGTTTGCTTTCCCAGGGTGGTAATGGATTGAGCAGTCATAATCCTTAATCAGCACCAACCATCTTCTTTGACGCATATTCAGATCCTTTTGTGTGAAAATATACTTTAAACTTTTATGATCAGTATAAATATCACACCTTTAACCATAAAGGTAATGCCTCCAAATCATTAATGTAAAGATTACCGCAGCTAACTCCAAATCATGTGTTGGGTAATTTTGATCATGGATTTTCAACTGTCGTGAGGCATAAGCTATCACCATATCATTTTGCATAGGAACACACCCCAATCCTTTCTTGGATGCATCACTGTAGATCACAAACCTTTCTCCACTACAAGGCAGTGTGAGTATAGGTGCACTGGATAACCTTCTTTTCAACTCCTTGAAATTCTCTTCACATTCCTCTGTCCAGACAAACTTAACTCCTTTCCGAGTCAACTTGGTGAGTGGATTAGATAATCGTGAAAAATCTTTTACAAAACGTCGATAATATCCAGCCAAACCAAGAAAACTTCGGATCTCAGTTACTGTTGTTGGTCTTGACCATCTTTCGATAACCTCTGTTTTTGCTGGATCCACAGATATCCCCTCTTTTGTGATTATGTGACCCAAAAATGAACCTTTTTGAAGCCAAAATTCACACTTGGTAAATTTGGCATAAAGCTTCTCCTTTCTTAGGGTCTTCAATATAATTCTCAAGTGATCTTCATGCTCTTCCTTGCTCTTTGAATATACAAGAATATTGTCTATAAAGACTACCAAAAATTGATCAAGATAGTCTCTAAAGACTCTATTCATTAGATCCATGAAGATAGCAGGGGCATTAGTAAGACCAAATGGCATCACTATAAATTCATAGTGTCCATACCTTGCACGGAAAGCCGTCTTTGGTATATCCTCCCTTTTGACCCTTAATTGATGATACCCTGAACGAAGATCAATCTTGGAAAAGTATTGAGCTCCGCGTAGTTGGTCAAATAAGTCATCAATGCATGGGAGAGGATATTTGTTCTTGATAGTGATCTTGTTAAGTTCTCGATAATCAATGCAGAGTCTCATTAATCCATCTTTCTTATTAACAAATAGAACAGGTGCTCCCCAAGGTGATGCACTAGGGCGTATGAATCCCTTATCAAGATTCTTTTGGAGTTGTTTCTTCAATTCCTACAACTCAATTGGGGCCATTCTATAAGGTGTCTTTGAAATAGGAAAAGCACCCGGTACGAGTTCTATTGAAAACTCAACTTCACGATTTGGTGGAAGACCCGGTAATTCCTCCGGAAAGACATCATCAAACTCCCGTACAATGGGAATATTCTTAATCGTGAGTTTCTCACCAACCATTTGAGATAAATAACCTTCATTTAGTGGAATCAATACCCATAAGATGGATGAAATTTCCACTGGAAGGTTATGTTCATCCTTGCATTGGTATACGATCGTAGATTGATCTGGAATATGAAATGTGACTTCCCTTCTTTGGCAATTGATATGAGCTCCATGTAGAGAAATCCAATCCATGCCAAGAATCACATCAAATTCCACTAAAGGAAGGATCACAAGATTTGCAGGAAGAACTTTCCCACAAACTTCGATTGGAGAAGAATTATAAACTTTTGATGTGACTGTTGTGCCATTAGGTGTTGTTACAGCTAACTCAACATCTAATTGTTGAGGTAGTACGGTGATACCCTTAGAAAATTTTTCAAAAATAAAAGAGTGGGTGGATCCAGAATCAAATAAAACATTTCCTACTTTAGAGTGGATGGTAAGTGTACCTTTCACCACTTCGTTATCGTACTCCACATCGCTGATAGAAATTGCATGTGACTTTCCTTTGTCTTTAGCCTTATGATTTTGTTGACGTCGACCATCATCATCAACCCTTGGATTTGGGCATTGATTGGAATAATGCCCAATCTCCTTGCACTTGAAACATTGAAGTGTAGTAGGTTCATTCTGTGTATCCCTTCCTTTGTTTGCGTCATTAGTCATCTTCTTCCCATTATCACAGCATTCAAATGCCCGATGACCTTCCTTTCCACATTTAAAACATTTACTTGTCCCTTTAAGACAACTCCCTCCATGTTTCTTTCCACACTTTGAGCATAAGGGAAAGCTCATCTTCTTTTCAGTGTGCTCTTTAGATTTTCCTTTGAATTCCATCTTCCTCTTCTTATCAAACCCATGTGACTAATGGGTTACTCCAATCTCCATATCGACTTTGAGAGCACATCGAACGATTTCCTCGTAGCTATTGAAGTCCCTTATGGATAACGCCCTTCGAAGACTTGGTTTTAAGCCACTAAAGAATCCATCGATCTTAATCTCAGGTTGGATAATAATACCATAAGCATACCTTGCAAGTCTTGTAAAATTTGCTTCATAGGTACCAACAGATTCATCATCCCTTTGCTTCAATTCAAGGAACTCTTTCTCCATCTTTGTTCGGAGAATACGAGGGAAGTACTTATTGAAAAATAAGTTCTTGAACTCGTCCCATTCCATAGACTCAATTTCATCCCTTTGCCTCGTATTCTTAATAAGATTCCACCATTGATCAGCATCTCCTTCCAAACGATACACTGCTAGGATAACTTTATCATGCTCAGAACATTGAAGAACTGAAAATATATTTTCAGTAGTACTAATCCATTGTTCAGTAACTAATGGATCAGTAGACCCGCTGAAAGAAGGTGGACGCTGCCTCATGAAGGATTCAACAGAATGTTGCTCCTTCCTTTGCTCATTTGGAAGTCCTGCATGATTCATAGCTTGAGAAAGTTGTGTGAGCATGGCTACAAGATTTTTCATTCCAGCTCCCATATCGTTTGGTTGCTCAGGGGGACAATCATTGCATTGCCCATCGCATTCCGCATTAACACGGTTCCTTTGGGTTCCAGCCATTGACTTAAACCAAGAAGAATAGTGTGAGAAACACTAATTATAATAGGAAAACCACATAATCAAGGATAAAATTTCACACTTAAGGTCTTATCCTAAGGTATTAATGGCCATTTCTAAAACACTAAGATTGTGTTCTATGCTTAGACTTATCCTTAGGGTTCTTACTAAGGCTTTCACATCCTAGTTTCCAAAGGTTGACTATACCTTTCCTCTGATACCAACTATAACGACCCATACTTTACATACATTGTTAATACTTCAAAATTGAAGCACACTTATTACAACATATGAAAAAACCACAAAGGACCATATAGGTATAGTTTCTTTAGAAACTGGGAAACATAAACAACTGGTTCATAAATATTCTACAGTGTCTCCCATTTATTTCGTCATATCTAGGGTCCCTTTTAGCATATTCTACTTAATATCCATCTTCCTGACCTGGGGAAAATAAAACATAAAAGGGTGAGCTCAAATGCTCAGCAAGGGCAAATAAAGGAAATAAAAATCATATCATATCTTTTTGAAAATCAATACCTGCAAAAGAGATCATAATATCTTATCATGGAATAATTCATAGAAGTGAAAATGAGATCCCCATAATCATAACATAAAACTTGAAACTTTGTGGCATGCACACATAATCATGGAAAACCATTTCTTGTTAGTCATGAATCATTGCCAAGACTATCTTAGTGGACAAAGTCCCTTTCTGAATCGAGTAACCCTCGTTTCAGTCCTGTTTCACTGAACCGGTATAACCTACCGTTCCAGCCCTATCTATCTCATGAGATATAAAATCTTTAACCAATGCATTGGAGGGAGATATAGGTCCCACCCATCTTATAATGAATCCTTTCTTATGTGTGCCACATAATCATAAATCATACATCATCGCATAACCCATGTAATAAAAATGGGATTCTTAAACAACATGACATCATAAAACAATTCATATAAGATAAAGGAATTCATAAAAATGTTTCCATCAAAACATAATCAAATCCATGTAATAATAGGGATAAAAATAGAACCCTTTTATTATCTTAGATGGAAAATAATTTTGATAAAATACTTGAACTTCATTCTTGAGGAAAATATCCTTTCTACTTCAAAAACACTTTTCCTTTCTTAACATGTCATACAATTTTAAAATAAAAGAATTTGATTAAAAATAAACTTGAATACTTGTAAAGGAAGATTCTTGGAAATAATTTGTTTGAAATCCATTCATGCCGTATAAGTTAAAAAAAACATTCTTCGTACTTTTGTCGGAAAAGTCAAAAAGTACCTCGTACGAAAAACGACAAAAGATTCCTTTCATACATATTACTAAAAACTCACCGAAGGGTAAAAATGGATTTAAACAATTGTAGGTGGATGGAAATAATATTACATATTGATGAAACATGGATGTGGATGATAAAATACACCCCAATAAATACTTACGAATAAACAATCTCGGATAAAAATGAGATTGTGATATTTTCCCTTACCTTAGGTCCGATTTGCTTTGTACATGTCCGAAGCTCCTGTATAATGGTTTAAATAATGTTATTGACTTATTCCAGAATCATACATATTGATATGATATCATATATGGTCATATTCTTAGCTTCTTGTTAGTAATATTTCATTGTTACTTGTTACTCGGGTCTTTATTGCCTTTTGTTCTTATGCGTGTTTTGCCGAATAAATTCTTATTCTTCTTTTAAGGTTATAGATAACTTTTATCCAGAATGGTATTAGTGTAACATATATCATATTTATTCATTCAATTCATTTATATAATTATTATGTAATTATGATCATGTAGAACGAGTCGCTTCATATCGTGGAGACGGTATTCCGTACGTACGCAGGAGTGCTGATATCGTTCCTATGATCGTGGAATTTTATTGGAGTATATATATATATTATTTCAGTATCAATATTACTTTATAATAATCATAAATATTTACTCATTACACCATTATAACCATCCCTGTAAGGTGGTGGTGGAAAATAGATTACACCACGGCGTGGAGACGGTATTCCGGACGTACGCACGCGCGGTAATTTAATTTTTCCGTAGGATGGATAGAAGGTGAATTTGGGTTGTTTCATATTTATAATAACATATCAGTATGTAAGTAATACTGATGTTATTACTTTATCATGAAACAACTAAAGGAGAAGAAGTTGAAGAAGAAAGAAATTGAAAAGATCGGTAATGGATATTACCTCTTCTTTGGAATTCGTCTTTGAATCCTCCACTTAGGGAACTAATATTGGTCTTTGAAGAAGACCAGGACCTCTAGGATTATTCTAGGGAAGTGGAGAGGAGAAAATAGCAGGGGTTGGCCGAGCTTGAGTGCTCAATTTGGTGTGAGGAGGAGGGGGAGGAGGTGCCCTTTTATAAGGGAGGAGAGGGGCACCTTAGGAATATCTCAAAATATTATTTTATATTAAAGTCAAAATCGGTTTATAATGGTTCCAAAGGGTCTTATTTCGAAGATAAAGTGGGTATGGGTCGCAATCCTATCAACCAATAGTATTTAGACAAGTTTAGTGTAATATTTTAACCTTATCAATTAGATTTAACTCTAAGTTAATTAATTTAACTTTTACCGTGTCTTTTTGTTTTCTTTCACTATATGGTTAATACACTTACTATAACATGCCAAAAGAACCCCAAATTGTTTATTATTAATATATATATCCTTATCTAAGTCATTTGGCCGAACCATAGATTTTTAGGAATAAAATAACAATTAATAATATAATATTTGATTTAAAAACTATTTTGTGTCAATTTTGACACTATTTGATATATGATTTTTGTGAAAGTCATAACAGAATTATATGTTAGAACCAAGTTGATTAAATCAACATTAATATATCATAGTAACCTAGAAAATTAGTGGAATTCATAAAAAGTCTCAAATTACATTTATTTTAGTGTTTATAACATCAATTATGTCAATATTTCATTAATAAGATAATTACAGCATCATCATTGTGTCATAAATAAATTAAATTATTTAATGTCTAAAAATTATAAATAAAATACCATTATGTAGGAAATCGTTTTAGCTTTATAATTAATATTTATAGTCTAATTTATCTTATGTATAACCCCATATTAAAAATTATTTACTTATTAAACATTGATTTTAACTATTTTAACCCTTCTTTAAATAAATTAATAATTAATGTCCTAATCTAATCCAAGTGGGACTAAATGGTCATATTTTATTCCTAAGTTTGTTTTTGGTCGAATTAAACTTGTACAATAGAATTAGGACATGTGTTAGGGTAATATTAATATCATATTTACCCTTAGTTACCCTATTTACTATTAACCGCGGTAAAAAAAGTAAAAAGTTACTATTCACCAAAAATATATTTTTATCTCATTGAACCACATTTTACTTACTGACATCAACCGTGTCTGTCGGAGTTTTGAAATTCCATTCACAGAAGTGGTAAAATTATGTTTATGCAAAATTCAGTTTTTAACCTACCACTTAGTGGTTTCACTATTCATCAAAAATTGAAAGTTTTCAGAAAAATACCAAAATTTCACCCTAGGCTAATTTCGATATTCTGAGTCCAAAAATGAAGTCCATTTTGAAAAATAAAATTTATAAAATTTCAAAAAGTGGTTATTACTATTCATAACGGCTAGTTTTAATAGCATATTGTTGTTTAGTGAAACTCGGTATTGCGTACGACGCAAGCTATCGAGGAAGGTCGCGATTGCGTGTAAAGCAAGCCAAGAAAGTGTTGTGTAGAAAAAGATTCCTTTGATGGTTTATATAACATAAAAGTCTCGGGTGTAACAATACATGACCCTTTATACTTAGAGAATCTGCCACCTTATTTACCTTACCAAGATGGTAGTGGATTGTGTACTCAAAATCCTTGATGAGATATAACCATATTTGTTGGAACATATTAATCTCTTTCTATGTGAATATATATTTGAGACTCTTGTGATCTATATATATCTCACACTTCTCCCCATAGAGATAACACCGCCAGATTTTCAACACAAAAATCACATCCGCCAACTCCAGATCATGTGTGGGATTGTTTTTATCATGTATTTTCAGTTGCCTCAAAGAATAGGCTATCAATTTATCATTTTTCATTAGAAAAATTCCTAATAACTTCTTTTAAGCATCACTGTACACTAAAAATAGTTCTCCACTTATCAGAAGTGTGAGTACTGGTGTAGTGATAAGCCTCTTTTTGAGATACTTAATGGTTTCCTCACATTCTTGAGTCCAGAATAACTTCATTCCCTTATATTTTAGCTTGGTCATTGGGTTTGAAAATAATGAGACATTCTTAAAAAGTCATAAATAAAAATTGGATAGACCCATAATGATATAAATCTCCATTACATATGTTAGTCGAGCCACCCTTCAATTGCCTTTGTCTTGGAATGGTCTGAAGATACCCATTTCCTGGTGATATCATGCCCTAAGAATGATACATCCTCCATCCAGAAGTAAATTTTACTATACTTTTCATACTATTTATCCTGTTTAAGAGCCATTAAAACAATATTCAAATGCTCCTCATGTTCTTCCTTTATCTTAGAAGATATAAAACTATCATCCACAAATACTACTAATTTTTTTTCAATGTAATCTCTGAAGACCCTATTCATTAAATCCATGAATATTTCTAGAGAATTAGTGAGTATAATGGGAATAACTATGAACTCATAGTGTCCATACCTCATTTGAAATGTTTTTTTGGGAATATATTCCTTCCTGGCCTTTAATTAGTGAAATCCCTACTAAAGGTCCACCTTAGAGAAATAATTATCCCCACATAGTTGATCGAACAAGTCATCTATATAAGGCATGGGATACGTTTTATTTATCATGATTTTATTGAGATCATGATATTAAATATAGATGATAATTGATCCATACTTCTTCTTGAGGAATAGGATAGGTTCACCCCTTGGCGAATCACTCAGGCATATAAAACCCTTCTCCAAATTATCTTGAAACTACTTGTTCAACTATTACAGCTCTACGATGGACATTCTAAAAGGTTTCTTTGATATAATAATGGATATAAGAATAAGTTTATTTGAGAATTAATCCTCTAGATCAGGAGGACGAACATATAATTATTCAAGGAATACATCAATGTAATCTCTCACTATGGGCATATCTTCAAGAAGTGTAATATTCTTTGTCTCAATCATTTGAGAAAGATATGATTTCTCAAAAGGAAACATTACCCACATTTGGGACAATGATTCTAAAATAGATTCATCTTCCACCTTACACCTGTATAGTATTTGAGGATACTATGGGATGTGAATAGTGATCTCCCATTCCCTAACGTTAATATTGTATTTTCATAAATATAAATAATCCATGACTAAAATAGAATCAAAATCCACCGATAGAAGTATAACAAGATTTTCTGGGAGATTCAATCCACAAATATTTACCAGGGAGGAGTTATAAACCTGGGACACAATAATTTCCCCATTCTCTGTTCTCAAAGATAACTTAACCTCCACTTTTTGAGGCGGTGTTTGGATAGTTCTACTAAACTTGAAAGACATGAAATAATGACTAGAACTAGATGAAAATAGTATGTTCTATATTATTGAATGAATAACTAGCATACCTGTCACCACATAATTATCTGACTCCACCTCAGTAGTAGTGATAACAGAATCCGTTCCTTTTTTCCTTGTAGGTTGTTGTTGATTCCCTCCATCAACCCTTTTATCAGGGAAATTGTTCTCATAATTCTCATGTTCCTTGAAGTTTCAATACTTAAATACAATCTGAGTTTTGATTTGAACCTTCCTCTATTCTTCCATGTTAGTGGTTTCTTCATATCCCATCATTTGTTTTTTTAGATTTCCCATTCTTTCACATTTTAAGGATTTTCTGGTTTCTTTTATGGGGTTCCCAGGACGATTCTTACCACAATTTTGACACATGGGATGTTCGATCTTCTTTCCATCATGGGATTTATTTTTCAAACTACCCATATTTGACTCTATTTTAAAGTTTTTTTACCGAGCCCATGATACCATTAAGAGTCTCTGATATCTATTTCAACCTTGAGGAAAAAACAAACAATATCCTCATAACTTTCAAAGTCATGAATCGCCAAAACCTTTCATAGACTCAACTTTAGTCTACTAAAGAAGTGATCCACCTTCCTTTCAGTTTTATGACAGAGCCAGATGTTTATTTTTCAAGCCATGTAATGTTTACTTCATACACCCTAATGGAATCATCTCCCTTCTCCTTAAGTCTGAGGAACTCTCTTTCTATCTTGAAAGTGAGGGTTTGGGGAAAATATTTATTAGAAAATATCTTGTTGAATTCCTCCCAATCCATGGAATAAATTTCCTCCTGAGAATTCGTATTCTTGATCCTTTTCCACCACCGATCAAATTACCCATAAAATGATAAACTTCCAGTATGAATTTCTATTCTTCTAAGCGCTGGAGGAAAAATAATATATTTTCAGTAGAGTTAATCTACTATTTTGTGATGAGGGGATTAGAAGATCAACTAAACCTGGGAGGACATTTTCGCGTGAAATATTTGATGAAAACTCTCTCTTTCCTTGTAAGAGGAGGGTGTTCCATATGATTCAATTTATTATTCACAATTTGATCCATTTGAAAAAGTACTACCATAAAGTTTTGAGAACCCTTTCCCATCATATCAGGTATATCATTAGGGAAATAATCACATTGCCTATCACATTGATGGTTGGCACATGTTCTTCTATTTCCCACCTCTAACTAAGAAAAATAATGTATAATTAGGGTGCTTGAATAATTATCTAATAGGAAAAAAATAAGAAACTTTAATTATAAAAGGATAAACTCTTAAAGGAAAAGTATATCTTAACTTGTAATTAAATAGGTTTCAATCTAGGTTATACATGATATGTTTCCAAACATATATTCTTATAGGATTATTTCTTTGTTCCCTTTATAATGGTTTCTACTAATATTTTGAATTTACCAAAGCATATCCCCCAGGACTACCAAACTAGGAGTGTAGCAAGGCCCATTTTTGTTCACCAGTTCCGATTCAAGTCTAGCTCAAAGCAGTGTTTTCATGTTTTACCCATAGATATATCTATGATAGAGACATATCCAATTTTTCGTATCTAGAAAGATATTTTTTTCTAGATAAACCACTTACTCTATACTTACAAAAATATAGGGATGTTTCATTATACTTCGTCTCATACCTAAGGTTCTTACTGAAGTGCTTTATTCATAATATCCAAAAATAACTAGACCATCCTCTCATACCTACTATAGAAACCCTAGACTTTTACACATATCATTACATTATTTTAAGCACAATAAAATATCATATTACAAGACAAGGATTGTAAAGTCTAGTGTCTTGGAATAATAAATACATAAAATTGAAATCATGGTACTAAATAAAACTATTATTTATTTAGTATTCATAAATAGATCCAAATTTACATTATGCTAATACATCTTCATAGGATAACCTTGAGGTAACATGAAAAAATAGATGAGCTAAAAATATCAGTAAGGGAATAAACATAAGAATAAAGCTTTAGCACATGGGTTAGAAGGCATGACGTAATGATATAAAAAGGAATGAGACATATATAATCATAAAATATAAACATGGGATCATATAAAAATGGTTTCATAGTAATTTGAAAAAAATAAAAAAATTACTTTAGCACGAGTCAAGGCACACTGCACATAGAGGATCACAAGTCAAGGTTAACAACCAAGATTGTTGCACATGGTAGCACGAGTCAAGGATAACTGCCAAGACCATTGCACATAACATATCATGAGACTCAAATTTACTTAATGCATTTGAGTGATATCTCGGTTCACCCATCATAACATGTTCATTAATATTCTTTCCACATTTATAATCATACATAATCAATCATATATAAACCTAAGGGTTACCCATGGTAAGAATTGTGTATCAAAATCATGTTATAAAGCACAGAAAATCAAAGTATAATAAAAATGTCCATTAAGGAAAGGAATTAGATCATTCGTGAAAAACCATAATGTATAATAGGTATCTGTCATGAAAAGTTATGTCAAATTGAAGTAATAACATGTAAAATAGTACTTTAGAAACTTTATAAATAAAACATTTTAGTATGATTAAAGGAAAATATCAAAGGTTATTTAAAATATAAAAGGGTATAATTTTTTATATAAAAAGAAGAAGTGAACCAATAAGGTTTTAATGATAAAAATATTTGTTTTATTAAAATAATGGTGGATTAAAAATATATTATATAGTGTACTTGAAAATGGCTAAGAATTTGAGAAGTTCCCCTAAAACGGGTTTTCTTATCAGGAAATATTGATGAGGGAATAATTTAAATACATGTATATCCCTGAAATATAATGATAAAAAGATATTGATAAATGAGTTTTTATAATATAAAAACACTTATAATGTGTGCATAAAAAAATATAACTTCATTTGGGTAAAAAGATAGATAGAACAATCTGAAGGAATAATGGATGTTTGGGTAGAATCCCTTACCTTATGTCTGAAGGTGTCATTCACTTGATCTTAATGTTATGGATAACCAAATTACATTGGTTAATTAATATTTAAAGAACCTATTATTCATTTAATTGATTTAGTATAACCTTAATAAGTTCATTAATTACCTTTTTGATGGGTTAATAGGTTTAATTTCATTGTTTGGTAGCATTGGTCTCTTTGGTTTTGATGATTGTTTTACTCATATAAATGTAAGGATAAACATTTAAGATTAGAATGGTTTTAAATAATTGATGTTTTATGTTATTATTGAAAATTCATAAGATAACACAGTGCTAAAATTAATTTTTTTTATTTGGAGTGAAGATGAATCATTATATAAAACTTTAATTATAATCGTTTTTGTTAATTCTCACTTTTTGAACACATCGAACACATTTTTCTTTATAAATTAATATAATGTGTATAAAATATTACCGAACCTTAAATTAGACATAATAAATATATTATAGTTTTTCTTAGATGTGAAAAATGGTTTCGTTACCAGAACTGATTATGGTAATAGAAATTTAAAACCTGTCGTCCTTGAATGTGATAAATTAACACATCTCGAACGGTGTTTTTATTTCTAGTATAAAAGGAGGGTAAATGAGAAATGATGATGAATTATTCCATTATCATAATATAATTAATGTACATGTAAGGTGATAGAGTTATAATAACATTTGGATAAAATGATGTAAGGAAACAAAAATAAACAAAGGAACTTGAAAGAAAATAAAAGAAACGAAAAGAGAAATTTACCTCTTGAATATATCTTCCTTGAAAACCTCTTTAGGGGAGAGGATTTTGTCTTTTGAGATACCAAGGGATGATGGACGTGGAAGAGGGTATTCGGGATATAATTGAGTACAATGTAGAATAGTCACAAGGTTTGAGAGGTGTGAGGAGAGGAGGTAAAGAGGAGTGATATTTATAGTGGAGGAGAAGAGGGGTTTCCCATTTTTTAATCATTAGTTTAATATTTTTTCTCAATAATATGAATAGTATTTATTATTGTGAAAATAAATAGTAAAGAGAGCATATGAGTTCGAACCAATGGACATTTACATCATCCATGACTCAATCATGATGCAGAAATTCATTTATTTTGCATTTATCATAAATTATCATATTTTACTATTCCCCAAAAATTTAAGCCTTTTAGAAAAACCCAAAAAATTCACCCTATACAATTTTTAGATGTATAGAATTTAAATATGAACTATATTTTATGAAAATAATTTTCTAAATATGAGAAATTTAATTTTTAACTTAAATCATAATTTACATTAAAAATAAAAATTTTAATATTAAAATTACTTTTCTAAAACATTGAAAAATCAATTAAGATCACTAAAAATTATGTTATAATTATAAGTCAACAAAATGAATAAATTTTATGAAAATAAATTTTCTTTTAAATTTTTAAATTTATCCTAAGATTGTAATTAAATATACATGACTTGCAAAAATACCAACACTTAATTAATAATTTTCAAAATATTTACTTACTTATAATATGATATATTTATATAATATATTCAATTATAAGATGGATAAATGTTATTAGTGAGGTTTATATTCAATTGGAAATTTTACTATTTATAAAGGTCACATTAATATTCTAATGGTCAAGTTACTATTTCATTGGTATACATTCCTTAACTTATAGAGATAACTTTTATTTCAATAATTCTTCATTTATAAGGTTTGTGTTGTGTGCTATATATAATATTATATGATTATAATATAAGGCACAATTATAAGAAGATAATTTCATTGATAAAACATTAGGTCGTTATAGGATTAGTGTTGTGAAATTTTAACAATTTATAAATTTTTATCCTTTTACCTCTTAGAACTATTAGGATATTGATCATTATATTCTCTTTTCCTTGTCATATGAAAGTATATAAAAGATGGAAAAATATGGAAGACTATATTTCTTCAAGGTTCACTACTCAATATGAGTAGATCTTCCTTATCGCATATAGTGATGAACCATAAATAGATTCTCTACTATAATGAGATCCCAAAAAAATTTGTCTGGATTGAAAATAATCCTTAAACCTACAATTTAGAATGGGGATAAAAAAAATACTCCTTCCCTGGACTAGAATGGTCCTGGTCTAATATAAATCTCTTTAATGGTTCTTTATACTACCAGTGTAGATAGTCTTCAACTTCTATAGTTATATTCTTTTCAAAAAAAAAATATCCCATATATTAAGACTTATATTGAATTTCATATTACTTATTTATTCCCCACATCATTCTTCTTCACTAGTTACTAGAAAAATATTGGGAAAGAAACTATAATTCTTCGTCTTTATCCTTTTTGAACTGTTTTGTCTGATCCTCTATCCAATATATCTATTTGATATTTTAATCTGATAATTTTCATCCAATGATGAAATGATTAGTGATAATTCATATGACCTATTCTTATTCTCGGTGTTCACCTGATATCTAAATGATATGGAAACATTATTCAGTGTCTAGAAAATATTTTTTTATTTCCTTCACCCGGTACACTATTTCTTTATCTAATACAATATACTTCTTCTGGCACCTATTCTTTGAAAAATTCCTTCCAAATGATAAATAATCTCAATATTCACGATTAAAAATTTATTATGGTTATTAGATTATTCATCATTGGGAATGGTATCATAAACCTCTATTTTTCTATAATTTTACAATGCATCAACAACCCTGTATATATTCGATGTTTTTCTATATTTTTCTGATGTTGTACATACTTAAAATTAACACCTCCCAGTCATCTGAATTAGTTGTAATCTTCTTGAATCTTATAGAATATTCTTGAATCTTCATGTAATCTCTATCATTTGTAACCTTCTACATACGTCCTTAACCTCTTTGTTAAAAAAAATTATTCAATATTTTTAACCCTTTATAGAGAAATTAAAATTGAATGATCAGAATCATATTATCATATTTTAAACCTTTATGAATGTTTTATAAATTCTATAAAATCATTATAAATTTACTCCACTCATTCATTCAGTGAATCTTAGTAGTTACAGTTTTGAACAATGTAACTTTGTCTAATGTTCCTTCATAACATCGTATGAACATTTCAAAAATATTTCATTAGACACTACCATCCTATGATGTCATGCATCAAAACTCTTAGTTCATTACCTTCTTAAGAAATAATATAACCAATGTGCTTCGTACTTAAATAATCATATGATTTCTTCAACCAAAAACATATGATTGATTACTCGGAGACTTCCTTCTAATGAAATTTATTAAGAAACCTCATAAACCACTATCTAATCATTTTTCTTGGAATCCTCAGTCCGATGAACAACACTTGGAAACCTCCGTTCGATGATTTCATATATAAACTTCTATCTAATCCAACTAATTGGAAACCTTAATCAAATTTATATGCTTAGATCTTGAAAATTCCCATGTTTTATCAATGTAATAACTAAGAGTGGGAGGGAGGAATTAATGATATTTTCTTTTTTATGTCATCTTTCTTAACAAACTTCTATTAAAGAGAAAGAGATTTATTGAAAAATATACTTTCAAACACATCCACATGGACACAATTATTTATAAGGTTCATTAATCAATAAGACTAGGTAGTGTATGAAATGGTTTAGAAATAATAAAATACCACATAATCCACTAAAAAACAATCCTTTTTGTGTGGGTACAATAACTAGGAATTTACCTTACAATCATGTAGCACTATAATGAATATAATAGTACATATGATTCTTATAACATGAAATATGTAAATAATATATTGTAATAATTTTTAGAAATCTTCACCAATTGGTTCTTAACATTGACACTTTTCTTCTTCAACAAACATCGACTTTTTATTTTATTTAAAAATAATTATTCACATTATTTACAAGCATAAGGTAATAAATTATTCTTTGGAGTTTGTACAAAACTTATTCTAATCCCTCTATCAGATTACTTAGTCTGATTTTACTATCTAAAAATGAGATAGTATTATTTATCTACATTAAATAGAAAATACACTCTTCCTTTCTCATTTCTTTAATCAAAATCTTTCTCTCTGATTTTTTGGTATTACTTAATGAATCATTCCCACCACTTATCTAATAAATTCTTCTTATGTTAGGAAAATTTTCCCAAAAGTGTCTATCCAGTAAATAGAGTGAAACCATATCACTAAAAATCTGGTTTCTTATAGGTGAATAGTGTCAGAGTACATTGTACTTGCACCCATTTATATAGGTGCACCCAAAAGAACAAATGTAGCAACCTGAAATAATTTTCCCCCTCATTTAAATTCTAAATATTCAAATTTCTTATTTATTTGAATCCCATTTAACTACTTATAAATTATTTTTAACTCTTCTAGTAACTTATTGAATTTTATTTAATTAACCATAACATCTTAATTCTCAACCTTCCTTGAATAAAAATATTAAAAGTGCTCAGTCCATAAAAAGGAAAACTTCTCACTCCGATGTTCCAAACCAACTAAAACTTTTCATCCACGTTCTCATCTTATTAAGTACTTATGAGTATGATGAGAGTTCATCTAACAAAACTTATTATCTGATGACTTATCAGGTTCAAACATATCATCTATTGAATCAATATCATCAGCTCACCTGATTGATTAGTGTGTGTTGTTCACTCTATGGATCAGTCTTCATAGATTTTCCAATGAATCATTCTCTGATGGATCAATGTCAAAAAATATATTCATTCACAATAAATTCTTTTTCCATCTGATATAGTTCGATGTTATTACTCTGATTAATCTATGCATCTGATTCCAAACACTCATCTGATGGATCGATGATTGAAAATTCCTTAATGGATCGATATAAAAAATGTTTTTTTTCTTTCAATAACCTAGAAACCTATGGTTTATTAGATGGAAAATTTCATCCAAATTATTGGTTTGACTGATGTATTAGCAGATTAACACTTCTATAAAACTTCTAAATTCATAAAATTCACACTTTTTGTTTCTTAAGAATTACTCCATCCGATGAAAACTACTTTCCAGTCTGTCTAATAGAGTATATTCAGAAATAAAATATTAAAATATTATCTTTTACATACTTTAGATTTTATAGTGATATTTTTTTTATGATTTAGTGACATTAAATGATCAAAAAAGAATTTTTATATTTGGTATGTTGAACATCTATTATGACATTCTGAATCTATTAAATCATCCTGATCTATTTTGAAAAATCCATTATGAAAATATGTATCTGAAAAAAAGTTCACTAAGTAAGAAAAATTCAGAAATAAAAAATCAACTGATTTAATTTCTCCATAAATCTATGTCTGATAATACAAGTTTGAAACCCTTCATTTTATCACCATATTTTAAAAAATAAATTGATTTCTCATAATGAAAACAAAAATCAACACCTTCAGCAAACAACAATCTTCATGCATCTAAAACACAATCTCCAGAAAACATTGTCCCAAAAATATCCCCATTTGGATTTTTCTATTAAGTAGTATTCTTAAGTCACTGAAACTTTGTAAACTCAATATATGGATCTCTAGTCAAAAATTCTAATCCTATGTGAATGAAATAGGTGTAGGAAACAAGAATCATTGAACATGAAAACCATCATAAACATATGTAGAGACTTAGGAAACAACTTCTTGAACTTGAAATAAGTATGCTCTTTATAACTTTTCAACTTTCATCTCTTTATAACTTGTGAAAATTTCCTATTATAAAAAATTTTCTAACATTCACTTCAAAAAAATATTAAAAGTTTTCACATATTTACATGATAAGATCACAGTTTACCCCTGTTAAAAACTCCACCGAAATACATGATTTTATTAAAAGGTTTCGTATATACCAATGGATATATTTATAAAACATCATTTCCCCCCTTTAAAACACTATCCAAATACAATATGCGAGAGGGGAAAAACACACATACCTCAATCTTAGAGATAAATAGGTTGGACACCTACGTTTGACTACAGTTTATACAAAATTTCCTTTGGTAAATGTTTTGTGAATATAAGTGAAAAATATTATATTATAGGAAAATATTCCAAGTTGACTTCATTCTTCTCAACATGATATTTGATGAAATGATATTTTATCCCTATATTATATGAATGATAATGTTTAATTGGATTTATAGTGATATTTTTAGCACTTTTATTATCAAAACACAAGATAATGGGTAACTTTACCACAATAAGAAAAAATTCTAACTGAGTTTTCATCCACATATGTTTTGTTACAGTTTGATTGGGGAAAACATATTCATCTTTAACTAATCTAAGAGTTATAGAATTCTAAATTTTAGTATTCCAACTCACAAAAATCCACCCATAAAGAAAACTCCACCAGATATCGATATTTTATTATCCAAAATTCCTTCCCAATTAGTATCTATATACCTAAACAATTCAATTTCTCCCAAGCAGTCATATTTTGTACCAAAATATGTTCTTCCTATGATATATTTGAGAATTTATTTTTTAATAAGATATAAGATTATACCGAATCACTTTGAAAACATGAATGTAAAGTAATAATATATACAATATTTGGTATTGTAGGAGTCAAATATAACAAGCTTCTAATCAGTTTTTATAATTACTTAGAATTCACTTCCTTTCATTTAAATTTTTAGAAAACTTGGTTACGACTGAAATTGGTGTGAAAATTGGTTTATAATTTTCCACACCAAATGTATTGAGAATTTACTTATCATACTTTTGTTGATATAGAGAAATATATTTCTTCTTTTATGATATTTTTTATCCCAGAAAGTATTTCATTTCACCAAGTACTGAAATTTAAAACAACGTATTTACCTATTTACCAATCTTTTCACAAGTTCTTTCATCATTCCCAGTAAAGATAATATCATCAAGATAAAAAATTAGAATGAGATAGATCTCCTGATTTTATTTGATGTAGAGATTACTATCAAATCTCCCATTCTTAAAGTTCAACTTCCTTATGAAGGCATCTAATTTGAAATACCAAGCTCTCAATGATTTATTTAACCCATAAAAATATTTTTTCAAATTTAACACATTAATTTCATCATTTACAATCATAAAACCACATAGTTGTTCAATATAAACTTATTAATCAAGTTATCCACTAAGAAAAGTGGATTTCACATCCGTCGATATTTTTTTATAACCACTTTGTGGAGAAATATCTAGAAAGATTATGATTGTTTCAAACCATGATATAGGAGAAAAAGTATCATAAAAATCAATTCCTTTAATTTGTGAGAAACATTTTCAAACCAATTGTACTTTGTTCATTATCAATTCCCCATCTTCATTCAACTTGTTTTGGAACACCCACTTTGTAACAATATCATTTTTATTATTTGGTTTGGGTACAAGATCCAAGTATCACTCTCAAAAATATATTCCAAATCTTCATTCATAGCATAAATCTACTACTAATGTTCGAACTCTTTGTCAATATCTTTTGGATAAAATTTTGAATATAAAGTAGTAAGTGAAAAAATCATTGATATTATCTTTTTTGATAATTTATTATTGATCACCAATGATCACTACTACAAAAAACGGGAAAGGGAAGTGCCACCTTATATTATCACTAAGAAAAAACCGCTGATAAAGAAACACTTTATCAGTGCTAGAAAATCATTGATAAAGAACCCATGTAGAAATGCTAAAATTTTAGCCCTGATACAGGGCATCTTTATCAGCGCTAAAATTTTAGCACTGATAAAGGATAGCCTTTATCAGCACTAAAAAGCGCTGATAAAACGACCCTTTATCAGTGCTAGAAAAGCACTGATAAAGAATCCCCTTATCAACACTAAAATGTTAGCATTGATACAGGAAGGATTTATCAGCGCTTTTTAGCCCTGATAAAGATGACCATTATCATGGAAAAAAAGAACTGATAAAACTATAGTCCATTTTTTTATAATGTCAGTCGCACAGTGCCCTTGTTTCATCGCGGCCTAAATCTCTCACAGTACTGGAACCATACAACTCCCCTCCGCTGCCTGTTGAGCTTCACGTTGTCGGACCTCCGCTTCCCTCAAGCTTCTCATTGCCGAACCTCCATCGCCCATTGAGCTTAGTGTTGATGTACCTCCTCCACCCTCAAGATTCGCTTTGCCACACCTCCGTCGCCCGCTGAGCTTCGTGTTGCCGGGCCTCCACCGCCCTTGAGCATCACTTTTCCGGTCCTCTGCTGCCCACTGAGCTTCGCATACCGGACCTCCACCACCCATCGAGCTACGATTTTCATGGTCTGAGAAATCTATGAACCTCTTTATAGTGGCTTATCAAAGGATTAATGCTTTATTTGGCCCAATGACATGATTTTCCCTAACAATGATCCAACCGGTTACACCCCCCCCCCCCAAAACCACAAAAATTTATCAAAATTCACACAGAACATCTTTAGTTAATATCCAAATATAAAGAGACGAAAACAAGGTTCTATATATACCTTAAATAATAAAATAATATGTTTAAGGCATGTTTTCCAAATCATTTTTTGATTATGGGATTTTACTATTGATGATTGTGATGAATACTTTTCTTTTTGTTTGGTAGTTGGTACATGAGAGACCTTAGATTTGTGAGTAATCAAATGGGTTATACTCTAGTTAGCCTTGAGGTGATCACTTGAGTCTATTTTTGATGTCCCCAAGAGGCCTCATTTATATTGATTGTCTGGTCACAAAACCAGGTGGTGTTCCGTGAGTGAGTCAATTTCCATTAGAACATATAGGTCAGATATCATCCTATGTTTCTCCAATTAAAATTAGTTTCTTTCCCATAATTATTTTAATGGATGATTTTGTGATTATGAGTTACTCCAATTGATTACCTTTATTATTTACTTTTTCTATAGTTATGTTTTTATCTAACCTTGATTATTTAGTTTTTCTTTTATCATTACTCCATTATTATAGGATTTTCTATCAGTATAGTTTTTTTACTCTAAATCAAAATGTGGAATCTTTGGGGAATGTTTGAAATGGGTTGATATTCTATAAAAGGGATTTATTAATATGTGTGTTGTTATTTTTATAAATGTATATTCAGTTAGAAAAATATAATTCCTTGTGAATTTTTTCATTTATAAAAAATGAAATATATATTTTAAAAAATTGTTGACCACAATGTTTTGTTTTTTTAATAGATTGAATGCAATTTTTTAATAGATGGAGTGCATCCGTGAGTGATAGATAAACTTGTTTTCATTTATGGAAGTGTTGAGGTAGTTCAATGAGTGAGCTGAGCCAATGATATATAATTTTTCAGTATCTTGATATCCCATGATATTAAATGGGAATCAATCCTTATTTAGTTCTTCAACATGGTGCGGTAAGTGATCGACATCGGGAAGAGGGAGCCCTCTCGGTTGAAGGATAAATTAATTTCAATGTTTTATATCATAAAATAGGTACATGAACCATGTTTTTTAACTTCATTAAATGAAAACATTGGACACACATTTTAATATCTTGTGATTAGGATTATGATAATGTATTTTAAGGTTGAATATATTTTACCAAAACGTCACACAGTTTCATATCATGGAACTAGAACATATAGTGAGGGTGAGGTGAATTTTCCATCTATAGAGTCCCTACACCATGTGAAATTTGGGTAGATGGTGAAAAAGGTTTGTGTTCATGATTCATGGACCAAAGGGGGTGTGTCCTAGAATTTTTGGCATGTTATGCAAGAATAAATACCTGATGTGAGAAGGGGCTTATAGCGGCTCAACCCCACACGAAACAACATATAACTAGGATGTTGGATTTTTAGTCAGAATCCATATATCTCAAACTAAAGGGAATGTTTATTCATGTAAATTATCTCTTGATAAACCTAGTATTGGTGGAAAGATTAATATTCTCATCATCAATGGAAATCAATGAGTTCACACTATCAGAGTAAAGTTTATGAAAAATTTAATATCCTTTACACCTGGATTCCAGTTTCACTTGATTTCTCCAAGGTATCATCGATTCCATTAGATCCAACACCATGTCACCATAAAGTAATGTATGATGGATAAACGTTTTCTTTAAGGACAACACCACCCAGTTTTGATCCATTTCTAGGTTATCCAATGCTTGAACCCTATTTTCTTCGAGGGGTTCCCACCTTCTTTCCTTCATGCTATATAAGTGACTTTTTCTGGAAGTGCACTTGTATGGCATGATGCACAGACCACCAAGCTTTCTAGCCTTGCCACCCCTACCTCTATCTCTTTCCTTCTCCCTCACTGAGGTTACTGACTGCTTCTCTGTAGTGGCCAGACCCCTTCCTAGCAGTGTTTGTTCTATCTCCCTTGGATCTGAGCCTTTCATACAGCTCCAAATACTTATTGATCCAGAGAGAACTCTCTCAACAACCCCCAAGTTTCATTTCCCATCCTTCCCCTTCCCCCTTGGATCCTCATCTCCCACTCATATGAAGTTTACCAACCAGAAGGGATTATGGATGTGTTCAAAATCAAGGGACCTCAATAAGAGATCATTCTCCCACTTAAATAAGGCTACTATCACTAGATCCAATGCCAGAGCCCTATCCCACCCATCAATATTATCTTCATTTGTAATGCTCATGGTCTTAGTGCCCATGTTAAATCGAACTTCCTCACTCTAGAAATCAAAAAGCATAATGTCATTGTTTTTTGTTTTGAAATAACACAAAAACCCTATAATAATCATAGAATTATTCTATAAGATTATATTGCATGGATTTATACACTCGGACCCATCCAACAGACACAAATGGGTATTTTGGCACAATAAATATGTTGTTGGGACAGTTTATGATTGCAATCAATTTATCACTACCAAGGTGTCCAACGGTGACACCTCACTCCTTATAACATTTGTTTTTGGAAGCTATGACCCTCTTCAAAAGGAATCTATATGGAGTGAACAAAATACCTTCGATCCCGGAAACAATCCATTGTTTTTTGGTGGTGAATTTAATATCATTTACAACCCAAAGGAATGGAAAGGTAGAATCCTATTCCCGAGGAATGCCATCATGGAGTTTGTTCAGTTCATGGATGGGAAGGGCCTCATTGATCTTAGATTCTTAGGTGATAGTTTCACCTGGTGCAACAACTGTAGGGGCCATCACCGCTTGTGGAGTGTATTGGATATGTGTCTAGAGAACTTGAAATCCACTAATCTATTCTCAAATACCGTGTTTTTTCATCTTTCTTGAGGTATTTTGATTCACTCCCCCATCTTGGTTTCCATTTCTTCTTGGCATGATCATCTGGAATGGTTTCACTTCCTCCAGCAGTGGGTTAACATCCTAGGGTACCAAGACATGGTTTTTGAAATATGCAATGAATCCTTGTAGGAGTATCGGTCCACATTCAACCTCAGTGACCTGACCTCGAACCCCAATAGGTGCGTGTTCACCCCTTCCTCCTCAGGAACCTTCACCACATGGGACTACTGTCGCATATGGGCTTCTTCAGAGTATTCTGATAGATGGAATGATACCTTCGGTTTATTGGATTATTAACAACAGTTTGAGATTTATGTGGGACTATATACTTATTATATTTTCTTATTATTTCTTACACACCGCCACTTGAGTTGAGTAACCTAATTAAAATCCATATTGGGACTTTTATTGTGACGTGGATATGGTTTTTTATGTGTTTGTGACATGTGTATGTGTGGATATATGGGTATTTAGGCATGATGATATTGAATGTAGGTCAGAGACCTAGGAGTGGTAGATGTATCATTTTGTATTATTCTTGTGTTTGGTCTGGGGTGATTTGGGGAAACTATAATGAATATAAAGTAATTATATTTAATGAAGATGAGTAAATACTAATGGTTAGTCTCTATTAATCTCTATTTTTATAAGGAAGTTGTTCTCTTATACTATATTTGGAAGTATTTTTTTGTGTACTTGAACCATAAATACTAATATTTGATATTCAAACAGGATGAAGATGAATAAATATTGGATGGATGCTAATCGTTTGACAATAGAGTACGAGAACGGAGTGAAAGAGTTCATCATGTTTTCAAAGGATCACGTAAAGGATCCTTCTCAAATCCATTGTCTGTGTTTACATTGTTTTTATTATACTCTAATTACCCCACAAGAGTTGGAAGAACATTTGATATGTCACGGAATAGATCAGAGTTATAAATTTTGGAATAAACACGAAGAAAAACTGAATGTAGCTACTGGCTGGGATAAAACTGCATTTTATCGATCATCAGATATGAATACAAATATGGATAATGCAGAAGAACGTATGGAGGAAATGATTAAAGATGTCAATGATAATGAAGATTGCATTGAGGAAATGACAAAGACAATTGAAGATGAACTCCGTGATTGCCCAAAATTGTTGGAGAAGTTAAAGAATTGTGCAAAGACGCCATTGTATTCCGGTTTCACTAAGTATACAACACTGTCAGCTATACTGAAATTGTATAAATTGAAAGCAGGAAATGGATGGAGTTATGTCAGTTTTACAAATCTACTTTATCTCTTGAATGACATTCTATCAGAAGATAATGAGCTCCCAAGCCAGACATATGAAGCTAGACGAATCCTACGCTCAATGGGAATGATTTCTGAAAGAATACATTCCTTCCAGAATGATTGTATATTGTTTCTTAAGGAGAAAAAATCACTTACAGAATTCCAAAAGTGTGGTGCTTCTCGATACAATAATGATAAATCCAATACTATGATAATTGTATGGTACTTACCAATCATTCCAAGGTTTAGGCGTCTATATGGAAGTGAAGAAACTGCAAGAAAATTATCATGGAATGCAGATAAAAGAAATACAGATGGAAAATTACGTCATCCAGCCGACTCTCCTCAATGGACGAAAATTGATCATGAGTATCCTGAATTTGGAAAAGAGCTGAGAAACCTTCGTCTTACGTTATCTATAGATGGAGTGAATCCTTTTAGTTTTCAAACCAGCAGTCATAGTACATGGCCTGTTAAAAGGTTTGAAATCACATGATTTCCAGAGGGTTATTCATCAAATATCAAGAACATTGTGTCAATGAATTATTTGAAGTAAAATGGTTTGAAATCACATGATTTCTATGTTTTGATGAAAGATCTAATTCCAGTAGCTTTACATTTCATTTTTTTCAAGAATGTTTTTCATACGTTAACCAAAATTTGTTTCTTTTTCAAAGCTATATGTAGCAAAAGTTTTAGACCCAGTGAAATTTCTATCTATGGAAAAATAAATTTTCATCATATTATATGAATTAGAAATTTTCTTCCCTCCAACATTCTTTGATATGATGGTTCATTTGATGATTTACATGGTGAGAGATATTCGACTTTGTGGTCCTATGAACTGTAGATAGATGTATCCTATTGAATGGTATATGATGATTTTGAAAGGGTATGTCAAAAATCGAAGTCATCAAGAGGGTTGTATAGTGGAGCGATATATTGTTGAAGAATCCATTGAATTTTGTACCACATAACTATCTGATTTTTAAAGCATTGGTCTCCCGAAAACTCGTCACACTGGATGCATGGAGGGTGAGGGAATTTCTAGAAGAGAATTTGCGACAATCAGTATTACAGATCAGGATCAGACCCATCATTATGTTTTGCATAACAGTTGGGAGGTTTCTCCATATATTGAAAATCAAAAATAAATTCATAGGAAGTTGAATCCATCAAGGGCTGAAAAATGGTTATCAAATACACATAATCACTAGTTTATAGGATGGCTTTAGGACCATATTTTTAAGCTATTAGATGAAAATATGAATTCAATTTCAGAACAACTTCGATGGCTAGACGCTGGACCAAGTGTGTATGTATTATCTTATAGTGGTTATGCAATTAATTGTTATAAATTCTATATAGATGAACATGATGAAGATAGTACCATACAAAATAATGGAGTTACACTAGTGGCTAAAGTGATGCATGTTTCTGGTAGTAAGGACTTAAATCCAATTTGTGAAAATATGTCATAATTTGGCATTATTAAACTAATATGGGAGTTGGATTATACGACATTCCAATTGCTGATTTTTCAATGAAAATGGGTAGATAACAATAGTGGTGTTAAATTAGATGAATTGGGATTTGTGAAAGTTTATTTCAGTAAAGAAGGGTACAAAGACGATCAGTTTATAATGGCATCACAAGCGGTACAAGTTTTTATGTTCCAGATCCCGCAAACCGAAAGTGGTCAATTGTTCTGTTATCTTCCAATACTACGGAAGGTTCTGATGAAAATTCATTTGAGGACAATCCCTTCAGTGTTACGTTGCAATCATTTTGGAGCGGTCCCAATGTAGATGATGTTTTGTATGTTAGAGGAGACCAAAATGAAGGGATTTGGAAAATCTATAGAGGTGTCAAATCCCTTCAACATTTGAAAAAAATAAATAGGGTTCAATAAACATGTTATATTTTGTCTGTAATATAGATCCAATAATCTCATGCTATTATCTTATCATTACCGAATTTATGTAATCTAAATTAATAGTTCAACCACTTTTGCAGATAATGAATTTTGTAAATTCTAATGCTCCTAACCTTGAGGCTTAACAGGTCTCTCAAGCTGCTGCTGCTGCGGCTGCTACTGCTCCTACTGCTGCTCCAGTTGCGACTCCTGTTGCTCCTGCTACTCCTCCTACTTCAGCTCCTGCTGCTCCTGCTACGGCTACTGCTGCTCCTGCAACTTCTACTCTTACTGCTCCTAGTGTTGAGGTCCAACAACCATCAGTACATATCATTGATACCATTTCAGATTAACATATACATGATGTTGATATCGATGAAATGGTTAGGAATGAAGGACCGACGCCGTAGAAAACACAGGTGCGTCGTAGTTTGACGGTGTTATCCAATGTTCTTAAGGCGAAAATCAAAGGCATCAAATTTGAAGTCGAATGGAATGCATGAGGCCAACATGTGAATCCCAATCAGGCTATGTTTGGAAGCTATATTGGAGTTGTCACTCGGAAACACGTGCCGATTGACATAGATTCATGGAACAATGTTGTGTCGGGGCTGAAGTCTGTGATCTGGGAAGAAATTACCGTAACATTATGAATTTATTTCTTTAATTTACTAGCAAATAAAATAATTAAACAAAGTCGTACTCTTCTCAATCTCTTATAGAGTACATTTATAGTAGATGATTCACACAAGGATTATGTACTAAGGCTTTTAGGAAAGATTCATCAAGGATTCTGCACTATTTTAACAAGATATCACCTGAAAGATTCCAAAGGTAAAATAAAGCTGCACCCACCCATTGTCTATGCTCACCTGATATCCCAAGAATCTTCGGATGTATTTATTGGCCGCTATGGAGATGAGAAGTTTCAGGTACATTATGGGTGATAATACATTGTTTGAGGATACCTGTATTCATCACTTTGATTGTCGATATTTCATTTATGAAATAGGAACTCTGTACTGAAAATAAGGAACATGCATCAAAACCAACATACCCCTATCGTAAAACAAGGATGGGGTATGCTTCATTAGAAAAGAAAATGGTATGTATTTTAAATTTACAGTAATATTGTTAGGTTCCAATAAACAACATCATAATTATATTTCTATGTTTATATGTAGATTGATGAGTCTAAAACCAAATCCACTTCCATCCCACATCATGTGCTATGGAAGGAGGCACATGTGAATAATGAAGGGAAGTTAGTAGATGAGAACACAAAAAAAAGTGTGGGAAATGTGTGTAAGTATGACACGACAATATAAATATTTGTTTTAAATTTCTATTACATAAAATTAATTAGTTATTTACCTATATCCGACCGTCACAGGAATCAACTACTCCTATAGCAGATAAAGACCTATTATTGACGACTTTGAAGCATCCTAAAAAATAAGGTTGTGTTAGAGGTGCAGGGTTTGGGGTGACACCTTGACAATATTTTGAGAAGAAGAAAAAACAGATGATACAGATGAAAAATTGGTACAAATGAGAGAAAAAATAGAAACCCTTGTAGAATGATTACAATGGCAGGGAGGGTTGCTAGAAACTTTTATGGGTGGGAAGCAAAGGGTAGACACATCTTAGGAACAACCAGTGCGTGAACATCCTGCCCCACCCCCACCATCTTTGAGGTGAGACATTCCCCTCAAAGAACTGTCCTAGCCATGGTAATCAATATTCTAATAATTATTCCCATGAAATGTGAATCGGAAAAACACTGATAATTTTTCTCTACTGATCTTCTACAGGGTGATAATGATTGTGATTTATATCTCTCAACACCCACCTATCACCTTGTAGTGAGGGCTACAGTGTTCAATATCCCAGATGCCACGATGCATAATAGACCACTTCCAAAAGATCATCTTAAAGTGATGATTATTGTAGCTCATGAGCCAAATGCAGAGCTACCTATTCCACTTGATGATAATGATATTTATACGGTCAAAAAGGCTATTGGGACATTCATTGCATGGCTGTCACACCTTTTAAGATTACATCCATACAAAGAGGTATTTATTTCCTTTTTTTGAAGCTAAACCTTTAGAAATTAGTGAAAAAGGGTTTGAACCAATGATTATTGTTATAGATAGAGAAAGGGAAGGGGGTGACAAACGTCAGCTCAAAACCATCTAAAGGATCGACCAAATGATCCCAAGGAGCTACTGAAAGAACAATAACACCACCTATTCTCTATCCACATTTACTATCATTTAAGACTCATGTGGATATGAAGCTAAAAGATTTTAATAGACATATAGTTGTTTTTGAAGAGAATATATACGACGAGGAAAGTTAAGATTTCGTTACTGCTGAAAATCCAAATGAGATCCTTGAAAACGAGTTGAAGGAATTTTCCCATGAGCCAAGATTTGGACTCATTAGCCCTCATACCACATCAACACACCTAATAAAATTAGAGCCATCAAAAAGGGATGCAATAGTGAACTACTTGCTAAAAACATTTGACAGCAAGATTACAAATTATAGACTCTTCCTAATACCAACCATGTAGGGGTAAAACTATACTATTAAAGAATATTAATTATATTTTCACTTATTTTATCACTTATTCCTTTTTTTGTTTTCAGGAAACATTGGTTTCTAATTGCGGTGAACTTGGATACTCCAGAGATTTATTTTCTAGATTTTAAGCAAGGATATCCATCAAACCGACCACACATGATAGAGTTTGTGAATATGTAAGACACTACATCTTACATTTTAGGTCTAAACATCAAGTATTATAATTTATATTATCTTATACTAAGGATTTTTTTTATGATAGGGTGGTGTATCATTATCCTTTAAAAAACGAATGAGGATAGAGGCTAAGCATAAGGAGACGAGCAAGTACTACGTCTGGACAAATATCAGGGTATATATAATAAAATTTCACTATCCAAACACATCTCAACACATGTTACTTATTATCTTAATGATAAATTTTTTTAGTGTCCAAAACAAACAAACGATAATGATTGCGGTAATTATGTTTGTAACTTTATGAAAGATATTGTTTTTCATCAACAAACTTGCATCCCTAAAGAGGTATTTTCCAAAAAAAAACTAGTAGTTTGTTTAATTTATTTACTAATTATTTATTTTTATATTTTCCATTACTACTCTGACTTCCAAAAAGCCTCATACTCACAAGACGATATAGATGTGTTCATAAACGAGTGGGCCGCATACCTGATGGAAGATTGTACACAAATACAATGAAGATCTAACTTAGGGACATGTAAAATTGGTGGTCATTTTTGAGAGGGGTTAAGGGGATCAAAAGATGAAATATTATTGTATGTAAATGTTCATAGGAAAATTGTAACTGTTATTAAATAAAACTTCATTTCTCCAATGAGTCATTTTCCCATTTTAACAGATGATATGCACCAGAAACATGCAAGAATTCTGAACCACTCAAAGGGTCTCTCTTTTGTTTAAAATAGACACAATTTTAAGTGAAAACAACAACTGGCATATGAAAATCCAACCTAACACATTTGGATTGTGTTGATCCTTTAATAGAACGATCCAAGGGTCCTTTGTGACGTGTACGAGCAATACCCACCTCAATCCAAGGCACAGTGTGACCGCTATCACTCAAAGGGTCTCTCTTTTCTTTAAAATGGACACAATTTTAATAGAAAACAACAACCGACCTATGAAAATCTGACTAAACTCATTTGGATTGTCATGATCTTTTATTAGAATGATCCATGGGTACATTGTAATGTCTACGAGTCACCCCCGCCTCAATCTGAGGCACGGTGTGGCTGGTACCACTCAAAGGGTCTGTCTTTTATTTTTTAAAAATGGACATAATTTTAAGTGAAAACAACAACTAACCTACGAAATTCTGACCAAACGCATTCGGATTGTGTTGATCCTTTAGGAGAACGATACACATGTTTTTGTGATGCGTACGAGTCATCCCTGCCTCAATACAAGGAACGATGTGGCCGTTATCACTAAAAGGGTCACTATTTGTTTTAAAATGGACACAATTTTAAGTGAAAACAACAGTTGACCTACAGAAATCTGACCAAACACATTCAGATTGTCTTCATATTTTATAATAATGATAAATGGGTCCTTTTTGACATATAAAAGTCAACCTTGCCTCAATCCGAGGCATGGTGTGGCTAGTACCACTCAAAGGGTCTCTCTTTTGTTTAAAAATGGACAAAATTTTAAGTGAAAACCACAACTAACCAATGGAAATACAACCAAACCCATTCGGATTGTGTTTATCCTTTAAGAGAATGATCCACTGGTCATTTATGATGTAAAAGAGTCAACCTTGCCTCAATCTGAGGAATGGTGTGGCCGGTACCACTCAAAGGGTCTCTCTTTTGTTTAAAATGGACACAATTTTAAGTGAAAACAACAACTGGCCAATGGAAATCTGACCAAACACATTCGTATTGTATTAATCCTTTATAAAAATGATCCACGGGTCCTTTGTGATTTGTATGAGTCGTCATAGCCTCAATATGAGGAATGGTGTGTCCAGTAGCCCTCAAAGGGTCTCTCTTTGGTTTAAAATGGACACGATTTTAAGTGAAAACAACAACTAACCTAAATAAATCCAAAAAATGCATTCGGATTGTGTTGATCCTTCAAGAGAACAATACATGGGTCCTTGGTGATGTGTAAGAGTCAACCCCGCCTCAATCCGAGGCACGATGAGGCCGGTATCACTCAAAGGGTTTCAATTTTGTTTAAAGTGGAGACAATTTTAAGTGAAAACAAAAACTGACTTATGGAAATTCTACCAAAAGCATTTAGACTGTGTTTATTATTTAGTAGAATGATTCACGGGTCCATTTTGACATGTACGAGTCATCCTTTCTTCAATAAAAGGCACGGTGTGGCCGCTATCACTCAAAGGGTCTCTCTTTTGTTTAAAATGGACACAATTTTAATTGAAAACAACAACTAACCTATGAAAATTTGACCAAACGCTTTCGGATTGTGGGGATATTTTATGAGAACAATCCATGGTTCTTTTTTTATGTGTAATAGTCATCCCCGCCTCAATCCTAAGCATGGTTTGGACGGTACCACTCAAAGGGTGTCTCTTTTGTTTAAAATTGACACAATTTTAAGTTAAAACAAAAACTGACATATGGAAATCCGAACAAACGCATTCGGATTAGGTTTATCTTTTAGGAGAATGATTGACGGGTCCTTTGTGACGTGTAAGAGTCATCTCCGCCTCAATCTGAGGCACGGTGTGTCCGGTAGCACTCAAAGGGTCTCTCTTTGGTTTAAAATGGACACAATTTTATGTGAAAACAACAACTGACCTACGGAAATCCAACCAAACACATTCGTATTGTCTTAATAATTTATAAGAACGATCTATTGGTCCATTTTGATGTGTACGAGTATACCCTGCCTCAATCCGAGGCACGGTGTGGCCGGTACCACTCAAAGGGTCTCTCTTTTGTTTAAAATGGACATAATTTTAAGTGAAAACAACAACTAACCTACAGAAATCTGACCCAAAACATTCATATTGTATTTAACATTTAGGATAAATATCCACGGGTTATTTTTGACATGTATGAGTCATCCACGCCTCAATATAAGGCATGGTGTGGCCGATAGCACTCAAAGGGTCTCTCTTTGGTTTAAAATGGACACAATTTTAAGTGAAAACAACAACTAACCTCAGGAAATATGACCAAATTCATTCTTATTGTATTGATACTTTAGAAGAACTATACAAGGATCTTTGGTGATGTGTACGTGTCAAACCCACCTCAATTAGAGGCACGGTGTGGCTGGTATCACTCAAAGGGTCTTTATTTTGTTTAAAATGGACACAATTTTAAGTGAAAACAACAACTGATCTATGAAAATCCAACCAAACACATTCGAATTATGTTGATCCTTTAGGAGAACGATCCAAGGGTCCTTAGTGATGTGTAATAGTCAACCCCGCCTCAATCCGAGGCACGGTGTGACCGCTATCACTCAAAGGGTCTCTCTTCTGTTTAAATGGACACAATTTTAATTGAAAACAATAACTGACCGGTGAAAATAGGAAAAAACGAATTTGGATTTCCTTGACCTTTCATAAGAAGGATCCAACGGTCCTTGGTGATGTGTGAGAGTCAACCCCGCCTCAATTAGAGGCATGGTGTGGCTGGTACCACTCAAAGGGTCTCTATTTTGTTTAAAATAGAGACAAATTTAAGTGAAAACAACAACTGACTTAAGGAAATTCAACAAAACACATTTTTATTGTGTTGATCCTTTTGGAGAATGATCCAAGTGTCCTTTGTGATTTTTACGATTCATCCCCGCCTCAATATGAGGCTCGGTGTGTCCGCTATCACTCAAAGGGTCCCTCTTTTGTTTAAAATGGACAAAATTTTAATTGAAAACAACAACTAACCTATGAAAATCTAACCAAACACATTAGGATTGTGTTGATAATTTATAAGAATGATCCATGGGTCCATTTTGACCTGTAAGATCCATCCCCGCCTCAATCCGAGGAATGATGTGACTGGTACCACTCAAAGAGTCTCTCTTTTGTTTAAAATGGACACAATTTTATGTGAAAACAACAATTGAACTACAAAAATCTGAAAAAACGCATTCGGATTGTATTGATCCATTATGAGAAAGATGCACAGGACATTTTTGATGTCTACAAGTAATACCCGCTTCAATCCAAGGCATGGTGTGGCATCTATCACTCAAAGGGTCTCACTTTGGTTTACAATGGACACAATTTTAATTGAAAACAATAACTGACCTCCGTAAATCCAACCAAACACACTCATGTTGTCTTGATATTTTATAATAACGATCCATGGGTCCTTTGTGACTTATAAGATTAAATCCTGACTCAATCCAAGGCACGGTGTGGCTGGTACCACTCAAAGGGTCTCTCTTCTGTTTAAAATGGACACAATTTTAAGTGAAAACAACAACTGACCTACATAAATCCAACAAAACACATTTATATTGTATCGATCCTTTAGGATAATGATACATGGGTCCTTTGTGACTTGTACGAGTCATCCCCACCTCAATCTGAGGCACAGTGTGGCCAGTATCACTCAAAGGGTCTCTCTTTGGTTTAAAATGGACACAATTTTAAGTGAAAACAATAACTGACCTATGGAAATCGGACCAAACACATTTGGATTGTATTTATCTATTAGGAGAATGATCCACGAGTCTTGTGTGATTTGTACGAGTCATCCCCGACTCAATATGAGGCACATTGTGCCCGGTATCACTCAAAGGGTCTCTCTTTGGTTTAAAATGGACACAATTTTTAGTGAAAAAAACAAATGACCTACGTAAATCTGACCAAACGCATTTGTATTATCTTGATATTTAATAATAATGATCCATGCGTCTTTTTGATGAGTACGAGTCAACCCTACCTCAATCCGATCCACGGTGTGGCCGGTACCACTCAAAGGGTCTCTCTTTTGATTAAAATGGACACAATTTTAAGTGAAAACAACAAATAACCTACGAAAATCTGACCAAACGCTTTCAGATTGTGTTTATATTTTAGGAGAATGATCCACGGGTCATTTTTGATGTGTATGAGTCATCCTCGCCTCAATACTAGGAACAGTGTCGCCGATATCACTCAAAGGGTCTCTCTTTGTTTTAAAATGGACATAATTTTTTGTCAAAACAACAACTGACCTACAGAAATCTGACCGAACGCATTCATATTGTCTTGATATTTTATAATAACGATCCATGGCTAATTTTTGACGTTTATGAGTCAACCCTGCCTCAATCCGAGCCACGGTGTGGCCGGTACCACTCAAAGAGTCTCTCTTTTGTTTAAAATGGACACAATTTTAAGTGAAAACAACAACTGACCTATGGAAATCTGATCAAACACATTCGTTTTGTATTGATACTTTAAGAGAACAATCAATGAGTCCTTTAAGATGTGTATGAGTCATCCCCACCTCAATCTGAGGCACGGTGTGGCCACTATCACTCAAAGGGTCTCTATTGGGTTTAAAATGGACACAATTTTAAGTGAAAACAACAACTGACCTACAGAAATCTGACCAAACACATTAAGATTGTATTGATCTTTTATAAGAACAATCCATGGGTCCTTTGTGACATGTATGAGTCAACCCCACCTCAATACGAGGCACGGTGTGGCCGGTACCACTCAAAGGGTCTCTCTTTTGTTTAAAATGGACACAATTTTAAGTGAAAACAACAGCTGACCTACAGAAATCTGGCCAAACACATTTGGATTGTATTTATTCTTTAGGAGAACGATCCAAGGGTCCTTTGTGACTTGTACAAGTCATCCCCACCTCAATATGAGGCACGGTGTGGCCGGTAGCACTTAAAGGGTCTCTCTTTAGTTTAAAATGGACACAATTTTAAGTGAAAACAACAACTCACCTACGGAAATCCAACCAAACACATTCGGATTGTGTTCATCTTTTATAAGAACGATCCATGGGTCCTTTGAGACGTTTAAGATTCAATCCCACCAACCGCTTAGACCGCCCCACCCCCTGTACACCTAACCACCCCATGGACACCCCCACCCCTATGGACACCCCCACCCCCTGTAAAGCCCCCCTAACACCCTGGACACCAACCCACCCCCTGAAAATCCCCCCCGGACACCCGCATCCCCCCCGGACACCCCCTAGCCCCCGTTGGAAAGCCGCCCCAAACCCTTGAACAGCCCCCAACCCCCTGAATTCTAAATTGAATTTTTTATGTACTTAATTTACTTATTAATTATGTGTTAATGGTGTACGAGTATAGTTGTTGTATGGATATACTTGGTCTAATTAGCTTATGATTTATGTTCCAATTTTTTATGGGTATACATGCTATAATTAGCTTATTGAGATTCTGAATTTGTTTGCAGGTGTTTGGGTGTACTGCTGCAGATTTTTCGTAGCAGTAGACATGGCATTTATCAGTGCTTTTTTCATCCTGATAAATGAAGCTTTTATCAGTGCTAAAAAAGTGCTGATGAACTACAACTTTATCCTCACTAACGAAGGGCTGATAAAACATGAATTTATTAACGCTCTTTTAGAACTGACAAAGGGTTGTTTTATCAGCGCTTTTTTAACACTGATAAAGGCAACCTTTATCAGCTCTTTTTTAGCACTGATAAAGTACCCCTTTATCAGTTCTCAGTAAGAACTGATAAAGGGTACCCCCCATTATCAACGTCAAGCTTTATGTTTCTTTTTTAGCGCTGATAGAGCACGTTTTGAGTGCTGATAAAGACCATTTTTGTAGTAGTGGATTTTTTGTACCTCCAATTATTTCCTCAACCAAGGTTGAGATGTAAAAAAGTTATTTCTCATCACTAGAGATAGTTGAGTCAGAATATTCTATTTATATAGCATCACTATTATTGGAATTCTTTTCATTTTTCTCAACTATCTCATCTCCCTTATCTTATTTATCTACATGTGATCGTGAAGATTCATATTACATTTTTCATTAACTTTTACATAATATTAATAAACTAACTTCCCTATTTTTTTGACGCATCTATACCCTATACCATTATCATTATATCCATTAAAAATTCCATCTTCACCACTCTGATCAAATTTTCCAATATTTCCACATCTGTTCTTTATGATGCATAGACTCCCAAAACCCTCAACTGTTTCAAACTTGGATTTCATTCTTTAACATTTTTCAAGGAGTCAAATAATAAATTGTTCTTTAGAAACACTAATTTGTAATATAAACTATTGTATTCATATATTTCCTTTATAATTAGTGAGAAATACTAAGTTCAACTAGCATTGTATGATCCATCTACAATGAAATTATGTTATTTCCTTCAAAAACACTATTTTTATGGGGTCTGTAAGGTGCAATGAACACATGAAGAATACATTTTCTTCAAGATAATTCATGAACTATTGTTTTTTATTCACCACTATTATAATTTCAAAAATTCTTCACCAAATATCCACATTCTATTTATACGCTTCTCCTAAAACTCTTTAACATTTGTAGAGCTTCTGATTTATGTTAAAAATACATAATACATGTAATGTGAGTAAAATTATCAAGTAAATAAGGTAAGTAATTATCTTATAAATTTTATTATTCTCTCATTGGTCTATAAATAATAGTATTGATAAGATCTGGGGGATGAGTTAAACATATTTCAACAATCTTGTGAATAGAGTTTTTAATTTTCCCTTTTTGATAAAATGAACTACACCAATATCTTCTTAGTATCATATCTAGAATATAAAAAACACTATATCACTTTGTTTACATCCTCATATTCCTATGACACATATACCGAAACCATTTATGCCATAATTTATTTTCTTCCATGAGTATTAGATAACATGAATTTTGAAAATCCCCAACATGAAACAAGTTTACCTTTGTATGTTGGCCTCTCGTAAAAAAATTTATATCTCTAAATATTTTCACAAAAAATGTATTTTATAAATATAATTTATTACCTTCATCACAATGTTTTGAATCAATTAACAAGTTATGTTTCATCCCATCAATAAACAGTGCGTTTGGAGATTTAAATTCTTCTTTCCCAATAATAGGAGATCCAAAATCTTTGATTATGAATGATTTATTGTTGTCGAACATCACTGTTACATCATTAAAGTATTTTAAATTATTAAAAAAAATAAAAATCTTCTATCATATGCAGAGAGAACCCAATTTAAAAAATATAGGGTATTTATCCTTTTTTATCATTGAGATCAATTTATACAACAATTTGTTTTTCATTCACTTTATCCACCTTTATGTTCATATTTTGATATTTTTTTTAAATATTGTTATGCAGATAACAAAACAATATATCCTTTAAGATTATTTTCGGAATATTGACATCTTTCACAAATAGTTTACAAAGGTTGTAATTAATTTTCAATCTTTATACCAACTTTCCCTTTTTTTCTTTCTTTGAGTGGGTTGACTCCCCCACATAAATTTCGTCTAGTTAATCACGGGATAATTATAGTGTTTTTGATTGAACCAACACATATTTTCTTGATTGCTTAATCCACTACAATACTAGTAGAAGACAAAGAAATAATATTTTCCTCTGTAACATCCTTATTAATAATTTTTGTAAACTTTTTTTTCTACAACATTAGTACATCGAACATTAGAAATTTTTTGATCCTCATAATTTTTTTTATGTTTTTAAAAATTCTTCTTAAACATGGATTTTATCCCACATTTAACCGAATCACCAGTAGTAGAAAAATTTGATTCTAACTTTTAAATTTTGGAAATATTTGAATTTTGAACTTTTTGGTTTTGGAAACATACATGATTTTATCAGCCTTATTGATGTTATGAACATCTTCAATTTAATTTTCAACCTTTAATTATAACTTTTACTGATATTTCTCAGGTTCACACTTCTCTAAATGTTCAAAAATTTCATAAATAGAGTTTTTGAAATGCATATCTCCCTACTCAGTTTTAGATAACTTTTATTGAACAAGTTATATTTCATCCACCTTATATTTTATCTTGAATTCAAGTTGTTCATTATAATTTTTTTCATTTTCAATAGATTTTTTCAAGTGATTAATCTCTTCTAACAACATATATTTTTGTCCAATAAAATATTTTTGATTGTTTTATATAGAAATTCCATTTTAATCTTCTTGATTTATCATTCATGTCTTATAATAATTCAAAGAAATTATTTCAAATATATTTATTGAGAGAAATAAGACTAAGTTTATTCATTACAACTACTAATTTCATAACCATCAAAATATTTATCATTTAATTTTTCAATAAATACTTTTTTTGAAAAAAATTCAAAGAATTTTTTAGTTTCAACTTCAATGTCATCATCTTCATAATTCTTGGGAAAAAACTTATCCTTTTGTACATAGAGATCTTTTTATCTTTTTAATTTCAATAATAATTTATTTTTTTAATATTTTTATTCCATGATCTTCTTGAATTTATGTCATCTTTATCACTTTTTTCTTCATCCTTTCTTCAAGGGAAATTTGTAGCAAAATTACCGATGGATCCATAGACAAACAAGTTCAATGGTAACTTCCCTTTGTATTTACCTATGACTCTGTTCAAATTTTTAGGAAAAAGGACAAAATCATATCAAATTCAGTACTAACCTCATTTTTGGTTTTGGAGACACTATATTCTTTATATTTTAGAATCTTCTTAGATATTCCTTTTTTTTTGTAAATATGATGGAGATTTATTAATCTTATTTTTATTTTATTTTCATAACTTTCTCTGTTCTAATTTCATATATAATGAGGTGTCTATGTAAGTCATCCAAATATTGAGTTTCAGGATTTATATCTTCTAAATATGAAACTTTGGTATAAATATTTTCAGGAAGAATTCATAAGATATTGTCAATGACTATTGAATCTTACATATTCTCTCCAATTAATATTATGGTTCCTACAATATCGTTACCCCTTGTAAAGAAGTCACCAACTGATTCACACTCTCCCATTTTGAGATCTTTTTACTTCAGCCTCCAGATTTTTAACTTTTCATTTTTCCCCATTTTATTATCTTTATAGATATTTTTCAACTTTCCCCAAATACCTTTTTCAGTTCCAAAACCATTTACTCTAAGAAATTCACTTTTAGAGAGTGATTAAAGTAAATAAATTTCTTCCCTTATATTATTCTCAAGATTTTTCTTATCAATAGTTATAAGAGGAACATTATCAGTATAAGGAGAAAATCCATCTATAGCACCATCCAGAACATCATAACCAAGGGACATAAGATATGGCCTCATTTTGTATTTCTAGATATGATAGTTCTTTCCATAAAAAACGTGAATCCTATTACTATTCACACAATTCAAATTATCCATAACAACTTCTCTTCAAAACATCATCAAATTAGTAAATTAAAGGAAAAATCACTCTAATACCAATTGAAATGGACCACAAAGGTTCAATTTAATCATCAAGAGAACTATAGGGTAAATATATGATATCTATTTATTTTTATGATAACTTTCTTAACAACCTTCACATTGTATAAAGAATATTTTGTTTATAAAAAAAACTTCAAACAAATCCATAGGAATAAAAGTATTTACAAATTTCACTATTCAATAAGAGTATCTAGTCCTTGGAACAGTTTGAAAATAATACAATACCAAATAATGAAATAGAAAAAAAATCCTTTTTCTGTGGATATAAAATGTAGGAAATACCCTTACACTTGTGCTATACTATGGTCAATAAAAAATTCACATGCATATTATAGCATCAAATATGTTAATAAGAATCTTTAATAAGTTTTAGAAAATTCACTAATTGGTTCACAAGAATAAAAATATGATTCTTCAATAAATTTAAATTTTTGATATTCTTAAAAAAAATATTCACTCTCTTACCTAGTAGCAGGTAATAACTTCTTATATAGACATCATACAAAACTCAGTTTTATCTATCTATTCTATTTCATAGTATGATTTGACTATATAGAAATGAGTCAGTCTAATTTCTCTATAGTAAACTAGAATCTAATTCTTCCCTTTTTATTTCTTCAATCAGAATCTATCAGTCCAATTATTCTATCCAATATGATGAATCCTGACCAACACTTCTTTAATCACTTCTTCTTCTATCTAGAAACTCTACTCTCAAATATTTATCCTTTAAACAGTTTTAAATCTTAGCTCCAGTGGTCTTACATCATGCACATGAACAATGTAAGAGTACATTGTAATTTCACCCCTTTATATAGGTGTACAAAAAATAGAAAACGTGGGAACCTTAAATAATTTTCCAACTCAAAAAAATTCTAGTTCTTTAAATTTATTGTTTATTTAAATCCCATTTGACCACTTATCAATTCTTCTCAAATTTTCTAGGATGTTCTAGAATCTTATTCAATTTACCAAAAAATATTAATCCTAAACCATACTTGAATAAGAACATTACAAGTTCTCATTCTGATAAAAACATCTCACTCTGATGTCCTAAACCAACTAATACTTTTTATCCACTTTATCATCTATTCAATATCTTCTCAATCTGATGAAACTCATCATATGATGACTTATCAGTGTCAAATAGATCATATCATTAATTAGTATCAATAGCTTGCCTGATTGACCAATGTATATATTTCACCCGATAGATCAGTCATTATAGATCATACAATGGATTGATATTATATGTATAGATATCAAAAACTATCCTCATACACTATCAAAAACATTGGTCTATCCTATAAAATTTTAGTAGTCCAGTGTTCTACCTCTGATGGATATCTACATCTAATGCCATACACTCAACTGATTGATCGGTGGCTACAACTTCTCTAATGGATCTGTATCAACAGAGACATATTACATTCAATATCTTAGTAACTAATGACTAATTAGATCTATGGGTTCATCCTATAGATTGTGATGACCTATGTATCAAACCCGTTTTATGGATTTTCCCATTAACATTTCTGAAAATCTTCTGAATTTAGAAAACTCACACTTCCAGTTTTCTTTCAAGTGATTCATCTGATGAAAACTACATCCCAATCTATCCAATAGAGTCTATATAAAAATAAAATATTCACTTATTCTATCTTAAATACTCTAAATTTTATCATGATACTTATTTATTATTTAATAACATTAAACGATTAGAAAATAATCATCATATTTGGCATGTCAAACATCTCTTATGATATTCAAAATCTGGTACATCTTTCTAGTCCATTCTGAGAAACTCCATTCCATAAATACGAGTCCTAAAAAAATTTCTCTTAGTATAAAAACATTGATAATATAAAACATAAACTCATTAAATATTTTTCTGATCATATGAGTCTTAAACACTTCATTTGATCACATATTTTTTCAATGATTGGTGATTTTTGGTAACAAAAACAAAAACAAAAACTTTCAGCAAACAACAAAATTCCATCATCCAAAACACAAACTCCAACCAACTTGGTACCAACACATCTTATAGTAATTTGGATAAATAGAAGTATTTAGATACTTGAATTTGGTTATGTGGCTGAATCAACATCATGATTTTCCTACAGAATTGAATAATCTAAATTATAATGTACTAAAACTGATGAAACTATGATATATCATCTGATGGTCCTTATTATTTTATACTCTTTTAAAACTTTATTTTGTGCTATGATAACTTTACTATGATAAAAAATCATCAAAAAATGTTATTTTTTAAAATAATTCATACATTCAAAACTAATTCTTCAATATTCATATTGATCTTTATACAATTACATCTGATGAATTTCATAAAACTATTTATTCATCTTCATTCAGAACATCACAATGTTTGGGAATCAGAGTTTTTCCACAACTTAATATCATCATGAATTAAAAAATTAACATTCTTTATGAAATACCCCATTTGATTTTTTTTCAATTTAACTATCTTTTATATAATTTTCTCTTTGTTTTAGCTTCATCTTGAATAACAACCTTATAGAATTTTTATTTTATTTTATTAATGATGGTAATATCATGTAGAAACATCTAATATGTTTGTATAATCATTATATGTATGATGTATTTATGAATGTAATTATTAAAACATTTGGTTCCACCTTTCATCTGATTGATTCAATACATTCACATCATTCTTATTTCTATGTAAATGTTCCTTCTATGGTCACCCAAACTTCCCTTTGTCCAATTTGAATTTTTAACTTTGTCTCTTTGATTGACTATATTAGATGAATGTCAAAAATTTCAAATAATGGATATGACAGTGAATAATTTATAGAAATAAATCCATTGCATACACCTTCCAATAGAATAATTTGGAACCTATGTTTGATGGTAATACTCTGAAACTATAATCTAATGCCCTAATTTTGACTAATTTTGTTTTATCACATTAGTATGATTAACACAGTCTATTTTCCATGATATACTAGCCTCCTTTTGATAGTATTCACTGACACATTTTGTTCATATTTTGAAACTTATTAAGGAAAATACATAAATAAACTTTCATAATATTCATAACAAACATGTTTATCCATAAATCATATATTTTTTGAGACAATAGAAAAAACTCATCAATCATTATAAGTAAACACTAATCCTTTAAAATATTTTTCTTAAGATAATAAGAGATGATTAATTTTTTTTTTTCATCCATTAATACAATATACATCAACTTCATTACCAAGCTTGAAGTATTTGGATACTTCATCTGAAATCCCCAAAAATATCTTTCCTTCTAACTTCTTTAGAATATTGACATCAATGAAATATTTCCATTTTTTGACCACTATTAATAACTATTGAAAACAAATAAAAATATTATAAAAGTGGGATCTTCATCTCAAGGATTGGGCATCGCCTGGGTGAGACACATCACACCACAAACCACCAATTTTATGATGTGATGGGTTTTTTCAAAGAGTTGGTACTACTACCTAGATAAATCACATCACAACACCCATGGTCATGGTTCAGTTTAGAAGAAGTCCTATTTTTGAACAATTTTTTCCAATATTTTTTATGGTAATCCCAATCATGATTTTAAGGGAAATAAAGACCGTGATATGGAAATTTTATCCATCCCTCCCTGGCCACCTTTAACCTTTCATACCAATCTTATTTACTATAACTATGCATGATTTGAGTGGTATTTATTATTTTGATTCATGGTGAGTTCTTATCATTTTAAAAAAATTTCTTCCCATTTAATTTCTTTTTTTGATTATTTGTTATAGGGTTTTTCATCGATTCCACCCAGTCATTGTAGAATTGGGTGAAGGTGATGGGGATATTTATTAGTTTTTCTATAGACATACCAGAAGGATGATCACATGTTGTTCCTTTCTATTTCATTATAGTCATATCACCCTATTAATTTCTCTAGGATTTTTGATGAAATTATATTATTTTTGAGATTTATTAGGTGTCTTATGTTTGTTATTTCACTCCGGATGACATTGGGGGTACACCATAGACCTTTCAGGCGTGGTTGATCCTATTTTTAGCATAGTTGGATGGTATCGTGAGTTATTAATTCAATTAATAAAATTTTAGTTGTTTTAAAAATTAATTATAAATTTTTTTATTTAATTAATTTGAATATTGTGACTTGATATAGGATCTTGAGATATGATATGAGCCTTACAAGATATTAGGAGATAATTCCTGATTTTCATAATGGAAATAACTCCATATGAGGTAGGTTGTCCCTAAACATACCCCTATAGTATAGTTTTTTTTGTTTCATGTGATATGTCGTATCCCAACTAATGGGTGATTTACCTTAAATATAAAATCAATTAATTTATTTAAACTCTTAGGTAATGAACAATGTGCTAAGGGTGACACTATATTCTTAAAAACTATCATGACTCCTTAACCATCAACAGATGAGGGTTTTATTATAATTAGATTCTATGAGATATATTTACCATATAATATTTGAATATGAAGAGTATAATCTTGTAAACCTTGTGATAGGTTTAGTTTTTCTTATCCTCGTAGGGGAGAATGAAATAGTAGAATTGTTGGATAAGGGACATGACAAATAGAACATTGAGATATTATATAGCTATTGTGCTATTTGATTAGAGAGTGGGTCATTTTTTCCTCATAAATGGGAGCATGAGTACATAGTTGGTATAACCCATTAAGGATTATTCGTAATATGATAATGAGGAGGATGGCCTAGAATGTATTGGGGAGTGAGACGATCATTAATAAATATCCCTAGTTTTACATTGATATAGATTTTTCTATGATCCCATTGATCTTGATATCATCATAGTGACACTAAAGGATGTTATTCTCTCTAAGTGATGAGATTTATACATAGAGTCCGAAATTAGAGAGATGAATTCATGTAGGGTGTGCGAACTATGACTTGACATCACTAATCTCGAAGGGTGAAACCGATTAATGATTATCCATATGGGGGAAGGGAAGATAATTCTATATATAAATATTCTAATATGATTAAATTTATGAGGATAAGCTTTTTATTTTGAGTTTCTATCCTAGTAAATGTGTGAAGGGTTTGGTGGATGTCTAGCATATATGAGGATGAGGTATAATAAGATATCCCAAGGTTGGGTTCAATTCCCACTTATTGTATAATATGAGATCTAGGGGGAAGATGTCCCTCAATGTTTATATGAAATATTACCTATTTGACATTGGACCCCAATATTCATATGTTTTTTTACTGTATGTTTTTTATTGAGTGACCAGTTATATGAAATTACAATTGGGGGTTCTCTTCCCCCTAATTTTATTATATAAGATTTGGGTGGGGTTAATCATCCCCTGATTATATTCATGATATCATCAAGTGGTATGATTTTACCTAGTGTAAATTTTATCTTACATTATTGGGTGGGATACACTTTTTTTTCTTTTATTCATGATATCGTTGGGGGGTTCAGTCTTCCCTTAGGAGCATTTTTTTGAGATCATTGTGTGGGCCACTTTTTATTTGCTAATTTTTTATAGGATTATCTGGCAAGATGAAATTACCTTGTTTTTTATTAATGAGATGTTTAGGTTTCCCTCTCTTTCATGATTCACTTTTTATATAATAGTATGGGTTTTTCTATTCTCCTCTCATCCAACTATATACATGATATTATAGGGTGGTTCACTATTCCCTAGAAGTGCTATAGATATGAGATTTTCTAGATGATACCCCCCATGAGTGATTTTATATAGGTATATACATATTATTGAGTCTAAAAGTTTGGAAATATATCCCTTTCATGTTATTTTAGAAGCTTAGAGACATATAACACTGACCAAAGCTAGTATAGTTGATCCTGGGTGCCACCTTAGACACTGAGATTCAATGATAATTAAATTATTATGTTCTATTATTTTTTTATTTTCTGATCATTCTACTTGTGTATACACTAAATAAAAATTTATATTTAGAGCACTATTGGTGGTTCTGTAAGTATTTTTACTGACACTCATATTGGCTGTCTAAAAAAAATTTGTTCATAAGAAACCCTTATTGATTATATAGAAACACAGGGGAGAGGACTAGGATTGTATTGTTAAGCTAGATAGATTTGGTGGATTCATGAGATAGATTAGATGAGGCTCAATAATGGTAATGTAGCATATTTATATTTTATTTGTTCTATTAATTTGTATATGTGATCATACAGGTGTATGATTAGTTGATATTTATTCTTGTATAAGTATTAATTTATTATATATAGATCTATTATGTTATTTTTATGCATATTATAATTAGTATCATGAATGATGTTTGGTTATTTTAATATTTTTTATACTCTCATAAAAAGATATAGTCTCCCAATTGTAACACCTTATGCAATTTACAAACCCGTATTCCACTAATCTAGTGCTCCATGATAGTTCATTACGAGTCCTCAAGCGCACAACCCTATATGCCAATGGTTTCCAACTATTAGCAAGGGGATATGGTGTGATAATGGGTAGACTATTCCCTCATATCAGAGTAAGAAAACAATGAAAATAGCTAACTATCATACATAGAGGTAAATAAATAGAGTTCATAATCTGTAAATAAACTAAAATAAATCATGCTATAATAATAAATGAAATGCTATGTAAAATCCCTAATATCTATTAAATACATACAACACTAGTCACCCATTGGTATGACCATACATGTAGGAGTACATAAAATATAGAAACACTTGTCCTCATCTCTATCCACCCTACATTTGTGCTCAACCTAAAAATCAGAAATAAGTTCTGTATGCATGCCAAAGTGAAAATAGAGGGTTGAAAATATAATATTATTATTCCACCCCAATGATGATCCTATATTTCTTCTTTTATAAGTTCATGTTCATTAAATATGTTCATCTTAGCCGAGACACAAATGAAAAGCTAAATAAATTAAATAATATGAAACCACAATCGATCCTTGGGTCCATAATCTCAGTCAACTAGAAAATGTAACATAATGTATATTTATATTTATATGTATATATATATATATTACTATAAATATAGATATATACATAAACATTAATACACATGAGTAAGGTGAAATAAATAACATAAATCACCAGTTGTCGATCCTCGGGTTTGTAATCTTGATCGTTGGGAAATCATGTGCAAAGGGAATTGAGATGGATGTCATACCACTCAATCCATGTATCATTAGGTTTATTTCTCAGTACATAATCAAAATAAAAAATACCATCTTTATCCATTTCTAGAAATGACATTGAGGAAGCTACATCACCATAGTGGTATACTCATCCTAACACTGGGTTCAACCGTACTCGCCTCCAATCACAATATTAATGGATTATAGGTATGTGCATATGGAAATATTATAAATTTCCTAGATATGGAATTAATTTCTCTCCATTCATGTAAATCCATTCCAATGTTTGATCACTAGGTCCCAGTCCATAGATGTTCATGACATTGTGACTCATATAATTTTTAAGGTTTTGACCCATAGGCGATTTGCGGGGAGATATCACGGGTGAGTCTTCATTCCCACCCCTTGAGGATTCTAATCAGGGAGAAAATAATAATAACTATCATTCAGTAAATAGAAATCATATATGGGTATCCAATGATGTGAAACACCATGTTCAACACCACAATCAAATAATAAATCAGGGGGAGCATATTAATCCCTATCACTCGGGAAAGCATAGTCATCCATGAGTATAATCAGATCAAGGAGAGCATAATCATCCATGTAACATGTCAATAGTAGTATTTTATAGTCATCCTTATAACTCAAGAGATAATAATAATACTTGAGTATCATTACTATGGAATCCATTCCCACATATCATAATCTTATGCTCAAAACCCAGTTCCTAGGATGCATCGCTAGAAATCCCAATAATATAATAATCAAATATAATGTTTAAACACAAAAATACTAGGTTGTACCTTAGGGTATACAAGTAAATATGAAAATAACATGGCTCAAGAATCCAAATCCCAAGAAATAGGAATATAAATCGCACCAGGTTCATCATCTATCAACCAAGAAGAACCTATGGTAATCATCACTACATAATCAATAAACATGTGAATGTATAAAATAATGAGTGAGGGTGTCCAAACACCTAAAACCACTACTAATTTCTCATAAAAATTCCTTAAAAGTTTTTCTTGGGTTCTAAGGTGACACCTACTACTATATCTACCCAAACCCAATGTACTAGCTCAAGGTCGTTCAATTATCAGGGCACCCACTGAGTCCCTCAAGTTATAACACCAGAGATGGATCTTATATGGTATCCTAAAAAAAGGTATAAGGAGGAATCCTACATGGGATCCTCTAATGGTAATTAAAAAGATGAATCCTATATGGGATCCTCATAATTGTACATAGGAATGGGCATCCTACATTGGACCCTTAACATTGGCGTAATAAGCAGAGGCATCCTACCTGGGATTCTAGGAATAATATTCAGGTAAAGGGACCCTTTAAGGTATTACCTAGGTTAGAATGCAGGAAAAGGTCTCCCACAAGGTAGCCGCATTAATAGTAGGAAGATATAGGTATCCTACATGGGATCCTCTAGGTTGAAATATAAGAAGTGTCTTCCAACATGGGATCCACAGAGACAACTAACCTCACGACCTCATGGGCTAGAAGGGATCATATCGCAAGAGATACACACTCAAGGGAAAGATAAAAAAGAATTGTTTTGGGAGATGGCATGTGGACCATATCATATTAAGTTATAACTCTTAACAGACAATTGTATTAAATTACTGGAGGAATAAACTCTCCATTTAGAAAAAAAGCCCAAAATGCACATAGGAGTCCTCAAATCACCTCAAGGGTTTAACAATCATGATCTTTGTCGAAATAGACTCATAATGAACTACTACTGGGTCCAATTATGACTCATAGGCATAAATATATGAAAAATATTAAAACACCTGAAAAGGGAAGAAAAGGAGAGGTACACAGTGTGTCAGCCCTAGCACACAACATGTACCCTCACGGCCCCACCTGGGTGTTTACATCAGCTAGACAAGGTGTGTAAGACCATATTCATGGAATTTAAACTATATAAAGGTAATGTAACCTACATATAGTGCCATCCCATGTACCACACATGCCTTATCCATGTGCATGTCCTAGACATGAAAATCTACATGGTATGCGACCCACACAGGGTCCGACTGTGTACTTTACACAACCATGTTCCCCTACATGGGCTTTCTGGAAGAGTACTGGACTACAGGACCGAGTCCTAGTACAAAAACTTTATAGAACATACATAAATTGTATTAATAAATTATTTTATTCTTTTAATTGAAAATCACACAATGTGTGTTCCTAAAATATGCCCCGTGTGATCTGGATTTCCAAATGGGAACCCCCTAAAATCAACCAAAACCCCCATTTTCACAGGAAAATACATATATTGACCCACTAGGTGTTATATGAAATAATAATATGTATTTAAAATGTAAAAATATTAAATATATTAGGATTTATGAAAATATATAAAAAAACAGAACACCTTTGGGTGGAATCCATTGAATCTTTTCCTGTTTCTATGCTCTAAAACCACCATATGATGGTTCAGTGCATCCCGAACTTTCCAGAATTACCTCTCATTACATATCCCTCATTATATATTTACTTTTCCCTCTTCTATATCTATCATGAGAAGAAGGAATCACATAGGGGGTTCATGTGAGAATCCATGAGATAAATAATAAAAGAAAAATTAAAACCAAAAAGGAAGAAAAGAAAAGAAAGAGAAAAAGGGCTAGGCCCAGCCTCCATGCCCATTGTGAGTTTAATACCTATGTAGGAAAAAATACCCATTCTATACTCAATTGAGGGGATGGAATATAAATTTGACACTCCTTTCAAAAGAAAAGGTTAAATGAACTAACATGAATAAATGGATATTTAATTTATTAAATATTAATTACTGCGCTAAAATTCATACGGTACAGAATTCTACCAAACTAAAATAGTAGGGTAAACACAATATTATTGAACCAATAGAGTTGTTAGAAAAATTATCCAAGATGAACTGTTAGGGTAAAATTATCACATTACCTCTTTTATGCATCTGAAAGAAAAAATTAAAATTTATACTCAAACTTCTAATTTTGAAAAGCACAAGTCCTTACAATATCTTCACCATAAACCTTTTCATCCCCAAGAGGACTTGTAGTAAGTTTAGAATCCATTATCTCAACCCGAACATCTGCACAAACATGCTATATTGACTATTCAATGACCAATATCATAGCACCAAAAACTCTCCCATCAAGGAAGATGTTTATTTGTGATCGATCTGGTACTCCCCACCATAGGAATACCCTTATCATCATCGCACAACCAAATTTCGAGCTCCAAAACTCATGAAAAATGTTAAATTTATACTAAAAATGAGGGTCACCACCTTCAAACAGCCAATGGCACACTTCCCACATATGGTTTTTTATACCGCTCCTCGAGATAAACCTAAACATATTCCTCTATCAAAATAGGAAATACATTTAAAATAAAATAATATAAATATAGAACTCACACTCTTTTAGCACAATCAAGATGATGTCAAGGTTGAGAATGATCATATCTATTTTGGAGTACACTAAGACTTCATCAAAATGCATGTAAAGATCCCTCTAAGCCACACCCACACCGAATAAGGATAATATTTCCTTTAACAATCTTATAACACCATGGGTCAAACATCTCAGGACACCCAATTTAACCTCACTGTCACCTCTACCATAGAGGGGATTTCTCATTTAACCAAAACTCCTCAGAAACCATGCCCAAATAAGTCTTGAAATCTCCATTCCATGGCTTGCACCAGAATACTCACCAATTTACAATTTAAAAGTAACCATAAACAACCAGTGTGCACCTTCATCACCCAACTCATACTCTAGGGATTCATCTTTAACTAAAACCAAGATGACCGTGCTACATGACAAGTCAGTCCAAAATAGCTAGAAGATTCTTTAGAACTCCACTCCAAAATTTGGAAACACACTCATTCCATGATTAGATACATGAAAACCCACCACAATACATCATTTCATTCATGATCATCTACCCGCACTCTAACTACACTTGAAATAATGGAAACATTGGTTGACCGAGCCAGGCACTTGAGCTATCCTTCCCATCTAATTTAGTCTAAATACAAAATCCCCCTAGGTTCTTATCAAAATATGAAGGCATAAACATGTTTATATCACAAAAACCTAATCACTAATCATGAATTGGTCTCATAAGAGTTTATAAATGAGCCCACTACCTAAAAAGTCATCCATAAACCCATGATAATCTCTCATGCATGTTTCCCTCAATCAAAACAAACATTGATCTATAAGAGTCTGAGTCAAAACAAAGGGCCTCTAGGTCTCCCACATAAAAAAATTGATCAGGTTTCTCCCCTGGGTCCCAAGGTCTAACCAAATATCCCAAAATATCAAACCTTTACAATGGAGGTAAAGAGATCAATGACCTAAAAGGGTCAAAAATATAAAATGAACTACTGGGGCCCAATCCTCTCAGAGCATCATCACAAGTAACATCTACCTGGAGGTCATGATATCAATGAAAAAGAGTTACTAATCCATGAATCACTAGGAATATACATACTATAATACCCCCTTGAGGTCCAGTTCACTTGAAATTTCATATTAACTATCAACATCATACTCAACGATATTACTAGATAACCACAACCGAAGGTCAGTTAAGTATAATGTCATTCCAATCTATGTAGAAAAAATATATATATTTTTACTAAAACATTAAATAACCATACCTAAGAAACATAATCCTATAAGGGTATAACAAATGGTAATAATTTTCCCTATCAACCTAGTATGGTTTCTCTACCTCTTTTATATGAGGATTGATTCATCATCCTCACCATCAAATGTATCAATCTAGATCAACATCACCCAACATCGAAAATGAATATATATGTAATTCATCCAAATTGATTATAATTCAACCAAATAAATATATTCAAAAAACCATTTATGTTATTGTTGACACTTTAAACAATTGTCCCCTGTTTTCAGTAAAATCACACACTAGAAGGCTTATAACATGTGAATTTTGTGTGCTAAATATGATCCATGAGAAACTGATTTCCTTTTCCAACCAAGAGTCTAAATAAATTAATGTCTTATTTTTAATAGTAAAATAGTTATAAATTCATAATAAACCATAACATCTACACAACATGTTAATCTCTCAAGGTGAAAATTGTATACAACTATAACATCACAAATCAAAAAAGAAATACCATTACTCTAGAAACTGATAGATCCTACCAGAATATGTGTTCTTTATGCCCCAGTATGATATCCATAAAAGGTTCTAATACATTATTAATACTAATGTGTAGAACATCCTCCTAAATAGTAATACAAATAGAAATAAATATCTCTAATGCAACCTTGCAACGTATCGACTCAGATTCCACTAATTCGATGGTCTGAGATGGTTCATTATGAGTCCTTAAACGTGCCTCCACATATTCCAGAGGATGCTAACTAACAGCGAGGGCCTATGGTGAGATAGTGGGGAGACTATTAACTCACATCAGAATAAGAAAATAGTAAAAATAGCTATGTATCATAAACATAAGAAAATAAATAGCATGGAAGCATAAAATAAAATGACATAGAACATGCTGTAATAATAAATGAAATTATATATAAAATAAAAAACAACCATGTCATATATATAACACTAGTCACCCACTGGTCCTACCATACATATAGAAGTACATAAAATAAAATGAAAAAGTACAATGCTCTACTACTAACTACGAACTAGACCACATACTCGATCTCCATGACACAGTCGAGATGATCCATCCTAATGAAAAGAATCCACATGAACAGCTAAGCTTGATCATGCAACACTGGACCTTATCCCTATTTCCCATGCATCTATTCTCAACCTAAATAAATGACATAATTTATGCACACACTGAGGGGAACATATAGGGGTGGGAATATAATGTCAATAGGACACCCTAATGATTAACCTAAAAATCAACATTCATAAGTGAATGCTCATGCAATATTCTCATCCTAGAAAAGACACAACTAGAAAGATAAATAAAATAAATTGGATGAAACCATAGATAATCCCTGAGTCCATAATCCAAGTAAACTGGGAAATGTTCCATTAGGTCTATTTATATTTTTATGTGTATATATGTATATTATCATATATATATATATACATATATACATAAATATGAATACACATGAGTAAGATGAAGGAAATAACAAAAATCAACGGTAGTCAATCCTTGGGGGTTCGTAATCCCAATCAACTTGACATAAAATGAAAATGAAATTGAGCTATATTTCATACCACTAAGGCTATATATCATTAATTTTATCTATGAGTCTGTAATACCAATAAACAGTACATACTTTGGTGAACACTGAAAATTCCGTTGAGTAAGTTACGTCACCATAGGGGGATACTCATCCTAACATTGGGTTCACCCATACAGGCCACCAATCATAATAATAATGAATTCCAGGGAATTACATATGAACATCATATAAATGACATAGAGATGGATGCCATGCTGCTCAAGCCATGTAAATCTAGTGTAATGTTAGAGCCCTAGGTTCTGATTTGTAGGTTGTCATGTCATTTCAATTCAGATAATCCATATGGGTTTCACCCATAGGAGATCTGCAAGGAGAGATCACTGGTGAGACATCATGACCACCCCATGATGTCCCCAATAATAGAAAGTGTAATCTCTTATATAATCAGGGATATTGTAATCATCCATGGGTATCTAATGATGTGAACCACCATGTCTAACACCATGTAAAATAATAAATCAGAGAGAGAATAATCATCCCTATCCCTCAAGAGAGAATAATCATCCATGTGTATAAGAAAATTGAGGAGAGCTTAATCATCCTCTACACATGTCATCAGAAGAGATTGTAATAATAATTTTCTCATAATAGAGTGTAATCATACACGAGTACCATTACTAGGGTTTCCATGACCCTATATCATATTCATAGGCTCAAAATCCAGATCTAAGGAATCACCTCAAGAAATCCCAATATATAAGAATAAAATATATAGGCTGAATAGAAAAATCCTAAGTAGTACCTATGGTTATACAAATAAATGTAAAAGTAATATGGATGAAAAGATAGATCCCATGAATTATGTCAGGGAATCCCAAAGAGAAAAGAAAAAAAATTTTGTGTCAGGATCATCATCCACCAACCAAGAAGCACAACTGGTAATCATTTTTGCATAAAAAATAAATATGTGAATATATAAAATGAAGATTGATGGTGTCAAGAAATCTAAATCCTCCACTAATTCATCATCCACATAGGATTACATGTTCAAAATTCATTCTAAGGTGACACCTGCTACCATCTCTACCCTAACATGACGTACTAGCTCATTGTTGGTCAAACATAGGGGCACCCACTGGGTCCCATAAGTCATATCACTATAGAGACATACTATTTAGTATCCTTGGTATGAATGGTATAAGGAGGAATCATGTAGGAGTCCTACAATGGTACATAAATATAGTAATCTTAATTAGGATCCTTAGAATGGTACATAGGAAGGGGCATCCAACACGGGACCCTTAAGAATAACGTTAGTAGTTAAGGCATCCTACATTGGATCCTAGAAAAAGTATATATGTAAAGAGATCATACATGGGATTCCATAGGTAAAAATTATAGAAAATATATCCAATAGTTTACCCTCTTTAATAGTAAGAAGATATTGGCTTCTCACATGGGATCCTTTATGTCAAAAAATAATTAGAGGGTTCCCACAGGGGACCCTCAAAGACAACTAACCACATGCCCTCCTATGATAGAATGGAACATCTCTCAAGGGATAAGTAATCAAGGGAAAACTAAAAAATAGTTGGTTAGGGAGATGGATCAGGGACCATCATAGATTAAGGTCTCACTATAAAGAGAAAACTAGATTCTATTAATGGAGGAAGAATATATTTTTTCTGAAAAATGAAGAAACAAAACTAAGGAGTCCTCAAATCACCACTATTGTTTTACCATCATGATAAATGTAGAATGTTAAATATAATTGTATAAAACTAGTTCTAATTCTGAATCCTAGGTGGAAAGATATGAAAAAATAAAAAACCCCTAAAAATGGTATCAATGTAGAGGTACATAATGTGTTCCCTGACAACCCCACCTGGGAGTGTACTTCAACCGGACATGGTAGGTAACACCATGTATATGGTGTGTAAAATATGTACAAGGTGTTTACCCTATATGAGGTACCTTTCCTTGTTCCTCACATGTCCCAACCATGAACATGGAATTATTGTATAACTCTACATTTCATGAAACACACATAGGGTATGACTATTTACTCTACACGACCATGTGCCCCTACACATGCTCTCTCTACGGGTACTCGACTACTTGACAGTGTCCTAGTACATAGTGTGTATATCCCGTACATGGAGTGCACTTATACAAAGATTTAATCCTTGAACTAAAAGAACACACAATGTGTATTCCGGAACTATAATATGTGTGATCTGGATTTGCAAATGGCAAACTACTCAAATTGTCTAAAACGCCCATTTCTCCGCAAAATACAAAGACTGTCCCACTAGGGGTCATAATAAATCATAATAGGGATTGAAAATATGAAAATGGTAAATAAAAGAGTATTTTTGGAAAAATGTAAAAATTTCCAAGCTTTGGGTGGAATCCGTTAAAGCTTCTCTTGTTTCCACGATCCATGACCAACACACGACGATCTGACACATATCGAGCTTTTCGGCGGTACCTATACACCCTTATCCATATTTTTATCTGTCCTGATACATATAATCTATCTTTCATGTGATTAAGGAATACCAAAAGGGGGTGTATTTGACAAACCAAGGGAGAAAGAAGAAAATAAAAAGGAAAAAAGAAAAAGGGAAAAAGAAATGAAAAAGAAAAAGGGGCTCAACCCGACCCCAATGCCCACCATGATTTTATGACCTACCTAGAAAAAATTCCATATTTAGAACTTATAATATTGGGAGTAATCTCAATATGAAGCTCCATTCAAAATATAAAACCAAATAAACCTTCACAAATAAATTTATATTTAATTTATTAAATATTATTTATTATTTATTCTGCTAAATTCTAATAGTTTAGAAATCCACCAAACTCATTTCATAGCATAAAAACACTATTATAGGACTAAAATAGTGGTTATAAAAAACACCAAATATTATATTCTAGCTTAAAGTTACTATTTTACCCCTCATAATCATTTGAAAGAAAAAATTCTAATTTCTGCTCAAAATTATAGTATAAAAAAATATAGGTCCTTACACCTTAAACCCTTACTACTTGTTGGATGCCACTGGAATATTGAGATGCATGCATGAGGTCACATAACACCTCTATCACATACACTAGTTAATGAACCTAGGTTAGGGACATTACAAAGTTATATCAAAGAATTGTTTTTGTCTTACTATATGAGATATGGTAGATAATAAATTGGAATGTATCAAATATTATGATGAACCACATTCTGTGTGTCCCAAATAACATTTTTGGTGGGATATCCTATTTACCAGGTGAATGTGACAAATTTTTTTGGGTTTCATTGATAAAATTGACATATTTATTCAAGTATAATGTTTATATTTGAGATTAATATTTGTGGATTTGGATATTGGAATTTTGAAAGTGGATGATGTACAAGAATCATTATTGGAAGATTAGATTCACATGAAATTGATGTGTATGAATACGATCGATATCACCGATGATGTGGGTTAAAGTTTTTAATATGTTAACAATAACTTATATAGTATTTTCATATATAGATTTTTATTGTCATTATGCACCACTAAAAAATGGTATATTTTCTCAGATGATAGGCCATGTAAATCTTATGAAGGAATTATACTTGATGATGACTATATAGTCCCAATATGTAATGGATGTGTGGTAAAACTTAGTTGGTTGATATAGGGACATTATGAATTGATACTAATTCAAGAAAAATTAAGTTTGGTTTGTTTACATAAATTTTCAATGACAACCTATATAGTGTTTTCCTATATAGATTATTAGTGTAACTCTACATAACCAAACCCTATGATAATGATTATCTCAATAAGTCTCATCGTAGGGTGATGTTTTTATACACTTATGGATGAGATCATGTACCTATAGGGAGTATTATGGTATAAAAATTCTCCATGAGGATTAGTTACCTAGAGTAAGATGCATAATTTGAACGATATCTGTGATTTTTGTGTATATATATAAGAAACATAGAGTGGATATTTCAGTATGTGTGTTTCCTTATGAAATTTGAGATCGGATCAGGGATGTTACCTTGAGAATTATAACTTATATGAGACAAGTTTATTTTCTAAGTGGGAGAGATTAGTTTTTTATATTTTGGCGCTTAATATTTTTGATTCAATTGTTTTGATTGTGTAGTAGGATATTTTTTGGTTGTTGTTGATATGGTGGTGATATATAAAGATCACCCAAGAGAGGGGTTATCCTAGATGTCGAATACCTTAAATACATGAAGAATGGGTAGATTATTTCATTTGATATTTATCCATAAGAAGTGATATAAAAATGTGGCATAGGCGTGGATATTCCATGGGATTTAATGTTTTCTATCCATTTATGTACATTGTTATTGAGGTTTTGTTTTGAGGGACAAAATCAATAAAATTCCTGACCCTATCGATATGGAGTGTTGTTACAAATTAGTTTGAAAATCATAATCCTATATATTTATATCTAGGAAGGTTAGATAAACGGAATAATCTTCTGTATTTTTAAATGATGCTTGAGTGATGAATCATTATGTGTCTATCCTCATAACGAGTAATATCCTGGATAAATGAAATAAAAAAGTAAGGATTCTTTATGATATATTATTTTAATATGTTGTGGGACATGGTTAACTATTTAGGTGAGTGATCTTATGATTGATGGCATGAAACTCATGGAATTGTGAGATGGGTTGTGTGAATGGGTGGTATGGGAGTGCACACATATTAGGTATATATGACATTGTGGTGGTATACATTGATTATGTGTAGTCAATTTTTCTATGTATATCAGTGGGAGGATGTATGTGGGAAAAGAATTGATGTAATTGATAATAAATACTTGAGAGAGGTTTCTTGAGGGTTATATGAGGATGAGAAGTGTTTTATCTATGATACAAGGTGATATAATAGATGAATGGTGTCATTGGTTGAAAAAATAGATGAGTATGGAATGATTGGAGAGACACATGTATAATAATAGAACCTATTGTGGTTGCACTTGTGGAGAGATATATGGGAAGAAATATACTAGAGAGTGAACCATTGGATATTAGAGGTTGTGACACTATATGTAGATTAATTTTTGTGATTACTAAGGATGGTGTTCTAAGTTATCTGGGGATGGGTAGAGGTTAGTGTTTTTCATTGGTGATCAATGTTTTGGTTCAGTATGGTTGTGATAGGTATACCACTATAGTTGATAGAATCATATCCATCACAAATGTATGACCCTGATGTTTGTATGGTTGTGGATATAGTGTGACAATCTAGTAGATGATTGAGATGGCATCATGATACCTTTGTGTCGGTAAATCTAATTTTATCTAGTTTCTTAGAGAACACCAAATTTTAGATTATGATAATAAATATCACGAGAACTATGTATTAGAATCAAAAATGGGATAGAATTGATATGATCAGTGATTGAGTAGGATTGGTGGTGTTACAATTATTAGTTTGAAAGCTTTTCATCCAGTGTATGTTGTTGATTATCTAACCATCAAATTACACTAATAGAAAGGTTTAAAATTTAGTGTCGGTATTTTATATTCTGATGACGACTTTGAAGATTAAGGCATTATTATTATGAGATGTGTAGACTTATCATTATGTGTAGCTATGAATTTTTAGGTATGTAAATCTAAAAAAGGTTTGATCATTATTTTTTTAAAAAAATGGGGTGCAGTTAGGTGGAAGATACATTCAACATATAGATATATCATTGGGAATTTTTTGGGGTAAAAATTTCCAATAATGGGGAACACTAGGGGATGGAATCAAACTTTTTGATTATATTCTTATATTGGGAAGTGTTATAATATTTGAGATGAATTGGATGATGATATTGTATTTAATTAGGATAAACATATAAAACCAACCATCATCTTGGTGTTTATGATAGTGACATGTGGGTGGATAGTGTTTTGATGCATAATGCACCTTGTGTTTGGAGTTAGAAAGTGTAACAACAATGAGACATAAGACGTGGTGGGTAAGTGGTGAATTCATAACTGGGGTTGGTTGGGATGAATATTTTAAGGACCACTAAGTCTTTTCAGGGATGAGAAGTTATATATTTGGGAGGTTGTAAGGACTCATGTCTTTATATATTGTGAAATTCATGAAAAATATGATTTTTTACTAGGGTAAAATAAGTTTTAATTAATAAGATTTAGATATCAATTTTTAGGGATAGAAATTCTCAAGAAGTTTTTTTTTGGATGAGGATTTAGGTATGGGATGAGTATCAGGTTCTTAGGTGAACATTCGAGTGAGGTCGTGTTACCCCCATTAAATTTTTTTATAGTAGGTTGTATTCATTCGATTATGAATAAGGGTCTCATCGTGAAGAAAATTTAGAAAGAAATGGATGACATGTAGTCGATATACTCTTGGTATGGTGGGTTTCTAAATTGGTTGTAGCTAATGAAAAGACCATAATGTAGTTTCCATGCAATGAAGGGGGTTTCGTGTTGCAGTGATGAATCTTACAAAGGGCCTAAGAACTCTTATGTTTTCACCATTGGTATTTTTGTGGAATACCGATAATTTTTAGACCCTTAGGTTTCACCATGACGGTTATTCAGGATAAATATCATGGTGGGTGATCATGGGGTTCTATTTCATTAGTAAGAAGGTCACTCCATAGGGATTGGGCCTCACGTTGGTGGGATATGTCACCTCATGACATAAATGGTCCATATTGTGACTATTTTTTGTTGAGTGTTGAGACCACTACCTTGGGAAGTATATTGAAATAGGGATAAGTAGGGTGTTATGCCATCTTATTAGGTGATTCTCATTCTGCAACCCCCATGGTGGAATCACAACCAAGATGTTAACATGGTTTTTTAAAGAAGGTAAGAGTTTTTTTTAACAGTCACCCCTTAAGATTTTAGGGGAAAATGGGATCAGTAGAAGACTATTTCAGCCCTCCCTCTGTCTTTATTTTCCTTCCTTTATTTAACTACATGATTACCCAAAATCTGAGTGGATCAATATGGGTTTTTCTGAAATATTCATGGAATGATACTCTTATTTTTCTTATGTTTCATTCCCAATCTATTTAATTTGATAATGGAATAAATTAGTCCAGGGTTGGGCATCAATTCCACTAGATCATAGTTGAATAATGTGAGAATTATGGGTATTTTTCATGCCATAGATAGAGTAAATCATGGAATGACGATCAAAATCTATTACTAAATATTTCATTAGAGGTATTTTTCCCGTTGGATTTCAATATGTTTTTGGATAAAATTATAAAAAATAGTGATTAATCAGGAACTATATGTTAGGGATTTTACTTGGAATGGTGTTTGGGTCATGACATGGACCTTCTGGGTGTGGTTGCTCATAATTTTGGTGTAGCGGGATGACCTAGTGACATATTAAGGAAATTATTCCATTTTAAAATTACATTTTAAAAATTAATTATAACTTGATTTAATTAATTAATTTTTATTTTTTTAATTTGAGATAGGATATCAGGAGGTGATACGAGCCTTGGATAATCTTGGGTGGTGATGCTAACATATTTTTAAAGGAAATAACTATGTGTGAGGTAGGTGGTCCCTAAACATACCCATATTGTATATTCATTTTAATATGTGGCATATGATATGAAATATCTCTATCATTGGATGATTAAACTTAAATATGAAATGAATTATTATATAAACATCTAAGTAATGAATAATGTGTCAAGGGCCTAATGGACCCTTAAATAATGGATTGATTCCCCAGTCTCCAATATTGGAGAGAATTATTATAAAAAAATTGTATGAAATAAATAACCCTTATAGGGTTATAAAAGAGATGAGTAAGATATAATGGACGTCGTGATAGGTTCCCTTTTTTCCTCTCTTGTAAATGTAGAGTGATTGATTTGATCAGTTGTCCTTGAGACTTCCCAAAAGGAATAATGTGATTCCTAATAGCCTTTAGTATAGTCTATTAAGGACTAAGGAGAGTGTTCCTCCCCCAAAAGATAATTAATACCTAAGTCGTATTCATCTAGTAGGGTTATGTTTTGTTTGTTAATGAGGGTTATGATCTAGGATGACCTGAGGAGTGGGAAAAGAATTAAGTTATCTCCCTTTTTTAATGAAAATTTAGATTTTAAAATGAGGAAAATGAGGATTTAACATAATCATGGTGTTCCTGAAAGATGAAATTCCCTATAAGTGATGGGATTCAGACCTAGGGTTATAAATGAGTTCTAGGAACTCATGTAGGGTGTTTGGAATATGATGTGGCCCAGGGGACCTCATAGGTGACCCACTTTTAGGGTGAAAAAGGGAGGGAAGGGTAGAGAGTAAATTACGTTACTATTCTAATGTGAATAATAAACAAGGATATCTTGTGATTTTTAGTGTCCAACCTATGAATTTTATAATAGGATTGGTGGATAACCAGCCCATGTGAGGAAAAAATATTATGCGAAATCCATATGCATGTTGCTTTTCCCATTATTTCCATTAAATAATATTTAGGTACAAACTAACCTTAGATATTTATATGAGATGTCACTAAGTAGATGATATACCTATATGTTCATAAAATATATTTCAATGTGGATTATTTTTCTTCATGTGGTAATTTATATATGATTTCGTGTGGGGCCACACTTCCCATGATTTCATTTTCTAGGATCTAAGTGGCGCCACACTCCCTCTTGATTATATTCATGATATTTTATAGTGTGATTCCATCCCCCCATGTAATTTTTTATGATATTATTAGGTTGTAATAACTTCCCCTGAGTGTGTTATTAATGAGATATCTTGGTGGGATGCTCTTCCCTCATGTATATTTTTTCTAAGATTTCTAGGTCCGTTGATTTTCCCTTGAGATTTTTTATTTAATATTATCGGATAGTCCGAACTTACCATGAGTTTGTTATTAATGATATATATGGTTTTTTTGATATACCACTATTCATTATTTTATATTAAATTATAGGTGAGGTCTCTCCTCCCCCGACTATATACCATATATTTTTAGGAAGACCATTCTTCTCCACAAGTGTTGTATATATGGGATGATCCATGAAGTACACCTTCTCCTACACCCCTATTAGTTATTGTGTTTAATTATATATATATATATTCATGATACTTTAGGGTTTTAAATGTGTCCTATCTAGGTTATGTTTCATGATAAGTTACATCCAATGCTACCTGAACTAGGAATGATTAATCAATGGTGTCATATTATAGCATTAGGATTCATGATATTTACTTTTTTATGTTCTTATGTTTATTAATTTTATGATAGTATCAATTATGTATCCAATTAAATACTATTTATGTTAAGGATATCTTTTTTGGTTCCCTATCATGTTTAAATAACACCATTCTAGGGTGGAGATGGAACTTTGGTACTCGATCATCCATCATTGTTCATAGGATTATGTATGGAAGAGGACCATGATTAGATCATTTGGATATATAGCTTGGATAGAGTTAGGGGAGGGATGAGATGAGTCTTGTGGTTGGTAGTGGGTCCACCATGTAATTTATTTCTTTTGTTTATTTATATATGTGGTTTTCTTGGTTAGCGATTAGTTTGGCCATGTGCTTGTATACTTTCAAATTCATTTGATATATCATGGTTATGTTATTGTTATGAATAATATAATTAGAATAGATTGTGTTATTTTATTTCTTATTTTTATATAATATGATATGATGGTACGGACTCCCCATGATAACATGTTAAACCATATTTTCTATTCATCATCCTCTAGAAACAGGGAGGTTAACCCGTGGTCATATAATACCTCTAGTCTGGAAAATGATGAGTAGTCTTAAGTTGGGGAAACTGAAATTTTAAAACAAGGAATACTTCAATGTATTTCTATTTTTTATATGGTATATAATGACTAGGAATTTGTTAGAGCATGTGATAAACCCCAGACTGTTGCATCATAAGAACCTTTTTTTGAAGGGAATTCCAGGTTACCGGTGGTAAGTAATTATTTTTTCAGGGTTTTTTGCAGTCATGAATGAGACATTTATTTATATATGATGTGTATATTTGATATTGATATTTATGGATTTTCATCATAGATCTCTGGTTAGTGTCTGATGCACATGTATCATTCTTTTCAGGTTAGATTCACAAGGAAATCATGTGTTTTTATTTGATTAATATCATTGATGAAGAGGGTAAAGTTATTAAAAGTGTTGACAACAGCTTATATGATGTTTTCTTATATAAATTTATGGAGGGGATCGTACATAGTATAATCAAGGTTTATTTTATATAAGGATAGGTAATATAGATCTCATATATAGATGCTCCCTAAAAATGATTATATAGTCCCTTTGTGTAATGGATGTGTAGTGACCCCTAGTGGGTCGATATAGGCACTAGAGTTTTTCATATTTCTTTTAGACAGTGGAAGGTAGGTTTGGTTAAAGTTTCAACAAAAACCTATATGGTGTTTTCCTATATAACCTCTTGGTGGAATTTTAGATAATTAAATAATATTAATATGATATTCATAATACGAATTACTATAGGGTGATTTTTTTATGTAATGATGAATGAGATAATGGTTCTAGAGTTGGTAGTCAAGTATATTAATGACCGATAAGGATTAGTTCCTAAGAGTTGGTTGTTAACTAAAAATGTGATTCTTAATATGTATATTTATATGAGAACACAAAATTCTACATTTTTTAATATAACTTTCTTTATGATATTTGATTAGGGAGTAGGGATATTTCCCCATGATCTTTGACATCTATTTTTGATGTTTATGGGTCGGGTGAATGTTTGAAGAGACATTGAGGTTAGGATGATGATATTGGTGAGATTAGTGTTATGATTTAGTAGAAGGATGTTTTACAACTGTTTTTGATATGGTTATGATATATGAGGGTTACCCAAGATAGAGGTTAGCCTAAATTCCAAATTCCTTATTGAAAACAATTATGGGTAGATGATTGAATTTTAAATTGATAGATGGAAACTGATATCAAATACGTGGCATAGACATGGATATTTCTCGTTATTTTCGGATGTAAATTACTTGAGGTGTATATTATAGAGGTTTTATCTTTTACAAAAATAACAGTAAGATTATTGAACATTTCTATTTTAGGTGTGGATCCCAATGAGGTTGTGGATCTTGGATCAATAGGATGTGGTATGAGTCATATGGATTTAAGAATGATGACAATCTGATGGGTGATAATATTTTTATCCTAATAATGATTGATATTTTAGTATTATTAGAATAGTGAATCACAGATGCTTCTAGATAATGAGATTGACATACAGTAGGGGACAATAATCTATTTAGGTATGTGAGCCAAAGTATGAAAACATTAGACTCATGAGTGTTTTAGTCAGGTTGTGTGACATGATAGTATTAGAGTGTACACATATTTTGTTGAGATGACATTAGGATTTTAAACCCTAATCACACAAAAATTGTTTGTTATGTATATTAATGAGCTACCTTGTATGGTCTAATAACCAATGGAATAAATGAGATATATGAAAGAATGATTTCTTGAGATTTAGTTGAGAATAAGAAGAGTATCCTCTATGAAAGATGGTTATATCATAGATGAATGGTGTTAGGGGTTGATAAGAATAGTGAGTATGGATTGGGTGGAGTGACACACATGTAAGGTTATAACCTTTTTGATATTTCACATGAGGATTAGTATAAGGAAATCTATATGATGTATTGTTCTCTATTGGTTATTCGAGGAGTGAAACTCGTTTTTAAAAAAATTTAGTGATCACTGAGGATGATTTTCTTGATGAGAAATGGATAGGTAGTAGTTGGTGTTTCACATTGGTTCTTAGTATTTTTGTTTAGTAGAGTATAAATAATGATACTCTTAAGGTATATAGTATCTTATAAATCACATATGTATGAACCTTTTGTAGGTAGGGTCATGAATATGTAGATATCTAGTAGTGGATAACTAAGATGACTCTAGATTATTAGTGTGTAGGTAAATATAATTTAATATAGTTCCTTATAAGAAACTAAATATTTGATTATGATTAGATGTTTCATGGAGTTTAGGAATTGTAGTTAGGATTATTATGTATTTTATGTGATATACAGGTGAGTCAGTTAAGAGGTATACTGAATACGAGGGTGAGAGCATTATGTTTGGTGTAAGATGTTGGGGATCCAATTGTAGAATTACACCGAGTTTCAGGTCCAAAATTCTATGTGGGTATTGTAAAATATCATAATGTCATTAAGTATTAGGGCATTGTGATCAGTTGATGTGGCGATACATTATGGGTGTGGCCATGTTTTTTTATAAAGGTTCTCAAGGGGAGGTTTGGTTGGTGTTTTTTTGTGAGATTTGGTGTGATGTGGTGGAAACCAAATCTTGTGTGTCTTTGGACCACTAAGAATATATTTCTGTAGGTTATTATTATAGAGGGGAGCCACAAGGGTTGTAATTATCCTTAGTGAGAGGATTTATATATTGGAGAGTATCATAATATTGGGAATGAATTTCTTAACAACACTATGGGTTTATGGGATAAACATATATCATGGAGGACCATGTTCGATTTTAATGGCGATGAGTGGATGTATAAGGTTATGATGAACAATGTGTCTCATGTTTAGAGTTGTTTAGTCGAATAGTTTTTAGGGATTTAATATGGAATATTGGAGTTTAATTCATGGACTAGGTGGGTTGGGATCAATGGTTGAAGGAACATTGAGGCTTACCGAGGATGAGAAGAGCTATGGTGGGGTGTTTTTGAAGACTAATTTATTTATGGTTATGAAAATCCTAGGGAATATAAATTTTTGTGTTGGAATAAGAATAATTTCATGAAATATGACTTAAAAAATAATTTGAAGGGGTGGAACATCTCAAGGAGATTCTTTTGACATGTATTGAGTATTTGGAGGAGTATCAGGTGATAGGGTGAATGACAGAGCAGTGTAAGAGTTACACCATTTAGTGATTGTTTTATTGAATAATGACATATAAGGGTCATGTTTTTAGGAGTTTTAAGGCAATTATGGATACATCATGGATGAGTGATTTATATTGTGATGGGTTTTGTGTGGATTTATTGCTACATGAACGACCCTTATGAACTGGCCGCACCACAATGTAGGTGTCACACCGTGAGGATGACTATTATAAAGAGTATGTAGAATATTATTATTTTTCCTTTAGTTTTATTTGGATAATTTTAGTTGTGTCGTGACCCTTTGGTTGTGCCATAATATCCTTCCATGAAGGATGTCATGACGGGTGATCATGAGGCACCACACAATGAGGATGAGAGGCCATAAATGGGGAATAGTCCTTGCATGGTGGATACATGCCACACCCCAAACCATATGGGCCATGTTGTGATGGTGTTTGGAAAAGGGTTGACATCACTACATAGGGAAGGTGCACTATGACACATATAGGTTATTTCATTAAAGATACATGTAATAGTGTTGATCCATCTTCCTATGGGATATTCATGTCATGACCCTGATATTAGAATCCTGGCCAAAATGAAATCCATTTTTTAATAGTGGTTGATCGCTATATTTACGATTTCCCCCTTAGGATTTTATAGGAAAATGGGATTTGGAGAGGTCTTTTTTAGTCAGTCTTCCATATATATATCATTCTCTTTGTTTACACCTCCTTTCTTACCTTCGATTTAGTTGGGATGACATGGATTTGTTGCATGGAATCTATATGAGTTAATTCGCTTTTACTAATTTTTCTTTTCCCATTTTTTCTTCTAATTTCAATAATATTTTAGATAGGATTGGGAACTTATTCCACTAGAGAATCTTATAATCAAGAAATGATGAAAGGGATTTTTATCAGTATGGTATGAAGATGTCCTGGTAAGATGATCACATGTCATTAATCACTGTTTCAGTGGAGGTATGTTTCCATATGATTTTATCTAGGGGTTTGTATAAAAATGGATGAAATTAGAGATTGATTAGGGGTTTCATGTTAGTTATATTATTTGGGATGGCAACAAGGGCATACTGTGGACCTTACAATTATGGTAGGTCATAGTTTTGGAAATTCAGGATAACACAATGAGTTATTAAGTCAATTATACTATTTTAAAATGAAATAAAAACTTAACTAAAATTTGTAATAATTAATTAATTTGAATATATTTACTTGATAGAGAAGTTAAAGAGATGATACAATCATTGTAAGGAAATGATGCTGGATGTTTCTTAAAGGAAATAACATTTCTTGAGGTAGGTGGTCTCTAAACATACACAAATAGAATATGAATTTTGATATGGGGAATGTGATATATTGTCTCCCCACCAATGGGTGATTGAACTTACATTTTAAATTATTTTTTTATATAAACTCATAGGTAATGATAAAGGTTTCAAGGGCTACAATAGACCCTTAAACATTAGATTATTGCCTCGATCATTGATGGCAGAGGTTTTGAATATAAATTCATGCTATAAGATATATGAATACAAGAGGGGTATAAAATATATGAGTAATATGTAGTGAACATTGTGATAGGTTTTCTAATTCCTCTCTTGGTATCATAGAGTTATAGATTTTAATGATTTTCATAGGGATTGGACCCAAGGAATTTTGAGATTCCTTACAACGTTTTTCATCACTGATTAGAGAGTGGGGTGAGTGTTTATCATCCAATGATACATGATTATGTGGGTGGTATACCCTAGCTTGGATTATATATAGGTTGGGAGTGAGGAGACCAAACTAGGAAGAATTTGGGAGTGTGATTATCCTTATTCCATTTCCCTAGTGTGTCATCAATATAGAATTGCTTATATATCCAATGATCCCTTGATATGATAATGGTGATGTTGAGGGATTTTATGCACTCTATGGGATAATATTATGACCTGGATTTGTAAATGAAAGATATAAACCCATATAAGGTGTTTGTACTATGATGTGACTCATAGAACCTCAATGGGTGCACCCATTTTTTGTTGAAATGGCGAGGGAGGAATAGAGAGGCACCTATGGGCCTAAAAATATGAGTAAAGTGTTGGTAAGATGTGGTAATTATTAGTTTAAAAAAATAAGAGACATGTCACATGTTTTTTGGATGTATAAATTATGTAAGGTTGAGGTATTATTAGATTTATACAGGGGTACACTCTTCTTCCCAATTTAATTATCTAAGATATGGGAGGAAGATGGACCTCAACACTTATATGAGATACTACCTGGTGGATAATGGCCTTTATATTAATACAATACATTACTGAGTGGATGTTTTTTTTATGTGATCATTTATATGATATTCTGAAGGGAAAAACTATTCCTTATAGTTATATTATTTATGTTCATAGTGGGGCCACCCTTACCCCTAAATGTATTCAAGAGATCACTATGTCAGTTTCTTTTCCATTATATACTTTTATTTTGGGATTACTATAAGGGAAACACATACCTCAAGTGTCTGGTGGTCTTTTCCTCTATACACATTTTATATGAGATCTTTGGGTGGGATTATTTTTTCCCATGCACTTTTTATTTGATATTACCAGGGAGATACACTTCCCATGGGTATGTTATTCATTAGATCATCATGTGGGGAAATATTCCACCATGCACATCTTATTTTACATTGTTATATGGGATGATATTCCTAGATAAAAATTTTTATATGAGATTATACACAGGGTATATCACCCCCATACTGTATACCAAATATTTTAGGTTTGTCCACTCTTCCACACAAGTATTTTATATATGAGATGATCTTGGTAGGATACCTTACCATATCCTCCTCCCACTTAGTGATTGTGTATACTTATATATATATATATATATCTTCTTGAGTCTCCAGATTTGGAAATATTTTCCCATTATATTATGTAACATACTAAAAGACAGATTACATATGCTGAAGTAGGTATGGTCAAGACCACGTGTAACCTTAAAACCCTAGGATCGATGGTATTTAAATTATTATGATAAATTGTTTATTTATTGTATAATAATATCCATTATTCATAAAATATAGTACATGTTATATTAGGGATTACATTAGTGGTTCTTTAATAAGTTTTACTCATTCCTTTCTTTATTTTAAAATTAAATTTTTCTCCCAAGAAAATCCTATTTTTCATAGGTTAATGTAATGAAAAGTAACATGATTTTATCATTTAGATCGATAAATTGGAAGAAGTTTGGATATGGTTGAGATGAGGCTTATGGATGGTAGTAGAAATTCCTTGTATTTTATTTCTTCTGTTTATTTATATACATAATGGGTGAACAGTTGGGACATGTGCTTGTATGATTATACATTCATATGATATACCATGGGTATGTTTTTTATGTGTACTCTAATTATTATCATGGATTATTTTTTGTTATTTAAACTATTTTTTATCTAAAATAAGTGTATAGCATCTCCATGGTAACAATTTAGACCCCCACTTCTAGTTTATAGCCTCTAGGATACAAATAGTCAATGACAGGGTCATATAACACCTCTAATTCGGACACTGGTGAGTGGTCTCAAGATTAAGATGTTACAAGTGAAATTAGTGAATTCTTTGTACCTTTAATGACATTAAGTAATTTTAACTATTTAATTGTCTTATAGTAAATCTCATCATATTCAAACCCCTTGAAAACCTTTATCATGAAATGAGTAATGAATTAGGTGGGGTTGATTTTCCCATAGATGATTTAGCATGATAAGTGATCCCCATATAAGTCTTCACATAGGAAATTAAAGAAAATTCATGGGCCCTCAGATCCACCTATAATACCAATATCGAAACCTCACTTGAACATCGAATAAGGTAAAGGTATTGTCAAACCTTTTGGTATATCTAAATAAGTTGAAGAAATATTTATGGATTCCATATCACTACATTGATCTATGATCTTGAGATCGGTCGATAGATTAATTCCATGCTCCTCAGGGTATAACATCTTAATCTGGATGGTGTTAAAGATGATCCTATCACACCTCCCCTGAAGTTTCTTCCATTGATGTCCCTTCATCTATTAACCTGGACTGAGGTAGGGAACTCTGTTAACCTAAGTGAGGATTTTGTAGTTCTAATGGCTTCTCTTCTCATGAATCAGTGATATATTCTACCTATAGATTATAATAACCTAAAATTTTAATAAGAAAATATTTAATATTATTTGATTAATATTCAATACATAGAATTGTGATCCATCATAATAATATAAAGGTTTAGTGTCTTTTGAGAATATATACATAAACATATTCTTTACGTATATTCTTTATCATCTCTCATAATATTCTTCTCACATTTTACGCTTTATTAAATAACTTTTATTAAATAACCATTATAAATAAAGTTTTCATGACCAGGGGAAAGGAAACATAATAAATAGTGAGATAACATACTCTGTAAGGGTAAACATTGGAGAAAACAATTGATGATCATATAAAATAATAAGATAAATATAATGGTATGTGATCTATGCCATAATATAAAATGTTCATACCAATCTGTCATAGATCATAAACATGATTAATGGCATAAAAAAATATCATATCCAAAAAGATATATCATAAGAGTGAGAAATCATCATAAATCAATCATGAACTATAAGTTAATAACGTAGTAATAAAAACAAGTCATAAAAGTGTGTCACCATCATAGGTTGAGAAACTATTTAATATTTCAAGGTCAAATTCAAATACTATTAAATCATAGTGGATATATTATCAATACTAGTTTTCCATTTCATAATGTATTAGGTATCATCACAAGTTTCCTATAGTGAATAAGACATCACTACTTTTTTCCCATTGTTTATCAATCACATTTAATTATTTCCCATAATTATCTAATGAGGTATAAAACTTTGCCCAATTCATTAGAGGGATATATAATTCTAGGCCCACCCATAACATAATAAAAATCATTCATACGCTTTTAAAAATATCATAAAACATCCATAATATCATAACCTGTGGAATAGATATGATTTTCATACACATTTTAACATTTCATTATAATATATCCTTAGTAAAATAAACAAGTTTCATAAAAATGTCATCGTAATAAGAATAATGCATCTAGATAAATAATAAGGTTAATATACTTGGATCATAACCCCAGTAAATCATAAGTAACATCAAAGGATATCATATTAGATAAAAAATCATTTAAAAGACAACTTAAATTATTTTTTGAGGAAAATAACATTTTCACTTTGAAATCACATATTAAAAATAAAAAATTCGAAAATATTATAAAAAAAATATTTTTGGAATGAATAATGAAAACATGTAAAGGAAGAATCAAACCATTGAGAGGTCATGAAAATGGGAAATTTTGTTCAGGCCGTGTAATTTAAAATAAATGTTCCATTCAAATTATCAGTAAAAAGTCAAAATTACTTTAATTAGAAATTGAAAAAAAGATTCCTTTTATTTTTTTATAAAAAGTACATCATTGTTAATTTTTTTAAAAAAATCATAGAATATATTTAAAACATCATTGAAAATAATTTTAGAAAAAATGCCTTTAAGAGAAAAAGGATTTTCAACCGAAGATATAAATAAATTCATTTTTTGTTAAAAAATATTTTTGCATATTGATTTCTTAAAGAGAGAAAAATTAGAGGAAAACCTGTAATCTACCAAAAAATGACTAGATGATGAGAAAATCAATGAGTTTCTTGAGAGATATGTCATAAAATATCATCATTGTAAAGTTGATAATAATAAATATTTATAAATAATGATATTTTAACATAAATCTCTTACTGTTTTGTTAATCTACATATCGAATCTTCATGAATGAGATAATTTTATATGGATTTTTAAATACCTATATATTTTTAAAAATAATAATAAAATACATTCATGTGTTTTATATACACTATAAATGTAACACCCTAATATTTTATGAGATAGATTATTTTTAATTTCTTTGATGTCTTATGTTTTACATTACACCAAGATTGGATTGAACTACATGAAACACCGTATTAGCATGCAGTATACAGAACACTACACTTGGCTTGTTTTACACACAATTTCATGTTCGTTTAACAGAATTAATTTCACATGACATTGAGTATAATTTTTTTTCAATGTATAAAAGAAATGTGTTTGGATTATTTTATACACAACACCAAAATAAGATTTCACTAAACACAACACTAACTTGATAGGCATTACACGTAAGAGCAACTTTTCTCGACATCTTGCATTGTACGCAATGCCTAGATTCACTAAACTACGATATATTATTAAAATATTATTATTTAATGGGATATAAAATAGATATTATGAATATTATTAACAACATTTTGAATTTTTTATAACATTGACACCCATCTTATGAATTTTCTAGAACATTATATAGGGACAAATTCAATTTTTCACATAAAAGACGTTTTATTCAAAAAAAGTAGTTTTGCCGCCTTTTGATGGAATACCAAATTTAAATCTAGTTATTAACACTTTTATATATTCAATTTTACCAAAAAAACGTTTTATTTGAAAGTGGGACATAAAAATTTACTTTGGTTTAACTTTTGTTATTTTTTTGATAAAATTCATATTTTATTGAATAGTGAATAATACTGCATTTTAATTAAAACTGCCTTTTCATCTAATTAATTTATAGAGTTAGATTATATTTTCAATTGGATTTAAAGTTTAATAGGATTATTTTTTTATCATTTAATCCAATTTTGGTAGTTGGAAGTATTTTCACATAAACACAAGTCAATCTTTTGATAGTTGTTACTCCTTAAAAACTTGATTTTTGGTTTTGACGATGAGAATTAATTTTAAATTAATTAATTAAACTTCTGTGTTTTAAATTTTGAAAAATGGATTCCATATTTGGAATTAGTGGGTTCAAAATATTTCAATAGGTTACTTTTTTTGGATATTATGTATAGTAACTACAATAATTTTTATTTACCAAAATTAAACTAAAATTTGGAAAATTAGGGTAACTAACAATATAATAATGATAATAAAATTACCCTAATATCTAAAAAAATCCAAGTAGATGAATTAAAGTTGAAAAATATCACTAAGGGGTTACAATTGATTCATTTAATGGACTTTGTTCTATGAAAGTGATGTAATCATAATTAAAACAAATGAACGTGACAATATATCAGTCTCATATATCTTATAAGAATAATAATTTTAATATACTGATAAACATGATAAAAAATTTAACATAAATAGTATACGGAAATATAATGAAATTATCTACATCATGTTAATTTATTTATAATTTTTAGAGATTAAATAATTATCATTAATGATGACACAATAGTGATTTAGAAATTATTTTATTAATAGAATTATCAAATAAATGGTTTTAAAAATATTAAAGGAAATATAATATGTACTAATTAATGTGATACATGAATGTTTTAGGTTCCTATGAAATTTTAGGAGTGTATTAAATATTTTTTGGAATTTATCTTCTATGTGGATTTTATTTTAAGTCAAATAAATTAGTAGTGTCAAAATTGAAACTATTGATATTTAATAAAAACAACATATTATTAAATTATTTAAAAATAAAAATTATTAAAAAACTAAAAATTGTAACTCATATGGTCTAAAATTTCATGAGGTATCCAATTATGGAAAATTGATAACACATAAGTTAAATATTTATAACCATTTAATATTTAGAATATTATTACCACAAATAAAATTAAATAGATTAAAAAAGGATAAATCAAAATGATAAGGTTTAAAATAAAATAAAAAAAAGTATAAATTTTATTTGTTGATAGGATTTAGAGACATAATCATCTTATTTTAGAAATAAATGAGTTTGGGTCCATTATAAACTGAAAATAAATTTATAATAAATTAATATTTCAAGACATTTCTAAAGTGCCCCTCCTATATCTTATAAAAGGCCACAAACTCTACCTACTTACTCACACCTTTCAAGACCTTTGGATTATAAAAAATCTTCTAAAATAATCTCCCAACATTACTACATTCCTCCTAGATGCCAAAATTTGGGAATAAATGCATCATAGGGATACCTTTTGAGCAAATCAAAAGAAGATACATGAAAAAGAGGTAATTGTTTTATCACCTATTTCAAAAATTATTTTCTTCTTCTACATCCTATTCTTGATTTTCATCGATAATAAAGTTACAAATATACTATATAATACATTATTAGATGTTATTAAGATTATGGTACAACCTTATACCTCATTTTGTCTATCATACAGATAACAATATCACCATGCGTGCGTACGTATTTCTTACCATCTCCAAGTAATGGTGTAATTTGTTATTCAACAATAATTAATTTGGATGAGTATATTGATGAGTATTATGGATGTAAATAATTAATATAAAATAATAAATATTCTATAAAATTTATATGCCATCCAATTCATCAATATTTAACCATCAAGGGAATGATATCATCGCTCATGTGTACGTACAGATTACCGTCTCCATGATGCGATCAGATTTATTCTCCATGTTAACCATTCAGGAATGATTTTAAGGAATATATAATAAATAATCATGAAATATATAAACTAATAATTCTAATATATATATATATATATAAATTTCATTTACTTTCTTCCATTTAATTCAATAAAGTAATGAAAACAACGTTCATGCGTACATATGACCTACCGTCTCCATGAATGGTTTATTCCATTTCATTTATCTATTTATTATATATATTTCTATATAGAATATATATGATATATATATATCATGTTTTAAATTATATAAGTAATTAAATCATCATATAAGTAATAATATCAATAATAACAAGTCAAAAGATGTACTATACATAAAACGATTATTACCCAAAATGCTACTTTAACAAGAATTGACTAATGAACAGGTTATATAAAGTCATAAGTGAATCATAAACGATATCATAAATATTATTATGGGTTTTTACATGTTAATAATACGTTTAAACCCACTATACTGTAGTTTTAGACACAATCGGGAGAAATTGGACCTAAGGTAAGAGATAATTTTTCAATCCCATTTTTATTTGGGATTGTTTGTACATAATAATTTACTGGGGGTATATTTATCATCCATGTCTATTTTTTCGAATTTTTTTTCATAAAATGTTTATTATTAATCTATTTATGTATTTTTAAAGTCATTTTTACGCATTTTGAATTTATTACATGGTTTGTAATAAATCTCTCCTTTGTTTACCACATGAGGTACTTTTTGTCTTTTCTGACAAAAGTACGAGGAGAATGGGTTTTTAACTTATACAAAATGATTGAGTTTTTTAAGGTTTCATGGAGGCTTATTTACATGAATAATACTCTACACTATTTTAAGTTTATTTTTAATTATTGTTTTCTTTTAAAATTTCCTGGCATTTTAAGAAAGGAAAAAGTTTTTAAAGAAGAAAGGATATTTTCCTTAGGAATTAAGTTCAAGTGTTTTATCGAAATTATTTTCTATCTAAGATGACTCTCTTTAAATAGGGTTATGTTTATATTCCTTTTATTAATATTATTTTATTGTTTTAATGATAGAATGATATTTTATTTGGATTATGTTGTGATAGAATTATGTTTAAGAAACCCATTTTATTTCTTGAGTGATGCTATGATGAATGATTTATGTTTCTGTGGAATATGTAAGAATGATTTCATAATGAGATGGGTGGGACCAATATCTACATTCAATGCATTGGGTAATGATTTATATCTCATGAGATAGACATTAACGGAATAGAAAGAAAATATGATTTAGTATTACTGGGCTGGAACGATAAGTAAATTCGATTAAGTAATATATGGCTGGAACGACAAGTAAACCTGGTTTAGTAAAGGACTTTGTCAACTTTGATGGTCTTGGAAACAATTCATTAACTACTATAGAAATCATATTATGGGATTATTTATTTTTCACAATACCATGTTTTATGCTAACTCTTTTTTACCCAGTTTAATGTTCCTTTCTGATCTATGCCTTATGCACTACCAAGATTTATTTCATGACCAATGATTTTGATATTTAAAATTTATGTTTATAGTTTTATATTCTTAGTTTTATGGTTTGTTCTATGTTCTCAATGTTTAAATTTAATGATAATTTATACTTAACCTTTTTATTTTTTCTTTTTCCCGGGTAATAAATAAAGGTTTTAGGTAGGAAAACAAAAGGGGAAGATATTTATTGGATATGTTGAAGATATTTCACCAAGTTAGAAGATTATGTTCCGTGTTTCCAAAGACACTAAACTAATATTGTCTTTGGTGTATATTTTGGTAATATATTAAACATTCTGAAAAATAAATTTAATTTTAATTTACTCCATGCTTGGTTCATCAGAATAAAAATGAAATAAGTGGGGAATTTGACACATGTCTCCCATAAATAAAATAGAGATGAGAAATTATTTCCTTAAGTTTCACTTGTTTTAAAAGCACTCTAAACTCCTGTAAAATAATTTTAAATTTATTGTAATTATATAACATAATCTATTACATACTTATAATATCATATATATTATCCACTAATAATATTTAAATGATTATTTAAAAACAATTGTTTATTAATACCATCATTTCTACGTGTTAACTATTTCATTTACCATGGTTGTTTTTGTTTTATATTTCTAGTCATTGTACTTAAAATCATGGTTCCATAATAACTAGAATGTTAAAATTGATATAAATATCATATAAATTCATTATATATATATATCCATACATAAAAGACATAGATAGAAAAATTAACTAAACCATTCCTTGAGATGGAAGGCCATACATATGCATGGACACTATTTTCATTTTTGATAGATGGAAAAAATAAAGGTATAGAATAATTAACATTAAAGGATAATTTTTATATCATATATGTAATACATATTATTTATATATATAATAATTACCATATATGAAAATAATAAATGAAAAACGAATCACATCTCTTTGTGCATGTGGTAGTCAACACGAATGTACGAGTGATGTTATCATTTTCCAACGGATGGGAAGAAGGTGGGTTATGATTATTCTATAATCAAAAAATAATTAAGTATATTTAAGATATTTAAGTCATTATCTTAAAAGGGATACAATGGATATAGAAAATGTAAAAGGATAAATAAATTAAATGAGGTTATGAAAGATGATTATTTATTCTTCAGTGGGCTTCTTTTAGATTCCTTCTTAAGGACCTTTGAAATTTTACGAAGAAAAAAACTCTAATTCATGAATATGGATATTGGTAAGTGGATTAGGTAGAGGTTAGTGTATATATAAGCCTCATAATGTGTGAGTAGGATAAGAGAATAGGCTCCCTTTTATAAGTGAATGGAGGGGCATATTAGAAATTACTTGAACCATTTAAGTAATATAAATTAATTTTAAGATTCAAGTAACTTAAAATTGATAAATTTAGAATATAGGATGCGTATGAGTCATAATAATCTCATAAATTATTTTTTTACATATTTAGGAGATTTTTTAACCCTTATCCCAAAGTTTTAACCCCCGTTATCCCCTTTGACAATTACCGTCAAATCAATGTTTTTTACTATTTGGGTGTCACAAAAGTTACTATAAAATGAAAACTCACACATAAATAGACAAATATTGATATTTTAAACCATATAACATTAAATTTAAAAAATTTAAGATTTTTTAATGATTTTTTTATCATTTAATAAAATATATTTTTTATAAAAAAAATATTACAGTCAAATTTTAAAATACATGAAATATTATAATAAGATATGTCTCAAACTCATATTAAATGGTTATAAAATTATATTCCATTAATGATAAGGAATATATATTAATAATATAATATTGTAGTAAAATTTTGATATCTTTAGATATCATTCAATACATTATCACTTTTTTAATCCCTTGGTTAACAAATTTAAATCTTAACCATGGTATTGTCTTTTTTATATTAAAGGGTTATAATTTTACTTATAAGTTATAAATTTGATAATAAATTGACAAGGGATAATTTTCATGACCACTAATTATCCTATTTTTCCTATTGAAATATTTTCTTTTTCTTTTTATTTATTTTAATAAAATATATTAAACATAATATACTATTAATGTCATTTTAAAAACTATTCACACAATTCTACCTTGAAAAAAACATGAAATAAATGGAATTAGAATATGAATATCTAAAACATATATAATATGTTATATCTTTCTTGAGAATCAATTGGACACTTTAAAACACCCATGTTTTACTTTTATTTTATTTCAAAATCTTTTACTTGATTTTTATGCACCTTGCATAATCATTATGTCGACAATATGTAAGAATTTAAGTTAATTATAACACCAATAAAAATTAAAAATTAATTACTATCATAAAAAATTTCATTAATTTTTAAAATAACTAGTTATCACAAAACATAAAATGTTTTTAACCCTATCATAAAATATAATAGATATTAAAAGCAATTAGGTTACATTTTTTATTTTATATTTCACTTAAATATAAAAATGGTAGGATAAAAGTTAAATGTTAATATTTTATAATTTTTTATGATTATAAATGAATTAGACTCATCAAAATAATTGAAGTCAAGTGTTTTAAAAATTTTATAATACTTCTCAAATTAGTTTCAACCATAATTAATCAATTATACCTTTACCATTATAACAAAATTTTATTATGGTTACTATTAATATTGGAAAAAAATAAGTGGGAACTTTTTCTAATTTCTGAAATCCTGATTAAAAACTTGGAATCCATTTTTCAGGATTCAACTTCTATAATTTCAAAAAAATAATTTAATATAGAAACATAAAATGCAATTAAAATAGTTTTTAAAAAAAATCCATTTTAACTATAAGAATTTTTATAACAAATTAAACCATAAAATTTATTCAAATAAAAATAATTGTGTTTGTAGATGCCAAAAAAGTCCGTAACTCCCAGATGAAGTTTCGAAATGACAAAGTGAAGTCATATTCGGAATCAGAGGCCCGGTCCGGAGGCCCGGGAAGTGGTGCACGAAATAAAGGAGGACTTGCGCGAAATAAAGCCGTGCGCGCGAAGTATCCCCAGGATGCGCGTAATCGAGCTGGTGAGGCACACAATTTTGAGTGCCCTGGTTCCTCGCTGTGAAGTTTTGCGCACCGACGGTTCCCAGCACGGAAGATTTTGCGCACCGACTGGATTCCACGTCGGCCGATGCCTATAAATAGAAGGTGACCCCAAACGGTTTGGGGTTACAGAATTCGGAACGACTCATGTGCGCGCAATTTGGACTACCCTGTGCACAAGATGACTTCCAGATAATTCTTCTTTTCACGCAACCTTGCCCCGGGGGTTCGCCTTTGCGTGAAACTCCACTGGCTTATGTGAATTTTCCCACCCCTCCGGGTTCTTCCCTTGCACACAATTATTTCCCCATGCGCGCAACCTCCTGCTATGCACGCAATCCCAATACTTTGCACGCAATCACCCATCTGTGCAATCCTCTGGTCCTATTGCGCACCATCCCAGTGTTTTGCGTGAAAACATTCCCTTTGACCGCAACTCCCAATACCCTTTACCTTGATGCCCCTTGGCTGCCTCTCCGTGCCGACACCTGATGTCTTTTCTGCCGGGCATGCGCGCCATGCGTTGTTTTCCTCTACGGACTTCTAGGCTCGTACGAAGTAACCTCAAGGTCCCTTGGGCGGTGTTTCCCATTGCATTGATTTGCCTTATGCTGCTCCGCATAGGAACGCTAATGACTATTGCTCCTTTACATAGCCACGCTAACGTGGACCCCTCGATGGTTCGCCCTACGGTCCCCCTTCACTACGGCCCTGCCAATGCCTTCCCTCCCACAAGGGGTAGAGGGCATTGGCCATGTAATCTCTAGGGGTGTGGAGCGAACCCACCTCGTCCAAGCTACAGAACTTTAAACTACTAAGCACCTCCTCCTTAACACATGACGTTAAACTGTGGTCCGACCCCGTGCCTCACATGTAGGGTCCCCCCATCTCAGACATTCTTTACGCCCACTTGTCTCCACGGGAATGGATTCTTCCTCACATGGAATGAAATCCTCCTTGTCGGAGTGGCTTTTGTCCACGGTAGAAGGGCTGCCTCAGAGCGTAAGCACCTAGCCTCAATTGCGGAAGGTTTCAACCATGCACATCTGTACTTCCCCCTGCCAAGGCCAGTGGAGTCCCTTTCCCACTGTGCTTTGTCGCACCACATGCCTCCATCGTGGAGTAAGCCCCGACACCAAGGGATGCTAACCACACGTAAGCCCCTGTTTCCTCTTTGTGATGCTCAATGCGTAAGCCCCTTTCCAGTTCTCACGGACGCACCCTTTGCAACATGATCATCTGGTCCCTGCTGCCTCCTGTTTCTCACACCGAGCATGACTCACGTGGGCTTAGAGCGCGCATCGACCATGGAATCCTCTTTGGGATTCCTCAGAGAAAAATCCTTATCCCAACGAACTACGTGGACTTTGATCCATGCTAACACATGGTATGTAGGAAGCCTCCATGAGGTTCAAGCCCACCACCCAGTCGTTCTGACCTATCAACGTCGGTTCCCCAACCACCATGGACTACCTCAGAGCGTAAACCCCATATCCACTCTGGGCCGCCTCAGAGCATAAGCCCCAAATGCCCTCATCCCGCATGATGTTAAACGGTACTCCTTTTTCCCGCATGACGTTAAACTGTATGCCTTGAACTATGTGGACTTTGATCCGTGCTAACACATGGTACATAGGAAGCCTCTATGCGGTTCAAGCCCATCGCTCAGTTGTTCCGACCTCGTCGCGTCAGTTCACCTGCACCATTATGGGCTGCCTCAGAGCGTAAGCCCTGTATTCCCCCTCTTGGGCCGTCTTAGAGCGTAAGCCCCATGCCTCACACCCACATCTCATCCTGACCTCCCCCTCTAGCCCACGTGCCTTGGGAAGCTCATGCCCTAGCCCGTAGATCTTACTTCATCCAGGCTCCAATCCATGCGTTCATTCTCATGGGCCGCCTCTTCAGGTGTCCCACCATACCACCGAACTATGTGGACATTGATTCCCTGCCATGAGGATACATAGGAAGACTCCATGAGGTTCAATCCCATCACTCCATCATCCATCCTGATCCTTAGCCGGGCCTCCACATCCTGGTGAGATTATGCCACCCCATACCACTCCATGGTAGCGGGGAAGCCACCCACGTGCTAGCCCCAACATCGGTGTTCCCCCTAGGGGTTCCTTCAATCTGATACACTCTCAGTGTTCCGTTCAGTCCGATCTGTCTCCGCAAGATGTTAAAATCGTGGCATACCCCGTGTTAAACATGGGAAGATGAGGAAAACCTCATATGGTACAAAATCCCTACGTTCGATGGCAGATGCCTTGGGATTCCGTACCCTCGAGAAGCCCTGTGATAAGGGACAAAAGACAGACATGCCAATCCCCAACATCAAGACATGCCAACGACACCCCAACATGACCATTCTCCTAACCGAAGGTTGCTGGCCCGACAAGACCCCTTGGAGTGTCTCGACGGAAGCAGCGTAATTAACCGGTGTCCATTCAGATATGGCGCCAGGAACGAGCTTCACAAACCCGTCTTAAATCTATGAGGGAGACCCGGACTAGGTGACGAGCTCTGAGGAGGAATCCATGAAAGGAAGAACCGACATCACATCATCCCGGTTTTGATCAAGGAGCAGACGTCCCTAAACAAGGAACAGAGGTTGCCCGCCTTTGGAAAGCGGGAATGCAGGGCAAAAAGCCGCGCGTCATCCCATGCGTGATGGACGCACATGCATGCCCCGACTTAAAAGCGTCGGAAACAGAAAATGGTGATCCCAACATGAATCTCTTCTTCTCAATACGGAGACGGGTAGCGTTCGGGGTGTCGGAAGAATAGCATGTCACCAGGTCCGGCTACCTATCACCGGAACGTGAAACCTGCCCGGGGTTGAGGCACTCAGGATGTTGATCACTCTATTCTGTGATGTCGTCAGCGTGGATCCCTCTCGCTGACCCCAGAAGACGGAATGAAGCTGGGCTATTGGTTGTCGATTTATTTTCCTGTTATTACTAATGGGTTTATCTCCCTGCTTCCAGGAATCAGATCACTTCATCAGAAGCTCGATCTCCACCTGCCCACCAGCACAGGGGCAGGGGCAGTACCGACGCGGCTACCACGAGCAGTCACGCCTTTTCCACAGTCACTCTGTCTCTGATTGATATGACTGTCGGGCGCTCAGGCCCCCTCTCTCTGTCAGAAATCATCCAGCAAATGGTGATCAACGACCTGGTTCGTAGGTATGAGGAGGAAGGGATCATCCCCACCTGGGGCATGTCCTGTTTGTATTTAGAGGCGGCTGCACCTCACCATCATCGCTTCCCCAAAGGCTGTTCAGGGAGCCGCCGATCCCCACTCCGACATTCAACCGCTTCGAGAGCCTACCCCCGGAGCGCCTTGATACATCCCTCCCCTACGCCAATGAGGTGGGGGATGTCCGGGTCCACCGGATCGGAGACCCATCCCAGGGGTTAATGGCAAGAACCCCTGCCAGGCTGTGTCGACATCGTCGCACGACTCCTCGGGCCGAGGAGCAGGCAATGTTCGTGCCCGCACCACTGGCTCCAACCCATCTGACCTGACGCCAGTGTCAGGCGCAAGTGAAAGAGAATGCTCATCCTGGGGCACCAACACCAGCAACCATTGTGGCCCGAGCCACTGCTGACTCCTGCTACTAGACCCCCGCACACATTGAGTAGGGGCAGTCACATGCCCGACTGGGATCGAGGCCTCGACCGCCCTGCAGGCAGGTTGGGTCGACTCTCCTGGTCAGAGACACATGCAATGGCCACCGCGGACCAATCCGTGGTAGTGCCACCCACGTTGAAGGCTCATTTTGTGCCACTGATCCGGAAAGCCGAAGGCTTATTCTCGACAGCTATGCTCCGGGTATGACTCTTTCCAGCGCCCACTGCACTTGGTATGAGGTCACTCCCCCTACCGCTGGCCGGGAGTATGGAGTCGTTGCATATCCGGTCGCTCACTCACGTGGAGGTCCTCCCCATGTCCCTTTAGACATCTATCCCGGAGCATCTCGCACCCTGGCCTTCAGTCCCCTCTGCCCCGTCACTATTGCGGCCAGGGGACTCCTTGACAGAAATCATCCTTACCCTGAGGAGACACCCAGGGGCAGGAAGGCGGGGCATCATTGCTATAAGAGGAATGTCAGGGGAGTCCAGACAGAAATTAGGCCAGTCCATTTCTCAGACTCTGAGGCGGAGTACGACTCGACGATGGAACCTTCCCCCCAACCCGTTGAGTCAAGGGCAGGGATGGGGAGGCCACACGTCAGTCTTTTACTCCCCAAATGAGAGATCCATATGATTCCGTCATCCCTCCGAAGGTATATCCAGGAGGACGAGGACTTGGCATACCCCCATGGGTCAAACCCGCAGTTCCCATTGGCCTCCCCGGAAGCACCTTCCAACTCAGTCAGGGAGGGTGGAGAACTTTTCTGGGGACCGACGGATGAGTTGAAACGTGACACACCATCAGAGAGCACCGACGCTATGAAAAGAGGCCCATTTTCTGGCCCATCCTATCGCGACGTGGTAGCCAGGGTACTGAAACCCTTGGAGGACGACTCAGGGATCAGCGGCCAATCAGCCTGTTCTCCGTATTCCCCACCAGCCTGCCCACCGTCCCGGCGGCCTGCCTCAGCGCCGTTGCCAGCTCCCCGGCCATTCTCAGTTGATGAGCAGGGACAACAATGTCCGAACCCCGAACCCGAGTCATGGAGCTTCTGGACCGTCCTCGCTGTGGGCCACTTCCCCGAGAAGTTTTGGCCAGTCGCAGGATCAGATTTTGGTATGCCAAAGTCACTCACCTTGGGAGAGTTTGAATGTTTCCGCCAGACTCTTCGGGTGACTCACTACTGCCTTCACCATCAGCTGGAACCTCATCCCGGGAGTCAAGCACATCTTGAGAATATCAGTGAGTAGTGCCTTCGGGTCGACCTATCTTCGCTCCCCACAGTTCGGCACCCCGAGTCACTTGGAGACCACAAGGCCCTTTAGCAACAATGCATCTAGAGTTTTCAAGTACTCCGCAGGGTTATTGAGCAAGCCACCCCCCTCACGCACATCCACGGATGGGGGTAGTACACTTCCCCTCATTTCTGTGCGATCCGCCGACAGCCCGATTCACTGGGCGGCCCTGAGGGAATGTCACCAGAGGCAGTGCTGGTCAACAGGGATGACCTTCAAGATGAGCGAAACGTTGTGGAGCTCCTCGAAAGGGACTCTCCCCTGAGGACCAGACGCTACTGGACCCATCTGGGAGGATTACTCGCCAATAGAGGAGCCTCCTAGGTCTCCCTGCACCCACTGAGGCACCAACACTGAGCCGAAACATCAGAAAAGGTAAAGAGTACGTCGGGTCTGTCAAGCTTACCGACCCATCTTCCTGGGTATAGAAGGTAGAGGAAGATCCCGAGAAGTCCACGCTCTGCCAACAACTCGCGGAGCAAAAGAGGCTGGTTGATGAGATCTTGGCCGAACGCATTGCAGAGCGGCGGCCTGACTATGGTAACCCTAGGCCAGGACAGCAGGGGCAGGAGCACCTACCCCTTGACGAGATTCCCCCGGGCAACTTAGACCATATTGCGTTCACCGACAGGGGAGAAGCTGGAGCCCATGGTAAGAGGGCACGATATGTTTCTCCGAACCCTCCTGAGCGACGTAATCACATGGGGGATCCTGCCCGGTTTCCCCGCGCTTCCCCGAGAGTGGCTCCGCCAGTCGCCCCGCGAGCTGCTAAGCTTGACTACTGGATTGAAGAGCCTGGAAATGTGCTTGTAGTTAGAGATCCCCATCAAGACATGAATCTGCGTTCGGACGATCTAAGGGAAGTACTCATCGCCTGCATAGAGGCCCTGGAAACTCGGCAGGTGGCAATCCCACCGGACGACAAGCCATACCCAGCGTGGGTGGATGATATGCCGGCCACGCCGGGATTTGGGAACCCCACTTTCGCCCCCTTTAATGGGACCGGAGATCCTCCACAACACCTGGCCCACTTCAACTCAAGGTGCGGACCTATGTTAGGGACTCCGGCATAGTAGGAGGCCACCAAGCTCCGTTGCTTCATTTAGACACTGGAAGGACCCGCATTCTTCTTGTACAACCAGCTCCCTGTTGGATCTGTGGCTAGTTGGGAGGACCTTCGCCGGCAATTCCTCTACCAGTTCAGTTCCACAACTTGGAAGACGAACATCACAGACATCTTCAGGTGCAAACAAACGCCCGATGAGCGAGTCGCGGACTTCGTCGCCCAGTGGAAGGGGCTCACGTACTCCCTTGACACGCCACTAACTTAGGAGAAATTACTGAAAATGTGTTTAGGGAATGTCAAGGCAGAGATGGTTCATTCTCTGATCACTCAGAATTACCCGAGAGGGTTCCGAGATTTCTCAGACAAGGCTCAGCGCCTCGAAGAAGCCCTGAAACAGGCCAATCAGGCACGCCCGCTGCCTCCTGTAACCCCTGCAAGGAGAGCCACCAGAGCTGAGCCTGCTACTGTGGCCCAGATAGAGGCCCCCAGATAGCTAGAGTTTCTACCAGTAAGGATAGCTCAGCAGCCTCATAGGGGTCCACTCCCATGGGCACAACCTCCGGCCCAGCAACGACCACCTCAAAATCGGCAGGCACCTCCGCGTAACGCACCGCCACCACCAAGGCGAGATAATCAGGCTCCGCCTCCTCGGCATGCTCCTCTGGCCCCTGGTCATGGTCAGCCTACAATATCCCCCTTTCAAGAGAGATGGAATCAGACTTACTCGTTTGACGAGGCCCAGGTCCCCGATTATTTCAATATCACCTTGGAGCAGAGGATCGTGCGGCTGCCTGAGTGCTGGATGCCAGAAGAGGCACGTCACACTGATAACCCTATCTACTGCCCTTATCACCGGACCCTGGGGAACACCATACAGTGATTCTATGTGTTCAAGGACTAGCTCCAAGACCAGATTGACAACAACATAGTCAGGTTGGGCCCAGCCCCGACACAAGTGGGAGGTGTCTTCGTAAGATCAGATGGCAGGAGTGGCAACGAGGAAGAGTGGGAATAGGTTTCCGACCATGGGTCTAGGAAGTATAATGAATGGATGGCCCGTAGGATGGTCGGCCATGCCCATGGCATCATCCGTGCCCGCCTAAGTCATCTAGAGCCCTCAGAATCTGCGAGCGCCACTTTGGCATCTTCGTCCCAGCCTACATCTTCCCAGAAGAGCAAGTGGCAACGCAAGAAGAAAGAACATGCCCTACCAATGCCGTCATCATCCCGCACGCTTAGAGATTTTATGCCCCCAGAGATGGGGATCCCTCCGAGACTCCGTCTGGTGTTGGATGACTCCTCAAGCAAAAGCCCGGGGTATGCTTGGGTTAACACCATAGAGTTGGTAAATCTCTTTTGGAATCCCGACGATGAGGAATGCCAGGTGGACCTCTCTAATGTCCCCAGCCGTCGCCAATGTCGGTGGAGCCGTGGCTACGTGAATCGCCGGGGCACGACAGTCATCACCTCCCGTAAGGCCGTGCACACTACTGAGACCAGGCACCAGGCCTGATATAGAGATCAGCACACGCGACCCCCTCACACGGTGTCGACAGGTTCACCTCCACCACCGTTTGTGTTGCTGCATCAGGCGGGACCACCTCGGTTGTGCCGCAACTAGCCCTGCCATGCCACCGTCCGACTACAGCCTTTCGGTCCAAACAAGGAAGCCACCTCCCTGGATTTGACTAGTGAACAACGAGATGTGCCTAGTACCAGTCAGTCACCGGACCCGCCGGAAGGGCCCGTCTTGCCTCCAATTGCAGAGCGGCCTCCTGTAAGCAGAAGCTCATGTTTGGCTTGAAAGTATGATGTTCTGATGAAACTAGTCAGCATTCCGGAAAGGCTTTCTATCCTTGAGGCCCTTCTCCTATCGTCTGAAATGCGTGAGGCGCTCACCGAGGCTCTAAGGAGCCCCCTCCAGTTTGAGATGGTGGTGGCGGCCGCAGAAGGCTTCCACACCGAGGCGATTGAGGACACCGAATGTTAGGCGGTTATCTCGTTTTCCAGTGAAGATGAAGACCTTCCCATACAGAGGCACATTCTCCCACTGTATATCACTGTCCAGTTCAATGGCGTGGAAGTCCTCCAATGTCTTGTCGACATGGGTTCCAGGATTAACCTAATCCCAACTCGGATGTTGCGGAAGCTGGGCCTGTCTGAGGTTGTTCTAAATCCCTCTGAACTCTGGATCCAGGGGTATGACAGGACCGAGAAAACTCCACTCGGCAAGATTCGTTTAAAGACCCAGTTCGGCGGCCTAATTTCCAATACCGAATTCCTGGTTGCCTCTCAGGACACCACCTACAACGCGTTGATGGGCAGGACATGGCTCCACTTTCACGCAGCGGTCCCCTCATCGTATCACCAGTGCCTCAAATACTTCCTTAAGTGTCGAGTGGGCATGCTCCATGGAGATGCATCTCCTTTTGCCTCTTGTGATTCCCGTTATCTAGACCCTGACTATTAAAATAGCAAGGACAAGAAAAACCTGGCAGGTGAGGTTGAGCCCGCCACTGTCACAAGTGATCCCTGGGCAGGTTTGGACGACACATATGTCTTCCCAATCCATCAGTTGGAGGCCACGACCCCTGACATGGGGCAGTTCTTTGTTGTTTCGGGTACTAGAGGAAGGCAAATTTCTGGGTCCAAGCGACGGTGAGAAATCACCTCATACTCTTACACCAACCAGGCTTAGGTGATCCTCGTGCCTCCTACCCCTGTACGATATCGGGACGTTAGGGTCATGGCAACGGCAGTACGTCATACGTGTCTGTTTCGCCGAGCCGGAATCGACCTTCTCAAGACAACGCACCACTACTACTTTGATGTCATAAAGCGTGGCCCCTTGGGATGAAGGCCAGATGGGATTGGATCAACCGCCTTTGTCGCCATGGTCTCCACAGTGCACGAGTCTCCTGACGTGACGATCTCTCCTGTCCAAGCCGGCACCAGCATCCCATCAGGGTCTGGCAGCCCCAAAACGGCTCCCCCGTGGATGAAACCTCCACAAGCAGAGAGGAGGACAAGGGAGATGTTCCTCTTTCCTTTGAGGAGGGAATCCCCACCACGGTCAAGGAGTTATTGTAGGTGAACCTCGGTAGTAGGGTAGACACGAGACCCACATTGGTCAGCGCCGCTATGCCCCCCGAGGAATGGCAACAGTACGTAGACTTCCTCAGACAGCACCGTGATGTGTTCTCCTGGAGTTATGACGAGATGACAAGACTAGATCCCCAGGTATTCGTCCACCGCCTTGGCCTTCCAGCAAACCATCGCAGGTTCAAGCACCCTCCCAGAAAGATGCACCCCTCTCATAGTGCCATGGTTGAGGCCGAATTTGATAAGATCATCAAGGCCAACATTGTCAAGGATTTCTAGTACCCTAGGTGTCTACCCAACATTGTGGCAGTCTGGATGAAGAATGGGCAGATCAGGGTCTGTATCGACTTCCGTGATCTAAATCGCCACTGTCCGAAGGATGATTTTCCCCTTCCCATGATAGAGTTGTTGATCGATCCCACGACCGGGTTCCAAGCCCTCTCCTTGATGGATGGGTACTCCGGGTACAACCAGATACAGATGGCCCCTGAGGATGAAGAGTTCACTCCCTTTAGGGCCCCCATGGTACTTTCTGCTACCAGGTTATTCCCTTCAGCCTGAAGAATGCGGGTGCCACCTATCAACGGGTCATGCATTGCATATTCAAGCCGATCAATGGGACACTGGTGGAGTACTACATGGATGACATGGTGGTTAAATCTCTCTAGCTCTAGGGCCATCTCAAATACCTTGAGAAAGTGTTCGACTTTCTCTGTTCTCGCCACTTGAAGATGAACCCGTTGAAGTGTGCCTTCGGGGTCACCTCCAGAAAGTTTCTTGGCTTCATTGTTAGGTATCGAGGCATTGAGATCGACCCAGAGAAGATCAAGGCCATCAGTCAGATTCCTCCCCCAAATAATATTTGGGAGCTTCGAGGCCTCCAAGCCACTTAGCCTATATACGCCGATTCATTGCGAATTTGGCCGGCAAGTGTAAGCCCTTTTCTTGGATCATGAAGAAAGGCACCGCCTATGAATGGGATGAAGAGTGTCAGATCACTTTTGAGGAAATCAAGCAGTATCTGCTCCAACCTCCGGTCTTGATGCCACCCATTTTCGGAAAGCCACTGGTCCTTTACGTGACCGCCCTGGAGCGATCCCTCGACGCACTTCCCACCTAGAAGAACAACGAGGGAATAGAGAATAACATCTACTACCTCAACCACATGCTCCTCGACGCGGAAATTAGATATTATCCCATCAAGAAGAGATGCATGGTGCTAGTATTTTCCATGCAGAAATTGCGGCACTACATGCAGCACCATGAGGTATAGCTGGTCTCCCAAGTAGACCCGTTGAAATACATCCTGAACCGACCTATGTTGACCTGCCGATTGGCACGCTTGGCGGTGATCCTCCAGCTGTTCGACATCAGGTTAGTACCTCAGAAGGCTGTCAAAGGACTGGAGTTGGCATACTTCTTAGCTGCCCACCCAACCTCCGTGGACCATCCACTGGATCTAGGCTTTCTTGATGAGGCAATCCTCTCAGTCGATCACGCCATCCCATGCTGGCAGATGAACTTTGAAGGTGCCTCCCAGAGCCCAACCGGTAGAAGGATCAACGATCCTTGGCTCAACAGAGTGGGCCTGGGTATCGTCTTCATCACCCTGGAGCAATCCCTTCTGCCGTATTCATTCCTGTTGTCAAAAGGCTGCACCAACAATGAAGCAGAGTATCATGCCCTCATCATTGGACTCGAGTTGGCTCTCGAGATTGATGTACCTCATCTGTATGTAAAAGGGGACTCTGATCTGGTCATCAGGCAGGTCAATGGTGACTATGTTTTTAGAAATCCAGAACTCGTGCCATTGATGGAGTGAACCCTCCGTCTAATGGCTGAGTTCCCCTCCCGTCCAGAGGTCGTTCATATTCCCTAGTCGCAGAACAGTCGAGCAGATGCTTTGGCCAGTCTGGCTGCATCACTTGCGGAGCCCGAACAGGAAGACCTAATTATCCACGTGGCGCACCGGATAGTCATCGCTCCTGTTATTTCGGAGGGAGATCGTGGCCCGCGAGTGAACCATCTCACCACTGGTGCCCCTACGTTAGGATCCCCGAAGGCTGTAGGTGTGGTAATCGAGACAGTTTCTGACTGGAGGATGCCCTTGGATGAATATCTCCATCACGACAATCTTCCGCCGGACCGAGCCGAGCGAGAGCGAATATGATGCTGCGCGCCGCAGTTCACCCTTCAAAGAGGACCCAACCTTGTGAAGCTCCTTTACATGCACAGATTTGATGGTGTTCTCCTCTGTTACCTTCAAGTATTCGAGATCTCATAGGTCATGCATGAAGTGCACGCTGGTTCCTGTGGCGCCCACCAGGCTGGGTCGAAGTTGTCCCACCAGATTCAGAGGCTGGGATACTTCTGACCCTCTATGATCTACAACTGCATCGAGTATTCCAAGAGGTTTCATGCATTCCAAGTTCATGCTAACTTTGTGAATCAGCCACTGGTGCCTATCCATACTACCAAGTATTCTTGGCCCTTTGCAGTCTGGGGGATGGATGTCGTAGGGCCTTACCCGCCGGCGATAGCCCGCCAGTACCGGTTCATCTTGACCCCTACGGATTTCTTCTCGAAGTGGGCAGAGGCAATCCTTCTCATGGAAGTCAAGTCATGTTCTATCGTTGACTTCGTGAGCTCCAATTTCATCTATCGGTTTGGATTATCTCACGCTCTCCTCACGGATAACAGAACCAACATCCGAGCAGCCGATCTGATGAAATTGTACGCCAAGTACAACATTCTCTCTAACCACACCTCCCGCTATCATGCGCAGGTGAATGGACAGATCGAGGCATTTAACAAAAACCTCTCTAACATTCTGCAAAAGATGGTTGGTCAGAACAAGAGAAGATGGCAGGAAAAGCTTCCCAACGCCCTCTGGGCTTATAGGACGACGACTCGTAACTCCACCCAGGTGACTCTGTATTCCATGGTATACGGAGCTGAGGCCGTCCTTCCCATCACGATCCAGTTTCCCTCATTGCGCACGGCGGTCTACGACCAGCAAGTGCCGGATAGAGTTGCCGAAATCCATCTAACCGAATTGGAAGCGCTGGACGAAAGTAGGCTTCACGCTTTACATTACTTGGAATGGCATCAAAGCAGGATGGATCGAGCTTTCAATAAGAAGGTTCACCTCTGCTCCTTCCGGCAAGGTGACCTGGCGCTGGCTCGTAGAGCGACAATGATTCCTGGCAGGAAACCACCCAAGTTGGAGCCCAAATGAGAGGGGCCTTTAATTGTCCATAAGGTCTATCCCAATGGCACGTATTCCCTAGTGACTATGGATGGTGAGCGCGTAACTCCTCTCACCAACGCCAGGTTCCTCAAGTAGTACTTTGCCCAAGCATCCTTGGTCCTGCATGACCTTAAACTGTACGGTCTCGCACGACTCTAAACTGCACCTTGTTCCGAGTTCTAAGACCTAAAACTAAGATCCTTATGTAGTCCAGTATGACCTTAAAATACATTTTTCCCTACATCTGGGCTCCTTGGTCCTGCATGAACTTAAACTGTTCGGTCTTGCATGACCCTAAACTGCACCTTGGTTCGAGTTCTAAGACCTAAAACTAAGATCCTTACACGGTCCAGCATGACCTTAAACTACATTTTCCCTACATCTGGGCTCCTTGGTCCTTCATGACCTTAAACTGTATGGTCATGCACGACCCTAAACTGCACCTTGGTCTGAGTTCTAAAACCTAAAACTAAGATCCTTACACGGTCCAGCATGACCTTAAACTACATTTTGCCCTACATCTGGGATCCTTGGTCTGCATGACCTTAAACTGTACGGTCCCGCACGACCCTAAATTGCACCTTGGTATGAGTTCTAAGACCTAAAACTAAGATCCTTATTTCATCCTACATGACATTAAAATGTGCTTCTAGAATTACGTGTGTCTTTATTCCCATCTTTATGGGATACGTAGGACCGCCTGAACACTTAGATTTCAGGTCCAGCCCCGTCTCTTAAAAGATCCCACGATCTCCGGGTTTCCTCGGCCTTTTGGCCTGCCCTTCCCTTGGGAATCCTCCATCTTTTGGCCTCTCTCATACTGAGCCCTTCGATCCTTTCCAGTGGTCTACTAATGTGTTCAGAGTACTCTGGTCTAGGACCTGGAATGTCAGATTCGACTTAGGCAAGTTTTCGTCCGCTTGTCAAGCTTCGTGTTTCCCTTCATTCAGGCCCCGCCATCTTTCACACCTAGAGGGACCCCCAAGAACAGCCTCGATACAACGCCTAAGGGCCCTCCTACCGTCACGGGCCAATTCCCCTGAGGGTTTTGGGCAAAAAATTGATACAAATCCCATGTTGCGAATGCGGTCAGCGGTTGATGCTCATTTGTTTGCCCCTACCTCTAGGCTAACGCGATAGGATGCTATGTTGCAAACATGGTCAGCAGTAATCCCCAGTCGTCACGCTGGCTTACTCAGGCCCTGAATGTGTGTTGCATGATTCACATTATGTTCCACCCCACCGTGTCAAGGTGTAATATTGACACTACTTGTACTAACCCTCAGTACACCCCCCACACGTCAGACAGACCAAGCTGCATAACGGTGTCTCTCGGGGCTCCCGCGATCTGAGCGCTAGAGTATGTTCTTGGGTTTCTTCTTTACAGGTTGCGTGCAGCTTGACCCTCATCCCCATGTGGAACAAGGAGTCACCCAGACTTTGTGTTTTGGGCCCAACGTAGCTGGGATCTAGCATCTCCTGCCCCCTGATTCTTGAACCCTCGTAGGCCCCTTTGGCCCGAGGCTCCTCTCTCAGAATCGCACGTGGTGATGGTATGTGATTACGCCCCCACCCGCATTAGGTATGCTTCATCGCATCGTGCGTGTTCCCCCAGGTCCAAGCCATGCGACCTTAAACTGTCCTTCCAGGTCCAAGCCATACAACCTTAAATGGTACTGCCAGGTCCAAGCCATACGACCTTAATCTGTACTGCCAGGTCGAAGCCATACGACCCTAAACTGTGCTGCCAGGTCCAAGCCATACGTCCTTAAACTGTGCATCCAGGTCCAAACCATACAACCTTAAACTATTCTGCCAGGTCCAAGCCATACGACCTTAAACTCTGTTGCCAGGTCCAAGCCATACGACCTGAAACTATGTTGCCAGGTCCAAGCCATACGACCTCAAACTGTGCTGCCATGTCCAAGACATATGACCTTAAACTGTGTTTCCAGGTCCATGCCATATGATCTTAAACTATTCTGCGAGGTCCAAGCCATACGACCTTAAATTTTTCCGCTAGGTCCAAGCCATACGACCTTAAACTGTGATGATATCGTCCCATTAAGACGCTACCTCTCAAGAACTACGTAGGGCTTGATTCTCATCCTTGTGAGATACGTAGGAGCGCTTGGGAACTTCCCCACAGGCCCAGCCTAACTTTTTGTGTTCGATCTCTCGGCCTAAACGCGTCCCTAGGAGCACATAGTAAGCAGGTATTTTTCCCATTCAGGTTGGGTTTTGAAAACTCTTTACTATGTGTCTCCCATTCCCCTTATCATTTGGTCTGAGTTCTAAGACCTAAAACTAAGATCCTTTCCTTGGCTTTCCACGACTTGGTCTCTCTCATGGGATTGTATGGTGTGGTGCGAGATTATGTCCTCATTCACGTCAGGTTACTCACCATGACGTGCCTATCCCCAGATGAGATGTGTCCCCTATCCCACACGACGTTAAACTATATTTCATCCAACAAGACGTTAACCTATGATTCTATAAATACATGTGGCTTTATTCTCATCCTTGTGAAATATGTAGGAATGCCTGGACATTTCGTCTTGGGTCCAGCCCTAGGGATTACCAAATCTCGTCCCTCCTTATTGTCGGCCCCTCGTCCTGACTGCTTGGGAAGTGGTGTAATCATGACATCTTCCGCGAATATGTTGAGATGCCCCATAGTAATAATGGGAAGCGACAGTTCTCTCGCCAGAGAGGTCCTGCCTGAAAATTGGGACGATCCGTGATCAGGTTGGTACATCCGCCTAATGCGCCTCCGCCACAGTGGCACAATTTCGGTAGTGTTGGACTCTGTTCGAACAAACCACCACTCCAATTTCCACGCGTTGTGTGCCCCTTTATTCAGATCCTCATTCTCTTTCATGTTAGATGGGACCCCCTAACAGTATGGATGATACACCTATGGTCCGCCTACTGTCCTGGGACAACGTTCCGGAGGACTAGTAATGTTTGACGGGACCCCCTAACAGTGTGGATGATAGACTTTGGTCCGCCTGCTGCCACAATATGGATGATAGAACTTTGGTCTGACTATTGTAGCAATATGGATGATAGAACCGTAGTCCGCCTGCTGTCCTGGGACAACGTTCCGAAAACTGACTGGCGATATTTGAGTTAGGCCCCGTGTTTCGAACATGGTCAGCGGCCAGCCCTCATTTATTTTCCCCATTCTAGGACAACATGATATGGATGCTACGTTTCCATCATGGTTAACAGTTATCCTCTATTTTCGCACCCCAGAGTGTTCCGAATTCGGGTAGGGTGATTTTCCTTTACTTTACATCTCCCTATGTTCGGACGGATTTCAATGCCTCTGGAATTGCCCTGCTCATGTGTCAGAGCACATTGAGAACGTGATATATCAATCGGTCTGAGGACTTCTCCTCAAAAATCCAGGCCCAATTTCGGGTGCCTGAAGCGTGGTCAAAGCCCCACAGTTGGACGAAATGATAGCACGAGTATCCTTTGCTTCTCACATTGGGTGCGACCCACAAGAGCTTAGCGGTGATTTTTTATTCATTTTGGAGTTATGGTTGAGCATATTAAACCAAAGGTACAAATAAATGGATTTGTCTATGTATTGGATTGAGATGATGAGCGGTACAAGCAAGAAGTTCATGAGATGAACAAAAGAAAGCCCTTAAGGATCAGTTTGCTGAATCGATCTTTCCAGCACTGCTACCCTTTGGCTGGTAGCCTCCAGGACTGCTTCTCACTCTTTGAAGACTCTCTCCTCATCAGCCACCACAGAGTGCAGGTCGCCAATCCTAGATTTTTCCTACACCCACTCGGTTCGAAGTACGATCATCTAGTGACTCGCCTCCATCAGTTGTTCCTGCGTATCAGCCAGCTGGGCTGTCAGTTGTTCCACAAGCTCAGAGCATGTTGCAATGAAGGCCTCTTTATCTGACACCTTCCCTTCGAGGTGCTGGACCTCTTTCTCCGCCCTCATCAATGCTCGGGTGCTCTCCGATCTTTCCCGACAATGGGCAACGTCGGTACGCCAGCTACTCTCGCGTATCTTCTCGGCCATGTAATCACGGACCATCAGATGAAGGCGCTGAGCATCAACCCTTCCAGCGCACATGAAGCACAGCCAGGTCTGGAGTGATCCCATCCGCCTCAGCCAATCCGACTGGGGCTATCTGAGAAAGCGCTGGATACACATCCACCCTTTGCGCCATGTCATACGACTCTCCTCGGCTGCCTCTGAGTCTGAGTTATCTATCTCCTCAGGGTCAGCGGGTCGGTACGTAGGGAAGTCAGCCAGCAGATTAGCAGCAGAATCTTCCTCAGGGATGTCTTGGTGAGGAATTGGTTCCTCGATGTCCGGGCGAACATCCTCTCTCTCCCCAACAACAACAGTGCCTCCGTTAGCTTCTGGCCTCACCTCAAGAACAGCGCCGCTGATGTTCGTTGCCCCCTGCTCACCAATTGCTGGGGCCGACTCAGTGTAGGGAGCATGTTCTGAATGAGGTGGTATGTCCGCCACTGGTCCGCTCACAGATGGCCCGGGCTCCACATCCTGACGAGCCTCCAATGTCGAGATCACTGTGCAAGTCGTACGCTGATTAATTGGGATCTTTTGATACCAAGCACCAGTAGTGAGGCGTGAGACTTACAGGAATCCAAAGTGTCATCCTCCAGTGTTTCGGCCGCTGCAAGAGCTGCCATAACGGGAGACCCCTCTGTGCTTTTCAATTCAATAATGCGCGTCAGATCCCCATCCTGCCCCACCGGTTCCTCTCCTCCCTCCTCTAGTGGGGATGCCCGACCAATACTCAGACGCTCCTGAGTGAGGTAGAGAGATGGTTTGGAAATTGTAAAGGAAAATGGATGAAGAAGGAAAATTAATGAAGATAGAGACAAACCTCAAGTATCTCGGTTATGTCGAGATCAAAGCTGAAAATCTCGCCTCTCTCTCGGAGAATCCCTTGGTAGGTCGCCCCGTGTGACTCCTCACCTTCAGGTTCTCCTTGTTCTTCATCTTCTCCATTGCCTTCGTCTTCTCCGGTCTTCTCCTCCCCCTCTGGCTCCTCGTCACTGTCGCCTTCTCCCGGTGGTATCGATTCCGAATCATGCTCTTGGTCGAGCATCACTTTCACTAGGAAAGGTGGCTCCGCACGCCGACCCCTTTGGAACACATATGTGTCCATGGCCATCAGATAAGCATGCCGCTGATGGAAGTTTACCCTGTAAGTAACTCGAACAAGCCCGACCTCTGGCAGCTGGATCCGGTTTTGCATTATCTTCTACCAGATGGCTTCAACGCTCAGAGATTGCCGTAGGGTCATCCAGGCCAACCATTGTGCCGGGAGAATTGCATCTTGGGAAGGTTCGAGCAGGTATCTTATCTGCTTCCCGGGAAGCTCCCTGGCCGCCTCATGTGACCACCCTATGGGCAACGAGGTTGTGGCGGCGCTGTGTGATGATCCCACTGCTGAAGTCCCGGCCTGCGCGGGCCTCACTGCCTGACGCACCCCTGGTTCCCCCCTTCCAGCAGCACCTTGCCTTCTCCCCCACCACCCAGTTTCCGCACGAGTAACCTCGAGTTACCGGAATTGCTTGCGTAAAAGCCCCTTAGGGTACGCGATGGTCCAGTTCTCGGCATACTCGGTTGCTAGGCCAGCGTCAACCCCGGTGGGAGGAAGAGTAATGACATCACTGGAGCCAAAATTGGTAAACATCAACCACATTTGGTGTTGAATGCAGGGATTATTCTCCTGCCAGACAGCCATGAATACCTTCTTCGGCATTCGTTGGAGGCACCCGAATTGCCTGGCGAATCGGGATGGCACATAAGGCTCACATATGACCTTCTCTTCGATCCGAGCCACGAACACCCCACCATGAATGCTCTGGATATACTCCTGCTGGTCCAGAGAGCCTCACCCATTGTACACCATCTGGTCGATCAGGGTGGGGAACGGGCTGAAGTGGAATTTAGTGTGGTTACCAATGCGGATTCTCACTGCCTCCTTATTGAGCATCATCGACGCCACCCCAGCGATGTTCAGTAGGGACGTTCGCAGGCCATTTCCTGGAGGACGGATGGCGTTTGGGAAAGTGTACCTGCCGAGATGAGCCGCCACCCAGCCGTGGAAGATCTGGAAGGGGCCACATACTCTCCGAGGTGACCCCCCTCGTGAGATGCGTCCCAGGATGGCATACAGCTTGGCTATAATAGGCACCCCCCAAGTTGAACCGTTTGCTGGTGGCCATGGTGCCCGCCATCACCAGTGTTGCTAGACGGACGACCATCCTCCCGTCCCGTACTGGCAGGAACCACCCACTCAAAAAGGAGGCGAGGAACCCGGCGTACCAGACTTTCGAGTCCTGGGTCTCAATGATGTGGTAGCCCCATGATTGGTATTTCCCCACCTCCAGGGTCCTCCAGTATGACCCATCACTACTCCTATGAGCCGCGGTTGGGCACCTTTTACCCCGTCCCGACATCTTGATGGACAGATCCTTCTCAAGGAACTGGATGATCCAGCCCTTGTAGTCAATGTCCTCCAGGAAGTCCTTGACCCCCAACCTCTCTTTGGCCAGCTCCAATAGGTGCCACATTAGCATGGGCATCCATGACCTATCTTCCCAGGTGTTCTTTGGAGGAACGAACTCGTCGTATTGGTATCCCTCTAGTGGGATACCTCCGATGCAGTGAACTTCCCAGAGACTGATGCCAACTTCCCCATGGTGAAGGTGGAATGTGTTGGTATCATGAGACCACCAGGTGAATAGCTCCGGCCCGAGCTCAGGTTGACGGTGGAAGTGGAACTGCGACGTCCATACAGCCTCGAACAGGCCAATATGCCGTAGTTCATCCCCAAACTGGGCGCAAGTATGGGAAAACCAGAATGCCCAGGCCCACTCGCTGGTGAAGTTGCCGCCGGACCGTATGTCCCAATCCTTTAGCCAACCCTTCGTGTCATCCGTGACGCTCTGACGGAACGTGCTCGCATAGAGGGCCGAAGAATTATCTATGGCATGCTCGTCCCCGGTAATGGTATTGGTCCTCGGGTTCACGACATATACGTCCATATGTCTAGTTTCCTTGGCAGGATGACTGTTGTTGGTGATCTTGTAGTGAGGAAGCTCGTCCTCCCGGGTCACCCATGATCGCGGTGTGTCCACCTCGAAGCCTGACAGGGGCACCTCCTCCAGGATGCCAAAGTTCCAGAGCGGGAGGTTGTCAAATAGGGGATACATCTTCTGGGCTGGAGTCAGCATATTGAAAAATGTCAGGTTGTTGGAAATGATCACCTTGGCGCCATAGACCCCCTCGTTCGCTGCCATTTAGTTCCTACGAGCGGCGACTTCACCTTCATCAACTCGGTTTGTGGCCATCTCGTATATCTCGGGAGTTGCACGAAATGAAGATGTAGTGCGCGAAATTGGAGAGTGATGCGCGAAATCTGAAGTGGCGGTGCAAAATCCAGGAGGTGGGAGCACAATCGGCACGCTAGGCGTGGAATATCCCGCGTAGGCGCACAAGGACGACCAAAATTTGAAAGGAATTATACGCTGCCAGAGCATTTTTACGCACAGTCGCGAGAGAAATTTCACGCATGAGAGTGGTAAGCCTATCACGTAGAAAAGCTTGAGTACGGATTCGGGGCCCAATGCCCCTTTTTATAGGCGAGGCCAGGGTTCTGCACCATGAGAAAAGATAATTCCGCGTGGATCCGTTGTTTTGCGCGCCGCGTTGGTTGTTTGCGCCCAAAGTTCCCCGGAGTGGCCCTGCTTCGGTGTTTTGGCATTTCCCCCAGAATCCGACCGTTGTGACCTCTCACTGATCCAATTCCGAGGGGGGGCTTTTGTAGACACCAAAAATGTCCATAACTCCCAGATGAAGTTTCGAAATTACAAAGCGAAGTTATATTCATAATTAGAGGCCCGGTCCGGAGGCCCGGGAAGTGGTACGTGAAATAAAGGAGGACTTGCACGAAATAAAGCCATGGGTGCGAAGCATCCCCGGGATGCGCATAATCGAGCCGGTGAGGCACGTGATTTTGTGCGCCCCGGTTCCTCGCGGTGAAGTTTTGCGCGCTGACGGTTCCCGACGTGGAAGATTTCGCGCACTGCCGGGATTCCGCGCTGGGCAATGCCTATAAATAGAAGGCGTCCCAAAACTGTTTGGGGTTGTGGAATTCGGAAGGGCTCCCGTACGCGCAATTTAGACTACCCCGCACACAAGATGACTTCCAGGTAATTCCTATTTTCGCGCAACCTTGCCCCAGGGTTCGCCATTGCACGCAACTCCACTGGCTTAAGTGAATTTTCCCACTCCTCCGGGTTCTTCCCTTGCACAAAATTCTTGCCCCGTGCGCGCAATCACCTATTGTGCGAAAAATCTAAATAATTTGCACGCAATCACCCATCCATGCAATCCTCTGGTCCTATTGCGCGCCATCCTGGTGTTTTGCGCTCAAACCTTCTCTTTGCGCGCAACTCCCAAGATCCTTTACCTTGACGCCCCTTGGCTGCCTCTCCGTGCCTGCACCTGATGTCTTCCCTGCCGGGCATGCGCGCCATGATTTGTTTTCCCATACAGCCTTCCAGGCTCGTACAAAGTAAACTCAAGGTCCCTTCGGCGGTGTTTCCTATTGTGTTTCTTTGCCTTATGCTTCTCCGCATAGGCACGCTAACGACTATTGCTCCTTCGCATAGCCACGCTAATGTGGACCCTCGATGGTTCACCCTACGGCCCCCTTCACTACGGACTTGTCAATGCCTTCCCTTTCATAAGGGGTAGAGGGCATTGGGCATGTAAGCCCTAGGGGTGTGGAGTTAACCAACCTCGTCCAATCTGCCGGACGTTAAACTGCTAAGCACCTCGTCCTTAACACAGACGTTAAACTGTGGTCCGACCCCGTGCCTCGCACTTAGGGTCCCCCCTACTCAGACATTCTTTACACCCACTCGTCTCCACGGGAATAGATTCTTCCTCAAATGGAATGAGATCCTCCTTGTCAGAGTGGAGTTTGTCCACATGGGAAGGGATGCCTCAGAGCGTAATCCCATAGCCTCTCTTGCGGATGGTTTCACCCATGAACCTCCATACTTCCCCCCTACCAAGGCTAGTGGAGTCTCTTTCCCACTGCGCTTTGTCACACCACAGGCCTCCATACTGGAGTAATCCCCTGCACCAAGGGCCGCTAACCACGCGTAAGCCCCTGTTTCCTCTTTGGGCCGCTCAACGCGTAAGCCTTTTTACGCTTCTCACGGACGCACCCTTTGCGACGTGATCTTCTGGTCCCTGCTGCCTCTTGTTTCTCACACCGAGCATCACTCACGTGGGCTTAGAGCACACATCAACCATGGCATCCTCATTGGGCTGCCTCAAAGCATATGTCCCATCCCAGCGAACTTCGTGGACTTTGATCCATGCTAACGCATGGTACGTAGGAAGCCTCCACGCGGTTCAAGACCACCACCCAGTCGTTCCGAAATCTCCACTTCGGTTCCCCGACCACTATGGGCCGCCTCAGAGCGTATGCCCCACATCCACTCTGGGCCTCCTCAGAGCGTAATCCACAAATTCCCTCATCTCGTATGATGTTAAACTGTATGCCTTTGTCCCGCTTGATGTTAAACTGTATGCCCTGAACTACATTGACTTTGATCCGTGATAACACATGGTACATAGGAAGCCTCTACAAGGTTCAAGCCCATCGCTCTATTGTTCCGACCCCTTCGCGTCGGTTCACCAGCACCATTATGGGCCGCCTCAGAGCGTAAGCCCCGTATTCCCCCTCTTGGTCCATCTTAGAGCGTAAACCCCATGCCTCACACCCACGTCTCATCATGACCTCCCCCTCGAGCCCACGTGCCTTGGGAAGCTCATACTCTATCCCAAAGATTTTATTTCCTCCAAGCTCCAATCCATGCATTCATTCTCATAGGCTGCCTCTTCAGGTGTCCCACCGTACCACCAAACTACGCGGACTTTGATTCCCTGCCATGGGGATTCGTAGGAAGCCTCCACGAGGTTCAAGCCCATCACTCCATCATCTATCCTGATCCTTACCCGGGACACCACATCCCGGTGAGATTATGCCACCCCATCCCACTACATGGTAGCTGGGAAGTCACCCACGTGCTGGCCCCAATATTGGTGTTCCCCCTAGGGGGTCCTTCAATCTGATCCACTCTCAGTGTTCTGATCAGTCGGATCCGTCTCCGCAAGACATTAAACTCACGGCATACCCCGTGTTAAACATGGGAAGCTGAGGAAAACCTCAGATGGTACACAATCCCCGCGTTCGATGTAGGATGCCTCGGGCTTCCGCGCCCTCGGAAATCCCGGTGATAAGGGACAGAAGACAGACATGCCAATCCCTAGCGTCAAGACATGCCAATGACACCCCAACGTGACCATTCTCCTCACCGAAGGTTGCTGCCTCGACAAGACCCCTTGGAGCATCTCGACGGAAGCAGCGTAATTAACTGGCATCCATGAAGATATGGCACCGGGAACGAGCTTCACGAACCTGTCTTAAATCTACGAGGGAGACCCGGTCTAGGTGACGAGCTCCGAGGAGGAATCCACGGAAGGAAGAACCGACATCCAATCATCCCAGTTTCGATCAAGGAGCAGATGTCCCTGAACAAGGAATGGATTCCGCCTGCCTTTGGAAAGCGGGAATGTGGGGCAACAAGCCGCACGTCATCCCATGCGTGACGGATGAACGCGCTCACCCCGACGTAAAAGCATCGGAAATAGTGTTACTAAAAATTAAAAGATATTATTTTAATTTAATCCATTTTAATACAAAATAAAACTTTGTAAATGATGAAACAAAAAAATACTTTTAAGAAAGATAAATATTTTTCACTCTTCACAAGAAATTCAATCTTTTCAGAAAAATCCCAAAAATCTCTCTAAGATAATTTTAACATGATGATTTCTGAAATTATATAATTTTTATCAAATAATTATTATAAAATTTTCGTAAATTAAATATAATATTCTCTCGCAAAAATAAATAATGAATTTTTTTAAGTAAACATGTTTCTTGAAGAATAAAATTATTTTTCTAAAAATCCATTTATTATTTCCTAATAATTAATAAATAATTTTTTATTGATAAGTTCCTTTATATATATTTAAAATTTTGGTCAATCTTATTAATACCTTAAAATTCAACAACTAATTTATAATCATCACATTAAACAAATAATATTTTATGGTTCATTTAAGATTTTTGATGTGTATATTATACATTATCGAACATATTCTTTCTTTAAAAATATCATAATATTAAATAATCCCCCTTTTAATAAATGTAAACCTCTTAATTGTAACTTTTTCTTGGTAATAAAGTGTTTTAAATTTGAAAATAGCTTCTTTGGAAACACCCATAATAAAATTGGTCAATAAAACATCATTATAAAAAGATGGATTGATAAATACTATGGTCATATGGAATGACACAAAAATAGGATTCCAAATAGGAGAGAATTAGTCAAAAGTGAAAAAATAGAAATGGAGAAAAATATTATCTTCCAAATAAAGTGGGATGGTGACATACAAGATTTATCACAATAAAGTGAATGATCATGATAAAGTTAACGACTAAAAACTATAAATCAATTCGGCATGGAAAAGACCATAAATTCATCATAAATGAATGTAAGAGGATACGTTTTTGGCTAAAAGATCATTTTTCAAGATTTTAAGAGTTCATTTATTATAAATACTAAAAACAAGAAGAAATATAATAACATGCAAATTATAATTTCATCCTTTAATTAGTTACCACAACAATATCATCCTTTTCTCCAAACAATGAGTATTTAAGATGGATTTTCATACCTAAATCACTAAAATAAATTGCATCACCCCTAAATGAATATAGAACTATTCATATAGTATTTATATATTAACCAAAATCAATTTTTTATCATAAAGTAAGATAATATTCAAAATGTATAAGTATTAATATGATGAAATAATACATTTAAGTCCAAAATTTCCACAATAACAACAAAGGTTACACTAAGATCATTTCATAAAAAACACTACATCCCAAATAAACTCAATAATATAAAAATTAATGAATGTTTTAACCTAAAATTTGGTCTTTTACCTTTCATATTAAATACCCAAAAATTTAATTTCTTTCCTCCCAAATAATATCTTATGTTAAATCACATGTTAAAAATAAATATTCCTTATAACTCAACCCAATGAAGCATCTACCAAAATATCCTTAATCACCCTAATAAATCTCTATATAATCTTATAATTTAGTGAACCTCAACAAAATATCATAAATCAAATTTAGATACTAACCAAATAGGCAATCCTTATCTTGGCCATAAATATCATAGAAAATAATACCTTGTTAGTGAATCACTTTTTAACCCTCAAGATTATATATATCCCACTATCCAATATATCACAATTAAATTAATATCAAATTATATACTAACACCAAGGTTTATTTAAAACTCAATAGTGTATTATTTTTAAAACCCATTAATATTTTCAAATGACCTCCAAATCCCATCATTTTACACCTCAAAAGGGATATCTATGCCTTTGAAATTATTATCAACCTTAAACCTATAAACAAATGATGGAATCCATAAATCATAATTTAACCCCACATGAAAACTTATGTGATTCAAAAAATTAACACAATCGTTATTTCTCAAATAAAATAACTTACCACTTCCATAAATCAAAAAAATGAAATATAATTCATCAAATATGAACTAAATAACTTTTCGATCAAATCACGTCTAAATTTCATTCTTACCAATACAATCCCAGTTACATAAATAATTTCAATCACGTTTTTATCCAAACTAAACTTTATCACCTTACCAATAAAATACCTTTCCTGGTTATTAGTACCTTTCAACATATGTTTTCAAATCCTTAAATAAAAAATATTATGGGTGAATCCTTATAAAATTAATGATTCTTATATCAATAATATCATTGATATAAAACTTTTACAAAAAATTCATGAATAAAAAAACAAAAAAAAAACAAAAATAATTTCATTTAAATTACTACCATAACACAGGCCCTTCCATAGTCTTGGAGTTAACCCTTTCATTATGAAATTAGCTCAGATATTGACTATATTCCCCACACATAATAAATTAGACTATAAATAGCACCTTAAGATGAAATTCCTTTCCCTCGATCAAATTTTTCAATTTTTCCCAACAATTATTTAATCAATTTCCATTTATTCCATAAATAATATAACTTATCATTATACTAAGACATTTACTTGAGTTATTCTTCCCACATACTTGACATATTAAAATCTGAATATTCTTCCCTCTATAGTTTTCATAAAACTCAATTTTTCTTTGATTAGGTGTGTCAAAAAACTCATCAATGTTGATATTGTTACTAATATAATGATATAGTTATTTAGTCATAATAAAAAGGTTTTATTGCTTTCTGAAATTTAATTTGGTTTCTCATGAGGTAGATCATTCCATTTATCATCACATTCATCCTTAACAAGAATCCTCATATTTTGATGCATTGATAAAAACCAAAAAGTATAGCATGAGAAATAATAGTCAGTGTGATGAATCATAAAATCACGAAAAATCATTCATAGGTTGTATAAATATTGAAACATTATATTCAACCTATGAAACCTTAGGTTTAACTAAGGAGATATTTGGTTATCATCTATTAAAATTATTTATAATTGTTCATAAAAAAAATGAGTTAACCCAATCATATCCCCAAGAATTGTAAATCTATGTGCATAGTAATGGTACACTCACTGTGCACAAAAATAGTTGTTGAGATATACTTCAACCAATTATTTACAAGATTATTACACATAGAATCATCTATTTAAAAACTACATTCACTTTTAGTTTCTATACAGAGATACATTTCTAAGAAAACCACATAATCTCTATCTTACAATAAATTTAGGAATTTAGCCTATACTTAGTATTATACCTAGGTTTTTTTCCAAAGTTATCTAAACCTAATCTTTAAATATTTACTAAACTATACTATAATACCATATTTATATAACCATGGTATTCATGAATATATATTACATCTTACAAGATGAATATTGAATACATTACATTACGATCCACACCAAGACCATAATTATTTAGTATATTTAGTGACTAGATACAAAAAAATAGATTCAATATTAACCATATGTCATAATGTTCTTCTCACATTGTAATGTTCTTGAAAACCTGTACTTAAAAAATTTATTATAACATGGGGAAATAAAACATAATAAAGTGTGATCTTAGATGGTCAGTAAGAAAAAATAGGAGATATCAATCGATGATCATATAAAATCATACGATAATAATTAGGGTTTGTGATCATGACCATTAATTAAAATTTTTATTCCTAATCTATTATATATAATGAATGTTAATGATGGCATAAAACATTATCATTTCATAATTCACAAATCATAAGAGTGAGAAATCAACATAAATCAATCATAAACCATAAGTTATTATCATAATCATGAAAAAATTCCATAAGATTATGGTACCATCATAGGTATAGAAAAAATTTCATATGAGAATTTTAACTACCTAGATCATCAAATCATAGTGTATCATGCATCACCAAAGTTTTCATATATCATTATGGATCATGAATCATCGGCTATTTCTCCTAGTGGATCAGACATTGTTATATGTTTCCTATAGGGTATCAAGAACATCGACTTGTTACCCATTATTATATCAAGATATTTTATACTTTAACCAATATATTGGAGGGATATATAATCCTAGAAAGACTTTTAACATAATTAAAATAATATATATGTGTTTCACAAGATCATAAAACATTTATCATATCATAACTCGTAGAAAGGAAACAAGTTTCATACACATTTAAAAATTTCATCATAACATAACCTGTGGAAAATAAATTATTTTCATAAAAAGATCAAATTAATAATAATAAAACACCCAAATAATGAATAAGGATGGTATAATTAGATATCATCCTGAGTAAATCATAGGTAACATCAAAGGATTTCATCTTAGTTTAATATACTTTAAAAATATCACGTGGAATCTTTCATGATGAAAATTCCCTTATCACATTGAAATCAGTTCTTTAAAGTATAAAAGATTCCAAAATATTATGAATGTATTTTCATTTAAAATAAACATTGATAATACTAATTGAATCTTTAAATATTTTTTTTATGATAGTGGAAATATTTTTCATGCTATGTATATTAAAATAAATATTCGATTCACGTTTTTAGTAAAAATAAAAAATTATTTACTTAAAAAATGATTAGAGGATTTATTTTAAATTATTTTATAAAAATAATTTCATAGAAAAAAATTAATATTAACAATATTTGGATAATGTTAAAAAAATTCATGAAACAATTTTTAGAAAACATGTATATGAAAGAAAACAATTTTAGACAAAGAGGGAAATAAATTGGGTTTTCTTGAAAAAAGTTATTTTAGTATCTTCAGTTATTAAAGAGAGGAAAATCAAATGAAAATATATAATCTCTAGAAATAAAAATAGTATAAAAAGTTCATATTATTCTTGGGATATAGGTTAGAAAAATTCATCATCATAAACTCGATTATAGACAATCCTGAAAATCAATGAGATTGTAACACAAATCCATTACTGCTTTAGTAATATCCATATAAAAACTCATGAAAGGGATAAACATAGATGGATTTTTAAATCCAAATATTTTTCCTGAATAGATCATAAAATTAATTAATGGGAATTATATTCACCACATGAAGTAAACAAGTGTTTAATATGACATAATTCTCAAAGAAATAAAAGTGAGATGAGAAACCCTTTCCTAAAAATCCACTTGTTTCGAAATCACTCAAAAATTATATATAATAAATTTATATTTATTATAATTTTATATCATAATAATTTACATGAATATAATATCATATATTATCCACTTATAACATTTTAAAACCAATTTATTAAGAATTATTTATTTAAATCGTCATTTCCAGGTGCTAACAGTTTCGTTTTTCATGAAATGTTCGCATCTTTAGTTCTGGTACTAATAATTTGATCATGGTAACATCATATAAATACTTCTTAAAATTCTATAAATATTATAAATATTCATTATATATATATATATATATTTATGTTCATCCATAAAATGTCTAGATATAAAATTGAAATACACTATTCATGGAAACTGTAGGTCGTACATATGCATGAACACTGCTTTCATTTTTCAAAAAATGGAATGTAAGAAAGGTAAAAAATAATTAAAATTTAATTGATAATTTTTATATAATATAATATATATTTATTATATTAATTAGATATATCTTTATTATCATCCATGTAAAAATAAATTAAAATTGATTCACACTACTTCCTGGAGGTGGTAGTGCACAAGCATGCTAGTGCTACGTTATCATTTTCTAATAGATGGGAAGAAGTTGGATTGTGGTTTTTAGATCATCATAATGAAAATTCAGTATTATTAATATAATTCTTAATTATTTTATAATGGATACCATGGATTTATATGATGTAAAATAAGAAATAAATAGATTGATGCAGGGTAAGACGATTACCTCTTCTTTGATAGGCCTACTTTAGATTCCATCATAAGGGTCATTGGAATGGTCTTTTAAGAAGAAATTAAACACCAAATAATTAATATAAATGTTTATAATATAATTGGTCCATGTTTTTTTTGTACTATAAGGCCCAAATGGTGTTAGGAATAGAGCAAAATAATTTCCCTTTTATAAGTATGGGGTGGGTCCCTCAGGGAATTAGAACATATATTTAATTTATAAAACATAATTTTCTTGGTAAAGTTGATCAAAATTGATATATAATGAATATAGGAAAATTATTAGTTGAAGTAATATCATAAAATAAAATTTTTACAAGTTTAAGTGATGTTTTAACCCTTATCTCATAGTATAAACACCCCATTAACCCTTTTGAGAATTACTGGGATATCAATGTTTTTTACTCTTTAGGGGTCAAGAAAGTTACTATAAAGGGAAAAGTGACCAATAAATGTACCATGGATTATATTTTAAATAATATATAATTAAATATTCCAAATAAAATATTTTTATGAATTTTAAATCATATGATAAAATATTGTTTATTATAAAATATCAATAATATCATGTTTGGAAATAAAATAAATATTACAAAATAATACATTTTTAAGTCTTTTAAAATGGTTCAAAATGGAATTTTTTAGAGTTTATTGAATATATAGTATTTATATAATTATGAAATCAAATTTTTATAGGTTTATATATCATTTTAAACCTTATATTTTGGTTTAACCCCATGGTTAACCAATTTTAATCATAACTATGGTAATAAATTTCTTACTATTAAAGGGTTTTTAAATTAATTATAAGTTAAAATTGACTCATAAGTCGATAAGGGATGAAATTATAGTCCACTTATCATTCTAAATTATGTATTTCAATAATTTTATGATTTTTAAATAATTTAATAACTTATATTTAAAATATAATATTATTAATGTCATTTTTGAGAACTATTCACATAATTTGACTTTGAAAACTACATGATGTATATTAACCTTGAAGAAATATCTCATAATTTATATTTATCTTCAATATTAGTTGTATTATTTAACAATACCAAAAAAATATTACATTTAGAGTTTTCAAAATCATTTACATTATTTTTTTATTGCTTGTACAAGCATTGGGCCAGTGTTGCCAAAGAATTTAAAGTAATTATTGTGTCACTAAAAATTATAACTAAATTAATATAATAAAAAAATAATTATCATTTCAAAAGAACAATTATAAAAAAACATAAATTGTTTTTATCCCTTCTATAAAATATTATAGATAGTAAAATAAAGAATGTGTCATTTTTGACTTTATCATTTACTTAAATATTAAAAAGGTCAAAATAAAAGTTCAATTAGAAAAAAGGTCATATTTTAAATTTTTTTACGATTATAGAAGAAATATAATATTTAAATAAAATTAATTTTAGTTTTTGAATGAATTTTAAGACTTATAACTATTATTGTATCCCAAAATAACTCATTATACATTTACAATGGTAATAAAACTTTATTTTGGTCACTATTTATATTGAAAAAAATGTCCTATTTATAAAATTTAGAACTCATGATTCCTAATATGAAATAAAATTTTTCAATATTTAGTTTCTATAAGTGGTAAAAATTTAATTTTGGTGAAAACACAAAATGCAACAATATGTTTTTTTTCCAAAAAATGAATTTTTAAATATAAAAACGTTTTTATACCAAGTTAAAAAAATTATTCTAATGAATGATATTTTATTATTATTAATATACTATAGCTAATTTTTATTTTAAAACATTTTAAAACAAAATTGAACTTTGTAAATTCTTGAAACTAAAATATGGTTTTCAATAAAAATCATTATTTTTTAGTATCCACTAGAAAACCAACCATTTCAAACAAAAATCACAAACTTCACTATAAGATAATTTTTACATTCTTATTTCATGAATGATATTTTTTTATAAGATAAAATTTCTAAAAGTTCCAAAATTTAATTATAATATTCTCTCACAAAAATAAATATAATTCATTTTGGAAGAAAACATATTTGGTTGAGAATAAAATGAATTTACTAAAAATCAAGTGCTTATTTCCTAAAAAATAATGAAATTTTTTTATTGACTTTTCCTTTTTATATATATATTATAAAGAAATTAATCCTATTTATACCCTCAAATTCAAAAGATAGGTTATAACTGTCTTATTTAACTAATAATATTTCATGATTCGTTTAAGTTCAGTGTTGCTTATCTTGTAAACTATAGAGAATAATATTTATTTTAAAATATTATTATATTACATTGATAATGTTTACATCAAATAATGGGTGATACAACTAACAAGGTCCTATGTGTTTTTTTTGAAGTCTCATACAATGATATGATTAGTTTCATTTCCACCCACACATAAGGAATTTAAATATAAAAGTCCACAATATATCCTAAAAGGATACCATACCTAGAATGGGTGGACCACATCCCTAACCAATAAAATTTCATTATTCTAATATTTCATTCCAATAATGTAAATAGTGAGCTATAAAAATACCTCACACACTTTCCCTCTCAGTGAGACTCAATATTAGATACCCTAGAGCCACAATAGGTAGTCATGATTCATTTCTTAATTCATAAGTTAGAAGTTATTCCCTTAATTAGCAAAATAAATTTTCTTATAGGGACCATTACCAGTTCATATTATTTCCATTGATAGTTCCTCATCAATATTAGTTATACTTTATATTATATTATTTTTAGTGATCTCTTCCAATGAATATAACAACAGAATGAACATGTCACTAATTTAATTTACCAATGGAATGACCTGAAGTAATTCCATGATATAAAAATAACAAAAGAGTTGTTATTAAGTACATTCATGGTGAATTTAAGGGTTTAGTTGGTCCTAATAGTGCTATCCATGAGGTATATTGGCATATTTTTATATTTCTCTAAGATGAAATAAAATTTATAGGAGGCCATCCAGTGGAAAATGAAGAAGTATCATCCACCACCTAAACATACCATGAAAAATACTATATAAGAATAAATAACTACTATTACATAGGTTTAAACCCCTTAACCACTCTAGGTCTAGGTGGCCCCATACAACATGCGTCATCAATTACATGCTCATGTAAAAAATTATTCTTAGGGCTCCTATCAAGGGAAGACAACTAAAACCATCAAAGTTACAATGAATAAGGTTTTGTGATTTTGGAATAAGAAATTTCATAGATTATTTATATATTTTATAGATAATAACTTTTTCAAGATTCCAAAAATTATAATGTCACACAATACTGAGTTAAATAACCACCCAAAATTTCTTCCCAACTCTAGGTTCCTTAGAGACACCATCCAGGGTTTCTTCCTCTAAAATTATTGGCTCTAAAAGTGTTATATCATATAATAGAGGAATTTTATGATCCTTAGGTACATGTCACATGAATTTTATACACATTTTATAATGATGAAGGTACTATGGATTGGAAGTAGGTTTTGAGTTAACATGCAAACAAGTTTGATTATTGGATAGACTAAAATAAGCTACTCATGACCATGGGTTAATTTAAGCATGCGCAAATTTGTGTTCACCCTCCTCGACCAATCAATAATCTTTCATCCCACCACTATATTTCTATTCCTCAAGATCATTAAAGTGTTAGTGTGAGTATCAAAAATATAATAAGGATATCATACTGGTTCCAAGGATGGTCCACACTCTCACATATTTGATTCACCTTTCATTTCGAGAAAATTCCAAGGGAATTCAGGTGCTAGAAAAATTATATATTTGAAAAAATCAGTTTGACTCTATTAAATTAATTATATTTATAAACTATTATGCTAATCCCAATGATGAAGGATATCCACCAACTCTAGTCTAATTCTCTCACTAATAATTCCAATCATAGGGAACATGTTCCTAAAGAATACACAATGCATGAGATTCTATGAATGAAAATGATTTATATACAGTTGATAAAATATATAAAGCATTTATCTAGGCTCTACAAGAGGACTCATTCATATGTATGACCTATAGAAATACAATTATTCTTATTTTATTGGTATATGACTTGGTAAAGTTACAACAATCTAGTCATCTTTAAAGTTTGGTTGGTTTCAAACAAGAAACACTTCCCAAGTTAGTTGGGACTTCTAAACCTGTATTCTGGGAATTAATAATTGGAAATATAAGTATAAACATGTAATGAAATTATGAAATTCTCAATAAACTCACTAATATCCTTAATTATCATTCAATCCTTAATGAACTTCACTTTGAAAAGGAACTTCACAAGAAGATCATCAAGGACCTATATATCACTTATAAATCTATGAACAAAGTTTCTACAAATGATTAATATCATTTAGAATAAGTTTAGAATACATAATTTTAAACCACAACCGCTTTATATTGGGAGGACGTGGGAATATTCATACAAGTCCATATACACCACCTATATATTTTATGAAAGCTCAGTGGAGTCGATGAAAACTGATTCATGGTGGATAATTACTATAGTAATACTCATATCATGACCTATACTGTCCACCATGAGTAATATATAGAGGCTGATCTAGCCCCATGAAACCTAAAAATTCAGGAATAAGGCAAGTGTGAGAAATATTTTATTGGAATTATCACATTGATGACCCAGTTCAGTGATTTTATATCAAATATTGAGTTCAAGGAAGTCTCACATGACCTATTTTTCAATTCTATAATGGGGAGTTCCTATCAACGCATTTATGAATTCATCTATTTTTCATATCATTAGTTAATATAATACCCCCACAATAGACAAATAGAAGTGATCCATGGTTAAATTTACCCTTTTAATTTATTTTAAACCCATTACATTATTGTTGGGTATTACAAAAGGATAGAAAAGAATCCCCATTTCATAAAAGGATATCACTTCATTGACCCCAATGATCTAAAAACCACCTTAGTGAATCCATAGGATGAGTTGATGAGTATTTTTCTATTTTAAATTTGTTTTCATTATGTGACGACTCTGAATCTATGAAGACACATAACAATGGTAGAGATAAAAGAGTAATCCCATATCACATACATTATTTACGAGAGATAGTAAAGGTCATAGATAAAGGTATTCCCTCCTAGAATGTGTTAAATGATTCTTTTATTCCTATAAACTAGGGTATTTTAATTTATATTAGAGTGTTTGATTGACTAATTGGTGGTCAATTGAGATTCTATTCTTGGAAATATTAAGTATAACACATAAGTAAAATATATCAAGGGATAGTGATATAAAAATTCACCATTGTGGTTTCTATAGAACAAGAAGGATAGACATATACTTTTAAGGATTATTCTATAACACAATTATTATTTCATGTCACAACCACATATTCTCAAGGAGTTAAATTTCCTCTCTAAAATTCAAATCTTTGATAAGTTAGTATTGGATGAAGATGATTGTAACATTTATGAGAGTGTTTCCTCCACTGTATATAAAAAGATTCAGGTGAACCATAGTACCAAAGAAGACCTATGACCAACATTGATTAGTTAAATGATGTATCCTAAGAAAACAATAGTGGTATCTTACATTGTTGATGCAACATAATAATTTGTTTTTGTAGGATTAGATGGATATTCCATGTCTTGATCCTTATGTAATCATTCACTATTTGAGTCTTACTATTTAACATCAAATATATATAGAGGAATCATTGTGGAAGCACCCCTCATATGGTTCCATGTTCGAGGAAAATGTTAACAAGTTGATCAAATTTATATTCATCAGGGGGTACAATACCCTAAGTGTTCGACCAAAATTTTTCTAAATGGGAAAATAGAAATGGAATATTAGGTATATATCAACTTTTGATATCATAAATGCCACTATGTGAATGTTGAATTCCCTATTCCAATCACAATTCTATTGATCAATGTGACTGCTGAATTCCAGGACCCCTTATTCTTGGATGGATATACTGAATACTATCAAATTCAGTTATATCATAAATATAAAGTGGCCTCTACATTCAAGGAACCTATGGGAAAATATTTTTATTGGGTGATGTACTTTTTATTTAATAACATTATAGAAACACATCATTATAATATGCATAACATATTTAAGACCCATCAAGAAAAGAAAATGGAGTGTTATGAGGATGATTTGGTTGTAAAATCCTTTCAATCCCATGATAATTTTGGTGATATTTAGAATTAATTTTCTTTGTTATGCACCCATAATATGATGAAAAACCATAGGAATTGTACTTTTGGGGTCACTTATAAAAAATTACTTATATTAATTATTTGATACAGAGGAATCTATATTGACTAATACAAAATAAAATGCATCATTGAAATCCTCCTTTATGAAAATTGTGAGAGATGAGACGTTTTCAAGGGATTCTAGCATACATATGATATTTTAGTATATATTCAGTAGGTAATTTAATTTCCTTCTCGAATTTAATGAAAAATAGATTTTCCTAACCTGGGGATAAGGAATACAAAATCAAATTCGATGATATCAAGAAATTTATTCTGAATCGTGTAATTTTAATGATCTTTTTCCATGACAAACTATCAATATTATATGTGAAGACCCTGAAAAGATCTATGAATTAAATCTTTGTTCAAAATAATATCTTGGTTAAACAGAAAAAGTTTCACTACCTCATCCATATGATGATAGATGCTGAGGTTAGATTCTTCCCTCTCGAGATGAATTGTCTTGACTTGGCCTTTAAATCCTAGAAGCAACTTCATTATCTATAGATTACTTTGGTTTATATGAACTCACACATCAACCCATTAATGTATATATTTATCCACAAGATGGTGATTATATTATTTTAATTATGGGAAGAAATCTTCTAGACATTCATCATGAGATTCAATCCTTGATATATTATCAACGGAAACCATTGTCATATTTCATAGTCTCACACTGAACACTAGATGAGTTTCCCCTAGTTTTCAAGTTTCTCAATAATGAAATGCTCTCCATATCATAATTATTACTATGTTTGGAAATTTAATTTAATTACTCATCTTGAATATCAACTGGGAAGAGGATGGACACAACCGAATTCAATATGTCTAGTCTGAGAGTTTCCGTTATGTCTCCCTCAAAGGCCCTAATGCTGTATTTTTTCTCTTTTCTGAGCGATATTCTAATAATGATGTTCAATACCAATCCATAAATATTGTCTTAGAATTACCCTTATAGAAACAGGTTCCATGGTTTCATATGAATAGATATTCTAAGCTAGTCCTCAATTAGGTAAATGGTTACTGAAATATTAAAAAGGAAGATATCATCCATTTATCGAGTGCACCCATGAGGTAATATAAAAAAGTTTCCTTTAAATTACCTGTGTCTTATGTCCCATGGTCTCAAAATTATTAGGTGTATACATTAAAAAATTTATTGGTTTCCCTTACTAACATATACTAGGATGACATGGTCATATATGTGGAACATAAAATAGTAATATCCCCCACAATTCTTAATGGTGTTGAATGATAAGTGATCCCAATCATTACTATTTATTCATAGGCTATTCCCAAAAATTTCCATGTGGGGGAATAATAACATGATTAGATAAATCCCTTAGTTAAATACCTCAAAAATGGGATTCTATAATCGAGTTTGGATGAGAAAAAATAGATCCATAGACATTTAGTGAATTTTATTTCTCTAATATCCCCAACTCAAAATGAAGTCCTCTACAAGTAGATATTTAATGGAATCATTATCCATTAATTAAATGGAAAGAAAATTAATTAGTTCATATATGAATTTCATGTCTGAGATTGTGGGGCCCAATAGATATGGTTGAATATCTCACACAATAACCAAAGATTAATCTTATTTTCACCCCATGATTTATGAAATTGGAGATTTCATCATGATTTGTCATTCATTCTATGTATATTAAAAATTTGTAAATCAAACACAAGATTTTTTTAAAATATCATGTTCTCTTTGACCTTTGTTGTTTGGAGACTTGATGTTATGATTCCCAACCCTATAGTAAAAAATGAAACTATTCAAGATTATTATTTCTATTGTCAATTTATTTTTTAAATGAGATGACGTTATCCCTATGATGTAGGTTCATACAATTTTTTTGTTTGAGCCTATGAATTACCACATAATTAATTTCTTTTTCATCCCTAAAACCATTTTCATTGAAAATAGAACAAATTTTTGAGCCTTTGATATAAAGAAGGTGTATGTCATGTATCATATCTAATCCAACCATACATCCCATTATTGTGCACTAGTGAATGGATAGATAAAGGTATTTAATATTGTTTCCTATAACATTATGCATAATATGGGGGATCAGAGTAAGAAAAACTATCCTAATAAGCTCACTAATATGGTGGGGGGCATATCAAACCTTTACTAAAAATTCTATTTAGGAGGAAACTTATACCTTGGTGTAAAAAAAAATAAATTCTTTCCAATATAGCTTCATATATCGTCACTCTTGATAGTTATATATGATAAATTTATGTGGGATTAGAAGCCAAAAGGTCATCTAGTTGAGTTGTAATACCTTGATTAAAATAGGTTGCATGCATTTCACAATCTAGAGCTTTATCAGAATCAAGTGGCATAATCATTCAATAAGAATTATTAACATTTATAATTAAAAGAAGGTGACTACGTATTGAAAATTTTAATTCCAAATATATTGAAAATAAAGTTACTAATGTAAGATCCAAAATGGGATGCCCCCATCTATATCCACATGGTCTACTCAATAGATCATATACCTTAATCACCATTGATATTAAGCATATAAAACCGCAACCAATTAATGGTTTCTCATAAAATACTATGTATATATGTTCTATCTTAAAATTATTTCCTCATAATGTTAAACTACATGGAAAAATTTCTTCTACATGATGTTAAACAACACAGTATCCATCCTTTCCATATGATGTTAAACTAAAAGGAAGTCATCCTCATCGTAGGATATTAAAATATATATAATATTACATTTCACATGAACTTATATTATCTGATTAATTATACATTTACAAATGAACTTAATCTATATGGATGATGTTTTTTTGTATGAATCTTAAATTATGGACCTGTGTCAGAGTCCTCATATGAAAGTATTCCCATTTCTCTAGTGTCGGTTGCCTACTATACCACCCCATAAAAAACTATATGTTTCACGATGAATTTTTATAGGATATGTAATGGTTCATAGATATTATATTATAGAATTATACAAAATTTACCATCCAATTCAATCCTAGTGTTTTGGAAACCTCTTCAACTCAAGACGGGCCCCAATCACTTCCTAGTACTTGGATGACGCCCCCATTCAGACTTCTCTTATTCATTATCTATATCTATGAAGAGGCTTCACGTCTATGAATAAATAATAGATTGATTTCTATTTCATAGTATATTTAGTGACATAATTATCCCATATCTTGGTTCTAACAAAAATTTTCATATCTCAAAGTTCTCTCATAGTATATGACATTTCCAATTCACATTGGGTATTCTCACATTTATCCTATGTTGGGATAACACCTCCCCTCCCAAAATACATGTTTCATGATTCATATTCCATAGGATATGCAGTGATTCCAATATCTCCTATCTCAGGACCTTCCATAAATCAATTATTTCCCCATCACATATTGAGGTTTAACTCTCCTCAGCGAGGTTACCTTTTCCCACTTGGAATCAAATAATAATTATCCTACAAGAGGATTATATGAGTTCTATGACTTTAAACTAGTATCCAATCATTTAGTTAAACATGTATGAACTTAAAATTTATCCCCATTATGTCCGAGACATCAATCCTTAAACTGTAAAATCTCAATGATTGTATCAATACTATCCTTTAGTCATGTTCAAACCCTATTCTTCTTTCTCTCATAAGTTTGTAATTTTCATCCAACTAGAAATTACACTATCCAAAATGCACTCCGTCTATATTGATACAACTTATAAAAATGATTAATGGAAGATGGATTAGATCTAGAGTGATAGAACTCTACTTGAATATCTTTATTTCCTACAGAAAAATAAATTATTTCCTTTGAGTTTGAAACATTATTTCAATAATTAATTTATAAATAGACTCCCCTAGGGTTACGACGATGACACATATATCATAGTATTGGGATACCAATACCCATATAGGACACACATCCTAAATGAATAAAATCAAAAAAATTGAAGAATATATAGTTTTAATATTCTAAATATGTATCCTAAACTTTTATTAACTCTATGTTTGAAAATATGGTAGAGGAATCCTCCATTATACCATGTTATTGGTGATCATTCTCTACCTACATGTCACCTAATCCCAATTAAAACACTTTAAGTCATAATTTAAATTTATCCTATATCCCTTTGTTTAATTAGAGTATTAATACCCTAGGTGTTTTCCCCAAGGAATCAATACACAATGGTAGTGAAAATTGATCTTTCAAAATCACACCCAACATAGTTCCCCCATCTTCACAAGATTTCATGGAGTTGTTGATGTAACATTTCTACCCTAAACAATCCATCCCTATTGTGTGATATCATGTATTATGAACAATATTATATTTCTTAATATTTCTCAACCTAATCATGACTAACTTGGGATTAGTGGCTATAATTGATTTTTTCGTTAGTATGAATGATATAACTTGACATTTGAAGTGAGTATTTAAAAAAATCATAATTTTATTACAGGAAAATTTGAAAGAGGATCAACCATAGGTGAATGGATCTCTTTTAGTACTAAATTGATTATAGAATAGGTTGATACATTGTCCAATAATGCTCAGTTATCCTTAAATGGGATGATTCGATAAAATTTTATAGCCTTGTTAGCTCTTCCATATCTATATCCAAATATGGAAAACCTGAAATTCTTGAACATGGAGTCCCTCCTATAGATCCATTCACTATACCACCAAGGATACCACCTTTACAAGTCCAACATCAATGGATGTACACTGATTCAATAGGTGGGTGACTGAATCTTCCATCCCAAAATATAGGAATAATGACTATTACTTATCTTAATTATGTTGATAAATCTCATAGAGAATCACTCACATAGGATCCATAACTAGAGACTTGGAGTTCGACTCTATAGAGTGATATTTTTATTCCTCCATTATTAATTTCCCAAATAAATAGTCATAAATCCATGCATTTTGGGAATAATAGTGGACCTCTATGGTTCCTTGGATCACCAACCAATGGTCTAGATTTTCTATATGACTTCTGACATGATCCTACCTAGTTACGATGATGAGGTCCTAGATATTTGTATAAAATATTCAATGGATAACTCAGTTTTCCTAATTAATTTGTAAAACTAATTTAGATTCATCTTATGGGGTTATTTCATATTTAGAATGATTCTTGATTAGCAGATATGTTCACTCAACTATTGTATCCACATGTGTTTCTTCTATAGTAGAAAGTAGGCTCCGCCTGGTGGACATGATAGGAGCATATGATTAAATAACCTGAAATTAAAAAGCAATTACTATGATACTTTAGTATTGATTCTAGGTTATTTAACTTCATCATATGCTTAAAGATCCTCTTAGATATGTTTTGTGTAATACTCTATGATAAATATATGAATTTATCCTAATCTGGGTCCTTCTCCCTCAAATCAACCCCTAATGATGAAAAAATCTTTGTGGATAGTGACCCCTTAAGGTATTTACCCTCCACCAATGTATCTAAGTCTCTTTACTCATTTGTATAAGTCTATTAAATATATCACTACACCCCCTAGCTTTTTCAGTTATGATAGTTTCCCCATGGCTCATTAGAACCAATGGATCTTACCTCTATTTGGGCTTTAGAACTACCAAAATAAATATCACATTTGTTGAGGAAATAAAAGTAAGGAATATTGATAATTATAATGTGAAATATTAAATAATATAAAATAATCCAAGAGATCATATTCCCCCTCTATTTGAAAGAAAGATACCCTAGGTTTCATTCATGTTTCAATTTCAACACTAACCAATAATTTGTTGTTATATGTACCAGTGGTAGAATCCACTATTGAGGACCCCTTGACTAGGGTGGGTAACCTTTAGGCCACCCTGAGAGGATCCTTGATCTAGTGTGTCGTATCTACAAAGAGAGAGTCAAGAGATTTAACATTAAGTGTCACAATAATATTCAAAAGTATATAGGTTTTAGATGTAACATTGAAACCTTACTATTGGAGAATCATCATTACCACCGTACAAAATTTTCATTGTGCATAAATGGAAGTTAGTGATTACTCCAATGTTATAGAAGGTATCACCACCATAACCACTAGTAAATACATGGTGTTAAGAGTTAATCCACCTTCTTATTGGCTAATTAGGGTCTGTATACATCCCCTACTCCTAGAAAGATAAAGGGGACATTCTGGAGCTTCTCCACACAATAATCTTATATAAGTGAGAATACAAAAAATATTGTTTCTTTGAGAAAATCCAAAACAATTGTAGGATTTTGGAATTAATTTATCTCGATAGATCTCTATTGAGAATTTATCAAATTCAATGCCATTAATTCCTAAATTATTTAATCCTCACTATACATTAATTACATATAAGTATTCATTACTAAACTCCCTCTAATTGATATCTCTAAATAGCCCAATATCCTCTGAGACTTTATGTGGTCACACATCGGGAAATTTAATTATTCTATTAGTGAATATTCCCAATTTTTTATTAGAGTACACCAGTTACTAACTCGAATTAATATATGTTATAGATGTAAGAGTTGGTGTCCTAGAACCAACTTGTTTTACCTTGATTACCTGTATAATTAATGTATTTAAATATTAAACATATTATTACATATTGTTCATTTATCTGGATGACTATGATTTAATAATGTCCTAGAGAATTGTTTACATTGATATGGTCATGGATGTTACCCACTATGATGAGAACCTTGAAATTCTATAACAATATTTTTAAATATAGTTCTATGATTGGATGATATACTATGAAGGGACACATAGCATGAAAACCATCATGTGCAAGTACTCATAACCAGATGAGACTTCCTCTCATGAAGTTCTCACTTGGGGATCTCCAAGAAAGGATATTATGATAACAAACCCGCCAATAGGAATTTTGCATATTTTGGTGTCATCAGATATTTCTATCTGCATGCGTGTGTAATGATCCTTATACATTAAGGTTATCATTATTACGTGTCACGACTCACTCATATTGATTTACTAACAAAAAATTTCATGCAGATATTTGGTGGGAAGTATGTAATGTTGGGTGCATCACGAATGACAAAAAATTATAAACTTGTATTAATAAGAAGACAAAAACATGAAAGAACACAAGCTAAAAAGTTCATGGGGGCCCAAAATGATGAAGACTGAGGTAATCCCCTTGGAAAATCATAGAATACTCTATAGAAAGAGAACCAGTGGTAGAAAAAATACAAAGCCTTTCATCTTGATTTCTTTTAGAAGCCAGGAGATCTTCCATCATATTACCCTCATGACATGCATGAAGAATCAACATGTTTGAATGAATGAAATACTTTCAAGAACTAATGAAATAGATAATAATTGAGGAATTATTTTTCCCTTCTATTTATGGAATTTGATATCTTAGCACTTTTATTGAAATAGAACTATCATGCGAAATTCCAAGGCCATGGTGTAATGACGATTTTATTTCTGATAGTCAAAGAATGAAGTATTAAGCATAAATGTTGATGACACTATCATGAAATCTTCATGACGATATATTGAGATAAAGGAATTATATTACACATTGAGCATTCATATGTGGATGTCATTACGACATTGTGTTCTTTATCATGGGTGCTTTTACCCGTTGCTAGATAATACTCTTGGACTTTAGGCAATCCCACATAATACCAACAAGAAACAATCCTCGATGGTCACACACTACGCGTTTTTGGTGGTATTGGTGAAATTCTATTTTAATGTAATTAATTAAATAAATATTATTCTCAAGACCGTGGAATAATTTTATTCAAGTGAAGATGATCACATAAATTAAATAAAATATATTTATTTAATTTATTTAACATTTAATTAATATTTATTTACTAGTTTGTAAATAATTTTTTAAGAAAATAATTTATTTATTTATTTGGGTGTTCAATAAATGGAAGTGGAGTTCAAGAAAAACAAGGTCGGTCTAGTAGTAAAATAATTATTTGAAAGACGGTAAATAATTATTAGTTGGAACAAGTTAAAATAAAAATGACGCTACTATTATCTTGTGACAAAGAATTTTATTCATAATTCCATCTTGTGCAAGTTGGCGCACCATAAATAATGATGCAATATTATTATTATGAGCATGGGTTTTTTCTAATTTCATGAATGTATTTAATTTATGTAATGAAATTAAATATTGTAACTGAAGTTCAATGCATATTAAAAGACAAGTACGTCTATTCTACCATAGAGAACACACCACATTCTTGGTGAGTTGATAATTTTTGCGATAAATGATTTATCTTTCGATTCCTCTTCCCACCCCTCTAAAGAATGAAAGACGTTCTTCAAGGCCAAAGAACAAGAGATCAAGAATTACTGACACAAGACACTCACTTCACTATGATAGTACCCAGAGAATGAGTAGTGTTGATCAGAGGCCATCAGAGAATATGTGGATCACTTCTAGGTGGATTCTAGTTTGGATCCTTGCAAGCACAACGAGATAATATGAAAGGGTCATTCTGAATGATCAACATCATCAACGAAGAAAATACTGAATATCTAGTTATTCTTTCCTTTATGAAATTAATAAAATTAATTACAAACATTATGTGCAAGATCCTATCTAAAGGTTTCAAGCCAATATGTTCTTTATTTAAATCATCGATTCTATTCCGTAGAGATTAGCATTAATTATTGTATTGATTCCAGAATAATCATTGATTATGATTAAAATTAAAGTTGGGTGCCAGCCCAACCTCTCTTCCACTTCTCCTAAAAACATCAATTGGTATCAGAGTAGTTACATCCTAGTTTATAATTATTTAAATATTTATTTTATGATTTACAAATTTTATAATTTAGTTGTTTCAATCCAAGTCAATCATTCTGAAAATCTAAATCTTGAGATCTGTTCCTCCTCTTTTATTTCTTGTTCACCTTAAAAAAATGATATTTTCTTTTAATTTTGATTAAAATAAAAGAGAGGATCTCATCCAAAGGTTCCAAAGATTCCTGGACATACATCACTAGAACACACGACGTATATTCAGCAGTACACGCCATGTAGCAAAGGTTCAATGAACTAGTTCTGATCTGCCAAACCAAGCCATTTCATTGGAGTTTTTATAAGTCTTAATGACTCCATGTGTTGTCTATGAATAGGTGGAACACAGATTACATATTACACACCTTGTGGCCAACTGGACATGGCGTGTAGTCCCTTCGGGTTAGGGTTGGACTGTGTACCCTGTTCACGGCTTTCCAGGATGGAGACTATGTAATGAAGAACTACACAACATGTGGCCCACTAGACATGTTGTGTACTCCGATTATTTCCAAAGTACACTCACATGCTATTTACCTAGGCGTCTACTTCGTATGGATGATGAGAAATATTATATGTCATGCAATTGGAACTACACGTTATATACTCATCCAAATTACACAGATTTATTAAAATTTATTATTATATTATAAAAACCCTTCATACATATACCGTCATGTATGTGTAAGTCTGAGAGACAACGCATGATAGGTGTTTTATATATATGTGTCTAATTTAACATCCGCATAATGTTCATTTCTACTCATTAGGTAATTATGAATAGGAATTTCCGGGTTGCCTCTAAGGTACAAGTTACGTACCTAGATAATTTTAAATGAATATATTTGTTTAAAATTATGATGAATGAGAATCTCAAAAAAAATTAGAGAATGATTTAAGATAAAAGGATTGATTAATTGAAGATAATAATTAATTGATTTGAGCATGATTTATCTTAAACAAGAATGATTAACTAATTAAATTATAGTTCTATTTATGCAAAAATATCATTGAATGTATGTATGATCATGAGTTAGTACAAAGACTTTGTATGTGGATTGTTTCTTTTAATTAATTTATTTAAATTAATTTGGTTTTCCTATGAGCCTTCTCCTCATTAATATGCAGAGTATACATGACCAAGGATTCTTTTATATAAAAACCATTTTTACCCCTCACCAAAATGTGAGATAAAAAAAGGCTTATGTAATAGAAGGAACTCCCAAGATAGTGGAGGTAGTTAAAGCTGGAGTCGAGATGAAACCAATCCCAGGAGATATAGAGGTGGACATGTAAAAATCTGTAAACACAAACCCAAAAGGTTCAAGATGTTTCTCCCCAAGGTCAGGGTTAGTTTATCAACTACTAGATTAAATAACCATTATAAAATCTCATGATCATTCCCTTTATTTTATTTCATTCAGTTTCATTGTTTATCATTATGGATGTGTTTTCAAAATCACATAATTAACGAATTAAACAAGCATGCAAGATGGAACTAAAATAAACCAGACTTATGGGTAAATATTCTCAAGACATGGTTAATCACTTAAGTAAGTTCAACTTAATATTAACAACCATGTGATAATGATAATAAAAAATTCCTGCATAAGAGATAAAAAATCCTCAAATAAAATATTAAGTCACACGAAGCATTTCGTGACATTATTAAGGAAAAAACTCAATAAAACTATCTGTTTGACCAACCCTTGATGGGACACTTACTTTTATACCAGAATCCCTTATGAAATGTTTTGGGTTGAATTAACCATATTACATCAAGAAGAGTATCCCTTTCTAGGCTTGGTAAAATATTAGAGGCAAAAGTTGAGGAAATCCAAAATTAGGATTTTAGGATTGGGGAGTCCACTCAACAGATCAAGGAGATGGAAGCTCACAATTGGCAAAGGTCTACCTACCTTAATACCTTCTAATATCTTGAAAAACCCTTACTGGGGTTATGAGAAAGGGAAATATGGATCATTTCCACTAGAATGTCATGGAAACTGGACATTCTTAGTTCAATAGTGAGGGCCCTTGGGACTTGATAAAATATTGAGAGACTTAAATAAAATTTATTATTTCTCATAAAATGTTATGAAGAAAGTACTAATGATCATCTCTTTTAATTGTAGAATAAAAATGACAATCTCTTCAACCACACTATCCCTATGATCAATTCTATATAAGGACGACCTCCTCATCATAAGTAACTTCGAGGAATGGTTTATACACCATTGGGTCATCCTATGCCATGAACAGAAGTCTTATGTGTAGGAGTCAGCATTAACTGATCTGCCTGCCAAATAGGCGAGTGATGCGGATTTCCTAGTCTATGAGTAACATATTAATTATGTGGTTGACATTAAATGTTTTATGATATCATAAATGTCTAGTGAACTCATGAAGTCTCATGAAAACATATATGCTTATACTATGCTTGAGCACCTCTGTACTATTTACCAGGAGAGAGAAATATAGAAAAGGTTTGATATCTCTAAGGAAATCATTTTGACTAAGCTTGGAGAGGGTTCCCTATATAGGCCTCATGTAGTGAAGCTCATTGGCTACATTGAGTACCTGAAGGTTCTAGGGTTTAAACTCCCCAAAGAACTGGCACTGATCTCATTCTCACATCTCTCCCTTAGAGATTCTCTAACTTTGTTGTCAATTTCAATATAAACAACAATGATAAGTCTATATCTGATCTTATTATCATTTTTTTCAAAGTGGAAAAAGATATGAATAATGAAAATCCTTATATCCTTATGGTGAATAACAGGAAAGGGAAGGAAAAGTGCTTTAAGCCCAAAGCTTGTTCACGACCATCCGAGAAAAGGAAGATCAAAGTTGAGGCAAAGGAACCGGAGGCTGTTTTTTTCTCATGTGGCAAGAAGGGCCACTGGAAGAAGAACAACACCCAACCTAAGAAGTGAGGGGAAGATTTAGGTGCGTTTGTTATTGAATTCAATGTATCTATTTCTAAAAATTGGGTATTAGATACAGCTTGTGGAGCTCACATATTTATCCAAATATAGAAACCAAGTAGATTAAGAAATATTGACCAAGGGGAGGTAGATCTACCAGAACCCAGTGGATCCAGACTTACTACTATAGCTATCGGGGACTACAACCCCACGTTGCACACCAGAATGATCTTGGTGTTAATAGGATGTTATTATGTGCTGTTTGTTATTAAAAACATTATTTCTGTATCTATATTAGATAAATATATATTTGTTTTCATGTTTGGAAATGAATTTTTCCTCTTTTACAAATATAACATTTGTTTTGGTAGGGAACATTAATACAATAGTCTTTACTTGTTGGATTACACAAACCAAGTAATGGCAATCGATAACAATGATACTTCACGTGACTCGTACCACACCCAAATTTGGCATTATCGACTAGGTCAAGTAAATAAGAAACGATTTAAAAATTTACATCAATATGGATATTTAGATTATTTCAAACTAAAACCACTCGGTGTATGTCATGCATGATTACAAGGAAAAATGACCAAAGGCCCATTTAGCGGGAAAGGTAAAAGGGCTAAATAACTTCTTGGATTGGTTCATACTGATGTGTTTGAACAATTTCCAGTTGATGCAAGGGGAGGTTACTCATACTTTATAAATTTTACAGATTATTTTAGTAGATATGGATATATCTACTTAATGAGGTATAAGTCATATTCTTTTGATAAGTTCAAAGAATAGAAGAATGAAGTTGAGAACTAGATTGGTAAGAAGATTAAATTTTTTTTCTTAGGATGAGGTGAAGAATATCTTAATCAAGACTTCATTTATTATTTACAGGAGTTTGGGATCCTATCCCAACTCACTCCTCTATACATGCCCTAGTGGAATGGTGTGGGATAAAGGAGGAACCACACCCTTTTGGACATGGTTAGATCAATGATGGGTCATGAGAGTCTTAAATTATCCTTTTGGGGATATGCATTACAAGCAGTGGCTCATATACTAAACCAAGTACCAACTAAATCGATAAATGGTATTCCATGTGAGTTCTAGAGTGGAAGAAAATCCATGTTATGGAATTTACATGTGTGGTATAGCGAAGAATTTGTTAAGGCCTCTTCTGGTAACAAACCCACACCCCGAGGCACAAAGTATACCTTTATAGGATACCCCATGGAAACAAGGGGATATTACATATAAGAACCCTCAAGAGAAAAGATTATGTTAGAAAGACATTCCATATTCCTTGAGAGGGATAAAATCTCCAAAAGAGATAGTGGGAGAGAGATGGACTTCGAAGAAGTCAAGGATCAAGGTACACATAACTTAGTACAGGAACAGATTCCACAAAGCCCTATGGAAGAAGAATTTGTTCCAGAGACACATGTAATGCGTAGGAGTAAAAGGGAGGTTAGAGAACTAAAATGGTATAGTTTTCTAGCTACCAAGGATGGTGACTCATGATTAGTTGATAATAACGATCCTCTAACCTACAAGGAAGTATTAAGTGGCACAAACATTTCCAAGTGGTAAGAAGCTGTGAATTATGAATTGGATTCCATGTATCAAAACCATGTCTAGATTTTGGTAGATCCTCTAGTTGATCTATATCTTGTTGGTTGCAAATTGGTATTCAAACTGAAAGTGGACATGGAAGGACAATTTAGTACCTATAACGCATGACTGTTTGAGAAAGTGTTTAAACAAATTCAAGGAATTGACTACGATGAAACCTTTTCACCAGTTTCAATGCTGAAATACATCATAATTATGTTATCCATTACCACATACCATGACTATGAGAATTGGAAAATGGATATCAAAATAACATTCCTTAACAAGAAACTTCAGGAAGATATCTAAATTACACAACTTGTAAGATTTATGACTCCAATGTTTTTTAATATGTTATGAAAGTTACAAAATTCCATTTATAGATAAAAGAAAGAATCCAAGTCATGGAACATTCATTTTGATGACTCCATAAAGAAATTTTGTTTTATTAAGAAGGAATGTGATCATTATGTCTACAAACGGTTTAGTGGGAGTTCATTCATTTTCCCAATAGTGTATGTTATTGGCATATTACTTATTGGAAACAAGATACGAGTATTACAGTATGTTAAGTCATGGTTTAATCAATTATTCTCTATAAAGGACTTGAGCGAGGCAACATATATTATTAGGATCATGATCTATCATGATAGATCCAGGAGATTGTTGGGCCTAAGTCAAATTACATACATTTATATGATACTAAAGAGATTCAGTATGAAACAATGCAAGAGGGGATTATTGCCTGCATCGTATGGAATTCATATTTCCAGAAAAATATGCCCTTAGACACATGAGGAAAGAATGATAATAGAAAGGAATCCATACACATAAGAGATTGGGTCAGTCATGTATGCCATGTTATGTACTATATTGGATGTCTCCTATGCATTATGTGTGGTAGGCAGATATCAAGATGACCCAGGTGACTGTCATTGGATGGAAGTCAAGAATATCCTAATATATCTAAGGCATACTAAGGATATGTTCTGGGTTTATAGAGGAGATGAGAAACTAGTTATCAAAGGATATAAAGATTCTAGTTTTTAGACTAATCAAGATGACATGAAGTCACAAACAGGATACATCATTAAATTGAATTTAGGTGTATTGAGCTGGAAGAGCTCAAATAAGAGTGTGGTTGTAGATTCTTTGGTAGAGTCCGAGTATATCGCAGATTTTGATGTAGCTAAAGAACCAGTTTGGATGTGAATCATTTTCTAGGAGTTGAATGTGATACCGAGCAGTAAAGATACCATCACACTGTACTATGATAATATCGCAGCAGTGGCCTTCACAAAAGAGCCAAGGTCACATCTGCAGATGAAGAACATACTTCTGAAGTATCATATCTTGAGGGATTTTTCTCAGAGTGGTCAAGTTTCAGTGAGTAGTATTTCCACAGAAGACAATCTGGTGAACCCCTTGACTAAATACTTCACTCAGCAGAAACATGATCACTATGTGAGGTCTAGCAGACTGAATGTCATAGACATTTTGGCTCTAGTCCAAGTGATAGTTTGTAAGAGTTGGTGTCTTAAAACCAACTATTTGCACTTTTATTACATGGATAATTAATGTATTTAAATATTAAAAATCTTATTTTATATTTTTCATTGTTCTACATGACTATTATGTAATAATGTACTTGAGTAATTTTTTTTCATTGATAAGGTCATCGTAGTTCCCCACTATGATGAGAACCTTTAAATTATATAAAAATATTCTTAAATATAGTATAAGGTTGGATGGCATACTATGAAGGGACACATATCATGCTGACGATCAGGTGCGAGTACTCATAAGAAAATGATACTTCCTCTCATGAAGTTATCACATGGTAATCTCCAAGATAAAAGATTATGAAAACAGACCCACTAGTAGAAATTCTTCATGTTTTGGTTTCATTGGATATTTCTCTCCGCAAGAATGTGTAATGATCATTAGAAATTAATATTATCATTAATATGTGTCAAGACTCACATACATTGATTTAATGATTAAAACCATCATGCAGACAGTTGGCATGAATTATGGTATGTTGGGTGCGTCATGAGTGACAAGATATTAATGAACAAGTCAAAGAAGGATTTGTCCCTTCCATTTATGGAAGTTGATATCTCGGCCCATTGATTGAAATAGAACCATCACATGAAATTCCATGACAATGGTGTAACGATGAGTTTATTTTAGTTAGTCAAAGAATGATGTATCAAGCATAATGGTTGACGAGATTATCATGAAACCTACATGATGGGATATCAAGATAAAGGGATTATATTACACAATGAGCATTTGTATTTGGATGTCATTGTTGTGACTTTATGTTCTTTATCATGGGTTCCATTACCCATTGCTAGACAGTACTCTTAGACTTTAGGAAAGCCCGCCTAGTACCAACGAGAAAGAATCCTTGAGGGTCACACACCAAGTGTTTTTGGTGATCTCAGTTAAATTCTATTTAAATTTAGTTAATGAAATAAATATTATTCTCAAGACTGTGGAATAATTTTATCCAGGATAAGATGATCTCATAAATTAAATAAAATATATTTATTTAATTTATTGAACATTTAATAAATATTTATTTACTAGTTTGTAAATAAAATATTTATTTCAGAGAATAAATTATTTATTTATTTATTCATGTGTTCAATAAATGGAAGTGGAGTTCTAGTGGACCAAGGATGGCCTGGTAGTAAAATAATTTTTTTTTCATGACGATAAATAATTATTAGTTGGCACAAGTTAAAATAACACTGATACTACTATTATTTTTTGGTGTGGAATTTTATTCATAATTTTGTTTTCCGTAAGTTGGCACACCATAAATAATGACGCGGTATTATTATTATGAGCATGGGTTTTCTCTATGTTCATGAATGTATTTAATTTTTATTATGAAATTAAATATTGTAAATGAAGTTACATGCATATAAATATACAAGTACGTATATTGTGCCATAGAGAACACACCACAGGATTGGTGAATTGAGAATTATTGAGCTAAACAATTTCTCTCTCAAATCCTCTTCCTTACCCTCTCAAGAATGAGAGACATTTTTCAAGGATGAAGAAAAAGTGATCATGAACGACCGACACAAGACACTTTCTTCGTTTCTCTAGCACATGGAGAGAAAATGGTGTCGATCCGAGGCCATCAGAGTATGTGTGGATCACCGCTAGTGGGATTCTAGTTTGGATCCTCACAAGTGCAATGAGTTAAACCAAAAGGGTCATTCCAAATGGTCAACATCATCAATGATGAAAATACCAAAGATCCAAGTATTATTTTCTTTATGAAATTAATTAATTTAATTACAAACTTAATGTGCAAGATCCTCTCTAAAGGTTTCAGGCCTCTTCATTCTTTATCTAAATCTTTGATTCTATTCTATGGAGATTGGAATTCATCATCATATTGATCCAAGAATAATAACTGATCATGGTAAAAATTAAATTTGGGTTCTGGCCCAACCGCACTTCCATTGTGGCCGAAACCTTCAATAGATTCCTTCTAGTTAATTATGAATGAAATACTAGTAAACCCAATTTTGGTTATGTACATCCTGATTAATAGATGCTTCCCCGATAACCTCCTCCATGTGAAGAATATTTATAGTTCATCCAATGATATCTAAGATATTGATAATGATGAATATCTTGGTAGTTATTTTAGTGATCATACATTCTTTCTCAAAGATATCATTGTGGTAGCTACAAAGGTCCTTGAAGCTTCACCATACTCACAAAGATTATTTCTAGGGTTCCATTAATCTATAATTATTACTTCCACAAATGATTCACTATGATACTATATTAGAGGCCTTATATGTTCTTTAGTGAACATCCCCTTAGTATAATCCATCCTCTTTGATCCGATAACTCCACTAGTGGTAAATAGTATTTCACCTTTCAACCCATGGTATTATTCTAGTTCATCTATCCACAGAACTTGTTACTTTAGGATAACCCTTGGATATATTGGTTTCTATTAGAAGGTGAAATCCTATAGTAGTTATATTGAGGAATCCAACACTGAAAGTATCATCCTAACATAATCACTCTTGTGGGATAACCTCAATCAGATCTGTTGAATGATTATCAGGTGTATATCACAATAAAATCTATGTTAGACCCATGGATTAATCCAAAAAATATATAAAATATAATTCATTAAGTACTATAAAGTGTATATATCACAATTCGTGACATTGTTAATGTGTTCATCGACACTTCACCTTTTTAGGCCATGCGATATGATCTATTATCAAAGGATCCATTATTATTCTATAGTATAACCCCGACTGAAGTTATAATTATAAGGAATTCAAATATCTCATGGGACCCTATGATGATAACCAGTACAATCTTATCACACTTGAGGGAGAACATCCTGGTGATATTTAACAGTGATGGTCATAAGTCAATGTCTGGAGGGATTATTGGATCGACGAAATCATATCAACCAAATATATGATGATTTACCCATATAAGAAATAAAGGGTTATAAAAATTCACAATGGAACACCCCTTTGGTTTATTTTTCAAAATATATCATACATCTTCTCCAATACTAAGATATCCCATTTCATGTTGAGGTTATACAATAGCTATGTCGCTATAAAAAAAGTGTTGAGTATCATTTATATGTGGGTGTATCTCACGAGAAGCATCCAACCAATAAGGAAGGATTATAAAAATCATTCCATCCTCAATTTTGGGGTTATCTTATCATTCCCTGTGAACCCATAATCCTTGTAATATCCCTACTCCATGATAAACCATTAGGTATTGGTCTAGCCTCATGAGTGTAGTCAGGGGAACTACATTGGTCACCTAACCATCCTCTCTCCATGCATGTCCAAAAACATTTTACTCTTTGTATCAAAAATGATTATTAGGGGTAAATTAGTTTCCCTTCATTTATCCTCCATTGAAGAAAGGTTCATCACCTTTCCCAACATATGGGTCTTTTCTATGTTCTCCTAATTTTTTTTTCAAGCATAAACTCATCATGCATGTCACTAGGGATAGAGATCCCTCTATTCTTATAGAGGTTCCAAATACTGATCACAAAATTATTATGGTGTGGATATATGGTATTATTGTCCAGATAACACCTTCCCAAGAGATCAAAAGTGTGGTCCTGGTGGTAGTAAGCATGAAATTTTGATGTCTAAATGGTTGTTTATAGATTGACCATATAAACATGGTCATTGAACTCTATTCAAGTCAATCAAACCTAATGAACCCATTCAAACACATTTTTAAAGTTGACTAACAGATGAATATGTCACTCCATGGTCCATCACTATCATCAATATATAATTATATCTTGTTACATGGACATATATTGTGAAGGTTATGTCATGGTTGTTGGTGCCTTATGATTTACTATTTGAATAGTGTTCCATAGAGTGTGTTTGAGAGCTGTATTATGTTCCCTCATGACATGGACCATAGAAAATATGTTTATGGAAATATAATATATCATGTTTTAAACTAGTTTAATTTGTAATAAAATATGGATTCTAGGATTGAAATTTCATTCATTAGTCTGAACCCATATAGTGCTAGACTTTACGATAACAAATAATCACTCCAATACTTACTAAATAGGTTTAATAACTTTAGGTTTTATTGTTCCATCCACTCAATATGTCCTATTTCCATGTTCCTGAAAATTCCATTACTCCCCATGTGGTGTCATCATGAACAGGATAGGTGACCATGTTGGATGTCTGATGAGGTGGTAGAAATCCAGAAAAGTCTAATTTTCATAATGGTAGTTCATATAAAGACATTGTTTACAAAAAGAATTGATCATGAAACACAATACAATATTTCTTCACATAACTCAAAATCATAGAGTGTTTTTTTATGTATGTTGACATTTTATGAAAGAGTTAGAGGAATCCTTCATGGAATTCATGGAATTCATGTAATGGATTTTGTTTCATGATAAGAGATAGCCAAATCATGTTCCATGAAAATACATGGTCCCCTATAATATACCCACCCATATTTCTAAAGAATATAGGTGAACCATTACCTCCCTAATTTTATGAGAATATAGGATTAGTTTTTAAAAGTTCATTGGTTTTTTCTAAACATGACCATACATCACATCATCAGATCTAATTTTAAGGGGGGGGGAGTGGCATTTATTGAATCTTAAAAACATGTTCAACACAAATAAAGAAATTTGGATAAAATGAATAAAGAATTTTAGAGAATATTTTAATATTATCATTATATACCCTGAGGATCAAAAAGATTTCAAATTATATAATTTTATATCTGTATTCTCTATGAAGAGATTGTTTTCCATGAGTGAAAAACTCTAATATTCATGAGATCCAAACTAGGTATCTTTAACAAGATATAGGTCTCTAAATACCCCTTTTCACATCTATATAAGGGGATTTTGGATATTTTCATGATTTTTAACGAAAAATATTCTCATATCACACAAAATCCAGTCCTTCTCCTCTCTCAACACCAATTAGATAATTTACATGGACACCTATATGTGAGAAATATTATGTTAATTACCTTTCACTAGACCTACATTGCATTTAAAAGTGCCTGTGATATTTTTTCAAAACTAGATTTCCATGAATAATTAAATTTAAAAAATAGTACAATTTGTTTTACATGTGAAGGGATTATATAAAACATGTCATATGTGTACTATTTAACACATGAGCTTAAATTATATTATGTAAGATTTTCCTTCTAAACTGTAGCATAATACACATATATTTATTCAAGAATATTATTAAAAAAATAAATTCCAAAATTTGATTGTTTAATTTTATTAAATTAATATAATTTTTTAATTCATATTATCAATATTATATTAGGGTTATTTTTAGATATTTTTTCGAAATAGTTAATTTTTTTGGGTGAATAGTGAGAAATTATGATTTTACAAATACAGTCAATTTATATGAAATTATAATGATAATATAATAACATGGAAGTATATGACTTTTTTTCTAGAAAAAATAACTATTTATTAAGAAATAAATACATTTAAAAATATAATTTCTAACTTAGATATATATCTTTAAAATTTAGGACCATGGTAAATATTTATCACCTTGATTAAGGGTAAAAGGAGTTTAAAGGGTTAAAATAAAGGGATAAGTCTTCAACATAACACAAAAAACTTACATAAATCTCATTGGATGGTTTTAATTAGACTAAAAACTAATAATATTCTACATTTAATAATTTGGAGCTACATAAGTTAACTAGGACATATATTATATAATAAATTACCATGTATTTAAATGTTTTCCACCAACCTCACTTATAAAAGGGAACATCCTTTTTTATTTAATGATTCTAGAGCCACATAACTAAACCAATAAATACCCAAATAACTTCCCCAAATTATTTTTCATAACTTAGAAGTTTTTTTCTTTTATAAATATCACTTTAATAATGCTTAAGTAGTAATCTAAATGAAGTTACTGGAAGCAGATGTATATGTTATTATTGATATTTTTCAAGTATCTTTATTCTTAAACCTCCCAAAAATCTTCAATAACTCCATATAAATAATTAAATAAGTATATTTACCATAATTATATGATTATATGATAATGGTACATCCATTTTCTATCTTCTATCCATATTATAAAAAATAAAACATTTCTTGTATGTACATGTGGACTGCTACCCCCATAAAGCGACTCATAACATTTTTCATCACCAACTATAATGGAAAGTTATAAATATGGAGTTAATAAATTTATATGGTATTTAATATTTAATTATTATTTTTTAAATATAATATATCATCTATCCTCATACCCTTCCATCTGTTGGATAATGATAATGTTGCTCGGGTGTATACATGAACTACCACCTCCACAAAAAATGTGATTCATTTTTTTACTACCAACATACATGGATGATTATAAAACCATATATAATGAATAAATATGATATTTATTCATTATTAAAATTATGGAAATTATGAAACCATGACTCTGATGTAATAATAGAGACTTTAAAACCAAAACATACTTGAAAAATAGAATAGTTACCACCCCAAAATAATGATGTTAATGAAGAATTATTGACTAAAGGTTAATTAGTTGTTATAAGTAAATAATATATAGTACAATAAGTATGAATATAATTTTTTATTAGTGATTAAAAATTATAAAATAACTATAGAGGATTATTAAACATTTACGACTAAATGAAGACCCATAGTAAAGGATTTCTGCTGCAATCTCAATTTATTTTAGGATTTTTTATATTAAGATTTCCATTGGGAAAATTATATTATCCTAATATCTAAAAACAAACTATTTTATTCTCCTATGTTCATGAATATAATTTAAATATTAATTTTTTTCTACTCTTATTATATCAATAAAGAACTAGTATGTTACATGTAAGGGATATCGAACCTATCTCTTATTTCAGTCAGGAATATTTTTCCTTTATATCCAAGCTCTTCGTGTTGTTTTAGGGATATTATTCTTTAAAATAAAATTATTAATTGAATATATATTCATATACCTTTAAATTTGAACAAAAAATATTAATGACTAATTTTTTAATTATTTTTTGAAAATGGTAATTTTGTATTTGTTTAAAAAAGCGTGAAATGAATGTTTTTTAACATATAAATTATGAACTAAGTTTCCCTCCTCAACCAAAATTATTTTATATTTTCATTTTTATAAAAATTTCAATGGTTCTTGAAGTAAAATCCTATTCTATAAATTTTTAATTTAAATGAAATGATATTATTTTCTTAATTGAGTAAAAATAATTTTGAAAGTGATTTAAAACATCATTATTTCACAAAATTGCAAGGAATTTGTTTTTAATGTTTTAAATACATTTTCATTTAAATTTATGAAATGATTTTTTACTAAAATAAATTCATGAATGATTAATGTATTGTTTTTTTATCATTTACTTCTTTATGGTTTTTTGGCCATTAACATTTTCATGATCACATTCTTTATAACTCTTCATCATTTCATTGGACAATTTTTTCTTCTCAAATTCCATATTTTAACTATCATGGATTTATATAGTATTATTTCAACTACTTTGATGTCATATTGTACATATACCATTTCTATATATAGTATCATTTTAAGGAATAAAATTAAGAATATTATTTTAGTAATCGATGAAATATTTAATATTGTTGAATCAATATAGAAATTTTTTTATTTATAAGGAATTATTAGAATGAATTATATATAACATTAAATATATGATAAATTCATTAGATATGAATGTGATAGATGGGGAATAGTTATAGAAATAATATTTATTCATTTTTAAGTCTCATGTGACAAAACATTAGGTGGTCTATATTAGATATGAATCATATTTACACCTACCTATTTATTTATAATGTCTTGGCTGAGGCATTGATGGTAATATTGAAAATATATTTGCTGAGGCCTTGATTTTAAGATCATTATTTTCATGAAATATTTATTTCCTTAATTTAGAATTTATTTTCCATTATCTATGGGATTACTATGTTAATATTATCCTTGGATGTACATTGAACTTTTGTTTTTGATTGAATGAAATGTGTTTTAATTTTTTACTCTACAATATTGATTATACCTTATTTAATCAGGATAACTTCCACTATACATAACCATTACTAATCATTTGAGCTCAATATTTATTTTTATCCATTACCATGGATATGAATAAGGATTTTTTGAATAAATTTAAGGATGAAATAATCTTTCTTAGGTTATGTTTTTTTATTTCCAATATAATATGAGAATTATATATGTATCGAGTTTTCTAGGATTGCTAAACTGATTAACCCTTAATAGTGAGATCCCATATATATTATACCAATGTAATATTGTAAACCTTATATTTGTGCTATAGGATTATGTGTTTTTTATAGTTGGTATCATAGGAAGATTAATAGTAACCTTGATAACTAGATTTCTCAAGAACATAACATACAAGATAAGTATGAAAATCCATTTGGATATTTGAGAACAATTACTATCGTAGGAATTTTTCATATGTGGGTCAATATTCCATGTCATTTTGAGTTAACTCAATGTGAACCCTTTTTATAGATGTTTCCTATAATAATAAGGGAATAAAAACCAATAATTAATCTAGTGTTTTACCTACTAATGAAACTAATACAGATAGTGTTGGATCTCTGTAGATCCAAACTATATTAGGGTTTCTAACTGAATTAATGAAAAAATTACTTGTATGAGGAATCCTGTAGTTCTACAATATGAATCATCTATGTTGAATAGCTTTATGAGACATAATACATCATATTTTAATGGAACTAATAATCCATTGGTAGGTGAAAAATGGATCTAAGTACCTCAAATATATATATATATATATATATGGACTTGGGAACTAATTAAATGTAAAAAGGATATTCTTGTAGTGTATTGGTTGAGAAGATATTTAAATCAATAGTGGTAATTTATCAAGAATACTAGGGTGGAAGAGGATATAATACATACACAATATATAAATTTTAAAGTTATATTATTTAAAAAATACTTCCATCAAGAGAAACAACATGAAATGGATTATAATTTTATCACATTAAAGTAGAATGTGGAAGAAAATTTTGAAGATTATGAGAAAAAATTTAATAGATTATCCAAGAATGTTTCAAATGAAAAATATAATCCATAAAGAAATATTTACAATTTCTTTGAGGGGATTGTGTTGAATCTACGAAGAGAACTGCTTTGTAAAACTATTTTATCATACGATAATATAGTATCAAGTGCAATAAAATGAAATAATTTTCTAGATCATATATATCTTAGGTAAATAAAGAAAATAAGAGAGTTTCTGAGTACCATGAGAAAAAAATCTGTTAAATGATAAGAAAGATAATATGGGATTTCCAACATGTTATAATTATGGATGGAAACAACTAGGTACTTGTTTAAAGGGAATATGAGTCTATTTTATTTACACACAAATGGGTTTTAAGGGTAATAAATTTAAGATAAAGAATGAAACCACTGTTATTATGTTTTTAGATGTAAATTTATAGGTAATTATTCAAACCAATAACCCAGGTATCAAGGGAACCTTTATAGAAGAGGCTAAGTGGAGAAGGTAAATCATATGTGATTACAATAGCTAAAGCTGAAGTCCCTAAAGAAATAGTGGTAGGTACTTTGACTATATAATAAAATTTATTTAATGATTTATTTTATTCTAGATCTTTCCAATCCTTTATAACACCAATTTTTGTGATGAAAATAAATTCATTCCATATCCCTTTATGAAGGGAGTTTTGAATTAAAAATACTAGTGGAAATATTTTTACAAAAGGATTTGTTAATTAGTCCCCATTATAATTCATAGACGACCTTTATTTATAAAAAAGGTTATTATACCTATGGATGGTATTTATATAATCATTAGTATATATTAGATTTCAAAGTATAATATGAAATTTTATTTACAAGATAAGGGGATTCATATTGGTGAATGATATGGGGAATCCATCATATTAAGGTAGATGACTTCATCATATGAATCATGTCATGATCCACCTTCAATGGATCTCTATTAATTTTTTTTGGAGATTAATAGAATATACAACCCATGGGTGGAGAATATGGCCCTATAATTGTCAACGTACCTATTGTGTAGGGTTTTATTGATATGTTTCCTAAAGATATTTCTAGATATCCACTCAAGTGTAAAGTTTATTTGGTTATTAAACTCATCCCTTGATATTAAAAATATAGAAATGAATCCATACATAACTAAAAAAGTATAATAAATGTAAATTAAGAAATAATAGAATGATTTAATTAATAATAGGTTCATTATCCCTAGTGATTCGCCTTAGAGAGACCCTATACTTTCTGTTAAGAAAAAGGATGGTTTTAAAAGGTTATACATCAATTATAGGGAAATCAATGTCATCACAAGAAAAACAAGTATCATAATCATCTCATTGTTGACTTGTTTGGTCAACTTGTATGAGCTCAATATTTTTCAATTATTAATTATTATTATTATTATTATCAACTGTGTGTAAATAATAAAGATATTCCAAATATGATATTTCATGAGTTATGGACATTATGAATTTATGGTAATTCGATTTGTATTGACTAATGAACGCATTATTTTTATGGATATAATGAATTGAGTATTCAAGTATTATCTCAATTTTTGTTTTGTATTTATTGATGATATCATGGTATAATCTAAAATATATGATGAGAATAACAGTCATTTGTGATTCATTATTGAGACTATTAGAGAAAATAAGTTATATGAAAAATTTAGTAGGAGTGAATTATGTATTCTGGTTGTTTCTTTTCTTATCCATATTATCTATAATGATAAAATGTCAGTAGATAATTCAAAAGAAAAGGTAATGATAGAATGGAAAATATTAATAAATATAAATGTGGTGCATAGTTTTCTTGGATTACTAGGTTTCCATCGATGATTTATTCCAAATTTTTCTTGATTAGCCAACTAATTACCTTTATTGACACAAAATAAGATAGTGTTAATATTCTTAAAATAATATAATAAATTTTATAAATACATAATGATTATATTAGTGAATTAATCGATATTAAATTTACCATTATGAAGGTATAGTTTTCTGATATATAGTGATTCATCAAAGAATGGACTTTAATGCTTCCTTATATTGAATGATAATGTTATTAATTATGCATCACGATAGTTAGATATCCATGAATAGAATTATCCAACCCATGTTATTTAGTTATAACACATAATATTTTCTTTTGAGACATGAATGACTTATCTCTTGGATAAAAATGTTAGATATATACATATGAAAAATGTTTAAAACTCATCTTTTAACAAAAAATGATCAATATGAGATACAATATATGGATCGATATAATCAAGGGTAATAATTACTTAATACAATATAACCCTGGGAATACAATAAGGTGGTTGATGTGATGGGTAGGAATGATCAAGGAGTTCATACTAAAATTACATTGAAAAAGATATTATATTAATGGATTTAGTAAAGCTGGATATGAGAATCAGTAGGGAATGAGAAACACAATTCATTTTCCAATTTTTTTCTAAACCATCAATATTGAAAATGAAAAAAGGTTTTATCTTGATAATAAGAGTTTATAAAATAAAATAAATCCAATGAATTTGGGGAATTTTATAGGCACACTTTAGGAATATAGTGTGATAATATTTTGAAAGAGGTTATCTGTTATTTCAATAACTAATAAGAAGAGGGACATACATGATGAATCACATAACTCAAATTTCCCTATACACCATGGCAACACAAAATGTTTTTAGGATTTGAAATAAAAATGGGGGGGGGGGGATAATATAAAATGGGATATTATCGAGTATGCATCAAAATTCTTCATTTTTCAACAGGTATAGACCGAAACACAATATAGTAAAGGAGTCATGGAACCTATATATTTCATTTTATAAAAATTGGGATGATATTATTTTGGAATTTGAAACTATATTTCTATATAATCATATAAATAATGATTCTATATTTTATATTACTAATTTCCTTAAAAGTATGCACATTTCCTCACTATAAGAGATAATTTACCCGTTTATCACCTCACACGACTCTATATCAATGTTTCTGTAAGACATTATGGTGACCCTATTTTGATTTTATATGATTAAAAACCACAGTTTACATTGGATAATAATTTGAATTTTTATTTTCAATATAGACACTTTTAATGGTTAAATTATATTCTTCAAAATAAAATAAAAATAACATAATAGGATTAATCATTTAATGAAATCAAAAGTTCATTCTGAAAAAGTAAAAGCAAAATATATCCATTTAATATATGTAAATACTATTTGATATAATATTCCTTATTATTTGGATCATATTTAATGAGGTTCTACAAGAAGTCAACCAATTTATCCCATGTTTTGATGAACTATTCCACAAAAATAATTCCTTCAATAAAATAATGAATAAAAATTGGATCTTGAATGTTGATCCACTCTTCTTACTCCTAATTCATGTTGACTTTTATCCCCATTTTCTATATTCTTATATCAACTTATTTAGAATAGTTGATGGGTAAGTAGTAATCTTCTATATCACCTTGGAAGTGCATTAATAGTTCCAATTTAACTATTGGATTGACATCATTTTCTAGATTAGGATGATCCATGTCGGGCCCATGTTCTAAATAATTGATTTTTCCTTTTAATAGACATTGAATTATGTTTTTTATACATTTATTTTTTATTTTGAACAAAACAATTTGGACCTCTTCCTGTGATGGAATAACATCACTTATTTTATTTCCTTATATTTTCTTATATCCTCCTCTATTCTCCTTGGAATTTCATATCAGATCCAATGTATGTGAATAATCATCTTTGAATTTTTTTTCACCTTAAGTATCTTATTCTTGATATGTCCCGGATTTTTCTCATCACCAAGGAAAAAAATTATAGTTACTTCAAGATTATTCATTCTTGTACCATATTCTTATAAAAGTTTTTGTGGACCCTTATAGTCCTTTAGTTCGTCAACCCATTTGATAATTAAATTCTCACTAGTTTTGGTTTTAGTTACCTTATATGTAGATCTAGTGGTCATAGATTGTATAAACTTGGAATAATCCTTACATTGTTTCTTTCTATTATTAATTGAGGAACCATTTAATTCAAAGACCCCATATTTTCTATTTTTATTTTCTGAATGGATGAAATATTCATCTCAACTCACTTCTTCTCAATTAGAGTAACTATGGGAATGCTGCTCTGCATTTCCTTACTCCACAAAAGTTATTGGAACCACCCATGTACAGTCAACCTTACTCTATACATCTTGTTCATTATCAACCATTCCATTTGTGTGTAATAGCTTAAAACGATTCCACAGAGACAAATCAAAGGATAAATTCTTCATATTATGGCCTACATAAACAAGGATACATTTATATTCATATAGAGAAACACCATTCCCCTCCAACACTCCTATTTACTTAATAAAATTCATAGATATACTAAACCTGACTGCCTATGAAGGTCCCTAACAAGGCTGATACAATTATATTTTATAAGGTCAATAGTTGTATTCTATTTTTATTTCTCAATGATTGAAGATGTGATTCCTTCCTTAGGAAAGTGAGAGTTTGGTCAAGCTTTCAGGTCATTTATTTAAAAAAAACCCGCATCTAGGTTCTCTAAGAGTATCATACCTCCTAGTGAAATCCCTTAACCAAGGATGTAGAAACCCCACAAAATAGAGAAGTGAGAGTTCCAAACCAATAAGGATTATAAGGTATATAATTCTTGACTATATCAAAAGAATATAAATATTTTATAGAATTGATGAGTAAATCCATCTTAATGGAATTTCCATGATAACACACCCAATAATTCTAACCAAGAAGAAATATAAATGGACATAAAACACTCCAACACTCAAAATGAACTGTTTGAAAGTAGTAAAACAATTTAGAAACCTCAATCCAAAATATGATAACTGGTGGTCTTAAACCTATAACTAACACCCATATTCTATTTCCAATGGGGTTGAAAAAGTCCTTATATATTTTACCAAAACATATAAAGAGACAAAATATATTTCCATGAATATAAATAATTTCTATATTTTTGATGGGAGGGGGTATACTAAAGAATCCTATCCAATGTGATGAGGTCAGAGGATCCTGATTTATGTGAAAATATTAGGAAAATAAAAATAATGAGTAATAAAATCCTTTAATAAGATATGATTAGTGAGATTAACTGTAGGAGAAGTCATCATCATCTAAAAACTAAATCACTATATGTCAATAATCAAGAAATATTATAGTAGTTTGGTGCTTCAGTCCCTAAATGGTATTTAAGAATCTATATAATGAATTAATTGGGGGAAGAAACAATCAAAATTAGGCTATTAGGGTGGATTATAATAAGGCTAAGGTTTTAAAAACTTCCAAGAAATAGAGTGGATGATTAGAAATACCATTGAAGTATGAGGGAACCTATGTGATAATCAAGATTATAGGAAAGGATGATAGAGATTTGGGTGAATTGAATAGGGTAGAATCCCCTAAGGTTATCTTTATAAGAGCTTGAGGATTCAGCCTGTTATTGGGGAGGGATCATAGGATCAATCACCATACCTAGAGAAAACACTAATTCTCAAATCACATGTTTCCTTGAATAATTCATAAACTCAAAAGGATACCAAAATTATAGAAATGTATTAATAAGCCTCTCAAAATTGAGCAACATTTGAGCATTAATTATCATCCTCAAAAATATAGTCTGTCTGAAAGAAATATTAAAATATTAGAAGATATTATATAGTCATCCTCACATGACTTTGATGATATATAAGATTAGTATTTACCTTTGGTGTAATTTTATGAAAATAATATATTCAATTCAATTATTCAAATGGAACTGTATGAAGTATAGTATGAAGACATTTTTTTGCACACCAACATTTTGGGATGAATCTGGAGAAAGGTTGATTTTAGGTCTAAAAATTATTAAAGAGAAACCGATGAATGTGATGTCTATTCAGAGCCATACCATGGTGGCTCAAAGTAGGGAAAATAGTTACATCAATGACCAAATAAAGGATCTAGAATTTGAATAAGGGGTTCAATTTTTGTTGAATTTGTCTTCATGGAAGGGGTTATAAGGTTTGTAAATAAAGAGAAATATCCCCAGGTACATCGAGCATTTTAATATTTTGGAAATAATTGGAACTATTTATTACCGTTTAGTAAAGTCACCCAACCTCTTTAAAGTGTATTATGTGTTCTGTATCACTTTAATAAAGAATAATATTCGAAAACCAATGAATTTACTCACCTATAAATAAATATAATTTTAAATTGATCTATCTTATTATGAATATCCTATCTAGATTCTTCACACTAGAGAACAAGTGATGTTGAATGAGATGACTCTACTGGTAAAGGTACTAGAGAGAAATCATAATATATAAATGGAAAACAAAGAACTAGAAAATTTATGGTGAATAACTACCCATGTTTGTTCATGAGATGAAAATAACTACCCATGTTTGTTAATTTTAATGAAACTGTATCATAATGTACATAGATTTATTCAATAATGCGATTAAAAATTCTAAATTTAAAAATTTTATTTTTTATGTTTAATAAAATTAATTTAAATTTTCAATCTATCATATAAAAATTATATTAAGGTCAATTTTGATATTTTTTAGAAATAGTTTCTTTTTTGCTGAAAAGTGAAAAATAATGATTTTAAAAAATATTATAACTTTTATGAAATTATAATTATATAATAATAAATTTGATGTTTATGAAACCTTTTTATAGATAAAAATTATTTTAATGAATTAATATTATTCATTTAAAAATATAATTTTGAACTTAAAATTCGTTTTTTTAATATTTTTGAACTCTATGTACTGTTTTTTTCAAAAAATATTTTTTGGTTCTTATATCATAATAAATTACTCATTTAAATTTTAATTTAGTTTAAACAAACAAGTAGCATTTTATTGAAAATAATTGAATTAATTCAATATAAATTAGCATTATCCATGTTTTTTATATAAAATCGTTTTTATTCATAAAGCGTACTTTTTTCTAAAAACAATTTCTTATTTGCATTTTGTAAATTAAAATTGAATTTAATTTCTAATACTTATTGAAATTGAATCATGTAAAATTAAATCCATATTTTTAATTTTTATAATTAATATTTGGTAGTAATCTTAAATTAATTTTGTTTTATACTGAACAATATCTATTATATTTATTTATCACCTAGGTTGAGGGTAAAATGAGTTAAAAGGGTAAAAATAAAGGGGTAATAGCTCAAGATAACATAAAAACATACATAAATGTAATTGGTTTGTTTTATTGGGACCTAAATATTATAATTAAATTTTTTTATACTTTTTGATCTACTTTACATGACTAATACTTATATTATATAATAACGATTCAAGTATTTACAAGTGTTACACCTTGCTCACTAATAAAAGGCTACCTCATCTCCACTTTTATTCACACATAATGAGCCACTTAAATCTACATATACCTACCCAAATAACTTATACAATTTAATTTCCTTGACATATTGATTTTTTTTCTCAAAATACCTCTTCAAGAAGGATTAAGGTGTATTCAAAACGTGGTTACCAAAACAAATGTATATGTTCTTACTAATATTTTCCATGTTACTTTCTTATTAAACCTCATAAAAATATTCGATAACCACATTAACATAATTAAATCATTATATATAAAAAACTGATTTGTTTTTATTTTAATTTTATATCCACATCTGTCCCCAATACATTCTATAGAAATTGAAAATATTACTCATGTATATGTGTGGACTTCCACCTTTATAAAGCTATGTGTATCATTTTTCATCCTAATATCTTATATCCAGCTATAAATATTTAATTAATGAATATATATATATATATATATATTATATTTATGAAATAACTATGACTCTAAATATATATTATACTAACTACCTTCTTACCCTTTCTTCAACTAGAAATTGACAATCTCACTCGTGCGTACGAGTTGACTACCACATACACGAAGAATTGTGATTTATTTTTCTATTAACTTAATGTATTTAGGATTATAAAACATTATATAAGAAATACATATGTTATTTATATCATAATATTTAATTTTTAAATGAATAATCCAAGCCCATGATTTAAGAATCATGACGTCTAAAATGAAACATACATGAAAAAAAATAGTTAACACCCAGAATCATGATGTTTATGAAGAATTGTTAATTAAAGGGTGATGAGATGTTATAAAATAATAATATATGATATTATAGGTATGAAAATGTTTTTATTATGAGTGATCAACAATTATAAAATTACTATATGTGAGTATAAAACATGTACAACTAAGTAGAGACCCAAGGTATGTCATTACTATTAGATTCTCATTTTATCGTGGGATTATTTATGTTTAGATTGTAATTGAGAAAATTAAAAGATCCTTATATCTTAAACCCCATATCTATTCTCTTACTATGGTTATGGGTTCATTTTAAATGTTTATTTTCCATTTATTATCTTGTTGGATCATGAATCAACAGGTAAGTTACAAGTAATGGATATGGACCTTATGCCCACCTATTTTATATGACCTCGGTGGACATAAACTTGTACGGGAGTTATGAATTATGGAGACTTCATTTTCATGATTAAGTGTCACTTTATAAAACTATAAATTCTAGACCATAATTGTAAACTTTCACTGCTTGTCCCTTTAAATCATATATATATCAAAAAATATTTATACAATCCACACACATATCCTTGATTATTTTAGAAAATAGTTGCATAAACTAACATATAAAATTACATTTTATGTGTTTTCCAACACTAAATATACACTAAATCCCTTATTTTTCCCCTATTACATTTTAATAATCCTTATCATAAGGAATTAAATTATATGAGATGATCCAATCACATGACCAAACAATATTCTCCTTGACCTATGTGTGTTTTTATTCCTATCTACATGAACATAGGATACATCTTTTAGGTTGAATTTAAAAATCAATATCACCTCGTACCCACCTTAATAGGTGGTATTCCCCATAAATTGGTCATATTAATATAAATAATTACCCCCTAGAGTGTCTAACTATGAGGATTTATTTCATAAGGTGTGCCAATAAGACTCTAAACTATTAGTGTCCCCATAGGAAACTAAATAATGAGTGTCTCTAAAAGACTCTAAACCATGAGTGTTACCCCTAGAATATAAATCATGAGCGTACCTAATTTAATATTAACCATGAGTTCATCCCTATTTAGATTCAAAATATGGATTATCATTATGTATTTGGCATTAAATCTGTGACCCATCCTTCTTTATGTGATGAGAATTATATTACAACATGTCTTAACATGAGGAAGATATATCTGTATCCAATTTACCTGACACATTCATCCCTATGACCATAAGGAATTATACCTGTTTAGGTAGTAAGAAATATAGTTAACTAATATCTGCAAGGATGGAATCGAGAAGGGTTTCGTAGACAAGTATTATATATATGAGTTAGTATAAAACTAATAAATAAGATCTATGGTGGTATGATTCAACCTCTCATCATCTCATCCAATAAATATATCCATCATCATCGCACAGAAGGCGATACATCAATGACCTTTTAAGAGTGGGGACATTGGATGAAATAATAATAAACTTCACATCTTGATGTACTATTGGAATTCATCAGAAACAATCATAGATATTAATTTATCTAATATAGTTCATTTTTTATTTTTTTATACTTTATTTCCATTAGAATCAATAATAAATCATTTTTTTCTTTAATATGTGGTTCCAAACCAAGATCACCAATAAACAATATTTTCTTCACTTATATTTATAAAATATTTTTATTATTTTGATAATTCTTTAAGAAATATATAAATAAATTATATTAATGTAACTAGAGTATATATATCATTAAAATAAATATACTTAATTCAATATTAATCTTTTGAAAACAAAAGAGCATTAACCCATTAAATTCTCATTTCTTGTTGATTTTATTTATGAAAAATCATTTTTTCAAATCACATTAATCTCTTCTATGTATAATTTTTTCCCCATATGTCATTTTTCTTAATTTCATTTAAATATTCTTCCATATAATCAATCAAATAATCATTAAATAAATCATATTTAAAATAATCTATATCTAATTAAGAAAATATGTTTGTATATGCGGTATATTTAAAATTATTTATTAGTTATACTCCTTGATTACTAGTCCCAATTATGTGTTTAGGATACAAATATATTTTATGGTTTGAATAATTCATTTCATTTTGTGTGTGTTTTATTCATCACTTGAGATTTTAAATTATGAGTTATTATAATTCACTTTTTCTCTAATAGTTTGGAATGAACCTTGTTTTTTGAAAATTCATCAGGAGCTTATGCGATTTATTTTAAAACCACCTTGATGTTTTTGAGAAGCATCATCCAACATGATAATAACTTTAATGATTTTTATGATATTCTTCATATTGATTGAAATTCATATAGCTTATTCCATTAGGTATATACCCATGAAAAAAATCCATCATCAGTTATTTCAATAAATTTACCAAAATTAATTTCATAAATATTGATTAAGTATTAGATTCCAAATTCCATTAAGCTATTAAGATTCATATTTTTTAATACCATAACTCCTAAGCTATATTGAGGAAAATTATTTGACGTAAACCTTATTTTTGTATCTATATGATCAATGATTTAACTTTCCTTTAAATTAACTTGAGGTTTCATGTTTTTATAAGATAATTACTCCCTTGTATTTTAAAGTTTATTTATTATACTATATTACCAAATTTTGTTTTAATAATAATGAAGTTCTATATTTATTCGTTATCCCATTTTTTGAGATATGAAAAAAATATTTTTTTCCATACTATAAATTATTATTATATCAAAATTTATTGATAGAATACCATATTTTCATCTCAACTATTCTATGTTACATTTTAAACAACAAGAAATCGTATGATTTACTTAATATGAACATAAAATAATTCATAAGAGTTTGATCATCAAAAAAAATCTATTATGTTATTATCTCCATTTGTTCATTTCTATTTCATAGACCCACACAAATAAAAAAGCATATTTAATTTTCCTTTTCTAAGGATATCCATAGGTTGGATTCATTGTATCACTATTTTTCATTTATGAAAAACCTAAAATTATGCATATTTATATTTATTGAGTCTAGAAATATTTTACATTGTTTCGTGATATAAAATGTAACACCCTAAAATTACAAGGGAAGAATATTTTATTTGATAGCATTTGTGGTACTCAACACCAAGCATAGAAGAAAATATAACACCATGATACTTTATTATATTTTTATTTTTAAATAAATTATACCTATTAACTTTCTTTCATTACACACATCGTTGAGTTTAACTTGTGTTACATGCAACACCAAGATTAAACGAAATGTGAAATATTATTAAAATGTTATCATTTAATATAACAGATATAACTTAGATGTTAAATTGATTGTTATGAATAATATAAACTTAGTTCTGAAAACTATATACACATGTTAATTTTTACATATTTAATATAAATAATAATAGAAATAATTTGAAAGTAAAATAATTATTTTCTGAAAACTGTATTTTTCTAAAAACTCTTTAATCACACTTTGCACACAATGTAAAACTAATTTTCACCAATTTTTGAAATTATATTTCATAAAATAAAATTTAATTTTGAATTTATAATATCAAAAATATATTAAGGAGATTTTTTTGGATTTACCTGAAATATTTCATTTTTTGATGAATAATGAAAATAATGAATTTTATTTAAAAAAAGACTTTTACTTTTAATTATATGTACTGTTAAATTATATTTTGAAATGTTTTTAAAGTGATATTAGTTTATTTCTATATAAATTAATTAAAATTAGGTCATTTTAATTATTTTCATATTGATTTTTTATATATAAACATTGTAAACATTTGAACATTTTCTATTTAAAAACATATTTTATCGACACATAAGAAGGAATAATTATAAATTAAAATATTAAAATTATGTGAATTTAATTTGGGAAATCGATTATATATTTGGAATAATTTTAATATATTATTTATAATAATTTAATCTTATGTTTTGACGAAAATGAATAGTGAAAATAGAAAAAATTGATTACTATGGGTAATATAAAAATGGATTTATAAGGGGGTTAAACTAAAAAGATCATGGTTAAAAATGACCTAAAAACTTTTAAAAAAACCCATTCTATGTACATATTTTTAACATAATTCTTATAGGTTCAATAATTTCACCTTATGAGGCTTGAAGAATTATAAACACATGGGTATGATTGAATCTTTTTAAAAAATCACAAATATGCCACTCAACTAACTTATAAAATGCCACCCCATATCCTCTATTATTCAGAACTTGAAATCATTTTTCTTCATCCAAGACCAGAAAATATAACTTCCACAATTCTCTAATCTCATCATTTAAGCCTTATTTCTAACATAAATCCATCCTAGAAAGTATTTGGTGCAAACCTAAGGGCTATACATAAATAAAAGGTAATGTTCTCTAATGAGCATTTTTATTTTATTTATTCCTCCACATTCTTAAACAATTATTTAAACATGGTGATATAATTACTATATAATATCAAATATATTGTTATATTTTTATATTAATTTAATGACCTAAAACTACTCCCACTTCTATAAAATGGGTCATGAAATCATCATTTGTGTGTATGATGGACTACCGTCTCACGAACAGATGTTATTTGTTTTTCTGTTACAACCTCTTACAGTTGGATATGATAATGGATATAAATTATATATATGATATTTATTATATAATCATATCAATTTTTTCATTATATCATATACATTGTTTTACTATCCATTCTGTAGGGGAAATTTATAACATCACTCATGTGTATAACAGACTATCACTTCTTTGAGCGATGTGATTCATCTTTCACTAATTATTTACAAGGAATGTAACACACATAAAGTTAAATAATATATGTGATATAAATGAAATAATTTTTATATTAGTTAAATAATTATCATTATAAAAATATAATATTTATCAATTTATTTCTTATACTGAAAGATGATAACATCATTCGTTACATGTGGACTACCACATTCAAGAAGTAATGTGACTCTCTTTTCTCTACCGAAAAACATGGATAATATATACAAGTAGATTTAAGGAAAATTTATATTATAAATTGATATTATTATCAATTTTAAATGATAAAACATCACTTATCACCTTTCCATAATTATCATTGAAAAATAAAAAAGTTACACATGTATACATACAACCCACCATCTCTATGACTATATCATAGTCCATTTTTTGTTGCTATCATTCATGATTTTTTAAAAAGAAAACTTAGTGTACAATTATGATAATTATTTCATGATTATTATTCATGGTAAGATAGAACTATATAATATACCCAACAACTAGATCATTCATTCCAAAACACGCATGAGAAATCATGTCAATTAACACACAAAACAATGAAAATAATAAATTATTGTTGATGATCGGGTGATAATATATTATAAAAAATCATATATGATAATATAAATATTAATATGGTTCTTTAATAAGTTAGTAAAATGTTTAGAACCCCTATAAATGAGGTCAAATCATGTTTGACCAAAAGGAAGAGTGAAATTAGGGATTTTTTATATTAATTTTCATTAATTGGGTTATAGTTATACGCAATTGATTATGAGATGATAAGATTATGTGTGTAATGAAATTTTAATATTTTATATTTTACTTCCTCCTATTTTATGTTGATTTAAATTTGATACACATAATCAATTCAGTTATTTATTCCCACTTCAATGATATGATCTTTTTAAGGGATTTCATCTCAATTTCATTTCATTATGGCATATTATAATTCTATGAACAAAATTTATTTTATATGGTGTTATTTATTACCCTGTGAACTATTATTTAATTATGAATTAATAATTTATTCTTTTTCAAGTTTAAATTTTAATCGTTTCAACCAAGGGTGTTTGACTTAAAAATTACTATGTGGTAAATAATTTCATAACTCAATTTATTTTCATTAGGTTATATTACTTATTTGATATCATAGATATTATAAGATTATGTGTTTAATGAATTTTTATTACCTTATATTTTATTTCCACTTATTTTAGGATTATTTATAGTTAATATACATAAGTTATTAATGGATTAATTCTCACATCAACGTTATGAAAATTTTAAGGATTTATTTTACAATATCATTCTAATCGAGATTATTTCTTCATTAATTTTAATTTATGGAAATTATTTGACCATTTCTTTATAAAAAACATTTTATTTTGTTCTCCTAAATTTTTTCATTATATTTTAATGTAATTGTACTATTTTAATGTTCGTATATACTTAAAATGATTAATATTATTTTAAAAAATATGACATAATTTATCTATTCAATTGGAAATCTGTTTTCTTCTGAAACAATTTTTTTTTAAAAATATTTTCAATAATGTCTTTTAAACATTTTAAAATGAATTATTAAATATAGTTTTACCCATTTTTACTTTTTAAAAAATATTTTTAAAGGAATCTTCGTGTAAATTTCAAAATAATGCATGTTTGGATATTACTAAAAAGGTAGAAGTAATCATTATTTTAACGTGTATGACATTAACATAAATTCCTACTATCATGAACAATAATGTTTTTTTAAATATTCCTTTATAAGTTTCAAAAATTATTTTCAACTTTTTTTGTGAACTTTTTGTTATAAATGTTATTTTCAAAACAAAAAGGATATTTTCATCAAGAATGTTTTTAAATATATTTTTATGGTCTTTATATTAACAAAAAACCTTTATTATTTATTTAATTGGTATATATTGTATTAATATCATCATTATTTTTTATATTGATGGTTTATGATCATTTTAACTAAGGAGAGTATTTATATTCCCTTTATTGTTTCATTTTTTTAGTCATTAACTTTCCCTTCAAATATTCACTTTCCTCTGATTATTGTACATTGAATTTCCCATAAATATCCATATTTTTTATCATGTATATGTTAATATCTTAAAACATATATCAAATTTTACATAATTTTTTAATATTGAATGTAATTTTTTTTATTTGGGGAAATATTGATAAATTTGTATTCATTACTCAAAACAAAAGTTTAATGATAGAGAAAATTTTTCATGAATTAAGTTGATTATTCAATATATGAGTAATAATTTGGACCTATAGTTATGATAAGGCCCTAATATTATATATCTCTTTAATGCATTAGTATGTCTCATGATACAAAAAAGTTATATAGAATTAAAAGGGGGATTACCTGTAGTTTTAAACCATCTTGTGAAATATATTAATATTAGAGGTGTCATGATGCATGAGATACTTATGTCCAATATTTAAGAATTAATTTCATTAATAATTTAGTTATTATTATTAATAATGATATTTTCATAATGAAAATATCTCTAGATGAATATTATTATTATATTATTGATTAAATGACATTTTTTTAGTTGTTTACCTTTCTAAATTGATTAAGAGTTGTATTATAATGATAGTAAATTCATTTAAATTTTACATATTTTCAGTTATTTACCTTTCCATGTTGATTATTATTTATTGATTCATGATAGATTATTATGTGCAGAACCCTTACTGAGAATTTTTGCTCACTGTTTTTTTTCATTTCCATAGGAATCAACAAAGTGTACCATGATTGATATGTAATGATACAGTAGATTAAATAATGTTATTATTAAAAAAAATTATGTCATAGTTCTTTACTCAAATTTAATTTAAGAATCGATTGCGTACATAGGTTACCTAGTCTACTTAACTATTTAGACCTCTGGGTTGTGATTCCTTGTATGTTATTCCAATTTAATAAAGAAGGCAGAGACTCCAGACAATTGTGGTTGGGGTCACCAAAATTAGTATTAAAGGAATTTTAGTAGAAACCTTCAGAACTATATTAAGTAAAACATATATTAGGTAACATAACATTATGATATAATTTGAGGATATGTATAGAAGAACATCCTATGATTTAGTACTGAAGAAATTATGAAGTTTTTTTATCAATATATCCCTTTAGAGATACTACATGTAGATGAGGATCTTGTACAAAAGTACCTAGGGGTAATAAATCTAAAACAGAAACATTGTACTTGACAAGATCTTCACTTAGTGTATAATAATGGGCCTTACTATAAACCGGGTTTGAAAATCTTAGGGGATTTTCTTAGGATAATTCGATTTGTATATACTAACTCTTATGAAGGATTTGAATAGATGAAGAAAAATTAATGAACTGGGTTAAACCTATGGCATATTATATTAAAAAATGGTGTATCAAAGGAATGGTAAAATGTTTTATGTTTTATAAAGTTGGGTATATAGAAATTAATTGCCAATGAAAAATGAAGAGTATTATGTATGAAAATAAATATCATCCTTAGTATCCATTAATAGTTTGTTGTCTTAAATATTGATAACGTGAGAATTATCTAAGTTTATTAACTCCTATAAAGTTTATCCCCTTGAATAAGGAAGGAACTATGTTAAAATAAAATAGATGAAGTATTTTTGTATTCTGATTCCAGATTTAAATAGTAGAAGTATTTTAGCAATTATATTTTGGTTATAAGAATCATAAAACATCTAATAACTATGTTAAGTTTATAATCACATTTGTATTTATTAACTTAAGAGTTATGGATACCATCATTAGTTATGATTTTACTATTTATCAGAAGTTGTAATTCTTAAAACATTTTTTTATGTTTTATGCGATGGGAGTCTACAAAGATTAAGGATATTTGGAGAGACATTTGTGGAAATTATATGTTTTAGTGGAAATATTATTTAAGGAATAATACTTTTAAATTTTATAGAAATATTTTTAGAGGTATTGATAACATTTAGGTTTAATATTTCAACTAATGACCTTGTAATAATAGTCAAATAAAATTATTAGTCTTTGTGAAATAAAATGTTTTATTGAAATCCTTAATATAAATCTAATTTAATGAATAATTTTATTCCAAGTATTTCCATCATACTTTTTTTGAAGAACATTACATGATTAATATAAATATTGTTAAAAAAACCCACAAGTTGGGTTTCAAACCAACATGTTCCAAAAGTCAGTAGGGCTTGATGTAACATCTTGAGTTTTTAAAAATATATATTATCTTCGATAGAATACATTATACGCCACATTCAACTTAATAAAACAACTAAATATTATTATCTAAATTTCACCTAATAAACTCATTGTTAAAATTTGAAGAATTAATAGTACTATTTGAATTATAAAAAAATGGTTTTCACATTTTTATAATTAAATTTTTGGTGAACAATTAATTATAAATGCATGTAAAACCGTTTTAAATAAAAGGAAATGTTTTTTGAAAAAACTATTAAAGAATAAGTGTGTTTTTATATTAATAAAATTACACATTTTGGATTTTATTAATGAAATATATATTCAACCTAATTTATTAAGTTCATCTTATAAATTTTATATACATGATACAAGAAAAAATACAATTTCATGGATAAAATGAGTGTTTTTAAAAATACATTTTTGTCGCCTTTTGATGGAGAACCGAATTTAAATATAGTTTTTACAGTTTTATAGTTTATTTTTTTAAAAAAATACACTTTTTATTTGGATGAGGTACATAAAAATTTATTTTATTGGTTTTTTGTTGTTTTTTTTGACACTTTTCATATTTTAATGAATTGTGAAAAATACTTCATTTTAATTCAAAAATAATTTTTTGTATAATTTATTTATATTTTTATATTATGATTTTAATTGGTTTAAAAGTATAATTATATTAATGTTTTATCTTTCAATCCAATTTTTTCCATTTTAAGTAAATTTTCATTGAAATTGGATATAAACACATGTCAATCTTTTGATGGTTTTTACCTTAAAAAACCCTTTTTTCTCATTTTGCAAAGGAGATTAAGTGTATTTTAATTAGTACTACTTATATGTTTTAAATTTTAAAAAATAGATTCTAGATTTGGAATAACTGAGTCTAGATTCTCTTAATAGGTTTCTTTTAATCTTTTTGGATATAATTAATAGTAATTACAGTAATTTTTATTTAACGCTCTTAAATAAAAATCAAGTAAATTAGGGTAACGAATAATATGATAAGGAAAACACGATTACCCTAACACCTAATAAAATCCTACTGAATGAGTAACATCAAAAATTAATATATAAGGATATTAATTGACTCCATTAATGGATTTTTTCTTTCAAAGGGATATAAATATTATTAATATAAAAGAAAGTAACGGGAAAGTGACAAAATGTCACCATCATTTTTCTTATAAGTATAATAATTTTAATATTGTGATAAATATATTATAAATTCAACAATAAATTGTACAAGAAAATATAATTAAATTATCTACATCATTGGAATTTAGTTATAAATTTTTGAGGTTAAATAAAACCACAAATACTAACACAACAATGATTTCATAATTATTTTATTAATCAAAATATCAAATAAATGATATGAAAAATATTAATATAAATATAATTTAATTAATTACAGAACAAAATGAATATTATCGGTGACTATGAAATATTATAATTATATTTAATATTTTTTATATGTTATCTATATATTTGGATTTTATTTAAATACAATGAAATTTATAGTTTCCAAATTGACACAATTGATATATTATAAAAAAATTATTTTATAAAATTATTTAAAAATTTAAAAAAATTAAAAATTAAAAATTAAAAGGTTACTGTGATAAGGTATGAATGTTCATAAATTGTCCATATATGGGAAATTTAACCCATATATGTAAAATTCATATCCTCTTAATATTTAAAATGTTGTTACAATAATGAAAATTAAAATGGAATAATTAAGGGTAAAACAAAATGATAAGGTTTAAAATGAAACAAAAACTTTATAAATATTATTGGTTGAGAGTTTATAAAACCAAAATAAAATTATATTCTAAATAAATAAATTTTGATTCATTTTTAGTTAAAAATTAATTTATATTAAATTAATATTTTAAGGATTTCCAAGGGTGCCCCTCCCCTCTCATATAAAAAGTACCCATTATTCTCTATTAGTTACAATTAAGAAACCATTTTTTCATCCCTTACCTACCCAAACACCTTACAAGAATAACTACACATATTGTTGAGTTCTTAGTTTGGCCAAAATACCCATCTTAGAGGTGTTAAGGTTTTCTTCAATTGTGATCAACCAAAAAAGAGGTATCGTTTTCTTTAAATATTTCAATTTTATTCATCTTACACTTCTTAGAATCTATTTAAAACATGATTAAACAATATCAAAAGTATTATAAATATATAGTTATTCTATTATGTTAATATCATAACCTTAATCTATCTACAATTTAATCAAATGAGAATATAATTTTTCATTAGTGTGTATGATGGACTACCGCCTCACGAACCGATATATTTGGTTTTTCATCACCAAATTAAATGAAGAGTAATAATAATGGAATAAATGTTCAGATGTTATATTCTGAAAATATTAATAATTATAACATAATAATATATCTATTACTTTCTTACTTTCTATTCACATAAAAATGATAAATTTGTTTGTGCGTATATGTGAACTATCACCTCCCCCAAGCGTTATGATTCATTTATATTCACTAAATCACTTGTATGAATTATTTAAAAGTATATTTAAATGATTAATATGATATTAATGATGTTATTATAATTCTATAATGATAAAATAATACATACCTACTTTCCATAATGATCAATGAGAAATGGAAAAGGTTACTCATGCGTACGTACAACCTACATAATACATGATTATAACGTTGTTAATTTTTCATAAAAATAATTAATGGTTTGATTTAAAATTATAAATTATATATAAAAATTATAATAATTTAATTAATATTATTCTAGAGATGATGTACATAGGACCACATGGACTATTGAAATCTTACCACGTTCATTTTTGACTCAAGTACTGAATATCAACAAAACGTCAGATATGAACTTAAATAGTTATGTAATTGTTATAAAATGGTAATAAGTGTTATAAAATTAATAATAAAAATTAAAAAGTTTCTCAATAATGTAAATAATTAACCGATGTTTATTATTCATGATGATATAGAAAAAATCATGATGAATCATGCTCAAGGTAATGGACTTCATCTCAATATCCTTTCATTGAGGCATATTTTGATGTTATACACAACCTTATTTTATATGGTGTATAATAAACCACTTCTAATTTTAATTTAATTAAAATGTTATGAAAATAACATTTCAATACAATTCATTTTAATTTATTTACAAAATGATAAATGATTTTTTTTTAATTTATATGGTGACAAAGACTTCTCTGCCGCTATAACCATTATTTGACATCTGGATTCCTCTATAACTCTTAATGTCTATAAAAGGAAAGGAAATACCTTATTCAGTTTTTGGGTATTTTGTTATTTAAAATGATTTTGAAATGTTTATAAACTATTTCAACATCTTGAAATGATTTATTATGGTTGAAATGAAACTTTATGAGTGAAATGTTGGCAGTTTAAATATTTTATGTGTTCCGATTATATAATGTTAGTTGGATATTTGATGGTTGGTTCCATGATAAAACAAGTATGTAACGCCCCGACCCCAGCTACCCAGAGTCGGTGCATTACTTCGTAACATTGGCATGATCACAAGAAAGATCAAATCTCGAAAGACCGATTGGTTTAGTAGCCTTGGAAACACTAGATATATTCATAAGTTTTACATTACATCACAAAATGAAAAACTACTACAATAACATAATGTCTCCATAATCCACACTCATATCCCCACATAATATCCCTGCAGGTCATTCATAACCTACTTCTTCACTTCCTGGGAAAAATAAAACATTGAAAAGGGGTGAGCTCAAATGCCCAGTAAGGATAACAATATAGCGGAAACTTTCATAAATAAGAATAAACATTTAAGGCAGTGTATAACTAAAACAAAAGCCTTTTAAATATGAACTTTCAACATGGTATGGAATAAATAAAATGAAATAATGCCATTTACTTATTCACATGGATATTCTACTAATCGAATAATCACATGCAAAAATTAATAACCACTTTCATAATGTTGGAATGCATAATGCCAGACTATCATAACCACATAGCCAAGGCCTCGTGCCAAGACTACAAATAAGATTTTGTCAAGGCCTTGTGCCAAGACACTAGTTTGTCTCATGAGACCTACCGATGCATCGAGGAGCTATAGCGGGCTCCACCCGTCACTTATTAAGTCCAATGCATTCCCATATGAAAAGGTTTAAACATAACATAAACATTCGTATTAAAACTAGCATACGAAATGTCAATACTTTCACAATAAACTATGAATGGTATAAAAATATCACATCCACATTCAAACATATCACAAAACCTTCAATACAATATAGAAGTTTTGTATCATAATAAATCAACTTCAAATAATCTTAAAATCCATCAAAGGATGTTGACATAGATGAAATCAAAATTCTTTTTAAAGAAATATCTCCTTTTATTTTGAAATCATTTAAGATCCATATAAAATAAAACATTTTCTTTGAAAATATTCTTATAAGCTTGTAAGTAAAGCTTTGAAGATTTTATAACGGCGTAAAATAACCGCACCCGCCGTATAAGTTAAAAAAAACATTCTTACCTCAATTCTGTCGAAAAGGTTAAAAAGGACCTTGTTTTGAAAACGACGGAAAGATTCCTTTATAAACCTCTTATAAAAAGTCAAAAAAAGGTATAAATGACTTTAACCCATATTCTTGTAAATAGTAAAAAATGTTTTGAAATACATTTTTAAGAAACATGGATGTGGATGATAAAGATATCCCAGTAGATTATTACGTATAAACAACCTCGGATAATGAAGAGATTGTGAAATAACCCTTACCTTGTACTTTTCCTTGGTTGGGGTAGGTTAACCTCCTGTATAATGGTGACATAATTGTTATTAAATTATACAAGAATCGTATATATTAATATGATATCATATATGATCTTTTAACATTGATTTATTAATAATATCTTAGAATTATCATCGTTTCGGGTGTTAACTTACTCATTTTCTTTTATATGTTTTGTTACATAAGCCATGTTTGTTGTATCTTATTCATATCCAGAATGATATCAAGTCCTTAAACATCATTTTTAAATCATAAAATGATAATTATACTTGAATGGATACGATGGAGAATGAATCTCATCGCGTTCGTGGAGACGGTAGTCCGTACGTACGCACGAGCGACAATATCATTCTTTTGATATTAAAATAATATATAAATGAATGGTATATCATATATAAAGAATCATTAACATGTTATATTTATTATTTACATGAGTTACACATCATTATTATACCCATCCAAATAATATTATATTGAATAACAATTACACCACGACGTGGAGACGGTAAGCCGTACGTACGCACGTATGGTGACATGTTATTCAAAGGGTGGATAGAATACTGAATATGGTTGTACCATACTTATAATAACATCACAGTATATGTGAGATACTGGAGTTATTATTTTAGAATGGTAAGAACAAAGGAAGAAGAAGTGGAAGAAGAAATGAACTTAGAAAAGGGTGGTGAAATCATTACCTCTTCTTCGGGTTCTTCCTTTTGATTTGATCAAAAGGGCTCCTTAGGTTGGCTTTATGATCAAACTAAGGCCTCTAGGTTGTAGTGAGGGATGTTGGGAGAGTATTTGGGCAGAGTTTGGCCGAACCAAAAGGCTTTGAAGGTGTGAAGAAATGAGAAGGAGGAGTGCCCTTTTTATAAGAGGGGTGAGGGGCACCTTTGGAAAAGCTAGAAATATTAATTTATAATAAATTCATATTCGGTTTACAAAGGCTCCAAAGTTGACTATTCAAAGGATGAGGTGGGGATAGGTCGCAAACAACTCATCCAATAGAATTTAGACAGGTTTGGGTACTTATATTAACCTTATCTTTAAGTATTAACTCTAAGTTAATTAGTTTCACTTTTACAATGTCTCTTTGTATTTTTATATTATATGGTTAATAAACTTACCATATACATCAAAGCGACCCCCAAGTGGTCCATTAATGAGGAACCTATCATAATATAAGTCTCTTGGCCGAACCTTAGATTTTTAGGAATTTAATTTCAATTAATAATATAATATTTGTTTTAAGAACTCTTTTATGTCAATTTTGACACTATTCAATAGTTGATTTTTTTGAAACTCCTAACAGATTGATTACTTCGAAAAAAGTCAATTAAATCAATCCTAATATATCATATTATCATATAAAGTTAGTTTAATTCGTTAAAAGTTTCATATTATAATTATTTGGGTATTTATAATATCAATTATTTTAATTTTTCACTGTTATAGTAATTACTGCATCATCATTGTGTCATAAATAAAATACATTATTCAATGTCTAAAAATTATAAATAAAACATCATTATGTAGGAAATCGTTTTATCTTTCTAATGAATATTTATAATCGAAAATCCAACATGTATAACCCTATGTAAAAATTGTTTTTCTAAAAGATATATGCTTGTGTCATTTTTGTATTCATTTTAACTTAATTAAAATAAAGTGTCATTATCACTTACAAGTGGATCCATGGGGTCCCAAAATCGACCCAAATATTCCCATGGTCGACCATGTATCAACCAATAGGGTTAAGACACGTTTTATGGTAATTTAGTATTATTATAATATTATTTTTTAACCCTTATTTACCGGATTTACCCTTAACCATGGTAAATAAAATATTTACCGCAGTAATTATTCAAAATGTCTAAAAATAAAAGTTACCTATTTACACAATTTGAAAATCCTGATTCCAAATATGGAATCCATTTTCCTAAATTCAAAACACAGAAGTGGCAGAAATTAATTTAAAATTAATTACCGCTGTCAAAACAAAAAGCGTGTTTTTAAGAGATAATAACTATCAAAAGATTGACACTTGTTTATGTTCGGTTTAATTGTAAAATTATGTACAATGACCAACATTATATTAAATGGTAAAAATATATTCTAAATATACTTTAAAACCACTAAAATTCATAATTTATCACTATTAATTATTTTGATTAAAAAAGTTGTTTTTAATTAAAATTTAGTAATTTTCACTATTCATCAAAATATGAAAGTTATCCGAAATGTACCAAAATTTCACCTTAGGCTAAATTCGATATTCCGAATCCAAATATGAAGTCCATTTTAAAATATAAAATATATATAATTTTAAAAAGTAGGTATTACTATTCATAACGGCTAGTTTGATGGGTTGTGGTGTGTGTTAAAACTCAAGGTTGCGTACAACACACGCTACTGTATTATTCAAAGAAAGTGTACCGTGGAAGCTTGGGATGTTTCATTTTAAATTTTTGATGTCCCCATTTAGTCAAAAAGTTTAAAATATTGTATTTAAAAAGGGTTCACTATTAAAAGTTGATAAAAGTGCAATACTAAAAATGAATTTTTTCTTGCATTATATCTAAGAAACTCATAATATGGATTCTGAAATTATAAGGATTATATAAAGTTTAAAATTTAGATAATACTATTCATAACCCCTTTTGAATGGCTTTTTTTTGTAAGTCATGGTGTGATTGAACACAGTGTTGCGTGTAGTGCAAGTTATTGAATTATTTTGAAGAAATAACACACTATGAAATCTTGGGGTGTTACATTCTCCCCTCCTTCAATAAATTGCGTCCTCGCAATTTGAAATTGTTCTTCGAAAATAAAAGGTTGAAAATAGAAAATATATTTGTGGGAAAACCCACATCGGAAATTGGGTTACTAAAATTTAGTCTTAATATGAGGAAAAGAGAAATGAAAGGGTCACCACCAAATTATGATCTTGATTAGGAGAACATTGGTGGCAATTAGAGACATATAATTGGAGGAAAAACGTAAATATTTATATGTAGTGATTGAGGTCATCAATCACAAAAAGTATAAAATTGAGGTCCTTAAACTCATCAATCTATGATGATTTGAAGTACCGTCGGTTCAACAAAATATAGGGTATTGGGATAACACATTTTTGACGTTTCAAAATATCTTAGTTGAAATCCCACATCGAAAAATGAATTAATGAGGCCTCTATTTAAAATAAAGAGTGGAAAGTATGAAGATTACCGAAAATAACACATACTAGGGTTCCATGTAGGAAAATATGGATATGGAGGAGAAATCTAACCATCAATTATCTGATGGAGAGTGGTAGAGAACATGGCTATGAAAAGGCCAACAATCCCAAAGCCATAAATTAGTGATGATTTAAGGTACCATCTAGGACAACATTTTTGTTCTAAGTTCCTTTTCTTAATGTTGAGGAATTTATTTATGAGATTGGCTAAGATCATAAGGAGATATACTTACTTAATAAATTTCTACCACAAACTCATCTTTCACTCAAAAAAAAATTCTATTTACACTATTTGTATAGGGTTCCAAAATAAATGAATTTATAATTCATCTACATGATCTTTTAATAAAAACTACATTATTTAATCCAGGACATCTCATGGTCCAGTGGTAGGTGATACACCCTTGTCGCCCTTCGGTTGCGGGTTCAAGTCTCGCAGCCTTGCCGGACGTAACGGGTTGCCGCCCGACCTCCGGGTTGTCCTTTTATGGCAATCCAAAATAATCCAAACTAGAACTATCCAAAATACTTCTGTCCAAACTCATAGTCCAACATTTATAAGGAAGGTAAACATAATATAGATCCTTTTTACCCCGTAATAGCATATGAATACCTTCATCATGTATTACCATATTCCTTATTGATTACATTCATGCTCCCTTATTCCATATAGAAAGCTGGATATACTTCATTAATCAAAAAATGTTTTAAACCCCAACAATGATGGAATATACAAATCATTAATCAGTTCCAAGGTAGTCAAGAATATCCAATATATTTTTTTCCAAAATAATCATGTATTATTCGAAAATCACTACCTCGGTATCAGAACTATATTATGGTTTATCATTCTCTCAACCATATATTTTCCAAAAAATTATCCTGCTATTGAGTCACTTTTCTTTGTTCCACACAATCTCAAGTCCTTAATGAAATAGCACTGTAGTACAATCCTTATATACTCCATAATTATTATAACAAGTACATTGTTGATACAACACTCAATTGACATAATCAACATAAGAACTCTAATCATTCCTCTTCATCTGTGGTAGTATCATAACTTGATTATTATCCAATAGCATCATTTGCGTCATAGTCTGATGACTGGGACATAGGTTCGCGCAGTGTCCAAAATACTTGCAAATGAAGCATTGTACATTTGAAACCATTTTCTTACCCTTGCAGTCATGTACTTTGTGCCCTTTTCCTCCACACTTATAACAAACTCCCATTCCTTTCAGGCAAGTTCCAGGGTGTTTCTTTCCACAGTTACCACATATGGGAAAATTCTTCTTTTCCCTCTTACTTTTATCCATCTTTCTCTCTTCCATCCTTTTCTTCTCTTGCTTCCCTTCAAAGCCATAGGACTCAGTAAACTCTTTACTTATCTTATCAACACATGATATTATTTCTTCATATGATGACAATACATGGGAGACTATTTCTCTTATAAATTCTAGCTTAAGACCATGAAAGATATGATCCTTCCTTCTCTTTGAATCATGTGCATTTCTGGAGTTATCATTCCTTCTACTGGGCGCTATTTCTAAACAATGGCATAAACTAGATTAGTTTATGAGTCAAAATACATAATCCCATACTTATAAAACACTTAACATAAATTGAACTATTTATGGATATAATCCATAATCATAAAAATGTTTTCTTTGAGGAAGTATATACTCATAAACCCTTCATAATGGTTTGTAATGAAAATGAGAATTATCCTAAGCATATCCCCCGGGAGTGTCGTAACCAAGAGTGCAGCAAGGCCCGTTGTCGTGCACCAGTTCCCGTTCGAGTCTAGCTCAAAGCGGTGTTTTCGGGTTTTACCCCTAGGTACATCTGTGCCAGAGCCGCCTCTACCTGCTCGTATCCAGACAGGGATGTATTGCTCGGAAAACTCACAAAATCTCTACAATACCAAAATTCTAGGAAGTTCTTCTATACTAATCCTCAAAGTTCATCTTAGGTCTACGTGCTCTAATCAGAGTTTATCTAAATCTAGCTTCCAAGGTTTGTACTAAACTTCCTCTGATACCAACTGTAACGCCCCGACCCCAGCTACCCAGAGTCGGTGCATTACTTCGTAACATTGGCATGATCACAAGAAAGATCAAATCTCGAAAGACCGATTGGTTTAGTAGCCTTGGAAACACTAGATATATTCATAAGTTTTACATTACATCACAAAATGAAAAACTACTACAATAACATAATGTCTCCATAATCCACACTCATATCCCCACATAATATCCCTGCAGGTCATTCATAACCTACTTCTTCACTTCCTGGGAAAAATAAAACATTGAAAAGGGGTGAGCTCAAATGCCCAGTAAGGATAACAATATAGCGGAAACTTTCATAAATAAGAATAAACATTTAAGGCAGTGTATAACTAAAACAAAAGCCTTTTAAATATGAACTTTCAACATGGTATGGAATAAATAAAATGAAATAATTCCATTTACTTATTCACATGGATATTCTACTAATCGAATAATCACATGCAAAAATTAATAACCACTTTCATAATGTTGGAATGCATAATGCCAGACTATCATAACCACATAGCCAAGGCCTCGTGCCAAGACTACAAATAAGATTTTGTCAAGGCCTTGTGCCAAGACACTAGTTTGTCTCATGAGACCTACCGATGCATCGAGGAGCTATAGCGGGCTCCACCCGTCACTTATTAAGTCCAATGCATTCCCATATGAAAAGGTTTAAACATAACATAAACATTCGTATTAAAACTAGCATACGAAATGTCAATACTTTCACAATAAACTATGAATGGTATAAAAATAGCACATCCACAGTCAAACATATCACAAAACCTTCAATACAATATAGAAGTTTTGTATCATAATAAATCAACTTCAAATAATCTTAAAATCCATCAAAGGATGTTGACATAGATGAAATCAAAATTCTTTTTAAAGAAATATCTCCTTTTATTTTGAAATCATTTAAGATCCATATAAAATAAAACATTTTCTTTGAAAATATTCTTATAAGCTTGTAAGTAAAGCTTTGAAGATTTTATAACGGCGTAAAATAACCGCACCCGCCGTATAAGTTAAAAAAAACATTCTTACCTCAATTCTGTCGAAAAGGTTAAAAAGGACCTTGTTTTGAAAACGACGGAAAGATTCCTTTATAAACCTCTTATAAAAAGTCAAAAAAAAGGTATAAATGACTTTAACCCATATTCTTGTAAATAGTAAAAAATGTTTTGAAATACATTTTTAAGAAACATGGATGTGGATGATAAAGATATCCCAGTAGATTATTACGTATAAACAACCTCGGATAATGAAGAGATTGTGAAATAACCCTTAACTTGTACTTTTCCTTGGTTGGGGTAGGTTAACCTCCTGTATAATGGTGACATAATTGTTATTAAATTATACAAGAATCGTATATATTAATATGATATCATATATGATCTTTTAACATTGATTTATTAATAATATCTTAGAATTATCATCGTTTCGGGTGTTAACTTACTCATTTTCTTTTATATTTTTTGTTACATAAGTCATGTTTGTTGTATCTTATTCATATCCAGAATGATATCAAGTCCTTAAACATCATTTTTAAATCATAAAATGATAATTATACTTGAATGGATACGATGGAGAATGAATCTCATCGCGTTCGTGGAGACGGTAGTCCGTACGTACGCACGAGCGACAATATCATTCTTTTGATATTAAAATAATATATAAATGAATGGTATATCATATATAAAGAATCATTAACATGTTATATTTATTATTTACATGAGTTACACATCATTATTATACCCATCCAAATAATATTATATTGAATAACAATTACACCACGACGTGGAGACGGTAAGCCGTACGTACGCACGTATGGTGACATGTTATTCAAAGGGTGGATAGAATACTGAATATGGTTGTACCATACTTATAATAACATCACAGTATATGTGAGATACTGGAGTTATTATTTTAGAATGGTAAGAACAAAGGAAGTAGAAGTGGAAGAAGAAATGAACTTAGAAAAGGGTGGTGAAATCATTACCTCTTCTTCGGGTTCTTCCTTTTGATTTGATCAAAAGGGCTCCTTAGGTTGGCTTTATGATCAAACTAAGGCCTCTAGGTTGTAGTGAGGGATGTTGGGAGAGTATTTGGGCAGAGTTTTGCCGAACCAAAAGGCTTTGAAGGTGTGAAGAAATGAGAAGGAGGAGTGCCCTTTTTATAAGAGGGGTGAGGGGCACCTTTGGAAAAGCTAGAAATATTAATTTATAATAAATTCATATTCGGTTTCCAAAGGCTCAAAAGTTGACTATTCAAAGGATGAGGTGGGGATAGGTCGCAAACAACTCATCCAATAGAATTTAGACAGGTTTGGGTACTTATATTAACCTTATCTTTAAGTATTAACTCTAAGTTAATTAGTTTCACTTTTACAATGTCTCTTTGTATTTTTATATTATATGGTTAATAAACTTACCATATACATCCAAGCGACCCCCAAGTGGTCCATTAATGAGGAAACTATCATAATATAAGTCTCTTGGCCGAACCTTAGATTTTTAGTAATTTAATATCAATTAATAATATAATATTTGTTTTAAGAACTCTTTTATGTCAATTTTGACACTATTCAATAGTTGATTTTTTTGAAACTCCTAACAGATTGATTACTTCGAACAAAGTCAATTAAATCAATCCTAATATATCATATTATCATATAAAATTAGTTTAATTCGTTAAAAGTTTCATATTATAATTATTTGGGTATTTATAATATCAATTATTTTAATTTTTCACTGTTATAGTAATTACTGCATCATCATTGTGTCATAAATAAAATACATTATTCAATGTCTAAATATTATAAGTAAAACATCATTATGTAGGAAATCTTTTTAGCTTTCTAATGAATATTTATAATCGAAAATCCAACATGTATAACCCTATGTAAAAATTGTTTTTCTAAAAGATATATGCTTGTGTCATTTTTGTATTCATTTTAACTTAATTAAAATAAAGTGTCATTATCACTTACAAGTGGATCCATGGGGTCCCAAAATCGACCCAAATATTCCCATGGTCGACCATGTATCAACCAATAGGGTTAAGACACGTTTTAGGGTAATTTAGTATTATTATAATATTATTTTTTAACCCTTATTTACCGGATTTACCCTTAACCATGGTAAATAAAATATTTACCGCAGTAATTATTCAAAATGTCTAAAAATAAAAGTTACCTTTTTACACAATTTGAAAATCCTGATTCCAAATATGGAATCCATTTTCCTAAATTCAAAACACAGAAGTGGCAGAAATTAATTTAAAATTAATTCCCGCTGTCAAAACAAAAAGCGTGTTTTTAAGAGATAATAACTATCAAAAGATTGACACTTGTTTATGTTCGGTTTAATTGTAAAATTATGTACAATGACCAACATTATATTAAATGGTAAAAATATATTCTAAATATACTTTAAAACCACTAAAATTCATAATTTATCACTATTAATTATTTTGATTAAAAAAGTTGTTTTTAATTAAAATTTAGTAATTTTCACTATTCATCAAAATATGAAAGTTATCCGAAATGTACCAAAATTTCACCTTAGGCTAAATTCGATATTCCGAATCCAAATATGAAGTCCATTTTAAAATATAAAATATATATAATTTTAAAAATTAGGTATTACTATTCATAACGACTAGTTTGATTGGTTGTGGTGTGTGTTAAAACTCAAGGTTGCGTACAACACACGCTACTGTATTATTCAAAGAAAGTGTACCGTGGAAGCTTGGGATGTTTCATTTTAAATTTTTGATGTCCCCATTTAGTCAAAAAGTTTAAAATATTGTATTTAAAAAGGGTTCACTATTAAAAGTTGATAAAAGTGCAATACTAAAAATGAATTTTTTCTTGCATTATATCTAAGAAACTCATAATATGGATTCTGAAATTATAAGGATTATATAAAGTTTAAAATTTAGATAATACTATTCATAACCTCTTTTGAATGGCTTTTTTTTTGTAAGTCATGGTGTGATTGAACACAGTGTTGCGTGTAGTGCAAGTTATTGAATTATTTTGAAGAAATAACACACTATGAAATCTTGGGGTGTTACAAAGTACATGTGGTTATATTAAAACCTCTAATACATTATTTTTCGAAGTCAGACATATGGAAATTACATTTTTAAGTGTGAAATGTTTAGAATCCGACCACATCATTATTCTATTTAAGTATGATTATGTCCCAAGTTACCTTTATATATTATATGTAATTTCTATGGATTATATGATAATATTTTTATTTACATAAGGGTACCCAATGAGCTTATATTCAAAGGAAAGTATTTACTACTTCTTAAAGGTGAAAACTTTTACTTTATAATAAGGTATTCATGGTTGAAATGTTTGTAAAGGCAACCAATTTTCCTCATTTATGCATCCATTAATGAGATTTTTATGCTCATCCCAAGTTTTAAAATATTTTTCATAGGATTTAAGGGAGAAAAAAAGTATGAGATCAAGGGAATAGTTGTGATGATTAAACATGAAAAGAAACCCTATTTCATTTTAATATTTTTTGTTTTTTTGAAAAAATTGATAGTTAGTAGAAGTTTCTTCTTTATAATTTTTGAGATTTTATGTTAGAATTATGGTCTAATTATATTAAAATATAAACCAAAAGAAACTAATGAATTTAATAAAGTGAATTCTAAATTTAATTTACTATGTTATGTAAAGAATTAGGCTATGTACTTTTAGTTGGTATCAAAGCACAGTTTAGATAACTTTAACGGTTAGAATATTATATGAGTGTATGTGAAAGATCATTTTTAACTAAGAGTTTTATTAAAATTTTGGTGAATTATGGTAATTAAGTTAGATTGGATAAAAAAGTAAATAAACTGAGATATCAGGAGGTTTATGGATTACAGTATTATAAAATTTTTATGTTATTATCTTTACCCTATAGAGAATTCTTCTCTTTCATGACTAAGTGACATTATTTTCAATAGATTAAGGATCGTTTGTAAATATATAAGGAAAGAGATATTTCAAAACCTTCCTATATCCCTCTAATGATTTTATCATCACTATTATCAGAAAAACATGTTCAAATTATTTCGATAACTTCTTGAGAATTCAAATAAAATGCAAGAAATGTTTTGAGTTTTCCAAAACCTACTAATTTATAAAATAATTTTATTGGTCATGGTATATTTTTTATATGATTTAAAGATATAAACATTTCCATATATTTGAATAGGTGAATCCCCAGATGTCGTGTGATTGTTTCTTTTTTAAAAGTAGGAAAACATGCTGAAAGGGAAAATGATCATCAAGAAGATCCTAAAATCTGGATCCAAGGTATGAATTATATTTTTATCCATAAATTATAAAACATGACCTGATTGATATTTTTGAATCACGAGGATATAATTCATATCTTTGAATTTCAGTAATGAAGTATTAAGAAATAAGGTGGAAATTCATTGTTAATGGATTGATAAGACCATTGAAATATTAAGATATCTACATATAAAAAACTTAATAGGTATGACATACTGGAGGATGCTGAAATATTTAAAAGTATTAAAACTCTTTTGATAATGTGGTAATTATCAAGACATTTTTAGTTGAATTATATGTAACCCTAAGTAATTTATGTGAATATTTTATTTGAGGAAGAATTATATTTTGTGGACATAGTTATAAAGGTATGGATTACCTTTAAGATTCATATGATCTTCAGGTAATTATGGGTTATTAGATTTGGGGTTTTAAAATGAAAGGTATTATAAAATATTTTAGAATAAAACATGATATGGTAATTTTTTAATACTTTAAAATATTTTAAGAATGTTATAATAATAATACAATATTATAAAAAGGATAACCCACAGGATGGGTGACAACACGTCGTGTCTGGTAAGGTCATGGGAATCAAACCCACAACTGAAGGGAGACAAGGGTGCGTCACCTACCACTAGACTACTTGAATACATTGGTTAGTATAAATTCATTATTTTTAGTTAAATAATTTTATGTAATAATAATAAGTTGATTTTGGGAACTTAATATTTATCAAATAGATATCCTTTTTATTGGAAAATGACTTAGTGATTAAGTGAATAATGTTATTTATGAAGAAAATCACTATTTTGGGAACCCTATATGACCAATGTAACTAAAATAATATAGAATTTTATTCTAGGAATAATGTTTTATTTATATTTTGGAAAAATATATGATAGACATATAGTGATTCAAGTTATTTATGAAAATTTTTAACGCATCTTAAAGATTATTAGGGAAATTACTTTTTTTGTGAGCCTTCAAGAGTAATTCATGATCTTTGGAGATAAATTTTATAATTTAACATGTAAAACTATGTTATCAAATCCATTTTATTTTGGGTTTTAATATTAGTTTAGATTACTTTGAATAATTTTAAAGACAATTGTTTATTGGATGGTCTATGTATAACTTGGGTATTACTGTTAAATTTTGGAGATTAAAAGTAGTTTTCATCATACAATGGTTTATTATTTTTGGGAAATAACTTCTCTTATACTAACAATTTTGGTTTTGGATAATATCTAAATATAGAAGAAATATTCAATTCATATTTTTTAGATTATGTGATTCTCTGTATGTTTATTCGAGTGCTTTAGGCATGAAAAATTCATATTCATAAGGTGGAAAAAAATGAGTTTATAGTGGAAATTTATTGATGGGTGAAACTAAAATTACCAAGTAATTATATTATCATATTATCATAGTTTAAATATTAATACAATTCCCCAAATCTATGAAAAAAATCTAAAAACAAAAAACATTTTCTGTTTACTTTTCTTACTACGAAATCAAAGACCATTTTACCTATTATTTTTTATTGGGTTTTTTTTATTTTTAACTTTATCCTAACAATGTTTTATATCACTCTCCATCAGAACATGATGATTATTTTCTCTTCTATATCCACGTTTTCCTACATGGAACCCTATTATTTGTTATCTCAGGTGGTCTTTGTACTTCCCTTTCCTTAATTTACAGTGGTAGTTCTATTAATCCTTTTTTTTGTTGTGGGATTGCATTAATGGTATTTTAAAAATTCATACCTCAATTACTGACCCCAAATTCAAATTTATAAGATGAAATTTATCAAAGGGGGGAGGATGTAACATACCATGTTTTAAAAAATTGAAACTATGTTATATAACATACATGAACACCACATCAAACTTAAGTGAAGAACTAAATATTATGATTTAAATGGTAATATATAACCTATATATTAATATGGAAGGAATGAATAATATTTATTTAATTATAAAAATATGGTTTACACATGTTTATAATTAATTATTTAGTGAAAATTTAATTATAAATGAATGTAAATACCTTTTATAAATAAAAGGAAATGTTTTTCTGAAAAAAAATATTTAATAACAAGTGTGTCTATAAAAAATAAAATCACTCTTTTTTGGATTTTATCAATGAAATATAAATTCAATATGATGTTTTGAATTAATATTTAATACTTTATAGACATGATATTATAAAAAATACAATTTTATATAAAAAATGAGTGTATTTATAAAAATGAGTTTTCCCACGTTTTGATAGCGAACCCATTTTAAATCTAGTTTTTGATACTTTTATAGATTATTTTTGACAAAATAATCTTCATATTTAGAAGAGGGACATAAAAATTAACTTTGATTTATTTTTTTGTTATTTTTATGAAACTTTTCATATTTTAATAGTAAAACGGGTTTAGGATCAAGAAAATACCCATCCCTATCCAATTATTAAATAATCAAAAAACTGACAGAATAAGGGGGTTTACAATGGTGAGATAAAAAATACACCATGAACATCGAGATCAACAAGTTGTGGGAAAACATATATAGTAAAAAATTATAATAAGATTAATTTTTTAGCATTTAATCTAATTTTTTTCATAGGAAGTAATTTATTATTGATATTAGATACAAACACATGTCAATCTATTGATAGTTTTTACTTTCAAAAAACCAATTTTATCATTTTTTCAATGGGATTAATTTTAAAGTAATTATTAAAAAAAATTTGTTTTAAATTTCAAAAACTATATTACATATTTGTAATAATTGGGTCCATATTATATTAATATATTACTTATAGTTTTTTGGATATTATGAATAGTAACTATGGTAGTTTTTATTTTATGCGGTTAAAGGTAAACAATGTAAATTAGGGTAATAAGTAATATGATAAGGACAATACAATTTCCCTAAAACCATAAAAAATTCTATTGGATGAGTAAAAATATAAAATTAACATCTAAGGATAATAATTGACTAATTTAACAGACTTTTCCATGAAAGTGATATAAGTAATATTTAAACAAAAGAAAATGACATAAAAGTGAGAAAATGTCACCCTCTTATTTAATATAGGTATAATAATTTTAATATTGTTATCAGTATGATATAAATATGATAATAAATAGCATCCAAAAATCTAAAAAAATTATCTACATGATTGAAATTTATTTATAATTTTTAGAGATTAAATAATTTCCATAATACAGACACATGAGTGATACAATAATTATCTTATTAATCAAAATATTAAATAAATGATATAAAAAATATTAAAATATATATAATTTGGATTAATTAGGGTACTATAAGAATTTTATAGATTACTATGACTTATTATATGTCTATTAAATTGCCTTATTCTAAGTTATCTCTTTATTTTTTATTTTATTTAAATATAATGAAATGAATAGTGTCAAAATTGACACTATTGATCTTTTATAGAAATTAATAATTTTTAAAATTATTTAAAAATAATTAAAACCATTAAAAATTTTAAAGTGACTATTAAAATTTCATAGTATTTACATTTATGGAAAATTTACTCCATATAAGTAAAACTTATATCCTCTTAATATTTAAAATGTTGTTACCATAATTAAAATTAAAATAGAATAAATAAGGGTAAAATGTAATGACAAGTTTTAAAATGAAATAAAAACATGTCTAAAAATTATTGGATGAGATGATTTAGAATAATAATCATTTTAACTTCTATATAACTCAATTTTATTTCATTTTGAGTAAAAAAAAAATTTATATTAAATTTATATTTTAATGATTTCCAAGGTTTCCCCTCCCATCTCCTATAAATATGTACTCGTTATTCTTTATTAATTGCACTTAATAATACTTTTAATTCGGCCAATACCTGCCCAAAAAAATCATAGAATTTATCCACATATTATTGAGGGATTATTTTAGACCGAAAAACCATTTTAGATTTGTTAAGGTGTTCTTCATCGGCGATCAACTGAAGAATAGGTATCGATTTCTTTAAGTATTTCTATATTATTCTTTCTTCCACATATTCAAATAACCTTAAAACATTATGAAATATTAAAAATAGTATCCTCAATACACTAGTATTTTATTATGTTAATATCAACTCATGAATCCATCTTCATTTTAATCAAATGGGAAATGAACTTTTTGTTCGTGTGTACAACAGACTACCGCCTCACGTACTGATATAGTTCTTTTTTCATCACCATATTTAATGTATGTTTTTAATAATGAAATTAATGTTCATATGTAATATTAATGACATATTAATCATTATAATATAATAATATATCAATTAAATTCTTACTTTCCAGGCATTTAAAAATGATAATGTCATTCATGTGTCCATGGGAACTATCATCTTCACGAAGCGATATGATGCGTTTTTATTCACTACATCACTTGTATGCTATTTATTAATATATTTAAATAATTACTATTATGTTAATGATGTTATTATAATTATGGATATATAAAATAGTACTTACCTTATTTATATAAGGATCAATTAAAAATGGAAAATGTTACTAATGCGTACGTTTGGCCTACTGTCTTCATGATTATAACGTTCTACATTTTTTATAACAATATTTAATGGTTTATTTAAAAGTATAATTGTTGTATACAGATGATAATTATTTCATTAATATTATTCTAGATATTATGGAATAACGACCACATTGACTATTTACATCTGTCCATGTTCATTTTCCACTCAAGTACCAAATGTTGACAAAACAGCCAATATAAACTTAAGTAATTTTGTAAATTTTATAACATGGTAATAAGTGATATAAAATTAATAATAAATATTAAAAAATTTATTAATAATGTAAATAATTTACCCAATTTCATTATTCAGTAAGATAAAGAACATTCATAGCGAATCATACTCAAGGTAAGGGACTTCGTCTCAATCTCCTTTCAATGAGGAATATTTTGATGTTATACACAAAATTATTTTATAAGGTTTATAATCAACACCATTGACTATTAATTTAATTAAAAGGTTATTAAAAGGAATATATCAACACCAAGTGTTTTACATTATTTAAAAAATTACAAAAGGAATGTTTTTAACATATACAGTGACAACAACTTCTCCACCGTCATAACTGTTATTTGAAATTTGGATTCCCCCATAAGACGTAATGTTTCTAAAAGGGAAATAAATTATTTATTCCTTTTCTGGTTATTTTGGTATTCAAAATGGTTTTGAAAAATGTATTGAAAATTTCAAGATCTTGAAATGATTTCTTGTGATTGTAATTGAAGCCTTATGAGTGAAATATTTATAATTGAAATATTTTATGTGTTATGATTAAATAATGGTACTTGGACATTTTATGGGTGCTTATGTGATAAGACAAATATGGGTGATTTTGTGATAAAAAAAGGATGTGTGGTTATGTTATAACCTCTAATTAATTGGGTTTTTAAGTTAGTCATATGGTTAATCCATTTGTAAGAGTGACATGTATGGATGTTGACCGCATCGTTATTTCATTTAAGTATTATTATGTCCCATGTTACCTTTTTATGTTATATGTGACTTCTATGTGTTATATTGTAATATTTTTATTTAAAAATGGGTAAAAAATGTAATTATATTCAAATAAATGTACTTAATACTTCTTAAATGTGAAAGTGTTACTTTATGATAAATTATTCATGGTTTACAAGTTTTTACAAGACTAATAGTTTTCCTTCTTTTGGTATCCCTTAATGAGATTTTTTATTCAAATACCAATTTTTAAAATCTTTTTTACATTATTTAAGGGATAATAGAGATAAGTATGGGATTAAGGGAATAGTTTTAATGACTGAACATGAGAAGAGACTATGTTTCATTTTAATAGTTTTTGTTTTTTGAAAAAATGGTTACTGAGTAGTAGTTTCTACTTTGTAATTTTGGAGTTCTTATGTAATAATTATGGTTTAATTCTCTAAAACTATAAACCAAAAAGATTTTTTCAATTTAAGAAATTGAATACTAAATTGAATTTACTATGTTACGTAAAGAATAAGGTTGTGTCCTTATACTTGAACCCATGTATTGGTAAATATTTCAATATTTTTAGTTAAATAAATTTATAAATAAAAATTAATTATGAACCAGTGGTGTTACATTTGAGGTTTAAATATTAATTTATTATATTGGATAACATGTACTAATCATATTGGTTTTGGAAAATAGTTAGAGAAAGATGGAAAGATTTGTCATCATTTTATGGAACTTCTGTCCTATTAAAAGTGGATTTTAGTTCCTCAGGCATAAAAAATTAATTTTTGAAAATTTATTTCATGGGGTAAGGGTTAAATTTCAAATTTATCAAAGAATATCAAAATTATAAAATTATTATTATAAATTACAAAAATATCAAGTATGTATATTTACTTAAATTATTATATAGTAAAAAAATTCCTTAACTTTAGAAATATTTTCTTGAAAAAATATAATCATATTACCTTCATATTCAATGAATGAGATGGACTTTTAAATTATCACAGATTTATGGGTTTGGGGCCCTTAAAATTTTAAGGATCATTCAATTTTTTCTAATCAGTGACCTTAATCACTCTCTATAAATATTTAGTATTATTTTCTATGTCCATGTCATTACTGGACACCAATGTTATCCTACTTAGAATCCTTGTTTTGTTTTATTCCATGTGACCTTGGTACATCCCATCCTCTCTTAAGAAGAGGTTGTTCTAGTAACTCTTTTTATAATGTGGGTCTTAAAAAAAATAATTTTTAAATATTGAAAAATTTATTACCAAGATCATGTTAAAATCTGAAAACACATTTCAGTTAAGGTGGGGCTAATGTAACACCCCCAAATTCTAAAATAACAACATTTTATTTGATACTGTATGCGACACGCAACACCAAGCTTAGAAGAAAATATAACACCCTAAGACTTTATGATATTTTTTATATATAAAATTAATATATTAAATAATGAAACACTAAGTTCATCTTGTATTACATGAAACACAACGTTTAGCTTTCATTATATGAAACATTTAGTTTAAATGAAAGGTGAAATATTATTAAAATATAATTGTTCAATATAATTGTTATAACCTAGAAGTTAATTTTTTAGGTATGAATAATAATAAATAAATTATGAAAAATATAAAAATAATTATTTTTTATCAATTGAATATAAATAATAATAAGAATCATTTAAAAGTAAAATAAATATTTTATGAAAGACTATATTTTTCAAAAAAATATTGTATCACGCTTTTCATACATAATTTAAAATTATGTTTGACCACTTTTCGAAAATATATCGAAAAAAATTAAATTAATTTTTTAGATCATAATATCAAAATTATCCTATGGTGAATTTTTGTTATTTTTTTGACATATTTCATTTTTGAAAGAAATAGTGAAAAATAATGAATATTAACTGAAAAATTCCTTTTCATTTATAATAGTTATAAAATTAAATAATATTTTGAATTTGTTATATTGTAAATATTGTTTAATTATATATCAATTTAACCAATTTAGTTCGTTTGAATCATTTCCATATTGAATTTTTATTTGAAAACTTTGAAAACATTTGAACATTTTCTCTTTAAAAAATCACTTTCTCGTCATATCTGTGGGATTAATTTTAAATTAAAATTTTCTATATATATGAATTGAATTTGGAAAAATGGATTCAATATTTCTAATCATAATAATTTATAATTTCTAATAATATAAACTTAATTTTTAACCAAACTGAATAGTAAAAATAGAAAAATAAATTTTCACGGTTAATGTAAACATGGTTTAACTATGAGTGTTTAAATAAGAAGATAAGGCTTAAAAATAACATAAAAATATTAAAAACACACATTAGATATAAATATTTAAACCTTTTCTCTTTTAGGTACTATAATATCCCATTTTGAGGCTTTTGGCATGAAAACAACTAGGGTATGATTGAATAATTTCAAAAAATTACAAGTGTCCTAGTCACCTAACTTATAATAGACCCCCTATGCTATATTATTCACACATTCAAACGCTCTTGGTTCTATAGATACCTAACAAAGTCACATTAAAAATTAAATTCCCTAATCTTAGATGATTTTTTGGAATAAATCCATCCTAAAAGGTCTTTGGTGAAAACCTAATGAGGATATCCAAAGAAGAGGTGATGTTTTTCAACAAACATTTTCATTTTATTTATTTTTCCGCCTCCAAAAATTATTATTAACCCATGATGATATAAATAATATAACCATAATACTTATAGTTATATTTTTTATGTTAATTTAATTACATACAACCACCCCCACTTCCATAAAATGGGTTACAAAATCATCATTCACATAAAAGGCAGGCTACCATCTCGCGAACTGATGTAATTTATTTTTACATTACCACCTATCTTGGTTGGATATGATGATATATATAAACTATATATATCATAATTATAGTAAAATTATACCTATATATTAATTATATAATATATATCTTTATTAATTTTCATTCTTTAGGCGACACAATAACACTTTTCATGTGTATGGTGGACTACCGCCCCGCGAAGTGATATAATCTATATTTTAATAACTCTTTACATGAAATGTAATAAGGTAAAATTTAACTGTGATATGTGATAAAAATGAAATAATTATGGCAATAATAACATATTTATAATTTTAAAAATATATTATATGTTATTTTAATTCTTACACTGAAAGATCATAACATCGTTCGTGTAAATGTGTGGACTATCGCCTTCCCAATCGATGTGACCAACTTTTCATCACCACACCAAATGGATGATATATATAAGAATGTTTTTAGAAATAATATTATAAATTATTAAATTATTATCATTATGTAAAGATAAAAAAAATTACTTAACACCTTTCTATAATGACCATTGTAAAATGGAACTGTTACTCTTGTTTACGTATGACCTATCGTCTCCAAGATTGTAACATACTCTTTTTTTAATAACCATATTTCATGTATACTTTTAAAATTAATTTGGTGTAAAAATAAGTTAATTATTTAATGATTATTATTATGGTGACGTTATAAATATTTAATATTAAAAAGAACTTGATCATTAATGATGAAACATTCATGAGAAAATAAGGCAATGAACACCTCAAACAATGAAAATAATGAACAATTATTAATGAACATGTAATAAGATGTTATGAAAGGATAATATATGATATTATAAATATTAATATGGTTATTTAATAGTTTAATAAGATGATTAAAACCTATATAAAAATGGTAATGAATGTTAAACTAAAAGTAAGTGTTAGGTAAGAGATTTCTTAATTCAATTTCTATTCATTGGGTTAAATTTATACACCATTTATTATGTCATGCTATGATTATGTTTGTAATGTCATTTGATTATTTTTAGTTAAATTTCCACCTATTTTATGTGGTTTTAAATTCTATACACATAATCAATTCAATGATTTACTCCCACTTAAGTGATATGATCTTTGTATGGTATTTCATATAAATTTCATTTCTCTGAGGCATAATGAAATGTTATCCAACTAATTTATTTAACATAATGTATATTGTTGGGACGAATTTTTGTATGAAGATTGTATTTGTTTTCACAATTTTCAATATTGGTCAAAATGAAGAAGGACTCCAAAGTTAATGGAGATCGGCTGAAGCGAGGATGCCCGGAAAATTATTATGAAATCATATAATTGAATATAATACTTGGGAAATTCTCTAAGAAGTAAATTCATACGACTTATGAACTAATCCTTAGTTCAAAGAACTTTTGTCAAAGGTGACACATTGTTTACAACAATGAAGAATGGTGAGGTATCATCGATCTGAGGATTATTGAACAAGAAAGAGGATTCGTAGAACAACATGGAACTCTTCATGATTGCATGAGAACCATGAAAGAGTTTACTTAAAGAATAGAATCTTATTATTTTTATGATGTGTAGAACAGTGGTTTAAGAAGAAGAGAGAATGTAGAAGGGATTGGAATTCTGAGGTATCCATGCATTTCACATTGTATCCTAACCAGATGATGCTTTGCTGATTTATATTTCAAAAATACTATAAGTTAGAAGAACTTGTGAAGTAAGAATTAAGAAAGAAAGGGGAAAAATGATGATTCTAGTCATATACTGTTTTCATTAGTTGGAATGATGTTTCTGTAAGAAAGGGAAGTTTCAGAAATTTCCATTGAAACTATGACGATTCTAAAGATGGACTATAAAAGGATACATATCATGATGGTGTATTTCGTGATGAGAGCTGAAGAATGGTTATGGGATGTGGTGAATATATCAAAGATAAAGAAACATAAAATTTGGAGGTGGCACAAAAGAACAGTTTAAGGTGGATTCGTTTTCCAGTATTTTCTAAATTTTAGGGCTTGAAAATCAAGAGATGAAGACATATGTTTTTAGAAAAGGATGTTGCATGAAAGTTTTAAGATGGGTTGGTATGTTGCGTGAAGTGAAGTTCGGTGATCTGAACATCAAAATATATAAAATGAGATGCCTGCGTGAAAGATTAGGTTTTGCACGCAATATTGGTTTTTGCACACAAGATTGAAGGTTGTTTGGAATCTTATGCCCAAGGCATGATTCGAGGTCCAAATTTGGGAAAATGGTAAAGGAAAGAAGTTAGTGAAAGAGAAGGTTGTGTGACAGATTAGAGAATTGGTGAGAAAGAGAAGTTTTCATAAAATATTGATGAATTGACATGAAAGAAGATGTTGGCATGAAATGACCTTGCGTGCCAAAGGCGATGTAAAATGGGGTTATGTGAACCATGCATAATTCGTGGTCTGAACATCGGAAAATGGAAAATTAAGGAAGTGTGCGGAATATTTCAAAACTTCGCAAAAGATGAGGTTGGTGTGAAAGAATCTTCCGCGCCAAAGGTGACATTAATCTGGGTTTTTGCGCGACACTTCAGGATATTGCGCGACCCGTTGGGGATTTTGCGTGATGGGGTCAATCGGGTTTATAAATAAGAGGTGAGCCCCTCATATTTGAGATGCTCACAACTTAAAAGAAATCAGATCTATGATTCTCATAAGAAATATACCCAAAGGTAGTTTCGCAAAAGAAGTATGATTCCCGCACAAGAAAGGATAGTTGCGCGCAAGAAGGGAGCTGCGTGAGAGAAGTAAGATGTGCATGAAAGAAAGGATAGTTGCACGCAAGAAGGGAGTTTCATGAAAGAAGTTAGATCTTTTGTGCAAGAAAGTATAGGTGCACACAAGAAGAATGTTGTGCAAAAGATTGATATTTCACCCAAGAGGTGTTCTGTGACAAAAGTTTAATGTTGCGCGCACGACATTAATGTTGTGCGCAAGTCACCCAAAAGGGGGTGTGCGAAATACTGTGGCCCCACTGACCTTCGACACATGCATAACACCCTAAAAGTAGATTTGAGAAGAAGGAAGTAATGTGAACCATTCAGAATCACAAAGAGAAGTAGAACCACACTCACACAAATAGTGTTTAACACTCTCATTGTGCTTTATAAAGTGAATAGAAAGTAGACGTGGAACTAAATTCATATCTACATGAAGAAAGAATGTAGTATACCGATACACTCTCATGTTGGTATTAAGAATTGAAGAAAGATATTAAGATACTATAGTACTATTCCTTTTAATACTGTATCAAAGAGAAAGAAGAGAAGAAGAAGAAAAACATAGTATGCCCAACTGAAGGATGAAAATTATTCAGGGCAGTTTAATTTTGATGATGCCAATTGAACGGATCTTCATTTCATGAATAATCACGTTGGTGTATGTGATTCTTTCCCAGAATAGAGAAGATGTTTTAGTGCAGTTTGTTTTTGCACTAAGACGAAGAAAGAAGAATTCTTTTCCAGTTAGTGTTGCTCTAGAGAAGAATAGAAAGAAATAAGGAATAATCGCTTTCCTATTTCTTTGTATGTAATAAAGTGAATAGCACTAAAGAAGACCAAGAACATAACCTTTCTTATCAAGAATGAAAAAGAATGTATCCATAGGCAGTATAAAGAACCAGCTAGAGGCTGTAAATTGGCCCAGACCATCACCAGTCCAGGGAAGAGGATTTTTCCCCACCCCCTCTAAAGTGTAGGTACTCACACTGGCTAGAGGATTGCTTTCCTAGACACTCCATAGTAATAACATATCAAATAATAGTGGAGAATCCATGCACTAGTCATATCCATGCATGGTAAGGATGTAGCTACTTTTATTGAGTGGTGAACCTTGTAAAAATATCATGTGCATATTTTTTCTACTTTCTATTATTGCATGCGACATGGAAAAGAGAATTAGAGAATCAAGATCTTAACAGGTCGAGAGGTACAAGGATAAAAGTTGGAATTGGTTTACAATTTCCCCAACACTGATTCACCCCCTCTCATTGTTAGGTATATCCCAAAATGGTCCTCTCATATATAATTTTACTTTGAAATGTTATATCATGATTCATTAATAATTCATTATATTTTAACTTCCAATTTTAATTATTTCTTCCAAGTTGATTTGTCTTGAAAAATACCAAGTGTTAAAGAATTTCACAATCCAATTTCTTTTCATGGGGTTGTATTAGTTCTTTGATGTCATTGATATTCTAAAATTATGTGTATACTAATTTTTGATTAACTTTTGTTGTATTCTTATTTTTTATATTGATTTACTGTTGATAAAAATAATCAATTCATTTAAACTTTCTCACATCAATATTAGGATCATATTAAGGGTCCACTTTATAATTTCATTCTAATTGAGATTGTTTATTATTAAATTTCTGTTGAGGAAAATTTTTATACCATTTCCTAATAAAATAAAATAATTTCATTATCTTAGGGTTATTTTAGATTTTTTGAGATAATATTTACATTTTTATACTCTTTTTTACTTAAAATTATTGAAAAAATATTTTTTAAAAAATCCAACTTAATTTTTCTATTTTGTATAATTTTTTTTAATTCCAAAACCATATTTTCAAAAAAAAATTCAAAAAGGTTTTTGAATATTTTCTGAATGATTTATTAAATACATTTTACATTTTTTTATTTTTTAAATAATGTTTATAAAATAATCTGTATGTTGTTTCCAAAACAATTCTTATTTGTATTTTGTTGAAAAAGTAGAAGGAATATTTGTCTTAGTGTTTAAAAAATGAACAGAATTTATATTTATCATGACAATTAAAATGTTTTAAATATTATTTTATATCTTTAAAATATTTTTTTCAATTAAACTTATTTTCAAAATGAAAAGTTCATTTCCCTTAATAATGTTTTTAACCATATTTTATACAATATTTCTATCCAGTAATGATAAAAACATAATTTTATTACTATAATGGGTATATGATGTATTGATATAATCCCAATTATATATATGGATGGTTTATAATAATTTTGACAATATAAATTAATGAATTTCACATTCTTGATTCATTTTCTGTAGTCATTAAATTTCTCTTGAAATAATCACATTCCTATGATCATTGGACATTAAATATCCTATAAATATCCATATTATTTGTCATGGATATGTTAATTGATTAAACCTTAAAATTTTTTAAATATGTTGGTCTATATTGAAAGTTATTTTTTATCTATGGAAATATTGATAAACTCTAATTATTTACTCAATATAGATATTTTTTGATATGAATCATTATTTATGAATTATATATATTATTCGATACATTAAGAATGCTTTGGACCTACAATAACAGGTGTCCCCTGGTATTATATATCCCATATATTCCTAAATATGTCTCATGAGACAAATAAGTAATCTATAATTAAATGGGGTTTCACCTATAGTTTTGAACCATCTTGTGAAAGGTCTTGATGGTAGAGGTATTATGATGCATGAGATCCCAACTTTCAACAATAAAGAATTTACTTCTTTTAGAATTAAATTATTATTTATATCCATGATATTTTAATAATGACGTTATGTATGGATGAATTTCATTATCATATTATTGATGAAATTGCATGTGTTTTTGGTTATTTCCCTTGCCATATTGATTATACCTTATCTTATCATAATAGTAAAGTTATTTAAATGGAATGTGAGTTCAGTTTTTTACCTTCAATGTTTATTATGTTTTATTTACTCTTGATAGAATCAACTATACTTAACCCATACAGAACATTTAATCTCACCATTATTTTGTTTCTTTTCCTCAAGACTTCAGAAAGTGTACCGTGATTGATATGCCAAGATTTTCTATAGGGAATAATATTATTATATAAAAACTTTTTGTTATGATTTGTGTATTCAAATGTAATGTAAGACTCAATTATATACCTTTTTTTACTAATGATACTAATTTATTCAGTACATTGGGATACAATTCCTTGTATATTATGCCATTGTAATAAAGTAGACACCAGCTATGGGCTACTAGGGTTGGGGTCACAACATAACATTATTACCCTATTATTTTGAATTAATTATATAATACTTAAATTAGAAATATAATTTCCTTATTTCATTGAAGAATTGTATGGATTTCACTACTGTTTGATTTGGAAACTATTTCAACATGTTTGTTTCCCTCTCATCATGATAATATTATAATTCAATCCTCTAATGGAACGCTTATTTTTTCAAAATATGGACTCATTTATTTTATTGCATGACTGAGAAATAACTAGTAATATATGTCTCAAAACACAATATAGAATGTTTAATTTTTTATCAAGGAAGGATAAGTTATATTTTGATGAATAAATCAAACCAGATAAAAGGGATTCTGTGGATAAAGTTGAACATGATTGCGTGATTCAATCAATGAATTCTATTGATTTCTATTACAATGAAGAAAATAAATATGATTATAATGAATTATAATATATATAAAAATTTTATATATTTATAATGTATCACATTGTTTGTATCAAGAATATATGTAATCTATAATTGGAAAATTAATCATTAATAATAAATAGATTGAAATTGTGATATAATGAATACTGATAATAAAAGTGATTTTGCAAGGAATAATGACATTTATGATGAGAATATTAAATAAATAAATAAATCTATTAATAATATTTCATGTATCTTTATTATGAGATAAGAATAATTTTAGTCACTTGAAGCCAATGTGATTCAATCCGATAGATTCAAGAAGAAAATCATGTTCTTCTTTGAGAATAATTTGATCCAAAGGGGTAATATACTAAATAATTAGAGAACATTTTTGAGGCCATAGAGAAACTATATTTTGATATAAAATATAAATGATCCTACATTGTGGTTAGTCAAGATATTATATATATTGAAGGTAATGACAATGAAAAATTGAATATCGAATTTGTGCATAAAAAATAATCATCACATGTTTTTTGCCAAAAAATATTTATATAAATTTGATGTCTAATGAAGAATAGGTTAAGTAGGAATAAAATTTTTATATAATATAATATTAACTAATAAATGATGGATATTTATGAAATAAAAAATAATTACGATTTAGTGAAATTTACAATTGCTAAAAAGTAAACAAAAAAATAGGTTAAGACATTTACCTGAAATATATAATATTTGTATTCAAATGATGGTTTTGGTTATGCGGTGTATATAAACAAAATTATTATGTTTTTTGGTATAATATGTCATTAAATTGATAAATTAGAGGTTTTTAATCAAGGATAAGATAAATTTAAAGAAAAAAAATCTAATATAATGAGAAAATCATGAGATTCATGTAAATATAAATTTTAACTTGATTGAGGGGACATATAGATGGCGTAATTAATAATTGATCACAAAAAATTATTTTCATGATAATTTATGAAGGAAACTAAATAAAATAGAATAATTTCAAATATCTCATAATAAGAGGAGTGATTAATAAACAATAATGGTAGTTGAGGTTTATTATAAATCCACAAAGCACAAAAAGAGTTATATCTTAGAGAGTAGATTTTCATCACATTAGACTATAAATAATATTTTTTATGTGGAATTAAAAAATATAAAATAGGATTCATATCATTAAATAATGATCAATTATTATAAAACAAATATATTGGGAGTAATCAAATTGATATCAAATAATGGGATCACTCGTGATGGTTTGAATAATTTTTTTATCTTACCAATATATTTAATTAGTAGTATTTATTATGGATCATTTAAATTATGTCAATATTAATGGGTTTTTAATATTCTATAGATCGTTATTTCATCTATATATGGATAGTATGATTCTATATTTTATATCTTTAGTATTTTATGTACTTAAATTCACTCAAAAAATATTTAAACCACCTAGATAACTATAATTTATAAATTAATTGATCAGTGTGATATTGAAGTTGATGGTTGAAATCACAATATATTGTTATAATCTCTCTCTGACAAGGAATTTGATTAAGGTCCTGTGATCTAAAACAACCAAATCTTTATATGATAAACTCCATGATACTCACTATATGTATAAAATAGTTAAATAAGTATTCATACAACTTTTAATTTCTAAATTTGAATATGATTAAATGAATAAGGATGAATATTTGAAATATTTTTTTACATATATGGACATGATTTATAATGTAATTTTTGGATATAAAGAAGTACTTTAATGTGTAACCACTATAAATAAACTTATTTAATTAATCCTCATTATTTTGACACAAATATTCCAACTTTTCTATATTAATATGTGGATAAATTCTCTAGTGGTAAATTTAAGAAAATTTTGATTACTTATGAAATAAGAAGAGGTATGATACCCATGATTTATTCCTCAAATATGAGTATCATTATTTATTTATTATTATTATTATCTATATTTAGTTACAGGTTATATCTTCTTAAATATTTAGAGAAAATGGGGTATAGTGCTTATCTAATGGCCTGAACACTGATGGTTCTAGCTATGTGATAGAGCCATGTGAGGGGGTATAACTATTTATAGAAGTTATCACATGACTAGTGCATGTTTTATAAAACCATGAAAGCTGTATATAATTTTTTTTTGAATTTCAATTTTTCCCTTAATCCATTTTAATCTTATTTTTCTTCTCTCTTCCAATATTTAGTTCTTCATCAACCCTAATTGACTCCCTATTGGTTCACATCCCCTCTCCGATGCTCTATTTTTTAATTTGTATCAATATTCATCAAGAATATATATATTATTAGCCTTATTCATATTTTTTCATTATCCTCTCTCCCACTCCCTTCTTCTTTACCCTTATTTACATGTTTCCCTATTTATCATGTGTATAGATTACTTGAAATAGTTTTTTTCTATGTTATTTCTTCTTTACGAGTTATAATATCTCTTCGTATTCCATTCTTTGATAATTACATCATTCTCCAATGAATATCATTTAGAATGGTTGGTTACCCAATGTGGATTACTCTATTATATGAACCATGTTTTCTTGATGTTTTTAAAAGAGTTCTAAATTCAAATATACAGTATGTAATGCCTTAGAGAATTAGTATTATTTAATAATTTATCTTTTATGGGATTTGAAAATGTTTTTTGTGGATGGAATACTTAAATAGTGTATAATAATATTGGTCTTACATGGTTTTCCCCATGTATTTGTTGATAATGTCTCATAAGTTTTAAAAAATCACGATTCAATGAATTTTATAAGAAATTTTCTATTGATTTATAATGATTTTGTAGGGTTATTCCTCAACAAATTAGTTTAATGAGGTAAAATGTCATGTTTTTATTTCATTATCACTTTTACCTTTCTTGAACTTAGTGAATTACTTGAACATAGGTAATACTCTAGGGGAAGCCTTAGGGGTTTTTTGGGAACATATCACACATACTATATTGCTATATCAAAACCATCAGCCTAATATGTGTTTATTTATTTCCTAAAAATGGAACACACTAGTACATGACATTCTATGACTAGTGAATTATTATATGTAAAATCCACTAGGGGCCCACACGAGGTCAGGATGGAACTTTTCATAGTGGATCTGTACACATAATAAATTGTGTTTGGGGATATTATCTTAGTATGAGAACCCAATATTTCAGGTCTTTAGTCCCTAGGAAACCTCCCAAGGAAATATATAGTTTTCCATTATTAAATTGATGACAATAATTCACAAAATTATATTATTTTTCATAATTTTTTTGATTCAATAATTATATGTTCCTTTTTCAATGTATAATTTTTTATGTCACTTATCTTATTTTGAATGAAGAACTAACTTTTATATTGGTTTCACTTAGTGGACAGAGGTGGATCCTATTAGGATTGTTATTCTCACAGTATATATTCACAATTTAGTTGTATGAAGAACATTTTTTAACTAACACCAGTAATGGGAAGGCTCCTCTTGGAGGCATAAGTTAATCCTATTATTTTGGAATAGGTTTGAGTAGGTGACATGAATATAGATGACCATCATTTCACAGATATATTAGTAGTAACTTCTTTTGTTAATCAGAGTTATGATTTTGTTTTATGATGAACCTATGCACATTACCTCATCGTATTATTATATCATTATAGAACATATATTTTGGATTATATTATTCATGTATATACTTGGTTTGAAATTATATTTTATTTTTACTATTTTGTTGTCATTTTTATATTAATGTTCAACACTGTTATGGGATTTCATTTATGTTATTAAATGTTTCATATTTTTTTTAATTTTCAAAATGATTAATTGGATTACATAACTTACCAACATATTCCAAGTCCATTTCAAGCTCTCGAGACAATCCTTGTGTTACCATTTATTTATTTAATATATAAACTTAAGTCTATATGGTTAAATATGAGAAAAAATAACCAATTTAAAGTATTGTGTGATTGGGAACACGCCAATGGAATTGTTTATGGATGAATTAGGTATCTACTAGGGTTCACTTAGTTTGGCTTATAAAAAATAGGTATCAGATTCCCGTATTGATTTATGATTTTTTTGGAAGTTAAAAGAGATAATAGATAAGATCATTTAAAAATTAAGGGTCGGTTGAAAGTAAGTTTTTAGAACACAATTATCATAATAGGGTGTACATAAATAAGTATACCAGATTACAATATGATTACAATTTTATTTTTAAGGGGTATTTGGATAGAAGTTGAAAATAAAGGGTATATATTTAGTTCATGGTTAAAGAGCATGTTTTAAAAAACCATACATCAACTATGAAATAGTTTCTGGAATGGTACAAGTTTGTTTTACATAGCTGGTGCATGGTTTTATGAACTTTACATCCCAACTATTCACTTTTTCCCGACCTTGATAGTGGAATACACATTCTTAGATCATGTTTTGGTAAAGCACGCATATTGAACCTATATAGATAGAATTGTATGATGTTTAATTTATTTACCTATAAATTTATTTCTATAATTTATTTAAATATTTATAATATGTTTAATGTTTTTTTTGATAATTTTTATATTGTTTCAATTAGATTTTATAGTAGTTGATAATTTTTTTCTTTCTTTTTAATTTTTTAGTAAAATTCATCCCAAATTAGCCCCAATGAACCCTTGAGAATGGGTTGTGTTTTATTTTTCCTAGACAACCCTCCAGTAATCTATAATTTTATTAAAGACATGGTTATGATAGTCTATTATATGGAATAAAGAAAAAACCCTTAACATTCCCAGGCTAGGTAATACACTCCTATTGTTAATCAAATAAACATTTGAGAACTAGAGTCTGTCCTACAAAATCCATCATCTTTATAACATCCTAAAAATTATAATACCTTATAGTTAAAATATTGTATTTTATGTGAAAAACTGAATGAGAATTAACACATTATAATTGAAATATGATTTCTGAAATAAGAACATTGAAAAATATGAAATAGATAGAATTCACCAAATTACAATGTTAATAAATAATGTATAAGAATTGGAATTGAAAAGTAGAATTATTTCATATTATCCTAACTTGTATGAGCCTAGAAAGAAAGTAGATTCTCTAGTAATTTACCTATAATGATCCTTATATATATTCCAACCACTATATCTTGAGTGAAATTGATTATAATAGATATTCAAGCTCATGTAAAACATTATAAGATCCATATAAATTAATGTGTCCCTAATGAATACTACTAATGCAAATATTATTCATAGGTGTGATACCCTACATTGACACTCCAATAATTTGATGAGAATAAACACATTCTTTTCATACCGAATTGGAAATGAACCAAAGATACCTATTTTAATCAATATATACACCATCAATAACAAATATTGACTCACATACATTAAATGGATCTTTTAAATTTAGAATATTTGAGATATTGAAAAAATATTAACTAAAAAATCCCATGTCATTCTCATAAATAAATTTTTTTCTGTTATATAGAATAAAAATTAGTCCATAATAATTCTTCAACAACTTCTACAAAATTATCCACACATGATACTCTTTCATACATATAATTCTTAATAATTTTATTCATAACCTGGGGAAATGGAAAAATAATAAGTGTGAGATCAAATTCTTAGTAAGGGAAGTAGTATATCAGAATATATCAAGGAATGAACATGGTATAGATAATATGTAAATAAATAAATGATAATAAAATAATTTCATATAAATAATCACATGTGATTGAAAAAAATACATTATTAATAATATATATCAATAAATGTATAATAATAGTAGAACATAAGGTTATGGAATGCATAATGTTAGGAATCAGGATCATTACCATCAAGGACTCATCTAATACAATATTAATTTAATTAAGGCTGTATTCAGTACATCATTCATGCCTTCAAGGTCACAACCAAGATAAAATACTGTCATTGGTTATAAATACATGAAATACAAAAAAATTTCTCTCATTTGGCCAAAGAATTCATTGAGGGGATATATAATACCACTCCCCACCTATAAATTATTTATGTAAAATTCATTCACCATTTAAATCATCTGAATATAAATACAATTCATTCTCAACTTTACTTATAAATTAATAATCAGTTGTTTTGAGAAACAAAAATATGTTAATTACACACCATTGGTTATGGTGTGGTATGGGTGGGGTGGGGGGTGAGGGGTATGTCACAGGTCCAAGTCCCTAGAATAGCATGTTTATTTTAATTTCATTTATTGTGTTGTGTTTTATGGAGATGGATGTAATTGACCATATATACAAAAATATGTCAATTATTTTCTCTATGTTAATAGAAATTATAAAATGATCACAAATCATCTAGATAATTATGTTTTCTAGTTAAATAACAGTTAATTAACTTTCCTGAGTAATCAAAAAACACCAGTATGAGTATTATACAAATACACATGTTTAATAGTTTCATAATAAATAAATGTAATAGATTTCTACGTAAGCATATCTAAAACAACAAATATATTAGAAAGAGTCATATAGTTTTATCAAGAATTTCCCTAATCAATTTATATATTAAATCTTGGTGAACATCCTTAAATAAAAGGAAGGAAATATTGAGAGTTCATAAAGGAAAATAATTGGAAGCAAAATCAAGCCTATAAAAGAGGATGATATAGAAAGAAAAAGGAAGTGGTATATCATTTCACTGATAAAAATTAACATTACATAATCTAAATGAATAAATAATTCAGATGGAATTATTTGAATAATTTCCTTAATACATCATAAGATATGTCAAATCGAAATGACTTAGATGAAAAACACTTTTTATGAGTTCAAGAAAATCACTAATGAAATCATAAATATACTATATTTTTTAAAGAATAAATTTTATAAAACACAGATATTAATGATATATTTTATATACCATGTAGCATTAGAAAGGATATTTAATATAAAATAAAAATATTATGGGAATATTTGTTAAAATGGAAGAAATATTTAAAAATAGATTTTAGAAAATATTCGTAACATTATCGTAAAAGAAAAAAGTTACTGGTCACATTCACAAGTAGTGAAAATAATAGTTAAGTGAATTTTTTTAAAACATTTAACATAGAATATAAAAGTAAAATAATATATATGTGAGTTCATAAAGGTTAAAAAGATAAATGTGTGGTGGATTATAAAACATTTGATTTAGAATTGATTGAAAACCTATTTAATATTTTGAAATACCTTTATTGAAAACCCACATAGTAATAAGTGGTATTAAAAATTAACATTTAAAATTGGTAATGGAATATAGTGAGGTCAAATATGATTGCACATAAATGGGGTTTCCAAATATAAAGGTAATCATTTGTGGGAATTAAAAATATAAGCATGGAGGGGATATTTACATAAAATAGGATGAGAAAAATTATCAACAATGATATAATTTGTTTTGGAAGAAATTAATCAAAGAGTAATATTTGAATTTAAAGTTTCATTTTAACAAGAGAAAAATACTATGAAATAAATTTCTATTGTGTAGTAGACCATTTTTTGAATAAATAAGTTCAATAATATGCATTATAACTCAATAAAGGGGGATGATTTAACAAAATCTCTAACCACATTTGTATCTTTTTAAAATAAGTCCATTTAAATAAAATACACAATATAAATATTCAAAACCTATTAATTTCATGAATATTTAAAAATAAATTCATTATTAATTAATCATAATATTTAATATTATTGATGGTTCACAATTTCAGGCCTGTCTTATGGATTTGAAAATGAGACAAAAAACCATTACAACCTTAGAAATTTTAGATTAAAAACACCTTGAAGGATATGATTATAAATTAAAAACTTAAATATAATAAATAATCATAGGATACTAAAAAATATATTAAAGGGGTAGTGTATTCGTGATTCCATATAAAATGTTCTGTATAATAAGAAATTTGTCTCAAGGGGTGAAATATTGAGACCAGAAACCGTTAACTTAATTCCTACGTTCCAAAAAAGAACTTAAAAATTAATTATAAGAAAAATAACTATCTTAAAAATCTATTTTATAATCTTATTAATATATATATATATATATAATTTTATAAACATTACCTATACTTATTTTCTACTTGGATAATAGTTATTTATTATCTTTTTTAAATTTCTAGTGTGAGTAATCTTGTCCATTTTGAACTAATTTTGTAAGGGTAGTGTTGTTATTAATTCATATAAAATGTTCATCTATAAAAGATCATAAAAGGTACTAGAATTTAAATTTTATAATCAATTATAATATTTTAATTTCACTCTCTTATAGTTTTGGTTGTGATCCCTACAAATAAAATTAATGATGATCATGTTTTAGTTATTTTTCATGAATTGATGTTGTATTCCTAAATTATGAGATTAAAAATAATGTTAACATTCCTGAAAACAATAACTATTTATTTGATTATTTTTATAATATATTATCTGTAATTAAGTTCTCATACTCATATATGATATTATTTTATAGCAATATTCAAGTTGGCTGTAAGACCGACCCAAATATGAACATACCATAATAAAAGGATGATTATGATTTTTAAAGTGGATTATTTTGAGAATAAAATCATTAATATAGTTTCATAATAATATTATATAGATAATTTTAAGGTTTTTAATGAAATTTTAACATTTTTTTAATAAATAATAAATAAAAAAATAAAAAATGAGATATACCACTTTGTGGGGGTGGTAGTCCACACAATTCACCAATGAGGTGTTAAATTTTTATTAATATAAAGGGGGAATGTGGTTAATATTATTTTACGTTAGAATAATAATATTAATTATAGAAATATAAATTATTTCATTATATGGGAATTATTAAATTATAATTGGGAAATTAAGAATAAAAATAAAAAGAAGTGATGGAAAAATTACTCATGTTGAGGGCTAGGGATTCCCATAGTAAGACTATATGTAAATAGAGGTATTAGGACTCTGTATTATGAATAGAGGCTTAATGAAATGAAATAGGATTATAGAGGAAGCAAAATGGACATGTTTTAATAGGAAACCTAATTTTTTAAGTGGTTTTGAAGTGGTGGTGGGATTATCCTTTTATAAGTTGTGAGAATGAAATTTTTATAAACATTTCAAGATAATATAAAGAGAGAACGTATTTCACATACTAATAAGACTCAGAAAAAAACAATAATGGAGTGGTGTATGTGATAAGGTCTATATTCCCTCAAAAATTAATTAGAAAACATATTTTAAACATATTTTTAATCCATTTACTCTCAAAATTTTAATTTTTACCATAGTTAGTTTACAATGGTAGCTGATTTTTACCAAAGTAAATAATTTTTTCCAAAAAATTGACCTTATTAAATTATTCAGATATGATGATTAAAAATATTAAACCCATATATGAGATAAAATTTAAATGTATATTAAAACTCAATTTTTATAATAGGACATGCAAGGTGAAAAATACCATTTTTTTAAATAGTGTATTGTTAAACATAAGATTTATGTGTTGGCTATAATTATCAATGTATTTTATTTTCATATTATTTCAATTTATATTATAAACAAAATAAAATATATATTGATATAAAATAATTCCATTTCCAAATTTTATCAAAATAATTTCAAATTAGAAAAAAATACCACAAAATTTTGTTTGTTGGAAAATATTACTTACTTTTTAAAAATGTTAAACATCAATTTTTAAATTAATAATGTTATTTGAAAATATATATTTTTAATCCTTAAATAAATAGTTGATATTTTAAAATTTTTATAGCTTTTTTTCTTTTTATATAATTATAAATTCCAAAAAATTTATAGTTTTGTAAAAAACTAATTTTTTTTCACTTGTCTTCAAAAAATAAAATATTTCATAAATATTTAAAAAATATAATTGTGTTTTTATAAATGAAAAAATTATTTCAATTTGGTAAACTTAATATTCTAAAATTTTATAATTTAACTTTTAAATAAAAACAGTAATATGTAAATTATTCTTATAGGAAAATTATTTTTAAACATATTAACAGTTCATATTCTTATTTACTATAAATTAAAAATCAAATTTGGTATAGTAATATTGTTAAAAGCATTAATATATTTTACACATTTTATATTTAGGATACTAAAATAAATTACATAAAAGAAAATTTTAGAAGGGTTACATTTTAAATCAAAAAACCATCTTATTAGTTATTTAACTACACTATTTTATTTTTTATCAATTACTTAGTACTAATAATAATAATAATTTTTATTTAAAAATACATTTCATAATTAGGTAAGGAATATTTTTATGAGACAATTCTATAATGATGTATTATCAGTAATAAAACATTCTGTTGTTTATTTTGGTTTGGTTTTGTGAGTGATGAAAGATGTTGAATACCTTAGGTTTTAAAGGAAAATAAATAATTTAAATTCTAAAGGTGTTACATTATCCCCCACAAATAAAATTTTCCCTCATAATTTTAATAGAAACATACTAATAAAATAAATTACAGGAATCTAAAAGGAAGACACAACTCATGATATAATATAAAATTTGGTGTCTACCATATTATCATAGATACAACTCAGAAACAAATATTTACCCTTTATCATGTTATTTGATTTATTCATCTTTCCATAGAAACTAATTTCTCTATGCCTTTATTTTCTACACCTGAATCATCTTATAATTCCTTTGATACATTCTTCTTAGTGTTTCTTCCCACGTTCCTGACAATTAAAAAATTGAATCTTCTTTATTTCATCATATTCATTACCCAAATTTACATGAGTCCCTATCATTATTTACTTTGGGGTGATTGGAAACAAAAATATGTATATATTTCTATTCTTAGTTATTAATATCTAGGTTGGAAAAACCAAAGGGCTTCTCATTCCAATTATTATCTTCATAGGTTTCTTTTTGGGACAATCATCACATTATCTATATCATCTATTATTAGACTTATTCCTTCATGCTTCATCCAATAGTAATACCAAAAGTAGTCAACGTGAGACATGAACACCAATATAGAATTATTATAAGATAATTACATGGAAATTTAAAATTTAAAATGCCTTATTCTTTTAAATTATTACAATATATTTTAGTTTAACCTAAATCAATATTGGTTTCGTCAAGAATTATTTAAGTTGGGATTTATCATATTCTTAAAATTAATTCCATAACATAATAAATCCTTTATAATGTATTATAAAGAGTGTCATTAACCAAATAATATGACTTAGGAGCATGTAAATAGGTGTGAAGTATTATTCTCATTCATTGGGCACCATAGTTAAGATTGATTTAATAGTCAACTGGACTTTCTTTTGTTGACTACCCCTAAGTGGATTCATGTCATAGCCATATCCACTTTCCATCGTCTGGACTAGGATGTAATTTCTTAGATAACCACATAATACATACTTTAACAAAACATTGATATATTATCTTCTACATATAATTATTCTTTAGACTTAATCGCTGGGTTTTCAGTAATGATGTTTTATATTTATCCTTAAAAAACATAAAATATTCAATAGTACCTCAAACAATCCTAAAGGATTATCTATACCTTTGAAACAATAATCAAATTTACCTTATCAACCCTTAAGTTATCCCCAATTAACATATTAACCTCTCTATTTTTCTAAACCATCCTTCAATACCAACTATGACACTCCAAATAAATACTCTCATAATATTGTGTGAATAAACACAATATTTTACATATAACTTTAAAATGAATTGAAGAGGCCCAATTTTAACCATTAATAATTACAATATCACTAAAAAATATTGAATCACATACATTTGAAGTCCTTTTTAGGCTTATGGGTTAAAAGTATTTAACAATAAATTAACTAATAAACTCCACGTATTTCTCATCAAAAGGAAAATTTTCATTATATAAGAAACTACATCATCTATAATATATATTTAATATATCCTAAAAAATTATCAACACATTCTAATATTATAAGAATATACTATGTAATAATTTTCACCATATCTTGGAGAAATTTAAAAATAATATTGGTGAGATTAAATTATTTGTAAAGGAAAATGTATATTAGAAGCTATAAAGGAATGCGGATGACATGGATAATATGGAAGGAATCAAATGATAATCAAGAAATTATATATAAATGATCACATTAGTTTGAAAGAAATACATGGTTATTAATATAAACAACTCATGAAGAAAAATAACTGAATTCATGGTGAGGGAATGAATAATTTCAGACATCTGGATCTTTGCTATCAATGCTATAGCCAAGAAATCATTATTTCCATTATGGTTATGACCAAAACCTCATTTTTTTTATCAAGGTATCTACCAAAAAATCATTATTTCATTGGGTAGAGATACACGAAACACAAAGACATTTTTCCCCATGACACTAACCAATGCATCTATGGGATATATAATATCATTCCCCCCATCACTTCTTCATGACTAATGAATTCAACCTATGAATGATATGAATACCAATACAATTCATAATCAAATTCCCTAACGAATCAATAATAATTTTTTTTGGGATACCAATATATACAAAGTAAATTCCTTTCCCCATGTTAATAATTGGGACAACATGATCATAACCCATATATATAAATAATGGAGATGGTTAAATAATACATAGTAAACTTATCTGAGTAATACATAACCATATATATCAAAATATCAAATATATATATTATAAATCATTCTTAAATAAATAAATAAATAAATTTTCTATACAAAAAACCTGCAATATAACACCATATAGATTAAGTGGTATATTGTAAATAAAAAAAATCCTAATAAATTAATATATGGAATCTTGGTGAATAGGCCTAAATCAATGGAATGAAATATATAATGTTTAAAGTAAAAATAAATTTAATAAAATATCGTGCCTATAAAAGAGGATTATTTGGAAATATAATGGTTGTGATGGATCATATCATTGATAGAAAATAACATTACATAAGTCATTCAGAGAAATAATGTTGATTGTATTATTTAAAAAATGACCTTGAATAAGAATAATGTATTTAAAAGGGAAATGTATTAGCTAAAAACCAATTTTTAAGAGTTTTATAAAAATATATTTATATATAAGAAACATCTTGGATCTTTTGAATTTTTTTTATAAAATTCAATGAGTAATAATTTATATAAGAAACCACTATGTACTATAAATTATGATTTATATAAAATATTTAAACAACATAAATATGTTTTCACATGCAACAAAAACATAATAAAATATTTTCGAAAACATTTTTAACATTATCAAAAAAAGATATAGTTATTGGTCACATTAAAAAGTTATATTCAAAATAGGTGAAGTGATTTTTTTGGAAGCATTTACTTTTGAAAAATAATGTACAATAATACATCCTTCAAAAGATATAATGTTTATCAAAATAAATGTGGGGTGGAAGATAAAACCTTTGATTTTAAAAGGAATGAAATCCTATTTAATATTTTAAAGTAACTTTATTAAAATAAATCCTTATAAAAATAGGTAGAAAAAAATCCCTTTTAAAATTGGTAATGGACAATCAGAAGGTTACACGAGGTAAAAGATGAAATGGGTTTCCAAATATTATAGAGAATATTATAAGAAAATGAATATATGGACAAGGATGGGATATCGACCTTAAAGATAATAATAATTATTCTTAATAGTGATATACTTTTTATGGGAAGAAATTAATTGAGAAGTATGATTTGAAATAAAATTGTTAATTTACATAGAGAAAAAGGTAGTGTAGCGTGTAATTAAATAACGGGGTTAAATAAACCAATATTGGAAGAAATAAGTTTAAGAAGGAATATTGTAACTCAATTAAGGTAGTTGAGTTAACCAAAACCCATACCATATTATTATATTTTGAATATAATTAAATTTAAATAAAGAAGACAATATAGCTCATAAAACCCTATGAATTTCATTAATATTGAAAAAGAAACACATTAGGTAGTAATATGACAATAAAAAAATAAATGATGGTTCAAAATATCATTCATCTCTAATTGATTTGAAAATGAGACAAAGTAACCCTTACTGAAAGACCCCAACTCCATTTTCCTGGAGCTGATTCCTTACTTTATTACATTGGTATAATAAACAAGGAATTCACATCTTGAAGGACTAAACATTTTGGTATTTTTGGAAAACCAAATAAAAACATAATTTTTACATTATAAAGTAAACAGAAAAAAACATAGAAACTTCATTGGAAATATCCATAACACTTAGATTATCCTTTCAAGTAATTAATAATATAAATTTTCTCATCCTAGTGAATAATAAAACATAAGAAAGTGGTGAGATCAAATTTTCAGTAAGGGTATGTAATAAAAAAAGGGAATATAAACAATAAGGCATAGTGAATAACTAAAAAAACATGTCATTATAACATAATCTAGAGCATAATATGCAAGACTAAAATATCAATAAATTTTTCCATATATATAATCATATGATAATGAAGATTAACCATGGATATTATATTAGTGGAATAATCACATGGATAATCAATTACTAATATTATAATTATAGAATGAATAATACGAGACATTATAAACATACCGTCGATGTCACAAACCATGTTGGGTCATCTTCTAAACAGGTGCCTAGATCGGTGTATGGTAAGGCATAAGGTGCATTCCCGATCCCTAAAGGATGGAATAAGTGCCCGGGTATAGTAAATACATAGTGAGAATTCTTTACAAAAATTTTATAATCATTAAACAACCAACAAAAATTAATAAACAAATTTGAAAATTAAAACCAAACAAGACTTAATCAATTTTCAGAATTTATTCACAAGGTTTATACAAAAGCCCAAAAACTACCACAAAGGAAGGTGACCAAAAACCAGCTAAAAAACACCACATGGAAAGAGTCCACCAACCTAAATCCATCTCTACAACACTCCTCCAAGATTAACCTCTATCAACCCAATCCACCATCTCCCAAAGCCTTTCACTTACTATTGTCAAACATTACCTAGTCTAGTGACACCCAAAGTGGTATGTAGGGTGTGAGGCTAAGCCTAATATGATGTCGCACAGTACAAGATTCCATTATATAAACAATATAATACAAATATATTATAATATTCTACAAAAAATATATCATAGTAACAATTTTTAGAAAATAAACCTTAAATGAGAGACATCTTTAAAGAGAACAATTTTAAATAAAATGCATTTTCTTCTGTAATTTCCAACCAAAAATACCATATGACGATGGTAAGTATGATATAGCCAAAGGGAACTAGTCATGATAAATATCCCTAGGAACTCTCTAGAGAAGTTACCCTAGGTACCTTGTATCTTGGTAAAATTTGGTATATAAACCAAAACCAACAAATTTCTCATGCACAATCCACTAGAGAGGAGAAACATAAAGAATTTTTGTAGTCTAAAATTATTATCAAGTTTTAGTTAGTGTTGTCATATTCAATACCACTATGTGAAATTGGGATATTGCCACTTCTGAATCACTATCATACTAGTCCTATTATTCCCACCTAGATACTCAGGCTCCCCTTTAGTGACCGAAAAAGTTCCACATGTCACTTAACACCACGTGTACAGTTCTTCAACCAAACAAGGCATTACACATCATATTACACCACTTTCACATTGAAATTCCATTTTAAAATCATATTCACAAACAACCTTTTCCAAATATGTTACACAGCCCTTAATTAATTCAATAAATCATTTAAATTGTTTATAAAAAAATTTCAAGAAGCACTACAAAGCTTTTCCAGAAAAATGCACCTAAATTCCTCATATAATGTCATCTACACAACAATTCCATATGAAAACATAATTCAAAACCATAACATAATTTAATAAACCAATCACACAATTTATAAAACACTACCAAGTGAGTCAAAAATATTTTACACATGAATCACACCCAATTCCCCTTAGAAATGAAACTTTAAAATCAAATGCATATTTAATCCTATGAAAAAAAACTTTCACACCACTCAAAATTGTTGAAGAACATGCCAAATTACACAATAAAAAAATTCACCAAATAATGTTTATACATAGAACTACCTACATTTGGTGTTAAAATTCCCAAAAATTAGTGTGAATATACAACTGTACCTAAAAAACACAACAAGAAGTCAAAATATAAACCCTAATCATTAAGATAGAACCTAGAAACCCAAGATTAAATCTAATTAATTAAACCCTAACTACTGTAAAATTAGAACCCCAAGGAATAGGGTATAAACCCTTAAAAGAAAAAATAAACAAAGGAGAAATCCACTTACTTGAAGATTATTGAAGTCTCCCCACCAAATCACCTTAAAAGATGGGTGTCTAAGGGACATTAAGTGAGCATGAATGCCTCCTATAGATGAAAAACCTGAGTGGGGAAGAAGACAGGTAGAATATGGGTTAAATCCGTAAAGAGAAAAAGGAAAAAATAATATTTTTAATGAGTTGGACATCACACCAGGTTAGTCTTCATGGTTTAATAAACCACATGAAAAATATGAGTACACTTTTTCTAGAGTGCATAATTACCTAGTCCGAGGTGCGTGATCATGTGGTTGCTATGTGGTAGGTTCTGTCTTCTATCACACAGTTACCTGGGTTGGGTACATGGTTTACACTAAGTGAGTGATAACCGTGCGTCTAGGTTTTTCTACACAAAAAATTTAACTTTTCTTCTAAGACTCAATAAGAATACTAAGGTGAAAATGTATACCAAATATAATAAGAGAAAATACCTAAAAATAAAGACACAAATGTGAACACTCTACCCACTAAGAAAACATTCCTCCTTTAGAAAGTCAACTTAAATCGTGGTCAGAAAATAAAAATGGATATTTTTTCTCAACACAAGAATTCCACTCTCAATTATAAAACACATCATTCCCATGATAACAAAGGACACAGACCAACATAATAGAATTCCCATGAAGTAATTTATCTTGGGAATCCACCATTTTCACCGATCTTACCAATAATGATAAATCATGATCTATATCAAACTCTTCCCAATTCAACACATGGGATGAATCTAGATTATAGATCTTTAATTTTGAGACATGAAATATGACATTAATTTATGTAATTTGATAAGGAAAAGATAACCTGTATTCCACCTTTCCAATCCTCTCAGGGATTTTAAAAGGTTTGACATACCTTATTGTTATATTTCCCTGCTTTCCCAAATGACGGTGGCCCAAGCGAGGGGTCACCTTCAAGAACACCCGATAACCCATGAAAAAACATCGATCTTAATGTCTCTGATTGGAACAAGATTTTTGGTGACTCTGATCAATCAATAACTTCAGCTTGATCAACTTGACTTTCCTAGATGTCTCTTACACAAGGCTCAGTCCAAAAAGTGAGGTTTCACCTACCTCATTACAATATCAAGGAGACCAATAGGCCCGACCATAATGTACCCTAAACAAATCAATATGAATTAATGTTTGGTAACAGTTATTATAGGAAAATTTGACCAAATCCAAATATCTATCCCATGACCAATGAAATTTGAAACACATGCATGAAGAATGTCCCCAATTATTTGATTTTCCCACTCCATATGACAATTTATTTTGGATGGTGTGTTCTACTCATATTAATATATAACCTCAATTCATTTTGAAAGACTTTCTAAAGTTGAGAATTAAAACATGGGTCTCTATTTGAAAAAATTGCTGATAGAATACCGTGAATTCTTAAAACCTCCTTGACATACAATGGTCCCAAATCATCAACTTTCGTTGAATTTTTGATCGAAATAAAATGGAATGATTTGGTGAAAAGATCAACCAAAACCCAAATGGTGTTCCTTCCCTGATGTGTATAAGGAAATCCAATAATGAAATCCATTTCAACCTCATCCCACTTCTACGTAGGAACGGGTAATGTATGAACCAAATAGGAGAGCCTTTGATGCTTGGCCTTTACCTGCTAACATGTATAGCCCCATGATATTAAATCAACTATTTAATGCCTCATGATTGGAAACCAAAACATCTGATGAACATTATAATACATTTTTGTAGCTCCAGGATGAATGACCTACTATGATTGGACGCTATCCTACATCACCGCCTTCCTCAGATACAATATCCCCACAAGACATCCCTTAAAGAGTAATATTCCCTTAGTAGAAAAATTCAAATCATGATATGTATCCCCACAATGAAGGAATTGCATGGACTACTGGAACAACTCATCACGAGGCTGCTACCGCTAAATCAACTATATAAGAGAATGAGTCAATTGAACACTCGCCAAGATCCCACCTCTACAATGCTCATTCGTCTCCAAGTGCATCTAGGAAAAGAGCCCCATCAGGATCCATCCATTATTGGGCTTCCAAAAATCCTACAGTATTAATTTTATACTCAAGGAAACAACCCCCAAATTACCCTTACATGGTTTATAGATGATATCAATGTCAAACCCCTACAAATACTTGATCCAACATCACTTCCTGAAGTTCAAATAATTTTGGGAGATTATGATAAAAATAGACCACAAATTTCTTCGCAAGAAGATAATGATGCCAAATATTTAGGGAATAAATCACCTATTGTACCTCCAAGTAATGGGTCCGTTAATTATACTTATGTGATCAGCATTGGTGAGAACCATAAGCTGCTACATTATCATCTTGCACAACCAAAAACCTGAGACCCATACCATAATAATTATAATAATCTTTAAATCCTTTTCCAAATTATAGAAATATCAAAATAGTAGCCATAGTAAACTACCTCTTTATATCCTCAAATAATGAATGAATCTTTTGGATCTATTCAAAATTCACCCATTTCTAGGTGAGTGCAGTCATGGATGAAGAAAAGTGAGAAAAATACTGAAAAACCATCTGTAATAACCTACTAGGCTGAGAAAACTTTTGATCTCAAACACATTTTTCAGTTGCTCTCATGAAATAACTACACTGATCTTCTTGGGGTCCACCAAAACCCTTTGCTTCAAAGTCATATTTCCCAGAAAATTCACCTCCCTAATCTAGATGGTGCACTTTGAAAACAAGACATAAAGGCGATGATCCCGCAAAGTGCCCAACATGATCGGAAAATGATGATCATGATCTTCCTCAGATCCATAGCAAAGTAGGATGTTTTCCACGAACACCACAATAAAGGTGTAAAGATATTGGTGGAAATTCTTATTCATGTGCACCATGAAATCCACTAGAGCATTCGTCAATCAAAAAGGAATGACCAAATTTTCAAAGTGGCAATACCTGATTTCAAAATCCATTTTCAGGATATCCACCTCTGTCACCCTAACATGGTGGTAACCCAAACTCAATTCCATCTCAGAAAACCACTTTCCCTACTTCATTTGATCAAAAAAGTCATCAATTTAGGGAAAATTTTATTTATTATTAATGGTTACCTTATTCAGATTTCAGTAATCAATGCACAGTTGGAGAGATCCGTCAGCCTTCATCACGAATAGAATTGGTGTGGCCCAAGGAGAGATGCTTGGGAGAATGAATAATTTGGATTCCAAATCATCCAATTGAATCATTAAATACCTCATCTTGGTGGGGTCCATATGAGGTGATGGAAGAGATATTGGTTGTCTTCCAGATCCCAAATCAATTGAGAACTCCATATCCCGCTCTGGGGTTAAACCTGAAAAATAATCTTGGAATAAATATCGGAACTCATCCACTACAGGAGGAAATCCACCCTTAGGATAACCACAATTGTCCTCCAACACAAGAAATAATAATTGAAAAAATTATTCCACAAATTTGGGAGTGGAGGTCTAGCACAACCTTACCAAGGATCCCATTTCCCAAAAAAATACATGAGGACTCCCATCCAGTGCCATGAAACTCACCCATTGACTATAGCAACCGATATGTTCCTGAAAGCACACTCACCAATCCATACTGGGATTACATAGAAAAATTCCATATCCAATACTAGAAGATACTATCCCATCTCAACCACTCACATGGAGAGCATAAAATATTTACACCTGAGACCACGCTCCTTCTTCTTACCCTACAGTATTACCGACTCCATTCGAAAAAGACATCCACTCAGTTGGAAAGTCTAACAAATTCAAAATACAGGCTGAGATAAAATAAATAGAAGCACCAATATCAAATAAAATATCTTTTATAGAAGATGAAATCATCTTGTCACCTTTAACTATTCAGTTCCCTGCATGTAGTCCTACAATTAGTTAGTCCACAACTTGAATATTCCTGGTCTCTTCCTGAGAATGACCGCTCACATGTAGCTCTACCTTGAACAGGATATTCCTTGAACTAGATCTTCTATATAAACGACTCTTTCATGCCACCATGACAAAAAAACTAATATCCCATCATCCTCGATGGTATTTAAAGAACTGACACTTCCCCAGAAGCCACAAATCATACCCCACTATGGTATGGGTGTGTTGCCTTAAAAAACACTACAAGTTCCCCATAACCCCACATTGATTACAAGGCCTCAAAAGTGATATACATGAAGGTTGGATGTGCCCAGCCCTCTTCACTAATGGAATGTGATAGAGCCTACATTAGAAGAAAAAAATAATGACCACCTAGAAGGTTGGTGTAAAATACCACATGACTTCTTCCCCTACTCATCCCACTTCCACTTCTTCTCTGATGAACTGTCACTACCCAATACTAACATATCCCTAAAGAAACAAAACCTAACCTTGTATTTAATCTCCACCATACAAGTTTGATTAACTTCATAAACATAATAATTTTTCATTAATAGGAATACCTGAGAATAGATCTCTGGTTGAAAACCCCTTTCGAACCTCTGAGCCATAATTTTCTTGTTGGACACTATTTTAGGTCTATACCATAATAGCTCATCATAGTGGTTGTCATACTCCATTCTTGACTAGTCCCCCTGAATGAGATCCATAACCTACCAATATCTGGTATAATGCAAGAACTCCAGACAATACTTGTTATTGAAGATAGCGTTGAATTCCTTCCAACCCATCCGCTCGTGCTTTCCAGCTTGAATCACTGAGTCCCACCACCTTTGACTGGGACATTCTAGTAGAAATGAGGAACATTTAATGCTAAAATATTCACGTGTGTCCAGGAACTGACACATGAACTCTGTCTTCTCAAGACACTCCTCTACTTCATAATTCCCTGTGCTACCTCTAAAAGATAGAGGTTTTTTCTTAATGAACTACTATGATTTTTTCCTTCCTAGGACAAGATTCATCTTCTCTAACAGAATATTGAACAAGAATAACTCCCTATCATAGATCTTGAATATCCCAGAACACTACTTCCACCAACCCATGATCAAGTTGTGAGGGAGAAATCTCTTAGGATTCTTCTGGTGGGTGAAAGAGATCTCTCCGAGGAGGCATGTTTCTACAAAAAGAAATAGTCACAAGAAAAATTACTAATAAAACAGGTCAGAAAAATTTGAGCTATAACATCAAATGTAAATAAATTAAACTTTTAATGACAATTGAATGACCAAACACTTCATCTCCAGCCATTGTCCACATATAGTTTGTATCCTACAGGTCCCATTGGGAAGAGAAGTCAAACAAAGATACCAACATCCCATGGTGACTTGAGGTCTGTCATGAGGTGTGTATGCCAGACACCATACTCACAACTAGAACTCTGATCCCCAATAGAGTTTTTTCTTGTCTAACCTGACTCATCCCCCCCCCCTAAAAGAGCTAACCCTCATTTGGTACCATTTTGTCATGAACCAGGATGGTTCTTTATCAAAACTGGTTCCTAACCCAATTAGTGGTGAGGCCCGAGGGGAATTCATGATCTCCATGGGATGGCATAAGTTCTTGGGTATCATAAATAAGGAGTTGGAATTATTTACACAAATTTTATAATCATTAATCAACAAATAAAAATTAATAAACAGATCTGAAAATTCCAAAGAAATAATCCTTAAACAATTTTCAGAATTTATTTACATGTTTTATAAAAAATCCTATAAACTTTGACAAAGTAATGTGACCAAAAACCATCAAAAAAACAACCACATAGAATGATAGAACTTCCCTCAAGGAATATCCACAACACCCCCCAATACAAACCTCTAGAAACCCGAACTACCATCCCTAAAAGCCTTTCCCTTGTGTCAAAAATTACCAAGTCTACTTACACCCAAAGGTGTAAGTAGGATGTGAGACTAATCCTAATAAGATTACCCCATTATAATATTCCATGCTAGAAACATTATAAGTCAAATATCTTGGACGTTTTTATAAAAAAAATAAATAATAGTAACAATTTTATGGAAAGAAATGTTAAATGAAAAACATCTTTACAGAAATTTTTTTAAATAAAACACATTTTCTTATGAAATTTCAAAAAAAACATAACATATGCCAATGGTAAGTGTGATATAGATAAAGATCACAAGTCATGAGAAATAACCCTTGTCACTAGCTAGTAATGGGCCCCCGGGTACCTCATATACTAGTGAAATGTTTTATAGAAACCATGACCAACTTCTTTCTCCTGAATGATCCATTAGAGAGGAACAACATACAAAATTCTAGTGCCCTAAAATAATTTTCCATGTTTAGTTAGTATTTTCATTATCAATGACACTAAGTAAAACCAGGACTTAGACAATTACAAATTACTTTCATACTAGTATCAGTCTACCCACCTAGATACTCAGGCCTCTGTTTTGTTCCCAAAAAGATTGACAAGTCACATAACACCACTTGTACATTTCAGGAACCAAAAAAGGTATTACACATTACATGTCACCACTTTCACACCCAAATTATATTTTAAAATTATACTCACACCAAAACCTTTTTCGAATATGTTTCGAAATGCTTACTAAATTAAATAAATCATTTATAGAATTTATAAAAAAGCTTCAAGAATCAATATAATGATTTTACACCAAAAATGAACCCAAAATATTATTTTAAAATTAACTAAACTCCAACACCATATAAAAACATAATTCACTTCCCTATAATAATTTAATAAACCAATTTAATATTTTATAAACCACTTCAATGTGACACAACATGGTTTTACACATGAAACACACCTAATTCCACATTGAAACCCCACTTTAAAATCAAAATCATATTTAATAATACAAATTAAAACTTTCAAACCACATAAAATAATTAAGAAACATGAAAAATTACTCAATAACGAAAAATAAATTCACAAAATATTTTCTTACACATGTAACAACCTACCTTTGGTATCAAAATTCCCAAAAATTAGTGTGAATGTCCAACCACACCTCAACAACAGCACATGAAAGAACCAATGAACCCTAATAATGATTATCAAACCAATAAACCCAATATTAAACCCTAGGAATGAAACCTTTGATGCTAGAAAATTGAAACCCCAATAAATAGGGAATAAACCCTAAAAAGAAGGAAGAGACAATGGAGAAATCCACTCACTTGAAGAGTCTTGAAGTTTCCTCACCAAATCCCCTTAAAAATGGGTGTCTAAGGGATATTGAGGGAGCAAGGAGGTATCCTATGGATGAAAATCTCGAGTGGGAAATATGATGAATAGAATAGGGTGTAAATCTAGAAAGAAAGAAATAGTAAAATTAATATTTTTATAGAGATGGACATCGCATAGGGTTAGTGCACACAGTTCAATAAACTATGCAAAAATCATCCACACGATATGTCTAGAGTGCATGATTACCTGGTCCGAGGCGCACAAAAATTAATGAGAAACCTAGGGGAAAAAGTTAGATCAAATATAATAATGAAAAATACACAAAAATAAATACATAGTTGTGAATGTCGAGGCCTAAACCAATACATATTAAAATAAATGGTTAAGGCCTCTATTTTGTCACATTATATCTACCGAAGCATCAATGGGATATAGCTGGCCCCACCCATCTCTTACTAAGTCCAATGTATTTCTCATATGTCTCATAAAAGAATATATTTAATTAAAAGTGTCCCATTTCAGTTTCAAATAGAATAATCGTAATCATATATGAAAATAATCTAACAAAAACATTGATAAATTTTTGAGAAAAATAATCTTTAAACATTCCAAAGTGTCCCATAACATTTTGAAACATTTACATCATAATCCCTATACAAAAAATAATTTTAAAGAAATATAGAATATCATAATAATAAGAAGACACATGGTTTTATTTATAAAAGGTAAGTATATACACCACATGTAAGGAATAAGTGGTGAACTAAGAATATATATCTCACATACGTAAAAGTGAGATGAGAAAACCCCCTTTTTCTTTCGACAGAATAGTTATTTTGGAAAAATAATTTATATATGTATTAAAATAATATTTTAAAAATGTATATCCAAAAAATAAATGTTAATGAAATTATATGTTAGAAATAAATTATGTCCAATTGAAGTGAAAACATATAAAAGTGTGGTATAAGAAACATTATAAATAGACCTTTTTAATGCGGTTAAAGAAAAATAATAAAGAGTCGTTAAAATGAAAAGGGAAATTTTTTTCCATAAAATAAGAAATTAAAAAATATATTATTTCATGATAAAATGAGTGATTTTAGAAATATATTGGTATCTTAAAATAGATTATGGTTTTTACAGGAAAATGGGTATGAAATTTGGAAGTTCCTTTTAATCGGGCTTTCTTATCAAGAGGAATTGAAAAAGGAAACCTTATAAAACATGAATTTCTACATGAAAGAAAGATTAAATAATATAGATACATGGTTTCAAATCATATAAACATAATTTAGAAGAAATATATAAAAATTAATATGAATTACATTTGGTTAAAGAGAGATAAATCGTAACCTGAAGGAAAAAATAATGATTCGGGTAGAATCCCTTACCTCTTTGTAAACAGTCGAACCATAAGACCCATAAAATTAATGATAATAAAATAAGAGACTTAATACCATAAAAATAAAAATATTCATGATATTATACATAAATGGGTAGTATAAATAATCCACACACAATAAATAGTGGTGTATAAGACTTATCTTAGAGAAATAAATGTGAGATGAGAAAACCCCTACCTTATATCTGAACTTGTTTTGCACATGAAATTAATGTCATATATAATCAATTAAATCCGTCAATTAATCAATTAATAACCTTTCATAAATTTATTTGATTTATTATAACATTATTAAGTTAATTTATTTTCTTTTTAATTACTTATAATATACAATTTTACCATTCAGGAGCATTTGCCTCCTTGGTTTTCATGAACAATTTATTTGTTGATGAGTATACAAGTTCATTTAAAATGGGAATTGATATACAGAATTAAATTTATAAGTAATTAATTAAAGTACAGAATATAAAATGGTTATATAGGTCATTTGGTTTTTTGGGATGAGAATGAATCCTTAGATAAGATGTTAGTGATAATTGTTTAGATTATTTGGGCATTTTTTCAATCATCACAAACTAGTTTTGCATTATTAATTAACGTAATGTATATATAATGGTTACAAAAAATTAAATAATAGGTAATAATTATATAATTATATATATAAATAATAAAAATGATTTTATGACCAGACATGAAGTATTTAATGTAAAATAAAGGCGCATCATCCATGATGGTGGTAAATCGGCACATCATAGACAATGTTTTGATTTTTAGAATAAAAGTGAGAGGAGAAGGGGTTTAATGATGGACCTTCCATTGAAATAATGCTATTACATTATATATATATATATGATAATATAGTTATCATTCATGTTTTTACCTAATAGGTAAGGATATTATGAGAATAAAAGAAATTCAAATAAATTGAAAGAGGACGAAAAAGTATTTACCTCCCGAATTCTTCTCCATCAGAACCTCCTCAGGGAACATTGAAATGGATTTTTGGTGAGAACATAAACACAATAACATGGGATTTAGTATTGGTAGAGGAAATGTGTAGAATATAATAAATGTTCAAGGATTTAGAATATTGTGGAGAAGTTGTGGTGAGGGGTGGTATTTATAGCGGCAGAAAGAGAGATGTTTTTTTGAATATTTTATTCATTTTGATTATTATTTTGCATTAAGACTATTAATAGTTGTGAATTATAAAATATATATTATAATAATTAATGATAGTTATAGATTATGGAACTGAAATCATATATGACTCAAGTAATAGTGTATTTAACCTATAATGTATTTGTACTGTAAATTAGCATATTTTACTATTCACAAAATTCAAGTATTTTAGAAAAATACAAAAAATACAACCTAACCATTTTTCAATGTGTAGAATTAAAAAATAGAATCTATTTTATGGAAAATAATTTTATAAATATGATAAAAGAAAATTTTAAATAAAATAATAATTTATTTGAAAAATATAATTTTTAAAATTATAAGTGATTTTATAAAACATTGTATAATTAATTAAGGACTCATAAAATTATCTCATAATCACAAGACAACAAAATATTAATTTTTTATTAAATTTTATGAATTTACATTTTCTTTTAAATAATTATATTAATAAAAAAATTGAAAATAAATATATATTTTTATAAAAATATCAACACATAATTAAAAAAAATTCTAAAACATTTATTTACATACACTAGTATATAATTATATTATATTGCATTTTATAAGACTCATAAATTTTATTTTTAATCTTATATGTGAGTTCATTATTTTAATTTCCATATAACTATTCCTAAAGGCCGCATTATTATTCCAATTCTCACATTACTTTTCATCAAAAAGTGAAACATATCCTAAAAATAGAAAAAATTTAACCAAATTAAATGTTGATATTATGCTTTCATAAAAAATGTTTATTTTTTCAAATATAATTTATAAAAGTGTGAAAATTTATATTTAATCATGTTTTACATTAAAAGGTTTTGAAAATGTGTGTAGAGAATTAAATCATTTTTATGTGTAAAATTAAATTTATTATTTTCTTATGTCTCTAATTTTTTTGGATGAATGTAAAAAATATTTGATTGATTATATAATATATATATATATCATTAAAATACTTCAATAATAGTTTTTATTTTAATTTATTACTATTAAATGTCATTGTGGGAATACAAATTGTTTTTATAAAAATACATCCTTTATGTTTATTTAAATTTAATTAGTAACCAATGAATTAATTTTATAAACATGTGTAATCTATATTTTTATAATTTACATATTCTCATTCATTCCCACCATTCCCAACATCTATGAGATAACATAGATAATAATATTTAATAATGTTTTAAGATTATAAGGTAATGGAGAAGTTAAATTTAAAAAGATTCTTATTGTATAATCTTAGGATGTTACATTATCCCATCCTTCAATAAATTTAGTCCTCTCAATTTGAAACTACACTAAAAAATAAAAGGTTGTTACATGAAAATTATATTTTTTAAAACCCACATCGGAAGTATGGTTAATAAAATATCATCTTAATAAGAGGAAAAAGGGAAATAAAGAGGTTACCACAAAATAGGTTTTCAAATAGGATAACATTAGTGCGATTTGAAAATATGGAAATGAAAGAATAATATAACCATAAAGTTATGTTGGAGAGTTATAAGGAACATGTTCATTAGAAAGTTAATCATCACAAAGACATTAATTTGTGATTGGTTAAAAGATATTTGCTTTCTCATGAAGAGAAGTAAACTGATAATATTTTTATTCCAATAATTATTTCCCAAGAGTTTAGGGATTCTTTTAATATTCATATAAGAACTATATAAAAATGACTTACTTGATAAATTTACATGTCAAAAGAATAATCTCATCCTTTGGTTGTACATTGATCTATTTTCACTTCATTCCTTAACTAATGTTCAAGATAAAATTTTCACATCTGAATTATTCAAATAATCTTCTACAAAATAAAAAATCCTTAAAAGTATAATTATATATTCCTCTTATCATTATAAAATAAGAAACTGCAATCGTTAGGATAAGATAATATAATTCCCCCTATATAATAAACCTTTGTATGATGAAATCCACTTTTGTGTCCAAAATTCAATAGCAATACCAATAGTTCAACATATTTCATTAAAAAAATAGACATCATTCGTAAAAATATTCTAAAATATGATTAAAACCCAAAAATAAGAAGGATATGTTCACATATTATTCCAAATAACATCAATCATTATTAATGTCTCATAAAAAAATTATTGTTTTCTAAATCACTTAATATCAATGATATGATAATCATTTCCATAAATAATCTAAATCAAAATATGAAAACAATAAAATTATATTTGGATAGAATAGAAAATTCAACCTTTATTTTTCATAATATTCAGTTTACCTTAATCTTATGGGATTACCAAATAGCGGATATCTTCTTAAATAAAATTAATCACTTAATAACCAAATCATTTTCCAATCCCATAGTTATCAATTTATAAAAAAGCGTCCATAAGATCAAAATAATCTTTAACCATTAAAATGTTAAACTAAAAAAATTATGCTACCCAATAATTCATGTAGGCTAGCGGTAGTTGTTTCACCCTTATCTCCCTTAGTTCATGGGTTAAAAACCTATGACCATTTTGTACATGACTGTTTGTCACCCATCCCGTTGGTTATCATTTTTATAAAACTCTATTAATATGACTTCCATAATAAATATGAATAAGATCTATTAAATAATTCCTATCAGAAAATATAATTTTAACTAATGTTTTACATACAATACCATTACATAAATAATTCATCCATTTATTGCCACATAGGTTCTTCCTTAGACAAGAGTTTATCCTACTGGAGGGGGAATTGTCTTGGGTAATGCCCAGGTTCCTGGTCGGTCGTTTCACTAAAGATATATTATCAGTCTCTCAAATTAATTATTATCCACTTCTTAAAACTTTAGTATAGTTAATGTGTGGGGTCGATCCACAGGGAACTTTGGCAGTGCGTTGGTTCAGTTGAGTTTATAATTAATTTAGTGAAACATACCGAATTTAGAGTGGATTGGTTTGTTTGAATTGAGTGAAAGTGTTTTGTTTTATTTAAGAAAATGATTAACCATTCAAATGAAATGCAAAGTGATTTAAGGGTGTTTTAACAGAGAGAAAAGTGTATTGGGTTGGTGGTGATTTTGGAGTTTTTATGCATATTTCTTAAATGGTTGTGTTGTTCATTATAATTCATCATTCAGGATACCTTTTATCATAAGATTCCTTGGTCTGGTTTCTCTTGTTTAGAATTGAAGAAATTGACTCCTTGGTCCAGTAGTCAGTGTTTCTCAATTCTAAATGTGGTTCAGTCCATTTATGAATTATTGAAACCTTTTCAATGGTCATGAAATCTTTCACTGTTACTCTTCTTTTATATCGCTGAGAATTCTTCTCTTGGTCTGGATCAGAATTCTTAGTAATATTTAGCAATGATTTAAGAGGAGTAAGAAGTATTAAGAAGAACAAACACAAATATCTAGATTAATACAACATAATACAATCCTTAATGACCCATAGCCCCAACACAAGGGGTTTAGTTACACATGGAATAATGATAGGACCAACACACTCGATATGTGATGAATTCATTGTCTAATCTTCGAGGAGCGTTGTCGGAAGCTGGAATATTGGAACTATGGCACCACGGTGGCTTGGGAACGGTAGCAGCAGAACTTCTCCCCTCGTTCGAATGGTTTTGAACTTCTAAATATGAAGGCCAAGGCCTATATTTATAGAATAGTAAAGTACATGGCGTGTATCGATAGTACACACCGTTTACTTCCGTAAACGCGCTTTGGGATTCATTTTCACCGCTGGTAGGCGTCCTAACACACCGTCATTGACTTGGAACATGGCGTCGCCTGGTAGGTGAGTGTACACGGCATGTAGTGCCGCCATACATGGCGTGTAATGCCAAAATGTGGCCACCAGCCCCTTCTAGAATAACAGACATGGTGTGTAGAAATGAAACACAATGTGTCTCCTTCAATCGTCCACATGGGCATGTAGACTCTTCTCAGCAACAACCGCTTCTAGAATGTAGTACACAACATGTAATGCCGCCCCACACGGCGTGTAGGTTCATCCTGGTGACATGGGAATGTACTTCCTTCTTCGATCTGTGTCCCTGTCTTGATGATTACGGCATGTATACAGAGTACACGCCGTCTAGTTTCAAAATTTTCACAGACTTCCCTTGATTTGTATATTTTTTCCAGAAATCTCTTGAAAATAGACAAGGTCACCAAAATCAATGTATTTGTCTTCTATGAAGTAGGTATTTGGTGAAAATTTGTTTTTATTTTCAATACTATGTATCAAAATGTATACACAAATCGGGCGCATCAAACTCCCCCTCACTTAGTTGTTTTCTTATCCTAAAGAAAAAATCTCAACATCTATTGAAAAGAGCCAATTCTTTCAAAAGGAAGGAATTAAATTAATCAAAAAGTATAAATGATAAAGTTATTGAGGAAAATTCTAAAAGTCACAAAAAAATTCAATTCATAAGATATTAAAATCATTCCTCACATATATAATTCAATTAACTACTCTCAACCTCTTTCAACACATTTTTCAAGCTTTCAAAAATAAGCATTCAACTTGATGATCTACCTTACCAGTCAAAAATCACACCCCACAATCAAGATTTTTTATTCAGATTTATGCTCAATCTAAGGGAGATACACTCTACTCATATGTTTTCAGGATATCTTGTTCTCTACTTCAGAAAAAATTGAATTACAATAATCATGAGGGCATTATCAATAAGGTTCAGATGTCTCTGTGGCTAGGGGTTGGTAGGTTCATATGTGAAAAATAAATTTTGAGGCTTCAAAAAGGATGGTTAATTTGTTTAAACAACATTGCATGATATTCAAAGTAAAGTTCAATGAAAATGTTTCCTTCACAAGCTCAGGCGAATGCTGTTGAAATCACCACCTTTTCCCTTAGTCATGTATGGTTCTAAAATCAAATGAGCACAAGGTTCCCTTCTCTTTGGTTTTTTCAGAAGAACTCAAGGGAGACACTTATGAATACAACAGAATAATTGTTTGGAACCCTTTCTACCCAAAATAGTCAAGATTCACTCCTCCACGCTTTATTTCATGATTGTGCACAAAAATAATCCATGTATTTTCAACTCCCTCTTTAATGATGCAAAATGAATAATCATGCAATGTTAAAAATGAAATAGGGTAGAAAGGGAAATAGGCTTGTAACGTGGCTTCCTATAAAGGCTGTTCATGGCTTCTATGGGCTTAACGAAGATTAAATGTAGGGTAGGTCTCAAGATAAATGGGTGAAAACAATCTAGTGCCTCAATCATTTTAATGTAATTCAAAAATTCTTCATGTTTTGAAATGAAAACATACAAATTATAGTAGTGATGCATATCCTAAGAACCACTCATGAAAAAGGGTATTTTGAAAAGAAATACGAAAAATGTTTTAGAATACCTCTCAGGAGTAGAGACATAATAAAGGGACAATCAGGTCATGACATGAATATATATGATTAGCGTAATCAATGTAATTAATCAAGGATTAACATTTTCAATTGAAAATATGCCGGCAATCATTTTAAAACACTTAAGAATCAGAATAATCATGCAACCCTCAAAAAGATCCTACTGATAAATTGAGTATTGATAAATATTATAAACCAAAAATTTCCTCAATTTTGCAAACATATAATCTAATAACGATGTCACCTAGATTAGTTCAAGGGCAAAGAAGAAGGTAAAATAGGGAAAGGAGGCTCCCTCACACTGAAAATCGCACGTGGTCCACCAAGTGCCCAATAAAGAACAAGGGAAAGTGGGGAAACAAAAAGTGGACCAGACCGAGAGAAAGTAACCGAAGGAGTAAGATCAAGAAAGAAAAGAAAAAAAATGATAAAGAAGACTCCCCTAGTGTCTAGGTGAAGGAAAATGGTATGGGAAGGAAAAGCGCAATCCAAAATATGCCAGAGTACCTGTGATGGGGAAAAAGAAACACTGCAAGCAGGTATAATAAACACAGGCATAATAAATCACAAATATATATACAATGAAAAGAATATGTCTCAAAACCAGTCATGGGGCCGCCTCAGAAGAGGCACTATCTAGGATGTGATTAGCTATAAGAGATAGCGCATGAGGTGTGGAAGCTGAAGGCGCGGACTCAGTGGCAGGATGGGAAGCTGGAGAAGTAGGATCTGCACGCACAGGATCCGGAAAAGGAAGCACATCAGCAGGCCTTAGACTGGTAGCAGTGGTGGTGGCAGGAGAAGCAGCAGAAGGTGGGACCACTGTAGACAATAGAACAGAGTCTGTGGCCTGCGTAGTGAAGGGCGGTGGAGCAGTAGTAGAAGGGCCAGGAGCGGAGGCAGAGGCAGGTGGCATATGCAACAGAAGACCATGATGTTGATAAATATGCTTCAACCGATGCTCCATGTGGTCCTGGTGGATGTCAAGATGAATCAAATGCCGCACAATGGTGTCCTAGCAGCTGATGATACGAACCAATTGCTGCTCCATCTGATCTTGTCGGTTGTCTAAGAGACCCAAGCCCTGCTCCACCGTGGCTAGGTGGAGGGAAAGGGCGAGATCAACCGAGGGTGCGGTGGTAGGTGGGTATGGTGGTGGTCTAGAAGAAGAAGGGTCGGTAGGAGGGGGTGGGGTGAGGAAACTAGAGGGGGTGAAGAAAGAGGAGTAGGTGCATCAGCTGGGGCAGGAGGGTCTGCAGGTGAGTGGGGGTGAGCCTGGGAAAGAATGTAGGCACCCCATACTTCCGGACCATCCCCATGCAAATGAGCATGAAAACATCCATCCGCTGGGGTGAACCTAACATGTCATGAGGCAAAGAGAGATCGAATACCCCTAGGTGGTGGGCAAGACGGGTGGTGTAAAACCCGCCGTTCAGGTTGCCCTGACGGCTGGTAAACATGGAGTGGAAATAGAAGGTTGCTAGATAGGGGAGGTCCGGGTAGTCGTGTCAGATGACACATGTAAGGAGCTTGATGTCACGACCCCCATATCCTCATGGCGGGGAAAAAGGATAGCATTAAAGAACCAATGGGTGAAGCGGATGATGGGTTTAGCGATAAGGGTGATCTTCTGGGAAGTGGGGGAGTACCGGTGGTCAGGCCAAACGATCACCCACCACATAGAGGCTAGCTCAGAGTGCTCAGGCCTGGATAGGGTAGAAACAGAAGGTGGGTGATGGGATGGGGGTAGAAGCCACACCCTCGACCAAACTCGGTCATGGTGAGGGAGAAACGTCTGTCGCCTAGCCAGAACCATACCATGAGCACCACATCACCAGGTGTCTCCCAGTACTCTGGTCCATCAAACTCAAACGAGGCCGTGAAATCTAATAATAAATATCAAAAAATAGGAGTATTGACCTGGAAAATATATAGGAGTGGGGTGTGCCCGAGAAGATCCTCTAAGTCCTCCCAAATATCGAGCTACTTCGGAATGATGCTATCGAGGTATCAGCCACTCAATTGTATCGGCCGGTGAGAGAAGCATCGGACCCTGTCATATGCTAGATCGATGACCAGGAATACCGTGCTTGGATAGGGAGAACCTATAGGTCCCGGCCCGGGTGCAGGTGCAGCAGTAGGGGCTAGCTCTATGGGTGGATCTGCTGAAGTATAATGTGGCTCGGTAGATGGGGGGCTCGATGATGGACCAGCTGCTGATGAAGATGGCTCAGGGAGAGTGGCAGCTGGTGTAGCATAAATAGTGGTGTGTGAAAGCTTGGTGTGGGAAGGTGGAGGTGCAGCAGAAGTAGGCCCGGCCTATGCTGAGGGAGTGAGTGGCGGCAGAATGGCCAATGGAGGGAGCACGAAGACCAGAGCATCGAGGTCTGGCTGTGTCGACGATCGGAGTCGGATTTGATGATATATGGGCCTCTCACCCTCGGTTGTGGAGGCCGACCGATTCCCTCGGGAAGGATCATGATCTGCCATACCGTAAAAAAGAAAGAAAGAGCAAACAAAAGAAAAAGAAATAAAAAGAAAACAAAACGAAGAAAATATTAGAAAACAGAAAAAAGAAAAGTACAAGACATGTATATCTAGAGTACACATCTTGTAGTGAAAAATGTAGAGTATCCCATGTTCCCTGGATAGACACGCCGAGGGAGAAAAATAGAGCATGTAAGAGTAAACGGCGTGTACCGAACATACACGCTATGTTCACTACATGTGTAGGTGGTCGTTTGTTACAAATGACAAATCCATGTTTTTATCATTTCAAAGAAAATACTACATGCCTTGTAGGTTAAAGATAGGACATATTTTTCACTAGAGGAACATGGCTGTGTAGGGGGCGAGATACAGGCTGGCTGAAAGCAATAAAAGACACGGCGTGTACCAAACACACACGCCGTGTGTTGGAACATGGGTTGAGAGGCCGTGTTATGTGACACACATGGAGGGGCCAAAGAAAATGATATACACGGCGTGTACCACACAAAACATGCCGTGTATGTGAAAGTGGTGTGTGAGGCCATGTGAAAAAGAATACGCGGGCACGAAAAGGAGAGGTAAACGGTGTGTACCAAACATACACACTGTGTACATTCAAATTTTAATTATTTTGTGTGTGGCCGTGTACAGAACTACACGGCGTGTGTTCTTCATGTCGTGGTTGTGTATCACGGAAGCCAAATTGTTGGCAGATCCAAAAATCACCCTAAATGAGTCTAAAAACGTGAAATAGAGGGTATAGAACGACGCACCTTGACCGAAGATCGCAATGCAAGAAGAATCAGAACCTGAAATTCCCTAAATCGACGGATCTGAGTATAGTGGTTCGGGTGGCGTTCGGAAGAAGAAAATGGCAAGAGGGGAGGAAATGGGGAGGCCGCGCGACACAGGCAGAATCCGGGTGGCCCGCGGCCTATATAGGTGAGTTACACGGCATGTATGTCTGGAACACACGCCGTTTATCCCCATTTTTTTGAAGAAGAATAAAATATACTATATAATATTTAATATTAATTAATCAAAATAACATTAAAATAGGTATATATATGTATATACAGAATTAAAATAAAATAAAACCATACACGTAATGTAGTGGTCGAATACACACCGTGTATGTGAAAATGGTAAAAAGAGACGTACAACCTTTGGTTCGGTGCACGGGGCAAGGTTCGAACAGGCGATCGGCCATTCCGAACAGAAGCCCTCAACCACTGGAGTGAAGGTTGTACTGCATCCCATATTTATGATATATATATATTTATTCTACATGTCCTATACACACGAGAATAATGAGAAGCACGGCATGTGGTTTTTAATTATAAAAGATGGGGATGAAGCAGAGAGATTAGCGTGATTCGAACTTGGGTCTGTTAAACCCGGTTCCGAGACTTTTCCAATCCGCCAACTTCACCCGCATGTTATTTATTATTTTAAAAATGTATTTAATATATATCTGAAAATTATAGCGCACACGGCGTATATCGAAATGCATGTCGTGTGGTTTTATTAAAAGAACAAATGATGGAAATGGGACGGTTGTCTGGATTCGAACCAGAGTCACTTGGAACCAGGTTACGATTCTAGCCGACCATCCCATCCCCGTCATGGGTTTTATTATATTTAAACACATTTATATAAATATATAAAAAACACCACACACGCTGTGTAAATAAAAGGAGGAACCCCGTGCCGAAGGTAGGTCGGCAGGATTCAAACCGGGGATGGCTCGGATAAACTCCATCAACTTTACCATCGGCACCGACATCATCCCTGGTTAATTATTCTTATTATATAGATATATAATATTAAGATTATAAATTAAAAAGATAAGTACATGGTATGTAATATAAGTGGGACACGGCGTGTAACCTCTGGGGTGCCTCCTAGTAAGCACCTTTGTTTTAAGTCATTGGATCGACCTTCATACATTGACATACCTGAGAGGTGTGGTGGAGATCACTCCCACTGTATCTTCTATTGGATGGTAAATCATTAGACGTTGGCCGTTCACCTTGAAAAACTGACCATCATCCTTATCAATTTCCACCGCTCCGTGAGGGAATACTTGAATGGAATGGAACGATCCCGACTACCTTGACTTGCTTTTTCCTAGGAAAAAGTGAAGATTAGAGTTGAAGGGGAGTACCTAATCACCGGTTTGAAATGTTTTTCGAGAAATCATCCTGTCGTGGATGGATTTTGTCCTCTCCTTGTATAATTTAGCATTCTCGTACTCTTCTCTTCTGATTTCATCGTGTTCCGATAGCTGGAACATACATCTCTCTGAAGCCGCCATCAGATTAAAATTTAGGGCTTTGACGACCCAATATGATTTAGGTTCTAGCTCCACTGGCATATGGTAGGGTTTTCCATAGATGAGGAGAAATGGTGACATCCCCAGTGGTGTTTTAAAAGCGGTGCAATAGGCCCACAAAGTGTCTTCATGCTTTTTGGACAAGTCCTTTCGTGGGGTATTCACTGTTTTCTCCAAAATTTGTTTGATCTCACAGTTGGAGAGCTCTACCTGGCCACATGATTGGGGATGTTATGGTGTACCCATGTGATGTTTCACCCAATATTTCAACATCACTCTTTTTATTAACGCATTGTCAATGTGAGTCCCTCTGTCGCTGGTCAGCACAAGCAGAATGCTGCACCTCATGAAAATGTTCTTATTGAGAATGTTTTAAACCACTTTGGTTGTGTCGTGGATCGTAGCAAGGGCTTCCACCCATTTGGAGACGTAATAAACATAGACGAGGATATAGGTATGCCCGAAAGAAGGAGGAAATGGTCCTATGAAGTCGAGGCCCGACACATCAAAAATCTCAACCTCTAGGATGGGGTGTTGAGGCATCTCGGATCTTCGTCCCATAATACCTGTACGTTGGCATAGATCACAATGGGCAACGAAGGCTCGGGAATCTTTATGCATGGTGGGCCATAAAAATTTAGATTGCAGAATCTTTTCTATGGTATGGTCCGTCCCATGATGTCCTCCAATAGGTGATGCATGACAAAATTCCATGACCCCTTAGACCTTCGTCTTTGGGATGCACCGTTGGATCACCCTGTTTCCACATGATCATAATAGGAGTGGTTCTTCCCAGAAGTATTTCTTAACATCAGAGAGGAATATTTTCTTCTATTGTAAGGAGAGATCACGATGAATGGCACCTTTAACAAAATAGTTAGGAATATCATCAAACCAGGGCCTAGGGGATTCAATAATTGAAAAGAGTTGCTCATCAGGAAAATCCTCCCTTATTTCTTGATCCCCTTCCTTCTCCAAGTGTGGAATATCAAGACGGGATAGATGATCAGCAACCATGTTCTAACTCCCCTTCTTATCTCGGTCTCTAAATCAAATTCTTGTAAGAGGAGGACCCATCAGATCAATTGGGGATTTGCATCCTTATTGTTTAATAGGTACTTAAGTGCTTCATGGTCAGTAAAACAATAACTATAGATAACACAAGGTAAGAACAAAACCTGTCTAACGTGAATACCACTGCTATCATCTCGTTCTCTGTAGTGGTGTAGTTCAGTTGGGCCTCATTTAGTGTCATGCTGGCATAGTAGATGGGTTAGAAGATTCGGTCCATCCGCTGACCCAAGACAGCTCCCACTGCATAGTAGCTGGCATCGCACATCACTTCAAATTGTGCCTCCCATTTGGGGGAAATCTTCATTGGAGCATCGACCAGGCATTGCTTTAGATTCTCAAAAGCTGAGGTACATGCCTCATTGAATTCAAAAATGGCATACTTTGTCAGGGGATTGGTGAGGGGCTGGGCTATAATTGAAAATTCACAGACAAACCTCCTATAAAAACCCGTGTGGCCAAGGAAGCCGCGGATGGCTCAAACAGAAGTGGGAATGGGAAGTTGTAAAATGAATTCTATTTTTTCTAGATCCACCTCTATGACTTTTGTGAAAATTTTGTGGCCCATAACTATGCCACCTTGCACCATAAAATGACACTTTTCCCAGTTCAAACTAGGTTAGTGGTTTCGCATCACTCTAGTACTAGCTCCAGGTGCCGAAAATAGGTGGTGAATGACTTCTCGTAAACAGAAAAATCATCCATGAAGACCTCTAGGATTTGTTCCACCATGTCGTGAAAAATAGCCAGCATGCATCGCTGGAATGTGGCGGGAGCGTTGCACATACCGAAAGACATCCTGCGGTAGGCAAATGTTCCGTATGGGCCGGTGAAAGTGCTATTCCCTTGAGCTTCTGGGAAATGGATATATGATTATAGCCAGAGTAGCCATCGAGGAACCAGTAATATTCATGCCATGCTATCCTTTCTATCATCTGATGCATGAAGGGTAGGGGAAAGGATCTTTCCTTGGGGTGTCATTCAGCTTCCTGTAATCTACACAGACTCTCCAGCCTGTGACTGTGCGAGTAGGGATGAGCTCATTTTTATCATTTGATACCACAGTAATGCCTCCCTTCTTAGGGACCACTTGCAGAGGACTTACCCACGAACTATCTTATATAGGTTAAATGACGCATGCGTCTAATAGCTTGATTAACTTCTTCTTTACGACTTCCGTCATGGGAGGGTTCAGACGCCATTGTGGTTGTCTAGATGGCTTTTCTCATTCTTCAAGTAGCACCTTGTGGGTGCAAATAGTAGGGATAATACCCTTCAAATCTGTAACTTTCCATCCAATTTCCTTCTTTCTCTGCTTCAAAACATAAATAAGTGCATCCTCTTTCTCCTGTGATAGTGATGTACTAAGTATAATGGGAAAAGTATGATGATCACCCAAATACCCGAACTTTAAGGAAGGTGGGAGAGGTTTTAACTATAGCTCAGGTGCCTTGAAAACTGAAGGTACCAGTGGTTGTACTTATTCCCTCTCTAGGATGTCATGAATGATAGCTTATTTCCAGTAGTGTCCGGCCTGGAATCCATTAAATTTCCGGTCCTCTAGTGCTTCACCAGTGGGCATGTCTAGAATAATAATATCATCTGAAATGGAAGAACATACCAGATCATCTTCTTGTCCACTCAGTTGTTCATCCATGGTAGTCACTGCATAGTAGCCCTCATGTTCGAGTAACGATGCTTGTTTGACAGCCTTTAGAACACTATAAGAGACTCTTTCGTCCCCTACCCAGAAAATCAACCCCACCTAGTGCACGACTATCAAGACTTCCCCTATGGCCAAGAAAGGTCTTCCCAATATAAGTGGTGCCTCATGGTCCTCTTCCATGTCCAGGATAATGAAGTCAGATGGTAGGATCAATTGTCCCACTTTCACCAGTACATATTCTAGTAGCCCCTTTGGATACTTAATGGATTGATTAGCAAGTTGAAGGGCTAGTCGGATTGGCTTCAAATCATGAAGCCTGAGCTTTTGGAAAACTCTGAATAGCATGAGGTTAAAACTTGCTCCCAAGTCACGTAGAGCTCTACCAAAGTCACAGGTACCAATTGTGCAGGGAATAGTAAAAATACCTGGATCCTAGAGCTTTAGAGGAATGGAATGTTGAATGACCACAGAGCACTCCTTTGTCAGTGCAATAACACCCCGATCCTCCATCTTTTTTTTATTCGATAGGATTTCCTTCGTGAATTTGGCATATATGGGAATTTGTGTTAGGTCTTCTACAAATTGGATGTTGATGTGGAGCTTTCTGAATACCTCCATGAATTTTCCAAACTGGTGATCCTGCTTTCTTTGCTTCATTCTTTCCAGAAAAGCTAATTAAGGCTCGAATGGTTTGATGATCTCCTTTCCATTATTCTTTGAAGCCTCCAATGATGGTGGTTTAGATGAAGATGGTTCTGAAACTGGACATTCATTTTCAATAGGGAGAGGAGGTGCAACAGACTGTTGTGCTGGTTCCTTTTGTGGAAATGCTTTTCCACTCCGCAAGGTGATAGCATTTGCCTCATCCCTTGGGTTCTTCTCGGTGTTTCCCAGTAGTGTACCAGGCTGCCTCCCTGATAGCTGGTTTTCTATCAAGCCAATTTTATTCTCCAGGCTTCAAACGGAATCTTCTTGGTTCTGAAATTTCACCTCTGTAGTTGATATGAATTTATTCATCAGGTCCTCTAACATTGATGTGTTCTCTTGCTGAGATGGTTGGGAAGGTGGTGGAGGTGGTTGTTGCCTTTGCTACTGTGGGTGAGGGTTCTGGTACCCTTGCTGCTGATAGGAACCTTGATGGAACTGCTATCTTGGAAACAGATTCTTGTACGGAGGCTGATTGTAGCCGGGTGGTTGCTGGGGCGGAGGGTTTTGCTGTTGTTGGCCCCAGCCTTGGTTCGGATTTTCTCACCACACCGGGTTTTTGTACTGTTGATATTGATTCTACCCTTGATTTTGAGCAACAAATCTCACCTCGCTTGTCGAAGGGTTGGATGGAAGTCCCGAGCATTCTCCAAGATTGTGGTCGTTACCACAGTCGCCGCATGCTCGATGGTTCGCCAAATGATCTTGAGATGCTCCTTTGAGATTCAATGCATCGATTTTCTTTGATACATCATCCAACTGGGCAGCAAGCATGGCAATAAAATCTATACTATGAATACCTATTTTTTGAGTCCCCCGCTCAGAGTTCCATTAGAAGTTGTTGTCAGACATATCTTCTAGTAGTTCAAAAAGTTTTTTGGGAGACTTTCTCATCACTGTACCTCCAGCAGCAGCATCCACCACAAAATTGGTATTTGTTGTGAGTCCTCCGTATAAGGTCTGGACTTGCATCCAGAGTGGGATTCCGTGGTGTGGGCATTTCCATAGAATCTCCTTGAAACGTTCCAAGGACTCGTATAATGACTCAGAGTCATGCTGCTAGAATTTTTGGATCTCATTCCTTAGCATCACCGTCTTCGATGGTGGGGAATATTTGGATAAGAAATCCTTGGTTAGCTCCTCTCAGTTGAGGATGGATATTTGTGGCATCCCTTTGATCCAATCTTTTGCCTTGTCTGGTAGATAAAAGGGAAATATGCGAAGATGGATGGCGTCCTCGGACACGCCATTATACCGAAATGTGTTGCAGACCTCCAAAAAGTTGGATATATGGGCATTCGGGTCCTCACTGGGCAGGTCGCCGAATTGTACAGTGTTCTAGATCAGTTGCATAATAGCAGGCTTGATCTTGAAGTGTTGGGCCTGTATCGGAGGATGGGCGACACCCATATCATCTCCATGGATCGAAGAAAGACCGTACTCCATAAGGGTATGACGTAGAGGTGGACGCTTAGGGGGTGGATCTTGCATTTACTACTGCTCCTAAGGGGAGAAATATAGCTGTTGGAAGATCTTCTACGACTATAGTAGTGGGCCATACAGCAGAGGAGGTTTCAGTGGCGGTTGTTGGTAATCCCTCTGGAGGAATTCCATAAAGCCTCCAGGCGCCTGCTCTGGTATACCAGCAGCGGGAGGCTGCTGGTCTTGGAACGGATGCTCAGCCGCAACATCCACAGATGGTGCTTTTTCTTCCCCGTTCACCATGGTTCATGGATGCTGGTTGTGAGTTTATTTTATTGCACACCGACGACGAAGTGGGGTCTATTTTATCTCCGGGTCAAGAGGAAGTAGTTCCGATGACTGGGCGCTCCTAGACCATGTAGGGCGTCTATTCATTCACTTTAAGCTTCTGCATAATCACAACAAAAATACCATGCGTAACAAGGGAAAAATAAAATAGAAAAAGAAATCGGATTAGGAAATAAATTTTTGGTAATTTTTAATTTTTATTTTCACTTAATTAATTACTAACCCAACTTAAATTGTAGCACTGAAACAAAAGGTCCCCGAAAACGACACCAAAATTTGGTTAGTCGTTTCACCGAAGATATGTTATCGGCATCCCAAATTAATTATTACCCACTTCTTAAAACTTTAGTATAGTTAAAGTGCGGGGTCAATCCACATGGAACTTTGGCAGTGTATTGGTTCAGTTGCGTTTATAATTAATTTAGTGAAACATACAGAATTTAGAGTGGATTGGTTGGTTTGAATTGAGTGAAACTGTTTTGATTTATTTAAGAAAATGATTAAAAATTCAATGGAAATAACATGTTCTCTATAGGTGTTTTAACAGAGAGAAAAGTGTATTGGAGCGGTGGTGATTATGGACTTTTTATGAAGATTGCTTAAATGGTTGTGTTGTTCATGATAATTCATCATTATATATTCCTTTTATCACAAGATTCCTTGGTCCGATTTCTCTTGTTTGGAATTGAAGAAATTGAATCCTTGGTCTGGTATTCAGTGTTTCTCAATTCTTAATGTAGTTCAGTCCATTTATGAATCGGTGAAACCTTTTCACTGGTCATGGAAGCTTTCACTGTTACTCTTCTTTTATATCGCTGAGAATTCTTCCCTTGGTCCGGTTCATATTTCTCAGAAATATTTAGTAATGATTTAATAGGAGTAAGAAGAATTAAGAAGAATGAACACAAATATCTAGATTATTACAATATAAAATAATCCTTCATAACCCACAACCCCAACACACAGGGTTTAGTTACACATGGAATGAAAGACAGGACCAACACACTCGATACCTGATGAATTCATTATGTAATCTTCGAGGAGCGGTGTCAGAAGGTGGAATATTGGAACTATGGCACCATGGTGGCTTGGGAATGGTAGCAGCAGAACTTCTCCCCTCCTTCAAATGGTTTTGAACTCTTAAATCTGAAGGCCAAGGCCTCTATTTATAGAAAAATAAAGTACACGGCATGTATCAAAATTACACGTCGTGTACTTCCGTAAACGCACTTTGGGATTCATTTTCTATTCTTGTAGGCGGCCTAACATGCCGTCTTTGTCTTTGATCATTGTGTTGCAGGGTAGGTGAGCGTACATGGCGTGTAGCGCCACAATACATGGCGTGTAATGTCAAAATGTGGCCACAAACCCCTTCTATAATAGCAGACACGACGTGTAGAAATGAAACACTCCGTGTCTCCTTCAATTGGCCATATGGGCATGTAGACTCTTCTTGGAAACAACCACTTCTAGAATGTAGTACACGGTGTATAATGCCGCCCCACATGGCATGTAGGTCCTGCCTGGTGAAATGGGCGTGTACTTCCAACTTCGATCCGTATGCCTATCTGGATGTGCACGACGTGTATACAGAGTACACACCATGTAGTTTCAAAATTTTCACAGACTTCCCTCGATTTGTGTATTTCGGCCAGAATGCTCCTGAAAATAAACAAGGACACCAAAATCAAAGTATTTTTTTTCTAAGAAGCAGATATTTGGTGAAAACATGTTTTTATTTTCAATAATATGTATGAAAATCTATACACAAATCTGGTGCATCAATTCCCCAAATTTAATTCAATGAAATACAAATGGATTTTTAGGATGATTTTTATTTCCTTCCATCATAATCTTCATTTTTCTCCGTAATTATATATTTTATGTCCTTATTTCCCAGAAATAAAGAATTTATTTGATCCATTGAGACTGTTTCCTCAGTGTCTATTTATAAATTTCTTACATGACATAAATTGTTCCTTCTTTCTTCCATGATATCCACTACTAGTGCTCTTAGAAAACTCCATTATTCTCTTCTTTGGTGTGTTTGGGAGTTAGTTAAGGTATATATTGTTAATAATATTTTGGGAAAACTGATTAGAAATGAACATGACATATTTTCACTCATATCAATATCCCATTTGGTTACTTGTTGCCACCACCTTTTCCATCATGTTCAATGTTATAATGACTTTGTTGAGTTCCTTCCATTGACTAAAACTAGAAATCATAGTGTGAGTTACAATAGTTATAGTGAGAAAAATGTATAATCATTTATAAAATATCATGACACATAACGTTAAATATAAAACATCTTAGGTTTATCCTAGGTTATATATTCAAATCCTTCATACTGGTTCGCAATGAAAATTGAATTATCTAAGTATATCCACTATGTAGTGTCAATCTATGTTCATAGTAAGGATTACTGTCATGTTCCAAGTTACCCAAGTCTGGCCTGAGACTTTTTGTTAGAGTTATTACCCCAAGGTTAATATTTTCTAGAACCACATCAACTTGTAGTATCCATAGAGGGATGTATTGTTGGGAAGACCCACATAATATCTACCTTACCAAAATTAAAGAATGTTGTTTTATTCATATCCACAAAGTCTATCTTAGGGTTATTTTCCCTAATCTATGTTTTTTAAATATAGTTTCCATGGTTTCTACAAAAATTCCTTTGATACCAACATTAAAGTCCCCAACCCTAGTTTCCCAGATCCAGTGTCTTACATTATTACATTGGTATAGTAAACAAGGAAGTTGCATCCTGAAAGACCAAATAGTCTAGTAGTTTCAGATTAATAGATATAAACATAAGTTTTAAATTGAAACTTAAAAAAGACAATATAAAAACTCCATTGGAAGCATCCATAACTCCTTGATTACCCCTAAAAGTCATTCATAATATACATATTTTCATCTTGAGTAAAAATAAAACATAATTAAGAGGTGATATTAGATGTTCAGTATGGGTAAGTAATACAAAATAAGGAAATATAAAAATAAGTCATAGTGAATGAATAAAAAACATGACATTATAACATAATATTTATCATTATATGGAAATAATAAAAGTTGAATAAATAATTCCACATAAATAATCACATTAGAATGAATCTTAACCTTTGGTATTCTACTACTAAAATATTCACACAGATAATAAATTACTAATATAATAATGGGTAAATGAATAATACTGGACATCATAAAAATACCATTGAGTCTTCAAAAAAGGCATTTGAAAATAAATGGTCAAGGTGTCGACAAAATCAAATTTTGTTGTCTCATTAGACCTACCAATGCATCAAGGGGCTATAGTGGGCCCCACCTATCACTTACTAAGTCCAATGCATTCCACATATGTCTAATAAAAATATATCTCTAAATAAAAGTATTCCATACCAATTTAAAATATTTCAATCATAATTATAGATAAAAATACACTAATAAAATCATCGACTAATTCTTAAGGAAAATAATCATTAAACATTCCAAAGTGTCCTATACCACATTGGTGAATTTAAATTATAATCCCTACGAAGGAATAACATTAAATAAATGTAGAATATCATAAGAATAATCAGACTCATGATTTGATATATCAAAGGGTATTACATACACCACATTCCAGAAATAATTGGCGAACAAGGTATATATCTCACAGAAGTAAATGTGAGATGTGAAAAAACCCTTTTTTACATTGAAAGGAGTAGTTATTTTGGAAAAATAATTAATATCTTTCCTATAATAATATTTTATACATTTAAATACCAGAAAATAAAATTTAAGGTCAATGATATAATATTATTGGCATAAATTGTTTCTAATTGAAGTGAAATCATGTAAGAATACTGTTTATAAAACAATAGAAATTTAGTCTTTAATGCGATTTATGAAAAATATTAAAGAGTAATTAAAAAGGGAAAATGGATAATTATTTCTATAAAACTATAAATGAAAAAAGATAATATTTCAGGATAAAATGTGTAATTTTAGAAATATATTGGTATATTAAAACAAATTATTGGTGGTACTTAAAAATGGGTATGAAATTGAGAAGTTCCCATTAACTGGGCTTGCTTACCGGGATGAGTTGAAAAGAAAACCTTATAAAAATGAATTTACACACCAAAAAAGATGAAATAATATAGATAAATGGGTTCAAAACATATAAACATAATTAAGAAGAAATATATAAAAATAAATAATAAATACGTTGGGGTAAAGTGAGAAAAATCATAACCCAAAGGAAAAATGAAGATTCAGATAGAATCCCTTACCACTTTGCAAATAGTTGAACCATAAGCCCCATAAAACTAGTGATCATAAAATAAGACATTTAATAACTAAATAATAAATATATTCAGGATATTATACATAAATGGGTACTATATATAAACCACACACAATAAGTCGTGGTGAATAAGGCATATCTCTTGGAAATAAAAGTGTGATGAGAAAATCCTTACCTTATGTTTGGATGTGTTCGACACTTGAACATAATATAATAGATAATAAAATTAAAACGATTAATTAATTAATAAAATCTTTTAAATTTATATTATTTTGCATATATTTATTGAGTTTAATTATGGTCTTTTTGATGATTTATAAGATACAATTTTATAGTTCATGAGCATTCATTTCCTTGGATTCAGGATCTGTTTACATGTATATGAGTATGGAAGTTCATCTAAAATGGGAATATATATGTAGTATTAAAGTTATATGATATTAATGAATATATATAATATTAAATTTTTATATAATTCATTTATTTATTTGGGGTTAGTGTGAATTATTATATAATACCTTAGTAATAATCGTTTAGATTATTTTGGCGATTTTTTGATCTTCACAATCTAGTTTTTTTATTAATTAATATCATGTATATAAAATGGATCCAAAACCATAAATTGGATATAATACATAAATTATAATATTTTTCAACCATAAAAATGGTTTTATTACCATCCTTGGAGGAGTTAATGGAACATAAATCCGCATCATCCATGATGGCTGTATATCGGCACATCATAGATGAAATTTTCATTTTTAGAATTAAAAAGTGTGGTGAAGGGGTTTGAGGATAGATATTCCTTTAATATAATTAAATTAAAGTATATATAAGATAACATAGTTATAATTCATGTTTTTAATTAATATTTAAGGATATAGTATGAAGAAATTAAATTAAAACAAATTAAAAATGGATGAAAAAGGATTTAACTCTTTAATTCTTCTCCTTGAGAAACATCTTAAAAAACATTGAAATGGTATTTTTGTGATTCTAGAAAGACCAGAACACATGAGAGAGTATTGGGATAGGAAATGGGTTGATTATAAGCAAGATTCAAGGATTTTGAAGTGTGAGGATAAGGGGTGTTGAGGGGTGATATTTATAGTGGAGGATAGAGAGATGTGTTTTTTGAATATTTTATTCATTTCTTTATTATTTTGGATCAAGACTATGAATAGTTTGAGAATTATCACTAAATATAGTAAAATAATAAATTATAGTTTCATATCATGGTTATTATATCAGCAATGACTCAAGGAAATAGTGTATTGAACATATAATGTATTTATACCTAAAATTACAGTATTTTACTATTCACCAAAAATTGTAGTATTTTAGAAAAATAACAAAAATTCACCCTAACCATTTTTAAATGTATAGAATTCAAAAATGGAATCCATTTAATGAAAATAATTTTCAAAATATGAGAAATTTAATTTTTAAATAAAATAATCATTTATTGGAAAAATACCAATTTTAAAATTATAACTTATTTTATAACACTTTGAAAAATTGACTAAGTCCTCATAAAATTATCTTATAATAATTATAAAACAAAATATCAATTTTATTATTATTTATATGATTATAAATCTTATTTTAAATAATTATATTAATTATAAAACTGAAAATAAACATTTATGTTTTTATGAAAATATCAACACTTAATTAATAGTTTAAAACACATTTATTTACTTATACTATGATATAATTATAAAATATTACCATTTATAAATGGGTAAATTGTATTTATAATTTCATAGGTGTGGTTATCTTTCTAATATATATATTACTATTTCTAAAGGTTATTTTTTTATTCCAACAGTCCCATTACTATTCATCAAAAATGAAACTTATGATAAAAATAGAAATATTTTACAAAATTAAATTTTGATATTACACTTTAAAAAATAATGTTTATTTTTTAAAATTATATTTTATAAAAGTATCAAAAATTATATTTAATTTTTTTTTTGTTAAAATGTGGTAAAACTATATTTAAAAAAATATAGCATTTTTATGTGTAAAATTGGATTTATACTTATATTATGTAACTCAAAATATTTTGGATTAATTTAAAAATATTTTGTTGATTATATAATATATAAATTTCATTAATATTTTTCACTAAGATTTATTATTTTAATTTATTTATATTAAATGTGATTATGGGTGTAAAAATAGTTTTTATAAAAATACGTCATCTATGTTCATTTATTATTAATTAGTATCCAATGAAATAATTTTATAAACTTGTGGAATCATTATTTTTTAAATTTAAATAATCTCATTCATTATTATTATTTTATAAATCTAGGATATAAATTAACTAATAATATTTAATGATTTGTTAAACTCATATGCTAACGAAGAATTTAAATTTAAAAAGAGGCATACAATAAAATCATGGGGTGTTACACTTACAACCTTAGAAACTATCGATTCAAAACCCATAGAAGGATATGATTTAAAATTAAATAGTAAATAATTATAATAATTATTAGACCATGATATAAAATATTAAAGTGGTAGTAGGTAAACAATTCCAAATAAAATGTTTTGTATAATAATAAATATATCTCATGGGGTGAGAATTTCAGACAAATAACCCTTAACTTAATTCTAGACATACACTAAAGAGGTTTAATTTACCATAAAAAAATATAAATATTTCAATCACCTATATCAGATTCTTGTTTAAATATATAAAATGTTATAATGTTCATTTATAATTATTTTATACATGCATATTATTTAGTTATTATCTATGTTCAATATCGGGTTTGATTAATCTTGATTGATTTAAACTTGTTTCCTATTAGTAGTGTTGTTATTGTTTTTTACCTCCATGTTCATCATTCCAAGATCATATAGGGTTCTATAATTAATGTTTTATGTTTATTTATAATTTTATAATTTCAATCTATGGTATTTTTTGGTGTGATCCAAAAATATGAAATCAATGATGAGCATGTTTGGGCGATTTCGCATGAACAAACATTGGTGCATTTAATAACGAGTTAAAAATTAGTTCTTTAATTTCACAAAATAGAAATTACTTATTTTATTATTTATATAATAAATTTTCAATAATTTATTTCTTATAGTAATCAATGATATTAATTTAATGAATTTTTCATATAGACAGTTAGTACAAACCAAACATGAATGTATCATAATTAATGGATGATTATGATTATGAAAGTTATATATTTTAGTAATAATATCATTATTATATAAGAATAATGATATTATGTAGATAATTTAAAGGTGTTGAATCATATTTTAAAAGTTTTTAATAAATAATAATGAAACTATATGAAAAATGAGATGGGTTACTCCATGGTGGTGGTAGTTTGTACAACACACGGTTAAAGTGCATATTTATAGAATAATGCGAAAGAAAATAAGGTGATTTATAATTTGAATCAATATAATCATATTCATATTATATAAATAACATTTTCTATTCAACTTTACTCTCATAAATAGCTAAGATAAGTGATAGTGAAAAATAGAAGTTGTCATTTCGTAGAGGCGACAATCCAGACAACAAACGAATGATGCTTTCATTTTTCATAATAGAAAATAGAAGAGGTGGTTAATAGTTATTACATTATATTAATGAAATTAATCATATAGAAAATAATTATTTAATTATATTGTAATTATAAAATTATATTTATGAAAGTAATATTGAAAATAAATGAAGCAAGGAGAAAAGTACTCACATTAAGGACTTGGGATTTCCCTTGGATGACTCCATAACAATAGAGGTATTAAGACAATATATTGTGACCAAAGGCTCATTAAAAAAATTTGATTCTATGGGATGTAAAAAGTGGTTTATTTTACCAATTAAACCTAATTTTTGTAGTGGTATTGAATGTGTTCTGAGATACCACTATTATAAGTGGCGAGAATGACATTTTTGAAAATATTCCATCTTAATATAGAGAGAGTGCATGTTTGAAATTTTATAAAGAGTATAAAATGGAAAATAATAGTTTTGTGGATGATATAAGGTAAATAAACCCTCAAATAATCAATTTAAAACATGTTTTTTAGTTTTTTATGTCATTTTATCTTAGAATTTTAACTTCTACGATTTTTGGTTTTACCTTTATAATTAGTATTTACCTAAGTAAATAATTATTATGATTAAAAATATAGTAAAATTTATTACATAATTTCTTCCATTTTATTCAAAATATTAAAACCATTTTACCATATTAATACCTATGTCTACAAAACCCAATTTCAAAATTAATGCATGTAACATGTAAAAACGTATTTTTTTTTGAAAAAAGTGTACTTTTATGATTTTTTTTGTATAGGATCAAATTATCTATATATTTTATTTTCAATATTAAATTTGGTTTATTAAAATAAATAAATAAAATTTATATGTATTTAAAATAGATACATATCCAAATTTAACCAAAATTACATTTAATTAAAAGAAAATACCAAAAAAAGTTTTTATTGGAAAATATTACTTAAGTTCATAAAATGTTAAACAATGGTTTTATAAATTAATAATGGTCCATAATTATTTATTGTTTCAGTAAGTTAACAAATAATTGACCAATTAAAGGTTTTATAAACTTATAGGTATTGTTTATATAATGATTAATTCATAAAATTTATATTTTTTCTATAAAACCCTATTTTCACAATAACCAACAAAATCATCCATTTTAGAAAAATTATATAATTTCATACTATGTAAAATTTTTCTATTATAGAAAAAAATGAAATGAATTTGGTCAAATTTAAATTATAAAATTTAATAATTTATCTTTTAAATAAAAACATAAATATATATTGAAAACTATCTTCATATGAAAATAATTTTTTAATACATTAATTATTCTTCCTCTTATTTTTTATTGATTAATAAATTTTATAGTAAACATATTATATATATAAATATTATATTTTTTTGAAAATATATTTAGTATCCTAAATAAAGTGAATACATGATAATTTTATAAGGGTCACATTTGAAATCATAAATTAGACTAATTAGTTATTTAGATACAAAAATTGATTCTTTATCAATGTATTAGTATTACTAATAACATTAATTTTTTTATTTTTAAATATATTTCATAATTCAGTTAGCAATATATTTACCCCTTAATTATATAGCTACATAAAAATAATTTTATAACATTACATAGTTCATTTTAGTTTGGTGTTGTCTGTGGTGAAATCTGTTGAAACCATTAGGTTTTAAATGAAAATATATTATTTAAATTCTCAGAGTGTTTCAATTGGTATTACGTGGATATTATGAGGAATTATAGTGGTAGAATTTAAGATTTTATAAAATACTTATTATCATTGAAATAAATTCTATATATATATAGCATATAATTTTTACATTTCTATTTTTTGTTTTTAAAGGAGAATAAATATTATTTTTACTAGAAATGTCTTGATAATATATAATATAACATCCCAACCCAATTTCCACAATCCCGGTGCCCCGAGATAGTTTTTTAAATAAACTCAGGTACACCTCCCTATATTCTAGAGTATGCCTACTAGTATAGAGTATCTAAAGAGATATATGGGGAGACTATAACCTTTTTTCTAGAGTATAACAATAGAGGAGTAAATATTAAAAATTACTAATGAATTAGAAATCCATAAACATGCATCATATAATCAATTACTATAGTTATTAAAATTCCCACAAACCAAATATAATAATATTTTCATGTCAGGATAGTCTATAATTCCAAAATAAAATCCAAAATAATACACTAAGGATGATCCCCATGTAGGTCCTAATATTATTCTAGTTCCCTCATCCATTATCCATCCCAAAATACCAATTTATCCATCTGTCATAGGGAATTTTCCATTATCCAAACATAAAACTGTGAAATTCACTTGGGTTTTGATGAAAGCCTGAGCAGGGTGTTAGTACAAATCATTAGGCCACTAATAATGTTTTCTAAAGAAATATCATGTCCAAAAAAGTGTATATATAAATACAAATTAAGAATAAGAAAAAAGTAAATAAAAATGGTTTTATAATTTCACTATTATAAATTAAGAATATTTTACAATGAGTTCAAAATGATACTTGAAACCAAAGAACCCAAATCGATCCTTTTTACTTATCAGGAACATATAGAAAATGGTTAAATATTATACAAGGATCATCATTAAAAGTATCCTAACCATGGTGTGGAACATGATGACTGTAACAACCCGATATTTTATGATAAGTATTTTTTTAAATTTATTTGTTGTCATGTGTTTTATGCTACAACAAGATTATCTTGTGCTATACGCCACACTGTATTAGCTTGAAGTATACACAACACTATTCTTAGATTGTGTTACACACAATTTCAAGTTCGTTTTATAATAGTCATTCTATGCAACATTGAGTGTGCATATATATATATATATATATATATTCAATGTATAAATGAAATATGGATTGGATTCTCTTATAAGAAACAACGAAGGATTCTTGCATAACACGCAACCCTGACCTAGCTTGCATTAAATGCAATCGTGACATTCCTCGATAGTGTGTGTTGTACGCAATATCAGGTTTCACTAAATAGTGATATATGGTTATAATATTATTATGACCTATCCGTTATGAATATTATTAACTAAATTTTGATTTTTATTACATTATTATTCATCTTATAAATTTTCTAAAACATTTTATGTGTACAAAATAATTTTTTCTGGTAAAATAACTATTTTTCAAAAAATTCTGTTTTGCCTCCTTTTGATGGTGAACCCACATTTAATAAAGTTTTTGACATGAATATAAGTTAAATTTTACAAAATAAACTTCTTATTTTGAATCAGGATATAAAAATTTACATTTGATAAAGTTTTTATATTTTTCTGACAACTTTCATATTTTAATGAATAGTAAAAACACACTATATTTTAATTAAAAACAACTTTTTTCATCGTAATAATTTATATGGTTAAATTATAATATTTAATGGTTTTAATGTATAAATAGAATATATTTTTACCATTTAATATAATTTATGTCATTATCAATGATTTTATCTTGAATTCGTAGGTTAAATCAACTCAATCTTTTGAAATGTTTTAACCAAAAACTGGTTTTCTTTCGACAACGGGATTAATTTTAATTTAATTTATGAAACTTTTCTGTATTGAATTTGGAAAAATGGATTCCATATTTGGAATCAGTTGGTCCAAATTATGTTAATAAGATAGTTTTATTTTTGGGTATTATGAATAGTAACTACGGTAAATTTTATTTACCATAGTTAATGGTGAATCGGGTAATTAAGGGTAAATATAAGATTATAAAGTTACCCTAAAACCTGTAAAAATTCTATTTTATTAGTAAAATATGACCCATATCACCTAAGGGTCGGAATAGATTCATTTTATGGACTTGTATCCTTGAAAATAATTTAATTATTTTTAAAACCAAAGAAAGTGACAACATGTCACTCTCTTAAATCTTATAAGTATATTAATTTTAATTTAGTGATAAACTTAATGAACCTTCGAACATGAATAGTCTAAAGAAATATAATAACATTATTTAAACCATATGAATTTATTTATAATTTTTAGGGATTAAATAATTATCATTAAAGGTGACATAATAGTGATGTTGAAATTTTTTTAATAAGAGAAATATCAAATAAATGGTTTTAAAAATATTAAAATAAATATTATATGAACTATTTAATGTTCTCCAATAATTTTTAGACAAATATGACATGTTATGAATCTATTAAATATTTTAGTTCGAACATATCTTATGTATATTGTTTATTTAAATTCAAATAAATGAATAGTTTCAAAATTGACACTATTGTTATTTTATAAAAATAACATATTATAAAATTGATTAAAAATCAAAAAAAATATTTAAAAATTATAAATATAAATTTATATGGTCGAAAATATTATAAGGTATCCAATTATGGAAAATTCACAACAAATAATTAATTGTTTTTAATAATTTAAAATTTAGAATTTTATTACCACAAATAAAATTAAATTGATTAAATAAGGATAAATCAAGTGGATAATGTTTAAAATAAATTCTTAACATGTCTAAATTTTATTGGTTGATTATATTACAACCCTATAGAATCTAATATTTGGATTTGAGTCATTTTGGAAGTTTTTATGTTGGGATGGGATTTAATATAAATTAATAGTTTCTTATATTTCAAAAGGTGCCCCTCTCCTCCCTTATAAAAGGGAATCTCCTCCCTCTCCTCATCACACCAAATTTATCCTTCAAGATCAGCCAATCCATGTCGATTTCACTTCCCCACTTCCTTAGAAACCTACTATAGGTACTGGTCTTCTCAAAAGTCCAACTCTAATTCCCTAAGAGAATGTTTAAAGGAGGCACTTCGAGAAAGAGGTAATACCTTCTACCGTTTTTTTCAAGTTCCATTCTTTTTCTACTCCATCTTATTTAGTTTTTTCATTATGAAGTAATAACATCAGTATCCCTCATCTACTTATATGTCATTATAAATATTAAACAACCGTATTTCACATTCTATCCATCCTATGGAAAATAGAATCATCGCGCGTGCGTACGTACGGAATACTGTCTCCACGCTGTGGTTTAATCTGTTTTTCCACCAACACCTTACATGGATGGGTATAATGGTGTAAATAATAACTATATATGGTTATTATAACATCATACTGATTCTGATATATTATACCATCCACTCCAATTCTATTCAACAATTATGGAAATGATATCATCGCTCGTGTGTACGTACGAACTACCGTCTCCATGACACGATGAGATTCATTCTCCATGTCAACCATACATGAATGATCATAAAGTTTATATAATGAATAATAATGAAATATATGAAATAATAATTCTACTGGATTTATGTATATATATATATATATCTATGTCATCTATTTAGTTTCATTCAATTCAATAAGGAAACGAAAACAACGTTCATGCGTACGTACGGCCTACCGTCTCCATGAATAGTGTCATTCATTCCTTTTATCGATCAATAATATATATGTATATGATGAATATATATTATATATAAATCATTTTTTACAATCTGGAATTATTTAAATCAGTATATAAGTAATAATATCAAGAACGAAAAGTCGAAACACATTCGATAAATGAAATGATTTTACCCAAAATGCTGCTTTAACATGGAATTTTCAAAAGAACGGGTAATATAAAGTCATAAGTGAAACATATATGATATCATAACAATGAATGTGATTATTTAATAAGTCAATGAAATTATGTAAATCATTATACAGAAGGTTCAGATCCATATTAAGCATATCAGACCTAAGGTAAGGGATACCTTTCCAAATATCGTTTTTATCCGAGATTGTTTATTCATAAGTATTTACTGGGGTTATATTTATCATCCATGTACTTGTTTCTAAATATGTTTTCATGTATTTCCAATTTCCTTTTTACCCATTTTTGACTTTTACTACATGGTATGTATGGAATCATTCTTTTACGAGGTACTTTTTGACTTTTCTGGAAAAAGTACGAGAAGAATGTTTTTTAACGTATACGGCACGAATGGATTTTTATGGTTTTATAAAGCCTTATTTTCATGAAGCTTCCTCCAAAATATTTCATGACTATTTCCAACAAAATCCTTTTTTTAAAAATTTCATGACATTTTGTGGAAGGAGAATGATTTTGAAGAAGAAAGGATATTTTCCTCAAGAATTCATTTCAAGTATTTTATCAAAACCTTTTTTCATATAAGATGAAATTATTTCATATATGTGTGTTTCAAGTATCAGGTCTCTATGATTTACATGGTTTCAATTTTCTTATTATGAAATGATATCCATTTCTTTTTTATGGATTATGTGATGATGGGATGATGTTTATGAAACGCATTTTATTTATTGTATTATTATGAATGATGTATGTTTATTTTGTGGCACAAGTAAAATGATTTCATTATGAGATGGGTGGGACCTAAATCTCCCTCAAATGCATTCGGTAAAGATTTATATCTCATGAGATAGACATGGCTGGAACGGCAAGTTAAACCAGTTCAGTAATACAGGACTGGAACAAGGAGTGAACTCGATTCAGAAAGGGACTTTGTCCACTAAGATGGTCTTGGTAGCAATGCCTTGGCTAATATGGAAATCATAACATGTGCTTAATGATTTTCCACAATTAAATGTTTTATTCCCATTCTATTTTATCATGATTAATGTTTCTTTATGATCTATGCCTTACGTACTGCCATGATTTATTTCATTGCTCAAGATTTTGATGTTTAAATATTATGTTCATGTTTTTAAGTTCCAATGTATATGATTTGTTTTATTTTATCCATGGTTACCCTTACTGAGCATTTGATCTCACCCTTTATATGTTTTCTTTTCCCCGGGATTTAATGAAAGGTTTTAGGTAAGAAAACAAAAAGGGTAAGATCTTATGGGAGACGTTGAAGATCTTTCAACATGATTAGAATATTATTTTCTGAGTTTCCAATGACACTAAACTATTACGGTCCTTGTGTGTCTGTTTTTGTTATGTATTAAGTATTCTTTAAAATTAATGTAATGTCCTAGTACATCAAGCTTCGGGTCTCTATAGTTGGTATCAGAGGAAAGGTTTAGTCAACCTTTGGAAATTAGGACAATAGAACTTTAGTGAGATCTCTAGAGGTATTTCTAAGGTATGTCTAGGGATGTCCCTAAGGATAAGTATACGTATAGGATATAGTCCTAGAACTACGGTAACAATCATATAATTTAACATAAGATGTTAGATATTGAGGGTACTCCCCCTTTACTATGTTGTTTTCCCTAGCATGATTTTTTTCCTCTCACACTATTCTTTTTGGGTTTTAGAAAATGGCTGGAAACAATAAGATTCACGAAAATGGAGGATATGATGGACAATGGAATGATATTCTTCATGAGAATCCAAATGAAATGGGATTTGGAAGTCCAAACATCATTATTATGCCGAATCATCAATCTCATAATATGATCAATAAACTCAAATTTGGGAAGTTTCCTGACTCGGCTAATAAGAGAATGATGGAGTTTCATGATGATCACAGAGGAAAGAAAGTTCAATTTCCCCTATTTAAATAATGTGTGATGTGGCATCAAGGATAATGGTTCAAAGGAACTAGAAGATGCTTTGGGTGTGGAAAATAAGGAGATAATGCTAGTAAGTGCAAAGGAAAAGGTTCAGTTAACACCATTGATGAGGATAATGGTATTTCTATGACATAAAAAATGGTTAAATGGTTAAATGTGGAATGTACAGGAATTATGAAAACCAATGCCCTAAGGGAAAGTCTCATGAAAAGAACCAGTATGGTCTTATGGGAAATATTTATGTTGATGATGATGAAGAGACTACAAATGATATGGGAGATGAAAGAATTGTTGAAGCTCGGTCAATGGTTTTGGAAGGTAGTGGAATGATTACATGTTTATCAAGTGTAATGTTGTTTAAGTAATCTCATGGTACTATGGAATAAAGATACATCTAAGGATTGTTACACTCTTGTATTTCCTTAAGTTTTGAAAGTGTACGATGAATGGTACTTGTATTTTTGGAAAGTAGATGATATGTGCATAATGAAGGGAGAAGGAGAAAATTAAATGTTTGATATTATTCATGAGATCATGACTGATATAAGGACTAAGTGATATTATGGTTTGAGAAGATAGAATTTTTGGGATTTTGGAATGTGGAAAGTGTTAAAATTTAACAACATTCATGTTTTCACTAAGGTTCAATGGGTATTCATTCCTAAAGAGAATACATGATTAAGGTATTCACATGTTTGTAATTTGACCACCAAGATATATCTTATGATATATTGGGGATAGATGATGACATTCACTTGATTATTATGTGACATTTCAAGTAATCATTTTCTTTATACTATGAGATTGGACCGAAGTATTTTAGACAAGCAAAAATATTGGAAGGGATTATGTTGGACATAAGTTAGTACTGTTTAAGGATAGAACCTTTTCGATATTATTGATGGGATGTTATAGTAATGTAGTTTTAGAAAAAGGACAACTAGCAGGACAGGCGACAACCCATCGCGTCGAACAAGGCTGTGGGAATCGAACCCACAACCGAAGTGAGACTGGCCTTTATCGCGTACCACTGGCCTACAGAAAGTCCCTGGTTAGTAGAAACTAGTTTTATTTTATTAAGCGATATGATATATGAAGTATAAGTTCATTTTTGGAATCATATATGATTAACCTCACCATATATGGAATTATGTATATTTGATAACTTTTGTTAACCTTTTTTTTGAAACAGATTGAATGACCCATCATTCTATCACATGATCTGTTAACACTTCACGAATAACAAATTCTACTTCATTTCTTTAAGAGATGAAGTGGAAAATTTTTCAAAGCATGAACAACAGTGAGATTGTACCAAAATCAAGAAAGTATTTCTTCTAATTGAAAATTTTCAACTTCCAGGAAATGATATTGAAAGGCAAAAATGTTGTCCTAGTGCTCTTGTTTCTGATGAATCAGATGGTACCATAGATCATCACAAATTTATGGATTTGTGATTGTTGGATTTTTCATATCTGTGTCCTCTACCACTCTCCATCAGAACTTGATGGTTAGATTTTTCTTCCATATCCATATTTTCACCCATGTTCTCTTATGTTTAAACCAAGTGATTAGTTAATTTGGGTAACCATTAAGTTTCATACATTAGTTTTGAAAGTTAATTTATGGTATTTCATTTTACGATGTGTGTTGCAATTAAAGAAACTTTCAAGTATAAAACCATGTATAACCCCGACGAATTTCGAGGGAAAAATTAATTTAAAGGGGGGTAGAATGTAACAACCCGATATTTTATGATAAGTACTATTTTTAATTTATTTGATGTCACGTGTTTTATGCTACAACAATATTATCTTGTGTTATACGCCACACTGTATTAGCTTAAAGTATACACAACACTATTCTTAGATTGTGTTACACACAATTTCAAGTTCATTTTATAATAGTCATTCTACGCAACATTGAGTGTGTGTATATATATATATATATTCAATGTTTAAATGAAATATGGATTGGATTCTATTATACGAAACAACGAAGGATTCTTGCACAACACGCAACCCTGACCTGGCTTGCATTACACGCAATCACGACTTTCCTCGATAACTTGTGTTGTACGCAAAATCAGGTTTCACTAAACAATGATATATGGTTATAATATTATTATTAAGTAGCCGTTATGAATAGTATTAACTAAATTTATAATTTTATAACATTATTATTCATCTTATAAATTTTCTAAAACATTTCATGTGAACAAAATAAATATTTCGGGTAAAATAACTATTTTTCAAAAAATGCAGTTTTGCCGCCTTTTGATGGCGCACCCACATTAAATCTAGTTTTTCACATGTTTATAAGTTCAATTTTACAAAATAAACTTCTTATTTTTAATCAGGATATAAAAATTTACATTGGATAAAGTTTTGATATTTTTCTGATAACTTTTATATTTTAATGAATAGTAAAAACACGCTATATTTTAATTAAAAACAACTTTTTCATCGTAATAATTTATATGGTTAAATTATAATATTGAATGGGTTTAATGTATAAATAGAATATATTTTTACCATTTAATATAATTTATGTCATTATCATTGATTTTACCTTGAATTCGTAGGTTAAATCAATTCAATCTTTTACAATGTTTTAACCAAATACCCGTTTCTTTCGACAACGGGATTAATTTTAATTTAATTTCTGCAACTTTTGTGTATTGAATTTGGAAAAATGGATTCCATATTTGGAATAAGTGGGTCCAAATTATATTAATAATCCACTTTTTATTTTTGGGCATTATGAATAGTAACTATGGTAAATTTTATTTACCATAGTTAAAGGTAAATCAGGTAATTAAGGGTAAATATAAGATTATAAAGTTACCCTAACACCTACCAAAATTCTATTGGATGACTAAAATATGACCCATATAACTTAAGGGTCAGAATAGATTCATTTTATGGACTGTTTTTCTTGAATATAATTTAATTATTATTAAAACCAAAGAAAGTGACAACATGTCATTGTCTTAAATCATACAAGTATATTAATTTTAATTTAGTGATGAACGTCATGAAACATCGAACATGAATAGTCTCCAGAAATCTAATAAAATTATCTACATCATATGAATTTATTTATAATTTTTAGGGATTAAATAATTATCAATAAAGGTGACATAATAGTGATTTTGAATTTATTTTAATAAGAGAAATATAAAATAAATGGTTTTAAAAATATTAAAATAAATATTATATGAATTATTTAATGTTATCAACTACTTTTCTAGGCATATATGAAATGTTATGAATCTATAAAAGCTTTTAGTTCGAACATATATTCTGTATATTGTTTATTTATATTCAAATAAATGAATAGTGTCAAAATTGACACTATTGTTATTTTATAAAAATAACATATTATAAAATTGTTTAAAAATCAAAACAAATATTTAAAAATTATAAATATAAATTTATATGGTCGAAAATGCTATAAAGTATCCAATTATGGACAATTAACAACAAATAAGTAATTATTTTTAATAATTTACAATTTAGAATTTTATTACCACAAATAAAATTAAATTGATTAAATACGGATAAATCAAGTTGATATTGTTTAAAATAAATTCCTAACATGTATAAATTTTATTGTTTGATGAGATTACAAACCTATCTCATCTAATCTTAGGATTGGAGTCATTTTGGAAGTTTTTAAGTGGGGTTGAGATTTAATATAAATTAATAGTTTCTTAAATTTCCAAAGGTGCCCCTCTCCTCCCTTATAAAAGGGAATCTCCTCCCTCTCATCCTCACACCAATTTTAGCCTTCTATATCGGCCAACCCCTGACCATTTCACTTTCCCACTTCCATAGAAATCTACTAGAGGTACTGGACTTGTCAAAAGGCCAACTCTAATGCCCTAAGAGAATGTTTAAAGGAGGGACTTCGGGAAAGAGGTAATACCATCTACAGTTTTCTTCAAGTTCCATTCTTCTTCTACTACCTCTTCTTTAGTTTTTTCATTATGAAGTAATGACATCAGTATCCATCATATACTTATATGTTATTATAAATATGTAACAACCCTATTTCACCTTCTATCCTTCCTACGGAAAACAAAATCACCGCGCGTGCGTATGTACAGAATACCGTCTCTACACCGTGGTATAATCTGTTTTTCCACCAAGACCTTACATGGATGGGTATAATGGTGTAAATAATAACTATATATGGTTATTATAAAATCATCCTTATTCTGATATATCATACCATCCACTCCAATTATATTCAATAATTATGGGAATGATATCATCGCTCGTGCGTACGTACAAACTACCGTCTCCACGACGCGATGAGATTCATTCTCCATGTTAACCATACATGAATGATAATAAAGTTTATATAATGAATAATAATGAAATATATGAAATAATAATTCTACTTGATTTATGAATATATATATATATATGTATGTCATCTATTTAGTTTCATTCAATTCAATAAGGAAATGAAAACATCATTCATGCATACGTACGGCCTACCATCTCCATGAACAACGTATTTCATTCCTTTTATAGATCAATAATATATATTTATAGTATTAATATATATTATATATAAATCATTTTTTACATTCTGTATTTATTTAAATCAGGATATAAGTAATAATATCAAGAATGACAAGTCGAAACACACATGATAAATGAAATGATTTTACCCAAAATGCTGCTTTAACATGGAATTTACAAAAGAAGGGTACTATAAAGTCATAAGTGAAACATATATGATATCATAACAATGAATATGATTATTTAATAAGTCAATGAAATTATTTAAATCATTTTACAAGAGGTTCGGATCCATAGGAAGTATATCGGACCTAAGGTAATGGATAAATTTTCCAATCTCGTTTTTATCCGAGATTGTTTATTCGAAAGTATCTACTGGGGTTATATTTATCATCCATGTCCTTGTTTCTAAAAATGTTATCATGTATTTTTAATGTCTTGTTTACCCATTTTTGACTTTTACTACATGGTATGTATGGAATCTTTCTTTTATAAGGTACCTTTTGACTTTTCCGGCAAAAGTACGAGAAGAATGTTTTTTAACTTATTCGGAACCAATGGATTTTTACGGTTTTATGAAGCCTTATTTTCATGAAGCTTCCTCCAAAATATTTCATGACTATTTTCAACAAAATATTTTTCTTTTAAAATTGCATGACATTTTGTGGAAATAGAATGATTTTGAACAAGAAAGGATATTTTTCTCAAGAATTCATTTGGAGTATTTTATCAAAACCATTTTTCATCTAAGATGACATTATTTCACATATATATGTTTCAAGTATCATGTCTATATGATTTAAATGGTTTAAATTTTCTTATTATGAAATGATATCCATTTCTTTTATATGGATTATGTGATGATGGGATGATGTTTCTGAAACCCATTTTATTTATTAGATTATAATGAATGATGTATGTTTATTTTTTGGCACAAGTAAGAATGATTTCATTATGAGATGGGTGGGACCTATATCTCCCTCCAATGCATTGGGTAAAGATTTATATCTCATGAGATAGACATGGATGGAACCGAAAGTTAAACCGGTTCAGTAATACAGGACTGGAGCGAAAAGTGAACTCGATTCAGAAAGGGACTTTGTCCACTAAGATGGTCTTGGCAGCAATGCCTTGGATACTATGGAAATCATAATATGTGCTTAATGGTTTTCCACAATTACATGTTTTATTCCCATTCTATTTTATCATGATTAATGTTTCTTTATGATCTATGCCTTACGTACTTCAATGATTTATGTCATTGGTCAAGATTTTGATGTTTAAATATTATGTTCATGTTTTAAAGTTCAAATGTATATGATTGGTTTTATTTTATCCATGCTTACCCTTACTGAGAATTTGCGATCACCCTTTATATGTTTTCTTTTCCCCAGGATTTAAAGAAAGGTTTTAGGTAAGAAAACAAAAAGGTGAAGAACTAATGGGAGATGTTGAAGATCTTTCAACATGATTAGAAGATTATTTTACGAGTTTCCAAAGACACTAAACTATTACGGTCCTTGTGTGTCTGTTTTTGTTATGTATTAAGTATTCCGCAAAAGTAATGTAATGTCCATGCATGTAAAGCTTCAGGTCTCTACAGTTGGTATCAGAGGAAAGGTTTAGTCAACCTTTGGAAACTAGGATGCAAGAACTTTAGTGAGATCCCTAGAGATATTTCTAAGGTATGTCTAGGGATGTCCCTAAGGATAAGTATACTTATAGGATATAGTCCTAGAACTACGGTAACGATCATAGAATATAACCTAAGATGTTAGATATTGAGGGTACTCCCCCTTTACTATGTTGTTTTCCCTAGCATGATTTTTGCCTCTCAGACTATTCTTTTTGGGTTTTAGAAAATGGCTGGATCCAGGAAGATTCACGATAATGGAGGATATGATGGAAAATGGAATTATATTCTTCATGAGAAACCAAATGAAATGGGATTTGGAAGTCCAAACATAATTATTATTCCAAATCATCAATCTCATAATATGATCAATAAACTCAAATTTGGAAAGTTTCCTGACTCGCCTAATAAGAGAAAGATGGAGTTTCATGATGATCACAGAGGAAAGAAAGTTCAATTTCCCCTATGTAAATCATATGGGAAGAGGCATCAAGGAGAATGTTTCAAAGGAACTGGAAGATGCTTTGGGAGTGGAAAAGAAGGACATAAAGCCAGTGAGTTCAAAGGAAAAGGTTCAGTTAACACCATGGATGAGGATAATGGTATTGCTACAACATCAACAATGGTTAAATGTTTTAAATGTGGAATGTACAGGCATTATGCAAACCAATTCCCTAAGGGAAATTCTCATGAAGAGAATCCGTATGGTCGTATGAGTTATATTTATGTTGATGATGATGAAGAGATGACAAATGATATGTGAGGAGAAATAATTGTTGAAGCTCGATCAATGGTTCTAGAAGGTTGTGGAATGATTACATGTTTATCAAGTGTAATATTGTATAAGTAATGTCATGGTACTATAGAATAAAGAGACATCTAAGGATTGTTACACTGTTTTCTTTTCCTTAAGTTTTGAAATTGTGTGATGAATGGTAACAGTATGTTTGGAAAGTAGATGTTATGCGCATAATGAAGGGATTGGGAGAAAATTAAATGTTTGATAGTATTAATGAGCTCTTGACTGATATGAGGACTAAGTGATATTATGGTTTGAGTATATAGAATTTTTGGGATTTTGGAATGTGGAAAGTGTTAAAATTTAACAAAATTCATGTTTTCACTAAGGTTCAATGAGTATTCATTCTTTAAGAGAATACATGATTAAGGTATTCACATGTTTGTAATTTGACCAACAAGATATATCTTATGATATATTGGGGATAAATGATGGAATTCACATGATTGTTATGTGACATTTCAAGTATTCATTTTCATTATACTTTGAGCTTGGACCGATGTATTTTAGACAAGCATAAATATTGGAATGGATTATGTTGGACATAAGTTAGTACTGTTTAAGGATAAGAACTTTTCAATATTATTGATGGGATGTTATAGTAATGTAGTTTTAGAAAAAGGACAACCAGTAGGATGAGCGACAACCCATCGCGTCGAACAAGGCTGTGGGAATCGAACCCACAACCCAAGTGAGACTGGCCTTTATCGCTTACCACTGGCCTACAGAAAGTCCCTGGTTAGTAGAAACTAGTTTTATTTTATTAAGATGTATGATATATTAAGTATAAGTTCATTTTTGGAATCATATATGATTAACCTCACCATATATGGACTTATGTATATTTGATAACTTTTTCTAACCTTTTGTTTGAAACAGATGGAATGACCCATCATTCTATCACATGATCTGTTAAAACTTTAACAATAACAAATTCAACTTCATTTCTTTAAGAGATGAAGTGGAAAATTGTTCAAAGCACAAACAATAGTGAGATTGTACCAAAATCATGCAAGTATTTCATATAATTAAAAATTTTCAACTTTAGGGAAATGCTTTTGAAAACCAAAAATGTTGCCCAAGTGCTCTTGTATCCGATGAATCAGATGGTACCATAGATCATCACAAATTTATTTCTTTGTGATTGTTGGCCCTTTCCTAGCCATGTCCTCTACCACTCTCCATCAGAACTTGATTGTTAAATTTTTCTTCCACATCCATATTTTCACCTATGTTATCTTATGTGGACACCCAGTGATTAGTTAATTTGGGTAACCATTACGTTTCATATATTAGTTTTTAATGCTAAGTTTTGGTATTTCATTTTACTATGTGTGTTGCAAATAAAGAAACATTCAAGTAGAAAACCACGTATAACCCTGACGAATTTTGAGGGCGAAATTCATTTTAAGGGGGGTAGAATGTAACAACACGATATTTTATGATAAGTATTATTTTTAATTTATTTGATGTCATGTGTTTTATGATACAATAAGATTATCTTGTGCTATAAGCCACACTATATTAGCTTGAAGTATACGCAACACTATTCTTAGATTGTGTTACACACAATTTCATGTTCGTTTTATAATAGTCATTCTACGAAACATTGAGTATATATATATATATTTAATGTATAAATGAAATATGGATTGGATTCTGTTATACAAAAAAATTAAAGATTCTTGCACAACACGCAACCCTGACCTGGCTTTAATTACACGAAATCACAACTTTCCTCGATAGCGTGTGTTGTACGCAATATCAGGTTTCACTAAACAATGATATATGGTTATAATATTATTAAGAAATAGCCATTATGAATAGTATTAACTAAATTTTGAATTTTATAACATTATTATTCATCTTATAAATTTTCTAAAACATTTTATGTGGACAAAATAATTTTTTTGGGTAAAATAACTATTTTTCAAATAATGCAGTTTTGTCGCCGTTTGATGGAGCACCCACATTAAATCTAGTTTTTGAAATGTTTATAAGCTCAATTTTACAAAATAAACTTATTCTTTTGAATCAGGATATAAAAAGTTACATTGGATAAAGTTTTGATATTTTTCTGAAAACTTTCATATTTTAATGAATAGTAAAAACACACTATATTTTAATTATAAACAACTTTTTTCATCGTAGTAATTTATATGGTTAAATTATAATATTTAATGGTTTTAATGTATAAATAGAATATATTTTTACCTTTTAATATAATGAATGTCATTATCATTTATTTTACCTTGAATTCGTAGGTTAAATCAATTCAATCTTTTGCAATGTTTTACCCAAAAACCCGTTCTCTTTCGACAACGAGATTAATTTTAATTTAATTTATGAAACTTTTGTGTATTGAATTTGGAAAAAATGGATTCCATATTTGGAATCACTGGGTCCAAATTATGTTAATAATCTACTTTTTATTTTTGGCCAATATGAATAGTAACTACGGTCAATTTTATTTGCTATAGTTAAAGGTAAATCAGGTAATTAAGGGTAAATATAAGATTATAAAGTTACCCTAACACCGGAAAAAATTCTATTGGATGACTAAAAGATGACCCATATCACATAATTGTAGAAATAGATTCATTTTATGGACTTGTTTCCTTGAAAATAATTTAATTATTATTAAAACCAAAGAAAGTGACAACATGTCTCTCTCTTAAATCTTACAAGAATATTAATTTTAATTTAGTGATAAACATCATGAAACTTATAACATGAATAGTCTCCAAAAATCTAATAAAATTATCTACATCATATGAATTTTTTTATAATTTTTAGGGATTAAATAATTATCATTAAAGGTGGCATAATAGTGATGTTGAAATTATTTTATTAAGAGAAATATCAAATAAATGGTTTTAAAAATATTTAAATAAATATTATATGAACTATTTAATGTGATAAAAATATTTTCTAGTTAAATATGACATGTTATTAATCTATTAAAGCTTTTAGTTCGAACATATATTCTATATATTTTTTATTTAAATTCAAATAATTTAATAGTGTCAAAATTGACACTATTGTTATTTTAAAAAAATAACATATTATAAAATTGTTTAAAAATAAAAAAAATATTTAAAAATTATAAATTTAAATTTATATGTTCTAAAATGTTATAAAGTATCCAATTATGGGAAATTCACAACAAATAAGTAATTATTTGTAATAATTTAAAATTTAAAATTTTATTACCATAAATAAAATTAAATTGATTAAATAAGGATGAATCAAATTAATAATGTTTAAAATAAATTCCTAACATGTCTAAATTTTATTGGTTGAGGATATTACAACCCTATATCATATAATCTTCCGATTTGAGTCATTTTGGAAGTTTTTATGTGGTGTTGGGATTTAATATAAATTAATATTTTCGTATATTTCCAAAGGTTCCCCTCTCCTCCCTTATAAAAGGGAATCTCCTCCCTCTCCTCCTCACACCAATTTTAGCCTTCAAGATCGGCCAAACCCTGCCCAGTTTACTCCCCCACTTCCTTATAAACCTACTAGAGGTACTGTTCTTCTCAAAAGACCAACTCTAATGCCCTAAGAGAAAGTTTAAAGGACGCACTTCGAGAAAGAGGTAATACCTTCTACTGTTTTCTTCAAGTTCCATTCTTCTTCTAATCCCTCTTCTTTAGTTTTTTCATTATGAAGTAATAACATCAGTATTCCTCATATAATTATATGTTATTATAAATATGAAAAACCCTATTTCACCTTCTATCAATCCTACAGAAAACAAAATCACCGCGCGTGCGTACGTACAGAATATCGTCTGCACGACGTGGTGTAATCTGTTTTTCCACCAACACCTTACATGGATGGGTATAATGGTGTAAAGAATAACTATATATGGTTATTATAACATCATACTGATTCTGATATATTATTCCATCCACTCCAATTCTATTCAATAATTATGGGAACGATATCATCGCTTGTGCGTACGTACGGACTACCGTCTCCACGACGCGATGAGATTCATTCTCCATGTTAACCAAACATGAATGATAATAAAGAATATATAATGATTAATAATTAAATATATGAAATAATAATTCTACTGGATTTATGTATATATATATATATATGTATTTCATCTATTTAGTTTCATTCAATTCAATAAGGAAACGAAAACAGCGTTCATGCGTACGTACGGCCTACCGTCTCCATGAACAATATATTTCATTCCTTTTATCAATCAATAATATATATGTATATGATGAATATATATTATTTATGAATAATGTTTTACATTATGGAATTATGTAAATCAGGATATATGTAATAATATCAAGAATGACAAGTCGAAACACATACGAAAAATGAAATGATTTTACCCAAAACGCTGCTTTAACATGGTATTTACAAAAGAATGGGTAATATAAAGTCATAAGTGAAACATATATGATATAATAAAAATGAATATGATTATTTAATAAGTCAATGGAATTATTTAAATCATTATACAGGAGGTTCATATCCATACGAAGCATATCATACCTAATGTAAGGGATAACTTTTCCAATCTCGTTTTTATCAGAGATTGTTTATTCGTAAGTATTTACTGGGGTTATATTTATCATACATGTAATTGTTTCTAAAAATGTTTTCATGTATGTTTAATTTCCATTTTACCCATTTTTGACTTTTACTACATGGTATGTATGGAATCTTTCTTTTACGAGGTACTTTTTGACTTCTCCGGCAAAAGTACGAGAAGAATATTTTTTTAACTTATACGGCACGAACGGATTTTTACGGTTTTATAAAGCCTTATTTTCATGAAGCTTCCTCCAAAATATTTCATGACTATTTTCAAAAAAATAATTTTCATTTAAAATTACTTGAAATTTTGTGGAAAGATAATGATTTTGGAGAAGAAAGGATATTTTCCTCAAGAATTCATTTCAAGTGTTTTATCAGAACCATTTTTCATCTATGATGGCATTATTTTATATATGTATGTTTCAAGTATCACGTCTCTATGATTTACATGGTTTAAATTTTCTTATTATGAAATGATATCCATTTCTTTAATATGGATTATGTGATGATGGGATGATGTTTATGAAACCCATTTTATTTATTGGATTATTATGAATGATGTATGTTTATTTTGTGGCACAAGTAAGAATGATTTAATTATGAGATAGGTGGGACCTATATCTCCCTCAAATGCATTGGGTAATGATTTATATCTCATGAGATAGACATGGCTGGAATGGAATGTTAAACCGGTTCAGTAATACAGGACTGGAACCCGGAGTGAACTCGATTCGGAAAGGGACTTTTTCCACTAAGATGGTCTTGGAAGCAATGCCTTGGCTACTATGGAAATCATAACATGTGATTAATGGTTTTCAACAATTACATGTTTTATTCCCATGATATTTTATCATGATTAATGTTTCTTTATGATTTATTCCTTACGTACTTCCATGATTTATGTCATTGCTCAAAATTTTGATGTTTAAATATTATGTTCATGTTTTTAAGTTCAAAGTATATGATTTGTTTTATTTTATCCATGCTTACCCTTACTGAGCATTTGAGCTCACCCTTTATATGTTTTCTTTTCCCCAGGATTTAAAGAAAGGTTTTATGTAAGAAAAAAAGGGGAAGATCTTATGGGAGATGTTGAAGATCTTTCAACATGATTAGAAGATTATTTTCCGAGTTTCCAAAGACACTAAACTATTACGGTCCTTGTGTGTCGGTTTTTGTTATGTATTAAGTATTCCGCAAAAGTAATGTAATGTCCATGTACGTCAAGCTTCGGGTCTCTACAATGACCGACACCCGTTACATAATATATATCGTCATTACCAACATATTTACATTGGTTTGGACCACATGACTAGCACCCATAACCATTTCCTAAATAATAATTTCAAAGGTCCAACACTTCACCATTTTATCAAACAACAACAAGGGTGCACCTTTTCATTTAACAACATTACCATGATTCATTTATCCCAATACATGTACTCAATTTTATAAATTTTTTTTTACCAATTACTCATATCCAAAAACATTAAACATAATTCCAACCAATCTTTCCATAAGAACACTCCCCCTTTATCCATTAATCACATATCCATCTAATTATCACGAAACCCATATAACCTTCCATGTTCCTCTAGAAAACCCTTTATATCATGTTCACACAGTAAACATAATTACAATTTTTTTAATCTCATACCCCCTTTAATTCTATACTCAAAAATATTATTTCCATGCTCAAGAGAGTTTCACACCTCATGGGTGGCCCTTAGCCTAGTCTACATATCATCAAAAAATCCAACATTATCTACGAGAGATTCAGTATATATTTTAGACACCCAATTTAGGATCCCATAACAAAGAATCAATTTCATAGAGTAATGGAATGAACAAAAAACCCACATAAACATGGATAAACATCAAGGATATAAGAAATAAATTTTACACCACATACGTTAAGCTCATACAGAAGATCTTACTCAAACATAGCCCTTGATTCAAGTTAAATGAACTAATAACATCAAAGAAAATAATTTGATAAAAAATAAGGGCATATGATATTTAGAAGAAGATAAAACCACATTCATGGTATTTATTCAAAATAGATGAATGGGGACACATAGAAATAACTAGTTATTCGTTTCACAACCAAAAACACATCAAATGACGAATAATCAAGGTAGAACCACCCTTGGATATCTTGGAAGGATTTGGTTCATAAATCATTATACTAGAAGAGGAAAAGTGATGAAAACATGGTAAGAAGAATATAAGAATGAAATGAAAAATGGTAATTACCCACCCCATTAACATGTATATGTTTTAAAAACATGGTTGGACAAACCATGTGCCAACCATGAGATATCATCTATACAAAGGGGAGGATGTGGGAGGTCACATGTTTTTTATGGGGCCTGAATGGTTTCCTAAACCGTAAAGAGGCCGTGTGTCTGAATCTATCCAAGGTTACATGGTTTTCACCCTCCACATGGATTATTTACAAACCACACACTAACATTATCTATGGTGAATGGTTTTGGTGTATGGTTTGTATTAATTATGTGCCACACATTTAATGGTCACGTTTTGCCCTTTTTCAAGCCCTGAACAACTGTGAAACTGTTGATTCCATTACCACTCCTAAGAGGAATTCCATTAACAAATTAAAATGGAGTTAAACTAGGATTCAAAAAAAACATACATCATTTTAAATTTGAGATCATACAACCTCTTCCCCTTACAATAGATCATCCTTGAACTAAACTTATATTAATCACTAAGCCTCAAAGGTAATGAGATGAGGCTACAAGGCCTATATATCAGCTTCCCTCTCTCATGTTTCTTATTAAACCCATCCATGGTACCATAATACATGAACCAAAGGAATGATATTATCCTAAAGAGTATTATCACTATAATACACAATACAAATCAAATGCTCCTCAAAGGGTGTATCATCCTCAAGTTCCACATCATCAACATCAATCTCATGAGAAGGGAAAGAGTGGTACTTCTAAATACATGACACATGGAAAACATGTTGTATAACACCAAACCAGTGTGGATGTTCCAATCGAATGTCACTAGTCTAATCCTCTCCGCAATCCCGGAAAAACCAATATAACTGTGTGCCAACATTCCCTATTTCTAAATCTGATGGTGTCACATTCTTGATGAAACCCAAAGAAATGTATGGTAAACCACTACAAAATCAAGAGGTAGAAAATGTTTAACGATGCATGGATTATGTCTACTCTCGTCCATATACATAATATTATTTAATAACATGACATGTTCTATTGTCTCAGACACAGGAAACAGTCCCAAAAACATTGACTCTCTTGCTTCTAACCAACACAAAAAAGATCAACATGGCCTACCATAGAGAACCTTGTATTGTGCCATATGGATTATCTCCTCATAATAATTGTTATAGAAAAATTCATTAAGATATAAGTGTTTCTCCCATGTTACTACATAACTGAGGATGAATTACCATAGTGTGTCCTCTAACACCAAAATAGTAGGTTACAACTACCCCAATATGCAAGTGGAAACATATAATTAAATTTACCTGAGTACAAGGAAACTTCTCCAATTCTTTCCAAAAGAATTAATTAAAACGTAGATCTCTATCTAAAATGATAAGCTGAGGTACCTTGTGAAATCACAATATCTTTTAAACATAAAAATCACCCAAATAATCCACCATAATATCTCCCAAATCAAAAATAATTGTTATAACATTGTCAAATGATCCAAAAACACCCAAATTATATCACTCTTCAATGGAGTACTTTGAATACCAACAAAAAAAATAAGTAGTAACATTATATCACTTCCATTACAAAATGGTTAATGTATATAAAAAACTATAAGGTCATTGACTCTTGGCCTTAAACTACTAATAGGTGCAAAATCTTGTAAAAAAACCTAAAATATACTTTTTCATAACCAACCACCAAGAATGATTATGAAGGTTATAGTGAATTTTGGTGAAACTATGGGGTAATTCCCACTATGGGGAATAGAACTCATACATAAACTTTTTCAACACAGAAGTAGGTATAATCATGCATCCAGGAATATACATAATTTGATCATCATCAGTGGTCTAGTCGAGATGCAGCTCCCTACTATTAATGCTATCCCCCAGGGCTATACATTATAAGTCCTTATACTACCTCCTCCCGACTTGGCTAAGAAGGGAGGGATTAATGGATAAAGATATGAGTGTCATATTTTCCTTATAATCTAGGACATAAATGTGAATATTAGAAAATAAGGACATCATGTTCCACATAGATCTCAACTATTGAACTACCCGAGACTGAATCTTCCAACTCAAAGAATCCAAAAAACTATTCTTATTTCCCAGCATGTACCCTATATCAAAATCAATAGAATGCATGTAGTCCACCCATATTTGTTGTTGAATATTTATTTCATGTTGGGAAAATTTTCACTTAAATCTCTTGGGCTTAGTATGAATGATAAAAATTCCACTCAGAAGATAATTCTTCCAAAAATTTATATAATATATTACTATGTAAAACTAAACCTCATACATAGGATAGTTTCATTCATGAGGCCTCAAATTCCATGATTTATATTCCTTGACTTGATCTCCCTATATCAACACTTCCCCAAGTCTGATCTTGAATTCATCATAAAAAAGTATAATCTTCACCCATTTAGGGTAAGATAAAAATTAGTGTAATAGTTAAATTTCTCTTTAGCTCATAGAAAGAATCCTCTCATCCCAGACTACTCAATATTTATACTATTCATTGTCAGGATTAAGAATAGTGACGTGAAGTGGGAAAATTCATTGATTAACCTTTAGTAATAACTCACCAAACCTAGAATGCTTCAAATATCAAAAAAATTATTAGGATGATCCTATGAAACCATTTCTTGAACCTTTATCGAGTCTAATAAAATTGAGATGCCGTGGTATAAAAAATATACCTTGTTAATCTAGAAATGATACATTGATAGATTGAAATATAACCAATTATCCCTTACTGTAATCATAATGATTTAAATATGTTTGACATGATCATCATCACTCTGGGAGTACACCATTATTTCATCAACTAAAACAAAAACAAATTGATCCAAATTTGGGTGGATGATTCGGTTCATCCAATCCATAAACACAAAATTTGTGTTCGTTTTGCCAAAAGTTATTACTAAGAACTCATATAAACCATACCTACTTCTGAATGTAGTCTATGGTATGTCAATGGGTCTCACTATTAACTGATGGTACCATGATTTCAAGTCAATTTTGGAAAACACATAAGAAACCATTAGCTGATCAAAATGATCATTGATATGTGAGATTGAATATCAGTTCTTAATCATAAACTAGTTCAAATTTTGGAAATCAACACAAAAACTTATCATAAAAATTATTGAAAAAAACTAGATATCTCCAAGGATATGTTCTAAGATGGATGAAACACCTATCCTAAAATTCCACTAGTTATTTATTATGTTCCAAAATTTCTACTGGTGAAATTATATATAGTGAAATGGGAACTCCCCAACATCAACAGAACTGTGTACTCAAACTATATCCCAGATGGAAACCCTAAAAATTCATCAGAAAACACATCCTGAAACTGATCCACTGTAGGAGGGAATAAATTATTCTCCACTTCTCCTTTATCAAGCATAATAGTTTTGACTGGTTCGTGATCTCACAAAATTTTCTCTAGATTTTCCCTCGAATGTCTGCCTAGATATTCCCTTTTCCATGATAGAGATAAGTGCTACCTTTTGAAGACATGAAAATCACCCTCTTATGATAATTTTCAATGGGATCCTAGTACATAACAAATACGTACCTTCACAGTATCTAGTTAAAAACCGGATATTTCAATTATTAACAAGTCCCATGGAATATGATACCGACCAAATGTGAGGGTACACTCCTTATATTGTCAGATACCCTCTGACCACAACCCTAATGATGCGTCGATCGATATTGTCCCAAGCATATGTTTCATTTCCAGACACAAAATTTCCACAAAATTGGATGACATAAAAGTGTGAGAATACCCTTCATAAACTAAAGCACTAGAAATCATGGAACTGACAATAATTTTATATCGAACTGTTGATGGAATGAATTCACCACCAACTATTAGAGGCTTTCATATAGCTATCATATTCCCCTACCCTAGGCTCTTATCAGAGTCCCCATCACTACACTACACTGATGATACAAATTTTCTTTTCCTGAAGCATCACATACACCACCCGACTAGTATGTCTATTTTAAATCAATCTTCCAGACTGATATGGCTTTGAAGACCCCACTCAGGTGCTCTACATCAGCCTACGTCCTCCCACGAATGGCCCAATGGCCTTATTTTTTATTTAATTATAGATAATCCCCATTTTAAGGGTTTGAAGGGGAACCCGTACATGACACGTAGGCCCAAGGCACAAGGCCCGACATGACCCGTAATACATGACCCGGAGGCCCAGAGGCATAGCATGCCCAATACATGACCCATATGCCTAGACCACTAGAACTTTCCCTCCCCAGCTTCTGCATCGTTGATTTCCTTTAGCTCCCTACCTGCATTTCTAATTGGCTAGCATTGCCTCTTACAAAGCTGCACGGTGCCTGGTCCCGATGGCAGTTGCCATACCCTCTCATTCTTCCAATCCGGTTAGCTCTACTTCTGGTGACTGCTAATGGTGCTCTGATTCTCATCTAGGGCCTACTCTGTGTGAACTAGGCTACCTCATGGTCTTCAATGGCCAGAAGGCCTTGTGGCCCGAAGGCCTTCGGTGGCCCGAAGGCCCTGAGACCCGTAGGCCCAAACCGGTGGCCCGAAAGCCCAAATCAGGTGAATAGTCTGGCTACTACAGTACAGAACAATGCCTGCTATAGTGCCTGGTACAGTGCTGCTACAGTGCTGCTGCAGTGCTGCTACACTACTACTATAGTACTTCTACAGTACTGCTACGGTACTTGGAAATTCGCCTCCACCCAGTTTTGAACCTGGGTCTCTTGGATGCCAAGCAGGAGCCCTTACTGCTGAAGGTTGGACACTCCACCAATGGTTGATAGTATTGACCATTCATGTGACCATGTCAACCACACTGATATAACATGTCTGAAATACATACCTAAAAGAATGATCATTTCCCATGGATATTCTTTCTGCCACTCCGTTGGTGGAAGTTCTCATTATTGAACTTCCAATTATTAGAAGACGTACCTCAAGATCAACCAAAAAATATCACTTTTACATTTCTAGAATCCTCTTTCATTATCACATCATAAATGGGAGTTTCATTTACCACCATATAAAACCTCTTCAAATGGTATATATTTACTTTAAACATAATCGTTTACATGGGCCCATATTGAATATCTCTTTCCATAGATGCATCATCCCCCACCAACACTAGAATAAAGGGCTTCAAGTCGACAACGTGGCCGACATAATCAGTCAATGTCACATTTCCCTAGGTCAATCACATAAATTCAATATCTCTCTCATGTCTCTGGGTATTTTGATAGTAAATATATAATAATTTTCCTTGGATGTCATTCTAATAAATGATGTCTATTTTCTTAGTTTGGACCGAAATATCCCACCAGTGCTTCATTGGTCCCCAAAATACATAAACTTCTAGATTTACCCTTTTATATGGATGGGTATCTAATTGGTCCATAATTTTCTTGATAAAATCCAAAACTCTACTACCTTATTCCCGCCCTCTCTGAAAAATTTTGTAGGATGATGAAGTTGAAAGTACCTCATCATATCAAACATACTCAATGAAGCGTGCCCTATGTCTCTCTCCAAAAACTACATAAAAAGAGTAATATTATCACAAAAATACTATTTATACCTATCACCTAGAACCAAAAAGGATTCATCACACTACTATATGTTCATTCATATAAATTACATCCTGTTACACAATCAGTAATCATTTATGTGGTTAAATATTTTTACAATTCAAAACACACATTTGAGAAAACGTAACATATATATTTAGTAGTCTTAAAAAGATATGTATCACAACTATCCATCAATAAATCACTCAACATACACTATTCCTTTAATAATAACTATAAAACCATCACTACCCTCGACCATCCCTATCTTGCGCCATGGTTAACTTAGATAAAACCAAAATTTCAAAATACAACTATCCTATTTGACAACATTTTCACATCTTTAAAATTTAAACGCAATTACAACATCCTCATTAGACACAATTTTAACCACATACATTGACATGTTTCAATTTAAACCATTATAACTTCTTTATTACGAAATTTTATTTAAAATCATAATGGAAGAATATTTCATTTTTAATTTCCACATCACAACCATAATGTGTTTCCATTGTGTTCCTAACATGATTAATGTCACATAAATCTCTAAGTGCCTAAAATGATGAATAAATATATAAACTCATTAGATAATTGTCCATGAGTAAAAAATCATAATATAATAACATCACTCCACAAGTTAATCACTCAAGGTAAAGTAACATCCAAATTTAACAAGAGAACATCAAGAGAAGAAATTCCACTCACGGGTTCTCACTCCCACATTGGTTAACTACTATAATTCATGAGATTATTACCAAGGTCTAATACATCATAGACTCATGTATAAATTTCCCAAATAGTATGACAGTAGATACAAAAATGTCTTAGATACTACTTTGTAACATCCTGACCCGAGTGCCACTAAATCAGTGCCCTGATCTAGTTCATCATGTGACATTAGGTGCACCTCCTCTTAAGAAAGAGGATATAGACTAGAAATAAGGGTTTAATGAGATACATGGGGAGGATATACCTTCTCTACCAATGAATAAAATATATACTATCATAACCTTTTCATATGAGGTATGGATCCTTTAAATTTTTGTAAACCCCCATTGAGTTTGTTTTTTTTTTGTCTTAGGCTCGGTAACCACACCTTTAGGTCAGTTGGTTTTTAATTTGAAGAAGGTTCTTAAGAGATATAGACTAGTTAGAGAACTAATTTATGATGTGAATGAAATTAATGATGTGAACGAAATTAATGATATGAATTGGTTTGTGTAGACCCTGTTCAGGATGTGAATTGGTTTTTTCTAGAATAGAAAAAACCTAATTTCTTCAGGACATGAATCACATTCATGTCATGAATATTAAATGATATTTTATATAATAAGGTATATAAAAAATTCATTTATAATAAAATTAATTCTTCTACCCAAGATATGTGCCTAAATATTTCTTCTTCTCCTTTCACCAAGTTATCTTTATTTCTCTCTCATATAAACACTAATCGATCCACCATTTGTATCATTGGACTCCTCTATGTATTCTCTTCAAAACCTTTATTTATTTTCTTGTGTTATCGCATCCTTTATAGATTTGTTTTTGTGATGTATAATATTCACTATTTTTAGGGTGTTTTTATGGTTTATTGATATCTTATGTTCTAGGCCAAATCTGAAGACATTACTAGATGAGTACTCCTCTATAACCATATGGTAGGTGGAATAGTAATTATCCCTCAAATATTATTCTTTTATATTATGTGTTGTTATGATAAAATAAGTATTTTCATTGTGTCTCCATAAATATATAATTTTACATTAATTACCATGTTATCATTGAAAGAAATGACCTTGTTCCTCATTATCCTTGTGGAAATAGTTCCCCATCGACTAATGCGACCCCCAAAGGTGTGACTATAAAATTTTACCTTGATATTATAAATTATTAGGGGATAAAACCGCCTCCTATGTGTTTTGGGATTAGAATTTAGTTGACATGTATATAATGAATTAAGTGGAAAGTGAATGGTATGACCTCATCATGTGATTTTATATAAAAAATGGACACACCCTTGTTTAAGTAGAAAAATATTGAATTATATACCATTTATTGGCTCATACTAAATCATATTTAAAGATTATTTGATACAAAATCATGAATTCTATACTGATATGATACTCAAGTTTGGAATCCCACATACCTGTGATACATAAACATGGAATCCCTACTAATATGATACTCGAGCGTGGAATCCCATATACCTGTGATACTCAGGAATGATATCCAACTAATATGATACTCATTAATGATGTACTATATACATATTATACATGGGTATGGTGACTATTATTTTTTATGGAACATAGGCATGGTGACCCCTAATACTTTAAGATACTATAATGAATAGAAATGGATGCCTATGTTACTATTTTGGTTTTGGATCACACTATGTATATATATAGATATAAATTTTATTACATACATAGTGTATAAATAAATACATATATACACATATATATATATATGTATGTATATATATTCATGGAGACATCTCTCAAGAGGTTTTCTTGAGATGAGCTAAAGTAGGTAGCGCCGACCCAGTGTCCTATATGAATTGGAGATGACCCTTTACAATTTACATTAGTACATTACAATTTATACATATTTACATTTATCATATCATATAAAGTAGACTAATAGTTATAGACACCATTGGTGGTGGACTAATGAGTATATCTCAAACCATTTTTGGGTAACAGATGGTACCCAGAAAGACTTCATTATTTCAAGTATGGAAAAATGGAATCACCCAACATTCAATTCTTAATTCTCTGTATTATGATGGTGTATATGAGAAGAGGATTGAGTGAATTCTCATGATGCCATTGAATACTATTTTTTACTTTTTATATATTTTATATAACATGTTGTACCTGAATTCTTCTTTATAATCCCATTTTTCACATTTTGATTAACATATAGAAATGAATTCATATTCTACATGACAAAAGTTATGGTTTCTACCTTTATTTTATGGGATTTTATAATTTACCAATTCACCACTATTTATTATTTATTATTATGACTCCCTTAATTATTTCATCCACTATGCCACTGTGATACTCTATCATAAGACAATATAGTCTCCCCAATGAATCTTTATAGGACCTCACGGCTAGTCGTCAGCCTCTGACATATGGTGATGTGAGCTCGAGGCCATGTGGTGCAGCAGTTCGACTTCTATTATCATGAGAAGTAGACTGGGATGCTTCATTGTGGTATAAGTGGTATTGTATATATCTTATTATATTAGGATGGTATAAAGGAGACCAGGTCATGTCATAATATTTTAATGAGACTGTGGTTAGGACTAGATAACCCTTTTATAGAGGAAATACACATTATATGGAATGGGAATTATTGTTTTTGGATTCATCTGATTAAAGTTGTTTTGGATTACCCATTTGGTGGAATACATGATATTTTATTGTTAATATTATTATGATAATGGATTCTGTTATCACCCTTGGCCTTTTACAATAGTTAAGTTTTGAATCATGAATCATACAGGCACTTAATAATTCACTTGTCATTCATTATTCCATTCCATATAGGTATTTCTAATTACGTTAATTTATAATTTTTACTATGATTATTGTATGTTCATTAACTTATATATATAGTATTGTGCTAATATTTTTCATAGAATAGTGAGAAATATAATTTTTTTACAAAATGTGCCTTTATCAACCTAATACTATTTTCTTAAAATGTTGATGTAGACACATTATGTAGTCATTTATGGAATTTTCAGTGATGGACCATCCTTCACATGGTATATATGATTATATTTTTATTAAATGGAATCCATAATTAAATTTATAATGTTTATGTTAATTTATAAATTGGAAATTGTGATCTGTATAATTTAGCGTTTTAAAAACATTTTCTACATAAATGAGTGGGAACATAAATGAATTTAAATTCTGAAATAAAATGGTCATCATTAAATGTGGATTCTAATTATAACTTAAAGTGTGTGTTATTCTATACATTCAATTGGAACAATGTGAATCGAGACCGTTGTCTTATTGAAGAAAACATGACACAAAACCAACCTTTGTAGTGGGAGGTAGGCATTTTATCTTGTGCATCCAATTATTTTCATGCCTCCATGACATGGATTTAAGAGTAGGGAGAGGGGTGTGAAATTTATATATAAAGTATTTACAACTATTTTGTTCTTATAATTTTGAATTATTCCATTACCTAGTCTTTTTTTAGGTGTGTGTTTAGAGATTTTAGAGCTATGTAACCATGACTTCCTTAGGTCGAGCACTAATACGGTGGTGATGACAATGATCTGGAGGTAGTGGGACCTAACTCACTAATAGATCCATATGTGAAACCTCCTATTATACATGAATTTGGTGTTGCTTCTTAGTTTTGATAGGGATTCCTAAGGCTCATGTAGACCATGTAAGAAGCCACATGACTTTCCCTTACAATAAAAGAGTTGACATGAGAATTTCACCGACAACATCCACCTGTGTTTTCAAGGGATGGTCGTACTCAGGATGCAAAATCATGGTTGGGGGCCATGCTAACTATTTTCATGAATTTTAGGACACCATCATAGAGGATAGTGAAGCTTGATATATATATGGTTCGATATTCTTCAAAGTGATGGTGGGTTGTTATCGCACACGAAGATCGTAATTAGGGTATGTAATCAATGGGATTTCATATATTCCTAAATGAATAAATATTTCCCAACATGCTAAGAATATACTAATATATATAGTTCATGCATCTACAATATTGTATTATGCTTCTGATGCAATATTCTTCTCGATTCAAAGAGCTCTATTACTGTTCACATACTATTGTTGGTGATGAGTTGGCAAAAAAGATGTTTTGTGGATGGAGTCTTATATGCCATCCAATATTAGGTGAATTTCTTAGGTTGACCACAATTTCAGAAATAATAAATTGATCCCTCATCACTAAGAAGAATATGAGGGAAGCTGGGGGTATGGGCAGAGTTTTTCAGAACCCAGAAAAGGAAGTGGCTGGATTAGAGGACAAAAGAATTTCATTGAGAAAACATGTATAGGAATCATTATCTAGATGAAACACAATGAATGTTTCATTATTTTTTACCAGTTCAAAAATCTTGGGAATAAGATTCTCAAATGTCCCAAAGACCTCATCAAATGTTGATTCTATGGTAGGTTAGGGAATCTTCGATTTTTTAAGGAACTTCCCATATATTCCTAGTGGGATATGATCTTTATCATCTCTACCTCTAGGAGATCTATTAGTATAAAATCATCACTAATTTAGCTGGATTACTAATGACCGTTTAGGTAGAAGAGGTGGTCATGGATGAGGTATCCCATATTTGGATGTATAGTGCTAGTATGGTAGACTATCGTAGGGAAGTTAGGGTGTATCTCAGAGATGTGAATATTTCCATATCTATAAAGTGTATCCTTTACCAGAGGGGTAAAACTTCGGATCTTCTCTAGTTTGATGTACTATTCTTGAAACTTCAACATTATTTTCTTTTTTATTCGATATTAACACTTTATATTCATTCATGTCTATGGCAATGACAGAATGTCTCAGACTTAAATTTTGATAATTTAGTGGGATGATGACCCTTGAAACTAATTTTAGTATACATTAAGAGAGTGTATTCCAATGTAAGGAGTCCCTCATTGATACATGAAGCCCTTATTTTCTAGGGAACCCATTTTCCCTAAAGATAACTAGTTTTGATAGTATTCTCAGGATGGACTAGTTGGTTCCTTACCATGCCGACATGTATTTCACTCTCTGGAGGGTTTTCATTACATAACAAGAGGTGGTAGTTATATAGTTAATGGTGAATGGGTTGTAAAAATGTGTCGAGATGGACCATACCATCATTTACTGAGTGGAGTGATAGTCCATATTACTATCTTTTTCTAGATAACCATAGGGTACATCAAGCTAGTTTCCCTCTTATAGATGATTTCTTTAGAGACATATTTCCTAATTAATTTTCTAAAATACGACTAGAGAGAGGTAATGTTTTCTATTGGGATTGTTCCAATAGATATACTATTACACATCTATCCTTATTGAATGGATACCATAGAGTTGCATGAGGTCAAGAGGTAGCTATAGGATTTGGATACTAAGGGTTTTATATGACCCAACACTTCATAATACGATTTACCTATCTTTTTCACCATGAATAAAGATGATACCAATATAATTTTCATGGATTATCATTATTTTATCTTTATTAGGATTCAGAACCAATATCAAGTGACTCATATTGATTACCACTTCTATTATCTATGTGGAGAAATTGTTTTATTTAAGATCAATTAGATTGCAAGTTACTATCAGGTATTAGTATGAAATTCAGATATACCACAAATTGGTTTATGAAGTTAGTACAATTAAAATTTGGGTCTGGTCATGTTGTTAGGTCTCATTAATGCACAAAACATATTTATAGACATGATGAATCATGTTGTCCACCCGTATATAGATTCCATTAATGAAGCCCTCATGAACAATATCATGTTGTATTTAGATACTCGACACGACCTTGAAAAAAATGTGATATCAAATTGAATATACTAAGAGATTAAAAATTTAATTATATTCTCACTAAATTATTCTTTTGGATCAACAAAATTGGCTTTTTGGGTTACATTATCTGAGAGATAGAAGTATCAGTTGACCCAAAGAAGGTGAGACATAATATTTCTTTTATGTATCCTAAGAACATATTCAAAATATATAGTTTCTTAAGGATACCAAGATATAGAAGGCTGTTTATAAATGACGTATCATGCCTTGGAGAACCACTTACATGATTTACTAAAAATGGTGTGGAGTTATTATGGTCTGAAGTGTGTGAAAAGGCCTTTCAATAGATGAAAGAAAGATTTAATATAGTGTATGTCCTAATTTTTCTAGAGTTAGGATAAGGTTATAAGGTTTTTTTATTCGTCGTGTATTTTAATGAGAAATATTAAGATATAAAAATATTGAATCATTATATATGAGTCTCACTAGTGGATACCCCATGAGAGGAATTACCAAACACCAGATCTAGAGCTAGTAGCTATCGTTAATGCCTTAGGTCATTCGAGGAATTGCTTATTAGTAGAATGTTTTTTAGTGTTGATGGAGTACAAATGAATCTGAAGGTTCATGAGAGTCACAAGATGCATTTCCTTATTTCATTACGGTCAAACTCATCATTTATGGATATACTGGTGAGGAGGCAGTTTTATGATCATGGGGGCTTAGTCCTAAGGTATATAATTTCATGTGGGGATCCACCCCTAGTATATTCTATTGATGTATATTAAATCATTATTTTTTCATGGGAATATATGGATTCCTAGAGGAATGTGAGGGGAGATGATGCAAGAATCTCATGCTTCATGGTGGAAATTATACCAAGATATTTCTATGATGTACCGAGACATGCACCACCAGTATTGGTGGCTGGGGATGAAATTTCATATCGAGGGATTTATCATTAGAAGTTACACTTTACAATAGGATAAGGTGGGAAACCAACAACCTAATAATTTTTTTTACAAATGTTATTAGTACCATAATGGAAATTGTACGAGGTCACTATGAATTTTTTGACTACTTTTCTGAGGTCTCCTTGAGGTACTGATGCAGTTTGGGTTGTCTTGGAATAAATGATGATTTTTTTACATTTTATTCTTATCAGGTAGACCTTCTTAGTGAATAAATTTAGTATAATATATGTTTGTGAGATTATATGAAAATATTTTTTACCTCATACGATTGTTTCATATAGGGATCCATGTTTTACATCGAGGTTCTGGAAGGGGTTACAAAAGGATCATAGGACACATGTGTTTTCGAGCACAATCTTTCACCCATAAACCGAAAGCCCATGAGAACGGATGATAGAGGTACTAGAGGACATGCTCTGGGAATGGGTCACTTATTTTGAAGGGGTTTTGTTCCTAGAAATAGACCTAATTCATGACGTGAATTGGTCTGGACAACTCCCATCCAGGACGTGAATTTATTTTTCTTCGAAGGAAAAAATCCTGAGTTTATCACATAGTAAATCAAGTTAATTTCATGAATATGTGATGGATTTTTTTAAAACACTTATCATAACCCTTTAATTTATTCAATCCTTTTATACATTGGATATGTGCATGGAGTGTTCCACTTATCCTTCTACATAGGTTCCATTCATTCCCCCCTCATCTTGGCCTCAATCGATCCACCATTTGTCTTGTTGGATTCCTCTCAATAAGTTCTTTGACCTGTTTCCTTATTTTGTCAGTTTATCTCAATTTATTTTGAGTTGGTTTAGTGGATGCTAATATTCATTATTTTTAGGTCATTTTAGGATTTTCTTATGTATTCAATTCTCAGCTAAATCAGAACCTGATACTAGCTGAATACTCCTCTACCATTGTATGATAGGTGGTACAGTAATTATCCATCATGTATTGTTGCTCTATATTAGGAATCATAATGCCGCATGCCATATTTTCTATGTGCATACATAAAATCAATCTTTTCCTTTGATTAGATTATTAACCTTGATAGAAATGACCATGTTCCTCCTTGTACATGGTGTAATTTTTCCCCATCGATCAATTACACCCTTTGAGGTGTTCATATAGAATCTTCCTTTGATATTATAAAATATTATGCGACCAAACCATATCCTTTGTGGTTTTGGATTAGTTTTTAGATGAAATGACTTTAAAAAGATAAATGAAAAGTGATTAGTACAAAAACATTGTGCAATTTAACATTAAAAATGGTTACACCATTTTTTATGTGGAATTATTATGTATTATAAACTATTTATAGGCTCATATGAAATCGTATTTGATAATCATATGATACATAAGAATTTCTTCCCTGCTAATATGATACTCGAGTATGGTTCCCCATATACCTATGATGCTTGAGTATAGTGTCCCTACCACTATGATACTTGGGAATGGTGACCCATACACTTATGATACATGGGCATGGATTCACTTATGATTTATGATAATCGTGCTTGGATTCCCATACTACTTTACAAGAATATAGTGATAAGACATGGTTTCATGAGTTATGCCTTAGGTCCTGGATAACTCTACATGTCTATAAATTTGGATATAAATTTCATTAAATATATAGTAAACATATATACATACATCCATATATAAGTCTCTATGTGTGTGTGTGTGTGTATGTACGATTATGGTGGCATCTATCTAGTGGTTTCCAACACAATCTATACTAGGTAGTATCATCCTAGTGTGCTTCAGGAACCAAATCAAACCCTTTAGAGATTATATTACTAAATTACCATTACTATATCTATATATTCCTCATATCGTATTCACTAGATGGATAGTTCTGCACACTATTGGTAGTCTCCTAATAGTATATATCATGCCCTGTTTAGGCCACTGATGGTTACTAAAAAACATCACGATTCCAGGCATGGAAAAATAGAATTACCCACTTTCAGATGCTTTATTATCAGTTTTAGGATAGTGTGCAGGTATATATGATTGAGTACATGATCATGATTCCATTGAAGATTGTATTTTCTATTTTTTATGTTTAGTAAAAAATGTTGTTCATCGATCCTCTCAAGTATTTCTGTTTTCCCATTTTTTATTGCAAACAACAATGAAATCATTTCTTATATGACACCGATTATAGTTTTTACATTTCAATTATGGGATCATATTGTATACCTATTATCCACTATTGTTTCTTTATTATTATAAATTCTCTTCTTATGTCATATATTACACCATAATGTTGCTCTAAAATAAGAGGGTATATTATCCCCACTGAATATTCATAGACCATCACTACTAGTCAGCAGCCTCTGGCGTATAGGGAGGCATGCATGAGGCCATGTGGTCCACCGATTCATCTTCTCTTATCAAGTGAGTTGGGATGATATGTCACAAAAATAGTGAAATCAACATCATAAATAACTAAAATAGTAATTATTCAAAATCATTCATCATATCATCAATTCTAGTAGTTGTGTTAATGCCCAAAAACTAGATACATTAATAATTTCATGTCATTACAGTGTAAATTTCAAAAAAAGATGAAAAAATAAGACACCAAGGATAATACACAAACAAGTCCCTGTATCATAATATTACCTTAATCTAAGATCTACATAAAAATACCAAAATATATATCTATCATAGGTCCATTTACATTATCCTAAAATGAAACCACTAAATCTAGTTGGGTACCGATAGTGACCCAATCAGGGTGTGAGTAAAACTGAGTAGTTAAAGGACTAGTTTGGGATATTCCTACCACTGAGAGGGGGGTGAATTAGTGTTAGGGAATTTTTAAACCAATTTTTAAATTTTATCACTTTACCACATAGACCTGTTAGGATTTAAATTATCTTATTCTCTTTTTTATGTCACATGAAAGTATATGAAAGCAGTAAAGAATAACACACAATGTTTTTACAAGGTTCACTACTCAATATGAGTATCTAGTCTTTGGAATGGTCTGGAAATAATGATAACCACACAACCACTACAATATTGTCCTTTTAATGTGGTTACAAAAATTATAAAATACCCTTTCAATTAAAATTAACTGTTGTTAATTGATAGTATATGTATTAAAACACTTGGATGAATATTTATACTACCTTGGAAGATAGTATCCACCTTGTTTATAATGTTTTTTGTAATACCAAGAATGTATTACACCTGTTGAAACTACTTTGGGATGTTGTAGTACTTCTTAGTTCATCATAAAACTTCTTCATTACTTTTTTATTTTTACAACAACTATAAAGAAACACTTCTTACTTCTTCCCATTAGTAAACAAACAAATACAATTTATTTTTTATTTATCAGTAATAATAATATGAATGTTTTGTGGACTGATGATCACTGATTTCTTCCGGACCCAAATTATAATCAACATATATCATCTTGGCCCCCAACTCTTATTCTCTTACTCTCTATTTCTTCTATAGTAAACAACTGGCTATACTAAATCACTTCCTTTTCTTTCTAGAATCACAAAAAGTTGTGTGATTATTGAAATAATGAAGATCAGCTCAATACAACGTCATCACAATTATTCTACCCTGAATAATAATCAACATTTCAGTTGGAACAATCTATTATTATTATACCAATAATAATATTAAATTGTGTAGAAGATTCAAATTCTCTTTTTTAGATAATCAATATCAACACATGAGTTTATCATTTCACTTATATTATTCCTTAGTGTAACCAATACTAAATAAAACTGATTCACACGAATCATTAAATTTAAATTAATATAAGAATGATATTTCCCAAAATCATATTCCCATCCAATTGAATTATTTATTGAATACATGCATAGTTCTTGGGCATTAACCATCTGTATTTTTTATCTTTGTCATTATATATATTATGTTTGAGTTATGATTTCTTGTATTCATGTTTACTTCTTTATTTTTATTGAAAAAATTTAGTAGGTTATTAAATACAATCTAAATATATACCTTTTTCACCATGTATGAGTGTCTTTAAATTCACCTTCAAAGCATGCATGCATGCATTGTACTTTCTCTTTGCACACACATAAATATTCACACACTTTCATTCTGTACATTTACTACTTCATGAAAACAAAATCACTCACCTAATATTCTCTTCAAGTCACAATATTATTAATATACATGAATGAAATAGTATTTACATGTAAAAATCCTCCTCTACATGGTATTGTCATGAAAGTGAAACTATGATGCACCTTCCTTCACGCAAACAGAACATTTCTTGGTACTTTTTACTAGAAATCATGTACCAATTGGGTACATGAATTGTATTTTCTTCATGAGACACAATGAGATATTCCAATTTTTTTGTGGAATTATCTTTCTTTAAAAATTATAACGAGGGTCTGAACAATAGTCTGAAGTCCACAACTATTATTCATTCATTGCACAATATCTCATGCACTTTGTGAAAAAAATTTGTGTGTGAGTCGCATATAAAGTGCCCGAATATCTTCTTAATATAAGAAAACATTTCTTCAAATATCTTCACGGAACCATTGGTGCATGGGACTCCCCTAATTTCATATCCTTGAGGGCACATGGAACTGGTTTCTATCTGTCATAAAATAATGGCATCGAGAATCATTTCTTAAGATAATAGTGGCACTATGATATATTGAGAGTAATATATCCTTCATCCGGATTGTTGCATGGGTATTTATAGGAAATAATCACACTACCTTGCACCGATTCAAAAAATATTATGTTATTCCATGAAAATCACTTTTTAAAATGGATGATGATATTTTGGTTGAATTATTCAAATACGAGATACGTGAAACTGAAAATGGTGACATCATTTCTTAGAAATATAATCTTACCCCATGCGATTATATCCTCATGCGATTATTAGCATGTTCTCTTAATTTTCTTGAATTCCTTAAGTCTATTTATGCCAGGTGTTGACATTTTGTAACTCCTTTTTCTTTCGGTGCAATCATCTTCTTCAAAATCATCTTTGAATAAAAATCATATCATGCATGAATATTGACCCAAATATCATTTCTAATTAATTAGATCATAGGAATTTATTGTCATTTGTTAATCTGATCACCAGTGGTAGCCAATCATCGATTTGGTGAAGTTGAGGAACTCAAGTGTGTGTAAGTAGGGGATGAATATATGGAGGCTGGATGATCATTGGATTTCCTTGGATCAGATGGATGTGTATGTTCGTAAGTTATTAATTATAAGAACAATAACTATGAGAATCTATCCCACATCAAACTCATGTAGTGGCTTTCCTTTGGGATATCAACTAAGTGCTGAAAACTATTACTTAGAAAAGGCACCAGGTTTGGCACCCGGATTCACCACACATCCCTCCCACATGGGCCACAACCCATGTGGTTCATGAGCATCTATCCCATACTAGACCAAATTCAAATGTTTACTCTGTAGGCCTTATACATGGGCCCACCTGCTTCTTATGGGAACTATAACCTTCGCTACCCATGGGCTAGTTAAGGATTCTCTCTTGGGAATGGTAGACCCTCATGGTCCCACATGTTCCCTCAATTGAGTGGCCTAGGTATCTTTTAAGTTAGCCTATTTTTTTATATACGAACTCCCTTCCTTTATATATTAATATAATTACATGTATATAATTATTCAATCCAAATCCTTTATAAACTTCATGACACCTCATGTAATAATAAATATATTGCATGGTTCTTCTTTATGCAATATAGAAACTGAATGTTCTTATAGTTAGCTTTTGTATGGTTCTCATGAAGAAATAAAATGTTTCATGACTTTATTCAATTCCTCTTATTATATTATTTTTCAAAAAAAAATATTCCAAAAAAATCAACCTAATTTGTTATAAACAATTTGTCACTATTAAAATACGTTTTTTGAACTTAGAACCATCTCTTAAATCATCCACGTTTCTAGAATAATTATCCAAGATTGACATCTGAGGGAATTAAATGAATACATAAAAATTCTATAGGAATCACCTTTGAAACTCAATGTCATCAATAAATGTTTCTTGAAATATCAAGACATGGGGACTTCATCCATGATCCATTTACATTGGAACATCACCATCATATTTACATTAATGAAATATTCCAATCTCATTAATCACTATTGTATACCATGGAAAATAATTGAAAACTAATAAAACTCCTACAAAAAGTGGGTTCTTCAAGTAGGCCACCACCAACAATGTCTAAAGAAACATCCATTCCATAGAAGTTCCTAAAGAAGTATAGATTAATTATAGGCAAGTAGTGAATAAAACATTTTTTATAATTTTTAGTTCTAAATTAACCATATTTTCCCATGGGTTTCAAATGGTGCTTGAACCTATCATTCCTTCCTCGACCCCTACCATTTATTTGGACCATCCGGAAAAGGGGTCAGAAATAAAATATAAGGGCCATCATTCCAAGTAACTAATCCATGGTATGGAATTCCATAACCAACTCCCATTCCTCGATATAGACCATCATGACCAATTTCATTATCATGGTGTGGGCCACAATGGACATCACCCATTCCTTGATGTGGACCTAAATGGTGAACATCATTACCATATTGTGGACCTCCAAGACCAACACCAATAACCATTTCATCTAAAATAATCTCGAAGGTCAAACCATTGACCATTTTAGAACATAATAACATTGGTGATCATTTTAATTTTACAATATTCCCTTGGTTTATTAATCTTAATAAATATACTAAATTTTGTATCTAAATAAATATACCATTTACTCATATCCAAAAATTATAAAAATACATTCAACCCATATGACAATAATAAAGCACCCCCTTTATATATTTATCACTTATACCTTTAATTATCATATAATAAATTTAACCTTTTATGTTCGACCAAACAAACCATTATATTATATTGACATACTAAACATAATTACATTTGGTTTAATCTCTTAAAAACATAAATTTACCACTCAAAAACTCGTTTCCATGCTCAAGTGAGTGGCACACCACATGGGTGGCCCTTAGTCTATTTTATGGATCATCAATGTGATGCCCAAAAAATCTAATATAGGAACATTATATTCAATAGCATATATGACACACAACATGAAGCACATAAGTGAATATAATATCCTAACACATTTCAATATAGTTTCTATTATTAATAAATTCAAATAATCATGTATCTTCCAATGCATGAAAAAACTAAGTCACTTTCCTTACACGCACCACTGACAATGTTCGATAGCTTGCGTTACACACGAAACCATGTTTTATTGACCAATAATATATTATGTTAATATTTTTATTAAATATAATAAGACTTAACATTTCTATTAAATTAGTTTTTATAAAAATTATTAACTAACTTACAAAAATCTATATTAAAAAAAATATAAACATAATTCATTGGTTACAACTTAATTGGAAATTAATATAAGAACCAATTGAATATAAAGAGAATATTATTATAGAATGCTATTTTATTCTCATAAATATATTTTACCCTAATAAATTAAATTAATTACAATTAGTGAGTTCTATTAATGATATATATATTATATTCAATAAAATATTTATTATAATCACCCAACAGATGTGATTGGCATGAGATAAGAACAAATGAAATATTACACATAAAAACATATAATTTATTAATGAATTTTTACCATATTTTAATGAAGAACCTATTTTAAATCCATTTTCTGAAAATTTGATAAATATTATGTCAAAACAAACATAATATTTGAAATAGAATCATAAAAAACTATTTTAGGGTGATTTTATTGTATTTTTGTATGATGTTTCATTTTTTAATGAATAATGAGAAATACTGAATGTTAATTCAAAACTTATTTTTCCTCTAAAATATTAATAATGCAAAATAATACTTTAAAATATTTTTAATGTTTAGTTAGATAAATATTTTATTAATTAATACAGTTTAGGTCATTGAAATGAATTTCAATTTCATGTTGGATATGAAAAATTAACAAGATTTTTAACATTTTTACTTAAAAAACCTACATTATCATCCTAAAAGTGGGATTAAATTTAAATTAAGTTCTTCCACTTTTATAATTGTAATTTTAAAAAATGGGTTTCATATTTGGAATCATAATAATTAATAATATCTAATAAGCCTAACTTATATTTTGACATAAAATATTAATGAAAGTAATCATTATTAATTACAATGATTAAGGTGAAATTAAAATTAACAGGGGAATAAACCATAAACTTAAGGGCCAACTTTGGTCATAAATATATCCATTGATGCCATTTGGTTCAAACCAAAAGGAGTTACCCAATTAAAAGGTATCATCCTTCCCCAAGATCTTTAGTTTTATTCATTTATCCAACCATTCAATTATCCTTATTCCATGATTATACAACAACCCCCATATCATCATTTTTAGATTTGTTTTTATATTATGGTATTAAACTAAAAATACATACACTTACATATAATGGGTAAAAAACATACATTTTATGTGTAAAATGAACTACCGACTCAAGAAATAATGATTGTTCATTTTCCCTTTACCACCTCTCATGGTCGAGAATTATGATAGAAAATATATTTATACATATTATATAATATATTAATAATGGATTTATACTTATATAATGATTTTATAACAGATACCTTTATACACTCCATTTTTCGAAATACAATAACATCGTTTGTGGAAGTCTGGACTACCACCCCCTCAATGCGATGGGATTTGTTCATACTGTACATGAAATGTATAAAGGATGGTTATAATAAACCAATGTAACATATATGAAAAAGGTATGACACTGTAATTATAGTATAAATATATATCATATTATTTTTATTCTTTAATATTAAAAAGAAATTAATTAGCCTTCATGCGTAAGTACAACCTACTGTCTATATGAACAATGCATTTCATTTCTCCTCTCCAAATATTATAGATTATTCAAAATACATATATACTAAATATATATGATAATTCAATCATGGTTTACATCCTATATATTATTAAATCACGATCATTGTAACAATAACAATAAGATAAAATTCAAAACATACTCATAATTCAAGGAAATTAACACACAAAATAATGAAAATAATGAATGATTGTTAACAAAAAGGTAATAAAATATTATAAGAAGATAATATACAATATTATATATGTGGGTATAGTTCTGGTATTAGTTAGTGACATGTTTAAAACTGTTATATAAGAAGATAAATTTCATTCACCTAGAAAGTAAACATAAGGTAAGATATTTCATCTCAATTTATATTTCATTGAGACTTATTTGTTATGCAAATAGTTTCTTTTATATGGTTTATATGCTACCCTTTGACAAGTTATACCATGAATATATTCATTATCAGAATATTATATATTTTATTTAATGTTTTTCTTTCATGGATATTATGATTAAAATGTTTCAAATTTTTATGGGATACTTTGGAATGTTTAAGGATTATTCTCCTCACGAGCATTTTTAATTATTATCTTTCTAATATCAAATTCCTTTGTGATTTTTAACATTCTCTTGAAAAAATCACTTTATTTTTATGCACTCAATTTCTTATATATGGTGTATATACTTCTAAATTTTCATATAGTACCATGATTAATTAATTTTTTATGATATTTTGAGTTTCAATTTGAAATATTTCTTCTAAGGGGTTTTGAGTTAAAATTTACCAAGTGGAAATGAATTTCATTACCCAATTTCTTTTAATTGGGTTATACTACTACCTTATTGTATTTAATATTCTATGATTATGTTTATAATGAATTTTACTATCTAGTTATGTATTTCAAATTCCTTATGTTTATTTATAGTTGAAACACATAATATAAGCATTGATTGATTCTCAATTCAACATTATAATCTTTTCAAGGGTTTACATTACAATCTAATTTTGTTCAGGATTTTTACTCAAGAATTTCCATTAGAGGAAATTATTTGATTATTATATATGAAATCCTTTAATTTTCTTTTTCATTTGTTATTCATGACTTTTGTTAAATAATTGTACCTTTCTCCACTCCTTGGTACTTAAAATGATTTAGAAAATATTTTTTAAGAAACATGACTTTATTTCCCTCATTAGTGGAAGATCCTTCCTTATTATTAAAAAATATTTCCAAAAAAGATTTTTTAAAAATATTTAACCATTAAGAAATGATTTATAAAATATATCTTAAAACTTTTTGTCTTTTACCAATGTTTTCAAAAGAATCTTCTTGACACTTTCCAAATAATGAATTTTTCTAACCTTTTCACTGTGCAAAAAAGGAATTTTTTTACCTAGTACGACATGTGTGGATTTTCCTACCATCATTGATTTGAAGATTTCTTTTCATTTTTAAAAGTAAATTTTTATTGAAAACTTTTTCAATAGATTTTTTCAAAGAATATTCTTTTCAAAAGGGTTTTCAAAACAATAGGATATTTTCCTAATAATGTTTTTAAAATATCTTTTTCATAGTATTTTCATTCATTAATGACAACAACACTTTATTTTATTCCAATTGGGGTATGTTTTAATAATACAATCCCCATTCCTCCCTTGGATGGTTTATGATTGATTTGACTAAAGGTAGTATTCTTATCAACCTCCTTGATTCTCTTTAGTATCTTTGAAATACATAATTTATTATGATCACTTGAAATTTAATTTCCCCGAAATATCCATATCATTTTTCAGGTATATGACTATTTTATAAACCATATACCATATTCATACGGTGTTTAATTTTTATTTTATTTTATTATTTTGGAAAATATTGATAAATATGTATCCATTATTCAATATATATATTTTATAAGGTGTATTGTTTATTCAATATTAGTATTTATTGGGATATGAAAGACATGAGTTGGGGACCATTTGAAGTAAGACATAATGGTTTAGGAATGGTTAAAGAAATCACATCGATACATTGGTAGTCTAATGTGATGAATTAGTTGTGTAAATTAGATGCATTTTTACCTTATATGTTAACCATTCTTGGGAAATGACTTAACAGTATTGGTTACATGTAACTATGAAACCTGACATACAATAATTATGATTTTCCATAATTTAGATTCATTTATTATTCTTCCATGAGATTTTATGTCGATATATCTATGGGTACATTTCATTTTCATTTCATTAATTAAATTTTATATGTTTCATTTTCTTACGCTTCTTTGTTTATTTTTCCTTATCTTGTTATTTGAATGACATGTGTTTATATTTATTATCTTTCCATATTTTTATGAACTTCCTTATGAGTTTCTTAATTACAAGATATGTGTGTTTAATTATTTATCCTGCCATAATTATTATTCTCATTGATTTATTATTTATTCCTCTATACTTTACCCTTACTGATCAATTGATCTCACCCTTATTACGTTTCATTTACCAAAGAATTCATGAAGATTGTTATGAATGATATATAGGGACATACTATATAGAATACAGATATCCTCAAAAGAACCAAAATTATGTTGTAATAAGTTTATTCAATTTTAATATAGGTCTCAGGTTTGTATTTGGTTTACAAAGAGTATTAAAATCTTTAGGCCTTCGGGATTTGATTCCTTATAACCATGTGAATGTAATAGTAGTAGACACTAGATTCAAGCTCTCTGGGGTCATGTCACTATTATTGGTATCAAAGAGAGTTTAGTGGATACCTTTCGGACTACATTCATGAAAATATAGATTAAGAATATAACACTGAGGTATACATTAGAGATAAGTATAGAAGAACATTCTATAATTTTAGTAAGGATGAGATTATGTGGATCTTCCTTGAAATAGATCCCTATCTGGATACTACAAGTGGTTGTGGTTTTGAAAAATATACACAAAGGTGTAACAACCATGACATGGTATGTCAAGCCTGACTTGACATAACCTATTATACAAAAATGGTCCTCACTATGCACCTAGTTTGACACTCGTAGGAGATACACATAGGATAATTTACATTTTCTTTATAAACCATTATAAAGGATTTTAATAGACGATTAAAATGAATAACTTAAGTTAAACTTAAGGTGTTTTAGATTTAAGATAACATGCCAAGATTTTTAAATCCAACTAATGATATTATAGATGAACCATTGATCAAGGAAGGACCTATGTGTAAATAAATGGATGAATTATTTATGTATTAGGTTTGTATTGAAAAACTTGGTTAAAAATATATTTAGGTATTAACTTATTTTAAGGATTTTCAAGATATTTATTTCGAAATTATAATAATTTATTTGTAGAAAAGGACAAACTATATGATGGATGACAACCAATAATGTTAGACATGGCCACGGGTCTTGAACCCATGACCGAAGGATGATAAGTGTTTCATGCCAACCATGACTTATGAAATTTACTAGTTATTATGTTATTGTTCTTAGTCAATCAATATGATGAATAAATATTAATGATGAACCAGTAGTGTTATTTTTAGTTTTTGAGACTAATGTATTAACCATGTTGAATTTAGAGAATAGTTAGAGACAAATAGTTCTGATTTTCACTCTTTTATAGGACATATGATCTATTAACAATGTATTTTAGTGCTTCATAAATCAAAGTTTATTTTTGGATATCTATTTCTTAAAGTAATGGTTGAATTTTCAATTGATCTAATAAAAACCAAAGGTTGAAATTGTTTTTATAGAAATATATCATGTATATTTACTTAAATTCATAGATAGTAAATTGATCACTCAAAATTATCAAAAATATTAATATTTTTGTCCCAATACCCTAATTTTTTCTGAATATATGGTCTTCCAAATCATCACATATTTATAGATTTTTGGCCATCAACTTTCCACCCATCATTAAAGTTTTTGAGATTGATGACATATCTCACTCCCTATAATTATTTAGAAATTTCCTCCAGGTACATATCCCTGCATTCCACTAACGTTCAACCACATAAAAACCTAGATATATGTTATTCCTTGTGACCATTGTATTTTCCTTTCTCTCCTTTCTAGTGAATTTCTGACAACCCCTTTTAATGATACATGATTCAAACATAGAAAATATCAAACAATATATCAAAAATATAGAGTTTAAATTTTGAGGACATAGTTTAAATATAGTGGGGAGAATGTTACTCCAAAAAAATATAAACTACAAATATTTTATATGATAGTGTGTATTACATAAAACACCAAGTGTGTAAGAGAATATAAAATCCAATGACATTACAATATAATTTTTATTTTAAATAAATTCAAACTATCATATGGGATCAAATTAATGAAACACTAAATTATATTTCCTTACAAGTAAGAAAGACCTTGTTCGATATCTTGCATCACATAAAAGACTAAGTTTTACCAAACAATAATATATTATTAGAATATTATTATTCAATATAATAATACTTATCATAGATGTTAAATTAGTGGTTATAAGTAGTGTTAAATAACTTATGAAAATCTATGGTTTACAAAAATATAAAACTAATTAATTGGTAACAACTTAATTGGAAATTTATATAAGAACCAATTGAATATAATGATAATATTTTTATAGAAAAATACTTTTATTCTCACAATGTTATTTTAACCTAATAAATTAAATTAATTAAAATTAGTGAGTGATATTAATTTAATATATATACATATATATATATATTATATTCAATGAAATATTTTTTATATTCATACAATAGATTTTATAGGCATTATATTACAACAAATCCAATATTACACATAAAATCTTATACTTTTATTAAGGCACTGTTAACACCTTTTAATGAAGAACCTATTTTAAATATAATTTTGTCACTTTAAAAAACATTATTTGTCAAAATAAATATAATAATTGAAATATAACCATACAAACAAGGTTATATTTAGTTTTTGATATTTTCAATGAGGTTTTATTTTTTAATGAATAATGAAAAATATTGAATTTTAATTCAAAACTTCTTTTTTATATAATTCATTTATAAGGTTAAATTATATTGTAAAATGGTTTCAATGTTTAATTAGATTAATTTTTGTAATTAATCCAATTTAGGTCATCTAAATCAATTTTACTTTTAATTTATATATTAAAACATAACACACTTTTGAACATTTTTACTTTAAAAGCTCGCATTGTCGTTCGATCTATGTGATTAAATTTAAGTTAATATATTTGAATTTTGTAATTTGAATTTGGGAAAATGGAATCAAAAATTTTAATACAAATAATTTAGACTTTATAATAAGGTCAACTTATATTTTGACCAAAATCATTAGTGAATGTAATTAAAATTAATTTAAATGATTAATGTGAAATTAAACTTAACAAGGGGATAAACCATAAACTTAAGGGCCAAGAATGGCCTAGAAACATGTACAAAATCCCATGGATAACTATATTTCGACTCTATAATTAATTGTATCTACTTTGGTCCATTATTGGATCCAATTTCAATGGTAAAAACGTTGGGTGGTATTTCCCTTTCCAAAATTTACAAGAGCACCCATCCTCCTCCACTATAAAAAGGAACTCAAGCCTCCCACTTCATCACACATCTCTATCCATTATTGGTCGATCTAGATCTACCAAAATAGCTCATCAATATATCTTCAATAATCCTAGAAGGATAAAATTTCTCTTAAATCCATCCATGGAATCCATTTGGTGCAAACCAAAAGGAATTGCACGAGTAAGTAGTAACATCCTTCCTCAAGTTCTTTAGATTTATTCGATTATCCACTCTTTCATTTGTAGTTATATTATGAGTATGTACCAAAAAAATAATCCAAAATTTACTAATATTTTTTTATTTTGTATACCTAAACTTACACACAATTGCATCTAATGGGTAAAAAACACACAATTTATGTGTTCGATGAACTACCGGCTCATGAAATGATGATTGTTCGTTTTTCCCTTTACCACTTCTCGTGGTTATGAATTATGATGGAAATTATGTTCACATATTTTATATGTAATATTTATAATATTTTCACACTAATTTTATTATTTTATAACATATAACCTTATACAATTCATTTTTTGGGATTACAATAACATCGTTTGAGGAAGTGTGCATTACCACCCCTCAAAGTCATGTGATTCGTTAACACTATAAATGAAATGTATAAAGGATAGTTTTAATAAACCAATATAAAAAATATTGCATAAATACTAAACTTGGATTATAATATACATATATACCATTTGATTTTCAGTAGTTTAATATGACAAATAAAATGAAAGTTACGTTTATGCATACGTACAACCTACCGTCTCCATGAATAGTGCATTTTATTTCTCATCTCTAAATATTATAGATTGTTATAAATACATATATACATAATATATATGATAATTAAATCATGGTTTACATATTTTAAATTATTAAATCATGATCAGTGTAATAATAACAACAAGTAACTAATCAAAACACACTAAAAAACTAGCCAATTAACACCTGAAAAGTGAAAATAATGATTGATTGTTATCAAAGGGGTAATAATAAATTACAAGAAGATAATATATGATATTATTAATATAAATATGGTTATTTTATTATTTATTGATATGTTTAGAACCATTATAAACGAATTTAAATTATATTCCACCAGAAAGGAAACATATGGTAAGAGATTTGGTCTTAATTAACATTCCTTTGAGAATAATTTGTTATTATGCACCTAGTTTCTTTTATATGGTGTATATAATTCCATTTTACGTGTTATACAATGAATATATATATTATTATTATGATATTATAAAATTAATGTAATTTAATTTTATTACTTCATTAATATGATGGTTCAAATGTTTGAAAGTGGTTTGAGAGAGTTTATAAATTTAATGATTATTCTTTTTAAGATCATTTTTAATTATTATAATTGTAATATATCTTTATTTTGTGATTGTTAAATTTATATTGAAATAATAAATTTATTTTTTACACATAATTTCTTATATATGGTGTAAATAATTCCAATTTTTCATATAACATCATGAGTCATTTATTCATAATTATATTTTGGGTTTCAATTTGAATTATTTCTTTTAAGGGGTTTTGTGTTAAAAGTTAAAAAGTGTAAAATAATTTCATAACATAATTTCTTCTCACTGGTTTATACTGGTACCTCATTTTCATTAATATTATATTATTATGTGTATAATTACTTTGACTATCTATTGATGTATTTCCAATTCCTTATGTGGATTTATAGTTGATACATATAATCTACATAGTGATTGATTCTAACTTCAACGTTATAATCCATTGAAGGGTTTAAATTAAAATATCATTTTGTTCAGGATTGTTTACACCTAAATTTAACTCATTTAAATTTATTTGATCATTTTCTAATAAAAACATTAATTTTATTTTCCTCAAGTTATTCATGACATTTGTCAAATAATACTGTCATTTTCCCACTCTTTGATAGTCAAAATGTTTTGGAAAATATTTTTAAGAAACCCCGAATTAATTTCCCTATTTAGTCGAAGAAAATATTTTCTTATTAAACCCTATTTCCTAAAAATATATTTAAAAAAGTTTTTAACCCTTAAAAAATGATTTAATAAATACATTCTTACTATTTTTTACTTTTACCATTTTTTAAAGGAGTCTTCTTTTTTCTTTTCGAACAAGGTATTTTTCTATAATTTTTACCGTGAAAAAGGAATGATCTTTTTAATTCATAAGACATTTATATATTTACCCATCACTATTTCTTTGAAGTTTTATTTTCATGTAAAAAAGGTAAATTTTAAAGAAAATGTTTTCAAAAGTTATTTTCAGAGAATATTTTTTCAAAACAAAAGGATATTTTCCTCAAGAATGTTTTTAAAATATATTTTATAGTATTTCAATTTATCAATGAAAAAACCATTTATTTTACTCAACATGGGATATGTTGTATCCATACTATCCTTATTACAACTTTGTAGGGTTTCTAATTGATTTGGCCAACGATAGTATTCATATTCACTTCCATGATTCCTTTTAGCCCCCTTAAAATTCCAGTTTCCTTTGATATTTGACATTGAATTACCCCTAAGTGACCATATAATTTTCCACGGATTTTATTATTTCCTGAACCATATACCTTTTTCATAAGGTTTTTACATTGAATTTAATATTATTTTTAGGGAAATATTGACAAATCTATATAATTCATTCAATATAGATATTTGTTATGGAATTTTGTTTATTTGATATGATGAATTCTTGATAAATAAAATACTTAGGTTGGGGACTATTTAAGGTAAGACCTATGGGTTTGGGATAGGGCAATGGAAGCTGAGATAGGAATTAGTATCATCATGAGATGAATTAGTTTCACAGATTAGATAGTTTTCTACCCAATATTATAAACCGTCTTTTGAAATGACATGAAGGTGATGGTTCCATGTACTTAGAAAATATAGATTCTAATAATTAAGCTTTTCCCTCATTTAGTTTCAGTTATTAATCATTTTTTAGATTTTCCATCAATATATCTAAGAATAAATTTCATTTTAAGTTTATTGATTAAATGGAATGCGTTTATGTTTCTTACCTTGTCATATTGATTTTTTACTTATCTAGTTATTTGAATGGCATGTGATTCCTATTATTACCCTACCATAATTTTATGAAATTCCTTCTCGGTTTTTTGATTAAATGGTATATGTGTTTAGTTATTTACCATTCCATAATTATTATTCTCATTGATTCATTATTTATTCTACTACACTTCAACGTTAATGGGTGTTTGATCTCACCATTATTATGTTTCCTTTATTAATGAATCCAATAAGAACACTATAAAATATATGCAGGGACATACGAGATTGAATTAAGTTATCTTCTAAAGGAAAAAATTTATAATTAGTGTATTCATTTATAATACAAGACTCATGTATGTATCTAGTTTACCAAGAGTACTAAACTATTTGGTCCTTCATGATTTGATTCCTTGTAATCATTCCAATGTAATGGTAGTAGGAAACAACTCTGGGCTCTTTGGGGAAAAGTATATAAAATCATTACATCCAATGAGATCTGTGAGAGATTAAACAAATATTTTAGACTCTTAATTTATCATTCAAGAAAGAAGATTCAATTTTAACACAAAAAAAAAGAATCACACAAACTTTATACACGTGGATAAATATCAAGACTCTATGAAATAAATTGTATACCCCCTAACTCATGATCTTAGACAAATTATTACTCAACCATGTCCCTCAATTCAATATAAAACAATGCCTTATTCAAATGAAAATAATTTTATATAATAGAAGGGTTTATGATATTCAGAATTAGAAAGACCAGCAATACCGTTTCTTTAAAAAATAATAAATTATACTCGTAGACTAACTCAGAGAATCAATTCAATAAAAATGGAACATAAAATGATGAGGAATAAAGAGAGAAAAACCCTTTGAGGGCAGGATACAATTTGGTTTGTAACCCTTTCTACTAGAAATGGAATATGAATGAAAATAACATATAATCCCATTAAAATTGTGTTGAAAAAATGGTCATTTCCACCAATTTTTAAGAGGCACATGGTTTTTCCAAATAGTTTTCCAAACCATTTGGAAACCATGCGATACCATATTTCTACGGGGGTGGGGGAGGCGGTCAAAAAAATTTCTATGGGTAAAACACTATTTTACAAACCATACAGAGGCCATGTAGTTGGCTCTATTCAAGGACACATAGATTGAAACCTACCATTACAGAGCTTAAAAAATCATTCACCTCCCTTCTATAGGATAAATTGTTCAAGAGAATGGTTAGTACTAACCATAATACAACCATGTACCATGCACCAGATGACCAAATTTATACCTTTTTCATGCATTGAACCCCTAGACACTATTGAATCCTTTCACACTCTCATGAATCATTCCATCAACCAATTTAAAGGGATTTAAACCAAGATTCAAATAAAAATAATCCTCATTTGATTATTTGGACGTTACATATACACCCATTCAATATTTATTAATTCACAAGTAGTATGGATAAATTTATTTTATGCATAAAAGATACATTTATTTATCTAAAAACCAATTTTATCTGTTGTGTGTGGTTAATTTAATTTTTAGTAACTCTATAAATTATGTTTAATAATTTTTAAAATATTTTTAATTTTAATATCCTAATTTGATAATAAGTAAATTTTAAATTTTAATTTAAAATTAATTTTCCAAAAAAAATATTTGTTACCATAGTAAAAAAATTATTTTTAAAATAATTATTTCTAAAAAATTCAGAAATATTTATAAAAATGAATTTTATTTATAACTCCTACATGATGACTCTAATATTATGTTCAAATATATATAAAAATATAATATCAGTCATTTAAAAATTAGGTGATAAGATATAATAAATAAACACCTATCTTATAAAAATTCATTAATATGGAAAACCGTTTTTCTATATAAATTATATTTTAATTTAAAATTTATTTCTATCATACTTAGAAATAAAATTATATTAAATTGAATAAAAATTTATATTCAAAATAATTAAATTAGATAATAAGTAATTTCTTATATTATTATTAAAAAATAATTAACATTGTAAATATTTAATCAAGGTTATTATGAATAAAATTGGGTAACAAAAAGTGGATGTAATTTTGTTAATATTAACTCACAATTAGTAATTTTAGATCCAATTATTTAGATATAATACCATAATTTCATGTATCCCTATCATTTCATCACTTAACACACCAACCTGCCATGTGATTCCAAACTTACCCCTCACTTGACTTTCATTTCCAAATAAAATCCCCTCTTTCTCACTTATAAAAGTATGTCACTTCTACCCACATCAAGACACACATGTACATTAACATTTTCTAAAAAATATACCCATTTAACCTCCCTTATACCCATATTCCTTGTTTTTCATCCCTTGGTAACATAAAATTGATCAAAACCCTCCATTTACATAGGGTCCTTCAATATATTATTTAAACTCTCAACATGATTATTATCCAATCATAATCTATTTCTTCTCTATATTTCTCATCCACCCACCTATAAAAATATTATAACCATTATAATATTATTAAATTAGAATTATTAATATACTAAAATTTTATTATATTAATAGAACAATCATTATCTGTCTTCTTATCAGTGAAAGGGAATGTAAGACTTCTTTCTTGCTATGTGTGAACAACCATCTCCATGAATGAAGTATTTTATTTTTTTAAATCCACCATAAATTTATAGTTATAAGAGGGTATTTAAGGGTTAAAAGAGTTATTTCTGAAATTATTATTATTTATTAAGGGTAATATTAATATTATAACTCTATGTTAATAAAATACTTTTTTTAAAAAAAAATTACCAAAAATAAGCTCATCACTAAATTTATCATCATGAATCATTAATAAAACTATCATGGAAAGGAATTAAAAATTTATAAATTATTTTAGATCATATATTATAGTACCTTAAATAATATTGGATTGATAAAAATGTTATAAAATAATTGAGATTGAAATTGAGATTACAATGAATGTATGAAATTATGGAAACCACTAGTTTCTGATGATAAAAATAAACAATATCCAATTAATATTTTTTGAGGAATTATTATAATTACACAGTATAAAATTTAATACATTTAAATTATGAACACAAATAAGTCATTAAATTGGTTTGATTTATTGTATTAGAAGTTAAATCCCTTCTTGTGGAAGTTAATAGTAAAGGTAATGGGTTTTCATAAACTCAATTTTAATTCATTGAGTTATGGTCATTATTTTTAATCATTATTCTTATAATTTTGTATAATTATAATATATTATTGAATTATATTTTACTTCATCACATGATTCTATGGATTTCTATTTCTTTCTTAGTAAATATTTTTTTGTAGGTTATTACATCAATTATTCATATTTGATTTATATATTTATTCATAAAAATATAACACTTCTAAGAATAATGGAAAAACATTATAATGGATATAACTCTTCCATATTTTTATTATTTATTTCCAAAAATACTTCCATTTATATTGTGAAATTAATATATATAATACCATGTGAGATCTTCATAATTTCGTTTTTTTGATTCCCCAGACCTAATAATTTAATTAATATATGAATTAATGACAATATTTCACTATATTACATTCCCAAGACCTTATAGGTTTTGGGTTTTATATAATTAGGACAAAACATTAATAAAAAAATCTTATCTATTTTTCAAATAAGGGAAATTTTTTCTTTAAACAATAGGGAAACCTCTTAATTCATAATAAGACATCAATATCTCACTTAAATTCCACCCATAATATACCATTCTAAATACCTGTTACATAGTAATTTTATTCATAACCTGGGAAAATGGAAAAATATGCAAGGTGTGAGCTCAGATGATCAATAAGGGTGAACATAAGAGAAAACAATCAATGATCATATGTGTGAAAATGAATAATATATGGGTATAATAAATATATATAAAAAATAATACCACAATAAAACATATATCATAATCCATGTGTCTAAAATATTGAAATATGGACATATAACATCATCTTTGCAAACATTTACCAACAAATGTGAAAAAAAATAATTCATAAATCAGCGCCATGTAACATATGAAAGAATGTTTCACAACCATAAAAATTGGAGTTATTTTCTTTGTAAACCTAGATAACATATAACACATTCAATCATAAAATTGAGAGTATAGATAAACACTATCACACTCACTATGTACTAACCTATCTACTTTCTAAATAGTTCACATATGAAATTTTAAGTAGAGTAAAATTCCATTAAACTAATCCTTTATGAACCTAGATACTCATTAACTTGTTCCCATAAAATTTCTATCTCACGAGATACAAGACTCTATGCAACTAATTTGAGGGAAATTTTGGTCCCACCAATATCATTATGCATACATTTTTATGACACTTTAAAATCAAAAATTCATTGTCTTATAAATAACACATGAAAAAATAATGGGTTTCTCAAAACGTTCAAAAATATCCCATATCATGAACATAAAAATCATATGATATAAAAAATATAATTATATAAAATTTATCATATCATAATAAAATATATATAGGGGGTTCTAAACATCACTTCATGAAAGATAAACCTCATAGGGTAAATAAATGTAAAAATAAAATAGTTTTCACTCAATATTTTAAATCATTAAAGTAAAAAAGTACTTTCATCTTTTTTTTCTGAAGGGAATGAGATGTTTTTTAAATAAATAATATAAAGAGTTCACAAATATAATATCCATGAAAATATATTAATGGTATCAAAAAAGGATAAGTTAAAATACTTTTAAAACATGTAATTATAGAATATTTCATAATAGATACCTGAAAAAGACATAAATTCATCTAAAAAATGTAAATGAAAATACGTTGAGAACCATTCAATTTAATAAAATATTTATTAATGGATAATTTAAAAAGGATTAAATATTTTAAAGATAATAGTGAGAATACTTTTAAATCATTTAATTTTAAAAATAATATTTAAGAATTTAAAATAAAGAAGGTATAATGTTATCAAAAAGGGAAGTGAAAATAATTTGAAGGATTTTACATTTAAAAAAGAATAATTAACAATATAACCTTGAAGAATATATAAAATATTTTAAAATAAAATGTTTAGTGGATGATAAATCATTTTTCTTCAAAGGATTAGGGAACATTTTGATCATTTTGAAATAACCTTGTCAAGAACCAATATCATTAAAAGGACAAAAAACCTTTTATTTAAAATCAAAGAGGGGAATTAATGGATCATTTGAGATAAAAATAATTTAAGTTTCTACAAGATAAATAAGTACATTAGTGGAAAATTAATATATGGAAATTTAATAAAAATATATTAAAGGTGTTGATAATTATTCTCAAAAAATTGAACTTTACCAAAACATTAAATTCATCACGAAATAATGCTTTAGTGTAAAATATAATTTATAAAGAAAAAAAGGCGGAATATATCCTAAAATATTTATAGGTTTGAAATGGTCAATAATTAAAGATAGTATACAAATAAGAGTGATTATGATACAAGAGGGAGAATTAATCTAAGAAAACCCCTTACAACCTGTGTAATATTTGAATAAATAACCAATGAGAAGTATATAATTAAATATATATTTGAATATAATTATTTATAAGAGTATCATGCTACAAAATTTCAATATATTAGTATGTAAACCATTACAAAGTAATCATGGTGTGAAACTCAAACATGTCTCAAGGGATTCAATTTTAAAATAAATAAACCCTTAATATTTATATATTTTTTAATAAAAATTCATTGGAATATTAAAAAAATATTTATATAAATCCGATGAATTAAATAATGTATTATGGAATAAAAATATTTGGTATTATATTCACTATAAAAATAATAAATTTGTGCATAACATTAAAACATGTCTCGATGAAGATGAATTGAGATAGAAAACCCCTTTAAACATAAGATAAATTCTAATAAAAACCATGATATAAAGCGATATTGAAGTTTAAGTTATAATACCATGAATGATAATAATAAATAACATTAAATTTATAATACCAATTATATAAATCATTTAAAATAAATTGGGTGCACAATAGAACATTTGTATAGAAAATAAACGTTTGGATACAAAACCCAAACCACAATTAGATTATTTGAACCAATATCACATGAATAAGTTAACATGAAATTTTACATTTAATATTATTAAATATAAGTCAATTATTATATAAATATGATAATGGGGTGGTAGGTAAACCAAAAAAATGTAAACACGGTGAATATCATAAGCATGTATCAATAAAAGTAAATTTAGAACGAAAACCTTATAGATTTTTGAAAATTTTGAAATAAATGCCCAGGATTATGAGAACATGAAATTAAACATTGAATATCATGAAATATAAGATAATCATGATATAAAATTTTCATTTTAGAAGTTATTACACAATAAAAAGTAAACATGGTGTACAACACAAAAATGTCTCAAGGAAAGGAATTGGGATAGAAAACTTTAAATATTATTTAAAATTTGAACCAAATCCCCTTGAGAATGATAACATGAAATTTAATATTAAATATCATGAAATATGTGTGAATCATGATATAATAATTATAATTGGGTAGTAGTTACACCATATAAATTTAAACATGGTGTATAATATAAACATATATTAATGGAAGATATTTGAGATGGAAACCCATACCGATGTCCAAAATCATTCTTCCTATAACACTCCAAGATTTCATAGTAAGTTATTTTCTTTAAAGTAATTCAATAGCTTACGCTACATGCAACACCAAGTTCGAGGGCACCATGACTTATCAAACTTACCATTTTAAAGTGGTTATAAATTGTATTAACTACATTTTTAATTATATGTTCTCCATATAATTTTAATATCCATATTATGTGTTTATTAGATATAATATAAGAATAAATTCAAATTTTCATATAAAAGAAGTATTTTTCTAAAAATGAAATTTTTCTGCCTTTTAACCAGGAACCCTTTTTAAATACAATATTTCTAACTTATATACATTTAATTTGAAAAAATAAAATTTATTATTTAGAAGAAAGGCATAAAAATTTATTTTAGATAAATTCTCGGTACTTTTCTAATAACTTTAATATTTTGATAAATAATGAAAAATACTAAATTTTAATTGAATACAAATTTTTTAGTCAAAAATAATTTATAGAATTAAATTATAAATTTTAATGGTTTTGAAATATAATTAGATTATATTTTTATCATTTAATCCAAATTTGGTCATTGGAAGTAATTTTACATTTAAATTGGACATAATCACATATCAATCATTTCATAGTTTTTACTTCACAAAAACCGGCTTTCTGGTTTTGACAACCAGAATTATTTTTAAAATAAGTAATAAAACTTATATGTTTTGAATTTGGTAAAATTTACATTATTTTTGAATTTGTAATATCAAAATTAGATTTGGGTGATTTTTTGGTATTTTTCTAAAAACATTCAATTTTTGATGAATAGTGAAAAACACTACGTTATTGTTTAAAGCCGACTTTTTATTTAAATATTTGATTTTAATTTAACTTTATTTTAAAATAAAAAATCATATATAATAACTATATTAGACCAATTTAATTCATTGAAGTCATTTTATAATAATATTGTATATATAAAATATTTTTGAACTTTTTACAGTCTTTTTCCCACCTTCTAGGCACATTTGCAAATTTTCATAAAACATAATTCTATCGCTTCTGTGAATTGAATTTCAAAAATCTGAGAGATATTCTTAAAACCAGTAAGTAAAATGTTGTTCAATAGGAGGGAAGTTTTTTTAGTGAATAGTAACTTTTGAATTTTATTTACCATGGTTAAAATTAAATATGGTAATTAAAGTTAAAAATGATATTATAATTACCCTAACACATGTAATAATTCTATTGGATAATTGTATTTCAACCAAAACCAACATTAAGAAAAAATATGATCCTTTTTTATATACTAGGATTAGATTATGACATTTATTATATTTTATTTAAAGAAGAGTTAAATGTGTTAAATTCAATGTTTAATAACTAAAAAATTTTTAATATAGGGTTACACATAAGATAAATTTGACTATGAGTATTAATTAGAAAGATAAATTATTTAATACATAATGGTGTTTTATTTTTAATTTTTAGACATTAAATAATTATATTTATTTATGACACAATGATGAGGCAATAATTACCTTATTAATGAAAGACTAAAACAATTGATGTTATAAATATTAAAATATATGTAAATAGATACTTTTGATTAATTAAACTAATTTTATATGATACTATGAAATTTTATGTTTGATTCAATGTATTTTTTTTGAATAAATCATATTTGTTTGACTTTAACAACAACCAAATACTAAATAGTGTCAAAATTGATCGAAATGTGTTTTAAAACAAATACTATTTTATTAAATTATATAATAGCTCTAAAAATATTAGGTTCATCCAAAGGACTTATATAATGAGATACATGTAATTAATGAACCAATTGTGGTTCTCATGGAATTTTATTGTCATTTTATTAACCATGTAATGGAAAAATACAAGATGACATGGTTAAAGATGAACTATTTAACTAAAAATTAAATCTAAAATAAAATGTTAATATGATGAACTAAACTTGTATAAAACCTATTGGTTGAGAATATTTCAACCCATACCCACCTTATCCTTTAACTAAATCCATTTTAAGTAATTAGAAACCGAAAATTATTTTATAATAAAATAATATTTCATGTTTTTCCTAAAGTGACCCTCACCTCTATTATAAAAGGGTACATCCCCTTCTATGACATTTACACATCCAAAGCCATTTGTCTCAGCCAAAACCTACTCAAATATCCTCCCAACTACCCTCACTTAAACCAATATTCCTTACTTTGATCAGAAAGACAACTTAAGGAGACCTTTTGATCAAATCAAAAGGAATAACCCGAAGAAGAGGTAATAATTTCACCACCTCTTTCAAAGTTCTTTTCTTATTCAGATTCTTATTTCTTTGTTGTTTCCATGCCAAAATAATAAATCAAGTACCTTATTAATACTGTTATTTTAGTATAAATATGGTACAACAATATTTATTATTCTATTCGTCCTACGAACAACAAATTCACCAAATGTGCGTACATACGGCTTACGTTCTCTACATTGTGTTGTAGTTTGTTATTCAACACTTAATTATTTGGATTGGTATAATAATGAGTATAATTGATATAAATAATAAATATAATGTGTTAATGATTATATATATATGATATAACATCCAATTACATACTATTTCACTATTAGTAGAATGATATTGTCGAACGTGCGTACCTACGGATTCCCGTCTCCACGAATGCGATGAAATTCATTTCCCATTGTAACCATTCAAGAATAATTTTAATTTTATGATTTAACATAATTTTTAAGAACCTAATATCATCTTGTATATGAATAAAATACATCCTATCCATAAAAAACATGACTTACTTAACAAAAAATATAATGGAAAACGAATCAGTTAACACCCAAAACAATGATACTACTGAAATATTATTAATAAAGAAATATTAGAAGATCATATATGATATAATATTTACGTATGTGGTTATTTTTTAATTTAATAATAATTATCTAATCATTATACATGAGTTTATACGTACCCTCATCTAAAGTAAAGTATATGTTAATGGGTTTTCATCTCACTTTTTATTCCGGTGAGATTTATGCTATATTTTACAATATTTCCTTTTGTGTGGTTTATATACTACACATGATTGTATTATTTGTGTAATATATGTTAATTTATTTGTAATTAAATATTAATTATATGATCATTCTTTCATGGGGTTTATGTTTCATAAGTTACCAAACCAGTAAATGAATTTCTAATTTCAATTTCCACTCATTGGGTTTTACGCACACTTCGTTGATTATTTACTCCAAGAGTTTGTTTGAAATATCTATTTATTTATTTATGTAGTATTTTTCACTCACCTTTTTTGGATATAATTTTTATAAAAATAATATATTCGTTGATAATTCTGAAGTTATCGATATGTACTTGAAAATTGTAATCTTAACTCAATTTCCATTCATTGAGTTAAACATCCAAGTCATTGGTGTTGTTTTTACAAGAGTATGTGTGAATTTCCACTGATAGATTTAAAATTCATATCCAATCATATTGAGTGTATTGATATTTTTCACACATAATTATTTCATTGATTTATCCTTAACCTAAGGACATGGTCTTTATAAGGGATTTCATCTAAATATACATTCCATTGAGACTTCTTTATTGTTATGTGCCAATTCACTTTTATTTGGTGTACATATGGTACTTTGAAATAGTAAATCATGAATCCATTTATTCTCATGATATTATAAAGTTTTTATTACATAAATTATTTTTATTCAATAATCTATCATTGTTTAGGAACTCCAACTAAAAAACATTTTATATGTTTTGAAGATTTATTATTATAAATTTTTTTCATTAATGTCAATGGTTTAAAAATTGTGTTAAGGATTTATTTATAGGAACATGATTTTTTTAAAATTAAAATTACTTTCAATAGTTTCAAATTGGTATGGGACACTTTGATTCAAAAAATTTATTTTAACAACTTCTTGATAAATAATGAGACTTTTAAATGTTATCATGAAAAAAAGGGATATTTCTATAAAATAGTTTTACTGATTATTTTTATATATGTCAATATCTTTCATTATACTTGATTGAGGTTTATTTATTATAATAAAATCTTCCATATTTTCTTGAATGAGTTATGTTTGAATGTGGATGTCCTATTTTTATACCATTCATGGTTTGTGGTTAAAATATTTACATTTCGTATGCTAGTTTTAAAAGAATGATTAGATTATGCTTCAAACTTTTCATATAAGGAATCAATTAGACATAGTAAGTGATGGGTGGAGACCTCTATAGCTCCTAGATGCATCAGTAGGTCTCATGAGACAAACTAGTGTGTTGTCACAAGGAAATGACAAAATATTATTTGTATTCTTATCACGAGGCCTTGACTATGTGGTTATGATGTCCGACATTATACATTCCATAATTATGAAATTCGCTATTGATATTAATGTGATTATTCTACTAGTAGAATATCCATGTGAATAAGTAAGTGGAATTATTTGATTTATATTTTCTGTATTATACTGATGTTTTTGTGTAAAAGGCTTTTGTTTAAGTCTTATACATTGTGTTAAATGTTTATGCTTATTTATAAAAGTTTCTACTATATTGTTTATCTTTAATGAGCATCTGATCTCACCCATTTATTTTGTTTTATTTTTTCAGGATTCCAGGATGTGTGTTATGTTTTATATGTAGGTTTAATCTAAGAGAATATTAAAATTCTCAATAGATTGTCTATGTTTTATTTTAAGTTATAAATTTTAATGAGAAGATCATGTATGTAATATATTTTCCAAGACCGGTAAACTGATTGGACCTTCAGGACTTGATTCTTTGTAATCATTACAATGTTATATAACAATGCACCCACTATGAAAAAATAGGGTTAGGGCATTATAGTCGGTATCAGAGGAAGTTTAGTAAAAACCTGAAAATTAGATTTAGAAAAACTCAGACCATAGAACATTACCCTATGATTGGCTTTGAGGATTAGTATAGAAGAAATATCTAGAATTTTGGAAATGTAGAGGATTGATGAATTTTCCAAGAAATACATCTCCATCTAGATATGAGTAGGTAGAGGCAGCTCTGACACAGATGTATCAAGAGGTAAAACCTGAAAACACAGCTTCGAGATAGACTAGAACTTGATCTAGTGAATGACAATAGGCCTTGCTGCACTATTGGTTATTCCACTTCTGGGGGATATGCTTAAGGTAATTCATATTTTCTTTATAAACTGATTTGAATTATTTTAATATAAGATGAGAATAAAAACTCTTGGTTAATCCTAAGGTGTTTTAGACTTCAAATAAGGCATCATGATATTCTCAAAATGATTTTATGACTATTGTTACTCACACTATGCTTTCTGGTTTTAATCAATGGATAGTTTCCAAGGAAGTCATAGTAACATTGAACATGATGTACTAGGTGGGAATGATGGTGGAAATGATAAACTAAATGGAATGTTGATAGGTGTAAAAGATATCATGTTCATACCGAAGAAGGTTTCCAAAAATTTTATAAATATCCTATACTTTAACCAACTCCAAAAATCAACAAAGAAGAGAAAGGTGGAGAATGATAAGAGCTTCAACAATGGATATTGTGATGAGAAGAAAGCTCAATTTCCATCATGTTGGAAATGTGGAAGGAGAAACCTAAGAAAGTGCCTCAATGGAATAAATAAATGCTTTATGTGTGGGAAAAAAGGACATAAAGTAAAGAATTTCCCATGAAAAATGAAGAGTACTATGAAGGAAAATAGAAATAATCCTAAGAATCCATTTACAATTATTTTCTGTAAATGTAGGGGACCTGAGAATTACCCTACTGAATGAATTATTTAATATGATAACCACTAGGTCAAGAAAGAACCTATGTAGAAATAAATGAATGAAAAAATGTTTAAAAGTATTAATTCACTATGTTGATGGGATTACTTTGGAAGAATTTTCTCTTGATGTGTAACCCTATAGTTTGTTTTGTGAAAATTCTATTTGAGGGAGAATTATCCTTTCTTTTGTGGATATAGTTACAAAGAACCACTTGGGTTTATATGATCCTTGAATTTGAGGAAATTATAGGTTATTAATTTTTGGGATGAAAATGAGAGGTATGAGATAACATTTGCGGTTAAATTATTTTATTGTTATTTTGAGGAAATTATCTCATTTTGGGAATTTTATAAAATATAATTTTTGAAAAAGGACAACATGCATACCATGTGAAAACCCATCATGTTGGACAAAGCTGCGGGAATAAAACCCAAAACTAAAGTGTGATGGAGATCTATCACATACCACTGGACAACCTGATGTCCCTGGTTAGTGTGACTAATTATTTTAGTTAAATGATTTTATGGATCAATAATAATTTTGTTTAGGATCTTATGTTTTATCAAATGTATATCCTTAGTATAGGAAAATTATTTGGTGATTAAGTGATAAATGTTATTTTGGAAGACATTCACTCTGTTGGGATCACTATATGCCTAAGGAAAATTGAATACTATGATATTTATTTTGAGGAGTAGTGGTGTATTTTTATTTTGTAAGAATATATATTTTTATTGCGGACTTATAGAGATTTAGGTTATTAAGAGAAATGATTAACCTATCATAGAGAATATGTGATTTGGTTAATTAATCTTTAGTATGAAACATTAAGATCAGTTGATGTTATTTGGAGATAAATGTTAAGATTAACTTTGAAAGTCTATATGATTAAATTCTTCTGAGATTTGGGTTTTAATCTTAGTTTGGGTTATATTGAAGTATTTTAAGGATAATTGTTTATTGAATGGTATTTATTGGCCTTTGGGTATTGTTTGTTTAATTATGGAAATTAAGATTAGTATTTCATTCTATAAAGGATTATCTATTTGGGGATCTTCTGATCTTATTCTAAACATTTTGGTTTTGTTTCATCTCTAAATACAATTGAAATATACAGTTCATCATTTGTGGATTATGTGATTCTCTAGAAGTTGATTCTAGCAATTCACGTGTGACCAAGTCATCTTAAATACTCATCGTTGGGAGAAAATATGAGTTTGTGGTAGAAATTTATTAAAGGATGAAACTCTTCTTGAAAATTATGTATATTTCTTTATGTTCTTAGTCAATCTAATAGATACTCAACTATATGAAATTTAATTTAAAATAGAAAAAACATTGTCTATTTACTTTTCCTACTGGGAAACTAATAACCATTTAACACATTACTTGTTTTTGGTTTTTGTGTTGTTAACTTTCTTCTGATCACGTTTTCTTTCAATCTCCATCAAAACTTGACACTTAGTTTATCTTTCATATCCATGTTTTTGTACATGGAATCATAGTATGTGTTATCTCGGGTGACCATTGTACTTCTCTTTCTTTCTTTTAAGGTGTTAGTTTTTTGGACTCTTTTTATGATGTGGGACTTTCAATGAAGTTCTGAAGCCCAATTTTAAAATTGTGAGGAGATAATTTCCAAAATGGGGGAAGAATCTAACAACCAAATATTTCATAGAATGTTATTTTCTTTAATGTAATTCAATAGCTTACGCTACATGAATCACTGAGATCGAGCACACCAAGACATTACAAACTAGCCGTTCAAATAGAGGCTATAAATAGTAATAACTTTATTTTTAATTTTATATACTCCATATAATTTTAAGATCTATATTATGTGTTTCATAGAAATAATATAAGAAAAAAATCAATTTTTCAGATAAAAGAAGTATTTTTCAAAAAAATGAAATTTTTTACTCCTTTTAAGTGATAACTCTTTTGAAATCCAATATTTGAAACTTTTATATATTAAATTTTAAAAATAATATTCTTCTTTAAATGTGGGACATAAAAGTTTTGTTTGGAAATGTTTTTGGTGCTTTTCAGATAACATTCATATTTTGATGAATTGTGAAAATACTAAATTTTAATTGAAAATAACTTTTTAATTAAAATATTTTATAGTTTCAAATTATACATTTGAATGTTTTTAAGTATAATTATATTAAATTTTTATCATTTAATCCAATGTTGGTCATTGTAAGAAATTTCACATTTAAATTGGACAAAAACACATATCAATCTTTTAATTGTTTTTACTTCTCAAAAACCTGTTTTCTGGTTTTGATAATGAGAATTATTTTTAAAATAATTAATACAATTTAGATGTTATGAATTTTTCAAAATAGACATCATTTTTGAATTTGTAATATCAAAATTATTTTTGGGTGATTTTCTAGTATTTTTCTAAAAACATTCATTTTTTGATGAATAGTGAAAAACACTGCGTTATTGTTTAAAGTCAACTTTTTATTTAAATAATTATTTTGAATTTATCTTTATTTTAAAGTAAAAAAATATATATAATAACTATATTTGTCCAATGTAATTAATTTAAGTCATTTTATAATAATATTAGATATATAAAGTTTCATTGAACTTTTTACTGTCTTTTTCCCACCTTGTAGCCACATTTGCAAATTTGCATAAAACAAAATTTTACCGCTTCTGTGAATTGAATTTAAAAAATCCAAGAGACAAAATTTAAATACCTAAGTAAAATTTGGTTTAATAGGATAAAAAATATTTTGGTGAATAGTAACTTTTGAATTTTATTTACCACGGTTAAAAGTAAATAGGGTAATTAAGGGTAAAAATTATATTATAATTATCATAACAGATGTAATAATTCTATTGGATAATTTTATTTCAATAAAAATCAACCATTTTAAAAAATATGATCCCTTTTTATCCACTTGGATTAGATAATGTGATTTATTATATTTTATTTGAAGAATAGTTAAAAGTGTTAAATTCAATGTTTAATAACTAAAACATGTTTACTATAGGGTTACACAAAAGAAAAATTACAATATAAATATAATATGATTTCCTACATAATGGTATTTTATTTATAAATTTTAGATATTATATAATTAAATTTATTTATGACACAATGATGATGTAGTAATTACCTTATTAATGAAGGACTACAATAAATGATGTTATGAAAATTAAATTAATTTTAAATTGAAACTTTTGATGCGTTACACCAATTTTCTAGGTTAATATGACATGTTAGGGTGTATTCAATTTATTGTTTTGAATAAATAATATTTTTATGACTTTCAAAAAAACAAATACTAAATAATGTCAAAATTGACATAAATGAGTTTTTAAAAACAACAATATTTTATTAAATTATATAATAGTACTAAAAATATAAGGATCATAAAAAGAATTTATATAATTAGAGATATTTAATTAATTAACCAATTTAGGTTCTCTTGGCAATTTATAGTAAGTTTATTACCCATGTAATATAATAATACAAGAAGACATGGTAAAGGTTAAACTATTTAACTAAGAACTAAATCTAAAAGATAAGGTTAATATTATGAACTAAACATGTTTAAAACCTATTTGTTGAGAATATTTAGACCCATACACACCTTATCCTCGAAATAAATACATTTGGTGCCCTAGAAACCGAAAATTATTTTATAATAAAATAATATTTCAAGGTTTTACTAAAGTGACCATCCCCTCTCTTATAAAGGGTACTTCCCTTCACTCAAATTCACAAATCCAAGTCCATTTTTTTCAGGTAAAACCTGGTCAAATATCCTCCCAAATACCCTTAATTCAACCTAGATTCCTTAATTTGGTCATAAATCCAACTTAAGTAGCCCTTTTGATCGAATCAAAAGGAAGAACCCGAAAAAGAGGTAATGATTTCACCACCTCTTTCAAAGTTTTTTTCATCTTCCACTTCATCTTTATTTTTTGTTTACTTAACAAAATAATAACCCAAATAAAATATACATACAGTGATTTTATTATAAATATGGTACAACCATATTTATTATTCTATCCATCCTAGGAATGACAAAGTCACCATACGTTCGTACGTATGGCTTACCGTCTCCACGTCGTGGTGTAGTTTGTTATTCAACACGTTATTATTTGGATGGGAATAATAATGAGTATAATTAAAGTAAATAATAAATATAACATGTTAATTATTCTTTATATATGATATAACATCTAATTACATACTATTTCACCATCAATATAATGATATTGTCACTCATGTGTTCGTAAGGATTACCGTCTCCACGAACGCGATGAGATTGATTTCCCATTGTAACCATTCAAGAATAATTTGAATTTTATGATTTAAAATAATTTTTAAGAAATTAATATAATTCTTTATATGAATCAAATACATCCTTTCTATAACAAACATGACTTACATAGAAAAACATATAAAGGAAAATAAATCAGTTGACACGTGAAACAATAGTACTACTGAAATATTATTAACAAAGAAATATTAGAAGAGAATATATGATATCATATTTATGTATGTGGTTCTATTATAATTTAATAAAAATGATTCAACCATTATACAAGAGATGAAAATTACCCTCAACTAAAGAAAAGTATAAGGTAATGGGTTTTCATCTCACTTTTTATTCCTGTGAGTTTCATGGTATATTTCCCACTATTTTCTTTTGTACGGTGTATTTACTACCCATGATTGTATTCATTATGTAATATAATTTAATTTATTGGTATTTAAATATTCATTTTATGATCAATATTTAATAAGGTGTATGTTTCGTAATTTACCAAATTAGTAAGGGAATTTCAAATTTCAATTTCTACTCATTGGGTTTTACGCACACTTCATTGATTATTTCACTCCAAGATCATGTCTGAAATATCTATTTATTTATTTATATAGTAATTTACACTCCCCTTTTTGTGGATACACTTTTGATACACATAATATCTCCATTTATAAATTCTTATGTCATTGATATGAACTTGAAAAGAGTCATCTTAACTTAATTTCTTTTCATTTAGTTAAACATCTAAGTCATTGGTGTTGTTTTTACAAGAATATGTATGAATGTCCTCTGATTTATTTACACTCAATATCCAATCATATAAAGTGTATTTATATTTTTTCACACATAATTATTTAATTTTTTTTCTTAACCTATGGATATGGTCTTTATAAGGGATTTCATCTCAATTTACATTCCATTGAGACTTGTTTGTTGTTATGCACTAATTCACTTTTATATGGTGTACATACTGAACTTTGAAATAGTATATCATGAATAAATTTATTCTCATGATATTATAAAGTTTTTATTACCTTAATTATTTTTATTCAAGCGTCTCTAATTTAGTTATTTACTCTAACTAAAATATAATTTTAAATGTTTTAAATATTTATTTTTCTAAATATTTCTCATTTATGTCCCTATTTTAAAAATGGTGTTAATAATTTATTTATATGGACGTGAAGGATTTAAAATTAAAATTACTTTTAAAAGTTTCAATGTAGTATGGGAAATTTTGATTCAAAAATCTATTTTTAATATCTTCTTGATAAATAGTGATACTTTTAAATGTTTTCAAGAAAAAGAGGACATTTATCTCAAATATTTTTACTAATTATTTTCATATATTTCAATATCCATCTTTATTCTTGATTGAGGTTTATTTATTATAAAAAAATATTCTATATTGTATTTAATGAGTTATTTTTTACTATAGATGTGCTATTTTTATACCATTCATGGTCTGTGATTAAAATATTGACATTTTATATACTAGTTTTAATTCGAATATTTGGATTATGTTTCAACCATTTCATATGTGGAATGCATTGGACATAGTAAGTGATGGGTGGAGCCCACTATATTTCCTCGATGAATTGTTAGGTCTCAGGAGAAAAATTAGTGTCTTAGAAAGAGGCCTTGAAAAAATATTATTTTTTTTCTTGGCACGAGACCTTAACTATGTGGTTATGATGTCCGACATTATTCATTCCATCATTATAAAATTATTTATTGATATTACATGTGATTATTCGTCTAGTAGAATATCCATTTGAATAAGTAAATGCCATTATTTGATTTACATTTACCTTATTATACTGATGTTTATGTTTAAAATTTGTCTGTTTTAGTCTTATACATCGCCTTCAAGGTTTATGCTTATTTATGAAAGTTTCCACTATATTGTTTATCCTTATTGAGCATATAATCTCACCCCTTTCTTATGTTTTATTTTCTCAGGATTCCAAGAAGTGTATTATGTTTTATATGCAGGTTTAAGCTAAGATAATAATGGAATTATCAAAGGATTATCAATGTTGTATTTTATATTAGAAATTGTAATGTGAGGTTCATGTATGTGATCTATTTTCCAAGACTGTTAAACTGATCGGCCCTTTGGGACTTTATTCATTGTAATCATGCCAATGTTATATAATAATGCACAGACTCTGGGTAACTAGGGTCAGGGTGTTACACTTCCCTCACACTTAACTTAATAAATAATTAAATTAAGTTTAATATATATAACCAAGAACCATATTTTCAGACATTTAAAATGATAAGGTCCATTTAATATCTTTTTTTAATTAGTTTTAATAATGTATTTTTGTATGCTGATCACTATGGGTTATTCAGATAATTCATTCATAATACATTCAGTTTATTGACCATGGTCAAAGTTTTTATAAATTAATTTAATAATATCATGAATTGAATATAATTCTTTCCTTTAATATTTAATTACATTATAATTTATAAATTTATATATGTTTTCTATTAATGGACTCAAATTATAAAGTTATATTAATATTTCATTTTTAGTAGTAAAATTTATTATAACTATTTATTACGAATGTAAATTTTGGAATGTATAATATTATTATTACATAATTTTAATGGTTTATTGAATACATTTTTATAAATTAAATTAATTTTTATGTCCATTCATGTTTGTTGATATTTAAAGTGAAAGAGAAACGTCATCTCTTGGAGGCAGTAGCTTACACTTACACACGGTCAATGCTCTAATTTTCACAGAAGGGAAAGAAAGTAGAAATAAATTATAATATCATTTAAGAATAATTAAAATTTTATAAATATTATATTTACTTAATAAGTAACCATTTTTAACAATCCATTAATTTTTTGATGAAAAAATGGAAGTGTCGCTTCGTGAATGCGATAATACATGCACACACATTAACGACTATGATTTTTTTCTCAGTAGAATGAAAAGAATGAATACTGGTTGTACCATTATTATAATAACATATAAACACACTAATGACATTGATGATATTATAATACTAATATTTTCCCTGGGTCATAAAATAATGAATAAGAAATAAATGTTTAGAGGGTGAGTTACCTATATTGAGACCTTGAAATTTCTCTTGATTAAGGCCTTAGATTTGAGTTTCTTTAGCTAATTTTTGGAGAACAAGGTCATTATCTCGTGTGAAGGACTTAAATGAAAAATAATTTTGGTTGGTTTTAAATAATTTTTGTAAGTTGTAATGGTATAATGAATGGGTGGAATGATCCCCCTTTTATAAGTTATGAGGAGGGACATTTTCTTGAAATGAATGATAACTAAGGGGTATGATTGGAACTCCTTAAAAATAATGTGATTTTTGTGAATTATGGGTATTAAGACAAGTAGGTAAGGCTTTAAAATCATAAAAATTATTTCTATGGGCCTAAAGGCAATGTTAATTTAGGGAAATTTGAGACACCTTAGATTAGCCGTTTAAACACTTATTACACTTAATTATATATTAATCTTGTCAATTATTTTTTTACTAAAGGTAAAATTAGAACCTCATTGACAAATATAAACCTGGTGATTTTCAATTTGGGCTATATTATTTCTGATGAATTTAAAAAGTATGAGAAAATGTAATTTTAAATTAAACACATATAATACCTAAAATTTGTTTTTAAATGAAGGAGTCTTTATAAAAATTATACATATTTAGAAGATTAATTTTTTATGGTTACTGATTTTCATGATATATTTTTTTTGGAGAAAAAATATATATGTTATATGAATTTAAAATCGTTACAAAACCAAATTTTTTCAATAAAAATGTTTAATTAAAAGAAATAAATGAAAAAGATTTTTTAAATTATAATAAATTGTTTCTTAAGATCTAAAATATTAAAATTAGAATTTAGAGTTTCAAAATAATATATTATATTTCATAATGATACTGTTAAAATATATATTTGATCAATTAAAATATTTTATAAACTTTTACGCCCACACAAATACTAATAATTTGATAAAAGTCATCGTTTAGGAAAAAACTATATTTTTCACTATTCACCTAAAAATCAACTATTCTAGAAAAACTACAAAAATAAATCTTAAGGTAATTTTTTTGAGGAATAAAAAAAATTCGAATTTATAAAATTTTAATTCTAAAATTTCTGGAAATAACTTCTAAAATGAAAATATATAGTTGAAATTAAATGTGTTTTTATAGAATAAACTTTTCAATATGAACTCTTATTAATTATTTACCTTATAAAGGAAAAAAATTTAAATGGATTAATATATTTGTATTTATTATAGATTTATTAATAATATATTCCAAATATTTTTTCGTTTTTTTATGTTAGGTGTAGCATGTGTCAAATGTTATTGAAAATTGTATGTATTTTAAAGAATCTAAATTCTCAGTTCATTACATTCTGCCTCCTTAAATAAATTACATGATAGAAAATTTAATTATTATGCAGAGCCGAAAGTATGATAGGGTAATCCTAAAATATTTATTAATCTAGATACATCTTATAATATGATATCTACCTTACTATCTTAATTTATATCGACATATGTATCTTTCCTCAAACAAAATTGATTCCATATACCTTGATAATGTATTTTCTAGAGTATACCTTACCCAAAACTACCTAAGTCTACTTTTCCTAAAACCATTTTTATGTCTCATATTATTCCAAAATTTAATTTTATATTCAATCATCAAATGGTATTATACATTAGTTCATCAAATCACACACTAGACAATATATAACATAATTCAAAAAATGTGACCATCTAGACTGAAAATATCATTAATTGTCATCAATACCACGAATATAAAAACTATATAACTTATATTTTCAAAATCATCCAACTCATTATCATATTTATATAAAACATGTACAAACCCTAAAATATATTCATCCCATAAATATAAATTCTTCAATAGTTATCACAAAAAATACAAAATTTCCATAAAATCATTTCTCAAGGTTATTGATTCCATTTAATATATGATTTCAACCCATTAATGCAATGTTATTGATATATATCACATTCTTAATTAAAATAGTTAAGTTCATCATGATTTAATTTCTATAATTATATCAACCTGATTACCATAGGTAATACTAGAAAACTAACTTTTCTATCATAGAAGGATTATAGTAAGATTCATATATTTAAGTGTGTTTTCATTCTTAGTTATAGGCCATAGTGGTATTTGGATATATACTCTTATTAGCTTAATCATAATTATCAATTTTCAACTAAATAATAAATCCAAAATTGTTTTGATAATTTACTATTGCATTAGATTATATTAATATGAAATACTAGTCCCGTGATGTGTTATCCCGTTACACATTATAAAAATGATAATTTCATTTCAAATGTTTCATATTTGGTCAATCAAATAACCCTCTTGTTTCTAATTTGGTTACTTTAAGTTGGTTTCTCTCACACATCTCAATATAAACTATTAATGTAATTAGTTCATAATGGTTCATAAAGTTTATGAAATGAACTAAAGTATATCCCCTAAGAGTCTCAAGCCAAGTGTAAAGTTAGGCCTCTTTATGGTTCACCAGGTGACGATCTTGTTAATGACCCATACACACTTTTCCAGTTTGTTATCTATAGCTACAACCATTCAATAGCTTGAATCCACTTATAGTATCAATAAATCGATGTTATTTCTATGAAAAACACATAATATCTACTTTAGTAATAACTCATAATGTTATCATATAAATATACATCTCTATTAGACTTATGTATTTAGTTATCATTAAAGTTATATTATCATAATTTTCAAAATAGTTTATTTTCCTCTACTAACCTAAATGTTTATCTACACCTTATTATTTAGTGTGAACCATAATTTATCAAACATTAATGAAATTTCAAACATTCAAATTTCCATCAACTGATGATATCTAAATCTATAATGTTATATTAAACAAACCATGAAACCCCAAAAATATCCATATAATAAATAAATAACTTAAAGAAAATATTAAATTATAATACATTCCCAATACCTTATAATTTAATAGTTTTGTGTAATTAACACAAAATATTAACAAACAGAACTCATATTTTTTCAACTAATGGATATTTTACCTTTATATTATGCGAGCAACCGCTTAATCCACAACAGGTCCTCGACCTCTATAATAAATTCTTCACATAAGATACCCTTTTAGACACATCAAAGGTATTAATTTTTTTCATAAAATAGGGAAATAGAAAAACAAGAAATGGGAGAGTTAATATTATCAATAAGTGTAATATAATAAAAAACAATCAATGATCATAAGGGATCATAAAATTATTAAATCGGTGTAATCAAGGAAAAAAAGGAAATAATACCCCAAAAAACCTAGATCCAAAAAAATGTGTCTAAATGAATAAAGATAGACATATAACATCAAATGATCAAACATGTACAACATAATAATTAATAATAAATTATGCATAAATCATGATCCATGGAACAAAATGGTACATTCATCCATATAGGATTTTCTATCATTATAATCCTAGCTACCTATCGACCTATTAAATAGAATAATTGTGAGAAGAGATAAATTCCATCAGAATAACCATTTATGAATCTATATACTTTCACACTTATTCACACATAAAATTTTATATAGAGTTAAATTCCATCACACCCACCCTGGGTAAAACTAGCTACTCACTAACTGCTTGACTTAAAATATCAATCTCATGAGATATAATCCTCTACCTAATTAATTTGTAGGTTATATAGGTCCCACACATCTTAAAATCTATACATTTAAGTGACACTAGAAAATAACACATTCATCACCTCATAATGAACCCATGGAAAAAGAATGGATTTCCTAAACCTTTCAAAAAATAACATATTATAAACATAATAAATAATAAGATAAAAAAATTATAATTTTCCCAATGGAATCACATAATAATTACACACACGCACAGATATATATACATATATACATTGATAATAATATAAAATCATGAAAGATAAACCATGGAGGGTAAATATATGTGAAATTAAAAGTGTTTTCACAAAAACATGTAAAATATTGAAGCGTAAATTACATTCAAAAACATTTTTATAGAGGTAATGAGAAGAATTTTGAAAAAATTAATATCTTGAGTTCCCAAATCAAATATCATTGAAAATTAATAAAGTATAAATAAAGGATATGTAGAAATATATTTAAAACATGAAATTTTAAATCTATATTTAAAAAAATAGACTTTAAAATACATAAAGTCTTCAAAAGAGGGATGTTATTTTTCATTAAAACATCTACTCTTAAAATATTCCTTAATAATAGATAATAGAAAAATAAATAATATTTTATAACCAAAAGTTTAAGATGTCATAATGTTTTGAAAAAGGGAAGTGAAAATACATTGAGTGATTTTAATTTAAAAAAGAATAATTAATAATGGAACTATTAAGAATACATTAAAGTTATCGAAATATAATTACAAGTGGATGATAAAACCTATTGTTTTCAATGAATGGAAAAAACATTTGAACATGGTGAAATAACATTATTGGAAACCCACATAATTAAAAATGATAATGAAAACATTGTTTAAAAATTAAATAAGGGGATTAACTGGATCATTTGAAATAAAAACAAATTTTATTCATACTTGGGTATGGAGAGCATTGGTGGGATGTAAAAATATGTACAATGAAGAAACATCTATTAAAATTAATTGTAATTATTCTTAAAAAAATAATTTTAACAAATCATTATAATCATCAAGGAAGAAAAAATTTGTAAGAAAATTTATATACATAGAAAATAAGAAGGAATAAATATTATAATCAACCTAGGTTAAAATATATTAATAAAAAAATAAAATATTCCAAAAACAGTGGTTATGAACCAAAAAATAGAATTGAGTCATGAAAACCCCTTACAACATTTGTAACATCTATGTAAAAAAACCAAGAGAAGTATAAATTTAAATATAACATTAAAAATCGTAAAGTATAAGAGTATCATGATATAAAAAAATAGGGTATTATTTTCTCTATTTCACAGAAAAAATGGTTTAAAAATTTAACATGTGTCAAGGGATTAAAAATTGAGAAAAATAAACCCTAATGACCTTAGTAAATTTCATATTAAAAGTAATTGGATGCTTAAAATTAATATTTTCCTATAAATACAAGGATTATAATTATTTAACTTGATGAAATTCATTATTGGGTAGTTTAAAAACCATATAAATAAGAATATGGTGTATAAAATTAAAACATGACTCAACTAATAGTAATTAAGACATAAAAACCATTAGGACTTTTGAAAAATTATAATAAAAACTCCATTAAAGAAAACTATTTTTTGCATGAAGTTAAAATATAAATAGTAATAATAATACATTATATTAAATATCCAATTTTATGTATATAAATAATTTAATATAAATTGGGTAAAAAAAAGGTATCTTAAAGAAGTATATTATGTGATGAAACCCTTACAACCATTGGAATATTGGAACCAAAATCCCATGAAAATTATCATATGAAATGGTAAATTGAATATAATAAAATATAAAACAATCATGACTAAAATTTTATAATTGGGTGGAAATTTATCCATAAAAACATTAACATGTAGTATAACATAGACATATCCCAATAAATGGAAATCACGTCCGAAACTCTTACATATTTTGAAACATTTAAACCAAATCCCAATGATAAGGACAAAATAAAATTGATCAATTAATATCACAATACATTATATAATAATTAAATATAAATTATCATGGGTTAGTATGTACACCATATGAATATAAACATGGTGTATAACATAAACAAGAATCAATAAAAAGAAATTGAGAAGGAAACCGTTACAACTTTTGAAATATATGAACCAAAACTCCATGATAAAGATAACATGAAAGTGATAATTAAATATATTTAAATATAATATTATCATGAAATAAAATTTATAATTGGATAGTAAATACACCATACACATATAAAATGTTTTATAACATAAACATGTATTAGTGAAAGGAAATTCATATTAAAACACTTAAATTTGTCTATTAGCATTCTAAAATTTCAATTCAAATCCATAATAATTAAATTATGTTCAATATATATTTACCCAAAAACCTTATTAATATATATATTAAATTTTATATGGTCAATTCATTATGTTTCTGTATATTTTTTTAATATAGATTCCACCTACATTGGTCACTCATGGTTAGTCGACTAATTTCTTCATAAAACTTTTCATTTGTTGACTATAGTCTAAGGAATTGTAAAGTTGCTTAATAATATATATTATTTAATATTTTTTAATATTCCATTATCATATAATTTGTAACAGTAAATAGGTTCTCCATGAAATAAAATAATGTAAAAAGTTTCATTAATATTTCCTTTTAACAGTTCAATTTACTATAACAAATTATTTTTAATATTAATAATGGAATGTATAATATTTTCTTTATATAATATCAATGGTTTATAAAATATCTATTTCATACATTAAATAAATTTTTGTGTAATTTAATTTTACTTGATATGGAAAATGAAAGAGAGATGTTATCTCTTGGTGGTAGTAGTCTACATGAACAAATGCACTATGATCCCTTTTTCATAGAATGGAATGAAAGTAGAAAATAAAATATATTATCATTTAAGAGTCACTAATATGTTATAAATATTATATTATCATAGTAAATTAAATTATTTAACTATCCATGAAATGTGGTGATGAAAAATAGATAGCTTCACTTCGGGGTGGGGGTATTCCACACACACACTAAGGCCAATTATTTTTTACTAGATGGATGAGAATGATTAATGGTTGCACCGTTATTATAATAACATATCATAAGAGTAGTGATTCTTATATTATTATTTTACTCTATTTATGTTTGGTTTATAAAGGATATTATAATAAATAAACAATAAGAAATATGTGTTCCGTATGTTGAGACCTTGAACACTATCATAAAGAGGGACTTTGATTTGAGGTAATAAGCCTAATTTTTGGTACAAAGGGGGTATTATGGATGATATATGACATAAAGGAGTGTATATTTGGGTGTGTGTTCAAGAAAAACTTAAAATTGGAGTGTATTTTTGAATGTATGGAAAGGATCTCCATTTTATTAGTGAATAGGATGGACATTTCAATTGATACAAATGTTAGGTGGGGGATATGGTTTGAATGGTATGAAAATTAGGTGAGTTATGTGAAGTATGGTGGTTAAGACCAATAGTTAATACTATAAAACATAACAAATTATTTCAATAATGTGTAAATTTTATGTTAAATTATAAAAATTAGTTTTACCTTAGATTAGTCATTTAGCACTTATTACTTATAATTAAATATTAATCAGGGAAATTATTTTGTTATATTAAATATAATTAGACACTTATTACCAAATTTGGACATGTAGATTCCAAATTTGGGGTACATTTATCCTACTTTTTCAGTTTTTCTAAAGATGATGTTAAATTAAACCCACATAACAGATAAAAATACTTTTAAAATATGAGAATATTTAAAGTTTTAGCTTATGTATAAGATAATTCATTATGGATAGTTATTTTCATTATAATAAATGATTTAACATAAAATATATAAGGTATGTTTCTTTCTAATCAATCCATAACCAAATTTCACCATGAAATTGTTTAATTAAAAGAAGCAAAGTTAAGAAGGTTTTTAAATTCTAATAAAATTTTGGTTAAAATATTTTATCGATTAATGCCAGAAAATATTTATTTGACCAATTGAAATATTTTAAATTTTTTTGGCCCTACACATATGAAGATAATGTGATAAATGTCTTTGTTTTTTAAGAAACTTTTTTTTGGTATTCACCTAAAAATCAATTAATATAGAAAAATATAAAAATTAATTTATAAGATAATTTGTTTTGTGAGAAATTTAAAATTAAATTTAATTTACCAAATTTAAATTCTAAAATTATTAAATTTATCTTTTTAAAAGAAAATAAATAATATAAATAAACGAATTTTTATTGAAAATATCATTTTCAATAGTAACTATTATTATTTATTTACCTTATAGGGTAACAAATTGTAATGGTTTATTATCTTAGTTTTTGTTATATATTTACTTATAATTACTAAAAAATATGTTTTGGTATGTTTATGCTGTGAGTATCATGTGATTCAAGATCTATAAAATATAATGTATTTTAGAAGATCCAAAATCTCGGGTCCTTACATTTATCTCTTTTTTAAAAAGGATTTCTTTTTAATTTTCTTACGATGTGTGTTTCTATAAAGGAATTTTTAAAATGTTTAAATGAATTTTATTTCAATATATTATATTTCATTATCCCATCAATATTTCCTTTATATAAACATTTTGTAATTTTCAAGGTAAAATTGTTAATATTTACTTATAAATAAGGATTCAAAATGTTTTCATGTGAGATTATCTAAAGAGGTATTTTTGAATGTTAATAATAACTTTGTCTCATTATGAATATGCAATGAAATATTTTCTAAACACTATTTTTATGGTTTTCTACATTTTTTCTTTAAATTCAATATATCTTTCCCCTGTAGAGTTATGTTTTATAAATCTGCCACTAAATTCCATTAGGAGATACTGCTTTTAGTTGATTGAATATTTGGTATCTCCCAATCTAATTCTTGAAATAATTTTATGTGATACAATTTAAGAATGTTTCAAAACCCATTATATTTCCCTAGGATTTTCATGATCTGATATATGATTTATTTCATATAGAAAACATATGTATGTATGTTTATGGATGAGATATTATATCACACTCCAATACATTAGTTAATGGTCTATATCTCATGAGATAAAAGTGGGTCATATGTTTGTGATACCTTTACCACTAATGGGACATGAGTTATGATGAGGAGGTCATTAATAGGTCATACTCTTATGATACATAATTCTTTATTTAATGGGATGTAGTATTGAAATCCCTATTCCAACGTGTAATATGTTCCAATATTTATATTTGTTCCATAGTTCCTTTATATGCTTCCTATCCTGGTAATGGTAAAAATATATTTTATATACTTATGTTATACTCCATTGACCATGATTATTATCTCATTATTCTTAATTCTTTATCCATGGTTTATGTTTTATCTTTTCAATTTACATTACCTTTAATTATTCCTTATAGACAACACATATTGTTCTGTTATTTTAAATCAGATATTTTCACCATGCTCATGAAATATTTCTAAAATGCATATGTTTTATCCCATGCTTATGATATAACCCTTGTATGACTTGATTATAAGTTTCCATTACCAAGGATTTTATCACACTCCTTCTTATGTTACCATTTTCCATAAAAAATTATATATAGGATTATGAATATATTTATGTCTTATATGATATTTTGATAGGTAATCCTCACATTATAATATTTTTATATAATATATTATTGTTTAGTGTTATTCATATAACTAGTTATCGAAGACTATGTATAATGTATATGTTTTTAGCACCGGAACTAGGAGTGTGGGTTTGGGGTGTATTAGCAGGTATCAAAGAAGGGTTTAGTTATTTTGAATGATTGACACTATATAATATTCATAAAAATTATAATGAATAAGAATAAATATAAGAAAACAATATTTTTTTTGGTAATTTATAGAGTGTATGTTTTCCAAGAAGTGGAATCTCTGCCTGGATAAAAAAAGTAGATCCACTTTCTTGTACAAATGATCCTAGGGGTAATAACTCCAAAAATCTTGGATGAGAATTAAATTTATTTTCACTGAGTGCATGATATATGGTAATAACTACATAACTTTTTTGATACTCCCATGCTTTATTATCTTGACTATTCACTAAATTTATATAAACCAAAATAATAGATTCATATATTTTTTGGTTATATAACCTAATAGGGAAAAGAGAATGGATAACATAGATTGAGACCTATAGAATTATAAGTTAGGGTATATACATCATTTATGAGTTATTTTTGATAAACTAATAACTTTAAATTTTTCAAACATATTAATTTAATTATTCTTATCAATATTTCCTTATTCAGGTAATGAATAGATAAAATAAAAACTAATTTAGTAATGGATGTGATGGGTAATGTAGTGATTATAGAATTTAGAAACCTAATTAGATTGTGGATGGAATTATAAATCTCATATAAATGCTCACCCAACTCTCCCAAGATATGGAATATAATGAAAACCATATATATCTCTCAAATGAGTCATGTATGGGGAAACAAACTATCAATTCCTTTATGACCCAAAGTCAACCATCCTTTAGTGAGTGTTCCAAACCAATAATTTTTAAGAAATGGATCAATGAAATATTGAATATATTTTCTATCCTGCAATGATTTAACAATTGAAATTAATTTTATTATTTCATCATCTAGTCAGTGAGCCTGACTAAGAGTGGAACCTCATTAAAAATAAGATGAATAAAAAATAAGTTGACTCAATGGAATTATAGGAGTTATAAAAAATATTTTTTGTTAAATATTTTACCAATAATATTGACAAAAATACAGAGGGAATCATTAAGGATGAAAACCGAATGTGTAATAATATGGGTAAATGTGAATTAAACATCATAAGACTCATGAGGTTTGCCTCAAGTTTTATTACTGACCCTAAAAGCAATATTGAATGATTATTTAGTGGACTAAAACCAAGTCATTAAATGGAATTAACTATAGGAGATTTATGAATCTATGAGTAAATTATTTGATGCATGATTAAGTTTTAAATAAAAAATAGGGATTATAATTATTCTGGAGAAATAAAGAAGATTTAGTTTGATGGAAAATCCAAATGAAAATATCACAGAGGAATTAAATTTCAATCACCAAAATGAAAAATGACGTGGGAGTAATCACATTGGAAAAGGATTTGATAGAACTAATTTTCTTTCTTGTATAATAATTTTAACAATCAATTTCAAGCTTATCAATCAATGGAAAATAGGTTAGTTAGTGGAAAAAAGGAAAATAAGGTCCTGAAAAATGCTCCACTGACACTTCAATTATTCAAATTTAAGGGTTTCAATGTTATAAATATCAGTTCTAAAATAAAAGGGATAACGAGGATAATAGGAATCAATAACCTCCTATCCCAAGGGAATAAGAAAGTGTCAATATAATCACTAATTTTGATGTGGACAATGATAGTAAATTAGTTAGAGGTACACTTAGTTTGGACTTTGGATCTGCATGTGTCTTATTTGATTATGTTTCTTCACATTATTTCACGTCATACATTATTGATAAAAAAATTTATTCTCTATATCAATACGTGTAATTCAAGACAAATGGAATTTTGTTTATTATATCCAATATATATAAATTGTTGGCGCCAAAAATGTGGCCCAAAAGGAAGGAACGAAAAAGATAGCCGGCGTGCTGCCTCGCGAAGCTCAGCCGTGAAGCACCGCCGCGAAGCGCAGCCGCGAACCGCCCCTACCATGGCGGCGCCGCGAAGCACAGCCGCGAAGCGCCCCTACCATGGCGGCACCGCGAAGCACCGGAGGCGGTAATTCTCCGCGAACCCGTTTGACGTTCGCGAGCCGCCGTGAAGCACCCCAGGCGGTAATCCTCCGCGAACCCGTTTAACATTCGCAAGCGCGCCGCGAAGCACCGGAGGCGGCGCGCAAGCCCTGCTTCACGGCGCCCCTTCCCTATAAATATTGGACTCCCCCTGAGTCCCGAAAACGGACAATCCGACCTTTCGGCTTCTCCTCTCCCGAATCGCGAAGCACGCTTTGCCCCCGGGAATCATGAGCTCCGCGAGGTATTTCTACTTCGCGAGATGACTCTGCTTTGTCTCGTTTTGAGCCCCTCTTCCGAGAGGGATGCCCTTCGCGAAGCTCAAGGGCATTCGCGAAGGAAGGGGATTCCCAAGGGAACCCGGGCAGCCGCGGAGCACTTCTGCTTCGCGAAACACCCAACCCATACGAGTGATCCCTATGCTAAGGCAGGACCGCTCCACTTCGCAAAGCCCACTGCTTCGCAGGACCCTGCTTCGCGAGGCACCCATTCTTCGTGAGGTAGTGCTCCACGAACACTGTTCCACTTCGTGAAGCACCTCCCACTCACACCAATGCCCCATGCCAAGGCCAAGGCACCCCACTTCGCAAAGCACACTCCTCTGCTTAGCGATTCCTCTTCCCATGCGGCCCTCCAGGTTTGCACGATGTGATTTCAAAGTACCATGGACAATATCACCCGTAGCGTTGCTTTGCCTAATGCTTCTTTGCATAGGCACGCTAATGGATATTGCTTCTTCGCATAGCCATGCTAATGTGGACCCCTTGATGGTTCATCCCTCGACCCCCCTTTACCTTGGCCTTACCGGCACCTTCCCTTCCCCAAGGACCATAGGGTACCAGTTATGTAAGTCCTAGGGGTGTGGAGTGAAACCACCTCGTCCGAGTTGCAGGACGTTAAACTGCCAAGCACCACGTCCTCAACACATGACGTTAAACTGTGACCCAACCTCGTCTCCCTCACGAAGGGTCCCCCCAGCTCGAACATTCTTTACACCAATAGTCTCCACGGGAATGGAACTCTTCCGCACATGGAATGAGATCCTCCTTGTCGGAGTGGTGTATGTTCGCAGGGGAAGGGTCGCCTCAGAGCGTAAGCCCCTAACCTTTGGTACGGATGATTGCACCCGTGCATCTCTGTACTTCCCCACTACCATGGTCGGTGGAGGACGTGATAGGGATCGAGGCACCTCTCTAAGGGCCTCCATCCTGGAGTAAGTCCCAACACCATGGGCCGCCCAACGCGTAAGCCCCTCTTCGCTTCTCACGGATGCACCCTTCGCGGCATGATCGTCAGGTCCTTGCAACCTCTTGTTTCTCACACCGAGCATGACTCACGTGGGCTTAGAGTGAGCACCGACCCTGACCACCCACCATCCGAACTACGGGGACTTTGATCCGTGTCAAGGCATGGTACGTAGGAAGCCTCCATGAGGTTCAAGCCCACCCGTCGCTCATTCACGTCGGGTCCCATTCCGGTCCAGTGGTAAGCCGTTGCGACCCACCATCCGAACTACGGGGACTTTGATCCGTCTCAAGGCATGGTACGTAGGAAGCCTCCATGAGGTTCAATCCCACCCGTCGTTTATTCACGTCAGGGTTCACTATCGTCCCGCATGACGTTAAACTGTATCCTTTGAACTACGAGGTCTTTGATACATATCAAGGCATGGTACGTAGGAAGCCTTTATGAGGTTCAAGCCCACCACCCATTGGACCAAGGTCCACTTTCACGTCGGTTCACCGACAAAACACCTTTTGAACTACGAGGTATTCGATCCATGTCAAGGCATGGTACGTAGGAAGCCTCCACGAGGTTCAAGCCCACCAATAGTGGACCAAGGTCTACTTTCACGTCGGTTCACCGACACACCCACCCGTCGTTTCTTCACGTCGGGTCCCATCTACGTCCAGCATGACGTTAAACTACACTCTGTTCTAGTGGTAAGCCATTGCGACCCAACCCCTTTTGAACTACGAGGTCTTTGATCCATATCAAGGCATGGTACGTAGGAAGCCTCCACGAGGTTCAAGCCCACCAATAGTGGACCAAGGTCAACTTTCACATCGGTTCACCGACAAAGACCCATTTGAACTATGAGGTCTTTGATCCATGTCAAGGCATGGTACGTAGGAATCCTCCCAGAGGTTCAAGCCCAACTCCCATCGGAACAAGGTCCATCCTCACGTCGGTACGCTGACGATGCCCATCGGACCAAGGTCCACCTTCACGTCGGTACGCTGACGACATTCATCGGGCCAAGGTCCAGCTTCACGTCGGTTTACCGGCACCATCCCAAACTACGCGGACTTTGATTCCCTACCACAGGGATACGTAGGAAGCCTCGTCAAGGATCAAGCCCAACATCACTGTCGCCCCCTGCGATGGTTCCACTTCACTCTCCTTCTACTCCATTCACTGTCACCCACAGGCTAGCCCCGGTGTCGATATCCCTTCAAGGAGGATCCCTCAATCTGATTTATCCCAGCTAATGCTCTGGTTGGGTTGATCCGTCTCCGCTGGACGTTAAACTCGCGGCATACCCTGTGTTGAGCATGGGAAGCTGAGGAAAACCTCAGACATGTGTCTACGACATGTAATTCCCCGCGCCCGATGTGGGATGCCTCGGGCTTCCACGCCCTCGAGAAGCCTTGTGATCAAGGATAACAGACAGACATGCCAGGTACCCCAGCATCCAGACACGCTACTGATGCCTCAACGTGACTACTCCCCTGACCGAAGGTTGCTACCCTGATTGGACCCTTTGGAATGTCCCGATAGAAGCAGTGTAATTAACCGGTGTCCATGGAAACATGGCACTGGGAATAGTTTCACAAACTACGTATTAAATCTATAAGGGAGACCCGGACTAGGTGACGAGTTCTGAAGAGGAATCCACAGGAGGAAGAACCGACATCCCATCATCCCGTTTCGACCAAGGAGCAGACGTCCCTGAATAAGGAGCGAATGCCGCCCGCCCTTGGAAAGCGGGAATGCGGGGCAACAAAGCCGCGTGTCCTCCGCGGACGGATGCGCGCGCCCCGGCGAAGGCGTCAGAAACAGAAATGGTGAACCCAATGTGAATTTCTTCTCCTCAATATGGAGATTAGTAGCGTTCGAGACACCAGTATATTGACGTGTCACCGGATCCAGATATCCGGTGCCTAGTCTCACCAAGCAAATAGCGGGCCTGTCGTGGAACTCACCGGAAGTCGGGGTAGTAGAGCGTGGGGCACTCTGCTCTGCAGCGTGTTGGCGTGGATCCTTCTCGCAGACATGGAGGATGGAAGAACGCTGGGGCACTGGCTGTCAATCCTTTTCCTCTCAGTACTGATGAGTTGATCCCTTTGCTTGCCAGGAACCAGGTTGCTATTTCGGAGATGCGGTCACCATCTGCTCCTCGCCCGCGCAGGGGCAGGGGCAACACCACGACGACCACTCCACATGGCTCCAATACCGCCACGATGGCTGCCACGTCACGGAATACGGGACGCCCACGTCCCCTTTCCCCATCAGAGATCATCCAACGAAGGGTGATCAACAGCCTCATGCGCAGGTAGGAGGAAGAAGGGGTCATGCCAACCCGGTATATGGCCCGCCTGGACCTGGAGGCCTCCCGGCCCCACCATCAACGCCGCCCTAACAGGCCGCGCAGGGAGCCCCTGCTCCCCACCCAGACATTCAACCGTTTCGGGAGCCTATCTCCGGAACGCCTTGACGACTCTTCGCCTTACGCTGAAGAGGCAGGCGCTGTCCGGCTCAGTCCGCTCAGGGCCCCGACCCGGGGCCCCCAGGCGAGAGCTCCCTTCCGGCCGTGTCTGCGCCGCCATCCGGCCCCGCAGGAAGAGCAGGCAGACTACGTCCCTGTACCACCTGCACCGGCTCGCCTAACCCGACGTCAGCACCGGGCCCGGGCTGAGGACGCTTGCTCAGGCGCATCCACGTCGACAGCTACAGTGGCCCGAGCCACCGCCGACGTACATTATGAAGCCCCCACGTACACTGAGCAGGGGCACCCCTTCTCCCAACCAAGATTGAGACCCCAACCGCCCCATGGGCAGGTTGGGTTGACTCTCCGGGTTGCAGGCCCTAGTGGTGATCGCCGCGAGCTAACCCGCGGTGATGCCACCCCGTACGGAGGTCCTCCCCATACCACTACTCCACAGAGCGTGGGCCTTCCCCGCTCCGAGGTTCGTCATGGAGGCATGCCTCGTGCTGCCCCCGTCCTGTAGGAAGACCTGCCTCGCGGCAGTGGCGCTCAGCGCGGAAACATTTCCCGCGCCCGCTGTACAGGGTATGATGTTCATCCTGCTGAAGGCACCGTCCATCCGGTCCTCCAACGCGGGGGGCCTCCCTACGTCCTCTCTGCAACCAGCGAAGGTCCTCCTCGCTCCACTCGCATTGACCATGGAGGTCTTCCCCATGCTCCTTCCAGTTCCAACAGAGGCCCCGCCCACATGGGTACTGTTCATGGAGGTCCTCCCCATGTACCCTTTGACATTTGCCCTAGTGCCCCTCGCACCCCGGCTGTCTCGAGTTGGGGCCCTCTCCGCCACGGCGCCAGCGCCACCCCAAGGCTGCCTGATAGGGGTCAACCATGTCCTGAAGAGCCACCCAGGGGTAGAAGAGCGGGTCTTCACCGCCACAAGAAGAATCCTGGGAAGGCCCAGGTGGAGATCAAACCTGCCCGCTTCTTCGATTCGGAAGCGGAATGCGATTCAGCGATGGAACCTTCTCCCAGCTCCTCTGTATCAAGGACTGGGGCAGGAACCAGACTCGTCAGCCTCGTTCTCATAGAATTTGAGGTCCACCGGATTCTCGTCTCTCTCCGCAGGTACATCCAGGAGGAAGAAATCCTGGGAATTCCGCAGGTCTCGGCCACGCAAGCATCGCCCCTGTCACCATAAGAGCCCTCTACCTCTACCATGGATCACGTAGTGTTATTTTGGGGGCCCACGATGGTAGAGCGACGACACGACCTGTCGCCAGTAGCCGCGGCTCCTGTTCCGGAAGCTGTGATTATCAGCCCGTCATATCGTGACATCGTGGCCAGGTCACCTCACTCTTCGGAGGATGGCCGGAATTCGGCGGCCAGTCAGCTCGTTTGTCGTATTCTCCACCTCCGAGCTTATTATCCCAAAGTTCCCCCTCGGTACCGCTTCCGGTTCCTCAGCCGCCCCCGGTTGACGAGTGGGGCAACACAGGACCAGACCCTGAGTCCGAGCCTAGGAGCTTCTGGAGTATCCTTGCAGCGGATTACTTCCCGGAGAAGTTCTGGCGGACGGCGGCACTGAATTTCCGCGTACCAGAGTCTCTTACCCCTGAAAACGAGGGGTGCCTTTGTCAAACCAGGTGGACGACACACTACCGCCTCCGTTTTGAACGGGTGGTGTACCCCAGAAGTCGTGAGCACTTCGAAGAAATCAGCGAGCAATGCCTCTTGATCGATGCAGCCACACTTCTTGCAGCCCAGCACCCTGAGTCGCCAGGCCACCAGAGCGCCCTTCAATGAAAATGCGTTCAGAGTCTTAAAGCACTCCGCAGAATCGTCAGGGAAGCCACCCCCCATGTGCAGGTCCGTGGTTGGGGACGCTATGCCGCTCTCCTCTTCGACCCTATCCGACGACAGCCCGATTCGCTATGCGACATTGAGGATATGCCCTCAAGAGGGGTCACAGTCCACATGGCCGACGTTGTGGATAAGGAATATGAGCTTGAGTTCCTTGATGGGGACTTACCATCCGAGGGCGTACCGCCGCTTCTTGACCCGTCAGGGAGAGTTACCCGTCATCAGAGGAACCTGCTAGGCCTCCCCATACCCACCGAGTCGCTGGCACTCGGTCAAAGCACTGGCAAGGGTAAGGACCACGTCGAAACAGTCAAGCACTCCGACCCGTCCGCCTCTATGCAGAAAACAGACGAAGATCCTGAGAAGGCCACGTTACGCCAGCAGCTTGCTGAGTAAAAGAGGCTGGTCGACGAACTCTTGGCTGAACGCGCCGCAGAGCGACGACCTGACTATGGTAATCCCAGGCCGGGGCAGCAGGGGCAGTAACAACTTCCCCCCGGCGAGATGCCTCCGGGCAACCCTGATCATTCTACTGTCGTGAACAGGGCGAAAGCCGGAAAATACGGCAAGAGGGCGCGATACGTCTCGTCAAACCCCCCCTGAGCGACGGGGCAATCTGAAGAATCCAACCCGGGTTCCCCCAATCGCCCAGCAGGTCGTCCAGCCAGTCGACCCGTGAGCAGCCGAAGCCGTCTACCGTGTTGAAGAACCTGGCAATGCGCTTGTGGTTAGGGATCCCCGTCAAGACAGGGACCCCCACCAGGAGGACCTTATTGCGGCACTCACAGCCTGCCTCGAGGCGTTGGAAACACGACAGGTGGCGGTCCCCCCGGATGGAAAGCCTTATCCCGCGTGGGTGGATGATATGCCCGCGCCTCCAGGTTTTGGGAACCCCACTTTCTCACCTTTTAACGGGACAGGAGACCCACCCCAGCACTTGGCTCATTTCTCTTCCAGGTGTGGCCCCATGCTGGGGACCCCGGCTCAGCAAGAAGCCGCCAAGCTCCGATGTTTCGTACAGACATTGGAAGGTCCAGCATTCGTCTGGTACAGCCAGCTCCCTATCGGATTGGTGACCAGTTGGGAGGATCTTCGCCGGCAGTTCTTATACCAGTTCAGCTCCACCACGCAAAAGACCAGCATTGCGGACCTCTTCAATTGCAAACAGAGGCCTGATGAGCGGGTTGCAGACTTCATCGCCCGGTGGAAAGGACTTACGTATTCCCTCAATATGCCACTGACTCAGGAGCAATTACCAACGATGTGTGTGGGGAACGTTAAGACAGAGCTGGTACCCTCCTTGATTACCCAGAACTATCCTGGAGGGTTCATAGATTTCTCAGATAAGGCCCAGCGCCTTGAGGAAGCCCTGCAACAGGCCAGTCAGGCACGTTTGATGCCCGCTATGATCCTAGCCAGGAGGGCCTCCAGGGCTGAACCCGCCGCAGTGGCTCAAATAGAAGCCCCGAGGCGGCTGGAATTACTGCCGGCGGCACCACCCGCACAACCCCGCAGAGGTCCTCCACCTCAAGCACAGGCTCCTGCCCAGCAGCGACCGCCTCATAACCGACAGGTCCCCCCGCGCAATGCGCCACCGCCACCTAGGTGAGACAACCAGGTGCCGCCTCCTCGGCAGGCCCCTCCGGTCCCTCGACAGGACCAGGCCCCCAGGGCCCCCTATCCGGAAAGAAGGTACCAGACCTATTCGTTCAACGAAAATCAGGTCCCTGGCTACTTCCGAAGTGCTCTAGAGCAAGGGATTGTGCGTCTGCCTGAATGCAGAAGGCCGGTAGAGGCGCATATCACCGATCACCCCAACTACTGCCCTTATCATCGGATCCTCGGGCACACCCTCAAGCGATGCTATGTGTTTAAAGACTGGCTTCAGGACCAGGTCAACAACAACATAGTCAAGTTGGGCCCAGCGCCAGCGCAAGTGGCAGACGTCTTTGCGGGATCAGAAATCGGCAGCGACGGCGAAGGTGAGTGGCAGCAGGTCCCTAGCAACGGGTCCCAGAAATACGATAACTGGATGGCTCGAAAAACCGTCGTCCATGCCCAGGGTATCATCCGGGCGCGCCTGAAGCAGTCGGAACCTTCAGAAGAAGTAGCCGGTGCCTCCGCATCGTCTTCACAGTCGACCTCTTCCCAAAAGGGCAAGCAGCGGCGACACAAGAAGAAGCAACGTGCACTGCTAGGGTCGTCATCATCCCGCACTCTCGGCGACTTTATGCCTCCTGAAATGGGAATTCCTCCCAGAATCCGCCCAGCGGTGGATGACCCTTCGAGCGACAGTCAAGGGTACGCTTCGGTTAACACCGTGGAGCTGGTAAAGCCCTATATGACCCCCGACGAGGGGGAACCCCAGGCAGACCTCCCCAACGTTTCCAGCCGACGTCAACGTCTGCAGAATCGCAATCACGCCGGTCATCGAGGTACGTCAGCAGGCACTTGTGACCAAGCCGTGCATGCTACCGAGACTAGGCAGCAGGCTCAGCGCAGATCTCAGCATGCGCAGACCCATCCGGCACCCTCGGCTCTACCTCCACCGCCGTTCGTGCTGCTGGATCGGAGGGAGCCGCCTCGTTCGTATCACAGCCAGTCTTGCCCGGTGACAGGCCAGCCTCCACTGTCCGATCTTAGTCTGGCGACTACTCTTCAGGATTCTACTGGTAGGCAGCAAGATGTACCCAGTACTAGTTACTCGCCGGTTCAGCCAGCCGGACCCGCTGTGCATCCAAATGCCGAACGACCTCCTGTAAGCAGAGGTTCGCGTTTGGCACGAAAGTACGATGTCCTGAAGCATCTGGCTGGCATCCCGGCGAGGCTTTCCATCCTCGAGGCCCTTCGCCTGTCATCTGAAATGCGCGAGGCACTTGCCGAGGCCCTATGGAGCCCCCTCCAGTTCGAGACGGAAGTGGAAGCTGCGGAAGCCTTCCATACTGAGACGATTGAAAATGCCGAATGTCAGGCAGTTATCTCGTTCTCCGGCGAAGATGAGGACCCCCCTATACAGGGGCACATTCACCCACTGTATATCACTGGCCACTTCAACGGTGTGGAAGTCCGCCGATGCCTCGTTGACACAAGTTCTGGAATCAACCTAATTCCGACCCGGACGCTGCGAAAGCTGGGTCTGTCCGAAGGTGATTTAACTCCCTCTGACCACAGGATCCAGGGGTACGACAGGACAGAGCAAACCCCAGTCGGCAAGATCCGCCTGAAGACCCAATTCAGTGGCTTAATTTCCAGCACCGAGTTCATGGTTGTTTCTCAGGACACCGCCTACAACGCATTGATGGGTAGGCCATGGCTCCATCTGCATGCAGCGGTCCCATCGTCGTATCACCAGTGCCTTAAGTACTCGCTCAACGGTCGAGTAGGCGTGCTCCAAGGAGACGCGTCCCCTTTCGCTTCTTGTGAGGCCCGCTATCTGGATGCGGGTTATTACAAAAGTAAGGAAAAGCAAATCCTGGTAAGCGAGGATGAGCCTGCCCCGATCACAAGTGATCCCTGGGCAAGCATGGACGACGCCTACATCTTCCCGATCCACCGGTTGGAGGCCATGACCCCCGACATGGGACAATGTTTTGTTGTTTCGGGTACGCCAGGAAGGCATGTTCCCGTGTCCAAGCGATGGCGGAAAATCACCTCGTACTCCTACATCAACCAGGCTCGGGTCATCCCGGAACCTCCTACCCCTGTACGGTACTGGGACGTCAAGCTGATGACAACGGCGGTGCGCCATACGTGTCTCTTTCACCAGGATGGAATTAACCGACTCAGGTCGACGCATCACCACTGCTTTGATATCATCAAACGTGGCCCCTTAGGCCGAAGGCCAAATGTGATCGGATCAAATGCATTCATTGCTATGGTTTCAATGACAAGTGAGTCTCCTGATGTGATGACCGCTACTGCCCAAGCCGGCACCAGCTGCCCCTCGGGTTTTGAGAGCCTAGAAGTATCTTCCGTCGCGGGATGTCCCCCCACGGCTGGGGAGGAAGGCTTGAAGGATGCTCCCCCAGCCTTTGAAGAAGGCGTCTCTACCACGGTTGATGAACTGGTACAGGTGAACCTTGGTAGCGAGGCAGATCCAAGACCCACATTGTTCAGTGCGGCCATGTCCCTCGAGGAGCGGCAGCAGTATGTAGACTTCCTCAAACAGCACCGCGTTGTGTTTTCCTGGAGTTACGATGAGATTCCAGGGCTGGATCCCCAAGTGGCAGTCCACCATCTGGGCCTCCCAGAAAAACATCGTGGGTTCAAGAAGCCCCCCAGGAAGATGCACCCTTCCCATGGTGCTATGGTTGAGGCCGAAGTTGATAAGATAATCAAATCCAACTTTGTCAAGGAGGTCCAGTACCCCAAGTGGCTTGGCAACATTGTGCCAGTCAGGAAGAAGAATGGGCAGATCAGAGTCTGTATCGACTTCCGCGATCTTAATAGCCACTGCCCAAAGGATGACTTTCCACTCCCGGTGACGGAGCTGTTGATTGATGCCACGGCCGGATTCCAAGCCCTCTCTTTCATGGACGGGTATTCCGGGTATAACCAGATCCAGATGGCCCCCGAAGACGAGGAGTCCACTACCTTCAGGGCTCCCCAGGGTACCTTTTGCTACCAGGTAATGCCATTCGGTTTGAAGAACGCAGGTGCCACTTATCAGAGGGCCATGCATCACATATTCAAACCGATCCTCGTGACATTGGTGGAATGATACGTGGATGACCTTGTAGTCAAATCACGCCAGCGCCAGGACCATCTCAAAGACCTTGAGAAAGTGTTCGACTTCCTCCGTTCCCGTCACCTGAAGATGAACCCGCTGAAGTGTGCCTTCGGAGTCACCTCCGGGAAGTTTCTAGGCTTTGTTGTCAGATACCGGGGTATCGAGATCGACCCGGAGAAGATCAAGGCCATCAGCCAAATGCCTCCCCCGAGCAACATTCGGGAGCTCCGAGGCCTTCAAGGCCACTTAGCCTATATATGCCGATTCATTGCGAATTTGGCTGGAAAGTGTAAGCCCTTTTCCCGGCTCATGAAGAAAGGCGCTGCCTACGAATGGGATGAGGAGTGTCGGGCCGCCTTCGAGGAAATCAAGAAGTATCTGCTCCAACCTCCGGTCTTGATGCCACCCGTCTCCGGAAAGCCGCTGGTCCTTTACGTGACTGCCCTGGAGAGATCCCTCAGTGCGCTGCTCGCCCAGAAGAATAACGAGGGCACTGAGAACAGTCTCTACTATCTCAGCCGCATGCTTCTCGATACGGAGGTCAGATACTCCCCTATCGAAAAGAGCTGCCTTGCGCTCGTCTTCGCTGTGCAGAAGCTGCGACACTACCTGCAACACCACGAGGTACAATTGATCTCTCGGGTAGATCCGCTGAAGTACATCCTGAACCGCCCCATGCTGACTGGCCGACTAGCACGGTGGGCGGTGATTCTCCAGCAGTTTGATACCAGGTTTATACCTCAGAAGGCCAATAAGGGAAAGGCGTTGGCAGACTTTTTAGCTTCTCATCCAACCTCCGCGGATCAATCCCTGGACCTGGATTTCCCCGACGAGACGATCCTCTCAGTCGATCTTGCTGTCCCGTGTTGGAAAATGCATTTTGACGGCGCCTCCCGGAGCCCCACCGGTAGAAGGCTCAACGACCCCAAGCTCAACAGAGTGGGTCTGGGTATTGTTTTTATTACCCCGGCCCAAGCCGTCCTGCCGTACTCGTTCCTGTTGTCAGAAGGTTGTACAAACAACGAGGCAGAGTACCAGGCTCTCATCACCGGCCTCGAGTTTTCCCTTGAGATCCATGTTCCCCATCTGCATGTGAAGGGAGATTCCGAGCTGGTAATCAGACAGGTTAATGGCGACTACGTCGTCAGGAAGCCAGAGCTTGCACCATTGCTGGAGTACACCCTCCTCCTAATGGCCCAGTTCTCTCCTCGTCCAGAGGTTACCCATGTCCCACGATCGCAGAATGGACAAGCGGACGCCCTGGCTGGCTTAGCCGCGTCGCTCGCAGAACCCGAGCAAGATGATTTGGTCATACACGTGTCCCACCGGAGAGTCATTTCTCCCGTCACCCAAGAGGACCGTGATAGCCTGTGGGTAAGTCATCTCACCGTCGGACCCTCCATATCGGGAGTCCCGGGTTCGTCAGACGCAGTGGTTGAAACCACCGCCGACTGGAGAGCACCTTTTGTCGAGTATCTCCAAAATGGTCATCTCCCGGACGACCGGGCCGAACGCGAGCGAATCCGACGCCGCGCGCTGCAATTTACCCTCCAGAGTGGCCCCCGTCTTGAGCAGACCCTCTATAAATGGAGTTTCGATGGTGTCCTCCTCCGTTGCATCCAATGAGTAGAGATACCTCAAGTTATGCAAGAGGTTCATGCCGGTTCCTGTGGCGCCCATCAAGCTGGGCCGAAGCTGTCCCAGCAAATCTGGAGGTTAGGATACTTCTGGCCCTCCATGATCCACGATTGTATTGGATACGCCAAGAGATGCCACGCGTGCCAAGTACACGCCAACTTCTTGCATCGGCCGCCAGAACCCCTCCACCCCACCAAGTACTCTTGGCCATTTTAGGTATGGGGACTTGATGTAGTGGGACCGTATCCGCCGGCAACAGCCTGCCAGTGTAGGTTCATCCTGACTGCTACAGATTGCTTCTCCAAGTGGGCAGAAGCAGTTCCGCTCAAAGAGGTCAAGGCCCATTCCATCATTGACTTTGTGAGCTCCATCATTATCCACCGGTTTGGAGTCCCTCACGCTGTCCTCACCGATAACGGCACCAACTTCCGAGAAGCTGAATTGAAGAAATTGTACGCTAAGTACGACATCCGGTCGAACCATACCTCCCTCTACCATGCGCAGGCAAATGGACAGATCGAGGCGTTCAACAAGACCCTCTCTAACATTCTGCAGAAGATGGTTGGTCAGAACAAGAAGAGTTGGACGGACAAGCTCCCCAACGCCCTCTGGGCATACCGGACGACGAATCGCAACTCTACCCAGGTGACCCCATATTCCCTGGTGTATAGAGCTGAGGTCGTCCTACCCATTGAGATCCAGCTGCCGTCGCTGCGCACTGCAGTTTATGATCGCCAGACATCAGATGAGGTAGCCGAGATCCGTCTAGCTGAATTGGAAGCACTAGACGAGAACCGGCCCCGTGCCCTGCACAATCTGGAAAGGCATCAGGACAAGATAGCGAGAGCCTTTGACAAGAAGGTTCATCTCCGCTCTTTTCTGCAGGGTGACCTGGTATTGGCCCTTCGAGCGCCAATGATTCCCGGTAGGAAACCGTCCAAGTTAGAATCCAAATGGGAGGGGCCTTATATCATCCATAAGGTTTACCCCAATGGAGCATACTATTTGGTGACCATGGATGGAGAGCGTATAACCCCTCCTACCAATGCCAAATTCCTCAAGCGATACTTTGCCTAGGGCAAAAGTGGTCCTGCACGACCCTAAACTGCAAGAAGGTCCAGCACGACCCTAAACTGCGAGAAGGTACAGCACGACCCTAAACTGCGAGAAGGTCCAGCACGACCCTAAACTACGAAAGGTCCCGCACGACCCTAAAACTGCATCCCCGTCCTTACTGCATGATGTTAAAACTGCAAGCCAGTTAGGCCTTATTGACTGATACCTGACTTTAGGCCCCTTGGACTTCTCGGACCTCTCCGCCCAATCTCTTACCAGGGGCGTACGGTGTGAGTAGGACTACGTCCTCATTCACATCAGGATCATGTACCATGTCGTACGCCCCCCCTTTACGAGGCTCGGCCTCAGGCCCCTTGGCCTCCTCGGGCCCCCGGCCCCGTCCATACTGCAAGACGTTAAACTACAAGCCAGTCAGGTCTCCTTGACCGCGGTTTGGCCCCTAGGCCCCCCCTTTCTCGTTTCTCCCCGTCTTACCCTCTTACGGGATCATACGGTACGGTGTAGGACTACGTACTCACGTTGGGATCATGTACCATACTGTACACATCCCCGAATGAGATGCCCCTCGTCCCGCATGACGTTAAACTGCATGTCAAGAACTACTTATGGCTTGATTCCCATCTTCATGGGATACGTAGGAACGCTCGGACGCCTCATCAGGAGCCCAGCCCCAAGCTTTTCTCTTCTGCTATTCCCCCTGGGAATAGTCTCCTTGGAGGATCTTTGTGTAGCAGGGAGTAGGATTTCTTGGCCCGCTCATGCAACCCCACTTGCGCAAAGATTGTAAAGGTCGCACCATGCGCCCACTCCCATTCTTCCATCCCCCCACGTCCTCACCGCATGATGCTAAACTGCATGGCCTTCAAGAACTACGTATGGCTTGATTCTCATCCTTATGAGATACGTAGGAACGCCCGGACATTTCGTCTGTTGGCCCAGCCCAAAAGCCAAAATCTTCCCCTCGGTTCAAGACATGGCAGGGTGCACACTTTTTCCCCGACCCACGTCGAGCAAGCCTCGACCCGGCTGCACATTCCCCCTGGAGGTGTTTTCCCCTTTCGTGGATGGATGCAACTAAGCTTCACCCACTCCTTGACTGGGATTCTGTCACCTTTCACACCCGGAGGGACCCCCGGTAACAGCCTGGATACAATGCCCAAGGGCTCTCCTACCGATACGGGCCAACGCCCCCAAGGATTTTCAAGCAACAAATCGATAAAATCCCACGTTGCGAATATGGTCAGCGGTCGATGCTCATTTGTTGCCCCCATGCGGGTCACCATAGGGACACTGTGTTTCGAATATGGTCAACAGTGTCCTGGATTTTCGGGTCCATCCCAAGATGTCCCAGGTATCAAGAACGGTGATTCATTCTTCCCCATCCTGAGGCGACGAACTTCCCCCAGGTGGTGCTAGCGATCGGGCCCACGACCCCGATTCCTCATAGGAGTGTCCGGTGTGGTGTAGGACTACGTCCTCATTCAAATCAGGATCATGTACCGTGCCGTACGACTCCCCTTACGGGGTCTAGCCTCAGGCCCCTTGGCCTTTTCGGGTCCCTGACCCTCGTCCTCATGTAAGACGTTAAACTACAAACCAGTCAGGCCTTCCTGACTGATGCCTGATCTTAGGCCCCCTAGGCCTTCTCCCCAATTTCTCACCTGGAATGTACGGTGTGGTGTAGGACTACGTCCTCATTCACATCAGGATTATGTACCGTGCCGTACGACTCCCCTTACGGGGTCCAGCCTCAGGCCCCTTGGCCTTTTCGCGTCCCCGACCCTCGTCCTCATGTAAGACGTTAAACTACAAACCAGTCAGGCCTTCCTCACTGATGCCTGATCTTAGGCCCCCTGGGCCTTCTCCCCAATTTCTCACCTGGTATGTACGGTGTGGTGTAGGACTACGTCCTCATTCACGTCGGGATCATGTACCATGCCGTACGACTCCCCTTACGAGGCCTAGCCTCAGGCCCCTTGGCCTTCTTGGGTCCCCGACCCTCATCCTCATGTAAGACGTTAAACTACAAACCATTCAGGCCTTCCTGACTCATGCCTGACCTTAGGCCCCTTGGCCTTTCTGGGCCACGGCCCAGGTCCCCTCTTACCCAGGGTGTATGGTGTGGTGTAGGACTACGTCCTCATTCACGTCGGCTTCTTCGCCATACCGCACACCTACCTTGTTTCAGAGTATATTACTCCCCTCCTCGTCCTGCATGACGTTAAACTGCACTTCAAGAACTACATGTGGCTTGATTCCCATCCTAATGGGATACGTAGGACCACCTGGATGTCCAAGATTCGGGTCCAGCCCCATCTCTCGGGAATCCTCATCCCATCTTGGCCCCTTGGCCCATCCTTCCTCCATGAGGGGATCATATGGTGCGGTGTTGGATTATGTCCTCATTCACGACGGTCTCGTGATGACCACGCCATGCTCCCACCCCCTACTGAGTTGTTTCGTTGATCCCTCTTTTTCAGCGGTTTACCAATGTGCTTAACAGTACTCTGGTTTATTACCTGGAATGCCAAGCTCTACTCGGACACGTCTGCACACGCTTTCCAGGATTTGCATATCCTCGCATCAGGGCTTTCATCATCTTTCACACCCGGAGGGACCCCCAAGTACGGCCTGGATACTATTCCCAAGGGCTCTCCTACCGATACGGGCCAACGCCCCCTAGGGTTTCGGACAACAAATCGATAAAATCTCGCATTGCGATTATGGTCAGCGGTCGATGCTCGTTTGTTGTTCCCACCTCAGGCTAACGCGATATGGACGCTGTGATTCCATCATGGTTAACCATTTCCCTCTATCGCCACGTCAACCCATTAAGCCCAAATGCCGGGTACACAATTCACACCCTTCATCACTTCATCATGTCCAAGTAGAGTCTCGGGACTCTTGGTACTTTTCCCCCATGCACATCTGCGCGTTGGAGGAACAAGCTACGTCAAAAGTGTCTTTCGGAACTCTCTGCTGACTCCCCTTTGATGGACGCCCCAAGTATTGCAATGGGGATACCCCCCTTGTTTCCCACACCGAGAATATCTCACGTGGGCTTAGGGATTGGGTTAACATCTGTGCTTACTCGGGAGTTGTCACCATCCACGGTCCGAGCTCTAAGACCATAAACTAAGACTCTCATCTGGAACTACGTTCAAGACCCCTTATCTCCGAACCCAGCTTGAGTTCAGCAAATTTACCTCTCTAATCCTACCTTTGGGACCCTAATCACAGGGTTGCGTGGCGCAGTGTAGGACTACATCCTCATTCACGTCGGGTTTGCAACAACTGCACCACGCATGCCCCCATTCTGAGGTTCAGTCCTCCTGTTCCCTGTCCTGCATGACGTTAAAAGGCACCCATCAGAACTACGTGTGGCTTGATTCCCATCCTAATGGGATACGTTGGACCACCTGGATGTTTAAGATTCGGGTCCAGCCCCACCTCCTGGTGATCTCCCGATCTCCCAGTCACCTAGGCCACTTGGTTTATCCCTCTCCAGAAGGGGGATGTGTAGGTATGATACAAGGTTTTGGGCACCAGGCCTCCTTCCCCCGGGGACCTGCCATCTCTCGGTCACCCTCAAAGTTGAGTCCCTTGACTCCTTGTAGTGGTTCACCCATGTATTAAGAGCACTCTAGTCTAGGACCAAGAGTGTCAGATTCAACTTGATCAAGTTCCTTCCACTTGTCAAGCTTTGTGTTCCCCTCTATTCGGACTTCCATCATCATTCACACCCGGAGGGGCCCCCAAGAATGGCCTGGATACTACGCCCAAGGGCTCTCCTACTGATACGGGCCAACGCCCCCCAGGGTTTCAGACAACAAATCGATAAAATCCTGCATTGCGAATATGGTCAGTGGTCGATGCTCGTTTTGTTAGTCCTCATTTCAGGCTAACGCGACAGGATGCTGTGTTGCGAACATGGTCAGCAGTAATCCTCTGTCGTCACGCCAGCCCCTTCAGTCCTTGAATGTTGGTTGCATGATTCACATCATTTTCCACCCCATCATGTCCAGGTGGAATCTCGACACTTTTTGGCGCTATCCCTCAGTGCACCTTTGCATGCTAGGGGGACAAAGCTGCAATCTGGCATCCTTTGGGACTCCCATGGTCCGAGCACTAAGACCATAAACTAAGACCCATTCGGGACTACGTTCAAATTCCCATCCTCATGGGATACGTAGGACCGCCCAGACGCCCTGTCTCTGGGTACAACCCATTCAGGAATCCGGTCTCTCTCCCTGTTTCACCCCTGTGTAGGCCCCTCGGCCTATGGTTTCCCTCTCCGGATGGCGTACAATCTGATGTGGGTTCCTGTCTCCATCAATTGTGTTTTATAACACTGCACACATTTCCCGCCTAGCATCGTCTCTGCTACGTCCGCGCTGCATGACGATAAAATGCATGCTTGGTCCTATCATATGACCCTAAACTATGACATTATCGTCCTGGCCGCACGACGAAAAACGGCACCGCATTGTGGTGACCTCGCTGTAGAGGACATCACGTTGGGTATTGGTCATGTGCCATGCCATTTGTCAACGCCCATCATGGCTTGATCCTTGTGGCGACATCACGACCTACTGTTCTAGGTCTGTCGCTTCACAAAAAAAAACCATTCACCTTAAAGAACAAACAAGATACATCAAATTCCGCTTCTTTAGTGCAAGGGCCACGTCCGCACTCCCCTTTTCCCCTGGCACTGGTATCCTACCGTGCCACCTTCCAGAACTACGCATGGCTTGATTCTCATCCCTATGAGATACGTAGGAGCGCCCGGGTACTTCCCCGCGGGCCCAGCCTAACCCTTGTGTTCGGTCCCTCGACTTGAGCATTTCCCCAGAGAACGCATGGTAAGTAGGAATATGTCCTCATTCACGTCAGGTTCTGATGTCATGCGTCCCCTGATCCCTTTACCCATCTATGGTCCTAATTCTATGACCCTAAACTAAGATCTCCCCAAGGGAAAGGAATCTTCTCCCCCTCTCTAATATGTTTCGTTGACGTATTCAGATGTGTTTTGACAAAAAGCCCGAAGCATGGGATTTTCACAGGAACATTCCCCTCATCTCATGACCAAGCTTCGTGAGCTCGCTATTTGGATCCTCATCCTCTTCCACATTCAAAAGGACCCTCGGACGACGTGGATACTAAGCTTAAGGGCTCTCCATGAATGCTGGACCTAAGGGCGCTTCAATCGTTTCGGGCCAACGTCCCTACGGATATCTGACAACATTTGTGACATGGTCCCGTGTTTCGAACATGGTCAACGGTCGACCCTCATTTGTTTGTCCCCATTTCAGGCTAACACGACAGGATGCTGTGTTGCAAACATGGTCAGTAGTAATCCTCCATCGTCACGCCACCATCATTGTTCTCTGAATCCCGAGCACCATGATTCACACATTTCCACTTCCTCATGTTCAAGTGCAATTCCGTCATACTCGGCTCTTTCTCTTCGCGCATCTAGGTGCGCTAAATGATCGTGTTAGTGTCATTGGGCCGGTAGTCACCGAGTGTCCCTTTGTCCTAACCTGCCCCCTTTGTGTCGGGAAATTCCCACCACTGCTGCTTGTTTCCCACACCGAGTACGACTCACGTGGGCTTAGTAGTTTTGGCAGGATGTGTACCAACACGGTTAGGCCCCTCCCCGTCCCACATGAAGATAAACTGCGCTTCAAGAACTACGTGTGGCTTGATTCCCATCATCACGTGGGATACGTAGAGACACCCAGGCATTTCGCCCAGGGTTCAGCCCCTGGAATCACGAAACCTTGTTCCTCCCCATTTCCAGCCCTCACCAGAGAGGCCCTATCTGGATGAAAGAATGATTCATGATCAGGACGATGCGCCCATCTGGCGTACTCCCACCACGGTGGTGCAACTACTGAAGTGTTGGATTCTGTTTGAACAAACCACCACTCCATGTTCCACGCTTTGCGTACCCCTAATTCGGAACCTCGTCCTCTTTCATGTCTGAAGGAACCCCCTAACGGTCTGGTCTCATGCCGCATCGGCTCACCTACCGTCCTGGGCCAACGTTCCGGAAGAATGGTCATGTTTGGAGGGACCCCCAATAACGGCCTGGATGCTACGCCCAAGGGCTCTCCTACCGTTACGGGTCAATGTCCCGAAGGATTGATCGACAAAAAATTGATAAAATCACGCGTTGCGAATATGGTCAGCGGTCGATGCTCATTTGTTGTCCCCATTTCAGGCTAACGCAGAAAGGATACCATTTGTCCGCCACGGTTAATGTTTTTCCTTTATTGTCACGCCATCCCCACAGTGTTCCGAATTTGGGTATCGTGATTCACACTTCCCATTTTCATCTGTTTGAACCGATTTCAGCGCCCCTAGCATTGCCCCGTTCATGCATAAGAGCACGTTGAAGAAACGGTAATTCGGCTATCCTGGATGTTCCTCCTCTGATCAAGCCTTCCCCATCTTTCGGGAATCTGGACTGGCTTAAGGAATTGTCGTCAAATGTCCCGCAAACATTGTAGGGATGTAACAAGGCAATTCAACAGTGGAAGTCGTGCGTGCCACGACACTCAAAACAAAGGAGAAAGAAAGAGTTGAAGCACAAAAGTGTTAATAAAAATTTCTTTCGGGCTTGTTACAATACTCAGGGGTTGATTTCCCCCATGGACGGGTTGACCCCGTCAAAGGAGTGTTGCAGCTCCGCCACCCGTTGACTTGCGGCGTCCAAAGCCTGTTGCCGCTGATTCAACTCCCGCTCCTCTTCATCAGCGGCGGGGCGTAATTCGTCAACTCTGGCCCTGGCCCTTTCTACCTCGGCCCGGACGGAAACCATCCTTCCAGAGGTCTTCCCCATATGCTCCTCAGCCTCTGCCAGCTGGGCCTTCAATCGTGAGACCAGCTCAGACTGCACATCAAGAGTGGCTGAAAGCTCGTTGGCCCGGATCTGCATCTGTTGGACCTCACCTTCAGCCTCCCGGAGCTTCCTGATGCTGGTTGCCTTCCTCCGCTGCCATCCCACGCTCAGCCCACGATCATGCTCCCGGATCGTTTCATCCATGAGGTCTCGGATGAGTGCGTGAGGGCGTTGGGCATCCACTCCCCCGGCACACAGTTCGCGCAACCGCGAGCAGAGCCTATCCATTTCGGCCAGCCATTGCGCTTGGGGAGTGTCCCTGATAAAGCGCGTGATCAGCTTCCACGACCGGCGACGGACTATGCTGATGTCTTCCTCATCAGAGGCCGTTTTGTCCCAATCCGCGCGGTTGGCAGGCTCGTACGCAGGATATGCCTGCAAGAATTCCTCAGCAGGATCTGCGTCCGGTGTTGAGTCTGGTATGACACCTGACGCCGATGCAGGCACGACAGGACTGGGACCGACCGGTTGATCCTCTTCGTCAGAGTCCACCTCGATGACTTGAGGTACGGCCCTGCTGGTGGACCCGCCAGTGATGATGTGCGTCGCAGCTTGAGGAGATGGAGGGACTATTGCCACCATCACCGGCATGCCCCTAGGAGGGACGCCACCAGACACCCCGACCAGCCTCGCCGCAGTGGCCCACGCCAGTCGAAGAACTGTGTGAAAGAGAGACATAAACGTTAGTTGGAATGGCCTACATGTGACAACGAGGAGACCGGTGGGAGAGACTTACGAAGATCGACCTCCGAGCGCTGCTCCTGAGCCGGTACTGACGGGACCCCGAGACGAGGCCCCCCATATACTATTGGAAGGTCTGGTGATTCCAGAGGAGCCGCCTCAGACGCCCTGGTCCCACCAGACGCAGCCATATGCGCGGGTTCTGAAGGTCCCGCAACATCACCCGCCAAGGAGTGAGAACGAGGCCTATGAACAAGTTCCATGCATGGCTCAAACATTGGTGAGAAGTCCATAGGGATTCAAGAACAGATCGTAAGAAGAGAAGTTCGGAATGCTACCTCGAGAGCCTCCGTGAAATCGTCAGATTCTGAGCCTCGGTCTCCAACCTCGCCCTCCTCCAGCGGGCTCCCTCCTCGAGCCTCATCCTCCCGAGAGGAGCCCTCTGATTCCTCCGGCAAGGGGAAGCGCTCCCTCAGATCGGCAGCCGATAACTGTGGGGGGACCGTCTGATTCAACAGTACCCTCACCCGGTCTGTCATTGGGCAAGGGACACCACTAGAGTGGACGTAATCCTCCAGCTCGTCCAGGTATTGCTCCGCCTCCGCCGGAGACACCATGAATCCAGCCCGAACTGGGCCTATGCCCGGGAATTCCATCCCGAGGCGATTCAGGTGGGCCCACATCTCAGGTGGGCTGAGGAATTTCCGGTTGACATCCCAAATGTCCCAAGCTTCTGGAAAGACGGCATCTTCTGCCATGTAGATGTGACGCAGCCGCTTCCCCGGAGCCTGAGTGGATATCCGACGAAATCCCCTTGGTGGCCGCCCCTCCGAATGACCCTGCTCTCCCAGAATCACCGGATCCACCGCTGCTGCCGAACCCTCGGCCGGTGCGGCTCTCGCCGCCATGGCAGCCCCGCTGTCGCGAGCGGCCCTAGCTGCCCTCCGACCCCGACCTCGAGATAAAGGAGGCCCACCGTCACCAACCCGGATCGTTGGCTGCTTCAGCATCTCCCCGGGATAAGCGGCCTCCCAGCTGATGGCGTACTCCTTCACTAAGCCGAAGGCGGTGGTGGACGGAGGCAATGCGATCTTCATCTTTCCATCCTCACGTGTGAACATGAGCCACAACTGCCTCATCACGCACGGGTCCTCCTCGTGACGCACCTCCCAGTATATCTGCGGGGTCAGCCGCTGGAGGCACCGGAACTGCCTCGCAAAACGATGCGGGGTGTACGGTTCACAGATTGGATCATGATCTATCCAAGCCACCAAAACTCCACCTCGGAAGGCCAGGAGTTGAGCCCGATGTTCTTCCGTTCCCCGTCCATCATCAGTAAGCCTCCCTGTCGGCAGTGGGAAGGGATGAAAGTTGAACTCGTCCGCCCTCCACACCCTATTCAGCACCATCGGAACGGCTAGTTTGAATGGGAAGCTCCCAAATGCGTTCAGAATGGAGGGGCGAAAGTCTGATCCCGGCGGCGAGATGGGGTTTGGATACTCGTAAATCCCCCTGATATGCGCTGCGATCCACCCATACAGGAGGTGGAAGGGCCCGCATATTCTTGGCGGCTTCTTTCCATCGCTAATATGCCGCAGCATTCTGTACAGTTTGGTGAGCATCGGGATCCCCAGGTTGACCCGCTGCCCCATGGCCAACATCGACGCCATGATGAACGAGCTGGGCCGTACCCCCATGCTTGTATCTCTCACTGGTAGGATCCACCCACAAATGAGAGCCGCGATGAACGCCGCCAGCCTGACTATTGGCTGTTGTTCGGTGCTGATGCTGAAACCCCAAGTCTTCCATTGGCTGTCCTCCAAAACCCGCCAATACGAGTGCCCCTTGCCCCGTTGGGCTGCCCTTGGACAAGTTCGAGGCCTTGGAGGGAACTCTCGATTCTCTGGAAAGTTCAGGAAGCATTTGAACCACCTCTTGAAGTGGACGTCCCTCACTGCCTCCTTGTCCTCTCCAGGGACGAGCGCCATCAGCGCTGACGCCAATCGCGGCATTTGCTCTGGATCCCCCCACGCGCTGGCAACGGGGAGGAACTCGTCATACATGGCCCCCAAGATCGGGACCCCGTAAATCTGGTGGACATCCCACAGGCTGATGCCCACCTCCCCGTGATGCAGGTGAAAAGTGTTGGTCCTAGACGACCATCTACTCAGCAGTTCCGGCATCAGATGCCTTGGCTGGTAAATGTGGAACTGGGAGGCCCATGCCGCCTCATACAATCCCACTCTCCTCAGCTCGGCCCCAAACTCCTCGCATGAGGCGCCTACCTAGTAGGCCCAGGCCCAATCATCGGTAAAGTTTCCGCCCTGGTGCCAGTCCCACTCATCGGACCATCCCTTCTTCGGATCCTGCAGAGCCGCCTTCAGCATGGTGCGGTAGAGAGGAGGGGACGTCTCCAGTTGCAGTGGCTTCCCATCGATATCATTCACATGATTGTAGAGGCAGTCAGCGGTGATGGGTGTGAAATCCTCCCGTGCATGACCATCGGCCGCCCTGAACCATTGGTGCTGGCACGGTGTGCTCCCGAACCAGCAAGCTGGTTCATCCCTTCTCGCCTCAGGGATGAAGACGTCGTCCCTCAGCCCGAAGCCGTACAACGGCAGTTTCTTGCACTGTGGATAATTCTTCTGACCCTCCAAGAGCAGATCCGTCAAGTAAGTGTGTTCCGAGTGGCTTCGGATCATCTCCCCTAAGCCCGGACGGCTGGCCATCTCATCCCGACGAGCAGCATCTGCAAGCACTCCCAGCACAGCCTCTTGATGGGCCATTTTGATGCCGACCCTCAGAAAAGTTTTTTCCCCTTGGCTCGCGAAGCTCGGCCGCGAAGTTGAATCGTGAAGTCCGGCCGCGAAGTGGAAATGTGAAGATCGGCCGCGAGACCAAGTCGCGAAGTCTGGCCAAGGCAGACAAGAAGTTCACCTAGCGCAGACGCGGAGTCGGAGACTCGCGGTTCGCCGCGAAGCTCGATTCGCGGAGTGCTGTCACGGAGTACGCGGAGCTTCGCGAAATCGAGAGCGCACAAAAAGACAAGGCACGTGAAGACAAAAGAGGGCGGACCCCCTATTTATAGGCGGCAACCCCAGAGCATCGCGGCGCGCCTCAACCGCGCGAAGCATCGCTGCGCGTCCGAATCCGCGGCCCCGACGAGCATCGCGGGGCCCCATCGCGATGCCGCATCGCGAACCACCAACAATTTTGGCGATTTTCCCTCAGACTTCGACCCTTCACCCTCCGCGGCTCCAAGTCTGAGGGGGGCATTTGTTGGCGCCAACAATGTGGCCCAAAAGGAAGGAACAAAAAAGATAGCCGGCGCGCTGCCTCGCGAAGCTCAGCCGCGAAGCACCGCCGCGAAGCGTAGCCGCGAACCGCCCCTACCATGGCGGCGCCGCGAAGCACAGCCGCGAAGCGCCCCTACCATGGCGGCGCCGCGAAGCACCGGAGGCGGTAATTCTCCGCGAACCCGTTTGACGTTCGCGAGCCGCCGCGAAGCACCCCAGGCGATAATCCTCCGCGAACCCGTTTGACGTTCGCAAGCGCGCCACGAAGCACCGGAGGCGGCGCGCAAGCCCTGCTTCGCGGCGCCCCTTCCCTATAAATACTGGACTCCCCCTGAGTCCCGAAAACGGACAATCCGACCTTTCGACTTCTCCTCTCCCGAATCGCGAAGCACGCTTTGCCCCCGGGAATCATGAGCTCCGCGAGGTATTTCTACTTCGCGAGACGACTCTGCTTTGTCTCGTTTTGATCCCCTCTTCCGAGAGGGATGCCCTTCGCAAAGCTTAAGGGCATTCGCGAAGGAATGGGATTCCCAAGGGAACCCGGGCAGCCGCGGAGCACTTCTGCTTCGCGAAACACCCAACCCATACGAGTGATCCCTATGCTAAGGCAGGACCGCTCCACTTTGCGAAGCCCACTGCTTCGCAGGACCCTGCTTCGCGAGGCACCCATTCTTCGCGAGGTAGTGCTCCGCGAACACTGTTCCACTTCGCGAAGCACCTCCCACTCACACCAATGCCCCATGCCAAGGGCAAGGCACCCCACTTCGCAAAGCACACTCCTCTGCTTAGCGATTCCTCTTCCCGTGCGGCCCTCCAGGTTTGCACGATGTGATTTCAAAGTCCCATGGACAATATCACCCGTAGTGTTGCTTCGCCTAATGCTTCTTCGCATAGGAACGCTAATAGATATTTCTTCTTCGCATAGCCACGCTAACGTGGACCCCTCAATGGTTCATCCCTCGACCCCCCTTTACCTTGGCCTTACCGGCACCTTCCGTTCCCCAAGGACCAGAGGGTACCGGTTATGTAAGTCCTAGGGGTGTGGAGTGAACCCACCTCGTACGAGCTGCAGGACGTTAAACTGCCAAGCACCACGTCCTCAACACATGACGTTAAACTGTGACCCAACCTCGTCACCCTCACGAAGGGTCCCCCCAGCTCGAACATTCTTTACACCACTTGTCTCCACGGGAATGGAACTCTTCCGCACATGGAATGATATCCTCCTTGTCGGAGTGGTGTATGTTCGCAGGGGAAGGGTCGCCTCAGAGCGTAAGCCCCTAACCTTTGGTAAGGATGATTGCACCCATGCATCTCTGTACTTCCCCACTACCAAGGTCGGTGGAGGACGTGATAGGGAACGAGGCACCTCCCTAAGGGCCTCCATCCTGGAGTAAGTCCCAACACCATGGGCCGCCCAACGCGTAAGCCCCTCTTCGCTTCTCACGGACGCACCCTTCGCGACGTGATCGTCAGGTCCTTGCAACCTCTTGTTTCTCACACCGAGCATGACTCACGTGGGCTTAGAGTGAGCACCGACCCTGACCACCCACCATCCGAACTACGGGGACTTTGATCTGTGTCAAGGCATGGTACGTAGGAAGCCTCCATGAGGTTCAAGCCCACCCGTCGCTCATTCACGTCGGGTCCCATTCCGGTCTAGTGGTAAGCTGTTGCGACCCACCATCCGAACTACGGGGACTTTGATCCGTGTCAAGGCATGGTACGTAGGATGCCTCCATGAGGTTCAAGCCCACCCGTTGTTTATTCACGTCAGGGTTCACTATCGTCCCGCATGACGTTAAACTGTATCCTTTGAACTACGAGGTCTTTGATCCATGTCAAGGAATGGTACGTAGGAAGCCTTTATGAGGTTCAAGCCCACCACCCATTGGACCAAGGTCCACTTTCACGTCGGTTCACCGACAAAACCCCTTTTGAACTACGAGGTCTTTGATCCATGTCATGGCATGGTACGTAGGAAGCCTCCACGAGGTTCAAGCCCACCAATAGTGGACCAGGGTCTACTTTCACGTCGGTTCACCGACACACCCACCCGTCGTTTCTTCACGTCGGGTCCCATCTACGTCCAGCATGACGTTAAACTACACTCTGGTCCAGTGGTAAGCCATTGCGACCCAACCCCTTTTGAACTACGAGGTCTTCGATCCATGTCAAGGCATGGTACGTAGGAAGCCTCCATGAGGTTCAAGCCCACCAATAGTGGACCAAGGTCTACTTTCACGTCGGTTCACCGACAAAGCCCCATTTGAACTACGAGGTATTTGATCCATGTCAAAGCATGGTACGTAGGAATCCTCCCAGAGGTTCAAGCCCAACTCCCATCGGACCAAGGTCCATCCTCACGTCGGTACGCTGACGATGCCCATCGGACCAAGGTCCACCTTCACGTCGGTACGCTGACGACATTCATCGGGCCAAGGTCCAGCTTCACGTCGGTTTACCGGCACCATCCCGAACTACGCGGACTTTGATTCCCTTCCACGGGGATACATAGGAAAACTCGTCAAGGCTCAAGCCCAACTTCACTGTCGCCCCCCTGCGATGGTTCCACTTCACTCTCCTTCTACTCCATTCATTGTCGCCCACGGGCTAGCCCCGGTGTCGATATCCCTTCAAGGAGGATCCCTCAATCTGATTTATCCCAGCTAATGCTCTGGTTGGGTTGATCCGTCTCCGCTGGACGTTAAACTCGCGGCATACCCTGTGTTGAGCACGGGAAGCTGAGGAAAACCTCAGACATGTGTCTACGACATGTAATTCCCTGGGCCCGATGTGGGATGCCTCGGGCTTCCACGCCCTCGAGAAGCCTTGTGATCAAGGATAACAGACAGACATGCCAGGTACCATAGCATCCAGACACGCTACTGATGCCTCAACGTGACAACTCCCCTGACCGAAGGTTGCTGCCCTGATTGGACCCTTTGGAATGTCCCGACAGAAGCAGTGTAATTAACCGGTGTCCATGGAAACATGGAACTGGGAAGAGTTTCACGAACTACTTATTAAATCTATAAGGGAGACCCGGACTAGGTGACGAGTTCCGAGGAGGAATCCACAGGAGGAAGAACCGACATCCCATCATCCCGTTTCGATCAAGGAGCAGACGTCCCTGAATAAGGAGCGAATGTCGCCCGCCCTTGGAAAGCGGGAATGCGGGGCAACAAAGCCGCACGTCCTCCGCGGACGGATGTGCGCGCCCCAGCGAAAGCGTCAGAAACATAAATCCACTCAAATTATTTTTAGTGGGATGATTGTTTCTAAGGAACGAGTTCTCCTTCACCTAGTGGAATTTGATGTGATTTTAAACCTAAACCAAATTACTATACATGAAACTCTTATCAATTTATATGATAATGAAGTATCATTTCATATCCCTAATCATGATGTTATTAAATGTCTATGAAATTATTATTACCAAATATATCTGGAATAAATCGACTTTATTTCGGTCTTAATACCCAATAATGTGGGATACTTGGCTCAAAAAATTGGGGAATATCTTAACATTGAAAATATATTAGTTTTATGGGAGTATACTGATATATTTTCTAATGAAATACTTGTACTTACACTAAAATTTGACATTGAGTGGTTATATTAACTAATACATTGTTCTATAACTATATAAAATACCCCTCACAAAATAAACATCATTTAAGTAGAATAGTTGAAGAAAAAAAATGTAGAATAATCTAGAAAAAGTTTTTTTATTCCCAAGTGATTTACCATGGGGTGAAATAGTTCTCATTATTAAGAAAAAGTTTGGATTAATACATCATTATATATATTATCACGATTTTATCTAGATTATGTTAAAGAACATGTATCCCTTACCCTATATTATTGACTAGTTTTATCAAATTATAGGATCTTGAAGTTTCAGAAAGGTTGAATTTTGATCTGGATACCATCAATTAATTATAAAAATAGAATCTATATCCAATAAAACTTTATGCACATAGTGTGAAAATTATGAATTTATCTTAATTCCTTATGAAATAAAAAATTCTTCTATAATATATTTGGATTTGATGAATTGAATCTTGATAGAATATCTTGATAAATTATTTTTTTTCTTACTTGATGATAATATCTTATATTCAAAGAGAAATAATGAACATGAAAATAATTTCAAGATTATGATAATGACCCTACAAAAAATAAATTATATTATATTTTTAGAAAGATCGATTTTTTAAGAAAAAACATATCCTACTTAGGTAATCTGATCACAGGTGAGGGTATATTTATGGATTCATTGAAGGATGAAGTGATTGACTAATGAACGACACTAGAAAATGTGATTAAAATTCGTTGTTTTATTAGGTTATCTATATGCTATAATCATTTTTAAAAAGTTTCTCATGATTTTATAACCCTATAGCCCAATTAACCTTGAATGTATTGAATTTCCTCTCAATGGAATAATGTGAGTAATACTTCAAGGAGGTTTAATTTAGATTAGTCACTGCATATATGCTTACATTTTTTTAGTGTATATACTTTAGTAATATAAGTTTATTCCTTATTAAATTGGTTAAGATGTGTTATTATGCATAATGAAAAGGTAATGTATTATTCTTTACATGAATTAAATAATAATGAAAAAATGACCCAATACATGATATAGAGTTAGGAACAGTCGTTTTTCATGGAAAATTTTATGAAATTATCTATATGGGGAAAAGTGGGATATATATACTAACCTTAATAACATAAAGTATATATTCAAACTAAGAGAGTTGAACATGAACTGAAGAAGAAAATTTTAGTTGATAAGGATTATGATTGGTCGATACATTATCACATTTGGAAGGAAATCATGGTGGTCAATGATCTATATAAAAAAGAATTATTCTACCTTGTCCATGATGCAGATTGGAAATGATCCAATACTCATGTATTTGAAAATAATGGACATATATATATCATCATTGAAGGGGATAAATCATAGATTTACAAAATTATAACTCAACCATCCATTCATGAGATGATCATGTAGCACAAAAAGAGGATATGAAGCAACAAAAGTGTGTGGGGAATATTCATAAGTCCAACTATGATAAAGATTGGATTATAAGATACAATAAATTAATATGAATTCCATAAATACTATAATAAAATAATGAGGTATTGGATGACACACATATCTCATCATTATCTATACATCCTCAAGGAAAATGATGTATTGGGATCTCATGGAGGATTTTTGATGGGATAACATGAAAATACATATTGTATTGTATGTAACTCTATTATTGGTCTGTCAAAAAGTTAAGGATGAATGATATAAGTCTATAGTAATGATTCAAAAATTTCCTAGAATAATATGAAAATGGGATAGCATTAAATTGTATTTCATCATACCACTACCAAAAACATTTAAGGGTTCTAAATCTATTTTGGTAGTAATTGATCACTAAAGGAAGTCAACACATTTAATTGTTATCATAGAATATTTATATCTTAACTAGATTTCTATGATATACAAATGGTACGTGGCCAAGATATATGGTTGACCACATTCCAATGTATCATATTTGGATCTATGGTTTACGTTGTCATTCGAAAAAGTCTTCAATAGGTTTTATATACTATGATATTATTCAGCACGACTTATCATCCTCATAATAATGGTCAATAAAAAAGGATTATTCTAACTCTATAGGATATGAGGAGTATTTGTTCAATGTATTTCAAGGGAGTTTTGGATCAACACCTTCCCTAGGTAGACTTATCAAGTAAAAGAAGTATATATTATTGCATTCAAATGGAGTTTTATGAGGATAAACCTTGAAAAAGATGTATAACTCTAATATATTGGGATGATGTAGGAGATAATATGTTTTTTGGGAATATACCTCACATAGGTAATAATATAAATGAATCATACAATTTTGCTTCATTTAAAATTTATGAAGAGTCAATTAAATAGATATGCTGTTAACTGTTTGTGAGATTTTGAGTTTTTATTAGGAGATAAGGTATGCCTTTGAATATCACCAGGGAATAGGGTTATGATATTTGTAAATAAGGTGAATTTAATTCCTAGATACATTAGTCTTTTTTAAATCCTCAATCATGTTGGGATGATAAGTTATTGACTTTAACATCCTTTTAATATCTCCCAAGTACATGATGTATTACAATTATCACTTTCTAGGAAGTACAGACCTAATTTTTCAAATATACTGAAATCAAAGGTTATACAGAAAGAACATAATCTCTCATATAAATAAAATCCCATGGAGATCCAAGATCAAAGGAATAAGGTTTGGAAGAATGGGAAATTCCACCTGGCGAATGTTTTATAGTGAATCAATGAGTTTTACGAAGCTACATGGGAACAAAAAAATTTAATTAGTCAATAATACCCATATTTTTTTATCTAAATAAAAACTTGAGGGCGAAATTTCTTTAAGTGTGTTTCAATGTGACATCCATGAAATTATAATACCTTAATGTTATAAAGTTTATTAAATATGAAATAATTAACCAAAATAATCCATGTTAAATTGAAATATAACCATTGTGATAAGGTTATTGAATAAGTCAATATGAATAAAAGAAACCATTTAAAAAATAATTAATTAAAGTAGAATAAATGACATAGAGTCGTATAATTATTCCATATGAAGCTCCCTTTTCCATGATAGTAAGGGAAGTGTATTCTCTAGGGTTTCCATTAGACCAAACCCTAGTCGGACTTTAATATGCGTGACATGATCAAAATTAATTTTGGTAGAAACTAAAGATAAAATAAATCACCATGAGATCCATGTTAGATAAAGCTCCACAAGGACAACCACGACATATTATCTTACTTGTAGTCTTCATGTTATGTTGATGTTAAGATGATATAAACATTTAATTACAAATATAATAAATCTTATAAATATATCACATGTATTTTACACAATTATAATGTTGAATTTTATTGGAAATGAAAGCTTATTTTTAAGAAAAATATGTTAATAATATATACACTCATCCAAAATCTATTACTATTAATGTAATAAGAATAAATTTATTTTATTTGTTAAATATATATTGTTTATAATAAATATTTTTATGTCTTATACATGCTTGTATTAATTTTTCCAAAACTAGAAATTTATTTAATAAGGAAATTTTACTATTTTTAATCATTATATTTAAAATTTGGAATAATTTCATTTTAATTTCTAACATAAAAATAAGTTACCAAAGTAAATAGTAGTTACCATAGTAGAATAGTTATTTTTCAATTTTTTTTATAAATGCGGTGTAATTTTTTTAAATAAATTAAATTGTTCTATTTTTGAAGATGGATATAATATGTGGTTTAAATATATGAAAAAAATATTAAAACTCCATTAATTATTAATTTATAGGAGATAAGAATAAAAATACTTAATGTGATGTAATACATTTTTCTATAATTGTTTATATATATATATATATTATTTTAATTTAAAAGATGATTTTATCGTATTATAAAATTAAATTACTTTAAATGAATAAAAAATTAAGATTTGGTAAATTTAAATTAGTTAGTGGGTTCATGATATATTATTAGTAGAAAATCATTATCATAGTAAATATTTCATAAAGGTTAATAAGGGTAAAACAGGTATGTAAATTGAATGACCCCAAGTCCAGTAAGCTAGAGCCGATGTCTACTTTATTACATTGGAATTAGATATAAGGTGTAACATCCCAGGTAAATAAAGAATAAAACATTTTCATATTTATTAATATTTAAGAATTAAATATTTATTTTACTTTAAAGGGGTTGGTATATTCGATAGCATACCCGATACGCAACAAAGAGTTTCTTTGAAATCTTACGTTGCACACTAGTAATAAAACAATATTATTTTAAATGGTAGTTAACACGTAGCCGTTGTATTGGCAGGAATGAATAGAAATAACTAAAATATGATTATATAGTTTTTTAAAATGTTTTTACATTTATCCAATAAAATGTAAAGGCTTAAAATATGAAAAGAATTCAATTTTAGGCATATATACTCTAACATTCACTAAAGGTCGACATATCGCCTTTTGATGGTGAACCATCTATAAATATTGTTTTGGTCACTCTTATACATTCTAATTAAACCAAATAAAATTCTTCTTTAGAATCGGGACATCAAAATTTACTTTGTGTAAATTTTTGGTAATTTTCCGATAAAGTTCATTTTTAATGAATAGTGAAAAATGTTGTATTCTAATTCAAAACCTATTTTTAGTCTAATTTATTTATATGATTATACTATCTTTTGAATTGGTTTTAAAGTGAAATTAAAATATAATTTTACCATTTAATCCAATAGTGGTCGTTGGAATTAATTTCACCTTTAAATTGGTACAAAAACTAGTGTCAATCTTTTGATACTTATTGTTTCATAAAAACACGCTATTTGATCTGACAGTGGGAATTAGTTATTAAATTAATTAATGTAATTTATATTTTTTTAATTTTTTAAAATATACATCATTTTTTAATTCGGAATATCAAATATATCTTAGGGTAAATTTTTGGTATTTTTCTGAAAAACTTCAATTTTTGATGAATAGTGAAACCACTAAGTGGTACTTAAAAAACTGATTTTTCGTCTGAATGAAATTTTACCACCTCTGTGTTTTGAATTTAAAAATTCTGACATATATGGTTTTCATTAGGAAGTAAAATGTGTTTCAATGAGATTAAAATATTTTTTTGGTGAATAATAGCTTTTAAGTTTGTAATCGCGATTAGAGGTTATTAGTGTAATTTAAGGTAAATATAATGTTTTAATAATATTAAATGACCTAAACACATGTCCTACCCATATTGGATGTGTCATGGACGACCATGAAAATCCATGGGTCAACTTGGGGACCTCATGGAACCACATTGGTAGGAAAATTACATAAAAAACTTCTTATTTAAAGATAAAATTAAAAATGTCACAAACATGAGTTGTTTTACTAAAACAATTTTTAAATGGGGATATAAAAGTCATATTTTTAAATATAAATATTCATTATATAGATAAAACTATTTAATACATCATGAATTTTTTTTATAATTTTTAGACATTAAATAAATTAAATTATTTATGACACCATGATGATGCAGCGATTACCTCATTATTTAACGATTTAAATTAAATGAAAAGATAATATAAAATCTGAGACCTACACATGTCAAAAACCTATTGGATGTGTGTATTTAGAACTCTTATTACCTTACCCTAGAAATATATAATTTTGGGACCTTTTAAATCCGAAAATCATTTTATAATAAAGTAACCTTTTATAACATTCCAAGAGTGCCCCTCCTCTCCTCTTATAAAAGGCCCCCACCTCTACCACCATACCCACACATCTCAAGCCTTTGGCTCGGCCAAACCTTATCCATTTTGTCTCTCCACATTCCTCTCTTACTCCTTGAAGCCTCAAATTGGGCAGAAGTCTTCCCAAGGAATCCTTTGAGCTCAAATCAAAAAGAGTTACCCATTTTGAAGGTAGTGTTTTCTCTTGTGTTCTTATATATTATTTTGCTTCTACAACCCCCTAATCTCTTTTTATTCCTTTATTTTGTATCAACAAAAGTATCTTCAGTAGAAAAGTATGTTGTTATGTGAAGAATTCGAGCTACACTTACACACACCTACATCTAATGGTTAAAGAACATATTGTTTCTGTGGATGGCGAATTTCTGCCTCACGAAACGATGATTGTTCAATATTCTTATAACACCTTCAAAGGTGTCCATTAAGATTCCACTATATTTATATATGATATATAATATGTTTATGTTTTACATAATCATCTGTATTTTTAATTTATGGTATACCTTTATGGTTTCCATTATGGGTAAACGTGATATCTTCATTTTAGGAAGTGTGGACTACCACCCCCTCAAAGCGATTTGATTCATTAATACCATATGTGGTACGTATAAAGGATAGATTAAATGATATTATATATGATAAAATACTGGAATTATAATACTATTATGTATCCTTATGTTTTAATTCGATTAAATATGAAATATAAATGGAAGTAGCGTTCATGCATACGTTTGGCTTACCGTCTCCATGAATGGTGCATTTCATTTCTTACCTCTAAATGTTATGTAATATTATAAATTCATGTATATACTAGATATATATTATATATAAATCATGAATATAACTCTGGATATAATGTATACATGAACAAATTTTAATTATAAAGTACATATTTTTTACTCAAGTACCAATGATCGTTAAAACGACTGTTATTAACTTAAATAATTACATAGTGTTCATGACATGGTAATAAGTGATATAAAAGGAATAATGAACTTGAAAAAGGTTCTTAAGCAAGTAGAAATTAACTCAAGTTTATTATTCATGACATTAAAGAACGATCGAGTCAAGTCGGACCCGAGGTATGGGATTTCGTCTCAATATCCTTTAATTGAGGCATATTTTGTTTTTTACACAACCTTATTTTATATGGTGTATAAACCCCTTTGACGTTTATTTTTATCTGAAAGGAATCATTTTTATAGAAAGCGTTTTACTAAAAGTCAAAAGGAAATGTTTTTGTCGTACGTATGCGGCAACAACGACTTCTCCGCCGCCGTGACCATTATTTGAGTTTCAGATTCCTCTACAAGCCATACCTTTTTTTAAAAGAAAAATAAATACCATGTTTTACTTTTCATTAATTTTGGTATTGAAAATGGTTTTCATAATGTTTCTATTATAACAATTTGTTGTATTGATATCTTGTGATGGAAATGTAAAAATGTTATGATTACTCTATGTATGTTTTATGTGATACGATTATGTTATGGTTCTTGGGAAATATTTTGAAGATGGGTGGTTCCGTGATAAACTAAGGGTGGGTGAGCCTGATATAGCTCTCCAATGCATTGGGTAACGCGAGGGGGTTAAACGTTGAGGTTTATCCGAAGATATTTAGGTAATATACTGTGATGGGTATTCCTAACATAACCAAGAGGGTTACTCCCTACGTAAGAATGTTATGAATGCCTCAAGTTACCTTTATGTCTTATGATTTCTATGATTTATTCATGATATGATGAGGTATGTTAAAGTGCTTATGTTTTATGAGTAAAGTATGACTTCATACATGGACTAATGTTTTCATTTCATACTTTTATATCCCTTACTGATCTTTTTATGCTCATCCCAAGTTTTTGAAATGTTTATCACAGGTCAAGGGAAAGGTACATGATGTGATGATAGTGTCAAGAAATTGTCAATAAAGAATCCATGTTTTATTTTAAATATGTTCCCGTTGATGGGAAAAATGAGTACTATCTTTTATGTAACCACTTTGTTTAAATGTGGAATGTAATTCATGTTTTATGATATAATTCTATAAAACTCTAAACCTGAATAGATCCTCAATGTGTATTCTTGAAATAACTCAAGATTAAATAATGTTTAAGGCTGGGGCCTTATAGTTGGTATCAGAGGTCGGTTTAGATAACTTTAGGAGTTAGAATTATTTTAAATTATTATCCAAAAATATTTTTTTATGGTCAAATTGAAATGATATAGCATTTGAAGATTACCGTGTTGCTTAATCTAAGACATGTTTGTTCAGAATGGTTTTCCGCAGAGGAAACAGAGAAGAAGTGCTAGGAAGGCATATAGAAGGAAATAACCTTCCGAATCAGCATCCTGAGATGGCCGGAATTGGAACTGAACAGTTTATTGATGTAATGGCACAGTTGACTCAAGCGATAAATTGTGGTGGTATCAATGCACGAGATCAGCCAGATCAACCGTAGAGGAACATGTCAGTGGTGGAATATTTCATGAGGCAACATCCCCCATCATTCAGAGGATCATCTGACTCTGTGCTAGCCGAAGGGTGGATTAAAGTACTGGAGAAGATCTTCGATGTCATGGGGTGTTCAGAAAATCAAAAGCTTAGTCTTGCTATTTTCCGTTCGGAGGGTGAAGCAGATTAGTGGTGGTCAATGGTTAAAAATATCAGGGACACTGATGAGATTGATGCTCTCGAATGGGATGAATTCAAAGGTATGTTTCTTGAGAAGTATTTTCCTAAGGCTATTCGACTTAGGATGGAAAAACAATTCATAGAATTGAGGCAAGAGGAAGACTCAGTGGATGCCTATGAAGAGAGGTTCACTCGACTGGCAAGGTATGCTCAAAATTTTATCCGAGACCTTGATAGTAAAATCAATCGTTTTTACTCAGGATTAAAGTCAAAATATCGAAGGGCATTGGCTTCTCATGAGTTCAAAAGTTATGAAAATATTGTTCGATGTGCTGAGAAGGTGTAAGTGGAGTTTTCCGATGATCAAGTGTTCTATAACAACCAGCAGAAGAAGAGACCGATGTGGCAGGAGAAAGGAAAGAATTCTTCAAAAAGTTCTGACGGTAAGAAAACTAAGTTTCCAGTTTGTGATAAATGTGTTAAATGGCATGCTGGAGAATGTATTCTGAATTCTGGAAAGTGCTACCGATGCAGTAAGATGGGACATAAGGCTCGTGATTTCACTGAAAAAGATCGGGGTGAAGGTAAGACCAAATTTGATTTACAGTTAGTGAAATTTTTTAAGTTCATTGAGATGGGTCACTATGAAAACGAGTGTCCGACAAAGAGCTCGAGTGATGGGAAGAAGTTAGACTACAAGCAGAAAGGGGTGGTGAAATCCTTTGCAACTACTTCAGCAAATGTCGGGCCATCAAATGAAGTGGTATCAGGTACTTTGTTTGTTTTTTCAGATTATGCCAGTGTGTTGTTTGATTCGAGGTCTAGAAATTCTTTCATCTCTGAAAACTTTTCTAGTAAAATGGGAATACCATCTCAATAAATGACTCTTGAACTTTTGGTAAAAACTCCTGGGGGAAATGTTGAGGCAAAAAGAATTTATAAGAATCTTCCTAACCTTATCTGTGAAAAGAACCTACTTGAAACCTTATTGTTTTACCTATAGTAGAGTTTGATGTTATCCTGGGAATGGATTGGCTCTCTATTTACCATGCTAAGATTGACTGTAGAGCTAAAGAAGTTTCTTTTTAGAAAGACTTTCAGTTTGTGTACAAGAACGAACCCTTACTATTGATAATGTATCAAGAGGCCGAGGAACTTGTAAAATATGGAAATGAATGTTACCTTGCACATATTGTTCAAAACATGGGAACTGTTCAGATTAATTATGTGCCAGTGGTAAATGAGTATCCTGATGTTTTTCCTGATGTTTTGCCTGGAATAATACCAGATCAGGAAGTTGAGTTTACTGTAGACTTAGTTAATGATGCTAAGCCAATTTCAAAACCCCCTCATTGAATGGCTCAAATTGAACTTTTAGAGTTGAAGGAGCAATTGTAAGATTTATTAGAGAAAGATTTCATTTGACCTAGCACATTACCATGGGGTGCTCTTGTATTAGTTCTTAAAAAAAGATGGTTCTATGAGCCTTTTCATTGATTACGGTGCCTTGAATAACATCACTGTTAAGAAAAAATATCCTTTGCCTCATATCGATGATTTGTTTTGTAGAGACCTGAAGCCTGACGTACATTGACAATACATTACTTTTGCGGAATACTTAGTAAAAAACAAAAACACACACACAAGGATCGTAATAGTTTAGTGTCTTTGGAAACTCGGAATAAAATCTTCTAATCGTGGGGAAAGATCTTCAACATCTCCCATAAAGATCTCCCTTTTTTACCTAAAACCTTTCTTTATATCCTGGGGAAAAGAAAACATAAAAGGGTGAGCTCAAATGCTCAACAAGGGAAAATAAAGGAAATAAAAATCATATCATATCTTTTTGAAAATCAAAACCTGCAAAAGAGATCATAATATCTTAACATGGAATAAATCATAGAAGTGAAAATGAGATCCCCATAATCATAACATAAAACTTGAAACTTTTTGGCATGCACACATAATCATGGAAAATCATTTCTTGTTAGTCATGACTCATTTCCAAGACTATCTTAGTGGACAAAGTCCCTTTCTAAACCGAGTTCACTCCTCGTTTCAGTCCTGTATCACTGAACCGAAATAACCTTCCGTTCCAGCCATATCTATCTCATGAGATATAAAATCTTTACCCAATGCATTGGAGGGAGATATAGGTCCCACCCATCTTATAATGAATCCTTTCTTATGTGTGCCACATAATCATAAATCATACATCATCGCATAACACATATAACAAAAATGGGTTTCTTAAACAACATGACATCATGAAACAATTCATATAAGATAAAGGAATTCATAAAAATAATTCCATCACAACATAATCAAATCAATGTAATAATAGGGATAAAAACAGAACCCTTTATTATCTTAGATGGAAAATAAGTTTTATAAAACACTTGAACTCCATTCTTGAGGAAAATATCCTTTCTTCTTCAAAAACATTTTTTCCTTTCTTAACATGTCATACAATTTTAAACTAAAAGAAGTTGATTAAAAATAAACTTGAAAACTTGTAAAGGAAGCTTCTAGGAAATAATTTTTTTAAAAATCCATTCATGCCGTATAAGTTAAAAAAAACATTCTTCGTACTTTTGTCAGAAAAGTCAAAAAGTTCCTCGTACAAAAAACGACAAAAGATTCCTTTCATACATATTACTAAAAACTCACCGAATGGTAAAAATAGATTTAAACAATTGTAGGTGGATGGAAATAATATTACATATTGATGAAACATGGATGTGGATGATAAAATACACCCCAGTAAATACTTACGAATAAACAATCTCAGAAAAATTGAGATTGTGATATTTTCCCTTACCTTAGGTCCGATTTGCTTTGTTCGTGTCCAAAGCTCCTGTATAATGGTTTAAATAATGTTATTGACTTATTCCAGAATCATACATATTGATATTATATCATATATCGTCATATTATTAGCTTCTTGTTAGTAATATTTCATTGTTACTTGTTACTCGGGTCTTTATAACTTTTTGTTCTTATGCGTGTTTTGTCGAATAAATTCTTATTCTTATCTTTAGGTTATAGATAATTCATTTCCAGAATGGTATTAGTGTAGTATATACCATATTCATTCATTCAATTCATTTATATAATCATTATGAAATGAAGATCATGTAGAACGAGTCGCATCACATCGTGGAGACGGTATTCCGTACGTACGCACGAGCGATGATATCATTTCTATAAATATTGAATTGAATTGGAGTGCATTATACAATATATCAGAATCAATATGATGTTGTAATAACTATGTATAGTTATTATTTACACCATTATACCCATCCATGTAAGGTGGTGGTGGAAAATAGATTACACCACGGCGTGGAGACGGTATTCCGTACGTACGCACGCGCGGTGATTTCTTTTTCCGTAGGATGGATAGATGGTGAAATAGGGTTGTTTCATACTTATAATAACATATCAGTATATTAGTGATACTGATGTTATTACTTCATAATGAAACAACCTAAGAAGAAGAAGTGGAAGAAGAAATAAAGATGAAAGAATTGGTAACGGTAATTACCTCTTCTTTGAAGTGCCTCTTTGAGACCTCCTCTTAGGGCACTAAAATTGGTCTTTGAGAAAGACCAGAACCTCTAGGATGTTGCTAGGGAAGTGGAGAAGAGATTTTGGCAGGGGTTGGCCGAGCTTGAGTGCTCAAATTGGTGTGAGGAGGAGGGGGAGGAGGTGCCCTTTTATAAGGGAGGAGAGGGGCACCTTAGGAATTCTAAAAAATATTAATTTATAATAAATCTAACCCCACTTAAAAACCTCCAAAAATGACTCATATTCGAAGCTTTGATGAGATAGGGTTGTAATCTCATCAACCAATCAAATTTAGACATGTTTGTATCTTATTTTAAACCTTATCAATTAGATTTAACTCTAAGTTAAATAATTTAACTTTTACCGTGTCTTTTTGTTTTCTTTCACTATATGGTTAATACAATTACTATAACATGCCAAACGAACCCCAAATTGTTTATTATTAATATATATATCCTTATCTAAGTCATTTGGCCGAACTTTAGATTTTTAGGAATAAAATAACAATTAATAATATAATATTTGATTTAAAAACTATTTTGTGTCAATTTTGACACTATTTGATATATGATTTTTGTGAAAGTCATAACAGAATTAAATGTTCGAACAAAGTTGATTAAATCAACATTAATATATCATAGTAACCTAGAAAATTAGTGTAATTCATAAAAAATCTCAAATTACATTTATTTTGGTGTTTATAACATCAATTATATCAATATTTCATTAATAAGATAATTACTGCATCATCGTTGTGTCATAAATAAATTAAATTATTTTATGTCTAAAAATTACAAATAAAATACCATCATGTAGGAAATCTTTTTAGCTTTCTAATTAATATTTACAATCGAATTTATCTTATGTATAACCCCATATTAAAAATGAGTTACTTATTAAACTTTGATTTTAACTATTTTAACCTTTCTTTAAATAAATTAATAATAAATGTCCTAATCTAACCCAAGTGGGCCTAAATGGTCATATTTTATTCCTAAGTTTGTTTTTGGTCGAAATACACTTGTCCAATAGAATTAGGACATGTGTTAGGGTAATAATAATATCATATTTACCCTTAGTTACCCTATTTACTATTAACCGTGGTAAAAAAAGTAAAAAGTTACTATTCACCAAAAATTATTTTCATCTCATTGAACCACATTTTAGTCCTTGATATTAACCGTGTTTGTCGGATTTTCGAAATTCCATTCACAGAAGCGGTAAAATTAAGTTTTATGCAAAATTCAGTTTTTAACCAACCACTTAGTGGTTTCACTATTCATCAAAAATTGATGTTTTTCAGAACAATGCCAAAATTTCATCCTAATCTATATTTCATATTCCGAATTCAAAAATGAAGTCTATTTTACCAAATTCATAACATAGAAGTTGCATTAATTAATTTTATAATTAAATCCCGCTGTTAAAACAAATAGCGTGTTTTTAAGAAACAATATCTATCAAAAGATTGACACTTGTTTATGTCTGGTTTAAATGTGAAATTACATCCAATGACCAACATTGTATTAAATTGTAAAAATATATTCTAAATATACTTTAAAACAACTCAAATTAATACTTTATCACTATTAATTATTTTGATTAAAAAAGTTGTTTTTAATTATAATTTAGTAATTTTCACTATTCATAAGAATATGAAAGTTATCCGAAAAGTACCAAAATTTCACCTTAGGCTAAATTAGATATTCCGAATCCAAAAATGAAATCCATTTTGAAATATAAAATTTACAATATTTCAAAAAGTGGTTATTACTATTCAAAACGGCTAGTTTTAATAACATTTTAATAGCATATCGTTGTTTAGTGAAACTCGTTATTGCGTACTACACACGCTATCGAGGAAGGTCGCGATTGCGTGTAATGCAAGGCAAGTCAAGGATGCGTGTTGTGCAAGCTTCTTTTGGTGTAGCGTACAACACAAGACATTAGTGAAATAAAAAGAATATTTTTCATATAATCTCGGGCTGTTACATTCTACCCCCCTTAAAATGAATTTCACCCTCGAAATTCGTCGGGGTTATAAATGGTTTACTATTCGAAAGTTTATTTAATAGAAACCCACATCGTAAAAAGGAATACCAAAACTTGGTTTTAAAAACTAAAGTATGAAATGTAACTATTACCCAAATAAACTAATCGCTGGGTTTCCACATAGGTGAAAATATGGATATGGAAGAGAAATCTAACCATCATGTTCTGATGGAGAGTGGTAGAGAACATGGCTATGGAAAAGCCAGTAATCACAAATCCATAGATTTGTGATGATATAAGGTACCATCTGATTCATCAGGTATAAGATCACTAGGACAACATTTTTGGTTTTCAAGATCATTTCCCCTAAAGTTGAAAATTTGAATTTTAATAAATACTTACTTTATTTTGGTACAATCTCACTGTTGTTCGTGCCTTGAACAATTTCCACTTCATCTCTTAAATAAATGAAGTTGAATTTGTTATTCGTGAAGGGTTAGCAGATTATGTGATAGAATGATGGGTCATTCCATCTGTCTCAAACAAAAGGTTAAAAATTATATACATAAGTCGGTCTATAGTGAGATTAATCATATATGGTTCCTAAAATGGACTTATACTTCATATATCATACTGCTTAATATAATAAAACTAGTTTCTACTAAACAGGGACTTTCTGTAGGCCAGTGGTAGGCGATAAAGGCCAGTCGCACTTCGGTTTTGGGTTCGATTCCCACAGCCTTGTCCGAAGCGATGGGTTGTCGCCCGTCCTGCAGGTTGTCCTTTTTCCAAAACTATATTACTATAACATCCCATCAATAATATAGAAAAAAAATTTCTATCCTTAAACAATACTAACTTACGTCCAACACAATCCATTCCAATCTTTAGGCTTATCCATAATACTGCAGTCCACTCTCATAACATAGTGAAAACAATTACCAGAGATTTAATATCATCGTTGATCCCCATATATCATAAGATATGTTTTGTTGGTCACATTCCAAACATTCAAAGTCCTTAATCATGTATACTCTTGAATACCCATTGAACCTTAGTGAAAACTTGAATGCAGTTAAAAGTTAACACTTTACACATACCAAAATCCTCAAAATTATTTATACTCAAACCATGATATCACTTAGTCCTTATATCAATCATGAGCTCATGAATACTATTAAACATTTCATTTTCTCGTCTTCATTATGCGCATATCATCTTATTTCCAAAAAAAATATCTCAATCACTTTGAATACCACATCAATAAATATTGCAATACTCAATGATACAACATTATTTTGGAATCCCATTACATAAACGCTTAATCATTCCACCACATCGTTATCATATTCAACATCGCCAATAGTGATCGCATGTGACTTCCCTTTGTCCTTTGCCTTTAGTGGTTGCTCATGTTGATCATCACTAACCCTTGGATTAGGGAAATTATTAGCATAATGCCCCATTTCCTTGCACTTGAAGCATTGAAGTGTTGGTGGTGCGTTCTCTGCAGTGTTTGCTTTATTCACATCATTAGAAACCCTTTTTCCATTACTTCGACACTCAGCTGCTCGATGACCTTCTTTTCCACACTTAAAACATTTTCTAGTTCCTTTAAGACAATCTCCACCATGCTTCTTTCCACACTTTTTGCATAAGGAAACATTCATCTTCTTTTCACCATTATTATGAGATTTCTCCTTGAACTCCATCTTTCGTTTCTTGTCAAAACCATGAGATGGATATGTAACACCAACTTCCATTTCTACCTTGATAGCACAACACACAATTTCTTCATAGCTACTGAAGTCTCTTATAGCTAATGCCCTTCGAAGACTTGGTTTTAAGCCACTGAAAAATCGATCAACTTTACTTTCAGGTTGGATGATAATGCCAGAGGCATACCTTGCAAGTCTTGTAAAATTCGCTTCGTATATACCAACAGATTCATCATCCTTCTGCTTCAGCTCAATAAACTCCTTTTCCATCTTTGTTCGAAGAATATGAGTGAAGTACTTACTGAAAAACAAGTTCTTGAACTCGTCCCATTCCATGGACTCAATTTCATCCCTTGGCCTCGTATTCTTGATAAGATTCCACCATTGATCAGCTTCACCTTCCAAACGATATACTGCTAAGATGACTTTATCATGTTCAGAACATTGAAGAACTGAAAATATCTTTTCAGTGGTACTGATCCATTGTTCAGCAACAAGTGGATCGGAAGTCCCACTGAAAGAAGGTGGACGTTGCCTCATGAAGGACTCAATAGAATATTGTTCCCTTCTCTGCTCATTTGGAAGTCCAGAATGATTCATAGCTTGTGTAAGTATAGCAATAATATTTTTCACTCCATCTCCCATAACATTTGTTTGTTCAGGAGGGCAATCATTGCATTGTCCATTGCATTGATCAACACGGTTCCTTCGGGTTCCAGCCATCGTCTAAAACCAAAAAAGAATAGTGTGAGAGGAAAAAATCATGCTAGGGAAAACAACATAATAAAGGGGGAGTACCTTCAATATCCAACATCTTAGGTTTAATTCTATGATCGTTAGCGTAATTCTATTACTATAACCTATACGTATACTTATCCCTAGGGACATCCCTAGACATACCTTAGAAATATCTCTAGGGATCTCACTAACGTTTTCGCATCCTAGTTTCCAAAGGTTGACTAAACCTTTCCTCTGATACCAACTGTAGAGGTCCGAAGCCTGACGTACATTGACATTACATTACTTTTGCGGAATACTTAGTACAAAACAAAAACACACACACAAGGATCGTAATAGTTTAGTGTCTTTGGAAACTCGGAATAAAATATTCTAATCGTGGGGAAAGATCTTCAACATCTCCCATAAAGATATCCCTTTTTTTTACCTAAAACCTTTCTTTATATCCTGGGGAAAAGAAAACATAAAAGGGTGAGCTCAAATGCTCAGCAAGGGCAAATAAAGGAAATAAAAATCATATCATATCTTTTTGAAAATCAAAACCTGCAAAAGAGATCATAATATCTTAACATGGAATAAATCATAGAAGTGAAAATGAGATCCCCATAATCATAACATAAAACTTGAAACTTTGTGGCATGCACACATAATCATGGAAAATCATTTCTTGTTAGTCACGACTCATTGCCAAGACTATCTTAGTGGACAAAGTCCCTTTCTGAACCGAGTTCACTCCTCGTTTCAGTCCTGTATCACTGAACCGAAATAAACTTCCGTTCCAGCCATGTCTATCTCATGAGATATAAAATCTTTACCCAATGCATTGGAGGGAGATATAGGTCCCACCCATCTTATAATGAATCCTTTCTTATGTGTGCCACATAATCATAAATCATACATCATCGCATAACACATATAACAAAAATGGGTTTCTTAAACAACATGACATCATGAAACAATTCATATAAGATAAAGGAATTCATAAAAATAATTCCATCACAACATAATCAAATCAATGTAATAATAGGGATAAAAACAGAACCCTTTATTATCTTAGATGGAAAATAAGTTTTATAAAACACTTGAACTCCATTCTTGAGGTAAATATCCTTTCTTCTTCAAAAACATTTTTTCCTTTCTTAACATGTCATACAATTTTAAACTAAAAGAGTTTGATTAAAAATAAACTTGAAAACTTGTAAAGGAAGCTTCTAGGAAATAATTTTTTTAAAAATCCATTCATGCCGTATAAGTTAAAAAAAACATTCTTCGTACTTTTGTCAGAAAAGTCAAAAAGTTCCTCGTACGAAAAACGACAAAAGATTCCTTTCATACATATTACTAAAAACTCACCGAATGGTAAAAATAGATTTAAACAATTGTAGGTGGATGGAAATAATATTACATATTGATGAAACATGGATGTGGATGATAAAATACACCCCAGTAAATACTTACGAATAAACAATCTCGGAAAAATTGAGATTGTGATATTTTCCCTTACCTTAGGTCCGATTTGCTTTGTTCGTGTCCGAAGCTCCTGTATAATGGTTTAAATAATGTTATTGACTTATTCCAGAATCATACATATTGATATTATATCATATATGGTCATATTATTATCTTCTTGTTAGTAATATTTCATTGTTACTTGTTACTCGGGTCTTTATAACTTTTTGTTCTTATGCGTGTTTTGTCGAATAAATTCTTATTCTTATCTTTAGGTTATAGATAATTCATTTCCAGAATGGTATTAGTGTAGTATATACCATATTCATTCATTCAATTCATTTATATAATCATTATGAAATGAAGATCATGTAGAACGAGTCGCATCACATCGTGGAGACGGTATTCCGTACGTACGCACGAGCGATGATATCATTTCTATAAATATTGAATTGAATTGGAGTGCATTATACAATATATCAGAATCAATATGATTTTGTAATAACTATGTATAGTTATTCTTTACACCATTATACCCATCCATGTAAGGTGGTGGTGGAAAATAGATTACACCACGGCGTGGAGACGGTATTCCGTACGTACGCACGCGCGGTGATTTCTTTTTCCGTAGGATGGATAGATGGTGAAATAGGGTTGTTTCATACTTATAATAACATATCAGTATATGAGTGATACTGATGTTATTACTTCATAATGAAACAACCTAAGAAGAAGAAGTGGAAGAAGAAATAAAGATGAAAGAATTGGTAATGGTAATTACCTCTTCTTTGAAGTGCCTCTTTGAGACCTCCTCTTAGGGCACTAAAATTGGTCTTTGAGAAAGACCAGAACCTCTAGGATGTTGCTAGGGAAGTGGAGAAGAGATTTTGGCAGGGGTTGGCCGAGCTTGAGTGCTCAAATTGGTGTGAGGAGGAGGGGGAGGAGGTGCCCTTTTATAAGGGAGGAGAGGGGCACCTTAGGAATTCTTAAAAATATTAATTTATAATAAATCTAACCCCACTTAAAAACCTCCAAAAATGACTCATATTCGAAGATTAGATGAGATAGGGTTGTAATCGCATCAACCAATCAAATTTAGACATGTTTGGATCTTATTTTAAACCTTATCAATTAGATTTAACTCTAAGTTAAATAATTTAACTTTTACCGTGTCTTTTTGTTTTCTTTCACTATATGGTTAATACACATACTATAACATGCCAAGCGAACCCCAAATTGTTTATTATTAATATATATATCCTTAGCTAAGTCATTTGGCCGAACCTTAGATTTTTAGGAATAAAATAACAATTAATAATATAATATTTGATTTAAAAACTATTTTGTGTCAATTTTGACACTATTTGATATATGATTTTTGTGAAGGTCATAACAGAATTAAATGTTCGAACCAAGTTGATTAAATCAACATTAATATATCATAGTAACCTATAAAATTAGTTTAATTCATAAAAAATCTCAAATTACATTTATTGTGGTGTTTATAACATCAATTATATCAATATTTCATTAATAAGATAATTACTGCATCATCGTTGTGTCATAAATAAATTAAATTATTTTATGTCTAAAAATTACAAATAAAATACCATCATGTAGGAAATCTTTTTATCTTTCTAATGAATATTTACAATCGAATTTATCTTATGTATAACCCCATATTAAAAATGATTTACTTATTAAACTTTGATTTTAACTATTTTAACCTTTCTTTAAATAAATTAATAATAAATGTCCTAATCTAACCCATGTGGGCCTAAATGGTCATATTTTATTCCTAAGTTTGTTTTTGGTCCAAATACACTTGTCCAATAGAATTATGACATGTGTTAGGGTAATAATAATATCATATTTACCCTTAGTTACCCTATTTACTATTAACCGTGGTAAAAAAAAGTAAAAAGTTACTATTCACCAAAAATTATTTTCATCTCATTGAACCACATTTTAGTCCTTGATATTAAACGTGTTTGTCGGATTTTCGAAATTCCATTCACAGAAGCGGTAAAATTATGTTTTATGCAAAATTCAGTTTTTAACCAACCACTTAGTGGTTTCACTATTCATCAAAAATTGATGTTTTTCAGAACAATGCCAAAATTTCATCCTAATCTATATTTCATATTCCGAATTCAAAAATGAAGTCTATTTTACCAAATTCATAACATAGAAGTTGCATTAATTAATTTTATAATTAAATCCCGCTGTTAAAACAAATAGCGTGTTTTTAAGAAACAATATCTATCAAAAGATTGACACTTGTTTATGTCTGGTTTAAATGTGAAATTACATCCAATGACCAACATTGTATTAAATTGTAAAAATATATTCTAAATATACTTTAAAACAACTCAAATTAATAATTTATCACTATAAATTATTTTGATTAAAAAAGTTGTTTTTAATTATAATTTAGTAATTTTCACTATTCATAAGAATATGAAAGTTATCCGAAAAGTACCAAAATTTCACCTTAGGCTAAATTAGATATTCCGAATCCAAAAATGAAATCCATTTTGAAATATAAAATTTACAAAATTTCAAAAAGTGGTTATTACTATTCAAAATGGCTAGTTTTAATAACATTTTAATAGCATATCGCTGTTTAGTGAAACTCGTTATTGCGTACTACACACGCTATCGAGGAAGGTCGCGATTGCGTGTAATGCAAGGCAAGTCAAGGATGCGTGTTGTGCAAGCTCCTTTTGGTGTAGCGTACAACACAAGACATTAGTGAAATAAAAAGAATATTTTTCATATAATCTCGGGCTGTTACATGTTTGATCAGCTCTAGGGAGCATAGTATTTTTTAAAGATTGACCTGAGATCGGGGTACCATCAGTTGAAGGTAAAGGAAGTAGATATTCGGAAGATCGCGTTTCGTACAAGATATGGCCATTATGAATTTGTAGTAATGCCTTTTGGGATAACCAATGCACCTATTGTATTCATTGACTTAATGAATATAATTTTCCATGAGTTCTTGGATAAGATCATGGTTGTTTTCATTGATGATATTTTGGTGTTTTTTAAAAGTAAATAGGATCATGAAATAAATTTAAGGGTTATTTTTTAAACCATAAATGAAAAGAAACTGTTTAGGAAATTAATCAAGTGTGAGTTCTGGTTGCAATTAATTTTTTTCCTTGGTCACATTGTTTCAAAAGATGGGATAATTGTTGATCCTGCAAAAACAAAGGTTGTTGAAGAATGGCCAAGACCCACAAATGTAACTGATATTCGTAGCTTCCTTGGTTTGAAAGGATATTACTGAAGGTTTGTTAGAAATTTTTCACGGTTATCTAGTCCAATGACTTAGATAACTCGGAAGGGTGTTAAGTTTATCTGGACAAAACAATGTGATGATTGTTTTCAGGAACTGAAAACAAGATTGGTGAATGATCCAGTTTTGGCACTACCTTCAAGGAATAGGGACTTTGTTATCTACAATGATGCTTCATTGAAAGGACTTGGTTGCATCTTAATGCAAAATGATCAGGTAATTTCTTATGCTTCACGACAGTTGAAAACTCATGAGGTAGATTACCCTACACATGATTTGGAATTAGCTGCTGTTGTTTTTGCTTTAAATATTTGGAGGCATCATTTGTATGGAGTAAAGTGAGAAATATATACCGATCACAAAAGTTTAAAGTATATATTCACTCAGAAATAATTGAACACGAGACAGAGGAGATGGCTAGAATTAATCAAGGATTATGATTGTACAATTCATTACCATTTGGGAAAAGCAAAGAAAGTGTCTGATGCTTTGAGTCGAAAAAGTAATGCTTCATTAACAATTTTGCATTTGGAACATGATCCTTTGGTTAAGTATTTGATGAACTTTGGCATAAAAGTTGTTGGTGTAGGATTTCCTTCTGTTTTGTTTTAGGTATCAGTGAAATATTCTCTATCAGACAGAATTAAGCAAGCACAGAAGCAAGACAGTGAGTTGCAGAAAAAGGTAGAGCTGGTCCAGAAGGGTAAGTTGCACGAATTCAACATTGATAAGGATTGTGTTTTGAGATTTGTGAAGAGATTGTGTGTGCCTTGTGACTCACATTTGAAGAGAGAGTTGTTGTGTGAAGCTTATAGTTCTCCGTTTTCAGTTCATCGTGGCAGTACTAAGATGTATAGAGATCTTCAGGAGTATTACTGGTGGGAAGGAATGAAAATGGATATTGCTGATTTTACTATGAAGTGTTTGACTTGTCAATAGGTTAAAGCAGAGTGGAATTTACCAAAAGGTATGCTTCAGCCTTTACCAGTGCCAGAGTGGAAATGGGAAAATATATCCATGGACTTTTTTGTGGGATTACCGAAGACATCTCGAGGTAATAATTCAATCTGGGTTATTGTTGATCGTTTAAGTAAATCTGATCATTTCCTTGCCATACGAGATACTTTTTCCCTAGATCAAGTTTCTCATTTGTATCTTAAAGAGATATTCAGGTTACACGGAGTTCCTCTCTCCATTGAATCTAACCGTGATCCCAGGTTCACTTCTAACTCTGCGAAAGGCCTTCAAAAGTCATTGGGTACTGAATTAAATTTTAGTACAGCTTTTCATCCTCAATCATATGGGTAGTCAGAATTAATAATTCAAACTTTGGAGGATATTCTATGTGCTTGTTCGAGGGATTATCAGGGATTTTGGGACCAACATATTTCTTTGGTTGAGTTTTTTATAATAACAGTTTTCATTCCAGTATACAGATGGAACCATTTGAGGCATTATATGGGAAGCAGTGTCGAACTCCAGCTTTCTGGGATGAAGTGGCTGAGAGGAAGTTGATGGGACTGAAATTGGTAGAAGAGATGGCAGAAAAAGTTCAGTTAATTCAGAAACACATGAGAACAGCTCAAAGTAGGCAGAAGAGTTATGTAGATAACCGGATGAAGGATCTATCCTTCGAGGTAGGTGATCATGTTTTTATAAAAGTTTCACCATGGAAATGTGTGATGCGATTTGGTAATAAAGGAAAGCTGAGTACAAGGTTCATTGGAACATATGAAATTCTGGAGAGAGTTGGATCAGTTTCTTACCGAGTGGCTTTACCTCCGAGTTTATATCAGGTACACAATGTTTTTCATGTTTCGATGTTGAGAAAGTATATGCCCGATCCATCTCATGTTTTGAGCCTATAGGTAGTTTAGTTGGATGAGAATCTCTCTTATGAAGAACAACCAGTCCACATACTTGACCGTAGAGAGAAAGTGTTACAGAATAAGGTAATTCATCAGGTAAAGGTTTTGTCCAAAAAACACATGATTGAAGAGGAAACATGGGAATCTGAAAATTCTATAAGGGATAAATACGCCCACTTATTTTGATAAGTGAATAAAATTGCAAGGATGCAATTCCCAAAAGGGGGGAAGGATGTAACATCCCAGGTAAATAAAGAATAAAATTTTCATATTTATTAATATTTAAGAATTAAATATTTATTTTACTTTAAAGGGGTTTCTATGTTCGATAGCGTACCCAATACACAACAAAGAGTTTCATTGAAATCATACATTGCACACTAGTAATAAAACAATATTATTTTAAAGGTAGTTAACACGTAGCCGTTGAATTGGCGGGAATGAATAGAAATAACTAAAATATGATTATATATGTTTTGAAAATGTTTTTACATTTATCTAATAAAAGATAAAGGCTTAAAATACGAAAAGAATTCAATTTTAGGAATTTATACTCTAACATTCACTAAAGGTCGACTTATCACCTTTTGATGGAGAACCTTCTATAAATATAGTTTTGGTCACTCTTATACATTGTAATTGAACCAAATAAAATTTTTCTTTAGAATCGGTACATCAAAATTTACTTTGTGTAAATTTTTGGTCTTTTTCCGATAAAGTTCATTTTTTAATGAATAGTGAAAAATGTTGTATTCTTATTCAAAACCTCTTTTTAGTCTAATTTATTTATATGATTAGATTATCTTTTGAATTGGTTTTAAAGTGGAATTAGAATATATTTTTTCCATTTAATCCAATAGTGGTCGTTGGAATTAATTTCACCTTGAAATTGGACTTAAACTAGTGTCAATCATTTGATATTTATTGTTTCATAAAAACACGCTATTTACTCTGACAACGGGAATTAGTTATTAAATTAATTAATGTAACTTATATGTTTTGAATTCTGTAAAATAGACATAATTTTTGAATTTGGAATATCAAATATAGCTTAGGGTGAATTTTTGGTATTTTTCTGAAAAACTTCAATTTTTGATGAATAGTGAAAACACTAAGTGGTACTTAAAAAACTGATTTTTCGTTTGAATGAAATTTTACCACCTCTGTGTTTTGAATTTAAAAAATCTGACATATGTGGTTTTCATTAGGAGGTAAAATGTGGTTCAATGGGATTAAAATAATTTTTTGGTGAATAGTATCTTTTAAGTTTTTAATCACGATTAGTGGTAATTAGTGTAATTTAAGGTAAAAATAATGTTTTAATAATATGAAATAACCTAGACACATGTCCTACACTTATTGTATGTGTCATGGAAGACCATGAAAATCCATGGGTCAACTTGGGGACCCCATGGAGCCATTTTGGTATGAAAATGACATAAAAAACTTCTTATTTAAAGTTAAAATTAAAAATGTCACAAACATGAGTTATTTTACTAAAACAATTTTTAAATGTTGTCATACAAGACATATTTTTGACTATAAATACTCATTAGAAAGATAAAACGAGTTAATACATCATGATATTTTTTTTATAATTTTTATACATTATATAAATTAAATTATTTAAGACACATTGATGATATAGTGATTACCTCATTATTTAACGATTTAAATAAAATGAAAAGATAATATAATATCTAAGACCTACACATGTCCAAACCCTATTGGATGTGGCGATTCTGAACTCTTATCACCTTACCCTCGAAATATACTATTTTGGGACCTTTTAAATCTGAAAAGCATTTTATAATAAAGTAACCTTTTATAACTTTCCAAGAGTGCCCCTCCTCTCCTCTTATAAAAGGCCCCCACCTCTACCACCATACCCACACCTCTAAAGCCTTTGGCTCGGCCAACCCCTGTCCATTTTGTCTATCCAAATTCCTATATTACTCTTTGAAGCCTCACTTTGGGCAGAAGTCTTCCCAAGGAATCCTTTGAGCTCAAATCAAAAAGAGTTACCCATTTTAAAGGTAGTGTTTTCTCTTGTGTTCTTATGTTTTATTTTTCTTCTCCAACCCCCTAAAATGTTTTTATTCCTTTATTTTGTAAAAAAACAGTATCTTAAATATACAAGGATGTTGTTATGTGAAGGATTCGAGCTACACTTACACACACCTACATCTAATGGTTAAAGAACATATTATTTCTATGGATGGCGAATTTCTGCCTCACGTAACGATGATTGTTCAATATTCTTCTAACACCTTCAAAGGTGGCCATTAAGATTCCACTATATTTATATATGATACATAATATGTTTATTTTTTACTTAAGCATCTGTATTTTTCATTTATGGCATACCTTTATGGTTTCCATTATGGGTAAACGCGATATCTTCATTTTAGGAAGTGCAGACTACCGCCCCCTCAAAGCGATTTGATTCATTAATACCATATGTGGTACGTATAAATTATAGATTAAATGATATTATATATTATACAATATTGGAATTATAATACTATTATTTATAATTATGTTTTAATTCGATTAAATATGAAATAGAAATGGAAGTAGCGTTCATGCGTACGTATGGCTTACCGTCTCCATGAATGGTACATTTCATTTCTTACCTCTAAATGTTATGTAATATTATAAATTCATGTATATACTGGATATATATTATATATACATCATGAGTATAACTCTGGATATAATGGATACATGAACAAATTGTAATTATAAAGTGCATATTTTTGACTCAAGTACCAATGATCGTTAAAACGACCGTTATTAACTTAAATAATTACATAGTGTTCATGACATGGTAATAAGTGATATAAAGGAATAATGAACTTGAAAAAGGTTCTTAAGCAAGTAGAAATTAACTCATGTTTATTATTCAGGACATTAAATAACGATTGAGTCACGTCGGACCCGAGGAATGGGACTTCATCTCAATCTCCATTCATTGAGGCATATTTTTTTTTATACACAACCTTATTTTATACGGTGTATAAAACCCTTTGAATTTTATGTTTATCTGAAAGGAATCTTTTTTATACAAAGAATTTTACTAAAAGACAAAAGGGGATGTTTTTGTCGTACGTATGCGGTGACAACGAATTATCCGTCGCCGTGACCATTATTTGAGTTACGGCTTCCTCTGCAAGCCATACCTTTTTTAAAAGAAAAATTAATACCATGTTTTACTTTTCTTTTATTTTGGTATTGAAAATGGTTTTCGTAATGTTTCTATTATATCAATGTGTTGTATTGATATCTTGTGATTGAAATGTGGAAATGTTATGTTTTCTTTTAAGTATGTTTTATGTGATATGATTATGTTCTGGTTCTTGGGAATTATTATGAAGACGGGTGGTTCCCAGATAAACTAAGGGTGGGTGAGCCCGATATAGCTCTCCAATGCATTGGGTAATGTGAAGGGGTTAAACGTTGAGGTTTATCCGAAGAGATTTAGGGAATATACTGTGATGGGTATTCCAAACATAACCAAGAGGGTTACTCCCTACGTAAGAATGTTATTAATTACTCAAGTTACCTTTATGTCTTATGATTTCTATGATTTATTCAGGATTTGGTGAGGTATGTTAAAGTTATTATGTTTTATGAGTAAATTATGACTTCATACATGGACTAATATTTTCATTTCATACTTTTATATCCCTTACTAAGCTTTTTATGCTCATCCCAAGTTTTTGAAATGTTTTTAACAGGTCAAGGGAAAGGTACATGATGTGATGATAGTGTCAAGGAAGTGTCAATAAAGAATCCATGTTTTATTTTAAATATGTTTCCGTTGATGGAAAAAATGAGTAGTATCTTTTATGTAACCACTTTCTTTAAATGTGGAATGTAATGCATGTTTTATGATCTAATTCTCTAAAACTGCAATCCTGAAAAGATCCTCAACATGTATTCTTGAAATAACTCAAGATTAAGTAATGTTTAAGGCTGGGGCCTTATATAAGGAATCACATACTGAAGGACCAAATTGTTAATTGGTCTTTTTAATCAAAGAAAACACATTAAATACACATTAAAATTCAATAAAAAATTCAAAAAAGTGTTTTATTTGGGAACTATATTATTTATGATAGTGTATCCCTACATATCAATAAAAAAACACTTCATAGTATAATAGTGAAAATAAAAAATAAGAAATAGGAGAGAACAAATGATCGATAAGGGTAAAAATATAATGGAAACCATCATGAATAAAGAAGAATAATCAATATTTAATGGTAGCTAACTGAAACACATTTCATCTAATCAACAAAATAATCATAACATAGTAGAAATAATTTATGATCAAATAAATCCATATAAATTATCACATAAGATTGAATCTTAAATATGGATATTCAATGTAATCTAATAATCACATGAAAAGAAAAAATAATCTCATAATGGAATAATTCGTAATGATGGAAATATGAAACTGTCATGTCATTTCATAATATAGTTTAAATTTTTGAGTAGAAACCCATCTAATTTGGAAAAATAATTTGTCTCATGAGACTTTTCGATACATCAAGGGGTTATATATAGTTATTAACCACCTATTACATACTATATCTAATGAATTATTCATATTAATGGGGTGAAACATAATTAACATAAACATTCATATTTAAAGACTATCATACTAAATTTTAATACTTGACACACTCAAATAAACATAATTATAAACCATCCATAATAATATTTTGAATGTAAATAAAACTATACAGCCTTAGTAATATTGATAAAAAATCCAAATAATGAATAAGGATGATATCAATACAACATATCCTGGTGAACAATAGATAAAATAAAGTGTTTATGTCTTTGATGAATATAAATAACATAAATATTTCTTTAAAACATTCTTAAATAAAAAAACCATTTCACTTTCGAAATCAAATTTTATAACAAAAAGTTATCAATTTTTTAATAATTTATTTCAAAATAACATTTTAAACTTATAAATGAATCTTTATAAAATTTATTGGTCCTGATGGTGGAAAATTATATTCATTCCACAGACATTAAATTTTTTTTATCCTTTCACATATTTAGTAAAATACAAATAGGTATTGTTTTGAAAAAAACATAAATATTCATTTAAAAATATTGTTAAAAATGTAAAAATGGGTAATAATGAATTTAATAAACATTATGTAAAATGTGAAAAATTTATATGAAATAAATTTTTAAAAAATATTGATTTGGATTAACATGGATTTTCAATCGAAGAGAAAAATGAAGACATATTTTCATAAAATTATTTATCAATCATTTTAATTACTAAAGACTGAAAAATTGTAATTTTACTTGAAAAAGTTCATAAATAACCATATGATCATAATATATATTTATTTTATGAAATAAATATCATATAATCCTATTATGGGAGACTGAAACAAAAAATAATCCTAGAAATTTTTGAGATTGGGGAATAAACCCGTACCACTTTAGTAATTTTTGAATCAAAGGACCCATGAAAGAAATAGAATCAAATGATACTATAAATATCATTTATAGAGATATATTAATGATATAAAATATCAAAAGGGTTTTTATTTACACCACACAATGGAAGATGTGGTGAATTTTAGTATGTATCGCCGAAGTAAAAGTGCGAAGATCAAGCCTTCTTAGGATTGAATTCCTTCATATATATCAAAACAAACTTTATAATAAATATTGGATTTTTCATTAAAAAGTTTAAATTCTATGTTTCATTTCGTTAATTTTTAAAATCACAACACATACTTAAAAATTAGGTTTTAGTAAATTTATATTTTCCAAGGCTTTAGATTTTTTTATAGAAAAAATGTATTCGATCAAATGAATAAATAATTATTATATATATAATATAAACATTCTATATAAGTATAACCCATCATACTTAACTAGGTAATGTCTATTGGACTGACCTATGATTACTCCATCAGAACAACCTAAATTATATCCATCAGATTGACCTAAGTCAGGTCTATTGGTATGATGGCATCATTTCTATCAGTATGAAGATATCTAATATATCAGTATGAATATATATAATATATAATTATGTTGATATCTAATATATTGGTTTGATGATATATAATCTATTAGTGTGAATTTATTTAGACATTCAAGGTAATTATATTTATTCTATCAGTATGATCATGTTTCATACATTAGACAGAAAATTTATTCCATCCGAATAATAATTTATTTAATCAAACTACGAGAATCATTTCATCTAGATTTACGTTTTTTTAAACTATAGTGTAATGGTGCTACTAAACAACATAATATGAACATATAATTTTCTGAACTATCGTGTGAAGAACATATGAGGCCGTTACAACCAAATACAGAAGGGAAAAAATATGGCAGTTAAAGAGATCCTTATAAATAAGGGTTAATTTAAACTATAGTGTAATGTTTTCATTTTTTTATGAAAATCAGATTTTATTTTTTCCTACTGTCTGGATGGAGCTGTTTTAGAGTGCCTCCTCTAAAGCTTTTATTATATTTTCTTAAATCCTCTGATATCATGCTGTCTAATGTGTTTCTGGATTTTCTGAGCGGGCATGCAACCGGGCTACACTGTCTGTTGGTTTTATTTCTTCACTTGATGTCTGATTTTCTCTTTGGATCATAATGGAGCCTGATTGTATTCTGATTCACTGTTTATTGAGGAGCTTGTCCCCCCTTTTAAGTTATGACATGGGATGAATATTCTCTCTCTCTGATCTGAACAACACTGTGCTTTTGGTTGTTGCTTGATGAATATTTTTGGATGCTGCTTGGATTTTCAGCTCTGACTTTTCTTGATAGCCTGCAACTTTTCAGATTAAAATGGTTCTTTAGATGATGCTAGTTCTGCTTACTCTTGATCTGTTAAGAATAGTGCAGAATGTTCCCCTTGTTTTCTACTCATAATGGTGCAGTGTTTATTGGAGTTTGTGGCCTACTTTGGGAAGATTTATTTTTCTCAGATGTTTCTGCTTTATAATACATCTTTGGCAATTCTGATATCCGAATTCTTAGGGACTGTTTGAGTCCTGTTTTATTTGGATGGCTCTGAGCTATTTCTGTACAGATCCTTAATGTTCTACTTCTACTTGGTTTCTCTGTATTTCAGTTATTTTCTCTGGTTTTTGGTCTATTTGAATTATGTTCTATTCTCTTGGATAGACCTCTGGCTCTTCTTATGGTTTATTTGAAGCTGGGTTGGGATGGCTAGGAGCTCAGATTGAAGAATGGTCTTACTATCTTCCTGCTGTTCAGGTCTGGGATGTTTTCATTTATTGTTTTTGGACTTGTTTGTCCTATCTTTTTCTTTGTATCCCCTTTAAATCCCCGCTGGTGTAAGCTCCTTACACATCGTGTTTATATTTTTACCTTTTGATTTTAATAAATTTCTTTTGGGGGCATGAATTGGGAAACCAATTCATGCCACCACCTTTTAAAAAAATAAGTATTATAGGGATAAGAAGATGGATATATCCAATCAGGATAATATAGGGCTTCAGGAATATGAATACATAGCATATTCTAATAATAGTGACGAAGGTATTTCTACTGAAGAATGGCAGACCTGATAGTTTTGTTGAAACTGTGGATACCCAAATTAATGGTTTATAGTCTTCATTAACTATTAATGTTAAAGAGTATAAATATTTTTATAAATATTTCATAATTCATTCTTACTATTAATTTAGTATTTACTTTAACTTTTCTTACAAGATAAATTTTTCACTGCAAAATTTGGTTTGAAATTTTATCTTAGTAAACTTTTCTTCACTCTAATTTATTGGACACACTCTGTCTGATAGAGATAAATATAATCATCAAACAAATTCTAATTCCAATAAAAAAATATATAGGTTTTGTTTTTAAATTATTTAAAGTTATAAACTGTAATCCAACCCCTCTTATAGCCATTATAACCCTAATGATCAATCAATTGGTATCCAAAGAGGTTCTACCTCTTTACATGATAATTTTTACTTTTTTTAAATTTTTAAAATTATTTAAAGTCTCAGTAATGTTATATTATAAACTATTTATTTTATAAATTTTTACAAATCAAATGTTTAAATTGTAGAACATTTTTTGTTCTATAAAATGGAAGGTTTACACAATGATACTCTCAAAAATATAAATCCATGAAGACCAATTTTTTTATGTTGTTGATTATGAGTATTGGAGAGAGATAATAAATATATGTACTAGTAATACGGGTTTTGATATATTTATATGCTAACTGGTTACTATAAGATCCTTATGAAGGGATTTTTTGTCTTTACTAATGATGAGAAGTTATAATATTAGTTCAATTATAGATTAGGGAATAATATGTTATTTTATATGAATCAATGAAAATATAGTCATATTTCATCTTTTGAAGCTTCTAGAAGTATTTAGATGAAATTGTGAGTTATACATTTTGTAACATCAAAAGTTATTAGATCTAGAAGAGCTATGTTTTGTGCTAATTATGAAGCATTTGATTTATTACATGGTGAAACTATTGAAAAGATACATCAAATAATAATGAAAATTTTAAATAGTTTATAATCCATTGGTGATAAATAACTTGTAAATGTGATATTTGTTGAAAAGATTCTAGAAATATTTCATTGGGAATTAGAATCTAATAGATCTGATTTAGATGATACTAGAAGAATTAAACATCTAAATATGGATGATTTATTTTGAAATCTTCTTAAATATATTGTAATATTGAAAAGATATTTCAGCAAATATGATGAAAAATAATGGAGATGTGTCTTTTTATATAACATATAAAGTTCCCAGTAAGTTTCATTCAAATGATAAAGTTTCAAAGCCTTCTATAGAAAGGAAAGTTAAATTTGAATAAAACATTTGTTCTTCAGATCAATATAAAAATGTGTTATCTATTATTATGAAATGGAAGAACAAGATAGTTTAAAAAAATTATTTAAAATATGGAGATAATAATAACCACAAGGAAATAACTGATGAAATGGAATCTTCAGATGTCATTTTATATTAATGTATGAAAGTTGGATATGTCGAAAAAAACATTCAAATGTTTAAAAGAAAAGATAACAAGTATTAGAATTTAGAAAGGAAGTCCAAAAAGTACTAAAAGAAAAAAAAATAAGATTATGAAGGATTAATATATAATGATTACAAGTGGAAAACATAGTCCATTAAAAAATTCACCAGATAGTGGAAGTGAAGAAAAAATAACATCAAATTTTATGCTTAGATTCTAAAGTTCAATAATTTCTTCATTTAAAATGTAAATTCTGAATCCTTAAATAATCTTACAATGAATGAAAAATATCATAATAATGATGATAATAATGAATCTATATATTATAACTAATACTATTATTAATTATAAGGGAATAAAACATTACCATGTTTTGAATAGGTTTCTAATTTTTTAAAAAATATAAAAATGCATAATTTTTAAAAAAAATTAAACACATGATGTTTATTAAGAAAAAAGTGTGAAATATAATTCAAGGATTTCTACTCCTACTACTAAAATATCAGATATTTTAAAATATTTATTTATTTAAATATTCATCTTTTTAAAGAGCCATAGAAGTATAATTCTGAAAAATAGTTTTTTAAATGATATATATAAACATAGTTCAAATAAAATTTCCAGTGAGGCTAATATTTTAGTTATAAAACTAAAATAAAAAATATCTAACTTGAAGATGTTCTTATGATGGTTTAATAATGGTAAAGATAACATTTATATTATATATAATAAAAAAATATCATATCTTGATGTATCTAGAATTATTTTTAATAATAGAAAACCTATTTCCCAAAATTATTATGTTATTCTGAAAATTTCTCCATTTTTCACTAAACGTAAAAGTGGTAGTCACTGGAAAAATAATTTTTCATTGAAATTATTTCAATCTATGGTTTTTAATAATTTTTATTTTTCAATATAATTAACATTTCTTCAACATAGTAATGTTAAAAAAATGTGGATTCCAAAGATATTAATTATGAATAATACCAAACTGAGGCAAGTTTTTGTTTCAATAAACTAATATTTTTTTCTTTTAATAGAGTATTAAATATACCAAATACTTCATATGGTATATATATTGTGGTTTCTCTAGACATATGACTTTGAAAATGGATTTCTTCCACAATATTATAAAAATTGAAGGAGAAAAAGTTACCTTTCATGACAATTCACATAGAGAGATTATAGGAATAGGTAACATTGTTCTTCTTGCCAAATACTTAATTTATAATTTTTTATCTTATGTATTTCATAAGTAGAACCTTATTATAATATGTGAATTATGTGATTATAGATATCTTGTGAACATCAGGAGTGAAAAATGTATTGTTCATAGTTCAAAATATGAGTTTATTCTTTATACTAATCCACATCAGAATTTCTATACACCAAACTAAGAAGAACATAGAAGACAATATCTACCATATCTTAGTGAAAGAGAATAAGAATATTGTTTAAGGAAAATAATACTAGGGAAATTCAACGTTATAACTCTTTCTAAACTATCTAATAAAATACTAGTTAAGGATTTACCCTAACTTAGGTTTGATACTTCAAAATTTCGAGATACTTTTCAATTAATAAGGAAACAAAAGTTATGTTTCAAATCGATTTGTGATTTATCATCTTCTCAATCTGTATAGTTAGTTCAAATGTATTTTTTCCTAGAAAAATATAACTATTAGTAGAAAATACTATTTATATGTTTTAGTTAATGATTGTATTAGATATACACGATTCTATTTTTTTAAAGAAGTCTAAAGCATATTATTGTTTTAAATCTTTTATAGACCATGTTAAAAATGAGAAAAAGCTCAACCTGATAATTATTATTAGTTATCATTGTGGAGATTTTTTTAATTTATATATTGATGTTTTTTATCAAAAAGGGTATAATAAATGAATTAATGAATTCCAAATCAAAATGGTGCAGCAAAAATAAGAATTATAATTCATATATAGATTATAAGAACCATACATAGTGAATACTCAGATACTAATCATTTTTCAGTTGAAGAAGTTAGTATGACCTATTATAATATAAATTGAGTTTTAATAAGATATTTTATAAATAAAACCCCTTATGAGTTATGGAAATAATGTAAACCAAAACATTCTTACTTCAATGTTTTTGGATACAATGTTTTCATTTTGAATACTGATGATAATATATACTAGTTTTCCCCAAAATCCAATGATAGAATATTTTTAGGTTATTATACAACTTTAATGAGATATGATTTTTTAATAAAAATCAAAGTACTATTTCAGAAATATCATACGTTATATTTGATGAAATCGATCATCTTTCTTTTTCAAAAAACCTTTAAACAAATATTAAAATGTTATTTCAAAAAATTCTTTTCAAATAATGTTAAAAAGTTATTCGTATGAAATAATAAATGAGGAATATATCAATGAAGTTATACTTAAGAATAATTTAAACAAGTTTTCAAAGAATATCATTTTTTAAACCCAAAAAATGAATTGCTCTTTAAGAATCATTCTAGTAATAACATCATTGGTGATTTAAATAAACCATTTAGATCAAAAAGTAATTTACAAAATGAAATTGAACATTTTTCATTTTTATGTAAATTCAAACCTAAAACATTTGAAGAATATTTTTGTGATTAATGTTTTATAAAAGTAAAGAATTATGAGGTCAAATATTTCAAAAAAAATAATGTTTGGAATTTGGATTAATGACCTAAAAATAATTCTGTAATTAGGGTAAAATGGTTTTTTCGAAAGGAGTGTCATGAAAATAGAATCATAGTATGAAATAAAGATTGACTTGTTTTTAACGATATAGTAAAAAATAGGGAATATATTTTGAAGAAAATTATAATCCAATATCTACACTTGAAGATATTTATAGAATTATATATTTTGTAGTATTTTTATATTTTATGTTCTATCAAATGGATCTGAAGTGTCTATTTCTTAATTGATATTATCTGGAGGATGTTTTTGTAGAAACAAATACATGCTTTGAATGTTAAAAATATATAGAAACAATTTCTAATCTTACTAATCCACATAATATACTATAACACACCCTTAAATCCTAGTATGATAGATTCATTGGATTTTTGTTATATAACAACTTTGTTAAGGGAGATATAGATCCAACACTTATTATAAAATAATTTTCTAAAACCATCACCATTTTTCAAATTAATTTCAATGAAATTTTATTTTTTCAACTACAAAATCTTTTACTGAATAATTTTTTCGATATTATGAAATCTTAGTTTGAAATGAACATGATTGGATAATTTACATATTTTCTAGTTTTTAAATTAATAAAAAACTAGAAGGAAAATTTATTTATCAAAATAAATAAATATAATATATTCTTATGAAATTTTAACATGACAATACAAAAAATATAAGTACTCATATCAAAACCTATGATAATTTAGATTTTGATGAATATGAGAAACCAGTTGATAAATTGATATTTAAGGAATAGATTAGATGTTTACTTTACTAAACAAATAGTCAGGTAAACATAATTTTTTACTGTATTCTTATGTGAAAGATATCAATAAAATATATATGGTTTCCATAATAATTCTATTAAAGGTTTTTAATCTAACAGTTACTATGGATTTAGTATTATTTTACACTTTGGGAAATGGTTTTGATTTAAAAATATATTTAGATTTTTATAAGACGGATAGAAAATGTACTTAAAAAACATTTCATTTTTAGGGGAAGATTTAGTTTCTTTGTATTGTAAGAAAAAATACTCAATAGAACCTTCCATTTTTTATTTTTAATATGTGGTAGCTAGAATCTATTGTTCCCAAGTGTTGTGGATACAACATACCCTCATTGAATATAAAATAAGTTTTAGTGAAAATAAAATATTTTGTGATAAAAAATAAGATTTTTATTTAAGTAAAAATAAAACACATCACCATTGATAAAATAACATTGATATCAGACACCATCTCCTTCGAGACCACACAAAAAAGAATATATTATTTTATAATTGATTGGAACAAAAAAACAACATAATGATATTTTACTAAACCAAAAAGTTTAGATATATTTTACTATATTAAACATAAGTTAGAAATGGTCATTATAAAATTACCACACAAATATTATTTATATTACCAATCTACATACATTAATGAAATCATTCTAAAATTTGGAGTACATATGTCCAGATTCATAAAAACTTTTTTTTCTAAATGTTTTAGTTTTCATCATAATTATTTAGTTTTCCCTTTAGTTATTAGTTTTCTAAATTTTTCAAAATCACCATTTTTTTTCTTCTAAAATTTATCAAATTCACTAAAATCTAAATTTTTTCAAAAAATAAAATAAATACTAAAAAATAGTATACCATATTTATAATATTTCTAAAAAATTTAATTTTAAAAAAAATTGATTTTTAAAAAATTATAGTATTTCTAAATTTGTTTATTTTATGAAATATAGGTTTTTCCTAAATTCCTAGAAGAATAATTTCCTGAAATAATTTTTGTTGGAAAGTTATAATATTACTCCCACAAGGTAATTGTTAATCTATAGTTTTTAGTATCTCTTATTTCTGGTGATATTTTTGTTATTTAATTTTTTTTCAATATTAGTTTTATAAAAATTCCTAGATAGTTATTTCAAAAAAAAAGTCTCTTAATGAAATTATTATGAGTTTAGAAATACATTTAAATCATTCTAGATAATATTTTTTTCATCAGATCAAGAATTGTGATTCATTCTGGTCCATCAGTTCCGAGAAAGATGATTCATCACATCAAGGATGTTAATATATGAGTGGGTCAACACATCCCACATTTTTTTTCATAATAATTTTCAACTCTCAACCATCGTATTTGGTGTCACATCAATAATTTTTTCATTTATCAGATCTATTTTCATTTATTCAATGAAATTCTTCTTAGTACAATACATTTAAATATAATAGATTCCGCTAAATATTTCACCAATAAAATTTTTGTGAAGGAGATGTTAGTTAAAAAATATTTTTATGATAGGATTGAAAATTTAAAACAAAATAATAAAATTTAATTTATAGAATAAAGTTTGTGTTCCAAATGATGATTTTTATCTTTTCTATCCAGATATTGTGAAAGAATTTAATTCTTATATTGAATTAAAATTTGAGGATATTATGGAAGTGATTAAAATTAATCATTTTAATCATAGTTATAAACAAACTATTCAAGAATTGAATGATTTAGATGATGTTACATTGGGAGGAGACACAAATCTTATTTCTCATAAGATTCTAGAGAAACCTGAATGTTTTGAAAAATCCAATTATGAAACACCATTGTTTTCATTGTTTGAAAAAAATAAGAAAGGTGTATCATTTATCACCAGATTAATGTGCAGTTAATCTTTATAAGAAAGACAATCTTATCCCATTAAAAGGGATAGAGATAATTTGATGGTACTTGTTATTTTTTACTACATTTCTTATTCGGAATGAGAAATTTTATTTTTGTAAATTTTTTCATCTTGTTAGTTGAGGTCCTGAGGATAATTTTGAGGATGGTAAAGATACCATTATTTCCTTACTTCATTAATAAAATGATAGTTAATATCATGATAGTTATGAAGATAAAAAATGTTATAATGAAGGAAAGGTAAAAAGTCTCTCTAATTGGGGAGGACTCTATCTCTAGAATGGGATTAATCTATATGAAAAATAAAAATAAGTTTTTTGAAAAATTAGATAAGGATACATCTGATACCAACACAAATTAGTCATAATTGAATTTTTATGAAGAGAAAAATGTTGAATCCTAGCCACCCAAATTGAAGAAGAAACAAAAAAAATATTCAATGAGGACATTAAGAAGTTGATGGATGATAAGTCATAGAAATAACATAGAGATATAGTTTTAAGACATGACAAATTCGAGGCTTTAGATTTGAAAAAAAATAGTTGAAGAAATTAAATATCCCAAGAACAATGAAAAATAAGAATAAAAATTTTTATCAATCAACAATTCTGGAAAATTTGACAAAAAGAGCATAAATTGCTTATTCTAATCTCTCTTTATCAATATGAACTCTGTCATTTATTCAATCAATTCCAGAATATTTTACACATCCTATGTCTGATCAGATTCTTCCTGAACAACTGCTCCCAAAATAAGTTGAAGTGGTTGGAACTTCTTTCGCTAATCAATATATTTTACCAGAATATGAAAAATATGGAACTTCTAATATTCAAAATTGTTTTGAAAATATAATGAGAAAAGAAATAGAAATATAACCACAAAATAAATATTTAATTCAGAAACAAGTTCAAAAATATATTTATAATTATTTAAAAATAGAATTAAATACTTCAAGGTTGTATGAAATGAATTAGAAAAAAAAGAAAAAAAAAGAATGAAGACAAGAAGAAGAATGTTCTTAAAAGTAATCACCATCATAATCCTCATTTAATTAAATAATGATATAAATCTAGAGCATCCTAAAATGAAGCATATTTTAAACAACAAAAATAAGAACAATAATATTATAAAAAAATATTGGATAATGGTGAAACTGATTGGGATGGGAATTTTATCAAAATATAAAATTATATGAAAGTTAAAGGAAAAAAAGTATATCTTCATTTATACAAGTGATATCTATCCAATGTAACTTCATACACATCTAAAATTCCATCCACTCTAGTTGAAAGAAGATTTTGTTATATTATACATGATTTGTAATAGAATACAGATTCAATTCCTTTAATTCCAAACATTTAATCTCATTATAAGTAGATATAGATTTGTTTTAAGGAGAAATTTTATTATTTGAAACATTTTATAGAACCTATTGTAAAAAATGAAGCTGATCTAAAATGTTTTTAAAAAATTTCCAACACATATAGAGGATGATTTATGAAAACAGTTAGATGGTCGAAACATTTAGATGGTTATTTGAAATATCATGATTATCAGTTTGATGAATTTAAGAATATTTCCTTTCAAAAATATAATTACCTGGATAAATTATCCTCATATTTTTCTAATAGATTAATTTTCCATGAATAGTTCAAAAACGTTAAAGAGCTATAGAATTAAGAAATATTGGATCTAAAGAAAAATAATGTGAAACATTGAGAATAAATCTATAAGTTGAAAGAAGATAATTCAAAGATATGATCTTTTGAAGAAGAAATTCATATTTTGAAAGAAGAGAATAACAAGAATAGTCTATATAAATAAGAGATGATCTATTTTATAATATAAAATTAGAAGTTTTGTTTTTTGGAGGAGAATATTGAGAAGAAGGTGAAAATAACTACTAAATATGAAAAAAAACTAGGATCATTTGAAAAAAAAGAAAAGTCATTATAAAAAAGTTGTATAAGAAAGAATGAATTCATTTTCATTGAACTATTTAGGTATAGATTTATATTTTGATATATAAACTTATATTTTTGAATGAATTAAAGTATCAATGTTCTTTTTTTTATATTCGATTGAATATTTAAGAATTTCAGTTTGGTAAGTTTTCATTCTATGTTTTGGATGGATGTTTAATGTTCATAAATTATTTCATAGAACTATTATTAATAAAATTTATGTTTATTTACAACTAGTTTATTACTTTTATAAAATTTGAGGTACTTTTTAAAATTTCATTTATTATTACAGTATGTTCTATTTCATTTATTTATTACGTATACACTCTCTTTATTACTACAATAGATGATATCTGGTTATTTCCATTATTTTTCTATGATTTGAGGGTATATTCTTTCCATTATACCACCTTTATACCCTCACTACAAGTTAGTAGTCTCATGTGTATAGAGAGACGTGCTTGGGGGATGTGGTGAACCAGACTAAGCCACCCATTTAGTGGAACCTAGGTGAGGAAATAAAAAAAATGTTATTCAAATGTATTTAGGATGAGTATTTTTAATATATAGAATATATTTTCATTATTTGGATCTATCATAAAAGATGAATATGTGTTTTGAATGAAAATCAGTTTAAATTTTGGAATCCTATTTTAATTTAATAAAATTAGCATGGAGTGAAATTGTCCATATTTTATTATAAGGGTTTGATATGTGATTTTTTTCTAATAATCTAAAAATAACAAAGAAAAATATTCTAAAAATGTAACTAACTACCACCCTTGTTATAAATCACGCAATTACGGGATATGAAGTTAAAAGTAATAGTTGTTGGTATCAAAGGAATATTTTAGAAAACACTAGAGGACAGAATGTTTAAAAGATGATATTTAAAAAAAATATAGCATCATGGGTTATTATGTCTAAGGTTGATTATAATTTTAAATAATAGATACCCCTTTCAATGTTTTATATGAAGGTTTTTTAATAATATTATGAATATTTTTGGATACATTTAAAGGAATAAAAACCAATGATTTAGTTTATGTTTTAGTGAAAATGTTTTTTAGGAATAATTATTTGATATTTTTTATACATAAGTATAAATTAATTAACAACATATAATGTTAATATGATATTTTACGTTAAGGTTAATATGGATAATTTGATTAAAGGTTTATTATATTTTGGAAAAATATGTTTTATCATGTAGTTAACCATTAAAAAGTGATTTTGTTAATTATTCATTTATCTTATTTTTGAGAAGTTATCTATATTGGGAAAATTATTTGATTAATGTAAATTAATTATTTTTTGTTAATATAAGAATTTATTTGATGAAAAATTAATGAGTAATATTTAAGAAGATTATATGATTTTATTTTGGATTTATGGTGCTTTATGTTTTTTATGATAATGATTTGAATATTTTTTACATTATATGACACGACCATACAAATATTTTATGTTACTTCTTAAGTGATTAATGTTGTTTGGAGATAAATATCCAATTTATCTTGCAATAATATGTTATCAAACGTTTTTTATTTTTGGGTTCTCAACATGGTTCTGAATATTTTATAATGTTATAATGTTATTTACATAGGTAATGATATAAGTTGAACATTTTCTCTTATTATTGAGGCTTTTTAGATTAATGTCTTATTTAATCACATGATGGTTTACTTGTATTGGATATTATCATAACTTGTGATAACTATTTTTGGTTTTGGAAAACATATAATAATATGATATAAATAAATTTACTTCCTTTTATTGATATTATGATATATTAATGGTTGAACTTTGTTTTTTAGAATTGAAAAATTCGTCATGATCATGATTATAAAAATAAAAGTATAAAATCATTCTTACTGAAGGGAAAAAATCAAGTAAGTAAATTTTATCATATTTTATATTAAAATGGTGAAATAATTTCTCAAAATTAAGATATATGATGGAAATTCTATCAATTATTATGCGTAAAGTAACACTCATTTACATGGGTATAAATTTAAAAACTCATAATCAAGTATGAACCCCATAGAGGTATATTCATAATAATTTTCCCAATCTTAAAAAAAATTACGGTTCAAAATAAAATCTATATCTCATGTATTTAGTGCCTTCTGATAAATTAATTTTGATAGAATCAAATTAAAATTGAATGGATGTAATTTTTATAAGGGGAAGAGAATTTAACATCAAAATATTTAAATATGTAATTCCCCCATAAATAATACTATGTTTGATAACATGCACCACATGAAAATCTGAGATTAAATGAACTAAAATATACTAATGAAATATTATTATTTAAATATAAATTACCTATCATAATCATTGCTTTTGTGTGTGAATATAAGAAAAACTCAATATATTAGTTTCTTGGGGGTGGAATTACATTTAAAAACACACACTCAGTCCCTTAAAGAATAACCCAAGATATATCCCCCTAGGGACACACTATATTTATCCTTTTGTCTTTATTTACATTATATATATATCATATCTATAAATGGTATCTTGTATGACACCCTTCATCCTCTACCCTGGTTGTGAGGAAGGATGACCTTCAATCATTGACCCCTGTAATGAGGCCGCTCATCACCTAGCTCCATATAAGTCGCCACCTCTCCTTGGTCTTCATGCACAACCTGGTTCACATAAGTGGAACCACTACGGGGCCAAAAATACATCAATAAACATCAAGAATAGTTCTCTTAACCATAACCTCCTTGCCGTAGCACTACTATATCATCGTGGTTCCCCACTCGTAGAGTCACCATCACCATCTCCATTCTCCCTTACATTGCTGATACTAGTTCATCACAGTCATAGAGCTTCACTATCACTATCACCCCAACCATTGAGTGTGGATATCAATCATCCCATACATATAGTATAGTCCAACACATTTATGAAACCGAATGATTCGATCCATGCACAATAGTCCCCCACCCCAATATCGGGGGGCTAGAAATTGAACCTACTGGGGTTTGAAACCCAACTGTCTGGATGTGGTGCCCAACTCAGTACCACTCATCTATGGTATTGGACAAATAATAATAACTGAAATATAATATATATATATATATATATTTTCTTAATACAAATGTATCAAAATAATTATTAGGAAAAAGGATCTTAATATTATATAAAATCATATAAGGTTAAAAAAGATATTTTTTCAGAAAACTATTTAATATGAAAAATGTTTTTTTAACAAAATAAATTATATTATTCAATATTGATTAATATTTTTAATGAAATTTATTGATCATATAGTTAATAAAATAAATTAAAATTCATTCAACGGTGTTTACTATACAAATAGTGAGTATAAATTCATTTTATGATTCAAAAATACATTTTCATCAAAAATGGGTTGTATTTCTATTTCTGTATGGATCTAAATATTAATTTATACCATAATTTGAAAATGGAAATTATAAGATTGGAATCATTTTTTAAATCCCCCTATCAATATAATCATAAGATAATTGTTTTGGATTTTTCAGATAATGTTAAATTTTGGATAAATTTTGAAGAATACTGATTTAAAGAACTATCATTTCTTTAAATTTAATCAAAGTATTTTAATTTAGTATTTCATTTCGTATTTTTTAAAGTAAGATAATATTAATTTTATTAATGAAAATATAATTAATTCTAAGGGAAGAAACCTTATCCATGATTTTGGTATAAAATAATTTTTATTCATAAGGGTTGATTTTTTATAAAAATTGTTTTCTATTACGCTTCGCGAACCAATATTAAAATTAAATATTAACATCTATATAAATTAAATCATACAATCATTTTTTTCATATTTTTAATATTCATTTTAAAATTATTTAATAAGGTTATTTTTTTCATAATGATTAGTAATTGTGGTAAAATTCTATCATAATATTAAAGTGTAAAATGGGTTAATTGAGGACTAAATTGTTGGTTATAAAATCAAAATCACTAAAAAAACTTTTTTTAATCTCTTTTTATGTATTAATTTTACCCATATTCTTAATAGAATTAAAAATATGGTAATTCTATGACACATTCTTGAGATTATGACCTTTTTAATATTTTAAGTAAACACAAATTACAAAATGTCACACTCTCTCAGTTCTATTGTTGTCATGATTTAGATATATATAAAAATGATATATGAATGAATATAGAAGTAAATTTATTTATAATAATCTATATATTAATGATTTTTTTAAATTTTTTGAGATTGTATAATTATATTAAATGTTTAAGAAATGTTGACTCAATGCTTGTACAAGTAGTTGAAAACGTAATTAAATTATTTTAAAAACATGAAAAGTACTATGTTTTAGATAAATTAATATGTTACAATGAATTATTGGAAAAATATAATTTATAATTCATGGTTAAATAGGTTGTATTGTGATTATAATTATGTCTATATGTCTTCAATGTTAATTTTTAATAGTCTTAAAAACGAATTTATCTTTTATATATTGTTTATAATGTATATTTAAAATAATTATAAAATAATGAAAATAAGATATTAAACAAAATAGATGATAAAATATATATATATAATATCATAAATGGTATTTTATATTCCACCTATAAATTTAAAAATTATACACCTGACCATTATAGATTGAAAAATTTGTAACAATGGTTAAGGATAAATAATGTTAATGAGGTTGTCAGACCAATGGAAGTATTTTAAAATGAAAATTAAAATTGTTTAAATTTTATTCATTGAGTTTATTTCAAACTTATCCTCCATATAAATAAATTTAAATTTGGATCCATTATACATGATTAAAAAAAATTATATATTAATATTTCATGTATTTTAAGGATTTCCACCCTCCTTGCTTATAAAAGGGCAACTCCTATCATATATTCCTCACACATAATGAGAAATTTTCTTCACCCAATATCTATAAAATTTCCTTTGAAGATCCTTGAGATTATTTTCTCCCCATAAGACCAAACTAATAAAGATTAATTTGATTGCCAAAGGAGGATTTCTAAAGAAGAGGTACAATTCTTAACCGAGTTCATTAATTTAATTAAGTCCAGTTATATCCTAACCATGTGGATATAATAACATTATTATCTTCAAAAATTTGAAATGTTATTATAGTGGTGGAACAACTCTTATTTATATCATTTTACATTACGTGGGAAATGAAATCATCGTTCATATGTACATGTAGACTTATACCTCTAAAAAGTGAAGAGTTTTGTTTTTCACCACCACCTCACAAGGCTGGTTGTTATGTTTTAATTAATGAATAAATGTGATACTCATGAAATAGTTATGATTATAGAAAAATATGATATTAATTACCCTTATTCGGTTCCACCTTTTCAAAAATGATAATGTCACTCATGCATACATGTGGATTACTACCTCCATGAATAGATGTGATTCGTTTTTCATGTCCATATTCAATGGATGACTCGAAAATTTTATTTAATATAAAGAACTATATTTTTTTTGTGATTAATATTCTATAGATGGTTGAACCATAACCCCTTAGACTGTGGTAAACATACTGAAGTTGTTTTTCCTTTATCAATTGAGTATCCTTGAAAAATAAATCTAAACTTAACTAATTTTTTAACTGATTATATCTTGCTAATAAATGAAATAAGAAAATAATGATAATGGAATAAACATTAAAAAGGTTATTAATGAAGTATTAATTTTTTGTAATTTTCTTATTCATGTGTAATATAATGTGAACCATGGTTTAGAATCGAGGGTAGTGATTTTATATTAATTTTTTTAATGTATTCCATTTAAAATAATTCTCTTTCATGTACAGGTTTAAAAAATTCATCAATAATGTTCATATTTATGTTTCAAATATTGAGAATATCAATTTTCTTATAATTTTTATTTTTTTAGAAATTTTTATATTGAACCATTTCAATTTATTTCTATATGAATCAAAAAAAATTTAAAAAAATGTGTGAAAATAATTTTATTTTTCAATATATATTAAATATAATATTTTTACATTGACTAGATAAATAATTTCTTTGATGATTAATTTAAAATTTTTCATGGTTATTTTTAAATAATTTTTGTTTTTAGTATTCTATATTTTAAGAAAAATTATCAAAAGAAAATGATATTTTTCTCACATTTTCAATGAAAGGTTTGAGTGATATTTTAAATTTACTTCCATCATTTTGAATATCACTTGATGATTCTTATAATTAAAATTCAATATAATCTAATGACACCATAATTTTTATCCTTTATTGGTTTATGATCATGCTATTATATTTATTATCTAGGGAAAATATTGACATTTCAAGCTCTAGTTTTTCATTATGAATATTGATATTGATTATATATTGTATTATTATTTTTCTATATGATGAGTGAATTGAAAATAGTATGTGAAGGGTAGAGACTACTTATATTTTACCCCATGATGCATTGGTAGGTCTCAAAAGGAAATCTACCCTATGTTTTTGGTATATTCCTTCCCAATTATTTATGATATCTTAAGATAAAACCTCAATGTTATGTTTATAATGGCTTGGAAAAATGCCTTGATAATTTGATTTTGATTTCAAGAATTATGGATTCATTCATTATGAAATATGTAATTATTATCCATGTGATATTTAATATTTTTATTCTTAGATATATTTAATGTTATTGTTATTTATGGTTTCTATATAAGTATTTTGTTTTCATAAGAAACTAAAACGAAATTGTATTTAAAATATTTTTTTATGATATCCTTTTGGTAAAAGGTTTATTTTCAAGGAAAATGTTTCATTTTCTTCATGAAACCCACATGAATTATGTTTTTCAGTTATACATTCTTATGAAATGTAATATGAAAAACATTGGAACAAATTAGATTTCTAGTATATGTAATTTATTATTTTAAACTCAAAGTTGATTATGAGAAAATAAAAACATCCTTATGTGTTTTCCGAGATTTAAAAGGGATTAACAATTTTAAAAATTTTTATATACCTTAATGATCCTTATTTTTTCATTCTACATTTTTAGATTTTTTTCATAGGGAATAAGGACGTGTATGAACTATGAGAACTATATTTATGTTATTACAATCCATCTTTAAATAAGACAGGTTTTTTGAATGGAACATGAGTTTAAAATTAAAAATATTACTTTTGTTGAATAAAATGGACATTTAGTGGAAGTGTATACTTTTTATTTTAATGTTTTTATATAAAATGTTTTTCCTATTTATATAAAAATATAAAACGAAATGTTCCTTAAAATGAATAAATGTGAAACAATATTTGTAAATCATGTAATCATGGTTTGTTTTTGTAATGGGGTGTTACAACTGATACTGATGTGCACCCATCATAACCAATACATATGAATTTCATTTCATTAAATTATTTTTCTCAAATAACTCATACACACAGGTCCTTTCCCAGTTGTCAGATATGGAAAAATCCACCTCACTACAAGAAATACCACATAATAAGAACCAGTTAGTTCTCCAATGTCGTAATTTTATTTAAATCCTCTATGATCCAATCAATTGGGAACCAATTAAAAGTCTTAACCTCGATGTAATACCAGAAGAGAATATGGGAAATTATCTTATTAAAAATATCTAACCTCTATAGACAATGATGTGAGTCTTTGAAATACCTCCCTCAAATCCATGTTACAGTCATGCATCACCTAACTTCTTATACTTGATTACTAAATAATGGTTTATGATATAGTAAATATGATAGTTATAAAAAAAAAATTAACCGTCATCACACCCTCTCAATGTTCTATAACATCCCACCTTTGGAGTCTCATGTTAGATTAATACTTGAATCAATAATCCCATCAGCTACTGACATATTGAATTTTCCAAAATAATTGTTAACTATCAAGGATATTCATAAAATCATACATATATATATAATAAAGTGATCTAAATCCATATATACCCTACTAATAAACAGTATAATATGTAATATATCTACCAATTAAGAATTACTCTCTCACCTATATTTGAATTAAATGAAAAACCTCAGCCCTTATTCTTCTAGGTTTTCGATCAATAGAATTATTGAAGATTACCAAATCATTTTATATGATTATTTTAACCCTAGGTACTTGATAATGGGATACTACCAATCTCTTCACCCATATATATACTCATAAAGCACTGGTCTTCCTAGATAACAACAACACTTAATCATCATCGATTATAATGTACTCATATTTTATCCCTAAAAACCAAATCCAATTATCATGAAAGGGTTTAAAGATATTATGCATATTCACACCCCTATTATTTGATAATAATAATAATAAACCATTAGGAATCCCATGTATTGATATATGTATCCAAATAATACTATTTAATATTTTTCTCACATAATTTAGGATATCTATCCCTTATAGGATTCTCACAGTCTCTTGAGAAAACAGAAAACTCATTTGATGTACTATATTTAGAGTTGGGAAACCCTTCGAAATTTTCTCCCAATTAGATGGGTGATAACATCCATCAATGTTACAAACCTAAAAAAACCTAAATCAACTGTTACCTTTTCTATAAATGACATGGTTACAAAAGGATAAATCCCTCACCCATTGATAAAAAATGTGCCTCACACTATTCAATAACTATCCAATTTTTAATCACACCCCATGTATGATTCTTAAAATAGAACCAATGGAGTTCTATTACTATAAAAATAACATATTTCTATGATTCAAAATCATGTAAATAAGATTAAAATCCTTAGAAATTGGTTATTTAATGGGTTTTCATGTCCATGGATGTAGATTTTTTGGTAGTAGGTCTATTTCAATAGCTTTCACATAAGAGAAATATAGTTTTCTTACCATGGAAATAGATTCATAATTAAAGGAAAATAAACCATTCTTTAAACTCGTGACCTCAAAGAACCATATAAGTTACTAAACCACTCCCATAAAACAAATTGTTTATTAATTTATATAATTTTCATAAACTAGTTGTTAAATATTAAATAATTAATATTTTAAAAATATTTATTTTTTTATTATAAAGATAAAAATAATAAAAAAATAGGTGATACCTTTTACTATTGTTCGATAAATCAAGGAAATAAGGTTCCATATAGGGATGGTTTAATAAATTTATAGCTATCTGATGTCTATAGAAACCCGATTTTAATGGTTTAAAAAATCTTAAAAATGTATTATACGTTTCCCTTATTATGATGTTTTTAACAAATAGTTTTTAATTGATCCCCTATTTTCATGTTTTAATATACTATGGTAAAAGGACTCATTGTGTAACATTTATTTCCATGATATATGAAACCATGGGAACATGGGGTCATATAATATTGTTTTTGAAAACTATGGCAGTAAACTGAATTTGTTGTAGTTTACCATAACTTAAAATATATATTTTTGGTATGTAAAGGAGTCCAATACTCCATAAAGACCACATTGACATCTTTTTGAGGTTTTATTACCATACAGTTCATAAATATTTGATAGGTATTTCAGCCGAATGTATCCACCTAAAATAAAGGATTTGTATGTAGATTATATTCACAATTACTCTCCCTCAATAAAAAACCTAATAATCCACATGGATACTCCCTCTTATTCTACCATGACATGAGAGAACCAGAGGGACCATTCTCATATAGGTCCATGATCATCTATTATCCACAAGAATTCTATACATGAGAAATTATAATGTAACAAAATGTCCAAGGATTTAATTTGAATGGGCACCATACCTAGCATGCCACCTGGACCAATGAGTGTTTCTGATCCCCATGAGATGATAATAGTTTCCTAGGAGTCACAATAACTCCTTTTGATAATTTTTCCCCAATTATAGATAATACTTTGGAAAAAATAAAATCCAAAATAAATATAAATAATTCCAAACAGTTCATAAGAAAACTTTCATGATCTAACCTATTTATATATAAAAAGTCAACATCCACCAATACTGGGATATAGGTAGTCATTAAAATTATGTTATAAAACTAACAAAAAAAACATCTACAGACCAACAAACTCAAGTCGAGACTAAAACTTACTCCACAAGACATTTGGTTGCTCACCACCACCAAACCAATCCCACATCGGCCATAATGAACAAAAAATCCCCAACTAAGAACCTGGATCCTAAAATTTTATAGGCATGAACTACAAATCCTAGTAGGACACCACAACCCACCCAAATAATAATATTGATATCATAAGGAAATTCATAAATGATATTTTGAATTTATATCTAAAAAATAATCATTAAATAAAAAAATGTGTGATTTTTTTTACATAAAACTATATCAAAACACATTACATTATTTCAAAAACCAAACACACATGTTTTGATATCCAATCCATCAAACATATTCCATTTCCAAAATCCACAAAAGCATGTTTTATTTCTCAAAAACAAATAATTAGTTTTTTTAAAATGAAATCATTGATATAAAAATTTCACATACCGAAGCCATATTTAAACCAAAATCCATTTTAAGATCCACATTAAATCAATCACACAAGAGTATTTTTAAAACTCAAATAGTTTTTCCAAACCATCTTTGGAAACTCATTTTGAAAGGAAAAAAATAAACTTGCATGAGTAAAAAAATAAGTAATAACAACATAAATATATTACAAGGTATTAAAAATGTTACATAATCAATGAATTTTTCTATATCAATTAATGTAGTTAATATTATAAAATCAAGAAGAAGATAAAATTAAAAAAACCAATAAGAAACCATGAAAAATGATCAATTGTCCTACCTCAAGTAAACATTATTCCAACCATATAACTGTATATGAGTATGACCACCCGAACTAGATATCTACATAAGCCAAGTCAATATCATCATCATGGAAACCCACATAAGAATAACATTGATGGTAAAACCCCCATCACTTGTTCTAAGAGTCATTGGTTTTAAACTTGCGGTGTGTGAACCTAATAGTGGAATAAGCTATAACATTCATTTAGTACCCGGTTTCCTATGAATAATAAATGATGTAAGGAATAGTGTATATTATTCATGTATACCACACAAGGAATAAACAAGAATACCATAACCCCTAACACCTATTGATAGAAATCCCCCTAAAAATAACTTACATTAAAGTAATAATAAAAACATTCCCAGAAAAGGGTAGAGAAAAAGAATCAAATAATGATAACAAACCTAGAAAATGGGTAAAAACAAAGGGAAATCAATGGTTCTTTTAAATCACACCGGTTAAAACCAAAGATCCAAGAAGGCGTTTAAAATAAAAGTACTAATCACAAATAAAATCACTTACAAATTCTTTAAAAATAATTTCCAAACACCATTTGGAAAACAATGGAAATTACCCAAACATTTAAAACATTTCCAAGTCACCCCTATAAAAGTAACTCTTCATTTAAAACATAAAATATTTCCAAGAAATTTATATCCATCATAATTTTCATAAAACATCACTTAAAAATTTTAAGAGGTCCAAAGAAATAATCTCTTTCTTTTAAAATGAACCAAAGCTACCCTTCAACAAGATTCTTCCTAATTGAAAACCAATATATGGAAAAAAGGGAAAACATTTTCTAATAATGATATTAAAAAAGACAATAAGGAATTTCCCAAGGTTTAACCCACAAACATATTTCAAATCTTCATTTGAAATATATTAATTTCCCATAAACCCTTCACAAACCATTTAGAGCTCAACCCATCAATTTTATACCAAATTAATTTTAGAATCATATTTTTACTCATTGAAAACCAAGACCATGTTAAATCCCTTTTCACAATATGAAATAAATTAAAAAAAATCCATAAATCATTTACAATTGTTTTTCATACCAAAAAATTCATTTCAAGCATAAAATTAAGTAATTCACATGAAATACCAATTATACCAAACTCAAAATACCATTAAATGGTTTTAAAACACAATAGAACAATAAAATATAGTTATAATTTCATAAAAAATGAATTTAGAAGGAACAATTATATTTTAATCCTAATGTGAAACAATTTCATAGTAACAGGTACCTAAAATAAGTGTAATCCAAGCTGAAATGCTTCAGAACTAATCACCTTCAACGGATACAACATCCATGGGTCATGAAGCAATTCCTACAATACATATAGACCAGAATGAACAACAAAAAATACATATAAACACTAAAATCGAGCCACATGATAAACATGGTTCTTGGGGGAAGCTAAAACCAAGTGGGGATGGAGGTAGAAAGAAACAAAAGGTTAGGAGTTGAGAAACAAACCTTGACTATTCATGTAGAACACCATAAGAAGACATGAATCCAATAGAGAGGAAAACAATAGAGCTCCACCCAAGATTAATTGGGTTGTATGACACAAGGGAAGATAAATGGGGTTGAAATACCTTATAAATAGCGAGGTTTAAAATTAGAAATACCAAAAAATAGAACACTTAGATACATAATTTGGTTTGGCCATATGGTTTATGAAACAGTGTGCTAACAGTGTGCTGGCCATATCTGAGACCAAACACCAACTCACATGGTTACTCCTAAGAGGATATAAAATTTCCTATGTAGAGACCCTATGCTTGACGTACATAGATATTACATTACTTTTGCGGAATACTTAATTCATAACAAAAACAGACACACAAGGACCGTAATAGTTTAGTGTCTTTGGAAACTTGGAACGTAATCTTCTAATCGTGGTGAAAGATCTTCAAAATCTCCCATAAATATCTTCCACTTTTTGTTTCCTTAAATAAAACCTTTATTTTAATCCTGGGGAAAGATAAAACATAAAAAGGGTGATCTCAAATGCTCAGTAAGGGTAAGCATGGATAAAATAAAACACAACATATACATTTGACTTAAAAACATGAACATAATGTTTAAACATAAAAATCTTGAGCAATGACTTAAAACATGGAAGTTCATAAGGCATAGATCATAATGGAACATAAATCATGATAAAATAGCATAGGAATAAAGCATGTAATTGTGGAATCCATTAAGCACATGTAATGATTTCCATAGTAGCCAAGGCATTGCTGCCAAGACCATCTTAGTGGACAAAGTCCCATTCTGAATCGACTTCACTCCTCGTTTCAGTCCTGTAACACTGAACCAGATTAACTTACCATTCCAGCCATGTTTATCTAATGAGATATAAAATCTTTACCCAATGAATTGGAGGGAGATATTGGTTCCACCCATCTCATAGTGAAATCAATCTTACTTGTGCCACAAAATAAACTTAAAACATTCTTCATAACCCAAAGAATAAAATGGGTTTCATAAACATCATTCCATCATCACATAATCCATATGAAACAAATGGATATTTCATCAGAAGAAAATTGAAACCATGTAAATCATAGAGACATTATACTTGAAACATACAGATATGAAATAATTTCATCTTAGATGGAAAATGGTTTTGATAAAACACTTGAAATGAATTCTTGAAGAAAATAACCTTTCTTCTTCAAAATCAATTTCTTTTCACAAAACGTCATGCAATTTTAAAAGAAAGAGATTTAGTTGAAAATAATCATGAAATCTTTTGGAGGAAGCTTCATGAAAATAAGGCTTTATAAAACCATAAAAATTCGTTCGTGTCGTATAAGTTAAAAAATCATTCTTTTCGTACTTTTACCGGAAAAGTCAAAAAGTACCTCGTAATGTAAAAAAATGAATGATTCCATACATACCATGTAGTAAAAGTCAAAATGGGTAAAAGGACTTTAAAAATAAATGAAAACACTTTTATAAAACATGGAATGGATGATAGAAATAACCCTAGTAAATACTTACAAATATGCAATCTCGTATAAAAATAAGATTTGCAAAATTATCCCTTACCTTATGTCCAATATTCTTCATATGTATCCGAACATCCTGTATAATGATTTAAATAATTTAATTGACTTATTACAGAATCATATTCATTATTATGATATCATATATGGTTCACTTATGACTTTATATTACCTGTTCTTTTGTAAATTCCATGTTAAAGAGTGTTTTGGGTAAAATCATTTCATTTGTCCTCTCTGTTTCGACTTGTTATTATTCATATGATTACATAGATCATGATTACATAATTCCATAATATAAAACACGATTTATATATAATATATATTCAGAATATACATATATATAATATATCGATAAATGGAAAGAAATACACCGTTCATGGAGACGGTAGGCCGTACGTACGCATGAACACTGTTTTCGTTTCCTTATTGAGTTGAATGGAATTAAGTAGATGACATACATATATACATAAATCCAGTAGCTTTATAATTTCATATATTTCATTATTATTCCTTATATATACTTTATAATCATTCTTAAATGGTTAACATGGAGAATGAATCTCATCACGTCATGGAGACGGTAGTCCGTACGTACGCACGAGTGATTATATCATTTCCATAATTATTGAATTGAATTGGAGTGGATGATACAATATATCAGAATCATTATGATATTATAATAACTATGTATAGTTATTCTTTACACCATTATACCCATCCATGTAAGGTGTTGTTGGAAAAACAGATTACACCACGGCGTGGAGACGGTATTCCGTATGTACGCACGCGCGGTGATTTTGTTTTCCGTAGGATGGATAGAAGGTGAAATGGGGTTGTTTCATATTTATAATAACAAATCAGTATATTATTGATACTTATGTTATTACTTTATAATGAAAAAACTAAATAAGAAGAAGTTGAAGAAGAAAGAATCTTGAACGAATCGGGAGAAGAAATTACCTCTTCTTCGATACGCCTCTTTGAAACCTCCTCTTAGGGCACTAAGGTTGGTCTTTAAAGTAGACCAGAACCTCGAGGATGTTTCTAGGGAAGTGGAGAAGAAAATTTGTCAGGGTTTAGACTAGATTGAAAGCTCAAATTGGTGTGAGGAGGAGAGGGAGGAGGTGCCCTTTTATAAGCGAGGAGAGGGGCACCTTTGGAATTCTCAAAAATATTAATTTATAATAAATCTAACCCCACTTAAAAACCTCAAAAAAATGACTCATATACGAATATTAGATGAGATATGGTTGTAATCTCATCAACCAATCAAATTTAGACATGTTATGTATTTATTTTAAACATTATCAACTTGATTTATCTTTATTTAGTCAATTTAATTTTATTAGTGCTAATAACATTCTAAAATTTAAATTATAAAAAATAATTACTTATTAGTTTTGAATTGTCCATAATTGGATACTTTATGACATTTTATACAATATAAATTTAAATTTATAATTTTTAAATATATTTGTGATTTTTAAACAATTTTATAATATATTATTTTTATAAAATAACAATAGTGTCAACTTTGACACTATTCATTTATTTGAATTTAAATAAACTATATACAGAAGATATGTTCGAAATATAAGCTTTAATAGAATCATAAAAGTTCATATGTATCTAGAAAATTATTTTATCACATTAAATAGTTCATATAATATTTATTTTATTATTTTTAAAACCATTTATTTTGTTTATCTCTTAATAAATAAATTACTACAACATTTTTGTATAATTAATTAATATACTTATTTGTTGCATAAAAATTAAAAATAAAATCCTATGATGAAGATACATCTATTAAATTTCATAATAATACTTTTACTAGAATTTATCATCTTAAAATAACAATATTTAAATTGTTATATTTATTAAATTATGAAGGTGAAAACATTGGCATCATTTAGAATAAAATATTATAAGTGTCATAATTACTTGTATAAGACTCTAAATGGTCAAATATTCGACCATTAGATGATTAGAGTTTAAAGTTACATTACCAATAAGTTTTGGTCAGGGTTTTGTGCCTTTTATGGTCACTATTAGTTTAATAAAAACTATATTTTTGATTTTTCAATAGATAAATAATTTCTGCATCACTATTGTGTCACAATTAATGATAATTCTTTAATCCCAAAAAATTATAAATAAATTATCATGATGTAGATAACTTTGGTAGCTTTTTGGAGACTATTAATGTTCAACGTTTTATGAAGTTTATCACTAACATAAAATTATTATACATATAAAATTTAAGAGTGACATGTTGTCACTTTCTTTGGTTTTAATAATAATTAAATTATTTTCATGCACAAAAGTCCATTAAATAAATCTAATCCGACCCTTAGGTGATATGGGTCGAACTTTAGTCATCCAATAGGATTTTTCCAAGTGTTAGGGTAATTTTATAATCTTATATTTACCCTTAATTACCCGATTTATCTTTAACTATGGTAAATAAAATTTACCATAGTTACTATTCACAATTTCCAAAAATAAAAAGTAGCTTATTAACATAATTTGGACCCACTAATTCCAAATATGGAATCCATTTTTTCAAAATTCAATACACAACAGTTTCAGAAATTAAATTAAAATTATTTCCATTGTCGAAAGAAAGCGGGTTTTTCTTTAAAACATTGCAAAAGATTGAATTGATTTAACCTACAGATTCAAGGTAAAATCAATGCTAATGACATAAATTATATTAAATGGTAAAAATATATTCTATTTATAATTTAAAACCATTCAATATTACAATTTAACCACATAAGATTTTACGATGAAAAAAGTTGTTTTTAATTAAAATATAGCGTGTTTTTACTATTCATTAAAATATGAAAGTTACCAGAATAATATGAAAAATTTATCCAAAGTAAATTTTTATTTCATATTTCCAAAGAAGAATTTTATTTTGTCAAATTGAACTTATAAAAATGTCAAAAACTAGATGTAAAGTGGGTGCGCCATCAAAAGGCGGCAAAAGTGCATTTTTTGAAAAATATTTATTTTACCTGAAAAATTTATTTTGTTCTTATACCATGTTCTAGACAATGAGTAAGATAAATAATAATGTTATAAGATTCAAAATTTAGTTAATACTATTCATAACAGCTAGTTCATAATAATATTATAATAATATATCGTTGTTTAGTAAAACCCGGTATTGCGTACAACACACGCTATCGAGGAAGGTTGTGATTGCGTGTAATGCAAGCCAAGTCAGGGTTGCGTGCTATGCGATAATCCTTCGTTGTTTCGTATAACATTATCCAACAATATTTCATTTATACATTGAATATATATATATATATATACTCAATGTTGCGTAGAATAACTATTATCAAAATTGTGTGTAACACGATCCAAAAATAGTGTTGCGTATACTACAAGATAATACGGTGTTGCATATAGCGCAAGGTAATCTTGGTGTAGCATAAAACACAAGAAATTAATGAAATTAAAAGAATATTTTTCTTAAAATCTTGGGGTGTTACATTCTACCGCCCTTAAAATGAATTTCTCCCTCGAAATTCATCGGGGTTATAAATGGTTTACTACTTGAAAGTTTGTTTAATAGAAACCCACATCGTAAAAAGGAATACCGAAACATGGATTTAAAAACTAATGTATGAAATGTAACGTTTACCCAAATTAACTCATCACTGGGTTTCCATGTAGGAGAACATAGGTGAAAATATGGATATAGAAGAGAAATCTAACTGTCATGTTCTGATGGAGAGTGGTAGAGAACATGGCTATGAAAAATCCAACAATCACAAAGCCATAAATTTGTGATGATCTAGGGTACCATCTGATTCATCGGATATAAGGGCACTAGGACAACATTTTTGGTTTTCAAGATCATTTCCCTAAAGTTGAATAATTTTAATTAGAATAAATACCTACTTTATTTTGGTACAATCTTACTATTGTTCGTGATTTGAAAAATTTCCACTTAATCTCTTAAAGAAATGAAGTTGAATTTGTCATTCGTGATGTGTTAGAAAATCATGTTATAGAATGACGGGTCATTCCATCTGTCTCAAATAAAAGGTTAGAAAAGATATCAAAAAATACATAAGTCCATCTATAGTGAGATTAATCATATATGGTTCCTAAAATGGACTTATACTTCATATATCATACTGCGTAATAAAATAAAACTAGTTTCTACTAACTAAGTACTTCTTGTAGGCCTGTGGTAGGCGATAAAGTCCAGTCACACTTTGGTTGTGGGTTCGATTCCCACAACCTTGTCCGACGTGATGGGTTGTCGCTCGTCCTACAGGTTGTCCTTTTTCTAAAGCTATATTACTATAACATGCCATCAATAATATCGAAAAAAGTTTAATCCTAACTTATGTCCAACATAATCCATTCCAATCTTTAGGCTTGTCTAAAATACTTCGGTCCAAGCTCATAATATAAAGAAAACGATTACTTGAAATGTCGTCAACCAAGCATGTGAGTACCATCATTTATCCCCCATATATCTTGCTGGTCACATTCCAATCATGTGAATACCTTAATCATGTATTCTCTTGAAAAATGAATACCCATTAAACCTTAGTGAAAACATGAATGCTGTCAAAATTTCACTCCTTCCACATACCAAAATCCAAAAATTCTATATACTCAAACCATGATATAACCTTCTCCTTATATCAGTCATGAGCTCATGAATACTATCAAACATTTAATTTTCTCCATATCCCTTCATTATGAACATATCATCTACATTCCAAAATATCTGAATAACCTTTCATGGATACTAGTACCATTAATCATACACTTTCAAAACTCAAGGAAAGACAACAGTGAAACAATCCTTAGATGTCTCTTTATTCCATAGTACCATGAGATTACTTATACAACATTCCACATGATAAACATGTAATCATTCCACTACATTCTTAAACCATTGACCTAGCTTCAACAATTCTTTCATCTCACATATCATTTATAGTCTCTTCATCATCATCAACATAAATACCACCCATACGACTATACTGATTCTCATCATGAGACTTTCTCTTAGGGAATTGGTTTGCATAATGCCCGTACATTCTACATTTAAAACATTTAACCATTGTTGATGTCGTAGCAATACCATTATCCTCATCCCTGGTGTTAACTGAACCTTTTCCTTTGCACATACTGCCTTTGTGTCCTTCTTTTCCACACCCAAATCATCTTCCAGTTCCATTGAAACATTCTCCTTGATGCCTCTTCCCACATGATTTACATAGGGGAAATTGAACTTTCTTTCCTCTATGATCATCATGAAACTCCATCTTTCTCTTATTAGACGAGTCAGAAAAATAAACCAGATTTTACTTTATTGATCATATTATGAGATTGCTGATTCGGCATAATAATGATGTTTGTACTTCCAAATCCCATTTCATTTGGTTGCTCATGAAGAATATCATTCCATTGTCCATCATATCCTCCATTATCGTGAATCATCTTGTTTCCAGCCATTTTATAAAACCCAAAAAGAATAGTGTGAGAGGAAAAAATCATAATAAAGGGGGAGTAACATCAATATATAAAATCTTTGGTTTAATCTAATATCGTTACCATAGTTCTAGGACTATATCCTATACGTATACTTATCCTTAGGTACATCCCTAGACATACCTTAGAAATATTTCTAGGGATCTCACTAACGTTTTCGCATCCTAGTTTCCAATGGTTGACTAAACCTTTCCTCTGATACCAACTGTAGAGACCCTAAGCTTGACGTACATAGATATTACATTACTTTTGAGGAATACTTAATACATAACAAAAATAGACACACAAGGACCATAATAGTTTAGTGTCTTTGGAAACTTGGAACGTAATCTTCTAATCGTGGTGAAATATCTTCAACATTTCCAATAAAGATCTTCCACTTTTTGTTTCCTTAACTAAAACCTTTATTTTAATCCTGGGGAAAGATAAAACATAAAAAGGGTGAGCTCAAATTCACAATAAGGGTAATAATGGATAAAATAAAACACACTATATACATTTGAACTTAAAAACATGAACATAATGTTTAAACATAAAAATCTTGAGCAATGACTTAAAACATGGAAGTACATAAGGCATAGATCATAATGGAACATAAATCATGATAGCATAGCATAGGAATAATGCTTGTAATTGTGGCATCCATTAAGCACATGTAATGATTTCCATAGTAGCCAAGGCATTGCTGTCAAGAACATCTTAGTAGATAAAGTCCCATTCTGAATCGAGTTCACTCCTCATTTCAGTCCTGTAACACTGAACCAGATTAACATACCATTCCAGCCATGTCTATCTCATTAGATATAAAATATTTACCCAATGCATTGGAGGGATATATAGGTCCCACCTATCTCATAGTGAAATCATTCTTACTTGTGCCACAAAATAAATTTAAAACATTCATCATAACCCAAAGAATAAAATGGGTTTCATAAACATCATCCCATCATCACATAATCCATATAAATCAAATGGATATTTCATCATAAGAAAATTGAATCCATGTAAATCATAGAGACATTATACTTGAAACATACACATATGAAATAATTTCATCTTAGATGGAAAATGGTTTTGATAAAACACTTGAAATGAATTCTTGAGGAAAATATCCTTTCTTCTCCAAAATCAATTTCTTTTCACAAAACGTCATGAAATTTTAAAAGAATGATATTTTGTTGAAAATTTTCATGAAATCTTTTGTAGGAAGCTTCATGAAAATATGGCTTTATAAAACCGTAAAAATTCGTTCGTGCCGTATAAGTTAAAAAAACATTCTTTTCGTACTTTTGCCGAAAAAGTCAAAAAGTACCTCGTAACGTAAACAAAAGAAATATTCCTCACATACCATGTAGTAAAAGTCAAAAATGGGTAAAAAGGACTTTAAACCTACTTGAAAACACTTTTATGAAACATGTACATGGATGATAGAAATAACCCCAGTAAATACTTACAAATATGCAATCTCAGATAAAAAGGAGATTTGCAAAATTATCCCTTACATTATGTCTGATATTCTTCGTATGTATCCTAACCTCCTGTATAATGATTTAAATAATGTCATTGAATTATTACAGAATCATATTCACTATTATGATATCATATATGGTTCACTTATGACTTTATATTACCCGTTCTTTTGTAAATTCCATGTTAAAGAGTGTTTTGGGTAAAATCATTTCATTTGTCGTCTGTGTTTTGACTTGTAATTATTCATATGATTAATTAGATCATGATTAAATAATTCCAGAATATAAAACAAGATTTATATATAATATATATTCATAATATACATATATATAATAGATCGATAATTGGAAATAAATACACCATTCATGGAGACAGTAGGCCGTACGTACGCATGAACGCTGTTTTCGTTTCCTTATTGAGTTGAATGGAATTAAGTAGCTGACATACATATATACATAAATCCAGTAGATTTGTAATGTCATATATTTCATTATTATTGCTTATATATACTTTATAATCATTCTTAAATTGTTAACATGGAGAATGAATCTCATCGCGTCGTGGAGATGGTAGTCCGTACGTACGCACGAGCGATGATATCGTTTCCATAATTATTGAATTGAATTAGAGTGGATGATACGATATATCAGAATCATTATGATGTTATAATGACTATGTATAGTTATTCTTTACACCATTATACCCATCCATGTAAGGTGTTGCTAGAAAAACAGATTACACCACGGCGTGGAGACGGTATTCCGTACGTACGCACGCGCGGTGATTTTGTTATCCGTAGGATGGATAGAAGGTGAAATGGGGTTGTTTCATATTTATAATAACAAATAAATATATTAGTGATACTGATGTTATTACTTTATAATGAAACAACTAAAGAAGAAGACGTTGAAGAAGAAAGAAGCTTGAAAGAATCGGGAGAAGAAATTATCTCTTCTTCGATACGCCTCTTTGAAACCTCCTCTTAGGGCACTATGATTGGTCTTTAATGTATACCAGAACCTCTAGGATGTTTCTAGGGATGTGGAGAAGATAATTTGGCAGGGTTTAGCCGAGATTGAAAGCTCAAATTGGTGTGAGGAGAGGGAGTAGGTTCCCTTTTATAAGCGAGGAGAGGGGCACCTTTGGAATTCTTAAAAATATTAATTTATAATAAACCTAACCCCACTTAAAAACCTCCAAAAATGACTCCTATCCGAATATTAGATGAGATATGGTTGTAATATCATCAACCAATCAAATTTAGACATGTTAGGTATTTATTTTAAACATTATCAACTTGATTTATCCTTATTTAGTCAATTTAATTTTATTAGTGGTAATAACGTTCTAAAATTTAAATTATAACAAATAATTACTTATTTGTTGTGAATTTTCCATAATTGGATAATTTATAACATTTTATACCATATAAATTTAAATTTATAATTTTTAAATATATTTGTGATCTTTAAACAATTTTATAATATATTATTTTTATAAAATAACAATAGTGTCAATTTTGACACTATTCATTTATTTGAATTTAAATAAAATATATGCAGAAGATATGTTCGAAATAAAAGCTTTAATAGAATATTAAAAGGTCATATGTATCAATAAAATTTTTGTAGCACATTAAATAGTTCATATATTATTTATTTTATTAATTGTAAAACGATTTATTTGGTTTATCTCTTAATAAATAAATTACTACAACATTTTTGTGTAATTATTTAATATACTTATTTGTTGCATAAAAATTAAAAATAAAATCCAATGATGAAGATAAATATATTAAATTTCATAATAATACTTTTACTAGAATTTATCATCTTAAAATAAAAATATTTAAATTTTTATATTTATTAAATTATGAAGTTGAAAACTTTGGCATCATTAAGAATAAAATATTATATGTGTCATACTTGCTTGTATAAGACTCCAAATGGTCAAATATTCGACCATTGGATGATTAAAGTTTAACCTTACATTAAAAATAAGTTTTGGTCAGGGTTTTGTGCCCTTTATGGTCACTATTAGTTTAATAAAAACTATATTTTTGATTTTTCACTAGATAATTAATTTCTGCATCACTATTGTGTCACAATTAATGATAATTATTTAATCCCAAAAAAATCTAAGTAAATTCTCATGATGTATATAATTTTGTTAGATTTATGGAGACTATTAATTTTATATGTTTTATGAAGTTTATCACTAACTTATAATTATTATACTTATAAAATTTAAGAGAGTGACATGTTGTCACTTTCTTTGGTTTTAATAATAATTAAATTATTTTCATGCACAAAAGTCCATTAAATGAATATAATCCAACCCTTAGGTGATATGTGTCGAACTATAGTCATAAAATAGGATTTTTCCAAGTGTTAGGGTAATTTTATAATCTTATATTTACCCTTAATTACCCGATTTATCTTTAACTATGTTAAATAAAATTTACCGCAGTTACTATTCACAATTTCCCAAAATAAAAAGTAGCTTATTAACATAATTTGGACCCACTGATTCCAAATATGGAATCCATTTTTCCAAATTCAATACAAAAAAGTTGCATAAATTAAATTAAAATTAATCCCGTTGTCGATAGAAAACAGGTTTTTCTTTAAAACATTGCAAAAGATTGAATTGATTTAACCTACAGATTCAAGGTAAAATCAATGATAATGACATACATTATATTAAATGGTAAAAATATATTCTATTTATACTTTAAAAGCATTCAATATTATAATTTAACCACATAATATATTACGTTGATAAAAGTTGTTTTTAATTAAAATATAGTGTGTTTTTACTATTCATTAAAATATGAAAGTTACCAGAATAATATGAAAACTTTATCCAAAGTAAATTTTTATTTCATGATTCCAAAGAACTTTTTTTTGTCAAATTTAACTTATAAACATGTCAAAAACTAGATTAAATGTGGGTGCGCCATCAAAAGGTGGCAAAATTTCATTTTTTAAAAAATTCTTATTTTACCCGAAAAATTTATTTTGTTCTTATACCATGTTCTAGAAAATGTGTAAGATGAATAATAATGTTATAAGATTCAAAATTTAGTTAATACTATTCATAATGGCTAGTTCATAATAATATTATAATAATATATCGTTGTTTAGTAAAACCCGGTATTGCGTACAACACACACTATCGAGGAAGGTCGCGATTGCGTGTAATGCAAGCCAAGTCAGGGTTGCGTGCTGTGCAAGAATCCTTCGTTGTTTCTTATAACATAATCCAACCATATTTCATTTATACATTGAATGTATATATATATATACTCAATGTTGCGTAGAATAACTATTATCAAAATTGTGTGTAACACGATCCAAGAATAGTGTTGCGTATACTGCAAGCTCATACGGTGTTGCGTATAGCATAAGGTAATCTTGGTGTAGCATACAACACAAGACATTAATGAAATTAAAAGAATATTTTTCATAAAATATCGGGGTGTTACATCCTAAACCATGAACCTTACTCAAGAGTAACCCTAAACCTAACATGACCTCTTGGGGTTCCCTTTTGGGGTTTGAAAACTATGTGGAAGACATGAAAATAAATCTATTAAAAACTACAGATACCACCGTATGATTTTCAAAAGATTTACAAGAGCATGCAGACGTCATTGCCACACCTCTGACATACAATGGATCTATCATGGTTTCTCCTAGAGGATTCATGGTTTGGACTTAACCATGCACAACCCATACTGAAAACCTAGTTAGATTTCAAAATAAACTGAATAGGATCCTCATAATTGGAGGTCACATAATTTACCTCTAATTATGAACCCTAATCATTTATAGTATGAAAACACTAAAAAATTTAATTTTTCCTAACAAAAACTCTATGGAATCTCAACATGGACATCCACATATCGAATCAATTCCAAACCAACAACACAGTGATATAGTGGGGTTCCACAAACTCCCCACCATTCAAATTTATTCCCTTATAAATTCCTTGTTTGAAATGAGAGACAAGTATATGGATGATCCAAAAATGACACAAACAAATGAAGTACTCAACATGGCCCCACCTTGAGACCAACAACTAAAATTCCTATTAACATTTAAACTGATTAACAATCAAATACCAAAATTCACTAAACACAAACAAGATGGAAGTATCTAACATGAATCCATAAAAATCATGGAAGACCTAAAATGGTGTCCCCACCAATTAAAAAAACATAAAATTATCCCCCACTATTTAGAGTTCGTCTGACCAATTGGAACAAAGGACCCACTATTGAGAACATATTCTCAAAAAAATAAAGCAACCTTGAAATAGAAACACTCTCAAACACAAGTGAATTAACACCCAATAAACAGAAGAATACCCATAAGGATCCTAAAAAAGTAACACTCAACATTTTCATGACATGTATAAATAAAGTTGGTTCTGTCACATTACCACCCTCAAAAAATGCATTCTATAAAATACCCACAACCAAACACTAGTTAGAATACAACAGTAAATTAATATATCACACACCCTAGTTACCCAATCACGCCCTCAAAGGCCTTTCTCATGTCTAAGAAACAAGAACCGCTAGGATAAATAAAAATAACATGCACAACACACTATTATCAAAAATGGTTTTCTTCAAAAACAAGTCCTAACGAAACATCACTCACAACTCAACCACGAAACACCCAGTAGGGTGGGAGAGGGGGGAGACATTAGCCAATGGAATAGAATATAATATAAAATGGAATTCAAACCATTCCTAAAAAAATTATAATAGGAAACCATCTACAAAAAATACTGAAAATTGAATCATAAAAAAAATCCTACCTGTCAAGCCAAAGCTCCACGGAAAAGATTACTACCCTTGAGGAAAAATGGTCTCTAATAAAAATAAAATGAACCATACATAATAGATAAAACCCAAGACAAATTATAAAAACCTATTTTTTTATAAGATTAATGATGTATATGTTCCCTCCACTCCTCTTAGAGTCATGGTAGGTACTAAAACAAAAGAAATAGTTTTGACCTTTTTGGAAATAACAACAAAAAATAATTTAACTTCCTCGATCCATGTCCCAAACTAAAACCAAATAGTTCCAACCCAAGGTAAGCATCATATCCACTAAAACATTCCCTCAAATGAGGAATTCAAAAAACACAAAAAATTAATCATTAATTTTGAAAATCACTATTTCACTAAGGAATTTTGAATCCACATTCAACCAAGGTACATGCCAAAATGTCCAGAAAGAAAAATATTTTTAAAACAAATCATCCTTGGTGAAAAAATCATTTCCCAAATAGGAAAATCCAAAAAATGTTTTTAAAAATCCAATTTAAATTCGAACATCATGATTCAATAATTCTTTTCAAATTGTGTTCCATTTTTCAATGAATATTACATGTTATTTTCAAAAACAATATATCATTTTGAAATCCCTCATTTTCAAAATAAAATAAGGGAAACCAACATTTTAAAAAAAAATCTATAAAAACTTGGGAATTCATACTTCACATTATTCGAAAAACTATTTTTCAAAATATTTTTTTACAAAACCAGTAATTTAAAAAAAATGTTTTAAAAATCCATGAACATTCAAATCACTACATAAGATTTCAAAAAAAAGAGTTATAGAATCCACTTCCCAAAAAGGGAAACAAAAGACTTATCAATCCATCCCCAACATAAGTAAACCATTATTGGAGAAATACTAAATCAATAGGAGTCTAAAAATGATAATCAAGGAGAAATAGTGTTATGAATGCCTTTACCACCATGTTTCAGGGAACTGGGTGTCAACCCTATAATACACCCTATAAAGAAGGCTGACCCAACCACATGACAACCACACAGTTTACTAGGCCATGTAATCTAATTGTGTAGCCTGAGTTCTCTACCTCTTTAACCTAAAGATATAGATACCCCAATATCATTGAAAAGTTAAAGGGGAATACAACAATTGCTCAAACCACACCAAAACAAGAATAATGAATTGAAAAATACTTTAATAAACTATTCAAAACCCAACTACCCCAATTTTCCTAAGGCTCGATACAATAAATAACTAGATAAACTCTTCCCACTAATACCTCTCAAGTTACGATAACCACAATCTTATTTCATTGAGGAAGACCATAAATAAAAATGGAATCTCAAGAAGAGTAGGCTAATAATAAAGGAAACCCCCAATCTCCCTTGATAACATTTTTTAATGAACTATCCTGGGCTACCATCAAATGTAGCAGCTTACCCAACCCATAATAATCCCTAAAGGGTGTAATAAATCCCCAATGGCTAGTGAAAATCTCATGGGAATCACATGTGTTCATTGAGAAATTATTTCCCCCAAATCAATGATATAATAGTAGAAAAAAATAATAATTAAAATCAAAAGAAATAAATAGCATTCCAAACTGGTTACAACAATCATCTATGATCCAAACCATTTTCATATACATGGTCAATGTCTATAAACAAATAGATACATGTAGGTATGGTAAAGAAGGTAAAAAACTAATAGAGATGAATACTAGTACAAACCAACCAACATGAGATGATCCCAAAACCAACACCATAAAAGCTATGATTAATTTCTACCACGCAACTCACCCCATGTTATCCATGATGAACAAGAAGGATGAAACTTAGATTCCAGAAACTGGAATTTTGTTTCTGTGTGGTAAAAATAAAAGTAGGTCACCACAACCGACAAAAACTATGAAATTAATTTCCTAAGGATATCCATAAATTCTAAATTGAAAATAAATCTAAAAATTATTCTTTATATAAATACAGTGGGATGAAAACAAAAAAAATTGATCAAACGATTTTAAATCACTTCTCATTGCTTCCAAAACCAATCACACATGTTTTTAAAGAAAATCCATCAGCCTAATCAATTTTCAAAATGCACACAAACTAGTTCATTAATAAAAGACAATTCACTTGTTATATTTAAATAAAAATAGTTTATTTAAAAATTACATCAACCAAATCAATCTTTAAAATAAAAAACATTTTTTAAAAAACATTAAATCACTCAAAAAATATTTTTAAAACATGGAACACGTTTTAACTAATATCTTTTAAAAATAATTTTCATAGAAACAAAAATCACATGGGTTAAGAAAAATTTGAAGGGACAATATATATATATATATATATATATATCACAAAGCTTAAAAAAAGAAACACATGTATGTAGGGGTTCCATATAAATTAAAGTAGGTGAAATGATAAAAACAAGAACTAGATCACACTCCCCACAATCAGAAACTGAGAAAGAAAATGAATGTGTCATTTTCCATCCTAAATTCAGTAACATGCCAATCATGCAATTATATATGGGTCTGACCACCCACACTAGATATGGGTATATTAAGTCCATACTATCATCTCGGTATCCCAAAAAAACATTTCGGTGATGAAAATCCCCTACATAGCCCTTGTGCCTAGTGCGATTAGTGGGAAACTAGTGGATGTGAACAAAATCAATGAAAAAGATAGATCATCCAATTATAACCTGGTTTCCAATGAATAATAAGGGAAGTTAGGCTTAGAGTTAACAAGCCATGTATTACATACAAGTCATAACCATGACTAACCTCACCACTAACACCAAATGATAGAAATCCCCATATAAATAACATGAACTCAAGGAACAACAATAACATTCCCACAAAAGGGGAGAAAACAAGAATCACATTGTGATCCCAAGGGGTAACAAGAAAGGGGAAATAAAGGGTGTCAACTATATACATCTTCTAAAACCAAAGTTTCAAATAGATCATTAACACTAATGAGGAATTATAATTTAATGAAAATATATTTAAAAAAATAATTTCCATCCACTATTTGAAAAATAATGGAAATCTCCCAAACATTTAAAAAATATCAAAGTCACCCCTATACAAGGGATTTATTCTTTTAAAATACAAAACATGTCATGTACCATTATATACACAAAACATGTCATAAAACACCACTTAAAAACATTTATGAGGTCCAAATAAAACAACCATTTCATTTAAAATGATTCCAAGTGATGCTTCAATAAGGGCCATCCTCTTCGAAAATGAAAACATAAAAAAAAGGACAACCCTTTTCTAAAAAAAATAAAAAAAAGGCAATAATGAATTTCAAAAGTGTGTAACCTAAACACCCTTTTCAAATAACAATTTTAAATATATTAAATACCATATTTTAAAACCTTTTTGGGAGGTAAACACATCAATTCAAAACCAAATTTCCTTTAAAAATGTGTTTTTACTCATTTATAACCGAATTATGTAAAAGGCCATTTTGAAAAATGTGATTTCTTTAAAAGGATTTAATTCAATTAAAACTATAAATATAACAACAAAACATTCCATCTAATTAATGAAATCATGTAATTCTCATGAAACATTTATAATCCAATTATGAAAATACAAAGAATTGATTTTCAAAAGCCAATAAAATTTCACATATAGTTATTAATTCATAAGAATTGAATTTATAAGGCACAAAAATATTATAATTCCAAAATGAAATAATTTAACAGAAATACCCACCTCAAAGAATTTGAAACCATGAAAAATAACTTTAGAACAAGTCACCTTCAATGACAACCACACGCACGATACAAGAAAAGGTGACTATAACACATATAAAGAAAACGACCCATAAATAAATCCATATAAAACCCTTAAATAAATCCAAATGACAAATAGGGTTCATGGGGGAATCCAAAACCAAAAGGGTATAGAGGGAGAAATAAAGTGGAAGGAAAGAGATGATAAAATTACCTCAAATACCCTTGTAAAATATTAATTGAAGCTAAGAATCCAAGAGGATGAAGAAAATTAAACTCCTCCCACTCTCCCTAGGGCCAGATTATGTTGAGAAAGATAAATGGGGGTGATTAATCTTTAGAAATATATAGGGGTAAAATTATTATACCACAAAAATTGAATACTTGCATAGGTAAAATGGTTTGGCCACATGGTTTACCAAACCATACACTAGCCTCGTCCTTGGAGAAACATAAACCCCACAGTTACTCCTAAGAGGAACTATAACATCCAAAATCATGAATCTCACTCCAAAACCAGCACATTCCTAACACATACTCATGGGGTTCCCCATAGTATTTGAAAAACCATGTAAAATATGTTAAAAATAGCAGATCAATAATTATAGAGCAAAAAACATGCTTGTCGCGCGGTTTGCCAAACCATGAGAAAGACATTCATGGAACCTAACACACACAAAGTACCCCAAATTATTTCTCCTAGTGTATTAATGGTTTGGAGTTAACTATTAAAAAATTATTTTGAAAATAAATATGTAGTTGAAAATGAACTAAAAAGGATCCTCATTAATGGAGGCCACATAGTTTCCCTCTAACGATGCACAATAATTGTTCACAGTAGGAAAACAATAAAAAATTTCCATGTTAGGAACATGAACTCCATGGAATGGTAATCCAAACATTGGTTTCACTAAATAATTCTAAAATTAAATCATTGTGACATGGGGGGTGTCATATATACTATTCTATAATTCCTAACCATACAAATGAAATTCATTCCCTCATGAGTGGCATCTCACCAATTCTAGACTTGTAATCCAAATCAAAAAAATTTACTTCCATACATGTAAGTTTCATCAATTAATAAATATGAAATGTTCTTATACACTGGAGTATCTAATTCAATACAAATAAAATAATAAATAAAGGATCATACATACCTAATGTGTTATTCAAACCACTCCCTTAATATTTCCACAAATCCGGATCAGTCATAAGAAAAAGAAAATAAATCACTATGTTACAACACTAATGTCAATGAAACATAAAAATAGGAGTTTATACCCTCATATATCAAGAACATACAACCATATTACAAGATTTAACATCAACTTATTATACACCCAAAAAGTAACCACATACCTCAAAAGGCATAATTATACTTTTGATCTTAAAATGTAACAACCCTAACTCCAATAACCCAAAGATGGTCCTAATTTATATTGTTGTAATAAATAAAAGGGATATAATCCTAGGGGACGAATTATTTTAGTATTATAGAACAAACAAATACATACCTGATACCAGTCTTATTTGGGGAAGAAAATATAAAACATACCAAAAGAAAAAGTGTCGCATCCTTTAAACGCATTAAAAAATTATTAATTATATATTGTGGAATGGAAACTAAATAAGGGTGATATTAAATGATAAATAAGGATGAGTAAAATGAAATATATTAAGATTAAATAAGGAGTAAATATTATGACAAGGTAAAAAATATATAAACACATTCCATTTAATCAATGGCATGAGCACGAAATGCATGCATGGATAATATCAATGCATTAATATCACAGATAAAAATAACTAAATTCTCAATGAAGGAAATTATTATTATTTTACATCATGATCTTAGGAATCATTATATCTTTACCATCAAGACCATGCTCCAATAAAGATTAAATCTATGGGTAAGAATTCACCAAAGACCAATTCAATAAGGCTATCAAATTGGTCTATCTCATGAGACCTGTCAATTTATTGATGGGATATATAAGCCTTGGCAAAAGCCATCCCAACATGAACAATTAATTTCTCATATATTTGAATATAAATTTAGTTTATGTATAATATTAATTATTAATAAATTTTCATATTTAATAAATAATGCGAAATAATAATTTCCCTAGTCAATGAAATACAATTTAAAGTAAAACAATGTATATTGAAATGGTATATAGTTTAGAAAATAATCATATCCATTATAAAGTGAATATTAATATTTAGGATAACTATAATTTCCAATAATAACAAGAAATTAAAATTTTCAATAGATATTTAATGACCAAAAAATTGATCAAGGTGTGCGAGATGACCACCTAAAAAGTAGATTTTATAGTAAAAAACATTCTTTTAAAGAAGAAAAGAAAATGGAAACAAAAAATTTAAAATAATATTTCATAAAGAGTTTACTTTTTCAATATCATTTAATTACTATAAAATAAGATAATGGGTGTAAAATATTTATGGAAATTTAAATTTCTGTTAATGATGTATATGTTAAAAATAAAATAGTATTTTGAAATTTTAAATAGAATGTTTAAAATGACCCTTTTTGGAAAACAATAGAAATAGTCCTTTAATACCATGAGAAATGTTATGGAATATAAAAGTTTCCTCAAAAAATAAATCTATTAATAAAGTGTAATTTTTTAAAATAATTTTGAAAAATAGTGACATTGAAGAAAAATATACCCGATCAAGAAGATAAATAATATCAAATTTTCTTTTAAAAATTCATCCCAAAATAGAAAATTGAATCGAATCATTAATAATAATTAAATAATTTTTATTCATATTGAGTAAATCAAATGTGAGGTATATACACCACATATAAGTAAATAGATTCACAATACCAATTTAGTTTCATTGGAGTGGAAATTGAGTCGAATTCCCTTAAAATGATCATATAATTGAAATAAAATTTTTCTAGGAATATATTTTGAGTAACAAATGGTAATCCCAAGAATATAATTATAAATTTAAAATAATATAATTAAATTTCATTTTATCCATAATCGTAGTATAAATTTTTCAATGAATTATATATTTATCCCAATGAATGGTAATTGATTTATGAAACCCCTAACCTCACATTAATCATTAGTTGAACATGAATTATCCTATTGTATAGTGTTTTTAAAAATGTTATTATTTTAGGAAAGAACTATATTAATAATTATAATATCATATATGATCATCTAATAACATCTTATCACTACTTAATAAATAATATTTTATTATTACCATGGTTTCTTGTGTGGAACACTTTATTTTATCAAGAATGTTTTATCAAATTTTTTATGATTCCATTACATAGGATATAGTCCAATCATATCTAAAATGATATTAATTTTATAAATATTAAAATTATTCATTAGATAAATTTTTATAATCATTGTTTCAATGTGAACATTTAAAATGAATCACATCACTTTATGAAGGGGGTAGATCGTACGTATGGACCAACAATGTTATCATATCTTTAATGGGAGAAGGATAAATATAAATATGATACACTATATATAAATGATAAATATTATGTCATAAGAATCATATATATTCATTACTTCCATCTTTACGGTGATCCATGTGATTTGATGATGGACATCAAATTACATCTGTTAATGAGGGGGGAGTCTACCATACACACGAGCAATGGTTTTGTCTCCATTTTTATGGATAAGGAGTGAAATAAATATTATTCCATCAACATAACTATATGTTGGTGTTTTGGGGGTGCTGATGGTATTATATTTAATATATTTTAATATAACTGAAGGTCGGAATGGAAAATTGAAAAATAAAGAGCTTGGTTAATATGATCACCATCTCTTAGAGAAAAATCTTTTGGTTTACACATTAATGCTTGCATGGGAGGTATGATAGAATGACCAGAATATCAAGTATGTGGGTAAGTATCCTTGTAAATTCTTATGAGAGGATTTCTCTGATATAGTATTATTATAGATTTTGCATAAGAGAGTAGAGGTGGTGTACTTTTGACGGCAAGGGAAAGGATACTCATGGGATTACATAAAAGATTAAATAATATATATATATATATATATTTCATGATCATGTAATGTATTAAAAAGAACCAAAATTTTAAAGTTAAATTATGATATGATCATAATAAATTCAAAAAATCATATTTAGATAATCTATAGATATGTATTACTCTTCCTCTCATAGTTAGGCCACTTTATACACAATTTAATATTAAACATGATAATTTATCTTTTTACCATGATACATTAATTATATAAACAAAAAGGAAAGTAGAATTCTAATTTTATTCTATACATGTTACAAATTTAGAATCCATTTTATCATATTTTTATATCTATAGGGGGTATAAATTATATTTAATATAATAACACAAAAATCATGAAAAACAGTTTATCGGAAAATACCTTATTTAAGAGTAAAAATCATTTTACCTTGAAATAAGGTAATTAATTGGTTTCCATGGTTTTTTGGGTCAAAGAAAAAAGAAATGGGGTTTTAGATTTTATATCCTGCAAAACCAAACTCCATTTTCAAACCATTCCATTAAATTAAAATACATAAAAAAGTTTTTAATTAAATAAAATATAACATATATTCTCAAAAGTCAAGATTGGGTTGCAAAATTCAATGTAATATTTTAAAATATTTTATTTTAATCATTAAATATATAATTTTACAAACACCACTCATACAATTGGATAATTTTAAGTGTTTAGGAAATTTTAACCCCTATATCTTTTGTTTAACCACTCGATAAACATGTTTTTAACCTTAACTGTTGTAAAATATTTTTTACTATTTTTCTATAAATGTTAACCAAAAATAATGTTTAAATAATAAATAATAATAAGTATTCTTATTCAATATATGGAATCCATTATATCATATTAAATTCACTTAATAATTTTAATTTCAATTTAATGTAAACAAGCAAAGTGTGTCAAAGAAATTTTTTTTCCCAAAAGGAATTCCTTATGAATAATATGATCATACATTAATGACGTGACTAGTAATTATAATCAAATAGATTTCAATTTATATATTTTGAGAATTAATCTCTAAATATCATTTTAGTCATTTATATAATATTTTATTTAGTTATAATAGAATGACATTTTTTATTTGAATAGTTTATTTTGAAAAATATATATTATGAATAAAAACCGACTTATATATAAATCATGTAAAATTATGATAATAATAGAAATAATATTATTTTTTAAAATTAAAAATATATTATATAAATTTAATACCAATTAAAAACAATATTGGTACTTTTAATTTACATTATTTAATTGAAGGAAATGTAGTATTATAAAAATTATCTTTCTTCCCTATTCAACAGAAAATGAATATTTTCAAAAAATTTAAAAAAAGCACTCACATATTTCTATGAAATGATGATTTCCAATTTGATTTCAAATTTTTCAAATAAATTTCATAAACATATTATACATTATTTTTAACACCTTTTCATAAGATAAAATATATTTTTTGATGAAAATTAATTTATAAAGAATAAAATTACTTTCTTATAATAAAATTGTTATTTTATAAGAATTAGTTTTTTTGAAAGGGAGATTATAAATAAATTTCATAATTTAGTTAATCCTTATCATACCAACTGGTTCAAAGAAAATTCTATAAATGTGGAATTTAAATTACACTATTTTCATAATATATCTCAATTTACCTAAAACTCGGTGTTGCATGTCATATTATCTATTAGGCTTATTATTCTTTCAAAATATTTTTTTGGCTGTTATGTTTTCCCCCACCATAAAAAAATTACACCAGAATAATTTTTTCTCAGACATCAATGTTTTAATATTCAAAAATAACTTTACTTAAAACCCATATCATACAGAGGGATAATGAAAATTTCTTTAAAAAGGAGAAGTGGGAAGGATAAAGGTTGCAACAAAATCAGATTCCTAGATTATGAGATCATTTGTGGGAAGTTAAAATATTTAGATGGATGGGAAAACTAGAATCCAAAGACTAATCAAGAGTGATACAGAACATAGTCAATATAAACTTGAAGACCAAAAAAAACATAAATACGTGAGGGGTTAAATGACCATTGATTCATTGAAAATTAATGTAAAATTATAAATTTTTTATTTTATGATTATTTTTTAAAAGATAAAGGAATATTTTATTATAAGGATAATGAATAGAATAAAATTATTTTCATTGTTTTCATTCTATTTCATAAGAAATATTTCATCATCTGGTTATTATGTTATTAATTTCCACTTCTTCTATTATTCTAATAAATTAATATCGATTATAATTTTTTAAGAATGAATAAATAAAACTAAATTTTAATGGATCATTTGATACATAATAATTACTTTTATATTTAAATATTTACCAATAATAAAATTGGTGTAACCTGTTATCTAATATAATAATTTAAATTCAATCTTAATATATTCTATAAATACAAGACCTTATTAATCATCTAAAATATGTTTGACCAAAATACAACCCCAAAAATATAATATATATCATCAAAAATTTATTCCCACAAAATATAAAGTAGTACAAAATTTCATAAATAAAACACGTGAAACCCTTGATCATATGTCATCTTAAAAATACTAACAAATTGAAGAACTATAAAACCATATTGAAAACATATATTATTCTAAAATTAAATTATTTTTAATCCCTCAAGTAAAACCATACACTATTTAATATATTCCATAAATATAAAAAACTAAATAAACAACAATAAAGATAAAATAAATCACTTAGTCATTTAATAACCAACCAATTTCAAGTTTACCAATACAATTCCATTTACTTCATCATTTTAAATCATCTCTTAAGGGTCATCATTATCTTAATCATTTGTTCTCTAAAAATATAATCATATTACTAAATCACCTTTTTTATTGATACCTCTAAATATATTTTTAGAAATACTTTAATAAAAACTTCAATTGAACAATCGTTAAATGTTTCATCTTTTTTATAACTATAATACTTTTGATAAAATTATTATATAATAAAATTATAAAAAAAGAATATATAAAAACATCACTCATTACACTTCAAGGATGGGTTAAAATCTATTCAGATCCTTTATAATGGTTCGTAAATAAGTTGTAATTTCACCCAAGTATATCCCTTAGGAGTTTCAATACATGTGAGTAGTGAGGTAACACTCACCGTGAATTAGAATTATGCGTATGATTTATTCGACCAACTATTTTTATGGATTTTTTGACAAGTTACATCTATTACAAAACCACGTAAACTTGCATTATCTAAACATGGATTTATTTCTATTAAAACAACATATTAGTTGCATTAAAAAAAATTTAGGATTTTATTTTATACTTATAATTACTCTAAAAGTATATCTTAATGATATGTTCCCTAATATTTGTTTTTATAAATCTAGTCTCAATGTTTTCTACTAAAAATCCTTTAATACCAACTGTAACAACCCCAAATCCAATAAACCAAGGTTGATGTGTAATTTGTTACATTGTAATATATATAAGGGATCTTATACTAAAGGACCAATAAATTTAGCAGTCTTGTACAACTTTATACAAACATGACACCCATTTTACAATGGGAATAAAATTAAAAACATAACAAAAGAAAACATTCAACATCCTTGAAACTCATTCAAAGATTTTATATTAATATACTATGAAAAAGAAAAGAAATAAGGGTGATTATATATGAAGATATTATTAGTAAATAAGGCATACTCAATATGGAAAGGTAAATAATAAGAAAAAATTCCACTTATTCAATAACTTTAGCACAGAATGCATCCATGGGTAATATCAATGCAATACTTTCAAGGATAAGAATAATGAAATTCTCAATGAAAGAAATTATTAATATGGGAAACCATGATCTCAAACATCACCATAAATATCATTCACTAAGAAACATTATAACTCTAGGTAGGCATAATCTGAATTCCCATTAAATAAGGCTATCCAACTAGTTTGTCTTATGAGTCTCATTGATGAATCAAGGGGATATTTAATTCTTATCCCATCCTATCAATTAATGTCCAATAAATTCCCCAAATATTTAATGATTATTTTTCTAAAAAATAATTTCCCTTATAAAATATATTATATATTGACTAAAGAATGTGGAATATTAATATTTACGTAGTTAGTCAAATAACATTCAATGTGAAACACCGTATGTAGAAATAGTATATAGTTAATGAAGTAATCATATCAAAGATAAAAAGATTATATATATTTAATATAAATATATTTTCCGATGATCACAATAATGTGAATGTTTCAAGATAATTTTGATAACCAGAAAAATAATTAGGAGATAATGGATGACAATTAGAAAAGTGAATTTTATAGAAAAAAAATTCTTTAAATAATATAAGAAAATTGGAAAATCATTTAAAATATGTTTTCAAGAAAACGTTTCTCATCATAATAATTATAACATTATAGAATAATATAAAGGTCATAAAATATTTATGGTGGTGAGGAAGTTTAGTAACATCCAATTTGTTAAAAAGAAAACATTCCTTTTAATTTTTTATAAGAAATGTTGAAAATGATCCTTTTAGTAAACCACTAAAACCATTCATTTCAGACAAAGTAAAAATTATAGGATAACATTTTTTTTAATAATCCATATTATTAAGAAAAATGAATTTTGTGAAAGTATTTTGATAATTTTGGACATAGAAGAATAATATATCTTATCAAGATGAGAAATAATATCACCTTTTCTTTTAAACATTCTTCTAGGAAGTGTAACTTTTATTGAATAATTAATAATGTTTAATAAATATATCTTCATATTAAATACATCAATGGGAAACCATATACACCAAATAAATATAAATATGTGCATAATACTGAAGAAGTATCGATAATGTGTAAATTGAGAAAAATCCTGGGAAAATATCATTTCATTGAAATAATAATTTGTTAATGATGTGATCATGTGTAAAAAATATAAATCCACATAATATAAGTGTAATTGAAACATAATCCAATCAATGTTCATTCCACAAAAAATCCTAAAATAACATAACCATTGATGTAGAAATATAATCCATTAAATGGAAATTGAGTTAAGAAACCCCTCTCCTCGTTTTTATAATTATTTTAACATGGTTTAACCTAATATATAATGGTTTGAACCATGTTATTAGTTTATTATAGAACAATATTAATTTTTATAATATCATATTTTATTTTTTTTAACATATTATTACCCATTTGTTAATAATATTTTCTTATCACCATTGTTATGGGTGTTAACTAATTTTTTTCTCGTCAATTTCTATAAATAACTTATTTATTTTAAATACATTATTAGAATAATTCATGAAAAATGTACATAGAAAATGAATCACATCCCTTGGTGGAGATAGTATGCAGTATGTATGCACATGAGATGTTAACATTTCCATAATGAGAGAAATGACAAGAAGTAGATGATATCTTAAATTTCCAAAATCAATATATTGTCATAAGTATAATATATATTCATTTGTATCATCATGATTACTATCTATATAGATCGATGATGGGAAAACATTTACATTGTCTAGAGAGGTGGTAGTTCTCCATACACACGATCAATTGTGTTGATTCAAATTTGATGGAGAATTACGTGGATAAATATTATTCCAACAGCTGAATAAAATTTCAATATGTTTCAGATTTTGGTATTATTATATTATATTTTTGGGGACATAATTGAATTTATTAGAGGAAAATATAAAAAATAAAGATCTTTGTGAAGGTGATTATCTTCTTGTAGAGAAACCTATTTATGCTTACACCTTAAGACTTGAAGGGATAGTTTTTTGAATGTAATAGAAACTCTAGGATTTGGGGAATTAAACTAGGATGTTATTATCAAGATACGATTGAAGGATTGTAAAGGGTAAAGAGAGGATAAGTGGAATACATTTTTAGGGAAGGGAACAGACACACATGGAATCACTAAAATTGTTTCATAATATATTTATCGTAATCAGTTCAAGAAGAATCAAGAAACCCCAATTTTAATTATAATTTCAGATAGTGTCTAAATAAATTCCAATAATCATATTTAGTCGTGTTTTGGATACATTATAATCCCTATCTCATAGTTAAGACACTTTAAACTCATTTTAACATCAATAGTGTTAATTTTACTTTCTATCATGTTAAATTAATTATATAACAAAACATAAATGGGAAATTCTTACCAAATTTGGAAATTATGATTTAAAATTGAAAATCCATTTTATTATATTTAATTTCTTATATGGGAATTATTTATTTTTTATATAATTACTCAAAACACCTGAAAACCATTTTTAGTAAAATAAATTATTTAAGAGTAAAATTTTTTTACCCTAAAATAATGTAATAATTTGGTTTCCAAGATTTTTTTGTTAAATAAAACAAGTTAAATGTTTTTATATTTTTAGATCAAACCAAATCCTAATGGAATCATCCAATTGTGTCATTAACTTAAAATAGTCAAAAATAGTCTTTAGTGAATAAAATATAACTTCTCTTCACATAAGTCAAGATTGGGTTCCCAAATTCAATGTAATATTTTAAAATAGAATATTTAACATCATAAATAGATATTTGGTAAAACAAAACACAGAAAATATGATAAAGGTAAGTGTTTCTATAATTTTAACCCTTATTTTTTTAGCATAATCCCTCGATAAACATTATCCAACCTTAGTTGTGGAAAAATATTTTATATTTGTTTTTACTATTCATTATGAAAAAAATTAAGTTAATCATATTAATAATATAAATTATTTTGATTCCACATATATAATAAAAATTATCAAATTTAATATATAGTATCGGTTGAATTTAATTAGAAAATAAACCGACTAAATGTGTTTAAAAAAATCGGTTTTTAGGAAACACATTTTTCTTGTATAGGATGATTTTATATTAATAATATGACTTGTAATTAAAATTATTTGTATATAAATTTTTATAGTCAAATAAATTATCGATAAATACACTTCCAAATAATTTATATATTATTTTAATTAATTTAAAAGGTAAAAAAATACATATTTAAAACAACTATCATAAAAATACATTTTAGGAATGAAAATTGAATTATATAAAACCCATGTAAAATGATAATTTTAATGGAATTCATTAGATTATTTAAAATAAAATGGAACTTATAATACATTAATAAAATCCAAAAATAAAATTGGAGATCTAATTTATTCTATATAATGGAATTAAATCTCAATATTATAAAAAACACCTTATTCAACTATTCATTAAAAAATCAATTTTTTCATAAAATTATAAAAAAATGACACTGTGATAATTATGACATGAGGATTTCAAAAAATAATTTCATTTCTAATAATAATTTCTCTAAAAGTGACAAAAGGTAATTATTATATTTATTCACAAAATGAAATAAAACCATTTTGTAAGAGAGTTCATTTTTGAAGAAAAAAATGACTGCTAAAAATTGAGTTCACATTTCATAATAATATAACAACAAACATTTATTTAATATAACCTTTATATAAATTTCATAATTTTATTAATCAAATTCACAACCTCTAGTTCAATATGTAGGTTATAATTGTAACATTTAAATAAAAATATTTTTATAATATATCTCAATTAGCATAAAGCTCAGTGTTGCATGTCAAGAAATAAATCGGGGTTATTATTATTTTGAACTAAATTTTTAGGGGGTTACATGAAATAATAAAGAAAATATATATGACTACCTTTAACCACTCATGGTTTTCCTAACCTTCCAGGCATCTCATGCTTATACCAAATCTTAACACATAAAGATAGTGTCGTTATTGATATGAACACATGGAATGTGATATCTATAAAAAACCACCATTGGATAATAATCATATACATTTGAATATATATGTATTATAATAATATTGAATAAGTAATGATATAAAAAACAATAACTTTGGGATCGATAAAAATTTCATTCCCCAAGTAGGTTTTTTAGAAAAATATTGAATAATTCCTCAATGTATTTTTTTGTATGGTCACAAATTTAACAAAAACATTTCTAAAAACAATATTTTCATAAAAATTTACCAAAATAATATTTTCCGAAAATATTTTTCCAAAATATTTTTTCAGTATTTATTTTTCAATCATAGTTAGTCATGCACATTTCAAGTAAACCTACACTCCAATTATGATGCTTGTAAAAATGCCTCCTTCCACTATGTTACAAGAGTAAAATAATAAATGAATTATTTTAGCATTACATTATATGAAGGCCACATAATTGTATTTATAAAAAGTAATAAAAAATATCACAACCTTGGTTTGTTGGAATTTGACTATAAATCTGGTAGCCAAGCTCATGGTTGGGGATATCCCAAGTTATAACTAGTCCTACCACCATTAAACTGGTACCAAAATAATAAGAAAATAGAAATAATGATTTTACACCATTTTTATTGTCCTCATCCCATTCACTGAACAAATGACTAAAATAGAGAAGTTGTGATACCTTATGTGTGACAAACCATGCACTAGAGGTTGATGGCCAATGGATACAGTCTATGATCAATATTAGAGAGACTATACACTTGATTTCATATACATATAACAGAATATAATTCAATAAAACAACATAATAAAATACCATTGTATGCACATTAATATTTAATTTGGCCAACTAACCCTAAAATAAAATAATTACATTAGTAGGTTTTTTCAAAATAGAACCATGATAATAATAAATTACATACAATTAAATATGGACATGATAATTAGAAAATTAAATTAAAATACATTGGAAATATTAATATATAAATGAGATAATTAATCAAATACCCATGACTCATACCAGCTCTATCTCTACTATGTCATCAAACCACTCCCCCTAGAAAATCGACGATAAGTTCATGGGTATTTATTAACACTTAGTGAATATATTGGAAACAATGAGAAGATCCCTACCCATGAGTACCATGTTTTAAAACCAAAACCATGTTTAACATAAAATAAATAAATCATGCACCTTTCACTAATGAATTGTTATTTTATTCATATTCATTCATGAACTTCGGGATTATCCCTTATGGGTAGTCATAAAACTACCTAATCTATAGTGTATCCATATTTTATACTAAATCATACATTTCATGAATGAGATTATTCCCCCACACATGATATGTTAGTATCTTTACTAGCTAAAGTGTAAGGGATATAGAAAGATATTCTTCATAAAGATATTATTTGAAATGAAATTTGAATTTAATTTAATTACTATCCCATGATAGTGGATTCCTTAAAAATCCTACTAGGATATTCCCCTGAAGTATATTCATTTACTCATGTGTTACATCACATGAGTCAATGAAATTTATCAATTTAGTAATTATTCATAAGACAATATTTCCAATGAATTCCTTCCAATAAAACCATTATACCTATGAAAACCAATGTCTAATAACAACTAGGAGTTAGTAATTATCATTCATCTTCCATTGGTAGTATAATGTTATACCTTATAAAATTTATTACACTCTAACCATTATCTATGAATATAATATTCCTTTATGCACACATTTTTTACAACCATACATACTCATATCCTATAATTTAATATGGGTATTTAATGTATATCTACAAAAATTTCGCTCTTTTATTAAATATTTATACACATTTGTCATTTCTGCCATGTTTATCCCCTCAGACTATCAGTACAATATTGTTCTAAGGAAACACTCACCGTACATCAAAATTATGGATAATATTTATTCGAACAACTCTTTTTAGAGTTATTACCCATAGATTCATCTGTTCCAAAACTACCTCAACTTATAGTATCCACGTATGGATTTACTTCTAGTAAAACCACAAATTTTCTGACTTATAAATACTTTGTGATGTTTTTTTTATACTTATAATTATCCTAAAAGTATTCCATAATGTTATTTTACCTAATCATTGTTTTCCTAATTCTAGTTTCCAAGAATTCTACTAAACTTTCTTGAATACCAACAATAACAACTCTAAATATAGTAACCCAATATCGATTTATAATTTATTATATTAAAACATATATAAGGGATATAATACTAAAGGATCCAAGGATTTAGTATTATTTGAGAACTATATTCCTATATGATACCCATTTTACATTGGGAATAAAATAAAAAACATAACAAAATAAAACATTCAACATCCTTGAAACTCATTTGAGTAATTATTCCTCATATTATAGTAAAAGGAAATAAAATAATGGTGATCTTAAATACCTTAAAAGGGTTAGTATAGTAGAATATGTTATGATTAAAAAAGGTATAATGAATATGGGATGGTAAAATACAAGAAACACATTCCATTTATTTAGTAACTTGAGCATAGAATGTATCCTTGGATAATATCAATGCAATAATTTCGGGGATAATAATAGATGAATTATCAATAAAAGAAATTATTAATATTAGAACTCATGATCTCTGAAATCAATATATATTTTCTATCAGTAATGTGTACTAAGAATGTTTAAAAATATATGTAGGCCTAATCCAAAGACCCAATTAATAAGGATACCCATCTAGTCTATCTCATGAAAAATGTCAATGCGTCAATATGATATATTATTCCATTACCAACCAATGAATTCATTTCCAATAAATTCCTCATATATTTAATGATTATTTTAATTCAAAAAGTGTATTCCTTATCAAAAAATTTATATAATGACTAATGAATAAGGAATATCAATAATTCCACAGTCAATCAAATAACTTAAAAAGTGAAACACCATATGTGTAAATGGTATAGGGTTTAGGAAATAATCATTTACATGATTCAAATAAAAAAGATATTTAATAGAAATATATTTTTTAATGATAAAAATAATGTGAATGTATCAAAATAATGCTAAATCCCACAAAATTAATCAAGATCTGATAGAAGACTATCGAAATATTGAACTTTATAATAAAAATATTCATATAAATAATAGAAGAAAATAGAGAAACTTATTTAAAATATTTTTTCAATAAGTGATTCATATTTATAATAATTTAAATCTTATATATAAAGATAAAGGTTGTAAAATGTAAATGGGGTGAGAAATAATGATAACATCTTATATGTTAATAAAACATTACTTTTGAATTTTTATAATGAATGTTGAAAATGATTCTTTTAAAAATCCATTAGAAATATTAATTTCAATCCAAGTAAAAATTCAAGAATAGCATAATTTTTCTTTAATAAGTCAATTTTAAAAAATGTTTTTTGTAAAATAAATTTTTAACTTTTCTATATAGAAGAAAAATATACGAGATAAAGAAAAGAAATAAATTCACCTTATCTTTTAAATATTTATATTGAAAGAGTAAATTTAACTGAATCATTAATCATCTTGAATAAATATTTCCTTATGAAAAATACATCAAAGGGGAAGAATATTGTAACAAACCAGGGTTGTATTAAAATATATTTAAATTTGTGAAACTTGGTTTTAGAAAATTTAAAAAATTATTTTCACAAAATTTTGTTCATTTTTTAATACTACACATCAATAAATTGTTAGATTTAATTTTTGGGATTTTTCTAAATTTCTTGAATTTTTGATGAATAGTAAAATACGATAAATTATGATAAATGATAAATACTTTTTTAATGCATTATAGGTGATGCAAGGCAGGTGTAAGATAACATGGTTTAAAATCACTTGCAATTTTTACTATTTTGGGTCACATGAATCAAGAATATTCATTGTTTTGGGAGAAAATATTATAATATTGATTAAAATAATTTGAAATCCCTCCTCTCATCTACTATATATACAACTCTAATTTCTATATTCTTACCACACCTCTAAAGTATTGATAATTTTCTATGTTCTAACAAATTTTATCCCCAAGGATCTTCCCCACTTCATAGAGTTTCTGGTCTCACCAAAAGGAAAAAACCAAAGGCCATAAGGAGTCTCTCAAGGAGAAGAGATCAAAAGGTATGAATCCTCTTCATTTTCATGTGTTTTCTTTCCAATTACTTTTTTTTATAATATATTTTCCTCCAATCATCTTGGATGTATGAAATCTTTACAATATTCTATATTCATTATTTCACCATTTCATGTAAATGATTCATCATCTTCCTTCTACTCCTCTCCCTCTAGTTCTAAAAATAAAAACACCGTGCACGATGTGCCGATTTACCAAAATCGTAGACGATGTGTTTGCAATATCCATTACATAATTCAAATATGATCATAAAACACTTTTAATGGCTGAAAAAGAATTTAATGTGTATTTATTAACCTGTTTTATGTTCTGGAATGAACTTCTATGCATTAAATTAAATTATATAATGAAATAGGTTCAGGATTATTGAGGAACTGTAAAAAATGATCTAAAAAGACATCATTAATGTTTTTTCTAATGAACCATCATCATATATGATGAAAAAATGATTTATGTTATCATTATATAATATGGAAACCTATGAATACTATTTAATTTCACTTCTGGAATTTCATTTCCATACGACAAGAAAATCAAATACAAACTGGCCATAGAAATCGTGTAAAGAACGCACCCAAAACAATGGAAGGAACAAAATATTAATAATTCAAGGGTGATATGATGTTATTAAATGATCATATAAGTTGTTATAAACATGAATATGATTGTTTAAGATATTAATAACACCCTTTTAACAATTATAAATGAGTTTTAAATGAGTTTTCAGTTAGAAAAACTCGAGGGAAGGGAATTCTTATCCTGATTTCCATTCGTTGGGTTACCATTATACTTCATTATTTATGTTGTATTAAAAATTTATATGTCATTAAATGTTTTTATATTATGTTTAATTGTGTGTAATTATAGTTTATATAAATTTTTTATCCACTCTATTAAGTATAACATCAATTATCTGATATTTGCAAGGGCCTTTTCTTTAAAAATCCTCTTTTAAAATTATGTTTTACAAAATTCAAAAGAAATATTTTTATAAAAATTTTCATGTTGTATGATTTTTTTATAGTTCATGGTATTTTTTATGATTAATGGTGGGAACTATATATCCCTCCAATTAATTGGGTATGTGTAAGTTAGAATTTGGTCTTATAGTTACTCCAAATGTAACAACGATGGTTACAAAAATTTTATGGTAACCGTAAGTGTTACAAATTATAAGGTAGCTGATAGGGTTAAAAGATTATGTAAGTAATTCCCCAAGAAAACTTTGTGGTTCAATTTATGTTTATTATGTTTTGTGGTAATCTATTTTTTAACAAATTAAGTATATATGGGTGACAAGTATGTTTTTTTAAAATGATTTCATGCGTTTACAAATATTCATAGACTAATGATTTATTTTCTTGTTTTTATATCCCTTCCTGAGATTTTTGTTCACATCCCAAGTTCTTAAATTATTTCCATAGGTTATATGGTTGTGTAAGTTAATAAAGAAATGGATGTTAAATGTATGATGAATTTTCAACGAAATCATGTTTTATTTGAAAAGTATTATATTTTGAAAGAAATGGATTCAATTTATATGGCATCTTCTCTATATGAATGTGGAATGTTATGTATGTATTATATACTAATTATCTAAAAAAACTTGAAAAGATCCTAAATATTAAAGGAAGTGAGTTATTGACTAATATTAAAGATTAAATAATATAATAAAGTCATATCCTTATAGTTGGTATCAGGGGAAAGTTTATATAATTTACGATTTAGCGTAACGTTAATAGTATACCATAAATGATTTTTTTAATTTATGGTAATTTTGAAATGATATATAATTTAAATATTACCATTTTTCTTCAACTAAGATATCATTTTTTAGAATGGTTTTCTGTAAAAGACACAGGGAAGAAAAAGTGGAGGGGCACTCACAGAATGATATCCTTCATAATCTACTGCTCATAATGGTAAGGATTGGAAATGAGAAATTTGTGATAGTAATGGATCTACTAAAGCTGGAAAAAATGGTGGTGAAATCCATGCAAGAGAAAAAACAGAGTATCCACAACATAACATGAAGACAATGAAAAATTTTATGAGACACAGCCCTCCATCATTCAACAGATCTTCTGACCCTATAGCGATTGAAGGATGTATTAAGGACCTTGAAAAGATATTCAATGTTATTTTCTGTTCATATAATCACATGGCAAGTCTTTCTAATAATCGTATTGAACGTGAAGCGGATTAGTGGAGGTCAATGGTCAAAAATATCAGTGATATAGAGGATATTGATTCCTTATAATGGGATGATTTTAAAAGTCTTATTCTTGAAAAATATTTTCCTAAGGTGGTGAGACATAGGATGTGAAATAAAATTAATTGAAGTGAAGAAAAAGAAGGAAGATTCAGTGGCTGTGTATAATGGAATCTTCACCCGGCTGGCAAGGTATACTCCAAATCATATTTTGGATCTTGATAGAAAATCAACCTTCTTTACTAAGGATTAATGCCAGGGTATCAAATGTAATTGGCCTTGTGTGAATTCAAAAGTTTTGAGAAACTTGTCCAATGTGTGAGAGGAATGATATGGAGTGTTCTGATAATCATGTGCACTTTGAAAGAATGAAGAAAGGATGTCTATAAGGAAAGTGTTGGGTAAGAATCATCCAAATAATTATGATGTTAAGAAACTCCAGTTACCAGTTTGTGAAATGTGTGGAAAAAAGAACCCTAGAGAATGCCTTAACAAAAATTGGAAGTGTTTTAGATGTGGTAAGTCTAGACATATTGAAAGAGATTATAATAAAAATGATCCTAATACTAATCCTAAACATAAAACTGTAAAGTTTTTTTAATGTGGAGAGATGGATCATTATGAAAATGACATCCTAAGGAGAGATCCAAATGATACAAAAAATCCACAATATAGGAATAAAGGTGTAATGAGATCCTTTGTGACCACATCAGAAGATATCGGGCTATCCAATGCTGTTGTATCAGGTACCATGTTTGTTTACTTATATTTTGGTAATTTTTTGTTCGATATGAGTTCTACACATTCTTATACTTCTGAGAATTTTCTTTTTGTAAATTGGAAATATCACCTCAATAAATGAGACCATAACTTATTGTTAAAACACTAGGGGAAATATTATAGCAAAATGGAATTTTAAGAATCTTCCTATTGTTATATTTATAAAGAGATTACCTACAAACATTTTTTCTTTTCCCTTATTAATGTTTGATATCATTATGGTAATGGATTGAATTTCTGTTTATCATACTAAGATTGAATATAGATTCAAAGAAGTTATTTTTCAGAAATATTTTCATTTTGTATACAAGAACGAACCCATACAATTGATAACATATTACAAAAGCTGAGAAATTGTTAAAATATGGAAATGAAAGTTATTTTTATCATGTTGTTTAAAACAAGGGAACTGTTCAGACTTATAATGTGCCAGTAGTAAATAAAATCCATGACATTTTTCATCATGAGTTTATCGGTGTCATACCTAATTGGGAAGTCAAATTTACAATTGAGTTAGTTCCTTATGCTAATCCAATTTCAACACCCCTATATCTAATGGATCAAATGTAACTTCTTAAATTTAAAAATAAGTTGAAAAATTTTCTTGATAAAGTTTACATTCATCCAAGAATTTTACCATGGGGTGATCCTATTTTGTTCGTTAAAAAAATATGGTTCGATGAATCTTTTTATAGGCAATAGATATTTGAATAACATTACTATTAAAAACAAGTATCATTTTCCTCATATAGATGACATGTTCGATCAGCTCCAGGGTGCTTAGTATTTTTCTAGGACTGAATTGAGATTTGGATACCATCAGCTGAAGGTAAAGTTTGATGCAATCCCAAAATATATTTTTGTACTAGATATGTGTATTATGAGTTTGTTTTTATTCCATTTGGTTTAAATAATTCACCTTCAGTATTCATTAATCTTATAAATATTATATTTCATGAGTTATTGGAAAGGTTTATAGTTGTGTTTATTGATAACATTATTGTATTTTTTAAGAGTAAAGAGGAGAATGAAAAAAATCTAAAGATTTTTTTGCAAACCATAAAGAAAAATAAATGTATTGAAAATTCAGAAAGTGTGATTTTTGGTAGAAACATATATCTATTTTTGGGTACATTCTAAATAAGGATTGAATAATAGTTTATCATGGAAAAAAATTGGTTGATGAATGGACAAGACCCTCAAAGGATACACATATTTTTATTTTTATTTGATTAGTAGGTTATTACTGACGGTTTGTTAAAAACTTTGCATGGTTATATATCCCACTAACTAATTTAACACAAAAGGGGTTAAATTTATTTGGATTGAAGGATGTGATGTTTGTTTTTAGGAACTGAAGAAGTGATTGGTGAATTCTCCAGTTCTATACTTTCTTTCTTGAAATGGTGATTTTTTCATCTACGGTGATGATTGATTGAATTGACTTGGTTGTGGTATGATTTAGAATGATTAGGTAATTTCTTATGCTTCAAGAAAAATAAAACCTCATGAGTGAAATTATCCTACACATGATTTTGAATTGGTAGTTGGGGTGTTTGTTTTTAGAATTTAGAGGCATCATTTATACAGATCCAAATTTCAAATATATACCGACCATGAAAGTATGAAGTATATATTCACTTAGAAGGAATTCAACATGATCCATAGAAGGTGGATTGAAATAATAAATAATTATTATTTCATGAAGAGTGACAGTTTTCGAAGGGCATGCTTCAGCCATTTCTACTGCTATAATGGAAATGGGAGAATGTATCCCTGGGCATTGTGGTGGGACGACCTAATAATTCTCTTAGAAATAATGTGATTTGGGTTGTTGTTGATTGGATGAAAAACTCTTCACATTTTATTTCAATTCAAGATACAATGTCTTTGGATCAGATTTAGTGATTTTAACTCAAAACTATTGTTAGGTTATATGGAGTTACACTTTCCATTGTATCTGACCAGGATCATAGGTTCACTTATAACTTTTGGAAGGGCCTTCAGAAGTCCTAGGGAACATAATTAAATTTTTTACATCTTTTTATCCTCAATGAGATGGGTAGTCAGAATGAATGATTCCAACATTGGAAGATATTCTTTGAGGTATTTCAATGGACTATATGGACGTTCGGATCAACATGTTTCTTTAGTTGAGTTTACTTATAATTACAGTTTTCATTCATGTTTACAAATGGATCCTTTTGAGTCATTGTATGTGAAGCAATGTCGAACTCTAGATTTTGGGATAAAGTTAGGAAATAAAGTTTATGGGACCATAAGTAGTAGAATAAGTGGCTGAGAAAGTGAAGATGATCCAGCAACACCTAAGGACAGCTCAGAGCAAACATAATAGTTATGCAGACAATAGGTGGGAAAACTTTTCTTTTGAGTTAGGGGATCATGTTTGTTAGAATATCATTATTAAAGAGTGTTATGTGTTTTGGTAAGAAAGGAAAGCTATGTCCATGGTTTATTGGACCTTAGAAAATCCTTTATAAGGTTGTTCCAATCGCCTACTGAGTAGATTTTCTTCAGAGTTTATCTCAGGTACATAATGTAATCATGTTTCGATGTTGAGAATATATGTGCCAGATTCATCTCATATCATGAGTCCATAAGTAGTTCAATTGGAGGAGAACCTTTCATATGAAGAGAAAACAATTCAGATTCTAGATCAAAGGGAATAGGTATTGAGGAATAAGGCAATCCACTAGGTAAATATTTTATAGAGAAACCACATGGTTGAAAATAAACATGGGAATCTAGAAATTTAATTGGTATATATGTAGTTTGGCTACTCTCTATGGTTTTAATAATCACAAATCATTTTAATTTATTATTTATAATCTTAAAAATCATATTGAATTTCTGTAAATTATTGTTATCTATAATAATTGATAGGATTAATGCATTCTATATGTGATTGTGTTGAAAGACAGTTCAAACATGAATATATTCTAAGTATATGAAACTGAAACTGATAGAAGAACTAAGACACTGATGAAACTAACTTACCGATGAGCTTGAATTACTGATGCAGACGACCTCCATTAGTCCATGTGAGCTACTGTTGTAGACAAGTCACCGATACAGATGCATGGTTCTACCGATACAAGGACAAACCGATCGTTAAAGTGCCTCACAGTTGGAAGGAGTCACCATTAGAAGGAGTCCCCGTCGGAAGGAGTCACCATTGGGAGGAATCACTATTGGAATGAGTCACCATTAGGACTCACCATTGATATGAGTCGGCGATAGATCAACTGTCTCACCGGTAGAAGGAAGGACTCACCGTTGAGATGAGTCACTAATAGATCGACTATCACATCGATAGGAGGAAGGGCTTACCATTAAAAAGAGTCACCAATGCACCACCTACCAATATACTTTTTAAATTTATTTAAATCACAATTATTATATAATGGTTATATTTGTGTTATTTAATGACTATAACATAATTAATTTCTTTATGATGACATGACAGAAGATGGTACGAGGTACCCCCACATTCACATTATCAGGAAAGAAAGTTTAAAAAGGACAAAATCAAGTGGCCTGAAAGATAATCAGAAATATAGAATAGTGAAGAGAGAACACATACGCACATACACCTGAGAATAAGTGAAATATACTAGAGAAACTATTTTTTGATGTTAACCAATAATAAATTTTGGATCAAGTTGTTTTCATCTTTATTAAATTCAACTAAACTGAATGAGAGGAACTTATCATTCACCTAAAAGGTAGAACCCAGTGCTTCACAACACTATGTTCCGGTGTCTGTTTCCAAAATAGGACTCCAACATCTACTCCAACACATTAAAGAGTCTAGAGATGATCTATATTACACTCAGAGCATCATAAAACTCTCCCAATAATTATTTTACAGTTGTGTATCATTTTACAACATAATGACCATTGTGTGTGTGTCTATTTGAAAAAAACACAATTTATCATTCACCTAACTGGAGGATAATTTATAACCTCACTCAAAAATCTTTCTAAATTTTGTTTTCCCACAAAAAAATATGGAAGAAGTCATGTGACCTGGTAGTTTTCACCCACAAAAACTGTGATATAGGTCTTATTACTTGGGTAGTCTATGTGTTGTTGTGAACCCCAATCCAGGGTGTCGATAAAACTATTTGTAATTTTAGACGTCTTTGTGGAAGGTGATCACCTAGTAGAGTGGACTATGTCTCATCCTGAGACAGATCCTCTTGTTTTATCTCCATTATGTTATTACTTTTAGTTTTACTTTCTGTTATCACATACTTCATAAAACTAGATTTTACTCTAATAGTTAGTCTTATAAAGTTTTTATAATATTATTGAATTATTATATTAGTTTGAAAATTAATATTAATTGAAAATTTAAACAACTGAGTACTAATTAATCTTATGAGAAATTAATCGTACAATCAAGATCTTATAAATTCACTACTAGCTAACTAGTCAATTGAATTTTAAATTTGGGGGACTTTCAAATTATAATTCTTGATATAAATTTTTATAGGAACTCCATTCACCCCCTCTTGAGTGTCTTACTCTGACCAACATTTGGTATCAGAGGATTGGATCTTTCTATTTTCAAGGATTTGTCAAACTTTTTCAGTGGTGATTTTAGTTGTATTTCAAAGATCTTTATATTTCTTTTGATAATAAATATTTATATCTTTAAAATATTTTTCTAAAACATTTATTATGGAAAATATATTAGATGGTGATGATACCAAAAAACCTCCATTCTTTAATGGAACCAATTATGCACAATAGAAAATTAAAATGAAAATGAACTTAGAATGTATGGGTTTTGAAATTTGGTCTTCAATTGTATATGATTATAAGATTTCTGATACTTCTAAAACTACTTGGTACCACCCAACTAAGATTTTTTATAACAATAATTTCAATGCTATGAATTTTTATACTTTTCTTTTGGAGATAATGAATTAAATATAATTTTTTCATGTAAAACAACCCCTAAAATTTGGAATACTTATTATGTTTCACATGAAGAAACTTATAGAGTTAATGAAATGAGAGTTAACACATATACTATTAAATATGATACCATTAAAATGAATCCTTATGAGCCTATTTTTTGAACATATATCTCAGGTTTAATAAAATATTTAACACTATGATCTCTCAGGGAAGATATATTACTTCCAAGGAGAAAATTATGAGGATTCTGAAATTCTTACCTAATAGATGGAGAGGAAATTATGACTCCATTATAAAATCATGTGATAATAGACAACTCATTTTCAATGAATTCATTGGAAAATTGATGATATATGAAGAAGAGTTGAAATTAAACAAGGAAGAGGATGAACCCAAGAGAAAATATTTAGACCTAAAGACCACTGCATCTAGGAATAAAGAAAAAGAAAAGGTTCAAGCCTCTAATGAATTATACAGTAATGATGAATCAACATCAGATAGTGCTGAAGAGATTGCTCATATGGTTAGAAGATTTAATAAATTATATAGAAAGAACTAGTTCTTTAGGAAGCCCAATCATAAAAGAAAATATGATAACAAGGGAAAATTCAAAAAGGACTGTAAAAGTAATGATATCATAAGATAATTTTTTTCTATGAACGTAAGAGGATAAGACATGTTATAGAAGACTATCCAAAATTAAAATAAAAATATGGAAAAGATTATGAAAAACAAAGGAAAGAAGTATAAAAAAATCTATGAAGGGAACCTGGAGTGCCTCTAAGGATAACTCTAGCGAATTAGAATCATCTCATGAAGAAAAAGGTGAAATGAAAAATTTTTGTTTTTTGACAAACATGTCTGAGGAAACCATATATTATCCTACACAAAATTACTATTATTATAGAAATAAATGTGATTCTGAAAATATGACAAGTGAAAAACTCTTTGAATATTGTAACATATTTGAAGAGACATGAAATAAACTATAAGATAAATATAAATATTTAATGAAACACCACAATCATACTGTAACTAATATGTTTAAAGATATTACTGAAAAAGAAAAAGAATCTTCAACTACCAAATATAAACAATGAATTAAAAATTTCTAATGATAAATTGAAGAATGATCTAGAAAAGCTTACCAATGGAAAAAATAATCTTACTCAAATTATTGGTAAAAATAGCTCTTGCTTACACTTATGGTGTTGGGTATCAACCTAGATAGAGAAACCAATCTAAAACACTTTTTATAACAAAATTTTGAAAATATGTTCCTCTTCCTAAAAATCAAAATTCTGCTACTAGTTTTAGTTCTGGAAAATCTTTTACTACCTCTAGTTTTCCTTCACAAAATAGAGTCTATTTTTTAAATATGTTATATAAAATTTATAGGAAACCCATGAATAAAATGTGGGTACCTAAATCAATGATTACTAATGTCACTGTACCCAAACAATATTGGGTACCAAAATATTTTTTTGTTTGATTATTTTGTAGGAAATCTATTTGAAGAGCTCCGAAAAGATTCAATGGTACTTAGAAAGAGGATGCACTAGACAAATTCCATGAGATTATTCAAGATTCAAGAACCTAATCAAGATTTATGGGGGATATGTCATCTTTAGTGACAATGATAAACGAAAAATAATTGTCTTAGGCCAGATTAGTAAATCTAACTCAGTTTTAATTTCTAAATTAATTCTTGTTGATCGATTGAAATATAATCTACTTAGTATTTCACAATTATGTGATGATTTATTTCATGTTTAATTTGAAAAAAATGCATGTAATGTTTTTAACGTTAAAAATTTCTTATTATTTTCTACATTTAGAAATGAAATTTATATTCTGTTAACTTAGATTCTTTTATGTCTCAAAATGGTTCTTATTTAAGTACCTTTCAGAAAGAGTCTTGGATTTGGCATAGGAGATTAGAACACTATAATGTACACTCTCTTAGAATGATTATTAGAAAAGGACTAGTCAAGGATCTACCTTAACATGAGTTTTCAAATGAAAAAGTGTAGAATACTTGTCAAAAGGGTACACAACACAAGATATTTTTCAAATCAAAGAAAGAAGTATCAACTTCTCAACCTTTAGAGTTGGTTTACATGGACTTGTTTGGACCATCTGGAGTTTCTAGTTTAAATGGGATGTACTATGTAAATGTTATTGTAGACGACTATTCTAGGTATACTTGGACTAATTTCTTAGCTCACAAAATTGAAGCATGATCTTACATCATCAAGTATGATAAATAGTGTAAAATCTAAGTAGACGTAGAATAAAATCCTTAAGAATTGATCATGGTTGTGTGTTTGAAAATCAAGACTTTGAATATTTTTTCTCACATAATGGCTATATTCATAACTTCTCTACCCCTAGGACACCTAAAAAATAGAGTTGTGGAAAGATGAAATAAAACCTTACAAGAGATATCTCAAAAAATGATTAATAAATATGATCTACCTATATAATTTTGGGAAGAGGATATGAATACATCATGTTACCTAATTAAAAGAGTTTTAATTAGACATATCTTTAAGAATAATCATTATGAGTTGTGGAAAAATAGAAAAGAAAATTTTAGTTACTTCAAAGACGTTGATTGAATATTATATATTATTAATACAAATGAAATTCTTGAAAAATTATCATTCAATATTGATGAAGGAATCATCCAAGGTTACTCAATTTCTAGTATATCCTATGGTGTCTTTAATAAAAAAACCTACTGTGTGGAAGAGCTGTGCATATTGAATTTGATGAAATGGATCTAAATGAACCTAAGGCTTCCCCAGACAACCTTGAATATGATATGTCAAACCTAGACATAAATGAAAAATCATCTAATCATATTGTCAAGCCATCTGTGAAGTCAAACAGTTCTATAAATTCTTCATAATATGAACATAATTAACCCGAACCAGTAGATGAACCCGAAATTACTATCCCATCCTTTTCTAGACCAACTAGAACCCTAAAGAACCATCCTTTAGATGCTATTGTTAGAGACTTAGATAAAAAGACATAAAGTAGATCATCTCTTAGATATCTGGTTGATCATAAAGCTTTCTTGTCACAACTTGAACCTAAAAACATCAATTATGAAATTAAAGATTAATTTCTGGTGATGGATATGCAAGAAGAACATAATCAATTTGAAAGAAATAAAATTAAGAAACTTGTCGAAAGAACCAAAGAAACCCTAAATATAGGCACTAAGTTGGTGTTTAGGAACAATGTAGATGAATATGGTAATATTTTTAGAAATAAATATAGATTGTATGACCAAGGTTTTAATCAAGAAAATTGAATTGACTACGAAGAAACTTTTTAACATGTTTCTAGCATTGAGGCCATTAGAATCATGTTTTCTTATGGTGATCATTTTAATTTCAAACATTATCAAATGGATGATAAAAGTGCATTCATAAATGGGTATATAGTTGAGGATGTTTTTTTTGAACAACCCCTAGATTTTTCTAATCCCCATTTTCAAAATCATGTTTTAAAATCAACAAAATATTTATATGATTTAAAATAAGTTCCAAGAGTTTGGTATGATAGACTATGTATTGTTCTCATTAAAATAGGTTTTACAAAAGAATTTATGATTGAAATATTTTTATAAAACAAATTTCCAAATATTTTTTAGTAGTTAAAATTTATGTTGATGATATTATTTTTGGATCTTTAAAAAATTATTTATGTATTGATTTTTATTAAATGATGCAAAGTGAATTTGAAAAGATTTTGATGGGTAAACATAAATTATTTATCGGATTTAATATTATTAATAATAAATAAGGTATCATATTATATCAAAGTAAATACAAAAAAGTTATTTTTAAAAAGAGTTGTCTTTGATAGCATCAAAAGAAGTGAAACTACAATGAGTTTTAGTTGAAAGTAAGATCTTGATGAATATGGTAAATCTGTTGATAAAACTAGTTATAGATAAATGATGGGAATTTTTATCTACTTCACTTCTTTTAGGCTAGATGTAGTGTTTAGTGTGTGCATATGTTCCCATATTAGATCTAATCCCATTTAATTTCACTTAAATATTGATAAAATAATTTTCAATTACCTCAAACATTCTATCATTATAGGTTTGTTTTACTCTAAAGGACAATCATTTGATATACTGAGTTATCCTACTCCTTATTTTGGTAGATGCATGTTAGATAGAAAGAGAACCTTTGGGACATGTCACTTTTTGGGAAAGTCTTTAGTTTCATGGTGTAGTAATTAATCAAAATTCTGTTTCATTATAAACTGTTAAAGCTAAATACATAGAAGATGGTAGCTCTTGTGATCATATTTTTTGGATGAAAAAGACTCTTATAGATTATGAATATCAATTTTGACATGTACCTATAAATTGTGACAATACAAGTGCTATTAACATTTCTAAGAACCTATTTTCTCATTCTAGAAGAAAACATATTTATGTAAGACATAACTTTTTGAGAGAACAATATCAAAATGGTGATATAAGTTTAGAATTTATTTGCACTAAATATCAGATTTTTGACATATTTACATATCTATAGAACTCTTAAAGAATGAATTAAATCAGACTTGAGTTATTAATGATCAATCAATAAGGCCTTGTGTTTATATTCCTTATATCTTTTTAAGTGAAGTTGTTAATCCGACACTAACATAGATTTCATGTGAAAACTATTAGTGTTATGAAAAATCTATCGTGCCAACATCAATAGTGTTATGAAAAATTGGCCATCTCAACACCATTAGTGTTATGAAAAAATCGTTCATGCCAACACCATTAATGTTACACATAATCTATCATACCGACATCATTAGTGTTATTAAAAATCTATCATGCCGACACGTTAAGTGTTATGAAGAATATTTCATGCCATCGCTGTTACTGTTATGAAAAATCTTCCATGATAACATTGTTAATGTTATGCATAATCTGTCATGCCAACACTGATGGCTCGCTATTTCTACACTTTTTTATCAAAATTAAGCTATTTTATTAAAATTTTTGAACCGGGTTCATGATTTCATGATTGCCTAATTTCAAAATCCCTAAATGATATAAATTTTAATCAATCCACTCTACTCTTTTACGCCAACACTCTCTCAATCACTACTCTCTCTTTACCCCAACCATCCACCTTATGACCTTTACACTAAACTGATTGCCATGGTGCATGTCAAGTGTTCTCTTGATAATGGTGAGTCTCATTCTTCTATGAAACAAAAAGGTGAATCATGCACATCTTCATCTCATATGATTCCTGGTCTGGAAAATCATGTTGTAAATATTGAAAAATAAGTACTTACTAAATGGATCTTAGAGAGAAGTTCATTGTTGTTAAAGGTGATGTAATATCAAGGATGTATTGATTAGTTTGGAAACAATGACATGGTCTTATACTAGAAGCTGGTACATGAATTTTACATGAATATGGAACTTCTGTTGAAAGGGAGTAATGTCTCCTAGATCAAGTCAACAATAAATGGGAAGATAATATCCTTTGATGACTATCAAGGCACTTCTCCACCCAAGTGTATTATTTTATTATGATACATCTTTGAAGGAGATAACCTAGAATGAGTAACATAGGAGACCCATTGCATCAGAGTTAAATGGTGATTGTATAATTTTATTTAATTTTATTCAGCACCATATTTCTCCCATGAAAGGGGACTTTGATTCCATCAAATATCAGGATGCATACTTTGTGTATTTTATAAGAAAGAATTTAAATGGAATCTATGCAGATATATGATGGTGCAATAAAATGAGATGATAAAACATGGATGTGAGTAGAATTATTTTTTGTACTCCGTAATTATTTCAAAAATTATAAATGATAAAGGATGTGAAAGTGAATTTGATGATGTAGTAGTTATTGAATTTAGTGAAATCTAATTAAGTTATTACATCTGTAATAGAATGAAAATTAACTACAACTTCTAGGGGAAGGAATGGGTTGGTGATGAAGATAGACAATATTAAAAGGTCAATCCTAAAAATCATCCAGTTAGACCATGGAACCTAACAAATCCTAGCCTCAGTCGAGATGATGAAGTAAGTTATTCTACAGATGAGGATGAGGATCCTACTACTCCTATCATAGATGAGGGATCACTAATTTATGATAGAAGTGGCCTAGAAAAAATTGGACCAGCAAAAAAGGTTCTATTGTACCTCTGAGTCCACCTTCAGACGTACCTTCTCATGAACATGTTCTCAAATCTACTGGAAGTGATGAAATAAATGTTGATGGAAGTGTAGAATATGTCAGTGAATCTAGTGAAGAAGAAGATGAAGAAGAGTAAGATGATAGTACCAAAAGTGGTTCAGGATCAAGTAGATAGAAGAATATGATGAAAATGGAGATGAAAAGATTGAATATGGGGATAATGAAGAAATTAGTGAAAGTGGCAGTGATAGTAAATCTGATCATCCTAGTGGGAATCCATATGTTGTTAGTTTATAGATTGTTGAAAATAATGTGGGTGCATCAATTAAGGGTTCTATTTAGGATGAAAATGTTTCACTCGCAGAGCTAGTTTCTCAAGATCTATATACTAGAAAAACAATTCTAAATAAGGAGGATCAATATAGAGATAAATAATTAAGTGAGGGGGGGCCTCAAGAAAAGAGGACCAAAATTTATACAATTACTTCTATGTATGCATAGATTTCATTTGAATAGGAATGGAATCCAGGTGATGCTTTTCTTGGATTAGATTTTGATTCTGAATAGATCAGTGATAATGCTCCAAGGAAACCTATAATAGTTGAGGGGCACATAAATGCAGAAATTTCTCAAACAATACCATATATCTATTTACCTGCGCCTCCTATATATTAATTTCATAATTACTATGTCACTATGTTTGATTTGTAAAAAATTCAAGTAAGACATATATTCCTCAATAAAAGACTCAGTAAAATATCAAATGAGATATGATATTGATGAATCCAGGAGAGAGAGCATAGAGATAAATGACAACTGGAAAGCTACTAGTCTATGATTGAAGGCGTAAGGAAAACTGGACCTTGTAGTTCTACTCCTGCCTCATCAAGTTCATCTCAAGCAGATGGTAGTTTAGAATCATAGATAGTGATAAAGGAAATTCATCCAAATTTGATTACAATTACTGAAACCAATGTGACAAACCCAATGATCTTGGGAATGAGATGAATAAGTTAACTATTGGAATGAATTCTTTAACCTCTAAGCTCAGGACTTCAATTGAGAGTGTCATGAAAGGAAGTGAATATATTATTTCTTATCTTAAATCTCTTGTTTTTTCCAAATTGAGAAATGAAGATAAGGAACTTTCCTCCTCTACTCTTGTTTCAACTTCTCCTCAACCAGTTCAGCCTTCACAATCTGTGGATCTTGCTACTGTTAGTTTAGTTTTTAATGAAGAGTAAGAAGCCTTAATTTTCAGCGTTGCTAGTTTTGAGGAAAATTTAGAAAAGGTGCATGACCATATGAATTATTATACAAGGAGTGATTCACAGACTCAGGAAGAGATGTCCAAAATAATTAATGATTTTTTCTACAACCTGATGACAAATCATCAAATGAACAGTCTATTTAAGTACTTGTCCACCAATATTACTCTTCCTCTAGTGTTAAAGTTTTATAAGGATCAGATTTATAAGATGAAAGAATTCACTCCCTTATTGAGAAAGTTCAAAGAAAAAAAAGATATTTTTGAAAAGGAAATGAAATATGATGGTGAAATCATTGGATAGTTCATCAATATATTAAAATCATATCTTTATTTCCAATGTAAAACCATCATGGTGCATGTTGCTGCACCACTTGGACCTACTTGTTTAGTTCCTTCTCAAGCTCAGATGTTAGTTTTTTAGGCTTTATCTCAAGTCATACCCATATTTACATAGCCTATTCATCCTCAGATTATTTCTCAGTAGAGACCTGCCCAATATCCTATAGTTCCCGAAGGACTTCCTCTAAATCATATGAAAATCCATTAAAACCATCCTACTTCTCAGCCTAACCCTCCTGCTGATCAATTAATTCCTCCCTCTGAGAAAGGAAATCCACCTCGGCTAATATATCAGAAAAGACCATCCCTAGCTCCTACAGTTCCTAAAGGACTTCCTCTACCTTCTATAGAAATCCATTCAAACCCTCTTGCTTCTCAGCCTAACCCACTTTTTGGGCCATCAATTACCCCCTCTGAGAATGGAAAGTCACTTTAACCTTAGAGTGGATCATTCTATTATAGTCTTTATTCCTTACTTTATTTTTATGTTTGGAGCCTTTTTTATACATTGTAATTTCCTTATCAATGGATTTTTTTCTTCTTTCACTTATTTCTTATATATTTTATCTCTTACTTTATACTATTCTTTTTGCGCTCTCTATTCTCTTTTTGATAATTCCAAAAGGGGTATAAACTTTAGGTACTATCCTTTTATACAATTATCCTTTTAAATATTTTACTTCTATTACTTTTCCTATTGATAATTTATATTGAGAAAAGATATGTAGGTTCATTTAATTCCATATATAATAATTGTATTACATAATTCCATGACATGTGATCATCAAAAGGGGAAGATTGTTGGCCCATAGGTTTTTTGGATACTCCCTCTAGTTTTAATAATAAAAAATCATGTCAATTTATTATTGATAATTTTATTAATCATATTAAATTTGTGTACTGTATAGTTATCCATAATAATGAATAGGATTACTGTATTCTAGTTGTATCTTTGTTGAAGGATAATTCAAACAAGCATATGTTTTAAGTATGTGAAACTTACACCAATAGAATAACTGAGTCACTGATGCAACTGACTTACCAATGGATATGAATCCCAGATGAATATGACCGACTGTTTTTTCAAGTGTTCTACTGATATAGATGAGTCACCAATACCTATTCATTATGCTACCGATGCAAGGACTCACCTATAGTTAAAATTCCTCAATGTTGGAAGGAGTCACAATTGGAAGGACTCAACAATCCCTGGAGTCACTATTGGAAGGAATCATTATTAGAATGAGTCATCTTTGGAAGGACTCAGCATTGATATGAGTCCCCAATAGAACCACATGTATCAACAAAAGGAGGCACTCACCATTGATATGATTTACCGATAGATCATATGTCTCATCGATAGAAGGAATGACTCATTGTTGAAAAGTGTCACATATGCACCACCTACCGATGGACTGTTTAAATTTATTTAAATCAAAATAATTTTCTAATGGTCGTATTTGTGTTATTTAATGACTCCAACATAATTAGTGTATTTTTTCAGACTTGACAACTCACAGTTCAAGGTACGAGGTACCCCCACATGCACATTTTAAGGCTAGAGGGTTTAAAAAGAAAAAAATAATGTGACTGGGAAGATGAAGAGAAATATAGAAAATCGAAGAGAGAACAAATACACACATACACCTGAAAAGAAGATAAATATACTAGAGGAACTGTTTGTTTCTGTACACTAAGAATCTACTACAGATCAAGTTGTTTTCATCTTTATAGAATTCAACCCAACTGAAGTAGAGGAACATCAAATTCACATGGATAGAAGAACCAAGTTCATCATTACCCTCTGTTAAAGGTTCTATTTTCAGAAGAGGACTCCAACAAATACTCTAAAACATTAAAGATTCTAGAGCTAATGTACATATCACAATGAGAGTCCTAAACCCCTTCCAATAATTATTGCTCTATTTTTTTTTATCATTTTACGACATATTTAGTAGTGTGTGTGTGTATTTTTGAAAAACACACACTCTCTCCTGCACCTAACTGGAGGATACTTGATAAGCTCACTCAAAACTATTTCAACATTTGTTTTCCAATGAATAATTGTGTAAGAGGTCGTGTGACCTGGTAGTTTGTACCAAAAAAGAAATGTTCTAGAGCTCTTATGACCTGGAGAATCTGTGTGATGTTTTGAACCCCGATCCAGAGTATGGATCATACTGTTTATTAAAATAAACTTCTTCGTAGAAGGTGATCACCAAGTGGAGAGGACTAACTCTTAGCCTGAGACTAAACCTCTTGTTTTGTCTCTAATGTGTTTTTACTTTTAGTTTTACTCTTTTTATCACATATTTTATAAAACTAATTTTACTCTAATAGTTATCCTTAGAAAGTATTTATAAAATTATTTAGTTATTAGATTAAATTCAAAAGTTTTATTAGTTTCAAATTGATACAACTGATAACTCATCAATCTTATGAGAAATTAATCAATCAGTCAAGATCTTATAAATTCACTACTGGATAACAGGTTAATTGAATTATAATTTTGCGGGACTTTGAAATTATACTTCTTAACCTAAATTTTTATAGGAACTCAATTCACCCACACTTTAGTGTCCTACTTTAACCATAAAATTCAATGAGGGAAAGGTACCCTCAAATGTTTAATAAGTAATTAAGATTGTGAGGGTGAAATTTACAGAAGGTGGGGATAATTTAACACTCCATGTTTTTAAAAAATAAATTGAAATGCATAAAACTTTGTTTTAAGATGATATTTATAACTAGCCATTAAACATAATTTTTCAGCTTCAATGTTTTGAATTTTAAAAAATGGTCATCTACAATTGTGATTAGTAAGTTATTTGGAGTCTATTAGAACCAACTTTATTTTTGGTGAATAGTAATAGATCATTGTGAAATATAATATGAATAGGAATATGACCCTAATGAATATAAAATTGTATTTTTAATTTATTTTCTTAAGGCTTTAGCATAATGACACATTGATTAATGTTTCACGGTGTTAAAAAATGAGTTATAGATTTAGAATTGTTATTTTTTGATAAATTTTGATTCTATTTAAAAAAATTAATATTTAAGCAATTATTTTCAAGAAATGGAGTTCATTTTTGAATATTACATGTTGAAAAAAAGTACGGGTAAATTTTTTAGATTTTTCTGAAATTCTTGATTTTGTTTAATGAATAGAAAAATAATATTAATTACAAAAAATGATAAATACTCCTGTTACTGCATCATAAGTGATGAAAGGTTGATTTAAGACCACTTGGTTCAAAATCACATGAAATTCATACTATTTTGGGTCACATGAATCAATACAATTCATAGTTTTGAGCAAAAATATTAATATAATAATTATAATAATGTAAAATCCCCCCTCACCTCCACTATAAATACCACCTTCATTACCCTATACCTATCACACCTATCAAGCCTTGAAATTTTTTGATGTTATACAAAATCACCTCCCTAAGTATATTTTCTACTTCCAAGATCCTCTTATCTCACCAAAAGGATAAAACCAAATGCCTTATAGAGGATCTCAAGAAGAAGAGATCTAGATGTAAGAATCTTATTCCTTTTTCGTGTGTTTTCTTTCCAATTAATTTCTTTTCTCATTCTATCATTCCCACCTCTTATCCAAGAGGTATGAAATCTCCAGAATTTTATATATTCTATATGTTTAAATATTCATATACATTATTCATCAACTTCCTTCTTCTCCTATCCCCTTTGTTCTAATAATAAAAACCTTGTCCACGATGTGCTGATTTACCAAAATCATGGACAATGTGTTTGTAATATCTGTTAATTCCATCAAAGATGATCATAAATCCATTTTAATTGTTGAAACCGAATTCAATATGTATTTTTAACCTATATTTATTTCTATAATGATATTTTATGATATATGTCAAATTATATTATGAAACAAGATCATGATTATCGAGGAACAATAAATAATGATCTAAACAAGCATCATTAATGTTTTATCTAATGAAACTTCATCATATATGATAAAAAAATGATTTATGGTATAATTATATATTATGGAAACATATTAATAACATTTCATTCCTAGTATTTAATTTTATTTCTATATGACAAGAAAATCAAATACAATCTATCCATGGAAATCATGTAAAGAACACACCCAAAACACCAGAAGGAACAAAATACTAAAACATAAAGGGTGAAATAATGTTACGAAATGATCATATAAGGTGTTATAAAAATTAATATGTGTCATTAAGATATTAATAACACTCTTTAAATCCTTATACAAGAGTTTCAAAGAAGTTTGAATTAAGAAAATCCCGAGATAAGGGAATTCTTAACCTGATTTCCATTCGTTGGGTTACAATTCTACTTCATTATTTATGAGGTGTTAAAATTGTTTTTGTGTTGAATTTTGTTTATATTATGTTTAATAATGTGTAATTACAGTGTATATACATGTTTCATCGACTATATTAAGTACCACTAAAATTATATGATATTTCTAAGGGGATTTTCTTTTAAAATCCTCTTTAAAAATTTTGTTTTATAGAATTCTAAAGAACTATTTTTATATTAATTTTAATGTTGTTTGATTATGTTTTGGTTATTGGGAATTTTTTATGATGAATAGTGGGACCTATATATAACTCCAATTAATTGGTTATGTGTAAATTGGAGTTCGTCCAAATGGTTACTCTAAGTGTATCTATGATGGTTTCACAAATTGTAAGGTAGCCATGAGGGTTACAAATTATTAGGTAACCATGAGGGTTACCAGATTATGTAAGTAATGCCTCAAGATACCTTTATGTTTCTATTTATGTTAAATATTTTTTGTGGGAATATTGTTTTTCACAAATTATGTGTATATTATTGACAATTATGTTTTTTTTTAAATGATTTTATGTGCTTACAAGTATTCGTATTTGAATGTTTTCTTTTCATCTTTTTAAATATCTTACTGAGATTTTTGTTCTCATTACAAGTTTTTAAATTATTTTAATAGGTAATAAGGTTTTTTAGGAAAATAATCAATTAATGTTAAATGTTATGAATAATTTTTAAGGAAATCATGTTTCATTTGAAATGTATTATATTTTAGAAGAAATGGATATTGTTTATGTGGTATATTCTCTATATAAATGTGGAATGTTATCTATGTATTATATCCCAATTCTATAAAACAATAAAACTTATAAGATCCTAAATATTAAAGTAGGTGAGTTATTGACTAAAATTTTAATAATATGGAATATAATAAGGCATGTTCTTTATAAATATACTCCACATAAATGTAAATAGGTGCATTATAACAAATAATATCAATAGAGTGTAAATTGAGACAATATATCTAAAAAATATGATATCATTGAAATAATAATTAGTCAATGATGTGGTCATGGGTAAAAAATATAAATCTACATAATATAAGTTTAAGTAAAACATAATACAATCAAATTATATTTTACACAAATTCCTGAAATAACATAGTCAAAAAAGAATACGTATAAAACATTAAATAAAAATTGAGTTAAGAAACCACTCACCACATGTTTCCAACTATTTTAACATGGATTAACCTGATTTATATTGGTTTGAAACATGTAATTACTTTATAACAGTCCAATATTAATTATTATAATATCATATTTGATCCACTTATAACATATTATTAACCCCTGATAAATAATATTTTAATATCACCATTGTTTTGGGTGTTGAAAACTTTTTTTCTTTTTTACTGTACATAAAAATAAAATTTATTCATTATATATATTTGTAGAACTATTCAAGAAAAACTGACATGGAAAATAATTCACATTACTTCATGGAGACAGTGGACCATACATATGACCGAGCGATGTTATAATTTCTATAATGAGAGAAATGGATGAGAAGTACTTGATATATTAAATTTAAATAATCAATATTTTGTCATAATTAATATATATATTCATTTGTTCTATCATTATGACTATCTGAATGAATTAGTGGTGGGAGATGTTTTACATTGGTTCACGAGGCGGTAGTTTTACTTACACATGAGAAATGGTATTATTTCCCATTTTATGGAGAGGGAGGTGGATGCATATTATTAAAACCATAGAATAAAACATAATTATTTGTTAGATTCTTGTGTTATTATATTGAAATTTTATGCAAATAATTTAATGTTTTAAATGAAAATGTAAAAAATAAATGGTTTTGTGAAGATGATCATCTTCTCTTAGAGAAACCTCTTTAGGCTTACACTATTACGCTTACACCTTTAGGCTTAAAGGGATAGTCTTTTGGAAATATGAGAAGATCTAGGATATGGATAATTAACCTAGTAAGTTATTATCAAGATAAGATATAAATATTATGAAGAGTGGAGAAGAGATGTTAGGTGTTTTACTTTTATAGAGAAGAGAACAGAAACACAAGGAACTGATTAAATCATTATATAATATATGTATCATAATCATGTAAACTGGTATCAAAGAACCCCAATTTTAAATATAAGGTTGGGTATGGTCGAAATAAAATAAAAAAAATCATATTTAGAAATATTTTGGATACATTATATTTTTATCTCATAGTTAAGACACTTTAAACTCATTTTAACCTGAACCGTGATTATTTAAATTTTTACCACAATAACATAATTATATAACAATAAATAAATGATAAATTATTTCAAAATTATGAAATTATAATAAAAAATTTGGAATTGATTTTATCAAATTTAATTTCATAAGTCATAATTATTTTCTTTAAATATAATAACTCAAAATCTATGAAAACTAATTTTTAGGAAAATACCTAATTTTAGAGTAAAAATGGTTTTTCCATGAAACATGGTATGAAAATGGTTTCCATGATATTTTTTGGTTAAATAATGAATAATATATGTTTTTATAATTTTAGATCAAACAAAAACCTAATAGAATCTTCCAACCAAGTAATTGAATGCAAATAATCAAAAATATTTTTTAGTAGAAAAAAATATAACATACCATCTAAAAAGCCAATATTGTGATCCCAAGTTTAATGTAATGTTATAAAATAGATTAGTTAACATATTAAATATATAATTGGTAAAATATAAATCATAAAATAGGATAGGAGTATGTTTTTCTATAATTTTAACACTTGTACCTTTATCATAATCCACTAGAAAACATGCTTCAACCTAAATTGTGGTAAAATGTTTTATATTGTTTTTACAATTCATTGTGAAAAACATTATGTTGACTATATTACCTCATATTATCATTTTGATTCTATATATGGAATCCATTTTATCAAATTATCTTAACAAGGCTGGTGCAATATTATTTAAAAATAAAGCCACAAAATGTGTTGAAAAAATTGTTTTTTAGGAAATAATTTTTTCTTGTATAGGATTATCTTACATTAACTATATGACACATGAGTATCATTATATAGATTTAAATTCAAATAGTTTAATAAAATATAAATAAATATAATTTTTATTTATTTAAATGTTATTTTAATTAACTTGAATGGAATGAAATTATGTATTTACAATTTTTGTTTTCGAAGAAATGCATTTTTAAGCATGAAAATTGACTTATATCAAAATAATGTAAAGTAATTATTTTAATGGAATGAATTATATTATTTAAAATCAAATGGACCTTATATAACCTCAAAAAAATCCAAAATATAATGGTATTTTAATTTATTCTATATAAATAATTAAAAATCAATCCTATAAAAATCATCAATTTTCACTATTCATCAAAAAACCAAACTTCTCAAAAAATTATAAAAAAGTAACACATTGATAATTATGAAACAATGATTTCAAAATATCATTTCATTAAAAAAAATATGTATGTGTCTGAAATTAATTATTTTATTTACTTAGAAAAAGAAATATTTTTTTTTTCAAAAAATGTAATTTTGAAGAATAAAATAACCACTAAAAATTTAGTTCTTATTTCATAAGAATTAATAAATAATATTTTATTGTGTATATCCTTTCTATAAATTTCATAATTTTATTAATCCAATTCATAACATCTATTTCATCATTGAGGGTATAATTGTAAAATTTAAATAATACTATTTTTATAAAATATCTAAATTCTCTTAATGATTGGTGTTGCGTGTGAATAAAGAAATAAAATTTATTATTATTTTTAACTAAATTTTTAGGGTGTTACATGAAATAATAAAGTAAATATATATTCTAAATTTTAACGAATGATTGGATTCCTAACAATCTAGTCATCTAATTCTTATGCCAAATCATAACAGAGGAATAAATAAATGGTATTGATATATACGAACAGAATGTGACATATATAGTAGACCACCGTAAGATAATAATCATACTCATTTGAATTTAAATTCTCTTATAATACGAAGGAAGTAATCATATAAAAACTATTAACATTGGGATAAACAAAATTTTCATTACCGTAATATGGTTTTTATAGAAATACAATGAATAATTTATTATTGACATTTATTTATATGATAATTCTTTTAACAAAACATTTAAAAATACATATTTTCATAATCATTTCCCAAAAAAATATTTTCCAGAAATATTTATCTCAATTGTATTTTCAATATTCAAGTTTCAATCATAGGTAATTATATACAAGTCAATTAAACCTACTATCAAATTATAATGCACGTACAGATGCCTCTTTCCAATATGTTATAAGAGTAAAAGAATAATAGAATAATTATAACATAATATTCAAAGAAAGTCACTTAACTGTAAAAGTAAAAAGAAATAAAAAATCCCACAACCCTAGTAACATGGAATACTTCTAAAAATGTGTTAGATAAACACATGGTTAGTGATATTACAAGTCCTAAAAGTACTAAAACCATCAAAGTAGTCACAAAATAATAATAAAATTCACCAAGTGATTTTATACCATTTTTAATTTCCCCATCCCCATCACTAAAGATACGACTAAAACAAAGATGTCGTGAGACCTCGGGTGTGGCAACCCATCAGCTAGAGCTTTCTGGCCAGTGGAGAAGGTCTATGATCAATTTTGGGGTGATAATACACTTGATATCATAAGCATATAATAGCATATAAATTAATAATACATCATAATAAAATACTAATGTATGAACATATTGATATATTGTGGCCAACAAACCATCAAATAAAATAATTACATAAGTAGGTTTTATCTAAAGAGACCCATGAAAACCAAGAATAATGATAAATAAAACCTGATAGTTTGTTAATTAAATAAAAAAATTGAAAAAAACAAGTAAATGAGATAATTCATCTAATCCCCATTCTTCGTACCTGTTACGTTTCCACAATCCCATCTAACCACTCTCCCTAGGAAATCCTTGATGGGTTATTATGGATTGTTTTACACTTATTCAATATAGTGGAACCAACTAGAATATTCATTCCCAGGATTTCCATTTTTTAAACCAAAACCATGCTACACATGAAATAAATAAATCATATAACTTTCACTAATGAATTACTGGTGAATTAGTATTCATTCATGCACTTGACGAAGATCACTTGGAGGTATCCATAAAAATACCTCATCTATAGTTTATCCATATTTTTCATTGAGTCATCCATTTCGTCAGTGATATTCACCTCACACACATGATATCTTTGTATCTTTGTTAGTCAGAGTGTAGGGGAGATAGAAAAACATTCATGATAAACACGAAATTTGAAATAAAATTTTAATTCAATTAAATGAAAATCCCATGCTATTTAATCACTTAACATCCTATTAGTATGTTCCCCAGATTCAAGTAAAGTTAATCTTGTGCTACAACATATTAGTAAAAAAATTATCAATTAAATCATCCATCGTAAGACAATATTTGCAAATCATTTCATCTAATAAAATCAATATACCTATGAAATCCCATGTGGAATAATAACTAAGAGATAATACTTATCATTCAAACTCCACTGGTAGTAAGTTTTTGTCCCATTTATTCTGATATAACCATTAACAATGCATAAAATATTCTCCTATACACACATTTTATATAATAATACATACTTGTATCCTGTAATTTGATATGGGGATTTAGGGAATATCTCCAAAAATCTATCAATTTCACTAAATCCTTATATAATTATTTTAATTTCACCTAGGAATGTCCCCGAAGAGTGTCAATACATTTTTGTATTTAAGGAACAGTCACCGTGCATCAGAATTATGGATAATATTTATTCAACCAACTATTTTTAGGGGACTACCCCTAGATTCATCTGTACCAAAACCACATCCACTTGTAGTATCCAGACATGGATTTTTTTCTAGTAAAACTACATTTTTGTTACATTAGAAAAAATTTATGATGTTATTTTATACAAAGATGCATCCTCAATGTATGTCATAATGTTATGTTCCATGATCGTTTTTTCCTAAATCTAGTTCCTAAGGTTTCTACTAATAATTCTCTCATACCAACTGTAACAACCCCAACACTTTTAAACCAAATTCTATGAGTACATTATTACATTAGAATAGATATAAGGGATATAATATCTAAGGATTGAACGATTTAGTAATTTTGGAGAACATGATTCAAATGTGATACCCATTTTACATTATGAATAAAAGAAAAATCATTACAAAAGTAAAAATTCAACATCCTTGAAACTAATTCTAAGAATTATTTTTCCTATCCTAGGAAAAAGAAATAAAATAATGGGTGATCTCAAATGCCTAGTAATTTTTAGTATAATATAATCTATTATAAGTAAATAAGGAATAATCAATATGAAATGGTAAATAAAATGAAACACATTTCATGTATTAAATAACATGAGAATAGAATGAATCCATGGATAATATTAATGCTATAATATCAAGGATAATAATAATAATAATATAATTATTAATGAATGAAATTATTAATATTGGACATCATTATCTCAAACATAACTATATCTTTACCATAAATAACATGTACTAAGAAAGTTTAAAACTATTATTAGGCATAATATAAAGTCCCATTTAATAAGGATACCAACTATTTTGTCTCATGATACTCGTCTATGAATCAAGAGGATATATAATTCCAAGACAAACCCATTAATGAATATTCAATTAATTCCTTTTATATTTAATGATTATTACATATCAAAAACAATATTCCATATAAAAAATGCATATATTGAATTAAGAATGAAAATATCAATATTTCCATAGCCAATAAAATAAATTTCAAGTGAAAAATTGTAATTATAAATGGTATATATCTTAGTAAATAATCATATCCATGATAAAAATGCTACATATATTTAATATAAAAATATTTTCTAATGATCACAACATTGTGGATATTTCAAGATAATGTTAATAACAATAAAATTAATCAAGAGATGATATATAACCACGAGAAAAGAGGATTTTATAGTATAAATAATTCATTTAAATAATAGAAGAAAATGAAAAATAACATTTAAAATATGTTTTCAAGAGAGTATTATCTTTAAAATAATTTAAATCTTATTGAAGAATCTAAATGTTGTAAATAAGATATGGTGATTAGAAAGTCTGTTAAAATCCTATATGTTAAAAAGAAAATATTCATCTTGAGTTTGCATAATAAAGATTAAAAATGAACCTTTCAAAAATATATTAGAAATAATCCTTTAAAACCAAGAAAAAATTCAAGTACAACATAAAATTTACTTAACAACTCATTTTATAATGAAAAAAGGCTTTTAAAAAAAATTGAAAATTTTGGACCGGAATGAAAAATATACCAGGTCATGAAAATAAATAAATTCACATTTTATTTGAAATATTCCTATAAAAATAGTAAAATTAATTTAATTATGAATCATATTTAATAAATATATATATTTTTATAAATACATAAAAGGGGAAGAATACACACCACATAACTGTAAATAGGTGTATAATACCAAATAAAATAAATAGAGTAGAAATTGAGACAAAATCCCTAAGAAAGATCATATTATATAAATAATAATTAATCAATGATGTGATCATGTGTAACAAATATAAATCTACCTAATATAGGTGTTAATAAAACATGATACAATAAAATTTCGTTATAGAAAATGTTATGAAATAACATAGTCAATGATGTATAATTATAAACCATTGAATGTAAATTTAGTTAAGAAACCCCTCAACTAATGTTTTCAATTAGTTTAACATGGATAAACATAATATATAATGGTTAAAAACATTTTATTTCTTTATTATAGAAGAATATTAATATTTATAATATCATATTTGATCCCAGAATAACATATTATTATCAATCCAAGGATAATATTTTATTATCATAATTATTTTGTGTGTTAATTTTTTTTGAATATTTACAAAAATATTATATAGTCATTAGATTCATTTTTAAAATAACTCTAAAAAATGGACATTGAAAATGAATCACATCACTTCATGGAGATAGTAATCCATACTTATGCATGAGTGATGTTATCATTTTCATAATGGGAGAAATTATAGAGAGTTAGATGATATATTAAATTTCCAGAATCAATATTATGTCATAATTATCATATATTTTCATTTCCTCAATCATTTTGAAAATCCATATGAATCTATGACGGAAAAAAATTACATCAGCTCGCAAGGTGGTTGGTCACCTTACATACGAGAAATGGTGTTCTTTCACATATTATAGAGAAGGTGGTAGATAAATATTATTCCCAAAATAGAATAAAATTTAAGTACGTGTTAGATTATTGTGCTATTATATTGGAATTTTTGGGACATAATTGAACCTGTTTAAAGAAAATTTAAAAAAGAATGAGTTTTGTGATGATGTTTATCTTCTCAAAGAGAAAACTTCTTAAGATTACACATTAATCCATGAAGTGATAGTCTTTTGGAAATTCGAAAAGATATACGATGTAGGGAATTAAACTAGGAAGTTATTATTGGTCTAAGATGGAAGGATTTTTAAAGGTGTAGAAGAGAGGATAGGTAGAATACTTTTATCGGGGAGGTAACTAACACACAAGTAATTACATAAACTATTGAATAATATATGTTTCATAATCATGTCAAGTGGAATCATGAAACCCCAATTTTAAGTATAAGGTTGTATAAGGTTGAAATAAATTAAAAAATTCATATTTAGATATAATTTGGATACATTATATGCCTTATGTTCAAGTTAAGAATATTTAAAACCATTTTAACCTTAATAGTGATAATTTAACTTTTTACCATAAGAACATAATTATATGACAAAAATAAATTAGAAATTTTTACCAAATTTGAGAATAATGATAAAAAATTTAAAATAAATTATATTTTATTTTATTTCACTAGTGTAAATTATTAAAATTTAATATATTAACTCAATATTCATGAAAACATGTTTTGGGAAAATTAATTCATTTAGTGTAAAAAGAGTTTTACTTAGAAATAAGGTAATAAATTGGTTTCCATGAATTATTTTGGTTAAAAAATAACAATATTAAGGTTTTATACATTTAGATGAAACAAAAATCAAATAGAATCTTAAAACAATTTCATTAAATGCAAATATTTGAAAATAGTTTTGAATTTTAAAAAATACAACTTATCTTCTCAAAAGTCAAGCATGTGTTCCCAAATTCAACGTAATGTATTAAAATATATTATTTGAAATCTTAAATATATATTTAGTCAAAAAAATTATCTAATATGACAGTGGAAAGTGTTCTCTTAATTTTAACACTTATATCTTTAGCATAATCCCCTAGTAAACATGCTTCATCCTTAATTATGGTAAAATATTTTATATTGTTTTAACTATTCATTACAAAAAGATTAGGATGACCATACTACCTAATATTAATTATTATTATTCAACTTATGGAATCCATTTTATCAAATTCAATTAATAACATTGGTATAATTTAATTTAAAAATAAACCCATAAAATGTGTTAACAAATTTTTTTTATGAAATACATTTTTCTTTTATAGGACAATCTCAAATTAACTATTTGACTTGTAATTATCATTATATATATTGAAATTAATATAGTTTTATAAATAATATATAAATATCATTTTATTTATTTATATATTATTTTAATTAATTAAAATGAAAACAAATTATTCCTTTAAAAATAATTTTTCTAAAAATATGTTTTTCACTTGGAAATTGACTTATATCAAAATCATGTAAAATGGTATTTTTAAAGGAATTAATTAAATAATTCAAAATAAATTTAACCCTATATAAAATTAATAAAAAATCTAAAAAATAATAAGATTTCTAATTAATTATATATAACAAAATGAAAACTCAATATTATAAAAATAATCATTTTTCACTATTCATTAAAAATCAATCTTTCCAGAAAATTAAAAAAATAACATTAAGATAATTTTGAAATGATGATTTAAAAAAGGAATTCCATTTTTAAAATTAATTTCCTGAATATTTTAGAAATTAATTATTTTATTTTTTCATAAAAGGAAATAAAACCCTTTTTTATGAAAATGTATTTTTGAAGAATACAATGAATTTTCTAAAAGTAGAGTTTTTATTTCCTACAAATTAATCAAAAAACGTTTATTGAGTATGAACATTATATAAATGTCACTATATTCTTAATCCAATTCATAACCTCTAGTCCAACATCTTGTTCATATTTGTATCATTTAAATAATAATATTTTTATAATATATATCAATTCAATTAAAGTGCAGTGTTGTGTGTCAAGAAATAAATTGAAGTTAATAATAATTTCAAATAAATTTTAAGGGTGTTACATAAAATAATCAAAAAATATATATAAATAACTTTAACGACATATGTGTTTTCTAGCCTTCAAGGAATCTCATGAATGTATCAAATAATAAAACTTGAAGAAACCGTTAGTATTGATATATACCCATGCAATATGATTTCTATAAAAAACACCTTGTGATAATAATCATACTCATGTGCATATAAATACTATAAAAATATTTAATAAGAAATCATATAAAAACCATTATCTTTGGGATGGAGAAAAATTCATCCCCCAAATAGGTTTTTTATAAAAAAACCAAATAATTTATTATTAAAGTTTATTTATATGATCACCATTCAAAAAAACATTTATAAAAACCAATTTTTTTGTAAAACATTCCGCAACCATATTTTCCAAAAAAATATTTTTCCTAAATGTTTTTATAATGTTCATATTTCCATCATATTTAATAATGAACAATTCATGTAAACCTACATTCCAATTATGATGCATATAAAAATTCCTCATTCCACTATGTTACAAGACCAAAAGAATAAATAAATAATTATAACATTATATACTAAGAAATACACATAACTATAAAAATATAAAATAATAAAAAATACCACTAACTTGGAAAATATGAAATTTTTATTAATGTGTTAGCTATGAAAATGTTTGGTGATATCCCATGTTCTAACTCGTCATAACACCATAAAAATAGTCCCAAAATATTTTGAAAAAATAACAATGATTTTGTACCATTTTTAATGCCCATATCCAAATCACTGAACATATGAATAAAACATAGATGTTGTGAGACATCAAGAGTGAAACTCCATGCGCTAAACGTTTCCAACCATTGGAGACAGTCTATGATCAAGGTTGGGGAGACCTTACTCATGATATCATAAGAATATAACATAATATAAATTAATAAAAAATTATTTAAAATACCAATATATGCACATGAAGATTAAATGACACCAACCAAACATAAAAAAAATAATTACATCATTAGGTTTTATCTAAACATACCCATTCCAATTAAGTGTGACATACATAATAAAGAGAACCTGATAGTCATCCAAATAAATAAAAATAAAATATATAAATAAATGAGTTAATTTTTCAAATCCCCATGCCACATACTAGCTATGTGTCCACCATTTCATCTAACCACTCTCATTAGAAATCCCTTAACCTAGGGAATAATTAAAACCTATTCACTATAGTATAAATAATAGGAAGATTACTTACCAGTATTACCATGTTTTGAATCAAAAACCATGGTAAAAATAAAATAAAAAATCATGCACCATTCAATAAAGTATGTTTGTCGTATTAGTATTCATTCATGCACATCATGAAGATAATTTATATTAATCCATCAAACTCCCTCCTATGAAATGTATAAATATTTTATATATAACCATCCATTACATGGGTTATTTTTTCCAAACGCACATGATATGTTATTTTCTTTCTCAGCTAGTGTGTAACGGAGACATAAATTTATTCTTGATAAAGATATAATTGGATGTGAAATTGGAATTCCATTAAATTATCATCATACGATAGTGGATTCCTTAAAAATCATAATTCTATTTTACCCAAATCTATATACATTTACTAATATGTTTCAACAGATGAGTTAATAAAATTTATCAATTCACTCATTCATCACAAATCTTTATTTTTGTTGCATTTCATAAAATGAAATAAACATACCTATGAAAACCTATGTGGAATAATAACTTAGAGATAATACTTATCATTCTCCTTCCCTTGATAGTATCATGTTATCCATTATAAATTTATCACACTATACCCTTTATCTATATATACAATATTATTTTATACACACATTTCATATCCATATCCTATTATTTGATATGGGGATTTAGGGAATATCTTTAAAAATATGTCACTTTCAATAAATCCTTATAGACTTACTGTCATTTCATCCATGTATATCATCCAGAAGTTACAATTCATGTGTTTAGTAAGGGGACACTCACTGTGCATCAGAATGATGACTATAATTTATGCGAATAACTCTCTTTACGGTTATTACCCTTAGATTCATTTGTTCTAAAACCAAATCAACTTGTAGTAACAATACATGGATTTATTTCTAGTGAAACAAAATTTTCATTACCTTAGAAAAATTTGAGGATGTTATTTTATACATAGAATTATCCTCAAATTATGTTATATTTTATGTTCTATAATCTTTTTTAATAAATATAGTTTCTAATATTTCCACTAAACATTCTATAATACCAACTATAACAACCCCACCTCGAGTAATCCATATTTTATGTGTAATATATTACATTAGAATAGATTTAAGGGAAATAATTCCAATAGAAAATATAGTTTTGTAGCATTGGAGAACTTTATTCAAACATGATACCCATGATACCTTGGGAATAAAAAAACATATCAAAAGAAAACATTCAACATCCTTAAATGTCAATCGAAGAATTCATCTTCATATCTAAGGAAAAAAAATATGGGTGAGATCAAATAACTATTATGGATTTTTAGAATAGAATCAATTATGATTAAATAAGGAATAATCAACATGGAAAGATAAATAACCAGAAACATATTTCATTTATTCAATAACTTGTCAAAATAATGCATCCCTAAAAATATCAATCCTGCAATTTTCAGGAAAATATTAATTAAATTATCAATGACGGTAATTATAAATATTTTTAATAATGATCTCATACATCACTATATCTTTACTATCAATAACATTTACTGAGAAAGTTTAAAAGTATAAGAAGACATAAAATAAATACCAATTTAATAAGGCTACCCAACTAGTTTGTCTCATGAGACACTTTGATGCATCAAGAGGACATATAATTCCAAGCCCAACCCAACATCACATACCCAATTAATTCATCATACAATGAATAACTATTTTTATTCAAAAAAACATTACATATCAAAAAATGTATATATTTACTAAAAAATGAGGAATATCAATATTTCCATAGTTAATAAAATCAATTTCAAAGTTAATCACCGTTTGTAGAAATGGTAGATATTTTAGTAAATAATTATATTCTTGACACAAATTGTATATATATAATATATAATTATATTTTCCAATGATCATAAGAATGCGAATATTTCAAGGTAATGTTAATAACCAAAAAATTAATCAAGATATGATATATGACCATTTAAAAAGTGTATTTTATTTTAAGAAAATCATTTAAAGAATATAATAAAATTAAAAACATTCAAAAATTTTTTTCAAGAAGATTTTTTTCTTCATAAAAACTAAAATCTTATATAGTAAGATGAAAGTCATAAAATGGTTATAGGGGAGAGAAACTCAATTAACATCCAATATGTTAGAAATAAAACATTCCTTTTTAATTTTTATAAATAATATTGAAAATGATCCTTTTAGGAATTCATTAAAAATATTTTGTTCAAACCATTTAAAAAGTCAATGATAAAACAAAATTTCCTTAATAATTCATTTTATTAAGAAAAAAGTCTTTTAATTTTTTTTTAAAAAAATTAGGACATGGAAGAATAATATAGAAGATCATGAAAAGATATAAATTCACATTTTATTCTAAAAAATTTAATAGGAAGAGTAAATTCAATTGAATCATTAATCATTATGAATAAATATATATTCAAGATAAATAAATCAAAGGGTAAGAATACATAACACATAAATATAAAAGGCTTATAATACCAAATAATATTAATATTTCAGAAATTATGACAAAATCGCCATAGAATATCATATATTTGAAATAAAAATTTTCCAATGATGCAATCATGTATAACAAATATTAATCTACATAATATAAGTGTAAGTAAAAAATAATACAATAAAGGTAATTTTAAACACAATCACGAAATAACATAGTAAATGAAGTATAACAATAAACCATTGAATGGAAATTGTGTTAAGAAACCCCTCACCTTGTGTTTACAATTAGTTTATCATGGTTTAACCAGATGCATTATGGTTTGAAATAGGTTATTAATTTTTTATAGAACCATATTAATATTTATTATTTTATATTTGACCCTCTTATAACATATTATTTCCCATTCATTAATAATATATTATTATTACCATTATATTTAGTATTAACTAGTTTTTTTCCCTTGAATTTTATAAAAATTATATTTATTCATTAGATAAATTTTTATAATCAATATAGAAAAATAGATATAAACAATGAATCACATCGCTTCATGGATACTGTAGGCTATAAGTATGTATGAGTTATGTTATAATTTTTATAATGGGAGAAATGGTAAGGAAGTAGTTGATATATTATATTTTCAGAATCAATAATTTTTCATAATTATCATAGATATATATATATATATATTTTATAGAAAGGTGATGACATGAATTAGTTTCCTGATCTATTCCCCATAGGGAATTTATTAACAAACAAAAGATCATAGTACATGCACAAGGTGTAACATACGTATACAAACAGAGAATTAAAGATTATACATGATAAATCTTTAAGCATACCAATGTATAAGAGGAAACACATCTAAAATAGTTCTTCATCATATATAAGTGCCTGAAGAATTTTAATCCAGCCCTCTCAAGAATCAAACCTACAACTTCATGCTTGAAATGCATAAAACCAGAAGTTCTCCAATCGGGTAGCACCTATCCATCCAAACAGAAGACCTAAAAAAGAGACCATGGTGTGGAAGAGACAATAGAGTTGCAAAGAGTTCTGTTTTAGTAAGTACCACACTCTCAAAACAAATTAATTGAGAAGTATTTAACACTAAAAGATAGAAAGGAAACATCCTTTATTGAGAGTAAACAAATTAGAACCTAATAAATCTGCAGCACTGTCCAGAAACCCCACCATAAAACAATCAGCATCATGCATCAAAGAATCAAAACACATACATCATCCTTTGATAGACCACATGGGAAAAGCATGAAAAATAAATCTTGGAAATGAACAACAATAGGGTCAAAAGATCAAGGAGACTGAATAGACATCATCTTCCTTTCACTAAAAATGAATCGTTTTAAGTTAAGATATTTCTCAGTAGAAATTACACCCTTTTCGAGGTTTTGGTGGGTCATTTTCTATTTCCTTTCCATATTATTGTTCCAATCCTCGATTTCTTGCTCTATGAACTGCTGCGAGAAATAATATAAAACAAGACTCGAGTCACCAATCTGAGGTTTTTCATGAACTGGTCCAAAGGCTTCCTTCCTGGAAGCATCCAGAGATCTAGTAACAATAGTTCTTTCAGTATGGGAGTAATCCTTACGTCTTCTTGTTTTCTATGGATTTCGAGTTATAAATCCGTCTGCATCCACCATAGGCATTTTTTTGACCATGGACTTCATATAGGACTCCTCAATCTGTTCAGGTTTATCATCCTTCTCAACTGAAGAGTCACTAGAAACTGAAGCATCAAAATTTTCCTTGCCTTTATCCTCTTGAGTATTTACATGCTCACTCTATTTTTCAACTAAAATTTGATCTGGGCAGTCTTTTTCTCCCATTTCAGAGGACTCCTGATGTTCAAAATTTTCTTCCTTATAAGGGGGAGGATTGGTAGTGATGTCAAGCATAGAAGATACATAATATGAAATTTGGTTCTCATTTGATTGGATAACTTCCAATCTGACATTATTTTTAGTGTTTTACTTTTTAGAGTTCATAGAAGGGCCAGTTGTGTAACTCTTCTCAATCCAAGTGGGCTTCCAATTCCTCGGAGAAACATTACCTTTTCCAGAAATATTTGTTGAATGCCCAAGTCTAAAGCATGAATAACAATAATCCAGAAGCCTCTCATAAAATACCTCTTTTGAGAACCCATATTCCCCACACTGGATCCAAATGTGTGAAGGAAAGTGTTGTGAAACATCAATTTCAATACATATTCTAGCAATTAAGGGGCTACAAAGGAATTTTGTTGCTGAATATAATCTCAAAGGGTGCCAATGAGACTGGAAATAGGAAATAAGGTAGCTTGATTGAAAAGATGAAGGGGTAGCTCGGGAAAGCCAACCCATAAAGGAACAATAGGGGATTCTGGATACGGATCAAAATCCAGACTCTATTTAAGAACATTCATGAAGCATCCACCAAATAACCATGATATTTTAACCCAAATCCTAAAGTAATCCTCTTCAAATGTGAATCAAAAGACAATGTGTGGTGGATTTAGGAGGCCTATGTGAAAACCTGTGAATCCTATTGCTTCATGAAAATATCTCAAGAAACATCAAATAGGGTCTACGATTCAAAAACATCCCAACAAGCACAAAGGAAAAATCTCATGTGAGAATGTTTACCTATTATTTTGAGAAAAAAATCGCTGCTTGTCCTCGATGATGAATTTTTTTAGCTTAATCTGCTCCTCATGTATCGCATTTTCCATCAAGGATCTCCCAACCACCACATCTGCGAATCAACCGAAGTTTTCTTTAGGGTTCTGTGTTTGAGTCGGGTGATGTTCTTGCGCTCTCCGTATCTCGGTCTCCCCCATTCCCCCTCTTAGTATCACACACACACAAATATATATATATTAATTGTATATATCATTATGACTATCCATATGAATCAGTGATAGAAAATAATTATATCTACTCATGAGGTAGTAGTTTTCCGTACACACAAAAAACATCTTTGCTTTAGATTTGGTGGTGAAGGAGGTGGATAAATATTGGTGCAACAAATTTTTTTTTAGCATTTATTCGATTGTTGTGTTATTATATTTTAAATTTTGGGGCAAAACTGAATGTGTTAATGGAAATGTTAAAAGGGAAAGGTTTTTGTGATGCTACTTATCTCCTCTTAGAAAAACACTTATAGGATTACCTCTTAATCCTTAAAGGGATAGTATTTTCGAAGTAAAAAAACTCTAGGATGTGAGGAATTAACCTTGGAAGTTATGATCAGGATAATATAGAATTTAATTGAATTGTAGAGAAGATAGGAGAGGTGGTACAATTTTATAGGGAAGGGAACATATACACATGGAATATAATAAATTATGACATAATATATGTATCATAATCATGTCAAGTGGAATCCAGGAACCGCAATTTTATAGATAATGTTATATAAGGTCGAAATATATTTAATAAATAATATTTATAATTTTTCTGGATACATTATATTCCTTATATCATAGTTAAGAAAATTTAAACTCATTTTAACCTTAACTGTGATAATTTAACATTTTTACCATGAACACATAATTATATCACCAAAAATAAATGTGGAATTCATACCAAATTTGCACATTATGATACAAAATTTGGAATCCATTTTATTATATTTAATATACTCAGTGGGAATTATTTAATTTTAATATAATAATTCAAAATTCCTGAAACAAACTTTTAAGAAAATACCAGATTTCAGAATAAAAATTGGTTCACACTAAATTAAGTTAATTAATTGGTTATCAAAAAATCTTTTTGGATAAATAATAAAAAAATGTTTTAAACATTTTTAAGATACTAAAACATAATTGAATCTTCCATCTAGGTCATTAAATAAAAATAGTCCAAAATAGTTATTAATTGAATAAAATATAACTTTCTTTCTCGAAAGTCAATCTTGGGTCCCCAAATTAAATTTAATGCTTTTAAAATATATTATTTGACATATTAAATTGATATTTGGTTCAAAAAAACTCATAAAATATATTAAATTCAGGTTTTTCAATAACTTTAAACCTTATATACTTAGCATAATCCCCCTGTAAGCATGCTTAAACCTTAATTGTGGTAAAATATTTTATATTATTTTTACAAATCAATATGAAAAACTAAAGTTGACTATATAACCTAATATTAATAATTGTGATTCCACATATGTATTTAAATTTATATATTGTTTAAATTTATTGAAATTAAAATAAATTTCATATTTCAAAACAATTATCAGAAAAATAGGATTTTAAGCATAAAAATGACTTATATAAAAAGCATGTAAAATTATGATTTTAATAGACTTAATTAGATTATTTGAAATAAAGTTCACCCTATATAACATTAATTAAAAAATCCAAAATATAATGTGATTTATAATTTATTCTATATAAAGGAATAAAAACTCAATCTTATAAAAATCATCATTTTCAGTTTTCATCAAAAAATTAATATTCTCATAATTTTATAAAAACAACACAGTAAGATAATTAATCAATTATGATTTCAAAAATGATGTTAATTATTTAAAGTAAATTTTATAAATTTTTTAGAAATAACATATTTTATTTATTATTAAAAGGAAATAATTCATTTTGGAAATGTATTTTTGAAGAATAAAATGACCTTTCTAAAAATTGAGTTCTTATTTCCTAATAATTAATCAACAAGTTTGACCAAGTAGGAACTTTATATAAATTTATTAATTTTTCTAATCCAATTATCACCTACTGGTTCATCATCTATGTTATAATTGAAACTCTTATATAATAATATTTTTTATTATATATGTTTGCGTAAATCTTGGCCTTGCGTGTCAAGAAATATATCGAGGTTATTATTCTTTTCAATTAATTTTTTTGGTGTTACATAAAATAATCAAGGAAATATATATGCCTACCTTTACCCACTACTCATTTTCCTAACCATCTAAACATCTCATGCTTATTCCAAATCATAATGTATAAAGAATGTATTAGTATTGATATGTACACAAGGAATGATATATCTATAGCAAACCACTTTGGGATAATAATCATTCTCGTGTGAATATAAATAGTATAATAATAATGAAGTCGTAATCGTATAAAAAACATTAACTTTCAGATTTAAAAAATTTATTTCTCTAATAGATATTTTCCAATTAAGCTAAATTACTTTTTATTGAAATCTATTTATAAGATCACCCTTTTAACAAAACATTTCTATAAAAAACATTTTCAAAAACATTTACCAAAAACTTATTTTCCCTACATTTTCCCCAAATGTTTTTCCAAAATTTATTTTATAATCATAGTTAATCATGGAATTGTCATTTAAATGTACATTCCAATTATAATTCATGTACAAATGCCTATTTCCACTATGCAAGGAGTGTAAAAGAATAAATTAATTATTATAACATTATATTTTAATAAAGACACATAACTATGACAATAAAATGTAATAAAAATTAAAACAACCCTGGTAATTTGGAATTTTACCACATATGTGTTATCTAAGAACATGGGTAGTCATATCGAAATTTTAATATAGTACTACCAGCATCAAACTACTCATAAAATAATAAGAAAATAGAAATAATGATTTTATATAGTTTTTAATGTCCCCATACTAATCAACGAACATAGGACTGAAATTGAGATGCCTTGAGACCCTTAGTGTGAAAACATACACTATAGTTTTTTAGCTATTGGAGAAGGTATGTAATAAATTTTTGGGATACTACACAGTAGATATCATAATCATATAATATAATATAAATTAAAAGTCATTGTAATAAAATTCCAATGTATGCACCTGAATATTTAATGTCGATAAATAAACATCAAATAAAATAATTACATCAATAGGTTTTTATCAAAATAGACCCATGCCAATCAAGAATTGTATACATTAGAAAGAGTTCATAATATTTATCTAATTAAAAAAATATTATTAATAAAAAAAGATACAATTATTTTAATTCATATGCCACATACTAGCACCATATCTACCACATCATGTAACCACTCTTATCAGGAAACCCTTTATAATTTCCTAAGGATAAATTAACACTTAGTCAATATAGTGGAAATATAATAGAAGATCCCTTCCCCTGATTACCATGTATTGAAACCAAAACCATCCAAAACATAATATAAATAAATCATGTACCTTTGAATATTTAATTTATGATTTATTAGTATTTATTCATTAATTTTATGAATACCCCATAGAGTTATCCATAATGCTCCCTCCTATATAGTGTATTCATATTTTATATTGAATCATCCATTGTATAGGTAAGAATATCCTCACACATGTGATGTGTTAGTATCTTTCTCAACTGAAGAGTGAGGAAGATAGAAAGAGATTCTTGATAAAGATATAATTGGAAGTGAAATTTGAATTCAATTCAATGAACATACCATGCTATTGTAATCCTTAAAAAGACCATTAGGATGTTCCCTTGTTGAATTTACATTTAGTCAGGTGTTACAACACATGACTAAATGAAATTTAACAATTTAATCATTCATCTTAAGAATTTACTTCCAACGCCTTTCATCTTATGAAATCATTATAACTATGACAAAAAAGGTGGAATAATAACTTGTATATAATACTTATAATTCAACTTTTATAGGCTGTATCATGTTATCCCTTATAAAAAGTATTACACTATACCCTTTATCTAAGCATAAAATATCACTTTATAAACACATTTTATAAAATGATACATACTCATATACTACAATTTCATTAGTGGATTTAAGAAATACATACCAAAATCTATCACTTTCACTTAATCCTTATCGACCTATTGTCATTTAACCTTATATTGTATTGTATATAATATATTTTAAAAACATATACAACAATATTTTTGGATAGATTCAATTTTTTTGAATGATATCATAAAAATTACTATGTATCACATCATATTAAATACCTTTTGATTTCCTAATCAAAACTATATTCTATATAGAATATTTAAAACGCTTTTAGAGTTACTCTTGGAGTAAAACATAATATCAATTTTTTCAACCACTAAGTTTCACCCCATTAGAAATTTTGTTATTGTAAACAAAAAGATTTTGTTGAATTCATAAATTTAAGGAGTTATTAAACAATAGTATAGCATCAATGTGTCTCCAACTATAATTTGATCTGGTATAATCTCTATAAAAAACATGCATCTCTATAACCATGTCCACTAGATACATTATATGAATGAATTGATCTTAATGTAGTCTAATTGTCCAAGACATTAAGTGATGTTGGAACACAAAGTATGTCAATATTTTATTGAAAGACTCTAAATTATTTGTTTATTGAGTTTAGACTGACAATGTCAATGAATACATCAATAGTAATTCTCATTAATGGATGATCATATCACATTGCCTCCCACCCAAATAGATAAACACATAATTTTTAATATCTAGGTATAGACCTACACATCCTCAATATATGTGAATCTATGTGGAATATGTCATAATTTGCATATGTGTGATCGAATTTCATGTTAAACTCCAATTTAAGAAATGATCAACAGAATAACTAACTACCCCAGATTAGCTAAGCCTTAAATATTATACAAGAATGGTGTCAATGTATTAATGTCCCCATAAAAGGTATCTTGCCAAAAAATAGTTATTGAGGACTCTAAATATAAACTATGTGACCATATTATACCAAATAAATAGTATATGACACTTTATGTGGTATACTCGATGGGTTATCAAATAAAAAAATAGTTTTGTACTTCATGAAAATATTTAATATCATGTTTTAAGAATACTATTCGTAAAAACCATAACCTTTTGACACAACATGTAATACTACATCAAATAAATCGATTATAGATAGCTCAAATTAATACTTTATGAGGTCAATTTTCATTTCACTACATGAAATATACATATGTATATACATATGTCAATGTATGGAACACATGAAATAATGATAAGTGATGAATTATCTTTTAATATTAATATACACTTTATATCCTTAAAAATCATTATTAATACTTAACAAAATGACAAATAAAACATTTTCTAATGTTTAATATATAATAGATAGTTATATCATTATTATGTTTTCTACACTTTTTGGGGAAATTTTATTCATATTAAATATATATGTAATTAATTTCACAATTTTAACACCCCAAAAATCCATGATATGCTTCTCTTTGAATAATACAATATTGTGTATTGTACGCAACTTCAAGTTCTAACAAACACCACAACCAATCAAACAAGCCGTTATGAATAGTAATACCCAATTTTTGAAATATTATACATTTTATATTTACTAATGGATTTCATTTTTGGAGTTGGAATATCGAAATTAGCTTAGGGTGAATTTTTGGTACTTTTATAACTTTCATATTTTGATGAATAGTGAAAATTAATAATTTTTAATTAAAAACAAAATTTTTAATTGAAATAAATAATAGTGATAAATTATAAATTTGATTGATTTTAGAGTATAATTGGATTATATTTGTACCCTTTAATCCAATTTTGGTAATTGGATATAAATTCACATTTAAACTGGACATAAGCAAGTGACAATCTTTTGATAATTATTATCTCTTAATAACACTCTTATTGATTTAACAACGGGAATTGATTTTAAATTAATTACTTCCACTTCTATGTTTTGAATTTAGAAAAATGGATTCCATATTTATAATCAGGAGGTTCAAATTGTGTAAATAGGTAACTTTTATTTTTATACATTTTGAATAATTACTTTGGTAAATATTTTATTTACCATTGTTAAAGGGTAAATACGGTATATAAGGGTAAAAAATAATAAAATAATAATAATAAATTACCCTAAAACCAGTCCTAATCCAATTGGTTGATACAGTTCCGGCCATGGGCATCATTGGGTCGATTTTGGGACACCATGGATCCAATTGTAAGTGATAATGACACTTTATATTAATTAAGTTAAAGTAAATACAAAAATGATATTAGCATATACCTTATAGAAAAACACTTTTTAAAAGGGTTATATAAGTTATATTTTTGACTATTAATATAAATTATAAATATAAAAATATTTCCTAGATAATGGTATTTTATTTATAGTTTTTAGGCATTGAATAATTAAATTTATTTATGACACAATAATGATGCAGTATTTTCCTTAATAATGAATGAATCAAATAATTGGTATTATAAATATTAAAATAAATATAATTTTAATGTTTTGATGAAATAAAAAATTTTATTGACTAATATGACATGTTAGGATTGATTAAATAAATTAGGTTCGAATTAATAAAGTTTTTATGACTTTAACAAATATCAGTTATTAAATAGTGTCAAAATTGACATAAATGAGTTTTTAAAACAAATATTATTTTATTAATACATATTCTATTACTAAAAAACTATGGTTCGGCCAAAGGATTTATATAATGAAAGGTGTATAATTATTTGACCACTTTGGGGGTCTCTTGAAAGTATATAGTAAGTTTATTAACCATATAATATAAAAATACAAAGTGACATTGTAAATGACAAACTATTTAACTAAGAGTTAAATATAAATGATAAAGTTAATATAGTGACCCAAACCTATCTAAAATCTATTGGATTAAATTATTTAGACCCATCCGCACCATAAATTTTAATAATCCACTTTGGAGCCATTATAAAAATAATATAAATTTATTATAAATTAATACTTTATGTTTTTTCTAAAGAGCCCATCCCCCCTTATAAAAGGACACTACTTCTAACAAATTCTTCATACCTTAAGAGCCTTTTGGATCAGGAAAAATCTGCCAAAATACCCTCTAAACTATCCTACCTTAATTTTAGAGGCCTTACATTAGTCAGAAATCCAACCTATGGAGCCCTTTTGATCAAATAAAAAGGAAGAACCCGAATAAGAGGTAATGTTTTCACCACCCTCGTTCAAGTTCCATCTTCAACTTATTATTTAATTGTTATTTACATTATAAAATAATAAATATAGTATCTTCTATATACTGTGATGTTATTATAAATATGGTACAACCATATTCAGTATTTAATACATCCTTTGAATGACATGTCACCATACGTGCGTACGTACGACTTACTATCTCCACGTCGTGGTGTAATTGTTATTCAATACATTATTATTTGTATAGGTATAATAATGATGTGTAATTCATGTAAATAATAAATATAACATGATAATGATTCTGTATATATTATATACCATCCAATTATATATTATTTTAATATCAAAAGAATGATATTGTCGCTCGTGTGTACGTACGGATTAACGTCTCCACGAACACGATGAGATTCACTCCCCATCGTATCTATTAAAGACTAAAATTTTATTTGATGATTAAAAATAATTTTCAGATACATGATATAATTCTGGATATGAATAATATACATCCCATCCATAAAAAATATGGCTCACATAACAAAGAATATAAAGAAAAAAGAATCCGTTAACACCCGAAACGATAATAATACTAAGATATTATTAACAAATGAATGCTAAAAGATCATATATGAAATCATATTAATGTATATGATTCTTGTATAATTTAATAAAAATTATTTCACGATTATACTATATGATAAACTACCCTCAACCAAAGAAAAGTACAAGGTAAGGGGTTTTCATCTCACTCCTTATTCCCTTGAGATTTATGCCATATTGCCACTATTACCTTTTTTGTGGTGTATGTACTTCCCATAATTGTATACATTGTGTAATAAAATTTAATTTATGTTTATTTTTATATTAATTTTATGATACTTCTTTCATGGGGTTTATGTTTTGTAAGTTACCAAATTGGTAAAGGTTTATTTCACAATCTCTTCATTAACCGAAATTATTTATACGTAATTATCTACTATGACCTCTTTATCATCCACATTAATGTTTCTTAAACATGTATTTCAAAACATTATTACTATTTTACAGACTATGGGTTAAAGTCATTTATACCCTTGTTTTACTTTTTATAAGACGTTTATAAAGGGATCATTCCATTGTTTTGCAAACAAGGTCCTTTTTAACCTTTTTGACAAAATTAAGGTAAGAATTTATTTTTTTAACTTATACGGCGGGTGCAGATATTTTCTACCATTATAAAATTGATGAAGCTTCCCTTGAAAGCGTATAAGGATATTTTCAATGTAAACTTTTTATTTTATAATTATATGACTCTTAAATAATTTCAAAAGAAGATATTTTTTTCTCAAATAGTTTTGATTTCATCTATGTCAACATCCTTTGATGGATTTTAATCTTATTTGAAGTTTCTTTATTATGATACAAAACTTCTATATAGTATTGAAGGTTTTTTTGATATGTTTGAATATGGATGTGTTGTTTTTATACCATTCATGGTTTATGGAGAAATTATTTACATTTCCTAGGCTAGTTTTAATATGAATGTCTATGATCTGTTTAAACCTGTTTATATGAGGAATGCATTAGACTTAATATGTGACGGGTGGAGCCCGATATAGCTCCTCGATGCATCGGTAGGTATCACGAGACAAACTACTGTCTTGTCACATGGCCTTGAAAAAATCTTATTTGTAGTCTTGGCACAAGGCCTTGACCATGTGGTTATGATAGTCTAGCATTATGCATTACATCATTATGAAAGTATTTACAGATATGGCATGTGATTATTCTATTAGTAGAATATCCATGTGAATAAGTAAATAGAATTATTTCATTTTATTTTTGCCATATTATGCTGAAGTTCAAGTTTAAAAGGATTTTATTTTAGATATACGTTGCCTTAAATGTTTATACCTATTTATGAAAGTTCCATCTATATTTTTACCCTTATTGAGCATCCAAACTCACCCCTTTCTATGATTTATTTTTCCCACGATGTGAAGAAAAATTTTATGACTAGCCTGAATGTATAGTCTAAAGGGGATATGAGTGTGGACTATAGAGAATATGTTATTGTAGTTTTTAACTTTATGATGTAATGTAACATTTATAAATGTATCTAGTGTTTCTAAGGCTACTAAACTAATCTGTCTTTCGAGACATGATCTTTTGTGATAATTCCAATGTTATGTAATAATGCACCAACTCTGGATAGCTGGGGTCGGGGCGTTACATTTGGTATTAGAAGAAGTTTATTACAAACTGTTGAAGATAGATTTAGATAAACTCTGATTAGAGAACATAAACCTAAGATGGACTTTAAATATTAGTATAGAAGAACTTCCTATGAATTTTAGTATTGTAGAGATTTTGTGAGTTTTATGAGCAATACATCCCTGTCTGGATACGGGAAGGTAGAGGCAGATGTTGAAAAGATGTACCGAGGGGTAAAACCTGAAAACACCGCTTTGATCTAGACTCGAACGGGAACTGGTGCACAACAACGGGCCATGCTGCACTACTGGTTACGAAACTCCCGAGGGATATGCTCAGGATAATACTAATTTTCTTTACAATCCATTATGAAGGGTTTATGAGTATATACATCCTCAAAGAAAACATTTTTATGATTATGGATTACATCCATAAACTTTTTAAATTATGTTAAATATTTTACATGTTTGGAATTATGTATTTCAATTCATAAACTGATCTAGTTTATGCCATTATTTAGAAATGGTGCCTTGTGGAAGGAATGTAAACCATATAAATCCGCGCACTCCATGTAGGGATATCCCTTCTGCTCAAGATAATTATATTGGAGCCTGTGATACAACTGGTGCTAATCAGGTTATCACTATATTGGGAAAACTCACTCAGGTTATGAATAATAACCTTACCCATATTGAGCACCCTGATCCGCAGCATGGAGGATCAATGTTAGATCTCTTCATGAGGCAACAACCACCAACATTCAATGGGAGTAAAAATCCCTTAGTAGTTGAGAAATGGATAAATTCTTTAGAAAAAATATTCCATGCCTTGGGGAGTAGTGAAAATGAAAAAGTTGTCATGGCAGTTTACCGCCTCACTGGAGATGCTGATCAATGGTGGTCGTTGATTCAAAACACAAAGGAAGATGATAAAATATCAAATATGGAATGGAGGGAGTTCAAAGAGATTTGTTTAGAAAAATACTTTCCTCCTGAACATTGAGAATGTTGCAAAGTATGAGGCTAACATTACAAGGTTTGGAAGGTATGTTGTATATTATATACATAACCCAACATGTAATATTGATCGTTTCTTTTATGGGTTAAAACCGTTTCTCCATCGAGCATTGGCATCACAATCCATATTTTCATACAGAGATATTTTCTCGTGTTCAATCAAGATAGAAAAATAATTATCTAAGTCTTATGACTTTAAAGCAAAGAAAGAGAAGAAGAGAACTGCTGGCCACTCTGGAAATGGAAATAAATGGATGAAGGGAAAAGTTGATTATCCATCCTACAGTAAATGTGGGAAGAAACACCACAGTACTTGCTTGAAGGGAATGGAAGTCTATTACATGTGTGGTGAAAAAGTCCACCAAGATCATGATTGCAAGGGAATGAAAGTTTCTGTCAACGTGGAATCCTATAATTTAGAGAAATGGGGTATTATTCAAATGAATTTACTATGTGTCAGGGGAAGTTACATCAGAAAAGTCCAAGGATAAAGGCCTAGATTATGCTATCACTACTACTGAGGTTGAAGATCGAAAGACTTGGTGGCAGGTAATTTAATGGTTTCCTCAATTTTAGACAATGATTTATTTGATTCTGGATCATCGCATTGTTTCATATCGTCCCAATTTGCTAAGAAAATTAGATATTTCCAATTTGATTTAACAAGGGAGTTGTTAGTCAGAACTCCTAAGGGAAGTATCATTGCAACAATGTTTTGTGAATCAGTCCCCATTAGAGCACATAAATGTTCTGTATATACAGATATCATCGTCATAAATATGATTTAATTTGATATAATACTCAGAATGGATTGTCTTTTGGACCATGATGCAAAAATTTATTTTAAGAAGAAGGATGTTACTATTTTTGATGATGATGATAAGGAACGACTTATCTTTATAGCAGAATCATCACCACCTAATTCCTACCTAGATCCACACCCAGTAGCTCAACTAAATTCAATTATTGGCGAAGAAGAGAATGAAATTATTGTGGGTGAGGAAAGTAATGTTCAAAGAGATGATATACCTATTGTAAGAGAATATGTTGATGTGTTTCTATAAGATTTACCTGGTCATCCTCCAGAATGAGAAATTGAGTTTTCCATTGATTTAATTCCTTGTTCAAGGCCTATATCGAAGACCCCTTATAAAATGGCCACTGTAGAATTAGTTTAACTAAAAAAATCTAGAGGAATTGAGTAATAAAGGATTTACTCACCCTAGTGTTTCTCCATGGAGATCCCCTGTCCTTTTTATTATGAAGAATGATGGATCAATGAGGTTATGTATCGACTATAGGAAAATCAATGATATAACAATAAAGAACAAGTATCCCATACCTCGCATTGATGATTTATTTGACCAACTGCATGGAGCTCATTTTTTTTCAAAGATTGTCTTTCGATCATGGATTCCATCAGTTGTGTGTGAAAAAGTAATACATTCCGAAGACATCATTTAGAACCAAGTATGGGCATTACGAGTTTACAGTAATACCTTTTGGTCTGACTAATGCACCCTCTATTTTCATGGATCTAATGAACAGAGTTTTCAAGGAATATCATGATGACTTTGTAGTGGTATCTATTGATGATATGTTGGTATACCCCAAAAGCTATGAAGATCATTAAAATCACTTTCACATTATATTGAAGACTCTTTGGAGACATGAATTATGTGGAATGTTTATCAAGTGTGAATTCTGGCTTCAAGATATTTCTTTTCTTGTCCATATTGTCTCTAAGGATGGAATCTCTATTGATCCTTTTAAGACAAGAGAAATCCAAGAATGGATAGCAATGATTAGTATAATTGAGGTACACAATTTTATTGGTTTAGCAGGTTATTATCGACATTTCGTCCAGAATTTTGCTCAGTTGGATAACCCATTAACAAAGCTCAAACGTAAAGGGGTTAATTTTTTTTGGAAAAATGACTGTGAAGAATGTTTTGAAGAACTGAAGAGAAGATTAGTCAATGATTCTATATTGACTCTACCATCAAGGAATGAGGGGTTTGTTATTTATAGCGATGTATCAAATAAAGGGCTTTGTTGTGTCATTTTGTAGAATGATAGGGTTATTACCTATACATCATGACAACTGAAAATTCATGAGAAAAACTATCCTACTCATGATCTTGTGTTAGATGCTGTAATTTTTGATTTGAAGATATGGAAACATTATCTCTATGGTGAAAAATGTGATATTTATACTGATCATAAGAGTTTGAAGTAAATTTTCTCACACAAAGAACTCAACATGAGGAAAAGGCGATGTCTTTAACTAATCAAGGATTATGATTTCACAATACACTACCATCGGGGGAAGGAAAATAAGGTAGCATATGCTTTGAGTAGAAAAGATCGTGGAGTTTTAAACAAGATTAGAGTTGAAAGGGTTCATATTTTCATGGATTTGGTAAAGAGGGATATGGGAATAACCATGGAAGGTGAAAAATCAATGCTTTTTCAAATGGTTGCCAAACCATCATTACTGGAAATATTAAGAGTTCTTAGACCAATGATGAAGAATTTAAAAAGAATATTAAAGTTGTGAATGATGGGATATTGAGAGACTTTGTGTATAAAGAAGGACTTTTGAAATTTGGGAAGAGACATTGTATTCCCGATATACGTGATCTAAAAAGGGAATTGTTGGATGATTCTCATAGCTCCAATTTCCTTATACACCTTGGGAGCACCAAAATGTATATAGATTTGAAGCAACATTTTTGGTGGGACAACTTGAAGAGGGAGATTGCTGATTTTGTGTCAAGATGTCGAGTTTGTCAACAAGTGAAAGCTGGAAGGCAACAACCTGGAGGATTCATGAAACCCTTCCCATTTCGAAGTGGAAATGGGATAATATTACGATGGACTTTGTCATGGGGCTACCAAAGAATCCAACAAGGAACGATGAAATATGGGTTATTATTGATCTTCTTAACAAGTTAGCATATTTTCTTGCTATAAGAGAGGATCTACCACTTGAACGTCTAGTAATACTATATATTAATGAAGTTGTAAGACCTCATGGCATACCCCTATCGATTGTTTTTGATCGTGATATCCGTTTTACTTCATGATTATGGAAAAGTCTTTAAAAAGCTGGGGATACTGAATTTCGTTTCAGCACTTCTTACCACCCTAAAAAATATGGACAATCGAAATGGACAATTAAAACCTTATAAGACATGTTAAGATCCTGGTCACTTGACTTTCAGGGTATGTGGGATCAATATTTACCTTTGGTAGAAGTTTCTTATGACAATAGGTTCCATTTGAATATTCAGATGGCACCATATGAAGCATTATACAGAAAGAGATGTCACACACCAACCTGTTGAGATGATGTTGGTGAAAGAAAAATCGTAGGCCCAGAACTAGTGGAGGTAACTATTGAAAAGGTGAAGGTAATCCAAAACCACATCAAAGCTGCTCAAAGTATGTAGAAGAGCAATGGAGACAACTGAAGGAAGGATTTGGAATTTCAGGTAGGGGATCATGTTTTCTTGAAGGTATCTCCATAGAAGGGTGTTATTAATTTTGGTAAGAAGGGAAAATTGAGTCCTAGGTATATCGGACCATTCGAAATTCAAGAACTAATTAGGGCTGTAGGTTACTATTTGGCAATGCTGCCAAGTCTCTCCAAAGTTCAAGATGTGTTCCATTTATCACTGTTGAGAAAATACATGCCTGACCAAATGCATTAACTCACCTATGAGGAAGTAGAACTGGAACCCGATCTATCTTATTGAGAAGAGCCCATCAGGATTATTGATACCAGAGAACAAGTGCTGATAAACCAGACGACTCATTTGGTAAACGTTCTATAGAGAAACCATAAGATAGAAGAGGCAACGTGGGAACCCGAGGAACTTATGAGGAAGAACCACCTGAGTCATTTCATGCGGTAGTATTATAGAAATTTTGAGGATGAAATTATTTGAAGGAGGTGAGAATTTAACACCCCAAGCTTCCACGGTATGTTTCTTTTTGAATAATACAATAGTGTGTGTTGTACACAACTTCGAGTTCTAACACACACCGCAACCAATCAAACTAGCCGTTATGAAAAGTAATACACAATTTATGAAATTTTTTACATTTTATATTTTAAAATGGGCTTCATTTTTGCATTCAGAATATCTAAATTAGATTAGGGTGAATTTTTGGTACTTTTCAGATAACTTTTAAATTTTGATGAATAGTGAAAATTAATAAATTTTAATTAAAAAATAACTTTTTAAATCGAAATAATTAATACTGATAAAGTATGAAAGTGAGTGATTTTAGATTATAATTATATTATATTTTTACCATTTAATCCAATTTTGGTCATTGGATATAAATTCACATTTAAACTGAACATAAGCAAGTGTCAATCTTTTGATAGTTATTATCTCTTAAAAACATGCTTTTTGTTTTAACAACGGGTATTTATTTTAAATTAATTACTTCCACTTCTGTGTCTTGAATTTAAAAAAATGGATTCCATATTTAGAATCAGGAGGTCCAAATTTTTTAAATAGGTAACTTTTATTTTTAGACATTTTGAATAATTACTTCGGTAAATATTTTATTTACCGTGGTTAAAGGGTAAATCCGGTAAATAAGGGTAAAAAATAATATTATAATAATAATAAATTACACTAAAATGTGTCCTAAACATATTGGTTGATACATTTCTGACCATGGGAATCATTGGGTCTATTTTGGGACCCCATGGATCCACTTGTAAGTTATAAGGACACTTTATATTAATTATGTTAAAGTAAATACAAAAATTACATAAGCATATATCTTTTAGAAAAAACAATTTTTACTAAATGTTATATATGTTATATTTTCGACCGTAAATATTCATTAGAAAGATAAATGTATTTCCTATATAATTGTATTTTATTTATAATTTTATGAAATTTCATAATTAAATTTATTTATGACACAATAATGATGCAGTATTTTCCTTATTAATGAAGGAATCAAATAATTTGTATTATAAATACTAAAATAAATATAATTTGAAAGTTTTGATGCCATCAAATAATTTTATTAATTAATATTACATGTCAGGATTTATTAAAAGAATTTTTTTATAATTAATAAAGTTTTTAAGACTTTAACAAAAATCAATTATTAAATAGTGTCAAAATTGACAAAAAAGAGTTTTTAAAACAAATATTATATTATTAATTCATATTCTGTTCCTAAAAATATATGGTTCGGCCAAAGGACTTATATAATTATAGGTGTATCATTAATAGACCTCTTGGGGGCCTCTTGGAAGTATATAGTAATTTTAATGACCATATAATATAAAAATACAAAGTGACATTGTAAATGTCAAACTAATTAACTATGAGTTAAATATAAATGATAAGGTTAATATAGTGACCCAAACCTATCTAAAATCTATTTTATAAAATTAATTATACCCATCCCCACTGTAGACTTTGAATAATCTACTTTGGAACCATTATAAACTTAATATAAATTTATTATAAATTAATACTTAATGTTATTCTTGAAGAGCCCCTCCTCCCCCTTATAAAAGGACACCACTTCGAACCAATTTTTAATACCTTAAAATCCTTTTGGTTCATCCAAAATATGCCCAAATACCCTCTAAACTATCCTACCTTAATCCTAGAGTCCTTCATTTAGTCATAAAGCCAACTTATGGAGCCTTTTTGATCAATTCAAAAGGAAGAACCCGAAGAAGAGGTAATGTTTTCACCACCCTCTTTAAAGTTCCTTTCTTCTTCAACTTCTTCTTTATTTGTTATTTCCATTCTAAAATAATAACTCCAGTATGTTCTATATAATGTGATTTTATTATAAATATGGTACAACCATATTTAGTATTCTATCAACCCTTTGAATGACATGTCACCATACCTGCGTACGTACGACTTACCGTCTCCACGTCGTGGTGTAATTGTTTTTATAAACATTATTATTTGGGTGGGTATAATAATGATGTGTAATTCATGTAAATAATAAATATAACATGATAATGATTCTGTATATATGATATACCATCCAATTATATATTATTTTAATATCAAAAGAATGATATTTTCGCACGTGCGTACGTACATATTACCATCTCCACGAACATGAAGAGATTAATTCCCCATCGTATCCATTCAAGACTAAATTTTATTTGATGATTAAAAATAATTTTTAGAGACATGATATCATTTTGAATGTAAATAATATACATCCCATCCATAAAAAATAGTGCTCATAGAACAAATAATATAAATAAAAATGAATCTTTTAACACTCGAAACGATGATAATACTGAGATATTATTAACAACTGAATGTTAAAAGATAATATATGATATAATATTAATGTATATGATTATTTTATAATTTAATAACAATTATTTAACCATTATACAGGAGGTTAACTGAACCTCAACCAATGAAAAGTAAAAGGTAAGGGGTTTTTATCTCACTCCTTATTCTAGTGAGATTCATGCCATATTTCCACTATTAACTTTTGTGTGGTGTATGTACTACCCATAATTGTATTCGTTGTGTAATACAATTTAATTTATGTGTATTTACATATTCATTGTATGATAATTTTTTCATGGGGTTTATGTTTCGTATGTTACCAAATTGGTAAGGGTTTATTTCATGATATCTTCAGTATCTGAGATTGTTTATACGTAATTATCTACTGGGCCCTCTTTATCATCCACATCCATCTTTCATAAAAATGTATTTCAAAACATTATTACTATTTTATAGACTGTGGGTTAAAGTCATTTATACCCTTGTTTTACTTTTTATAAGATGTTTATAAAGGAATCTTTCCGTCATTTTCCAAATAAGGTCCTTTTTAACCTTTTCGATTGAATTAAGGTAAGAATGTCTTTTTTTAACTTATACGGTGGGTGTGGCTATTTTCAGCCGTTATAACATTTTTGAAGAATACCTTGAAATTTTATAAGGATATTTTTAAACTAAATGTTTTATTTTATAATTATGTGACCTTAAAATAATTGCAATAAAAGAGATATTTCCCTCAAATAGTTTTGATTTCATCTATGTCAACATCCATTGATGGATTTTAAGCTTATTTGAAGTTTCTTTATTATGATACAAAACATACATATAGTATTGAAGGTTTTGTGATATGTTTGACTATGGATGTGTTGTTTTTATACCACTCATGGTTTGTGGAGAAAATATTTACATTTCGTATGCTATTTTTAATACGAATGTTTATGTTATGTTTAATCCTGTTCATGTGAGGAATGCATTGGACTTAATAAGTGACGGGTGGATCCCGTTATAGCTCCTTGATGCATCGGTAGGTCTCATGAGACAAACTAGTGTCTTGGAACAAGGCCTTGATAAAATCTTATTTGTAGTCTTGGAACAAGGCCCTGACTACGTGGTTATGATAGTATGGTATTATGAATTCTATCATTATGAAAGTGGTTACTGATATTGCATGTGATTATTCGACTAGTAAAATATCCATGTGAATAAGTAAATGACATTATTTCATTTTATTTTTTCCATATTATGCTGAAGTTAAAGTTTAAAAGGATTTTGTTTTAGTTATACACTACCTTAAATGATTAAGCTTATTTATGAATGATTCTGCTATATTGTTATCCTTACTGATCATCTGAGCTCACCCCTTTCTATGTTTTATTTTTCCCAGGATGTGAAGAAATATTTTATGACTAACTTGCAGGGATAGTCTGAAGGGGATATTAGTGTGGACTATGGAGACTATGTTATTTTAATTTTTAACTTTATGATGTAATGTAACATTTATGAATGTATCTAGTGTTTCCAAGGCTACTAAACTAATTGGCCTTTCAAGACATGATCTCTTGCTATCATGCCAATGTTATGTAATAATGCACCGACTCTGGGTAACTAGGGTCGTGGCATTAGAAAAATACTATAAGACCAATTTACAGAACCCTCCTTAAAAACTATTTAGTAATTTGAATTTATGAATAAATATATTTTAAATAATTGTGGTACTATGGAATAATATTCTTAATATTAAACTACATAAATAGGTATTTAATATAAATAATGTTTCACTATTAAAGGTTATAATAAAAATAACTTTTAGTGGAAACTAAGAACACTTTCTATGTTCATCATCATCATCGTTCATTGAAAAAGTTTCACAAATCGTATTACTTTAAAGGGATATTCACTTTTTTTAATTTGATGGATAAAATAATTTATTTGTTAAATTTGATATTATCTATATCTCAACGTACCTGCTGTCTTCTAAAAAATTATATTATCTTAATGATATTATTCTTAGAAATATAAAATCTTTTGTTTAAAGAAATAAATATTATTTGAATTAGTGATAATATTTAACAAATGAACTATTATTTACATATCATATATTTTATTCCATGTGTTTGTAAGATTATTTTTAAAAGAAGATTTCATTAAAATATGTCATCAAATGGTGTTGGGATCATATCCCTCAAATTTAAAAAAATATCTCGATACACTTATTTATTAAAGATGAATCATATTTATATTTATCTTATTATAAAGAATTTTATAAAGTGTAATGATTTATAAAATATATTTACCATATCTTATTGTTCATAATAAACCTTTATTAATAAGAAAATTCACTTATATTATAGGACAAATAACATGAAAACATTAATATGTTATTTAAATATGAGATTGATAAGTTCCATTTCCTCTATTGTATGATCAAATACAATTTTCATTTATCCATAAAATGAAAACTAATTGATATTATAATTAATTCCTTCATTTATTTTTTATTATATTTATAACACTTTTAAATAATATAGTTAGTATCAAATTCCCATTAGAAATTAAAAAATGATTTTTATAATACTGACATAAGATATGAAAAACTACATAGAGGTTCTCAAATACTTTTATAGAACCCAAATAAATTCCATCATATAAAAATAATGTACTTTATTAATTTAAATTTTTATTATTATACCCTTTACTGACTATTGTAATGAAATAATATTGGCTTCTCAGATTAAATTTTCTTTTTCTATTTTTAACTTTTACCCACTTTTATATAAATGTGGCATTAGATACTAGAAATAATATAACCTTCTCATTAAACATTATAAATTTGATAAAAATAGGGAAATAATTTCTTGAACTCGTTGACATTATCAAAATATTCTTATAAGTTGAATCAGAATGAATTCCATAGCTGAAATAAGACATAAAGGGGATAACTAGTCACAAAAAGTAATTTACACAGAATCATAATGAGTATATTTGAGATGAATAATGTGAATTCATATATTTTTTCATTTATATCTTTTAAACCCACATATAAATCCATATAAATTTCTTATAATCATATATATTGATTTTTTTTTGAAAATATAAATGTTTTGTACCTCAAGAAGAAGTTTTTCTAACCCAAATAATTTCATAAAAACATTTCATGAGTTAATAGTCTTTGGAGTTGATTTCATAATACTTATCCGTTTTTAGGATTGATTTAAACAATAATTTTGATGATAATTATTGTATAATTCATTATAGAAGCTTTCATCAGAAGAGTATCATCATTTTCAATCATTTAATAAGGAAAAATTTAATATGTTGTTCCCCTTACAAAAATGATGAACCCTTTTAAATTCATCATATCCTTTAGAGGGAGAAGAAGGGTATTTGGATAAAAAATTATTTGGTTATGTAATTTATCCAACGACATACCAATTTATGTAGGGAATCATCACAATCATATCGATTACAAATCTGGGATAGTGGATTTGATGAATTTATTCACAATGTATCATATGGATTAACTCAGATATATTTCAATGGTAGCTAAATCACACTAGGTTACCCTGAGTAACATTAAAAAAATTCCATGAATGTTAAATTAACCCTCTTAGATCCACCCATTACATTCTTAACTTAAAAATGATAATACAGGGGTACCCATCTATGTAATGTCCAAACCATTTGGATGATTGAGAACCCGAAAATAGATAAATTGGACAGAAATTTATGCCTAGTATTTTTAAATGGGATTTGATCTCACCATATTATCTTTTTTAATTCCATTTATATATATGCATGATTCTAATTATTTATTTTTCAATTAAATTTTTTTTCCACTAAATTAGTATGAGAAAATCATATTGATGTATAATTCATTAAAAAACATAAATCATGTGATACCAACTTAATTAAAATTTAACTAACTTTACAAACATCCAAATAAATCTCATTAAAATGGTATAAGTTAAATTTTCATTCCAAGTAATTGAATATTTTAAAATAAAAAAAAACTCAATAAGAGAATTCTTGGGATGAAAAATAGGTAACCCTCGCTTTTCATGATTATGCATATGCCTCCAGACTAGTGATTATACTTACGAAAAGTACCACTACTTAAGGATGCATCACATAATAGAGAGTAAAATCCCCATATGATTAGAATACATAATACGTGTAAATCCAAATTAACTTTTAATTCAATATCATAACCCCATACAAGTCGAAGCTAAGGTAAATGAATTCTAAGTTGACACTTACATAAAAATACATTAATGTTCCAATGGTAATTTATAGAATAAATATAATATTCAAACTAAATAATATAGAAAAATTCATCATATTAAAATTATAATTATGAATAAAGTAGTAAATACATTAAATAATTGAATAATTCATAAATTTAGACATGAGATAATGAATTTCTAAATAATTCATAAATATAGAAATTATGAACACATTATAATTTAATTATGCATTATGGGTACAATATAATTAAATAAATATAATTTATTTATATTTATTCCAATGTGAACTCCTTATAATCATTATTTATATAGAATATAATTTATATATATGATATTAACTGAAATATGAACATGTTATACTCCAATCTTATTATATATAAAAATTCAATAGTATACATATCACATATTTGTATTATTTAAAACTTCATTATATAAATGATCAAAACTCATTTTTATAGGGATTGAATATTTTCCCAAATAAGGCTATTTATTTGAAAAAATAAAATTAAATATTATAAATAATTAATGATATAAAATATAAACTCTATTATGTTTTTCTTTATTCTGTAATTTCTATGCATTTTTTAAATGACCCTTATAATTTTCATAAAAAATTTATATCTACTCTATATGTTTCTATATAATTTAAAAACAATATTGTAATATTAATATTTAATTAATGAATGTTTCCTAAAAAATTAAATATCCTTAAATAGTTTTTATATAATTTGTAAATTTTCTAATAATTATATAAATCAATATATAAATAAAAATATCAAAAGTAAAAATTCTCATATATATATAATGTTTAATGATATATTATTGTTTTATTGATTGATATATGAGAAACAACACACTTTTAGAAAAGTCAATTCTAAATTACGATTGATATTAAGCCTTCTGTAACATAAAAAAACACCAAGTAGGCTATGTAGGAATATTTTGGGAAAAGGGGTTTGTATAAGAAATAACTATTTTTCCAACAAGTATTTCCTCATAATATACATTTCATATAATATTAATCTGATACAACATAAACGTGTTACTCAATGTTAGATGTAAACCACTACTTGTGACTCAATTTAATAATAACTTAATGCTTATCATACAAAACATTTATTGCAATTCATAGTATTCTATGTAGTATTCAAATTTTTTTTCCGATGAATTAGCCTTTAAAATATCTATTATATTGTACATATGATATGATAAACTATTATTCATCACATGAAATAGTAGTTATTGATGTTATCGTATTTAATGATTCACAGTTCCATATGATATGACATGTTGGAAACCAAAGTAATAACACTTAATCAAAACCTACAATATCATATATCGTATGGTGAGACTCAATTGTTGTGTATGATATCCAATATATTATTCCAAGATATATAACATATTATTTATCATTTATTATGATATGAAATATTATTTCAATATTATATTGAATTTCTTTATTTAAAAAAATGATTTTGAGAATAAAATATCATTGTTTGGGTTTGTTACCATTGATAGATTTATAATGACCGATTAACACATAATCAAAATTGTAGAAAGAACTATAAAGACCATTACCTAGATCTACCATGAATTAAAATAAAAACATTCTAAATATAAAATGATGAACCAATATACCTTTAATCAATGAAACACTACTATATTACTCTTCATTTTATCACATGTTAAAGACCCCTTAGAAGAATCCATCTGAATCCCAACCTAATGGTGAATCCAAGGGGTATTATGAATTACCAATCATATGGGTGGTATTTTTATAAAAAAATATGATATTTTAGTATATTTATATGATAAAGATTATATAAGAATGATATATTTGGGATACATATATAATCAACTACAATCTTTTAACTCAATCGAGAAACTGTCCCATAATAGGGGATCCTTTATAAACCCCTTAATGATACTCCAGGAGTGAAATGCATTATAATGAATGAGTAAATGAAAATTATATTTTAATTAATTGACCCAACAAATTAATATCCCTTATTTTATAACATATAAAACTGTGGGGATTATGATAGCTACTATAGAATAAAAAATGATTTAAAATACTTATCATTCAGCTTCCATTGGTAGTAGAATATTATCACTTATAATGGACATTATATTACCCACCTTTATATAGGGATAAAATATAAGTTTTATCCGTGTATATCCAACAATAATACATACTTATATTTTTTTAATATGATGATTTTCGTTGTATAATATATCCACTAGGTCCCTAATGACATAACAGAGGAGAGGCACCCTACTCGAGATCCTTGAGTTCCACAATTAAGAGATGGAATCCTAATCAGGTTATTTATCTGTGATAGTAAAAAGGATTAATCCTTCATGGGATCCTCTAATTTAAATAAAAAATGCATTCTAATTGGGATCCTTATAATTTGAAATATGGAAAATGCAACCAATGTGGGACCCTTATAATTGTGTAAGATGTCAATGAATCCTACTTATGATACTCAAAATGGTAAACATATGAAAGGGATCCTATATGGGATTCATTAAGTAATCAAGTAATTGATGGTATCCCTCTAGGGAAACTTTGTAAAATTAAAATGATATATGCATCCTACACTATATCCTCTTGATTGAAACGTAATTATAGGTATCCAATTAGGGATCCTTAGAAATAACTAACCACGCGACCTCCAAGTACAAACAGGCATATATTGCATGGGATAAATACTAAAGTTAAGAGATATGAAATTATATTTAAAGAGAAATAACTCATATGTAATCTCAAATAAAGGGTCCTCACTTATAGATGAATGATTGGTTTAATTACTATAGGAAGAAACCCTTTTGAGGAAAAATCCCAAAACCCTACCTAGGAGTCATCAAATCACATCAAGGGTTTCAACATCATAGTATTTGTGGAAAGATAATCAAAATGGTAAAATCATGTGTCCAATTATTACTTTTTGGTGTAAATATATGAAAAACCTCAAAAGGATAACAAGGGAGGAGGACACAACGCATGTACCCTAGTATATGATGTGTACCCACGAAGTTCCCCTATGCATGTACTTCATCAGGGCAAGGCTGGTAAAGTCCCATTTTCATGGCATGTAAGACATGAACATATAATGTACCATAAATGGGGTATCTCACTATGCACCTTACATGGATTGGCCATGTCTATGTCCTGGTGGTGTACTTCATAATGGCATGCAACCCACATGAGGCCTGGCCATGTACTCTACATGGCTTTGTTCCCGATACATGGGTAGCCTAGATGGGTACTCAACTATATGTCGGAGTCCCAATATGTTGAAATTAAACCCCATACGTGGAATATAAATATAAAATATCAGATTCCCCAAATAGGTAGGGCACATATCATGAGTTCTTAATGTACACATCATGTGGTCAGAGTTTCCAAATGGGAAACCCCTCATATCAGTTAAAAACCTTATTTTCCCCAACAAACTATAGATTGAACCACATAGAGTCATAAGTAGTCATAATTTAATTATGAATCATTAAGAAGGTAAATATATAGATATATATGGAAAAAACTGAAAACAACCTACATTTGGGTGGAATACGTTGAAGCTTTTCCTATTTCTGTAATCCATAGCTACTGCATGACAATCCAACTCCTCCCAATCCCCAGGAAATAACCTCTCTTCTTCCCCTGGTCACGTTTTTCTATCCATATCACCTTTATCTCGCAATCTCATAAAACGGCTGCCCACAGGGTGGGTGTAAATGTGAATCCACATGGATACGGAATAAAATAAAAAGAAAAAAAGGAAGAAAAAAGAAAAGAAAAAAATGAGGGGGGGGGGGGCCAACAAAAAACCTTTGATTATGTTTTTACTTTGAAAAAATCATAATTTTGGACTTAAAATAGGAGAAGTAATCTCAATTTGACACTCTTTTAAAAAAATTTATGGTCGAACAAACTAGTGGTAAGTAATTAATATTTAATTAATTAAATATTAAGTATTAATTACTCTTCTGAAATTAAAACTGATCATAATTTTAACAAACTCTTGTCCTAGGGTAAACACCCAATTCCATGACAAAAAGTGTTATCAGGTAAATTATCGAAATACATATTCTATGGGAAGTGAACAATTTACCTCTTTGAAGAATATGAAAGGAAATATTAAAATTTCAATTCAATTTTCTATTCTGAAAAAACACAGGTCCTCACAATCTCCCTAACATAAAAATCCACATCCTTGAGGTGCCTTAGTGGTCAAAATAAGTTGATCTATCAAAACATGAACCATAAAAAAACAAGTTATCTTGACTATCTGATGTAAATTCTGATATCATTCAAAACAGCCTCTGACATGGGACATGCTTAACAATAACTGATATGGCTCTACCCACTATAGGAGTATCCATATCATCATCTCATGAAATGACATGAAGCCCAACCGCCTACGTAAAATTTAAATTAAAAATTAAAAATGAGGCTCACCACCTTGAAATGACCAATAGTGAACTATCCACCATATATATTACATTATAACACCCTGCAAGTGCAACAACAACATGTTCCTTCATCAAGATAGAAAATACATTTAAAGTAATGAAACTCATCATATAGTCAACAGTATCTCAATTTGATCAGAATATTTTCTAGATAGATCATGAAAATATATAACAATGAAAACACTAATGTTATATCAAAAGGAATGTATAGCTATCTTTGAGCCACGCTCACATGAGAATATGCTATAATTTTTTTAAACCAACTCCTGACACCACATCTCATGAAAATGTGTGTCTAGATCAAAACATGGGTAAAACAACTTATGGAACCAAATTATCATCAATGTATATTCTATCATAGAGTGACGTTCACTATTTATCACAACTCTTTGTAACCCATTCCAATATAAGTTCATTGAAACCATCGATCCTCGGCTCTCACACAATCACTCAATAATTTAAAATCTAAACAGAACTACCTAAAAATAGCACATAACATTATATCCTAACTCATTATACCATGAGTCATACATCCTAAGGCTAAGCTGATTGGGATACATGACATTTATTTTTCATTTATCTATAATTACACTAGGAACTGCTATAAAAAATAATCCACAAGTCCTATGACATGATTTACTCAACGAATTCCAATTACCATTAATAATTTCTATCACGAGGGTCTACCCACACTGAATACATTAGCAATAGGGAAAACACTATTAGACTAGCTTAGGAACCAAAATAGTCTTTCTTGACAATGCTAGTCTTGGTACCAAAACACCATTGGTTTTTCGTCAAAATAAAAATGTATCAACATGGCTGTATCTCAAAACACAAGAACTAAACATACATCAATATCAAATGAGCATATAACCAAGATCACTACTTAAAAAGGAATCCATAAACATGATCCAACCTATCTAATAGGTTTTACTTGATCGAAAAAAACATTGAGCTATAGGGGAAAGATTCAAAACAAAGGGCCTCAAAGTCTCCCACCCACCCCTATTGATCAAGTCTCACAAATGGGACACCATGTATAACCACGTATCACAAGAGATAAGACCTCTACAAGTGAGGTAAGTATAGTACTAACCTATGAGGGTCAAAACTATAAAGAATATGCCTACTAGGGCCTTGTTACTCTCTAAGAATCCACATAAGGAACTACACCATGGAGTTATTGATTTCAACTTAGAAGAGATATTGAACTAAAACACACCATAAATTCAAATACGATAATAAGACAACATGGTCCAGTTAACCAAAAATGTATAGTTATCCATCAACATCATACAAAGAAACCCAATTACATATCATAATAATGGGTCGGTAAGGTAGAATTCCATTCAAAGGTATGCAGGAAATAATGTATTGGTTTTTACTGAAACTTCAATTTATCAGACCTAAGAAACAAAACCCTATAAGAGTTCCAACACATAGGAAACATGTTACCTATTGACCTATGAGGGACAATGAACCATATTTCCATGACAACTACGTCATAAAACTCACCATAAAGTGTTACAAAATAGATACACATCACCTACCATCAGAAGTAAATAAATATATATAATATGATATTCATCCCAATTGAGTACAATTCAACCAAAAATCAATACGATAAATAATAATTTAGGTTTTGATTGACACATTAAACAAATGGAATACAGAATCGGAAAAATATCACCTTAGAATGCCTATAAGATGTGAATCCTACTTGACCAATACAATTCATTAGATGTGTAACACTCGAGACTTTTATGAGAAATATTTTTTTATGTTATTCATTAAATGAATCTTTCACTACACACAACACAAGCTTGCTTTGCTTTACACGCAATCGTGACCTTCCTCGATAGCTTGCGTCGTACGCAATACTGAGTTTCACTAAACAACGATATGCTATTAAAATATTATTAAAACTAACCGTTATGAATAGTAATACAAGCTTTTTGAAATTTTGAAATTTTTATTTTTCAAAATGGACTTCATTTTTTGGATTCGGAATGTCGAAATTAGCCTAGGGTGAAATTTTGGTATTTTTTTGAAAACATTCAATTTTTGATGAATAGTGACAACACCGGGTTACTATTTAAAAACTGACTTTTTATTTAAATAATTATTTATTTTATTTAAACTTATTTTAGGTGAAAAATGATACATAATACCTATATAAGTTCAATGCAATTCATTGAGGTCATTTTATAATAATTGTAGATGTATAAATATTTTATCGAACTTTTCACCGTCTTTTTCCCACCTCCTAGGAGAATTTAAGAATTGACATAAAACATAATTTTACCACTTCTAGGAGTGGAATTTCAAAAATTCGAGAGACACTGTTGATTTTAGTAAGTAAAATGTGGTTCAATCAGATGAAAATAATTTTTGGTGAATAGTAGCTTTTTACTTTTTTTACCACGGTTAAAAGTAAATAGGGTAATTAAGGGTAAAAATGATATTATTATTACCCTAAAACTTGTCCTAATTCTAAATTATAAGTTTAATTCGACCAAAAACAACCTTAGGAATAAAATATTACAATTTAGGCCCACTTGGATTAGATTAGGACATTTATTATTAATCTATTTAAATAAGGGTTAAAATAGTTAAAATCAATGTTTAATAAGTAAATAATTTTTAATATAGGGTTATACATAATATAAATTCGACTATAAATATTCATTAGAAAGATAAAAAGATTTCCTACATAATGGAATTTCATTAATAATTTTTAGACATTAAATAATGTAATTTATTTATAACACAATGATGAGGCAGTAATTATCTTATTAATGAAAGTTTGACATAATTGATGTTATAAATACCCAAATAAATGTAATTTTAGAATTTTTATGAATTAAAATAATTTTATATGTTAATATGACATGTTATTATTTATTTAATTAACATTTATCGAACTAATATTTCTGTTATGAGTTTCATAAAAATCAATTACCAAATAGTGTCAAAGTTGACATAAAGTTGTTTTTAAAACAAATATTATATTATTAATTGTTAATTTATTTTTAAAAATCTAAGGTTCGGAAAAATGACTTAGATAAGGTTATATATGTTAATAATAAAAAACTTGGGGTTCGTGTTTCTTTTTATAGTAAGTTTATAAATCTTATAGTGTAAGAAAACAAGAAGACACGATAAAAGTAAAATTATTTAACTTACAGTTAAATCTAAATGATAAGGTTAAAATACATACATAAACTTGCCTAAATTTTATTTGATGAGAGTAAGTCGACCCATCCCCACATTAGCTTCGAAATAAATCAATTTGGAGCTATTAAAAACCGAATATGACTTTATAATAAAATAATATGTTTTGTTTTTCCAAAGGTGCCCCTCACCTCCCTTATAAAAGGGCACCTTCTCCCTCTCTTACTCAAACCACTTTGAGCCTTAATTCTCAACCAAAACCTGCCAAATTCTCTACTCCACTTCCCTAGAAACATCCTAGAGGCCTTGGTATTCTTCAATGACCAATTTCAGTTCCCTAGGAGGAGGTCTCAAAGAACCGCTTCAAAGAAGAGGTAATGTTTGTTACCGATTCTTTCAACTTTATTTCTTCTTCCACTTCTTCTTCTTTAGTTGTTTCATTATGTAGTAATAACATCAGTATCACTCATATACTTTTATGTTATTATATGTATTAAACAACCCTATTTCACCATCTATCCATCCTATGGAAAACAAAATCACCGCGCGTGCGTAGGTATGGAATACCGTCTCCACGCCGTGGTGTAATCTATTTTCCACCACCACTTTACTTGGATGGGTATAATGGTGTAAATAATAACTATATATGATTATTTTAAAGTGATATTGATTCTGAAATAGTATACATATATTCCAATACACTTCCACGATCATGGGAACGATATCATCGCTCGTGTGTACGTACGAAATACCGTCTCCACGATGTGATGTGACTCGTTATACATGATCTTCATTGAATAATGATTATATAAATGAATTGAATGAATGAATATGATATATATTACACCAATACCATTCTGGTAATGAGTTGTCTATAACCTAAAAAGAGGAATAATAATTTATTCATCAAAACACACATACGAACAAAAACCAATAAACACCCAAATAACAAGTAGCAATGAAATATTACTAATAAGAAGCTAAGAATATGACCATATATGATATCATAAAAAAAGTATGATTCTGGAATAAGTAAATGACATTATTTAAATCATTATACAGGAGTTTTGGACACTTACGAAGCAAATCAGACCTAAGGTAAAGGACAATCTCACAATCTCAATTTCTATCCGCGATTGTTTATACTTCTGAATTTACTGGGGAATATTTATCATCCACATCCATGTTTCCTCACTATGTAATATTATCTATATCCTCCTAAAATTTTTTAAATCCAATTTTACACTTTGGTGAGTTTTTAGTAAAGAATATGAAAGGAATCTTTTGTCGTTTTTCCTACAGGGTACTTTTTGACATTTCCGACAAAAGTACGAGAAGAATGTTTTTTAACTTATACGGCATGAATGGATTTTTAAAACATTATTTCCATGAAACTTACTTTAAAAGTTTTAATGTTTATTTTTAATCAACTACTTTTAGTTTAAAATTTTATGACATGTAAAGAAAGGAAAATGTTTTTGAAGTATAAAGGATATTTTCCTCAAGAATGTAGTTCAAGTGTTTTATCAAAATTATTTTGCATCTAAGATAATATAGGGTTCTGTTTCTATCCCTATTATTACATTGATTTGATTATTTTGTGATGGAATTATTTTTATGAATTCCTTTATCATATATGAATTGTTTTATGATGTCATGATGTTTAAGAATCCCATTTTTATTACATGGGTTGTGCTATGATGTATGGTTTCTTATTTTGTAGCACACATAAGAATGGTATCATTCTGAGATGGGTGGGACCTATATCTCCCACCAATTTATTGGGCAAAGATTTATATCTCAGGAGATAGACATGGCTGGAATGACAGGTTAAACCGGTTTAGTGAAACAGGACTGAAATGAGGAGTGAACTCGGTTCAGAAATGGACGCTGTCTACTAAGATTGTCTTGGCTATGAGTCTTGACTACTAAGAATTGATTCTATATTATTATGTGTGTATGCCAGAAAGTTTCATGTTTTATGTTATGATTACTGGGATTACATTTCACTACTATGATTTATCCCATGTTATGAAATTATGATCTCTTTTGCAGGTTAAGATTTCCAAAATTTTATGTTCTTATGAATATGATGTGATTGATATTTCTTTTGTTTACCCTTACTGAGCATTTTAGCTCACCCTTTTTTATGTTTTCTTTCCCCAGGTCAGGAAGAAGGTTATTAAGTAGTATTTTCCAAAAGGGACTCTAGATATGATGAAATAAATGGGAGACAATGTAGATTCTTTATGAACCAGTTGTTTATGTTTCCTAGTTTCTAAAGACACTATACCTATACGGTCCTTTCCTGGTTTTTTTATATGTTGTAATAAGTGTGCTTCAATTTTGAAGTATTAACAATGTATGTAAAGTATGGGTCGTTATATTTGGTATTAGAGGGAGGTTATAGTCAACCTATGGAAACTAGGATGTGAAAGACTTAGTAAGAACCCTAAGGATAAGTCTAAGCATAGAACACAATCATAGTGTTTTAGAAATGGCCATGAACAACCTATGATAAGACCTTAGGTGTGAAATTTTATTCTTGATTATGTGTTTTTCCTATTATAATTAGTGTTTCTCACAATATTCTTCTTGGTTTTAGTCAATCACTGGAACCCTAAGTAACCGTGTTAAAGAGGAATGCGACGGGCAATGCAATGATTCTCCCCCTGAGCAACCAAACATTATGGGAGATGAAATGCAAAATCTTGTAGCCATGCTCACACAACTTTCTCAAGCTATGAATCTTGCAGGACTTCCAAACAAGAAAAGGAAGGAGCAACATTCTATTGAATCCTTCATGAGGCAGCGTCCACCTTCATTTTGCGGGTCTTCTGATCCATTAGTGGGTGAACAATGGATCAGTACCACTGAAAATATATTTTTAGTTCTTCAATCTTCCGAACATGATAAATTCATCTTAGCAGTTTATCGTTTGGAAGGTGATGTTGATCAATGGTAGAATCTTATTACGAATAAAAGTCAAAGGAATGAAATTGAGTCCATGGAATGGGACGAGTTCAAGAACTTATTTTTCAATAAGTACTTCCCTCGTATTATCCAAGCAAAGATGGAGAAATAGTTTCTTTAACTAAAGAAAAAGGATGATGAACCTGTTGGTACCTATGAAGCATGTTTTACAAGACATGCAATGTACACTTCTGGGATTATTATCCAACCTGAGAGTATGATTGATCGATTCTTTAGTATCTTAAAACCAAGTCTTCGAAGGGCGTTAGCTATAAGGGACTTCAATAGCTATGAGGAAATTGTTCGATGTGCTCTCAATGTTGAGATGGAGATTGGAGTAACCCATCAGTCATATGGGATTGATGAGAAGAGGAAAATGGAATTCAAATGAAAATCTAAAGAGCACACTGAAAAGGAGATGAGGTTTCCCTTATGATCAAAGTTTTGAAAGAAACATGGAGGAAATTGTCTTATGGGGACAAGAAAATGTTATAAGTGTGGAAAAGAAGGTCATCGGGCAATTGAATGTCGAAATAATGGGAAGAAGTTGTCTAATGATCAAACAAAAGAAGGGATACACAGAATTAACCTACTACCATTCAATGTTTCAAGTGAAAGGAGATGGGGAATTATGCCAATCAATGCCCAAATCTAATGGTTGATGATGATGATCGATGTCAACAAACTCTTAAGGCCAAAGAAAAAGGAAAGTCACATGCAATTTCTATCAGCGATGTGGAGTACGATAATGAGGTGGTGAAAGGTACAATTACCATCCACTCTAAAGTAGAAAATGTTTTATTTGATTCTGGATCCACCCACTCTTTTATTTCTAAAGAATTTACTAAGGTTATCGCCTTATTAACTCAACAATTAGATGCTGAGTTAGCTGTTACAACTCCTAATGGAACAACGACTGCATAAAAAGTTTTCAATTCTTCTCCGATTGAAGTTTTTGGGAAAGTGCATCCTATAAATCTTTTGATCCTTCCTATAGTGGAATATGATGTGATTCTTGTCATGGATCGGCTTTCTTTATATAGAGCTCATATCAATTTCCAAAGAAGGGAAGTCACATTTCATATTCCAGATCAATCTATGATCATCTATCGATGCAAGGATGAACATAACCTTCCAGTGGAAATTTATTCCATCTTATGGGTCTCGATTCCACTAAATAAAGGTTATTTATCTCAAATGGTTGGTGAAAAACTCACGATTATGAATATTCCCACTGTACATGAGTTTGATGATGTCTTTCCGGAGGAATTTCTGGGTCTTCCACCAAATCGTAATGTTGAGTTTTCAATAGAACTCGTACAGGGTGCTTTGCCTATTTCAAAGGAATATTATAGAATGGCCCCAATTGATTTGCAGGAATTGAAGAAGCAACTCCAAGAAAATATTGATAAGGGCTTCATATGCCCTAGTGTGTCACATTAGGGAGCACCTGTTCTGTTTGTTAAGAAGAAAGATTGATCAATGAGACTCTACATTGATTATCGAGAACTTAACAAGATTACTATCAAGAACAAGTTTCATCTCCCACGCATTGATGACTTATTTGACCAACTACACTGAGCCCAATACATTTCCAAGATTGATCTTCGTTCAGGGTATCATCAATTAAGGTTCAAAAGGGAGGATATACCAAAGATGACTTTCCGTACAAGGTATTGACACTATGAATTTATAGTGATTCCATTTGGTCTTACTAATGCCCCTGCTATCTTCATGGATCTGATGAATAGAGTCTTTAGAGGCTATATTGATTAGTTTGTGGTAGTCTTTATGTATGATAATCTTGTCTATTCAAAGAGAAAGGAAGAACATGATGATCATTTGAGAAATATATTGAATACCCTGAGAAAGGAGAAGTTTTATGCCAAATTTACCAAGTGTGAATTTTGGCTTCAAAAAGTTGTATTTTTTGGTCACATAATATCAAAAGAAGGGATATTTGTGGATCCATCAAAAACCGAGGTTATCGAAAGATGGTCGAGACCAACAATAATAACTGAGATCCGAAGTTTTCTTGGTTTGGTTGGATACTATCGACGTTTTGTGAAATATTTTTCAAGATTATCTAATCAAATCACCATGTTGACTCAGAAAGGAGTTAAGTTTGTTTGGACGGAGGAATGTGAAGAGAATTTTAAGGAGTTGAAAATAAGGTTATCCAGTTCACCTTTACTCACACATCCTTGTAGTGGAGAAAGGTTTGTGTTCTAGTGTGATGCATCCAAGAAGGGGATGAGGTGTGTTCTTATTCAAAATGATAAGGTGATAGTTTATGCCTCACGACAGTTGAAAATCCATGAGCAAAATTACCCAACTCATGATTTGGAGTTAGCTATGATAATATTTGCATTAAAGATTTATAGGCATTATCTTTATGCAGAAAGGTGTGATATTTATACTGATCATAAAAGTTTAAAGTATATTTGCACAGAAAAGGAGCTGAATATGCACCAAAGAAGATGGTTGGAGCTGATTAAGGATTACGACTACTCAATTCATTACCACCCTGGGAAAGAAAACAAGGTGGCAGATGAATTAAGTCGACAAGACCATTCTAGCTTATCCATGATGAGGATCACAAAAGATCCAATATTTATGGATTTACAAAGGATGTATCTTGGAATTATTATGGAAGGGGAAAAATCGTATCTTTCTCAAATGAATGTTCAACCACCTATACATGTTAAGATTAAAGAGGCACATAAAGAAGATGTAGAATTACAAAAGAAGGTGAGAATTATTACTGAATTCAACCTTGATTGTGATGGGATAATAAAGTTTAGGAATCGGGTTTGCGTTCCTCCTATACCCGAATTAAAGAAGGAGATGTTGGATGAGGCTCATAGTTCTTCATTCTCTATACATCTTGGAAGCACGAAGATGTATAGGGACCTGAAAGAGTACTTATGGTGGGATGGCAGGAAAGGAGATGTTGCTGAATATGTCTCTCGAATCTTGGTTTGTCAGCAAGTTAAAGTTGAGAGACAGAAATTTAAGGGGATGTTACAACCATTACCCATGCCATAATGGAAATGGGAAAACATCACTATGGACTTTTTCACCGGACGTCCTAAAACATCCAAAGGCAATAATGCTATCTGGGTTATAGTTGATCGTCTTACAAAGTCTGCACACTTCATTGTTATTAGAGAGGATTTCTCTCTGGATTAGCTTTCCAGGATATATGTAAAGGAAGTGGTAAGATTGCATGGAGTACCACTTTCTATTATATCTGATCAGGATCTGAGGATTGCCTCAATGTTCTGGAGAAGTCTTCAACATAATTTGGATACAAAGTTGAGATTCACCACTGCTTATCATCCTTAGAAAGACGGTCAGTCTGAGAGGAAAATTCGAACTCTAGAAGATATGTTGAGAGCTTGCTCTATGGATTTCAAAGGTGGTTGGGATCAACACCAACCTTTGGTGTAACTTTCTTATAATAATATCTTTCACTCCAGTATTTAGATGGCTCCTTATGAATCTCTCTATGGAATGAAAAGCAGGACTCTAACTTGCTGGGATGAAGTTGGCGAAAGAAAGATATTATGACCTGATCTTGTTGATGAGATGGCAGAAAAGCACAGATCTATTAAAAAACACATAAGAGCAGCTCAGAGTGGACAAAAATTTTATGTCGACAACCGAAGAAAAGACCTAGAGTTTTAAGTGGGTGATAATGTGTTCTTACGAATATCTCCTTGGAAGAGAGTAATGAGATTTGGAAAGAAGGGAAAGTTGAGCCCTAGATATATCGGTCATTTTGAAATTATGGATCGTGTTGGGAAGTTGCTTTCCGATTGGTGCTTCCACCGAATCTCTCCTAGGTTCATGATGTGTTCCATGTATCTCTCCTGAGAACGTACATACCTGATCCTTCACATGCACTCAGCTCAGAAGTTGTACCGCGGGAGCATGATCTTTCTTATGAAGAACAACCAATAGAGATTCTGGATCGTAGCGAAAAAGTCCTACGGAACAAGACCACTCTCTTGGTGAAATTTTTATGGAGGAACCACCAATTAGAAGAAGTTACATGGGAGCTTGAGGATATGATGAGGTAAAGGTATTCTCATCTGTTTGTTACAAATTGACGAATTTCGAGGGCGAAATTCATTTTATGGGGGGTAGAATGTAACACTCGATAATTTTATGAGAAATATTTTGTTTTTATGTTATTCATCAAAGGAATCTTTCACTACACACAACACTAGCTTGGTTTGTTTTACACGCAATCGTGACCTTCCTCGATAGCTTGCGTCCTACGCAATACCGAGTTTCACTAAACAACGATATGCTATTAAAATATTATTAAAACTAACCGTTAGGAATAGTAATACCCACTTTTTGAAATTTTTTAATTTTTATTTTTCAAAATGGAATTCATTTTTGGATTTGGGATATCAAAATTAGCCTAGGGTGAAATTTTGGAATATTTCTGAAAACATTCAATTTTTGATTAATAGTGAATATAATGGGTTACTATTTAAAAACCGACATTTTATTTAAATTATTATTTATTTTATTTAAATTTATTTTAGGTCAGAATTTATACATAGTACCTATATATGTTCAATTCAATTCATTGAAGTCATCTTATAATAATTTTAGATATATAAAAAGTTTATCGAACTTTTCACCGTCTTTTACCCACCTCCTAGGAGAATTTGTAACTTTACATAAAACTTAATTTTACCGCTTCTGTGAGTGGAATTTAAAAAATCCGAGAGGTACGGTTGATTTCAGTAAGTAAAATGTGGTTCAATGAGATGAAAATAATTTTTGGTGAATAGTAACTTTTTACTTTTTTTACCACAGTTATTTTTGAATAGGGTAATTAAGGGTAAAAATGATATTATTATTACCCTAACACTTGTTCTAATTCTATTGGATAAGTGTAATTCGACCAAAAGAAACCTTAGGAATAAAATATGACCATTTAGGCCCACTTGAATTAGATTTGGACATTTATTATTAATTTATTTAAAGAAGGGTTAAAATAGTTAAAATCAATGTTTAATAAGTAAATCATTTTTAATATAGAATTATACATAAGATAAATTAGACTATAAATATTCATTAGAAATATAAAAAGAGTTCCTACACAATGGTATTTTATTTATAATTTATAAACATTAAATAATTTAATTATTTATGACACAATGATGATGTAGTAATTATCTTATTAATGAAATATTGACATAATTGATGTTATAAGTACCCAAATAAATGTAATTTGAGACTTTTTATGATTTTCACTAATTTTATATGTTAATATGACATGTTATTATTGAGTTAATTAACTTATTTAGAACTAATATTTCTGTTATGATTTTCACAAAAATAAATTACCAAATAGTGTCAAAATTGATATAAAATTGTTTTTAAAAGAAATATTATATTATTAATTGTTCTTTTATTCCTAAAAATATATGGTTCTACAAGATGACTTATATAAGGTTATATATATTAATAATAAACAAATTGGGGTTCGTTTGGCTTGTTATAGTAAGTTTATTAAAATTATAGTGTAAGAAAACAAGAAGACACGATAAAAGTAAAATTATTTAACTTAAAGTTAAATCTAAATGATAAGGTTAAAATAGATATCTAAACTTGTCTAAATTATACTTTATGAGAGTATTTCGACCCATACCCACCATATTATTGAAATCAATCAATTTGGAGCTATAAAAAACTGAATATGATTTTATAATATAATAATATTTTTAGTTTTTCCAAAGGCTCCCCTCTCCTCCCTTATAAAAGGGCACCTCCTCACTCTCTTCCTCACACCACTTTGAGCCTTCAAGCTCGCCCAAACCCTGCCAAATTCTCTTATCCACTTCCCTACAAACATCCTAGAGATCCTGGTCTTATTCAAAGACCAATGTTAGTGCCCTACGAGGAGGTCTCAAAGAGGCGCTTCAAAGAAGAGGTAATGTCCGTTACCGATTCGTTTAACTTTATTTCTTCTTACACTTCTTCTTATTTAGTTGTTTCATTATGATGTAATAAAATCATAATCACTCATATACTGGTATGTTATTATAAGTATGAAATAGCCATATTTCACCATTTATCCAACCTATGGAAAATGAAATCACCGCGCGTGCGTACGTACGGAATACCGTCTCTATGCCATGGTGTAATCTATTTTCCACCACCACCTTACTTGGATGGGTATAATGGTGTAAATAATAACTATATATGATTATTATAAAGTGATATTGATTCTGAAATAGTATACATAAACTCCGATACAATTCCACGATCATGGGAACGATATCATCGCTTGTGCGTACGTACGGAATACCGTTTCCACAATGTGATGCGACTCATTCTACATGATCTTCATTACATAATGATTATATAAATGAATTGAATGAATTAATATGATAAATATTACACTAATCCCATTCTGGAAATGAGGTTTCTATAACCTAAAAAGAAGAATAAGAATTTATTCAACAAAACACACATACGAACATAAAGCAATAAACACCCGAATAACAAGTAATAATGAAATATTACTAATAAGATGCTAAGAATATGACCATATATGATATCATAAAAATAAGTATGATTCTGGAATAATTCAATGACATTATTTAAATCATTATACAGAAGGTTTGGACACTTACAAAGAAAATCAGACCTAAGGTAAGGGACAATCTCGCAATGTCAATTTTTATCCGAGATTGTTTATACTTCAGAATTTACTGGGGAATATTTATCATCCACATCCATGTTTCGTCAATATGTAATTTTATTTATATCCTCCTACAATTTTTTAAATCCAATTTTACCCTTCGGTGAGTTTTTAGTAAAATATATGAAAGGAATCTTTTTTCGTTTTTCGTACGAGGTACTTCTTGACTTTTCTGACAAAAGTACGAGAAGAATGTTTTTTTTAACTTATACGGCATGAATGGATTTTTAAAACATTATTTCCAAGAAGCTTCCTTTACAAGTTTTCATGTTTAATTTTAATCAAATTATGTTATTTTAAATTGCATGACATGTAAAGAAAGGATAATTGTTTTTTAAGTAGAAAGAATATTTTCCTCCAGAATGGAGTTCAAGTGTTTTATCAAAATTATTTTCCATCTTAGATAATACAGGGTTATGTTTCTATCCATATTATTATATTGATTTGATTATTTTGTGATGTAATTATTTTTCTGAATTCCTTTATCTTATATGAATTTTTTATGATGTAATGATGTTTAAGAACCCCATTTTTATTAGATGGGTTATGCTATGATGTATGGTTTATGATTTTGTGGCACAAATAAGAATGGTATCATTATGAGATGGGTGGGACCTATATCTGCCTCCAATGTATCGGGTAAAGATTTATATCTCATGAGATAGACATGGCTGGAATGGCAGGTTAACCGGTTCAGTAAAACAGGACTAAAACGAGGAGTGAACTCGGTTCAGAAATGGACTTTGTCCGCTAAGATAGTCTTGGATATGAGTCTTGACTACTAAGAAATGATTCTATATGATTATGTGTGTATGCCACAAAGTTTCATGTTTTATGTTATGATAATTGGGATTAAATTTCACTACTATTATTTATCCCATGTTATGAAATTATGATCTCTTTTGCAGGTTAAGATTTCCAAAATGTTATGTTCTTTTGAATATGATGTGATTGATATTTCTCTTGTTTACACTTACTGAGAATTTGATCTCACCCTTTTGTATGTTTTCTTTCCCCAGGTCAGGAAGAAGGTTATTAAGTAGGATATTCCAAAAGGGACTCTAGATATGATGAAATAAATGGGAGATAATGTAGATGCTTTATGAACCAGTTGTTTATGTTTCCCAGTTTCTAAAGACACTATAACTATATGGTCCTTTCCTGGTTTTGTTATATGTTGTAATAAGTGTGCTTCAATTTTGAAGTATTAAAAATGTATGTAAAGTATGGGTCGTTATAAGATGCCTCTTGGAATTGTCATCCAAGAGTCAAAATACATCATTAGCCTCTTGAAAATGAGCCAAGAGCCAGAAAAAATATAATTAATCATAATATCCATGAATCATGTGCATCACCCAAAGGGATAATCATATAAAAAAGTAAAATCACATAAATTTTCAACAATCCCATATCTATTCCAACCTAGACTTCTTACTATAATTGGTGTTCTCAATGCACTAGCTTGATATCCATCACAGGTTTCGAAACATTCCTATTACTGATGTCTAACATATCCCAAATATTAAATAATATAAAGGAAGACCTTTTCAAATGACTTTCTGATGCCCTGTCATAGGATCCAATGAACTAGGGCCCGGATCTAGTTCATCACAATGCCTCATGACTACCTCCCCATATGTCAGAGACTGCTGACTAGAAACAAGGGTCTAATAAAGGTCTAGTGGGGAGACTATACCCTCATATCAAATTAAGATAATATAAATAATAAGATATCACCCAAAAAAGTAATAAAAGTACTGTGGAAGCAATAAATAACTTATACAAATCATTCTATAACAACAAATGGAAAGATATTAAATTCAGAATAGCCATGTCATACATACAACACAAGTCAGCCATTGGGATGACCATACATACATGAGTACCTAAAGGAAACTAAAATAAAAGAACATGGATATACTACTAACTCTGGTCTAGAACACATACTCAGTCTCCAGATTATATCAAACTGCATCATACTTATAAAAATAACTCACACAAGTTGTTTTTCTCGATCATGCAACCTTGGGCCTCAACCCCATCCATCATGGAACTATACACAATCGTAAAAGTATATATAAGGTCTGCATGCACACTAAGGTGAATATACAGGGATGAAAATTAATCTAAATAGTCCACCCCAATAATCAACATATAAATCTTCTCTCATAAGTGCATGATCATGAAATATTATCATCCTAACCATGACATAATTGAAATGATATGTAATGTAAAACAAGTGAAATTACATTTGATCCATGGGCCAGTGATACTATTCATATAGGTAAGGTTCCATAATATATATATATATATATATATATTTACATGTATAAATATATATTCCCATAAATTTATATATATACATAAATATTTTTATACATGAGCAATGTGAAAGAAATAACATAAATAAACCACAGTCGATGGGAAAAATGGCCATATGGTTGACATCCATATGCCAATCACACCACCATCACAAAGAATATTCTAGGACCCTATCACAAAATCCACATGACATTCCAGGCCTGGTGAGTTTAATAAGACAGTTTTTCCAACTACCATTTCATATCCCAAACAAAGATCAATAAAGAAAAAATAATCTAATGAAACCCAAATTCCCATGTAAACTCAATGTTTTTTTCCAAAAATTGTTTTCCCAACATTCCCCCATAATTTTCCCTTGAGCTCTGATAGTCATACTCAATCTAGCATGAAAACCACAAATAAAAATGGGTTCTATAAAAGCTAGGTCATCTATAGAACCCACCTCCTCTAATATAATTTATTCCTGAACCAACACCAGTCGACCCAGAACAAGTCACTCGAGTCAATATGAGACAAGTTCCTAAGGGAGTCCCAATCCCCATAGGATAGAATCTAGTGGAGGGAAATCCAAATAAATATATTGGGAATTTATTTTCCCAATATAAATAAATAAGAATAACAGTGGAAATAAATAGAATATCCCAATACAAACATATATATATTTATATACAAACTTAAAATATTTTACATAAAATCATAAAATTGAACCATTGAAAAATAAAATCCAAACTATACTACATGTCAAAAATGTCTCCATGTGACCCCATTGATCACTCTATAATACCAAAACCAACCATCACCTACGATGATCAAAAGAATGATTTAAAATTTCCAAAATCTAAAAACATGAAATAAATATACGCATGAATAATAAAAAATAGTAGGTTTTTTCAATAAAATGAATTACCAAGGCACATCGTTTAATGTAAAAGAAAAATCAAAATTATCATTAAAATACATTATATAAAATTAATCCTTCCACAAAATTTCTATTAATAAAATATAGTCTATTACCGTTTTTCATTTCAAATCTAGATACTTTTCCAAGAAAAAAAGTATTAAAATTGTGAAGGAGAAATATTATTCATTCATAATAACATGACTACAATAGTGAAAGAAATTAGAAAGAATAAATAACATGGATACCAAATCATATAATCATGTTATTAATTTCATTAATTAATAAGGCTTCATTCAATATAAGGGAAATGAAATTAGTTGTTTCATGAGAATGAAATCAATAGTAAACATGACATACCATTCCGAACGTAACATGGAGATGTATTATGGAAAAAATTCAAGAAATTACCAAACCATATGAGGAATCTAACCTTTAGAATTCCATTTATCATCCTCTTTCAGAAGAGATGATAATTGGAATACCAACATTCCATCTAGGGAATTATGAGGCCATAACCAACAATATTTGGGTTCGAACACTTCATGAAATAAATTATAACTTCCATCGTGAATGGTGAAGGTCACCCATTGAAAATATTATGTAATACTTGATTAAATAGAAATAATTTAATCCATTATAAGAATAAATTAAAATAGATTTATCAAAAGAATGAGAAAATCCAACGCTAGTTCCACTCATGATATGATGATAAGGCCTGAAAGTCATCAAAATCTATGTTCCATCATAAGAGGAGTAGATTCCATTATTTCATATGAAATAGACATAGATTGAGGATTTAATAATTCCACAAAATTGGTAGAGTAAAATAAAGGAAAATAATTTGTATCAAATAAGTAACCAAAAAATGATATGATAAGTACAGTTCCCCACACTATTATTGGATACACTTTGGATTCATTAGAAACATTCACTACAATATGAAACTACACCATTTGAAAATGAGATAGAGTACTCCCACTAGTATATGGATTTTAACTACCGTTTCCAATATGATTAGAAAACCCTGCCTCAATTACTTAATAGTATAGACCCCATTTCATTATAATTAGGAAACAAAAAATGATATCTTCTTGGATTTGTCAAACTTGGGCCACTCCTCTAGAAATAGTTCACACTAAATAATCTTAAAATGGTTCATATCCTTCTACAATCATGAAAAACATTTGTTCATTCTTGATAAAAATGTTTTTCATGATCCAAATCACTAGATTAATGAAATATTTTTATTATAGTCTCCAGGGGTGATGATAAATCATATTGGATCAAGCATTGAAAGCAACTTCTAGTCCCCTTTGTAATATAATCTTATTTACTTTTCTTATCAACGAAATATCCCTCACATCCACTAGGAATGGGTGGATCATTACTATCCTAATATTTTTGGCATATGTAACCTCCATAATAAAAGATCAATAAACCCACATATCATTTTAGTTTCTTTAGAACAATACGTTGAGATCGAATACTAAGTTGGATGCCTATATAAAATCACTGAGCTTTTAACTAATTTTTTATGATTGATTTTAGGGTAATATGAAAAATTTTATCAATCCAATTTTCAAACTCCATTATTGTATGACTAAACCACTAGAGGAAAATGTAAAAGATTAACATGTTTATAACTATAATATCCAAAAAAACTATAATGTAAAGATATCGTTGAATAATTTTTTCACTACGATCTAATTTAGTTTATCATGAACCATTTAATCCTACTATTTTTAGTGTAAATTTAATGATAACATATACACACTTTACTTTGATTGGGTTTTTTGTATATAGGAATTCAAATATTATTTCAATCACCTCTTACAAAATACCAGTTTATTAATGTTTTCAGTCCCTTTAAAAGGAAAAAGATTAATATTGAGAATCTCCATATCTCTATCCTTACATTGATTCATACTAGTATATACTTTCTTGCATAGGCAAGTAGAGGTCCATCGCCTTGATCCTCTAACAAAAATATATGAACTAACACTTTAATAATATATTTTTTAATCAAAGGGTTCTCCGATGGAAAATTATCTAGGGATTTTTTGGGATGTATGGTTCTATATGAAATAAAAATAAATAAAAAATTCATCAACCACCTAAAAATAAAATTGAAAATAATTTAAAATTTATTAAATAAAAAATTTATCATAATAAAAATAGTTTATTAAATACATGAAAGGAATTTATTAGGAAAAACAGTTAATGATAAAATAATTCTAACTACTATAAAAACACAAAATCTAGTAGCCCAGAGTCCCATGATAATTTATTAAAATTGAAAGAGATATAAGTAATCACATACCAATGTATTGAATAGTTTAATAGTCTCGAAGAACCTGATACATACATGATTCCTATGTTACATTGAAAGAATAAAATATACTACATAAAAACATTCTTGCATCCTCGATAAAATGAAAAATTTTATTATTCATATCTTAGGGAAAATTAAAATAATAAAAGGGCGAGCGAAAATGATCAATAAGTAATATATACAAAAAATGCTATCATGAGTAAATAAGGAATAATAATTATGGCTAGGTAAATAACTGGAAACATATTCCATTTAAGAAATATCTTTAGAAAAAACTAAATCTATTTATAAAATCAATGCAGCAATGTCATGGATAATAGTAATTGAATTCTCAATAAAGGAAATGATTAATATTGGAATCCATGATTTCAGAAAACATTATATCTATACCATCAAGAAATTGTTGCAAGACATTTTATGATAATAGGTATGCATAAACCAAAAACCAATTTAATTCTACCACGTAGAATTTTATCATTACACCTGTTGACACATCGAGGGGTTATATAATTCTACTCCCCACTTGTCACTCATGTCCAACACATTCCTCAAATATTGAATAGATGATTTAATTCACGAACAATATGGAATATCAATAAATATCTATATTGATAAAAAACAACATATATATCAATAATACTTGTAAATAATGTTCATTCAATGTATAACATCATATGTAGGAATGGTATACGGTTTATGTAATAATGAAATGTATGGTACAATGAATATAGATATTTCAGAGAAATGTAATATCTAACGACCAAAAGTATATGAATATTTTAAATTATATTACCATTAAAAAATATCTCCATTTTAGAATAATTATAATAACTTGTTGTAATTGATGAATAGAAATACTATTAAAATATTTTTAAAACATTCTTGAGGAAAATAAATGATTTGTTTTAAGAAATAATACTTAAAAAATATTCAATTATAAGGAAAAACATTTCCTTTAAAAATAATCTTATAAACATGTAGATTATTCTTCAATTAAAATTTTATTTTTGATATGAGGAAAATATACCCATCTTACATAAGATAAAAATAGATTCCTTCCATACATTTGTTGGAAAAGTCTTAAAGAACCTCATTTGAAAAATGATAAAATTACTCCATTCAAATAGTTTTGTAAACTTAAAAAATGGTTACAAAATTTTATTGATAAATAGTTTTATAATTGTAAAAATATTTCGAAACATTTTAGAGAAAACATAGACATTGAAGAAAAATAATTTTGATCAAAAGAGAAATAAGGCCAGTTTTTCATATAAATATTTATTTGCATGATTCAAGTTGAAATGAGAAGAAATGTTGGAAGAAAATATTCAAAATATTAAAGAGAGTAAACATAAAATGAAGTTAATTAAAAATGAATAAATATATATTCATTTTAATTACATCAATGGTGTATTATATAAACCACATAAAACAAATGGGTTCATATTATGGAATATGTCTCTATAGAGTGGAAAATGAGATGAAATCACATACCCTGGGTCCAAATTTTAATATAGGTGATCTAACCCACTATATAATAAATTCTAAATTATTATAATTTCATAAAAAACTATATTAAAATATGTTTTTATCATATATGATCTATTTATATTATTTTATCACCCTTTTGTTAATAATCATTTATTATTATCATTATTTCAGGTGTTGATTACTTTGTTATTTTGGTTCGGTAGTTCTAGTAATTGTACAATTATTATGGTTACATTATCTATATAATTATATTAATTTTATAAATATCATATATAATCATTATTTATATTTTTTTATTTCATAAAAGATAGCATATAAAATTTTATTATACTGTTATTGGAGATGGTGTGCTATACATACATGGAAACATTATTTTAACTTTTCGACAGATGGAATGAAATAAAGGTGAATAATAATGAATTTTTAAAAATAATTATTATATCATATATCATATATATAAATTAAATCTTTCCAAATTACCATCTATTTAAAATGTAAATGAAAAATCGATCACATCGCTTTGTGGAGGTGGTTTTCCACACGTACAGACGAGCGATATTTTTATTTTCCAAAATATTGGAAGGTATGGAAGTATATATATGATATTATGGATAATAAATCATATATATGTCATAAATATCATTAATAACAATTATTTACATCTTTATAATATTCCATGCGTGTTAAAGGAAAATAAATTATACTGGTATATGGAGAGAGCATGCCCTATGTACGTGTGAGCGGTGTTCTCTATTTTTATAGGATGAAAAAATAGAATATAGTTGTACAAAAATCATAATAAAATATAATTATATTTATTATACTGGATTTATTATTTTAGTATGATCAAATCACATAAATATGATTTATTAGATGAAATAAACATGAAAGTGTTAGAAAAGATGATTATATCTTATTTTCTAGTCTCCCTTTAGATCTCTTCCTTAGGTACCTAGGGTTTATATTTTTGGAAGGGGAATAACCAAAATAAAATAAATAGGGTTGGTAAAAAGTGATAAGGTAATGTGATAGTATTTATTTATGGCTCATAATTGGGTAAATAAGTAACAGATTATGTCGTCTTTTATAATTGAGAGAAGGAATACTTTTGGAACTTCTTTAGAAATTAAAATATAATAAGACAATTCTTGAGAAAAATGAATCAAATTGGTCATTAATTATATATTAATTTTTATATGGTTTAAATACCATAAAATAATAAAATTTTATAGGTTTTTGTTCTATTTAAAATCTTATCATTTTGTTTAACCCCTTAATTGACGTATTTTAACAATAATTTTGGTAACGTATTTTTAAGACATAACAGTCCATAATTTGAAAAATTAGTTATCTAATGACACATTAATATAAAATGAATGAAATTTTAGACCATATAAATTAAAAAATTTCCTCTTTCTATATTTTTATGATTTTTTAATAATATTATAAAATATTATTTTGACAAAATATCATTATTTTAAATTATGAAACTATTCATTTAATTTCGCTTCAAATACATCAAGAAAAAGTCAAATTTCAAATACAATTCATTTAAAAAAATTTAATATGACACATTGGCCTATATAATTATTTTTAAACATTATCTAATTCAAATTATATCAATTTTGATATTTTTAAAATCATTTATTTTGTTTTTTTATTATTTGAATAATTACCATGTCATCGTTGTGTAAGAATTTGGTGTAATTATATATTCTCTAAAAATAAAATGAAACTACCAGGATGAATAATGGTCTATTATATTTAAAAATAATATTTATAACAATATATATTCTCTTTTTTATCGTCGTGTTAAAAATATTTTAGTTATTAAATTGATGAGTGTGACAATTTTGACTTTTCTTAACATAAAATATTTTAGAGGTCATAGTCACACTCAAATGTTTGTAAATGAAACATAACTAAATTTTGTATTATTATGTATTAAATGGACACATAAAATATAATTAGTAATGTTTTAGGGTATGATTACTATTCATATAATAAAACTAATTTTAATTTCAACGAATTTTAGAATAAATTGGATATTTTAAAATAGTTGAATAGAATTACATTTCTAAATAAAGATCAGTATTTTCCAGTATTCATAGTGGGAAAATACTTTTATAAGAAATATAAAAATTTCACCCTATGAATAATTAGAAATTATGATTTGAAATTTTTTTTATAAAATAAAATATATATACTTTTGATAAATTAATTATAATAGGTTCCCATAAAAATAAATAAAAATAATTTTTTATGAAAAGGTATTTATGAAGAAAAGAATTACATTACAAAAAAATGAGTCCTTGTTTTATTAGTATTAATTATAAATTTTCATTTAGTAAGTCATATATATATATTTCATAACATGGTTGATAATATTCATACCCACCGAATTGACATCTAGGGTATAACGATATTATTTATATAAAAATAGTTTAGGGTTCTTTTATTCTCAGTATTGTTTGATGTATACGATGTAAAACATAATGTTCTTTTAAAATAGTAGGGTGTCACATTATCATCTCCTTCAAAAAATGTTACCCTTTCTATTTGACATTTTTAACAGTAATAATGATTTTTTATTTTCAAAATTATTTTGTGGAAAATACACATTGTAAAAATTGTAAATAAAACTTCCTCTTGAAAAACCCAAAAATAAAATACAAAGCTCATAAATTATTTTTATTCTAAATATAAGAACCTTAGTGGAAAGTGAAAATATAGATATAGAATAGAAAAATAATTCCCAAGTATTAATAGAGAGTGATAGATAAAATGTCCATGTTAATGTAAATAATTAATATTCCATAAATCTAGGAAGAGATAAAATACCATTGATTTCATAGTAAGAAAATTAGTAAATTAATGTTTTTACTTGACGATACATTTCCTAAAGTAAACATATTATTTTACTATCTACATAAACAACTTTCCAAAATAAAATTACTTTATTTCTTTCCATGTCATAAGCATAATATTAGCCCTTAGTTTTACATTATCTCATTCCACATTATATAAAATGCTACGAAAAAGATAATCAAGATGATTTTTCTAGATTTAATAACTTTTGAATGAATTATAAGATCCATAAGTCATTCTTCATGCTTAAAAATATTAAAAAAATGATTAGCACATGTTATCTAATATAATATGTTATACTTTAACCATAGACAATAATATCCAATGTTCAACTCAATACATTAAATAAGTAGTTGACCTTATGACTCCTCCAAAATATTATCGACCATATTCAAGGCCTAAAAATTTAATCAAACATTTATCCTTAATCAAAATAAAGTTGTTTATAATTTTTCATTTGAAACATGTAAATACCATGATTAATAAATTATTAATAACTTTATCATTATTCTTTATATCACTTAAATATGAAAAATTTAGTAAACTCCATCATAAATTAATTTTTAGTCAAATCACTAACCATTTTCAATATCATCAGTACTATCACATTTAAATTATCAGTTTCAATCTACTATTTATACAAACTAAAAATTATTAATTAAACATGGTGGAATTATTAAGGGTTATATTTCCCTTATTTTATATATTGTCCAAAATTATTACTTTACCACTGAATCACATTCCTTGGTTATAGGTACCACTAAACATGTTCTTTAAAATCTGAAAATAAAGCTAATATAAAACAATAAATTTATATTCCATTAATCTTATAATATAAGTATTGTTGATAAAAATATTTCTACATACTTACTTATTACAAATACTTAAGAAATTTATTCATTCCACTCCAACTATAGTGGTAACATATACATGTAATTCTACCATTGGATTATTCTATGGTAAGTTCCATTGATGATTATGGAATCAGTTTAAATAATGCCCCATATCTTCAAAGTTGAAGAACTAGATAGTAGTTGATTCTTTCTTTTCCTTATATTAATTATCCAGATGAACATTATATTCACAATATTATGAAACTACTATAATCTTTGACCATTTTATATGATGTTTCTTTTCGAAACATTAACATGACCTAATTTTCTTTATTTTATTCTTATCCTTTTATACTTTTACTTTTTTTGGGTTCTCAAACAAGAAATTCATCTCTTGATTTCCCTTGAATATAAAAGATAAAAAATTATTTTCTATCATGATGTAACTTGATATAATATAATCATTAGATGAAAAATATTTAAAAGACATGTTCCCTTCATAAACGCAGTTTATGGCCATCAACATAAGAGTCAATATTACATTCCAGATTATGTATATGTTAAGAGGAATTCATAAATAGTTCAGTAAAGTTATCCTCATACTCTAACACACAATCTTATTCATTATTATATAAATTAGTGAACTTACATTCTATTTCAGATCACTATTTTCAACGGAAGTATTTCTCAAAGAAAATAAACTTAAAAGTTCACCATTCCAAACATTCTATTTATTTTTCCTCATTATTATTTTGGATCAACAACTACCACGGATCAAAATTACATTTCAAATAATAAAGTTCCATAATAACATTTTTAGTATCATTACATACCATATCTAGGAATAAACTTTCAAGTGATTTAATCTATTGGTCAACCACTAGTGGATTAGTAGTTCCATAAAAATATCGAGGCTTTTTTCCTAAGTGATCCAACATATGAGAACCATTCCATGGAGAAAAACCTTGTTTGATATAGGAATGTTTATTATATATTACCTAAGTTAAATAGTCTAATACATATATAATCTTCATTGTTCCAACACCAAATATATATTTTTATCTAGAAGTAAAATCTCCATGTTCTTTACTGGTATTGATTCCCTTTCTTTTATTAGGACCCATCACAAAATAACGACACACATCTAGTCAACTCATAATCATCATGTATATTGTTCCATGATGTATAATCCATATAATGGTAAATATATTCAAATTCTATAAGTGATTATGAGTGTTTTTATGTTAGCTATGTTCATGTAAAATATAAATCCAATTGTTTCAATAAAAATTCATATGATACCAACTATAATGACCCCAAATCTAGTAGTCTAGAGTCAGTGGTCACTTTATTACATTTGAAGAAGATACAAGTAATAAGATACCACATGATCGAATAGTTAAATAGTCATGAAGAAAAATATTCATAAATGATTACCATTTTTAATTGGAAATATAATATACATAGCATAAAAACATTCCTGCATCATTGATTTTATTCATATTATCTCACCTCATTCCCATAGAAAAGAAAAAAAATAAAAGGGTGAAATCAGATTCTCAGTAAGGGTTCTTTAAAGTGGAATATATCATCAGTAAAAAGGATTAATAAATATGGGTAGGCAGATAACTAGAAATACATTCCATTTAGTCTATAAAAAGAGAACAAAATAAATCCATTGAAAATATCAATTCTATAATCTCATTGATAACAATAACTGAATTGTAATATATGGAAATGCTTAATAATGGATGCCATGATCTAAATGATTGTGGTATGTATAACATAAATTCCTATTACCAAGATAGTTTAAAACTATGGGTAGTCATATATGAAAAACCCATTTAATTCAAACTTACTGAATTTTCTAATGAGACCTCTCAATGAATCCTGGGTCTATATAATTCCAAGACCCACCATTCACTGCATATCCAATTAACCCCTCACATATCAAATTATTTATTTAATTAATGAGATATATACATAATTAATAAATATATATCAAGTAAATATTATATATTAATCAATATTTCCCTAGTAAATAAAATAATTTCAATCTATAACACCATATGTGAAAACAGTATACATTTTACATAATAACAATATCACTAATATAAAGAATATAGATATTTAAAAGAAATGTAATATCCAATGATCAGAAGTATATTAATGTTTTAATGGATGGTAATATTAAGACATATCCATAGTGGAAAATAATAAATATAAAGATCTCATTTCAATGATGAATTGGAAACCATTAAATGATATTTAAAAAATACTTGAGGAAAACAACCTTTCCATTAAATAAATAACTTATAAAAAAATAACGCACTTATAACGTTAAAATTTTTAGATTAAAATGCCTTTGTAAATATATAAAGTAAGCTTCAAAGTAATTAATAATCATGAAAATGATAAAATCATCTCATGAGTTATACCATAAAAAATATTCATTCAATACTTTTGTTATAAAATCCATAAAGTACATCATTTCGAAAATGAAAAAAGATTCCTTTGAATCAATTATGTAAACAATAAAAAAGGGATGAAAATTACTTTTGATATATCATTGTATAAATGTAAAAATATTTTTGGAAATATTTTAAGGAAGATTTTCATATAGAATAAAAATATATAAATTCAAAAGTGCGATTAAATCAATTCTTATTTTAAATTTTTTTTATTCAAGTTCCTATGAGGAGACAAATTGGTAGAAAATATCAAAACTATTTAAGACAGTAAATATGAAATGAACATTAATCATTAGGAATAAATAGATATTAATTTTCATTAACTCAATGGGGTTTTTATGTACATGAAATAAAACAATGAAGTTCATAATACCAAATATTTCTCAATAGAGTGGAGACGGAGATGAAATCCCTTACCTCAGGTCTGACATGTCATGTAGTTCCTATAATCTCCTCTATAATAAATTTAAATTTATTATAATAATATACCAGAACCATATTCATATATATTATTTCATATATTGTCAATTCATAACATTTTATCACCCATTTTTTAATAATATTTACTTATTACATTGTATTAAGTGTTGACTGCTTTGTTATTTTGATTCGGTAGTTATCGTACATATATATTTATTATTGTTTCATTGTATCTAGAATTTTATTAATGGTTTTAATATAATATAATATATATACATATTGTTTCATTAATAAAATTCATATATAGGAAAATGAATTACACCATTCATGGAGACGATAGTCTATGTGTACGCTTGAACATAATTTTCACCTTTTGACAGATGTTACAAAATAATGGTGAATAATAATTATTTTTTATCTGAATAATTATTATTACATATATATATATATATATAATATTAATAAAATCTATACTTATTACCTTCCATGTAAAATCTAATATAAAAATGGATTACATCACTTCTTAGAGGTTTTAGTCCACAGGTATGCAGGAGCTACATTATCATTTTCCAATGGGTTGGGTGTCATAGAGGTATATATGGTATTATATCTCCAGAATCATTTTTATTTCAAAAATTTCATATTTATAAATTATTTCCATCTTTATAAACATCGATGAAAATAAATGATGAAAAAAATTACATTGCTACGTGGAGACGGTAAACCATGTATCACGAGTGATGTTTTTTCTTTTCGTAGGATGGAAACAAGATCTAATTTTGTAATAAAATAAACATAATAATATATAAGTATATTTATGACACTAAATATTCTATTTAATGATGCGTAAAACACATTAATAGGACGTACAATAAAAAATAAACCTGAATGAGTAATTAAAGAAGACAACATAATCTTTGGTTGACTCCCTGTAGAAACTAGGGTGGGAGGTAGTTGAAATATCATCCTCCAATAAAACTTTGACATTGTTATCTTCTATTTAAATCCTTATGGTCTTGTTTAAACCCATAATGTATTTGAACATTAATGGTGGTAATGATTTTTTCACTATTAAAGTGCTATAATTTTTATATATTGAAACTATTGACCCATAAATGGAAGATGGATGATATTTTAGACAATATATTATCATTATTTTCCTATTTAATGATTTAATTTTTTTTACATAATTTAATTAAATATTATTCTGAAAAAATATCATTGTTGTCAATTCTGACAATATTAAATAATTTTACATCAAATACATCAAGACAATGTTTTATTTTGAATATAAATAACATTTACTATACTTATATGTCACATAGATATAAAAAATATTGGGAAACATTATATCCTTGATATTATATATCTCATAATATTTTCAAAATAATTTAATTCACTTTTCTCTTTATAATAAAATTAACACGTTAACATTTTGTAATCATTTATGGTTATTATTTATTCACTAAAAATTGAAAATAAATACAAAAATGATGACAAATCATATATTTCTTAATTAATATTTATAAAAAACTATCCCATGTTTATCTCTTTATTAAAATATTATAGTTATTAAAAAATTAGTGTGGTATTTTTTACCTTTCTTGACATAATTAATTATAAAGGAAATAATCACAATAAAATAGATACAAAAATATTGATGAATCTTGGATTAATTTAAAAAAATGGATTCATTTAATAAAATTTATGAAATTTTTGGGGTCATTTTGTTGTCCACATCTTATATTTCTTACTTTTAATTACATGATTTACCCTTTACCATGGTAACAAACATTATGAAGGTTACTATTCATAATGTACAAAAATAAAAAGAAAAAATTAATAAAATTTTTAAATACTAATTATAAATATAGAATCAATTTTTTCAAAATTAAGAACATAGAAGTCGTATTATTTAATATAAAATCAAACTGAAAAAATTCTACGAAAAACATGGTTTTAATTAATCTATTTTTTATATAATTTTTTATATGAAAATGAATTATAAAGTTCAATCCAATGGATCTAATTTTAATTTAATTAAAATTATTAAAATAATTTTACTTGTAAACTATTTTAAAATAAAATGTAACTTTTAAAATGGTGTAATAAAAAAATTAGTTTGTAATAAAAATTATTATTTTTCACTCTTAAATTGGTAAAAAATATTTTTCGAAAGAAATGAAAAATTTCACCTATAAAATTGTTCATATTTTTGTTTAAAAAATGAAATTATCTTTGTAAATTAAAATATATATATTAGCTATAAATTAATTATAATATTTTCTCACTAAAATAAATAAAAATCATTTTTGAAGAAAATAGCTTTCTAAAGCATAAAATAAGTTGACTTAAATTTGGGTACATATTTTATAATAATTAATGAACAATTATTTATTTATTAGGTAATATATATATATATATCATAATTTTTATAATAATATTCAAAAATTCCAATTAAGTGGAAGATTATAAGGATCGTATTTAAATAATAATATTTTGGCATTCATTTAAAAATGGTGTTACATGTTGTATATGCTATGGAATATAGAGTTATATTAAAATATTTAGGTTTTAAAAAATTAAATATTTAGTACACATATTTTACCAAAACATTCTCTAACAATTCATTTTACACAATATAAGTTAGTATCAAATTCATGGTTGGGCCACATGGTATACCAAACCACAGATCAACCATGTAAATCCCTTCAACACAATTCAAAACAGCCATACACTATTTATTTAGTATTTAAAAAACTATTATCTCAAACTATAAATCATATAAGATCCCTAAAATCTTAACTATAAAACCCAAAAAACATAAAAATTTTATATAATAATCATTCTCTGACCTTATATAGTCATTTTTTGACACCCCTTGGTTACATGACATTTATTCTGACAAGTATCGATGATATTGTAACCCAAAATGAACCCCACATGTTCTAAAGATATTATCATATACTAACTTTTACTTTACTAAATAGCATAAAACAAAACTAGTGTTTGAAACCATTGTTCCATGTACCAATCCATTTCACCCCTCCATTGTACTTGATCCTACATACAACTAGGCCAGGGGAGTGTTTCTAATCAACATGGGTAGGCAATTAGTTCCATGGAATAAAATGTAAAAATATGGGAATGGTTTTTCGCATTAAATAATTAAATGATAATCAATCGTTCATCCAAAGAAAATGACATGGCCTCTCCATATACTGTGGATTTGGACTATCAAATTAAATATTTTGAAAAAATAACACTATATAAAACATAAGACAACATAAATAGACCCTGCTTTTAAACATAATATCAATAAAAATATAAAAATTAATAGTATGATCTAAAATATAAAAGTAATGTAGTATGAGAAGATGATGAGGTGATCTACATAGGTTAAGATTAATAAAAAAGTAAAACCAAAATGAATAAAAGAGGATATTATCAATATATATGTGATACGAGGGTCATCCCCATTTATGTAACCTCCTATAACCTATTCCAAACTAATAATTATATAATAATTCTCTAAATAAAGTTTTTCTATTACTTTTTAGTCATAACAACTTATACATACAACTACAGGGTGTATTTTAGGTGTGAGCATAACAATCCTAGTATGATCCTATTGATTCCTCCATGTGAAACCCATATAAAACAAACAGTAGTATTAAAGTTTGAAAAATGACTTATAAATGTAATAATTTAATTAAAAATAAAATAATTGACATTAAAATTGAAAACATTGAAAAAGTAATATGCGAGGATTTAATAAAAAGGGTATGAAATACTAAACCGTACAATTTTTTAAACAGTGACGAGAAATTTATGAAGTAAAAACCATATAATGTTAGGGGAGGTAACTAGGAGATAATTTTTATAAATATAGGATCCTCATATAAAGACAATTTGGACATCCTCAATTTATTACCCATTAACACCAATTCAGAAGAGTCTCATCATGCCATATTTTTATAATATATATGCTCTTTATTTATCATTAATACATGATTAATTACATAAAATTACACTAAACAAAACCCTAATAATCAAGAACTGTAGTTTATTTGGGAATTATGTACATATAAAAACATCATGAACATGGGATACTATTACATAATTTAAATCTTCATTAACTTTCTTCTAAAATTCCTTGTGTTTTTAAAACTGCACGGGATATCCTTAGTAAAAACATAAGAAAGTGGTTAGATATGAAGCCTAGTAAGGGAATAAAAAAGGAATAACATGAATAAGATAACATATGGTATACAATATTAATATAAATGATTATTAAATGGAACATGAATTACAAGACATGTAATGGAATGAAAATCATAACATGGGAAATGTGGATACAACTTAAAACAATGCATCATAAAGTTAGGTCAAAGACATATCTTCCATGACCTAAAGTTGCACAATGTCCCATAATGGTATTTGGTTCACTCTCTATCCGAAAATGATGTATGATGATACTAAACATTACCCAATGCATTGGAGCTCTATATAATTCTAGGTGAAACTATCATATTCATTTCGTTTTCATGCGTATGTGTGCCACATAGATCATACGACATGGATTCATTCAACAAACTATTTTATTACACATTCAATTAATGTTTTATAAATAAATTTAATTCCCAAATAAATAATTATATGTTCATAAACATGAAATATATTGATAGAAAAAATGGGTATGGTATTCACTACATAATTCTTTTGGTATGGAAAATCCTGATAAAATTTCAGCAGTGTAACATCAAATTTTAAAAATTCACAAACATGGTTTATGAGAGACAAATGTGTCTCTAATAATTTTAACATAAAATGGGTGGTAATGGGACATGTATTGACACGTCCCATCATTAGTAAATGGATACTTAATGCAAAAGTTCTTAAAGAAAATTCAATAAAGAAGAGAAGGTGAGGATACTTTATGAAATTTTGGCATATTAACTGCTTAAGTAAGGGTCAAAATGAGGAACACTAAAAGATAAATCACTCAAGTAACATAAATTTGGAATTAAGGCAATTATTACAAAATAATTAAAAAATAACCAATTAAAATAAGTAATTTAAAAGAAGATTATTAAATCTTAAAGGAGGAGAGGAAGGTCTATTACTTAATTATGTGACTCCAAAAGCTTAGGAGGTGATTCTTGAGATCATGGGGACCACTTGGGAGGCATATAGAGCGTTTAGGGAATATTATGGACGTGATCCAAGAGTCTTAGTGAGGAGAAATTGAATATTTGGTGGTTTTATATAGGATTAGAGGGTGATTTTTTATTATTTATGTTATGGACTCTACATAATTAAATATCCCAAACTAAAAACATCCCATCGTTTTCCCCAAGGTTTCTGAAAAATGGGATTGGTTCTCCTTATTATATAAGGCTAATGGGTGAACATAATAAAGTAATTTCCATTCATATGTGGAGGTGCCTCACACTCTTAGAGAAAGGTCTTTAAAATATTAAAATATATTATATGTTTAAGAGGATTCATAATGGATTTACACAATAAAAAAATAAACATAAAATCAAATTATTTTAAATGGACAACATATATTTGGTATTGGATCCAATTTATTGTTATTATTACATGACTTTTGGTTCATTATGATGTCATAATACAGAAATCATATTTATATGGTAATTAATTTTTACTCAAAAATGCAGCTGTCATAGAAAATTATGAAAAATACACCATTGGATAATTTCAACATTATGATTTCAAAAATAATATTAATTTTATCGAAATAATTTTCAGTACATGTGAATTTTCACTTCTAAAATAAGAACTGAAATTAATTGAAAAAGGTTTGGTTTTTGACCATAAGAGTTTTTTTAAACCATATAAAAACTACATTTGACTTCCTAAATATTATATGATCTCTTATATTAGGTAAAAAATATTTAATAATAATATGAAAAAACTATTTATTTTAAAAATACATTAATTAATAAATTTATTAATTGAATTTGAAAATTAATCAAAAATATAATTGGTTCTTTATTATATCAACATAAAAAAATTTATGAAGTAGTGATAATTGCATGGAAATATATTCATTATTTTATACAAAATATTTTAAATATTAATATTTCTAGTGTCTTGATTCATATACATTTAATACACCTGAAAATTCCCTAAGAGTAAGTTGAATAATGGTGGGACCTTCATGGGCTGTTTCATTGAACATGGTTTGGTCAGTGATATAGATGAACTTGAAATTATTCCATAAATGGTTTATCACAAGCTAAATTCGTTGGATCTTAGTTTGGACTCATTCCAGAGAAATTTTCATAAATTCTATCTCCCTCTCATTCTCTAATAAATGGGATTTATAGTGTACGGTCCTACTGGTTGACGACTTTACTTCCCTTGTCTATGTCAAATCCAATTTTTAAAAACCTATATTTATACTAATCATTGATCACTATTAAATGAAAATATTATCAATGGAAACAATACATAATGAGAATATTAATCATATTGGATAAATCAATATAAATTCATGTGTTTTCTATAACCATACTACATAATAATACATTTAATTACATTAAAAGGGAAATTTTTTTATAATATTTCAGGTCTTTACAATCTTCCCCCCTTTAGAAATGTCACCCTAAAAATATTCATTTTAGACAATAAAATAAATCAGGGTATTTCTGATTCATTACCTCCTCTGGTTCCCACATTTCTTCCTTAAACATGTGATTTCTCCCAAACACTTTGACAAGGTGAATTGTCTTATTTCATAGAACTTTTTCTCTATGATATAATATCTTTGACAATTTATCCATATACGAAATATCATTTTGAAATGGTAACACTTCTAGATTGAGTACATGTGAGGAGTTTGGTATTTACCTTCTTTACAGGGATACATGTGATACATCATATACTTGAGATAGGTTAGGTGAGAGTGAAAGTTAGTGGGTCACCACTCCTATGTGATCATGGATCTCAAAGGGGTATATGTATCTTGTAATAAGATTTACCTTCCTAAAAAAAACTTATCACACTATTTCATGGAGTTATATAGAGGAATACCATGTCTACCACATTAAACGCTAGGTCTCATTGATGATTTTCAGTGCAACTCTTCTATCAATTCCAAGTAGCCTTGATATGTTGTGGAATGGTTATAACCTTTTCAAACATATAATAAAACATTTAAAGACCTAATAGTTTTCATATCCCGTTTTCATCCTATCATCCTAGTGTTCTGAATCACTTCCCATAAAGGTATTTACAGGGATCCCCATGGATGTTTGAGTGGAAATTATCACCGTAACAGAACTCAACCAAAGGAATATGTTGGTCCCATCATCCTTTAAAGTCCATATAATATACTCACAACATGTATTCCAGTGTCCAAATATTCTTATCATATTTTTCATTATTTTGAGGCTGATAGGCTGTACTTAAGTTTAGATAAGTGTTTTGAGCATTTTAGAGAGTTTTCTAGAAAATAGAGTTGTAACATGGATCTCAATCAAATATAATCTATAATTGTACTCCATCCTACCTCACTACTTATCCCATTTCCAGGTTGGTATGGGTAATGGTTGCATCATCCACTTAACATATTCCATTCATCCTTAACATGATGGAATACTGGTAAAATTGATGTATATTCACATATATCCAATTTTATATTATCCCACCAATAGTGGTCATGGAGATCTTGATACATATTAGTGCTTCCGGGGAGAATGGAGAAAGTCTAAGTAAGTAAATCATCAAAAAATTCCATCTATAACTAATGATTTGATGGAACACATAGTCTTGAACAAAATATCCCAATTCCTTATTCATTAATATTTAAATCCTCAGATTTCACATTTTTTATAGTTTCCACATTCTTCTGAATTCCGTTATCAATTATTTGAGCATCTTTTAACCTTTAAAAAAGTGTTTATTGAGAAATCAGTTGTGAATTTATTGATGATGTTACATTCTTTATGATTACCATGTACATCCTTAGTTGGTCTATGAATATTTGACCATTATCAATTCTATTTTTCGATAAAGATGCTTTATCCTTTCAACTAAGAGCATTCTCTACCTTATTTTCCTTACCAGGATGGTAGTTGATTGAGAAGTCATAAACATTGATGATACCTACCCATCTAAACTGGATAATATTAAGTTCTTTATAGGTGAATATATATTTTTAGCTCTTTTGATCAGTATATATCTCACACTTCCCCAAATAGGGACAATTCTTCCATATTTTCAATACAAAGATCAAAACTGCTAATTCTAGATCAAGTGTGGGATAGATTTTATCTTGAACTTTCATCTTCCATTAGGCTTATTCTATCAATTAATCATTTTTAATTATATTACAACCTAATCAATTATTTGATGCATCACTATATATAATAAAAAGTTCCCTACTTATTGGTAGTGTGAGAACTGATGTAGTGACAAGCCAATTTTTGATCTCTTTAATACTTTCCTCACATTCCTGAATCAAGGCAAACATCACTCCCTTCATAGTTAGGTTGGTAAGGGAGTTTGGAAATAATGATAAATTTCTCAAAAATCAGTTATAATATCCAGATATCCAAATAAAACTATATACATATTTCATAGATGTTGGCCTTATTTATCTATAAGTTTCTTCATTATTTTAATGACCATAAATATCCCATTGATTGGAATTGTTTTCCCTAAGAATGTGACTTCCTTCAACCCGAACTTACATTTTATGTACTTTATATAATTATTCTCCTTTTTTAGCGTCTTTAACATAGTTCTTATATTCTCCTCAAGATCCTCATCATTGTTGGACTATATTATTATATAATCTTTTAACATTACCACAAATTTGTTGAGGTAATCTTTAAATACATTATTTATCAAGTCCATGAAGTTTACAAGTGCATTAGGGAGTCTGAATGGAGTCACAATGAACTCATATTTCCAGTACCTTGTACGAAAAGTGGTCTTGGAGATAACTTCCTTCTTCTTCCTTACATTATAAAATCCTAACTAATGATCCACCTTGGAGAAGTACTGTTCTACATGTAGCTGATCAAACAAGTCATCACTCCACGGTGGTGGATAATTTATATTTATTATGAGCTTGTTGATCTAACAATAATCAATGATAAAGAGAATTGAACCATTCTTTTTTTGATGAAGAGGACTGGTTCACCCCATTAAAATGCAGTTGGTCATATGAACCCTTTATCGAGATTCTCCTATAGTTGTTTCTTTATCTACTCTAATTCCACATCAACCAGTCTATACAGAGTCTTGGATAATGGAAACACCCCATGAATAAGCTCAATTTAATGTTAAATATCTCACCTGGAAGGAAGACCATGAAATTACTCAAGAAACACACAACTTACACCCTCATAATAGGCATGTCTTTGAGGATGGATATTTATTTAGGATCAATAATTTGAGGGAGATACACCTTCTAATAGGGAAATATTATCCATTATTGAGATGATGGTGTTGAAAAATACTCATCCTTCACCTTGGATTTGTACATTGTCAGGGGTTGAATCGTAATATAGGTAGTTATTTCTTTCTCACAACAATATATGTTGGCTCTATATAGGGAAATCCAATACATTCCTAGAATTTAATAAAATTCTAATAAAGGGAGACTGGTATTATTTTGAAGAATATAATTTTCACAAACATGAACATTTTATATAAAATGATAGACGTTTTTCCTGATTATATAAAATCATTTCTAGTTATGACTCGATGTTCTCACAAAACATACAACATATAATAGTAGGGAGTGAATTGAAATACAACATGACATAGCCTATTATACGTATATGTTACATGTACTTCAATAATGAATATCAATCTCAGTAATGTAATTACATTGTTCCCTCTATATTGGATAATTTTTATGATCATCGGGCATAGCATCATTTAACATAGATTATAATCTAGGATAATTCATCACTTCTCCACATTTATGACATAGAACATAATATGGTACCTTATATTGAACTATATTACCATCCATCACATTATACATTTTTTATGGTAATTTGATACATTATTCCCAATATTTCAACACATGAAATGTATTGATGTTCATTTGTTACATATCCCTTGGTGCTTCTTTGAACACTTTTTCTAATGGAAATCTAGAATTCTTTCCCTTATCACCATTATTAGATGAAATTCTATGAGATTTCATCTTCCTCTTCCTTATATTCTTTGGGAATTCATAAATATGACAGTTCTTTATTGTGATTTTTGATAGCTAGTTTGGCATAATCACAAGATGTCCTATTTAATCACCACTCATGTAAGGAATCTTGTTTTGGAAGCCATAACATTTCCCTTCACATTGATTTTTACCCAATTCTTCTATTTTCTGTCATTTTCTAGAAAAAATGGAAAATTAAATTTGAGTATTATTAAATTAGTGTAAACATAAAGGGTAATCCAATGAAATTAAAGGGATAAATTATAAATTATATTTATTTCCTTATATTTTGAATTTATTATATTCAATCTATGTTATCCCTGATCTTTTTCCATTTGTTATGATATTTTTTTGTTCTGTTAACAATGGTTCAGAATGATATTATGAATTTATTAAAGAATATCGCTAAGGAGTTTCAACCCATGTGTGCATTATGACCTATTGTCAAGTATTAGGTTACCCTAAGTTAGGCCCAGGATACCTTGTTAGAGTTATTACCCCTAGGTTTATCTATTCCATAACATCATCCACTTGTAGTATACAGACATTAATGTATTTTCTTAATAAAACACTTACTCTATAATTACCAAAATTTAGGGATTTTTTTTCTTATAATAAGTATTATCCATAAGTATTTCTCTAGACGTTTCTAATCATAAACCATTAAGGAACTAATCCACTATTCTAACACCATAAATAGCAACCACACTCATTATTTATCATCAATTCAAGATTTAATACATAAAATTACACTTAATACAACCCAAAATATCGATAAGTCTTGTGTCATGGGGAATTAGATTGACAACATTACATCATAAACATGGAGTACAATAACATTAATAATAAGTTTTTTAACATGCTTCTAAAATTCCATGGCTTATATCTAGGGAGGACCTAATAAAGGGGTGATATATAAATAAAATTAATGGAATAATCATTCCATAACTTGAAGATGATAATACATGTTAGATAATAGGCATATCAATGAGGAATAACAGGAACGGAAATAATAAGACATGATATAGCATGAAAATAATAACACGGTAAAGGTGGAAACAACTTGAAAAACTCCATCATAAAATTATATCAATGATAAATATACCAAAACCTCATGGTGTAAAAATTCCCATAATGCAATTAGGTTAACTCTCTGTCCCAATATTATGTATCAAGATACTAGACATTACCCAATGCATTGGAGCACATTATAATTCTAGCCACGCCCATGACATTCATTCTATTTTCATGCTTAAATATTCAACATAGATCAATGAAATGGTACTGTTTCTCATTATTTTATAATGACAAGGGTAGAACATAAAAATATAATTCCCTTAATTATGTGGAGTTGAGTCACACTCTTAATGAAATGGAATTTAAAATCATAAAATATATTATATGTTTTAAAGGATTTATAGTGGATTTAAAAATAAAATAAAATAAACATAAAATAACATTATTTTAACTAGAAAATAACTATTCTGTCTTGTATCATATTTATAGTAATTATTACATCATTTTGGGTCATTATTATGCCATAATATGCAATGTATATTTATATATTAAATAATTTTTACTTGAAAATTCAATTGTTTAAGAAAACTATAAAAAATTCACCTTTGGATAATTTTAACATTCTGATTCCAAGAAATATATTAATTTTATGTAAATAATTTTATAAATATTTTAATTTCCACTTCTAAAATAAAAAAAGACATTTATTGAGAAATTGTTGGTTTTTAACAGGAATAATTTTTTGAACCCTTATAAAAATTAATTTTGACTTCATAAAAAATATGTGGTCATTATTATTAGGTAGAAATTATTTAATAATAATATTTAAATATTAGATATATAAAAAATCCATTATGTCATAAATTCATTAATTGAAATTGAATATTAACCTGAAATTCAATTTGTGCTCTAGTGTATCGAAGTAATAATCCTTTACAAAGTAGTGATAATAAGATAAAGATATATTTATTATTGTATAAAAAACATAAATATTCATATTTATATGGTCTTGATGCATATCAATTTAATATTCCCAAGAAAATCCTAAGAGTAAGGTGTGAGATGGTGGGCCTTTCATGGGGAGCTTTTGGGAACATGGTTTGGGTCGTAATTTTGAAGATCTTGAACTTCTCCCACAAAAGAGTAATCCTAGTGTTATGTTGATGGATCTTAGATTGGGATTGGTTATGGGGAAAGAATAGAAATGATATCTCCCTAGAAACTCTAATAAATGGGATTAATTGGTTAATATCCAACTGGTTTAGTCTATCACTTCCTTTTCTGTTTCCAATGGATTTTTTAAAACTATATATTTATACTAATCATGTGATCACTATTCAATGACAATATTATCAATGGTAACAATACTTAGTTGTAATTTTAATACAATTGGATAAATCAATTGAAGCAATTGTGTAATCTATAACCATATTACAAAATAAGAAAATTAATTAAATTAAAAGGAAAAATTTATTTATACCATTTCAGGTCGTTAAAATTTCAGTCACATAGTTTATTGTACATAGAAAAAACAAATATCCATGGCATGTCATGTACTAACATGGGGACATTGTGAGAAATATAAAAATTATTTAGGTAGTGGGTTTCCATATCCCAATGTGGATCATATCCTAGGTTCCCAACAACATAGCCCAAATATTCCCATAATGAATTTTTGATGTTCAAGTAATTTTAGTTATTCAAGAATGATGTGAGTGGTCAATAAATAGAGACAGACAATTTATATCATTGAAATCACTAGAACATTAAATCCCACTAAAAATAAATTCTATTTTTTATCAAAAATAATCACAAAAAATATTAAAGAAAATAATTTTATGAAAACATGATTAAAAATATCGGAGAACTCGACAAACACAGGCCGGAAAACATAAAAAAATCATGATTTAAAAAAATTACTTAAACTATCATCTATATTTTTTGAATAATGAAACAAAAGTAATAAAATAATTTATAAAAATAATCATTGGTAAAAATTTTATTAATTTAAATTAAAAAAACATTTGAAAACACCAAGAAACCATGTTTAATTATATATAGGGATCCACAATGAGTTACTAACCTTTGATCAAAAGATTCAATGGTGAATGATATCATTCCACAAGAACCAAAGTGGAAGATAATTCACAACTTGGGTAGAATAACTAACATTAAAGAACACAAATTGGTGGATTAGATTGACATAAGCTTTATGAAACCATGGATATATGGTTTAAGAAGAAAGGTTGAATAGGGATGTGAGTGAGGGAAAATGAATAAGATTCATAATTACTTAAAGATTCTTGATATATATTAATATAAATTCCACAAAAACCCATGTTATAAGGTAATATATCTATTATAACATCATATGGGTTTACTATAGAATCAAATTGGTGAACAGGGAATCAATATTGAGTTATTATTTAAGTAAGGTTAAGGATAATAATTCAAAAAAATATTAAATTCTTTCCAGCTCTCATATCACTAAAATATTAAAACCATGTGAAAACAAGTAGAATGATTTTCAGCGCCTCACATGGATTGGTCATATGACAATCACAATATGTTAGTTAAACAAATGACATGGAATTTCCCTTGATTATATTTATTTTTTCATTTAAATACTGTAGTTAACAAATAGTATATTAAAAACTCCATAAGTATTGAATATTATACCTTAAACTGTTATCATGGGTGTTATAATTATCCCAACAATATCACATTCATCCCCAAAAACATATACCAGATATAAAATTCTCCAAAAATATATGGGACCATTTATTCCTCATATAAAACTCATATTTCCATGTTTTATAGGATTCCCAACTACATTTTCATAAGATCTAAACTAAAAGAATATACTTTTAATGAAGTACTTTATTTTGTTAATTAATTATTTTGATTAGTTTCTCAATCATTGTAACATCCAAATATAAATCGAAATCTATAAAAATCAACACATGGGAGGGCCAGGTTAATATTTATTCAATTGATATAAATATAACACATCATGAATCAACACTATATTTATATGAAATTACAAATAGTAGGCAACCTTTATAATTCTTTTAATATTCTAAAAGGTTCTTATATATCTCTATATTTTCATACCTTTTATTTCATATAATAAGTGAAACAAATAGTGAGATACTTTCAATAAAATATAGTTACTCACAAATGAATCTATAGTTAAAAGATTATATACATTATAATAATTCTAGTAACTTTTATCCATTACCATTTTATTCTGAAAAACATTATTTTTATCTATCATCTCATGGACAAGTCATAGTGTAACAAACAATGTTTCATCCACCTATTTCCAAAAAGGTGGATACTTTCATGAACTTATATATAATTATTTGAAAGTATCAATTCTTATCAATGATTGATATATATTATTTAAGAAAATTTGACCATTTATATATGAGTATCCCATGCTACTTTGATGTCTAAGGCACAAGAATAACACGTGTTTTCTATATTTGGGATTTATCATTATGTATTTCCATCTATTTGAGGATAGAGTGTCGTGTTTAAATTCATTTGAGATACTATGGAGACTTTAATAAAACTATATAACAATGATGTGAATTAGGTATCTCTATAGGAAATTATTTGAGAAGTAACTATTTTGCTACATCATGATATAATACAAATACAACATTTACAGATCCAACATTTTTGGTATAAATATTATTATTTTAAAATGATCTAATTTAGTCAACTGATCGATGAACACCTAGATAAAATTATTTCCCCAAATGCTATAGGGTAATCTAATGATAAATAAATACACATATCATCACATCTCCAGGTAGTGATATGAATGTGATGAAGTATATCAAAGGACTTTTGAGAACCAACATTCTAATAAATATTAATGTAATACATTGAATCATATTCAACTATGTTTTTCCTCATGTTTGGTCTAAATATCCATTTGTAATGATTAAAATTGAATCATAATTGTATTTATCAAATAGATTTGGAACAAAGACAGAATAATTAAATAGAAAATGACCTACAATGATAAAGACCACTCATTAGTTATCTCCCCACCCTATATAATTTTTCCAGTACACATACATTCTTCATCCAATGATTTCCCCTAATGAATATTCTCATGAAAACTAATATTCAATTGAAGAAAAATCATGGATCATTTCAATATTTTCTTAATTCAACTCTAGGTGTATTTATACCAATAGACTCAATTTATTCTCATGTAATGCTTTAGAGACTTGGAAATAATGATTCCTTTAAAGTGACTATAGGGCCAAACTTCCCTTTCTAAAGGTATAAATGCGATTAAAATAAGAATTATACAGGTATTCCATTCATATTCTTTTCCTAATATTTAGATATTTTTAAGATAAAATATATCTTAATATTTTTTGGTAGTTATAGACCACTATTTTATCTTGTTTGAGATCATCTCACCAATATTTGAGACCATTTTGACCACTAGAAATGAAGTTCACCTATTAGGTAATTAATTTTATGTGGTTAGAGTTTGTGATATTCATAATGTTGTACATAACCATCATGTATAAGTATAAAAATATCTCTCAAGGTCAAATAATTTAAATAAAAATTATTTATTATTTATTATTAGGTAGAATATGTATAGGGTTTGACATTAACTATGACTCTAGTTCTCTAAAGGATTCTTCATATTTAAGACACCATGGAAATTTCACACCCCTTATAAGTGAGAGTGGTCAAATAAGCTACAATCATAGAGAAATACTTTAAAAATCACTTGTAGTAACCAACTAAACCCCAGAATCTGTATATCAATAAGAAACTCACAAGGTCTTCTGATGACACAATGACCTTCACCTTCATTCGACTAAAATAAATTCTTTTTTTCGTTAAATATTTTTTTTCATGCACATTATCTATTTGATTCAAAATTTACCCAATGAAATTTTAGTATAGAGGTGATAATACAAGAGAGATCACAAAACAATTAATAAATGATATTGATACTCCTATTTTGCATTTTGAATGGGCTAAAATTTCTTCTATTACTACCATTACAATGGAATCAAAAAATCTCCGGAATAAGTTTTTCATAACGTACTTAAACACTACATGAGCAATCCTAAAAAATTGGCATCAATAAATATTAAAAACGGCCATGTTAGTACCAGAATGAGGCCTCAATAATGTCATACTTTTTCACTAAGAGATGATGGTACAATTGTAATGACCCAAAACATCCTATATAACATTTTCACTCTAAATGTATTTTTGTTCCATAGGTATAGGATATTTGAATAAAACATATACATCATGTCCTATGAAAAAGCACTATGTTATTTAATCAATATAATAACATTACATACCGAGGAAGAATAAATTCCATAAGATTAAAAAACAATACTAAAATGAATTAAATAGAAAATATAAGTGAGGTTTGAAAATCCTTACGGTTGCGATCTCGCAAAAAACAGCATCTTCATACAACATTGTAAGAAGAATTAAAATCATTGGAAATAAAGAGTGTGTACTCATAATAAAATATAAAATCCATGAAAAAAACTATTTATGTGTAATTTTTATTATAAAGGGTTATATATATGGATGTAAAATATGATTGTTGGAAATGTGACAGTTATGAATTTTAACATTACCATTATGAGTAGTAATCTAACTGTTTATATATTAAATTGAGAAACAAAATAGTTAAAAATCTTCTAAATTATATTTACTTGAAATTAAATAAGAATATATATATATTATAATTATTTAAAATAAATAGTCAATAAGAGAAATAAAAGGAATCTATAATGATATTTTTATTAAAGTGAGTATTATCTTATTATATAATAAACTAATTTTTACATTAAATATTTAAATTTCCAAATTGATAAAATAATTTTTAAAAAAACTAAGTCAATTTATTTAATCACCAGATAAATATTATCTACAGACCAATTTTTATAAATTTTCAAAAAAATATGAATTTTTCAATGAATAATGAAAATACAGCTTCTTAAATACATATGTATTATTATGTAATATGGATTGAATAATGATATAATTAATCATAAAATTATTTCTACAACCTTAAAATTAATTAATAAGATATACTATTCATTAATACCATAAAATATATTTCCAAACCTAAAAATTAATTTCTAATGTCTAAAAAATTAATTATACAACCATTTTTAATTTGTTCTTCATTTTTGTATAAAATATCAAATTCATCAGTGATATAACCTAAGGGTTATGTAATCTTGTAATTTAAATCAAATATAAATGATAATATCATAGAAAACCATTATTGTTATTTTTTACATTATAACTATTTTTCTCTTCATTTATTAATCTAAAATTCCCCTCCCCACAAAATTAAAAACCCTCTCTCTTATCCATTTGAAAATCACATCTCTAACTCCTCACTTTTCCAATATCTACTGAATCCCACCGCCCATATTCATATGATACTAGGGGAATTTCAATGTTATATAAATCCAACCCTTTAGGATAGTAAGGGAAAGAGTGATTGAGAATCATCAAAACAAAAGGAAATACCCCATTTTATTGATGTTTTCTTCTTTAATTTATTAACCCTTTTTTATTAGATAATAAAATCCTCTTAAAATTAACTAAATATTATGTAGGCATGAAATTAATTTTATTAGGATTATATAACAATTTTATTATATAATATGTATATATAATATATCTCGCTCATTCTATTTTGGAAAGTCCAGCTAATGGTCCATTAACAACCTATGAGGACATTTAAAATGTTATACTTATAGTAGTTATAAAATATCCTTTAAAATAAATATTATAACATTAGTATTTTAACTAAGATTCTTCATTCTTGATATTAAAATAATTCTGTGTGGAATTTTTACATCAGTTCATTAGTAACTGATGTTAAAACAACTATTTTAAACATTAGTTCCAAAAAAACCAATGATAAAATTACTAAGTTAAAATGTTAAACAAATTTTATTTAATAAAAGATGTTGAAATCCTACTTCTAAATACTATTCATTAAAAATTGATGTTAAAGTTCCTCATAAAAAACTTTTAACATTGGATTTTTCAAAATAAAAGACATTAATAATTTTTAATAAGTTGTAGTTATTTTCCCAAAGATTTTATTTGACATGACTTGGATCTAAAATGGACTTATGGATCATCAATTATTGAAATTAGAAGTGGAACTTCTCTAGGAATAGTCTTAGGGAAGTCCAAATTTCGATGAACATAACTTTTTATCTATAAATCTGTTTGAGATTCACAACCCATAAAATAAAATATTTTAAATGAAATACAATTTGGTTAAAATTACTAATGTAATTTTTTGAAAGAAGAAAATCCAATGAGATATTTAATATTGGTCCGTGAAGAATTGAAGTTAGAAGTTCTCATATAACACTTTTAGAATTATCTTTCTTGGAACCAATGATAAAAGTCACATTTGATTTGGAATTTTCAAAACAATTGACATTAATAATTTTAACCATGTTTTAGATCATTTATAAAGCTTCAATTTTACTATTCTTAGAGCTAAAATAGAATTACATATCCTTTTTTTTGGAAATTAGAAGGTGAAAATCACTATGTGATGTCTTGGAGATGTCTAACTTTCGAAAACCATAACTTTTGATATGTAACTCTTTTTAAGCTCCTTGACTAGTAAAATCAAATCAAGAGAAACAAACTAGGACTTGATCAACATTATTACTATTTGTTTTTAAAAAAAATGATGATAAATGTAAATTTTAACAAAAGATCCTGTAAAAAATGATGTTAAAATGTAGTTTTTTACAACTCTTATCATAAAACCAACATGAAAAAATCACGGTTGTTATTAATATAAATGTTGTTAAAAACATTCATCCCATAATGGTTCTCATAAAATCGACACGAAATTTAAAATATAATATCCCGCTAACATGGAATTCTATTTTTTAAAATACGCACCATCAAAATTTTCAATTTCTGCCTAATATTTATGATACCACGTTTTATTTTTCTATTCCATTTATACGTGTTCATGATCCAAATATATTAATTTCCTAATCAAGTCCTTCATTCATCACCATTACACCAACTGAACATATTTTTTCTTCATCATAAATCCATTAATTCTTATTCTCATAAACTCATCATGGTATTTTTAATTATATTCAATTATTTAATGTTTTTTTGATTAGTTTATTCAATTAATATATAGTTTAATGAATCCATTTCATTATAATAATGAATGATTATTTAGATTGTGCTAAATATAGAAAGCGTCTATCAGATTCTATTTTTTTAGAAGGAACTTTTATTTCCTCATGAAAAGTTTCCATAAAAGATAATTATATTGACAAAGACTGGTAAAGACTAGAAAATTATCTCAAAGATTAAGGTTTTTTTAATTTAATATGGTTTCTATGATATATTGTAGTTTACCGGTCTTCGATTTTCCATGGATGTATTAATATACATTGTAATAAATATAATTAGATTATTATCATTATATCATTGAATGATCATTATTTTTTTAACACTATATGTGTAAAATATTTATTTTATCATGCGGAAAAATATTTGTTCTCAATGATTCAAAAAATAAACTGTGTGTAACATTTTGAGAACCTAAATAATATTTTTTATATTTTTTTCAAGTAAAATTTAGAAAAATGATGAAAAAATTTATCTTTAACAATGTATTTCAAAAAATCAACATTAAAAACATAATTTTCACCTTGGTTTTTTAGAAAAATAATTTTAATATTCTCTTTCACATCAGTTTTCTATAAAATGACTTGAAAAATTGGTTTTTAGCATAACAAAAAAAATGGATGTGAAAGATGGGTTTTCACATATTTTTTTAAAACCGATATAAAAAATCATAAAAATTACATTTTAATTTCTATTTTTGTAAGAAAAATGAAAAATCATTATTATAATGTTTACTTCAACGATGTCTCCTTAAGAACCGGTGATAAAATGTAAATAACCCAATACAAAAAAGCAAAATTTTATGCTAGTGTTATCACTTCCACCATGGATGATTAACAAAAAATATTGATAATGTATAAAACTCATATTTCATATATTTTTATGTTTTAATAATGATTAATGATCAATTAATCAGAAATATGAAATTGAAATAAAATTGGTTAATTTAATGAAACATGTCATCGAACAATTTTATCCTTAATGAAAACATTATCCAAAAAATTATAATGGTTATAATTGGCTAGGAATGAAATAAATATATATAATTCATATCTATATTCATGTTTCAATAAAAAAAATAAGTTAAATGTACAAGAGGTGGTTTCAATATGACAATCTTGACACAACCTATGGTAATGAGACCCTTTAAACTAATTATTTTTTTGGGTTTATAAAACCTTAATTTTAAAATTTACCCATGATTATTATAAAATACAATATAAATATATATTAAAATTCTTTTAATTTTCTTCTTATAGGGATATGCATGCTCTCACTTTGTTGGGATAATTTCTTAGACACCTTCTTTATTAATTGGTAATGTGTATATTCTTTAAGTCTATCATAAAAAAAATATTATTATTATTATGCTCTTTTAAAAAAACTATGAACCTTTAATAAAAGTTATATTCTACAATATTAGTTTAGTATCCTATAAGTTTATTCTTTAATATATTCATTACAAGTATATATGATACTAATTACTTTATCACGTTTTTATTTCATTTTTATGATTTATATCTATCTCCAATCTATGTGGAATGTGTCATTATGAGAAAATTATAATGTGATTAGTGGACTTGAAATTATATATCCCTTAAATTCATTTCTGAAAGTGACTTATCTCATGATATTGTATATGTTATTTGAAAAAATGATAATAGAATTTTTCACGTTCTATGTAGTGAGATTTGTAGACATATGATATTTCATAACATGATTCTAGTTTTGTTCACATTTTATGCATGGTATTTCACTAAAATGTAATGATATTACATTATCATGAATCTAGAACCTCCTAGGTCAATATCAAATTATTTCCCCATGTCTGCATCGATGATCATGTACTTATGATATTATAATGAAAATTATGATGTCCCGTTTTCCATATTGATTAATGTTTCATATTCAATTATTATTATTCATCTTCATAAATGGAATTTATCTCACCATTTCATTTACGGTTTCCCCCATGTGATTAAACATATTAATGATATCATAAAATTATAAAGGATGACTTTGAAGAAGTATTTAAAAGAACATTTATTTTCTATATAGGATATTTTTTCTCAACCAAACATACGTTAATTTATTGAATTTTACCTTGTTAATATTATTTTGTTTGTATTTAACGTTCACCAGTGAGGGCTCATACATTTTATGTGATAGATTAAATTAGTGAAAATAATTTTCCCTACATGCCAATTTTTCATTAAAAATTTTCAACTGAGAGGTCATCCTATTTTTAAATTAATCCTGGTGGTATAGAATCCTTTAACTATGGGTGAGGTATTTTACCCTCTTGCTCTAAGCCCTATTTAGGGAAATAATTTCTCATTTGACCCCTCCCTCAACCAGTTTTCCTATACCAAATCAAAGCGACACCTCTCAAATGGATCCTTTTTTCTCATCGTGGATCCTAATAAGTTAGACCAACAATACATAAGAATGTAGAGGAGGTGATTGTGAAATATTTTATATATCCTTACATTAAGTCTTAGACATCAAACATGATTCCCTATTTTAAAGTAGTTATTGTAAAGGTATTGACTGTTTAGTTTGTTTCTCCACTCTCATCTTATCCGATTGTATAATTTTTGTCTAAAGATCTTGATCTCATCAATGAGGATTAATAATTATTTCAATTTTTGAATGGATTTTATCTTGGTACTATTTCAAATAATAACCATGGGAAACAATTTATTATAATATTATTTTTTAGATTTCCTTTGAGTTTCAGGTTGTCAAGATGTGAAATTTTGAAAATTTAAAATTCCATTACATGTTCATGATTAATGAATAGTTAGTAGAAACTCTAAAAAATTCATGCATGTTATTTTGATGTTTAATAGACTAATTTCACACCATTAGTGTAATGCTTCAGAAACTGGGAGGTTAAACCATGTAAGTTCCCATGTGAACCTTGTTGGAGGAATAAACATGGAATTATATTTGGTCATCGAGGCCTCCAAACCTTGAATCCTACTAAGAAAAATTAAAATATGTATTTTACTCTAAATCAATTCATTTATTTTTTTTTAAAAACTGCAACCCCCACTAAAATTAGATCTTTCTATTTCTATGATCTTCCTTTATTGAGTCCTTATACTAATTTTGGTAATCTATTAGGATTGTTTATGTAGATACCCAAGCTTAAAATACATGGAAATTACATAACTTTTGCAGAATAATTAATACATAGACACCTAAGGACCATAATAGTTTTGAGTCTTTGGAAACTCGGAACATAATCTTCTGATCGTGGTGAAAGATCTTCAACATCTCCCATAAATACCCTCCCATTTTGTTTTCTTACCTAAAAACTTTCTATATATCTTGGGGAAAAGAAAAACATAAAACATAAAAAGGGTGATCTCAAATGATCAGTAAGGGAAAACATGGAGAACATAAAACAATCCATAAACATTAAAACATAAAAACATGAACATAAATTTTAACGATCAAAATATTGAGTAAATACATAAAACATGGAAGTACGTAAGGCATGGATCAAAAAGAAACATTAACCATAAAATAATAACATTGGAACAAAACATGTAATTATGGAAATCCATTAAGAATATGATATGATTTCCATAGTTTCCAAGTCATTTCTTCCAAGACCATCATATTTGACGAAGTCCATTACTAAACCAGGTTTACTTGGCATTCCAGCCCTATATTACTGAACCAGATTTACTTTTCATTCTAGAAATGTCTATCTCATGAGATATAAATATTTACCCAATGCATTGGAGGGAGATATAGGTCCCACCCATCTTATTATTAAACCATTCTTATGTGTGCAACAAAATCATAAATCACACATCATATCATAACCCATGTAATTAAATGGGGTTCTTAAACACAGTTCCATCATAACATAATCCATATAAGATAAAATAACTTCATAAAAATAATTCCATCATAACATAATCAAATAAAAGTAATAATAGGCATAGAAACATAACCCTATATCATCATATATGGAAACTAATTTTGATATAACACTTAAACTTAGTTCTTGAAGAAAATATCCTTTCTTCTTCAAAAACATTTTATTTTCTCAAAATGTCGTGAAATTTTAAAAGTAAATAATTTTTTTGAAAATAATCATGAAAAATTTTAGATTAATGTTCATGGAAATAAGGAGTTATTAAATAGTAAAAATATGTTCATGCCGTATAAGTTAAAAAAACATTCTTTATACTTTTTCTGGAAAAGTCAAAAAGTACCTAGTGTGATAAAAGAAGAAAGATTCCTTCCATACTACATAGTAAAAGTCAAAAAGGGGTAAACATGACTTTAAAAAAACATGGAAGAATATTAAAAACATTAGGAAAACATTTTTTATAAAACATGAACATAGATGATAAATATAACCCTAGTAAATACTTACGTATAAAAAATCTCACGTAAAAATGAGATTGAAAAATTATCCCTTACCATTTATAATTGGTGGAATCATAAGTGTCATAAAATAAATAAAATTATACGGATATGTATATATCATATAGTTCATAATAAAAATAATAAAACATTAATGGGAATCATAAACACCATTCAAAATAATTAGACGATGATTAAGTCATATGTCTCACAGAAATAAATGTGAGACGAAATAATCCCTTACCATAGGTATGATTTCTTCCTTATGTGTCTGAAACTCTTATATAATGATTTAAATAATGTAATTGACCTATTCAAGAATCATATTTATTTTTATGATATCATATATGAATCACTTATGACTTTATATTACCCCTTTATTTGTCAATTCCATGTTGAAGCAACGTTTTGGGTAATAATCGTTTCATTTATTATACGTAGTTTGACTTTTTTTTCTTGATATTATTATGTATATCAGGATTTAATTACTTCTATAATGTAAAACATGATTTATATATCATATATATATATTAATTATATATATATATATATTAGATAGATAAATGAAAAGAAATACACCGTTCATGGAGACGGTAGGTCGTACGTACGCATGAACATTGTTTTATTTTCCTTATTGACTCGATTGGAAGTAAGTAGATGATATATATATATACATAAATCCAGTTGTATTATTATATCATATTATTATTCATTATATATAATTTATTATCATTCTTGAATGGTTAACATGGAGAATGAATCCCATCGCGTCGTGGAGACTGTAATCTGTACGTATGCACGAGTGATGATATCATTCCCATATTTTTTGAATGGAATTGGAGTGGATGATATCATATATCATAATTATTATAATGTTATAATAATAATATATAGTTATTTATTCCATTTTTAAACCCATCCAAGTAGGTTGGTTATGAAAAACAGATTACACCATGGCGTGGAGATGGTAGGTCGTACGTACACACGCGTGGTGATTTCATTTTTTAGAGGATGGATAGAAGATGAGATATGGTTGTTTCATATTTATAATAACATATAAGTATACATGTGATACTGAAGTTATTACGTAATAATGAAACAAATCATATATAGGATGTAGAAGAAGAAATAATTTTGAAAGAATCAGTAAAGGATATTACCTCTTCTTGGACGTGCCTCTTAGAAACCTCCTCTTAAAGCACTAATATAGGTATTTGAAGAAGTCCAGGACCTATATTATGTCTCTAGAAAAGTTTATAAGATAAATTGGAAGGTTTTTTTATGATTTTTAAAGCTCAAAATGCTGTGAAGAGGAGAGGGAGTAGGTTCCCTTTTATAAGAGAGGAGAGGGGATATTTAGAAAACTCTCAAAAATATTAATCTATAATTAAATAAAAACCCACATAAAAAACTCTAAAATGCCTCATATTATAATATTAGATGATATAGGGTAGTAATACCATCATCCAATAAAATTTATACATGTTTGAAATTTATTTTAATCCTTATCATTTTGATTTATCCTTATTTAATCCATTTGATTTTATATGTGGTAATAATATTCAAAACTATTTGTTGTTATAAATACTTAGGTATGTGTTATTAATTTTCCATAATTAGATACATTATGAAATTTTAGACCATATAATTTTATATTTTAAATTTTTAAATATTCTTTTGATTATTAAACAATTTAATAATATGTTATTTTTATAAAATACCAATAGTGTCAATTTTGACACTGTTCTATTATTTGAATTCAAATAAAATCCACACATAATATATGTTCGAAAAAAATATTTATTATATTAATAACATCACAAATAAATATATAAAATTCGTTCAGAACATTTATTAGTTAATATAATATTTATTTTAATATTTTTAAAACCATTTATTTGATATTTTTCTTAATAAAAAATTTACTATAACATTTTTGTATAATTATTTAATATAATTATGTGTTGCATAAAAATTAAAAGTTAAATAAAATGATGAATATAAATCTAATAAATTTAATAACAATAATTTTATTCTAATTTACCTTCTAAAACACCCATCATTTAAAATGTTATGTTTATTAAATTATGAAGGTGAAAACGTCGACATCATTTAAAATAAAATAATATAAATGTCATAATAAGTTTTATAAGCCTCAAAATGGTCCAAAATTATACCCTTTGATGATTATAGTATATATATACTCCAAATATAATTTTTGGTCAAGTTTTGGAGTCTTTTTATGGGTATTATTATTTTAATAAAAACTATATTATTGATTTTACACAAAATAAATAATTTCTGCATCATTAACGTATAAGTTATTAAGATAATTATATGTTTCTTAAAAATTACAAATAAATTAACATGTTAAATAAAAACAATTTATCTTTCAAATGAGAATTTATAATCAAATATATATTTTGTTTCACCTTGTATTAAAAATAATTTAATTATTAAAGTTTAACTGAGACATATTTCACTTTCATTTAAATACAATAAAGTAAAGGTCTTAATCTCATCCAAGTGGGTCCCAATAGATACCATTTGATCCCAATTTTATTTTAGGACAAAATATAATCCTTAAATTATATTAAGAAAAGTGTTAGAGGAATTTTATAATATTATTTTTACCCTTAATTACCCGATTTAGCTAACTATGGTAAATAAAATTTACCAAAGTTATTATTCATAATAGCCAAAAATAAAAGTAGCATATTAACATAATTTTGAATTACTAATTCCAAATATGGAATAAATTTTTCTAAATTCAAAACACAGAAGATTCAATAATTAATTTATAATTAATCCCTTTCTAAAAAAATGGTTTTTATTTAAAACATTGCAAAATATTGAAATGTTTTTAACTATGAATTCAATTGAAAATTAATGACAATGACATAAATTATATTAAATGGTAAAAATTTATTCTATTTATACTTTAAAATCATTAAATATTATAATTTATCCATATAAATTATATCGATGAACAAGTTTCTTTTAAGTTAAATTTAGTGTATTGTTACTATTCATAAAAATATTAAAGTTATCATAAAAATATGAAACAATTATCAAAAGTAAATTATTATATACTGATTCAAAATAATTAGTTTATTTTTCCAAATTTAACCTATAAACTTGTAAAAAAATTATATTTAAAATGGGTGCTCCAACAAAAGGCAACAAAACTGCATTTTTTTAAAAATACTTCCTTTATACAAAAAATTGATTTTGTTCTCATACCATGTTTTAGAAAATTTGTATAATGAATTATTATGTTAAAAAATAAAAAATGTGATTAATACTATTCATAACGGCTAGTTCATAATAATATTATAATATCTCATCATTTAGTGAAACTCAATACTGCATACAACACACGCTATTGAGGAAAGTCACTCTTGTGTGCAACACAAGCCATGAATAGTGTTGCGTATACTATAAGATAATATGGTGTTGTTTAAAGTGAATCCTAATCCTAGTGTAGCGTACAACACAAGACATCAAAGTAATTAAAAATAATATTTCTCATAAAATTTTGGGGTGTTACAATTTATGTTTTTTTGTCCATTTCACAACCCGACTAAATCTAAACCCCACCGTATCCTTTATTAGTCCATATTTGAACATCTTTTAATATTATTAAGGTCAAAATTACCTAGATAGAACCCTATCCCATTATACACATAGTATTTGCTTCATTTTAGGGCTCATAAATATTTGTTAGATCTTGTTCTCATCATATAAGGTTAGAAAAATTCCTTTCTTTCCAAACCAAGAAGATTGAAGTATGTTTTTACAGGTATTAAGATTCAAATTTTGGAACCATATAATACCTAATATTTAAATAAATATTTTAGATACCTAATTAAAATATTATATTTTTCTATTGATATTTTTAAATCTAATAAAAAGTTTTGGTATATTTCTATTAATTGTGAAATATTTATCTTTAAAAAACATATTATTTTAATGTGTTTGAAAACTAACATGCACACTAAGTACTTGAAGAATTCAACAAACAACATATATTCTTGCTTTTTGATATTTCATTATGTTTTTTGGTTTTTTGATTCAATTTATAATTGTTTTTATACATGTTATGTGTGTTCTTGGGTTTTAAAATATTGTGTCTCAAGCATTAAAAATACATTTGATGTTTTAGAAATATTTTTATAGTGATTCCAGAATGATTAATCACATGTGATTTTAAAATAATGATATAAGTCCTAGTTGAAACATCCCATATAAGATTCATAAATAGGAAATACCCTCTATTCACTCCCTCATGATTGATGGTATTGAGTCTCTTACGTGGGATGTTAGGATTTTTTATAATTGAGTGGTGTCTTCAGGGAGAGGTGATTCAGAGGCATATGCTTCTTTATGGATTGTATTAACAAATTATTAAAAATATTATCATTATTATAATAACTAGATATATATACACACATTGATATCACTACTTATTAAAATTTATGGGACCACCCCCATTCTATATACCTGGGGAAGATGAGCTTCGCTAGAGGGATCACTCGATACACATGATACAATATTTTAGGATCGTACTCTATTTAATAGACCATAGTATGGATCATTCTATACATTAGTATTTTTACCCTCTATTAGGCTAGGTATGGTATGACTGAGTTCTAGGATGATTGGATAATATTTGGTGGACTGATATGATTGATCACAATTTTTTATTGTTCTTTATTTCACAAGTATCTTTGAGGTGTTCCAATGTTTAATTTTCCTTTCCTTTATTATTATTAATAATAATATTATTTTTTCTTGTATATAGATACACATAATTTTATATTTTACATTTAGGGACATGGAAATGGGTTATTTTCTTCAAAATGAAATGGATTTTATCAAATTAAATACCTTTTATCCTTCTTTAAAAATATAAAGGGCTGAATACTAAAAAATTCAAAAACTATTTTTTAAAAATAAATTATCACATATTGATGATAACATTGTGTTTAAATTATAATGGGAAACTTATTTTATAGTATTATTTAAATGTTTCAAGGAATTGGATATTTTATATATAGTCTATACATTGTTTTTGGTGTCATTTACCATGTCTATTGATCCTCACAACTCCTTCCTATGTATATGTTACTTTATTTTCTGTTTAATTTCCCAGTTCAAATTGGATCACGATTGAGTGATAGTGGTAGTGAGGAAGGATAGAGAACTTAGGGTCACATAGTGACAAGTTTGGGTATTTTGGTTTCTATATTTTTTGGTTTATTGGGAACTTAATCCCTTTATTTATATTTTACAATATAATATTTTATCGCTTTTATTCATTATTTTGTACGTTATATTTACTCTAACTCTGCTAAATTTTAAGCTAATTTTTTTTATTCAGAATACCCAGTGTTTTTTTTATTTTTTTTATTTTCTACTAGCGTATGGCCCTCCAACATATTTAGTGGTCATAAAAAATTTCAATAACAATTCTTCTATGTGGTTTTTATGTTCATTGGGAAGAAAATTTCCCAGTACATACCCTTTGATTGGATTAAAATAGTTTACATCCCAAGAAAATATAGAATTTTTATCATGAATGTCACAGTTTATTATTGGTTCTTTTTTTAGGGGTTTCCTTGAGTTGGTTTGTGAAAAAAGAAACGATATCAAAAACATTCTTCTTATGATATAATTAGTTTCAAATCACCCTTAGTGATGGTATATTAAAGATAATACTGTCAGAATGTAACGTCATAGACATTTATAGAATAATAAATTTTCATAAATATTAATATCTATGAAAAAGATACTAATTTTATGTTAAAGGGTATTATTTTTCTGATAACATACTTGATATGAAACAAAGAGTTTCTCTAAAATCTTACGTTGCACACAACATTGAGTTATCCCAAAAAATAATACAATAGTATTATTATTATTTTAAATAGATGTTAAATCCTATAAGTTGTATTAGAGAAAATGAAAAAAACTAACTAAAATATTATCACACATATATAATAAATGTTTTTACATTATCCAGTAAATTTTAGAGGCTTAAATTCAGAATAAATCTAATTTTAAGCATTAAATACTCAAATAATTTTAAAAGGTAGTTTTACCACCATTTGACGAAGAACCCTTCATAAATATAGTTTTTGATAATTTTATATGTTATATTTGAAATAATAACATTATTATTTATAGGTGGGAACTCGAAATTTAGTTTGGATAAATTTTTTGAATTTTTCTGATAACATTCATATTTTAATAAATATTGAAAAATACTTAATTTTAATTCAAAATTTCTTTTTAGTCTAATTTATTTATACATTTTGTTGATCAATTTAATTATATTTAGATTTTAATTAAAATTATTATTTATCATTTAATCCTATATAGGTTATTGGAATCTTTTTCATGTTGAAAATAAATATAAAAACATTTAAAACTTTTGAATATTTCACTTTAAAAACTAGTTATTAGTTTTTTTTTGCGAAATTAATTTTAAATAAAAATTTACCCATTATCTGAATTGAATGTGATAAAATGGATTAAATATTAGGAATAAGAAGATCCAAATTATATTTTAAGGTCAATTTATTTTTTATCTATAAAAAAGTAACCATGGTAAAAAGATTATTTACCATAGTAAAAGGGAAATTTTGACAAGGATTAATGTTAAAAGTTAAAAGCATAACATACCTAAAAACTATAAACATTAATTATTTTTTGAGGTGTGGATCAATCCTAACCAGAATATACAACTTGAATTATAATAAAAAGTATTAAAAAATAATACCACCTTTATATGGTTGGATTTTAATATAAAATAATTAAAAAATTAATCACCTGAACACACCTCTCCTCATGTATAAATACCACATCTCCACCACCCTATTTCGACCCAAAAATCCTTTTAACTCCTCAAATCTCTACCCAAACTGCTTCTACTCACTCTCCCCAAGTCCAAGTGATTCTGGTCTCACTAAAATACCAAATCCAAGGGCTTCACAGATCTTTCAATGAGGAGAAATTCAAGAGGTAATTATCTCAAAGTACAACTCTTAATTTATTTATTTTTCTACTTTCTCCTCACCTCCTTTGTCTATAAATGCATGATTAATCCATAATAATGTTTATACTATATTTTTATGTTTCAAATTTAATATATTATATCCATTTCATTTATCACATCCACTTATTCATATAAACAAGAATGTTGTACAAGTTATGCCGATTAATTGCCTCCGTGAAATTTTTTTTCTTTCTCCATTTCTTCCTTCATGTATGGTCTTAAAACCGTTCTTATGGTCAAATAATATTTTAATATTTATATTATAACCTATTTCATATTCTATATATGTTATATTAATCATACCTCCATGGTTTCTATATTATTGTTATACAATAATTTCAGTTGAGGAAGTGTGGACTACCGCCCCCTCAAAGCGATATGACTCATTCTTACAATAAATGGAATGTATAAAGGATGGTTTTGTTAAAAATATGAGACATATAAGAAATTAATATAATAATTGAATTATATTATAATTTTTGAGACCCGTAAATTTCAAGGATTTTTTTTTAATTTCTTTGGGATTTTACGAGTATGCAGTTTCTGACGGCACCTGATTCGGAGGCCCGATGTTCCCGGAATAAATTTCTTATGTTTAGATCGGGTACGTTTAGTGAACAAACGAGTGGGTTTTCCTAACATTTTAACTGGTGCTTGGAATCGAAATCTGAGGGCACCGATGAAACCGCAGTGCCGATAATTTCTTAGGAACACCTTTTTCAGAGGTGTGTTTGCTCGGGAGGAGTTGTTAAAAATGTGAAGAATAAAAATATAGTTGTTTTACAATTATATTTTTATTACACAGCTAGTGGTTTATGAGTTAAGGGAAAGGAAGTTGTGAGGAAGTGCTGTGGGGACCACATGGGCCCCCACCACGTTAAATTTCATAACACCCCATTAAACCCCCCCCCCCCTCTAGCTTAAATGTGTAACTCATCCTCTCCCCCTCTAAATTACAAGTCAACTATCTTATTAAATTATTTGATTAAGTTATTCAATGTATTTAATTAAGAGTTTACTTTTGAATTCATGGATTGGGATTAATAAAATAAGGGTGAACCTAATTTTATTTGGGGGGTTGTTGTGTGAGAAGAATTTGGGAGAAAATACACAAATCCTTGGGGATCGTCATCTTATTTGTTGTAAAATGTGAGGAATGTCTAGACCTCGACGAAGAATGTTGTCACCACAAGGAGCGATCGTCGTGTCTCTCTTCTCCTCTCCGCAGCCGGTGTGAGACGCCGCTCCACCTAGGACGATCTCTGTCAACATGTACGGAGCCCCACCTCATGACGTCGTTTCCCCACGACGATCTTTGATCGACAACTTCTTCGAGGTAGGGAATTGTTTTATGTTCGTGGCTTATTTTGGAATTCATTGTTTTTTTCTTAGCCGCCTGTTATAAAATTAACGGGAGCAGGTCGGACCGCACGAACATGGCCGATCCTCCTCCCCCTTTGTTGATGTTCACTGTTGTGGTATGGAACGAAGGCGGCGCGGTGCAATGGAACCGCCTGGGAACGTGGAATATCACACGATGAAGGAGCGCAGCACCGTCACGCCGTGCAGTTGAGGCCGAAAGAAGCCGCGGCTGGGGCGGGCCGCGGCGGAGCCGGGGAGGGTAGCCAGAACCACCGGCCGCCGGCGCTCAGGAGGCGGGACCAGCTGGTCCCGCGCAGCACAACCGGCCGGCCAGATCCATAAAAACCGGGGGGTTGAACCCCTGGCCAGCTCAGTAGGGCGGACCCTCGAGTCCTCCGTTTTGAAGCAAGGGGGCAGCACCCCCCGCATCCGCTCAGCACGTGGGTGCCCAGGCCGGACCGGCCGCACCGGATCGGACCGCCCGCGCCGGGACGGACCCCCGCGTCGGGCCGAGCGGCACCGGTCGGGCCGAGCCGTGCCATCCGGCCCATGCTCTAATGGGCTGGACCCAAACCCGGGTCGGGTCGACCTGGTTCCGGCCGCCCCAGGGGGTTTTGGGCCGGGTCGGTCCGGGCCCAAACCCCTCTAAAATCGGACAGATTCGTTCAAATGCCCAAAACATGGGCTACGGACCTCCGATCGATGCACCTTCAGTTGAAATGTAATCCTTGGATCAAGTAGGTCGGTATGGAATATTACTCTCAATGTTTCGGAGAACATTGGGTATGCCCGGGTTGGTTCGAACACGAAACCAACCAGGCCTTCAGAGCGGGAACACTTATAACTTGAGCTCCAGACGTCTGATTGATGTGCCGTCGACTTTGATGGTTTCCTCTAAGTGAGACAATTCTTCTGGATTACCCCGCTCGAGGTTTGGAAGAAGTTGGAGTGTGGTCGGGATGGTTTTGAATTAAAAACCAACCGGGCCCCTGGGACAAAAAGCCCAATAACTCTTAGACCAGGCGTCCGATTGACGCGCCGTCAGTCACATTGACTTCCTATTAACGAGACGGAAATTTGGGATACATCAACTCCGGACATCATGTTAGTTGATGTATCGACCCCCTTGGATCATGGAGCGGACCCTCCCGGAATCGAGCATGTTGTGTGCGGGAACCCTAGAGCTGGCTGCGACTACGACGACGACGATGACTGTACTAGGATCCTCCGTCGGTTCGTCAGCGATGATGACCATACTGAAATCCTCCATGGTTTCGACGGCGATGACTACTGTTCTTGTATCATATGTGGGTCCAGCAGTACATGACTACTTTTCTTGTATCCTACATGGGTCTGACAGTATTTGACTATGTACTTGTATCCTACGTGGGTCCGGCAGAGTAGCTGGTCTTGTATCCATTGTGGGTCCGATATCTTAGCTGGTCTTGTATCCTACATGGGTCCGACAGCTTAAATGAATTAGTGGCTACATCTGATCATCTATATCATCTTATGAATAAGTATACCTGTGTGAGATGAGTTCTGACTTTCAATCATTATCTTCGATATGATTGTTTTGCTATACTGTGTGGATTGGATTGCGTTATCCTGTGTGGATTGGATTGTGCTATCTTGTGTGGACTAGATTGAACATGGGCTCTGATGTTGGATCTGAACTGGAATTGATGACTTAGGTATATGTATGAGCATATACCTAAGTGGATTTTGATGTTACTTCGTGATTGTATATTTCCTTTTGGTTTATCCTTTGTGGATTCTGGGACACCTTCGGGGGTCTCGGGGTCCCTACTGAGTAGCGTATACTCACCCCTGCATGGGCTATGCCCGCACTATGTTGTTTTGGGTGCAGACGATGGACATCGTTGATCTTGGATGAGGCTTGTGGAGAAAGTCGGTACCTGGCGGTGGACCACTGGGCGGGACATACACGGAGCGGACGACTGGACCCGAGGAGTTGAGGAGACTATCTGTACCCACACTTCTGGTGGGATTTCCAGTGGACGGCTCGATGTTGCTGCTTTATTTTTCAGTTTTTGTACTTTCTTTTCAGTTGTAATTTACTTTTAGTTGGGTTTTTATTCTGGCCAATTTACTTTCCAGCACTTACAGTTGTACCCAATTTACATTATGTTTACTTCAGCTTGCTTACTCTGTGGTGTGTGTTTTCTTTATAAAGTCAATGCCTTCCCTTTTTATTGGGATTTATGCCTTTGGTGCTAGTCACCAGCCCCCTGCCTATGGAAGGCGTGCTTGGGGTAGTCACGACACATGCCCCAAGGACGGGTCGTAACAAATTAGTATTAGAGGAGTTTGGTTCTACCACAGAACTCAAGACTCTGATCTTTCTTCTATGATAAGCAATATTGTTAAGGGTATTGAGAGTGGATATCAGTTCAGGGAGTCCAGTGTTGCTGTGGCAGCTGACGTATCCGTACACCAGGACCCTAACTTCTGATTTCCGACTTAGTTCATGAAAACACTGATTGCATGTGTGTTTCAAAATTTTTCCTTGTGATTACTTTGTATCAGCTCACTAGGTATACTGTATTGACCGTGGAACACCTATTTCTTTTCGAGATGGCCCCATGACAGCAGCCAGCTAGGGTTCTGAGCTTTGTGCGAGACGACAGCCCACCGTGCAACGAGGCCTCGGTGCAAGGCCCTATTACAGCGGAGGCACCGTTGGTACCTCTACCCGTCGAGCCACCGATTCCACCAACTCCAGTCAATGAGAGTGCATGTAGCCCTAGTGCACTGCCCGAGTTTCAGCGTTAGAGACCTCCCAGGTTCCGCGGGGAGACGGACCCTCAGGCAGCCGAGGATTGGCTGAGGCTATAGTTCGTGTTTTCAGGTTAGTGGGGACACCAGCTGACCTCATGGTGATCCTTGCAGCGAGCCTCCTACACGTGGAAGCAGGAAGATAGTGGATCATGATGCTCCAGCTGCACGACAAGGCATCTCTCCTTTGGTCGGACTTCGAGATCCTCTTTCGCTCGGAGTTTGTCCCAGACACCCTCCATGCGGTGCGCATTCAGGAGATACTACAGCTGCGGGAGGGCAGCATGACGGTAGCCCAGTACTCAGCGAGATTTACCGATCTCTCACGTTATTCCACGGACATGGTACAGGATCCATTTTTCTGGGCCCAAACATTCGATCATGGATTGAGGCATGATATTAGGGCATCGATGATCTCCCTAAGCATTTCGACGCAGGCATGAGTACTAGAGTGTGCCCTTCTTGTGGAGAGATTTATTACTGATCCTACATCAGCAGCAAGACCTACCACAGGGCGGCATGTAGCTGAGTATTCTACAGATAGTTGTCTACGGATATCACACGGGTCCAGGCGGACCAGACCATCAGGAGGATGACCTCAGGACACTGGCTCAGAGGTGCGGGGCACACGGCGCAAATCCAGTCTTACGAGGATCAGACAGTGCTACGCATGCAGCGGGCAGGGCCACATGGCTCATGACTTCCTGACTCGCCATTTAGAGGAGAATCAGATAGTTGAGGGACCACCCAGGTAGAGGCAGAGGGTCGACCATGGAAGTCCGCAGGGAGAAGGCGGGCGAGGAAGAGGTGCTGGCTGAGTAGCAGGTGGTGGGCAACGATTTGATGCTTTACCACCACCACTACCACCAGGAGGTCCACCCTGACCACAGAGAGCTAAAGGGAAGAGGTAGGATCAGCATCAGGCAATGGAGGCCTACGACCACGGTGCACCAGAGATGATTCGAGGTACTATCTGTGTCTACTCCACCCTTTTTGTAGTTCTTATAGACACAATAGTGGGTCATTCTTTCATTGTTGCTGCCCCTTTTCGGAGCCCGAAGATTCCGACGGAGCCGTTGGCTCGATCCTTACGGCTAGAGACTCCTACGGGAGAAGAATCAATGATTACACACTGGTTCCGGCAGTGTGACCTTACTCTAGGAGGCGAGAGCTTCGGCTGGTATCTTCTTGTAGTGTCATTGAGGCCTTATGATGTTATCTTGGGCATGGATTGGGTATCTACAGTCCATGCTTAGATCGACTGTATTAAGGACAAGGTGTGGTGTGTTCGCACCGATGGGAGTAGGTTCACCTTCACCGAAATGAAGGGAGCCTTTGCAGTGCAGGATGGACTCACGCAGAGGATTGGATAGATGATCACTCATCAGTTGGCTAGCCTCATCCTAGGTGCAGTTGATGTGCGGAGTCTGAGTTTCCATGTAGTGGTGGATCAGTATATGGATGGTTTTTAGATGATGTTCCAGGACTACCTCCTCGTAGAGAGGTAGACTTCTATATTCACTTGTACCCTGGGATAGCCCCAATATCTACTCCAGCATATCGGAAGGCTCTCGCTGAGCTTCCAGAGCAACGAGTACAATTGGAGGACTTGCAGGGCAAGGGATTCATCCGACCTAGTGTTTCACCCTGGGCTTCCCAGATTTTGTTCGCCAAGAAGGCGGACGGGAGATTGCGACTATATGTCGATTACTATCGCCTGAACCAAGTGACCGTGAGGAACAAGTATCTGCTAACGAGGATTGAAGACCTCTTCGATCAGCTCAAGGGAGCACGGTGGTTCTCGAAGATAGATATCAGGTCAGGCTATCATCGGCTTAGAGTTTGAGATGAGGATATGCAGAAGACAGCCTTTAGATGTCAGTATGGACACTATGAGTTCTTGGTTATGCCTTTCAGCATAACCAATGCTCCAGTAGTGTTCATGAGTCTCATGAACATGATCTTCCAGCCTTACCTCGATCTATTTGTCGTGGTCTTCATCGACGACATATTGATATACTCGACTACTGAGGAAGAGCACGCCTACCACTTGCGGGATGTACTGGACACACTCCAAGAGCGCCAGCTTTATGGTAAGCTCTCGAAGTGTTAGTTTTGGATACATGAGGTCCACTTCTTGGGGCACGTCATCTCTAAGGAGGGAGTTGCGGTGGATCCGGCGAAGATCAAGGAAGTGCTAGCTTGGGAGCCACCAAGGAGTGTGATGGAGGTGCGGAGTTTCCTAGGACTGGCTGGATACTATCGGAGATTTGTGCCAGACTTCTCCAGAGTTGCGGCACCGCTTTCAGCTTTGACGAAGAAGGGGAAACCCGTCATGTGGTCAGATAGATTTCAGTAGAGATTCTAGGAGCTGAGACAGAGATTGACCAGTGTACCCATCTTGAGGCTACCAGAGGAGGGAGTAGGGTACGTAGTCTACTGTGATGCATCAGGGACCAGACTCGGGTGTGTACTAATGCAGGAGCGAGCAATGATTACCTATATATCACAACAGTTGAGGCAGCATGAGTAGAACTATTCTACCCATGACCTGGATTTAGCAGTAGTGGTCTTCGTTTTGAAGATGTGGCAGCACTATCTGATGGGTGAGCGCTTTACAGTCTATTCTGACCACCAGAGTCTCAAGTACATCTTCTCGCAGATGGACCAGAACCTAAGATAGCAGCGATGGCTTGAGTTCCTACGGGACTATGACATTGAGATAGTCTATACTCCTGGAAAGGGGAACATAGTAGCCAATTATCTTAGTAGGAGGACATGAATTCAACTACTTGGAGAGGCGATAGAGAAGCTAGCCTCTTTGCAGATATCCTCCGTGGATAAAGATGGGGCAGCCTTCCTTCAGTCGCTCACAGTCACATCTCCACTTCTTCATTGGGTCAGAGAGGCACAACGTGGGGATGTTGACTGTGAGACGCGGCGTGCACAGATTTTCACTAGTCAGGCACCAGATGGATTTCTTGTAGGTGGAGAGCACATCATTCTTTTCAAAGGAAGTACCATGGTACCAGCTACTCTACAGGAGGAGGTGCTGAGAGAGATTCACACTTCCCCTTTGGCGGTACATCCGGGAGTAGCGAAGATGTACCAGGATCTCATATGACAGCACTGGTGGCCGGGTAAGAAGAAGGTTGTGGTAGAGTTTGTTTCTTGATGCCTTACCTGTCAGCAGGTGAAGGCGGTGAACTAGGTACCAGTAGGCTTGGTATAGAATTTGGAGGTCCCGGAGTGGAATTGGGACGGGATATCTATGGATTTCTTGACTGTACTTTCACATACCTCCAGAGGTCATGACTCCATTTGGGTGATTTTTGACCGACTCACCACGTCGGCCCACTTTTTGCCCATAAGAGAGCAGGGCTCAGTGGAGAGCTTTGGACGCCTCTATGTATAAGAGATCATACGGCTTCATGGTATCCCATCATCTGCCATCTCCGATCGAGATTCTTATTTTACTTCCCGGATTTGCAAGGGGTTGTAGGAGGCATTCGGGACGCAGCTACGTCTGAGAACCACCTTTCACCCTCAGATGGATGGACAGAGAGAGAAGACCATTCAGACTCTTGAGGATATGCTTCGTGCATGTGTCCTCGACTTTAGTCGCAGCTGGGAGGATCACCTACCCTTGGTGAATATTGCGTACAACAACAGCTACCACTCCACCATCGGGATGACACCATACGGGGAATTATACGGCCGACCTTGTTGGTCACCACTGTGTTAGAAAGACCCTGTGGAGTCAGCACTTGTGGGACCATAGATGGTCCAGGCCATGATAGAGAAGGTCAAGGTCATCTAGGAGTGGATGAGGACAGCTCAGAGCCGACAGAAGTCTTCTGCTGATAGGAGGCGGAGACCACTTGAGTTCGAGGATGGAGACCACGTTTTCTTGTGTGTCTCACCTCGACGTGGATTACAGAGATTTGGCCAGGGCGAAAATTTATTTCCGCGCTTCATAGGACCATTCCAGGTTTTTAGCAGGATAGGTGAGGTGGCTTATCGCCTGCCTCTACCACCTCAGTTGCACCGGGTGCATGGTGTCTTCCATGTATCTTAGCTGAGGAGGTACGTGCACGACCCAACGCATATCATCGGCCATGGGGAGCTGGACATTGATGACATGGGGAATTTTGCAGAGGTCCCGGTGGAGATCGAGGATCGACAGGAGCGGGTCCTACGTGGGCGGTCGATTCCTCTAGTGTGCATTAGGTGGAATCACGAGAACCTACATGAGACAACTTGGGAGTGGGAGGATCAGATGCATGCTCAGTACCCTCATTTGATTCCACAGTTTGTGATGTAATTTTACGGGGATGTAAATCCCTGAGGTGGGAGTAATGTAAAGACCCTTAATTTTCAAAGAATTTTTTTTTTTCTTAAATTCTTTGGGATTTTATGAGTATTCATTTTTTGACGGCACCTGATTCCGAGGCCTGATGTGCCCGGAATCAATTTCTGAAGTTTAGCTCGGCTACATTCAGTGAGAGAATGAGCAGGATTTCCTAACATGTGAACCGGTTCTTGGAATCAAAATATGAGGGCACCGATGAAACCACAACGCTAGTAATTACTTAGGAACAACTTTTTCGGAGGTGTGTTTGCTCGGGAGGAGTTGTTAAAAATGTGATGATTAAAAATATAGTAGTTTTACAATTATATTTTTATTACACCGCTAGTGGTTTACGAGTTAAGGGAAAGGAAGTTGTGAGGAAGTGGGGTGGGTCCCACATGATCCCCCACCTCCTTAAATTTCTTAACACCCCATTAACCCCCCCCCCCCTCTAGCTAAAATGTGTAACTCATCCTCTCCCCCTCTTAATTACAAGTCGACTATCTTATTAAATTATTTGATTACGTTATTCAACGTATTTAATTAAGAGTTGAATTTTGAATTCATGGCTTGGGATTAATAAAATAAGGGTGAACCTTATTTAATTTGGGGGATTGTTGTGTGAGAAGAATTTGGGAGAAAATACATAAAGCCTTGGGGATCTTCAACTTCTTCGTTGGAGAACGCGAGGAATGTCAAGACCTCGATGAAGAACGCCGTCACCGCAAGGAGCGATCATCGTGTCTCTCTTCTCCTCTCCGTAGCCGGTGTGAGACGCCGCTCCACCTCGAACGATCTCCGTCAATGTTTATGGATCCTCACCTCGCGTTGTCGTTTCCCCGCGACGATCTTTGTTCGACAACTTCTTCGAGGTAGGGGACTGTTTTATGATCGTGGCTTATTTTGGCATTCATTTTTTTTCTTAGCCTTCTGTTATCAAATTAACGAGAGGAGGTCGAACCGCACTAACCCTGCCGATCCTCCTCCCCCTTTGTTGATGTTCACCGTTGTCTTATGGAACAAAGCCGGCGCGGTGCAACGGCACCGTGTGGGAATGTCGAATATCACACGATGAAGGAGCGCGGCGCCATCGCACCGTGCCGTTGAGGCCAAAAGAAGCCGCGGCCAGGGTGGACCACGGTGTCGTCGCGCGGCGCCGGTCGGACCAAGGCTGTGGCCTTTGGTTGCAGTGGAGTAGGGGTGGGCGGCCGGAACCGCCGGCCGCAGGTGATGAGGAGGTGGGACCGGCAGGTCCCGCGCGGTACAACTGGCTGACTAGATCCAGAAAAACCGGGGGGTTGAACCCCCGACCAGCTCAGCAGGGCGGACCTTTGGGTCCGCCGTTTCGAAGCAAGGGGCAGCGCCCCCCGCGTCCGCTCAGCGCACGGCCGCCAAGGCCGGACCGGCCGCACCGGGTCAGACCACCCGCACCGTGCTGGCCCGCTTCTGCCGGGCTGGACCCCCATGTCGGGCCGTGCACTAATGGGCTAGACCCGGACCAGTGTCAGTTCGACCCGGTTCGGGCCGAACCAGGGGGTTTTGGGCCGGGTCGGTCCAAGCCCAAACCCCCTATAATCGGGCAGATTCGTTCAAACGCCCATAACTTGGGCTACGGACCTCCGATCACCGCACCGTCAGTTGCGATGCGATACTTGGATCAATACGGTCGATTCGGTATATTACACTCAAGGTTTTGGAGAACTTTTTCTATGGCCGGGTTGGTTCGAACATGAATCCAACCGGGCCTTTTGAACGAAAACGCTTATAACTTGGGCTCCGGACGTCTGATTGACGTGTCGACGACTTTGATGGTTTTCTCTTATTGAGACGGTTATTTTGGCTTACTCTGATTGAGGTTTGGACATAGTTGGAGTATGGTCGGGATGGTTTTGACTTAAAAACCAACCGGGCCCCTGGGACGAAAAAGCCAATAACTCTCAGACCGGGCGTCCGATTGACACGCCGTTAGTCGCGTTGAGTTCATATTGACGAGACAAAACTTTGGGATATATCAAATCTATACTTCATGTTAGTTGATGTATCGACCCCCATGGAACGTGGAGCGGACCGTCCTAGAATCATGCATGCTGTGTACGGGAACCCTAGAGCAGGTTGCGACTGCGACGATGATGACGACTGTATTTGGATCCTCTGTGGGTTCAGCAACGATGACGACCGTGCTGAAATCCTCCGTGGGTTCGACAACGATGAATAATTTTCTTGTATCCTATGTGGGTCCGGAAGTACATGACTACTGTTTTTGTATCCTACGTGGGTCTGGCAGTATTTGACTCTGTACTTGTGTCCTGCGTGGGTCTAGCCGAGTAGCTGGTCTTGTATCCTTTGTGGGTCCGACAACTTAGCTGGTCTTGTATCCTATGTGGGTCTGACATCATAGATGAATCAATGGCTACATCTGATCATCTCTATTATCTTATGAGTAAGTATACATGTGTGAGCTGATTCTTGACATTCAATCATTATCTTCGATATGATTGTTTTGCTATCCTGTGTGGATTGCGTTGTGTTATCTTGTGTGGATTGGATTGTGCTATCATGTGTGGACTGGATCGAACATGGGCTCAGATGTTGGAGCTGAACTAGAATCAATGACTTAGGTATATGTATGGGCATATACCTAAGTAGATTTTTTTGTTACTTTGTGATTGTATCTTTCCTTTGTGGTTTATCCTTCGTGGATTCTGGGAGACCTTCGAGGGTCTTGGGGTCCGTACGGAGTAGCGTATACTCACCCCTGCACAGACTATGGCCGCACTATGTTGTGTTGACTACAGACGACGGACAACGCTAATCGTGGTTGAGTCTTGTAGAGAAAGTTGGTATCTAGAGGTGGACCACTAGGCGGGACGTACACGGATCAGACGGCTAAACCCGAGGAGCTGAGGAGACTATCTGTACACACCCTTCAGGTGGGATTTCCAGTGGACGGCTCGATATTACTGCTTTATTTTCCAGTTTCTGTACTTTCTTTTCAGTTGTACATTACTTTCAATTGGGTTTGTATTCTAGCCCATTTACTTTCCATCACTTAATGTTGTACCCAGTTTACATAGTGTTTACTTCATCTTGCTTACTCTATGGAGTTTGTTTACTTTATAAAGGCAATGCATTCCCTTTTTATCGGGATTTATGCCTTTGGTGCTAGTCGTCATCCTCTGGCCTATGGAAGGTGTGCTTGGGGTAGTCACGGCACGGGCCCTGAGGATAGGTCGTGACAATAATTCTTATTATTTTAATATGACAAAGAAATGAAATTAGCGTCCATGCGTATGTATGACCTACCATCTTCATGAACGATACATTCCATTTCTTATCTCAAAATATTGTGGATTATTATAAATACATATATAATAGATATATAAGATATTTAAATTATGAATATTTTTGGGGATGATGGAATCTTGACAACATGGATAATTTACATCAAAACATGTACATTTGTTTACTCAAATACAGAATTTTGACAAAACATATGATATGAACTTAAATAATCATGTAATTTTTATAACATGGTAATAAGTGATATAAAAGGAATAGTAAACATGAAAAAAGTTTTCAAGAAATTATAAATTAACTTAATTTTATTATTTTGGAACATAATGATTAAACGTGAAGAGTCATACTCAAGGTAAGGGAACTTTTTTACCCAATTTCCATTCTTTGGGTTAATCTTCTACTTCTTGGTTATGTCATGCTATGATTATCTATGAAATAAATTTTGATATCCTATCTTGTATTTATAGATTCATTTTGTGTAATTATATTTAATACACATAATCAATCTATTTTATTAACAAAATGATATTTGTAAGGGAAATCATGACTAAATATTCATTCATTTAGTTAAATATCTATGCCATTGGATTTGCTATTCCAAGAATATGTGTAAACGACCATTGATTGTTTTATGTGTAATATCCACTTATAATAAGTGTATTTAAATTTGGCACACATAATTATGTCATTGAGTTATCCTTAATATAATGATATGATCATTATAAGGTACTTCTTCTCAATCTCCTTTCATTGAGGCATATTTTGAAAATATACACCTCCTTATTTTATATGATATATAATCAACCCTTTTAATTTTAGTTTCATTCGAAAGTTTCTAAAAGGGAATCTTTGTATACTAAGGATCTCACAAAATTATAAAAGGATTGTTTTTTACGTATATAGATACAATGAATTCTCCCCCACCGCAACCATTATTTAGTATTTGGATTCCTATACGAGCCATAATTTTTTAAAAGAAACATTAATACTATATACCATTTTAATGTATTTTGGTTTTGAAAATGGTTTTGTTAAAAGATTTATTATGTCAACATCTTGAAATTATATCCTATGATTGAAATGTGGAAATACTATGTTTCTGTTATACTTGTTCTATCTGTTATGATATATATAATGGTACTTTCACATTTCAGGGGTGGTTACATGATAAACCAAAGATGGGTGGTTACGTAATAAACTAAATATGGGTGGTTATATGATAAACCAAGGATGGGTGGTTACGTTATATCTGTTGGAACTAGGGTCTTCAAAGCATGTTTTGGAATATGGTTTGTGTTTGTTGTCAATCCTCAGTGGAAGTTCAGGATGTGTACCAACAAAGAGATCATACCGTTCAAGCAGAAAACATTAGTGAAGGTGGCGCTGTTTCCCAGTGTTTTGCCAAATTTTTGGGCCTGAAAATCAGCCAATAAAGTAAAGTGTTTTTGGAAAAGTTACTTGCACGCCGAGATCTTAGAGGATAAAAGACTTGCGCTCCATATGTTTTTGTGGATCCGAACATCAAAATTTGGCTAAGAAAAGAAGGTCAAGCATGTGTTGGTTGGGTCGTGCAAGTGAGTTGCGCGACAGAGGTTACTGGAGACAAGACTTGCGCGCCGCTGAGGGACTTGCGCGCCTCCACGCAGGGTGTCCAATTTGCCTATAAATACTGGACCACCCCTCCTCATTTTGAATGGAGTTCAAGACTGATAGATTGTTCGAGCTCTCGTCGCGCAGGTGGTTGAGCCGCGCATGTGGTTGTTTGGTCGCGCAAGTAGATCTTGCGCGCCGGTTGTCTGCTGAGCGCCCAAGGCGCTTTGGGAGAGAAAGGAAGTGGACCGCGCAAGTTTGTTGTCAGGGAAGGAAGCATCACACAGGTGCGTTAGTGACACTTGCGCGACAGTCTGGACTTGCACACTTTATTGGGACTTGTGCGTCCGGCTTGAGAAGCACGCCAGTTTTTGTTGAAGCCCGCCGGCCTGTTCGGAGCTGCACGAAAGCCAGGAGACTACCCGATACATTCGAGGAAAAGTGATATTCTGCTTCTGGTGAGAATTGGACTTCAATAGAGCATCTACATGCAACAAAGGATGCATTCTTATGCAAATGATGAAGAGACCTTCACGTCTATAAACTGAGTGAGACGTCACCAACGGTAGTGAGATAGGGGGAGTCAACGGGAGTGACCCGAGGGACGCAGTGGGCTATCCCTGAATCTTTGTAAAGGCAGTGAGCCTGGGGCAGAGTAACTGTACCCGAACTTTTGTAATCTACCGCTAGTGAAGCATAGTGGATTTTGGTACGACCGAGAACCTTTCGGCTTATGCTCCTTGGATGTAACCCTTAGTGGCGAACCGAGTAAAAAGGGATGTGTCTTCTCTGTGCATGTGAATGTTTGCATTCTGAACATAATCATCATACAGGTTCAACAAGTTCCTACCAACGCGGGAACAAGATCCATCACATTAAAAGAAAAAGTGTTCACCCTGATTCACCCCTCCCCTCTCAGGGTGTCCTGGGGTCCTTCAATATCCTCCAATTCATTGGGTGTTGAAGTCAGCTATATGACTATTCCATTTAGTGATATTTCTAAAAGTTGACCATATGGTTATTCCATTTATGTATGTTTTTGTCCCAAGTTACATTTCTATGTTATATGTTTCTTTCTATGGGAATTTTGGTTATGTTTTGGTTATAAAATGGGTAAACATTGAGCTTATATTCAGTGAAGTATATTTACTACATCTTAAAGTTGAAAAGTATTACATTATGATAAAGTGTTCTTGTTTACATGTTTTCGCAAGACTAATAATTTTCATTATTTATATATCCCTTATTAAGATTTTTATGCCCATCCCATGTTTTTTAAAATGATTTGATAGGGTATACAAATTATTCAGAGAAAGGAAGAAGTTAAGAAGATTTATTTCAAGAAAAGTAATCATGATTTATTTTTAAAAGGGTTTCCTTTGGTGGAAAAAATGGATACTATTTTGACAGTATCCTCTTGAATTATTAATGGATGATATGTAATAAAAAAGGCCTTATTATTTAAATCACTAAACTTGAAAGGATCTATGATGTGAATGAATGTCAAATTATTGACATAACTCAATATTAAGTAATTTTTATGGCTGTGGCCTTATACAGAATGTGTGTTGTAGGAATGAAATAGTGTTTACACCAAAATTTCATTATCAATCCTACAATTACCCTGGGAGGTCAGGTTTTTTCTCTTTTATTTTGAAATAATTCTATACTCAATCTAGTATTTATTAATTTTAGTTGATGGTGTTTCTAGAATTCATTGATGTTATGAATTTTTTTTACAATCGTACTATATTTTATGTTTGATGGGAAAGATTAACTGGTCGTACATGATGTGGTCATAGTACCCAACAAAACATAAAGAGATCAAGTATATGGTTTCAAATAACTCTACTAATTAAAGTTATTATTAGAACATGATCTTCTAAACATGGGTACAATTCATTCATTGTCATTAATCCCCCTATAATTTTGAAATAGATTTCTCAATATTTAAATATTTTGTTTTATGTTAACATGTTTATGTTTTAAATGTAAAAAGTGTCTTTAAAATTTAAAAATCATGTTTTTAAATTGTTATATTTTTATTTCTAAAAAGGAAATTTTTTACTAAATTATTTTAAATATAAACTTGAAAACATGATTTCAATTTAATTTTTAAAATGAATTTTCTAAAATATGTTCATTTCATATCTATCAAATTTAAAAATATGTTGTGTGTTATTTTGAATGTTATTCCAGAAAGAATACTTTTCTTAAAATATGGCTTGATAATTTTTAATTATTATCTTTCAAGATGAATTTATAAGTTGTCTCTGTGGATTTATTTGAAATGTAGAGAATTTTTTTTGTTATATTTATGCATTTATTTTTGATTTCAATGATTTGGGTCACTTGAATATTTTTATTGATTTTTTTGTTTCTGTTCTTATTATAGTATCCCCCACCATTTTTCCTGGTATTTCAAAATGGTAACTAGAGTGGTATTAAACTAGTGAACCATTTAATTGATCAAACTATAGAACCCATTCAATTATATTTGAAGTTCAATAATCATGTCTCCTATAGTTCTATAGATCCTGAAGAAGCATAATAATGGCTGAAGAATATTGAGAGTATCTTTAAACTTATTGAGTTTCCTAGGTATCTATATATAAAGATCACAACATTTATTCTTAATGTTCCTAATTATAAGTGGTGGAAGTATATCATTTGTAAAAAGAAACTATATTACCTTTCCTGATAATGTTTTAAATCCTAATTCATCTAGATGTATTTTTATAGGACTATAATTATGGTGAATATTTTGTAGTTATACTATCACTAATAGAGAGATCAGTCATAGAAAGAGTATTCCAACCATATTATTCACTTGTCCTATTATCTTCTAGAGTTATTCATAGACAATAGTATTTTGAGCGATTCATTTTTCCCAATATTCTGTAAATGTTGTTAGACTTTGTTTTTGACCTATTATGAAGAATTAAAAATATAGGATGTTTTGTTTGAGGTAATCATTGTAGTATTTCTTTTGTGAATACTACTTCCTATATTCCATGGATCAATTAAGGTGAAGGGGATTACAGTAATGGTAAGGGGGAGTAACTAAAGTCATAGTAGGATAATAGTGGTATCAAAAGGCCTTTGTCTTTATCCCCTTCGTCATATTCTTAAGATAGGATGCCTGTGAAAAATTAGTGAGTTAAGATAGGTCACATAAATCCCTCATGTTATAAACCTCAAACAAATTTTCATTTTTATTTTAATATGGTCTATTTGTAAATGTTTTTAAGGGAGTTGATCATAAAATAAGTGGATACTTATCTACCCATTCAATGGATTCTCCTAGATCAACTTTTAAGACCTTTTCTTAGTCCATAAAATCTTTGAATTATTCATCAATCCTTATTTTAGATTCTCCATCTATGTGGTCTTGTTGGATTTTTTATGGTAATAAATTTTTACTAGTGTGGGATGTGTTTTTGGTGGTAATTATGAATCATTTGTATCTTAACTTGAGGTTGGTATTTACTATTATTATTGACCATCAGATTTGATAACTTTTGTTTAGTCTCTAATAAAAATTAATATTTAATTCATAATATATTTCATAGGTGGATAAAATTTTTATTTTACTTATAATATAGTGTGGATACCACCATATTCAATTTATTTGAACCACTAACCCCTATAGTGAACTATTTTGGTGTCCATTAAGGGAAATCGCCTTGGTGAGAGAGTTTTTTGTGGCTATGTATGAATGTAAATGTTTATGAATAGATAGTTTGATTTCAAGGGATGCGTTTGGTTTATTTTTGTTAATTTCGTGGAATTTACCTCATTGATTCTATGTTCTTACATGCTTATGAGATTCAATTTCATTCAAGAAACTTGAGTATCACATTTTCCTCTCTATCTATTAATTGAACCCACTAATGTTTTTTCGGGGGCATAAAGTTTTAACGTTGGGTGAATTACCATAATCTAACCTTATATTTATTTATTGTTTAATGTATTTATAGGTTTTTATTCTTTAACAATTGTGTTGGGTAGATCCCACATGATATTTTGAAATTTTAGAATTTATGCACATGCACATTCTTTCTGAATAGTTATTAAAAACTATTTAGATACTAAGATTATGGGTTTTAGGTTAACCAATATATTTTGAACATTTTGGGCATGGTTTAAAAAACCATAGAGCCAAACCATGTAGGTTCTCAAGTGAACCTCATGGGAGGCACTTGGTTGGTGCATCATCTAGTAAACTATATAGCCAAACTATATAGCCTTACCATAAAAAATATTTAAAGATTTTACTCTAATGAGCATCTTTTTTTACCAAAAATAATACCTCCCCAAAATTATGTATTTTTTCAACCTAGGAGATCCCACTATAGATTTTGGTTAATTTGGAAAATCTAGGGGATTTCAGCAATGATTTTGGTTGTCTTTTGTAGCTAACTCATTTTAATCCCCTCACCCTCTAATATTAATTCTTGTTTTATCTTGTTCTTGACATGGAATGGTCATTATGAGTAGGTAATCCCTTGGATTTTTTTAAATCATGGGTTTCATAGTTTTAGGGATGGACTTGTTGTTTATTTTGTATAATCAACTTCTACGATGGGATTGATGGCTCTCTTCTAAAACATACAAGGTTGAGGTAGGGTTACCCATGTTTTATACATTAAATTATCAAATTAATAGATTGTTTTTTCATCAAAATTAATTTCATAGTAACATAATGAAAATATTAGACATGGATATTGAATATTTTAAAATTAGATACAATGTTTTACATGGTTACCAAGGAATCCAAAATATGTTTACTTCAAAGCATATAATTTTAATGTGTTTGACAACAGTAATTAACACCTAGTGCTCTATGAATTACCTTAATATCCTTTCTTAATTATTTTTGGTATTTTAAGATGTTTTCTAGTTTCAATGTATATTTTTAATGGTTCTCATGTATTTTAATAGCATGTTTTATTCTTAAATATAGGTGTTTGTAAGTCTCAAAAAGTTTTTGATGTTTTATAACAATTTTTAATTGGGTTCCAAGACAGTTTCATTAATTTTGATTTTAGAATAATGATAGAAGACCTATTTGGATCATTAAAAGTAGGATTTATAAAAATAATAATCCTTCAACACACACCACTTATGTTTTTTGGTATTTAATTCTTTCCATGGGACATCATTTGTAATGTTAAAATAAAGGGATGGATTTGGGAAGTGGTGTTTTTGAGGTTTGCGATTTTTATGTCTTCTGTTAACAAATTATTACTATTATTATCATTACTACTACTACGTATATATATATATATGAAAATACATATCACTACTTGTTACAATTTATTTTCCCACCACAATTTCATAATCAATGGGAAATAGAGATTATATTTTTGGATGTCTAGATACCCATGCTACACTAATTTTGGATTATCATCTAACTAGTTCCCCTTAATATGGATCATTACCTACTTTGTAAGTTTTCCCAATGGTTATGAAATGTAGGGTATGACCAAGTGTTAGGGTGATTAGATTAAATCAAGAACACTGATAGAATGTAACACAATTTAGTATTTTTCTTTATTTCCATAGTCACTCTGAAATGTTCCCATTTTTATTTATTATTAAATTTATTTTTATTATTATACCTTTTTTTGTTATTTCTATACATCATCATTATGTTTTCAATTAAAGGGAAAACAAATTATTTATTGTATTTAAAATAAATGAATCTTCTTCTTTAAAAAGATAAGGACACATTTACTAGAACTATTTAATTCTCTCCTCAAAAAATAAATGGTTTTATATTGATGATATCCTATGTTTGGGTTCTAAACATAAAATGGAATCTTAATTTCAAGTTATATTGGAAACTATCATAAAATGGGACCCCTTATTTGAATTCAATACATGAGGTGTAGTTCAATTTAGCATACCTACTAAGGTCTCAAATTGAAGCCTATATATTATTTATATTTTTTGTTTTGGTATTTGTTTAAATATGATATCCATCTAGTGATAATATTTTTTTTAATATAGATGGAATCATTGGTGTCTCACAGAGACAAGATTGAGTATTTTGGTATTTTTTCTTTGTATATTGGGTGAATTAGCCACAACGACCTTCAATTTTTATTATACCTAAGAATATTTTTTAGTTTTATTTACTATATTTAGGTTTTTATTTATTCTATTTACTCTCATTTATTTTATTATGATATAGTTTTCCTATATATTTTTATGTCATACCCAATTTGGTAATACTTTTATAAACAAATATATTTTCTTCTCATAGATGGACCTCTATTGTATGGAGTGGTCCTAAGTTAACATAGATAAATATTATGATGTATTTTATATGTTCATTGGGAAAAATAATTCCATTTGGATACTCTTTTATCCAAAAACACTACTTCCCGGCCTAGGTCCTTATAGAATGGGGACCTGGTATGTCACGAGTCCTCTCAATGCCAGGTTCGAGGGTTACTAAGAGATGGTTTATGAATAACTGAGTTCTTCATGGGTACCATTATTGAAAAATCTAGAAAGTATTATCCAATTCTTCCCTTGATTGAATATGTTTTTTAAAACCTAGGGTTTTTGTGTTCTGGATGTTATCTCAACTATAAAATGAAATTCCTATAACATTCCTCTATTTTATAAATAATTAATCACTTTGAACTAGGAAAAAATTTCTAGATCACTTTATTTTAAATTTCTTCTCATGAATCGATGGTTTATAGACATTCCTAAGATTCATTATGCTTCATTGATGGTGTTTTGTGTCTATATTTAGGGCTTCCACTTTGTTTCTGAAAACTAAAATGTATTAGATACTACATTGAGTATTTTATTTATAAAGATCAATAAATAATATTTATCGAAAGTTTGATAAAAAAAATTTATGTCGGAATGGATCACATTGTTATATTCCCTCGACACAGTTTTCTCCATGTGGTGTCTGGTTACTACTTTTGGAAGAGGCATTATTTTACCAAATTAATTAGTTTCTTCCAAATATTACCACTCTTTGTAATGTTAGTGTCTATATATATAAAGTTTAAATATTTATAATCCTAGTATTTTAATAGTGTCACATTCTTTTCTCAAACAATGTTCATGAAAATACCATATTAACATACCCCTATTTCAAGTAACTCTTATGGAATGTTACTGAGTTACCTAGAGACCATCAACTTTTGGTTCATTTCGAAGATCAATGATGATTGGTCATACTTTCTACTAATTTAACAAAGTATCCCTTTATAGATGAATAAACCCTTTGAAATATCTAGATAAGTTCTTATCAATTTTTTGGAATTATAGTCGATCTAAAATACAATTAATGATTATTAAAATTTATGAATTACTTATGAGAGACCTTAGAAATTCCGCTAGGTTGCCCATACATATTACCATTTATATATACACTCATCATCTACTGATTCTAAACATGGTTGGATATTTTCTATCTCTTGTTTACATGTGATTTCTCATAAATCCCCTTTATTTATTGTGAATGTTGGTTTTCCCTTTCTACCATCTCTAATGGATCCTCCATCAAAGGATGTACTAGTTGAAGGCCTCAATATATCAACCTCTTATTCTCATAACCCCTTTGAGGGACAAAAATATGTCATTATACCTATAATTTGTTTTTTAATACTCTTAGGGGAAACACTTTTAGTGATATGATGATGGTGGATGAGAAACCCCCTTTATGTACTCACTACACATATAAATGTGTGAAAAATAATATTATAATTACACATGATTCAAGAATAATTTCAACTATATCAATTTTTAAAGTCCAATTGGAATGATATTATACTTGTACATGAGGTCTTGGTGTTATGTATTGCAATAAATTCACTATATAATAATATGCTAAATAGTTTTATATGGAATTCTTACTGAATGGGTCCTTTAAAAAGTGTGAATTCATATATTCTGAAACAAAATTTTGAAATATTCCCCAACTATATATTATTGAACCAAATAATGGTTCAACATACCTTAAATTGTTTTCTTTTATACTCATTACCAACTGTTTTCTTCATTCCATCCTAGTCAAAGGTCTCATATGGATTTTATGGATAGATAACATGATGGTTAATATTTTCATATCTTCACCGAATTGTATATCTATTAAGGATTAATTTCATTTAAAAACATGATTATATTTTATTTTTATGAAAAATGTAATGTTAGGGAAATATAATACCTTTTGAAAACCCTTAATCCATCATACCATTATTGCATTCATGTTTAAAACGTGGTAAATTTTACACTTTTCTTAATATTTTTAATAGTCAAGGGGATTATTCCCTCTCTTGGGAGGCCTTTCTAGATTTATTTTACTTTTGATATACTAACAAAATATTATATATCGAGATCTTGGGTTACCTGTTCAACAGGTTAATAATTAAAAGTGTAATAGAAGTATTTGTAATTGGGTCAAAAAATGGATCTCTAATATGAAATTTATTTATTATTTCTTGAACTCTTCTGTGAAACACCTTTCTCAGTAATTTGTAAACAAATTTTCCCTCTTACCCAACCTCAAAGGTTCTATTAATATCTCTAAATGGTTCTCTTTATATAATACATGGACTAATTCTAAATACTCTTTGAATGTTGATTTTACATCCTAAGATAACCCTTTTAAAGGAAATCCATGGGATATAATATATAAGATTCTGAAATGCTTGTGATATTTCCTTCTATAATTATCTATTATTAAGACAACTTTCTCCCCAACATTGAGTACTTGGAAAGGAAAATATCTCAACATGACAAGAGTTTTCTTAAATCCTGGGGTATGAAAATATTATTTTAATTAATATTTAAATATAATGATTTATATGATAGACACATTGAATTAAAAATAATATCTAGATAAATTTTTATGAAATTATCTCTCAAAATTGAAGTTAGATATATATCATATTTTACCACATGTATTGAGGATGTAATGTTTTTTTGAAAATATTAACGTCTTACTATAAGATGGTTCTCACACTAATGAAATTAATATTATAGGATTTGTGTTTTGTTTAAAACATCACTGAACTTATTTCTAGAACTCATATTAATACAGGGATAGCAGAACACATAGAAGTGGGTGAGGAAATACATTTCTTTAATATGATTAAATTCTCCATTAATAACCATATTAATTCCCATAATAAACTCACACAAAAATAAGAATAGATCTTGATAGTGGTGAGATAATTGAACATATATAGCTCCCCATGACTGGAAGGTTTTCCAGGATTATTCTACAAAGAGTCATGAGAAATCATAAAACTGCACCACTTAAAGTACATCTGATAATAATTTATACGATTGTATCTATTGATATAAAGCTTCAAGATCAACATTTTACCAATTCCTAAAGTCAAAAACCCATATTTTTTATAATAATATCAACCTATTAGAAATTTAATCTTATTCATGGGAATTCCTTCCAACATCAATAATATCGAACTCCCCTGCCTTCCAAATGTCATTTCCATAGAACTATATGGTTTTATTAAAAACATGACCATCCAATTTTAATTATGAATTTAGGAAAACATGATATATGATGTTAATAATAATGTTGTTCCATAAAATTATATTGTTACAGATAACATGGAAAATGATTATGAAATATTATAATAGAGTTTAATTATTGATATCATGGAATATTTTGTTTTTTATAAATGTTTTTTCAATATTTTCTTTTAGTATTATTCATATAAATGGGTTTTGAGAAACTTAGTGGGGATGAAGTTTGGTTTACTTAATTTCACCAAAGATATTCGACAAGGTGATCAAATCTCTATTACTATAATATTTCATAAATAAGATATTTAGAGAATGTTAATTCAAATAGCCATGTATTTCTGTCTGATTACTCTTTTTTAAGGTATGTTCAGATATACATGAATATCATATCTTATTTATAAATAATAAAATGTTCCTTCATTATTTTAATCCCAAAATAAATTGAATTCCTAAAATATTTGAACAATAACATTGTTTACTAGAGTGGAATAAATGATTACCTCATTAAAAACATTATTATTAATTTAAATAGAAACCTGGATAGGAGGTATATTAAAATATAGAGGCATGACATAATCTCTCAAGGAATGGTCGCTAAAGAATATCATAAATATCCTGTTTCAATAGATTGTATTCACATTCACCATTTTAATGGAAATTTTAAGTAAATCACAGTGTGTGTTTCCAATTTAATAAATAATTCTTTTCTTATATTGAGGAATCTTGAATATCATTGAAAGTGTACTCTCTTAGAACCCCATAAAGTATCTCTCTATGATTAACATAACTAATGCTATCATATAAAGCATAAAAATCATCATTAAGACCACTATTAAAGACTCTTGATATGAGGACATGTTCCTGTAGTCCAAAAATTGGTGTTTAGTGATTCCCTTTGACTTGTTTGATAGACATAAATAAATAAAAAAATTCAATGTAAGAGAAGTTATTTTAGGATGTTATTATTGGTGATTCTAATTGGGTAATGTTTTTCAAAAATAAAATGGAAAGTATTATGATTCTATCATTTTTTTCCATCTACAGCTTCACCACTATAACTGAGCCTTCAAAAATAGTTTCATTATTTGATTTAGAAATATCAAATGATGATAACTATGGGATGGATTTATTATGGAAGGATAATTGGTCTCATAGACCATTGTTCTTTCCTTTCTTCCCCGCCCTAGACATGACCTTCAAATAGGTGAATGGTTTTCCCATTCTATTCAATTCCACTCCCAACATTGAATACATAATCCTCTTTAATAATATCTATATGGTGGATAAAAAAGTTTACTGGTACTTCTCTTAGGATAATACGGAGATATAAAATATAAAATATTTCCAGAATTCCATACACACCTATAGAATGACTGAATTATAGGGAAAGGCATGTTGGTATTAATCTGTTATAGCTATTTGAAACATTTTTATATGGTGTGATAATCATCAGGAACTCAGTATAGAAAATGGTATCTGTTATACAGGTCCTCACCAATAATATCAAATAAATTATTTCTCTCACCAACAATCTAAATCATTTATTCACATATTTATTGGTTTTCGATGCCCTTGTTTCATATGGAATATCCTTATAGAACACATGAGTGTTATATTGAACATGGGATCCATTTAACAATTCATATATATGTGGTTCCATAGTGTGGGATATTATTTCGAAAATTGTATTATCTAAAAGGTTTCACTTTTATATGGGTGTTGGTTCATTTTTCAAAGACATAAATGATCAAGACTCCATGCTTCTTGCATCAAATTCTAATTAATTTGGATAATGAAATTTTTCTTAATTTAAGAGATGGTGCAACTCTCTAGTGGGTCTACTTAGAGGGGTATGAATTTGAATATTCTGAGTTCTCTAATTCACATAATTTATATAGGTAATGGATACTGGGTGTAATGATTTTAGCATCCACAAGTTTTCAAAATCAACATAGAGGGTGCCTGTTATAAAAATATCTTGAGAGGTGGAGTATCATTAGAGACAACCATATCCTCTAAAAAAGTGACATATTTTATCAATTGAATCCTATATATAATAATGAAAACTAGTATTTAGTTGATGTTATGATAAAATAATTATGAAAAAATGGTTCAACTCTATAGTAATGTTATTTTATAATCTTCATTATTCAAATAAGAATAATGTTACTCTGAACATATTCTATTTCAAATGAGAAGTTGACCAATTATGATAATTGAATAAGAATTCAAATATAAAAGATTAAATTGAAGTAATAGAGGAATAATCCATTCATAAAATATTTATAAACAAGAATTTCAATGGAATCTCTCTTTTTATTACAGAACTTTTCATTACATTTTACAAAGAGAGAATATTTTAAAGATTAGTTTCTTGGAAATAAGGTACATAATACATGAAAACATAAAATATTATTCTAAAAAACATCAAATTCACTTAATTGGTTCATACTATATACATTTACTTCATATCACAATCTGAGGACATACATCAATTGAAAATGTGAGAATAAGGCCCAATAAGGGGAAAGGGAAATAATTTACAAGTGATCTTGATTAATATCAATAATAATAGGAGGAATATCATTATGGAATGAGAAAGGGAACCTAAGTAATATAATAATAAAAGGAACATTAATTGTAAAATGTCAATGCAGATAAAAAATTTAAAAGATACACTCATAAGAATATAACCAAGGTTTGTCACTGAGGTGTTATAAAAATTTCAAAGGATATTCACCAAGGTATTGTACAAAAAGTCATATATAGAGATTAAATTATTTACCAAATTCATCATAACACTTTCATTGAGCACCCTTCATATTTACTAATTAATATGTTCCACATAGATCATGATAAATTTTTCATAAATAACCTATGTAAAATAAAATAGATGGGTTTCATATTAAAAAACATGTCATTTTAAAATGTTCTTATAGACAAGGTCACTATGTCATTTTTAACCCATGTAATGAGAATGGAGGTCTCATTTATGTTAATACATAAATAAAATAATTAATTTTTATATATAGTTTAATACCCTTAAAAGATAAATAGTTTTGGTTATTCCAAAAAAAACAAAATAAAAAAGAATTTTCTAAAGGGAAAATATAATTTTTGGGAAGTAAATACGACGACATAACGATTATGAAACATGGCTTCAAAACATTGTAAAATGAGGGGGGAAATGGTCTCCTATTGATAAAAAATATTTTGTAGTTAATGGTATGAGAAAAATGTTAATATAAGAGGTAAACCATAACATTTATAATACATATATGAAAAACGGTTCATGAATAAAAGATGAATGAAAGATAATTCCCCTACCTTGAAGATTTAGTCTTAAAAAATGAGTATTGGGACCTTGGGGGACCAAGGAAACCTTATAATAACTAATTAGAATGTAAAAATACAAAATCTTTACTGAGGATGGATTGATATTGAATGGAAATCAAGAAATGGGTTGGTATTTTTAGCAAAATAAGAGGCTTTTTTATCAATTTCCAAACACATGCCTTCAAAACCTATGTAGTTGAAAATTGAAAACCATGGTCTCTAACATGGTATTTTCCCATGTTTTTGGATATTAGGGTCATGTTTTATGTAATTTTAATAAAAAATGGTCGATGATCATTTTATATTTCTTTTTAGGGCAACAAAAAATAAAGTTTTCATAAAAATAATATTTTTAATTTTAAAGACTCCATTTTAGAATTTGGAAAGTAAATTATAGGATTAGAAATTGATTAAAATATAATAAAATAAGTTATAGTAATAAAATAACATATTTTGACTCCTGTATTGTGGTTATATATCAATTATATCATTATAAAATAATTATGATGTCATTAAACAGACAAAAAAACTCAAACTATATTTTTACTATTCATGGAAAATAATGTATTTTAGAAAATTATCTTATATTATCCCTAACAAAAATTTAGAGTTCTGATTTCATAAATTATATTTATTTTATCATAATAATTTTATAAATATGATAATTATTACTTATAAATATATAAATCCTTATTTATTAAAAATAATAGCAGATTGAAAACGCATTGTAAAAGTTCTAACACTTGATTTTTTTATAATTAATATTTAAATAAGAGTGTTGTTTATCATAATATTTCATTTCAATAACTGTTGTTCATAATATAATTGTTTATTATAAATATTTACATATTTTTTAAAAATTACAATCTCTGTCCGAAAAATCAATTTATGAAATTCTATCACAATTTAATTAAGGGAATTTATTCTTAAAATATAATTGATGTAATATATAATTTTATTAATACAATGGGATTACATTTTAATTAACTAGGGAATCAAAACATAAACCTTTATAAACCCTGTATATGACCTAAGGGTAAGATTTTTTATGGTGATAGATTCATGAGGTGACATGAATAACATTGCCCGAGTCGTAATTTCCATCAACTTGAATATTTCTTTTTAGAGATTTTATTCTAGTTTCATTTTTTAACGCTCGGCCTGGGCTTGGTCAAGAGGGAACCCTCAGTATTCTACCTCCCTCCGAAGCTCCAAAAAAGGGGCTTCAAATAGCATGAATCTAATTACTGAGGCCAAAATTTCCTATTTCTAAATTAATTATTCTTTATCATTTCAACCGAAAAAATATAGCATAAAAATACTTCAGAAGATTATAGTTTTACATGAACATATTGAACAACGGTAAAACAGGTAGAATACTGATGGTATGATTTTCATTTATACTCACATAATTATTAAAGAGATATGGATTTGTTGTTAATGGTAAAATACAACACATAATTTCCCCAGAAACAAATATCATTTAAAAAGTTCAGGCCCTTACATTATTCCCCCTTAAGAAATTTTCTCCTTTAAATTTCAAGTCGTTCTCTCATTTTAGAAAATTTGTGGGTACATATGTCTCATGACCTCCTCTAGTTTCCATGTCACTTATTCATATATACAGTTTCTTCAAAACTGTTTGATGAGGTGGGTAGTCTTATTGTAAAGAACCATGACTTTAAAGTCTAATATCTTTACCACCTACTCCTCATAAGATAGATCATGTTCCAGTAGTACCACCTTAGGAATTAGTTCATGTATATGATCAAGACTGTACTTCATCTAGATAGATACACGTAATAAATCTTGAAGTTGAACTATATTTACTGTAAGTGAAAGACAATATTTCACTTCTTCTATGTGACCAAGGATTTTATAGGGTATAATCTACCTAGGGTTTAAATTACAATCCATCCCATAATATTTGTGTCATGAACCAAGCTGCGGCCCCATCCAACCAAACACCAACCTGATGCATGGCTTATCTCGAAGGGTGATCTTGATCCTCATAGGCTGGTAACTAGTTTGGAGGTATCAAAAATGAACTTTGGGAATGATTTCAAACATTTTTATAACCATAAAAAACGTCATGAATAAGCACCATAATAAAAGGTAACCACAACCAAACTAGGTACAAGAATTTTCAGATTCAATTTTTAACAACATAAACCATAAAAAAAGTAAAACAAAAAAACGAGAATACAAAACAACACAAAAAAACTTCTTTGAAAAGGGATGGAATCACCCTCATGTAACCAAAACCGACACATAAAATAATAGGGTTATTAGGAACTAGATACAGCATTAAAAACATGATACTTAATTAATTTACCTAGGTCCTACAGAACAAATTCTAAATATTTAACACCCCGACCCCAGCTACCCAGAGTCGGTGCATTACTTCGTAACATTGGCATGATCACAAAAGACCAAGTCTCGAAAGACCGATTAGTTTAGTAGCCATGGAAACACTAGATACATTCATAAATGTTACATTACATCACAAAGTGAAAAACTATAATAACATAATCTCTATAGTCCACACTTCTATCCTCTTCGGACTATCCCTGCAGGTCATTCATAAAATACTTCTTCACATCCTGGAAAATATTAAAACATTGAAAGGGGTGAGCTCGGATGCTCAGTAAGGTTGACAATATAGCGGAAGCTTTCATAAATAAACATTAACATTTAAGGCAATGTATAACTAAAACAAAAGACTTTTAAACGTGAACTTCAATATAATACGGCAAAAGTAAAATGAGATAATGCCATTCACTTCTTCACATGGATATTCTACTGGTCGAATAATCACATGCAATAACAATAACCACTTTCATAATGACGGAATGCATAATGCCTGACTATCATAACCACGTAGCCAAGGCCTCATGCCAAGACCACAAATAAGATTTTGTGAAGGCCTCGTGCCAAGACACTAGTTTGTCTCATGAGACCTGCCGATGCATCGAGGAGCTATAGCGGGCTACACCCGTCACTTATTAAGTCCAATGCAATCCTCATATGAATAGGTTTAAACATATCATAAACCATAACATAATCGTATCACATAAAACATGCATAAAGGAAACATAACATTTCCACATTTCAATCACAAGATATCAATACAACACATTGATACAATAAAAATGCTTTCAAAACCATTTTCAAAACCAAAATAAAAGAAAGTTAAAACTTTGTATTTATTTTTCATTAAAAAAAAGTGATGGCTTGTAGAGGAAGTTGAAACTCAAATAATGGTCATGACGGCGGAGAAGTCATTGTCACCACATAAGTAAGGAAATAAAAACATTCCCTTTTTGTCGTTTAGTAAAATGCTTCGTATAAAAAAGATTCCTTTTGAATAAACGTAAAAGTTGAAGGGGTTTATACAATGTATAAAAGAAATTTGTGTATAAAACAAAATATGCCTCAATGAATGGGGATTGAGATGAAGTCCCTTAAAAAGATAAATTTTAAATAAAATATATCTATTATGTTTATTCACTATATGTACACATAAAGAAAGTATAAATACAATATACAACAAAATAATATCATGACATAATTTGAAAGTAGGAGATTAACCCAAAGAATGGAAGTTGGGTTATGAAATTCCCTTACCTTGCGTCCTATCCCGACTCGACCATTCTTTAACCTCTTGAATAATAAAATAGAGTTAATTCCTATTTACTTAAGAACCTTTTTCATGTTCATTATTCCTTTTATATCCCTTATTACCATGTTATGAACATTATGTAATTATTTAAGTTAATAACGGTCGTTTTGTCGATCTTTGGTACTTGAGTCAAAAATAAACTTCCTATAATTTCAAGTTGTTCATGTGGTAAAATATCCATTATATCCAGAATTATATTCATGATGTAGATATCATATATATGATATATATCCAGCATATACATTCATTCATAATGTCACGTAACATTTATAGGTAAGAAATGAAATGCACCGTTCATGGAGACGGTAAGCCGTATGTACGCATGAACGCTACTTTCATTTCTATTTCGTATTTAATGGAACAGAATCATAATGATATAAATTTATAATATAATTAAATTATAATATATTGTATAATACCATTTAATCCATCCTTTATACATCCCACATATGGCATTAACGATTCAAATCACTTTGTGGGGGCGGTAGTCCGCACTTCCTAAAATGAAATTATAGCGTTTTACCCATAATGGAAATTATAAATTATTCCATAAATGAGAAATAAAGAAGCATAAGTAAAACATAAACAAATTATATATCATATATAAATATATTTACATATTAATGGTCATCTTTGAAGGTGTTATATGAGTGTTGAACAATCATCGTTTCGTGAGGCAGAAATTTGTCATCCACAGAAACCGTATGTTCTTTAACCATTAGATGTAGGTGTGTGTAAGTGTAGCTCTAATCCTTCTTATAACAACATCCTATTATATTTAGGATACAGTTGTTGTTACAAAAGAAATGAATAAAAAGATTTTAGTGGGTTGGAGAAGAAAAATAAAACAAAACAACATTAGAGAAGACATTACCTCAAAATCGGGTAACTCTTTTTGATTTGAGCCAAAGGCTTCCTTGAGAAGAGTTATGCCCAAAGTGAGGCTTCTAGGAGTAATAGGGGGCAGTTGGGAGAGTATATGGGCAAAGTTTGGCCGAGCCAAATGGCTTGAAGGTGTGAATAAGGTGGGAGAGTTGGGGGCCTTTTATAAGTGGAGAGGAGGGGCTCTTTTGGAAAGATTGAAATGTAAAATTATTACACAATGCTTTTCGGATTCTAAAGATCCCACACTTATATAATTCGTGGATAAGGTGATAAGGGTTCGAAATATACCCATCCAATAGTCTTTGGACAAGTGTAAGCCTTGGAATTTACATTATATTTTCATTTTATGAAAATCGTTAAATAATGAGGTCATCGCTGCATCATAATTATGTCATAAATAATTTAATTTATTTAATGTCTAAAAATTATAAAAAAACTACTATGATGTAGGAAATCTTTTTTTCTTTCTAATTAATATTTATAGTCAAAATTTGGACTTGTGTAACCCCACTTAAAAACTGGTTTAGTAAAATAACTCATGTTTGTGTCAATTTAATTTTAACATTAAATAAATATATATTAATGTCATTTTCCCACTAAAGTGGATCCATGGGGTCCCCAAGTTGACCCATGGGTTGTCTTGGTCGGCCATGTCTCATCCAATAGGAGTAGGACAAGTGTCATTCTCATCTCATATTATTAAAACATTATTTGTACCTTAAACTACAATAATTACCCCGAATCGCGATTAAGAACTTAAAAGTTGCTATTCACCAAAAATTATTTTAATCTCATTGAACCAAATTTTACTACTTAATGACAACCATGTATGTTGTATTTTTTAAAATCAAATCACAGAAGTGGTAATATTTCATTTAAACGAAAAATCAGTTATTTAACTACCACTTAGTGGTTTCACTATTCATCAAAAATTGAAGTTTTTCAGAACAAAGCCAAAATTTCACCCTAAGCTATAATTGATATTCCGAATTCAAAAATGATGTATATTTTACAAAATTCCAAAAATATAAGTTGCATTAATTAATTTTATAATTAATTCCCGCCGTTACGACAAATAGCGTGTTTTTAAGAAACAATTTATATAAAAAAATTGGCAATTGTTTATATCCAATTTCAATGTTAAATTAATTCTAATGACCACCATTGGATAAAATGGTAAAAATATTTTCTAATTATACCTTAAAACCACTAAATATTATAATTTATCACAATAAATTATTTTGATTAAAAAGTTGTTTTAAGTATTTTTCACTATTCATAAAAAATTAGAAGTTCTCAGAAAAATACCAAAAATTCAACATAGGCTAATTTTGATATTCCGAATCCAAAAATGAAGTCCATTTTGAAATACAATATTTCTATAATTTTAAAAAGTGGTTATTAGTATTCATAACGGCTACTTTAATTGGTTGTGGTGTGTGTTAGAGCTCGAGGTTGCGTACAACACACGCTATTGCATTATTCGAAGGGAAACGTACCGTGGAAGCTTGGGGTGTTACATTCTACCCTCCTTTAATAAATTGCGTCCTCGCAATTTGAAATTTTTCTTTGAAAATAAAAGGTTGAAAAGAGAAAATACCTTTGAGGAAAACCCACATTGGAAATAAGGTTAATAAATATATAACATTAAAATAAAGCAGGATAAGTACAAAGGTCACCCGATATAGCCCATTCTAGGATTCTATGAAAATATGGATATGGAGGAGAAACAAACCATCAAGGTCTGATGGAGAGTTATAGAAAACAGGATTAGGAGAAAGTTTATCCACAAGAAAATCACAAACATGTGATTGGTTAAACGGTCATTGAATCCCCAGTTGGAAAAGATAACCGAAAACATTTTTGTTTTATGTTACCTTTTATAATGTTGAGGAATTTATTTAGGAGATTTACTAAGAACGTAAGGGAATATAAATACTTGTTATGTATACTTTCATTCGTTAATAAATTTTTACCACAAAACCAACTTTTACTCCCAATGGTAACAGAACTCAGAAATATTCTATTTATCCTAATTGTATAAGGTTCCAAATGTTGACACATACCATTTAGATTAGTAAAACTATTTTGTAATAACCAGGGACTTCCTGTAGGCTAGTGGTAGGAAATAAAGGTTTGTCGCACTATGGTTGTGGGTTCGATTCCTGTAGCTTTGTCCGACGCGACGGGTTATGCCCCACCCTGCAGGTTGTCCTTTTCCTAAAACTATAGTATCATAATATTCCAAAAATAATCTTCATAAATTTTTTAACCTTAAACAATACTATCCAAAGATCAACATAATCCACTCCAACCATTGTAGTTATCCAAAATACCTCTATCCAGACTTTCTCTAAAAGGTCTCTTAATTCCAAAATAAATTTATCAGATTCCCCAAATAAAGTAAAGTTTCTCTTATTGTCACATACTAAAAATATAATTACGTTCATCATATTAAAACCTTACTGAAATCAACAAGTACTTCAGTACAATCCTTATATATATATATCACATTATTCTAATAACCAAAATATAATCCATGAGTCCAAAAGCACCAATACATTAGTTATTCTGCTTCAACCGTAGTAACAGCATAAGATTGTCCTTTATCCCTTGGCCTTTTCTGAGGTAAGTTTCCCTGACGCATAGGACATTCATTTGCATAATGACCCATTTCTCTACAATTATAGCATTCAAATTTGTTAGCCTCTTTCTTTCCCTTGCAATCACGAGCCTGGTGACCCTTTTCTCCACATTTATAACAAACTCCCATTCCTTTTAGACAAGTACCAGAGTGATTCTTCCCACAATTATCACATAATGGAAAATACTTCTTTCCATTTTTCCCTTTATTTGTCTCTTGTTCCACCGTTCTCTTCTTCTCTTTCTTTACTTTGTTGTCATAAGACTTAGAGAATTCCTTTTCTATCTTGATAGCACACGAGACAATAACTTCGTATGATGAGAAGGATTGTGATACTAAAGATCGACAGAGAAATGGTTTTAACCCATCAAAGAAATGATCAATATTACTACTTGGGTTACGTATATAATCGGCAGCATACCTCGCTAACCTTGTAAAGTTAGCCTCATACTTTGTGACATTATCATCCTCTTTCTGCCTCAGACTCAGAAATTGCCTTTCCATATATGATCGATGGTCACGAGGAATGTATTTTTCTAAGAAAATCTCTTTGAACTCCCTCCATTCCATATTCGATACGTCATCATCTTCCTTTGTGTTTTGAATCAGCGACCACCACTGATCGGCATCTCCGGTGAGGCGGTAAACTGCCATGACAACCTTCTCCCTTTCACTACTCCCCAAGGCATGGAATATTTTCCCTAAGGAATTTATCCATTGCTCAGCTACTATAGGATTTGTACTCCCATTTAAGGTTGGTGGTTGTTGCCTCATGAAGCGGTCTAACATTGATCCTCCAAGTTGCGGATCAGGGTGCTCCATACGAGTAAGGTTATTATTCATAACCTGAGTAAGTTGTCCTAGTATGGTGATTAGCTGATCGACACCAGTTGCATCACCAGCCCCACTATAATTATCTTTAGCAGGAGGGCAATACCTACATGGAGTGCGTGCATTGATACAGTTTCCATTTCTTCCACTATGCGCCATTTCTAAACAATGGCATAAACTAGATCAGTTTATGAATAAAAATACATAATACCATACTTATAAAATACTTAACATAAATTGAACTCTTTATGGATATAATCCATAATCATAAAAATGTTTTCTTTGAGGAAGTATATACTCATAAACCCTTCATAATTATTTGAAAAGAAAATGAGAGTTATCCTAAGCATATCCCCCGGGAGTGTCGTAACCAAGAGTGCAGCAAGGCCCATTGACGTGCACCAGTTCCCGTTTGAGTCTAGCTCAAAGCAGTGTTTTCAGGTTTTACCCATATGAACATCTGTGCCAGAGCCGCCTCTACCTGCTCGTATCCAGACAGGGATGTATTGCTCAGAAAACTCAAAAAATCTCTACAATACCAAAATTCTAGGAAGTTCTTCTATACTAATCCTTAAATTTCATCTTAGGTCTACGTGCTCTAATTAGAGTTTATCTAAATCTAGCTTCCATGGTTTGTACTAAACTTCCTCTGATACCAACTGTAACGCCCCGACCCCAGCTACCCAGAGTCGGTGCATTACTTCGTAACATTGGCATGATCACAAAAGACCAAGTCTCGAAAGACTGATTAGTTTAGTAGCCTTGGAAACACTAGATACATTCATAAATGTTACATTACATCACAAAGTGAAAAACTATAATAACATAGTCTCCATAGTCCACACTTCTATCCTCTTCGGACTATCCCTGCAGGTCATTCATAAAATACTTCTTCACATGCTGGAAAATATTAAAACATTGAAAGGGGTGAGCTCGGATGCTTAGTAAGGTTAACAATATAGAGGAAGCTTTCATAAATAAACATTAACATTTAAGGCAATGTATAACTAAAACAAAAGCCTTTTAAACTTGAACTTCAACTTAATATGGCAAAAGTAAAATGAGAAAATGCCATTCACTTCTTCACATGGATATTCTACTGGTCGAATAATCACATGCAATAACAATAACCACTTTCATAATGATGGAATGCATAATGCCAGACTATCATAACCACGTAGCCAAGGCCTCGTGCCAAGACCACAAATAAGATTTTGTCAAGGCCTCGTGCCAAGACACTAGTTTGTCTAATGAGACCTGCCGATGCATCGAGGAGCTATAGCGGGCTCCACCCGTCACTTATTATGTCCAATGCATTCCTCATATGAATAGGTTTAAACATATCATAAACCATAACATAATCGTATCACATAAAACATGCATAAAGGAAACATTACATTTCCACATTTCAATCACAAGATATCAATACAACACATTGATATAATAAAAAAGCTTTCAAAACCATTTTGAAAACCAAAATAAAAGAAAGTTAAAACTTTGTATTTATTTTTCATTAAAAAAAGTGATGGCTTGTAGAGGAAGTCGAAACTCAAATAATGGTCACGGCGGCGGAGAAGTCATTGTCGCCGCATAAGTACGGAAATAAAAACATTCCCTTTTTGTCGTTAAGTAAAACACTTCATATAAAAAAGATTCCTTTTGAATAAACGTAAAAGTCAATGGGGTTTATACACTGTATAAAAGAAATTTGTGTATAAAACAAAATATGCCTCAATGAATGGAGATTGAGACGAAGTCCCTTAAAAAGATCATTTTTAAATAAAATATATCTATTATGTGTATTCACTATATGTACACATAAAGAAAGTATAAATACAATATACAAAATATTAATACCATGACATAATTTGAAAGTAGGAGATTAACCCAAAGAATGGAAGTTGGGTTATGAAATTCCCTTACCTTGCGTCATGTCCTGACTTGACCGTTCTATAACCTCCTGAATAATAAAATAGAGTTAATTCCTATTTACTTAAGAACCTTTTCATGTGCATTATTCCTTTTATATCCCTTATTACCATGTTATGAACATTATGTAATTATTTAAGTTAATAACGGTCGTTTTGTCGATCTTTGGTACTTGAGTCAAAAATAAACATCCTATAATTTCAAGTTGGTCATGTGGTAAAATATTCATTATATCCAGAATTATATTCATGATGTAGATATCATATATATGATATATATCCAGTATATACATTCATTCATAATGTCACGTAACATTTAGAGGTAAGAAATGAAATGCACCGTTCATGGAGACGGTAAGCCGTACGCATGCATGAACGCTACTTTCATTTCAATTTCGTATTTAATGGAACGGAATCATAATGATATAAATTTATAATATAATTACAGTATAATATATTGTATAATACCATTTAATCCTTCTTTTATACATCCCACATATGGCATTAACGATTCAAGTCACTTTGAGGGGGCGGTAGTCCGCACTTCCTAAAATGAAATTATCGCGTTTTACCCATAATGGAAATCATAAAGTATGCCATAACTGAGAAATACAGAAGCATAAGTAAAACATAAACACATTATATATCATATATAAATATAGTTAAATCTTAATGGCCACCTTTGAAGGTGTTATATGAGTGTTGAACAATCATCATTTCGTGAGGCAGAAATTCGTCATCCACAGAAACCATATGTTCTTTAACCATTAAATGTAGGTGTGTGTAAGTGTAGCTCTAATAATTCTTATAAAAAACATCCTAGTATATTGAGGATACTGGTGTTTTTACAAAAGAAATGAATAAAAAGATTTTATGTGGTTGGAGAAGAAAAATAAAACAAAACAACATTAGAGAAGACATTACCTCAAAATCGGGTAACTCTTTTTGATTTGAGCCAAAGGCTTCCTTGAGAAGAGTTCTGCCCAAAGTGAGGCTTCTAGGAGTAATAGGGGGAAGTTGGGAGAGTATTTGGGCAGAGGTTGGCCGATCCAAATGGCTTGAAGGTGTGAATAAGGTGGGAGAGGTGGGGGCCTTTTATAAGTGGAGAGGAGGGGATCTTTTGGAAAGATTGAAATGTTACATTATTACACAATGATTTTCGGATTCTAAAGGTCCCACACTTATATAATTCGTGGATAATGTGATAAAGGTTTGAAATCTACCCATCCAATAGTCTTTGGACAAGTTTAAGCCTTGTATTTTACATTATCTTTTCATTTTATTAAAATCGTTAGATAATGAGGTCATCGCTGCATCATAATTATGTCATAAATAATTTAATTTATATAATGTCTAAAAATTATAAAAAACTACTATGATGTAGGAAATAATTTTATATTTCTAATGAATATTTATAGTCAAAATATGGACTTGTGTATCCCCACTTAAAAACTGGTTTAGTAAAATAACTCATGTTTGTGTCAATTTAATTTTAACATTAAATAAATATATATTAATGACATTTTCCAACTAAAGTGGCTCCATGGGGTCCCCAAGATGACCCATGGGTTGTCTTTGTCGGCCAAGACTCATCCAATAGGAGTAGTACAAGTTTCATGCTCATCTCATATTATTATAACATTATTTGTACCTTAAACTACACTAATTACCTCTAATCGCGATTAAGAACTTAAAAGTTACTATTCACCAAAAAATTATTTTAATATCATTGAACCACATTTTACTTCTTAATGACAAACATGTATGTTGTATTTTTGAAAATCAAATCACAGAAGTGGTAATATTTCATTAAAACGAAAAATCAGTTATTTAACTACCACTTAGTGGTTTCACTATTCATCAAAAATTGAAGTTTTTCAGAACAAAGCCAAAATTTCACCCTAAGCTATAATTGATATTCCGAATTCAAAAATGATGACTATTTTACAAAATTCCAAACATATAATTTGAATTAATTAATTTTATAATTAATTCCCGCTGTTACGACAAATAGCGTGTTTTTAAGAAACAATTTATATAAAAAGATTGGCAATTGTTTATGTCCAATTTCAATGATAAATTAATTCTAATGACCACCATTGGATAAAATGGTAAAAATATATTCTAATTATACCTTAAAACCACTAAATAGTATAATTTATCACAATAAATTATTTTGATTAAAAAGTTGTTTTAAGTATTTTTCACTATTCATAAAAAATTAGAAGTTCTCAGAAAAATACCAAAAATTCAACATAGGCTAATTTCGATATTCCGAATCCAAAAATGAAGTCCATTTTGAAATATAAAATTTCTATAATTTTAAAAAGTGGTTATTACTATTCATAACGGCTACTTTAATTGGTTGTGGTGTGTGTTAGAGCTCGAGGTTGCGTACAACACACCCTATAGCATTATTCGAAGGGAAACGTACCGTGGAAGCTTGGGGTGTTACAAAATATACCCAATGGTGTATGTAGGGTGTGAAACAAATCCTAGTAAGAAGCCACCCAAAATAAAATATTACAAGATATATAATTAGAAGAAAACATACCATTCATGTTTCCATAAGAACATTTTAAACATTTCTAGGAATTGTTTTTAAGGAAGACTACTTAAGAAACACTTTTTAAAGGAAATCCTTTTTAAAAAATATTTTTTCTTTAAATAAAAATGTACACAACATCTACCATTTTTTGATGAATTGAACCACATCACATTAGCATTATGTAACCAGAGAAAATCATGGGTAAATACCGATAGGTAACTTGCACAAGTGGGACCATATGAACCTCATACCTCGATGATCAAAATCCACCAACTCATCTACCGACAACGTTCCTATGCACAAAACACTAGAGGGGACCTCATCCCAAAATTCCAATGGTATCCAAATCAGAAGACAATACCAACAATGTTCCTATGCATGGTCCACTCGAGGGGATCCCATCCCATGATTATAGTCATCTCATATCATATCACATGTTTTGTTATTGTTGTGATGTCAATTACTCTAGATGAATCTAGGCCACATACTCCTCTAAATAAGATAGTGTACTAGTTCTAGTTTACCCACCTAGATACCCATGATTCCCTTTTTTTTTATCAAATTACATTTCACATATCAAATAAAACATAACATTCACATAAACATACCATAAGTTGCAAGAACACAGTAAAATCTTGACTTTCACATTTTCAAATTATTCAAATGATCAAAAAACACATGTAAACCACCTTTTTTCATAAAAAAACCACATTCCATTTCAAAAGAACACCAAAACCCTTTGGAAATACATTTTTCACCACTTTTATAATTATTGACACAAATTTAAAAACATAAAAAGAAGTAAAAATTTATTGGATGGATTAAGTAAGTAGATCAAAGTGGATTTACCTAATGAAACAATGATAAAAGTGTTTTTAGGTTTTTAAGTTTTTATTAGTGATTTTCACATATGAAATCCAACAATTTCCATGGGAATGTCCTATTTAAAATTCCTTCTCACATCCAAACGATTTTATAACATGCATGATATCACTTTCTCAATTTAAATACGACTTTAAGCTTCACAAAAAAGATCCCAACAAGAAAAAGACGAATTTATCATGGAAAAGACACTTTAGACATAATCAAATATTTAAATAAAATTGAATGAATATTTCACACATTTCACACAAGACATAAAACATATTCAATAAATTTCACAATGAATCACCAAAAAAATATAACCAATTTCTTTTCAAAAACCAAATTTATTCACTTATATATCTCATAACCTTTCCAAAACATATTTCTCACCACATAAATAAAACAAATAACACATTTAAGAAACTAAACTAGAATAAAAAAATAATTTAATAATTTAAAAGCATGGAACTACCAACATCACACATGAAAACCTTCAGAAATCAGTTTGAAACCAAAAACACATCTAAAAAATACCTTATAAAGTTAAGATACAATAATAAAAATCATGATTTCACCCAAAAGAGTAAGATCAACCCCTCTTTACATCAAACAACCTGCTAGAAAACACGAAATCAAAAAATATGGAAGAGGAACCTGAGAAAGAGGGATAAATCAAGAGAAAAAATAATTACTTGATGATTCTTAAAAGATTACACTCCAAAAAAACACAAATATTGGATTTAAAGAGGTCCAATAAGGCTTGGAGGGAGCTCCCATGATGGAAAATATTGAATGGGATGTATGGGGGTGATTTATAGTTAAAATCAAAGATGAAAAAGGGTAAATTTCAAATTTTTAATAAATTGAACAAGTATCATTATTTGAACGCACGATTTTCCAAACTATGTGGAAACCATGAGACCCCACTGTCCAATAAGGAAAAGATTCCCAGTTATCCAATACAATTTGACAAATCATGCACCAACCGTACACTTTCCACTTTCCAAAAATTAAATTGGGCACACAACTTTTGGGGAAATGTTGTACAGTTTCCCATAACAATGCACCAAACGTGTGCCTCATACTACCAAGCCCAAAATATCCATTTTCATAAAAAAAATTAATTATAATATGAAGATAAATATAATACTAAAAAAATTAATAGAATAACTCAAAACAAAATCATGTATGTGACAATTCTCCCAACTGGAAAATCTTTCTGCCTCCAAAAGTCATCCCAATGTTTGATCAAAAATAAATAAGATGTGCTCCACCTCAACCAAAGACATCCACTCCCATGTATCATTGTCATCACTGCCATGCTTCTAAATAACGCAACCTGTAACGCCCCGACCCCAGCTACCCAGAGTCGGTGCATTACTTCGTAAAATTGGCATGATCACAAAAGACCAAGTCTCGAAAGACCGATTAGTTTAGTAGCCTTGGAAACACTAGATACATTCATAAATGTTACATTACATCACAAAGTGATAAACTATAATAACATAGTCTCCATAGTCCACACTTCTATCCTCTTCGGACTATCCCTACAGGTCATTCATAAAATACTTCTTCACGTCCTGGAAAATATTAAAACATTGAAAGGGGTGAGCTCGGATGCTCAGTAAGGTTAACAATATAGCAGAAGCTTTAATAAATAAACATTAACATTTAAGGCAATGTATAACTAAAACAAAAGCCTTTTAAACTTGAACTTCAACATAATATGGAAAAAGTAAAATGAGATAATGCCATTCACTTCTTCACATGGATATTCTACTGGTCGAATAATCACATGCAATAACAATAACCACTTTCATAATGATGGAATGCATAATGCCAGACTATCATAACCACGTAGCCAAGGCCTCGTGCCAAGACCACAAATAAGATTTTTTCAAGGCCTCGTTCCAAGACACTAGTTTGTCTCATGGGACCTGCCGATGGATCGAGGAGCTATAGCGGGCTCCACCCGTCACTTATTAAGTCCAATGCATTCCTCATATGAATAGGTTTAAACATATCATAAACCATAACATAATCGTATCACATAAAACATGCATAATGGAAACATAAAATTTCCCCATTTCAATCATAAGATATCAATACAACACATTGATATAATAAAAACTCTTTCAAAACCATTTTCAAAACCAAAATAATAGAAAGTTATAACTTTGTATTTATTTTTCATTAAAAAAAGTGATGGCTTGTAGAGGAAGTCGAAACTCAAATAATGGTCACGGCGGCAGAGAAGTCGTTGTCACCTCATAAGTAAGGAAATAAAAACATTCCCTTTTTGTCGTTTAGTAAAACGCTTCATATAAAAAAGATTCCTTTTGAATAAACGTAAAAGTCAAAGGGGTTTATACACTGTATAAAAAAAAATTTGTGTATAAAACAAAATATGCCTCAATGAATGGAGATTGAGACGAAGTCCCTTAAAAAGATCATTTTTAAATAAAATATATCTATTATGTGTATTCACTATATGTACACATAAAGAAAGTATAAATACAATATACAACATAATAATATCATGACATAATTTGAAAGTAGGAGATTAACCCAAAGAATGGAAGTTGGGTTATGAAATTCCCTTACCTTGCGTCCTGTCCTGACTCGACCATTCTTTAACCTCCTGAATAATTTAATAGACTTAATTACTATTTACTTAAGAATCTTTTTCATGTTCATTATTCCTTTTATATCCATTATTACCATGTTATGAACATTATGTAATTATTTAATTTAATAACGGTCGTTTTGTCGATCATTGGTACTTGAGTCAAAAATAAACTTCCTATAATTTCAAGTTGTTCATGTGGTAAAATATCCATTATATCCAGAATTATATTCATGATATAGATATAATATATATGATATATATCCTGTATATACATTCATTCATAATGTCACGTAACATTTAGAGGTAAGAAATGAAATGCACCGTTCATGGAGACGGTAAGCCGTACGTACGCATGAACGCTACTTTCATTTCTATTTCATATTTAATGGAATGGAATCATAATGACATAAATTTATAATATAATTACAGTATAATATATTATATAATACCATTTAATCCATCCTTTATACATCCCACATATGGCATTAACAATTCAAATCACTTTGAGGGGGCGGTAGTCCGCACTTCCTAAAATGAAATTATCGCGTTTTACCCATAATGGAAATCATAAAGTATGCCATAAATGAGAAATACAGAAGCATAAGTAAAACATAAACACATTATATATCATATATAAATATAGTGACATCTTAATGGCCACCTTTGAAGGTGTTATATGAGTGTTGAACAATCATCGTTTCGTGAGGCATAAATTCGTCATCCACAGAAACCGTATGTTCATTAACCATTAGATGTAGGTGTGTGTAAGTGTAGCTCGAATCCTTCTTATAAAAACATCCTAGTATATTGAGGATACTGGTTTTGTTACAAAAGAAATGAATAAATAGATTTTTGGGGGTTGGAGAAGAAAAATAAAACAAAACAACATTAGAGAAGACATTACCTCAAAATCGGGTAACTCTTTTTGATTTGAGCCAAAGGCTTCCTTGAGAAGAGTTCTGCCCAAAGTGAGGCTTCTAGGAGTAATAGGGGGATGTTGGGAGAATATTTGGGCAGAGGTTGGCCGAGCCAAATGGATTGAAGGTGTGAATAAGGTGGGAGAGGTGGGGGCCTTTTATAAGTGGAGAGGAGGGGCTCTTTTGGAAAGATTGAAATGTTACATTATTACACAATGCTTTTCGGATTATAAAGGTCCCACACTTATATAATTCGTGGATAAGGTGATAAGGGTTCGAAATATACACATCCAATAGTCTTTGGACAAGTGTAAGCCTTGGATTTTACATTATCTTTTCATTTTATTAAAATCGTTAAATAATGAGGTCATCGCTGCATCATAATTATGTCATAAATAATTTAATTTATTTAAGGTATAAAAATTATAAAAAAATACTATGATGTAGGAAATCTTTTTAGATTTCTAATGAATATTTATAGTCAAAATTTGGACTTGTGTAACCCCACATAAAAACTGGTTTAGTAAAATATCTCATGTTTGTGTCAATTTAATTTTAACATTAAATAAATATATATTAATGTCATTTTCCAACTAAAGTGGCTTCATGGGGTCCCCAAGTTGACCCATGGGTTGTCTTGTTCGGCCATGAATCATCCAATAGGAGTAGGACAAGTGTTATGCTCATCTCATATTATTAAAACATTATTTGTACCTTAAACTACACTAATTACCTCTAATCGCGATTAAGAACTTAAAAGTTACTATTCACCAAAAAATTATTTTAATCTCATTGAACCACATTTTACTTCTTAATGACAACTATGTATGTCGGATTTTTGAAAATCAAATCACAGAAGTGGTAATATTTCATTTAAACAAAAAATCAGTTATTTAACTACCACTTAGTGGTTTCACTTTTCATCAAAAATTGAAGTTTTTCAGAACAAAGCCAAAATTTCACCCTAAGCTATAATTGATATTCCGAATTCAAAAATGATGTCTATTTTACAAAATTCCAAACATATAAGTTGCATTAATTAATTTTATAATTAATTCCCGCTGTTACGACAAATAGCGTGTTTTTAAGAAACAATTTATATAAAAAGATTGGCAATTGTTTATGACCAATATCAATGTTAAATTAATTCTAATGACCGCCATTGGATAAAATGGTAAAAATATATTCTAATTATACCTTAAAACCACTAAATAGTATAATTTATCACAATAAATTATTTTCATTAAAAAGTTGTTTTAAGTATTTTTCACTATTCATAAAAAATTATAAGTTCTCAGAAAAATACCAAAAATTCAACATAAGCTAATTTCGATATTCCGAATCAAAAAATGAAGTCCATTTTGAAATATAAAATTTCTATAATTTTAAAAAGTGGTTATTACTATTCATAACGGCTACATTAATTGGTTTTGGTGTGTGTTAGAGCTCGAGGTTGCGTACAACACACTCTATTGCATTATTCGAAGGGAAACGTACCGTGGAAGCTTGGGGTGTTACATTCTCCCCTCCTTCAATAAATTGCATCCTCATAATTTGAAATTTTTCTTTGAAAATAAAAGGTTGAAAATAGAAAAAACCTTTGAGGAAAACCCACATCAAAAATAAGGTTAATAAATATATAACGTTAAAAGAAAGAAGGATAAGTACAAAGGTCACCCGATATAGCCCATTCTAGGATTCTAGGAAAATATGGATATGGAGGAGAAACAAACCATCAAGGTCTGATGGAGAGTTATAGAAAACAGGATTAGGTGAAAGTTTAACCACAAGAAAATCACAAACTTGTGATTGGTTAAACGGTCATTGAATCCCCAGTTGGAAAAGTTAACCGACAACATTTTTGTTTTAAGTTACCTTTTATAATGTTGAGGAATTTATTTAGGAGATTTAATAAGAACGTAAGGGAATATACATACTTGTTATGTATACTTTCTTTCGTTAATAAATTTTTACCAAAAACCCAACTTTTACTCCAAATTGGAACAAAACTCAAAAATATTCTATTTATCCTAATTGTATAAGGTTCCAAATGTTAACACATACCATTTAGATTAGTAAAACTATTTTGTAATAACCAGGGAATTCCTGTAGGCTAGTTGTAGGAAATAAAGGCTTGTCGCACTATGGTTGTGGGTTCGATTCCTGCAGCTTTGTCCGACGCGACGGGTTATGCCCCACCCTGCAGGTTGTCCTTTTCCTAAAACTATAGTATCATAATATTCCAAAAATAATCTTCATAAATTTTTTAACCATAAACAATACTATCCAAAGATCAACTTAATCCACTCCAACCATTGTAGTTATCCAAAATACCTCTGTACAGACTTTCTCTAAAAGGTCTCTTAATTCCAAAATAAATTTATCAGATTCCCCAAACAAAGTAAAGTTTCTCTTATTGTCACATACTAAAAATATAATTACGTTCATCATATTAAAACCTTACTGAAATCAACAAGTACTGCAGTACAATCCTTATATATATATATATCACATTATTCTAATAACCAAAATATAATCCATGAGTCCAAAAGCACCAATACATTAGTTATTCTGCTTCAACTGTAGTAACAGCATAAGATTGTCCTTGATCCCTTGGCCTTTTCTGAGGTATGTTTCCCTGACGCTTAGGACATTCATTTTCATAATGACCCATTTCTCTACAATTATAGCATTCAAATTTGATAGCCTCTTTCTTTCCCTTGCAATCACGAGCCTGGTGACCCTTTTCTCCACATTTATAACAAACTCCCATTCCTTTTAGACAAGTACCAGGGTGATTCTTCCCACAATTATCACATAATGGAAAATCCTTCTTTCTCTATTTCCCTTTATCTGTCTGTTGTTCCACCGTTCTCTTCTTCTCTTGCTTTACTTTGTTGTCATAAGACTTAGAGAATTCCTTTTCTGTCTTGATAGCACACGAGACAATATCTTCGTATGACGAGAAGGATTGTGATACTAAAGATCGACGGAGAAATGGTTTTAACCCATCAAAGAAACGATCAATATTACTCCTTGGGTTACGTATATAATCGGCAACATGCCTCGCTAACCTTGTAAAGTTAGCCTCATACTTTGCGATATTCTCATCCTCCTTCTGCCTCAGACTCAGAAATTGCCTTTCCATATCTACTCGATGGTCACGAGGAAAGTATTTCTCTAAGAAAAGCTCTTTGAACTCCCTCCATTCAGTATTCGATACTTCATCATCTTCCTTTGTGTTTTGAATCAGCGACCACCACTGATCGGCATCTCCAGTGAGGCAGTAAACTGCCATGACAACCTTCTCCCTTTCACTACTCCCCAAGGCATGGAATATTTTCTCTAAGTAATTTATCCATTGCTCAGCTACTATAGGATTTTTACTCCCATTGAAGGTTTGTGGTTGTTGCCTCATGAAGCGGTCTAACATTGATCCTCCACATTGCGGATCAGGGTGCTTAATATGAGTAAGGTTATTATTCATAACCTGAGTAAGTTGTCCCAGTATGGTGATTAGCTGATCGGCACCAGTTGCATCACCAGCCCCACTATAATTATCTTGAGTAGGAGGGAAATCCCTACATGGAGTGCGTGCATTGATACGGTTTCCATTTCTTCCACTAGGTTCCATTTCTAAACAATGTCATAAACTAGATCAGTTTATGAATCAAAATACATAATACCATACTTATAAAACACTTAACATAAATTGAACTATTTATGGATATAATCCATAATCATAAAAATGTTTTCTTTGAGGAAGTATATACTCATAAACCCTTCATAATGATTTGTAAAGAAAATGAGAGTTATCCTAAGCATATCCCCCGGGAGTGTCGTAACCAAGAGTGCAGCAATGCCCGTTGACGTGCACCAGTTCCCGTTCGAGTCTAGCTCAAAGCAGTGTTTTCGGGTTTTACCCCTAGGAACATCTGTGCCAGAGCCACCTCTACCTACTCATATCCAGACAGGGATGTATTGCTCAGAAAACTCGCAAAATTTCTACAATACCAAAATTTTAGGAAGTTCTTCTATACTAATCCTCATAGTTCATATTTGGTCTACGTGCTCTAATCAGAGTTTATCTAATTCTAGCTACCAAGGTTTGTACTAAACTTCCTCTGATACCAACTGTAATGCCCCGACCCCAGCTACCCAGAGTCGGTGCATTACTTCGTAACATTGGCATGATCACAAAAGACCAAGTCTCGAAAAACCGATTAGTTTAGTAGCCTTGGAAACACTAGATACATTCATAAATGTTACATTACATCACAAAGTGAAAAACTATAATAATACAGTCTCTATAGTCCACACTTCTATCCTCTTCGGACTATCCCTGCAGGTCATTCATAAAATACTTCTTCACATCCTGAAAAATATTAAAACATTGAAAGGGGTGAGCTCGGATGCTCAGTAAGGTTAACAATATAGCGGAAGCTTTCATAAATAAACATTAACATTTAAGGAAATGTATAACTAAAACAAAATCCTTTTAATCTTGAACTTCAACATAATATGGCAAAAGTAAAATGAGATAATGCCATTCACTTCTTCACATGGATATTCTACTGGTCGAATAATCACATGCATTAACAATAACCACTTTCATAATGATGGAATGCATAATGCCAGACTATAATAACCACGTAGCCAAGGCCTCGTGCCAAGACCACAAATAAGATTTTGTCAAGGCCTCGTGCCAAGACACTAGTTTGTCTCATGAGACCTGCCGATGCATCGAGGAGCTATAGAGGGCTCCACCCGTCACTTATTAAGTCCAATGCATTCCTCATATGAATAGGTTTAAACATATCATAAACCATAACATAATCATATGACATAAAACATGCATAAAGGAAACATAACATTTCCACATTTCAATCGCAAGATATCAATACAACACATTGATATAATAAAAACGCTTTCAAAACCATTTTTAAAACCAAAATAAAAGAAAGTTAAAACTTTGTATTTATTTTTCATTAAAAAAAGTGATGGCTTGTAGAAGAAGTCGAAACTCAAATAATGGTCACGACGGCGGAGAAGTCGTTGTCGCCGCATAAGTACGGAAATAAAAACATTCCCTTTTTTTCGTTTAGTAAAACGCTTCGTATAAAAAAGATTCCTTTTGAATAAACGTAAAAGTCAAAGGGGTTTATACACTGTATAAAAGAAATTTGTGTATAAAACAAAATATGCCTCAATGAATGGAGATTGAGACGAAGTCCCTTAAAAAGATCATTTTTAAATAAAATATATCTATTATGTGTATTCACTATATGTACACATAAAGAAAGTATAAATACAATATACAACATAATAATATCATGACATAATTTGAAAGTAGGAGATTAAATCAAAGAATAGAAGTTGGGTTATGAAATTCCCTTACCTTGCGTCATGTCCTGACTCGACCGTTCTTTATCCTCCTGAATAATAAAATAGAGTTAATTCCTATTTACTTAAGAACATTTTTCATGTTCATTATTCCTCTTATATCCCTTATTACCATGTTATGAACATTATGTAATTATTTATGTTAATAACGGTCGTTTTGTCGATCTTTGGTACTTGAGTAAAAAATAAACTTCCTATAATTTCAAGTTGTTCATGTGGTAAAATATCCATTATATCCAGAATTATATTCATGATGTAGATATCATATATATGATATATATCCAGTATATACATTCATTCATAATGTCACGTAACATTTAGAGGTAAGAAATGAAATGCACAGTTCATGGAGACGGTAAGCCGTACGTACGCATGAACGCTACTTTCATTTCTATTTCGTATTTAATGGAACGGAATCATAATGATATAAATTTATATTATAATTAAAGTATAATATATTGTATAATACCATTTAATCCATCCTTTATACATCCCACATATGGCATTAACGATTCAAATCACTTTGAGGGGCCACTAGTCCGCACTTCCTAAAATGAAATTATCGCGTTTTACCCATAATGGATATCATAAAGTATGACATAAATGAGAAATACAGAAGCATAAGTAAAACATAAACACATTATATATCATATATAAATATAGTGATATCCTAATGGCCACCTTTGAAGGTGTTATATGAGTGTTGAACAATCATCGTTTCGTGAGGCAGAAATTCGTCATCCACAGAAACCATATGTTCTTTAACCATTAGATGTAGGTGTGTGTAAGTGTAGCTAGAATCCTTCTGATAACAACATACTAGTATATTGAGGATACTGGTGTTGTTACAAAAGAAATGAATAAAAAGAGTTTAGGGGGTTGGAGAAGAAAAATAAAACAAAACAACATTAGAGAAGACATTAACTCAAAATCGGGTAACTCTTTTTGATTTGAGCCAAAGGCATCCTTGAAAAGAGTTCTGCCCAAAGTGAGGCTTCTAGGAGTAATAGGGGGAAGTTTGTAGAGTATTTGGGCAGAGGTTGGCCGAGAAAAATGGCTTGAAGGAGTGAATAAGGTGGGAGAGGTGGGGGCCTTTTATAAGTGGAGAGGAGGGGCTCTTTTGGAGAGATTGAAATGTTACATTATTACACAATGCTTTTCGGATTCTAAAGGTTCCACAGTTATATAATTAGTGTATAAGGTGATAAGGGTTAGAAATATACCCATAAAATAGTCTTTGGACAAGTTTAAGCCTTGGATTTTACATTATCTTTTCATTTTATTAAAATCGTTAAATAATGAGGTCATCACTGCATCATAATTATGTCATAAATAATTTAATTTATTTAATGTCTAAAAATTATAAAAAAAATACTATGATGTAGTAAATCCTTTTAGCTTTCTAATGAATATTTATAGTCAAAATGTGGACTTGTGTAACCCCAATTAAAAACTGGTTTAGTAAAATAACTCATGTTTGTGTCAATTTAATTTTAACATTAAATAAATATATATTAATATCATTTTCCAACTAAAGTGGCTCCATGGGGTCCCCAAGTTGACCCATGGATTGTCTTGGTCGACCATGACTCATCCAATATGAGTAGAACAAGTTTCATGCTCATCTCCTATTATTAAAACATTATTTGTACCTTAAACTACACTAATTACCTCTAATCGCGATTAAGAACTTAAAAGTTACTATTCACCAAAAAATTATTTTAATCTCATTGAACCACATTTTACTTCTTAATGACAACAATGTATGTCGGATTTTTGAAAATCAAATCACAGAAGTGGTAATATTTCATTTAAACGAAAAATCAGTTATTTAACTACCACTTAGTGGTTTCACTATTCATCAAAAATTGAAGTTTTTCAGAACAAAGCCAAAATTTCACCCTAAGCTATAATTGATATTCCGAATTCAAAAATGATGTATATTTTACAAAATTCCAAACATATAAGTTTCATTAATTAATTTTATAATTAATTCCCGCTGTTACGACAAATAGCGTGTTTTTAAGAAACAATTTATATAAAAAGATTGGCAATTGTTTATGTCCAATTTCAATGTTAAATTAATTCTAATGACCACCATTGGATAAAATGGTAAAAATATATTCTAATTATACCTTAAAACCACTAAATATTATAATTTCTCACAATAAATTTTTTTGATTAAAAAGCTATTATAAGTATTTTTCACTATTCATAAAAAATTAGAAGTTCTCAGAAAAATACCAAAAATTCAACATAGGCTAATTTCGATATTCCGAATCCAAAAATGAAGTCCATTTTGAAATATAAAATTTCAATAATTTTAAAAAGTGGTTATTACTATTCATAACGGCTACTTTAATTGGTTGTGGTGTGTGTTAGAGCTCGATGTTGCGTACAACACACGCTATTGCATTATTTGAAGGGAAACGTACCGTGGAAGCTTGGGGTGTTACACAACCAAATAGAATAGACTTACCATAAAGCACTCTATCATTGGGATATACAATAAGCAACTGTCGTTCAATCATTTATATGTTAGGTTCCAACTCATACACCTCCCATTTCAATATTTGGGAGGGATCTAGATTATAATTTTTGGATCTAAGAGATGAGGAACACATCATGGATTAATGTTAACGAAGATATAATAGAGAAATAATATTCTACCTTACCCATCTTCTTAGTAATATCAAAAGGTCTTACAAACCATGAAGTTGTATTCCCTTGCATTCCCGAACGATGATGACCCAAGAGAGGTGAAACTTTCAGGAAGACCCGATCATCCAAAGATACCTCCAAATCTCAGTGATTCTAATCAACACAATACTTATAGAGAATCTATTTTTTCAACAAACACTACCTGATATTGTTGAATAGGTCAGATATTTAATTCACAAGGCATGATCCCAACAATAAGGTCTCACCTACCTCAGTAAAACATAAAGGCAACCAACATGGATGACTATAAGTTTTCTAAAAATCAGACATTCGAATCGAGGATTGGTGAATATTGTTATAAGAAACTTCAAATAGTCTTAAATGGCTATCTGATGGTCTTAAAAAATCCATCAGACATGACTGAAGCATGTTTTACAGAATATGGTGCTCCCACTCCATCTGACCGTCCATATAAGGAAGGTATTCTGTGCTACATTTGACAAACTTATTCATCAATTTATAATGACCCTCCCAAAACCTCAAGGAAAATAGAGTGTCCCAATACAAACTAATCATTGACGACACGCCAAGATGTTCACAACCTCTTAAATATAAACCTGGCCTAGCTCATCCACTTTGGATAAATCCTTAATTTTAAAGAAATGGGATAATTTGGTAAAACATTAAATAACAAATCTAATTTAATTCCATGCCTTGGGCGTATGAGTAAATCCAATAATATATTATGTGGTGATCTCATCCCACTTACAGGTAGGAATTGGTAGTGACTAAGGCAAACTAGAGGGGCTTTGGTGCTATTCCTTAATCTACTAATAATTATAAATCCAAAATACAAATTAAGATGCATCATGAATAATACCTAGCCATAAAAATGAAAACACACATCATATTACATCTTTCAGGAACCATTATGAACGACACACTCAGACTGTTGGTTATCCTATATCACCAAATTCCTCAAGGACACAGACACCACAAAGAGACCCTTAAAGAAAAAATCTCCCTAAATATATGACAACCATTCAAAAAAAAACCTCTCCACCATTAAGTAACTTCATTGAATACTTGAATTACTCTTAAACTATATTCTCTTGAAGAATAAACTCTAGAATTGAATGTCTCAATAGAACACTACCTGAGAACACACCACCACTGTGTTTCTTGGTCTCCAGATTCATTTGAGCAAAGAGCCCCATAAAATTCAACCCATCATTGGACTTTTTCCACACACAGACATTCACATTCATTATCAAGGAATATTACAACAAATTACCATTTCCTAGGATTTAGACTATATCAATATAGAACCCCTAAATGTACTCAACCCAACAATGCTTCCTCAAATTCTAATCCTTCTAGAAAAAAATGTAGGCTAATATCTAATGATCAGAATAAACCATTAATTTATCCCAAAAAACATAATTATGGCATGTCATTAAATAATGAATCAATGATTATTGATCTAGGTCATTGGTTGGGTAATTATTTTCATGTGGTTGGAGTTGGTGAGAGCCATAATCCATCGTATTCTCATCCTGCATCAATAGACACCCAAGACCCATGCCTGAATCATTCCCAATTTATCACATTGTCTTTTTTTAGATTCGAGAAAGATAAAAAATGAGTTGTGGTTAACCACCAATTAATCTCCCTAAAATAAGCTTGACATACTATGATACCTTTAACTTTACCCCTTTCTAGGTAAACACTTTCATGGATAATGAATTTTGGAAGAAATATTGAAATAATTTATTGTAATACAGTAAAAAGCTTTAAAAACTCGGGATAAAAAAATATTATTTGGCTATTCCTATGAAATAAATAATGTAATCTTCTTAGGTCCCACTAAAATTATTCATTCTGATATTAGATATCCAAAAAACCCCTTCTCTGTGATCTAGAAAGTGCACCTAGAAATATTGTCATATAGACAATGGCCTCGAAGGATGCCTATCAGAAAACAAAAATGTTTCTCATGCTCTTCCTCAGTCCTGAAATAGACTTAGATGTATTCCAAAAACACGATGAAAAATGGGTTGAGATAATAATAGAACACCCTATTCATGGGAATGATAAATACCACTGGAAAATTATTCATCCTGAAAGGCATGACCAAGTAATCATAGTGTTGATTACTAATTCAGAAGTATGTTTTCAAATCATCTACTAATCTAACTCTAACATGATGATACACCGAACAAAAATAAATCGCAAAGAACCACCTTTCCCTTAAATACTGATACAAAAGATCATCAATATAGGGAAAATGATATTTTTCATAATGGTTACCTTATTTATCTTTCAGTAATCAATATAGAATCATAGTAATCCATTGGCCTCTTTTGAAAATAGATATGGGGTGGCCCAAGGTGAGATGCTCAAGATAATGATTCATTTGGATTTCAAATCATCCATCTATACCATTAATTACATCATCTTTTGTGGGTTCCATACAATATTATGGAAGAGATATAAGTTGTGTTCCTAGAGCCAGATGAATATAGAAATCCACACCCCACTTAGGAGGTAAATATGAGAAATAATCTAAAAGAACCTATAGGAACTCATCAACTATATGAGGTAATCAAACCTCATGAGAACCATCATCATCATCTACCTTGAGAAAAGATATCTAGAAAATGATATTTTCTAATATCAGAAGTGGAGTCCAAGCACATACCTACTGAGGATCCCAGTCAACTTGAAAAACATGGTTACTACCATAAGGTACCAAAAACAAATCACTCAGTACCTATAAAAATCAATGTGCACCTAGAAACACACTATCTAATCCATAACAAGGATCACATCAAATGCGTCCTTCTCTAAAAATAGATACTCCCACTCAAACCTGACCCCTGACATAGTGAGGGAACAATACGGACACCTGAAACCCTTATATCACTTCTTACCAAGTGGTATTACCAAATCCATCAATTAAATCATAAGATCGGTTGGAAACATTAGCACATTCTCAAAATGGGAATAAAATAATTAAATAAATGAAATAGTGTTAAACAAAACATTAACTAAATATGATGCAATAATAATGGTACGTTGAACTATTAAAAGCTCAAAATCTAGTTGCATTGGTGCTCAATCCACTGTATGAAGATTCCTCACCTCAGACTGAGCCTGGGAATGAACAACAACCTACATCCATTCCCTAAGATGACTCTTCCAATAATAAGACCTTGTACTGACACCATGACATCAAAATAAGAACCCATTTTCCTAGATGGTTTTGATCAGGATGATGTCCCTTCAGAGGTTACAGATCCTACAACACTCTGATATGGGTGCCCCAATCTATAGAAATCATTCAATTAACCCATAACTCTGTACTAGTGATAAGGTCTGGGTGTAGATGATCACATAGATCACATGTTCCCTACATTCCCACATCGATGGCATAGAACTAACCCATCATCAGAATCCATAAACAAAGGTATCCATAAAGTATGGCCTGAACTAACACCTCCCTTCTTCCCCTATTCATCCATCTTCCTCTTATTATTAGATGAACTACAATTATCAAATACTAATAATGCACCAGAGAAACTATTATTACATCCAGGATCAATTTATATCATCATTTCATGGTTGACCTTCTCATTATAAGTCATAAATTTGGATAACAATTCGTGGGATTAGATCTCTGGCCTCAACCCGATCTCAACTTTTGAGCTTCTAGCTGCTCACTAGAAATGATCTCGCACGCCTATCAAACTAAATCTATGAAGTGGTTATCATCCTCTATCATTGTTTGGTCTGCCTAAATAAGTTCCAAAAACTCCAATGACATGGATAAGGAAAAAATATTAGGACAATACTACTTGTTCAAAAACTCTATAATGTCTTTCCAACCCATCTTCTCTTTCTTTCCACTTTTCTCCACCGAGTACCACCACTTTTTATTGGGACCTTCTAGCATGAATGAAGAAAATTTCACCCAAACTACCATAGGTGTATCAGGAAATAAAAAAAATATTCTCTATCCTATCAAACCACTCATTTACATCCCAAGGTCTCGTGCTACCTCGTAAATATGGTGGCTTATTCTTGATGAAATCCGGAGTTTATTCCCTTCCGGGACCTGGTTCAGCTTCTCTAACCTGAGATGCACCAAATCCCTCTCCTTGACCCAAATATTAGACAGCCTAAACTATATCTTCCACTAAACTTTGATCAACTGATAAAGGAGAACACACTCTCCCATCTCCCCATATTTTATAGGAAGTCTCTATAGAGGAATCCTGCTATACAAGTAATATGAATAACGAAACCCATCAATACAACTGTTATAAATATTTGAAGAGACAACAACATACACCAACACTTAAAAAAATAAAAACACAAACAAAAACATCAAAATAAAAAGCCAAACCAAATCAATCCACACCCAATTAGTTTTCGTATATAGTATGCATCGTATATGACTCACCAAGAGGAGAAGTCAAAAAAAAACATCCCGTGGCCACTCGAGTTCTTTCACGGAGTGTGTTGTCTCGAAACCCCACTCATAACTTGAACCTCGTGATTTAACAATACTAGATCACTTGATATAGAATCTTCCCAAACAAAATAACCCCATAAGAATGTGACCCACTCTGATACTATTTTACATGAAGCAAGCTGAGGGTCCATCCAACATTACATATAACCTGATTCATGGTATAGACGAAGTGTGTTCTCAATCCCCATGGTCTGGTAACTAGTTTCTGGGTATTAATAATTCACTTTGGGAATTATTTCAACAATTTTTATAACCATAAAAATTAAAAAAAATAAGTATCACAATAATAGAAATCCACTACCAAATGAGGCACCATAATTTACAAATTCAATGTCTTACAACATTAATAAAAAAGAAAAGTACTAAAATATAATGGCAGAAAAAAAGCTATCCCAAATACCTCCATGTAACAAGTGTGTAATCACCCTCAATCCTCCACCACCAATAACTATATGAATTCAAATAGTAGAAACCTGATCCACCGGAACCACCATGATATATATTTCATTTACTTGGTTTATACATAATAAAGTACATATACACCCAAAAGAGTATATAGGGTGTGAGCCAAATCCCAATAGTATTCCACCCAAAATAAATAATCTTTGTGATCTCATTAGAATACAAATAAACAAGAAAATTTCCATAAGAACATTTGAAATATTTCTACAAATAGATATAAAGGAAAATTTCTTGAGAAACACTTTTTAAAGGAAATCATTTTTCACCAACAATCTTCAGTGATATTAAAATGTACAAAAGATATATAGTATGCTAATGAATAAAACAACATCACATAAGAATCATGTCACACAAGAGAGAACCATAGGTAAATCCTTGTTGGTAACTAGCACAATTGGGACACTATGAACCTCATAACACGGTGATCAAATCTTCTAACTCAACTATAAATAGTGTTTCCATGCACAATCCACTAGAGGTGATCTCACCCCAAAATTATAGTGGTCTCAAAATCATAAAATAATCCCAACAGTGTTCTCATGCATGAACCACTAGATGGAATCCCATGCCAAGATTCTAGTGCCCTCTAAACATATTATATTTTTATTAAGTGTTGTAACATCAATCCATCTTGAGGAATCTGGGCATCAGCCTCTTTTTAATCAACTAGCATACTAGTTATAGTTCACACAACTAGATATTCATGGTTCCCTTAATTCTTAAATTCTATTTCACATATAAGAGAAATCATCAAATTCACAAAAAAAATCCAAATTCACAAGCACAGAAGTAAATCACCACATTCACATTTTCCCATTGATCCAATGATCAAAACTCTATTTAAAAAACAAAACCTCATTCCATTTCAAAAACTAATAAAAAATGTTTGGAAATGCATTTTGAACCTCATTCATAATTCTTTTAATCAGTTTGAAAACATAAAATGAATAAAACATACAATATACAACAATTTCCATGGTGAAATCCTCTTTCAAATTTATTATAACATGAAAACCATTTTATAATATGTTTCTCATCACTTTTAAAATTAAAAGACACATTTTATGTGAACAAAAAAGAAAACAAAATTAAAAAACTCATTTCTCATTTAAAATCCACTTTCAACACATTCTTATTTTTAAATATATTTGAAAGAACATTTTGAACCTTTCACACAAGGCAAAACACATACTAATGAATCACCACAATAAATAACTCTATAAATATAACCAATTTATTTTAAGAAACCAACGTTCATCACATAAGAATCTTGAACCCTATCCAAAATATTTTTTTCACCACAAAGATAGTAAATATAAAATATTTAAATAACCAAGAAAGCATATAAAAAATAATATAGTAAATTAAAATCATGGGAAAACAAACCTAAAACATGGAAAATTATATAAATTAGTGTGAAACATAAAAAAAACCTCAAAAATACCATATAAAGGAAGGATCCAAAAATAACAATCATGATTTTACGTAAAAAAATAATATCAAACCCTATTTATAGGAAACAAACTACTCGAAAATAAGAACTCAAGAAATGGGGATTATGACCTTTAAAAGATGGATAAATCAATAGTAAAAGGACTTAATTTAGGATTCCTTGTGGTTCCCATAACAAAAACACCCAAACATTGGAGTTAAATATGTACCAGAAGTACTGTAGTGAGCTACCAAGTCTAAAAATCCAAAATAGTGTGAATGGGATGTGATTTTTGAATAAAAGTGAAGAGACCAAATGGGTAAATTCCATATTTTTAATTACTTGGACATTTCACACTGTTTGACTGCATGATTTTCCAAAATATTTAAAAATCGTGCACCCTCCAATATTTAAGAGGGACACGATTTATGGTTAACATACATAGTTTGAAAAACCGTACAGTTCATAATATAAAAAATAATGAAATTGTTTACAAATCTTCTTAGGAAAGGGTGCAATGTTTCACCTAACCATGTTCCAACCATGCACCACCTACTTCCAAACCCAAAATTTCCATTTTTATCAATAAATCAAGGGAAAAGTAAGGATAAATATAAGAATGAAAAATATTCAATCCAATAACTCAAACAAAATGAAAAACGTGATAGCATGACTCTCTTACATGGTGATATTTGAAAGAAGAATTTGTCACCAACATCAAAATTCAAGTCCCTTCAATAATTGTTAGAAAATATTTTATATCCACAATGTGTATCCTTAATATTTTGTTGGATGGAATGAAAATTTTTTAGTATCTCTTGCACAAGATGAGGCCCATGAAGCTTTCTCTCAAAAACATCATGCTAATAAGTAAGAGTTCAATATCACTTCCCATATAATGATTCATAGGGTTCTATTTGAATACTCAAATGAAATATTTTTTTGTAAGAGAACTCAACTAATGAAAGATGTGGATACCATACCCCTTTAAATTCCATTGATCTTGTTCCCAGCATGTCATTTAGTGTATGAATTTTACTTTCATTTTTGCCATTAGTTTGTGGGTGATAGTTGGTAATGAAATTCAGTTCAGTATTTATAGTATCTTGAATTATTCTCTAGAATTTCTATGTGAGCCATCCAACATAATAAAAAATGAAAGAAAATAGTAACCCATGAAATCTCACCACGACTTGTATGTAATTATTGGGAAGTTGGTTAAGAGATAAATATTCCCAAATAATAATGAAATTGGATGTCTTTTTGAGATTATCCACTATAACCCATATCACATTGTTTAATGTGGATGTTCTCAAGAGAGTAATGGTAAATTCTAGAGTTCTTTTTTCCCACATAAATGTTGGTATGGGTAGTGTTTGTAATATATATATTTTTCACTCTTACTTCACATGTTGACACTCCAAGCACATTGTAGTGTAGTCTATGATCCATATTTTCTTATTATCCCAAAAAAATTGATCAGGAAGAACACTATAAATTTTAGAATCGAATTTAGAGCTATGAATTTTATTAATCGTCTCCTTCATTATATCTGGAATTTATGGGACACATATTATTGTATGAAATTTAAACACTCCTTTTTGTAAAATATTGAACTCGGGAAAATTCTTATTCTTCACAACATTTAAATTATTTTGTAACAAGGGATAATCAGTTTGATCCTTCTTTATATTCTCTAGTAATGATGGTTAAAATGTCATTTGGGATAGGGTTGATGATTTACCTTCCCTTAAAATTCTCATGCCCAGTTTCTTTAGGTCATTCATAAAATTATCTCCTTGAATCCTAATCATTTCCATCACAACATGGTATTTCCTACTTAATTCATAAATGATTTATTATCTCATCCATGGTGATAATTAATTGCAATATCATAGTCCTTAGAATGTTCTGACCATCTTCTTTGTCTCATGTCCAATTCCTTTTTTGTGAAAATATAATTCATAATTAGGTGGTCTGTGTATATATCACATTTCTCCATATAAATTTAGTTCCTGTATATATTCAAAGAAAAAACAACCACAGCTAGATCCATGTCATGCATTCGATAATTCTACTCTTGAGGATTTACCTATCAAGATGCATAAGCAATCAAATTTTAATTTTTGATGTGGACACACCTAATCACTTCCAGAGATGCATCACTAAAAATAACTACTCCTATGATAGAGGGTAGAGTTAACATGGGTTTAGTAACCAATATCTTTTTCCACTCTTAAAAAAAATTCTTCAAACTCTTTTTTCCAGATGAACTTGGCACCTTTTTTAGTTATCTTGGTTATTGGATTAGAATGTTGTTAAATGTTTTTGAAAAACTTCCTATAATATCTTATTACCACATAAACTATGAATCTCAGTTACTATTATAGGATGAGGCGACTCCTCTACAACCTTTTTCTTAGCAGGGTCTATTGATATTACTTCATCAGTTACAATGTTCACCCAAAAAGAAACATTTTGTAACCAAAATTCAATTTTTTAAAACTTTCCAAATATCTTCTCCTTCCTTAGAGTTTTAATTATAACCCTTATATGATTCTCATTCTCATTGTGACATTTGAAATATATCAAAATATCATGAATAAAAATTACCAAAATAAATCAAGGTAATCCTTCAATACCTTTTTCATAAAATCAATAAATATAAAAGGATCATTAGTCAGTCTTAAGAGAATAACAATAAACTCCAAATGCCCTTATATTTATTGGAATTCAGTCTTTGGAATATTATCTTTCTTAACCTTCAATTGATGATTACTAGTTCATATATCAATCTTGGAGAAGAATTTACCCCCATGAAGCTAGTCAAATAAATCATCAATCCATGGGAGTGTCTAATTTTTCTTCACTATGATCCCGCTAAGTTATCTATAATAAATACATAACTTCATTGGTTGATCCTTCTTATTCACAAAGAGAACAAGTTCTCCATAGGGAGACACACTTAGTCAGACAAAATACTTTTTCAAAAGATCTTGGAGTTGTTTCTTTAATTCCCCCTGCTCCACATATGTCATTCAATACAAGTTATTAGATATCATCTTGGATCTAGTAAAGTGTTCCATAGATAAATCAACCTATCATTATAGGGGAGGTAAATATTACTCCTAAAAAAATACGTTAATTTATTCATACAGTATGGGGACATTTTTTATTCTTATGCTTTTATTTTCTTCTTTATATTCAATAATCATTTCCATAAATAAAGATATTTGACGTGCTTCTAGATAAATCGTAGGTCAAGATATATCTTCTATGAAATGAAATTTATAGTTTAAATTTAAGACTAGAGATATTGAATTTTATTTGTAGTTGACCAATTTATTATACATTATGATCCAGTCCATCCCTAGTATAGCATCTAATTCTAGAAAGTGATTAACTACTATATTTGTGATGATATTGTGCTCGACAAAGTGAATAACAGAGTTTCTATACAATGCTGATGCTTAGATAACACCTCATGGAGTCTTTAATCGTAACTATACTTTTATAAGTTTAGGGATTCATTCTATATTCTTTACAAACATGGTGTACTCAAAGGAATTCATAAAACCATAATGAAACAATGTACTTTCTAGATTCTAGAGAACAACCAGAGTACCTTGTACCACATAATTTGGAGAATATACTTTAACTGTTGTGATATAAAATTCCCGACCTTTCTCTCTTGGACTATGCTGATATTAATGGCGATTCCCATCCATTATTTTCCAATTTTGACAATTATTGGAAAATTTTCCAAGTTATATGCCCTTGAAGCGTTGAACTTCAGGATTGGACTACACCACCTTAACTTTTTTTAGTGTTGATAAGTTGAGGATTCACCTCACAATGATAATTAATATAAATAAGGCCATCTCTTCCACACTTGTAACATTTCCCACTATTGAGAAAGAAGTTCTGATAATGCTTCTTCCCATTATTTTTTCATGTGGAATGTTTCACTTTCTTTCCTTCTCTTTCAATGATGAAACTTCTTCCCTAGGCATGTATCTATTAAAATATTATTTTTATTTGATCTATAGGACCATTATGTCTCTTTGAACTCAATTTTAACAATTATAGAACTTTTTATTTTCTCCTAATATATATCATAGTCTTGATTGGCTAGATTATTCTTTTCATGGGGGTACTTGTCCACTAAAAAATCAATCATCCTTTCCATTAGGATCAATGAAAAAATATAGAGTTGTAACTAGAATGTCTTGAAAATTTAATCTCATGAATTCCTACAGATATATTTTCATTATGATTCAGAACTAGGGATTCTTTCTTCATTTCCATTCTCATCAAATAGGGAGATATTTTTGAAAAATGTTCCACTAAACACTTCCCACTCCATAAAATCAATGTACCTTCTTGCCTTCATTTTTTTAATCAATGTTAAACACTGATCACTTTATCCCTCAATGTCCTATATAGACAGGGTGACTTTCTATTTTTGTGAACAACTGATCATGGAAAATATCTTTTTTATAGATATTATCCATTTTTAACAAATCAATTGGTCGATTGATCCACTAAAAGAATGTGTATGTTGATGTATAATGTACTCAAAATTTTTTTCCCTTTGAGGTGAATTAGTTCTGTAAGCTTGATTCGTGTTATTTATCAAAACTCGAGTCAGTTTATTCTTCATTCCCATGATTTTTTCCATTCCACCTTCTATTTGAAGTCCATTAGTGCATGGTCCATTTCACTCACCACTTAAATGGTTCCTCATATTTTTTATATTTTTTAAAATAAGAAAACATTAGTGGGAAACATATTTATTTTAATAATATTATAATTCTAAAGGAATTTTAGGTATTAAAATATTATGCATATATATGTTATTCATTAACAAAATTTCTATAAATCCTTAAAAATAGTTTATAAAAAATTTTGATTCAGAAAAAATATCCCCTAAGAGTGTGAAACTAAGAGTATAGAAATTCATGTTGTCATGTACTCATTCTTGTCAAAGTCTAGCTCAAAGAGGTGTTTTCAAGTGTTACCCTTATATAAAAATGTCCTAAAGTGACATAGATTTTTGTTTTGCATAAAAATAAGGATTTATTTAATCTAAAACCACTTAAATAATACTTCCCCAAAATTGAAGGACCATTTCTTATATTTTTAATATTTTTTGGGTTTCTTCCAAATTCTTTCAAATCATAATTTCCACCAATAGCTAAATCATACTTTGATACCAACTATGATATTCTTCCTTTTTATATCAAAAATTTTCATTAAACTATATGAATAAAGGATACTTTAAAGTATAGTTTCATCAAAATAATATAAAAAATAACTATAAAATTAAAACATTATTCTACAAAACATGAAATTATTCTTCATTGGTTGATCCTAAGTACATTTACTTTTTCTCATAACCTGGGATCATAGATCAAAGGAAAGGGTGTGTATAATTCCCTGTAAGGGAAGGCAAGGGAACTAGTTTACAAGTGATTTTGTAGAATATCAATAATAACATGAAGAATATCATTATGTCATCAAAAGGGGAAGATGGGACATATCAAAACAAAAATTAAATTAATCAGAAAATGAAAATTTGAAAAAAAAAATGTTTAATGGATACATTCATAAGAATATCACCTAGATTTTTCATTGAGGTTTCATAAAAATTTACAAGTTTATTCAACATAGTATCATAAAAAATATCTTATCTAGAGACTAAATTCTTTACCAAATACATTAGAGCATTTTTAGGGCGAACCATTCATAGGTATTAAATAATTTGATAAATATATATCATAATAAACAAACTAATATATAAAACCCATATATTAAAAGAATTATATTTCATATTAAAAAAAATTCATTTTAAAAAAGTGCTTATCACCCAATAATTTTGTCATTTTGGACCCACAAAAAGGGAATATGGGATTTAGGTATGTTAATACTGAAATAAAATTAATCATTTTTACATCTAGATGAATATCCATAAAAAATATATTGTGTTTTGATTAAAAGAAAACAAAATAGAATTTATCGAGGACAAAAGTGAAATTTTGTGAAGTAAATATGAAATATTTATTCCTAAAAAATTAGGATTTGGACCTTTGGGGCCTGAGGAAACCATGGGAGGTAAAACTATCGGAGCATCATGAAGGATGGATCATGAGTGAATGGAAATGGAAAATGAGTTTCTATTTATAGAAAAAGTGGAGGATTTATTTATTAATTTCCAAATATAGGGCTTGTAAACCTAGGCTTAAGAAAATGAAAATACATTGGCCTTTCCATGGTATTGAAAAAATGGTTTACATTTTATGTTATTTTTTCCATAATAGTATATCATTATTTTATACTAAATATCTTTTCCTAGAAATGTTTTTTTCAATAAAAATAAGTCTTTCAATGTTAATGTTTCAATTTTAGATTTAAGAATGTAAATTAACAGGTTGGAAATTGATGAAAATATATTAAAATAATTTATATTAATAAAATATTATATTTTGAGATGTGAATTGTCGTTATCTAATTTTTACATCAATATATATTAATTATGATGCCTTTTTTTTGTTGAATTTGTGACTTGTTTAGGGCTCTATTATTGGTTTAATGTATGGATCTTCGGCAATCCGTGATTCTTGATGGTACTAAAAGAAGGATTTTCTGACCTTTTCTCCTACTGATATAGCCACATATTTGATGTACTTTTCACTATTTGATTCACAGTTTTTATCAATCATGTTTGTTTATGTTTCTATTTTTTTATGTCACAAACATTATGATTTTTCATTGAAGTGTTTATTTGATATTGAATGGAAGGAGGAAAATTCTATTTTTTGTAGTGATTTTGGTTTTTTCTTTAACGGTTAGTGACCTAGTAGATTATGAAATAGTTTACCTACAAGAAGTTTCTTCAGATGAGGTTAAGGGAAAATAGGTTTCACGATTTCATGGCTCTTCAGAATCAGATGTTTGAGAGGGTATGGATTTTTCTATCAGTACTAGGCCCATACTATTTGGCCCGGGACAACTACCATACATCGATGAGATAATCAAAGATGGACTAAATGTTTTTTGATATTATAAGATTCTCTCTTATAGTGACAGTTGTTTTTTTTCTTGAGTTTTGGTCCATTGTGGTCTAATTTTTTGTTTATGTATTGATGTCATTATGGGTTTCTTCTCAGCCTTTAAAAGGGGGATTATTTCAAAAAAAAAATAATTTTCAGTTAGTCAGTCTTATATTCACCCTAACCAAATTCTAGTGTGCTAGTTAAAAAATTGATATTTATTTTATCATAATAATTCAATAAATATGAGAGTTATAAATTTAAAATATAAAAAAATTATTTATTGAAAAAATTAATGGATTGGAATATTATTTAATTTTTATACATTAAAAATATAGAATTATGACATCATTTTAAATTTAAATAAGATTGTTTTTATCATAAATTTTAATTAAAATAAGTAATAATCACAATATATTATTTTATTATAAATAATTATATCTTTTCTCGAAAGTTAAATTTCTTTCAGAGAAATAAATTAATGAAATTCCATCTCAATTTTATTAAATAAAACTATTAGTAAAACGGAATTGATGTAACAAAAAATCTATTTATACAATGGAATTAGACTTTAAGTAACTAGGTTCTCACCACATAACCCATTATAACACACGCATATGACCTAATGTTAAGTCTTGTGATGATGATAGATTCATGGGGAATCTTGGATAGCATAGCCTAAGAGGTAATTTCTACTAACCTTAACATCTTCCATAGGTGATTTTATTATATATTTAGTTATTGAAGCTTGGCAAAGGCTTGGTCATGAATGAGCCCTAGTGATTCAAACTCCCTCCCAAGCTCCAAAAAATGGGATTCATATGGAATCACTCTACTAGTTTAGGACATAATTTATCTTTTTTTCATTAACTATTATTTATAATTTATAATTCCAAAATATAACATAAAAATTATTATAAAGATTATAGTTTGAAATGGTTATATTTGACCAATGGAAAAAAATGCTTGAAACTCGATTGTCACATTTCCTTTTATACTCACTTATTTATTAATGAGATATGGTTTTTTCTGTAAATTACAATATAACACACATTTTCACATGGAAAATATAACATTTAAAATGTTTGGGTCATTACAATTTCCTCTAGAATCATTATTCAAATATAGAGTGGATATATTTTGAGCTTCAGTAAAATGAGACTAATTGTATTGAATCTTATGAAGTGAATTTCACAATTCTTAAAAGTTACACTCTGTGTTTTTATATGAACCATGATAGAAAAATATATATTCACATTAGAGGTCTATACCCAAATCATATAAATTATCATGAAATATAAGAATTTATAAATTATAAATAAGTGTTTAAATATTCTGTCAATGTTGAGATGGAGTTTTAAAAATACTCTTGTGTACATGGAGATGAGAATTGAATGATGAAGTTTCAATTTTTATAATAAAATGATGAAGGGAGAGACTATCCAACCCCATATACATCAAACATGTGGATAGAGGCACAATTAGTATTAACTTAATAGAAAAAATAAATACATTATTTACTAAAAATTGGGTAATAAAACTCAAGAATGATGAAGTGTAATGAAAAATACAATTGATGTAATATAGGAAATGAGGGAAATGCTGAATACACCAAAAATGGTTTAATGCTTAAATTATAAGAAAAATAAACATTATACAATTCAATACACCAATATAATGGTATTTAGGGATAATAAACATCAACATCCACTTCATCCAAGGTAGAAAATGAATTATTTCTTCATTATGAACATTGAGGTGGAGAAAAAACATTATGTAGTGTAATGTGAACCCAAAAAAGAAATAATGAATAGTGAATGTTTTATTTCATTTGAGTTCAACACACAACATTTTATCTGTAATTATTTATAGAATTATTGAATCACCTCATCTATAATATACCATGATATTAATATATTTTTGAACACAACTAGTAGAAATATCATTGTGACCCATGTGTTGGACTCTCCGCTAGTTGGAGTTTATGGGAAGATTCCTCCAGTGAATATTTTAGTGAATTATTTGTTATTATGGGCATGAAATAGATCTAATTATTTAGATCCCAATTAAATTTATTGAAAAAATAAATCTATTTACATTTCCTCATTTTTTTATGATTCTCTAAAAATGAAATTTATAGTATGATTTTCTTTTAGAAAATGCATCATGGATATGAGTGTTGTTACCCAACAAAAAAGTATTTCAAACAAAAATGGTTGAGTTCATAATTATGAAATTTAGAAATAAAAATTTGATAAAAATATACATTGACTTGATAAATAGAATCATTAGAGAATAAATTGATATATCTATGTTGGTCTTTATTCATAATATTTTCATTACATCAGGTGAAAGGAGGAATATGAGGTATACCAAAAGAGTGTTCTAAAAATGTCACCAAAAGATAAATTTCATTTTATGTTCATAAAGTGTGACTCTTGTATGGATCAAGTCACATTTACAGGGCATGTAATTATAAGATAAGAAATTTATATGGATTCTTCAAAGACTATGGTGAGTAAATAATGGTTCAGAACCCTCAGTTTTATGAAGATATATAGTTATCTTGGATTAGATGGGTACTATAGATGATTTGTGATAAATTTATCATGTTCATATAACACATTGAGAACGTGAAAAAAAAGGGGGTAGAGTATATCTAGATAGAAAACTGTATTGACTGATTTAAGGTGATCAATAAGAGAAAAACCATTACACAATTACTCAAACTAACCACTATTATAGAAGGGTTTGTGATATAAAATCATAATTCAAATAAAGGATTATGTTGTGTACTCTTGAAAAATGAAAATGTAATTACCCATGATTCATGAAAAATAATGTCCCCAAATAAAAACTCACCCACACATGATTCAATGATAGTTGCTGGGAAATTTTATGTAATGGTATTGAGATACATCCTTAGTGAGAGGTGTGACATATATACTCCTCACAACAGATTAAATTGAATATTCTCCTAGAAAGATACAAACATGTATCAATGAATATGGTTAGATTTAATAAAGGATCATGATATATAAAAACAATAACATCCTGAAAAACATGGAATTCTACTCTCTTACTAGAAAGAAACATACTACCCTATCAATGAATAGGATTCATAAATAAACTATCATTAAGGATATGAAAAGGATATATAAAAAAATCATAAATGTAGAGAATAAATACATATTTTCCATTATTAATGCTGAAAAATATATCCAATAAAAAATTTGGAAGACATAAAGGGAGGATTGAGATATATAAAAAAATATGAGGCCAAAAAAGGAAGGTAAGCTTCATGAATTCATTATTGAAAAATATAAAGTAATTTGTTTCAGAACAAGATCTTAGGATTCATCAAAACATGACATATAAAAAGTACTAGATGATTTAATTTTATTATATTTCTCCATACACCCAAGAATTACATTGATGTACTCATATCATCGAGATGACATTAGGTAGAGTGCGATGAAGAATAATGTTTTTCATAACACATTAATGTCTATGTTATTCGATCAAGTTAATTAATATCATTAGAAATATAATTGGATGATGAAACCATTACCGATAACAATATATAAATATGAGAAGATCATAATGAGTTTTTTCACAAGGAATTTAAATAAATTAAAATCTTACAACTCTATATGGGTTTTAGTGGATCAAATCACCAAGGTTTATCACATTATCAATATTTGGTAATATTTATCACTTGATCAATATTCCATGGTATATATAAAGTATGTTTTGAGAATATATTGGACACAAATTTTGATCTTATTTTATAATCACCCAAGATTAACTAGCAAGTTTAGGAGGATTATTCAATATGAAATAAATACACATTTGATGTTTAGTGTAGTTTGCAACCCTTATAGTGATGACCAATCAAAATGGACCATTAAAACACATGAAGAGATATTATAAACAGTTATATTTTAATAAAAAAAGTATCATACATGGATCTTATATATATATATCTATATATTTCATATGATGTGAATATGATTTTTAGGGGTTCAAATAAAATGGTGATGGTCAACATAGACTATTATTTTGAAAGATTAGAATATAGATTCTTTCTCCAGGACATGTGATATCATAGTTTCAATAAATGGTTTTATGATATGTACCATATTTATTTTTTCTATCTATGGGTTTCAAGATAATTGATTTTGAGGACGTTTTTATTCTTAATGATCACCAAATATCTCAAAAAAAGTGATCAATTATTCCTTCTCTATTGGTCCTTACCCAAGATGTTCATATAAATTTAATACAAATTGCATTTATTTTCATTCTAATTACTCTTTATGGAGGAAGTTTCAGATATCCAATTATGTCATATTATTTCAATTCATATGATATTATTTATTCTAAAATAGAATAAAAAATCAATTGAATGCATCAAATATATAATAAATAAAAATATTTATTGGAGGAGATAAAAGTTTAACCTCATTAAAATAAATGTTTTCAATTCCAGTCGCTACCTGGGTATGACATATATTAAAATAGATATTCTCTCAAGAATAATTCCAAATGGAATGACATAGAGATCATTTTTGAACAGGGAATATTCACCAACACCATTTTTATAGAATATTTAATGTAGTCATATGGTCTGTCACTAATTTTAGAAATGTTTTCCATTATTTAGAGGAAAGATAACTCTAATTAACAATTTTATCTTTTAGATCCCTATACTGAGTCTTTTAGGGATCAAAATCTCCACCACTATCATCCAAATAATTTTAATCATAATTAACACCTTTGTTTGGGACTCGTGATTCAAGGAAATGCGTCACTATGATAAGAATGGGTTCTTGGAGAATCTATTTGACTATTACTATAATCATAAATAAAGCCACAAATTTCACGAAATATAATTTAGTTTGGGGTATTATTTTAGGTGATTCTCATTGGGTAATGTTTTCCAAAATTAAATATGGAAAATATTATGAAACCATCCATTTTTTCCATTAAAATGTTAATGACTATGATAGAGCATTCAAAAACACTATTATTATTTGATTGATAATTATCAATGGATTATTAGAATAGATGAGGTTATATTTTGGAAGAAAAATTGGTTAGTGGTACCTTTATTGATTCCCTTATTCCTGACCCTAGAACTAACTTTTAGAGAGGTGAAATGTTTTCCCATTCTCTAGAATTCCTTTATAAATGAATGATTAAATATCTTCATTAATAATATCCATCTTGGTGATAAACTAGTTGACTATTTTTATCTTATAATTAAATGAGTTTATTTACCATGAAATATTATCATATTTCTAGAAACATAAATATCATGTATGAAATCAAGGGTAAGTCTTATCAATATGATTCCATTCATGTCATGTATAACTTTCTTATGTGGTGTGAAATTTATCTTGAACTTGATATAGAAAATTTTATTCCTTAGATGGGTTTTCACCTAGTATCCCAATATATTTACTAATCACACTCTAAATCTAGATCATATGTTCATTTATTTCATTGGTTTTTAGTTACCTTATTTTATCAATATCCTCATTAAAGGAAACATGGGTATAACCCTAAACATGGTATTTATTGACTAGTTTTTAGCTAATTTGTAGTATTGTGTGGATCTTTATTTAGAACATGTATTGTTCATAAGATGTGACTTTTATATGGGTGATGTTATATTTGGGAGAGCCATAAATGATTGATACCCCATGTTTCTTGCACCCAATTCTAATCACTGGAGAATATGGAAGTTTCCTTTATTTAGGTGATGATAAAACTCCCATGTGTGTATTTTTAGTAGGATATGAATTTGAATATGTTGAGTTATGTATTTCACATAGTTAATTGAGGTAACGGAAAATGAGTTAAATAGATCAATCCCCCATCATTTTTCAATCTAAAATATGATGGTTCCAACTTTAGAAATATCATGAGAGATAGAACATCATTAGAGACAACCATATCCCCTGAATTCCAATGCCCGGGCCCTACTCAATATACTTTATGTTTAAAAGGCTAGGCATATCCTAGTTGAAGTAGTTGAAGAAAACTCATTATTGATTATAAATTTTAATATATTTTTATATCCCCCAATAATATACAATTTTCCTTATTTGAGAATTCTGAAGATTGATTAGTCATGATACTTTTATTTTATACCCTTTTAATGAAGGGAACATGATAACATACATAATGGATTATAAAGGCATTAAAGAATAATAACTTATCAATTATTCATATATACCATGCTTAAAACAATATCATAAAAGATTTTTTAAGTGGGGATTCTCTTGGTATCCACTGTTTTACACTCTAGTCACTTTTTCTTTATTATAATTTATAGTGAAAAGGAATTCACTTATCTGTGAACATAATTTACCCAAGATAGTAACCAATATAATTTGAGATTTTTGATATTATATATATTTATATTATAAATTATGTAATAATATTATATAAAATATGTTGGGTTTTATAGTTGGTTTCATAGGATGTTTTTGTTAATTTGGGAATTAGGTTATTAAAAAATAACATAGGTTCAATATAGACACCTCTTATGCAAAGGATTTATAATTGATATAGGAATGTGAATATGTTTCTTATGCAAGATTTGTTTAATTAAATTTTTTCCCTACAGATTTATGTTCTCTAAAATAGTGGAAACTAGAAGATATTAGGAGAAACACGCGTGTGAAAAAAAATTAAAATATTTTCCAAAAAACAGCTTAAATAACAAGGGGTGAAGTTTAAAACTATTAGGATCATTCCCCAATACCAAAACTTCCAGGGCTAACACATAATCCCATATGATGTTTCTTTCTAAAACTTTTAATGGATAGGATGAGTACCCCATAGAATATTATATACTAGGAATTTATTATTTTAATAAATAATATGGGGTTTAGTTATATCTCAATAATCATCCCCTAATACAAAAGTCAACCAATTAGGGCCTCCCACTCAATGAAAATCCACCTATTATAAATATCTTACAGTACTATTTTCATCACTAGAATATGAACTATAACAACTTATATTAGGAAATAATTCAATAGAAGTAATATTTATGGATATACATGGTCTAATCAAGACACTGTTATAATAAAAAGGTCAATCTTCGGAGTATTTAATCAACATCATACTTTTACTAAATCATTGTTATAATACTACTTTTCAGGATTATTACACCATCCCATATACTTTATGCCTAAAAAATAATCTAATATGATATTCAATATAAATATAAATTAGTTAAATATTGAGTAACCCCATACAAATTTTTATTGAACCATTAATTGTTGTTGAAACTGATGTGGTTTTGGGTTTACACCTAACTAAAATGTCACGTATGTGCTTTAATAGTAATCATAGGTAATAAAAATTTACATGAATAATGTGGAATATCATCCTTATCGAAAGTGATTGAAATTATCAATTGAATAAATTATACAATAATTACCACCAATATTTAGTGGCTATTATGATCAAATTATTGTTAAATAATCGGTATAATCATTGGAAAAGTTATTTTCCTATATCTATTGTTTTTTAGAAGGATACATTTACTCCAATCATAAAACATTTTGAAATAAATTTGAATAATGGTAAACATTGATTTAGAATACAAATTTTAAGGATGAAGTTAACGAAATTGATCAGGAATACATTTATAAAATATTTCATAACAAAACATTGCATCAAAATAATTATTCTAAAATAAAGATATTATTTCTATAATTTATGTAAAAGTATAATGATTTTATTATAACATATGAGGTGAATTTTTATAGGATTTCAAAGTAAAATTATGGATTTGATATCAACCTTGAAGAAAAAAAATAATATATTTATTATATGTTTATAAAAAAATCATATAAAATATCTTGAAATATAAGGAATAAGAAATTATGTAGAAATATTCTGATGTACTCTTAGAGATGAGGCTGGGTAAAATGAATGGTCCCACAGACTCGGAGATAAGAAAGGAAAGATGATGTTTCAAGGTGTAGAATCAAATGAAAAATTAATAATGAAGATCCAACCACCCATATGTGAAATATGTTGAAAAATTACTATGGGAGTTTACTCAATAGAATATAGAAATGCTTCATGTCTAGAGAATAAGGTCATCAAGTTCTTGAATTCTGAAGGGGAATAAAAAATAAATATGGTAACATAGTATAAAATAAGGAACACTAAATAAACCACCATTCATATAATGATTCAACTATAAGAAATATAAAAACTATTCATTCTAGTGCACCAACCAAGGGTATTAGAGGGTAATCAATTTCAAAATCAACCTATACCAAGGGAGTAAAGGTAATGTTACACCATTTCCACTTATAAGGTGGTGAAATAGAAAATTTAGTGAAAGTGAACATACTATTGAGTCATTAATAGGGAAAATTTCAATTAATTTGGGTTCTATGACATAATTTATACACCAAAATATTTATATAATTATTGAATCACCCCCAGAAACAAATACCCTGATGCGGAGATATTTTTAAAAATAAGAAGTTGTAAAACCGTTTAAACCCAATCATTTGACTCTTCCCTAGTCAGTATTTGTAGAAATAATCATCCAATGATCATGTAATCCTACTTTTGTTTGAATTCAATTCTATGTTGGGCATGGATATGATCTGAATATATAGAGTTGAAATAGAATTTCAAAAATTCAAAAGATATTTTGTTATCTTAAATTATATTATGTTTATATAAAAATGAAAATTGAATTATGTATTCACATTGGATAACCCTTTGAGGGTATGAGTGTCGATACCCAATAAATATTTATATATTACCCAAATTGGTGAGTTCATAATATAGCTATTTGAAATTAAATATTCACTTTATATAATGTGGAATTCATAAATATAGGTTTTATAGAATACCTTGATATATATATATATATGTATTTACATTTATTGATTATATTCTCATATATATCATAAGAAAGGTAGAAAATAGGGAACATCTAAGGATTGTGCAAGCTATTTTAAAGATAGAAAGAATTTCATGTTATGTTAATCATGTGTGATTTCTAGAAGCAAAAAGTAATATTTATAGTGTATTTTTCATAAGATAATGGCTTTATAATGATCCTTCAAAGACAAAGATGTGTGACGAATGTTCAAGAACCATGAAAGTTATTCAGATCCAAAGATTTCTTGAATTAACTAGGTACTATCAATGATTTAGGAGAATTTTATCATTTATTTATAACCAACTAACATAGTTAAAATTAAATTTGGTACATTATTTCTAGATAGAACAATGTGAGATGGGACATAAGGGGATAATGTAAAGGAAAATTATTACAAATTTACTCACACTAACCACTATTAGATAATGGTATGTGACATACAATTATGATTCAAATAAAGTATTAGGTTGTGTTCTCCTTAAAAACAATAATGTAATAGCCTATGAATCATGAAAATTGATTTATCAAAAAAATAACTACCCCACACCTGATTTTGTTTTAGTATCTATAAAATTTTAACTAATGATATGAAGACACTATAGTAGTGGGTGGTATGACATATATACTAATCACAAGTGATTAATGTATATTTTTACATATAAAGAGTTGAAAATGAATCAATGAATATGGTTAGAGTTTATTAATAGTTAAAATTTATTAATACACTACCATCCTAGAAATGAAACCAAGGGAGTCTATACTCCTACTAGAAAGAAGACATATAACTTATCCACAATGAGGATTCAGAAAGACCCAATCATTTTGTATATTAAAATTATATATCTAGATATAATAATGGTTGGAATAAAATCCTTACATACCAACATTGTTTCATAAGAATTCATCAAATCATAAATCAAGAAGTCCCAAATAGAATATCGAGATCATTAATAAAAATGATAACATCAAAGGAAGTGAATATTCTCAAAGTCTACATTAATAAAGATAGAGTAATTTAGTCCAGAAAAAGATCTTGTGTTTCATTAACAATTGAGATAAGAAAACCCTACTAGAAGATGCGAATATATTACCATTATATACGAAACCAATAAGAACTAAAATGACCTGATATTTTCAAGAGAACTTTAGTTTAGATGTAACGAAGAATAATGTTTCTTAGTACACATAAACGAGCATGGTATTCTAGTAAGCTAAGTTAGAGTATCATAAGTTTATTGGGATGATGTATCCATTACTACTACCGAAATATAAATCAATGAATATAACCATGGGATATAATAAAATGATTCTGAACACATCTATATTTAACAACACAATATTGGTTTTTGCTGATTAACTCACCAATATTGAACACTTCTTCACTATTTAGTAATATTTATCACTTTATCTACTTTCTAAGGTGTAGATAAAGGAACTGGTGAGGATAAATGGGATAACACATTTGATCATATATAATTTATATCCAATGTTTCTAGTATTTTTTGAATGAGACCTTAAAATTACCATTAAAAAATTGAGTGTAACTTTAGTATATTCTGTCACCCTAATACTAGATACCAGTCTAAATGGACCATTCAGATACTCAATGACATGTTGCGATCTATATTGATGGTATTTTTATGAATTCAGGGTCAATATATTCTTTTGAAAATGTTATCATACAAAAATATCTTCCATTTCAGTGTTAATATGGTTACATATGAAGATCTATATGGGAACAGATATGTAACTCCAACATGATAGAATAATGTTGATGAAAACATGAAAAATGAACCTAATATTTTAGAAGAAAAGATATAGAAGGTTCAATACATCCTGAAACATATTCAAGATTCTCATATACAATAAAAGAGATATGATTACTATTGTAAAATAGTTTTGGAGTTTAAATATGGAGGCAATGTGTTCCTTTAAATATCAACTTGTAAGAGAGTAATGTGGTTTGAATATAAGGGAAAAAATAACCCATGGGTACATTTTATCCATTGTGATCCTTGATTGTATAGCATTTATGGATTATTGTATAACACTTCAACCAAATATGGATCAAGTGTATGCTTTGTTACATTTATTTTATGTTCATGATGTACAGAGATTTTCCTTTAGTAGTACTGAATCCTAAGGTGATATAAATAGATCGTGACCTCTCTTATAAGGAGAATTCAATGAAGATATTAGAAAATTGAGACAATGTTCTATGCAATAAGATAACTCAATATGTCAAATTACACTAATTAATCTATATGTATAACAAGATGACCTATGAATCTAAGTATAAGATTAAAAATAAGTACCCTTAGTTATTCTCAATTAAGGATATTATTTTAAATCATTAGGATGCAATTTATTAAGGGGTAATGAATACAATTACCTAGTAATTTTTATTATTATTAAAATATGGTAATATATGTGTTCTTTTACTCTACGATATAGAATAAAACACTTTTATGATGTAATAGAAACAAAAATATTTTTATTCCATCAATACATGAACATTACTTACCAAAAAAATGAATTTCATAAAAGCAAAAAAAAACAAATGGGTTATTAAAAAATGGAAAATATGGAATATGGAAATCTATAGAATCATGAATCTCAATGAAACCATTATTCCAAATGTAAAGACCTAGAAATTTAAAGGAAATTTTTTTCTTAAATACTTAGGAATTTTACGAGTCTGTGGCTTCTGACGACACTTAATTCAGAGGACCGGTGTGCCCGTAATCAATTTCTGAAGTTTAGCTTGGGTACGTTCAGTAAACAAACGTGCAGGTTTTTCTATCTTTTGAACTGGTGCTCAGAATTGAAAATTGAGGGCTCCTATGAACTCGTAGCGCCGATAATTTCTTCAGGGGACCTTTACTGCAGTTGCGTTTTATGCGGGTTTGAAGTTATAAATTGTGGTCTAGTTAAAAAGATAAATAAAATTGTTAGAACAATTTTATGTATCTAAGGATGTAAATTCCTCCCATGGGAAGTTAATGGTGGGACCCACATCCATCCAACTTCCCATGTGTCGATATTTGAAAGGTGGGGCCCACACGATCCCCAACCCTTCATCTCCCGATAACCTCCCTTAAACCCCATTTAAACTCCCTTGTTTAATGTGCCAACTTCCCATTAATCTCCTCTTTCATTATGTTTGTTAACTCTTCCCCCAAAAATGAGACCTCTCCTCTCTCTCTCCGTAGTCAATTATGCCAACACAGTTTAATCAATTAATTTGAAGAGTTTGAATTAATTTTATTTTCAAAACACTTCTTAAAAATGGGAGAGCCCTTTAATTAATTTGGGTTGGAAATATTGGTTAGAGATCTCTTGGGATAATTTAAAAGGAACTGTTATTCTCGGATGAAGAACACCATCCTTCTATGAAGAACGATGCCTCTTCGACAAAGAACACCTCTGACGAAGAACACGAAGTCACTGACGATGTTCCTTCTCTTCTTCTTCGTCTGCGTCAAGGGAGGAGACACCACCGCGGGGAACATAGCCATTGACAACAACTCATCCTCTGACGTCAATGGAATCGAAAAAGTTCTTCCACGACGTCTGACAACCGTGAGGTTCGTATCCCGCGGATTGACGACGTGTGACATCATTGTGAGGTAGGGGTTGTTTTGTATATTTTCGTATGTGTGACTTGTACCCTCATTCAAGGGCGTTCCTTTGTGATGAATTATGATTTGAGCCTCTAACGCGGAGGTCACGGGCTAACAAACAAGCTCGGACCCTCTGCTAGTTGTTTGTTTGTGCGTGGATTGACGCGCATCGATGAAATTGGACCGTAATGGCGTTTTTAAGCCGTCGTAGTGAAGAGTGGATCCCGGGTGAGCCGCAAGCGCATGCGGTGGGAGAATCGGACCACCGAAGCATGTCCGGTGGTCCGCAGAAAGTGCGACTGGTGTGCCACGCCGATACAGCGGTGCCGGGGAAGACCGAAACGGCTGAGCCGCGTTGGTGGGAAGAACCGGAACGACAAAGCTGTTTCGGATGGGAACCGGCACGACATTAAGCCGTAATAGCTGGGGAGGCCACGTCACCCGCTCAGGCAAGCTGGCCGAGCCGCGGCCAGCCCGGGCCAGGCCGTGCCAGCCGAGCCGGGCCGCGCCCAACTGGGTCTGGCCGTGCCCAACTGGGCCGGACCTGGACCTGGGTCGGGTCGACCCGGTTTGGGCTGGGTCGAACAGGGCCCAGACCCCCCATTTTCGAACTCTTATCGGTTAAACAGACATAACATGAGCTACGGACCTCTGATTGACGCACTTTCAGTTGCGTAGGATTCCTTGGATTGAGAGGTAGTTTTGGTATATTACACTAAAGGTTTCGGAGAAGTTTGGGTACGTCTAGGTTGGTTCGAACATGAAACCGACCGGGCCCTCAGAGCAGAAACACTTATAACATAAGGATCAGACGTCTGATTGATGTGTCGTCGACTATGTTGGATTCCTCTTGATGAGACGGTTCTTTTTCCATACTCTACACAGGATTAGGATGTGGTTTGAGCATGGACGTGTTGGATTGTACCTGAAATCCAATAGGGCCCTTGGAACGGAAATACTAATGACTCACATACCAAGCATCTGATTGATGCGTCGTCTATTGAGTTGAGACCCCTATGAAGAGGCGGTCCCTTGAGATACTTCCATATGTGGTTACGTGACACATGGAAGTATCGACCAGAAGCTCATGGAGCGGACCCTCCCGGTGACGAGAAAACGGAGTGCAGAGACCTAATAACTGGCTGAGACTTGACGACTGTCGATCGATCGACTCAGAGTGATTTGGATAGCCCAGTGGGGTGTGCTTGGTTGCAGCGACAGACCCATGGTGTAAATTCTCCTGGTTTTAGTGGTAGAGCTGTGGAACTCGACATCAGGAGTACCTCTGTAGGCTGTGAGGGGGTGCGCTTTGTTCTAGCAGAAAACCCATGGTGGGAAGTGTTTGGTTGTACCAGAAGGCCCATATTACTTGATAGGTGGAGTACATACGCAGTACAATGTTATTGGGAATTTCTTGGTTGTAGCGGCATGCCCACTGTACTCGAAAGAGGAGGAGTTCTCCTGCAGCCATGGTTTCGACATCATGAATAAAATCCTAGTTTGTGATGAGTCATTGACCTTTGTGTTTTCCTCATGATTGAGATGGGTTACATGATAAATTAGGAATATCTATGGGAATATACCTAAGTAATGGTTATATGTTGAGATATTTATGTATGGTTTATCAGTTATGGATATCAGTGAGACCTTGAGTGTCTCGGGGTCCCTACTGAGTATCGTTATACTCACTCCTGCACGGTCTATGCCTGCATCTCATTGTATTGGATGAAGACGACGAATAGCACTAACCGAGGAAGAGTGTACAAGGATTGGATGACACCTGGAGGTGTACACTTGGTGTGATGGCACACGGAGTGGACCGATAGATGCAGAGTGCTAAGGAGGACATCTGTACCTACCCTTCAGTTAGGAACCCGGAGGACGACCCAGGAGCTACTTCGACCTTCCAGCTATTTGTCTTATCAGTTGTACTTTATTTCTGTTATAGATGTACTCTTCTATTGGTCATGTATTTCCAGCCCCTTTGTACTTTCATCACACTAGTTATACTGCTTTACTTAGTGTTTTCTTCCTCTTGTACTCGGGTTGTGTGTGTTTACGTTTCATAAAGGCAATGCCTTTTCTTTTTGTCAGGATTTACGCCTTTGTTGCTAGTCGCTAGCCCCAGGCCTTTGGAAGGCGAGATTGGGGTAGTCATGGCATGCGCCTTGTGGATGGGTCGTGAAAAATTCGTATCAAAGGAGTTGGTTCTACCTCAAAACGTAGGACTCTGATATTTTCTTTCTGCGAACCAATAGTGTTAAGGGTACTAAGTGTGGTTTTCAGTTCTGGGAGTCTAGTGTTGGTGCGAGTGGCCGACGTATCCATACACCAGGTCCCTGAATTTTGATTTCCGAATCAGTGCATGAAAACACTGATTGCGTGTGTGTTTTTTCAAAAGTTTCTTTTAAATCAGTTCAAACTAGGTCAGCTCACCAGGTATAGTCTTTTGACCATGTAACATTAGTTTCTTTCAAGATGTCTTCACCCAGTCAGTCAATGTCGGTACTGAGTAGAGAGCGTGATGATAGCCCACCGAGTGGCGTGGACTTATTACAAGGCCCTCTTCCAGTTGAGACATCATCAGAGAGTGCACACTACCTGAGCGTGATGCACGAGTTCTAGTGACAAAGGCCTCCATGGTTTTGAGGTGAGTCAGATATTCAGATGGCTAGGTACCGGGTGGAGTTTGTAGCATGAGCTTTCTATATAGCTGGGACACCCATTGACTTGATGGTGTACCTAGCTGTTAGTCTCTTTCAGTGATCAGCTGAGAGGTGGTGGAACCAGATGCTCCAGTTTTGCGACAAGATGACTTTCACCTGTGGAAACTTCAAGAGTTTTTTCAGGGTGGAGTTTATACTAGAAACTCTACACTCTGAGCATGCTCAGGAGCTGCTGCCCTTGCCACAAGGTTTTCCGACCATAGCGGAGTATTCTACAGCCGGCAGTAGGCAGATGACACAGAAGACCAAGAGGACTAGGCCAATAGGTGGGTGAGCTCGGGACACAGGTTCGGTTGTGTGAGGCACACGAAACAGAGCCAGCCATATGAGGAGAAGGAAGTGCTATGCATACGGCAAGAAGTTTCACTTGGCTTGAGACTTCCCGGCCTGTCCAGCTGATGAGAAGTAGGCCATGGAGGAACCTACCAGACCGGGGTATATGAGTTGGTCGTACAACCGGTGGTGTAAGACACTTCTAGGTGTCTCCACCACCACCACTAGGAGGTCCACCCCGACCACAGGGAATGGGTGGATATATGAGAGCACATCTTCAGGACACTGAAGTGTACAAATATGGAGCTCCAGAAGCATGTCGACAGGAGGGGGACTTGTTCCAGGAATAGAGGCCTTTGTTCATGGTGCTTCTAGTTTCCTTGTTGTTGTTGTTGTGTTTTCTTAGTGTCTTTTTACTTCGAGCTGCAATAATAAAAGACACTTATCTTTGTGACGTTTACTTTCCAATTCTTTTTTTATGGTTGATACTAAGAGGTTCTGGTTAAAACTATTGACTTGACCCTCACATCTGAGATTCCTACTGGAGGAGACCCGGAAACCACACACTAATGTTGGTAGTGTGAATCAACCCTTGGAGGCGAGAGTAACAGTTGGATCTCTTTGTAGTAGTGTCGAAGCCATACGACGTCAATCAAGACATGAATTGTACCATTCATTTCAGGATTGACTGTATTAGGAGAAGAATGTGGTTCATCTAGGGGATGAGACCATATTTAGAATTTCGGAAGAGGATAAATCTTAGCAGCTCTTATTGAACGTAGACGAAGAAGGATGGAGATGAGTTCTTACAATTGGATTGTCTCACAATTGTTCATTGAGAGAACAGTTTACAATTTACTCTAAACTCAATAGTCTCAGGTGTGTATTCTCACAGAAGGACCTGAACCTGAGATAGCAGCAATGGATTGAGTTCCTCCAGGTCTATAACTTCGATATAGTCCATACTCCTGGGAAGGGGAACGTTGTAATAGATGTGCTCAGTAGGAGATCAGGCATTCAGCTATAAATAGAGGCGAGATAGTAGCTGGTTGCATTTTAGATATCTTTTGTGGATAGTGATGAAGTCAGCACGTGTAGAACCATAGATGGTTCAGGCTATGACGGAGATGGTGCAGATCGCCCAAAAGCAGATGAAGACTGCATATAGTAGATAGAAGTCATATGTTGATAGGAGATGAGACCACTGGAGTTCGAGTGTAATGACCATGTTATCTTATGGGTCTTACCTTGTCGAGGTATACTGAGTTTTGGCCGAGGCCACAAGTTATCTCCATGATTCTTCGGACCATTCCAGGTCCTCAGTAGAGTTGGCGAGGTGGCTTACCACATGATCCTTCCACCTCAATTGCACTAGGATCAGAACAACTTCCATGTATATCAGCTGAAAAGATGCGTGCACGACCCTTCACACAACATTGAACATGGTGACCTGGATATCGATGACGGGTCAATATTCATATAGGTTCTAGTAGATATTGAGGATCGACAGGAGCGGGTCCTACGAGGATGGTCTATTCCTCTGGTGCGCCTTTTCTGGTAGCATTGGAACCTCCAGGAGAGAACATGGAAGCGAGAGGCTCAGTTGCATGCTCAGTACCCCTTTTGTTTCCATAGCGTGTGTTGCAACTTTACAAGGATGTAAATCCCTAAGGTGGAATTAATGTAAAGACCTGGAAATTTCAAAAATTTGTTTTCCTAAATACTTTGGAATTTTTCGAGTATGTGTCTTCTGACGGTAATTGATTCCAAGGCATGGTGTGCCTGGAATCAATTTTCGACGTTTAGCACGGGTACGTTCAGTAAACGAACGAGCGGGTTTTTCTATCTTTTGAACCGGTGCTTAGAATTGAAATCTGAGGGCACTGATGAACATGCTGTGTAGGTAATTGCTTATGGGGACCTTTACTGCAGTTGTGTTTCATGGGGGTTTCAAGTTATAAATTATGATTTAATTAAAAAGATAAATAAAATTGTTAGAACAATTTTATTTATCTAAGGAGGTTAATTCCTCCCATTGAAAGTTAATGGTGGGACCCACATCCATCCAACTTCCCATGTGTGGATATTTGATAGGTGGGGCCTGCATGAGCCCTAACCCTTCATCTCCCCATAACCTCCCTTAAATCACATTTAAAATCCCTTGTTTAATGTGACAACTTCCCATTAATCTCCTATTCCATAAATGTTGTTAACTCCCCCTCCATAAATGAGACCTCTCATCTCTCTCTCTCCCAAATCAATTATGCCAACACATTTCAATCAATTAATTATAATATTTTTAATTAATTTGATTTTCAAAACACTTCTTAAAAATGGGAGAGCCCTTAATTAATTTGGGTTGGAAATATTGGTGGGAGAGCTCTTGGGAGAATTTAGAAGGAAGTGTTCTTCTCCGACGAAGAACACCATCCTTCCACGAAGAAAGAGGCATCTTCGACAAAGAATAACTCCAACTAAGAACGCGAAGTCACCGACGACATGCCTACTCTTCTTCTTCCGCCGCGTCAAGGGAGGAGACACCACCGCGAGGAACGTCGCCATTGACAATTGCTCTTCCTCCGACATCAATGGAATCGACACCGTTCTTCGGCGATGTCTGACCACCGTGATGTTCGTCTCCCATGGATTGACGACGTGTGAATTCATTGCGAGGTAGGGGTTGTTTTGTATATTTCTGTACGTCTGACTTGTACCCTCATGAAAGGGTGTTCCATTGTGATGAATTATGATTTGAGCCTCTAACTTGGAGGGAAAAGGCTAACGAACATGCCTGGACCCTCCGTTGGTTGTTTGTCTGTGCGCAGATTGATGAGCGCTGGTGAAACAGGACAACAATGACATTTGGAAGCCATCTCCGTGAAGAGCGGATCCCGAGTGAGCCGCATGTGCAAGCGGTGGGTGAATCGGACCACCATAGCACGTCTGGTGGTCCGCGGAAAGCACTGCCGGCGTGCCACGCTGGCACAGTGGTGCTAGTGTCCGGTGGCGGCAGTGCGCCGCCGGTGCAGACCGCCGCGGCAGTGGGAAGAAACAGAACGGAAAAGCCGTTTTCAGATGGGAACCGACACAGCATTAAGCTCCGCAAGATGGGGAGGACATGTCCCCCGCCCGACCAGGCTGGCCAAGCCACAGGCCGGGCTGCGCCCAACCGGATGGACCTGGAACTAGGTCGGGTCGACCCGGTTCGGGCAGACCCGGGGTGGGTTGGGCCGGGTTGGACCGCGCCCTGACACCCCATTTTTGGACCGTTTTTTATTAAACATCCATAACATGAGCTATGGACTTCTGATCAATGCAACGTTAGTTGTGTAGGATTCCTTGGATCGAGACGGTCGTTTTGGTATATTAAACTAATGGTTTCTGCATAGTGTGGGTATGTCTGAGTTGGTTCGAACTCGAAACCAACCGGGACCTCAGAGTGGAAACGTTTATAACTTAAGAACCAGACGTCTGATTGATGTGTCATAGACTATGTTGGATTCCTCTTGATGAGACGGTTGTTTTGGAATAATCTACACATGATTTGTATGTGGTTTGAGAAAGGATGGGTTGGATTGTACTAGAAATCCAACCGGGGCCCTCGAACCGAAATGCTAGTAACTCACAGAACGAGCATCCAATTGACGCCCCGTATGTTGCGTTGAGTCCCCTATGATGCGTCGGTACCTTGAGATACTTACTCTTGAGGTTACGTGACACTTGGGAGTATCAACCAGTAGCTCATGGAGCAGACCCTCCTAGTGACGAGAATACGGAGTGCAGAGACCTAGTAGCTGGATGAGATTTGACGACTGCTGATCGATTGACTCGGAGGGATTTGGAGGGCCCAGTGGGGTGCGCTTGGTTGTAGAGGTAGACCCATGGCGGAGCACTTGGTTGTAGTGGCAGACCTGTGGTACTCTACAGAAGGAGTACCTATGTCGGCTATGAGGTGGTGTGCTTGGTTGTAGCAGCAGATCCATGTTGGGAAGCGCTTGATTGTAGCGGTAGGCCCACAGTACTCGGCAGGTGGAGTACTTCAGCAGTCCAAGGTTAGTGGGAAGCACTTGGTTGTAGTGGCAGGCCCACTATACTCAACAGAGGTGATGTTCTCCAGTAGTCGTGGTTTCAACATCATGAATAAATTCATGGTTTGAGCTGAGTCAGTGACCTTTGTGTTTTCCTCATGATTGAGATGGGTTACTTCATAACATAGGTATATGTATGGGTATATACCTAAGTAAATGTTATTTTTTGAGATATTTTTTTATGGTTTATCCTTGTTAGATTTCAGTGAGACCATGAGGGTCTCGGGGTCCTTACTAAGTATCGTTATACTCACCCCTGCACGGGCTATGCCCGCACCTCGTTGTGTTGGATGCAGACGACAGACATCACTGACCGAGGCAGAGTGTACGAGGTCTGAATGGTACCCGGAGGTGGACACTCGATGTGACGGCACACGGAGCAGACCGATATATGCAGAGTGATGAGGAAGACATATGTACCTACCCTTCAGGTAGGAACCCAGAGGACGATCCATGATTTTCTTCCATCTTCCAGCTGTTTGTCCTATCAGTTGTACTTTCTTTCAGTTGTAGCTATAATTTTCTGTTGGGCTTGTATTTCCAGCCCCTTTGTACTTTCAGCACAATTGATATACTTCTTTAATTATTGTGTGCTTCCGCTTGTACTATGGTTGGGTATGTTTACCTTTCATAAAGGCAAAGCCTTCCCCTTTTATCAGAATTTATGCCTTTGGTGCTAGTCTCCAGCCCATGGCCTATGAAAGGCGGGCTTGGGGTAGTCATGGCACGGGCCCCGAGGACGGGTCGTGACACCAAAGACCATCATAAATATAAATAAAATGATTGTATATAATGAAGTCATACTTAGAATGAAACATTGACAGCCCCGAGAGAAATTATTCATTAAAGGTATATAAGTATGGGGTCTATATAGAAATAAATAAAATATAAACTCTATAAATACAAACTTTTGGAAATGTAACCTAACGATTAGGTACCGTAACATGAAAATTATAATAGTAAATTGGACAAAAAGATTATAAAATTTCTTTTCAATAATATTTATTATATATAAAATAAGTTAATATAATTATTAACGTGTTATTAAATAAATACAGAAATAATAAAACTCAAAATAATGTATTAGTTCATTTTAATATTGTGAAATTTTATATATTGTATAAAACTAATAATATTTAGAATTAAAAGTACATTAGTGATAAAATTATATTGATAAAATAGATTTCATTTATTTAATTTTCAAATATAATATTTCTAAAGGTAATTTTTTTGTGAATTTATGAAGAACTAAAATTTTCAAATTACCAACAAAAAATAAATTTTGGTAATAGTAATGTTTTATGAGGTAATATTAATGTAGTAATTATATAATTACTCTTAAAGATTTTATATAATTATATAATAGTGTTAATAAGTTTAATGATTCAATTAATGATAGTAGACTCAATTTCTTGACCTAAAAAATAATTTCAATATCTAAAAACATAAATTTCAACATTTAAAAAACTTTTCTTATTCCTTTCTTGTAAATAAATAAATAAAGTTTTTGGTGCAATTGTTTAATGGTCATACCATAAACTAATTTTAATTAAATAGAAATAATAATATCAAATAAGAACACTATAAATGGTTTTACTTTATTACTAATATTTTATTAATTATTTTTATCAAAAATTTCCCTCCTCTTAATTATAAATACCCCCTATCCCACCCCACATAAAACCAATTCCAAAACACTTCTATTTTCTTCATATATAACCAATTTCATATTAATATTTCTTATTTAACACTATAGTTCTTATGGTTTAATGAAACTATAAACATTCAATGAATTAAGTGTCATAGAAAATGTGAAACATAAAAAAAAGGTAATATTCTTTTATTACATTCCTTTAATTTCCTTTCATATTATTTTATCCTTCAACTAATCCAAAATAAAAAACTCCTCAAGTCAATTTTATATTATTATTTAATTATATAATAATAATATTTATCTACATTAACAATGTTCTTGTAAAATTTATAAATATGAGATATATCTTCTTCCCTTTTGGAAAAGTTCTTTTAATAGATAGTTAATAGACTTAAAGAATGTTATTAATTATTTACCGGTAATCATCTTTAAGGATGGTATTCATAAATTATTTTTAATTTTTAACGAAGTAATATAACATAATTTTTTAGATTTTATAGTTAATCTTACTATGGTATAAATAAAAATTAATCAAAAGAATGAAATTTATAGAAATTGGTATAAATCAATGAATGATGTCAACAAAGAAATTCATATTTTAAAAAAATTATCAAATAAATTAAAATATTTATAATTGATCTATAATAATATAAAAAAATAATATTATATTAGGGATTCATTTTTTAATTAAAAAAAATTCAATATAGAATATCTATAAGAATAATAAATCAATACAGGACATAAGGATATGTTATTATTCAACCAAACTATTTATTTTGTGTTTATATTCTCTTCTTATATATTTACCCCATAAATCACTTACAATAACTAATGAGTGTGTATTAATTTCATTCTCATTCCTTCCTTTGGGGATATATTTGTTCTTACTTTTTTGGGATGATTTCTTACCACCTTGATTCATCCAATGATTAGGATTCTCTTTTTAAATAACAATTTCCCTTTTATTATTAATCACAACCTTTAATATCAAAATTGAAATTAAATATTATTCATTTATAAGAATACATGTTCATTCATTAGTATATTCCTTATTAAACTCATTTTTTTATCATTGGTTTATTTTAGATTTACAATTTATATAAGTTTCTTTTCTATTGGACATTTATGATTATAACCATATTTTGATGTGATGGCTTCACCAAGAATTATATATCCATGCAATAAGTCAGATAATGTAACTAAACCAATGAGATAATTTATTTAAGGTGTGAACATGATGCTATATTTTTTAAAATTTTATGATATAAGATATGTACACATGTATTATATGCGAACATGATGCATGATTTGTTCACATTTCATGCATTGTCTTTATCCATAGTGTCATAATGAATCATTATAATGATTTTTCAATATTTTATCCAATTTTATAATTATTTTTAGTTTATTAGGATAAAGATTATATGATTATGATATTATGAAGATTATTCTCACACTTGTACTATATTTATTCATGTATTATGTTCATATCTAATTACCCACCCTACAATGATTTTAGCTCTACCTTTACCGGATTATTCTCCCAGGTAATCACACGTATAATGGAGATCATTAAATACTTTATGACACCTATAAATATGGATTTAAATAATGTAAAACGTTTTATATGTAACTATTTTGTATGAACTGAATATTCATATGACACTAAATCAATCTATTTTTGAATTTATAATATTATTTAGGTTTACCATACAAATATAACAACAATCATAGATAAAATATAAGATTCAATATGACCCTAATCATATGTCATTATTTAAGAACATTGTTTTCCCTTTCAAATGATCAATGAGGAAAAATGTGAGGCATTGGTAGTTATTACCGATAATCACATGATTCAAAATATTTAATTGATTAAATGTGATAATTTCCATGAATCTTCTTTATAAATAATATAGAAGTGTCCCATGGATAGAAACTAGGTAAAATAAATATAGTGGATTCAAAATCACCCTAATGTATATTAAATTCAATAAATTCAACTGTTTATATTTCATATGAATTTAATTAAATTTCTAATGTCTTTCGAAATAGATAAATGTATAAATCAACATACACTTTGGAAGGTATCCCTAATTAGTCATTTGGAAACATGTTATGAAATTAAATGAAGACTTGAGGAAGAAAACACATAGAATTTCCATAATTATCTTCCATTAAAAGTGATGAGAATTGGAATAATAATTCACTAACCTTAGATAGAGGATCCCGTACCTAACTAGATCTTATGCTCTTCTCTCCTTGAAATAAATGTGAACTTCTATCAAGAAAAATTTAGGTCACCATAAAATAATAATAATAATAATAGTTTAAGTATTTTATATAACTCATAGAATCCAGCCCAAGAATAATATCTATGAGACACATCTCAAAAAATGAGAAAATATCCTGCTAGTTCCACTTTGGATATGGTGATAAGGAATAAAGGGAATCAGATTCTATGTTTTTTCTTATTTCAAAGAGGAATTTTTATCATTATTATATACTAAAATAGGTCATATGGAATATTTAATAATTAAACCTAAGGTATGAGATAAATTAATGAAATATATATGTAACAAAAAAATATTAACTAAAGATGATTCCAAAATTGTAGTACATCATAATATTGTTGGACCTTCATTATATTCCATAAGAAAATTCATTAATATAATTAATTAAAATGTTTCAGAATGTCCCAAAAAGAAAATAATAGTCTGAGATTTATTTCTATGATATGTTTTATGATTTGATGAATCAATTCAGCCTCCACATCAATGAGGCTAGGACCAAACCACTTTAGGATAATCTGATGGAACATGAAATCAACATTGAGATTTTGAGCATGCACCACTCTAAGTAAATTTCACCATGTTAATTTTTAAAATCAATCAGTCTACCCCAAAGTGTGAAAAAATTTGTGCAACCTGCGAATAAAGGGTTTTCAGATACTACTTGTCCACAGTGATGGAGAATGAGAAGTGCACACCCAATGGGTAAAAATAAAGCATAATAGGATGGTTCTAGAGAGGAAAAGCAATATACATTCTTATAATTATCTCTTTCATTCTCAATTAATCCTCAAATAAATCATCATGGAATGGGACGTGAAATAACAATCCCTATCATTCTAGACTAGACTACCATGAAGTTCCCTTAATGTTTTAGATGGTTTCCATTTATTTTTACCTTTATATGAATATAATTGGATGTTTTTGATTTGTATATAGACTATTGGAATAATATTTTTGTGATATATTAAATTATTATGGGTTGTTTTGAATTGATTATATGGTTCTTTCAAGAGTTTGTTAGAGACTAATTTAGTGTCAAAGTCTAAAAAGTAATTTCTTATGAGAATCAATGATCCCATAAGGGTCATCCCATATGGATTATCGTGAATGTTTCACTGAGAACATACTGATAATCTATTTAAATTAATTTAGTTGGTAAGAATTATTTTCATATATATGATCATACCATAAGGGTCATTCATCATTATTTGTAAATAATTCTACAATCTATAAGAATGATTTTTTATATGTGTAATGATGAACACTATTCATGGTGGCTTGTAAGAATAAATATAGCTGTAAAGATGAGACCGTAAATATCCTTTTATTATTATAGAAATTACAATGTTATAAAATTTTAATATTCTAATGAAACTAAATATATGTTTTCTTATGTTGATCTCAAATGGTTAAAAACTATATTTTACATTTTATTCAATATAATTCATGTTTTAATTAAAAATGGGTAGTAATTTATTTACTATATTGGAAGTTTGGAGTTTTTTTATCTAAAAATAAATATTTGATTTTAAATTTTAGTTTTCTAAACAAGTATCACTTGAAAATAATTTTTATATGTCAATGTGACAATGTTTTTATCATTTTAAGATTAAATAATTACATGCAAAATATATTAAATTGATTATAGATTTGTTTTTTTGACTATATATGTTCCTGTTATTATGTTATTCCACGTTTTATTGTGATGAAATTATCCATTCCATTAATCAACATAAGAAGATTAATTTAAGCTATTATAATGAAAATAAATGATAGATTGTCTAGGAATTAATTTTTTTGTGCGATTAATTTATGATAGTTGAGTTTCATTGTTTTCTGGAGTCATTTTATTCCAAATTAATTTATAATAATGAAAGGAAGGGATGTTTTCAAAAACTATTATAGGCGTACATTTTATTAATAGCGATTATAATTTGGGATTATGATTTATTTTTGTAGGTTAAACTAATGTGAAAAAGGATGTGTATGAATATTTTAATAGATCTCTCAATAATGTTTAGATGGAAAATCATTTATCTAATTATTTAAAATTCTAGAATTATTAGTTTCACTAATTGTGTGGAGTTGTCTAATATTTGAGCTGTAATTTAAAAGTGAGAGATAATTTTTTTTTGTATTGAAAATTGAGCAAGGTTAAGTGAAAATGGTTCCAATGTTTATAATAAATATTTTACATATATTTTATATTAAGAAATCAGTGAATAAACACAATATTTAAGATTTAAGTATTGGTTCTACATTATATTTTTTATAGAGTGGGAATGTTTTAATTTGAAATCATCAATGTTAATAGAGAAATATTGTGATATTCTTTTACTAAAGAAAATCAATATATAAGGATTTATTTCTGAAATCATATTCAATATTTGTGTGTTAGAAATATGAAACTACATAGTTTGGGGTGAATTTGGAAAATCATTATATGAATCTATGATCATCATATATAAAACAAATACTCTATTAACTATGTTTTTACTCTTACATGTGACGTTTATTTAATTTATAAAATACAAAAAGACCCTTTTTCACTAATTGAATGTAGATTTTATGTTCTGAGAGGGGTCAAATATTCAATGAAGAATTTTGAATTAGTAAAAACTTGTAAATAAAATGATTAAACCCTACCCCAAAGTGTTTTCATATATCCTATTTGTAATTCATTCATGGAAATGTGGATTTTAAGATAAAATATATTATTATAAAAGGGAAAAACATTTCATAATTTTAATATTACCTTTATTCAAACATTTATCTTAAAAAATAAATGAAAAACACGACTTTTTGAAATTATAAAGGGATGTATTATTTCAAAATAGATATTAAATATTTTTTATTATAAAATATAAAATTAAAACATTTCATGGAAAAATATTATTTACATGCAAGAGGTCAAGTGGAGACCCGACTAAGAGCACCTGTTTGGTGGCTTTGGGGTTGCAGACATAACAAAATGGTATCAGATTAGTTGTTTTATGCATTCTAATTATTTATGATGGTATATGGGAGAATATGTTGTGTTGGGAGTTGGTTATGAGCTAATTCTTGGTAGTGTGTAAACCATGTATGAGGGAAAACCCAAGTACCCATGGTGGTAATTATTGTTCTATATGTGCATTGTTACAGTTGAATGCTATTTCACCATTGGCCGATGTAGTTATTGTATGATGAGAGTGTTTTAGGATATTTTAATCATGTTAGAAATTTAATGAGTTTGTTCATTGATACATCATTAAATGCACATAGGGAGATAGGTGTAAAACATCATGACAGGAACACATGAGACCAATGTATGGGGAATGAAAGGTGGAATGCATTTTACTTCTTGGGAATTAAAAAAAATGTATAATAATAATGATGCAAATAGTATAAATTTGAGAAATCTTAGAGAATAGATAAATAAATTTTATTAATAAAGGGTTTTAATTGAGATAAAAATCATTTTTGTAGTGAGTTGTGTAATGGAAATTATTCTTAAAAGGAAGGATTTAGGTTGCGAGTGAGGAGATGGTTTTAAAATTTTCTCAAGTGAAAGGTCATGGATATGTGAATTAGTTTACCACATGTTGACCATGACCCATGATATGAATGTTATAGGGATTGTTTCATTGTTTGAAGATATTTTTTGGGATATTTTATATAATTTGTTTGTTTATGACTAGTGAGGAGCCTTGTAGTTTGTAAATTATGGAACCATTATGTTAATTGTTCTAAATAATGTGTTTAGAATTGTAGGTAAATTACTCCATGAATACATGCTCCAGTAGGATGAAATGAGGATGTAGTCAAAAATTCTCTGCCAATAGTGGAGAAAAAATACATGTTGATTCATTTTAATAGATAAGATCAGTTTCATGAGAACTTACATTGCTTTACAAATATTATGGAATTGATCCCAGGGTGGGTTGTACCGAGTATGTTTGAGTTTACTACTGATTTTCAACTGTATCATCCTACATCCTTTAATAGAGATGGTGGGCTAGAGGTATTTTATTTCTGTATAGAGTTTATCATGGTGATTCTTGATCCTTTTGAGGCACCTTCCAAAAAGTGAGTCAAGTTGACGACATATATGTTGCGTGGTAAGGCAAATAATTTGAGGGACATCATGGTTCAGAATAAGCAGGTTGAATTAATGATATTAAGTATTTATAGGAAAATTTTATAGAAAACTTCTATAAAAAACCATGCATTAGTAGAAGGATGCATATATTACGAGTTTAAAACAAGGGGTTGTGCAAGTGATGAATTATACTAGTCAATTCACTAACTTGAGCCACTTTGTTCCAGTGTTGGTAGAAGATGAGGCAGATATGGGAAAAATTTCCAGGATGGGATTAGACATGAGATTTGGTATTAGATGAATATATTCCATTTTATGAGTTTTTTAGAGGTAGTGGATCATGCCCTTAAGTGAGATGGGAACCTGAAGGTGGCTTCATGTAGTGGACTTATGGTTGTAGTTTGAAGGAAAGGTTGTGTGGCTTCTAGGGACATGAAGTGATTTTTGTGAGTTTTTATCAGGGTGGTAGTGTGAAGAGTAGTCAAAAGAGAGGATTGGAATCTTAGGGAGGTGACCAGGTGTTGTTTTATCCTTGGGAAGGTTGGGGCACATGAAGGGTCGGTGTCCCTAACCACCAGTTGAGTGTTGGTAATGTGGTAGGATAAGGAATGTATAGAGGTTCTATAAGAATACTCAATTACTGGTTGTAGATGACAGATCAAGTCTGATGTCAAGTGCAGACAAGGGGTCTGTTACCAGTATCAGGTAGGGAGTTAGAGCTCCATGGGTCGTACCAGTCGGGGAGGTAGACATGGTACTACAGTGTGGGAGAGTCCATAATATTAGGATTGGGTAGTCCATGTACTTAGGCAAGATCCTTTTTCATAGGGGAAGGTCATATTCATGCATTTCATACTACAAATGGAGGTGGTCAGGCTTGACCAATGACTATTCATTGTGCGATCCCTATAGATTCCAGGATTTCTAGTTATTTATTTGAAACAAGTTCCATATATTCTTTTATCTTTACTCTGGTTGTAGTTGTGTTTGGATTAATAGTGGAGCGTCTATGTGGGGTTATGTCGATTGATACTTTATTGTGGGGGTGAAAGATGAGGATATTAGAAAATATATATGTTATGATCTGGAGGTTGGTGGGTAGTGTTTTATGAGAGTATTTGTTTCATCCCTGAAATGTTAGGGTTTGACCTAATTTTGTGCATGGATTTGCTATTATTATACCATGACTATATGAACTGTTATCATCTTATAGTAACATTCACATGTCTTCTGGGAGACACTTTTATCCATCTTGTTGAGTGGGATATTCGATCAAGAAGTGCATGTCCATTTACTCAGTGATTAGGTGAACTCACAACCCAAGTGGCTAGTCTAATTATTGATGATGGCGGAGTAGAGAAACCAGTCTTCCTCCCATTGTTGATTGATTTAAGGAGGTGTTTCCTAAATAGTTATTTGGTATTCCACCAAATAGGGATGTTGATATCATGATATAGAATATTTTGATAGAAGAACCAATATCCATTTCACTGTATCAATTGGAACTAGACGAACTCCAGAAAAATAAAATTCAGTTGTGGGAATTAGAGAATAAAAGTTTAATTCATCCTAGTATGTCACCTTGGGAATCTACACTATTGGTTTCCAAGAAGGCCAATGGGTCATTGTGGTTATGTGTCAAATATAGGAAGCTAAATCAGAGGATGTTAAAGAACCAATACCATCATCTAGGTATTGATCATCTCTTTGACCAACTGGGAGGTGCTTCAGTGTTTTTTAAAAATCGATCTTTGATCGGGGTATCATCATGTAAGGGTGAGACCTTCTAACATACCACTGAATACATTCAGGGGAAGGTATGAGATGTATGAGTTTATTTTTATGCCATTTGGGCTGACCAATTCACTATCATTGGCATGGATCTAATGAATTGAAAATTTCACCCTTATATTGATCATTTTTTAGTTTTCTTCATGGATGAATTCATAGTTCACTCTATGACTCCTGACGAACATGCTGAACATCTTAAATTCACCCTGAGTACACTAATCGAGAATATTCTATACACTGAGTGATCCAATGGCCATATCTACATTTATATGGTGAATTCCTTAGAAAACACCATTTATGATGAGGGCATGTTAGTGGACCTAGCAAATGTATTGGTATTTGTGTCTTAGTATGATCCCAAGACTTTTGCTGATGTCTAAAGTTTTCTGGGGTTTTAGGGCCATTACCGAGGGTTAATTATACAAATTTATTATTTTCCAACACCAATTTCAAGATTTACCAAGAATAGAATATGGTTTGAATTTTATGTATCACGTGTTAATGATATATAAGGGTTAAAGTAGTGGTTTACTAATTCACTACTCTTGATGTTACCAGAGCCAGGTATGATGTAAACATTGTTGTGTGGTGTGTATGGTGTTTGGATACGAGTAGTGTTGATGAGGGATCACCAGGTTGGTATTTATGGTTCAAAACAGTTGTGGCCTCATGAAATGAATTATCCTATGCGTGATCTTGAATTGGATGCAGTGGTTCATGTCTTAAACTATTAGCAGTATTACGTTATAGGAGAAAGTTTTATGTTGTATAAAAATCATAAATATATTTAGTACATTTTCTCTCAGTGTGATTTAAATATTTTTAAGTAGATATTGGTTGAGTATAGGCATTCTTTTGACACTGATATTGTCTACACACTAGGAAAGGGGAATAATTTTGCAGCTCCTTAGAGTTAGAAAACTCAATGTTAGGTGGTTTAGGATTCTATCTATGAGTGGAAGATGATGAAATTATTTGTTGATATCCATGTTGAGGTGTGGGGAGGCCAAGGGAAGATGACCCTTGCATCCTTCGATGTAGATTTTGTGCACATGACTTGGATTAAGGTAGGGAATCATGAAGACCTGGAATGTTTGACATTGAGGGAAAGTGTAAAAGGTGGGGAGAAATCTTCTAGTTGGTTCATCAGAGAGGATGGTATTGATTATGTTTGTGGAACTATTATTGTTTTGAAGGGTATACAAGAAGAGTTGTTGCATGAGTTTCATTAATCAATGTGGTCAGTGCATTCTGGTTCAACCAAAATGTATTGTGATATCCATAGGTAGTATTGGTTGATAGAGACGAATAAATAGGTTGTAGGTTTCATGGAGTGATGCCTTACCTATCAGAAGGAAAAGGATAAACATCACCAACCAGATGGTTTCATGCAGCCATTTTTTATCCAAGAATGTAAGTGGGATGATTTAAAATTGGATTTTTAGTGGGTCTTTAGAGGATGCCTCAGAAGAATGATGCAATATGGGAATTTGTCGATTGATTGACTAATGTGTCTCATTTCATTACAAATCATGAAACATTCAGTGTATATCAGTTGGATGAGTTTTTTGTTTGACAGGTAGTGTGGTTTCATGGGTTTTTGTGGACTATAGTTTCAGATCATGATTTGTGTTTCACATCATGCTTATGGAACGGATTATAGAGGTCACTTGGTAACCAGTTGGTTCTTATTATGTATTTATATCCATGTATCACATCATGCTTATTGAGTCTCATATAGATGACATTATAGTAGGTTCATTTTATAATGAAGTGGATGATAATATCTAAAAGTAGGGGTATTAATACATGAATAGGAATCATAGACCTATTAATTTTTTGGTGGGTGATCGTGTGTCTCTTTAGGTATCTCCAAGGTTGGGTTACTATCTAATTTCAAAATAGGGTATGTCAGCACCTATGTATTTGGGGACATTTGAGATTGTGGAGAGGATCAGACTAGTGGCGTATCGATTGGATATTCTACATCATTATAGTGGTATGCATGTTATTTTTGATGCATTACATCTTCAACAGTATCATCATGACACATATTACATGATTGGTGTTAAAGATGTTGATATTGAGGAAGATTCATCCATTGAAGAGAAACCAGTTCATATTGTGGGCTGTGGTGACAATGTCCTGTGGGGCAAGTTTGTTCCCTTCATTCTAGTTTTGTGGTTTCATTTTAATGTTTAGGAAGATATATGGGAAATGTAGTATGATTTGTGGGCTAAGTGGCCCGATCTTTTTACCAAGGAATCTTGGTGATGTTCTAGAAGTACAGTTTTAGGATGAGTTATTATAAGGTGGGGTGGTTGTATGATCCTAGAATTCATGGATGTATTTCTTTGATTATGTTAGTGATCGAATCCCATATATTTGGTGAAATGAAATTCTCTTTAGGTGTAAGTGTAGGTTGAGGTGTGTTCTAGGGTTTAGGGAATGGAAGGAAAAATAAAATAGATCTTATGTGCATGTTTCATGGTTGTTGAATTGTTAGTGTAAACCATATTCCCAAACACTATAGACCAGGAGGGGGAGGTGCATGGTTAAAAAAACCATGAAAATGGGACAAAAAACCATGCGATCTTGGATAGTGGAATTTAGATTAGTTCAGAACTATTTTTAAAATGTTCAACAACTCCCCAAGTTACCATTCAACATCACTCCCCTTAGAAACTGGTTGGTTCTAATTTTGTGCATGGTTTGGAAAAATGTAAGGATGAACCATGCCCCCATTAAAAATTTTATATTTACCAAACATCCCCCTTGGTATATTTATGTTCTTACCCATATTTTCCTCCCATTATTTACCACTCAACCCTAGTGACTAACTCAATCTCCCAAATCTTCTTAAGGGAGGTTCTCCTTCTATTTTATCTCATTTAGACCCCATTGGTTGCATATCGATGCTTTGGGCAGGTCCAATTCTTCTCTTGTTTCTATCTTCAAGATTTGGGTTAGTGGTTCCTTTAATCTTCTACCGAATCCCTAAAACCATATTTTTATAGGTGAAATCTAGATTAGGGATTCAAGATGTTATTGAATCAAGATCTAAGGCTACGATTAGGAGTGTGTTCATCAATAGATTCGAGTTAGGTGGTCTAAAAGTTATATCCCACTATTTTTGGGTTGATTTGTGCATGTTTGGATGCGTTCTCGGTTATCTTATGTTTTTTTTTGATTAATTTGGTGTGATTTGGTAAAATGAGAATCAAAATCATGAATTGATCCCCTCACGATCCCTGTGGGGTACGTTGAGGATCATTTTTCCTATTTAGGGCCTTCCATGGGGAGCACCTTCTTTCCATAACATAGAAATTGTTATATTTAATTGTAGAGTTGATGTGAGATAATGCAGTTCTTATGAGGAACATGGTAATATTTTTGGTTGAATTGAAAATAGAATAATGATAGTTGTTCCTAGGGTAGATAATGGATTATGGGTTTGTCTGGAATGACATGAAAATGGGTTAATTAGGTTAATTGATATTGTGTCAAATAAATTATGAATTATGTTAGAAATGCCTTAAAAGGTTAGAACATATGAAATGGTGAACTTGTTAAATGAGTAACAACATGGAAATAAGGAATATGTTAAATGTAATCTCATAATATAGTTAATGAATACGTTAAATTGGTTGATATAAAGGGATATATAAAACATTATTAATGAGTTTGGGCATGAGAATGATAATTGAGAAAAATGGGTTGTGTGATGTAAATTGTAAATGTGTTCTTTGGTTATAGAATAATATTAATTCCCTTCTTGATTGATATGGATGGTTAATGTTATTTTTATTTTTTCAGTATGGTTTTTGATATGGTATATGTGCGGTGATTGAATAAATAAGCATGTGCACATGAATTGGTAGTGTGGGGTAATGACTTGAGGCTCTATTCACACAGTGTTGAGCTATACTGAGGCTTTAAACTCTACGCAAAATACATGGGTTGGGGAAGGGAAGTAATGATAAATTTAACTCAAAGATACATTCGATATAAACAGATGGACGTAGGATTTTACGTGAGTGTAAAGTAATATTTTTATTTGTTTTCCACTAGTGAGATATGGACTTTACTTATTCCCTTATTTCTAGTGATTGAATGACTTATACCCTTGTGTAAATGCTGTAAATTCCTAATCCATGGAACATGTGATGAAAATATATTATTTAATGAAGATGTCTGAGTGATGAAAATGATAATAATGAAAGAAATTGTTAATGTGTACCTTGTTAACTAATGACACCCAAATTGTCCTTTGGTTTACATTGTTATTTATTTCACACTTGCATGTAGTATCTTTTAAGAGTAAAAATATTTTAGACACTATTAGTGGTGGGATACTATGTTTTATTCACAGCCTTCTCGGGCCGTTGTTGGGTACCCATCCAGACTTCATTAATGTAGTTTTAGAGAAGGGAAAAGGCTCAGTGTGAGTGAGTTGAGTTGAGTTTGGGATAGGAATCGATGAGGATTCGTAATTGGAGTCAGGACCCATTATGGGGATTCTGATCTTTGTCTTTATTTTGGGATTACATCACTTTTTCACAGTTATCATAGCATGAAATAGTTATTGTTGGTTTGTGCTTTGTACCTATTTTTGGGAGATGCTTTATTATGCATGTTTATTGGATATTTTTTGTTATTTATGTTATTTATATTATTATCTCATGTGGATAACTCTGGTAAAGAGGGTATATTATCCTCATGTGACTTATTTGACCCTTTGTGCTAGTTTGAAACCTCTGGCATAATGAGAGGTGCACTTCAGGTCATGTGGTGACCTAGATTGGATCACCGGTTTAGTGGATTATGGGATAGGGACATTATATAATTTCATTTTAAGAACTATTCACATAAGTTGACTTTTAAAAAAATATGAAAGAAATGGAATTAAAATATAAACCATTAAAATAATTTCAATAGGTTATAAATATCTTCAAAATTCATGGGAAACATTAACTCACTAATACAATATCACTTTTAGAGTTTTAATAATCATTTTCTTTATTTTTTACTACTTTCTCAAGCATTATGTTGACATTGCATAATTAATAAACGTAATTATATCACTACTAAAAAATCAATTAACACCATAAAAATAAATAATATTTAAAATAAAGATTTATAAAAAACAAATGTTGTTTTTTCCTTGTCACAAAATATTATAGTTATTAAAAGCAAGAAAATGAAATTTTTTGCATTAAATTTTACATAAATAATATAAAGGTTAATATCAAAAAAGGTAAAAGTTCATATATTCTAAATTTGGATTATTTTGTAGGAAATAATTTAATCCTATTAAATAATGTATAGTGTTTGAAGTAATTTTAAGTATTATAACATTATATTTAACCTTAATTAACACATTTACCTTTACCAAGTTAATAAAAATATAATATGGTTACTATTCATAACGACCGAATATAAAAGGGTCTTATTTAATAATTTTCATCATTGTAATTCGAAATATAGAATCCATTTATGAAGATAAAATACATAGAAATTTTATAATTTAATTTAAAATCAAACCTACAAAACACGAAAACAAACTGTCATTGAGAAAAAATATGTTTGATGAAGTGTAAAATAATTTTAGACCCAAATCTAACATAGTGTTAATTCCAATGAACATAACTAGATTTTCCATATTATAAATGAACTATTATTACTTTTAAAATTAATTTTTTAGAAAATACAACGTTATAAATGATTTAAACATCTCATTATTTTCAATAAAATTAGTATATTTTACTATTCTTAAAAAATTCAATGATTTCGTAAAATTATGAATAATTCATTCATTGATAATTATGATATTATGATTTCAGAAATGTTTTTAATTTTATTAAAAAAAATTATTACTGATTTATGAATACAAAATATTTATTTCTTACAAAAAAATAGTAAAGACATTTTTTTGGATAATACATATTTTAAATAATTAAATAGATTTATTAAAAATTAATTACATATTTCATAAGAATCTATAAATTAATATTCAATAATTATGAATATTATATATATATTATAATTTTTTTGACTCTACACATACATCAAACTCAATTTCTACATTATAATGAGGATAATATAATAATATTTCTTCATTAGTTAATGTTTGGTGTTGTGTGTTGTATATATTTCCAAACATAGTATTCTTTTAAAATAAGCAGGTGTTGAATTTCCTTCCACCCCATTAATAATTTCAATCCTCATAATTTTATATTGTTCTATGTAATCAAAGATTTGATATTTCAAAATCCCTTTATCTAAAACCTACATCGTAAAAAGGGATAATAAAATATTATATTGAAAAGATGGAGGGGAAATATAAAGGTCATTTGGAATAAAATTTATTTAGGAATCTACATAGAATAAAATTAGTGGGAAGTAAAAATATGTACATGGTAGAAAACATTGATGTCCAAATAATAAAAGATATTGATAGGGAACATTGATCATAATAATAACAATGTTCATGAGAAAGTGAATGACCACCAATACTTAAAATAATGAGGAGTGAAAAAGGGCCATCGATTCATTGGAAATGAATGTAATAGGATAATATTTTTATTTCAATAAACTTTTCCCAGATTTTATTAATTAATTTACCATATAGACTAAAATATAAGGAAATAACCTTTCCAGAAAACTGAAATTTCATCCTTTAATAAATTTCAACTACAATATCATATTTTATCAAATTGATGATTATTCAGGATGAATTTTTCATTCCTAATGAACTATAATAAACTTGAAAATACAAAAAAATGATATAAATATATCCCATATTTAATTAAATATTGATAAGAACTGAATGGCTAATCTAAGATAAGATAATATACAAAATGTATAAACCATTATGTGATGGAATAATACATTTTACTTCAAAACATTCCTAATAATAAAAAATTTCCCACTTATATTATTTCATAAATAACCCCACATCCCAAATAAGATCAATAACTACAAGATTAATGATATTTTTAACCCCAAGGGTCATCTCATTCATTTATGTTTACAACCCAAAAAATTTAGTTGAATTATTCCAAATAACATTTCATGTTGAATAAAATGTTAAATAAAAAGGCTACACATAAGTCAACACAATGAATCATGTACCAAAATAATATTAATCACCTTGATTAATCACTCTGTAAACATATAATATTCTCATCTACACTAAAATATCAAGAATTAAATTTAGATACACACCAGAAATGTAATCCTTGACTTTACTATAAATATCTCTACAAATATAGAATTATCAATGAACCTCTTTTAAAACATCATGATTATATATATACAACTATTTAATAGAAAATAATTAAATTAACATAAAATCATTTATTAACCCAAAGATTAATTTAATCATATATAGTGAATTCTCCCAAAAACCCAATAAAATAATCAAATCATGTCAAAATACAATCACTTGAATCCTCAAAAGAGGTATCTATTCCTATGAAATTATGAATGAACTTAATCTAATAATGTTGTGATGGTATCCCTAACTCTTATGTTAAACTAAAAGTAAAACATATATGATTTCAAAAATTTACAAAATAGTTATTACTCAAATAAAATCATGGACTATTTTTGTAAATCCATAAATGAAATAAACATCATTAGAGATTCCCATAATCACATTTTCATCAATTAAATAAAACATTTCACAGTTTCAGATACTATCCTATTAAATTCGTTAATTCCAATAATATCATTATTTAAACAAAACATTATGACAAAATCACTACATCATATTTTATTGTCATCTATTAATTTGACTATATGTTATAAAATAATTAATGAAAAAACACTTTAGAACAATACATAGATGTTTCATGATTTTTATATAAATAATATGATTGATACAACTCTTCTATAATATTATTATTTAACCCAAATCCATAAAAAAAAATAAACATCACTTCAAAAATATGGAAAACAAAGGTTCATCCTTGTTCTAGGAGTTATCCCTTGTAATTTTGAATCAGATCCGATAATGATTATATTACCCACACAGAAGACACTAAACTATAAATGGTACTTAATTAATAATTTATTTTCCATAAATAATATTTTTTATTTCTATTCGTCCATTAATTTCTTTATTACCTTACATTCCAAACATAACTCATATTCGTATTCCTCCGAAACATTTCCCTCAGTGCTTCTTCCCAAATTCTTGACATAGAGGTAGCTGAATATTTTTCCCTCCGTGATATTGTTAAAAATAAATTTTTATCTTATTAGCTTTATCCAAAAAATCACCAATGTTAACATTGTAAATAATATTGAAATTTTTCTAATTTGACAAAATCATAAGACTTTCCCTTCTAACTAATTTTTCTTTTATTTCCTTATAAGGACAATCTTCCCATTGTCCATCACATTCTGTGTTAACAAAAGTACTCATTGATCTAGCTTCTGAATAAAACAAAACATAATAGTGTGAGAAATAATAATGATAGGGATGAATTATATAATCCTAAAAAAGTAATTCATAGGATGTATAAATCTTGAAAACGATTTTCAATATATTCTACCTTAAGGTTAAACTAAGCCATCCTTGGTTATTAATTATTCAAATCCTTTATAAAAGTTTTAAAGGAGTATTATAGTTAACCCAATCATTTACCCTAAGAGTTTCAAACTAGGTTTGTGGTATATAATCACTCAGAATGCACTATAATAGATGTTGAGATATACATCAACTAACTCTTTTTGGTCTTATTACCCAAAAAAGAATCTATTTCAAAAGCATATAAACTTGTATTATCCAGAATGAGAAGCCTTTCTTGTAAAACCACAAATTCTATAAATTAAAACAACATTACGATATTATCCTATAATTAGACACATTACTAGGTCTTCCACCAAATATAACTACACATAATATCCAAATATTGACTATACCCCATTATTATACTAACAGAGGAAACCCAATCATTTCATCACAAACTATTATATATTTTTAGATTAATAAGAAATAGCTAGAATTATGATCCAATATATAATTAAAAAGTATTAGTCTCTTTATATACTGGATACATAAATATCTTATCTTGTTATATTCTACATCAACTCTCATAAATTTATCCCCACTCTGTACCCTTCTTGACATACCCAACATAAAACATCTCTTCATAACCTGGGGAAATGAAACATAATAATGGATGATACTAGATGCTCATTATGGGTAAATAAAGGAGATATAAATTGATTTACATATGTGATAATAAGATAAACACAAGGTTCTAATATTTTGATCATATCTTAAGAATTTCGTACACAATTTATCATGGTTTATAATCATGAATCATGACATAAATATTGAGGATTTGAAATAAATGAATCATAAGAGTGATAAATATTCATTAAGAAATCATTAACCTAATGTTAAAATCAGACGTATAAAATAACTCAATAAATATGTGGAACATTCATAAGAATAGAAACCATTTCTTATGTTGAAGTTAACTACTAAGAATTTAAAATCATAGTGGATTAGGAATTCACACCTATTTACCATATCTTAATGGATCATGAATCCCCACTTGTTTCAAAATTTAGATCTTTCATCCATGCCTATTTCCCACATTGGATCAAGCACTTAAATTTTTTCCTCATAATTATCACAAGATAAATAATAATTTAAAAAATGGCTTAATGGGATATATAATTTCAGGACCACCCATTAGACAATGAAAATCATACAAATTTATTCCACATAAACCTAAATCATTCATAATATCATAACCCATGGAGAGGAAAATGGTTTCAAAAAATATTTATCATAACATAATTAATATTGGTGAAAGAATAAGATTTCATAGAATTATACATAATTAATGATCATCATAATACATCCAAATAATGGTAGTGGAAGGTATCATAGGATTATATCATTATTAAAGAATATGTAACACCAACATATTTTATCATTGGAGACAAATTCAATTAAATGTTCACTATAACATTTTATGGGGAAAATTAAATTTTAAACTTTGAAAAAACATATTTAAAATATAAAAATTTCCCAAACATTAAAGAATTTTATTGAAAGGACCTTGGGATATTTTAAAGTAATAATAAAATCATTGTCCATTCATTACTATGGGAAATTATTTTTATGTCATGCATGTTAAAATAACAATGCCATTCTCAATTTTCGTAAAAATAAAAAATATACACTTTTTGAAAACCAGAAAAGGATTATTTTTAATACTATTTCTAAAAATAAAAACTTGGATAAAAATTAATATAAAAAATAATTGTTTAACATCTCATAATATATATATAAACATTTTGGAAAAATGTATATGAATAAAAAAGGATCTTCTACCAAAATTGGTGGAGCAAGGATGAATTTTCATCAAACAATTTTATGAACGTTTTTATGTACTGAAGATAGGAATAAGGTACTAATACATCAAAATTATGAAGACAAATATTTGAGAAATAAAAATGTAATTTTTATATAATAATCATATAATTTCCTCGAATATAATTCATGTATTAACAATCCTGAATAAAATGAGATTAAAATATGAATCCCATACCACTATAAAATCATAGAAATAAGACACCTATAATGGAGATGAAATTGTATGGATATTAATATAACCATGATATTCCTTATAATAATTATTAAAACATTTATGTGAAGTATACACACCATATAAAATAATTAAGTTATGAATATCACATGTCTCCCTTTGAAATAAAATTGAGATGAAAATACCTTAACTCAAGTATTGATATTCGTTGTATGCATTCAATCCCCCAATATAATTAATATATATATTTTATATATGTAATATATAAAATTAATCATATATTCAATTGAATATGTTATCCAATTTATATAACTTATCACATTTTTATTTAAAATTTCTTATTACCAAATATTTTCTAGTGGATAACTATTTCATTTCTCATGAATATGTTTGGAAGTATCATCCCTTGTACTTAAATGATAGTTCCATCCTAAACAAAATGTTAAAAACTAGTTTAATATAATATATATTCATTATATATATATATCCGTTAAAATTGGAGAAATAAAAATTAATTGTATCTTTTATGAAGAAGGTAGGCCATACGTAAGCATTAACACTATTTTTACATTTCAAATGATGGGAAAAAATATACTGATATAATATTTAACATTTTAAGAATTATTATTTTATCATATATATAATATATTTTCATTATGTATATCCTTATTAACATCCATGTAAATTTTAAATGAAAAACAAAACACATCGGTTCATGGAGGTTGTAGTCCACACATACACACGAGAAATGTTATCCTTTTCCAACAGATGGTAAGGTATGAAGAAAGAAATTATATTATAACTAAATAAAAATAATAATATATATTATATTATATATAATCATTAAATAATTCAAAATATACATCCATGAATGATGAAGATGGAAAATTAAATGGTTCATTACCTAAAGGTAGTAGTCTACACGGACACATGAGTGATACCATCACTTCACATTTGGTGGAGTAAAGGTTTGAAATTAGTGGATAAATAATCATAAAAAATTTATAATATATTGGATATATAATTTCATATTTCATGTTAAATACAATATATTTTTAATAGGTGAAATAAAAAAATAAACTAAAATAGGGTTGGTAAGACAATTATCTCTTATTCAGTTGGCCAACTTTAGATACCTTATCAGGTAAGCATTATTTGGACTTTGAATAAAATAAAACCCTATAATTTTTGGATAGGTAATTTCATTGAGATTTTTTATAATTTTGGGTGAGAAATATGGCTCAAGTATGTGTAAATTAAAAATATAGGGGTGTCCTTTTATAAGTTTGCGGAGGGGCACCCTTGAAATTACTTAAATTATTAAATTAATAAAAAATAATTTATATAAAAAAATGGAGTCAAATTGATTAAGTTATATAATAATTTGATAATGAGTGTAAATAATATCTTATAATACAATTTGGATAATTTTTTTCCTCCCTTATCTCTTAGGTTTAACCCTATATTAATCAATTTTAAAAATACAATGATATTAAATCTCTTTACTATTTTGGGGTCAAAAAATTTGATATAAAAGGAAAATTTATCCATAAATAGACCATAATAGATATCATAAACCATATATAATTTAAGTGGATAAATATGAGGTTTTTATTAATTTTAGATAATTTAATAAAATATAGTTTACTATAAAATATCAATAACATCATTTTTTGAAATACAGGAAATACTATTATATAATTTGTGTTTTATTAATGTAAAATGATTCCAAATGGAAATGTAATAAAATATAATAAATGTTAAATGTTAATATAATCATCCAATAAAATATTTAAAAGTCTTAATATCATTTTAAACCTTATTTTTTCATCAAACTCCTTGGATAAGAAATTTTAATCTTAAATATGGTAATGAAATTTTTAATATTAATGGAAAATAATTTCACATATAAGGTAAAATTTAACTCATAAATTTTCATGTGACAAATTATTAGAACATTTTTAACCGTATTAATCATATTTTATGGTTTCATGGGTTTTAAATAGTATAATAAAAATATGTAAATATAAAATACTATTAATGTTATTTTCAAAACTATTAACATGGTTTCATGTTGAAAATAATTTTAATGTAATGGAAATAAAATATAAAACATTTACACATATATAATATTTTATATATTCCTTTACAAATAGTGGGATTGTTTAAATCAATTAAAAATTAACAATTTTATAGGTTTTCAAATCCTTGAATTGATTATTTTACTGCTTGAACAAGAGCTATACTAGTGTTGTGGAAGATTTCAGGTAATTATTTAATCACTAAATATTAAAATGTAATTAGAATAATAAAAAAACTATTTAATATATCATATAAATATGTATAAAATAACACATGTTTTTTTTATCTCTCTATATAATAGTTTAGATATTAAATGAAATAAATTCATATTATATAAACTATATTTTACTTAATCATTATAAAGGATAAAATAAAATTCAAATAGAAACAATATTTCATATTTTAATATTTTTTATAGTTATGGATACAATAGAATAATAAGAATAAGAAAATCATGTTTTAAAAAAAATCATTCTTTATCACATTAGTTTTAACCCTAATTAACTCATTTTACCTTTACCATTTTAATAAGATGTTACTATGGTAACAATTTGAAATGAACAAATATAAAAGGGTATTATTTACAAAATTTGATCCCACTAATTCCATGTATGGAATATGTTTTTCAAGAATCAATTCATATATGTTTAAAATTTTAATTTTAAATAAATTATACATAATGCAATAATAATCAGTTTTCCGGAAAAAATGTTTTCTAAAGTATAAAAGGTTTTTATACCAAAATCAGACATAAAATTAATTATGATGAATTTTTTTTCATTATTAAAAATTATAATGAAAGTTTAACTTTTAAAATTATATAAAAATAATGAAACGATTTATATGTTTTAAATGGAAAGTTAGTTTTAAATACAATTTGTATTTTTAATTATTCATTGAAAATAAATCTTTTTAGAAAATTTTCATAAATGTTCTATAATAATGTTTTGATAAGATGATTTCAAATATTTAGTTTCTATTGCCAAAAAAAGTATTGAAGTGGAAAAAATAAATTATATTATTTAATCCAAATATTCAATAAAACTATTTTTGAAGTAAACATATTTTGAAGAATTTAATGACTATAATAACAATTGAGTTCTTATTTCTTTCGATTGTTTGAATATATTTTTATTTATTAATAACATTATATATATATATTATTTTAATTATATTCTAACCTATAATTAAACATACATGTAATAATGGTAATAAAATAAACATATTTCAACGATCGTTAAATCTTAGTGTTCCATGTTATATACGATATCAAAAACAGTGCTCTTTTAATTTCTTAGGGCATAACAAATAGTGATAATATGAAACGATCTTGTTATATAAACCCTTAGATAAGTTATATAAATTCATAGTACATTATTCTAACCATCGGTAAAATAAATTTATATTTATTTAACATATATTATTGATTCAATTTCATACTTATCTTAAAACATATAAATACATTATAATTTCTAATTACCGTTTTACTAACATTTTTTCATTAAATAAATCATTTGGTTCTTAACCATTTTGTTTCCCATGTATATTTCTATTCAATAATTCCTGTCCATTCACCTTTTCCATGGATTCATAAAATGTAGTAAAATAATTATTTCATAAATATAAAATTTATTTATTAAATACACATTTACAACCATTCATATAAGGTGTTGATGAAAAATAAATTACAATACCACAGGGAGATAATCGTATGTAAATATGGACTTGTGTGGTTTTAATTTTTGAAATGATGGATAGAAGGTAAGATAAATAATAATCTAATTTAAAAAGCCATAATCAGATCATATATAGTTATTAAAAATATTCTTATGTCCGTCCAGGTAATGTGAAAATGAAAAATTAATCATATTACTTTGTGGAAGTGGTAATCCACACACATTCATGAGAAATGTTATTGTTTTTCAATAGATGGGAATGTACCTTTACCATGGTAACTATATTCTCACCATAGAAACTATTTATTGTAGACTAAAAAAAGTGTTCTTATTACCAAATTTTAAAATTCTATTTCCAAATATTGAATCCATTTTTCTTGATTCGTGTTATATAAGTTTTATAATGTAACTCTAATATAGGCATACAAAATGTATCAAACCCATTTTTTTAGAAATCAAAATTTAGGTGTAAAAGTGAATTTATAATCATTTATTCCAAATATTTTTGATTATTGGTGTTAATTATGAATTTATCATATTTATAATTAATAAATTAATGTTTTTGACATTATTACAATGTAAAAAATAGAATGGAATCATAGAAACACCTCATTAATGGAAACGAATAAAAAATAATTTTTTAATAGAATAAAATAATAAATGGGTTCCAAAAATCTATGTATGGGTTTCTAAATTAAAAATAATAGTTTTGAATATATTTTTTACACTTTATCATATTTTCAATATATATAATATTTTCCCTAAAAATATCATTCATTCTAATAAAATAATGATTCCATAAAAGTAACAGTATCTGTAAAAATGGAATTTTTCCCTATTCAATAAAAAATCAACCTTTTTAAGGATGTCCCCAAATTTTCCATAAGATAAATTTTACATATTGAATTAAAAAATAATTTTTATTTAAAAAAACATTTTTTAAAATTTATTACATATTTTACCAAATAAAAAATGTATAATAGAGAATAGAAAAAATGTGTTTAATCAAAAAATTTCTATTGATCCTTGAATAATTAATATCATAATTATTATAATTTAATATACTCTATTTTTTATTTAATTATTTAAAAATATATAAAAATTAATACTATATAATTTCATTATTTGATTTACTTTAGTATTGTGTTCATCTCTATTTACTAAACACATAATTGTTTTTAAAGATAAATATATTTTAATTTTTTTGGGTGTTAAACTTCTATCTATATAAAATTCACAACCTTCCATATTAACATGATTACAGGGTTTTAAATTCAAGATTTTTTTTAAAATAACCTATAGTATTAAGATGACCAAATTAAACTATGAGTTTTTATCATAATGGTTAGTCTTAACCATTCCTCAATCCCCTCAAACTTTAATGAATCCGTAGATGTACATTAAACTATTAACACATGACCCAATAAGGATACAATCCAAAGATAAAATTGAAACTTTATAAAATTTTAATAAAATTTATTATTTTATAGGGTGATTATGAAAATCCTAATATAATAATCATGTTTATAATTTCTCTTATAATATATGATAATATCATCCATAATTATTTTCAAGGATTTTTAATTGAAATTTATGAAGATTCTCCTCACCAAATTCATAAATATATTAGTGTTATTTGTGTATCCAAAAGACAGTAATATGAATTCATAATTTCCATTCAGGATCATGTGACAAATTAATTGAATAAGATGATGATGATGAAAAATATAATTGGTTCTCCCCGAGGTTGAGCACTTGGGCCTATAGAACCATTTTCTTGACCTAACTTAATTCTCTTTATCAATTTTTCCAATTTAAAGATGGTTGTTCTTTAAGGACTCTACAATATTGGAATAGAACAAGATATGATATTAATTGAAAAATAAAGCACTTATTTTGGTTTAATACCACTTAATTCATTAGAGAAAAATTTAGTTTGCTCTTATAAAATTGCCTTGTCTTTAATAATAATATATTCATCAATAATATAAATCATGTATCCATTTTCATTAGGTATTGAGAAACATTCAATTGGTTTTCATCCAAATATAGTTCATAATCAACCTTGAATCAATATTTGATTATAGAATCATTATTGATGTGGAATGATATTTTCTTATAATTTTAATTGATATGAGTTTTATACAAATTAACCATGTACATTACTAATAGAACACCAAATTACACTAGGGGAAGGAGAACTATAATTATAAGAAGTGTCTTCGCACTATCCCTGATTGAAGAATATTTTTATACCTTATATGTGATAAATGAACCACCAAGTGTTTTCAATGTTAATTATATATCCACGGTTTTGGATGTTGAATTAACACTCATAGAAATATTATATGTTATGAAATAATATGAATAAATTTAATCGAATAAGATGATTACAATCATACATTTTGGAGTAAGTGTACTGTAAACTAATTTAATATCATGGTTCACTTAAATAGTTGTGATTTCATATGCAATACCTATTATATTTTCCTAGGAGGTTATTGGTTCTTATTATCCTTTTTAGCCATTGGATTTTGGAATTGATTTATATAACTCCAAAATTACTTCCAATTGAAACATTTAAGTGTGGTTAAAGTATTATCTATGAAATGTTTTACCTCTACTATATTGATTGGCCGATTTTCAATTGATTTATATCAATAGAATTAATTTTTTACCTTCCCATAGTTTAGTTTTTATTTTGTTCAAACAATTTCCTCAGAAAATATTCCAATATTTTTGTTGTGTAGGTGATTGTAATTTCATTCCTTTTTGATATTTTTTATTTGAGCTCCATGAATGTCAATATTTTTCATATAATATCTAAAATAATGAGAGTCCCTTGTTTTTTGTTCCAACATTATTTTGTGCATCGAACTATTTATTTAAAGCTATAATTGGATTTTATATCTAATAACATCAAAGTATATGGTTATAGAAAACTAATGAATAATTAGATATTAATTTCAAGGAATTAATAAAACCATACCTTGTGGGGTTTCTAAATATTAATTCATGATTAACCACTAACTCCACCTCCTTTACTAAATCTAGGAATTCCATATCCATTTTCCTTTGAAGAGTTCAAAAAAAATATTCGGTGACTAATATTTTATTAAAATCATATCATTATATAAACCACATGGTTTTTAGAAATTTATACTATATTCTTATATTTTAAAGTTATATAATATTTGGGTTATGTTTTGGGTGTTTCTGTATAGTTTTTTAAAATATTATATTTGTTTCTATAGGTTAACAATTTGATAATGGTGAGTAGAAACAAGTCATTATCACCAATAAATGGTGGAAGGTAATGCTATGAGTCACATGGTAGTAACATATATAGATAATCATTTTCCACACCTTGTGAATACCAAGGGAAAGCGTGTGGGTTGAGATAGTGGGAGAAGCATTGTTGGAGAATATTTTGTCAACCCTTGTGATCCAATCGTTCTATGTTTTTTCATTGAGATAAAAGCACCCCATGTTTTTCGCAAGGATTACAAAACAATGTGGCCAAACCATATAGCTACATTGTTGAGGTATAATAGCATGAGCACCTTTGGAAGAAGGGTTGTCACACCATGTTACCTAACATTAAAACATCAAGTCAATGCTTTAAAAAATTTGTTTTTAATTACTATTAAAGAGGATAAGACTCATTAGTCTCATATTCCTCCAACTCCTCGAACTTCGTTCCCCTCATGGGATTCCATTGAAATTCCCTTTGATCTAGAAGAAAATTTTTTATAAATCAAATTACGTTTGAGATCTGGAATCATCACTAAGTACATGTTTATACTTATTAATATTAAATTTACTCTTAAAATTTATATCTCTCGAAACCATAGATCTAGTCTATTATGGTTAGATCTATGTTCTATGACTTTAATATTAATGAGATCTATTTGGATAAACTAAAGGGAAGGTGTTTTGAGCGTGAATCTAGAATTTCATAGTGTAGTTCTTCATTATTTTCATCCATTGAGAAGGATCTAGATTATCTTTCATCTCCACTGTTTATATAACATGAAGAAGTAGTTTTATAAAATCATATATCTTGAATTTTATATAATTTCTTTTGTGATTTTATTTAATGTAACTAATTTCTTTCTAAATTTGAAATTATTTTAAATTTGATGTCTTTTAAAAAAAATGATTATAATTTTAAAATTATGGTTTTAATATTATTAAATTCTCATAATGAAAAAAATGTGTTTGATTAAATGTATATAAAAGAATAATTGTCTTTTAATATGAATTGGTATGTATTTTCATATAATTGGGTCACCATGTGTTCAATTTAGATGAGTTGTGGTATGAATTGGCACTATTAGAGTGGTATGGATTATTGTCACGAAGTGCCAAGGTAAACTGATACACAATGATTAAGTGTATAGATCGATGTGTGTGTCTTTTAACATGTAATCAAATGTGAATAATAATTTGCTTTTATAGTGGTATTGTAAATTATTTTCACACATAGATGTTACTTATGGATTTTTATAAATGGTTTAACTATTTTTATTTATTTTTATTTGAAATTTGAAATCATTTTTCCCCAGGGGTATGTATTGGGATGTACTTATAGATTTCATAATATGTTAATACTCAACCCTACATGGATACTTTGGTACATTTAGAGATTTCATTTATTGAGACATAAGAAAGGGAGGCATATCTTATTTCTCCAGCATTTAACCTTGATACCAAGAGAATGAAAGGTGTAATTTTTTTTATAGCTAGCTTGGGTGGTTATTGGGATCATGCCACATTGTTTTCATTGAGTAATTTTGTCCTTTTATTTTGTTATTTTTCTATTCCTTGTTCCATTATCACTCAGATATTATTTCTCTACTAGTTTTGTAATTTTTTTAACAATTATACTCATGAATCCTATTTTATGATCGTAACATTATATTTTATTTTTTAGGATTATTTTATTTATTTAGGGAAAATCAACCCCAATATTTTCCTATTCCTTTGGAGTTTATTAATTTCATTTGGTATATTGGGATTTTCACCTAGGGTTAGTTACACTATATCTCTACCCATGATACAAAGTTGGGGAAATATTTTTCAAACGATATCAGTCTTGGTCAGTATGACTACTAATTTCGATAGTAGAAAGAAGATAAGAATTTCAAAATTTAAATATATAGATTAAAAATATGTAGCTATCATTTTTATTCCAAAATTTATGTTACTGGGTTGGATCAGATACAATGGTTTTAAAAGAAACTTCTTAATTTTATTATCATCTAATCCTTTTTGGTTTAGATGATAAGTTTTTCATATCACATATTATTAGTAAGACATCCCACTATGACTGAATTGTTCATTCTGAGTTTAATGATTTATGAAAATAGTTAATGACTATTCATTTTCAAAAAAACTGTTTTTAGTTTTATTTCATATGATACTTTTAAATTTTTTGAGAATTTAATTTCTAATGGGTAATGACTAAATGAATATTTTTTTCTTATTAATCTAGTGTATGTTATAATAATTTACAAGAATAGGCTTCTAAAAATGTGGCTTTAACTAAACCAAATGTTTGAAAATAACTTCTCAGAATGGAAAATTTAATATTTTAAATCCATGAATATGTGAAATGGGAACAATTATCCTCAAAAGTGGACTAATTAGAATAATTTTAAGAGTATCAGCCACAATTTTTCGGTGGATTTCTACAAAGGAAATAAAGAGGTGTTACTGAATAGGCTGAGTAAACTCTTTAGATATTTGGTAAAACTAGAAGAACATAAGGTTAAGTTAGAAAATTATATTTTGAATGATTTTCCACGAGAATGGTGGGATTTAGGTGTCCAAGAAAAATTTCAGAAATCCATTACATATGAGGAATTTGAATAATAATCCAACGAACAATTCCATCCTTTCACATTTCATATCACAATAATGACTAATTTATTTATACTAAAATAAGTGATCATATTCGTCATAGATTATAAATCCATGTTTAATAACATTGTTTTCTTTTCCATAGAAGTTTATACTAGTATATCCTTAAAGGTTCATATCTTTGAGTCTAAGTAATGATAATAGATTCTATCTAAAATAGTTATACTTTTTATTATATATTATATGGAGATGGTAAATAGAGGTATAGTTGAAAATGATTTATTTTTTAAAATTTTTTTGGTGGATTTATTTTAATCTCCAGATAAACATGTGGGAATTGAAATGATGGGAATAATAAGAACATAGACACCTAATTATAAGGTGGTTGATGATATCAAATTAGTAACACATGATTGGTTAATTATAATCTAATACAAAATATACAGCACAGTTTTTTTCTCTCACCAAACTATTAGAGTTGGTCTACCATTACTCAACAATATTTATTAGGCCCTCAATAATGCCTATTTTATGTTAATAAAATATCACAAAATTACTATCTAATAATTAAATTAATATTGTATTCACGAAAAAAGTATAAAAAAATTTATTAAATATTATGATAACATAATCTTCTCAAAAATAAATTGTGAAAGAATATACTTGATCAAGAAAAGTAGAATAATTATTAAACCATATGAAAGAAAAATATTTCTTCAAATTTCAAAATAATAAATAATATATTATTAATTTACTGATATTTCATTTACACATAATGTTTTACCTTCTAGGTCTATTTATTACTATAACTAAGAGAAGTTTCATAATGTAGAAGTTTGTATTACAAAAACACGGCAAGGAACCCAAAGAGAAAGGATTTAATGCCGTAATGACATAATTCCACGTACATGAACTCATTATGTAATATAATCTCTTTATTATGATATCACTAATCAAGAAAGTTGCATGATAACTCCATCAACTTATGTAATAAATTTATATTTCTTTTACATTCCATAAATCAATGATTTATATATAAAACAATTTCCATGTATTTCATTAGGTTATATCATTTTCAATAAAGGTCATGAGATCTTAACATTCTTTAATTAATAGATGGTGCATGCACATTCTATCATTATGAAATAATGTAATATTACTCATGACACACCCAATGTATCCTACCTTACTGTGAACATATGACACCACATTTTCCTTCAATACATCAACGTTAATTACTCATAATACACATTAATAATAATATTAATGTCTAACGATCAATAAAAATGTCCACATATTGAATATCTAATGGCACATATGAATGTGGATTTCCTATACACAACTCTTATTCTCATAATATCCTATTCTGGATATTATTAAGGGAATATACTTAGAGAACATGCCTCAGTATCATATGGGTCTGTACACCTATTATCCTATATCATTTTTCCTTCAAATGATATCATCAAGATATAGAACATATATTTAAAACTACTATCACAACACTTCTGGTTTCTAATCATAGCGGGAAACTGCAATGACCTTTTAGTGCGATAACTACTCTTAGGAAAATGTCACATACTTTGTAACCCAAAATCAAAATCCACATGTGAAAATATGTTTAATAATATTAAAAACTATGAATATAGGTATTCATAAAGTATAAAAACGTTGGTTCTAGGAAACAACCTTCCACACATGAAGGTTTAGTTTTATAAAAAAATTACTTGTATTTGTCTTGGTTTCATTATGTGATTACTTAGAAGTAACTATTATTATTTACATTTTGGAATTATTGAAAATTGGATGGATTATGGAAAACCCCCTATTCTTATAATTTTGATATTGTGGTTTCAAAATTATGAAATGGTTTTGATGCACACAATGTATTTGATGGAATCATTCCAATGGAAGATTATTTTTGTGAAAAATGAATTAGCATAGAATTTTGTATAATTAGGATGGAGTGTGTTCAAAGAAGATGTGTTTTGGTTGAATGTTACACCACTAAACTGGGACATATTATGTCCATGGAGTACCATCATCATTGGAATCACAAATAATTAGTGTATTGATGCATGTGTGTGTGTGTAAATCAGAAAATAATTATTCCACGTATTAATGTTTCATAATAGTCTTTTTATGGTGTTATCATTTGGGTTTAATCTATCCCTTATTATAAACTATTTAAAAAATAATTATTACTTAATATGAAATTTTTTAACCTGTTTTATGTTGTGGCATGTGTTGGGAATCCTTTAAAGATTTCATACTAAGTATATACCCACCCACTTCTTGGGAACGTTGGTTTACTTTCATACATCATTTATAAATACATGAGGAAGGGAAATGTATCTTATTTCTCTAATAAATTTTTTTAATACCATGTTCATGGTAAGTGGTATTGGAGCTTGGTGTTAGTTTGGGGGTGAATGGGATCATGTAACCTTGTTGTCTTTGATTAATTTTTTCCTTTGGTTTTGTCCATTGTTATTCCTTTCTTCATTCTCACTCTGATAATGTTGTTTTTTTGGATTTATACTTTATTGTATTACATATAATAATGAATCATATATTATTCTTGGATTAATTTTTATTTTATATTTTTAATATGTTTTTTTTATTTAGGTTAAATCTTACTAAAATATTTTCATATGAACATGGTATTTATTTCCAGTCTCGTGTGTCTTAGAGATGTTACCTAGGTTTAGAGAATGTCCATCTCTCCTCAGGATAATGTTTTATGGTGCAATGTAACACATTACATTTATTAAAATTCTTCTATCATCATATAATTATTAATTAAGGTACACAATTGGTTAGCCTCACCTTCGAGATGATAAACTGTTAATTTGAAATTCTAACTAGTCAAGCATTGAGTGATTGAAAAAAAATTCCTGTAATTAATTCAACAATTTTATGAAAATTATATGGTTGGAAGTCACACTAAATAAGGTTGGATGTTGAGGTATAAATTACTCTATAATAAAATTCTAATTACTTTTTGATTTTGATATCTCAATATGAATTTCATTATAGTTCATATATTAAGATATTTTAATGATCATTTTGATGAGATTTTTAATTTATGAATCTATCTAATTAGGATTATCATTGGGAAAACCAAAATATTTTCCACCACATCAATATGGATTTTATTATTTTAAACTATGTGAAGATCCAGTTAATTCCCAACCAACATTTTTATAGGTTATTAATACTAGGTGAATCTGTTTTAGAGCTTGCATCCACATGTTTGTATCCAGTTAGTTATTTCATTTCTATGAAACCATATATTTTATATTTTACCAAATATTTTATGATTTTTTATATATTTATATTCATTACAATGTATTATTACTAATTTTCAATATTTATAATCCACAAAAATAAAAAAAATGAATTAATACCAAGTGGCACCCCATACCCACAGTCGTAGTTCAATTTGTGAAAATAATATTATATACATATATGATTTGATACCATGTTATATTACCCAACCTAAAAATGTATATATTCTACCATAATTCCATAATTTTAATATTATATCTCATAAATAAATACATAAAATTTCTTTATAAGCCTTTAATTTACCCATAATTCTATATATATTTAATTAAGGAAAAGAGAAAAAAGAAAATTCTTGATGTAAAATGCTTAGTAATGGAATCTTATAATCGAGTCATAAAAGCATATAATCATAGACATTTGAGAAAAAAATGAGAATGAGATAAAGATATAATTAAAAATTATAGAATATTAAGAGATGTTCAAATGAAATAATAGAAGGAAATGTAATCTAAACTTATCCAACATACCCCATGGAATAAGAATATAGAAACATGTGATGAAAATAATGTTTCATAAACCATAACATATGAATATAAAATAGAAATGTTGTATAATAAATAAATAGAATATAAAAATAATCTATTAAACAAAAATAGAAATATAGACACATTAAATGGAGGATAAAAAATCCAAATCATGAAACCCAATAAATAATAAATTTTCTATCATAATCATATGATCCATTAATGACTCAAGTATCATAAACTTAATCCCAATATTGGCTTCATCATTAAAAACTTACAATCCATTTTTATATCATTAGATGTAGAATGTTATTCAGTGGAGGGTTATAGAGGACACCATCTAACAACATCTATACATATAGGTTTCATATGAAACCAATCATATATCATATCATGAAATAATAAAAGAAATAAAAATGGTTTTGAAACATTTGAATGTGGTATCACATAAAATGGCGTCAAAAAATGGGATATGTTTATTCCAAAAATTCCATCAACAAAAATAACTATTTCAATAATGAATTAAGAGGGTTATTCATAAAACATAAATCCATAAGAGATAAATATAATGGAGTTAAAAATGAAAATATAGTGAAATATAACGTTCCTTTAGAAAATATTACTTAACATCCTTGTAAATAGTTGATGTTATGAATCACATTCAAAAAAACATTCTTTAGAAGTTGACAAGAAGAATTTTTCAAATATTAAATATAAATAAATATTTTTCATGAATCCTTGAAAAATTAATAATGGATTCCCAATGTGTTTTTCTATATGTTGTGTTTTCCCAAGTAAATTGGTGAAATTACAAAAGCCAAACTCATATAAAAATCTTGGGGATTGCACTGCCTATAAGTCATGAAATAAAAATCAGGCATTAGAGGTCCTTTTGAACACAATAAAAGAGGTTTCATACATCCCTAGATTCATGATTCTTTTTCCTTTAATGGATGATACCATTAGATAATAACCATGATGTTTGAACACCAAATATAATAGTGTCATGGATTTGTAGCTCTAGTGGGTGGTCTCCCTTATTTTATGTTCCAAATGATAATTTCTCACAGTATTATAACTGGTATTATAGTCTGGTGTGGGTTCTAGTCTATTTAGGGAATTTTATAAGGGTTTTTTTACATATGTAGTGTTTCTCCTAATCACGTTGTGACAATGCATTAACAATCCTCCTATGAACGACATTGGGTGTGCAATACTAGTACGTCACAAGTCCCACATGAGGCTTGGGTGGTCTTATAGAACATATTATAAGACGATGTGACCATGAATAATGTCCTGATGTGTTTTTATATATGGAATGATAACCTATGATAAAAATCAGGTGGTTTTGACACCAAATTGGACAATATCATTTGTTTTTAGAGCTAGTGGGTGGACTCTCCTACTTTGGGTTCAAGGTGATAGCATCCCACATTATTTTATGAAAAGAAAATCATTAGGGGTTCCCTAATAATACTTATTCATGCATCCTACATGATCACATCAATGGACATTAAAAATATATAACAATGATGATATTTATATAAAATATTTGTTGATTATGTCCAAACAATGTTTGGTTGATGGAATGGTAGTGATGATATAAGGATATGGAATGATAATTCATAGCAATACCTTTTATTATTTATTAAATTTCTTTTGATATATCTTTATATGGACAGATCATTAGGAGATATGGTTTCAAAAATATGACACACTTGATTTACCAAGGTATATCCTGCACAATGTTTATCACATGTCGTCACCACTAGAGTGTAGCCTTTGGTGTACAAATTGGCATGTCTGAGTTCTGAGGAAATCTTTATCTTAGTCATGTGGATAATGTTCTATTCAAATATGTTGAAAATTGTATCGAAAAATTGTTTTCATTTTTTTATTATGTTGAGACCTCATATATATTAGGGACACTATTTATAAGTATGAAGTAACACTAATATTTTTTGAGAAAACAACTACATAGTATAATTCAATGTTAGTTTCGGTTTTGGATTAGTGTTATTATTTCAAATTTTAATGTTGAGTGGTTTTGGTAATGTATGATGGTTTGGTTATTGATTTATGTGTTATTATTTGTATATAGTGGAATGATTCTTGTGTACATTCATCATACATAGATCACAGTTCCACCCAATATTTTTATGATTACCATGGATTAAAAATTAATTTTGGAAACTATTTTGGGAAAAGTAATATCATGAAACAAGTATTTAATTATATTATATTTTAAAAAATATATTTTTAAAATGATATCAAATATGTGGGAAATGTTAGTTAATTTTAAATAATAAATTCTTCAGTATTTTCTTAAATAACATTGTGGGGGTATGGTAATTAGAACTCTACGGACCTAAAACACCATGATAGGGGGTGGATTCAGGTTATACCAGTTTTAATCAATATTTTTCATTGTTATTTATGATTAATTTTTTTATATTATTCCTATTTAAATAGAAACATGTATTCTAACCATTTTTTATTCATAATGCATCATCAACACACACACATAGAGAATATAAATAAGAAAGGAAACCAAATTTTATATGGTTCTCCCAAATGTGTGAATCCAAATATTTCACACCATTGATGTGTCAATGTTATAGGAACAAATACTCCTAACATTTATATTACAATTATTTATAAGGGAATACTAAATATCCCAGGTCACTCCCACTTAGCAACTTTTTCACTACATTTGTGATTGATGAACCCATTGCATAAAATTATGGTTCTCTTCATGATATACATTTTATACTCAAACTATTGAATATAAAATTAAAAATGTATTACATTTTGTCTATATTTATGTTGTATGATGTTTTTTCATCGTAGAAGATATCCTCATCTTCTCATAAATGTGGGTTAGGTAGGTATCTTCCTATAAATAATGGATATTTTTTCCCTAATGATAATTGCAAAAAATGAATTATCATTAGATGTATTCTCCTTTCAACCTAATAGGAAGTTAGAACGTGATTTATTTCGTCTTTAAATATTTTATCCATTAATATATTCTATGAATTTATATTTGACACTTATACTCCACTAATTTTAAATTACAAAATACATGTTACAATTTGAACAAGAGCACCACTATTCCTTTATAATTCATATAAATCAAATTAGTACTCTCTCTCTCCCTATCTATCTTATATTCTTAATTCTATAAGTGAGGTATCTAAGATTCATGATTCCCTTATTTATTACTGATAGTTTGATATAACCTTGGTCTTTTTCTCTCCCATTCTTCTTTTAAAAACCAAATGAAATAATGTAGTCCATTCTTTTATATATTTAAAATACATATTATTATACATAACCTATTACTTGTTCCATTACATTTCTTTGAGAATGATGAATATATCAGCCTCACATAGGGCCTCCTCACACATTTTCTATGATGGGCTAGATGATTTAATCCATTTCATGAGAATCCTTTCATCAAATGATATTATAAAATTTTTTAGTTTCTTTCTTCTACCATGAAGAACTATATTTTTAAAATAGTGATCACCTATCCTCGAGTACAAAACATGAGACTATCTTTATATCGGAAAATATAAAAACCCATAACTTTTTTACCACGAAACACCATAATATTTAGTTTTCAATACAGTTTCTATTGGGAATAATGGAGAAGATGGTTGTCCTCTTAGTCATGTGGGTGAATAGCCTTTAGGGATTTTATTCAACCCCACCCAACATCTCTAGTGTTAAATTAAAACTTCCTATAGGATTAAAAAACCCCTAGAGTGAAATTCCATGGTAGCAATTTCAATGTTCCACCTCTATGATATAAAAATAGTGATTTTCATACTATCATAAAAACTTGTGGACATGTGGAGCCACATCATTATAACAATGGGTGTTATAAGTTTTAATACAATATCCCTGAGGATTCATCCCAATTTAATGGAGAGTTACTCAATTTAATAAATATATTTCCATAAATATCTTTAGTGGATATTTACTATAATGACCCATGATTTTGTACCCATTAAATTTGTTAAATCCTTAATATTTTGTGCCAGATACAAAAATGAACTAGTGCAATACCCAACTAAAATGAACAATGAGATATTAAAATAAACATAATAATATAATCATTATTAGATAAAAATACAATAATAAATTTAAATAATTATTTATTATTATTATTCAGTATTTTTTATTGAGGACGCATTTTGAGGAACCATTTAATAAAAAATTTAATGTATTGTACCTAAATAAATTAAAATTATCCCTTTTAAATGTTTATTATAATATTTAGTATATATATTTTTAAACCAATATTTATTAATTTTATTACATTGATGTTTATATAAAAAATGAATAAATACACTTTATTTTGAAAACATCCATTTCTTTAATGAATGTTCTTTTCTTTATATATATTAGACTTTCATTTAAAATATAAATTAATATATTATAGACATTTTATTTTCCCATAGTGACTTCAATTTTGGATAAATCATTTATAAATTATCTAATGATAAATTTATGAGATTTTTCTAAAATAATTGATTTTTAGTTAAATAGTGATAAAATATATAATGTCCTTGTATTGTGAATTTTATGAGATAAATGTATTTGAAAAAAAATTATATATAAATAATTTTTTTAATATAAATAAAAATATTTACACTTACTATTTTTAATTTTCCAAATAAAATTTAACATTTTAGAAACTCAAGTAATAGTTGACACTAAAAAATGTTTTTCTGTGCATACATTATAAATTATCTTTTATCACTCTTATAAATTAAATTTAACAAAATTATTTTATTTTTAAATTAAAAATTCAAATATTATATAAAAATTTTCAATTTCATTTTTAACCATCAAAATTAAATTACAATAACTAAAATTAATTACAACGATAGTGATAAACACTTATATTCAAAGAATTATTTTATTAATGTTATATAATTTTAAAATAATAAAATAAATTTTAACCCTAGAAAATTTCGATTATTATTTAATATAATATAATTCATTCAACTATTAACAAATTCTAAACAATATTTAAACCCTTATTATTAAAAATATCATTTTTAAATAATTATATATATATATATATATATATATAATTTTTTGATTTTAAAATAATACTTTCTATTGTAAATATTTTTAATTAAAATAAATTAAAATTAAATTTAGGTGAATCATGCCCGAAATTGGTAATAGGTGTTACATTATAGGTTTATTGGAGCATACTTTATATGCGTAAAAATTTGTAACCATAGTAAAAATTAAAACAAAAAAATAAAAGATAAAATAACATAAAAATTATTTAAAACATGTGTGGAAATACTTGGATGAGACATTATTGAATAAATCTAATGCATAGTAAATTATTTATATATTTTGGAGTTTTTCACCTTTGAATAGTGTAATTATTTCATAACAAAATAATGGATGTTTACAAAATTACTATTTTCATCACTTATAAAAGGGGATCACTTCCATTGTCTTAATGCATCAATTTACCAATGAAATTTAAATAAAACCTTGATATATATTCCCATTATAAAATTCTATTTAATTGTATAAATCCCCTATATACTACAAGTTATCATATGTTTATCAATTTAAAGGAGAACAACAAGAGAAAGTTCAAAGTCTCAAAGTGAGTATTACTTAATCCTTATCCATTTTATTCTAAATATTTATATTGTATTCCATTCCCAATAATAAAAATATAATGAAATAGTATAATTATTATAATTAATATTTATTATATTAACATAAAAAATTGTTTATTTCTTTTTATCCACTCAATAAAATAAAATAACATTGATCATGAATTGTGCGGACTACCATCTCCATGAAGCGAGGTCTTCCATTTATCTCCACTGCCTCTATTTAATAGTTATAAGGATTGAATAATATAACACATGTTATATATATAATATAACTATAAATATAAAGATAACATCTTTAATCCACCTTCACTTCCTCTTATTTTTTTGGAAATGAAAACGTTAATCGTGCATTGTGCAGACTACTACTTCAACAAAGAAAAAAATTTCAACTTTCATAATCATTGTAATTATTAATTCCAAAAAAATACTATGTATTTCAAAACCATAAAAATAGAAATATAACAATCATTATTATATTATATTTATATTATGTTAGAATACTAATTTTCTTAACCATACGCACATATCAAATTATGATATATTCATGCTTCGATAGGTTTAACCACCTACGTGAATAACACTAAAATAATCGTTAATGGATGTCTATAGGAACTTAAAAACTAATATTATTATATTATGATTAGAAAATAATAATATTTATATTTTATTAAAAGGTTATATTATGTTTTTAACTTAATATTAAAATACAAACAATGTTTTCTAATTTTTTTGAAAGAAGATGACACTCATTAGATTTTCAGGAAAACATAAGACAAATTCTATAATAAATAACTATAATATTATAATAAATAGACTTTTTAAGTTATATATATACTAATAAGGTTACTGATAAGTAATATAATAATATCAATTTGACTATTCATAAAGATAGGTGTATGTGAAAAATGGATTAGTAACAAGGTAATGGTTTTTTGCCTCAATTTTTACCCCTTGAGACATATTTGTTATTATACAAACTTCTTTTCATTAAAATGGTGTATCCATGATCCATTTAATATTATTTATCATTATTTACTTATATTTCATTATGTTCTATGTTCTATTGTTTAATGTCCCAAATTTTCTGTGTATTAGTTTTAAATATTATATGGACTTAATTAGTGAGAAGATGCTGAGATGGCGTGCGATTCTAAGGCCCCATGGGCCCAAAAATCAATCTTAAAATTATATTAATATATTAATTAGAATGAAAACTATTATTTCTTGAAAAATTGGATTAATTTATAAACGGGTACCTAGATCTGAAATTCAAGGGTACTATTGCGTTCAGAGTATCAGCATTACCCTAGGTGATGCCTAACATCTACCGGTACGGGTCTGCTGTAGAATGTATTTTTCTGAAATTTTAAGCAATAAAATAAATTGAATATTTTTTTATTTTAACAATATGTCTATGTAGTGTCGCAGTGACACCATTTTTTTTAATAAAAATGTAGGCAGGGACCCAAGGTTTGACTCATAATCCCGAAAGTTACCTAGAGGCTTTAGAGAGAATCCCTACAGAATTATGTCGGTGGAAAATGAAAAGACTACGATCAAGGATAATTCTTGATGGATTAAAAACTAAAAATAGTCTTTAATAATGAATGATTCAACTCATAGGTAGGTCATGCGGTTTTGATATCTCTTTCCCCATTAATGGGTTCAATGATGAACGCAGACCAACCAATGAAAATGATGATCCCTTGTTCAAATATTCTTGTGGGATGATTTTAATTTCTATATTTATAGGTTTTATTATTATATTGATTTTTATGGTTGATCATTTTTAATGGAATGGATCTAGGCCAAAAAAACAATGGTCGTGGTTTGTTCCTTGGGTTTGATCGTTTTGAATCATTTCCCCCCGTTTTAATCTATGTGTTCATTATTCTTCATGGGTTATAATAGAATGATCATTGTGCCTTCATTTAATAGAGAAATGTTATGAAATTGACGATCTAACTTCAGGAAAACCATGAAAAGTTGATAAAATGATGATAATGGATGAATCAAAGTGATTCGGGAGATATCGTTTATCGGGTGGTTTTTGTCGAATGGATTTAATGTGGGTTTCTGAGCCGATTGAAGGCCTGAAACACATTGATTCAATGTTATGGTGTTTGGAAAACCCCCTATCTTGGGTTTTAAGGAGAAAATATCACTAGAGAGGAACCCAAATTATTAGATGACACATAAAATGAAGAACTTGGTAGTCTGGAGAATCTAAATGGACACCTTATGTAACCTATGGTTACAATGCCTGTAGCCCCCACTGAGCAGCTGATAGAGTTTTAAGAGTTATCTTAATTATCTATGACATTTGAACTTATCACACAGTGTGTAAGACTTTCCTAGAGACTCGGCATGTATCTCGGGAGATACACTAACACCGGGTGGATTACATGGGTTGCCTACATGATGTGTACCGCACCACATGACTTGGTCTGGACCTATTACATATAAAACAGTGTTCAAAGGTATAGAAGAAGAGATACATATGGGGAAACCATGTACTAGAACATGATCAAAGTACATGAGTGGACATCAGATATAAGGACATAATGTTTCAATTCTAACACATACTGGGTACCCATCTTCTTCATGAAAAAGTTTGAATGACATGTGATGTTGTACATAGGCATTACCTGGGGTCATGGAAAATGGAATGTGACCCTATAAAATGTTGTGTATACCATTATACATGGCTTTATTCACATTTGGACCATACCTTAGACACTTTTCCTTAGGGATCATTCCCTTTATTACTTTCATTAAGGTTGGGGTAAACATTTCATACTCATAGGAGTATGATCCCTTCATCTAAAATACCTAGATAGAGTCATTGGAATACCTTGAGAGGCCCGATGTATGATCCTCTCCATTCTCCATTCCCTAGGTAAATTCATTGGTATTTACTTGACTATTTTCACTGGGCATCGATCCTCTTCTTATTGGTTTAATCTAGATGGAGTTGTTAGTATCACCCCATAGCACTAACAATGAATGAAATATTTTTTATTGTATCTCTCTATTCATATTCTATCTGCGTATCTCTCTCTCTCTCAAGATGGTGACTAATAAAGAATAATTCTCAGATAGAAATTGTAATTACTATCGGTCTGTAGAGTGTGTTATCCGGGAAGAGTGCTTCATTAAATCTTCAGACTGGATCCCAAGTGTTCTGGTATGTGGTAGTTATGACATATCTCTTGCATGCGTGTCTTGTATTGAGTATATCTGGATATTCTTATTATATGTTCTATAGACATATACCACGTAATCATGGCTCTATATTTCATTTTTGTGTTGACTTGTGGGTTTAGGGTTTCTTACTGAGTATTCGTATACTCACCCCTACAAGGGATTTTCTCACATGTTTCATATCTTTTTAAGACAAAAAAACTTTTGATGGAGTCCTAGGAGAACTAGGACCGGACGTTGCTTTGTTAGATCAGGATGGTCGAGGTGTTCCTGTAACTATAGATAGCAGTCTGAGTAACTTTTTTTATAGGTTAGACTTGTGGGTATATACTTATTTATTTATCTTGTATTTGGACGGATTTACCTTTACTTTACATTCCTATCATACTCTATTGGTTGGGGTATAGTGGTAGAGATGCATTGTTATTTAGTTGTTTTTAGATTTCAGCATTCTGTGGGCTTCGATATGTGTTCCTTCATACAGGTACATCGTCAATCCCTCTTGTTTTAGTGATATGCCAACTTGGTTCTAATAACCATCCACTAGCCTTTTGGAGATGGACTTGGGAAGTCTCAGCATGAGCCCTAATGGGATCGGTCTTGAAATACTGGTATAAGAGGTGATTAGTTATACATTAGGAACCTGATTCTATGAGATTTGTTTGGGGAATCCTTGTTATGTGTTTCAAGTTCACCTTTAAAACCAAAGACCCTAGTGTTGGTGTGGGCTGCCAACATATCCATACATCTAGACTCTAATATCCTAGATTTTGACTTCGTACATGATAACGTTGGATGGAGGGAAAATAATTGTACATGAATCACATACGAATGGGTTGTGGTTTCCATGTACTTCATGAGTTAGATCTGCAAATATAATAATTGACCATGGTGCATATTGTTTTCTTATAGGATTCCCTCACGACACATATGAGTTAGGATTCACTAGCTCGATAATGAATATGACCCCCCCCCCTTTAGTGATAAGGTTTTTATACATGGATCAGTTCCCAATATTTCACTTCCAGGTGGTGCACTTTCAATACCGCCACCTATTGAGTAGCATGTGATTCCCATAGTACCAGATGATATAGAGCACAGGATGAGCACACTTCATGTGTTTTAGTGACAGTGACCCCTCAAGTTCTATGCATGCCTAACCCTTAGGTGGTTGAGGACTTGTCTTTAGGCGGTGACCTGAGTTTTCAGTCTTTTTTAGGACACCAATGGATTATATGGTGGTTATAGTGGTGCGCCTTCTATATGGCTCAACAGGGTGATTATGGAGTTTGGATATCCAGACTCTTTCTATGGTGAATCCTTCATATATATAGTTTGAGAAACTATTCAGAGAGGAGTTATGAATAGTTACGGTGAGAGCTGTGCATATACATGATCCTCTTTAGCTCTAACAAGCTAGCATGATAGTGGATGATTATTCATTGAGGTTCACCAAACATTCAAGGTACTCAATTTATATGTCTAAAGATAAGTAATTCATGTCTTAGACCATTCATGTGAGGTTTATGTAGTGACATAAAATCCGGTATTATCCCTTTTGGGATTTTGATATATGTTGGGGTGCTTGAGCGAGCTTTGGTGTTCGAAATATTCTTCCATGAGCAGATACAACCGATTATAGTCTGTAGTGGTTGTGAAGGTGTAGATACCTGAACATCTTGGATACAACGTTATTATTAGAGATCTGGATGTGGAAGACATTTCAAGAAGAGGTTCTAGGATAGAGGATCTGCAGTTTAGGGCTCATAGGGTTGGTCCAATCATCCTAGGGAGAGGTAGTGCTATTAATGTAATGGTAGGGGACATCTCTCTTGAGATTTTCCAACTTACCATGATGCTGAATGGGAACCAGTGGATAGACCACCAAGGAGGATACGATGATATGAGAAGGTAAATATGCATGGTGGTGTACATGGAAGAGAATATGGGAGAGAAATAGGAAGTGGTCCACGTTTTGACATGTTAGCAGCACCACACAAAGGTGGTCCACACCAAGATCATGGAGCTAGAGGACAAGGGTGAGTGAAACTGTATGTTTTCAAGGCATATGATCCAGGGGCTCTAGGAATGATTCAAGGTATGATCTGTTTCTTTTCTACTTTAGTTAAAGTACTCTTAAACACATGTTATATTTATTCCTTTCTTTCCAAATTTCTTGATTAAGACCAAGAGATTTTAGTTGAACCATTGACTAGACCCTTACACATGGAGAAACCTACTAGAAAAGAATCAATCATATGACATTTGTGACGAAAGTGTAAACTGAACCTTGTAGGTGATATTTCTAGTTGGAAAGTCTTGTTAGAAGCATTTAGGCCTTATGATTTTATTATTGGTGTGGATTGGTTATCTGTGGTACATGCCCAGATTTACTATTTTAATAGAATGGTGTGGTGTGCCTATATCAATGGAACATTATTTTCCTTTTTTGGTGAAAATGAAACCCAGGTAGCATAGGATAGACTCATTCATAGAAGGGTGTAGTCAATGACACATAAGTTGGATTTCCTGAACCTTGGTTCTTGAAATTTTATGATCATTACGGTTTCTAGTGGTGGTGGCGGAGTACAAGGTTTTCATTCCTAAGGATGATCCTGGATTACCTCCCAACTAGGTGATAGTATTGTGCATTGATTTAGACCTTGGTATGACACATATTTCAATCCCATTATATCATATGGCTCATGTAGAGCATTACAAGATGGGGGGTGTAGTTGGAGGAATTTCAGAAAAAGGCCTTCGTGAGATCCTGTGTTTCACCCTAGTCAACCCCTGATTTTGTTTTTCCAAAAAGGAAGATGGAAGCATGATTATGTGTTTGGACATCTAATGCTTGAACTAGGAGAATTTGAAGAAAAAATTTTCAATACTGAGGATGGATGAAGTTTTAAATTAGTTTATAGGGGCACAATGGTTCTTAAAGTTTGATATTCAATTAAGCTATAAACAGTTGTTAGTGTTGGATGATCATATACCAAAGATGGATTTCAGATGTCCTTATAGTCAAATGGAGTACTTGGTGACTCCCTTGGGAATGGATAATTCTATAGTAGTTTTTATGGGACTCATGAATTATATATTTCTTTCTTATTTATATCGATTCATGATAGTTTTCATCGATGACATAATTGCATACTCAACATCTAAGGGGGGACACACAGGACACATAAGGATAGTTCATGATGTAATCCAATAGTACAAGAATTTTTGGAAAATCTTGATGATCTATTTCTTGAATCAGAAGTTCCCATTTCTAGGACATGTTATCTGAGAATATGGAGTGACTGTACAATGGGACATGGTTGAGGGAGTGTTTGTATGTGATCCACAAAAGAATTTGATATAGGGGTAGAGCATTATTGTTCTAGAAAGATATTATCATATATTTATACCTTATTTTTCTAAGGTACCAGAACTGATGATTTTTTTTACATGAAAGGGGATGTCTTTTGTGTGGATAGATATTTTGTAGTTTTCTTTATAGTAGTTTAGGTAAAAATTGACAGGGGCTCTAATCTTGATATTTTCGGAGGAGGCTGTCGAGTATATAGTGTTCTGCGATGCACCAGGGATCAGGCTTGGTTGTGTCTTGATATAGAGGTGAATGGTTATTTACTATTTTCACTCATATTGATACCAAATTAATAGAACTACAAGACCCATGATCTTGAGTTTGTAGTGATAGACGTTGTATTTAATATGTGGCGACATTACCTAATGGGAGAGCCATTTATCATCTCCTCTAATCACAGGAGTCTCATATATATCTTCTCTCAAAATGATTTAAACATGATATAGTGGTGATGAATCGAGTTACATCTATAATATGACGTTGATTTTTTATATACTCTTGGAAAGGGGAATGTGGTGGAAGTTTCTCTCAGCTATAGATCTAGTCCATAGTTGCTGGATGAGGCATTGGAGTAGGTGGTCTCATAAAAGTTATCCTTAGTGGATGGAGATGGAGAATCTTACCTCCCCTCGATGGTTGTTACCCCTATCCTATTATAGTGAGTCATATAGGAACATCTTAAGGATTAATAATATGAGACTATAAATTCTAAAATATCCATAGGGCATGATCTTGATGGATATTAACCAGGTTGGGAGCATGTCACCCCTATTAGAGGACGTAAAGTAGTGCTACTAGAATTGTGAGATGAGGTTTTGAGGGAGTCTCATACACCTCCTTAGGCGGTCATTATAGAGGTCATTAAGATGAAATAGGACTTCTGAAGTACATTTTGGTGTCTATAGATAATGAAATAAGTGGAATAGTTTGTTTCTTGATTCCTTACTTGTTAGAAAGTGAAGGCTGAGCACCAGCTTCAAGTGGGTTTAGATCAACACATTCACGTTCCAGAATAGATGTGGGATCGAATATCAATGGAATTCATCATGGTTTTTACATATACATAAGGGGAATACGTTTCCATCGGGTGATCACTGACCCACTCACTATGTCCAAAAAAATCTTAGTTATCTGATAGTAGAGTTTAATATAGTGCTTGCAACACCACTATGTTTTGAAAATAGTTCGACTCCATGGAGTTCCATCGCCAATTGTTTTAGATCATGATGCACATTTTACATAACGGTTATGGAAGGGATTTCAAGAGGTTTTTGGAACCCAGTTATGATTCATCGTCTCATATCACCCATAGAAGGATGGCCAGATAGAGTAGACCATTCAAGTCATAGAGGATGTGTGAAAATATTGCATGTTGGACTTCAGCTGAAGTTGGGAGGATCGTCTACTAGTAGTGTTGTTCACATATAAAAATAGCTTCCATTCCACCATTAGTATAGAACCATTCGAGGCATTGTATGAGTGAGCCTAAAATTCACCAATTTTCTTGACTATCCTAGGAGAGTCAGCACTCATGGGCCTGGAGTTGGTGTGAGATATTGTAAAGAAAATGTAGATCATTAAGGAGCGGATTAAGACTACACAGATCCATCATAAGTCTTATGATAAAAGATGATAAAGTCCTTTATAGTTGGATGAATGAGACCATGTATTCCTTTCGGTTTCACCATGATGTTTATTAAAGAGATTTGGTAATGAAAAACAAGTTATCTTTGGAGTTTATCACCACTTTTCAGATACTACGTATAGTATAAAAGGTAGCATACCTCTCAGCTCTACCCCCAGAGTTTTACAAGGTACGTGAAGTCTTCCACATGTCACAACTGAGGAGGTATGTTCATAAACCATCAGACGTCATTGACTGGGGAGACCTAGACATCATGGATGAAGTGACTTTTGTGGAGTACCCAATAGAGATCGAGGATCAAAAGGATAGTTAGGACTTATACCTTCTCATTGGATAAACTCTTTTGATTACCCCTATAGGCATCTAAAGATTAGTCTATTAGTCAAAATAGGGTATATATGATGTGTAAATGGAATTTTTTGAGTTATTTGGATAGTATTTGGATGAATTATAGTTCTCAAAAGTTAAATATATGGAGAAGATAGTAGGTTCACTTTTATAAGTGAGGGGAGGGAAACCATGGAAATTTAATAAATTATTAGATAAATATAAATTAATATTCATGTTCAAATGGGAAAAAATAGTCATATTTCAAATATCATGTTATAGTGAGGTCTAATCATACCATATAAAAAAATTATACATGTTTAGTTTAAATTTTAACACTTTTCTATTAGTTTAAACCCATATACTATTAAACCTTTTAACAAATTTCACAATATCAATGTTTTAACTATTTATATAAGGAATCAACTATAATAATTAAATAATATTTATTTTTATGTCAAGAATAAATTTTATTACATTTCAGGACCTTTATGGTGTACATTATTTCATAATTAATCAATTAGCATTACATAAATTAATATTAAATCATAATGTTGAAACTTCTATAAGGGATAAAAAATAGAAATAAATAAAATGTTACTGAATAAATAATTATAAAATTTTTCCATTTTCAAAATAAACATTGGCTTCAAAATAAACATTTTCTTTTCTTGAGAAAAAAATTCTCTGCCTAATAATTATGATAAGTTATTTCATAAAAATGTTAATGTAAAAAAATAAAAGTCTAAAAGGTATATTTGTAAATATGTCATGATTTTTTTCACAATGTTATACATTTCCTAAATAATAAGTATACGATACATTAATTTAATCTCAATATCATTATCATAACATGAAAAATATTAAGATATATGTAAAAATACATATAAAAAAATGTATGTAACATGAGGAATAATTTTTATAATTCCCTTGCATGTGGTATAACACTCATAGTTATATATGGAATAACCATAAATGTTACTAATGGAATAACCTTCATGGTTACAAATGGAGTAACCTTTATAGTCAACTTCCAGCATAAATATTACCTAATGAATTAGTGGGATAAAATGGAAACACCCATATATAGTTTATAATTGAACTTCTTCCATCATAAAAAATTCTAATGAACCATAAAATAAAGATAAATTATAAAATATAATAGTTTTAAAAATATTAGTTTCACCCATAATAAAACATTTATTGATATTAATTCGACCTTTTCCTTTTAAATTGAATTCTAAAAATTAAAATTCCTAGAAAAAGGGAAATAGTGTTTTTCTTTGCTAATAACTTCTAAATATATAATGAAATCCGAAAATAATAATTTTTGTTGTCATGGGTAATCTATTGACAATGTATATGTTAACATAGAACATTAAAATTTTTCATTTGAATGTAAATTAAAAACATTTCATACAAAATAGAGAAAAATATTCCTTTTAAAATCTATTAAAAGAAAGCCAAATGCATTATAAAATTATCTTTATAATTCATTCATTTTTAAAAAACTATATGTATAATATAATTTTTAGAATATTGAAATGTAAGAAATATATTTAAGAAATATAACTTTAAAACATTTAAAATAAAGTTTTAATTTAATGTGTCTCTTACCTCTAGTTTGACTCATCACGTACTTTCATTATCCTCCTGAATAAAAATATATGATAATTATTTACACAATGAAAAAAATCATGTTTAATATTCCATTTATTTCATTTAAAACCATGTTTTAAATAATTACTTAATCAATTATGTTCACATTAAATGTTATTATGATATTCTTCCCTTCTGTCAAAAATGACTTCAGTATGTTTTATATGGTTAAAGAGTTCATTATTCAATCAACTCAAGAGTAATAATATTTCAGTAAATATAATATTTATACATAAATTATATTTTTAAAAACAAATCATGATTGTTGGTTATGAAAAATAAACCACGTTACAATCAAGGAGATTGTAGGTTGTACCAACGCATGAGTAACATTTCCATCTTTCAGTAATGATTATAGAAGGAAGTTAAGAATTTTGAAATATTTTCATTACAATAATAATATCATAAATAACATATTTGTTATTTAAATATACTTATATAAATCATCCTTGTGATGTGGTTATGAAAAATGAATCACATCTCATTGTGGAGGTGGTAGAACACATGTACACACTAACATCATTATCTTTTTTAGTGAATTAATAGTTAAGAAATAAATTTATATATTAATTTTAAATAATGATAAATATTTCATGAATATAAAATATATACATTATATGAATTAAAATACCCGTCTATGTGGGGTGGTGATAGAAAAAAATACATCGGTTCACGAGGCGGTGGTCCGCTATAAACATAAATGTGGTTTTATTTCCCATTTGATGAAAGATGATATTTATATATGTCATCCCATGACCATAAAGACATATGAGTATTTCTAAGGTACTTGTTATATTATTTCATCATGATTTGTGATGGTTTCAATGAGTCGAAATATGAAATAAAATGATAACTCCTGATTAAGAATTACACATCATCTTTGAACAACCTATCGAGGTTTACAAAAAAAATGATTTGCTATGATGGGTTTATGTTAAACACATGGAATAGATGAAATGGGGATGGATTTAAGGATTAATTTTTTTAATTATTGGTTGAAACAAAACTTCATATATGTGTGATGAAAATATAATAGGTGGTAGTATTTTATAAGAGAGGGGAGGGGCACATTGGAAAATTCATAAAGTATTAAATGGAAATAAATAAATTTGCTTTATTAAAGTCTATAAAAAATTATAAGATTAGAATATAATATGATTATGTTTCTATATATTCTCATTAAATAAAAATTGGAAATGTTTAGATAATGTTTTCACCCTTATATTTTTATTTTAAACGATGTTAATCATTTTTTACAATTATACCGGTAATGATGTTTTTAGAGTTTAATGGAAAATATATTTAATATAAATGGAAAATTAGTCCCTAAATAGAAATTATTTGATATTTATAACCATATAAAAATAACATGGATGAAGATAATATTTTTAGGGATTTTAAATCATTTTAAAAATTATTATTTATTATAAAATAAGAGAAACATCATCTTATAAACTATTCATTTAATTTGAATTTGAAAACAACATTACAGTAAAATAATTACAATATATTATGTTAAAAAAAGTAGTAAATTTTATATTTATCTAAAAAATTATTTAAAATAATAATTAATGCCATTTATATTAAATTAAATAGTTTTAATATCATTTATTTTATTTTTCAATAAATTTACAAAATACGGTCTCAACGTTGTATAATACATTAAGTAAATTATATTATAACTAAAATTTATAAATAAAATTGCCATAATTGATATAATTTATTTATTTTCTAAATAACCATTAATATTAATTCAAAAATTTCTTTTTCCAAATGTCAACACAGAAGATATTTTTGAAATGTAATAGACTAACATTTTTTCTTTTTCATTACATAAAATTTCATATTGTTCAGTTTCATGAAAAAGTGTCACATTAAAAATTTAATATCATAAATAATGATATGTAGTTGTAAATACCGTAATCCTAAAATATTGAAAATGAAGAAATAGAGTCCTTATCAACTACTATTTTCCTCAGTTAAATCGAACTACCATTTTATCAATGTGACAAATTTTGGATATTTTTATTATTCAAAAGGAAAAAAATTTGGTTGAACATATTAAATATTATTTATTATTTTCATTATTAATATGAAACCAATTTTCACCAAAACATAATCTCTATTACTTGAAAAAATCCATTTTATAATTATACCACAAAGGGTGAAAAAAATGGTTTTCTGATATAAATTTCTTTTTATGTTTAATAGTATTATTTGGATGAGATTACTAATAATGTTTATTAATATTTAATTACTTTGATTATTTAAAACTAATGGATTATTATATTAAATAATGACCAATATCAAAATATAATGGGGCTTTTTCAATGAAATGGAATGATAGTTTTACAAAAATTAGTATTTTTCCATATTTATTTAAATATCAATACTTCTAGAAAAAATTAAAAATTTCACACATAGATAATTTTTATATTATGAATTAAAAAATAATTCCCATTTTTTCAAATTAAATTTATATAATTTTAAAATTAATTATTTTATTAATACATTTAATAAAAATAGTTTAAAAAAACCTTATCCTTTTTAATTTTTGAAAAAATAATATATCTATAATGAATATAACTATATAATTAATGAATATTAATAAATATTAAAATGAAATATTATATAATTACATATGTTGTTAAATTATTCTAACCTTATTTAGATTTCAACTTCTCAATTTTATTCACTTATTAAAAAGGTGTGGATATCTTTCCCTAACAGAATTTTCAGATTCCCATGTTGCTTCTTTAGCCATTAGGTTTTTCCAATGAAACATAACTTTTTAAATCACTTAATTTTGAAAAACACTATATAAATGATCAAAAATATTTTATGGCTATTTATCATAATAAATTCTATCTTATAAGAATTTAAATGAGGATAAAAACACGTGATGAATCCGGAATATATTCTCATAACATTGGAACATAATGAACATTGTGTAATTGAGATAAAATTAGAAGCAAAGGTAATTGGTTGGAAAGTATTATAAATTTAGCTAGGATTTCATAAATTCTAATAAACTAAAAACATTAATTTTTATTTTTAATAAACCACACAACATATTTCTAAGGTGATAGTTTAAAAATAACATTCTCACCTACCTTGAAAGAAAGATATTCCCTTCAGTTATCTGTATGGATTTTATTCCTCCTCTAATACATCCTCATATATTGTTGAATCATATCCACCTTCTCAACCCCGTAATCTATGAACTCTATTCAAATTAGCTGTATTTATCCCACTTAATCCCAAAAATCTACAGTTTAAAACCATTTTCCGTAAAACACCTCCAAAGGTGAAATCTACAAAATATAATGAAAACTATTTTTAGAATAAAACTCAACCAATGAATGAAATTGACCATAAATTCCTTGGAGATCCATTAAATAATCCCAATGATTTTATTCATTATTTTAAATCATTATCTCGTACTATTTTTCACATAGGTGATAAAAAGATATACTACAATTTTATTCATTACCCAAAAACTTCTAAAGATCATAACAAAAATTAAAGGTAAATCTAGGATCATAGTTGGGAGAAATTTGATAATGATACCACCTAATATTACTATATCCTTGAGGTAAAATTTGGAAATATGATCTAAAACCATAATATCCTAAATTGTGAAGAAATTCAACAATTTAGTTATTAGATTATTAATAACCCATATCTCCTTATTACCATAACAAATCATTGGTAATACCACTATGAAATAGATGGATATATTTTCCCATATCTATTTTATAACATAAGAAAGTTGAATCATCCCCTTAGGTAATTTTTATTTTTCATTAACCTATTCATAAGTGAATCATTTCATAGTAAAGTTAGGAAAATATCGTTTTGTTCAATCCCACCAGAGTTATTCTTGAAGGTCTTTCTAAATCATTATGCTTCTAGGAGGAATGTATATTGGGGAACTATGAGATTATATCACTAATTTATTCTTCAACTGAAAATAACAAGGCACACATAATATATTTCCAAATCCAATAACACCATTATGAAAAAAAACATTTCTTTATAAACATACTCTTTTTAGAAGATTTTAGCTTTTATTGTAAAACTTGATCTTTATTTAGAGATATTTTAATTATTCATGACATTTATGATTATAATGAAACAAGAAATTAAATAGTGGAGGTTCATGTATTCATATTTTCTATGAAAAAATCATTGAGTCACTAATACAAGTTCTATAAACTAAATATAAAATGGTTTGTGGAGAATAATTTTTCATACTCAAATCATTAGCTATATTGTATGAATTATCCTAATGGTATTTAATTATGATATAAAAATCCATTACCAATTCCATTCGTCTCCTCTATCTCATATTCAACTATTTTTAAGTGAATATATAATTTAAACGTTTATGATGAGTATATATTTCACACTAGTTTCTTTATAAATGATGTCAGCAAATTTTTATAGTAAATACTAAAACTTCTAGTTCATGGTCATGTGTAGGTCATTTTTTCTCATTTGATTTTATTTAATAAGAATCACATGAAATTACTGATCATTTACCATTAAAACAAAACCAAGACAACTCTAAAAAGAATCACTCTAAAAATAAAAGTTACCATATTTTATGGAAAATCATAAAATATTTCATTCAAAAATGATATTTATAATTCCAAGAAAACAATTCACATTCCTTTTTCCTATTGTAGTTAACTTACATTCATTTTATCATAGTTATTGATCTAGAAAACTATGCATTATTTTCTGAAAAGGGATGTTAATCTCCTTTTATCCATCAAAACTGTAAATATTAATAACATTTTTATGTTTTTCCCTTTCTTCAACAACTTCTGTTTTAGTAGGATTAACTATAATTCCATCATTATTTATGATGTTTCTAAAGAATGAAATCTTATTTAATGAAAAATAACATTTGTAAAATAATCTATATCACTTCTTTTATTTCATGGATTGCGGGTAATATATAGATTTATTTAATTATCATCATCAATTTTTAAATAAATATAGATAAAGTAAATAAAAATAATAAAAATATTTATCTAAATATTTATGGAAGACGTTATTTATATGATCCATAAATATAGTTGGAGAATTTTTCAAAATAATATGTTTTACTAGAAAATTATAATGACATAACTAGTCCAAAAAATCATTTCAATATTTAATCATCCTTCTTCATCAGTTTATGATACTCAGATCATAGGTCAAAATTTGAACAATATTATTATGCTAGGAACTAAATAAAAATTCTAAATAAGGGGAAAAATATTTATTCATAATCAGATTATAATGCAATGATTTATAAAAAGTGAAAATACCCTTATAAAAATCATTATTTTTATAAAAAAACATGATCACCAGAAGGTGAAGTGGTAGAAAAATGGAACCTGTATCAAGAAACTCTCATGAATTCTTTTTCAATTCGATATGTTCTACATGCTCCATTTGATATGTTTTTTTCGAAATTGTATTATAATAATGAACTAATACAACAATATATTTAAATTCGTGATCATTTATAACATTAAAAAAACCATGAGAAAAAACCATGTATTATTTTACTACCAAAAAATAATTTATCTAAACAGTACCCTTATTTTTCACAATATGTAAAAGGTAACTTCAATTTATATATTTTAATAGTTTCTCCACTTTTTGATAAGTTATCAATGTTATGTATTAAATTTTTTATACAAAATGAAACTCTATCTGAAAGATAACTTCTTTATCTAAAATTTTTGTCATAGAATGGAAAACATATGGTTAATTCATACCCATAATAACATCAAAATCCTTTAGGTTAAATATGAAATGGTTTACTGGTATAGTATTTCCATAGACAATATCATGATAATTATCATAATTCCCCTTTAACTTATTAATTCCCCTATTTTTTAAAGTAATTATGGATATCATTTATTGAGGTGAAATTTCTAATTTAATGGATAATTTATTAAACATGAATGAATTTTGAGACCTAGAATAAAAATAAATTACCCTTATCATATTAAACAAGAAGTGTACTTGTTACCACTTCATCGAAATTATAATCTATATGTCAAGGATAACCGCATTGAAAGAATATTCTGAATATCATAGCCATTTTATAGGGTTGTTTTTATCACAAAGATAAAAAATGGAAAAATTATTTTCTTACATTATGATTTATTTAATGGGATCTTTACCATTCCCTTCCACCTGGACTGCTTTTTCTTCTTGTTTTTAGAGAATACTTGATCATCAAAAAAATTCATTTATACCTTCATAGAACATAAAAAAAGTTTTTAATTAATTTTAAAATTTAGAAAATCTAATTTTATTAGATATGTTGAATTAAATCCTATGTAAACCAATTTAATTTTATGATCATGTTTTGGATAAAATTTTATGGATACAGTTCCATCAAATTAAAATTTTATTAATAGGCAGTGTAACACCCAGAGATTTTATGAAAAATATTCTTTTTAATTTTATTGATGTATTTTTTTGTACGCTACACCAAAGTATCTTGCACTACATGCATCCCTGATATGGCTTGCAATACACACAATCGCAACCTTCCACGATAGCGTGTATTGTACGCAATACCGAGTTTCACTAAACAACGATATGTTATATAAAATAGCCATTATGAATAGTAATAACCACTTTTTAAAATTTTATAAATTTTATCTTTCTAAATGGACTTCATTTTTGGATTCGGAATATCGAAATTATCCTAGGGTGAATTTTTTATATTTTTCTGAAAACATTCAATTTCTGATGAATAGTGAAAACACTAGTTTACTATTTAAAAACAGACTTTTTATTTAAATAATTATTTATTTTATTTAAATTTATTTCAGGTCAAAATTGATACATAATACCTATGTAAGTTCAATTTTATACATTGGAGTCATTTTATAATAATTTTAGATATATAAAAATTTTATTGACCTTTTCACCATCTTTTACCCACCTCCTAGAAAAATTTGGAAATTCATAATTTTACAGCTTCTGTGAGTGGAATTTCAAAAATCTGAGAGACATGGTTAATATGAAGGACTAAAATGTGGTTAAATGAGATGAAAGTAATTTTTTTGTGAATCGTATCTTTTTACTTTTATTTACCACGGTTAAAAGTAAATAGGTTAATTAAGGGTAAAATTGATATTATTTTACACTAACACGTGTCCAAATTCTATTGGATAAGTGTAATTCGACCAAAAAAACCTTATGAATAAAATATGACCTTTTAGGTCCACTTTGATTAGATTAGGACATTTATTATTAATTTATTTAAAGAGGGGTTAAAATAGTTAAAATCAAAGTTTAATAACTAAATAATTTTTAAAATATGGTTATACATAAGATAAATTCAACTATAAATATTCATTATAAATATATAAAGAGTTCCTACCGAATGGTATTTTATTTATAAATTTTAGACATTAAATAATTTATGTTATTTATGACACAATGGTGATGCAGTAATTACCTAAATAATGAAATATTAAAATAATTGATATTATAAATACCCAAATAAATGTAATTTGAGACTTCTAATGAATTCCCCTAATTTTATAAATTAATATGACCTGTTAGTATTTATTTAATTAACTTTTTTAAACTAATCATGCTGTTATGATTTTCACTAAAATCAATTACCAAATAGTGTCAAAATTGACATAAAATAGTTTTTAAAACAAATATTATATTATTAATTGTTATTTTATTCCTAAAAAATCTATGGTTCGGCCAAATGACTTAGTTAAGGATATATATATTAATAATTAACCACTTGGGGTTAGTTTGGCTTGTTATAGTAAGTTTTTTAATAGTATAGTGTAAGAATACAAGAAGACACTGTAAAAGTTAAATTATATAACTTAGAGTTAAATCTAAATGATAAGGTTAAAATTATAACCTAAACTTTTCTAAAATATATTGTTTGAGAGGATTTCAACCCATCCCAAATTTATCTTCGAAATAAATCAATTTGGAGCTATTATAAACCGAATATGACTTTATAATAAAATAATATTTTAAGTTTTTTCAAAGGTGCCCCTCTCCTCCCTTATAAAAGGGCACCCCTTCCCTCTTCTCTTCACACCCTTTTGAGCCTTGAATGTAACAACCCGAAATTTTGAATAAATCTTGTTTCCTAATTTTATGTGTTATTTTATTTTTATACTCAACAAAAATGATTCATTTGATAACATGAGTATAATTAAAATGATACTGTTGGTTTTTTACTGTTATATGACCATTGGTCAATATGACCACTAGAAACTAAACGTTTTGATTATTGTCTCTAAATACAAGTAATCTTGGTTAATTAATATAGAAAGAAGATTCTATGGCCTCACCCAGTAGTCTTGGACCAATCGAAGCCCATATAACAGAACTTGTGAAGGAGGTAGCACCACTGGGCTTTGCTCCAGACCAAACCCAAGCTGAACCTCATCGTATAAAGCTAGAACGGGATCGCCTTCGCGAGAAGTTAAAACTGATAGAAATTACTACTCGTGCGATGTTGGCTGAGCCTCCCTCAGATTCTCTCACCTTAGCACTCCTTACACTTAGGTCCTATACTGGTGTGATAAGGGGCTATGTAAGGAGACCGTAACTGCCTTGTGTAATCCTTTGTTTTAAATAAAAATTGGGATTTCTTCTTATGATGAAGTTTATGAATTTTCAAATGACCGGATAAATATAGTATTCATATTTTTGATGAATTTTAGAAAAAGGATATTTTAAAAATGGTTGTGTAAACCTTAAATAATTAAAAATGTGTAATGATTTTTGAAAAATGGTCTTCTACAATTATGTTCAGTACAAAATTTAGAGTCTAATAAGATCAACATAATTTTTGATGAATAGTAAATTATGAATAGTGATTTTATGATTAGGATTAGTAATGTGTCCAAATGGATTAGTAATATCACTTAAAGAAATTATTAATATAATCTAGGCACCTTGATTAAGTAATGTGATTCAATAAAATGGTTAAATAATGGTTTCATAAATTATTATTCAAGTATTAGTTTTTTCGGGTGAATAGTGTTTTTTAATTAAAAATTTAATTAAAAATATTTAGATAATTATTTTTAAAAAACGGATTTCATTTTTGAACTCAGAGCACTGATATTATGCTATGGTAATTTTTGGGGTTTTTTCTGAAAAAAATGAATTTTCAGTGAATAGTGTTTTTATTTAAAAATTAAATTAAAAATATTTAGAAAATTATTTTTATAAAATGTAGTTCATATTTATAATCAGAGCGTTGATATTTGGTTAAGGTGAAATTTTGGGATTATTCTGAGAAAGTTGAATTTTCGATGAATAGTGAAAATACAGTTTTTAAGTTATGGGTGTTTAATGACATCATTAAATGATGTATTAAGTTTGTAATCAATATGTTCGAATTATGAATAGTGAGATAAGGTATGAGGTGTCCCAAGTGTCCAATACAATGGGCAAATACCATGGGCAAGCCTGTGGTTTTTCCAAAACCACTAATGAGGTGTCCCTTTGCCATTAATGCCTTGTCCCCTCACTTTCCCTATAAATACCAAGCCATCCTCTCATCCATTCGACTCCCCACTCTCCCCCAACGAAGTTCTGGTCTCATTACCTCCCAAGGAGACCTCCCATGGTGCCCCTATGCCCTCAAGGTCCCAACCATTGAGTTTTAAGAGTTATGTTTTAAGGTAAGGGATCCGACCTCTCTCTTTCATTTCAAGTAATCTCTTTTATGTCATTCCTTTTATGCTACATGTTTTTATGTTGGGGGATGTTATTTTATACTCCTCTAACTTCCCTTTTCATGTTCATATAATGAGAGATCCCCTCTTGCTATCATTATTTAGTTTTATGATGTTTTAAGTGGCACCATTAGGCTGCCGAAATTTTTGTAACGGATTCTTTCTCCCTTCTCATTTTTCATGATCTATTTTCATGAAAAGTATTTCATGTTCCTTTTTATTATGTTGGGGTATGATCTCTAAATTTATCATACTGATATTTTATGATCATATGATGAGAGACCCCATTTGATCGCTTCAATTCAGTATTTTTATGTTTTTAGTGGCGCCATTAGGCTACCGAATTTTTAAGTGGTTCTTCACCCTTCTCGTTTTGAAGCTCTACTTTCATGTCAATTCTTTCATGTTCCTTTTTGTTATTTTGGGGTATGATCTCTATATCTATCATACTGGAATCTCATTTTCATATTATGAGAGACCCCATTTGATCTCTTCAATTCAGTATTTTGATGTTTTAAGTGGCGCCATTAGGCTGCCGAATTTTTTAGGGGATTCTTTCACCCTTCTCATTCTTTTCAAAGTTCTACTTTAATGACAAGTCTTTAAAGTTCATTATTAATTATTTTTAGGAATTATCTATATATCTATCATACTGAACTCTTATGTTCACATGATTAGAGACCCTATTTTATCTTTTCAAATCATTTTTGCTGAAGTTTAAGTAAAGCCGTTAGGCTGCCGAACTTTCCTAAGAGAAATATAATTTTTGTCTTACTTCCATGTTTTTCATTTAAAATGGTATGTACTTGAAATTTCATTACCAAGATCATGTATCCTTCTTATTCTGTCCATCTACTGTTTTATTGGTCATTTATGAATGTTTGACCCATTTTCCCTCTCTTTTTATTGTCTTCTAAAACCTCGTAACATAGCCTTTATGCTGCAGAATTTCCGTCTCAAAATGTCTCTATCTTTTTCTAAAGTTCTTTAATATTATTAAGTGAATACTAAAAGCTATTTCTTCTAAAGTGGTATTCACATATATAGCAAAATGTTCTATTTTAAATTCTGGGATTTACATACATGAGACACACCTTCCTTTTCTGTGGGTTTTAAGGTTATGTAAAGATCATGTCTTTAAAGAAGTTTTTAAAACGTTATGATTATGAAATGAAACCAATTTATTTTATGCGATATGGGTTATTTATGAAATGTTTGATGATTATATATGTGACTCACATGATAATAAAGGCAAATTTAAGGGTGCACCCTGATAGCGCTCCAATGCATTGGGTAATGATGTAACCACTAGAGATTACAATTTTCATGATACCTTGGTGAATAACCTTGGTAATTTTCAAATGACACCTTGGGGATGGACCTTGGTGATATGTTTCATGATTGTCTATGTTAAATGATGTAGCCACGTCTTCAAGTTATGAAAATATTATTTTTATTATGACATGCTTCATGATTTCATTCTCATGCCTTAAAGTTCTTTTCATGACCTTATTGAAGTATCTCAAGTTCACATGTAAAATGTTTCTCTTGTTTCCCTTACTGGGCCTTCTGCTCACCCTTTCTTTTGATGTATGTCCCCAGGTTATGAGATGAAGTAATGAACATAGGATGAACATGAGGAGAATCCTTTCAAGTGTTTTAGAAGAATGTTTTATGTTTTCATGTTTAAAGTTCCTGGTTTCCAAGACACTAACCCTTAAAGATCCTCGGTTTTGTAAAATGTAATGAAAGTTTATGTTATAAAAAGGCGGGATGTTATAGTTGGTATCAAAGGATGGTTTAGTTATTTCTGGAAATTAGGATATGAAAAATCTAGGAAGAACCCTATATAAAAGGTTAAATGTAGGAAATCTTCCTAGTATTTTGGTGAGTATTGAGTAAGGGGTTTCCAAGAAAATACATCCCTATCTGGATACGAGCAGGTAGAGTTGGCTCTGGCACAGATGTACATAGGGGTAAAACCTGAAAACACCGCTTTGAGCTAGACTCGAACGGGAACTGGTACACGACAACGGGCCTTGCTGCACTCTTGGTTACGACACTCCCAGGGGATATGCTTTGGTAAATTCATAAGCTTAGTATGAACCATTATTAAAGGTACAAGGATAAAACAAAATAAAGATTCACATAAGAATATATGATCATGGATAACCCAGATTGGAACCTAGGGGATCACAAGTTAGGATATACTTTTATTCTACATGTTTATCCTTTTATGCTTAAAGTTTCCTTTTCATGATTATTAGCTAAGTAAATAAGACCCTAATTATATTTTCTTTTCTTAGTTAATGGCGGGAAATGGAAGAACATGTACCAAAAACCAATGTGATATGAAATGCGACGATTGTCGTATTAATATGACAGAGGCGATTAGAGGATTAAAAGATGATTATTATTTTGGAATACGTTCACTATTTTAGGGACCCTATATGATCGAGGTAAATAGATTACAACGATATTTTCATTGAGGAGTAAGGTTGACTTATATTTTGAAGAATTGATGAATTTATGGTGGACTTATAGTAATTTAGGTTACTTATGAGAATGATTAACCTATCTTGGGTAAAATATGTGTAGTTTAGATAATTTTGTTATAAGATGATAGGAGTGGTTCATGTTGTTTGGAGATGAACAATGAAGTTTATTTTGGAAGAATATGTTATCAAATCCTTCTTGTATTTGGGTTTCAATATTAGTTTGGTTTATTTTGAGGAATCTTAATGACCGTTATTTATGGAATGGTCAATGATGAACTATGGGTAGTACCATGAAACTTTGAAGATTTAAAGGTAGTTTCCATTCCTATGGGATTCTTCATTTTTGAAGAGTTGTTTAACCTTCCCCTTTTTGTTTTTGGGATAATGTTTAAAGATAGAAGAAATAGATAGTTATTCTTTTGTGGATTATGTGATTCTCTAGAAGATGATTCTTGTGTTTTAATGAGACCAAGTAGTTTTGAATGCTCATCGTTTGGGAGAAAAGATTAGTTTTGTTATAAACTTATTAAAGGGTGAAACTCTACATGAAGGTAGATATCTTTCCTTATGTTTTTGTTCTAGGTTGTAAATGAATTCCTCAAAATTATGAAAAGGAACGTAAAACAAAAACGTTGTTGGTTTACGTTTCCTACTAGGTAATCAAAGATCGTTTACACACATCATAAGTTTGGGATTTTCTTATGGTTAACTTTCTCCTCATCATGTTCTCTTTCACTCTCCCCCAGAACTTGACCCTTTGTTTTCTCCTCCATGTCCATGTTTTCCTACATGGAATCCTAGTGTGGGCTAACTCGGGTGACCTTCGTACTTCCCTTTCTTTATTTTAAAGTAATAGTTTTACTGACTCCTTTTCCGATGTGGGAATTTCAATGAAATTTCAAAACATAATTTTAAAAAATTGCGAGGATGCAATTTCTTAATGGGGGAAGATTGTAACAACCCGAAATTTTGAATAAATCTTGTTTCCTAATTTTATGTGTTATTTTATTTTTATACTCAACAAAAATGTTTCATTTGATAACATGAGTATAATTAAAATGATACTATTGGTTTTTGACTGTTATATGACCATTGGTCAATATGACCACTGGAAACTAAACGTTTTGATTATTGTCTCTAAATACAAGTAATCTTGGTTAATTAATATAGAAAGAAGATTCGATGGCCTCACCCAGTAGTCTTGGACCAATCGAAGCCCATCTAACAGAACTTGGGAAGGAGGTAGCACTACTTGGCTTTGCTCTGGACCAAACCCAAGCTGAACTTCATCGTATAAAGCTAAAACGGGATCACCTTCGCGAGAAGTTCAAACTGATAGAAATTACTACTCGTGCGATGTTGGCCGAGCCTCCCTCCGATTCTCTCACCTTATCACACCTTACACTTAGGTACTATGCTGGTGTGATAAGGGGCTATGTAAGGAGACCATAACTACCTTGTGTAATACTTTTTTTTAAATAAAAATTGGGATTTCTTCTTATGATGAAGTTTATGAATTTTCAAATGACCGGATAAATATACTATTCATATTTTTGATGAATTTTAGAAAAAGGATATTTTAAAAATGGTTGTGTAAACCTTAAATAATTAAAAATGTGTAATGATTTTCCAAAAATGGTCTTCTACAATTATGTTCAGTACGAAATTTAAAGTCTAATAAGATCAACTTAATTTTTAATGAATAGTAAATTATGAATAGTGGTTTTATGATTAGGATTCGTCATGTGTCCAAATGGATTAGTAATCTCACTTAAAGAAAGTATTAATATAATCTAGGCACCTTGATTAAGTAATGTGATTCAATAAAATGGTTAAATAACAGTTTCATAAATTATTATTCAAGTATTAGTTTTTTCAGGTGAATAGTTTTTTTTAATTAAAAATTTAATTAAAAATATTTAGATAATTTTTTTTATAAAACGGATTTCATTTTTTAACTCAGAGCACTGATATTATGCTACGGTAATTTTTTGGGTTTTTTCTGAAAAAAATGAATTTTCGGTGAATAGTGTTTTTACTTAAAAATTAAATTAAAATTTTTTAGTAAATTATTTTTATAAAATGGAGTTCATATTTGTAATCAGAGCGTTGATATTTGGTTAAGGTGAAATTTTGGGGTTATTCTGAGAAAGTTGAATTTTCGATGAATAGTGAAAATACAGTTTTTAAGTTATGGGTGTTTAATGACATCATTAAATGATGTATTAAGTTTGTAATCAATATGTTCGAATTATGAATAGTGAGATAAGGTATGAGGTGTCCCAATTTTCCAATACCATGGGCAAATACCATGGGCAAGCCCATGGTTTTGCCAAAACCACTAATGAGGTGTCCCTTTGCCATTAATGCCTTGTCCCCTCACTTTCCCTATAAATACCAAGCCATCCTCTCATCCATTCGACTCCCCACTCTCCCCCAACGAATTTCTGGTCTCATTACCTCCCAAGGAGTCCTCCCATGGTGCCCCAAGCCCTCAAGGTCCCAACCTTTGAGTTTTAAGAGTTATGTTTTAAGGTAAGGGATCTGACCTCTCATTTTCATTTCAAGTAATCTCTTTTATGTCATTCCTTTTATGCTCCATGTTCTTATGTTGGGGGATGTTATTTTATACTCCTATTACTTCCCTTTTCATGTTCATATAATTATAGATCCCCTCTTGCTCTCATTATTTCGTTTTATGAAGTTTTAAGTGGCGTCGTTAGGCTGTCGAAATTTTTGTAACGGATTCTTTCTCCCTTCTCATTTTTCAAGATCTATTTTCATGTAAAGTATTTCAAGTTCCTTTTTATTTTTTTGGGGTATGATCTCTAAATTTATCATACTGATATTTTATGATCATATGATGAGAGACCCCATTTTATCACTTCAATTCAGTATTTTGAAGTTTTATGTGGCGTTGTTAGGCTACCGAATTTTTAAGTGTTTCTTCACCCTTCTCGTTTTGAAGCTCTACTTTCATGTAAATTCTTTCAAGTTCCTTTTTGTTATGTTGGGGTATTATCTCTATATCTATCATACATTAATCTTATGTTCATATGATGAGAGACCCCATTTTATCTCTTCAATTCAGTATTTTGATGTTTTAAGTGGCGCCGTTAGGCTGCCGAATTTTTTAGGGGATTCTTTCACCCTTCTCATTCTTTTCAAATTTCTACTTTCATGTCAAGTCTTTAAAGTTAATTTTTAATTATGTTGGGGACTTATCTATATATATATCATACTGAACTCTTATTTTCACATGATTAGAGACCCTATTTGATCTTTGCAAATCATTTTTTCTGAAGTTTAAGTAACGTCGTTAGGCTGCCGAACATTCCTAAGAGAAATATAATTTTTGTCTTACTTCCATGTTTTTCATTTAAAATGGTATGTCCTTGAAATTTCATTACCATGATAATCTATCCTTCTTATTCTGTCCATCTACTATTTTATGGGTCATTTATGAATGTTTGACCCATTTTCCCTCTCTTTTTAATGTCTTCTAAAACCTCGTAACATAGCCGTTATGCTGCAGAATTTCCGTCTCAAAATGTCTCTATCTTTTTCTAAAGTTTGTTTATATTATTAAGTGAATACTCAAAGCTCTTTCTTCTAAAGTGGTATTCACATATATACCAAAATGTTCTATTTTAAATTCTGTGATTTACATACATGAGACCCACCTTCCTTTTCTGTGGGTTTTAAAGTGATGTAAAGATCATGTCTTTAAAGCAGTTTTTAAAACGTTATGATTATGAAATGAAACCCATTTATTTTATGATATATGGGTTATTTATGAAATGTTTGATGATGATATATTTGGATCACATGATAATAAAGGCAAATTTAAGGGTGCGCCCTGATAGCGCTCCAATGCATTGTGTAATGATGTAACCACTAGAGATTACAATTTTCACGATACCTTGGTGAATAACCTTCGTAATTTTCAAATGAAACCTTGGGGATGGACCTTGGTGATATGTTTCATGATTGTCTATGTTAAATTATTTATCCACATCTTCAAGTTATGAAAATGTTATTTTTATTATGACATGCTTCAGGATTTCATTCTCATGCCTTAAAGTATTTTTCATGACCTTATTAAAGTATCTCAAGTTCACATGTAAAATGTTTCTCTAGTTTCCCTTACTGGGCCTTCTGCTCACCCTTTCTTTTGATGTATGTCCCTAGGTTATGAGATGCAATAACGAACCTAGGATGAACACGAGGAGAATCCTTTCAAGTGTTTTAGAAGAATGTTTTATGTTTTCATGTTTAATGTTCCTGGTTTCCAAGACACTAAACCTTAAAGATCCTCGGTTTTGTAAAATGTAATGAAAGTTTATGTTATAAAAAGGCAGGATGCTATATTGAATCCCGTCCAAACCCTGACCATTTCTCTTATCCACTTCCCTAGAAACATTATGGGGGTTCTGGTCTTCTCAAAAGATCAACTCTACCTCCATAAGAAGATGCTTAAAGGAGGTGCATCGAAGAAGATGCAATCTCTTCTTCAGATTCTCTCAAGTTTCTTTCTTCTTATAATTCTTCTTGTTTATTTGTATCATTATAAAGTAATAAAATCAGTATTACTTATATACTTATATTTTATTATAAATATGAAACAACCCTATTTCACCTTCTATCTATCCTACGGAAAATGAAATCACCGCGCGTGCTTACGTACGGAATACCATCTCCACGCCGTGGTGTAATCTGTTTTCGACCACCACATTACTTGGATGGGTATAATGGTGTAAATAAATAACTATATATGATTATTTTAAAGTTGTATTGATTCTAAAATATTATACATATGCTTCAATACAATCTCATGATCATGGGAATGATATCATCGCTCGTGCGTACGTACGGACTACCGTCTCCACGACGCGATGAGATTCATTCTCCATGGTAACCATTCATGAATGAATATAAGGTATATATAATGAATAATAATTAAATATATGACATAATAATGATATTGTATTTATGTATATATATATGTATTTCATATACTTAATTCCATTCAATTCATTAAGGAAACGAAAACAGCGTTCATGCGTACGTATGGCCTACTGTCTCCATGAACGGTGTATTTCATTCCATTTATCGATATATCATATATATATATATGTATATGCTGAATATATATTTTATATAAATCATGTTTTAAATTATAGAATTATGTTAATCAAGATATAAGTAATAATATAAAGAACAACAAGTCGAAACACGTACAATAAATGAAGTGATTTTACCAAAATCGATGTTTTTTTACATCGAATTTACAAAAGAATGGGTAATATAAAGCCATAAGTAAACCATATATGATATCATAACAATGAATATGATTCTGTAATAAGTCAATGAAATTATTTAAATCATTATACATGAGGTTCAGATAAATACAAAGCATATCAGACACAAGCTAAGCGATAATTATTCCAATCTCAATCTTATCCGAGATTGTTTATTTGTAAGTATTTACTGGGGTTATTTTTATGATCCATGTCCATATGTTCCCAAAACGTTTTCATAAAATGTTTAATTTTCTTCCTTGTATGTTTAAAGTCATTCTTACCATTTTTTTTACTTTTACCACATCGTATGGAAGGAATATTTCTTTTGTTTACCATACAAGGTAATTTTTGACTTTTCCGAACAAAGTATGAGAAGAATATTATTTTTATCTTATATGGTTTGAATGGATTTTTACTGTTTCATAATTCCTCATTTTCATGAATCTTACTCTACATGATTTTATGAATATTTTCAACAAAATACTTTTCTTTTAAAATTGCATGGAATTTTGTAAAAAGAGAAAGGATATTTTCCTCAAAAATTCATTTCAAGTGTTCTATCAAAACCATTTTCCATCTAAGATGAAATTAATTCATATGTTTATGTTTCAAGTATAATGTCTCTATGATTTACATGGTTTTACTTTTCTTATGATGAAATAAACATTTGTTATATATGGATTATGTGATAATGAGACGATGTTTATGAAACCCATTTTATTTTTTGGGTTATGATGAATGTTTTAAGTTTATTTTCTATCACAAGTAAGAATGATTTTATTAAGAGATGGGTGGGACCTATATCTCCCTCTAATTCATTGGGTAAAGATTTATATCTCATGAGATATACATGGCTAGAATGGTAAGTTAATCTGGTTAAGTGTTACATGACTGGAACAAGGATGAACTCGATTCAGAATGGGACTTTGTCCACTAAGATGGTCTTGGTAGCAATGCCTTGGATACTATAGAAATCATAACATGTGTTTAATGGATGTCACAATTACATGTTTTATTACCATGCTAGTTTATCATGACTAATGTTCCTTTATGATCTATGCCTTGTGCACTTCCAAGATTTATGTCTTTGCTCATGATTTTGATGTTTAGATTTTATGTTCGAGTTTTTGCATTCAAATTTTTATGGATTGTTTTATGTTCTCTATGCTTACCCTTACCGAGCATTTGATCTCACCCTTTATATGTTTTCTTTTCCCCTGGATTTAAGGAAAGTTTTTAGGTAAGAAAAGAATAGGGGAAGATCTTTATGGGAGATGTTGAAGAACATTCACCACAATTAAAAGATTATTTTCTGAGTTTCCAAAGACACTAAACTATTACAGTCCTTGTGTGTTTGTATTTTTATATAATAAGTATTCCAAAAAAGTAATATAATTTCCATTTACATCAAGCTTAGGGTCTCTACAGTTGGTATCAGAGGAAAGGTTTAGTTAACCTTTGGAAACTAGGATGCGAAAACATTAGTGAGATCCCTAGGGATATTTCTAATGTATGTCTAGGGATGTCCCTAAGGTTAAGTATAAGTAAAGGTTATAGTCCTAGAATTATGGAAACAATATTAGAATTAAACCTAAGATGATAGATATTGATGGTACTTGCCCTGTATTATGTTGTTTTCCTAGCAAGATTTTTCCTCTCACACTGTTATTTTTGGGGTTTAAATGATGGATGGAACGCGAGGGAACCGTGTTGATCAATGTAATGGATAATGAAATGATTGTCCTCCCGAGCAACCAAATGTTATGGGAGATTGAGTGAAAAATCTTATTTCTATACTTACATAAGATATGAATCATTCTGGATTTTTAAATGATCAGAGAAGGGAACAATATTCTATTGAGTCCTTCATGAGGCAACATCCACCATCTTTAAATGGGTCTTCTGATCCACTTGTTTCTAAAAAATGGATCAATACCATTGAAAAGATATTTTATATACATCACTATTCAGAACATGAAAAATTAATTTTAGCTGTTTACTGTTTAGAAGGTGAAGCATACTAGTGGTGGACTCTAATTAAGAATACAAGGCCCCAAGTGGAAATTGAATCCATGGAATGGGACGAGTTCAACAACTTGTTTTTCAGTAAGTACTTCCCCCATATTCTTCGAACAAAGATGGAAAAGGATTTTCTTGAGATTAAGCAGAAGGATGATGAATCTGTTGGTATATATGAAGAAAATTTTACAAAACTTACAAGGTATGCATCTGGCTTTATCATCCAACCTGAAAGTAAAGTTGATAGATTTTTCACTGGCTTAAAACCAAGTATTCGAAGGGCATTAGCCATATGAGACTTCAGTAGATATGAAGAAATTGTGTGTTGTGTATCAATGTAGAACTAGAAGTTGGTGTAACATATATATCTCATGGTTTTGACAAGAAACGAAAGATGGAGTTCAAGGAGAATTCTCTAAATAATGGTGAAAAGAAGATGAATGTTTCTTTATACTCAAAGTGTGAAAAGATGTATGGTGGAGATTGTCTTAAAGGAACTAGAAACTGTTTTAAATGTGGAAAAGAAGGTCATCGAGCAGCTGAGTGTCTAAGTAATTGAAAAAGGGTTTCTAATGATGTGAATAAAGAAAAAACTACAGATAACGCCCCACCAACACTTCAGTGCTTCTTGTGCAAGGAAATGGGGAATTATGCTAATCAATGCCCTAATCCAAGGGTTAATGATGATCAACGTGAGAAAACTCGTAAGGAAAAGGATAAAGGGAAGTCACATGAGATGACTATTTTTGATTTTGAGTATGAAAGTGATGTTGTGTAATGATTAAGTGTTTATGTAATGGGATATCAAAATAGTGTCATTGAATCTCATTTATAGTATCGTGGAATTTTGAAATATCTGTGTATTGGTCCATTGTGGTTTTCAATAAAAATATGGTACCGGTACCCATGAAAAGTGATTCAAATATTTTGGAAAGTATATGATATGCGTATATTAAAGGGATAAAGATAAAATAAATTGTTTGATAGTATTCATGAGATCATGATTGATATAAAGACTAAGTGATATCATGGTTTGAGTATACAGAATTCTGGAGATTTTGGTATGTGGAAAGTGTTAACTTTTAACTGCATTCATGTTTTCACTAAGGTTCAATGGGTATTTATTTTTCTAGAGAATACATTATTAAGGCATTAGAATGTTTGGAATGTGACCAACAAGATATATTGTATGATATATGGGGGATAAATGATGGTATTCACGTACTTGTTATGTGACCTCTCAAGTAATCATTTTCTTTACACAATGAGATTGGACAGAAGTATTTTCGATAAGCTTAATAGTTGTAATGGATTATGTTGTACATCAGGTAGAATTGTTTAAGAGTAGAATTTTTTGTCAATATTATTTTTGGAATGTTATAATAAAGTATTTTTAGAAAAAGGACAACCTGTAGGACGGGCGACAACCCGTCACGTCGGACAAGGCTATGGGAATCAAACCCACAAATGAAGTGAGACATGCCTTTATCGCCTACCACTGGCCTACATGAATTCCATGATTAGTAGAAACTGGTTTTATTATATTAAGCAGTATGATATATGAAGTATAAGTCCATTTTAGGAACCATATATGATTAATCTCACTATAGACGGACTTATGTATTTTTGATAAATTATTCTAACCTTTTGTTTGAGACATATGGAATGACCCATCATTCTATCACATGATCTGCTAACACTTCACTAATGAGAAATTCAACTTCATTTCTTTAAGAGATGAAGTGGAAATTGTCCACGGAATGAACAACGGTGACACTGTACCAAAATCAAGAAAGTATTTCATCTAATTCCAATTTCTTCAACTTTAGGGACATGATCTTGAAAACCAAAAATCTTGTCCTAGTGCCCTTATATCTGATGAATCAGATGGTACCTTAGATCATCACAAATCTATGGCTTTGTGATTGTTAGATTTTTCATATCCATGTTCTATACCACTCTCCATTAGAACATGATGGTTATATTTCTCTTCCATATCCATATTTTCACCTATCTTCTCCAATGTGGAAACCCAGTGATTAGTTAATTTGGGTAACCATTGCGTTTCATACTTTAGTTTTTAATGATTGGTTTTTGGTATTCCTTTTTACGATGTGAGTTTCTATAAAATAAACTTTTGCATAGAAAACCATTTATAACCCCGACGAATTTCGAGGGAGAAATTCATTTTAAGGGGGGTAGAATGTAACACCCCGAGATTTTATGAAAAATATTCCTTTTAATTTTATTAATGTCTTGTGTTGTACGCTACACCAAAAGGAGATTTCACAACACACATCCCTGACTTGGCTTGCATTACACACAATCGCGACCTTCCACGATATCGTGTGTTGTACGCAATACCGAGTTTCACTAAACAACGATATGTTGTATAAACTATCTGTTATGAATAGTAATACTCACTTTTTAAAATTTTATAAATGTTATCTTTTGAAATGGAATTCATTTTTGGATTTGGAATATAGAACTTAGCCTAGGGTGAATTTTTGGTATTTTTCTGAAAACTTATAATTTTTTATGAATAGTGAAAACACTAGGTTACTATTTAAAAACCGACTTTTTATTTAAATAATTTTATATTTGATTTAAATTTATTTTAGGTCAAAATTGATACATAATACCTATACAAGTTCAATGTAATTCATTGGAGTCATTTTATAGTAATTTTTGATATATAAAAATTTTATTGAACTTTTCACCGTCTTTTACCCACCTCCTAGGAAAATTTGGAAATTTACATAAAACATAATTTTACAGCATCTGTGAGTAGAATTTAGAAAATCCAAGAGACATGGTTAATATTAAGGACTAAAATGTGGTTCAATGAGATGAAAATAATTTTTGGTGAATAATAACTTTTTACTTTTATTTACCACGGTTAAAAGTAAATAGGGTTATTAAGGGTAAAAAAGATATTATTATTACCCAAATACATGACCTAATTCTATTGTATAAGTGTAATTAGACCACAAACAACCTTAGGAATAAAATATGACCATTTAGGTCCACTTGGATAAGATTAATACATTTATTATTAGTTTATTTAAAGAAGGTTTAAAATAGTTAAAATCCAAGTTTAATAACTAATTCATTTTAATATAGGGTGATAAATAAGATAAATTCGACGATAAATATTCATTAGAAATGAAATAATATTTAATACCTAATGGTGTTTTATTTATAATTTTTAGACATTAATTAAATTGTGTTATTTATGACACAATGGTGATGCAGTAATTTCCTAAATAATGAAATATTAAAATAATTGTTATTATAAATACCCAAATAAATGTAATTTGGGACTTTTTATTTATACCACTAATTTTATTGGTTAATATTACATTTTATTATTGATTAAATTAGCTTTTTTCGCACTAATCATGCTGCTATGAGTTTCACAAAAATCAATTACAAAATAGTGTTAAAATTGACATAAAAAGGTTTTTAAAAAAAATATTATATTATTAATTATTATTTTATTTATAAAAGTATAAGGTTTGTCCAAATGACTTAGATAAGGATATATATATTAATAGTGAACCACTCTGGGTTCTTTTGTATTGTTATAGTAAGTTTAGTAACCATATAGTGTAAGAAAACAAGAAGACACGGTAAAAGTTAAATTATTTATCTTAGAGTTAAATCTAAATGATAAGGTTAAAATTGTAACCCAAACTTGTATAAAATCTAATGGTTGATAGTATATAGACCCATACCCACTTTAGCTTCGAAATAAATTAATTTGGAGATATTATAAACTGAATATGACTTTATTATAAAATATTATTTTATGTTTTTTCAAAGGTGCCCCTCTCCCCCTTATAAAAAGGGCACCCCTTCCCACTTCTATTCACACCCTTTTGAGAATTGAAGCTCAGAAAACCCCTGCCCAGTTTTCTTCTCCACTTCCCTATAAACATTATGGAGGTTCTGTTCTTCTCAAAAGACCAACTCTACTTCCATAAGGGGAAGCTTAAAGGAGGTGCATCGAAGAAGAGGTAATCTCTTCTTCCGAATCTCTCAAGTCTCTTTCTTCTTCTACTTCTTCTTCGTTAGTTGTCTCATTATAAAGTAATAACATAATTATTACTTATATATTGATATGTTATTATAATTATGAAACAACCCTATTTCACTTTATATCCATCCTACAGAAAAGGAAATCACCGCACGTGCGTACGTACGGAATACCGTCTCCATGTCGTGGTGTAATCTATTTTCGACCACCACCTTACATGGATGGGTATAATGGTGTAAATAAATAACTATATATGATTATTTTAAATTGATATTGATTCTTAAATATTATACATACACTTCAATACAATACCACGATCATGGGAATGATATCATCGCTCGTGCGTACGTACGGACTACCATCTCCACGACGCGATGCGATTCATTCTCCATGTTAACCATTCATGAATCATTATAAGGTACATATAATGAATAATAATGGAATAAATGGAATAATAATGATACTGGATTTATGTATATATATATATATATTTATTTCGTCTACTTAATTCCAACCAATTCAATAAGGAAACGAAAACAGCGTTCATGCGTACGTACGGCCTACCGTCTCCATGAACGGTGTATTTCATTCCATTTATCGATCTATCATATATATATATGTATATGCGGAATATATATTTTATATAAATCATATTTTAAATTCTGGAATTAATTAAATCAGAATATAAGTAATAATATCATGAACAATAAGTTGAAACACGTACAATAAATGAAACGATTTTACCCAAATCGCTGCTTTTACATCGAATTTACAAATGAACGGGTAATATAAAGTCATAAGTAAACCATATATGATATCATAACAATGAATATGAATATTTAATAAGTCAATGACATTATTTAAATCATTATAAAAGAGGTTCGGATATATACTAATCATATCAGACATAAGGTAAGGGATAATTATTCCAATGTCATTCTTATCTGAGATTTTTATTCATAAGTATTATCTGGGGTTATGTTTATTATCCATGTCCATATATTCTCAAAATGTTTTCATAAAATGTTTAATTTTTTTTCCATGTATGTTTAAATTCATTCTTAACTTTTTTTACTTTTACCAAATCATATGGAAGAAATCATTCTTTTGTTTACCATACGAGATAATTTTTGACTTTTCTGACAAAAGTACAAGAAGAATGTTATTTTTAACTTATACGACATGAATGGATTTTTAGGATTCCATAATGCCTCATTTTCATGAATCTCACTCTACAAGATTTTATGACTATTTTAAAAAAAATACGTTTCTTTTAAAATTTCATTGAATTTTGTGAAAAGAAAATGATTTTGAAGAAGAAAAGATATTTTCCTCAAGAATTGATTTCAAGTGTTTTGTCAAAACGATTTTCCATCTAAGATGATATTATTTCATATGTGTATGTTTCAAGTATAATGTCTCTATGATTTACATGGTTTCACTTTTCTTATGATGAAATATCCATTTGTTTTATATGGAATATGTGATGATGGGATGATGTTTATGAAACCCATTTTTTTGGTTAAGATGAATGTTTTATGTTTATTTTGTGGAATAAGTAAGAATGATTTCATTATGAGATGGGTGAGACCTATATCTCCCTCCAATGAATTGGGTAAAGATTTATATTTCATGAGATAGACATGGCTGAAAGAGTAAGTTAATCTGGTTCAGTGTTACAAGACTGGAACGAGGAGTGAACTCGATTTAGAATGGGACTTTGTCCACTAAGATGGTCTTGGAAGCAATGCCTTGGATACTATAGAAATCATAACATGTGCTTAAGGATTCCACAATTACATGTTTTATTACGATGCTAGTTTATCATGACTAATGTTCCTTTATGATCTATGCCTTGTGTACTTCCAAGATTTATGTCCTTGCTCATGATTTTGATGTTTAGGTTTTATGTTCAATTTTTTGCATTCAAATGTTTATGGATTGTTTTATGTTCTATATGCTTACCCTTACTGAGCATTTTATCTCACCCTTTATATGTTTTCTTTTCCCCAGGATTTAAAGAAAGGTTTTAGGTAAGAAAAAAAAGCGGAAGATATTTATGGGAGATATTGAAGATCTTTCACCACGATTAGAAGATTATATTCCGAGTTTCCAAAGACACTAAACTATTACTGTACTTGTGTGTATGTTTTCGTTATGTAATAAGTATTCTGAAAACATAATGTAATGTCCATGTATGTCAAAATTTGGGTCTCTATAGGCAGAACCTTAATATCTCTCATTTTTAATCAAGTATAAGAATCGATTTTACATCTTAATTCTGAAAAAATTAGGTTAATAATTATCAATAAAAATATTCATTAATTAATCTCACTGTAAGGAAGAAATATCTTAAATTTCATTAATATTAATATCCAGTGAACACCACTGGTTAGCTTCAATATCAGAATGATAAATTACATGACTTACTTTTTTATGGTCCAATAAACACATTAATTTTAATATATTTTTAAGATATTTTAACAATATATCATCTATAACTAGGTAAAAATATTCATTGAATAATGGTGTGCATGTATTAATAATATTTTAACTACTACAAGTCACATTATTGTAGAAATTTTAGTTCTTTTTCTTGTATTTGGAAACAATTTCTATCATTCATCAATTGAGCCATTACTATAAAAATTTTATCTCTTCCAATTCCAACCATTCCTTGTTCTAATTTGGAAGGATGTTTTCATCTTGTTGCTTTATGAAAACATTTTACCACTTTCATCTTTCAAAAAGAATATAAGATGACATATTTTAGACAAAGAAATGGGAATAAAATAAAATTATATAACACGAAAAACCAAATGTTAAATATCTTAAATGTATTTTCTTAAAATATCCTTCCATATATAATTATTTAAACCCTTCATCTAATACAAACTATAAGGAGTCAACTATAAATGTTACATAATGTTGATATTTTAGCCGAGAATTCATTTTCATACATTTGATAATCATTATGGATTAAAGTTTTATAAAATTAGTCCATATCACTTGTCTACATATATAATAAATCACAAAATGTTTACAGTTACCCTTATTATCTATTTTTTCGTAAAAAAACATTTATGATATACCATGTTTTCTATTAATTACATATCTTCAAAACTGTAATATTGACCTTGTCCTTGTCCCTAGTCATACATAATACCCTATGAAAAAATATAGTTTTGGAAGGTAAAAAAATATCAGTAACATTTATAAAAATAAATAAACAAATCTTTATTCATTAATACTTATAATAATTTCATTTTTAAAAATAATATTTGGTTTCAAAATAAACATTTTATTACAAAGTAAAAAATATATATGTACATTGATATTATCATAAAAAAATTCATATGTAATATTATAGGAAAAATAAAACTCATAAATTTTTACTCTCAATCATGAAAATCTCACAAAACCATTTTTTTCAATGTTATACTTTTTACCCATAATAAGTAGAAAATAATTTTCATTAAACATAAGCTTATTATCTTACCTTGAGAAATATTAATATTTTTGTAAAAAAACACTGAAACCATAAATAAATCATTTAGGAAAGTCGATGAATAATTTCCATATTTCTATTACATATGGAATAAACCTCACAATTATAAATGAAATAAACTTTATAGTTACTAATATACTAACATTTATGATTACATATGGAATAACTTTCACGGTCAACATCCAACTTAAATCTTACCTAATGCATTAGAGGGTTATTACAGGATAACCCTTTCATGGTTAGTAATGTATGAAATATCTATCATAAAAAATTTATTTGAAAAAAACATAATCATAAGTTATAATAACCTATTTTTTCAAGATACAATTTCACCCATAAGAAAATATTTCCACATATATATACCCCTTTCCTATAAAACCCATTTTAAAAGACCAAAATTAAAAAAAAAATCAGAAAGGGGTTTTTTTTGGAGAATTCATGGGATATTATAAAATGAGAAGAAAATAAATTGAATCTTGTAGTGGGAATAAAATATTATTCGTCGTATACATTATAAAGGTAATTTTTTTATTTATAATAAAAGAGAAATCATTTTTTATAAAATAGTAGAATGATTATTTTAAAACCGTTAACAGAATGTGAAAAGTGACATATAATTCTCTTTATATTTAATTAATTTATATAGAGATATATCCATAAAAAAATATATATAATATTTATATGGAATATAATTATTTAGCAAATAAATCCTTAAAACATTTAGAACAAGGTTTAATGATAAAGAATCTATTAATTAGAGTCTGAATCATCATGTCTGTTCTTTATACCCTAGATTAAAAACCACATTTTAATTATTTAAATTATTTAGGAAAATGTCAACTAAACAATTCCTTTTAATTTATTTTATACCATGTTATATACAATTACTTAATCAATTTTTGCATCTTAGATGTTTTGACGATATTCAGCTCATGTGTTGGTAATCAATTTTGTAGGTTGACTATGCTCAAAGAGATAATTATTTTATTATATTTAAAATAAGTATAATGAAATATTTATAATTTCTATACATAAATATTAATATTAAAACTAATATTTATATATGTTTATGAAAAATTAACTTCTTTACAATCACAGATACGGTAGGCTGTACAAACACATGGGTAAAATTTCCATTTCCAATTATCATTACAGAAAAAGGTATTTATTATCTTATCAACAAAAATTATAATAATATCATAAAACACATATTATTTATTTAATTAAAATTATATATATCATCTATGTGATGTGGTGATGAAAACCAAATCACATCTCTTTGTAGAGGTGGTATCCCACATGTATGCATGAATGACGTTATAATTATTTAGTGAATGAAAAATGTGATTATATATAACTTATAAATAAATAACAATATTTCATAAATATCACATATATATGTATATAAATTAAATAATTAATTATAATAGTCTCTGAGTAGTGTTGATGTGAAAAAATTGCATCTGTTCACGAGGCGGTAGTCTACCATGTGCATGAATGATGGATTTGAATCCCATTTTACAGAAGAGATGATTGATATAGATTAATCCAAAAAAAAATATTTAACATAATTTTGTTATTATTTCATAATTTTTGAAGAAGTTTTGAAGTAAAATGAAGAATGTTTAAAATTAAAACAATTTATTAAGAACTATAACTCATCTTCAAAAAACCTATTTTGATTACACTAACCAATTTTTTTTGATAGTTTTATGATCAAACCAAGGATTCTAGGACATGAAGATAGATATAATTATTATAATTTTATAGGTTTGGGATGAAATTAAATTCTTTTAAAGTGTGATGAAAAGTGGAGAGGAGGTCCCCATTCATGAGAGTGGGGTGGGTATCTCTAAGAATTTATAAATGTATTATGTTTATATAAATTAATTTTCAAATTCAAATTGATCCAAAATGGTCAGATTAAATTATAAGATGATTATTATCAGAATCTATCTCATCCAATAAAAAATTAACCAATTTATGAGATGTATTGAACCTTATCTTTTTGTTTAAAAATCTATTAATTCTTTTTGAAAATCACCATAGTAACATAGTTATTTCTATTTATGGTACAATATAATTACTATAAACAAAAAATTGGGCAATGAAATGACCATAGTTGATATTTTTAAACATATAAAAAATTACATTGATTATGATATAATTTTTAGGGATTTTAAAACATTTAATAAAATATTATTTATTATAAAATAACATTAATTTCGTTTTCAGAAAAATCAATTTAATGAGACATTGAAAACAATAAGATGGTAATGGGATTATAATATATTCATTTAAAACTAGTATAAAATGTTATATTTGTCTAAATAATTCATCTAACAGAACAATTATATCAATTTACACTATCTTTAATATTTTTAAATTCATTTAAATTATTTTACTAATAATTGAATAAATAATTCTTCATAATTTAATAACTATATAAGGTAATCATATAATTACTAAAAATTAAAAACAAATTAATATCATGAAAAAAATATTATTCTAAAAATAAACATTAATATTTGTTCCAAAATTTATTTTTACCCAATGTGAAACCCTAATTGATTTTTGAAAAGTAAGAGAGTGATGTTATTTCCTTTTCTTTACATAATATATTATATATGTCACTTCCTTGAAATGGGTTCCCATAAAAAATAAATATAAATCATAATATGATATGCGTATAAATACGTTCATTAGATATAATTGAAGATGAAAAATGGTTTCTTTATCACATTTTCCTTACTAGGAAAACCCTATTCACTATTTTATTGTGGTGAAGAATTTTTATTGTTTTACTATTCATTTTGACCCAAAATTATGCTAACCTTATAAAATAATTTAAAATGTGCTTGAAATGTCCCATTTTATTAGAGAGGTATTAGTCCATTATTTTTCATTATAAGCCTAATTTCATATTCATATTAATGTGGTTAATGGTTTATGGAAGGGTCCTGGTGCTTTTAGGATTGTTCCGAGCCCAAAGCTCTAGTTTTTGGTTGATATAGATTAAGTAAAAGGATAAAAAACCATTAGTGAAAACTGTGAACCTAAACCATGTTGGAAATAGAGAGTTTTATATGGTTTTTAAAGTCCTAAACCTCATGATGCATAATTGTGAGTTTCGGTATATGGGTTTTGTATAAGATTTATACATAGTAAGTGAATGATTTGGAAAATTAATCACTATATATTTATGGATTGTGCTACTTAGGGAATGAAAAAGCATAGTTTGGCACCTAATTTAGAAAAAAATAGAGTGAAACCATGGACCATTAAAAAATACTGAAATAAATAAATTTTCCAAATCCTTATTTTATGTCTCCTCCTCATGCTTCTTCTCCCATTCACGCACAACACCTCCCTTAATCTCTTCATATCCCCTTACTTTTCTATGGTAGGGTTTGAGAAACATCTTCCATTAAGTGTCTGGTTCACTCATCATTTTTCACATTGTATATCCCATGGTATTCCCTTCATTCCACTTCCTTTTGATCTTTTCTTATCTCTATGTGTAGAATTTTAATTAAAAGTGAGATAATATTCCCCATTTTCAGGGAATTTTTCTATTTCACCAATTTGTTTCATTCTATATAAAATAGGAATCTTATATTTGAAGAGGAGTTGTATAGAAGCAAAAGATAGTGTTTATAGTAATTTTCCATATTTTATTATTGTTATATAACATTATTAATGATGCTGAAATGTTCGACCTTCCACTCATTTCATTAAAATTATAAATTCTTCATAAATTGATTTGAAAATCATGCTTGAAATTCCCCATACAGTCTTTTTGTAGTCATGGGACATTACTCTCAACTAGTATCACCCTTTGAGGCAATCTAATGAAATGAATTTGTTTTTAAAATCACATATGTGACCAACCTATCCTCTATGTGTGGTTATCATAATAATTAAATAGAAATGTATTTATATAATTACAATGAAGTGAGTGGTACAACAAAATCAAGAGTCTTTATGTAAAGATTGGATAACACCATTGGAAAATTAAATGTAAAATGGTTGGAAACCATCTATTGGATTATGTTAAATTATTATATAGATGATATATTATTACTTTAATTTTATATAGATTTATAATGGATCTTGAGACACTATTGAGGCAAGTATTGGACATGGCGCTTCACGTTCCCTTGACATGCGATGTTCTGCAATGCATATAAAATCATCTATTAAATTTTCTACATGATGTGTCACATTACCCAAGAGGTTTATGGACACCAGGTTTCAATTCTCTCATTGAGTAAATATATATGATTTCATTTGTATCTTTTTTGGAATGCGTGGGGATTTTTTATCATTTTTTATAGCATTTTTTATAAGCTTTTATATCTATATCCTATTTTTTCACATTTTATATAGAATGATTACATGATCATAATTATTTATATGAAACTACAAATATTGTTCTTTTTTATATACTTTTTCTTCTACTGATGCATATTATTACACTACTTTCACTGATATTATTTGTTATAAACTGTTGTGCTCTACTCTAAAACGAGTGTATAGTCTCTCAACTAATACACCCATAGACATTACTACTACTTATAATCCTCTTGAATTTGGACAGGAACACCTAAGGAAATATGGCTAGCCAAATTTTGTATCATAAGAGAAAACTCGGTCCTAGATGCTATCTTGTGGTATCAGATCCCTTTTCCATTTTTTCATAGTATTTATAAATTTTTAGATTCCATATTCAGAAGTGTGTGGATTTGGTAATGAGACAATTTTGGGGAGTAATTAACCCATGTGTTGAAAGAATAAAAAATTTCATGGGATAAGATTTCTATATCAATACTTATCTCTTTATAGTTGTACTGATTTAAGTAATAGGTGATGCACTAGTTTTATGATGTGGACTTCATGGATTCCCATTTATCGTTGACCTGGTAAAGAAATTAAGCTCTATGCATGCATCAGTATAGGAAAATAGAAGTAAGCTTGTTAGGTATTATTCTATGACTCATATATGTGTCTCATTACATGCATTGCATATATTACTTGTGGTTGATGTAAGTTCCTTGACAGTTATATTAAAAATTCATTAATTTTTCTTATAGAGAGATAAATAGTTTTTTATTTGAAGCATATTTATCTTCATAAATGGGTTTTTAACGAAAATATTTATAGTGGAACTCTATCTAACTAATTATGGCATGTTGGATCCATGAACCATTAGTCACATGGACTGAATTATTATTGGTTGAAATTAATTTTATTCTAGTTGAAATTTATAATGTATGTGGCCCTCCAAAAATTTAGCATAGTTATTCAGATAAGTAAAAAAATTTAAAGGTTGGTATAGGTTACATGATGTACCAAATGTCAACTTATAACACATAAAACTATATAACTTGTGAACAGAATACAAATCTCGTTACACAAAGATAATATATGTATCTATATATATTAAAATGAAAAGGATGAATTTGAAACTCTTAAATAATTGTTATAGTTAAATAAAGATGTTGATTGTAACAAAAATGTTGTTTTCCTCTATACATTTCAATTCATGCTCCATATACTGGGACATTTGTAATGATATGGAACCTTGACCTTGACTACACATTAGTAGTGGAATGAAGGGAGTGTCTCATAGAGAACTTATGATATTCTAAAATTACCAAGACCTGGATTTTGGATTTTGAATATGGGTGGTGAATCATGAATATGAATGAATTATACATGCCCTATTCCATTATAATTTATCTATCTTTTTATCAAATTATAGATTGAGAAACTCATTTGGTAATTAGAGAGATATATCTCCATGAATACCTCATGTGGAGAACTAGTCTTGAAATGATGACCATGATATAGAGGTCATGGTCCAAGATCCTCCAATGATAACTCTCATTCCGCCACTTACGGAACCTCCTATTATTCCTGTGCTGGGAACCGAGGCAATGTTATGAGATATTTTTAAATTTTTCATATAGTACATACACAGAGCTATGTGGGATATATCTTTTATAGAAGAATTATCAAGGGTGTTCCAAAATATGGATCCACCCATATTCCAGAGGGATGATGGCCCCCAAGTTGTTGAGTCATGGATGGAGGACATGCTATCAACATTAAGGTACTTATAGATACCTCTATAAAGGATGGTAAAGATTGAAACATATATACTTCATGATTTTGGAAAGCCGTGGTGTGACATTTTTACCCATTATAGTTAGCATTATGATATGATCTAGATGGATTTCCAGAGATCCATAAAAGATTACTTTTTAGCAAAGACACTATGAGTTGAGTGGGATAGATAATTTATGATCCTTAATCAGGGTTCTATGGCCATAAGGGAGAATTCTTCTCATTTCATCAAGATCCAATATTTTGTGATGATGCTCAATGATGATGAGAAGATGATAGTGTGATAGTTTGAGGATGAGTTTATATATATGTAAAATCCTTCATTTTCTATGGGAGAATTTGGAGCATTGGGTTTGTTTGTTTGTATAACAATTACATGTTAGGGACCCAATTCACGACGTGAATTGTTTTGGGTAGAATATTGGAGGGAGAAACCTTTATGAGGGCTGTGTGGCCCAATCATTTTGACTTGGAATTATATAGGTGATTGGAGTAAAAATCGAGTATGATCTGTTATAAGGTGTGGAGATTGTACATCCCACCTTTTCTAGGGGTGCGGTATGATTATGTGGTGAGTTTTGGCTGGAGAAAACATAAATTACGGACCCAATTCATGATGTGAATTGTTTTTGGTAAACCAAGTGTACTTAATTAGTAGTTTGAAATAATTAAAAACATCAAAAATTTATACCCCTTCTAACTGTTTCTCACCACACATTGACTTGTCACTATTGTAGTTTTATCCATGTGTCAACATGTCATAAAAGTAGATTATACCGCCATGGAAATGTATTTCTCCACTTGAAAACATTTCATGAAAATAAACTACACAACATGTAATTTTTATTAAATTTTTTAAAGGTGTGGAAATGGGATTTTGGGGGAAAATTAGAAAAAAATGGCTCTCACCCATAAGAACCCTCTATATGATCTATGCATCTCCCCCTTGGACCCTTGCTCCTTTTCACACCTCTACATTGGTCAGAAGTTCATCTGTGCACCTCCGCCTTAGACCGAAGACCCTCCACATACCTTCTTGGAATGGGTGATCTTATCATCTAGATATATCTCTCTTCTACTTATCTTCCTAGATAAATGTATGTTTTTTATCTGTATATAGATCTAGATTTATTAAATCTACTTCTATGATTATTTGATCTAGATATAGATTATTTGAATCTAGATATGGGGCTTGTTCGATCTTGATCTCGATTTTTTGAATATTGATCTAGTCTTATTGGATCTAGATCTTGATTTTCTGAATATAGATCTATGTTTATTCAATTTAGATGTATATTTTAGAGATCTTGTTTCATTTAACTATGCATTTAGGATTCAGTTCTATACCGCATTCATTATCGCATTCTCAATTGATCTACTTCAAATTGGGATTATCAATTGGGAAGAATTCATCACCGTTCTTGAGGTAGGTGGTCTAAAATTAAAATCCCATTGACATGAATTAAATTATGTGTTCATAATTATAAAAGATATATTATATTCCTAGATTTTTTTTAATTAAGTTAATTTACATAGTGAATTATTTAATTAAGAGAAAAATGAAATTCAGATATTGTGATTTTGGAACATGACTAATTAATTGGTTAAATAATTTTGAGATTATGAAAGTATGATTATGATTCTTAATTGTTGAAATTGAATAATTTATTTACGGATTAATTATCGTTATATTGATGTGGTTCAATGGGGATAATTAATCATAGAATTAATTTCTGAAGATTGTTATGATTATTAAATTGGTGGAGATAGAACAAATAATTGATTAATTAATTGGGGTTATTGAATTTATTATGATATAAGAATTAATTTAAGAATTAATTGGGGTTACTAAGTTGATTATGTTGGAATAATTAATTGATGAATAAATTGCGTTTGTTTTTTATTATGGGTTCAAATTAATTAATCGAAGAATAAGTTATTGAATATAATGTGATTATTTATTTATTGAATAAAACAAATGGGTTAATTAATTGATGAATTAATTGAAAATAATAATGTGATTATTTAATTATTGAATTAAAAAATGGATTATTTAATTGGTGAATTAATTAATGGGAGTTGTGTGATTATTTAATTGGCTAATTATATTAATGGATTAATTAATTGATGGATTAATTGATGGGAGTTACGTGATTATTTAATTTTAAATTGAATAAATGTATAAATTAATTATTGGATTAATTAATTATACTTATAAGGTTATTTAATTTTTGAATTAAACAATGGGATTAATTAATTTTTGAATTAATTAATATGTTAAATGGGATTATTTATTGTTTGAATTAATTAAAGGATTAATTAATTTAGTAATTAATTAATTGAGTAATGTGATTATTTAATTATTAAATTAAATAACAAGACTTATGGAATTAACTAATTGATGATTTAATTAATAGAATTTTCAATGGATAATTAATTGTAGAATTAATTAATGGAGATTATTATGTTGAAGAAATTGATTGAGTTAGAATAATTAATTTGTGAATTAATTAATGAGGATTATTGGGGTGGGGAAATCGAATTGATTTGATTAATTAATAGGTAAATTAATTAAAGGGGGTTATAGAGATATTGAGTTGATAGAATTGGATAATTAATTAATGAATTAATAATGAGATATTTAGAATTGAGCATTGATCTAATTAATTGTGTAATTAATTATGGAGTATAGATATTTTAAATGAGATGATTAATTACAGAATTAATTATGTTATTTTAATTTTTTGGATATTGATTAATTAAATTATGAATAATTTTTTGGATAGATGTGCTTAATTAATTGGTGAATTAATTTAGGGTATTAATGTGATAAAATAATAACTGAATTAGTAATGGAATTGGAGGATAATTTATTATTGGGTTAACTTTTGAAATGTTGAATTATAAACAATGAATAATTAATAGGTGAATTAAATATTAAAAGTTGAGTTTTTAAGTTATTAATTAAATGTTAAATTAATTAATGGTAATTATATGGTTATTTAATTGTTGATGTAATTAAGAAAGTTTATGTGAAAAATTAATTAATGGATTATTTGAAGGGTCTTTTAAGAATAAATAATTGTGGAAATTAATTAATGAAATTGAAATGATTAATTAATCATTGGAAAAATTATTTAAAATGGGTTCCAATTAATTAATTGATGAATTAATTAATGGAATGGATATAGTTAATTAATTTTTTAATTAATCAAAAGAGTTTAAGTGACCAATTAAATGAGTAATTAATTGAAAGGATTGTTATGAATAATTAATTGTAGAAATTAATTAATGAAATTAATGTGATTAATTAATAATTAGGTTAATTAATAGAAATGCATTATGATTAATTATTGATGAATTAATAAATGGAAATTGATATATTTAATTAACTTTGGAATTAATTAAGGAATATGGAATGACTAATTAATTGTTGATTTAAATGAAGGGTTTTATATGATTAATTAACTGTGAATTAATTAATATAATTCATTGTGAAATTGGAAAAGGTTGTGATAATGTTGGAATGGAGTGGAATATGGGATAAACATGGTATGAGAAAGAGATTAAAGGGAGAAGATTGGATGAGCTTATAATATTGTTTATATAAGGATTGTGTGCACCATATGGGAAGAAGACTGAGAGAGCTTCTAATATTGTTCACATAAGGACCGTGTGATCCATAAAGGAAGAATACTGTCATAGATTCTAATTTTTTTTCAAAGGACTACGTGAGGCATCTAAGGGAAAAGACCGTGAGAGATTTTCCATTTTCCATATGAATCATTTATGCTTCATTTTGTATTAATCACAATAGACACTAGAGGTTAATGCCCTAGGTAAACATTACAAATGCATAAATTATTAAAATGTTTTTTTATTTCATCTGATATAAATATATATAATTTATGGTCACTTTTAAATTCAAATATGAAATCGCTTGGGGATAATTCAGACTCTAACGTTATGGGATGAAGTAGGTATTAAGATTCGGGCATCCACAGGAAACCATGTGTTTATGTGGTTAAATAATGAATAAAAGATAATGTGATAACTACTAATTATGCATTGTAATTATTTATTTATAAAGATACATACACTATTATTAGACTCGATTTGACTTAGACATTGTTGGGGGTGGCCAGCAGATTTGTACTGAAACCCTTCTATGGATGCCTGATTAGTACTCAAATAGATTATATAGTAGCATAAATGATAGGGGAAAGAACCCTATGTTAGATTTCTTAAATGGGGATGGATTAAGGATGAGGGACCAGATGTGTTCTAGGACCTACTTGGAGGATTTTTCAGTGACTTTTTATTTTGGGGGTTTTATATTGACATTTGGCACATACTTAGAAAGAAATATCTACTATTAATATTTGAAATTATATTTCCATGCTTTGGTTATCATGATATGTTGGTATTTTTTGTGATTATACATTTCCATATTTTTTTTATTGATTTTCCCTGGTGTATTTCTCTAATAAAGAAAAAAGTAGGGTATAGTCTCCCCATGATCGAATTATCAAACCCTCATTGCTAGTCAACATCCTCTAGCATACAAGAAGATGCGCTTGGGGCCATGTTCCGAACTAGCTCGGGGCACCGCTATGTGGCTCCCGGGTCAGGATGATATAATATGCCATCTAATCCTGGGTTAATATCTTTCAATTGACTACCATTTTAGAGATAATGAACCAATACCGCATCCTTGATTAAAAATGAGGAAATATGATGGTTTGGGCCAAGGATGCTCAACTCTAAGGTTGGGATGAAAATCTTTTAGTAGCTAGAAGAGGCACATTGAGTCTATTCATGGGAAAATTTCCTTTCATATGGAACACGCTGATAGTTGTGTGATATGTCACTTGTGGGGAAATCGTAGTCATATGATACCCCAATTCATCAAATACCCAGTTGAATGATTATCCAAAAGAATAATGAGACATATAAAATGTTGTTTCAAATATGTTCCCATATTTCACAATAAAAAGGGTTTGAACTGAATCTGTGATTAAAAGAGAGATCAATAGGTTTTCATCGGACATGAAGTTAGGCTATAATTTTCCTATTAGGACATGGAGGTGAACGTGGTCATGAGAGATAGTCTTATGACCTGCAACACTAGAAAAGTGGTCATACTAAATATAGAGAGGCTATGGAATAGGGTCATGGTACTTGCCAACTTCATGCATTATAACCTCTTCCAAAATACTATATCATTGATCAGTCTACAATATAAGGTATGATTTTAGTAGCCTTTATTATAGTTTCTACACTCTTCAACAAAAGTGTTTCACATTATTTTATGCCCATGGATATATTGGAATGTTTGGGTATAAAAATTGGTTACTTTTATAGGGCAATAACACTCGATACTATGTTGGAAATGAGATTACAAAGTATTAAATGATGAAATTATTTCCCTAATGTGGTTGGAATATTTTTGTCTCTTATGGAACCTCTTCAACCTAGAGATTTAATGACTTGAAATTATCCTTAGAATGGAATGGTGACACCATTATAAATCTATTTTTTATTATTTTTATTGGTGGGTTACACTCATATTACCCGAGGGTGGTAACTATAAGAATAAGGGATCATGAGATGTGTAGGATACTTGAGATAGACTCGAGGAAAATGGGTAGGGTGGAGTGATAACCAAGATTTATAATCTCTTCTGGAGCTATCAAGGAGTGAAACATGTTGATTTCTCTCTAATAGTGGATTGTTTTAGGGAAAAATCCCCTAACAACATTTCTGAACAGGCTATTGAGAGAGAGATGTAGAGTTCACGATTGAGCTAATGCTAAGAGAAAAACTATTTTTAATTACTTATTATAGTATTAATCTAAAAATGCATTTGCAGATCAAGAGATAATTTAATGTCTTTGAAAATAAAGGATTTGTTTGACCCAATAATTCAACATGGGGGTCACTTGTGCTATCCTCTAAAAAGGTCGACAAGAACCAACATCCACTACCAAACATAGAATAATTTTTAGATAATATATAAGGAGTGATGGTGTTATTTAAGATTTAAATAAGGTCTAGATAACTTCATGTATGATTGAATAATTTATAATTACATTATCCTAATTTTTATATAATATATAGACTTTATATGTATCTGGTAATATCATTAGGTCTTATAAATGTTCTTTCAGTTTTCATGTACTTGATTAACAGGGTCTTCATCCCTTATATAGATTCATTTATGGTGGTCTTTATGGATTAAATCCTTGTTTATTATCACTCTGGACACCACTATTCAAAGAATATTGATATTTTACATAGTAAACTAAGAGATCTCCATTAATATGATAAGATAAATAATTACAATTTTGTATAAATAATTATACTTACGGGGTCACATTATATTATAGAAGATAGTATCTATTGATATAGAGTATGTAAGATCTATTGTATCCTGATAGAATTCCATGAATTTCAATGAAATATGATTTTTCTGGGGTTTGGATAAATATTAATGGTTCATTATTCCTGAATTCTCACACCCCGTATAACCTCTTAGAGGCTTGGAAATAAAGGGTGTTATGTTTATGTGGTTTGAATATTGTGGGAATGATTTCCCTGATATGAAGAAGATATAGACTTTAGTGTCAATCCAGATAATTCCTAAATATTCAGGTAGAAATATAGAATATTATGATTCATTAGGAATCGGCCTGAGAGTAAAATTTGGTGAATGAGGAGTGATTCGTGGTGTAAAAGTCTTGTTAGTTGAGGCCACAAGAGTGTAACTACAAGAAACATGACATCAAGCTATAAGTTATGTTTATGCCTTATATTGTTGAAGTCATTATTTATTGGGAGACTACTTTTTCATTTACACATACCATCAATGTCTGAAATATATTTCCACTCAATATGGATTGATTATCAAACAATGAAAATGGGAAGAATACATATATTAACTCAACATTGAGATCAATTATATTCTTGGTAAGGGTAAATTAGTGGCTAAATCTCTAAGCTAGAAGTCTGTGACCTATTTTTTTGAGGATTCTAGTAGTGAGTGGTAGTTGATAACTCTAATTTCTGAGATGTTTTGGGTGGTTTAAGTGTGTGAGTTGTTGCATTTTTAGCAACCTTATTAGTGAAATATTGTCTTTTAGAAAGTGTTTGGATGAGAAAACCATCTAAACACAAAGGATTTGCCTTGAAAGAGAGTGTATCCAGTGAGGACCCACCACCTGGTCAGGTTATTAAGGAGGATGATATTATTCTTGTTGATCATTGTGTCTGGGTTCCTATAGATATATGGGATGAATTGACGCGGGTGTCTCATTTCTCTAAATGAGAAGCACATCTTGGACATACCAAGATTTCCTAGGAAATATTACACTAGCATTGGTATCCAAGTATAAATAGGTATAATTAAGGTTTTATTACATGGTGTTCCACCTTTCCGCATGTGAAGGTAATGTACTATTGTCCTACTATACATTTATAGTATCATTACATTTCAGAGTGGAAATTGGATTACATCACTTTAGATTTTTTATAGGTTTTACAAGATTCCATCAAGAATGTGAATCAGAATGGATGATCAAAGATAGGTTGAAAATGGTTTCCCACTTATTAACAATTAGAGATACCTTTTATGTGGATGATTTGGGGAGGCTATATATGAAGGATATCATATTACTTCATGAAGATCCATGTACTATTTAAGAAGACATGGATTGTCACTTTACTTCGTGGTTATAGATGGGGTTGAAGAGGGATCTGGTAACATATCTATTTCAAAGTATATCAAATCTTCTATAGATAAATTCATAGTTTGAACATATGATATATGTTTTAGATGACATCCTATGAGTATGTGTCTTTGACTTTGGAGGTTATTCTGAGAAACACCAACCTTTTAAGGAGTTCTCTTATAATTATAACATTTATGATGCTATATAGGAGGTTCTATATAAGGCCTTATATGGTATTAATTTTCATTAAACACTATTATATTAATATTTAATCAAGAAGCATGACCAAAACTGCATCTCATTGAGGATATATCAGACTAGTAACAACATATCCAAACTTTTATGGCTAAAACTCAGTCTATATGGAAGTCATATACCAATTTTCTTCCATTAAACTATAAATTTGAAGGTGAGATATCATATTTTCTACTATAATCATCTTGGGTGGGTCGTCTATATATTTGGACATAACTTAAGCTATTTCCTCATTAACTAGATCCTTTCAAGATTGTGGAGAGAGTCGGGTTTTAACATATCAATTATCCTTTCTTCAAAGGTAGTATACCATTAATGACCTATTCTATGTGTCACTGATTCAACATTATTTTACTAACCCATATAATTATTTTTATCATGAGGATATTATGCTGGATTCAGATTCATCTTTTGAGGAACATCTTATTTGTTTCATCAATTAGATCAGAAGGGCACTCCAAGGAAGGCCAGATCCTCTAGTTCAGAAGATATTGTAGAATGACTGTGTACATGATGAGACATGGGAGTTGGAGGATGAAATAAATTATAAATGGATATGGTTTTTCTAAGATGACGACATTCCAACCTTGTAAGAGAGACTCAGGGATAAGTCTTTTGAAGGTGGTATGGTTATAACGTTTTGTTTTTATAATAAGGATTAGATCCCTTAACTTTTAGCATAAGCCTTTTAATTTTTTTTATTAATGTTATCAAGGGATTAATGAAGGGTTTGAGGGAATTTCACTCCTTATTGGACTCTAGATATATGGTTTTTCGAATAAAAATCAAAGGCTTATAGTTTTTATATGGTATGATATATCCGTCCACCTCAATCGTGCTAGCCCTCTAGAGTGTCACATGGTTTTCCAAACTATTCACCCATGTTGAACAATAATTAATTTTTTGTAGGTGTGTTACAGAGGTGATCTACATGGTGTGAGCCTAATTTATAAAATTTGACACCATTCATGCATTTTTAGTGCCACATAGGTAGTGAGCATGCATGATTAAGTGCATGGTTTGTAAAATCATGTGGAAAAAATCTATAGCCTTTTAAAATGGGTTAAAATACCAAATTTCACATTCATTATTTAATATTTAAACTAATTTTTATTCACCCATCATCTCACAACACCTCACTCAGTCATTTGAGATCCTCTTCCTCCTCAATGGTTGGTTTTAAGGTACATCTCCCATCCAACATTCATTTCCCTCAGCATTTACGGCATTGGATAGCCACCAGTTAGCTCTTAATCCCACATTATTATCTTATCCATTTATGTTACTATATGTAATTATATTTAAAAGTGAGATAATATTATATATTTTAAGGGAATTTTTATGTCTTATTGATTTCTTTGATTTTAGATTGAATACAATTATGATGTCAAGTGAGGTTTCTTATGCTTCCATAACAATTTTAGCAATGCATTTTCCTCTATTGTTTCATTGACATATAATATGCATTGTAATGTAGATATGGTTAACATTCCATATGTTTCCTAAAAAATTGATTACTTCCTTAAATTAAATTATCAATTATGCTAGAAATTCCCGTTACACTCTTACTATTTTCAGAGGATATTCCTTTTGGATAGTTCCATACCTTGAGCTATGCTTATAAAATTAATTTGATTATAGAATCAATTATGTGGCCAACATTACCATTATGTGGGGTTGACTTGATTATTAAATTGAAATTTCTTAATTTAATTTAATAAAAGTTAATGATATGTCCATACCATGTGCCTTTATATAAATAGTGGATTAAACTCTTGGCTAATTAAATGTTAAATGGTTGGAACAATTCACTTGGATTATGTTAAATCATTACAAAAATTATGGATTATTATAAATTTTTCATTCCCATGTTTGATGGATTTTGGGAAATAGTTAAGGATATTGTTAGACATGAATCATCATTATCCCTTGGCGTGTGATATTTTTCATGAAATATAACATCGTTAATAGAACATTGAACATGATTTTCCAAGTTCCCTTGGACATTATATTGGCATTGTGTTTTAATTAATTCATTGGGTTGAATAATATGATGAAATATTTATCTATAGATGGATCATATTAGAAAACGTTGGTGGTGATCTACGGACTATACATCACACCCTATTCAGGCTACCAATTGGTACTCTCACATACTTCTTGGTCATGGGTAGGGAAAATGTAAAGGGTCTAGTTGTGGATGCTTGATTGTCTGTACGAAGATATAGTATAGGAGTAGATGATCGAGCATATTCTCATGATGCTATTATAGAAAACTTATGGCATTTGTTAATTTTTTCATATCGTGTAGTATATGTCATTTTCACAATATCTTGTTTATTTACAATTTTTTTAGTATCATGAATATGATCATCATTTTTTATATGACACAATTGATCATTATCTGTATGGTGTAAATTTTATTATATTGACTCATATTATTACACATATGTTTATTATTTTATAGGTTATTCACTATTATCCTCCACATTTACCGGTGGTCATATTCTCCCCTCAAATACACCAGTATCCCTCACAGTTAGTATTTAGTTTCAGGAATACGGGGAGGTACGCTTGAGGTTATGTGTCTATCCATGTTTGATTAAAAAAAATAAACATAGTCTAGGATGATAAAATGATGATTTAGATTTTGGAATCCATTTTACCAAATTCAGTCTATGTAAGTGGTACAAAATCATTTTACTAGTATCCAAAAAGTGTGACGAAACATAGTTTTCCTTAAAACAATTCAATTTAAAGTATAAAAGTATTTTTATACCAAGGACATATATAATATTGATTCATAAATAATTAGTTAGATTATTTCCAAATAAAATAAAAATTATATTAATTTATGATCAATTTAAATACACTATGATGTCATTTTCATTTAAAATAAATTATATTTTTACACATACTATGTAAATTTCACTATTCAAAAAAATAATAAATATTTTTAGATAAAACATAAAATTTCACAGTAAGTTAATTTTTTTATGTTGAATTTAAAAATGATGTTCATTTTTTTAAGTTAAAATTCTAAAATTTAAATATTCATTTTTAAATAAAACCTTATTTGAAAAGTGTTTAATAACAAAATTTCATTTTTTATTTCAAAATTTAAATAATATATCTATAATAAATATAACTATATAATTTATGAATATTAATAAAAAAATGGTTCATTATATCATTAATTATTTTGTTATAATTTACGGGTAAAAAAGTTACAATAATAGGAAATGTGACCCATAAATTTAAAATTATTGAAATTTTAAACCGTATCCTATTTATATGGCTAGAGATAGTATTTTTATAAATTTTGAATTATTAAATAAAATATAATTTTACATAATATACCATTAGACTCATTTTCAAGAATATTCAAATAGTTTGACTTTAAATAAATCTAGATAGTAATTTAATGTAAATAATACAGATCACTAGTATGTTATATTTATTTAAAAAGTTATTGGGAACCTATAACTTTCCAAAAAAAATATTAATTTCATTATTTTTTAAATCTTTTTTTTTGTTTTTACTAGATCTTTCCCAAGACCTATACTGCTGTTGCACAACCATTTTTGGTAACAATATGATCAGTAATAATTAAAAATAATAATTTTGTGAAAACAATTATTCATATTTAAAATAATCAAATATAATTGAAGATAACAACTTTTTATCTCTTTTAAAAACTAGAAATATTAAAACAATGAAGTGAAATTTTTTATTCATTATTGGAAATCTTATTAAATTCATTATGTAAGAAAAGGGGAAATAAATTTCCATATTTTTGAACCTTCAATGGTCATGGTCCAAAAATATTTATCTAGAAACCCAAATGTTTGGGAGATTTTTAGGCCTCATCATCTTATTTATAACTTTGATAACACTATTTACCCTTACTAAGGTCATAAATATTTACTGTGCTTACTATTCATAATAGGAAGAAATAAAAAGGACCTATTTACCAAATATAAACCTTGATATTCTAGATATGAAGTAATTTTTAAATATGAAATTTATATAAGTTGTGGAAGTTAATTATAATTTAAATTCATAAAACAAAATAAAAAATATTTTTTAGAAAAATATGTTTTTAATCGTAAAATAAAATTATACCTAAATTAGTTATAATGATTATAATTATGTAATTAATTAGATTATTTATACTTAAATGATACATATATCACTTTAATATCAAATGAATCCTTCAAAATATTTTATTTTAAGGAAACAAAATTACAGTTTTAAAAAAATAGATATTTTCAATTATTCACTAAAAACAGTTTTAGAAAATCCAAAAAAGTTATCCCAATATAATTTTGATATTTTAATTTTAATTATTATACCCATTTTATCAAATTAATTTTTTTAAAATTATCATTATGGTATTACGATATTCAATCAAAAAAATAAATAAAAACAAATTTTGATGAAAATGTATTTTTGAAGAATATATTAAATTTGAAAAGAATTGAGTTGTTATATTATAATATTAAATAAATACATAATAATTTAGTAGGAACATAATATATTTTTTTTATAATTTTTTAATCATATTTGTAAAATCCAATTGATTGTATTGGGTAGAAGGTTCATATTAAAAATTATATAATTCTGTGGTTTGTTTAAGCACGGTGTTATGTGTTGTTCACACTATCCAACATAATATTATTTAAAAATATATAGGAATTAAATTCTGTAATAATGTTAATATGATGGATGAATTGGAATTATAATTTTATTTATGGGGAAAGAAATTATATTTCCCGTCGATGCATCTTAAGGTCCCGTGATAAGAAATTATTCATGTGTTTAGTGTATAAATTACAGGTTTATATATGATAGTTGTTTTGGAACCTATTATCTAGATCTCTAACCTCTTTGTACAGTGTTATGATATTTCATTTAATTTAAAAGGAATTTGAATTATGTTGCTTCTTGATAGAGGGGGTTATGCATCATGTGAATGGTGATGACCGAATAGGAGATGCAACACATCTTGGTGGAACTATGGCATGGACAAATACCGAATTTACTAGTTGGGTAGCCTAAAATAATGATATGTGTGTTAGAACCTATCATCTTTCCCTCTTCCTTAGTGTGGGTTAATATGGGGTTTTTCTTATAGGTTATCACAGTAGGGAAGTGTGATGAAAAAGAGGATGGAAATGGATGTTATCAAAATGAGAATAAATGGACCAAGATTCAAAGGATGGATTCTAATCTTGGGGCACCTAGTCATTTGTCCTTTTGGACATAAAAACTTATAATCATCTTTCAAGGCAATGGTCCTGCAAAACATGTATGGGTTACCTCAAAACCCAATTAAATTGGGGGCTATCTTTACTTATTAAAATGTATACATTTCCCTGTAGAAGTTAAAAAAATTAAAAATAGATGGAACCTATGATATATGTATTATATTTCATTTTAATAAAATAACCATCATCTATCGGTTACTAGATCCACAGTGTAAAACCAAAGACTATGAGAAAGGAGTTGTTTTACAACATATTTTTAAATTATGAATTTTTTATATTGAATGAAAAATTCATGGGCAATGTAATCATAAGAGAGGGTATATCTACATATCATTCAAAGATATAGGTATTTAGGGATTGGGCCTAACAACCACTATAATTGAGATCCATAGTTTTCTTGGATTTTTGGGATATTTTCAAGGCTTTGTGAGAAGTCTTTCACAACTATGAAATCCATTAACCAAGGATACATGGAAGGGGATGAAGTTCCTCTAGATATATGAATGTGAAGAATATATTTTAGAAAATGAGATAAGGTTGGTCATTACACCTATAATTTTCGTGGCCTTTTATGTATAAATATCTAAACAATTTTTTTTAAATAAATTTCATTTCAGAATTAAAAATTTACATAAAACAAGGAATTTTCTAATATTGGTTAATTTTATTATTAAACTATTATCATTTGAATATCATGATAAAAATAATTGTATTGTGTGGTTTTAATGATCTAATTTTCTATGTTTTATTACTTTCATTTTTTTTTGAAAAATATTTCAATGGATGATTTTTCTTAAAAATTAATTGATAAATATCTTTAAAATTGATTTTTTATTATGATTATAAAGGAATTAATTTATTAAATATTCAATGGTGTTTTTCATTAAACAAATACTATAATATATTTTTTATTTTTATTTGAAATAGAAATATTTATTTATATATTTTATTGTAATTTTATTTTAATTCTAGTTGTTAAATTTTCATAGTTTTTAAATTTATATGTAAGGAGATTATATCTATAGTAATATGTCAAGATACCATGCAAAATAAATCCTACAACCTCCATTCAATCACATGAAACAACAAGGTTACATGTCAAGATACCATGTGGCTTCATGATTGAAAGCTTACTATGTCTGAAGTTACCATATTATAAATGGTTTAAGATATTGTTATTGCATCTCAAATTTTGTGAAGGGAAAAGAAATCATGTCATTAAAATACATAATGTAGGTTAAAATACTATGTTCAACTCAATAAATTGGAATTAGTATCAAATAATGCAATGAGATTAAAATCATTTTAAGAATGTAATATAGTCAACCATGATGATGATAATTAAAGGTAATGTTATAAGAAATTGTAGTTGTATAACTTTATGATATTAATGATGATGAAGATATTTGAGATTTACATACATCCTAGGAACAAAAGAAAAATGAAATTGAGAGTGAACCAAATGAGAAATGATTTACATTATTGATTTGATTAAATTGATGAGTACTAATTAAATGATATTTGAACTAGGGTTATAAGGATGATCGAACAGTGATTATTACTCTACTGAATTGATATAGTTTTATTGAAGAGAATTGGTATACACAATTATGGGTTTAGTGGAGATCACCCATGGTTGACTACAATATTTTGATACTAAGTCATACATCATCTTGTGTAACATTGCAGGTAAATAAAGAATAAGACATATTTCATATTTATTAATATTTTTTAATTAAATATTAATTTTACTTTAAAATGGTTTCTATGTTCGATAGCATACCTGATACGCAACAACGGGTTTATTTGAAATATTACGTTGCACACTAATAATATAAAATTATTATTTTAAACGGTAGTCAAATCCAAGATATTTTATTGGCAGGAATGAACAAAACTAAATAAAATATGATTATACATGTTTCTTAAATTTATTTACATTTATCCAATAAAGGTTAGAGGCTTAAATTGTGAATAAATCTAATTTTAAGCCTAATTTACATTAAAAGGCCGATTTATCACTTTTTAATGGAGAACCCTTTTTAAATCTAGTTTTTTTTTACTTTAATACATTATATGTGACTAAATAAAATCCTTCTTTAGAATGGGGACATCAAAATTTACATTTTTGTGAAATTTTGGAATTTTTCCGACAAAGTTCATTTTTAAATGAATAGTGAAAGATATTGTATTTTAAATCAAAAGTTCCTTTTAATCTAATTTATTTATATGGTTAGATTATTTTATTTAATTGGTTTTAAAGTGAAATTAAAATATATTTTTACCATTTAATACAATGATGGTAATTGGAAGCAATTTCACTTTGAAATTAGACTTAATCAACTGTCCATCATTTGATAGTTATTGTTTCTTAAAAACCCGTTATTTGTTTTAAAAATGGGAATTAATTTTTAAATTAATTAATTTCAATTTTATGTTTTGAATTTGGAAAAATGTAAATCATTTTTGAATTCAGAATATCAAATATAGTTTAGGCTGAATTTTTGGTATTTTTCTAAAAAACATTAATTTTTGATGAATAGTGAAACCACTTAGTGGTTGTTAAAAAAACTGACTTTTTCATTTAAATAAAAATTTTACCACTTCTGTAAATTGAATTTCAAAAATCCAACATACATGGTTTTTATCAAGAAGTAAAATTTGGTTCATTAAGATGAAAATAATTTTTGGTGAATAGTAACCTTTGACTTTTATTTACCGCGATGAAAGGTAAATAATGTAATTCAAGGTTAAAAGAATATTATAATAATTCAAAATTACCTTAACATTTGTCCTAACCTTATTGTTTGAGTCATTAACGACTGTGGGAATCTTTGGGTCTATTTTGGTACCCCTTTGATCCACTTGGAAGTGATAATGATGATTTAGATTAATTAATTTAAAGTAAAGGCCAAAATAACATAAAAAAATTTAGTAATGAATTTTTATATGGTGTTATATAAGTCATATTTTGAACTATAAATATTATTTAGAAAGATAAATAGTTTTCCTAAATCATGGTATTTTTTATGTAATTTTTAGACATCAAACAAATTAAATTATTTATGACACAATAATGATGCAGTATTTACCTCATTAATAAATGATTTAAATAAATAAGATTATAATGATTAAACTATTATCCAAAACATGTCAAATTTTGATTGGATCATTTTAATTTTACCATGAATTATCTTATGTTTGAATATAATGATTATTGGACCATTAGAAACCGAATATCATTATATAATAAAATAATAGTTTCACACTTTCCTAAAGAGCCCCTCCTCACCCTTAAAAAAAGAGACCACTTATAACCAATTCCTCACACCTCTAAAGCCATTTGGATCATCTAAACTCTGCCCAATTAGTCTCTAAACATCACTCTCCTCCTATTAGAATCCTTATGTATGGAATAAGTCACTCAAGAAGTCATTTGGTTCAAACCAAAGGGAGTTACCCAAACTAAAGGTAACAGTTTCTCTTAAATTGTTTTCTTTTATTCTACTTCTCCAACCCTCAAACTATTTTTATTTATTTCTTTTGAAACAACAACAGTATCCTCAATATACTAGTATGTTGTTATAAGAATTATTATAACTACACATACACACACCTCCATCTAATGGATGAAGAACATAATGTTTCTGTGGATGGCAAACTAACGCCTCACGAAACTATGAGTGTTCAATTAAATATTACCGAATCTCTTGGTGGCCCTTATTATGGAACTATATTTATATATAATATATATTATGTTTATGATTTGCTTATGCTTCTATACTTCCCATTTATATTATGCCTTTATGGTTTCCATAGTGGGTAAATATGATAATCTCATTTGAGGAAGTGCGGACTACCGCCCCCTCAAAGTGATTTGATTCTTTAGTGCATTATGTGGGATGTATAAATGATGGATTTAATGATATTATATATTATATAATACTGGAATTATGATATAACTATGTTTAATTATGTTTTATTTCCATTAAAATAAGAAATAGAAATGAACGTAGTGTTCATGCGTACGTACGGATTACCATCTCCCTAAACGGTGCATTTCATTTCTTACCTCAAAATGTTATGTACTATTATGAATACATGTATATAATGGATATATATTATATATATGCTATATAAATTTTTAATATCATTCTGGATATAATGAACCTTTGACCACATTAACAACATGTAATTTTAGGAAGTCCATTTTTGACTCAAGTACCAAATATCGACAAAACGAACATTATTATCATAAATGATGACATAATGTTTATAACATGGTAATAAGTGATTTAAAAGGAGTAATAAAATTGAAAAAGGTTCTTATGAAATTATAAATTATTTTATTTTTATTATTCATAAGATTAAAGAACGATCGAGTCATGTCGGACACGAGGTAAGGGATCCGACCTCTCTCTTTCTTTTCAAGTACTCTCTTTTATGTCATTTATTTTATGCTCCATGTTATTATATTGGAGGATGTTATTTTATATTCAAAATACTGTAATTTTTATTTTCATATGATGAGAGACCCCCTCTTACTCTGATCAATTCATTTTAAGAATTTTTAAGTGGTGCTGTTAGGCTGCCAAATTTTCGAAAGGGATTTCTTATCTCACTTTCAATTCTGTGAGATTTCCATTGTTCGCCACTTATTTATTGCATGTGGTGTATGTACTTCCCATGAATGTATTACCTGTGTAATAAAATTTAATTTATTAGTAATTACATCTTCATTTTATGATCCTTATTTCATGGGGTGTATATTTCAAAAGTTACCAAATCGGTAAGGGAACCTTTCACCCTCCCCTTATTAAAAGACTTCTTTTTGTTATGTCATTTAATTTACATCTTATTATGTCGAGATATGTTCTTATATATCCTTATTGATGTAAATTTTATGTCCATGTGATGAGATACCCTTTTTATCTCATAAACCCATTTTTTGAATTTTAAAGTGACGTCGTTAGGTTGTTGAATTTTTGTAAAGGGACTTCCTAACCCAATTTCAATTCTTTGGGTTAAACATCTAATCGTTGATTATATAGTCCTATAAATATTTTTGAATGAAATATTATTGTTTTACAAATAATATCAACTTATATTGGGTGTATTTATATTTGTGACACATAAATTATGTCATTGATTAATCCTTAATCTAAGGATACCTTCTTTAAAAGGGATTGCGTCTCAATTTACATTCCATTGAGACTTCATTATTTTTATGCAACAATTCACAATTATATGGTGTATATACTGTCATTTGACAAATTATATCATGAATAATATTATTCTCATGATATTATAAAGTTATTATTAAATGTTATTCCCCAATTATTTGTATTCAAGTGTCTCTCATTTTGTTTAAAACTCTTTAACTAAAATATAGTTTTAAATATTTTAAAGATTTATTCTTCTAAATATTTATCAGCAATGTACATGTTTTCAAAATGGTTTTGGGATTTATTTATATGGAAATTAATGTTTTAAGATGTTAATTTCTTTAAAATATTCAAAGTGGTGTGGGACACTTTGATTCAAAAATCTATTTTTTAAATATTATAAATGGTTATGAAAATGATTTGATAAAGCATTGTTTATTTCAATATCTTGATATGATATATTGTAATTGGGATGTGGAAATGTTATATTTTCTTTATGATTGTTTTATGTGTTATGTTATGGTTATTGGGCATTGTTTACATATACGGGTGGTTCCCGGATAAACCTAGGGCGGGTGAGCCCGAGATAGCTCTCCAATGCATTGGGTAACGTGACCGAGGTAATCGTGAATGTTTATTCTAAGAGAATTTTGGAATATACTGTGATGGGTATTCCAAATGTGACTCCCTATGTAGCTCTGGTAGCTACAATGTGACTATGTTATGAATGCCATAAGTTACCTTTATGATTTATTATTTCTATGTGTTATTCATAAATCTTATGATTTTGTAAGGTATGTTATGATTGAAAAGTATTGGTTTCATTGATTTGTAATTATTGATGGGATAATGTTTTCCTTCCTTATTTTATAACCCTTACTGAGATTTTTATGCTCATCCCATGTTTTTGAAATGTTTTTCACAGGACTAAATGACGAATATGGTCAAGGAATGGATCAAGGAAAAGTCATGATGTCTAAAACATGGAACTAGACGTGTTTCCTTTCAACAGTTTTTATTTTATGATAAAATAAATACTGAGTTGTATTTTCTACATGTAATATTCATGTTTTTATGTATTAGTTATGGCCTAATTCTCTAAAACTCTAATCCTGAAAAGATCCTCAATGTGAATTATTTGATTAATTCAATATTATGTAATGTTTTAAGGCCGAGTCCTTATATTTGGTATCATAGGTCGGTTTAGGAAACTTTAGGGATTATGGGTTTTCATTAGACACATGGTTAGTTCCTTTGTCTATTATTTTAGTTAAATCCTTGTTTTATAACTTTTTAATATCAAGGAAAGTCAGTTACAAATGGAAGTAGGAGGATCACAAATGGTATTTCTATCTCTTCCTGATGACATGCTTGCAATAATTATTACAAAGTCATGTTTGGATGACTGTGAAACTGTTTCTAGCATACAACTCACTTGAAAGCAGTTGTTTGAGATACCAAACACCTCTACTATACCTCGTTATCATCATAGATAATGGGTTGTACTTAGAAAAATCATATTTTTGAAATATTCTCATATTTTCAAGAAAGGTAAATAGTATCAAGGCATTTTCAAATATTTTACCTTATCACAAGATTTTGAAGCATATTATTATTTTAAAAAAGGTGCAAATGAATGAGACCCTTGCGCAACCTATTTATATTTGATTTTAAATTATAGTCTCTCAGCACATACTTATGGTATTTTAAAAGGACAGTTAATTGAATGTATCTACAAAAATTTGGTTCGACTGTTTTATAGAAATCAAGTTTTATCAGATGTTTTGAAATTATATGTCATAAAAGATTATTTTCAAAAACTATTTTTCTGTGAACACCCATATGACCCATGTTGTACAAGGTGTATTTGGATGGAGGAAGAAAATGATTTTGAAGGATCTCTAAATCATTGTTGCAATGCATGGACCTTCTACCTACGTGAACAAGATGACGATGAAACCAAATACACACCATGATCAAGGAATTATGTTCTTCATTTTGGGGATTTTTTTATTTTATCAGTTGGTGGTGAAATAAGACTTCATGAATTAAGATGTTGAGATCATAATGATTTTGGATGAAAATTAGAGGTATAAGGAAACCATTGAGGTTAAAACATGTTAGGGTTATTTTTGAGTTTTATAAAAAGGGCAACCCATAGGATGGGTGACAACTCGTCGCATCTGGTAAGGCTATAGGAATCAGACCCACAACCAAAGGGTGACAAGGGCGTATCTCCTACCAATAACCTATATGAAGTCTCTGGTTAGTATGACTTATTATTTTTAGTAAAATGTTTTTATGGAACAAGAATAAGTTGATTTTTGGAACTTATGTTTTATCAAATAGATATACTTATTATTGAAAAATGATTTAGTGATTAAGTGATAAATGGTTGTTGTGGAAGACATTCTCTCTTTTGAGGAAACATTATATGCCTAAGGAAGATAGAATACTATGGGATTTAAATTGTTGAATAATGGTTAAAATTATAGTTTGGAAGAATATATGTTTTTATTATGGACACATGATGATTTGATTTATTTATGAAAATGATTAACCTATCATGGATAATAAGTGATTAGGTTAATTAGTTTTCAATATGAGACTTTATGAGTAACTGGTGCTATTTGGAGATAAATGTGAAGATGAATCTTGGAAGTCTATGTAATTAAATCCTTATGAGATTTGGGTTACAATCAATGTATGGATTAATTTTGATGAATTTTTGGGACAATTGTTTATTGAATGGTCTTCCTTGCACTTTGGGTTTTGTTAGACAATTTTTAGAGATTAAGAGTAGATTTTCTTTATGTAAATGTTTATCCTTTTGGGGGATTATATGATCTTATACTAAACGTTTTGGTTTTAGTTGATATCTAAATACATGGGAAATATATAGTTCATCTTTTATGGATTATGTGATTCTCTTGATTTTGATTATAGCGCTCTTATTGTGAAAAACAATTCATCCTGAATACTCATCGTTTGGAGAAAATTTGAGTTTGTGTTAGAAATATAGTAAAAGATGAATGTCAACATGAAAAGTAAGTATATTTCCTTATGTTTTTGGTTAAGATCATAAATAAATTCCTCAACAAAAAGAATATTTAAACAAAAACCTAGCCCGTTATCTTTTCCTACTGGGGAATCAAAGACTTTTTAAACCCATCAAAAGTTTGTGATTTTTTGGTGGTTAACTTTCTCTTAAACATGTTTCCTAACACTCTCCATCAGAACATGACCCTTTTTTTCTCTCCATATCGATTTTTTCATGGAATCTTAGTATGGGGTAACTCGGGTGACCTTTTTTCTTCCCTTTCATTCTTTTAACGTTATAGTTTTACTGACTATTTTTCCGATGTGGGACTTTCAATGAAGTTTCCGAGAACTTTTTTTAAAATTGCGATGACGCAACTACCAAAAGAGGGGAAGGATGTAACATCACAGGTAATTAAAGAATTAGCCATATTTCATATTTATTAATATTTCTTAATTAAATATTGATTTTATTTTACAATGGTTGCTATCTTCGATAGCGTACCTGATAAGCAACAATGAGTTTCTTTGAAATCTTACATTGCACACTAATAATATAATATTATTATTTTAAACGGTAGTCAACTCCTAGACATTGTATTGACAGGAATGAAAAAAACTAAATAAAACCTGATTATACATGTTTGTTTAATGTATTTACATTTATCCAATAAAAGTTAGAGGCTTAAAATGTGAATAAATCTAATTTTAAGCATAATATACATTCAAAGGCCGATTTGTCGCCTTGTAATATAGAACCCTTTTTAAATCTAGTTTTGATCACTTTAATACATTGTATATGACCAAATAAAATCCATATTTATAATGTAGACATCAAAATTTACTTTCTGTAAAATTTTGGAATTTTTCAGAAAATGTTGATTTTTAAATGAATAGTGATAAATATTGTATTTTAATTCAAAAGTTCCTTTTAATCTAATTTATTTATATGGTTAGATTATTTTTTTAAATTGGTTTTAAAGTGAAATTAAAATATATTTTTACCATTTATTCCAATGTTGGTCATTGGAAGAAATTTCACTTTGAAATTGGACTTAATCAACTCTCCATCTTTTGATAGTTATTGTTTCTTAAAAACACACTATTTTTTTAACAACGGGAATTAATTTTTAAATTAATTAAAGCCACTTTTATGTTTTGAATTTGGAAAAATGGAAATCATTATTGAATTCATAATATCAATCATAGATTAGGCTGAATTTTTGGTATTTTTCTGAAAAACTTCTATTTTTGATAAATAGTGAAACCATTTAGTGGTAGTTAAAAAAACTGACTTTTTCATTTAAATGAAATTTTGCCAATTCTGTGAATTGAATATAAAAAATCCGGCATACATGGTATTTATCAAGAAGTAAAATTTGGTTCATTAAGATGAAAATAATTTTTGGTGAATAGTAACTTTTGACTTTTATTTACCGCGATTAAAGGTAAATAAAGTAATTCATGGTTAAATGAATATTATAATAATTCACAATTACCTAAAAATTTGTCCTAACATTATTGGTTGAGTCATTAACAGCCATGGGCATATTTGGGTCTATTTTGGTACCCCTTTGATCCACTTGGAAGTGATAATGACAATTCAGATTAATTAATATAAAGTAAAGGCCAAAATGACATAAACAAAAAATATTTTAGTAATTAATTTTTATATGGTTTTATATAAGTCTTATTTTAGACTATAAATATTTTTTGGGAATCTAAAAAGATTTCATATATCATGGTAGTTTTTTTATAATTTTTAGACATCAAATAAATTAAATTATTTATGACACAAAATGATGCAACATTTACCTCATTAATAAATGATTTAAATAAATAAGATTGTGTTGATTACAATATTATCCAAAACATGTCCAATTTTGATTGGATGATTTTATTTCGACCATGAATCATCTTATATTAGAATATAATGATTTTTGGACCATTAGAAACCAAATATCATTATATAATAAAATAATAGTTTCACAATTTCCTAAAGAGCCCCTGCTCCACCTTATAAAAGGAGACCACTTCTAACCAATTACTCACACCTCTAAATCCATTTGGCTCATCCAACCTCTTCCCAATTAATCTCTCAACATCCCTCTCCTCCAATTAGAATCCTTACCTTAGGCAGAAGGAACATCAAGAAGTCCTTTGGTTCAAACCGAAGGGAGTTACCCAAATTAAAGGTAACGGTTTCTCTTAAATTGTTTTCTTTTATTTTACTTCTCCAACCCCTAAACTATTTTTATTTCATTATTTTGTAGCAACAAAAGTATCCTCAATATACTAGGATTTTTTGATAAGAATTATTTGATCTACACTTACACACACCTCCATCTAATGGATGAAGAACATAATGTTTCTATGGATGGGAAACTAACGCCTCACGAAATGATGATTGTTCAATTGAATCATAATGCCTCTGATGGTGGCCATTATGATGGAATGTATTTATATATAATATATACTATGTTTATTATTTTCTTATGGTTCTTTACTTACCATTTATATTATTCGTTTATGGTTTCCATAGTGGGTAAATACGAAAATCTCATTTGAGGAAGTACGGACTACCGCCCCCTCAAAGTGATTTGATTCGTTAATGCCTTATGTGGGATGTATAAAGGATAGAGATAATGATATTATATATGATATTATACTGTAATTATAATATACATATGTATCATTATGTTTTACTTCCATTAAAATAAGAATTACAAATGAAAGCAGCGTTCATGCGTACGTACGGCTTACCGTCTCCATGAACGATGCATTTCATTTCTTACCTCTAAATGTTATGTAATATTATAAATAAATGTATACACTAGATATATATGATATATATGATATATAAATCATGAATATAATTCTGGATATAATAAACCTTTGACCACATGAACAACATGTAATTATAAGAAGTCCATTTTTGACTCAAGTACCAAATATCGACAAAACGAACATTATTAACTTAAATGATTACATGATGTTTATAACATGGTAATAAGTAATATAGAAGGAATAATAAACTTGAAAAAGTTTCTTAAGAATGTATAAATTAACTTTAGTTTATTATTTAGTAGATTAAATAACGATCTAGTCATGTTAGACACGAGGTAAGGGATCCGACCACTCTCTTTCTTTTCAAGTACTCTCTTTTATGTCATTTCTTTTATGCTCCATATTCTTATGTTAGAGGATGTTATTTTATATTCAACATACTGTAATTTTTATTTTAAAATGATAAGATACCCCCTATTACTCTCATCAATTCATTTTAATAATTTTTAAGTGGCATCATTAGGCTGCCGAATTTTCGTAAGGGATTTCTTATCTCACTTTCAATTTTCTGAGATTTCCATTGCTTGCCACTTATATATTTCATGTAGTGTATGTACTTCCCATGAATGTATTACCTGTGTAATAAACATTAATTTATGATTAATTAAATCTTCATTTTTTGATCCTTCTTTCATGTGATGTATGTTTTGAAAGTTACCAAATCGGCAAAGGAACCTTTCACCCTCCTCTTTTTAAAAGAATTCTTTTTTGTTATGTCTTTTAATTTACATCTTATTATGTCAGGATTTGTTATTATATATCCTTATTGTTGTAAATTTTATGTCCATGTGATGAGATGCCATTTTCATCTCATAAACTCATTTTATGAATTTTAAAGTGGCGCTGTTAGGCTGTCAAATTTTTGGAAAGGGACATCTTAACCCAATTCCAATTCTTTGGGTTAAACTTCTAATTGTTGATTATGTCATGTTATAAATATTTGTGAATGAGCTATGATTGTTTTACACTTAATATCCACTTATATTTGGTGTATTTATATTTTTCACACGTAAATTATGTCATTGATTTATCCTTAATCTAAGGATACCGTCTTTATAAGGGATTGCGTCTCAATTTACATTCCATTGAGACTTCATTATTTTTATGAACCAATTAACTATTATATGGTGTATATACTGTCCTTTGACATATTATATCATGAATAATTTTATTATCATGATATTATAAAGTTATTATTAAATGTTGTTCCTCAATTATTTGTATTCAAGCGTCTCTCATTTTGTTAAAAACTCTTTAACTAAAATATCGTTTTAAATGTTTTAAAGATTTATTCTTCTAAATATTTATCATGGCCATGTTTTCAAAATGGTTTTGGGATTAATTTATATGGACATTAATGTTTTAAAATTTTAATTTTTTAAAATCTTCAAAGTGGTATGGGACACTTTGATTCAAAACTCTATTTATTAAATGTTTTAAATGGTTATGAAAATTGTTTGATAAAGCATTGTTTATTTCAATATCTTGATATGATATGTTGTGATTGGAATGTGTAAATGTTATATTTTCTTTATTCTTGTTTTATTTGTTATGTTATGGTTATTAGGCATTGTTTATGTATACGGGTGGTTCCATGATAAACCTAGGGTGGGTGAGCCTGAGATAGCTCTCCAATGCATTGGGTAACGTGACAGAGGTAAAATTGAATGGTTATCCTAAGAGATTTAGGGAATATACTATGATGGCTATTCCAAATGTGACTCCCTATGTAGATATGATAGCTACAATGTAAGTATGTTATGAATTCCATAAGTTATCTTTATGATTTATGATTTCTATATGTTATTCATAAATCTTATGATTTTGTAAGGTATGTTATGATTGAAAAGTATTGGTTTCATTGATTTGTAATTATTGATGGGATAATGTTTTTTTCCATATTCTATAACCCTTACTAAGCTTTTTATTCTTATCCCATGTTTTTGAAATGTTTTTCACAGGACTTAAAGATTAATAGGGTCAAGAAATGGATCAAGGAAAAGTCATGCGGTCTAAAACATGGAACTAGATGTGTTTATTTTCAAAAGTTTTTATTTTATGATTAAATGGAAACTGAGTAGTATTTTCTACATGTAATATTCATGTTTTTATATATTAGTTATGGACTAATTCTCTAAAACTCTAAACCTGAAAAGATCCTCAGTGTGAATTATTCATTTAATTCAAGATTATGTAATGTTTTAAGGCTAGGTCCTTAATTCTCGGGTTTGGGAAGATAATATTATTATATTGCATAGGATGATGATATAAGTTCTATTGTGGGGGGGGGGTGAATTGTACTGATTAAACCTGTAGGCACATAGATTAATTATAAAAGTTAATTAGAAGTGTTATTTTTGAATAGAATAAATTTAATAACACAAGGATGTTTTTATAGTAGCTTTGTCCGAAGTGGACACATTCTACTCTTATACCTCTTAGTATAATAATATATACCTTATGAAGTGACATAATTTTTGAAAGGAAATCATTACCCAATTTAAAAATATTTTTTCTAGTTGAATAATAACCAAACACCTAAAATTTGTATGGGGAATCACAACCCAACTACAGACCTACCAATAGTAACAAATAGTCACACACAAAACAATCCTGACATTAGTATCAATGATTCAAAACTCAGAGATAAAAAATTCTTTTGTATATGAAAGTATTAAGAAAAAGTGAAAAAAATTAAGGAGATGGTATGAAGGGTTTCAAACTCCTGAAACCAGAATGAAATAGATTTAATAAGAATAAAAAGGTACTAGTCATTGAGTTTTCTGTCATCTTGGGAATCTTTTCATTGTTTTTGAATAAGTCAAATAAGTTTTTGTTTAGAACTTGATAGATCATCTATAAGTAGTGATAAACATTCAATAGAGGAATAATGTACACACAATTATCCTCTTTACATTGGATCATTTGAAATATGGAAGATATTATCGAAGATGTATCATATTTGAATTCATTAAATTATACACATCTATACTAAAAAAAATGATAAATTCACTTTTATAGAAAATAATCATATCATAGCTGAGTAGCCATTAGAAAATTATAAAATTCAAATAAAATAATACAGAATTATTATAGAGATAAATAACATAATAGTATTATTATTTCATAATAATCACTCAAATCATTAAAAAATTGCCAAACAATAAAGAATAATTCAAATCATTTTTAAATCATCCATTAAATACTTTACGTGATATCCAAAATAATAGGTTAATGAAAGATCCCATGAAAATAACATATTTGAACTTGAAATATGAAATTCAAAAATCTTTCAGTTAATGTGAGTAGTAAACGCATGTAAAATATTAATAATTTTTAACACATCATTATGATAATAAAAATATTAATTTGAAAGAGTTTAATATGAACTACTATTTAATAAGAAATAATATAATCGAAAAAAGTAATAACGAATAATTACAACGATTCTTCGAGTTACAAGATGCATGTTTCACCTATTCCAATAAAACACACATTGATATTCATAAAAAATCTATGAAATAATGGGATATGCTTCTAATAGGTAATACATAAATAATATATGTTTACAAATTTATTATAATAATTAGAACATTACAAATAAATGTGGGTGAAATCGATATATGAAAAAATATGTAAAACATGGCATAATTTTTCGTAGTATTTCATTGAACTATATAGGAAAAAACATGTTGCTATTTTTCAAAGATGTTTCTTCATTGACATAAGTGAATTGACATTATAGGAGAATCGATTTATCAAACTTCATAGAAGAAAATCACTTAGGTGAATCATGTATGTGAATACACCACATAGAAGATTCACTTTATAAGGAAATCACATATCTAAATTTATCGAGTAGGTAAATTACAATGTAAAAGAATTATTGAAAATTAAAATAGATTTATTTTTCAAATTTAAGTGCTAAACTAGGCCTTGTTAAAGGTAGAATTAGTTGTTGGATCATTTTTACGTATTTTTATAAAATTTCATTATCATTCCAAATAATCATATTAATCTGATTTCTAAAACACAAATTATCATAAAAAATAGTAACAAAATAATATATAAAAACTATATAAAATAGATAGAAATGAAATACTTAATTATAGAAAAATTTCATAAATGATATATATCAATTAATAGGTTGATGTGTAATAATTAATTGTATTTATCCCCTTCTCTTCTCAACAAAGAAAGGAACCACTGAATTTTTTGTTATGTAACTCAAGATGTAGTCAAAATATAGATGGTAAATAATTAAAAAAAATATGAAATATGGTTTACAAATTGGCTACATTAATTTCAATTCAGATACATGTATTATAAAATGACTACCTGATGTATAGCGTATTTTTTGTATGATAACATTTTAAAACATTTATAAATGATTTTTTATTGTCACAAATGACTTATTTCTCCCAAGAACAAAAAATAATACATATAAAACACGTAATTCAAAACTTTGAATCTAATGATAAATATTGAAAAGAATAAAACAATATGATCAAGATTAACCATAATTTAATTATTGAATATTTCAATGTATTGATAAATTAAAAGGAAATAAAACACATATGATTTTTTAATTATCAAAAACAAAAAATTGTTCATGAATAAACTAGAAATTATCCCCCCTTTGGATAATTATAACAGCAATAATAATTTCAAAAATCTCTCCCCCATTTATAAATTATAAAAAATGAAAGGTTTTGAATACATAAATTATAAAGATTACATTATGAGACAATAAAATAATTATAAATATAAATTTTGTAAATTTTTTTTACTTAATATTCCAATTTAAATAAAATATGTTAGGGATCCACTATGATGTCATAATCTGTTAAAAAATTACGTAAATGTATTGAGAATAATGTTTTAAAATATGTCTGAGAAACATAATGAGAAATATTTTACAAAATAATATTTTTAACAAAGTGAATTTCAAAACAATATATTTTTTCATATCATATATGATGTATGTTTAGTTTTAAAATAGTTATATAATGACTATATTTTTATTAAAATTCAGCAATATAAATTTAAATAAATAGACACTATACTATATATATTTCATTTAATTCTGAAAAATTTAGTATTTAAATACATTAAAACTCCCCCTAAACACATGAAAACATAAAAAAATAATATTTCTACATTCCAATCTGAAATATAATATTTTTAAACTAAGTAATGTCAAAAATATTAGTTAATATACCTATATGTTTATTTTCAAGAGGGATAAACCCTAAAATAATATCTCTTTTAGTCACATGATATCTAATAAAATACAATCTATCATCTATATAGTTTTTTAAAGAATTATATAAAGGATTCAAATAAATATATATTTTAGAAGTAATATCACAAAAATTATTCATTTTATCAATATAAATACAAAAAATGCATCAATTTTTCATAATCCATAATATCTTATAATATCATCATGCAGAAGAAATATACAAATATCGTACAAAAGAGAGGGAAAAATATATTTATTATTTTAAGACCAAGAAATTAATATTTTTCAATGAACATGGAACATACCTGAGGTAATGTTTCTGTAAAATTTACATCATCTAAAATTAGAGTTAAAATGTGATATTAAATCATAACAATTATACTTAAGATAATATAAACCAATGTAAATAGTTTCATTAACAAACATAATTATATTATTCACAGTTTAATATGAATCTCTTTAGGACTATCTTGAAATATTTTACAAAATTAATCACATAACGAGATATCAGGTCTAGATGAAATTATGTAAAGTAGTCCACCCTTAACGACTCTATAAACATTAATATCATTATGTTTTTTTGATTAATCGATATATAATTTACAACTTTTAGTCATAAAATTTCTCATATATTTATAATAATCAAAACCAAAACATTTAATCAACTTTTTAGCACACATATATTGATTAAGAAATATCACATATTTCATATGAAAAAATTAATTTATATGAAATGGAATTGATTCTGTAGTTAAAAACATGTCAAACTAAGATGAAATTAAAGTATAAAGATCATCATAAAGTAATTAACTTGTGAAAAAAACACTATATATTTAATATAAATTTGTACAATTATATTATAATTTAAAATTGTTTTAATATAAATTATAGGATAAAAATTACCATTCATGAAACCATTATTCAAAAAAATAGTTAAATATGTTCATACCAAGAATGAGTTTCTTGTTCGATACTACATAAAGTTCTAGATAATTTAAAAACATGATTTTGGAAATATTTTATTTTAAAAACAAGGGGATTGAGAAACATAAACATCCTTAGTTATAAAACCATTTAAGAAACAATTTTTAACACCCATATTATATTACAAAAAACCCATATAAATATGAAAAATATATTACAATTTTAATATTTTATAACATGGAAACATGCAAAAAATAATATTCAAAGTCTATAATGGATTCTCAAGAGTATCCTTTAGAAAACATTCACTCTTTATTTTTGAAAATATTACTAGATTTATATTTCTTATTTCTAAAAATCATTTTTGTTCTGATTTCCTAGTTATCCTTATGTTTATAATGATAAATTTATTAAAAAGGTTGGATAAAAATGTTATAATTTAATGTCTTTAAATGTGATAAAAATACTATGTTCCCAAATAATTGTTCAAGGGTTTAGTTGTTATATTATGAGGAATGTAATTATTTTTTTGAAGAATATTTACAAAAAAAATTCGAAATAAGTAACGTTGAAAGTTTAAATAAAAATTATAAAATATATTGAAAAAGTCATAGATGAAAATCGAGATAATTTTTAGATATGGATAATACATCTTTTCATGCATGAAGAGTTTCTTAGATGTTGAATTTTCTATTATTGCCCTTAATTAATATTTGGTAGATCTTGAGACTATTTTTACTTCATTAAAATAACATCTATATTACTTTCAAAAATATTTGGTACAACTCTTCCAACACTTTGTTGAAATTCATGGGGAATAAATTTTTAAATATAGAAAAATTTATTGAGTAATGAGATGTCCACAATGAGAAAAAATATGGAAAATTGTAGTTATTGTATTAAAATTAAGAATATTTCTAATTTTTACACTCACTATAATAAAAATATTTAATGTATTGATCTACATAATCTTTGGAGTCTATAGTATAGTCAAGAATCTTGATAGGTTTTTCTCAAACACTTTTTTATTATAAGAAATATTCATTTTTAGTGAGAATTCATCACATCTGATCATTATCCCATATTAATTAGATATTATTCAAGAATAAAAGTGTCAAGATATCTTAATGATGTGAATAAATACAATAGATTGTAATATAATCATTATTTAGGGGATAATCCCTTCATTCTACACCCATAATATCCCTATAAAACCAAATGATAAGAATGGGTTGAGATCCAAATAAGTCTTAAACCCAATATGAAACTAGTTGTGAGAGAATAATGGATTATTGTCATCAATGTTGGGATAATTATCCTATTTTCAATAGATCATGGGTTAATCATATCAAATATGTTACAAATAATGGAGGTTTCAGAATTTTTGATAATGAAAAAAGGTTAAACTCTAATAAAAAACCATGTTGGGGATTTTTTTGATAATAGAATAATAAAATCATCCTCAACAAAGGACAATTTTCCATTTCATTAATGGAAAAAACACTTTAGTTGTAGATTAGGAATGAATATTTTAATGGATATTCTAGTTAAAAGAGGAGCCCTATAACCCATGAATATCGGGACAACATTTCATTAACTTCACTAATAGAAATATTCCTTTACCATAGAGTTTCCATTTGATTATGTGGTTCCATAGCTTCTTTTCCAAAAAGAATGATAGATATTTTTATAATATTATTTAATTTCAAATATAAATGTTTGTGGTGGGTTTATCAATTGTTGGAAGTAAATCTGAAATATGTTTATAGAATCTATAATTTTTTGAAGAATGTTTGATGAAAATATTTATATTATTAATTCATAGAAATTCAAATTCATTGTTACTGAAGGAATTTAACATTGTCACATAGTGATTCAATGTAGTACAATGGCTAAAATTTCGAAAATAGAGGTAATTTGTAAGATTCATCCTCATAAAAGTTTTAAAAGTAGTAGAACATTTTTTCTATATTAAGTTTTCTAATGGAGGTTCATAAAATATTTTAAAATAACCTCAGGACCCAATGCTCACTTTTTATAAAAGATACAATATTTGGGGTCGTTGAAAAGTGTCTTGAACCATTCAAAATTTTAAATGAGAAATTAAATTCTTAACCAATAATCAATGCTTGTAATCGTATATTTCCATTTTTAATTATGTATGATTATAATGATGTGGTTTTGTGGTATCATTTGGTCATAAGAAAGGTAATTAACATCAAACCGGGTACTATAATAGTAGATTTTGAGCTTTCTCACAAATAAAGTACACCAAAATTGAGAAAGAGATGTTGTTTGTCATTTTTTATTTGGATATGATTAAGAAACAAATAATAGGATCTAAATGAAATGTTTTTATATACCATCTTACCTTGAAATACTTGTTTTCCAAAAAAACAACAAAAACATAGACTTGTTGGATGAATTATATTACTCTTAGAGAATTATTTATAAATTAATGATAATCATGATGATGATAATATAGTCTCTAAACACTTTTGTACGATTTATAACACTCAAAAAGATGACCCAAGATAGATCAATTATTCCTTACCTGTTAATTAATATCTTGTTGTTTCAGTCCAAACAATCTTCTTGGTATACTATTTTTTTTATGTTTTCTAGTTGATGGAATCATTACCAATGTTTTTATAATGAACCAAATGAAAAAAAATTCATTTTTATTAAAAATATTATTTTTTAATGAACCCTTTATATTTAGAAGTAGTTTTAATGTAAATTTTAGAAGGTGTGTTCCTGAAGAAGAATTGTTACCAATTATTAAGAGTTGTCAGACTTCTCCAAGGGGTGGGCACCATATAAGAAAATGGAATTTTCATAAAACATTAACACTTGTTTTTACTACTATATTTGTTTTTAATATGATACGAGTCTTGTAGTTAGTTTTGAAGTGTTGAGAAGGTTAGGAAATGTGGGTATGAAACAAAATCTTCTAGAAAATGGAATTTTGGAGGTTCAATTTTTTGTTACTATGGGTGGGAAATAATGGGAATATTCCATGTTATCAGGGGATTGAGTATATTTTAGATGATGTTGATTATGAATACATGTGGGTAGAATTTGTGTAAAATCCTGATAAGCTTGAGTATAATGGTACGAATTTATTTAAATGGAACATTTTATAATGATTTTTTGTGCCTAAAACACTTTTTCATATATAATTTAACTCGCTTTCAGAATTTTTTCTTCAAATATATAATTGAAAAATAATGATTTCATACAAAAAAGGTACTTGATACCACCAATGGATTTGTGAATAATTCTAATTTAGAAAATATGGGGCTCAAATTGATTTTAGATAAAATTGATTATAGTGTAAGAATGGACTGGTCATTAAAGTTAAATGAGGCTTTTAGGGCCTACCAAATTTCCTTTAATACTGGAATAGCAATGTATCCTTACAGACTATTTTTTTGGAAGATATTTAATTGAACTATGTAATAGAATAATATATACTTTTGGGTAGTTAGGGGAATAAAATTATATTTTAAATCTACTACAAGATCATATTTTTTGATTTTAGTGAACATGAAAAAATTAGAAGGTAATTAGATAAAAAATCGTGCATCTATATGAAAAGTGCTAGGGTTTTTATGACTATATTATCTAAAATAAAGATTTTAATTCTATTTAAAGTGTTTTTTTCATTAATTCTAAACACAGACTATTTCCAGGAATTATTAAATCCACAATGTTCAACACATTTACTATTCTTATAGTGTTTCTTAATTAGGTTAATGGACTTGTTTGAGAAAAAAATAATCCATTTTTTTAATTTTAAATGGATTAAACATGAATTATATTTGAATCCAATGGTCTTGGAAGTTATATTTATTCTTTAAGGATGAATTTTATATAGTTTAAATACAAAAATAATGATTAGTGGTTCATGGTAGTCAACTCATGGTCCTTCTTATGTGTTTCCTTTCTTTATTATAAATAAAATGTTTTGTTATCTATTAGTTGTTACCTTCCATACAAATTGAGTCTAATTCTACTATTCCCTCTCTATTATGAATCAATAATTTTGTTTTTCTATCAAAATATGATTATAACCCAAAATTTTAGCACATACCAAGTAGAAGCTACAAGATGTGTGAACTGAAAACACCATATATTGTACATAAAATTTGGTTACATATATTTTTAAACATTACATTCATAATATATAATTGTGTTATATTAAATTTTTAGTTTTTAATTTGGATAACCAGTGGGTTATCTTGAGGTTTAAATAAGGGAAGTGTTGTCGAATGAACTTCACTATTTAATGATTCAATGTCCTAAAAGTTATTGTTTTAATTGTCAACTTATATTTAACCTTTTCATACTGAAATCTTGGTTTTTATTTCCTATATAAAAATAGAATATGATTTAATAGTATTTTCTAATTCTAAATTAATTTTAAAACACACCCATTGGTTTCTAATACTCTTTGAAACCTTGTTATTCAAAATTAGTGTCATTACAAACCTCCTATTATGAATGTTTTAAATCACAATTTCTCATTATCTTTTGATTTATCTTTTGTTCTACAAAAATTGACTATTTTTTTCTTTAGGAGAAAAAAAATTCTAAGTGTAATGGGAATTTGATGTTTCCATTTATAAATAAAAATTTTTACATACTTTTTTTTAACAAATTTCATTTTTAATGTAAATATGTTCTTATAGTAGAGAATTTGTTAATACAGGATAATTTGATGGTGAAAATATTAATATTTATAAATCACAGTATAAATATTTTTTCTCGGGGGATTTTACAATCAAATTTTCAATTCATTATTCTTTATATATTTTATAATAATAACATTTCATTGGATTATTTTTTTGAAATATTCAATTGAAAATTTATTTTAAAATGATTTTATATTTTAGGGTTGTATTGGAATTTATTTTATTATTAATACATTTTGTTAAACATAACAATAAATTATTGTAATATATTTTAATTTATATATATAATCCAATTATTTCTTTTTTATTTTTTTCAATTATATCCAAATTTTAAGTGGATAAATTTTGGTAAATTTTAAATTTTATTTGCAAGAAAATTCTTTCTATAGTAAAGTGTCAAGATAATATAGCCAATAAACCATGTCACTACCATACTACCATATAAAACCCTTAGTTAATATATAATTTTATTATATGAAAACATATTATAAATTTTCAAAATTCTAAAGCTATCGAATGATTAATGGTTGAATCTACCATGATCCAATCCAATATATGGTAAGAGGAAAATATCAATCTAATGCCAAATCCTTGTAGTAAGTCGACTTACCATTCCAAACTGACCATGTGGAAATGAGTATTGGATGTGCTTATGGGATGGTGATCCTTCCATTGATGTAATATAGTCATTCATCAAGATGACACTTATGAAGTAGTTTATTATGAAATTGTATATGGAAGATGTGTATGATTCCAAGTATAGAGATGACATATTAATTTAACATTCATCCCAAGCCTGAAGAAAATAAAAAAACTGAGATAGGACCAAATGAGAGATGATTGAAGATGAAAAATTTAACATACTTTAATGAGTATCAACTGAAGGACCATCAAATAATTTATTTATAGACTATTGAGAAATAGAGATCAGACAACTAATTGAATATGGTTTGTAAAATGATTGTGGGTACACATGGTTCTATGTTTGGGAAAGATAAACCATTATTTAACAAGATCTTCTTCTATGAAGTTTTTTTTCATCGTTGGTTTTAGAAGATGATATTTAATGGTGGATATGATTTAAAATTGAACCAAAGATCATTGAATTTTAGATAAGTAAAAAAAGCAAGTTTTTATGAGGATCTATAGGTGATAATGCTTAAAAAAAGTTGATCGATTAGAGATGAGTCATTATTGAACTATGAGACTGAAGCGATGTTAATCATGTTTTAATGAATAAAATTCATTTACGTTTTATTAAGGGTTATACATCATGAATATTTTTATGGAATTTATCACTAGTTTTGATTTTTTATTCTTTTTTAATGAATAAAAAGGGGAACTCATTGTACCTGAATGTTAGATTTTTTGTTATATAATTTTAGGAACACTACATATTTGATTATTATCCTAAATTGGATTCAACATAAGTAGGGAAAATCTTTATTGTGATACTATGGGGTTTATTATTTCATATATGAGGTTACGAAGCTACAACATTGAGTTCCTCAAGATGAGGTTTTTTATAGGTATCCTAGTAATTTGGAATTCAATTAGAAAAGATAGACTATATTAGTATCTCTTTATGAAAAAAATGTGTGTTGTTTTGACTAAATATGACTATCATAACCATAGACCAGGTTTATGGTTTTTTTTGGAAAAATATGGTTCAAATAAGACATGAACTTATACATTATCATCTATGAAACTAAGGGAAAATGATGAGGTTAGAGTATTAAATTATATCCAAGAGTTTTTTATATAAGGGATAAATTGACGATGAATAATGTGTTTTATAAAATTATAATGATATAGAAACTATTTTAATTTAAATAGAAGGAAATGATTAGTTGAAAAGGGAAGTGTTAGTCATAGGACAATGATAAAAATGACAATTATAATAAAAGGGAAGTGTTGCAACCAAAACATGTGACCTTTAAGTGAATTATAGAATATTATGGAAATATACAATTTTGTATATAAATTGTAATAGAAGTATAACATATAAAATTAAATTTATAAGAGATATTTCTATAATATCTAGAGATATTGGAGTGGACATAGATGCGAGATAGGTTAGACACATCTACTTCCAAAAAATGACCTAGAGTGGGAGATTATCCTAAGAATCTTCAAATTCATCATATTTCTTAAATTCTTGTTCATTTTAATTTGAATTTCATGTGATTGTTTAAATTTAATATATTTTCGTTATAAAACATATCTTGGGTAATTTATTATTTCAGTTTTATTATTTTCAATTTTTCTAGGCATTCACATCATAATTTTAGTCACAACTCTGTACAGTTCATTGAAATCATTAAAAATGATAGTTTTGGTGAATGCATATTTACTTTTCTTTCAATTGATGGAATTGTGGTTATGAAAATCTATAAAATATAATTTGATACAAGTCATAATTCTTAAAAATGGACATTTTCTTCAATTTCATGACTAATGTCTCAGTTATTTTATCTTTAATAAATATATATATTGTAAAATGAATGATCTAAATTACCATTCCTTTATCATTAATTATTCAACACATATCTATTGGTTTCCAACTTATTCACATGTTACATTTACCAAATTCATCATTTATTATATGTTTCTTACTACAAAAAAATATTTTCAATATTGTTCGACTTATTTATATATGTTTTGTTTCATGGTCTAGACACTAATTTCTGATTTCCTATGGTTCAACACCCAGTATATCATTCTCTAGTGGTTATTTGGTTGAACAAATTAATATTATATTTTTAATGAAACATATTAGTAATTGCAATACCCTATAGTTGAAAATGGTTATTGATATATAGTGAAGTAATAAAATGGTATTTTAATGCGTCCTCTGGAAAATTTACATGCTCGTAGCTGGTATATCATTTTAAATTTGGATAAATTTGAAAAATTACCCAATTTATAATTTAAATCTTAAAGTGATAGAATTTTTATTAAATATAATGGTTAATTATCTGTTGGGTGAAAAGTGTGAAATATATAATGAGAAAACAAACATAAAGTACATATTTGTAGTAAAACATGAATTAAAGGATAGGGTTAGAGTTGATCAAAGACATTGACTTACCAATACATTACCACCCTTGGAAGATAAACTAGGGGGATACGAATTAAGTAGGAAGAGAAATTATCCCTTATCCATAATGGGGATTACAGGAGACCCAATACTCAATTGTTTTAATAATGGACCTTTAAATCATATAGGAAAGAGGGAAATCATGTGCATTTAAAATGGCCACTCAAACAAAAATATATGTGAGGATTAAGGAGACCAACAAAGAGGATATAGAGATAAAAATAAATGTTTGAAATATTCCAGAGTCTAAATTTTAAAATAATGGAATTTCAAGATTCAATAAATTAATATGTGTTCCATAAATACCATAATTTTATAAGGAACAACTAAATTATTGCCATAGATCATCATTATCTATCTATCCTAGAGTTAAAAAGATGTATATAGATCTAAGGAATAATTTCATGTTATAAATAATGAAATATGAGATTGTAAAACATATATATATATATATATTATTGTTCTACCAAAAATGTATGGATGGTCTTAAAAATTTTAATATAATGATGAAACCATTACCCATAATAGTATATAAATGGTCTGATATCACTAATTTTTTTTTTAAAACTACCAAGATTATTTAATGCCATAATTATATTTGGGTCATAAATGATCACCTTAAAAAATAATTTCAAGTCCTTACTAATCAATAATTATTCCAAATCGATCAACATTCGAAGATACACATAAAGAAAGTGGTAAGGCAACATGAATTAAAAATATTTGATGTTTTGGATTGATATCTGAGGTTTTGCTAAATGTTCTGGGGAATAATTCAATAATAAATGGATTTATTGTTGGGCTTAAACAATTATTATCATCCTTGGAATTCTAATCTTTCTGAAATGACCATTCAATTTTTTAGGGATATACTGAGATCTTATTTAATTTATTTAAAAGGAGGCGGAGATCAATTTCTTCATCAGGTGGAGATCTTAAATAACAACAGTTTCCATTATAGCATGAAAATGGAACCAAATGAGGATCTATATAGGAATTGTGGTAAAAATCCAAAGGAAGGGATGGTGTTGGATATTATAAGCTATCGAGACAAGTTTTTATCAATGAATGTTAGATAATATTCCAACCACTCATTGGAACATTATAGATATAAATAGTTAAGAGAATAGATATGTTGATTATTATAAAATATATATTTTTAGTTCATAGAAAGACTCCTTAACTTCATTCCTTTTTTTTATAATTAAAAAATATATTCTTCTTTGTAATTAGTTTATTTACATTTTTACAATTATAAATCTGTTATATTAATAAATAAATATTTTTCTTAGATGGTGCTTTCACTACAAATGTATGAAAATAATGATGTTAAATTTGTTTATAATTAATGTTTTATTATATAATTAGTTGTTTTGAATTTTTTATTATTTATTTATTGTTATTATTATTGTTATTCTAATAAATTTTTGATTGAAACTTATTTTTCAATGTTTTCAAAATATTTGAATGTTTTTATGTTGTCTTAATTATTTTTTTATAATAATGATATAAAATTATAATTAGGCACACCTTCTTGAATAAGTACAAAATGATCCTTACGTTTGTCAGAAATTTCTTTACACTCATTGGAAAATCCTTATGATGTTTTTAAAACCCTCTTATAGAAAATATGATATCCAAATTGTTTCTACATTTCAATGGTATTCATCCATATAAAGTATATTATAATCCTTAAACATATTGAATATAATAATTATGAATAAAAATATGATCCTTACAAAGTGGTATATATTCCTTATGCCGAATTTTGATCCTTATGAAATTGATCCATATAAAGAAATATATGCTTACATAAATTTAACTTAATAGAGGGAAAAAAATAATAATACAGATTTTTTCTTACGTAAAAACAAAATCATTGTGTATATTATTTTATTTAAATATATTTGAAACATAAAATAACATTTATCCTTATTTGAACTCATACCTATTAATTTTTTTTCAGAAAATTTATTATTGAATTTATTTTATATTTATTTTTTAAAAATATTAATTTATTATATTATTGAATGTAATTAAAATATATTTTTAATTTATTTAAATTTTTAATATATATGAGATTTTTGAAGATTACATGGTATTTTGTATGACTTAAATGGAGAAAATGGTATGAATTAACATATAAGAAATCAGCGAACAATCACTATAAATATTGTGAGAAACTATAAAGTATTTAAATATCCTTCTAGTCTTGACTACAATCTTTTAGAAAGAAATATTTTGAAATAGTTGTGGAGATGCAAAATTTTACTGTTTTTTATGATTATAGTGAATAATATCAATAAATAAATATTTACATAACTCTTACATGGTAGATAATAATACATGCCATGTGTATCAGGAAATATAAATGGTGTTATATGTGTGTGTGTTTGTGAGTATGTGTGTCTATGTGATATATTTTTAAGTTCATGGTTCTACTAAACTCTTTTGTTGTGGAACTCTATTTTTATAATCTCACTTCCAAAGTGAGCATGGTTTCCTTGATAATTACGCTTTCAATTTTTAACAGTATTTTATGTGGCGTTGTGTATATTCATCATATTTATTTTTGTTACATATTGTTTTATGATTTTTCATTAAAAAATATAACATAGTCGGATATATTATCTAAATTTTTATATTTAATGAGAGGGAATAATTTTGAATTCCCACTTTTAATGAGGTGTACCGATTTTGAGTACAGTTGTAAAAGAAGTGTGCCAGCCTCTATCCAAGTGGAGGCTTGGAATGTACAGTCTCTTAGGGATCTATCATAGTTTCCCCAACCTTGTGGAGACAAATTGTTTGGATCTTTCCAAAACCACACGGTTTCGAGGATACCCATTCATTATTTTTTGACAATGCACCCTCCCCCTATAGGCTGCTTGGTTAAGGTGTTTATTTAGTATTAACTGTGCACCAACATGGTGCCTTACATAGTATAACCTTTTTTCTTCATATTTCTTGTCCCAATCCCCTATGACGCATCAAATTTCCATAATATTCTTGGAGAACATTTAATTAAAAATTATAAAGGGGTATAATCCCAAAATTTAGTCAATAATGCTTCTTCTTGAATGGTCGGGATTGTGAGACCTCCCTACATTATAATTTCACTTCCTTGAGATACACTCTCATGCATATATTGGCCTTGAATGTAAAAAGTTCAAGACACTATGACTATATAACTATCCCCTCTCCAAGGATTCTTCATGAATATTACCATGTTGTGAGAATAATCAAAACAATGATGTATTCATACCATGAAACACTTTATCACTATGATTAATAATATTAACCAGAGTCTCCTCAATGGAAACTTCAGTTTCAAGATGTAAACAATCAACATTATTCACATGAGGAGTATTGGGGTGATACTTCCAAATAAATGACACATAAAAAATAAAATTCATACAATGATAACACATTGGATGTGCCAATAAGTATTTCATTGGTCTGATCCTCTCTATAATCTGAAACAGCCCCACATACCTGGGCACCCACTCTCCTAGTTTTTGAATCTAATGGGGATAAAATACTGAAAATACCTAATGGAACACATGGTCACCCATACTAAACTCAATAGGTGGATGAGATAAAGTAATATAACACTTATATATCCTATATGACATATCCATAGGCTTCTGAGTCAACTAGACCATCTCTAATGTCTAATGCTCGATGCTCGGTCCCAATAACCCAGTTTCTACTACTTCCATTCAGTGTAACAGAGATCTACATGGCCTATAATAGAGAAACTCTTATGGTGAAATATAAATAGTAACATTATAAATATTATTATAGGAGAACCAAATGATTTTTATGTTATTATATAATGATTGAAAATTTCTATCTTACATTCCCTCAGCATGTCCTCTAGAATCGGAATAGAATGTTCTGATTTTCTCTCTGTCTCTGGATGATAATTCATACTCTGAAATACCTGAGTACCCATTTCATTATTCAACCCATTCCATATTATAAAGTATAACATTGATCATGACATAAAAGTATATTCCATTTTACCCCATGAGAACATACTACGTACCTTACATACAAGTCACCCATCTAGTGCACAATTAAAGTGTCTCAAATCATCAATAATAGAGCCACATTATATTACCAATCTATAATCACAAAAACTACATTATTATTCCAATAAATCATTGGGATACCAATATAAAATATATGGGAACATCATCCCACTTTTATTACAGAATTTCAAATAGATATAACCGACCACCATGTCACTTATACATAGCCTTGACTAACTGACGTATGTAAATTATGTCACAAAACCTGCAATATCCTTTTAAATTCTTGAAAAAAATACAATCAATGATGGTAATGGTAAATTTTAGTAAAACCAGGGTGCAATTATAACTTCAAATCATGAAATTCATGCATAATCTCTTCCCACATACATGTAGGCATAATAACTTGTAAATGAAAGTGAATATTCACTTCCACATCATAAGTCCAACCAAAAAGTGGATCCTCCTTCAAATATTCTCTCTAAGCCATATATTATGATTCCTCATATACTCTCCTCATTACCTGATTCAGAATAAGAAATATAAAACAATAAAAAAATTCATTTCATTCTTCCATCGCTATACTGCACACCTATATACATTTCATTGAACAAATATACCATCCTCCCCTCAAAACTACTATCTCTAACTGCCTGCGTTTGTGTATTCCGACTCAATGCATCAACCACATTATTTTCCTTCCCCACTATATAAGTTATCTCAAAGTCAAAATAATATGTATACTCAAACCATCTTCAATGTTGAAGATTCTAATCATTCTAGGAAAATATATACATGAGACTATAATGATATGTATAAAAAAAGTTCTCTAAAAAAATATAATGACACTAATATGTCGAATCATAAACCACAGTGACCAATTATAGATCATGCATATGATAGTTCTGTTCATGTGGACATAACTACCGTGATATATTTCCCACTACTTGATACCCCTACATCAACACTTACCAAATTAAAATCCCATATGAATCACAAAAAATGGTATAATCCTTACCTGGATCAAGTTAGATTAAGATCAATACAGTGGTCAAATGTTTCTTCAGCTCATGAAAATAATTCTCACATTATTCATACCACTTAAACCTTATAACCATCTTGGTCAAACCCAAATGTCGTTTTTCCATGTGATAAAATTATTTGATGAACCATATATAATAACCCTTTAATCCAAGAATAATTCAGATGTCAAAAAAGTTCTTGGGTTTCTCCCTATATAAAAATAATTAAACCTTATATGGAACCACTGAAAAACCTTCCTTTGAGACGTTGCAACCCAGGAAATAAACCATATTGATCTCAAAATGATACTCATATAGATTTTTATAAAGGTGATGATCACTTAGTGTACTCAAACTTATTTCAAGACATTTGGAATGACCGTCTTGTGTCTGGAAGTACACCATTATGTCATATATAAAAAACAATAAATCATCATGGTATGGGTGAAATATTTATTTAATCATTTTTATAAACATGGAAGGTGAATATTTTGATCCTGAAGGAATAAAAAACTCATATTAACCACACCTTATTATGAAATAACCCTATGGTATATCATAATGTTTAACCCTCACCTGATGATAACCTAACTTTGATCAATCAAGGTATCATAAAAGAACCTTTCATTTGGTAAAAAAGATAATAATTATGAAGAAGATGATATCAGTTATTAAATAACATTCGATTCAACTTCTATTAATATAACCACAACCGCATCATTCCATTGGCATTCTAAGAAACAAAATTTGAGAACACCTAGTTGATGTATGTGGATATATGGATCCTTTATTCTATAATTCATCCAACTACTTTTTATGTTCTTTATTCTCTATTGGTTCCATCCTATAAAACAGAATTGAAACTAACTCAACTATATCCTTCATCTCAATCATGAACTCAACCTTTATCTCTTAGGTGGAATCTCTAATAAGTCCTCTAGAAACACGTCCGTGATGTTATATATCAGAGGGGATGTATTTTATACTCTGCTCCCTCACCATCCTGCAAAATACTAGCAACCTAGGATGTGAGCACACAAATTTTTGGAGAACATTCCTTGTACAACATGCCATAATATTCTATTCCCCATAGTGGACATAAGTATTTTCCTTAGGAAATGTGAATCTCATTATCCTATGGTAAAAACATATATTATCATGGTATGTAGTCATCCATTGCATCCCTAGTATAAATTCAAAAACTAAAATCTCAAGATAGCACATGTACCAAATGAAATGGTACTCACCAACCTCAAGCGATCACTCCTTACATTGTTGGATAATGTACGTTCATAATCTTAACGGTGTGTCAATAGACATAACCCAAAACATATATTCCATTGATAGACATAAAATATTTAAAATATGAGTAGATATATAAGAATTAATGGCCCATGTATCATATAAAGGACTATAAAATGTTAATGCTACATGAATCACACTTCGAATAGTCGATAGTACAACCTTTCCACCACCATGTTTAGCATATACATCAAGATGATGACCTAACCATCTACCTTAGGCTCTACCCTGAGTTCCTAGTGCCACACTACCTCGGTTATATGGAAGGTCTTATCCTGAAGTACCCCATCCCCCACCTATATCAATATATCCAGTAGAAATCCTAATACATAACTGATATAGGGTATCAGACCCCCTACATGTTCTCTGTATCGACATCAATCCTCTACCACCTCCCACCTATTGAGGGTTTCTATAGAACGCCGACGAATATCCCATCCTACCACATACTCAACACAGGACTGGTGGTTAGGGACTTAGACCAATCTTGTGTAACGACCATACACACTAATAGAAGATTACCTGATCACTACCCAAGAGGGAAATCCAATACCATTGCTAACTTATCTACCACTTACCTGGTGAAAAATCGTAAAATAAATATTTTTATTATTAGAATTCATATCAATAAGCCACCCAACTAAAAGGGATTATCCACCAATAGAATACTCATTTTGGTTCACTTCAAAAATGAGATCCTAATCCACAACTACAACTAAAATATTTAAATGTATGATATATTCCTAGGGCTTGATATTATATGCAGGTCTATCCTGAAACGTCACGTCGTAACTTACTCTTACTCTACCAATTAAAGAAAAAATAATTTCAATACAATTTTGTGGGAAAAATAATCCATAACAGACATACCCCCCCCCTGAGTGAGCCTCATAAATTCTCAATCACTCTCTTATATTAGATCTTATAGATTTAAATGTCCTAATTCTATCCCTATAAATCCTTCAATATCATATCATCTGCCAGCTCAGTCTGAACCTGAATGTACCACCAGTGCATCTCCAATTCTCAAAACATCCATGCTACCAACATGACCATATTCTTAGTATGAGACTCTAATTGGTCCAAAATATTCTATATAGTCACTATCCAGAATAGAACTATATTAGGTCCACCCTCTCTAAAAAACATTTGTTGGTACTGCAACTAGAACATCCTCATGAAGCTCAGAATACTCAGTACAACCCACCTTTGGTCTCCCTCTAAAAAAATTTTAAAAAAGGAAATTTATTATACATATTCTATTCTAAAATACCATTATATATCAACATAGGCTTTTTTCCCACTACTGGAAGATCCTTCATGGCGATGTCCTCTAGTCTCCCAACTGGACAATACTATCACGATGGAGTCTCTCTAAAATTCCAAACACATATCTCAAAATGAATAACATAAAGAATCCACATATTACAAAAATATGGATCAATGAAACATAATAATAACCTATTCCACATACTCTTACCCATATATATAGTCACATTTATAACACTACCCTTATCCATCCCCAACATGGGCCGTGTATAACAACAGGTAACCATATATTCAAATTTTAAACTTACATTATACATCATACTAACTATTAAAATTAATATCATTTTATTATTTAAATAGTTACAACCTTTTTTCACTTTTTAACCATTCAATTTAAATATTTCAATTTAACAAATTGCATTATATTTATTAGGCACACTTTCAATAAAATTATAAGGATATTTAAAATCATTTTATCCCTCATATCCCATATGATTTTCCCCATGTGTTCCTATCATGATTAATATAAAATAATTTTTTATGTTTCTATAATGATTTACCTATGCACAACCTCACACCATTTCAACCCACACGAAAAATACCAAGAAACGATAACATCACACACCATGTGTATCATCCAAGGTGAAATAACATTCAACTGTATGAACGAACATCATAAACAACAATACACCCCTGGTACATGGGTTTCCCCCCACATATGGTTTAGCTACTCTCAAGCATGATCTCATGACCAAGGAACCAATAATAATAGTCTCATGTATACCTTTCCAAACTAATAATGCAGTAGAAATTAAAAATATAACATTCCCACATTTTAATACCCTAGACTAGGTGCCACTACAACTTGTTCCCCAAGCCTATTCACCTCGTGAACATTATCGTGATCCTTGAATTCCAGAGGATGCTTACTATTGGAGTGTTTCTAATGAAAAATTTATTGAAACTATACCATCATTACCATATTACAACAACAAATGAAATTAAAATAATGTTCAAAAATAAATAATTAGAAATACTAAAGCAACAAATACCACATTACCAAAAAAGGAAAGTTCTAACAAAACAATAAAATAAAATATGTCATCCTTGAATGTACACTATATAGAAGGTAACTCCAAATTATTACACATTTTAAACCTCCAATTTCAGTTACCAAAACTAAGTACATTCACTTCATTTATGATCTGAACAATATCAATCATCTACTATAGGTCCCTTGCCGTTATCCTAAAATATAATCATTTTTTCCACTTGTGTACCCAATAGTATACCAATAAGGGTGTGTATAAAAATTATTAGGATACAAAAAATAGTGTTTAAGAAAATATCCAGTCAAATAAAAGTTTATACAGAATTGGAAAGAATAATAAATAAGAATGTGAATGTAAGGAAGTTTTCTATTATCAATTATTTATTTGCATATTGACCATCAGGTTCCACTAGGAAACCAAAATACTAAAATGAATATAGCCTATTTTATAGATCTAAACCATAAAAATGGTATCAATAATTTACATCACATGGGAATTCATTTATAAGTATAATTTAACAATGTAACGTGGATCATCAATCCATGTCTCTATCTCATGTCCTTAACTTTGAAGAATAGAGTATATGTCCTACATAATGATCCATACAATACTTTAGTGGAGAATAGAGCATCATTATAGCTAGAACCAAGGGAGGGGATCCTCATTTTGAGACCCAATACCTATATCATTCATTTCATGTTTCATCATCTCTGACCTTTTTAATCAGTTGTGTGAACAATGGCTCACCTCATCATTTATCACATTAACAATGTTCATAAAATTAAACTCTATACTCAATTACATAAATATCCCATTTTTTCATTTATGAACAAATATTTCTTTTGGTCTCCCCTTTCAGACTAGTTACCCACATAGACATTCATCTTTAACCACTTCTCACATTTACAAATTAACATGTCACAACTCATTTGAATTATATACGTTAATATGAACAACCCTTTATTCTATGTTATCATGTTAAACACAAGTATAATAGGTTTAACACATAAAACCATAAATTCATCAATTAATGAAACTGTTTTCCTATAAAATTGAGTAAAACACCATTTTTGTAGACCTTTTGGATCAGTGTAATCATCCACAATAGATCTAAAATGGATTATGGGGGATTTATCACTTTATTTGAAAACACATTTTATCATTTCATACTATGGGTTAAAATTTATTACACAAATACTCAAAATCCAAACTACACACACATGAATAAACATCAATACTATGGGATATAACATGTCTATGAACATACATCATGTTCATAGATAAACAGTCACATAACATTATGCCTTGATTAAAACATAAACAACCTTCAAATCCCAAACCCATAAATTACTAGAAAACAACGGTTTATTAGATTCAAAAGGAGAGGAACAATTATACAAGGACTCGACTAAGAAATAAGGGAAAAATAAGTGATATAATTTTCATAATCATCAATTTTCACAATCAATTTATGAAAATTATTAAAATATGATGGATAACAATAATTGGAGGAGGGGGATATCCATGTTAATCACTCTAGTTGCTAGCGGAGGAAGAGAAAATTTTTTTACGGTGTCACAATCATAGAGAGGAAAAAACTAGATTTAACATTTTGTTAATGAGATAAAGAGTTTTGAAAAAATTATGGCCAAAACATGCAAGAACCATACACCGCCCTCTTTCAAAAAGGATTCATGGGTTTTACTATCGACTAAGAGCACACATATTTTTCTAAACTATAAGGGAGATGTTTGTTTAAATCGATCCAAAACAAGAAAAATTTCGGGATCCCATTATATATATTTTTACCTATATACAATCCCCGTACTATTTGTTCATTTAGGTTTCATGGTTCATATAAACAATGATCCAACCATGTTCTTTTCATTGTAAAATCTATTCTTTTCCAATATCCTTTCCAAATCCACTAGAATAGCACTATGTTTCATCATCTTCCCAAAAAATATTTCACTACCCATTATAAACGATGTTGACTAAAATATTTTAACAAGAAAAACATACTCTAATGGTTGGGATCATTCATACATTAACAAACATTTTATTAGTAATCAATAATAAATAATTTAATGTTTTAAAATTCAATTTCATAAAAAACAATTTTTCTATATGTTTTATATTTTCTTTTAAAAGATAAATTTATCGAATTTATTAATTGAATTAGATAAAATAGAGTTCATATCTTAAATTACCACATGAGAATTAATTATTTGGGTCAATTTAAATTTTATTGATATAAAATAAGTTACGAATGTAAAAATTTAGTCAACATAGTATAGTTAAAATGAGGTAAAATGGAAAAATTATGGTTTAATGGGATAAAATATCTATATAATTATCTTTAAATTGGGTGGATATGGATATGAAAAAATCATATATATTATCATTCCACATTGGAACCACATTATATGAAAATGAAAACCTTACACCATAAATAATGAGTGTGTGTGGAAATGTGTGTCAAAAATTGCCTATAAAAAGGACCCCTCCTATTCTCCACTAAAACCACTCTTTAACATCGATTTTATCTTCAATACAAAAAGAAATTATTTCAAATTCAGATTTTTTTTTTGACTTTTTTAGCTTCTCATTCAATAAATGTTTCTTAAATCCATCATCCATAAGGAACCTATGTCCAAAAAAGATCAATTCATATAAATATCTATGCTCTTCTCTATAATTTTCAGTTTCATTCCCCTCCTAATTCCATATAAATAGCACTAATTACTATTTATCAAAAAAATATCACTAATTACTAAAATTCTATTCTATTAGAATAATTATATTTCTGTTAAAATTATAGTATAACTGTATATCCATAAATTATTACTCATTCATTAGTAAATCATGTTATAGTTTGGGATGATTTAACAACCTACAATGAACGATGATATATGAACACTATCCTTTTTGGCATGAATAGGTATTAAGAAATTAGTACAGTTAATATATTATATTAATTATTATTTCAGGTTATGTATATTTTTAGCATGCCTGATAGAGATAATAATTATCATTATAATGTAAATTGTTATTATCAAAAAATTACACATAACATGATCATCAAGGAATACGTTCTCACAAACCATACTTATATTATCCATCAAATGAAAATGGAACTAAAAAATTGTGGGAAAATAATGATTCCAATAACATTAATAGTATAGTAAACATGAACGTTATATTCACGAATGTGGATCAACATATACATTATGAAACTTGTATGAAACAATCAATATTACTAACATCTGATAATGAAAATAAAATATTTATCACTAGTATATGTATAATAAGTGATATAAATTTAAGATCATAAATATAATGGATATGTATAAGTTGAAGAAATAATTGATTAATATCATTATATTGATTACACCTTATGTTAAATATATGCCTTGAAAATTGTCAAAAAAGTAAGGGTTCCTTAAATTAATTCCCCTTCAATAAGAAATTATTCAAATTCACCACTTGTTTTTTGGTGGTTTATGTACATACAAAAAATTAATTTTATTAAAAATAATATCCAATTAAATAAATCAAAAAATCCTTCTGAATTTCTCTCATCTAGAGGTTTTTTATTCAGAAACTACAAAATTATAAAAGGAATCGTTCACCCCTCTTTTCAAAATCAAGGTTATTTATGATTAAATTTATATTAGGGGAATTATATGTTATTTATATATATAAATAAAATTTATTTTATTTTTCGTGATATTTATATTTTTTACATTTCAAATTATGATTCCAATTCCTTTTGGATCATACATTAACCTAATGTTAACACGTATGTGGAGTCAACCGTGTCTCAAATTTTCTGTTGAAATGTTCTCCCCACCATGATCATATTATTTATTTTCTTTTGTAAATATTATTATCCAGAATTATTTTTTATGGTTATTTTATTTTGGTATTAAAATTAATAATTAAATAATTAATAGAGACTCTATTTAATTTTTTTCATGAGTAATTTTCTATTGAGTTTTACGTTATTGAGAAAGGATTCAAAGTAAATTATTTGAGGAATTCTACATTAAATAATTTTTCATCCATCTTTTACGGTTTTTTAAGAAAACCCTTCCCTATATTTCCCATGTTTTGTAATGTTTTTTCTATTCATTGTTTATATGTTTTTTTTGAATAATATTTATCAATAATGTATAAGATATTTCTTGTTATTTCACAAATAAATATTAAATGATCTTAAAATTTTTTTTGTCTTATATGTTTATATTCATTAATGTTTAAAATGATTAATTATGCATATAATCTACTAATACCATCCACTTTATTTCTCTAGATATCTTATTCCTGTGTCTTGAGGATATTTTCATGAAACGTGTTTCAATCATTTATGATAATAATACTATTATAGAATTATAATATTTTTATTTTAAAGAGGAAAAAATATGTATGTTTTATTATTATGTGATGGGAAGGTCCAAAAAAGCTCTATAATTCTTTAGGTAATGTTTTAGTTCTCATGATCTTAGGGTATTACATGGACAGTTTTCATAGTTCCAAATTGTTATGGGGGGTGTGTTGTTTGCTTAAGTCCACTATTTTATGGGTATGTTCTTAGCCTATTATGATATAATAGTATTGGTGGATAACCATTATATATATTATAATTTCAATTCTTATTTTTGTTTTATATTTTTATGTTAGGTAATGTGTCTATGTTATCTAATTGTAGATTGTGACTATAAAATCATGTTTTTACACTTATATTATTCTTTTATTGTGATAATACAAATGAATTATTCTATATATAATGATTTACAATAAATTTTTTGGTTATGATTCTCTAATTTTGTGCCCATGAATCTTGATTATTTTCTAATGCCCATTTTCTAATATTATACTCACTTATGATCGTCGATTGATATCTCATATGTTTACCCGGAACTAATCATATGTGTTTACCCTTTCTAATGATTCATTTTCCCCACTTTACAATGAATAGTATTACTTATTATATTTATATAAAGGTATTATGTGTGATGAATATTTTTATAATATTTTGAATAATGGATTTAAAATTATTCTATTATGTATCTAGTCACCAAATACAAAGAAAACCTTGAGGATGTTGGGTGTGTGTTATTGTTTGATGTGATAATATTTATATAAAATGATGTATTATTTATGTATAATGTTATTATTTTTTCTTAGTTGTTTAATGCAATGATTGAAGTACCTAATTCTATTTGTATTTTAAGGAAATAGATTTTATGATGTTATCTAATTGTCTATTATTTTGGTTCCAACATATTATACCAAAAAGTGGGTTGCCCTATAGAGTGATAAAGAAATGACTTACACAACTTGAATGGAGTTCCAATTTGTAGTATAGATAGAATAAAAGGGATGCATAATGTTTTTTTATCTTTATAGTTCTTAGAATAATGTGGGGATGATATTTTAGGTCATACAACTTTGACCAAATGTGAGGTTTCTTTTATTGAAAAAAGGTCAAGCCTGACCCAACATTAATATAGGCGACAATAGTGTGGATGATAAAAAGATAGAGAAAATTCACAATGAAATTAAAGGATTAGAAATTAAAATAATTTTAATATCTCTTAATAGATGATAAATGATGATGTAAATTATAATATATGTAGTTTAACATAGGATATAATGTGAAAAAAGTGGATAAGATGTTATAACTGCGGACCATGTTTGAATAACAAACCCACTACCACACCATTAACAAGTATTGTTAGTAATGATTTCTTATCATATTTGATTGATTGATTAAGTATAATTTTTTGAAAGTTATGTGGGATAAATGATATTTTATACTAGACAGAGACATATATTTGGATAGTTATAGGAAGGTAGTTTATGTGGAACCATGTCATCACAAAACTATGTATTTCCTTTGTGATTAGATTTACTAATTTCTAATAACCATGAATGGTTATTGGTATTTAAAAAAATCAAGTTATTAGGTGTGATATAAGGAAAATAAATGTTAAAAGGTAGATATAACATACTGATTTGAAATTGATCAGAATTTATTATATATTAAACTAGAATATATGAGGATCAAGATGTATAGAAGGGTATTAGACAGGTGGTTCATGCATATTTGTGTATCCTATGGAAATATAAATCAAGAAATGTGTACATTATATAATAAAAATTATCATCCTAATTTATAGTTAATTTCAAAAGATACGATGTGAATTAAAAGACCATAAAATAAGATGGATTAATTAATGAAAGTGGAATTGGTGGTTAGGTTGAATATAATAGATCTTATTGTCACTATATATCTTCAAATAGTAGGAATCAAGTTACACCTAATTATGGGATATTATATCTAAATTTTACTACCATTCAAATGAAATAGTCAATTATGTTTTTTATTCTATGTTATTGGAGAAAAACCATATATAAAATAGAAAGGGTATATATAAAATTTTGGAAATTTGTAGTCACACATAGGATACAAAATACTAGTGAAATTATTTGTTATCACAAGATAATACCGAGGAAATAAAATTACATGAAGCGGGAGAACATTACATTAAGAGGTTTTGGATTATGATGGAGTTTTTATCGATGTTTGAAATAGGGTATTAGGGAATCAATAAATATCTTGTTAAATAAGAATCAATCCACATATAGATTTTCTAATATTGTTTCCCTATATCGATCTAGAAAAATTATAGAAGGAATACGAAATGGGTTTTTTCTAGTGTATGAATACTAGAGGAGACACCATATGAATTTGTAGGGTAACGATGAGTATGATTCTAGGAAGGATGAAAATTGAATTGAAGATTGAGTTCAAGATAGTTGAACCTAATAACACTATGTGTCCTCTAAGAATAGGAATAAAAACATAATTATTGAAAATGAGGTCTCTATTAAAATCATGATCATGAATATACAAAAAAATTTGACTTTAGGAAGAAGTTATCTTGTTGGAGGAGAAATTATAAATATTTACATGGACAAAAAGCCTCAAAACTAGGGAAAGGGATGAGATGTGGTCATATTGAATGATTATGGGTGATGTTGATGTATGTCTCTAACAACTGCAAGCAGTTTAAGGGTAATTATAGATGGACCATATACCTTATAGTTTTTTGGACTTTTGTTAAAGACCATATGTTTGTTGGTTTAACATATTATGATAAGGAATATATGAGAGGTATTTTATAGTTTTATGATAATGAATTTATATTACACTATTTTAAGTAATGTTTTCAGAACATCATCTCTTATGCCTTAGAGTCATGTAGCATGGAATTTATGTTGTGTAGTTTAGAGTTATGTCATACAGAAATTACATCATTTAGTTTAAATTAATGTAGTACAAAATTTATGAAATACATATGCTTTTATGTGAATTATTCTTATGATATATAAAATTGGATGTTGGAATGATTCAATTTCCATCCATTTTAGTTACAAATTATTGTCCATTATAATAGTCCTTTTGAATGAAATATGGCCCTTCCTATTTCTATTCTAGATTTAGGGAATTTTTCCATGGATCATTTTAATTATCCAAGACAAAAAAAATTCTTGTTCAAAAAATAAATATAGGCATAAATTATTCTTCAATTCTTATTAAATTAATTTCTAATAGAAATCATGATTATATAATGTGTGTAATCATTTAAAAAACCCTTCTAATTTATCATTTTTTATTAAGGATTTTTTATATTTATTATTTACCCCCAAAATTATTATGTGATGTAAATTAAATTAAAAACAAATTTATGAAATATATTTCCTCATATATATCATTGAATATGGGTATTATTGTGTGGATGTATATATGTTAGTATCATAATCCCAAAAAGCATAAGATAACTCTTAAAGACAATATCATTTACCCTTATCCACGATTTTCTAATAAAAAATTTATATAGTCTGATTAATTGCCTATATTATTTCATTTTCAGTCCAATGACAGTAGAATGATAGATTGTAGTATTTATTGGTTTACAAATAATTCTTCTCTAATTATTATGCATTGATTCTGGTGTATTTTTCTATTAGAAATTGTTGGGGGAAAGAAAATTCAGGTATGGTATTTCGATTAAATATTTTTGTCACAATCTTTATTCAAATATTTTTAATTGTATATCTTAATCCCACATAGAGAATAAATTTTTAGCAATTATAATGATTTTAAATTCTAGATTTATGATGGAGGGTATGAACCCATGAACTTAACCCCCCCCCCCCCCAATAGAAACCAACTTGCATTATTCAATGGTGTAAAATAATATAGGTGTAGAATTATATAAATAACATGTATTTGTAATTTGTGACACTTATTCATGAATTTTACAAAAATTTACATCAATTGAAGCAAATAATATAGAGGTATCCTATTTTTTGGGGAGTTCATGGACCTTGGTTTATAGCAACTATAAGAGAAAATATAGACTTCCTCTCTGATGGTGATTCTAGATCCTCTATTTTTTTGAGTCTAACCCCATCAAAATTTCATTCATATGAATTTTTTAAGGAAATTATTTCATCATAAATGAATAACTTTTCTATACATCAATGAATATGTTTCTTCTTATATTGATCTTAAAATGAATCCCCATTCTTGTGATATTCCACTATAGGAGATATCCAATCAATTTTTCTTTTAGTTGATGGAGATAAGGACTCACCTAGACAAATTCAGGATTCAATTTCATTGATCTCCGCTATTTTTTTAAAAAACAATATGACAAATGACCTTTAATGTGTTGTGCTAATACTTTTTCCATCTTTCTTTGGTACTATAGGGGAGGTGAACACATTGGCTAAGACACTCACTTAGGTATTGTGATATCATGCAATGTGAGACAACACCTATTCTAAATAATATTCTGACATTAAATCCCACACATATTCCATTGGGGGTATCATGTACTCTTTATAAGGGTAATATTATTAATTTATTTGTTTTACTAGAAATTTTTAATTATATTTTATGTTTAAGTGAATTATTGGTATTTTTAAGGCATCCTATAAACATATGACGAGGGCTTGATACACAACATCATTTTTCGCACACCCCTCAGAGATTTGGAAAGTAAAATGAAGAAGTGCCTTTTTGGAGAAATGAAAAAAATTCCCCAATAAACTATTTGGGATTCACATTCCCTATTATTTTTCCCCTTATACATTGGTATTAACTATTAACTTATATTACCCATGTTTCATAATCTTCTCAAATGATGAAAAGATCCTCCAAAAGAGTTTTGTTTCTATAGGCTACTCTTTGGAAAGGTAGGTGCTATTAGAAAATCCACTAAATCATTTACTCTAATCACATTTTTGGATATATAATTGATGTTGAATTATAATAAGATCACAACCCACCATTATAATAACCTATTTAATATAGGATAACTACAAATTTATTTAATTAGATCCACTAAATAGATAAAATAGTACTCATGATATTGAATATAGTGGTAAATGTTTTTAACTACAAATATTAGTGAAAGGAAATAATTTTCCATATCAATGTATCAGTTTTCGATTTCTATCATAATTATAATATGGTATCATAATTTATATTCATTTATTGATTAAAATTATTGGGTAATTAGGGAACCATGTGATCCCACCATAGTTTCCACATAGAGGATATGTGGATTCCCCTCCATAGGTGAAGTTAATATTGAACAATGTGAAATATATTAATTTAGATCATCAAAATAAATATAACAATCTATATATCTAGATTTTTTTATACTTTTACTATCATTTTTGTGAAGTAAATATATTTTCAAGTGATGTTTTAATGATGTTTATGATATAGGTGAGGTTCCATTTATGTCCTATTAAATATCAAAGATTTTGATGAGGGGGGATATGAAGTAATACCATCGATTTCTTAGGGCATACATCAATATGATGATAGAATTTTATGAATATGAGAAATATTTTAAAAGTCACAATTTGGAAAAAAATATCATGGTCATAACGTTTATTGAAACACTATTGGGACATGTCTATAAAATTTTCTATGTAACATTATATTATATTAATAAAAACGGACTTAAAATTTTGTATATAACACAATTATAAGCCATCCCAACATTCTTCAAGATGAAATGGTATCTCATGATAGTAATATTACTATTAAGTATCCCTAAAATAAGTGGCTTATTTATCCTTATGAACCATTTAGACTAGATTATTTCATGAATTTCTATTAGTGAATGAGTTGGAATGAAATTTTTGTACAAAAAAAGATTGTTTTTTTAATTGGGGGTGGGAAGTCATCTTTCTTGTAATACCAATTTAAATCCTTGAAATCAATACATACTATGACATTACATTTATTATTTTGAAAAGGAATAAGGATAGAAAGATATATGGGATAGTGGACAAACCTAATGAAGTTTACCATAATTAGTTTTTCAAATTTAGCTTCTACCTTAAGAACCATGACTAATATTTATCCTCCTCACTACATATTTACAACAATTTTGGTTGGTTGGTAGGACCATGTGATATAAAATTACCTCGCCATACATCACTATCATTTTTGTGTAATTATATATAAATATTCCACATTTCATCTTTATAAAATCAATTTATGATAAATAATATTAGGAAGTCATGGTTACACTAATTAGTGTAGGCTGCATGCCTTATCCAATACACAAATATACTTTCGTTAACTAATCTTGGAGAACCTTTTCATCGTCTTCATTTTCATTAATAAAAGAAGATATAATCACTTATAGAGATTTCGTAGTTATTAAAAATGTGTGACACTTTCCATTCATTCCACACACATCTTCCTATACCCTATAAATGGAGTTGAAGGTTATTAATCCAGATATTACACTTTGATGTAATATTTATGTTGGATCAAATAGTATGGGTTACATTGATCAAATATAATTCAATCTAATGTTTATGTAAGGTCGATCAAAGGAAAAATTAATATGCATTGAATGTTGGGGAAACTCTTATATTATTGATATACGTGGTTTAATAGATGACTTTTATTATCCAACATAAGATAGGAAAGTTGTTCAGGTGATCTAATTCTTTAACTGTTTGGATCCTATGATTTACCAACATTAAAATTGATTCCTTAATGTGATTGCGGGGAAGTAAAAATACCATCAAGACAATTATAAATTTTAACAGTAGTAAATTCTGTCTAGAAAAACCATATATTTTACTATGTGAAATAAATATTTCATTATAATAAATACTTCATGATACACAAAATGGAAAATTAGAATCTCTATAACTGCTATATTTAGTGTTATAAAAGAGCTCGCAATATATGGTAACAAAAAAATCCTAAAATCTAGAGACATTTATTATACAAATAACTATAATAATAATAGATTCATTTATAATATGTTGAAAAAATAATTAAATCAATAAAATTATTAAAACCAAATGGATTGAAGTGAATGATTTTAGAAAGTTTAATTATGGGAATTTATAGGATGGGAAATATGACTATTGGAATCAAACCATTGCACTAATAAGATGACTGTAGTGATAGTATTCTGGTTTATATGTGTAATATATATATATATATATCCCGTCAATAAATTATAAAATTTGGTAAAATATTACTCTATAATTTTAAATTTTGTATATTGATCAATAAATAAGAATTTAATTACATAAATAAAATTTAAAATAAAAATAATTTTTTTGATTTTTTATAAAATTAGTGAATGATTATTGTTTTTACAATACTCCAAAATATTTATTCAAAAATTACATTTCTTATATATAGAATATTATATTCATAAAAGGAATTTAAATTTCACAATATCTCATCAGAATTTCCCATTGTTTAATTTTTCATAATTTTTAAAACTATATATTTTTTTTGTTAATATTAAAAAATAGTATTAATATATCTTAGTTATTAGACATTCATTATGAGGAAAAAATATGTAATAATAATTATGACTGAATCCTTGAAAAAAAATAGTGCAATTTATTAAAAAATATATATATTAATATAATAAAATTGTTGCAATTAATAGGTTATATAATTTTTTTCTGTTGACAATCATTAAAGGTAAATGATGATGGACGGTTGTGATTGATTATTATTACAAACAATAGGTTATATGTTGATAAAGGTTGTGAGAATCATGTGATTACCATAATAAAAGGAAGTATTACATGAATATATTTCTAGAGTATAGATTTTCCATGTATATAGAAGGATTTTGAGCAGACATGGAAGACATGGTTATATAATAAAGTTGATCAAACAATGGAACCATACATAGTGATAGTGGTATGAGAATTCTTGACATTGAAATACATGGTATTTTAGATTCAAGATTTTAGATGTTGTTTCACGAGCTTATTAAATCATATTATAACTTTAAAATAAGTGAAAGCATTTTTGCATATATTTAGAGTCTAGTTGAGTTAGATAGTTTTAGATCACATTAAAAAAATAAATTGACTGAGATAGGAAAAATAACTATGCAAGAATAAGTAAAACTCAATACTAATGTTGTAGGAATAAATCACAACATGAGAAAAAGTATCTTTACATGATAGGTTATAAAATAATCGATACATAATGGTCACTTTCAATATATGTATGGGTAATCTACATGATACTTAATTTTCATCTTGATGTTATATTAGGGATAATAAATAACTAAGGGTGAATCTAAATTTTCAAAAAATGTTATAACCTGATCACATCCCAATACAACATTCACACTCTAATTAAAGAGAATGTTTTTTAACAGTTACTTCATGAAGAAGGAATAAGTACTTTGAAATTCATTGTTTTGGGTTGTTTAGAAACATAAATAAGGATTATGTCATGAATCAATATGTCAAATCTTAATACTTATGTCTGTTGCAGAAAATTTATGGACAATCAAACATGTTTTACCATAGTGGATGTTTTAATTCCATGATTATTGAAATATATAGAGTTTAAAGAAATTTGATGATTTGGAATTATAAAGAATTTTTAGTGGTTTTTTGGATGAACTACAACTATATATTTGAATATATATTGTAGATATTCACTTAAAAAAATTTCAAAGGGAAGATTTGATTTTTAGTATGCTGAAGAAAGTTGATAATGTTTGATTTTAATTTTTTTAATTACATGTATATATTGGAACCTTTTTTTCAAAAGCATAGAATATTGTAAATAGTATAAAGTAATAGAGAGTTCCAGGAATGTAGAAATTAAAAATAAGTAATGTGGTTAATAATATAAGATTTATTGAATATCAAAATTATAAGAACTGAAATATTACTGAATTAAATTTTATTGACGATACATTTTTAAGAGAACTTTTTTCATAAAGGAGGAGATGTAAGTAAAGAATATAGCTAATATATTATTAACAACATTCATTGAATTGGTGTAGGATGATACCATACAATAATATAATTCCTAATTTTGAGTTTCCTTTTGATTATAATTTTTCTACTAAGTGGTTTTTTGGAAGACATGGTTTCATCTATGCTATTACAGTTTTGAAAATACATTTTCCTGGAATTCATAGAAATACATGAAATACACTGGAGTGTCACAACAATATTTATGAGGAAAATTATAACATGTATACAAGATGATCTCATAATGACCTCCATGTAGTTAAAATAGAAGGATACCTACAATCATATGAACTGATTTCTTCTAAAGATGTGTGTAGAGGAGGAGAAGGGAATTAAACATTAGATTAAGTGAGGAATTTTCTAAAAAATTGTAATGTTTGTGAGACTTTGTGAGATTTTACTTCACCTAAATCTTGTATGAAAAAAATAGTTTGATTATAGTTAATATTTGTTACACTGGCATAATATATATTGTATTATTCAAATATACATCATGATTCACATGAATAATGTAAAAAAACATGGTTTGTTTAATAGTTTTTAACACGTAATGATATTTTGATGATATTGTGTGATAATTTAATCAAATGTTGGTACAAGTTCCTTATAATAAGGCAAAATGATACAATGGGATATGTGAGAAATGTTTTTTTCAAAAATAATTATACCACAATTCACCACTTAGGGAATCTCATGTTACAACATGTGGTGTTAAGGAAAACAGTATCTACTGTTGATTCAAAATGAAATATTCATATATTGATTATTCGAATATTATAGAAGACATGAGTTATACAAAGAAAACATCGTAATTTAATGGAATGCATTTTATCTAATTAGAAGTTGGATTTCTTGTCATATTTATAAGAACATGTTAGAGTTCCCCATGATATATTGTAAATTGAATTTGTTTTAAATAATATTCATGGAATTTTGTTTTAAAATGATTAATGAAATTAATAGATTGATTGTTTTTCCAATAATTTCATAAAAGGGACCTGGGTGTAATGGTGAAAAATAAGATTTATCATTATAATACTTTAAATTATATGATTGTGATTTTTAAGGGTTTGTATGGTAAATAATCTTGGTCAAAAGAAGTGAACCATGTTGCCTTTACTAGTATTGAATATTAATTAATTAAGGATCTTGGTATTAGTTTTATTAAATAATAATTTCACATTTCTAAAAAAAATATGATAAGCAATAAAGAAGAAGACAACCAACTAATTAGGTACTCTAATTTTTGTGAACTGAATAGATTCTTTGTATATATATTATTCCATATTTGTAGTATATTTTACTTCAAAATTTGATGATATGGATTATATATCCAATGAATATTTAGATGATGATGTTATAAATTAGGAAACCATATCTTGTGGTGAATATAGATTATGTTCATGTAGTAAACAAGATAATATTTAATACATGATGTGTGTTGTGCAATTATAAGAGGATAATGGTAAAATTAACTCTACATATATATTATATTTGGAGGAATCAGAAAAAAAAATTAATGAATATAGATACGGATTCAATTAATTTCATTTTAATAATGAACAAGAAAGTGTAGGAATAAATTTATACACATGAATAACTATTCATGAGTTAATATTAATCATTAAAAAAGATAAAATCCTTGAGACATTAATGTCCTCCCAAAGTGACCAATGTAAAGAGTAACTAAAGACTGTACATAATGAAAATAATTCTTAATTTTATTATTTATTAATCCTATAGAATAAAAAGTATTTTATGATAAATTATCCATGGATGAGCTTCAAATTCTGAGGAACATGTCAAATAGTAATGATTCTAAAATAGAGACTACATCTGATAGATAGAAGAACAAAACACTTGAATCATTAGGTATAAATAAATTGGATACATTATTTCGAAAAAAAACTCTCAATGTTTAGTATTGATGAGGTTATATTTTTGTGTAATCATTAGACACATAATTGATGTGTCTAATGAGGAATTAGAGATATGAAATTAATTATGACCTGAAAATATATCTCAAACATGAATTTATATTGAAACCTATAAATATTTTGTTGTGTGATATTATATTTCTGATAATAATTATAATATATTGAGGCACTAAAAAATGTAAATAGAGCTACCAATATGAGATCCCCTTTCCTATCAAGATAAGGAGACATGAAATATTGTATACAAGTATTTCTTCACAAAAATAGATTCTGGGTGTTAGATGGTTATAATGCTAGAGGGAGTAGGAGTATACCTAAACTATTATTAATAGATTTTTCAAAATAGCATTCGTAGAGATAAAACATGATATTTTAGAATATAATGAAGACAGGTCCCAATAAAAAATTTGAATGAATGTTAAAAGAAACAAAAGAGAAATAAAAATAATTTAATAGGATTTGATGGCCATTAATGAATACAAAATAATGATTGATTAATTCATTTAAACAACATCACTATAATAAAATAGAGAAAGTCCAAGGAAATTTTATTTTTATGTGTATAAAAAGTCAAGGGATGATATATAATGGCCTAAAATTATCCTCTTCTTGAGAATGTATGAGGAAATCCATCACCACATGTACATTATTATACCTAGTTATTAATGAACTGGACAAGGTTATTTTGGAGATATTGTAACACCTCAAGAATTTAAAAATAGATTTAGTATAGAATACATGAAACACTAAGTCCCTACAAAACAATACTTTTTTATTACCTAACTAATAAACCTAATTTTTCATCTTTCATAATTTGAATATAAAAAAATTGGCAACCATGGTTGTGTTAAGTAAGATATTTAATGTTCAAAAAGACAAACATATTTTCTGAGGAATATTAACAGACCCTTATGAATAGTAGTATACCTTTATGAACAGTAATGAATATTCAATAATCCAAAAAATAAATAATTATATCATGAATATATAAATTAAATTTAGACATCTTACAAGTGAAATAACGATCATAGTTTAAGTATTTTGCTTTTTACATGTCAGAAATATTTTAATTACAATTTTATCATTAATTTAATAATTTAAAATGGAGACAGATTTTCATAAAATGTAATCATAAATTGTTACATTATTTTCTCATGGTTATAAGATTTGTTTAGGACTATAATTAATTATTGAAGGTGTTATAAAACAATTTATATTTTTAATGTTTTTTTGGAATAAATTAAGATTTTATTTAAAAATATAATTAAAATTTTTTATAAAATTATTTCCAAAAAATGGAATTCATTTTTGAATTATACACATCGAAAAAATTTCGGGGTGAATTTTTCGGATTTTTCTAAAATACTTGAATATAGTGTGAATAGTAAAAGTAATGTTTTCAGGTTTTGGTATGTTTTAGGACATCATAATGATGTAATAATTCATATAAAAATGATTTTATACTTTTTTACAGTACAATATGACATAAGGTGTCCGTTGTGGCTAATACCATGGGAATATACCAAGGGAAAGCCCATGGTTTTGCAAAACCACAAATGAGGTGTCCCTAGACTTTAATAAAACACTTCCTCTCATTTACTATAACTACCCACTCATTTATTCGTTTTTACTTCACTAAAAACTCATAATCATATATTATAGGGTAGTTTTACATCCCTATGATTTATCCCAATGTGTCCTCATTCCCCCAAGGTCCCAACCTTCATGTTTTATGAGGTACTCGACAAGGCAAGGGAATTAACCAACATTCTCTTTTTCATGCTTTCATTTTATGTTATATTTTTTAATTTCTTTTTCATTATTGTGGGATATGTCATTAAATATCAAAATTTATTAGAAAAATTATTTATGAAATATGTTATACCCATTTTTCTCTCATAAAAATATTTTATGATTTTTTATGCGACGCGGTTAGGTTGTTGAATTTTTTGTATGGGATTTCTCAAAATTTCATTTATTTTGATTTCCATTCTTTTTATTTCCTTGCCATTTTTCATCCATATGTTGTGATGCATTCAGTATATTAAATGCACTATGAAATTTTCATTATAACTGAATAATTCTTCATCATATCTCCTTTCCCATTATTTTATATTAAAAATGAAAACACCATCTAGGATGTGCGAATTTACCTCATTCAAGGACGAATGGTTTTCAATTTCTATTACCATATTAAATAATGGTCATGAAACAATTATTATTGTTGAACCAGACTATAATATATTTATTATGTCTCATATATTGTTCATTAATCTTTTTTTACACATTATTTTTATTATTAACGAAAAATGAGTTTGTGGTGTTTAGAAACCGCCAATAACCCAAAAGGTTATCATTAATAACTTATATAATGATTAATCATCACTCCAAGTAACCAAATGAAATTTAAAACCATGTAACCTTATTTATGTTAACTAATAACATATAACATCAATTATGGATATCAATCCTCCTTTTACATGATTATCTTTCATGTATATAAGTATACTAACCATGAAACAAATGGACCTGAATAATAAAGGTGAACCTCTTAACCCATCAAAAGGTCCATGAATGAACATTATAAGTATATAATAAATATATAATATTTAGAACAGATTTTGGAAATAATAATTAATGAATTTAATTTGGTTATCCAGGACTCTAAGACAATGTTAAGAGCACTATCAGACTTAAGGTAAGGCTTTTCTTCAACTCACTGCCATTTTTTGTGAGATATTTCATATTGACACTACAACTTGTGTATGGTGTATGTATACTTCCCATTGATGTTTCAGATCATGAATATATTTATTTCCATGAAAAAAGTGTATCATTGATGATTATTAATTTGGGGGCATATGATTCAACTTATTACAAACTTTAAAATATTTACTACTTGAACCTCCATTTTCATTCGGGTTGCTCTAATTCTCTACTCACCAAAATGATAATCTTATTTATTTTTATTAAATTTTCATAAATTATGTGTTCATGTTTTATATATCTTTACCAACCAGAATCCAACTTTTTTTTCTGGGTAATAATATGTTTTAAAGGCATATATCAAAAAACAATTCTGAAATAAAACCTCGATTCATGTAACCTCTCAGATTATAGAATATATTGAAGTTCACTATATAATATGAATTAATCCATATTTATCTTTCTAAAATAACACATGTTTTAGTGAATGATATATTTTGTTTCATTTTTGTTTTATGAAATCAAACATGCCTTTTCACTTTAAAATATCTTTAAAGAATTCCTTAAACCACACTAAATTGTTTTATTTTTAAAGCTTCTTTAAAAACTATTTTTAAATTATTTAACCCCAATAAGATATTTTATAAACCTAAAATAATATTTCCATGAAATTATTTTTTTCATATACTTTTTTACAATCCGTTTTCATGAAAACTAAAAATGATTTTCCAAAATAACCATTCCTTCTAAAGTAAAAAGGAGTTTTCTCATCTCACTTTAACATTTATGAGATATATTCCTTGTTTACCACTTACTTATTACATGTGGTGTATGTAATTTTATTTTTTATATCATATCATGAGTATCTTTATTCTCATTATATTCTAATGTATTAATATTATAATTTTTCAGCGTGGTATAGGACACTTTGGAATGTTTAAGGATTATTTTCTCCAGAATTTTTCAATGGAATCATTTAAAAGTATCTTTATTTATGTCAACATCCTTTAATGTACTTGTATGACATAGTGGTTAATCTCCTATTATATCATCTAAAAAATAATTTGTTAAATGGTTTATGATTATTTAGAACTTAGATGTTCTATCTTAATACCATTCACTATATTACTCCGAATGATTAGTGTTTTTGTTTAATGACTGGGGAAAGTCATTTATATTTCATATGTCAGTTTCAATTTGAATGTATATATTGTTTATGTGTATCCCAATTCATAATAGTATTACATTGTACTTATTATATGATAGGTGGGGCCTGCTATAGACCCTCGATGTATCATCAAGTCTCATGATACAAACTAGGTCATGACACGAGGTCTTGAAAAAAATGTTTAGTTATGGTATTGGCACGAGGCCATGAAGGTATTATTATGATGTCCAGAATAAGCATTTACCTCATTATAAAAATATTATTTTGTAGTACATGTGTTTATTTTACTATTATAATACCCATGACTATGTTTAAATATGGAATCATTTATTCAGATCTATGTTGTTCTATAATGTGTTCATGTTTATTGTTAAAACCATGTGTTTTAGTTATTCACCTTGCCCAATGTTGAAGTTCATGTTATCTTTAACTATATTACTTACCCTTACTGAGCATCTGAGCTCACCCCTTTCTTTTGATTCATTTTCTTCATACATGAAGATGTTTATTATGAATGACCAGTAAAGATAAAATTAGAGTTGTAGATGTTACCAATAAAACTTTTATGCTGTTTTTTTCCTTTCAATTTTTAATGTTGAACTTATGAATGTATCTAGTTTTCCAAAAGTACTAAACTACTTGGTCATTTGGGATTTTTTTCCTTATAATCATGCCAATTTATTAAAATAATGTAACGTCTCGGGGCTTCTGGGGTTGGGGCGTTGCACTTGGTATTAAAGGAATTTTAGTAGAAAACTTGGATACTAGATTTAGAAAACATATATTAGGGAACAAACTGCTAAGAAAGTCTTTGAGAATTTATATACAAGAACATCCTCGAATTTTGGTAAGGAGTATAGTATGTGGATATTTATAGAAAATAAATCCATATATGGATACTACAATTGGACATGGTTCGAGCACAAATGTACATAGGAGTGAAAAATCCAACGAGGAGTTTTAGGCTTTACACAAGGTATCATAGTATATAGCAATGATCCTTACTACGCACTTGGTTTAATACCCCAATGGGTTATGATAAGGATAATCCAAATTTCCCTTACCCACCATTATGAAGGATTTATGCCTCCAATGTAAACCATGTATATGGTTTAAGGATTTAGAATGCATTAATTTATGCTATGATTCGAGTTATAGAGAGTTCATTATTTTATGAGGTAATATATTATATAGAATCAATTAGAAATGGTTCTTTATAAAAGGAATGAGATCATCACCAATGCACTTGATGAAAATATTAAGAAGTATTATATCTCTTGTGGTCTTATGAAATCATTTCAAAGAAATATAGTCACCCATGTGTCCTCAACATTTAAAGAAATAGTATCATGTGTTGAAAGGTATGTAAAGAATTATGTGAGTCCTATGGATTTTAAGGGAAGAAAATTAATAAGTGGATGACAGAGAAAAATATGGTTAAAGGGAAGAAAGGAAAGAATGTTTTCCCACATATGATAATTGTGGGAAGAATCACCCTGGTAAATTCATGAAGGGAATGAGTGTTTGTTATAAGTGTAATGAAAAAGGACCCCAAACTCATGATTGAAAGGGTAAGAAAAAGGTTTAAAATGTATAATTCATCAACCAAAAGGTGAAGGAACACTATGAAAATCAATGTCCCATGTGTCCAAATAATATAACCTGAATGAGGATTTTAGATAATGATCGAGTTGTGATGCTACCGTAGATGATGTAGAATGATTAATATTACTAGTCAAGATTCATGTCATTGGAATATTTTCCTATGAATGTAATGGTTATAAAATTTTGGGAATATATAAAGATTGCACTACAATACTATTTCACTAATTATTTTAGTTCGTATGATGAATTGTACCAAGGATAAGTGACCCAGTAGAATGTTAATATATTGGGAATGTATATGGTTGAGGGAAAGAAAATCCTTAATATATATCGAATGATGTGATAATTATGATTAAATGATTGATTCGTAGAAGTACTGACTACCTTGGAACTAATTATTGGCTGGTTGAGAAGTGGTCTATGCTATCATTGATGGAGTTTATAACACTTTTGGAATTAAGGAATATATCCAATACCATATATCTTACTTATAGAATATGGAAGAATGTATGGTTTTTACTATAATTCATGTTATTACCATATTTCAAGTGGATACGTGATGATGTTATTCCCATGTTTAGAATCTGAAAATTTAGATCTACTTCATGTTGTTTGAGGGTTAATGATAAGTTCAGCTTTTAATTGGGAGACCATCATTCTAAAAGTGTTGAATCATTTTATTTCAGATTTTTTAACATTTTATGAAATGGATAAGGTTGATAATTGTATTATATTTTATAGTTTAATGTATTACTTCACCATATGACCTAACTTGTGCTAAGTGTTGAGGTACAGATTGCTCAAGGCGTAATCAAAGGATGACTTTGTAAATAGAACCATATAATAATACTCATATAGAGTGGAATTATTCCTCAACTCATGGAAAATAGTATTGAATAAATTATGTCATATTATCATAATATTTGATAATATCGATGACTTTTTTACAGTAGTTTATAGTTTTGTAGTGATCAACTCTCATCTAATAATGTTCTCTATCACGTTCCATCAGAACTTCATAGTAAGATTTTTCTTCCTTGTACATGATCTTACCTCCCACAAATTTTTCCCAATTCGAAAGAATAATTTTTATAGTTACCAAATGATTTCCCTTAACCTATTTTAGGTGGAAATTTTATTAACCCTATTTCGGATGTGGGTTTCCCGCATGGGAATTTTCTAGTATCAACTATTAACCTTCGAAGTTCATTTTCAAATTTCGAGGACAAAATTTTTATAAGGAGGGAATAATGTAACACCCCAATAATTTAAAAATAGATTTAATATAGAATGCATGAAGCACTTAGTCTGTACAAAGAAACATTATTATAACCTAACTAATAAATATAAATTTTCCACTTTTGTAATTTGATTTTTGAAAAACTGATATACATGGTTGCGTTAAGTAAGATATTTAGATTCCGATTAGACAAACATAATTTTTGATGAATAGTAACATACCTGTTTGAATAGTAACATTCCCTTATGAATAGTAATGAATTATAAATCAGCCTAAAAAATTAAAATGTCAAAAATGAATGTATAAAGAAAATTTAGACATCTTTTAAGTGAAATAATGATCATAGTATATGTATTACAATTTTTTCATGTCATAAATATTTTAATTAAAATTATATGATTATTTTAATAATTCAAAATGGAAATGTATTTTCATAAAATATAATAATAAATTTTCACTTTATTTTATTATGTTTATAAAATAATTATATGAGATCGTGATTAATTTCTAATCATTTTATAAAACAAGTTAGAGTTTTGAAGTTGTTTTTTTGAATAAATTATGATTTTATTTAAAAATTAAATTAGAAAATATATAGAAAATTATTTTTTAAAAATGGATATCATTTTATAATTCTACATGCCAAAAAATATTTGGGGTTGATTTTTGGGAATTTTCTAAAATACTTGAATTTTTCATGAATAGAACAAATAAAATTGTGAGTTTTCTGTATGTTTAATGATATCATAATGATGTAATATTTAATAAAAATTCAGTTCGACTTTTGTACAGTAAAAAATTACATGAGGTGTCCCATGTGGCTAATACCATTGTAAAATATCATGGGCAAGCCCATGGTTTTTCAAAAACCACTAATGAGGTGTCCCTTGGAATTAATAATAAAAACTCCCTCTTTAACTATAAATACCCACCCATTCCATTGTTTTCCTTCATTACAAACTCATAATCCTCCCTGATTTGACAGTTTTACCTCTTAAGGAGTCTTCCCAATGCATCCTCAAGTACCCAAGGTCCCAACCTTCACATTTTAGTAGTTTCTCTAAAAGGTAGGGGAATCTACCACCCTTCCCTTTTTCATGATTTCATTATATGTTATTCTTTTTTATTTAGTTTGGATTAGTTTGGAATATGTCATCCCATATCCCCCCATACTATCCATATTATTCAGTAATGATGATAGACCCATTTTCTCTAATCAACAAATTTTATGAATTTTTAAGCATCATCATTAGTCTATTGAATTTTTTGTAAGGGATTTATCAACATATCATTTATTTTGAGTTCCTTCACTTTTCATTACTCACCTTCATTCACAAAAATGTTGTGAAGACTAAATTATCTTAGATTAATTGGAATTTGTTTATAAAGGAATAATTCATCCTCATCTCCCATTTTTTATTCTTTTATACTAAAAATGAAAACACCATCCAAGATGTGTTAATTGACCACATTCAAGGATGATGGGTTTTTAATTTATATTACCATATTCAATTCTGATCATGAAACAATTATTATGGTTGAAATAGAATATAATATATGAATCATGTATCTTATATGGTTGTGGAATATTTTTTACACATGCTTTTGATTTATAAGGAAAAATGAGTTTGTGGGGGTAAAAAACAGCCAATTAACCCAAATAGTTATCATTAAATAATTTATATAATTATTCATCTTAACTCCAAGTAACCAAATGAAATTTACAACCATTTAGACTTATTTATGTTTAGTAATAACATATAACTTCAATTCTAGACAACAATCCTCATTTTGCATGACTCTTCATTCATGTATTTAAGTACACCGATCATGAAACAAATAGACCCGAACAATAAAATTGAACCTCTTAACCCATCAAAAAGGCCACGAATGAACTTAATAAGGTTATAACAAATCAATTAAATGTAGAATATTTTCGTTAAATCTTAATTAATGAATGTAATTTTTTTATCTATGACACTAAGACAATTTGAAGAACACCATCAGACTAAAGGTAAGAGGATTCTTCATCTCACTCCCATTTTTGTGAGATATTCCATATTCACTACTTCTACCTATGTATGGTGTATGTATACTTCCCATTCATGTTTAATATCATGAATTAATTTATTTTCATGATAAATAATTTATCATTTATGATTATTTATTTTGGTTCATACGATTCAATTGATTACAATGTTGTAAATATTTTCTACCTGAACCTCCATTCTAATTCGGGTTGCTTGTATTATCTAATAACCTCAATGATACTCTTATTTATTCTTATGCGCTCATAATAAATAGCATTTTAGTGTTCTATAAATGTGTACAAAACATAATCCTACTTTAATTTATGGGGAGTTATATGTTTAAAAAGGATATTTCAAAAATTCTTTTCAAAATACAAGCTCGATTCAAGGAACTTCTCAGATTCTTACCTATTTTGAAGTTCACTCTATTATCTATTTATCAATATTTATCTTTCTAAAATCAATAATTTTAAAAAGAAAACGATATTTTGGTTCATTATTTTTTTATGAAATAAAACATGCTTTATCGTTATAAAATAACATTAAAGAATTCATTAAAGCACAGTAATATGTTTTATTTCTAAAGATTCATTAAAAAATATTTTTAAATTATTTCACCTAAAAAAAATTATTTAAGTCTAAAATATAATTTAAATGAAATTCCCTTTTATTGTCTTAGATATACATGTTTATATTCTGATTTCATGACAATTATTGTAACGACCCAAAGTTTTTCAATGGAAAATTCCTTTCTTATATCTATGTCATAAAAACACAAAATAATGAACTACTAAGTGATAAGTGACCTTTAAACATAATTTTTTCACCCCTATGTTTGGAATTTTAAAAATCCAACATTCACGGTTGTGTTCAAGATAGTTTTTGGAGTCCAATGAAACAAAAATATTTTTTTGGTGAATAGTAACCTACCCTTATGAATAGTAACCTACCCTTATGAATAGTAATATGACCCTTATAAATAGTAAATAATAGTAACATTACCTGTGAATAATAAAATAAAATTTAGACATCTTAGAAAGTGACAATTTAACCTTAGTAAACATTTTTGGTATTTTATAAGTCATAAATAAATATTTATAATTAATTAATTAATTTAAAATAATATTTATTTTCCTGAAATATATTCATAAATTATTGAATCAATGTCTAATAGTTTTTAGATAATTTTATAAGACCCTATGTAATTTTTGAAAGAACTGCAAAATCAGTTTTAATTTTAAAAACTGTTTTTTAAGTAAATTATGATTTTAATTAAATATTCAATTAATAATATTTTAAAAATTATTTTTTGAAAATAGACTACATTTTTGGATTCTACACGTCAAAAAATGGTTGGGGTAAAATTTTGGGATTTTTCTTAGATACTTGAATTTTTTATGAATAGTAGAATACATTAATTTATCATATAAATACATTTTAATTAAAACCCACTATTCCTGACATCACAAGTGATGTAAGCACCCAAATCCCGAATTCACAAGTCATATTTACTATTATTAGTCATCCATGACTCACTATTCCTTGTCTTAGGTGAAATCGATAAACTAATCAATTTTATATTAAGGAAACCCCTCTCCCCTCCACAATAAAAGCCACCCTTAACTCCCTCTTTTCCTCACACATCTCAAGCTCCAAGCCTTCTCTAAACTCTGCACAAACACCTTACCTAGCCCCTCCCCCACGTTCAAGAGCTTCTGGTCTCATCAAAAGACCAAGCTTAGGCCTTTAAGGAGATTCTCAAGAGGAGGATTCTAAAGGTAATTTCTCTCTCTCTTCTCCTTTAATTTCCTTTCAAAATCAAGTTCCTTTCTTGATCTCTCCCTACATATCTTCATCCAAATTGTTCTGTAAATCCAGTATTATATATATACTGTAATATTATGATTCTAATGTTATATTATATCACCCCACACCCTTTCCCCCTTCCTTTTATTTTATTAAAGAGAACGTTGTTCATGTGGTGAGAATTTATCACCTTCAAAAACAACATGCTCTCTTCTTCCATTTATACCTTCAATCTGGTCATGAAACCATTTTTATGGTTGAAACCGAATGTTTTATATGTATTATGTTCTATTTTAAGTTCTGTAAAAAACCTATGGCCATACTACTAAGTGAAAAGTTAAAATGAGTTGGTTGTGATCCAAAAACTGCTCAAATTATCCCAAATAATCTTCATTTAATTCTTATCTAATGATTCGGCGACATGGATCTAATATAACTCATTATAAAATCAATAAATATTATGTAATATCATTAATTACATGTAATATCCTTTCTGTATGTTTACCCATGATCTACCCAAACATCAAATTAAGAATACAAGTGGACTGCTCAAGAAAACCATAAAAACGAACATCCCCGAACAATGTTTTTAAACACTATAAGTCATCCAAAGGAACGTAATATGAAATAATGAAACCATAATGAACCCTATTAATGTATAAAAGGTTCTGGAATTTCTAATTAATGAATATAATGTCATTATACAGGACATTAAAGAGAAAGAGGCATTCGAGTACAAGGTAAGGGGAAATCTCGAACCCAATTTTCTTCCTTCGGGTTCTCCCTCTTTCACTCCATTTTTGATATGGTTACTCCTCAAAGGTATTTTGTTCATCATTTCATTTACTTTTCTGGGATATACTTGTTTTTCACTGGTTTTTATGTCCATCAATATGTTTTCCAAAAGAACTCTTCTTTCAAGATCTCACCTTTTACCTGTCATTCAAGGTTGATGGTTCTTATATCAAGTATGTTGTTCCCTCTTTCTTTTAGGAACACAAAGCTTATGAATGTGTTATTATGAGATGAATGTGTTATTATGAATGTGTTATTATGAATGTGTTATTATGAATGGGTTATTTATGTACATGTTTGATATGTGTTCTATGTGGCAAGAATCATAATGATAATGTTATGATGTGACAGGTGCGCCCGGAATAATATAGCGCAATATGAATGTTTAAAAGTGACGGGTGCGCCCGGAATTATATAGAGCTCCAATGCATTGGGTATAGTGATTAATCTCATGAGTAAATGGTAAATGATGTGTGAACATGATGCTAGCTTTGTTCACAAGTATGTGTGTTAGTTAACCACTAAGACATGATGTGTCATTTTTATGCTTTGCCACATTTCAAGTTTATTGTTTATGCTCCTCTCATGTTCAAGTTCTTCTTCTTGATTATGCTCACCCCACGCTATATTGTTCTTATATATCCTCTTACTGGGCTTTTAGTTCACCCCTTTTGATGTATATCCTCAGGTGGCTACATGTACTAAGGAGAGGACAAGTGCTACTAAGAAGCTATAGAAGAAGAGATTAAATGAATTTTTATGCTTGATGTTGTACTTTTATGTGTAGTCCTAGTTTTCCCAAGAAACTAAACCTATATATCCTCCATGTGTAATACTATTATGTTGTTTATCTTTGAAATGATGTAATAGTAATGTATAAAACGTCTGGGTTGCTATAGTTGGTATCAGAGGAAAGGTTTAGTTAATTTGGGAATTAAGATTAGTGAACCCTAAAGAAAACCTCTAGCATGAGACTAAGTACAAATATGCACACAAAGATATTTACCTAGGGATCCCATATGTTATGTTTTTGGTATAATTGTTTAAAAGGATAGGTTATTCATGAATTGTTACTTATGTTTTGTTCTAACCTTTTCTATTTTAGAAAATGGTGGGAACCAGGAGAAATCAGGCCAACAAATCTTGCAAGGACCAATGCAACGATTGACCGAACAACATCCCCAATGATTTGGGAGGTGGAGTTCAAAACATCATGGCGAATCTTACCCAATTATCTTAGGTTATGAATAATAACCATAATAATGGGGAACTTCCTCCTTGACCAAAGAGGGAGCAACTAGCTATCGAATATTTTATTCGACAACGACCACCGATGTTTTGTGGATCTTCTGATCCAGTAGTTGCAGAACAGTGGGTCAACTCCATGGAGAAGATCTTTTCTGTTCTTCACTGTTCCGAGACAGAGAAGGTGACTCTAGCCATTTATCGTCTAGATGTAGAAGCTGATCAATGGTGGGTTTTGATTAAGAACACCAAGCCAAGGGGGGAAATTGAAGAGATGGAATGGGAAGACTTTAAGATAATGTTTCTTAATAAGTACTTCCCAAGAACTCTTCACACGAAGATGGAGAGAGAATTCATAGAGCTCAAGAAAAAAGAAGGAGAATCTGTCACATCCTATGAATCAAATTTCACAAGGCTCGCAAGGTATGATTCGGGTTTTGTTATCAACAATGATAGAAAAATTGATAGATTATTTAGTGGATTATAACCACATCTTCGAAAGACTCTTGCAATTCGAGACTTTGGGAGTTATGAAGAAGTTGTTCGGTGTGCTCTCAAAGTGGAGATGGAGTTTGGAGAATGGTCCCATGGCTATGGTGATAATAAAATAAAGATAGAGTTTCAAGCTGGTGTATCTAGTGATAAAGATGGGAAGAAAACACAACGACTCACATGCCAAAAATGTTGGAAGTTGCACAATGGGAACTGCCTCAAAGGGACGGGGAAATGCTTCATGTGTGGGAAAGAAGGACATGTTTTTCACGAGTGTCGAAAAGACATGAAAAGGAAGGGTAATGTAGCCGATGAAAGGAGAGAACCACTCGTGGTTCAATGCTACAACTGTAGGGAGCTAGGGCACTATTCAAACCAGTGCACTAAACATCGAGCTCTCGAGGGTAATCAGCACCAACAACCACCAATGCCAAAGGAACAAGGGAAGGCTTATGCCATCACTACTGCGGAGGTGGAACATGATAATGAAGTTGTAAAAGGTACACTTCCTATTCACTCAAGAATGGAAAAAGTCTTATTTGATTCTGATTCTACGCATTATTTTATATCTTGCAAGTTTTCTAGAACTATAGAATCAAAGCCCCGAAACCTTGAAGTAGAGATATCTGTAAAAACACCAAGTGGTGCAATCATTGCATCCCAAGTGTTTGATTCTTCTCCTGTTCACGTATGTGGGAAGATTCTTCCGGAAAATCTCATAATACTTCCCTTGGTGGAATTCGACGCTATAATGGGAATGGATTGGCTCTCTCTATATAGAGCACATATCAAATGTCGGGAAAAGGAAATATATTTTCATATTCCGAACCATCCCAGGCTCCTATACAAATGCAAGGAGGATCATGAATATCCTTTGAAAAATCCTTCAATGGTGTGGGTGATGATTCCCTATGAAGAAGCATACCTCTCCCAAATGTTTGAGTCAAAGGAATGTTCCAACCTTGAGGAAATGCCCATCGTAAGGGAATACAACGATGTATTTCCCGAAGAGTTACCCGGAATTCCCCCGGATCGTGAGGTAGAGTTCTCAATTGAACTCATACCCGAGGCTACTCCTATCTCGAAGTACCCCTACAGGATGGCTCCTATCTAACTGGAGGAGTTAAAGAAGCAGCTGCAAGAGCATCTGGACAAAGGGTTCATACGCCCTAGTGCATCACCTTGGGGTGCGCCAGTGCTCTTTGTGAAGAAGAAGGATGGAACCATGCGGTTGGTATCGATTATCGGGAACTCAACAATATCACCATAAAGAACAACTATCCTCTCCCAAGGATTGATGACTTGTTCAATCAGTTAAGAGGAGCTCAATACTTCTCAAAGGTGGGTCTTCGTTCTGGATATCATCAAGTAAAGGTGAAGAAGGAAGATATTCATAAGACTGCCTTCCGTACAAGGTATGGGCACTATGCGTTTTTGGTGATGCCCATAGGACTTACTAATGCCCCTGCAATCTTTATGGATTTGATGAATAGAGTCTTTAGACATTACCTCGAAAAAAAATTGGTAGTGTTTATCGATGATATTCTCATCTACTCCAAGAGCAAGGAAGAACATGAAGTACATCTAAGACTTGTGTTGGCGACATGGAGAAAAGAGAAGTTGTACACCAAGTTCAGCAAGTGTGACTTTTGGATGAATCAAGTCACATTCTAGGGACATGTGATCACAAGTGAAGGAATTTCTGTGGACCCTTAAAAGACAAAGGCGATTGAAGAATGGCCCTGGCCCTCTAGTGTCACATAAATCCGTAGTTTTATTGGATTAGCTGGGTACTATCGAAGTTTTGTGAGAAACTTCTCATGATTGTCAAGCCCACTAACTAAGTTAAAAAGGAAAAGGGTAAAGTATGTCTAGACGGATGAATGTGAGGGAAGCTTCAAGGAGATAAAGAGAAGGCTGATCACTGCACCTTTAATCACACTACCGAAAAGTGGAGAATGTTTTGTGATATACATCGATCCTTCAAAGAAAGGCTTGGGTTGTGTACTCTTGAAAAATGATAATGTGATAGCCTACACCTCACGAAAGTTGAAGATCCATGAGCAGAACTACTCGACGCAAGATCTAGAGCTGGCAGCCGTGATTTTTGCCTTGAAAATCTGGCGGCACTACCTTTATGGTGAGTAGTGTGACATATACACCGACCACAAGAGACTAATGTATATATTCACACAAAAGGATCTCAACATGCGTCAAAGGAGATGGTTAGAGCTAATCAAGGATTACGATTGCTCTATTCACTATCATCCTGGGAAGTCGAACAAGGTAGCTGATGCTCTAAGCAGGAAAGAACCTGCTACTCTATCCATGTTGAGGATTGAGAAAGACCCTATCTTCATGGATATGCAAAGGATGGATTTGGGAATCGTAAGGGCATGGGATATATCCTACCTTGCCCAAATGATTGTGCAGTCATCCATCCAAAAGAAGATTAAGGAAGCATAAAGGGATGATGTAGAGATACAAAAGAGGGTGAATGCAGTAAAGGAAGGGAAGATGCAAGAGTTCCATATCGACGATGATGGTGTGATTCGGTTTGGAATGCGGCTTTGTGTGCCTTCATCACCCGGAATAAAGAAGGAGCTATTGTATAATGCACATAGCTCAACTTTCTCTATTCATCTTGGAAGTACCAAGACGTATTGTGATCTCCGAGAACACTTCTGGTGGGATAACATGAAGAAGGAGATTGAGGAATATATATCAAGGTGCTTGGTATGTCAGCAAGTTAAAGCTGAGCGGAAAATGTCCTAAGGTATGGTGCAGCCATTGCCTATACCCATGTGGAAATGGGAAAATGTTACTATGGAAATTTTCATGGGTCTCCCGAAAACGTCAAGAGGAAATAATGCGATATGGGTTGTGGTTGACCGACTCACCAAGACTGCCCATTTTATCGCTATTCGGGAAGACCTCTCACTTGAACAACTTGCAAGGATATATGTGAAGGAAGTAGTGAGAATGCATGGTGTTCCGCTCTCGATTGTCTCTGACCGTGATCCAAGGTTCACTTCTAAATTCTGGAGGAGCCTTCAACATTCTTTGAGTACTGAATTAAATTTCAGCACAGCCTATCACCCCCAAACTGATGGCCAGTCTGAAAGGACTATTCAGACACATGAAGATATGCTAAGATCCTACTCTCTTGAATTCAAAGGTGGTTGGTATCATCACCTCCCATTGGTTGAGTTCTCATACAACAATAGCTTCCACTCGAGTATTCAGATGGCTCCGTATGAAGCTCTTTATGGGAAGCGATGTAGAACTCCAACCTGTTGGGATGAAGTTGGAGAACGAAAGCTACTTGGTCCCGATCTTGTTCAAGAGATGACAGAGAAGGTTCAAGTCATCCAGAAACACATCAAAGCTGCTCAATGTCGGCAAAAGAGCTATGCTGACAATCGTCGAAGGGACTTAGAGTTCGACGTTGGAGATAAAGTCTTCCTTCGAATATCTCCATGGAAGAGAGTCATGAGATTCGGGAAGAAAGGGAAGCTAAGCCTAAGGTACATTGGCCCCTTTGAGATCCTTGATCGTATATGAGCTGTGGCCTATCGTCTGGCACTTCCACCGAATATGGCTCATGTTCATGATGTGTTTCACGTGTCACTACTGAGGAAGTACATTCCAGACCCCTCACATGTACTAAACTCAGAGGTGGTACAGTTGGAAGATGATCTCTCATATGAGGAGCATCCTGTAAAAATTCTGGACCGAAGTGATAAGGTTCTACGCAACAAGACAACCTGCCTTGTCAAAGTGTTGTGGAGGAACGAAAAGTTTGAGGAAGCAACTTGGGAACCAGAAGAGGCAATGAAGGAGAAGTACCCTTACCTGTTTGTGTAAAGTGAAATGTCAGGGGTGAAATTTCTTAAGTGGGGAAGAATGTGACGACCCAAAGTTTTTCAATGGAAAATTACCTTCTTATATCTATGTCATAAAAACACAAAATAATGAACTACTAAGTGATAAGTGACCTTTAAACATAATTTTGTCACCCCTATGTTTGGAATTTTAAAAATCCAACATTCACGGTTGTGATCAAGATAGTTTTTGGAGTCCAATGAAACAAAAATAATTTTTTGTGAATAGTAACCTACCTTTATGAATAGTAACCTACCCTTATGAATAGTAATATGACCCTTATAAATAGTAAATAATAGTATCATTACCTAGGAATAATAAAATAAAATTTAGACATCTTAGAAAGTGACAATGTGACCTTAGTAAACTTATTTGGTATTTTATAAGTCATAAATAATTAATTATAATTAATTAAATAATTTAAAAGAATATTTATTTTCCTGAAATATATTCATAAATTATTGAATCAATGTCAAATAGTTTTAAGATAATTTTATAAGACCCTAAGTAATTTTTGAAAGAACTGCAAAATCAGTTTTAATTTTAAAAACTGTTTTTTTAAGTAAATTATGATTTTAATTAAATATTAAATTAATAATATTTAGAAAATTATTTTTTAAAAATGGACTTCATTTTTGGATTCTACGCGTCGAAAAATTGTTGGGGTAAAATTTTGGGATTTTTCTGAGATACTTGAATTTCTGATGAATAGTAGAATACATTAATTTATCATATAAATACATTTTAATTAAAACTCACTATTCCTGACATCACAAGTGATGTACGCACCCAAATCCCGAATTCACAAGTCTTATTTACTATTATTAGTCATCCATGACTCACTATTCTTTGTCTTAGGTGAAATCAATAAACTAATCAATTTTATATTAAGGAAACCCCTCTCCCCTCCACTATAAAAGCGACCCTTCACTCCCTCTTTTCATCACACCTCTAAAGCTCCGAGACTTCTCTAAACTCTGCCCAAAAACCTTCCCTATCCCCTCCCCCACGTCCAAGATCTTCTGGTTTCATCAAAAGACCACGCTTAGGCCTTTAAGGAGATTCTCAAGAGCAGGATTCTAAAGGTAATTTCTCTCTCTTCTCCTTTAATTTCCTTTCAAGATCAAGTTCCTTTCTTGATCTCTCCCTACCTATCTTCATCAAAATTGTACTTTAAATCCAGTATTATATATATACTGTAATATTATGATTATAATGTTATATTATATCACCCCACACCCTTTCCCCCTTCCTTTTATTTTATTAAAGAGAACGTTGTTCATGTGGTGATAATTTATCACCTTCAAAAACAACATCCTCTCTTCTTCCATTAATACCTTCAATCTGGTCATGAAACCATTTTTATGGTTGAACCAGAATTTTATATATGTATTATGTTCTATTTTAAGTTCTGTAAAAACCTATGGCCATACTACTAAGTGAAAAGTTAAAATGAGTTGGTTGTGATCCAAAAACCGCTCAAATTAACCCAAATAATCTTCATTTAATTCGTAACTAATGATTCGGCCACATGGATCTAATATAACTCATTAAAAAATCATTCAATCATCTTTAATATCATTAATTACATGCAATATCAGTTTTGGATGTTTACCCATGATCTACCCAAACATCAAATTAAGAATACAAGTGGACCGCTCAAGAAAACCATAAAAACGAACATCCCCGAACAATGTTTTTAAACTCTATAAGTCATCCAAAGGAACTTAATATGAAATAATGAAACTAGAATGAACCCTATTAATGTATAAAAGGTTCTGTAATTTCTAATTAACGAATATAATGTCATTATACAGGACATTAAAGAGAATGAGGCATTCGAGTACAAGGTAAGGGGAAATCTCGAACGCAATTTTCTTCCTCCGGGTTCTCCCTCTTTCACTCCATTTTTGATATGGTTACTCCTCAAAGGTCTTTTGTTCATCATTTCATTTACTTTTCTGGGATATAATTTTTTTTCACTGGTTTTTATGTCCATCAAAATGTTTTCCAAAAGAACACTTGTTTCAAGATCTCACCTTTTACCTCTCATTCAAGGTTGATGGTTCTTATATCAAGTATGTTGTTTCCTCTTTCTTTTGGGAACCCAAAGCTTGTGAATGTGTTATTATGAGATGAAACCCATTCCTTTCCATGGGTTATTTATGTACATGTTTGATATGTGTTCTATGTGGACAGAATGATAATGATAATGTTATGATGTAACGGGTGCGTCGGGAATTATATAGCACAATATGAATGTTTAAATGTGACGGGCGCGCCCGGAATTATATAGCTCTCCAATGAATTGGGTAAAGTGATGAATCTCATGAGTAAATGTAAAATTATGCATGAACATGATGCTATCTTTGTTCGCAAGTATGTGTGGTAGTTAACCACTATGACATGATGTTTCATTTTTATGTTTTGCCATATTTCAAGTTTATTGTTTATGCTCCTCTCATGTTCAAGATATTCTTCATGATTATGCTCACCCCATGATATATTGTTCTTATCTATCCTCTTACTGGGATTTTAGCTCACCCCTTTTGATGTATATCCTCAGGTGGCTACATGTACTAAGGAGAGGAAAAGTCCTACTAAGAAGCTATAGAAGAAGAGATTAGATGAATTTTTATGCTTGATGTTGTACTTTTATGTGTAGTCCTAGTTTTCCCAAGACACTAAACCTCTGGATCCTCCATGTGTAATACTATTATGTTGTTTATCTTTGAAATGATGTAATAGTAATGTATGAAAAGTCCGGGTCGCTATAATTATTAATTATTTTCCAATAGAACACTTCTTTCCAAAGTAAAAAAGGTTTTTTATCATCTCACTTTGACTTTTATGAGATATTATCCCTGTTCACCACGTAATTATTACATGTGGTGTATGTAATTCCTTTTGGAATATCATATCAAGAGTCTCCTTATTCTTAAAATATTCAAATTGATTAATATTTGAATGTTTCATGGTGGTATGGGACATATTGGAATGTTTCATGATTATTTCCTCAAGAATTTCTCAACAGTTTAATTTAAAAGTATCATTATTTATATCAACATTATTTGATGTATCTTTTAGTTAATGGGGATTTAACTCCTATGATATCATCTATAATATATTATTTTGAATTGTTTCTCATTAGATTTAATGTGGATGTTCTATCTTGATACCATTCACCATATAACTCTATATGGTTAGTGTTTATTTTTTATAATTGGGGAGGGTTACAAACATTTCTTATGATTGTTTCAATATGAATGTATATGTTTTTTACTTTTATATGAATTCTTAAAAGTAATTCATTGGACTTATTATGTTAGGGCTGGGGCCTCCTATAGCCCCATCGATCCTTCGGCATGTCACCAGAGAAAAACTATCTCATGGCACGAGGCCTTGATAAAATTGTTATTTATGTTCTTGGAATGAGTCCTTGACAGTATTGTTATCATGTCTATCATATTACATTCCGTCATTATAAAAATATTATTTATATTTCATGTGGTTCTTCAACTAGTATAATACCTATGATAATGTTTTATTATAGAATCATTTATTCAGCTCTTATTTCTACCATAATGTGTTCAAGTTTATTATTAATGGCATGTGTTTTAGTAATTCACCATGAAAAATGTTTATGTTTATGTAATCTTCTACTGTATTGCTTACCCTTACTAAGAATCTGAGCAAACCCCATTCTTATGTTTCATTTTCCCATGACATGAAAAAGTGTATTATAATTTACCTGTAGGGATAAACATAATGTTATAGATGTTCCCAATAAAACTTTTATGTGGTTTTACATTTCGTGTTGTAATTTTGAACCTATGTATGCATCTGGTTTTCCAAAACTACAAAACTACTCGGTCCTTCAGGATTTTTTTCTAGGTAATCAATCCAATGTATTAAAATGATACACCGACTCTGCGCTTCTGGGGTCGGGGGGTTGCGGATATAATCCATGTTGTGTACGAAGTAAAAGGAGATAAATTCTTATTAATATGTTGAATGGATTGATATTGATTTATTATATTAATAGTTGGTAAAATACAAAAAATGGTGTAGGAAGCATCCATTTGGGAGGACAATGAGAAATACAATACTATAGTTAGATGAGAGATTAAAAATTGAACCTTTTATATATATATATATATATATACATTTAGGGATGATTTATTTCAAGTGGTTTCAAGTTAAAAATTATCGAAAAGTTATATCATATGGGCACCATGAAAATTAAATGTTTAATAAATATTAAATTATTGATATGATGAATTGTAGTAGGTAAAATAGCTATATTTTCTGTAAAATAAGTGGTCAAGCCTTATATGATTTTTAATAGTTTCAAGCCAATTTTGGAATTCAAAATGTGGAATTTAGTATTATCCATGTGGTGGTGGAATCTAATAAATATTTTTGATATGTTACTTGAGTAAACGAGGCATATATTGTGGAATAATTATTTAAAATTATTATAATATAAAAATATGGTATCAATTAGTGTCGATCTAGGATAAAAAATATTCCGAGAAGAAATTATTATATCAAGAAAGTTTCTTCCCCATGAAGAATATTATATCAAATTTTGGTTTCCAAAACATAAAAATTTAAGGTGGGTTCATGATAAATATTGAAATTCTAATTATCCTAATATAGGAATGGAGGAAAACTATGAAGAAAATTTGATCATAGATATCAATTTATATCTTTAGTTTAATAAGAGAAATTTTTTTGAATAGGTTTACAAGTATTACGAAGAACTTAATTTTTATTTTTTATTAGTAACTGATAGTATTGAGTATGTTTTATTGTAATCAAATGAATATTGATGTTAAAATAATATAATTAATCAATTTTTATAAACTTTTGTAAGTATGTTAGTGATATGGAAGGAACTAATGTTATGATATGAAATTTTGTTTCCTAAACATAGTTCTGAATCACTAGGATTATAGTATATATTGATTAACTATTTCAAATTGGTATATTTAGTAACTATAATTGTTTGAGAAGATCGTGTTTGAATGTAAAAGAAATATAAATATGATGTTACAATTTAGGATAGTTAAAATATGTATAATGTTTCTGATGATAATCAATAATTCCTTATATGAAATTATAGCTATAATGGCGAAAATAATGTGGATGAAATCATTAAAGATATGGGTTTCCATAAGGTTGAGTTAAAATTATTTAAATATATATTTCTATATATTTTTTAAAATAAGCTCAATGATCATTGTTGTGAAATATTATGAAGGTTTCAATTTATTTTGAAGGGGTAAAGTAACTTTAAATTTCAATATTACTGGTGTAATGAAATGAATATAATATATCTAAATATTATTTAATAATAATATTAACAAAGGTTGATTAAATATAATGATGATACCTGTGAAATATTTATGTAAAGAATGAGAAGAATGATGGAATAATCCAGTAATGATGGATACTTTTGATTTTATTGAAAAATGGGAAGGAAAGGTGTCTATAAAATTCTTATTTTAATGGGATATTAGATTGATATTGAAATGTAGAGATACTATCCCCATCTTATAATGATGTTTCTATTTTGTAGAAGTATTTTAAACAAATTCCCATGGTTGATATTTTTTCAACCAGGGTGTTGTATGTTTAATTTTTTCATAAAAAAATAAGGTTGATGTTGGATGATGGTTGTGCGTAATGCATGTTTCAATCTAGAGGATTTGTTTCTATAATATGTTGTTAAAATGATAAAATGAAAATATATAAAATAAGGATTTTCAAAAGGCATAATCAAATGATGAATTAAGTAAATTTTTTTCATTAACTAGGCTAGATGCCATCCGACCAAACAATCGACCTAGTCTGAGACAAGGCCCGAGAGGTGTTCCCAATCCTCTAAGGATGGTGACTATCATCAGAAATCAAATTTATCAGGATGGTAAATTTTTTGACCAATGAAAAAAATTATCCAATAATTAAACTAATAAACAACATAAAAAACAAATCTGAACCTTAATAAATACATAAATAGGATCCAATAAAACTACAAATGAAGAGATATAGAATATAAAATACAGATCTAAAAATAATCAAAGACAGATCAATCTACCCATGACCTCTTAGTCACCTCAAACCACAAGACCTACCTACAACAAAACAAATTCGAACTAGAAAAACCAATTCCTAGAAAATAGCTCAGGTCTACCGATAGTGAGTGGCACAAGTAGAGTGAGAATAAATAGATTAGAAGGAAATCAACAAAAAAATTATACATTTCCTTTTCATGAGACAATCCCAAAATAGAAGTTTGAAATATATTTATAAATAATGTTTTAGTGTTATAAATAATGAAACACATCCTTCATATGTTATTTTAAACCACACACCACCTACCTATTTTCAATACCTATTTTAATTTTAATAAATATTAGTTAATAGATCTAAAACCTAAGAGAGTACCAATAGAATTATTCAAAAGAAATACTAAATGTAAAATAATAGAACAAACATGAGGAAACTAAAAGAGCAGGTAAATCACGTTCAACGAAGAAAAATATAACATATAGAAAGACATCCATGAGAATTTCCTAAACATATCTAGTAATAATACCTGGATGTACTTGGATGTAACTCACCTACTAATATATGGTGTGTATCTATATTTAATAAAATACTATACCCTATAAACTATCCAATCCAAAGGAATATCCCACGTGGCCTCTCAGTAAATCTAGGAGGTACGAACCCATCAAATTGAGGTTAGTAAGAAATATCCACATGACCATCTAGATGATTCCCATGAATCCTATGATAATAGTACACTATGAGGGGGTAGTCCCCACAAGCTACTATAAATATAAACCCACACCCACCATGATTTCCTAGCACAAACAACAAAACCACTTATGCGATGATACTCTCTTTAGGAAGGGGTAGAAGGGGAGGGGCACCGTATAGGTTCCCCAATAATGTAGATATTATCAATGTTCCATCTAGGATATCACATCACATGAGTTCCAATGAAACTTTTCCAATACATTACAATGTTCCAACCATGGCTTCACATTTCTATAATCCAAATTCATTTCCAAAACCATTTCTATAACCAAAACGAAACCATTAAACATACTCACATGTTTCATACCAACCTTTTTTTATTTGAGAAATAAATTCCATTCCAAATTACTAACCAAACCAACTCTAATAAAAACATTCAAAACCCACTTGGAAATCATTAAGGAAACAAGAACCAATTTAGAAAAAAATTGTGTTTTTAATGAACATTTCTGGAAGAAGTGGGATATTGAAGTGATGGTAAATGTGGAAATGTGTTTTAGAATGAAAATGTTTTAAACAAACGTCATTTTAAAGATCCATTGTCATTTGTATTCGTATCCATATGGGGACTCCATGCACATATGGATATTACGACATCCAATGGATCACATGAGGAATAATCAAAATGCTCATGTTCCAAATTTAAAACCAACAAAAAACGTGAAATCTATTTCATATAATCATGAAACCACAATTAAGCAACCAAGACACACACCAAACCCAATTTACAATCAAAACAATATTATCAAATATTTGAAATGCCAAAAACCAGCACAAGTGATCATTTTTATTCTAAAAACTAGTTGAAATCTTGTAAAAAATTTATAATACATAAATATAGGATCATATAAATAAAAAATTTGAAAATCCCATTTTTTAGAAAATTTACAACAAAGAAACATCCAAAAATTCATAAAAACAAATCAAAATCATCAAAAACACGATTAAAAATTAATTAGGAATTATCATCAATAAAATGGAATGATTTAAAAAAAATGGATCAAAATACCTACTTCAATGATGCATGAGTGTGATAAAGCTCTAGCAGAGGGGAGAACATGGCTCGAGAAATAATATGTGGACACTGAAACTAATGAAATTCAACCCACACATAGTCCCCCTTCCATGGGTTTTGTCTAATAAAAAACCCTAACATCATAAACCAGGATCCTAAGGTCGGATGAATGGATGAGGGGGAAATTTGGCCAACACATAATGAAAATTACCTCGAGACCTTGAAGAAGAAACCATGGAGGGAAGAGAGTTGAGTTGATGATGTTTTGGGATCCCCTGGTACACCAAGACCAAACATTAATGATGAATAAAGAATTTGGGTAAAAAAGAGGCAGAGATGTAATATGAATTTCAAAATTTTAATGATTTGGATAACATTAAATGTTTGGACACATGGTTTTTCAGACCCTACAACAACTGTGCATATACTACTAGAGAAGAGGGAAACCCCACATGGTTTGGAAATATGGTTTTGGAAAACATGCACCAACCATGTAATTTGTATCATTAAAATTCCAGATAAACCCTTCACACTTGCCTTAGAGATTCACCTATCCTTGTGCAAGTCATGCACCATGCTCCATACACTATCTTCAAGCCACATTGTTTCTCCATGGTCTTCCATGGTATAACCCAAACATATGGATATGGCATAAATAAATAATGTTCAAGAAAAAATTAAAAGAAGAAAGGACCTTTGCTTCAACATACCACATTGTTAACACCCACACTATGAACATTAAATGTGAATGGGCCAAAAGCCACTTGAAAACTCCCAATGTAGAACAAAATCAATCTAAAAACTCAACCCAAACCTCACCCAAAAGATAAAAAATATGGAAATTAATAAAATAAAAAAAATTCAGGGTTGAGGTGTGACAATTATCCCGAACACAAAATAATTTTACCCCTAGAAATTCATTAATCTGAATAAGAACAAAAATTCATACAGAAAATGGAATAAATAAAAACAAAATAGAAAAACATGGTGTAACTGTTTAACTCCACTAGTCACACAGACCCTAATATGAGGAAAACCCCAATGGGAAGAACCATGAGGTATAGAAAAGGTTTCTCCCACCACAAGGTACCATCTAACAACACTACGATAAAAAATAATGGGAACCCCAAACATGAGTCAAACCACCAAGAGAACACAAAGGAAATAACGATTCAATATTGTTTCATAGAAATGGAATATCCCATATGAGAAAAACTAGAAACACAGTCCAATCTAAAAAAGGGATAAGAAAAAAAAAGAAACACCAATCAATGGCTCACCCAAAAATATTCAGCCTCTATAATTAGAGAAGAACAAAACCACTAAGCTTTTTCAACCAAGGGGAACTTAAAAAAGAAAATAAAAATAAAATGGAGAACTTAAACTATCTACACTAAAACATTAGAGATGGATTTTTTGCCACAAAATCCACCATATAATAAAAATATTTAGTACATGAATAGCTTCACTCTGTGGACTATAGTTGGAGCCATGATGTCTTGAAGCATTTGTTTCTTCCCATCTAAGAGATAACAATATCACCCTAAGACATCCTATTCTTTAAAATTTACACACCGAAATTCTTCAAATAACACAAATGAAAAAATATTAAATTATTATTTCAGAGGATTGTGAAATAATGGATTTGAATATCCGAACAAACCACAATAGTATCACACAAGTGAGCAGTACGATGAAAAAAAAGTAGGAACCCAAAATATGGACTCCTTAAAAATATGTTCCTCTATAATATACCTCTCACCAGATAGGGAACCGTCACATGTTTAGAAGAAACCAATTTGATTACTATGTATGAGTATACTCTAAGATCAATTTTCTAGAAACCCAACATCCACCAACATTTCAATCAGAACCTCGCCATTTGTGACAACTCAATCATTAATCTTCAGATAAAGACCCCATATGAATAGTGAAATATTTAACTAATCCCATGAGGTTATCTTCTTGGAATGGGAACCAACTCATTGAAGTGATCTATATAGAGATTCACTATGCGTTGGCCTTGATGCACACCTAATATCTCTACCACTTTCCTCACCTTCACCTCCACATGTATAGACCATCTAATAATTTTAATCTCAACCCTCCACCATGTCATCAAAACATGCAATGATGATGGGACAATCATCATCCACCGATCTAATGATGGACCATTGAATGTTCTCAGGAAGGAATTCACTCTCATAGCTTGGGAGTTATGAATGACATGAATAATCCTATTATTTTCTTAAAGCGCTTCATTGTTTCAAATAAACCACAATCACCATAGAAAATAGGAAAAGAATGAGAAGTACTCAACTCCACCAGTCCACTAAATGTCTCTATATAAACATGGAATGGAAAATACTCACTCGAAACCACTATGAATTTTCTAGGTAGAATACACTAAACAAAAAAAGATCATGAAATCCAAAGTGAACATCAAACCAAAACTACACCAAAGCCTGGTCAGAACTCAACCAAAAGAACATACCCATCCAAAACCCGGAAAATATAAACTAAATATCTCAATGAAAAATCAAGATAGTCTTTAATAACCTATCATTTTGGTTATAATTTCAAAATACCCTTTTTTCAAGGCCACTTCTTGAATATAAAAATCTTCTTTCAATATAATTTTAGACCACAAAGTCAACATTTGAAAAAAACCAATCCCGAAATAATTTTTCATTTGAAAACCTCATTTAAAAAAATAATATTTTCCCTTTCAAAATCAATACACACCATCGAAAATCATACCAAAAAACCAGTCACACCTATTGTGTAACTATCACCGATATAAAACCCAATTACATGGACAGTGATCCATTCACTATGAAATTACCAACCACTAGAAACATCATGATCCATACACATTGGCTCCACATGGGTTACTACTCTTTGAGAGACCACTAGATAACCCTAACTCAATTCCGTTTCCATTACCCAACCATACATATGAAATACAAAACAAAAGAATCAAATCCCACACTAAACTTGTAAACTCAATCATTAATTCAAGTTAGAGTTTCTGATGCTTTTCTTGTAAATACCCACAGTGTCACAAAACGTATAATCTCAAAAAAAAATACAATCCAACTAATATAGGGATTGTATAATAGCAATTTTTTTGATCTATGTCGGGTTTCCATTAGGCCCAACACCCGACCCTATCCGAGAAAAGGCTTTAGAGTGGTTCTAAATCCTCCCGAGCTGGATACTAGTGTCAAGGAACAGAGTTATCACAATTGGAATTATTTAACCCAAAGACAACTAAGATCAAATAACTAAACTGAACATGAAATAGATATATGGAAACTGAATCATAATAAATACATAAACATGATCCAATACAGCTGATACAGAACAAATATAGATACTCTAAAACAAAAATAAAACCAAAATAAATATAAATAATTCCCCACATGACCTCTTGGTCACACCAACCATAATAACAACCTACTCCAATGGAAAACCAAACCATAAAAACATGAATGTGTAAAATAGATCATATCTACTAACACCGATTTCAAAAAGTTGGGTGTGCGCATAAAATAATCAGTATGAAATCATTACAAAATCCACACATTTCCTTTACCAAAAACTATCAAAAACAATAGATTGAAATACCATTAGAAGATAAGGTTTTTTAATTTTAATGAACCAAACACAACCAAGCTATTCTGAAAATAAATTTAAATTTATTAAAACATAATTTAGAGGCCCAACACCAAAAGAGAGTACCATGTCATGTAATAAAAACAAAAACTTAAAATAATTGAACAGATCAAACATACAGAAACTAATGTACTTGGTAAATCAGGTTCATAATAAAAAACATGTAAAAAGATATTCATGAGAATTTTCTAAAGATCACAAGAATAAATCCTTGGATGTAATGATCTTGGACTCACCTACTAGTGTGTGGTGTATCTCCATAGTCAATAACCAACTAGCGACTCGAAACAAGAAAATTCAGTGGCACATCCCACCTAAACTCTCAAAAAATCTTGTCGGTGCTAACCCGTCTAATCAGGGTTGATAATAATAAGACAGTAGACCCTCCATTTGACAACATAGAATCCCATGATAGTATTATGTGGTGATAGGGGTGGTCCTCACATGTATAGAACATATAAAACCCATAGAATCCATTCATTCCTAGAATAAAAAATGACACCACTTATGTGATGGCTCTCTCCTCGGGGTGGGGGGGAGGTCCACCAAATAGGTTCCCAAATAACATAGAACATCTAAAAATGTCAGTTTGGATGTCACATCACTTCTGTTCCAAAACAATTTCCCAAAACACCACAAGTTTCCAACTAGACCTTCACATTTCTCTAAACCATATTTATTTCCAAAACCATTTCTAAAACGACAAGGAAACCATTAAACATACCCACAAGTTACAAATGGGCCTTCATGTAATTTAGAACCGATTCACAGTATACAGTCACAAACATGACTTCTCCTGTAAAGGAATTTTAAGAACACATAGTAATCATTTAGGAACCATGGAACTATTTATTACACTTTGCGGTTTTAAACGAATTTTTTTTATAGAAGCGGGAAATGGAAGGAAAAAATAGGAAATGTATTTTAATTAAAACCCATAGTTTTAAAATAACATCGTATAAAAGACACATTATAATTTCTGTTCATATCCAGATATTGACCCCATACACTATGGATATTCCCACATCAATTAGAATAATTTTTGTATAAAAAAAACTCTCAATTTTCAAATTGATAACCAAAAAAACATTATAATCCGTTTCACAAAAACATATAACCAAAAAAGAATAAACCAAACTACACAAGAAACCCAATATTCAATTAAAACCAAGTTACCAAGTTATAACCAAGTCTAAACACCACACAACATCTCAATTTCATTCTAATAAACAAATTGAAATTTTATCAAACAACATGAAAACATTCATATAGGTACAACCAAGTAAATCATTTGAATACCCAATTTTTCACCAACATTAATGTAATGAAACACCAAAATATTCATACAAACACATAATAATAATGAATAAAACCTTTATATATTAATTATAAATTTTCAAACAATGATTGGACTAACTTGGAAATAAAATATAAATATATACCTACCTCAATGACCTATGGATGAAACAAAACTCTAGGAGAGGGAAGAACAGGGCTAGAGTGATAATCTAAACACCCGAAAAAACAACTCAACCCACACATTAACCCTCTACCCTATGAATTGGACAAGAGAAAAACCATACAAGAGAAGATAGGATCATAGGGTAGAAAGAAGGTAAAAGGGGGTATAATTGACATGAAATCAAAGAAACTTACCTTGGTATGTTGAAGAAGCAATTATTGAGGAGGGATAACCAATGAGAGGGTGTTTCATGATCCCCCTTAGTGTTACTAGGAAAATATAGAGGAAAATCCCAAATTGAGTTAAAAATGAGGGAGGAGTAGAATAATACTTTCATGATTTTAAATATATGGGGAATAAACATGGTTTGTCCAAATAGTTATTAAAAATATGAATCAATTGTTAGAACCCTATAGAAGATGAGGGACAACCCGTATTGTTCGTCCACATGCTTTGGGACACTATTCCCTAATCCTGTGATTTGTATTTGATAAATTGTAGAGCCTCCCTCCACACTTTCTGTGTAGTTTCTTATAATCATGTGCAAGTCATTTTACATATCACAAACACCATCCCCAAGCCACATAGCTTCTCCTATGACTTGCATGTTTTGGTCCAAATCGTGTGCTAGATGTGAAAAGAAATACACATAAGATGAAATTTAACTAGAAAGGACCCCAACCAAAAGAAACCACATGGTTAACACCCAAATCATGTAAATAACTATTCACATACCTAAAAGACACCATGAAACTCCAGAACTCCAAAACATTAATAAAAGAACTCAACCCAACCCTTAACCAAGATATTAAAAATCAACATAAGTATAAAATAAAAGAAAATTAATTTAATTGTGTAAAAAAATACATTGATAGAGTATGAAATTACATAGAATAGTTAGTGATGTGTTGAAGTTGACTATTCAATGGAATCATACATAGTAGTATTGATATTAGAATGTAATACATTGAGATAAATTGGATTAGATTTTTAGGATATTTTATTATGTTTAATGATCTTATTTAAGAATATAACGGATTTGGTAGATGTATGAGTTGTTTTAAATATGTTTTATCTGATTTTAGTTAGGTGGTATATGGTTATAGTAAATCTAGAAGAGTGTAATGTTTCACGAACAAATCATGGAATAAGTGTATGGATCACACCATAAGTGAAGTTATAGGGATAAATATAAATAGAAGAATTTGCATCAAGTAGTGAATGGTGAAAAAAATATCATATACATATGTTTGACATGAATGATACATAAATGAAACTTTCATGATATATATAAGGGTCATCAAGATGATACACAAGGTATATTAAATAAGTATGGGTAAATATGGTCTTTTCTAAAAAAAATTGAATGTCTAATTTAGAATTTGATCATGCCACGATAAATATATCACAACATGTATAAAGGGGATATTCCACACTGGTTATACCGTTAATAATGAAAATGGGATATGAAAGTTAATATCCATTATATTTAGAAATCGAAATCTAGATTTTTTATTAAATCACTATATCCTAGAATAATACATCAGTTAGTTGAATAAAGGTGATGGAGAAACCAATCAATTTTTCCATAATATAATTTTCTATGTAATTGTTGTTGAATATTTTAGAGTTATAAAGTATTTTATTAGTTAGAAATATTCAAATGTTTTTGGGGTATTGGGACGACCATTGACTACCCATTTAAATTTTTATGATTGAGATTCAAATAGAAATAATTTAATTGATGTAATTGGAGTAGAGTAATATCATTGTGGTTGATAAATATTGAAATTTAATTTCAATCTACCAAGGATATATAGAAATATTTTTTATAGATTCTTAGAGAATAATAAAAATAATAAAGAAATAATGAGTTCTAATAATTGAGAAGGATTATACAAGAATATTATCTAAAACATGAGATTTATTGAATATTCAAATTTGAGATATTGAGATATTGATTAAAATAATTATATTCATGATTTTTTAGAAGAAAATTGTTATGTATAAAATAATAGAAGGATATTAAACTGTTAACTAAAGTTCTATTGATAAATTAAATATAATTGGATGAATATAATAATTTGTAATGGGAAAATATAGAATCTAGACCTAGATCATTTGTATTCTTTAAATAAAGTGACGTTGTTTTGGAAGACATGTTTTCACATCTACTAACATAGAGCTGAATATACTTGGCCTTTCGAGTCTAGATAAGTAAATGATATACATTGAAACATAAAATATATAATTATGGTAAAAATTGAAACTGGTATATATAGTGATCATAAGGAAACCTTCATGTTGATAAAATTAGAAAAGAGCTATATGTAAATAAAAAAATATATTCTAGAGAAGTTTGTAATGGAGGATAAGGGAGTGATTTTTGGGAGACAATGAGATATTACCAAACCATTAAACAAGCAGTAAGTCTTAGTGATGATTTTAATTACCTAAATTTAATTGTATATGATCCTTGATGAAGATTGAATTCAGATAAATCTTTTATACTAAAAAATAGTGAATTTATAGTATAATGATTTCTCACAAATCCATGTGTATGCTCCTGGGATTTATCCCAGTGCAGTTGAACTGATTAGTCATAATTATATAAAATTAATTTTATTTATAAACATACAAAAATTAGTGTACTAATAATCATTGTTTAACCACAGGGATGGTTTGAATATGTGTGAACCAAAGAAAAAATAAAATAAAATAATAGGATACAAGTAAATGAAAAATGAGAATGACAAAAGATATTTGTAAAAAGAATTTGAAATGTGACTAAAATTGATATTAAATGTTAAAATAGTGAGTAAATCTATATTATAATGAATAGAAGCCATATCATCATTAAAGAAGATATTAAACGGATTGGGAAAACTTCGGTGGTCTATCCTTAAAATAACATTCCTTCATAACATAAAATATAACCAAGCAAAAACATGAACATGGATGATACAGAACTTATATTATGTATACCGAACAAAAATTTGGAAATTTCATCAATATTTCAAATAACAAGATCACCTAGTGGGTATCAATAGTAAATATAGTTTCACTAATATAAAATTTTAGTTTAATCATAGTGTTCTACACAAAAAATATTGTTAATGACTTGTAAATTTCAATCATGTTTAAAATTCACTGAATCATAAATAATTTAGGAATTAATTCTTATCAATGAAAATGAAAATATTAAATACACAACATATAAAATGAACCAGGAATGAAGTAAAAAAAATAAATATTGTTGAATAATTTTATTTACCCTAAAAAGTGTTATCAAAATAACAGGTTTCTAACAACAATTTTCCACATGGGATTTATCAATGTATAGAATAAAAATAACATAAATGGATCAAGGTTTCAAAATAAATCTCCTCTATTGAGTATAATTTCACCAACTCAAATATCCCTTATGTATTATTCCACGCCTATATATCCCATTAATTATTCACGAGAATGACTTCCCCATTTAACCTATCAATATTAATTTGAAATTCCATCATGTCATCAACCTACCATTCCCAAAATTAACTTCGTCTATGTGATTTACTGAAATAATATTTTTCCCTTGATATCATAAAAATTCATTTGGAAACAATTTATCTCAAAACTTCTTATGAATCCCACGTGACATTTCATTCTATATTTCTGCTTTCGACATCATGTTTCATAATATATTTAAATTTAGTTGACTAAAAATGAATATAAATAAACTAAATCCAGTCTATGTTATACCAAATGTATGGAAACCCATCTTGATGTAGTTGATCATTTTTTGAATCTTTTAGAGCCTCAAATTGAACACACTCAATATAAAACGGTTGAATTCATCCTTTTATGAAAGCTCACAATCATTCCACTATACATTGTAGACCCTCCATTATCTTATTTAGTCCTATAAACAATCATAAATAAATAATATAAACTATTATTGTGGATCACATTAGTTACTCATAGATAAGGAATCAGATAACATTTATTCTTTACTATCTTTATAAATTTATACCTGTAAAAAAATTAGCAAATAAATTCCTTCTACTTGTTTAATTATATTATTTTGGTGATATCCTTCATCAACCTGTCAAATTATTTAATTCAGAATGATTCCATATACTCAGTTTTGCTGATATTTATTATTATTATTTGGATCAATTCATCATATTATGGTTTGAAATCAATTTTTCTTCTTTAGTAAGTGTATGGATCCTTATCATCTATGAATCACCATTTACCAGCTTCATTTCGATATCGTTGGTTCCCTATTATTCTGATCATAGAGTCTTTAGTGATTTTTCTCATTTAACATTTCAAATTAAGAATACCCACTTTAATAATGTTCTTTATATTTGGTCAATTCCATCTAGTAAATAATAGTATCATCTACTGGGATCCACTTGGTCACAAAATCAATGGATCATCACATGGAGGATCATATTCCTCAACATAGTTTCCTTCCATAAATATTGTCCAACATCAATTGATTTATGTAGGTCTATCCAGGATCTCAAATTTGAATCCTTCTTTATTTAGTTTTTTAGTTCAATCCCACCCCAATTTTAAAGTGAAAAACAAAGCCTGAATAGGGGAGTAAGTCTTACATGGGACACATAAGGCCTTACAAAGGATGAAATGAGTGTAATATTCACTCAATATTTTGGAATATTTTTATCTAAAAATTTAATTTTTTATTATATGATCAAATTTCTACATGGGCGTATCTATGAAATAATTACAAAACCAAATATTGAAAAAATATCTAACATGGGATTTTTAAAATTTGTCAAAGAATTCAATATTCTTCTTATAAAAACTAAAAAATACTCATGAAAATAGATTCCAGTCTAAATTTAGAAAATTTAAAAGCCTCATGTAGCCTTCATAAATTATTATTCTCAACTGAATGGCTTAAGATATTTTCAAAGGACATTTGGGTTTTTAAAAAAGTCTTATAAAGGTTATTAACCCTTTGAAAATATTCATCTACTTTATGAGAAAATTAATGTCGATGAATCTTAATAAAAAAATTATAAAAAAACATGAACATGGAGAACCAAATTTAAAATTTAGACATCAATAAATCAAATAAAAAAATTTCAACTAAAAATCTTATATTAAAAACCTGAAACATTGATAAAAAATTTTGAAACTCAACATCCTCAAAATGACATCAAAATTATATTTTAATTAGACGTTTTGGAACATTAAGGGTATATGTTTTATTTTTGAAAACCCTTGGTTGATGATAAATAATGGTTTTAAGTGTATATGATATTTTATTGAATAAGGGTATATCTAGGTTTGAGAGTTTGTTAAATTTTATGGGTGAAAAATAGGATAAATTATCTAGAGTTGAATAAATGAATTTTTCTAAAGGTAACATTCATGAATTTGAATACAAAGTGGAAACACTATTGAATTAATTTTGTATATGGAAATGGAAATTACTAATATTATGTATGTGTTTTGGTTTTTGACAAAAAAATTAAATACCCTTATAGAAAATCAAAATGTGTTATATGTTTTGTTTATCAAAATTTCAATTGAAAATTCACCCTATGATAAATTTTTTTTCAATATATGTCACAGAGGAGTTTATAGTGGATATTATTAACATATAAAATTATAGAAGGGATAGAGATATGGAAATTTAATGAAATCTATATAAATGAGTGTTTTAATGATAGTGGTATTGAATTATAATGTAAAAAAATGAGAATATTGTAACCACACTAAAGAAGCGGAAGTATTGAGTTGAGAGTTTTCCTATATAAAATGGTGAGACCTAAAATATATATACTATAATGTTTTTTTGATTTTATAGTATTCCTTTGAAAAATGGTAGTTTTAATGTACTAGGATATGGATGTGAGAATTTCACGTATTATTTTCTCTAGGATTGATCGAACATGGGAAACTGGGTGGGCATGTAGGGGTTTATGAATTAATGTTTACATATAATCATTATTATTCAATGAATTTCTTGGGATCATGTCTTGGTCAATCATCTATTGAGCTCAAAACATACATTTTGAAAAGTGACCAGGATTTTGAACCTGAATATCAAAGAGTTAGGTCTGGTTTTCGGAGTTAGGTTCTTATTCAACTTATTGTATGATTTGGATAAAAATATAACTATTCTAAATATGTTTCAATATGATTATTTTTTGGAGTTAAATTAAATAGAGTAAACTAAAGAATCATTGGTTATAAATTATTTTTCTATTAGATTTTTGAATTTGAAATTCAAAATTCCTAGAAGATACTGACAGTTGGATGTATAAAATAAAAAAACTAAATATATAATATAAAAAATATTGAAAAATTAAATTAAATATGAAATTTTTGTTCCTAGATAGAAGAAAGGGGAGTCTACAATATGTTTTTTAATGATTATTTTTTTAAAAAAATTTGTTTTGTTACTGAATCGAAGTATCACAAAATATTAGATTCAATGATGAAGGGTTCCTGTGAATATATTAAAATAATTAGAATTTTAATTTATAGAATATTTATATATCCAAATTTGTTATAAAAATTTTAAATTAATTTTTTTCATGAACAAAATTAGAGTGTATTAAAAATCATATTGATGGAAGGAAGAAGAAGATAACTTGGAAGCTAATGAGGAATTTTTAAGTAGAATGTTTTTTCAAGAAATCACTTGAAATACTATGTTTTATTTTATAGATTTGCAACTTATTTTTGAATTACAAGAAAATAGAAAAATAAAGAAACCCAAATTTAATGAAACTTAAACAAAATAATTAATATTATTATTTGGTGCAGCAACCCCTACCATAATAACCTAGATCCAATGTACTCATTATTACATTATCATATGATACATGAAATATCATCATAAAATTCTGAATTGAATATTAGTATTTTTAAACATGGCATATTAATGATTATTACATTAAATTTGAATAAAAAAGTATAATATAATTTTTTTTGAGATTCATATTATTTCTAGTAGCATATCCTTTCATATCAATCATAGTATAATTCATGGATTCTTGGGGAAAGGAAAAAAATATAGGTGAGATCAAATATTCAGCAAGGGTTAATTAAAGTATAAGTTATAATGAATCAATAAAGAATAATCAATATGGTAATGTTAATAAATATAGACATGAAACATTTAATCAATAACTAGGATATCAATATTATATAAGGCTTAATCAATATGGAAGGGTCAATAATTAGATACACAATCCATTTAATCAATAACCAAAGAATGAAATGCATCCAAAGATAATATCATTGTAAAAATATCATGGATAATGTAAGAACCCGAGTTTTCGTATGAGGTACAGATCCTTTTTTTCAGTTTAACTATTCTGTTGAGGCCTAATGTGGATGCCTAACTTGACCGACAGAGTTACATAGGTGTACGGGCTTTCTCGGAGCCCAGAACCAATTTTTAGGCTGGAAATGGCCTGGCACACGGTTTGCGCACGGCCTGCGCACGGCCTGGGTAAACCGTGCACCTTGGTGCAGGCATGACCGAGGCAGGAGGCCAGCCTGTGCACGGTTTGAGGAAACTGTGGGGGGTGGCCGTGTGGTTTCCCCTTGCCTTCTAGGAAGGTACGCACGGTCTCTGCATGGTTTCTTAGGCCATGCGGGTTAACCGTGCGACCTATTTTGTTTTTAAAATTTAGTTATTTTTAATTAAATTGATTAAATTTTATAAAAACCTAACCTAAACCTATTCATCAAACCGCACAAATAGGGGGAAGATCTCTCAAGAGGCTTTGGGAGGATTTGAGCCTACTCCTTCGTCCGATCTCCGTTTCAACCGCTGTTTGTCTCGTTAGATCTGCAACGATTAGTCCTCGATTCTTTTTTAATCCTTCTCGATTCTTCTAGTTACGATGAATACAGATTGGATTAAGGCTCATATGACCTAATTTCTCATTCTTCATCTGTTCTTCAGATTTCTCACAAACCGGGACGAATCATAGCCTGATACTGGATGGGCTATCTAGTACAAGCCTAAGGTAGGTGGTATCATGCTTTTCGTTGATTATCAAGCTATTTATATATGTCAGAGTGACGCGCACCCACTTTTGGGGTATCGCCTGAACCTGAAATTTAACCCTTTTATTACATAGCATGTTGTAGGTAATCTAAATAGGATGGTATGTGCATGAGTTAGGTTGTATACCTTGGACAAGAACCACCCCTTGGGTATGTTGCCTTGAATGACTCTTTGAGGGATTTTGACCCAGGATTCCATTGAGGCATGTTTTTCCATTCCCTTGTGGGTTGTTACAAAATGGAAATTGAAGATGAATGGAATTTCAATAAGATGAAATTGTAATTGAAATGGTTTCGGGTATGGGATGGAGTTTTACCCTTGAAACTTGTATTCAAATTCAGGAATTGCTAGCCCACGTGAGTTAAATGCTTTTGAACTGTTTTAAATGTGAATCCAAGTCAGGGGTGAACCATGGAACCAAGGTGAGTTTCCATGGACGGACTCATACGAGACTTGTTACTGAAGTGCCGACTGAATCATGGATACCACATGAGATGCCATGGATGAACTCAATAGGTTATGTTATGTCATGGGTGATACCTAGATACTATTTATAGGATCTAGGGGATGGGCTCAGATGACGGACTATACTGCACCTAGAACGAGGCTGGGTACCTAGGAGGTTCCCCAGAATGGGCTTGTAGGGTGTTGGTGGATTTTTCTACCTGAACGATGCCTGGTTTCCGAATTGAGTATTCCAGGAACGGGTTCAAGGAATGGTTGAACACTTGAATGAAATGATTAATGAATGGATTGGATACCACAGGTGACGCCATTCCAAATAACATGTTTGGGTTGATCTTGCTTGTTTACTGCATTCCATATTACACTACCGTTTTATATATTCACTGATAGATTAGCACGGATCTTTGGTGGTTGTCTACTGGGATTAAATCTCACACCCTATTTGGGTCATGTTTTGGCCCCAAGCAGATTATATGATTATAGGTAATGAGAAGGGAGAAGGTTCTTGTACAGGTTCTTGACTTGCTGCTCGGAGTAGGAGCGCACAAGACCAAGATGATGCTTGTGATGCAACAAGGGAAACATTTTGTTTTTTTTGTGATTTCGTATACTTGTACTGTATTGTATTGACTTGCACCATCCCGCATACATATGTATCAGATCCGTCTGTTTGTTATCTATTTCTGCTGTCTATGTGTTGCATAATGGTTACTTTCTTCCACTGTAGTATGTTTGAAATTCCGATGTGATAGTTTGGTAATGAGGGCATAGTCTACCCATTGACTCACCTAGTCCCTCTCTGTTAGTTGGCAGCCTGTGACGTTTGGGGAGATTCTCTTATGGCCATGTGGCGACCGGTTCGGCTACCGGATTTAATGGTAAGTCGGGTCGGGACGTTACAAAGTGGTATCAAAGGTATTTACTTTTCTAATTTGACTTACTGTTTGGAGACTATAGACAGGAGTAGGAAGAGAAGGGACATTGGTAATAAAATGTGCACGGGAGTTGCAAACCCACATACAGGGAAAAGCCATGTTGCCTCATATGGAATTGTGTTTCTGGATTTTACTATTACAACTGTTCTGATTTCACCGATGGGTGACGCACATGGGTTTTGCAGATACTATTGAAATTATTGTGGGTTCTATGTCATTGAAAGCCGATGCGATGAGGGTTTTCCATCTCATGCATCATATAGGCACCTTGATAAGAATCACATGTCATCCATTATGTCATGCTATCTAGGATGCATTAGATGTTTCATTCTATTGTGACAGGAGTTGGGATAGCTATTGCATGCTATTTTGATAGTTTATTGATAGGTGTTCCTACTATTGTGTTAGATTGGGAGTAATGAATGAAGAGTGACATCATCTTTCAATTCATAAGGATTATGGGCCCGTATATATTGGTAAATTACGCACTAACAGGATGTAAATGCAAAATGAAATTGAATTGCATGGTTTTCGGTGCATCAAATTTTGATTCATGAGGTGATATGGGCCCTTAGGGATCAGAACATGGTGGACCATTGGTGAAAGCTTTTGAACAAAGGTATGTTAAAATAATGAATGTTGAAAATAGTTCATGACCTAGACCCGAATTCGGAGTGGGCAAGAGGTAGTTACTCTAGTGTGTTTTGGTGGCTGTTCCTTATGCAGTTCTGGCTCTAGATGTAGGTTGTGGGGTGACGTGGTTTTTAGGAAGGTCTTGACTTGTCCTGTCTGGGATCTTGTGCTCGTGAGTTTCGAATCTCGTTAAAAATATTAAACTGAGGCATTTGTTTGGCATTGCAGAGTCATGCCACCATGACGAACTCCAGTCATACGTTGGGAGAGGAGCGACGACCACATTCCGGAGATGATAGGCTATGGGCTACTAGAGGAAACTCCAGTTGTTCCTGCTGCGGAACCAGCGTTTCATCCGGACATAGTTGTTGAGGCACAGTTCCGTGAGAACTTCTTGCGTTTTATGTAGACCGTTCAGGGAGCACCGCGACCTGACCCTACTATGGCAGAGTTGACGCGTGAGTTTTAGTAGCAGCATCCGCCTACGTTTTCAAAGGATGGAAGGCCACAGGCTGCAGAGTCCTGGTTAGAGGCGATACTAGATGTCTTTGAGAATTTGGAGACGCCTCCAGTGAGTAGGGTCAAGCTTGCTACATACATGCTACGTGATTCCACAAAGAGGTGGTGAGACGTGATCACCCAGTCAGGTCATCATCGAGAGATCGATTGGATTGAGTTTCATAAAGCCTTCTATGAATTATTTTATCATGAAACTTTGATGGCCGATCGAGCCCGAGAGTTCATGTGTCTGGATCAGGGCGTGTTAACAGTGATGGAATACTCGGCTCGTTTTACTAATCTTCTGCACTTCGTACCTATTTTATTGGGCGATGAGCTGTCGAGGGCCAGGCGTTTTGAGGTTGGTTTGAGATATTTCATTCGATCTTAGGTAAATATCCTTATGTTGACTACCATTTCTGGAATTGTGAACCAGGCGCTAATCATATAATGTTACCTGAGAGAGGCTGGAGGTGCGAGCCAGAGTGGTTCGGCATCGAGATGAGGTACTGTAGTGACTGTTAGTAGGAAGCGTCATCTGGAGCTTGCACATGGCGATTCTAACCATCAGAATCTATCTTCAGTTAGCAATCTGAGGTGCTACCAGTGCGGTAGGCAGGGACACATGAAGCCTCAGTGTCCGATGGACCCAGTCGAGTGTCGATCATGTGGCAAGATGGGTCATCTTCAACTCTTCTGTAGAATATTTCCACCAGCAGCCAGCGATAGAGGGTCCACACCGACTCCATATGCAGGAGCAGGGTCAGCAGGTTCTTATCAGACATGGATTTGGGGTGCGACTGGAAGATTAGGCAAAGATAATGGTCGTGACATGGGAAGCCATGCATAAGGTACACCGAGACGTCAGAGTGGGCCAGCTCCAGGTAGTGAGTTTGTATCACAGGGTCGTGGTTCAGGCCAGATGTATTCAGTTCAACCTACTTCTGATGATCAGGGAGTAGGATCTTCTACAGTGAGAGGTACGATCATATTAGCATATATTATTTCATCTTCCTCTTTGATACAGGTTCATCACACAGTTTTATATCTGATCCTATAGTGAAAATCCTTGGGCCAGTTGTGTTTTATTCTGATGGCGTCTTGACACTAGACACACCACTAGGAGTTAGGGAAGAGGTTGTACATAAGTGCAGAGGGTGCCCCCTTTTGGTTAGAGGGTGTCACTTCATCGGGGATCTTTATGTTCTCGAGATGACAGGTTTTGATGTCATTCTCGGTATGGACTGGTTAGTAGCTTACCGAGCCTACATTTATTGTTACCACTGGAGGGTTATTTTCAAATCACCAGAGGGTGCATTTTTTAGTCTTAAGGGAGAGTGGGATCTCCAGGAAAGCCAAGATGGACCTGAGCGTCGTGGGCCATGCGGGATGATAGCCTAGATCTCTAGTTTGTTTCTGGATGATCAGGGAGTGAGTCGGACATACCTTCCTCCGGTAGTTGATCACTTCAGGGATTTTTTTCCTGACGAATTTTCAGGTTAACCTCCTAAGGGAGAGTTGTAATTCTTCATTGAGCCAGTTCCAATAGCTTCACCAGTATCCATTCCTCCTTATATGATGGCTACAACGGAGTTGCAAGAGCTCAAGAAACAACTCGAATATTTGGAGGCAAAGGGGGTTATTCAACCCAGTACATCTCTGTGGGGTTTGCTGGTCCTTTTTTAGAAAAAGGTAGACATAACTCTTAAGCTATGTGTGGACTATCGAAAACTAAACCAAATGACGGTTAAAAACCGATATCCCTTACCGCAGATAGATGACCTGTTTGACCAGCTTCGAGGAACTAGGGTGTTCTCGAAAATTGATTAGAGATCAGGGTATCACCAGGTGCGTGTTCTACCTGCAGACATACCTCGTATAACCTTCCATAGAAGGTATAGTCTATATGAGTATCTGGTTATGCCGTTCGGTCTCACGAACGCACTAGAGGTTTTCATGGCTTTGATTAATCACGTGTTACATCCTTTCTTGGACTCATTCATTGTGGTTTTCGTGGATGATAGTTTAGTGTATTCTTGGAATCGAAACGACCATGCCAACCATCTTGATATGGTCTTAAATACACTAAAAGAGCATCAGCTATATGCATGGCTTACTAAGTTCCACTTTTTTATGGATCAGATTCATTTCTTGGCCCATGTAATCTCTAAGAAAAGACTGTTTGTAGACCCAGAAAAGGATAGAGCTTTGGTTTCATGGGAACAACACAAGAATGCCTTTGACATACGATGCTTCTTGGGGCTTGTTGGTTATTATCTTCATTTCATAAAAGATTTTTCATGCTTAGTAGTGGCGTTGATAGGCCTGACTATGAAGGGCGTGAAATCTTTATGGAAAGATGCTTGTGAAGCAGCCTTTCAAGAGTTGAAAGGAAGGTTGACATCAGCACCAGTCCTGATACTGCGATAACAAGGAAAGAGTTACATGTTCTATTGTGACGCATCAGGTATTGGGCTGGGTGTAGTGTTGATGCAGGGGGACAGAGTCCTGGTGTATGGATCTCGGAAGCTGAGTCCACACGAGAGGAATTATCTAACACATGATCTTGATCTAGTAGTAGTTGTACATGTGATGCGCTATTGGAGACATTATTTATTGGGAGAGCGTTTTGTGGTGTACACAGACCACAAGAGCCTCAAATATATCTTTACTCAGCATGATCTAATTCTTTGTTAGAAACGGTGGGTGGAGTACCTACAGTCCTTTGATTTCGAGCTTGCTTATACACCTGGTAAGGGCAATGTAGTGACCGATGCATTGAGCAGGAGGACCCAAATACAGGCTTTGCAACAGGCTAGCAACGAATGGAATCTTATGTCCTTGTTCTTTGAGATGCATCTTGATGTGCAGAATATCCAAGAGCAGTCTTTTCTATCATCCTTAGCTATGACTTCTACCCTCCTGGACAGAGTAAGGATGAGATAGCTATCAGATTCACAAGGCCTAGTTCTACACGAGGGTGTGTTAGGTGAGGACCCTCCTCCTAGTTGGACGATAGGTGAGGATGAAGTTCTTTGTTTCCATGTAAGTGTATGGGTTCCTGTGGATATTAGAGAGGTGCTGATACAAAAGATTCATTCTTCAGTTTGGGCACTTCATCCTGGAGTCACTAAGATGTATCGTGACTTTCACCGACAGTACTGGTGGTTGGGTATGAAGAAGGAAGTGGCTAGCTTCATCACGAGATGTTCCACCTAGCAGCAGTTGAATGCGAAACACCAGTGGCCAGCTGGGCTCTTACAGTAGTTACCTATCCCGGGGTAGAAATGGGATGATGTTGCGATGGAAATCGTGACTGGGTTGCTAAGGTCACCTCGAGGTAACGATGCTGTGTGGGTTGTGTTGGATAGGCTCATGAAGGTTTCTCATTTCTTATCGATCAAGGAGACCTTCAGTGTGGATGAGCTGGGGAGGTTGTATATCCGTGAGATAGTACGACTCCACGAGATCCCATGCACCATTGTTTCAGACAGGGATACTCGTTTTACATCACGTTTCTGGAAGTTCTTCAAAGGGCACTGGGTACAAAGGTTCTCCTGAGCACATCATACCACCCTCAGACTAATGGCCAGTCAGAGCGTATGATACAAGTGATAGAGGACTTGCTGCGAGCATGCGTCCTAGATTTTGGGGGCTCATGGGAGAGGCATATTCCTATAGTTGAGTTTGCATATAACACAAGTTATCAGGAGACTATAAAGATGGCACCATATGTGGCTCTTTATGGTAGGCCATTCAGATCACCCCTGTGCTGGTTAGAGGTAGGTGATGCAGATTTATTGGGACCGTGTCTTGTTCAGGAGACTTATGAGGAGGTCTAGATGAAACAAAGGCATATTGCTACTGCACAGTCTCGTCAGAAGTCATATACTGATCGTCGTAGACGACCCCTAGAGTTTGAGGCCAAGGATCATGTTTTCTTGTTTGTTTCACCGAGGCTGGGACACAGGCGGATCAGAAGATAGGGTAATCTATCGCCGAGATATGTTGGGCCTTTTGAGATTCTGGAGAGGGTTGGGCCAGTAGCCTCTCAGTTGTAGTTACCTCAGAGGTACTGAGCCATGCATGACGTGTTCCATGTTTCTCAGTTATAGAGATACTATTTAGACCCATCTCATACCTTCCAACCTGAGGCGGTCAAGCTTCAGGTAGATGTATCATTTGAGGAGCATCTGATTCATATCGTTGATAGGAGCACAAAGGTTTTCCAAGGCCAGTCAGTTCCTCTAGTACGGGTGCTATGGAAGCACGACCATTTAAAGGATGAGACTTGGGAGCGGGAGGGTGACGTACGTGCTCAGTGGCCAGATCTGTTCGCAGATGAATCTTGACCACCCTACAGAGAGCAATTTGGGGACGAATTTCTATAAGGGGGGAAGACTGTAAGAAACCAAGTTTTCGTATGAGTTACAGATCCTTTTAATTTAGGTTTAACTGTTTTATTGAGGCCTAATGTGGATGCCTAACTTGATAAAGCAAGTTACGGAGGTTTCCTGGGTTTTTTTGAAGCCCAGAACAATGTTTTAGGCTGTAAATGGCCCGACACACGATTTGTGCATGGCCTGCGCACGGAGGGCAGGAGCATGGCCTATAAATAGTTTGATGAAACTATACGGTGTGGTCGTGCGGTTACCCCTTGCCTTCCAGGAAGGCATGCACCATCTCTGCACGGTTTTTAGGTTGTGCGGGTAAACCGTGCGACCTGCGGTGTTTTGAAAATTTAATTAATTTTTAATTAAATTGATTAAATTTTATAAAAACCTAACCTGAACCTATTCTTCAAACCACATAGTAGGGGGAAGAGCTCTCAAGAGGCTTTGGGGGGATTTGAGCCTTCTCTTTCGTCCGATATCCATTTCAAACACCGTACATCTTGTTAGATCCGCAACAGTAAGTCCTTGATTCCTTTTTAATCCTTCTCGATTATTCTGGTTACAACGAACTCATATTGGATTAAGGCTCATATGACCTATTGTCTCGTTCTTCATCTGTTCTTCATATTTCTCCCAAACTGGGACGAATCAGAGCCTGATACTGGACGAGCTATCTATCACGAGCCTAAGGCAGGTGGTCTCATGATTTTCGCTGATTTTCAAGCTCTTTATATATGCCGGAGTGCCACGCGCCCACTTTTGGGGTGTCGCTTGAACCTAAAATTCAACCCTGTTATTACCTAGAATGTTATAGATAATCAAAATAGGACTGTATGTGCAGGAGTTAGGTTATACACCTTGGATAGGAACCACCCCTTGGGTGCATTGTATTGAATGACTCTTTTATGGATTTTGACCTAGGATGCCTTTGTGGCATGTTTTTCCTTTCCCTTGCAGGTTGTTAAAAAATGGAAATTTAATATGAATGGAATTGAAATAAGATGAAATTGTAATTTATATAGTTTTGGGTATGGGATAGAGTTTTTACCGCGACCCTTGTATGCAAATTCTTGAATTTATTCCCCACATGAGTTAAATGCTTTTGAACTATTTTAAATGTGAAACAAATTCATGTGTGAACCATGGAACCAATGTGAGTTACCATGGACGGACTCATATGAGAATTGTTACTGAAGTGTTGAGAGAATCATGGATCCCATGTGAGATTCCATGGATAGACTCAATATGGAAATATATGTCATGGGCGATACCCAAATCCTATTTATAGGATCTCGGGGGTGGGCTCAGATGACAGGCTATACTGCACCTAGAGTGAGGCAGGGTTCCTAGGAGGTTCCCCGGAATGGGCTTGTATGGTGTTGGTGGATTTTTCTCCCTGAATAATGCCTTGTTTCCGAATTTAGTATTCCAGGAACGGGTTCACGGAATGGTTGAACACTTGAATGAAATGATTAATTAATTGAATGGATACCTCAAGCGACGCCAAGACAAAGCACAAGCTTGGGCCAGTCTTGCTTGTTTACTAATTTCCATATTACACTGCCATTTTATATATTCACAAACAGATTAGCACGGATCTTTGGTGGGTGCCTACTGGGATTCAATCTCACACCCTATTTTGGTCATGTTTTTGGACCCAAGCATATTATATGATTGCAGGTAATGAGAAGATAAAATTCCCTTGTACAGATAGTTTACTTTCTGCTCGGAGTAGGAGCACACAGGACCAATCTGAGGCTTTTGATGCAACAAGGGATACATTTTGGTTTATTTTTTGGGATTTTGTATACTTGTATTGTACTGTATTGACTTCCACCATCCCACATATATATTTATTAGATTATCTATTTTTTATCTATTTCTGATGTCTATGTGTTGCATATTGGTTACTTTCTTCCACTTTAGTATGATTATAATTCCACTGTGATACTTTGGTAATGAGGTTATACTCTCCCCACGGACTCACATAGGCCCTCGCTGCTAGTCGACATCCTCTGGCCTATGGGGAGATACGCTTGAGGCCATGTGGTGACCGTTCCGGCTACTAGATTAAATAATAAGTCGAGTCAGGGCATTACAGATAATAATAAATGAATTATTTTTGAAGGAAATTATTAATTATTGGATTCCATGATCTCAGTAATAATTATACATCTTTATTTAAGACCATCCACATAAAGGGTTAAAATACAGATAAAACCCCATTTAATAACATTTTACTTATTTTTCCCATGATACCTACAAATGAAATGATATAATATATAATATATATCTCCACATATAACTATAGGTCCAAATAATTCCTCATGTATCTAGAATTTGATTTAATTCATTAATCAGTCTGCATTAACATAAATTATTCATATTGAGTGAAGGATATAGATTTACCTATATTCCCCTACTCAATCAAATAAAATTTACATCAAGACACCATATATAGGAAAGAGATACTCATAATGTTATAAGAATATAAATGATAAATAATAAGTATATTTAGGGTAAATTTAATGTTAAATGATAATAAAAAAGTGCATATTTCAAGGTGAAGTTAATGTCGGTAAAAATGAGACAAAGAAGTGAATATATATATTATATTTGGAAAAAATAATCAAAAACCATCCAAAGTGATAGTAAGTACAATATAAATTCAACATCTCCTAAGTGGCATATATTTTCATTGATGAATACAAATTTTATAAAATAAATTTTAAAAAAATCTTGAGGAAGATATCCTTTTCATTTTGAAAAACTATTCTTAAAAAATAAAAAACATTTAAATTTATTTTCATTGAAAATGAATTTTCAGGACTAAAAATTTAGAAAAATATTTCGGAAACAATTTTCATTAAAAAAATATTTTAAACATGAGTATGTATGTTTTATAGAATTGATGTTAATGTAAGTGGGTAATTTTTTACATTCCATTCAAATGAAAAGGTACATTATTTTTATTCTGTAAAAAGGATAGAAAAGATCCTTATTAGGGAAATGACAAAAAAACAATTTGAATATATTTTAAAAAAAATTAAATGGATATAAACTTCATAAATATATAATTTTTAATATGTTAAAAACATTTCTGGAAACATTTTTATAATGAATGGTTATGGAAGAGAATATATTTCTAACTGAAAATATAAACGAAGTCGTGTATATTAGAAAACATTTCTAGAAAATTTTAAATAAAAATGAGTGTAAAAATAATATTATTACTTAAAAATATCATGAATAACTAGATGAGAAGAAAATGTCATTGGTTTAAAATGAAATGGTAAAATGATTTCATTCAACTCAAACTCCAGAATAAATAATATCATTAGAGTGAGACTGTGAAATAAATCATTACAATGATCAAAATGTTGATGTGATAAATAATGAGTGTATATATTAAGTTTATGAAGTATAAATGCAAATAAAATAATTGGTAACATAAAATAAGATAATAAAAATACATTAAAAACATAATCATATAATAAAAAAGATGATGAAGAAGTAATATAACCCAATGAAAATAAAATGCATTTGAAAATTATTTACAACTAGGTATATTGTTATTCAAGTCCCTTAGATTAAATAATAAAACTTGAAACATAAAATACCATTAATAATGTGGTATTAATGATATTACATATCAATGGAGTAGTATATACTCAATATAAAATAAATTATGAGCACGATATTACAATATGCCTCAATGAAATTAAATTGAGATATAATCCCTTACCACACACATCCTTTTGGTGGAACATGCATTAAAATACTGTATAGTGGTTTAAAAAATATTATTAACATATAAAATATCTATATAAATATTTATAAATTCATATATTATTATTTATTACATATTACCACCCTTATGTTAATAGTCTTTTTTATGTTTTTATTACGGGTGTTAATTTCATGGGGTTTTTAAGCGGGTTTCATAATAAAAGATTTGGTTGTTGAACGTATATAGTTATATTATCTTTAATATAGTTTAAAAATAATAATTATCATATTTTTAAATCAATTATAATTTTATAACTAATTATTAAATACGTTTTTGAGAGATAAATCATGTTATGATGATGTAGATGGTATTCCATTCATACGTATTAGTGACGTTTCCATTTTTCAATAATTATTATGGAAAAGAGTTGAGTAATATTTTTTCTTTAAATAATAATTGTAATTTCATATTTATCATATTATTTCTTTTAATATAATTATATATATCATCCATGTGGTGTGTTGAGGAAAAGACTGTCCATCGCTTCATAAAGGCAGTAGTCCACACATACATTAATGATGTTATCATATTTTAGTGACTAAAAATGAATGAAATAAAATGATATATATAAATATATTATATGATTAAAATGATAAATATTTCATCAATACACTAATTACTTAATTTATATCATATTCATATGTTATCTTTATAATTATTATATTCCATGTAATGTGTTAGTTAAAGAGGAATCACAACGTTTCATGAGGTGACAATCCATTGTACACATGAGCGACGTTATCGTATCCCATATAAAATGGAAATTATATTTATATATATATATAAGATATAATAAATCCAGATGTATAATTATTTTATAAATATAATATATATACTTTAGAACTATTATAATATCCTTTTGTTAGATATTATAGTGAAAAAATAAATGACATCGGTTGGTGAGGCAGCTTTCCTCTGTACACACGAATGATGATTTCAGAACCCATTTTATGGATGTGTGGGTGGTTGTAGATCATGAAATTAATATAAAAATATCATAATATTAAATATAGTGAAGTTGTTATATCAAAATATATTAATAATAATTGATGTTTGTGGTGGAATAAATAAAATGAAAATGCTTGTTAAATAATATTACTTTTTTTTGGGTATCCCCCATTGATTTGAAAAATGGAATTGAAAATATTGATTTCATCTAAAACTAACACTTATAATATTATTGGTTATATGTTGGAATTTTATTTGGGTATTTCTTTCCCAAATTAAAATGTTGTGATGGTATGAATAATATAGGACACGGGTGACCTTTTACAAGAGACATGAGTTTTAAATTTGTAATTTTTTTTGAAAATATTTGATCATAATATCATAAAACACTCCCTCCAAAGATACCCCTACAGGGCTAGAAATGAATAAAGGGAGTTAATGACCCCTTTAGTCCAACCTCTAGTAGGCTCTGGGGTGGCGACCAACACCAAGGGAATACAAATCTCACATAAATGGAAGGCCTTATCCATTTATAGTAAACAAGTTCAGGAGACAAGAAGTATCAACATAAAACAACTCTAAGAAATATTTTATAAGTAAAACAAATCCATCCCATGTGGATTTTTAAAATAAAACAATTAAAAATACAAATAAAATATCAAAATTATATACCCAAAAGAAAATCTAAGCAATGACACATCAACTGTCCCAAATACCGAGCTCGTAATTACCAGTACAGTCTACATAGTCCCCTAGAAACCTAAAAAATGTTTCATATATGTAGGGTGAGTATAAAAGTATACTCAGTAGAAAAACCAAAGTCTCTGTTGCACATGTTAGAGAAGAATACTAAAGCTCTTATGAGGAAATAGAAAAATTCAACAGAACCTACCAAGGTATAATAGCCACCCCAACCTCACCAAGAAACTCTTACCCAATATTGCATGTAAATTAAAGTAATATATTAAGAACGTATATGATTGGTTACCCCACAACACTTTCCCATAGATTAGAATCTCTCACACCCTAATAGATAATTTTATGGTACTCCCACCCATTCTAAATAAACCATGTCACAACCCACCCACTCACACAGGAGAAACATATAACATCACATCTCACTCGAACACAACTAGTCCATATACCACATCACATACCACCTATTCAATCCAAAGACACATACCACATCACATCTCATTTTGAAGAAACCTGAGAAGAACAAAAAATATCATATATTCCCGAAGAAAAGTGAGATGCACAATACATCTCATCTCATCCTGAAGACACATGGGAAGAAACACAAATATCATCCCAAAAAATCCTGGGAAACACCACTCTCCCACACACACTTGGGCCTCACGGTCCAAAAAATCTCCCAAAAAAACATGGGATATCATCACCTTGAAGGAGCATGGAAGAGTGGTTGGCCATCCATCCATCCTCCCACCAAAATGTTTAGGAAATACACCCTCCCCCATGAAAATGTGGGTGTTCCGAACATATTGCTCCACTAAGGTGGGGTGCTTATAGAAATCACAAGGTAAAAATGAATGTAAATATATACACACATATATATATATATGATATTATTATCAGTCCCAAACTATCGGTTTTTAACCAATAAAAAACTCAAAACCCCACCTTTTCTTCTACCTCTAAATGCACATCCACACAACATGTTACAAATCAAAATATACCCTTGGCCAATTCATTTATGAAATTATCATTCCTTATAAAAAAGTAATTTATTCCATTACTATTTGGGATACTACCAAGAACAACACATAGCAAGCCACACAGAAAAAGTCACATGGATGGAGAAGAATGACAAAAATTTAAACCAGTTTAAATTTCTACTCCATTTAATACCCATTCATGTTATAAGAAAACTAATTATGAGATATTGAGTGATGATGTGGGAATTATAATCATGGAGAAACTCTAGGAATATTACATATACTAGCCACATACATCACCATTCTTCAAATTCATTCCGCCCAATCCATCATCTCAACCCCAACCATATTTCGTTTTCTTGTTGAAAAACCACACTACACCCACCACATCAAGAAACACAAACATAGCACAACTCTATGGAAGCCTCGCAACATAACAGTATCCATCTATTACACAATAAATCAATCTATAAACATGTGATTCCATTACACCAACCTTTCTAGCCCACATCACCCAACCATTCTGATGACCATACCACAACACAAACTAAAAAAACACATTTATATTTAACAAAGATCCATTTTTAAATTCCACTTGTTATCGTCAATGTTTATCATAGAAACAATTTGATTAGGGGGGGATCCATTTATAATATGAGTGTATATGGTTAACCGATTTCATATACATACATTCAACCAATATAAGACCAACAATAAGCATTAAAAATCCATTATAGTTGCAAAAATATGGACTACCAATGACATTGACTTTCAGTAGGAATATATGCCATACAATTTAAAACATCGTCAGATAATAAAGTAGTGCATAAGTCATATTTCTCATCCCTGCATGTTAATCGTAAAATGATTAAATTATCTTTCTTGATTTTTTATTCTTATACCTTCACAAGGATGCATTCATACACCAACCCTCTAGGATACATGAATAAAACAGAGGATAAGTAGTCTTTTTTTCAAAGAACAAATGATCAACACTTTTTTATTGCACCAAAACAAGGGTTGTACATATAGGAAAATTCTCCCATGAAAACATGATCCAAAATGGTGAAAAAAAAACCACATTAATCCTTAATGAATAATGGTTTGGGAACACTAAGAGAAAATAAGAGTGCACAGGGAAGAGAGGATCACAACTTTAGAAAGGTCGGATCTTAAATCAAAGGAACGAAAGGTTTTTAAAATCCATTAAAGTTGGATCTTGACCAAGACCATGTGGTTTGGAAGTAAAAAAAGAATTAGGATTCTAGTAGAGAGAGACAATTATAAATGGCTTCAAAGACCATGAAATTTGTTATTAACTTATTTCACATCAAGTAACATTTTAATGGGGTGAAACTAGAAAAATTTGGGGAATTTTGAAATTTTGAAAAACTATTGGAAATGACTCACCATTAAGTGAGTCACCACTAGGAGAAACTATTGCAAGTCACTACTATGACTCACCGTTAGAAATCTATCATTGGATGAATCACTCTTGGGTGACTCATCATTAGACAAGATACCAGTAGATGAGTCACCATTGGGTGAGCTACCAATGGAGGAGTCACTGTTGGAATACCCACCATTGGACGAGCTATTAGTGTATGAGTCACCATTGGGTGAGCTACTGGTGGATGAGTCATCGTTTGGTGAGATACCTATGGATTAGTCACTATTGGGGGAGATAACAACTGATAAGTCACCATTTTGTGAGAAAATATTGGACAAGAAACCTGTGGGTGAGTCACCAGGACCACCTAGAAAACCTCAAACATTGCATTTTCAGAAAGTAATAGACGAGTGAGGATTGGTACATTACATCAGACACCTCTCATACTATTCTCACCCATGGGAATTCAAAACCCATCCCAAAAGAAAGACAGGTCCAAAAAACCACCTTGTAGGATATCTCTCAAGGGTCTTTCTATACATGAAACACCACTAACCACCGAACACACCAAAGTTCAATGATAAACCAGCACGTGTTGTTTGAAAGATGGATTGAAACCTCAACATATAAGAACACCTCCTCTGACATCTTATTATATAACTAAACAGAAGATAGACTACATAATCACAACAACCACACTGTATGAACACACAAATTAGGGAATTCCAACCTCTATGTCAATATAATAGATGCTCTTGGTGGCACTGACTCTCCCACCTGAGTTTAATTGAATCACAATTAATGTGTCTCTATTATGATTATGGACCTAAATTTTGCATATATTAGAACATTATCATGCATTAAGAAAAAAATAATCAACTCATCTCATTAAAAACAAGGTCCAAACATCATATTACAAGGAAAATAAGAATAAGGAAATACTTAAAACAACTCCTGGTAATGGGCTTGCACCTACGTTTCCTACTCCCAAATAATCTCTTCCAGGCCACCATTCCTCCACAACAAGTGAACCAAATGAATGGTCTGCCCACGCAAAAACTTCTTCTAATGATCTTGGATCTCTTCTGGACCCTCCACACATGTCGTGTCCTCTTCGATATCTATTTCTCCCCAATAAATTTCATTGGATTAATCATGAATATACCAATGAAATTGAGATATGTGAAAAACGTCATGTATCCTCTCCAAATATAGTGGCAGTGCTAACATGTATGACACCTTTCTAACTCATTCCCACACCTAGAAGGGTTAGATGAATGAGGGAGAAATATTACTCCCTCTGCCAAACCATCCCTACTCACATTGAGAGCAATCATTCAGGAACATGTAGTCCCCATACTCTAACACAATGTTCCTTCTCCTACTATCCGAATATGACTTCTGTCGGTTCCTTAATTCCTTCACCGTCTGATGAATGAGCTTAAAATTCTCTATAATTCTTTATATTACCTCAGGGCAAAGAACTACTATCTCCCCAACCACTTTCTAACACAAATATGAATGGAATGGTCTTCTGTACAAATATTAAAGTGGAGCCATGCTAGTGGAAGATTGATAGATGATATTATAAGAAAACTCGACCAAGGGTAAGTGATGAACCCAAGATCCATCAATGTCAAAGCCGCATGCTCACAAAATATCTTCTAATTTCTAAATAGTCTGTTCTATTCCGATCCTTCTTAGGGTGGAATGCAGTTTTGAGGCATAAATGAGTGCCAAAATAATTCTGAAATCCCCTCGAGACTCACAGGGTAAAATGGGTAACTCGATCCTAGACAATGGATCTCAAAACTCCATGTAGCCAAACGACCCCATCCACATACCACTTTTCCAAGGCATCCCCTGTTCTTTAATCCTTGATAACTAAAAATGTGTGCTGATTTTTTCATCCAATAGACTACTACCCAGATAACATCATATCCTCCACGATCTTTGTAATGCCCTGACCCCAGTTACCCAGATTCGGTGCATTATTACATAACATTGGCCTGACACAAGGAATAATGTCCAAAAGGACCGATCAGTTTAGCAGTATTGGAAAATATATTACATACATGAATGTTACATTACACTTTATAACATACAAAATAACATAAATAATCCATTATGAATGCCATTATTCCCTTGGCTTAACCCTGCTTATCAATCACAATACACTTCTTGGAATCCTCGGAAAAAATAAAACATAGAAATGGGTGAGCTCAGATTCTCAGTAAAGATAACAATATAGCGGAAACATTAATAAAAAATCATAAAAATTTAAGGCAATGTATAACTAAAACAAAAGACTTTTAAACTTGAACTTAAAAATAATATGGAAAAAATAAAATAATGTCATTTACCTATTCACATGGATATTCTACGAGTCGAATAATCATATGCAATATCACTAACCACTTTCATAATGATGGAATGCATAATGCCAGACTATCATAACCACGTAGCCAAGGCCTCGTGCCAAGACTAAAAATAAGATTTTGTCAAGGCCTCGTGCCAAGACACTAGTTTGTCTCATGATACCTACCGATGCATCGAGGAGCTATAGCGGGCTCCACCCGTCACTTATTAAGTCCAATTCATTCCTCATATGAACATGTTTAAACATAGCATAAACATTCGTATTAAAACTAGCATATGAAATGTCAATAATTTCTCAATAAACCATGAATGGTATAAAAATAACACATCCATAGTTAAACATATCAAAAAACCTTCAACATTATATGGAATATTTGTATCATGATAAATCAACTTCAAAACTGGTTTAAAATCCATTAAATAATTTTTACATAAATGAAAATGACTTGTAAAACTCTTTGAGAGAAATACCCATTTTTCATGAGAACATATAAAAGTCACAAAATTTAGAAATGAAGTAATTTAAAGACATTTTTGAATCATAGTTTCCCATTCCACTTTGAATCTTTTGAATGGAATTAACATTTTAAAAAAATTAATGTCCATATAAATAAATCCTTAAAACCATTTTGAAAACATGGACATTAAAGAGAAAGATTTAAAAGAATAAATATTTATAACATTTGAAATGATGTTTTAGTAAAAATTCCATAAAAATAATTCCTTTGAAAACACTTTCATAAAACATGGACATGAATAATAAATATGTCCTAGTAGATACTTACATAAAAACAACCTCGGATAATAAATAGATTGTGAAATTACCCTTTACCAATTTGGTAACATACGAATCATACCCCACATGAAAGAGGTATCATAAAATGAATATGTAAATCATCTTAAATTAAAGTGTATTATACAAAAATACAATTATAGGTAGTACATACACGACACAAAAGGTAATAGTGGCAATACGACATGAATCTCATGGGAATAAGGAGTCAGATGAAAACCCCTTACCTTGTACTTTTCCTTGATAGGTTGTATGTTAACCTCTTGTATAATAGTTAAATAATTTTTATTAAATTATACAAGAATAATATTCAAAAATATGATATCATATATGATCTTTTAATATTCATTGTTAATAATATTTTAGTATTATCGTAGTTTTGGGTGTTAACTTGTTCGTTTTCCTTTATATATTTCCTTACGTAAGCCATGTTTGTTATGGATAGGTTGTATATTATTCATATCCAGAATTATATCATGTCCATAAACATTAATTTTTATCATCAAATGATAATTAGTATTTAATGGATATGATGGGGAAATGAATCTCATCGCGTTCTTGGAGATGGTAATCCGTACGTACGCACGAACAGTACTTCCATTTCATTTTTCATTTTAAAAGGAATCAAAATCAATTGATAAATAGTTATACTATTATTACAGTATAATATAACATCTTATATGTGGTACTTGAGTTCATTAACACCATCCTTTATACATTCCACGTATGGTATGAATGAGTCATATCACCTTGAGGGGGCGGTAGTCCGCACTTCCTCAAATGAAATTATCGTATATATATACAAAATCAAACAAATAATTGTATGATATAAAATGGAATTAAAGAAGCTTATATATAAAATAAATATCATTAATATCATATTTAATTACATTTCCATCATAATGGACACCATGAGAGGTGATAGGATATAATTGAACAATCATGGCTTCGTGAGGCGTTTGGTTGTCATCCACAGAAACATTATGTTCTTCACCCATTAGATGGAGGTGAGTGTAAGTGTAGTTAAAATAATTCTAATAACAATATCATAGTATATTTATGATACTGGTTTTGTTAAAAAATAAAATAATAAGAATATTTTAGGGGTTGGATAAGTAAAATAAAAGAAAAGAAGCTAATAGAAATCGTTACCTTTAATTTGGGTAACTCCCTTTGGTTTGAACCAAAAAAAACACTTGAATTGCCTTCTTCTTAAAGTAAGGATTTCAAGAGGAGGATAGGGATGTAGGGAGATTAATTTGGAAGATTTTGGACGAGTCAAAAGGCTTGAGAGGTGTGAGGAATTGGTTATAATTGGTGTCCTTTTATAAGGGGGAGGAGGGGCTCTTTAGAAAAAACATAAAGTATTATTTTATAATAAATTCATATTCGGTTTATAATGGCTCCAAAGTAGATTATTCAATGACTATGGTGGGTATTGGTCGAAATCCTTTCAACCAAAATATTTTAGATAGATTTGGGTCATTATATTAACCATATCTTTTAGTTTTAACTCTTGGTTAATTAGTTTGACACATACCATGTCACATTGTATTTTTATATTATATAGTTAATAAACATAACATATACCTCCAAGAAACCCCCAATTGGTCCATTAATGATACACTTATCATGATACAAGTCCTTTTTCAAAACCGTATATTTTTAGGAATTTAATATCAATTAATAATATAATATTTGTTTTAAAAACTTTTTTAAGTCAATTTTGACACGATTTGGTATTTGATTTTTTTGTGAAAAACATAACAACATGATTAATTCCAAAAAAGTTATATAAATCAATCCTATCATGTCATATTATCCTATAGAATTATTTGAATTCATTAAAAGTCTCAAATTATATTTATTTGGGTATTTATAATATCAATTATTTTAATATTTCACTAATAAGGTAATTACTACATCATCATTGTGTCATAAATAAATTAAACTATTTAATGTATAAAAATTTAAAATAAAATACAATTATGTAGGAAATATTTTTAGATTTCTTAATAATATTTATATTCCAAAATATAACATATATTACCCTATGTAAAAATTGTTTTTCTAAAAGATATAGGCTTATGTCATTTTTGTAATTACTTTAACTTAATTAATATAAAGTGTCATTATCACTTACAAGTGGATCCATGGGGTCCCAACATAGACCAAATGATGCCCATGGTCGGACATGTATCAACCAATAGGGTTAATACACGTTTTAGAATAATTTACTATTATTATAATATTATTGTTTTTCCCTTATTTACCAGATTTATCCTTTAACCATGGTAAATAAAATATTTACCAAAGTAATTATTCAAAATGTCTAAAAATAAAAGTTACCTATTTAAAAAATTTGGACATCCTGATTCCAAATATGGAGTCCATTTTTTCAAATTCAAAACACAGAAGTGGAAAAACTTAATTTAAAATTAATTTCCGCTGTCAAAACAAAAAGCGTGTTTTTAAGAGATAATAACTATCAAAAGATTGACACTAATTTATGTCCGGTTTAAATGTGAAATTATGTCCAATGACCAACATTGTATTAAATGGTAAAAATATATTATAAATATACTTTAAAACCACTCAAATTCATAATTTATCACTATTAATTATTTCGTTTAAAAAAGTTGTTTTTAATCAAACTTTAGTAATTTCACTATTCATCAAAATATAAAAGTTATCCGAAAAGTACCAAAATTTCATCCTAGGATAATTTTGATATTATGACTCCAAAAATGAAGTCCATTTTGAAATATGAAATGTATAAAATTTCAAAAAGTAGGTATTATTATTCATAAGGGCTAGTTTGATTGGTTGTGATATGTGTTAGAACTCAAAGTTGCGTACAACACACGCTACTGTATTATTCAAAGAGAAGCGTACTGAGGAATATTAGGGTGTTACATTTTAAATTTTTGATATCCCCATTCTAAATAATAAATTTATTTAGTAAAATTGAATATGTAAATGTTTTAAAATATTGTATTTAAAAAGGGTTCACTATTAAAAGTCGGTAAAAGTGAATTTTTGAAAAATATTTCTTTTATCTGAAAAAATGAATTTGTTCTTAAATTATGTCTAAGAAACTCATAATATGGATTCTAAAATTATAAGGATTATATAAAGTTAAAAATTAAGTTATTAATATTCATAACATCTTTTGAACGGCTAGTTTGGTAATTCATGGTGCGCTTGAACTCGGTGTTGCATGTAGTGCAAGTTATTGAATTATTTTGATGAAATAACGCACTATGAAATATCGGGGTGTTAAATTATCCCCTCCTTCAATAAATTGTGTCATCACAAATTGAAATTTTTCTTCGAAAATAAAAGTTTGAAAATAGAAAATATCTTTATGGGGAAACCCACATTGAAAATTGGGTTAATAAAATTTAGTCTTAACAAGAGGAAAAGAGAAATGAAAGGGTCACCACCAAATTATGATCTCTATTAGGAGAGTAAATTTGTGGCATTTAGAGACATATAATTGGAGTAAAAACTTAAATATTTATAGGTAGTGATTGAGGTCATCAATCACAAACAAGTGTAAAATTGAGGTCCTTAAATTCATCACTCTCTGATGATTTGAAATACCATCAGTTCAACAAAACATAGGGTCTTAGGATAACACATTTTTGGTTTTAGGATCCCATAAATAAAGTATAAGAATTAATTTCTTCATAGAATAAGAGAAGAAGATAAATGTATTCTTTACAAGTAGAGTTCCATCCTTTAACTAATTTCTAGCACAAACTCATCTTTCACACTAAAAGATAATAGAACGTAAAAAATATTCTATTTATCCTATTCATATAGGGTTCCAAAATATGAATTTATAATTAATCTACCAGATATTTTTTAAAAAAAATACATTATTTAATCTAGGAAATCACATGGGCCGGTGGTAGGTGATACACCCTTGTCGCAGTTCGGTTGCGGGATCAAGTCTCGCGGCCTTGCCGGACGTGACGGGTTGCCGCCCAACCTCCAGGTTGTCCTTTTATGGAAATCCAAAAATAATCCAAACTAGAACTATCCAAAATACTTCAGTCCAAAATTTATAAGGAAGGTAGACACAATTATGATCCTTTTTGCCGCGTAATAACATGTGAATACCTTCATCATGTATTCTTTTAAAACACTACAACATCCTGAATTACCATAAAACATTATTGATTACATTCATGACCCCATATTCCTTAAAGAATAATGGATATACTAATTCAATCCAAAAATATTGTAAACTCCAACAATGATGAAATATATAAATCATTATTCAGTTTTGATGTAGTCAAGAATATCCAATATAATTTATCCAAATCAATCATGTATTATTCCAAAATCACTACCTCGGTATCAGAACCATATTACGGGTTATCTTTCTCTCAACCAAATATTTTCCAAAAATTTAACCTGCTATTGAGTCACTTTTTATGGTTCCACACAATCTCAAGTCCATAATGAAATAGTACGGTAGTATAATCGTTATATACTCTATAATTATTATAACCAGTACATCATTGATACAATACTAAAATGAAATAATTCTTTAATAACAACATAATAACTCTAATCATTCCTCCTCATCTGTGGTAGTATCCTAACTTGATTATTATCTAATAGCATCATTTGGGGCATACTCTCATGATTTGGACATTGGTTTGCATAGTGTCTCACCTCCTTGCAGTTGAAGCATTGTACATTTTTAACCTTTTTCTTACCCTTGCAGTCACATACAAGGTGTCCTTTTTCTCCACACTTATAAAAAACTCCCACTCCCTTCAGGGAAGTTCCAGGGTGTTTCTTCCCACAGTTATCACTTATGGGAAAATTCTTCTTTTCCTTCTTCCCTCTATCCATCTTTCTCTCTTCCATCCTTTTCTTCTCTTGATTCCCTTCAAATCCATCAGACTCAGAGAACTCTTTGCTTATATTATCAACACATTATACTATTTCTTCATATGATGATAATACGTGGGAGACTTTTTCCCTTATAAATTATGGCTTAATACCATGAATGATATGATCTTTCTTAATCTTCGGATCATGCGTATTGTTGGACTTCTCATTACTTCTACTATGCACCATTTCTAAACAATGGCATACACTAGATTAGTTTGTGAATAGAAATGCCTGATCCCAAACTTGTAAAACACTTAACATAAATTAAAATGTTTATGGATATAATCCATAATCATAAAAATGTCTTCTATGAGTAAGTATATACTCATAAACCCTTCATAATGGTTTGTAAAGAAAATGAGAATTATCCTAAACATATCCCCGGGGAGTGTCGTAACCAAGAGTGAAGCAAATCCCGTTATCGTGCACCAGATCCCATTCGAGTCTAGCTCAAAGCGGTGTTTTCGGGTTTTAACCCTAGGTACGTATGTGGCAGAGCCGCCTCTACCTACTCATATCCATACAGGGATGTATTGGTCAAAAAACTGACAAAATCTCTATAGTATCAACATTCTAGGAAGTTCTTCTCTACTAATCCTCAATGTATATCTTAGGGCTATGTTCTCTAATCAGAGTTTATCTAAATCTAGCTTCCAATGTTATTTCTAAACTTCCTCTAATACCAACTGTAATGCTCCGACCCCAGTTACCCAGAGTCGGTGCATTATTACATAACATTGGCATGATCACAAAGAATCAAGTCCCGAAGGACCGATCAGTTTAGCAGTCTTGGAATATATATTACATACATGGATGTTACATTACACATTATAACATAAAAAAAACATAAATAATCCTTTATTAATTCCATTATTTCCTTGTCTTAACCATGCATATCAATAAAAATAAACTTCTTGGAATCCTAGGAAAAAATAAAACATAGAAAGGGGTGAGCTCAGATGCTCAGTAAGGATAACAATATAGCCGAAACTTTAATAAATAATCATAATCATTTAAAGCAATGTATAACTAAAACAAAATCCCTTTAAATTTGAACTTCAACATAATATGGAAAAAATGAAATAATTCCATTTACTTATTCAAATGGATATTCTACTAGTCGAATAATCGCATACAATATCACTATCCACTTTCATAATGATGGAATGCAAAATGCCAGCCTATCATAACCACGTAGCCAAGGACTCATGCCAAGACTACAAATACGATTTTGTCAAGTCCTCGTTCCAATAAACTATTTTGTCTAATGAGACCTACCGATGCATCGAGGAGCTATAGCGGGATCCACCTGTCACTTATTAAGTCTAATGAATTCCTCATATGAACAGGTTTAAACATAACATAAACATTTGTATTAAAACTAGCATACGAAATGTCAATACTTTCTCCATAAACCATGAATGGTATAAAAATAACACATCCATAGTTAAACATATCACAAAACCTTCAACACAATATGGAATATTTGTATCATGATAAATCAACTTCAAAATAAGTTTAAAATCCATTAATGAATTTTGACATAGATGAAAATAATTTGTAAAACTCTTCGAGAGAAATACCCCTTTTTCATTAGAAAATTTAAAAGTCACACAATTTAGAAAAGAAGTTATTTAAATAAATTTTTGATTCAAAGTATCCCATACCACTTTGAAACTTTTTAAAAGAATTAACATTTTAAAAACATTCATGTCTATATAAATAAATCCTTGAAAACTATTTTGAAGACATGGACATTAAAGTGAAAGATTTATAAGAATAAATATTTAAAACATTTGAAATGTCATTTTAGTAAAAATTCCCTAAAAATAATTCCATTGAAAACTCTTTCATAAAACATGGAAATGGATAATAAATATGTCCCAATAGATACTTACTTAAAAACAACCTCGAATAATAAAGAGATTGTGAAATTAACCCTTACCAATTTGGTAACATACGAAACATACACCCCATGAAAGAGGTATCATACAATGAATATGTAAATACACATAAATTAATGTGTATTACACAAATAGTTCAATTATAGGCAGTACATACACCACACAAAAGGTAATAGTGGCAATTTGGCTTGAATTTCACGGGGATAAGGAGTGAGATGAAAACCCCTTACCTTGTACTTTTCCTTGATAGTTTGTATGTTAACCCCCATTGTAATAGTTAAATATTTGTTATTAAATTATAAAAGAATCATATTCATAAATATGATATCATATATGATATTTTAATATTTCTTTGTTAATAATATTTTAGTATTATCGTCGTTTCGGGTGTTAACTGATTCGTTTTCCTTTATATGCTTCATTACGTAAGTCGTGTTTGTTATGGTAGGTTGTATCTTATTCATATCCAGAATCATATCAAGTCCTTAAAAATTACTTTTAATCATCAATCTATATTTAGTCTTTAATGGATATGATGGGGAAATGAATCTCATCGTGTTCGTGGAGATGGTAATCTGTACGTACACATGAACGCTACTTCCATTCCATTTTTCATTTTAAAGGGAATAAAACTCAAATGATACATAGGTATATTATTATTCCAGTATAATATAATATCTTAAATTTGTTACTTTATTTCATTAAAATCATCCTTTATAAATTACATTTATAGTATGAATGAGTCATATCACTTTGAGGGGGTGGTAGTCCGCACTTCCTCAAATGAAATTATCGTATATATATACAACATGAAATGAATAATGGTATGATATAAAATTGAATTATAGAAGCTTATATATAAAATAAATATCATTAATATCATATTTAAATATAGTTCCATCATAATGTACACCATGATAGGTGATAGGAAGAAATTGAACAATCATCGCTTCGTGAGGCGTTTGGTTGCCATCCACAGAAACATTATGTTCTTCACCGATTACATGGAGGTGTGTGTATGTGTAGTTATAATTATTATAATAAAAATATCATAGAATATTTAGGATACTATTTTTGTTAAAAAAGAAAATAATAAGAACAATTTAGGGGTTGGAGAAGTAAAATAAAAGAAAAGAAGTTAAGAGAAATCGTTACCTTTAATTTGGGTAACTCCCTTTGGTTTGAACCAAAAATGACTCTTGAAGTGCCATATACCTAAGTTAAGGATTCTAATATGAGGATAGGAATGTAGGGAGCTTAATTGGGCAGATTTTGGATGTTCCAAAAGACTTGAGAGGTGTGAGGAATTGGTTATAAGTGGTGTCCTTTTATAAGGGGGAGGAGGGGATCTTTAGGAAAAACATAAAGTATTATTTTATAATAAATTCATATTAGGTTTATAATAGCTCAAAAGTAAATTATCCAAAACCTAAGGTGGGTATGGGTCTAAATCCTTTCAACCAATAGATTTTAGGTAGTTTTAGGTCATTATATTAACCTTATCTTTTAGTTTCAACTCTTGGTTAATTAGTTTGACACTTACCATGTCACTTTCTATTTTTATATTATATAGTTAATAAACATACTATATACCTCCAATAGACTCCCACGTGGTCCATTAATGATACAAATATCATTATACAAGTCCTTTGGCCGATCCTTAGATTTTTAGGAATTTAATATCAATTAATAATATAATATTTGTTTTAAAAACTCTTTTATGTCAATTTTGACACTATTTGGTAGTATAATTTTTTGAAAATCATAAAAGATTTATTACATCAAAAAAGTTAATTAAATAAATACTAATATGTCATATTACCCTATAAAATTCGTGGAATTCATTAAAAGTCTCATTCTATATTTATTTGGGTATTTATAATATCAATTATTTTAATATTTCACTCATAAGGTAATTACTTCATGATTATTGTGTTATAAATAAATTAAATTATATAAGGTCTAAAAATTACAAATAAAATACCATTATCTAGGAAATATTATTAGTTTACTAATGAAAATTTATAGTCGAAAATATAACATATATAACCCTATGTAAGTATTTTTTTTTCTAAAAGATATAGGCTTATGTCATTTTTGTATTTATTTTAACTTAGTTAATATAAACTGTCATTATCACTTACAAGTGGATCCATGGGGTCCCAAAATCGACCCAAAGATGCCCATGGTAGGAAATGTATCAACCAATAGGGTTAAGACACGTTTTAGGGAAATTTATTATTATTATAATAATATTTTGTTACCCTTATTTACTGGATTTACCCTTTAACCATTGTAAATAAAATATTTACCGAAGTAATCATTCAAAATGTCTAAAAATAAAAGTAACCTATTTACACAATTTGGACATCCTTCATCCAAATATGGAGTCCATTTTTCCAAATCCAAAACACAAAAAGTGGAAGAAATTAATTTAATATTAATTCCCGATGTCAAAACAAAAAGCGTGTTTTTAAGAGATAATAACTATCAAAAGATTGACATTTGTTTATCTCCGGTTTAAATGTGAAATTATGTCCAATTACCAAAATTTTATTAAATGGTAAAATTATATTCTAAATATACTTTAAAACCACTCAAATATATAATTTATCACTGTTAATTATTTCTATTAAAAAATCTTCTTTTAATAAAAATTTAGTAATTTTCACTATTCATCAAAATATAAAAGTTATCCGAAAAGTACCAAAATTTCGTACTAGGATAATTTCGATATTCTAAATCCAAAAATAAAGTACATTTTTAATGATAAAATGTATTAAATTTAAAAAATTAGGTATTACTATTCATAAGGGCTAGTTTGATTTGTTGTGGTGTGTGTTAGAACTCGAAGTTGCGTACAACACACCCTACTGTATTATTCAAAGAGAAGCATGCCGAGGAATATTGGGGTGTTACATTGTAAATTTTTGATGTCCCCATTCTAAAGAGTAAATTTGTTTAGTAAAAATTCATATATAAAAGTTTTAAAATATTTAATTTAAAAAGGGTTCACCATTAAAAGTCGGTAAAAGTGCATTTTTGAAAAATACTTCTCTTATCTGAAAAAATTGAATTTGTTCTTACATTATGTCTAAGAAACTAATAATATGGATTCTAAAATTATAATGATTATATAAAGTTCAAAATTCAGTTAATACTATTCATAACCTCTTTTGAACGGCTAGTTTGGTATGTCATGGTGCGCTTGAACTCGGTGTTGCGTGTAATGCAAGTTATTGAATTATTTTGAAGAAATAACACACTATGAAATCTTTGGGTGTTAAAATCTCAGTGTATCCCAATGATAAAATCCATTGATATTTCATCCCACTTCCACTCTGGGAAATCCACGGGCTACAAAAACCACTATGAACATGGTTCTCCTCCTTCACCTGTTGGCACACTAAAAAATTTACTACAAACTTATCTCCTTGCCATTTCATCCGGGGTAACCAAAACTATATCCTCATGACATGGATCATCTTTTAAATTCATATTTTTACACTAATGGTGACCTATGAAACTCATGGAAGACATCCTCATGTATTGTCTCTAAAAAAATCAACCTCCCACAAAACATCATCTGATTCTGACCATCCCATGACCATCCCTATAGAGAATCATTATAGCCAATGTGATTATGCATCACCTCAACCTATAAGTCTCAACATTGAGACTCCTCCACATTCTCCATCAGAGAAGACATCACCTTCATCTGAAACAAATACCCTATTCTTCTATCTATTCATGAATCTATGTGTAATACTTATAACTCCTCTATCGCAATCCAAGAATTAGTAGATTCCCAAACTACCTTGTTCGGTGATTTCATTCTCAAGGAATCAGCCAAAACATTCCCCTTCCCTATGTTGTAGGAGATAATGAAATCACAGTCTTGAAGAAATTATTTCCACCTCTATTCTCACAAGTTCAAATCTCACTAGGAATATATATATCTAAAACTCTTCTGATTTGTGAAGACCACAAAGTTATCCCCAATGAGTTATTTCCACTACAGCTTCAACAAAAACACAACCACTACAAAATACAGATCATGGGAGGCCTAGTTTCATTTTTGGGGATGTAACTTCCTAGAACCATAATAGATATATCTCTATTTCTGCATCAGTAGGAATCCCAATCCCATATAAGAAGCATCAAAAGACACCTATAAAATCACCCCTTCCTCTAGAAACTGGATTACTAGAGCACCGGCTAGCTTCCTCTTAAGATAAATGATTGTTCCATGGAACTTATGTATCCACACAAATTCCTAGTCCTATCTAATCAATGCTATCAATGGTGTTCCATCTCGAGAGAAATCTAGTAAAAATATCTGGTAATATCCTTCCAGGCTGAGAAAACTGTGAACATAAGAAAAATTATTGGGTTACTCCCAAGACAAACTACATCGACCTTCGATGGGTCCACTGATACACCATAATGGGAAACCTCAGGCCCAAGGAAATGAACCCATCATGGCCATAACGTTCACTTTGACAACATTCTGTTGGGCTGGGGTCATTGAAGGACCTTCAAGGACGTTTTGAGATGCTCCATATACTCCTCCTTTAATTTCAATTCAATCATGATGACATCGATGAATACAGTGATGAACCAATCTAGGAACTCATATAAAATAGAGTTCATAAGCCATGTGATCATGATTGTTGTGTTCATAATAATGAACAACATGAATACAAAAATGAAGTTCCCATACTTTCATCTAAAAGCAGTCTTCGGGATATCAACCTCCTTCACACTCAAATAGGGATATCAAGACCAAATAAAAATCATAGAAAACCAACAATCTTCTCTAAGTTGGTTGAAAATATTTTCCATTATTGGGAGAGGGTAATGTGTAATGCCTCGAACCCAATTACCCAGAGTTGGTGCATTATTAAGTAACATTGGCATGATCACAAAAGATCAAGTCTTGGAAGACCGATTAGTTTAGTAGCCTTGGAAACACTTGATACATTCATAAGTCTTACATTACATCATAAAGTGAGAAACTAAAATAACATAGTCTCAATAGTCCACACCCATTTCCCCTTCAGACTATCCATGTAGGTCAGTCATAAAATATTTATTCACATCCTGGGATAAATAAAACATAGAAAGGGGTGAGCTTAGATGCTCAGTAAGGATAACAATATAGAGGAAAATTTCATAAATAGACATAAACATTTAAAGCAATGTATAACTAAAACAAAAGACTTTTAAATTTGAACTTTAGCATAATATAGAAAATTGAAAATGAGTTAATTCCATTTACTTACTCACATGGATATTCTAATAGTAGAATAATCCAATGAAATATCAATAACCACTTTCATAATGATGGAATTCATAATGCCAGACTATTATAACCACGTAGCCAAGGCCTTGTGCCAAGACTACAAATACGATTTTGTCAGGGCCTCGTGCCAAGACACTAGTTTGTCTCATTAGACCTACCGATCCATAAAAGAGTTATAGCGGGCTCCACCAGTCCCTTATTAAGTCCAATGCTTGCCTCATATGAATAGGTTTCAACATATCATAAACCATTACATAATTGTATCACATAAAACATGCATAAAGGAAACATAACATTTCCACATTTCAATAAAAATATATCAATACAACACATTGATATAATAAAAACATCATCAAAACCATTTTTAATACCATAATAAAAGAAAAGTAAAACATGGTATTTATTGTACATTTTTTTAAAAAATTTATGGCTTGTAGAGGAATCTGAAACTCATATAATGGTCACGGTGGCGGAGAAGTCGTTGTCGCCGCATACATACGACAAAAAAACATTCCCTTTTATCGTTTAGTAAAACACTTTTTATAAAAAAATCGTTTTTAATAAATGTAAAATTCAATGGTGTTTATACATCGTATAAAAGAAAGTTGTATATAAAACAAAATATGCCTCAATGAAAGGAGATTGAGACGAAGTCCCTTACCTCGTGTCTGACTTGACTCGATCAATCTTTAATCTCCTGAATAATAAACTAGAGTTAATTTCTACTTAATTAAGAACATTTTTCAAGTTCATTAATCCTTTTATATCACTTATTACCATGTTATGAACATTATGTAATTATTTAAGTTAATAATGGTCGTTTTGTCGATCTTTGGTACATGAGTCAAAAATTGACTTCTTATAATTACAAGTTGTTCATGTGGTAAAATACCCATTATATCTGGAATTATATTGATGATTTAGATATCATATATATCATATATATCCAGTATATAAAAGAATTTAGAATATTACATAACAATTAGAGGTAAGAAATGGAATGCACCATTCATGGAGACGGTAAGCCGTACGTACCCATGAACGCTATTTCAATTTCTATTTCATACTTAATGGAATGAAATCATAATGATATAAAGGTATATTATAATTCTAGTATAATATAATCTATAATATCATTTAATCCATCCTTTACACATCCCACATATGGAATTAACTATTCAAATCACTTTGAGGGGGCGGTAGTCTACACTTCCTAAAATGAAATTATCGCCCATAATGGAAATCATAAAGGCATAACATAAATGAAAAATAGAGAAGAATAAGGAAAAAATAAACCTAATATATATCATAAATAAATATAGTGACATCTTAATGGCCACCATTAATGGTGTTAAAAGAATATTGAACAATCATCGTTTCGGGAGGAAGTAATTCGCCACCCACAGAAACAGTATCTTCATTAACCATTACATGAAGGTGTGTGTAAGTATAAATCAAATAATTCTCATAAAAACATCCTAGTATATTTAAGATACTGATTTTGTTACAAAATAATGGAATAAAAAGAGTTTAATAGGTTGGAGAAGCAAAATCATACAAAAGAACATAAGAGAATACATAACCTTAAAACCGGGTAACTCTTTTTGATTTGAGCCAAAGGCTTCCTTGGGAAGACTTATGAAGAAAGTGAGGCTTCTAGGAGTAATATAGGGAACTTGAGAAAGTATTTGGGCAGTGTTTGGCAGATCAAAATAGATTCTATGGTGTAAATAAGGTGGTAGAAGTGGGGGCCTTTTATAAGAGGAGAGGAGGGGAACTCTTGGAAAGTCATGAAATGTTACCTTATTATATAATGAGTATCGGATTTTAAAGGTCCCAAAATTATATATTTCGAGGATAAGGTGATAAGGGATCTAAATATACTCATCCAACAGGTTTTTGACAAGTGTAATTCTTAGATTTTACCTTATCTTTTCCTTTTTTTTAAATTGTTCATTAATGAGGTAATCGCTGCATCATCATGGTGTCATAAATAAATTTATTTATTTAATGCCTAAAAATTATAAAAAAAATTAACATGATGTAGGAAATCTTTTTATATTTCCAATGAATATTTATAGTCAAAAAGTTAACTTATATAACCCCATGTAATAATTGTTTTAGTAAAACAACACATGTTTGTGACAATTTTATTTTTACAATAAATAAAAAGTTATTAATGTCATTTTCTTACCCAAGTGGCACCATGTGGTCCCCATGTTGACCCAAGGTTTGTATTGGTCGGCCATGACTCATCCAATAAGGTTAGGACAAGTGTAAAGGTAATTTCGTTTCATTATAACATTATATTTACCTTAAATTACACAAATTACCTTTAATCAAGATTAATGGAACTTGAAAGTTACTATTCAGCAAAAATTATTTTAATGCTATTGAACTAAATTTTACTTCCTAATGACAATGATGTATGTCAGATTTTTGAAATTCAATTCACAAAAGTGGTAAATTTTCATTTCAACAAAAAATCAGTTTTTTAACTACCACTTAGTGGTTTCACTATTCATAAAAAATGGATGTTTTTCTGAAAAATACCCAAAATTCACCCTAAGCTATAATTGATATTCTGAATTCAAAAATAATCTCTAGTTTAAAAAATTTCAAACGTATAAGTTGCATTAATTAATTTTATAATTAATTCCCGCTGTCAAAACAAAGAGCGTGTTTTTAAGAAACAATATCAATCAAATGATTGACAATTCTTTATGTCCAATTTCAAAGTGAAATTAATTCTAATGACCACCATTAGAAAAAATGGTAAAAGTATATTCTAATTATAATTTAAAACCACTAAATAGTATAATTTATCATTATAAATTATTTCTTTTAAAATTTTTTTTTTTAAGTATTGTTTACTATTCATAGAAAATTGGAAGTTCATAGAAAATTACAGAAAACTCAACTTAGGATAATATCGATATTTCAAATAAAAAATGAAGTGAATTTTGAATTATAAAATAAATATAATTTCAAAAAGTGGTTATTACTATTCATAATGGCTGCTTTGATTGGTCGTGGTGGGTTAGAATCTCGAACTTGCGTACAATGCAAGCTATTGCATTATTGAAAGAGAGGTGTACCGTGGAAGCTTGGGGTATTACATTCTACCCTCTTTAACTAAATTTCATCCTCGCAATTTGAAATTGTTCTTTTAAAATAAAAGGTTTAATGTAGAAAATACCTTTGTGGAAAACCCATATCAGAAATAGGGTTAATAAAATTTAGCCTTAATAAGAGGGAAAGGGAAACGAAAAAGTCACCACAAAATTAAGATCTCGATTAAGAAAACATTGGTTGAAATTAGAGACACATCATTGAAGGAAAACGTAAATATTTTTAGGGAGTGATTGAGGTCATCAATCACAAACAAGTGTAAAATTGAGGGCCTCAAAGCCTTCAATCTATGGTGATTTAAAATATCATCAGTTCATAAGGTATTAGGATAACTCATTTTTTTTAATATCCCTTTCCTAAAGTTTTTGAATTAATTTATTCATAGAATAAGAGAGAGGTATATATATATATATATACTAGACAGGTAGAGTTTCAAACTTCAACTAATTTCTACCACAAACTCATCATTCACAATAAAGATAATACAACTCAAAAATATTATATTTATCCTAATCGTACAAGGTTCCAAATATTAACACATACCATTATATTAGGAAAACTATTTTGTAATAACCAGGGACTTCATGTAGGCTAGTGGTAGATAATAAAGGCATTTCATACTATGGTTGTGGGTTCGATTCCTGCAGCTTTGTCCGACGCGACGGGTTATCCCCCAACCTGCAGGTTGTCCTTTTCCTAAAACTATAGTATTATAATTTTCCAAAGACAATAATATCCAAAGTTCAACTTAATCCATTACACCGTTTATAGTTATCCAAAATACCTATGTCCAGACTTTCTCTAAAAGTTCTCTAAATTCCAATATCAACTATATCTTCAGATTCCCCAAACAAAGTAAATTTTCTCTTATTGTCACATATTAAAAATATGATTACCTTCATCATATTAAAACCTTAATGAAAACAACAAGTACTGCAGTAAAATCCTTATATATATCACATTATTCATATAACCATAATATACATCTTGAGTCAAAAAATGGGAATACAATAATTATTCCACTTCATTTGTAGTAACAACATAAGCTTGGCCTTGCTCCCTTGGCATTTTTAGAGGTATGTTTCCGTGGCTCTTAGGGCATTCATTTTCATAATTCCCCATTTCTCTAAAATTGTAGCATTCAACATTGATAGCCTCTTTCTTTCCCATACAATCACGAGACTGATGACCTTTTAATCCACATTTGTAACAAACTCTCATTCCTTTTAGGCAAGTACCAAGGTGATTCTTCCCACAATTATCACATAATAAAAAATTATTCTTTCCCTTTTTCACTTTAGATGTCTCTTGTTCCACCGTTCTCTTCTTCTCTTGCTTTACTTTGTTGTCATAAGACATAGAGAATTCCTTTTCTGTCTTGACAGCACAGGAGACAATATCTTCATACGGTGAGAAGGATTGTGATAAAAAAGCTCGACGGAGAAATGGTTTTAACCAATCAAAGAAATGACCAGTCTTACTTATTGGGTTACATATATAATCTGCAGCATGTCTCGCAAACCTTGTATAGTTTTCCTCATATTTGCGACATTCTCATCCTCCTTTTGTCTCAGACTCAGAAATTGCCTTTCAATATCTGTTCGATGGTCACGAGGATAGTATTTTTCTAAGAAAAGAACTTTGAACTCCCTACATTCCATATATGATATTCCATCATCATCCTCTGTGTTTTGAATCAATGACCACCATTGATCAGCATCTCCAGTGAGGCGGTAAACTGCCATGATAACCTTTTCCTTTTCACTACTCCCCAAAGCCTGAAATATTTTCTCTAATGAATTTAACCATTGCTCAGCTACTAATGGATTTGTACTCCCATTGAATGTTGGTGGTTGTTGCCTCATGAAGCAGTCTAACATTGATCCTCCACGTTGCGGATCAGGGTTCTATATACAAGTAAGATTATTAATCATAAGCTGAGTGAGTTTTCCCAGTATTGTGATTGGCTGATCAGCACGAGTTGCATCACCAGATCCACTATAATTATCTTGAGCAGGAGGTCAATCCCTACATGGAGTTCATGCATTGATACTGTTTCTATTCCTTCCACTAGGCGCCATTTCTAAACAATGGAATATACTAGATCAGTTTATGAATCAAAATACATAATTCCATACTTGTAAAACACTTATCATAAATTGAACAGTTTATGGATATAATCCAAAATCATAAAAATGTTTTCATTGAGATATTATATACTCATAAACCCTTCATAATGGTTTGTAAAGAAAATGATAATTCTCATAATCATATCCCCCAGGAGTGTTGTAACCAAGAGTGAAGCAAGGCTCATTGTTGTGCACCGGTTTCTGTTTGAGTCTAGCTCAAAGCGGTGTTTTCGGATTTTAACCTTAGGTACATCTATGCCAGAGCCACCTCTACCTGCTCGTATCTAGACAAGGATGTATTTCCCGGAAAACTCAAAAAATCTCGATAATACAAAAATTCAAGGAAATTATTCTATACTAATCCTCAAAGTCTATCTTAAGGCTATGTTCTCTAATCAGAGATTATCTAAATATAGCTTCGAAGATTAGTACTAAACTGCCTCTGATACCAACTGTAATGTCCCGAACCCAGTTACCCAAAGTCAGTGCATTATTACGTAACATTGTCATGATCACAAAAGATCAAGTCTCGGAATACCGATTAGTTTAGTAGCCTTGGAAACACTATATACATTCATAAGTCTTACATTACATCATAAAGTGAAATACTAAAATAACATAGTCTCCATAGTCCACACCCATATCCCCTTCATACTATCCCTATAAATCAGTCCTAAAATATTTCTTCACATCCTGGAAAAAATAAAACATAGAAAGGGGTGAGCTCAGATGCTCAGAAAGGATACCAATATAGCGGAAACATTCATAAATAAACATAATCATTTATGTCAATGTATAAATAAAACAAAAGCCTTTTAAACATGAACTTTAGCATAATATGGAAAAAGTAAAATGAGATAATTCAATTTACATACTCACATGGATATTCTAGTAGTAGAATAATCACATGAAATATCAATAACCAGTTTTATAATGATGGAATCCATAATGCCAAACTATCATAACCACGTAGCCAATGCCTCGTGCCAAGACTACAAATAAGATTTTTTCAAGGCCTTGTGCCAAGACTACAAATAAAATTTTGTCAAGGCCTCGTGGCAAGACACTAGTTTGTCTCATGAGACCTATCGAAGCCTCAAGGAGCTATAGAGGGCTCCACCCGTCACTTATTAAGTCCAATGCATTCTTCATATGAACAGGTTTAAACATATCTTAAACCATAACATAATCGTATCACATAAAACATGCATAAGGAAACATAACATTTCCACATTTAAATCATAATATATCAATAAAACAAATTTATATAATAAAAAAATAATCAAAACCATTTTCAATACCAAAATAAATAAAATTAAAACATAGTATTTAATTTTCATTTTTTTTAAAAAATGTTATGCCTTGTAGAGGAAGCCGATACTCAAATAATGGTCACGGTGGCGGAGAAGTCATTGTCGCCGCATACGTACGACAAAAAACATTTCCTTTTTTCATTTAGTAAAACTATTTGTATAAACAATATTCATTTTGAATAAACGTAAAAGTAAAAGGGGTTTATACATCGTATAAAAGAAAGTTGTATATAAAACAAAATATGCCTCAATGAAAGGAGATTGAGACGAAGTCCCGTACCTCGTGTCTGACTTGACTCGATCCTTCTTTAATCTCCTGAATAATAAACTAGAGTTAATTTATAATTTACTAAGAACCTTTTTCAAGTTCATTATTCCTTTTACAAAACTTATTACCGTGTTATGAACATTATGTAATTATTTAAGTTAATAACGGTCGTTTTGTCGATCTTTGGTACTTGAGTCAAAAATAAAATTCTTATAATTAGTCGTTGTTCATCTGGTAAGATATCCATTATTTACAGAAGTTTATTGATGATTTAGATATCATATATATCATATATATCTATGATATAAATTAATTTATAATATTACATAACATTTAGAGGTAAGAATTGAAATGCACCGTTCATGGAGACGGTAAGTCGTACGTACGCATGAGCGCTACTTTCATTTTTATTTCATATTTAATGGAATGAAATCATAATGATATAAAGGTATATTATAATTCCAGTATAATATAATATATAATAGAATTTACTCCATCCATTACACATCCCACATATGGCATTAACGATTCAGATCACTTTGAGGGGGCAGTAGTCCGCACATCCTAAATTGAAATTATCACGCTTACCCATAATGGAAATCATAAAGGCATTCCATAAATGAAAAATACAGAATCATAAGGAAAACATAAAAATAATATATATCATAAATAAATATAGTGACATCTTAATGGCCACCATAAAAGGTGTTAAAAGAAGATTGAACAATCATCGTTTCGTGAGGCAGTAATTCACCACCAACAGAAACAGTATGTTCTTTAACCATTAGACGAAGGTGTGTGTATGTTTAAATCAAATAATTCTCATAACGACATCCTATTATATTTAAGATACTTTTTTTGTCACAAAATAAAGTAATAAAAGGAGTTTAAGGGGTTGGAGGAGAAAAATAATACAGAAGAACATAAGAGAAGACATTACCTTCAAATCAGGCAACTCCTTTTGATTTGAGCCAAAGGATTCCTTGGGAAGACTTCTGCACAATGTGAGGCTTCTAGGAGTAAGAGATGAAAGTTGAGAGAGTATTTGGGTAGTGTTTAGACGAGACAAATGGCTTTGATGGTGTGAATAAGGTGGTAGAGTTGGGGGCCTTCTATAAGAGGAGAGGAGGGGCACTCTTGGAAAGTCATGAATTGTTACATAATTATATAATGAGTTTCAGATTTTAAAGGTCCCAAAATTATATATATAGAGGTTAAGGTGATAAGGGTTATCCATATTCTCATCTAATTGGTTTTTGACAAGTGTAAGTCTTAGATTTTAACTTACCTTTTCATTTTATTTAAAATGGTCATTAATGAGGTAATCGCTACATCATCATGGTGTCATAAATAAATTTATTTATTTAATTCCTAAAAATTATAAAACAAATTACCATGATATAGGAAATCTTCATAGCTTTCCAATTAATATTTTTAGTCGAAATGTTAACTTATATAACCCCATGTAATAATTGTTTTAGTAAAACAACACATGTTTGTGACAATTTTATTTTTACTTTAAATAAAACGTTATTAATGTCATTTTCTTACCCAACTGGCTCCATGGGGTCCCCAAGTTGACCCATGGATTTTTTTAGTTGTCCATGACTCATAAAATAGGGGTAGAAAATGTGTAAAGTTAATTTCATATTATTATGACATTATATTTACCTTAAATTACACTAATTACCTTTAATACCGATTAATAGAACTTAAAACTAACTATTCACCAAAAATCATTTTAATCCCATTGAACCACATTTTACTTCTTAATGAAAATGATTTATGTCATATTTTTTAAATTCAATTCACAGAAGTGGTAAAATTTTATTTAAACTAAAAATCAGTTTTTTAACTACCACTTAGTGGTTTCACTATTCATCAAAAATTGATGTTTTTCAGAAAAATACCAAAACTTAAACCAAAGATATAATTGATATTCTGAATTCCAAAATGATTTCTATTTTAAAAAATTCATAACATATATGTTTAATTAATTAAGTTTATAATTAATTCCCACTGTCAAAACAAATAGTGAGTTTTTAAGAAACAATATCAATAAAAAGATTGACAATTGTTTATGTCCAATTTCAAAGTGAAATTAATTATAATGACCAACATTGGATAAAATGGTAAAAGTATATTATAATTATAATTTAAAACCACTAAATAGTATAATTTATCACTATAAATTATTTCTATTAAAAAATTTGTTTTTAAGTATTTTGTTACTATTCATAGAAAAATTAAAGTTCTCAGAAAATTACAAAAAATTCAACTTAGGATAACTTCGATATTACGAATACAAAAATGAAGTCCATTTTGAATGATAAAATTAATATAATTTTAAAATGTTGTTATTACTATTCATAACGGCTACTTTGATTGGCCACGGTGTGTTAGAATCTTAAACATGCGTACAATGCAAGCTATTGCATTATTGAAAGAGAAGCGTACCGTGGAATCTTGGGGTGTTACATAATGGTTCTTGACCATAAAAAAATTAAAACTCCTGTAGTCTATTCACAACCATAGAATACCATCTAAATTATTTTAAAAAAGAAACATTTCACACCATGAATACACACTAGGACAGATAAACACATGATTCAACAGGTCTTTAATCTAAATACTCATCTCTTGAAACTCTGAAGGTGTAACATAACAAAAATCCATCAAAATAGGACAATCATCGAGCTATAAGTCCTTTCCAAACTCAATATAACATCAGTGAGGTAGAGTGACAACCTCATTGGGGGAGAAAAATCCAAGAAATCCCCCAAAAATCATGTATTTTACACTATCTTATCATCCAATAACCCTACTAGAAGCTCAACCAACAAAGAAATTCGAGGCTCTTCACGCTGAGTACCCACATAGAAACTCTTCATACAAAAGAAATCCACAGGCTATCCATCCATGTCTAAAAACACAATGCTTCTCTTGAAGTAGTTTATAAAGGCATACATGTAAAACTACCAGTAAATTCTATGAATGAAATCATATGGTAAAATATCTAGCAAGAAGACTACCCTACTGGACTGATGTTATCCCATCACCAGTCTACATCCCTAACACACATCAAAAAAGATGTTATGGGCTCCTACAGGTGTACTCAACAACAAGGACATGGGATCCCTCTCTACGTCTTGTTTCATAGCATGTTCTAGACTAGTTCACTAAAAAAATAACTTATACCAACCTAAATTTACTAAAAAATTATATATTTGTTGGTTATAATGAAAATTTCCAACAGATATTATTTTTTATTGGAATTAATTTTTAATACCAACACCTTTTTACTAATAGATATCTTTGTTGATATTGATCATTCAATACCAAATTATCATTTACCAAAAGTTGAATCTATTTCATTATCATAATAATTCCAACAATTTTTACTAATACATGAATCTATCATTAATAATGCTATTACCTTAAAATATTTTCCCTTAACAAAAAACTATTATAATAAACCTTTCAAAAAAAATATTTAGTCAACAATCAATCAAAATACTCATTGTTCAGATATATATATATATATCATATCTATGACCAAAGTAAATTTTTATTTGATGAAATTTTTTTAAAAAGATATCATAATGTATTCTAAATTTCAATATTGACATAATATTTAATGTTTTTTTATGATTCAATATTTTTTATTAAATTTTCACATAATATTAAATCTTTTTAAATCTTTAAACATTGTTTATTTAATAAACATTTAAAAAATATTTCAAAAAATTTCTTCACAAAACCCTAATCGGTGACCCATTGACCAAACATTGCCCTCCTCTATCCAGCTTCCTTCTCTCCTTCATCCCCGATCTATCCCATTGACTACACATCACCCGACTCCATACCAACTCTATCCTACCTCCTTTTCACCACAATCCCCAATCTATCCCATCGACCACACGTCACCCTCCTCTATCCAACACAACACCTGCCACATTATCGCTGCCATCACCTGCCTCTTTCCCATCTCCTTCCTTTCTTGTAGTTTCTTTGATAAATCATTCACATAGATTATAAAAATTTCCCCATATTTAGGAACTCAATTTTGTGGATTGATGGATGGTTTTAATAACCAAAACATCTAATTGAGTTTATTATTTGAAATTGTGTTTCTTTGGGAATGGGAACTTGTTTATGGATTTATTTTGGGTGACATACCATTCTCCATCGAACTAGTATATTGTTTTTCACTAGTAAGAACTATGATAGTATGATTAACAGCCATTGGATGCTTAGACATAGGATTCAATGACCGAAAAACACAACTTCAATATAATATGTTAGGATGTTTGACCTGATGTATATAACTTTGTGGAATAGTTTAAATCTCAGTGAAAATGTGTTTTGTCTTTATTGTTGAGGTGTGCATAGTGTTGATATTTTCTCATGAATATTATTCGACCATTTAATGGTGGGGTTTTGTAATTATTATGAAGGAATAAGTTTTTAAGCCTCTAATAAATTAGGTTACTAGGATACTATTGGTTTTAGTTTTAAGAATGTTGGAACCCCTGACAGTTTCATGAATTTCTTGTTCAATAAATTATAATTATAATGGGAACACTGTCATTTCTTTTATAGATATTATTGAGTTCATGAGTTCCAATAATCATGGATGTATTATTTCCACAAATTGTGATGTGAGGCTAAACCCTTGATAATAATATGGTAACTTTCCTCTGAGGGTTATGGCCTATTTGGAACATTCGTTTTTTATATATCAACTGTTGTTTGAAATGTTTGGATACATTTTAATTTTTTGAATCCTTTATTATTGTCTCTAATCAGAGACCCATCACCACCCCTTGTCTCGTATCCTATAGCAACACCTCTCATCCAACCTCTTATTCCCCACGCCCCAACGTTTGCCTTCAATAGCACAACCCATATCTTTCTCAGCTCCTTCATCGTCCCTGGCTTTATCTACCCACATCCTCGCATGAACCCCTTGCATATTCTCGACTAGTATCCCCACAATCCCTCCATCTCCAACATCCCAATGTATCAAAATCCCCCCCTCCTAGGACCCCTCTATATGCGGTGTCCCAGAACCCCCCATCCTAGATATCCATATGCAACCACGCCACAACCCACCTTCTATAGTCACCTTATCCCCACTCTGCATCACCTAACATCCCAGTACCCTCTTAGCCTGTATTCACCTCCACCCACCATTAGGTTGAGGGAAATTTAAAAATATAAGTATGGATTATTCAGGATAAAACCCTCCCATTGTAGGGAATTAATCTATTCATTTGTCATAATTTTTTATTGAAATTTTCATTTATTTGGTTACCTGTTGGAACCCCCTTTGTTATGATGGTTGTGTGTTAGTGCCTAATATTTTCATTTATATAATCATGACACTATATCTGTACAACTAGGATAGTGGAAAACAACTTAATTTCTTGTAAAACATTTTTGGTGTCGAGTTTAAAGGCATGTTGGTGTTGTGATCATTGTGTATGTAAATCATTTAATGGTTATTTATTGATGAGTGTTTGTTCTTAGACACTGAAATTCTTTTCGTTATGATGTTATTTCACTGAATCTATTTACGCTTGTTTTTGAAAGTCTTCCTAACTTTTGGCAAAACATGAAGAGTTTTGAGTTTTAATATATGATGTTATTTATTGTGAAATAAATGTTTCATGATTAGTATGTTGAAAATAAGTGGTATAGTTGTCATAAAAAAATGTTTTGATACTGATTATAGTGATAACTTTTGGGTAAATTTTCCTCTTATCCTATTGAAAATAGATTCATTTCTTGTTTTTCTACACATTTAATGGTAAATCATTTTGTGTTTTCACTGAAATAATTCATACGCGAACATAATAATCATTATAAAAGTAATAATCTACTTAGATTTGGGAGGAATGATTCTTTTGAACCTTGTTGTTGACCATATGTTTTGGCAGCACATTTCTTGGTAAAAACATGTTTTCTCTCTCTTTATTTTTAAATCTAAGTTATACAATCTAAATATGTTCTCTCTATAAAGCACCAAGTATAAAAAACATTATTATTTTAATTATGGAAGAAGTTACTTTTCACATGATGGAGTTTCATTCTCTTAGTTTGGGAGACATTTAGGGACTTGGGTTTCAAAATAAAAAACAACATGTGGCCTTGGAGAGTCATTACATCTCTACTCTAATTTATTCCTAACTGTTTATCTTTTGTAACTATAATGAAGCATCACAATTTTGAATCACTCTGTTTTTTTAAAATAATAAATATAGACATTAATGGAAATAATAAGATTGTGGTGATCTCATTTTGGACCAATTTGATGCTACATCTAAATTCATCTGGTAAAACTAGAGGTTATTGAGATCACTTCCATCTTCTATTATATTTTTACTATCTAGTTAGGTCATTTTAAATTGAACACCATTGCTATAATTAGTGGTTAACATTGTTTTGAATTTTATATTGCAACAAGGTTGAATTATTTTTTAGTGGAAGGGTGATGCTTTGTGGCTAAATTTTGAGGATAAAACTTCATTCTTTAGGAGAGTATCTCTTTCACTTGTTAATTTTATTTTCTGAATTTTACTCTCAAGTAAATTTTTGAGACATGCTATAGAATTTTATTATTGTGTACTTGTGGAAAAATTCATCTTTTTAATTTTTTCTTGTGAATTATCTAGTTATTTATTAATTTATATTTTGATTTTTATTTTAAATATTCACCCTCAATCTCAATTGATAATTTACATGTTTTTATTTCTTTTAAATGATTATTCATTATAAATTCTTATTGTTCTCTATTGTTTTTTTGTGGTGGATGACTTTGGATAGAGGATTATTTTTCTAGTGGACCTCAATTTTTTTGGGATCATTGTATTACTACTTGATGGAATGAATTTATTGTTATTGAGTGTCAACTTGTAAGCTGATAAAATTCGTAGATGTTTGACACAAGCTTCCCTACCTTCGCTTTCTGAACTGGGTCTTCTTCCTATTTGATTAGAGTATTGGGGACTTACCTCCCTGATGTTGTGCTTCTTGAATTAGTTGATTTTGATGCTTTTCAATATTCCATAGGTTGGTTGTTTATATTGTATGAACGATTACTCATATCCTAATTCTTATTCCTTTTTAAAAGAGGAAAAATATTCATCTTTCTTTACTAAAGCATCCCAATGTTTTTAAAGATAGTGGGACTTATGAAATTACATTAATGGTGTTGTAAGTGACCTTTTGTGATCCCCCTTTGGTTTATTTTTCATATTTTACATGCATCGGAAAACATCTAGTGTATTTTTATTCAGAAGATCTTCTTTGATATTCATCACCGGTAGCGAGTTTGCATTTTTCATATGCAGTTTTTTCTCTAGGAAGTCCTATCACTTCTACTGCATTCATTTAGGATTTCACTCATACCTCTTCGATGTATTTCATTGTTCTTTAATGTGTCTTTTAAATACTATAGATCTAACTTATAAATTTTTGGTGCAATCTTGGAGTTTCTGCATTTTTTGGATAAAGTGAATTCTTACTAGAATGAATGATGTTTCTTGAATTTTTGATGGATTGTGAGATTTTGTTTGAATTTTATTGTTACATAATCATGTATCTCCTTCAATTATCTGATGCTGTAAGCTTGTTAAAGCTCATGTTTGTGTTATAATACCTTTTCCTTAATAAATGTCTTTGGGGCATGAATTGGGTGACCAGTTCATGCCACAATTTGTTGTATAAAAAGTAGAATATCATATGGATGTTTTTACACAGGTTATATTATCCTCTTCTATGATAGTTTTATATCATGTATTATTATTATTTTATCTTGCATTTAAATGAAAAAAAAAATCAATTGTTTTCTTTGTGTAAATAGAGATTTTCTCATGATGGTGCATGTCTGAAGTGGAGGGATTTGGTATAGGTGATTATTCAAGAATATAAGGGTTTTCCACTAATGTTAAAGTGATGAGGTGAATTTTTTCATGTCTTGGTCCACTATAACAGATAATTTGTCATGTAATGTTATGGGGAGTCCATGATAGGGACATATGATGTTTGCGATTAATAGACTATTGGAAAAGATTCATTGAGTTTCATGTAATGTCTCTTAGTGTTTTAACAAATTGGAAATATGTGTATTGAAGCTTATTTACTTTTCATGAAGTTTGAACATGTATTTAAATAATATTGGATCATGTTTTTTTTCAAATAAAGGCTTGTTTTTTTGGTATTTCATATAAGATAATTTTTTAATTATTAAAATATATATATAATAATAAATATAATATAAAATTTTAATAATAAATATTGGAATATAAAAATTTATATTATTATTTACAAAAAAATATTTATTGGTGATATTGTTTATAAATATTGATAATATTAAAAATTAATATATTAATCATATTAATATGTTTCTAAGTAATTTTACCAAAAATATATATTAATTTTTAGTATTATTATAATTTAATGAGAACCATTTAATCTGTTGAAATAATATTTAGTGACCGAGTTTTTCTCCAACAAATTAGTGATAGGAAATTTTTTGATGGTAAAACGTTTTACCAAAAAAAAATGAACTTTTACCTATAGATATACCCCTTTTGGAAGAAGATAATTATTTTTTGTGGGTCAAAAAAAGGAGTGCGAAGTTCTTGAACAAAAAAATCATAAGTGAGGGTATTAAACAAGATTATCATACCTCTAATGATCTCTAGTCCTGCTAGAACTACTACCTCCACTATGTTAAACTAACCAATCCCAGCTCCTCTGGCCCTCTACTGATGTATACCTCTATGACCATGCCTGGGTAGAGGTCATTGGAGAACACCATAAGGTCATCCGCATCCTGCTCCATCTCCCCTCGGTGGATCATGATCATGCTATTCAAACTACAGAAACATCCTATCTAAAACTAATACTGAGGCTTGTACTAAATCTATCGACCTCAACCATATTGATTTTGAATGGCCTCTAAACACTGATTTTTATGAACTCAATAGAATCCAAAAAAACAAATCATCACTAATCCCACGAGAAAGGCATGAGGACCAGGTCAAAACAGAAATTGTTGAGGTTAACTCCGTACTGGTCAAAACCTCAAAGGCCATGGCGCCTGAGAGCTACTACTGGTAACCCTGCGTCTAGAATAAGCATGCTGGATCCCAAAGCATTGTAGTTATCCTAGAGAGTAAATCATTTCAATCACTTCCTCCTTCTTCTAAACCTCCAAGTAAGTCAGCAAAGTAAAGGGGGTGACCACAAAATAGATAGAAGGATGTAGTTCCTTCACTAGGTGTCTCTCATGGGACTCCTCATCCATTAATATATTTGGAGAAAAGTGAAGAATATATTTCAACATAATCCACATCTCTTATAGTGACATACTCCCCTTATCGAGGGAGAGTATCTCATTCTTCTTCAAATCCATCATGGCCGATGAGTGAAATTCTCCATGGAACATATTCTCGAAATCGACCCACAAAACACCCACCCCTTCCTCTCCCCCAAGTACATTGCCTTCCACTAACGCATATCTCCCCATATCGTTCAAACATCCAAATGATCTTAGTACTCCATCAGACCACAGATCAAATTAAAGGTGATATCAAGCTCCTAATGCCAGTTCTTCATCTCCACTTCTAAAAAACATCGATCATAATTTCCCATAGTCTTCCATTGGGAATCATGTAACATTCTCTGCCATCGGTCGTCCTCATCCACTGGATCAACACGCCACTGATCAATCAGATCAGCCTACTAAGTCTCAAATTCTTGATCCATATGCAGATGAAGACTAGGTTCCATATCTGAAAATGTATTAAAGGAATTCCTATGACCGAGTATTATGGAATTTATATTTACAACTCATTTTAAATCATTTAACTCATTCCGTTATCTAGTTAAAATTCTATAAAAAACCCAATTCAGATAAAAAAACAATTAGTAATGATGTTTGTACCTTTATGAGGGTCTCTAAACTACAAATGGTATAGCCTCACTTGGTCATTCAATAACGCCATACTCCTCACATCGGATCACTGGGGAACCTAAAATCTTTTGTCCCATCCAATATTCCCTATCCTATATAACACTCTAAGATCACCTACCAATATTTCCCTACCATCCCATATAATCCTCACTTTTCTTAACTCCAAACTCCATCATATATCTCAACCATCACCTTTGATACCATTCTTCAATGCCTGTAACACCCCAAGATTTTATGAAAAATATTCTTTTTAATTTCATGTCTTGTGTTGTACACTACACCAAAAGGGGATTGCACAACACGCATCCTTGACTTGCCTTGCATTACACGCAATCACGACCTTCCTCGATAGTGTGTGTAGTACGCAATACCGAGTTTCACCAAACAACGATATTCTATTAAAATATTATTAAAAACTAGCCGTTATGAATAGTAATAACCACTTTTTGAAATTTTTTAAATTTTATTTTTCAAAATGGACTTCATTTTTGGATTTAGAATATTGAAATTATCTTAGGGTGAAATTTTGGTACTTTTTGGATAACTTTCATATTCTGATGAATAGTGAAAATTACTAAATTTTAATTAAAAAAACTTTTTTAATCGAAAAAATTAATAGTGATAAATTATTAATTTTGAGTGGTTTTAAATTATATTTATAATATACTTTTAGAATTTAATATAATATTTGTCATTGGATGTAATTTCAAATTAAAACCAGACATAAACAAGTGTCAGTCTTTTGATAGTTATTATCTCTTAAGAACACACTATTTGTTTTGACGACGGGAACTAATTTTTAAATTAATTAATGCAACTGATATGTTCTAAATTAGGTAAAATAGAAATCATTTTTGAATTCATAATATCAAATATAGCTTAGGCCTAATTTTTGGTATTTTTCTGGAAACTTTCATTTTTTGATGAATAGTGAAACCACTAAGTGGTAGTTAAAAAACTGAATTTTTAATAAAACTTAATTTTACCACTTCTGTGAGTGGAATTTCGAAAATCTGAGAGACGCGATTAATATCAAGGACTAAAATGTGGTTCAATGGGATGAATGTTTTGGTGAATAGTAACATTTTACTTTTTTTTACCACGGTTAAAAGTAAATAAGGTAATTAAGGGTAAAAATGATATTATTATTACCCTAACACATGTCCTAATTCTATTTGATAAATGTAATTCGACTAAAAACAACCTTAGGAATAAAATATGACCATTTAATCCCACATGGATTAGATTAGGACATTTATTATTAATTTATTTAAAGAAGGGTTAAAATAGTTAATATCAAAGTTTAATAAGTAAATCATTTTTAATATAGGGTTATAAATGAGATAAATTCGACTATAAATATTCATTAGAAAGCTAAAAATATTTCCTACATAATGATATTTTAATTTTAATTTTTAGACTTTATATAATTTAATTTATATATGACACAATGATGATGCAGTAAATATATTATTAATGAAATATTGACATAATTGATGTTATAGATATCCAAATAAATGTAATTTGAGACTTTTTATGAAATTAAAAAAAATTATATGTTAGAATGACATGTTAGTTTCGATTTAATTAACGTTTTTCGAACTAATCATTCTGTTATGAGTTTTACAAAAATCAACTACCAAATAGTCTCAAAATTGACATAAAATAGTTTTAAAAACAAATATTATATTATTAATTGTTATTTTATTCCTAAAAATCTAATGTTAGGCCAAATGACTTAGATAAGGTTATATATATTAATAATAAACAACTTGGGGTTCGTTTGTCTTGTTATAGTATGTTTATTAACATTATAGTTTAAGAACACATGAAGACCCGGTAAAAGTAAAATTATTTAACTTAATGTTAAATGTAAATGATAAGGTTAAAATAGGAACCTAAACTTATATAAATTCTATTTTATGAGATTATTTAGACTCATCAACACCTTAGCTTTGAAATAAATTAATTTGGAACTATTTAAAACCGAATTTGGCTTTATAATAAAATAATATTTTTAGTTATTCCAAAGGTGCCCCTCTCCTCCCTTATAAAAGGGCACCCCCTCCCTCTTTTCCTCACACCACTTTGAGCCTTCAATCTCAGACAACCCCTATCAAATTCTCTTCTCCACTTCTCTTGAAACATCCTAGAGGTTATGGTCTTCCTCAAAGACCAATTTTAGGGCCCTAAAAGGAGATCTCAAAGAGGCGCTTCAAAGAAGAGGTAATTTTTGTTACCGATTCTTTCAACTTTATTTCTTCTTCCACTTCTTCTTATTTTGTTGTTTCATTATGAAGTAATATAATCAGTATCAATAATATACTGATATGTTATTATATGTATGAAACAACCCTATTTCACCATCTATCCATCCTATGGAAAAATAAATCACCGCGCGTGCGTACGTACGGAATACCGTCTCCACGTCGTGGTGTAATCTATTTTCCACCACCACCTTACTTGGATGGGTATAATGGTGTAAATAATGACTATATATGACTATTATAAAGTTATATTGATTCTTAAATAGTAAACATACACTCCAATACAATTCCACGATCATAGGAACGATATCATCACTCGTGCGTACGTACGGAATACCGTCTCCAAGATGTGATGCAACTCATTCTACATGATCTTAATTTAATAACGATTATATAAATTAATTGAATGAATTAATATGATATATATTACACTAATACCATTATGGAAATGAGGTATCTATAACCTAAAGAGAAGTATAATAATTTATTTGACAAAACACGCATAAGAACAAAAAGTAATAAACACCCGAATTACAAGTAGTAATGAAATATTACTAATAAGAAGCTAAGAATATGACCATATATGATATCATAACAATAAGTATGATTCTGGAATAATTCAATAACATTATTGAAATAATTATACAGTAGGTTTGGACACTTACGAAGCAAATTGGACCTAAGGTAAGGGAAATATCACAATCTCATTTTTATCTGAGATTGTTTATACTTTGGTATTTAGTGGGGTGTATTTTATCATCCACATCCATGTTTCCTCAATATGTAAAATTTATATCCTTCTACAATAGTTTATATCCAATTTTACCCTTCGGAGTGTTTTTTGTAAAAGATATGAAAGAAATCTTTTGTCGTTTTTTGTACGAGGTACTTTTTGACTTTTCCGACAAAAGTACGAGAAGAATGTTTTTTTAACATATATGTCATAAATGGATTTTTAAAACATTATTTCCAAGAAGCTTCCTTTACGAGTTTTCAAGTTTATTTTTAATTAACTTCTTTTAGTTTAGAATTGTATGACATGTTATGAAAGGAAAAGTGTTTTTTGAAGAAGAAATGATATTTTCCTCAAGAATGGAGTTCAAGTGTTTTATAAAAATTATTTTACATCTAATATAATAAAGGTTTCTGTTTCTATCACTATTATTACATGGATTTTATTATGTTGTGATGGAAATATTTTTGTGAATTCCTTTACCTTATATGAATTGTTTTATGATATCATGTTGTTTAAGAATCCCATTTTTATTACATGGGTTATGCAATGATGTATGATTTATGATTTTGTGGCACACATATGAATGGTATCATTATGAGATTGTTGGGACCTATATCTCCCTCTAATGCATTGGGTAAAGATTTTATATCTCATGAGATAGACATGGCTAGAACGGTTGGTTATACCGGTTCAGTGAAACAGGACTGAAACGAGGAGTGAACTCGGTTCAGAAAGGGACTTTGTCCACTAAGATAGTCATAAAAATGAGTCTTGACTAATAAGAAATGATTCTCTATGATTATGTGTGTATGACACAAAGTTTCATGTTTAAAGTTATGATTATTGGGATTACATTTCACTACTATGATTTATCCTATGTTATGAAATTATGATCTCTTTTGCAGGTTAATATTTTCAAAAGATATGTTCTTATGAATATGATGTGATTGATATTTCTTTTGTATACCCTTACTGAGCATTTGAGCTCACCATTTTATGTTTTCTTTTCCCCAGGATATAAAGAATTGTTTTAGGTAAAAAAAAAGGGAAGATATTTATGGGAGATGTTGAAGATCTTTCACTACGATTAGAAGATTATATTCCGAGTTTCCAAAGACACTAAACTATTACGGTCCTTGTGTGTGTGTTTTTGTTATGCACTAAGTATTCCGCAAAAGTTATGTAATGTCCATGTACGTCAGGCTTTGGGTATCTACAGTTGGTATCAGAGGAAAGGTTTAGTCAACCTTTGGAAACTAGGATGCGAGAACATTAGTGAGATCCCTAGAGATATTTATAAGGTATGTCTAGGGATGTCCCTAAAGTTAAGTATAATTATAGGTTATAGTCCTAGAATTGCGCTAACGATCTTAGAATTAAACCTAAGGTGTTAGATATTGAAGGTACTACCCCTTTATTATGTTGTTTTCACTAGCATGATTTTTACCTCTCACACTATTCTTTTGGGGTTTTAGAAAATGGCTGGAAACAGGAAGATTCCTGAAAATAGAGGATATGACGGAAAATGGAATGATATTCTTCTTGAGAAACCAAATGAAATGGGATTTGGAAGTCCAAACATCATTATTATGCCGAATAAGCAATCTCATAATATGATCAATAAACTCAAATTTGGTAAGTTTCCTGACTCGGCTAATAAGAGAAAGATGGAGTTTCATGATGATCATATAGGAAAGAAAGTTCAATTTACCCTATGTAAATAATGTGGGAAGAGGAATCAAGGAGATTTTTTCAAAGGAACTGGAAGATGCTCTGGGTGTAGAAAAGAAGGACACAAAGCCAGTAAGTGCAAAGGAAAACTTTCAGTTAACACCATGGATGAGGATAATGGTATTGCTACGACATCAACAATGGTTAAATGTTTTAAATGTGGAATGAACGGGCATTATGAAAACCAATGCCCTAAGGGAAAGTATCATGAAGAGAATTAGTATGGTCATATGGGAAGTATTTATGTTGATGATGATGAAGAGACTACAAATGATATGTGAGATTAAAGAATTGTTGATGCTCGGTCAATGGTTTAAGAATGTAGTGGAATGATTACATGGTTATCAAGTGTAATGTTGTATAAGTAATCTAATGGTAATATGGAATAAAGAGACATCTAAGGATTGTTACACTGTTGTCTTTCCTTGTGTTTTGAAAGTGTATGATTAATGGTACCAGTATCCATGAAAGGTTATTCAGATATTTTTGGAATGTAGATGATATGCGCATACTGAAGTGATAAGGACAAAATTAAATTTTTGATAGTATTCATGAGCTCATGACTGATATAAGGAGAAGGTTATATCATGGTTTGAGTATAAAGAATTTTGAGGATTTTGGTATGTGGAACGTGTTAACTTTTAACTGCATTCATGTTTTCACTAAGGCTCAATGGGTATTCATTCTTCAATAGAATACATGATTAAGGTATTAACATGTTTGTAATTTAACAAACAAGATATATCTTATGATAAATGGGGGATAAATGATGGCATTCACATGATTGTTATGTGACATTTCAAGTAATCATTTTCTTATACTATGATCTTGGACCGAATTATTTAAGATAAGCCTAAATATTGGAATGGATTATGTTGAACATAAGATAGTATTGTTTAAGGATAGAACTTTTTTCGATATTATTGAAAGGATGTTATAGTAATGTAGTTTTAGAAAAAGGACAACCTGCAGGACGGGCGACAACCCATCGCGTCGGACAAGGCTGTGGGAATCGAACCCACAACCGAAGTGCGACTGGCCTTTATCACCTACCACTGGCCTACAGGAAGTCCCTGGTTAGTAAAAACTAGTTTTATTTTATTAAGCAGTATGATATATGAAGTATAAGTTCATTTTTGGAATTTTATATGATTAACCACACCATAGATGGACTTATGTATATTTGATAACTTTTTCTTACCTTTTGTTTGAAACAGATGGAATGACCCATCATTCTATCACATGATCTGTTAGAACATCACAAATAACAAATTCAACTTCATTTCTTTAATAGATGAAGCGGAAATTGTTCAAAGCACGAACAACAGTGAGATAATACCAAAATCAAGCAGGTATTTCTTCTAATTCAAAATTTTCAACTTTAGGGAAATGATATTGAAAACCAAAAATGTTGTCCTAGTGCTCTTATATCCGATGAATCAGATGGTACCTTAGATCATCAAAAATCTATGACTTTGTGATTGTTGGATTTTTCATAGCCATGTTCTCTACCACTATCCATCAGAACATGACGGTTAGATTTCTCTTCCATATCCATATTTTCACCTTTGTTCTCCTATGTGGAAACCTAGTGAATAGTTTATTTGGGTAACCATTACGTTTCATACATTTGTTTTTAAAGATTGGTTTTGGTATTCCTTTTTACGATGTGGGTTTCTATTAAAGAAACTTTCGAGTAGTAAACCATTTATAACCCCGACGAATTTCGAGGGCGAAATTCATTTTAAGCGGGGAAGAATGTAACACCCCAAGATTTTATAAAAAATATTCTTTTTTATTTCATGCCTTGTGTTGTATGCTACACCAAAAGGGGCTTGCACAACACGCATCCTTGACATGCCTTCAATTACACGCAATCGCGACCTTCCTCGATAGCGTGTGTAGAACGCAATACCGAGTTTCACCAAACAACGACATGCTATTAAAATATTATTAAAAACTAGCCGTTATGAATAGTAATAACCAATTTTTGAATTTTTTTAAATTTTATTTTTAAAAATGGACTTCATTTTTGGATTCGGAATATCGAAATTATCTTAGGGTAAAATTTTGGTACTTTTCGGATAACTTTCATATTCTGATGAATAGTGAAAATTACTAAATTTTAATTAAAATAAATTTTTTTAATAGAAATAATTAATAGTGATAAATTATTAATTTGAGTGGTTTTAAAGTATATTTAAAATATATTTTTACAATTTAATAAAATATTGGTCATTGGATGTAATTTCAAATTTAAACCAGACATAAACAAGTGTCAATCTTTTGATAGTTATTATCTCTTAAGAACACGCTATTTGTTTTGACAACGGGAACTAATTTTTAAATTAATTAATGCAACTGATATGTTCTGAATTTGGTAAAATAGAAATCATTTTTGAATTCATAATATCAAATATAGCTTAGGCCTAATTTTTGTTATTTTTCTGGAAACTTTCATTTTTTGTTGAATAGTGAAACCACTAAGTGGTAGTTGAAAAACCGAATTTTTCATAAAACTTAATTTTACCGCTTCTATGAGTGGTATTTCAAAAATATGAGAGACACGGTTAATATCAAGGACTAAAATGTGGTTCAATGAGATGAACATAATTTTTGGTGAATAGTAACCTTTTACTTTTTTTACCACGGTTAAAAGTAAATAGGCTAATTAAGGGTAAAAATGATATTATTATTACCCTAACACATGTCCTAATTCTATTGGATAAGTGTAATTAGACAAAAAACAACCTTAGGAATAAAATATGACCATTTAAGCCCACTTGGATTAGATTAGGACATTTATTATTAATTTATTTAAAGAAGGGTTAAAATAGTTAAAATCAATGTTTAATAAGTAAATCATTTTTAATATAGGGTTATACAAAAGATAAATTCGACTATAAATATTCATTAGAAAGATAAAGAGATTTTATACATAATTATATTTTATTTGTAATTTTTAGACTTTAAATAATTTAATTTATTTATGACACAATGATGATGCAGTAAATATCTTATTAATGAAATATTGACATAATTGATGTTATAAATACCCAAATAAATGTAATTTGAGACTTTTTATGAAATTAAAAAAAATTATATGTTAATATGACATGTCAGTGTTGAGTTAATTAACTTTTTTTGAACTAATCATTCTGTTATGAGTTTTACAAAAAACAATTACCAAATAGTGTCAAAATTGACATAAAATAGTTTATAAAACAAATATTATATTATTAATTGTTATTTTATATCTAAAAATCTAAGGTTCGTCCAAATGACTTAGATAAGGTTATATATATTAATAATAAACAACTTGGGGTTCGTTTGGCTTGTTATAGTAAGTTTATTAACCTTATAGTGTAAGAACACAAGAAGACCTGGTAAAAGTAAAATTATTTATCTTAATGTTAAATCTAAATGGTAAGGTTAAAATGGGAAACTAAACATGTATAAATTCTATTGGATGAGATTATTCAGACCCATACCCACCTTATCTTCGAAATAAATTAATTTTGAGCTATTTAAAACCGAATTTGGCTTTATAATAAAATAATATTTTTAGTTATTCCAAAGGTGCCCCGATCCTCCCTTATAAAAGGGCACCCCATCCCTCTCTTCCTCACACCACTTTGAGCCTTCAAGCTCGGCCAACCCCTGCCAAATTCTCTTCTCCACTTCTCTATAAACATCCTAGAGGTTCTGGTCTTCCTCATTGACCAATTTTAGGGCCCTAAAAGGAGATCTCAAAGAGGCGCTTCAGAGAAGAGGTAATTTCTGTTACCGATTCATTCAACTTTATTTCTTCTTCCACTTCTTCTTCTTTAGTTTTTTTATTATGAAGTAATAACATCAGTATAAATAATATAATTATATGTTATTATAAGTATGAAACAACCCTATATCACCATCTATCCATCCTACGGAAAAAGAAATCATCGCGCGTGCGTACGTACGGAATATCGTCTCCACGCCGTGGTGTAATCTATTTTCCACCCCACATTACTTGGATGGGTATAATGGTGTAAATAATTACTATATATGACTATTATAAAGTTATATTGATTCTGAAATAGTATACATACACTACAATACAATTCCAATATCATAGGAACGATATCATCACTCGTGCGTACGTACGGAATACCGTCTCCATGATGTGATGCGACTCGTTCAACATGATCTTCATTTCATAACGATTATATAAATTAATTGAATGAATGAATATGATATATATTACACTAATACCATTCTGGAAATAAGGTATCTATAACCTAAAGATAAGAATAATAATTTATTCGACAAAACACACATAAGAATAAAAAGTAATAAACACCCGAATAACAAGTAGTAATGAAATATTACTAATAAGAAGCTAAGAATATGGTCATATATGATATCATAACGATAAGTATGATTCTGGATTAATTCAATAACATTATTTAAATCATTATACCGGAGGTTTGGACACTTACGAAGCAAATCGGACCTAAGGTAAGGGAAATATCACAATCTCATTTTTATCTGAGATTGTTTATACTTTGGTATTTACTGGGGTGTATTTTATCGTCCACATCCATGTTTCCTATATATGTAATATTTATATCCTTCTACAATAGTTTATATCCAATTTTACCCTTCGGTGAGTTTTTTGTAAAAGATATGAAAGGAATATTTTGTCATTTTTCGTACGAGGTACTTTTTGACTTTTCCGACAAAAGTACGAGAAGAATGTTTTTTTAACTTATACGGCATAAATGGATTTTTAAAACATTATTACCAAGAAGCTTCCTTTATGAGTTTTCAAGTTTATTTTTAGTCAACTTCTTTTAGTTTAGAATTGTATGACATGTTATGAAAGGAAAAGTGTGTTTTGAAGAAGAAATGATATTTTCCTCAAGAATGGAGTTCAAGTGTTTTATCAAAATTATTTTACATCTAAGATAATAAAGGGTTTTGTTTCTATCCCTATTATTACATGGATTTCATTATGTTGTGATGGAAAATTTTTATGAATTCCTTTACCTTATATGAATTGTTTTATGATGTGCTGATGTTCATGAATACCGTTTTTATTACATGGGTTATGCAATGATGTATGATTTATGATTTTCTGGTACACATAAGAATGGTATCATTATGAGATGGGTGGGACCTATATATCCCTCAAATGCATTGGTTAAGGATTTTATATCTCATGAGATAGACATGGCTGGAACGGTAGGTTATACCGGTTCAGTGAAACAGGACTGAAATGAGGAGTGAACTCGGTTCAGAAAGGGACTTTGTCCACTAAGATAGTCTTGGAAATGAGTCTTGACTAATAAGAAATGATTCTCTATGATTATGTGTGTATGCCAAAAAGTTTCATGTCTTAAGTTATGATTATTGGGATTACATTTCACTACTATGATTTATCCCATGTTATGAAATTATGATCTCTTTTGCAGGTTAATATTTTCAAAAGATATGTTCTTATGAATATGATGTGATTGATATTTCTTTTGTTTACGCTTACTGAGCATTTGAGCTCACCCTTTTATGTTCTATTCTCCCCAGGATATAAAGAAAGTTTTTAGGTAAAAAAAGGGAAGATCTTTATGGGAGATGTTGAAGATCTTTCACTACGATTAGAAGATTATTTTCCGAGTTTCCAAAGACACTAAACTATTACGGTCTTTGTGTGTGTGTGTTTTTATGTACTAAGTATTTCGCAAAAGTAATGTAATTTCCATGTACTTCAAGATTAGTGTCTCTACAATGACACCCTCCCTCCAAATATACCCCACCCTGGATGGAAATAAATAAAGGGAGATAATAACCCCTATTTCCCAACATCAGTTCCCTTTTATAGTAACCACGATCTGCAGATAACATTTATCATCCCTATAACAACTCCAAGACATATATTAAAAGAAAAACAAAATCCATCCCATATCCATGTTTAAAATAAAACTATTACAACTACAAAGAAAAGATCCAATGTAAATATCAGAAAGAAAATCTGAGCAGTGACAAAGAAACTATCCCAAAGTCTGAGCTAGTAATTCCCAGAACAGTCAACATATTCCTCCTAGAAACATAAAAATAGTTTTATATATGCAGGGGAGCATACAATTATACTCATTAGGAGAACCAATGTCTCTAATACACAAGTAAGATAAGCATACTAATTCTCCTATGAGGAAACAACAAAACCCAACAACACCTATCAAGGTATACTGCCCCCCCAACCTCAGTAAGACTTGCTCACAAAATAATGCATTTCAAATAGATTAATATAATTATCACATGAATGATATGGTACCAAACACCACCTTTTCACTAATTATCTACTCTCACACCCTAATAAAAAAGGTCATAGTGCTCCCACATCTCCCAAAAGAACCATGTCACAACCATCCATTACACCCCTGGGCCACATGGCATATCACATTTTTACCATACACAATTGGGACACATACCACATAACATCCTTCCTGAAAAAATATAGGCCACATATCACATAACATATTATCCCAAAGACACATGGGATGCACAAAACATCTCATCTCATTCCAAAGAGACCCAGGAAGAACAACACATCTTAGACGGTCCTCAAGAAACATGGGATTCAAAAAAAATGCCCTTCCAAAAAAACATTAGAAACCCAAATCACCCACACACACATGGGGTTCACAAACCAAAACCCACCAGAAGAAACATTTGATATCACCACCTAGACGAAGGATCTGGGAAGAGTGGGTGGCCAACTTTCCATCTTCCCACGAGGATGTTTGGGAAAGACACCCTCCCCCATTATAATGGGGTTGTTCATCACATAGTTCTCAACTGGGGTGGGATGTGTATAGAAATCACAAGGTAAAAAAACATATATATATATATATATATTATACCATTATCAGGCCTAACCTATTGGTTTTCAACCACAAAATGACTCACAAAACCACATTTTCATCTATCTATAAATGTAAAACCACAAAACAAGTCACAACTCAAATCATACCCACAAACAAATCATTTGAAACATTCTCATTATTCATGAAATAATTCATTTATTCCATTAATAGTTGGGAAACTACCCATAAAAAAGCATAAACAGACACACAATAAAAAGTTACATGGGGGGAGAAGAACCATAGTAATTTAAACCACTTCATATTACCGCTCTATTTTACACCCATTCATTTCATAACAAAACCAATTCTGAGACATGAAGTGGTTCTTTTGGAATGCTACTCATTGAGAAACTCTAGGAGAATTACCTATACCAAAAAATTACATCATCATTCTTCAAAGTCATTCTGCCCAATCCATCATCTCAACCCCAAACACACTCATCAACCGTACTGCATAACCACACTACACTGACCATATATAGTAACACAAACATAGAACAAACCAATGGATTCCCTACTGCACAACACTACCCATACATTCAACAACAAATCAATCTCTCAATCTGAGGTTCCATTACAACACCTATGCCACCCCACATCACTCACCAATTCCTAGTACGTACAACTTAACAAACCAAAAAAAAACATATTCAAATTTTATAAGGATCCATTATATAATTCCACTTGTTATCTTCCAGGTTTATCATAGAAATATTTTGATCCTATGTAATCCATTTATTAATCGAGTGTATGTGGTTAACCAATTTCATATACACATAGTCATTCATCACAAAACCAACAATAATGAATCTTAATCCATAAAAGGTGCACAAACAAGGACTACTAACGTCCATGATTTTCAGTAGGTGTATAGATCATACATTTTATAACATTACTATATATCAAAGTAGATCATAAGTCACTTTTCTCAGCCCTACATGTTAATATTAAAATGATTCAATTATAATGATTTATTTTTTATTCTTCTATATTAACAAGGAGACATTCATACACCCACCCCTCATGAAACACAAATAAATGGGAGATGAAGGAATACCTACCATGAAGAATAGATGATCATCACTTCTCTATTGCACCAAAATAAGGGGTTCACATGTAGGAAAATCCTTTGGGGAAAAATGATCCCAAAAGGTACAACATAAATTCATGGATCCTCAAGGAAGAGAATGTTTTGGGGAGAACCATTATAAAATGGGAGTGAAAAGGGAATATTGGATTTCCACTTTATAAAGAAATGATCTTAAATTAATGGAAGGAATTGTTTTTAAAATCCATGAAAGTCAGAACATGACTGAGACCATGCAGTTTGGATGTTAATGTAATATTGATGTCTTGAGAAGATATATATGATTTGAAATGACTAAAAATAACATTAAAAATTGTATTAATTTCATTTATTTTCAAATAATACATTAAAGGGGAGAATCATGGAAAACTATATAATTCGCGAATTTTGAAAAACTTTTTGAAATGAATCACCATTAGGTGCGTCGTCACCGGGAGTCAGTAATGCGAATCATCATTGGTTGAACTATCAGTTGATGAGTCACCATTGGGTTACTCACCGATGGATGATCTACTAGTGCATGAGTTGATGATGGGTAAGATACTGATGGATGAGTCATCATCGGGAGACCGAGCATTGGATGACCAACCAGTGCCTGAGTCATTATTGGGTGACCAAATAGTGAGTGATTTATTATTGGGTGACTCATTATTGGATGAGATACCAGTGGATGAGTCACCATGACCTCCTATAACACCTTAAACACTATATTTTCAAAAAGTAACTGACCGGAGAGATCTTGTACATTACACATACTCATGTCTCTATAATTCTATAAGCCTCAAAATGGGATATTAACAAACCCATTAGAGATAATTCAAAAATATGTCCATAAAATGGTGTTTTTACATGTTTTAGGTCATTATAACCCTTATCATCTTAGTTTGTCCACCAATAAATAAATTTTTTACCTTAACCATGGTAATTAGGTTTCTATGTTTTCAATATTTAGTATGGTCAAAATTAAATTTAATGTTATTAGAAATTATAATTTTTATTATTAAAAAATATGAAATACATTTTTCTATATTACAATTCATATATGTGGAATAAAATAACATAAAATTAATCATGCATACATGATGAGAAGTTGTGATTTTAAAGATAAAATGTTCAAAAATTTACAATTATTTTATGTCCAACATCAATATAAAAATGATTCTAATGACCTAAAGTGGATTAATTGATATATAATTGAACTAAATTTCATTTTAAAACACTTTAAAATATATTTTATCTTTAAAAGTACTTTATATTAATAGTAAATTTTCAATTATAATGCAATAAACATTACAGTTCATTGAAAAATGATATTTTTTAGAAAATTATAAAAAATTCAGCATAAGATAATTTTGATATTATTATTTAAGGAATGGGGAATAGTTTTTTTTAATTTCTTATAATAAATTGGTATAAATTAATTTGTGATTTTGTGTGTGACGAATGAATTATCCATATATTTGAGAAATATAGTTTTTAAAACACATTCTTTTTATTTTAAATGGTTTTTATTTTATTTCTAATCAATAGATAACCATTATTATCATAATATTGTTTTTACATTTCACAAACATCCATTCATCATATAGGTTATAACTATCATGTTAAATATTAATTTTTTAGTAACATGTCATATTTAATTTAAACTGTTTCTTATGTGTAACATAAGATAAACTCAGTGTGGCATGTAATGAAAACTTAACTCAATGTTGTGTTTAATTAAGGATATTTATGCAATTGATTTTAAAAAAAATAAATATATACTAATGTCTTTCGGTGCAATATTTCTTTATAATCATGGTGTTTCATTTCATGCATTCTGTTGAATAAAATTTTCTTATTTTGAAATTTCAAGGTGTTACATTCACCCCACCTTATATAAATTGAATCCTCACAATTTATAAATGATCTCCAAAATAAATGTTTCGGTATTTGAAAATTATTTTTTTAAACCGGTATTAAAAAAGTGTTAATAAAAATTACTCATAAAAATAGAGGGAGGGAAGTATCAATGTCATATGAAATAACATATAAATAGGTTTCTGTGTAGTATTACATTATTTTAATTGATGATATGAACATGGATGAAAAAATAATAATTATAGAGTGATATCGAGGTCATTGATCATAGGCATGTAAATTATCAATTGAATGTTAAGGCCCTCAACGCCATAAATCTACGATGATTTAAAATACCATCCCATTCATAAGATATGGGTGTAACAAGATAAATTTTTTGTTTTAAAATTCTCTTCTTAAATATTAAGAATTATTTTATTTTCTATAAATATAAAAAATTATGCTTGATACATTTTGATTTCACTAGAAATATAATCCTTCAATTTTTCATTAATTAATTTTTAATTTATCAGTTACTCTATGATATTAATTTCCAAAAATTAATTTTTAATTCCAAAATCAATAAAATTCACTTTAAATATTTCATATGATCCTGAAAAGAGTGAAAAGTATTTCCATGTATCTGTAAATATTTCCCAAAACCAATATGGTATTCACAATTTATCCAACATTCTGAATCAATATCTAAAACTCAAATTAACAACACTGGTTCATTATTTAGTTTTATTAAACATAAAACAATGAACCTTTATGAGGACATCGTGTAGGCCAGTGGTGTGAGTTAAACCCTTAGTGTCCTCCAGTCATGGGATCAAGCCCCAAGACCTCTCTAGACATGTTGGTTTGTTACCTAATATTTGGTTTTTTTCTGATTCATAAGAAATTAAAGTAATTGTGATAACATTCTGAAAAAATTAATATGGGAATCCATGATATAAAATTTATCATTAAATAACCATTTTATTATGGTTTTCAATACAATTTGTTTCACTATTTTGTCACAAATATTAATAATATTATTTAATTATTTTTACAATTTTATTGTTGATCATATTAATCCTAAAGGGAATCAATGAAGTTAATATTATGTCTATTAAATTTAAATGAATTATTCCTCGAATAATATTCCCACTAAAAAATATACAATGCATATATTTATTAAAAAATTTCATCAATCTTGGAAGACTCCCATGACCTAAAATATAAGAATAGTGTTTAATAAATTGAACTTATAATTGTCCTTAAACCCATAAATTGATAATGGTATCCATAAAACCTAGCATAATGAATACATACATTCTTCTAAAATCCTACCCAATCCTTTTTAGTTTTATGATTCTTATAATCAAAATACTATTGGGAAAAATATTTAAAACATTTAATTTATTTATTCCCAAAAAATAAATAGATAAACCATTTTATTTTATCATGGTCCATCTAGGTCTTGGATTTAAACTCTATAATGTGGAATTGATTTAGATAACACATAGGCACCCCAAATTTAAGATAATAAACTACAAATAGAACATTATAGTGAAATTTAATTCCTTCCATCATATTCTTTATTTTTCATCAGCAATTCATTTCTTCGTTCCCTTCATTTCCATACATAAAACATTTTCACATTCCTTGGAGACAAATTATTTTCAACATATGAAATCATATAGTTAACCTAATTAATTCATTTTCATAATCTATTCAATTACATCATAATAAATTGAAAATAGCATTTTAATTCTCTTAAGCATATCCACCAGGACTGTCAAACCTGGTGCGTAGTAAGTACTGCTTTCATTCCTAGTAGATAACTTTGTCAAGTCCAATGTTCCTCGTTTTGGAGTTATAACACCTATATACTGCAATTATAGAACCACAAAATCTTTTAGTATCTATTAAGGGGTTTATTTCAAGGAAAATCCATATAATAAATACCATACCAAAATATTAGGATGTTATTCTATACTTATCGTCAATTTATATGATAGGGCTATGCTCTTAAATCCATGTTTTATTAAATCTAGTTCCCATGGTATCTTCTAAAATTATTCTAATACATTATTTTGTGACCTTATACCAAGTATAACAGAGTGAGTGTATGCTTTATTATATTAGCATAATATACAATGACACACATCTGAAGGGGAAAAATTGTTTATTAGTATTGGTAAAATAGGTACATAATTCAGTATTACAATACATTTGAATATAAAAATTATGAAATAATTTTATTCTTGAGAATAAATTTTTTCCTTTGAGAATATTCTCACATATCAATCATGGTACACCTCATGGGTTCCTAAGGAAAGGGTGAGATCCAATGCCCAAGAATGGTTAATTATAGTGGGATCTGCAATGAATAATTAAGTAATAATATATATGTTAGTTAAATAAATTTATACACATGAAATGTAATCAATAACATGGTTACAAAAGTTAGATAAGTAATAATTAGTATGGAAATGTAACTAACTAGAAGCACATTCTATTTAATCAATAAAATTATATTGACATGCATCTAGAGATAATATCACTATTAAAATCTTAGGAATAATAAGAACCAAGTACTTAATATTTTAAATGATCAATTATTTTATGGAATTATCTTAGTAATAATGATATATCGACCATCAATACCTTTTAAAGTATGTTATAAAAGTTCAGGAAAAATCCACTGTAATTGTAGCTTACTTTTCTTCTCATGAGACCTATGAATGCATCGAGGGGACAAATAATATCAGGCTCCACCGATAATTTTAGGTCCAAATAATTCTTAATATTTCAAATAATATATTTAATTGATGAATCAATATTCCATAACATCAAATATCCATACTAAGTAAATAAAACTGATTGATCAATATTTCCCCCATTAATTATACAACTTTATGAGTAAAATACAGTATGTATAAATGATACGAAGTTTAAGTAATAATCATATATATGATAAATGATATGAAAATTTAGGGGAAATTTTATTTCTAATTATCCAAGGAAAGTGAATATTTCAATGGGAATTTAATGACTAAATATATGTAACAAGGAAGTGTATTTCAATACCACTATTGGTAAAAATAATTAGAAACAATCCAAAGGAACAATTTGAAAGGTATCAATACAACACACCCTCTATGGATTATATCTACAACAAAGTTTTATTATAATTGATTCAAATAAATTCCATAAAAACTATATTTAAAAAAATATTGAGGAAAATATCTTTTAAATTTTCAAAATAATATTTTCATACCAATTTTTTTTTTGAAAATCCATTTCCTTAAAAAAAGATTTAAAAAATAAGGATTAATATAATATTATTTAAAAAGTATTTAAAGATAACCTTATAAGATTCAAAAGGAAGCATTAAAGAATTTGTGGTCACCTCAACAGGTAATTCCAAAAATTCAATATAATGAACATTCCTTTTGAGCTGTAAAATGTTCAAAAAATGCACTATTTAGAAATTAATAAGAATAATAATTTTATTTTTTTTATAAAATATGAACACATTTAAACTATATTTTAACAATATGTTTTAAAATTTTAACCAAAATGATTATAATATGTTTATAAAACATGGGTTTTTGGGAAAATAGATTTTTAACTGAAAATAGTAATGAAGGTATATTTTGATTAAAATGTTTTATAAAAAATTATAAATAATAAAGAGTGGAATATTTTATTGTTATTTGAAAATATCATGAATGACTGGGGGATATATAAATAAAAAGGATTTTAGATACAATTGTAAAGTAATTTCCTTTGATGAAAATTCATGAATAAACAATCTCGATTAGAGTGAGATTGTGAAATAAACCCTTACAATGATCATTACATTGAAGTGAGAATTAATCAAAGAATATATTATGTGTACAAAAATAGTTATAGATAGATCTATTTGAAATAGAAAATAAGGTAATAAAATTTCATTACACACATAATCTTAAAATATCTAAGATTATGAAGAAGTAATATAGCATAATGAAAAGAAAATGAGTTATGATACACTTTACCACTAGATAAGTTTAAATTAAAACAATCTTATATGAAATACATAAAATTTAAAATTTAGATACGATGAATAATGATGTATTCATGATATTACATGTCTATGTGTAAGAATATAAACTATATAAAATAAACAATCTGCATAAAAATACAATATTTCTCAATGAAAGGAAATTGGCACAGAATCTCTTACCTCACACATCCTTTTGGTTGAATATTCCATAAAATTATATATAATGGTTTTAAACATTTAATTAACATATAAAAAACCTTATTAATATTTATAATATGATATATGATACTTTTATGACAACTTATCACCCTTACATTAACAATATTTGGTTGTTTATATTCTTTTAGATGTTAATTTCCTTATTCTCTATCGTGTGTTTCATCATGAATGATATGGTTCTTATGAAAATATAGATATATAACCTTCATAATAATACCAATGAAATAATAATAAGATTAATAAAAATAATTATAATATTTAAAACCATTCAAGAAATATGGTTTTGAAAAATGAATTACGTTCGACCATGGAAACGATAGTTCTAACGTAAGTGTTGGTAACATTTCTAATTTTCAACAATCGTTGTGGAAAGTTAGTATGTAATATTTCATATTTATATAATTATAATAATATGATATATATATATATATATATTAATTTTTATTTAAATTTATATATATATATATATACTATTCATGTGGGTTTTTTACAAAAATATATTCACATCACTTTGTGAAGTTGGTAGTCCACATGTACACGAATGATGATATCATGTTTCAGTGGGTGAAAGGAAAATAAGAAAAGAATATATATACTTATATATAATATTTTGAAGATGATAAATTTTTTATTAATTTCAAAATTACTTCATTTATATAACATATATTGATTTAAATTAAATATCATACATTCCATATAATGTTTTAGTGAAAGAAGAATCACATCAGTTCGTAAGGCGATACCCTGATGTACACATATGTAACATTATCCTACCTTGACTGGAATTAAAAGTAATATATATATATATATGATATAATTAATCCAAAGGTATAGAAGTCTTATAAAGTTATCATTTATACTTTATATCCATCATCATATCAAACCATGAGAGGTGGTAATGGAAAAAAAATTACATCGATTCACGAGGCCTTAGACCACCATACACACGAATGATGATTTCATAACCCATTGGTGGAAGTGGGGATGGATGTAGGTTATGACCATAAAAAACATATATTTATATATAATATTACATTTTTATTTTACTATATTGGTTTAATAGTAATTTAAGGATGTGGAGGAATAAATGAAATAAAAACGATTATTGAAGAACATTTCCACTTCTTCGAGTATCCTCCTCATGTTTGCTGCAAAGCTGTCCTAGGTTGGATTTTTTCCAAAAATATGGATTATAAGAAGAGAGGAGAGAGGTTGTGAAATAATTTTCGAATGTATTTTCCGATCCAAATTTCTTTATGGCGTGAATAATAGAAGAGAGTGATTGGCCTTGTATAAGTGAGATGAGTGAAACATTTGTAAATTTTGAAAAGATTCAATCATACCATTGTTTTTTCCATTAATAAAGACTCAAAATTATATATTATAGATTATATAAGTGGTATTGTATTAATATTTCTAGAAAATAGGTAATTTACAAGTTGGTAGGTGACTTTGAAGCTATATTTGCACATAGTTGAGCCTAGTAAATCCATTTGTACCTAAACTACCTTAATTGATTTTTATTACGTTTTCAAAATTCATTTTTTTAAAATATTAAGTTTATATTATTAAAAATTATATATTATAATGATTTAAATTATGGAATCCATTTTTACAAATTCAATTCACAAAATTGTAAAATTTTAATTTTAATTTTTTCTCACAGATGCGACGAGAAATCATGATTTTAATGATAAAATGTTGAGATCATTAAAATGTTTTATACAATAAATCAATATGTAAATTATTAAAATGACCTTATTTGGATTAATTTATAAATAATTTGACAAAATTTGTATTTTATCAAATTTAATATATAATATATCTTTTTAAATAATTTAAATTTAAATTACGTTCTAAATTTAAATTAATTATTTTTTATATTCATTGGAAAATTAAATATTTTATAAAAATACAAAAAACAACCAAATATATTTATAATATTAAAAAAATCAAAAATGTTGTCTGATTTTTCAAATAAATTTTCCAAAATTAGTAAAAGTTAATTTTCACAAATGTACATGAATCACAACTAATTCATCTTTTAGAGAAATAATGTTTTTCAAAAATGATTTCTTTTTATTTTAAATGGTTAATATTAAATTTAAAATATATATAAACCAAAATTTTAATAATTTAGTTATTATTATTCATACCCAAAAATTTATTTGATAGTTTATAACATTCATATTGAATATTAATATTTAAATAATATGTCAAATTTCATTTAAACCATTTGTTACATTTAAAATAAGTTAAAATCAGTGTTGCGTGTAGTGTAAGCTAAAAGTAGTGTTTTATGTAATGAAATATATTAAATAGATTGAATTTATTTGAAAAAACATTTTAATATATATGAGTTTTATATTTTCATATGATCTTGATGTTACAGTCAAACATGATATCAAATAAAATGTCATTATTTGAGAATTTTGGTTCGATACCTTAGGCATACTTGAAAACATTGTTTTATTATCTATAGAGTAGTGAGTAAAGGAGTGAATTTTTATATAAGTTATTGAAGAGTGATGGTTAATTTTCCATAAATCATTGAAATCGGAGTGATCCAAGGATTAGACTAAACCCACTACTATATTAGTGAGTTTAGTTGATAATTGTGCATGAAACATCATCATCACAAGCTCCACACATTATACAAGTGTTGGTTAAGATAGTAAAACCCTAGTGTTATAATTTTTTTCATTTAATCATGATTTAAAAAATGAAAACATATAGAGTGGTTTTAAAAACTATCAATAATATCATGTGGAAAAATATCATGTGTAATAAAAAAGTGTATCAACACAGATAGATTAAGAGAAAAATAAGTTACCCTTATAATTAAGAGGTCAATATCAATAGGAGATGTAAGATTTTATTGAATAAGTTTTATTTTGGAAAACAATTTATCATACCATAATTCACCCTCCCATATTAGGGTATTTCTCAATAAATCCCATTTTAAGAAAAACAAGATGTATCATAGCAGAAGTTATCATTAATTGGATTAATTTTCCTCAATAATAATTTATTTAATCTATAATATTGTTTATTTTGTTTCTATTTATATTATCTTGAGAAATAGAAAATTGAAGAGATAAAAAACAGATTAAAATATATGGGGTAATTCTATAATATGTTTAATTTTTTTGAATATTTTTATTTAGTTATAGTAGTCCATCAAAATTAAAAATAATTATAGGAAAACATTAGATTGGGTCTCTCTTCATTCATTCAATGGGGCTATAGGAATGAATGCATAGGCTATTATTATAAAGGAGGTTAGGAGTACTGATGATGAGAATATCCCTAGGAGGAAAAAGTCTAATTTGGTAATCTATATAAATAGATACAATAAAAGTTGTAATAATAGAATAATTCTTAAGAGATACACATCAATGTGCTAAAAATTAACGATGAAAATTTGAAGAACCTGAATAAGAGGTCCGAGGAATTGGCTTCTGACATATGGGAGAAATTTAAATCTTAATCTAATGATTAAGATAATATATCTACAAAAGAGGAAACAATGAGGGGTGATTCATAGGGGTTGAATATGAACTCAAAAAATGTACATAATTTTATTGTTATAAGGGAATTGTTTATTGTATATGTGAAGAAATTAGTGAGGATAAAAAAGGATGGAATAGAAAAATGTATAACGTAATAACTTAATTTATCATAATAATAGAATGATATAATAAATTAACATGACAAAAAAACATCACATTGCATTAAAATATGATATTCTAGTGAAATTACTCTCAAAAAATGGTTGAATTCATATCTTGAGATGAAATGAAATATTTTCTAAAAACCAGAAGAGTTAGTCTCTTATATTAAGGAAGTTGGATAGTCAAATTCCATGGGAAATATAAATTTTAAAGATGATTTAATTTTACCATTTTATTATAATTCTGTGAGAGATAATTAAATATAAAATATTTATTTCACAAACCCATCCTGCCAAAGATACAATAATAAAGAAATATTGGTAAAGACCACAGAGTCCTACCTACAATAGGCCACAGGTTTACGACAAGAAATGGGGGTATAAAATCTCAAAAATGTGATAAAATATCCTCTAATATAAAACATGATTATGATATAGGACAAATAACAACTAAAACTCCAACAGGTAATATAAATGTAACCCCAAATCCATCCCGCAATGCATGAATATAAATAAACCAATAAAAATAAAAACCTTTAATATAATGTGCCAAAACATAAGTCCAATAAGAGAAAATAAACCAAAAATCCAACCCAATATATAAGTGTACACATTGGTCCCCAAATTCCTTCTAGAATCCTAAAATACTGTTTTTTTTTACATAGGGTTATTAAACATGTATACTTATTAGGGATATAAGCAAGGTGTCAAGTGTAAATGTTAAAACTGCATGCTTATTTGCCAACGAAAAGAACAAAAAAACCAACAAGCCCCAAAATAGGTCAAATAACCATCCCATCCCCACCATGGATCACACAAAAAATTATGAGTCCAATATTGTAATATAACATCGAGACCACAATAGTGTAAGGTTCCATACAACTACTTCCGAATTGAGTTTCCACTCTTATTCTGCAACATCAAACGTCATGTTCTGCAATACCTTTAATACATATCATATCACACCCACATCATACCACATCTCTCCTAAAGACACATGGTACATTTCTAATATGAATCAACACGTATCCCTATGTACCCCTCCCTCAGAAGGTCTAGAACATTTTTCTAGCATTAGGCATCACCATACCATGTCTCTCCTGAATACACTTGAACTATCAAATCACATCATATCACATAACTAGAGTACTGATGTGTCATGAATGTGAATGACATGAACCACATTCCCCACTCCTACCGCAAATTACTCCTGCTACATATCACAGGACACCATTTCTTCATAACATCACATATCACCAAAAAATCAATGGGCCAACACTGTTGTGTAGTCTCCAACACCAACATATACCATCACAGCTTCAGAAAGAAGAGGAGGAAAGAGGTGGAAGCGAGTAATATGTGCCACTATTATGCCGAATGTTAGGGAAACACCTATGACCCATAGCATATAAGAATTGGTACAGTTATTAAACTTGGGTGGGGTGAATATTGAGATAATATAAAAATACATGATATATAGATATGATAGAATAATTATCCTATGGGTTTACCAAAACTAATAAAGTGAAAACCACATCACCACCACAATACCACTCAACAGTCCTCACAACCATTTCTACTACAATATAAAACCCATTAAACAACCTCCATACTAGCCACATGATTCAATTTTTATTTAGTAAGACACTAAATTCACATTTACAATTCTCATTCATTAGTCATTCAATTAATTAATTTCATTTACCAATAATCCATTTTCATATGATATCATTATGTTACTAGGCAATTTAATTTTATTTTAATCTCAAAATTTATTCCATGGATAACTAGAAAACAAATAGTACCACCATATTATAAATCATCCATCTCACATAAACTATCATCACCACACCACATCACCCAATCCAACTCACCACAAAAACATCAAAACGTAGACCCAAACCAATTCTAAAAGCACATTAGCTGCAAACAACTATCACACATCACCACCTCACATCATCACCACTGCGCACCACAACTATTACAAAAAACAACCACCACACACCATAACCACTACAAACAACATCCTAAAAATTCCCTCATCACATTCATACTAACCATCCACCACCAAAAATCATTTCCACACACATCACAGAATCCATCCAGTCAATTTCATCACCACACAATATCCCAAACCTCATATATGTGCACAACAATAACAATAAAAAAAAGTAGATTACATCCAATAATCTATAATTAATTTCATGGATTTCATCACATTTCATCATTATTTAACATGGGTATTATCACAAAAAATATATTCCATGAGAAACCATTTTATTATTCCATGAATACATTCATTAAGGTTTTCTTTAAGGTGAGATTAAATAACAACACATTAACGGTCTTAGAGTTTATAATATAAAATGAAAAAATGGATTCTGATATATATTATTTTCAATATTGGACACAAGTGTGTATAATATCATCACAACATATCTCAAATTATTAAATAATGATATATCTCCCCCAAAAACATCAATTTATGTTATGTTAATTATTATTTTGTTATGATGGCTATTAATATCTACCCAAAATAAAGGAAAAGAAATTAATTTCCTAACCATAAATAAGATTTTTGATCTCACTATGCAGAAAATGGGAAAAAATAAATACCCAAATAATCACAAATGCATAATAATCTCATGATCAAAATGAACTGCATCAAGGGATCATCAGATTCCTAGCCCAAACTCTCCCCAAACATTTACCTCATCACCATATGGAATTCTTTAAAGATGAACATAAGTGAAATAATGTTGAATGTGAGAAGAACATATCACTGATAAACAATGGAAAAAACACTAGAATCCATCGAGAAAAGTGAAGGAAGAAATTCTATATAGTCATTAAAATCACATTAGGTTCTCCCAAAACCAAGAGAGTGATGAGTAGCTAAATGAGAAAATGACCGACTAAACAAAATACATAAAAAAACATGCGTCCCTCCCTTTTTATGGTGTTAATTATAGTTTTAAAATGTGAATTACATACGTTTGTATAACATATTTCGTAATCCCTCTCCCCCCATAAATTTATAAATAGCTTGATACCATTGTTTCCCTGGAAAATTGTTGCGTCATGGGAAAAATATCTTGTTTCATATGTTCTATTTTTATGAAAAAACCCATTTCATGTACTATAAATCAACTACAAAAATACCTTAATGTTATTTATAATCAAGTGGTAAACTATATGATTATTTCATAAAACTATACTTTTATTATCTAAAACTCCCTACTAGTGTGAAAATATAGAACCGCCTCCAAAGGACCCTCATATAGCAATCTCTGAACACTTTCCAACCACAAAGCAAGTAATGTAACATGCCGTATACTTATAGACTGTTATATTACATAATTCTCAGATGATTATCTACCTCAAGAAACAAAAAAATAGATAGAAAGGAAATAGATTCGAAAAACCACCCAACATGATACCTATCAAGGATCTTTTTTCATATCTACTATACAACCATCAAAAAAAGCTATTCCAAAATGGAAAAAAACATCCCACACAACCACATCACCATACATCCACAACACCATACAACCACATCAATACCTATCATTGTAAAAAAACAACTCATTATTTACCAACCACAAGACACTTCATACCAAACATCCATCAACATCAACATCTCATCCTATGAATAGTCCAAACTAGCTACTCCCACATCAAAGTCACATCACCCCTACAGAGTAAAAAAAATTAAAATTCCTTCTTCCATGTCTAGATATTATCCACATTAGGAATAACTAACTCACTTACATGGTTTTAATAATTTCATAATATAACTAAACTCGACTATGAATAACATCTTACCATTTTCATATGTCTGAATATTTATCAAAAATCACAAAAAATAACATCTCAGAAACAAATAAGATCAAACATCAAATCACTAAAAAATAAATAAATGATATACTCAAAAAATCTGATTTCTAGGAACGCATCTATATCTTTTCTCTTAAGTAATCCTCTTCAGACCACCATTCCAACACAACACACAATCCAAGGTGATATTAAATCCCAACAACACCTACTCTATATGATCCATGATTTTTATTGGTCACCCCATGAATGTATCATTGCCCCAAATACCCAAATTTCACTAATAGTTTATGTAGGAGTCATTTTAAAGATAATGATTGGGATGAGACACATGCATGACACCTTGGATCCTCTCTAAGCATGGTGGAAGTACCAACTGATACTCTACTATACCCACATTCCCCATAACATCCATGGGTGCAACAAATTGGGGATAAAGATTTCCGCCATACCAAACCATCACATACCATGCTAAGGGGAGACTATCAAGAACACATGGTCTCTGAAATAAAACTCCAAGGGCCACCTCCTAGGATAAACATAGGACATATAAAGGTAATATTCCATAATTATCTTCTCTTGTACCAAATATAACTTCTTGGTGACTCTCTACACCACCATACGATAATGAATCATTGAACCCCTAAAATCTATATTGTGCAATAGTAAACAACATGACCTACCATACAACACTTAAAATAGAGCCATTAAAATATATGATTGATAGATTTTTTTATATTAGAACTATAACATTGGAGGGTTTATTACCCATGATCGAAAAATGTTTTAGATGCAAGATCACAACATATCATCTTGTGTTTAAATGGCCCAGTTTCCCTGGCCAACCATTCGAGGGGAGAATGTTGTGATAAGATGTTACTAGGAGAAAAATTCATATTGAATACCATCCAAAACCTTGAGGTAAAATGATGATTTCAATCAAAGATAATGGTCACCAAAAATTATATGAATCCTAACAACATCATCCACTAAATTCCTTTCCAAAATATTCATGGCACCCGACTCATCGATCACATGAAAAAAAAGTAGACATTATTCGTTGGTCCACTATCACCCAAAATGCATCACAATCACCTTATGGAAGGGGTAACCCAGGGATGGAATATGACATGATTTTATACCATTTGAACATGGGAACATCAATGGTCTATAAGAATACTCCCAAAACATGGTTCTCTACTTTCACCATTTGACTAACCGGACACCTCACCGAAAACTATAGCAATGATCATTTCATACCCAACCACCAAGGATGTCTCCTAAAGCCACAACACAAATTTTTCACCCCAGGATGCACCACTAAATATAAGCTCTGAAATTCATGGATAACTCTATCATTCATATTCGTCATTAGAAAATACATCCCTTAGAACAACACCTAGTTCTGACCATCCCCTAATCATCCCTCTAGAGAATCACCTTGCTCGACATAATCTCATAACACCTCTTATTGTGATTCTTCACATTGAGACTCATACACATTATATATCTATAATGACTCTATGATCATGTGATAAAGATAACCATGTACACTAATCTCTCTAATATCATGATGCATCACTAGAATATCTTCCATACATTTCCAACGATATTCAGACTTCTAAATGACATCTCATTGGGATATCCTATTGGACACATAAATAGAATCACTCCCATTTCATGGGGTCTAAGAGATATAAAAATAATAATCCTAATGAATCTCTATATACATCTGCTAATGTATATTAACATCACACAAATATAAAAAATATTTTAGGCTCTTTCAGTACATACAAACTAGATATCACTTTCTAAAGAGTTAATTTCCCCACAATTTTAGCACAAACACAAATTCCATTAACCCCATATCTTAGTTAGAATAGTTATGATCATGGGGAAATGAATTTTTAGACCCATATGAGATCATAACTATATGATAAATCAACACACATCCCAAACCCTTATGGGATGTGTCATAGAAAACATAAAACAACACACCCTCTTTGGGAAAATGAAGCACAAGATTACTAACCAGATTCTCCATTAATAAATTTAACATTTCCTAATGCTGATGAATCAAAAAAAATTAATGGTCCTACCATGTTATAATTATCAATTGGGATAAATCATGAGGTAATTTAGTCACATGAATTATATAATATCTTTTGAGAAAAAGAAAACTATGAACCTCTTCCACGTTCTTGGTTGAAACACAAGAAAAAACTAACTCACTCTTTGATGGGTCCACTTCTATACACTACCATGACACCGCATGTCTGAGGAATCACACATCTCACATATAGAACATACACATTGAAAATTCCAATAGATATGGTGGTGTTAGAGGGCATGAATAATAGCCCTATGATTCTTGTAACTGTCGTCCAATGACTTTGAGTAAAATATGTTATCATTAATGAATAAAAAGAAAAACATTTCAGAGAACTCACCAAACACAGAGTTCAAATTCACCTATTGATGGCTGGTGAATTCATGACACTAAAAAACATGAAAAGAACATGAACTGTCTATATAGTCACTTGATGGAAATATTTGAGATGTCCTCATAATTCACACTCAACTGGTGGTATCCATTCAACTGATGATCCGTGAAAACCATTTATATCCACTTATTTATTAAAAAAAGAATATATCCTTACAAGAGGTTAACGATCCATGACTATCAACTAATTCGACCATTGATAATCTTTAAAAACAACATAGTACCATCCTACTTTCTGGAAAACTAATATGTATCACCCCATGACCACTAATGGGTTAGATAAAACCCTTCAGCTCAGATCATCGAGCTAAAACCTCATTTATGAAATCTCATCTAGCACTATTCTAAAGGGACCCCTTGAAATTGGTGATGTTCCTAAAAGAAAATCAATCCCATATTTTATGTTTCATCAAGGGTGTGGTGTCATAACCACCTCTAAGAAAACATCCCAAAAATTATATAAATTATCTAAATATCCCACCGCTGATCTTCCACTGAAATCACTACAAACTAAGACAAAAGAGGATCTACTTTCCTACCACCCATCTGATAACCTCGATGGCCAAAAAAATCCACTCACATTCCCTTAACATATAACAAAAAAAATCCCCTACAGAATTATTTTGTGAAATATTGAACAATATAGATCCAATCCATGGGAAGGATATCATAATATGGATGCATTCATAAGAAGAAGATGTCCCAACCCGACTAGTGATTCCCCTTCACTATCCAACATCCATGAAACACGTTAAACAAAGAAGCTTGACCACTAACTACTGTGGATAGCACTACGTAAATTGGAATTCTATCTACATTTAGAACTAAATCATAGACCTGAGTGAGAGAATCAATGTAGTGTGAGGCTCCCGAATCAAACAAATTCTACCCAAGGGTAGAAGGTAATATAATCTCACCTCAAACAACTAATGCATATAAATGGACTACTTACTCTAATATGTGAATATTACATCTTTTAGATCCTCTTTCTCCTTGCTACCATCCTACCTGACTACACTCTAGACTAGGTCCCTCTGGATGGGGACCATCACGAGGGTGTTTTATACCAAAACCACATTCCCTTTCCTGTTAATCATGCATCAGTGGTCCCTAATACTGAATCTACCATAGAGGAAAATGGTGATGCTGACGAAAAGGGTCTTGAATAACCAAATAATAATAGCCTCCCTGGTTGGGCAGGAAATTATCCTAGATTTCCCATGTCGCCAACAAATATAGCATAAAAATGTGATGCCTATGGAAGGTTCTTTGTATCTACATGCCCTAGTAGAATTGAGAGGGATCTGTGGTCCTTAGTTCCCCACTGATTGGAACTTAAAATGCTTGAGTATCCATGGCCTACTACCAGAAGCCTTTCTCATCATTAGTCCCCACATACCATTGTATCAAGGTTTAACTGCCAAAGAAGTGTAAACATGATAACCCCTACCTTTTTATATACCTCTAGATATATAGGGAGAATAGTATTAGGGAGCACATAACTAATCACATAGTGAATGGGATCCATCATAAGTCATGATATTGACTCCACATAGGAAATATTATATAGAGAAAAGTCCCGATGGACTTTAAACCTGATACTAGTATCCCTTACACTCAGTATACCCTATTGAAGAGAACGAAACTCATGGCACTTTTTTCCATAATAAATGATGAAAGTAAATCTAAAAGGAACTCCCCATATTTTTAAATAGGCTCCATCATAAGTCATGATATTGACTCCACATAGGAAAAATAATATAGATAAATGTCCCGATGGACTATAAACCTGATACGAGTATCCCGTACACTCAATATACCATACTGAAGAGAAAGAAACACAAGACAATTGTTTCTATAATAAATGATTAAAGGATATCTAAAAGGAAATCCCCATAAAATTTTATCCATAAAAATATGAATCCTTACATTCACTAAGAAATTGCATCCACTAGTGGTGCATATCTCCACATCACTGGGAAACTGCCAATGACACGCAATACATTTCCCATGGTTGGATCATACCAAAAGTGATCCCAAGCACCACCAACTCATTCTATGTCTCCACATATGATTTTATCCAATTACGCTTTTTATATCTCCATTGATGGATGGCACGCATATACATCTATCAAACCACATTATCCTTTCTCAGAACGAATATCCATTGATCAACTAGATCAGCCTTCTAAACCTCAACTACCTATGACACTCACTAATAATGACTGGATCCATTCATGAAAAGAATATAGATCAGAATAAGAACTGTAGCATTGATTTTTTTATCAAAGCTTATTTAATTAATTAATTTTAATATTTTCACTCAATTTAACACACTCAAAATCAATAATGATGCAGGTACCTATCCTATGTCACTTCCCTACAAACAGTTTCACCTTGTACGGTAATTTTATAAGATCTAAATCTATGCATTAGATCATGGGGGACCTAAATATGTTAAATAACAATCCCAAACTCACCATAGTTCGATCAACAAGTCACACATCCAATATAGTAATATAAGATTGAGATCAATAAAAAGGTTCCAGGTTTCCACTTCCAAACTTATTTTTCTCTCTCACACTCTAATTTCAAATGCCATGTTCTCTCATGTATTCCATTCATATAAAATCTCAACTACATCAAATCACATATCCCTTTAAAATTCATGGTCCATAAATGATGTGTGTTGAGATGAAACCCTACCTACCCAAACCTTGAACGGTTTAGTATCATGTGTTGGCTTCAGACATCAACAAACCAAATCTCAGCTGAAGGTTCCTCATCCATCACATATTATCCAATCACATAACCCAAGTATTAGAGTATCATGAACATGAAAGACATTAAACTTGTGACCTTCCCTACCACTCATGATCTTCCCCACATATCACATCATGTCACTTCCCCACCACATCACATCTCTACCTTATCGCATGAAATATCATCCAAAAACAGATGTTTGAATACTGTTGGGTAATATCCAACACAAATAAATATTATCAATACTATAAAGGAAGAGTGGGGAAGAGGGGGTAGCTATCCATCCTTATCACTACAATCCTAGATGACGTAGAAAACACTCATAACCTAGAATCTATAATCATTTGTATAGTTATCCATATTGGGTGGTGTGTAAAGAAACGACATAATGAAATATGATATATAGATAGAATACAATACCCAATATATGGGTTCACACAAATTCCACTGGCGTACTCTACATCACCACCATTGTACCGCACACGAATAGTGACAACAACTACCGCCACTATATGAAACACTTCACACAACCTCCTCACAATCCACATGATTCAACATTCATTTACTATGAAACCTCATTCACATTTACAATTCCCATTTTTATATTTTTCAAATTTTCAAATAAATTTACCACAATTAAATTTTCATCCCATCTCAAGTAGTTACAGAACTATTTTGTTTAATTTTATCATTTTAAATTATTTCATGGAAGACTAGGCAACAAACAAAACCATGGTACGATTGACTGAGTGACTAAACATTAATTTTTATTAAATAGAGGAAAGGAACAAGACAACCAAACCACAATCCCCTCCAAGGGGAAAAAGTGATGAAGACCTAGAGAGTATAATATAATGATTGCCTTCAAATTAGTAGGGAGAGAACCCATATTATCAAAAATAATAATATCTTCCACCTAACACCCCTAAAAAAGATAGAGTCTGTAGAAAAGTTCAAATCCATCCATCTATGATGAAAAGGCTACCCATCCTTGGACTCCATAGTGCATCTTCCAATCATGTAAACCAAATCCCAAGGCACCGAATGACGACGCTGGATATCTCTCACCAGGACCTCCAAATATGATTCTAGTTTAGCCCCCGAAAGACTTCATCCGCTAAAAACCATAATCCTGGCCAGGAGAACCCGTTCATCCGTACCCAAGGATATTTCTTGACCATAATAGGCACTGAAACCCAACATAAATTATCCACAAGAATTCCAGAGAACCCTTCAACCCCTCATCACCCCGTTCATGAAGGAGGCATCCACGTTCAGCTTCAGGCCATCGAGAGGAGGTTCCCATCTGATCCAAATACCTCTTGCTCTATCTGGAATGCGGGGTTTGTAGAGAAGATTTAAAAAAATAGATGAACACTAGCCTCCTTTAAATAATGAAGACATCTCAGAAATGAGTGATCTTAATATCATCTAGTTGAAGAGAAGTGATCAATTAGATATGTTATGGACTTGGTTACGAGCCTCCTATATGGTCCAACAGATGTAAACCAGAATAATAGTCTGCACTTTCTGCTCTAGAACAGTGGAATCCAAACTACCAAACCAATAATAAAGAAAACCATATAAGGAAAAGTGGTCACAATCTAGGTAGGGATGAGGTGTGAAGAATTTCCAATGGTAGTTCACCCAATTTTTCTAAAAAACAAGTGAGTATACTCCACCTATGGATTCATGCAAAATAAGATGCGAGATGCATGGGGGATACACTTACTTTTTATGTTTTCATCAATTGGAAGGGATTTATTCCTGATGCACCAAACAAGGAAGATTAATTTCGTAGGAATATTGTTGCACAAAACCTTTGTTGACCACTCATATGGGCCATTATCTGTATGATATAACCCCATGTAATCCTGTGTAGAAAATCATCCTGAGTTGGAAATGGTAAAGAATCATCTTTCTGGTTAATTACTGGTAATCATACCTTAGAAAACATTCATCTAATCAGTAGTGAGGGTTTCATGAATGATATCGTAACACATTTCCCCAGAGAACTCACCCATATCACATTTATGTCATCATCACACTATAGTGCCCAAAACAACTAATTAAATCATCCACACATCATTCATACCAACCACATCTCACAACACAACCTATACCACATAAAAAAATGCATATCACAACCACCTGTCATCACCACTACACATTAAAACCACCATTCCCCACAACCACTGTGCACTATAATAGCCAGGAACCACTTCACAAAATTGTTCACATCACATCCATTCAAAACCTAACACCACATCACTTCATATCCTCAAACATCACCAAAACCAGCGGGTCACCTCTGTCACTACATTAAAACCTAAACTACCCATGTCAACGCAATATGTATAAGCACACTCGAAAAAACTTATCCCATATTACACAATATATTTATATAATTTAATCACATTACTTATTTAATAAGAATGTATATTATCACACAGACTACATTCCATGGGAAACAATTTTATAACCCATATATATGTTAATTAACCATTTCATTTGGGTGAAATTACATAATATCCCAACAAGGTTCTTAGTACATAAAATTTATAATGAAAACAAGGCTCCAAATAACGTATATTTTATATATTAGATATAAGAATACAAAATATCATCAAAAAAAATACCATAGTAGTAATGAATGTGAAATATCACCCATACTCATCAATTTTAGTTATTCCAATTAGTATATTATTATGTCGAACCATAATATCCACCTTAAGGATAGAAAAATTATAAAATTCTCACATATATCATGAAAAAATGAAGAGAATGAGGATACCTTTCCACAAAGAAGCCTTCTGATCTGAGTTTGATCCACATAGAGAAGAAGAGTGATCCTGAAAACCATAACCTCACTAAAAGTTATAAATTATCTTAAAAATCATAAAGGGTTCATCAAAAAACGTTCCAAATTCTCTCGAATTGAATGAATCATTACCATAGTGATTATCAAAAAGAAGAACAAAATGGAAACAATGGGGAAAGGGAAAATAACATACCACTAATACCAAATTCGATACCACTAAAACCAAAGGATAATGCAATGAGAATATCGGATATAATGTCTCCCAAAATGGTCTTGGGATCTCCCAAAACTGAGAGAGGGATTATCAATTGAATAGGAAAAATATCAGTTAAAATGATATAAAAACATAGGATCCATCCATTTTATAGTGGAATCCACACATTAACATCATAAATTTTGATGTATCACATAACAGAAACCATAATCCACCTTTTAAGTTGTAATCCCTTCATGACATCAAATTCTGCAAGAAATATCTCATCGGGCTATGATTAACATTCATAATAAATTCTATTTTTATAGTGTAAACCCATTTTGCACATTGAAACTCAACCAAAAACATCGTTATAAAGAAGGATATGAATGCATTAAATCTGAAGTCATAAGAATACCCCCCCCCCCCATATACCTCCCTACAACTACACAACTACAACCCCATCTCCGTATGACCTCCCCGAGAATTCTCTAAACACTCTCCAAACAAAAAACCATCAATGTAATAGTTTAGGAAATCACATACCATTAAAAATTATGACATATAAGAGGAATAACTTGAGTAAAATATAATGACACAAAGGCCATAATACGTTGAAGAAAACTATATTTGGTTTCCTTAAAAGACCACTAATGAATAATAAGAAAATGTTCATCGATTTTATAATGAAGTGTGATGGTTTCAGAAAAATATTCAAGAAAGACCTTTCAAAAAAGATAAAACATAATCAGTAATAATAGAATATATTGAGAAATATACTTTTATTTTAATATGCATGTTCATAAATCTAGTTTTTCCTAAAAAAATTGGAATATATATATATATATATATATATTTCTATTAATTGAATATAAAATATGTTAAATAGAAAAATAAACCATAGAAAACATGGTGTAGTTATTATTCCAATAAATAATTTTATGAAAACCTTGTCACATGATGAAAAAATATTAGAAATTTAAATTTAAGTAGAAGGAAAAAATAAAAATAATACAAAGATAGATTTTTTATTTTGAGAAGTAGAATTAAATAGTTGGTTCAATATGATATCTCTGATGAAAGGGTGTTAAGGAAAAAAATTTAATATATTTTTGATTAAAAAAATGAATGGAGAAGAAAGATATTCGGAAATATGAAATAAGTTTTGATGCTGCTAAATTTAAAAAATATCATCTGAAATATGTTCCTCATGGAATGTATTATGTTTATAAATTTGAAAAACATGTTGTGACATAAGAAATAAAATGTTGTAATAGAGAGGAAATGACAAAGTTGTGATAGAAAAAAAATCCTCGATGGAAAGTATATCCAATAAAGAAAATATTATGAATTGTTCCATCATGAGAATATTAATCTCAAGGATAATGTTGTGATTTTATGTTCAATAAAAACAATACCAAATATAAATTTGGATTCCAAATAGAAGGTTAATGATAATGTGGTTTCCAATGGTGACTCATTATTATCCCCAACTTAAGGAATATTAGTAGTACTCGTATTCCCATTTACATTTGTTTTTAACAATTTTTTAATTTTGTATTGAATTAAGGAAATATATTGTCCATGGGGTTGATATGATCATGAAACAATATTAATAATAATAATGAATATATTTTCTGAAGAATGTTGTCCATAAAATATGTTGTGTAAAGAAGTTATCAATAAATGATACATAATTAAACTATAGATGAGAAATTATAGGCTAAAAAATAAATGGAAATGGGTATGAATTGTGGTAGAAAACAAAATATTTTTTACAATGAGTGGTACCTAAAAATTAGGAAATAATTATTAGTGTCAATAGGTAATTACATACATGGAGTTAGTGTTTATTTTAAATATTTTTTTGATCATCTGTAGTGAATGATAATTTATTCGAATAAATTATGTTTAGGTGGTATCACCTATTCATATTTAACGAGTCATATTAATTAATTCATTAATGGTTTGTTATCACACATTATGATTTTTATTTTTACCAAATAATTATTTGTGTGAATATGTGGTGGGATCATAGATTATAGTTTTATTATAAATGTATAAATACCAATAAAATATGTTCTTATTAGTATAAATGAGTGATACGGAAGACATTGTGGATGTTAACATATAATCTTGTTTATTATGACAATATTAGGTTTAATATTCTTAAAATATTAATTTATTTCTCAAATTCTATCTGATAAATTCACTAATTGAAATTATTTGAGAAATTAAAATTTTTATAGGTTATTATAAATTTATTTTTTAGAGATCGATAGTCTATCAAAAAATTGTTATCCATTACGAAAGATATAATTTTATTTATCATCAAGTTGTTATAGCCAAAATATAAATTTCTTTGACATATAGTGATATTATAAAAAAATATACTCATGGGGGGGATTGGAATCATGGTAGGATATTGTTTTATATGATGAAATAGAGAGAGAAATATAAAGTCCATTGAATTTTTTTTAAAAATTTGTAGTCAATGAAAATGTTCATAGATTTTTATTATTATCCTAAAAGGTGGTGTATACACTGAGATGAAGATGATATTTTTTACCATGAAATAATGGTGAAAAAGTTTGAGTTTATTTGAAGTTAAAACTTTTGAGATCATTGCCAAAGAGAGAGGAAGAATATATTATATATTCTATTACACCAAAATGGGGATAATATTGGTACCCAAGTGGTCTATGTTTTATTTTTTGACAATCACTGTAGGATGTTGTTGAATTTTTTGAAGAAAATGTCATATTTGAGAAATTAAAGGTATAACTACTTTTATGATTTTGATAAATTTTGTTTGTGAAATATTATATTGATTATATTAAGTTTAATAGATTTTTTTTGTGGAAAAAATTATTACCAATGCTTGGAATATATAATGGAGATAATTTTGAATCCATTTTGGATACAGAAATAAGCATAGTGAATGCATAGTAGTAATTTTGGTTTATATATAAAATTTATACAATCAATTTTAAAATGAAATGAGATATATATCATAGTGATTAGTGTTTTACTTTAGAATTAATACTATTCTAAATTTTTTTTTTATCTATTCTATAGAGGTGGAGGTAACATATATGATGGATATTAGAATATTTAGAAGGATTGAATGTTTGTAAAATCTATGTAAGTTATTTCATTTTGTGTTTTGAAGACTATGGGGTTGAAGTACAATGTAAAATATGGAGGATATGGTTGCCACATTTAAGTAGATTTTTTTATTTGAGAGTTTACTTGGGTTAAATGGTAAAAAAATATAGGTATAATGGGAGAATACTGAGTTTATAGAATAAATGTGTAAATGGGTAGAAGGAATGTACAATGTGGTAGAGGTGTGTGATTCATGTATCAAGTACTATATAATTTTTCAAAAACAAGAATCTAATTATTTGGTAGGAACATTTGTATGAATATTCAACAAGATGAATTATTATGACAGTTTTTTTATTCAACATGTCATGGTCAGAAACCAACTAAGTACAAAATGGTCATTTTGAGAAGTGACCATGCTTTAGTGTTTTAATATCTAGAGTTACATATTTTTATGGGAGTTTGGTTCTTATTCAACTACAATATAGTAGTGAATCAAACAATAACTATCTAATAAATATTAAAATGTTTTGATTTAGTGGAATGAATTTCATTTTATGGATCTGAAAAAAATCATTATGATGTTAATTTGTTATTGGAATTTTGAATTTAAATTATAAAATTCATAGGTGATATAAATAGCAAGCTATAAATAATGACAAAACAAGAGAGAATATATATAGGATCATAGAAGAGTAGAGTATAGGAACAATATGTGTCTATTGATGAGAATGTGGAGTCAGAACTATGGATTTTAATGTATATCTGATTTATAAATAATTAATTATTTCTAAAAAATATCATTTAATATTATATTCATTTAATAAGAGATCTTTAAAATATCTTTGTTGAATAGGAATGTCAAATTTGAGGATATTGATATATGTAAATTTCAAAGGAGGGTTCCAGGGGAATTATTAGTGTGAATTAATGTTTAGTTCATTTTAGATCATTTTGTTTCATAAAAGAATGAGATAGCTTGGCACTATTTAAAGATCCTAAACCCAACCCTTTATTAAGGATGTTAGTGTGTTATGGTTCACAAAAAATAAACATCACATTCTCTTTGGATTTTACAAATGCATGTGATCCATGTTAAACCCTTCATTGTTGTGTGATTAAATTTAATAATACTTTTCCTAAAAAAACAATAATGATGGTATCATAACTGTTGAAAATTTAATATAAGGGGTGATTGAGGGAAGATATAATTAGATTATCACATTTAAACATATAAGAAAAATAAGTTACCCTTGTAATTATAATGTGATAATTAGATAGGTATGTGAGAGTTTCTAGAACAATTTTTAATTTCTAAATCAACTTTCATACCAATATTCACACCCTACTCTTAAGGTATCTCTCATCTATGCCACATTCCATACTAACATAACTAAACTAAAAATGAAACTGATTAGTTCAAAAATTATATATGAGTTAATCAAGGAAGAATTGATTTATAAAAAAAATAACATTATTATCTCAAACATTAAAATAATGACATTTTCCATTCAAAATGATGATAATAAAAAATATTATAAATTGAAGAACATTTTATTATAAAAAACATAAATATTTCTTTAAAATATATTGCTAACATGTAATATAAATTTTCCACATTAAATTATCCCACAATTAATGCATTGATTTTTCCTTAAAAAATTGGTTCAACATATTTTGTGATAACCAATTTATATTTGATGTGAAATTATAATAATGCCAACTGAGATGTAATTTTCAATATTATTTTTCCAAAATTAATTTATAATGTAATTTTGTAAAATTACACTCTATAATGGTTTTGAATAAAAAAAACGGGTTTCTCTTAATATTATCAGAATATAAAATTGATAAAGGTCGTAAGACAGTATAATATTTTACTATATTTTTTTACAATATTATCTTTTTCAATGTGGTGAAAAATATAAATAATTCATCACACAACATAATTTGTCACCATTAATGTATGAGTGAGTTAAATAATTAACAATATATCATAATTAACACATCAAATAGTTTTTAACATAAAAATTAAAAGATTATTCCAGATTTGGAATTTAATTTTAGTCTATATTAATGTAATAGTATTTTGAATAAACCCGATCAAGAAGTTAAAATTCAATTATTATTTTGAAATTTAACAAAAAAATGAGTTTTCAGGAATGTAATGAATTTTTTTACAAAATTGAGCCTATAATTAAATATAAAATATTAATGAATAGAAAATATAAAAATAACCTTAAAACATTAATCTTCAAATGAGTGGTTGAGAACAAGAAATTTGGAGAAAAAAATAGCAGGGATTTACGATGTGTACTTCCAAATATACAAATTAACACATTTTAGAGATGCCTCTACCACACAAAAATCCTAGAATATTTCCACATTTTTTAACATCCACATGAAATATATTTTAAAATATCTTATGTTCAAAAATATTTCAAATTAAATCGTTAAAAAGAATGTAAAAAAGGGTCACAAGAATATATAGTAACATATTTTCTACTACAACCCAATTAACAATAAAAAATTATAACATGAAAATTTTTTCCTAGGATGCTCTTTAAAAAAATTCCAATGTATATGAATGGTTTATATGGAATGTGAATTTATAATTTCAATGTTCAAAACAACCTATAATGTGGTATAAACATTCTGTTTGATATGGAAATAATTAAAAAAATAATTTTTTCTAAATAATACCAGTAACTAGAATAATTCCCTTGTAAATTTGGCATGGGTCACCACTTTCAAAAAAATTGAATGTTTATTTCAGGGAAATTACATCTGTTGTATAAAATGTAAATGAAAAAGTAATCCATTAAAAAAATCACTAATGATATATATGATTTAGTCATTTTAATTCAAATAGAAAAAATCCATTATTTTCCCCTTCGATAAATTCTTTTAGTTTCCTAGTTCCATCACCTAAAAAAGTAAATAGATAGACATACGATATCAAGAAATTAAGGATTAAAATAAAAATAACAAATTGTTTAATTTTTAAGGTAAAGTGACTCAAATATTGGTCTGTATTTGAACAATAATTATTCATTGAAAATTAACTGAATTCTAATAAAATGTTTCTAATGATATTCTCTCCTATGATAAAATAGAAAATTCAAGATCCTTAAAAATCTAGTTAAAAAAATAATCAATGTTCCCTAGACACAATAGAAGATGAGAGGAATATCATGTTGTAAAGTGAGTAAAAATGTATTTCTTTACTAAAAACAACGAGAAATAAGATAAGATATAAATATACTCACAAGAAGTTTTATTTTTATTAAAAATATAAAAATGAAAGAAAAAAAGTATTAATAATGTGGGTTGAATCCCATAAAGCACTATGTTTAAAAAATTGAGTGATATTCATATAACTCTCATGTCATAATCAATTTAATGGTGGAAATCCCCTTTAAATTCAACCCAAATTATTTTTTAACTCTCTATACATTATCCATGAATATATTATTCTTCACAATAACTAACATAAAACTAAAATTTACCAAAACCCGTGGATGTTTAATGGACTAGAAAATTTGGGATGTTATTTTCAGGGAAATTTTTTTACATGTTCAAAATCTTTAACATCACCATTATAGTGGTTGAATCTGATTATACAGTGATTTTAAGATTTCCATAATAAATCGAGACTATCTTGGAACTTGGGGTATCATATAAAGAAGTGAATATTTATCCATGATTAGGGATCTTTGGTTTCCCACACTTGGTGGGAATGAAATTTCACTATGAACTCGTTTTTTAGCAAAGGAGACCACGAAGATCAAACTATTTTTTATTTCTATATTGGTTCCCTTCTTCATTATTGTCATATCATTTTGCAGGGTGATTCCATCATGATCCACCACTTTCACCCTCCTAAATTTTGTTTTTATGGATTGATTTAAATTTCAATAAAATTTTATTTTTAGTTAGTCTCATTAAATTTAATCATTTTCACAATATTCGTTTCTAATTTCAACAATCTCACAAAACAAAAACACTCTTAATTATCATTAAATTTAAAATCATAGTTCAAATAATTCATATAACAAAATTATTTTTTTTTAGATATATATAAAATATAATGGACTTAATAAATAGTGGTATATTTATAAAAATTCATAATTTATTTTTAATTATTTTTTATTTGGACCAGACAACCTCATCTAATTTCAAACACAAGTCCTTATTAGAGCTAGAAATAGTTTTCCCCAAAACTTATTTAAACTCTCTATTGTAAATTTTATATATCCCACATAACAGTAAACAATAAGTTGTTCATTTTATATTCACAGACCCATATTTCTCCATTAATGTATTTAATTTTATGTTTTTAAATTGGGTTTTATTATTAGTAATGATATCATCGGTCACTCTTAACAATGAAAAATATTTATTCCTAAAAATTTTTACAAAACTCGTGGATTGATTGATAACATGTTAGATTACTTCGACCCAATTAGATACATACTCAACTAAAACAAAAATATATTCATTGACATGAGAATACTAAAGTGGTCTCATAATTTCTAAAATCCAAACAAAAAAAATATTTTTATCTTAAATTATCCCATGCAGTAGCTCATAAATTATTCATACATTACAAATTGTTTGGAATTTATCAAAACCAACCATCATACTTATTATATCCATGAAGAGAGTATGCTAGTATTAACCATCTTGTATCTTGTTTTGGGTGATAACTCATCCCTTATGGTATCCTCCTCGTGGTGAAGAGCAATAAAACCATAAAATGTGAAGCATCTCTTCCACAAACACACAACATTTCAATATTCCATAAACCCATATTATTAAAATCTATGAATTATACCTAAATAATAATTTCATCTTAGAAAGAAATTTATTTTTTTCTTCTATATAATATCTTTTTGAATGAATGTTGAGACATTAAAATTTAAAAAATATGTATTCCAAGGAATATGACTTGATGACATAGTAATAATTTTTTTCCTTAGGTAATGATGATTTAATATCCCATCGGTCATATTTTTTTGTAGAATATGCTAGATTGGCGGTCATCAATAAGATTTTTAACAACATGTTTGTCTCTAATATACAATTCATTCTATTTTAAGGTAAGTATCCACTTAATGAGATTATTTTTAGACTCTTTCTTTGCTATAATATACTGTAAGGCTTCATGATTGGGGAAAACTATGAATTTAGATCCAATCAAATGTTTTTGAATCTTTTCTAGAGGGAACACTACAACTAATAATTCCTTATTTGTGTTTTTTAATTACTTTGGTAGTTTTCTAGTAATTGATAAGAATATTACACTACAAGTGACATCATCTCATTTATTTTCGCCAATACTAACCCAACAATTATGTCACTATAATGACACATTATTTGAAAATGAAATATACAATGATAGGTAGTGATGATTAATTAATTGGCGATTTTTTCATTAATATGACTAGATGATTATAAGAACCACTCTTCAAGGAAAAATACATTATCTTTAATGAGAAGCAACTATAAGGGCCTCGTAATTTTCAAAAATCCTTAATTAAGTTGTGGTAAAATACCACATGTCCCACGGAATTCATTACACCTTTGAATATTTTTAGAGGGAGTACATTTTTTATTTTCATCAATCATATAATTTTTTAGTTTTATTCACATATTTGAAACCATGGGGACAATAACAATTCCCTAAGTGAGAATATATTTCCATACTCCCAATTAAAAACAAGTTTTTCCTCTTTGAATCTTTTGAATCCCAATTACATATTAAATAAATTCCTCTCAAATGTTATTCCATGTACTGAAAACTCATTCATTAATACATCAATAATAATCTCTATACTATCAAAAAAAGATGGCGACCACACATCTTTTAAATGTTCTTAGAGTTCCATTATGTCAAAAGGGAATTCATTAATAAAAAATATTTCAAATAGATAAGTGAATGGGTTATTTTATGTAACATAAATGGTTATTGAAATCAAGTTGTAACTGTAATATCTATTTGTAATGTACTAAAAGTTATTTTTGTCCAACCTCTCAGGAATTTGGTCTATGAATTTAACGGTAAAGTGATATTTCTTGGTTAAAAATTAATCTTCCTAAAATAATTATAAAATAACTACTTTCTCCCCTTATTATTATTAATTTATTTATTAGTTTCATTAAAAACCATCGTGAATCCTCTTTTTATAGGTTCAACCTAAACAGGTATAAACCATCAGCTATATAAGATAAGATAGATGATTCAATGAAATGTTTTTAGGATATCTATAGTGTTTTTGGATGGAATGGAATGGAACAAAGTTCTTGATGATTTCTTAAATTCCCAAAAAAACTACTCTGTATGTAAGGACATTATTTTAGAAATAATTATTAAATAGTTTCATGAATCATACCAAGCGTATCAACTAGGTTTTATTGTAAATATTGGTTCTACAATCATCTTGGATATATTATTTAGACCCTTTAGATTTTTAGTTATTTTAAGTGCTTCTTAGTAATGGGAAATGGATGAAGGTGGGTTTTGTAATGTGTTAATGTTATTGGATTGTATTTGAGGTTATTATCATAGTGTAATATTTCTTATGATTATGTTGTGAGATATATTTTGTTGAGAAAATTTGATTTTATATGGAGAATTGGGTTATAAGTAAAGCCATGAGTCTTGATTGTAAAATGGATTTCATTTTCAATTTTTTTTAAATGTGGTTTATATTATCATGAAATCCAGAAATGGTTTTGGTTTTGAAAGGAGTTAATAGATTAATTTATAAATAGATTTTACTCTTTCAGATTGTATTTTGAAGAGTGAAATGTTTGGAAATGACAATAAAAATTTATTATAAAGGGATTTAATGAGGAAATTTTTTTAATTAGATAATTATTTTAAAATATTGTGTGGGAAATTATTTTTATAGAATGATTTTGGGTTTCAAACTAGTTTTTAACGTTTTATGGCTATAATGGATGGTTTTGAAATAACATTACGATGCCTTTTAGAATAGCAGTAAATTTTCATAGAAATTTCATTGTATTATAATAAATATTCATAATATTTTTTAATTTTTAACATAAGATATTTTAGAATATTTTTATATGTGATATAATCTATCAATGGGTGATTTGTTTTTTGAAATTTCAATTTTAGGAAAATTTGAGCTTTATAAAATTTCACTCTAGGTGTATTGTTTTGGTGAAAATTTTATCTTATTTTTTATTTTGTGTTTCTTTAATTTATTGATTAGTAAAAAATGGAATTGTTATATTTTAATTAATAAACATAGACTGATTTAGATTGTATCTCATGTTACTTAGAATATTCCTCAAGGATATTCTTTGAAGGAAAGTTGATTTTTTGTTTGTTAAGATGATTTTCAAGATAACTATCACTCTAAAATTTGAGTGGTTTAATTTCTTTTTGACTCGATCATGTCTCACTGTTTAGTGGTGAAGAAGAATTCTTCCCAACCCATGGAATCTATCTAATATTTCTCAAATTATAGTGGTCTTCATCACGATCATTGAGCTATTGTGGTTTTTTGTGATCTTTATTTCATGAGTTGTTTTTAAATAGGATGTTTGGCTGTATTATGTCCATATGAAGACGGTTTCTTAATGGTTCTCACATTTGGTTTCCATCGGTTATGTTCATGGGTGACTAAGATGACTACAGCCTTAAGGTTGTTGGTGAAGGTTTTTATTTCTCTGGTTTATCATGGGATAGTGTTCTAGGCGAGAGGTCTTAGTTTTCATATTGAGTTTTGTGACCCATATTATGGAGACCAGGTTTTTATGTTAATTATAGGAATGTAAAATCCAAAAATGACATAATTAAACCAACCAGGTTAGGTTGTGTCACACATGGGGTATGGTCGGGTCATGATTAGTTAGGTTGGGTTGCACCACAAGTTCAAATAATTCTGACAAATCCCAACCCAACCAACCCAAAAATATGAATATATTTAAAATAATAATGAAAAAATAAAGATTAATGATAAATAATTATTATAACATAACTAGTAACTAGTAATTAATTAGTAATTATTTCTAAAAAAATGATAATAATTAATAATAATTTATACAAAATAAAACAATTTAACTACCAATCATTAAAAACAATCAACAATCAACAGAAAATATTATTATTATATAATTCGAATGTAAAGTAAATATAATATTTTCTTTAGATTTTATTGATGTTTTATTTAGGATACATTTACATAATATAACTTTATATTTCTCTTTTAAAACATTATATAATATTTCATTCACTTTATATAATGTTTTATTTACTTTTAAGAACATTTTCTCTATGAAAATATAACATTATATAACGTAATTATAACATTATATTCACATTATATGATGTTTTATTTATATTTTAGAATTACATAAAATTGTATAAAAAATTATATTTATGATATATTTACATTATATTTATCAATCAATATTAAATTTTAACTTTTTAACTTAACAAAAAGTTTTTAAAAAGTTTTTGTTATTATTTACTATATTATTTTTACCTAACCTTATACACCCATACCCGAACCACAATGAGTCATATTAGGTTGTCTCATTTTTTAAAAATGGGTGAAACCCGACCTGAAAAGACCATAGAACCTTTTCTCTGGTCATATCTAAAATCCGATGGACACGACCAAACCTAACCCATGGACACCCCAAGCTACGACTTGTATGGGATGGTTTGGTTGTGGGTTTTTCCATTAGTATCCTATAACCCCTTATATATTCTATTTATTTTATTTTCAAAATATGTTTTTGGATTCCCTAATTTTTGTGCGGGTTTTGGTGGAAAATAAACTTCTAGTTTTGATTTTTTTCATTTTAGATGTTATATTTATTATTAGTTCTCTAGTACTTAAGAGTTAAAGTTAGTTCCTTCAAAGAGTCATATAATTTTATTCTCCTGGTTGATTTTTTGGTATGATAATACAAATAACTCAACTATCTCACCATTTTTGATATTTTATAAATTTTGGGGAGACCTATGTTTAGTCACATTCTCTATTACACACCGTATCTGAAAATCATATTTGTGCAGTGCATGGTGTTTTTTGAGGAATTTTGTGAATTTTATAAATTGGATTGGGGAGGTTGGTTATATACATTATCTTTCTTCCATCAACCCATTTCTTGTAGGTTTCTTACCCACATAACTCTAAATATTATGTATTGTGGTTGTTTTTATCTATATTTTTTGTCTTGAATAGATCACTTTCTAAGGGCATAAAATAACATGGTGGAGACAATTTTAGCACCCCATTATAATATTTGTGGTTAATTATTTAATTTTTCGGTTAGTTATTTGCATTTTTATAAATAAAATGACATTATATATAAGTAATCTAAACACGGAAACCAAATAATTTGGTTAATTACTCATTCATAGGAATAAAATAGACTTTTTAAGGGTCATTTTCATAACATATGAGTAATTTCTCGATGAATATGAATAACTATTGAGTGTTTTGAGACTCATTTAAATTTAAAAACTAGCCAAAATCTATCCAATTTAAAATATTATTAAAAATAAATTTTGGACCCTAATTTATAATTGTTGTAAATAAAATAAAACATTGCTCTAGCAGATGTGATTATTTTCAGAAATCTAATGGAGAATACCATGTGAATCAATGATGATTAAATAAAACTATATGTGTTTATATATATATATATATTAAATAGAGATAAAAACAATAAATGTGTGAAAATATTCATCTATAATATGGGTCTTAATTAATTCACATATTTAATTAAAAAATTAGTATATGTGCCAAGATAATAGTGTGGATGCCCAGTGATAAGTATTGTTAGTGAGGAAAGATATAGGTTCCCTTTTAATTCTTGTGGTGAATTTTTTTACAGACATGTATGTTTTAAATAATTTGTTTATAGATAAGTATAGTATGGAGTAACAGGACTTTGGGATATTTTTATAAAGAATAATTGGGGTTTTCAATGAGAAAGAAAGTCTTAGATAGATTTGTGGAATAAAGATGTTATCTCAAAATAGAAGAACCTTTATCTTACCATTATTTTTTTCTTCTATATATATATATATATTATTTTGGGTTTTTACAAGATTATTTTCATTAAAACTATACAATATGATCAATGCATTGAGGATATATTTTTATTCATATTTTTTATTCATTCATATACAGTTTTCATACTTAAAAACTATAATTTATTCTTCTAATACATATTTATTTTTATTTTTTATTTATTTTAATAATCTAAAGGTGAATATAAATCTATATTGGGAATGGTTTCTAATTATTTAACCTTGAATGTTAATTGATAGATTGTGTACATGGAATTATAAATAACGAACATTCATGAGTAAATGATAAATTTTCTTATGAATTACACTATTAATCAATTTATTTTCCTATTAATATATATAAACGATTATAGAAAATTTGTTAGTTTATGTTATGTAGTAGTGATAATTATATGAAGAGATTATAATTATTTTAGTGATTACCATTTATCGTTAAGTTGAACCCATTTTCAATAACATAATTTTTCTCACAAGATGGTTTAATTTGGCTCCCACTCAATCATATTTTGTAATGTATCATTCTCTATAAATTTTTAACTCCCTTAACTAATCACTTATTCCCCATTTCTAATCCTTTTAACCATATTTTTTTGAAAATACTCTTCTATTACACCATCATATCTCTATATTTTTTGTTTTTAGTAATAATTAAATCCCTTAAAAAATTAAGAACCCATATCTTGTTTTTGAGTATTTATTATTATACTAGAATAGGTTTATAAATATTATTTTGATGGTTTGATTGATCTCAAGATTTATTAATTTAATATGTTTATACAATATCCCATCATATATACAGAGATTGTTATGTCCTAGAATCATAGGTTGACCGAGAATCACCTCACTTGCCTCCCTAATTTGACTAATATGTCCCTACACTTCAAGTTGATCAAAGTAATTTCAAGAATACAGTATATGACTTGATCCTATAACCATAGATATGGATACACTTACCATATCATTATCATCTTAAGACAAAGTGGGTCTCATTGATCACTATGGTTGATATGAGAGGACCTGACAACATTTCTTTTATATGATGCATGTGTTTCTATATTAATATATTTTCATATATTTCAAACTTACACATATATATTGGATCATTTTATGGAATCATTGGAAGTTCCATGCTGAGTTTTATACTTATAATCTACCTAGGAACCTTGATCGTATAGTGAAAAATTAATTATTTACATTCATATAGTAATATTTTATAATTTTTAGGGGGTCTATAATCCCACAAATATATTATTAGTATGAAAAAAATACATTTTAACTCATTTTTTAAAACATTATAAATATTAATTAATTTCACTATTCTCAAATTGGATGGAATTTTTATATTTTTATCCCACAACTACCTATACTTATCCAAATTAGAGAATTAATTTATTGTGGAAGTAATTATGAATTTTAATACAATTTATTCAATTTTAAAAATTTGAATCTCAACATTAGTGGCCTTATTGATGCACATAATTGAAGATAATCAAAGAAAGGTAGTTTGAAGCCATATTCTATAACGAAAAAATATCTTAGGAAATTAAAATCTAATTAATCTAATTATATTTAAATTAGATATATAATTTAATGTACCATGCAAACATAAAAATTAATTTAAATATTAAATTCCAATTTTTTCCATATATCTGGATTAATTGAGTAAGAAATTATATCCAGGACAACTTTTATAGACTATAAAGAGCATAAAAAGTTTTCCATGCATTTTTTTGTTAGTTAATAAAAATTATCCCCTGCCTTATTTTCATAGAAATATTAAGTTGACATTGATATATTATTGATTTTATATTAAAAATTAATTTTTTCCTTTATATGCAATGTTAAAATACTTATGATCACCCATGCGAGGAAAGTTAACTGCATCCCAAGATTTGAATTGTAATATTTCTAGTGAAATTTTTAATTCTAATTTTTTGTGATCATTTTATTAAATTTTGTCATTTATTTTTTTCCCTCACTATTTTGATCAAATATGAAAAAAAAATTATATAAATCCCAAAAATTCCATGGTTAAATTGGATTTTTTAACGATTTGAATATGTTGGTCTTTTCATTACCTTTTTATCTCAATAATGTTTTTACATGTTGAATCAGTTGATAAAATAAAAAGTAAGACCCTAATGAAATTACATAATTAGTGGGAAATATATTATATATATAAACAAAACTAGAAATAATTTCTAGTTTATAATGTGTTTCCTTGATGAGTTTCGGCTATGAAATTGGATGCAAATAAGTTAACCATCAGAAGTGGTAAGTGAATCGCTTTACATTTTCAACTAAATCTAAGGATGTATCCGTGTATAACTCATTTTTTATTCTAGTTTCAACTTTAAAAAGTCAAGTATTTAATGTTAAAACACATTCCATTAAATAAATAATGGATGATAAACAATGCACTCACCATGGTTGATCACACTCTCATGAACTATTCCAATTACCATGAATTGATTCCCATTAGATTCATTATTGTGTGAAATCAAACCCCCGAATTTCATTATACAAATATTGGTTTATACACAAAACCTTATTTTGAAATTATTTATCTAATTAATCGTTGAGATATTACTGATGGATCTATCTATTTGGCATAATTTCTAGTAAAAACAAGAAATTTTTTTTTACAACATGATCAGATTTTGGTGTCATTTCCAGGGAGCCAAGATCATTTTTTAATCTTTTTATTTTCATTATTTTTGAACTTATTTATTATAATTAACTTATTTATAAATTTAATGAAATTTTTATTTTCTTCATTCTCTTTCTTATTACTCATTCTATTCTCATTCTCATGTACCTTTTTTCATCTAATATTATTTTTTCATCCATAAATTTTTATTATTTCATTTTAAATTTAACACATAGTTATTTTAAAAAATTTATATATTACATTAATAAGATTTTATTTCCTACACCGATTAGGAAAATAAATGATACTACAAATAGACCCAGAAATTGAAAAGAAACATCACTCACATATTAGATCTTGTAAAGTTGGTTGGTCATGAAAATTTGGGAAACCCATTATGGAACACTATGAGGTCTCAAACTAACGATATATTTAATAACATCAAAAAATCAAAATTAAGAATGTAAATAATATTTTGATAAAATAATTTACCACCCCTGATGTGGAGTAATGACCTTCATATATCCAATTCCCTAATAAAATATCCAATATATAGCCAAGATCAATCCTCGCCACCTTCTTACAGAATTCCATGGCCTTCCGAGTGAGTTCAGGAAAAACCACCACATGGAGTTTCAAATAGTGGGATCCACTATAAATTTTAACGTGGTTAATGAGGTATTTATAAAATTTATCCCTTTATCTTTCTATATTTAAGGAGTAGGTAAATACTCTCTATACTATCTCCTAACCACAATTTGTGTATGGAATGATATTAAATTCATATTCCTGTATAATGTTTTCACATATTTTTAAAATTATTACAATATAAAAGATGTTTTTTCATTATATATTCATAAATTCATAACCTTCATGAATATTGAGATACAATTAAAAAAATTATTTGTGATTCCTACCCAACCATATTAGCTAACAACTTCTAATTTAGTAATTATATAAGGTACTAATCCCCATAGAAATTGTCATTACAAATGAGACTTCTAGATGTTTTTTAAGTAAAACTCTTACCTTTTCTCGTGGACTAATAAAAAACATGTATTGGAATTCATGATAATTTGTGTAATGTGTGATATCACTCACTTAATAATTAGACGAGGTATTCCATTCCTACAATGAAAAAATGGTTTATAATAAACATGATGAAAAAATAATAATCTTTTAGGACAAATTGATTAAACTCAAGTCAGTTCAAAACATCCAATTATTCTAATACATTATATTATTTTTTTAGGGAAAAAATCCATTAATAAATTTAACCAACTTTATGAGTCATCTAAACCTTGTGTTTTGGTATTTATATTTAATCTATTTTAAAAATCAGAAAATTTCAAGAAATAAAAAATCAGAAAAATTTGAATCAAGGGTGAAAAAAACAATGGATGTACTAAAAAATGGAATGTCAAAATATCCCATGTAGAATAGGAATCACCATGTCAATGGAATAAATACTTCTATTATACACTATATCAAACTAACCCTTATAGTCCTCTTAAATATAATACTTTAAATGATGACACGATAAAACAAATGGAATATCAGAAACTATAGTTTCAATAAACCATTGAATAACTAATTAAAGACACAAACATTCATGTTAGAAAACTAAAAATAATTGTTGAGATAACGATATATGGTCCATGAAAACTAAAATTTTATACTCTTTTCAATCCTAAAAACAAATGTAATTATGTTAAATTACACTTCTTAGTGGTAAAAAATTATACTTTTAATGATTCTATATAATAGATATTTTCGCATTTTAAAAAATCTCACTCTCAATAACTATATTAATTAAGTGAACATAAATAAAATAAAATAAAGAAAATTTTTATCAATATTGATTCCCCCATTTCCTTTATCACTCTTCCAGTTCTACAAATCATTTCTCAATCCAGGGAAAATTTTGAGATTGAAATTGATAAATAGATCGTGGATAATTTTAAAAAGGCACAATTTAACATTTCTAGAGTGTATGATGTTAAATAAAATCCTTGATATATTAAATTTATAAAAGTTATTTTCACCCACTGGTGGAAACTAAATGGGAATTATATAGTCATCCTTGAATGGACTATCTTGGATTTGATACAAGTAGTATTCCAGTCAAATACAAGGAACTAGGAAAATATATGATACCTTTCACCATTGGGGAGAATATATTTATAGTGAAATTATTTATTTGTGTATGTTAATTAATTTTATACCTCACTTAGTCTATAAATCATTATAGTTTGGATAACTTCATTAAATAGGAATCACGGTGTAACTATTCAACCATATCACAAAACACCCAATTTGAGTGATTGTGGACATACCTTTGGTTATAAATCACACACTCTTATGTGGTTTAAATGATAAAAAACAACAAATTAGATTTAAAACATTTTATTTGTATGTATTTAAGTTTTCTATATTTTAAAAATTTAACTATGGAGTTTTTTATGAAATCGTAGGGATCAAATGGAGGATGGGGGAAACTTTTGGGTCCCTCCAACTAAAGGTGCCAGCGACTAACTAATAGAACACATATGATAGAAGATGGGAACTAGTTAGAATAAATATTATTCCATGGTACCACCAGATATATAGACTATAAAACTAGTGAACCTGTATTATATGGACAAAACTATGGTTCTATCAAGGTTCTATCAGTCATCAAGTGGCCTTGGGACAGAATAGAAAAAAATTCTTTAAAGGTTTTATCCTTTGATTCTCTCTCCTCCTAATATCTAGAATCGACCCTAATAATCTCCTAGACTAGAATAGAACTTAAAATTATATAAATAAACCCCAATTATAGATTGTACACAAAATTTGGAAAGGTAATACCAAATTGCTATTATTTTTTCTCTCACTAGTTTATTGTTCATCTATAATTGTAATTTCTTATTTCTCTAAACACATTATCTCCTTCAAATAAAATTATTTTATTATTAGTTTTTTAGTGGGTTATAATGTTTTTGTAAGGTGATTTCACTAAAAAATAATATATATTTTTTCTCATGGGTGCTCTCTACCATTAAGTTTAAAAGGATATGTTATTGCTACCTTTAATCTGTCAGATTGGGTGCTTACTACAATTGAGTTTGTGTGTGTAGGTGATCAATGCCATTAAAAATATGTAGAATGGTTTCATAGACACATCCATAAAATGTATAGTTGTATAATTTGGTTTCATAGTAAAAAACACTAAAAAAATATACTTTATTCTGGTAACATGTTTCTTTATATCCGAGCTAAATATCATGGCTCGTGCATCTTGCTACGACCATTTAAAAGTATGCTTTAAAAAATACTAAAAGATAATTGAGGGGTGTTGAAAAATAGATCACCCATGGATAATTGTCATCCTACATCACTAATTTTGTGTGATGTTTTCTTTAAATATATATTTCCACTATGGCTGACACCTAAGATGTCTTTATTTCATGAATTTCATTAATTAGAACTCTTTTCATTTAACTATTAAAAAATTTAAATAAAAATTCACACCCCCTCTTTCCAGATTCAATCAAACTGAAAACTGCGATTATATCCAACTAGGATTTCAAAATCATATCTAATTACAATGAATGATCAATTAATTATGGTGTCTACCTATAATTCACAAGGTTCTCTAGATGTAAAATATATGGGAAGAAAAACATTCTTTAATGTATCTAACTATATATATTGGATAATATGAATGTATAAACTTATTAAAAAAATATCCCATTTAGAATATTATAATTAATCATTATTCATTTTATAACCAATTGGAAGACAAATTGACTCCTGATGATATTGTGTCTTTTGATCTTGATGAAAAACCCCATGAATTATTCTTATTCCGAATTAAATTAGAATGAATTAAAATTTATTTAGAATTGTAAAAATTATATTGATATTAAGTCATTTCTTAAAAAAACATAGTATAAACATAATATGTCTGAGTTCCCTAAAAATAAGGTGAAACTCAATAATGAACAGAAAGAATGAAAATGGAGTGAAAATAATGTCCCACTAACCTCATTAAATATATAAACCAAATGTATTATGGCCTCAATGAAACAAATTTTGTTGGTATGTTATTCTAATTATTATTTTTCTTATATTTATTTTTATTATAATGATTTAAAATATACTAGAGATCAATTAAAAGACGGATTTTTCGAACTGACCACAAAATTCAATGAGTAAAAAATGAAATATAAATAAGTGGTGAATGAGAAAAATAGAAATCTTGAAGATTAAAATAAAAGTTAAAATGAAAATCCTTCTAATAATAATGATGATAAATTTATGAGGTTCAATATAGTTTTGGAAGATATATCTAAGGTATAGAATCAATATAAAGAGCTTAAAATACAAATAATAAATTTGGAATATAATTAGGTAATAGTCCTTATTCTAGGAAATCATATGAAATGAAGTGTGAATACACTATATTTAGTAATCTCTTTCCATTATCACCTAATGAGACAAAAATTTAGAAAAGATCTTGGGTTGGGAAAAAAATTGTGATGGACAATTATGGTATTGGTTATTCAAATCAAGATTGAACCAATAAGAATACAACTTTTATAAATAGTTTCTCAAAAAATAATTTTTTAAATATTTTCATTTGTATTGGAATATCATTTATGAGGACAATTTTAAACCTTCCAATTATGGAAGGAAAACATCCCCTCATCCTTTTTAAAAAAAAATTTCTTGAAAAAAAAAACTAAAAACACATTTAGGTTTGAAAATAAATTTTTTCTAACAAAATTGGAGAAAAGTTCACATGGGTAGAAAATTTATTTCCAAAATTATTCAGGGATTGTCTCAAGATAATTCCCAATAAGCTATATGGAACATGGTTAGTGGTTTTTTGAGACACTTATGTGAAAAAATCTCAATAATACTTCTTTTTTCTCAATATTGAATTTATTATATTTCAAATTATATTTATTACAGTTTTCATTCTAATATTATCAAACATTTTAAAATATGTGTCAACTCATCTGGTACTCAATTTATAAATATAATGTTATTATATATATTGATATTTTTTATAAGGATATAATATAGGAATAGATAATCAGATCACCCTATTTAACCATGTAGAAAAATAAGTTACCCTTGTAATTATTATCTGATGATTTGATAGGTTTTTGAGAGTTTTTAGAACAATTTTGAATTTGGAAACGAACTTTAAAAAAATTATTGTAATACCCTGACCCCAAAATCCTAGAGCTAGTGCATTATTAAATTACATTTTCATTATTTCATGGATTAAAATTCTGAAGGACCTGTGAGTTTAGTAGTCTTGATGAAACTATATTTGTACATGGAACTCATTTTACATTGGGAAAGAAAAAAATAATAATACATAACGAGAGATAATATACTACATCAATGAGAACTCAATAAGTGATCTCTTCTTCATAACTAGTGGAAGGGAGAAATGTAAGTTTTGAGTTAAAATTCTTTGTAAAGGATACATATATTTGAAGAATGAATCCCAAATATGTGAATCATAATAAGTTTTACATAATCTATATGGAATGTTTGATAAATGAAAAACACATGCCATTTATAAACTATAAATGAAAATGCATCAATAGATTTTTTTCATAGTGAAAAACACAAGATTATTAATAACTAAATAATGAATAAATTTAATTTTTATTATTTCGATGTCATGAATCTGACATATGAACCATAATACTATCAAGATGGTTCAGTTTTGTCAATAGATACCCATCTGATTCTAATTTGGAAACACAATCGAAGGGTTTTTCAACAACTGAATTGTCTCATCAGACCTGTTGATGAATCAAGGGGATATATTAATAATCCACCTTCCCTTATACTCTAAATTATTATCTAGAGAAATAATTAATATAAGTACAATATTCCGTTGTAATATCTGTATTGGGTAGAGGATACAGATTATTAATATTTCCACAGTTAAAGAAACAGTCCACATAAAAAATATCTAAAATGGTATTCAACTAAAAAAATGATCATATCCATGTGACCATAATATGGATATATAATTTCATTAAAATTTAAAATAAAAAATAATATAAAAGGTGCATTAGTTACACAACATAAGAATGATTAGATGCACAATACCATGTAAATCACAATGAAGTGTAAATTGAAACATTTCCCCTTACAACATTCTTGTCAACCAAGTTAATAATAATCAACTGAATCACTGAATACCGTGAATATAAATATAATGATGATATTATATATCAAATTACAGTTAAACAACACTACCAACCAGTAATAAATCGTGAAAAATGTAAATCTCAATGAAATAAAATTGAGATGAGAAACCACTTACCTTTAGCCCGAATGTGTTCTTCCTTTGATCATAACATCCTGGATAATCAAATTAAATACATTAATTAATTAATTAGAATATATTTATACATATATTTTATTTTATTTTCATTTATGGACTTTATGATATGTTATAGGATTTAATTTCGTCATTCCAAAGTGTTCGTTTACTTGATTTTCATGATAGGTTCGCTTGACTATAATTAATGGAGTTCATGTAGAATTGATATAATTATCCATAATTAGAATTAAATGTTATTAATTTACATTCTTATTTTTTAATAGTTATACATATCATTTGTTTATATGGTTTTAGGATAAACCATTAGAAAACATGTTAATAATAAGCATTTAGCTTGATTTCAGCGGTTTTTTATCATAATGACCTATTTTTTCATTATTTAATATCATTTATATGAAATGGTTAAATAATCTAAAATAAGAGATAATAAATACTTTATAATATGTTTAAACCATAAAAAAATTTCATTACAAGATGTTATGGGTAAATTGATGAAAAAAACCTCATCATCCACGAAGGTTGTAAATCGGCACATCCCGAACAATGATTTCTTTTTTAAAATAAAAGAGAGTAGGGATATTTATGATGTATCCTAAATCAAAATGATATATTTATAATATATATATGATACTATATTGATGATGATCATTTTCATAGAGGATGTAAGGAGAGAATAATAAACAAAAAAGGTACTTGAAAGGAAAAGATAGGAATTGGAGGATGCTTACTTCTTGAATTCCTCTCCTTGAGAACCTCCTTAAGCCCTTTGGTTTTTCTATTTTGGTGACACTAGTAGGACTCAGATGTGGGATATGGTATTGGTAAGATTATTTTTTAGAACATATGCATGTATAAAAGATTTATAGGTGTGAGAGGAAGATGGGAGAGAGTTGGTTTATATAGTGGAGGAGAGGAGTGATTTCTCAATATTTTATTCATTATTTTATTATTTTTATCAAGACAAGAAAAAGTATAGATTATTGTGACCAAAAACAGTATCAATTGTGTGTTATTTATAATAAATGGCCATTTACATCATCCATTACTCAAGAATGATTCATAAATTCAATTATTTAGCATATTTTGAAAATTATCAAATTAGACTATGCATAAAAAATTCCAGTATTTCATAAAAATACAAAAAATTCATCCTAACCATTTTTCGATGTGCATAAACTAAGATTTAGATCTACTTTGTTATAATAATATTATATATATTAGAAATTTTTATTTTAAATAAATTCATTATTTAAATGAAAATACAAATTTTTTAATTTAAAACTAGGTGTATAATACTTTCAAAAATTAACTAAGGTCTCATAAAATTATCTTAAAATCATAGGATGAAATAATATTTATTAGGAACATATTTTATAAAAATTTAATCTATTTTTTTAAAAAATATTAAATATAAAATTGTAATTAAATATTTCTTTCTTACGAAAACCAACACTTAACTATTAACATTGAATTTAATTTATAAGGTGCATAATTTTTATATATACATTCATGGGTGAGGTTACTGTTAATAATTGTCATATTAATATTCATAAGTGTAAATTTATATTAATAAGGGTAAAATTACTATTCATAATGATATATTACTATTCATCAAATATCAATTTGATTATATCAGACTCCAAATATCACCTTTATTGCAACTCTGTTTATGTGATTTTTTAAATTAAAAACACCGAAGTAGAAAATTTAAGTTTAATGGGTAGGTAATAACTATCTATTATAACCATGTATTGTTTCCAAAAGACTCAATGTTTCATGCATTATAAGTTGTCCAATTTATTGGAATTATTTAAGCAGAAACATACCATAAAATATTAGGGTGCTATAATCATTCCTCCTTCAAAAAAATTTTCCTAGATATTTTCAATGTATATAACCCAATAGAAAGAAGTGGATGGTTCATCTTCATAAAATCATCAATTTCCCACATTTTTTCCTCCATTTTATGGTTTATCCAAAGAACCTTTACCAGCCGAGTTATCTGACTTCTCAATACTTGATCTCTAGTGTCGAAAATCTCGATAGGCTCTTCACAGTAAGACAAGTTAGGTGCAGTTCTATTTTCTCATAGTTGAGTATATGCATTGGGTATGTAATGTGCTTATTTAACAATGAAACATGGAAGACATCATGAATTTTTTATAGACTTGGGAATCTCTAAATGGTAGGATACATCTCCAATTATTTCCATAATTTCGAATGGTTTGATTTACCTGGGGTTCAGTTTCACTTTCTTTACTGAACCTTAAGAAAAACGTATATGGAGAAACTTTTAGTAAGAAATCATCTCCCTCTTGAAATTCAAAATCCATTCATTGGATATATACTTATCGCTTTTTCCTACTTTTTATTATATAAATATGGTCATGAAATGTCTTTACCTTTGTCGTTGTCTCTTTAATATGTTCTGGGTCCATACGTTTTCTCTCACCAAATTTATCCCAACAAGTTGGGTTTTGACATATCTTGACATATAATGCATCATATGGAACCAGTATAATTCTATAATAGATACTATTATTGTAGGAAAACTCCACCAAGGTAAATTAATGATCCCACAAACCTTTAATATCATGAGAGCATGATCTCAACATATCATGTAGTGTTTGAATAGTCATTTCAGACTACCCATTGGTTTGGGGGTGATAAGAAGTACTCATATGTATATTGGTATCAAAATACTTATAAATAATTATACGAAAAATTTATATAAATTAGGGATCTGGATCAAACACAATTGATATGGGTGAACCATGAAGACTTACAAATTCATCAATATAGAGTCTTTCCAGGAGCTCAACTGGTAAATATTCTCTTATAGCAAGGAAATGTGCCTATATTTTAAGATGATCTATACTTACCCATATTTCATAATTAATTCTAGGTTTCCTTAATATTTCTATTACAATGTCCATCATAAAGTCATCCCACTTCCCCATAAGAATAGGTATAGGCTGCATGAATCCTCTAGGATGTTGTCTCTCAGCCTTCACTTGTTGACAAACTAGACACCTTAAAACATAGTCAGTAATTTATCACTTTATTTTATCCCAGAAAAAATATTACTTTATATCTTTATATATCCTTGTTCTAACATGATGTATAGAAAAATTTAAGCAATGACCATTATCTAATAGTTCCCTTTTTAGTTTAGGTACTGTTGGAACACATAACCTCTTTCCAAATTTCAAAAATCTATCCTCAAACATGAAGTGTTCCAATCTTCCGTCTTTAATAGAATTAATTATCTTTTGAAGGTTCTCATCATCAGATAGAGAGGTTCTTTATCATCTCTAGTAATGATGGTTTAGCAATCAGTTGAAAAGGAATGATGTTTCCTCTTCCATAAAAACTCATGTATCGATCTTTTCTAGATCCATGAATATAATATCTCTCTTAATCCTTATTTTGGTCAAAATTACATGATCTATCTTTATTAATGAATCAATCACATTATTTGACTTTACTGAGTGGTATTGTATTGAAAAATAAAAATATTTTAGTAACTCAAGTCTTTTATTTTTCTTCATGTAGAGTTATTTCTTCATAAAAAATGTATTTGAAACTCTTTTGATCTATATATGTCTCACATATTTCACCATTGATATAGTGTTTACATATTTTTAGAGCAAATATTAAATTATAACTCACGATAATGAGTTGGATAATTTTTCTCATTATCCTTAAACTACTTCATTGCATAATAAATAACTTTATCATTTTTCATAAGGACACAACCCTGTTCATTTTTTGATGAATTATTATTTTTTAAAAACACATCATTTATATATGTAAGAGTCAAAAATAGGGAATTGAACAATATTATTTTCAATTCCTCAAAGAATTATGTACATTCTTTTTTTCCAAATGAACTTAACCCCTTTACATGTGATCTTTGTTAGTGGGAAGCCACCCGACAAAAATTCTAAATGAAATGCTCATAGTAACCTACTAGGACAATAAAACTATGTACCTCAGTTATGTTTGTTGGAATAGGACATTCATGTATTTAATTTCTATTGGTTGGATAAAATGATATTCCATTCATAGAGACAATATGGTTATGAACAGAAACTGAATGAAGCCAAAATTCACACATTGTAAACTAAAAATATAATTCATTTCTTCTATGATTTTTCAAAATAATTAAGAAGTGACTTTCATATTCTTTACATCTTATAGAGTATAGAAGTATATCATTAAGAAAAACCACAAAAAATCATTAATATATTCCTGGATAAGTATATTTATTAAATTTATTATAAAATTGGGTGCATTAGTTAGTCCAAAACGCATTACTGTAAATTCATAATTCACACACATAGTTCGAAATGTTTTCTCTAGAATATCTTCCTTCCTGACATGTTGCTGATGATATCCAGATCGAAGATCAATCTTCAAAAAATATTGGGCTCTATGAAGTTGACAAAATAAATCAACAATGCATGAAATAAGACACATTCTATTTATCGTAATAGCATTGATCTACTTTTAGTCAATGTACAACCTCATATATCCATATTTCTTCTTGACAAAGAGAACATTGGATACCCATAGGGATAAACTAGAGAAAATAAATCCCTTATCACTCAATTACTCATATTGTTTATTTAGATCCACTAATCCCATAGTGTCCATTATATTGGGAGTTTTTGATATAGGTGTTTCATTGGAAATTAAGTCAATAGAGAACTCAACTTCTCGCTCTGGAGGATGTATATTTAAATACTTTAGAATTATGTCAATGTATTTTTTCCCAATAGGGACATATAAAATTTGATGATCCATAGATGATGTTATCTCTTACTCCACAATAATATCTTCTTGAGGAGATTTTGAAGGTGGATTTGTATAGGATCTAGATTATGATGTTTCTTCTCTAAAAATAATGGATTTAACATCATTCTCAAAAATTTAAGTTCATTCTTCTTGCAATATATTTTCGTATCATAATTTGAAATCAAATCCATTTTATGAATTATGTAAAATTGAATTATATGCATGGAAATAATGTTAGTAACAAATTAATAATTATGTGTCACAAAGGGGATTGACAGAAACATATTTGTTGCAAAGATACACCCCTTATAGGTTTTTACTAACAACTTATTTATTATATAAAATTTAGAATATCTTATTTTATTAGAAACCTAGGATGATATAAAATAATTCAATGATCTAGAATCAAATAAAGTATTGGATAACATTGCGGAAACAATTAATCTACCCTCCAACACATCATTATGAACTTCAACCTCCATAGTTGTGATCACATAAGCCTTCCCTTGCTCCCATGGACTTTTCATACGATGGTTTATTTGAAATTTAAAACAATCATTTTTATAGTGTCCCATATCCATACAATTATAGTATTTGACGATATTGATTTGTCTTTTCCCCTTACATTCGCTAGATTAGTGACCCTTTTCTCTATAATTATAAAACACACCCACTCAATTCAATAATATTACGAGATGGTTTTCTCCAAAATTATCACATAATGAGAAATGATTCGTTCCATTCTTATTCTTTTGAAAATCACCATTTCCATGATTTTAATAATACCTATTATTATCTTGATTTTCCTTAAACAAATTGGAATTTGAAAATCATTTATCCATCTTGATGAAACTTAATACTATTTCATCATATGATGAAAGTGTTTGAGAATCCAGTTCCCTTCGAAGACATGGATTAGTAAGATCAAATAAATAATCAATATTTTATAATTAATCATGTATGTAATCTATAGCATACTATAATTGTCTTGTGAAAGTCACCACATTATCCATAACACTCTCTTCTTCCATTTGTTTGAAGCTGATAAATTTTCTCTTCATTTCAGTTGGTTTCTCATTAGGGAAATATTTGTTGAGGAATACCTCATTAAAATTTCACCATTCCATGTCTTCTATTCTATATTCCTCTATGGTATTCTGTATCGAGGTCCATCATTGATCAGAATCACCCTCGAGACAATATACTTCCAGTACTAACTTTTCATTTTTATTGCATTTAAATTCTAGAAATATATTTTCAAGGTACTTGATCCACTGGTGAGCTACCACTGGAATATTAGACCCACTAAAATATGGGGGCTTCTGTCACATGAAATGATTTAACACAAGTGTATCATTTTTATTCGTTATAGCCTGAGTAATTTGTCCTTATATGGTCATGATCTGATCCATTGTAACACGGATTGTGCTAACTTTCTCATTGGGGAAATCCCTACATTTCTTGTAAGTATTGATTACCTTTCATCCATTAGGGTCCATCACTAAATAATTGAATAAAATAAATTTGGTCATAATTCATAATTTTAAACTACAAAACACTAATCAAATTTTTAAAATTTATACATAGTTAATATCTTAATCATAAACATGGTTTTTATTCACTTTTAAATCCATCATAATGGTCTATATAGAAAATTATAATTCTACTAAGCATATCCACCAAGAGTGTCAAAGTAGGTGTGTATTAAAGCATGTTGTCCTGTACCAGGATACCCTATGTCAATCCTGAAACTTATTATCATAGTTTTTACTCCTAGGTATATCTATGATAGAAGCACATCCACTTGTAGAATCCATACATGTATGTATTTTCTAGTCAGATCAAAATATCCTATACTTTACCAAAATTATATTATTTTACTCTATTATTACCCACAATTTCTATAATATGGTTATGTTTTTCTATGATATGTTATCTATATACATCTCCCAAGGTTTCTAATAAACATCGGATAATACCAACTATAATTCCCTAACACCTGAAGCATAGATCTAGTGAATTATCACATTACAATACCATGATTAAAAGGATTAAAATCCCGAAGGGCTGGTCAGTTTTGTATTATTTATGAAACTAGATGCGTACATGGAACTCATTTAACATTGGGAAAGGAATAAAAATATAATACATAACAAAATTTAATAAACTGCATCCATGATAACTCAACAAATGATATTTTATTCATAGCCTATTGAAGGAAAAAAATAAATGGGTGATATCAAATACTTAATAAAGGTTACATATAATATTAGTATGAATTAATAATAAGTGAATGATAATCAATTTTACATAATCAATATGGCTTGGTGAATAAATGAAAAACACATGAAATTAGTAAACTCAGCATGAAAATGCTCGAATATATCAAAGGCCTTCTTTTTATTGATTTTTGAAAACCCCCCATTCAAGGGATGAGGGGGAACCCTTGCAAGGCCTGTAGGCTTAGAGATTACATGAACCACAGGTCCTAGGAAATATATAAACTATACTTGAAAATACTCCTCTCCAGCATCTTCGTTGTGATATAAGATCTGTAACTTCACATGGCTTGTTCGGCTAGGCTTCCCAAGCAAGCACAGTTTGGTCCTGATGGAAATGTCATACCCTCTCATTCTAACAAATCCACTTAGCTTCTACTCTGGTGAATGTTCTTAATCTGATTCCTAATATAGAGTTTTCTCTTTTTAGAGTTTATCGGATCATTTTATGCACAATTTTAGGTGGCCTAAAGGCTATGAGGTTACCTGAAGGCCTTGAGGTGGCATGAATTCCTTGAGGAGTTCGTTTACTTGATTTTCATGATCGGCTTACCTGAATCTGAGAAATGACGTTCATGTGGAATTTTTTTAACTATCCAATATTAAAATTACATGTTATTAGTGAACATATATAAGGTAAAATTTTTATAAATATCATTTGGTTATATTGTTTGAGGATTAACCATTACATTACAAGTTAATGATAGTCGCTTAGCATGATTTTAGTGGGGTTTTATCATAATGAACGTGTTTGGTTTCATTATTTAATATCATTTATATAAAATCGTTTGACAACATTAAATAATAGATAATATATATTTTATAATCTATTTCAACCATAAAAAATGTTTCTTGGTCAGACATGAAGGATAAATTGAAGAAAAAAACATTGTTGTCCTTAAAGTTTGTCAATCAGCACCTCCCAGATAATGAATTCATTTTTAAAATAAAATAGAGAGAGTGTATGTATATTGATGATATATCCAAAATAAACATAGTATTTTTTTATTATATAGATGATACTGGAGTGATCATGATCATTTTTAAAGTGTATGTTATTATTTAACAAAAAACAAAGAAGGAACTTGAAAGTAAAAGATATGAAAAGAAGGATGTTTACCTCTGGAATTCCTCTCCTTGAGAACCTCTTCAAAGACTTCAGTATTTTCCTTTTGGTGAGAAAAAAGATCTTGGATGTTGGAGAGGGGCTTGGGATGAGTATTTTTTAGAACATATGCAAGGATAAAATCTTTATTGTTGTGATATGAAGAGGGGGTGAGGGGTGGGTTTTATAGTGGAGGAGAGGAGTGATTCTCAATATTTTATTCATTAATTTTTTTAATAAATGAAATAGTATTTGTTTTGGAGACCAAAAAACTTAAATAAGTGCATGTGAGTTATAATAAATGGAATTTAACATCATCCATGACTCAAAAATGATGTATAAATTCATTTATTTTTCATATTTTGTAAATTATCGAATTTCACTATTCACAAAATTCAAATATTTCATAAATATCCCAATAATTCACCCTAACCATTTTTCAATGTGTAGAAACCAAAAATAAACTCTATTTTTGGAAAATAAATTATTATAAATGAGTGATTTATTTGTTAAATAAAATCTTTATTTATTTTAAAATAGAGATTTTAAATTTAAAACTAGTTTAATAATAATTTCAATAATTAACTGAGGTCTAATAAATTTCTATTAAAATCATAGGATGAAAAATTATTTATTAGAAATAAATTTTTGGAAAATACAATTTATTTGAAATAATGTTGTTAATTATAAAATTGAAATTAAATATTTATTTCTTACAAAAACCAACAATTAACTATTAATATTCACTTTATTTTATATGTTGCCTAAAAATTCATTATACATTCATGGATAAGGTTACTATTCATGAGAGATATTTTAATATTCATAAGGGTACATTAATATTCATAAGGGTAAAACAACTATTCATAAGGATTAGTTAGTATTCAATAAAATTTAATTTGATTATATCAGAATCCAAATATTACCCTAATCGCAATAGTGTATGTTCATTTTTCAAAATTCAAAACACAGAAGTGGAATATTTATGTTTAATGTATAGATTATAACTATCTCCTATAACCTTTTAATTTTTCCCAATGACATAGGGTATCATGCTTTATAATCTATCTAATGAATTGAAATTATTTAAGAAGAAACATACCATAAAATATTGGGGTGTTATTATGATCCGCCATAGACTCTTAGGGTATCTCTTATCTATGAACCATTAAATACTAATAGAATTAAACTAAAAAAACTAATTATTTTTAAAATCATATGTAAATTAATGATATAATAATTTATTAGTAAAAGAAAAAAATATCAATTTTAACTCAAACATTAAAATAATCTAATTTTCCATTCAAAACAATGAAAATAAAAAGAATTATTAATTTAGAAACATATCATTATATAAATAGTCAATATTTAATTAAAAATATGTGTCTACGGTGTAATAAAATTATTCATCATAAAATTCAGCCACACATAACACATTGATTTTTCATTAAAAAACTGGAAAAACATGTTTAGTGATAACTAATTAATCTTAGAAATCATAGTGTTTTATTGCCAACAAAGATATACGTTACAAGAGTGTTTTCCCCCATGTAATTTATAATGTATGTTTTTATAATTACACTATTAAATGAAAATGGTTTTAGAAAAAATGTTTTTCTTTTTTCTCTATATATTATAAAATTTTAAAATTTATAATTTATGTATGAAAATCAAAATTTCATTCGATTTTTCTTACAAACTTCTATATTTATACATGGTTAATAATTAGAAATAATTCATCACACAATATAGTTTTTAACAGTTAACATATGAGTGAGTTATATAATTAAAAATATACGATAATTAACACATACAACATTTCTTAAAATGAATATAAAAATAGTAGTTGTGATTTAGAATTGAATGTTAGTTTATTTGAATGTAATAATATTTAGTTTAAATCCAATCAAGATGTTCATATTCAATTAATACTTTAAAAATTACTCCAAATATTTCATCAAAAACATGATTTTTCCATATATTAATAATTTATTTTAGATAATTAATATTTTAAATAAATATGAAATATTTACCACATAAAATTATACAAATAAAATTCAAACATGAATATGTAAATATGTGGTCGAAAATAGGAAATTTTTGGAATAAATATAAGTCATTTCTGATGTGAGCATACTAATATTAAACATAAATCCTTTTAGAGACCACTCTACAGCACATAAAATCTAAAATTTTCTACGTTGTTTAACTTCTAGATGGACTATAGTTTAAATAATCATATCATCAAAAAAATAAAAATTCAATAGATAAAAAAAATATAAAAAGGTTCATAAGATTGTATAAGAATATATTTTCGACATCAAATAAATAAATTAAAAAAATAGACCATGATAATTGTTCTTCCAGCACTCTCATTTAAAAAAAATCAATGTATATGCATGGTTTTTAAGGAAATTGAAATTTTAAATTCAAGGGACAGATTTACCTATGAAGAAGAATAACAAATATATTTGATATAGAATTAATTCAACAAAAACTGTAATCTAAATAGTTCCAATAAATATAATAGTTCCCTAATTATTTTGGTGTGGGTCAGTGCTTTTAGAACAAATATTTTGATAATTTAATTCATGAAAATAACATCAGTTTTATAAAAATTAAATGAAAACAAGTAATAAATTAAAAAACACCCATGATATATATGATTTATTAATTTGAATTTATCTTTAAAACAACCATTATTAGCTCATTGGAGAAACACATTTATTTTCCCAGCTGTATCTCCTAAAAAGTAAATATATGGATATAAGATGTCAATGAAATAATGTTTAAAATTTGAAAAACCAAAGTTTTGTTTTTAAAGGTAATCTGACTCAAATATTTTTACATCTTCAAACTATAATAATAAATTGAAAATTAATCGAATTCTAATTCAATGGTTATAAATTTATTCCCTATAATTATAGAATAGAAAAGTAAGGTTTCGTAAAACTCTAGAGAAAACCATAATTAATGTTCTTTATATATAATAAACAATGAGAGAGATCTAGGGTTATGAAGTGAGAAAAAAGTTATTTATTTACATAAAACAACATGATTTAATTTAAGATCCAAATGTTCATACAAGGATATTTAATGTTATTAAAAATAGAAAAATAAATTAAATCAACAAAAAGGAATATTATGGGCTTCATCCCACCAAGCACTATGTTTTAAAAATTTAGTTAGAGTAATATAATTCTAATGTCACAATCAAGTTTTTGTTGGTAATTCTATTCGAATTCCCCTCAATGTAATTTTTAACACTTTATATATTGACCATGAAAAGATTATTCTTCTCACTAACTGACTCTACATCTCCACTAACTAAAATTAATGTACGGTGAAAGGACCAGGAAATATGGACAATGGTTTTCTAGGAAATTATTTATGTACATGATTGAAAATAAATACATTATAACCAATGTTAAAATATTAATTTTGAATTATAAAATCCTGAAAATAATTGTTCATTTCTATATAAATTTAATCATTTTCATAATATTGTATTCTTATTTAAACAATCTCACTAAATAGAAATAATCTTATTTATCGATAAATTTTAAAATCATAGTTATAATAATTAACATCACAAAATTATTATGTTTTAGTACCATAAAAAATTGAAAATATTTTAAAAAGGGTTTTCTATGAATTTAAATTAATATCATAGTTTTGTATGTATTCTATTAGGCCCAAATATCCTCATTTAATTTCTAAGACACATCATTCTTAGAGCTAGAAATAATCTTCTCCAAAATCTGTTTAAAAATATATTATAAATTTTATATATTCCACATTAATTTTGACAATATCTTTTTCATTTTATGTTTACACAATACTATTTATCCAGTAATGTTTTGAATTTTATATTTCTAATGTGGGTTCCATTATTTGAAATGAAAAAATTGGTCACTCCTAATGATGAGAAAATTTTCTTCCTATAGAATTTTAGAACACCCTTGGATTGATTAATAACATGTACTACAACTTCTACCCACTAAGAGACATACTCAATTAGAACAAAACTATATTCATTCTCATTAGATGATTGAAGTTGTTTTATAATGTAAAAACACAAAAAATAAAAAATATCATCATCTAAAATTATACTCTATGGAATCTCTTAAATTATTTTTACATTACTCATTATTTGTAATTTATGAAAACCTACCATTAGAATCAGTGTACCTTTAAAGAATGTATTATAATAGAAACCATCTTGTAAATCTTTTTGGGTGATCCCCCATCACCTATGGTTTCATCCACATTGTGAAGAGTGTTAACTCTCTAAAATTGGAATCATCTATTACTCCAAACACCTTCCAAATATAACATAATCTAACATTATGGAAATCTGTTAATTATACAAAAATAATTATTTCATATCATAAATAATTTTCTTTCTTTTCTTCAATATAATATCTTCTTGAATGACTATTGCAACATGAAAATTCAAAAAATATATATTCCATGGAATATGACTTGATTGCAAGTTAATAATTTTTTCATTAGGTAATGATGAGTTCATCTCTCATGTGTAATAATTTTGAGGGTAGTATATTCTAGATAGGTGAAGAACAATTAGTTTTTTAACGCAATTTTTTTCTCTAATATACAATTCAAACTCTTTTATGTGAAGTATCCCCTTAATGAGACTAATTGTTTATTATTTCTTGAATATAAGATAATGTAGGTCTTTCTGATGGGGGAATACTGTGAATTAAGATCTAATCAAATGTTTTGGAATCTTTTCTAGAAGAGACACTATAGATAATAATTCTTTCCTTGTTTTATTATAATTACATTTGTAGTTATCTAGTAACGGACTTTTACAATACCCCATAAGTAACATCATCTCTTTTATTTTCCCCAATACTACCCCATTGATTATTTCAATAGAGTCATGAATTATTTGAAAAGGAAATATTCCATCATGGGTAGAGATGATTGATTAAGTTCTCAATTATTTTAATATGACTGGAGGATTCTATGAACCAATCAATGAAGAAAAATGGATCATCATTAACTATAAGTGAGTATAAGTTCTTTGTAATTTTTTAAAAATCATTAATTAAATTTTAGTAAAATACAACATTCCCCAATAAATTATTAACGCCTTTGAATGTTTTTAGAAGGAGTAAAATTATTATTTACCTCAGTATTGCCATTTTTTATTTTTATTCCCCTTATTGAAACCATTTTGACATGAAAATACCCATATGTGAGAATATATTACCATTTTCCCAATTCAAAAATACTTTTTCCTCCTAGAATATTGTGAACACCAATTAGAGATTTTATAAATATCTCTCAAATGTGCTTCCATTCATTGAAAAATACATCATGAATACCTATATAAAATTCTCTATCATATAAAAAAAATTGATATCACACAACATTGAAATGTTCTTAGATATCCATGTAATAATAAATGGACTTCATAAATAAGAATGTATTTCAAATAAAAAAGTAAATATGGTATTTTATAGAACCTTAATGGTGATTTGGATTTAATTATAACTGAAATACATATTAAGAAAGTAGTAAAATTTATTTTTGGCTGACCTCTAACGATTTTGATCTATAAATTAAATTGTAAACTAATCTTTCCATGTTTCTAAATTAATCTTTATATAATAATTTTAGACATTATACTTTATAAATTTATTAGTCTTCATTTATTTATTCTTTTCATTGATAACCATGATTACTCCAAATTTTTTTGGGTACAACCTAAACATAGATGATTCATGGGTTATCTAAGATAATATAGATGACTTTAGAAACTTTTATGAGGCCACACATAGTGTTCTGGGATGGAATAGAAAGGAATCAAATTCATGATGTTGACTTGGAATTCCCAAAAAACCATTATTTGTCTTAGAAAAAGATTTTAGAAATATTTATAGAATAATTTCATGACTCGTACCAATCACATTAACTTGGATTCCATGTCCATCATGGTTATGAAATCTTATTGGTTATTTTTTTACACCCTTTAATTATTGAGTTATTTTAAGAGCATATTGGTAATGGGAAAAAGATCAAGGTGGGTCTTGTTATGTGTTGATGTTATTGGAATGGATTTTAGATTATTCTCATCTTAAAATCTTAATTATGATGATGTTGTGCGATATGTTTTGTGGTAAAAATTTTATTTTATGGGGGGAATTGGATTGATATAAATCCATGAGTTTTTAATAAAATGGATTTGATATAAAAAATATTTTAAAAGTGGTTTATTTTATTATGAAATCCATAAGATGTTTTGGTTTAAAAACCTTTTGATATATTTATTTATAAAGGGATTTTAGTCTCTTGGATTTTATTTTCCAGAGGGATGTGTTTTGAAATGAGAAGAAAAATTTATTATAAAGGGATTTAATGGGGAATGGTTTTCTAAATAAAGAGTAATTTTAAAATATTTTGGGTGTTACTTTTAAATATAGATTGTACTTGTTGAAACTAGTTTATATAGTTTTTATAGTTAGAAAGGATTATTCTGAAAAACAATTATGACACATTTTAGAATGACTGTAAAATTTTATAGAAATGTTTAGTTTTTGTTAATAATATTCTTAATATTATTAGGTTTTTATCATAGGTTATATTAGAATTTTCTTGTATGTGACGAAATATTTCAATGGGTGATTTGTTTTATGAAATTTATATTTTAGGGAAAATGGAGTTTTGGAAAATTTCATTCTAGGAGAATTGTTTTGGAGGTAAATTTAATTTTTTCATCTTTTGTGAGTTTTTCAATTTTTTAAATAGCAAATAAAGAAATTGTATGATTTTAATTAGGAAACATGGGCTTATAGATATTGTATCTTATGTTATATATAATATGCCTCATCGAGAGCGTTTGAATGAATGTTGAATGTTTATTCATTAAGTTGAACTGTTCAATGGTTCTCTTCATAAATTTATAGTGTTATATATTCTGGTTGACTTTATCTGGACTCATGGTTGGGTGGTATATCTTAATTCTTCTCTACCCTTTGAATCTATCTATGAATTCTGAAATTAAATTTGTCTTCATCTCGATCTTGGTTTTATTGTCGTTTTGTGTGTTATTTATTTCTTGGATGGTGTTTTATTTTGATTTTTGGTTGTATTATAACCATTTGAGGATGTGTTTTTAATGGGTTTCACATGGTTTACCATTGGTCATGTTCTTGGGTGACTAGGATGATTATAACCTTATGGTTGTTGGTGTTGGTTTTCATTCCTTCGATTTGTCCATGGATGATGTTCCAGGTTTGAGGTCTTAGTTTTCTTGTTGAGTTTGGTGACCCATAATATGGATCCCATGTTTTTTTCATGTTATGTGTAGGTGTGTCAAACCAAAAACTGACATAATTAACCTATTTGGGTTGCTTCATGTAACACATGGGGTATAGTCAGGTCGGGATTCTTTTGGTTGGGTTGGGAAATGGGTTGAAAAAATTATAACCAATTCCAACCCAATGAACCCACACATGGGAGTAAAAATTAACAACTATAAAATAATTTTTAATGATAAAGAACTGTTATAACCTAATTAATAATTAGAAATTATATCAATATTTTTTAGTAAATAATAATAAATTAGACCAAAAAATATTAACTACCAATAATTATTAATAATTAACAATAAATAATAATGTTATATGATCAAAATGTAAAGGAAATCTAATGTTGTATTTTCATTATATTTTCATTTTATTTATGATACATTTACATTATATACCATTATATTTATGTTATATAACATTATATAGTATTTTATTCACATTATACAATGTTATATTTACATTATAGAACATTTTATATATGCAAATATAACATTATATAACATATTTATAACATTATATTTACATTATATAATGTTTTATTTATGTATTAAAATTTTATAAAATGGTATAAAACAATATATTTATGATATATTTATTAATAAATATTAATTTTTACTTTTAACTTAATCAATTGTTTTACAATTTTTTGTTATTATTTACTAAATTATATTAACCTGACCCCACCCAACCAAACCCGACACACAGCAGGTCAGGTCGGGTTGGGTCACTGGGGTAAAATGGTTGCAAACCCACATGATAAGACCTAACAACTTTTTCTCAGGTCAGTTCCAAAATTTCCCAAGTCCTGACCAAGCCCAACCCATAGACACCCATAGCTGAGGAATTTTTTTGGATGGGTTGTTTGCGGTCATTGCCTTTATTATTATAGACCTCCTTTTATATTCTATTTCTTTTATTCTATCAATAGGATTGTTGGATAAATTTTGTTATTGTGGGGTTTAGTGGAAATGGTGATTCAAAGTTATGGTTTTTTCATTTCAGATGTCACATTTCGTGTTGGTTATCTATTCTGTGAGAGTTAGAGTCAGTTCATTAAGATATTCTTGTAATTTTATTCTCATTATTGATTTTTTTGTGCAATAATGTGTATCTGTCTCATATCTCACTATTTTAGAAGATTTATAAATTTTGGGGAACATGTACTCAGTTACTTTATATCTTAGACATCATATCTAGTAATCATATTTGAGTTGTGCATGGTGTTGTTCATTAGATTGTTTTTATTTTTCTACATCGGATTGGGGAGGTTGTTTATACTCATTTTCTTTCTTACCTAAAAACATTTCTTATTGGTTTCTTAACCATATAAATCTAATCATTATGCATCATGGTGGTTTTCCTTTATATTTCTTCTTCAAGAATTTATCACTATCACGGGGAATTAAATAACATGGTTGAGATAATTTTAATACCCCATGCTTATATTATGGCGAGTTATTTTACTTTCCTTTCAATTATTTGTGTGTTTACAAGTAAAATGAAAATATATATTAGTAATTTGAACCATTAAACTAGATAATTTGGTTAGGTCCCCATTTCATTAGAATAAAATTAATCTATTTGAGGTTTAATTTCATTTCATATGAGCCATTTATCATTGAATAAGAATAGTTATTGTGGTATTTGAGACATTCCTAAATTTAAAAAATTACTAAAATCCATCCAGTTTAAAAAGTTAATTAAAAATACATGGCGAAACCTATTTTCTCATTATTGTAAATAAAATAAAATAGATCTCTAACCAAAGATCTTATTTACGAGTAAGCTAATATAGATTTTCCAGTGAACCTATGATGAATGAATAAAACCATATGTGTGACTATATTTATATATTATATTGAGATAAAACATATAAATGTTTCTGAAGGATAATTATTAAGATGTGTTCTAATTAAATCAAGTAGAGAACAAAGTAAATTGTTATATGTTCCATGAGGATAGTGGGGATGTGATGTAATGAGTTCTAGCAGTGAGGAAAGACCTAAGAGACTTTTTAATTCATGCAGTGACATAATTTTATAGATGGGTATATTTAAAGGCATTGGGGTATAGAGAATTATAGAATGGAGTAACAGTAGTTTGGTGTATTTTTGGAAAGCATAAGTGGGATCTTCAAAAGAGATAGATATTCAAGGATTAATTTTTGAATAAAGAAGTTATCTGAGTAGAGAAGAACCTAAATCTTCCCATTATTGATTTCTTCAATATACATATTATGTCACATTGGTACAAGAATCTTGTGATTAAAAACATACACTATGGTTAAAGCATTTAGTGTATATTATTGCTCATATTGGTAATTCATTCATTTACTATTTTCATTCTTATAAACTATAATTTATTCTTCTTAGACATATTTATTTCTATTTTTTAATTATTTTATTGTTTTCCTAGTAAACGAAAATCTATATTTATTTTTTTTTGAAATCATTTACCCAACATTGTTAATCGATAATTTGAGTACATGGAATTATAAATAATACACATTCAAGGGTAAATGTATAAGGAGCCGACCTTATTTCATTACATAATCCGGATTTTAGTCAAGAAATTGATTCCTTTTACATTGGTGATCTTTTTATGTTTATATATTTAGAGAATTGGGAAATAATACATTCATAACATTACACATTGTTACAAAGTGGATACCATAAAAATAGATTCAATTTTTTTCTACATATAAAACATTAAAGCTTAAAACCTGATATCTTTGAAAATAATTCGAACATTTAACTTCAATTCAATATTGGTCTTAAAAATATTTATGATCTATGAAAATAATTCAAAAAAACTTGGTATGAACACAAAAATCATAGTAAGGGATGTAAAATAAGGAAAGAGCACATTAATCCATAAATACATATAATGTATGAAAACCTTTTCAAAAGACATACTCTTCACTATTATATACTTACTTTGTGAAACATGAGATTTCCAAAAGATTTAAAAAACAAATTGGAACATAAATATGACAATAAATTTATCTTGGGGTATTACTTATATAATCTTGTAGCCCTCTTGGTTTCCTTATAATTTTTAACCCTTGCCGATAACTTACAATTTGTGTAACCATCATAGTTATGCATGGAGTAACCATTCGACTAACATCCAACTTACACATACCCAATGAATTGGTGGGAGATATAGGTTGAAAATTTCATCATAAACAATTCCCAAGAACCAGAACATAATAATACAACAATAATAATTTCATAAAAACCATGCTTTTGAATTTTGTAAAATAGAAATTTAAAAGAGGATTTTAAAAGAAAATCCCCTTATAAATATCATATAATTCATGTGAGAATGAATTGAGGGGATGGAACATGTATATTCACTGTAAATGGTAATAAATCAACATTATACATGCATAACTTATTACACTATCATTTTTAATACAACACAAAAAATGAAGTAGAGAGTTAACCAAAAAAATGGAAATCAGGTAAGAATTCCCTTACCTCAGGCTTGTCTTACATAAAATTTGTTTAAACCTTATGTATAATGGTTAAACGAGTGTTATTAATATCTTATAAAAACATATTAATATTTATATTACCTTATATGATCATTTCATTACATCATTTCACCCTTTAATTGTCAGTATTTGTTTCCTGGTGCTGTTTTTGGGTGAGTTCTTTTAAGGATTTCCATTATTGGTTCATGATGGTTGTTCTTGTTGATTGGAACTAAACCTATATAATTGTAATGGAGTAGTATTTAAATATTTTCATATACATAAATTATACCATTTATCAATTTTATTTCTTACATGAGGATGATTAATAAGTTAAAATATTAAGGTGGTTCGTTTAGATCATTTTAGTGGTTCTTTGATAATAACGACCTAATTTTCTATTATAAATTTAAACCATGTGTACAAAAGAATTTAATTACCAGGGATGAGACACAATTCATATATTATAACCTTTTCCACCATAAAAATTGTTCCATGACCGGCCTTGAATTAATTAATGAAAATTGAAATCACATCTTCCACGATGTCGGTAATTCAACACATCACGAACAATGTTTTTAATTCATTGAATAAGTGGGGGAGTATAAGCATATTGATGAGAAATTTTACATGAACATGAGAAAATAAAGAATTTACACGATTTATATAGCTTTAATTCCTCTTGGATAATAGGAGGTGAGGAAAGAAGATTAAAATAAAGGAACTCAAAAAAATAGAGAAATACCTTCAATAAATTCGGCAGCCTAACGACATCCATTATAATATCATAAAATAATTAGACGAGATAAAAGGGGTATATAATAATTGTTACATAATATGCGAAGTAAGGGGAATATGGAATGTAATATCCCAACATAAGGCAAAGGGAATTAAAAATAATAACAAAAAATGAAAAAAAGGAAATAAAAATAATAGAGGATGTTTACCTATTGATCTCTTCTCTTTGAGATCCTTCTTAAGGCCTTTAGATTTGGAATTTTTGTGACACAAGAAGCTTTAATATTTGGGTAAGATCCTTGGGAATAGTATTGGGTAGAACCTAAGTAAGGATCAAGGCTGCAGAGGTGTTGGAGGAAGAGGGGAATGCAGGTAGTATTTATAGTGGAGGAGAGGAGGTATTTAGCATTATTTTAATCATTTTTATAAAATTTCTGTTCAAGACTATGAATAATCATAATTCATGTGAACCCAAATATTAATAATGGAATGTGAGATATAATCAAGTGTCCACACATCAGCCTTTCATCACCTATGATGCAGTAAATTTAGTATTTAGCATTATCATATTTTATCTTATTTTACTATTCATCAAAAATTAAAGAATTTCAGAAAAATCCCAAATATTGACCGTTATGATTTCTCGACATATAGAATTCAAAAATGAATTCCATATTTGGAAAATAATTTTCAAAATATTAATAATTTAATTTTAAATAAAATCAAAATTAATCCTAAAAATTACTAATTGAAAACCCATAACTACATTAAAATCACATTAAAAATTGAAACAAATTTAATTATCTTAAATCCTTAAGAAAATTAAATAATAACACAATTTACTATTCATTAGGGTCAAATTAATATTCATATTACTATTCATATTGGTATGTTACTATTCAACAAAAAAACAAGTTGGTTCCATTAGACTCTAAATGACATAAATAACACAATTGTAGATGGCCATTCTTCAAAATTCAAAACATAGAAGTATTAAAATTATGTTTAAAAGATAGTTATAATTATCTACTTAAATAGAAGTTTCAGGCTTTTCAATTTTTTTTAAAATCCGCATGGTCTTACATTTTCCCCACCTTATGGAAATTTCATCCTCGCAATTTTATTTACTTATTATAAATGTGAGGGTACTTTTCCCCCACTGCGTTTTAAAACTCCCAAGTTGCTTCTTCAACTATGTGGTTTCTCCAAAAAAAACATTTACCTGGTGGATTATCTTATTCCGCAATATCTTTTCCCTTCGATCAAGGATCTGAACTAGTTTCTCTTAATAAGAAAGGTTCTCTTCCAGCTGAGCTGATCTGGGATCAAGACATGTGATGAATCTGTAACATAATTCCTCATCATCAAAACATGAAAAACATTGTGTACCTGAGAAACATTCGGAGGAGAAGATACATTGTATGATATTATTACAACATTCTCCAAATTTCAAAAAGTACCGATGAACCACGGGCTTAGATTCCCTTTCTTACCGAAACACATCACACTTTTCCAAGAAGAGATTTTAAGGAAAACCTGGCCACCTACCTCGAAAGATAAGTCTTTCCTTCTATTATCTACATAACTTTTCAGCCTACTCTAAGCTGTCCTAATGTGTTTCTAGATAATCTTAACTTTTTATCCACTTTATCTACTAATTCTCACCCCATCAACATTCTTTCACTGACTACATCCCAAAATGCTGGAGTCTGACCCCGCATCCCATGCAAACCCTCAAAAATATGAAATCTGTATATGAGAATGAATACTATTATTATAAGAAAACTCAACTAAAGAATTTTGATGATCCTAACATACCTTATATTCCATTGAACAAGATCTAAGCATATCCTCCAATGTCTGAATTGTTTGTTTTGACTAACCATCTAATTAAAGATGAAACGTTGTACTGAAATTTAACTTTGTTCCCAAATAAATTCTAAAGTACCTTCCAAAAGATATAAGTGAACCTGGGATCCCAGTCAGATACAATGTAAAGAAGAACTCTGGGTAACCTGATAATCTCTTTAAGGTAGAGTCGAGAAATCTGATCCGATGACATTTTCTCTCAAATAAAAAAGAAAATGTGCATATATTTCCAGCCGATAAACAATAACACAAATCTCATTTTCACCTAGAGAAGTATTTGGTAGTCACAACATTAATTACATGGATATATTCTCCCATTTCCACTCTGGAACTAGAATGGTATGTAGCATTCCCTTTGTGAACTGTTGTTCTACATTAACATGTTGACATGTTAAACATTTCATGGTAGAATCAGAAATATCTCTTTTCATTCCATCCCACCAATAATATTCCTGAAGGTCTCTATACATATTAGTACTGCAATGATGAACTGAAAATGGAGAACTATGAGCCTCAGACAAAAAATATTTCTTCAACTATGAATCACAAGGCACACACAACCATTTACCAAATCTTAAAACACAATATTTATCATTGTTAAAGTTTGGAAACTTATACATTTTAACCAATTATACATTTTTCTATATGTCATGGTCTTTCCTATCCACTTGCTTAATTCTGTCTGATAATGATGACTATGCTTAAACCTAATACAAAAAAAGGTATTTCCTATACCAATAACTTCCAATACAAAATTCATCAAATCATTAATCAAGAGATCATGTTCAAATGTAACATGGTCAATTATGCATGATGTTTTCGACTCAAGGAATTTTCTAATTTGTTTATTTTTCTGGGATGGAAATTAATTGTGAAATCATAATACATTATCAATTCAAGCTATCTTCTCTACCTCATGTTTAATTCCTTCTGAGTGAATATATACTTAATACATTTATGGTCAATATATATTTGACATTTGGATCCATATAAATTATTCCTCTAAATTTTTATAGCAAAAACCACAGCTTCCAATTAAAAATCATGTGTGGGATAATTTAGCTAATAAATTCTTAGTTGTCTTGAATTATACGCAATTACCTGATCATTCTTCATTAAAAACAACCATGTCCCTTAAAAGAATCATCACTATAGATTACAAACTCTCCATTTCGGAAAGGCAAGGACAAAACTGGAGCATTCACTAATCTCTTCTTTAGTTCTAGAAATCAAACATCAAATTCTTATATCCAAATAAATTTAACACCTTTTGGTGTTAACTTAGTTATTGGTCTATATAACCATGAAAATATCTTAAAACCCATTGGTAATAACCTTATAACCTAATAAAAATACCAATCTCTGTTAAATTTGTAGGTGTAGTCCATTCATCATCCACTTTAGTTTTTTTTAGGATCAACTATTATTCAATCCTTATTTAAAATGTCCCCACAAAAAGAATTCTGTTCCAACCAAAAAATTACACTTTCTGAATTTTCTATATAGTTTCTTTTCCTTTATGGTCTGTAAAATAACCCTTAGATGTTTTTCATATACCACTTTATTTTTAGAAAATACTATAATGTCATCAATAAAAACATCCACAAACTTATCCAAGAGAACATGAAATATTATATTCATAAGATTTATGAATACATGAGGTGGATTAGTTAACCCAAATGTCATAACAACAAATTCATTATGTCCATATCTTGTACGAAAATCTGTTTTCAGGATGTCATTCTCCTTTACCTTTAGTCGATGGTATACAGATCTCATGTCAATCATGGAAAATTACTGAGCTCTCTGGAGCTGATCAAACAAGTCATCAATGTGAGGAAAATGATATTTTTTTAATAGTAATGTTATTCAAATCTATAAAATAAATGAAAAGTATCATGGAGCCATCTTTTTATTTAATGAACAAAATAGGAGCTCCTCATGCGGAATTAAAAAAGAATAATGAATCCTTTATCAAAAAATCCTAAAACTGATTTTTAAATTCAAGAATGTCTATTTGATCTATATGGTATGGGGGTTTTGGAATTAGCTTAACATCAAGAACTATATCAATTGTGAACTCAACTTCTAGAATAGGTATGAAACTGAGTAACTCATTCGGAAAAACATCAAGGAATTCATTTTCCAATGACACGTCAAAAATCTGAATAGTTTCCTTATCTACTATATATACTAATCCGGGCTTTCCAGATGCCACATGTCACTTACACAATCCTCCACATCATTTTTTTCAATACGTGTCTCTTATCCAATACTCCATGTCTCATAAAACACTTACATTCTCCCTCTAATATCACGACTCAGATCCCACAAACACACGACCTCCTATATTCCCTACAAAACTAAGGTTTTGGTGCGGCTTCTCCTCCAGAAAAAATCTACGCCAACATCCTCACCTAGGTTTCCGGATGTTTATTTCTCAATCTATAATCTACCTTCGTCCTCAAGAATCTACTCAAATCCCACATGGATTCATTCTCACGATTCCTATCATCTCCTCAAACAGTTCCTACGCCTGTGATTTTCTCTTCACTGTCGACCAGTTAATCCTCCTATTTCTATTGCCGCTGTCTGTCGATCCAATCCATACCCCCCTCTTGAGTTCCATTTCCTTCTCACATGGTGTTCGGTTATTATATTGCCCCATCAAATAACATTTTTCTTGAGAATTATGTAGCTTGTATCTACAGAAACCCTATATTTATAGTGGATTCACCTCTACACACCGTAAAATAGTACTCATAAATATACTCCTCTCCTCCTTAGGATCATGCCCGTGATCCCTGTCATCTCCTCCAACGATTCTCATGCCTAAGATTTTCACTTCAAAGTAGACCAGGTAATCCTCCTGTTTCTACCACCAGTCTCTATCAGTCCAATTCATTTCCCTCCACCTGGTGAGTTCTATTTCCTTCTAATATTTTTACTGCCGCTCTCTATCGATCAAATCCATACCCCCCCTGTCGAGTTCCATTTCCTTCTCAAATTGTGTTCGATTATTATATTTTCCCTTCAAATAAACTTCGGCATAAGAGTTCTATAGCTTTTATCTATGGAAACCCTACATTTATAGTGGATTCACCTCGACACACTGTAAAAAAGTACTCATGAATAAACTCTTTTCCTCCTGGGGTTCATGCTCGTGATCCCTGTCATCTCCTCCAATGGTTCTCACACCTAAGATTTTCTCTTCAAAGTATACCAGGTAATCCTCCTCTTTCTACCACCAGACTCTATCATTCCAATCCCTTTCCCTCCCCCTGTTGAGTTTCATTTCCTTTCATATGGTTTTCAGTTACTATCTTGTACCTTAAAAAGACCTTTGGCTTGAAATTTATGGAGCTTGTGTATTCGGGGAAACCTTGTATTTATAGCGGATTCACCTTGACGCACCATAAAACCACCTGAATACTACTATTTCAATTCCCTATAGATATGGTAACCCCTAAACAAAACATTTTTCTGTATGATTTTGTTCCACATTAACAACTCAATACCTTGGGCTTTGAATCCATGTAATTTTTTAGATGCAAATGCCTAACCCTTACTAATTTGTAAGTCTGAATGTAAACATCGAGGGTCTCAAAGTCTTCCATTGTTCCTTTTATTGTATTTTTTAGATGTAGTTGAATACATTTTTAAGAACTTAGAAGTTGAGACGCTAAATTGGTAGATTTCCACCACCTGAATTTTAAAAATTTGAAATCCTGTAGTCAACAAGAAAACTATGTACCATATAAATTTTATTTTGTGACTAAAACTACTGAAGGTATGTTTTTATAACATTCCCCCATGTCTTGCATGTCCTATAAAAACTATAACTTCATAAGTCACAATTTAGCTAAAATAACTTGTAATAGAATGTAATTAATATAAGAAATCATGGTAAACTATTACAGTCTTCCATATTTTTTCCACATGTATATTTTTCTCTGGTTAAATAGTCTGAGAATGCAAAAACATTATACTACAATAGAGCATGTTAATTAAAAAAGTGTAGTGTAATAAATACAGTGAAAGTTCATTTGACCATTCTAATTCCCTGAAGCATGACATCTATGATGAAAAACTAAGATTTGGAGATAAAAATGTATTAAAGGTAACAATTTTTATACAGAATTGATATCTTTTTCCTTTTGGTGTTTTTTTGGGTATGAGACTATGTGGTCATTGAAGTGTTTTAAGCTCATGTATTATTAGAGCTTTTAATTTTTCTGGTGTCATGATAGAGTGACATTATTTCTAACTGCTATACAGGTATGGGATTCTAGGTTTCATTTATTTCCTAAAGGTATGTCTCATTGATTTGAATCTCTTGGGACACATTTGACTATGAAAATTATCTTTTGGTTTCTATTTTTATAATTTATGTTAATGTGAACCTTGTATTTTCACATTTACTTTTTTTATTTATTTGTGATGGATCATCAATTCAGAATTTGACTGGATCCACACTTTTTAATTGTATTTTTTAGATGCAGTTGAATACATTTTTAAGAACTAAGATGTTGAGACACTGAATTGGTATATTTCCATCACCAAACTTTTAAAAATATAAAATCTTATAGTCAAAAAAAAACAATGTACCATATGACCTATTTTCAATGACTGAAACTACTGAAAGTAGGTTTTTATTGCATTCCCTCATGTCTTACATGTCCTACAGAGCCTATAACTTCATAAGTCATAGTTTAGCTAAAATAAATTGTATGATCATGTAATTAAAATAAGAAATCATGGTAAACTATTGCAGTATTCCATATTATTTACCCGTGTATTTTTTTCTCTGGTTAAATAGTCTTAGCATGCAAAAAAATTCTACTGCAATGGAGCATGTTAATTAAAAAATTACAGTGTTATAAATACAGTGAAAGTTCATTTGACCTTTCCAATTCCCTGAATCATGATGTCTATGATGGAAAACTATGATTCGGTACTAAAAATGTATTATAGGTAACGATTTCTATACAAAATTGATTTCATTTTTCCTTTTGGTGTTTTTTTGGTACGTTACAATGTGGTTATAGAAATGTTTTGAGATCATGTATGATTAGAGATTTGAATTTTTGTGTGTCATGGCTGAGTGACATTATTTCTAACTGCAATGCAGGTATGGGATTCTAGGTATCATTGCTTTCCTAAAGTTATGTCTCATTGATTTAAATCTCTTGGGTATGTGACTATGTGGTCATGGAAATGTTTTAAACTCTAATTTATAATAGCTCAGAACTAAAAAAAAGTCTTCTCATCCATGTAATAATTTATTTGTAGTTCATGTATGTAGTATTTTTATAGGATACATGTGTGTTTGAATGCACATAAACACATATATATTTCTTATCAATTATATATTCTACACCAAATTACTCCTTATTTATTTTGATTTTTTTTCGTTGTTTATTGCAGGAAAAATATTGGTTTAGGAAGAAAAATAAATATTCACCCAAATTACTCAAGGAATAATTTTTCTCGAAGGTAACATGTTGGCATGTTAATCTCGTTCTTTTTACCCTACTACAACATGTAGGTTTAAGGGATTCCATTGCTGCAAAATTGGTTGAAACTTCTTACCCCCTGAATAAATACACGCTATCTTTTTTTCTATTATTGTTTTAATATGCCGTAAATTGTTTCTCTATGGAACTTAGTTTTGTATTGGATAGCATTCTCATATTCTATTCTCATTTTATGTGAAACATACTTCAGGAAATTAAATTCTGGAACCGGGTAAGCTTTAATTTCAAGTTATTTTGTTTTCATTCTAGCTGATTCTTAAATTCATTTGTATATTAGATAAACTATGAAGGGGGAAGGCATTTTTTATAGAAAGGATGATGTTTTATAAAAAAATTCCATGAAAACTATGATGTTTTATCATACAATACTTTATGAATCTTTATAATATGCTTTGAATACATGAACTTGATATTATCCAAATAGTTAAGTCTATCCACCCACACACTGTAAAAGGTTCCAAGGATTCAAAGGACCAAATTTTTTTTGATCCTAAGAACATTGACCAACTAGATGGATTCACTTTCAGTCTATAGTTTTTCTTAGGAATAGTTAAAATCAAAAATAGTTCTTCTTCAAAAGCTATAAAATTCCCAAGGGATTCATATAAAAAACCCTTAATGAAGACCCTATTGTTTGTGAAAATGCCTCCATAACCTAGAAGTCCAAGACCCTCCGAGGCAGCACCATCAATGTTATATTTTATATATGAGGAACCCATCGAACTGGAAGTCTTCAGTTTCCCTGGTACACGACTAACCCGTACTGTTTTGCAGATAATAAGGTCCTCCATTGAATTGTTTATGCACCCTAACATCATTGTGGAATCTATTTAGAAAACCTCATGATTTAAATAATATTATATTTAAGGGAATAATTTTACCACGAAATCTCAAGTAGTTTATTTGTTTCCAAATACGATCAGGGTAAGAAAAAATAGTGTGAACAGAAGAGGTATTTAACTTGATTTATCAGGTACAAGTCGATAACATTTTTCATCATGGAATTCATGTCACACTTTTTATGTAGAAAGCATTAAAACATAGCTTGAATATGATTTTATATTGTCATGGATGGTTGTAGGTGAAGATAATGTAAAGTTAGTCCTATGAAAATTAAAGGCATATGGAGAAGGCAGATGTAAGTGGTATGCCTCCCAATGGAAGTGGGCCTAAAAACGATATGAACAAAAACATTTATATTGATATGGAGAAGGAAAATTCTTTTGCAAAAATCAATGTTTTGGTGAGTACCACCCAATTAGACATCTGAATTATTATCATATTCTTTATATTATTTTATTTCACTCAATGTGTTGTTTATATCCTCATGATTGTGTCGAATTCAATTTGCAAGAGACCACTAAATTTGATATAATTAGAGAATAATGAGGATAACATTATACAGACACAACCCAAACTGCTGGCAGTTAATGAGACTAAATTTAAGGTGATATTCAGTATTGGTGGGATTCAATTATACAGTCTTTATATATATATTTTTTGAATTACTCTATTTTTTTAGAGATGTTTGAAAGGAAATTTTTTCCAAGAGAGACATGTTTGAAACTGTTTAATTATACCTAACTACTATTTTATAGTGATACTTTCCACTTAACTATTCATATTCCACCCCCTTATTTAAAATTTATGTATATAGAATATAAATAGATGTAAACTTATTGATATATTTCATTTATTTTTACCTATACCAATTCAAGACGGATTGTATTTTTTCATCCAAATCAGTTTAACATTTCGATATTATTTTCTCTCTTGAATAACCCAAAGCTAAAGGATCCATTGGGTTAAAATAGGGCATGAAAATTTTAGTTCACCACTAAATAAGATATAATTAGAGAATAATGAGGATAACATTATAGAGACACAACCCAAACTGGTGACAGCCAATGAGACTAAATTTAAGGTGATATTCAGTATTGGTGGGATACAACTATACGGTCTTTATATATATATTTTTGAATTCCTCTATTTTTTGTATTGATGTTTGAAGGGGAATTTGTTCCAAGAGAGACATGTTTGAAACTGGTTAATTATACCAAACTACTATTTCATAGTGATACTTTACACTTGACTGATTTTATTCTACCACCTAATTTACAATTTATATATATATTATAAATAGATGTAATGTTATTGAGATATTTCATTTATTTCGACCCATACCAATTTGATATGGATTGCATTTGTTCTTCCAAATCTGTTTAACATTTTAATAATATTTTCTCTCTCGAATAACTCAAATCTAAAGGATCCATAGGGTTAAAATAGGGAATGAAAATTTTAGTTCACCATTCCATTGTTCACGATTTTAATTTTTGGAAGAAAATACTGTTTAGTATGATGATAGAATATTTTTTCATGCTTCTCATTCATTTTAGTAATAATTTAAAGAATTTTTTATGCTAATGATGGAAAAAATAATTTTGTTACTGTCTATTTAATGGTCTCAAAATTAGTGCTCTAATCACTATAATATATTTAATCATTCAAGATCTTAATGCAGAATGCCCTCCCAACGATGAAAATAACATCACAGTCCATGTATGGCCATCTTCTCTCAATTATTTTGTAATCAAATATAAAGGATAAATATTCATTACTTTATAATTCCATGCTTCTATAATTTACAAGAAAAAAAACATTTACTTCCATTTTTTAAATTGTATATTTCCAATTCCCTATATTTTAATTTTCATTAGTCTTACTCAAGCGTGATATTTGAATGTTAGCCTATAATATGCATGTTTGTGGGTTGGCATAGCAAAATATTTAGAGAAACATACGTGAGCTTATTTAATGACTCTTAGATTAATTACTCTTTTCATCACCCAGAATTTAATAATAATAGTGCTCAATTGATACTCCTCTTATTTATCAAAAATATTAATAACAATAAAATGATATGTCTATAGACTACTTCACAAGCACATAAAACCAACAACCCAGTGATCTTGAATTTCTTCGAGGAAGGTAGACATTCAGATAAAGTATAAATGACACTACTCTATAATTCTATAGAGCGTGATGGAGTTGCTATTATTTTTGAACCAACTTCCATTCCTTCATTGATGCAACTCATATTTTGTTTTTAATTTTCTTGACATTTTTTTCTGGTGTAAACATGAAACCTCTTACGTAACTACCTTAATGAAGTCCTGTAGAGGTGATATGAAATAAAATGGAATAGATATATGGTGGGAATTATCAGATAATGACGCGGATCCAAGGTCACATCCCAATCACTTAATATTTATTGTTTTATTCAAAACATTGTATATTTTGTACCTATAGAATGTACCAGTTTGATTTTTTTCACACTGAAGACATCTTGGAAAAAATTTATTCTGTTGGATGAGTCTATAACTTCATGTTATTGAAAATATTATATAAATTTAGACATTAAAGATTATGTCTCAATTATTTACATTCTTCTATTCAGTATTTAATTCACTCATTTTCACATTTCTCATTTTTATTATTAAAATCATTGTCTTATCATTAATTTATCTACCTTGTATTATTTCAGTGCATGCTTTATAGTTTTTGGGATTGAAGTTGAAAATGAAATCAAATTTATATCTGTGAAATATAAAGTTTTATATGATTTTAATCTATCATATTTCTTTGTCAAAAATTTAAATGGTTTATCCATATTCAAGGAACTTGTATTCCATTATCTTGAAGTGAAGCATAGTTCATGCGGGAAATTTTTATAGAATGTATTACTACTAGACATCTCCACTTCCTGGTCCCTAGGTATTAAAATTTCTACAGAATGAATAATCCTATTTTTGTCTTGGTAATGCGCTCTCAATATTCTGAATTTCTTTAGTGTGAAGGTCTTGGGATTGTAAGAAGTGTTGATGAATAAAAGGAGATTCTTTGTGTGATAACACCCATCCTATGGGCTACTCTAAAGATGTTTACTCTTTTTCTTCAGGGTTTCATTAAAATTCTTTCATGTTTATTATTGGATTCTGGATACGCCTCACCTTATATTTTTTTGCAGATTAACTCTCATTTCAAAATGATGTGATGCTCTTTAACTCCACCAGAAGCGTCTTCTAGAATTATGGGTTTGTTTATAAATTTATAAATGAAATGGCGTTGTGTAATGATTGGTGATATAGATGGTGATGTTTTTGCTAATATTGTTTAGAAGGTACAGTGTTTGGATGCTTTGAATATGGATTTTGGAGACAAATTATGATATCCGTAGGGTAGTTCTAAATGGTGATTTCAAATGGCCGATCTAGATGGAGTTTTTTATATTGTATATTTCAGATGTTCATCAACTGGAGGGTGTTTTATTTTCCATTCCTTCATTTAATCATGTGGGTAGTTATTTAAAGGATATTCCTTTTCATTGTTTTACCCCTATAATCATCATCATTCTAATATGGACATTATTGTGGTGTTATGGCAGGATATTTTTAGATTTATATGGAACAATGAGGTATGTTAAATCAATGACATGGAGAGATAAGTACCTACAACTTTAGAACAATTTAAATGAAAAAATAAGTACATTTTGAAAGTTCATTACTTTCATAACCTTTGTAACATTATAAAAAATAAGGAATTGTGTTATCTTATATAACAAGATGTTATTATGGAAGAATACAAGTAAGATATAAGTACAATATCTATAAATGTGTAGTGTAATTAATGTTATGTAACACATTGGATAATGTTATTTACCCTCACATTTTACCTTACATTTATCTTACTTGAAATTTTATCATGTAACATTAAACAAAATTTTTCATGAAATATGGATACAATTAAAAAACTTATAAACCAAAAACACATTTAAATGTTTACAAAAATCCATTTATATTCAACATATGAGAATCCCATAAATCCTTTATATATATATATATGTTTAATGACATAAATTTTATGTTAGATTTTGAAAAGTGGGGATATCATATGACTAAATTTACTCAAAATGTTTTACATATTTATTTGCCTTTCAAAATAAAATGTACCACATTATATAAATATTCTTTTTCAAAATTTGAAAATTCATATAATTTTACTCTCTTATTTGTTTGTCAACTGTTTAAATGGTGTATTCATATTCTATGAACTCCTATTTAAATATCATACACCATTACTTTCTAATTTAATTTTTTTCCACATTAATGTTTCTTCTCAAATTTTATAAATATTAATCTCTTATTAAGAGAAAAACCAGTAATCGAATGCACTGTGAAATAGCACGTGGGAGTACTAGTTTTAAACAATATGAGAAACATAACATTCATTTCCATAATTAATTTGTTTTTTCAGCTTCCTGATATGTTATCAATTATTTGGGTTCATTCTTGTATACAAACTAAAAAAATTTCTGAAAAACATTTTCATTATCTATATAATCAATCTTAGCATGATAAAACGAATGACAATTGATTCCCAGAATAACATTAAACTCAACTAAGGGAAAAACAACATGTTTTCTAGGTAATGTCTATCCGCATATCACAATAGAAATATTATTATAATTTATATTTATTATAATATTTCCCCCTGGTGTTTTAACATCATGTTCTGGTCTTATTTTTGTGGTGATATTTCCAATTTATAGTAATATTTATTAGATATGAAGGACTATATAGACCACGTATCAAACAAAACATTATCAAAATATGGGGAAACAAATAAAGTACCTGATATAACTTCATTGGATGGCTTGACATCTTCTGACCTAGTCACAAATGATCTCACTACACCATTCTTCTTATATTTTGGCTTCTTTGCATCATTTAGATATCTCTTTGTGCATGAATTTTCATAGTGACCCATCTCACCACATTTAAAACACTTTACAGTTTTCTTATTAGGATTAATCTTAGGACCATTTTCATTACAATATCAGGCCATATTTCTAAACATACTACATTTAAAACACGTACCACTTTTTTTAAGACATTCCTCATGGTACTTCTTGCCACAAAATTCAAAAACTGGAAACTAAATTTTCTTACCATCAAATTTCATTTGTTGATTATTTCCCATCACTTTCCATCTAGACCTCTTTTTCTCTTTATTTCCAAAATTCATGTGATCATCGGGAAACTCCATCTCTACCCACACTTCACATCAGACAAGTTTCTCAAAACTTCTCATTTCACAGGAGGCCAACGCCCTTCGATACCTTGGCTATAGTTCATAGTCAAAGTGTTGATTTTTATATCAAGATCTAGAATACGATTTAGAGCATTACTCTCCAGTTGGGTGATGTTTGCTTCATACATAGCCACTGAATATTACTCCTTTTTCTTCAATTAAAGGAATTTCTTCTCCATCCTATGTCCCACCAAGTTAGGAAAATAATATTCAAGGGAAAGGCCTCTAAATTCATCCCACTCTAAGGCATAAATATCCTCTATATCCTTGATATTATTTACCATTGACCACAAATGATCAGATTCACCTTCAAAAAGATAAAAGGAAAGACATACCATTTGATTATTTTAACAACTCATTACATCAAATATCTTTTCTAGGGCTTTAATCTATCCTGCAGCTGCTACTGGGTCAGAATATCCATTGAAACCAGGAGGGTGTTGTCTCATAAAATGTTCCACTATTTTCATGTTAAATTTTGGTACCTCTATTTATTATCTTACATATATGCCAACCCCATCTATTTCTTGAGTTATGTGAGATATTACTGTCATAAACTGGTTAGTTTCAATCCCTACTATTCCGGGCTGTAGATTTGGAAGGATGTCGTTCGGTCGGTGCCTCTCCTCTTCAGCTACCCCATTTCTTCTTGGGGAAAACCATTATGAACCAACATATATTAGATGAAGAAACATGGTAATCATTAAATTATATGATATTTCAAATTAATTATAGAGTAAAAAATCAATTATGGTATTCTTTTAACATCATCCTAACCCCTAAAGTTATCTAAACCATCATCTGATACCAACTATAAGGACCAGGACTTATTTCATATAATCTTGATTTTTTTCCAGAAATCACTTCCTTTTATATTTATTATCTCTTCATGTTTATCGATTTACTTTATTGTGAAATATTACATTCATAATATTACACATTTTTACAGAGTGTACAAAATAAAAAAGTTTCCATTTTTCCAGCATATAAAACATTAAATTCTTAAAACATGATTTCTTTAAAAATTATTCAAATGTTTAACTTGGTTTTCTTTATTAGTCTTAAAAATAATTCTGAACAGTGAAAATTATTTAAAAAAATATGGGATGAGCACAAAAATTTTAGTAAGGGATGTAAAATTAGGAAAGAGCACCTTAGTTCTTGAATACTTGTAATGTATGAAAACATTTTAAAAGGCATACTATCACTCATAGATACATAATTTTTGAAACATTGTATTTAAAAAATATTTCCACAATACATAAGTATATAAATATAATAATAAATTTATCTTCGAGAATTAATTACATAATAATGTAACCCTCTCAACTACCTTATAATTTGTAACCCTCATAGCCACATTACAATTTGTGTAACCATAATAGTTACACTTTGAGTAACCATACAACTGACCTCCAAATTACACATAACCAATGCATTGTAAATATATATTGGTCCAAAAATTCATCATAAAAAATTAACAATAACCATTACATAATCAAAAATCATGAATAATTTCATAAAACATTTCTTTTGAATTTTGTAAAATATAATTTTAAGAGGATTTTAAAAGAAAAGTCCCTTATGAATATCATAAAATTCATGTGAGAATGAATTGAGTGGATGGAATATGTATATACACTATAAATACATATAAATAAACATAATATAAACCTAATTAATCACATAATAATTTTTAATACATCCCCAAAAATGAAGTAGAGAGTTAACCCAATGAATGGAAATCTAGTTAAGAATTCCCTTACCTTGGGATTGTCTGCATTAAAACTTGTTTAAAACTCTTTTATAATGGTTAAAATAGTGTTATTAATATATTAAAGAAACATATCCATATTTATAATACCTTATATGATTATTTCATTACATCATTTCACCCTTTAATTGTTAGTATTTTGTTCCTTACTCTGTTTTTGGGTGAGTTCTTTACATGATTTCCATGATTGGTTTGTGATGGTTGTTCTTGTCGATTGGATGTGAAACTCCAGAATTATAATATAGAAGTATTTAAAGATTTATAGAACCATATATTATACCATTTATCATTTGTAATTCTGTCATTAGGATGATTCATAAGTTAAAACATTAATGATGTTCGTTTAGATCATTTTAGTGGTTCTTTGTTAATAATGACCTCATTTTGTATTATAAATAAAAACCATGGGTAGAGAAGAATTCCAGAACCAAGGATGAGAAACAATATATATATTATAACTTTATTCATGAATAAAAATGGTTTCATGACCAACCTCTAATGAATTAAAGCAAATTGAAATCACATCGTCCAAAATGTCGGTAATTCAACACATCAAGGACAATGTTTTTAATTCCTCGAATATGTGGGGGAGGAGAAGAATAATGATGAGGAATTTTCCTTGACCATGAGAAAATCTTGAATAGACATGATTTATGGAGTTTTCCTACCACATAGATATGATTAAGTGAGGAAATAAGAAGAAAATAATGGAACTCAAAATAAATGAAAATTTGAGAAACCCCTTACGAAAATTCGGCACCCTAACGACGTCCCTTAAAATTTCATAAAACAATTTGATGAGAGATAAGGGTTATCTAATTTTTATTAAATAATATGGAAAGTAAAGATAATATGGAATGTAATATCCCAACATAAGAAAATGGTAATGAAATTTAATATCATAAAATGAAAGAAAGGAAATAAAATAAAAGAGGATGTTTACCTCTAAATATCATCTCCTTGAGATCCTTCTTAAAGCCTTTGGATTTGGCCTTCTGGTGAAACAAGAAGCTCTAGGATGTAGGGAAGAGCCTTGGGAGAGGTATTGGGAAGAAATAAGTTATGGATCATGTCTTTAGTGGTGTGCGAGTAAGAGGGGAATGAGGGTGGTAATTATAGTAGAAGAGAGGAGGTATTTAACATTATTTTAATCATCATTATAATAATTTATTATTGAGTCTATGAATAATAATAATTCATGTGACCCCAAATATTAATAATTTAATGTGATTTACATCCATGTGGTCTTACATCATCCTTGCATCACCTATGATGTAGTAAACCGATTATTTAGCAATATCGTATTTTATCGTATTTTACTATTCATAAAAAATCATGAATTTTAGAAAAATCCCAAAAATTCACCCTTACCATTTCTCGATTTATATAATTAAAAAATGAAGTCCATTTTTTTAAAATAATTTTTTAAATATAATTGATTAAATTTTTAAATAAAATCATAATTAATTCAAAAATTAATAATTTGAAAAATATAACTGCTTTTATAACACATTGAAAAGTTAACTAAGATGACATTATCTTAAATCCTTAAGAAAATAAAATAATAACAAAATTTACTATTAATTAGGGTAATACTACTATTTATAAGGGTATGTTACTATTCACCAAAAGACAAGTTCGTTCCACTAGACCCCAAATGACATACAAAACTCAATTGTAGATGACCGTTCTTCAAAATTAAAAACATAGAAGTAGTAAAATTGTGTTTAAAGGGTAGTTATAATTATATACATAAAACAATGCTTCATCCATTTAAATTTATTATTAGAAAACCTTGGGGTGTTACTAAATGATAATTTTTCTTATGAGTGATTCCCCAAATCACTTTAATTTATTTATAATATATCAAAAAACCTCTAGAATATTATTTAGTTTAAGTTATTTAGTTGTTATAATTATCTATAGTGATTATAATAATTTTAGTTGTTAACATTTATCATTATGTTGACCTTATTTTCAAGAACACCATTTTTCATACCAGATGGTTTAATTGCAGTCTAACTCAACCCTATTTTAGAATTTATACTTCTTAATAATTTTTTAACACCTTTTACAAATAACCTATTCAGTCATTTCTAATCATTTTCCCCATAATTTTTGGAAAACACTCTTCTATTAAACCAACATTTCTCGAAGTTTTTGGTAGTTAGTAATAATTATATCCCTTATAACACCATTCTCTCTTCCCTGGTGTTTTAATCTTTATTATTATGATGTAATATGTATATAAATATCATATTGATGGTTTGGATGATCTTTTACTTGATTAATTGAATAATATTTTACCAGGCTGCACCATATCAACTCTTTATATTATTAACTAGAATTGTAGATTGACTGAGAATCACCTCACATTCTCTCCTAATTTGACTATTATGTCCCTAAAAATCAAGTTCAAAAAGGTAATTTCAAGCCTAAAACATTCGACTTGGTCATATAACTATACACTTGTATTAAATTACCATCTCACTTATTAACCTAGGGAAAAGTGGGTATCATTGATCACTATTGTTTTTAAGAGAGGACCTGATGACATTTCATATATTGGATAAATGTGTGTTTATTTTTATATCTTTTCATGTTTTTAAAACATACACATATATATTGGATCATGTTAGGAGATCATTGGTGGTTCCATGGAACGTTTTATACTCATACTCTACATGGGAACCTTGATCTCACAGTGATATATTATTTATTTTCATTAATTTAGTAATATTTTATAATATTTTGGGGGTTTATAATCCCACAAATATAATATTTTGTGGGGAAAATAAAATTTTAACTCATTTTTAATAACATTATCAATATAAAATTATTTCATAGTTCTCCTATTGGATAGAATATTTATATTTTTGTCTTAAAATAATAAACAATTATCTAAATTTATGAATAAATTTTCTGTGGAATAAATTATGAATTTGGATATAATTTATTCAAATATTCAAAGAGTTGAATCAAAACATTACAAGCCCAATGGGTGAAAAAAATTAAAGATAATCAGAGAAAGGTATTTTGAAACTATCTTCTATAAATAAGAGATATATTGGTATATTGACATCTAATTATGTTTATTACATTCAAATTAGATATATAAGTCAAGGTATCATGGATACACCAAATTTAATGAAAATATAAAATGCATATTCTTTCCATCTATGTATATCCATCGGGTAAAAAATTATATCTAGGAAAACATTACTAGACCCTATAGAACATAAAAAATTCTATTCCATTTTTTTATTTTTTAATAAAATATTGCCCCTTCCTCGTTTTCATATGATTATTAAGTAAATATTTATATATGATAATTATTATTATACATAGTGTATTGTTTTCCATAATATGATGTTTTAAACTTCTTATGATCACCCATGGGAGGAACCCTGAATTAATCCTAAGCGTTAACTTGTAATCTTGTTAGTGATATTTTTAAATATTGGTTTGTGTGATTTTTTAAAATTTCCATATTATTTATATACATCCCACTAGTATGTTCAATAAGGAATAAAAATAATATAAATTCCAGTACTTTCATGAATAACATGGATTTTGGGATGATTTTAATCTATTAGTATTTTCCTCAATTTTTTTTCTCAATAATGTACTTTCAAGTTGAATCAATTGATAAAATAAAAATGACACCACAAATGAAATTAAATCATTAATGCAAAAATATTATATATATATATATAACACATATTGTTTATTATGTGTTACCTTGATGTGTTCTAGCTATGACATTGGATGAAAATCCCTTAATCATCAGAAGTTATAAGTGAATCAATTTACATTTTAAAATAAATCTAAATATGTATCTTAGAATTAATTATTTATAAATCTAGTTTTAATTTTCAAAAATCATGGATTTAATGTTAAAAACATTTCCCTTAAATAAATGATCGATTAGATATAAGGTAATCACCTAGGATGATCACACTCTCATGAACTATTTCAATTCTCATGCATTGATTTCCATTAGCTTCATTATTGTGTGAACCAATACAACTAGTTTCATTATACTACTTTATTTTTATATACGTAATACCTTATTTGGAAATTTTTTATCCAATACAACGTTAAGAGATGAACTTGGGTAATATCTTTATAGTCTAGTTTATAGTAAAAAATAACATCTAATTTTACATGTTTGATAGCATGGTATTATTTGTTTTGTCATTACTAGAGGCCAATATCATTTTTTGATCGTTTTATTTTCCATATTTGTTTACTAATTTAAGTTAATTACATTATTTATATATTTAATTAATATTAAATTTTATTTATTATCCTTCATGTCACTCATTCTCTTATCATTACTAAGTATAATTTCTCAAACATTATTATCTTTTCTTCTTTAAAATTTTATTTCATTTAAATTTTAGTACATATTCATTTTAAAAATCAAAACAAAAAGCAATTTTACACATAGAAATTTCATTTCCTAACCCGATTAAGAAATTTAATGTTACTAGAAATAATCCTAGAAATTAAAAAGTGACATCACTCAAAACTTAGAACATCCAAGGATGGTTGATCTAGAAAAATTGATAAAACCATTATGAATCTTCATGAGGTCTCAAACTAACATAATAGTGAATAACATCAAACAATCAAATAAATGAATGTAAATAATATTTTAATAAAATAATTTACCCCCCACCCTATGTGTATTACTAACCTAAATACATCAAATTCCCTATGGAATTTTCCAAAAATGATACCTGATAAGGCCTCACCACCTTCTTAAAAAATTCCAGGGCCTTCTAAGTGAGTTTAGACAAGACAACCACATGGAGTTTCACATTGTGTTATAAAATATGAAATTAAATGGTGTTACTCATGTCTATATAAAATTTTCGTCTTTCTATTTCTCCCTTTTGGGTGTATCTAATGACTGTATATATTTTCTACCTATCACAGTTTTTTTATAGAATGAAAATAAATGCCTTTTTCTATATAATTTTTTGCACGATTCATAAAATTAGTCCATTAAAAAATAGATAATTTTTATTATGAATTCATAATGTGATAACCTTCATGGATATTGGGAGACAATTATAATTTTTTACATATGATTTCTACACCAATAGATTTTTTGACAATATCTAAAATTGTTATTAATTGAGGGAGTCATCCACATAGAACATTGAATGATAAATGAAACTACTAGTGGTTATCTTATTAATAAAACTCATATATTTTCTCTTGGCCTAATAGAAAACATAGATTAAAATGCATGATAATTTCTGTAATGTGTGATATCACCGACTCCAGGAGTACATGTGGTATTACATTCCTCTAAAGAAAAAAATGTGGATAATAAACCTGATCAAAAACATAAACTTTTATGCCAATTGGATTAAACTAATATCAGTTGAATACATCAACTAATTCCATTAAATTATATTATTCTTTATGATAAAAATAAATCCACTGATTAATTACCCTAACTTCATGAATCATCTGATCCTTGTGTATCGGTATATATAGGTAATTAATTTTTAAAAGAACAGAATTTTAAGAAAGAAAACGTCAAAAACAAATTTTAATCAGGGGTGGAAAAAAGCTTTGGAAGTACTAAAAAGGGAAACTCAAATTATACCATGTAGAATTGGAATCAGTATTTATTTGGAATAAAAACTTTTATCCCTTCACAATCTCAAAATAACCCTTATAGTCATCACAAATTTGAACCTCTCTATAATGAAATGATATAAAATTGAGTCGTAGAACCTCTAGTTTCATCATACCACTCAATCAATAATTAATGTCCTACAAAAATCGAGTAGTACAATAAGAAAAAATCATTTGTGAGATAAATACATATGTACCCTTAATAATACTATTTCATACTATTTTCAATCCTAAAGATAGAAATAACAATTTTCGATTATACTTTATAGTGGTAAATCACATTATAATTCTAATTATTCAATATAATAGGTATTTAATCCTCTTGAAAACTCTCCCTCTAAATAACTAAATAATTTAAGTGAATATTAAAAAAATAAAAAAAGGAAAAACATTATCAAAACATATCCCCCCAATTCCTTCATTTCTCTTTCAGTTCCCCAAATACTTTCTCAATCTAAGAAAAAAAATAAAATTGAAATTGATAAATTGATCATGGATACTTTTAAAAAGGAACAATTTAACATTTCTCACTTGGATGATATTAAAGAAAATCCTTGATATATTAAATTTATAAAATCTCTTTTCAACCACTAACAGAAAACTAAATGTAATTAGATATTTATTCTTCGATGGAATGTCTTAGAATTGATACAGATCGTTATTCCAATCAAATTCAAGGATCTAGGAACATATACGATACCTTTCAATATAGGGGAGAATTTCTTTTCTGGAGAAATTATTGATTGATGTATGTTAATTAATTTGATACCTCACATAATGTATACATATATATAGTTGGATAAATTCAGTAAATAGAAATAATGGTGCAACTATCCAACAGTAGCACAACACACTCAATTTGGGTGATTGAGGAAATTTATGTTACAATACATCACACTCTCTTAGGTGGTTTTAATGTTCAAAAGTTCCCAATTAGGTTTCTAACCTTTTATTTTGAGGTTTTTTGGTTTTATATCTTTTAAATTTTACTATGGACTTCTAATCCAATCAGAGGGATCAAATGAAGGATGGAAGACACATTTGGGTCCCTCCAACTACAAGTTCAAGAGACTACCCAGTGGAACACATCAGAGAGAGGATGGGACCCAAATAAAATAAATATTCTATATAGGTACCACTAAATATCTAGACTCTGACACCATTGAACCTATTTGATCTAGACAGATCCATGGTTCTCTCTTGGTCATGTCAACAATCTTGTGTACATGGGACAAAATATAAAAATAGTCATTACAGGCTATATACCTTGGATTCTCTCACCTCTTAACAAGTAGAATCAACCACAATCATATCCTAGACTCCAATTTACCTCAAATGTCTATAAATACACCCACATTGAGGCATTTAATGAATATATTACCAAGTAATACCAAATAACAATTATTTTTCCTCTCAATAGTTTATTTTTCTTCTATTATTGTAATTTCTTCTAGTTGTCAATGTATTATCTATAATCCTATAAAATTATATTCTTTTTATTTTTTATAGGTTTATAGTGTTTATTTAATGTTAACTCACTAAATAGGAATCTTTTTTTATGTTATCACTATAGTAGAGTATAATAGGATATGATATCACTAACTTTAATGTGAAGGATTGGGCTCTCACTACCATTGAGTTTGAGTGTGTAGGTGATTGTTTCCTTTAAAGTGATTTATAAAGGGTTATTAGACACATTAATTAAAGGGACAGTCATGTACTTGGGTTTCATGGTACCATCCACTAAAAAATAGGGTCTTTACTCATATAAAAAGTTTCTTTCTATAAGTGCTACAAATTGGTGTTCTTGTTTGTTTCTATAACATTTAAATAGAATGTTTTAAAACAAAACATATCAATATTTATTGAGGGGTGGTGAAAGGGGGATCAATCATAGATTATTGTCATCATACATCACAATTTTTTTATTTTTCATTTAAATTTATAACTCCACTATGCTTAACTCATATAAAATTTTTATTTCTTTCATTTCTTTAATTAAATCTCACATAGATAAACTTTTTTTTAAAAATTATATAAAAATTCACACCCTCTTTTTTTATCTTTACTCAAAATAAAAAATGGTATTCCATCCAACATGTCTTTTAATATCTTTACAAATTATATGGAATTATAAATTAATGATGGAAATTACCTATATTACATAAGGTGCTTTGGAAGGAATCTCTATTGGAATAAATAATTTATTTGATGTATATAACTATGGATACTGGATAATATTCATGTATAAATTTATAAAAAGAATATGATATCCTATTTGAGACATTATAATGAATAATTATACATTTTTTTAAATAATTAGATGTCAAATTTATTCTTGATGATATTGTGCCTTTGGAGCTAGATGAAAAAACCCATGAAGGATCCTTATTGTGAATTACATAATAATGAATTGAACTATGTTTTTAATTTCAAAAATTATCATGATAGTTTTAAATTTCTTAAAGAAAATAAATATTCACATATCAAGTCTGATTTCCCAAAAAATAAGTTGAAACATAATAAGGAAACGAAATAATAAAAATGGATTTAAAACAATGACCCCTCACCGCATTAAATTTATAACCAAAATTTATTATGGTCTAAACGAAACAAATAATGTTGGTAGGTTCTTCTATTTCTTATTTCCCTTGAAATTCATTATCTTATGATGATTTATAATATGATAGAGATCAATTGAAAGATATATTTTGTGAAATCCCCACAAAATTCAAGGAGTATAAAAGAAATGTAATGAACTAGTGAGTGAGAAATAAATTCTTTACAAAGGAAATGGGAAGCTGACAGATTAAAATAATAGAAAAAATGAAAAAATTTCAAATAATATTAAAAATAAATTGTTATGGTTTAATCTAGTTTTGGAATATATTTCTATGGATGATAATCAAGGTGAATAGCATAAAAATAATAATTCAAAATTGGGAATTTAATTATGTAATAATCCTTATTCAAGTCAATAATTTGACAAGATGTTAGAGTCCAACATATTTAGGAATATATTTCCATGTTCACCGAATGTGACACAAAATTAGATAAGATCAGGGATTCCCAACTAAGTGTGAAAGAACATTATGGGATTGATAATTCAAATAAAATAACCACTTCTAAGAATACCCCTTTTACAATGAGTTTCCCTCAAAATAAATTTTTTAAATATTTTCATTTATATAGGTATCTCATTTTTAAAAAATATTGTCAACATTCTAGTTATGAATGTAAATCATCAATTCATCAATTATTATATGTTTATTCTTGGAAAAAAATTAAAACAATATTAGGTTTCCAAATATATATTTTCTAACATAAGTGGACACAAATTCACATGGGTACCAAAATTAGTTCAAGCATTTCGGTGGATGTGTCTCAAAAACATTCCCAATAATCTATATAGAAGATGGTTAGTGGGTTCCTGAGACACTTATGTGGCAACATCTCAATAATCCTATTTTTTCAGAATTCAATTTATCATCTTTGAAATTATATTTATTTGATTTTTCATTCCAGTATTATAAAACATATTAAAATAGGTGTCGAATTATTCAATATAATTTGTTATTTATTTTATTATTCCATTTTCATTTTTTTGGTATTGAAATGCATTTATTTTAATTTTATTTTTTAAAATCCTATAAAAGTCTTTTATTAATCTTTTAATTCCAATTTTAAAATATATTTCATATAATGTTGTAAAGTATTATTTGACCATATATGATTTTTTGAATTGAGTATTATTTATAATATTTCATATTAATTTTAATATATCATATTATTTTCAGAAATTGATTATCTAATTTAAATTGGATTTAAAAAATAATTTGAAAATTCATTGTAAATTAAAAATTACTATTTAAGGTTTAATTATTTTATAATAATTCTTTTCCAATCGAATATGTAATTCAAAAAAATGTAATTTAGTTATATTGCTAATAAACATGTTATGTCTAAAATAATATAATTTATTATTATTTTTAGATTCCCCTTTTAATGATCAATTTTATATCGAATTTAATGTTATTATTTCATATTTAATCTTTTTTGTTCATGTTTCCAGGGTGTCCAATGGATACCCAATGATACCCCATCAGGTAGGTAGTGAGGATACACAACCTTGAAAATATATATTTTTGTTATTGGCCAAGTAGTACATATCAATTTATAATTGGTGGTGTTCAACATGATCATGTAATTTCCATTAAAAGAAGTATGTTACATACCTATTTTTCCTTGATCTCTCTTACATGTTTGTTTATGATATTCTTTAACAAACCCATAATCATTTGGAATTTTTTATCATTAATTTTTGACCCTGTCCACTTGATCAACCCTTTATCCATCTTACTTATAAAGGACATTGGCCAATGGATTATGAAATTTTAGTGTATATGTTTTTCCATGAAATATTATTATTTATCTAATCCATACTGTAATGCATGAAACTTATTTAATTTTCCATATATATATTCATTCAATATTACGAGGAGCACAGTCAAGATATCAATTCTTATTAATGGAGATAACCTTTTAAGTGGAATTAATCTCTATTTTCTATTTTCCATTTAATAATGTTATGAGCCTTTTTTTAACATCTGAAAATGGGAAATGTGGATTTATATATATATTATTTTATTATACATCATTAAATTAAATTATAAAATTTATTATAAAATATTTTACAAATGATTCATTTGAATAATCCTCATTTATTTCATCATGATTCTCAAAATTGATCAAATTTATTTCATAATTAATGTAAAGGTAATATATTTTCATTAAATTGCTATATTTTATTTATATAGGGTTATTTGTATCTAAATGATCTTTATTTTCCTCCCTAATCTATCCAATCTTGTAAAAAAAAATAATTTTTATACATTATTTTCTGACATATATTTTTTTATAATAAACATTAGTTTTTTATTTAATGTATTAGCTTTTTTCGTTCATTACTAAGATCTTTATTCTACGAAAAAACTATCTCCAAGATCAGTCATTTTTTTGGGGCAAGGATGTTTTAAGCATATTATTCCACGACATGAATCATTGTTAAATAATTAAAATCAAAATGTAATTTTTTTAAAAACACATCATACATTTTTTGAACGTGTATTTTATTAAAAATATATTTCAAATAAATTAATTATTTTCTTCAGCACAATCATATATTCTTAAACTTTTTTTCACCAAAATTAATTTGTTTTATATATTAAAAATGGAAATAATATCACATTTTTCATGATGTTATTATTTTATCCTTGATTATTGTTTTTCTTTTTTAAAATCATTAAATGTAATGTTCAATTTATTGATATAATTATTTATTACATTTTAATCATTAATTTAATATTTTATTTGATCAAATAATCGTCTTCAAATTAAAAAGATATATCTATAATCATTTCATTATGGCTTCAAAATGAACTTCTAAATTATTTCCCAATGTTAGAATGTTTTTCAACCATGATATTTATTGAAGTATGAATTGATTTCATTATTGAACTGAAATAAATTAAATACATCATTATCTTGTAGTCGTTATTATATATTTATATCCCAAAGGCACTTATCTAATTAATAATTTTTTTCTTATTTAAATTTTTTTATAATTGATTCATTTTACACTTTTATATTAAATATTCAATTTATTGATATGATTCTCACCCTCTATTATGTGTATTTTTATTTATCTTTCTTATCTATTATGTTTTAAATTTTTTTATTCTAAATACCATTAATGTATAAAAAATTAACTGGGAACCTAACAATTTTAGAAAATAAAATTATCATTTTTAGAATTGAAATTCAATACATATGTTATTTTAATTTTTCATACATAAAATCTATTATGAAAATATGAATCTCTTTAGTATTTGAAATTTTGTTTTAAAATGTGATTTTATAGGAATTATACATTATGTATTTAATGATATAACTAAGGGTGATCAAAATAACTTTTTATCATTAAGTGGATTTCTAGAAAGAAAATCCTTATAAATAAAATTTTAATAATGTAGAGAACTCAATGTTTTATTTTTTTCTTCTATAAACAAAATCATTTTATATCAAAATTTACAGATTTTTTTTGAAATTTTTAACAAATGTATGTAACATCTTTGGTTTTGTAAAAATATTTGCAAAAGGATATATTCATTATGACTTCAAAATAATTATTAGTTTTTAGTCCTCTTAATAGAACCTTATGTGATAGAAATTTATATTTACATTTTATATCTCTTATTGATGTATTTTATCTTATTGTCATTTTTTCTATAACCCTAGTTTATTTGTTTTAAGATAATTACAATGGGGGAGAAGTAAAAATAATTAAAGGTATAATTTCATCCAAGAATTGGTATATTTTTTATTTTTTAACTTGAATTGGAGAGGTAATTTTGAAATAAAAGTAAATTTTTTATATTATGGGTTCAATGAATGTAGTTTAAAAAATAATCATGAATGTTTTTTAAAATTGAATGTATTTTTTTGAAATTTGGTAAGTCTTGAATCATGAAAATGATGGGATTATTTTTTTTTATAATCATAGGGGGTGGAATTTAAATATTGATGAAATATTTATTTAAATCACTCTTGAATTCCATTCGAAAATTTATTTTTTTAGTATTAAAATATTAAATTTATTTTCATTACAAAATAAAATAATTTATATTCATTTATATTCATTATAATTGAATCATAATTGTCCTTATGTCGATATTTTACATATGTTATTATGATCCATAAAAATGGGGAGAATTTTTTATATATCACTCTATTAGGTGGTTTTAATGATAAAAACACCAAATTGTGTTTGTAACCCTTTATTTTGATGAACATCATTTTCAGTAAATTAGAAATTTTATTTGAGATTATTAGGATCAATCAGATGTATAAAAAGTAGTTTGGATGAAACTTTTGTATCCCTCCACCTATATGTATTAATACAAACATTGTGGTCTATAATAGAAATCCAGTGGGACCTAGATAAGATATATTCTCTTCCAACATACCACCAATTATCTGAAAGGTCACACTAGTGAGCTGGTTGGAGTTGGATCGAACTATAGATGTGTCTATGTCCTACTATCTATCTAATGGAAATGGGAAAAATAGTCATTTGAGGCTACCCCCATCATCTTCTATCTCCTCCAAATGGCTAAAATCAACCCCAAATGGCTCTAACACCACCCAAATGTCCTCTCATGTCGAACAAATGCACCCTCATGGAGTCTTAGAATCAAAACATGACAAATGGAAACCAAATTGATCTTATTTTTTCTCTAAAGAACTATTTATTGTTCCATTTTTATAATTTAGTCCTACTCACACGTTTATTCCTCTATTACAATAAAATTTTATTCTTATTTAGTTTTGAGAGTGTTCTTGTAATGGGTTTTCTCTAACCTAAACCACTTATTTTTCTTTTCCCAAGTGCTCACTACCATTGACTGGTATATGATAGGTAATCACTACCATTAATGTGCAGGATTATGAGCCCACTACCATGGAGTGTGAGGGGATTATTACCTTTTAAGTGAGGTATATTGTATTCTAATATACAATAGTTAAAATTCTATCCATGTATTTGGATTTTTTTGGTAAAAACAACTAAAAACCATGGTATTACCTCACGTAATGAGTTTTTTTAATAAAAAACTAGAGAAAAATGTTCTAGTTTCTTTGTTCAACAATTTAAAATCAATGTTCAAACCCAAACCTACCAATTTTACATTAGTGGAGAATACGTAGATATCCCTTGTCGATTATTTTTGAATATCCTAAAAAATTACTTTTTTGTTGTCTTTTAAATTTATATTTTCTCTATTCTGAGTTTTTGTAAATTATTTTTATTTAATTAGTTTTATTAAATATACTTTTATAATTTCTAAAATTCTTTAAAAAGTGAATTCAATCAGAACCCCCTACTATATGTCTTAAATCATACCAATACATGTATGAGTAGCAAAACATGTTTTTCATTGTGGCTTATATAAACTTTTCATAAAAGACACCTTAACCCGAGGAAATGCTCCTCTCATACATGGAATTCCATTTAATAAAATGATGAATAAAATTATAAATGTTTATAATAGAATATTGTTCAAGAATGTTGAGGGATAAAAATTAAATTTAAATATTTTTATTGTGATGAAACACTCAGATAAATATAACCACACTTTTCCTATATATTTGATGCATGTTCTCCCCAATTAAAAATACGCACTAAATTTAATTTTTACCACCCATTCAAAATATTATTCAATATTTAAAACAATGTTTATTTATTCATGTTTTTATTATTTCTTGTTGTGGAAAATGTTATGTTCTATATTTTAATTGATGAGTGTGTTCTATCAAAGGTACCCATGATCGTTTATTATTATAAAAATAACATTTTCATTAATTTACTTTACATGTATAATAAACATTCTAAGAAAAATAATACCATTGACTATACTACTTCTAGGTCACTTCCCTTAAAGAAAATATCGTTTTTGTTGGTATTAATACCAAATTCCTCTTATTTAATATATACATATCTTGGGTGTATTTAAAAAATACCAATAATTATTTCCAATAACATATATTTAGAGAATAAATAAAATTATTTAGTATTTTCTAGATAGTGTAAAATAGTGATAAGATGGATCTTGTTAAATATTTATAGGATCATTACATCTATTTCAATATATCCCATTCTTTTATTGGTTTAGGATAATCCTATAATGAAAAATCCATTCTAGAGAAATCATATGATCCTTTAATTGGTAAAAATAGAGGGGTTAAATTTTTTTATTATTGGAATGATATACCTTTTATCAGATAGATAATGGGTGTATCCCAATGTATATTCTTCCTAATAAAAAAGTAATAACAGTAGCATCAAGTGAATGAATATAATTGTTTCTTACACCAATAAAAAATAATTTATGAATATATATAAAAAAAATTGATTAAATTAATCCATATGAGAGGACACTCATCCTTAATCATTTATTTACCAACTAATAAAAAGATAAAATAGTAATTCCCATTATTTTCCTATTTAAGTTTATTCGTGTTATTCCAAAATCGATATTTCCCCTATGGATAAAAAAAGTAAAAAATTATCTATCAATTCAAAACAGTTTTATATGGGATATATTATTTAGTATAAATAATTCTCCAAGTACAATTCAACATTTTATGGTTATTATATTCTCTAATTACCTAGAGAATTGAATGAATGTTTCCATGGTTGATTTCACTATTTTTGGATGTTCATCTAATGTATATTTTCTATACGTAATTTTTTTACTCTATCATTTCATTGAAAAAATATAATATAATGTTATAAGAACGTTAATTTTATGGATGAGTGGGGAATATTTCATGAAATGTTTACCTCTATGGATGTTATACAAGATGAAAAATAAAAAATTAAAGTAGTTTCCTTCATACTATATAAAAATATAATCTTATCATGTGGCCTTTCATTAAGCATGCTAATTTTTTACAATAAAAAAATTTATGAATTTATTAATAATTCACTTCCATTATTCTATTGTTTTGGAAAAAAATTCTACATTTTGTTTTATGATAATTCGAAATAATATTTTAATTCGAAAAAATGGAGTCATACATCCCCGCACACCATCAAATCACCAAGGAGGGATACCCCATCGCATCACATTTGTTCCACCTCTAATAATTCAGTCAGGTAGGTTTTATCATAAAATGATAAAAGGGATCATCTTGTCATTTCATATACGTTAAAAAACATATAACCTACACTATAAAACTACACTATAATAGAAAAATAAAATCATTAAATTCTATTTTCCATATATTTTTTTTGACCTTATCTTATTGGGAAAATGTTCTTTATGTTTATATGTATTTTTCTATTCCGATTATTCTTATAAGGAATAATACTAGACCCCAACACATTAGGTGCATATGTTTTCTCCATCATTTTTACCTAGAGATTACAGATAAAGTAGGATGTAAAATATGTTACCTCACTATATTAGTGTGATTTACCCACCATTATACTAAAATGTTGACTCATCCCTCCCTAGGAGAGAGTTATTCTCTAATGAGAACCTTTTTGATGTAGTGGAACTTACGACATAGTATATAGATTTTATGATTTTTTTATAGTGTCTAGTTTTCCCATTGCTTTTTTAACTAAAAATTACATAAGGATTTAGAATGAGACATTATGTTATATTTTGGATGACTGATACTTGTAGTGTATTTTCAATGAGCAGGTTAAATTTTGTTATGCCCCCACATATAAATTGAAATCTATATTGGGCTCTTACACACTTTGGTTTGTAGGAATGAATTTTTCTATCAACTAAATGCACAAATGGTTACTAACTCCAAACATTATCAGCCTAATTTTAATAGGTATTATCATAGTTTTTGTATAATATGTACATGATTTTAATTTGAATGGAATATATCCTATGGGAATGAAATTCCCTGATAACCTATGTTATTTTTTATGCTATTTGCTGCATGGGTATTAAAATCACAAGGCCCTTCCAATTTTTTTGTATACATGTACATCCTACTATCTATTGATTATGACTCTAAATGGGGGATGAAAAAGAAAAATATTATCGATTAATCTTTACTATATTTTAACTTTATTAAAGCTCAGATTTTTAGAATGTTTGGTCACCCAAAGTTTTTATTAGTGACTCAGGTTATTATTTTTGTAATCATATAAAGAAATTGTTACTCAGTATGTATGAGTTTTTTAATAAATAATTCACCACATATCATCCTCAAATTGATGGAAAAAATAAATTATCAAATTTTGATGTTATGAAAGTCTTGGAAAAAATGGTACAACTCAACAAGACAAATTATATTATCTGATTGGATGATTAAATTTGGGAATAACCCACACCCTTTAATTACCCCATCAGAATTTCCCCTTATAGGATTACATATGGAATGTCTTTCAACTCCCATATGAAGTTACAACATCTTGCATATTTTTGTTTTTTAATGTAATATGAATCACATAGATATATATTAGTGTTAGAAATAATTGATTTTAAATACGTAAGAAATTTATTATATTTCATGTTAAAACTCCTATATCTATACTAAAAAAATGATATCTATAATGATATGATTCACTCGTGGAAGCTTCATATTTGTATGAATACCCTCATGTATAATTCTAGGCAAAATAACCTCCCATGTAAACGTCATTCATAGTGTATTGGTCCTCATACCATTACTAACATTTATTATTATTTTTCAATACACATTTTTCATTATATATTTTTAAAAGGTTCATTATAATCAGAATGGAATTAGAAAATTATACGAGTATATTTTGAAGAAACTGGTGGAGGAATTCCTAATAAAAGATGACACTGGTGACCCCAATTACTGGTTTTACCTTATCTATACCTTTATTTAAATTTCTATTTATATAAATTTAACACATTGACATAAATGTTATTTTTAGGTGTGTGGGACGGGGACATAATGTTCTTATTATTTATATTTTTCATCAATAAAACCAAAGTTAAAATATAAAATAATTAAATAATTTTGTTTTCATCATGTTTAATTTTAATTTTTCTTATAAACACTGAGATTAAATACAATATCAAATATCATTTTACATACATGAGTAAGATAAAAAGTGTTCCCTTGTTTTATTAAATGGATTCCCCACTAAAAATAACTAAAAAATACTTGGAAGTACCCAAGTCATGTATCAGTTTTTAGATAAATTTGACACCTCAATAAAAATATTTAAAAACATAATTGTGATTGAATTTTTCATTATTCTCTTTGCATGATCAAATAATATCGTCGAAATAAAAAGTTTATGTTTCTTTATATATTTTATATATTCACTAATCATCCCATTCTCTAAAAATTATAAAATTAAATGAAATAAATACACATATAAAAAAAATGTGAAATGTTGGTTCATTGTATTTTACATTAAATGAATTAAGGAATATTGTGAAAAGGGGAATTGAGTCTTGTGATTCATGAGTGGGAAATATGACTAGGTTATCTTCATTAAATTTTTAATGATAAACCATGAATTATATTATATAATAAAAAACCTCTAATTTTTAGTGTTAGCTCATAAATATTAACCCACCATCTCAAATTCTTAATTGAAGTCCTTGAAAAATCCCCATTAATGGAACAATATTATTTGTCTCTTTTGTGTGGAATTAATACTTAACTATATATATTCTATGTCTTGAATGATTTTTAGATTAGAAGAAATTTTCATAAATATCCCATTTTAGAGATGAGTGAATTCAAACGCATTGTCATGTGGGTTGAAACATGTTTCATGGGAGAATGTATGTTGTTTAAGAAATTTTTAATTGAGACAAGTATTTTAAAGGGAAAATTGATTTGATAATTGAAAAATGATCTATATCACTTTCAAAAGAATCATGAAAATATTCTAACTTATGATTTAGGCATGGATTTTGATTCGGATATATAACTTCACTTAAGAGTGTAAATGTATAGATATGGGATGTGGTCAAAGAATGGTATTGTATTTATTTTTAGCCTTTTATATATATTTTATCTCATTTAATAGATTAATAATACCACAATTACAACCATTTGTAGTCAACATTAATTTTGAATTATTTTATTGAAAACATGATGAAAATAATTAAATTATGTTATGGTGAAATTAGATAACACATTTGTATTATTTTTAATCATTATATATAATAATATAATTTTAAAAACAGTTGGGAAACAATTTATTCAACACAGGATGATATGAATCATAACATAAGAGACCTATAAGGGATGGAAATAATGGAGAGTTATTTTGGATGCACATTCTATAAATTAGTCATAACATAGGCCATTGACCTCCAATCAGGTTTACTCCACTTCCATTAGATATAAAATTTTAATATCTATACAACTACAAAATTTCATGTTGTATTTTGTTTCTAAATTATTCACACATCATAATCAACTTGATAAGAAATTCATTCAATGATAGCTTATATAGACCCCATATAACATTAACATATTTTAGATATACCTTATCCAATTATTTAATAAAAAGTTTCCAAAACTCAATATTATAGGATGATTAACTATAGAGTGAGGGAGTTTCATTTTAGAGTGCCACAGTATATTCTTTTTCATCCATTATGTTTAAAAATCCTGATGATCCCAAAATTGCGGAACCATGAAATAATCTTGATGTTAAACTTTTGATCTTATTATATATATTCATAATTATATATTTTTTGTTTAAATATTCTTAAAAATTTTATTTTAATTATATATTATACACCATTACTCTCATATAATTACTAAAGGGAAATAAATACTCATGATCTCATGTATAAAATGGTTTGTGTGATGATTTGAGTTGGTTTGTCTTTTCCTCCCCCTTCTATTTCTCAAGAGTGGTCTTGTGGGATTCATTGGATCATTAAATCCATAAGATTCCACTCATGATATTTCATTTTTAGTGTGATAGTATATTAATTATGGTTTCAAACATATACAATAGATATATTTAATCATTCCTTTAATGGATGTGTTTGGGTTTACGGAATTAGGTGAAAGTCACTTAATCCTCGGAAATAGTTCATGGACCACTTATAATTTTTAATCATGCACAGATAAGTATCTTAAAAGATATATCATAACAATATGGTTTTAATTTTATAAATTATGGATTAAAATATCAAACCATTACCCGTAATGTTATGAAAAATAATAATAAATGGAATTACCTTCAAATTTCATGCTCTCAAAAAATGGTTTCAATTCCTACACATTACATTTATTTTTGATTCATTATGTCATCAAAATCAATACTCTTATTTCTATAAACACCATTCTTATCATTAATTAATTAAATTCTTGTTTTAAAAATATTTATATAATGTCCCACTAAGATATAACCTAGGGTTCTAATTATATTGAAAAAATTATAGGGAAAAAACATTTATTTTGAATTAATCAATAGAATGGTCAAATATAAGTGGATATGAAATCCATGTGTTTAAATATAGGTCAAGGAACATTCCCAAGTAAAACAAAGAGAGTAGGAGCACCTCAATGTGATTTAAGAGATAGTATCATGGTGACACTGAGGTCTTATGTAGTAGTGTCTCTATGTTGTTTTTTTCTTTTACATATGTCATGTGTGTTATTAAAAATTTCGTCATCCTTTTTATGATTCATACATGTATGATATTTCATGGTTTAAACTAATTATTTCATGATATATTTTATTTATTATTCTATAACTAATTTTTTGAATCTATATAACATCATATTTTAATCGATTTTATTGATATTTATTTATTTACATATATTTTGTAACATTGATATTGAGGGTATAATATCCCCAAAATATATCATTCAACCCTCATTATTAGTTATAAATAACATTTATATAACAGAATGAATAAAGTCACATGATAAACTAATAGGTATAATGTTTGTGTAAACAAGTTTAAAGAAATTATATAACTAAGCAAACAACATTTTCCTCAAAAGGAAAAAACTAATTATTTATATGACATAAAAGAAAATAATAATATATAACATATCAATCTAATATAAAACACACATATTATTCCAGAAAAATTAATCTCCCCTTTTTATATACATAAATAAAAAAATAATAAATTATATATGACTCTTATGACAATGATCATTAAATATTATATAAATTAACATCCAATGTTTTACCATGTTAATTAAAAATACATTTTCCTTGTTTAGTATATATGAAATGGTATCCAATAATGGGAATGTTAAATTCATTATTTGGTATGGTATAATGGAATCACCAATTCCATTAAGCATGAGAATGGTGGTTAATTCAAATAACTAGAAAAACTAGTCTATTTATGATTAGAAAAAAAAATTGGACAGAAAATCACGTTAAAAAAATTGAAGATATAAGCATACCCTTTCATCCCACACCCTCACCCTCTTGTTTTCATTTAACCTCCCATCATCATTGTAGCTGCTGCTTCCTCACCATCATTACACCTACCACTTATACTATTCCATTCATTACCTCACCACCACTACCACTCTCTCTATTTTCACACCCCTAATTGTGATACTCACATCAACCACAACCTCCACCTTCTGTATGATCTATATAATAAAATTGATTTCCTAGAATGGAACCTTAAAGGAGAGTGTGAGTTGAAGATTTTACAATATTATAAATATCTTCTCTCTTTAAACAATGATTGTTTATAAGTACTAGTTATGTGTCAATTCATAACAAGTTAAGGAAAATTAAATAAGTCAATGTAGAAAGTTTAGATTAAAAATATAAATTAAACAATGAAAAAAATTATTTACCTTGAATAAATGTAATAATAAATTTAAAGGAATGTATAAAATTTTCATTTATTATAAATAAGTGAAATAAGATAATATCTAAAGTAGAAAACATAACTAATTGATAAAATTAAGATCTAAATAAAAATAAATTATTCCATAAATAATTTTTTAAGAATATTCAAGTTCCAATACTTATAATCTATTCTATTTTGAACCAAAGTTATATGAGGATCAATAGCATAATTTTTAAGTATTTCATATTCTAAAATAAATCCTCACTAATCAAAATATTTGAATAATCATGTCCATTATTAAGTACAACTTTTATTTTATGATATTAAGGACATAATCGTATCCCTATAACATCTATAGTCAAATATAAAATGAAAAAAAATTCATGGGAATAATATAATAAAAAGTTATTGGAAGGAAATTTATTACAAGAGAAAGTTGGTTTTTTTATAATGATACCTTAAATAAAAAAGTAAAATAATTTTACTATAACAATAAATGAAAAAAAAGATATACTATAAATAATAGAGGTCGTGATCATCTCTAGAGACATCAGCCCTTTGTCCTTGAGGAAAATTCCACTATTTATATATGACAATTATAATAAGATATATAAGATATTTGGGATTATAGTTTTTATTCTAATGGATTTGGATTGAACTCAACAACAATGTTAAATTAGTACAATTCTGTGGTCAATTTTTAACAATAATTAATATATATGATTTAAAATTATATTGGAATGTAATAAAAATGTATAATGACAATAATTTAGAAGGATGTATTTTTAATATAGTATTCTAGAATCAATAAGTAAAGACAAGTAAAATTTTAAGATTATTTTTATTTATCAAATCAATGATCTAATATAAGAAATTTAGAAAAATGATCAACAATAACCCATTTATGGTAATAAAAAGACACACTGTGAAAATAATTTTAAAAAAAGTTAAAGGAACTCCTTTTTCTTCTAAAATAACTATACACTATAGTATGTATTCTGAAAATATTTCCCCTCTTACTAAAATTCATCCAACTCTTAACTTATTCAACACATAATTACATTATTGGTAAATGGGGTTTTACATTCTTATATTTCCGATAATGTTTTTAATTTATATTGTTTGAGAATTAGGTATAATATTACATAAGAAAGTGGATAAAATTTCACATAGTATGAATTTTTTCTCAAAAATAAATCTTTATGTTTATACTGATGTTTTTTAAGTAAATTTTTTCTTCCTTTATTATGAGTAAAAATAATATAAATTTTGACCTTGACAAAATTTCTAGTCATCCTTATATCCTATGAAAAATATATGAAAAAATTGGATGAAAAAAACAAAACATAATATTAAAAAATGAGTAATCATATTAGTCCATTGTAAAAATGAGAGCCCATGAATATATTTACTATTTTCACTAAATAAATTTAGCACATACATATAAAATATCTATATGATAAAATAAAAATTTTATCATACAAAACCTTTAAAACCCATAATAAATAAAACAAAAAATTATGAAGGCCTCTTTTGACACATGGGAACAAATGATAATATTTCTTTGAGAAACTAACCATTAATTGATAGAAGTTAATAATATTTTCTTACCATATAATATTAAAATATTGGTTTTAAAATCCATTTTTCAACCATCATATTTGAATCATAAATAATCTGATTCATAACACTTGTTAACTTATGTTTAACGCGTATTAGAAAAAATTTAATTTCAATTAATTTGAGTGGAGTAACCATCCAAGTTATCTCCCACATTTTTCATATTCAAAGAAAAAATCATTACCAAATTAATTGGAGAGAAATATTGGGCTCAGTTAGCATCATGATCTATATTGGGTTCACCCATCATCATCAATAATTCTCAAGTAGCACATCATGAATAAAAAATACATAAGATTTCACATTTTCAATATAAAATCCCTACAAACTCATGTTAAAACATATGTAAAACACTTTTAGTTATTTCATAATGATGATATTTCCGTGACCCAGCCTGATGGGGCTAGAGATGCAACTATGAAATTCTCATTTCGAATTGGCCATGGGCTGACAACTAGAACCCTGAATACTATAACACATATTTCAGGCATTTATTTAATAAATTTGTATACACAAACACATCTACCAGACCATAAAATTATGATATTTATAACAAATTATAAATATACATAAATAAATCATTAATACCATAATCGGATTATGACATAATGTATTAGAAAGCATAGAGAGAGGGAATATACAAGCCAACCAAAACTGATAATAAGGTCTGGCCATCTTTAATGGAGGGGACTATTGTCAAATAAAACACCAGTATACACCATAGTCTTTATATCCCAAACTAGACACACCTAATCCTTTTCCACAGATGACTCCATAAAAAGGATGCGTAGTCTGCCTAGGAGTAAGATTCTCTGGAAGTGACCTTCCAGGGGTGATTATAACAATAATCATTCGGAAATCCTGAACTCACTATGCATAAAGCATCAAGAGTAATCATCTCATACCTGTATATTTCATTAATAATGTGATATATATAATAAAACATTATGATACACTCATAATTATTCCACATCCCATGTGTTTATAACATATTCTAGTCACAGAACCATAGTGATATTTCATGGTAACACTCATCTAGGTGATCTCACTCCATGACCCATGTCATCCCAGATGGTACTCTGTTGAGAGATAACACACATCAGGAATTTATAATCCAATGGATCATCCAGGCTATCCTATATTGTATAAAACAGAGACAACAGGCTCGTCTGAGAGAAAACCACTCTCTGATATATACTTCCACTAGTGAAATAAATACTAGATATGACTCTTTTCATTTCTCTATACTAATAAAGTCACAATGGACACTGAGGGGATTAATTTAAGATATTCACTCCATATTTCTAACAACTAATAAAAAAGGTCATTTCATGATACAAAGATATGGGTTCAATGCCTAGGGTTCAATTAGAAGACAAAAAACCTTACTAAAAGCATCATACTAGATAGGGGTTCGTTGCCTATGTAAATATTCGTCACACCCATTATAAAAAATCCATAAAATGAAGAATGATTGGAAATGAGGACCTGTTAGAGCCTCTCAGAGGGAAACATGCTCCAAGAAGCTGATTTATTAGTCTAAGCGGTCTGGGAAACTCGCTCAAAAATGAAGGAACTCACCCTCACTGCATTGATCATTGGGAAGTCACAATGAAGATACTCTCAATGATTAGAATAGGATACTAAATTTAACCCTTATATGAATTGAATATTGAAAAAACAATCCATCGATAATGTTTTTGGGATTCATACACATGAAAAAATGATCTTAGAGTAAATAAGAATAAAACATGTCCATAAAAGAGAACACAATGTTCCATTGGGGGTACATGAAATTTCTATTTAATCTTATAACTTTTTGTGATTCAACCTCAACTGATAAAATCATTTTCACAATAAATTGAGTGTTCTTGAGGTACATGATTTGTAGATGTCTCTTAATAACTTGTCATGTCATTATTCCTATGCCTATGTACTTAGTGTCCAGGTACTTGGCGATATAAAAATTTTCATGTTAATTTCTGAGTACACACAAAGTTCGATCATGTGTACTCCTGGCTATGTCTATGTACTCTCTACGGTACACTCCAATACACTAAGTAATGGTTTCATGTTTTATGATATTTTTTTCAATCCATGTCATATTTTTCATCACATAGATTCCCTACCAACACATAGGGCCTAGTACATGACATGTGTTCTGCCATTACATGTTATGTAGTACTTAATTTTACAAAATCCAGGGAAGACTCATTTCTCTTCCAATTCCGATTCATTTTCCACTTTTTATACTTGAGGAACACATATATGGTTCAACCGAGTTCCTATTTGTCATTCTTGTTAGATTCCAACTATGAAAACATCAAAATCATGCCTCTCATTGCCTCTCCTAATCATAACATGAAATACCGCGCATGAGGATCTTTGATTTTAAGCTGATCCATATGTGGATCTACTACCATCATCATATAAAATAACTATGCAATTGGCTCTCCATCCCAAACATGTCTTAGTAATATATTTCACAAAAAACCGAATGTGTAGAAATCTCACAATCGGTATTCATCAAATCACAGGGAAAAATAAAATTTCCAACAATGAATGTTTGTATAATAGGGATAGAAAACATAATAAAATATGTGGAATTATCGTCAGACTTTTTTTGGGTTGGCCTTTATCCATTTCTATTAGAACGCTAAATTAATATCCAATAGTGATCAAACAAATTAATAATTATCCCCCATGATACAGATAAAAAGACCCATTACCGCAATTTGAGAATTTTGTGAATAAATCTGTTAGTTTATTAATTCTCATTAATCATAGGATAATAAATGGTGGTAAATAAAGAAAATAGTCCCCTACAATGAGATAGATCAATCACATATTAATACATAATATTTATTTTTTCTATTGGCGATATCCTCAATTAATTTTTGCTCATTGATCTCTGAAGCTCTATCGATCAATGTTCATCCACATAAGCTCTAACATTGTGTTCTCTCTCTCAAATTTCATGGTTATGAGGCCAACCTTGAAATATGGTTTTAACATGGTATATTCCTAAGTAAATTAGGTCATTGTTCCATCAGATAAAAATAAATAAATAAATAAATTCTTTAAATATTTACACATACGGATCCTTTTTCAAAAAATCTCAATAATGAAAATGGTTAAGTCATTAGTAGGGTAAAACAAGAAATATAAAATCAATATTTTTCTCATATTTCTGATGTAAGTCTTTTTCGGGGGGTTATTCCGTTTTTTAGGAAAACTATACACATGTGATATTAATAAATTTCATATATTTAAAATATTGTTTTCGAGAGTAGTGAAAATCAGAATATCACCCTGTCATAGTGCCTGAATCCATAAATATTCATAGAAATAATCCGATTCCTTACATTCCAAAAATTGAGAGATTTTATTATTCCCTTGTTTTAATATTTTCATCCATGAAAGGCATATAATAAAAAAAGGCGAATATACTAATCTCTCAACATGGTATCCCACTCCCTCGATCTCACTCAAATGTTCCTTGTGATGTAAAAAAACATTCACCCAAGGATAAAGTTGAACATGAATTGTATTTCTCCAACTGATCCTCAACGTCACCGGTTCCTTGAAAAATGAAACTCAACTCTCTCATCCTATATTAACAAGTTCGATATTGTACAATGAGTCATTCAACCTTTTCAGCTTTGAAAGGTTGATAACCCAAAGAAGCCAAAATTTTGTGGTCATGGTGTTATGTATTACACCACCTCACTAACCCAACACAACAACATGAAATGAAAGGTCCTATGATCCCTAGATATAGAATATCTCCCTCGATAAGATGTTGTATCTCTCTAACCATAATTTCCTATTCCATTAATCTTCTATGGACTCTTAGTGTTTACCGAATAGTCCTGATTCCACCATGGATCAACTGAATCCATTACAACAATCACTAGCCCCAAAACCAAGACACATGCATTACAACCCACTATCCATGACTTGTATAATAGAGTCTTGAAAGGTCTCTCATACATGGCCTTGAAAAGCTGTAACTCTGGTGGTGGAATGGTAATAATATTGATACGCAAACTCCAATAATGGTAGATGATCCTCTAAGGTATGACCAATAATTAATATGTGAACCTAAAACCCTCTAATCAAAAATTTAAAACATCACTTACATGGACAACTGATAAGGGTAAAATAATATTACCATCTATAACTAATCCCCCTAAGGATTCCTAGATCCTCTCCATTATCATTCCATGAATTAATAATCCCATCCTATAATGATCATCGATAGTATTCCACGATGTCAAACTGAATCATACATTCACTTGTGTCTCAAAATCTTCACAATGATGTATTTTTCAATGCCCATATATAGGTGAGGAAACAAAAAATATAATTTTAAAACATGTTGTAACTCCCTTGGTTTTCCAACCATTTCCATGTAATTCTTATACATCCTCTCCTACACAAGGAGTAATGCTTAGGGAAACAAACCTCTTTGGTACCTCTTCTTGAATTGTTATCAGAATCACCATCCATACAAGTAAAAATTGTAACATGATTTTCTCTTTCAATGAATCCATTGAGAATATATCTAGTAGATATTTGGTTATTTAACAAATCACAAAAAATATCCCAAATTCATACTATAGCATCCCAACTAAATAATGAATATGGAATTTTCATATTGATTCATATTTGTGAATTAAATATTAATTTAAATTTAAATTTATTGCTATGTTCATTGGGGTACCTTACATGTAACAACATATTTATTTGAAATCTAACATTGTACACAATGTGGAGTTATACTAAAAAATAAAATAATAATATTATTATTTTACATGGTAGTTAACTCACAGACATTTTATTGGCGGGAATTAAAAGAAAAAACTACAATATGATTGTACCTTTTTTTAATTTTTTTTATATTTATCTAAAAAAAGTTAGAAGCATAAAATGTGAATGAATCTGATTATAAGCATAAACACTCTAATATTCCTTAAAAGGTTGATTTATCACCTTTTGATGAAGAACCCTTTTTAAATATAGTTTCTGTCACTTTTATATGTTATATTTGAAAAAATAATAATCTTTTTTAGAATCGTCACATCAAAATTTACTTTGGATATAATTTAGGTATTTTTTTGATTATGTTCATTTTTTAATGAATAATGAAAATACTGTATTTTAATTCAAAACCGCCGTTTAATATAATTTATTTATATAGTTATATTGTTATTTTAATTGGTTTTAATGTTTAATTGGATTATATTTTTACCATTTAATCCAATTTTGGTTATTGGAGGAAATTTCACTCTTATTCTGGACATAAACATAGGTAAATATTTTGATAGTTATTATTTCGTCAAAACACGCTTTTTTGTTTTTACCATTGGAATTGATTTTTAATTAATTTCTTCCACTTCTATGTTTTGGAATTTAGAAAAATTTGTTCCATATTTATAGTTAGGAGGTCTATATTTTTTAAATATGAATATGTTATTTTTAGACATTATGAATATTTACTTTAGTAAATATTGTATTTACCACGGTTAAAGGGTAAATCTGGTAAATAAGGGTGAAAAATAATATTATAAAAATATTAAATTACCCATAAAATTTTTATAACTCTATTTATAAATGCATTTCCAACCATCAACATCATTGGTTCAATTTTGAGACCCCATGAAGCCACATGGGAGTGATAATGACACATTACATTAATTAATTTAAAGTAAGGACAAAAATAACATAAACAAGAATCTTTTTACTAATACAATTTCTATATAGAGTGATATATATTCTCTCTTTGACTATAGATATTATTTAATAAGATAAAATTATTTACTACATCATAGTAATTTTCTTTATAATTTTGGTACATTAAATAAAAATAAATTAATTATGATACAATGGTGATGCAGTAACTACTTCATTAATAAATAATTAAAATAAATGATATTATAAATATTAAAATAAATTTATTTTGAAACTTTTTATGAAATAAAATAAATTTATAGATTATTATTACTTGTAATATTTTAATTATATAATGTTTTTTTGAATGAATCGTGTTGGTTTGTATTTTTTAAGAAGTCATGAAATGAATAGTATTAAAACTGACCTAAAAAAGATTTTAAATCAATCAATATTTTATTAAATGATAAAATAGTCCTAAAAATCTATAATTTATCCAAATGAAATATATGATTTCAAAAAGGGAATTAATGATCTATTTTGGGTATCTTGGAATTTTATAGTAAATATATTTACCATATATGTTCAATATATAAGATGACATGGTAAAAGATAAAAAAGATAACAAAGGGTTTAATAAAAAATATAAGGATAAAAAACTATAGAAAACCAATAAATATATTATTGGATGATTTATTTTGACTTATAAACACCTTATATTTGAATTAAATAATTTTTGGACCCTTAGAAACCGAATGTTATTATATAATAAAATAATATTTTCAAACCTTCCTATAGAGCCCCGCCACCCCCTTATAAAACTCTATCACCTCTAACCCTTACTCAGACATCTTAATCCCCCTTAGATCGTCCAACATCTATATAAATAAGCTATAAATATCCCTATATTCTTCCTTTAAGCCTTACCTTAGCCATAAATCACTTCAAGAAAGCCTTTCGGTTCAAACCAAAGAGAGTTCCCCTATTTAAAGGTAACAACTTCCCTCAAGTTCTCTTTTTTTATTTAACTTATTCACTACCAATGCTCTTCTAATTTATTTTACATAATCCCACCATTATCCTCAATATACAAGGTTTTTTTTAGCAGAAGTATTCAAACTACACTTACACACACTTCCATCTAATGGATATGAACATACAGTTTTTGTGTACGACAAACTGTTGCCCCATGAAACGAGGATTGTTCGATTATCCCATACAACCTCTCTTGGGGGCCATTATGATGGAAATATATTTATATATGATATATATTATATTTATATTGTCTATATTCTTCTATATTTCATATTTATAACATACCTTTAGGGTTTCCATAATGGGTAAATACAATAATTTCATTTGAGGAAGTGCATACTACCGCCCCCTCAAAGTGATATGACTTGTGCATACCACACTTGGAATGTATAAAGAATGAATTTACTGAAATTATATATGTTATTATACTATAATATAATATAACTATGTATTATTAAGTTTTCATTCAATTAAATATGAAATACAAATAAAAGTAGCATTCATGCGTACGTACGACTTACCATCTCCATGAATAGTGCATTTCATTTTTTGTCTCCAAAAGATATGTACTATTATAAATAATTATATTTACTGGATATATATTGAAAATATAATATCTAAATAATTAATATCAATCTATAGATAATTGAATTTTCACTACATGGACAACTTATAATTTTAAGATGTTCATTTTTGACTCAAGTACCAAATATCGAAAAAACGACTGTTATTAACATAAATGATTATATAATGTTTATAACATGGTAATAAGTAATGTAAAGGAATAATAAACTATAAAAGGGTTCTTAAGAATGTATAAATTATCTTTAGTTTATTATTCCAATGATTAAAGAACGAACGAGTCATGTCGAACACGAGGTATGGGACTTTGTGTCAATCTCTTTTCATTGACGAATATTTTGATTTATACTCAAATTTATTTTATAAGTTATATAAATGCCTTTGAAATTTCATTTCATTCAAAGGTAATATTTTTTCTATGAAGGATTTTACTAAACGAAAAAAAGATATGTTTCTTTTTAACAAGTCATAGTGTTTTTTTAAGTGAAACCAATGTGGTAAAATGGGACATAAGGCTCGTAATTGCACGGAAAAAGATTAGGGTAATGGTAAGACAAAATCTGACTTACAGTCAGTAAAATGTTCTAAATGAAACGAAATGGGTCATTATGAAAATGATTTTCCAATGAAGAACTCAACTGAGGGATAGAAAATGGGCTACAAGCAGAAAAGGGTGATGAAATCCATTGCAATAACTTTAGTAGATGTTGGGCCATCGAATGAAGTAGTATCAGGTACAATGTTTTTTTATTCAGATTATGCATATGTGTTGTTTGATTCAGGTTCTACACATTATTTAGTTTCTGATAAGTTTTATAATAAATTGGGAATTCAATCTCAAGATATAAATCCAGAACATAGGGTAAAAACACCAGGAGGAAATATTGAGGAAAAAAATTATAAGAACCTTCATTTCCTTGTGTGCATAATGAATTCACCCACAAACCTTATTGTTTTTTCTCTAGTAGAGTTTGATGTTATTTTGGGAATGGATTTTCTTTCCTTTTACCATGATATGATTTACTGCAAAGCTAAACCAGGTTCTTTTCACAAATAATTTAAGCTAGTGTGCAAGAATAAACCCTTACTTTTGATAATATAACTAGAAGATGAGAAAATAGTTAAAGATGGAATTGAATTCTACCTGGCACAAATTGTTGAAAAAAAATAATTGTTCAGTTTAATGACGTGCCAGTGGTAAATTAGTATCTTGATGTTTTTCTTAATGAGTTGTCTCGCATAATACCCGATCAGGAAGTTGACTTTATTATTAAATTAGTTCTATATGATAATCCAATTTCAAAACCCCCTATCAAATGGCTCAAATTGAACTTTTAGAGTTAAAGAAGCAATTGCAGGAGTTATTAGATAAAGGTTTCATTCGACCTAGAACTTCACCATGTGGTGTTCCAGTATTTCTTGTTAAAAAGAAAGATGGTTCAATGAGAATTTTCCTTGATTATAGAGAATTTAATAACATCATTGTTATGTACAAGTATTCATTTCCTCATATCGAGGACGTGTTTGATCAGCTCCTAGGAGTACAATATTTTTCGAAGATTGACTTGAGGTCAGGGTACCATCAGTTGAAATCAAAGGAAACTAAAATTCTGAAGACTGCGTTTCATACTAGATATGGATATTATGAATTTGTGCTTGTGACTTTTGGGTTATTTAATGGACCTTCTATATTCATGGATATTATGAATATAATTTTCTTTGATTTCCTAGATAAGTTTGGGGTTGTTTTCATTGATTATATTTTGGTTTATTCAAAAAGTAAATTGAAACATGAATGTCATTTAAATGTTTTCTTGAAAACCATAAATGAAAAGAAACTATATGTTAAATTCAAGAAGTTTGATTTTTGGTTACAAAAAATTTCATTCCTTTGTCATATTGTTTCAAAAAATGGCATAACAGTTGATCCTGCTAAAACAAACGTTGTTGAAGAATGGATGATACCCACAAATATAGCTAAGATCAGTAGTTTTCTTGTTTTAGAAGGTTATTAATGGAGGTCTAATGAAAATATTTCATGGTAATCTAGTCTAATGACTATGTTAACATGAAAAGGTGGTATGTTCATTTGGACAAAAGAATAAGATGATTGTTTTCATGAATTGAAAAAAAAATATTAGTGAATGCTCCAGTTTTGGAACTACCTTCCAGAAATGGTGAATTTGGTATCTATAATGACACATCATTAAAAGGAATTGGTTGTGTCCTAATGCAGAATAATCAGGTAATTTCTTTTTCTTCACGATAGTTGTAACCTCGTGAGTTAAATTATTCTATACATGATTTTGAATTAGTTGATGTTGTTTTTTATACATAAATTTTGAGGCATCATCAATATGGAGTAAAATGTGAAATATATACTGACCACAAAAGTTGGAAGTATATATTCACATAGAAATAATTGAACATGATAAAAAGGATATGGTTATAATTAATCAATGATTATGATTGCACAACTCATTATCATTCAAGGAAAGGAAAATAACGTTTCTAATTCTTTGAGACAAATGAGTAATGCTAAATTGACCATGTTACATTTGGAACAAGATCTTTTTATTAATGGTTTTATGAACTTTGGAATATGATTTTTTGGTGCAAGAAAGTCCTCTATTTTTTTCAGGTGTCAGTGAAATCATCTATATCAGACAGAATTAAGAAAGCACAGAAGGAAGACAGTGAAATGCAGAAAAAGGTAGAGTTGGTTCAGAAGGTTTTGTTACATGAATTTATTATTGATAATGATTGTGTTTTGAGGTTGGGGAAGATATTATTTGTTCCATTTGAATCATATTTGAAGAATTAGTTGTTATGTGAATCTCATAGTTCTCTGTTTTCAGTTCATCCTGGTAGTACTAAGATAAATATAAATCTTCGAGAGTATTATTGGTGGGACGGAATGATAAGAGATATTATAAGGCCCCAGACTTAAACCTTACTTAATCATGAGTTATTACAAGATTACACATTGAGGATCTTTTCAAGTTTAGATATTTAGAGAATTAGATCATAAAACATGCATTACATTCTACATTTAAACAAAGTGGTTACATAAAAGATAGTATTCATTTTTCCCATCAACAGAAACATATTTAAAATAAAACATGGATTCTTTCTTGACACTTCCTTGACACTATCATCATAACATGTACCTTTCCCTTGACCTGTAAAAAACATTTCAAAAAACATGGGATGAGTATAAAAAGCTCACTAAGGGATATAAAAATATTGAAAGGAAACATGAGTACATATATACATAAGAATGAAATCATACTTTACCCATAAAACAAAACCACTTTAACATACCTCATCAAATCATGAATAAATCATAGAAATCATAAGACATAAAGGTAACTTGAGGCATTCATAACATTGTTACGTAGGGAGTAACCCTCATGGTTACGTTTGGAATACCCATCACAGTATATTCCCTAAATCTCTTTGGAGAAACCTTAATGTTTAACTCCTTCATGTCACCCAATGAATTGGAGAGCTATATCGAGCTCACCCGCCCTTAGTTTATCATGGAACCACTTGTCTTCATAACAATGCCCAAGAACCATAACATAATCGTATCACATAAAACATGCATAAAGGAAACATAACATTTCCACATTTCAATCACAAGATATCAATACAACACAATGATATAATAAGAACATTATGAAAACCATTTTCAATACCAAAATAAAAGAAAATTAATACATGGTATTTTTTTAATTTTAAAAAAAGATAGGTTTTGGTTTGTAAAGGAAGCTGAAACTCAAATAATGGTCAGGACGACAGAGAAGTCGTTGTCGCCGCATACGTATGAAAAAAAAATCCCCTTTTGCCGTTTAGTAAAAGCTTCATATAAAAAGATTTCTTTTGAATAAACATAAAAGTCAAACAGGCTTATACACTGTATAAAATAATGTTGTGTATAAAACAAAATATGCTTCAATGAAAGGAGAGTGAGATGAAGTCCCATACCAAGATGATTTTGTAAATAAAATAGATTAATTATGTGTACTCACTATAAGTACACATAAATAAAGTATAAATAAAATATAGAATATCAAAATTCATTTCTCACATAATCATATCATGAAATAAACAAGAAATAGAAGACCAACCCAAAGAATGGAATTTTGGTTAAGAAGATCTTTTACCTCAGGTCCGACTTGACTGGATCATTCTTTAACCTCCTGAATAATAATCTTTAGTTAATTTATACTTTCTTAAGAACCTTTTTCAGGTTCATTATTCCTTTTATATCAGTTATTACCATTTTATGGACACTATGTAATTATTTGAGTTAATAATGGTCGTTTTGTCGATCATTGCTACTTGAGTCAAAAATAAACTCTTTATAATTACAAGTTTGTTCATGGGGTAAAATATCCATTATATCCAGAATTATATTCATTATGTAGATATCATATATATAATATATATCCATTATATACATGATTTTATAATATTACATAACATTTAGAGGTAAGAAATTAAATGCACCGTTCCTGGAGACGGTAAGCCGTACGTACGCATGAACGCTACTTCCATTTCTATTTCATATTTAATGAAATTTAAATATAATTATACATAATAGTATTATAATTATATTATGTTATCATATATAGTATAATTAAATCTATCCTTTATATGTACCACATATGGTATTAACGAATCAAATCACTTTGAGGGGGCGGTAGTCCGCACTTCCTAAAATTAAGATATCGCGTTTACCCATAATGGAAGCCATAAAGGTATGCCATAAATGAAAAATAAATAAGCTTAAGTAATAAAATAAACATATTATATATCATATATAAATATAGTGACATCTTAATGGCCACATTTTAAGGTGTTAAAATAATATTGAACAATCATCGTTTCGTGAGGCAGAAATTCACAATCCACAGAAACAATATGTTCTTTAAACATTAGATGTTGGTGTGTGTAAGGGTAGCTCGAATCCTTCTTATAATAAAATTCTAGTATACTGAAGATACTAGATTTGTTACAAAATAAATGAATAAAAGAGTTTAGGGGGTTGGAGAAGCAAAATAAAACAAAAGAACACAAGTGAAGACATTACCTTAAAATCGGGTAACTCCCTTTGGTTTGAACCAAAAGGGTTTAATGAAGAGATTCCTACCTAAGTTATGGCTTCTAGGATGAGAAGAGGGATGTGGAGAGACAAAAAAATCAGAGCTTGTCTGAGCCAAAGGCTTGAGAGGTGTGGGTAAGGAGGTAGAGGTGGGGGCCTTTTATATGAGGGAAGGAGGGCCACTCTTGGAAAGGTATAAAATGTTACTTTATTTTCAAATGAGTTTCGGATTTTAAAGGTCCTACATTGATGTATTTCTAGGATAAGGTGATAAGTGTTCGAACTCCACCCATACAATAATTTTTTGACATGTGTAGGTCTTATATTTTACATTATCTTTTTATTTTATATAAATCGTTAAATAATGAGGTAATCACTAAATCTTCATGATGTCATAAATAATTTAATTTATTTAATGTCTAAAAATCATAGAAAAAATAATATGATGTAGGATATTTTTTATCTTTCCAATGACTATTAATAGGAAAAAATATGACTTGTATAACCCAATGTAAAAATTGTTTTAGTAAAACAATACATGTGTGTGTCATTTTTACTTTTACTTTAAATAAAATCCATTAATGTCATTATCTTACCCAAGTGGCTCCATGGGGTCCCAAATATCTACCCATGGGTTGTCTTGGTTGGCCACGACTCATCCAATAGGGTTAGGACAAGTTTCAAGATATTTTAATTTTATTATAATATCATTTTTACCATAAATCACACTAATTACCTTTAATCGCGATTAATAAAACATAAAAGTTACTTTTCATCAAAAATTATTTTCATCCCACTAAACCAAATTTTACTTAATAATGAAAATCATTTATATTGGATTTTTGAAATTCAAATCACAGAAGTGGTAAAGTTCCATTTAAATGAAAAATCGGTTTTTGTAACTACCACTTTGTGGTTTCACTATTCATCACAAATTAAGGTTTTTTAGAAAAATACCAAAAATTCACCCTAAGCTATATTTGATAATCAGAATTCAAAATATATTTCTATTTTACCAAATTAATAACATAGAAGTTGCATTAATTAATTTTATAATTAAATCCCGCTGTCAAAAAATAGCGTGTTTTTAAGAAACAATACCTATCCAAAGATTGACACTCGTTTATGTCCAATCTCAAAGTGATATTAATTACAATGACCACCATAGGATTAAATGGTAAAAATATATTCTAATTTCACTTTAAAACTAATTTGAAAGGTAATATAACTATATAAATAATTTATATTTAAAAAAGGTTTTGAATTAAAATACAACAATTTTCACTATTCATTAAAAAATAAACATTATCAGAAAAATAGCAAAAATTTATCCAAAGTAAATTTCAATGTCCCAATCATAAAGAATAAGTTTATTTTGAAAAATATAGCTTATAAAATTCTCACAAGTTATATTTAAAAAATGGTTCTCCATCAAAAGGTGGTAAAACAATCTTTTAAAATTTTTAGAGTATTACATGCTTAAGATTGGATTTATTCTCATTTTAAGCCTCTAAAACACTATATAATTCATAAATAAACATAGATAAGAATATCTATTATTCATTACTTACTTGGGATGTTACATATTTCCCCCTTTAGAAAATTGCTTCCCTGCAATTTATTTACTTATCGAATAAGTGGGGGTATTTAACTCTCATTGCATTTTCAGATTCCCATGTTGCCTCTTTACTCATGTGGTTCTTCCACAAAACCCTTACAAGATGAATCACCATATTCCACAACACTTTCTCCCTGTGATCAAGAATATTAACTGGTTGTTCCTTATAAGATAGATTCTCTTCCAATTGAACTACCTCTAGACTCAAAACATGAGATGGATCTGGCATGTACTTCCTTAACATTGAAACATGAAAAACATTGTGTACCTGAGATAAACTCAAAGGTAAAGCCACTCGATATGCAACTTATCCAACACTCTCAAGAATTTTATATGGTCCAATGAAACGTGGACTTTTCTTTCCTTTCTTACCAAATCGCATCACACTTTTCCATGGAGAAACCTTGAGGAAGACATGATCACCTACCTCAAAAGAGAGATCATTCCTCCTGTTGTCTGCATAACTCTTCTGCCTGCTCTGAGCCATTCTCATGTGTCTGTATCATCTGAAATTTTTTTGCCAACTCGTTTACCAATTCTGGTCCCATGAACTTCCTTTCACCCACTTCATCCCAAAAAGCTGGAGTTCGACACCGCTTCCCATATAACGCCTCAAATGGAGCCATCTGTATACTGGAATGGAAACTGTTATTATAAGAAAAATCAACCAAAGAAAGATGTTGGTCCCAACTTCCCTGATAATCCATCGAACAAGCACGTAGCATATCCTCCAAAGTCTGAATCGTTCATTCTGACTTCCCATCTGATTGAGGATGAAAAGCTGTACTAAAATTTAATTCAGTACCCAACGACTTCTGAAGGCCTTTCCAAAAGTTAGAAGTAAATCTGGGAAAATGATTAGATACAATGGAGAGAGGAACTCCATGTAACCTGAATATCTCTTTAAGATACAAAAGGGAAAGTTGATCTAGGGAAAAAGTATCTCGTATAGAAGGGAAATGAGCAGATTTAGTCAAGCGATCAACAATAACCCAGATTGCATTATTACCTCAAGTTGTCTTCGGTAATCCCACAACGAAGTCCATGGATATATTTTTTCATTTCTACTCTGACACTGGTAAAGGCTGAAGCATCCCTTTCGGTAACTGCCGCTCTTCTTTAACCTGTTGACAAGTCAAAAACATCACAGTAAAATCATCAATATCTCTTTTCATTTCGTACCACCAGTAATACTCCCGAGGATCTCTATACATCTTAGTACTACCTGGATGAACTGAAAATGGGGAACTATGAGCTTCACATAACAACACTCTCTTCAACTATGAATCACAAGGAACACACAATCTCTTCCCAAATCTCAAAACACAATCATTATCAATGTTGAATTCAGGTAACTTACCCTTCAAAACCAGCTCTACCATTTTCTGCAACTCACTATATTGCTTCTGTACTTGATTAATTTTTTCAGATAGAGAAGATTTCACTAATACCTGAAACAAAACAGAAGGACATCCTGCACCAAAAACTTCTAATCCAAAGTTCATCAAATCCTTAACCAAAGGATCACATTCCAAGCGCAACATTGTTAATTAAGCATTACTTTTTCGACTCAAATCATCAGCCACTTTATTTTCTTTTCCATGATGGTAATGAATTATACAATCATAATCCTTGATTAATTCTAGCCATATACGCTCTCTCATGTTCAATTCTTTCTAAGTGAATATATACTTTAAAATTTTGTGATCGGTATATATTTCACACTTTACTACATAAAAATGATGCCTCCAAATTTTTAAAGCAAAAACAACAGCATCTAATTCCAAATCATGTGTAGGGTAATTTACCTCATGAGTTTTCAACTGATGTGAAGCATAAGCAATTACCTGATCATTCTGCATTAGGACACAACCAATTCCTTTCAATGAATCATCACTATAGATAACAAACTCCCCATTCCTCAAAGGTAGTGCCAAAAATGGAGCAGTCACCAATCTTTTTTTCAGTTACTGAAAACAATCGTCACATTCTTTTGTCCAGATAAACTTAACACCCTTCCGAGTTAGCTTAGTCATTAGACTAGAGAACTGTGAAAAATTTCTAACAAACCTTTGGTAATAGCCTGCCAAACCAAGGAAGCTACGAATCTCAGTTACATTTGTGGGTCTTGGCCATTCTTCAACAACCTTTGTTTTTTCTGGATCAACAGTTATCCCATCTTTAGAAACAATGTGACCAAGGAAAGAAATTTGATGAAACCAAAACTCACACTTTCTGAATTTCCCATATAATTTCTTTTCTTTTAAGGTTTTCAAAATAACCCTTAAATGTCATCCATGCCCCTCTTTAATTTTAGAAAACACCAAAATATCATCAATGAAAACCACCACAAACATATCCAAGAACTCATGGACAATTCTATTCATTATTTCCATGAATATAGTAGGTACATTGGTTAGCCCAAAAGGCATTACTAAAAATTCATAATGGCCATATATTGTACGAAACACGGTCTTCGGAACATCTGCTTCATTTACCTTCAACCGATGGTACCCCGATCTCAGGTCAATCTTTGAAAAAAACTGAGCTCCCTGGAGCTGATCAAACAAATCATCGATATAAGGAAAAGGATATGTGTTCATAAAAGTGATGTTATTAAAGTCTCTATAATCAATTCAAAGTGTCATAGAACCATCTTTCTTTTTAACAAATAAAACAGAAGCACCGCATGGTGATGTTCTAGGTCGAATGAAACCTTTCTCTAATAAATCTTGTAATTTCTCCTTTGACTCTAAAAGTTAAATTTGATCCATTCGATAAGGGGGTTTTGAAATTGGCTTAGCATTATGAACTAATTCAACAATAAACTAAACTTCCTGATCTAGTATTATTCTAGGCAACTCATCAGGAAAAACATCAGGATACTCATTTACCACTGGCACATCATTAATCTGAACAGTTCCCTTGTTTTAAACGATATGTGCAAGGTAACATTCATTTCCATCTTTTACATGTTTCTCATCCTCTTGATATGTTATCAAGAATAAGGGTTCATTCTTGTACACAAACTGAAAATCATTCTAATAAGAAACTTCTTTAGCTCTATAGTAAATCTTATCATGGTAAATAGAGATCCAATCCATACCCAAGATTACATCAAACTATACTAGAGGTAAAACAATAAGATTTTCAAGTAGGTTCTTTCCATTGATAAGGATAGGAAGATTCTTATAAATTTTTTTTGCCTCAATATTTCCCACAGGTTTTTTTACCACAAGTTCAAGAGTCATTTCTTGATATGGTATTCCCATTTTCCTAGAAAAGTTTTCAGAGATGAAGGAATTTGTAGACCCGAATCAAACAACACACTAGAATAATCTGAAAAATAAAACAAAGAACATGATACCACTTCATTTGATGGCCCAACATCTGCTGAAGTAGTTGTAAAGGATTTCACCACCCCTTTATACTTGTAGTCTAACTTCTTCCCATCACTCGAGCTCTTTGTCGTACACTCGTTTTCATAATGACCCATCTCATTGCACATAAAATATTTCACTAACTGTAAATCAAATTTGGTCTTACCATCACCCTGGTCTTTTTCAATGCAATCATGAGACTTATGTCCCATATTACCGCATCGGTAGCACTTTATAGAATTCAGAAGACATTCCTCTTCATGCCTTTTACCATATTTGTCACAAACTAGAAACTTATTTTTCTTACCATCAGACCTTTTTGAATAATTCTTTCCTTTCTCCTGCCATCTCGGTCTCTTCTTCTGCTGGTTGTTATAGAACACTTGATCATCGCAAAACTCCATTTCCACCTACTCAGTACATAGAACAATCTTTTCATTACTCTTGAAATCGCGAGAAGCTAAAGCCCTGTGATATTTTGGCTTTAATCCTGATTAAAAGTGATTTATTTTAGTATCAAGGTCTCGGATAAAATTTGGAGCATACCTTCCCAATCGAGTGAACCTTTCTTCAAAAGCAGCCACTATGTCTTCCTCTTGCCTCAATTCCAAGAATTGGTTTTCCATCCTATGTCGAGCAGCCTTAGGAAAATATTTCTCAAGAAACATACCTTTGAATTCATCCCAATCGAGAGCATCAATCTCATCAGCATCCCTGATATTTTTAACCATCGACCACCACTGATCTGCTTCACCCTCCAAATGGTAAATAGAAAGAATAACCTTTTTATTGTCTGAACAACCCATGACATCGAAAATCTTCTCCAGTGCTTTAATGCACCCTCCAGCTAGAATAGGGTCAGATGATCCTCTGAATGATGGGGGATGTTGACTCATGAAATGTTCCACCACTGAAATATTCCTCTGCGGTTGATCTGGCTGATCTCGTGCATTGATACCACCACCATTTATCGCTTGATTCAACTGCTCTATTACTGCAACAAACTGTTCAGTTCCAATTCCGACCATCTTAGGATGCTGATTCAGAATTTCATTTCCTTTTGTATGCCTTCCTAGCACTGCTTCCCTATTTCCTCTACGGAAAACCATTCTGAACAAAAAATTCTTAGATGAAGCAACATGGTAATCTTCAAATGCTATATCATTTCAATTTGACAAATAAAAAAAATTGGATAATCATTTAATAAAATTCTAACTCCTAATGTTATCTAAACCGACCTCTGATACCAACTATAAGGCCCCAGCCTTAATCCTTACTTAATCTTGAGTTATAAAAATATTACACATTGAGGATCTTTTTAGGTTTAGAGTTTTAGATAATTAGATCATAAAACATGCATTATATTCCACATTTAAACAAAGTGGTTACATAAAAGATAGTATTCATTTTTTCCATCAACTGAAACATATTTAAAATAAATCATGGATTCTTTCTTGAAACTTCCTTGACACTATCATCATAACATGTACCTTTCCCTTGACCTGTGAATAACATTTCAAAAAACATGGGATGAGCATAAAAAGCTCAGTAAGGGATATAAAAATATGGAAAGGAAACATGAGTACATATATACATAAGAATTAAATCATACTTTACCCATACAACATAAGCACTTTAATATACCTCATCAAATCATGAATAAATCATATAAATCATAAGACATGAAGGAAACTTGAGGCATTCATAACATTCTTACGTAGGGATTAACCCTCATGGTTACGTTTGGAATACCCATCGCAGTATATTCCCAAAATATTTTCGGGGAAACCTTTATGTTTAACTCCTTCGCGTTACCCAATGCATTGGAGAGCTATATTAGGCTCACCCGCCCTTAGTTTATCACAAAAGCACCCGTCTTCATAATAATTCCCAAGAACCATAACATAATTGTATCACATAAAACATGCATAAAGGAAACATAAATTTCCACATTTCAATCACAAGATATCAATACAACACAATGATATAATAAAAACATTATGAAAACCATTTTCAATACCAAAATAAAATAAAATTATTACGTGGTATTTAATTTTCATTTTAAAAAAAAGTTAGGTTATGGATTGTAGATGAAGCTGAAACTCAAATAATGGTCACGGCGGCGGAGAAATAGTTGTCGCGGCATACGTACGACCAAAAAAACACTCCCTTTTGTCGTTTAGTAAATGCTTCATATAAAAATATTCTTTTTGAATAAACATAAAAGTCAAATGGGGTTTATACACTGTATAAAAGAAATTTGTGTATAAAACAAAATATGCCTTAATGAAAGGATATTGAGACGAAGTCCCATACCAAGATCATTTTGTAAATAAAATAGATTAATTATGTGTATTCACTATATGTACACATAAAGAAAGTATAAATAAAATATAGGATATCAAAATTCATTTCTCACATAATCATATCATGAAATAAACAAGAAGTATAAGATCAACCCAAAGAATGAATTTTGGGTTAAGAAGTTCACTTACCTCAGGTCCGACTTGACTCGATCATTCTTTAACCTCCTGAATAATAAACTTGAGTTAATTTTTACATTCTTAAGATCCTTTTTCAAGTTCATTATTCCTTTTATATCACTTATTACCATGTTATGAACACTATGTAATTATTTAAGTTAATAATGGTCGTTTTGTCGATCATTGCTACTTGAGTCAAAAATAAACTCTTTATAATTAAAAGTTTGTTCATGGGGTAAAATATCCATTATATCCAGAAGTATATTAATTATTTAGATACCATATATATCATATATTTCCATTATATACATGCATTTATAATATTAGATAAAATTTAGAGGTAAGAAATGAAATGCACCGTTCCTGGAGACGGTAATCCATACGTACGCATGAACGCTACTTCCATTTCTATTTAATATTTAATGGAATTTAAACATAATGATATATAATAGTATTATAATTACAGTATGGTATCATATAAAATATACTTAAATCTATCCTTTATATGTACCACATATGGTATTAACGAATCAAATCACTTTGAGGGGGTGGTAGTCCGCACTCCCTAAAATGAAGATATCGCATTTACCCATAATGGAAGCCATACAAGTATGCCATAAATGAAAAATAAATAATCTTAAGTAAAAAAATAAACATATTATATATCATATATAAATATAGTGACATATTAATGGCCACATTTGAAGTGTTAAAAGAATACTGAACAATCATCGTTTCGTGAGGCAGAAATTCACCATCCACAGAAACAGTATGTTCTTTAACAATTAGATGTAGTTGTGTGTAAGTGTAGCAATAAACCTTCTTATAAAAACATACTAGTATATTTAAGATATTGTATTTGTCCCAAAAGAAGTTAATAAAAAGTTTTTAGTGGGTTGGAGAAGAAAAATAAAACAAAAGAACACAAGTTAGGACATTACCTTAAAATTGGGTAACTTCCTTTGGTTTGAACCAAAAGGGTTTCTTGAAGTGATTCCTGCCAATGTTAAGGATTATAGGATGAGGATAGGGATGTAGAGAGACAAAATATCAGATCTTGGCCGATACAAAGGCTTGAGAGGTGTGGGTAAGGAGGTAGAGGTGGGGGCCTTTTATAAGAGGAGAGGAGGGGCACTCTTGTAAAGGTATAAAATGTTACATTATTTTCAAATGAGTATAGGATTTTAAAGGTCCCACATTGATGTATTTCTAGTATAAGGTGATAAGAGTTCGAAATCCACCCATCCAATTGGTTTTGGACATGTGTAGGTCTTATATTTAATATTATCTTTTAATTTTATTTAAATCGTTAAATAATGAGGTAATCGCTGCATCATCATGATGTCATAAATAATTTTATTTATATAGTGTCTAAATATTCTAAATAAATACTATGATGTAGGAAATATTTTTATATTTCCAATTACTATTTATAGGAAAAAATCTAACTTGTATAACTCCATGTAAAAATTGTTTTAGTAAAACAATACATGTTTGTTTAATTTTTTACTTTTACTTTAAATAAAAGGCATTAATGTCATTATCTTACCCATGTGGCTCCATGGGGTCCCAAAAACCGACCCATGGGTTTTCGTGGTTGTCCATGACTCATCTAATAGGGTTTGTAAAAGTGTCAAGATATTTTCATTTTATTATAATATCATTTTTACCTTAAATCACACTAATTACCTTTAATCGCGATTAATAAAACATAAAAGTCACTTTTCATCAAAAATCGTTTTCATCCCACTGAACCACATTTTAATCAATAATTAAAATCATTTATATTGGATTTTTGAAATTCAAATCACAGAAGTGGTAAAGTTCCATTTAAACAAAAAATCAGTTTTTGTAACTACCACTTTGTGGTTTCACTATTCATAAAAAATTAAGGTTTTTTAGAAAAATACCAAAAATTCACCCGAAGAGATATTTGATATTCTGAATTCAAAAATGATGTCTATTATACCAAATTCATAACATATAAGTTGCATTAATTAATATTATAATTAAATCCCGCTGTCAAAATAAATACCGTGTTTTTAAGAAATAATACCTATCAAAAGATTGACACTCGTTTATGTCCAATCTCAAAGTGATATCAATTCCAATGACCACCATTGGATTAAATGGTAAAAATTTATTCTAATTTCACTTTAAAACCAATTAAAAAGATAATCTAACTATATAAACAAATTATATTAATAATAGGTTTTGAATTAAAGTACAACACTTTTCTCTATTCATTAAAAAAATGAACATTATCAGAAAAATACCAGAAATTTATCGAAAGTAAATTTAAATGTCCCAATAATAAAGAATAATTTTATTTTAAAAAATATAGCTTATAAAATTATAAAAATATTAAATTACCCTTAATCTTCTACTAACCATATAGGATGATAATATTCTAACCGTGGTCATCCATGGGTCTATTTTGGGACCCCTTGGAGCCACTTGGGAGTGATAATGACACTTTACATTAATTAACTTAAAGTAAAGACAAAAATAACATAAACATGAATCGTTTTACTAAACTAGTTTTTATATGGGGTTATATATGTTATCTCTTCGACTATAAATATTATTTGGAAATGTAAATCTATTTCATACATCATGTTATTTTATTTATACTTTTTGGACATTAAATAACCAAATTTAATTACGACACAACGGTGATGCAGTAATTACTTCATTAATAAAGGATTCAAAAAATGACATTATAAATTTTATAATAAATTTATCTTTAACCTATTTATGCCATCCACTAATTTTATAGATTAAAATTAACTTTTTATATTTTCATTAATGAATATTTTTCGAAATAATCATGTTGTTTTGTATTTTTTAGAAATTCATGATATGAATAATATTAAAATTGACATAAAATTGTTTTTAAAAATATTTTATTAAATGATAAAATAGTCCTAAAAATATAATATTCTGAAAAATAACATATATTATGATACAAATTTCCTTAATGATCCATTTTGGGTCTCTTGTTATTTTATAGTAAAGATATTAACCATATAGTATAAATATATAAGAAGACATGGTAAAAGTTAAATAAGTTAACAAAGGGTTAAATAAACAATATAAGGATTAAAAAATATCCAAAACCAGTAATATTTATATTTTATAATTTTATTTTGAGTTATACACACCTTATATTCTAATTAAATATGTTTTGGATTTTTAGATAGCAAAAATCATTATATAATAATATAGTATTTTAAAATTTTCCTAAAGATCTCCTCCTATCCCTTATCAAAACCATCACTTCAATCCCTTATTCACACCTATAAAACCCCCCTTTCATGTCCAAAGTCTTCCAAAATAAGCTCTAAATTTACCTCTATTCTTCCTAGAAGCCTTACGTTAGTCAGAAATCACTTCAAAAATCCTTTTGGTTCAAACAAAGAGAGTTACACAATTTAATGGCAACGTCTTCCCTCAAGTTCTCTTCTTTTATTTTACATATTCACTCCATATTATCTTATTATTATTTTTTACAATAAAAAACTAGTATCCTCAATATTAAATATTTTTTTGTGAGATGTATTCAAACTACACTTACACACACCTCCATCAAATGGATGTGAACATACTGTTTCTGTGTACGGCAAACTGCTTCCTCATGAAACAAGGATTGTTAGATTTTCTCCCAAAACCTCTCATGGGGGACATTATGATGGAATTGTATTTATATGTGATATATATTATATTTATATTATATCTATACTTGTGTATTTTTTATTCTTATCATACCTTTATGGTTTTTGTTACGGGTAAATATGATACTTCCAGTTGCGGAAGTGCAGACTACCGCCCCCCTCAAAGTGATATGACTCATTCATAGCATACGTGGAATGTATAAAAGACAGAGTTACTGAAATTATTTATGATATTATAATGTAATTATAACATACCTATGTATAATTAAATTTTCATTCCATTAAATATGAAATGTAAATGAATGTAGCGTTCATGCGTATGTAAGGCTTACCATCTCCATGAATGGTGCATTTCATTTCTTATCTCCAAAAGTTATGTACTATTATAAATACATATATATACATGATATATATGATATATATGATATCTAAATAATTAATATCATTCTGTATGTAATGTAATTTTTACCACATTGAAAACATGTAATTATAAGAAATAAATCTTTGACTCAAGTACCAAATATCGACAAAACAACTGTCGTCAACTTAAATGATTATTTAATGTATATAACATGGTAATAAGTAATATGAAAAGGAATAATAAACTTGAAAAAGGTTCTTAATAAAGTTGAAATTAAATTTAGTTTATTAATCTGAATATTAAAGAAATAACGAGTCAGGTCGGACACAAGGTAAGGTACTTTGTTTCAATCTCCTTTCATTGAGGAATATTTTGATTTATACACGACTTTATTTTATACGATGTATGCACCCGTTTACCATTTCATTTCATTAAAATGGAATCGTTTTTCTTTGAAGCGTTTTACTAAATGATAAAAGGGAATATTTCTTTCTAATGTACATGGTGACAACGACCATTCTACCACCGTGAGTATTATTTGATCATTGGATTCCTTAAAAAGTTGTAGTGTTCTTTAAAAGGAAAATAAATACCATATACCCTTTTTAAATATTTTGGTATTGAAAATGGTTTTAGAAAGCATAGATTATTTCAATATCATTAAATGATATATTGTGATTGAAATGTGGGAATGTTATATTTTCTTTTATGCTTGTTTTATGTGTTATGAATATGTTATGGTTCTTTGGTATTGTTTACATATATGGGTGGTTATTTGATAAACCTAGGGTGGGTGATCCCAAGATAGATCTCTAATGCAGTTGGTAACATGATGGAGGTAAACGTAAATATTTCTCCTAAGAGATTTAGGTAATATAGTACGATGAGTATTCCAAATGCAACTCCCTATGTTATTGTGAAAGATACAATGTAAGTATGTTATAGATTAAACAAGTTCCCTTTATGATTTATGAATTCCATTTTTTATTAAAAAATATTATGATATAGTTTGGTATATTAAATATTGATAAGTATGATTTTATTGACTTGTATCTATATATAGACTAATTGTTTCTTTCATTATTTATTAATCATTACTGGGCTTTTTATGCTCATCCCATGTTTTTTTTAGAAATTTTTTTCATAGGACTTAAAGATGAATGGGTCAAGGATGGGATCATAGAAAATTCTTGCTGTCTAAAATATAAAACTAGACACGACTCCTTTTTTAAAGAGTTTTTATTTTTAAAAAATATATACTCTGTAGAAGTGTCTACATTTTAATATTTGAGATGTAATGTAATAGTCATGGTTTAATTTTTTAAAACTCTAAACCAGAAAATAACGTCAATGTGAATTATTAAACTAATTGAAGATTATGTAATGTTTAAAGTTGGGTTCTTATATATACGACCCAATATTTTAGAAGAATAAAAGGGTAATTAGTATCGACTTGATTTAAAATAAACCATCATCATGTGTCTCGTGTGCTTCAAATTGAGGCTCAACACACATATATTCAACCAAATGTTAATAATTTCAACTAATCTGAGAATTATTTAGGGTCCAATCAATAATACTCATAGTTATGCTATGGTGTATAACTCGATAAAGGTAACACCACTAACTCAGAACAAAAACAGTGACCTTGTAATTCAACTTATGGTATATATTTTTTCCAAACTAGATTTGGTGATAACAACGCTTGAGTTAAAACTCAAAGAATCGCTTCACATCAAAAAAATGGTTGAATAATCCATCGATTCCTAGGATAAGATACTTTCCCTCATGTCATTTGGTCTGACTGACTTCCATCATAACTAAACCTCTTTAACTCTTTCACCTCTCAGGTGAAGAGAGTTAGGACATCTAGGTTGAAAGACTTTTCTATAAAAACCCCATTTCTCTACAAAATGATAATAGTTATGAATCAAATTTTATTCCATCTTATGCACTATAAAAAATATCATATATCCCAGGTGCGAGTGTTTACAAAAACTGAACATTAAGTGTAGAGGTAAACGCAGAATTTCACTAGAGAGGAAATCCCCACTCTCTACCACCAATAAATGAAAACATGTCTCATATTTTACACTAATCCAAAGGTATCACTAGACAACTGATGCCATTTTGGGCATAACCTCATGTACATGTGATCATCCAGCTCTGCCTGGGAACAGTCCTTATCAAAGGAGGAAAACTTCAACCTAGAAATTGTATTGATAGCTATACTCATTGGTAGAAACCAACACCTAATGGATGGAAGGAAAGTATTCTATACTATAGACAACATCATAAGGTTTCAGTGGAACTATGAATAGATTCGACATGAGCCACCCTTTCTCTTCTAAGAGTCAATTCACTATATCGTTAGAAGAATGTAATCACTAATTCTCTTTGTTGGAGACTCCAACACTAGAGTTATGAAAAAAGGTCTCCAATATTATCAGTATGTCTAGAAAATAGAATACATTCAGAGAAAATCTGATCATTACTATGTGTGAAAACAACAGTTGGGGTAGTGAAGATGTATTTCATACCTTAAATTGAACTCTAATCCTCTTAGAGATCCTAATACTTAAAAACCATCCTTTCTATTTACCACCTGATCACCACAACTAGAGATTTATGCAAAACCATAGTAAAGAAAAAAAATAAACCATAACAATATGAGACACTCAACACCAACAAAGGGATCTATTTATGCCCTACGTCAAACTAGAGAAGTCTCACTTCCAAAAACAGCAACAAGGAGGTGTCCCATCCATGTGAGAAATTCACACTATAGGCTCAGGTAAGTCCTCTACAACTCGAGAAGGGTGTCTATTCCACCATGTGAAATGTGTGATCTCTAACTCGGAATCTCTCGATGCATGATTAGCATACGTTTTTCATCTTCTTATACAATCATAACTAACTAATACTCCATGATGAAAACAAGTCTAAAGTAAACCCACCCGATCAGTAGAGGGTATATACAAGTTGGAAAATCAAAACCATAAACTCAATTCAAACCTCTTCTACAAGAGGGTTTATCTAATCATAGAAGTCATTATTCCCTACCCCTAGAACTCATGCAACATGCTAATAAATTTCATAAATTCATCATATACTACTAGATCTATCAACTTATCAACACGTGACTGGTCATCTTCCTAATCCATAGAAGGATCCATGCACATCTCAACAGGTGGTTTCACTACTTTGTGACCACCTATAATAAAAACCTAATGAGTGGTTCACTGAAATAAAACCTCACAAATCATCAATTTTTCAATAATAAAATATCTCAAAATCCATGATTCATGTCATCATAGATATATCTTGATGGTTACCAAAATAGACCACATTAAATGTGAATATCTAGAGTGATAACTAAATAAGGACATGGAAACCACAACCCATTCCCATATGATGCATGTACTAATTTTTTTCCAACAAACAGTTTCAATTTTATCATGTCAACAAGAAGGTTATCAGACTCATATTGAATGGATACATCAGCCTTCACACCAAGTTGGGACACCTTGTCCAATGAGACTAACTTGAAACAGTTTAAAAATATCCCTAGTTATCAAACCAAACTTCATAGTTATTCAAACGAAAATAAAAACTCTGGTCCTAAATCCAGTTTGATCCCTATCATATCATGTTTGGCAGAACCTCTGAAACCATTCTATCCTAACCCGACCAGACGGGGCTCGAGGAACAACTCCCAAAGACAACATCCAATAGGAAAAGGGTTAGATACTTTCACCAATAAGTCATATCACACACATTGGAGTCATTCTATTAATGTATCTGTATACATGCACACATATCGATGCTAATGAAATGATGGAATGTAAAACAACTGATAACAATGCATGCATACATCGATAATCCCCCAATAAGAGTATGACATACTGTACTTGAATGATTAAAATGGGACCAAATACAAGAACCACAAAAAACATGTAATAAAGTATGACATGCTCTAATGGATGGTGATTCTATCAAATGAAAGAACAGTATACACCTTGGACTGTCTAGTCTATATTTTCCCTACCTAAGCAATGTCCACTGAGGACTCCAAAAAAGGGTTATTTTTCTACATAAGGCATGAAATGTGTGGTCATATCACATAGAGGGGTGGGTATAAAAATACTTAGTAGGAGACCCTGATATCAATAAGCATAAAGCATCAGTAGTAGTTATGTCATCACATGGTATATAATTCATAATGTGACACATTCAATAAACATCCATATTTTCCTAGAATTATTCCACGTCACACATGGTTAGAACCACTTCCACTAATGGAACTACACTGAGGATTCAATGTAATGCTCTTCTATGAGATCTCACACTAAGAGCCCAACCATATCTTGATGAACTGAATAGATAGATAACCCATATATTCTTTATCTAAAATTATGGGAAATCCTTGACATCCCATATAGAATAAATCTATGGGAACATGATTTTTGGGGGGGAAACGACTCACTGATCTATACTGTCACTGATGAAACTCGTCCCATAAGTCTTTATTATACAGTCTCAGTACAAAAAAATTCATGTTCGATAATGATGGTATTCATCTAAGATACATGCTTAATATCACTAATACCCCATTAACAAGATCATATCTCAAGATAAAGTAGGGATCAATACATATGGCTCCCTAGGGGGACACCAGATCCTACATGAAGCATCCTCGTAGATATGAGATCTTTTCCCAAGTAAATATTGGTCATAAAAATTCCAGAAAAAAACCCCATCCAATGAAATAAGAAGGTAAATTAGGATCTCTTCAGGCCTCTCTAAGAGATACATGATCTATGATATTGAGTCTGTACTCAGTGAGGTTTAATCCAACATACTCTAAAATGAAGTAACTATCCCTCACAACACATATCATTAAGAAGAAACAAAGTGGTCACCTTCCATGGATAGCATGATATACTTCACCAAAAAATGGAATTGAACAAGGGAACAAACTAAACTCATACTGTTTCAAGGAGTCTCACACAATCCCTCAAAGAAGATGAGCTGTGAATAAAAAGGAACCCAACCTATCATAAATGATTTATATGGAATTTACCTGAGGGTAAAAATGTGTCTCATTAATACTAAAACTAAAAAAGTATTTTTCTAACATTCCATGCACTTTTCCACAATACATGGCATGTCTCTAAGGTACACAACCTTTAGATATCTCTTGGGAATTTGTTGTGTTGTTATCCTCATTCACACATACACTATGTCTGGGTACTTTTTTCTGTCTTACTTTTAGTGTCTGTGTCTGATTACACGACATGTATGATCCCATGTACTCTTTTCTGTGTCCATGTAATCTACAAGATACATGTAAATCTATTACTTAATATTCACACACCATGTGATTTCTTCAACATACCATGTGATTCTTTTCATTAGTTGGAAACCCTAGACCTGCACAGGTACACATACAGATCACATGTTCATTTATTACATGTTGTGTTGTGTGGAATTTTATAGAACCCGTAGAAGATTCCTGAGTGTTCCAATTACAATGATACATCCTCTGATTCCACTTGAGGAACTCAGATCTGGACCAACCAAACTTTTTTTCCCTTCCCATATAACTCTGTACAGTAAAATATTTAAATTTTACCTAACATTAACTCTCCTCATTAGAAAATGAAAACCCACTCTTGAGGATATCTAATTCATACATAATCTACTCATGGATTTGTTTTAAGTCATATACTACAGTTGTGGTATTAGATATCCATCCAAAACTAGCAGTAGAAATATGTAGATCTATATACCAAATGTACAATGATTTATCACTGTGTATTCATCAAATATTATGCCAAAAGAATATTCCAATGAATAATATATGTAGAACAGGGATAGAAAACCATAAAACACAATATGAGGAATGAACCACGACCTCTATTCAAGATTGCCTCGAACTATTTTCATTATAAAAATGAATTAATATCCAAAAATGAATAAAAATAATAATAAGTAACCACCATATATTAGATAGACAATCTGATAACATCATTATGACTGATCCATGAATTGATCCACTAGTGGATTGATTTATTTCTCATTATAGGATAAAATAGGGATTAATACAAAAAAAATAAATGTACTACCATGAGATGGATTGATCACTGAAGAAGAACAAATCCATAACATGGTTTTTGGAAAGATCCTTGATTTTTATTGGCACGTCAATCAATATTTATTAATCCATCAGTGTTCGTCCATGGAAGCACCTCCAATGACTCCCCTCTCAAATTTCAATGTTATGATGCCAACCCTGCAATTATTTTTTTACGGTGTTTATATATGGGTAAATTATCCCATTGATCCATTAAATAAAGAAATTTTTAACTAATTTACTAATTTTCTTGGCTATGACCATTTCACAAACTCCCAACACAGACACCTATTATATAACACATTAGGTTACCCACACGTTGTGAACTCAATAACGGTCTCATATATTATATTTGTGGCTCTGTTTGGGAGTTATTCTAATTTTCAATAAAACCGTATGCACATGATATTAATATATTTTTTATATTCCAAAATATAATTCCAAGGACACAATTCCTTGAAATATTATTCCCTATCAATGTCTGGTTCTATAAATATTATTAAAAATATATCAAAATAATACATTGAAAAAATGGGACATTACAAATAATTATTTTCTATTTCCATTTGAAAAAAATTAAAAAAAATTCCAAAAATATGGTAAAAATAGTTACTTTAAAATAACCATATTGATTATTAATGGAATCATGATAAAAATAAAGGATATGATGGTGAAAAAGTTTTTAAGCTGCATATATAAAAAATGTTATTTTTACCCTTTTGTAATGAATCTAAAAATAAACCATACACAAAACATTGAAAAGTGTCATTTTTAAACATTTGTAAAAAATAAAAATAATGTTAAAAATTTCCTTTAAGAACCATTTAATCATTAATAAAAATATTTAGTAAAAAACTAATATAACATCTATATAGAGGATTAAGAGTTAAAACATTTAAAAAATATTTTAAAAGAAAATAAATTACCTTTCATCTCATATATGTTCAAAATTATCTAACTCCAAAATGATAATATATAATTATTTTAAAACATTATTATTAGAAATTTTCATGTCATATTCATAAATACAATTCGTCTAATTTTATTTATTACTATGTTTTATTTAGGAACTAAAATGGTTATGTTCACGTTGGATGTCATGGGGTGGTTTGGTTTATAACCTCAAAACCACATCGGTATGTTGTTCCTTGTCAAAGGGGTTATGGTCCTAATATATAAAAAATATTAAACATGTTATATTTATCATATTTCATATTATATATAACTTTAAAACCAACCATCTATGGCAGTTACAAAAAAATGGTCCATCTAATTTCATGGAGACAGTAGTCTGTATGTTTGTAAGAATGGCAGTTTTCATTTTCTTATAGGAGGAATATAAATAAATAATATAATTTTACACTTTTAAGAAATTATAAATAGGTTAGTAATTCCAAATTTATTCATTATTTCAATTTATATTAACAACCTAATACATTGAAAATGAAAAATAAATAAAATCACTTTATAGTGGTGGTATTCCAAATGTACCTAGAAGCAACGTTATTGATTTCAAACTGATAGAAAGGTTTTATATATATTTGTAATTTATTACTTTAATTGAATCATAATCATGTTAAAAATATCATATATGATTGTTTTTATCATTATTTTAACAATCCATTTGATATAGTGATTAAAAATGAAATTCATCACATCATTTATGTGGTCGTCTACACGTTTGCAAGAGGGGTGTTTTGACATCTCATATGAAAGAAAATGAGATAAAAGATTAATGTAACACTATCATAATAACATTTAAATTTATTTAAGATACTAATGTTATTATTTTTTCATGTTTGAATAATGTTTTATGTATGTATAAGAGGAAATAACCCTGAAATAAGTTGGTTTGTAATTTTAGCTTATCCTTAGATATCTCCCAATGGAAGACAGATTAATCCTTTTAGGATATGTCTTCTCAAAAGATCATAGACAGTAGATCCTATGGAGAGATGTTGGGGGTAGTTTAGGACATATATTAGTGGAACTATAATGCACCAAAGTTATGTGGAAGATAGGATATGTGTTTCAAATTTTATAATTTAATTATTATAATGTTTTCAATATGGGAAAGTTGCGCCAAAACAGTAAAATTTCAATGATATGTGAAAATGGTTCAAATACCATAATACAATAATAATAATTAAGATAATTTTTTACTAAATTATCACTGAGATGTTACCTTAATTAACCCAATTTAAACTTTACCGTGTTAACACATCTATACCATGGTTATTCATTATGAAAAAAATAAAATTGTCTTTGTTAACAAATTAGAAAATATTAATTAAAAATCTGCAATAAATTTCTCCATATATGATTTCTAGATGATTCAAAATTTACATTTAATATATGTATACAAAATAATATGAAAAAAAATCTTAAAAATTCGTTTTTGATGCCTATAATTGAACTTAAAACAGAATAAAATATATTTTTGATTTATATAATGTCCAATAAAAAGATATAATGTAACTTTAAAAATTAGAAAATAAATTTTTGTTCTAATATAAATTATTTGACAAAATGAAATTTATTTTTTATAAAATATTCATTTTTCACTATTTAATCAAGAATCAATTTTTTTATGAAAAATCACAAAATATTATCCAAAGTATATTTGATTTAATTATTTTAAAATTACTAATTTTTATCAAATAATTTCACAAAAATCAATAAATTTGTCTTTTAAATGAAAGAATGTAATTCTTGGAAAATTAATTTAGTTAAATAAATATATTAATTTTTCTATTAAAAATATTTATAAAAGTATATATAAAACAACAAGGAATGTAATTCCATAAAATAAATACATATATATCATAATATTGATTTATTTCTAGGACTAAATCATTTACCATAAAAACATACCCACATAACTCCCTCCACATTCAAGAATGACTTGACATATACTAAACATTTTCACATGTTATGACTTTAAAAAGGTTATAAGTAAACTATAATTAGATATAAAAAATATAAAAAATAATTAATGTCAAACGATAATAGTATAACTTAGTTATAATTTTTTATCTTTATATTCTCAACACATCTCTATATATTTTTAAATTTTATTAATTTTATTCAAAAAAAATGATAATAAAATCTCATATTTATGTGTATCACACCATTTCATTATGTCATTTTAGTCTAAAAGAATATATTTTATATTGATCTATGGGTCTTCCATATTCTGATCCATCTTCATTTGGGATGATCTATTTTTAAGGTCACTTTTCTTGTAATTGAAATTATCTCCATGTATGTAACTCTTTTGGGAAAGTACTTCCTTTGGAGATTTTATAGATTTTACAGCCTTAAATTGATCATCCATTAAAATTAAAATAGTGCTAATTTCTATAATAATATATAAAATCTTTAAAATATTTCATAAATAAGAAGTCTGCTAAAACATGTGTTTCCCCATCTCTCTTCATCTAGTATATAATTTAATTTTAATAAACTCCTTGAGAATAATTTTTTGATCTACTAAAATAAATTTGGGTGAATTTTATTTAACATATTCATCTTTAATTTCATAAATCTAGGTAGCTGATTTAAAACAACAATAAGAAACATTTAGATCTTCTTTTGGTTGATCCTTCATTATGTAGATGTGTTAATAAATCTCAATAAATTAATTCACCCAATAAAATTAAATCTCCTCCTCATTAAAGTTTTAAACCCATGCTATATCATTTAATATAGATAAGGATTATTTTTGTTCTCCTAAAACTCTAATATTTAATGATTCTTTCATATAATTGGAGTAAGAATTCCTATAAAAAAATATGAACCTGAATAACTATAAAACTATGCTTTTTTTAACCTAAAAATAAGGTACTTATAGATGGTTAAATATTTTATAAATATCTTTGAGTTTATTAAGAACATATTATAATTTCTTAAGATCTAAAAAACATAGAACATCTTATAACCTTTCTAATGACCCCATTTTATCCTTTTCAAAATACTGTGATGGGAATGGATTAGAAGTTGATTGATTTTCTACTTTTGTAGCATTTCTTTTTTCCAATTTCATAGAGGAGAACATATGTCTATCTTCATTCATAGTACTTATAATTCTCTATTGTTATATTCTTTGATGATAAATATAAATTGAATAATTTAAAAATGCATATAATTTAAATATTAAATTTTCTATTTTCAACGTCATTCTTCTTAACCCTTTCATTATTAAAATATCAACTCAAGTAACACAATTTAGGTAGTTATTTTATTGCAATGATATAGAATATAGAGATCACAATATATAAGATATAATTAATTAGTAGTCTTATGAGATTAGATACATTCATGAACAATAAATTACATTGGAAATTGAATATACATTTTAATAATATATCATGATTTTGTATGTCTCTTTATTTTTCCTTAGTTCACATATAGTAATCATTATAGCACCTTGGAGAAATTTGGGAAAAAATGTAAAGGGTGTAGTATATAAAATCATTAATGGATAGAATACAATGAGAGCTATTATTAAATAAACAAGGAATACATAATATTAAAGGACTAAATAATCAAATAATTTCATTTAACTAATAACATGATCATATGTTATCCATAGATAACATAAAAGTTTAAATCAATACACACATGGATTAAAATATAAAATATCATAGTTGTGGAAATTTATATTACAAATATCATAACCATACCATGAAAAATTTAGATGAGATATCATAAATAAATTCACATATATACACCACATATTCAAATTGTATTTTCTAATGGGATATAATATTTTAACGAGTGTAATTTCCCTGTCACGATAATTGTATCACTATGAGGGGGAGAGGTTGAATTACTGATATATACTTTTATTATGTTTCCTTTATAATGAAACAACCATCACATAATTTTAATGTTTAACTTCCATATGGAAAATAATTCCAACACACATCCACAGGAATACAATAATTTAATAGGATCTCTATTCTATAAGAATATCTACATCATTGGTATGGTTTGTAAATGATCCAATACCAAAAAATCCATGAGATAAAAATATTATTGTGTGGAATACAATGAGTAGGATATGACCTTTTACTCGTTTAGAACTGTGTAAATAATTCTATAGTGTGTGTTCTCCTCCTATCACAAATGAAGTAATACAATGTTTTTTTTTCAAAAATGATACAATTCTCAATTATCATCTTTCCCAAATGTAATATTTTAAAAAATATTATTCACTTTATTACCCAAAATTTAGTATTGACATATTTAAAAATTAAATAAAACTAAGTCTGACATGCCAGTTTGGCTTTCCCTGTCCAATTTTTCTATTCCGGTTTCTCAATATGGAAAATATAACTCTATTATAATATGACTAAGAAAATATGGAACACATTCGTCCTTAGTTTATAAAACCCAATAAGATATTCCCAATTTGATTATTCATCTCAATATGATGACAAACAAAATATGATAACAAGATGAATATGATAATCAAATAAATATGATGATCAGCTAAATATGTTACAATCATGAATTTCATATTTTCACTTTTATCATGGAAAATATATTCAAAAAAAATATGGAAACTTACACTCCCTATAAATTCAGAGATTCTTTTTCTTCAATTCAAGAAATGTACATACATCAGAAATTAAAAGTACTTTCTCCTATTATAATCACCCCAAAAATGATTTGGTTGGGATTCTGAAATTATTTTCTAACTCTACCAAATTTTCAAAATTCAAATGTTTTCATGAATTATAGATACATTTATGAAAACATAAAAACTTTTCAACACTTCTTGATCCATCTATATTATTCTAAAAACTTCCTATTTTCATCATACATTCTTCACATACATAAGTTTGATTCCAATTTCTGAGTCTGTTTTTTTATCATTTTTTCTTCAATATATTTCTCAGTACCAATTCCATATATAAAGAAATATAAAACTTTATTATTCTTGAAAACCCTTATTCCAATTTCATTTCACCATTCCTATTTCCTGAAATAATATCTTTAACATGATTATCTATAGAAAATGATTAAAACAGAACATGTTCTTTAAATTTCAAGTTCCCCCTTTGACAAAATAACCAACAATATCCATTAAAATATTAACAAACTCATGTCTAATTCCAGTTATGATTTTCATTACAATATACCTCATTTTGATGAAGGAAAATATAACATAATATATTTTTCTACATATCATCTAATGATCTATTTGAACAAATTAATTCAATCTCTTCTACTTCTGCTATTCATTAGAATGACAAATCAGTATTAACTCTGAAATGATGGATCTTGACCAAACCAATTACAGAACTTGACAAAAAATAAGAGTTATCATTTTTCTTCTGAATACAATACCAATGATCTCCATACACAAAAATTATTTCTCTTTTCTTCATTATAATCAATCCTTCCATCCTTTAACAAATTTTTTTCCAGAAAACTAATTATGATGATCCTGAGACACATAATATTTGTCTTTTCAAAACTTATTATTTCATAAATATCTTCTTGTATTAGAACTTCCTTCGTGGAATTGATTTTTTTAAAGATGAGATTTAGCATCACCTGAAATTCAAGTATTTTAATTTACCTATAAAAATCGTTATTTCCTTCTCATATCCAATATGATTTGTATGATTATGATTAAACTGAATCTGATTAGAAATACGATTATCTTCCCTTTATTTCATCAATATTGTATCGCGTGTTTTAAATAATGCATATGATTTATGATAACTCCCCGTTCATAAAATCATCGTGACACTTTCATCGTAGCCATACAGACTCTGATTCATCCCCATTACAATATTCTCTTCCATTTTGGACCAGAGGTGAGTTTGATGATCCTTCAAATCTAGAAACTATATTCCCAATACAATGTAATTTCTCAAACATTGTGAGAAAGATTTCATGAATATGATGATTAGTCCTAATTCCACCAAAAATAAAGTGAGGTTATTTCTTTCCTTTTTAATCTTCATTGAAAACAAAGTAAATTCTTAAATATAATAGTTATTCTTATCACTATGTTCCTAACAATATCTCCCTTTGGATTTTTTTTCAACCAAGATTAATAAAGCACTAAAATTTGTAACCTCAATATATAGATTACTTATCAAAAATTCTATGCCTACTGGATCTATATCAATGTAGAAAACAATAATTATTAATATAAAATCATTATTGTTCAAATGTAGTGATCATGAAAATATTCTTCTTCTTTATTCCCTTCCTAGTATTTTCTTTATCAGCACTAAAACTTTCATGTAATATGAATTTTTTTCTTACAACCACTCCAACAAACATCTATAATATTTCACACATATACAATACTAGATTCATGTCTTACCAAAAACTCCCCCTTCATACATGCTTCTATAATGATAGATAAATGAAATAATTTTCCATTTGAAAAATATTATCCAAATTTAATGTGAGAGAGGGGAAAAACACATACCTAAAACATGATTAGAAAGGGGTTGGATTCCCATGTTCAACATTAATTTAGAAAAGGATTCCTTCGGTTATGTTTTTTGGAAAATATCGACAACTTGTTTCGATGTAGGAATATAATTTATCATAAACTCATTCTTATCCACATTATAATTAATGAAATGATATTTCATATTAGTGTGTCTTTAATGAGAATATTGAACCAATATCCTAGTGAAAATGATGAAATTTTTATTACTATATCTCAAAACCAAGGGTAGATTCAATTCAAAAAGTAACTATTCTAACTAAATATTCATCCCCAGATATTGGGTGGAGTCTTGAGTAGTAGAAACATACTCATCCTCAACCATACTAAGAGTTAATGAATTATTTTTATTTTTATGCCATCTAACACAACATTTCCCCAAATATAGTACACTACAAGATATTGATCTCTTTTTGTCAACATTTCCATCTCAATCATCATCAGAATACCCTAACAAATAAATAATTTTTTAGTTGTCATTCATGATTCAAAACATTTTTGTCCCACTCATGTATCTAATAATTATTTTACCTGGATGTATGTAATTTTTTAGACCACTTAGTAATCTTGTTCATAACTTAACATCGTAAACAATGTTGGGTCATGAGATAGTCAAATACAACAAACATTCAATCAACTTCTAAAATTAATTTTCATCGAATGGATTGCATTCCCTATCTTTATAAAACTTCGTTCCCATTTAAATATGTGTATAAAATATTTTCTAGTTTTCAATGTGGAACTTCTATAAAATTTCATTACTATGCTTTTCTAGAGAAAGAAAAATATGTCACTTATTTTTTAAAATTTTAAACCTATGAATTTATTTCATTTCCCCTAGAATAAAAATATCAAACAACTTTTCCATTTCATCATAAAATATTTCTCTACATATTTCATCTTTCAGTACAGATAATGTGCCGAATATAAAAACTTGTGGTGGGGTAAATCCCTTTACATTATTTGACAAAAATATTGATATCAACTCTTCCTTCATAAAACAAATATTCTTTAAGAAATTAAAATAATTGAATACCATTCTCTTATAGATTGTTTTAGCCTATAGAATTATTCCTTCAAAATGCACACATAATGTTCATATTTCCAAAAAAAACAAAGCCATAATGTTGTTCAATGTACACTTCCTCATCAAGACCCACATTTAAGAAAATACACTTCATATATATTTGAATTTTTTTGTAACTTTATTATGTAGAAATATAGAGAAATATTCTAATTGTTTCTAACATTTCCATCCGAGAAAAAACTATTCAAAATCAACAACTTCAATTTTTCAATATCCTTTTCACATTAATATAGCCTTGATCCTTAATACCTCATTGTATTCATTCAGCTTGTTTTGTAAAACCCATTTTGTACCAATTATGTCTTTATCTGTATTAGGTATGATTTCTCATGTATCATTGTTTTCTATCTGTTACAGCTCTTCATTCATGGCCTGATCTCTTTTTAGATACACAAAATCATAATTTGTAGTGACCAAGACCCAGACGGCTTGGAGCTGGTTTCTACTTTCAATTACATTGGCATGATTACAAGTAATCAAATAATGAATGAATTAGAGTTTATTAGTATTGGTTAACCTGATACATTAATGAGAAAATAATTCAATAATCATAAAAAAATTCTTCATTATAAATAAACAAATTCAAGGATAACTCTAATCTATCTAGTAAAACACTATATATCATTCATATTAGGCTTCATGGAATAATGGGGATAGAATCATAAAAAAGGTGATCTCAACTTCTCAGTATGGGTTTGTAAACCAATAGAAATAAAGAATAAATGAAAATAAATTAACATGGAAAGGTAAACAACTTATAACACATGCCATTCAAATAACATGACAAAGAAAAAATAAATATGGAAATGTGTGAAACTAAAAAAATCCAACTAAATATCTGAAAATGAAATGAATCCATAGATATGTATACAAGAAATCTCATGGATGAGTAATAACTGAAACTAATATCAAAGAATTTCTGGACTATTGGACACCATGTTTATTATGTACATGGTACCCTTACCATCATGACCTTTCACAAGATAGTTTACAAAATATTATATAAAAACACATCTATTGTGGTTATCCAATTGAATCTTCCCTTGAGACTACCAATGAATCGAGGGGCTACCTACAACTAGGCCCCACCCATGTCATACCAGTCCAAAACATTCCTCATATATAGAATAATAAATTTTCCAATGTGCCTCTACCCAGGTAAATGAAGCTTCAGCCCCAACCTTTCAAAAAAATTACCAATGTGCCTTATCAAATGTCCCTATGAAATATACGACAAAAATTTATCAATATTTCCAAAATAATTAAATAAATATCAAAGTATACACTATATGAAAAATGGTATACATCTTAGTAAATTATCATATCTAAGAAAAATTATATGGATAATTATGTTGAATTCTATTTTGAATGATCTAAAGAAATTGAATATTTCATGCAAACAAAAATTGGTCAATAAAGTGAATGATAGAACTATCCATGGATAAATACATATAAACCCTTCCATATGATAATTTAATATTGGATCAATACAATATACCTCAAGTGGAGTTTAATTAATGGTTGTTGTCGTTGATAAATATACATATCTTAGAAAAAAAATAAATGATTTCTTGAGGAAAATATTCTTTTTTAATCCTTTTGAAAAAAAATCATTAAAAAACACTTTTGAAAATATTTTATTTAAAAATTATCATTTTATACATGCAATTAAAGCTTTAATGAAATGACTATGGGTAAGTATGTACCTGCCTTACGAGTTAAAAAGGATATTCCTTTTTCTTCGTTAAAGTATAGAAAAGTTCATTGTTTGGAATGTTATAATAAGATTCCTTTGAAAACATTGGTAATAGTAAAAAGTGTAAAAATGAAATTACAAAATCATTTTAAAATCATTTTAGAAAATATTTTAAAAAACATGGTTTTTAGAAAGTAATAGGTTATCCAAATAATGATGGAAAAGAAGTCATGTTTTCTTTAAAAAAATTTAAAAACATTTTGAGTACCAAACAGTTGAAAAATGGGACAAATACATGAAAAAGGTCATGAATTACCATAGGATAGAAAAATTAAATGGTTTATTAAACAATGTTAATATAATTTCCTATAATGTAAATTCAATTGAAATATCATTAATTTTATTATTGAGGAAAAAATATTTAAACATTCCAAAGTGTCCCATTATACTTTGAATCATTTAAAATCATAATCCTTGTGAAGGAATAATATTAAATGACAAAAATAAATACAGTGAAGATAAATGTATTCACATTATAATATATAAAATTGGATAGTAGATATGCCACTAAAAATATTTAAGAGGTAAACATGGCATTTATATCATGGATTTAAAAAGTTATATGAGAATCCCTTAGCTTTCGTTTCAATTCAGGTGAACGTACTTTAACTTCATGTTTAATAAAAATGTTAATTATATAAATTATTTACAACCATTTTCTTATTTATCATTACTATTAATTTACTTATTACTATTTTTCATTCAACTACCTAAACAGTTATATTAACATTGGGTGTTTTCACGAAAAATATTTTAGGTTAAAAAATGACATTGGTATGTTGAATATGGTTAAAGGGGTCATTATAATTATAAAATATTTATAAAATTTACACATCAATTATACTTTTAAAATAAATAATTCAATATGGTAATAAAAAATGAATCATTGTTATGATCATGGAGAGAGTTGGTCGTACATAGGCATGAGTAACGTTCTAATTTTTCAATGATCATTATGAAAAGATGGTAAGTTACACCATATCTTTCTATATTGATTCTTATATCATAAATACAATTTTATTTAATCTTTTATACTTATATTTATAATTATTGCGATGTAATTTGGATCACATGATGTTATCACTTTTTAAGGGTGTGAAAGAGTAATAATGATATATATATATAGAGGGAAATATAATTATATTAGGAATATAATATATAGGAATTTTGGGTTAGATGTTTTTAATTATAACCATGATTTGTACATTCCATGTATTGTGTGAATGAATCACGTCACTTTGAGGGTGTGGTAGTCCACACATCCTCAAACGATGTTATCTTGTTAACATAAATGAGATGTATTAATGCTATGTGTCGAAAATGATTAAATAATTATAAATAAATATTAAGTATCATATATAAATATAATATCCATCACAATGTCCCCCATTATAGTTGGTAAAATAAAAATGAACAATCATCATTTCGGGAGGCAGTAGTTTACTATACACAGAAATAGTATGTTAATTACCCATTAGATGAAATTTTGAGTATGTTTTGGTTTAACCCTTATCTTAAAAACATACTAGTATATTTATGAAGTTAGTTTTGATATAAAATAAAATAATAATAAGTTATTGGGGGTTGCATAATAGAAATAAAACTATAAATCTTAATTAAAGACGTTACCACATAATCGGGTAACTCATTTTGGTTGGAACCAAAAGCTTATGTGGATTGATTTTTTATGATATGGAGGATTATAGGCGGAGTAGAGGGATTTTTAGGAGATATTGTGTTATATATTGTTTCAGAAAAATAATCTTGAGTCATTAAGAAGTGAGAGGAGTGGATGCCTTTTTATAGTTGGGGGGGAGTGGCACTCTTGTAATATTTTAAAAAGGAAATTCCATGCATATTTTTCATGTTCCAAATGGATTTTATAATAGACCCAATTAAACAAAAGATATGATAGAATCTAAATATTCCTATCTAATATCTCTTTTAAAAGTGTATTGTTTTTGGGCTATATGGTTTAGGTTTAGTCCGTAGTTATGTTTAATTTTACCTTAATCGATGTAATTAATTTTAATCAATTTCACTTATATTTTACATAAAAACAATTTTTTTCTTATTATTCAATATAAATTATTCTGATTCCAAATATTTAATCCATTATCCAAATTTTTTCTTATAACTGGAAAAACTTGTATTAAATTTAATCACATTGGATGGACGACAAAGAAGGTGTTTTCGATAAAAAAACATATGAATGTTTTATATGTATTTAAAATAAATATCAAGGTTAAATTGATTAGAATTAAATAAATATTATTAATTTATAAATATATTTTCTAATTAATCTTTAAATATAATTAAAAATATAATTTAACCATATAAAAAAATTAAATGATGAAATCGTTTTAAACTAAAATTCAGTATTATTAAATATTCATTAAATAAAGATATGCCTTTGTAAAATATCAAAAAATTATAAACTAATTTTTATGACTCTATTTCAATGAAGATATTATTTGGACATATTATGTCAATAAAATTTTCTGAATTCATAATTAAAACGGGTTCTCTATTAAAAGGTTGTAAAATTTTCTTTATAAAAATATAGGATTTTATATGTGAAATAGGGTTCATTCTTATCTTATACATATCAAAACTAATGGATAAATATCAAAAATATTTTCTTGAAAAAAAACATATATATTTTTCATAAAATAATTTACTAGTTGTAATTTCATATATCTATTATGACAAACTCTTTTGGAATTATCAAAATAATAATATTCGTTATGTCTAATTTGTTCTTATTTTCATTTATCATTAATTGGAAACCCAAGAATTCATATTATATTCATATAAATTAAAAATATTCATAATTTCGTTAATAGAATTCCTAACTTCTAACATAATGGCTATGTTATATGATATCATATTAAATATTAATATTTTATTAACACGTCGTTAATTAGTGAAACTATGTCTTTCGTGTAAAACAAGTTATCGAGGAAGGTTTCTCTTGCGTGTACCGTAAGTTATACATGAATGGCACTCTTACATGAAATACAAGATATAAAATATATTTAATTTATTTAATATGTTAAATATATTATAATTTATATGGATATTATATATCTTTTCATGATTGGTGACACGTTTCATACACGCTATCAAATACCAAGTTCTTAATTTAGATTTTGTGGGCGTCACATTCTCCTCAAATTATTTAAATTGTGTGAGAACAATTTAATATTGTTCATAGTGATTTATTGTTTAATTCCTCCTATGTTTGAAATCCTAAAAATTGTGAAGGGTTCACCAGTAATCCTCTATAAAATATAGAATATAATGTACAAATTTCACCTATAGTACCATGTAACTGGGTATCTATGTAGAAGAACATTAGTGGAAATTATAGATAAGTACATGGAGGGAAATTTTAAATATTTATAGGTATTTAATGAGGTAATAAATAATAAAAATGTGAATTGACAATATTAAATTGAGGGCCTCTAACACATAAATAATTAATAATTTAAGAGACTATCAGTTCAATATAAATTATGGTATTACAAAAAAAATTATTTTAAAGACATTTTCCTAATGTTTGGTAATTATTTTACTAACCTTGAATATGAGGAAATATTTATGCCATATAGGGTCCAATTTCATGTGAACCATACTAACATTTGGTTTTACCTTGATCAAATTAAAATTCAATCCTTTATTAACAGAAACTAATTACCAATAATGACTTTTTATGTGTTAAGCACTAAAAGAAACATTTAAAATAACATAAGGAATATTAAAGTGTAAAATGTAAAAAAATTTGTCTTTAAGAATCTTCCAAAACCAATCTGTTCTATATATTAATTTCTAATCCTCAAAATTTATACTATTATTTCATCATTATAGTTTATTCATCCAATTGTTTAGTTAAAAACAATGAAAATTTAACCAGGACATTTTGGAGGTGAGTGGTTGGTGTAAACACCTTATCATCCTTTGATCATGTGTTCAAGACCCATGTCCTTTCCATATTTGATTAGTTATAACCTATATTATAGGATTTCCTTTTCTAGATCCAAACTAATATAATTTTCAAAATAAATATCATAGAATTCCTTGAAATAAGGTTAATCACTAAATAAAATTTTAATAATGGTTTTCAATACAACCCTAATATATAAATACTTCTTATGTTTATTTACAAATAGATCCTTCCATTTTCTAGGGTTTACCCATAAGATCATTTATTGGATTTATAATTCATAACTTCTTATTACTATTATATAACTCATAAGTTTTAAACAAGGGTGTTAATTTTCATTATCAGTTGAAATTATTCATAATGTTTTGTAAAGTAAATGCGAATTATCCTAATAAATCTCCTTAGGGAGTAAAACCAGGTGTGAAGTAAGGCCCTTTTTCATGTACTAGGTCTCCCTGAGATAGTCTTAGAACACCTTTTTAGTGTTATTAATCATTAGTACATCTGTGGCAGAACGAATGCCACTTATAGTATCCGAGCATGGATGAATTACAAGGAAGACACACATAATATATACCTTACAAAATTTCTAGGTTGTTTTTCTATAAAAATATTTAAATTCAACCTTATTGTTAGGTTCTCAAACCTATGCTTTCCTAAATATAGTTACCGCAATTGCTACTGAACATCCTCTAATACAAATAATATTAACCCAGTACAAGATTTCATGGAGCTGATGACTAATATCAATTACATAGGCAAGATTATAAGGAATCGAATCATGATAGAATTAGGGTTTAGTGGTCTTGGTAAACCAGATACATTCATGAGAAAAAAATATATTAATTGCAATATATATATATATATATATAGTTTTTTATTTCTAAATAAATAAACAAGTATAACTCTAATACATCTATTAAAACGATGTATATATTTCATATTATGCTTCTTGGATTCTTGGGGAAAGATACCTAATTAGGGTTAGAAAAAATGATCTGTAAGGGTATGTAAATCAGATAAAAAATGAATCAAGAAAAAATAAATTAACATGGAATGTTAAATAGCTGATAACACATTTCAATGAAATTACTAAATAAGGAAAAAATAAATATGTCAAGGTGTAAAACTAAAATACATTCCATATTAATACCTAATAATTAAATGTATCCATAGATATTTTGACATTAAATCTAATGGATAAATAATAATTTAAACTAATATGATGGAAAGTCATGATTATTTTATGCCATGTTTCTAAGGTACATTGTACCATTACCATAAAGTACTTTCATATGGAAGTTTACAAAATATTAGGTAAAATCCATATAAGGTGGTTATCAAATTGAATCATCTCAGGATACCATTGATACATTGAGGGGCTATCTATAACCAGGCCCCACCCATGTCATATCATCCCAAACCATTCCTCATATATTGAATAATCAATTTATCAATGCACCATATCAAATATCTGTATGAAATAGAAGAGACAGATTTATCATTATTTCCCAAAATAATTAAATAACATTCAAAGTAACCCCCAAATGAAAAATTGTATATGGATTATAAAATGTTAATTTCCATGAAAAATGATATGGATACTTAGGGGGAATTAAATTTAAAATGATCATAAAAAATTGAATATTTAAAGGGGAATAAAAGGGTTCAAGGAAGGGAATTTTACTACTATCCTTAGAAAATTCAATCAAAAAGCACCCAGAGTAATATTAAGTATTGGATCAATAAAACATAATCCAAGAGGAGTAAAATAAATAGTTTTAGTCATTTATGAATATAAATAATATAAAAATAACAACTAAAAATATTCTAGAAAAAAATATCCTTTTATTATTACTATTTTCAAAAAAATCTTTCAATTGAAATTCAGTTTAAAAGAATTCATTAAAAAGTAGCCTTAAAAACATGAAAATAATGCTTCAAAGAAATTATTTTGGGTATGTTTATAAAAGTCATATGAGGTGAAAAAAAACATTCATTTTTAACGATTGAAGGTTAGAAAAATGGATTGTTTGAAAAGATACAAGAATATTTTTTTGAAAACGTTAGTAAAAGAAAAATAGGGTAAAAATTATTTGACCAAATAATTTTTAAAAACAAAATTATTTTTTAGTAAATTGACGTTTTTAGTAGCAAACTGGTTCTTTGACTGAAGAGGGAAATGATGTTGGGTTTTCAGAGATTAATTTTTAAAATAATTTGAGTACTAAAGATTGAAAAAGGATACTAATTCATGAAAAATATCATCAATTACTAGAGGATAAGAATATTAAAACATTTATTGATAGAATGGTAATAAAATTTCATTGAATAGAAATAAAATTTAATTGTCATTAAAGATAATGTTAAGGGAAATAATTATTAATCATTCCAAAGTATCCCATACCACATTGAATCATTTTAAATAATAAACTACCTAAATTAATAATATTAAATTAAATTATTAGATAACATTAAGATAAATTATTTCATGATATAATATATAAAAATGGGTAGTATATACACCACACAAAAGATGTAAGTGGTGACCATGACATTTATCCCACAGATGTAAAAAGTGATATGAGAATCCGTAAAATTGAGTTTTATTCTGGTTAACATACTTCAAATTCTGGTATAATAAACTTATATTAATTATCCATGTTCTTGAGAAAATTATTCCTATTTATAATTACATTTATTTTACTTATTACTATGTTTTATATAGCTATTTAAACAGATATGTTTATTTTGGGTGTTTTGACTACATTCGGTTTATGTGTCAAAAAAGACTTTGGTTGGTCAACTATTGTCAAAGGTGTAATTATAATTAGGAAATAATTATCGAATTTATAAATAAATTATACATTTATAATAAATAAGTAAATATGGTTATGAAAAATTAATCACAATTATGATCATGGATACGGTTGGTCGTACACACACATGTGTAATGTTCTTATTTTTCAGTGATCATTGTAGAAAGAAGGTAAGTAACACTATATCAATACATAATGATAATTATATCAAAAATAATTTTTTTTAATCATATATACTTATATTTATTATTTCTATTTTTTAAAAGGAATCACATCATGTTGAGGAGGTAGTAGTCCACACGTCCATGAACAACATTATAACTTTTTAATTGTGTGATAAGAAAATAATACAAATAATATATATATATATATATATATTATTTATATAAAGGTATTTATGTCATAAATATCATCTTATTTTTTTTATTTCACATAATTTAAATTATAACCACCATGTATACATTCCATGGAAATTGTGAATGAATCGCATTGCCTTGACGGAGCGCTAGGCCACACTTCCTAAAAAAAATTAGTCGTATTAACGTAAAATCAAAAGTATTAATGGTCTGTGTAATAAAATGATTAAAAAAGTAAAAATAATAATAATAAATTTCATATATATAATATATAAATATATTTCCCATCATTATGGCCACCATGATTGGTGGTAAAGAAAAAATGAATAATAATCATTTCATGAGCCAGTAGTTCACTATAGACAGAAACAGTATGTCTGTTACCCATTTAATGGAATTGTGTGAAATAGTGGATCTAAACCTTATAAAAAATACCAGTATATTTAGGATACTTTTATTCTTATACAATAATATAATAAGAAGGGTTGAGGGGTTGGATAATATAAATAAAACTAAAAATCTCTAGGAAAGATGTTACCTCTTAATCGGGTAACTCATTTTGGTATCAACCAAAAGCTTCTTTGGATTTGTTTATAACCAAAGGTAGGATTATAGGATTAGGGGATGGATGTTTAGGGTATATTTGGGATGATATTTGTCGAGCTAATGTGGCTTGATATCTGTTATGAATTGGGAGAGGAGTCCTTTTTATATTGGAGGAGGGTTGGCACTCTTATAATATTTTGACAACCAAATTCCTTGCATGTTTTTCACAATAAAAGTGGATCCAATAATGGAAAAAATGAGATTATAGAGAGTATAGGGTCTATATATTTCCATAAAATATCTCTTGTACAAATTTATAGGTAGTTTTGGTCTTTATGGTGTATGTTTGGTCTTTAGTTAAGCGTAATTTTACCTTAATCGATGTAATTAATTTTAAACACTTTCACTAATATATTTGGCAAGAAAAGTTTCTATTTTTAGAATGTGTAAATTAATATAATTCTAAATAAGGAATCTATCTTTAAAAATTAAAATCACATAAGTGGAACAAATTGTTTTAAATTTAATCATGTGTGTGGGATGATAATGTCGGTTTTTAAAGTAAAAATGTATGAAAGTTTTCTATGTATTTATTATCAATTTAATGGTGAAATTGTTTCCAATGACATAAATTGTGTTAATTGGTAACAGTTTTATCTAATTAACCTTAAAAAAATTAATAATATAATTTACCCTTATAAATAAATTTGATGAAAAACTAGTTTTAAACTAAAATTCAGTATTTTTAAATGTTCATTAAAAATGATATGTCTCTAAAAATTATAAAAATTTCACCCAAACATAATTTGTGTGTCTATATTTAAAAGATGAAGTTTATTTTTATTTTTTACATCAATAAAAGCTTCAAAATATACCTTTAAATTGGGTTATCTATTAAAAGGTGTTAAACATTCCTTTGAAAAAATATATGTTGTTTTGTGTGAAATTGGGTTTTTTTCTTATCTTATGCATGTCAAAACTAATTGATAAATATAAAAAATAATTTATTACATATATAACGTGTATATTTCATTAAATTTATTAACTAATTTTAATTAACTATGTTTACTAAGACAAAACCCCTTTGTAAGCTTAAAATAATAACAATTTTTTTATATCCAATTGGTTCTTACTTTCATTTCTCATTAATTAGTAACCCAAAAATAAATTTTATATTTATATATGAAATAAATATTCATAAGTTAGTTAATTATTTTCATACCTTATAACATAATGGCTATGATATATCATATTATATTAAATAATAATATGGTAATAATGCATTGTTATTTCATGAAACTCGGTTTTGTGTGTCAGGAAAACTATCGAAGAAGGTCTCTCTTTCATGTAACTCAAGCTATTAAGGAAAGTTGGTCTTTCTTCAAATAAAATATATAAAATATAATGAGTTAATGTAAAATAGTAAATATATTATCAATAATCAATATATTATATTACCATAGAGCTGGTTATTTCATGTCAAACATTCTATCAATTACTAGATTATTACTTAATATTTTCAGGGCATCACATAATTCACATCATACAGCTCAAAATTTGAATCTAAATAAGAATGTGGAATTTATCCGCTTTATTTAACATTTTTATGTTGATAACCAGTAATGTTATGAGTTTCCACTTTTTTACTCATCCTAGGATGATATTTTTTATATTTTTCCTCATCACTGGAAATAGCGGAGTCTAAATCGTTCTCTTGAGTAGGATTACAATTCCATATATCCTTATCAATAAAATTAGGATAACATTCCATATCATGACCATATTCCATATCATCATGAGTATATATATCTTTTTCTTCCGTTTTAATCACTTTTTACATAAATAGAATAAAAAAATATTCAAATTTATTTGTTGAAACATCTATATACTATTCCTTCCAGATGATAACCATGGAATATTAAATCTTCGTCTTTCTACTCAAACATTCTTAAGTGTCAACATTTGTTCGTTATAATACATGGAATCCTAAAAAATATTAAGTGTTTTAAACCTAGAGTTTTTTGTAAAATAATCATGAAAAAATCATATCTGAAGATTCATGTATAAATATTATTTTTAAATATACACATCAGTACTCATAGATTTCCCCCAATAGTAATGATAAAGTCCATGTTCAAGTAACGTAGTTCATCCCATTTCTACCAAACTTCTATTATTTATTTCGGTTACCCCATTTTTTTTTGAGAAGTTTGGGGGATATATACTCATGTAGAATTTCTTTCTTCTCCATATAATAGTAAAATTATTCATTATTTTACCCACCACCATTATCAGTTATTAACTTCATCACTGAATACTCACATTCTTTCTCATCTTTCATTCTGAATATTTTATATATTTTCAGACCATCCGAGTTATGTTTTAGATAAAGAACACATGTAATATGAGTAATTTACTAAATGAAATTCAGGATGTACTTATCTATATTTTTTTATTTTTTTCTCATTGGCCCTCATATATTGGAATGAATAAGCTCCATGTGTTTTTATTAAATCTAATATTCCTAATTCATCGAGCTTCTAATTTTCACTTTATGATAATTAGAAAAACACCAATATGTTCCTCTTGGAAAATCATGAATATCTCAAAAACTATGTCACATTGATAACTTTCCCATTTTTATTTTACACATGTATCTCATCCTTTTATTCAATAACGAATTCTCTTCCACCAAACTCGAAAAAAAAATAGTTTTTACTTCACCAAATTGAATTAGGATTCCATTTTTATGGGGGGAACTTGTAACTATATTTCCATATTCCTCAAATTCACAAATAAAACTCATGTTTTATAAAAATAACATTTTAACACTCATAAAAAAATTGGGGAACTCTTATCAATTCTTGATTCATCCAATCAACATATAAAGCTTTCATGGAATTCAACTTTTGTTTTCCAATGACGGATGGTCCAACACATTTGATTCTCAAGGATTCATCAATTCCAAATTACACTATTTCTTCTTTAAATTATTTCAAATTCTTAAAAAAATTTATATCTCATGTAATATAAGAATAACAAACACTATTAATAATCCATGATCATTATCCTTTTTTATCTTTTATAGTTGTTTCAACAACAAGAGCAGTTTTTTCTCCCTTGTCTTTTTTCACTACGGGCTTATGAGAATTATTAAAAAAAATTGTACCAGTAACAAATGAAGACTTACATTCAGAAGGTGTACGGGTTTTAAAACGTTTCACAACTAGTTTCTTGTTATTAGAATCTGTTTTAAATTTTAATTCTCTCTTTCTTAGGATATTTTAAAACAACCTTCTCAGGCTTCATTATTTTAGGATATTGACTCCCCCTCAAAATTATACTTCCCTAAAGTGTGGAATAATAATAATTTTCTTTGTTAAACTAACACAGATTTTCTATATGTTCAAATCAACTACAATACAAGAAGTTTCCATAGAAATAATATTTTCCTCTAAAAGTTCTATATTGACTGAAGTTGTGAGCATGTTTCTCAACAACCTTCTTGATTTTATTATATGAATCCCAACCATATATTATCAACCAGAATATTATTTTTCATATTTATTTTCTTTCCATATTTAATGGAATAAAAATTACTCTACACTTTTTTAGGTTAATAAGGTTTAGAATAATATTTATACTTAGGGTATTCTGAAACATCAAAATTATCCAATTCTTAAATCTTGTCTACAACGAAAACATTACAATATTTCTTCTTTTCAAAAATAATTATATCTTTCTTATCACCCTTTAAGTGTAACATTTATTTATACACATAAGGGTTCTTATTACAATATCATTCAACAGCATCAAATATAGAGTTTTTAAAACATGTACCTTTCTATACACCATTAGAATGTATTTGTTGGGAAAATTGTAACTCTTGTTATTTTTTACTTCATATTCACTTACTTATATTCATCATAATTATTTTATTATTTAATATAATTTTTTAAATCATCAATTTCATTCACCATATTTACATTTTCATTAGGAAGAAATTCATGATTATTTTTTGAGTAACTATCATTTTTCAACTTCATGATTTCTTTCTCTTTCCTTTTAATATTTCTTAGGAATTATTTTAATTTTTCATAACATTCTAATTGAGATTAGTCTTTTTTAGATCTAATGATATCAAATTTTTCATTAGTCACTATTGAAATATGAGTATTATCACCATCATACTTAATAGAATTTTTAGATTCACCATATTTATAATTCTATTTATTCTATGATCTCGTTAGGCTTCTTTTTTCTTCATTGTTACCCTCTTCATTCATTCTTTGATGAAAATTAGCAAGAATGTTACGAACGAATCCACATTCAATGAATTTAAAGGGGGGTTTCCATTGGAATTTACATTTACCTCTTCTCACACTTTTAGAATACATGGATAAAATATCTTAAATATCTTCACATAACTCATTCTTTGAATCTGAATCACCGTCTTATTCTTCAATAAGAATCATAGTTTACTTTTCTTTCTTAACATCCCTAAAAGACATTTCTCAATCAATTTTTTTTTATTTTCAAATCTTTCTCCCGTCTCATTTTTTAATTTATGAGAGTGTCATGAGAATAATCCAAAGATAATGTTTCCGAATATCTATCATCTAATGAAGAAACATTGTCATCAAACATGTCATGAAGTATTATCAGGTTCTTTTAAATAAATGTAAAATCTTTTAAATTTTCACCAATCCATCTAATAGTTATAATAGTGTCACTTGCCCTAGTAAATATTCTTCAACAGATTCATAGTCACTCATTTTGAAATATTAATACATTAACTTCCAGATTTTTATATTTTTCTTCTTCAGTTTTTATTACCTTTTTATATGTTTTTAAACTTTTCCCATATACCTTTGGCTATTTCAACACCTTTAACTCTTAAGAATTAACTTTTATAAAGGGAAGATAGTAAATCAATATTGTCCCTTCCATTATTCTGAAGATTCATCTTATCAATATATGTAAGTGAAAATGTATCATCAATATGAAGTAAAAACAAATGTTATAGCTTCAAGAACATCATATCAAATAGATATAAGATATAGAAACAATATGTTAATCCAAATATGATATTTATTACGATAAAAAACTAGAATAACATTATTATTAGCACAATTCTGATTCTCCATCAATACTTTTTTTTCAAAACATCATTAAATAATTAATAAAGGTAACCTTTAGCTCTGCTACCCATTATAATATCCTAGTCAGGATAATTGTATCAATAATAGGGGTAGGTGGTGAATTAGTGATATTTTTTCTATTATGATTCATTTTTAATGAATAAACCTTCACCTCATGTTAAATATTATTTTCCATGTGGAAAACTATTCATACCCTCATCCACAGAACACAAGAATTAAAAGGTTCACTATTCTATATGAATATTTATATCCTTAATACTTTTAGATAATGATCTAATACCACAAAATACACTAGAAAAAAATATTTTTGTGTACAATACAATAAGTTGGATATTCCATTTTACTCACGTGGAACTATGTAAAAAGTTAAATAATGTGTGTGTGTTGTTTCAAGCACAAATAAAGTAATAAATATTTTTATCAAATAAATTTATGATGATCATTTATTAATATTTAAAAAGTTATTATTTTAAAACAATTCTTCAACTTCTCTCCCAAAATATTGTAATAACTTCCATGACATTATAATAAAATCATTCTAATTTCCTAGTATGATTTTTCCTGGCTAATTTATAAATAATAAATTAATAAATCTATCATAATATGGTTAATACAACTCTGAAAAAAATCATCATTAATATATAAAACCTATTATAATAATCTATGTACGATTATCCATCCCCATATGAAGACTAGTTGAATATCATAACAAGATGAATATGATAATTTTCTGAATATGTGGATTAGATGAATACATTTCAATATTTTATCTTATTTGTTTACTTCTTCCCAGCATGAATTCTTTAAGAAAAATAATCTATAAAAAGTTGTGCCTATATATTTGGAGCTTTCTTATCTTCCTTTCCCGAAAAGTACAAACAATAGAAAGTAAAATATACTTTCTCCGTTTATGCAAGCCTAAAAATTGTTTGGGAGGGATTTTGAAAAAAAATTCCTGTTGAACCAAAATTTTTAAATTTCAATGTTTCCTAATATTTTGGAAACATTTATGACTTCTCCAATACATATCAACTCTTATAGATCCTTCTCAAAACTTCAAACAACTTCATCCCTTCATTAGAATTTATTTAAAAACAACATTCTAATTCAAATCTCACATTCCAATTTTATCTGTATGATTTATTCAATATGTTGATATGTTAAAATTACCTATATAAAGAAATGGAGAGATTTCATCTTCTTTATAGACCTCCCTCTGATTTCATTTATCCATTTATATTTCTTAAAATAATTTAGTCTTTACCTTAATCTACACAAAATGATACAAACAAGAAATAAACTTTGAATGTGAAGATCCCCATCTCACAACACATCCAAACATATCCTTCAAAATCATAGAAAACTCAAGTTTAATTCCATTTCTAATTTCCATTATGATCTACTTAATTATGATGAAGACAATTATAGGACACTATATTTTTCTTCGTCTCTTCTCTTGATCCCTTTGAACAATGTAATTTAACTTATTTTTCATCTTCTTTAATTCTTAAAAATGAATCGATATCATCTCCCATATAATGGATCTTGACCCAAATGATGAAATAACAGAATAAAAAAAAGATTTCATATTTATCTTCTGAATATGATACCAATGATATTTAAGAATGAAACTTCTTTTATATTTATTCATTATGATCAAACTTCTCATCCTTTAATAAATATTCATCTGGATTACTCATTAAAAGGATCTTAAGATGAGAAATATTTATATTTACCAACTCCCTTATTTCACAAACTTCTTCTTATGTCATGAAATCCTTCATGACATTAAATATATCAAGGATGAAATTTAGCATCATCTATCATTTTACTATTGTAACTTCATTATCAATATATATTTCCTTCTCTTCCTGAATATGATTGGAATGATTATGATTAGACTAAATAATATTTGTAGAATAATTCTCTCCCCATTCTTTCATCAATATCAAATCACACGATTTATATAATACTTGTCATTTATGATAAATCCAAGTGAAACAAAACATCTTCAAATTTTCATCACAGCCAAACAGACTTTGATTCTTCCCCATTATGATATACTCTTCTATCCCATACCATAGGTGAGTCTGATGAACCATTAAATCTAAAAAACAAATTCCCAATCTAATGGAATTTCATAAACATTGTGAGTACAATTCCCAGAATATTATAGTGACTCATAATTTAAACAAAAACCAAATGAAGTGATTTACTTTCTTCTTAAAATTCATTAACAACAAAAGACAATTCATGAATACAGTAGTCCTCCTTATTAGTAGTCACCAAACAATAACTACATACATGACCAATATATTAAATTGAAAATTCAATGTACATTATAACAATATATAATTATTTAGTTAGTCTAATTATTTATTCTTAATTCAAATATAGTTATCTTTATGGACCATTTGAGAGATGGGGAAATCAATGTAAAGGGGATAACAGATACCGTTATTAAGGGATAGTATAAAATAGAATCTATTATGAAATAAAAAAAGCATACATAAGATGGAACTAATTAGTAATCATATAAATTTATATAAACAATAACATGAGAATAATATATCCATATATTACATAAAAATTGAAATAAATAATCACATGGATAAAAATAAACAATCTCATAGTGGTGGAATCTATAATACCAAATATTATAACTATACCTTCAAGGCTTTAGAAAAGATATTATATATAAATGTACAGGTATACACCACATTCCCAAAAAACATTTTACAATGGGATCTACTAATTTATCAAGGGTCCATATAATTCTATGGGCCAGTTGTCACACACATTCTCAAATACATTCATTGTAAAAAATTAATAAATAATAATAGATATCATTATTTTTCCTAAGGATCATCATATATAATCATACTTATGTAATCAATATTTTTTATATAGATATAATATATTTTTCAATTTTAAATATTTTACCAAGAAATAAAATAATATTTCAGTCTAGGTGAACATATATTAATAAATTAGAAACTATATTTTATTCATAATTAAAGGGATTAAATCATTATCAAAGGGATTATAATTCAATACTAGTGTTTCAAAATTTAATTGTATATGGATATCAATAATAATTATTAATTGAATATAATATTATTTTATGATGATATATCAATAAAATAATATGAATATTCAATCTAAAAATTAGCAGAATATAACTGACATGTTTGATAGTCATTACAGCTAAAACATTTTTTTAAGTAAAAACATCTAGGTCAGCATACTTTGATCTCTAATGGTTCACCTATTCTTAAATAAATCTTTATGCACTATGTTTGGGATAGAAATTTCCCACGATACATCACAATCATCCATTATTATAAAATTTCTCCTTATTAGAAGCATTATACCCATAATATCATAGATAAATTCTATATGTATGGATTTTGATAATATATTTCTATGGATATTGAAAATTTTCAGCATTATAATGGATTATGAAGTTCATAAAATAAGTGGGAATAATGATTTTTCATTATTATTATAATAAATTACTTATAAATATGAAGTTAAAAAAATTCCCCCTCATAGAAAATATAATTGGAAATGATTGAAAAACATAAAGGGAGAAAAAAAATATTAAGAATCCAAACTTATAATGTAGCTTTCTATAACATGATACATAACTCCTAAAAACAAATTAACTCCTTCGATTGACTATTTATTGGAAAATAGATAGGTAAAAAATTCTTATTAATTTTAGAGTCGATAAGAATTTTAGTATGGGTGGGTATTTAATAATGGATAGATATATTCCCTAAAGACTACATTCCTTTGATATGACACTAATGAATGTCATCAAAATATTCAAAATATCACATATATCTCTTATAATACATTAGAATGCAAGGGTAAATACCAAGGCAATTGGGTGATTTATTCTAAGGGATTTATTTAAAACTAAACTACTAATAATAGCTATTAAATTATTCATTTTAATAAACAATTATTGGAATTCCATGTTAAAAAGGAACTAAATTGGTCCTATAAAATATTATTAATGATGAAAAAATATTAAAGTATTTGGATATAGAATTAAAGTGAAATTAAATTAATACTATGTAATTCCTTGTTTATGTATCCTATAGAAATATTCATTCATTCATAAGGTTATTTTTTCATTAAGAAAAGCCTCATTGAAAAAGAGCCATTTCCCTTGAGAATTTATCATGGCCATTAAATGAGTTTGGCTTCTATCTATCATGAAAACTAAACAAATTAAAACTATGGTTTTCTAAGTATATCAATAAATTTTATCAACATAAGTGTTTTCAAAAAATATATGTTCTATCCATAATATATCACGAGAGCTTATGAAAATGATTAAATGGTTTTCAATCATTTTTATGATATTTCTAATTAATATTAAACTATCTCTATATAAATTAAATTTAAAAATATATTCATTCCTAATGATATATCAAATATTAATAAAAATTGAAATAAGAAGCTTTATTTACTAATTCTATTTTTTCATAAAAAATAAATCCTCAAAGAATATTTTAGAAGAATTAGAGAACTTCACACAAGAAAAATTTAGAGGTGAAGAAAGAGTCTATATGAGAAAAAACATAAATTCCCTTAAAAATAAAGGAAGATTTATACCTACAATTTTTTTAACATATCTATCAACACATTAAATCCATAATTATTTGAATAATATAAAACAAATATAAAGGATAAGAAGGATACCATGTGTAATTCCTTTATCTACTCTACACTACAACTCTACCATTAATGTTTGGTTCAGAGATCCTTGGATAATATTTATGTGGTGTTTCAAATAATATCAGTCACAAATTTTATAGAATTCAAGAATAAAACCAATGTAACTTCATGTTCACCTCTTTTAACAACCCACTGCATCGATTTAGGAAGTATAATTATCGTATTATAATTTTTTAACACCCAACTTCTCTTGTAGTCATCACGTGTCATAGATTAAAAAAACTATTACCTGAACTAGAAGCTTTTAATGCAAAAAAACTAACTAAATCACCCAACACTCCCTCACTCCAATTAAAAATATTTTCAAAAAAATTAATGACACCCTAAAAAACTAGAATTGAGTGAACTACTTATATCCAAAACATAGAGATTAAAAAATTATATTTCAATATTGGTGAAACAATAAACTCATCTCTATATCAAATAGGAAGTTCATGCATATCAAAATAGCTTTGAATCTTCCATAAATCACCCCAATATACTCCATATTTAACTCATTCACTTACATCAGCTTCAACACCACTTTGCATTGGCTATAAATTTTCAACAATGAACATATTCTTGATCCAGTATTATGCCTAGAAGGAATTATATTTTATAGAATATGCTTGAGTGAATTCACAATAGAAATAGAAAACATAGTGTAAATTATAATTGAAATATTTTTTCATCTAAATTTAGTGGAATAAACACTCAAAACACGGAAAAAATTTGAATCTTATGGGGTTAGAGTATGGATGAAATATCCATGAAAATTGATGTGAAATTACCTCACTAGGAACCTCATCTCCTTATCGAATACTAAGAATATTAGATGATGAACATATCTCATAAATAGGATCAATTGACTAAAACAATCCTATTTGGTTAACCTAGAAAATGATAATTTAATTCCATTATAAATTTATTATTTATGAACTATTTAAAAATTCATCTATGCTATTTTTATAAGAAAAATGATTTTACAACTAAATTTAATATCTACGATTTTACAAATAAAAAAATTATAATATAATAATTTTTAATATAATAATTCACTTCAGAAAATGAATGGGCATGTGATATTAAAAAGTAACAACTGACACAAAATGACAAAACGTCACTCAGGAATATAAAAAATATAAATTTAAATTGAAATAATATAAACACCAATATTTAAATAATATAATCCTAAAATCAATTAAAATATAGCAAAAAATAATTAAAATTAATATATAAACAATATTAAATAGGGATCACATCAGATTCCCCCATATAAAGTATATTCTTTATCCTCGCACAATAAATTAAATATTTTTATTATAATACATCATATCTTAATAATTAATGATTTTTATTGACACTAATATTTGAATTTAAAAATTATTTCCCCATGAAATCTATCAAGTAATAAATAAATGATTACTCGCTTAAAATAAATGTTCTTGTAAAAAATATGGTTTCGATTTATTTATAAATATGATTGTAATTAAAATATTTATAGAAATTCAACATAATTAACTTTCCATTATATTGTTCATCAAAATTTATCATCATTTACTTCATGAAAACAATATATTTTATCACACAAATACTTATAATCAATTGAATTTATTATTTAGTTTATGAATTATAGGAAAAAATAATTAAATCATCAAACAGTTATAGCTTAATGAGTGAAATCTCAACCCAGGGTTATGATTTAATTTTTAAAGAAATTTAAATTAATATCTTATTCATTTAAGACCCAAAAATGGATTCTAATTCAATTGAAAATATAATGAAATCTTTCAAAATTTTACCAAATGAATCTATATTCAAGAGACAATTGAATATATATTATTTAATTGATTTAATAGTTTAATATAAAATAAATATCCCTCAATGTCAAAATAAAATAAAAAATATCATGAAAAATTCCCAACATTAAAAATGTAAATTGATTCTTGAAAAAAACAATCTAAAATATTTTTCAGTTATTTTGATGTGTTCTCAAAAAACATTTATTGAATAGAAAGCAACCCATCCCACACACTAAAATCTCAAAAGTGTACCCAATGTTGAACCTAAAGTTAGAGATTCTGTTTAGATAAAAATTTACAAGGTGTTTTACAATTTAGAAGTGAATAACATATACAAGATTTCATAAGATAGCTAAAAATAATAGTATTCATTCTAAAACTTTATAGTCATTACACTAACTCTCAATAATTAATACAATTTTCAATATCTATTTTCAAAAACATGGAAATGTAAAGGATTTTTTGTTGAATTATTGGTCAAATTTTTGAAAAATATATATAGAAAAATGTAATACATAAACCACCCAAATTAAAAACACATTTCCATGTTGAAATAGAGATTCGTTGATTCAAATGTGAGGAAACATGATTCTTATAATTTCAAAAATTATATTCAATTAAGCATATAAAATGATATACATGTCAGTAATTTTAAGGTAAAAATATTAAAAATTATTATAAAAATCATTAAATTAGTTTAGTAGTGAATTTTTTTTGTTTTAATCTCAATAATATATTTAATAAGAATAATAAAATAACATACATCATGTTGCAGTATAATTAATAATATTTTTTCCAGAATAAAGCACTAAATGGTTTTTTTAGAGGTTGGGGCCGAAGCCTCATTTTTATTATTAAATCAAAGCAATGACCTCTTTTAACTAGGTAGAGGGAAACCCATTACATAGTCCAAAGGCCCAGTGGTCTTGTAGCCCATTACATAGCCCGTAGGCCCAAATATATAGCATAATTCACATTTTGTGAATAGTAACCTGCTTGATACAGTATTCGCACATTACTGTCGCCGCTACAGAGTCGTGCCGCCGCTACAGTACCCACTGATGAATAGTGTCTCTGCTGCTACAGTGCCGCTAGAGTACTGCTACAGTACCTGTGCCCAATGGGTTTTGAAGCTCCACCGTTACAGTGTCCAACATTGATGTTTCTGTGAAAAATTTATATGATATATAAATAATAGTAGTCAGATTCAATCCAAACATGAAACCAAATTTTAAATTTAGAAAAAAATGCAATGAGGTCCAAAATGGGAGAACTAAAAATTAAACAATAAATATTTCTTTTTTACTATAATTGAATTTATTTTTTCTTATATAATTTAGGTTTAGAGTTTTAGAGATTTAGGGAAAACACTTACATAGTAAACCCATTCATTATAAGAGTAAACATATACTATGTATCCATTTTTCCCATTAAAGGAATCGCCATTAAAATAAAACATGATTTCCTTTTAGAAAAAATATTAAATACATTCATCGTGATATATTATGTTTCCTTACCAATCATTAGGACCTCAAAATACATTATAAAACATAGCATTTCCATAAAAATCTTAGTAAAGGATATAAGAAAAATGAAACCATCGGTCCAAAGAAAACCTGAAAACTCATAGAACATTCATCTTTTTTTTAAATTTATCAGATAATATGAAATAAAACATTTAAATTTAAAAAACACATATATGTTTTTCTCAATGAAAAACATCAAAAACCATAGCATAAATTTAAAACATTTTTTTTTGAACATTACATTCATAAACCCCTTTGAAAACCATTCTTAACTGTAATAACCATATAAAAACCAAAAAAAATAGATAATTTTTTTTGTTATTATTGGATTAACTTGTTCTGTCTAGGCCACCCATGTATAGATATAAGAGGATTTCCCGACACTATCTAGGCCACCCCATTTGAAGTCCCCACACCCTTTAATGGCCCGAAGGCCTTATTTTTTATTTTTTGATTGATAATTTTCATTTTAAGGGTTTAAGGGAAACCCGTACATGACCTGTAGGCCCAAGGCACAAGGCACAACTAACCCGAAATATATAACCCAAATGCCCATAGCCATACCATGCCCATAACATGACCCATAAGCTCAAACCACTAGAACTACCCCTCCCCAGCTTTTGTGTCATTGATCACCTAGCTCCCCACCTTTCAATGTTGATCAACTAGAATTTCCCCATACAAAGCTGCACGGTGCCTGGTCACGATGGTGACTTCCATACCCTCTCATTCTTCTAATCCGATCAGCTCTACTTCTGGTGGTTGCTACTCTTGTTGCTCTGATACACTTTTTGGGACCGATATCTGTGAACTGGGCTACTCCATAGTTTCTTTGACCTGAAGGCCCTATGTCCTGAATAAAATTGATGACCTGTAGGCCCAAACTAGTGGCCCGAAGGCCCAAATCGGGGGAATAGTTTTGGCTGCTATAGTACCTAATAGGAACTGCTACAGTGCTACTTTAGTGACTTCTACAGTACTGCTATAGTCACCTGAAATTTGCCTCCACCCAGTTTTAATCCTGGGTCTCTTTGATTCTAAGCAGGATCCTTTACCACTTGAATATGGGCTCGTTGGCACCCCATTTCAAGCTATAATAGGCTTTCTCAGTGCTATCTAGTCCACACAATGTTAAGTGGTAATGGGTTTTCCCAGTCCAATCTGGGCCACCCCATATCAAGATATACTGCCCTTTCCCTTTACTATTTATGCCACCCAATGTTTATTTCTTACGTACTATATAATTAATAAAACATTTTTATTCTTTCGAGTTTTTATCAACAAAAACATTTAGAAAAATCTTTTTACTCATAATAAAATCAATTTTTGATTTCAAAATACCCCTTTTAAAAAAGTAATTTTGAAATAAAAACCTTGTACACATCATAAAGAATTCATTTTTTAATATAACCATGAATAATTTTTAATTAATCATTATAGAATTAAATCATCACGATAACCATTTATTCTTCTGATAAATTAACATTAAAAGAATATTTTTCTAAATAAAATCACTTTCAATTATCATATCATTGAAGTGAGCATTAATCAAGTGAATCAATTTTTTTTATTTTCTATAAATACACCTAAAAGTATAAATAAGATATAATATTACAAAAAGACATTTCACATATAATATTATCTTGACATAACCAAACAAGTTGATTTTTAACTCAAATAATGATAATTAAGTTATGAATATCCTTACATCGAGTCTAATACGTCACATGTGTATATTATCTTAATGAATAATAAAATTTTATGAATTATTTTCTTTATTGATAAAATTATTCATGTTTATTACTCCTTTTAATCCACTTATCTCCATTTTATAAGAATTACTTAATTATTTATGTTCTGATCATACGTTTCGTTGATATTCAGTACATGAGTCCAAAATTACTTTGGTATAATGTCCATATTCAAAATGGACACTATTAAATTACATATGGAATAATAATCATAAAATTTTTATCATTTTTAATATTCAATTATTCTTTTAAATAAATTCATAAAATATGTATTTGTAAAATGAAATGTGTCGTCATCATGGATACTGTAAGTTGTACGTACAGTTGTATTATGTTTACATTTTTAATGATAATTATGGAAAGATTGTAAGAATAATTTTACCCTTATATATTGATAATAATATGATTAATATCATACTAATAAATTAAATGTACATATATATATCATTCTTGTGATTTGGTGATGAAAAATGAAACTTGTCACTTTGTGGAGGTGGAAATCCACCCATACACATGAAGAACCTTATCATTTTTCTTTGAGAGAAAAATTAAAAACAAAAGTGACATATTATCATTTAAATATGATAAATATGCCATTAATATAATATATAAACTTAAATTAAATCATTTTATCTAGTATTGAGAGACATTGATGGAAAATAAATTACATTTTTTTTGAAGTGGTAGTCCGCTGTACACACAGATGATGAATTACTTTCGCATTTGATGGATGTGAAGATTCTTATGGGTCATACCACAAACATAATAACATCTAAATATATTTAGGAGAGTTAATTTCTTTCATAATTTAATAATATTTTAATGAAATGGAAAATGAAAAAAAATATAAATACTAGATTAAAAACGATACATCTTCCTCAAAAAATCTCATTTTCTAAACACCTAAATACCATTAAGGGTGGTGTTATTCCTAAAGTTAGATCTATATAATGTGAATAGGAATTATATGAAGGAATTTGAGTTGATATTTTATGAACCAAAAAAGTATTTTTTTTATGTGTGAATAAAATAGATGTAAATGATTTCTTTTATAAGAGTGGGCAGGGGAACTCTTAGAATTTCCCATAATACTAAATTAATGTAAATTATTACTCAATAAAATATGGATGAAAAGTTAATTATTTGAAATATATAATTATTTTGGGTAGAAATCATATCATTCAACAACTTTCCAACATGTTTAGGTCACATTATTACCCATATCATTTATTTATAACTCTTATTTAACATTTTTAATTCTTACCGTGACAACATGGATTTTTAAACTTTGAGGGTTAATATAGTTACTATAAAATTAAAAATGAACCATCACTAGATCATGGACGACATTTCTACCCATATTTAAATAATTTTTCCTAATATAAATTTTTTTGGAGTTTTTTATCATATAATGAGATATTATTTATTTTAATATATCATTAATGTTAATTTTGAGGTTGTTCCATACATTCTCTTTAAAAGATGGAAAACATTGAAAAAAATTACTCATACCACTCCTAAAATTTTAAATACATATCTAAAATTCGTTTATAAAATTAATTACTTAAAAAATAATTAATTTACTATTTTTAACATCATTCATTTTATATATCTATTTGTAAAATAATTACTCTATCACTATTGTGAAAGAATTTAAGGTATATATATTTTTCCTAAATATTAAAAATAAATTACCATGATGAAAATAAATATTCTAGTTTATAAATTTTTATTTAATTACAAAATATCCTCTATATAGCCCCTTAAAAAATATCTTAGTTATGAATATGATCGTGATATCTTTGACTTTTTTTAATTAAAATAGTATAAATGTCATTATCTAAGATAAATGGAAACAAAAATACATAAACTAAATAATTTATTTTTTGTTGAATTAATACACTCTTATAGTAAAATATTTACTTGTTTATCTATAGTCATATAGTCCTTATTTTATTATTTTTACTCATAATTACTCAATTTTAATCTGATTTACCCTTTATCAGGGAATGAAAAATTACCAAAGTTATTATTAATATTAGGAAAAAATAAATGTGACATATTTAATAAAATTTTACCTTAATATTAAAAATATGAAATCCATTTTTAAAATTTGAGTTTAGTTTTTTTCGGAAATTACTTAAAAATTAATCCAACAATAATTTTAAATGTTTTTTATGTCAAATTTCATAGTGAAATTTTTTAAAATGGAATAATTTGTTTTGATATATTCAAATTATATCTAATTTTAATTTAAAAAAAATTATAAAATAATTTCACATTATAAATTATTTAGATAATAATTCATTTTTCAATTAAAATGTTGCATTTTAACTTTTCCTCAAAAATAGAAACTTATCAAAAAAAATCATCCAAATTACATTTTAAAATTATTATTATAAAAATGATGTTTATTTTTTCAAATAATATTTATAAAAGTATCACAAATTAGTTTTAAAACAATTGTTTCCTTCAAAATGTAAGAAAACATCCATTATAACCATATTTTTTATGCATAATATTGGATTTACTTTTATACCATATCTATAAAAAAATATTTTGAATGTAAAAAATTCTATTGAATATTATAAATATACATTTCGTTAATATAATCTAAAAAAAGTTATTTTTTTATTTAATTTTTATAAACAATACTTTTTCACATTTAAATAGTTTTTAATAAAAACATTTTCTTTTATTTTCAAAATGAGTTTATTTTAACTTATAATTAATTATCCACCGAAAAATTAATTATATATACATGTGTAATCCATATTTTTATAATTTATTTAATCATATTTGTACCCTCTATTCTAACAGCAAGTTTATAATGGGTACATTTAAATAATAATATTTACTTTTATGTTTAATGTCAATGTGGCACATCATGTATGTTATCGAACATAATGGTTTCTTATTAAAATTGTTGGATGTTACAGAAAATAAACCAAATGAAAATTTATTGTGTTATAATCACAAGTTTAATATGTTTATGTCGATCTTTGTTTAATATTTTCATCACTAAGGATACATCAAAGAACATACACATCAAAGCGCTTGTAATAAATGTGTGTTTTTATATACTAGTATATGTACCATCCATTCGTTGCTTAATTTTTTTCACTCAAACTGAATTATTTCATTGAACTACTAAAGTTCACCATATAAAAATGATTTTCCCTTTCACTGCTTAATTAGAAGCTAATGAACTACTCGAGATACTTGGAATAAAATACATGGGGCGAGATAATTTAATTTTCCTATTTTTAAACAACTCAAATAAAGAAAATTTTTATTGAAATAATATAATAATATAATTGAATAAAATCATGGGATTCCTTCCATTAAGTAGTGGTTTTAATGTCCCCAACTATACTCTCATGAGAAAACTGTCTATTATTAATGAGAGGGTGTGGTTTCCTATTCATAAAACACTATGTATGCAATGTACATATTTTTTTATTTCAATAAATAGTTCTATATGACACTTAATATTCATAAAAATAATGAGTTACCCACATAACTAAAAAATTCCCTTGGAAACAACCTATTTAATTTTGAAAAATCTTGATGTATACATAAATAATTGGGTTAAAATTGAAAAATTTCCTTGATTCTTGAGGTGTAAACAAAATAAATTATGTTTCTATGTCTACTTAATTGTAAGCACATAATTATTAAAAATCTCCTTCAAAGGACATTGAAATAGATTTGAAAACAATTTAATAATTAAAATCATTTTTTTCGAAAGGTCCTTTAATTTTAGACAGAATATATTTTGTTGATCTTGGTAAATTAGTCCTAAATAATTATTCATATTTATCTCTTCTTAAAAATAAATTTCAATCATCTATAAATCATCTTTATTTTCTAATGGAATGTCATTTATTAATAAATAATTAAATATTTCCATTTCATCTTCAATTAAATAAGCTCCAGAAAATGTTTATTTCTCCACTCATTATTTAATATTGCATTTATGGGTTTCAAAACATTCACAAGGGAACTATGATCATCCTCTCCATGTTACATTTTTTGTAACAATTTACCACATTGATCGTGAAAAAATTGAATTTTAGCTACTGTTTAATGAATGTTTTTATCACATAAACTCCAAAAAGAATTTTTTTTCATACTCTATATACATTCTCTAAAAGATTTTCAATATTTTTTTAATCTCTTAAAATTTATTTTAGAAAATTTTTATGATTTTATTCAATTCATTCCCATAAATTAAACTCTTCTTTTCTCTTCATATTTTAAATGCATGATTCTCTTGGTAATTAGTTATTATAAAATTAAAATAATCCACCTATTTTTTAATATAATATAATTTTATCATCACCTTAAAATCTATCAAATATAAATTTTATAATATATTTTATTTTGAGGTATTATTCTGAGTATTTTCCAAATATTTCATTAATAATTTCCAAATAATCGCAAAATAATTCTAAATTATATGGAGGAAAACTACTAATTAATCAATCAGATAGACTATTTTGTTTCACAGTGTTAGAATCTATTTAAAAATATATAGAGTTTTGGTTCAACAGAATACGTAAATACAATTTCAAAGTAACTTTAGATTTACATAAAATTGATTCAATCTCATAATGAATATCCTAAAATCTAAAAATAACCACATTTCAAACATGAATTTAAATATAATTTTATTTATTTTTCTAAAACAAAACTAATAGAAATTTCAAATTCCTTACATAGAAATGGAACCATGTTTTATAGGTACATAGGTCAACATGATTATCAAAATGTCCTTTAAATCTCTTACACTGGTTTATGAGTGATGGATATAACCCTAGAAAAGTTTTTAAGTTGTTCTAATAGATATATTAGATCCTAAACTAATAAAATAAAATAAAATATTATTGGTATTTTGAATAATAGAAAAAATAATTACATTAAAAGTGAATTAAAAATTATATGTGAGAAATTGGTAGTGTTAAAGAAAATGATTATGGAGTTTGAAAAAAATGAGGGTTTTTAATGAATACTAGTGAAATTATGGTTTACAAGAAATGGTAAAAGAGTAATCCATTCATATGGATGTTTATTTTATCATGAAAAACCTTACTAGAATAGAACAATCTCTATTAATATTTTTTCATAGAAATTGAATGAATTTTACCTTTTTCAAGAGTGAAAATTAATGCTAGTAAAATTGCAGAGTGCTGAGAGCATCAAAAAATATTTATCATCATAAGATTTGTGGAAAAGCATATCCCCTCTAAAGAACATAGAATATCATTTACTAAAAATGATTAAACCATTCTCTCAATTATTTAAGTGATCTGTAATTAATCATTAATAATCGTTACATTGAATAAATATAAAAAATAATTCATTATAGAAGTGTCCCAAAATGTAATGAAATAGGAAAATACTAATTTAATATTTTTATTCTCATTTAGGATCTGAAATTAAACATCAATAATTAATATAGTTTAATAATATAACATCAAAAAGAAAAACAATATAAATAAAGAGTCTCGAAGATAAAAAACTATAATTTATGTTGACGAATAATGTGAGAAAGATGAATAAAATTAGTTAATAAAAATTATCATAACACATAATAAAAACAATATCTATAGAATAAAAAATAAATGTGAAGGAGAAGAAGACTCCCCTGAGTGAATCCATTCTCTGTCAAACCCCTCAACTTTATCTTGAATGTTTGGTCTTGAGCGAATTAGTTAGAATTTAAAATGTGTGTTGTAGAAGTTAGCTATTAAATTTTACATAATTCTAAATTAACTGAATCATCCTCACATTTATCCTATTTTAATCTCCCAGTTCACCAACTTTTAGAATATGGGTGTATTCTTCTTCTTTTTTTGACACCCAACAACTTTTTTTCTTCATCTGACACAACTTTAAAAAAACGTCATGTAACGCTATATATGTTATAAAACAATCAAAAACAAGTTCACATAGGTTTCCCTTTACCCATTCAATCAATTTTTAGTGATCATTACTTGAATCCTTTAAAAATATCTTTGAGTTCCCATTTGTGATACATAAATCATTGAAGAAAAAATAAAAACACCATTTTTTTTAAAAAAAATTCATCTTTTACTAAATTCTGATGGTTGTGTATCTCAAATCATCTTTCAATAATCTATGTTTGAACCCCCATTTATTCTATATTTATCCCATTTTTTAGACATCTATAACATCCCTCTTAGTGGGATAAAAATAACTAATATAGAACACAGTTTCAGTACATTAGCATGCCGTAAAAGAATTATAAGCTATGTGTTATGCTTGAGTGAACTCTAAAATTCAATAGTAGTTGTGTCATAAATAGTATTGGAAACAATTTTTGTTCTAAAGTTATAGGAATCTACACTCATGAAATTGAAAATTTAATCATTGGAGGCTAGTATTTCCTTGAATCATCAATAATATTCTTTGTGAAATTCCTTCCCCATGAGCATATTCTCTTTATCTTTCATATAGAATATTGGGCTGAAAATATCTATAATCAAAATGATTGAATAGATAGAAAATTAAAATATAGTTAACCTATAGATTTATAACAATCACCAGAATTTAATCCATTATTTATTAACTATTTAGAAATTCATTAACAATATTTTTTTCAAGAAAATTTTTTATTACCATGAAATTTAAAATATGATATGTTATAAAACCAATCAACTTAATAATGATCGATTTAACAATAATAATTCACTGGAGAAAAACAATGATCACAAGACATATAAAAGTAAAACATGGCCCTGAATTACTATGTATCACTAAAATTTAAAAAAATACATATCAACATTTAATGAAACAATATAAAAAACAAGTATTAAATTAGTATAATCCTATTTCACACAAAATATACCCATAAAATGAAATTGCATGCCTAAACAATTTTAAATAATGACCACATCATGATTATTTTAGGATATATAGTTTTTGGGCCTATTATATGTCATGTTATATGATAACATTTCCAAGACATCATCCAATTGTATATTATGATTTATTCACATAATTGGATAAGGTAAATTAACCACTAGCTTCATGTGGTAGGTCATTTCTTGGAACGGCTATGAGATGAATAGTTATATGAATTTTATATGATATTATTTATATCTACCCTACTTATAGTATATCATTATTATAGCATTTCTTTTAATAATACACAATGGATTGTATGGTATAATCATGGATTAAAAATGGGTTTTAACCACATGCATAACTTATATAATATAAAAAGTATGAGATAATTCATGCATGTTCCAAATAGAATCTTTTGGATTATAAATGTTTATCATTGAATTGAAGTGTGTGGGGATTAATTACTATATTATTCTCTTCATCTACTTATAATCTCTCATATATCTTACCATTTTCAAATGAAAGGCAGTAGTTTGTCATGGGAGTGGAGAGGATCTCGCTTAAGCATAGTGTGATTAATCCAATAGTGGATACCCTATAGAGAAGGGATGTATTTTTTTCCACTTGGGATCATCGTCCATAATATAAAATGAAGTAGAAACACTCAATTAATAATATATTTTAAAAACCACAATTACATTATTTTATAGTTTTTTATGGTTATATTTTTGTTCAAATAATATTGCTTGTTTTATTATTTCTTTATAATTTTTCTTCTTAGTTTGATTATTAAGATTTCTTAAAAAACTTATCAGTGGTATCAAAGTATTAAAATGTGATTATATTATATTAATCATTATAAAAAATGATGACTCAAAAATATTATGAAAAATGAAGCATTGTATCATTTTAAAAAATTTGATGCATGTTGTACAATATAACTAGAGTGGATCGATTGGTGTCATAGATTTTAATAGGAACTAGATCATTATAATAAGATCCATAATGCATGGATAAATTAAGTTATTTTTATCTCACACATGACTTTTCTTCATTGATGTTAATAATACAAATATATAGTTGATTCTCATGTAGACATAAACTATGTTGTAATAATCACAGAAAACATTTTTTAATATAATGTGAGCTAGTACATGTTATAATTATGTGGATTAACAGTGTGTAAACCTGTAATTTCAATGATTAATAATATATTTAATAATAAGTTAATTCCTAAGTAATGCATGGGTTAAACCTATACTATACTATTCCATGTTGCCTATACAATTAATACGCTTATATTAATCACATTACTGTACGTACTGATGTGTTAAATTAATCTCATATAGTAATTTTTTCACAATGTTATTTGAGTGTAATATCACACGAGACATCTCTACACTAGTTTAATCTCATGCAAGGCCTCCCTTTTTTGATTAAAAATATTTTTCAAATGATACAATACTATATAGGTCCATTTCATGTCCTTAGAATCTACCTTGAAATAAAACAATATATAAATGTTCAGTTCATAATTGACTTGAATAGTATATAAATAGCACGTGAGCCTCAGCCCGGTTGGTGAGGACTCTTAAGTGAATCCAGGTGACCCAGGATCAAATCCAGGTAGAGGCATAATGTCAAGGTACTGTAGTAGTACTGTATATGTAATGTAGCAGTACTGTAGTAGGTACTGTAGCGGGAACTGTGTAGTACTGTAGTAGGTATTTTAGCGAGAACTGTAGTAGGCATTGTTTGGAACTGTAGCATCTGGGAATTTTTCCTCGTTTGGGTCTTCAGGACACTGATATGGTCCCCAAGTCCTTTAAGGCCTTTGGGCTAGTAAAGCCTTCAGGCCACCTCAAGGCCTTTGGGCCACTTTAAGTGCATATTCAAACCAGACAACCTACAAGCAACAAGCTCTATAGGAGGATGAGTAAGGAGTTTTCACCGCAACAATATCTATACGGATTGCAAGAATGATAGGGTATGGAACCTATCATCAGGACGAGACTATTCATGAACATGATAGCCTTGCTGAATAGCCATTCAAAGGTAGAGATCTAATTTCACGATGAAGATGTTGGGGAAGAGCAATTCCAATTGGTTATTCTAGATTTTATGTAATGTTTGAAGCCTACAGGCAATGAATTCCTCTAAGGCCTATGGGCCATGTAATAATTACACCCACAATCCTTGTAAGAGTTCCACCTCACCCCTTTAAATCTGGATTATCAAATTCAATAAAAAATGAAAGCCTTCAGGACATTGGAGGGATGGAATAGTATATTATTATTTTTTAAATTATAGAAAAATTATTATCATATAATTATTAATTTTTAAAAGTGTATATGAATTAATTAATTATTAAAAGTCCATAATTAGTTTTAACTATTTACAAAAAATTCATTAAATAAATATACAAAAAAATTTAAATGTTAAAATAGAAATATATTTTATATTTATATGGCTTTCATTTTGACATAAAGAGATTAATTTTTTTAAGGAAATCATAAGGGTAATTTATAAACTTTTATTTCTTTTTAAATAAAGAAAAATATAAATGTATTTATATTTAAATTAAAAATATTTCACAATAAATTTATTTGAATTGTTAAAATTAATAATCCTTAATTGGGAAATTATTTAAATGACATCAAAATGAGTTTTGACTATATATTTTATCAAGGTATAAATAATATTAAATATGTGATTTTTCATTCTGTAAAAAATATATTAAAAATATTTGAAATAGATATTTTTTATATTTCATATAATATCGTATATTTAATGGTGAATATCACACAATAAATAATGTGAATGAATATATATAATTTAAAAAATATAAGATTTATATTAAAAATTATGGAAAATCTACATGATTAAATAAAATATTACAATAAGCCTTAATTATTGAAATATTAATTAATATCTTATATCAAATTTAATTATTTTAATATTATATTTTTAAATGTTATTCCTTTTTTTATTCATAGTTATAATGGTTAAATTATTTATTTTTAAGTGTGTTATTTAGTTTAAAATGCATAAATTACTTATAGAGTGTATCAAACATGCATTTAAGGAGTTACATACTATGTTTGATAATGGGTTTCGTTTTCACCTACATTGAATTTAGATTTAATAGACTTATCAACATTAATTAAGTAGTTAATTATGATTTATATATTTTATATTTTAGAGTTATGGTGGAATTATGATCAATCCTCAATATTATATCCTTGGGTATAGGGACATTGGGTTGAACTGGTCACTTCCCAAAAGGATTATTCCTTTTATAGAAAAGTGAGGGATAATAATCTCTAGTACTAGGATTTCTTTGATAGAATTTATTATTTTAAATAATTTTGATCCTTTATATTAAAGGGTTTCATTTACATTATACATGTGATGCATTTTGATATGTATGAATATAGTTGGATTATAATTTCTCTTAGCGACACATGTTTTTATTTATTTAAACTATTACATATCTATATGGTTTTAGCATATTTATTTGTTGGAAGGAGTATAATATAAAAATAAATCATCATAATCATTAATATATAATGGTAATAACATCGTAAAAACTATTGAGAATTAAATCCCCGGTAAAAATACCATGTGTTAGGTTTCTTCTAAATGAAACCCATTTCATGACCATGATTAGTCAATTAAGTAGATTCTTCTAAATTTTGGTTTAAATGTGTTATCTTGTGTAAGGCATGGTTGAAATGGATAAAATTTATAAACACATAAGGATGCATCCAAAACTGAGAATATGGATGTATTTATGTTAATATACATGTATTTAATTTTACATTTACAATTAATCTCCGGTTCACGTTTTATTTTATTAGAACTCTATTTAACAGTCTCTCCTTTTGTTGGTGTATGGATATAGATTTTTTTTATTTCACTATGAAGGATCATTATATATCCTCTTAATAATGTATTCTCATTATTGATAAGTTACATCGTAACCCCCAAAAAAGTATTCCACCTGTTAAGACTACTATTGGATGTCACAGAGATTCATTGATCTTCCACTTTCATTAGTCATCACACTATTACTTTCATGGAAGGGGGAAAGAAACAATTCTTATATATTCCCATTATAAAACAAAAATATGCACTTATTTTTCTTCTAGAATTAGTCACAGTAGTTAGAATATGGTGTGAAATGATAATCAATAAATTTTACTTTTTCTCAAATGTTGGTTAACTGATATAAATATCATCACCAATTTTTCTTCTCTTCTAATCTCTTTATTCTTTAGTGAAAACATAAAATCACTGAATCAAATTCTCCTAATATTTCTGAAATCATGAAATACATTTATTAGTATTAAATCAATATAAGCTCATCTCATCAAACAATCATCATAGTTAATTCTTATTTTTTTATATATAAGATCAATCAGTGGATGTGGTATCATTTATCTAATATTTCACATATGAAATATAAATAATGTTCAATATTATCTTCTCAATCAACCAAATGTTGATAATATTCTTCTTCCTTCTTATATTGAAATTTTGGATTCACTTAAATAAGCAAAACTCACTATTTCAATTGATATAAACTTCATTCCATTTTTTATGGAAATTATAATGAAAACCCTATAACATATGGAAAAATTTCTTATAATTATGTTATATTATTTAAATCATGTTCATGTGGGGTATCAATGTTTTTATTCACTATTTTTATTCATGTAAGCTTAATAATTTTCGTTCATGGCCTCTTCCTTCACACAAACTCTGTGTGTTCACACACGTTCTAGTAACAAATGGGCATCAGATAAATTCTTATGCATTAACCTATGCATGTACACATGAATTTTATTAACATCTTCTATTTTCAACACAAACCAATTTGTTTACATTTTATTTTAATACTCATCATAAATATAGATCCCGAGATATTTCATTCCTCACAAAGTATTATATGCTAATTTCTATTCATGTGAGTTCTAGAATAGTTCAATATTTTCAAAATATAGTGTAATTTGTGCAATCCTTTTTCTCTTCATATAAATATTTTATATACGGATAATAATTTATGAAAATGAAAGATATATTTTAATATCAATAGTGCTTTGAAACACTATTCTTCATATAGTAGTTGAGTATATATGAATCTCATTCCCGGTATCTCAACCTATTCGTGAAACCCTTGAGTGAATGTGTGGCATATCATGAGACATCTGTTCTTATTCATTGAAGGGCATTCATCATTGAACATATTTATACACACAAAGGTTCACGAGACACCCTTATTCATGTATCCTTTAAGGATCATGGAACCTTCTACTTTTTCAATTGAATAGAAGCTCGAATAGGTTATGTTTTTTTAATGAGAGATCTTAAAAGAATATGTCAGCAGAAATAGTACCTCTCGGTCGAGGTTTCTCTTCTTTTATAAGAAAGGGTCACAACCATGCATCCAATTCAAATCCCATGTATCATTATATTCCAAAGACCCATTTAGCACCCAAGGATATCATCTTTGAATTCTTAAAAATGAAGGTTATGTGCTTCCATAAAAACCATCATTTTTCCTTTTAGATCTTGAATTATCCCTTTAATGAATATATCACATGCATTATATCATAAATTCATTCTTTTCAAAAATCTAAAACTCATCCACGATGATAAAAAATTCAGACATCCTCCTATAATTACATTTTTAGTTTCGCTGAAGCATCTTAATAATGATTAGGTTAAAAAGTTGCATGATTTTTTATATTGTGTTCATCAAAAAATTACAACCTCGAAATAATCATAGTGTCATCTTCTTAGATAGATTTTGGGTCATCCATATTCTCCAAAAAATATAACCTCTATTGAGAGGTAAAAAACAATTGGAATTTTTGAAAATATGCAACTTATTTTGATTAAAAAATACACAAGAGATCATATAGAATAGATTAATTTGGCCAGACATAAATGTTCTATCCATATGATTTTTAAATGGATTAGTAGTATTGAACAACCATGTTTCTCTCATGGGATCATCTACAATGCTACCTTTAACATTATTGTCTAAGTGTTTCTACGATAGACTCAATATTTCTACCAAATATTTGAACTTGTCGCACAATTTACACACACTGCTTTGACCAGTGTACATTTATATCAAATTTGTATGCCTTTAGTTATGGACTTATATTCCAAATACATGGGACCACATGAGTTTATACAGACACTATACATGACCATGTACCTCCTGCTACTTACTAGGTGTCCTGAGATGATCTCTCAAGGGTGTGGTGGACCTTCGAGTCCCACATGTTCCATGTATGAGGTTGTGTTGGATTTTTGGGAGGTTGGATAATTTATTAGTAAGACCTATAAAAATAATTAGTAAAAATAATGTTTTAAATGGTATCTAACTTCAAAATGTATGGCCTCTATTACCCTACAATAATTTATCATTTAACACTCCTTGGAATATAAATTCCAATGATCTCACTCCAATAAAAACTCATGAAAATAATAATTATAATATTTAGTTCTCTGGTATATAAATCAACGTTAGGAATTATCTTATTTTGAGACCTCATCATGTAAATCAGAATCAAAATGTTCTTCAAGTTAGCTCAGGAAAGGTTCTCATGACATAGTGAAATATTACAAGGCCTAAATTTTATATTATTTTATTCTTTTTTAAATTTACATTTTAATTAACTCTCGATCTTCCAAAACATCCTTCTTCTTTCTTGTACACAATGTGTCACAATTAATACATGTATTTTGAACATAGAATCGGGTCAAAATATTCAAAGTTATGTGGTTTGTTTTTCAATCATGACATCAAATTTCATTTATTGGGTCTATAAAAATTCTTTAGTAATAACTTTTGAAACACAGAGTCTTCAAAAAAATTCTACAAATATAAAGACTTCATGATGTCATCCAAGATCAATTAACTTTGGGACTTCTTCATCATACTGAAATCAATGAAATTTTTCTATCGAATTGATCACCATTTTCAATCAATGATTACCATTAAAAACAAATATAAATCATAAAAAATTGTTTTCATTAATATTAAACATATTATATGTTTATAATACTGAATTGTCTATTCTAAATGAATGTTTCAATATGTGGAATCATTTTATTTTCTCTTCACTTTAAATTTCCAACATTCATTTTAACTTTTATACCCCTTATGGAAATGAAATACAATGTTCATGGGAAAAGGGTATCATTATGTACTTAAGTAATGTGATATACATAATTTCACTTTATGTCTACATGATATGTGGTCAATATAGAAAATAATAGGATTTGATTTACATAAAAAAAATTCAATTACCAATTGATCATTTTACCTCATGAAATTAGAACTCATAGACTTGTCTTCATGGACTATTCACTTTTATTCAAGCTATAAGGTACTAAAATCATATATGATTATTTTGTAAGAAATATTAACTTAAAACTCATGGACACACTTCAGAAAACAAATAAAAATATTCAATTGCAAAAAGAAGGGTATGCATCCTTGTAAAACATACACACTTATTATTATATTGATTAATGAAATTAATCCTCAATTTTCAAAATATCATTATCTTGAGTAATAAAGGATGAGAGATTATGAAAAGACATACCTTTTCAAATGACATGATATTCATGAAATATCCAAAATGATTAAATTTGATACCAATGAAGATGGTGATTTTTGTAGATTATTCATAATTCTTCATTAGTCTCACACTCAAGGAAAACACTTATCAGTGTATTCATAATGATGAATATCATCATGAATGGATTTCAAGATGTCCTAATTAAGACATTTCACCTAAATAGATCTTCAACATGTGACTACCCAGATTGGACAACATTCACAACTTCACTGGGGAAGATCTTCTTGAACACTTGTTCTTTAGGATACCAACAATAAGGTCAGTACCAGATGGAGTTTTATTTATCATGTATTTATATATCATGAATGAACATTATTTATCTATATCAAATATTATCCTTAATCATATTTTTATTTGAATACCATATTTAGGAATCATTCAATGATTGTGACATTATTAGCCTGCAAATCAAGAATTGGTAGTACTCACTACTTCTCGGGTTCTCCCCCCATGAGAACATTCTTCACCCTTAATTCCCATCACTATACGGACTAATATAATAAACAATTATTTATGTCAATAAGGTGTATCATATTCACTTCATCAATATTAATGACAAGGTTTATATTTTATTCTAAACCGAGTTGCTACATTTATTCTCCTCTTCACTCTAACACATCTGATATTTAATTATGACTGAGGTGGGGTGGATATTATCACTAATTAAATGTATTTGAGTAAAAAACATTCATTCTTAAATATATTTTAATCAAATTTTATCTTCAATTAAATCATAATTAATCCTTCATGTGTAGGTATAATTACCAAGAAATTTATAATCGTTTGTCCAGCTACGCCTCTCCTCACACACCGAGCATCATTATATTCATGTAGATGATTTTATTTTACTTTTTCACTAGAATTGTCTTTTAAATATTAAATATTTCTCAATCTCTAAATATAATTTATCTAGATAACTAACATGTTATTAGGAACAATACAATAAATGTTTTCCCATCCATATGGATTCTTCTGAGTGTCGTCCATCTTACTATATTTTCTAGATGATGCAATTTTCTTTAACTTCGTGGATTTGGAATCCAAGTCATATTATATTTCCTTCATGGAATATTAATACAATAAATAGTTTTCATAATTTTGTTTTCATTTATTTCTTATGTTATCTTCTTCATTATTACACAACTTTGATGGTGTTCATTTCATATCAACTTTGGATACATGGTGAGATGAGATTTTACGAACCCTGTTACTTCTTCTATTGTATAAATAAAATATGTTATCAATATTTCAAAATCTATTTGGAGTTTACAGATTATTATGGACCTATGATGTTTTTTCTTTATCTCGAAGCCTCCACCTTGATATAGGATTCCTTATTTCTCTTTAATTTCAATGATTGTACCAATAATTTAATACACGATTCCCCAGTATATTGCAGCGCAAACATTGACAGAAAAATCATTATTTCCTAATATATTATGTAAATTATTTTTTTTCTCTTCTTGATGATATGTTTTTCTCTCTATGGAGAAAAAATTCCACACTCTTTTTTATATCTACTATCATAATTTTTGTAGGATTACCATCACCATTATTCATCCATATATATTTATATTTTTTTACAATCTAAATTGTTTGTTATAACATGTTTAGAAAAGTTATTGCAAGATGGTATGGATGGAACCTATTTATTCACATATTATAGTGATATATCATTGAATTAAGTCATAATTTTCTTATATAATTTTGGAGTATATTCAAAAATAGAATCCTCTAGTGAATATCCAGTTCCCACAAAAAATGTTTCATTGTTTTTTGAACCTGTAATATATGTCTTTTTGGGATTGGAAAACTAATATTCCAAATCTATATATTTATTATAGAAGAGTAATTTAGGATATTAAATCATAATAATATTATCTTCACATTCCATCCACATTATTTTAGATTTATCATCATATAACTTAACATTTTTCAGAATCAATTATTCATGTTCCCTGATCTTCAGAGATTTTACATTAAATTGAGAATCCTAGATATCAATTATATTTTTAAATTTGTCTTCATGATAATGGAGTTATTCGTCTAACATATTCTTGAATCACACATTATCTTCAACATCATTGATCTATTTTTTGGAACTTATTTCATGTTATATCTTTTTTGTTCAATGGGACTAACATGTATGATGAGCTTTAAACATTCATGAATTTTTTATTCTAAGACCTTGTTGTGAAATTTAGAATCTACTTATAAATAGGTGATATCTTCATGCATTTATTGAAAGAATACATTAACTAGGGAGACTTTTTCTTCAATAATTCCAAAATGAATATCTCTTAATCAATAAAATTATGTTTCATGAGAAGTTATAGATTTTCAATCACCACATCTTCCCAAATCTATAACATGATGATAATTTTTCATGGTACTAACACATACCCCCTTATCACTAGAGGTAAGACAGTTTTTCTAACCCATAAGGGAAAAATAAGTCAATGACCCTTTACTTTCCATGTCAGATATATCATCATTGTTAGAACAGCATGTAGAAACATATACTTCTGCTTCTATAGACAAGAGGGAATTCTACATTGATTTTATCTTCTATTTGTTTCTCATGTTCGTTATGGTATTGTTAGATAGATTTTTCTACTCAAAGATAACTAAATCTTTACGAAAACTACACTTTATTTTTTACAAGGGAGATAAACTCAAATCTTCAATATAGAATAAATTCATCTTATAAAATCCAACATATGTGAACCTACCCTTTGAAACCGCTTGAATGGACCATTTTAGGATATGACTAACACTTGGAGGGGTGAATCCTTATTGGGGAATTTTTTTATACAATTATAAAGTTGTATCCCTTTACCTGTTATATTTTTTAAGATCTTAATTCTATTATTCTCAGTTCTATGTATTATGAATGTATAAGATATTATTAAAAATTTCACATGATATGTTTTTAAGGTTCACTTCTAAATGAAAGTAGCTAGTTCATTGCATGGTCTATAATTTCTATTTAACACAAAACCACTAGAAATTAATACATTAAATATGGTTAATGAAAATATGAAATATACTTTCACTTGAAATGAACTATAGTTAATTGAAAATTATTGTTTTATAGATTTTGGACGTATCTTTATACTACCTATAATGATATTCTTAAGATTATTGATAATGTTCTCAATAACATAAATAAATTCTTCCACATACTAAGAATAATGTTGTCTGTCACTAAGATATTTTATCTTCCACATACATTCTTCTTTATTTTTCTACATGTTTAGTAGCTAGAAATAAACAATTTTTAATTCTTCCCAGTCACAAATCAAACGCTACCATTCTTATTGTTTTGACATCAGTCACAATAGTATGAATATGGGGTACACTAATATTCACATAATTATTCTTTGGACCAAATTATAATTTAATAATATCAAAATTTTCACCAACTATTATTATCTTCACTATTTATTATTATGTTCAAAACTAACTTCACTAAATCACTTTCATCCAATCTTGATATAGTCCAAATTTACATTGAGGTTATTAAATTAATGTAATCTCATATCATCATAGAATTATCCCAATTAATTCATCTTCATTGATCCATAATATCAATCAGTGAATGCAGTATTATTTCAATAATCTTTCACACTTTCAATATAAATAATGTTCACTCTCAGATTCTCATTCTATGAAATTCATGATAAATTATTCATAATTTTTGTAATGAAATATTTACATCACTTAATTAATAACAACTCACTATTACATGTTATAAAAAATTCATGAAATTTTTGAATCAAAATTTTCCTTCTTACCATAACACATATGAAATATTGATCTTTTAATTCTATGTTATTTTATTCAAATCATGATTACATGTTTTATCAATAAATTTATGTGTGATTTTCTTCCATTATGTTTAAGAATGTCAGTTCACTTCCTCTTTCATCGCACAAATGAAGTTTTTATATACATTATCTATTATTATATTACATTCTAAAGAGTTCTTATGCATCCTGCTATATATTTGCACATGATAACTTTTCACTAATTCTATTTTCCACATAAACAAATATCTTTATTTAAGATGTTAAAACGTTTTGTGCTTGTAGGTCATGGGAATCTATGTTTTTTATGATGTGATATACACTTATCCTTCATCGAATGAGTTGGGGTGTGTTTTAAGATTCAAGAAAGAAATTATGCCTCACCCAATCACATTTGTATTCAAATAATTAGTTTATAAAATGATCATCATTTTCATGAAACATGGTGAAATTGTTCAATATCAACAATGCTTAAAAACAAATTCATTTATGTGGGAGTGGATAATCTAATAAAATCATGTGTGGTATCTCAACCTCTTCCTGAATCCCTTGAGTGTGTGTGTTAAAAATAAAGAGGTTGTGATTCTTCTTCACCTAAGGGAATTCTCTATGGGACATATTTTGTGAAAAAGGTGCATGTGAATCCGCTATTCACATATCCATGAAGGTTCATTAGACCCTCTAATTCTTCAATTTAAAATAATATTAGAGTGTCATTGGTTTTAATAAGAGATCTCAAAATAATACATGAGTGGTAGTAGCACCTCTTGGTAAAGAGTGCTCTTATTTTATAGGAAAGGATCACAACCTTTCATCTTTTTCAAGTCCTAAAAATAATTTCATGCTGAATAATTAATAAGAACCCAAGGATCATGGATTTGAATTAATCAAATAATAGGTTACTTGATGTAGAAAAAATTTATGTTCTTTCTTCATGATCTCAAATTCTTATCTCGGTGAATATATCACATGAATGCAATAAAAAATGCATGCCTTTAAAAATATAAACTCATCAAAGAATATCAAACATTTGAATGACCTGTAACAACTTATTTTTTATTTTGGCCAAAGAGTCTTTATATTTATTTTGAAAAAGAAGTTTCATGATAATTTCAATTATGTTATTATCAACATTTCGACGTCATAATGGTCATAGTGACCTATTCCTTGATATATGGTGGACATTACATCTTCTCTGGTGAATAGAACCTCTATTGAGAGGTACAATACAATGGGGGTTTCTAAAATGCATGCTTTATTTCAAATATAAAAGGAGTAAGAGGTCAGATTTTCTGGATTAATCTGATTAGATGACCAAATTTTGTATGTATGATTTTGAAATGGATAGACAATAATGAATCACCATGAATCCCACATCAGAACCTATACTATTCTCCCATCCATTTTATTATCTAATGAATACCACAATATCGTTAAGATGGATACTGAGGATCTACACTGGTCACCCAATTCTCATACATGGAATCAATCATCGATTTTCTGACCCAACTATATATTCCTTTAAATGTGATCTCATGGGAATTATACAAGGGCCATAATAGGTTCTTATGTCTATTAGGAACAACCATGTACCTCTTGCCTACTGCTAGGTGGACCAAGATGATCTCCCATGGGTTTGGTTGATCTTTGGGTCCCACATGTGCCCTGGTTGATGTTGGTTTGGATTTTGGGTGTTTCAGAAATATTTTTAGTATTCCCCATAAAAATACTTGGTAAAAGCCATGTATTAATTCATATCCAACTTCAAAATGCATGGTCTCTTTATTCCATATAATTCATCCAACTCTATTTCTAATATAAATTCCAACGATCTCATTCCCATGGAAACCTCATTCCATTAATAGTAATGTTGTATAGTTCTCCTCTATGTAAAATATATTTTCGTCATTATCTTATTTAGATCCATATTCTGGTAATTTAGAATCTAAATGTTTTTTAAGTCAACACATTCATGGTTCTCTTGAAATAGTGGAATATTTCATGACTTTATTTTAATATTATTCTATTATTTTTGAAATATAGAAACCAAATAAATAATAAAATTCTAAATAATCATTATTATTTATTATATTCAACGTTTCACCTTTGAAACTTGTATTTTTAACATTGAACCAGTTAAAAATCATCATGGTTACAAGGATAATTGTTCATTTCTGAAATCAAATGTCATTTACTAAATCCATTACAATTGTTTTAGAATAACCTTTGAAACTAAATGTCTTCAACTAATGTTAATTGAAATATAATGACTTGAAGAATTAATTCATGCTACCTTAAATTTGGAACTTCCAAGGCATGTTGAAATTAATGAAATATTCCCAATGCATTGAAAACTATTTCCAAACAATGAAAATCATTGGTAACAAATACAACTCATACAAAAAGATTTAAATTCATGCTCTATCGTTAGTATGAAATGGATTGAAGAATTTTAATTCCATATTCTTATCTTTGTTGCACCTTATCTATTAAAAGTTTTTTTATATGTTCTTCTCTTTTTCTCTCATTATCTTCTTTCAGCTTATAGAATAAATTATGTGCTCACCCAGTTGAAAAAATCCACACATTCTTGTCTATAAGAATATATATATATATATATATACATAATAGTTGATTTAATAATATATATTCTTCATTCTAAAATATCTTAAAATATAAATATTTACCAACTCTAGATCCTTGAAATTCTAATTCTAAACATGTTGCTTCCTTTATCTATTAAATATTGGGAACTTAATATGCATTTTTATCATCAAACCCAACTAAATAAAAAATTAAAATTACAAAAATATGGACGCACATCATTATTCATTCCATTAAATAAAATCTGAAACAACATTTATTTACCTAGTCCTCTTTATTATTCTATGTTAATGATATATAGAAACAAAATTTTTTCAACTCTTCATTTGAGTAAAATCTATAAAATTTTCTTATATGATAATATTTTGATCAACATAATTATGTAGTAAGAACATATGTTCATCGATACATTAATATTGATTAGTAGTTTTCCTCAATTTTTTTCTATTACTCTTTACTATTATCCTTGAAATATTATTCATAAAAAATCCAGGTATATATGTAAATTATACATTTATAGTTGCACATACTGCTCCTTACAATATGACTTGGAGTTATCAGTTCTTATCACATGATGATTTGGGATACACTTATCTTTGTTCTCATATGATTTCATCATTATATATTATATCTTCGCATATTTTGAATAATTTTTCTATTATATACTGATGATAACGATTACCATCGATAACCCTTCACCCAATTGATTGACTTATAATGAAGGTTACCACAATCAATCTTCTTTTATGAGGTATATCATTTTAGCATGGATGTTCCCATGATCAATCACCCCCATGAATTCAATTATCCTATTGTTGAAGTTATCATAGTCGATCACTCTTCACGTGTTTAATCACTTATAGTTAAATATTAAAGATCTTTATAATTTCACTATCATCATGTTTCAAATAGTCGCTCATGAGTTTGTGTAGTCATTCATAATAAATTTTCTACATAAAATATTGTAGCCTTCTCATCATTATATTAAAATATTCTACATAAATGGTATGTATGGATGATTGATAATTTTGTATGAATAGGTTTCTTGAAACATAAATGTGTAAGGAAGAAGAAAACATTGAATGTCATTATTTGGAGTTAATTTTGTTGGTTTTATATTATTTAATAATGTAATGATAGTTCCCACTAAAAAAATTACCCCACATTAATTTAATCTTTGGTATATAAACTCTTTTTATGTATTTGTGTTTCTTTGGTACGGAAGTGACGTATTCATTGGTGTCGGTGCTCACAGTCAACCTCCCATTTTACCCTACATGTTAGAGGTTAATGACCAATGTCCTATTTCTAGATATCCCTTTATCATTTATGGATGAACATGTTTTCAGGAACTAAATAATCTCCTTCATATCCTCATGCACAATATATAGTAGAGCTTGATTGTAGGAGCACTTTATCATAGTGGTTGAGTAGTTCATAAGGCTTGAAATGGTTGGAAATTTTTATGTCTTCTCATTTAAACATTACATTAAAAATAAACTACACAACCAAAAAACATCCAAATTCATCGTACATATATGTTTCATATACCTATTAATATAGGGATTGAACTCTAAAAACACTTACATTATTAAAATAACAACATTAGTATCATGAAAACAAAAAAAATATTTCTTCATGCGAATGAATTACTAAGAATATAGAGCATCAACCTTCATTACATCCAAGAATTTTCTTTGTAATATTGACTTCATTTTTATACTTTATATAAATTAAAAAATAGAACATAAACCATAAAATAGGTTCGACAATCTACCACTCAATATTTTTTCTCAATACAATTTCTATAAAATCACATGTAAATATATTACCAATTTTTTTCTTCTTAAATTATCACATTTTCTTCAATCCACATTTTTCATTAAATTTTCTCTTTTTATTATATTTTACAGCTTGTTGAAAAAATAGAATGTTCATGGAATATGGTAGAAAAATTCATTCTTAATAAATGTAACATCATTCAACCCGCTCAAAGGATTCATGATTCATTCTCAATATAGAAAACATAAGAGATTTAATTAGAACAAATAAAATTCATTGATCAATATAAAATGGTACAAAATGTTATCTCTATCCAACATACATCCTTGTTGATTGATAAAACTAATTTAATTTGATAGCACTTGTTAACACCAGTATTTCTCTGTATTTCTTAGACTTTTTTTCTTAACCTGAATTTCAAAACATACATAACAAAAATATTAATAATATTTAAATCATATTTCGAGGGTTTGAATTACAAAAATAAATATAAAATTTCAAAAAAAAAATGTTTTTCATTGATAATATAAATATCTCTAACATAAAATGTAAACATGATTCTTAAAAACTACGGATAAGAGTGTATCAAGATATACCTTTTATTGATAGACTCACAAAAACCTCCACAAATTCAAATGTGTATGAAATATCCTCATTTTCACCTTCTCATGAATCTACATGTTAATGGATACAGTTCATCTTTACACTATAAATATTGTTATAATCATCAAATAAATTTATGATTTCATTTGTTTAGATGACTAAAAATATGGAAACAGTTATAGTTTATTAATCTAGGAATACTAAATAATTTACATACATCAGTATATCATATATCAAATTCTATAAATGATCGGTGATTTCATCATTTACTTGTACTGTTTTTAAAATCTCTTGACCACCAGCATTGTTGTTATTTAATATAAATTTTCTTTAAGTTCCCTTTTTAAAAAATAATACTAAGATTGTTCGTTCATCAGATGTGGAAAAGTTATTCTATCATACATAATTTCGTTAGTTTAAAATATAGAAATTAGTTTCTCATTCAATTACCTATGTTGTTAGTGAAAAAATATAACATAAATGATTAAGAGAATAAGGTATACCTATATGTTCATCAACTTGAGTAATTTGGAAATATTTTTTACTTAGTCATTTTTTCCTATTAAATGTAGCTCCATGTGTAAATAAATTGTTTATAGAGGCATGATTATTTTTCAAATAATAATTTTCATTGGTCACCATTGGTTTCTTGTTATTTCTTCTTATGTGATATTTTATTTTTATCAATATCCATCAAGAAACATGTATTATTTAGTGTAACATTCTTATTTTTTATTATTTTCTCTAATGATTGATCAAATGTTAACTAATTATTTTATTTCTATGAAGGTATATTTCACCCCCATACAAAACATATGAAATAATTTGGTTGTCATTTTTGGATAACCTTTCATAAAAATATACTTATTCTTTAGGGGGTATGTTTTGTTTTACTCTTTATTTATCCTTCTCTTGGGATATCATATGTATTTATTTCTCCAAATATACAATCTATATTTCCATACTCACTTTTAGAATGTTTTCCGCATGTTTAATACTTATATATAGATTTTTAGATATTTTCTTAACCAAATTATCGATTTCATTTTTCTCTTGGAATAATCTTTCATTCAGTTATACCATGTTCCTTTCAACTCTTACACTCATGTGTCCTCGATATTTCCACTTTACCACTAAATAAATAACTTCTCAGTTTTGGTGAAGCTTATCACTTTTACATCAGGGGATTTTTTTGAACCTCACTACTTTTCATTTTCTGGTTACCCCACGATAGATAATAATCTTTCTTCATAGATGTCTTTGGATATTTTTTTTGAATTATTATCATCATTCTTTCCCAATGTAGTACTTTATACATTAATTATCATTTTTATTTATCTCTTCTCATTTTTTTTCCATAAATGAGTGTTATATATTTTCATTCCTCTTATCTATGACCATGACCATTTAAAATATCACATAGTTCTTCAAACCCTTAAAATATATTTTTTATATATAAATTAGTATACATAGTTTATATATGTTTTAGATTCTAATTATTACTCCACTAACTATAGTATTCACACTTATTTAAAGAGATGATAATTTATTATAAAATTTCTTTTCCATGTGCCCAAACTTATATAATAACTAACAATATCCAAAAAACTTTGATCATTTGTTCATTGAGGTGATATGTCTAGAATTTATTGATTGCATGTGTTATTCTTAATTATCGAAAAAATTGACTTATAGATGGGGATATCTCTTCTTACCCATTCTTCTAACCACCTTGGGTATTTTGGAGGGTTACATGTCATTTTTCTTTATCAAATTTTTTATATATTTAGCTCTTAATCCTGCATTGCACATGAAAATATATTTGGCCCAAATATTCCTTTCAAAAGTGGATAGTAAATTTCTTATTGTTGACTCCTTAGATCGTTTAGTATTTGGTCTCAAGATTTTCATTACAATAAATAGAGTATTTTTAGAATATGATCCTTCTTGGGTACTTTTTTTAAAGAAACATTAATTTCTACTTTTTGTGATATTCTATCTTATGGTATATCTATATTCTTCAATTTAATTACAAGTACTAATAATTTTAAATAAATGATGAATTTATCATTGTCAAATTATTTTAGTTTCTCTTGATATTATTTCAGCATATTTTCATCAAAATACACATTAATTTTATTATTTTTTATGTGTATATTGTGAAACTCTTCAATCCTCTTGGAATTTACCTTTGTAATTTTTAATAGAAATTACCTCATCAGATGGATGGGTTACATCTTCAGGATTTTTCTATGATTTCTTATTTTTTGTGATTTATATTTAGCCATTTATTTTTAGGAAATGGTACATCTTTATCAATTCTTCTCATTAATTATTTTTATGGTTTGTACATGTTTGGAGTGCTATATATATATCATAACCTTTTGATATAAGGAAACTGTTAAAAATTTATTCTAAACATAATGGTTGGTGATATGATTCTAAATAACATTATAAATTCCCCAAATATATGAGATAATATTAATGTAAAAATTTTATAGGCTATCATTTATAACACCAATTCATTCATATCGTGAATCCTAAACGTTTTGATATTAAATATTGATTCATTTTATTTAGTGGGTTGATTTTGGACATTATATTTTTGGATCCCCTTCTTCAAGTAGAGAGGATAAACTACATGATTCTATATTGTTTCCAATTATTTGGTTATAAATTCATATATTATATATCTTTTCATATCAGATATGTCTTATATAGAATCATGTTAGGGATGAAGTGATTTTACTTTATTCAGGGGTAATACGATTATATTTTTTTTCACCATCATCATCATGTGACAAATCATTATTAGTTTATTAGAAATATTTTTAATTTTCATACCATTAATCATTGAACAGTTAACTTTATTTGATGATGTTTTCCTCAAATAAATTGATGCTTTTTTCTTTGTTTTATTTATTGTTTTGATAGATATGTCTTATATTGTTTATTTTATAGATAATTCATAGGATTACAAACATTTTCACTTTATATATCCATTGAAAATATAAACCTAATCAATAAATTAAAATTAATACATGATAATATAATAGAGGTGTTACATTTATCTAATAAAAATTTAAGGATCATATAAGCATGGGTCTAAGACTATGTGTGACATGAATCAGTGTTGGTATAATTTCATTCAATTTTAATTTTACACCCTAATCACCTTTATAATTATTTGGTGAGTACATATCTCATTATATTTATCACCTTTTTTTGATGTGTAAATTTGTAATTTTAATAAAACCCAATACAACAATAATGATTATTAAGAATATTTTCATCACTAAGGATTACTACATCTTAAATACATCATGGTTATTATCCACCTACAAATAATAATTATTATTATCAATGATTTCCCTGGAAAGGGTATGAATGTGAAACTATTCTCTTGTAAATGACTAGGTAGAAATAATTTGGGGGATTCATATCCCTTAATAAAAGATAATTTTCATGTACTTCATTGAATAAATATCACCAATGATAGATTTAGTCCCTCTTGGATTATACAAATGATATTTTTTTATCACTTTAAGCATACATTTGGGAAACCTCAATATTCATTTTATATTTATGGTCAAATATTAAAAGTAATACTTATCACCGTATCATATAGTGTGTTTTCGTATGAATCATAGAAAAATACACATCCTTATCTCCTCATTTTTCAATTCAAATATAAATTTATCATCATGAATATCTATCATTATCAGTTTTTTCATCTTATGAATAATTTATAGCAGTATATTTTTGAGATTCTCCTTCTATACTTATTCGTAATAAATGTTAAATGATTTGAATATTTGTATGACCATATTCCTCTCTTCGATACACCAACTCTACAAATGGTTGTTGCATCGGTCCATCTATTTCACTATCTCCTTCAACCTTAAATATGAAGATTAAATTTAGTGATTAATCAATGGATAATATCCAAAAATTCACTTTAATCAATATATATAAATTTTATAGTATCATTTAATCATCCTCGTAGGAAAACTTATTCAAAACATGTTTTTTAAAAACAGAAGAAAATAAATATTTCAATTCGTCAAATGTTTCTTATTATATCTCTTGAAAACTCAAAACATAGTATATATTTTTATCTTCAGAACCAATATACAAGGAATTATAAATTCCTACAATGTGAAATAAAATATTAGTATTATTTTCATTTAATCATTCCTAAAAACATGATAACGAAAATACCCCTCCCTTATTCTCTATTTTTGATATATTAAAACATCGTGTAGTAAAACCACTATTCAAGTTTGTTTCAAAAAAACATAATTCTATGATAATATTTTGTTTTTTATGAATATTTAGTAACACCACATGGTCATGGATCCTTTACTCTTATCATGGGTTTCTCCTTAAAATATTTTTATAATCTTATTTACATTATTTCCTAAAGTTTTCTTCATAGTAACTCCATGTATGTATGAAAATCAAACAAATCCCATTACACAAAACCACCATACTTTGGGATATAGAGTTCTCCATCCCTATCACATAATGATTTATTAGAATATTTTGTTTGTTCTCATCTATTTTCATTATAAAATCATTTATCTTTAGTTATTTATTACCTCTATTTTCATCCTTATATATCTTATAGTGCTTAAAATTAATCTCCCATTACAAATTTTGTTGAAATTATATGGAGGTTCACAAGATAAATCATCCATAAAATGGTAGATCATCTTACTATGGATATTCTCATGGTTGATCTCCCATCATACAATCTATCATCTTACTATTGTGGTTCTCATGTTCAATGTACCTTGATTTTGTTTACCGTCATATCACTGTGTTTCTCATGATATACCACCCTTCATGTGGTTGATCTTATTCCATTCAAGGTGTTGGATCATAATTCTTTTTATATCCTCAGGTTTATAATATTTTTTGATAATTTTATTAAATCATTCATATTATATATTCTATTATTAATATCGCAACTTCCTCTTCTATACATTTAAAACATAATTATGTGTATTATGCAATCATTAATATTAGTTTGAATAGGTGTGATGTGACACAAATTAATGAGTAATAAGAAAACATATAACACTTTAATTTATTATATAATACACAAGTGTTTATAATCTTTCATCATGGATAAAAAATTTCCACTTAAAAAATAATCACACATTAATTTCAAATTTAAGATTAATTTGTTTTATAACCCACTATGATCTATAGGCTAGGAACCAAAGTGTTTATGTGTGTCGATGCTCAGCCTTGGCCCCTCATGATTCCTAGCACATGAGAGGATAATCATTGTTTCCCTACTATGTTGAACTGTACTATTGAAGTCATATTTAAATTTCCTATCCCTCATAATCCTCCCATATAGCTTCTTTTACAATACATAGTTGAGAATTCTTCTACGACCACTTAATTTCAATGATTGAGTTGTTCCAATATCTTATAATGGCTAAGAAACTTTTTGGATTCTCATATACATATTCATTTTAAATGTAATTATTACACATCCAAATAAAAATTAAAATTATTCTTATGATTATGTTTTATATACATGATAGTATTATCATGGAACTTTTATAATATTTTCCTCACATAAATAATAGTATAAGCATCGTGAACACTTCAAACATCATTGAAATCATGTGAATGAATCTATGAAATTCTAATACAGTAAACCTTAATTTCAAGAAATTTAATTCATTGACATATTTAAATAATTTTTACACTAAAAATTAATTGGAAATTAATACATAAAAATGATAAATTAGGTTCAACACTAACCCAAATATTTAATTCTTCAAATCTAACTATGAGAATTGGACTAAACATAACTGGAAAACCATAAGAATGTGTTACCATATTAATAGAGTTTAGTTTATCCATGTAATATGTAGGGAAAACTGCCTTATTCATAACTATACAATAATAATATATGATATGATTGGGATGAAACCCTACCGAAATAACTAATTATTTAGAGGGATTCCAAGAAGAACCATTATTTACATAAATATGGATATTGTAACCAAAATGGATATGATGTGTTTAAAAGGAATATCATTTTAGTTAAATCCCATTTAGTAAATTTCCATATTAAATTTTAGTAAAATAGAAAACTCGTTTGATCAGAAATCCCATTCCAGATAACTAGAACTATCCTCATAACTCTTTTTTTAGATCAATCATTCATAAGGCGAATATTAATGTATGCATTTTTAAAGACTAGTAACATAAAAAATATTATTAATTTAGAAAAAATTTATGTGTTATTGAAACATCCTCCTTCAATCTCTATAACCTTACTGGATGCAACATGTTTTCACCTATCCTATGGATTTTCCTTTTTCAAAAACTATACCATTCTTATAAAATAAACCCTAAATGATATAAAATCATTAAAAATAACCATAACATGTTTTAACCTTAAAGGTTTTCTTATGTCTTTCATTTTCATTCTAACTCTTAACGGCCTCAAAAAATTAATTAACGAAGACTTATGTATATTGATAAATTTTTTTATTTCACCTCCAAATGATTTAATAAAACTACTCCCAAAATAAAGAACATCCTAACATGATCTTGTTGTTGACCTGGTTTCATCATCATTTTTTCCCAAAGATATAAGGTCTATTTATTGAAATAATGATTTATAGATTCATTAAAATCACCTACATCCACTGTCAAAATATAATTTTTACAACTTGGGTAGTGTGGGTGTTCATTGAGAAATGTTTTAGGAAAATAATCACAAATGAAATATAATTTCAAAACATCATATTAAAAATTATTTTTATAAAAAATTCATACTGAGTTTGATTTGAAACATTCAATCAATTATACCTTTAAAATTTTAGAAGTATGTGCTGAAATAATATTTTTGAAAAGAAAATATAAATAGGCTATGCAAGATTCTATTTCTAGAGTAGATTTTTTCAAATCATAATATGCTTTATAATATTACGATAAGGTAAAATATCTAAAAATTCCTTCAAAATATTTACCTTTTTGAAAATATGAGAATATTACAAAAATAATATTTGATCAGAATAATCCCATGATACATGACGATGTCAAGATATAATAATGGTGTTTGATATCTCGAACAACTTCTTGCAATTGATTTTCAAATTAGAATTTTTTTGAATCATACATGAAATAAATTGCAATAATTATTGGAAGAATGTGATCTAGAAGAGATATGAATATTGTTTCATATCCACCTCCTTCCATTTTTAACCGAAATTCCTTGATCTAAAAAAGTTATAGAACAAGGATTTAACCAAAAGAATAGACATATAATGTTACCATATGTTTCACAAAAACTCATAATCCCTATAGATGTCTAAACCTTTCCATTAATACCAACTATAAGTCCTAGGCCTTAAATGTTACATAATCTTCAGTAATGTCAAGAATTCACATTGGGGATATTTTATTTTTACGAGTTTTAAATAATTATCCCATAAATATGGCATAACAAATAAAAAATTACAAAGTAGACACATCTACTAACTATCCATTTTTTCACAATGTAAACATCTTTATAACATTATTTATTTTGTTTTTATAAAAAAAACTTCATAACATTAATCTTGACTTTTTTCTTTCTCTTACTCATCCTTATATCATATGGAAAACATTTCAAAAACATGGTATAATCACAAAAACGTTTAGTAATGGATATAAATAATGAATGAAACCGTTAGTCCTTGAATATTTAAAGTCATGACAAAATTTTAAAAAATATATACTTTTCACCCATAAAACATAATTTTTTTAACATACCTCATGAAATCACATGATGCCTTAAAACGTCTTAGTATTCATAAATTGTAAAGGTAACATGTATAATATATATAATACTTACATAGTATATTGCACAACTACATAGGTAGTAACCTTCATGGTTACATTTTTAATACCCATCATGTTATATTCCCTAGATCTCTTAGTAAAAACATTGTCGTTTAACTCCGTATCATTACTCAATTCATTAGAGAACTATCATGGGCTCACCTGCCCTCAGTTTATCATGGAACCATTGGTATACATAAACAATTCCCAATTACCATAAAATAATAAGAACACATAAAAAAGCATAAAGTAAAAATAAAATTTCAATATTGAAATTGCCATATATCATTTAAAGATATTAACATAATAATTCCTTCTCAAAATCATTTTCAATACTAAAGTACATGAAAAGGGAATATGGTGTTTATTTTTCCTTTAAAAATATTACAGATTTTATAAGAATCCAAATATCAAATAATGGTCATGAAAGTGGAAATTTTTTTTCACCGCATACATTACAATGTAACTCCATTTACATTTTGTAAAAATCTTCATAAAAAAGATTCCTCTTAAAAACCTTTGAATTAAATTAAATTTGAAAGGTATTTATCCTGCATTGTTTAAAATAAGGTAGTGTATATTTTCAAAATATGCAACAATGAAAGGAGATAGATATGATGTCCCTTAACTTTAGTATGACATGACACTTATAATCTTTATATTCCTGAATAATAAACATAGTTTAATTAATACTTTATTTTGAACCTTTTTCAAGTTTATTTTTACTTTTAAAACACTTGTTACCATGTCGTAAGAATTACATAATTATTTATGATCATATCAAATGTTCAGTTGATATTCAGTACTTGAGTCAAAAATAAACTTGGATATATGTCAACTGTACATGTGGGAAGAACTCAATCATCTCAAGAACAAAATGTGTGACATAAAAAATGATCAATGTTATAATCATGGAGACGGCATGTCGTACATATACATGAGTCACATTTACATTTTTTAGTGATCATTACAGAAATAAGGTAATTATTATTTTATTTTTTTATAATGATCATAATAAACTTAAAATAATAATAATAATTTAAATATACTTATATTTATCATAAAAGTGATATAATGAATAAAAAACTTTCACATCGCTTCGTGGAGGCGATAATCCACCTGTATATACTAAAGACATTGTCATTTTTATGTAAAAGGAAAGTAAGAAAATAAATGATATATTATTATCATATAATGGTTAATTTTTCATGAATATAACTTATGAAAATTAATTCAATTATTATAAATATTCATCAGATATGGCTAGGGAAAACAAATTTGATCAGTTTGTGGGGGTGATGGTTCACATGTATGAATGAACGATTAATTCCTTTCACATTTAATAGAAGTGGATATAGAGTTAGGTAATGATATTATCAAAATCAAATCACATTATATTGATAATTATAGATTTATTATTACATCTTGGAATTATAATAATTGATGGAATTGGAAGAAGAAATAAAATGGAAATATTTAATGAAAATGATAACTCTTCTTTAGTTGATCACCTTTTAAGAACATCATAAAACCTATAATAATTGTTCTATCCCTAAAAAAATAAATTTACAATTTGTATAGGGATTATAAGAAATGGTTTGGGATTCATATCACTAAAAAAATGGTTCTTGTTGTTTTATTATTAGAGAAGATTGGATACCTTTTTATAGGATAAGGGAGGGGCACACATGGAAACTCTTAAAATATTAAGTTAATTGAAATTAATTGTTACATCCAATTGACTCCAAATTGAGTTATTTATAATATAAGGCGATTATATTTTTAAATAATCTCATCCAATAACTTTTAGAAATGTATTTATTTTATTTTAAACCTTATCTTTTCACTTTACCCTTAATTTTTATATTTTAATTTTAATTATGGTAACGACATTTTAAATATGAAAAGGCTATAAAATTTAATTATATGGGATAAATTTCACATAATTTGACACTTTATGAACTTTTAGTCCTTTTATAGACACTTAATAATTTTAAAATATTTCTTTGAATTTTTAAATAATTGAATAAATTATTTTTTTTTTAATTTAAATTATGTCAATTTTGAAACTAATAATTTTATTAAATTTAAATAAAATCCAAATGGAGAGATAAGTTCAAAAATAAAATTATGTAAGTAATGTATTTATATTTATAATTATTACTTATAGTAGAAAATATCACTTATATAACACCATATTAAAATTATTTTATTAATAAGAGACATGTTTATGATATTTTTATTTTTACTTTTAATAAAATATTATTAATGTCATAATCACATGCATGTGGCTACCGAAGGACACAATTTTGGCCCAAATATTGTTTGGGTCATCCATTACTCATCATATATGATTATAAAAAGTGTTGGAGTAGATTTATATTATTATAATATTATTTCTACCCTTATTTATATGATTTAACTTTAACCGTGGTAAATAAAATACTAAAGTTACTCTTCATAAAAAAATTATATATATCATATTAGAAAACATTATTCATACTAAGTACAACCATGTATGTCCATTTTTGAAAATACAATTCATAATATTTGTTAAATAGGGTTTAATAATAATCATATTGAGGGGTCAAGAAAACAAGTTTTTTGAGTAACACATTCAAAAGTTTACATTGTTTTTCTATTTAAGATTAATTTTTAATTGAATACAATGATTATATTAGATTAGCATGAAAAAACATCATCTAAGTATACTTTAAAACCATGTAATAATCTAACTATATAAATAAATTAGAAGAAAATTTTTTTTTGAATTAAAATTCCGTATTTTTATACAATTCAGTAAAAATTGAATATTATTAGAAAAATAAAAAAAACATAGTAAATTTTGATGTTCTACTCCAAAGAAAATGTTTTTTTTGGAATATAATGTCACGACCCGTCCTCAGGGCCCGTGCTGTGACTACCCCAAGCCCTCCTTACATAGGACAGGGGATGGCGACTAGCACCAAGGCGTAATGCCCGGTAAAAAGGGAAGGCATTGCCTTTGTAAAGTAAACAAACACCACAGAGAAACCAAGCAGAAGTAAACACTGAGTAAAAACTAAGTACAATAGTATGTGCGAAAAAGTAAGTGGGCCAGTATACAAACCCAAACTGAAAGTAAAGTACAAATGGACGGGGAAAACAACAACTGAAATTAAAGCTGCAATCTCAAGCCATCCACTGGAAGTCCCACCTGAAGGGTGGGTACAGATAGCCTCCGCAGCTCCTCGGGTCCAACCGTCCGCTCTGAGTACGCCCCGCCCAGTGGTCCACCTCCGTGTACCGACCTGCTCCTCGTGCCTCAACCATGATCAGCGATGTCCGTCGTCTGCAATCAACACAACGTAGTGCGGGCATAGACCGTGCATTGGTGAGTATAAGCTACTCAGTAGGGACCCCAAGACCCCCGAAGGTCTCCCAGAATCTACAAAGGATAATCCACAAAGGAAAGATACAAACAAAAAGTAACATCTGGCACTACTTAGGTATATGCCCATACATATACCTAAGTCATCAATTCTCGTTCTTCTCCAACATCTGATCTCAACTACAACCCAATCCACACAGAAAAGCATAACATAATCCACACAGGATATCAAGTCAAACATATCGAGGATAAGGATTGAAAGTCAAGATTCAACTCACATAGGTATACTTCTTCGTAAGATGATAGAGATGATCAGATGTAGCCACTGATTCATCTAAGCCATCGAACCCACACAGTATCGATAGGTACTAACCCCCGCAATGACCTACAAAGGATCGATAGGTAACTAAACCCCCGCAATGACCCACATAGGATCGGACCCACACAGGATCTGTAGTCGCTGGCCCACACAGAACCGCTGAGCGCTGACCCACACAGGATCGGACCCACACAGGATCGGTAGCACTGATCCACGTAGGATCACTGAGTGATGTAGTCGTCGCCGTTGAATCCACGGAGGATTCGTGCACAGTCGTCATCGTCATCGCAGTCGCAGCCAGCTCTAGGGTTTCTGCACACAGCATGCTCGTTCGGGAGGATCCACTCCATGAGCCGAGGGGATGATACGTCAAATGACACATAGTTTGGACTTGACTTATCCAAAAGTTTCGTATCTTCAATAGGAACTCAACGCGACAGACGGCGCGTCGATCGGACGCCCGGTCTGAGAGTTATTGGCTTTTTCGTCCCAGGGGCCCGGTTGGTTTTTAAGTCAAAACCAACCCGACCGTACTCCAACTGTGTCCAAACCATGAGCGGAGTAAGCCAAAAGGTCTGCCTCACTTAGAGGAATCCATCAAAGTCAATGGCACATCAATCGGACGTCCGAAGCTCAAGTTATAAGTGTTTCCGCTCCGAGGGCCCGGTTGGTTTCGTTCTCGAACCAACCCGGTCGAACCCAAAGTACTCTGAAACCATGATTGTAATATATCAAAACGACCATATCGTTCCAAGGATCGCATCGCCGTAGACGGTGCCTCAATCGGAGGTCAGCAGTCATAGTTATGGGCAAAAGACCCTGAGAGGTCCGGTATTAGGGGGTTCGGGCCCGGTCTGACCCGGCCCGGTACCCCCTAGGTCAGCCCGAACCGGGTCAACCCGACCCGGGTCCGGGTCCGGCCCGGCTGGCGCGGCCCGGCACGGCGCGCTGGCGCGGCCCGATCTCCAGGTGGCTCAGCCGTTTCGGCCGAGCGGATGGGGGGGTGGGGGCGCATGCCACCCTATTTCGTAACCGCGGCCCCCATGATAGGGGGCCGCTCCGACTGGCCAGCTGGGGGTCGTAACTGTAACACCCCGAAAATTTATGAAAAACATTCTTTTTAATTTCGTTAATTTTTATTTTGTACGCTACAGCAAAAGGAGTTTGCACAACACTCATCTTTAACTTGCATTGCATTAAACGCAATCGCGACCTTCCTCGATAGCGTGTGTAGTACGCAATACCGAGTTTCACTAAAGAATGATATGCTATTAAAATATTATTAATACTAGACGTTATGAATAGTAATAACCACTTTTTGAAATTTTGTAAATTTTATTTTTCAAAATGGACTTCATTTTTGGATTTGGAATATCGAAATTAGCGTAGGGTGAAATTTTTGTACATTTCAGATAACTTTCATTTTCTGATGAATAGTGAAAATTACTAAATTTTAATTAAAAACAACCTTTTTAATCGAAATAATTAATAGTGATAAATTATTAATTTTGAGTGGTTTTAAAGTATATTTAGAATATATTTTTACAATTTAATACAATGTTGGTCATTTGATGTAATTCTACATTTAAAGCAGACCTAAACAAGTGTCAATCTTTTTATAGTTATTATCTCTCAAGTACACGCTATTTGTTTTGACGACATGAATTAATTTTTAAATTAATTAATGCAACTGATATGTTTTGAATTTGGTAAAATAGACATCATTTTTGAGTTCATAATATCAAATATATCTTAGGCCTAATTTTTGGTATTTTTCTGCAAACTTTCATTTTTTTGATGAATAGTGAAACCACTAAGTGGTAGTTAAAAAAATGAATTTTTCATAAAACTTAATTTTACCGCTTTTGTGAGTGGAATTTAAAAAATCAAAGAGACACGGTTGATGTTAACAAGTAAAATGTGGTTCAGTGAGATGAAAATAATTTTTGGTGAATAGTAACTTTTTACTTTTTTTACCACGGTTAAAAGTAAATAGGGTAATTGAGGGAAAGAATGTTATTATTATTACCCTAAAACATGTCCTAATTCTATTGGACAAGTTTAATTCGACCAAAAACAACCTTAGGAATAAAATATGACCATTTAGGCCCACTTGGATTAGATTAGGAAATTTATTATTAATTTATTTAAAGAAGGGTTAAAATAGTTAAAATCAAAGTTTAATAAGTAAATAATTTTTAATATGGGTTATACATTAGATAAATTATACTATAAATATTCATTAGAAATATAAAACTATTTCCTACGTAATGGTATTTTATTTTTAATTTTTAGACATTAAATAATTTAATTTATTTATGACACAATGATGATGCAGTAATTATCTTATTAATGAAATATTGACATAATTGATGTTATAAATACCCAAATAAATGTAGTTTGAGACTTTTTATGAATTACACTAATTTTATAGGTTAATATGACATGTTATTATTGATTTATGTAACTTTTTTCGAACTAATCATTCTATTATGAGTTTCACAAAAATCAATTACTAAATAGTGTCAAAATTGACATAAAATAGTTTTTAAAACAAATATTATATTACTAATTGTTATTTAATTCCTAAAAATCTAAGGTTCGTCAAAATGACTTAGATAAGGTTATATATATTAATAATAAACAACTTGGGGTTCTCTTGTCTTGATATGGTATGTTTATTAACCTTATAGTGTAAGAAAACAAGAAGACACGGTAAAAGTTAAATTAGCTAGCTTAAAGTTAAATCTAAATGATAAGGTTAAAATTGACACCTAAACCTGTCTAAATTATATTGGATGATGGGATTTCGACCCATAACCACCTTAGCTTCTAAATAACTCAATTTGGAGCTATTAATAACCGAATTTGACTTTATAATAAAAAAATAGTTTTAGTTATTCCAAAGGTGCCCCTCTCCTCCCTTATAAAAGGGCACTTCCTCCCTCTCTTCATCACACCACATTGAGCCTTCATGCTCGGCCAACCCATGCCAATTTCTACTATCCACTTCCCTAGAAACATCCTAGAGGTTCCTGTCTTCTTCAAAGACCTATTTTAGTGCCCTAAAAGGAGGCCTCAAAGAAGCATTTCAAAGAAGAGGTAATGTCCATTACCGATTCTTTCATCTTTATTTCTTCTTCCACTTCATCTTCTTTAGTTGTTTCATTATGAAGTAATTAAATCAGTATCACTAACATACTGATATGTTATTATAAGTATAAAACAACCCTATTTCACCATCTATCCATCCTACGGAAAAAGAAATCACGGTGCATGCGTACGTACGGAATACCGTCTCCACGCCGTGGTGTAATCTATTTTCCACCTCCACCTTATTTGGATGGGTATAATGGTGTAAATAATGACTATATATGACTATTATAAAGTGATATTGATTCTAAAATATTATACATACACTCCAATACAATTCCACAATCATAGGAACAATATCATCACTCGTGCGTACGTACGAAATACCGTCTCCACAATGTGATGTGACACGTTCTACATGATCTTCATTTAATAATGATTATATAAATAAATTGAATGAATGAATATGATATATATTACACTAATGACATTCTGGAAATGAGGTATCTGTAACCTAAAGATAAGAATAAGAATTTATTCAACAAAACACGCATAAGAACAAAAAGTTATAAACACCCGAATAACAAGTGGCAATGAAATATTACTACTAAGAAGCTAAGAATATGACCATATATGATATCATAACAATAATTATGATTCTGGAATAAGTCAATAACATTATTTAAATCATTATACAGGAGGTTCGGACACTTTCGAAGCAAATTGGACCTATGGTAATGGAAATATCACAATCTCATTTTTATCCGAGATTGTTTACACTTTGAAAGTTACTGGGGTGTATTTCATCATCCACATCCATGTTTCCTCAATATGTAATGTTATTTACATCCACCTACAATTGTTTAAAACCTATTTTACCCTTTGGTGAGTTTTTCGTAAAATATATGAAAGGAATCTTTTGTCATTTTTCGTACGAGGTACTTTTTGACTTTTCCGACAAAAGTACGAGAAGAATGTTTTTTTAACTTATACGGCATGAATGCATTTTTGAAACATTATTTCCAAGAATCTTACTTTACCAGTTTTCAAGTTTATTTTTAATCAACTTCTTTTAGTTTAAAATTGTATGACATGTTAAGAAAGGAAAATGTTTTTGAAGTAGAAAGGATATTTTCCTCAATAATGGAGTTCAAGTGTTTTATCAAAATTATATCCCATCTAAGATAATAAAGGGTTATGTTTCTATCCCTATTATTACATTGATTTGATTATGTTGTGATGAAATTATTTTTATGAATTCCATTATCTTATATGAATTGTTTTATGATGTCATGTTGTTTAAGAATCCCATTTTTATTACATGGGTTATGCAATGATGTATGATTTATGATTTTCTGGAACAAATATGAATGGTATCATTATGAGATGGGTGAGACCTATATCTTTCTACAATGAATTGGGTAAAGATTTTATATCTCATGAGATAGACATGGATGGAACGGTAGGTTATACCGGTTTAGTGAAAAAGGTCTGAAACGAGGAGTGAACTCAGTTCAGAAAGGGACTTTGTCCACTAAGATAGTCTTGGCAATGAGTCTTGACTTATAAGAAATGATTCTCTACGATTATGTGTGTATGACGCAAAGTTTCATGTTTTAAGTTATGATTATTGGGATTTCATTTCACTACTATGATTTATCCCATGTTATGAATTTATGCTCTCTTTTACAGGTTAAGATTTCCAAAATGTTATGTTCTTATGAATATGATGTGATTGATATTTCTTTTGTTTACCCTTACTGAGCATTTGAGATCACCCTTTTATGTTTTCTTTTCCCCAGGATATAAAGAAAGGTTTTAGGTAAAAAAAAGGGGAAGATCTTTATGGGAGATGTTGAAGATCTTCCACCACGATTAAAATATTATATTCCGAGTTTCCCAAGACACTAAACTATTACGATCCTTGTGTGTGCATTTTTGTTATGTACTAAGTATTCCGAAAAAGTAATGTAATGTCAATGTACATCAGGCTTCGGGTCTCTACAGTTTGTATTAGAGGAAAGGTTTAGTGAACCGTTGGAAACTAGGATGCGAGAACTTTAGTGAGATCCCTAGATATATTTCTAAGGTATGTCTAGGGATGTCCCTAAGGTTAACTATAAGTATAGGTTATAGTCCTAGAATTGCGCTAATGATCTTAGAATTAAACCTAAGATGTTAGATATTGAAGGTACTCCCCCTTTATTATGTTGTTTTCCCTAGCATGATTTTTTCCTCTCACACTATTCTTTTTGAGTTTTAGATGATGGCTGGAACCCGAAGGAACCGTGTTGATCAATGCAATGGACAATGCAATGATTGTCCTCCTGAACAAACAAATGTTATGGGAGAAGGAGTGAAAAATCTTATTGCTATACTTACACAAGCTATGAATCATTCTGGACTTCCAAATGAGCAGAGAAGGGAACAATATTCTATTGAGCCCTTCATGAGGCAACGTCCACCTTCTTTCTGTGGGTCTTCTGGTCCACTTGTTGCTGAACAATGGATCAGTACCACTGAAAAGATATTTTCAGTTCTTGAATGTTCTGAACATGATAAAGTCATATTAGCAGTATATCGTTTGGAAGTTGAAGTTGATTAATGGTGGAATCTTATCAAGAATACGAGGCAAAGAGATGAAATTGAGTCCATAGAATGGGACAAGTTCAAGAACTTATTTTTCAATAAGTACTTCCCTCGTATTCTTCAAACAAAGATGGAGAAAGTGTTTCTTTAACTAAAGAAAAAGGATGATGAATCTGTTGGTATATACGAAGTGAATTTTTCAAGGCTTGCAAGGTATGCATCTAGATTTATCATCCAACCTGAAAGTAAAGTTGATCGATTATTCAGTGTCTTAAAACCAAATCATCGAAGGGCATTAGCTATAAGAGACTTCAGTATCTATGAAGAAATTGTGCGTTGTGCTATCAAGGTAGAAATGGAAGTTGGTGTTACTTATCTATCTCATAGTTTTGACAAGAAACGAAAGATGTAGTTCAAAGAGAAATCTCATAATAATGGTGAAAAGAAGTTGAATGTTTCCTTATGCTCAAAGTGTGGAAAGAAGCATGGTGGAGATTGTCTTAAAGGGACAAGTAAATATTTCAAATGTGGAAAGGAAGGTCATCGGGCATTTGAATGCTGCAATGATGGGAAGAAGATGTCTAATGATGCAAACAAAGGAAGGGATACACAGAATGAACCTACTACACTTCAATGCTTCAAGTGCAAGGAAATGGGGCATTATGCTAATAAATTCCCTAATCCAAGGGTTAGTGATGATCGACATGAGCAACCACTTAAGGGAAAAGATAAAGGGAAGTCACAAGCGATCACCATTGGAGATGTTGAATATGATAACGATGTGGTGGAATGATTATGTGTTTATGTAATGGGATTCCAAAATAATTTTGTATATAGTATCGTTGAATATTGGAATATTTATGTATTTATCTATTGTGGTTTTTAATAATTTTATGGTACCAGTAACCATGGAATGTGACTGAAATATTTTTGGAAAAAAGATGATATGCGCATAATGAAGGGAAAACGAGAAAATGAAATATTTGACAGTATTCATGAGCTCATGATTGATATAAGGACTAAGTGATATCATGGTTTGAGTATATAGAATTTTGAGGATTTTGGTATGTGGAAAGTGTTAACTTTTAAATGCATTCATGTTTTCACTGTGGTTCAATGGGTATTTAAGAGAATACATGATTAAGGCCTTTGAAGGTTTGGAATGGTACCAACAAGACATATCTTATGATATATGGGGATCAATGATGGTATTAAATCTCTGGTAATCGTTTTCACTGTATTATGAGAGTGGACTGCAGTATTATGGATAAGCCTAAAGATTGGAATGGATTTTGTTGGACATAAGTTAGTATTGTTTAAGGATATAAGTTTTTTTCGATATTATTGATGGGGTGTTATAGTAATATAGTTTTAGAAAAAGGACAACCTGCAGGACGGGCGACAGCCCATCGCGTCGGACAAGGCTGTGGGAATCAAACCCACAACCGAAGTGTGACTGGCCTTTATCACCTACCACTGGCCTACAGGAAGTCCTTGGTTAGTAGAAACTAGTTTTATTTTATTAAGCGGTATGATAAATGAAGTATAAGTTCATTTTTGGAACCATATACGATTAACCATAAGATGGACTTATAACTTTTGCTAACCTTTTGTTTGAAGGAGATGGAATAACCCATCATTCTATCACAAGATCTGCTAACACATCACGAATAACAAATTCAACTTCATTTATTTAAGGGATGAAGTGGAAATTGTTCAATTCACGAACAAAAGTGAGATTGTACCAAAATCAAGAAAATATTTCTTCAAATTCAAAATTTTCAACTTTAGGGAAATGATATTGAAAACCAAAAATTTTGTCCTAGTTCCCTTATATCCGATGAATCAGATGGTACCCTAGATCATCACAAATTTATGGCTTTGTGATTGCTGGCTTTTCCATAGCCATGTTCTCTACCACTCTCTATCAGATCATGATGGTTATATTTCTCTTCCATATCCATATTTTCACCTGTGTGGAAACTCAGTGATTAGTTTATTTGGGTAACCGTTAAGTTTCATACTTTTGTTTTTAAAGATTGGTTTTGGTATTCCTTTTTAAGATGTGGGTTTCTATCAAAGAATCTTTCGAATAGTAAACCATTTATAACCCCAACAAATTTCGAGGGCGAAATTCATTTTAAGGGGGGTAGAATGTAACACCCCGAGATTTTATGAAAAATATTCTTTTTAATTTCATTAATGTCTTGTGTTGTACGCTACAACAAAAAGAGCTTGCACAACACGCATCTTTGACTTTCCTTGCATTAAACGCAATCGCGACCTTCCTCGATAGTGTGTGTAGTACGCAATACTCAGTTTCACTAAACAATGATATGCTATTAAAAAATTATTAAAACTAGCCATTATGAATAGTAATAACCACTTTTTGAAATTTCGAAAATTTTATTTTTCAAAATGGACTTCATTTTTGGATTTGGAATATCGAAATTAGCTTAGGGTGAAATTTTGGTACATTTCGGATAACTTTCATTTTCTGATGAATAGTGAAAATTAATAAATTTTAATTAAAAACAACCTTTTTAATCGAAAGAATTAATAGTTATAAATTATTAATTTGAGTGATTTTAAAGTATATTTAGAATATATTTTTACAATTTAATACAATTTTGGTCATTGGATGTAATTCTACATTTAAACCAGACATAAACAAGTGTCAGTCTTTTTATAGTTATTATCTCTTAAGAACACGTTATTTGTTTTGACGATGGGAATTAATTTTTAAATTTATTAATGTAACTGATATGTTTTTAATTTGGTAAAATATAATTCATTTTTGAGTACATAATATCAAATATATATTAGTCTTAATTTTGGTATTTTTCTCGAAACTTTCATTTTTTTTATGAATAGTGAAACCACTAAGTGGTAGTTAAAAAAAATGAATTTTTCATTAAAATTAATTTTACCACTTCTGTGAGTGGAATTTCAAAAATCCGAGAGACACGGATGATGTTAGTAAGTAAAATGCGGTTCAATGAGATGAAAATAATTTTTGGTGAATAGTAACTTTTTACTTTTTTTACCACGGTTAAAAGTAAATGGGGTAATTAAGGGTAAAAATGTTATAATTATTACCCTAACACATGTCCTAATTCTATTGGAAAAGTTTAATTCTACCAAAAACAACCTTATGAATAAAATATGACCATTTATGCCAACTTGGATTAGATTAGGACATTTATTATTAATTTATTTAAAGAAGGGTTAAAATAGTTAAAATCAACGTTTAATAAGTAAATAAGTTTTAATATGGGGTTATACATTAGATAAATTCGACTATAAATATTAATTAGAAAGCTAAAACGATTTAATACATAATGGTATTTTATTTTTAATTTCTAGACATTAAATAATTTAATTTATGTATGGCACAATGATGATGCAGTAATTATCTTATTAATGAAATATTGACATAATTGATGTCATAAATACCCAAATAAATGTAATTTGAGACTTTTTATGAATTAATCTAATTTTATAGGATCATATTTCATGTTATTATTGATTTAAGTTACTTTTTTTGAACTAATCATTCCGTTATGATTTTCACAAAAATCAATTACTAAATAGTGTCAAAATTGACATAAAATAGTTATTAAAACAAATATTATATTACTAATTGTTATTTTATTCCAAAAAATATAAGGTTCGTCCAAATGACTTAGATAAGGTTATATATATAAATAATAAACAACTTGGGGTTCGTTTGTCTTGATATGGTAAGTTTATTAACCTTATAGTGTAAGAAAACAAGAAGACATGGTAAAAGTTAAATTATCTAACTTAAAGTTAAATCTAAATGATAAGGTTAAAATTGATACCTAAACTTGTCTAAATTCTATTGGATAATATTATTTCGACCCATACCCACCTTAGCTTATAAATAACTCAATTTAGAGCTATTAAAAACCGAATTTGACTTTATAATAAAATAATATTTTTTGTTATTCTAAAGGTGCCCCTCTCCTCCCTTATAAATGGGAACTTCCTCCCTCTCTTCCTCACACCACATTGAGCCTTCAAGATCGGCCAAACCCTGCCAATGTATCCTCTAAACTTCCCTAGAAACATCCTAGAGGTTCTGGTCTTCTTCAAAGACCTATTTTAGTGCCCTAAAAGGAGGTCTCAAAGAAGCACTTCAAAGAAGAGGTAATGTCTGTTACCCATTATTTCATCTTTATTTCTTCTTCCACTTCTTCTTCTTTAGTTGTTTCATTATGAAGTAATAAAATAAGTATCTCTAACATACTTATATGTTATTATATATATGAAACAACCCTATTTCACCATCTATCCATCCTACGGAAAAAGAAATCACCGCGCGTGCGTACGTACGAAATACCGTCTCCATGTCGTGGTGTAATCTATTTTCCACCACCACCTTACTTGGATGGGTATAATGGTTTAAATAATGACTATATATGACTATTATAAAGTGATATTGATTCTCAAATAGAATACATACACTCCAATACAATTCCACGATCGGAGGAACGATATCATCACTCGTGCGTACGTACGGAATATCGTCTCCACGATGTGATGCGACTCGTTCTACAAGATCGTTGTTTCATAATGATTATATAAATAAATTGAAATAATTAATATGATATATATTACACTAATAACATTCTCGAAATGAGGTATCTATAACCTAAAGAGACGAATAAGAATTTATTCGACAAAACACGCATAAGAACAAAAAGTTATAAACACCCGATTAACAAGTGGCAATGAAATATTACTACTAAGAAGCTAAGAATATGACCATATATGATATCATAACAATAATTATGATTCTAGAATAAGTCAATAACATTATTTAAATCATTATACAGGAGGTTCGGACACTTTCTAAGCAAATCAGACCTAAGGTAAGGGAAATATCACAATCTCATTTTTATCTGAGATTGTTTATAATTTGAAAGTTACTGGGGTGTATTTTATCATCCACATCCATGTTTCCTCAATATATAATATTATTTACATCCACCTAAAATTGTTTAAAATCTATTTTACCCTTTGGTGAGTTTTTAGTATAAGATATGAAAGGAATCTTTTGTCATTTTTCGTATGAGGTACTTTTTGACATTTCCGACAAAAGTACGAGAAGAATGTTTTTCAACTTATACGGCATGAATGTATTTTTGAAACATTATTTCAAAGAAGATTACTTTACAAGTTTTCATGTTTATTTTTAATCAACATCTTTTATTTTAAAATTGTATGACATGTTAAGAAAGGAAAATGTTTTTGAAGTAGAAAGGATATTTTCCTCAAGAATGGAGTTCAAGTGTTTTATCAAAATTATTTTCCATCTATGATAATATAGGGATATGTTTATATCCCTATTATTACATTGATTTGATTATGTTGTGATGGAATTATTTTTATGAATTCCTTTATCTTATATGAATTGTTTTATGATGTCATGTTGTTTAAGAATCCCATTTTTATTACATGGGTTATGCAATGATGTATGATTTATGATTTTGTGGCACACATATGAATGGTATCATTATGAGATGGGTGGGACCTATATCTCCCTCCAATGCATTGGGTAAAGATTTTATATCTCATGAGATAGACATGGCTGGAACGGTAGGTTATACCAGTTCAGTGAAATAGGACTGAAACGAGGAGTGAACTCGGTTTAGAAAGGGACTTTGTCCACTAAGATAGTCTTGGCAATGAGTCTTGACTAATAAGAAATGATTCTCTATGATTATGTTTGTATGACACAAAGTTTCATGTTTTAAGTTATGATTATTGGGATTTCATTTCACTACTATGATTTATCCCATGTTATGAAATTATTCTCTCCTTTGCAGGTTAAGATTTCCAAAATGTTATGTTCTTATGAATATGATGTGATTGATATTTCTTTTATTTACCCTTACTGAGAATTTGAGCTCACCCTTTTATGTTTTCTTTTCCCCAGGATATGAATAATGGTTTTAGGTAAAAAAGGGGAAGATCTTTATGGTAGATGTTGAAGATCTTTCACCACGATTAGAAGATTATATTCCGAGTTTCCAAAGACACTAAAATATTATGATCCTTGTGTGTGTGTTTTTGATATGTACTAAGTATTCCGCAAAGGTAATGTAATGTCCATGTACGTCAGGCTTCGGGTCTCTACAACAACCCCCGTCTCCTGCCTTGACCGGCTGGCCCGCTCTGGTCGGCTGGCTGTTGGTGCCACGGGACCGACGCTGGTCGGTCCCCCTGCTCCGACGTCGGCGGCCCGAAACCGGCTGCCGGTCCTTGCCTCGCCACGGCCTAAGTTGTGGTGTTGGTTCGTCCGGCGCGACGCGACGACACTGCGCCCCTCTCCCATGTCCCCGCTCCGGCCGCGATGTCTTCGGTTTTTGTTTTCCGGCGCGGCGCTACGACACCACGGCTTGGTTTGATTTTCAATTGCACGGTGCGACGACGCTGCACATCCTTGCCGCTCGTTCCCACACGGTGTGATGGCACCATGTCACTTTACATTGAACCATAATCAACACAAAAGATAAGGGAGGAGGGCTGGCCGTGTTTGTGCGGTCTGGCCCCCTCCCGTTAATCGATAGAAAGAGGTCCAATTGAACGAGTAACGTCGACGGAAGAAAAACACAAATAACAACAACAATAAAATTCCCCTACCTCGAGTGTAGATTGAACAGAGGTTCGTCGCGGAAATAAACATCGCGAAAGAAGGCGTCGCGGAAGGAGAATCGTCGCGTCGCAGAGACAAGATTCGTCGGTGTCGCGTCGTCAATCTCCAAGGATCTGGCGTTCTTTTCGACCTTCTTAGGAGGTCGGTGTTCTTCGCGTTCTTTGCGTCCTTCACATTCTTCATCGAAGAAGAAGAAGATCTTCAAGACCCTTAGCTTTTCTCCAAATCCCCTCAATGCAACAAGTTCCAACCAAAATAAAATATGTACATCACTTATTTTATTAACATGACTTAAGTATTTGAATTTCAAACATTCAAATTAAACTCACCTATTTAATTAACATAAGTTATCAAATTAATGGTGAGTTGAAGGAATTAGGTAATATGAAGGGGTGGGGTTCATGTGGGCCCCACCGCCCTCATAACCCTTCATGGGAAGTTGGGTGGTTACCCAACTTCCACCCAAAGATTTTAACCACTTAGTAAAAATAAAAATTTTAGATCAATTTTTATTTTAACTTCCACAATTTTAACAACTCCTCCTGTTTAAACACAACTTCGGAAAAGGTGTTCCTAAGCAATTATCGGTGTTGTGAATCCGTCGGTACCCTCGTAATTCGATTCCGAGCACCGGTTCAAAAGCTAGAAAATCATGCTCGTTCGTTCACTGACCATACTCGAGCTAAACTTCGGATAGAAATTCCGGGCACACCGGGCATCAGAATCAAGTGCCGTCAGAAACCGCATTTTTGTAAAATCCCAAAGAAAATTAAGAAAAAATTTCCCTTGAATTTTATGGGTCTTTACATTACTCCCACCTCATGGATTTACATCCCTGTAAAGATACATCAGAAACTAGGGAAACAAATGTGGGTACTGAGCCCGCATCTAAGCATCCCGCTACCAAGTGATCTCCTGGAGGTTCCTGTGCTGCCATCTGATGCGCACTAGAGGAATCGACCATCTATGTAGGACCCTCTCCTGTAGATCCTTGATCACTACTGGAACCTCTTCAAAAGTCTCCCCATCATCAATTTCCAGCTCCTCATGGTCAATGATATGCGTCGGGTCGTTCACGTATCTCCTCAATTGGGATACGTGGAAGACGTCATGCACCCAGTGCAACTGAGGTGGTAGTGCCAGGAGATAAGACACCTCTCCAATCCTGCAGAGGACCTAGAATAGCCTGATGAAGTGTGGAGACAACTTTCTGCCTCGACCAAATCTCAGTAATCCACATCGAGGTGAGACCCGAAAGAAGGAATGGTCGCCATCCTCGAACTCTAGTGGCCTCTGCCTCCTGTCAGCATAAGACTTCTGTCGGCTCTGAGCTATCCTCATCTGCTCCTGGATGACTTATACCTTCTCTTTCGTGGCCTAGACCATCTCTGGTCCCACAAGTGCTGACTCCCCAGGGTCTGTCCAGCACAGTGGAGATCTGCAAGGTCGGCCATACAACGCCTCGTAAGGTGCCATCCCGATGGTGAAGTGGTAGTTGTTGTTGTATGTGAACTCCACCAAGGGTATGTGGTCCTCCTATCTATGACCAAAGACGAGGACACATGCACAGAGCATGCCCTCGAGAGTCTGAATGGTCCTCTCCGTCTGACCATCTATTTGTAGGTGAAAGGCGGTGCTCAGATGTAGCTGCGTCTCGAACGCCTCCTGAAACCCCTTCCAAAGCAGGGAAGTAAAGAGAGCATCTCGATCGGAGACGATAGATGATGGCACACCATGAAGCCGTACAATCTCCTAAACGTAGAGACGTCCCAAGCTCTATACTGAGTCGTGCTCTCTAATGGGTAAGAAGTGAGCCAACTTGGTGAGTCGGTCAACAATCACCCAAATGGAGTCGTGAACTCTGGAAGTGTGTGGAAGTCCGGTCATGAAGTCGATTGATATGACGACCCATTTCCACTCCGGGACCACCTAGGGCTTTACAAAGCCTGCTAGTACCTGGTGCACTGCCTTCACCTGCTGGCAGGTGAGGCATCAAGAAACGAACACTGCCACAACCTTCTTCATGCCCAGCCACCAGTGCTATCATCTGAGATCCTAGTACATCTTCGCCACTCTAGGATGTACCGCCAAAGGGAAAGTGTGAAACTCTCTTAGCACCTCCTCCCGTAAGACAACCGGTACTAAGGTACGTCCTCTGAAAAGGACGTCGTGCTCTCCTCCTAAAGAGAAACCATCGGGTGCCTGTCCTGAGGATATCTGTGCACGCCGTGTCTCACAGTCGGTGTCCCCACGTATTATGGGAAAAAACGATTATTGCGATGAGTTATTTGCGACGGGCCTTATTCCCATCGCAAAAACTCTGATGAAAAGAGTTTTTGTGATGGGAATATATTCCCGTCGCAAATGGTCACTTATTTGCGATGGAAATACAGGTCCCGTCACAATTGCAATGGCGCGGTTTGCACGCCAAAACGCGGGAAGGGTATTTGTGACGGGTAGAAGGCTACCCGTCGCAAGTACCTGGTGGTGGTAAATAGTATTTGTGACGAGGAAATTTCCCCATTGCAAATAGATATTCACTCGGTGTTATTTGCAGCGGGCCCCGTCGCCAATACTGGCCGCTGTAAAGCCTATTTTCGACGGTCACCTTCAACCCATCGCAACTACCCGGTGGTGGTAAATGTGTTTTTTTGACGGGACTATTTACCCGTCGCAACAGAGAATCCAACGGGTGGTATTTTCAATGGGTCCCGTCGCAAATACTGACAACGGTAAATAGGAATTTGTGACTGGGATATCCTCCCATTGCAAATTCTGGCGGCGTTAAATAGTAATTTGAGATGGGGATATCCGCTCGTTGCTAATGGTGTGGCATTTGAGACGGGCCCGTCGCAACAACCCTTTTACCCAGCGCCCGTAATTAAAGCGGGAGAAGGTATTTGCGACGGGCCTTGTCGCCAATATCGGCGACGGTAAATAGAAATTTACGATGAGGATATCCGTCCATTGCTAATGGTGGCTATTTGCGACGGGCCCGTCGCAAAAGTCCTTTTACCCACTTCCTGTATTTAATTCGGGCGAAGGCATTTTTGACGGTATCCCGTCACAAATACTATGTATTGCAACGGGATACCGTCGCAAATACGACTGTAGAAAATAATCTAACCTGTATATACACCCCATCCGTTTTTTTTCATAACAGTCAGATCTCTATTCTTCTCTCTCTCTAATTTTCAGTTCTGAGTAGAAAAGTTTTTTTTGTTTTAATTTTTTCTTTCAACAAGAGGAAGGAAGGAGTTAGAAGGCGCAGATTACTAAAGGTATTTATATTTTTTTAATTTTTAAATTGTTCTTAATTGTTACTTTTATTTTTAATTGTTAATTTTATTTTTTTAATAGAATGTTTAGCTGTATAGTATAATTAGATTATGTGGTTGTACCAAATAATCCTTGTCTGGATACGAACAAGTAGAGGCGGCTCTGGCACAGATGTACCTAGGAGTGAAAACTCTGACAAGGTGTTTCGAGCTTGACTCGGGGTAACCTGGTACACGACAACGGGCCTTGCCGCAGTCTTGGTTCAATACTCCCAGGGGATGTTTTGGTAATAATTAGAAAATAATTATCAAATAATTAGGAAATAATTAGATTTAATTTATTAGAAATAATTAGGAAATAATTAAAATAATAAGGAAACAATTAAAATAATTACGAAACATTTATATTTAATTGGGAAACACTTAGATTTAATTAAGAAACAATTTGATTTAATTAGGAAATAATTAGATTTAATTAGGGAACAATTAGATTCAATTAGGAAACAATTAGGTTAATTAAGAAACCATTATATTTAATTATGAAACAATTTGGATAATTAGGAAACCATTCGGATAATTAGGAAACAATTAGGATAATTAAGAAACAATAAGGATAATTAGGAAACGATTAGGATAATTAGGAAACATTTAGGATAATTAGGAAACAATTAGGATAATTAGGAAACAATTAGGATAATTAGGAAACATGATTGACCGCTCATATACCTCAATTTTCTTTTCATTTGTGTGTTGAGGCTTGACAGGAAACTTCTGCCTCCACATGTAATATCTGCTTTTACTGTCAAAATTATCAACCTCCTCACCAATATAGAGGTGAAGAGGTTTATAATTTTGATAGTAAAATAACATATTACATGTGGAGGTAGAAGTTTACTGTCAACCTCAACACACAAATGAAAAGAAAATTGAGGTAGATGAGCGGTCAATTACATTTGTTTTTATATTCATTGGTTGATTAACCACCCGACCTATATGCATATCTTCGCATTTCTAATTAGTAACATAATTAGTAACATAATTAGTAATATAATTAGTAACATAAATAGTAACATAATATAAAATATTATATTACTCTAATATTAATAGTTAAATAATACTTATAATATAATTATTTTATTATTATATGTTTAATATTTATAAAAAATATTAATATTATTAAAATTATAAAAAATATATAAAATATTACAATTATCAATATTTTCAACAAGTTTTTCTTTAGTCATAACAGTTCAAATCTTAAATGGTCACCAATTTTCAGGTCATGCCCAATAAAAAGTTTGCGTCAACCGTGTCCAATGTAAACTCTATAACTGTTCTTGCTTGGTTGATCACCTCGCATGTAGCGTTGAAATAGGATAACCCAAGTCATGTCTTTCTCATTACTTGTGTCGTCCTATTGCAACACTACTTGCGAGATTATCAACCATGTAAGGAAAAATATAGAATTTAAATTGGACAAGTTTGACCCAGACTTTTTTTTGGGCATGACCTGAAAATTGAAGACTCTTTAAGATTTGAACATGTTAGGAATAGAGAAAAATCTGTTGGAAATATTGAAATTTGTAATAATTACTAATAATTACTAATAAAAATTAATCAAAAATCAAATAAATTCAAGTACATGGTTATAAATTGGCATAATTTCCAGCGGATTGACGGCTACCTTTTGTTCAACGTCTCATAACTTTGCTGCTTTCTCCCATAGAAATCAGTATGAAAAATGTGCTCTAACCTATGTCAGAGCAAGTTTTTCATATTGATTTCAGTCGGGAGAACGTTAAAAAGAGATGAGTCATCGGACAAATCAGAATAATTAGTAATATAATCTCCACAACGATGATTACAAAATTTTATTTCATCATTCAGGCATATTTCATTTTTCCAAGTATTTCTATGTATTTCTAAATTAATAATAATTAGTGGGGATGATTACAAACTAACTATGTCACCTATAATTATTGGTAATAACTAATAAATAACTGTAATTATGTGTCTTTCATTTTTAGGATATTGTTTCTTATATCAAATTATTTAACGATAGTAATGGTTTTAAATTTTGTAGAAACATATATATGAATATGGAATAAGGAAATCGACATCAATCATTATTAGATGATCGTGCTTGGATAAATCAGCACAGAAATCCCATTGCTTCTTGTTTAAATTCTGTATATGTTGATGGTGATAAAGCTTTCTTATCATTTGCATCATCAAAACTGGAATTTGTTTCAGAAAGGACAATTAAGTGTCCTTGTAAAAAATGTGATCTGAGAACGTTTGAGACATTTGACATTGTTGGGAAACATCTCTTGTGTTATGGATTTCAATAAGATTATATTTTTTGGTATCAACACGGTGAACACAGTTCCAGAGAAGATACTAATAATTTGATTTTGGATCCATCACGGTTTCGTAATTTAGTACATGATTTTCCTAGGTCATCCGTTCAACAAACAGAAATTGAGGATTATGTTGATTTACCTCCCGAGTTGGCACCATATGAATTTTCTGATTTGTTCAGGTCTGCTGAGGATGAATTATATCCTGGTTGCAAGATAAGAAAATTAGAAGAAGTTACAAAATTTATGGCTATTAAATCAGATAATGGAATGTCAAATAACTGTTTTGATTAGATATTTTCATTGTTTAAAGCACTGTTACCAGAAGGAAATGTGTTGCCTGCTAATTATTATGAGAGAAAAAGATTCGTTCGTAATCTAGGCCTTAGTTATCAGATGATCCATGCATGTTCAAATGATTGCATATTATATTCTAGTGAAAATGAGTCATTGGATAGTTGTCCCACATGTGGAAAATCGAGGTATAAAGAAGTTCAATCAGGGAAGTCTGGATTGATTCCTGTAAAACTTTTGAGATATTTCCCGCTTACACCCAGGTTGCAGCATTTATTTATGTCTCAGAACACAGCGACAATGATTTCATGGCACAAAACCAATATTTCAAATGGTAAAAGCGTGATTCATCCATCTTATGGTGATTCATGGAAACATTTTGATAATGTGCATCCATCTTTTGCTTTAGAATCCCGGAACGTGCGATTGGGTCTTTTTACTGACGGTTTTTGTCCATTTAGATCTTTTGGTAGTCAGTATTCTTGTTGGCCTATCTTTATAACTCCGTACAATTTGCCTCCATGGATGTTGATGAAAGATCCTTATATCTTTTTGACATTATTAATCCCAGGACATCCGAAAAAAATATTGATGTTTATTTGAAACCACTAATTGATGAGATAAATTTATTGTGGAGTCATGGTGTTGGTACATATGATGCTGCTGCGAAACAGAATTTTGTAATGAAATCTTCTTTGATGTGGAAAATTAGTGACTTCCCAGCATATGGTATGTTATCTGGCTAGAGTACACATGGTCCAAAATCATGTCCTTACTGTATGGGAGACAACAAAGAATTTATGCTCGTGAATGGAAAAAAAACCTTGCTATTTTGACTATCATCACAGATTTCTTCCAATCAATCATCCTTTTAGGAGGAATAAATCTCATTTTAGAAAAGGCATAATTGAAAGAGATGTACCTCCAAAAATGATCTCAGGTACAGAGTAACAATAATTTTTATTTTTATTACCTTCCATCACTATTGGACCGACAATAAACCAACATAAAATTCAAGGTTTTGGGAAAGAACACAATTGGACAAAACGGGGCATTTTTTGGAATCTGCCATATTGGTCTGATTTGTTGGTCCGACACATGTTGGATGTCATTCATATTGAGAAGAACTGTTTTGATAATTTATTTCATACAGTTTTGGATACACCTGGTAAAACCAAAGAAAATGTAAAGGCACGATTAGATCTTGCCCAAATTTGCAGACAACCAGAACATGAATTGTTTGAAAAAGTCAGATCACAGAGATTAATGAAGCCAAAAGCAGCTTATACTCTGACCAAAGAGAGTCTCTTATTATTTTGTCAGTGGATTGCAGATTTGAGACTTCCAGATGGCTATGCTTCCAACTTGGGTTGATATGTTAAAAATGGTCATATTACCGGATTAAAAAATCATAACTGTCATGTTATAATGGGAAGGCTTATGCCTATTGGATTAAGAGGTTTGTTGAATTATATGATTTGGGATTTGATAACAGATATATCATTTTTTTTCCAAGACATGTGTGCGGAGACAACATACTATGATACACTAAGAAAACTGGAAGAAGCTGTTGTTGTAATTATTTTCAAATTAGAAAAAATCCTTCTGTCGTCTTTCTTTGACTCGATGGAACATTGGATATTACATTTTCCACATGAAGAAAATTGTAGATGTCTGGTTCAGTTTCGATGGATGTACCCATTTGAGAGATTCATGCAGAAATTGAAGAAAAAAGTCTGTAACAAAGCATCAGTTGAAGGCTCAATTGGAGAAGCTTATTTGCAAGAAGAAATTGCTTTATTCTGCTCTCATTATTTTGAATCTGAATATCTCTCAAAATTTAACTGCATGGACCAAAATGAGGTGAATGTTGATGATGATATGAACAATCAATTATCAGTTTTCAATCATCCCAAACTTGGCTTTGGTGGAGTTCATGATAGATGGATTTCAGATGATGAACATCATAGAGCTCATACATATGTTCTACTCAACTGTGAAGAAATGTCACCAATTGTATAGTGAGTGATCTTATCCCTTATTCTATAGATTCTGTTACAGTAAATTAATCATATTGTATTTGTATTTTATATGATGATCATATCAAGAAACAATTTCCACAAATTACAGTAGTTGTCTTAGAAGAACGTCGGAAAAAAAATTTGCCTACTGGTTTCAAAAACTGGTAACATACATTCTTTTTTGGTTTTACATATAAAATAAATTTATTACTTGTAATAGTGATAAATGTTTTACAAATTTTCAGGTATCTGTACATGCTGATAATATTGATAGTCAATTGTGTATATTGAGTACCCCACCATCCAAAATGGATATATCCTATAATGCATATGTGGTGAATGGTTATCACTTTTATACTTGTGCATATGGGGAATCAAAGAAAACAATGAATAGTGGTGTTTGTTTTAAGGGGTCACATCATCGAGATATTGAAGTTGAATTTTATGGCATGCTTGATGAAATTATTGAACTGTGTTATTTGGGACAGAATTATGTAACATTGTTTAAATGTAGATGGCTGGATACTGGGAGAGGCTTGCGTATTCATCTGACTCATGGAATTATTGATATTAAACATAAAAGTCTTATTATAGTAAATGAACCATTTTTATTGGCTCATCAAGTACATCAAATTTATTATGAAAAATAATGTGCTACTTCAAAAGATTTGGATGATTGGTGGAGTATAATAAAAGTTAAATCTCGAGAAAATCAGTTTACTCAAACTGAATGTGGTTCCACTGAACTGCAAGGAAATGAATATTTTCAGGAAACTCATCAAAACACATCTTTTTCACAGAGAGACATGAATATCGAGGATGACACCCCACAGTTAATGGTCGATGGTGACGATGTTGTCAATGATGTTACAACTGAATTTGAAATAAAAAGAGATGATGAAAGTGAAACTAATATGGAAATTAATGATGTTGATGAGGAAGATGAAGACATTGACATTGAAAACTATGAAGATGATGATGAAGATGAACATTGACACAGTAAAATGAAGGTTAGAATCATAACAAATATATATCTATACATAATAGTTATTTTCAACTGTTTTCTAATAACAATAATTTCATGTTTCAGATGGACTCGGAAATGTATCATCAGTTTCTAGAGGCTGATCTACCTATGGATGATGAGGTTTTTGAGTCATATGTCCCTCAGGATGTTGGCAGTACATGGAGCACTCGAAGGGGGTGTGGTCTTTCCAGACTGATGATTCCAGATCTTATCCCAGAGCGACGTCCACCTCTTGGATTTGATGCGCACACACGGTGGTATGGTAACCCGTGTATTTTAGTTATCTTTCGTTATAATTTATTAATATTCTAATTGTTTTATTATTTATTCTTCTTCCACTGTTTTACGCATATAGCTATTGGACAAGGGAGATCTATCTTGCACAATTATTTTTCTCAGCCCTGACTCACATGGGATCAGATTCCCGCTGATGTGCAGGCCGCCGTGTTCGATCATTGGCTGGTACGTAATTAAATATTATTTATTTCCAAATTTAATTCCTTAATAAATTTATATTAGGGTTTATGGTATCCCATCGACGAGAGAATGAGTGCCACTATCCACGCGGCATGGGTGGTGTCTATGTGTGACTGTTTCCGCCAGTTTTTGCATAATTTGAGAAATACAGCTATTAAGAAAGCCGTAGTGATATAATTTGATGAGTCCTAGAGATCCCACCGACCAGAGTACATTTCACCTCACGTTTGGGATGGATTATGTATACACTGGTTGGGTGGTGGGTTTCAGAGGAGATCTGCATTGGGTCGACAGAATCGGGGGAGACAAGAGGTGACGCATCGAGCCGGTAGTCGTACATTCAGTGCGCATATAGAGTGTCTGGTAAGTACTTTTTTTAATATTTTATACAACTTTAAATATAAACAGTTTATTTTATATTCATATAGGAAGCCGATCTGCCCGGTATTTTGGCGTACGACGTTTATCGGAGGATGTACACTAACCTGTCTACTGGAGAGATTAGAGGTGACCGCAGCATCAGATTGTGGTCAGTATTGTTTTCTTTTCAGTTTGCAAATTAAATGCATATAATCTTTTCATTATTTTATTTTATAATTGAATCTTAAGGAGTCATATGAGGCAGCGACCTCTCAGACAGAGGCTGAGAGTCAAGACGAGATGGGTGATCAAACTAGTGCCCACCATTTTGATGAGGCGACATGGATGTAGGCGACCCAATATTGCATCGAAAAGGGCCAAGTAGTTGGTATCGACTCTCATTTGACTCCTGTAGCTTATTATGGTACTATTGTGATGTCGGCGTCTAGCTCGAGAGGAGCTTGTGGAGACACATCATCATCTTCCTCACAGTATCAGGAGCAACTGCGTTCTCAGAGTCAGCTTATAGAGGATTTGTGTTAGGGGCAGGAGCAGATGCGTTAGCAGCACGATGAGGAGATGCGTCGATGGCAGGAGCAGATGCGTCAGCAGCAGGATGAGGGGAGGCGTCGATATGAGGAGAAATGTCAGGAGTATATGGAGTATATGCGTCGTTTGACTCATAGTTTAGGGATGTAGTTTCCTCTACCATCTCCTCCAAGTCCTCCAGGTCCTTCAGATTATCCACCCCCTAGTGATTTTTTTAGATGTAATAAACATTTGAGTTCATAGTTTATTGTCATATTAACTATTTAAAAATCCTCTTTCATGTTGGTACGAATATTACATCATTTAATTTGTTTTTATTTTTTTAATATATTATTACTTATTAGTATTATTTTTAATGTCTTCTTATTTTAGTAATATTACTTGTAATATTTTATATTTATTGTTAATATTGAGAAGTTTATAATTTTATAATTTTGTTAATGTTAATAATATTAATATTATTTTTTCATAAATATGTATGTTTATTTTAATAATATTATTATTATATTAATTTTTTATATTAATAATATTAGTACTATTATTATTATTTTTTGATATTAATATTTCATAATATATATTATTATATTATTTATATTCATATTATTATTATTTTTTGATATTAATATTTCATAATTATATTATATATATTTGTTATTATTAATATTATAATAATATAATTTATTTATATTATTAATATTAATATTATCATTATATAGATAGTTTAATAATAATAATATTATATTAATTTTTTATATTATTAATATTAGTATTATTATATTATATCATATTATTTATATTCAAATTATTATTATTTTATATTAATATTTCATAATTATATTTTATATTTTTTTATTTATATTATAATAATATAGTTTTTTTATATTTTTAATATTATTTTTTATATAATATTATACAATTTATAATAATTATTTTATTTTATTTTATTTTATTTAATATTTGCGACGGGACGAATACCCATCGGGAAAACCTTTCTGCCACGGTCCGTCACAAGTATTTTTTTAAATTTCGCATTTGTGACGGGATTCTGACCCGTCGCAACTAATATATCTGTGACGGCCCATCGCAAATACCTTTTTTATATATAAACGAAAACTCATTTGCGATGGGGGAAAAATACCGTCGCAAATAATCTTTTTGCGATGGGACTACTACAAAAACACCTATTTGTGACGCCGTTTTCAGCAACGGGAGATTTGCAACCGAGCCCCGTCACAAATCACCCGTCGCAAATATTCAGTTTTACTGTAGTTCACATTGTTCCTCTCTAACCCGCTGCAGTAGTGGAGGAGTGACTGTGAGTGATTGAAAAAATGTTGCTCTGTCTCTATCCACGAAGGATATCTGCAAAGAGGCTAGATGTTCTGTCACCTCCCCAAGTAGCTGAATACCCGCCCTCCTGTTGAGAGCATTGGCTGCCATGTTCCCCTTTCAAGGAGTATAGACTATCTCAAAGTCATAGTCCTGGAGGAACTCGAGCCATCGTCGTTGTCTCAGGTTCAGGTCCTTCTGCGAGAAGATGTACCTGAGACTCTGATGGTCAGAATAGACTGTCAAGTGCTCGCCCATCAGATAGTGTCGCCACATCTTCAGTGCGAGGAACACTTCTGCTAACATTAGGTCATGGGTAGCATAGTTCTGCTCATGCTGCCTCAACTGACGTGATCCGTAGGCGATCACGGCCCACTCCTGCATCAGGACACATCCGAGTCCGGTCCCTGATGCATCGCAGTAAACTACGTACCCAACTCCCTCCTTCAGTAGCCTCAAGATAGGCATGCTGGTCAATCTCTGTCTCATCTCCTGGAAGCTCTGCTGACATCTGTCTGACCACACAAAGGGTTTCCCCTTCTTCGTCAAAGCTGAGAGTGGTTCCGCAACTCCGGAGAAGTTTGGCACAAATCTCCGATAGTACCCACCTAGTCCCAAGAAACTCCGCACCTCTGTCACGGTCATGGGTGGCTCCCAAGCTAGCACTGCCTCTATCTTTGCAAGGTCAACTGCAACTCCCACCTCAGAGATGATGTGTACCAAGAAGTGAACCTCACATATCTAGAACTGACACTTCGAGAGCTTACCATAAATCTGGTTCTCTCGGAGTGTGTCTAGTATAATCCACATGTGGTAGGCATGCTCCTCCTCAGTTGTTGAGTAAATCAAAATGTCGTCGATGAAGAACATGACAAATCGATTGAGCTATGGCTGAAATATCCTATTCATGAGGGCCTTGAACACTTATGGAGCATTGGTTACACCAAATGGCATAACCAAGAACTCATAGTGGCCATACCGACATCTGAAGGCCATCTTCTTCACGTCCTCATCTCGAACTCTGAGCTGGTGATAGCCTGACCTGAGGTCTATCTTCGAGAACCACCATGCCCCATTGAGCTGATAGAAGAGGTCATCAATCCTCAGTAGTGGATACTTGTTCCTCACGGTCACCTGGTTCAGGCGATGATAGTCGACACAAAGTCGCAATCTCCCGTATTCCTTCTTGGTGAACAATATCCAGGAAGTCTAGGGTGAACCACTGGGTCGGATGAATCCCTTGCCCTGTAAGTCCTCCAACTGTACCCGTAGCTCTCGAAGCTCGGCGGGAGCCATCAGATATGCTGGGGTGGATATTGGGGTTGTCCCGGGGTACAGATCAATATGAAAGTCTACCTCTCTGTGAGGTGGTAGTCCTGGAACGTCGTCGGGAAAAACGTCCGCATACTGATCCACCACTGCAGGTAAGCTCGGACTCCGCGCGTCAACTGCTCCTAGGATGAGGCTAGCCAACTGACGAGTGATGGGCTATCCTCTCCTCTTCGTGAGTCCATCCTCTTCTGTAAAGGCTCCCTTATCACCGGTGAAGGTGAACCTGCTCCCGTCGGTGCGTACACATCGCACCTTGCGCCTAATACAGTCAATCTGAGAATGGACTGTAGATAACCAATCCATGCCCAAGATGACTTCGTAAGGCCTCGACGCCACTACAAGAAGATCCTAGACAAAGCTCTCGCCTCCTAGAGTAAGCTCACACTGCCGTCACCAGTGCGTAATTGTCGAGTCTGCTCCCGTAGGAGTCTCTAGCCGTAAGGATCGACCCAACGACTCTGTCGGAATCTCTGAGCTCCAAACAAGGGTGGAGACTATAATATAATCACTTTCTCCTGTGTCTATAAGAACTGAAGAAAGGGTGGAATAGACATAGATAGTACCTCAAATCATCTCGGGCGCGTCGTGGTCATAGGACTCCGATGCCTGGAGATGTGCATGTCTCTGCCCGCCAGCTCCCTGTGGTCGGGGTGGACCTCTTGGTGGTGGTGGTGGTGGTAGAGCCTCAAAGCATCGCCAACCACCTACTTCTCGTCAATCTCCTTTTCCTCGTCCGCATGCTCCATTTGGACTGCCACGGCCGACCCTCTACCTCTGCCTGGGTGGTCCCTCAACCGTCTGCTACTCCTCGGTATGGCGGGTAGGGCAGTCGCGAGCCATGTGGCCCTGCCCGCCGCAAGCGTAGCACTGTCTGCCTCTCGAAAGACTGGCTCCGTGCTATGTGCCCCGTACCCCAGAGCAAGTGTCCTGAGGTCATCTGCCTGAGGTTCTGGTTTGCCTGGACCCATGTGTCATTCTTTGACTGCCTGCTGCAGAAGACTCTGCTACGTGCCGCCCTATGGTAGGTCTCGCTGCTGATGTAGGCTCAGTAAGGAAGCTCTCGATCAGAAGGGCACGCTCCAGTACCCATGCCTGTGTCCAAATGTTGAGGGAGATTAGCGATGCCCTGATCTCATGCCTCAATCCTTGCTCAAAGGTCCGGGCCCGGAAGAATGGGTCCCGTACCATGTCCGTCGAATAGCGTGAGAGATCTATAAATATCACCGAGTACTGGGCGACCGACATGCTGCCCTGCCGCAGCTGTAGTAGCTCCTGGATGTGCACCACACGGAGGGTGGCCGGGACAAACTCTGAGCGGAAGAGGCTCTCAAAGTCCATCCAGAGGAGAGATGCCTTGTCGTGCACCTGGAGCATCAAGCTTCACCATATTTCTGCTTCCTCGTGCAGGAGGCTCACTGCAAGGATCACCATGAGGTCTGCTGGTGTCCTCACTAACCTGAAAACTCGCACCACTGCCTCCAGCCAATCCTTGGCTGCCTGAGGGTCCATCTCCCCGCGGAACATGGGCGGTAGCTGACGCTAAAACTTGTGAAGTGCACTAAGGCAATGTGCATTGTAAGCGGCTGGGGCTGGTAGCATCGGTGGCTCGGAGAGGAGAGGTACCGCTGATGCCTCTGCTGTCAAAGGGCCCTGTACCAAGGCCTCATCGCTCAGTGGGTTGTCGTCATGCACAACGCTCAGAACCCTAGCTGGCTACCGTCGTGGGGCCATCCTGAAAAGAAATAGGTACGCCACGGTCAAACAGTATACTTGGTGAGCTGACACAAAGTAATCACAAAGAAAACTTGAAACACACATGCAATCAATGTTTTCCTGCATTAAGTCAAAAGTTAGAAGTCAGGGTCCTGGTGTACGGATATGTCGGTCGTCGCACCAACACTGGACCCCCTGGACTGATAACCACAATCAATACCCTTAGAATAATTGCTTTACATAGAAGAAAGATCAGAGTCCAGAGTTCTGCTTTAGAACTGAACTCCTCTGATACCAATTTTTCACGACTCGTCCTCGAGGCCGGTGCCGTGAGTACCCCAAGCCCGCCTTCCATAGGCCAGGGGATGGCGACTAACACCAAGGCGTAATTCCCGGTAAAAAGGGAAGGTATTTCCTTTGTAAAGTAAACAAACACCACAGAGCAAGAAAGTAGAAGTAAACACTGAGTAAAAAGTGAGTACAACAGTATGTGCGGAAAAGTAAGTGGGCCACTATACAAACCCAAACTGAAAGTAAAGTATAACTGGAAATGGAAAACAACTACTGAAAGTAAAGCCGCAGCCTCGAGCCATCCACTGGAAGTCCCACCTGAAGGGTGGGTACAGATAGCCTCCACAGCTCCTCGGGTCCAGCCGTCCTCTCCGAGTACGCGCCGCCCAGTGATCCTCCTCCGGGTACCGACCTGCTCCTCGTGCCTCAACCACGATCAGTGTTGTCCGTTGTCTGCAGCCAACACAACATAGTGCGGGCATAGCCCGTGCAGGGGTGAGTATAAGATACTCAGTAGGGACCCCGAGACCCCCGAAGGTCTCCCAGAATCCACAAAGGATAATCCCCAAAGTAAAGATACAAACATGAAGTAACATCTTGCACTACTTAGGAATATTCCCATACATATACCTAAGTCATAAATTCTCATTCGACTCCAACATCCAAGCTCAAGTACAACCCAGTCCACACAGGAAAACATAACATAATCCACACAGGATATCAGGTCAAACTTATCAAAGATAAGGATTGAAAGTCAAGATTCATCTCACACGGGTATACTTCATTGTAAGACGATATAAATGATCAGATATAGCCACTGATTCATCTAAGCCATCGGACCCACACAAGATCGATAGGTACTAACCCCCGCAATGACCCACAAAGGATCGATAGGTAACTAACCCCCGCAATGACCCATAGAGAATCGGACCCACACAGGATCTGTAGGCGTTGGCCCACACAGGACCGCTGAGCGCTGACCCACACAAGATCGGACCCACACATGATCGGTAGCACTAATCCATGTAGGATCGCTAAGTGCTGTAGTCATCGTCGTCGAATCCACGGAAGATTCCTGCACAGTCATCGTCGTCATCGGAGGTACAACCAGCTCTAGGGTTTCCGAACACAGCTAACTCGTTCGGGGGGATCCGCTCCACGAGCCGAGGGGCTGATACATCAACTGAAACATAGTTTGGAATTGATGTATCCAAAAGTTATGTATCGTCAATAGGAACACAACGTGACAGACGGCGCGTCGATCAGATGCCCGGTCTGAGAGTTATTGGCTTTTTCGTCTGAGGGGCCCGGTTGGTTTTTAAGTCAAAACCAACCCAACCATACACCAACTGCGTCCAAACCTCGAGCGGATTAATCCAGAAGGTCTGTCTCACTTAGAGGAATCCACCAAAGTCGACGGCATGTCTATCGGTCGTCCGGAGCTCAAGTTATAAGCGTTTCCGCTCCGAGGGCCCGGTTGGTTTCATGCTCGAACCAACCCCGCCAAACCCAAAGTACTCTGAAACCTTGATTGTAATATATGAAACAACCGACTCGTTCTAAGGATCACATCTCTTCTGACGGTGCGTCGATTGGATGTTTGCATCCCTAGTTATGGGAAAAAGACCATGAGAGGTCCGGTATTATGGGGTTCAGGCCCGGTCCGACCCGGCCCGGGACCCCCTCGGGCGGCACGAACCGGGTCGACCCGACCCAGGCCCGGGTCCGGCCCACTTGGGCATGGCCCGGTCGCAAGGTGGCTCGGCCGTTTCGGCCGAGAAGATGGGGGGGGGGTCTGCCCCCTGTTTCGTAACCGCGGCCCCCATGATGGGGGCCGCTCCTACTGGCCAGCCAGGGGTCGTAACCTCTGGCACCTCCCTTGACCAGCCAGCCCGCTCCGGCCGGCCGGCTGTTGGCGCCACTGGACCGGTGCTGGCCGGTCCCCCTGTTCCGACGCTGGCGGCCCGGACTCGGCCGCTGGTCCTTGCTTCGACGCGGCCTGAGTCGCGGCCTTGGTTCGTCCGGCGCGGCGCGGTAGCGCCGCGCCCCTCTACTGTGGCCCCGCTCCGGCCGCGGTGTCTACGGGTTTTTTTTCCGGCACGGCGCGACGGCGCTGCGGCTTCGTTCGATTTTCAATTGTGCGGCACGACGGCGCCATGCATCCTTGCTGCCCGTTCCCACACGGTACGATGGCACCACATCACATTCCTTTGATCTGTAATCAACAAAAAAGATAAGGGAGGAGGGTCGGCCATGTTTGTGCGGTCCGGCCCCCTCGCGTTAATTGATATAAAGCAGTCTAATTGAAAGAGTAACATCGACGGAAGAAAAACACGAATATTAACAACAATAAAATTCCTCTACCTCGAGTGTAGTTTGAATGGAGGTTCGTCGTGGAAATAACCATCGTGGAAGAAGGAGTCACGGAAGGAGAATCGTCGCATCGGGGAGAAAAGATTCCTCGACGTCACGTCGTCGATATCCGAGGATCCGTGGTTCTTTTCGACCTTCGTCGGAGGTCGGCGTTCTACGCATTCTTCACGTTCTTCACGTTCTTCGTCGAAGAGGATGAAGATCTTCAAGCCCCTTAGCTTTTCTCCAAATCCTCTCAATGCAACAAGTTCCAACCAAAATAAAATAAGTATTTCACTTATTTTATTAACATGACTTAAGTATTTGAATTTCAAACATTCAAATTAAACTCACCTATTTAATTAACATAAGTTATCAAATTAATGTTGAGTTTAAGGAGTTAGGGAATATGAAGGGGTAGGGTTCGTGTGGTCCCCACCTCCTTCATAACCTCTCATGGGAAGTTGGGTGGTTACCCAACATCCACCCAAAGGTTTTAACCACTTAGTAAAAATAAAAAATTTAGATCAATTTTTATTTTAACTTCCACAATTTTAACAACTCCTCCCGTTTAAACGCAACTCCAGAAAAGGTGTTCCTAAGAAATTACCGGCGCTATGAATCCATCGGTGCCCTCGGAATTCGATTTCGAGAACCTGTTGAAAAGTTAGAAAATCCCGCTCGTTCGTTCACTGAACGTTCCCGAGCTAAACTTCGGATAGAAATTCCGATCACACCGGGCCTCGGAATCAAGTGCCGTCAGAAACCGCATTCTTGTAAAATCCCAAAGAAATTTAAGAAAAAATTTCCCTTGAATTTTATGGGTCTTTACATATAACATTAAAATGTGAAAAAACTAGACTAAAAAAAGTTATCCATTAAAAATTGGTAAAACTACCTTTTAAATATATAAGATTATTTAAGATTAAAATTTAATTTATTCCCATTTTAAGACTCAAAAATTTATTAGAAGAAATTAAAAACATTATTAAACATATGTAAACATAATATAGTTTGTTCTGTTCATTATTACCAATACAATGTTTAAGTGATATCTACCATTTACAATTCTAATATTTATAATGAATTATTTTTTGGTATATATCATTCTTCTATGAAACATAAGATTTCGAAGAAACCCATTATTGTGTATCAGGTAAGCTATCAAACATATAATATATTTTAAAGTAAAATTACTATCTAATTCATAAATATTAATAAATAGAAAAAAAATTTGTTCTATAATTACTAGGGATGTTACAGAAAAAATGGTGTGAGTTCAAATTAGTAGGCCACCACCAACTTTGTATAATGAATATACAATACATGAGAATAAAATGATACATTGTATAGATATAATAAAAAAATTATAAAAGAAAAATAAACAGTTTTGAGCTCTGACACTTTAGGGAATACCCCACTAACTCTACCTACTTCAACATAAGACATATGTCTCATATAATGGGACCTTTAAATTGGACAAGGTGAAAGGAACCTAGATAAAATTGGAACCATAAAACATGTGAAATTTGTAATTTTGGGTTTTTATTCATATTATAAAGAGGGAGTCCACAAAACCCATATCCTGGATTTCTCAAAGTATATCTATTACTTCTTTTTAAACATTAAAAATTAAATTGAACAAAACCTTAAATGGTAAGTTGTTCACTTAAAATATCATTTTTAATTCACTCATTGTTGAAATTTCATGGATCAAATGAGCCAATATATACACCCTTTAGATCTTCCACATGTTCACCAAATCTCCTAGATCATCAATCATCAATTCATAGGTGTGAGCATAAGAAATCTAATAGTATTATAACGCCACTTTCATGTCTTGAAGAATGTGGACTCAATCGAGAAGACGTGATCAATTCAAACTTGTTCATTCATTGATCTCTCACTCTAGATATTGATAGAGATTATAGGATAGATAAAAATTCCTAAAAATTATAGATTAAAATAATTGAGAGGCCAAAATGAAATTTTATACATAGTTTATACTTTCCAAAAATAAAATTTGGTCCCTAGAAATTTATAACATTCATTTCATCTCATTTATCACACTTATTCATTAATTATACTTTTAGTTATTTTACAACCATTTAATCATTCAATTTTTCTACTTTAAAATGTTATTTGGTAAAATAAAAACTATTAACTGATATTGTATAGTCCCCAAATAATTTAATGATCCTTGAATATACAATGGTTTTTAAAAAAAAATATCTTATCTTATTAAATATTTTAATAAACGTATATGTGAATACCGTATGAAATAAATTCAATTATCTTCATTGTAAACATGTATAATACAATTGAATTATTTCAACTTGTGATCGATCACACTCAGTCATTTACCAGGCCCTTCACGTGGGACCATCTTCATCTTAAACTCTTACTTATCTAAATAGGTTGAACATGGGGATAAACATAGTGTGTGACCATCTAGGTCATTATCTCTATATTAGTGAGCCATAAAAACTGACAATGAGTTAATTATTGAAATACATCATGTCCCCAAAGTAGGTAAAGAATTTCAAAGCTATGAACACCTCCAAAAAACATGATTTTTATAATATATTTTCATTATCTTGAGATATCTCATAAAGTGTCATGCACAGAAGTGTCATCATATTTTTTTTTATTTGTATATTTTTTAACCTTATTAGATGTAAATGAATTATTCTACCATGGATGATGATTTAATAAAAGTAGTTCAACCCTTTTTAACATAAGGGCATGACATATCTCTTCCTTAACTCAGAAGCTATAAAATTTTTCTTGACCATCCAACTATTTCTATACCACCAATTATGCACCGAACACAAGTTTCTTTGCCATGACATCAATGTCATGGTTTTTTCTTATATAAATGTACATGGTTAAACAGTTCATGTTGATAATTATCTCAATTTAAGAGGACAATACTCATGTTCCTGGATAGAAATAACCAATGGCTCCTAAACATGTGGTGTTTACATTTTTGGGTGAGTCCTCATTATAACATTTACTTTCGATCATAATGTGTGAAATTTATAAGAAGAATTTTCATTTCTTATGATCCCCCATCACATGATAGTCATACATAATCTATGTCCCTTTATAATGATGTATCGAGAAAATATGAAATATATTTTAGATATCTTTCATTCTCATTATATATGGGAACTATTATAATTGTTTGATACGAAACACAATCTAAGTACATTACCTGGTTAATAGGGGATGAAAAAGTATCAACAATATTACATTGAGAATATAACCATATATATATATCTATACCAAATGTATACATTTATTTGAAATCAAAGTAAATAAATGTGTGGGGTATTGGGAACCCACTCACGTCACTCTCACACACACTAAAACAAACTTCAAACAACTCTCACGAAACTAGATCTCACATAAGGTTTAAACAAACACTGAGATATATCATTAGATATGGTTATGCCCCATTTTACAATATGACTACACTAATACCAATGACATTATCTCCTAGAGTAATATAATTTAATCGATGACACTTCTGAATTATATACTTTTTCTTATGGTGTGGCCTAGACTTTGCGTAGGCATCACTGCCATAGTATTATCACAATGCATTGTAACATGTTTGGAATTTCAATATACAATTCCAGGATTTTAAACCATTTTCATCCAAAAAATAATCCTTATATATAGTGAAATATATTGTATACTCATATTCTATTATAGAATCAGCATCTATAAATTATTTTATGCTTCTCCAGATCACTGCCCCACCATTTAAAAAACAGACAGAGTCTGAATAATATTTCAGATAATCTTGATATTTCTGGAAGATAACATTAGTGAATCCCCTCACAATTAGACCATAATATCCTCTATATACTATGAATATATCATTTGTACGTCTCAATTACATTAAAATATTTTTTACCAGTACCCAATGTCATTGTTCTAGATTGTCTTGATGTCTTCCTACCATGTTTAATGAAAAGGAATCATCAAACATAGTACATATCATGGAATCCATAATAAATTCCACTACTGAAGCATAAGGTATTTTAAAAAATATTTCAAACTATTCATATTATTTGGACAAATTTTATTGTAGATATAAAGGTTATGTGACAGTACAAATAATCCTCTCTTGGATTGTTTCAAATTATACCTTTTGAGCACTTTTTTAGTATATAGATTTTTATATAGCCCAGGAATCCTCTAAAATTTACCTCGATAGATATTGATCACTAGAATATAGGATGAATCACCTATTTCATTCTTTTAGAAGCATTCATTTTACAAATCCCTCAACAACACTATGAATTTTACATCATTTCCCATTTACAATATTTCATCAACATATAATACTATGTAAACGATGGAAGTCCCACTAACATTCATATATAAACGTGGATATCTTTCATTAATAATGAAATAATATTCCCCTATAGCCTCATAAAAATAAATATTACATGTTAATTATTTTTGTTTCATCCCATTTATAGATCTATGTAGTTTGCATAATTTTTTGGTACTATTTGACATAATATACACTTTTGGTTATGTAATATTGACATCTTCAACCAAATTCCCATTTAGAAAATTCATTTTTTCCTCCATTTATAAAATTTCATTATAAATTAAAGATACCATTGTATGTTATATTCTGATGCTTTTTATCATAGTGACTATAAGGAATGATTCATCATAGTCAAGTCCTTGAACTTTTCTAAAACCACTTGAAACCAATCAAGCTTTATTGGTACTCACCTAAACATCCGTGTATTTATTTTTCTTGAATACCCTTTTAAATCATAAAGGTTTTATATCACATAGTGGGTGTTTCGAAATCCAAAATTTATTTTTATACATGGATTCTATTTTAGAATGCCTAGTATCTAACTATTTAGTAGAATACACTCAAAATACTACTTCTTTGAAGATTAATGGTTCATCATTATCTAGTAGTTATGTGAAATATCATATGATGATATGAAAACTATATCTCTCATTTTCTATAAACTCACCAGTACACCTATTGTAGATGCCAAAAAAATTTCAAGTGATGAAGAAGGTTCAGGCGCGATAATTTGAAGCCATATTTGGAACCAGCGATCCATTCCAGAGGGGGGCCCAGAGGGCCCACGTGGAAAAAATTCCACGGTGTGTGAAAAAAAAACTATCCCGCATGAAAAACACCAGGTTGCACGAGAGATTTCCGTGAGGTTGAGGAAATTTATACCCCCCCCCCCCCCACGCAGTTGAATTTATGAACCACCAACACTGGCGCATAATAGATTTCACGCATCGCAATTGCGAGCCAGCCCGACCTATTTCGCGTAGACACCTAAATTGCACACTGGCCCCGCTGTTTTGCGTGCAACTATCCCTTTTACGCGCAAACCTCCCCTTGTGCACCAGTGATGTCCCTGTTACAGGCATCATTTTCGGGCACCTCCCGCACCCAAATCACCCTCTCTATCTAATATTTTCCCGTGCGACCTCCAAGGTTCGCACGATATAACTTTAAAGTCTCGTGGATGATACTGCATGTTGTGTTTCTTCACCTCACACTTTTTTGCATAGGCACGCTAAGGACTATTTCATCTTTGCATATCAATGCTAACGTGGACCCCCTAATGGTTCGCTCCATAAAAGCGCATAGCCACGTCATTTCATGTCCCCTCTCTTCACCAAGGTGTAGAGGGTACCGACTATGTATGTCCAAGGGGTGCGGAGTGAACCTACTTCATCTGAACTATAGGATGTTAAACTTCCAAGCACCATTATCCTCATCACATGATGTTAAATTGTGACTTCACCCCACGTATCATATGCGGGGTTCCCCCACCATGGACATTCTACATGCCTACTGGTCTCCACGGGAGTGATATTATTCCTCACATGGAATGAGATCCTCTTTATTGAAGCATCATCTATCTGAGGGAAAGAGCAAAAATCTCGGTGTAAGCCCCTAGATTTTCTTGCAGGACGCAGCACCCCTACTCTTCCTTTATTCTTAGGTCCCAAGGACCAGGGGAGAATGGACACCGGACCCCTCCTTTCTTCTGTACCAAATCCCTCTCCCATTGGGCTTTGTTGCCATTGGGCCTCCATGTTGGAGTAAGTCCCAATATTTCTCTCCCTACACCACTAACCACGTGTAAGCCCGTGTTTCTTCTCTGGGCCGCTAGCCACGCGTAATCCCCTATTTCCTCTCTAGGCTGCTAACCACGCGTATACCCTTGTTTCATCTTTGATCCATTAACCGCACGTAAGCCCCTATTTCTTCTCTAGGATTCTAACCATGTGTAAGCCTCTGTTTCCTCTTTGGGCCGCTAACCAAACCTAAGCCTTTGTTTCCTCTTTGGGTTGAGAACCATGCTTAGGCCCCCGTTTCCTCTTTCGGATGCAATCACATGTATGCCCCACTCCACTTCCCACAGACACACCTTTCGCGATGTGATCGTCAGGCCTTTGATGCCTCTTGTTTGTCACACCGAGCATGAATCATGTGGGCTTAGATTATGCATCGACCATGAAATCCTGTCTGGGGATCCTAGAGTGTATGATCCAAACAAAAATTAAATATGAGGTCTTTGAACTTTTTTAAGGAAAGGTAAGTAGGAAGCCTCCCTGAGATTCAAGCCTAATAGCCATTAGTCCCGACCATCTTCACATCGGTTCACCAACACCCTGGGAAGCCTAGAGTATTATCCCCACACCATCCAAACTACGAGGTCTTTGACCCGTGCTAACAAAAGGTACATAGGAAGCCTCCATGAGGTTCATGCCCACCACCCATTGGTCGCCCCGACCCTATTCACGTCGGTTCACCAACACCTTGGGCCGCCTCAGAGCGTAACCCCAAAATGCCCCTTATAACCCGAACAATGAGGTCTTTGATCCTTCCATGGAAAGGTACGTAGGAAGCCTCCCTGAGGATCAATCCAAACACATAGTCGTTCCGACCCCCTTCAAGTTGGTTAGCCCCCATCCTGCATGCCGTTAAACTGTGGACCCCAATCAGTGGTAAGTCGTTGTTTCCCTAGTCAGCGGTGGGTCATTGTACACCATTCCCCACATTCGAACTATGAGTAATTTGATATTTTCCATGTAAAGGTACATAGGAAGCCTCCATGAGGTTCAAGCCCACCATCCACCTGGACCCAAGGTCCTTATTCATGTCGGTTCACCGACTCTTTCCCAATACCTAAACTGCGTGGACTTTGATCCTTTCCAAGGTAGGCTGTGTAGAAAGCCTCCCCTGAGATAAAGCCCAACAACCAATGGAACCAACCAATTCATGTCAGTCCACCCCCATCCTACATGACATAAAACTGTATTCCATTTTTTATTGCCCATTTAGCGGAAAGCCATTATCAGCCTCTTTCAGCAGTAAGCCGTTGTCACTCCCTTCAGCAGTAAGCCGTTGGAACTCCAACCAGTGTTAAGACATTTTCAATATGAACTATGTTCACTGAACTATGTAGGATTTGGTTCCTGTCCACGAGGATATATAGGAAGTCTCTTCGAGGCTCAAGACCATCTTCACCGTCACCCTTTCGATGGTTCTATTTCATTCCCCCTCCACTTCATTCATCCATCATTCATCCAGATTCTTATTCGGGCTGCCACATCCAAGTGAAATCATTCCATCTCATTCCCCATTCCCCTCAACAGTGATCGGGAAGTCAACCATACATTGGACCCAACATTAGTGTTCCCTCCAGGGTTTGCACCCATTTGATACACTCTCGTCAGTGTTCGGATCAGTCTGATCCTTCTCCGTTGGATGTTAAACTTGCGGCATACCCTATGTAAAAAATGGGAATCTGAGGATAAAATCAGATACATACCCATGGAATATGATTCTTTGCGTTTGAAGTGGGATTCATTGGGCTTCTGCGACCTCGAGAAGCCCTATAACAAGGGAAATAATAAAGACATGCCAATGTACTAGCTCCCATACACAATAGTGATGCCCAACGTGACTACTGTTAGGTCCACTAGGCTGAGTACCCAGAGAGTGGGGGTGAATCAGGGTATGACTAATTCAAAATTAATGTACGTTCTGATCTTGTTTCACTATTTAAGAAAAACACAATTCTCTCACTTTCCTGTTGCACAACATAAATAGAAGGTAAATCATGCATAGGACACCGCAATTTTTACTTGGTTCACCGCTAAGGGCTACGTCCAAGGAGCATACGCCGACATGTTTTTGGTCGTACCAAATTCCATTGTTCTTCAATAGATGTGTATTACAAAGTTTGGGCACAGTCACTCTATCCCAGTCTCACTACCTTTACAAGGTTTAGGGTCATCTTACTGCTTTCCCAAGGGTCACTCCCTATTTATCCTTCTCTGGCTCACTACCGGTGGAGAGGATCACCTTCTTCCTCTTCCTTTGCTCACTGCTCTAGAAAGGATCCACTCACAGTTTATAGACCTGCAGGTCTTTTCATTTTCACGAAAAAATGCGTCTCCTTCTATATGTAGATGATCTGTTGAAGTTCAACTTTCACCCATAGATGAATCTCTCTTTGCACCGAAGGTATCGAGAAAACTTCCAGCTTCCATGCAGCCCAAAAATCACTGCCGGAACTAAACCTTACTTGGCGCGCAAGTATACCTCGGCGCGCATGTATCGGCACACAAGTCACAACGGGCGCACAAGTCCACCTTAGAAACTTGCGCGACACAAGCTTCCCCAACTGCAAACATGCGCGACTCTCTTCCTTTTACTCCCAAACCAATATTGGCATGCAACTGCCAACCGGTGCACAACTTCTTACACTGGTGCGCAACTTCAACCACCAGCGCGCAACATCACCTGCGCGACCACACACCACATGCACGACCACCACACCTACGCGACGGGAGCTCCAATTTCTCAAACTGTTGAACTCTGGTGAAGAATGAAGAGGGTGGTCCAATATTTATAGGCAAATTGACCACCCTACGCGATGGCGCGCAAGTTTCCCTTCAACACCCAAGTCACTTGCGCAACACCACCAATACTTGTGCGAAACTTGTCCCTTTTCCATATTTTCATGATTTGATCTTGAAAAACATATGGCGCGCAAGTTTCCAAGTCTTCAAGTACACGGCGGACAAGTCCCCTTGCCAAAAACCACTTTTCTTCATTTGACGATTTTCAGGCCCAAAAATTTGGCAAACACTAGAAAACGGTGCCACCTTTTATTTGTTCTTTCGTACCGCCATCCATTCCTTTTGTCAATGTTCTTGTGTCAAACATGGATCATTGACCTCAGCTCTTGAACTCGACATTCCATCATGAAATCCTCTTTTTCAACAAATCTGTATGTCATTGTTTTTCTTTATCAACAATCACCACTTAGATGTCCACTTTGTCAACAAACACAATCACCTAAAAAATGCATCACCTTGAGGGATTTTCTCTCAAAAACTACTCCCCTAACCGATGGTTGCTTCCCTGACCAAACCGCTTAGAATGTCCCAACAAAAGAAATGTAATTAACTAGTGTCCCTGAAGATATGGTGCTAGGAAGAGTTTCATGAACAATGTATTAAATCAATAAGGGGGACTCAGACTAGGTGACGTGTTCCGATGAGGAATCCAAGGAAGTAAGAACCAACATCCCATCGTTATGTTTCAATCAAGGAGAAAACATCCCTGAAACTATGACAGATGCTACCCGCCACTGGAAAATGGGAATACAGGGCAACAGCTTCACGTCCTCCACAGAAGGATACACGTGCCTCATCGAAAGCATTGGAAATAGAAATAGTGAACCCGAAATGAAGTTCTTCTCCTCAAAATGAAAATTAGTAGTTCTCAAGGAATCAAAGGATTGATGTGTCCCTAGATCTAGTTATACAGTGTTGGGTCCCTCTAAGAAAATAGCTGGCCTGGCGTGAAAATCACCAGATAATGGGGCAGTAGAATGTTGGAAATCCCATTCTGTGATGTTGTCAGCGTGGATCCCTCTTACTACCCATGCAAGGCGGGATTACTATGGGGTATTGGTTGTCGATTCATGTTTCATTCAGGACAGATGAATTAATATCCCAACATTCAAAAATCATGTTTCTGCTACAAGGAAACGATCACAGTCTTCCCATCAACGTAGGGGTAGGGGTTGCGCCCACATGGTTGTCCCATGTATCTTCACCTAATCCACAACGGCTTCTACATCTACAACCATGGGATACCCACGCCCCCTCTCCTTATCCAAGGTAATTCAGCAGAGGGTAATCAACAACCTCATGTGCCGTTATGAGGACGAGGGAGTAATCCCGACATGGGATATGGCCCACCTTGATCTTGAGGCGTCTGCGCCTCGTCGCCAATGCCACCCCCGAGGGCCGTGCAGGGATCTGATGCTCCCCATGCCAACATACAACTGTATCAGGAGCCTATCCCAGGAATTCTTTGATGACTCCCTGCCTTATGCTGACGAGGTAGGTGAAGTTCGGCCTAGCCCGGTCAGAGTCCCATTCATGGGTCTCCATGCGAGGACTCCCATGAGGTCGCGTCAGCACTGCAGCCTAGTATTGCTGGAAGAGGAGCAGGTAAGCTACGCACCTACACCACCGACCCCGATTCATATGACCCAACACTAGCATCGAGGGAAAGCTAAGGAGGATTCCTGCCAGGAGGTGTCAACATTGATGACTATTATGGCCCAAGAACCCGCCGACGCATATCATTAGTTTTCTTCATACAATGAGAAGGGGTACTTGTATTCCCGACTAGGATCGAGGCTCCAACTACCCCATGGTCAGGCTAGGTCAACTCTCTTGGTCGCCAGCACAAGCAGTGGTCATCGTGAGCTGACCCGCATTGATTCCACCCAATACATAGGTCCTCCCCATACCACTACCATGGATAACGCGGGACTTCCCCACTTAGAGGCTCGACATAGAGGTCCTACCCATGCCACCCTCAATCCAAATGAGGGTCTTCTCCATGGCGGTAATACTCGGCACAGAAGCCTCTCTTGTGCCCATTACACTGGGAATGGAGTCATTCTTCCTGCCCCCGACCACTGTTGTAGGGACATTTCTCATCTGGTCTATCTTCAATGTAGGGATCGTCCCCTTGTCCTCTCAACAGCTTATGAAGTTCCTCCATGCCTCATCAACCATAGGGGTGAAGGTCAGCCTCACTCCACCCGCACTCAGTACTGAGGTCCTAACCATGTTCAGCTAGACCGGCCCATGGACCGTCCTCATACTAAGGTTGCCCAGGAAAACTCGTGTGGAGATCCCACTATGCTTCATCCAGTTCCAACAAACATCTTTCCCTCCCTAGTGCTACCCATGAAAGTCCTCCCCATATCTCCTTTGACATTTTTCCTGGTGCTCCTCACACCCCAACTTTCTCAGGTGGAAACCCTCTCCTCCCCAGCACTAGTGCGGATGAAGGACCCCGTGTCAGAAATCATCCATGTCCCAAAGTGCCATCCAGGGGTAGAAATGCTAGTTTTTGCTTCCATTAGACAAATTCTGGGAAGGATCAGATAGAGATCAAACCATTCCACTTCTCAGAATCTAAAGAAAAATATGACTCATCATGGAAACCCTCCCCTCGCTCATCTTAGTCAAGGGCTAGGGTATGGACAAAGCACATCAGCCTAGTACTCCCGGAATGCAAGGTCCATAGGATTACCACCTCCCTCCATATAAATATTTAGGAGGATGAAATTCTGGCAACTCCATAGGTCACGGTCATGTAATCACAATCTTCGTCACCAGAAGCACTCTTTACCTCGACAAGAGGTCATGGAGAACTATTCTGGGAACCGATGGCAGGAGAGGAGCATCGCGGCCTATCGCCAGTAGCCCTTCCCCTTTTCCAGGAACTGTGCTCGTCATCCCATCTTACCGCGACGTAGCACCCAGGTCACTACAATCTTCAGAGGATAGCCCATGATTCAGTGGTCAGTCGTCCCGCTCTCCGTACTTTCCACTGGCCAGCCTGCCATCCCAGCGGTCTACCTCAGTACCGCTTCCATTTCCTCAACCACCCCCGGTTGAATAATGGGGAAATCAAGGGCCAGACCTTGAATCCAACCCAAGGATATTATGTAACATCCTCACAGCGGACCACTTCCCTGAGATGTTATGGCCCATGGAAGCACTGAATTTCTGCATACCGGAATCCCTCACCCCGGAAGAAGTTGACTGTTTCTACCACACCCTCTAGACGATGCATTTTATTCTTCATCATAAGTGAGTCTTTTATCCTAGTAGTGATGTGCATTTCTAATAAATCAGCATGCAATGTTGTCTGGTCGATTTAGATGCACTCCATGTGGCCTAGTCCACCATGTCACCAGGTCGTCATGAGGCCCTCCTGCAGCAATGTGTTCAGAGTATCAAGGTACTCCACAAAATTATCAAGGAGGCTACCCCCACGTGAAAATCCGTGGATGGTGGTAGTATGCTACCCTCTTCTTTAATCCTATCTGGCGGTAGCCCGACTTGCTAGGTGATATTGCGGAGATGCCCCTAGGAAGGGTCATGGTCAACATGGCCAATATAGTGTGCGGGGAGGAAGATCTGGAGCTTCTCAATGGATACTTACCCCCGAGGGTGTGCAAACACTATTGGACCCATTGGGGAGGATTTCTAATCATTAGAGGAAACTGATAGGTCTCCCTGCACCCACTGAGGCATCAGTACTCAGCCAGAATGACGGTAACGGTAAAGAGCATGTTGAAGCAGCCAAACACTTTGACTCGTACACCTTAGTGCAGAAGATGGAGGAGGACTCTGAGAAGGCCATGTTGGGCCAACAACATCCTGAGCCGAAGAAATTGTTCGACCAACTCTTGGCTGAACGTGTTGCAGAGTGACGGCCTGACTACGGAAATCCGGGGCTAGTACAGTAGGGGCAGGAACAACATACCCTTGACGAGATGCCCCTAGGAAACCCTAATCATGATACTCACACGGACAGGGTTGAAGTTGGATCTCACGATAATAGAACATGGTATGTCTCGTCAAACCCTCCGGAATGGCGCGATAATCCATGGAACCCAGCTCCGATTCCCCCAGCTACCCCTTATGTCGCCCCACTAGCCGCTCCATGACCTGCTGATCCATTTACCGTATTAAAGAAGCCACCAATGTGATAATAGTTAGTTATCCCCATCAAGATAGGGACCCATGCCCATATGATCCAATGGCAGCACTCATTGCTCGCCTTGAGGCGTTGGAAACACGGCAGGTGGAAATCCCACCTGATGGCAAGCTATATCAGGCATGAGTGGATGATATGTTGGCACCTCCGGGTTTCGGGAATCCCACCTTCTCCCCATTTAAAAGGATGGGGGTCCCGCAATAGCACTTGGACCACTTCAACTCAATATGTGGTCCCATGATAAGGACTCTATTGTAGTAGGAGGCTTCCAAGCTCCGTGGTTTTGTTCAAACTTTGGAGGGGCCAACATTCGTCTAGTACAGCTAGCTCCCCGTCGGATTTGTAACTAGCTGGGATGACCTTTGTATGAAATTCTTCTACCTGTTCAGCTCCACCATGTAGGAAAAAAGTATTTCATACATTTTCAAGTGAAAACAAAGGCATGATGATCCAGTCACAGACTTTATCACCCGTTGGAAAGGGCTTACATACTACCTTGACATGCCATTGACTCAGGAGAAATTTCTGACGATGTGCATAGGGAATGTCAAGACGAAACTGATTCTTTCTCTAATCACCCAGAACTACCCTAGAGGATTCCAAGACTTCTCTGATAAGGACCAGAACCTGGAGAAAGCCTAGAAACAGGCCAGCTAGGCACGTCTGTTTCCCCCTGTAATTCTGACAAGGAGGGCTGTTAGAGCCGATCCTTCCACAGTGGCCCAAATTATATCCCTCAGGCAACTATAATTACTACCAGTGGCACTATCCTCGTAGCCTCACATAAGAAATCCACATCAATCGCAGCCTTAGGCTCAGTAGCATCCTCCTTAGAATCGGAAGGGGCCCCCGTGAAATGCGTCGCCACTGCCCAAGCGGGATAATCAGGGTATGCCTCCTCGACAGGCTCCTACAGCCCCTCATCAGGGCTAGGATCCAAGGGCTCCCTTACCGGATAGAAGAAACCAGATCTACTCATTCAATGAGAATTAGGTAACTGGTTACTTCCATAGCACCTTAGAGCAGAGGATTGTACACTTTCTTGAGTACAGAAGGCTGGAAGAGGAGAATCTCACTAATCGCCCCAACTACTTCCCCTATCATCGGATTCTGGGGAACACCCACAATTAGTGATATGTGTTCAAATACTGGAATCAAGACCAGTTTGACAAAAGCATAGTCATGTTGGGCCCGACACTGCAACAAGTGTCATGCATCTTTGTAAGGCCAGACAATAGTACCGATGGTGAGGGTGAGTGGCAGAAGGTTTCTAACCACGAGTGTCAGAAGTATGACAACTGGATGGCTCAAAAACGATTACTCATTCCCATCGTATCTTTCGTGCATGCCTGAATCAGTTGGATCCTTCAAAGTATGCAGTCGTCGCCTCTGCGTCGTCATACCATCCGACCCCTTCCTAGAAGAACAAGCATCGGTGGCGTAAGGGAAAGAAACGAGCCCCACCAATGCCATTTTTCTCCCGCACTCTCGGTGAATTCATGCCCCCTGAGATGGGGATTCCTCACAAAATCCACCAAATACTTCATGACTCTTCAAGTGATAGTCAGGGGTACACTTCGGTTAATACTGTGGAGTTGGTAAACCCTATATGACTCCCGAGGACGAGGAGTGTCAATCGAACCTCCCCAAAGTCCCAAGTCAATGGCAACATCGGTGAAGTCGTGGCCATATGGGTTGTCTAGGCACATCAGTTGGAAACTTCATCTAGGCCTTCTATTTTACTAATACCAGACAGCAGGCCTAGCGCAGAGGTCATCACGCGCAGCCTCTTCAACCGGTGTCGTCTGGCCTGCCTCCACCACCGTTTGTGCTATTGGATCAGGAAGAGCTACCTCGACCATGCCGCGACCAGCCTCACCCTACTACATGATGATCTCAGTCATCCAGTGCTCATCCAGAAGCTACTCTCCGGGCTTCGACTAGAAGATAGCGGGACATGCCCAGCACCTACCAGCTATAAGTCCAGCCATCAGGGCCCGCCATGCCACCTATCATAGAGCGAACTCTTATTAGCAGAAGGTTCCTCCTGGTGCTAAAATATGATGTCCTCAAGCACCATGCTAGCATCCTAACGAGGATTTCTATCCTCGATGCCTTTTTCTTATCATTAGATATGTGTGAGGCCCTCATCGAGGCTTTAAAGAGCCCCCTCTAGTTTGAGATGGTGGTAGCAGCTGAAAAGCTTTTCATGATGAAGTATTTGAGAATGTTGAATGTCAGACCATCATTTCATTCTCTGGAGAGAATGAAGGCTCTACCATATAGGGGAACATCTGCCCACTGTATATCACCGACAAATTAAATGGTGTGAATGTTAGTCGCTATCTTGTTGACACCGGCTCCGGGATTAACCTTATCCCGACGCGGACACTATAGAAACTGGGGTTATCTGAAGATGATCTAACCCCGTTTAATTTAATAATCCTTGGATATGATAGGAAATAGAAGACCCTAGTCGGTATAATCTGTTTGAAGACCCTATTCGTTGGCCTAATTTCCAGCATCGAGTTTATGGTTGTCTCTCATGACACTGCATACAATGCATTGGTTGGTAGACAATGACTCCACCTGCATGTGGAGGTCCCCTCATCGTATCACCAATGCCTCAAGTACTCCCTTAATGGTCGAGTAGGTGTTCTCCAAGGTGATGAATCTACATTCACCTCTTGTGAATCCCTCTACCTAGATGATGACTATTACAAGAGCAAGGATAATCAGATTCAAGCTAGGGAGGTCAAACCCGTCACGATTGCAACTAAACCCTGGGCAGGTCTGGAAGACTCCTACATCTTCCTGATCCATAGATTGGAGGCCACAACCCCTAACATGTGGAAATGTTTTTTTGTCTCTGGTACGAGAGGGAAGCATATTCCCAAGTCCAAGCGACGGTGAAAGATCACCTCGTACTCCTACACAAACCAAGCTCAGGTGATCCTGAAGCCTTCTACCCTCGTATGATATCGGGATGTCCACCCCATGGAAATGGAAGTTTGTCATACATGTTTCTTTCACTGGGCTGGAATTAACTGGATCAAGCTGACGCACCACTATTTCTTTGATATCATCAAGTGTGGCCCCTTGGGCCGAAGACCAGATTGGATCAGATCAACTGCATTCATTGATTTGGTTTCAACAGCATGTGAATCTCCTGATATGTTGTCCACTACTTCCTAGGATGGTACTAGCCTCCCTTCGGGAAATTCCGACCCAGAGGAATATTCTCCAACTAGGGATCCATCCTCCACAAGAAAAGAAGAGTATTTGGAGGACGCTCCCCCCACCTTTGAAGAGGGTGTCTCTGCGTTGGTCAATGAACTGGTACAAGTGAAACTTGGTAGCGAGGTAGACCTGAGACCCACATTGATCAGTGAAACCATGTCCCTCAAAGAGTAGTAGTGGTACATATATTTCTTAAAGTAGCATCGTGATATATTATCCTGGATCTACGACCGATTCCAGGTCTAGATCCTCAAGTATCCATCCACCGCCTCGGTCTCTCTGAAAATCATCGCAGGTTCAAGCAACCTCCCAAAAAGATGCACCCTTATCACTATTCCATGGTCGAGGTTGAAGTTGAAAAGATCATCAAGGAAAAATTTGTCAAGGAGGTCCAGTACCCCAAGTAGCTAGCCAGCATTGTTCCAGTCAGGAAGAAGAACAGAGAGATCAGAGTCTGCATCGACTTTTGAGATCTCAACCATTAGTGTCTGAGGAATGATTTTCCACATCCTGTAAGAAAATTGTTGATCGATGCTACAACTATGTTCCAAGCCCTCTCCTTCAAGTATGGTCACTCTAGATACAACCAGTTCTGAATGGACCCCGAGGATGAGGAGTCCACAACTTTTAGGGTTCCCCAAGGTAGTTTCTCTTACCAGGTTATGCCCTTCGGCTTAATGAATTTAGGTACCACCGATCTGCGGTCCATGCACCGCATATTCAAGATAATCCTCGAGACATTTGTAGAATGCTATGTGGATGATCTGTTTGTCAAATATCTTTAGTTCCAGGACCATCTCAAGGACCCTGAGAAAGTGTTCGGCTTCCTTCGTTCCTGTCACCTGAAGATGAACTCATTGAAGTGTGCCTTTAGGGTCACCTCTGGGAAGTTTCTTGGAATTTTTGTCAGGTAATGGGGCATCGAGATTGACCTATAGAATATCAAGGCCATCAGTCAAATTCCACCCCTGAGAAATATGTGGGAGCTTCGAGGTTTTCATGGCCCCTTATCCTACATATGACGATTCATTGCAAATATGGCTGGCAAGTGTAAGACATTATCTCCACTCATGGAGAAAGGATCTGCCTATGAATGGGATGAAGAGTGCCAGACCGCGTTCAAGGAAATCAAGCAGTACATGCTCTAGCCTCTGATCTTGATTCCACCCATCTTCAGAAAGTCGCTGATCCTATACGTGACTTCCCTGAATGATTTATTGTCACCCTCCTCACCTAGATGAACAACGTGGGAACAGAAAACAACCTCTACTACCTCATTCGCATGTTTCTCAATAGAGAGATCACATACTCCCCCATCAAAAAGAGCTTCCTCATGCTGGTATTCAATATACAGATATTGTTACACTACTTGCAACACCATGAGGTACAGTTGGTGTCTCGGGTAGACCCGCTGAAGTACATTCTGAACCGCCCCATGTTGACCAGCCATCTAGCATGGTGGGTAGTAATCCTCCAGCAGTTCGACATCAGGTCTGTGACTTAGAACGTTATCAATGGACAAGCATTGGTATATTTTCTAACTTCCCATCCAACCCCTGTGAACCAGTCCCTGGACCAGGAGTTTCCCGATGTGGCAATTCTCTTGGTAGATCATGCCATCCCTTGATGGTAGATGCACTTTGATGGTGCTTACTGGAGCCCCTCCGGAAGGAGGCTCAATGATATCATGATCACCAAGGTAGGCCAGGGTATTTTCTTTATTACCCTAGTGAAAGACATATTTCCCTACTCATTCCTTTTATTGGAAGGCTACACCAAAAACGAGGAAGAGAATTAGGCTCTTATCACTAGCCTCGAGCCGGCCCTCGAGATTGATGTGCCCCATTTGCATGTGAAAAGGGATTCCGAACAAGTCATCAAGAAAATCAATGGTGACTACGTCATCAGAAATCCATAGATTATACCATTGTTGGAGTGCACCCTACAGCTAATGGCCCATTTTCCATCTCGGCCGGAAGTTACCCATGTCCCTCGATCTCAGAATGGTCAAGCCGATGCCCTGGCCGGCCTAGCTGCATCACTTGAAAAACCTGAGCAGGATGAACTGATTACACATGTGGCACATCGGAGAGTCATTGATCCTGTAACCTCAGATGATGATGACGACCTACGAGTAAGACATCTTACCGCCGGAGCCTCCAGGTCTGGACCCCCAGGTTCCTCAGATGCAGTGGTTGAAGCAACCCCTGACTGGAGAGCCCCATTTATTGAGTATCTCGAAAATGGTTACCTCCCGGCTAATCAGGCCGAGCGCGAGTGAATCTGATGACGCACGCTGCAGTTTACCATCCAGAGTGGTCCCAGTCTTGAGCAGATCCTCTACAAGAACGGGTTTGATGGTGTTCTCCTCCATTGCATACAAGGAGTCGATATTTCTCAGAACATGTATGAGGTTCATGCCAGTTCCTGTGGGGCTCACCAGACTAGGCCAAAGCTGTCCCATCATATCTAGAGAATGGGGTGCATTTGGCCCTCCAAGATCCATGATTGCATCGAGTTCTCTAAGAGATGTCACGTGTGACAAATTCACTCTAACTTAATGAATCGGCCACTAGAACATCTCCACTACACCATGTACACTTGGCCATTTGCAGTGTGGGGACTGGAAGTCATGGGACCATATCCACCAGTGACATCTCGCCAGTGCAGGTTCATCCTGAATACCACATATTTCTTTTCTAAGTGGGAAGAAGTAGTTCCGCTCATGGAGTCCAATTCCCATCATATCATTGACTTCATGAGCTCCAATATCATATATAGGTTTGGAGTCCATCACGCCATTCTCACCGATAATGGCACCAACTTCTGTGCAGTTGAGTTGAAGGAGTTGTACACCAAGTACAACATCTGTTCTTACCATACCTCCCACTACCACACACAATAAAATGCGAAGATCAAGGCATTAAACAAGAACTTCTCTAACATCTTGCAGAAAATAGTTGGTTGGAATAAGAAGAGTTGGCCTGAAAAGCTCCCCAACTCCCTCTGGGCCTATCGGATGACAGCTCGTAATTCTACCCAGGTGGCCCCGTATTCCCTGGTGTACAGAGCTAAAGCCATCCTCCCCATCGAGATCCAGCTGCCTTCGTAATGTACAGCGGTCTATGACCATCAAGTGCTAGATAAGGTAGCCTAAATTCGTCTGGCTGAATTGGAAGCACTTGATGAGAATAGGCTTCGTGCCCTGCACAGTCTGGAAAGGCATTAAAATAATCTATCTAGAGACTTTAACAAGATGGTTTTCTTCTTCTATTTCCTATATGGAGACTTTGTATTGGCCCTCCAGACACCAATGATCCCTGGCAGGAAACCACCCAAGTTGGATCCCAATTGGGAAGGTCCTTACATAATTCACAGGGTTTACCCCAATGGTGCATACTCCCTAGTGACCATGGATGGTGAGCTTATAACTCATCCCATCAATGCCATGTTCCTCAAGAAATACTTCTCCTGAGCCTATGGTGTTGCACGACCTTAAACTGGATGGTCCCACATGACCCTAAACTGCATGAAGGCCCCGCATGACCCTAATCCGCTTCATCTCGCATGACTATAAACTGTATTTCATCCTGAAAGACATTAAACTACACCTTCATAACTACATGTGGCTTGATTCCCATCCACATGGGAGATGTAGGAACACTAAAGCATTTCATCTTCATCCCAGCTACCAAACTCTTCTCTTTGACTATCCCCCCAGGGTATAGTTCTCGCGGTAGATCCTTACGTGATATGATTTAGGCTTCCTCAGCCCCACTCTTGTTGGTATTACAATGGTCACACATTGTGCTCAATCACCGTTCTTCTATCCTCCCACTTCCTCATCATATAATGTTAAACTGTATGGCCTTAAATAACTACGTACGGATTGATTCCCATCCTTATGGGACACGTAGGAACGCCCAGACATTTCGTCTGTTGGCACATCCCAAATGCCAGAATCTCACCTCCGGTCAAGACATATGGTGTGGTGCAGATTTTTCCCTCAATACACATCAAGCTCATCTCGATTCCTCTATACTCCCCACTACCCAGAGGTTTCCGCCTATTTCACTGCCCTACTTGACTTTAAAATGTATGGGTATAACTATGCTTCACCCACTCCTTTGATTGGGACTCCATGATCCTTCCCATCTAGAAGGGCCCCTGATTGACAGGGATGCTAGACCCAAGGGCTCACCTTACACTTTGGGCCAACACCCTCGAGGATGTTGAGCAAAAAATTGATACAAGTCCCACATTGCAAATATGGTCAACGGTTTATGCTCATTAGTTGTTCCCATTACAGGTCATTATAAGGATGTAATGTTTCAAACATGGTCAAAAGATATCCTTTGTCATCAGAACCACCCCAAGATGTCCCAAACATTGAGTGCAATGGTCCATTCTTCCCCATTGTATCTCCAAGTGATGGACTTCCTTTGGGAAATGCCAGCTACTAGACCCCTATATAGGCGGGAGAGCCGCATACGGCTCCTTGTTTCCTACACCGAGCTCTGCTCACGTGCACTTAGGAGTTGTGATGATGTAGTAATCGCACAAGAGTTCATATGGAAACCATTGGTTGAGACGCCTAGCCTTAGGCCCCTTGGCCTTTATCGCCCCCTTGGCCCTTTCTGGCCCCTGGACCATGTTCTCATTTAGGGTTGTGTGGTGTGGAGCGTACTTATGTCCTCATTCATGTCGGGATATTTCTCCATGCCACACTTATCCCCTTGAGACGTCCTTCCCTTAATTTATCGTCCATACCACATGAACAGTCCCTTTCGTGCTTCGCGTTCCCTATTTCGGGCCCCCAGCGAAGGCTCTCTCTTATGGGATTGTACGGTGTGGTATGCGATTATGTCCCCATTCATGTCAGGTTACTCTTTGTGCCATAAACCTCCTATATTTGGGGCATCTTAACCCTATCTTCATCCTCACTGCAAGATGTTAAACTGAAAACTAGTCGGGCCTTTCTGACCAAGGCCCAGCCTCAGGCCCCCAACCTTTTCTGTCCCCCTGGCCTTCTCAGGCCCCGACCCATGTTCTTACTCAGAGTGTATAGTGTGGTATGTGATTTTGTCCTCATTCATGTAGGGTTATTCACTGTGTCATGCGCCTCATGTATGTGGGGTATCATACCCATTTGCGTCCTTACTGTATGATGATAAACTGCACATTACTCCCTTCAAGAACTTCATGTGGCTTGATTCCCATCCTCATGGGATACGTAGGACCACCAGAATGTCTAGACTTCGTGTCTAGCCCCATCTCTTAGAAATATCCCTTTCACCTTGGCCCCTTGGCCTACCCTTTCTCAAGGAGGGGATTATATGGTGTGGTATAAGACTATATCCCCATTCCTGTTGGGTTTGTAACGACCATGCCACATACCTCTCCCTCCATAGAGTTCTATATCCCCGTATTCTATACTCATCCCATGAAGTTGTTTACTCTCATGTTGAGCACCCTCCTCGACCCTCTTCGGTGATTCACCAATCTGTCTGAGAGTACTCTGGTTCAGCGTTTGGACTGTTGGATTTTACCTAGACACGCTTTCGCCCATTTTTTAGGCTTCTTTTCCCACTTCATTTTGTCTGCCATAATCTTCTACACCCAAAGGGACCCCCAAATGGCATGGATTCTAGGCCTAAGGGCTCTCCTACCATCACGGGCCAACGTCCTTGAGGGTTTCAGACAAAAAATCAATACAAGTCCTGTGCTGCGAATATAGTTATTGGATGACACTCATTTTTCCCTCATTATAGGCTAACACAATATGGATGTTGTGTTTCGAACACGGTCAACAGTCATCCTCCATCATCATGCCAGAACCTTTAATCCTTGAATTTTGGTTATATGATTCACATCATTGTCCACCCCATCATGTCCAAGTTGAATTTTCACACTCCCGACACTATCCCTTAGTGTGAATTTGCACATTATGAGGACAAAGCCGTGGTAAAGGAATAATTTCGGATTGTACACTGACTTCCCTTCTCCATGGACTGAGCTCTAAGACCATAAACAAAGATCTATTTTAGAACTACATATTGCTTGATTCCCATATTCATGGGATATGTAGGAATACCCAGACATCTCGTTTTCTGGTCCAACTCAATTGAGAGCTAGTTTCTCCTACCCCTTACCCTCTTACCTCTATTTTGGCCCCTTGGCCCGTTGTTTCTTTCTCGGAATCGCATACGGTGTGGTATGTGATTATGTTCTCATTCACGTTGCGTATGTTTTATTTCACCATGCACATTCCCCCTTTAGCCTCTTCTCTACTATGTCTATTCCACATGACATTAAAATTTACTCTTGGTCCCATCACATGACCCTAAACTGTGATATTGTCATACTAGTCGCACGATGAAAAACGGCACTGCATCGTGATGTCCTCACACAAGGGGACACCATGTTTGGTATTGGTCACACACCATACCATTTTTCAATGCTTGTATATGACTTGATTCTTCTGCTGATGTTGAGACTTTCTATCCTATTCCTGTCACTTCACAAAAAAAACACATTAAACTTAAAGGACAAACAATATACATCAAATACCTCTTATTTTGGTTTCAGGGCCACACATGAACACCCCTTTTATCCCTGGAACGGTTACCTTACCATTACACCAATTAGAACAATGTACGGATTGATTCTCATTCTCATGAGATATGTAAGAACGCCTGATCACTTCCCCATGGGTGTAGTCTAACTTTTGTGTTCGGTCCCTTGATCTAAACACTTCCCCAAGGAACACATGGTAATCTGGACTCCGGGTCCTCATTCACATCGGATTTCATAATCACCTTACCATGTGTCCCCTACATTCCTTATCGATTCTTGGTCCCAGCTCTAAGACCATAAACTAAGGCCTCTCTTAGAAGTATTCATGTCTTGATTCCCATCCTTATGGGATACGTAGAGACACCCAATCATTTCTCCTCAGGTCTAGCCCCAGGAATCCTCAATCTTATTCCTCCTTATATACGACCCCCTGGTTTGACCCCTTGTGGGAAACCATTTACCCATAGTTGTGCCCTAAACAAGTTCAAGATGCCCCACGACGACATTGGGAAGAGTTGACTCCCTCTCCAGAGTGGTCCTGTCTAAAAGACGGAATGATCCATGATCCGAATGATTCTCCCATCTAATGTGCTTCCACCACGATGGAGTAATTTCAAGAGTGTTGCATTTTATTTGAACAAACCATCACTCCATATTTTACGCTTTTCATGCCCCTAATTCAGACCCACCATCTTCTTTCACGTCTAAAGGGACCCCTAACAGTATGGATACTCATCCTAAGGCTTTCCTACTGTCCTAGGCCAATATTCCGGAAGACTAATGGGTGACAATCTGAGTCAGGCACCATGTTTCGAACATGGTCAGCAGTCAGCCCTGGTTTTTCATCCCTGTTTCAGGCCAATACAATATGGATACTATGTTTTGAACACGATGACCAGTTATCCTTTATTGTCACACCACCCTTCAATGTTCCGAATTTGGGGTATTTTGATTTACATTTTCCATTCCCCTATGTTTGGAATGATTCTAATTCCCCTGGTGTTACCCATCTCACGCACTAGAGCACACTAGGAAGACGATATGTCGATTGTTTTGAGTCCCTCTTCCTTTTATTGGACCTCCCTCTTCTCTTCTCAGGAATCTAGATTGGCTATTAGAATCTCGAAAGCCCAAAGTTTGATTGACGCTCCCACAATCAAACGATGTAATAGTATGAACATCCCTTGTTTCTCACATTGGGTTCGACCAACGTGAGCTTAGGAATGGATTGCTATTTATTTTAGGATCGTGTTTGAATATGTTAAAACAAACGAACAAGTAAATAAATTTATCCATACAAGAAATTCAGAATAAGAAGAAGTAAAGAGAAAATAGTTTATGAGTTTGGCCAAAACAGGCCCATTAAGGGTCAGCTTCTTGGATGTATCATTCCAGCACCGCTAACTTTTGGATGGTGGCCTCCAAGATTTCTTCTCACCCCTTGAGGAATCTCTCTTCATCAGCAGCCATAGATCATAGTCCACTGACACTAGCCCATGCTCGCGCCTATTCAGTTTGAAGTCCAGTTATTTGGTGACCCACTTCCACTAGTTTCTCTTGGGCATCTGCCAGCTGGGCCCTCAACTGATCCACAAGATCAAAACAGTTTTCAATGAATATCTCATTTTCCTTCACCTGTTCATCAAGGTGTCAAGCCTCTTGTTCTGCCTTTATTGATGCTTGGGAACTCCCTGACCCCACCCGACCCTGGGCAACGTCGGAGCGTCAGCTTCTCTCACACAGCTTCTCGGCCATATAGTCTCAGACCGTCTAATGAAGGCATTGAGCATCCACCCCTCTAGCATAGAGAATGCACAGCCAGGTGTGGAGTGATCCCATCCACTTTATCTATTTCTTCTGAGGTTGATAGAGAAATCCTTTGATGCACTTACACCCTTTGTGTCATGTCATCTGGCTCTACTTTCCTTCTCTGAGTCTGAATCCTCAATCTCATTGGGGTCTGTGGGCCGATAGTCAGGAAAAGTAGCCAACCGGCTAGTAACATGGTCATATTCGTGTGTTCCTCCAAAGGTGATAGACTCTTCAATGCCTAGGATACCTTTATCTCTTGCCTCGGTCCCGGTAGTTTCTTCTTCATCTTTCTTCCCCACCACGGCATTGGTATTACTGATGTCCACAGCCATTTTCTCACCGAGCATTGGGGTCGTATAATTATGAGAAGTGTGTCCGGAATGGGATGAAACATTTGCGGTTGAATCAATTGCAGATGACCCAGGTTTGGCAGCCCGATGAGCCTCCGAGGCTATGATTACTACACAAACAATGAACAACCTGATCATCTAAGCTCTCTAACGGTAAATACTGGTGTTAATGTATTGAACTTACAAGAGCCCAAATCACCAGCTTTCGGTGTTCTAGCCGCTACAGGAGCTTCCAGTATAGAGGATCCCTAAGTGCTTGTCAGCTCAATAATGGGTGTTGGCTCCCCGCCTTGTTCTATCGGTGCCTACTCCCCTTCGAATGGAGACCCTTTATCGGCGCCCATATGCCTTTGAACATGATAATAATATTTGATTTAGGGATACAAAAAATGATGAGGGTAATGGATAGACAAGGGATGAGACATACCTCAAGCAGCTCAGTTATATCTACATCAGATCCAATGATCTTGCCACTATCTTGGAGACTTCCTTGGTGGGACACCCCCTTAGACTCTCCACCTTCAGGCTCCTATTATTCTTCACCTCCTCCTTCACCTTCTCTTTCTTTCTCCTCTTCCATCTCAGCGCCCTCTGGCCCATCGTCGTTGTCCTCATCCTCTGACGACATCTTTTTTGGATCATGATCCTGGCTAATCATTACTTTCACCAAGAATGATGGATCCTCATGCCAACCCCATTGGAGTGCATACATGTCTATGGTCGTTAGATACACATTCCGACGATGAATGTTTAACCTGTCGACAACCCGAATGAGTTTGAACTTAGGTAGCTAGATTCCATCTCACACTATATTTTTCCAAAGAGCTTCAGTACCCATCAACTATCGCAGGGTCATCCAGGCTGACCACAGAGCCAAGAATACTGTGTCATTGGTAGGCTGAAGCAGATACCTTATCTGCTTCCTGATAAGTTCTCTAACCACTCTATAAGACCATCTCCCCCAAGGTAATGAGATCATGGTTGTGCCACATGACGTCCCCGCTACTGAAGTCCCGGCCTGTGCGGGCCTAGTTGCTCGACATGCTTCAAACCTCCCCCCCCCCCAACAACACACTATCTACTCTCTTTCCGCCTAGGTTCTACACTGGCTACCTTGAGTTTTCGAACCCACTTCCACAAAATCCCCTCAGGGTATGCTATGTCCCAATGCTCAGCATATTCAATTGACAGGCCAACATCAACTTCGGTGGGAGGAAAGTTGATAATGTCTCTAGAGCCTTGGGTCATGAAAATCAGACACATTTGGCAATGAACACAGGGATACCTTTCCTCCCGAACATCTGTGTACACCTTATTCGGCATCCGCTGAAGGCATCCGAACTTCTTGGAAATCCTGGATGGCAGGTAAGGCTCACAAAAGATCTTCCCATCAATCCAGGTCACGAGCACCCCACCTCTGATTATCTGGAAGTATTACCATTGCTCTAGTGAGCCTTTATCATTATCTATCATATGGCCAGTCGGGGTGGGGAATGGGCTGAAAGAGAAGTTGGAAAGATTGTCGATTCTAATTCTTACTCCATCCTCATTGAGTGTCAATGACATTACCCTGAAAATGTTTCTCAAGGAAGGTCGCATGCCATTACCTTGAAGAAGAATGGCATTCAGAAAGGTATACCCGCCACAATGACCAGGGACCTAGCCATAAACGATCTGGAAGGGACTACAGATCCTCTTTGGTGACCCTCCTCTCGAAATTCAACCAAAAATCGCATACAGATAGGCCCACACAGGGACTCCCAGATTGAATCTTTGACTCATAGCCATGCTGTAGGCTATCACAAGGGTCACTGGATGAAATCCCATCATTGTGTCCCTCACCGGAAAGAGCCACACACTTAGAAATGTGGAATGAAATCTGGCATACCAAACATTCAGGTCCCAACTCTCATTTATGTTGAAGCCTCGTGACTGATAATCACATACCTTTAGGATCCTTCAATATGATATGATTATTCTCTTCTATGCCGCGGTCAAACACCATCTCCCTCACCCCAGCATCATGACCTTTGAATCTATTTGTAGGATCAATCTAAACTATTTCTTTTATGGGATTTCCTTCAAAAAAATCATTGACCCCCACCCTCTCATTAGCCAACTCCAACAGGTTCCATGTCCACATAGGGTTTGTGATCCGTCTCCCAATATGTTTCTTTAGTGGGAGTAATTCATCGTATTGGTGCCCATCCAAAGGGATAACCCTAATGAAATGAATGCCCCAAAGGCTGATACCAACTTCCCCATGATGGAGATGGAAGGTATTGGTATAGGGGGACCATTGAGTAAACAGCTCTGGCCCGAGCTCAGGCTGGCGATAGAAATGAAAGTGTGATGTCCACACTGCCTTGAACAAATCGTTGTGCCGCAGTTCGGACCCAAACTTGTCACATATCTGGCATACCCAACATGCCTAGTTCCATTAACGAGTGAAATTACCTCCAGACCACATATCCTAATCCTACATCTATCCTTTGGTCTCATTCGTAACACTCTAACAGAGGGTTCTTGCATAAAGGGCTGGAGAATTCTCCGCGATATGGTCACTCCCTGAAATGGCCCTGGCCCAGGGATTCAGGACGTAAACGCCCATATGTCTAGTTTCTCATGTAGGATGGCCATTTTTTGTGATATTATACTGTGTTAGGTCATCCTCGCAGGTTACCCATGACTGCGGTGTGTCAACCTCAAATCATGGCACGAGTACCTCCTCCAAGATAATGAAGTCCCATATCAGCATGTTGGAAGAAAGTGCATACTCCTTCTGCTCTAGGTTCAACATGTTGAAAAGAGTATTATTGTAGGATAAAATCCTTTGGGTGCAATAAACCTTAGGGTTGGCGACCATATCAGCCCTTCAGACAGTGAATGTGTCTTCTCCCTCAATGTCAGCCCGATTAGCGGACATCTTGTATCAGTAATGTTTTAAAGAGTCTGGCGCGAATAATAAGTCTTTGTCATAAAAAATATGAATCTGGTGTGAAATATCATAGGCCAACGTGAAATATCAGAAGAGGGCATGAAAAATCCCTGGCTGTCACGTAAAACGATGAATAACCTCGATGAATTTCACGCAAGAGAAGCGTTTTTCATGCAAGGTGGAAGAAATATTTCACACGCGAGATCTCCTAGATTATCATGCGAGAAAATCATTATGGAATGAATGACCTGTGGGTCTTTTATAATCCCAGATAGGTGTTTTCGGGCGTGCGCGAAAAGCGTATTGCGCGCTCCGTAATGGTTTTACACGCCGCTCCGGTTTTAAGTGTGCGCGGGCCCCATGTGGTCTTGCATCTCAGTGTTTCCCTCGGAATCCGACCATTGTGACCCCTCGGCGATCCGATTCTGAGGGGGGGAACTTTTAGATGCCAAAAAATTCTTATGGGATGATGAAGGTTTATGCGCGATAAAGCAAAACCATATTTGGAACCGGTGATCCATTCCGAGGGTCCCGGATTTCCAGCGTGAAAACAACTCCACGGTACACGAAAAAAAACTATCCCATGCAAAAAAATCTGGGTTTCGCGAGATATTTTCACACTGGCATTGAAATTTATGCATTTCCACCCCTCGCGCAGTTGAATTTATGCACCGATGATGCCGGTGTGCAATAGATTTTGTGCAAGCCTGTTTTCCGTGCAGATCTGCAGCCCTGAGTGTCTATAAATAGAAGGTCGCCCCTTTGAATTCCTGCCGAAGAATATGTACCATCTCTCCAATGATAAATACCCCTAATGGGCATAAAATATGGCTCTCAAGTACTGAATTTTTCGTGCCAGGTCGCCCGGGGGTCCGTCATTGCATGAGACCACTCGGGCTTGATCCTCGTCCAAATCCCCTCTAGCCCCATACCTTTCACGCAATTTATTCTAATTGTGCGTAATTAATTCTTCGAGGCGCAATTCCCTTGGTGTGCCACCCCGGACGTTTTCACACACACTATTCATTTTGCACACCACTGTGGCCTTTTTCACGCACGCATTGTAATTGTGCGCTAGCCTGACTTATTTTGTGCGCGCACCTCAATTGTGCGCCGACCCTGCCGTTTTGCACGCAACTGTCCCTTTTGCACACAAGCCTCCCCTTTTGGACCCATGGTTTCCTTCTTCGAGGCATCATTTTCAGGCACCTTCCGTGCCCAAAGAACCTTCTCCTTACAATATTTTCTTGTGTGACATCCAAGGTTTGCACGAAGTAACTTCAAATTCCCTTAGATGATACCGCCTGTTGTGTTGCTTTGCCTCATGATTTTTCGCATAGGCACAGTAAAGACTATTGCTTCTTCACATAGCCATGCTAACATGGACCCCCCAATGGTTCGCTCCATAACACCTCCTAGCCACGACATTGCATGTACCCTCTCTTCACCATGGTGTAGAGGGTAGCAGTGATGTATGTCCTAGGGGTGCGGAGTGAATCCAATTTATCCGAGCTACAGAACGTTAAACTTCCAAGAACCATCGTCCTCAGCACATGACGTTAAACTGTGACCTCACCCCGTGTATCATATACAGGGTGCCCCCACTTTGGACATTATGTACACCCACTGGTCTCCATGGGAGTGAGATTATTCCCCACATGGAATGTGATCCTCTTTATCGGAGATACTTCTATCTGAGGGAATGTGCGGCCATCTCGGTGTAAGCCCCTAACTTTTCATGCAGGAGGCAGCATCACTGCTCTTCCTTTCTTCTTTAGTCCCACGGACCAAGGGGGAATGGACACTAGACCCATCCTTTCTTTGGTGTCAAATCCCTCTCCTGATGGTCTTTGTTTCCATTGGGCCTCTATCCAGGAGTAATTCCCAATCTTTCTCTCCCTGGGCCGCTAACCACGCGTAAGCCCCTGTTTCTCCTCTAGGCCTCTAACCACGCGTATGACCATGTTTCTTATTTGGTCCACTAACAACGCATAATCCCATGTTTCCTCTTTGGGATTCTAACCACGCATAATACCCTATTTCCTCTCTGGGCCGCTAACCATGTCTAATCCCATGTTTCCCCTATGGGCTGCTAACCACGCGTAAGCCCCTGTTTCCTATCTAGGCTGCTAACCACACGTAAGCCACTATTTCCTCTCTAGGCCCCTAACCATGGGTAAGCCCCTATTTCCTCTTTGGGTTGCAAACCACACGTAAACCCATGTTTCCTATTTGGGATGCGATCACATGTAATCCCCACTCCACTTCCCATAGACACACCTTTCGCGTCGTGATCGTCAGGAATTTTCTGCCTCTTGTTTTTCACACCGAGAATAGATCTTCTGGGCTTAATGTAAGCATCAAACATGACATATAATCTAGGAATCCTAGAGTGTAAGCCCCAAAAAAACATGAACTATGATGTCTTTGATCCTTTCCAAGGCAAGGTGTGTAGGAAGCCTCTCGGATGTTCAAGCCCAACAGCCATTGATCCTAACCATCTTCATGTCGGTTCACCAATACCCTGGGCAGCTAGAGTATATTCCCCACACCATCCGAACTATGGGGTCTTTGGTATTTTCTAAGTCAAGTTATGTAGGAAGCCTCCACGAGGTTCAATCCCACCACCCATTGGTCGCTCTGACCCCATTCACGTCGGTTCACCAACACCTTGGGTCACCTCAAAGAGTAACCCCCAAATGCACCCCTATAACCTGAAAAATGAGGTCTTTTATCCTTTACAAGGAAAGATATATAGGAAGCCTCCCTGAGGTTCAAGCCCAAAATCTGGTCATTCCGACCCCTTGACGTCAGTTCACCCCCATCCTACATGACGTTAAACTGTGGACCCCAATCAGCGGTAAGCCATTGTTTCCCCAGTCAGCGGTAAGTCGTTGCACACCATGCCCCACATTTGATCTATGAGGACATTGATCTTGGACAAGGCAAGGTACATAGGAAGAATCTATGAAGTTCAATACCACCTTCCACCTGGACCCCAAGCCCTTATTCACATCAGTTTACTGACTCCTGCCCCATACCCGGACTACGCGGACTTTGATCCTTTCCAAGGTAGGGTACGTAGGAAGAATACCCTATGGTTCAGGACCAATAACCAATGGTCCCAGCCACTTCACGTCAGTCCACCGCCTTCCTACAAGACTTTAATCTATATTCCACTTTTTGATCCCCATTCAGTGGTAAGTCGTTGTTAGTCTCTTTTAGTGGTAAGCCGTCATCACTCCATTTAGTGGTAAGTCGTTGGAACTCCAACCCGCGGTAAGCCATTGTCAAGATAAACTATGTTCACTGAACTAAGTGGAATTTGATTCCCTACCATGGGGATACGTAGTAAATCTCTTCGAGGCTCAATCCCAACTTCACTATCACCCTTACGATGGTCCTATTTCATTCCCCCTCCACTTCATTCATCCATCATCCATCTGGATTCTTATCTGGGCTACCACATCCGGGCGAAATCATGCCATATTATTCCCCATTCCCCTCAACAGTGATCGGAATGTTAACCATTTGTTGGCCCCAGCATCAGTGTTCCCTCTAGGGGTTGCAACCATGTGATCCACTCTAGTTAGTGTTCTGATCTGTCCGATTTGTCTCCGCTGGACGTTAAACTTGCGGCATACCCTATGTTAAACAAGGTATGTTGAGTAAAACCTAAGATACATTCCCATGGCATATGATTCCTTGTGTTCGATGTGGGATTCCCCAGGCTTCCGCGACCTCGAGAAGCCCTATAACAAGTGAAAGAATAAAGACGACCCAGTGTACCAGAGCCCTGACACGCCAGTGATGCCCAACATAACAACTCCCCTGACTGAAGGTTGCTGCCCTGACCAGACCCCATGGAATTTCCTTACAGAACTAGAGTAATTAACTAGTTTCCATGATGATATGGTTCTAGGAAGAGTTTCACGAACAATGTATTAAATCAAAAAGGGAGACCTGGACTAGGTGACAAGTTCCGAGGAGAAATCCAAGGAATTTAGAACTGACATACCATAATCTAGTTTCTATCAAGGAGAATATGTACCTAAAAAAGTGACTGATGCCACCCGCCTTCAGAAAGAAGGAATGCGGGGAAAAAGTTGCGCGTCCCCCAAAGATGGATTTGTACGCCTCGGCAAAAGCGTTGGAAACAGAAATGGTGAACTCGATGTGAAATTCCTCTCATCAAAATGCAGATTAGTAGTTCTCAAGTCATAAATGGATGTCGTGTCCCCGGATCCAGTTATCCAACACCGGGTCCTGCTAAGCCCATGGCATATGATTCCTTGACGTGAAGTTCTTCCCATAGACACTCCTTTCACGATGTGATCGTCAGGCCTTTGTTGCCTCTTGTTTCTCACACCGAGCATGACTTACATGGGCCTAGAGTAAGCATCGACCATGAAATCCTATATAGGTATCCTAGAGTTTAAGACCCAAAAAAGCATGAACTATGACGTCTTTGATCCTTTCCAAGGAAAGGTACATAGGAATCCTCCCTCAGGTTCAAGCCCAACAGCTATTGGTCCCACCAACTTCACGTCGGTTCACCAACACCCTAGGCATCCTAGAGTATAAGCCCCAAACCATCCAAACTATGAGTTATTTAAACCTTTCTAAGGTAAGGTATGCAGGAAGCCTCCACAAGGTTCAAGCCCACCACCAAATGGTCACTACGAACCCATTCACGTCGGTTCACCAACACTTTGGGCTGCCTTAGAGCATAACCCCCAAATGCCCCCATATAACCCGAACAATGAGGTCTTTGATCCTTGCAGATGAAAGATATGTAGGAAGCCTCCCTGAGGTTCAAACCAAACACCATGTAATTCCGACCCCCTTTACGTCGTTTCTCCCCCACCCTGCATGACGTTAAACTGTGGACCCCAATTAGTGGTAAGTTGTTGTTTCCCCAGTCAATGGTAAGTCATTGCACACCATGCCCCACATTCGAACTACGTGGAATTTGATATTTCCAATGGAATGTTCTGTAGGAATCCTCCATGAGTTTCAATCCCACCATCCACCTTGACTCCATGTCCTTATTCATGTCGGTTCACCGACTCCTGCCCCATACCCGAACTACGTGGACTTTGATCCTTGCCATGGCAGGGTACGTAGGAAGCCTCCCCAAAGGTTCAATCCCAACAAAAAATGGTCCTAGACACTTCATGTCGGTCCACCCCTTCCTCTATGACGTTAAAATTTAATCCACTTTTTGTTTCCCATTCAGCAGTATGTCGTTGTCAGCCTCTTTCAGTGTAATGTAGTTATCACTCCATTTAGCGGTAATCCGTTTGAACTCCAACCAGCAGTAAGCTGTTGTCAAGATGAAATACATTCACCGAACTATGTGGACTTTGATTCCCTGCCACAGGGATACGTAGGAAGTCTCTTCAAGGCTCAATCCCAACTTCACCATCGCCCTTGCGATGGTCTTATTTTATTCCCCCTCAACTTCATTCATCCATCATCCATCCGGATTCTTATTAGGGCTGCCACATCCCAGGGAAATAATGCCATCTCGTTCCCCATTCCCATAAACAGTGACCGGGAAGTAAACCATACATTGGCCCCAGCATCATTGTTCCCTCCTGGGGTTACACCCATCTGATCCACTCTAGTTAGTGTTTTGATCAGTCTGATCTGTCTTCGCTTGACATTAAACTTGAGGCATACCCTGTGTTAAACATGGGAAGTTGAGGAAAACCTCAAATATATTCCCATGGAATATGATTCCCCATGTTCAATGTGGTATTCTTCAGGATTTCGCAACCTCGAGATATCCTATAACAAGGGATATAAGGAAGATGCTTCAGTGTACCAGCACCCAGACACGCTAGTGATGCCCAACGTGACTACTCCCCTGACCGAAGGTTGCTGTGCTGACCGGACCCCTTGGAATATCCCAACAGAAGTAATGTAATTAAATGGTTTCCATGAAGATATGGTTCTAGGAAGAGTTTCACAAACAACGTATTAAATCTATAAGGGAGACCTGGACTAGGTGACAAGTTTTGAGGAAGAATTCATGGAAGAAAGAACCGACATCCCATCATCCTGTTTCAATCATGGAGAAAACGTCCCTGAAAAAGTGATAGATGCCACCCGCCTTTCGAAAGAGGGAATACGAGGTAACATATGCATGTCCTCCACAGACGGATGTGTGCGCCATGAAGAAAGCGTCATAAACACCTATATACTACTTCAATGCCAATAAAATTTTCATCTCCCACTATATCTTTTTGAAGATTCTTTCCATACTAACTCTTATGCATCTGGAGCATCAACTTCTTTCAAAATAAATAAAACTCCCACTATTTGTATTTCTAATATGATACCTTTCTAAAAATATGGAATGTATTGATACAATGAACTTTATATCTAATGGTTTATATAGGTTGTAACATTTAGTATCCTAAAGATAGCCTATAAAGATGTTGTTCGTGCATTGAAATATTAATTTTTCACTAGGTATAGTCTTGATAAAAGATATACATCCCCTACACACATATGTTTGATAGGCCAATATTATTTCCATAACAAAAACTCATATTCAATCCCATCTAGTACATTAGTTGGTACTTGATTTAATATATATGACAAAGTATAGAATTGATGTCCCCAAAATGATAATAGTAGTGTTTCATGACTCATAATCGATTTGACCGTGCCAATAAGTGTATGATTCTACAATTCACTAAAATAATTCCATTGATGTGTATATGGATTAGGCTATTGGAAAACAATATCACACTAATTTAGATGATAAATGAAATATGAGGTAATGTATTTTACAAAAAATATGAGTGTAGTTTATTAATCTTATTACCATGTTGATTTTCAACTTCAATATAATATTTCATAAAATTTTAAAGGAATATGACTTATACCCTATTATGTAAATACATCCATATCTATTGTAGTCTTTGGTTAACATAATTAGGTAAGAAAACACAAACCTTTCCTCTACTAGAAATGGACAACGTACATCAGTATGAACTAATTCCAATGGTTTTTTGTCTCTTTCTCATTTCCCACTGAATGAATCATTAGTCATATTACATTGTAGACAACTCTGACATGCATTTGATGATTTTAAATCAATACTGTCTAAATACCCATCTTGATGTAAATTCCCTGAACACTTCTCATTAACATTAACTATCTTGAAGTTCCATAAGTGATTATGATGTGAGTCATTATAAAAGGATTGGAAGGTGATTTCTAGAGTTGGATTATCTAGTTCAATTATATATATTAACTAGTTGATATATTTTTTTCCATATCATATATTTTCCATTTACATAAGACAATATTTTATTCCAAAATTGAAATAGAATCCTGTAGTATCTAATATCAACACTGATGTTATGTTTATGGTAACAGATTGTTTATAATAACATTTATTTAGTACAACAACCATTACAACACTAAGAGAAAGATAATAGTCTCTTACTACAAATTAAAATAGTCTTACACCATTTATTACTCAGTGATCCACAAGGTATTTTTCAATAATTCTGAATCTACTTTTACCTTTTTCTTGAATAAAAATATGTGAAAAATTGTAGAAAATACCCAAATTGAAGATATAGATAGATTTCAATCAAAACAAATATCCATGAAGCAGAGGTGTCACTGTGTTTTTCTTCTTTATTGTATAATTCTTTTTCATGTTTCCTTTCTTATTACATGTAAATTAGACATCATCCTAATCATTTATCTCTCTATCTCTCTCTTTAGTTTTGGATTATTGGAGGGTTGTGTATCGGTGTATTTGACTTAGAATTGTCCCAATAAAGGTTACCCTTTCCATTCATCATGTATTTCCCTATAAAGACTATATAATTATGATATATAAAAACCTTATCTTTTTTGGGAACTAAATATAATAAATTTTTGAGTTAGTTAGTTATGTTACTCATATTATAATTAACATTTAATGTAAAAGATATATGAGGTAAATATTCAATAATGATATTGGATACTAGTTTTTGGTTCAATTTATACCCAAATGACTGTAGTATCCTAATGTCCTTAATCATATTGACTACAAGAGGTAATGAATAATCCCCTTATGCTAGCTTACATCTATACAAGGAACTTGATATCTTCTATCTTTCTCTTCTTACTCTCTGATTATATAACTACTGGATACAAGATAAAATTTTGGAATAATATTTTTCCTCATTTATTTTATACAGCTCACTAGAAATAGATGAAAACACGAAACACCAAAAATGTAGTGAATCATCCATATCATTCAATTGTTTATCTTCATCTTCGATGATTACACCTATATAAGGATCTGTAGGAAGTGAGGATTATAGTACATAATGCTTCCTCCATTGGAATAGTACTATGTTCCAATTCCTATAACACTCTTAGATGTTATGGATAGTAAGGATTTTCCGTTATGCATTATTCATCATAGTGAAATTGAATTTTTGGTTTTTTCCATTTGATATGAAAATTTTATGTTTCAAAGATTAATAATGTATCTTAATTATTTGTTTAAATTTTTAAATATCTACATTTAAATGTATCCGAATATTTTATCAAATCCTAGTATCCCACACCTTCTAGATTACTAATACTTTTTCACTTGAGTATTCATATGGAAATAATCATTAAACCTATCGTTATAGCCTAACATATGGAATATCCACTACCCTGGGAGTATAAAGATGGATTTTGAATAGATAACCACATTAAATCATGGCTACTTGATCTATTTAGTGTAGTCCCATCTTATGTAAGTAATTTATTTATATTTTTCAATGATTTGTATCTAAATTTCCAGTAGTCTATATATAGTTATTCATTTTCTTCCATATTTTATAACTTGATACGTTACATTTATATGAAATTTTTGGTATAAAGAGGCACACTCAACTAGGGCTAACGAGCACTTCAAACAACTGGTTTTTTCCAAGTTCAAGTGATGGAAGACAATGAAAGAATTAAATTTTCTTTTTTAATTTTTTAATTTAATCTTGTGAAAAGAAATAATATTCTATTTGACATGAATGTTCTATGTGACCACACTCATAACAATGTTTTGAAAAGAAAAAATTCAAAAAAAAATGTTCATTTCATCTATTCATTCGTGTTTATTACTAGTCTATTCAATCATATATAAAAAATACACATTTACAGAATAATAAACCATGAAAACGATAAAATAATTAAATAATGATATGACTATAAATCATTGGTTATTGGTCAATCCATCGATTAAAAAATTGATTACATGAGATCTAATGGTAATTCATTAATCCAATAACTACCTTAAATTATAGTTCCAACAACTCTCATAAACCTTACATGTATTCATTATACTAGGCCTCAGTGGGAACTACTTCACCATAAAGTCTTTTGATATTTATAATCTAAACTCACTTACAATTGGGGTAAACTCAGGGTGAAAAATTAAATTTTATTTCTTAAAAGTTTTCATGAACCCCTTTATATAGTCTACATATATAGTGATTATTCGCATATTATCAATATAATGAATTATAATTTTTAAAATGTAAGTGAAACAATTAAATTACATAAATAATAAATCAAACATGCATGGGTCGGTTATGGTTCACGATCAATCGACATACGATTATATTACATAAAAAAATTAAAATTTAAAAAAATAAACTTGAGGTCATTTTGTAATGCTTAAAATTGTATGAAAAATATTTTAATTAATTTTCAATATGTCAAATGGTGCTTGAAATAATTTTTTAAAATTTAATATAATTAAATTTGTTTTCCAAAAAAATCAAAAAAATTGTGTCCATATGGACATAATGCATATCCACGTATATTAATTTTTTCCTTGTGATGAGTTTTAGGGGTTGTGCTAGTCAAACCCAAACCGAATTGGTTCAACCTGAATTAGGGTGAGGCTAGGAATCTAAATTTCTAGAACCACACCCAAACACACACACACATACACACATATTCACACAATATATATATACATATATATAATATATTTTAATTTATAATATACATAACATGTTATAATATTTATTATATATTTAATATATATATACATATGGTCTTACATAATAAATAGTGTGTAAAAATACACCCCAAATGGTTTATTAACGTCCCATTACATTTGGTTATTGATTACCCTATGATTTTGTTACTATTAATTTTTTTGTCTCATGTAATTATGAGAAAAATAAACAAAATTGAAAAATTTCCTCCCCAAAACCTCATTTCAAAGAATGAATAGACCCTAATCTATTCAAGGAGGATAAATACACATATATATCTACTATTAAAATACATATGAAAATTTTAATTTCATTTTATATAAAAATCCATGAATATTTGAATATCTATAACATTGTAAAATGAACCCGGATCGATGCACCTACTATTTCATTAGGATCATATCAAAACCCACTTCCCAAAATCATAAAAAAATTAATTTAAATTTCAATGATTTCAAATAAAATAATATCATTATGCCTCTAATTATAATTGAAAGGAACCCAAGTAGAAGGGGAATCTTAAAAATGTGAAAATTAAAATTTGTTGTTCTTGTACATGTTAAAAACAAAAAACCAAAAAAACACATGCCTAGATATCCCAATGTATAATATGAAATTCAAAATAATAATGAAAAATAAAATTTTACAAAACTAAAAATGGATACATATTAATTTGAAATAATCTATCCAGTTATCTCAAATTCAGCGTGTTGTAGCTCAATGGAAATTAATCCTTTAGATCATCCACACGTGAAACACAAGTAAGAGATTTTTTATCATGGATTATCAAGTGGTATCATTGGAAATCGAATAACTTTATATAGTCACCTTGATTGCTTGATGAATGCATATAAGATCGAGAAGATGAGATCAATCTGACCATTTTATTCTTTCAGTTACTCGATCTATAGATTTAAAAATATGTGAGGAGACCTCAAAATCCATTCAAATTTTTGATTACTCTATTCATGATGATTAATTGTTATTTTATATTTAGGTGATAATTTCTACCATTTCAATTTGGTCTCAAGAATGTCATAACATTCATTTTTGACCCCTGAGCACACTTATAACATACCAAAGCATCTAATAATTATCATATAAATGTTATCACTTATTTATAACTCTTTTTCATGTTACATTATAAAATAAAAACTATTAACTCGGCTTGTACTCTCCAAAAATAATTTAATTAACCATGATCGTAATATGTTCATTTAAAATATTATATCTTCTTATATTCAATTTTATTTTCCAATAACTTATGAATACCTTGAAAAATAAATTCCACACTTATCATTATAAACAATGATAATAAAATCTAATTATTTAAACTTTTGATTGGTCACACTCATATGTTTGTTGAATCCCACTTGTGAGGAACATATCATCCTAAAATCATATTCATTTGAATAGGTGGAACTTGTAGATACACTAATTGTGTGACCCTATTGTCTCATATCTCTATATTAGTGAGTCCAACTAAAAGGATATTAGTGTATTATAGAAACCCATCATGTCTCCTAAGAAGATAATGAATGTAATTGTTTCAACTACATCATACAGACATGCTATGTGTTATCTAATCTTCTAATATAACAATATCTCATAATGAAGGACACAAACTTGTGTGCTAATCCTTTTTGATGATTTATATATTTTCTGAACATACCAAATGGGGTGTCATTCTTATTCCATGTCCATATATTTAATGAAGGTATTAACATCGTGGTTAACATGGCCCCACGATATATGTCTTACTCAACTCAGACGTGAAAAGTTATATATTGATATTTAAACTAGCCCCATACCACTAATGACAAACACAATAAAATTTTCCTCACCAATACTTGAATTTCATTTTTTTTCTTGCATAAAAGATTATTATTAAATGGTACACATTGAAAATCATCTCAATTTAGGAGACCTATAAACATGTTTGTATATAGAAATAACCAATGACTCCAGAAACATGTGGAAATCCTATTAGAATGTCAAATATTATTATATCATATAATCAAAATCACCAAGTGTTTACTTGATTAGAGTAATCCTCAATGTACAAAATCTCCCAACACATACTAATTATACATTATCTATATCCTATGATAATGATCATTCTAGACCATGAGAGATATATTTAAGAATATATTCATAGCATCGCAAGGTTATCTTTATAGTTAAAAACTGTTATAACATTTTGATAGGAAACATAATCAAATGATATTTCTATGTAAATAGTGGATGAATAAGTATCAACACTATTATAAAATGAATAATGAAATGTATATATCAATAATAAAAAAGGTAAATGTAATCAAAGTAATTAAAAGGGTTTGGTCTAGGGAACCCACTCACAATACAAGGTATTTGATACATATAGCGATGTAACCCAAGAATATCTATAGATAAGGAATCCATTGAACTGGCCTAGTCATTCCTACATAAAAAACTCATTTTAAATCCAAGGAAGACTAATGGAATTATTTATCTTTTATCTATTGATCCAACATACTGTCATAAATCCATGATGCTTATCTCATTATTTGGTAGTGTAATATAGTGGGAAAACTATTAAAATATTACTCTTAAATTTATCTAATTTAACCAATAAAAAAATCTATAAATTGTGATGATGGAATCGATTTGAATATAAGGGACTAACATAAGTTGTTTCTTTTCTGAGGATATCAAAATGAACATGGGTGATCATCCTGAGAGTTCTATATTTTCTAGAGATCCAAATGAATCTGTAAGGCATAGATGTGGAATTAATTAGAAGAAGAAATTGACTCGATCTAATAGGTTTTAACACATGGAATTCACATTAATGAATTGAGTTGAATCCTATAAGTTTAATTATGTAATTCCAAAGAATGAATATAAGAATTTATCAAGGAATAAAACACCTTTAACAGTATAATAAATTCCCATTAATTAATAACCTATGACTCTATTTTAAAAATCAAAACCGTCAAGTAAATTTTACATGAAATGGATTTTATCAAATCTATGTCAAAACCATTGATATAATCACATTTATTTACAATTTAATTTTCCCCATCAATTTGTAATTAAAAAAATATAGGTATAGGCTTTAGAAATTATCTAAGATATCCAAATAAAAATTCAACTACATTAAAGCTAAACAAGACATGCCTAAAGAAATATTTCAGAATTAATTTATTTATAAGGCATGCTAAATAAACTATAAGTAGGTTTTGGTTATATGAAAATAATTGGCATTTCATAAAGGTCATGAAAAGAACACTATAATAGGTATTTTGGTTGCATTAAAGTGGGGACATCAAGTGAGTTAGAACAAACAAACCTAATGGAGAATTTTGGGTTTAATTTTTTAACCTATAACGGTGTTCAATAGGCCCCTGGTACATCTTGGTTGGGTTTAGGGTGAATTTTTTTATTAATATTAATTATAAATACAATGATCATAAATACCGGTGTGTAGAACAACTGAGAATCTTATAAATAGTGATACATTTTTTAGAAAAACAAATAGACCACCTACCTTGGGATTACAGAAGACTGATTATTTCAGATTTTCCTTAGATTTGAGCTCCAATGAGAGATAATAAAAAATTGGGAAAAACAACCATATTAATATGGTATATTAGCTCATATAGAGATAACTCTAAAGAATTTGTTGACAATGAAAAATGTATATAAGAGGAGTGAAAGCCTTTCATAAAGCACTCTAATGTTATGAATGGCAGATCAAATAGCCAAGGATTTATAGAGATATCATATAAATTGAGTAAGGAGAGTGGGGAACTATAACTTGTTTCCATGAGGTTAAAAAGGAGGGGAAATTTGAGTTAGAGGGAGAAGAATAGGGATGGTGGGTCAAAGGACCAAAATTTCCCTCTTAAAAACACCCAATGGGCCATCGACTATCTATTTGGTCCCCAATGGCTAGTAGTGGCCCAAGATTCCCAAAAATCCTACTGGTTCAACCTTCAGTTAGTCGGTGGGACTATAGCAGCTTATAAAACCATGTTTTTACACTAGTCATACCTAATATGTTAATGTAGAAACCTTATTTGAAATTATATCTTGACTTATGTATATATTTCAGATACTTTTAGCTATATTTTTTAGTGACTATAAATTATAATTTTAAGAACACAATTTTTTAAGGGGGGAACATAACACCCAGAGAATTTAAATTTTTTATTTTCTATTTAAAACCTTACATGGTCAATAGATTTTTTTACATTCAACCCCACAAAAAAATGAACTGTGAAACATTATAAAACTACTAAGATGAAGTCATTGAGTTTGTGGCTAAAAATATAGCTAACTGAATTATTAAATATATATATATATATATATAAATAATGTTCTTTATTAATACTATTTCATATGATAAAAAATACATTATTAAAGATATATAAATAATAAGACTGATTTATGATATAACCTTTAACCATTATAAAATTTTATTTTATGTAGTTTATTTTATGAAACTAAATAAATTATAGAGAAAATATATTATAGATATGAATAATATATTCACACAAAAATTGATTATTAATTTGTAGTAAATAATAATTTTAATAATTAATATATTATTAAAGTTATTTTTGTATGAAAGTTGATGTCATTATATATTTATGTTTTTTAAAATTTTATGTTGTAAAAAAATCAATTTTTTTTTCAAATTTTCAATTTTTTTTTATTTAGAACAAAATTACAAAACTATAAAAAAAATTCCAATCGTTTACTTTTAGGTGACTTTTATGAAAACACAATTTTTTTACAAAATAGTAAATTTTATTTATTTATCATTATATAAACAAGACCTAAAAGTTTCTAAAATATTTTAATTTTTCAATGGCCTATTTAAGATGAAAAAATGAGTCATTTTAAAAATTAAATATTTAATTTAGTGAACATATTATTAACATTTTAATAATTTTTTAATAGATTCTAATATAAACTATATTTTGAGTTTTTAATTAAATATTATTTTGTTAAAATTAATTTTTTTGATTTATATTATATATGAAAAAATAATTTTTTAAAAAATAATTTATATTACGAAATTCAAAAACATTTATAATTTTACCCTACATAAAAAGTTTAAGAATAAAAATAAATTTTTTCTACAAATTGGTTTTTATGATATACATGTGCTAATGATAAAATTTATTTTTATTACACAATGAAATTTTATATGATAAAGTGGATTTAATATTTGGAATAATTATTTGCAAATTATATAATAAGGGTAATTTTAATTTTTGTCAGAAAAAACTATTTACTTCGGTAAAAATCGGTTTTCATTGTAAAAAAAAAATTGTAAAAGTAAAAATTATAAGATTAAAGGATGTGAAAACATATTAAAAAACAAGTGAAAATTAATGGTTGAGGTATTCTAGAAGATAATATATAAAAAAATCCATTATTTTATATTTTTTAGTCTTCTTGTCATGTGAAACGTGTGCTTTCTTTATATTAAGTTGAAATATTAAAATAAAATAATTCTCATCACTTATAAAAGGAACCTCTCGTCACCCCTTTAGAACCAAAAAAAATTAGGTTCTTACATGAACATATGACCTTTTTGTATCCCCTATAATCTTATTCATTTTTCTTAAGCCTTTTTTCATAGTATATTTTCTCAAAACCTCCATTTATAAGGAGTATAATAATGGAAAGACCAAGTTCTCAATAGGAGTACTTGTTCCGTAAATTTTTTCCATTTCAATATTACATTACATAACAAAATTTTCTAATTAATATGTAATGTCATAATTATATTTTTTATAATTAATTTTATTTTTAAAATTATTAACTATTAGCCACATTCCCCCTTTTTGAATAATAAAACAAAACGTTTATTCATGCGTTGTATGGACTACCGCCTCCACAAAGAGACATCTTTCATTTTTCACCAACATCTATATTTAATCATTATATGGGTAAAATTAAGGAATAAATATTAAACAAATAATATAATTATGACTATTAAGAGTAAAATTATTATCCAACTACTTTCCATTTCATTCTTCAAGAAATGAAAACATTAACTTTGTGTTGTGTGGATTATCATATCCACGAAGGAAAATATTTTTTTTCAATCTGGTTTCTTTATTATTATTTTTAAAAAAATTCATATAATAGGATAATATCCTTTAAAAGTATCTAAATAATATCTTCATTATTTATTAATAATGATATTATTTCAAAATAAACCAATTTAATTCTCATACTTATCTATTAATTATGGTAAGTTCATGTTTCAATTGGTTTAAAAACCAACACGAATAATGATATAAAATAATATAATTTTTGAATATGAGAACATAATTACTGATAATATATTAGATAAATAATAAAATAATCATTTTATTTTGGTTCTATAATTTTAACATTTTTTATAAACTCATTAATAAAGACACCAATGTCTATGCATGAAAAAACACTCAAACATGCTCATCAATGATTTCAAATTTATGAATCATAAATAAACCACCCATAAAATGAAATTATTTCATTATAAATAGTTATAAAATATTAATTCTATTACCTATTATAATTTTTGAATTAGTGCGTTTGGGATATATATTAATAACAAAATCATTATAAAAATACTAGTTAAAAATGATCAAGATTAATATGAACTTACATTGAAAGTAGATAATATCAAACTATTATACATGCAGAAAAAAATTGTAAATAAATTTTATAATATTTTATTGATATGAAAAAAATCATAAGTAGGTTATTATGAAATTTTTGTTTTTTATATGGGAGCATAAAGTGCATTTGACTATGTGGGGAAATAAGGTAAGTGTTTCTTTTCTCAAATTTTTACACCATAACACATGTTTCATATTATACACCATGTTTTATATGGAATTGTGAATCTATGTAATTCCCCGACCCTAGTTACCCAGAGTCAGTGCATTATTACATAACATTGGCATGATCACAGGGGATAAAATCCCAAAAGACCGATCAGTTTACTCGACTTGGAAATACTAGATACAAACATAAGTTTTACATTACATCATGAAATTAAACAAACAACATTTTTTACCCTTCGAACACACTCATATCATTTGGCCTATCCCAATATGTTAATCATAATATACCTCTTTATATCCTGGGAAAAAGAAAACATAATAAATGGGTTACCTCAGATGCTCAGTAAGGACAACAAAATAGCAGAAACTATCATAAATAAGCATAAACATTTAAGGAAATGTATAAAATTAAAACACAATCCTTTAAAAATTAAACATCAGAATAATATGGAAAAGATAAATAAAATAATTCCATTTACTTAATCACATGGATATTCTACTAGTTGAATAGTCACATGTAATATCAATAACTAATTTCATAATGGTGGAATGCATAATGTCAGATATCATAACCACATAGTCGAGGCCTCATGCCAAGACTACAAATAATATTTTGCCAAGGCCCTATGCCAAGAAACTAGTTTGTATGATGAGACCTACTTATGCATCAAAGAGCTATATCGGGATCCACTAATCACTTACTAAGTCCAATGCATTCCTCATATGAAAAGGTTGAAATATAACATAAAAATTCACATTTAAACTAGCATATGAAATGTTAATACTTTAACCATAAACCACAAATGGTATAAAAATAAAACATCCATTGTCAATATTATAAAGAAAACTTCAATATAATATTGAATATTGTATCATAATAAATCAACTTCAAACAAGTGAAAAATTCATCAAAGGATATTGACATAGATGGAATCAAAACTATTTGAGAGAAATATATCTTTCAATTTAAAATCATTTAAAAGTCACGTAATTATAAAAGAAAACATTTATTTTGAAAATATTCTTATAATATTGTAATGGAAGATTCGAAGATATTATAATGGTTAAAAATAGTTTCACCTTTCATATAAGTTGAAAACATTCTAACATTAATTTTTGAAAAGGTCATAAAGTACCTTGTTTGGAGAATGACAGAAATATTATTTTAAAAACATTTTATAAATAGTCAAACCATGGTATAAATGAATTTAACCCACAATCAAGGAAATAGTAAAAATGTTTTTAAATACATTTTTAAGAATCACGGATGTGGATGAAAAAGAATTCCCAATAGACGCTTACGTATAAACAACCATGGATTATAAAAAGATTGTAAAATTAACCCTTACCATGTACATTTCCTTAGACAAGGGTACGTTAATCTCCTATATAATAGTTAAATCATTGTTATTAAATTATACAAGAACAACATATATAAACATGATATCATATATGATCTTCTAATATTTTTTTGTTAATAATATTTCAGTAGTATCATTGTTTCATGTGTTAACTAATTCATTTTCCTTTATATTTTTTGTCACATAAGTCGTGTTTATTTTGGATATGATGTATTATATTCATATCCTAAATTATATTAAGCTTTTAAACATTATTGTTAATCATAAAATGAAAATTATTTTTCAATGGTTATGATTGAGAAAGAATCTCATAGTGATCGTGGGGACGGTAATCTGTATGTATGCATGAGCGATACTATCATTATATTGATGTTGAAATCATATGTAATTGGATGTTATATTACATATACAGAATCATTAACATGTGATATTTATTATTTACATCGATTAAACTCATTATTATACTCATCCAAATAATGATATTTTGAATAACAAACTACACCACGACGTGGAGACGGTAAGTCATACGTACGCACGTAAGGTGACATTTCAATTCCTAGGATGGATAGAATAATGAATATATTTGTAAAATATTTATAATAACATCATAGTATGTATAAGGTACTGGAGTTATTATTTTGGTATGGAAACAACAATGAAAGTGGATGTTGAAAAAGAAAATAACTTTGAAAGATGTGATGAAATTATTACATCTTCTTCGGGTGATTCCTTTTTGATTTGATCAAAATGGATCCTTAGGTTGGATTTATGGTCAAAGTAAGCCCTCTAGGTTGAATTAAGGGTAGTTTTAAACGTATTTGAGCATGGTTTTCCTGAGTCAAATGGCATTGGAGGTGTGATTTTGATAGAAGGGGAAGTACCCTTTTATAAGAGAGGTGAGGGTCACCTTAGGAAAGGCATGAAATATTATTTTATTATAAAATAATTTTCCATTTTTAATGGCTCAAAATTGAGTTATTTTGAGGAAAAGGTTGGTTTGGGTCAAAAAACTTTAAACCTTTAAACCTTTAAACCTTTTAAATAGTTTAACTTTTACAGTTTCTTCTTGTATTTTAATATTACATGGTTAATTAAATTACTATAAAATTCCAAGAGAACATCAAGTGGTTCATTAATGAAATCTATATTATTATATAAGTCCTTTATATGAACCTTATATTTTTAGAAATATCATATCATTTAATAATATAGTATTTATTTTAAAAACTCATTTATTTCAATTTTGACACTATTTAGTATTTGGTTTTTGTGAAAGTAAAAAAAACATGATTACTTATAAATAAATACATTAAATCAATCCAAACATGTCATATTGACCAATTAAATTAGTTTAATGTATCAAAGTTTTCAATTTACATTTATTTGTATATTTCTAATATCAATTATTTTAATCTTTCATTAATAATGTAATTACTTCATCATCATTGTGTCATAAATAAATTTAATTATTTAATGACTAAAAATTACAAATAAAATAAAATTATGTAGAAAATCTTTTTATATTTCTAATCAATATTTATAGTCAAATTAATCTAATGTATAACCATGTATTAAAAGTGGTTTAGTTATTAAAATTTGAATTTAACGCTTTTAACTCTTCTTTAAATAAAATAATAATAAATGTTCTAATCTGATACAAGTTGATCAAAAAGGATATTATTTTATTCCTAAGGTTTATTTTGGTCGAAATACACTTATCCAATCGTACTTGAACATGTTTTAGGGTAATTATAATATAATGTTTTCCTTTAATTACCCCATTTTCTTTTAATTATGGTAAATAAAATTCAAAAGTTACGATTCACCAAAATTTATTTTCATCCTATTGAATCACATTTTACTTAATGATTTCTACTGTGTCTCTCATAGTTCATTAGATCAATTTATAGATGTGGTAAAATTATGTTTTATGAAAAATTTCAAATGTGCCTAAAAGGTCGGTAAAGGACGTCAAAAAGTTCAATAAAATTTATACATCTAATTTTATAATAAAATGAATTCAGTGAATTAAATTGAACTTATATAGGTATTATGTATCTATTGTTACATAAAATAAATTTAAATAAAATAAATAATTATTTAAATAGAAATTTGGATTTAAACAATAACTCAGTGTTTTCACTATTCATCAAAATTGAATGTTTTTAGAAAAATGAAAAACATTCACCCTAAGCTAGTTTTGATATTCGGAATCGAAAAATGGAATCCATTTTGAAAATAAAATTCATTAAATTTTAGAGAGTGGGTATTAATCTTCATAACGACTAGTTTGATTTTTCGTGGTGTAGTAGAACTTTAACTTGCCTACAACACAAGCTATTGTATTATTCAAAGAAAAGCATATTGTAGAATATTGGGGTGTTCAAATCTTTCCTCCTTCAAATAATTTCATCCTCAAATTTTCTTGGATATTACGTCATAAAAATATTTGTGTGGTTATTCATCATACGTTCCTCAGGTTCCCACATTACATCTTTTATTTTATGGTTTCTCCAAAGAAATTTTACCAAGCGAGTCATCCAATTTTTCAGTACTTGTTATCTATTTTCAAAATTCATGATATGCTCTTAAAAATAAGACAGGCTAGGTTCTAGTTGTAATTCATAATAGGTGAATACATGCAGTGGGTCAGGAATGTGTTTTCTCAATAGTGATATTTGGAACACATCATGAACTCTGGAAAGACTTGGCGACATTTCCAAACGGTAATCTAGAACTTCAATCCATTCTAGAATGTCAAAATTTTTAAGGGATATGGGACTCAATATACCCTTCTTACCGAATAGTATAGCTCCCTTCTATGGAGACACCTTTAAGAATACATAATCACCTACTTGAAATTCCAAATCCTTCCTTCGATTATTGGCATAGCACTTTTTTCTACTTTGAGCTTATTTGATGTGGGTTTGGATAATCTTCACCTTTTCCATTGTTTCCTCAACATGTTTTAGGCCTACGAGTTTTACTTTCATGGGTTATAAAGAAAAGTAATATGTATGATTTATAAAGAAGATTATTTTTTGAATATTACTTTTGGGAGTTTTTAATAATAATTATTATTTAATAAGATTCTTAAATATTGTAAAAATGTTAATTGGTTGAAAAATGCATGTGTTTTATTAGATAATGGTTTTCCATAAATCTTTAAAACAATAAAACTAAAAGGTATTTGAATATATTATAATGAAATATTTCATTAAGTCATGTAATTGATATGGTCACATTTATAGGGAAATATATATTTCATTTTCATTAAATTATTATTATTCTATTTATTTCATTTGTTTCCATGTTTTATAAATTTTCTAAAATGTTTAAGTTCATAATGGGTTTTTTGAGGCCATTGAGTTTATAAGTAAAAACCGACTTGGATAGGATTAATAAAGTCAAAGGTATCATAGATCCATAACTAATATAATCATAATCATGAAAAAATTATTATTTTTATATATTCATATCATTTCTATAACCATCTATTCATGGTGGATGTGGAAAATTAAATATGACATACCACGCTTGCGGTAGTTTTCATGTGCACATGAGTATTGTATCCATTTTTCCACTGCATGGTAATTAAATAATGTATATAAAAATTTCCTTTTATATAATCATAATTATGGTATATATTTCATATTTATTTATTATTTCCATCCTTATAAACAACCTTGTGATGCAGTAATGAATATTGACTAACATTGTTTCTTTGAGGTGGTATTCCACACATGCACATGAGAGAGATTATCATTTTCAAATTGATGAATAGGGTAATAATATAATTAATATATTATATTTTAATAATCATAATAGTTTTATACTTATCTTATATATTTATTAAACATACCTTTATAACCAGTTATTTGAGGCGATGATGGAAAACAAAACACATCACTTCATAGAGGTAGTAGTATTAAATTACCCACGAGCAATGTTTTCATTTCCCATTAGGTGGAAAATATATTGGAAAAAGTTTTTAAATAAAAATAATAACATTTTAGTTATGATAATACATTGATGTGATTATTTTATATTTTTAATAAAATATTTTAATTTGGTAGAAGAAGAAATAATCATGAAATTGGTCGGTTAAGACATATACCTACTCCTTATATATTTCCCTTTGGATTAAAACTTAATCCATCTAGAATAGGTCTGTTGAGGAAACAAATACTTATATAAAATGGGGAGTATATTTGGTAAGGTTTTTTTATAGGTATGTTGAAAGATAATTAGATCCAATGGTGTTATAGTGTAAGGAGAGGAGGTTCCCTTTTATAATTTAGGAGAGGGACAATATTATAAATGATTTAAGCATTAAAATTTAATAAATGAATTTATCATGGCCAACTATAAACCAAAGGATTTTTTTAATAAAATATAGTTTAAGGTCTATGAAAAATCAAAAAATAACATGAAACCTTGATTTAGAGATATATTATTCCTCATCTTTTAGTTTAACCCCCTTTTAATCATTTAATCATCTAATCATTTACTTAAATGGTAAATTTTTACTATGGTAACAATTCATTATGACCAAGTAAAATTTACCACATTAAAATATTAAATCATCATGATCTGAATAATAAAATAAAATTTTCAATATTCAATTTTTATATGTTTTAAATATTGATTTTTTAATATTTGAAATAAGGCAACGAAAAAAATATTTTAGGAAAATGTCATTTTTTGGTATAAAAATAATATTTAAGAAAAATAAGTCATAATTATAATATGAATGGAATTATTTTTATTATTTTGGATTATTTGGGACTTATTTCAGTTTAAAAGAATTATAATCTAAATGGGACTTTCTATTTACTCTAAAATAAATGACTAATTTTTTATAAAAATATGTATTTTCCACTATAAAATCCAAAATTAATCTTCCTATAATAATAATAAAAATTCACCCAAAGATAATTTTGATATGATGATTACAAAAATTAATTTAATTCTATAAATTTTTAATTAAAAAAATATATATTTATGGAAAAAAATTTAGCTAGATTAAAAGAATTTCTTCTCCAACTAAAAATTATATTAAATTATCATATTATGTATGAATCCATATAATATATTTATTAAAATTAATAAGAAATGAAATTAATTTACTATTAACATTACTTGGGATGATACATTATTTTCCCTTTTATAAATTATATCCTTTTAATTTTATTCATTATTTAAACAAGTGAGGGTATTTTCCATCATTTATTCTTATAATTACCATGTTTCTTCTTCAATCATATGGTTTTGATATATAAATTTTACAATAATAATTTCCATATTCAAAATTAATTTTTTTTATGATCAATAATTTTATATCGTCTTTCCACATGCAATATATTCAACTCTAACACTACCAATTCAGTTATAAAATTATAATATGCATCTGTTATATAATTCCATGGTAATGAAAAATGAAACACATAATTTATATAAGATAATCATAGAGGTAAGTCAACCATGTAGGAAAATGAAACAAATTTATATAGAATTTCATTAGTTCTAATTAATCATGGGTTCAACATTCCTCTTTTTAACAAAACACACTACACCTTTCCAAGGTTATATTTTTATATATTTGTGGTCACCTACCTCAAATGAAATTTATTTTCTCTATTTATCATGATAAAACATTTTCAAGCTTCGTGCTTCCCTCATATAGTGATAAATAATTGTTATTTTCTCAATAATATCTTCTAAAAATTCCTGGCCAAAAAATTCTCCTCACCAACTTCATCCCATTATGATACTATCAAACACAACATTTCATATAATTTTTAAAAGGGATTCACCTGAATAATACAATGAAAACAATTATTATAAAAAAATTAAACTAAACCTATATGGTCATCCTGACATCCATAATAATAAAATGAGAATGCTTGATGTGTATACTCTAATGACTTAATTGTATACTCTTATTTTAAATTATATTGAGTAAGGAATGATGTAAAGAAATTAAATTCAATAAACAATGACATATAAAGTCCTTTCCAAAAAATTTATGTAAATATGGGATCGTAGTTTGTTAGAATAGAGACAAGAACACCATGTAACATAACTATCTTCTTAATATAATACCTAAAAATCTAGTCCAAATTCATAATGTCATTGATTTGGGGAAAATTCATATATTTAGTCAAAAAACAACAATAAAAAAATTTCTTTATTTCCACCATATTTATTTGGTAATCCCTCTCAGAAATCACTTCATTTATTCTCATGTTTCCTCTTTTCACTAAAAAAGGATGAAGCATCCATGTTAGTGTTTTCAATTCAGTTTTAACATTAAAAAAACTAAATACATTCATGGTAAAATAGTCTATATAAATACTAATACCCGCCAATCAATAATATTCCTAATATTATTTGTACATATTAGTGATTATTGGATGAAAAAATGGTGAGTTATGAGTTTCAATAAATAATTCCTTCTTCAAATGGGTACCACCTTGTGCCAATAAAATCTTTCAAAACATAATAACACACTCTTCATCGACATTAAACTTCTTCAACATACCCTTTGTGAACAATTTTACTCATTTATTCTAACCATGGTCTTTATTATAAGCCTCCATAATTATTTCTAAATGTAATGACTATATAGATATTTTATCAAAAATATACATGGTTTCTATAAAAAAAATTTCCTAGCAATCAATAATTAAATATATAACAAAAGGATTGTGTTCCAAATTTTTTATAGTTAATTATCCATTATTGTTTTTACTCAAGGCATCAAATTTCTTTTTTATTTGGATGTATGATAATGAATTGTTCAATCATATTCCGTAATAAATTATAGTCACCTTCTCAGCCTCAAGTATAGATCTTTTTGATTGAATATGTACTTCAAACATTATAATCAGTATATATATCACATTTCTCCATATATAGATGATTCTTCTAGTTTTTAATGAAAAAAGTAATATATTCAGCATATGGTCCAGTGTGTGATAATTATTTTCCTGGGGTTTCAATTGATGAGATGCATGCATGAAGATCCAATCATTCTATATAAAGACACATATATTTTTCATCAAATAAAAATTAATATAGGTAAAAAACCCCAAATTTTTATATAGAGATGATAATATATGATTAAAACCCAATATTACTTCTAATTTATGAAAAAGAAATTAATTTCATTTATTTATCTTGATGGATTTTACTCTTTTTCAAGTTGACTTGGTTTGTGGAGTAGATAACAACGAAATGTTTTCATGAAATTATCTCTAATAACGTGATAATACATGAAAAAATTGAATCTCCTTGCCATTTATAGGTCTTGGAGACTATTTCATCACTTTATTATTAACATTACCAACTATGATTCCATATTTAGAAAGAATATATCTGGGGAAGGAAATATTCTATAACCAAAGTCTACATTTTCTCAATTTTCTATATAAAAAAAATTCATTTATTGTTTTCTAAATATTCCATATATTTTTCTCATGGTATTTCAATCATTTAGAATATAAAAAAATATATTTCATAATAAAAATAATAAACTTATATTAATACACAAGGAAAAACTATTTATTAGAACCGTAAATATATAATGTCCATTTTTAAGATGAAATCCATAATCACAAACTTATAACTATTATAACTAGTCCAAAATTTCATCCTCCTAATGTAATCATCCTTAAATTTTAGCAAACATCAACCAAAATAGAGATCAATAATGGAAAAAATATTATGTTCCCTAAATTTGATCAAGTAATTCATTTATATGAGGAAAAGAATACTTGTTCGCAATAACAATGTTTTACTGTTCTATACAATAAATAATCATTCTCATATAATCATTCATCTTTTTAAAATTCAAAATATTGGCACTAAAAGGTGAAGTGATAGAGTGGATGAAACTTTTATCAGGAATGTTAGTTAATTGTTTCTTTCAATTTTAAGGGCTCAACTAAATCCATTCAATAAAGAGGTTTTGAAATTAGTTTTTCATCAGGAACTATACCAATAAGAAATTAAACATCTCTATCATTAATTAAACTAATAAAATCCTCATGAGATGCATCCATAAGTTAATTTACAATAGGCACATCACTAATTTGAATTAGTTTTTTTTTTCATTTCAATAATATTTCCTCGAAAACATTAATTCCTATATTTTACGGCTATATTATCTTTCTGATATGTTATCTATTGTATGAAATGTTTCTTATATAAAAATTAAAATCCAATCTAAGGGTTGAATATGACTTCTTTGTCTCTCCAATCATTCATTTCAAGATAAACTGAAATTCAATCCATACCCAAAACAACATTAAATTGAAATAAGGGTAATAAAATAGTATTTTTTAGGAAACAAATTCCACATTTTATGATAGGATGGTTTCTATAAATAACTATTTCATTAATACTTACACTATGAGATTTTACCAAAAAGTTTTTTCATCATTTTATGAGGTCATATTTTTATTATACTATAAAATTCCCCATATATAAAATAATATATACCTCATAAATCAGTCAATACATTTTAATAACTATAGTAAACATGTATATACTTGTTACACATTATTTTAAGGTCCAATAATAGAAAATGATTTTGACACATATGTGTTCTTCTAGTCCTGGTTATCTCATCTTTCAAATATTTCTTTAGACAAAAATTCTCATAATAGTAAATCTCAACAAAATTAAAACATATTAATTTCCAATTTTCATTATCATTATTTAAATTACCATTCCTCTTTTATTTAAAGTCATATGATATGTTTCCTAACAGTATACATCAATAACACTTCTATGATCTTGTTAAAACATCCCCATAATGATTCTTAGCTTGCTTATCACAGTAGGGTAATTGAATATTCTTAAATTTTTGTATCTTTGATGAATTATTCCCCATATCCGTCCACCTAGAATGCTTTTTATCCTTATTTTTTAGAAGGTTCATGAATGCCATTTCGACTTTCGCAGCACACCATGCAATTTCCTCATAACTTCCAAACACATGAGTAACCATAACTCATCATGAAATTGGATTCAATCCTGAGTAAAATAAATTAATTTTAATATTAGGGTCTATAATTATATTTGGTTCATACGTAGACACTATATTAAAATTTGATTCATAGGAAACAACATAGTCCTCCTCCTTTTACTTGAACTCTCAGAATTTATTTTGCCTTCGAAGTTAAATAATCTAAGGAATATACAATTTTAATATGATATATTGAAATTATATTATTTGTTAGGAATAAATGTTTTTATATAGTGTTAATAATTAGAAACCAATATTGGTCAAAATCACATTAATTATAATAAATAGCATAGGTTAAATTCTAATATATTTAATATCAACGTGCTTTAAATATATTATTTAATCATTAATCTATACTTCATATTTCACTAGGTCTGAGGATCCACAAAAATATAAAGGGCGTTCATTCATTAAATTATCTACTATCAAAATATTTTTAAGTTCACAAGTTTGTATGATTATAAAATTTCAGAAGTAATTTTAATTTTAAATTATCATACAGGACATATTATGATCATAGCTTTGGAATGAAATTATAAATATTGTAGTACCTCAAAAGGAAAAATATAGACTGAATATGAAGTTCTTTAGAGGGTTCGAAATCTTTAATATCATGTTGGTAGTTTAGGTATAAGATTTTGTTGTTTTTTAAATACATCCTTGGTGAATAGGATGATAAATAATGAAAAATTTCTTGGTAGATCATGTTGAGTGTCTATGGGAAATTTCAGACATGTTTCATGGTTGGTGCATTCTCTGTTAAACAATGCACTGTAACCATGAGAGGCGTGATTACTTGGATAGTGGGGTAACATGATTTGTGCATGTGTTTCTCACAAATTAATCTTAACTATTTGACTAATTAAAATAGTAAAAATTACTATTTTTCCATCCCTATATTTTAAGGGGGCTTCTCCATATTTGTCTCTTCTTCCTAACACACACAAGTCAACTCCTTACCCCCTTCCTTCCCCTATAAAATTCCAATCATGGTTGTATCTTCATAGGTTGTTTTTTTTTGAATTTTTATGAATTATCATCCATTCCATATCCATGGTTTACTCCTCCTTTCCTCCAATAATTTTTTATTTTCCCACTATAATGATTACATTCAGAGCCTAGTGAAGAATAGTGGAATCAGTGGAGAAATATGGGGATTTCACTATAACATGGAAGAAAATGTCTTGATATTTTATTTTCACTTCATAATATGTCATTTAATTAATAAATATAACTTATATTAATTTCCAAATATTTTATGCTTTACTGGAATTATATTATTGTTATTTTTTATGATTATGATTAGAAATTTTTTCTAGTATGAGGTTAGGGGTATACTGCGGGTTAGAGAGTGTTTGGTTCGAGTTCTAGTGTAGTAGTATTGTCTGATGAATATTGTTTAATTATTTATATTTAAGATAAATAGTTTAATTATTTATATTATATTGACATTAATTAATTAATTATAATGTTATTATAATTAATTAATTTTGGGATTTGATTTTGAGTCAAGGACATATATACCATCAACGAGGTTTGATGATCTTGGATGGGCCTTGGAATGTCCTAAATCCCTTGAGGACAATTTGTAATGATCTTTAAAGGTATGTGGTCTATTATAATTTACTCTATGTTAATTTTCTCATGCTTATGTGTTATGTGATGTTATCGGGTCCCGCTACTAATGACGGGGGACAAATAATTAAATTTATGGTTCAAGTAAATTAATAAAAAATAAAAAATAAATAAATAATATAATTTCAAGTAAATCATGTCTTTTACTTAAATGAATAGAAATGTTCTAATAGATACTTTAGTCCCTTGGGCACTGGTTGAATCCCTCGACCGAAGTTGGTCATAAATATACCATGAACCATTGCCTCAAATTAGATTGGACCATGATGGGATCACTAATTTTTGAATGGGTGAGAGAGACCTAATACACCTAGACCTAAGTAAATTTTGGTCATTATGTAGGGATCTGGTGCCTTTGAACTACTATGGTTATCCTATGGATTCATTCATTATGTTAAGACCAACCACCTAATTTCATTAAGACTTTAATGGCCTTGATGTATTAAAGGGTCCATCTTTTGAACATTATTTCTCTTATATATGGGATTAATAGATGTTCTATGACTTGGTGGCCCCGAGTAGGGTTCCCCAATCACATTAAGACCCTTATAAGGGGGCATTGAAAACATGTTGTGATTAGAAAAGGTATCCCCTTAAAGAATAGATTAATTATAAAAATAGTTAAGGCCGACATTATAATAAGATAGGTTATAAAATTAATAACCCTTATACCATAAATTTCAGTATCAATTCATATATCAGTTAAATTGTAATTTACCCTAATTAGAAAATTTTAAATGATCTAGTTGTGATTTGTGGATGTGTCAGCCTCAACTACATTTGTAGTCTGCTTCCAAGGAAACATATATCCTTCCCCTACCTATCGATTACCACATATTTTGGATTCACCACAATCCTAAATGTAACATGTTAGTTTGTTTCATATGGTTATAATCATATGTATATTTATACTTTTGTGCATGGATGGATAAAAATAGGTTTTGATCAAGTCGGATGTCATACAAATTGTAATCCACTACTTAATTATTAGAAATCATCATTAAAAATAATTAAATGTAATTAATGCTTGTAAATCAACAATTTATGGTGATATTGTGATATATTATTTTTTACAACCATTACTATAATTCATTTTTTCTCTAGTATTACTCAATACCTAAAGAAAAAAAATGAGGCTTCCAAGTGCATATTTGAACCCCTTTATAGATATTGTATCACTCGGGATGCTTAGAACGCTATGATATAGATGATGCCAATGGTTGTTCGGTGGACATATTTACCTTCATAATTGGAATTATGTGAAATCCCTAAGGATGGTTGTGGTAAAATTAATTTATTCCTAGTGTACTATATAAGATCCAGTGGATAAACTATGACTTCATTACCCAAAGCTATTTAGGAATATTCCACAGATCCAATTATTGGTGGATGATGTGATATAATCTCGAATTAGGAGATAACTATCATCCTCGTATAAATTCATTCCATTTTATAGGTCTTAGTTGTCTAATGAAAATGAACTTATTACCCAACATCATACTGATACATAGAACATCAGGATGTTGTATGGGTTCTATTGGTTACTCACGACATGTGTAGTATAACATGGATGACTATAATCTTACTCGATTCCTTACTTGTAGGATATTAAAATATTACCTAGAATCCAAATTTATCTTTATTTTAGGTGAGTTTAGGTGATAAAAATGATAGGAATTTCATTACCCAATTATGATGTAGCTTTTTAAGAGACATCTCTAGTGCTGGCTGAAGTTGGTATGGTTAGAGCCTGGTAACCATCAAGCCCAGTCAACAGCATTAGTTATTTACATTATTTTTTATATATGGAAATTAGTATTAATATTAAATTGAGTAACTCAAATACAAATACAATCCTTTAATTTTCTATTCTTAAAACTACATTGCGAGTTACATAATGATTCTTGCAATCACACCCTTATTGGGAAACTGTTTCTCTTGGGTACATCAGGAGACATTCACATTGCTGTAGGCATAGATTTAGGATGAGGCCCCAGATAGTATGATCAATTGGGATGTCTTGGAAGTGTACATGGATTTTGGTATTTTTTGTATCAATTTTTAATTCATAAAATTTTTATTTGATCAGTTATGTCTAGCATTAATATATAACTCAGAAAAGATTTTTTAGTGGTATGTATGTAATGGTTGTTCAGGACCGTATGAAATTTTATTTCTTCATTTTATATTATATTTATTACTTATATTCACAAAATATTAACTTTTTTCATGTTGTTTGGTTATTTTATTATTATTGGAACCTTGATATAAGTGTTGTAGTCTCCCCATAGTATCACCTTAGAAACCAGCTACTAGTGGACATCCTTTAGCATACAGGGAAGCATGATAGAGTCCATGTGGAGAACCTAGTCTAGTTACTATTAATAGTAAACTAGAGTGGAGTATTGAAATAGTGGTTGAAGATATATTAATTTCTTTTTTTCATTCCATTTAGGACATGGTAGATATAAGTGTTTGGAATGTATAAGATCTCTGGGTGGATATTAGACTACTGCATCAAACACACTTACTATGGTAAGAAGTTTGGTTTTTCAGGGATGTGATTTTTTTTATGTTATGATTGTATTTTATTTTTAAATAAAGAAACAAACATATGGTTTTATTTTATGACTATGATATGTTTATTTCTACTGGATCACTGGATAGAGGTTTGTGAACCAATTTGACTACTGTCTTGTAGAGGAAATAGACCATTCCTGAATCATATTTGGCGTGTAGGATTCACAACAATTATTGGTTTATTACCATGAAATTTATAATACTATTAATTATGATAACATCATAAAGTTTCCAAAATAGCCAAAATAGATTTTTCCCTTATAGATTCATGCTGGAATTCTACTCAGTTTTCCACCTTGTGTGAATTATATTGTAGTAGGATATGTGGAATAATCCATGAAATGATTTGTTGATTTTGACAATGATATATTCCCTTCAAAATAGGAGGTTTAGTGACCCTTAGTAGGTCAAACTAAGTACTAATTTCCTTTTTTTAATAATGATATGTCGGTAGGGGAATGTGATACCTTAAAGATGGACCATTAAGAGAACCATTTAAGAACAAGGCGCTCTTTCTATAACCCTATTATATTGGACATGGTACTAAACTCAACCATGTTGACCCATGTAAGTTATTGTGAGAATCAAATTTATTTCTAGTAGACCCCTCTTAGGTGTATTATTTTCATGTGTTGTAAACTAAGAAGTCATAACATCCTATATGGTGTCTTTAATATAGCTTCATATGTAATCTTACTTAATTGATCTTCAGTTTTTTCTATCTAGTTAGACTATCAACCATGATGTCAATAGATACTTGAAATATTGTAAGTAAACTGGACAATGGAAGGGATTTTATCATATATAAATACAAGGGAAAATTTTCTTATTCTATGTTGATATAATGTACCCCCAGAGAGAAATCTTTTATAATGGTTCTCAGAGTGGATCAGATCTCAGTAGGCTGATGTTTGGAAGGTGGTTCGTTAAATGTTTAAGAAATTATAATTCTCCCTTAACTTCATTGATTATTTATGGTTTTCACATAAATGATACGTTAATTACAACATAAATTTTTTTTCCTCTATAATTTATAATTAACAAACCATATAAATATACCCAAGTAGGAATGTTTTTACCCTTTTAGGTAAACTTTATGATTACCTTCCATCAAAATTACTTCCTTTTATGCCGTCTTTTAGGTGTATTAGAAGTATTTTCATAGTCAAGGTGGAAAAATCATGACCCATGAATTATATTTAAAATTTGATATGACCTATTTATGGGATACCTAGTTGTGTATGTTGGTCATCACATGATTGTTTCATATATGAGACCCTATGAGTTGGAGTTTGGGCATGCCAATGGTGTCGGATGATGTGAGAGAATGAACTAATCCCAATGATAGAAAACCATGGAGAGAGGTTTTATTGGTGTGGGTGGATGAACACAGTGGCCTGGATGTAATACCTAACATGTAGGGATCGATGGGAGACATATAATCCTATAGTTTTTACTAGAACCCTAGTTTCCGAACATTTTTCTTAACCATGGAAAACCTATTAGAAGGGTTAGGTAGGGTTTTGGGGTGCTGATAGAGGTTATGGTGTAGTTATATACTAAGAATGAGATTATTACACATGTGGTGTTACCACATATATAACTTGAAAAATGATGCATTTGGTTTCTAAGGATGTACCTAGGGTTCTTATGTATCAAGACTGGGTCTGGTGGGTATGTGTTTTTGGGTTTTTATCCCACTTGACCAGTGGATGTGCATTCTATGGAACAATAAATGCATGAAAGATAACCCATAACTAGAATTATATAGGTTGGGTGATAAGAATGTGGATGAGGTTGACATTACCTACACCAGGGACGAGAACATATCATTTTGGGTGAATTTTTTAGCAAGTTCTGGTTTCATGGATCATGGAATGGGTAATGGGACCATTTTTTAAAGAGGGTCATAAGGGATAACTTGGTTTGATGATATTGACATGCCATGGAGAAAAATTATATTTTAATCAATGATGTAGGACTCTAAATAGCATTATTAAGGTCTTTATTTAGGTGGTACATGATTGTACAACTACTTTATTGGATGTTTTAAGGAAGGGTACAGTCATGTTTCATGTAGATACCAATTTAAATCATGAATTGGTGAATTACTAGGTGTGAGTTAAAGTACGATGGATATTAATGAGATGCTTATGAGCATGGAGACCCATCTATTTAGGTGAAATAAATTAGGTGCCCCTATGATAAAGGTGGTTCTAGAATGTGATTGGGTGATGTAAAATGGCTGACATGAGGTTATACCATGATACACACAATTAAGGAGATCTAGTGTTATGGGTAGATATTATATGACAGTGGCTCATTAATGATTAAAATATTTTTTTATAAAGCCTATTGAGGTGACTATCGAGAATGAGTGAGTATATTCATACCTTTGGATCTGTAAGTTATTGGATGGGGCACAATACATAGTGATTTGAAACCTATTTTAGTAGTGACATGATGGGAATTCTTCTAAGGTGGGGAGAATGATATTAGTCATGAGAATATGTCCCTTGTGTTACAAAGGTCATGAGAGTGAGACCAGTCATTGGACGGTTATATTCTCATTTTGATATCGGTGGATAAATGGACACGATTACTACTTGATTCCTCAGTAAATTCTAGGTATTCCTTTGAAGTTTTATCAGGTGGCATTCGTGCATGATCATCGAACTTGGTGTGGTTTTTAGGTGATCTGATCATGATTGGGTTAGTTGTATGTCAGTGTTCATGATATGAAATCATGATGGAAATGGATAGAGGATTTGTTAACCATGGTATTTCACTGAAAGTGTGTCACAAAATCTCATGATCATTTTTTCAAAATTTTGTGGCTCCTCTTAGAGCAAGGATACCAATATTCAGTGTTAATAATGCGTTAGTGGCTGGGGAAGAGTGTTCTTGAGACAACTAATATCATGGAGGTTTGATAACTAGTCTCACATTTAATTATATGAGGTCATCTAGGTAACACATTTAACATATTATGTGATATGAAATGGTTTATTTTTTAGTATATTCCATGGATTTCATGGATAAGATAGAAACAATAATTTTCAAGAATTATTATTTAGAATTTCAACACTAAGGAAGAAAATAAATAACTTCGAGTGGTTTCTCTTGTTTGAATGCATGTTTTGGGTTTGAAATCACACCAATGGTGTCATTGAAATAAAGAATTATTGTTTCAACATGTAGTTCTGATGGGGGGTAGTGTCGAGTCTCTTTGTAGGCCTTCTCATGATAATCCATATAGTGGGGAGATCCATGTGATGGTTTTTTTAGATTAATATTTCATCATTTCAGGGGAATGATGGGCTCAGGTAAGCACTATATTAGTGTTTTGTGGGTGGTCTCAAGTTTTGTATATGGTTTTGGTGGTGTAATAACCATATAAGTATGTGGAACTTAGGATGTGAATAGGGTGTTTAGAGATGGAAAATAGTCATTTGAGATGGAAATTCCTAACCAAGGTAAGTTGGGAATTGTTTTTTAAATGAGGGATTCTTAGGGAAGATAATTATTAAATTGGGGAGGTTGTAAGATCCAGTCTCTGTATGAGTTACAAACATTAGAAGGAATTTATTTCCCATTTATTGGATAGGTCATATTTTTATTGGAGATTCATAATGGAATTAAAAATGTTGGAATACCTAAAAATTCCCAATTTTCAAATTTATTAAGTTTCTTCAAGGGGTATGGGTTTTGGGAGTGTCCTAGGAGTTCAAGTTTAGATATATAGGTTTTTGGAAGATATCATGGGGTGCATGGTTAGAAAAGAGTCAGTGTAAACCATGAACCCCAACTATCTTTCTTACAATACATAGGAACATGGGTTAGGAAACCGTGAGAATAGTATTGGGAGATCATGCAAGTTTACATAGTGAATTTAAGACATGTCTCATGGTTGGTACATGATTTGATATAACATTCACTGTAACCATGTGAGGAGTGACTCCATGAAAAGTGGAGATGAATGGTTGGTGAATGGTTTTGAAATCCCTGAGGGTAAACCCCAAAACACAAAAAATGAGTTAAAAGTTATATCTTTTCCATCCCAATATTTTACCAGCACATCCCCATCTTCCTCCCTCACATAAGGTAGTCCCCTTCCCCCTTCTTTCTTCTCTAATATCCCTATCAATGGGGTGTCTTGTTAGGTGTTTTTTGACTGTTTTAATGTATTATATTCCAATATCTAAACTATTTTTACCTCCTCTTATCCTCTACTCACTTTATAATTACCCTATTTTGGAATTTGGTTTTGATTCCAATGGATTAAGGTGGAATCATTCGAGCATGATTGGGAATTCACTCTTCCTATGAAGAGGGAATCTTGAGAAGATTCTTTCACTTTACCATGTGTCTTTTCATAGAGGTATGTCACTGTGGGGACTCTTAAAAACTTTTTAGATTAAATATAACTATGTTGATAATTTTTTTAATGTCAATGGTAAGGTATTTGCCCAAATTTGATATTATGGGTATGTCGTGGGTTATTGTTGAGAATTTTTTCATCGATTCATCACAACATCATTAAATTGAGAGAATTTTGGTAATATAACTATTATAATATTATGGTTTGGTTAATTATAATTTGGTGATAATGATTAATTAATTATAATATAATTATAATGTATTATTTTTTGTGATTTGTTTTTAGATTGGTCATTGTAAGCATTAGTGGAGGATGGAAAATATTGGATTGGCCTTGGAATATTTTCAACCCTTGTTGATAAAGATGAATGTTCCTTAAGGGTAGGTGGCCTGTTAGACATTCCCCTTAGGTAATTTTCCAATAATTATGTATTAGGTGACATGCCCGAGTCCAACAACTGATGGAAAGGGACCTATTATTATATGGATGGTCCAAACAAATCATTAAAATAATCAAATAATAAAATTAGAATGTATAAAATAATTCAGGTACATTGATATATAAAAAGATAAATGTTCTAAAGGCCACTTCAGTCCCTTGGACCCTGGTTAAATCCGTTGACCACCGTAAGTCAACACCTTACCATTAACCATTTCATTATATACAAATGGAAATGGGTGAGAGAGACAATCTAGATTTAGAAATAGCTAACATTCAGGCCATATTTATGGATTTATTTCCTTTAATATAGTATAGTATAACTTAAGAGTCATCTGAGACTCAAAGACCAACCTCTTAATTTTATTAAGGCCTTATAAGACCTAATATGTAAGAGGATATGTCATATAGGAATTATTTCTTTATGATATGTACTTAATTGTTGAGTGGGGATATGAAGTGGACCATGAGTAGGGTGTGTTGATTACTTTAAGACCTCGATAAGGTAGAATTAGATATGGGTGGTGATGAACATGGGGTTCCCCCCCTAAAACATCGATTAATAAGAAAAACCAATAAGGTCAGAGCCATAATATTTTGGGTTCTATCATTTGAACAACAACACAACATTATGTTAATTATAAATTTGTTTATTATTTAAATTTTTATTAACTATATATTGATAAATATAAATTAGATAGTGTGGATTGAGGAATGTTCCTCCCCCAAATAATTTTGTGGTATGGTGGTAAGGACATGAGGATCTAGCCCTACCAATCTATTATAGTGGATGTTGGTTCTACCTGAATCATCAATGTGACACTTAAATAGGTAGTATATGATTATAATCATATATATATATATACTCGAGTATCTATATGGATAAAATGAATATATATTGGGTTGGATTCTATGCTGATGCAGATCCACCTTGTAATTAATGATAATAGTCATTAACTATAAGGTTATTTTAGAATTAAAGTAATTAACACCTATAATACATTAGATTCCTAGTTAGATCATGATCCAATATTTGATTCTTAAAATATTAAAATGCCTTGTGTATCAAGGATTCCACCCAACAAAGGGAAAATATATGAGATTGTCAAGTGCATCTCAAAAAATTATCTTAGTTAACTTATCAACCAAGATGACTAGCAGGATTGGATCTCATTAATCTCATAGGTTACTAGATTAAAACATTTCACAAAAGTATTGGGTTTTTTTAAAATCCCCAAGGATGATGATGATCACCTCCATTTATTCCCAGGATACTCTAGAAAATAAGGTATATGTTCCCAAACAACATTTCTTAATGTTTTCTAGGAATATGGTGTAGGGACAATGACTAATGGATAATGAGTTTTCATCCCATATCAGGAAATTATTCCTTATATAGATTTTAATGGACTCCCCCTAAGGAGTTCATTCTAGTTTCCTTGTCTTGGTTTACTATGCATCGGGACCTAGAAATTTGACATTGTACTAGAATAAAGAACATTGAGATATCTCATGGGTTCAAATTCATACTCACAACATGAGTGGTATTCGTATAATTCCTAGGATAAAACTTGATACCATAATTACATGGTATCCAAATAATACCTAGAATATTACCTTATATTTATCACATTAGAGTATGTGTGATCCTGGGTCTAAGAGTTTCACACCCCCCCCCCATATGGTGGTTTAACTTGCTCGGAGACATATCCATCACTAAATGAATAATGTATGGTAAGACTGTGGTATCCATCAAGCCCAAGGTACAGTATTTTTTTTAATTTATTTTCATCAAATTAAAACTATTATTATTATTATTTTTTCAGTAATCCACATACACATACACTACAATATAAGAAATATATTGGAATATAATGGAGGTTCCAAACTGAGTTATGTAAACAAATCATGATCAATATTCTATTGCACTATGGTACTATAGTAAATGTTTTTTTGGTTGAAGGCACAGGTCTGAGCTGAGGACATAGATAGAATAATCAAGTAGTATGGCTCAGACTCATACATGGAGCGTGGTATCATCTTGTATTAGTATTTAAAAGAGAAAAAAAATTATTTTATTTGATTTAATAATGATTTTGAATGTAACTATACCAATGGGGGTGAATGGTATGAATGGCTTGGCAATTCAACATCATTTGTCATACGGGGAGGCGTACATAAGGCCATGTGGTTAAACCAGTCATGTTACTATTTATAGTGAACCATGTAAGGGTCATGATAAAATTATTATATGGAGAATCTAGTCCCTCTATTTAATTGGTACCACCATTAATATCATATGAAAACTGAGTCAACACAGCTAAAAAATAATTTTTCCCAATTTTGACCACTCTATATTTATGTTTTAGAAGGATTTTATCCTCTAGAATGATTTATAACTAAAAAACATGTTTCCTATTTGTAAAACCAATCTTAATAAACATATATTAAATAAGGAAACTTAGTAATCCTCATGATCTATATCATTATAATATCACTATAAATTAAAATCTCTTAAGAGTGTATATGAACATTAATCAAACCTCTAAATTTATATAATCCCTTACTCAACTTCCAATTATAACTACTTTTACAAAGTTATTCCAAAAATTACATTATTTATAATATATATTTACGTATTTACATCCAAAATACCTTTTTATGTTTATATAATTATTCAATTTGGAATTATTTTTATTACAAAATGAACATTACCATGTAGTGTCTATGTTTTCCCCCAAAAAATATTCTTTATAATGATACAGTTTCTTGGTTCATGATAGCTCCCATAAATGGACCTATGACATTATTAATATTTTCACTCATCCTTAAGACCAATGAAAATATTTTTAAACATGGGATGGTAAATTGAAATTATGGTATGTGATATAAAGGAGAAAACATGTTGGTCAATTTCTAAATTTGAAAAATCCATAATAATTTTTTTATTTTTTATAATGAACATTTTAGCTCAAATATTTGTCTACCTTTCCCTGAAAATAACTTATTTTATCAATATACATCCTAAATAATTTCTCATAAAAAAAATAATTATCAAAATAATTCATTTTATAAGAAAAAAATTCATGGATACCTTTAATTGAAAAACAATTTGTTCACCTTTAAAAAGGCCATTAACATTTTCATTAAAACATAAATTCATATGATTCCTTTTGGAATCAAAGTATCCCTTTTATATCCTTTTAAAGAATATCATGTAGGTAACATGTGTAATTATCCTTATATTCATTCTTCTAAGATCCCATACAATGGAATCATCTAACCAAATAATACTCATATCTCATAGGGGTACATATCACTAGTAAACTCCATCACTTCACACATGGCATTAGAGAGCTATACCAGGATCCCCTATCTTCTTAATTATATCGGGATTAATTTTCATTCAAAAAAATATTTCCAAGAATCATATAATTATTAAATCACATATAACTTTCACATTAAACATAAAAACTATTTAATTTGGAATTCAATTTGGTAATAAATAATTCATTCAGTTATATTATAAAAATGAAAAGAAATTTATGGTTCCTTAGAAAATATTATTACGACTAAAAATTCATAGAATAGTGGGATTGGAATAATCTTTGAAAAAAATGAAATTTTATAGAGGAATCTTGAAAATGTATAATAGATATGGTGGTGGGAAAGAGTGTTTAATCATTTTACATTAAAAAACTTTCTTTTTTAAATTTTGTAAATATTTGAAAATAACCCTCATGAAAAACATTGTTGTGATTCTGTTTTAATACATTTAAAATAAAGTAAAAAATAGATGAAATGGAATTTATCTCTATTTAACGAATAAATAATAACATTATTGAAATAATTAAAATAATATCTACATGGTATAAAATGAGTTGGAATAAAATCATTAAAAAAAATTGAAAGGAAAAGCCCCTTACCCTGAGTCCCAACTCATATATTACGTATATAAATCATCATGAGTAAAAAAATATTAATAGTTTTTTAATTGAGTAATAACCTTTTTATTTTCATTATATTATAATTTTTACAATTATTTCATTCATTGACATGTTCTATTTAGTTACGAAAATGATTAAGGTCACATTGCACTTTTTGAGTACTTTTAGTTTATATAACCAAAATTTTTTTGGTAGGTTTACTAAAGTCAAATGAATCATGGTTCCATTATCTAAAAAATATTATTCATGAAAAAAAATATACGTTAAAAAAAATTTAGAACTAACCACGGAATGTGGATAAATAAAATGAAATATTTCATATTATGGAGCCAGTAGTTCTCACAAGTACATGTGGGACGTTTTAATTTTATTTTTGGATAAAAAAATAATTATATAATATTTTACTTTTAAAAAATCATAGTTATGGTATACTTTTAATAGTTATTCCTTAGTTCCATAATTATTACTACACGTGTTAAATATCAATAAAAAATTTATCACATCACTTCGTGGAGGTGGTATTCTACATTTATTCATGATTGATGTTAACTTTTCATAATGTATGGGAAGGGTAAAGAGGTTAGTAATATATTTTCTTCATAGAGTCATAAAAATTTCATAAACATACTATTTATTAATTAATTATGTCTTTGTATACATCCATGTGTGGCGGTGATGGAAAATAAAACATATTGTTTCATGGAGGTGGTAGTTGACATGTACGCATTGGTGATGTTCTCATTTCTTAATGGATGGAAAACATATAGAAAATAGTTTTTATAAAAAAAGATATATTAAATTATAGAGAAGATATTTATTTAATTATATATTATTGGTTAGAATAGATTCCAGTGACGTATAAGAATAAGTAAACTGGAAGATGGTCAGTTATGACTTACACCTCCTCCTCAAATATATGTCTTTCGATTAAATATTATTCCATCAATATTTTTTCCTTCAAAAATAATTGTACCTCTAAAATATGTGGAGACTAGTTTTTACAGGTTTTGGGTAGTGATTGGACATGATATGTGGCTCAAATGGTGTGAGTGAGGATAAGAGGTTCCATTTTATAGGTGAGGTTGTTTCAATATTATAAATACTTTAAACATATAAATATAATAAATGTATTTCTCAAGGTCAATTGGAATCGAATGGAAAATTTTAAAATAAAATATTATTTGATTCTTAATTATATTCAACCAATTACATTTATATATGGTTTAGAGATATTGGATGTCTTATCTCTTAATTTAACCGAAGATAAGATGTTTAAAATTAGTGAGGTTGATGATGTTTTACCATGGTTACTATTCTTTATGACTAAAAACAAATTTCACTATATTGTCAATTTTTCCAATACGAATAAAAATTATTAAATCCATATTTCAATGGTAAATTTTTGTAATTTTTATAAATTAATTCCTATGTAAGTGTGAAAAAAACCAAAAAAATAGTTTTTAGAAAAATAGTATGTTTAAGAATAAAATGATTAAAAATAAAAATATAATATAATATCAATTACTATTGAAATATTTGAATCAATTTTATGAAAATATAAATTATTTAACTTTAAAACCAATCCAAAACAAAATGTTGATTTTAAATTATTTTTAATGAAATGTATGTTTTATAAAAATTTGTATTTTCCACTATTCACTCAAAAATCATTCATTTTAGAAAAATTTTAAAAATTAACCCTAAGATAATTCCAATTTGTTAAATTGAAAAATTATAAAAATGTTATCAATTTAAAAGTCTAAAATTAAAATATTTAATTTTTAAATAAAACCATATATATCATGGAAAACATTCGAGTTTGAATTAAACTATTTATTTTATAATTGTGCAATCATATAAAATTATAATATTATATATGAATCACATAAAATATATTTATGTATTTTGATAATGCATGAAATTAAATTATTATTAAAATTATCTATGTTTTCACCCTTTTTGGTAATAATAGTGATCCATGTTTCTCTAGACTAAGACCATCTCAGATATAAGGGCTTTGAACTTTCTATTCCACTTTCTTGGTCTTTATTTCATGACGTAAAGAATCATCTTATTCTTAATCACTATGTAAAAATTTTAGTTTTACATGAAACCAATTAGTTGTTTTATATTGATATACTCGTTCAAATCACATTGAAAGAATGTATTTTTAACATCCATCTATTCTAACTTCAATATTTAGAAAGCATCTGACCTCAAAACTATTATAATGGTCGTATATATCATAATGGGTGATAAAGGTTTTGATAATTTCAGTCATTACCTCTTCCAAAAACCATTATAATACATCTAATACTTATAACGCTTCCTACCATAAACATATTATTTCAAATAGAAGACCCATTTTTCTGAAATTATTGCTTTCTCTATGGTAACTCAGTTATCTCATATGATTCATTTTAATGTAATTAATAAAACATAATTTTCATTGATAAATAAAACATTCTAGAAATTATAATACTAAACAATTTTTTATATCTATATGTATCCCTTATCCATAAGAATAAATAAATTAAAATCACTTCTGATCCTCTATTTCATTCATATGATTCAAGAATACCTCTGTATTTCAACATGTTGTCTACTCTTTGTAGAACCACTACTTCCATAACATAACCTTTCAAAACTCTACCCTATTATTCCATATATATTGATCTCTCTAATATATCCTCAAACATAATAGAAACCTATATAATTCCCATAATCTAATAATATTCAAAAACACATAAACTTTCAGATCATTCATTCAAATCCACTTGGATATGGTGTGTTGATTTATTTTTCTAAATTCTATATTTCCCCATGTTTTGGTATTTTCATAAGATATACTCATTGAATAAAAAATTTCATCTTTTAGATATATTCTAATATTAATTATCCCTGACCTAGAAACAAAATTTCCCACCACCATAACCTACAGTGACTCGTACTATAAACTTATCTTCTATTTTTCCTAATGCTTGGCATCAACAGTTATTGGGTTATACATACAACAATGTTATGATGTAAAAATTATAATATTTGTCTATAATAATTAAATTTCATAATCTCATACACCAATGATGTAGAAGAACTTGTAATTACAAGTAGTATTTTGTAAATGACTTATTCAGTCTAAATTTCCCTCAAAATTCAAGAATTTATCCTCCCTCTCTATGCCTTCTCAGAAAATGTTTGATTAATTTACTCCGCTAAACTATTATAATTTGGGTTTTTAGTAAATAAATATCAAACTATAGTAGTTTTCTCTAATAAAACATCTAAAACTACTATCTCTATTATTTTACATTGATGACTTAGACTTATTTATGGTCTCTTTTACACCATGAAAATCCATCAAAAAAACTCAATGAAAACCTCATATTTAAAATTATGTTTGTTAACCATTACTTTACAGGTTCAAGTATTAGTGAATTTGAAAAAGTACAATGACCCTCCATAAAAATGGACTACTTCATATCAACAAATATAAATTAGTATGAGTTCTAGATTCTGAGAATTATGTGTCCACCTATATATATTAAAAAAAAATTTAATGATTTTTTTAGTAAACAACTCTCAGAATATCTAAAATTCATTTTTTGGATTTAATAATCCCTAACCTATCAAGACTCATATATTCCAATCACATTGATTAAAAAAGGGAAACTTTCACAACTCTAAACATTCAAAAAATATTAACCGGAAAGTGGTTGTTCCATTAGATCATCCCATTAAATATAATGTAAAATCTTTTAAACCATTTTACATGACCATGGTTCCCTAAGTAATATTTTTTACATCATTTTTAGGATAGTTCCAAATATAAAATCATCCAGTTGATCAATAGATATTAAGATCATTCATAAACTGAGTATGTATTGAACACCCTTTAATTATTGAATGGATACTTTTCTCAATTAGAATATAACATAGACCTTCCCCATGATTTAAAGATTTTCATTATTGTAAAAGTAATCAATGTCAAACTATATAGATAAATAATTCACCATGATTCTCATCTCAACTATAGAACATATTAAATCCCTAGAATAAATGATTTGTGATTCCGATTAATGATACTGACCCTAATTAGTAAATGTTTTTGAACTTTAGTCGTAGAATCTATGAAACATGATATTTTTTAGACCCCCCTCTAAAATTAACCATGGGATCCCTAAACTTATTCGTCATATTCCTTCTCTTTAAAAAATTACAATATATAAGTCTTGATCCATCCAATTTATCTATCATTCTTTTATGGATTTATCTTTTTATTTCTTATAGACATTATATTGAGGAGTGTATCATCTATCATAGATATTGAGTGTGATTCTAGAAATAACCTAGACATAAAGCAATCTTAGTTCTTCAATCATAATTATATATTTAACATCCTTGAGCACTAGGTCAACCTTATTTCAATAATTACATACAACAGTCCCATCACATCCCAGGATTCCAATAGTGATGATATAACCATCATAGATCACACATCATCATTATGTATTACATTATCTTATTTAAGAGGACTATGAATCATATTCCATTCATTAAAATTATCATCCACTACTCTTATTTTTGATATCCTCAAACCTAATATCCAATGAATCATGGAAAATTCATTCATATCTATTAGATTCTCATATATGATAAACAAAGTATTCATTAGCTTCATTGTGGTCTTCACTTACCAAAGAGCATTGGAAAAATTCCATTCCAATGAAATCCAAATAAATCCAAATAAATCTATGTTTCTCTATATTACTTCAATCCCTATCTACATTTACAATTGATTCTTGTTTGATATATTTTTCGTAACTTTAAGGTTTTTCTATATTAAAAATTCATCCATATATATCCTCTATAATCTGACATATATCATATTGAATATATCTATCTATGGAATTCCTTAATCTAATGTTATATATTGGGAAAATAGTTAACTACAATTAAACTGAAAAATATTAATAAAATAATTTTATATTACAGCTTTTTTCTAAGTGTTTTATCAAGGATCTCTAAATCAAAATCTTGGATACTACTTGTTATGATTCAGAACTAATGATCACTACAAATAAACCACTGTAAGATTTAATATATGATATATAAATCAATATTATCCTTAATAGTAATGATCCATATGAATTGATGTAATGAATCATAGGAAGACAAACTACATCCTAAATCAGTGCACTAGAAAAATACTCTTTCACAATCAAATAAGTACATCTCATGGAAAGAAATATTCAATCTGGGAAAAAAAGAAAACAAAATATCATAAAAAATATTCATGTTCTTGTAGAATTTTTCTTATATCCATTGGTTAATAATTTTAATTCCTTTTATTTCATGGAAGTTACAATATTATAGTTACAATCGACATGTTAAACAATCTTGTAATTATAAAAAAAACCTTAAATAAATGGGTACATGTGGTCCCACCCTAATGTGTATAGAGACCAAGGACTTAAACACACATTATTTCATAATTTTTCGCATAATTTTTCAATAAATACATAACAAGTATCAATAGGTCTATCACCCCTGTAATATTTGTTTATAAAAATACATTACAGTAAACAAAAAAACATCATCGTTGTTTAAAAATCTTAATAGTGCTTCTAAATCCCACAGATCTTATAAAATGGAATAAGAAACCCTAGAGAAAATATATAAGGATTTGGGTGGGAAATAAATATTATTAAGGGAATAAACATAGAAATAAATCATAATATGAGATTCAAGAGGAATAAAATGATATCATAATGAGAATGATAATAATAATAGATTCATAGCATAAGGAAGTGAAATCATAAAATAATGTAATTATATAATATGTTGCAAAAATAAAAGACATGACATCATAAAAATGTGTCAAAGGTAACTCCAAACCCCATTACTATAAACAATAAAAATCCAGTGGTGGATTGGGTTCACTCTCTATTCCTATAAACATAGTGGAAAAGGTTTTGGTTGGATTGGGTTCACTCTCTAATCCCATATATAACATCTCTTGACCTGTAAAGCTTTAACCAACTCATTATAGAGAAATATAATTATAGTACCACCATCACATATTGAAATTAATAATATATGCATTCATAAATTTTCCACATGAGTAAAATAAACCATACATAAATCATAAGCATGATAAAACCCATGATAGGGAAGAAGGTTCCATAATTACAATTCAAGGGATAGTCAAATGATAAATCATAAATATTAAAAATAGATAAAGTATTTAAATATTTTTTGAACTTTATTAATTAAAAAAGATACACTATTCTAGAACATGGAGTTATATTATAGAAAATTTAGGATAAATATATAGATAATATATAATAAAAATGAAAAACATGGGAGGAGGTTTTATGAAATAAGTAATAGATTTTAAAAGAAATAAATAGATTTTTTTATAAAAACTATAATTAAACTATATTGTTTATCCATAAAATGATGATTATTTTTTAAGCTATTAATGGTCTGGAAAACATTTTATGGGGGTGATACTTGACATAATAAAATAAATAAGAATGTTATATTAAATCATATTATAATAATGTGGGAATTTCAATGAGAATTAACAACATATATAATACCAAAAACTAAAATTATTTTTAAATATGTGTATTTTTATTCTTCATATATAATAAAGGAGAGTATGTTTTTGAGATTAATATTGTATAAAATGGAGAAAAATAAATTGAATTAGTAACTGACAAATATTGATGGTTATACGAAAGATCTCATACCTCATATCTGAATACATTCTAAACTTTCAATAAAAATACGTAATAAATATATTTAGTTCATTACATTTAAATCAAAAAAATTATTCATATATATTTAATTTTCTATGGGATATTTATTACCTTTTGATATTTGTTTTTTAATATATTTTTCACTTACAACAATTTCTCATGGTTGTTCGATTAATTTCTTTGAAACAATTTAACTTTATTCACCATTAGTAAAAGGTGTTGTAAAATAACATTAGGATATCCATAATTGAGATTTTATTTTCCATTATTATTTTGTTAGAATATTACTTATACAATTTCAAAGAATATACTTAAATATACCCCATTAAATATGTGTCTTAACAAGTCAATTTAACATGGTTACAATTACTACAATCATTTCTTATTGAAAAAAATATCTAGTTCCCAATATTATTATTAATTAACATTATATTTTTAAAAACTAACCTCTTTATATATTATATACATTTTATAATATATCGTTGTAAAGTGTCCCTGGAAAAAAACATATTGTTTGTTGAAAACGGCAGCCTTTATGTACACAAGGACGAAACATTATTTTTCCATATAATGCGAGGTGGAAAAGATATGAGATAATTAATATTAAATAATTATAAAAAGGTTATAAATATAATATTGTTTAATTAAATTACTTTTGTGAACCATTCATTTATGTGGGTGATGGAAATTGAACACATTTTTCATGGAGATGGTAGTCTTCACACATGGATGACTATATTTTAATTTTTCTCAATGATTTTGGTGGAAGGTAAAAAAATTGATATTACAATACTATTATAACACTTATGTACATTATTAATTTTGGTTTTATTATAAATTCATGGATAGAGGATACTTGACTGGTTTTGAAGAAGAAAATAACTTGAGAAGTTGGGTTGAAATTTTTACATCTCCCTTAGAAGATCTTTTTTGGGTAACTCCTATAGGATCGTTACATTTTTTAGGGAAAAGAGATATGGTCGATACTCTCTCAACCATATAACATAATACATTATTTTCACTTTTTCTATCCATTGTAAAAAGTCTTAAACTATATTACCCTATTTTAATATTATAGTAGTATGTTCACTTTAATCCTCAATGAAAAATTTAAAAGGCCAAAATCTAAATTGAAATTATACAATAATTTTCAAATCATGATTAAAAATATTAAAATAATATTATTCAATAAAATTTATATGATTTTTATAAATTATTCTTAGTATTAGTGCATGTGATTTATTAAAATCGTTATATAGAAAATGTACTTTTTAAAGATATAATTTAAGTGTGGGAAAATATTACCAATGGTTTTTTTATAATCAAGGTATAAAATCATATATTATAAAACAAATAAACTTTATATTAATTTCAATTAAATATAAAGTTGAAATTTACCAAAATTAATTTAATGTAAATGAAATGACAAAAAATGGGTTTTTAATAGAATTATAATATTATATTTATCATACAAGGTAAAACATATGATTTATAAATTTAAGACACTATCACTAAAATGATTTAAATTATTCCTAAAATAATTTTTTATCAGTTATAAGGTTTTATAAAATTCTAAATCTCTCTTATATAATGACAAAGTAACAAATGTAAATGCTCTTCAAAAACTATACATTACACAATTCATCTAGAAATTAATTATTTTAGAAAAACCACAAAACATACTCTTAAGAAAATTTTCTAATGATGAATTGAAAATTGAATTAATTTTACTATATTTAAATTATATAAGTGATATAAATTATTTTAATATATAAGTTATTATAATACAATTATTTTAAAAAATATATAAATAAATATATAAAATGTCAAATATAGGGTCTTAAATAAAAACCACCATTATTTAAAATTATAAATTCACATGTAAAATAACTATTTGGTCTTTTAATAATGTTTCATAAATTTACAATTCAAAATTATAGACTAATTATTTCATAATTTTCATGTTATTTATGTAAACTATATTTTTCACTATTGATTGAAAAATTAATATTTTTAGTACAAAATAAAAAGAACATATTAAAAGAATATTGAAATTATTATTCAAATAATTAAAATTTATATTTTTTTAATTATGTTTTTATAATTTTGAATTTCATTCTTTAAATAAAATCATAAAATAAAATGAAAAACTATTTTTATAAGAAAATAATTTTTTTAAAATAAAAAAATTTCTTAAACATATTTTCTATAAAACCCTAACCAAGCTAGAATTAACTAATAAATAATATATTTTATTAAAACCATCATATAATAATAATATAATTATGTTTATTTAGTAAAATGTTTATCAAATAAAAATATAGATCTAAAATAAGATATTAAATTATGTAAATTGGTACCAAATAATGTTTAAATATATAAAAATATATATTACTATATCTCATCATTCAAATACTGTTATTCAAAACTACCAATTCAATATCTAGGTTTTAACGGTCTAAAAATATCATATTTTTATTTGTGATTTTTTTCATGTTAGACAATATACCAAAAATATTCTACTTAGTTAGAGGAAAACAAATGTTAAAATATCACGTTTTTACACCTTTATAGTGAGCTACAACCCAATTCCTCCAATGAAAAATATTTTCGAGGGACCCATCATTTTCCCAAGAAAACATTGGTTGTTCATAAGTTCCTAATCATTTAGATTCAACTACTAGTGAAGAAGGAAAGTTACAATTATGTATCATCTGATGAACCCTTGTGTATCCTCTTTGAAGAAATGCACAAGTTATAACCTTTGAACATCCACAAGAATGGCCCTTACATATTTTATAACATCATAACATTGTGATCTAAAACATCAACACCCACATATCCTAGTTCTAGAACATATCATTTATACTATAACCCCTTCTAGTCCTCTACATCTATGAGTATTCATCAAGATGAGACAAAAGTTTTTTATTTTATAATTATCAATATTTTAAATTGAAATTTTAAAAATACTACTCATTTAGTATAAATATTATGATAATATATTCAACTTCAATACTGGATTCATTGATTTGTTTGAGGAGGGAAATCCATACACTGATCATGGGTTTGGACATTTTTTCAATCCATCTATTATGAATCAACTATAAAAATGGCATATATATAATTAGATAATGAATAACATCATGAATTATGAGTCATAGTATATTATTATAATTTATTTATTACAAATTCAAGTCAAATACTCATGAAAAGTTTATAGAATATCCTAACATTTTCTGTTGTCTACCAATATTTTTTGAAACTTGTTACTAATATTTCTATGAAACATGATCTAATAATAATTATAAAAACCGTTATCCTAGTTATCTTGTATCAATGGTTATTTTTTTACAATGTTTCAAAATACATAAAGAAAAATACATAGGATCCGAAACTTAAATAGTCTCAAGTTACTAGATAAAAACATGATCAGTAAAATGCATCGGAAATTCCAATTATTCTATAAAAACTAATAAAACATTTCTAAATCTAAAAACATATTCTTATGTCATGTGTAGTAATATTCCGGGTATACAAGGAAAATGGTGGTGGAGTAAAGGTTTGCGATCGAATACTCATGAAGGGGTAGCATAAATAAAATATATCATGAAACTAACAAGTCATACATAATATGAATATAATGAATAATAAAATAATAATATACTTTCTAAAATGAGAATAATGAATCCATGGATAACAAAACAATGTAAATAAATAATTATAAGCATAATGATAAATAATCGTATAGTAATGGAATGCTTAATGTCAGAAATCATAGCCATACCATCATGGACTCTTCCAAGACATCATACATAAATGGGAAGACATACACCAAATATTCAAGATAGTTTGTCTCATTATACCTACCAATGCTTCGGGTTCATATATAATTTCCCGCCCCACTAATCATATACTATTCAAATGTATCCATCATTTGAAAATACTGGCTAAAAATACATATCGTAGTTTCCCATGAAAAACCTAATACATAATCATGCCTATGTAATAAATAGGTATCCATGTTCACATAATGGATATAAATATTTTCAATATTTCCTCAATCAACAGAATAATACTTCTATCATGGTGAATATCACTTAATAAAATAATGAATTATCAAATATTCATAGTGAAATAGAATGTATCCATATCAAAGGGGTGATAATGGAGTAAAAGTTTAGGATAATATCATAGTATAATGATATCAATAAGTAGTGGTCATTATATACAATACTTCTCATTATGAGGAAAAAACATTGAACAAAACTCCCCTCTAAAAATATGATTATTTGAGTCTTGTATTTTAAATTTGTTATGGATATAAAATATACTTATGTAAAAACATCTTGGTCAATATTATTTCATCCCTGAAGGTGAACTTATGTCGAAATTTATTTTAATCCACTAGGAACCTATTAAAGTATTCCAAAGATAAATCACAGTAATCCTTAATTTGAATAATTCCCCTCTTAAAAATAACATATCTATAATACCACAAATAAATGTCATATATACGGATTTTGTTGATGTAGTTTTTTCCATATGGAAATGTTTTGGGTTATAATGATATGTAAAGGTGCTACAATGAGAGGTAATAGTGATATATAATTGATATTATAATAAGGAATTTATATACATGAATCAAAACTGCATTATATATTATTATGAAGTGGAATTAGAAAGGATTGTATAAATTAATGGAATAGAATTGAATATTTACCCTTACCATGAAAAGAAGCATCCTATAACATGAGAAAGAACTCCATAAAAGGACTATTGAGAGGGAAATGGAGAGAATAACCATTCTCTTAAATTTTTTTATGAAAGATGAATGGTAGGATGTGTGTGTATTTGGCCCAACCTAGGACTCCATAAGAGGAAGGGTGAATCACAGTGTTTTCTTATTTAAAATTTTTCCCTTCACTCAATTGTTATTCCATTTAGATTTTCTTCCATTGTTAGATGAAAAAAATTAATTCATTCCCTCTCAATTGTGACCCCATAAAAATAGGGGAAAAATATATTTAGAATCTAAAATACTAACAATACAAGGGGGTTAACATGGTTTATTGTAATGGGATACATCCAAACAGTACTCACCAACGATGTGTCGACGAGATTAATTCACTAAATAACTTGTTCAATTTTCATAGATTTTTTTACCATGTTCTTATTCATAATCTTATCCCATTTGAATCTCATGAATTAATATGAAATTACTTTTATTTTTAATATATATATATATTTGGATATTTTATGGATTAATTTTGAGACCAGGTGATGAAAGGGCATGTGAGTCCAAGGCTTGGTGTTCTGTCAATAATTGAAAAAAATATATAAAATATATTAAACATATTGTGAGATTAGATTTCCTAAAAAATGGAATAATTTATAAATAGTATCTCATCTCAAGAATCTAAGGGAACTGTTGAGTTAATAACACGGGTTTCACCCTAGGTGTGACATAACATTGGTCTGTGTGGGTTGTCTGTGGAAAAGTCTTCGCAAGTGCAGAAATGAAGAAAATATTTAAATAAAATATTTTTATATTTTTCATTGATGTAGTGATTTTAGAGTATTTAAATAGACTACAATATTAAAATTATTCTGTTTGCCTTATAAATCTAGATTTTCTAGAGAGCTGTTGGAGACAGAATTGAATGATTTCTCTCAATAGAACGGTGATGGAAACCTAGATCAACGATTGATGTGAATCAAATTCAAAGGATCTCACCAAAGATCATGTTGTGGCATCATTATTTATTAGCTATTTATCTGAATTGAGTTAGGTCAATTGTTTTTTGTATTTCTTCCCTATTGTTGATTTATACTATAAACACAAATGAATTTACTAACTAATTTATTCTTCGATCATGAATATTAAAAGATGGGTTTATTTTCAGGGATTTTATCAAGAGAATTATTTTTTATTATTGATTATTTTATTGTACTAATGATGGGAAAGAAATAAGATCTACACAAACATAGATCGCGGTCCATTACTCCTGGTGGTTCTTGTACTTTTGTCCCTCGATTCTCTGTTCATGATAGTTGTTCTTCCTAGTTGTTCTTAATTTGGAATGGGGTTTGATATATTAAAACGAATGAATCATTGTACACCCATTTCCTGGTACAAAGATATGATATCATAGATCTGGGATAGGCATAAAATTATGGTGGTGCAATGAGGGAGATGGTGGAATATCAGATGATGTAGATACTCAATTTTCATATTCCTCAATGTGAAATGAAAAATGAAATATGATCTCATTCTCTAATAATAATGAAGACCCTGAACGTAATAATCAGAAATGGAATGAATTAATTGGTTTTGATCATTGATTTTTAGTGAAACAACAAATGAATTGAAGGCTAAATGAATGGTCGGGATGCAAAAAAAATGTGTATTTATAGAAAAATATAGTCTACATAGAATGTAACCCGGAGCCACACGTTGTGTGGGACCCTTGTGTGGTGGGTTGGGATTTGGAGTAACTTAAGTATCACAAGGTGTGTGACCCCTTTCACACGGCATGTGGCCCCTCACCAGAGTCTCGGTGTCTACTTCAGAGGATATATGGACATGAGTTATTGTACATGTGTTCGACCACATTGTGTACTCCCTTACACAGACATCAGCAGAACCAAAATAGATAGGCTATGCAGGGTACTAGTACATGGGAACATGTACATAAGATAATTATATGTATTGGAACACTAGTATATTTTTTAGCTCCAAAATTTGGAATGAAGAGAAGTCCCCAAGATGGCCCCATGGAATGCCTCGTGAAGCCACTTCACAGAGTCCCCCCTGCACCGCGACAGCCGCAAAGCAAAGAAGGTGGGATGATCCGCGAATGCACTTGACTTTCACAAGCCCTCCGCAAAGAAAAGAAGGTGGGACACTCTGCGAATGAACATGATGTTCACGATCCCACCATGAAGAAAGGGAGGTCGGACACTTCATGAACGACTTTGACGTTTGTGACACCACTAAGAAGCAACGCAGGCGGAACGCTCCGCGACCCCAGTTAACGTTCGTGTGCCTGCGGCGAATCCACCCAAACCCTCTTTGCGCTGCTTGAGCTTTGATCCACGACGCCTCTTGAATATAAATACGGGGCTCCCCTAGAGCCCAAACGACGGACAATCCAACCATTCAGCCTCTCATCCCCCGAATTGAGAAGTACTCTTCCAATCGGTGAACCTTGAGGTGTGTTAGGTACTTCTGCTTCATGAAGTGCCTCCCCATTGGCCTGTTTTGATCCCCTCTTCTGAGAAAGATGATGTTCGCAAAGCCTAAGGGTTTTTTCAATGTAAGGGGATCCCCAAGGGGACCCAGGTCATCACCGAGCATTTATGCTTCGCGAAACACCCTTTATGTATACATGGTCCACTTGCTAAGGTAGGATCACTGTACTTCGTGAAGCACATCGTTTCCCGACACCTTGCTTCACGAGTCACCATTTCTTCGTGAGGATATGCTCTGAGAATTCCCTTCCACTTCGTAAAGCACCTCCCATTTGCACCTATGTCCTATGCTAAGGCTAAGGAACCCTACTTAGCAAAGCACACCCCTTCGAAAGTGCCCTCTGCCACGTAGAGCGACAGAGTTCTACAAGGCCGCTCTCTATGGACCCCTCTTCTTGGCAAATCCATTTCCCCTGAAACCCTCCAGGTTTTCACGGTGTGACTTCAAAGTCCCCTCGACGATATCTCCTGTTGCATTGCTTCGCCTAATTCTTCTTCACATAGGAACACTAATGGATATTTCTTCTTCACATTTCCATGCTAACGTGGACCCCTCGATGGTTCGCTTCGTGACATCCCCTCAGTACAGCGTTGCCTGTGCCTTCCCTCCCACAAGGAGCAGAGGGTACCTGTTATGTAAGTCATAATGGTGAGGAGAAAACCCACCTTGTTCGAGCTGCAGGACATTAAACTGCTAATAACCTCATCCTCAACACATGACGTTAAAATGTGACCTGGCCCCGCGCCTCATACACAGGGACCCCCCGCCTTGGGCATTCTCTACGCCCCCTAGTCTCCACAGGGGATGATATACTCTTTCTTGGAGTGGATTTTGTCCACAGGGAAGGGAATAAACTTTGGGGTAAGCCCCTAGATTTTCTTTCTAGAGTCAGCACCCCCACTCCTCCTAACTTCCTCTGTGCCAAGGCCGGCGGAGGGTGCGATAGGGAATCGAGATCCTCCTTTATTTGGTCCCAAACCCCTCTCCTGCTGCGCTTTGTCTCCATCGGGCCTCCATCCTATAGTAAGTCCCAATATCTCTCTCCCTAGGCTACTCCACGTGTAATCCCCACTCCATATCCCACTAATTCACCTTTCATGATGTGATCGTCAGGTCTCTACTGCCTCTTGTTTCTCACACCGAGCACAACTCTCATGGGATTAGAGTAAGCATTGACCCCGACACCATTCCCGTCCCGCATGACGTTAAACTGTATTCCCGAAATATCTTTACCTTGATCCATTTCAAGTCATGATATGTAAGAAGACTCCAAAAGTTCAAGCCCAACAACCATTGGCCCTGACCATCTCTGTGTCGGTGTGCTAAGCCCCATAAACACCCTCAGTCAGCCTAGAGTGTAAGTCAGACGTTGTCATGAACTAAATGGTCTTTGATCCATGTTAAGGCATGGTATGTAGGAAGCCTCTCTGAGGTTCAATACCTCCATCCACCTGGAACAAGGTCCATCTTCACGTTGGTTCTCTGAAACACCCCATCATGAACTACGTAGTCTTTGATCCATGTCAAGGCATGGTACGTAGGAAGCCTCATGAGGTTCAAGCCCATCACCCATCGGAACAAGGTCCTTATTAACGTTGGTTCTCCGACACACACTATCCTGAACTACATGGTCATTGATCCATTTCAAGGCATGGTGCATAGGAAGCCTCCCCGAGGTTCAATCCCACCACCCAGTTGTTCTGACCCACTTCACTTCGGTTCGCCCCTGTCCCGCATGACGTTAAATTGTATGCCCGAACTACGGGGACTTCGATCCATGTCATGGCATGGTACGTAGGAAGCCTCCACAAGGTTCAATCCCAAAACCATCGTCCATCATGATTCTTACCTGGGCCACCACATCTCGGTGAGATCATTCCAGCTCATTATCCTCTACATAATTTGAGGATCCACCCAAGTGTTGGCCCCAAAATCGGTGTTCTCTACAGGGGGGTTCTTCAATCTGATCCACTCTAATCAGTGTTCTGATTAATCTGATCCATCCCCTCTAGACGTTAAACTTATGGCATACCCTGTGTTAAACATGGTAAGATGAGGAAAACCTCAGATACATTCCTATGTAATATAATTTCTTGCGTTCTATGTGGGATGCATTAGGCTTTCGTGCCCTCAAGAAGCCCTATAATAAGGGACACAACAGGCACACCAATTCCCAACATCCAGACATGCCAGTGATTCCCAGTAAGACTACTCTCCTAACCAAAGATTTCTGCCCTAACTAGAACCCTTGGAATGTCATGACAGAATAATTATAATTAATAGGCGTCCATGAAGATATGGCACCGGGAAGAGTTTCATGAACAAAGTATTAAATCTATGAGGGAGACCTGGACTATGTGACGAGTTCCGAGGAGGAATCCACGGAAGGAAGAACCTACATCCAATCATCCCATTTTGATCAAGGAGAAAACTTCAATAAACATGTAACGGATGCCGCATGCCTTTGGAAAGAGGGAATGTGGGGTAAAAAAATCTGCGCCTATCGCACTAAAGTAGACGGACACGTGTGCCTTGGCGAAAGTGTCGGAAACAGAAATGGTGAACCCGATGTGAAGTTATTCTACTCAATATGAAGATTAGTAATGCTCAGGGAATCCAAGGATTGATGTGTCACCAGATCCAGCCATCCGTCATTTGGTCCCACTAAGAAAATAGTGGGCCTGGAGTGAAACTCACCAGATGTTGGGGAAATAGAACGTTAGGCATCCCGTTCTGCAATGTTGTCAGCGTGGATCCCTCTTACCGACCACGGAAGATGGAATGGCGCTGGGGAATAGGTTGTTGATTTCCTTTCTTTTCAAAACTGATAAGTCCACAACCCTGCTTCTCAAGAATCAGGATTCTACCCTGGGAATGTGATCACTGCCCACCCGCCTACATAGGGGCAGGGGAAACACTAGCACAACCGCTCTGTGTGGATCCACTTCTGCTGCAACGGCATCTGCGTCCACAACCTTGGGGCCCCAACACCCCATCTCCCCATCGTAAGTCATCCAAAGAAGGGTGATTAACGAACTTGTATGTTGTTACGAGGAGGAGGTCATAATATTGACCTGGGATATGGCTCACCTTGACCTGGAGGCATCCATGAAGCACCATCAATGCCCCCCCCCCAGGGCCGCGCAGGGAGCCACTACTCCCCACCCGAACTTTCAATCGTTTGGGAGCCTGTCCCCTGAGCGCTTTGATGACTCCCTGCCTAACGTTGAAGAGGTGGGAGACATCTAGCCCAGCCCAGTCAGAGTCCCAATCCTGGGTCTCTGAGAAAGGGCCCCCACCCGGCCGCGTCAGCGTCACCGCCCTGCCTTGCCGGAGGAGCAGGTATGCTATGCACCTGCACCACCAGCACTGGCTTGTCTGACCCGACGCTAGCGTCGGGCACGAGTCGAGGACGCCCGCCAAGGGGAATCAACGACGATGGATATTGTGACCCGACCCACAACCGACGCATATCATTAAGTCCCAACACACCCTGAGTTTGGGTGCTCCTACGCCCAACCGGGATCGAGGCCTCAACTACCCCACGGGTAGGCTGGGTCGACATTCTTGGTCATAGGCATGAGCGAGGGGCGTCATGAGACAACCCGTAGTGATGCCACCCTGTACGGAGGTCCTCCCCGTACCACCACCACCGTGAGCGTGTGTCTTCCCCGCTTCGAGGATCGGCATGGAGGTCTGCCCCGTGCCACCCCCAATCAGAATGAAAGTCCTCCTCGTGGTCCAGTATCTCTCCAATGTGGGGATCCTCCCTATGTTCTCTCCGCTAGTGGAGAAGGTCCTCCCTGCCCCTGTAACTAGAGGAGTGAAGTCCATCCTTGCTCCGCCCGCACCAAGCATGGAGGTCCTCCCCATGCTCCCGACGGTTCCAAAGGAGGTTTTTCCCACTCATGTGTTGTTCATGGAGGTCCTCCCCATGTTCCCTTCTTCATTTTTCCCGGTGCTCCTCACACCCCGGCTGTCTCAAGTGGAAACCCTCTCTATCCTAACACCAGCACAGCCGAAGGACCACATGTCAAGAATCAGCCCTACCCCAAAGAGCCACCCAGGGGTAGGAAGGCGGTTCATCGCCACCACAAGAAGAATCCTAGGAAGGCCTGGATGGAGTTCAAACTATTACGCTTCTCAGACTCTAAAGTGGAGTGTGACTCAACTCATGAACCCTCCCCTCACTCATCCAAGTCTAGGTTTGGGGTAGGGACGAGGCGCATTAGCCTGGTACTTCCAAAATGTGAGGTCCACAAGATTCCCACCTCCCTCCATAGGTTTATCCAGGAGGAGAAAAATATGGCGACCCTGCAGGTTACGGTCGTGCAGTCACCACCATCATCGCCGGAAGTGCTTTCTACCTTTACAAGAGGTCACGAAGAGAAATTCTGGGGACCAATGGTAGGCGAGTAGCATCGCAACCCACCACCGATAGCCCTGGCCCCTGATCCAGGAATGGTGTCCGTCAGCCCAAACTATCACAACGTAATACCCAGGTCACTATACTCTTTAGAGGATAGCCCATGAATCGGCGGCAAGTCAGCCTGTTCTCCGTATTCTCCACCGGCTAACCTATCATCCCAGCGGTCTGCCTCAGTACCGCTGTCAGTTCCTCAACCACCTCCAGTTGGCGAGTGGGGAAATCAAGGGCTAGGACCAAAAATTGTGCCAAGGAGCTTCTGGAGCATCCATTCAGTAGACTGATTATCCAAGGAGTTATGGCCTGTAACATCGCAGGATTTCTGCATACCCAAGTCCCGCACCCCTGAGGAAGTTGAGTGTTCTCACTACACCCTCAGGGTGATGCATTTCAGTCTCCGTCATCAGCGCGTGGTATATCCAAGGATCCAAGATCATTTTGAGGACATCAACGAGCAGTGTCGTCTAGTCAATCTGGCCGCACTCCCAATGGCCCAGCACCCTGAGTCACTAGGACGTCGTGAGGTCCTCCAGCAACAATACATTCAGAGTGTTAAGGTCCTCCGCAAAATCATTTGGGAAGCGACCCCCCACATGAAGGTCCATGGCAGGGGGCAGTATGCTTCCCTCCTCTTTAGCCCTATTCGACAGTAGCCTGACTCACTATGCGATATGGAAGACAAGACCCCGGGAAGGGTCAAGGTCCACATAGATAACATAGGGGACAAGAAATATGAAGTGTAGTTTCTTGATGTATAATTACTCCCTAAGGGTGTGCAACCACTGTTAGACCAATCGGGGAGGATTACCCATCAGTAGAGGAACCTTCTAAACGTCCCAATGCCCATCGAGTCGTCAGTACTCATCCGGAATGTCAGTAAGGGAAAAGATCCTATCGGAGCTGTCAATCACTCTGACCCGTCCGCCTCAGTGCAGAAGACGGAAGAGGACCCCGAGAAGGACGCGTTGCACCAAAAACTTGTGGAGAAAAAGAGGTTTGTCGACGACATCTTTGCTGAACGCACGACAGAGTGATGAAACGACTATGATGATCCTAGGTCGGGGTAGTAGGGGCAAGAACAACTCCCCCTGGCAAGATGCCTCCGAGAAACCCTGAACATGTCGCTCCTACTAACAAGGCTATAGCCAGAAATCATGACAAGAGGGCACGGTATGTCTCACCAAACCCTCCTGAACGGCGACGCAATATGAGGAATCCAGTCCAGGTTCCCCCAGGTGCCCCGCAGGCGATTCCACCAGTCGCTTCATGAGCTGCTGAACGGATATACCATGTCGAAGAGCCCGACAATGCACTCGTGGTTAGGGATTTCCATCAAGACAGGGACCCGCTCCTGGATGATCCTATGGCGGCACTCATATCCTGCCTCGAGGCATTGGAAACGTGGAAGGTGGCAATCCCACTGGATGGAAAACCGTACCCGGCATGGGTGGATGACATGATGGAACCTCTGGGTTTCAGGAATCCCACTCTCTCCCACTTTAACGGGACGGGGGACCCATTGCATTACCTGGACCACTTCTATTCAAGGTGTGGACCCATGTTGGGGACTCCAGCGCAGTATGAGGCTTCCAAGATCCGTTGTTTCATTCAGACACTAGAGGGGCTGACATTTGTATGGTACACCCAGCTCCTCAATTGAATCTGTGACCAGCTAGGAGGACCTTCGCAGGAAATTACTCTACCATTTCAACTCTACCACCTGGAATACCAGTATCGTAGACCTCTTCAAGTGCAAAAAAAGGCCTGATGAGTGAGTCATGGACTTCATCGCCCTGTGGAAGGGGCTCACATACTCCCCTGACACGCCACTAACTCAGGAGAAATTACTGACGATGTGTGTAGGGAATGTCGAGACGGAACTGGTTCCCTTCCTGATCACTCACAACTATTCTGGAGGGTTCCGAGACTTCTCAGATAAGGCCCAGCACCTCAAAGAAGCCCTGCAATAGTCCAAGAAGGCACGTCTGTTGCCCCCTTCAATCCCAGCAAGGAGGGCTTCCAGAACCGATCATGACGCGGTGGCCCAGATAGAGTCCCCCAAGAAGCTATAGTTTCTTCCATTAGTGCCAGCCCCACTGCCTTGCTGAGGCCCTCCACCTCAGGCACAACCTTTGGCCCCGTAGTGTCTTCAAAATCGGCAGGCGCCTCCACGTAATGCGCTGCCAACGCCCAGGCAGGACAATCAGGGTCCACCTCCTCGACATGCCCCTCAAGTTCCAATTCAAGGCCCGGATCCAAGGGTTCCCTATCCGGAAAAAAAGACACCAAACTTACTCATTCAGATAGAATCAGGTCCCTGGTTACTTCTATAGTTCCCTATAGGAGGGGATTGTATGCTTTCCTGCGTGCAGAAGGTCGGCATAGGTGAATCTCACCGATCGCCCCAACTACTACCCCAATCATCAGATTCTGGGGCACACCCTCAAGAAGTGCTATGTGGTTAAGGACTGGCTTCAATGCCAAGTTGATAACAACATAGTCATGTTGGGCCCGGCCCTGACACAAGTGGAAGGTGTCTTTTTGAGGTCAGATAGCAATAGCGACGAAGGTGAATGGCAGCAGGTTCCCAACCACGGATCTCAAAAGTACAACGACTGGATGGCTCGTAAAATGGTTTCTCATGCCCATGGAATCATTCGAGAATGCCTGAATCAGCTGGAGCCTTTAGAAGCAGCCACCACCACCTCTACATCATCATCTCAGACGGCCTCTTCCCAGAAGAGAAACCATCCGCAGCGCAAGAAGAAGCAATGTGCCCCGCCGATACCATTGTCGTCCCACACTCTCGGCGAATTCATGCCCCCTAAGATAAGGATCCCTCCCAGAATCCTCCCAGTGGTGGATGATTCTTCAAGTGACAGTCAAGGGTATGCTTCGGTTAACACTATCGAGTTGGTAAACCCTTATATGACTCCCGACGAGGGGGAACGCTAGGCGAACCTGCCCAACATCCTCAGCCGATGCCAACATCGGCGGAGGCACATCTTGATGGGTCATAGAGGTGAAAAATTTGGCACCTCTAGCCAGGCCATGCATAACACTGATACCAGACAGTAGGCTCGGCGTAGAGCTCAGCACTCGTATCCTCTTTATCTGGTGTCATTGGGTCTGCCTCCACCACCATTTGTGCTACTAGATCAGGCAGAGCCACTTCGACTGTACCGCAACCAGCTTCATCCTACTATAGGTAGACCTTAGGCGCCCAAACATCATCCAACAGCTACTCTTCAAGCTTCAACTAGTGAGTAGGTGGATATTCCCAGCACCAGCCAGTCGCCAGTCCAACCGACAGGGCCCGTCGTGGCTCCAATCGTAGAGCGGCTTCCTATAAGAAGCAGTTCACGCCTGGCAAGGAAGTATGATGTTCTTAAGAACCATGTGGGAATCCCAGTGAAGATTTCCATCCTCAAATCCCTCCAATTGTTTTCAGATATGTGTGAGGCCCTCACTGAGGCTTTAAAGAGCCCCCCGTAGTTTGAGACGGAGGTAGCAGCTTCAGAATACTTTCATGCTGAAGCATTTGAGACATCCGATTTCCATTCCATCATTTAATTCTCTAGAGAGGATGACGACTCTCCCATAAAAAGGCACATCCACCCGCTGTACACCACCAACGAATTCAACGGCGTTGAGGTTCGCCGTTTTCTCACTGACAGTGGCTCGGAGATCAACCTTATCCTGACATAGATGCTGCGGAAGCTGGGGTTATTCGAAGATGACCTGACTCCCTCTGATCTAAGGATCCAGAGATATGATAGGATAGAGAAGACCCTGGTTGTAAAGATCCATTTGAAGACCTAGTTTTGTGGCCTAGTTGCCAGTACTGAATTTATGGTTGTCTCTCAGGACACCGCGTATAATGCATTGATGGGCAGTCCATGGCTCCACCTACATGTGGTGGTCCCCTAATTGTATCACCAGTGCCTCAAGTACTCACTTAATGGTCATGTAGGTGTAATCCAAGGTGATTCATACCCATTGCCTCTTGTTAACCAAGTTATCTAGACAATGACTATTACAAGGGCAAAGATAAGTAGGTTCTGACAAGTGAGGTTGAACCCACCCCAGTCACTTGTGACCCCTGGGCAGGTCTGGATGATGCCTATGTCTTCCGAATCCATCAATTGGAGGCCACGACCCACGACATGGGGCAATGATTTTTTATTTCGGGTACAAGAGGAAGGCATATTCTCAATTCCAAGAGACAGTGGGAAATTACCTCATACTCTTAAACAAACCAAGCTCAGGTTATCCCGGAACCTCCTACCCCTATACGGTATCAGGACGTCTGCCCCATGGAAATGGTAGCACATCATACGTGTCTATTTCGTCGAGCTGGGATAAACTGGCTCAAGCTGACGTGCCACTATTGCTTTGATATCTTCAAGTGTGGCCCCATAAGCCGAAGGCCAGATGGGGTTAGATCAACCACCTCCATCGCCATGTTCTCAGCAACACGTGAATCTCTTGATGAATTTTCCACTGCTGTCCAGGCTGGTACCAGCCTCCCGTCTGGTTCCTCCAACCAAGGGGAAGCCTCACCGCAAAAAATACCTTCCCCACAATAGAAGAAGAGGATTTGGAAGATGCTCCCCCTACCTTTGAAGAAGGTGTCTCTGCCACGGTCGATGAACTGGTATAGGTGAACCTTGGTAGCGAGGTAGATCAGAGACCCACATTGATTAGTTCTTCCATGTCCCTTAAGAAGCAGCAGTGATACGTTGACTTCCTTAAACAGCATCGTGACGTGTTTTCGTGGAGTTATAATGAGATTCCATAAAAAGATCCTTAGGTAGTCATCCACCGTCTAGGTCTCCCAACAAACCATCGTGGGTTCAAGCATCCTCCCTGAAAAATGACCCTTCCCATGGTTCCATGGTCGAGGCTAAAAAAGACAAGCTCATTAAAGAAAAATTCATCAAGGAGGTCCAGTACCCCAAGTGGCTAGCCAACATTGTGCCAGTCAGAAAGAAGAACAGATATATCTGAGTTTGTATCGACTTCTGAGATCTCAACCGTCACCGTCTGAATGATGATTTTCCACTTCCGGTTAGAATTTTTTTTGATTGACGCTACGGCCGGCTTCAAACCCATCTCCTTCATGGATGGTTACTCTAGATATAATCAAATCTGGATGGCCCCTGAGGATGAAGATTCTACAGCTTTTAGGGCACCCCAATGTACTTTTTGTTACCAGGTTATGCCCTTCGGCCTAAAGAATGTAGTTGCCACCTATTAGCGGGCCATGAATTGCATATTCAAGCCAATCCTCAGGACATTGGTGGAATTCTATGTGGACGATCAAGTGATCAAATCTCTCCAGCACTTGGACCATCTCAAGGAACGTGAGAAATTGTTTGGTTTTTTCTATTCCCGCCACTTGAAGATGAACCCATTGAATTGTGCCTTTGGGGTCACTTCTAAAAAGTCTCTTCGCTTTGTTTTCAGGTATCGAGGCACCAAGATCGACTTAGAGAAGATCAAGGAAATCAGCCAGATGCCTCCTCCAAGCAATATTTAGGAGAATCGAGGTTTTCAATTCCACTTAGCCTACATAGGCCGATTCATTGCGAATCTGGCAGGAAAGTGTAAGCCCTTTTCTCGGTTCATGAAGAAGGTAACCACCTATGAATGGGACAAGGTTTGCTAGACCTATTTTGAGGAAATCAAGCAATATTTTCTCTGGCCTTTGGTCTTGATGCCACCTGTCTCTGGTGGGCCACTAATCCTGTACGTCACTACCCTGGGCAGATCTCTCGGTGCCCTTATCACTCAGAAGAACAACGAGGGGACAGAGAATAGTCTATACTACCTCAACCGCATGATTCTCAATAGAAAGACCAGATAACCCCCCCCCCATCGAGAAGAGATTCCTTGCGCTCGTATTCGTCGTGAAGAAGTTGAGACATTGCCTATATCACCATGAGGTACATCTGTTGTCCTGGGTAAACTCACTGAAGTACATTCTGAATCACACCATGTTGAACAGCCATCTAGCATGGTGGGAGGTAATCCTCCAGCAGTTCGAAATGAGGTTCATTACTCATAAATCCATCAAGGGGAAGGCATTGGTATACTTTATAACTGCCCATCCAACCTCCGCAGATCAGTCACTAGACTAGTATTTTCTTTATGAGGCAATCCTCTCAGTATATCAAGCCATCTCATGCAGGTAGATATACTTTGACGGTTCCTCCTGGAGTCCCACCGGTAGAAGACTCAATGATCCATGTCTCAACAGAGTGGGCCTGGGTATCATCTTCATTACCCTGGCACAAGCCATCTTGACATAATCATTCCTGTTGTTAGAAGGCTACACCATCAACGATGCATAGTATCAGGACCTCATTACTGGTCTCCAGCTATCCCTTGAGATCGACGTCCCCCATTTTCATGTGAAAGGATATTCTGAGATTGTCATAAAGAATGTAAATGGTGTCTATGTTGTTAGAAATCCAGATCTTGCACCATTTTTGGAGTGTACCCTCCATTTAATGGCCCAGTTCCCTTCTCGACTGGAGGTTACCCATGTCCCTCAGTCACAGAATGGTCGAGCAGATGCTTTGGCCAGCTTAGCTGCTTCACTTGCAGAGCCCGAGCATCATGATCTAATTATAGATGTGGCCCACCGGAGATTCATTGGTCCCATCACCCTAGAGGATGACGACGGCCTACGAGTAAGCCATCCTACTACTAGATCCTCCACATTAGGAGTCATAGGTTCTTCTGATGCAATGGTTGAAACAAATCCCGACTAGAGATCCCCTTTTGTCGAGTATCTTCAAAATGGTTTCCTCTCGGCTGATTGGCCTGAGCATGAGTGAATCCGATGCCGCGCACTGTAGTTTACCCTCCAAAGTAGTCCCAGTATTGAGAAGATCCTATATAAGTGCGGTTTTGATGGTGTTCTCCTCCATTTCATTCGTGGAGTCGAGATTCCACAGGTCATTCAAGAGGTTCATGCTGGTTCCTATGGTGCCCACCAGGCTGGGCCGAAGATGTCTCATTAGATCCTAAGACATGGGTACTTCTGTCCCTCTATGATCCATGATTGTATTGAGTTTTCCAATAGATGTCACATGTGACAAGTTCATGTTAACTTCCTGTATAAACCGCTAGAACATGTCCACTTTACCAAGTATTCTTGTCCATTTGCGGTGTGGGGACTCGATGTATTGGGACCATATCCACTAGAGACACCTCTCCAATTCAGGATTGTCCTCACCGCCACAGATTTCTTTTCCAAGTGGACAGAGGCAATTTCGCTCAATGAAGTCAAGGAAATTTCCATCGTTGACTTTGGGAGCTCCAATATCATCCACCGGTTTGGAGTTCCTCATGCTATCCTCACTGATAACGGCACCAACTTCCGAGTAGATGAGCTAAAGAAATTGTACACCAAGTACAATATCCATTCGAACCATACCTCCCGCTATCACACACAGGAAAATGGAAAGATCGAGGTGTTCAACAAAACCCTCTCCAACATTTTTCAAAAAATGGTTGGTCAGAACAAGAAGAGATATCGAGATAAGATCCCCAATGCTCTCTGGGCTTATCGGACGAGGACTCGTAACTCCACCCAAGTGACCCCTTATTCCCTGGTGTACGGGGCTGAGGCCTTCCTTCCCATCGAGATACAACTGCCTTCGTTACGTACTATAGTCTATGACCAGAAGGCGCCAGATAGAGTGGTCGAACTCTGTCTCGATGAATTGGAAGCACTTGATGAGAAGAGGCTCCGTTCCCTGCACAATTTGGAAAGGCATCCGAATAATATGGATCGAGCCTTTAATAAGAAGGTTAGCCTCTGATCCTTTCAGCAAGGCGACCTGGTATTGGCCCTCTAAGCGCCAATGATCCATGGCAGGAAACCAAAAAAGTTGGAACCCAAATGGGAAGGACCATACATATTCCACAGAGTTTACCCCAATGTAGCATACTCTCTAGTAACCATGTTTAGTGAGCGTATAACTCCTCCCACCAATGCCAAGTTCCTCAAGAAATACTTTTCCTGATCCAAATGGTCTGGAATGACCTTAAACTAGATAGTCCAGTATAAACTCATACTGGATGGTCCCACATGACCCTAAACTGCATATTTGTTCTACATGACCATAAATTGTCTAGTCCTGCATGACTTTAAGCTATGTATCATTCAACATGATGATAAAGTGTGTTTCTAGAACACATGTGGCTTGATTCCCATCCACATGGGATATGTAGGAATGATGAGGTGCCTAGTTTTGAGCCCAGCCCCAAACTCTTATCTTCGACTATCCCCCCTGGGTATATCTTTCTCACAGTATCCTCCCAGGATATGGTTTAGGATTCCCTAGCCCCACTCATATAAGGATTATAATGGTCACACCATGTTCCCACTCCCATTATTCTATCCTCCCACATCTTCACCACACAACGTTAAACTGCATGGCCTTCAAGAACTACATATGGCTAGATTCCCATCCTAATGGGATATGTAGGAACACCCAAACATTTCATCTGTTGGCCCAGCCCAAACGCCAGAATCATTCCACTGGGTCATGATGTATGGAGAGGGTTCACTTTTACCCCAATTCATGTCGAGCTAACCTCGATCCAGCTATACTTCACACTTCCTAGAGACGTTCGCCTCTTTGAGAGATGGGTACATCTATGCTTCACCCACTCCTTGACTGGGATTCCACCACCTTCGTCATCCGAAAGGGCCCCTGAATGGTATGGATTCTATGACTAATGGATCTCTCTTACCACTTCGGGCCAATGCACTCAAGGAAGTCGATAAACAAGATGATACAAGTCCCGCAATTTGAATTTGGTCAGTGGTCAATGCTCATTTGTTGCTCCTGAATGGTAATTATAGGGAGGATGTGTTTCAAAAATGGTCAATAGCTGTCCTGGATCATTAGGACCACCCCAATATGTCCCAAACATCAACTGTAGTGGTTCATTATTCCATGTTGTGTCTCCAAGTGACAAACTCCCTCCGGGCGGTGCCAACTATAAGGCCCCTTGGCCTACTCGGGCCCCCGAACCATGTTCTCTCTTATGGGATTGTGCGGAGTGGTGTGTGATTATGTCCTCATTCATGTCGGGTTGCTCACCATGTCATACACATCCCCAGATGAGATACCTTATCCACTCCTCATCCTCACTAAAAGATGTTAAACTACAAGCTAATCAGGCCTCCCTGATCGAGGCCCAACATCAGGCCCCTTGGCCTTCTCGGCCCCCCTGCCCTCATCCTCAGTACAAGACATTAAACTGCAAGTTGGTCAGGCCTTCGTGATCGAGGCCCAGCCTCAGGCCCCTTGACCATTTCGTGCCCCGGACCAGGTTATCTCTTATGGGAATGTACGGTGGGATGCGGGATCATGTCCCCATTCACGTCGGGTTATTCACCATGTTTTACACCCCCTCGTCGGGGTATCTTACCCACGGGTGCCTTTAAGAACTACATGTGGCTTGATTCCCATCCTTATGGGATATGTAGGACCACCCGAATGTCTAGACTTCGATTCCAGCCCCATCTCTAGGAGATCTCCATTTCACCTTGGCCCCTTGGCCTACCCTTCCCCGAAGAGGATAGTATATGGCTCGGCATGGGATTATGTCCTCATTCATGTAATGATTGTAACGACCATGCAATGTACCTCCCCCTTCTGTACGCCCTCGTCTCCCCTTTCAGGTGGTTCACAAATGTGCCTAAGGGTACTCTGGTTTAGTACCTGGAATGTCGGACTCTACTCGGAAATGCTTCCACCCACTTTTCAGGCTTTGTGTTCCCCTTCATTAGGGATTCCATCACCTCTCACACCTGACGAGACCCCTAAAAAACAGCATGGATACCACGCCTAAGGTCACTCCTACTATCATGGGCCTACACCCCTAAGGGTTCCATACAACAAATTTATACAAATCCCGTGTTGTGAATATGTTCAGTGGTCGATGCTAATTTGTTGTTCCCACCAGGCTAACGCGCTATGTATACTGTGTTTTGAACATGGTCAACAAATATCCTCTATCACCACACCCATCCCATTAAGCCCGAAATGTTGGTTACATGAATCACATCTTTCTCCACCTTCTCATGTCCAAGTAGAATGTCTAAACTCTTGGTACTCTTCCTCCATACACATCCACACGTTAGGAGGACCAAATCCACGATTGGGGTGTCATTCGGGGATCCACAAAGATTTCCCTTTGGCGTGTGTTCCAGGTATTTCAAAAGACATCCACCTCCCTTGTTACCCACACCGAGTTTAACTCATGTAGGATTAGGGATCGGGTTGAGGTATACACTTACTTGGATGGTTTTCACCCCATCCGTGGTCCGAGCTCTATGACCATAAAATAAGATTTCATTTAGAACTACATATAGCTTGATTCCCATCCTTATGGGATACGTAGGACCACCCGGATGCCTCGTTTTTGAGTCCATCTCAGTTGGGAGCTAGTTTCTCATGCCCCTTTCCCTTTTACCCCTATTTGGGCCCCTTGGCCAGAGGTTCCCCTCTTGGAATTGCGAACAGTGTGATAATGGATCATTCCCCCATTCACATCGGGGATGTTCTATTGCACCATACACATTCCCCACCTAGCATCGTCTCTGCTATTTCTGCGCTGTACAATGATTAAATGCATGTCTGGTCCCATCACATGACCCTAAACTGTGATATTATCGTCCTGGCCGCACAACAAAAAACTGCACTGCATTGTGATGACCACATCATAGAGAACATCACATTGGTTATTGTTCATTTTCCATACCATTTGTCAATTTCTACTATGGATTTATTCATTTGGCGATGCCAGGGCCTGCAACCTTAGGCCCGTCGCTTCACAAAAAAACCACTCACCTTAAAGTACAAACAAGATTTACCAAATCCCACTTCTCTTGGTGCGAGGGCCACGCCCGCATGCCCCTTTTTTTCAAACTATGTGTAGAATGATCCCCATACTCATGGGGTATATATAAATGCTTGTTCACTTCGCGTCAGGCCCAACTCAACTCTCGTTTTCGGTTCCTCGACCTAAAACCTCTCCAAGGAACACATGGTGTACGGAACCCCAGTTCCCATTCACGTCAGGTATTTGTAGTTACCCCACCACATTCCTCCCTTGTTTCCAACCATCATTGTCTGATTTATACGACCCTAAACTAAGACCTCCCTCTGGGAAGGGATTTGACTCCCTCTATCTAATACGCCTTGTTGCCGTGTTCATAATAATCTTGTCAAAGAACCCGGAGTATGGATTTTTCATGGGGACATTCCCCTCGTTTGATGTCCAAGCTTCATGAGCTTGCTATTTGGATCCTCATCATATTTCACATCCGAAGGGACCCCCTAACGACCTGGTCCCATGCCGCATCGGCTCACCTACCATCTTGTTCCAATGCCCTTAAGTATCTTTGATGACATTTGAGACAGGTCTCGTGTTTCGAACATGGTCAACAGTCGACCCTCATCTGTCTATCCCCATTCTAGGCTAATGCAATGTGGATGCTATGTTTCTGCCATGATCAACAGTCATCCTCCATCGTCACACCACCATCATTGTTGTAAAGATTTTGAGCATCATGATTCACACATTTCCACTTCCTCATGTTCAATTGGAATTCTGACATACTCGACTTTATATCTTCATGCGTTTAGGTGCACTTCATGGAAGGGATAGCATCATTGGGTAGGTATTCGGAGAGCTTCCCTTCATCCTAGAATGTCCTTTATTGTGTTGGGAAAGTCCCACCAATACTTCTTGTTTCCCAAGTCGAGCACAACTCACGTTGGCTTAGTAGTTTTGGTAGGATGTGTACCGGCACAACCAGGATTCTCATCGTCCCACAGGACGTTAAACTGTGCCCACAGAACTATATATGGCTTGATTACCATCCTCATGAGGTACATTGGAATTCCCGACCACTCTGCTTCCGGCCTAGTCTAATTCTCACTCCTAGTCCCTCGACCTAAAGAGTTTCCTCCAGAGATATGTGGTGTGATTTGGACTCCAAGTCCTCATTCACATCGATTTTATAGCTACCACACCACACACACCTTGGGATCTTCCCTTTCACTCTACATCCTATCATATGACGTTAAACTGTAGCAGTATATATGTCCTCAACGCAAGACACAAAATTGTGGTTTTACCCTGAACAAGTTCAGGATGCCCCTTGTTAGTCATGGGATGCACTAGAGCCTCTGCCAGAGAGGATTTCACCTGTCAGTGTTGGTCTATGATTACATTATGCATTCAGAACTACGTACGGATTGATTCTCATCCTCATGAGGTACGTAAAGTCACCCTGGTTTTTTCCTGGGGTCCAGCCCCAAGATTCATAAGTCATGTTCCTCCCCATTTCTGGCCCCTGGCCTAACCCCTTGTGGGGAACCGTGGAATTGCAATTTTTCCCCGAACAAATTTAGGATTCCCCACGATGGCATTGAAATGTGACAACCCCCCTCACCAGAGAGTCCCTGTCTGAGAGAAGGAATGATCCACGATCAAACCGATGCGCCCATCTAATGTGCTTCCACCACGGTGGTGTAATTTCAAAATTGTTGAATTTTGTTCGAACAAACCCTCACTCCATGATCCACACTTTTTGTACCCCTTATTTGGACACTCGTCCGCTTTCATGTCTGGCGGAACCCCCTAACAGTATGGATGCTCAGCCTATGGCCTCCCTACTGTCCTGGGACAACGTTATAGAAGACTAACAGATGTCATTTGTGATATGTCCCATGTTTTGAACATGGTCAACTGTCTACCCTCTTTTATTAATCCCCACTCTAGGGTAATACAATAAGAATAATGTGTTTTGAATGCAGTCAATAGTTATTATTTATTGTCACACCACCCCCACAATGTTCTGAATCCCGGGTATTGTGATTCACACATCCCATTCCCATCTGTTGGAATCGATTTCAGCACCCCTGGCATTACACTATTCGTCCACTAGAGCACGTGAGGAAAATGGTAATTCGGTTGTTATGAGAACTTCATTATCTAGCCAGGCCTCTCTCATTTATCGGACATCCGGACTGGCTATCCAAACCCTAGATGCTCGAAGGTTGGTTTGCACTCCTACGTTTAGATGGGGCGACGAGGTAGCCATCCCTTGTTTATCACATCAGGAATTACCCACGTGAGCTTAGGGAATGGTCATTGGATGCTCTGTGAACATCATAAGGGTGAAATAAACGAATGTAAACAACAAATTTCATGCATGTTATGACATTCAAACAATCAAAGCAGAAAAGTATGTTTAAAGGGTTTGTAATCCTTAAAGTAACCGTGGGTCAACTCCCCCATGGAAAGATTGACCTCATCGAAGGAACGTTTTTGCTCCACCACCCTCTGGCTTTTGGCATCCAGGAGATGCTACCGATTGTTCACTTACCGATCATCCTTAGCGGCGAGAGGGCGGAGTTCATTGGCCACAATCTGGGCCTGCTCTACGTCGGCCCGAATGGCTCCACCTCAAAAGGCCAGGTGGTAGGCTTGGTGCTCTTATGTTCCCTGTCCATCATCAGTGAAGGCCCTGGTTGGTAGTGGGAATGGATGGAAATTGAATTCCTCCACCCTCCACACCCGGTTTTGAACCGATGGTGTGGTTAGCTTGGTCGGAATGCTCCTTGTGGCATTCAAGATCGAGGGATGAAAGTTCAACCCCTGAGGTGAGATGGGGTCCGGATACTCATAGATCCCCTTAATGTGCAGCGCCATCCACCCGTACAGGAGGTGGAATGGCCCACATACCCTCTATGACATTTTCTCCTCGCTGATGTGCCACAACATCTTGTACAACTTGGTGAGCATCCAGATCCCCAGGTTGACTAGCCCTCTTATCACCAAAGTGGATACCATGACGAAATTTCTTGGACGCACTCCCATATTTGTATCCATCACCGGTGGGATCCAAACACAGATAAGGGTTGCGATGAATGCCACTAGCCTGACTATTGGTCGTTGTTCAGTGCTGACACTGAACCCCCAGGTCTTCCACTGGCTATCCTCCAGCAGCCGTCAGTATGAGTTTTCCTTACTCCGGGCACCCTTCGGGAAAGATCGAGGCCTTTACAAGAACTTCCTGCTTTCTGAGATGTTCAAGAACTTCTTGAACCAGTGCTTGAAGTGGACATCCCTCACCGCATCTTTATCCTCATCGGGCACGAGCTCCATCAATGCCATTGCTAGACGCGACATCTGCTCCAGATCCTCCCATGCACCCATGGCCGGGAAGAATTTGTCAAACATCACCCCAAGTATAGGGACCCATGAGATTTTGTGCACGCCCCTTAGGCTGATTCCGACCCCCCCCCCCCATGATGCAGGTGAAAGGTATTGGTCCCCGGTGACCACCAGCTCAATAGCTCTGGCATCAACTACTTCGGCTGGTAGATATGGAATCAGGAAGCCCAGGCTGCCTCATAGAGCCCCACTCTTCTCATCTCCGCTCCAAAATCCTCACATGAAGTGCCTACCCAGTAGGCCTAAGCCTAATCGTCGGTGAAGTTTCTGCCCCAGTGCATGACCCATTCCTCAGACCACCCCTTCTTCGGGTTCCCCAGTGCCTCCTTAAGGATCGTTCGATACAAGGGTGGAGACGTCTCTGGCTGCAATGCCCTCCTATCGACATTTTTCAGGTGATCATATAGGAAGTCGGTGATGACATGCGTGAAATCCTCCAGGGCATGACCATCGGGCGCCCTGAACCATCGGTGCGGACATGGCGTGATCTGGAACTAGTATGCTGGCTCATACCAACATGCTGCAGGGATGAAGACATCATCCTTTAGCCCGAATCCATACAAGGCCAACCTCCCGCACATCGGATAGTTCAACTGGCTCTCTGATAGTAGCGCCACCAATGAACTATGGTCCGAGTGGCTCCGAACTAGATCTCCTAGTCCCAGGCTTTTCGCCATTTCATCCCTCCGGGTGGCATCTACAGGGAACCCCTGGGAAGCTTCTTGATAGGCCATTTCGTTCTGGATGTTGGATGTTTGGTTGGCTGATTCGTGAAGGTCGTTCACAAAGCGTGTTCGTGAAGGTTGCTCGCAAAGACTGTTCGCGGGGCGCTGCCTCGACGTTCAAAGCTGGATCGCAGAGCGCAAATGCGGAGTCGAGGACTCGTTGTGCACCACAAAGACCCGATTCGTAGAGATCACTCATGGAGTACACAGAGATTACTCGTGGAGTACGCAGAACTTTGCGAATTGAGAGTGCAAGAAGACAAGATCATAGGGAAAGGAAATGACAAAACAGATGGTAGGCCCCATATTTATAGGCAATGGCCGTTGGAGCTTCACGGCGTGTCTAGTTCGTGTGGAGATTCACAGTTCGCCCAACCTGCGCATCCTCTGTCCGCCTCACGATCCCTCCTCGTGAATCCGCACCGCGAATGACCAAGGATTTTGGCGATTTCCTTTAAACTTTTACCCTTGATCTCTCCGCAGCTCCAAGTATGAGGGGGGCATTTGTTGGTGCCAAAATTTGGAATGAAGAGAAGGCCCCAATATGGCCCCACAGATTTCCTCGCGAAGCCCCTTGACGGAGTCCCCCCATCACTGCGGCCACCGCAAAGCAAAGAAGGAGGGACGCTACTCGAATGGACTTGAAGATCGCGAGCCCGCCGCGATGTAAGGTAGGTGGGGTACTCCGTGAATGACTTTGACCTTCGCGACTCCACTGTGAAGCAACACAGGAGGGACGGTCTATGACCCCAATTGACGTTCATGCACCCGCAGTGAAGCCACCAGACCCCTCTTCGCACTGCTTCAGCTCCGCTCTGTGGCACCTCTTGCCTATAAATACTGGGCTCCCCCTGAGCCCAAACTACGGACAATCCGACCTTTCAGCTTCTCATCCCTAGAATTTTGACGCACTCTTCCGCTCGATGAACCATGAGGTGTGTGAGGTACTTCTACTTCACGAAGTGCCTCTTCATTGTCTCCTTTTGATCCCCTCTTTCGAGAGGGATGACTTTCATAAAACCTAAGGGCTTTCGCAAATGAAGGGGATCCCCAAGGGGACTCGGGTCGTTGAGGAACGTTTATGATTCACGAAACACCCTTCATTTACAAATGGTCCACATGATAAGGAAGGATCATTTTACTTCGCGAAGCACATCGCTTCCCGACACCTTGCTTCGCGAAGAACCTTTGCTCCGTGAGACTGTGCTCTATGAATGCCCTTCCACTTCGCCAAGCTCCTCCCATTTGCAACTCTTCCCCATGATAATGCTAAGGCACCCCACTTCGCGAACACACCCCTTCCCATGTTCCCTCCACCACGCGGAGCGACAGAGTTCCACAAGTCCCCTGCCTATGGACCCCTATGCTTGGAAATTCCTTTTCACGTGTGACCCTCCAGGTTTGCACGGTGTGACTTCAAAGTCCCCTAGATGATACCACCCATTGTGTTGCTTCGCCTAATGCTTCTTCACATAGGGACGCTAATGGCTATTACTTCTTCGCGTAGCCATGCTAACATGGACCCCCCAATGGTTGGCTCCACGACACCCCCTCAGTACGACATTGTCATTGCCTTCCCTCCCACAAGGAGCACAGGGTACCGGTTATGGAAGTCCTAGGGGTGCAGAGCAAACCCACCTCATCTGAGCTACAGGACGTTAAACTTTCAAGCACCTCATCCTCAACACATTATGTTAAAATGTAACTTGGCCCTAGGCCTCATAGGCAGGGACCCCACGCCTTGGGCATTCTCCATGCCCACTAGTCCCCATAGGGGATGATATCCTCTTCATTGGAGTGGAGTTTGCCCGCGAGGAAGGGCAGCCACCTTGGTGTAAGCACCTAGGTTTTCTTTCCTGAGGCAGCACCCCCAATCCTTTTCACTTCCTCTGTGCCAAGGCTGAAACAGGGCGTGATAGGGAACGGGGATCCTCCCCTCTCCCGCTGCGCTTTGTCGCCATTGGGCCTCCATCCTGTAGTAAGTCCCAATCTCTCTCTCCCTTGGCCACTCCATGCATAAGCCCCACTCCACATCCCATAGACGCACCTTTCATGATGTGATTGTCAAGTCTCTACTGCCTCTTGTTTATCACACCGAGCACGACTCACGTGGGTTTAGAGTAAGAATTGACCATGACATCACCCCCGTCCCGCATGACGTTAAACTGTATTCCCGAACTACATGGACTTTGATCCATGTCAAGGCATGGTACGTAGGAAGCCTCCATGAGGTTCAATCCCAACAACCATTGGCCCGAACCATCTCCGTGTCGGTGCACAAAGCCCCATAAACACCCCTGGGCAGCCTAGAGTGCAAGTCACACACCATCCTGAACTATGTGGTCTTTGATCCATGTCAAGGCATGGTACGTAGGAAGCCTCCCTGAGGGTCAAGCCCGCCATCCACTAGGACCAAGGTCCATATTCACATCGGTTATCCGACACACCCCATTCTAAACTACGTGGTCTTTGAACCATGTCAAGGTATGGTACGTAGGAAGCCTCATGAGGTTCAAGCCCATCACTCATTGGACCAAGGTCCTTATTCACGTTGGTTCTCTAACACACATCATCTTGAACTACGTGGTCTTTGATCTATGTCAAGGCCTGGTACATAGGAATCCTCCCCGATGTTCAAGCCCACCAACTAGTTTTTTCGACCCCCTTCACATCGGTTCGCCCCCTTACTGCTTCATGTTAAACTGTATACCCAAACTACGGGGACTTTGATCCATGTCATGGCATGGTACATAGGAAGCTTCCACGAGGTTCAAGCCCAAAACCATCGTCCATCCTGATTCTTACTCAGGCCGCCACATCCCGTTGAAATCATGCCACCTTATTCTCCTACAAAGCATTTGGGGAGCCGCCCAGCTATTTTCCCCAATATCGGTGTTCCCTCTAGGGGGTTCCTCAATATGATCCACTCTAATCAGTGTTCTGATCAGTCGAATCTATCCCCACATGACGTTAAACTCATGGAATACCCTGTGTTAAACATGGGAAGTTGAGGAAAACCTCAGATACATACCTATGACATATAATTCCCCACATTCGATGTGGAATGCCTCGGGCTTCCGCGCCCTTGAGAAGCCCTATAATTTGGGATAGAAAAAAATACACACTAATCCCCAGCGTCCAAACATGAAAGTCATGCCCAGCATGACTACTGCCCTAACCAAAGGTTTCTACCCTAATCGGAACCCTATGTATGTCTTGACAGAAGTAGCGTAATTAACTAGCATCCCTGAATATATGGCGCCGGGAAGATTTTCAAGAACAATGTATTAAATCTATGAGGGAGACCCAAACTAGGTTACGAGTTCTGAGGAGGAATCCATGGAAGGATGAACCTACTTCCCATCATCCCATTTCAATCAAGGAGCAAGCGTCCCTGAACAAGGAACAGATTTCACCCGACTTTGGAAATCGGGAATGCCGGGTAACAAAATATGTGCCTGTCATTCTCATGGAGACGGACGCACGCGCCCCGATGAAAGCGTCAGAAACAAGAGTACATGGGAAGCCTACACATTGTGTACTTCTTCATGGATACATGCAAGGGACATGGGCTATTTATATGTGCATGTCTCGAGTTGAAGGACCACAATGTGTAAGCCTTCTACATTCCATGTACTTTCATATATGTGGAATGGATATCTTTCCCTTTCTACATTAGAAAAGGTTTGTTAGGGTTTGTTACCCATATCCTTTTCCTTGGGGGTTGGTATTGAATCGTCTCTTACACATAGGAAAGTGATCCCTTCCATAGGACTCCTTAGATAGAGTTTTCGTAATTCCTCCATGAGGGATGAAGTGAGATCCTCTATTCATCTTCATTCCACTGTTGGAGTTCAAAGTATTATAATAGGAAACACTAAATGGGTGAAGAACATCTACTTAGTGGGTTAATCAGGAATCAGTTATTTCTATCACCCAATGGCCTTTGGAGTGATCTTCATTTGTGTATCATATCTCATAGAATCCTTGAGCATGTACTTTTCATGATGTGTCCCGATGTGCAGTACCTCTTGGACAGACTTCATTAGTGATATTAGAAACAGGGTTGTGTTCTCACAGATGGGTGCTATATGGAACCATCAGGTTGGAATCCTGGACTGGTATACTTCGGTTGTGACTTAACATTATAATATGTGTATTTTTTGAGTACACCAAGATATTAATATTATATGTGTTATAGACATATCCCTATATAGAGGTGATTATATTTCCTTTGATATATGATTTATGGTTTATGGGTATCCAACTTTGTATTGATACACATAACTCTACAAAGTATTTTCCTACACATTTCATGTCTCATGCATATGATCGACCTTTTTATAGTGTCCTTTATGGACTAGGACCAGACGATGCTTTGTGAGAATGAACTGATAGAGATGTGTTATTGTGGATTTTTGATTGAATCCCCCAGCACATACATTCAGGTTGGACTAGTGTTTTTATACTATATTTGGTGGGATTATATTTGGAACTATTTACTTTCCATTACATCATGTTGTATTTTTTTTGTGTAATTTTGATGTATAAATGCATGGTTTTTTATTTGTTTTTATATTTCAGCATTGTATAGGCTTGTAGATGTGTGTTTGTGTGTACAGGTACTTAGGTTAAGGCCTCCCATGTTAGAGATATGCCTACTTAGTTATAGCCTCCAACCCAAGCCTATTGGGAATGGGATTGGGGAGTGGTGTCATGGGCCTCACTTGGAAAGGTCGAGAAAGTGTGGTATTAGATCAGAATGTTCTAACACAGGACAAAGAGTCTATGATATTTTTTTAGGGAAATAGTTTTAAGTATTTCAATTTTGGATTTCTGTCCAGGGACTCCAAAGTGTGTGCGGCGACCCACATATCCATACAAAAGGAAGTTGATCACCTTCTCTTCGACTCGATACATAAAAAATAATAGTTGTAGGATAAACAATGGCACATGCATCATATAGGAATGGGTTTTGGTTTCCATTTCATTCTTGATTTAGCTCTCCAGATGTACTCATTAACCTTGGTACTTCTTGTTTACTTCCAAGACGCCTATAAATGTACGCCATATTAGATTCTACATCACAATCATAATGATGATATGCTCGTTGATGAGGCATCAATATGCAGACCAATTCTCAAGATGTCACCTCCACATGGTGCACCAGCTATACCACCACCTATGGTGTAGAAAATATTCCCTACAGTACAAGCAGATAAGTTACATAGGCTGAGTTACCTTTATGTGTTTTAGTGATAGAGACCCCCATGTATTGAGAATATCCTAATCTATATGCATATGATGTCTGTCTTGAGGCGGCGTACAGTGTTTATTTTCTAGTAAGGACACCATCCGATCTGATGGTGGTCCTAGCGGTGAGCCTTGTCTATAGATCAATAGGATGATGGTGGGGTTTGGTGACCCAGTAATACAATGAGGTGACTCTTGTAAGAATAGATTTTTATAACCTTTTCATATAATATTCATCACCATCAACACTAAGGTCTATAATTATACAAGAGATTTTGTAACTTTATAAAGGAATTAAAATAGTACTTGAGTATTAATTGAGGTTTACCACCCTCTCTAGGTACTCGATGGATATGGTTCATGACAAGTTCTAAAATTATTAGACCTTTGAGTGAGGTCTGTGTAGAGACACATGAGCCAGTGTTATCCCTATATACATTCTACAAATGATGTGTTTCTAGAGAAATCATTGGTGGTTGAGTGTTTATTGGATTAGCATATTCAACCAGTTGTTTCCAATAGCGAGCATGAAGGAGTGGAGACCTCATTAGTAGGGATCTTAGATCATTATCAGGGTTGTAGACAAGTGATACATTTCAAGAGGAGGTCCAAGAATATGGTATATATGCTTTAGGGATCACAGGATGGGTCTAGTTAGTCTAGAGAGAGGCAGTTTTACTCATGTAATGGGATGGGAAATCTTGCATGAGATTGTCCGACACATAATACGACAAATAAAGAGACTTTGGATGAGCCACCGTGGTAGATAAAATGGAAATATCATGATGTTTTGTAGGTTGTTATCTGTTTTAGAGAATTTAGTATAGAAGTAGGAGGTGTTATACAATTTGAGTTATTACTATCACCACCCCAAGGTGGTCTACGCAAGGCTCCAGGTGGTGGGGTATAGGGGAAGGGACAACTAAAAACAGTTAAATTTTATGACCCAAAGGCTCCAAAAAAGATTCAATGTATGATCTAGATATTTTCTACATTATATATAGAACTTATAGATGAAGTTTCTAGTCATTCATTTCTTCCCAAAAATATTTTTCATGACTTAGAGATTCCGGTTGGGACCTTGGATAGGACCATACACTTGGATACTCTTACGAGAGAAAAATTATCAACCACATAGTTTTGTGACAGTGTGACCTTACTCATGGAGGTCAAAGTCTATGTTGGGGTATCATTGTAGCGTCGATGTGGCCTTATGAATTCATTTTTGTTATGGAATGGTTACCCATAATGCATTCCAAAATTGACTATTTTAGGTGGATGATGTGGTGTGTCTATAGTGATGGAACTAGGTTCTCCTTTTTGGTGAAATGGAAACCCAAGAAGCACAAGATGAACTCATGAATTGGATGGTGAAATAGATTAATCATCACTGGGCTAGACTAACCCTTGGTGTAGTGGATGTTATAAGTTAATAGTTTCCTACAGTGGTAGTGGAATATGAGTATGTATACCATTAGGGTGTTCCAGGATTATCTCCTCACTGAGATATGGACTTACACATTCATCTACACCCCAGTATGACTTTGATATCTACACCATAATATCAGATAGATCCTACAAAGCAACACCATATAAGGATGTAGTTGTATAACTTATAGAGTAAAAATTTTATTATACCTTGTGTTTCACCCTCAACATCCCCAATTTTGTTCACCAAAATAGTAGACGGGAGATTGAGGTTATGTGTAGACTAGAAACACATGAATTAGGTGACCATCAAGAAAAAGCACCAAATATTGAGAATCGATGACCTATTTGATTATTTTATAGGGGAATAATGGTTCTCAATGGTTGGAATTATTCCAGGATATCACCATTTGTTAGTACGAGGTGAGGATATACTGAAGATGACATTTGGATGTCACTACACTCACTATAAGTACTTAGTCATTCCCTTTGGCATGAAAAACTCCATAGAAGTGTTCGTTGGACTCATGAACTCGATCATTCATCCTTTCTTATACTGGTTCACAGTAGTCTTCATTATTGATATCCTTGTGTACTCAATGTCTTAGGAGTAGATGGTGATAAATTTGAGGATGGTTTAGGACGTTCTATAAGAGCACCAAATTTATGGAATTATATCAAAGTGTCAGTTATAGATGTATTAATTCCTCATTCTGGGACACATTACCTTAGAGGATGGAGTCACAATGGACCTAGCCAAGGTCAAAGCAGTGTTAACTTGGGAGCTACCTAAAATCATGATAGAGGTGTGAAACTTCCTTAGGTTATATAGATATTACCATAAATCCATACTTGATTTCTCTAGGATATCAATACCCAATATATGTTAGACTTGAAATGGGAACCCTTTCCTGTGGATGGAGGGTTATAGTAGTCTTTTCATAAATTGAGAAAGTGTTTGACAAGTGCTCTCAACTTTATATTTCTAGATGATGTTGTTGGGTATGTAGTTTTCTATGATGCATAAAGAACCATGTTCAGTTGTATTCTGAGGTAGAGGTAATCTATAATTGCCAATGGTTTATGTCAATTGAGACAAAATGTGAATAACTATGCAACCCACAATCTTGAGTTAGTAGTGGTAGACTTCTGAATAAATATGTGAAGATAATACCTAATGGGATTGTGGTTTATTATCAATTCTGACAACAATAGAACTAGGTATATCATCTATCAGAATGATCTTAACTTGAGACAATGGTGATTTATAAAATTCCTCTAAGATTATGACTTAAAAATTGTCTATACTTTTATGAAGGGGTTCATGGTAGTAGATTCTCTCAGCTAGAGATCTTGTTTGCAGTTTCTAAATGATGTGTCAGAGCAGTTGGCTTGTTGCAGTTTTCCTTTTTGGATAGATAGGGAGGTCCTTACCTTAGGTTTATGGTTTTAACCCGTCCACTCTTGTATTGATTCTAATAGGAATAGATTGGGGTTAACAATTGTGATAAATTATATACTTAGATATCAACTGGATTTTATCATGATAAATTTTCTAAAAGGTGGGGAGAAGTTTATCATTTTCAGAGGATGCACGAAAGTACCAGTGAAATTATGGGAGGAAGTTTTCAATAGTGTTTCACTCTTCTCCATTGGATGTAAATCTATGTTTGGAAAATATTCACTAGGAACTTTTACATCAGTTTTGGTGGGAAAAGTTGATGAAATATGTTACAGAGTTTTTCTCTGGATTCCTTACATGTCAGCTGGTGAAGTCTGGGCACTATGTTCCAATGAGATTAGCTCAACTCCTTCAGGTTTCAGAATGTAAGTGGTATGGGATGTTCATGGACATTGTGAAAAGATTAACATATGTGTCTAGGTGACATGATGTCATCTAGGTGATCATAGGATAAATCACCAAGTCATCATACTTCATTAAAATTAAGGTGTAGGTTTCAGTGGGGAATTTGGGATGTCTCTACGTGACATAGATAGTAGGAATCCATGGATTTCCATTGATGATTATTAATGATAGTGATGATTGCTTCGCATCCAGGTTGTCAAAGGCATTACAGGTGGCATATGGGACTTAATTATTCTTGAGTACAATATTTTAACCCTAAAATAAAGAACAAACTCAGAAGAGCATTCATGTTTTTGGGGACATGCTGCTAGCATGGATTTTAATGTTTGGTCATGTTTGGTAGGATATCCTACCACTAATTGAGTTTTTATAAAACAACAGGTACAATTCCACCATTAGTGTGGAACTATTTGATTCTTTGTATTGAAAACTCTTTTGTTCAACACATTGCTGGACTAACCTTGGTGATTTGGAACTATTGGGCCTAGAGTAGGTATGACCTACTATAGAGAAGGTGTAGATCATCCAGGAGTGGAAGAAGACTAAATTAAGCTATCATAAGTCTTATGTTGACTAATGATGGAGGCCTTTGGAGTTTGAGGAATGAGACCATATGTTCCTATAGGTTTCACTTCAATGTTGGTTATGGATATTTGAATGGGGTTTCAAGCTATATCCAAGATTCATTGGTCCTATCTAGATATTATGTAGATTTTTCAACTTAGTGTACCATTTAGCTCTAGTTACATAGTTAGAGCAGGTGCATGATGTCTTCCATGTTTCATAGTTGGGGAGGTAAATGCATGACCCCTCCATGTTATCTTCTTGGGAGAGCTGTACATCAAGGATGGAGCCACTTTTTTGAGTATCTAGTAGATATTGAGGATCAGTAAGAGAGGATCCTTCATAAGTGATTGAATTGTTTAGTGTGTGTATGTTGGTACTGCAGGAATCTCTAGGAGGGCACATGGGAGTGGGTGTTTCTTATTCATTCCCAGTACCCACATATTTTTTTATAACTATTGCTTTGGATTATTGAGGGTGTAAATCCACAAGGTTAGGAGAATATAATAACTCAGATCATTATTATATTTTTTTGATATTTTATTGGTTATTATCTGGTGATGTGCTGAGACAACATGTAATTATGAGGCCTGATGTTCCCAAAAAGAATGTTTGAAATATATTAAATATATTAAATAGAACACATGGGTAGTTTTCCAAAAAAAGGTTTAACAACTTATGAATGGAGGATAAATCCATAAATAAAAGGGAACCATTGAGTTTGGAATATAGTTTTTACCCTAGGTGTGATATAACCTTGCTTGTTGTAGTTTTTCTGTTGAAAAGTTATCATCGGTGCAGAAATGAATAAAATAAATAGATTAATTAGTTTAAATTTATTATTTAATGTAGTGATTAGAGAGACCTTAAATATACTATTATGTTATAATTATAGGTTTATCTACATAATCATGGTACTTTTAGAGTTCCATTAGAGAGATATTTGGATCATTTCTCTTAGATGAACACTGATCAGATCATAAATCGACAATTGACATGAAACAAACATAAATGATCTAACCAATGAACATAGTGCAACCCTATTCTTCATCATTTATCAATCATATTAACGTTAGGATTTGTTTTTTTATTTCTTCCATGTTCTTGATTTCTACGAAGAAGGAAAATCAATCCACTCAATAATTGATTCACAAATAATCTATAATGGGGGTTTGGTTTATTTGTGGGGGATTTATCAGGATAATTATTTGTGATTTGTGATTATATAATTTTTTTTCAATCATAAATTATTAGTTATCAACATAAGCATCGATCTATTACCATTCCTATTTTGGTTCATGTGATTTTGTCCATGGATTCTCCATTCATTGTAGGAGTTCATCGCTTGGCTCGTGGTTCGACATATCCCAATAAATAAATCATTTTGAACACATCATGTGGAAAAAAATTCTATTATAATAGATTTGAGATTAATATGACATTATGATGGTGGAAAGATAGAGAAGACAGTAGATCATATGCTATAGATACCCAGTTTTCATGTTCATCTGCATGCAATGAAGACTGAAAAACCATACCACTCTTTGAGTTGATCAAATAAATAGAATGTGCTAATTAGTGATGGCATAACTCAATAAGGATAGGTAGAAATTTTTTTAGTGAATTATCCACATTTCATTGGTTGAAGAAATGTCCAAGACATGTGGAATCCGATCTATATTTCTTGAAAAATCCATGCTAGTGTAACCCGGATCCACCAGATGTGTGGTACCCCTTTTGTAGTGGATATGTTCTTTGGATGAAGTTAAGTATCACACGGTGTGTGAAACCTTTCACATGGCATGTGTAACCTCCCCAAAGACTTATTGGGTGCCTCTTAGGGTATACAGACATGGGTTGGATTACATGGGTTTGAGAACACAGCGTACTCTCTTACACCGACATGGCCTGAACCAATATACATGGGATATGTTATGTACTAGTACATGGGAACATGTACATGGGAAAAATCTATGTTCTAGAAAACAGATAGAATACAAGGAAATCCCACATGTTAGGTACTACTATAAGGATATGGGAAAGAGACAAAAAATATTTCATTTGTAGGACAAAGAGTCAAGAGACATGGAATGTAACCCTTATAACTATTGTTTATTTTCTTATAAAAGGCTTGGATCCATTGTCCTTTATATCTTGGACAAGTTTCATTAGAGTGATTTCCTCATATCTTTCTCCATGATTAATTGTATATAATTTTCTCTTACACATATTAAAATGATCCCTTTAGTAAGAATTATTAGATAGAGTAATTGGAATCCCTCTCTGAGCACTTTTGTGAGATCTTATATTCTTTGTTAGTCCCTAGGTGGATTTCTTAGTACTTTCAAGAAAAAAATACAAGGGGGTTGATCCACTACATAGTGGGTTAATCGAGAATTAGTTTTTAGTATCACTCCATGGCCTTAGGATTAATCCTAATATGTGTATTGTATCTCATCATTCCTCCAGCATGAACATCTAAGGGTGAGTCCTGATGAGCATTACCTCTTGGACAGACATTATAAGTGCTATCAGACTCAAGAGTATATTCTCCCATGTATGTTTTTTGTAAAAACATAGATCTTGAATCAAATTTTGTTATATTGTGGATGTGACTTACCATTATATTGTGTTTATTTGTTGAGTATATCTAGAGATTCTTGTTTTATGTGTTGTAGACAAATACATGTGTAAATCTGAATATATTTTCTTTTTAAACACTTTTTAGGGTATTCCTAATGAGTATTGTATACATACCCTTGTACTAGATTTTCCATCACATTTTATTAAATATTCTTGATCATCTCATATTTCTCAACCAATTGTGTACAAATATATTTCTGCCTTGAGATATCTTTAATTAATGAATTTATCCTCCCATATAGTTGTGTATTGGAAGGAATAACTACTTCTTTCAATTCTTTATATATCTTTATTTGTTTTCTTATTTCTTTTGAAAGTTATTTATGTAAATCACTTTGTCCATTAATCTTTGCACCCATCTTCATTATGTCACAATTTAAAGACACATCTCATCTACTCCATCACTTTTTTCTATGAATTGATCTTAAATAAATATATAGTTTACTACATGTATGATTCACTATTAATGTATCAGGGATATTTTGATTGAGTTTAACCATGCTATCTTTTGGTGATTGTTGGTGCTGGTGGATTCACTAACATAGAAGTTCCATTTTTTGAAATTTTATAATGAATACTTTTCTTCAATATGACATTTAAATTCATTGAGTATTGAGTCATATATATATTTTATGGAGTTTATTGGTTCTTTTATTACATATTTCTAATATTATGAGGAAAATACTTCTTATATGTATGTTATTATACCCCCAGAGCTAGTCAACAACCAATAACTTATTATAGGGGCACTTTAGGGTTCAATTTAGTTTTTTTACTTCCAGTCTAAAAGGGATTCTAGTGGGGGTGGTCTATGATATAGAACTAAAATTAAATTTTTATGACAATTTTAATGTTACAATGGCCTTGAATTTTATGCCTTTGGCATTTAATTATTATTATATATGTGATTCAAATCATGTATAAGAGCTTAATTTATGAATTTTATGGTTCAGATACGATTTGAATAATGGAACTATGCAATCTTTTATTGATTATTTGTTTTATGATTGTATAAATAGTTGAATTTTATTATGTTATTCATTAGTTTCACTAGTGATGGAAATAAATGATGTGGAATAAAATATTTTGGGATCAATAAATAATATCCTTTTCTTTTATATAATAACTCTATTATTCCATTATTGTATTCATTATCACACCTACAATGTATCCCAAATATAAAAATTTTGTTAAATTGTACCGACATATAAAGAAATACTATTGAAAATTTTCCATAATCCAATAACTCATATACATAACTAGTGTTAGTTTAGTGGGTGTTAATTTGAGTCCTTCCCTCATTATTCACAATGAGACTTTTCAGAACTAAGATATATTTATTTTTATTTGATGAGATAAAATTACCATGACAATAAAAACAAAAGTAGTAGTACTCAAAGTTTCACATATGATCTTATTTTTATTTTTATTATTGAAAATAACAAATAATAATAGATTAAACAATCTTAAGAGAAGTTAAATTAGTATTATATTCTTTTTAGCGACCTATGATTATCCTCTATGTAGTTAGGGATTGGCTTAGTGGTAAACACCCTGTTACCCTACATGAAAAATGGGGGTTCAAAACCCATTGGGCGGAAGCACAGTAGCAGAACTGTAGTGGTACTGTAGACCGGCGGGTACTATAGCGGTGATAGGGCACTATATCAGCGATGGTACTGTGCAGGTACTGTAGCAGGTGGGTAACTACTCACGGAATTGGAATCAGGTCAAAAATTTGGGCCTACGATCTATGTAATGGGATATAAGATCACTGGGCCTTTAGGCTATATAATGGGTCTCCCTATACTGATTTAAAAGAGGTCTTTAATTTGATTTGATAATAAAATGAGGCTTCATCCCCAAACATTAATAAACCTATGATTATCTTCTATATAGCACTAGTTTTTTTAAAGTATGTGTGGAAATTCAATAATATAGTGAAAATTAAGGTTGATAATACTTTTAACGATATACATGTAGTTATATCATTAAAAAAATAGCCTTTACATTTGTAAAATAACTTTTTTCTTCTTTTATTACTTCCAATTAAAAATTAGATTCATAATTTATTATAATTTAATATGTGAACCTTCATATATCTTGAAGGTATCTTTTGTTTTTACACTATTTTTATAGTTTTTAATGAAATTGTCCCACAACATTTACATTTATTCATAAAAAAACTCATGTTTTAACCATTTTATTAATGGATTATTTATTAATAAGAAAGGGTAAGAACTCATATTTATTATTATTATGCTGTAAATATAAAAAATTAACTTCATGTTTGGTATAAGGGAATTTCGTTTGATATAAGTAGAAATCATGTGGAATACATAATGAAAAGGTGTTTGTAGAGTTAATAATTTATTTTACATGTATAAAAACATTATGACTAAATATGTAAAATAGTTTAAATAATAATAATGAAATATAATTTTTCACATGAAAAATGTTTTAATGCTAATAAATGGTTATAAAATAAAATATTGTCTATAAAAATATGGATTCTGATTTATCTATCCCCTCTCTACTGGTTATTAGAAGGATTTTATAGACTTATTCCATCTTACCAAACATACCAATTGACCCCAAACCAATAATTATATTCCAATTAAATAAAATCAAAAAACAATAGTAGAATACCAACCAAGAAAGAATATAGATGAGAGTGAAAAATAAAATCAGAGAATAAGAAAAATATAATTATCAATGATAATTAGAATCATTAATCTAATCCTAGAGTTCTTTTGTTACACCTCCATTGATTCCCCACTCATTATCCTTAATTCATTTCTCCCCAATTATGTTGGGAGAATCTCTAACCTTTTTTCATGTCGCCTTCTAGAGTACGCCTTCCAAGATGGTACTTACCTCACAATCATATTTTTTAACTAAAGTTTCATTATTATAATATTTGGATCACAGTTTCTATTACCACTTCCACATAAACTATACTCTTACCATTAATATTTTAGTATTTAAATATTATTATAATGATGCATTTTCCCATGTTCCTCTTTCAATAATCTTGTATTTACACAATTTATTAAATTGTGAGATCTTCCCAATATGTTTTACTGTAGACTGAGATCATTTAATTTTGGATGGGTAAAAATAATATATTGAATGCCCATATAATTTCCTTTAAAGATGTTTTTAGAAACTAGATTGGTGATGAATACCATTTTAAATTTGGAGACACTAAAAATTGTGTGGATATGCTAGATTTTGGTAGCTGTAATTGAAAATATTAAAGTTGTACTTTTTTAAATAATCATTAAATGTCTAAAAAAATCATTGAGTTGAGCTCTTATTATTTCTAGATTAAAAAAACTATTATATTTCTTCAAAAAAATACATTTTAGAAATGATTTTCTTGTTGAAACAATTGATATTATGATATAAGGAGGTGTAATTTTAACTAACACATTACTTTATTTCTATCCATTAATTATTAGATGACTTCTTTTACTAATGATTAAGTTATAATAAAATGTGAGTGGTAGTTCCATAATATATAATAACATAAATTGGTAGGTATTAGTGAAACTAGGAAAATATTTATTATACCATAGTTTTGGCCAAGGTACCCAGGTTAGCCATGTTTTAAGTCATTTCATTGGAAAACATTGTAAATAATCTTTGAGATCATGACTAGTAAATAGTGTTTAGAAATCTAGGTCGTAATATGATATTTGGGAATTTATATTCCTTCAAATTAATATAATGTTTGATAGTGTGTACTATATGCAATAACAGGCTTAAAATGAGCTTTGACATATTACTAAAATAACATTATTTAAGAATGGTTCTAGTAACGTAGACATTAGATTTGTAGGTTTGAACATGAGTAGTTAAATTGTTATATATATATGTATAAATGAATTCATTAACAAAAATGTATGTATTAATTCCCAGTAAATGAGCACTGAAGATTAAATAAAATAATTAAAATTAAAGGAGATATTTTTTTTAAAACTGGTTTATGTGTGGAATATATTTTTATAAAATCAAATATTGTTAAACACTATAGATGAATGATTTTAATGAAATTTATACATTATATTTTTTAAATTAATTATGTTAACATCCCTAATGGTTACTATAAAATTAATGATCATAAATAAATTTTACACTTTTAATATTCTTTTTTTTGCATAAAATGGGTTTCATTGCATTTTATGTGCAAATATTATGATTAATTTTTTTTAAATAGAGATATTTTATTTTGTAAAATGGATATTATTATTAAAATCATAATATTAAAATAACCTTATGATAAATATTTTGATAAAATAAAAAAAATGATGAATTTTAAGTAAATAGTAAAAAATATTGATTTTGTAAAAACAGTCATTACTTTTCTTTTAATCCGAGTAATTTTAATATTAATTTTAGTTTTTTATTTTTATTTAATGTAATATAAGAATAATTATATTAAATATAATATAATTAATTCTATTTAAATCAATATTATTCTTTATTTTGATATAATATAATATTTCTCTTAAATAGATAATTTTTCTAAAAAAGGTTTATGTTATGTTTGAGAACATAGATTAAAAGTGAATTTTAATGTATTTAAAGATTTGATGTTTTCAAATGTATTAAATGTGTGGTTCCATCATGTTATAATTTTTTAATGAGTTCAATTTCATTTTTACTAAAATAAATAGTTACCATAATAGATGTTTCTCAGCATGGAAATGGGTAAAACATGTTAATTACGGTTAAAACTGTATGATAAGATCACAAAATTATATCATCAAAAGGGAAGATGAGTTTTTCTATACCATTAAATTTTCTATGATCAGTTTTATCCATTTTTTGTCCACTTGATATGATTATTACATCTCTTTTTATATTTATAAAATTCTAATTACACAAATTCCATTTTCTCCCATTTAATATCTTAGATATGTTGTCAAGGTTAAGATCTAAGTAAATATAAATTTTTATTGAAATTATATGAATATAATCTGGGTAAATTAATTATATTAATTTATATTAATTATTTCTAATTTTTAAAAAATAGTATAATTTTCTAAAATTCTGATGTCGTGTTGACACAATGTTTATAAAAACAAGAGAAAACTCAGTTTACTAGTTTTAAAGACATTAAAAAAATTCCATTAAGATTATTAAATATTTTACTCGAATATTATAGATAATTATTAATTATAATTTATTATTTATATTTCTAATTATAATTCCATTCCTGTATTGATAAATTCAAATTCAAATCATATTGAATAGTCATAGAAATGAACATAATTCGTATTTAACGAATAAAAATTATTTTAAATTATTTAAATAATTAGTATACTATATTAAATCAATCTAATGTTATGTTTTATATACATTTAGTAATTTTTCATTTATTTTCCACTTGACATATTTAAAACTACACTCATGACCCTTACAAATTGACAATTCATATAAATTTATTTGATTATTTCCTATAAAAAATAAATCACTTAATCCATTTAAAAAAACTCACTTTCAGTTTTTTTTCAAAAACATACTCAAATACCAATATGTAAATCCAATATCATCTATTTAATATCCTTCTTTGACCATAACACTCTCCCTAGGTTGCATTAATCTCAGTTTAAAGGAGGATATCAAAAGATGTGGTATAAGTCATAACTGATGTCTTAGATGATTTTTATTACCTCTTTAAAAACTGAAATAATCATTATTATATAATAACCTATCATATTTGATATACTGAAATTTTAATTTGTTATTAGTAAAATTATTTTCTAACCCCTTTTCAATCCAATCGAAAATGAACACTTCGCTCTTGTGTATATATGTACAACTGCCATCATGAAGCAATGTGTTTCATTTTTCATCGCCAAATCAAAAATATAGTAATAATAAAAAATATTATTTTTTAAATAATTATGATTCGAAAAATATAATATCTTTCTTACCATCCCATCTTTTCTATATGTTGGAAAATGATTATGTTGCTCATGCGTGCATGTGGACTACCACTTAAACAAAGTGGTACAAATGATTTTTTATTAACATGACAAATTTATGGTAATAATGATAGAAAGAATGAAAAAATTTTAATTTTATCTTTTATTTATGATTCTATAAAATGAAAATATTATCTATTTTATTTCTTTTCCACCAGGTATAAAAAAATGTCATTCAAGCATATGTATAGACTATTGTCTAGATGAATCAATGTGGATCATTTTTTATGAATCCATTATATATATGGTTATAAAATTATATTAAATTTATATAGAATAAAATTATGTTATTATTAAAATTCTTTAAACAATTTAACAATGACCCCGTTTATCATGGTAAACATTACAAAGTTTTTCTTGGATTATGAAGTGAATGTCCTCAAAGCACCCAACATGACCGTAACCAATTTTGTAACTAAATAAAATGTTTTAATAAATGAAATAAAATTAATTTTATTAAGGAATATAACTTGAAAAATATTCTTAATAATTTTTTATTTCAGAAATTAAAATATGTATGTGCTGAATTGGGAGATAAGGTAAGGGATTATTCATCTCAATTTCATTTCATTGAGACTTATGCCTTATTCACCCCATATTTTATTTTATGGGGCATATATACTAACTTAGAGTTGTATTTTTTCAATAATTTACTAAAATTGTGATGGTTTTCAATTCATTTTCAATTTATCCCCATCAATCTTTATTTGATTTAAAAGAAACTAAATTCATATTAGGTTTTTCATTAAAAAAAATTTTAAAATTATTTAAACTTCTTTTCCACCATGATGGTATAATTAAAATTATTTTATAAAATATTTATATATAATTAAGTTTTTAGTGAATATATTTTATACTATGATTGACATTATATACAAATTATTAAAAGAACCTTTGAAAATGTTTACATTATGGGTCACTATTGTCCATTTTTACGAATGTGAAAAAGAATGTTTTTTATAAGTTTACCGCATGAACATATTTTTTTGTCATCATAGTAGTTATTAATTATAATGATTCTAAGAAAATATTCTTTGGGATTTCAAAGAATATCATATTCATATTTTTCTATAAGGTTTTAGTTAATTTTTTTCAAAATAAAATTTAATTTCTTCTCATTTTTATGACATAATTGAAAGTGGTTATGTTTATGAGAACTATTTAAAACTTTTTTAGTTTTATGATTAAAATAAAATATTTAATGATTTTTCCTAAAAATCATGGAATCTATACAAAAAACATAGAAATTCCCATTACGATTTGGTGATAACTCATAGGAAGAAGAAGTTGTGAAAGGGGTGGGGGAGGTCCATGAGGGTTATCCAAACCACCACTGAGGAAGGGTCCCTCCAAATATAGACCTCCATCGACCAACAACAGATATCAGGATGACAAGGAAAATTGACTTGTATTTTGGGAATAGGAAAATAAGTGAGTGAAACACAAAAGGATTTTTGATTTAGTATGGAGACGACCACTAGAACCTCTAAATCACATGAGTGAATGATGTTCTAGAATAGGGAAATATGTTTCTTTTCTTCCCAAAAACAAGACAAATGATTCCATTCCATAGTATCTGATGTATCTATGAAGAAGTAGAGTGGTACATCAAGAATTAGATCTCCCTCTTCTAAAGATGAATTAACTCATTGCACTAGGAATGTAGAGCCTATAAATAGGGCATGGAGGAAGTTGGAACAAAAGAATATCTGGAATATATGGGGGGCACTATCCTACAATCCATATAATTTTCTAGGTAGTGGAGGAGGTGATGATCTTGATTCGTTGAACTTTCTTCTTCAAGATTTTTTTCTTTCTCTTTTTTAGGTGGATGTTCGACCCAATAGATATGAATGCATGAAGAATATATACCTAGAGTTAATTCCCTTTAGAATGAAGAATATCCCATGAATTTTTTATGCTAGGTATTTGATGAAATCATGAGTTATAGGAGGATTTCAGGGTATATGGAATGATATTTTTACAATATTCTATCCCACTCATGTCCTATGTTCTCAGGATTTGTCATCCTGTGGCTTACTAGTCATTTTTTTCGACACCTTATGTCTATTATCCCATGACGAGGAATCAAATTTTATTGTTTTCCCATACAGTACTTCTATATATGAGAGAGGAAACCTAGAGACTTTGTAGTTGAAACTCAATAATGTATTATTAAATGTTTAGTATGATCATATTTATCTAGTTTTTTCCCTAGAACCCACCTAATCCCAAGACATAACCACCCATTTTATGGTTACTACAACTTGTCTTATTAGTGGTAAATGAACCCACTATTGATTCAGAAGTTCCTCACTATGTTATTCTCTACAATGCAAGCCATGTTCTATTCCAGGAGTTATAACTAGTTGTATCCTCTTTTAATGATTCCATTTATTCTTTTGGAATTCTTATGACTTTCCTTCTCGAGATAACGCTAATTTTACCTCTATTGTGGTTTACATTAATAAATCTATAGTAGTGAAAATATTTACGCCAAAGTAGTAGTATTTTAAAATTGATACCACATCTCATATAATTTAGGACATATCATTCATGAACACATCACCTCAAAACTATCATGTTTTTCTGTTTTTGGAAATACAATATCACAATAGAGATGGTGTTATATTGAGACCTATTCCTCACTATGTGGATAAATTTTGGGGATCACTTTTTATTCTTTACCTTTGGTTATAATAAATGTGATACCCCATCTAGGGAGTATCTGTATAAATAAATTGAGTATTTAAACCTAGTAAATCTACAATGGATGGTGGGGGGATGTTAACATGATTATGGAGATTTCATAGATGAAGTGTCGGGGTGATAACTCTCGAAAGTCTAATCATCATTTTATGTCATTCATGTACCACATCGATCTCTCAGATCAGGGGTATTAAAGTGACTAATACGCATGATATAACAACCAAAATTGTTTAAATTCTAAATAGTGTCAAATTGATCAATGATTTCAAAATATTAATTCCATCTAATTGTACCCACACGCCAAGGTAACTCACATAATGTTTGATATTTTTCACCATTCTTCCATTTTTTGGTTATTTCTACTAGGATTGAGAATAGAACACACAACCACTTATCTCAAAAATATACTTTATCCGAGGGATATGAGAAAATATTTAGGGTTTCTTAACACATGAAAGTGAAGCAATGTTGTTGTAAGATCTTCAAAATTAGCTTATATGTCTCAAAATTTATCTTCCTTGGTCGAGTATCCCCCAACTCTCCCACTTCCAAGCCTTATATTCTATTAGTGTAGAGATTTAGAGGATTGAGTATATGCTATAGAAGGGTTGAGATATAGCCATAATTGATGATAAATCCCTCAAGATAAACTCCTAGTATGATCTACTCCTATAACTAAAATTTCATGCATCTGATCTATCAAGAATTAAATAGATTAGGGAATAATATAGAAACACACCCTATTTTAATGTTTTCATGAATGAAAATAGAATTTTCCCCAAACCTATTACTCTTTTGTATAATAGAACTTATATTGATGGTAATTAGGTGGTATTAAATCTATATAGTGATCACATCAAGTCCCTTCTGGCTACCCCAAACCATCCTTTACTAGGAGGATACTTCAGTGACATGGATGAGATATTCAATGTTATCAGTTTCATGATATCCTCTCCTAGAAAGATAATTATGGAAGATATACCAGATGAACATGATATTCATGAGGTGGTTAATGATCTCAAAACAAATAACTCTCTATGATTATACATTTTCCCATGTCCATTTTATGTGTCCCGATGAGACTTAATTAAGAGTGACTTAGTAGAGTCTATGCAGGATTAATTCTGGGCTGGTAATCAGACACATGTGGTGAGTTCCACTTCACTTGTTCCAATTCCAAATATGAAAGACCTATCTATTTTCATGAAATATAGGATAATCAACATATGAAATTTAATTTATAAGGTTCTTTCCAACATTATCAATCATAGGTTATCTATGAATCTACCTATCTGGGTATCAAAGGAACAACATGGTTTTGTTATGGGTAGATCATTCTAAGGTGGCATTAGCATGTCTAAGTAAATGATCATAGAAAAAAATATAATGTAACTCAAATACAATGTTGTTATTAAGATGTAAATGTATAAATAATATGATATAATTGAATAAACTCCATCCTAAAGGTTCTCAATATCATGGGATTCTCAACTTTGTCTACTAATATTTTGTGTTTGTGCTTTAGTTCTTCTTGGTTCTATTTTTTTATTTGGTGGAATTGTTGTAGCTTCTTTAAATCAGTGTTTAGGCTTAGGAAAGGTGATCTAATGTTTCTGATCCTTTTTCATTATCATGCATGAAATTCATAGTCATTATATTACAAAAATACTCTTTCATGGACAAATTATCCCCTATCGTTGTACGCATCATCAATGGAGAAAATACAACCTAATGTATTTTGATGAAATGATCCTTTTCCTTAATCGAAGAATGTGGTCAATCAGTAGTATCAAAAACATTTTGTAGTAGTACTATCAAGCAATTAGGCAAGTACTGAAATGAGAAAAAATAAGCATGTACATTTCAATGAGGTTAATGGATAAATGAGCTACCGACCACGAAATTTGTTTGGTCATTCAAAGGTGATATATCTTGATTGACTACCTAGGGGATCTAATATCAATGATCAGGCTTCACATACACCCCTTAACAAATTATTTTATAGAATCAATGGATGTCTTCATAACTAGAAGAATCACTTTTTTCCTTTAGTAGGATAATCTCTCTATTTAACAATGTTCTTACCCTCATTCCTGGGATCAGCTTATAAAATATTATGGTTCTGAAAGCAATGATTCTAGGAATCAGGAAAATTATGAGCCCTTTCATTTGGGATGCACACACGGATATGATACAATAGTGGGTGTCATGGGAAAGGAAGGATAAAATAGAGAATGAATGTGGAGAAAACGTCATAAGTGTCTCTTTTGAGATTCATGGTTTGCATGAAAATATTCCATGGGATGTACTCAGAGGGAGGAAATTGTGGAGATAGATTATAGATCATGACTATGGGAAGAATATGTGTTCTTTGTGAGAAAATATAACACCCCAACCCCAGTTACCCAGAGTCGGTGCATTATTACATAACATTAGCATGATCACAAGGGATTAAAATCCCGAAAGACCAATCAGTTTAGTATCCTTGTTAGTACTAGATACATTCATAAGATTTAAATTAAATTATAAAATTATAAAATAAAAAATTCGCCATTGACCACGATCATCCATTATACTATCCCTAAAGGTGAGTCATAATATTGTTCTTCTCATCCTGAGAAAAATAAAACATAGAAAGGGGTGAGCTCAGATGCTCAGTAAGGATAACAATATTGCAGAAACAATCAAGAATAAGCATAAACATTAAGGCAATGTATAAGACTAAAACACAAACCTGTTAAAATAAAAATTCATCATTATATGGAAACGGTAAATAAAATAATTCCATTCACTTATTCACATGGATATTCTAATATTCGAACAATCACATGTAATATCAATGGCCAATTTCATAATGTTGGAATGCTAATGCCATACTTAATAACCACATAGTCAAGGCCTTGTGCCAATAATACAAATAAAATTTTTTCAAGGCCTTGTTCCAAGAAACTCGTTTGTCTCATGAGTTATACTGATGCATCAATGAGCTATAGTGGGCTCCACCTGTCACTTACTAAGTCCATTTCATTTCTCTTATAAAAAGGTTTAAACATAACATAAACATTCATATTCAAACTAGCATATGAAATGTCAATAATTTATCCATAAAACATGAATGTTGTATAAATAACACATCCACAATCACACATATCACAAAAACTTCAATATAATATAGAATATTTGTATAATAATAAATCAACTTCAAACAAGCTTAAAAACCATCAAAGTTTGTAGACATAGATGAAATCAGAACTTTTTGTAGTGAAATATATCATTGTATTTTAAAAACAATTAAAAGTAATATAATTATAAAGGAAAAAATTTATTTTGAAAATATTATTATAAGATTATTTTGGAAGCTTCAATGATGTTATAATGGTATAAAATAGCCACACCCACCGTATAAGTTAAAAAATACATTCTAACCTTAATTTTGTCGAGAAGGCTATAAAGTACTTTGTTTAGAAACCATCAGAATGATTCCTTTCAAAACAAATGTGGACAAATAAGTGTATAAGTGACTTTAACCCATAGTATAGTAAATATTAGAAATGTTTTGAATTAAATTTTTAAGAAAACACGGATGTGGATGATAAAGAGATCCCTATAGATACTTACCTATTAACAACCATGGATAAGTAAAGAGATTGTAGAATTAAACATTACCTTGTACTTTTCCTTTGTTGAGGGTACATTAAACTTATTTATAATACTTAATTAATTGTTATTAAATTATACAAGAAATATATACAAAAATATTATATCATATATGATCCTATAATATTTCATTGATAAAAATATTTCAGTAGTATCATCATTTCAGGTGTTAACTGATTCGGTTTCGTTTATATGATTGGTTACGTAAGCCATGTTTGTTATGGATATGATTCATTTGATTTATAGAAAGATTTATATTAAGTTATTAAACATAATTTATAATCATAAAATTAAAATTATTCTTGAATGATTACGATGGTGAATGTGTCTCATCGCGTTCAAGGAAACGGTAATCCGTATGTACACATGAGCGGAAATATCTTTATATTAATGGTGAAATAATATGTAATTGGATGCTATATCTGATATATATAATCATTAACTTGTTTTATTTATTATTTACATTAGTTATACTAATTATTATACCCATAAAAATAATGATGTGTTTGAATAACAAACTACACCACGACGTGAAGACGGTAAGCCGTACGTACGCACGTATAGTGAAATTGTCATTTATAGAATGGATAGAATAATGAATATGGTTGTACCATATTTATAATAACATCAAATTATGTATAAGGTATTGGAGTTATTATTTTGGTATGGAAACAACAACGAAAGAGGAAGTGGAAGACGAATAGAACTTGAAAGAGGGTGGTGAAATTATAAACTCTTCTTTGGGGTTTTACTTTTGAGATGATCAAAGGGGCTCTATAGGTTGGATTTATGATCAAAGTAAGGCCTCTAAGATAAAGTAAGGATATTTTAGAGGATATTTTGGAGGTTATTGTCCGATCCAAATGTATTTGGAGGTGTGAAATTAAGATAAGGGGAAGTACCTTTTAATACGAGAGGTGAGGGTCACTTTAGGAAAAGATTGAAATATTACTTTATAATAAAATCATTTTCGGTTTCTAATGGCTCAAAAACGATTTATTTCAAAGATAAGGTGGGTATGGGTCTAAAAACTCTCAACCAATAGGTTTAAGACATGTTTAGTTTAACATATTAACCTTATCTTTTAGATTTAACTCTTAGTTAAATAGTTTGACATTTACGAGGTCTCTTTGTATTTTTATATTACATGGTTAATAAAAATACTATAAAATACAAATAGAACCCCATGTGGTTCATTATTAATATATATAACCTTATATAAGTCCTTTTTCCGAACCGTATATTTTTAGGATATTATATTAATTAATAATATAGTATTTGTTTCAAAAACACAATTATGTCAATTTGGACACTATTTAGTATTTTATTTTTTTGTAAACCATAAAAACTTTATCAAATCGAATAAAATTTATTAAATCAACCCTAAAATGTCATATTAAACTAGAAAATTATTTTTATTCGTGAAAAGTCTCAAATTAAGTTTTTTTGATATTTATAATATCAATTATGTTAATCATTTATTAATACGGTAATTACTGCATCAACATTGTGTCATAAATAAATTAAATTATTTAATTTCTAAAAACACTAAAAAACATTATGTAAGAATATTCTTTATATTTCTAATGAATACTTATAGTTAAATTTATCTTATGTATAAAACTATATGAATAATTGTTTGTTTGTTAAACTTTGAATTTAACAATTTTTACTCTTCTATAAATAAAATAATAATAAATGTTCCAATCTAATCCATTTGGAACAAAAGGATCATATTTTATTACTAAGGTTGTTTTTTTCTAATTAAACTTATCCAATAGAATTAGGACATGTGTTAGGGTAATTATAATATCATTTTCCCTTAATTACCCTATTTATTTTGAACCGTGGTAAATAAAAGTCAATAGTTACCATTCAACAAAAATTATTTTCATCTTATTTAACCAAATTTCACTAACTGATTTCAATCATGTCTCTAATATTTTTGAAATTCAACTCATATAATCGGTAAAATTAAGTTTTATGCAAATTTCTAGAAGGTGGGTAAAAGAAGGTAAAAACGTTGAATAAAATTTTATATATCTAAACTTATTATAAAATGAATTCAATGAATTACATTGAATATATATAGGTATTATGTGTCTATTTTGACCTAAAATGAATTAAATTAATATAATTAATTATTTAAATAAAATGTCGGTTTTAAAATATAATGTAGTGTTTTTCACTATTCATCAAAAATTGAAAGTGCTCAAAAAAATACCAAAAATTCTCCCTATGCTAATTTAGATATTCTGAATCCAAAAATGAAGTCCATTTTGAAAAATAAAATTTCAAAAAGTGTGCATTACTATTTATAATGGCTAGTTTCATTGGTCGTGGTGTGTTGAAACTCCAAGGTGCATACAACGCAAGCTACTGCGTTATTCAAAGGGAAATGTACCATGGATTCTTGGGGTGTTACATTATCCCCTCCTTAAAATAAATTTATCCTTGAAATTTCTAGAATATTATTGCATAAAAATATTTGGGTGGTTCTTCATCATAAGTTCCTCGGGTTCCCACGTTGCCTCTTCTATCTTATGGTTTCTCCATAGAACTTTTACAAGTCGAGTCATCCAGTTTCTCAATACTTGTTCTATGGTATCAGGAATTTTGACAGGTTCTTCACAATAAGAAAAATCGGGTTCTACTACAATTTTCTCATAGGTGACTACATGCGTGGGTCATGCATGTATTTTCTCAACAGTGATACGTGGAACACATCATGAACTTTGGGGGGATTTGGAGACATTTCCAAATGATATGATACAACTCTAATTCATTCTAGAATTTCAAAAGGTCTAATGTACCCGGGACTCAATTTACCCTTCTTACTGAATTGGATAACACCCTTCCATGGAGATACCTTAAAAAATACATGATCTCCTAATTGAAATTCCAAATCCTTTATTCGATTATCGGAATACCAATTTTTCCTACTTGGGCTGCTTTGATGTGGGTTTTGATAATCTTCACCTTTTCCATTGTTTCCTCTACAAGCTCTGTTCCAACTATTTTTCTTTTACCAACATCATCCCAACATGTTTGTGTGCGACATCTCTTTCCATATAATACTTCATATGGTTCCATCTAAATAATTGAATGGAAGTTATTGTTATAGGAAAATTCTACCAGTGGTAAATAGTGATCTCACATACCATGAAATTTAAGTGATCAAGATCTCAACATGTCTTCTATGGTTTCAATTGCATGTTATTATTGTCCATTGGATTGAGGGTGGTAGGCAGTGCTCAAACAAAGTTCATTATTCAAGGCCTTTTGAAGACATTTCCAAAATCATGATGTAAAATGGGGATAGCGATCACAAAAATAATCAATAGGGGTACTACATGGAGTCTTACCACTTCATTAATATATAGTCTTTCCAGACATTCAAGTGGTAAATCTTCCCTTATAACAAGAAAATTTACTGACATGGTAAGATGATCAACAATGACCCATATTGTATCTTTCCTTCTAGGAGTCTTTGGTAGCCCCATGACAAATTCCATTGAAATATTATCTCATTTCCAATCAGGTATGGAAAGATGTTCCATGACTCTTCTAGGCTATTACCTTCCAGCTTTCACTTGTTGACAAACCATACATCTTGGCACAAAATTAGCAATCTCCCTCTTCATGTTGTCCCGCCAAAAAAGTTCCTTCAAATCACTATACATTTGTGTGGTCCTAGGGGGGATAGAGAAATTGGAACTATGAGCATCATCCAACAATTACCTTTTTATATTATGTATATCAGTAACACAAAGTCTCTTCCCAATTTTTGAAATTCCATTTTCATATATAAAGTCGCTCAATCTTCCATCATTTAGAGCTTTAATCTTCTTTTGAAACTCCACATCATTATTCTGAGAAATTTTTATCCTTTCTAGTGAATATGGTTTGGAAAATATTTGAAAAATTATTGATTTTTCACCTTCCATGGTTATTCCCATATCCATCTTCACTAGATCTATGAAATTAGGATAACTTTCAACTCTCATCTTGTTCAAAACTCCATGATCCTTTCAGCTCAAAGAATCTTCCACCTTATTTTCCTTCCCCAGGTTGTAGGGTATTGTGAAATCAGAATCCTTGAGTTGTTTAAGCAATCTCCTATGCCTCATGTTCAGTTCTTTTTGTGAGAAAATATACTTCAAACTCTTGTGATCAGTATAAATCTCACATTTTGCACCATATAGACAGTGTCTCCATATCTTCAAAGCAAAGATTATAGCTGCAAACTCAAGATCATGAGTTGTATAGTTTTTCTCATGAATTTTTAGCTGGTGTGATGAATAGGAAATAATTTTATCATTCTGCACAAGGACTCAACCAAGTCCTTTCTTTCAAGCATCGCTATAAACAACAAACCCATTGTTCCCTGATAATTGAGTCAAGATATGAGAATTGACTAATCTTATCTTCAGTTCTTCAATACATTCTTTACAATATTTTTTTCAAAAAAATTTAACCCCTTTACATGTGAGCTTGGTTAATGGGTTAGCCAACCGGGAAACATTCTGGACGAAACATCTATAATAACCTACTAAACCAATAAAATTGTGTACCCATGTTATACATATCGGTTCTGGACATTCTTGGATTTCCTTGGTCATCAAATGATCAACAAATATTCCATCCTTAGAGACAATATTTCCATGAAAATAAATATCGTGAATCCAGAATTCACACTTGCTAAACGTCCAATATAAATCAGTTCTCTTGAGGGCTTTCAGAATAGTGCTCAAGTTATTTTCATGATCTTTGTAGATTTTTGAGTATACCAAGATATCATCAATTAATACAACTAAAAATTCATCCAGATATTACATTAAAAATCTATTCATTAAATCCATGATGATAGAGGTTGCATTAGTCAATCCAAATGGAATTAATGTAAACTCGTAATTCCCGTACCTGGTTCGAAATTCTGTTTTCAGAATGTCTTCCTTCTTCACACACAACTGATGCTATCTAGATCTAAGGTCAATCTTTGAAAAATATTTAGCTCTATGAAGTTGTTTGAATACATCATCAATGATAGGTAGGGGATACTTATTCTTTATTATTATAGCATTGATCTCCCTATAGTAAATACACAACCTCATAGATCCATCTTTCTTTTTAACAAAAAGAATAGGGGCTCCCCCTAGAGAAATGCTACGGAGAATAAATACCTTATAAATATATTCCTATATTTGTTTCTTTAGTTTCACTAATTCCACAGAGGCCATTATATAAGGAGTCTTCGATATGGGCCTTGAACCAGGAATTAAATAAATAGAAAACTCAATTTCTCGCTCTGGAGGATGTCCAGGTAAATCCTCTGGAAACACATAAACATATTCTTTCACAATAGTTAAGTCATCTTTTTGAACATTATTTTACTCTCCCATAGTTATTTCATTCTCTTACTCCACAATAATTTAATTTAGAATACCTATTGGGGGTGGATCTAGATAAAAATCATGTGGTGACGTTTCTGCTCTAAAGCTAAGGTACTCATTATCACCATCGAAAATTGTAACCACATTCTTCTTACAATAAATTTTAGCATCATGTTTTGTAATCCAATCGATACCAAGGATTATATAAAATTCAATCATTGGTATGATGATGATATCTTCCGATAAAGAACACTTATATGCCTTAATGGGAACTAATTCACAAAACATTATTGCGATGATACTTCCCTTAGGAGTTTTTATTGACAACTCCCTTGTTAAGTCAAATTGAAAATATCTAGTTTTCTTAGCATACTGGCAATATATGAAACAATGTGATGATCTAGAATCAAATAAAGTATTGGCTAAACTTGAGGAAACCATTAAATTACCTACCACCACATCTTTCGGAGCTTCAACCTCAGTAGTAGTGATCGCATAAGCTTGGCCTTGCTCCCTTGGTTTTTTCTGGGGTAAGTTTCCATGGCGCTTAGGACATTCATTTTCATAATTCCCCTTTTATCTACAATTGTATAATTCAAAATTGGCAGCTTATTTCTCCCCCTTGCAATCATGAGCTTTGTGTCCTTTTTCACCACACTTGTAACATCCTATCATTCCCGTAAAGAAAGTACTGAAGTTTTTCTTCCCACAGTTACCGCATGATGGGTATTCAACTATTCCCTTATTCCCCATATATCCATTTCCATAGTGTTCATAAGATCTCTTCTCCTCTTTCTTTTCTTTGATGTTGTAAGACTTAGATAATTCCTTTTCAGTCTTGATAGCGCATGAGACATTATCTTTGTATGATGAGAAGGATTGTGAGACTAATGCTCAATGAAGAAATGGATTTAAACCATCAACAAATTAATCAATATTACTCCTTGTTTTACGTATATAATATTCTTCATTCCTTGCTATCCTTGTAAAGTTAGCCTCCTACTTTGTGACATTCTCATCCTCATTTTTCCTTAGACTCAGAAATTGTCTTTCCATATCCTATTAATGGTTATGAGGAAAGTATTTTTCTTAGAAAATATCTCTAAACTCCCTCTATTCCATGTTCGATACTTCATCATCTTCCTTTGTGTTTTAGATTAATGACCACTATTGATCTGCATCTCCCGTGAGTTGATAAACTACCATGAGAACATTTTTCTTTTTTGCTTCTCCCCAAAGGATGGAATATTTCTCTACAGAATTTATCTTTTTTTCATCTAATAATGGATTTGTACTCCCATTGAATGTTGGAGGTTGTTGCCTCATGAAACAACCTAACATTGATCCTTTACATTGTGGATAAGGATGCTCCATAAGGGTAAGGTTATTATTCATAACCTAAGTGAGTTTCCCTAGTGTGGTGATAAACTGATCATTACCAGCTGCATCACCATCTCCCATAAAATTATCTTGAGTGGGAGGGAAATACCTACATGGATTACATGGGTTTATATAGTTTCCATTACATCCACTAGGCACCATTTCGAAACAATGGAATACACTAGATTTGTTTAAGAATCATAATACATAATTCCAAACCTATAAAATAGTTAACATAAATTTAACAGATTATGAATACAGTCCATAATCAAAAAAATGTTTTCTTTGAGTAAGTATATACTCATAAACCCTTCAAAATTCTTTTTAAAGAAAATGAAAATTAACCTAAGAATATACCTTGGGGTGTCGTAGCCAAGAGTGCACCAAGGCCCATTATTGTGCACCAGTTCCCATTCGAGTCTAGCTAAAAGCGGTGTTTTCGGTTTTTACCCCTAGGTACATCTCTGCTAGAGCCACCTCTACCTGCTCATATCAAGATAGGGATGTATTTCAGGGAAAACTCACAAAATCTCTATATTACCAAAATTATAGGAAGATTTTCTATACTAATCCTCAATTTCTATCTTAGGGTAATGTTCTCTAATCCGAGTTTATCAAAATCTAGATTCCATGTTTTGTACTAAACATCCTCTAAAACCAACTATAACACCCCAACCCTAGTTACCCATATTTAGTGCATTAATATATAACATTGTCATGATCACAAGGGATCAAAATCCCAAAAGTCCAATCAATTTAGTTTCTTTGGACGTACTAGATACATTCATAAGTTTTACACTACATTACAAAATTAAAAACAACCAAAACATTGTCTCCATTGAACACATTCATCCATTAGAATATCCTAGCAGGTCACTAAAAATATACTTCTTTGTATCCTGGGAAAAATAAAACATTGAAAGGGGTGAGCTCAGATGCTCAGTAAGGATAACAATTTAGCAAAAACATTCATGAATAAGCATAAACTTTTATGAAAATGTAAAATACTAAAACACAAGCCTTTTAAACATAAAATTGATCAAAATATGGTGAGGATAAATCAAATAATTACATTTACTTATTCACATGGATATTATACTAGTCAAATAATCACTTGTAATATCAATATCCAATTTCATAATGTTGGAATGCGTAATGCCAGACTTCATGACCACATAGTCAAGGCCTTGTGACAAGACTACAAATAAGATTATTGGATCGAATATGTTGATGTATATGTATATTAGATGAAACAGTACAAGAGGGGGGCGAATTGTAGGTTTAAAAACATTGTGTTTAAACACTAAGAAATTAGTTTAAATGATCTTAAAATTATACAATTCACAAAAAATACAATTAAGCAAAAAATTTTTGTATATAAAGGTATGATATGATGTAATACAATAAGAACTACAAAGCAATTGTATTCAAGATGAATACAATAATCAGATTATTACAATAGTGATGGAGTCTACCATAAAGCATATAGAATCATTTGATACAATATGTAATAGTATGATTGTAATTGAAACAATTACAAAAGAACAATAAATGAAGAAAGGAAATAATACAATTCCCTTTATAAAACAAACAGAAGAAATGTAAAAGTATTACAATTCTTTTGACCCAAAGAGAGGGGTTATCCTTTCACCTAGGATAAGAGGTATGTATTACCACCACCTTGGTAAGACCTCGATATGATGATCGGTACGTTTATCTTTCCCTCCCCTCAAGACCTCGATATGATGATCGGAATGTTAGTCTTTCTATCCCCGCAAGCCCTCGATTTTTCAGGACATCGGTACCTTTGTATTTCAAATGCTTGAAAGCCCGCGATACGATGATCGGTAGTACCATCTGCCTATCCCCGGATGCCCTCGATCGTTATCACCTGATCGGTCGCAAAAATAAAAACAATGCATTTATTGAAATACAAAAACTAAGAACGAGATGTTCATATTTTTTTAGTTTCAAGGCTTTCACACGAAGCAGGAGAGAAGTCACAGAGTCTCTCTCTAGAACTTGGTAGAAGCATAGAATTATCAAATTCTCAGTCATTCAGCTCTCTCGATCAGCTTCAAATGACCTCTTATTTATAGGCCTCTGGTTCCAGTGGTCACATTTCCTCCAACGGTCATATTTCTCCGACAAAATCGGAGGGAGATGGACACATGGCAATATAACGTTCATATTGAAACAGAAAACACGACATCATTTTGGTTAGTTTGTAACTAACTCCATGACATCATTTTGGTTAAAACAAAAGATATATGAAGATCTCAAAGATGAGTACAATTTTCATGTTTAGTATGATTTTCATGATAAGTACGATTGATAGTCAGTACGATCGACAGAGTTAGTACGATTGATAGAATCAGTATTATTGATAGAGTCAGTACGTTTGACAGAGTCAGTACGATTGACAGAGTCAGTACCTTCGACAGAGTCAGTACGTTTGATAGAGTCAGTATGATTGACATAGTCAGTACAATAAGCATAGTCAGTATGATCAGTATAGTCAGTATGATCAATATAGTCAGTACGATAATCATAGTCACTATGATCAACATAGTCGGTATGATTATCATAGTTAGTATGATCAGCATAGTCTGTATGATTAGCATAGTCAATACGATCAGCATAGTCAGTATGATCAACATAGTCAGTACAATCATCATAGCCTGTACAATCATCATAGTCAGTACGATGAGCATAGTCAGTATGATCATCATAGTCAGTACGATCAGCATAGTCAGTACGATAAGCATAGTCAGTACGATCAACATAGTCATTACGATCAGCATATATATTTGTGATTTCCAAAACAAGACATAAAAGTCCAAAGATAAAATTTGACTCAATAATCTCCCTTTTTTTGGAAAGAACAAAACATAAAGTAAGAATAAAAATAAAAACGTATCTCACCCTGAGTTATTGGAAACTCTTCTGAATATGAAATTGAATACAACTAACTCCCCCTTATGTTTGTACATTCATAAGGATTGTATTCGTAGATTTTCCTTGGTTTATAAGTATTTTATTAAAACATTATCCCTTTATAAAATATTTTCCCCCAATATAAAACATTCTCCACCTTTGTGATTTACAAAAGGAATGGGGTAATCTTGAGTTTCCTGAAAGAGTTAGTGAAAATAAACACAAACCAATGGGAAAGGTAACATAAATCACATTGAGATAATAAAAGTCTATAGAATTATAGATATGAGAATAGAAAGATACAACCAAACTCATTTGTTCATAGAAATATACAACAACACTCATTCGTACGGAGTTTTATAGAAAAGGGGCAGAGCTTTGTCAAGAATTCTAAAAAACCGGTGTGGGTTTGGGGAGGGGAGGGGTCTATTTATAGGCGAAAAAAGGATGACCGTCTCTCTTCTATGGTTGAGATTAGATGAAAAAAATTCAACAGATATGATTTAATGGTTTTTTTAAAAAACAATAAACAATAAAAAGTAAAAACAATACAAGGTGAGGAAAGTATGCACCGGCTAAAGATTGTAGGGTAATTGTTGGTTTAATAGTATTAACATAGTAAAAGATAACACAAGTGTATGAGGAGAAAGAATAAGATCGGTTGTCAAGCCGATGGAAAACACCAGTCATTATCATAGGATATCAAGCCAATGGAAAACAAATTCATTACCATAGGTTTTCTAGCCGATGGAATACAAAGTCATTACTATAGGTTGTCAAGCCGATGGAAAACAAAGTCATTACCATAGGTTGTCAGGCTGATGGGAAACAAAGTCAATTCCATAGGATATCATGTTGATGGAAAACAAAGTCATTGCCATAGGTTGATGTGCTGATGGAAAACAATGTTGTTACCATAGGTTGACGTGCCAATGGAAAACAAAGTTGTTACCATAGGTTGATGTGCCGATGGAAAAAAAGTCGTCACCATAGGTTGAGGTGCTGATGGAAAACAAATTTATTACTATATTTTGATGTGCCAATAGAAAACAAAGTCGTTACCATAGGTTGATATGCCGATGGAAAACAAAGTTGTTACAATTGGTTGACGTTCTGATGGAAAAACAATAGTCAAGTTGACAAAAAAAGGTAAAAACAACAACTAAACAATCAATACGATAAATAGAAAGACAAAAACACAAACCAGGAGAATAAACAGATAAATAAAAAAATATGAAGTAAAATGTTCTCCTTTTTAAGAGGAGTTTCTTAATGTACGGAGAAGTGAAAAACATGAAGTAGAAATGAATGATTAATTTAATGTAATCATTCCAAGGTTCTCTTTTATAAACTCAAATCAATCAGATGGTAATAGTTTTGTAAAAATGTCAGCAAGATGTTCTTGCATTCTGATGAATTGTAAAATAATATCTCTTTTTTGTGTGTGATCCCTAATAAAGAGATGCCTAATATCATTGTGTTTTGTTTTGAAAATCTTTTCAGCAAGATGTTCTTGCATTCCAATGAATTGTAAAATAATATTTCGTTTTTTTGTGTGATCCCTAATAAAGTGATGCCTAATATCTTTGGGTTTTGTTTTGATAATCTTTTCAAAGTAATCTTTTTTTCGATCATGTGTCGAGAAATACCACTATCCATGTACCAAATATTCTTGTCGGTACACTTATTTTCTTGAAAAAGAAAAAATTAGTTTTTCGGAATCCAAACTTGTTTGGATCCAAAAGGGTTAGATAATACAATTTTAGGAATCCACGTTTGTTTTCCAAAATGAGTTTTATGAAATCCTAAAGACAGAGTTCTATTAAGAGAACAATATCTTTTCTAGTGCCCACCACATTGATACTTAGTACAAAAAGGGGTACTTTGAGGAACAAAATACTTATTACTAAAAACTGGTTTAGAATTAGTATAACCAAAACCAGAATGATTTCTCAAAAGTCTAATTTGGGAATAAATTTTGTCAAATTTTTCCTTGCCATTAGTAAAGTTTGAAAAACATTTTTTCAAGGAAAAAATTTCTGACTTTTGTTTTAAAACTAAGTTTTTATCCTCCAAAACATTTGATTTTGAACTAGAGTTAGACTCGAAAACATTTTTCTTATAAAATACATTTTCTAGATCCTTAGAAAGTTTATCCTTTTCATAATTGACTTTCTCAAGGGTTTTTAAAACACTTTCAAAATTAGAAGTTTTCATATCAAGTTCATTAGAAAGATCTAATAATTTTTTAGTTAAAATTAAAATTCTAGAATTTTTTTATTAAGATTTTTCTTGAGTTTAGAATTTTCATTCCCAAGTAATTTAGCAAACCTAGATACTTCTTCAATTGAAGGTAATGAATTATCTTCTGATGATGAATATTCATCTGAAGATTCACAATACGTATTATCAGTATAATTCACATTCAAAGAAAAATTTGTAATAGCTTCAATATTGTGTACCATATACAGGAGAAAATGATCTTCAATTGGTAATCTGGCTATAAGTCCAATATTCCTTTGTCCTAGGGATTCATATTCAGAAGAATTATCTAATTAATCGCTATCACTTGGACTCCAAGTGTCATTTTCTTCAATAATTTCTTCTCCTTTGTCTTTTAATACCTTTTCTTATTTCTTTCAGAATGTTTCTCTTTTCTTCCTTTTCTCTTTAGTAAAGGATAATCAGGTATTATATGACCTACTTTCTTGCATTCCTAACATGTTACTTCTGAATCTTTCTTATCCTTCTTATATTTCTTTTTGAATTTTTATTGGAAGTCGTTATTTCCCACAATCTTGTTCATCCTTCAAGCAATATTGGCTAACTCATTATCTGAATGATCACAATCACTTGAATCATACATAAAAAATTTCTTAGCATTGTATCTTATTAACCTTTTAGGTGATTTAGCTTTAGATGTAGTAGTAAAAGATAGACATCTATTCCAATTTTTCTTCTTATTGAAATCACCATCTCTCTTCATTATTGTCTCATGCTGTAGAATAGTTCCAAAGAGTTCATCAAGAGTAATCTGAGAAACTTTTATGTTTTCATCAATAGCTATATTTTTTGACTCCCATTCGTTTGGAATTATATCAATAATATTATCTACAGGAGCTTCATCATCAATACCTTTTTCTACCATGGATTTTAAACTATTGAAAATTTTCATACATCACTATTTCACTTTACATACCGGGTCTCCATAAGGAAAAAGAAATCCATGATACTCTTGTCAAAGCATTGCACTTCTTGTTTATATAACCTTAGATGTACCAAAATGTGTGACTTCCAATTTCTTCCAAATAATGTTGGATGATTCACAAGATGATATCTGACTGTATACATTCCTGGTCATAGAACATAGCAAAGTATTGCGTACCTTGTAATTTAGTTGATATTCTTTTTTTTCTTGATTAGTGAAAGTACTGACTTCTTTGTCAGGAATTTTGTAACCTCCAGTAAGAATAATAAAATTGTCTACACCAGTACTGATAACAAAAGTCTTTATTCAATATCTCTAGTACTCATAATCATTCCCATCAAAGATAAGTGGTCTAGTTGTATTTAAATTTTTATTTGATCCAATATTCATTCCTGCCATCTTATAAAAAAATATTTTCCACTCCACACATTAGTGCAGAAAAAAAAACATGAAAGAAATAGAGCAAGTTAGACAAATCAGTAGAAACCTCCTATAATACTAATTGTTGGATCGAATATGTAGATGTATATGTATATTTTATGGAACAATACATGTTGGGGTGAATTGTAGTTTTAAAAACATTGTGTTTAAACACTACGAAATTAATTTAAATGATCTTGAACTAATAAAATTCACATCAAATACAATTAACCACAATTGTCTTGTATATAAAGGTATGATATGATGTAATACTATAAGAACTGTAAAGAAATTGTATTCATGATGAATAAAATAATCATAGTAATATAATAATGAAGGATTCTACCATAAAGCGTATTGATTCAATCGATAAAATATGTAACAGAATGATTGTAATTGAATAAAATTACAAATGAATATGAAATGAAGAAAGAAAACAATACAATTCTCTTTCTAAAACAAACAGCAGCAGAAATGTAAAAGTATTACAATTCTTTTGACCCAAAGAGAAGGGTTATCCTTTCACCTATGATAACAAGTCTGTCTTACCACCACCTTGGTAAGACCTCAATACGATAATCGGTACGTCTGTCTTGCTATCCCCGTAAGCCCTCAATATGATGATCAGAATGACTGTTTTGCTATCCCTACAAGCCCTTAATTTTACAGGTAATCGGTACCTCTGTCTTTCAAATGCTTGAAATCCCTCAATATGATGATCCGTAGAACCATCTGCCTATCCCCGGTATCCCTCGATCTTTATCACCTGATTGATTGCACAAATAAAAACAAAGCACTTATTGAAATAAAAAAACTAAGAACAACACGTTCATGTTTTGTAGTTTCAAGGCTTTCACACGAAACAGGAGAGAAGTCACCGCGTCGCTCTCTAGAACTTGATAGAAGCATATAATTATCAATGTATCAATCATTCATCTCTCTCTATTAGCTTCAAATGACCTTATATTTATATGCCTCTAGTTCCAATGGTCACATTTCCTCTAACAGTCATATTTCTCCGCAAAACTCGGAGGGACTTGGACACCTGGCATTATAATGGTCATATTGAAACAGAAACCATGACATCATTTTGGTTAGTTTGTAACTAACTCCACGACATTGTTTTGGTTAAAATAAATGATATACGAAGATGATAAACATGAGTACATTTGACATGATCAGTACGATTGTCATGATCAGTACGATTGACAGTCAGTACGATCGACAAAGTCAGTACAATTGACAGAGTGAGTACGATTGATAGAGTCAGTACGTTTGATAGAGTCAGTACGATTGACAGAATCAGTATGATTGACAGAGTCAGTACGTTTGACAGAGTCAGTATGATTGACATAGTCAGTATGATAAGCATATTCAGTACGATCAGCATAGTCAGTACGATCAGCATAGTCAGTACGATCAGCATAGTCAGTACGATAAGCATAGTCAGTATGATTAGCATAGTTAGTACGATCACCATAGTCAGTACGATCACCATATTCAGTACGATCATCATAGTCAGTACGATTAGCATAGTCAGTACGATAAGCATTGTCATTACGATCAGCATAGTCAGTACGATCAGCATAGTCAGTACCATCACCATAGTCAATACGATCAACATATACATTTATGATTTCCAAACCAAGACATAAATGTCAAAAGAGAACTTTTGACTCAACAAAGATTTTGTCAAGGCCTTATTCCAAGACACTATTTTATCTCATGAGACCTACTGATGCATCGAGGAGCTATATCAGGCTCCACCCATCACTGACTACGTCCAATGCATTCCTCAAATGAAAAGGTTTAAAAATAACATAAAAATTCATATTAAAACTAGCATATGAAATGTAAATACTTTATATATAAAGCATGAATGGTGTAAAAATAAAACATCCATAGTCAAACATATCAAAAAAACATCAATAAAATATAGAATATTTGTATCATAATAAATCAACTTCAAACAAGCATAAAATCCATCAAAGGACGTTGAAATAAATGAATTAATACTTTTTGTATAGAAATGTATCTTCTTATTTTGGAATCATTTTAAAGTAATATAATTATAAAAGAAAACATATATTTTGAAAATATTATTATAAGCTTTTATGGGAAGCTTCGACGATGTTATAATGGATGAAAATAGCTGCACACACCTTATAATTTAAAAAAGACATTCTTACCTTAATTTTGTCGAGAATGTCATAAAGTACCTTGTTTGGAAGACAACAAAAAGATTCCATTCAAAACACATGTGGTAAAATAAGTGTATAAATGAATTTATCCCATAGTCTAGTAAATAGTATATATGATTTGAATTAAATTTTTAAGAAAACACAGATGTGGATGATAAAGTGGTCCCAGCAGATACATACCAGGAAAGTTCAGTCAGAGGAATAACCTCTGACCATTTATTAAAAGAAATAAAAGTGCAGTAAATGAGGAGATGGATGAGGGCGAACATCTTGCCCAAACCCAATGAGAAGACCCCACCAAACATAGCCAATTACAAACCAAACCATTACACCCAGCAGATACATACATATTAACAACCTCAGATAAGTAAAGAGATTGTAGAATTAACCCTTACCTTGTACTTTTCCTTGGTCAAGGGTATGTTACCCTCCTGTATAATTTTTAAATTATTTTTATTAAATTATTCAAGAACTATATAAATAAATATGATATCATATATGATCTTATAATATTTCTGTGTTAATAATATTTTAGTAGTATCATTGTTTCGGATGTTAACTGATTATTTTTCCTTTATATAATTAGTTATGTAAGCCATATATGTTATGGATATGATGTATTTGATTTATATAGAGATTTATATTATGTTTTAAAAAATTGTTTTTAATCATAAAATGATAATTATTCATGAATTATTACGTTGGGAAATGAGTCTCATCGCGTTTGTGGAGACGGTAATCCGTACATACACACAAGCGACAATATAATTATATTGATGGTGAAATAATATGTAATTGGATGTTATATCATATATAAAGAATAATTGACATATTATATTTATTATTAAATTAGTTATACTCATTATTATACCAATCCAAATAATGAAGTGTTTGAATAACAAACTACACCATGACGTGGAGACGGTAAACCGTACGTACGCAAATATGGTGACATTGTCATTTATTGGATTGATAGAATAACGAATATGGTTATACCATATTTATAATAACATAAAATTATTCATATGTTAATGGATTTATTATTTTGGTTTGGAAACAGTAAATAAAGAGGAAGTGGAAGAAGAAAAGAACTTGAAAGAGGGTGTTGAAATTATTACCTCTTCTAAGGGTGTTTCCTTTTGAGTTGATCAAAAGGGATACTTCGGTTGAATTTCTGAACAAATTAAGGACTCTAGGATGAAGGGATGATAGTTGAGAGGATATTTGGGTAGGTTTTGGCCGAGAAAAATGGCTTCAGAGGTGTGAAATTAAGAGAAGGGGATGTTCCCTTTTATGAGAGAGGTGAGGGTCACGTTTGGAAAATCTTGAAATATTACATTATAATAAATAATTTTCTATTTCTAATGGCTCCAAAATGATTTAGTTCTAGGATAGGGTGGTTATGGGTCAAAAACCTCATGAACAATAACTTTTATACATGTTTATGTCTCCATATTTACCTTATCATTTAGATTTAACTCTTAGTAAAATAGTTTGACATTTACCATGTCTCTTGGTATTTTAATATTATATTGTAAAAAAACTTACTAAAAACTACCAAGAAAACCCCAAGTTGTTAATTATTAATATATATAACCTCATATAAGTCCTTTGGCCAATCTTTATATTTTTATGAATATTATATAAATTAATAATATAGTATTTGTTTTAAAAACGCAATAATGTCAATTTTGATAATATTTAGTATTTCATTTTTTTGAAATCCATAAAAATTTTATCGCTTTGATTTTTTTTAATAACACCTAACATGTCATATTAACCTATATTATTATTTTAATTAATCAAAAGTCGCAAATTAAATTTATTTGGATATTTATAATATCAATTAGTTTAATAATTTATTAATAAGGTAATTATTTCATCATCATTGTGTCATAAATAAATTAAATTATTTAATTTATAAAAATTATAAATAAAATACCATTATGTAGGAAATATTTTTTTTCTAATTAATATTTATAGTCGAATTTATAATATGTATAACCCTGTATTAAAAATGGTTTAGTTATTAAACATTCAATTTAACACTTTTAAATCTTCTATAAATAAAATAATAATAAATGTCCTAATATAAACCAAGTGTCCCAAAAGGATCATATGTTTTTCCTAAGGTTTGTTTTGGTCGAATTACACTTATATAATATAATTAGGATTTTTTAGGGTATTTATAATATAATTTTTACCCTTAATTACCCTATTTACTTTTAACCGTGGTAAATAAAAGTTAAAAGTTACTAATCGGCAAAAAATATTTTTATCTTATTAAACCATATTTTACATATAGATGTCAACTGTGTATCTATGATTTTTGAAATTCAACTAACAGAAGCGGTGAAAATATGTTTTATTCAAATTTGTAAATGCTCCAAAAAGGTGGGTAAAAGATAGTAAATGTTTTCAATAAAATTTTATATATCTAAACGTAGTATAAAATGACTCCAATGAATTAAATTGAACATATATAGGTATTATGTATCTATTTTGACCTAAAATAAATTAAAATAATATAACTAATTATTTAAATAAAATTTCTGTTTTAAATAATAACGTAGTGTTTTTCACTATTCATCAAAAATTGAATGTTCTCAGAAAAATAACAAAAATTCACCCTAAGATATTTTTGATATTATAAATCCAAAAATGAATTCCATTTTGAAAAATAAAATTTTAAAAAGTGGGTATTAATATTCATAATGGCTAGTTTCATTGGTTGTGGTGTGTTAAAACTCCAAGGTGCATACAACACAAGCTACTGCATTATTTAAAGGGAAACGTATTGTAGAAGATTGGGGTGTTACATTCTCCCCTCCTTAAAAAAATTGCATCCTCAAAATTTATAGAATATTAGTGCATAAAAATATTCAGGCGGTTCTTCTTTATATGTTCCTCGGGTTCCCACGTCACCTCTGCCATCTTATGATTTCTCCATAGAACTTTAACCGGACGAGTTGTCCGGTTTCTCAGCACATGTTCTCTGGTATCAAGAATTTTGACAGGCTCTTCACAATAAGATAGATCATGTTCCATTTCAATTTCCTCATAGGTGACTACATGCCTTTGTTTAGGCATGTAGTTTCTCAAGAGTGATACATGGAACACATCATGAACTTTGTAGAAATTTGGAGGCATTTCCAAACGATATGCTAAAACTCCAATTCGTTATAGAATTTCGAAGGGTCTGATGTACCTGGGACTCAATTTACCCTTCCTACCGAATCTTATAACACCCTTCCATGAATATACCTTCAAGAAAACATGATCTACTACTTAAAATTCCAAATACTTCCTCCGATTATCGGCATAGCTCTTTTGCCTACTTTGGACTAATTTGATGTGGGTTTGGATAATATTCACCTTTCCATTGTTTCCTCAACAAGTTCTGGGCCAACAAGTTTTCTTTCACCAACATCATCCCAAAAAGTTGGTGTGTGACATCTCTTTCTATATAACACTGTATATAGTGCCATCTGAATACTTGAATGGAAGCTATTTTTATAGGAAAATTTGACCAGAGGTAAATATTGATCCCACATACCTTAAAATTTATGTGATAAAGATTGTAACATGTCTTCTAAGGTTTTAATAGTCCATTCTGATTGTCCATCAGTTATTGGGTTGTAGGTAGTTCTCAAACGAAGTTCAGTATCCAAGGCCTTCTGAAGACTTTTCCAAAATATTAATGTACAATTAGTATCTCAATCAGAAACAATCAATAGAGGTACACCGTGGGGTCTTTCAACTTCATTAATATATAGTCTTTCCAAACTTTCATGTTTTAAATCTTCTCTTATAGTAATAAAATGTTCAAACATGGTATGATGATCAATAATGACCCATAATTCATCATTCCTTCTATGAGTCCTTAGTATCCCCATGAAAATGTATGTCGTAATATTATCTCATTTCCACTTAGGTATGAGAAGATGTTTCATGACTCCTCCAGGATGTTGCCTTTAAGTTCCACTTGTTGATAAACCATATATCTTGACACAAAATCCGAAATCTCCTTCTTTATGTTTTACCACAAAAAATGTTCCTTCAAATCTCTATAAATCATGTTTCTCCCAGGGTGTATAGAGAAATTAGAGCTATGAGCATCATCCAACAATTCCTTTTTTAGATCAGGTATATCGGGAAAACAAAGTCTCTTCCCAAATTTCAAAATTTCACTTTCATATACGAAGTCACTCAATCCCCCATCATTTATAGCTTTAATCTTATTTTTAAACTCCTCATCATAAGTCTAAGAACTTTTTATCCTTTCTAGTAAAGATGGTTTGGAAACCATTTGAAAAAGTATTGATGTTTCACCTTCCATGGTTATTTCCATATCCTTCTTCACGAGATCCATGATATTGGGATCTCTTTTAACTCTCATCTTGTTCAAAAATCCATGATCCTTTATGCTCAAGGCATCTGCCACAATATGTTTCTTCCTCGGGTGATAGTGTATTATGAAATCATAATCCTTGAGTAGTTCAAGCCATCTCCTCTGCATCATATTGAGTTCCTTTTGAGAGGAAATATACTTCAAACGCTTGTGATCAGTATAAATCTCACATTTTCACCATAGAGATAGTGTCACTATATCTTCACAGAAAATATTACATCTGCAAACTCAAGATCATGAGTGAGATATTTTTTCTCATGAATTTATAGTTGTCGTGATGCATAGGAAATAACTCTATCATTCCGCATAAGGACACAACTAAGTAATTTCTGTGAATCATTACTATAAATAATAAACCCATCGTTCTCTGATGGTAGAGTCATGACAGAAGCGTTTACTAATCTTATCTTTAGTTCTTCAAAACATTATTCACACTCTTTTGTCCAATAAAATTAACCCCTTTACGTGTGAGTTTGGTTAATGGGTTAGCCAACCGGGCAAAATTCTGGATGAAATTTTTATAATAACCTACTAAACCAATAAATCTGTGTGCCTCTGTTATACTCGTCGGTGCTGGACATTCATGGATTGCCGTGGTCTTTGAAGGATCAATAGTGATTCCATCCTTAGAGAAAATATGGCCAATAAAAGAAATATCTTGAATCCATAATTCACACTTTCTAAACTTCCCATATAATTAATTTCATCTGAGGTTTTCAGAATAGTGCATAGGTGATTTTTATGATCTCTGTAGCTTTTCGAGTATACCAAGATATCATCAATAAATAACACTACAACATCATCAAGATATTCCTTGAAAACACTATTAATTAAATCCATGAAGACAGAGTGTGTATTAGTCAATCCAAAAGGCATTACTGTAAACTTATAATGCACGTACCTAGTTCAAAATGCAATTTTCATAATTTCATCCTTCATTACAAAAAACTAATGATATCCAGATCAAATTTCAATCATTGAAAAATATTGAGCTCCAGGAATTTGGTCGAATAAATGATCAATGCGAGGTAGGGGATAATTGTTCTTTATTGTTATAGAATTCATCTCCTTGTAGTCAATGCACAACCACGTAGATCCAGATTTCTTCTTAATAAAAAGAACGAGGGCTCCGCATCGAGAAAAATTTGGGAGAATAAATCCCTTATTACTCAATTCCTATAGTTGTTTCTTTAGTTCCACTATTTCCATAGTGGTCATTCTATAAGGGGTCTTTGATATGGGCATTGGACCAGGAATTAAATAAATGGAAAACTCAATTTCTCACTCTAGAGGAGGCTAAGGTAAATCCTCTAGAAACACATCAACAAATTCCTGCACAATAAGTACGTCTATTATTTGAACATTCTTTTCCTCACCCATAGTTATTTCTTTCTCTTCCTCCCTAATAATTGAATTGAGAAGAGCTATTGGGGGTGGATCTAGATAAGAATCGGGTGGTGACATCTCTGCTCTAAAGATAAGGTACTCTTTATCATCATCGAAAATTGTAACCTCCTTCTTCTTATAATAAATTTTTGCATCATAGTCCAAATGCTAATCTATATCGAAGATTATATCAAATTCAATCATGGGTATGACAATAATATCAATAGATAAAGAAAATTTATATGGCCTAATGGGAACTGATTCACAAAACATTATTGCGATGATACTTCCCTTAGGAGTTTGGACTGACAACTCCCTTGTTGATACAAATTGGAAATATCTTATTTTCTTAGAAAACTGGGAAGATATGAAACATTGTGATGATCCAGAATCAGATAAAGCATTGGATGAACTTGAGGGAACCGTTAAATTACCTGCCACCACATCTTTTAGAGCTTCAACCTTAGCAGTAGTGATCACATAAGCTTGGACTTGCTCCCTTGGCCTTTTCTGGGGTAAGCTTACTTGGAACTTAATACATTCATTTACATAATTCCCCTTTTATCTACAATTTTAGCATTCAACATTGACAACCTCTTTATTCCCCTTGCAAATTACGAGCTTTGTGGCCATTTTCACCACACTTGTAACAGACTCCCATTCTCTTCTAGAAAGCACTGGGGTGTTTCATGCCACATTTACCATAGGATGGATATTCAACTTTTCCATTCTTCCCTTAATATCCATTTCCAGAGTGTTAAGTCGATCTCTTCTTCTCTTTCTTTACTTTGAAGTTGTAAGACTTAGATAATTCCATTTTTATACTGATAGTGCATGAGACAATATCTTCGTATGTTGGGAAAGATTGTGAGACTAATTATTGATGAATAAATGGTTTAACCCATCAAATAATCAACCAATCTTACTCCTTGGGTTACGTATATAATCTTCTACATTCCTTTCTATCCTTGTAATGTCAGCCATATACTTATCGACATTCTCGTCCTCATTTTTCCTAAAACTCACAAATTGTCTTTCCATATCCACTAGATGGTCACGAAGAATGTATTTTTCTAAGAAAATATCTTTAAAATCCATCTATTCCATGTTTGATAATTCTTCATCTTCCTTTGTGTTTTGGATTAATGACCACCATTGATCTACATCTCCCGTGAGGTGATAAACTGCAATGACAACTTTTTCCCTTTCGCAACTCCCCAAAGAATGAAATATTTTCTCTAAGGAATTTATTCATTGCTCAGCTACTAATGTATTTTTAATCCCATTGAATGTTGGTGGTTGTTTTTTCATGAAGCGGTCTAACATTGATCCTCCGCGTTGTGGATCAGGGTGCTCCATATAGGTGAGTTTATTATTCATAACCCGAGTGAGTTGTCCCAATATGGATATAAGTTGATGAGAACCAGTTAAATCACAATCTCCACTATAATTATCATGAGTAGGAGGGAAATCCCTACATGGATTATGTGGGTTGATACGGATTCCATTCCTTCTACTAGGTCTCATTTCTAAACAGCGACATACAATAGATTAGTTTATGAATTGAAATATATAATTCCTAACTTGTAAAACATTTCACATAAATTGAAAAGTTTAGGGATATAATCCATAATAATAAAAATGTTTTCCTTGAGTAAGTATATACTCATAAACCCTTCATAATTTTTTGTAAAGAAAATGAAAATTATCATAAGCATATCCTTTGGGGGTATCGTAACCAAGAGTGCAGCAAGGCCCATTGTCGTGCACCAGTTCCCATTCGAGTCTACCTCAAAGCAGTGTTTTCGAATTTTACCCCTAGGTACATCTGTGCCAGAGCCACCTCTACCTTCTCATATCCACATAGGGATGTATTTCTTGGAAAACTCAAAAAATCTATACATTACCAAAATTCTAGGAAGTTTTTCTATACTAATCCTCAAATTCTTTATTAGGGTAATGTTATCTAATTAGAGTTTATATAAATCTAGTTTCCAATGTTTGTAATAAAATTCCTCTAATACCAACTATAATTCCCCAACCCCAGTTACCTAGAGTTGTTGAATTATTAAATAACATTGGCATGATCACTAGGGGTCAATATCCCGAAATACTAATTAGTTTATTATCCTTAGAGTACTAGATACATTCATAAATTTTACATTACATTATAAAATGCATAAAAACAAAAACATTGTCTCCATTGACCACATTCATCCCTTAGACTATCCCTGCAAGTCAGTAATAATATACTTCTTTGCATCCTGGGAAAAATAAAACATAGAAAGGGGTGAGCTCAGATGCTCAGTAAGGATAACAATATAGCATAAACTTTCATGAATAAGCATAAACATTTAAGGAAATGTGTAAGACAAAAACACAAGACTTTTAAACATAAACTTCCTCATATTATGGAAAATATAAATCAAATAATTCCATTTAATTATTCACATGTATATTCTACTAGTCTAATTTTCACATGTAATATCAATAGCCAATTTCATAATGTTGGAATGCATAATGCCAGACTTCATAAACACATAGTCAAGGCATTATGCAATGACTACAAATAAGATTTTGTCAAGGCCTTATGCCAAGACACTAGTTTTTCTCATGAGTCCTACTGATGCATCGAGGAGCTGTAGTGGGATCCACCCATCACTTACTATGTCCAATGCATTCCTCATATGAACCAGTTTAAACATCATATAAACATTCGTATTAAAACTAGCATATGAAATGACAATACATTATCCATAAACCATGAATGGTGTAAAAATAACACATCCATAGTTAAAAATATCACAAAACCATCATTATAATATGCATGGTTTGTATCATAATAAATCAACTTCAAATAATATAAAAATCCATCAAATGATGTTGACATAGATGAAATCAAAACATTTTGTTGAGAAATATATCTTTCTATTTTGAAATCATTTAAAAGTAATATGATTATAAAAGAAAATATTTATTTTGAAAATATTCTTACAAGCTTGTATGGGATGCTTGAGGATGTTATAATGGAAGAAAATAGCCACACCCTCCATATAAGTTAAAAAAAGACATTCTTACCTTAATTCTTTCGAGAAGGTCATAATGTACCTTGTTTGGAAAACGATGGAAATATTCCTTTCAAAACATATTTGGTCAAATAAGAGTATAAATGAATTTAACTAATAGTGTATTAAACAGTAAAAAATTTTGATTCACATTTTTAAGAAAACATAGATGTGGATGATAAAGAGGTCTCTAATGATACTTATGTACTAACAACCTCAGATAAGTAAAGATATTGAAGAATTAACCCTTACCTTGTACTTTTACTTCGTAAATGCTATATTAACCAATTTTATTATAGTTAAATCATTGTTATTAAATTATAAAAGAACTATATAAATAAATATGATATCATATATAATCCTACAATATTTCTCGGTTAATAATATTTCAATAGTATCATCGTTTCGGGTGTTAACTGATTCGTTTTCCTTTATATTCTTAGTTATGTAAGCCATGTTTGTTATGGATATGGTGTATTTGATTCATATACAGAATTATATTGCGTTTTTAAACTTTATTTTTAATCACAAAATAAATATAATTCTAGAATTATTACGATGGGTAATAAGCATCATTGCGTTTGTGGAGACGGTAATCCGTATGTATGCACGAGCGTCAATATCATTTTATTGATGGTGAAATTGTATATAATTGGATGGTATATTATATATATATAATCATTAACATGTTTTATTTATTATATAAAGTATTTATACTCATTATTATACCTATCCACAGAATGAAGTGTTTGAATAACAAACTACACCACGACGTGGAGACGGTAAGCCGTACGTACACACGTATGGTGACTTTTTCATTTATAGGATGGATTGAATAATGAATATGGTTGTACCATATTTATAATAACATCACAGTATTTAGAATTTAATAAAGTTATGATTTTTTTATGGAAGCAACAATTAAAGGGGAAGTGGCAGAAGAAAAGAACATGAAAGAGGGTGGTGAAATTACCACCTCTTCTTCGGGTCTTTCCGTTTGAGTTGATCAAAAGGGCTCCTCAAGTTGTCTTTATGATAAAAATAATTCCCCTTGGTTGAATGGAAGATATTTTAGAGGATATTTCGGCAGGGTTTGGCATATTCAAATGGCTTTGGAAGTGTGAAATTAAGAGAAGGGGAAGTACCCTTTTATAAGAGAGGTGAGGATCACTTTAGGAGAATCTTGAAATGTTACTTTATAATAAAAATATTTTCCGTTTATAATATATCCTGTTGAGTCAATAAGGTTTTCCTTATGACGTTTTCATTCATTCTTGTTTTGAAAATCACAAACACCTTTCTTAAGGAAAAATGCTTTCTTAAGGAAAATTGCTTTCTTAAGGAAAATCGCTTTTATAAGGAAATTTATCTTTATCATATTTTCGTCCATATTTTTCCTAAGTATAAAATTCGGATTCATTTCTGTTTTCTCGGATTTGTTTAAAACTTTGATATAAAGTATTCTGTTTGAGGATCTGAATTCTAGATAAGAACTGTAAGGATGTTCCACTCCGGATTCCAGATGAGAACTGTAATAAAGATTCATTCCGAACTCTGGATACGAACTCTATTTAAGTTCTACATCAGATACAGGATACGAATCCTTATGAAGTTCGACAACGAATTCTTCTTAAGAATTCTGATGATGAATTCTCATTATGAATTCTGATGATGAATTCTCATTACGAATTCTGATGATGAATTCTCATTACGAATTCTGATGATGAATTCTCATTACGAATTCTGATGATGAATTCTCATTACAAATTCTGATGAGGAATTCTCATTACGAATTCTGATGATGAATTCTCATTACGAATTCTGATGATGAATTCTCATTACGAATTTTGATGATGAATTCTCGTTACGATTTCTGATGAGGAATTCTCATTACGAATTCTAATGATTAATTCTCATTACAAATTCTAATGAGGAATTCTCATTATGAATTCTGATGATGAATTATCATTATGAATTCTGATGATAAATTCTCATTACGAATTCCAATGACGAATTCTCATTCCGAATTCTCATTCCGAATTCATCTATTAAACAGAATCTGATCATCTCTGTTTTATACACTCTGATTTATTCAGACTCCTAACTTTCACTCCGAAGCTTTCATTCCAAACTTTTGAGTTAGAATTAAAACGATGTTGTACATTCTGTTACATTTGTTTGGTTATAAAACGATGTCGTCTATTTTGTTATAAACTAACCGTTGTCTAAGTGACACGTGTACAGGTCCCTCCGATCTTTAAGGAAAATATGACCGTTGTAGAAGGAGCCGACCTTACTTATAAATAGGAGCTCATTTGAAAGAGCTCAGTGCTGAAAGGCTGACTGATCATTGAATCATGTGATTACATGCTTGAAGTGATTTCTAGAGAGAGAGGCTCTTATTAACTCTCAAAGTTTCGTGCGACTCCGAATGTTGGTGATTACATTCGAGGACTTCTGGGGATAGGAAGACAGAGGTGTCGACTGCCTTGAAGTTCGAGGGATTCCTTGCTGAGGAAGACAGAGGTTGCCAACTACCTTGAAGTTGAGGGATTGCGGGGATAGAAAGACAGAGACACTCTGATCTTCGTATCGAGGGCTTACCCTGGTGTGGGTAAGACAGACTTGCTTGAAATTATAAATCAAGGGACCTTTATCCAAGGTTGTTGGATACCCTTCTCTTTGGGTTAAAAGACTATTATCTTGTTACTTGTAGTTTAACTACTTGTTTAAATTCCGTTGCATTTTGTTTTGTAAGGAAATTATAACTTTCTTATACTTCCTTACTTGTACTCTGTTTCATTTAGATTCTATACGCTTTAAGGTAGAATATCATATTGTAACTTTTGTGAAGTTTCAATTTCCGAAACTATATTTCCAGAACCTACTTTTGGAATCTATTTCCAAGTTTGCATTCGGTATTATAGGTGTTGTGAATTTGTTTAGTTTAACTTTTTTAAACTTAGTACTTTACTTTGCTTAAGGAAAACATAGTTATTTGTACCTAACTTTAAAGGTTCCAAAGGAATTTTTAAAGTTTACAATTCACCCCCCCCCCCCTCTTGTAAATTGAGAATCTACATCACTATTTAGATCCTACAATTGGTATCAGAGCAGGTTTATGAAATACTTATACTTACGAATAAGTTTTTCTTGCTCACTATATCACTTTACCATTCCGAACATTCTCATTCCGAACTTTGTTATTACAAAACTTTTGCTACTAACAAGTTTGTGTGCCAAAGGTTATCCAAGTATGGCAGGAATTAATGTTGGTTCGATTGATAATCTAAATCCTACAAGACCACCTATATTAGATGGTAATGACTATGAGTACTGGAGAGATCGAATGAAGACTTTTGTTATCAACACTGGAGTGGACAATTTTGTAATGCTTACTGGTGATTATAAAATTCCTGACAAGGAAGTTAGAACTTTCACTAAACAGGAAAAGCAAGAATATCAACTTAACTATAAGGTACGCAATAATCTACTATGTTCAATGACTAGAAATATATATAGCCAAATTTCTTCTTGTGAAGCAGCTAACTGTATCTAGAAGAAGTTAGAAGTTACACACTTTGGGACATCTAAAGTGATTGAGACTAGAAGATCTATGCTTAGAGCTGAATATCATGGCTTTAATTTTCCTTAAGGAGAACCTATCTGTAAAGTTCAACAGATATTCATGACTATAGTCAACAGCCTACAATCTATGGTAGAGAAAGGTTTAGATGATGAAGCTCTTGTGGATAAAATAATCGATATTATGCCCAATGAGTGGGAATTCAAAAGAACAGCTATAGATGAAAACAGGAAGGTCAATCAGATCTCTCTTAATGAGATTTTTGGAACTCTTCTACAACATGAAACCAGAATGAAGAGATATGTAGATAACATCAAGAAGAAGAATGGAAATGGTACTGTTACTTTTACTACAACTTCAAATCAGATGAAAGCTAAGACTCCTGAGAGTGTAACCAGATCCAAGTCTAAGAAAGTTATTTTCCAGTCAGAATCTAGTGAGAGTGAAGTCTCAGAAAATGAACTAGAAAACCTTTCTCGGAGGATGAATAAGATAGCTGGCCAGAGAAGTTTCCAATCAATGTATAATAAAAAGGAAAGGAAAGATAAGAAAGATGGAGAAGTTACTTGTTATGAATGCAAAAGTGCTGGACATATTAGACCAGATTGCCCTATGCTCAAAAAGAAAGAAAGAAAAGAAAGGCATTCAGACAGGAATAGAAAGAAATATTATAAAGCTAAGGCTAAGAAAGTTTTGAAATCCAATGACACCTGGAGTGCAAGTGGTGGTGACTCTTCAGATGAATCTTCTGATTATGAATCTTCAGGATAGAAGAATCTTGGTCTTATAGCCAGATTACCTATTGATAATCATTTTTTTATGGATAAGGTACGAAATGCTGAATCATTGACCAATGTTTCTTTAAATTCCAATGATAGTAATTATTATAAATCTTCTGATGAAGAATCATCTTCTGATGAGGAAAATACTTTACCTACTTATGAAGAAGTCTCTAGGTTTGCTGAACTTCTTGAAATTGAGAATTCTAAACTCAATAATAAACTTGATAATGAAAACTCTAGGAATTATATTCTTACAAAAGAGATATCAGATCTGTCAAAAGATCATGATAAGAAAAATACTGATTTTGAAAGTATTTCAAAGCATCATTAGGAAGTATGTTCTGAGAAGAACAAACTTTCTAAAGAATTAGAAAAAGTAATTTCTAAAAAAAATGTTTTTGAGCCTAGCTCTAGTTCTAAAACTAATGATTTTAAGTATAAAAACTTGGTTGTAAAACTCAAGTCCGAATTTTTTCCTTAAAGATGTGTTTATCAAATTTTACCCATGGTAAGGAAAATTTTGATAAAATGTATTCTCAAATACGACCTTTAAGAAATAAATCTGGATTTGGTTATACCCATGCAAAACCAATTTTAAGTAACAATTATTTTGTTCCTCAATGTGCCCCATTTTGTACCAAGTGTCAATGTGGTGGTCACTGGGCAAAGAATTATTCATTTAACAAAACCCAACCTTTAGGATTTCACAAAGCTTACTTCTCTAAGAAGATGTGGGTTCCTAAAATTTTAGTATCTGGAAATCTCGGATCCAAAAAAATTTGGATTCTGAAAGTCTAATTTTCTTCTTGATTTCAGGAAAATAAAGAGAGTACCAACAACAATTCATGGTACATGGATAGTGGATGTTCCCGGCACATGACTGGTAACAAAAGCTATTTTGAAACGATTATCAAAACGAAAGGAAGAAAGGTAACTTTCGGAGATAATGCTAAGGGAGAGATTGTTGGTATTTGTAATATTGTTATTCTTGGTAAAACCTTGATATCAAATGTTCTTTTTGTTAAAGGTCTTAAGCACAACCTTATTAGCATAAGTCAGTTATGTGATGAAGGTTACCTTGTGAATTTTAGGAATGATAAGTGCTTAGTTCACAATTCTAAGGAAGAATTTATTCTCTCAGCCAACAGGAAAGAGAATGTTTACAACTTAAATTTAGAAGATCTCAGAAGTCAAGATATACCTTTCCTTAGTGCAATGGAAGATCATTCCTGGTTATGGCATAGAAGACTAGGACACTGTAACCTTAGGAACCTATGTAAAGTCTCTAAGAAGAAACTAGTTAAGGATCTACCAGAGCGTAGATTTGATTCTTCTAAAGTTTTTGATCCTTGTCAATATGGAAAGCAACATAAATCTAGTTTTAAATCAATCGGTGAAGTCTCAACAAACAATGCATTACAGTTAGTGCACATGGATCTTTTTGGTCCAACACAAACTGGATGTATTGGAGGAAAATACTATGTGTTTGTTCTTGTTCATGATTATACTAGATTTACTTGGGTTTATTTTTCTAGCAAAGAAATATGAAGTTTTTTCTTATTTCAAAAGTTTTAGAGCTCAAGATAAAAATGAGAAAAACCTTCCATTGAAAACTATTCAAAGTGATCATGGAGGAGAATTTCAAAATTCTGATTTTGAAACTTTTTGTAATAAGAAAGGTATTACTCACAATTTTTCAGCACTTAGAACTCCTCAACAGAATGGTGTAGTTGAAAGAATAAATAGAATATTTCAAGAGATAACTAGAACCATGTTGATTGAATATTCTATTTCTAGACATTTCTGGGCTGAAGCTGTAAGTACTGCTTGTTATACTATAAATCGAGTTTTGATTAGACCTTTTCTTAATAAAACTTCTTATGAGTTATGGAATGGTAGAAAACCAAGATTATCTTACTTCAAGGTTTTTGGTTGCAAAGTATTAATTTTGAATACTAAAGATAACTTACATAAATTCGCACCAAAATCTGATAAAGGAATTTTCTTAGGTTATTCCACAACATCTAAGGCTTATAGAGTTTTTAATAAAAACACTTGTACTATTGAAGAAACAGTACATGTAAAATTTGATGAGTCAGATCCTTTTGTTTTTAAACAATCCCTACCTACATCCTTGGATGTGTTTTCAAAAACTGATTATCAACCTTTGATAGAAGAATCTTCTGATAAGGATAATGTTCAAGAAGATATTCCTGAAACATTTACCCCAGAAAACTTTCTACCCTATGTTGATGAACAGGTTTTACAAAACCCAAATCAGGTGTTCCTTAAGAATCATCCTAGTAATAGTATCATTGGTGATGAAAATCAACCTATAAGGACTAGAAGTTCATTAAGAAATGAAGTAGAACATCTAGCATTTCTTTCCCAATTAGAACCTAAAAGCACTAATGAAGCTTTAGGTGATGAAGATTGGATTAAAGCCATGCAAGATGAAATAAATGAATTCGAAAGGAATAAAGTCTAGAACTTGGTTGAAAGACTTAAGGAAACGTCTGTTATTGGAGTAAAATGGGGTTTTAGAAATAAATTTGATGAAAATGGAGTCATAGTAAGAAATAAAGCTAGACTTGTTGTTAAAGGCTATAATCAACAAAAGGGAATAGAGTATGAAGAAACTTATGCTCCAGTAGCTAGACTTGAATCTATCCGTATTCTACTTGCCTTTGCAGCATTCTTTAATTTCAAACTTTTCCAAATGGATGTGAAATGTGCTTTTCTTAACAGTTATGTTCAAGAGGATGTCTTTGTTGAACAAACTCCTTGTTTTGAAGATACAAAACATCCTGATCATTTTTTTAGACTTACCAAAGCTTTGTATGGTCTTAAACAAGCCCCACGAGCATGGTATGATAGACTCACTGGATTTTTGCTTCAAAATAACTATGTTAAGGGAAATGCAGATCCAACCCTTTTTATAAAGAAAGAAAATAAAAATGTTTTGATTGTTCAAATTTATGTTGATTACATTATATTTGGTTCAACTCAGCAATCTTTAACTGACTCTTTTTCTAGTCTATTGAAATCTGAGTTTGAAATGAGTATGATGGGTGAGTTAACTTTTTTCCTTAGATTTCAAATTTCTCAAAAACCAGAAGGAACCTACATATCTCAACATAAGTATATTAAAGATATTCTTTAAAAATTATGGTTATGACAACACTAAGAGTATAAGTACTCCCATTGGTACCTCAAACTCTTTAGATCTTGATGAAGCTGGGAAAACAGTAGATCAAACATCTTTTAGAGGTATGATAGGAAGTTTACTTTACTTAACAGCTAGTCAACCAGACTTAATGTTTTCAGTATGCTTATGTGCAAGATATCAATCCAATCCTAAGGAATCTCACTTAAAGGCGGTAAAAAGAATTTTTCGCTACCTTAAGGGAACCATGGATTTAGGATTGTTTTATACTTCTGGAAATGATTTTATCCTTAAAAGCTTTTCTGATGCTAGCTTTGGTGGATGTAGAATGGATATAAAAAGTACATCCGGAACTTGTCATTTCTTAGGAGATTCAATAGTTTCTTGGTCCTGCAAGAAGCAACATTTTGTAGCACTATCCACTACTGAAGCTGAATATGTAGCAGCCGGAAGTTGTTGTGCTCAAGTATTGTGGATGCAACACACACTCACAGACTAGGGCTTGAGTTTTACTAAAACTCAAATTTTGTGTGATAACACTAGTGCCATTGCCCTTAGTAAGAACCATGCACATCACTCCCGTGAAAAACACATAGATATTAGGCATCACTTTCTTAGGAATCACACACTTAATGGATATATTATTCTTCAGTTTATCGGAACACAAGATCAACTTGTTGATATATTCACAAAATCTTTGCCTTCTGATAGATTTCAATACATTAAACAGAAGTTAGGGATGATAACTGTAAGGTAATCTTTCTTAAGTAACTTTCAATTGAAAATGTCTCCTTACAGCAATAAATTCCTTTTCAAAGGGGGAGTACATTTGATTGTTAGTTTAACAAAGTTTTTCAAAGTTTGTTTTCATACTTTTCGGAACGAAGATTTCCGGAATGGAATCTCCGAAACTACAATTTTCCAGAATCGACATTTTCGTACAGAACACTTCTGGAATGGAAGTGTTCGTATTGAAAACATCTGGAAGGAAAATTTCGTACTGGTATTTTCATAACGGAACTTTCGTACTGAATCTCTCATAATAAGTTTTTTTAAATTCTTGGAATTTTTCTTTCATACATAGTTTTCTGTAATGAGTTTTTCCATAATGAGTTTTTCCGTACTGAGTTTATTTTCCGTAGTAAAGTTTTTTTGCGAACTCTGTCTTCTCATAATAAAGTTTTTTTGTAGTCATTTTTATATTACCCATTACGAATAATCCTCCTACGCCAATCCGAAAGGTATGATTACCTTACTCAAGTTTTCGTAGTCATATTTTACTTGCTGGAATTTTCTTGTATTATGTTTTCGGATTATAGTTTTCTTAATTCAAAGTTTTAATAAAAACCTCAAAAAGATTGGATTCAAGTTTTCAACCGTCAGATCTGATCTCAGCTTACCCCAACTGTTAGATCAACGGAGGAAGTTGAACCGTCATTCCATTTCCAATATAAAGGGGACCCAAATACTCGTCCAACATCGATTTCAAGCTCTCACGTCCCGAATCTCCGCCTCTCTATTTTAAAGCCATTCTGAACTTCAGATTTCTCCGTTCCGAACTTCTCAGAGGACTTTAGATCCAAATGTCTGTGGAGTTAGCGTCTCAAGAAATGTCAACCACCAAGACTATTTCACAATGGTTAGTTTACAGAGAAAGGTTAGTCCATCCGTATTTCATCAACAACTATGATTATCTTATTTCGAAGAACATTAAGTTGAATGGTTGGGAAGATATTGTTGTATCCAAACCGGGGAATCAAGATGATGTTTTTTCGGAGTTACTTGTTGAGTTCTATGAAACAGTTTCCTTCTTTCAGGAAGATAATAGGGAGAAATTTTCTTTTAAGTCTTATGGTATGACTTACAAGCTTTCTTATACCAAGGCAGAAATCTTGGTAGGGCTGTCCTATGAAGGAGAAGCCGAGTTTATATCTCACGTTTTGCCGGATTCTAAGGGTAGCTTTGACAAAGAAAAAGACTTGAAAACTCTCGGACTCTCAGATTACAAAGCTCCGAAGATTTCTAGTTTTCCTACAAATTTCCGGATTCTAGAGTTGTGGGTGCAAGGTCTTATCGTACCGAGGAAAGGTGATAAAGATAGCTTGAAGAAGAGTGAGATCTATATCTTAGATTTCCTGATAAATCTAAGGTTGTTTAACTTCATGAGGCACATTCTTATAACCATTGAGAATCTTAAGAAAGGAAATCTCAGAGCCCATATTGTAATGTACCCATCAATTTTATCAAAGTTGATAGTTCGGTGCCTTGAGTCCTTCAAGGAAGCTTGCAGATCTAAGCCAAGGGTTTGCAAAAAAAATTTGGTCAGTGATGATACCCTTAAGAGGATGGATGTAGCTTTCAACAAGGAGACTGGTGAGTTATTCGATCTGCCTAATCAAGAAGAAGCGGCTCCAAAGGCTGCTGAACCGGAATCATCTAAGCCAGTAAAGAAAAGAAAGTTGAAGGAAGTTGCAGCTGAAGTTGAGGATCCAAAATCTAAGGAATCTCAAACAGCACCTCCAAAACCAAAGAAGAAGAAGGACTTTCTTGATGAGGTTGTTGCGAAGTGGAGAGCAGATAAAGAGAAAAGGAAAGAAGGGGATCCACAGTTCGGATTGGACCCTGCAGAGTCTAAGGCCTTAAAGGACAGAACTGCTGATGAGCTTGAAAAACAAGTAAAGGAGAAGAAGCTCAAGAAGAAGATGTCAGAAGCCTAGGCAGTCCAAGCATTGTTAAAGTTTAATGAGATGGTATCCAGAAGCATTCCAGTTCAAAGATCTTTCTCCCTGGAATCTCTACCCGAGACTCCAGGAAGAAACCTTGATTTTCCAGAAGAGACTATAGCTGAGCATGTTGAGCAACTCAAGCAGATTCAGCAAGTGGGAGAGGAAGAAGAATTTGCTGAAGAAAGTGGTGAAACAAGAGACTTATTGAAAGAAGTAGATGAGTATAAGGGGTCGCCTTCGGAACATCTATCACTCCGAACTTCAGAGGATGAATCATCTAAGTTAGTAACTCCAGAGAAGGATAAGAATGAGGAAGATGTCGTTCAAAAAGTTTTTGATGATATTGTTCAAGTGTCTACTAGCGAGCAGAAAACTCCTGATCAAGAATCGATTCCGAAAAAAGACAAGGGAAAGCAACTCCTTGTTGAGACTCCGAAATCAGTGGCTAGCAAGAAAAGAGAATATGGTGATTCATCTAAAATGAGGTTGGATCTTATTGAGGATGAAAATTCTCCAAGCAAAGTTTCAGATTCTGAGTCATCCTCGGTGGGGCATGACTTTGTTGTCCAGTCGTTAAAGAGGTTGGTGGGATCCATTCCGACCTTCTCAAGTATTGACTCAAGATGCCAGATGCTCCAACATGCTTTAAATCAGAAAACTGACTTCGTATCTATGGTTATGGACAAGTGCGTTGAGATTGAGGCTCAGTTCAAAACCTTCATTGTTGGCTACAAAGCTCATAGAAAATCATGCAAGAGTATGAAAAATTGGTCGAAGAAGACTATTGAAGAGATGAGGTTATTTGATGAGTTTCAAGACAATGTTAAAGATTCCTTCGAGACTGAGGACATGAAGATAAATGAGCTGACATCCTCCTTTGAAGAGAAGCTGATAGATGAAAAGAACTTCCGGATTCAAGAAGTCATAGATCTGAATGGGAAGCTGAATTCCATTTCTCAAAACTGGAAGTTTGAAAGGGATCATCAGATTGAGTTTGAACAGAAGATGAAGGATCAGGAAGAAAAGATAAAAGCTTAGGAAGAAAATCTGAAAGCCCCGGAAGAAAATATTGAAGCTCAATATGCAAGAATAGTGGTCTTAGAGAAGCAAGCTGAAGAAGATCATAAAGACCTGAAGAAGATCAATACTATTCTTAAGGGGCTCATTTCGAAAGAAAAATATCCGAAATAGCTAAATCCGATCTTTTTGTTGTAATATTTTTTTATTGCCGAGATCTCAAACTTAATGAAATTTGTGCTTGTCGTTCCTTTTGTTGTTGCTACTAATGTTTCAGGTACATTGTTTTTTTTCCATTCCCTCAATTTCTTTTTGAAAATCACAATGGGGGAGAAGGAAAATATCCTTAAGAAAAAGAAGAACTCCAATGAGAGTTTATTAAAGGGGGAGAAGGAAAAGATCCCTAAGGAAAAAGAACTCTAACAAGAGTCTGTTTAAGGGGGAGTTTTTCATTTAAGAAGACATTCTTATTCATAATGAAATGCCACTCCAGAAATCTAGAAAACGATCCTTAGAGTTTCAAAGCCAAAGGGAGAGTTAGTCGTATTCATCAATATCCTCAAATAAAAGGGAGATAAGCCTTAATGTTTTTCTTTCTTCTTAGAATTTCTTTTTCGTAAGGATGTTTGTGCCTTCCAAAAAGGGGGAGATTGTTGAGTCAATAAGGTTTTCCTTATGCCTTTTTCATTATTTCTTGTTTTGAAAATCACAAACACCTTTCTTAAGGAGAAATTCTTTCTTAAGGAAAAATTTTTTCTTAAGGAAAATTGCTTTTATAAGGAAATTTATCTTTATCATATTTTCATCCATATTTTTCTTAAGTATAAAATTAGGATTCATTTCTACTTTCTCGGATTTGTTTAAAACTTTGATATAAAGTATTCTGTTTGAGGATCCGAATTCTGGATAAGAACTGTAAGGAAGTTCCACTCTGGATTCCAGATGAGAACTGTAATAAAGTTTCATTCCGAACTCTGGATACGAACTCTAATTAAGTTATACATCAGATACAAGATACGAATCCTTATGAAGTTTGACAACAAATTCTTCTTAAGAATTCTGATAATGAATTCTCATTACGAATTCTGATGATGAATTATCATTACAAATTCTGATGATGAATTCTCATTACGAATTTTGATGATGAATTATCATTACGAATTCTGATGATGAATTATCATTACGAATTCTGATGATGAATTCTCATTACGAATTCTGATGAGGAATTCTCATTACGAATTCTGATGATGAATTCTCATTACGAATTCTGATGATGAATTCTCATTATGAATTCTGATGATGAATTCTCATTACGAAGTCTGATGAGGAATTCTCATTACGAATTCTGATGATGAATTCTCATTACGAATTCTGATGAGGAATTCTCATTATGAATTCTGATGATGAATTCTCATTACGAATTCTGATGATAAATTCTCATTACGAATTCCGATGAAGAATTCTCATTCCGAATTCTCATTCCGAATTCATCTATTAAACAGAATCTGATCATCTCTGTTTTGTACACTCTGATTTATTTAGACTCCGAACTTTCACTCCGAAGCTTTCATTCCGAACTTTTGAGTTAGAATTAAAACGATGTCGTACATTCTGTTACACTTGTTTTGTTATAAAACGATGTCTTCTATTTTGTTATAAACTAACCGTTGTCTAAGTGAAACGTGTATAGGTCCCTCCGATCTTTAAGGAAAATATGACCGTTGGAGAAGGAGCCGACCTTACCTATAAATAGGAGCTCATTTGAAAGAGATCAGTGCTGAAAGGCTGACTGATCTTTGACTCATGTGATTACATGCTTGAAGTGATTTCTAGAGAGAGATGCTCTTATTAACACTCAAAGATTCGTGTGACTCTGAATGTTGGTGATTACATTCGAGGACTTCCGGGGATAGGAATACAGAGGTGCTGACTACCTTGAAGTTTGAGGGCTTCCTTGCTGAGGAATACAAAGGTTGCCAACTACCTTGAAGTTGAGGGCTTGTGGGGATAGCAAGACAGAGACACTCTGATCTTCGTATCGAGGGCTTACCCTGGTGTGGGTAAGACTGACTTGCTTGAAAGTATAAATCAAGGGACCTTTATCCAAGGTTGTTGGATACCCTTCTATTTGGGTTAAAAGACTATTATCTTGTTACTTGTAGTTTAACTACTTGTTTAATTTCTGCTGCATTTTGTTTTATAAGGAAAGTTTAAATTTCTTATACTTCCTTAATTTTACTCTGTTCCATTTAGATTCTATACGCTTTAAGGTAGAATCTCATATTGTAACTTTTATTAAGTTTCAATTTTCGAAACTATATTTCCAGAACCTACTTTCGGAATCTCTTTCCAAGTTTGCATTCGGTATTAGAGGTGTTGTGAATTTGTTTAGTTTAACTTTGTTAAACTTAGTCCTTTCCTTTTCTTAAGGAAAACACAGTTATTTGTACCTAACTTTAAAGGTTCCAAAGGAATTTTTAAAGTTTACAATTCACCCCCCCTCTTGTAAATTGAGCATCTACATCACTATTTCGATCCTACAGCTCCAAAATGACTTATTTCGAGGATAAGGTAGTTATGGGTCGAAAAACTCTCCACCAATAGGTTTTATACATGCCTAGTTCACCTTATTAACATTTTCTTTTATATTTAACTCTTAGTTAAATAGTTTGAAATTTACCATGTCTCTTGGTATTTTTATATAATATGGTTAATAAACATACTATAAACTGAAAAGAGAACCCCAAGTGGTTAATTATTAATATATATGACATTATCTAAGTCCTTTGGTTTAATATTCTATTTTGAGGATTATTATATCAATTAATAAAATAGTATTTGTTTTAAAAACGCAATAGTGTCACTTTTGACACTATTTATTATTTGATTTTTTTGAAAGCTATAAAAACTTTATCACATAGAATAAAATTTATTTAATCAACCCTAAAATTTTATATTAACCTGTAAAATTAGTGGAATGCATAAAAACTCTCAAATTATATTTCTTGGGATATTTATAATATTAATTATTTTAATCATTCATTAATAAGGTAATTACTACTTCATCATTGTGTCATAAATAAATGAAATTATTTAATGTATAAAAATTATAAATAAAATACCATTACGTAGGAAATCATTTTATATTTCTAATGAATATCTATATTCGAATTTATCATATGTATAAACCTATATTAAAAATGTTTTAGTTATTAAACATTGAATTTAACACTTTTAACTCTTCTTTTAATAAAATAAATATAAATGTCTTAATCTAATCCAAGTGAACAAAAAGGATCATATTTTATTCCTAAGGTTGTTTCTGGTCTAATTACACTTATCTAATAGAATTAGGACATGTGTTAGGGTAATTATAATATCATTTTTACCCTTAATTAGACAATTTACTTTTAATCGTGGTAAATAAAAGTAAATAGTTACTCTTCACCAAAAAATTATTTTCATCTTATTGAACAAAATTTTACTTAATAATGTCAATCGTGTCTCTCAGATTTTTGAAATTCAACTCACATAAGCGGAAAAATTAAGTTGTATGCAAATTTGTAAATGCTCCTAGAAGACGGTAAAAAAGTTTAATAAAATTATATATATATAAACTTATTATAAAATGACTCCAATGAATTACATTGAACATATATAGGTATTGTGTATCTATTTTATCATAAAATAAATTAAAATAATATAACTTATTATTTAAATAAAAACACAGTTTTAAACAATAACGTATTGTTTTTCACTATTCATCCAAAATTGAAAGTTCTCAATAAAACACCAAAAATTCACCAAAAGATACTTTTGATATTAGAAATCCAAAAATGAAGTCTATTTTGAAAAATAAAATTTCAAAAAGTGGGTATTACTATTCATAATGGCTAGTTTCATTGGTCGTGGTGCGTTAAAACTCCAGGTTGCGTACAACGCAAGCTACTACATCATTCAAAGGGAAACGTACTGTGGAAGCTTGAGGAGTTACAAAAAAATATTACTCTTTATGGCTCCTGATTCATCCTAATATCTTGATATATCATAGACGCATCAATTGGATTATGGGAAGAGGATATATCAATTTATGGAATGGAAATTGGTGTGGAACCATACTTGGGAACCATAAGTTCCCTATACTAGACATGTCATTCTAGGAAGCCAAAAAGTACCATATTTTCAAAAATTTGATCTTGGATGAGGACCATCGCACTTTGTTGGATCAAATTAATATTAATTCAAATTCGTATATATGTGTGTTTACTGGTTCCTCATTGAGAGTCTTATTTGGTAAGGGCTATCTTTGATAGGTGTTCACCCTTAATGAGAAAGATAGTTGGGGGGATTTTCTCTGGTGAAAATTCAATCTGCCAAAAAATAACTTTAGCAAATTGTTCAATAAGAATAACACCGTTTCCACTGATGAACATTCCCATTGAACAAGTATTATCTTTTTTTCTAGGTGGTATTATTATTGTAAACCATTGGGATAACTGTATTTCCCCTTTTTGAAGGGGAATGGGTGCATGCTATGTGGAACACCTTCCTTAAGTTCACTAGTACACCAACAAAAATTATTATGGGAGGATAATTCCTTGATATCTTTTTCAAAGTGTGGAGAAAAAAATCCTTGAATGGAATGGGAGAGTCATAATTCTAATGGAAAGATTCTAGTTCATTTATAATTCTATAAACAAAGCTAAACATGAGGGTATTAGTTGCATGAAGTTTCCTCTTCCCCTAAAAATAAATAACTTCTCTATTGATCTCTCTCATCTAACCAAGCATTGGGATGAAAACCCTTCCTTTACATTTTTAATAAATTCTGGATCCTGTATCCACACCTTTTTTAGGAACCATCAAGGACTATTTATCATATAGTATTCTCAAAGATAAGGGACCAAGATAACCACATATAGCTCTTTCAGCACATGTATTATGTGGGGAGGTGCACTTGATCATGATAGTACGTGTTTTATTGTTATATATTTTATTTCTTTCTTTGTAGGTAGTGACACTCTTTAGGTTGTATCAACGAAAATAATAGTAGGTCTTTTCCTCTTCAGATAGTACAATATTGAACATTTTGTGGTTGAAACTGACCCCAATATCATTCACAACTCAATGTGTGGACTCAATACCATTACATGTTATATATCCTATCTCATATGCAGGTGAAATAAATTCATAAAAAATTGCACAGATGTTCCCCATATTGATCGTGAGGGAAAAAAATTTAGACTTCCCTACCTAAAATCCACACATGACAAGACAAATACTTCTTCTCTAGATTATAATCTCTTCCCCCTGAGTGCAGTTGGGGGGGATGGTCTTAGGCTTCATTACTTTATATCCCCTTGGTTTCACTTTCTTGTACTCAACATTTTCCCATTATTAGATATAAAATACATAAATTATGATGATGATGTGTTATGATCATGATATGGTTCTTTGATATTTTATCAGATAATGGGTTATCCTTATAAATATCTGATTAATGTGGATCCCAATATAGCTCTCCAATTCAATGGTTAATGTTATAGGTTTAATGGGAATTATGAAATTACACAGGTATATGTTGGAATTTATCATGATGGTGATTACTTTGTAAGGGTTACTGTAAGGGTAAATATAAGGATAATTTCCCAAGATACCTACATGTTTATTCCATTAATACTATATGATTTAAAATAAAAATGTTGACTTCATAAGGAAAAACAATTAACTAGTCATTAAAGTAAGTTGTATGGTCTTCTAAAGGTATATAGTTTTTTCCATTAGTTCTCATGTTTTATAATGTAATTTTTAGGATTATGAATTTTTTATTATGCTTAATTAAAGAAAATAATAAAATATTGGATTTTGAAGTTTATTTCAGGAGTAGGTAATGACTATTATGAGATCAAATATTATAATATAAAAAAGGAATGGATTCTTATGGTTATTCGTGAATTTTAAAAATAGGATTAATTATTTTTATTTCTTTTTATATTTATTATTGAGCATTCTTTCACTCATACCACGTTTTTAGAAAAGTGTTACATGTGTGAGGATCATAACAAGGTCAATGTTGAATCATTTTGAATAAATAAAAATTCCCATATATTAAATTGATGTTTAAAAATAAGAATCCTATTTTTATTAAAAAAATATACATTGACTATTAGTTTCTAATTTTTAATTTATTAGTATGATATGTAAAATATTTTCCATATTCTCTAATAATATACACCAAATGGATCATGGAAATTTAATAAATTGAAATTATTTTTATAAATTATGATATTATAGGGTGTTTAAGAAAAGTGGTGTTATATTCTATTTTTAGAAGTTTAGTAAAACTCATATTCAATATAGTTCATTTCATTCTTAATATCCCCTGAAACAAAATACACTCATGAAAAAAGGATATTGATCATTTATAATATTAGAAGGTATTTCATGTATATTAACCACTTCATTAATAAAAAAATCTTTTATTCGTGGTGATGTGTATGTATGTTTCAGTAGTATAGAGAGGTTGTATTTGTAAAATCGATCAATCACTATGAAACTAATTTTTGTACCCTAAGGTAATCTATTAATAAAATACAATGATCGATCCTACCAAATCTATTTATGAATCATTAAATGTTACATTAATCCATCAGGGGGTAGATTGTAATGTTTTTTGCTTTGAAAATTATCATATAATAGAAAAACAATTCAACTCTCATTTTTATTCATATCAAATAAATATTATAAGATAATCATTTATATGTTTACGGGAAACTAGAGTGTCCGCATTGTTTATATATCACGATATTGTGTATTTAATGTTGGTATCCAGTTATAAAAAGTTGAAATAAATATTTTTCCATTAGAAGTTGAAGCTTCATTGGATGCAAAAAAAACCCAGAATGGGATATCGGATAATATTATAAATATAAATCTGTTTTTCAAGTTGATATTCTTTAAATAAACCTTTTATTAAATATTCATCATCAATTAATGTAAATGAAACATAAACTAATTGAAATTATTTTCCTTATATATTATAAATTGTGAATCATATTTTATGTAGTCTCTAACTGGCTTTATTAAATTTCAGAATGGAAGCCTAAAAGTGTAGATAAATGGTTTTATTTATATTCAATAGTCTTTATCTTGAGGAGAATTTTATTTAGTGTTTTAGAATTCATAATAACCTTAAATTTTGTATATAATCTAATGATTTCAATACATAAACCATGACACTCATCTCCCTTTTCTAATCAAATTTCATCCTAAACCTAATAAATATTTATAGTCTTCTGTTCTTTCAATATTAGGATGCTATATCCTAAATAAAAATAATTACATTCCATGTTGAAAATTTTAGTGAATTAGGTTGATTTAATGTGTGGGATATAGTGATTTAGTATTTTCAAAGCTCAACATTTGTTTGAGTATATTCACCTATCAAAAAAACCATCACCCATTTTCAGTTTAGTTGTAGAAATTTATCTGTTTGAAAGATTTTGGAAATTTTTTTGTAATTATTTATTAATATAAGTTATTCATGCACTCCCTTAACATTCTAAGGAATAAGAAAATAAAGTATATATTTAATTTTAATGAATATATATAAACTATTTTTACTAGAATGATATGTCATAAAAAATCAATTAGATTTTTTTAACATACATATTCAATGATTAAAAATGTATTAAAATCATAAAAACCATTATTGTATCTTATAAATCACACGTCCATAATGGGATTAAAATAAGTAAATAAAAACACCAAGATTTTTTTTCAATAGTATGACATGAAATTTTCTATCATGTTTTCTCATACAGTTGTTGGGGACTTGGGGAGTCAGAACTATATTACAATGAACTCATAATTCTTATCATGTGTTTGAAAAGAGGTCTTCTACACATCACCTCCCTTGATTATGATTTGGTGATATCTAGATTTGAGTCCATGATTTGTAAAAACATTAAAACCATTAAATTTATCTAATAAATCATCCACTTCCAATATTGGAAACCTATCTAAAATTATGACCATATTTAAGGGTATATTATTCAAACACATTTTTTATGATCAATCTACTTTAAAATAAAATTAATGGGCTAGAGTAAAAACTATTACTAAATCAGAAAACCCATTTTATAACTGTTCATGATCATGTATTAGTTGTCATCCATAGGATAATAAAGGTAATGGTATGGAAAAATTGACATTGGTTTCCTAGGGTTTTGAATAATATCGTCATAAAAAAAATTGGAGACGACCCTGTATGTTCTTGAAAAATATGTGAGAACTTATTTTGAGAATGTTATATATCTTCTATTTGGGTGGATGATAAAGCCTTACTACTATCTTTTATTTTTTTCAAAGTCATACGACCGTAATATATTTTTAAAATCCCTCATCCAAATAACCCATAACTGGTGTGTACTTTATTACATTGGAATAAGATACAAAGAATTGCATTTGGAAGGAACAACTAGTATAGTAGTATAGGTAAACTAGATATTATCTTGAACATCTCAATATAATTAAAAAAATAAATGATTTTATTTTAGAAAAATATTATTCCCTATACCATATCTCTATATATAATTCATAAAACACTTCCTGGTATCATGGGGAAAAACATTAGAATGGAGTGATCTTATACTTTCAATAAGGATATGTGTAGAGAAAAATCTATGAATAAATAAGGGATAATAAATATAGAAATGTAAATTACTAGAACACATTCCATTTAAGCAATAACATTAGAATATTATTGCAAGAATAAATTATGATCAAATAATTCCATATTAATAATTACACAAACATAATAACTTAACCATGGATATTATAACTAATCAAATAATCACAAGGAATAAAAATAATTGAATTCATAATGTTGTAATTCATAATGATAGAAATCTAGAACATACCACTGATTATAGGTGACCACAAATCTAAATGAGTGATTAAAGACTTAGCCAAAAACCCTTATACTTGGTCTCATTAGATCTAATGATTCACTGAAAAGATATAGTAGTCCGTGAACATCACATATTAAGTCCAATGAATTCCTCGTATTAAAGGACTGAAATATAATCTACGTAATTTTTTTTATTGACAAACTAACTTACTAATTGTTAATACATAACCAAATTAATAAACATCATCATAAACTATCCAAGGTACAATCGTGAATATTAATTAAATTATATATCACCAGTTACACTGATCATAGACCATCCAGAGAAATAATATAGATGTTATTAATACAAAATATCTTTAGTGGATCATATGTAAAATATAGGTTTTATATAATAAATCAATATTAATTCCATGAAAATATCCTTAAATCATTTCTTAGTTGAATAACATTTTCATTTTGAAAATAAACATTTAAAACAAAAAGTAAACAAAAAATCGAAGATACTTTTCATTTTAAAAAAACATTTGAAACTCATAAAATAATAATAAAAACTTTGAATGGTCATGTTGGTGGAAAATTATTCTCATGATTTACTTGTAAAACAAATATTCCTTACCCATTTTTGGTAAAATCCAAATATGCATTATTTTGAAACTGATATGAAGATTTCATTTAAAACATTATTTTATGTAAAAATAGTTAAAAATTACTTTCATAAATCATTTATAAAATGTTAAAAAATAGAAATTTTTTTACAATACATTTACTTTTATGAAAAAGTAATTTTCGACTGAAGAGATTAATAAAGTTTATTTAAAAAAACATTTTCTTAATAATTTTAAGTTCCAAAGAGCGAAAAATAGTTATTATTAATTGAAAAAGTTCATTAATAACTAGTGTAGAATAAAATAGACTTTATTTAAGATAGTGGTGAAAAAATATTCCCCTATGTAAATCATAATCATAAACAATGCCAAATAATGATGAGATTGTGAAATAAACCGTAATGAAGATCAAAATAATTAAATCATAATCCCCATGAAAGAACTAACATAAAATGAAACCATAAATACTATTAAGATAAAATTATTCATGATATAAAATATCTTATGTGGATTATATACATGACATAATGGAAATAATTGGTGAATGTGGCATATATCCCATAGAAGTAAAAGTGAGAGGAGAAACCCTTACCTCAAGTATGATTTACTCCATACATATTTTTACCTCCTATATAATGGTTTGAATAATTTTATTAATTTATACTAGAAAAATAATAATAATTAAAATATCATATTTTATCTTTTTTTAAAATATTAAAACCTATTTCTTAATAATATTTCATTATTTTCATTATTTCGGGTGTTAATTTCCTTGTTTTCTGAAAAAAAATTATTATGAAAGATATGGTTCTTATTAATAGGATATATATATATATATAACATATGTATAATTATAATAATGTTATAAGTTTCATATTTACTCATTTATAACCATTTATGAATATTCTAAATTAAAAATGAATTGGATCGCTTTGTGAATATGGTAGGTCTTACATTCGCACAAGCGATGAAATCATTCCCTTAACGATTTAAAGGGTACTGAAGTGGGTGAAATATTAATATATAATAATAAATATAATATAATTTATATCACATATATTCATTAATTTTATCATACATTACATTTAATGCGTAAGTGAAAAATGAATCACATCACCTTATAGTGCGGTACTGCGCCGTACCCGTGTGCAACATTATCGTATTTGAAGAAAAATTGGACATAAACAGGTATTTGTGACATTAAATTAATTAATATTTATAATATAATAAATATCAAATATATTTTTTAAATTAATCATTATATAAATCATTGAATAGTGGTGATGGAAAATTAACTACTAATATTTGTGAGGTGGTAGTCAACTGTACACACGATTGATGATTTCATTTCCCATTCGACGGAACTATTGATGGATAAATATTATTACATATAAATAATAAAATAAAATTATATAATATATTATGGTTTTATTATATTATAATTATTAATAAATATTTTAATGTGGAAAAATAATACTCAAAATTAAAGATTTTTATTAAGATAAATACCTTCTCTAAGAGAAATCTATTTTGGATATCCTCTTAGAGACCCTAGGGATGGTATTCTGGAAGTACCAAACTCTCAAAATTGTGTTTAACAATTGTTGGGAGGTAATTTTTAATGTTTTTATATAGAAAAAGTTTATTTTGTTTCTGAATACGCGATGGGAGGGAGTTCAATTTTAAAAGAGAGGAAATGGAACCCTCTTGGAAATTACATGAAAATTTTCAAAAATAATCCAACATGATAAAGTGATTCACATGAAAAAAGAATAAAAATAAAACCAGTTTCTAATTTTTGATAGAATAATTTCAAAATAGTTCAATATAATAATAATTTGACAAGTTGGTAAGTCATTTTAACACTTATTTTCTTAATATAACACCTCGGTAAACTATTTCTTACATTAAATGAGGTAATTAATTTTTTATTATTTTCTCTACTAATTACGATAAAAAATTATGATAAACTTATTATATAATATATATTATTATAATTACAAATATTTTATATTTTTTTCAAAATTTACAAAACAAAAGTTGTAGAAATCAATTTAAAAGTATACCTGCAAACGTGATGAAAAAGTACGTTTACAAGGAGAAAATCGTTAAAAGCATATGTTGTTTTAATATCAAAATTAATTATTAAATTGATTAAAATGAAATATATTATTAAAATATTAATATAATGGAACTACGTTTACATTAAAAACAATTTGAAATTAAATATCAAGTTATAAATAAACAAATTCCTTTTTGGTAAAAATTCATATTTTTTTACTATTTATTGAAAATAGAAACATTTCAAACAAAATACAGAAAATTAACCCAAAGATAATTTTTCAATAATGATTTCAAAAATATATCTTAAATTTTAAAATACATTTTCTAATTCTTCTTAAAATTAATTATAAATTTCCTTGGGCAAAGCATGACAAAACCACATTTTAGAAATATATAGTATTTCAATAAGAAAAATTTTATTTAAAATGGTTTATATGTTTTTTCTAATAAATATATATCAATTTTATTAATTTTATTTGTTTTTAAAACATCTAATTTTAATAGTTATTTATCACTATTCATACATAGTAGTTTAACCTTTAGTTTATAATAGTCATGTTAAGATTATAACTTTTTAAAAGTTTTCCATGGTTCATTTAAACTCATTTTGGTGTGTATCGTAACCTATAAAATAGATGGAATATATGATGAATATATATATATATATATATTAATGTATCAAGATTTTATATTATCTTCTTATCTTAGTGACCTATTTCATATGCACTATTGAACATGATGTTCGTATTTTATAAATCTATGTGTGTTACATTCTATCCCCCCCCCTCCCTAAATAAATTATGTCCTCTCACTTTATTCTCTATCTCAATAATAATGGGTTTGAAATTTGAAAATATCTTCATTGAAAACCCACATTGTAAATATATTTAATAATACATCCTATAAATAAGAGATAAATTGAAGTAAAAAAGCCATATAGAATGACAACTAACTATATTTCTATGTTGGAGAACAATTGTGGGAAATGAAATCATAGAAATGAAAGAGAGAAATAATTCCCTAAGATTTACAAAGAGTTATAGAGATCATTAATAATAAGAAATTGGGTGATCCAAGTAACTTTATAAAACACAATACCATAAGTCTATGATGAGTTAAGGGACTATTTTATTCATAAAAAATGAAGATATTGGGATAAAATTTTTGATTCAAGATATTTTCCTTTTGTTGAGAATTCTTTTAACCATTTATATTGATAATATATTAAGATTTAATTAATTTATATCATTATCTTTTAAAATTATAATTTCATCTTTTTTATGTGCTTTAAAAAAAATCACTTTATTTACAACTACAAGAAATTATGATCCATGATGAATTTTTTTTATTCCATAATAAAACAAAATTTACATTTAATGAAAAGTAAGATCCATCACTGAGTAAAAACGTTATTCATCCTATATTTAATAAAAAATGAAAATCAAAGGTTATATAATAATAACCAATGTTCAACATAATCCATTCCGTAAATAGTAATTCTTAAATATAATAATAAAATGTATGACTAAATTTAGATTCAAAATATTTTGACAGAAGGTCGCTAAATCAAAATTATATTCCACATTAAGTATAAAGAGGATATTAATATCCCATTAAAAATATTTTAATATATTTATATCTATAATACCTTATTGATAACATTCATTATTCCAAAAATAAAAATTTATGTGTTCAAATATATTCCATAAATCAATACTATAGTAATATTTCACAATTATTGATAAACCATCAATCCACTAACCAATTTCATTGTCTCCTACACTATCACACAAAATTATAATTATTATATCAACATCAGTAACATATTAAAAGTTTCCCCCTCCCCCCCCCCCTTAATCACATATTTCCCATGACTTTAAACACATCATTGAATCACTTTTATTGGTCATCGATACCATTAAACATATGCTCTGAAATACTTTTATAAATAGTAATATAGAATAATACTTATACAATACATGATTCTTATAACGATAATATAATAAAAAACATAAATTTACTACTATTTATTTAATATAAATATATAATAAAATTAAATATTCCATTTTGGTTTTGCTAACAAATTTTGTTTTACCGTGATCTCTATGATTCCATTGAGGATTATTACCTAGATTCTTGGGGAATTCATTTTCATATTTCCCAATATCATTAAAATTAAAGTATTGGACAATGGAATTTTTTTCCATTCCCATGTAATTTTTATCATGGTTTCCTTTTTCTTCACACATGAATCAAACTCATTTTCCTTTTAATTATATTCTATGTTTATTCCTTCCACATGTATCACATACAAGAAAATCCTTCTTTACCTTATTCCTCTTATCAACTTATCATCTAAAAATATATTCTTATCTATCTCACTTTAATTCCACTATACATATAGAATTATTTCTCAATCAAAACTGATTGTTACATCATATCATCATATGATGTGAAAATTTGTGAAAATAATTCCCTTTAAAATATTCTCTTAATCCCATTACTGTAATTATTATTATTACTCTATGGATTATGTTCCCTGATATGGTTTCCATTCCTTCTACTATGAACCATTTTAAAATAATTTAATATAGTATATTATATTATAACATTATGAAACATACTATATAATCAAATATCTAGTGAAATACTAATCAGAAATGAATTTTTTTTGCATATATAATCTCATTATCATAGACAAGTTTTATTTATAGATTTATTACTTTTCAAATCTTTCATAGTGGTTTGAAAATCAAATATAAATTTTCCAAATCATATCCCAAGGGAGTGTAAAATCAGGTGAAAAGTGAAGATAGTTTTCATGAACCAGGTGAAAGTCAAGTCAAGCCCAATGTGTCATTTTTAGAGGTATTTCCCCTAGGAATATATGTTTCAAAACCATGTCTACTTTTAGTATCATAAAAATGATGTATTTCTATAAAGAACAACATAATATCTTCCATAATAAAAAATTAGGATGTTTTTCTATACTTATCATCAAATTCCATCATTGGGATATGGTCTCTAATATGTATTTTCCTAAATCTAGTTCCCATTGTTTCAAAAAACATTATATGATACCAACTATAGCAACTATAACCCCAGTAGCATAGAGAAAGTTTCAAATTTTTTACATTAGTATAAGATATATGTAATTTTATCTCGAAGGATTGAATAGTTTTGAAGTATTTATTAACTACACGCATACTAAAAATTATAATTACAATTAAATAATTAAAATAAATAATGTATTTTCATTGAGAACATAATTATTCCCCTTATCATATCTGTGTTTTTTAATCCTAAAACACTTCATGGTATCCTTGGGAAAATAAAACATATAAAAGTAGTGATGTTGGATTCATAATAAGTGTATGTGTATAGTGGAAGCTATCAAAAAATAAGTAATAATAAATATATAAAGTAAAATAAATTAAGGACATTCCATTTAATCAATAACTTGGTAACACTATGACATAAATAAATGATTATCAAATAATTCTATATAAATAATCACATAATCTTGAAAACATAACCATGGATATTATAACTAATAGAATAATCACATTTAATACCAATAATCAAATTCATAATGATGGAATTCATAAAAAAAGAAATATAAGACATTATTATGAGGCCTTATGACATGAAATATAAAAAATCGTCATTCCCTTGGCTAAAATCAAATCTAATTAGTCTCATGATATGTATTGACACATCAACGAGCTATAGTGGACCCCACCTATCACTTACTATGTCTAAAGAATTCATTATAATAATGGGGATAAACGTAGCCAATATAAACCTTCATATTAAAAAACAAACATATCAAATGTTAACGCATGCCCTAATCTGTAAAACTAATCCTAATCTATATGGAGTAAAATGGTGAATTGTAATAAAATTGTACATCCCTAGTCAAACTAATGATAATCCATTGAAAAAGATAATAAGTATGATGCTAATATAACATATCCTCAGGGGATCATATGTAAAATTGTTTTTTTAATTCATTGATGAATATAATTAATATGAAAATATCCTTAAAAACATTTTTCAGAAAAATAACCATTGAATTTTGAAACTCAACTATAAAAAAATGTTCAAAAAACATTCATAAAATGATTTTCATTATAAATAATATTTTAGAACTTGTAAATTAATCATTAAAACATTGATTGGTAATTTTATGGGAAAATTCCATCCATACAACACATCTTAAAACAAATAATCCATTTACATTTTTTGTTAAAATGGAAAAATTTTATTTTAAAATAACATAACGATTCCTTTCAAAAAAATTGATAATTGTAAGAATTTATTTAATATTTTTTTTAAAATGGTTTAAACAAATTAATATAATTTAAATAACATTGATTATGGTGAAAGAGGATTTTTAACTAAATAATGAAATTAAGTCATATTTTCATAAAAATATTTTTTCAATCTTTTTAAGTATCCCCCGAGTGGAAAAAAGAAATTTTTGTTGAAAAATATCATTAATGACCCGATGATAAAAAAATTATTTTAAGATAGAAATTCTAAATAAATACTCTAAGGAAAACAAAAACATAAAAATCCCAAGTAATGATAACATTGTCAAATAAAATCTTATTATCATTATTACATTTGAATCATAAACCCCATGTAAGAAATAATATGAAATGAAATATTAAATACCATTAAGTTAGACAGATTAATTATATTGAATATCAAAGGGGTAGTATATACACCATAAAAAGTAAAATAAGTGGTTAATATGGAATATGTATTATATAAGTAAATGTGAGACGATAAACCCTTACATGTGGCTTGATTTGCTTCACATATGTATATAACTCTTATATAATGGATTTAAGAATGTTATTAATTTATAAAAGAACAATACTTATATTTATAGTATTATATGTGATCCTATTATAACATTTTGAAATCCTTTTTTAATAATATTTTTATATTTTCATTGTTTCATGTGTTAATTTCCTTGTTTTCTCATGCACGTTTTGTTATCAATGTTATGGTTCAGATGCATAAGATATATATATACATATTTGTATACATATCATATCTATAATTATAATAATATTTTAAATATCATATTTACTTAGTTGATACTTTTTTCTTGCCATTAATTAATATTAGACATGGAAAGTGAATTGCATCACTAAATGGTGACGGTAGGACATGTGTACTCATGAGCGGTGATATCATACCCTTAACGAGTGAAAGGGTAAAGAAGTGGGTGATATATTAATTTTTTAGAATCAATATCGCATCATACATATCACATATATTCATTAATATTATCCTTATGAAATTAATTTTATAAAATCCCAGGTAAGGATAGAATAAATCATTTTCATATTTATAAAAGTAACATAGTCATATTATTTACAAAATATTAATTAATTTTAAATAAATAGGGATATTGTTTTAACTAAACTCTTTTCATATAATGTTTTATCTAAACTATTTTTTAAAATTTTATAATTTTAATTTGATAAAATTAATATCAACTTTTAGATAAAAATATAAAAATATACCTTGAGTGAAATTTTGGGATTTTTGGAAAAATGGATATTTGCATGAATAATTAAAAATACAAATTTTTCTTAAAGGGGTATTATTTGTAATTAATTGAGTAATTTAAAAGACTCAATATGATTTGAATATTATTTTAAGTACCTAATTATTATTTATTTAAATTTAATCATAACAATTACTTTGAATCACCTTTATGTTGTTTTTTACTATATTTTTATTTTGGGTTTAAAAATTGGTTTTTAAAAATTATTTTAAAATTTATAATATTCCTGTATTTTAATTAATTAAAATAACCCCTAATTTGTAATATAATAAATGAAATTTATCGATTATATATCATTAAATATTAATTGATAATCATATTATAGTTATTATTAATCATACATTTAATATAGAATCATCTTTTACTAAAAAATAATCTTTTGAAAAAAATAATTATCTCATCATGTCTGTGGTATTAATATTAAATTAAAATTTTACACTTATGTGAATTTAATTTGAAAAAATGGATTCTATATTTTTATTCAAAATAATTTATATTTTATAATATGGTAAAATTAATTTTTTTTACCAAAATGAATAGTGAAAATTGTAAAAATTAATTACAATTGTTAAGGTAAAAATGGGTTTATCAAGGGTTACATTAAAATGATAAGGGTAAAAATGACTTATTCACTTGTCCAAAAATTATAGGATGGACATATTTCAACCATTAATCCTATAATATTTGATAATGTTCCATTTTAGATCCTTTTTACATATGAAAAATGTGGGATCACTCAATTCATTACAAAAATACCAATTGTGTCATCCCCCCACTTTTAAAAGGCCACCCATCCCCTCCTCTCTTAAAACCAATAAACATCATTGTTTCAGCTAAACCATGACCAAATCACTTCCAAAAATTACTACCCTCACTATAGAGGCCTTATTTTGGACCTAAATCCAACCTAGGAAGGCTTTTGGTTAAAACCTATGGAGGATTACTGATCAAGAGGTAACCTTATTCAATGAGTGTTTTTATTTTATTTCATCATTCTTCTATACGAAGGAATACTACCTCACATAATGATATCATTCATTCTTCTATTGCATACTCTCATATTTGTGTATCTTGATAAATATAAAGTTTATATATTATATTTATAAAATTATTATACATATGGAGTCATTCTATTATATATACATTTTTATATTCCATACCATAAGTGATATGATAACATATTTTGTGTTTATGGACTACCTCCACACAGTTGGGTATCCTCATTGTTTCAGATAATCCATGACCAAGTCCTATTTTAATGTTTTCCTTCTTACTCTCTTTCCCTTATGTATAATTTTTTTTAATATAATATTTGAAATTGTTTTATACAGACATAAAACATTTATAAATATCATTTTAATTTATATAAAAAGTTTCAAAATGATACTTTTTCTGTGTTTTAAATTTAACATTTTTACAAAGGTCAAATGGAATGTTATATTGTTAACTTATATGGTGGAAATAAATTTTCCTGCAATCTTAATGTTATATTATTTTTATCTTCCTTTTAATTATTACACATTCCCTTAACTTAATAAAACATATTTCCCTTTTTTGGGTATTTTTGTATTAAAAAGATGTTTTTAATAAAAAACTTTTATATTGAAAATGTTATTTTGAAATAAAATGGTATTTTCATATCTGAAAGTGATTCTCATATGATTTTAAAAGATTTTTTCAAACGATAAAATGGTTTTTAATGTTTTGGTTCTTAGAAATTATATATGATGGGTGTTCCTAGATATCTTGGAGTGATCCTGTTATATATTATAAGATTTGTGTGCTCATATATCACTCCAATGAATTGGGTAAATATTATGTTCTCCAAATAATTATATTAGATGTTGTTCGTATAATTATTTCTATTTTTAAGGGTTGTAAAATGGTTCTGTAAGGGTTCTATTAGTTTATTTCCAAAGGTACATACATGAAAATTCTATGCTTGCTAATGGGATTTCATGGAAATCATTTTTTAATTGTAAAATAAATTGTTTTTCAAAGGAGTGATAATTCCCTTCACGGGTAAAAATTTATGTTTTTTTAATATATATTTTAATGTGTTCAAATTATTTCACTAGACTAACGATTTTCTTATTTTTATTTCACTTAATAAGATTTTTGGGATCATCCCATGTTTCTAAAATATTTTTCACAGTATAATGTTGTGAATAATTTTCCTAAAAAAATTATGCATTATTTGAAAAGTTTTTTATTGTGGGAAAAAATGGGAACTAATCTAATGTGTCCACTATATATTTAATGGATTTTTTTGTGTAATTTATAGCCTAATTATATAAAAATATAAACAAGAAAAGACTTTCAAATGTAAGATAATGAACTATTGAGTTTAAGCTCAATATTATGTAATGATTAATGTTAGTAAATAATAGTTGGTTTGAGAAGTCAGTTTAGGTAAATAGCATGACCTTCAAATATTTTACCAAATTGAAAAGTTAAAATGAAATAGAATTTATATAATTCAATGTATCTTCATCCAAAATATGTCTTTTGATAATTTTATTCCCATAGATGAAAAATGGAAGTTGTGGTAGGAATGTATTGAGAAGAAAATGTCCTTCCAAATCATCATCTCAAGATGTTTGGAATTAGAATAGAATAGTTTGTTGTATTGATGGATCATTTGACACAAGTTATTAATGATGGTGGTACCATTATATAGAGTAACCTGATCTAGCATAAAGTTAAATTTCTATTGTGGATCATTTTATGAGGAAATTTCCCCAAACATTCAGTGTATCATCTCTTCAGGTGGTAGATTAAGGATGGATCAATGATTTGGAGAAGATATTTTATTTCATGGGACATTTATAGCACCAAATGGTAACTCTTGTCATTTATCATTTCCATATTTTAACCTGTTTGATGGTTGTATTTGGTTAAGATTACCAAATAAAAATATTATCTTTATTCCATGAAATTGGAAACATCTAAGGACCCTTTCCTTGAGATATATTTCCCAAATATTTTTCGACTTATTATTTAATAAATCTTATAATTAAGGAATAAATATGAATTTTTTGAAGCTTCATGACATGAAAAAGTAAAAATATTGATAGGGTATGTGATAAAATTTAATTGAGAGACCTATAGAACCATTAATATATTTTACAAAAGATTTGAAGCCAATTCAACAAATATAATTTTTCATAATATAATTTAAAACCTATAAGAATGTTATTTATTATTCTATGAAAGATGAGATAAAATTTAATGAATCTTATGTGCCTTCTGATGATGAAATTAAGAAACATTGAGGATGAAAGGTGATGGGGAAACATAAAATAATGAAATATATAAGTAAGAATATGAATTTCCAATATTCTTGTAGGTGTAGTAAAATCCTCTTAGATAATGTCTTATGAATTCTGGGGAGTCTCACCAATGTAAAATGATTGGACATTTTTCTAATGAATGAAAGAAAAGTATCCTAATTAATCCGTTAATGGGGTAACCAAAAAAATACAATGGTAAAATATTTTAGTTGAAATGATTTGGTTCATTCCGCTAATGTGTGTCAGAAGATAGTCTCATTGGATGGAAATAATCATGGTCAGAAATAGAAAGGTTTAGAAAAGCCATTTTATACAACTACAACTGATGTTGGGAAATCAAATGCAGTGGTTAAATGTATTTTCCTTGTGTATTAAAATTATACCAATACTCTAATTTCCTTAGGATCATTTCATTCATTAATTTTTTTAGAAATTTTTTTGTAAATTGGGATTATCACCTAATGAAAGTAATATATAACTTTTGGTGAAAACATTACGAAAAAGTATTATAGAAACTAATATTTTTAATAATCTATCACTTATTAGTGGGATTTTCAGTCTTGAAAATCTTGTTGAACTAGCCTGAGTATAGTTTGATATAAATTAGGCTTTGAATTATATATCATTTTTTCATGATAAGTTATAATGTGGTTCTAATAAAATTCTAGTTAATGATTTTTTGCATTTGATAGCATACCAGGGAGCTATGAAATTGACTAGAGATGGTATTGAAATTAACTTAGTTCACATCTTTGAAAAGATCATATATCATCAAATTGGTGATTTTTCATTGGTAAATGAATTCATGGATTTATTTTATATATATTTTCCTAGTGTTATTCCTGATTAGAGGTTTAGGTTTACTTTTGACTTGGTACCTAATTATAAACATATTTCACATCCCCCTTATCCGATATATATGGTGAAAATTTATAATTGAATAATTAATTGTATTAGTTAATAGATAAAGGTTTCATATATCCTAGAAATTCACCATAGGGTTGTAACACCCCAATATTTTAGGGTTGGTTTGTTTTTAAATTTATTTTATCTCTTCGATATCAAACATTTCTTGAATCCTTGAGTATAAAAAAACTCTAAAATATTATAATTTTAATCTAACCACTATAAAATAAACATTAAATTTCATGTAGTAAATTTTATTGACAATATTATGAAATATATATGAATTTCTTATTCAATGAAAATTTATTTATGATTATGAAATAAACACATATTTTATAATTAATTTATTTTATTCATTAAGTATATGTCAAATTGAAAAAAGTTATTTATTATGTTATAAAATACTTATAATTAATATTTAAACTATTAGATTTTTTTTCAAAAGAACATATTTTTTGAAATCATCATATTAAAATTAACTTTAGGTAAATGTTTGGTAATTTTATGAAAATTTTGATTTTCCAATGAATGATGAAAAATCATTATTTTTAATGAAAAAAATATTTCATTTAAGTTATTTTATTAGTTTTAGAATTTAACTAGAAACTTTTTGATTCAAAATATTCTAATTTTTATTTTTGAAAAATATTTTAAGCTTTAATTTAGTATAAAAAATTTTTATATTAAAATGTATTTTTACAAAAAAAAACATTTTTCATTGAATATCTCTGATTTGATTTTAAATTCAATTATGATAATTATTTGTTTTTATTTTTTCAAAATGGATTCAATATTTTTAATTAGAAGGTCAAAATTATGTAATAATTTCATATTCATTTTTAGGCATTACAAACATACCATGGAAAATATATTTATCACAGCATAGGAAAAATAAATTAGTATGTTAAATTTAGAAGTAAAAAATATTATAATAAAGACCAAAAACATTAAATGGGTGGTTGATGATTTTCACATCCCCAGCATGCCGTTAAAATGTTAATTTTCAACCAATTTTTTTGAAATTTTTTCTAATCTAAAGTGTTCAGATTTAAATAACAAATAATCATTATTTATTCACTTAAAACCTCCCCTCATCAAATATAAATACCCCTCTTTCCTTATTCACTTTTCCACACCATCTATCTTGAACAAACCATGTAATGACCCGAACTGTTATACATAAAATTCCCTTATGCTTTAATGTTTTGTTAGGTAATATTAAATTATTTTGTTTTATTATATAAAATTGGATTAAAAAGACCATTAAGAATCTTTAAGTTTTAAAATATAGCCATTAAATTTTGATAACATGATTAGTATAAATATAGGGCTTTAACGAATCTAATTTACTATAGAAAAGGAAGTGATGGCCTCAAGTTGAAGAATTGTTCCCTATAAAGCCCATTTATTCGGGATTCTGAGAGATGTAGCATCTCTGTGATTGTCCCATGACCAAGACCAAGCTGATATCCAACAAATTAAGCATGATCGAATCTATTTATGAGAGAAGTTCAAACTTTTCAAGAACACGGCCCAACTCATGCTCATTATATGGTCCCATAAAAGTATCACCATCACACACCTTACTCTAAGGGTGTATGTAAGTGTAAAAAAATGGATGTGCATAAAAATATTCATAATAGGAATATTTATATTTTATATAATAATGAATTTATCTTCAATTTTAATTGTTACTTAATAAATGATTTTGTTTTTGATTTAATTAAACACAAATTATATTTTCGGTTAATATTGAAATTAAATTAGGGGACTTATTTTGATGAATAAATTTATTTTTTAAATAAATAAAATTTGAATAAAATTTTATTATTAAATAGGGTTTATTTATTAAAAATTGACATATTTATTTTATGAATTGAAATTTACTTTTTATAAGCATTCAAAAAATGATTATTGGCAAAAAAACACATAATTTTTCCAATAAATGTATAATATTATTTTAAAAGTGAAAATGAATATATTTATAAAATTATTTATAAAAAATAAATATAATTTTTTGAATCAGAACATCAAAATTTTCTAACAGTTAATTTTCATAATTTTTTTAGATAGTCAAATGTTTTGGTGAAAATTAAATACCATTTAAATATATGATGTGTTTTATGACGTAATAGTGACCAAACAATGATTAAATAAATACTATAATGGGTATCATTTTCCAATTATATGTTTTACACTTAAAATGATGTGATTTTATGTTTATTTTATTATTTTTGTAATTCCTTTATGAATCCTCTGAAATATATAATATATATTACGATTTAAAATTCATTTCATTAAAAGAGTGATTCACCTACAAATCATAAAGGGTAATATTTTAATATTCTCATAAATTTTCCTATTAAAATAATTGAAACATCAATACTTTTGAAAAATCCATGTGCAAATACCATGGGATGGTTTTTTGTTTCAAATTTTTTATTTTGCAAAGTCCAAACCCTAAATATTAAATGAATCCCTCTCATTACCTATATAAACCCACCCAAGATCCAACTTATAATCACTCAAAATCCTTGGATAACATCTTTAACCTAACCTCCTATAAATATAATCCTTCCAGGTCACCCTAATCTCTCAAGAATCACACTTTGAAGCTTTTGGAGTCACATGCTCACGTAACAATTCTTTTCATTCTCATCTTTAAAAAAGTTTCTTTGTCCTGTTATATCCATTTTTTCAATCAAAAATTATGGGTTATGATTTATAACCTCTCCCATACTTACCTTATTATATCTAAATTATTAGATACCCCATTATCTCTCATTAATCCCTCCCATGTACACCTGTTATCATGCTAAAATTTCGTAAGCGTATTTTCCATTTTATTTTTCTTCAATATTATTTGTTATCGTACTCCTTATTTCTGTAATTATAAATGTGTGGAAAAGAAATTCCATGTACATATTACCATTTAAATCATGTAAAAATCATAATATACCCATTTATCCCATCAACCCATTTTATGAATTTTTATGGGACACCATTATGCTACCGAATTTTCACCATGATTTTTTATGCCAAACCAACTGTGTAATGAATACCATACTCATTTACTATCATTGGTGTCCAATTTTATACACATATAACTATATATTTTGGAATTACATGTATTTATTCCACAATCCTTTATATTGGAACAAATTATGATGATGAATGAATCCATTTTTTTTATCTATGTGGCATACTTATGCAAGAGAATAAAAAAAATTGGCAGGTTCACCCAAAATTATATTGCGCTTCAATGCATTGTGTAATGCTTAGTATCATGAAAATTCATGTTAGAATAGAGATTAAACTTGATTCCATTATGGTATTTATTCCATCATGACATCTTGGCTATTACCCTTGACCTAGGATGTTGTGTTTTAATATGTTTCCACATTCCTATGTTACTATTATGTTATCATGACATATCATGTCTTATCATTCGTGTTTATGATTCCTACTCTTTTATTCCCCTTGATATTTAAAATTTATAAAATGTTTTACCTTATTCCATTTTTATTCCCTTACTAGACTTCATATCTCACCCTGTTCTTATGTATTTATTCTGGTTATTCCATACAGTTTTAAGTGCGAGCGTGTTAAATAAGTTTTCCATAAAGAAGTTTTAATTCATGTTTAAAGTTTTTATGAAATGTACATAATTATAAAATACACTATTCTTATCGATATTTTCATTTCTATTAAGATAATTTTATGTAATTAAATCATCAATTTGTGATTAATAAAGATAAGGATCGTTATTGTTGGAATCAGAGGTGAAGTTTAGTTTCTTTTTGTATTATGGCTAGAAAAATCTAGTTAAAGTCTTAGGGATATGAATAAGTATAATAATAAATCCCTAAAAATTGGTCAGTATAGAGTAATTGTTTTATCAAAAAAAATGTATCCCTTTCGGGATACTATAAGTAGATGTGGTTCTGGAATACATGTACCTAGGAGTAACAACTCCTACAATGTGTTCTGAGCCTAACTCAGGGTAACTGGGTACGAACAATGGGCCTTACTCTGAACCTAGTTTGACATGCCCAGGGGATATTATTTTGTAATTCATTATATCATTACGAACCATTATTACTGGGTTAAAAAAATTCCCATAAGAATATATGTTATGAAATGTATCATGGATGACAAAAATTGAGGCTTAATAATCCATAAGTTAGGGAAATACACGTAAGTTAGAATTTATCCCATTAATGTAGTCATATTACAATTTATTTGTTTAAATGTTTAATATAATTATACTTAATTTTCCTTTTATTCTATCCAATTGCTGAAAATATGAGGAATTGGTTAAATAATCACTGTGAAGAGAAATGTGATGACTTATGATATGATATTACCAACCCAATGGGATGAGTAATCACACATTATGATGATACTCTATTATATGACTCAAATTATAAATATAAAACAAGATCAAGAAGAGATTTTGAAAACCCCTAAGAGAGAAAAAGCTTAAATTGAGAGCTTCATACATCAATGTCCTCTTATATTCAATGGGTCATCGAATACCTCAATAATGGGACCATGAATCAACTACATTGAAAATATCTATGTCCTTCAATCTACTAAAAAAATGAAACTTATGCTGGATAGTTATAATTTGGAAGGTGAATCTTATCAGTGGTGGAAATTGATAAAAAAATGACTTATGTGGATGATATCTAGTCAATAGTGTTGGAATATTTTAGGAAAACGTTTTTCGATGAATCTTTTCCTTGTAATATCCATCTTAAAATATAATGGTATTTCCTTCACCCCAAGAAAGAATATGATGAATCTATCAAGTAATATGATTCTACGTTCACAAGCCTTGCCCTATACGCCTTCGGCATTGTCATTATGCTTTAAATCATGGTTTACCACTTCATTAGTGGGTTAAAACATATCCTATAGAAATCCCTAGCGATCCACAACTTTGATAGCTATGAAAAATTGTCTAATATTCCCTCAAAGATGAAACAGAGATTGGTGAATCTGAAGGATATCATGGGGATAAGAAAGAAAAATAGATCTTAATTTTGGAGGTCTAATAGAGAGATCTAATAGTGCCTAGAAATTTAAACACCCCACTTTCCAAAGGACTGGAAATAAGCACCTTATAAATTTTCCTAAAGGGGAAGAGGATATACTTTAGGTACGACAAGGAATAACACCTAGCTAGTTATTGCTGACAAGAGAAACCAACTACTGAGATAGAGGAAATGGGTGATCCAGTAAACCCTCAACGTATTGGTCATTACTACAACTGAAAGGAAACAAGGAACTTTTCGAACCTAAATTACAAAGGGAAGGGTTTTCAGATACAACCAACAACCTCTAAGGAGGTAAGGGTTATATTTTTCCAAACTACTACCGAAGTTAATACTAAAAACAAACTAGTGATAGGTATGCAAGGTATTAATTCAATAATAGTTAATGTGATTTTTTTTATTCCTATTATATGCATTCATTCATATCACGAATGTTTAGTAGAACAATTCAAATTGAACCAAAAATCATAGAAGTATAGATGTTAGTGAGAATCAAAAATGGAAAAATTAATGTATCCCAAGTATATAACTCATCCCCTATCAATGTTTGTGGGATGAATTTATCACAAATACTTATCATACTCCCCTTGGTGGAATTATATGAAATTATAAGAATGGATTTGATTTACCTATATAGTATCAACATAAATTTATGTGAGAAGGAAATCACTCTACCAATTGTGAATATACCCTCGATCCAGTACATGTGCAAGGAGGTGGATAAACCCTTAATATCCTTATCATCCCAATAATGGATATTATTTTCCTATGAGAAAGAATATATAGAAGAAATGAGTGGGTATAAGGAAAGAATCACCCCTGAAGACATGACCATTGTGAGGTAATACTATGATGTATTTCTCAAGGAATTTCCTAATATTTTTCCTCGAAGATATGTTGATTTTTCTATGGAGATTATATATGGGGTGTTACCATTATAAAAGACTATGTATAGAAGGGTTGTTGTGGAACTTGAGACGCTAAAGAAAAAACTATAGGAGAGTCTAGAAAAATATTTCATAAGCCCAACTGTATCACCATGGGGTGCACCAGTCCCTCTCGTCAAGAATAAGTATGGGTCAATGCACCTTTGCATCGATTATTTTGAGCTCAAGAATATCATGATAAATAAAAGGTATCCTCTGTCTCATATTTCTGACTTGTTTGATCATCTACGTGAAGCAAAATACCTATCCATGGTGGGTCTCTATTCGGGATATTACCATATTTGGGTGAAGAAGGAGGATATCCTCGAGACATATTTTAATACAAGGGATGTGCAATATGAGTTCATGTGATGTCTTTCAGACTCACTAATGCTCTATAAATATTCATGGACATGATGAATATTGCCTTTAGGTATTTCCTCTATAAAAAAATTGTAGTCATTATATATGATATTCTAATATACTCCAAAAGTAAAGAGGGTCATGAGAAGCATCTGAGAACTCTGTTAAAAATGTTGAGAAAGAAAAATGTTTATGTAAATTACAAAAAATGTGACTTCTATTTGAAGTATCATCCGTGGGGTATATCATCAAAATAAATGGGATATCTTTAGACCCTTCAAAATAGAATAAAATGAAGGATGTTTGATTCTAAAATCTATGAATGGTATCTATATAGTCAGGGGGATAGCTTGGTGTTGTCGCTGCTTTTTAAGAAATTACTTACAATTGTTAGACCCTCATACCATGATATATCAAAAGGGTGTAAAGTTTTCTTGATATTATGAATGTGAAGAGATCATCATAGAGATTAAAAAGATGCTTGTCACAACCCCAGTTCTTACACTACCCTAAAGTGGAGAAATTTTTTTTGGTATTCATTGATTCTTCAAAGAAGGTCCTTTGATGTGTGTTCATGAAAAAAGAAAAGGTCATTTCCAATGCTTCAAGATAGTTGAATTTTCATGAACAAAACTACTCCACACATGATCTAGAGATGGATGCAGGGATTTTAGCTATAAAAATTTAGTGTCATTATCTTTTTGGGGAGAATTGTGAAATATATATGAATAAAATAAGTGTCAAGTATATATTTACACATAAAAAGATGAATATGCTCCAATGATGATTTTTAGAGCTGAATAAAGACAAAAATTGTTCAATTAACTACCATAATAAGAAATTGAATTAAGTGTCAGACTCTCTATGCATAAGGGATCTGAAAATTATATCATTGATTTTAATTGAGAGGGATGCGATATTATTAGATTTTTAAAGTGTGGACATGGGTATCATAAAGTAATTAACATCATCAATCCTTTCACAAATTATATCACAACCATCTCTTCTAGAGAGGTTAAATATTTTAAAATATATGATGTGGGAATTTAGAATAAATAGGAAGATATAAAGAATGTAATATCCTTGGATTTCAATTATAATGATTAAGGTGTTATGAGATTTGGGTGAATACTATGCGTACCATCAAAACCTGAGTTAAAGAAGGATCTATTGGATGATACACATAGCTCAATATTATCTATCCACCTAGGAAGTACAATGATGTATCAAAATCTCTAATAATACTATTGTTTGAACAATATGAATAAGGGGATCACTAAACATACATCAAGATGTATTGTATGTTAGAAATTGAAAGCACGAAGTCAAAAAACCAAGTGGGTAATTAAACCATTACCCATACCTACATGGAAATTGGAAAACATTACTATGGACTTTGTCATTAATCTTCCAAAGATATCAAGAGGGATTAATGAGACATATGTTCTATTGGATCATCTTATAGTGGATTTATACTTCATTACCATCCAAGATGAATTCTCACTCGATCTACTAGCATGGATATATATCAGGGAAGTGGTCAGACTATATGGAGTACCACTATCAGTTGTAATCTATCGAGATACAAGATTCACCACTATGTTCTAGAACAGTCTCTACCAAAATATGGATACTAAGTTGAACATTAGTAAGTCCTATATCCCTCAAACTTATGGCTACTATAAGTATACTATATGGAAAGACAAGAAAATTTTTAGAGAATGCCCAATGGACTTCAAATTATGTCAGGATCAAAGTCTTCTATTTGGTTGACTTCTTTTAAAACAACAGTTTCTAATTGAACATCCAAATGGATCCCAATGAATAAATTTATGTGAATGGGTGAATGACACATACATGTTTGGGTGAAGTTGAGGAATGAAAAATTCTATGTCTATAATGGTGGAGAAAATAGTAGAAAATATTAAGATAGTTCAGCAGCATATCAATGCTATTCATAGTTAAAAAAATAGCGATGCTGACAATCATTAATGAGACTTGGAGTTTGATTTTGGATATATGGTATTCCTTAACATATCTCCATAGAATAAAGTGATGATATTTGGGAATAATTTAAAGAATATTCTATGATATATTGTCCCCTTTGATATCCTTGATCAGATTAATGTGGTGGCCTATCGAATTCCAATTCTAAATAACTTATCTCGAGATCATGATGTCTCTTATGTATCAATATTTAAGAATTACATACTTGACCCTCACATGTACTCAATCCAATGGTGGTACCATTGTATAATGATCTTTCCTATGTAGAGAAGTTGGTGAAGATATTAGATCATTGAGATAAAGTTCTACAAAATAAGACAATGTACCTTGTCAAAGTGTTGTGGAGAAACCCCATGCCGGAAGAAGAAGTGTGGGAACAAGAGGAAGTGATCTGATAGAATTCTCTATATCTGTTTGAAGGGGTGAAATAAAAAAATTTAGGGGAATATTTTTCAAGGGGATAATTGTAATAACCTGAACTGTTATAAGTAAATCTCCCTTATGATTTAATGTTTTATTACGTAATATGGGTATATAAAACACATGTGCTTACTTTTTTATTATATACAATTATATTTAAAATACTATTAATAATCTTTACCATTTATAATATAGTCATTAAACAGTGATCACATGATTATTATAATTATGGGGTTTTAACAAATCCAATTGAATCAGACAAAAAAAGTGATGGCCTCATCCAGTAGAATTATTACCTATTATGGACATTTTTTAAAGATTATAAGGGATATAAAATCTCTAGGATTTTCCACTAACCAAGCCCAAGATGAGGTCCAACAACTAATGAAAGAGAGAATTTTTTGACAAGTGAAGCTCGAGCTCATCGAGTTCATGGACCAAACAATGTTCGCTGAATAACCCCATGAATGCCTCACTATTTCACACCTTACTCTTAAGGCATATGCTAGTGTAAAAAATGGATATTTATAAAGGAATTAATAATACTAATATATATTGTATATAATAATGAATTTGTATTCATTTTTTATTATCACTTTATAAATGAGTATGATTTTAATTCAATTAAACACAAAATGTAATTTCAGGTAATATTCAAATTCAATTAAGGGGTTTATTTTGAAACATTAATAGATTTTTGAAATAAAAAGTAATTGAGTAAAAAAAATATTAAATATGTTCTATTAATTATAAATGTTCATATAAATTTTATTAAGTGAAATTTACTTTTAATAAGGGTTTAAAAACTATTATTATAAAAAACCCATTATTTTTCAATAAATGTTGAATATTATTTTAAAATTGAAAATTCACATATTAATAAAATTATTTAGATAAAAAAAAATATTTTTTAAATTATAACATCTTAATTATCCAATTCTTAAGTTTTCATAATTTTCTGAGAAAGTCGAATTTTTCGTGTAAAAATTATATATCGTATAAATATAGTGTGTTTTATGAAATCATAATGAAAAAATGATGTAAGAAACATAATAATGGAATAATAGGAAAAATATATGTTTTCCCCTTAAAATAATGTGATTTTATATTTATTTTATTATTTTTATAATTCTTTTAGGAATCCTTTAAAATATATAATATAATTTTTGATATTAAATTCATTTCTTTAAAAGAGTGACTCGTGTCCACATAATCTAGGGTAATATTTTAATATGCTCGAACCTTTTCCAAATAAAATAATTAAAACCTCTCTAATTTGTCAAAAACCGTGGGAAAAAACCATGATATGGTTTGTGGTTTTCAAAATTATATTTTGTAGAGTTTATAACCTAAATATTAAATAAATTCCTATCATTTCCTATATAAACCCACGCAATGTCCCACTTCTCTTCACTAATAATAATTTTCTACTATCATCACTCTTTTAAAAACTGTATATAATCCTCCCATGGTGCCCCATGCTCTCAAGAATCCCCTTATAAAGCTTTTGGAGTCACACACTCAAGTACGGGTTCTTTCCTTTCTCATCTTTATCAATGATTATTTATCTTGTTGTTCTATTTTATTTTCATTTAGTAATAATGGGTTAATATTTATCACCACCACCAAAATTCCCTTATTATTTATAAATTATTAGATACCCATTTACCTCTCATTAATCCCTCCCATGCACACCCATTATCTTGCTGAAATTTCATAAGCATCATTTCCTTTCTATTTTTCTTCAAGATTATTTATTATCGTATGGGTTATTTTTCTAATTCTAAAGGTTTGGAAATATCTTTCCATGTACCTATTATTATCTTCTTCATTTCCAAATTATGGGATACCCATTTATCTTTAATCAACCCATTTTATGAATTTTTATGTGACATTTTTATGATATCGAATTTTCACTATGATTTTCAATGCCAAACCAATTATGTAGTGAATATGATACCCATTTCCTATTAATAGTGTTCACTTTTATGCACATATAAATTATAATTGGGGATGTACGTGTATGTATTCAAAACACCTTGATTTTTTTATAAATTATTATTATTAATGAATTGATTTTTTATGATCTCTGTGTATCACTTCAGCATGAGAATAAAATAAAATTTATGAGTGAGCCCAGAATTATATAGTTGTCCAATGAATAGGGTAATGTTTAGTATCCTGATAAGTCATGTTGGGATAGATACAAAACCAAATTCTATTATAAGACTTTCTCCATTATGATTTCTTGGTCATTAGCCTTAATGTATGATGAAGTGTTTTATGTTTTTCCACATTCCCATGTCAACTTTATGTTATCATGCTATATTATGTCTTATCATTCATGTTTATGATTCCTACTCTTTTTATTCCACTTGATATGTCTATTGTCTAACATGCTTTAACATACTCTATTTTTTTACTGGGCTTTAGAGTTGACCATTTCTTCTTTTTTTTTCTATGTTATCCCATGTATATTTAAGTGTGATCATGTCAAATATGTTTTCAATAATGCTTTTGTAATTAATGTTAAAAGTTTTGAAGAAATGTACCTAATTCCCAAAGACACTAGACATGTCATTCTTTCAGGTTGTATTATAATAAATTTTATGAAATTAAATCATTAATTAGTGTTAAATAAAGATAAGGGTTGTTATAAACCATGATAATTTCCCTTCAAAAGATACTTACCTAGTTTATGTAGGTATTAGTCTTCCCTAAATACAAACTGATATCCCTTTATAAAAGATCTAAATGAGTCATTTTTAAGAAGAGGCAACCGCTCAAACTGATAATTTTTTTTCTATTATTCTTTACCTCTACTAAATATATAACTTAAATCATAAAATATTTACTTTAGTATACTAAATATTATGAAATTTTATTATGGTTATGATAACACCATTATCCACCCTCTTTATCATTAAACATAAAGTGAATGTATCATGTAGAAATATGTATGGCTTTCCATATCAACATATCGATACCATTAATTTTATATCCCCATATTTTATTGATGGGTATTATGATAGGTATAATAATTATATATGATATTTTTGATATAGTTATACTTTTGGAATGATAATTCCATTTCTAACTTCTTATCATCTAATATTTAGAGAAAAGATAATTTCGCTCGTGCATACATATGGACTATCATCTCTTTGATGTGATATGATTCGTTTTATATTTATATATCACATAGATGGGAATAAGGATGAATTTTGTGAATATATATGATATAAATGAAATTATAATAATTTTTTTTTGTGGTGAAAGTATTATTTTCATTTTTCAATCCATCAATAAAAATAATGGGAACATCATTTATGCGTATGTATGACCTGACATCTCCATGAATGATGTGATTCCTCCTCCAAATGGCCCGAATGACTTTATTTTTAAATTTATTATAGATAATCACCCTTTTAAGGGTTGAATGGGAACCCATACATGACCCGTATGCCCAAGGCCCAAGGCCCAACATGACCCGCAATACATGACCCAAAGGCCGAGAGGCATACCATGCCCATTACATGACCCATAGGCCCAGCCCACTAGAACTGCCCCTCCCCCAGCATCTTGCATCATTGATCACCTTAACTCCCCACCTTGCATTGCTGATCGGTTAGCATTTCCCCATACAAAGCTGCACGGTGCCTTGTCCCGATGGCGGCTGCCATACCCTCTAATTCTTCCAATCCGGTTAGCTCTGCATCTGGTGGCTACTAGTCATGTTTCTCTGATCCTCTTATGGGGCATGTACTGTGTGAACTAGGCTACTCCATGGTCTACGTGACCTGAAGGCTCGGTGGCCGGAAGGCCTTTGGTGACCCGAAGGCCCTAGAGACCCGTAAGCCCAAACTGGTGGCCCAAAGGCCCAAATCGGGTGAATAGTTCCGACTGCTACAGTACCACACAGTACCTGCTACAGTACTAACACAGTACCCGGAAATTCGCCTCTACCCGGTTTTGAACCTGGGTCTCTTGGATGCCATGCAGGAGCCCTTACCACTCGGGTATGGGCTCGTTGGCATGAACGATGTGATTCATTTTTCAATATATGCTATTTATGAGTGAATATTAATACAAAATAATGAATATATATTATTTTCATACCATTAATTATTATTTTGGAAAGGATTTTACCAGGATAAACATATAAGTTCTAGTACTGTAGAAGCAAAACATGCTTTAAAAATAAAACATTTATCACCAATAACAATGATATTAAAAACCAATTATTAATAAATAAGTTATATTATTATTAAAATAGATAAAAAATGGTATGATATATATATGTATGTGGTTATTTAACAAATTTATAATAAATCCATATTTATTGTAGAGTAATTTTGAACTTGAACGAAGAAAGGAAATACTTGTGGTAATTGATTTATTACCTCAATTTCCATTAACTTGGTTAAACTTGTACCTCATTGATTATGTCATTATATTATAATTTTTAAAATTAATTTTTATAATATTATGTTTTATTACCACTTATTTTATTTTTCATTATAGTTGATACAAATAAATGATTTATTTCAATAATTTTCACTTCAATGATTTGATCATTGTATGGGACTTCATCTCATTTTCTTTCATTGAGGAAAATTTGATGTTATGTACTAGAAATTTTTTTTGAGGTGTATATAACACCTCTTTGACCATTTATATCTTGAATTTATTTATATTAATTATATTTTATGTCTTGTTAAATTTCATTCTTTCATGGGTAATGTGATTTGACAAATTACAAATTGGTAAGGCTTATGTTCAAAATCTCTTAATTATTATAGATTTTTTTATTTTCATGTCTCTTTTGTGGAAAAATTTTATTCCATTACAAATTTTTTTTTAAAAACAAAAAAATTTCATACAAATCTTATCTAATAATTTAAAATCAATTTCACTCATTTTTTATTTTTTTAAAAATAAATGTTTTTAGTATTTTTTAAATAATGTTCTTTATAACATTTATTATAATAAATATGCAAGGATTATTTATTAAACTTACTGAATGAGGTGATCTTCCCACTATCATGATTCCTTGACTATTTAAATATTACATTAAAATTTTACATGTTTATTTTCAAATAAAAATGTTTCATTTATAAGTTTTCACCTTTTCAAAAGGAAAATTTTATTTTAAAATGTAATAGTTATTTTCCTCAAGAATTATTCAAAGTGATCTTTAAAATTAAATTTTCATTTAAGATGACATTCCATGATGTTACTTATTCATTATTAGGGATATTTTACATGATTAATATCTTCATTATTTCTATATATTATTTACGTTTATGATGAAATGATGAAATATTTATGAAACCAATTTATTTTGTAGGGGTTATGTTATGACGAAATGTTTATGTAACCAATTTATTTTCATGTATTATGGTGCATTGAATGATTAATTTTCTAGTGTTATATATATGAATGGTTTTCTTTTTGTGGTGTGTGGGACCCATATCACCCTCCAATGCTTTGGGTAATGATTTATATCTCATGAGAAATATTGGAAAATAAATGGAAGTGAAACCAGTTCATTAAGGACCTTTTTACACTATGATAGTCTTAGGAGTGAACCTTGACTACTAGGATGGTTTGGGAAGTGATCAAATCCCACTAAGACAGTCTTGTAAAAGATCTTTAACTACTAACGAAATTATTTTATATGTTTATTTAAATTTTCAAACTCCGTGTCTTTTGTCAATGTTATTATATCATGGGTAATTCTTCTTTATGATTTCTGTCTTATAAAAATATATAATTTATTCTATGACTAGAGATTATGATAATAGATATAAATGGTATAATTTTCAAATTCTATTTATGGTATTATTCCATTATGGTTATATTATGATTTAAATATCCCTTTTCTACCCTTATTGGGAATTTTATCTCACCCTTTTAATATTTTTCTTTTCCTAATAATATAATTATAGGGATTAAGTATGCTATTTTAAAATGGATTCTAGATTTGAAGGAATAATTGGGTGATGATATAGTTATTTTAAGAAATATTTTTTTATGTTTCCATGATTCGAAATTCACTAACGCTAAAATTTATTGGAATGGTTTTGGTATGTTATGTAATAATATTGATCTATTTAGGTGTAATATCAATGTATGAGAAGAATGGGTTAATATAGTTGGTATTAGAGCTAGGTTTAGTTAAAATTTATAAACTATGTTGAGAAAACAATAGTAACATCCTTAAGGGTAAGTCAGGGATAAAATACAATAGTTTTGGTAATAATCAGGAATAACCTATTTTAAACCTAATTTTTCATTCATTGAAATTTTATAAGTAATTTATCCTGATTACGTGGTTTTCCAAATATGATTTTTGTTTCTAAAAATAATATTTTTAGTTCTAGTCAATGGTTAGAACCCAAAGGAACTATGTTATTGCTGAATGTGATGGAAAATGCAATGAATTTACTCCTGAAAAACAAAATTTTATGGGAGATAGAATAAAAAATATTATTTATATGCTCAAAAAAATATCCAGATCTTAATCTTTCAAATGAAGGAATTTTTTTCAGTACTTCATGTATAATGTCCACCATTTTCAGTGGGGATTATGATCTACTATTGTTTGAGAAATAGATTTGTAACACTACAAGGGTATTTTCTATTCTGAAATATTTAGGGCAATAGAAATAAATTTTGGATATTTATTATTTGTAAGGTGTAGTAAATCAATTGTGTAATATTGTCATGAATATGAGAAAATATGATGAAATTGAATCCAAGGATTTGGATGAGTTCAAGAGAATATTTTTCAATAAGCACATTCTTTGTATTATTTTTATGGAAATGAAGAAGTATTTACATGATTTAATGTAAATAATTGATGAATATGTTGGATCCTATGAAGAAATTTTTTCAAAACATGATAAGTATGATTCTTGAATTATCATCCAACGTTCTATAAAGGATTATTGATTTTTCAGTGGCTTAAAACAAATTCTGTTAAGGGGGTTAGTTATAAGGAACTTTAGTAGCTATAAATAAATCATTCAATTCTCTCTAAAGGTTATGATGGAGATTGGAGTTACACATTAAAATTGTTGTTTTTATAAAAATTAAAAATATAATTCAAAAGATAATATAAAACCCATAGAGAAAAGAACATGATATTTTATTTCTTCTTGATGAGTGGATGGAAACATAAAGAAATTATCTTAAGGGGACTAAAATTTTTCATATGTGGAATGGAAGTCCTTCAATCCAATGAATTATAAAATTATGGGAAGAGCTTATTTAATGATGTTAGTAGAGAAAAATATACCTAGAACACACCACCCATGCCCCAATTATATAAATTCAATGAGTATGGGAATTATTCCAATCAGTGCATAAATCTAAAGGTTTTTGATGATCAACATCAAAAAAAATAAAATGTTCAATGAAAAAGGTAAAACTCATGCGATCATGACATTCGACGAGTGTTATAAAAATGAAGTGGTGAAACAGACACATATAATCTAATATATAACAAATAATGAATCATCTGATTCTATATACACCAAATATTTTATTTCTGAAAAATTTTATAAGGGTATTAATATATCACCTCCATAATTATATTTTGAGTTAGCAGTGAAAACCTATAAACGAACAATGGTTAAATATCATGTTTATAGTTCTTATTTGATATAATATTGTTGGAAAGTTCTTACCGTAAATCTTCTTTATTCTCCCTTTAGTTAAATTTGATGTGATAATTGTCCTAGATAGGCTTTCTTTATATGGGGGTCATATTAATTTACAATGGAAGTAACATTTAATATTCTGAATAAACCCAAAATTATTTATCACTATAAAGATGAATATAAAATTCTAATGGAAATTGATTCCCAATTATGGGTATTAATTACAATAAATAAAATTTATATGTCTTAGATTGTTGGGGATAAATGAAACATTATGGATACACCTATTGTATATCATTTTTTCAATGTTTTTCTAGGAGAAATTCCAGGCATTCAATAGAGTAATGATGTTTTTTCCTATAGAATTCATAACTTTTTCTATGACTAATATGAATATTACTTATATAATGACCCCCAATTAGTTATAGTAATTTGAAGAAGAATATATAAATAATATTGATACGGGATTCATATGCCCCAGTGAAACACTATGGGGTGCACCTGTTCTATTTTTTATGAATAAAGATGGATCAATGAGACTATACATTGATTATCAAAAGCATAACAATGTCACCATCAAGAAAAAGTTTCATTTTCCCAATATTGATGACTTATTTGATTAACTAAGTGGAGATCATTAATTATACATGATTGACCTTCATTTTTTATATCATTAGTTGATATTTGTAAAGTAGAATATACCCAGGATGACATTTAGTAAAAGGTATAAACTTTGGAAATTTTTATTAATTATTTTTGGTCTTATGAACTCTCCTTATATCTTTATGGATTTAATGAATAAATTATTTTGATAATATCTTGGTCTATTTTTGGTAGTCTCTATAGACGATATTCTTGTGTATTAAAAAGTAAAGGAGAACATGAAGACAATTTGATGATTGTGATGAAGACCCTGAGTGGGGATAATATTTAAGAAAATTTACCAAGTGTGAATTTTAGATTCATAAAGTTAAATTTATGGGTCATATACTCTCATGTGAGGGTATATCATTAGATCCCTAAATGGAAAAATCTATTAAAAATTGTACTAGACTAACCCTAGGGACTAAAATTCATAGTTTTCTTGAGTTTTCTAGATATTTTTAAACTTTTTTTGAATGGTTTGTCATAATTATATATTCTATTCACCAAGTATAATAATAAAATATTTATGTTCATATTAATGAAGGAATGTGAATAGAATTTCGAAGAGCTAAAAAATAAGGTTTGTTAGTGCACTTGTGATCAAACTACACTATAGTTGAGAACGGTGTGTGATCTATTTTGATTCATCAGTGAATGGTTTGGGATGTGTTCTCATAAAAAATGATATGGTGATAGATTATTCTTCCCTCTAATTGATGGAACATGATAAAAATTATCCAATTCCTGATTTGGTTGCCGTATATTTTTCAATAAATATATAGAGGAATTATCAACATGAAAAAGGTGTGATATATATACTAATAATACATTTTTATATTATATTCTCATTCAAGAACATATGAAAATGTGCAAAATAATATGGTTTGATCTGATTAAATATTTTTACTTCTCTATAAATTACCACTATTGTAAAGAGAATAGGGTAGCATATGATTTGATCTGAAAGGATTATAATAGATTATCTATGATGAAAATCAAAAAAGATCCAATATTTATGGAATTAAAAAGGATAAACAATGAAATATTAAAGGGAGGAGAGAACTCATATCTAGCTCAAATTATTGTTCAACCATCTATCCAACTAAAGATTAATGAGGCACTGTAGAATGATGTAGAACTAGAAAAGAATGTATGAAATTTTTCTGATTTCAATATTGGTTATGGTTGAATAATAATGGTTAGGAACCATTTATATGTTCTATATATACCATATTTGAATAATGGGTTATTGGATGAGGATCATATTTCATCATTCTATATTCATCTTAGAATTAAAAATATGCATAGAGACCTAAAAGATTATTTTTTGTTGGATGCAAAGAACATAGATATTGCAAAGTATGTTTCCTGATGCCTGGTTTATTATAAATGTAAGGATGAAAAATTAAATTCTAATGGGATATTACAACAATTAACCTTACCTAAATGGAAATGGGAATAAATCACCATGTATTTCTTCATTAGACTCCCCAAAACATCGAAGGGCCATAATTCCATATGGGTTATAGTCGATCACCGTACAAATTTAGAACATTTCATTGCTATCAAAGAAGATTTATCTCTTGATCAGCACGACAAAATATATATTATGTAACTATTGGGATTTCATTAAGTTTATTTTTACAATTTATATTATTGGGATCCAAGGTTTACCTCAATGTTCAAGAAAATTCTTCATCTAGATCATGATACAGAGTTATATTTCAGTATTGAATGTCATCCTCAAACTGATGTTTAGTATTTGAGGAACATTAAAAATTTAGAAGACATAATAATTTTTTGAACAGTATATTTTATTGTTTTTTGATATCGACACGTTCTATTGGTATAATTTTCAGAAACAAATTTCTTTCTTTATATAATTATGTTAGCTTCTGATGAAGCCCTCTATGGAATGAAGTGATAAACACCAACATGAAGGAATGCAGTTGGGAATATATATATATATATATATATATTATGACCTGATCTATCTTAAGATATGGATGGAATGGTTAAATCTCTTCAAAAATTCATAATATCACCTCAAAGTATAAAAGATGTTTTTCTGACCATCATTAGAGTGATTTGGAGTTTGAAGTAGTTGATAGGGTATTTCTATGAATATCTCCCTAGAAGAGAGTGATGGAATCTAGAAATAAGGTTAAGATATGAAACAACCTGACTTTTCCATAAGGTAAAGATCATTATTTTTATCATTTTATTTATCTTAAATGGCCCTATTTATTATTCTTAATGAAGTCATAGAGGTCATGGGAGTTTCTAAGGTTCATTTGAATCTCGAATTTATTGCATTGGGAAAAATAACTATGCTGCATAGTTTCCCTAGACTGTGTGACCCTGGGCGCACTCACATGAGGCTAAAGGTAGGGGTACCGGTATGCTACAAAATTTTTATAAAATAGTGAAATCCTAAGTGTATAGTTGTGAAAACTTCTGATGGTTTGGTATAGAGGATTAACACATGGTTTGTGTATGATTTGAAAAATGTGCACCAAAAACCTGGCTAGTGGATTTTTGGGGAAAATTACTATTTCTATCCTCTCAAATTCATAAAAATGTTTACTCCTTTCCCCATGTTTTTAGTGTCTATGTAGTGGGTTCTCCCTTTCATTGAGGTCAAACCCTCCTAATCTTCAATCTCACAAAACTCTCTCCTATAGAATCTGTTTTCAAATCCATCGAATGCATCAGGAATCTTAAAGTGAGGCTTACCTCACACACCATTATTTCCTTAGTAAATGTTTCCATATTTTATGCTATATAGATTCATTCTCATCCATCCTATTTTTAGTGAATTATAAAGATTGTTATATCTTTTCGAACCTACCTCAAATCTAAGTTTGATATCGAGAAATCCTTCAACTATGGCCCTAAGGTAAGTGGTCACATAGTTCTCCATTTGAGTTTTGGTAATTTCATACTTATTTAATTATTACATATGTTATACCTTGCTGATAATCTATATTGTGCTGGTTACATTATATCTAAATGACCCTAGTGTCTTGATAAAGGTGAATCAGTTCTTGTTCAGATGTTTAGACATTACTGACACCCTTTATAGACACCCATCGGTGTTTCATATTGAAATTTGTCATTTTGGCCAAATGGATCAAAATTCATGGAACCCAATTAAGACCTCTATATTAAATTTTTAATATAATAGACATTGTCTCATGTGTACTCCATTGAACGCAAGACACCACATAGTTACTCTCCCACTTTTTACTTGGAATTTCCCAAGTGGGAAATTGAGTTGTTACATGGACTTGCCCTTGAAACTTAATCATTATAATTTATTTTTCCATGTTTATGAAAATTTAATGGTTTAGGTTTTATAATTTTGATAGGGTAAGATGGTTACAAACTTTTTAATGAATTTTTTTCAAATGGAATGGATTCAAGGGATGGGTTAGCCTTTCCCTTCCCCATGTTTTATAAAAAGGAACTTTATGAATTGAATTTATTGGTTTCAAATGAAATTCATAAATGGATGGTGAAATTGTACCTTTGATCATTCTTGTGAAAATTTTATATTCTAAATGGTATGACCTGAATAACTTTAATATGATTAAAGAAATATGAGATAGGTTTTCCTCATGTTCCATGTGGTATAATCGATCACACATTTGTTCCCCTGTGAAAGGCATGATAACATGAAATAAGAGGTAATTACTTATTATTTATAATTATATATTATAAAAGATTCTTCCATATAGGTTATGGATCCAAGGGACCATGATCTCCTTTGGTAAAAAAGACTATGTGAGATTTCCCTATAGAGACAAGGGACCATGAGAGCCCTTTGAAGGGGAAAAAGTGTGGGATTCCCTACTAAAGTTAGGGGATAGACCATGAGAGCTCCCCTAGTGATGGGTGAATTTGGGTTATGTCCTTTTCCTTCTAGAATAAGTATCCCAAGAGACCGTGAGTGCTCTTAGAGTTATGTCAGGGGACATATCATGGGAGCACACATGGTATTGGAAGTTTAAGAGTTACGTCCCAATCCATCCCAACATATATATATATATATATATATTATAAATATATATTGACATGATCATACATACCATCCATGGACCGAAAGAAGGTAGACCCTCCAGGTGTCCTTCAGGAAATTGTGGGGTGTTGTTTATTATTTATTATTGCATTATGTTTCTTCTTATACCTACACCCTAATAATTTATGATAACCTACTTGGAATACATGTAGACTCCATTGGTGGTGGCCTACTGATATTTTTGTCTCATACCTCACTTGGAATTCCCTTTTACCCAAGAAGATTATATTGTACAGGTATTAGAAAGGGTAAAGTCATATCTACATGTTTTTGACTTGTTCTACTTAGCAAGAGCTTAGGAGTAAATGATTAGGATTTGGCTTGAGATGATCGTAGATATTTTTTTTCCATTTTTGTTCTTTTTTATTGTTTTATATCATTATTTTATATGTTCATTCATTTTATATTTTCATCATTCCATGAATTATTATATCAGACACAACCATTGGGGATTTTTTTTCATGTCATTCAATTACTCATTTATCTACTTCTTCCAATGCATAGTTATTTAGTAATGTTTTTTGTTTTCACAATTTATTTCATATTTCAACTTTATATACATCCTCTATTAATTATGATTTATATCCATTGTTATACCATAAAATGACTGTATAGTCTCTCTGTTGTACTACATTCACACCATCATGGCTAGTATCCAGCCTATAGCATATCGGGAGATATTCCGGAGGTCGTGTGGACAACCATAACTTGAGCATGGGTTATACATCATCTAGGTCTTGGACATCCCAATGTGGTATCAGAGTGGTTCATTTCTGGACATACTATTTGGTGAAAATATATTAGAGATTGGGAACTCTTAGGGACTTGGTCATACGCCATGAATGGGCATTTCAAACCCATGTATGATATAAAGGCCAAGTTTTCCGAATTATAATTTTTTTTATTATAACTATTAAGGTACATGCAATTTCACTTTTGGGTGATTCACATGTTTTGTGATGTAATTGATATTGATTTTATTGAAATTATTCTTTCATTACTATCGCATGATGAAATGAGGTATCTGTATTAGTATGTGCATCACAATAGGCACAACATGAAATATAGGAAATGCATCATACCATGCCATGTTTCATTTTGATCCATAATTTCATGTTGCATGTTAATTGCGCCTCAATTTATATATTAAATTGTGATGAAATATCTTACATGATCATGAATGTGCTATATTGTGAGTTTAGAGCGTGCCAATATTTGATTCATAAGGTGTATGGGAGCTTATCGATCAAAAAAATGAAATTCTTTCTAGCTAAAATATTTAAAAGTATAATAATTAAATGAACAATAAAAATTTAAATGAGAATGATATACTATTGAATTCTATATTTTGGTTCATAAGGTGTATGGGCCCTTATGGATCAGAAAATGGCATATCATTGGATTTATCCATTTAAAATGTTTAAAATGTTTTAAATGAGAACCTTTTTAAATGTAAAATGACTTATAAGTTGAGAAAAAACATCGTACACATGAATAACTCACAAAAATGACCCATGATCGACCTTGGTAGTCTATAGTGGGTGTTTATTCATTTTAATGGCTTGTTATGGTCTGTTACATCATCTAGATCTATCATTTGAAGCAGACAGAGAGGCGTGTTCATTCTTGTGAAAAGACTTTAGTACCAATCCTAGCTATAAAAATGAAATATTCTAAATTTCTAGAATATTTTTTTAGTTGATTGCTTGAAATTATAACGTTATGTCTCCATGGCGTCATCGAGTTACACACCCTGAAGGTGGGGATGATCATGTTTCTGAGGTGGCAGACCTTAAGCCTCCAATCATTCCCCATGTTGAGCCACCTCTGGATACTATTATAGTTCCAGATTTGGGTTCTAATGAATTTTTTTGGGGGTTTCTATGTAGGCCTTTGTGTAGTAAATGAGGATATCGTCCTTCCCCAGGTATAGCATAGTTGACTCGTGAGATTATGTTGTAGATCCCTCCCAATATTTTAGGGGAGGGATAACCTCATGTTATGGTATCTTGGAATGAGGTGATCCTCCCTATATTTGATAATCTTCAGATGCCTCCAAATTAGAGGGTTAAGATAGCTACTTATATTCTATGTGATTCATCTAAGAGGTGGTGGGATGTCATCACCCTGTAAGATCGGTATAGAGAGATGGACTGGGATAACATTTAGACAATCTTCTATGAATTCTTATTTCACTAGATTCTAAAATATTAAAATTCTAGAGAATTTTTGAACCTCAAGTAGGGAACCATTCTATTTTTCAAATACCTTTCCCATTTCTCTGAGTTTTTTTGTTTTCCCCCTCTTTAGCAGCTGATGATCTGATGGTTTCTATGAGATTGAGGTTGGGATTTGTTACGCCATCTATTCATAGGTCAATGTGTTCAGGCTAATGAGAATTTATGAAATCATTAACTAGTCCCTTATAATAGATCAGAATCAGTGGTATTCCAATGGTGTAAGAAATGGATGTTCAGAACCTAGGGGTTCTTATGGTTCTTTATCTTGAAAAAAGGGTTTTTTTGAAGTTTCTCATAGTGGGAGCATCAGTCTGGATCCTAGCACTAATAGTTATCTTGTCTATCAGTATTGTGGAAAGCATGTGGACATAAGATTTATATTTCCATAAGACCCAATTGAGTATAGAAAATATTTAAGGATGGGCCATATTTATCATTTTATTAGGACTTTCCCAATAGTTCCCAATAAGAAGGGATATGCACATACCCCTTGATCAGGAGTGAGGTCAGTTGGATCATGATAGTCAGGTAGTTGGAATACCACAAGACAATCAGGCCGAGGTGATGGTTATGGATAAGGCAAATGGGCTTATGATTCTCAGTGTAATTAGATTGGGCATGCTAAGGGTAGTCAAGCAGTGACTCAGTGATGTTGTAAAAGTTAGTCACATTCAGTCCAACCTACGTCACAAGAGTAGAGCGCTGAACCGTCAATTGTACAAGGTATAATTATACAAGTCTCCACTTTAGTACCTTATACTTTTGATATAGGCATGTCTCATTTGTTTATATTGGAGACAATCAGTGATTTTTTGGGCCCTGACATCGAGTACTATCATAGCATTATGATTCAAGATACACCATTATGTCTCAATTTATTGGGATTTCATTATTGTCACAATTTTCTCCTTGAGATATGAGGTTTCCTATTTGAATGGAATATCTACATCCTCAATATGATCTTATTTGATGTAATCATCGAGATATACTATTTAGTTCCCTACAGAGCCTTTATCTACATCTATCATTATATGGTGATGTTTATATCACTATAGGGTGATACACATGTGCATAAAGGGTAGTTGGGTGTTCATGCTTTATGAGCATGAACCAAGAAGCTGAGGTTGGTTAATGTGAATGTGCATGTCACTATTATTTTCTTTGATGACCAGGGTTTAAAACCCACGTTATTTCCTCTAGTAGTGTATCATTATAGTGACATATTTCGAGAAAATATTTCTGGTCTACCACTGGTGCGAGTGGTAGATTTTACAATTGATCGTTCTCTAGGAGAAACACATGTGACCATTCCTCCAAAATTGTATGGAATTTAAGGATATTCTGGAGCTCAAGAATCAATTTTAGGGTTTGGAGGAAAAGGATTCATACACCCCAACACTTTTCCAAGGGGTTGATGTGTCTTTTTTCCAATAAGGTGAATGATACCCTTAGGATTTGCGTGGATTACCATCGGTTAAATCCTCTTACTATCAAGAACTGATATCCACATCTAATAATGGACTAACTCTTTGATCATCTAGGAGAAAAAAATGTATTTTCAAAGATTTATTTGAGTTTGGGTTATCATAATGGGGTTTTCAAGACTTTAGGCATACCTCACACAACTTTCAATAGTATGTATGGTCTATACAAGTACCTTGTTATGTCGTTAAGACTCATGAACACACTTTCTTTCTTAATGGATCTTATGAACCAGTTATTCCACCCATATCTAGATTCTTTTTTGGTATTATTCATTGAGGATAGCATGGTGTATTCAAACACTAGACATGCCCATGTAATCCATCTTCAAATTGTATTGAATACACTGAGAGGGAATCAGATCTATGCTAATAGTAGTAAATGCCACTTCTGTATTGATAATGTCTACTTCCTTGGTCATATCATTTTATATTCTGGAGTTTTAGTTGAGCAAGATAAAGTGAGAGGTGTAGTTTCTTTGGAGAATCCCAAGAGCCTCTTTATTATTCAGATGTTCTTGGAGATTTTTGGATATTAAAAAACACTTCCTCCATGATTTATCATGGATTTTAGCACTTTTATGGGATTGAAAATGAAGGGTGTGATATTCTAATGGTCTGCAACTTGTGAAGCAACATTTCGGGAGTTTAAGGGTTGATTGACTTCAACCCCGATACTGATTCTTCTAGAGACAAGAATATAACACACTATATACTAAGATACATTGGGTATTAGTATTAGATCATTCATGGTATAAGATGAGTGAGTTATCGCTTATGGTTCTCTTCATTTGAGGCCTCATAAATTGAATTACCTAACACACAATCTCAAGATTTTTGTTGTTTTTAATTACTTATAAATAGAGATAAACTATTTACTATGGGATTTTCTTATGGTTTACACTGACTAAAAAATCATCAAGTAGATATTCACATAGTGGGATCTAAATATCAGGATGTTTAGGAAGGATGAGTACATGAAATCATTTTATTTTGAACCTTACTACATGCTTGGAAAATGGAATTTGTTATCCAATTCTATGAGACGAAACACTCATACACAAGAGGTTTGGTAATATAGTGATGAATGGAAGTTTATGGCCTTATTATCAGATATACATTTTGAGGTTTAGGAGGTCCATGGTCAGACTATTCTCCCAACCTTAATAGTAACATCTACTCTTCTAGAATGGGTAATTCTGAGACATCTATCTAATTTGGAAGGCCTTGTTATGTAAGAATGTTTCCCAAATAACAATACATCTTCTAGATGTATAGTATATAGGGATGATAATTTGTTTTTACATGGGTTTCATGGGTCCTAGTAGACATCATAGAGGATCTGATGTGGGATTCCAACACCACATCATGGTAATCTCACTCGGTGTCACCAAAATGTATCAAGTTATGTGATTCCAATATTAGGGGACCTCCCTAAAATTTGAGACTATCGGTTTCATCATTCTATGTTCCAATTATTAGTTGGTGAAGGAAGAACATCAATTTTTGGTAGGGTTTCGTCATCTGTTTTCCATTCCTGAGAGAAAATGCAATGATGTTTCAATGGACTTCGTGACTGGTCTACCCAGATCACCTTTTGGAAATGGCACAATGTGGGTTTTTTATAATTGTTCCGCGATGATGATGAATCATGGGGAAAATGTGGGATACCTGATGGATGATTAGAGAAGGTTGGATTCTTCTTAATCATTCATATCAGGTGCACCGCTTTCATCTTGAAACACCCAATTTTTTCATATCCAGCAATACGTGAACCTACTTTCCAAAGGCAGGCGTTCGCTGGGTGATTTTGCCAGCGATGCTTAAGAACTCACATTAGTCGAGAGGATGGGACGTCGGGATCATTGTACCCTTTGGGGGGAATTATTGCCTATTCTGGGACTCTCTTATAGATTTAAGACATATTCATATGTTCCCAAATCTTTGGTTTATACCCAAGAATAGTATCCATGGATTACTCTGGGTTAGCAATGGTCAGCCTAACGCAATGGTTCAGAATCATTTAGGCCCAAGGTGTACCATCCCTCATGAAATTAATGATCCAGAGGAGTCTGGACTCATTGAGATGGCACTGGATTAAAGCACCGTAACCGGGCACTCTCGAGTGTATTGTCATCCAGGGGGGATAGATAGCGACTTGAGTATTTGGATCAAACCCATGATACATGCTTCCTAGGTATCATTGTGAGAGGAATTAGAATCCTCGTAGTTTGGTTCGAGATGGGAATTACACTCTGAGGCGGCCCATGATGTGGGTAAACTAACATAAAGGGGGTTCAGAATGACCGATTGTTGGGCTTGGACCTTGGAGAGGTTTCCTACGTACCCCGCCTAGGATACATAGATCAATGTCCATGTTGTTCTGGAGTACAGTTTGACATCATGCGGGACGAAGGATGAACCGATGTGAAGATGGTTGGAACAGCCAGGTGGTGGGATTGAACCTTGTGGAGGCTTCCGACATACCATGACTTGACATGGATCAAATTCCTCATAGTTCACATGAAGTTGGGGTCAGGGTCGACGCTTACTCTAAGCCCACGTGAGTCATGCTCGGTGTGAGAAACAAGAGGTAGTAGAGACATAACGATCACATCGTGAAAGGTGCGTCTGTGGGAAGTGAAGTGGGGCATACGCATAGGGCTGCCCGAGAAGTCGGGGCTTACACTATAAAGGAGGCCCGATAGTGATAAAGCCCAGAGGGATAGGGAAAGGATAACCCCTGTGTCCATTTCCCCTACTGGTTCTTGTAACCGAGGAAGTAAAGAGGTGCTTGGGTGCTACCTCCCGCAAGAATAGCTAGGGGATTACACCAAGGAGGCTTTCATGTTCACTCCCAGAAGAGGAGAAAAGTGCTCACCACTGGAGTTGAAGGGAAATGGAAGTGGGTTCTCCCAATCTGGTGAGTGTAGAGGCAGAAAGGGGACTCCGGGCTCGGACCCTGCATTACCGTGGGAATGTGAACCCAGGAACGCTTCGGGAATCATCTCAAGGGCCTGAGTAACCCCTTTTCCCTCACATACTGTGGGTATGTGAACTCAAGGTGGTACGATGATGTGCCTGAAGGTTGCATCATACGGGTCTGGTAGCTTTGGTGGAGGCCTTGGCTTGGGGCCGATGAATGGTCCAATGAGGGGGTTGCGAAGGATCGGGCCAGATTGGAAGGATTTTATCTGACTCGGGGAATGGGAAAACCGAAGGATTTGGTAGTCAAACGGGTGTATGAGGAGTGGCTTCCTTCACGTAGGGGGGTGCTACATGGCTGGAGAGGTCGTCCGCGTACCAGGGTTGTACAAGGAATGTTAGTCATCCTGCATACCAGGGCAGTACACAGCTTCGGGTTCAGCCCACGTACCAGGTTGGTACGGGGGGGAGTCCACGCGAGCAGCGGCGACCAAGGGTGACTTCAGTCGGGGGTTCATCAATCAGATCTTTGCTAATGTAGGAGGGTGCTACGTGGTACGTCGGATCGAAAAAGGTTCATAAACTCCCTGGTCCATGGGGAATGCATCCGCGGAGGGGCCATGGTCCACAGTCTTCTATTTTATTGTTATTTTAAGTTCATGGTTCACCAAATTGTTATGAATTTCTTGGTTCCTTCTTAATCCATTTCCAGCTTCATACCAATTCTGGTTCGCGAATTGGAACTTCACTGTTTGTGAAATCCTTAGCTCCTTCCTTTGAAATCCTTCCACCCTTCTCTGATCGATCTCTCCTTTTCTCCCCTTCGATGTCCTTTTATATAGGGGAGTAAAAGAGGTCTATCATAGTCATGTGACACCTTTTGAGGAGGCCCATGACCGAAATCCCAGTTTACAGATGACTCAGTCAACAATCCGCAACTCACAGGGGCATTGATTGCTCCTCACCCGTGAACCAAGTCAGTTCGAGGGGTGCTTCACGGCCACACAGGGTTCCGCCTCTATTCCACGAACAACAGCGCATGCGGCATGGGGCGGCTAGAATTTTTCACCGCTAGGGTGGTTTGTTTTTGGTGGACCGGCCTGGCACATGTCCTACTTCGCGCCCGCGGAGGGTCCTTGCCACTGTTCCACGAACGACAGCGGTCCGCGGAGGGGGCGCTTCTCAGAACCGGTCGCGTACCGTTAATATTGGACTGGTCGGCGAACCGGGTCACCTTGTGCCATCTTCTACACATTTTTCCCAATCCCTTGAGGTAAATTGGGTAGAATCCTCTCTTGGATTAAACGGAATTCTCATTCTCCTTTGCGGATTTTTTAGGAATCTATAAATGCCCCCCATCTGAATTGCGTCCAATCAGAATGAAGAGGAGAATATTTCCATGTAGAGTGGTCCTGAAACTGGGGTGGTTTGTGGTAGGGGAGTGGACCTAGTAGGGGACTATGCCTATAAATACTGGGGGGCCTTCCCCTTTTTATTTTATCGGATTCTTTTCGAAAACAGAGCTCTCTTGCTTTTCGTCTCCGTGTTCTCATTCCTTCGCGAAACACCTCATATGTGAACCTGCAACCATTTCTGTGAACCATTTCTCATTTGTGCATGTCTTCACTCATGGACCAACCTCCCAACCATGAAATAGAACTTTTAATAAATTAATAAGTATGTTACAATGTGTCGTGTAGGAACTCGCTAAGCGGTGTCGATGGTCCGCGATCGGAAATCTTCCAGACTCTGAAAATTTATTATGTCTTCTGAACATAAAATTTTATATCTAGGATTGAGATTCTGAGGAGTACCTTGGTTTGTGGTTTTATGGCCAATGCTCCACGGGCCAGAGTACCACGGACTTCTTCCCCGTAGTGCTGGTTCGTGGGATGCAGTCGTCACGAACCACCTTTTGAGGCCTGCTCGTGGACCTCGTCATGAAAGCTCCTTGACGGAGTCCTTTTCCATATAATTGAAATTTTCATCCAGATTTAATTATTCTGGACTAACTATTTTTTCCAGTTTTTTATAATGTAGGGAGAAAATATGGTTCCTCCTCGACCTGCACCAAGGCCTGCTGCCGAGCCTCTCCCAATCGGTTATGAACGCCTAATGGATGTGGCCAGATCTGTTCAGGATGGAATCCGCCACTCCCCACTATACCCCTTTCTCTTCCCTTTTCTTATTAGGGATACTTTTCTGTCTAATTGACTTCCGGGCTTTAGGACCACGACCTTCGGCGATGGCGATTGTTTCGTCGGATACAATCGTGCCAGTGACCACAACCATCAAGGGCGAACTTTCCACGGTGTCAGAGCTTGCGTGTGAGGTCACGTCGGCACCCTCTTTGGTGACGTTCATACCATAGTATGTGTCTTCATTCGGGGGTGATTTTGAGCCTGATCAACAAGTCCTTTCGAGTCTTAGACTTGCTCTCCAAAGTGCATGGGAGAAAATTTGGAAGCTGATTTCTTAGACGCCCCTGGCCGAGATGCTGACTAAATTACCGAGGTTGTGAAACCTGTTTATGCTGCTAGAATTTTACGGATTTTACTATCATTGTATTTATGATATATTCAAGAAGGTGATCGCTGACTGGGAGAGGCTAGGTGATTTTGAATCTCACCATCTGCTACTCAATCTGAAGCCTACCTTCCCGCGACCTGACAGCTTTGCCTAACAGAAGCTCATGACTATGTCGGGGTAGTTGGAATACTTCAGGGAGAAGTAATCAAGTAGCGTTCTCAACAGGAGGTGCTGAGGATTGACATACAGTGGCTATAGAAGGAGGAGACTAATGTCACGGCCATAATTGAAGAAGGGGAGCGGAAGATGGAGGAGGAGATGAGGGCGAGCTCGAAGGCGGCACAGGAGGCGGAAGCGTTGCGGGTAGGTGCAGAAGCTGAGGCAGCCTTGCTGTAGAATCTCTATCAAGCAATTGAGGATTCTCATCAGCGCCCGATACAACTTGGTGAATCCGCCAAAAACATCCTGTAATAACCTTTCATGCCAGAGGAGGCTCCAAATTGTAGATTCCCTTCTCACCAATTTTGTTATGGAACAAAGGTATGTTTCCCCTTACCAGTCTTGTTGTCTTCTCCTGTGATAGAAACTATTCAACATGATTGTTGTACATGAAAATTCACCGAACTCAGAATAATCAGAGTTGAGGACAATTGATAAAATCAAACCGAGCTCTATCTTTTTCCTGGACCATGGGATCCAGCAAGCATAGATTGGCTATTTCTTGGGTTTTGTAGAAAAACCCCCACAAACTTTTTGTCTTTTCTATCAAAAACCTAAATTTTTTTGTGTCCATTTAGTGTGGACCCACAGGGTATATAACGGCTTTTGATTAGGTCACCCTTTTCAGGTTTTTGGTCTAACGGGATTTGCGCGTCTTTTTGTGAGCGGTTTAAAGTCCCACCAACAAGACTGTCATTACTGATGTTTTAGGTCAAACAGTTTTGACCAGATATGGTGAGGTGAGGGCCCCGACGAGGTTTGGTTGATTAAAAGATGTCTCAATTCCTTTCAGATGCACATGGGGGAACATGTTTAGAATTGAACGACATGCAGGTCATGTCTCAAGGCATGGGAGTCGTATCGGCGTGCAGAGGTAGGAAGAGAATCTCCTAAGGAAGACTTTCCTTTGTTAAATGGTCCAAGGGCAATCAATATGCAGAGCCTCTAAGCACACGGTATTCATAGTTGGGTAAAGGTGTCTTTAATTCAATGACTGTCCATTTTTGATGGCCTGAGGACATCATGGAAGTCCGGATTATGGAATCCACCATAGGTGGCTCGGAAAATTATGAAAACCACCAGCGGTGGCTTGGAATGGTTGTGTGATGTCTGAAAGGGTTTGGGAACACCTGTATTAATAAGGAGTGTGGACGCAGGGTCCCTATCCTTTGCATTTAGTCAGCGTAGAGGATGGGTGGAGCTTGGCGTAGTTTAAAGTCATGCTGCTGGGACACTCTTTAAAATAGAATGACTTCTCCTGGTTCTCGGTAATCTCACTAGATACGTTCCACCATATTAAGGAAGGGTTGTAAAAGAGGTTGGTAAACTGTATACTAGAAGGTTTTTTAATCCCAGGATGGATATGGGGGCTCAGATGCCAAGAGGTGTATGGAGAGAAGCATTGCCTAAGGAAATATTTCATTTGGTAGACGGGCCAGGGGTGATCAATATGCAGAGTTGCTTAGGGAATGGTATGAATAGTCATGCAATGGTGTCCTCAAGTCAATGATTGTATTCTCTTGATAGCTGAGCAATCTTAATGGATGTTGAGATTCAGGACCACCAGGGGTGGGTTACAAGAATTAGGCTTTTTTTCTGAGAACATAGTATGATTTATGAAAAGAGGGTTCCTGGATAAAGGAAAAACATCTAGGATAAACTTCCCAATAATGGGTTAAGTCATCACTTCTCACGCTGGTGTGATATGGTGGTTTATGTAGGTCTGGCCCATGCACTAATGGATAGAGGAAAGCCTCAGATCCTTACTGAACCTGTAATAGGTTTTATCGTGTAGTTTAATGTCAAGTGGCGAGGACGGGGGCATTTTAAATTCTGTGCAGTTTAATGACATGCAGTAAGGACGGATTTCGTGCAGTTTAACGTCATGCAGTTAAAAAGAGGGGCATTCTTAAATCCATGAAAGTTCTTGTGATTGGAGGCATTTCTCTAGATGTTTAATTTTTGGTATTTTCGGTTTCACGCCAAGCGGAAAAGACATGTTCCATGCAGTTTTAATTATCATGAAGTAAGGACAATGTAGTAAAGGCCGCACTTGATCAGAATGTTATTGGGCTTGAACATCTCATCATGTCCAAGACCTGAAGAGGGGTTGATGGTATAACTCGTGGTTCTGGGGATTCTTGGATCAGTAGATATGATATGGGGGCTCTAAGGGTGGTAAGCATACGGGGATAGGAAAAGTATCGCCTGAAGAAATCTTGCCTTTGGTAGACGGGCCAGGTGCTATCAATATGCAGAGCCACTGAGGGCAGGGAATGCATAGTCAGGAAAAGGTGTCCACAGGTCGATAACTTTCCAATTCTGATGGCCATGAATGATTATGAGGATCTGCGATTGACAGGGCCATGAAGTCTGTCATTTGGTAATGAAATATCTTGACATGTCGGGGATATTCATCCCCGGTTGTCATTAATAATAAGAGAGTTCCATGTGCTGATTTATCCTATGCATGGGGGTGTACCTGTACTCTATGAAGTTTAACGTCGTGCGTTAAGGAAGAAGTACTCTTAGTTTAACGGTCAGAGAGTTCGGACCATTGGGTGACTATTGCTGCAGTCACTCGAAGGATAACTGAGTTAACATGCTCTGATATACTCTGAATAGGGTGGGGGAGGGTGTAAACTGTAACTCTGAGGTTTCCCAGATCATGAGGTATGACATGGGGACTCTGAGGCTGGTAAGCATACAGAGCTAGGAAGAGTACCACCTGAGGAAATCTTGCTTTTGGTAGACGGGCTATGGGCTATAAATATCCAGAGCCGCTGAGGGAATGGTATGAATAGTCATGAAAAGGTGTCCATGGGTCGATATATTTACACTCTCGATGGCCATGAATGATTATTAAAATCCAGGATTTCTCACAGTACAGAGTTTGGTATATGGGGATAATAGTGTCCAAGCATACAAGAAACATCTTCACCACAATTGCCCACTGATTCAGTGTATCCTAGCCCTGACTTGACGTTTGTAGATTTCGATTGTCAAGTTAACCACGGGCGGATAGATAGGCTAACCAGGTAGGGATACCCTAGAAATGTTTGGATGTGAGGGGGGAATGAACTTGTAAACCACTTCTCCATAAATTTTTGGATCGGGAGATGTGATATGGGGGCCCTAAGGCTGGTAAGCATACAGAGATATGAAGAGTACCACCTGAGGAAATCATGCCTTTGGTAGAAGGACCAGGGGCTATCAATATGCAGAGCCACTGAGGGCTTGGTATGCATATTCATGAAAAGGTTTCCACGGGTTGATAACTTTCCGATTCTGATGGCCATGAATGGTTATGAAGATCCAAAATTATCCGGGTCATGGAGTCTGATGTATGGAGAGGATGAATCCAAATGTGTAAGGAGTATTCCCATCTCGTTTCACTATATATCTTGGGTGGGTCGCGATGAATTCCGTGCAGTTTAACGTCGTGCGATGACGACGAAGGTGGACTGATGTGAAAAGGGTATTTTGTGTAGTTTAACTTCGGGCAGTAAATACGATAGGTATATATACATGTGTTTCTATTCTTAGCGATTGGGCTAGGAGATAAGATCATGGTGTCACTATGTATCCTCCGAGGTCATGAATCAAAACACACATAGTTCTTTTTGGAGTATACTCCATGCAGGTCAGGTCTTTACATGGGGGGAAGGGGGCATATTTATTTTTCTTATCCGTGCAGTTTAACGTCATGCGTTAAGGACGAAGAACACACCGCATTCAGGTCTGGTCCTTACACTGGGGAAAGGAGGGTATTTTTAGCTTCATTTGGGGATGGCTGGGCTAGGATGGGGGATCCTGGCATCACTACATATCCTGCGAGGGCAGGAATCAATCCGTACGTAGTTCTTAAGAAGATAATACACCCCGTGCAGGTCTGGTCGGTACACGGTGGAAAAGGGAATCTTTAAATCTTAATTCGGGGGTGGCTGGGCTAGGATGGGGGACCCTGACATCACTATATATCCTAAAAGGGCAGGAATCAGGCCGTACGTAGTTCTTTGAAATGGTTACACCCCGTGCAGGGTTGGTCCGTACACGAGGGGAGAAGGCATTTTTAATCCTTCTTTTCCATGCAGTTTAATGTCATGCGACAAGGACGAGGAACACACCTCGTGTAGGGTTGGTCCGTACATGGGGGAAAAGGGAATTTTTAATCCTTATCCATGCAGTTTAACATCATGTGGCAAGTACGAGGAACACACCCCATGCATGTTTGGTCTTTACACAGGAAAAAGGAATTTTTAACTTTATTTGGGGATGCCTGGCCCAGGATGGGGGACCCTGACATCACAATGTATGCTACAAGGGAAGGAATCAATCCGTATTTATTTCTTTATAAGAAAATACAACTCATTCAGGTTTGGTCTGTACACGGGGGGAAAGGTCATTTTTAACTTTATTTGCGGATGGCTGGGCCAGAATGGGGGACCCTAGCATCATTACGTATCCTGCAAGGGCAGGAATCAAGGCATATGTAGTTCTATGAAAATATATTCAGTTTAACATCGTGGGGTGAGGACTAAGTACTCTTTGTTTAGGGTCATAGTGTTTGGACCGTTGGCACTTGGCAATTTAACGTCCTACAGCTTGGACAAAAACTACTTTTGGTTATGCAAAATACTTCATCAGAAATATCGCATTTGTAGGAGCGGTAATAAACTGCCCATCCATGGAGATCAGAGCATATGCTCCATTGGAGTAGACCTTGTGTATAACATATGGTCCCTCTTATTTGGCCTCCAGCTTTGGAGGCTTCTTTCCGTAAATCATTGGGGTCCGAAGGACCAACACCAACTCTCCGTCCAAGAAAGACCGAAGACAAACCTTTTTATTGAAGGCTCGTGTGATCCGGTTCTGATATACTTCCAGATGGTGCAAAGTGTACAACCGCTTCTCATCCAGATGTTCCACTTCACCTAGCCATTTTTCTGATTGCTCATAATTGGATAACTGATTACAAATGGAAACACAGAGCGAGGGCAATTAGAGCTCAATGGGAAAGACTGCTTCTATTCCGCATTGTAATGAATACAGAGTAGCCCAAGTAGCGGTGCAGATTGTGGTTTGATAAGCCCACAATGCATAAAGAAGTTCATCCAACCATTATTTCTTGTCTTTGTCCACCATTTTCTATAGAATGTTGGACAGGGTCTTGTTGAAAGCCTCTATCTGTCTGTTGGCCGTTGTAGGGGAGCGGGATGAGTGGTTACCCTTGATATCATATTCTTGGTATAGATTCTCCAATTTCGCAGAGCAAAAATTGGTGCCATTATCCATTACTATGGTATTAGGGTCTCCAAATCTGGTGATGATATTGGTTTTCACAAAACTGAAAATGTTCCTTGCCTCGAACTCTTTGAGGGTTACAACTTCTATTCATTTGGAAAAGATGTCGGTTGCTATGAGGATATACTTCAATTGTTTGGTCGTGGCAGGAGGATATGGCCCAACGACGTCCATTCCCAAGATGGAAAATGGCCAAGAGTACTTAGCCTGATGAAGTAACTTCAGGGGTTGGTGTATGAAGTTGGCATGAATTTGGCATTAGTGGCATTTTATGGTAAAGCGCTCACACTTTCACGCCACTGTGGGCCAATAGTACCTAATACTTCAAACCTGGTGGGAAAGCATAGACCTCGACTGATGTTATCCACATACTCTGGCATATAATTCATTCATTACGACAATGGTTTCTTCTCCGTCAATGCATTTGAGGAGAACTTCATCGAGGCCTCATTTATAGAGGACCTCTTGCTAACCCGTGGATCCATTTAGGAAAAAGTTGATTTCCCTTCTCTGTATTTGCTCTCGTTCAGCCCTGTCTGATGGGAGTTCTCCCCTTTGAAGGTAGTTTGCAATGGGGGTCATCTAGCTGGTGGCAGAAGCATATGGATCAGGGATAGGACTGACTTCGTTGATTTCTTCCTTCTTAGGCTGAACAAATGGCAAGACCATTAGATGATGAGGAATACTAATAACTATTTCATCCCAGTCTGGGTCAGCTAGGTCTGTGGCCGCATTAGCTAATGCATCAGCCTAGGCATTCTGAGACTGGGGAATATAGGTCAATGTTGGTTCTTTGGAGAATTCCATCATTAACCCTCGAGCATGGTCAAATAGGGGAATCAGATCCTCCTTTTTGATAGCATAGTCACCATTGACTTGCTTGATGATCGGTTCTGAGTCACCTTTTACCTTAAGGTTCCGTACTTGTTCCTGGAGTGAGAGCTCTATGCCTGCAATGAGGGATTGATATTCTGCCTCATTGATGGTACATCCTTCTGACGGGAGGAAGGAATATGGCAGGACTGCCTTTCCTGGGGACATGATTATTATCCCCAAACCCACCTTGTTAAATTTGGGATCCTCTATCCTCTTCCCTATCGGGCTTCGGGATGCGCCGTCGAAGTGCATTTCCCATGTTGGTAACTCCTCTTGAACCGAGAAGTTGTCTTCATCATGTAACTAGACGTTCGGTACGGTGGTCCCTGCTGAGGTGTGCTCTTCCAGAAAATCTGTTAACGCCTGGCCTTTGATGGCTTTCTGAGGCACAAACCAGATGTCAAACTATTGCAGGATGACTACCCATCGGGATAGGTGCCCGGTCAGCATTGGGCGGCTGAGAATGTACTTGAGCAGGTTACTACATGAGACCAAATAAACTTCATGATGCTGTAGACAATGTCGCAATTTTTGAACTATGAATACCATTTCCAAAAAACTCTTCTTGATTTTTGAGTATCGAGTTTCAGCATCGATCATGGTTCGACTAAGGTAATAGAGATTTTTCTCACTGCCAGTGTCATTTTTCTACGCATGGAAGGTTCTGAGTGACCGCTCTAGGGACATCACGTAAAGGATGATAGATCCTTCTTCAACTGGGGGCATGAGCACTGGCAGGCTCAAGAAGTACTTATTTAGGCTATTGAATGACTCTTGGTAGTCATCTATCCATTGGTACGTGACTCCCTTCTTCATTAACCTAGTGAAGGGAAAACATTTTCCAGCCAGGTTGGCTATAAACCACCTAATGTAGGCCAGGTGTCCTTAGAATCCTTTCAAATCAGTGAGATTGTGGGGACGTAGTAATCCAAGGATAGACTTTGTATTTTCAGGGTCAACTTCGATGACACTTTGGCGTACGACGAAGCCAAGAAATTTCCCTGCTGTAACCCCGAAGGCATATTTTAAGGGGTTCATCTTCAGGCTATGCTGTCGAAGTTTGTTGAAGACGGTTTCAAGTTCTGAAAAGTGATCTGAGCGCCGTCTTGATTTGACCACCAAGTCATCCACGTAGCATTCAACTAATATCCCTAGGAATGGTTTAAAGATACGATGTATGACGCATTGATATGTGGCGCCAACATTCTTGAGACCAAAGGGCATGAACCTATAACAGAATATTCCTTGAGGGGCTGTGAAGGTAGTGGATTCTTCATCTTCTAGGGCCATCCAGATTTTATTATAACCAGAATAATCATCCATGAAGGAGAGATCCTCATACCCGACCATTACGTCGATTAATAAATTGGTAATCGGGATTGGGAAATCATCTTTCATGTGGTGTCGATTGAGATCTCTGAAATCGATGCAGGCGTGGATTTTTCCATTCTCTTTCTTGACGGGGATAATGTTGGAAAACTATATGGGGTACTGGACCTCCCGAATGAATCCTTCTTTAATAATATTATCTACTTCAGCCTCTGTTTTGGCCGCATATGTGGGGTGCATCCTTCTGGCGGCTTGTTTATAGCCCTAGTGGTCTTCTGGCAGGCCTAAGTGGTGGGTTTCCACTTCGGGATCGAGTCCCATCATTTCCGTGTAATTCCAGGAAAAAGAATCCTGGTGTTGCTTCAGGATAGAGGTATATACCTCGTTCTCTTCAGGAGACATGGTTGTACTAATGTGGGTGGGCTTTGGGTATTTCTCAATGCTTGGGATTATTCCCCTGACCTCGTCTATAGTGGTGGAGAGACCTTCCTTAAATGCGGGAGGTGCATCCCTGAGATCTTCCTCCTCATGTTCTACCTCATTCTCATCATCCTGATTCGACAGGGGGAGAGTTCTCGGCACAGGCTCTTGGAAGTCCAGAGGCGAGGCATTGTGGGCATCTTCACTCAAGTATATGCCCCCAAATTGAGGGTCAGTGGTTATTTCTGCATTTTCACACTCGGCCATTATAGCTTATGTCATGAGGACAGCTGAGTATGTTCCCAGGCTTGAACCCATGCTCTCAACATGATTGATGGGTAGTATGTAGTCTCAGCCAATCTACCTGATGGGGTCATGAGGAACCATTTCCAGACCATTTGGATCGGGTATCCAATCAATACCGTCGAGCGAAGGCTTCTTTTTCTTTTGCTCATAAAACCCGGCGTCAATGTAGTGTGATTCGGAGAGCTCGAATGGGGCCTTACTAGCGTGCAATGTCCCACTTTTTCCATTGATGAAATACTTGATAAATTGGTGGTAGGATGAAGGAATGACCATGTTCTTATGTAGCCATGGCCTTCCAAGCAGGGAATTGAATGATGTGTTCATCTGGACCACCAGGAATTCCGAGTAGGCCACAAGATCACCAAAATGGGTTTTTAGCATGAATTTTCCCATTGACATCTATTCACTCTTTTCATGACCCAATAGAGTTTTGGATTAGGGGATTAGGTCATCCTCACTGTAGCCCAACTTATGGAGTGTTCGTAGGGGAAGGTGGTTAACTACAGAGTCGTTGTCAATAAAGACTTTGCAGATCTCAACATCATTTAGTTTGTCGGACACACATAGTGGTTTGATATGTCCTTTCATGATGGAATCTTCATCATGTTCGGTGAAAGAAATCATCACATTGTATTCAGCCAGGCCAGTCTCCATTTGGTAAATCTCGGCGGTAGCTACCTCAGCTTGAAACACTTTGGGGCTGAGCAAGGCTTCAATAAGCGCCTCCCTGAGATCTACTGACAAACGCATGGCATCCAGGATTGATAGCATGGCTGATACTGACGCAAGATACTTAAGGATATCATATTTTTTCTCCAATGGCCGATGCTTCTCTGCTTGCGGGATTGTTTTAGCAAGAGGCTTGGGATATGGAGTATGTGACGAGGAAGGACCGGCCATGAGGATGGAGGTTGAAAGTGTTCCCACGTTTTGGGGACTCAGCCCGGCTGGTTTTTTTGTATGCACTAGGTGGCTAGACACTTGGTCCTCATATGAGGGGTACCACAGAATGATAGGGTTTGAGTGGCCTCTTGTGGAGGTGGAGGGATATTCTTTCTCCTGTTGAGTCCATTGAAGGATCTCCCACGGGTTTTCGAGATATTAACAGTTTGGGCCGGGGTAAAACCATAGAGTTGGTTTCGGTCGTGATTGTGTCTCCCTTGGTATCCCCTGCTTCTGCGATTCCTCCTCTTGGTCCCATGCATCGGGAACTCAGGTTCATAACCATACCCTTCGTCAGGGAACAATTCCATTAGATGGATGACGTTGATGGAACCAAATATTAGCTCCTCGTCCTGTGAGAAGTCAACCTGGTCGGTTTTCCCTGATGGTGTTGTTTGGTGGGTTAGTTCCCATGGCACCATGTTTGAGGGCATAAAATCCGATAGTGTCATGGCTAACTTTGGCCTCATTGTGGACTTCTTCTCTTGCACTTTTCTCCCCCCGTTTCGATTACGCATGGATGACCGGATCGTGGAGGGTTGTGAAGCTGATATTGTCGGTCGTGCAGCATTATGGGTTGTTGGTGGCAACACCGGCTACTGTAATTGAGCTTGGAGTATGCCCTGAGCTTGGTTGATAGTAATCCATGTCATCCAGTCATCAAATTTCTTCCCCTTCTTGCTAGTGACTTTCTTCCACTCCTCCCCTATGTCGGAGTCAGTGCTAGAAATATACGTCACATGTGCTAAGGGTGGTCCCAGTTCGACCTACCCGGAGTCTACCATCCTTTGAAGTAGGTCTTTCAAGCGAATCATTCCTGGATACTGCGCCCTAACATTCGATGTTAGGGACAGTAATCTAGCCTATCATCATGGCCAACTTATTCGGGCTTCCATGGCTCCGGGAGGTGGAGAAAGTTGCAATTCATGGTGGCAATGAAGTAGCCACGGACATAGTCCTCTCGGAATTAGTATACTTTGTGTCTCTGTTCCTCGAACATGTTCCACGTCGATCCCCTCTAATCGTCCCGCATGGGCGAATGTTACCACTGATATACAGGAGGCCCTTGATGTTTTGGTGGAGGCCAGAGCGGTGGAGAAGGTGCAGGGGCTGGCTTGAGCGTGAAAGAGGATGCTTCAGCTCTAGTTTCTCTCTTTGTAAGATCCTGTGAGGCTATTTGGGACTTCATATTAGTCCACTGCAGGGAGTCCTCAATTCTCTAGGCGATGGTTGAGAGATGGCAGAAGCCAGTGGTGCACTCCACTGGTATGAGCAGTGTTCACAGCTCATCTCGAAGATTATCGATTCATATGGAAATCATCTCATCTTGAGCAATTTTCATGTTCAGAGAGTAAGTCAGACCCTTCCATCTGGAGATGAAATCTGAGACCCTCTCGTTCTCCCTCTATTCACAATTCATGAGGCCGCTGACTGTTGTTTTAGGCAACGTCGAGCTGAAGTTGAACAGGAACTGCTGTTGAAGGTCATCAAAGCTTTTTATTGACTGAGCTGGTAGACTTGTATACCAGACCAAGGCATATCCTTTCATGCTCTGTAAAAATCATATGAGTTTAACCGTTTCTTCTTGTTCTGGAGTTCCCATCATAGGGTCACAATAATATGCGTAGTGCAACAAATGCTATTCTGGATCGCCTGAACCATTGAAAATAGGGTATACTGGGCTCCCAAAATTGGGTGGAGGAGGCATGTTGCTCACCTATATTGGGCAGGGCATTCTCTCTGGCTGTATCAGAGCACGTCGACCTTCCGTTGCTTCCATTCGAGCTGTCAATGCATCGATGGTGTGGGTGAGTCTGTCGTTTACATCCTATTGGGCCCATTCGTGGGCGGGGGTAGCCCAAGGCATTGCCTGAGGATCCAGATTTACCGACACCAAGGGTGCGTATTCCGTTTGTGACACCTTTGGAGGGTTCAGACGTACCTTCTTCAGTTGCTTCCTAAGTGGAGGGAAGTCCTGGTATTCACCTGAATCCATGTTCAGGTAGTTGGACGTACTAGTCGCCTCATTGGGCAGGGGCGCTGATTGTGCTTTGTCTGTCGGGGAAAACCTTGGTCCTTGAGGTGCACTTGCTGGGAGTGAAAGGTGTGTCTCTTCTTGGGAAGTGATTTCAATAAGACGGTTCCTACGGAATTGCTCGGCTTTAATCCGCCTCAATTATTTCATTTCCTCCACCTGTCAAGTGAATCTATCTTTGAACATAAGTGGCTATTTTTTATCGAGAGAGGGACGTGGGTTAAGAGTAACCGGTCCTTTATTCTCATCCTTGTTTGACGCTCATAGGGTATGCGGAGGAGGGTCAGCTGGAAGGGTGGCCATATTTAGGGCGGCCCTCTGGTTCAGGGTGTGCACACCTGATGGTTCGTTGTGAGTCACAATCTGACTGGGACCATCGTCTCTCAATCCATCCAGATTTTCATCATCTCCAATTTCACCCATGGGGTTAGCCTCTATAGATTTTATGGATGCATATTGCTGGGTAGAGGAGATGTCATGTTCCAAAAAGGAAGAGTATCTCCCGCGCCATTTAATGGTCCTCCCCTTCCAGTCCCTGGATTGCTTTCGGACTCCTTGACGAAGGGTGACGTGGAGTGTTCCTTGATGAGACCTTATGGTATGCCTCCCTCTTGAAGGGGATGGTGATTCAAAGGATGGGATAGGGCAGGAACCTCCTCTTCTGATTGTCCTCCCTAGACTAGAAAATACCGATTCTTGTGGGGGAGGTTTTTGTTGATGTGGTAAAAATGCCCCCAACCCTGAGGGCTAGGGCTGGCTCCATTCCCAGGATGTTGAGTATTTTTCCCATTTTTATTGGTCTTACGGGGGCATTTTTTGTTAAAAATTTCCCCAACCTTGCAGGCTGGGGTTGACCCTAGATTGCGGTAGTGGCTGCTGCTATCGCTACTTGCCAGATCTTGCATTCACCTAGTCGGGGGTGAACTAGATCTAATGCTGAGTTCACCTGTGAATCAATCCCCTCTTGGGAGGAAAGCGATGATTTCTGATTGGCCTCTCTCAGGATAGAGGCATGTTGTATGCTTTAAGTGTCCTGGTTCATGACTTAGTGAATGGCTCATTCCCATCAGGCTTGACACCTTTGGGACTTACTCAAGGCTTGTTTCTGCTAGGTGTGTCGCCTTTCCCGAACCAGGAGACCACTCGATCGTTGTCTTGCCCCGATGACATTGCAAGACACTACATCGAACGAGTTCTTCTGGTCAGGGAGCAAAGTGAAATGCATAGCTCCATGTTCTCCACATCCTCTAATATGGACTCCCATCAGAGCATCACCAATGAGGCGGCGCAGCTGGTGTGGTGCATGGAGGCAGGGTAACTCCTTGTTTCCTTTACGCCTCAGAGGTCGTGGTTGCCACACCGAAGGGAGAGCATCCAGGTATATGTGATGTAGGAGGTCCCCTATTGTGTTGGAATGGTCTACATACCTGTCATAGGGCAGGAAGCTTTATTTTAGCCGGTGGAGGGTTGTTCATATATTGGAACGGATGTCGTGTGCACATTCTTCTGACAACTTTCTGGGTATGTGGAATTGAGAGGTGGCTGTGGGTCAAAACATAACTGGGATATCATCTATGTCTAGTCCTTTCCTCTGGTGGAACATGTCGGCATACTCCTCCGATAGTGATTCCTCTACCAGTTTGGCCCAACTGAGGCGCTCACCAATAGTGTGGTCAGAGGCAGTGGGGCCGGTAGGTGTTGAATTATCATGTGGGAGATACCGAGGTGGTTCAGAAGATCAACGTGGCCTCGGACCGACTCTTGATTGAAGAAGGGTGTCGTTGGTGACCAGCTGGGAATTTGACACGCTTGACCCCGTCCTTCTGAGCACCTCAACATATGAGGGTTTTTCTGTGCTTGATTCGGCAAGGGGAGTACCTTCCTGTCGATACGATATGTCACTTCAGGGAGGACCTCCGTAGTGGCGGCCGTAATGGCGAGGAATACCATTACTTCTTGAAGCCTCACTGCATAGAGGAATTTTGCAGCGCATACCCTAGGGAGGACCTCCAAGGTGTATCGTAGCGAGGGTATGACCTTCTGTATGCATAGCATTATTACAGGGAGGGCCTTCGCAACAAATTCCATCATGGTGAGGATGACCATCATGGTTTGACGTTCGATGTGTATCCTTGAGAGGACCTTCAAGATACACTGCGACAAGCGGGGACCGTCTTGTTTCTTCCGGCCATCACAGGGAGGACCTTTTCAATGGAAGCCTTGGTGGTGAGGACTACCATCACAGCAGCCGTAGGGAGAATTTCTACAAGGTACACCCTGGGGAGGGCCTTCAGATTATACCACAACGAGGGGAGGACCATATCGTTTCTTGACGTCTCTACGGGGAGGACCTCCATTATTAGAGTGGCGATGACTACCACCGTGATCTGATGCCTAGCTGCGTGAAGTGTCGTTGCAACGTAACCCCTGGGGAGGACCTTCAGGGTAGGCCACAACAAGGGGAGGACCTTCTTGTCATGATGATACGTTATTGTGGGGAGGGCCTCCGTAGTTGCGACTATGATAGCGAGGACTACTATCATAATCTGTGGTCCCACTACACGGAGAGTGTTTGCAGTGTATACCCCGGGGAGGACCTTCAGGGTGGACCACAGCAAGTGGAGGGCCTTCTTGATGCTTGATCTTCTAGTCATGCAGAGGGCTTCTATGACTCGCATCAAAAGAGAAGCTCTCGTGATCGATCATTATATGCCTGTGGGGGAGGCCCCCACAGGTGCTCTGGGAAGGACCTTCAGAGCTGCTAGTAGCGACATTGCAGGGACGATCTTCGCAACTGCTATAGCCACTCCCATAATATGGTAATGGGTGGGTAGGTTCTTGAGCCTTTTATATGTTCTTAGTGGCATTGTGATCCCCAGATTCCAGCAGAGCAGAGTCATAAACCCACTCTTTATTTTCTGGCTGCCTTCGGCGCATTCAGGGTGCTTTCTTGCAGGTAGTGGGGACCGTCTGCTATTGATAACGGCCTTCATCTTTGGGTCCCTTTCGAATTGGGTCTCGTGATGCTGTCTGGATATTCTAACAAACTTCTTGACTTTTATCAGCGATATATGCCTACTCTAGAGCATCCACCATGATGTACGGGTGTCCCCCAGTTGGAACAAGTGAAGCTGCTCGATCTGGTTGCCCTTGCGTTGTAGAATATGTCCAACAACCCTCCTGGGTAGAAGCAGGGATGTAGATCTGCTTCGAGGCGGCTATCTCATCTCTTAGATGAGTCTCCTCAATTGGGGAGACGGAATCATGGGCTCGAGTCCTTTTCGTTGCCGCTGATGCAATTAAAATCTTGAAAGTTGGGAAGATATGATCTGGGATCGATACCTGCTCCTCCATCATCGCCATGACATGCAGAGAGACATCTTTGGCTAGAACGGTTATGAAGGCCCATTCTGGTGTCGGAGTAGGAATATCCTCCACCTGTCCTCAGGTGGTCAGTGGGTACTGAAAATTCTCCTGTTTCGAGGCAGGTGAACGAATCAGCCCCTGTGCCGAGATATGTCAGTTTATCTCTCCATTTTCTGCCACATCAGGATGGTGTACATTAATTGCATCCACAGGGAGCTGGCCATGAATATGTTGGTTTCCCACCGTATCGATTCGGTGGCCTTTGTTGGCAGGGAGACGTTCCTACCTATTAATTTTCTCCACATCCGGATGGTGGGCATTGTTGATCGCCACCATATTGGGATGGTAGGCTTCATGAGCAGCTGATAAGAGCTGGTCTTGTAGGTTCTAGGTTGCCACCACGTCTGGATGGTGGGCTTCACGACCCTGGGTAGGGAGAGGTGTCTTCCGTGTAGGTGCCGTCCTATGTGATTGATGGGATTGATAGAGCTCGAAGGGGATGCATGCCTACTTGTATGATGCTTCCATGTCTGGAAGGAGGACTTTGGAGGAGAGGACAGGTATTTGTGCCTGCTCGTGATAGGTCTCTGTGACTGGGCAGCGGAGTTCCTCCTGAGACACAAGGGTGATGACCTGTCCCTGGTTGTATGTTTGCCACCCTTTTTGGGCGGTCCAAGGGGCTAGAGCTCGGGGAGCATGGGCCTAGATCCTCAGGAAAAAATTCTCCTTGGAGTGAGGATATCGAGTCATGGTGTAACCGCAATGAAGCCCTCTGGTGGGGGCCTTAGAGCGGAACCCACGTTCAGCGGGGATGAAGTCCTCAGTGTCGACCTCATCTGCATCCCTAAGATAAGGGAGGTACGTGTTGTATCATTCTGGGGATAGAATCTCGAAATGGTTTGAGACGGAAAAAAGAGCTGACAGGATCTGATTTAGCGGCCTCTACTGGGCAGGCGACCGACGGGTCTTGGCATATTGGAGGGCGTGCATGGCCACCTCCACCGTCAGGATAGTACCATTCATATGGTACACTCGGATCAACGCATCTGAAACCCAGCGTTGAAGACGATGGGTAGGTGATAGGTTCCTTCATTGGTGAGGATGTATGGTGACTGCGTAGCTTGAAGCGCGCACCTGTGATTTCCTCCATAATTCCATTGGATCGAAGGGAGTTCTGATTGGTACCTGTAAAAATATTTTATCAAATACGAACAACAAACCTGTCAAAGCATCATCTCGTGATCCCATGTGTAATTATTGACCTTACTTGGCCCTCCTTGTTAGTATAAGGGGGCACAGAGTGATATTAGGTTAAATCATTCATTATTGGTTGAAGATTCACGTCGATTTTACCATTTTTTGTTTTGTGACGATGAAGAATCATGGGGAAAAACGTGTGCTACCCGATGGTTGATTATAGAAGGTTGGATTCTGCTTAATCACTCATATCAGGTGCACTAATTTCTTCGCGAAACACCCAATGGTTTTATATCCATCGATACGTGGACCTACTTTCCAAAGGCAGGCATTCACTGGGTGATTTGGCCAATGATGCTTAAAAACTCACATTGGTCAAGAGGATGGGAAGTCGAGCTCATCGCACCATTTTGGGGGATATTATTTCCTATTCAGGGGCTCTCTTATTGATTTAAGACTTATTCATATGTTCGCGAATCTTTGGTTAATACCCAATCATAGTATCCATGGATTACTCCTGGTTGGCAATGGTCATCTGAACGCAGGGGTTCAGAATCATTTAGGCCCGAGGTTTACCATCCTATGTGGAATTAATGATCCTAAGGAATCTGGACTCATTGAGAAGACACTGGTTTAAATCCCCGTAATCGGGAACTCTGGATTTTATTGTCATCCAGGGGGGACAGATAGTGACTTGAGCATTTGGATCGAACCCGTGATACAAGCTTCCTACATATCCTTGCGAGAGGAATCAAAATCCACGTAGTTCGGTTGGGGATGGGACTTACACTCTCAGGCATCCCAAGATGTGGGTAAACCGACGTAAAGGGGGGTCAAAATGACCGATTTTTGGGCTTGAACCTTAGAGAGGCTTCCTATGTACCCCTCCTAGGAGAGAGGGATCAAAGTCCACATAGTTCAGGAGTACATTTAAACGTAATGCAGGACAAAGGATGAACCGACGTGAAGATGGTCAGAACGGCAGGGTGGTGGGATTGAACTTCATGGAGGATTCCTATTTACCATGCCTTGACATGGATAAAAGTCCTCATAGTTCACATGAGGTTGGGGTAAGGTTCGACGGTTACTCTAAGCCCACTTGAGTCATGATCAGTGTGAGAAACAAGAGGTAGCAGAGACCTGACGATCACGTTGTAAAATGTGCATCTGTGGGAAGTGAAGTGGGGCTTACGCATAGGGTGGCCTGAGAAGTCGGGTCTTACTAAATAATGGAGGCCCGATGGTGACAAATCCCAGAGGGAGAGGTAAAGGATAACCCCTATGTCCATTTCCCCTCTTGGTTCATGGCATTGGGGAAGTACGGAGGTGCATGGGTGCTACCTCCCGCAAGAAAGGCTAGGGGCTTACACCAAGGAGGCTACCCCGTTCACTCCCAAAAGAGGGGAGAAGTGCTCACCACCAGAGTTGAAGGGAAATGGAAGCGGAGTCCCCCAATCTAACGAGTGGAGAGGCAGAAAGGGGACTCTGGGCTTGGAACCTCTATTACTATGGGAATGTGAACCCAGGAACACATCAGGAATCAGCTCAAGGGCCGGAGGAACCCCTTTGCCCTCGCTTACCGTGGGTATGTGAACTCAAGGCGGTGCACTGATGAACCTGAAGGTTGCATCATACGGGTCAGGTGGCTTCGTTGGAGGCCTTGGCTCGGGGCTAATGAATGGGCCAATGAGGGGGTTGTGAAGGATCGAGCCGGATTGGAAGGATTTTATATGACTCGGTGAATGGGAACATTGAAGGATTTGTTGAGCCACATGGGTGTATGAGGAGTGGCGCCATTAGCGTAGGGGAGTGCTACCTAATAAGAGAGGTCATCCACATACCAGGGTGGTACACGGACTGATAGGCATCCGGTGTACTAGGGCGGTACGTGGCTTTGGGTTCAGCCCACGTACCCGGTTGGTAGGTGGGGGAGTCCACGTGAGCAGTGGTGGCCAAGGGTGATGCCGGTTGGGGGTTCTTCGGTCAGGGATTTTCCCACGTAGGAGTGTGATATGCAGTACGTAGGATCGAAAAAGGGGCATAATCTCCCTGTTCCGCGGGGAGTGAATCCGCGGAGGTGCCATGGTTCGCGGTCTTCTTCTCTTTATGTTATTTTATGTTCGCGGTTCACCAAATTTTTATTCATTTTTGGTTCCTTCTTAATCCGTTTCCAGATTCATACCTATTCTAGTTCACGAATCAGAACATCACTGTTTGCGAAATCCTAAGCTCCTTCCTTTGAGATCCTTCCACCCGTCTCTGATCGATATCTCCTTTTCTCCCCTTCGATGTCCTTTTATATAGGGGAGGAAAATGGGTCTATCGTGGTCATGCAACACCTTTTGTGGAGGCCCATGACTGAAATCCTGGTTTACGGATGACTCGTTCAACAATCTGTAACTCGCGGGGGGCATTGAATGCTCTTCACCCGCGAACCAAGTCAGTTCAAGGGGTGCTTCATAGCCGTGCAGGGTTCCGCCACTATTCCAGGAATGACAGCACATGTGGCATGGACCGGCTGGCGTGGTTCACGGTTGGGGTGGTTCGTGTCGGTGGACCGGCCTCACGCCTGTCTTGCTTCGCACCCACGGAGGGTCCCCGCCTCTGTTCTACAAACGCCAGTGGTTCGCGGAGTGGGGCTCTTCTCGGAACGGGCCGCGTATCATTAATATTGGACCAATCCACTGACTGGTTCACCTTGTTCCATCTTCTCTACATTTTTCTCAATCCCTTGAAGGAAATTGTGTTGAATCCTCTCTTAGATTAAAGGGGATTATCATTCTCTTTTTTGGATTTTTTAGGACCCAACAATAGTTTAACTAATTTCATAAAATAACTATCTATTTTATATAGCTTCATGGTAGATTGGATAGGATGTTTTTTTATCAAGGTGGTGGTATGTCTTAATGGAGCACCTTATTCAATCAATTTTTTAGACACACTTGTTTAACATCACGATTCTGGCAACGGTTTCTTAAGGCCTTGGGTATGAAAGTACTATTGAGCATGGCCTATCACTCATAGTCTAATGGATAGATCGAGAATAAAATTTTGGTTCTAGAGTATATTATATCTGTTTCCATCCTTGACTTCGGAGGTCCTTTGGGGATACGAATTCCTCAAATCAATTTTTCTTATAACAAAATCTTTCTGAATACCATTAAGATGGATCCCTATAAATCCTTATATGGTTGGACTTATTTCTCACCTCTATTCTGACTATAGGTAGGGGAGGCTAGTATTCTTAGACAATGTATCATTTAGGAGACTATAGAGAAGGTCCATTTGATCAGGAAGCATATATTTATAGCATAGTCTAGATAGCAGTGTTATGCCAACGAACATCAGAGACCTCTTGAGTTCAAGGTCGAAGATCGGGTTTTGTTGAAAGTATCACCTTTTTTGGGGTATAGACATATTAGGAATCATGGTAAGCACTCACTGAGGTTCTTTGTACCCTCCATGGTTGTGAAGTAGATCATACCATCGACTTTTCAGTTAGAACTTCCTCAATGATATAATTCTATGCATGATGTCTTTCATGTATCCCAGCTTCGCTGATACTATCCAGACCCATCACACATATTTTAGACTAATGATGTTGAATTATATGTGGATACTAATTTTAATGAGTATCTAGTTTGTATTGTTGATGAGCAAGAAGACACTCTGAGGAAGGTTTTTTCCTCTTGTATATGTATTATGGCTGAACAGATAGGTACAAGATGAGAACTAAAAGAGGGAAGATGATATAGGATCCCAATGTCCAAATCTCTTTACTGACAGTACCTATTTACCCTCATAAGGCCAAGTCGAGGACGAGTTACTATAAAGAGGGGAGGTTGTAATGACCTGATTTTTTCCAAAGGTACGAATCATATGTTTTTTATTTTTTTTAAATTAAATGGAACTTATTTCAAGTCTTCATCAAGTCATAGATGACACGGGAGTGTTTGGGGATCATTCGGATCCTAATATTCTTGAAATGAGAAAAATGGATCGACATTAGAGGTTTTCTAAACATTGTGACCCAGGGTGAATGATCGTGTGGCTGCATGTAGTGGAGCCTGGAGGTCGCAGAGTTTTTCTACAACTATATAGTCCAAGGTGCATGGCTGTTCAACCTACTATTGCTTTCAGACTAAGGATTAACACACGTTTTCTACATGGTTTGTAAAATTTATCCCTGAACCATGCATAGTGGAATTTGGGGTGAAATTGTTATTTTTCCCTCTTAAATACTTAAACTTATTTCCTTCTTTCCAAATGTTTTCTAGTACATGTAAAATGGATTGTCCCTTTCATTGAGATAAAACCATCTGATGATTTAATCTAATATAAATCTCTCATTCGAGATCCCTTTTAAAATATGTATAATCCATTAGGTGTCTTAAGTTAAGGATAAACTCATGTACCCTTTTTTCCTCAGTAAATATCACCATCTATTATGATATTTATATGCAGGATCATTCACCCAATTTCTAGGGTGTTCGAATAAAACACAAATATGTTTAGAACTGCTTTGAATTTGAGGTCATATTGAGAAAGCATTTATCTATGACCTTATGGTAGGTGATCATATAATTTTTCATTTGATTGTTGGTCCATTGGTATTTATTCCATTATGCAATATGTCGGCCTTTATTGATCATCTATATTGTGTTGGTTAATTACTTTTTATATGACCCCAATGTCTTGATATAGGTTAATTGGTTCTTGTTTAGGGGTTTAGGCATCACTTAAATCATTTATGGACACCAATGGGTGTGACATCATGAAATTGGTGAATTTTTTTCAGATGAATCAAAATGAATGGAGCCCAATTTATCAATTGGAATGCCTTTTGAATTTGTTATCCATTGGAACATGTGTAATTAATTAAACCAAAGACACCCCATAGGTGTTCTCCCCCTTTTTTACTTTGAATTGACCAAGTGGGAAATTGAGTTGTTACATGGCCTTACCCATGACACTTAATCTTTATAATTGAATTTTCCCTATTTAGGAAAATAAAATGTTTTGGTTTGTATTATATGGCTAGGGTAAGATATTTACAACTTTTTAAGGAATTTGTTTCAAATGTAATGGTGTCAAGGGATGGCATGTCCTTGCCCTTGATCTGGTTTTATAAAAAGGAACCACATGAATTGAATTTCTTAGATGAAAATTAACACGATAAATGGATGGTGAATCCATGCCTTTAATAATGCTTTTGTGAATGTTAACTACTAAATAGGATTCCTTGAATAACCTAAATACGGTTAAAGTAACACTTGAGAGGTTTTTCCTCATGTGAAATGTAATATACATGATCAATCCCTAGTTCCCTTGTGAAATTCATGACAACATGAGATAAGAGGTAATGCCATATGATCATCTTATTTAATGTGTACATGATTGTGATTTATAATTATAAATTATAAATGATTATGTCATATAATATATGGTCCCAAGGGACCATGAGAGCCCTTGGAATGAAAGACTCTATGACCTTTCCATATGGATCCAAGGGAGCATGCGATCGCTTGAGAGGGGAGAATGTCCGAGCTTCCTAAATGGTGCTTGGGGATTTATCATGAGAGATCCCATACTGATGGATTCCTTTGAGTTATGTCCTACTTTACCAGAACGTGTATCCCAAGATACCTTGAGAGCTCTTGGAGTTGTGCCAGGGGTTAGACCGTGAGAGCTACCTCTAGAATTTGATGTCTAAGAGTTATTCCCTAATCCATTCCAACAGATATATATATATATATATATATATATTATTTAAATGTTGTGAAATAATTATCCATAACATACATGGGAAAAATTCGGTAGTCCCACTAGGTGTCTTTTAGGAATGGGAGTGAGAGGCTGTTTATTTGTTTTTAATTGATTTACTTTCCTTCTTATACATTCCCACTAATTATTTATAATCACCTAATTGCATTACATGTAGACAATGTGGGTGGTGGCCTACAGATATTTTTATCCAACAACATACTTGGGCCACCCTCAGAACTCGATAATATTATATTGATGTAAGTACATGAAAGGGTAAAGGCCCTTCTACCGGTTGTTAACATGTTTTACTTCGCTGAAGCACAGAAAAAGAAGATAAAGATTAGTCTTATGATACATGTAGAGATATTTTTGTATTTTTATTATTTGTTCTATTTTATAGAAAGATTTTTTCTATTCATTCATTTTTGTATCATCATCTTTCCATGAATTTTGGTATTAAACACAACCATTGAGTCGTTTAGTTATGTTATTGAGTTAACCAGTTATATACATCTTCCACTACTTAATTTATTTAGTTAATTTTTATCTTTCCATAGTAAATTGAATCCATATTTTGTATATTATTCCACTATTATTTATTATTTTCATTTCTATTTTTCTACTCTATCATGATGGTATAGTCTCCCAATTGTATTACCATCACACCCTCACTACTTGTCAGTTGTCTCTAGTGTACGGGGAGACATGATTGAGGTCATATATATAACTAGGACTGTAGAATGGATTGTGTGTCATCCAATTACAATATTTCACAATATATTCCCTTGGTATGATATTTATTTTTAAATTATTGAGCGTATCAGGATAGTAGCTTGTCGATTGGCACTTCCACCAAATGACTCTAAAATTCATGGTGTCTTCCATGTATCACTACTAATATTGTATATAACTGATCCTTTAAGTATACTATACATAAGGTTAGTACCATCAGAGAATAAACTTTCTTACAAAAAAATGTAAGAGATTATAAATCATATAGTTAAATATCTACAAAATAAGATCACTTACATGTTTAAAGTTTTTCTCTGAAACCACCAATTTGTAAAAGCTACACGAGAACCTAAGGTTGTCATGAGAAAGAGGTATCCTCAGATACTTACATATGATAGATGGATTTCAAGGGAAGAATTATTTTTAAGGGTGGGTATAATGAAACACCACAAGATTTTATAGTATGTCAATTTTTAAATAAATTTAATCTTGAATAACATACGTTTCACAAAACAACAAGCATAAACGAACACCAAAATATTATTAAATTAATACTAACATTAAAAATAGATTTTAAATTGGATGGTGTGTAGAGGATTGAATATATTATTAAATATATATTAATTTCATGTTCAATACAAATTTATTTGTTTCTTAGGAATTAAACACATAATTTTTTGTAATGTCATTTTATTCTTCAAATATTTTTTTCATAAAAAAGTTATTATTTTTAATTTATAAAATATTTATAAATAATTTTTGACAAATGATTGAATTTTTTTTATCAAATTAACATCATATTTTTAATCATAATTTTAAAATTATATTTGTATGATTTTTTTAAAATTTTCAGAAAATATTTATTTTTCAATGAATGGTTAAAAATATTGTTTTTTATCTAAAACAGTATTTTATATTAAAGTTGTTAATTATTTTTAAAATTGATTTAGTTATTTTTTATTGAAAATAAACAAATTATGGGTTTTTAAATTGATTTTTAACATTAATTTAGTATTAATTTAATTTATATATTACAGTTTCATTTTTCTGATAAGTAGTCTTCATTGTGCTTTTTTCCAATTTAATTTTAAATTAAATTATACATATTTTTTATTTGAATTTTATAAAATGGATTAATATATTTTATTATGAGCTCCAAATTATATAATAAGTTGTTTTTTAGTTTTTGGAATAAAATAATTTACCATGGTAAAAAAATATTTACCGCAGTGTGGGTAAAATAATGTAGCAGGTTAATGTTAAACGGTAAAAGCATAAAATACATAAAAACTACCATATTAAATTTGTGTTTGATGGTTTTAAGAACCCAAAAAATAAAATTAAATATTAATAATCTTTAAAATTAATTAATATTAATTCTACTGAAGGTGATCAGAATTAAATTAAAAATAATCATTATTTAATCACCTAAAACCATTCCTCCACAAGTATAAATATAACCATTACCTCCTCACATCCCACACCATATATCTAGAAACACCCATAAATTTTTTCCTTCCTAACATTCTTATCCATATTTTTTCAGTCCTGGTCTTTCCAAATTAACAACCATTGATCCCTTTAAGGGATATCTAAAGAGTCATTTTGAAGAAGAGGTAATCTCTATGACTGATCACTTTTTCCTACTACTACATTACTCTTATAACTATAGGGTACATATAAAAAATTAAAAACATCAGTATCCAAAATATTCCTAAAATTTATTATTATTATGAAAAAACCATTATACAACCCCTTTTTTAACAAACAATAAGTGAAAGTATCCCTTGTGTGTTTGTACGCCTTACCGTCTCCACGTAGCGATGCCATTCATTTTTCAATGCCATATTTTATGTATGGGGATTATTATGTGTGGAATTTTTATATATTATAATTATGATATAATTATAATTTTTAATTGTAATATCATTTCTACCTTCTAACCATCTAATATTTTGAGAAATGATATCTTCGCACATGCATACATAGTGACTACCATCTCCACGATGTGATTTGACTAATTATATATTTATGTTTCATATAGACAGAAATAAGGAATGATTTTAAGAATATAAATATATATATATTATATATATTAAGTAATAATAATTCAAGAAAGATACATTAATATTTACCTATTCACTCTATCAGTCAAAAAATGGAAGCTGTGTTCAGGCCTACGTACGACCTACCGTCACCATGGATGGTGTAATTAATTTTTCTATATCTACAATTTATAAATGAATATTAATATTTATATAATCAATATATATTATTCTAATACCATGAATAAAATTTTGAAAATAGTGTGACAATGATCATTTTATAAGGAAAAGGACTTTCGAACCAAAACATACTTGGAAGACGAAGTTGTTTTCACCTAGAATATTGATTTTAATAAAAAAAAATTAATAAATGGGTTATTAGTTGTTATAAACAAATAATACATGGTATGATAGATATATTATTATTTAAAAATTGTATAATAAATCCAAAAAATATATAAAATAGGTTTTAATGTGAATTAAGAAAGGAATGGCTTGAGGTAAGTCACTTTTAAACTCACTTTCCATTAATTGGATTAAACCTATACTTCATTGATTAAGTCATGATAAGATTTTTTGTGAACATAATTTTGATTATATTATGGTGTATTTACTTATTTATGTGTATTTAAAATTGATACACATAAATAATTAATTTTATTAATTATCAATTTCTTTATTCGATCATTGTATGGGGTGTTGTCTCAATTTTTTCTTTCATTGAGCCATATTTTGATATTATATGTCACGACCCATCCTCAGGGCCCATTCCATGACTACCCCAATCCCTCCTTCCATAGGCCAGGGGCTGGCGACTTGCACCAAAGGAGTAAATCCCGATAAAAAGGGAAGGCATTGCCTTTATATTGTAAACAAACACAATAGAGTACGCAACTGAAGTAAGCACTAAGTAATACTGAAATAAAAAAGTATGTGATGAAAGGTAAGGGGCCAGAAATAAAAGCCCAATGGTAAGTATAGTACAGCTGAAATACTAATACAACATCAGTACAGTAAAGCAGTACCCACTGAGTCATCCTCTGGGAATCCCACCTGAAGGGTGGGTACAGATGGTCTCCTCGGCACCTCGGGTCCATCTGTTTGCTCCATGTACATCCCACCAAGTTGTCCACCATTAGGTACCATATAGCTCTACATGTCTCTACCATGATCAGTGTTGTCCATCGTTTGCATCCAACATAATATAGTGCGGGCATATCCCTTGCAGGGGTGAGTATAACGATACTCAGTAGGGACCCCGAGACCCCCGAAGTTCTCCCAGAATCCAAGAATGCTAAACCACAAAGGAAAGATACAATCAAGAAGTGTTAAACAACTCTACTTAGGCATATCCCCATACATATACCTATGTAATCAATCCCAGTTCAACTCCAACTATCCATCCCAAGTACAACCCAGTCCACACAAGAAATAATTCAATCACATCGATGATAATGATTGAAATTCAAGACTTAGCTCACACATGTATACATCTTTAATAAAGTGATAAATATGATCAGATGTAGTAACTGATTCATCTAAGTTGTCTTCCCCATATAGGATACTAGACCAGCTAAGCTGTGGGACCCACATAGGATACTAAACCTACTACTCTGTCAGACCCACGTAGGATACTAGAACAGAAGTCAAACTGTCAGACCCACATAGGATACATGAATAGTAATCATCGCCATTGAAACCATGGAGGATTCCAGTACAGTATTCTTTGTCTCCAAACCTACGGAGGATTCCAGTGTGGTAGTCGTCGTAGTCGTAGCCAGCTCTAGGGTTCCCACACACAACACGCTCGATTTCGGGAGGGTTTACTCCTCAAGCCAAGGGATCAATACATAAACCACCACAAAGTCTCAAGTTGATTTTTTCCGAAGGTCCGTCATGTCAAAGGAGATAATCCAAACAAAATGTATCCAAGATACTGTGTACAAGATGACCAATCCTTTTACCAAAAAGTACACAACATGTTGCTTTACGGTACAAGCCGTGTAGTCAGACCTTGGGTACTTCCCTTGTGCAACGGCCCGTTTCGAAGGGCATGTTGTGTAGAAAAGTAATTACATGGCATGTGGTATGTTTACATGTCGTGTCCAAACATCTGGGGTCAGCTCCGTGTACGCTGTCCATGTGCTCATACACAACCTCAACTCGTGTTATCCAACCCGTGTAATTGGTACACGGGTTAGCCCGTACCACTGGCCATGTATGGTTGTGTGGTAGAGTACATTCTCATGTACTCAACACCTTGTTCTTGTATCCCCGAGATACACGCTGATTCTTGCGAAGCTATTTCTTCCATTCTGTGTAGAGAGTACACGTCGTGCCTCTTGACCGTGTATTTCTGTCAGTGTCCGTGTATTTCCCAAAGTACATGCTGAGCCTCGTGTAGCCGCCACCTCCTAGCTTTGTGGAGAGTACACGCTGTGTGACAGAGGTCACATGCTGTGTGACAGAGGTCACACACAATGTGTTAGCCGTCTGACGTCTGAAACTCTAGCCGTAGAATGCCCACACTACACGGCGTGTTCTCCGGGAGTACACGCCGTGTAGTCTAGAATTTTCCAGAAATGATGCCTCTAGCCAGAGCTCCTACCTTGATTCCCTTTCATCATTTTGAATGTTCGTTCACAAAAAAACATCTGACTATAGGTCGCCCCGATGTCCCAAAATCGATTCCGGTGTTTTCAGGCTTTTGATCGACTCTGAAAACACGTTTTGAATTCCCGCTCGATTAACGGTTGAGGAACGGTCCATCCCATTCCGGTCCGAACTGTCACCCGCTAGCGTCGTCGCACCTCCGCTAGGTCTCTGTGATGTTGAGTCTTCAATTTTGTGATCTTTGCATCGCATAAAGAACCCGTAATGATCCATTGTTCGTCACCCATGAAGAACATGAAGAACCACCACCAATCACAATAATGGCGTAGGATTAGGACCGTGTTATTTTGGCCCGGTCTCTCCGCATTAGTTCGGTAGTAGGCGGTGAAAGAGAAACTAAAAAATAAGGAAAGAAGATTCAACATTGATCCAATCAAAACACAACCCTACCTTGATAATGATATTTCACGTCGTCGAGCCGCATATAGAGAATTCAAAGACGACTTTGGGTGTGTCCGAGGAGGAAGCCTAGTCGACGTTCCTCACAGACGATGTCTTCTCCCCTGTCGCGGAGGGAGAAGAAAAGATGAAGTCGTGGAGCATTCTTCTCCGAGAGAGTATGGCTTTCTTTGTGGAAAAATAACGCTCCTCTAATTCTCCAGAGGTTCCCCACCAAAATATTTTCTAAGGAAAATATTTTTATAATAGACTTCTCAATGTTTTAAAGAGTTTCCATGAAATTCAAAACAATTCGAATGAATTGTTTACCCAAAAATTAATTAATGAAGTCATTAATTACTTGAGTTGGAAAACTAATTGAAAGGGAGGTGGAGAGTTTAAAATTCAAAAAGGGAGGAGTTTTCAAAAAAATAAATGAAGGGAAGTTAAATGGCGGTTTCAAGGAAGTTGAGGGGAGGTGATAAGTTAGGGGCTCGTGTGGGCCCCACTACCCTAAGTTATATCCTCCCATGGGACATTAGGAGGGGTGTGGGCCACACTCCAACTTCCCTTTGGAGGAATTATCATCCAATTAAAATAAAATTTTAACACAATAATTTTATTTAATTATAAATGAATCTTCAAATTTTAACTACCACATACGACAAACCGCAACAGTGGTAAAGGTCCCCTTAAGCGAATACCGGCGTTGCGAGTTCATCAGTGTCCTCATATTTCAATTCCGAACACCGGTTAAAAATATAGAAAAACCCGCACGAATGTTTACTGAACGTACCCAAACAAAACTTCAGAAATTGATTCCCGACACACCGGGCCTTGGAATCAAGTGCCGGTTGAAACCAAAGACATGTCAAATTCCAAAGTATTTAAGAAAAAAATTTCCTTGAAATTTCCAATTCATTTCATTACTCCCACCTCAGGGATTTACGTCCCCGTAAAACTAAAACACACACTATGGAAGAAAATTGGGGTACTGAGCTTGCATCTGAGCCTCCCACTCCCAAGTGCTCTCCTTGAGGTTCTCGTGCTTCCAACTATTGTGCACCAGAGGAATCGATCGTCCATGTAGGACCCACTCATGTCGATCCTCGATCTCCATTAGGACCTCCAAAAATGTCTCCCTATCATCGATGTCCAGATCCCCATGATTGATGATTTGGTTTGGGTCGTGCATGTATCTCCTTAGCTAAGATAAGTGGAAGACGTCATGAACCCAGTGCAACTGACGTGGTAGGGCCATGTGGTAAGCGACCTCACCTACTCTGATGAGGATATGTAAAGGTCCGATGAAATGCGGAGATAACTTGAATCCTTAGCCAGTTCTCTGTAGACCTTGTCGAGCTGAGACCCGTAAGAAGATGTGGTCTCCATCCTAGAACTCCAGTGGTCGTCGTCTCCTATCATCATAGGACTTCTGTATACTCTGTGTAGTCTTCATCTGCTTCTGGATGATCTGCACCTTCTCTGTTGTAGCCTGAACCATCTATGGTCCTACAAGTGCTGACTCCCCAGGGTCAGTTCAGCACAGAGGTGATCTGAAAGGTCGGCCATACAGTGCCTCATAAGGTGTTATCCCAATGGTGGAGTGATAGTTGTTGTTGTACGCAAACTCCACCAAGGGTAAGTGATCCTCCCAACTTCAACCAAAGTCAAGGACACATGCACAGAGCATGTACTCGAGAGTCTGAATGGTCCTCTCAGTCTGACTGTCCGTCTGAGGATGGAAGACGGTGCTCAAATGTCGCTACGTCCAAAAATCCTCAAATAACCCCATCCATATCTGGGAAGTGAATCAAGAATCTCGATCGGAAACGATAGATGATGGCACATCATGAAGCCGTACGATCTTCTGATTGTAGAGGCATCCCAACCTCTCTACTGACCCTTTCGCTCTGATTAGTAGGAAGTGGGCCGACTTGGTGAGTCGATCTACGATCACCCAGATAGAGTTGTGTCCTCTAGATGTATGTGGAAGCCCCGTCACAAAATCCATGCATATCCCGTACCACTTCAACTCTGGGACCTCTAAGGGTTGTACCAAGCCTACTGGTACCTGGTGCTCCACATTCACTTGCTTACAAGTGAGGCATCGTGAAACAAACTCTGCTACAGCCTTCTTAATACCCGGCCACCAGTGTTGTCGTCTGAGGTCCTGATACATCTTCGCCACTCCTGGATGTACCTCTAGAGGGGAAGTGTGGAACTCCCTCATCACCTCCTTCTGTAGTGTGACTGGTACCATGGTACATCCCCTGAAAAAGATGATGTGCTCCCCTCCGTCAGAAAATACATCAGGTGCATGTCTTATGTATATCTGAGCCCGTCGCATCTCACAGTCAACGTCCCCACACTTTGCCTCTCTGAAGGAGTGGAGGAGTGACTATGAGTGACTGCAGAAAGGCTTCTCCATCTTTATCCACAAAGGATATCTGCAACGCGACTAGCTACTTCGTCACCTCTCCTAGTAGCTGAATTCTCGATCACCTACTGAGAGCATCAGCTACAATGTTCCCCTTCCCAGTAGTATAGACTATATCAAAGACATAGTCCTGGAGGAACTAGAGCCATCACTGCTGTCTTAGGTTCAGGTCCTTTTGGGTGAAGATATACCTGAGACTCTGGTGGTCAGAGTAGACTGTAAAGCACTCACCCATCAAATAGTGCTGCCACATCTTCAAGGAGAAGACCACCGCTGCTAACTCCAGGTCATGGGTAGCGTAGTTCTGCTCATGTTGTCTCAACTACTGTGAACCATATCTGATCGATGCTCGCTCCTGCATCAGGACACACCCGAGTCCGGTCCCTGATGAGTCGCAGTACACTACGTACCCAACACCCTCCTCTGGTAGCCTTAAGATGGGCGCACTGGTCAACCTCTGCCTCATCTCCTAAAAGCTCTGCTGACATCTATATGACCACACAAAGGGTTTCCCCTTCTTCGTCAAGGCTAAAAGAGGTGCTGCAACTCTGGATAAGTCTGGAACAAATCTCTGATAGTACCTAGAAAGACCTAGGAAACTCCGCACCTCGGTCACACTCCTGGGTGGCTCCCAAGAAAGTACTTCCTCGATCTTCGTTGGACCCACTGAAACTCCAGCCTCAGAGATGACGTGACCTATAAAGTGAACCTCTCAAATCCAAAACTAGCACTTCGAGAGCTTACCGTAATAATGGTGCTCTCGAAGTGTATCCAGTACAACCTTCAAGTGGTAGGCGTGCTCCTCCTCAGTAGTCGAGTAAATCAGTATGTCGTCGATGAAAACTACGACAAATAGATCCAGGTAAGGCTAGAATATCCTTTTCATGAGACTTATGAACACTAATGGAGTGTTGGTTATGCCTAAGGGAATAACCAAGAACTCATAGTGGCCATACCGACACCTGGAGGCCGTCTTCTGCACATCATCATCTCGAACTCTGAGATGGTGATAGCCTGACCTGAGGTCTATCTTTGAGAACCATCATGCTCCCTTGAGCTGATCAAAGAGGTCGTCAATCCTCAGAGTGGGTACTTGCTCTTCACAGTCACCTGATTTAGGCGATGGTAGACGAAACACAGTCTCAAACTCCCATCTGCCTTCTTGGCGAACAAAATCAGAGATGCCCAGGATGAAACACTAGGTCGGATAAATCCCTTCCCCTGCAAGTACTCCGGCTGTACCCGCAGCTCACGAAGCTAGGAGGGATCCATCCGATATGATGGAGTAGGTATCAGTGTTGTCCTGGGGTACAGGTAAATGTAGAAGTCTACCTATCTGTGAGGAGGTAGTCCTGGAATGTAGTCAGGAAAAACTTCTTCATAATGATCCACCACAACAGGAAAACTCGGACTCTGCACATCATCTGCTTTGAGGATGAGACTGGCCAACTGATTTGTGATCGACTGCCCTCTCCTCTGCAAAAGTCCATTTTTCACTGCAATGGCTCCCTTGTCGCTGGTTAAGGTGAACCTTCTCCTATCCATGTGGACACACCTCACTTTGCGCCTAATGTAGTCGATCTAAGCATGGAATGTAGACTACCAGTCCATACCCAAGATGACGTCGTAAGGACACGATACCACTACAAGAAGATCCCAGCTGAAGCTCTCGCCACCTAGAGTAAGCTCACACTACTGGAATCAGTGCGTAATCATCAGGTCTACTCCCGTAAGAGTCTCTAGCTCTAAGGATTGAGCCAACGGCTCCATAGGAATCTACGAGCTCCAAACAAGGGCAGCGACAATAAAAGAATGACATGAACCTGTGTCTATAAGTACTGCAGAAAGAGTGGATTAGACACAGATAGAATCTCAAATCATCTCAGGTGCGCCGCGGTCATAGGCCTCAGCTGCCTAGAGCTGAGCCTGCCCCTATCTTCCAGTTCCCTATAGTCGGGGTGGTCCTTCTGGTGGTGGTGGTGGTAGAGCCTCAAATCGTCATCCACCACACGCTGCTCGGCCAGCTCCTCTGCCTCGTCTGCCTGCTCCCTATAGACCGCCACAGTCGAACCTCTGCCTCTGCCTGGGAGGTCCCTCCACTATCTACTGCTCATCTGCATGGAGGGTCGGGAAGTCCCGATCCAAGTGACCCCGCCCACCGCATGCATAGAACTTCCTGCTCCTCTTATAGCTAGCTCGATTTCATGTGCCCCGCACAACCGAACCTGTATCCTGAGGTCGCTCGCCTGATGGCCTGGTCCGCTTAGACCTCTATGTCAACTATCTACTGCCGACTGTAGAAGAATCTGCTACGTTTCTCCCTGTGGTGGGTCTCGCAATTGGTGTCAGCTCAGCGAGAAAGCTCTCCACAAGAAGGGCTCGCTCCAACACTCCCGCCTACGTCGGAATGCGGAGGGAGATCATTGAAGCCCTGATCTCATATCTGAGTCCCTAGTCAAAGGTCAAGGCCATGAATAATGGGTCATGTACCATGACCGTGGAGTAGCGCGACAGATTGGTAAACCTCGCTGAGTACTGAGCTACTGTCATGTTTCCCTTCCGCGGATGAAGTAACTCCTAAATATGTGCCGCACAAAGGGTGGCTGGAAAACAATCTGAGTAGAAGAGACTCTAAATGTCTGTCCAAAGTAGAGATGCCTCATCATGCACCTGGAGCATCAAGCTCCATCATCTACCTTCTGCTTTGTGTAGGAGACTCACTGCAAGGTTCACCATAAGATCAGCTGGTGTCCCTACTAATATGAAAACCATGACGATAGCCTCCAGCCAATCCCCACCTGCATGTGGGTCTGTCTCTCCACAAAATGGGCCTCTATCGCTGGAACTCATGAAACGCGCTCTGATGGCATACACCGTCTTCTGTTGGGGCGGGTGGTATCGGTGGCCCAGTGGGTAGTGGTGCTGCTGGTGCCTCTGCTATGATGGGGCCCTGCACCGAGGCCTCGTTGCTTAGTGGGATACCATCTCACACGTGACTCGGAACGCTAGCTGGGTGCCTTTATGGGGCCATCCTGAAAAGAAACAGGTGCGCCATGGTCAAACAATATACCGGGTGAGGTAACACAATGTAATCCCAAAGAAAACCTTTGAAACAAACATGCAATAAGTGTTTTCCTGTACAGATTCGGAAATCAGAGGCCAGGGTCCTATTGTATGGATACATCGGCCGCCACAACAACACTAGATTCCCTGGAATGAAAACTACACTCAATACTCTAAACACTATTGCTTCATAGAAAAGAAAGATCAGAGTCCTGAGTAATGCAGTATAACCGACTCCTCTGATACCAATTTTTCATGACCCGTCCTCGGGGCCCGTGCCGTGACTACCCCAAGACCGCCTTCTATAGGCCAGGGGTTGGTGACTACCACCAATGGTGTAAATCCTGATATAAAGGGAAGGAATTTCCTTTATATAGTAAACAAATAGAACAGAGTACACAACTAATGTAAGAACTAAGTAATACTGAAGTACAAAAGTAAGTGTTAAAAGGTCAGGGGCCGAAAATACAATCCCAACAGTAAGTACAGTATAGCTGAAAGACTAGTACAACAACAGTAAAGTAAAGCGACAACCATTGAATCATCCTCTGGGAATCCCACTTGAAGGGTGGGTTCAGATGGTCTCCTTGGAACCTTGGGTCCATCTGTCTGCTCCATGTACGTTATGCCAAGTGGTCCACCTCCGGATACCATCTAGCTCTACAAGTCTCTACCACGATCAGCGTTGTCCGTCATCTGCATCCAACAAAATGTAGTGAGGGCATTAACCATGAAGGGGTGGGTATAACAATACTCAATAGGGACCCTAAGACCCCTGAAGGTCTCCCAGAATCCACAAAGGATAAACCACAAGGAAATATACAATCACGAAGTGTCAACCAACTCTACTTAGGTATATGCCCATACATATACCTAATTCATCAATCCCAGTTCGGCTCCAACTCTCGAGCCCAAGTATAACCCAATCCACACATGAAATAATTCAATCACATCGATGATAATGATTGAATGTCAAGAATCATCTCACATAGGTATACATCTTTCGTAAAGTGATATAGTTGATCAGACGTAGTCACTGATTCATCTAAGCTGTCGGACCCACATAGGATACTAGACCAGCTAAGCTGTCAGACCCACGAAGGATACTAGACCAGCTACTCTGTCAGACCCACGTAGGATACAAGAACAGTAATCATCTCCGTCAAACCCACGGAGGATTCCAGTAGGGTAGTCGTCGTCGCCAAACCCACGGTGGATACTAGTATGGTAGTCATCGTAGTCACTGCTAGCTCTAGGTTCCCGCACATAGCATGCTAGATTCCTTGAGGGTCCGCTCCTCGAGCGAAGGGATCGATACATAAACTTCCACAAAGTCTCAAGTTGATGTTTTCCGAAGGTCCATCATGTCAAAGGGGGATAATCCAAACAAAACATATCCAAGATACTGTGTACAAGATGACCAACCCTTTAACCAAAAAGTACACAGTGTGTTGGTATATGGTACATGCCGTATAGTCAGACCTGGGGTACTTCCCATGTAAAACTTCCCATGTCGAAGGTCTGGTTTTGTAGAAAAGTAAGTACATGGTGTGTGGTATGTTTACATGCCATGTCCAAACATCTGAGGTCAGCTCCGTGTACGCTGGCCATGTGCTCGTACACAGCCTCAACCCGTGTAATTGGTACACAGGTTAGCTCGTACCACTGGCCATGTCTGGTCGTGTGGTAGAGTACATGCCTATGTACTCCACACCATGTCTGTGTATCCTCAGGATACACGCTGAGTCTCGCGAAGCTGTTTCTTTCATTCTATGTAGAGAGTACACATCGTGCCTCTTGACCGTGTATTTCTGTCTATGTCTGTGTATTTCCCAAAGTACACGCCCAGTCTCGTTTAGCCTCAACCTTCTTGCTGTGTGGTGAGTACACGCCGTGTGACAGAGGTCACACATCATGTGTTATCCACCTGATGTCTGAAACTCTAGCCACAGAATGCCCGCACTACACGGAGTGTTCTCCGAGGGTACATGTCGTGTAGTCTGGAATTTTCCAGAAATGACGCCTCTGGCCTGCTCGCCTCCCTTGATGCATGTTCTTCATTCCGATGGTTCGTTCATCACGAAACATATGACTCTAGGTCTCCTCAATGTCCTGAAGTCAATTCCGATGTTTTCGGGCTTCCGATCAGCTCTGACAAAACGTTTTGAATTCCTGCTTGAATAACGGTCGAGGAACGGTCCATCATGTTCTGGTCCGAACCGTCGCCCGCTATCATCGTCGCACCTCCGCTAGGTCGCTGTGATGTTGAGTCTTCAATTTTGGGATCGTTTCATCTCATAAAGAACCCATAATGATCCTTTGTTCATCACCCATGAAGAACACGAAGAACCACCAACAATCACAATAATGGTGGAGGATTCATACCGTGTTAGTTTGGCCCGGTCTCTCCGCATTAGTTTGGTAGCAGGCGGTTAAAGAGAAACTAAACAAGAAGGAAATAATATTCTACGTTGATCCAATAAAAACACACCCCTACCTAGATAATGACGTTGAACGTCATCGAGCCATGGAAGGAGGATTCGAAGACGACGTTAGGTGCGTCCGAGGAGGAAGCGTAGTCGACGTTGCTCGCGGACGATGTCTTCTCCCTTATCGCGGATGAAGAAGAAAGGATGAACTCATGTAGTGTTCTTCGCCAAGAAAGTATGGTGTTAATAGTGGAAGAATAAAGCTCCTCTAATTCTCCAGAGGTTCCCCACCAAAATATTTCCTAAGGCAAATATTATTATAATAAACTTCTCAAGGTTTTACAGAATTTCCATACAATTCAAAACAACTCAAATGAATTGTTTACCCACAAATTAATTAATGAAGTCATTAATTAATTGAGATGGAAAACTAAATGAGATGGAGGTGGAGAGTTTAAAATTCAAAAAGGGATGATTTTTCAAAAAAATAAATGAAGGGGAGTTGAATGGGGGTTTCAAGGAAGTTTAGGGGAGGTGATAAGTTAGGGCTCATATGGGCCCCACCACCCTTAGTTATATCCTCCCATGGGATGTTAGGTGAGGTGTGGGACCCACCCTAACTTCCCTTTGGAAAAATTAACTTCCACTTAAAATAAAATTTTAACACAACAGTTTTATTTAATTCTAAATGAATCCCTAAATTTTAACTACTACATATGAAAAATCACAACTGTGGCAAAGGTCCCCTTAAGCGAATACCGCCGCTGCGAGTTCATCGGTGTCCTCGAATTTCAATTCTGATCACTGGTTAAAAATATAGAAAAACCCACATGTACGTTTACTGAAGGTACCTGGAAAAAACTTCACAAATTGATTTCGGTCACACTGGGCCTTGGAATCATGTGCCGTCAGAAACCGCAGACTTGTAAAATTCCAAAGTATTTAAGAAAAAAAATTTCTTAAAATTTCTAGGTCATTACATTATACTCCTATAATATATTAAGTAGGTTTATATAATGCCAAATTTAATTATTATATCCATAATTTATTCATTCTAATTATATTTAATGTTTTATAACTTTTATTCTTTTATGGGGAATATGAATTGACATATTCCAAAGTGGAAAGGGTTTAGTTCACAAACTCATTAGTATTCGGGATTGTTTTTGTTTAAAACATTGTTTGAAAAAATTTATCTTATATTGACATGTTTTATAAAAAAATTTCCAAGAAACATTTTTACTATTATTCTACAATTATTTAAGAACATTTTTACTCATGTTTTATTTTTTTGAACAAAATATATTTATCATTTTCAAAAGATATTATTTTTTGATTTTATGAAAAACAAAAAAAAATAAGGAATGTTGTTGAAACTTTTGTACAATAATAGTATTTTACCACCATCATGATGCCTCAATTAGTAGTTTTTTACATTACATGTTTAAAATTTTATTTTAAATGAAATTGTTTTTCATTTAAAAGTGTGAAATCTTTTTAAAATGATAAGTGATTTTAAAATGGAATAGTTATTTTACTCAAGAAATATTCCAAGTGATATTTCAAATTAATTTTTCATCAAAAAGAACATTCCAGGATGTAAAATATGCTTTACTAGGGATATTTTTCAATAATTTCATCATTATTCATTCCTTGGATGGTTTATGTTTATGATTATATGAAGAAATATTTACAAAAACCATTACATTTTCATGGGTTATATTATAATGAAATGTTTATGAAAACCATTTATTTTCATGGGTTCTCATTTGAGGAATGGTTTATTTTATTATGGAACACACACACACACACATATATATATATATATGGTTTTAATTATGTAATGGTTCTAACCTATATCACCCTCCAATTAAAATTTGAATGATCTATATCCTTATAGATAGAGAGGACTGAAACGTGATGTGAAACTAGTTTATTATGGGACTTTATCTTCTATGATAGTATTGGGATGGAATCTTGACTACTAAGATGGTATAAGAAGTGAACCCATTCTACTATAATAGTCATGGAACATATTATGCACTACTAAAGAAATGATTTTTTTATGATTATGGGTATTCTATAACTCCAAATTGTATGCCAATTTTATTATCTCATGGAGAATTTTATTTTATGATTCAAGTTTTTTAACTTCTATTATTTTTTCCATGACTTAAGATTATGATATTTATTATATAGGGAATAATTTTCAAATGTTTTTTTCATGTTCACATTCCCTTATGTTTATGTTATGAATGATATATCCCTTGTTTACCATTAATTAATAGTTGACCTCACATTTTCTTATGTTTCTTTTCCCATGTAAATTTATAATTGTTTTATGTATGTTGGTATAAAAGGATTTTAGTTTTGAAGGAATAAGTGTAAGATGATAACAATTTTTTATGAAGCAGTTTTTTATGTTTCAATGTTTCCAATGGAACTAAAACAAAATGAATATTACATGGTTATGTTATGTTATTTAATGAATTTTAATCTATTTTGATTGAATATATATGTATAAAAATAATGGGTGGTTATAGGGTGACCCTATCTTGTTCGTTAAAAATAAATATGGTTCACTAAGACATTGCATTGACTATAGAACTTTGAATAACATCATTATTAAGAACATGTATGATTTTCTTCATATCAATGTATTTTTTTAACAGATCCAAAGAGCTTAGTATTTTTCAAATGTTTACCTGAGGATGGTGTATAATCAGTTTAAAATGAAGGAAGAAGACATTCCAATGATTGTGTTTTAGAGTAGATATAGGCCCTTTGAGTTGTAGTTATGTATCTTGGGTTTTCTAATGCATCTCTTTTATTTATGGAACTTATTAATATTATATTACATGTGTTCTGGGAAAGGATTATTATGGGGTTCATTGATGACATTTTTTTTAATCTAAAATTATATAGGAACAAAAAAACACTTCAGTATTGTTTTCAATCCCATAAAATAAAAGAAATTATATAAATATTTTAAAAAGTGTGAATTTTGTTTCCTATAAATTTATTTCCATTGACATATTTTTTTGAGGGTTCTATAAATTTGGACAATGGTAAAATGAATTTTTTTTAAAAAGGAAAATACCCCCCAAATATCCTAGAGATTCGTATTTTTCAGGGATTATAATGTTACTACCAATGGTTTATTGTAACCTTTCTATATTCTCTATAAAACAAACTATGTTAATTTTAAAATTACTTAAATTAACCTGGGAAAATAATGTGAGGAATATTTTCAAAAATTAAAATTAATAAGGGTGAATACAAACCTTTTCCCTACCTTATAGAAAAGGGTAATTATTTATTTATAATGACGATTCCTTGAATTGACATGGTTTATTCTTAATGCAGTATGATCAGGTGATTTCTTATGCTTCATGTTAGTTGAAACTTCATGATTTAAATTACACTACACATGATTTGGAATTATCTTTTATGGTCTTTTATTTAAAAGATTGGGGGACTAATTTTATGGAGAAAATTATGAAATATATAATTATCAAAAAATATTTAAGTATATATTCACTCAGAAAGAATTTAACATGAGACAGAGGTGATGGTTGGAACTGATCAAGGATTAATATTGCATGATTCATTACCTTCCCAAAAAAATAAACAAAGTGATTAATTCTTTGGGTTGAAAAAATAGTGATAAGTTAACGATGATTCATTTAGAACATTACCCTTTGGTTAATGATTTGAATTATTTTTTCCTAGATTTTTTGGATTCAAGGATAACCCCTAGTTGGTTACATCTTTTAGTATAGTTGAATTTTTCAAAATAATTACAAATTCCTAGAAGGGGTCAATCTTTGTATAAAAATATATAAGTCACTATAAAGGTTATGTTTCATGGTTTTAACATTTATAAATATGGTTTTTTATGATATTGAAAAAGATTATATGTGTCTTATGATTCCTAGGTGATGATAGAGATGTTAACTAAATCTCATAGTTCTCTGCTTTTCATTTATTCAGGTTTCACTATAATGTATAGAGATATACATGAGTATTACTTGTGGGATTATTGAGATGATATATTACTAAATTAACCATGATGTTTTTAAATTTTCATCTAGTTAAATCATAATTACATTTACCAAAAGAAATGCTTCGACTATTTCTAGTGCCATAGTGAAAATGTGAAAATATATCAATCGGTTTCATGGTAGTATTTCCAAATAATTCTCAAGATAATAATATGATTTGGACTAATGTTGGTCAATTAAAAAAAATTAAATTTCAGTCCCCTTAAATATAAAATATAATTAGATCATCTTTTCAACTGTAAATAAAAGATATATTCATGATACATTCAGTGCCTCTCCAAATTGAATTAAACTGTGATTCCTGGTTCACATATAATTTTTGGAAAGTACTTCCAATGTTTTTGGGCACTGAATTAAATTTTAGTAAATATTTTGATCTTCAATATGATGGACAATATAAGGAAAAAATTAACTATATTGAAGATATTCTTTGTTTTGGTTCAATGGATTACCTAGGATGTTGGGATCAACATATTTATTTTGCTGAGTTTTCTTATAACAACAGTCTTCATTTCATTATAAAAATGGAACTATTTGAGGAGTTATATGCAATGTGGTGTTAGAAACCAGAATTTTGGAATTATATAAGAGAAATGATATTGATTGGAATATATTTACTAGAGGAAATAACATATAAGGTGCAATTGATTTAGAAAAATATGAGGAAATCTCAGAGTAGGTAGAAAATATTTATAGACAATAGGAGGAAAGAAAATTATTTCAAAGTTTGTGATCTTGTCATTCTCATAGTTTATCCATAGAAAATTGTTATGAATTCTATTAATAATGGTATGTTATATCATTGGTTTATTGGAAAATATGAATTCTTTGGAAAATTTGGATCATTTTCTTGCAGAGTGGCTTTAACATAGAGTTTATCTCACGTACACAATTTATTTCAAGTTTCGATGTTAAGGAAATATGTACCGGATTCATCTCATGTCATTAGCCCTAAACTAGTTTAGTTGTTAGATAATATTTATTAAAATGAATGATGAGTTAAAATTATTTAATGTAGAGATAATTTTTTTAAATAAGGTAATTCACCAGGTTATGGTTTTATGGAAAACTCATGTGATTGAAGAGGAAACATGGAAATCTAAATATTCTTGGAGAGAAAGATATCCCCACCTGATTAATATGTGAACTAAATAGGGAGAATATAATTTATACAAGGTGATAGGAATTTAACTACCTAGGTAATGATATAGAAAATAATTTTCATATTTATTAATATAAATTATAAAGTTATAGGTTATAAATATAATTATACAATTTTTAATCAAAATGTGTAATAATTATTTTATAAACTTTTTATTATAAGGTTTTATATAAATGTTTAACTTCAAAATTTTATAATTTTAGTTTAAAAATTTTTAATATCAATTTTTAAATAAATATTTCACAATTTAATTCCATTGAATGTTTTGGATTTTTTTAGCAAATATAGCCTTTTCATTGAATAGTTTAAAATATAGATTTTTTTGAAAATGTATATTCTTTATAATAAATTAAGTAATTAAAAGGAATAAATATGTTTTTATTATTATTTTAGGTATCCTTTGTATTATATAGTTTTATTAAATCTACTTAATTACTTTTTAATTTATTTTATTTGGGTTTTTAGTATAGGTGTTTTTTCGGTTTCAAATGGGTTTTTTTCTGAAACTATTTTAAAATGAATAATTTTTCACCATTTAAATAAATTAAAATAACATATAATATGGAATTTTATGAATTAAATTTAAAGATTCTATGTCATTAAATATTAATTTAGTTTCATGTGATTATTATTAGAAGTCATTGTGTTAATATAGAATCATCTTTTTCTAAGAAAAAACTCTTATAAACTCATTGTCATGTCACATCTATGGGATTAATAATAAATTAAAATTTTAATCTTATATGAATATGATTTGTAAAAATGTATTTTATATTTGGAATCATAATAATTTCTAATTTCTAATAAGGTAAAAGGACTTTTTTAACAAAATTAATAGTGAAACTGTTAAAATTAATTACCATGATTAAGGAATAAATTGGTTTACTAAGGTGTTAAAAAAATTTATATAAGTGTAAAAATGACATATAAACATGACTAAAAGCTATTTTCTATACATATTTTGATCATTAAACCATTTTGGTTTTTTAATGTTTCATTTTAAACACTTATTTCCTAGAAAAAACATGGGATCAGTGAATTCTTTTAAGAAATACCACGTGTGTCATACCCCCACTATTAAAAGGACACCCCTCTCCACCTCTCTATAGAGCGTAAAACCCATTTGGTTGCACCAAGAACTTCCCAAATCACATTAAAAATTACTTTATATAATCATATAATAATTATTGTTGAAAAACACTAGGAAGGCCTTTAGTGAAAACCTGAGGAGGATACCTGAAGTTGAGGTAACATTCTTCAACAAGTATTTTTATTTTATTTATTTCTCCACACCTTTAAATTACATTTAATGAATGATTATATAATATACTACATATATTAAATATAATTATATATAATTTTTTTAAGATATTAACATAAATATTTTCCATCTTATATCAAATGGGTTACGAAATCATCCTTACTGTGTACGGTGGACTACCGCCTCCCAAAATGATGTCATTAATTTTTCCATTACCACCTACCACGGTTGGGTATGATGAAGGATATAAAGATTATATATGGTATTTATAAAATAATTGTACCTATATATTCATTATATAATATATAATGTTTTGATGTTCATATGATATGGGATATGATAATGTTTTTCGTGTGTACGGAGGACAATCTCCTCACGAAGTGATGTCATTTTTTTTACTGACGTTTTTCTTATAAGATAATAAGTGTAATGGTAATTAATATATGTTATAAAATTTATATAACTATGATATTCATAACAATTTTATCATTTTATTAATATAATATTTTATATTCTTTCTTACCTTTTCACTCCTTGGTAGAAAGTTATTATTTTTTATTAAGATTATCTCCCTTTTAGGGTATAGGGGATACTGTCATAACATCAAAGACATAACAAATCCAAAAATCCCCCGTGATCTAAAAATTCAAGGCCAAACAACCCACGATATATGAGGAAATCCCCTCCCAGCATCAAAATAGATAAAATCTAGCTTCCACCTTCCACTACAGATCAGCTAGCTATTCCGTGAAAAAATGCACAGACCTGGTACTGATGGTCGTACTCATACCCTCTCAAACATCCAATTCCCAAAAGAGATGGTAAAATGGAAAATATTTTCCCAAAACCTCATTTGAAGAATCATGAGGTAGACAACTTGATTCTTGAAACCCCTAAACTGCATACCACTGAGGCCAAAGAAAAACAAAGAAAAATGAAACTATCCACAATGAAAAGCCAACTACTGAAAACCACCACTAATTCTAAACATCAACCTTCACTTACTCTATGATCTTCAAACATATAAAAATTCAATTAAAACTTCTCCAGAACCCATCATGACAATAAAACCCATATCTAACAAATGCATATCCCATTCTAAATTAGATGACACTCAAATTCTAGGAATCCTCGCAAGCAGAATTTCCATATTGTAATCCTCATTCCTCAACCACCATTACCTCAGATCACCATGACTCACATCACACACTTCTGAAGCCCACGAAAAGCACTAAGAACAACAAAACATTGAGGATCTAATCCCCAACTAGCAATAAATCCTCAATCAAACATGAAATCAACAAAAAAACTCAAACAAGACCATCACCATCTCCAAAAATACCTCAGACCATCAAAAACTCAGCAGAATGAACAAAAAAATGCAGCTAAAACAAAAAAAGACCGTAAAAATTCAATGTCAGGAAACCACCACCAGAACTCCGAAAAGAAGTCCCGCCAAAACCAGATCTCATCACCGCCAACCAGGATGCCCGCAGAAGCCATGAAAAAACATCCATCACAAACACTAGAGATGAGGTGGCAATCCACAGGCCATAGGAGATGGATCTTGGCCATAGACCATCACTACAATACCAAGGGAAACCCTATCTGGAAATGAATGAACTGGGCGAAGAATCAATACAGCAATGGTTTAAGAGGTCGAGATAGCTGAGTCTGAAGCCACCCTACCCCACCGCAGCAAGGATCCACCACCATGAACTCATAGAGCACGAGGAAAGACACCGCACCAACTCAAGATGGAGGAAGGAGGTGGCGATGAGGGGAAACCCTAGCCCACAAATCCCCTTATTGGCGCATAGTTCTTTATACTCATTAAAAAAGTGATAATGTTGTTTGTAGACGTGTGGACTACTGCCTCTTCAAAGCGATGCAATTTCTTTTTTAATCACCAAATTATAATAATGATATATAAAATTATATATAATTAAATATTAGGTTACCTTTGAAATAATTTTATTTTTTTAAAGAGAAAATATTACTTACATTCTTTCCATAATGATCACTCAATAATAGAAACATTACTCATGTGTACGTACGGCCTACCATCTCCATGATCATAATGTCAATTAATTTTTCATAACTATATATCATGATTGATTCTAGAAGTATAATTTTGGAATAAGTATTATAATTATTTCATGATTATTATTCTAAATACAGTTAAATAATTACCTCTTTTACCATAGTCAATCTACCAATCTTATTTTTGACACATATACCAACTATCATCAAAACATATGACGTAAACATAAGTGATGATGTAATTGTACATAACATGTTAATAAAAGAAATAATATAATAATAAAAATGAAAAATGTTATCAATCATGTAAATAATTAATATAATTTTATTAATCTCGAAAATGAAGACACACGTGACAAGTCAGACTCGAGGTCAAGAAATTTGTCTAATTTTCCTTTCATTGAGGAATTTATTTATATTATGCACCTATATTGTTTTTTATGGTGTATATAAAGCCCCTTAAACATTTTATATAATGAATTTATCTATTCTCATCATATTTAATTTTTTTAATGTCACTATTTAATGGGGTTTATGATTTAAAATCTTCAAATGGGGTAATGGACTTTTATTATAAATATTTATTCTTTTAAAGGATTCCTTATTCTATGTCCATGTTTTTTAATATGTTTTCTGAAATTTTATTATACAGATATAAATTATTTTTAAATTTAATTTTGAATTATTTCAATTTTTTATAAGGAAACCTTTGGAGAGTTTTAGATTGATATTTTTAACAATCAACAAATGGAATGTTTTATTTTAAAAGTATATGGAAAATACGACAACTTATATAGTCATGAATATTATATAATTTATTCCTCCCTTTGGAATATTACATGTTTTTATAAATAAAGAACCCTCTTTCCCTTTTTTGGCATATTTTGGTATTTGAAATGGTTTTTTAAAAAGATAATTTCCATTCGAATTAAAAATGGTCTGTTAATTGAAAATGGTATTTTAATATCTGAAATTGATTTTTCTATGAGTTTAACAGTGTTTTTAAAATTATAAAATTTTTTATTCATGTTGTGGTTCTATGAAATTTTATATGATTTGTGATCCTAGATTTTTCTAGGTGAGCTCGTTAAGGATTATACAATAGGTTCCCCAACACAATGCTCCAATGCATTGGGTAATGATTTTGTTCTCTAGATAATAATATTGGAAGTTACCTGTATGGTTATTATAATTTTTAAGGGTTCTGTATGGGTTCTATGAGATGATATTCCAAGGTACCAACATGATTTTCCTATACTTGGTAATGAGTTTTCATGGAAAAGAATTTTTTTTTTCAGAAGGTAACATAATTTATCTTTCTAAAGAAATGATAATTCCATTTCTAGGTAAAATTTTGAGTTTTTTTATAAAAGGTTTTTCATGGATTTTAATTTTTTTCACTGGAGTAATGTTTTTTTTCATTTTTATGTCTCTTAAAGAGATTTTTGTGATTATCCCACATTTTTAAAAAAATTTAAAACGGAATTTTCAATGGTTATGGGAAAGAAATAGGTGAAGTTGAATGTCATTAATAATTTTCATAAAATTTAATCATCCTTAATTTTAGATTTTTTATATTATAGGATAAATGGATACTAATTGGAAGTGACCACTTTTTATTTTATGGTAATGTTACATATGAGTTACGACCTCTTTTTATAAATCTCTAAACCAGAAAATATATTCAAATAAAAGAGATTGAATTATTGAAATAAAACTCAATATTATTTAATTTTTATGGTTGGTTTCTTATACAATGTAAATCTTAAGGGAAAAAAATCAGTTCCCTTAATGAGGTGGTAATCTTCTATAAAAATGAGCGATAATATTATATTTGAAACAGAATGTAACATAAAAATGTAATTGTGATATTAAAATTAAAAATTTATAATAATACCCAAAATATCTTATAATGTGGTAAATCCACCATTATATCTATACTTTAAAGGAGTTCATGGAGAACAAACTGCATTGGATCATGAGGATATAGTTCCCTATACACATGGTCTATTATTTCGATTCCCATTTGATGGAAGTGGAGATTAAAAAATATTATCACATCAGTAAAATAATATATCATGATATGGTATATACTTGTGTTATTATACTAGAAGTATTAAGATATAATTGAATATGTAGAATAAAAAACTAAATGTAATATATTTGGTAAGATAATTATCATCTCTTACAGAAACATCCTTTGGATATCCTCTTAAGGACTATAGGGATGGCCTATTTGGGAGACCATAAGCTCTAGAATGAGAATAATCATGTTGGGGAGGAGTTTTTGAATGGATTAGTGGATAAAAATTAATTCAGGGGTGTGAATAAGTGACATTTTATTTTTCCCTTTTATAAGTGTGGAAAGGTAAACCTCTTAGAAATTACAGAGAAATTTCCAAAAAGATCCAAAATTGTAAAGACATTAACAAGAAAATATATTCCAAATAACTTTAGGTTAATTTTTTGGATAGAATAAGGTGAAAATACTTCCATACAATAAGACAATAAGATGTGTTTAATTAATTTTAAACCTTGTCTTATTATTTGAACACATTTTTAATCTCATTTTTAACTTAATTATACTAAATATTTATTTAATATTTTAATTTTTATTTATTATAGAATATTATTTTCCCTTTTTAGTAATATAAATTTTTATGATTTCAAATATTGAATCCATTTTTTAAAATTTAATTCAATGATGTGGAAGAGTTTTATTTAAAATTATACATGCATATGCGACCAAAACATGGGTTCTCAAATAGAAAATTATCATAGGTATTGATTTTTTGTATATTAAAATTAAAATAAAATTGATTAAGATGACAAATATTTGTCAAATTGTAACATAATTAAACTAATTTTATATTAAAAACAACTTAAAATATAATTTATCATTTTAAATAATTTAAACGATAAGGATGTTTTTAGTAAAAATAATTACTTTCATTATTCATTAAAAAATGAAATATTTTAAAAAGTACTAAAAACTCAACATAAGATAATTTTTATGTGATAATTTTATAAAATTATTCTATTTTTTAAAATATAATCTTTAGAAGTGTTAAAAATTAATTATAAATTATGTGTTCAAAGTGCAACTAAATGGCCTTTTAGAAAAAAAATGTTTTTTAGAAAAAATTTCTTTTCCTTTGAAATGGTTCGAATATTATTTCAAATAAATATATTTAATATTTATTTATAATGTAGATGTAAAAACTATATGCTATTCATACTAAGTTAGTACTATTCATACCTTCCAATTTAATTTCTATTTCATAATGATCCTATTAAAATAAAAACATTTTAATATAGTATCATATTTCATTTAATCCCGGTGTTTTGTGCATTAAATGTTTCCAAAGATATTGAATTTATTTAAAATAATGAATATAAAAATAACTTAAGATTATATATTTTATTTTAATATTGTTTTTGTGTGTTATATAGACTATCGAACATGATGTTCCTATTTAAAATATTGGGTTGTTATAATATTTTTGATATAGCAATTGTTCATGGCCTAAACAGACCTGTCAACATGTAATTTTTCTTCATATTGCTTCAAAAAGTGAGGTTAAATTATCTAATATCTAAATTAAAATATAAATTTCATTAATGTTTATATAATTTATCCATATTTCTACAACCACACTACTCCGTGAATAACATTAAATTCCTCCCATATCTATAAACAATGAATCAAAATTGGAAAATTATCCTATATCAATATGAATATTGGAATATTTTATCCTAGTAAACTTTTGGTACACGTATATGAATATAATTAGAATTATTATGAACCACATTAAATCCTAATGTAATAATGGATTATAAAGATACAAAATTGTTGATTAATCCACTATTTTTTACAAACAAACCCAGAATGTGATTAAGAGTCCCAAACTATTTAATATATTGAGGTTCCTTACTAAATTTTTATGAAAAATATTCACCTACAAAAATAATATTGGTTTGATTTATAAATATTCTCCCTCCCCATTTCAAAAAATAAAATACACCTCTTATCATGTTTCACCTATATATTCCAATTATTTATATTGTACCATTACCATAAATCTATGTTTAGGATTATGACAATCATGGGGTGGCCTGAAGTACTGGGATCATCTGAATCAAAGGTTGGGAAATGGACCTTTCTCCACCTTTATTCCCATTTGTGTGTAGTAATGTTATGAACTACTAGAATTAAAATTATATCTTCATCAACAGGAGATTTTATGCCACTCAATGTATTTTCTCGTGGATTATATTACATTTAATCTATCAATAAGTCATGATGATAGTGGGGAAGATAGAGAAGGCCCCAAGTGTAGGAAAATTCACTAATGACATAGTACATGATATTTTGGATTTTGTGACATGTCTCGAATGATCTATAGTATAGTGTAATCACTATTTCATTGTGGTTATTCATGGAATTATCTAGATATTTAATAATGTGATTTCCTATTTCTTATCTCACACCAAGTGTTATCCATTAATCCTTTTTTTTCATTTTATAAAGCCGGATTTTGGGTTGCCGGTACCCATACAGACGAAACCAGGAACCACTTCACAATTCAAACTGAAAATTCAAAAACCGCTTCATCAATTCAAATTTCAAAACAGCTGATCCACGTGTCCACCTTGAGCCGCACACCTCGAGTCAGCGCGAAAACCAACGACGCCTCCCATCAGAACACCGGCGAAAAAACCGGAGCTCCACGCACCACCATTCACCGGGAAGATGGCGGAGACGTCGCCAGAGATGCAGGCGGAACACATCTGTCGTCTTCACTTCACATCGACGTCGCCGGAAAACAACAGATCACAACCATCTTCGAACCATTCACCGGAAAGGAAGAGCCTCATCGACGCAAAACAAAACCATCACCGTAGACGCAAGACCATCCACGCACTCAGAACATCATCCTCGAACCATGGAGGAACAGATTCAACCTTAAACAAATCACTGCGGTTCAAAACCCCGCAAAAGAACAAAGACAGAAGAAAAACACCATCTTTGTCGCTCCATCACGACACCACCTTCAACCCGCGTCAACAGATTCACCACGCCACAGAATAAAAACAAATCCACAGAACAGAAAATCCCGCCGCCACCAGACAAACCAACCGCATCCGACACAACAAAACCCTAGAAAACTCACCTGAGAGGAGGTAGAACCCAACAAACCACCGGCACATGAGTGTGACCCTCCAACGCGAATGCACCCCCGGAAAACAGTGGGCTGCCAAGATCAGAGCCAGCAGCGCTCCGAAGAGTATGCCGTCAACAAGACCGGTCTTACACCCGCGGATCTGAGCCAGCAATCACAGAGGCCCGAGGAGCATCTCCATAGCTGGAGAGAAGACCACTAAGACGCCACAACGGTGGAGAACCACCACCAACCCACCGAGCGCGAGAAGGCAGCCTCGCGCCGTCCGCCGCGAAGGAGCTGGTTGCGGCGAGAGAAAACCCTAGAACGAGAGCCCTTTACGGGCGCATCTGGTTCACACCAAGTGTTATCATACCTGATTATTCATAATATGATTATGGATTTGATGTGTTTGAACATTTTCATGATTATTTGAATAAAAATAATCAATGTGGGTATTAAACTTAAGGTTTTAAATGATTTTAAATTCTTGTGATTTTTTTTAAAATAAAAAATTAATATTGGTCTAACATTGGAGTTTTTTATGCTTATATAATTTGGTTGGATCTATTTACATTTGTGTGCAATGTCTAGAACAAATTAATTCTGAAATTATATATCATTTAGTTCCCTATATACATTAATAAATGGTTATAGAGAAATTTGGATATAAAGGGAACAATTTCAGAGTGTTGAGGTATTTGTAAAATTGTGGATACTCTTAGATTAAGGGACCCATTGGTTTTTTCTCAGTGAGCTATATCAGGCTTGTGCGATTCTTGGAAAAATAATCACCAATTATATTTGTACACTACTCTTTATTAATTTTATTACCCATTCTAACCATATAGATAGATAATGGTTGTTTTTGGTTTTGGCTATTTTATTATGTTGTATTTAATATATGTATCATCTCTTTGAGACCCTTCAATGACATTAGAGATGATATATCAATTTTTTATTTTCGAATTAATGGTGAAAATTTCAAATTTTGGTTTCTATGTAGCCTGACATAGTAAAATACGAAACCACTCTTCCAGATTTTGATTGTGTTTATCCATTATATAGACTATTTTAAAATGATTCTGATGCTTATAAAATTTCTAACACCATGTCACAGAACATGTAAAATATTCATTGTAGGTGGTTGAAGAAAATATTTTAAAACCATATCATCCTAGGAAAATAGTCAATGACATGGTTAGAATATTTTTAAATAGTTTTCATAGGGATAATGGAGACAAACCACTTCATGTAGGATGTCTTCAAACCATTTTCAAGCTCTATTTTTCAATTAAAAAATGTCTACCCACACTAAATGGCTTAACCCAAATGGCTAGAATCAAATGGTTACCACATTGAAGCATTACTACCCAAATTGTTTGGGTTTTATAAAAAATAAATCAACATTTATATAGTCATCCCTCAGTAAAACATGTTACAATGGTTTACACCATGTTTTTGTTTAAGAAATTTTGAGTAGAATTTAAGAAATATTTTTTTTAAACATCTAAAAATACCTTCTCCAACACTAAATACGGAGGGTGATTTAAAATGAACCAAAAAAATTGTAATAGATTTGATATAGTATTAATTTGTAATTATAAGGAAAATAATTTATAAAGTGTTTTTAAATTATGATAAGTTAAAATATAAATGTGTTTATACTTATTTATGAATATTTAATAAATATAAGTTTCATATGTGAAGGAATTATTTAGAAATTATTCAATCAAATCAAAAAGTTTTTCTAGATGATATGATTAATTATTTTAGTCAAATAAAATATGAGATATTAAAATTATGTAAATTGATTTCATAAAATATGAAAAACATCAATAATAAAAGTTTTCATAAAAATATCAAACTTTGTAGAATATGAATGGGATCATATTAAATCCATTTAACTTATAATACAAAATTTTAATATTAGATAAAAGTTAATTTTTTTGTGTTTATCCATAATAATTTATAAATTTTTCATAATTTTATTGTTTATTAATTTCAAATAAATTTTCATCTCATGGATAAATTCACGAATTGTTCATTTACTTAGTTTTTATATTGAATTTTATTCCTGAATTTGAATGTTATATTTTATATTTTATATATTATTTAGTTTAATTGTGTTAAACTACTTCTTTAAATTTCTATAGATGCATTTACAGAGTTACATTCTTCGTAAGATAATTGCTTTAGTTATCTTATTCCTTGAATTAATATTTTAATAGGTTATGAGATATTGTAACACACCGACCCCAGTTACCCAGAGTTGATGCATTATTTGAATACATTGCCCTGATTACGAGGAATCAATTCCCGAAATATCGATCAATTTAGAAGTCCTGGAAAATAGATTACATACATGGAAGCTAAATTACACTTTATAAAATAAAACACAACATAAATGATCCTTTGATAATGCCATTAATTCCCTAGCTTAACCCATATTATCAATCATAATACATTTCTTGGAATCCCGAGAAAATTAAAACATAGAAAGGGGTGAACTCAGATGATCAGTAAGGATAACAATATAGCGGAAAAATTCATAAATAAGAATAAACATTTAAGGCAATGTATAACACTAAAACCAAATCCTTTTTAAACAAAAACATCAGCATAATATGGAAAAGATATAATAAAATAATTCAATTTATTTATTCACATGGATATTATACTAGTCTAATAATCACATGAAATATCAATAGCCACATCCATAATGATGGAATGCATAATGCCACACTATCATGACCACATAGTCAAGGCCTTCTGCCAAAACTAAAAATAATATTTTTCCAAAGCCTTGTGCGAAGACACTATTTTGTCTCATTAGACCTACTGATGCATCGAGGAGCTATAGAGGGCTCCATCCGTCACTTACTACGTCTAATGCATTCCTCATATAAAAAGGTTTAAACATAACATAAACATTCATATTAAAACTAGCATACGAAATGTCAATACTTTACCCATATACCAAGAATGGTATATAAATAAAACATCCACAGTCAAAAATATCACAAAACCTTCAATACAATATGGAAGATTTGTATCATAATAAATCAACTTCAAACAAGATTAAAATCCATTAAATGATTTTGACATATATGAAAATGATTTGTAAAACTCTTTGAGAGAAATATCCTTTTTTTCATGAAAACATTTAAAAGTCACACAATTTAGAAAGGAAGACACTGAAATAAATTTTTGAATCAAATTGTCCCATACCACTTTGAAACTTTTTAATGTAATTAACATTTTAAAACATACATGTCCATTTAAATAAATCCTTAAACCCATTTTGAAATCATGTACATTAATGAGAATGGTTTAGAAGAATAAATCATTAAAACATTTAAAATGATGTTTTAGTACAAAGTACCTTAAAATAATCCCTCTAAAAACTATTTTATGAAACATGGACATGGATAATAAATATGTCCTAGTAGAAACTTAAGTAAAAACAACCTCGGATAATAAAGAGATTGTGAAATTAACCCTTACCTTGCAATTTCGTTTAGTAGAGGGTAAGTTTAACCTCCTGTATGAAGATCATAGTATGTTACTAATTTATACCAGAACCATATTAATATTTATGATATCATAAATGATTTATTTAGGACATTATACTACCCATTTAATAATAATTTCCATGTTAAGTTAATATTTCGGGAAATAATCACTTTCTTTACCGTACGTGTTTTAACTTGTTACTCTTGATTGTATCACTTAGACCAAGATTTAAATACTTCCATCAAATAAAAATCATCTATATGTCATATATATTTAGAATATAAATATGTATAATATACATATATATGAAATGAAAAACATCGTTAATGGATACGGTAGTTCGTACATACCCATAAACGTTGTTTCTGTTTTCATATCGTATTGAACAGAACAAATTGAATAAGATATATGTAAGTACATATATATATATATATATCCATTATAATTATTAGGTCATATATTAGAAACTTATTAGTAATAAATATTTTTACAATCATCGATGAATGGTGATCGTTGAAATGAATCTCATCACGTCGTGGAGACGCTAATCCTTACGTACGTACGAGCGACAATATCATTTCATTAAAGGTGTGGAATTGGATGGTATATTAATTTTACAGAGACATTAGAATTTTATTTAAATAATTTATATACTTATTACTCATCATTATATCCATCCAAATAACATAGTGTGGAATAATAAATTACAGCACGGCGTGGAGACGGTAAGCCGTATGAACGCACGCATGGTGACATTATCATTCATAAGATGGATAGAATAATGAATATAGTTGTTCCATATTTATAATAACATCACATTATATAGAATATACTGGAGTTATTATTTTATAATGGAAACAATAAAGAAAGAGTAAGTGGAAGTATAAGAGAACTTGAAAGAGGGTTGTGAAATCATTACCTTTTCTTCGGGTTCTTCCTTTTGATTTGATCAAAAGGGATCCTTAGGTTGGATTTATGACAAAATAAATTCCTATAAGATGAATTTAGGATAGTTGGGAGGACAATTCATTAGGTTTTGGCCGAGCCAAATGGCTTTGGAGGTGTGATTTTGAGAGAAGTGGAAGTGCCCTTTTAAAAGAGGGGTGAGGATCACTTTAGGAAAATATTAAAGTATTAAATTTTTATACAATAATATTAGGTTTATATTGGTTCCAAATGAAATTATTTAGAGCCTTAGGTGGTTATGGGTAGAAATAATCTCAACCAACAGGTTTTAGACAAGTTTAGGTTACCATTTTAACCTTATGTTTTAGATTTAACTCTTAGTTAAATAGTTTAACTTTTACCATGTCTTCTTGTATTATTAATCAATATGGTTAATAAACTGACTCTAAACTTCTAAGAGAACCTCAAGTGGCTCATTAATGAAATATATAATATTATTTAAGCCCTTTTGCCGAACCTTTCATTTTTAGTAATATTATATCAACCAATAATATAGTATTTGTTTTTAATATTAATTTATGTAAATTTTGAAACTATTTGGTATTTTGTTTTCGTAAAAGTCATCACAACTTGATAAATTCAAAGAAGATAGATTTAATAAGACCTAACATTTCATAGTCACCTATAAGAATCTTGGATGTCATAATAACTTTGAAATTATATTTATTTTATTATTTATAATACCATTTATTTGATACTTTCATTAATAAGGTAATTATTGCATCATCATTGTGTCATAAATAAATTTAATTATTTAATGTCTAAAAACTATAAATAAAATACCATGATGTAGGAAATATTTTTATATTTTTAATGAATATTTATATTATAACTTCTCTTATTTATAACCTTATATTAATAATGGTTTAGTAAATAAACTTTGAATTTAACACTTTTAAATATTCTTTAAATTAAATAATAATAAATGTCCTAATCTAACACAAGTCAACCTAAAGGGTCATATTTTATTCCTAAGGATTCTTTTGGTCGAATTAAACTTATCCAATAGAATTAGGACATGTGTTAGGATAATAATAATATCATTCTTACCCATAATAACCCTATATACTTTTAATCGTGGTAAATAAATGTAAAAGTCACTAGTCACCGAAAATTAATTTTATCTTATTGAACCACATTTTACGCCTTGATATTAACCATATATCTTGGATTTTTTAAATTCCACTCATAGAAGTGGTAAAATAATGGTTTATGTAAATTTGCAAATGATCCTAGGAGGTGGGTAAAAGACAGCAAAAAGTTTGATAAAAATTTATAATATCTAAAATTATTATAAAGTGAATCCGATGAATTAAATTGAATTTTTATGTGTATTATGTATCTATTTTGACTTAAAATAAATTTAAATAAAATTATAATTATTTAAATAAAAAATACGGTTTTAAGCAATAACTCAGTGTTTTCACTATTCATCAAAAATTGAAAGTTTTTAGAAAAATGACATAAATTCACACTAGGATAATTTTGATATTCCGAATCCAAAAATGATGTCTATTTTTCCAAATTAAAAACATATATGTTGCATTTATTTTTTAAAATTAATTCTCGTTGTCAAAACCAAAAGGCGTATTTTTAAAAAATAATAACTATCAAAAGATAGACACTTGTTTAAGTCCAATTTCAGAGTTAAATTACATAAAATGATCAGAATTGGATTAAATGGTAAAAATATAATCTATTTATACTTCCAAACAATTAAAATATATAATTTAACACTACAAATTAGTTTGAAAAAAAAATTATTTTCAGTTAAAATATAGTATTTTTACTATTCACCCACATATGAAAGTTATCAGAAAAACAGAAAAAATTTATTGAAACTAAATTATTAGGTCCCAATTATAAAGGAAAAGTTTATTTTGTAAAATTTAATATATAAAAGTTTCAAATATTGTATTTAAAAATGTTTTGTCATTAAAAATGCGGTAAAATTGTATTTCTTTGAAAAATACTTATTTTATGTGAAGAAATGTATTTGTTCTTACATTTTGTCTAAGAAACTCATAATATGGATTCTAGAATTATAAGGATTATATAATGTACAAAATTTAGTTAATATTATTCATAACCGGTTTTGAACGGCTAGTTTAGTAAGTCATGGTGTGCTTGGACTCAGTGTTGCGTGTAGTATAAGTTTGTTTAATTACATTGAAGAAATAACATACTATGAAATCTTGGGATGTTACATTCTTCCCTCCTTCAATAAATTATTTCCTCACAATTTGAAATTTTTATTCTAAAATAAAAGGTTGAAAATATAAAATACTTTTGTTGGAAAACCCATATCAGAAATTGGGTTAATAAAATTTAGTCTTAATAATAGGAAAAGGGGGATGAAAAAGTCACCACCAAATTATTATCTCGATTAGGAGAAAATTGGTGGGAATAAGAGACACATAATTTGAGGAAAAACATAAATATTTATAGGGAGTGATTGAGGTCATCAGTCACAAATAATTGTAGAATTGAGGGTCTCAAAGCAATCAATCTATGATGATTTAAAATATCATTAGTTCAACAAAAAAAAGTATTAGGATAACAAATATTTAGTTTTAAGATGCCTTACCTGAAGATTAATAATTTATTTCTTCATAGAATAAGAAAAGAAATATCTATATATATATATATATATACTTGACAAGTAGAGTTTCATCCTTCAACTAATTCCTACCACAAACTCATCTTTCACTCCAAATGATTTCAAAAAAAAAATCTATCTACCTAAATCATATAAGGTTCCAAAAATAATTAATTTATTATTCATCTGTCAGAATATTTAAAAAAAAAACAAATTATACAAACCAGTACATCATGTAGTCCAGTCGTAGGTGATGCACCTTTGTATCTATTCGGTTGCGGGTTCAAGTCTTGCAGCCTTGTCGGATGAAACTAGTTATTGTCTGACCTCTGTGTTGTCCTTTCTATAACAATCCAAAAAAAACCATAACAATAGTATCAAGTTTCAAACGTAATCCATTCCAACCCTTAGACTTATCTGAAATACTTATATCCAAACTCTCAGTCCAAAATTTATAAGGAAGTTAAACACAATGATGATCTTTTTTTCCATGTAAAAACATGTGAACACTTTCATCATGTATTATTTTAAAACATGGTTACATCCTGAATTAACATAAAACCATATTGACTGTATTCATTCTCCCTTATTCCTTATAGAATACTGGATATACTCCTTATATCCAAAATTTTTTGTAAACTCCAACAATGATGGAATATACAAATCATTAATTATTTACAAAGAAGTCAGGAATATGCAATAAAATTTATCCAAATCAACAATCTCTTATTCCAAAATCACTACCTCATTATCAGGATCATATAAAAGATTACCTTTCCTTCAATCATATATTTTACAATAAGTGTAGCTTACTATTATGTCACTTTTCTTAGAACCATATAATCACAAATCCACAATAAAACAGTACTGTAGTACAATCCTTATTTATCTCCACAATTCATGTAACCAGTATACTATTGATACAACACTCAAATGAAATAATTCTATAATAACAACATAAGAAAACTAGTCATTACTCTTCATATGAGGTAGTATCATAGCTTGATTATTATCCAATAACATCATTTGTAGTATACTCTTATAAATGGGACATTGAATCACATATTGTCTCAATGCCTTGCAGATGAAGCATTATACATTTGAAAACTTTTTTCCTACCCTTCCAATCACGTACATGGTGTCCTTTTTCTCCACACTTATAACAAACTTCCATTCCCCTCAAGCATTTACCAAGGTGATTCATTCCACATTTATAACATATTGGAAAATCCTTCTTTTCCCTCTTCCCTTTATCCATTTTTCTCTCTTACATCCTTTTCTTTTATTGCTTCCCTTCAAATCCATAGGACTCAGAGAATTATTTAAATATCTTATTAACACATGATACAATTTCTTCATATGTTGAGAATACATGAAAGACTATATCCCTTCTAAATGTTGGCTTAATACAATGAAAAATTTTATCCTTCTTAGTCTTTGGATCACACGTATTGCTGGAGTTCACATTCTTTCTGCTGGGCGCCATTTCTATACAATGGAATACACTTGGTTAGTTTATGAATCTCAATGAATAATTCCATACTTGTAAAATACTTAACATAAATTGAATAGTTTATGGATATAATCCATAAAAATATTTTCTTTGAGGAGATATATACTCGTAAATCCTTTATAATGATTTGTAATGAAAATGAGAATTATCCAAAGCATATCCCCCGGGAGTGTCGTAACCAAGAGTGCAGCACGACCCATTGTCATGCACCAATTCCAATTTGAGTCTAGCTCAAAGAGGTGTTTCCATGTTTTACCCCTAGGTACATCTGTGCCAGAGCCCCCTCTACCTGCTCGTATCCAGATAGGGATGTATTTTCTTGGAAAACTCACAAAATCTCTACATTACCAAAATTATAGATATTTCTTCAATAATAATCCTCAAAGTCTATCTTAGGGTAATGTTCTCTAATCAGAGATTATCTAAATCTATTTTCCAAGTTTATTTCTAAACTTCCTCTGATACCAACTGTAATACCCCTACCCCAGTTACCCAAAGTCGGTGAATTATTTTAATACATTGGCATGATTACAAGGAATCAAGTCCTGAAAGGCCGATCAATTTAGTAGTATTGGAAAATAAATTACATACATGGATGTTACATTACACTATAGAAACTAAAACACAACATAAATGATCCTTTGAGAATTCCATTAATCCCCTAGCTTAACCCTTCTTATCAATCATAATACATTTCTTGGAATCCTGAGAAAATTAAAACATCGAAAGGGGTGATCTCAGATTATTAGTAAGGATAACAGTACATAGGAAGCATTCATGAATTTGAATAAACATTTAAGGAAATGTATATGACTAAAACAAAAGCCTTTTTAAAATTAAACATCAGCATAATATGGAAAAGATATAATAAAATAATTCCATTTACTTATTCACAAGGATATTATACTAGTCGAATAATCATATGAAATATCAATAGCCACTTTCATAATGATGGAATGCATAATGCAAGACTATCATAACCACATAGTCAAGGCCTTGTGCCAAGACTAAAAATAAGATTTTGGAAAGACCTTGTCTAAAGACAGTAGTTTGTCTCATGAGACCTATCGATGTATTGAGGAGCTATAGCTGGCTCCACCCGTCACTTACTAAGTCCAATGCATTCCTCATATGAAAAGGTCTAAACATAACATAATCATTCGTATTAAAAATAGCATACAAAATATCAATACTTTACCCATAAACCATAAATGTTATAAAAATAACACATCCACAGTAAAAAATAGCACAAAATCTTTAATAAAATATAGATTATTTGTATCATAATAAATCAATTTCAAACATGTTTCAAATCCATTAAAGAGTTTTGACATAGATGAAAATTGTTTTTAATACTCTTTGAGAGAAATATCCATTTTTCATGAAAACATTTAAAATCACACAATTTAGAAAGAAAGACACTTAAATAAAATTTTGAATCATTTTTTCCCATACCACTTTGAAACTTTTTAATGTAATTAACATTTTAAAACATACATGTCTATTTAAATAAATTCTTAAACCAATTTGAAAACATGGACATTAATGAGAATGGTTTTGAAGAATAAATCTTTAAAACATTTAAAATGATGTTTTAGTAAAAAGTACCTTAAAATAATCCCTTTGAAAGATATTTTATGAAACATGGACATGGATAATAAATATGTCCAAGTAGATACTTACGTAAAAACAAGCTCAGATAATAAAGAGATTGTGAAATTAACCCTTACCTTGCACTTTCCTTTAGTCGAGGGTACGTTTAACCTCTTGTATGAAGATAATAGCGTGTTATTAAATTATACAAGAAAAATATTAATATTTATGATATCATACATTATTCATTCAGGACTTTATACTACCCATTTAATAATAATTTCCATGTTAAGTTAATATTTCGGGAAATAATTGCTTTCTTTACCGTACATGTTTTAATTTGTTACTCTTGTTTATATCACTTAGACCAAGATTTAAATACATCTAGAATATAAAACATTATTTATATATCATATATATTTAGAATATAAATATGTATAATATACATATATATGAAATGAAAAACATCGTTAATGGAGATGGTAGTCCATACGTACACATAAATGTTGTTTCTATTTTCATATAGTATTGAACGGAACTAAGTGAATAAGATATTTGTAAGTACATATATATATATATATATCTACAGTAGCATTATTAGGTCATATATTACAAACTTATTAGTAATACATATTTTTATAATCTTCGATGAATGGTGATCGTGGAAATGAATCTCATCACGTCGTGGAGATGGTAATCCATATGTACGCACGAGCGACAATATCATTTCCTTAAAAGTGTGGAATTGGATGGTATATTAATTTTATAGAGACATTATCTTGTTATTTTCATTATTTATCTACGTATTACTCATCATTATATCCATCCAATTAACGTAGTGTGGAATAAAAAATTACACCACGGCGTGGAGACGGTAAGCCGTACGTACGCACGCATGGTGACATTATCATTCATAAGATGGATAGAATAATGAATATATTTGTGCCATATTTATAATAACATCATAGTATATAGAAGATACTAGAGTTATTATTTCAGAATGGAAACAATAAAGAATGAGTAAGTGGAAGAATAAGAGAATTTGAAAGAGTGTGGTGAAATCATTACCTTTTCTTCGGAATCTTCCTTTTGATTTGATCAAAAGGGATCCATAGGTTGGATGTCTGACAAAATATAGACCTATAAGATTAATTTAGGATAGTTGGGAGGATATTTCGGCAGGGTTTGGCTGAGCCAAATGGCTTTGTAGGTGTGATCTTGAGGGAAGTGGAAGTGCCCTTTTAAAAGAGGGGTGAGAGACACTTTAGGAAAAGATTAAAGTATTAATTTTTTATTCAAACCTATTAGGTTTATAATGGTTCCAAATGAAATTATTTAGAGCCTTAGGTGGTTATGGGTCGAAATACTCTCATGCAATAGGTTTTAGACAAGTTTTGGTTACCATTTTAACCTTATCTTTTAGATTTAACTCTTAGTTAAATAGTTTAACTTTTAACGTGTCTTCTTGTATTCTTACTCTATATGGTTAATATACTTACTCTAAACTTACAAGAGAACATCAAGTGGCTCATTAATGAAATATATAATATTATTTATTCCCTTTTTCCGAACCTTACTTTTTTAGTAATATATATCAACCAATAATAGAGTATTTGTTTTTAATATTATTTTATGTCAATTTTGAAACTATTTGGTATTTTGTTTTTATGAAAGTCATCACAACTTTATTTATTCAAAAAAGATACATTAAATAATACCTAACATTACATAGTCACCTAGAAAATTCTTGGATGTCATAATAACTTTGAAATTATTTTTATTTTAATATTTATAATACAATTTATTTGATACTTTCATTAATAAGGTAATTACTGGATCATCATTGTGTCATAAATAAATTTAATTATTTAATTTCTAAAAACTATAAAACAAATACCATGGTTTAGGACATATTTTTATATTTTTAATGAATATTTATAGTATAATATATCTTATGTATAACCCTATATTAAAAATGGTTTAGTTAATAAACTTTGAATTTAACACTTTTAAATATTCTTTTAATTAAAAAATAATAAATGTCCTAATATAATCCAAGTCAACCAAAAGGGTCATATTTTATTCCTAAGGTTTTTTGGTCGAATTAAATTTATCCAATAGAATTAGGACATGTGTTAGGATAACAATAATATCATTTCTACCCTTAATTACCCTATATACTTTTAATCGTGGTAAATAAATGTAAAAGTTACTAGTCACTGAAAATTATTTTTATCTTATTGAACCACATTTCACTCCTTTATATTAACCATGTGTCTTGGATTTTTTAAATTCAACTCGTAGAAGTGGTAAAATTAAGTTTTATGTAAATTTGCAAATGATCCTAGGAGGTGGATAAAAGACAGTAAAAAGTTTGATAAAATTTTAAAATATCTAAAATTATTATAAAGTGACTCCAATGAATTACATTGAATTTATATATGTATTATATATCTATTTTGAACTAAAATAAATTTAAATAAAATAATAATTATTTAAATAAAAAGCCGGTTTAAAAAATTAACTCAGTATTTTCACTATTTATCAAAAATTGAAAGTTTTCAGAAAAATGCCAAAACTTTACCCTACGATAATTTTGATATTCCGAATAAAAAAATGATGTCTATTTTACCAAATTAAAAACATATAAGTTTCATTTATTGTTTAAAATTAATTCTCGTTGTCAAAACCAAAAGGCGTATTTTTAATAAATAATAACTATCAAAAGATTGACACTTGTTTAAATCCAATTTCAGTGTAAAATTACTTACAATGATCAGAATTGGATTAAAAGGTAAAAATATAATCTATCTATACTTCCAAACCATTAAAATATATAATTTAACACTACAAATTATTTTGACTAAAAAATTTGTTTTCAGTTAAAATATAGTATTTTTACTATTCACCCAAATATGAAAGTTATCAGAAAAACACCACAATTTTATTGAAAATAAATTATTAGATCTCGATTATAAAGAAGAAGTTTATTTTTTAAAATTTAATATATAAAAGTTTCAAATATTGTATTTAAAAAGGGTTCGCCATTAAAAAGGCGATAAAATTGCATTTTTTTGAAAAATAATTTTTTTATCTGAAAAAATGTATTTGTTCTTACATTATGTCAAATAAACTCATAATATGGATTCTAGAATTATAAGGATTATATAATGTACAAAATTCAGTTAATATTATTCATAACTGCTTTTGAACAGCTAGTTTGGTAAGTCGTGGTGCGCTTGGACTCAGTGTTGCGTGTAGTACAAGTTTGTTTAATTACTTTAAAGAAATAACATACTATGAAATCTTGGGATGTTACATTCTTCCCTCATTCCATAAATTTCATCCTCGCAATTTGAAATTTTTCTTCAAAAATAAATGGTTGGAAATAGAAAATACCTTTGTGGGAAAACCCATATTAGAAATTGGGTTAATAAAATTTAGTCTTAATAATAGGAAAAGGGGGATGAAAAAGTCACCACCAAATTATGATCTCGATTAAGAGAACATTGGTGGAAATTAGAGACACATAATTTGAGGAAAAACATAAATATTTATAGGGAGTGATTGAGTTCATCAGTCACAAACAATTGTCGAATTGAGGGTCTCAAAGCCATCAATCTATGATGATTTAAAATATAATCAGTTCAACAAAACAAAATGTATTAGGATAACAAATATTTAGATTTATGATTCCTTACCTAGAGTTTAAGAACTTATTTCTTCATAGAATAAGAGAATAAATATATATATATATATATATACACTTGACAAGTAGAGTTTCATCCTTTAACTAATTCCTACCACAAACTCATCTTTCACTCCAAATGATTTCAAAAAAAATTCTATTTACCTAAATCATATATGGTTACAAAAATAATGAATTTATTATTCATTTTTCAGACTATTTTTAAAAAAACTAAATTATACAAACCAGTACATCACGTAGTCCAGTTGTAGGTGATTCACCTATGTCTCTCTTCGGTTGTGGGTTCAAGTCTTGCGGCCTTGCCGGATGCGGCTAGTTGTTGTCTGACCTCTGGGTTGTCCTTTTTATAACAATACAAAAATAACCTTAACAATAGTATCCAATTTAAAACATAATCCATTCAAACCCTTAGACTTATCCACAATACTTATATCCAAACTCCCAGTCCAAAATTTATAAGGAAGTTAAACACAATGAGGATCCTTTTTTCCATTTAATAACTTGTAAACACTTTCATCATGTATTATTTTAAAACATGGTTACATCATGAATTAACATAAAACCTTATTGACTATATTCATGCTCCCTTATTCCTTATAGAATAATTGATATACTCCTTATATCTAATTTTTTTTTGTAAACTCCAACAATGATGGAATATACAAATCATTAATTAGTTACAAGGAAGTCAAGAATATCCAATATAATTTATCCAAATCAAGCATCTCTTATTCCAAAATCACTACCTCATTATCAGGATCATATTAATGATTACCTTTCCTTCAATCATGTATTTTCCAATAAGTGTAGCTTACTATTATGTCACTTTTTTTAGAACCATTTAATCACAAATCGTCAATAAAATAGTACTGCAGTACAATCCTTATTTATCTTCATAATTCATGTAACCGATATACTATTGATACAACACTCAAATAAGATAATTCAATAATAACAACATTAGAACACTAGTCATTCCTCTTCATCTGAGGTAGTATCATAACTTGATTATTATCCAATAACATCATTTGCAGTATACTCTTATAAATAAGACATTGAATCACATATTGTCTCAATGCCTTGCAAATGAAGCATTTTACATTTGAAAACTTTTTTCCTACCCTTGCAATCACGTACTTGGGGTCCTTTTTCTCCAGACTTATAACTAACTCCCATACCCTTCAAGAATTTACTAAGTTGATTCATTCCACATTTATAAGATATTGGAAAATCCTTCTTTTCCCTCTTCCCTTTATCCATATTTCTCTCTTAAATCCTTTTCTTTTCTTGCTTCCCTTCAAATCCATAGGACTCAGAGAATTATTTAAATATCTTATTAACACATGATAATATTTCTTCATATGTTGAGAATACATGGAAGACTATTTCCCTTCTAAATGTTGGCTTAATACAATGAAAAATGTGATCCTTCTTACTCTTTGGATCATACGTATTGTTGGAGTTCACATTCCTTCTACTGGGTGCCATTTCTATACAATGGAATACACTAGGTCAGTTTATGAATCTCAATGAATAATTCCACACTTGTAAAATACCTAACATAAATTTAATAGTTTTTGGATATAATCCAGAAAAATATTTTTTTGAGGAGATATATACTCGTAAATCCTTCATAATGATTTGTATAGAAAATGAGAATTATCCAAAGCATATCCCTCGTGAGTGTCATAACCAAGAGTGCAGCACGGCCCATTGTCGTGCACAAATTCCCAATTGAGTCTAGATAAAAGAGGTGTTTTCATGTTTTACCCCTAGGTACATCTGTGTCAGAGCCGCCTCTACCTACTCGTATCCAGACAGAGATGTATTTTCATGGAAAACTCACAAAATATCTACATTACCAAAATTCTAGATATTTCATCTATACTAATCGTCAAAGTCTATATTAGGATAATGTGCTCTAATCAGAGTTTATCTAAATCTAGTTACCATGTTTATTTCTAAACTTCCTCTGATACCAACTGTAACGCCCCTACCCCAGTTACCCAAAGTCGGTGAATTATTTTAATACATTGGAATGATTACATGGAATCAAGTCCTAAAAGGCCGATCAATTTAGTAGTCTTGGAAAATAAATTACTTACATGGATGTTACATTACACTATAGAAAATAAAACACAACATAAATGATCCTTTGAGAATTCCATTAATCCCCTAACTTAACCCTTCTTATCAATCATAATACATTTCATGGAATCCTGAGATAATTAAAACATAGAAAGGGGTGAGCTCAGATGCTTAGTAAGGATAACAATATAGAGGAAACATTCATAAATTAGAATAAACATTTAAGTAAATTTATAAGACTAAAACAAAAGCCTTTTTAAAATTAAACTTCAGAATAATGTAGAAAAGATATAATAAAATAATTCCATTTAATTATTCACAAGGATATTCTACTAGTCTAATAATAACATGAAATATCAATATCCACTTTCATAATGATGGAATTCATAATGCTAGACTACCATAACAACATAGTCAAGGCCTTCTTCCAAGACTACAAATAAGATTTTGTCAAAGCCTTGTGTCAAGACACTAGTTTGTCTCATGAGACCTACTAATGTATTGAGGAGCTATAGTTGGCTCCACCCGTCACTTACTAAGTCCAATGCATTCCAGATATGAAAAGGTCTAAACATAACATAAGCATTCGTATTAAAAATAACATACAAAATATCCACACTTTACCCATAAACATGAATGGTATAAAAATAACACATCCACAGTCAAACATATCACAAAACCTTCAATAAAATATGGATGATTTGTATCATAATAGATCAACTTCAAACAAGTATAAAATCCATTAAAGAGTTTTGACATGGATGAAAATTATTTTTAATACTCATTGAGAGAAATATAAATTTTTAATGAAAACATTTAAAATCACACAATTTAGAAATGAAGACACTTAAATAAATTTTTGAATCATTGTTTCCCATACCACTTTGAAACTTTTTTAATGCAATTAACATTTTAAAACATACATGTCTATTTAAATAAATCCTTAAAACCATTTTGAAAACATGGACATTAATGAGAATGGTTTAGAAGAATAAATATTTAAGACATTTAAAATGATGTTTTAGTAAAAAGTACCTTAAAATAATCCTTTTGAAAACTATTTTATGAAACATGTACCTGTATAATAAATATGTCCAAGTAGATACTAATGTAAAAACAAGCTCAGATAATAAGGAGATTGGGAAATTAACCCTTACCTTGCACTTTCCTTTAGTCGAGGGTACATTTAACCTCCTGTATGAAGATAATAGGGTGTTATTAAATTATACCAGAACAATATTAATATTTATGATATCATAAATTATTCATTTAGGACTTTATACTACCCATTTAATAATAATTTCCATGTTTAGTTAATATTTCGGGAAATAATCGCTTTCTTTACCGTACATGTTTTAATTTGTTACTCTAGATTATATAAAATAAAACTAGATTTAAATAATTCCATAATATAAAACATTATTTATATATCATATATATTTAGAATATAAATATGTATAATATACATATATATGAAATGAAAAACATCATTAATGGAGACGGTAGTCCGTACGTACACATAAACGTTGTTTCTGTTTTCATATCGTATTGAATGGAACTAAGTGAATAAGATATTTGTAAGTACACACACACACACACACACATATATATATATACATCCAGTATCACTATTATGTCATATATTACAAACTTATTAGTAATACATATTTTTATAATCTTCGATGAATGGTGATTGTGGAAATGAATCTCATCGCGTCGTGGAGATGGTGATCTGTATGTACGCACGAGCGACAATATAATTTCCTTAAAAGTGTGGAATTGGATGGTATATTAATTTTATAGAGACATTATCATGTAATTTTCATTATTTATCTACATATTAATCATCATTATATCCATCCAATTAACATAGTGTGGAATAAAAAATTACACCACGGTGTGGAGACGGTAAGCCGTACGTACGCACGCATGGTGACATTATCATTCATAAGACAGATAGAATAATGACTATAGTTGTGCCATATTTATAATAACATCACATTATATAGAAGATACTGGAGTTATTGTTTTATAATGGAAACAACAAAGAAAGAGTAAGTGAAAGAATAAGAGAACTTGAAAGAGGGTGGTGAAATCATTACCTTTTCTTCGGGATCTTCCCTTTGATTTGATCAAAAGGGCTCTTTAGGTTGTATTTCTGACCAAAGAAAGTCCTCTAGGACGAAGTTAGGATAGTTGTTAGGATATTTAGGTAGGGGTTGGCCGAGCCAAATGGCTTTGGTGGTGTGATTTTGAGAGAAGGGGAAGTTCCCTATTATAAGAGGGGTGAGGGTCACTTTAGGAAAAGATTAAAGTATTAATTTATTATACAATAATTTTCAATTTATAATGGTTCAAAATGAATTTATTTCGAGCCTTAGGTGGTTATGGGTCTAAATACTATCAATAAATAGGTTTTAGAAAAGTTTCGGTTGCCATTTTAACCTTATCTTTTAGATTTAACTCTTTGTTAAATAGTTTAACTTTTATCGCGTCTTCTTGTATTCTTACTCTATATGGTTAATAAACTTACTCTAAACTTACAAGAGAACCTCAAGTGGCTCATTAATTACAAATATAATATTATTTGAGAACTTTTTCTAAACCTTACATTTTTAGGAATATTATATCAACCAATAATATAGTATTTGTTTTAAATATTAATTTATGTCAATTTTGACACTATTTGGTATTTTGTTTTTGTAAAAGTCATCCTAACTTTATTACTACAAATATGATATATTTAATAAGACCAAACATGTCATAGGAACCTAGAAAATTCTTGGATGTCATAATAACTTTGAAATTTTATTTATTTTAATATTTATAATACCATTTATTTGATTCTTTCATTAATAAGGTAATTACTGCATCATCATTGTGTCATAAATAAATTTAATTATTTAATGTCAAAAATTATAAATAAATTACCATGATGTAGGAAATATTTTTATATTTTTAATTAATATTTATAGTTTAATTTATCTTATGTATTACCCTATATTGAAAATGGTTTAGTTAAAAAACTTTGAATTTAACACTCTTTACTCTTCATTAAATTAAATAATAATAAATGTCCTAATCTAATCCATGTCGACCTAAAGGGTCATATTTTATTCCTAAGGTTGTTTTTGGCCAGATTACACATATCCAATAGAATTAGTACATGTGTTAGGATAATAATAATATCATTCTTACCCTTAATTACCCTATTTACTTTTAATCGTGGTAAATAAAGTAAAAAGTTACTATTCACAAAAAACTTATTTTTATCTTATTGAACCACATTTTTCTCCTTGATATTAAACGTGACTCTCATATTTTTGAAATTCAACTCACAGAAGCGGTAAAATTACATTTTATGTAAATTTGCAAATGATCATAGGAGGTGGGTAAAAGATGGTAAAAAGTTCGACAAAATTTTAAAATATCTAAAATTATTATAAAGTGAATCCAATGAATTAAATTTAAATTATATAGGTTTTATGTATCTATTTTGGTAAAAAATAAATTTAAATAATATAAATATTTATTTAAATAAAAAACTGGTTTTTAACAATAACTCTGTGTTTTCACTATTCATCAAAAATTGAATGTTTTCAGAAAAATGCAAAAAATTCACCCTATGCTAATTTAGATATTCAGAATCCATAAATGATTTATATTTTACCAAATTAAAAACATAGAATTTGCATTTATTTATTTAAAATTAATTCATGTTGTCAAAACCAAAAGGCGTATTTTTAAGAAATAATAACAATCAAAAGATTGACACTTCATTAAGACCAATTTCAGTGTAAAATTACTTACAATGGACAGAATTGGATTAAATGGTAAAAATATAATTTATTTATACTTCCAAACCATTAAAATATATTATTTAAGACTAAAAATTATTTTGACTAAAAATGTTGTTTTCAGTTAAAAATATAATATTTTCACTATTCACCCAATTATGAAAGTTATCAGAAAAACACCAAAAATTTATTGAAACTAAATTATTATGTCCCAGTTCTAAATAAGTAGTTTATTTTGTCAAATTTAATATATAAAAGTTCAAATATTGTATATAAAAAGGTTTCTCCATAAAAAAGGATGTAAAATTTCATTTTTTTTAAATACTTCTTTTATCGGAAAAAATGTATTTGTTCTTACATTATGTCTAAGAAACTCATAATATGGATTCTAAAATTATAAGGATTATATAATGTTCAAAATTCAGTTAATATTATTCATAACCTCTTTTTAACGGCTAGTTTGGTAAGTCGTGGTGTGCTTGGACTCAGTGTTGCGTATAGTTTAAGTTTGTTTAATTACTTTGAAGAAATAATGTACTATGAAATCATGGGTTGTTACAGATATAACTAATAATATTACTATAGTTTATACATATTATGTGATATAATTATGATTTAATTGATCTCTCAACTGTGTAAGGAACAATGGTTAGAGGAAGTTTTGGTCATTCTACTAACAAGCCTGGAGGAATATTCCTTGTTTAGAATAGTGGGGGTTGGAAACTTACCTCTCTATGGTTACTATTATAAGTATTATTATTTTAATATAATTCCAAACTTTTATATAAATGGTTTTATATAACATATACATGAGATTCATTTGGATATGAATGAATATAAATAAAATTTAATTTTGGTTAATAACACATGTTATGAGTTGTGTAACTTGTTACACATCAATATGGTTTGAATATATATCTTTGGTTAACGGAATATTGATAAAAATGATATATTGTTAGAAATATTAATGTATTTAAAGGTAATAAATGAGATTAAATGGTGAGATTAAATTTCATTAGTAATACTATGTGTCATATTCCTTCTAATGAAATAATTTTTCAATATCTTGATCATTCAACCAGGGAAGTGCTATCAAAGCAGGGTACTAGAGAATTTTATTTTGTAAGGAATGAAAGTAATGAGGACTCCTTAAGTTCTAGGTTCATCATGATTATTTTTTTTAATTTGGATTTAAATTATCTAGGAAATTATTAGGAATGATGCAAAATTCATATTGAGTTTATCCATATGATGTATTGGGAAAAGAGTTTTCTTCTAAACCGTGTAAGGATAATATATAATATGATTAACATGATTAACTTTAAAAATAAACATTTTATGAAATTATTGATATTCAAGAGTCATTTATTATTGAAATATAGTTATTATCCCATTAATATATATGCTGTATTTTTAAAGGGGTGTCCATTTTAGTGAAATAAAATTTCTTAAGGTATTTAAAATAGGGAATCCATCTAATAAAAGATTTTACTTTAGATAAAATGGAATAATCATCATCCAACATAACTTTGAGATAAATAATTTAGTAAGAGGAGAGTACTGAAAGAATTATATTTTCACTATTACCAAAACTTATGAATAATTCATAAGCTTTAATCGAAAATTATATATGTTAAATAATACTTTCCCAAATATTAAAAGCTTAAAATTATTCCAAAATTTCGTTTATATAAATATGTGAGGAATATAATGATTTAATTGAGATTTCAAATTATTTAGATGAAAATTTACCTAAAGAATATATCACTCTCCAATCATTTACCCAGTATAATTGGTTATGTTCAATGACTTGGAGGGACTGAAGGTTTCATTTAAGGCTTGATCTGGATATGAAACTATTTTTGTAATAATAATTTTAAATTTTTATATAATATTAATTAGTTAAATAAAATTTTACCCAATTTTCTCAATGTATTTAGGATATATGAATATGGCATGGGATGTCTAGGTTCTAATGTTGAATTGTATAAAAAATTGTGTATGAGTTCACAATAGAAGAATAAATAATATTTAAAATTTCCAAAAAGATTCATCTAGTGGATATAAAAAGTTATTGAATTATAATAAAGGTTTCAGAACTGAATAATAATTCTTATATAATATTGAATTTCAAAAAATACATACTGGGTTTTATAAAACCCCGTGGAATGTTCACATTTTGTATTTGTGTTATAGAATAATTTTTTTGATTTTCAATAGTATATGATTCAAATTGTATATTTTGAAACAATTATAAATATTCTAAAATTAAAAACAAGCATAGATTTGATATTGTTTTTTTTTTCATTCAAGTGTTGAAGAAAACATTTTTTATATCGTAGTGTTTAATACAAATAAATATTTCAAACTCAAATTAATCTAAATAAAGGAGTTTTTACTTTCATATTATTTCTCAAATATGATAAGTGAAGTTGTTTATTAATTTATAATTTTTATATTAAATATGATATGATGGCTCTAATAGATAATATTTATAATCCCTTAGAATTTATAACTTATTTTGAAAAGAACATAAAGAAAAAATGAGTTTTATTCTGGGAAAATAAGTTTATCTAAGTTATTTGATAAATTATAAGATAAAGATATCACACCACCATTAATGTTATATTTTAAATAAAATGAAATATTTTTACAATAATGCTAAAATATCATAGAATATCACATATGATATGGATACAACTATTTATTTGTAAAATATTTCCACTATTGAAAAAAAGTTTCATTTATTAAACAAAATGTACATTGGGTTTTTTATCATGATGTTGATGTATATGCACTTAATGAACATGAATAATATAATATGATTCATTGATACCATCACCCTAGATATGTATGTGTCTCATATCATAATCTATAATATTTCCAAATTGTATTAGGAATATAAATTACTGTTTTTTGGTATAAATAGTCTATAAAATTTAATTAGGTTCATGGGATTCTATTATATCATATAAGTATTTTCCCTTGTTTTTTAAATAATTAAGTTTCCTTATTTATGGATTCATAAATATATTATAAGTTTTTTTGAATATTAAAATGATTATATAACCAATATAGATGAATTTTTTGTACTCTATGTTAGATGCCAAATATTTGTTGCTGACTCTTGAACTACATCATGTAAAAAGGTGTGTCGATATAATGGGATTGAATAACTTCATGTTGGTTTTTAAATACTTTATAATAAAATATAAACTCTTTTATCTTCTAATTACCTATTTTTATTAATCTAAGAAGGTTCTAGCACACTTCTTGAAGTTCACAAGGCCCACTCAATATAAGGATTCTAGTGGTCGATGTGCTAAATGTGGATATGAGTGTCCATCCTCTATTTCATTGTGATATACATCAAATTTAATTCATTGTGATAAATAGCTAAAGAGCTCAAAATAATATAGGTACATTTTAATATATTTATTTTTTTCACTTCATGATGATTTTATGATGATAGATAGGGAATTAAATTGGGGGGTTTTCACTATAATATCCATAAGATGATATTACGAAACCCATTAGTGGTATAAAATCCATTTACTTCTCTCATTGAACATGTTTTTTACTAATTTTATTAAAAAATGTATATCATAAGGAATTATCAGATATATCAAAATTTATGATATGTAATGGTTGTTCATTAACTATTAAATAACTCCGGATGACATTATAATATAGTATATCTTATTGAAAAATTCTATTTTTTCATTTTTATATGGTATAAATGGTTTATATCATATATTATGATACATTAAAATATATGGATTTGTTTACTATTATAATCTATGAGGTGCAATATCATATCCACCATATTGAATTCTATGGTTTTCAGAAAAAACATTTTCATGTCGTATTGATGAAATAGTGAATATATTAAAATAAAATAGTCTCCCTAAGATAGATATTATAATAAAGAACCAACATAATAATATATTATAATTGATATCTTTATTATGAATCATAAAATATTATATATCCTCTAAAAGAGAAAAAATAACTTTTATACAAAATTTTTTATGGTTGATGAAATGTTTGTAAAAGTTTATGGTGATAAATTATAAATAGAAAATTTTTTATTGCTAAATTAAATATGAAATGTCCATATTAATATCTCATATTAATTAAATTAATAAAATTTTTATTTATTTATTTATTTATTCCTTTAGAATATACATATATGAAAAATGTTATATCATTTCAATATTATGTATACTTAAATATACATGATAAATAAATTCTTAAAAAATTATCATGTCATGCTCGGAATGACAACATAAAATTTAGTTTTCATTTACCATGATTTTGAATTCATATTGTAACACATTTACTAAAACCACCAAGTCAAAGAAAGAGATTCAAATAACCTCATTCACACGTCCATGTAGGATAAGGGATACTAAATAACATTAAGGGTTTGACACCATCTAGGGGGAGACTATTCCATCACTATAATGTCCTTAAATAAATAATATAAAAATATAATATCAAATGTGAGTAAAAAATAGAAATAATATAATTTCAAAATGCTCACGTGTCATAAAATAAAAAAAATGGGATTTCATAGTGGACATGAATATAAAATAATAAGTGTGGGATGATAAATAAATAAAACTATAGTATCTGCGACAGTATGTCTCAGCCTCACCTCTAGCACCACGATTGATGACATATTTTTCCTCCATGATCCCCTTTCACTTTCTTGGATCCCTATAGATAAATCCTACACAATCATCGGGTTTCCCATACAGTTTTTGTGTTATAAAACTTATATGGCACCGCCAATGCTTCCTTAACAAATGTGCACATGTTTAACATGCATATTCCATGATAAAAATAAATGGGAAAGAATTAAAAAAAGTAATCTATTTTTCACTCATGTGATAAATAAACCACCATGAGCCCCGATCATACATTCTTTTTATCCTTGTTGTATGGATGGTCAATAAATATAAAATGATCCACATCTATCCATAATGATGGTGACATGTAACTCCGTAATATCAAGGCATAGTGTGGAAAATATACTTGGCATCCTTATGGATTTAAATTTCGGCATGTTTCCTAGTATCCTCAAGGCATTATGTTTTTATAGGACACAAAAATTTCAAGCTCCATCCCTATGTAGGGTTCCACCATATTTGTCATTTCATGTCATGCACACTCCAACTATAAGGCATAATCGTGCCACAATAGTCACATGTCATGATATACCATGAAAAAACTTCAATAGTATTGTAATACACATAACAAGGTATATCATAATAATAGAAGCATATCATAGAATCATGGGAATATAGTATCATCTTATAAAAATATGTGATCATAATCAATATTTGTAAAAAAGAGACCCAAAAAATACTCATAAAAATAAGGATCACATATTGGTATAATGGAAATTCACAAACCACAAAAAACAACATCAAGAAATTACTACAAGTCCTTCCATCATAAGAGGAATCAATGAAACAAGAGAATTCAAGGTCCCCAAATGATAAAGAACTTCCAAACTCAATATTATCAATGTTATCATCATATTTCACCAATTAAATGACTCACAAACCACACTTTCACAAACATTGAAGCAATATATATTCTCAAGAACTCTTAGAACTGGTTTCACATAAGATAAAATTGTTTTTTGAGAATGTCCCATGGAATAAAAATACAAGGGGTATGAAAAACAAACCCAAAGAAGACTACCATCAATGGTAGAATCTGATTCTATTTGAAGGAAAACTAAATTGACACTCTTGGATAGTGAAATGAGGAAAACTCCCCAGAAAAATTCTTTTGAGAAATCATATAATTCCATTGATCATCAATAATGTTATTAATACCCAATAACTAGAATTATATTTCATGATGACACTTGGAATCATCATCTAATCCATAAAAACATCATTCCCTGATAGAATAAGATGATGTGAGAGTAAATTAAAAAAATTATGAAGACATTAAAAAGACCCTAACTAAATTAGACAAATTTATGATCACCAGAGAAGAAGTATGATATGAGACCTTGGATCAACCAAAAAGTAACAAAAAGGAGGAAACACCCATTATTGCAGCTTCTCCAATAGGTTCTCCTAAATCATTTCTCTAAAACACCTAGATGATTATCATATTAAATCAATTAATATGAGGGGGTTGAATAGATTAATTAGAGTTATAAAAACATTAATAAAATCATTAATACACACAATTAAACCCCACATGTTTCCTCTTTTGGTAAGGTTATGATCTAAGAATATATGGCATTTAATTTTAATATTTAAGCATTTCCTGAATCCAAAATGGATTGCGCTATAGCCAATCCATCATAATTATGGTTCCTAAACACACCAATCTAAAATTGAATGTACAATGGTTTGTTTAGTGACTTTAATCTATTTTACAATGACCACGGATTCTACTATGACATTGTGACTCTTCTCAATCCTTTTTACGCTAAGACAAGTTAGTCTTTACACCATTCGCATGGCCATAAACATGGAAAACCCTTTTACTTCCCTTTTCACTCATAGAAAATCACAATAAGCACTACATCCATGGTTTTGGTTTTTTTGGAACAAAAATCAACTAGATCCCATAAAATAAACATCCTCAAGCTACATAACACCAACTAGACATCACCTAATCAGGGATCTAGTTAAAAATGACGGAAAACACTATATTAAAGGATTGTAATATTTGAAATAAAATTCATGGGAATTTATAATGTCCCCTATAAAATTATTTTTTCTTCAAGAATCATATTTAGGGGTCACACATTAACAACACTAACCATTGAGCTCAAATAGCTTATTCCCACTCCCATTCCTTATCCTGGATCTGCCTATGCTATCACATGATTAGGAAAATTTGTACCATGTTTTCTCATTATTTTTTTTCTCACATATTTCTAAAAAATATAATATTATTTCTATATAAAATTCATATAGATCTATATATACATCATCATAGTTAAATACATGCGCAGGATTGGACATATACCTCTTTGGATGAGAAATATGAAACAAATCATGAACACCTTGGTAATGAATATGAATTCCTATATGATAATATTCTAACCTAAATTATGTGGTGACCTTGAAGGCTCCAAAAAAACATGGAGATAGGATCACTTTCTTCCTAAAACATTAGTGGCCTAATTGATGAGTTAGTCTCAAGAAAACTTGGTCGCCTATAAAAACCCCAAGGTTTCATAATGAATTAATCATAGGACATGTACCTATTCTATGATTTGACTAACCTATTCTAAATTATTTTCAATCTTTTAGAGGAATCCTAAACTATATGTGTCCCCAAAACCACTTCCTCACGAGCCACATGATGACAAAGTGGTGAACAACATGTCCAACCATAGAGAACCTCATAATGTTCCATATGAATCATAAGCTGGTATTTTTTTATATGAACTAAAAAAATGATAGGTAATCATCACACACTCCTCTAAAGTATTTGAGGCAATATTGAATCATATCCTCTAATATATGAATTATCTACTCTGACTATCCATCTGTCTGAGGATGGAAATTTATGCTCAATCTCAGCTGAGTCCCCAAGGCCTTTTGAATGCACTTCCAAAACCAAGATGTAAAATTTGATTCTCTGAAAAAAATAATTCGCATAGGAATTACATGAAAGTATAATATCTTGTAGACATACGTCATTCCCATCTCATCTACGGAGTGAGTCTCACGTTTTGGGGGGGAATGAACAACAATATTAAGTTTATTGAAAATCACCCATACAGTGTCCTAGATCATTGAGATCCTCAAAAACACCCTAAAAAATCCATCATAATGTCCTCCCACTCCCACATGGTACCATATATAAAAAAACCATGGGATACTGGTTATTGGCATTTATCCTCCAGAATTAAGGCATCATAAATAAAATCAAGTGATGTCCCTCTTCATCCAAGGACACCAAATGTCATTCCTGAAGTCATGGTACATATTTTTCACATCAGGATGTACCACCTAATTATAGGAATATAATTCCATCATCATCTCCAATATGTTGGATTTAGGTACTACAACTCTCCATTGCAAAAGTATGACATCACCATTATCTAATAACCGCCCGATTATCAAGTCACCTCTAGCTAAGTGTCTCTATATCATAGCATACTCTATTTCAGTTATATGTCTAAACTTTACCCGGTCTATTAGAGAAGATATGAGAAATAATAGGAAAAAATTAATATATTCATAATCCTTATAATAATTAATACTCTAGTAATCTAATTAGTTCATCATGCACCACTATTCCCCAAATGGTCATTCACAAATCTCTAGATCTACCAGTGTCTTATAGATAAGAGAAACTTTAATGACATTTCAATTAACTGGTGTACAAGATGTATCAATGTTGAAATTTTAAATACAATGTTCCCATTACTCCTTCCACAAGTTTGAGTCTCATGATGTAAATATATAAAAAGGAATCTTGTTGTTAGTGTAGAAAAAACTTCTTTACTAATAGATAGTGTCACCAATACCTCAAAGCATGGACCATCGCTTTTAGTTCCATGTTTTTTGTAGGATAGTTCTTCACATGGGATCATAGATGATTAGACCCATAAGATACTAGCTACTTCCACTGAATTAGTGCGTCTTCCAAACCAACACTTGATGCACATATTAACTAGCATATGGAATCCCATGCTGGGGATGTATCAATACCAAAGATGTATTCAACATCCTCTTAAACTCAAGAAACACCAATTAATACTATTCTTAAATTTGGATGATTACTCCCTTATTTTTCATTGCAATCATGGGTATTAATAACTTAGAGAATTCCTGTACAAAATATCAATAGTATCATTTTAATCCTAGAAAGACCATGATCTGGAACATGTTGCAAGGAGCTGTATAATAAATCACTACCTCACCTTTTTCAAGGTGTATGGATATAGTTATCTCATACACCTCATGCCCCTTTAATTTAAAAAATGGTATAAAAATGTTATATTTTTATATCTTGGAATAAAGATAATGTGATCAAAGTGTGAAATGGTATGTCCTTATATGTCTCGCACATTTCTCTAGGGTTAGTGGTTTTATGAGGATGTATTCAATGAACCCCAATATGATCTATTCAAGATATGGGTGGAAGATCTATTATATGAGATCCCTGAAAAGTATCGGTGAATTCATCAGTCTAAATGGAATCACCATGTACTTGTATATCCCATACCTTCTCTGATACACCATCTTCAAGATATCATTCTCTCTAACCCATAATAGTTGATATCCCAATCAAAGATCAATATTTTCCATCTACTACACTCCCCAAAATTGATCAAAGAGATTATTGATTCTAGGTAATATATATTTATTCATTAATTTCACATGTTTTAGCTTCTTGTAATCCACATAGACTCAAATACTACCATCAACCTTCTTGGTGAACAAGACACATTTACCCTATAGTTAAATACTCATCCTGATAAATCCCTTCTTCTATAAGTCCTCAAGTTACACATTGATCTCCTTCATCATTGATAGATCCATATAATAAGGGGGTTTCAAAATTATTTATGGACCTAGAATAATATCTATATAAAATTAAACTCCTCAATCGTGGGAAATTCCTATGAAGTCATCTGGGAAGACATCCTGACATATATATAAAACTAGAGTGAATAATGAGGGAGTACTACTAATATAGCTGATGGAACTAAGCTTGAAATATGTACTTTGATTATCCCAAGAATACCCAAGTCTGGACCAACTCCACCTACTCTATGTTCCCACTCTTCGGTTATAATGAACTTATCTACCATTATTAGGGAAAACAATATGTATATCTGATTGAAATAAATGTGGTCTTGGATGTTTTTCGACCATTCCATGCAAAGAATCACATTAAATCTCATCAACTCTAGAATCATGATCTCCCATACATGTCTGTTACTTAAAGAAACAATAGGATACTCATGGAATCGCATAAGATGGAAAAAATTTATTCTCAACGGAGTCTCAAGGGAAAGTAACTTAGAGGATAAATTGATTGATTAGTCTTGTCTGTCAATATAAAATGCATAATTAATGGAGCGAGAAGTAAAAATATCAAACAAGTTGGTACAAAAAGTATAGGATATCAAAATCATACCTCAATCAATAACTACTCTCCTTCTATTATATAGTAGAGTCTGAACCCCTACGTAAACATGGTATGCCTCAGCTCGTCGACCATATCCCTGAGACATAGGAAAAGTCTAATTCATTTTCATCTAATCCTACTTCTGAAGACCCCAACTATATCCCTAGGTCATACACTATATCTTTCCTCCACCCCTACAAAACCTCATCCTACAATTCCGAGAGAAAGAATATATAAAGATCCCACACCATGTGCCACTATTGATATGAGGTCTGACTTTTTGTAATAAAATTTTGATAATTTCTATCATTCCCATAGTTGAATCAATATGGAACTCTTCTTGAGGGATATAAAGAATTCATACTCTAGTCCAATTATATATTACGACTCTACTATAAGTTCTTCGTATTCCTATTCCTTCTAACTAAATTTAAACTCATCATAGAAATAGGAGGTCCACCCAATTGAGCACTAAAGTGTAATGGAATAAATACTACTCAATCCTTATCTAAAATCCCCTTAATAGTCTATTATTTTCATTGAACCTCTGGGAATATCATTTGGTCGAAGTACATATCTTGTCTTCAAATTTCAGGATAAAGACTAATCTCAAACTTCATAGACATTTTTTCTTTATTCATGAATAAAAGAGGAAAAAATGAATAATCTTAGTGAAATAAAAGGATTATAAATTTACCATCATTAAACCTTGCTATATCTCCATAAACACATTCATTTTTTCTAGATTCAACATATCTCGAATGAATTCAATGAATAAAGGGAACATAAAAGCCACTCATGTGAGACCCTCACATCTGCAATGAAATCTCATCACACATCACAAATATAGCCTCCCTAACCTGAATAGCAACCTGAACTATTCTAATGGGCCAGATAACACTAGCCTTAGGCACACCTCCCCGAATGCCAATGGTTTTCGGCTAGAATTGAGGGTGTAAATAGGTATAGTGAAGAGGCTTTATTGACTAGAACAATATAATATACTAGTACAAGAATAATATGTTAACATGTAGTAGAAATAAATTACTCAGCAGACTTGAAATAGACCCACAGAGCGGAAGCACATCCAAAATCAATAAACAGTGGAAGCAATATAGAAGAAATTATAGCGTAGTAAAGTTAATAAAATAAATTTCCAAACACCACTTATAAACACTACTAAAAAAATAAGTCATGAATCCATAAAAGATTATACATGTCAATACGCAAACGGCGCCCATGGCTAAACACTATAGCTACATACAAAATAAGAAATCAAATATATTAGTGAATTATAAAAAAAGTAAAACTCCAACATGGCACGACCTCAAGGTCCATGCCAATCTCCTTGAAAAATATTACTAAGATCCAAATCTTGAAGATTATTATTTAACTTTATACAAATTCAAAAAGTCTACATGAACCCTTAAGGGCCCATGTAGGGTGTGAGATGAATTTCAATAGGATACCACCCAATGGTTCATACCGAGCATAAGTGTTTGAGTAGAAAAAACATTTCTAATCAAGATAAACAATACTATGTAATAATAAAAATAACCTCCACTAGTGATCAACATCCTCTAGAGATTGTCACCTTCTTCGGCCAATATCAGGATCTTAGAAGAAAATCGAATCCTTAGACCATGTCCCAAGGTACTCCTATAGTCACAAAGTCATGTTGAACCCTCAGGTTCTTCCCCAATCACACAGCTCGACACCATGAGCCTCCTGAAACCTCATGTATCATGTATCGACGTCCTAAAGGTATGCCCAAATAATAGTGTCCCAGTTCCACAGACCCATTATTGAAATCTCACATCATCCCATGGAACGAAAACTACATTAAAAGTGATTCATTTTCTCAAATAAATATATATCTTGGACTATAGCCTCTATCACGAAGAGTATCAGCCCCAAAACTGATAGCCTCATCTCTATCCACCGATGGCTCTTCACCTTCCATGTGGCTTTCTATGACAAGAACCCCTAAACTAGAAATACCTAAACTGCAACCAATGGGGGCATTTACTAACACGAGTGGTCAAAACCACCTCATCACGGAGTATACTTGTGTGAACATGACTCAATCAGTGCTTTGGCCATCACAGGTGAGACGAAATCACCAAAATACGAACCCAAGACACACCATCTCTGACAACTCATTCCCCTATGATGATGTCTCTCAAATCTGATGTCTATTCCATCCAATTATCGTGGGCCTTGCCGATCCTAATGGTCACACTTCCTCAAACAGACATCCACGATGCCCAGTCCTATGGTCAAAACCACCCAACCGAATTTGTGCCACACCCAACCAGTTAACAACATCACCCAATCCTGATGGTCATTCAATCACAACCCAGGGTCAATCCAATCACAAGCCCAAGGGTTTCAGCACATGTAATCCCAATCATTACATGAATATAATCACATTAATCACTTTAAAGAAGTAAATAAATTTATGTAGAATGAATTAAAATATCAAACATCTATAACATAGAATAACTGAGGTGTTGAATTCCTCTAAATAGTTTATCAAATGTAAAAAATCTAAATATATCAATTTAAAACAAAAAAATCATTTAAAACCATTTCGGAACCCCTAGAAAAAATATCCCAATGAGCAGGGCCTTTCGCCCAACATCACTCAAGAAATTCTAGTATGGGTCACGCCCAATGGGATCCCATGGGACTAACAACAAATTAAAAATGAAAAAAATAGTTATAACGAGGTCTCTCTCAAAATACCCAATTATGTGCCAAAGATCGTGCCACCAAAAAGTCTGAAAAAAAACAAGGTATGAACCACAAAACTCTTACACGTACGAAGCTCCTTGCCCAGCATCAGCCTATATTTTACCCTAGAATGGAGTAAATCTACATAGTGGGTATAAATTCTCAAGTTCTGATAAATTGGTTGATAGATAAAAACTTGAATAAAGTATCAAGTGGAATTTAGAGCACACCGATGGGATTACAATGCATGTGACAATGTTTGAATCGGAGTTTGGATGATGAATCAGGAGAAAACAAAACCTTTGGTGCTACTGCTTGGGATACCCAGCCGATCCCCTCTGTCCATATACAAAAAACGAGGAAACATCCGATTTTAAAAATTAAAAAAGTACACTGCGGGTACATATATATACAAGGAGTATATATGGTTGATTTATCCAAATTCACTGAATTCATTTCCTGGTCACTAAAAAGTATTTATGAAATTATTTCTGGTCATGTACAGGTAAGTACACAGTGTGTACATGGCTGGTACTATTTTATTCACTGACATCCCTACATGCCATGTATTGCCATTACATGGAATAAAATTTCGCAATGTGTACTAGGGGTGCACGGATGTAATCCCAAGTTATTCCATGTAATAGGCCTCAAGCTAGTACTAACCATATCCTTCCCCTTCACCCTCAAAAAACCCCAACAAATAAACTTGTACCTCAATAGAAGAACAGAGTTTTTACAAACACCCCCCTTAAAGAAATTATTCCTTAGATTTCCCTTCCATGGGTGGTGAAGAAACATTTCAGAACAACATCGGCCTAAAGCTAATATCAATCATTGTCCAACAACCTGTTTCCAGACCCATTTTCCTCATATGATGCATCATCACTCCAACACCTCATCTGGTACTCCCATGCCACTTCCAAAACATAATCATATCCTGCACAACATCGATTCTCCCCTAGATACCATTGCACTCATGGAACAATGAGGTCTCACATCCCATGGATGCTGAAAACTATATGGTTTCTTGAACCTCAATCACAACTGCATCCTCGATGCCTCAATACTTGAGCAGCTCAATTAACTAGCATCCCAAAGATGCTTCAATGCCTCAGCACATCAAGTGTCCTACTTCCCATGGATGCCCCCATTCCAAATCACCACAAGTAACCTGCATCCCATGGATGACATGATGTATAAGTACCTATTAACATTCATATAACAATTATTCTAATGTCAGTCTAAGAGGACCAGTTTGGGATATGCCCAACAATGAAGTAGGGGGTGAATCTATGTTATGGAATTTTTAAACCAATTCAAACTTTTTATCCCTATACCTCTTGACCTGTTAGGATCTTGATTCTCTTATTATATTTTCTATGTTTCATGCAATAATATGAATGTAGTAAAAATATGCACATGATATTTTTACAAGTTTCACCACTCAATAAGAGCAGATACGTCCTGGACGTGTATGGTAATGAGCAGTGCACATATTCTCCACTATAATATTTTATCTATTAAAGTGGTTGACTGGGAAAACAATCTGGTAGTTAGTGTGGGTCCCTACACTTGGAAGAGGAAAGTAAATAATCACTTCCTAGTGTTTCTCCCTGTACTCAGATGGGAGGAAGGGAAACAATCCTCTTCCAACTTGCAATGAGTAGGATATACCCTTACACTCACTATTTATTTATACGACCAGTGTAGACAGTCTCTTGAAGCCTCTAGCTGGTTCTTTATACTACCTCTAAAAATATTCTTCTCTCTATTAAAATAGTTTTCAACATAAAAAGATACTTCCACCTGTTGAGACATGTTGGATGTTACGATGCTACTTTGTTCTTCCACAACATTCTTTTTCTCCGTTTTAATTACTTAGCAGCATGAATTTAACCAACCTATTCTTTCTCTATAGAAAACCTGTATATTGCACACTCTTCTTCTTCTAATTCTTCAATGGAAAACCAGCTACACTGAAACCTGATCTTCTTCACACTTTATCTTTTAGTGAAAAACCAACTGAACTGAACTCTTCTTCTTCTTCTTTCTAGAATCACAAGTCCTATTTTTTATTTTTATATCAATGAATTCATACTCCACTTAGCATCATCACAGTTGACCAAAAGCTGGTAATAACTCTTAGCACAACTCACAGCTTACGCGCTAATCCCTACTTGTATTCCACCCTGCTTGTGCACCACTGACTACTTGTGTGCTAAAATTGTGCACAACTCACAACGTGTGCACCACATTGATCTTAGACACAACACACTGATTTCACACAAATCCCTGCTTGTGTACCTATTAAAACTTGTGCACCAATTCTTCTTGTGCACCACTAGGATTGCATGCCACTCTACTTCCGCGCCTCCATAATTTCACACCTTATGAATAACTATCAACTTGCACGACACTCTAGCTTGTGCACCACTTTTACTACTTTCATGCCCAGAGATCAAATTTTCTACTGAGTGTTGAGCTTCCAAAAATGAAGAGGCTAGCCATATATTTATAGTCATTTTGGTGACGCTGCACATGAGGAATGAAACTCATCTTATTCTCTACTCCATCACTTGTACGCCTCTCCATATCTTTCATGCCCCTTAATCACTTTCATGCTACTCCATCACATACATTCCAATTTCTTTCTTTTGTCAAATTTTGATGTGATTATTTTAAAATATGACTTGCGTGCAACATAGACATGCACAATGCTTATACATGCATGCCAATTTTTGACTTCTGTGCCTATATTTAACTTTCATGCCACTATATTTCCTTTGTCATATTTTGGTGTGTTGAATATAAAATATGACTTGCACGTGACATGCACTTTCACGTCACTGATACTTGCACACCACTTTTTCACTTGAACACTAATCTTTAACTTGAATGCCACTTTATTTCCTTTATCATTTTATGATGTGTTGATCTTGGAATATGACTTGCGTGCAACATATACTTGAGATCCACTTATACTTGTGTGCCACACTTGTACGTCACATATAATTGTGCTCCACTTTCTTTTCTTTTTCAAAAACACTTCTTTACTCCCCTATACATCGTAAGTATTTAATCATAAGTACTCCAAACATATGATATTTTAGAAATACAAACCAGTAAAGAATTGTCCTATTTTTGGCCATTCTCATAGTTCCAAGCCCATGCACTATGTCTGGTCTTTTAGTCAACTTCAATAATCATCCTTCTTTCTTCTTATACTCTTTGGAATATGAATTCCAAAGTACATCTTCATCCTCACTTCAAATCCTCAAATTTTTTGGAGTTTTACTTCTAAAGAACTCCAATAATCTCTCTTCATCCAAAAGTGGAGGCTTGAGGCTTATTCAAACACCATCAATGTTGTAGACAATGTATCACCTTTGATCCTTGTATTTAGAACTTGAATAACATTGCAACAAAATTCTGATTACAAGTAAATGTGTAATGCATGGCAATCTTAGAATGCCAATCCCTTCCACACTCCCTCTTCTTCTTCAAAGATCATCCTTCTTCAATCTTCCTTATTTGGATGATACTTCACCATTATTCATTATTGTAAACAATGTTTCACCTTTTAAACATGTTCTTTGAACATATGATTAGTTCAAAAATCATCTGAATTTAAATTAATCTTCTTGTAGAATTTCACAAGTATGACAACCAATGCTATGATTGTAGAGACCTGAATCTTGACGTATGTGGATATTACATTACATTTTCGGAATACTTAGTATATAACAAAAACACACACATAAGGACCATAATATTTTAGTGTCTTTGGAAACTCGGAACACAATCTTCTAATCATGGTGAAAGATCTTCAACATCTCCCATAAAGATCTTCCATTTTTTTTCTTACCTAAAAGATTTCTTTAAATCCTGTGAAAAAGAAAACATAAAAGGGTGAGCTCAATTGCTCAGTAAGGGTAAAAAAATATCAATCACATCATATTCATAAGAACATATCTTTTGGAAATCTTAACCTACAAAAGAGTAAATAATTTCATAACATGGGATAAATAATAGTAGTGAAATGTAATCCCAATAATCATAACATAAAACATGAAACTTTTTGGCATACACACATAATCATAATGAATAATTTATTATTAGTAAAGACTCATTTCCAAGACTATCTTAGTGGACAAATTCCATTTTTGAACCGAGTTCACTCCTCGTTTCAGTCCTGTTTCACTGAACCTGTATAACCTACCATTCCAGCAATGTCTATCTCATGAGATATAAAATATTTACCCAATGAATTGGAGGGAGATATAGGTCCCACCCATCTCATAATGATACTATTCTTTTGTGTGCCACAAAATCATAAACCATACATCATAGCATAACCCATGAAATAAAAATGGGAATCTTAAACACCATGACATCATAAAACAATTCATATAAGATCAAGGAATTCATAAAAATAATTCCATCAAAACATAGTCAAATAAATGTAATAATAGGGTTAGAAATAGAACCCTTTATTATCTTATATGGAAAATAATTTTGATAAAACACTTGAACTCCATTCTTGAGGAAAATATCCTTTCTTCTTCAAAAGCACTTTTCCTTTCATAGCATGTCATACAATTATAAACTAAAAGAAGTTGATTAAAAATAAACTTGAAAACTTGTAAAAGAATATTCTTGGAAATAATGTTTTAAAAATCCATTCATGCCGTATAATTTAAAAATAACATTCTTCTCTTACTTTTGTCGGAAAAGTCAAAAAGTACCTCGTACGAAAAATGACAAAAGAATCCTTTCATATCTTTTACTAAAAACACACCGAAGGGTAAAATGGATATAAACTATTGTATAATGATGTAAATATTACATATTGAGGAAACATGGATGTGGATGATAAAATGCACCCCAGTAAATTCCAAAGTATAAACAATCTCGGATAAAAATGAGATTGTGATATTTCCCTTACCTTAGGTCCAATTTGCTTCGTAAGTGTCCGATCCTACTGTATAATGATTTACATAATGACATTGAGTTATTACAGAATCATACATATTGTTATGATATCATATATGGTTCACTTATTACTTTATATTACCCGTTCTTTTGTCAATTCCATGTTAAAGAGCGTTTTGGGTAAAATCGTCTTATTTTTCGTTCGTGTTTTAACTTGTAATTATTCATATGATTACTTAGATCATGATTACTTAAATCCAGAATTTAAAGCATTATTTATATATAATATATATTCAGAATATACATATATATAATAGATCAGTAAATAGAAAGAAATACACCATTCATGGAGACGGTAGGCCGTATGTACGCATGAACGCTGTTTTCGTTTCCTTATTGAGTTGAATGGAATTAACTAGATGACATACATATATATACACATAAATCCAGAATTATTATGTCATATATTTAATGATTACTTATTATATATACTTTATAATCATTCATGAATGGTTAACGTGGAGAATGAATCTCATCGCGTCGTGGAGACGGTAGTCCGTACGTACGCACGAGCGATGAAATCATTCTCATGATCGTGGGACTGTATTGGAGTGTATGTATACAATCTCAGAATCAATATAACTTTAAAAAAATCATATATAGTTATTATTTACAACATTATACGCATCCAAGTAAGGTGGTGGTGGAAAATAGATTTCACCACGGCGTGGAGACGGTATTCTGTACGTACGCACGCGCGGTGATTTCATTTTCCATAGGATGGATAGATGGTGAAATAAGGTTGTTTCATAATTATAATAACATATTAGTATATGAGTGATACTGATGTTATTACTTCATGATGAAACAACTAAATAAGAATAAGTGGAAGAATAAATAAAGATGAAAGAATCGGTAACAGGCATTACCTCTTCTTTGAAGCGCTTCTTTGAGGCCTCCTTTTAGGGCACTAAAATTGGTATTTGAAGAATACCAGGACCTCTAGGATGACTCTAGGGAAGTGGAGAGAATAAGTTGTCAGGTTTTGGCTGAGCATGAAGGATCAAAGTGGTGTGAGGAAGAGAGGGAGGAGGTTCCCTTTTATAAGGGAGGAGAGGGGCTCCTTTGGAAAACTAAAACTATTATTTTATTATATAGTCATATTCGGTTTTAAATAGCTCCAAATTTATTTATTTAAAATCTAAGGTGGGGATGGGTCGAAATACTCTCATCCAATAGAATTTAGACAAGTTTAGGTTCCTATTTTATCCTTATCATTTAGATTTAACATTAAGTTAAATAATTTTACTTTTACCGTGTCTTCTTGTGTTATTACACTATATGGTTAATAAACTTACTATAACAAGCCAAACGAACCCCAAGTTGTTTATTATTAATATATATAACCTTATCTAAGTCATTTGGCCGAACCTTATATTTTTAGGAATAAAATAACAATTAATAATATAATATTTGTTTTAAAAACTATTTTATGTCAATTTTGAAACTATTTGGTAATTGATTTTTGTAAAACTCATAAACAAATTATTAGTTCGAACAAAGTTAATAAAATCAATAATAACATGTCATATTAACCTATAAAATTAGTGGAATTCATAAAAAAGTCTCAAATTACATTTATTTGGGTATTTATAACATCAATTATGTCAATATTTCATTAATAAGATAATTACTGCATCATCATTGTGTCACAAATAAATTAAATTATTTAATGTCTAAAAATTACAAATAAAATATAATAATGTAGTAAATATTTTTAGCTTTATAATGAATATTTATAGTCAAATTTATCTTATGTATAACCCTATATGAAAAATTATTTACTTATTAAACTTTGATTTTAACTATTTTAACCCTTCTTTAAATAAGTTAATAATAAATGTCCTAATCTAATCCAAGTGGGCTTAAATAGTCATATTTTATTCCTAAGGTTGTTTTTAGTCGAATTACACTTATCCAATAGAATTTGGATATGTGTTAGGATAATAATAATATCATTTTTACCCTTAATTGCACTATTTACTTTTAACTGTGGTAAAAAAAATTCAAAAGTTACTATTCACCAAAAATTATTTTCTTCTCATTGAACCACATTTTAGTCCTTGATAATCACCGTGTCTCTCAGATTTTCGAAATTCCACTCACAGAAACTGTAAAATTAAGTTTTATGAAAAATTCTGTTTTTTAACTACCACTTAGTGGTTTCACTATTCATCAAAAAATGAACGTTTCCAAAAAAATACAAAAAATTATGCCTAAGCTATATTTGATATTATGAATTCAAAAATGATGTCTATTTTAAAAAATTCAAAACATATCAGTTACATTAATTAATTTAAAAATTAATTCCCGTCGTCAAAACAAATAGCGTGTTTTTAAGAGATAATAACTATCAAAAGATTGACACTTGTTTATGTCTGGTTTAATTGTGAAATTACATCCAATGACCAACATTGTATTAAATTGTAAAAATAAATTCTAAATATACTTTAAAACCACTCAAACTAATAATTTATCACTATTAATTATTTTGATTAAAAAAGTTGTTTTTAATTAAAATTTAGTAATTTTCACTATTCATCAGAAAATGAAAGTTATCCGAAAAGTACCAAAATTCCACCCTAAGCTAATTTTGATATTCCGAATCAATAAATGAAGTCCATTTTGAAAAATAAAATTTAAAAAATTTCCAAAAGTGGTTGTTACTATTCATAACGGCTAGTTTTTAATAATATTTTAATAGCATATCGTTGTTTGGTGAAACTCGGTATTGCGTACTAAACACGCTATCGAGGAAGGTCGTGATTGGGTGTAATGCAAGGAAAGTCAAGGATGCGTGTTGTGCAAGCCCCTTTTGGTGTAGCGTACAACACAAGACATGAAATAAAAAAGAATATTTTTCATAAAATCTTGGGGTGTTACATTCTACCCCCCTTAAAATGAATTTCTCCCTCGAAATTCGTCGGGGTTATTAATGGTTTACTACTCGAAAGTTTCTTTAATAGAGACCCACATCGTAAAAAGGAATACCAAAACCAATCTTTAAAAACAAAAGTATGAAACATAATGGTTACCCAAATAAACTATTCACTGGGTTTCCACATAGGAGAACATAGGTGAAAATATGGATATGGAAGTGAAATCTAACCGTCATGTTCTGATGGATAGTGGTAGAGAACATGGCTATGAAAAATCCAACAATCAAAAAGCCATAAATTTGTGATGATCTAGGGTACCATCTGATTTATCAGATATAAGGGCACTAGGACAACATTTTTGGTTTTCAAGATCATTTCCCTAAAGTTGATGAATTAAAAGAAATACATACATGATTTTGGTACAATCTCACTGTTGTTCGTGAATTGAACAATTTCCACTGTATCCCTTAAAGAAATGAAGTTGAATTTGTTATTGTGTTAGCATATCATGTGATAGAATGATGGGTCATTCCATCTGTTTCAAACAAAAGGTTAGGAAAAGTTATAAGTCCATCTTATTGTTAGATTAATCGTATATGGTTCCAAAAATTTACTTATACTTCATATATCATACCGCTTAATAAAATAAAACTAGTTTCTACTAACCAGGGACTTCCTGTAGGCCAGTGGTAGGCGATAAAGGCCAGTCGCATTTCGGTTGTGGGTTCAATTCCCACAGCCTTGTCCGACGCGATGGGTTGTCGCCCGTCCTGCAGGTTGTCCTTTTTCTAAAACTACATTACTATAACATCCCATCAATAATATCGAAAATAAGTTCTATCCATAGAAAATACTAACTTATGTCCAACATAATCCATTCCAATCATTAGGCTTATCCAAAATACTGTTGTCCAACATTACAGTGAAAATGATTACCAAAGAGTTCATATAACAAGCATGTTAATACCATCGTTGATCCCCATATATCATGAGATATGTCTTGTTGGTCACATTCCAAACATTCAAAGTCCTTAATCATGTATTCTCTTGAAAAATGAATACCCTTTGAATCTTAGTGAAAACATGAGTGTTGTCAAAAGTTAACTCTTTTCACATACCAAAACCTCAAACCATGATTTAACTTTTTCATTATATCAGTCAGGAGCTTATGAATATTGTCAAACATTTCATTTTTTCCTTATCCCTTCATTATGTGCATATCATCTTTTTTCCAAAAATATCTCAATCACTTTCCATGGTTACTGGTACCATAAAATTATTGAAAACCATAATAGACCAATACATAAATATTCCAATATTCCACGATATTATATACAACATTATTTTGGAATCCCATTACATAAACACTTAATCATTCCACCACATCGTTGTCATATTCAACATCGTCAATGGTGATCGCATGTGACTTCCCTTTGTCCTTTGCCTTAAGTGGTTGCTCATGTCGATCATCACTAACCCTTGGATTAGGGCATTTATTAGCATAATGCCTTGCACTTGAAGCATTGAAGTGTAGTAGGTTCATTCTGTGTATCCCTTCCTTTGTTTGCATCACTAGATATCTTCTTCCAATCATTGCGGCATTCAAATGCTCGATGACCATCCTTTCCACATTTGAAACATTTACTTGTCCCTTTAAGACAATCTCCACCATGCTTCTTTCCACACTTTGAGCATAAGGAAACATTCAACTTCTTTTCACCATTATTCTAAGATTTCTCCTTGAACTCCATCTTTCGTTTCTTGTCAAAATTATGAGATGGATAAGTAACACCAAATTCCATTTCTACCTTGATAGCACAACACATAATTTCTTCATAGATACTGAAGTCTCTTATAGCTAATGCCCTTCGAAGATTTTTTTTAACCCACTGAAGAATCGATCAACATTACTTTCAGGTTGGATGATAAATCCAGATGCATACCTTGCAAGACTGGTAAAATTCACTTCATATATACCAACACATTCATCATCCTTTTGCTTTAGTTCAAGAAACTCCTTCTCCATCTTTGTTCGAAGAATACAAGGGAAGTACTTATTGAAAAATAAGTTCTTGAACTCGTCCCATTCCATGGACTCAATTTCATCTCTTTGCCTCGTATTCTTGATAAGATTCCACCATTGATCAGCTTCACCTACCAAACGATATACTGCTAAGATAACTTTATCATGTTCAGAACATTGAAGAACTGAAAATATCTTTTTAGTGGTACTGATCCATTGTTCAGCAACAAGTGGATCAGAAGACCCACTGAAAGAAGGTGGACGTTGCCTCATGAAGGACTCAATAGAATATTGTTCCCTTCTTTGCTCATTTGGAAGTCCATAATGATTCGTAGCTTGTGCAAGTATAACAATAAGATTTTTCACTCCATCTCCCATAAATTTTTTTTGTTCAGGAGGACAATCATTTCATTGTCCATTGCATTGATCAACATGGTTCATTCGGGTTCCAGCCATCGTCTAAAACCCAAAAAGAATAGTGTGAGAGGAAAAAATCATGCTAGGGAAAGCAACATTATAAAGGGGGAGTACCATCAATATCTAACATCTTAGGATTAATTCTAATATCGTTAGCGCAATTCTAGGACTATAACCTATACTTATACTTAACCTTAGGGACATCCCTAGACATACCATAGAAATATCTCTAGGGGTCTCACTAAAGTTCTTGCATCCTAGTTTCCAAAGGTTGACTAAACCTTTCCTCTGATACGAACTACAGAGACCCGAATCTTGATGTACATGGAAATTACATTACTTTTTCGGAATACTTAGTACATAACAAAAACACACACACAAGGACCGTAATAGTTTAGTGTCTTTGGAAACTCGGAACGTAATCTTCTAATCATGGTGAAAGATCTTCAACATCTCCCATAAAGATCTTCCATTTTTTCTTACCTAAAACCTTTCTTTATATCCTGGGGAAAAGAAAACATAAAATGGTGAGCTCAAATGTTCAGTAAGGGTAAACAAAAGAAATATCAATCACATCATATTCATAAGAACATATCTTTTTGAAATCTTAACCTCCAAAAGATATCATAATTTAATAACATGGGATAAATCATAGTAGTGAAATGTAATCCCAATAATCATAACGTAAAAAATGAAACAATGTGGAATACACACATAATCATTGAGAATAATTTCTTATTTGTCAAGACTCATTGCCAAGACTATCTTAGTGGACAAAGTCCATTTCTGAACCGAGTTCACTCCTCGTTTCAGTCCTGTTTCACTGAACCGATATAACCTACCGTTCCAGCAATGTCTATCTCATGAGATATAAAATCATTACCCAATTCATTTGAGGGAGATATAGGTCCCACCCATCTCATAATGATACCATTCTTATGTGTGCCAAAAAATCATAAACCATGCATCATAACATAACCCATGAAATAAAAATCGGAATCTTAAACATCATGACATCATAAAACAATTCATATAAGATCAAGGAATTCATAAAAATAATTCCATCACGACGTAGTCAAATCAATATAATAATAGGGATAGAAACAGAACCCTTCATTATCTTATATGGAAAATAATTTTGATAAAACACTTGAACTCTATTCTTGAGGAAAATGTCCTTTCTTCTTCAAAAACTCTTTTCCTTTCATAACATGTCATACAATTCTAAAATAAAAGAAGTTGATTAAAAATAAACATGAAAACTTGTAAAATAAGCTTCTTGGAAATAATGTTTTAAAAATCCATTCATGCCGTATAAGTTAAAAAAACATTCTTCTCGTACTTTTGTCGGAAAAGTCAAAAAGTACCTCATACGAAAAACGACAAAAGATTCCTTTAATATATTGTACTAAAAACTCACCTAAGGGTAAAATTGGATATAAACTATTGTATAATGATGTAAATATTACATATTGAGGAAACATGGATGTGGATGATAAAATTCACCCTAGTAAATTCTAAAGTATAAACAATCTCGGATAAAAATGAGATTGTGATATTTCCCTTACCTTAGGTCCAATTTGCTTCGTAAGTGTCCGAACCTCCTGTATAATGATTTAAATAATGTCATTGACTTATTCCAGAATCATACTCATTGTTATGATATCATATATGGTTCACTTATGACTTTATATTACCCGTTCTTTTGTAAATTCCATGTTAATGAGCGTTTTGGGTAAAATCATCTCATTTGTCGTTCGTGTTTTAACTTGTAATTATTCATATGATTACTTAGATCATGATTAATTAAATCCACAATGTAAAACATGATTTATATATAATATATATTCAGAATATACATATAAATAATAGATCAGTAAATGGAAATAAATACACCGTTCATGGAGACGGTAGGTCGTACATACGCATGAACGCTGTTTTCGTTTCCTTATTGATTTGAATGGAATTAAGTAGATGAAATACATATATATACACATAAATAAGGTATTATTATGTCATATATTTCATGATTACTTATTATATATACTTTATAATCATTCATGAATGGTTAACGTGGAGAAAGAATCTCATCGTGTTGGGGAGACGGTAGTCCGTACGTACGCACGAGCGATGATATCATTCTCATGATCGTGGGACTGTATTGGAGTGTATGTATACTATCTCAGAATCAATATAAATTTAAAATAATCATATATAGTTATTATTTACACCATTATACACATCCAAGTAAAGTGGTGGTGGAAAATAGATTACACCACGGCGTAGAGACGGTATTCCGTACGTACGCACGCGCGGTGATTTCATTTTCCGTAGGATGGATAGATGGTGAAATAGGGTTGTTTCATAATTATAATAACATATAATTATATTAGTGATACTGATGTTATTACTTCATGATGAAACAACTAAAGAAAATGAAGTGGAAGAAGAAATAAAGATGAAAGAATCGGTAACTGGCATTACCTCTTCTTTGAAGTGCTTCTTTGAGACCTCCTTTTACAGAACTAAAATTGGTCTTTGAAGAAGACCAGGACCTCTAGGATGTCTCTAGGGAAGTGGACAGAAGAAATTGGCAGCGTTTGGCCGAGCTTGAAGGCTCAAAGTGGTGTGAGGAAGAGAGGGAGGAGGTGCCCTTTTATAAGGGAGGAGAGGGGCTCCTTTGGAAAACTAAAACTATTATTTCATTATATAGTCATATTCGATTTTAAATAGCTCCAAATTGATTTATTTAGAAGCTAAAGTGGGGATGGGTCTAAATCCTCTCATCCAATAGAATTTAGACAAGTTTTGGTTCCTATTTTAACCTTATCATTTAGATTTAACATTAACTTAAATAATTTTACTTTTACCGTGTCTTCATGTGTTATTACACTATAAGGTAAATAAACTAACTATAACAATCCAAACGAACCCCAAGTTGTTTATTATTAATATATATAACCATATCTAAGTCATTTGGCCGAACCTTAGATTTTTAGGAATAAAATAACAATTAATAATATAATATGTGTTTTAAAAACTATTTTATGTCAATTTTGACACTATTTGGTAATTGATTTTTGTAAAAATCATAACAGAATGATTAGTTCTAAAAATGTTAATAACATCAATAATAACATGTCATATTAACCTAGAAAATTAGTGGAATTCATAAAAAGTCTCAAATTACATTTATTTGCGTATTTATAACATCAATTATGTCAATATTTCATTAATAAGATAATTACTGCATCATCGTTGTGTCACAAATAAATTAAATTATTTAATGTCTAAAAATTAAAAATAAAATATCATTATGTAGGAAATGTTTTTAGTTTTCTAATTAATATTTATATTTGAATTTATATTCTGTATAACCCTATATAAAAAATTATTTACTTATTAAACATTGATTTTAACTATTTTAACCCTTATTTAAATAAATTAATAATAAATGTCTTAATCTAATCCAAGTGGGCTTAAATGGTCATATTTTATTCCTAAGGTTGTTTTTGGTCGAATAACACTTATCCAATAGAATTAGGACATGTGATAGGGTAATAATAATATCATTTTTACCCTTAATTACCCTATTTACTTTTAACCGTGGTAAAAAAAGTCAAAAGTTACTATTCACCAAAAATTATTTTCATCTCATTGAACCACATTTTAGTCCTTGATATTAACCATGTCTCTTGGATTTTCGAAATTCCACTCACCGAAACGGTAAAATTAAGTTTTATGAAAAATTCAATTTTTTAACTATCACTTAGTGGTTTCACTATTCATCAAAAAATGAACGTTTCCAAAAAAATACAAAAAATTAGGCCTAAGATATATTTGATATTATGAATTAAAAAATTATTTCTATTTTACCAAATTCAAAACATATCAGTTAAATTAATTAATTTAAAAATTAATTCTCATCGTCAAAACAAATAGCGTGTTTTTAAGAGATAATAACTATCAAAAGATTGACACTTGTTTATGTCTGGTTTAAATGTGAAATTACATCCAATGACCAATATTGTATTAAATAGTTAAAATATACTCTAAATATACTTTAAAACCAATCAAATTAATAATTTCTCACTATTAATTATTTTGATTAAAAAAGTTGTTTTTAATTAAAATTTAGTAATTTTCACTATTCATCAGAAAATGAAAGTTATCCGAAAAGTACCAAAATTTCACCCTAAGATAATTTTGATATTCCAAATCCAAAAATGAAATCAATTTTGAAAAATAAAATTTACAAAATTTCAAAAGGTGGTTATTACTATTTATAACGGCTAGTTTTTAATAATATTTTAATAGCATATCATTGTTTGGTGAAACTCGGTATTGCGTACTACACACGCTATCGAGGAAGGTCACGATTGCGTGTAATGCAAGTCAAGTCAAGGATGCGTGTTGTGCAAGCCCCTTTTGGTGTAGCGTATAACACAAGACATGAAATTAAGAAGAATATTTTTCATAAAATCTTGGGGTGTTACAATGATTATATAACAATTCTCCAGGAAACCTGACTTCATCTAATCTCCATTAACTTTTTAGTATTTCTTCATCTCCTTCATCATTTTGACCCGTATTGACAACTGTTGCCAACAAATACAATCTTGACACAAAAAGTGGTAACAACAATCTCCCCGTTTGTATTTTGTCATCAATACCTTAAAGTCTTCTTAAATGAATGTTTCAATGTCAAAATGATAATCTTCTCTCTCACCTTTAATTCTTCCTCACCGACTTACTTTTAAAACATTCATTTCCCTTCCTCTCCCCCTATTGACATGAAATAAAAAGTTCACGGTAGAGAGGTTATCAGTCCTTACATAAGTACTGTGCCATGGATCATTTCATTCTAAGTATACTAGAGAAAAGCTCGATGTAGAAAACAAGGGGATTTGATTTAGACAACAAAGCTATCCATTATCCACTAATCATGATACCTCATGAGATAGGATTTCATAAAATTGTCTTCAAGGGTTATCCACATTCATTTCCATCCGAATATATTGAATGTGATAGGAAATAATCCACTTGAAATTCCCGCACTCACTTCAACAAATGGATCAAAAACATTCAAGTGAAATTGGTAGGTTAAGTGGCCTTGGGGAACTTTCATTCTTCATATATCACTAATTAACTTAGTTACACCCCCATTGTAAAAATATCTTTATTTTGATTAACCAAGGATGAGATATTAAGAAAAAACATTCCTTTTCCAATGAAATGATATTTAACAAATTTCTTGACTAATTGAATGTGATACATACTAAAGTTGATACTAATTCAAATAATAACTCTGGAAGATTCTTCATATGTCTCCCCCTTAAGGGAATGCTCCACATCATCTTCATCAATGGTGATCCCTCATCATATTAATATTTTTATATCAATAGAAAAATCTTTTATAGATGAAAACTTATTCAAATTTTCAATTAAGAGTTGATAGCAGTCACTATTTCTCAGGTTCTCCCCCTGAGATCATGCTTCACCTTTAATTACCTGTATTATTAGAACAAATACAATGCATAAAGATTTAACAGAATAAGGTGGATCCTCCTTTCTTCTTCAATGTGAGCAGGAAGGCTAGGATGATATTCTCAACCGAGATTCTCTATTTGCACCAATCATCACACTTGCACATACAATCTTCCATTATGATTGTGGTTGTGTGGATCTCAAGACTTCTTTCGATTGTTTGAGTGTGAATCTTCTTTCTTCAAGAGCTTTCCAAGAATTATAATCTCCAGGAGCAATTTTCATTCTTTTGATATATTATTATTGGGATGTAATAAGTTCAATGAAATTTTTAATCGTGTGACCATCTTTTTTCACCTCACACATAAAACGTCATGAACACGAGATTTTCCTTTTGAATGCAACATCTTGTTCATCTTTTCTTCATCATGTGGAATCTTTTTATTTCTTTTTGAACTGGCCTTATCCTGTGCATCTTCCTCCATTCTCATTCTTTCCAAATTTTTAGCCCAAATAACCAATATTTCTTTAGGAATGGTAGAAACATTTTTGTAATTTCCACATGGCTTATTTAGGTTTTTATCATTATTGATTGTTTTTTTGAATGCACTACCTGTCAAATTCATGGATTGAGAATACAATAAATTCCCAATTTTCCTCTTTGAAATCTTATTGGGAGAATTTTCATTTGAAACATACTTCGTATTATGTCCCAAGATATCTTCTTCATTCTTCTCTAGCTTCTTTGGTCTTCTGTTCTTATTATATTTGAATCCATTTTGAGATAAGCATGCACTATTCATGTGACCACTTCTATTGAATACATCACAAATTTTGTCCAGAGTTCCAAATCTATTTTTAGTATACATATGATTATGCATCAGTGGATGATTCTTTTTATTTTTTATCTTCTCCCCCTTCATATGGTCTTTACCTATGATTTTACATTTAATGGATTGTACCAACAATCCAGCGCACAATGCCCAGATCTGTTACAACACCAGCATAGACCCACAAATCATGACTTCTTGATATCTTTGGTATTATATTTCTGAGCCTTCCTCTTGATGTGTTGTGATCTATATGCGGAACCATATTCTATATTCATCTTCTAATCCACCCTATCATTGGAGGTAGGCATCTCATCACCTTTCCTCATCCATACATGTTTAGAGTTTTTCTTCTAACTTGTACTTTTTATAGAAACGGTTTTAGAAACATTGGTACCGGTTGGTATGGATGATACCATCACTTTCTCAGCTTCTTGTGATAGATGAATGAGTGAAGACATGACATTATTATCACATGTTGGAGGTATTTTGATAGTAGTATCATCCAGTGATCATTGAGTACTAATAGAAACTGTTTCTTTCTTTTGTGGAGACTCAATATGTGTCTTCTCAAGATAGGTCAACTGAGCTTCCAACTCTAGACATCGCATTTTAAGGATGACTTTTTGGTCTTCCACCATATCCATATTATCTTCAGAATACTTATTCAATATTTCAACTTCCTCTTCATGCATCTTCACTTTGTTTTCTAACAAAGAGTCAAGTTCCTTGACCTTCTTGACATTTTCTTCTATATATAACTTTTTGACTTCACTGTACATTTTCATCTCATCTTTATGTTCATGGATCTTCTCTTATTGATTCTTATTTACTCCCTCTTTATACACATATTATTTGATCCATTTGGATGAAATTATTTCAAATTCCCTCTTTTTTGCTTCAAACACACCAACTTGTCTAGAGAGATTTATACATTCAACAATTTTTTCTTACAAGACCTTCTCCAAAACAACTTTTTCTTCTTCCAACGGGGTTACATGTCTAACATCCCAAGTAAGTAACAAATTATGGATTTTTATATATATGTCTACTTATGAATAAGATAGTGTTTTAGAGGCTTAAAATGAGAATAAATCCAATCTTAAACATATAATTCCTCACACCTCTCAAGCCACTTATGTTCATACAAGATATGCTTAATTAGCCTCCCAAATAATCTCCCTTCAATTTTGAATCCTTCCTTTGGGTAGAAACCCTCTCAAGAAAACCTTTTGGCACAAACCAAAAAGAGTTACCAGATTTAGAGGTAACGTCATCTTTCAAGCTCATTTCCTTTATTTTTCTTATCCACCCCTCCACAATATTTATTAAAATATTGTGTGAAAAAACCCCAATATAATCAATATAATAGTATGTTTTTATGAAAATTTTTTGACCTACACTTACACAAACCTCCATCTAATGGATGTTTAACATATTGTTTCTGTGTACGGCGAACTATTGTCTCACGAAATGATGATTGTTCATTTCTCCATTACCAACAATAATAGTGTCCATTATGATAGGAATTATATTTATATATGTAATATATTATATTTATAATTTTTTTAATATTTTATATTCTTTTTTTAATATACATCCTTTTACCATCCATTTGGTGTTGATATGACAATGTCGTTTGAGGAAATGTGGACTTCCACCCCCTCAAAGCAAAGTGATTCATCCACACACCAAATGGAATGTATTAAAGATGGGTTTAATGAAATTATATGATATTTATGATATATTAATGCTACTATAATAATTATATATATATATATATATATATATCATTTACATACTTTTATCAATACGACAATGAAAACGGAAACATCGTTCATGTGTACGTACGGCTTTCCATCTCCATGAATGGTTTATTCAATTTCATAATTCATTATGAAATAAATTATTATAAAATAAATATAATGGATATAAATTATATTTATATCATTAAATACATTATGGAATCATTATATAAGTATAATGACTAATGATAAAACAAATTAAGACACATGCGAAAAACAAAGTAAATATTACCTGAAGTGAAAACTTAACATAGGATTGTTAACAAGAGGGTAATATAAGTTCATAATAAAACCATATATGGTATTATGTATAATAGTATGATTATTTAAAATATTTATAAGGAACTTATATTTATTATACAATAATCTTGTATGATTACAGAGAGATTCGAGACTCAATGTAAGGGGATTTTCATCTCAGATTTAATTTCTATGAGATTCATGTTATCTTTCCCACTACTTCCTTTTGTGTGGTGTATGTAATTCACGTGATTTAATTACATGTATCTTATACCTAAATTTATAGGTGTTCAAAAATCCATTATATTATCCCTCTTTCATGGGGTTTAACTTCCAAAAGTTACCAATTCAATAAAACGTTTTTTCCTTATTTTTTCTTCTTTGAGATTCATGTTTTTCATGCACCTAAACTCATTTTTGAGGTGTATATACTTCTATTGTACATGATATGTCATGAATATACTTATTTTAATTATATCTTAAGCTTAACTTAATTTATTTTCTTACATGGAGTGTGATCCGACATAACCACGTTATAATAGTTTATTGAGACAATCTTATCATTTTTCAAGATTTTTTATGTTTATGATTCCTTTGATGAAATATTATGATCCATAATTCAATTATATTCATGTGTTTCCTTATCTTATATTTATTAAAGACATCCTCATTTTTTAGAACCATTTTTACACTCTTTGGCACTTAACATAATGTTTTTAGTAATATTTGACAACCTCTATCTTTGGTTGAAAATATATTGCATTCAAAAACCATGTTTTTAAAAAAAAGCAAAATAAATTTAAAGATAATTATCAAGGAAAAATGTATTTCAAAAATGTTTTATTTTTTAAAAATTTTCCTTTATATATTTTCAAAGATATTTTTTGGAATAAATGTTTTTTGAAAAGTTTTTATGTAATAAAAAAAATTCAAAGAAGAATGGTTATTTTCCAGAAGAAGTGTTTTTAAAAAACCATTAAAAAATATTTCCCATATAAGATAAAATCTATTTGGGTATCTCATGATGTTATGGGAAAATTATTCAATGTTTCCATTCGTATTATTTCCTTAAATGGATTATGATTTAAGTTAATGATTTTTATGAAGCTTTTTTCTCTTTCATAGGTTATATGCTTCTAAAACCTTCTTCTTTTTACAGGTTATGTTTGTGATGAAATTATTATGAAACCTATCACCTTCCATAAGTTTTGATATGTTTACATGTTTATGATATCCATTACATTTCATGGGTTATGATATGTTCATTTATAATATTTTGTAACATGTATTTATGATTTCATTATGTGACGGGTGGGACCTATATCTCCTTCTAATGCATTAGGTAATGATTTATATCTCATGAGATAGAAAGGGTGGGAAAAAGGGTTTACTCAGTTCAATAAGCTAGGGATGGAATGAGGTTTTACTCAGTTCATTAATATTGGGTCAGAACGGGGGTTCGCTCGGTTTCTTAAAGGAATTTTTCCACTAATTTGGTATTGGTATTGATGCCTTGGGTACTATGGAAATCCGTATATGCTTATCTGTTGCCACAATTCCATGTCTTACTCTTGTGTTTTGATTTCATGGCTTATTGCCTTTACTTCATTTTGAATCATGTCTTATGAGATGCCAAGATTTATTCCATGATTCATGTATATTATATTTTCTATGCGAGGTATAATATTCTATTTTCATGATCTTGTATCCATACCCTTATTCTCATGTTTATGCTTACATGTCTCCCTTATTTACCCTTACTATGCATTTGAGATCGCCCCATTTTATGTTTTCTTCCTCGAGTTATGAAGATATGTATTATGATTGATGTGTCTAAGAAGGCTCCTACTCATGAAGAACCTAGTGGGAGATAATGTAGCTACCTTATGTATCAGTTCTTCTGTTCCCATGTATCCAAAGCATTATACAAACTACAGTCTTTGGGAAACTATTTTTATAATGTTAATGTATTCCACATGTGAAATGAAATGTTAATGTTTGTAAAGAGAGGGTTACTATAGATCCAACATGGTTGAAACATGATAAATTGTAATATTAGAAAAAAACAACATAACCCACCCAAGGAAACGTGGTCCATCAGGGTTACCTAGGGTGGCAGACACCCAAGCACAATCTAAAATCCTAGTTCCAATTACAACCTATCACTAATCTACAATATCTGGAATAGTAAAATAGTAGAAAAGAAAAGGAAGTCTGGATCTCATTAGTATCCAGTCAAATGATGCAACGAAATCCCATCAAATACTTCTCTGATAAAACTTGTTAGGGTCCCCAACCCGAACAGGCACCCGAATAGTTTTAATAGGTCGGATTCCACAGCCCTTAGGTGAACTTCCACGAACTCTGAAGGTTGCCGAATAGAAACAAGGGTGTAAACAATTATAGAGGGTAGACTATACCCTATTGAACAATATAATATACTCGTCCAAGCATAATAAGTTAACATGTATAGAAAATAAATAACTCAGCAAACTCGAACCATACAAGACAAGCGGAAACACATCAAAAATCAAAAAACATTGAATATAATATAGAATCCACTATAGAAGCGGAATGTAAACATAACATCATTCCAAACACCACCTGGGAACACTACTAAAACAAACAAGGAATTCATCCATAGAAGGTCATACTTTTCAAAATACAATGGGCACCCATGGCTAACCACTATAGATACATATAAAAAATCATTCTAATAAAAGAGTGAAAGCTAAAAATAATTTAATCTCTAAATAGGCATGACCTCAATGTCAATTCCAATATCCATGACCAACAGTACTATGTCCCAACTCCTAATTCTAATAATTTATCTATATTTAAATTCATGATGTCTAAAAAGGTTCCAAAGGTCCTATGTAGGGTGTTGGAAGATTCTCAGTTGGATACCACCCAATAGTGCATACCAATAATGATAGTTTAATTAGAATTTTTTTTAAATAAAGGTAAAAAGTATAATGAAATAATATTCACAACCTCTAATGGTGCTCTATTGCTACTAGGGAGGGTCACCTTATTTGGCAAACACCAGGATCTCATAAGCAAAGAGAGTCTCTGGCCCATGGACCAAGGTACTCCTATAGTCCCATAGTCCTGTTGAACCCTCAGGTTCTACCCTAGTCACATATCTGTGTACCATGTGCCTCCAAACACATGTTGTATCAAGTATCAACGTCCCAAAGTTACACACAAACAATAGTGTCCCAGTCCCACAGACCCATCCTCGAAAGCTCACGTTGGCCCATGGGACAACAACTAGATCCATAGTGATACATGTCCTAAAAATATATATATCCTAGCCCCCTAACTCAACCATGGAAAGCCTCATCCCACATCTCGGTAGCCTCATCGCTATCCAATGAAGGCTCCTCCCCTTCCATATAGATTTCTACAGCAATCACCCCCAAAACACAAATAACTAAACTGAAACTATCGAATTCCTCTACCCACACGAGTGGTCAAAACCACCTCATCACAGAGTCTACATGTGTGCACACGACTTAATCGGTGCTTTGGTCATCATGAGTGAGAAGTACTAACCAAAATAAGTTCCCAAGCCATGCTATCTCTAGAACCTGCTATCCTTACAATCATGTCTCTCAATTATAATGGTCATGTCATCCATGTATCATGGGCCTTTCCCAAACTAACAATCACACTACCTCAAACAGACATCCACAATGCCCAATCCCATGCTCAAAACCACCCAAAAAATATGGGACATGCCCAACCAGTGAACAACATCACCCAATCCTGATGACCATTCCATCCCAACCTTAGGTCAAACACATCACAACCCAAAGGGTTTCATCACAAGTAATCCCATGAAATACATAAATATAATCACATTAAGAACTTGAAGCAAGTAATTCAATTTAATCAGATTGAATTACAATGGATACAAACTATAACATAGCATCACTTAGGTCTTGATTGATTTTAAACAGTTTAATAATATATAAAAAAATTAAACATACTAATTTAAAACAAATAATAATTATTTAAAACCATTTTGGAACCCCCAAAAAATACCAATGAGCTACGACCTCCGACTCGGCCTCACCTGCGCAATTCGGGTATTGAGAATGCCCAACGACATCCCTCAGGTTTAACAATCAATTCAATATGCAAAAACATTTATAACGGGGTATCTCTCAAAATACCTGAAGATGTTCCAAATGTCGCACCACCCAAAAGACGTAAAAAACAAAAGACAATGTATGAACCAACTACCTCATACATATTCTACACTCCTTATCCAACTTTGGCCTCTAATTCAGCCTTGAATGGAGTTAATCGACATAGTGGGTATAAACTCTCAAGGTTGGATAAGTTGGTTGAGAGATGAAATCTTGAATAAAATCTCAAGTAGAATTTAGAGATTACTAATGGGGTTCCAATGCAACTAACAATGTTTGAATAGGATTTCAGATGACAAATTTGTAGAAAAACGAACCTTTGGTGCTGCCGCTTGGGATACCCAGCCGAACCCCTCTGTTTGTCTACCAAAAATGAGGTTGCTGCACATTTTAACAGAAGAAAATAAATGTACACATTGTGTTCTTAAATATACACAGTGTGTATATAGTTAGTTTGGAAAAAAAAATCCAACTTCCTTTCTAGGTCATTAAAAAGTCTTGCCAACATTGGTAAATAGTGTGTATAGGTAAGTACACGACGTGAACATGGATGGTCCTCTCTTCCTCATTGATAGCCCTACATGCCATGTATGTACATTACATGGAAATAAATTACATGGAGTGTACTGGGGGTACACGGCGTGTAATCCCATATTATTCCATGTAATAGGCTTAACAAAATTAATCACCCTATTTTACCCCTTTCTCTTAAAAAATAGCCCAAATAATAAAACTCGTACCTCAAAGGAAGAACCAGGTTATTACAACAAATGCCTTCTGGTCCCTATATAATGAATTATTCTAAATTAATCCTATGGTAATTAGGTTTTTTAATTACTTCATAGAAAACCTCAATGATGTTTATCTAGTCCTATGTATCTTATGACCCACTAGTTTCCTGAAAGGATAGTGGATGCTAGAGATATAATTCTCCCCAAAGTCTACCATGGACCTTGTTTCCCTTCTTCTTAGGATATAAAAAATTGTAAGGACTCAATGATTAAGTTAGATTAGAACTTGTTCTTCTAGATTAGGTGTGGTATAATGCTCTGTAGCACCCTTCTATATATCAGGAGATGGAATAGGGTCATCTTTCCTAGCTAGCTTACCCATATCCCTATTTGCTGGAGGTCTTATCAGCCTTCTACAAGGATCTATCTTCTTTAACATGAAGGGAAAAAATTATAAAAAAATAGACAAGTAATGACAACAGATAACTAATCTATGGGGTCAAAAAAGTTCTCCTATGGGTCTACCCACAACCCAAGTTATATCCCTCCTAAGAATAACCAATATCTCATCCCAGAATGTTTGTCAAAATAATGTATATATAAAAACATAAACCGATACTCTAGTTCTACTAATTTATTATATTATATATATATATATATATATCACAAAAGAATGGAAAAAATAGATATATCACACAATAAAATAATTCAATTCTATCATGAATTTATATTACACATAAAGACATTAAAATAAGAAATATTATGTTGTATATGATAGGTATATATAAGGAATGTGTTTCTATATTCTAAATAATGATTCATGAAAACACAAAAAATCCCATAAAACTATCAGAGTGAACTATTCAATGCTAAATCATAGGTTTGTTACACATGAGCTACCCATGAATGTGGTAACACCCCTACTCAAGTCTTATATAGCTATCTCATTTTTTCCATGTCCTGGGTTAGTTGAAAAGAAAACAAGAAAACTATTCCTTGATTCCATTTTGTAACTCCCCAAACCAAAATTCCAAGTCCATGATGGAGATTCACATCACCTCATACGCACCTACCCGTATGCAAGATTCCATCCAATTATATTGAGTTCATAATTTTTTAAGTATGGTGACTATAACCTTGATAAAATTTTCTTTCATAAATAATAAAAAAATATCAACTTAGAGTAAACAAGTGGAATACGATATTTTAAAAATCCACACATGTCATAAAATTAAATAGAATGGTTTCCAAAGTGGTAATCCAAACCATTGTGTAAGTACGATAAGATAAATAAACAAAATTTTTGTATCCTCCAGATTTTCCCCAATCCCTCCCCCAACTCCATGATCCATGACTCAGCAATCCACCATTGATCCCTTTCCCTTACACAGACCCTTATAAATGAATTCTACATGTTTATTAGCATGCCAATGTAGGGTTTGAGTAATAAAACTCAATAGGACACCAACAATTCATCCTTAAAAAATATTTACATGTATAAAAGGTTTATTCCATCATAAAAATGAATTCACAAGACATTGTTCACAACTGTGTACTAAAAAACCAGGTGCTAACAAAGCCACCATGTTACTCAACCATAACTACATCGGATTTTTTTAAAGGATGGCCCAGAAGTTGGATATGATCAAGAACAATCCACATGGTTAGTGATATGTCACTCAGAATCCTCCAAGCATCGAGTAGGAATCCTACTCAACATCTATAATCTCTTGAGTTACAAAATATTACCCAGTGTCCTCAAGTACTAATATTCTAAACATTCCCCAAGGGTATGATTATTCTACCCTCTATAGAGAACTACTATTGTAATCGCCACTTGTCAAGCACACATCCCCTTTAAGGTCTTATCATACAACGATGGTCACCTATCATGATATACCAAGAAAAACCTCCATCAACCGGGTAATACACATAACAATGTAGAATATAATAATACAAGAATACTATGGAATAATGAGAATATAATAGAAACATATACCAACTTGTGATCATTATTAAGGATAGTAACAAGCTACTATAGAAATACTCATGGATACAATGACCGTATTTGGATATCATTGAAACACACACACCACAAAAAGACAACATTAATCAAGAACTAAAATTCATTCCAACATAATATGAATCATGGTAAAAATAATATATATAGGACCTGAATGATAACAAAATTCCTACCTTAATATTTTTGACATTAACATCATGTTTTGTCAAGTAATCTACTCCGATCCAAATTATCACAATAAATATAACAAGATCTCTTTATAAGAACCCATATAACCAATTTCACATAAAATTAAACTATTTATAAGGAATAACACATGGAAGAAAATTCAATGGGGTGTAGAATTAGTTACCAAATTATGAATAATGAACCTTCTAGAATATGGACATGGTAAAAATAAAAGTAAAATATTACTTTTAGATGGTGATAAGGGGATAAGTGACTAATAGAACACCGATGACATATCATATAACAATACTAATCCTTAATGATGGTGTTGATACAACAACCTTATGACTATCTCACTATAATACATAAGTTATCATCACCAAACTCATAACAAAATCTTCCCATGATTGAACAAGAAGATGATATGAAATTAATTTAAACATGAAAAATCACCAAAAAACTTCACCAAGTCAACCAAATTTGGAAGAACTAGTGAAATAGGATATAATGGGACCACATATTGACGAAGGATTAACAACAAAAAACACACACCCATGTTTGTGGATTCTCTAAGTTGTTTTCCATAATCTATTCCCTAAAACACCTTGTCGATCATCAATTTCAAGGAATAAAAAAGAGGGATCATCGAATCAATTAATATGTGTTAGGAATAAATTAATAACACCATTATGTCACTAAAATGAAACCCCACTAATTTACTCAATCATTTAGGTCATGATACAATAATACATTTCAGTGAATTTTTCCATTTCAGTATTTTCTAAAGTCATAATGGCTTTCACTATAGCCTTGTCATGGCCATTATGGTTCTTAAACATAAAAGGATAAAATGGAATTTGGTAATGTGTGTTAGAAAACATTATCTTATTTTACCCTTTCCACGTCATCCACTACATGATGGTGAGACTGATGATTCCATTTTTTATTGAGACAAGCCAGGGTATGTTCCACTTCCATGAACACACACATTTAATGTTCTATCAACAACAATTATTAACATTGGGAACACCATGACCTATACTATAGTCATTGTGTTTGTTATTCATCCACAAAACAACTAAAACCTATAAAGTAAGATTCGTTAAGCTATTTTAATACCACCAAGATTCTCTTAATCATAGATCCACTTAAATATCAAAGATAAATAAAGGAATAAATCTTCTCATAATTTTAATAAAATATCTCATACATTACAATTATGAAGATATTATCATAAATTTAGAGGTTGACTATAATTTATACTTATTGGGTATTATATTTTTGATATAATATCAATATCTCTTGAGTAAAGTATCCTTGAGGAGAAAAATCATAGGTTATACTACTCCCTAACTTCGAGGCTTATTTCGTACCCAAAATGTTGGGATTGAATATCTAGGGATATAAGATTACTCTTTAATGAATTTTAGTCTCATATAAATATAAACCATTAAATGAAAATATTTTCTTGAACCTTATGAATGTGATGAATTTGGATATTGTTTAAAAATTCGTGGATTCTATTTTTGGGTGAGTACCACAAGAAGTGAATTCTATAATGAGTTACATATAAATATTCTTTGAATATATTAATTTTTTGGATATAATAGGAATTCCAAAACTAAATCCTTGTAAGTATTCATGTGTAGAAGAATTAAAATGAGAAAATAATGATTGAATATGATGAAATAATTATGGATTTAATATTCATGTTATTTATATTAAATTAGAATGTATTTAAATGAAAATCTGTCAAATAATGTTTTTGAGATTCCTTCCAAATTAAACAAATTTCAAGAAATATATCATATAACTAAGTAATTTCTGATAAAGAAGGGTGTCCATATGTTTCTAATGATTCATAAGCTTCAAACATTAAAATATATTAATTTTTTCTAACAAATTTACTAAAACAATTGTGTGAAAGTATTAAGATTATCCTATTAAATCTTAGTAGTGTAAAATTTAATAATAAATTCAATAATAATATACGATATTATAGATTTTTTTCACAACTCACTTATCAAAAAATGCATCATTGGTATAGTTCATATTAGAGGATGATTTATACCCTATTAAATAAGGTTAAATCAATGATGAATTGGTGTGACCATCCTATTTCATTCTGGGAATATTCTTTGAAATTGTTCGTATTATTTCTCAATAGTGTTCCATATAAATAACTTATAAACAGACCATATGAGATATAAACTATGAAAATTTCCCTTTTTAAAAAAAATTCGTTGTTGTGGAGAATACATATGATGTATTTTAAATGATAATCTAAATCCAAGAATAGAAAATTATTTTTATTAATTATATAAAAGTAACAATGGGATATTATCTCAATAGTTCTACTGAGCTCAATTTTTTTTTCTTGAACTAGTATACTCATTGAGAAGGAATGTATAATACCTTGTGTCAGTAGAAGGAAAATTAAATTTTATGAATTGAAATAGAAAAAAATGATTTTTTAATACGATAAAATATAATCTTATTTCACAAGGAATTCTAGAAGATTAATAAAATAAGGTTTCCTAAGAATCATGAATTCCTAGTAGAACTCATAATGATCCTAAGAGATATGGATTTATTATAGAAATTGATAATGAAGTAATATTCCTTGATGATGAAACCACTACCTATAGAGAATATATTTAAAATTATTATACACATATATAGTTAAATTCAATTAAATTTGATATGGAATCTTGGTACACTAAAAAAGTTAAAAAAATGTTGGATGCATAGAAAGGGGTGAAACCCATAGGGTGTAAGTAGGGTTTTTGAATGAAACATACATTAATGATATAATGTCAACATATATATATCACATGTTTTTAGAGGGTTAATAAAATCATGGTGATTAAATCTAATAACTCCTTCTTGAATAATGATGATAATGTAAATTTTGATATTTTTAACCATAGAATCTCATTATGAATATAAGATATTTAAAATAGACATCAAAACTAAATTCTTTAATGTGAATTTAGTTAAAAATATGTATATTATAATTCATTAATGTTTTGAAATTATAAATTATTTTTCTATTGTTTTGGAGTTTCAATGGTCCATTTATGGATAGAATCGATATTCTTGGAGTTAAAACATATATTTTTATAATTAAATTAAAATTTTTGGTTTAAAAAAAATAAAAATGATTCTTGGGTATACAAGTGTATTAGTTAGAGTGTTTTGGTATTTATATTATTATATGTGAATGAAAAACTCTTTAATATAAATTATATGTTGAAATTACATTCTATAATGGTGTGGTTGGTAAGATTAGTATTTCTTAAACTGATGGGTGATATAGAATACATACAAGTTATGGATATCTAAATAAATAAACAAAAGAGGTTTCTTGGACTAAGTCAAAATCATATATTTGTAAAGTGATAAACCATTTTGTCATAGAGACCTATAATAAAGGGTATTTACAAGTGTTTCATGGCACATATCATAGGAAGAATCATAGAAGTTATATAAAGTTATAAAGGATGGATAAGGTTCCTTATGCATCCAACATAGGACCTATTATGTTTTCCTTATTATGTACTCAAATTGATCTCACATATTATTTTAGCATAACAATTATATATCGATAAAATCCAAGTCTAAGTCATTATATTGATTTCAATAATATCCATAAGTACATAAGAATGAGTAAGGATATGTTCCTAGTATTTTTAGTTAAGGATGATGTCATTATAAAGGGTTACACAAAAGATAGTTTAGAATTTAATAAAGATGATATGAAATAAGAATCTACTTTTTTTTTCTAAAATCAGAAGATATTAGTTTGAAGAGTTATAAACAATCCATCATAGAAGACTCGACAATATTGGTAGAGTATAGTAATTTATAAAACTTTAAATCCATGAACCTTGGTCTCACAAAAGTATAATACATATTTTTATCAGGCACCGTATCATTTGACAGATTATTTATATGGAAAATATAATGTTCTATTAGTTGGATATAAATGATAATATAATAGATATGTTGAAAAACCCATTAGGATATAAAAGTCCTTATGTTCATGTTGAATGTTTTGGTATTAGGTATATGAAATATTGGATGTGATCGTTGTAAAATATATCATGGTTTTATAAAAAAAGAAATATATATTTATTATACAATTCATGTCTGCTTCATTTATATCATAGGAAATGTGGAATGATATTATCCAATCAATGTATGTCTTTGAGTTTTCCCTAATGAATGATCATCACAAATTATTTTGGGTCATGAAGATATGTTGAGATTGAATGAGTAGAATATTGTTCTCAATAAAAAGTGTTTCATGCAATATAAATAATAGAATCATGATATAATAAGTAGACATTTATTAACTAGATTGAACCACTAAAGTATATCACATGAAATATTGTACATTAATTTATATCCTTAGGTGTTCATGTTTATTATGAATCCCCATTACCTAAGCTTAAAGATGTTCCTAAATTTAGAGTCTCCATACTTTCTTACTCTGCTTATCAAATCCTTAAGTCTAAAGCTAATCAAGGGTGATTTTGTGCGTTGTTGATCATATCATCGATTGAATGTTAACCAATATGAAATTTGTCCACTTATATAACGAGAAAAGATATTTTGGTCCCTAATTGAATTATAGTATGTATTTATATAACCATTCATAGTTGAGTGACAATTTATATGCTCAAATACATAGAGGAATGACATGAAATGTATTCATTCAAACTGGTCTACCAATTTTGGAGAATCGTGAATTTTTGGGTTGACCTACACTAGATTAACATGTTTATTATCAATAAGACACTCGATGTTAAGGGAAAAGATATTCAATAAGTACAAATACAATATAAATGATATATATAGTGGTGGAAATGTTCATTTTGAGATATAGTTATGCTATATAGAGATGACACAAAATCTATTTGTTGTTTAAATATTAATGAGGTCTTTCTTGAGGACACACATTTCTTATATAATTGAATTAACTAATCCATATTTTTTTCAATTATACCAAGGCCCATGGTGTCACACTATAATGACATAGAATAGGGATTAAATATTGTGAAAATTATTTTATCAAAATTCAATAGGGTTTGATTAACTATATCAAAAAAATGGATGGAACCATAATGAGTTGCAATGTTTTTCAAAAATTTATTATTGGATTTTGTAAATATGGGAGATTATTGGAAATACCATAAAAGAAAATGAATTCTTTTATAGTATTAAATTATAACATAAGTAAATATTTTCATGTTATTCATATCATTGTCTATGATATACCCAAATTATATATGGAATATTGATGCTTTTTTATGATAATAATGGATTACATTATGGTAGAATGGTTGCATGTAATTTTCTAATATCTCTTGTGGAGTTACGAAAGAGGATCCAACTCAGGTTACATAAGAACCTCAAAGGTGTGGTATGATATTTTAGGATCCCACGAGAAATGAATTTCGTATAGAAATTATGATAAAGTAATTTTTGTAGGTGATTAACCCACTAACTACTAAGGGGACATTAAGAGTTCTGATTTGAAGAAATAGTTAAAATCAAGGGTATTTGAAATGAACTCTATGTACAAAAACTATGTATAGAACATGGTGGATGAAACTGAATGGGTGGAACATATAGGGTACAAGTGGGTGTTCTATAAGAGAAGTTGTATGAATTGTAGAGTGTCTATATAAAATATCACAGGTGGAAAATAATACAGCATCCCTAGCCTAACATACAACAACGTAACATGATTAGATTTCCACAAGAACTTAATATTGACTCCCTATATTCTAAAGGATATTTAATAGAAATGATGGTATATGGGGAGATGGTGGGTAGACTATACCCTCTATAGATAAATAAAAATAGAGACCTATCAGCCATAAATACAAATAGAATCATTCCTAAAAAAGGTAATATAACATACTACGAGATGGAATATTTTTTTATAAGATCATATTATTCATACAAAAAAAATATAATACCCCTCAAACCAATCACATATGTAAATAAAAACCATAATAAATCAATAGGTTAACATCAAGGAACATCCTAAACCATCTTTAAAACAATAACATCTATAATGTGCTATACTTTCATCACCATCTCCACTATACTCTTGAAGATGAGTGATTACCATTACTTATATCAAAAACCATAAATTATTCGTGTATCATGAAGGGCCTATGAATGTTGTTAGTATGAACTCAGTAATCCATAGCTAATGATATCCCAATCTAATATCTATATATAAGCCATTGTATGAAAATCACAATAACGCCAACCAAAATATAAAACAAACAAAGAACCACATGTGCACAACCAGTCCCAAGTGAGCCATCACTTTCCTTTCTAGTGATAGAGTATAACGATACATCCACTATATATCACACTAGAATTGAACTTTTACTATTAACACAAATCATAAATTTTAGGTTATACACTATACATAAAAACTGAACTATCTCAAATCATCATGATTCCCCTTCATCATATGATTTCCCATATGTGTGATTATCTCAATTACATGACTTCATGAAAATATTTCACTATAATAAATTCCCCACACCTTTTAGTTTTAGTGTTTTTAATAAATAGGGAAAACAATATCTAAATAAACTCATGTATTTTCTACTAATGGGTATTTTCCCCTCAATATAAGAATCTAATTAATAAATAATAATTCATTGGCATCTTCTATAAAGTATTTATATAGGATTCTCTTCTATAAACACCATATATATTAAATGTCATCATAAATTATAGAAATAGATACAATATAAAGGGATGATTTTAGAAGCTCATTAATGGTCAACATAAGAAAAAACAATCAAATATAATAACTGATCATAAAATGAGAATAGTTTTGTAATCAATGTTTATAAGAAAATTATACCCAAAAAATATTAGATCATAAAACACAACCCATTCAATCTAACAATGAATATTATAATAAATTAATCAAGACTGTGTCAAAACATGGGTCATTAAACCAAATCGTTGAGAAAAATATGTAGTCATAAGGATAGGCATAAAATTATAGAAAACAACATCACTTTTGGATCACATTGTAAAAAAAATTCATGTATGTCACCATTTATGTTGTGAGAAAATCAAAGTTGTGAAAAAATCCAATTTTTCTCAACCTTTTATTTTTGAAAAAATCATAGTATCTTCTAGCATCATTACCTCATGAGATATAAATCCTTTATGGATTTATTGGAGGGTGGTATAAAAACCCCATTCATCATCATCCATGTATAATTTTTCCACACAAAATCAATCATCATCATTTAATAAAGAACCCATGGGAATAAAAGGGGTTTAATTAATAAATACATAGATTACCCATGGAAATAAAATGGTCTTCGTATCATTTTTAAAATTGAATTACATAAGGAAATCATTTATTATTCCATCAATTATAATAACATGAAAACACCATGAAAAATAAATTGGTATACAAAGATATTCAGTAATATTCTAGTTAAATAAAGATTAATCAATATAATAATGTATATAGTATTTACAACATATAAATAAATGTTATAAGGTTAATTCGATAATTTCCTAAACCAGTTGATGTATGGAATCAAGGTGAACACCCTTAAATCATTGGATTTTAAAAAATGTTATTCAGAAAAGAGAGGAATTTGAATTGAAATTATGGTTATACAACAAATATTTTTAGTTGAGAAAATGTAAGTAATGGGTCATTTTTATAATATATATTTAATGATTAAAATTTGTGAAATAATGGTAATGAATCAATCAGTAAGTTAATAATACTTTTAGAAGAATGGTTGAATTTTACTTTCAATGTAATGATGTAAATGTCCCTTTCCCATTAAACACCATTTATATAAAATCCATAGAATAATGGTAAATCAATTAAATTTGTTTAACCATGAAACATGGGATATAATATTAAAATTTATTATAAATACATCCATGAAAATATTTTTTGAAAAGAATTTTATTTTTGAATTTTTATAAAGAAATTATAAGAGGAAAATAAACCATTTTATTTGAAAAATTCATTTAAAAAAATGTTGGATAGAAAAAAAATTAGCAATATTAAACTATTAATTTTTAATAAACCTTTAAATAATTGAGTTTTAAAAATGAAATAAGTTTTTAATAATAAAAACATGGTGTGTAAGATAAGAAACTTATATGTGATACGTAAAACAATTTAATAGTTTGAAAACCCTTTATTGAAAAGAAGCATCATAAATAAGGAAATAAAATTTTTATTTAAAAACTGGTGATTAGATGTAAGTGAGGCACATTAATTAATATATATTTTAATTTCATAAAAGAGAGTAAAACATTGGGAATAAATAAAACATGGACAAAAAAAATATTCATCGATACGAATAAGAGATATTTTTTATCAATGATATAGTTTAATTTCAAATACACATTTTCAAAGAGGTGGTTATTGATTAGAAGAATTAATTTACTCATAGAAAAATAGAAAATAATATATAAAATAGTAGAAATGGTATGATAAAATAAATCATGAAAATTATATTACTTTAATAATTACTATGACCTAATGTATTAGAAATTGATTCAAAGAAAACCATATAAAAATAAAAACTTCCAAAAAACCCCATAAAGACGTGATTACAAATGAAAAATTAAATAACATGAAAAATAAGAGTATCTTGATAAAAAATATTAATGTTGTAGTTGATAGACTATTCAAAATAATATTTGTATAATAAGAAATATATCCCCAGAAATACAATTTTTTACAAGAAACTCATGCCTTAATTTTTCACATCAACTAAAAAGCTCAAATATATATCAAAACAAAAATAACTATCATAATCCCCTATTCCAGAACCTTATTAATATATATTACCTTTATATAAATCGTTTACAATAATTTTCTATATGAAATTTTGTTAGTTATTATCTATATTTAATATCAGCTGTGATTTATCTCCATCATTTTTAAATAGTTCCATAATAGCAATGTTTTAATTTATTCTTATCCCAATGTTCCTCATTATGAGATAATATAAGGTAATACAATAGATAACCAATATAGGTTTATAAATTTATTATTACATTTCATTATTAATTTAATTATTTTTCTTGAAAAGAGAATCATTGTATGGTTATTTTAGTAATTTTAGGGATTACAGAAGTTATTTTAACAATAAGAAAAATGAATAAAATAATATTTCCAGAACCATATAATAATCATGTTTTGAATATTAAATTGTTTCAATATCAGTATCTAATTTCCTATATTTGTCTATCATATAATTTTATATCATTATTCAAGTAGTTGGCTAGACTGACCCAAACAAAGCATATCACAATTCGATGGGAGGGTATGGTTAACAAATTGAATATATTGACATAATATCATTATAAAATAAAAATATTAATATTATTTAAAATATATTAATGCTTTAAATCGTATTTATTGTAACATCCCAAATTCAAATAACATATAGATGGAGTATAAATTATTTAATTGGAAAACTTATAAGATATCTCTTCAGGCATGATGGATTAGTTTAGCAGTTCTAGTAAGCTAGACACATAAATTATTTCAACATTACATTAGAATTATAAATTCAAAAAAATTGAAAATGTAAAAGTACATAAACCTTGAAACTCATTAAATTATTTCTTTTCCATAACATGGGTAAAGGAAACAAAATATGTTTGAGTTCAAATGCTATGTTAGGGTTATGTAAATCAGAATCTATCATGGGTAAAAAATTAATTATCATTATTTAAAGGAAAATAACAAAAAAACCCTGAAATTTAATTAATAATGTGATCACAAAATACATCGATGGATAATATCATTATAGTCATATGATGAATAATAATAAGAACTAAATTCTCAATGAAATAAATGCTTAATATTGAATGTCATGATGTCAGACATCATAGTGTCTCTACCAAGGACAACAGAGTTCAAGATAGTTTGTAACTATGGGTAAAGAACCATATAACTTGGGTAACTAAATTTTATCCTGATACCTATTGATGAATCGATGGGATATATAAATTTTGGGGCCACCCATCACCGCATGTCCAAAATAGTACACATATATCAAATTTCCAATTTAATTCATGAAAAATTATCCTCAAATACAAATATATGTATTGAAAATACATAACAATTTATCAATAATTCCCCTATAAATCAAATAAATTAAAATAAAAACACCATATATAGAAATTTTGTATGATCTTTGAAATAATCTATTCTATGATATAAAGAATATTGATATTTAAGAAAAATGAAATATTTAATGCTCAAAAGTAAGTGAATGTTTCAAGGAATTATTTATTTAAAATCAATTCCCAATTATAAAAAAGTAAAATATTTATTTTTTTGGAATTTCTGAATATAAATTACATTAAAATAACATTGAAACATTCTTTAGTAAAATAACCTCTCAATTTTTTGAAATCACTTGCTTAAAAACTATTCATTTATAAAATAAAACATTTTCAATGAAAATAACCATGAAAAATAATAATGAAAAATTCAAATAAAATATTATACATAATTATGTAAAATACACTCATTATATAAATGTTAAAAACGTTCCATCCATACTTTTTTTTGAGAAGTCACAATCTAGCTCATTTGGGGAATAAAAAAATAGGCATTTCATACAATTTTGTGAAAATTCAAATATGGGTAAACATTTATTTTGATATATAATTTTATAAGTGTAAAAAAATCACAAAATATTATAGAAAATATGGAAATATAAGAAAATATATCTGATAAAAATAATAATAGTATCACTTTTTCTTTTAAACAGTTATTTACTTGAATCAAGTTCTGATGAGAGGAAAAGTTAAAAGAAAATATTGAAACTCATTAAGAGAGTAAAAATAAAATAAACATTAATAATAAAGAATAAATATATATTAATATTAATTATCTCAATGTTTTATTATACACACAATATAAATATAATTATGTATATATTACTAAATATGTCTAAAAATAAAGGAAATTTAGACGAGATCCCTTACCTTAGGAAACACATGTCACGTATGTGATCCAACCTAATGTATAATAAATAAAAATTTATTATAATTACATGAGATAACCATATTAATATATATGATATGATATATGATCTATTTATTAATATTTATCACTAATTTGTTAACAAGGTTATATTATTATCATTTTTTCGGGTGTTAACTGTATTATTTTTAAAGTATATTTTGATTCTGTATTTTAGTTACTTGTACCATTATTATGTTTTCATCATATAAATATTATTATTAGTGATATATATATTATATATATTCAATATATAGATATTTAGATTCATCAATAATATATATATATATATAAATGAATTACATTGTTCACGGAGATGGTAGGTTGTATGTATGTGTGATCCTTTTTTTCACAGCTCAAAAGCTGGAAAAAATAACGATGGATAAAAATTATGTTTTTTTAGAATAATTATTATATAATATATATAATATATAGTCATTAAATATATCTTTATTACCATTTATGTAAAAAATAAATGAAAACTGGATCACATACCTTTGTGGTGGTGGTAGTCCACACATATGCATGATCGACATTATTGTTTTCTAGTGGATTGGAAGGTAAGAATGTATATATGGAATTATTGTTATAAAATCATATTTATATCATAAATATAATATATATTCATTATATACAACCTTATTATATTCTATTTAAATATGTGATGAAAAATAAATTACACTACTATGTTGAGACAATAATATGTACCTACACACAGGTGAAGTCATAATTTTTTATATAATGTAAAAGAGATGGAATATGGTTTTAATGTAATTATAATAACATATTAATATATCCATGATACTTTATTTATTAAATTTATATGTTTACCACAATTAAATAAGTAGTATAAGAATTAATATACCTAACAGGGTTCGTAAAGATGATTAACTCTTCTTTAGTGGACTTCAATTAGATCTCTTATTAATAGACACAGGGTAGGTATATTGGAATGAAAAAACTACTAAAACTTAGTAAATAATTTTTAAAAGATAAATTATCTAGTTTTAGTATATCTATATATCTCAATGTGGTATAAGTAAGTGATGTAAGTCATTGAGTTTTATAATTAAGTTGAGGGGGCAATTCGGAATTTAACAAAAAATAAAAATATAATAAAATATTCTAGATGACAATTCTTCAAAATATAAATAGATTCAAACATAGTATTTTATAAGGTTTATATATCATTAAAAAATAATATTTTGAGTGGTTTTAGGGTTTTTTAATCCTTAAAATTTGTTTTATCCCATCACATAAACTTTATTTACATTAACCAATGTAATGTATAATTCAATCTTAAAGGGTTATAATTTTACCTATAAGATAATTATTAACTCCTACATGGAAAAAAGGATAAAATTTTTAATTATATCGTTATCCACTATTTCTCTTTCATAATTCTACTGTTTTTTAAATATTTAAATAAAATATTATTTTGATAAATTATCCTTAATTTCAATTTCAACACTATTTATTTAATTTTTCTTCAAATAAATCTAGAAAAATTTGGCTATCGAATATAATTCAGTTACGCATCACATATATTTCATATTTATCTAAAAAATTCATTTGAAACTATAAATCACTAAAATTGTTTAAGTTTTAATATATTTAATGTTCTTTATTGTATTTTTCTGTTATTATAATAATTACTATATTTGTATTGCGTGAGAAGTTAAGATAATTATATAATGAAAAAAATTAGAAATAAATTATAACAATGAAAAAAAATCATTATTCACAAAATTGACATATATATTCATTCCTAACATTCATTTTTCCAAATATGGATATATAATATGTTTTTAAAACTAAGTGTGTAACGATTTGTAAATTTCATTGTTTTAAATAATATATTGGTAATTTTCAAGGACAAATATCCAATAAATAAATCTTTTTCGATACTAAGGTGATAAGGGTATAATTTACATCATACAAAAAATGTATTAAGATGAATTATTATGACCTGATCACGTAGTTTTAACTTATATTAACCTGATTTACCCTTTACTGAGGTGATAAATTTCAATATAGATTCTATACACATTGAACAAAAATACAAGGGTCTTATTTAACAAGTTTTAACCTCCTTCTTCCAAATATGGAAGAAGTTTTTTAAGATTAAATTTATATAAATTGTAGAAAATAAATAAGTGTGTATGACACAACAAAAATCACTTCTTATAAAAATAACTATTTTAATCATAAAACTAAATTTATTGATATCTTTTTCCCAATAAAAACTCTATATTAATGTTAAAACCTTAAATTGAATATATAATATTTCCTTTTTATTAAAATTAGTCACCAATAGGTATCTATTAAATTTATGAAAACATGTTTTTCGTACATAAAAATATTTATAAAAATGTTTCATTTATATTCAATTTTTTTATTGATAACCAATGAATTTATTTTTTAATGTGTAAAATATCTAGTTAAAAAATAATGATTAATATTAATAATATCTAATTTTAATATCTATTTTGTATTAGTAACATAAAATATTTAAATGATAGATTTTATTTGATTTAAACTCAATATTGCGTGCTACACAAACTACAGAAATGACTAAATTCATTTAAAAGTAATCATATTGTAAAATCATGAAGTTTTACGTTCTTCCCTCATTCCAGGAATTTCCTCATAAAATTTTATAGAATTTCCCCACATGAATATATTAGAACATTTATTCATTATAATATCCTCAGGTTCACACATTTCTTCTTTTATCGTATGATTTCTCCTAAGTATATTTATTAGTAGAGTCGTCAGATTCTTAAACATTCATTCCCTAGTATCTATATTTTGTATAGAATATTTATAGTTATATAATTATACTTCAAAATATATTTCTTTGAAGATAGTTCATGTGATGGGCATGGAATGTACCACCTTAATAAAGATATATGAAACACATCATTTACTTTAGAGATTCATGGTGGCATTGAAAAATGGTATACCACAGTTCCAATTTATTCTTGGATTTCAAAATATATAATGAAGCTGGGGATTATTTTTACTTTCTCATAGATTCATATAACACCCAACCATGTAGATACCGTCTTAAAAACATAATTTTTTTCCTTCATTGAGATAATTTAATATGGGTTTGAATATTCTCTACCTTTTCTGTTATCTCATCTAAAATTTCTCATCCTATAAGATTACATTCACCAACATCATCCCAATAAGTTAGATTATCATATCTCTTTCCATATAATGATTTATATAGAACAATTTAAAAAATCAAATGGAAGATATTTTTATAGGAAAACACTAAAAATTTAAATATTTACCCCACATCCCTAGAAAGTTAAGTGAGTATGAACTCAATCATTATTCAAATTTCATGATAGTACTTTTTGACTGCTCATTAGTTTGTGGATGATAAGCGATGCAGAAATGAAGCTCAGTATTATGATCTGTGAATTTCAATATAAATGATGGATAATAATCATAAAAAATTTAAATATGTGTTCCATGAGGTCTAAAACTTCGTTAATATTGATTTTTGAAAGGTGCTCTGGAGGAAAAGTTTCTCTTACATAAATGAAAATTTGGTAAGGTGGTCAAAATTAAATCATATCTCATCATTTCATCAAGGAATATTTGCTAATATAGTGAAAAGATAAATTTAATATCTTCCCATTTCTAAGTCGGAATCAGTTTAGGTTATGCAAAAGTTTTATGATGTTTTCTATATACATTCATTTTTTGACAAACAAATGATCTAGACCCATAATTAGCATTTACTTCTTCTTAGTATCCTATAAAAAATGTTTATTCCAATTTCTATACATCTTGGTTCTTCTAAGGTGTATAGATAAATTAAATCTATTTTAATTTTCTAATAATTCCCTTTTTATCTCAAATATAGACGGAACACATAGCCTCTTTAGTATTTCGGATCAATAATCACAATTGATTGAGATCTCTTTTCAAACAATAATCTACTAGAATAACCTTTTTCAGTATCATTACATCCCAGTGATAGGAATATCATTTTAGGATATTTAATCCATTTCTTATATATTAATTTATTAATATTTCTGTAAAAATATAAAGGCTTTTGAAATATAAAGAAATCCAAAATTGGAGAATCATTCTAAGGAACAACAGGTTGTTCCATACTGGTAGGGTTATTATTCATTAATGGAGTCAACTTGATTAATATTTCCATGATATTCTCCATTACAAAACAAACGGTATTTGTTTTATTTCAAAGGTTATCCTAAAATTTTCTATGGGGGTTGATTCTCTTTTTCTATTACATTCCACCACTAAACAAAGGAACAAATAGAGTGAGATCATAATCATCATGAATATTGAACTATAAAATAAAATCTATATAATGGTAAGAGTTATCAAATAATATAAATAATTTTTGTAGTATACATGTTAGCTGTGTTTATTCAAAATCGAGTTCCCAAGATTTATACTAAACTTTCTATGATACCAACTGTAACATCCAAAACTCAAGTAACCTAGGGTTTATTTATTCTTTATTATATTAGCATAAAAATAAGAGATCTAACCATTTAGGATCGATTAGTTTAGCTATCTCGGTAAGCTACATACATACATTTTTTCCATACTATATAGGAATTTTAAAATATAAACATAGAAAATATAATGGTTTCTTTCTTAAAACTCATTCAAATATTTATTCTTCATAATGTGGGAATTAAAAAAAATATGGTTGAAATGAAACTCTTAGTAAGGGTTATATACAGTAGAATCTATCATGATAAAATAAGGAATAAGGAAATTTCAAGTTAAATAACTACAAACATATTCCCTTTGATCAATAAATTGTGAAATAGATTCATACATAGATAATATCAATGAAGTAATCTAATAAATGATAATAATAAATAAATTCTCAAGGAAATAAATGCTTAATATTGGACTGCATGATCTCAAAAATCATGGTATCTAAAACATCAAGGCCTTATTCAAAGAAAATTTAAAACTATGGGTAAATAATTAATTATTTTTTCTAACTTATTTGTCTTATGATAACTTTCAATGCATTGAGTTGATATATATTTAATAGTCCCACCAATCACTACATTTCCAATGCATTCATCATATTTTGAATGGTAAATTTAATTTTGGAATAATATTACCTAAAAAAGAATGTTCTATTGATTAAATACTATTTATTTTTCAATAATTACTTAGTAAATCCAATACTTTTAGTGTATAACATTTTATTTATCAATTATATACGGTTTAAGAAACAATCCAACCCATGATACTTATAATATTGATTCTTAAGAGAAATTTAATATCCAATGATTATATATAAATGAATACTTAAAAGATGATATCATTAATATTTATTCCCAATATATAATAATTACAAAATGGTTGTTGTCATTCATCAATTTATATTACATTAAAACAACATTAAAACATTATTGAGGTAGATAACCTCTATTTTCTTCAAATCACTTAAAAAATAAATATTTATAAAGTCAAAAACATTCATTGAATATAATATTGTTAACTCGTATAGGATGATTAAAATAAAATACTTTTAATGAAAATTGTAAAATCATCTCATTATATATATGTTGAAAAAATATTCTTCTATACTTTTATTAGAAAATTCACAAAGTAACTCATTCAAAAAATGAAAAAAAAATCCTTTCAAAACATTGTGTAAAAAGTCAAACATGAGTAAAAATTTATTTTCATAAATTATTTTATAAATGTAAAATCATTTTTTAAATAAATTTATCGAAAATATTTATATGAATGAAAAATATATCTAACCAAAAAATAAATAAGGACAAATTTTCTTTTAAATATTTCTTTACTGGATTCAAGTCCCAAAGAGAAGAAACGTTGAAAAAAAAATTTGGAAACTATTTAACGGAGAGAACATTAAATGGAATATTATATTTATAAATGAATAAATATTCATGTTAATAACCTCAAATGGGTTTTATATACATCACATATAAATAATTTGGTGCATATTACCAAATATGTCTTAATGGAGTGTAAATTGAGAGCAAATCTCTTGCCACATGTCTCATATATCATGTTTGTTATCTAACCTTCAGTATAATAAATTTAAATTTATTATACACACATAAAATTATTATATTAAAATATATTATATCATATATTATTCTTTTGTTACATTTTATCACCTTTTTATTAATAATCATTTATTATTATCACCATTTCATGTGTTAGATACTTGGTTTTCAAGTTTGTTTTCATTTGGTAGCTCTAGTATTTCTACATTTATTATTTTTTAATCATATCCATAATATTAATGGTATATATATCATATATATTAAATATATAGATATTTATTGTTATATATATATGATTGAGTTAGGAAAATAAATGAAATTATTCATGGAGACAGTAGGTCTTACGTACACATGAAGGATGTTTTCACTTTTCAACGAATGGAACAAAATAAAGGTGAATAATAATTAATCACTCCAGAATAATTATTATATAATATATGTCCTCCAATTCATTAAATTTATCCTTATTATCATCCATGAAAAACACAAATGAAAAATGGATCACATCATATCCTAGAAGTTGTACTATACACGTACACACAATCAACATTATTCATTACCAACAGATATGAAGGAAAGAAGGTATATTTAATAATATTATTAAATAATAATAGTTTTTTCATAAATATTATTTTTACTAATTAATTAAAATGTTATGACTGTACATTTAAAGAGGTGATTAATAATTAATTAGACAACTACTTGGATATAGTAATCCATATGTACGCACGATCAATGTATTCACTTTTCATAGGATGGAAGAGAGATGGAATATTTTTTCCCATAATTATAATAACATATTATTATATTAATTCTACTATATTTATTATAATATGATGGGTAAGGCACTTAAATAAGAATCATAATAAGAAATATACCGTAAGGACTTGGTAAATATGATTACCACTTCTTTAATGGGATTCCCTTAGATCTCTTCTTAAGGGACTTAGGGTAGGTTTTTTGTAACTAATAGAACCTTGGTAAATTATTTAAGGATGTTTAAAAGATAAATTTTCTGGTTTTGGTTGTTATATATGTCTCAATGTGTGCTAAATAAATGAGGGAAGTGGTTCCCTTTTATAATTGAGGTCATGGGCTCTTTTGGAAGATCTTAAAACAAATTAAAATATAATAAGAAAATTATAAATATAAATTATACCAAATTGTTATGTATTAGATACAAGGTTAGGATATGTTATAAATATCATCAACCAATAATATTATGATAGGTTTTTATGGTGATTTATACAATTTATTTCAGTTTAACCCTTTATTTAACCTACTTTAACATTAATAGTGATAATGTATTTTCCACTATTAAAGGGTTATAATTTCACATATAAGGTAACTATTGAGACATTAATTGAAAAAGGATGAAATTATCAATCATATATTACTCCAGTTTTCCTCTTTCATTATTTCAATGATTTTAAAAAATAATGATAAAATATTATTTTGATCAATTATCATTAACATCAATTGTAACACTATTCAATTAATATGAATTCAAATACATCAATAGAAAGTTGGATGTAAAATATAATTTTATTAAACAACACTAATATTTCATATTAATATAAAATATTAATATAACACTATAAATTTCTCAAACTATATCACTTTTAAAAAATTTAATATCATTTAATTTATTTATCAATTAATTCAATAAATATTTTATTAGCATTTCCCAAAAATTTATGGTAATTATATATTAACTAAAAATTATAAATAAATTATTATCAAAAAAATAATAAATACACCCAAAAAATTGATATTTATATTAATTCATAACTTTTTTGTCTTCATATATGGACACATGATGGATTTTTAAAACTAAGAGAGTGACATGTTGCAACATTCATTGATTTAAATATTATATTATTAATTTTCATAGAAAATATCCATTAAATATATCAATTTGGTTCCTAAAATAATATGGGTTTAATTCCCTAAATATAATTTTAATATTCATGAAATATTATGACCATATCACTTACATTTATCATATATTTAGCTAATTTACCCTTTACTAGGCTGAGAGATTTTATCTCGTTCACTATTCATATTGAATAAAAATAAAAGGGATATATTTAAAAAAATTCATCCTCCTGATTCCAATTATGGAATCCTTTTTTTGAAGATTAAATTTCTATAAATTTTAGAAATTAAAATAATTTAAAATAACATGGAGAAAATAACTTATTAGAAAAATACAGTTTTAGGCATAAAAATATATTTATTCTTATCCCATGTCTACTAAAAACTAAATATAATTGTCAAAATATTTGATTGAATATACTATATATATTATTTTCATTAAAATAATTCTACAATATGGATTAATTAAATTTCTAAAAACACATTGTTTTCATATAAAAACAGATTTTCAGAAAAACATTTCTTTAAAATTAAATCATTTTTTATTTTTATTGATAACCAATGATTTTATTTTATAAATTCATAAACAGTATACTTATGATAATTTAGTCATTACTATTTATTCTAACCATTTTTAAAAACTATTTTATAATAGTTACATAGTAATATTTTAATAGTAGATTATGGTTTGTCTAAACATGGTGTTTCGTGCAACTCATACTATTGAAAATATTAAATTTATTTAAGTAGAATAAAATTGTAAAAACATGTTATTTTATATTTAATATGGTTTAGATAAAAATTTAAAATAAATATTAGAAATAAAAAATATATCTTCATAGTGGTGGTAGTTTTCCCAATGCACAGTTTTTGTTTTCATTTCCAAAAAATGATATAAAATAAACGTTGATTATAATCTATATAATTATATTAATAATTATGTTTAATATTTCCAATTGATTTTTCAACTACATATTTATAACTCGTGAAGTGATGTGATGGGAAATAATGGAATATGTAACTTATTGGATGTGGTAGACTGCAAATCACATGATCGATGATCATTACATTTTATAAGTGGTTGGAAGAAATGGATAAGGGTTCTTCCATTAAAATAATAACACTTCAGTATCATAATGACACTTTTTTAATTATATTACTATAGTTATTGTAGGTTTGTAAGATAATGATTATGAAATAAGGTAAAGGTGTAAGTAATACTTACGTAAGGACAATGAATATCCTCTTGATGAACTCCTTATAATTTAAGGACTTATGCTAACATATGTTGATCAAGAGCCTTATCATATGAAAGGGACGTATAAGATTTAACCATTGGATAAAATTTCCAGGATATTTATAATGTAATGTAGAGAATTAAAAGGGTGTAAGTGATCCCATTTTATAATTGAAGAAATTGGACATTTTGAAGATACCCATTGCATTTCAATGATTTCATTACATTATTCTTGGGTCCATGACTCCAAATGTTATAAATAATGGAGTGTGGGGTGATCTGGGTTTGATAAATTATTATCCAAGGCTTTCCAAACACATTTTAAACTTGTTTCATATAACTTCATGTTACAATATTTTAGGTCTCTTTTAGCACTTTTCATTGATCATTCTTTTTTAGGTGTTGTTTTATGTCCTTCTAGAGTTTTGATATATATTTCGAGAATATATATGGTGGTTTCACCCTAGATTAGGGATGAAATAGAGTCAATATGATGTTTTTCTCATAGAATATCATGTTTTGGTGTGTGTATTTTTATTCATTTTCGAAATCTAGCATAGATATAGTGTAGGGAGTCTACTATTATGTTGAGCCCTAGTATGGTGTTTTTTATGCCCCATTCATTTTAGACATATTTGAGGCATGGCTATATGGTACGACATGCATTTAGTTATAGTGTGTCTATATTTCTTAACATAGGTATGACATTTTCCATGTCCATCTATGTGAGTTCTGCATCATGATTTTAGGAACTAGTTAGATTTGGGGTGACTATTACATGGAATCATATACTATGTCATTCTCTAACCCCTTTTGTTATTTTCCATATCATGGTGTTTTAGTATGCTTCATGGACATTTTTTAGACATAAAAATCTCAAGATCCATTTTATATTATAGAATTCTCTTATTCAAAAAACATTTGACCCTTTGGCTTATTGAGTTTCTCTTGAAAGGTTATTTCCTTATCCAACCATTCTTATATTGGATCAAAGTGTCATTGGATGTGATTGATCCCTATCTAATAAGTTTTATTATCTCTTCCAAGAAATCATCTTTTCTATTTCTCTCAAATTCTTCGAGTGTGGTTGATTCACCTATTATTGAAGGGTTGGACACTTTTTTTAATGGATTGAGATTCTAGGAAATTTTCCTTGATCTTCCTCACATTATGATTTTCATTAGTGGTTCCTAATTTAGGTTAATGATCATTTTATCATGTGAAAAAATATATTTGGTTCTATATGGTTTTTCCCTACAATTGGAACATAAATTTATTTCTTTAATTGAAATTTACATTATAATGTTTTTAAACCTTGGATTTTTTTTTCGATTATTTATTTCAAATACATATGATATTTTAAATAAAAAATATTTTCAATATAATTGGAAATATTCATTGTTTTTACAAAATATGGATGAAAAATGGTTTAACGTTGTTTATTGAGAAAATTTTATTTAAATTACAGATGAATTTGAATGGCTTGAATTTCATGAAAACCACAATTTTGGTTTTGAAATTGAGATGGAATGTTGAGCATAAAATTGGGAATCGAAATAGTTAATGATGAATTTATTTGAAAAGAATTATTTTTTCCTTTTATCATTGACTGATTGAATCACATATGAGCCTAAGAAGTTAGTGGATAAATAACATAATAATTCTATGACTCTTATTCCATATAAATGGATTGTTGAAAATAACTATAACTAAACTTGTTTTGGAATGATTTCCCTAATGGGATGTTTATTGACTATCTTAATGGCCTAAGACATAGGGGTTTGTGAACACACATTGAGCCATGATGATTGACTGAATATTATAGGGATCATATAGTTATGAACTTATTTAGCTCAGGGATTATGAATATATTTCTAGGTTTTGATTTTATTATTACAATACAATTATTATCAAATTGCATTATTTTTTTCATTCATTTTTTTTAAATGATAATTTTATCTTATCATTTATATATCTACCATCTACCTAATTAGAAATAATTTTTTTATTTAAAATGGGTTTTTAATTTACTTTGAATTTTTTTGTTTAAAAAAATTCTTAAATTATTTTATGGTAAATGCTTATGGAACATTTTGTGGAATACTACTGGGCTATTTTTTCTCAAACCTAACCTTTTCCTGTGTGAATTTATAAATAATGTTAATCCAAGTGTAGGAAATGTAAAAGAATCCCATATAGGTTATATGTGTGCTTAATTCATGGGACCTGTATTGATGGTGGTGATTGGTGGATCTATGGTCCACTTGTAGAATGAGGATTATAAAACTTTGTTATGAATTTTTGAATTTATTAGTATAAATGATGTTTGATTTTTCGGACATTGGGTGTACTTATGAGTGAGTTCATGGTCATATCTCATTATATTGAGAATTAACTGACCATGGGAGTTAGTAAAAATAAAATTTTAAGAGTAAATTGATCTAATTATGGTATTTTCACTAAACATGATATGAGAATTTTTAAATCAATAAATTTATAAATTTATTAGATTGAATTGATATTACTCCATATGTGGATTGAGTTTGGGATATTAATATCATTGCTGATACTTTAAAAATTACTAGTGACTCTTTGTAGTACTAAGCCCCCAGGAAGATGTTTGAACAGAACTCATGATGGATCCACTAATGAAAAATAGTAAATGAACCCTCCAATTGTTCAAAATCTGGTTGAGATTGTGGTGTGTGTTGTCAATGCTCTTAGGCAGGAAGCTTCACCCATTCCCATTCAAGCTCTGGTTGAGGATATTAGAAGGGATGAATCTAGAGATCATTATCATTAATTTATTCAATATAATCCCACATATTTACGAGGATCAAATGATCCTCAAGTGGTAGTGAATTCGTTATAAGTATTGAGCTAATTTTTGAGTTCTATGAAACATCAGAGGATCCCATGGTGAAATGAGATACCTTAAAGCTTGAAGTTCATAGAAGAATGTGGTGCAATTTTATGGTGATAGTGAATAAAATTTATGCCTTTGATTGTAAAGGCATCAAATAAATATTTATAGAATATTTATACCCATCGTCGATGGTTTCTATAACATCCCAGGATTTTCATTGCCTCTAAATAGGTGATATAACCATCACTCAACATGAAAAACACATTGGTAAAGTTGTTGAGTTTTTTCTCTAGGTGGTGAAATATGATAAATTGAAGGTTTTAAGATTTGATATGGGTCTTCAATATAATATTTGATATCAGTTTTTCCTATTTAAACTCACTTATTATGTAGATGTAGTGGTTAGAGAATTTATGGTTGAGCATAACATAGTTTCTGTGTTAGGGTTGATGGGAGTTCATATTACTTTCAGTGTAAATTTTATTAGATACATTAATGGAAATAGATTTCGTGATGACTCCCTTGGTGGATCATGATAATATGAATCATCAAATCATTATGTGGTTTATTTTATAGGCCCTTTTACTAACATTTAGTGTGCAAAAGTTATTAATTTGAAATGAGTTTTTACAGAGGAACCAAAGCTATGTGGTTTATATGGTCACGCAGGGCACCTACATAAGTTGTGTAATTAATTTTCATTCTAATTTGGTGGTATGGTCTCATAAATATACAAAGTTACTATGTTGAAATTAGTCTCATTTTAAAATAAGTTGTTCTATCCTCAATAATAAAAAGTTAAGATTATTCATGTAGTGGAAGAGTCTCCATAGAAAGTTGATGTGGATCCAGTGACAGTGGGAAATAAAATCATTATAGATTCATCATTAGTGACCAATTTATTTTATACTAGTGCATCAGATTTATTTGAATCAAATCAGGTTTTGAATTTTCTAAACCATCCATCATAGCTTATTTCATACATGTTGTATATTAATATACCCATCAAAAAGAATATAAAAAGGTCTCTCATACCCTTGTTGCGTCTTATCAATTTTATATATTGAGATCACTGATAATTTTAAATTTCTGAAAATAAAACCATTAGATTTCATTTTATTGGATGGATTAAATAATTTTCCTTTGGATTTTCTATTACCTTCGAAGTGTCTCTATTACTATGATCCATGGGTTTTTTAGTTTTTTCAAAGGATAATGGGACTTGAGATTGATTCGAACTATACCACATCTATCAATGTTGGGAAAAGTTATATAAATGTTTTATTTTTTATCTAGAGGAAGAATACTAGAGTGGTTACCTTCCCCTAGTAGTCATGGAGATTCTTGATGTGTTTCCTTATAAGTTTTTTTCTTTCCCATGGTACGTTGGGTGGAGTTTTCAATTGATTTGGTACTATTTACCCAGCCTATATTCATTGACATTTTCCAAATTGAACTAACTAAATTGAAGGATTTCAAGAATCATTTTTAGAATTTATTGGTAAGGACTTCTTATACCCAATTGTGAAACCTTGGAAGGTACTTTTTATTTTTGGAATGAAATATAATTGGACACTTCTCATTTTTGTTGATAAATAGAATATTGATCAAGTTATAGTAAATTAAAAAATGTGTTTCTATGGATTGATGATCTATTTGACCAGTTGAAAAGATTAACGTGTTTCTTGAAGACTGATATTCGATAATGTTACCACTATTTTATAATCAAAGAATCATATTTTCCAAGGAATTTCTTTATGAATAAGTATATCCACTATGAGAATCTTGGTATGGCATTTGGTCTAACAAATGATCCTACTGTTTTTATAAAACTAAGTAATAGGATATTTCATATGTATCTCTATTTGTATTTGATGGTGTTTGTGGATGATATCTTGGTTTACTCTATGATTGAGGAGGACTATATGTTCAATCTATTAGATGTTATATAAATTTTGAGAGATCACTAGCTCTATTCCAAACTATCAAAATATGATTTCTAGATTTGGGATGTGAATTACAAGGGACATGTTCTCTTAAAACTGTTGCGAAAAAATTCCTCAAGGTATCATTGAACCATTTTTTAGGTGATTGTGTTTGTTGACAAAGAGGGTTACCATGGTGAGTTGTCAAGTTCCAGAGATATTTTTGAAAACCTATATGGAAAAAGAATGATGAAAAAGGAATGGATGTTCTAGAGGTTGTACATATGGAACTAATCTAGTGCAGAGTTGTTTTCTAGTGTTTTCTAAATTTTTGGGCCTCAAAATCGGAAAATGGAAAAACATTTTGTTGGAAAAGGGTGTTGCACGGAAGATCTAAGGTGGTTTGGAATCATTCATTCAAGGAATGTTTCAAGATTATAATGTCAAAAAATAGAAAAGGTATGAAGTGCGCGAAAGCTTCAGAGTTGTGTGACAGATGAGGTTGTACAAAATAATCGTTCAAGCCCAATGCGACGTCAAATATGGCTTTGTCTGCTCGAAGAGAATCTTGTGTGACATAGTGAATCTTCTATATAGGGATCGGTGACACATATAAATAAGAGATGACCCACCTCATTTGATGTATCTCAACACTTAGATATAATCTGAGCTCCGAATCGCACTTAGTTTTTAGGAAAAGGTATTTGCATGAAATATTTTCAGTTACATGTAAGATTTGAGTTTCGCATAATATTGATGTTCCGCACAAGGGGTGTTTCATGACAAAAGTGTAATATTGTACGTAAAGCATTAAAGATTCATGAATGATGTAGTATGTGTTGAGAAAAAGATTTGAGGTTTCCCAGTAATATTGTATTGAAATTTCATTCATCATTGGATGAAAGTTGAACGTCAATAGGGAATCTACATACAGTGGATGATGCATTCATTTGAGATAATGAAGGGACCTACAAGTTTATAAACTATGAGTAGATCTTCTGAAGAATTATTGAGCTCACTTCAGTTGAGAGAGCAATGAGCTTTTAAATTTTTAATGGTTGTGAACCAATAAGGACAGTGAGTCTACTTCGAACTTTTAAACAACAGTGCTCTTATAGAGTATTTGGTACATCAACACATCGTTGTTGTTTGCTCCTTGTATGTAGCTGGGTTCGGGTGAACCAAGTAAAATTGATGTGTCATATGTGTGCTTTAATATTCATTCAAACTCTGTAATAGAAAGGAGAGAGAGAATACTTTTTTTCTGACAACAAAATAAGATCAAAAGGGGTAGTTGTTTTAATTTTTATACACTGATTCACCCCCCTCTTAGGGTATCTAGCCTAGTGGGCCTAACAAAAACATAGTATTTCAGGGGAACCTGATAAGTTGAAGGATATTATGACATTGGAAGAACCATGTTATTTTTTCATGATTTATAGAATCTTGTATATTGTGTAATATTACCACCAAGTCATCTGATATTTTTCACTTTTGGATTCCCAGATGACTTCTCTCACTAGAAAATAGGAAAAGATTATTTAAGAATAAAAATATCAGAATTATTTTGATGAGTTCAAGAGTATTTTAACTTATACACACTTTTTGACCAATCTTGGGGCTGTAAAGGGATATGTGGACTTTTTTTATGCATCGAGTTTTGGTTATGGTATTTTTATCATGTATGGTGATTGCATGGTATCCTTAGTTTCCAAAAACATTGGCCACATGAGAAGAACTATCCAACCAATGATCTCTAACTCGCAATAGTGATGCATGATCGGAAGATTTGGAAGAATTTACTATTTCAAAGAAATATTTATCATGTTTTCCAATAAAAATATATTGAGTTATATATTCTCTAAAAAATATTTGAATCTATGATAGAGACATTGGGTTAAGTAACAAAAATATTTTGATTTTGACATATCCTACACCATTAATAGTAGGATTTTCATTGTTGATTATTTCAGTAGAAAACATTTTTCCCAGTCCATCAAATAATCATAATAATAGTGGTATATTATGGTTCTTTTCACTTATATTCATTTTTTGAGACCAAGATATTGAGAATAAAATTATTCTTACAAGAGTTCAGTTGACAACCATTATTCTAAGTAATCTTGTTCTTGAGAAATAGCTTGATCAAGTCATTCATTGAATTAAGGACTATCATTATAATAGGATTACTTTAGTGAGGGGTCTTCAATTATAAGTTTATTTTATGTTTTTAGAATTGTTATGTCATAACCTTACTTTTGATAAATGTTGTTATGGGACTCTAACATATTTTCCAGTGCATGTTGCACCCTAATACCAAAAATATTTTCAATGATTTGCAGAGATGATTCTGGTGTACAAGTATGATATGAGACATTTCTAGTTTTTTTCTCTTATTGTGAGACATTTTAGTACATTATGATAAATCATTAGAAACATTTTGGTTTGATTCATCCCCTTCATGTTCTTATTTGGAAGTTGGATGATATTTCTATGCACATTATTGTTGGATTTCCACATACCCCTTGAGGGATGACAGTAATATTGATAGTGAACTATTGGTGGACCAAATTTTAAGAATTTTTGACTACTTACAATAAAAATAATGTTATGTAATAGGAAATCCTTTATGTGATAGTGTTCATCATATTTCACAAATTTCCATCTATTAGAGTTCTTTATATGGATTCCTATTTTAGTTCTTGTTTTTGGAGAGGCCTCCTTGATGCAGTGGGATCTAAGTTTTGTCCAAGCACAAAATATTATCTTTATATTTTTGGTTAGATAGAATGAGCTATTATAGATTATTGAATACATGACTTTTAGACTCCAGTGGATATTTGGATAGCCATTTGGGACTTCTTGAATTAACCGATAACCAAAGTTTCCATTCATACATAATAATAGAACCCATTGAATCCATGTAAGGCTACCCAGGTGAATCTCCACTATGTTGGAAAATGTTTGGTGATACTTCTATAGTTGGACTTAGTTTAGTTCAACAGATGTTGGGTATGATTATGTCTATTTTTAATAAAATATTGACATCATAGATCTGATATTAATTTGATGTTGATCATTATCAAAACCCTTTGAATTTTTTTATTTATTGATTTTGTTTTTAAGGGTTTCACATTGGTTGGGTCACTATAGTCTTGGGAAATAAATAAATTGTTCACTGAGATTTTTGATACTTTTTTAGGTTGTTGAAAAGATTTTAATGCTTGATTAATGTTTTGATTTTCCAGCATATTTTACATTATAATGGATTGGATTATCTGTCCCATTAAATTTTGGGAAATATGGTGATTATGGTTTCCATGGAATGTATCAATATTTTTGTGGAGGAAGGAAGAGTATTGTGGTTTTTTGTGGAAATGAGTTTTCTAGATTATGCTGATATATATTGGTGGTAGATCACCAATTTTATATTATTTTGATAGTAGATCACTAATGGTTGATATCTATGTGTAGGACACCAATTGTAGATCATTCTGACAGTAGATCTGAAGGTAGATCAGCAACTGTAGATCATCTGGGTTGTAGATCAAAAAAAGTATACCATTCTAGAGGTAGATAACCAATGGTATATCTAAAGAGGTATATCACCAAAAATAGATCATCCTAATGGTAGATCACCCGTAGTGGGTCATTAAAGGTAGATCATCAATTATAGATCATTCTAGTTTTATATCGTCAATGGTAGATCATCTAAGTGGCAGATCACTAATGGTAGATATTTGGTGGTATATCACCAATGTTAGATCATCTTAGTAGTAGATAACCAATAGTATATCACCCTGTCAATGGATCCTAACTATAGATCTATAGTGAATCCAATTTTCTAGAAATATCTATTTTATCCCTTTGATGAAAAATGGCTTCAATGCCTTAATAAATGGATTTTATAATCTATTTTAAAGGATAATAATTATATCATATATTATATAAGAATTATTCCTTAATGAAAATAATGTTCTTTGGTGTATTTTTTGTGTTTTAGTTGTGAAATTATAGAGCCCTTATTTTTGTGATTGTTTTTATCACCCTAAATAGAATTGGATAATAACTTATATTAATCGAATGAAATGGTTTCCATTGGTTGTTTGTATTGTGTGATAATTTCCATAAAATAAATTTTAATGTGAAAACTCCCCCTTTTTCTAAATGTAAAAATGTTTTGTGTTGTTTTAATTGTTTTGGTAACTATTGTAATGTATTTGTGTATTTCGTTGTGTGTGGTTTATTAGTTGTGATACTGTGATACATGTGTGGTGGCTATGTTATGATTTGTGTTTGTGTGTGTGTGGGGGGGGGGGGGGGGTTATGTATGTGATGTGGGTTTGTATCATGGTTTTGATGGTGGTTGTGGTGTGGTTGGGTAGCGAGGTTGTGAATGTTTTTTTATTTGATGGAATGTGTAATTTGATGTCACTATTAGGATGTTGAGTTGAGTTGCCTATTTTGTGTTGTGTTTTTCTAGTTTCTGGAGTAGCATTGGAATTAAAATGGATTGGATAATTGGATTGATATAATAAAATTAATTAGGATAAACATTAAAAGTTTTTGTGCTTAAATGATTTAATTTTAAATATAAATTAATGGGATGGAAATTGTGCACTAAATATGTTTTTTAATGGTGTTAGAGATAATTTGGAGAAGGAATAAATGCCACACCCTCATCTTTCCTCCCACAAAAATGATCTAGTCGGTTGGTGATGGTCGTGACAACTCCTCCCCCACCGAAGGGGTTGGGGGGATTCTTCCAACTCATCTTTGTATTCCAACCCAGGCTTGATGCTTGGAGATTCAGGTAACTGATCTAGGCTTGAAGGTTCCTAGTCTCTTCAAGGATCTTCCTATTTTTTTAGATATTCTACTTGGAATTATCACTCTCCTCATATCATCTTAGCTTCGTGCTGATTTCTCACTTTCGTCATAGATGCTCATTTTTTCCTGATTTTTTCCTATTTGTATGATTTCTTGTTGTATGAAGCACTACGTCTCGATTTGACTTCATGGTTCTAAGAGTCTCTTTTTTTTCTTTTCTTAGAGGATATCCATTTTCTGAAGGCTTGTCCCTGATAATTTCGATATGTTGGTACATTATGATTTCTTTTAGTTAAATGTTCGATCGACTATCACATGGTCCATGATCCTCTTTTGGCTGGGGTTTTGGTTCACCTACAATATTTACCCTTATCCTTTTCAATATTATAATTGTGAAAATTTTTTAATGTTCTGGTAGTGTATTACTTTGTTCGGGTCTACTTTCATCATCATTGCAGCATCCTGCCTATGCCCGACTATGTGCAAGAAGCTAATTTAACAAAATATCTTCCTGATCTTTTTTGATCTATAAAATATTTTATTATCATTTTAAGGAGAAGTTGATTTATGAATCATGAACTCCTTTTCTTACAAGTTGTTTTCAGTAAGGTCACATTGCTTTTTAATTTCATGGGGTGGCCTTAAAAAATCACTGGGATGCATCTCATTTGGAAGAAGTTTAGAGGGATCAGAACCTTTGAGGGGTCAGGGAGATTCCTATATTGGGTTCTTCTCAATTTAATTCCTAGGCTCTAGTTGAATTATGAAATGAGTTCCAATTTGGGTCATGGGATGGCCCCAACACCAAACAGGATAGTAGTTTCCCAGAGAGAAGGGTGGTTCTCAATGAGGTTGTGGTCCCTTCTCATGTGGATGGTGCAAACCTCCATGTTGACCACATAATTTCAAGTAGGAAGGACTATTGGAGGGAGATAAAGGATCCTAATATTGCTGGAATTTTTGAAGGTGTTATATCATATTTTAAAGGAAAGAATGATCAACCAAATAAAAATAATGATCAAGGGAAGCATCCTGTTTTGGGTAAGGTGTTCATGAATAGGGGTTAGTCTATGGAAAGACAAATCCAAATGGGGGAGATGATTCCCCTTAACATGTAGTATTTTATAGACCTAGAAAATGAATACCCTAGTATGCATTCAGGAGATGAGGAAATCCTAGGGGTCCAATTGGTCAATTGATTTGGTCCCCTGTGTGAGGTCATCATGTCCCCCAATGAGGAAGATTTTTCAAAATCATGAGTATCCAAAAAGAAAAAGAAGAAATATTTGGTTGAGGATAGAGATTATGGGATGAATAATAATTTTTTCTTATATATTGATCTCAATAATGTTAGATATATGGATGATGGTTATATATCTACCCCATAATGTGAAGAGGATGATCTTGTGTAAGGATTTTTCCCATCAGGTGGGAAGAAAGGGAATGAAGATTTCTAGAACACTACATACTTTTCATCCCCTACCATGATAGAGACAAAGAATAAAAAATACTACTCCTACCTTCCCAAAACTATGTTTACTAGATATATATGAATGATTTTTTTTCATGAAGAGCTATAGAACAAATAATTTAGTAATCCTTTACCTCAAATGTTCCATTAGTCTCCAACCCCTCAAATTCGGGTGAACTATCTGAAGGTCATAAGAAGGGAATCACTTTGAGAAAATTGGTTCTTAATTCCAAGATGATGTTAGAGTTTTTTATGTTTGTAAAGTCTACAAAAGAATAAATCAATAGGGAAAAACATGGGGAGGATTATTTGACTATGAAGGATTGTAATAGTCTTGATCAGGGGAGATATTTAGTAAACTATAGCCTTAAAAAATGGTGTGGTACACCTCCCAACATAATGTATTCTTCCAAGATTTTAGTCCTCCATTTACATGGATTCATTTGTGGAGTTGAATAAATTTATTGCTATAAAGTTAGAGGGATACAACGAATATCACCCAAAAAATGATATTAGAGTCTTAGCTTAGAAGTACTAGGCTGACCCAGTTGGGAAGCCTTAATTTATAGGCTAGTGCCATTTTCTTCCCCAATAAATTGGTATCATGGTGAAATGGAGACAATGATGGATGTTATGATTTCTGTTTCAGACATTGTGGGTTTTAGAGATTCTTTGAGATGCTTAAAAATTAGGTGATGGTTGGTGGATTATTTCTATTGTATTTTCATTTATTTTCAGGAATTTAGTATTTTTGATGGTTTTGGGTTTTTCCAACTTGGTCTAATCAAAAAATAGGACTACAATGTCTAAAAATTGAATTTCTGACAGATTTTTTATAAGAGTTCTTGGTGTCTTTTGAAAAATGTGAGGCATGGAAAACTAGAGTTGAAGCATCGTGTCATTTATGTTTATCATGTATAGATTTATGGTTGTTTGTTTCATTAATTACCAAGTGATGGTTATGATATTTCCATATTTATCATTGTTTTTTGGAGTAATTATGGTATTTTCTCATCACTATAGAAAATAAAATATTTTAATGGGAATCTGATTTTATACTATTTGATTTTTGTTGTTGTTTTGGGGACCTCCTTATTCATCTTTCACAACTTAGTGGTGTTTTGTGGCTTATACAATTTCCCCTCATTTAATTTCATGATTCTTCAGTGGATGGATTAAACCATCTTGGATTTTGATCCTCTTGGCCTTGAATTGATTCTGTTTTTTTCGTTTTGTTTATTTCAAACCCATTGTTTTGTCTGGTCTAGTTTTAATTTGTTATAGGATTTTAATTGGTTGTTTGTTTTTTGTTTTTTGACATGTTTTCATTGTAATTATTGTCATGGGAGTGATGTTCCTACTCAACATAAAAGTGGATTTATTGAAAATAAAAATTAATGTTGTTGGGGATAACATATTGTTTGAATTGAAATGGGTTGATAATAGAAATCTAAAAATTTGGTTGCCCTTTAATGAGAATATGAAATATGTATTTTAGATTAATGTATGATGTTTTTCATTTAGAGGTGGTTGTTAAAGATGGTCACATTGTGAGTTGTTTGGTACCTTTTTTAACCCCTAGTTTTTTCTTGTGTGTAGCAATTATATACATGGTATTTCCTTTAAATTTCATTACACACACTAACCATGTTGATTGTATAGTACTGATTTCCAATAGTTTTTGTGGTTCTTTTCCCAACATCCCTGTGGGTGGACATATCCGCCCACTCTTCCCAACTCCCTCTTCTAGGAATTGGTGATATACATAGGTTGTGATGGACATAAGTCAAAAGTGTCCATGTCTAAATGTGATGTGAGGTGTTTCAATGGACCATGAGTCTTCAGGAAAGACATTATAAGATGTCATATGGTGGGGGTCATTCATGGTGGGAGAAGGGAATAATTTTTATGTCCATTATGTTCACAGTACCGTACTACCCATTTTAAGTGATGTGGTGTGATGGCCTATTTGTTTATGAGTGGGATGTGATTTGATGTGATGTCTCAGGTGTCGATGGGTAGGATGTGATGTGATGTGATATTATGAAGAGGATGTGGGAGTTCTAGGACATTTTTATTTGTTGAGTGAGAGTGGTTAATCACTAGGAAATTGGTATGGGGTACCTTTTATAGATATTCTTCATAATATGTTATTATACTAGTATTCATTATTTGTTGAGAATTCCATGGGGAGGATGGGTTTTGTTAGTATACAAGTATGGGTGTTGTTTGGTTCTATTGTTTTCCTACAGGTGCACTAGAATGCTCTTTCATATGGGTATGAGAGTCTTTAGTTTCTCAATTCATGATACTTATAATCTCATCATATCTATATAAAACTATTTCCATGTTTTCATGAGAAATATGTGGACAATTATAGGTATTACTAGCTTGGATCTTTTTATTTTTTTTAAGTTGTTTCATTATATTAACTTTTGGGTATTTTACATTGGGGACTTTTATCAGTATCAGTTTAATTTATGAAGAGTCGTGGGATGGTTTTTGGATTTATTTAATATTATGTCATGGTGTATCTTGTTGATGATTCATATTATGTCCAGATACTATTCATATTATAGAGGGAAATAACACATATACATGAGATTTTTAAACCATCAGTGCTTGTCGCCAACCTCTATAAGGAAGGGACTCAGAGATCATTATCAATCTTCATTTATTATAGTATATTAGGATGGGGGAGGTCATGATAGACAACAATTTATAATTTTATTCATGTATCGTAGCACATAATGTATCACTCCAACCCATCTCATGTATTGATCTGGGAGGACCATCCTGTCAAAACTGATTTATCCATGATTGAGTAGGCATTATATATTTTTTGTCCTCAGATATATTTTCTTCATGAGAATTTCATACCTTTCGTTCAAGTTCTATGGATGAACGATTATGATTCACATGAGACATAGGAGTGAGTCCCTAATGAGAGAGCATCAGCCTTATCTCTTTGACATGGAATATTTTTTATATGATTTTTAAGGGGAATCATTTCTTCTAGGTAGATTTTAACATCTAGTTACAATATTCCATGTATCATTCATACCTTTTCTTTGATCAATCTTTTTTTCCTGGGACCCTTTGAATATTTTTGGAAACTTCCAATAGTTCAACATGGGGTCTCTCTATGGATGAGGGATGTTACAATATGGATAGGTAGACAATGGTGTGTATGGTCTAGTTGTCTAAAAGGGTATTTTAATGCCTATTTTGAATCTATCATGGTTGCATAGTAGGGTTTCAGTATTGTTGTAGAAAAATGATTATGGTGTTGGGGCCGTTGTGGAGTCTCTACTATTTTGATATTAGCCGCGGTGTGGTTCTTAAGATGCAATTTATTCTTAACATGGGTAAATACGATTTGGGAGAGGTATATGATATAGATCAAGAACTACTAATACTGGGGTGAGTGTTCCATGGCCTCATGTAGTGCATTGTGGTTTAACCCCTTTTCTATTTTTTTCACTGATGTGTTGTAGGATGTTTCATGGCCTTTTTTTCTAACAAAAATATTCATAGCCATGGTTTATATTCCAAACTCCTCCAATTCCATCCAAATATGGACCTTCGGCTTATAGGATATCTCTATAGAGGATTTTGGCATCTACAACCCTTATTTTATTAGAGTGATGTTTCATAGGTTTTATTGATCCCTCTTTGATATGTGGTAATATATTTCATTAGGAATCATTTTTTATCATTCTCTCACCTCCTTTTAGGGTGATGAATCCTCATATTGTTGGTGGATTGGATACTTGTTTTAATGGATTGTGTTTCATGGTATTTCTCCTTAATATCCCTTTCATTGGTATTTTTTTGGTGGTTCCTAATTCAATTTATTGATTATTTTATAGTGTGGTAAATTTCGGTGGTTCCATAAGGGTTTTTCCTACAATTCAAACCTAAAGTTCATTCTGGAATTGAGATTTATTTTTCAATTTTTTTCTAAAAAATTGATTGTTATGATTTGATGATTAATTATATTGGTATGTTATTTGTGAAATGAAACCTATTTTCTAGGTCTTTAAAAAAATTATTTCAAAAAAGATAGATTGAAATGATTTTTTGTTGATTAATAAGATTTTTTTTAAAATATAGATGAATTTTAAAGGTATGAATGTGTAAAAAATCATCTGTTTGGTTTTGAAACTATAATTTATTGTTGAACATGAAATTGTGCATTTAATTAGTGAATGCTAAATTGATTTGAAATGAATAATTTTTCCATGATTTTTTTATTTATTGGAGAAAAAGTGATTTTGATTAGTTAATGGGTTATTAGGATAATAATTATAATACTCTAAACCCCTAGTAATGGATTAATGATGTTAACTATAACTAAACCATTTTCATAATAATTTACCAGATGGGGTGTAAATTGATTATCCCGATAGTCTGAGCCATAGGATGTGTTCATGCACATTGTGTCTTAATGATTTTCTAAGTAGTGTTGGGATCCAATTTCCATGAACTTATTTATCTCATATAATATGAAAAAATATCTTTATTTTTATTTTTTTATTACATGATAGTGATTATATAACAAATTTATTCATGTCCTATATATTTTTCTAAAAAATAATGATCATTAATTTCTTTTATATATCATCTATATACCTAATTTGAATGTATGTTTTTATTTAAAATTTTAAAATGTTTTAAAATGTTTTTTAATTAAATTGAAGCAGATATGGTTTATTTTTATTAGAATATCTTATGGAAATTTTTTTGGAATCATATAAGGATATTGATTTATCAAAACCTAGGTTATTCGTTTGGTGTTTTTATAATATATTATTATAGGTCCATGAAAATGGAAAGATCCACTTGTTAGTGGTGGGTAAGCTTGATTCATTGGACCTGGACTGATATTGGTGACTGGTTGAGCTATGGTTGAATTGTTTTAAGTGGATTGTGGTAATTGTTCTTGGTTGATGTTTTTTCAACAATTGGATGATTTACTATTTTGTTTCACTATATAACTATTTGTGGTAATTTTCTCCATGAGGAGTTTCTGGAAAACTAACTACGCAATTTTTTATCTTCCACTATTTTCTATTGATGTTTTTTCTTGAGAAAGAATTGTTACCATTGAATTTTAACATAATTCCAAGTGCTAGTCACTAACACATGGGGATTAAGAAAGAGCTTTAGGCTTTGTAAGGACAATAATAGGTACTGGTTTACCAAGTTATTTGGTTTGATTCATGACATTGTATATCATTTACCCTTATATTGACAATTTTCCTTTTTTTACTAGGGTGACTAGTTTTTAACCATATAAATTATGATTTACTAAAAATATAAAATTAACTCTATTAAACAATATGTTTGAGATAAACCTAAATTTAATCCCAATTTTATGTTATTCAATTTATTAATAATATAAAATTAGATTTGAAATCAAATCAATTTTTATATAGAAAAATAGTTTTGTAGAAAAAACAATTTCACCATGATTTATTCTTAATGTAAATTAAAATTGGTTTTAAAGTTAATGAGTGATAATATATTTATATATAGGTATATATACTATAATATATTAAATTTTTTATATGTGAAAATTTAATTTAATTTGATAAAAATTAAAAAATATTAATAATTTTTTTATTTAAAATAACAGTTTTACCAATATCATTGTCATTAACATTAATAATAGTAATAATAATTTTAGGGCCAAAAATTTAATTTTATTTATTACATAATATGATCTTTTTTATCTAAAATTTTAAATCCATTTTTATTTATTCTTTTCATGTTATGGAAAAAATTCAATATAAATGAAAAAATATGTTTTAGAGTAAAATATTACTTGTGATTTAAAAATGATAAAAATATGATTTATAAATTCAATATAGTATTTTTTATATTCTTTAATTTAATTTTTAATTATATATTTTTATATTAATTTTTTTTAAAACTTTTAATCCCTAAAAATGAAGGAACTATAAAATCATTATATTTTTCCCTATTCAACAAAAAATAAATTATTTTAGAAAAATATCAAAAATGAACCCTAAGATAATTTATATATTATCATTTAAAAATGAATTCTATTTTAAAAAATTAAAATTTGAAAATCTATAAATTTACCTTTAAAATGAAAATATATTATTTAAAGAAAATTTGTGTTTATTGAGAAAAAAATCCCTTTTAAAACTACAAGGTTTCTTGATAATATTTTGAATGAATTTATTATTGATTAAGAAATTTTATATTCTCTAGAGGTTTTATTATTCAAAACTATTATTAATAATATTCATCTTATATGTCATATCCATTCTATTTTAGTTTTTTCTGTGAAATTAGCTATCTTACATAGTATTAATTTAGGGAGAAAAATATTCTGAATTCATGGGGTGTAACATCCTCCCCCTCCCTAATATAAATTTTTTTCCTAAAATTTTTAATTATCACTTACTAATAATTATTCATTAGTGTTTCTAGATATAATCATGGCTCAATGTATATATTCTAAGATAGACACATTATTTATCCTAGGAAAGACTATGTAAAAAAACTTTTCCATCATAATTGGAATATATAATTTTTATCAACCATTTATTCCAGATATTCCCCTATAGATTAGTATTAATAGTTTATAAATATATAATTTCAACATATTAATTTTCAAGATCTCATTTCCTTGAAAATTTTAAAAACAAACTGATTATGATAATATCTAATAGAATCACAGTACATGTTCGTATAAATATGGAAGGCCAATCCTAAGATATCTTCTTTAATGAAAACATTATTTCAATCTCTGATACTATTTCATACCTGGTTTATATTATAAATCTCTTGGTTTTCAGTTGTTACTTTATGTTTTACTCTCTCATACTTATGAACATAATATCTAAGTGTAATTAGGAAATAAATTCATAATAAATATGCGTAAAGAGAATGTGATTAACAAAATCATAATCATTAAGGGTAACTATCATGGTGTGTAGTCTTGGGACCACTCATCATGCACTACAGTGAATATTGATTTAATACTCAACAAGACTTTGGGGTGATTACCCTTATGGGTATCTGTTTCATAACCAAACATACCTTCCTATATCCAAACAGGGATGTTATTTTTTAGATACCAACTCAATCTCTATGTTACCAAAACATTGGGATGTTATCCTATACTTATAATTATCCATTTTAGTTATACTAAGTTTTCATGAAATTCTACTTATCATAAACCATTAAATATTCAATATTTTCTCGCCTAATATAAAAGATTATGTATACCTTTGAAATTAGGAACAACCCATAAATTATCTTTCACTAACATCCAAAACTCTAAAGTTATCTAAACCTAGCCAAGATACCAACTATAATGACCCACCAAAAGAAATGTCTCAATTATAAATATTAATGAAAATAATAATTTAAAAAACATTCCCAATATATTTTAGATTTTGAATTTTATTGAATTAAGATAAATATTAACTAATAAAATTCATTTTTTTACTAATTCATACGTCCCCACTATATAATAATTTACAAAAAAACATGACAAGTATTAATCATCATCCACAAATATCATTACATTTGATAATCCACTTGTCTTATCATACATGTTACATTTATCTATAACTTTGGGAGGTGATCATAGTTTCTTAGTAGAATAAAAAATAAGTGATCAAAATCTGATATCATATGTGAGCACAATATGAGAGTATTTTTATTATCAATAACCATAAGAAAATGATTCCCAATAAATCATATAACAGAAAACATGAGTCATGGAATGTGATATGTAATTAAATAAGATATTTATCATAATAGGGTAGAAACATGAGTTATTAAATATGATCCATAAGAGAGTAACATGGTTATAAGTAAAAGCATAATATTTTCATACAAACATAAAAATATAAAAACATTGTGAACAAATATGTTTGTGTAAACACTTTATGTTCTTTAAAACACCATGTATGTTCCACCTAATAGTTGTGAAAAAAATCCAAGTATTCCCATGCAACATTATCTCATGAGATATAAACCCTCATCTAATTAGTTAGAGGGTGATATAGGATCACACGCATCATTATAATTACATTTTGGTGAAACATAAAATAAATAATCATCACATCATAAAGAATCCATGAGAATAAACTAGGATTCAATAAAAAAATTATATATAACCCATATAAAAAATTGGTTTCAAATACTTTTCAAATGGATTAAAATAAATAATTCATTTACTATTAAATCCACAATCAAAACAACATAAAAACATGTAAAAATGGTTATCTAAATATATTATATAACTTCTAGGAAAATAACCTTCAATCATGGTAATAAACCATATGGAATTTACACTATATAGACAAAGGGTGAATAGTTATGTCAATAATTTTCTAAATAAATCAATATATGAAATCTATGTGAAAAACCCTAAATCAAAGGAACCAAAAATAGGGTATTTACTATAGAAAGGAATTGGATTGGAAATTATTGTTTTACAAAGAAGATAATTATATAAGACAATAAAGTGATGGATTTATTCTCTTCGAGAGATTTAGTGTTTCTCATTTATCTAAAAATTGGTGAATAATCAACCTCTATATGAATAACATGTTTAGATTAATATTATAATTTTACATTGAAAAGCATTATGAAAATGGAACTTTCCCATGAAAAGTCGTTTAAATAAAATTCATATAATAATGGTCAAAATAATTTACTATTGATTACCATTAAACATGGGATAAAAAATTTCAAAATCTTGGAAAATTTTTTATTTTGAAATGGTATAAAAAATTAATTTCTTTTATTATATTTATAATGAATGTCTAAGAAAACAAGTCATTAGATTCTTTTAAAAATTCAATTTCAAAATGTTTAGAAAGAATAATTTGGGGATATATTAAAACATGTATTTTTAAGAAATATCCATTAACGGAGACTCAAAAAATAAATAATGGTTTTATAAAGTAATTATAGAGTGTAAGATAAGAAATATATCCATGATATGTAAACCTCTAAATATTTTGGAACACCTTTATTTCAAAACTACATCATAAATTGAGAAATTAAATTTATATTTAAAAACTGGTCATGAGTGTTGAGAAAGTTTTGTTTTCAACAATACATAATGTTTTTATTTAAAGAGGGAGATTGTTGAGAACAATATTATATCTCTTTATGATGATTTTTATTCCCACAAATACCCTTAATTTTTTTCTAATGATTTTATTTTTTTAAGTATATTATACGAATTTATAATTTATTTCATCATTTTTGGAAGAAATATTTAAGTTCTTAAACAATGAGATTAAATTGCTACAGTATTCGCATTAGCATGTTAAGGAAACACTGTTCATACTCTACATATTCGAGAACTGCTAAAGCATGTTCTGGAATCACTGTTCATACCCTACATGTGGAAATGTAGCGAAAAAAAGGAACTCGCTATTTACTTTACATGTTATCAGAAAAGTATGGTTAATAAAATATATGATATCAGAAAAGTATGAAAAAGAACCATACATTTGGGATATTAGAAAAGTATGGAAGGAGAACCATACATAAGTGTTAAACGTTACATTTGTTTCTCAAAAGTATGGTTCATCAACATTAATTTTGTAAAAACCTTACATTTATTATGAAAGTATGGATCATGTACCTTTCATTTGGAAGCTTATAAAAGTATTGATCATTTATCATATGTTTGAAAGATGAAGATAAAAGTATGGATGGCCAACCCTACGGTTGTGATCAATGATACGTTTTCAACCTTATGTTTAAAGGCTACGTCATCAACCTTACGTTTATGATCTATGTTACGTTTAGAGGATATATATTGTACAACTGAACCTTACGTTTAGCGTCAAATAATTTAACGTTGATATTATTATTGAATGATCTGCAAGAGAATTATCAAGCTAATATTAAGCCAGATTAAAATATGTTTTTAAATTGTGTCTTTAACGAGTTCAGAGCCATTTAATGGTTGAATTAAAAGGATATTTTCATGGAGAATTACAAGGAGAGTTATGACTACTTTGTAAATTCAAATGTTTTAATTATGTGAGTAAAAAGGTGAATATTGTGGATCTGATTTTTGTAGAGGAATTATTATTTATATCTGTTTTATTTTAAGGCATGTGTAAGTATGATTTTGAAAAATAGTGATCAAGAACACAAGATCAGATACATCTTTCAAAATTTGATATCTTATTTACGACATTTTAGAAGAGAAGAAAAAAACTTATTCAATCACGATCTGTATTTCTGTTGATTAAGAAGATCTATAAAAGCTCTTCTTGTTAAAGAAAAAGATACATGACAGAAGATTCACTTATTAGACATTGAATATAAATTGCCAATATGTTGCTGCTGAAGTTTCGATTTATATTTCTCTATCTACTGTAACAGGATTGACTCAGAACGACTTTTTCTTGAAGATCATTCTTTTTTAATATGACAATCCATTTACTGTCAATTGCTTTCGGTTGTAATAGTGAAGAACAATTTGGAAATTATTTTCAAAGAACAAATACTTTTTATCTTGAGAGACCAGTTTCTTGTTCTAAGATGTGTAGGTTCTGTGACTGAACTAGAAGGCTATTTTTTGCCTTAGATTGTAAAGGTGTCAACTGCCTACACTTAGTTGTTGAAAGGTCTGTTGATATGAGAACCAGATAGTGAAAATCGCCAAGATCGTGGAGTAATGCTTTGGTGGACTGGACTAGGGGCCTTCTTTTCCTCGAACCACTATATATCATGTGTCCATTTATTTCATATTTCTTCTACATTAATTTATCATATTAAAGATAAAATACAGGACATGATCTCATGAAGATTTTAGAAAAGACACAATTAACCCCCCTCTTGTGTATATTTGATATAATATCGATCCAACAATTTGTATTAGAAGTTGGGATTTTAATAAAACTCTCACGAGCTAAAAGCGATTAAGGATTATATGCAGATCATGAAGAATGATAAAAGATAGGGAATTTCTATGGTCATAACACCTTACTTCAATGGAGAAAACTATGGATATTGGAAGTCGCGAATGATTATCTATCTGAAAAATATTGGATACAGAGTATATTCAAGGATACTCACTTGAATTGAAATACCTGAAAATCCTGAGACATGGAGTGCAGCTACGGAAGCAAAATATGGTATAACCTCGATGGCAATGAATGAAATTATATATGGTCTAGGACTTGATGAATTTAATAGAGTATCTCAATGCCCGACAACATATGAGATGTGGATAACTATTTTTGTTGCTTATGAAGGAACTAACAATATCAAGGAAATGAGATATGCTACTTCTAAGAATAAATTTCATACATTTAGAATGGTTGAAGGTGAAATAATTACTCAAATGAATGGATGGTTGAAAATGGTTTTCAATAATATAATAGCTTTGGGAGACCCAATCAAACAAGCTGATCAAGCTTTAAAAGTATTAAGAGTACTACATAGTAAATGGAATGGAGTCTTTACTACAATCAGACAATCAACACCTATCAAAGACTTAACCATGAGAGAACTGATTGGAACACTAATGATGTATGAAGTTGAGATGCAAGATGAATCAAATGAGCATAATGTTTTTATCAAGGGAGATGAAATTTCCTTGAAAGTGTCATCACAAAGAAAAAAAGATGAATAAAATTGTAAAAGTGAAATCAGAATTTTCTGATTTATCAAATTATAATGTGGAACTGGCTCAGCTACCAAGAAAATTCACTAAATTCTATAGAATGTAGAAGGGATTCAAAAAATCTGTCCAAAAGGATGACAAGGAAGTCAGATGTTATGAATGCAAGAAAATGGGGCACATCAGACCTGATTGTCCACAGTTAAAGGAAGACAGGAAGAAGAGGTTCTTCAAAAGGAATGATTATGAGCATAAGGAAAAGAAAGAAATAAAAGCCACATGGAGTGTATCTGAAGACTCCAGCAGAACTTTTAAATCGGACACAAAGAAGGAAGAATTAAATCTAAAAGCCAACATGTGGTTTATGGAAAAACAGATGAGTTACAATCTTACTACTCTTCGGACTCTAGTTCGGAATCCAGTTACTCTAATGAAAAACTTGCAACCTACTCCAATATGCTTGATGAAAAATATGATTCTCTATTTAAGAAGCATAATTCTTTAAAAAACATTCACAAGGCTATTTTAGATGAAAGAGGAACAACTCTAAAGCAATTTAAGGAGTTAAATGATAAGTATAATTCAATTCACATTGACTATACAGATCATGAAGCTAAAATAAAAACACCACAAATAGATGTAGAAACATATAAAAGTGCATCCCTTATTTTTACAAAAGGATAAAACTTCATGAATAAAATTGTTGGAAAAACTGTTATTAAGAAAGAAGGATTCAGAATTGGAAGTAAAGGTGAAAAACCTAAGCTGTACAATAATTATTTTGTTGCAAGATCAAAAAGATTAAATTGTAATTATTGTGGAAAAAGAGGACATATTTCTAAAAACTGTTTCTTAAGACAACCCTAAATAAGTGGTATTAAGAAAGCTTTTGTTTCAAATAATTTATTTGATTATATTGATTTTAGAAAAACACAGCAAGTCTGGATTCCCAGATCTTTGCTGGCTAAAACAATTGGACCCAATAGAATATGGGTATGAAAGGAACTTATTTAAATACCTTTGCAGGAAGCAGGTCACATAAGAAAAAAAGAAAATGTAGTATATGGACAGTGGCTGCTCAAGGCATATGAGTTATAACTCATCGAATTTCTCTACACTCACTCAAAAAGATGGTGGACTTGTCACTTTTGGTGACAATACCAAAGGGAAAATCATTGGTATTGGAACAGTTGGAGATACAAAAGTTGTCTCAATCAACAATGTACTTTATATACAAGGATTAATATACAATCTGATAAGTGTTTCTCAACTGTGTGATGATAGTTATACTGTTGATTTTTCTAATAATTTTTGTATAGTTTTTAAAAATCAAATGCTTAAATTTATATCACCAGGAACTAATAATGTATACACCCTGGATTTAAATTCCTTTTGTAAATAACAGGAAAATTTCACAACTGCTAAAGTGAATGAATCTTGGATCTGGAATAGGAGACTTGGACATTGTAATGTTTATGTATTACATAAATTATCTAAGAAACAATTAATTTTTGATGTTCATGTTGAGTCAATAAGGTTTTCCTTATGACTTTTCCATTCCTTCTTGTTTTGAAAATCACAAACACCTTATCTTTAAGAAAAATGCTTTCTTAAGGAAAATTTGCTTTTATAAGGAAAATTGCTTTCTTAAGGAAAATTGCTTTTATAAGGAAAATTTCTTTTATAAGGAAAATCACTTTTACAAGAAAAATTATCCTTATCTTATTTTCATCTATATTTTTATTAAATATGAGATTCGGATTCATTTCTAGTTTCTCGGAATCGTTGAAACTTTGATATGAAGCATTCTGTTTTAGGATTCGGATTCTGGATAAGAACTATAAGAAAGTTTCATTCCGAATTCCGGATATGAACTCTGACTAAGTTCTATTCCAGATTCAGGTTACGAATTCTTATGAAGTTCGATAACGAATTCTCAATACGAATTCTAATGATTAATTCTCATTACGAATTCTGATGAAGAATTTGCATTACGAATTCTGATGAAGAATTCTCATTACGAATTCTGATGACGAATTCTCATTACGAATTCTGAAGAAGAATTTAAATTACGAATTCTGATGAAGAATTCTCATTACGAATTCTAATGACGAATTCTCATTATGAATTCTGAAGAAGAATTTGCATTACGAATTCTGATGAAGAATTCTCATTACAAATTCTGATGATGAATTCTCATTACGAATCCTGATGATGAATTCTCATTACGAATTCTGATGACGAATTCCCATTCCGAATTCGCATTCCGAATTCACCTATTAAAGAGAATCTGATTATCTTTGTTTTATACACTCTGAGTTAATTCAGACTCCGAAAAATATTTTAGTTAGACTCCGAACTTTTATATTTCTTACACTTCTAAAATTTGTTTACTCTTTATTATTTTCATTACACTCTGAATCTTCATTCCGAAGTTTTCATTCCGAACTTTTGAGTTAGAATTAAAACGATTTATTACATTTTATTACACTTGTTTTGTTATAAAACGATGTCGTCCATTTTGTTATAAACTAACTGCTGTCTAAGTGACACGTGTACAGGTCCCTCTGATCTTTAATGAAAATGTGACCATTGGGGAAGGAGCCGACCTTACCTATAAATAAGAGCTCATTTGAAAGAGCTCAATACTGATGACAGATGAACAACTTGGTTTTGTGCCTACATGCTGTTGAAGTGATTTCTAGAGAGAGAGGCTCTAATTAACTCTCAAAGCTTCGTGCGAATCCGAATGTTGGTGATTACATTCGAGGGCTTCCGGGGATAGGAAGACAGAGGTGTCGACTACCTTGATGTTCGAGGGCTTCCTTGCTGTGGAAGACAGAGGTTACCAACTACCTTGAAGTTGAGGGCCTGCGGGGATAGCAAGACAGAGACTCTGATCTTTGTATCGAGGGCTTACCCTGGTGTGGGTAAGACAGACTTGCTTGAAAGTATAAATCAAGGGACCTTTATCCAAGGTTGTTGGATACCCTTCTCTTTGGGTTAAAAGACTTATATCTTGTTACTTGTAGTTTAACTACTTGTTTTTATTCCGCTGAATTTTGTATCTTAAGGAAAGTATAACTTTATTATACTTCCTTACTTACTCTGATTCATTTAGATTCTATACGCTTTAAGATAGAATCTCATATTGTAACTTTTGTTAAGTTTCAATTTCCGGAACCATATTTCCGGAACCCCCTTCCGGAATCTCATTCCAAGTTTGCATTCGGTGTTAGAGGTGTTGTGAATTTGCTTAGTTTAACTTTGTTAAAATTAGCCCTTTCCTTTGCTTAAGGAAAACATAGTTAATCGTAACTAACTTTAAAGGTTCCAAAGGAATTTTTAAAATATACAATTCACCCCCCTCTTGTATATTGAGCATCTACATCACTATTTCGATCCTACAATTGGTATCAGAGCAGGTTTCTGAAATACTTATACTTACGAATAAGTTTTTCTTGCTCACTTTTTGATTCCGAACTTTTCTATTCCAAAAATTTTCAATCCGAACTTTTTTATTACGAATCTTTTTCTACTAACAAGTTTGTGTATCCGAGGTTTCTAGTATGGCAGGAATTAATGTTGGTTCGTTTGATAATCTAAATCCTACAAGACCACCAATATTAGATGGTAATGACTATGAGTACTGGAGAGATCGCATGAAGACTTTTGTTATCAACACTGGAGTAGATAATTTTGTTATGCTTACAGGTGATTACAAAATTCCTGACAAGGAAGTTAGAACTTTCACTAACCAGGAAAAGCAAGAATATCAACTCAACTGTAATGTACGCAATACTCTACTATGTTCAATGACCAGAAATATATATAGCCAAATTTCTTCTTGTGAAGCAGCTAACTGTATCTAGAAGAAGTTTGAGGTTACACACTTTGGGACTTCTAAAGTGATTGAGACTAGAAGAGCTATGCTTAGAGCTGAATATCATGGCTTCAATTTTCTTTATGGAGAACCTATCTGTAAAGTTCAACAGAGATTCATGACTATAGTCAACAGTCTACAATCTAAGGGAGAGAAAGGATTAGATGATGAAGCTCTTGTGGACAAGATAATTGATATTATACCCAATGAGTGGGAATCCAAGAGAACAGTTATAGATGAGAACAGGATGGTAACTCAAATTACTCTTGATGAATTATTTGGAACTCTTCTACAGCATGAAACCAGAATGAAGAGAGATGCTGACAATATCAAGAAAAAGAATGGAAATGGTATTGTTGCTTTTACTATAACTTCAAATCAGATGAAAGCTAAGACTCCTGAGAGGGTAACTAGATCTATGTCTAAGAAAGTTATTTTCCAATCCGAATCAAGTGAGAGTGAAGTCTCAGAAAATGAATTAGCCAATCTTTCTTGAAGGATGAACAAGATAGCTGGACAGATAAATTTTCAATCTAAGTATAAGAAAAAGGAAAGGAATGATAAGAAAGATGGAGAAGTTACTTGTTATGAATGTAATAGAGCTGGACATATTAGACCAGATTGCCCTATGCTCAAAAAGAAAGACAGAAAAGAAAGGCATTCAGACAGGAAAAGAAAGACGTTTTATAAAGCTAAAGCTAAGAAAGTTCTGAAAGTTAATGACAGCTGGAGTGCCAGTGGTGGTGACTCTTCAGATGAATCTTCTGATTATGAATCTTCAGGACAGAAGAATCTTGGTCTTATAGCCAGATTACCTATTGATAATCATTGTCTTATGGCTAAGGTACGAAATGCTGAATCTTTTACCAATGTTTCTTTAAATTCTAATGATAGAAAGTATTATAACTCTTCTGATGAAGAATCATCTTCTGATGAGGAAAATACTTTACCTACTTATGAAGAAGTCTCTAGGTTTTCTGAACTTCTTGAGATTGAGAATTCCAAACTCAATAAGAAACTTGATAAGGCAAACTCTAGGAGTTTTATTCTTACAAAAGGGATATCAGATCTTTCTAAAGATCTTGATAAGAAAAATGCTGATTTTAAAAGTATTTCAAAAAATCTTGAGGAAGTAAGTTCTGAGAAGAAAAAACTTTCTAAAGAATTAGAAAAAGTAATTTCTAAGAAAAATGTTTTCGAGTCAAACTCTATTTCTAAAACTAATGATTTTGAGGATAAAAATTTGGTTGTAAAACTCAAGTCCGAAATTTTTTCCTTAAAGAAGTGTTTATGAAACTTTACCCATGGTAAAGAAAACTTTGATAAGATGTATTCCCAAATACGACCTTTAAAAAATAAATCCGGATTTGGTTATACCCATGCAAAACCTATTTTCAGTAACAATTATTTTGTTCCTCAAAGTGCCCCATTTTGTACCAAGTGTCAATGTGGTGGTCACTGGGCAAAGAATTGTTCCTTAAACAAAAACCAATCTCTAGGATTTCACAAAGCATGCTTTTCTAAGAAGATGTGGGTTCCTAAAATTTTATTATCTAGAAATCTCGGATCCAAACAAGTTTGGATTCCGAAAGTCTAATTTTCTTCTTGATTACAGGAAAATAAAGAAAGTACCAGCAACTATACATGGTACATGGATAGTGGATGTTCCCGGCACATGACTGGTAACAAAAGCTTTTTCAAAAATATTATCAAAACGAAAGGAGGAAAGGTAACTTTCGGAGATAATGCTAAGGGAGAGATTTTTGGTATTGGTAATATTGTTCTTCTTGGTAAAACCTTGATTTCAAATGTTCTTTTTGTTAATGGTCTTAAGCACAACCTCATTAGAATAAGTCAGTTATGTGATGAATGTTACCTTGTGAATTTTAGGAATGATAAGTGTTTAGTTCACAATTCCAAGGAAGAATTTATTCTCTCAGCCAATAGGCAAGAGAATGTCTACACTTTGAACTTAGAAGATCTTAGAAGCCAAGATTTACCTTGCCTAAGTGCAATGGAAGATCATTCTTGGTTATGACATAGAAGACTAGGTCACCGTAATCTTAGGAACCTATGTAAACTCTCTAAGAAGAAACTAGTTAATGATATACCGAAGCTTAGATTTGATTCTTCTAAAGTTTGTGATCCTTGCCAATATGGAAAGCAACATAAATCTAGTTTTAAGTCAATCGGTGAAGTCTCAACAACTGATGCATTACAGTTAGTGCACATGGATCTTTTTGGTCCAACACAAACTGGAAGTATTGGAGGCAAATACTATGTGTTTGTTCTAGTTGATGATTACACTAGATTTACTTGGGTCTATTTTCTAGCAAAGAAATCTTAAGCTTTTTCCTATTTCAAAATTTTTAGAGCTCAAGTTAAAAATGAGAAAAACCTTCCATTGAAAACTATTCATAGTGATCATGGAGGAGAATTTCAAAATTTAGATTTTGAAACTTTTTGTAGTAAGAAAGGTATTACTCACAATTTTTCAGCACCTAGAACTCCTCAACAGAATGGTGTAGTTGAAAGAAGAAATAGAATTCTTCAAGAAATAACTAGAACCATATTGAGTGAATATTATATTGCTATACATTTCTGGGCTGAAGCTGTAAGTACTGATTGTTATACTATAAATCGAGTTTTTATTAGACTGTTTCTTAATAAAACTTCTTATGAATTATGGAATGATAGAAAACCAAGACTTTCCTACTTCAAAGTTTTTGGTTGCAAAGTATTCATTTTGAATACTAAAGATAACTTACTTAAATTCGCACCAAAATCTGATGAAGGAATTTTCTTAGGTTATTCCACAACTTCTAAGGCTTATAGGGTTTTTAACAAAAATACTGGTACTGTTGAAGAAACAGTACATGTAAAATTTGATGACTCAGATCCTTTTGTTTTTAAACCATCCCTACCTTCTTCCTCGGATGTGTTTTCAAAAACTGATTGTCAACCTTTGATAGAAAAACCTTCTGATAAGGATGATGTTCTAGAAGATACTTCTGAAACATTTACCCCAGAAGACTTTCTACCCTATGTTGATGAATAGGTTTTACAAAACCCAAATCAGGTGTTTCTTAAGAATCATCCCAGTGATAGTATCATTGGTGATGTAAACCAACCTGTAAGGACTAGAAGTTCCTTAAGAAATGAAGTAGAAAATCTAGCATTTATTTCTCAATTAGAACCTAAAAGCACTGATGAAGCTATAAGTGATGATGATTGGGTTAAAGCCATGCAAGATGAACTAAATTAATTCGAAAGGAATAAAGTCTTGACCTTGGTTGAAAGACCTAAGGAAACTTCTATTATTGGAGTAAAATGGGTTTTTAGAAATAAATGTGATGAAAATGGAGTCATAATAATAAATAAAGCTATACTTGTTGCTAAAATCTATAATCAGCAAGAAGGAATAGAATATTAAGAAACCTATGCTCCAGTAGCTAGACTTGAATCTATCCGTATTCTACTTTCCTTTGCAGCATTCTTTAATTTCAAACATTTCCAAATGGATGTGAAATGTGCTTTTCTTAACAGTTATGTTCAAGAGGAAGTTTTTGTTGAACAACCTCCTGGATTTGAAGATACAAAACATCCTGATCATGTTTTCAGACTTACCAAAGCTTTGTATGGCCTTAAACAAGCCCCACGAGCATGGTATGATAGACTCACTGGATTTTTGCTTCAAAATAACTATGTTAAGGGAAATGCATATCCAACCCTTTTTATAAAGAAAGATAAGAAAAATGTTTTAATTGTTTAAATTTATGTTGATGACATTATATTTGGTTCTACTCAACAATATTTGACTGATTCTTTTGCAAATCTAATGAAATATGAGTTTGAAATGAGTATGATGGGTGAGTTAACTTTTTTCCTTGGTTTTCAAATTTCTCAAAAACCAGAAGGAACCTACATATCTCAACATAAGTATATTAAAGATCTTCTTAAAAAGTATGGTTATGACAACACTAAGAGTATAAGTACTCCCATTGGTACCTCCAACTCTTTAGATCTTGACGAAGCTGGGAAGCCAGTAGATCAAACATCTTTTAGAGGTATGATAGGAAGTCTCTTTACTTAACAACTAGTCGACCAGACTTAATGTTTTCAGTATTCTTATGTGTAAGTGATCAATCCAATCCTAAGGAATCTCATTTAAAGGCAGTAAAAAGAATTTTTCGCTACCTTAAGGGAACCATGGATCTAGGATTATTTTATACTTCTGGAAATGATTTTGTTCTAAAAAGCTTTTCTGATGCTGAATTTGGTGGATGTAGAATGGATAGAAAAAGTACATCCGGAACTTGTCATTTCTTAGGAGATTCGTTAGTTTCTTGGTCCTGCAAGAAGCAACATTCTGTAGCACTTTCCACTGCTGAAGCTGAATATGTAGCAGCTGGAAGTTGTTGTGAACAAGTGTTGTGGATGCAACACACACTCACAGACTATGGCCTGAGTTTTTCTAAAACTCAAATTTTGTGTGATAACACAAGTTCCATTGCCCTCAGTAAGAACCCTGCACATCACTCCCGTAAAAAACACATAGATATTAGGCATCACTTTCTTAGGGATCACACACTTAAAAGGAATATTATTCTTCAGTTTGTTTGAACGCAAGATCAACTTGCTGATATTTTCACAAAATCTTTGCCTTCTGATATATTTGAATATATTAAACAGAAGTTAGGAATGATATCTGTAAGGTAATCCTCCTTAATTAAATTTCTGTTGAAAAAGTCTCCTTACAGTAATAAACTCCTTTTCATAAGGGGAGTACATTTGATTGTTAGTTTAACAAATTTTTCAAAACTTGTTTTCCAACTTTTCGGAACAATGATTTCCGGAATGGAGCTTCCGGAACTACAATTTTCCAAAATGAAATTTTTTGTACAGAATACTCCTGGAATAGAAGTATTCGTATTAAAAACATCCGGAATGGAATGTAACACCCCGACCCCAGCTACCCAGAGTCAGTGCATTACTTCGTAACATTGGCATGATCACAAAATATCAAGTCTCGAAAGACCGATTAGTTTAGTATCCTTGAAAACACTAGATACATTCATAAATGTAACATTACATCATAAAGTGAAAAACTAACAACAAATTCTTCATAGTCCACACTCATATCCTCTTCTGACTATCCCTGTAGGTCATTCATAAAATACTTCTTCACATCCTGGAAAATATTAAAACATTGAATGGGGTGAGCTCAGATGCTCAGTAAGGATAACAATATTGCGGAAGCTTTCATCAATAAACATAAACATTTAAGGTAATGTATAACTAAAACAAAATCCTTTTAAACATGAACTTCAACATAATATGGCAAAATTAAAATGAGATAATGCCATTCACTTATTCACATGGATATTCTACTGGTCGAATAATCACATGCAATATCAATAACCACTTTCATAATAAGGGAATGTATAATGCCAGACATTCTGAAACATTTTGTCAAGGCCTCAGCCAAGACATCTAAAATGATTAAGGCCTCGGACAAAACCATAAATCAAATTGGGAAAGGGCCTCGTCCAATTCCACGTCTAGTTGTCTCATGAGACCTACCGATGCATCGAGAAGCTATAGCGGGCTCCACCCGTCTCTTATTAAGTCCAATACATTCCTCATATGAATAGGTTTAAACATATCATAAACCATAACATAATCGTATCACATAAAACATGCCTAAAGGAAACATAACATTTCCACATTTCAATCACAAGATATCAATACAACAAATTGATATAATAAAAACGCTTTCAAAACCATTTTCAATACCAAAATAAAAGAAAGTTAAAACTTTTTAATTATTTTTCATTAAAAAAAAGATGGCTTGTAGAGGAAGCCGAAACTCAAATAATGGTCATGGCGGCGGAGAAGTCATTGTCGTTACATAAGTACGGAAAGAAAAACATTCCCTTTTGTCGTTTAGCAAAATGCTTCGTATAAAAAGATTCCTTTTGAATAACCGTAAAAGTCAAAGTGGTTTATACACCGTATAAAAAAAAGTTGTGTATAAAACCAAATATGCCTCAATGAAAGGTGATTGAGACGAAGTCCTTAAAAAGATCATTTTTAAAATAAAATAGATCTGTTATGTGTATTCACTATAGGTACACATAAAGAATGTAAAAATAAAAAATAGGACATAATAATATCATGACATAATTTGAAAGTAGGAGATTAACCCAAAGAATGGAAGTTGGGTTAAGAAATTCCCTTACCTTGTGTCTGACTTTACTCAACCGTTCTTTAACCTCCTGAATAATAAACTAGAGTTAATATATACCTTATTAAGAACCATTTTTAATTTCATTATCCTTTTTATATCACTTATTACAATGTTATGAACATTATGTAATTATTTAAGTTAATAACGGTCGTTTTGTCGATCTTTGGTACTTGAGTCAACAATAAACTTCTTATAATTACAAGTTGTTTATGTGGTAGAATATCCATTATCTCCAGAATTATATTCATGATTTAGATGTCATATATATCATATATATCCAGTATATACATTCATTTATAATATTACGTAACATTTAGAGGTAAGAAATGAAATGCACCGTTCATGGAGACGGTAAGCCGTACGTACGCATGAACGCTACTTTCATTTCTATTTCGTATTTAATGGAATGAAATCATAATTATATAAATGTATAATATAATTCCATTATAATATAGTGTATAATACCATTTAATCCATCCTTTATACATCCCACATATGGCATTAACGATTCAAATCACTTTGAGGGGGTGGTAGTCCGCACTTCCTAAAATGAAATTTTCGCGTTTACCCATAATGGAAATCATAAAGTTTGCAATAAATGAGAAATACAGAAGCATAAGTAAAACATAAACATATTATATATCATATATAAATATAGTGACATCTTAATGGCCACCTTTGAAGGTCTTATATGAGTGTTGAACAATCATCGTTTCGTGAGGCAGAAATTCGCCATCCACAGAAACCGTATGTTCTTTAACAATTAGATGTAGGTGTGTGTAAGTGTAGCTCGAATCCTTATTATAACAACATCCTAGTATATTGATGATACTGGTGTTGTTAGAAAATAAATGAATAAAAACTAGTTTAGGGGGTTGGAGAAAAAAAATAAAACAAAACAACATTAGAGAAGACATTACCTCAAAATCGGGTAACTCTTTTTAATTTGAGCCAAAGGCTTCCTTGGGAAGAGTTCTGCCCAAATTGAGGCTTCTAGGAGTAAGAGGGGGAATTTGGGAGAGTATTTGGGCAGAGTTTGGCCGAGCCAAATGGCTTGAAAGTGTGAATGAGGTGGGAGAGGTGGGGGCCTTTTATAAGTGGAGTGGAGGGGCACTTTTGGAAAGTAATGAAATGTTATTCTATTATACAATGCTTTTCGGATTCTAAAGGTCCCACACTTGTATAATTCGAGTATAAGGTGATAAGGTTTCGAAATCTCCTCATCCAATAGGTTTTGGACATGTGTAGGTCTTAGATATTACATTATCTTTCCATTTTATTTAAATCATTAAATAATGAGGTCATCGCTACATCATCATGATGTCATAAATAATTTAATTTATTTAATGTCTAAAAATTATAAAAAAACTACTATGATGTAGGAAATCTTTTTAGCTTTCTAATGAATTATTATAGTCAAAATTATGACTTGTATAACCTTATGTAAAAATTGTTTTAGTAAAACATTTCATGTTTGTGTCATTTTTTTACTTTAACATTAAATAAATATATATTAATGTCATTTTCCAACCAAAGTTGTTCTATGGGGTCCCCAAGTTGACCCATGGGTTGTCTTGGTCTGCCATGACTCATCCAATAGGAGTAGGAAAAGTGTCAAGCTCATCTCATATTATTGAAATATTATTTTTACCTTAAACTACACTAATTACCTCTAATCGCGATTAAGAACTTAAAAGTTACTATTCACCAAAAAAATTTATTTTAATCTCATTGAACCACATTTTACTTATTAATGACAACCATGTATGTCAGATTTTTGAAAATCAAATCACAGAAGTGGTAATATTTCATTTAAACGAAAAATCAGTTATTTAACTACCACTTAGTGGTTTCACTATTCATCAAAAATTGAAGTTTTTCAGAACAATGCCAAAATTTTATCGTAAGCTATAATTGATATTCTGAATTAAAAAATGATTTCTATTTTACAAAATTCCAGACATATATGTTGCATTAATTAATTTTATAATTAATTCCCGCTGTCACAACAAATAGCGTGTTTTTAAGAAACAATTTATATCAAAAGATTGGCAATTGTTTATGTCCAATTTCAATGTTAAATTAATTATCATGACCACCATTGGATAAAATGGTAAAAATATATTCTAATTATACTCTAAAACAACTCAATAGTATAATTTATCACTATAAATTATTTTTATTAAAAAAGTTGTTTTTAATTATTTTTCACTATTCATAAAAAATGAAAGTTCTCAGAAAATTACAAAAAATTCAAATTTGGATAATTTCGATATTACGAATACAAAAATGAAGTCCATTTTGAAATATAAAATTTCTATAATTTTAAAAAGTGGGTATTACTATTCATAACGGCTACTTTGATTAGTCGCGGTGTTTTAGAACTCGATGTTGCGTACAATGCAAGCTATTGCATTATTGAATGGGAAGCGTATCGTGGAAGCTCGGGGTGTTACATTCTCCCCTCCTTCAATAAATTGCGTCCTCGCAATTTGGAATTTTTTCTTTGAAAATAAAAGGTTGAAAAGAGAAAATACCTTTGTGGAAAACCCGCATCGGATATAAGGTTAATAAAAGTCAGCCTTAATAAGAGGGAAAGGGAAATGAAAGAGTCACCACCCAATTATGATCTCGATTAGGAGAACATTGGTGGTAATTAGAGACATATAATTGGAGGAAAAACGTAAATATTTTTAGGGAGTGATTGAGGTCATCAATCACAATCAACTTTCAAATTGAGGGCCTCAAAGCATTCAATCTATGTTGATTTAAAATATCATCAGTTCAACCAGACATAAGGTATTAGGATAACACATTTTTTGTTTTAATATCCCTTTACTAAAGTTTAAGAATTAATTTATTCATTTAATAAGAGATAGGAATATATATTTATGCTTGAAAATTAGAGTTTCAACCTTCAACTCATCTTTCACTCAAAAAGATAATATAACTCAAAAATATTATACTTATCCTAATTGTATAAGGTTCCAAATGTTAACACATACCATTTAGATTAGTAAAATTATTTTGTAATAACCAGCGACTTCCTATAGGCTAGTGGTAGGAAATAAAGGCCTGTCGCACTATGGTTGTGGGTTCAATTCCTGCAGCTTTGTCCGACGCGACGGGTTATGCCCCACCCTGCAGGTTGTCCTTTTCCTAAAACTATAGTATCATAATATTCCAAAAATAATCTTCAGAAATGTTTTAACCTTAAACAATACTATCCAAAGTTCAACTTAATCCACTCCAACCTTTATAGTTATCCAAAATACCTCTGTCCAGACTTTCTCTAAAATGTCTCTTAATTCCAAAATCAATTTATCAGATTCCCCAAACAAAGTAAAGTTTCTCTTATTGTCACATACTAAAAATATAATTACCTTCATCATATTAAAACCTTACTGAAATCAACAAGTACTTCAGTACAATCCATATATATATATCACATTATTCTAATAACCAGAATATAATCCATGAGTCCAAAAGCACCAATACATTAGTTATTCTGCTTCAACTGTAGTAAAAGCATAAGATTGTCCTTGATCCCTTGGCCTTTTCTGAGGTAAGTTTCCCTGATGCATAGGACATTCATTTTCATAATGCCCCATTTCCCTACAACTGTAGCATTAAACATTGATAGCCTCTTTCTTTCCCTTGCAATCACACGCCTGGTGACCTTTTTCCCCACATTTATAACAAACTCCCATTCCTTTTAGGCAAGTACCAGGGTGATTCTTCCCACAATTATCACATAATAGAAAATCCTTATTTCCCTTTTCCCCTTTATCTGTCTCTTGTTCCACCGTTCTCTTCTTCTCCTGCTTTACTTTGTTGTCATAAGACTTAGAGAATTCCTTTTCTGTCTTGATAGCACATGAGACTATATCCTCGTATGTTGAGAAAGATTGTGATATTAATGCTCGACGGAGAAATGGTTTTAACCCATCAAAGAAACGATCAATATTACCTCTTGGGTTACGTATATAATCTGCAGCATACCTTGCTAACCTTGTAAAGTTGGCCTCATACTTTGCGACATTCTCATCCCCCTTTTGTCTCAGACTCAGAAATTGCCTTTCCATATCTGCTCTATGGTCACGAGGAAAGTATTTTTCTAAGAAAAGATCTTTGAACTCTCTCCATTCCATATTTGATACTTCTTCATCTTCCTTTGTGTTTTGAATCAATGACCACCATTGATCAGCATCTCCAGTGAGGCGGTAAACTACCATGATAACCTTCTCCCTTTCGCTACTCCCCAAGGCGTGGAATATTTTCTCTAAGGAGTTTATCCATTGCTCAGCTACTAATGGATTTGTACCCCCATTAAATGTTGGCGGTTTTTTCCTCATGAAGTGGTCTAACATTGATCCTCCACGTTGCGGATCAGGGTGCTCTAGACGAGTAAGGTTATTATTCATAACCCGAGTGAGTTGTACCAGTATGGTAATAATTTGATCAGCACCAGTTGTATCTCCAGCTCCACAATAATTATCTTGAGCAGGAGGGAAATCCCTACACAGAGTGCGTGCATTGATACGGTTTCCATTCCTTCCACTAGGCGCCATTTCTAAACAATGGCATAAACTATATTTGTTTATGAATCAAAATACATAATTCCATACTTGTAAGATACTTAACATAAATTGAACTATTTATGGATATAATCCATAAAAAAAATTTCTTTGAGGAAGTATATACTCATAACCCTTCATAGTGGTTTCTAAAGAAAATGAGAATTATCCTAAGCATATCCCCCGGGAGTGTCGTAACCAAGAGTGCAGCAAGGCCCGTTGTCGTGCACCAGTTCCCATTCGAGTCTAGCTCAAAGCGGTGTTTTCGGGTTTTACCCCTAGGTACATCTGTGCCAGAGCCGCCTCTACCTGCTCGTATCCAGACAGTGATGTATTGCTCGGAAAACTCACAATATCTCTACAATACCAAAATTCAAGGAAGTTATTCTATACTAATCCTCAAAGTCTATCTTCGGGCTATGTGCTCTAATCAGAGTTTAACTAAATCTAGCTTCCAAGGTTAGTACTAAACTGCCTCTGATACCAACTGTAACACCCCGACCCCAGCTACCCAGAGTCGGTGCATTACTTCGTAACATTGGCATGATCACAAAAGATCAAGTCTCGAAAGACCGATTAGTTTAGTAGCCTTGGAAACACTAGATACATTTATAAATGTTACATTACATCATAAAGTGAAAAAATAATAACAAAGTCTTCATAGTCCACACTCATATCCTCTTCTGACTATCCCTGTAGGTCATTCATAAAATACTTCTTCACATCCTGGAAAATATTAAAACATTGAAAGGGGTGAGCTCAGATGCTCAGTAAGGATAACAATATTGCGGAAGCTTTCATCAATAAACATAAACATTTAAGGTAATGTATAACTAAAACAAAATCCTTTTAAACATGAACTTCAACATAATATGGAAAAAGTAAAATGAGATAATTCCATTCACTTCTTCACATGGATATTCTACTGGTCGAATAATCACATGCAATATCAATAACCACTTTCATAATGAGGGAATGTATAATGCCAGACATTCTGAAACATTTTGTCAAGGCCTCGGCCAAGACGTCTAAAATGATTAAGGCCTCGGCCAAAACCATAAATCAAATTGGGAAAGGGCCTCGTCCAATTCCACGTCTACTTCTCTCATGAGACCTACCGATGCATCGAGGAGCTATAGAGGGCTCCACCCATCACTTATTAAGTCCAATACATTCCTCATATGAATAGGTTTAAACATATCATAAACCATAACATAATCGTATCACATAAAACATGCATAATGGAAACATAACATTTCCACATTTCAATCACAAGATATCAATACAACACATTGATATAATAAAAACTCCTTCAAAACCATTTTCAATACCAAAATAAACGAAAGTTAAAACTTTTTAATTATTTTTCATTAAAAAAAAAGATGGCTTGTAGAGGAAGCCGAAACTCAAATAATGGTCACGGCGGCGGAGAAGTCGTTGTCGCCACATAAGTACGGAAAGAAAAACATTCCCTTTTTTCGTTTAGAAAAACGCTTTGTATAAAAAGATTCCTTTTGAATAACCGTAAAAGTCAAAGGGGTTTATACACCGTATAAAAGAAAGTTGTGTATAAAACCAAATATGCCTCAATGATAGGGGATTGAAACGAAGTCCTTAAAAAGATAATTTTAAAAATAAAATAGATCTGTTATGTGTATTCACTATAGGTACACATAAAGAACGTAAAAATACAAAATAGGACATAATAATATCATGACATAATTTGAAAGTAGGAGATTAACCCAAAGAATGGAAGTTGGGTTAAGAAATTCCCTTACCTCGTGTCTGACTTGACTCAACCGTTCTTTAACCTCCTGAATAATAAACTAGAGTTAATATATACCTTATTAAGAACCATTTTTAATTTCATTATCCTTTTTATATCACTTATTACAATGTTATGAACATTATGTAATTATTTAAGTTAATAACGGTCGTTTTGTTGATCTTTGGTACTTGAGTCAACAATAAACTTCTTATAATTACAAGTTGTTTATGTGGTAGAATATCCATTATCTCCAGAATTATATTCATGATTTAGATGTCATATATATCATATATATCCTGTATATACATTCATTTATAATATTACGTAACATTTAGAGGTAAGAAATGAAATGCACCGTTCATGGAGACGGTAAGCCGTACGTACGCATGAACGCTACTTTCATTTCTATTTCATATTTAATGGAATGAAATCATAATGATATAAATGTATAATATAATTCCAGTATAATATATTGTATAATACCATTTACTCCATCCTTTATACATCCCACATATGGCATTAACGATTCAAATCACTTTGAGGGGGCGGTAGTCTGCACTTCCTAAAATGAAATTATCGCGTTTACCCATTATGGAAATCATAAAGTTTGACATAAATGAGAAATACAGAAGCATAAGTAAAACATAAACAAATTATATATCATATATAAATATAGTGACATCTTAATGGCCACCTTTGAAGGTCTTATATGAGTGTTGAACAATCATCGTTTCGTGAGGCAGAAATTCGCCATCCACAGAAACCGTATGTTCTTTAACCATTAGATGTAGGTGTGTGTAAGTGTAGCTCGAATCCTTATTATAACAACATCCTAGTATATTGATGATACTGTTGTTGTTACAAAATAAATGAATAAAAAATAGTTTAGGGGGTTGGAGAAAAAAATAAAACAAAACAACATTAGAGAAGACATTACCTCAAAATCGGGTAACTCTTTTTGATTTGAGCCAAAGGCTTCCTTGGGAAGAGTTCTGCCCAAAAGTGAGGCTTCTAGGAGTAAGAGGGGGAAGTTGGGAGAGTATTTGGACAGAGGTTGGCTGATCCAAAAGGCTTGAAATTTTGAATGAGGTGGGAGAGGTGGGGGCCTTTTATAAGTGGAGAGGAGGGGCACTTTTGGAAAGTAATGAAATGTTATTCTATTATACAATGATTTTCGGAATCTAAAGGTCCCACACTTGTATAATTAGAGTATAAGGTTATAAGGGTTCGAAATCTCCTCATCCAATAGGTTTTGGACATGTGTAGGTCTTAGATATTACATTATCTTTCCATTTTATTTAAATCGTTAAATAATGAGGTCATCGCTACATCATCATGATGTCATAAATAATTTAATTTATTTAATGTCTAAAAATTATAAAAAAATTACTATGATGTAAGAAATATTTTTAGATTTCTAATGAATATTTATAGTCAAAATTATGACTTTTATAACCCCATTTAAAAATTGTTTTGGTAAAACATTTCATGTTTGTGTCATTTTTTTACTTTAACATTAAATAAATATATATTAATGTCATTTTCCAACCAAAGTGGTTCCATGGGGTCCCCAAGTTGACCCATGGGTTGTCTTGGTCGGCCATGACTCATCCAATAGGAGAAGGACAAGTGTCAAGCTCATCTCATATTATTGAAACATTATTTTTACCTTAAACTACACTAATTACCTCTAATCGCGATTAAGAACTTAAAAGTTACTATTCACCAAAAAATTATTTTAATCTCATTGAACCATATTTTACTTCTTAATGACAACCATGTATGTCGGATTTTTGAAAATCAAATCAAATAAGTGGTAATATTTCATTTAAACAAAAAATCAGATATTTAACTACCACTTAGTGGTTTCACTATTCATCAAAAATTGAAGTTTTTCAGAACAATGCCAAAATTTTACCCTAAGCTATAATTGATATTCTGAATTCAAAAATGATGTCTATTTTACAAAATTCCAAACATATAAGTTTCATTAATTAATTTTATAATTAATTCCCGCTGTCACAACAAATAGCGTGTTTTTAAGAAACAATTTATATCAAAAGATTGGCAATTGTTTATGTCCAATTTCAATGTTAAATTAACTATAATGACCACCATTGGATAAAATGGTAAAAATATATTCTAATTATACTCTAAAACAACTCAATAGTATAATATATCACTATAAATTATTTTGATTAAAAAAGTTGTTTTTAAGTATTTTTTACTATTCATAAAAAATGAAAGTTCTCAGAAAATTACAAAAAATTCAACTTTGGATAATTTCGATATTACGAATACAAAAATGAAGTCCATTTTGAAATATAAAATTTCTATAATTTTAAAAAGTGGGTATTACTATTCATAACGGCTACTTTGATTAGTCGCGGTGTTTTAGAACTCGAAGTTGCGTTCAATGCAAGCTATTGCATTATTGAATGAGAAGCGTATCGTGGAATCTCGGGGTGTTACATGGAAAATTTCATACTGGAAGTTTCATAACCAGATTTTTTGTATCGATTTTTTTTTCGTAATGTGTTTTTCGTATTTACTTTTTGGTACTGAGTTTTTTTCATAGTAAGATTGTTTTCCGAAGTAAATTATTGAGAACTTTGTCTTTTCATAATAAAGTTTTTTTCCCGTAATCATCTTTTTATATTATCCATTATGAATAATCCTCCTCAGCCAATCCGAAAGGTACGATTTCCCTACTCAAGTTTTCATAGTCATATTTTACTTGCTGGCATTTTCTTATATTATGATTTCGGAGTATAGTTTTCTTAATTCATTGTTTTAATAAAAACCTCAAAAATATAGGATTCAAGTTTTCAACCGTCAGATCTGATCTCAGCTCATTCTAACCATTAGATCAACCAAGGAAGTCGAACCGTTGTTTCATTGCCTATATAAAGGGGATCCAAATACTCGTCCCACATCGGTTTCAAGCTCTCACGTCCCGAAGCTCTACCCCTCTGTTTTAAGGACGCTCTGAACTACAGTTGTCTCCATTCCAAACTTCTCAGAGGATTACCGATCTGAATGTCTGTGGAGTTAGCGTCTCAAGAAATGTCATCCACTAAGCCTATTTCGCAATGGTTAGTTTACAGAGAAAGGTTAGTCCATCCGGATTTCTTCAACAACTATGATTCTCTTATTTCAAAGAACATTAAGTTGAATGGCTGGGAAGATGTTGCTGTATCCAAACCGGGGACTCAAGACAATTTTTTTAGAGAGTTACGTGTTGAGTTCTTTGAAACAGTTTCCTTCTTCCAGGAAGATAATAGGGGAAAAAATTCTTTCATGTCATATGGCAAGACCTACAAACTTTCTTATACAAAGGCAGCAAGCTTGGTAGGGTTGTCCTATGAAGGAGAAGCCGAATTTATTTCTCATGTATTGTCGGACTCTAACGGTAGCTTCGACAAGGAAAAAGCCTTAGAAACTATCGGACTGGCTGATGACAAGGCTCCGAAGATTGCAAGTCTATCTACAAACTTCCGGATTCTAGAGTTGTGGGTGCAAGGACTTATCGTACCGAGGAAAGGTGATAAAGACAGCTTGAAGAAGAGTGAAATCTATATCTTAGATTTCTTGATAAATCTAAGAAAGTTTAACTTCATGAGGCACATTCTTATAACCATTGAGAATCTTAAGAATGGAAATCTCAGAGCAAAAATCGTAATATACCCAGCAATATTATCAAAGTTGATAGTTCGGTGCCTAGAATCTTTCAAGGAAGCCTGCTGATCAAAGTCAAGGGTTTGTAAAATTTTGTTGGTTAGTGATGACACCCTTAAGAGGATGGATGTGGCTTTCGACAAGGAGATTGGTGAGTTCGTTGATTTGCCTAATCAAGAAGAAGTGGTTCTGAAGGCTGCTGAACCGGAATCATCCAAACCAGTAAAGAAAAGAAAGTTGAAGGAAGCTGCAGCTGAAGTCGAAGATCCTAAGTCTAAGGAAGCTCAAACTGCACCTCCCAAACCAAAGAAGAAGAAGACCTATCCTGATGAGGTTGTTGCGAAGTGGAGAGAAGATAAAGAGAAAAGGAAAGAAATGGATCTGCAGTTCGGATTGGACCCTGCGGAAGCTAAGGCATTAAAGGAGAGAATTACTGATGAGCTTGAAAAACAAGCAAAGGATAAGAAGCTCAAGAAAAAGATGATAGAAGCCGAGGTAGTCCAACCGTTGTTAAAGTTTAATGAAATAGTATCCGGAAGCATCCCAGTTCTGAGATCTTTCTCCCTGGAATCTCTACCTGAGACTCCAGGAGGAAACCTTGATTTTCCGGAAGAGACTACAGCTGAGCATGTTGAGCAAATCGAGCAGATTCAGCAAGTGGGTGAGGAAGAAGAAGTTGCTGAAGGAATTGGTGAAACATGAGATCTTTTGAAACAAGTGGATGATTATAAAGGATCACCTTCGGAACATCTATCACTCCGAACTTCAGAGGCTGAATCCTCTAAGTTATTAACTCCAGAGAAGGATAAGAATGAGGAAGATGTTGTTCAGAAAGTTGTTGATGAGATTGTTCAAGTGACAACTGGCGAGCATAAAACTCCTGATCAAGAATCAATTCCGAAAAAAGATAAGGGAAAGCAACTCCTTGTTGAAACTCCAAAATCAGTGGATAGCATGAAAAGGGAATTTGGTGATTCATCTAAAAGGAAGGTGGAGCTTATTGAGGAAGAAAATTTTCCATGTATAGTTTTGGATTCGGAGTCATCCTCGTTGGGGCATGATTTTGTTGTCCAATCCTTAAAGATATTGGTGGGAACCATTCCGACATTCTCTAGTATTGATTCAAGATGTCAGATGCTCCAACATGATTTGAATCAGAAAACTGACTCCGTATCTATGGTTATGGACAAGTGCGTTGAGATTGAGGCTCAGTTTAAAACGTTTTTTGTTGGTTACGAAGCTCATAGAAGATCTTGCAAGAGGATGACAAACTGGTCGAAGAAGACCGTGGAAGAGATGAGGTTGTTCGATGAGTTTCAAGACAATGTTAAAGATGATTTTGAAACCGAGGACAAGAAAATAAATGAGTTAACTGCATCCTTTGAAGAGAAGTTGACAGAAGAAAAGAACTTCCGGATTCAAGAAGTGAGAGATCTGAATGGGAAGCTGAATTCCGTTTCTCAAAACTGGAAGTTTGAAAGGGATCATCAGATTGATTTTGAACAAAGGATGAAGGATCAGGAAGAAAAGATCCAAGCTCGGGAAGAAAAGCTGAATGCCCAAGAAAAAAAATTGAATCTCAATCCGCAAGAATAGTTGTCTTAGAGAAGCAAGCTGAAGAAGATCATAAAGACCTGAAGAAGATCAAGACTATTCTAAAGGGGCTCATGACGAAGGAAAAAGATCCGAAATAACCAAATCCGATCTTTTTGTTGTATTCTTTTTGTTGCTGAGATTTCAAATTTAATGAAAGTCATGCTTGTCGTTTCTATTATTGTCATTACTAATTTTTCAGGTACTTTGTTACTTTTTTCCATTCCCTCCAATTCTTTTTGAAAATCACAAAGGGGGAGAAGGAAAAGATCCTTAAGAAAAAGAAGAACTCTAATAAGAGTTTATCAAAGGGGGAGAAGAAAAATATCCTTAAGAAAAAGAAAAACTCTAATAAGAGATTGTTTAAGAGGGAGCTTTTTCATTAAAGAAGACATACTTATCTATCACTCTGGAAATCTGAATACGATACTTAGAGTTTCAAAGCCTAAGGGGGAGTTAGTCGTATTCATCAATATCTTTAAAGTAAAGGGAGATAAGCCTTAATGTTTTTATTTCTTCTTAGAATTTCTTTTTCGTAAGGATGTTTGTGCTTTCCAAAAAGGGGGAGATTGTTGAGTCAATAAGGTTTTCCTTATGACTTTTCCATTCCTTATTGTTTTGAAAATCACAAACACCTTATCTTTAAGAAAAATTCTTTCTTAAAGAAAATTTGCTTTTATAAGGAAAATTGCTTCCTTAAGGAAAATTGCTTTTATAAGGAAAATTGCTTTTACAAGGAAAATCGCTTTTATAAGAAATATTATCCTTATCTTATTTTCATACATATTTTTATTAAGTATGAGATTCGGATTCATTTCTATTTTCTCGGAATTGTTGAAACTTTGATATGAAGCATTCTGTTTTAGGATTCGGATTCTGGATAAGAACTATAAGAAAGTTTCATTCCGAATTCTGGATATGAACTCTGACTAAGTTCTATTCCAGATTCAGGTTACGAATTCTTATGAAGTTCGATAACGAATTCTCAATACGAATTCTAATGATTAATTCTCATTACGAATTCTGATAAAGAATTTGCATTACGAATTCTGATGAAGAATTCTCATTATGAATTCTGAAGAAGAATTTGCATTACGAATTCTGATGATGAATTCTCATTACGAATTCTGATGACGAATTCTCATTACGAATTCTGAAGAAGAATTTGCATTACAAATTCTGATGAAGAATTCTCATTACAAATTCTGATGACGAATTCTCATTATGAATCCTGATGATGAATTCTCATTACGAATTCTGATGACGAATTCCCATTCAGAATTCACATTCCGAATTCACCTATTAAACAGAATCTGATTATCTTTGTTTTATACACTCTGAGTTAATTCAGACTCCGAAAAATATTTTAGTTAGACTCCGATCATTTATATTTCTTACACTTCTAAAATTTGATTACTCTTTATTATTTTCATTACACTCTGAATCTTCATTCCGAATTTTTCATTCCGAACTTTTGAGTTAGAATAAAACGATGTCATACATTTTGTTACACTTGTTTTGTTATAAAACGATGTCGTCCATTTCGTTGTAAACTAACCGTTGTCTAAGTGACACGTGTACAGGTCCCTCCGATCTTTAATGAAAATGTGACCGTTGGAGAAGGAGCCGACATTACCTATAAATAGGAGCTCATTTGAAAGAGCTCAATACTGATGACAGATGAACAACTTGGTTTTGTGCCTACATGCTGTTGAAGTGATTTCTAGAGAGAGGCTCTTATTAACTCTGAAATCTTCGTGCGACTCCGAATGTTGGTGATTACATTCGAGGGCTTCCGGGGATAGGAAGATAGAGGTGCCAGCTACCTTGAAGTTCGAGGGCTTCCTTGTTGAGGAAGACAGAGGTTACCAACTACCTTGAAGTTGAGGGCTTGCGGGGATAGCAAGATAGAGACTCCGATCTTTGTATCGAGGGCTTACCCTGGTGTGGGTAAGACAGACTTGCTTGAAAGTATAAATCAAGGGACCTTTATCCAAGGTTGTTGGATAGCCTTCTCTTTGGGTTAAAAGACTTATATCTTGTTACTTGTAGTTTAACTACTTGTTTTTATTCCGCTGCATTTTGTATCTTAAGGAAAGTATAACATTATTATACTTCCTTACTTACTCTGATTCATTTAGATTCTATACGCTTTAAGATAGAATCTCATATTGTAACTTTTGTTAAGTTTCAATTTCCGAAACCATATTTCCAGAACCCCCTTTCGGAATCTCATTCCAAGTTTGCATTCAGTGTTAGAGGTGTTTTGAATTTGCTTAGTTTAACTTTGTTAAACGTAGCCCTTTCCTTTGCTTAAGGAAAACATAGTTAATCGTAACTAACTTTAAAGGTTCCAAAGGAATTTTTAAAATATACAATTCACCCCCCTCTTGTATATTGAGCATCTACATCACTATTTCGATCCTACAGTTCCTAGTCTCAGATTTGAATGTGATAGATTATGTGATGCATGTCAACATGGAAAGCAACACAAATCATCCTTCAAATATGATAAAAACATTTCAACAACTAATCCTCTAGAACTTATCCATATGGATTTCATTAGACCTTCATGGGTATCAAGATTGGCTAGTAAATTATATATATATTTTTTAGTTGATGATTATTCTATATTTACATGGATATTATTTTTGAAATTTAAAAATGAAGCTTTTACTTTATTTAAAAGTTTTTGTAAATCTACTGAAAATATAAAAGGTTTTAATATAATTTCATTAAGAATTTATCATGGTGGAGAATTTGAGAATCAGGAATTTAATTCCTTTATCTTAAAAATGGTTATTAAACAAAATTTCTCTACACCAAGAACACATCAACAGAATAGAATTGTTGAAAGAAGAAATAGGACTATTCAATAAATGGGTAAGACTATGCTAAATGAATACAATATTCTTACCAATTTTTGGGTAAAAGCTATAATCACAAACTACTATATAATGAATAGAGTTTTAATTTGACCAATTTTGTAAAAGACACCAAATGAAATTTGGAATAACAGAAAACCTAAAGTAAATTACTTTAAAGTTTTTGGATGCAAGGTTTACACCTTAAACACTAAGGACAATCTTGGTAAGTTTGATCCAAAATCCGATGAAGGCATTTTCTTAGGATATTCAGCTACCTTGAAAGCTTATAGATTCTATAATAAAAATTCAATGATTGTTGAAGAATCAGTTCATATGAAATTTGATGAATCTAATACTTTTGAGAAAAGGACAAATCAAATGGATAAATCTGACTCTAACGATAACAGGAGACTTGAGAACATGAAAAATGATTTTGAGAAAGATATAAATGATAGTTAGTTCAGTTCAGAATAACATGATACTAAATAACCAATAACTGTATTACCTAGATAGACTAGAACCCTAAAAATCACCCTTTAGAAACTATAATAGGTGATTTAGAAATATAAATAATGACTAGAAGAAATATATGAAATCTTGTATAATTATCTTCTTTTCAATCCCAAATAGAACCTAATACTATAGAATAATCTTTAGATGATAGAAGTTGGATGAAAGCAACACAAGAAGAATTAAACCAGTTCAAGAGAAATGAAGTATGGGTATTATATGAAAGACCACAGAATTATCCAGTGATAGGAACAAAATGGGTCTTTTGGAATAAATAAAATGAACAAGTAATAACAACTAGAAATAAAGCAAGACATGTAGCAAAAGGATATAATCAGGAAGAAGGTATAGACTATGATGAGACCTTTTCACCTGTAGCTAGGTTAGAAGCTTTTAGAATCCTTTTTGCCTATGCATCACATATGACTTTTAAATTATTTCAGATGGATGTTAAGTCTGCCTTTTTAAATGGTTATGTAATGGAGGAAGTTTATGTTGAGAAAAATCTTGTTTTTGAGAATTCAGAAAAACCAGATTCTGTTTTTAAAATTACTAAAGTTCTTTATGGCCTTAAACAAGAACCTAGAGCTTGGTATGAAATATTAACCTTTTTTCTTATAAAAAATTATTTTACTGTTGGAAGGGAAGATCCAACACTATTTAAGAAAACTGTAAATTCTAATATTTTATTGGTTCAAATTTATGTTGATGATGTAATTTTTGGATCAAATAACAAATTACTTTGTCATGAGTTTTCAAATCTAATACAAAAATAATTTAACATTAGTGTGATGGGAGAATTAAATTTTTTTTTAGGACTTCAAATTTATCAAAAAGATTTTGGAAATGTTTTTAATCAAAGTAAATACATTACTGATTTACTTATGAAATTTTGACATCAAAATAGAAAGACATATAAAACCCCTATGTGTACTAATATAAAACTTAATTTTGATGAAACTGGAATGTCAGTTGACAACAAGTTATATAGAGGTATGATTTGTAGTTTATTATATAATACTGATTGCAGGCCAGATATAATGTATTCAATATGTCATTGTGCTATATTTCAATCAAATCCAAAAGAATCCCATTTAACTGTTGTTAAAAGTATTTTTATATATTTAAAGGGAACTGTTTTTTAATCTCTACTTTATCCTAAAACTTATGATTTTAATTTAATTTCATATTCAGATTCCGACTTTTGGAGTTGTAGATTAGATAGGAAAATCACTTCGGGTACATGTAAATTTTTAGCGGAATCCTTAGTTTCATGGTCAAGTAAGAAATAACACTCAGTTTCCCTGTCAACGGCCGAAGAAGAATATTTTTATGTTGGCAATTTTTGTGCACAAGTGTTGTGGATGAAAAACACTCTTATGGATTTTGGAATAAATTATAATAATAAATCTATTTTATGTGATAATACTAGTGCTATAAATATTTAAAAAAACCTATTAATCATTCAAGGACTAAGCATATTGATATTAACATCTCTTTTTAAGAGATCAAGTTATTAAAAAGGATATATTTTTGAAATTTGTTAATATTGAAATTCAATTAGCTGATATTTTTACTAAACCACTTCCCACTGCAAGGTTTGATTTTATTAAGGGTTAGCTAGGTTTATTTAATTTTAAGTAAAATTTTAATTTTATTCATTTAATTATATTTTTTTATTATTAAAATCTATTTTTATTTACACCATGGACAATTTTTTTTAAATCTATGTAATGATTTTTGAAAACACGGGAATTATGGTTGTCAGAACCTTTCGAATTCTGAACTATTTCATTTCCATCAAACCCCTTTCGAACCCGCGAAACCGCACCAATTCTTGTCAACCCTAATCTTCAAACCTCTGAAACCCTAACCTTCAAAACATAAGAGATTTTCGAAGAAATGGTAAAGGCTAAGAGATCTGATGAGGCTGAGACCAGCAATGCCAAGAAATAGTGCTCATAAGGAAGGAAAATCCTTTAGGAAAAGGTGGTTAATTTAGAATGGCTATTTCAGAAGAACTTGTTGTTAAAACAATCCCTGTGGTTTCAGAATCTCAAATAGACCATCCATATTAGGAATATAGAATTATTGTATGATTTAGAGATTCGATATTTCATCAAATATGTTCAATCTAGTTTGGGAGATGATTATGACACCATAATGGCTAAGATAGAGGATAGATATTTTTCAATCTCTTCAGTTGAAATTAGTCAGATACTGAACTGCCCTCATGAGGGAGTGTTTCATTTTTATTTGAAAAATATAGGAGTTTTTGTGAATAAATATGAAGACATTATGTATTTTCTGTTTGTATTTACTATAATAGGAAAAATGTTAGTTAATGATTTGGAACCAGATCAGAAGATCCTTGTGAAATTTGTACAAACTGGGATAACACCCGGAATTTCAGAGATAGAGAAGATACTATATCGCTACATGTACATAATGTATATTTTTCTCAGTGATTTAAAATTAAATTTTCCAAGGTACATGGTGAGGTACTTGAGTTACTACTGTAAAATTGAATCTGGAATGAATTTCTACCCTTTTGGTAGATTCATCTCAAAACTCTTGTTCAAGAAAGACATGGTGAGACTGGTTTATTCTAGAACTTGTTGTCACCATAATAATGTCATTAATGCTGGTACTTTAAGAAAAACTAGTTATTTATAGAGTATAGTAAAAGGAAATATCCTACTAGTTGGAGCTAAGGAAGAAGTAGAAGAATAGAGAGCTCATCCTCAGCCTGAAAAGTCAAAGGTAGATCAAGATACACCAAGAGTTATCTCTATTTCCAGAAGAATAAGTTCTGAAGTTGAGACTGTGCCAGAGGAAGCAAGTCAAGAAGGACATTATGTAAAAAGAGTAAGATATTCTACTTCTCTTGAAGAGCATGTTTCAAATGTTTTATCCACAGAAGATTTATTGAGTTATAGATTTGTAAGAGAAGCTGTTGTTGAACAATCAATGAAAGTTGTTTTTGAGAGGTCAGGACCAGTGGACGAACCTCAGATTCAATCTGGAATTCAAATAGAAGCTGAAGGAGAGACTCAAGAATAGGATGTTCCTATTATATAAGTTTAACCTAAAAGAATTGAAGTTGAATGAACAGAACCAGAACCTGAAGTTGAAATTAAAAAAGAGGCAGTTCATAGAGTAGATGTGGCCAGTCCTCAATTAGATGAAGATGAAATTATTCAAGAGAATCAAATAGAATATGTAATTACAAATGTACAGGATGAAAACTTTTCAGATATAAAAATAGAAGTTCTTAAAGAGGATTTTTCTTTGGAAGAGTTTGAAAAAGACTCATAGGAAAAAATATGTGGACCAACCAGTTAGAGACGTTACAGAGAAAGAAGATTTTGAATCCTTACCCCTAGTGTTAGTACATCACTTTCATGCTAAAAATAAGAATCAAGAAAAAAGTAACGCTCAATCAGAAAATGAGAAAGATAAATAAATATACATGGAGTTGCAGAGAGTGAATCAAGAGAATGATGCTCTGAGGAGAACATTAGAAAAAGAAAAATTAAACTTTCATAGGCTAAAAAATAGTACAGTTTCAAATCACGAAGTTTAAATTTTTAAGAAGGAAATTCTGAATGAGGTTGAAAAATTAATGTATGGAATGGTTATGAAGTCATATTTTTCAGATCTCAAATCATTTATGGAACAAAATTTGGTATCTGTCAGGATCGATGAGGCCAATGGATCAGATACTTCACTTGATTTGATCAGAATATTTAAGGCAATAACTACTATCTTATTTGATATGAATGACAGGTTGCATGATTTTCAATACAATAGTGCTCCTCTATTAGTGCTACTGTACAATCAAAAGTTTTTTGTTGAACAGTTAGCTTAAAATGAACTAGGAATTAGATCTATCTTGGATAAGTTAATTGAGAAGTTTTGTTTGTTATTGGAGAATTAAGAAAGACTACATGAGTTTTTCCAAGTAATCTTAATTGAAGACATTCATATGACTCAAGAGAATAGGGATCTTATTGTTATTCTTGGTGATGGAATTATAAAGGGACTAAGGGAGCAGATATCAAAAATCAAGGAAGTAGTTCCAACAAGATAGACCCTATCTTAAACCTGGCCAACCCTTAATTCTAGTATTTATCAATTTTGTACTTTTAAATATTTTCAATGAAAATTTGTTTTATTATATATTTGTGTGTTTGTTTGTTTTATTATATATTTGTGTGTTTGTTTGTTTTATTATCTTTGATTAGATATGCTAGTAATCCAGATTCACTAATTGATAAATAGTTATATATAGCCTTTACTTTAGTTCATTGTTAAATTAATATGTGTTATATTCCATATTCTGTCATTCATTTTGATATCACAAAAGGGGGGGGGGATTTAGATAAACACCACATTTTATTTTAAATCATTTATGTTTTTTTAAATTTTTGAAGAAAAGTTTTCTTTAAAAACAAAACTCTTTTTATTATAGGACAAATACAAATTTTTACTTTAAAATATTTTAGGAGGGAGAAGTTTGAAAAAATATTTTAAATATTTTTTATTTATTAATTTAGTTAAGGGGATATATTCTTTTTTCTTTCACTTTTGAGAAAGAGGGAGAAATTTGTTTTTATGATTATTAAAAACACAATGTGTTTTTTATTTTTGAAATAATCTTGTTAAAATTAAATATTTCTTTATCTAAAAAAAATTCTAAACTATATGTAATTAATTTTGAAAATTAATTTCAAATATTATTTTATGGGTTTTGTGATCATCAAAAAGAGGGAGATTGTTGAGCATGTGTTGTTTTCAACAATACATAATGTTTTTATTTAAAGAGGGAGATTGTTTAGAACAATACTCTATCTCTTTATGATGATTTTGATGCTCCCAAATACCCTTAATTGTTTTCTAATGATTTTATTTTTTAAGTATATTTCGGGAATATATTATTTAATTATTTATTTCTGGAAGAAATATTTATGTTCTTGAACAATGAGATTTAATTGATAAAGTATTCGCATAAGAATGTTCTAGAAACACTGTTCATACTCTACATATTCGGGAATTGATTAAGTGTGTTTTGGAATAACTGTTCATACCCTACGTGTGGAAACGTAGCGTAAAGAAAGAAACCCACTATTTACTTTACAAGTTATCAGAAAATTATGGTTAATCAACCATACGTTATCGGCAAAGTATGAAAAATAACCCTACATTAGGAATGGGCCCTATGTTTGAGATATTAGAAAAGTATGGAATGAGAACCATACGTAAGTGTTAAGCATTACATTTGTTTCTCAAAAGTATGGTTCATCAACGTTACTTTTGTAAGCAACCTTACTTTTATTATAAAAGTATATATCTTGTACCTTTCATTTGGAATCTTATAAAAGTATGGATCATTTATCATACATTTGAAAGTTGAAGAGAAATGTATGGATGGACAACCCTGCATTTGTGATCAACCATACATTGTCAACCATAATTTTGAAGGCTACGTCATCAACCTTACGTTTATAATCTACATTACATTTTGAGGATGTATATTGCACAACTCATCCTTACATTTGGTGTTGGAGAATTTGAAGTTGATATTATTATTCAACGATCTGCAAGAGAATTATCAGGCTGATCTTAAGGCGGAAAAAAATATGTTTTTAAAGCGCATATTTGACGAGTTCAGATCCATTTAAGGATTGAACAAAAAGGTTCTTTTCATGGAGAATTACAAGGATATTTACGACTACTCTGTAAATTCAAATGTTTGAATTGCGCGAGTAAAAAGGAGAAGATTGTGGATCTGATTTTTGCAGAGGAAGTATTTGTTATATCTGTTTTATTTTAAGGTGTGTGTAAGTACAATTTTGAAAAAAACGTGATCAAGAACACAAGAGAAAATACATCTATCAAAATAATAGATTTTTTGTACGACATTTTAGAAGTGAATAAAAAACAGAGTCAATCACGATCTACATTTCCGTTCAGTACAAAAAGCGATAAAAGCTCTTATTGTTAAAGGATAAGATACATGATAAAAGAATAACTTATTCAACATTGAAAATCAATTGTGAATCTGCTGCTGTTGAAGTTGAAATTTATATTTCTATATCTACAGCAACAAGATTGACTCAGAATGACTCTATCTTTAAGATCATTCTTTCTGAAGATGACGATCCATTTACTGTCAATTGCATTCTATTGCAATTATGAAAAACAATTGGGAATGTATTTTCAAATAAGAAATAATTTTTATCTTGAGTGACCAGCTTCTTGTTCTAAGCTGTGTAGGTTATGTGACTGAACCATAAGGCTGCCTTTTTCCTTATATTTGTAATGGTGTCAACTGCCTACACTCAGTTGTTGAAAGTTCTGTCGAGATGAGGACCAGATAGTGAAAATCATCAAGCTTGTGGAGTAGACCGTTGGTGGATTGGACTAGGGGACTTCTGTTCCCTGAACCACTATATATCATATGTCCCTGCATTTCATATTTCTGCTGCATTAATTTATATGATTAAAGATAAAGGACAGAACACGATCTCGCAAAGATTTTTGAAAAGACACAATTCACCCCCCCTCTTGTGTATATTTGATATAATCTCGATCCAACAATGAGACATCAGAGTATCACTTAGACTAATCAATGTTTGAGTTCTCAAAATGAGTGTAAAAAATTTTCCAAAAAAAAACTATGGACATGCATGAAAATATTAATTGGTTAAATATGGGAGTTATTTTTAATGATGTTATATTTTTATTTCAAAGATCATTTTACCAAATAGGTGGTTATAGAGGTAGATAATTACTTTACCCAAATAACAAAGAGAAAGTACATATAAAATAAACTAAATGGAAGGACAAAATAAACCTTGAAAATTATAATCATGTAATAATGCCTATGACCAATTAATCATAAATAGAGTAAATAAAAAACATATGAAATTAGAAACATTTGAATGAAAACATTATGAAGGATATGATTAAAAATAATACAATCAATTCCATTAGTAATGATAGGATCATAATTAAAAATATTAAATTGGTAGTAGATACACCATTGAATGTAAAACATGGTGTATAATAAGAAAAATACCTCAAGAAAATAAATTTGAGACAAGAAAACCTGTAACTTGATTTCTAACTTCCACAAAAGTACTTGAATCTTATGTATAAAAAAATGTCTATTTTAATCACCTATTTAGGAAACATATTAATGTATATAACAATTTATAAAAATCATTTATAATTATTCTCTATAAGAATATTAATTATTTGTTATCTAATTTTAACATTTTGTGTTAGTTATCTTGGTATTTTTTTTCTACTTTTTTAATACTGCTTTTATTCTTTATTCTTCCCCCAATGTTTAAAATTAATATATAATTTATGATATTTTAATATATAACTTATATGAATTATTAATATATTATCTCATTACAATAGTTATTTAGTTATGTTTCATGAAAATCGAATCGATTTTTCTTTATTTCAGTAATTTTATGGAGAAAAGTAATATTTAAATAATGAATTAAACACTTAATATAAAATTTATGAAACTATAAAAAATATATTTTATTATTAATTTATAATAATATTTGTATTTAATTTCTCATATTCGTCCATTATTGAGTTTTATATAATTGTTCAATTTTGTGGTTAGATTGTGAACAATTTGAACATACAATAATTAAATGAGTTAGTATGGTTATATTTTAAAGAATATCATTATTAAAGAATAATAATTATATTATTTTTATGTTTTTCATGTTTTGAAACATTATTTATGTGTTTTTGATAATTATTGAAAAATATGTATGAAAAATTAAACATGTTACTTTGTGGAGCTAGTAGTTCGCATAATGCACTATTGACTTTTGTCATTTCTCAGAGAATGAGTGAAAATGAAGGAGGATTATTATTTTTATATTAATACTATTAATTAAATTAAATATTTAAATTTTATTCTTTAATTACATTCTTATAACCTATGATGAGTGGCGGTAGTGAAAAATGGTTGGTGTCACATTGTGGATGTGGTAGTACCCACAACTAACTATCCACGTTCTTTTGTTTTTCTATATGGATGGGAAGGTATAAAAAAGGTTTGTTTCCTTAATATAGTATCATTTCATTATAATAATTATACTTTGTTAAATTTATTACTATGGTTTTGTGTCACGACCCCCTCCCCCCAATGATTCCCCTCCTGAGATGGAAATGGATGAAGAGAGATAATGACCCCCATGTCCCGCCTCCAGTAGGCCCTGAGGTGGCGACTAACACCAATGGTATAGAATTTCATGAATGGGAGGTGTTACCCTTTTTATAAGAAAACAAGATAAGGATATAAGATCTTCCATCCCAAAAAAAATCCAAGAACTATATAAAAGAAAACCCAAAAATTCATACCACATGCTTTTTTAAAGAAAAAATGTTTCAAATATAAGGAAAATCTGCAAAACTAATACCCAAAATTAAAGCTAAGCCGCGATGCAAAAACTATCCCGAAGTCTAAGCTAGTAATTCCCTGCACAGTTCTTGTAATCCTACGAGAAACCTGAATGTAATTTTATAATGTAGTGTGATCATTCATGTATACTTATTAGGAAAACCAAAGTCTCTCACTATGGGAAAAATGGGTATTTGCGACGGGTTATTTTGCGACGGGAATAAATCCCGTCGCAAATAGCCCTGTTAAAAACTTATTTGCGACGGGGGTATTTGCCCGTCGCAAATAAGTAGCATTTTGCGACGGGATAGCTTTCCCCGTCGCAAAAGGACTGGCGCCCTTTGTGCGCCAAATCACGGGAAACATATTTGCGACGGGGGAATATTCTCGTCGCAAATAACCGGCGGCGGTAAAATGTATTTGCGACGGGAATATTCCCCCGTCGCAAATAGTATGTCGGCAGGTGGTTATTTGAGACGGGTCCCGTCGCAAATAACTATTTAACCGTTGACCGTAATAAATGCTGGCTAAGGTATTTGCGACGGGCCCCATCGCAAATGGGCCCGTCGCAAATAATCTAACCTATAAATACCCCCATTCGTTTTTTTAAAATCATTCTCAAATTCCATCTTTTTCTCCTCTCAAAATTTTATTTTTAAAGTTCAGTTTTTCTCAAGTTTAATTTTTTTCTTCGGAGTTGATATTGAAGTTTTGAAGAAGGATCAGAGATCCACCTCAGATCAGTTTTCAAGCTATTTATATTCATTTTAATTTAATATTTATTTTTAATGTTTTATTAGTTTCAATTAATCTTAATTAGTTGTAATTTAATTATGTTTACATTGTTTTATTACTTAATAATTAGTAATAAATACCAATAATTAGGAATAATAACATTATTACATTATTAGTATATTTTATTATTAATATTAAAATAATATAATTTTATATATATATATAATTCTCTTTTCATCTGTGTGTTTGCTGTCTCCACATGTATTATTTGTATATGGAGATAGAAAACACACAGATGAAAGGAGAATTGTATATAAATTAGAAAATTATATTATTTTAATATTAATAATAAAATATACTAATAATTTTTTATTCCTAATTATTGGTAATTATTCCTAATTATTTGTAATTATTCATTTAATTACTCATAATTAGGAACAATTACCAATAATTATCAATAATTAGGAATAATTATTAATAATTAGTAATAATTACCAATAATTAGTAATAATTACAAATAATTAGTAATAATTACCAATAATTAGTAATAATTACCAATAATTAGTAATAATTACCAATAATTAGTAATAATTACCAATAATTAGTAATACTTACCAATAATTAGTAACACTTACCAATAATTAGTAATAATTACCAATAATTATTAATAATTATTAGTAATTATCAATAATTAGTAATAATTAGTAATAATTACTAATAATTACCACTAATTAGTAATAATTACCAATAATTACCAATAATTACCAATAATTAGGAATAATTCGTAATAATTAGTAATAATTAGTAATAATTAGTAATAATTAGTAATAATTAGTAATAATTTGTAATAATTAGTAATAATTAGTAATAATTAGTAATAATTAGTAATAATTACCAATAATTAGTAATAATTAGTAATAATTACCAATAATTAGTAATAATTACCGGTAATTACCAACAATTATCGGTAATTACCAATAATTAGAAATAATTACCAATAATTAGTAAAAATTACCAGTAATTACCAATAATTACCAATAATTAGTATTAATTACCAATAATTAGTAATAATTACCAATAATTACCAATAATTACCAATAATTAGTAATAATTACCAATAATTACCAATAATTACCAGTAATTAGTAATAATTACCAATAATTAGTAATAATTACCAATAATTAGTAATAATTACCAATAATTAGTAATAATTTACAATAATTAGTAATAATTACTAATAATTCGTAATTATTACCAATAATTAGTAATAATTACCAATAATTAGTAATAATTACCAATAATTACCAATAATTACCAATAATTACCAATAATTACCAATAATTACCAATAATTACCAATAATTAGTAATAATTAACAATAATTAGTAATAATTAACAATAATTAGTAATAATTACCGATAATTAGTAATAATTACCGATAATTACCAATAATTAGTAATAATTTCCAATAATTACCAATAATTAGTAATAATTACCAATAATTACCAATAATTAGTAATAATTAGTAATAATTACAAATAATTAGTAATAATTAGTAATAATTACCAATAATTAATAATAATTAGTAATAATTACCAATAATTAGTAATAATTAACAATAATTAGTAATAATTAGTAATAATTAGAAATAATTACCAATAATTAGTAATAATTACCAAAAATTAGTAATACTTAACAATAATTAGTAATACTTACCAATAATTAGTAATACTTACCAATAATTAGTAATAATTACCAATAATTAATAATTATTACCAATAATTACCAATAATTAGTATTAATTACCAATAATGAGTAATAATTACCAATAATTACCAATAATTACCAATAATTAGTAATAATTAGTAATAATTAGTAATAATTACCAATAATTAGTAATAATTACCAATAATTAGTAATAATTACCAATAATTAGTAATAATTACCAATAATTAGTAATAATTAACAATAATTAGTAATAATTACCAATAATTAGTAATAATTACCAATAATTGCCAATAATTAGTAATAATTACCAATAATTACCAATAATTAGTAATTATTGGTAATAATTAGAAATAATTACCAATAATTAGTAATAATTACCAATAATTAGTAATAATTAGTAATAATTAGTAATAATTAGTAATAATTACCAATAATTAGTAATAATTACCAATAATTAGTAATAATTAATAATAATTAGTAATAATTAGTAATAATTAGTAATAATTACCAATAATTAGTAATAATTACGAATAATTAGTATTACATAACAATAATTAGTAATACTTACCAATAATTAGTAATACTTACCAATAATTAATAATAATTACCAATAATTAGTAATAATTAGTAATAATTACAAATAATTACCAATAATTACCAATAATTAGTATTAATTACCAATAATTAGTAATAATTACCAATAATTATCAATAATTAGTAATAATTAGTAATAATTACCAATAATTACCAATAATTACCAATAATTAGTAATAATTAGTAATAATTAGTAACAATTACCAATAATTAGTAATAATTACCAATAATTAGTAATAATTACCAATAATTAGTAATAATTAACAATAATATTAGTACTATGAAAATAATAAAAAATTTATATAATATTAAAATTATCAATATTTGTAATATGTTTTGCTTTATTCTCAACATATTTAATTCTTAAAGGGTCAATTTTTAGGTCTATCTCAATAAAAAGTTTGCGTCGGTCGTGTATGATCTAAAATCTATAATTATCCTAGCATGAGTGTTTTTTCTAACAAATTATTCAAAACTAGTAATGCTTTTATATTTTATAGAGAAATATGGAACAACGAGGTCATCAACAATCATTATTAGGTGACCGCATATGGATAAATCAACGTTGAAATCCAAACGGTTCTGGTTTAAATCCAGTATATGTAGAGGGTGTGGAGACTTTTTTATCATTTGCGGCATCAAATCCAGAATTTGTTTCAGAAGACAAAATAAAATGCCCTTGCAGAAAATGTGCATTGAGAACGTTTGACACGTTTGACAAAGTGGGAGAACATCTCTTGCGTTTTGGTTTTCAACCAGATTACGTTTTTTGGTATCAACACGGTGAACGCAGTTCCAGAGCAGGTGATACCAACTTGATTCCGGATCCATCCCAGTTTCAAGATTTAGTACATGATGTTGCAGGTTCATCTGTTCAACATACAAGAACTCCGGCTGATATAGCTTCAAATCCTGTGTTGGCACCGTCTGAATTTTATGAGTTGTTGATGTCTGTTGAGGATGCATTATATCCTGGTTGCAAGATGAGAAAATTAGAAGCAGTTGCAAAATTTATGGCTATCAAATCAGATAACGGAATGTCAAACACCTGTTTTGACCAGATATTTTCTTTGCTTAAAACACTGTTACCCGAAGGAAATGTTTTACCTGCAAATTACTATGAGAGTAAGAGGCTGGTTCGGAATTTGGGACTTACTTGTCAGAAGATTCATGCATGTTCAAATGACTGCATTTTATATTCTGGGGAAAATGAGTCGTTGGATAGTTGTCCCACATGTGGGCAACTGAGATATAAAGAAGGACAACACGGGAAGTCTGGTTTGATTCCTGTAAAACAGTTGAGATATTTTCCGCTTACATCCAGACTCCAGCGTTTATTCATGTCTAAGAATACAGCGACAATGATTTCATGGAATAAAGAGAATATTTCAACCGATAATAGCTTGAATCATCCATCCGATGGTGATTCATGGAAACATTTTGATAGAGTGCATCCATCCTTTTCTTTAGAAGCTAGAAATGTTCGACTGGGCCTTTCCACGGATGGTTTCTGTCCGTTTGGATCCTATGGTAGTCAATATTCATGTTGGCCTGTTTTTTAACTTCGTACAATTTACCTCCATGGATGTTGATGAAGGATCCATATATCTTTTTGACTTTAATAATTCCAGGACATCCGAAGAAAAATATTGATGTTTATTTGAAACCATTGATTGATGAATTAAATTTATTATGGAGTACTGGTGTCAGTACATATGATGTTGCAACGAAACAGAATTTCATACTGAGAGCAGCATTGATGTGGACAATAAGTGACTTCCCGGCTTATGGGATGTTATCTGGCTGGAGTACACATGGTCAGAAATCATGTCCTTACTGTATGGGAGAGAACAAAGCATTTATGCTCATTCATGGAAAGAAACCTTGTTATTTTGACTGTCATCACAGATTTCTTCCAGCTGATCATCCTTTTCACAGAAACAGATCTCATTTCAGAAAAGGAACAGTTGAAAGGGATGGACCTCCAAAAATGCTATCAGGTTCGGAGTTAAAATCAGTTTTATTTTAATTACCTCCCATCACTTTTGGTGCCACAATAAACCAACAGAAAATTTCTGGTTTTGGGAAAGAACACAATTGGATTAAACGTAGCATATTTTGGGATTTTCCATATTGGACTGATTTTTTGGTCCGACACATGTTAGATGTCATGCATATTGAGAAGAACTGTTTTGATAATTTGTTTCATACAATTTTGGATACGCCAAGAAAGAGAAAAGACAATGTAAATGCGCATTTAGATCTTGCCCAAATTTGCAGGCGTCCAGAATTGGAACTGTTTGAGAATGTCAGAACAGAAAGGTTACTGACACCAAAATCAGCTTATACACTGTCTAAAGAAAACCGTTTATTATTTTGTCAGTGGATTGCAGATTTGAGACTTCCAGATGGTTGTGCTTCCAATTTGGGTAGATGTGTAAAGAATGGTCATATTACTGGATTAAAAAGTCATGATTTCCATGTTATAATGGAAAGAATTCTACCCATTGGATTAAGTGGTGTGTTGAATTCTGTGATTTGGGATTCCATAACAGACATGTCTCATTTTTTTCGGGAAATTTGTGCGGCTACAGCAGATTATGATGCTCTAGGAAAACTTGAAAAAGATGTTGTTGTAATTATATGTAAACTGGAAAAAATATTTCCGCCGTCTTTCTTCGACTCAATGGAACATTTGATGTTATATTTGCCATGTGAAGCCAAATGTGGAGCTCCAGTACAGTTTCGATGGATGTACCCATTTGAAATATGCATGCAAAAATTGAAAAGAAAAGTACGTAACAAAGAATCTGTTGAAGGATCTATTGCAGAAGCTTATTTGCAAGAGGAAATATCTTTATTCTTCTCCCGTTATTTTGAATCTGAGTATCCTTCAAAACACAACCGAATGGGATGAAACGATAGGAATATTGATGAAATCGACAATAAATTATCTGTTTTCAACCAGTCAGAGCATGGTTTTGGTGGAGTTTATGAACGCTGGCTTTCGGATGATGAACATCATAGAGCTCATACATATGTTTTGCTCAACTGTGAAGAGATGACATCAGTTGTAATGTAAGTGTTTATATCACTTATTCTATCATTTATGTTACAGTAAATAACTTTTTTTATAGGTTGTATGATAATCATATCAAGAAACAAATTCCACAAATTACAGCAGTTTCTCTCGAAGAACGTCGACTGAAAAATTTCTCTCAGTGGTTTCAAAAACTGGTAACATAAATTCATTATCTTTTAGCAACTCATTCAATGTATAGTTTACTATATTGATAATTATTTCACAAATTTTCAGGTGTCTCGACATGCTGATAAAATTGACAAACGGTTGTGTGTATTGAGTAACCCACCTTCCAAACTTGTTAAAACTTATAATGCATATGTGGTGAATGGATTTCGATTCCACACACATGCATATAGAGAATCGAAAAAAAATAATGAACAGTGGAGTTAGCTTGAGAGGATCTCATCATCGAGAAAATGAAGTTGACTTTTATGGCATACTTGATGAAATCATTGAACTCTGTTATCTTGGACAACATTACATAACCATGTTCAAATGTCGGTGGTTGGATACAGAGAGAGGCGTGCGTGTTCATCCGACTCATGGAATCATCGATATAAAATGTAAAAGTGTTCTCGCAGTAAATGAACCATTCTTATTGTCTCAACATGCACATCATGTTTATTACGCAAAGTACTGTTCTACATCAAGAGAGTTGACTGATTGGTGGAGTGTAATAAAAATCAATATTTGAGGCAATCAGTTTAGTCAAAGTGAATGTGCTTTCACTGATGTGAAAAGAATTGAAGTTTTTCAAGAGAGTACTCAAAATCAATCTTTTTTACAAAGAGACATGAGTATCGATGACGACACCCCTCGTTTAAGAGTCGGTGATGACGATGATGTTAATGATGTCACATATGAATTTGAAATGGTAAGAGATGAAGAAACTGTAACTCGAATGGATATCGATGATGTTGAGGAGGAATATGAAGATGACATTGACATATATGAATATGATGATGAAGATGAACACTGATAGAATTCCATGGTATTTATATACAATCATAATATGTATATATGTATATATAATAGTAATTATCAATTATTTGCTAACAACATTAACATTTTTTGTTTTAGATGGACGACGCCACATTTCGTGAGTTGGCAGATGATGACCTGTCTTTCGATGCGGATGAGTTGCTGGCAGATGACCCTCAGCCTGCAGGCGCTCCAAGGAGTACACGGAGGGGGCACGGTCTTGCACGATTTATTATTCCGGACCCTATCCCCGAGCGACGTCCACGTCTTGGGTTTGATCCATGCACACAGAGGTGTGATAACCTGTGTGATAACCTGTGGATTTGACTAAGATTTCATTAATCTATACACATAATAAATGTTTATTATTTTTACAGTTTTCCACATATAGCAGTCAGACAGGGCAGTGCTATTTTGCGCAACTATTTCTCTCAGTCGTGGACCACATGGGAGCAGATTCCCATTGATGTGCAGCAGACCATGTTCGGCCATTGGTTGGTACGTACGTAAATAAATAATTTTTATTTTGAAAATTATTTCATTTCTAACTTGATATTTTGATTTATTTGTAGGGTTTATGGTATCCGATCGAGGATACCATGCGTGACGCCATCCGCGAGGCATGGGAGGTGGCCATGCGTGATCGCCTTCGTCAGTTTTTGCACAATTTAAGAAAAGCTGCGATGAAGAAAGCAAGAGTTTCAGATTTTGACGAGTCATGTAGAGCACACCGACCAGAGTACATTTCATCCCATGTATGGGATGGATTATGTGTGCACTGGTTGAGTGGTGCCTTTCAGATGAGATCATCGGTGGGGAGGCAGAATCAGGGGAGACAAGAGGTGAATCATCGAGCTGGGTGTCGTTCTTTCAGTACACATAGACAGAATTTGGTACGTACATTATTTATAAATATTTTATATAACTATAAATATTAAAAATTTATTTTTTATTCTTATAGGCTGTCGAGCACCCCGATATTACGGAGTACGACGTATATCGGAGGATGTATAGTGATCCTGCTACTGGGGAGATCAGAGGTGATCGTCAGCATCACATCATGGTTAGTATTATTTGTTTTCAAGTTTAAAAATTTACTGTATATAATATATTCACAATTTTAATTTTAAATTGCAACTACAGGAGTCATATGAGGCCGCAACGTCACAGGCCCAGCCTGAGAGTCAGGCCAAGTCATCAGATCAGACCACTGGCCGTCAGTTTGATGAGGCGGCATGGATGCAGGCCACCCAGTATGCCTTCGAGAATGGCCGGGTAGTTGGTATCAACTCTTGACTGACTCCCGGAGATTATTATGGCAGTGCTGCGATGTCGGCATCCAGCTCGAGAGGAGCTCGTGCATCTTCTTCTGCTACACAGTATGAGGATCAGTTGCGATCTCAGACTACACTGATAGAGAGTCTCCGAAAGGAGCAGGAGCAGATGCGTCAGCAGCATGAGGAGGAGCGTCGACGTCAGCAGCAGTTGTACGAGGAGCAGACGAGTCGGTGGCAGCAGCAGCATCAGGAGCAGATGAAGTACATGCGCCGACTCACTCATGCTTTAGGGATGGAGTTTCCTCCACCACCATATGCAGATCCCCCCCTCCCCCCCTTCTTCAGATTAGAGTTTGTATTTATGTTATAAAATTTTTGAAATCAAAATATGATTTTTTCTATTCGTAGTTTCTGTCTCATTATAAAATATTTATTAAAATTCTATTATTTTTTATTTTTGAATTATAATTCTATTATTATTATATTAATTAAAATAATTTATTATTTTTATTTGTGAATTATAATTTTGTTATTATATTAATTAAAATCATTTATTAATATTTTATTATTTTTTATTTTTGAATTATAATTGGATTATTATTATATTAATTAAAATAATTTATTAACAATTTATTTTTGTTTATTTTTTTTATAGTATTTGCGACGGGATACTATTCCCGTCGCAAATAGTATTATTATTTTTTTATTTTTTTAAAAATAGATGTTGTGACGGGTCCCGTTGCGACAACTACATGCGACGGGTCCCGTCGCAACAGGTATTTGCGACGGGGCCCATCGTAAATACGTTTTTACAATTATACGAAGTACTAGTTGTGACGGGGATTCTCCCCGTTGCGGAAAAAGGTTTTAGCGATGGGCCCATCGCAAAAAATTGTTATTGCGACACCGTTTTCAGCAACAGGTCATTTGCGACGGGCCCCCGTCGCAACAAGCCATTTGCGATGGGATCCCGTCGCAAATGACCCGTCACCAATACATGTTTTTCTAGTAGTGTCTCATGCATAAATGGGAGAAGCAAATGAATGCTCCTATGAGAAAATAGAATAACCAACAGCACCTAAAAAGGTATCCTAGCCCTCCCCACCTCACCAAGGAATGTTTTCCAAGTAACATTAGTCAAGTAAATTAATATAGTAATTACATCAATGATAGGGTACCCCACACCACTTTCCCACTAATAAGTCTCTCTCACACCCTAACGAAAAATGTCTCAGCACTCCCACCTCTTGCAAATGTACCACTTCATAACCCTCCCACGCACACCTAGGCCTCATAGAGTCTCCTACAACCTAGGAAAACAAATTTCTTCACATCTCACTAACACACACCTAGGCCTCACAATCACATCTCGCCCTCAGACATATGGGCCACATACCACATCACATATCATCACGAAGACACCTAGGAAAACAAAAATCGCCCGTACACACTTGGGACTCACAAACCAAAACCTGCTTGAAGAATCTAGGTTTATTATCACATGGAATAGGTATTATGGAAGAGTGGTTGGACATCCATCTATCCCCCATCATTATTTTTTGTAAATACACCCTCCCTCATAATAATGGGTGTGTTCGGCACATAGTGATCAACTAGTGTGAGGTGCATATAGAAAATAAAAGTAAAATATAGGTATGTATATATAGTACCAAACACTCTAGAACAACCAATGGGTTCTCAATAAAAAACAATCACCCTATGATACACCCATCTCTACTGCTACCTCTAAATGCTTTTATTAGCACCAGCAATGATCACTTTAGAAGTTGATAATTTAATAACATCCAGAACTAGCCACAACTAAAACACTTGCCCAATGAACTCATTTAAACAATTATTATTATTTATTAAGGAAACCATTTATTCATTCAATAACTACCCCAAATACTACCAACCATATCACTCAACAATCCACACAGCATGAATCATATAGAGGAAAAAATCAGATAAAAGTAGCCCACTTCATATTTCCACTCCATTTAACACCCATACCCACCACTGTCATCATTATTATACAATGTCATTTTGCTTTATCCATCCTATTCATAAGAAAAATCCCAAAACATAGCCAAACCTAGAGAAAAATCCCATCACAACAAAAATAAATATCCCCACTCTATGACAACACCACAACAATCACACTATGTAACATAAACATTGCACAACCCCACCCTTCAACCCTACTACTCATACACTTCCCATGAATTCAATAATTAGTCAATATCTCAATATGAGATAACATTACACTACCAGTAACACCCCATCATACATATGTTTTCTCAACCCTATCACCACATAACCACACAAGGCACAAGAAAGAACAAAACTACACACAACAAACAGCCACACCAAACAAGGTAGAGTGTATTCAGATTTAGCAAACACTCGTTCTTTATTTCCACTTTGATCATCCTATGGTGATCACAGAACAAGTTTGATCTGGGGAAATCCATTTATTTAACCTAATATATGTAGTTAATCAATTTCATATATATATCCATACAAAACATGATAAACAACAAGACATCACAATTCATCCCGAGTGCAAAAACAAAGACCACCAATGGCCATTATTTTTAGTAGGCATATAGCCCACATAGGTCACAATATCTATTAATAAAGAAAAATAATAATAAATCACTTTTTCCCAAAGATTATTTAATTGTTTAAAGTTTATTCAATTATATTTTATAAATTTTTATTCAACTAACTTCACATGGGAAACATTCAGACACCCACCTAGCATGATACACAAATAAGAGTGACGAAGGATTACTACCTCAAAAAACATATGATCAGCACCTCCTCTTTATTCCAAATAGTGGGTGTGAAAGGATATAAAGAAATTATATCCAAGGGTAAAACATAGATGCATGGATCCTTGAAGAAGAAAGGCTCTAGGACACTCGGGAATCAAGATAAAAGAGAAATAATAATAAAGGCTCCTGGATTTGAAGAACTATAGTTGAGACTCAAGGGATACGAAACCTTTTTGAACTCCACATTAAAATTGTATCATGACCATGTGTTTTTTCTCAAATAAATCCTCGTGAGAATTAAAAAATTAAAGACATAATTTATATCCTTTTAAATGGCTTCAAAAAAATTAAACATGGTCTTAAACCTAATTTACGTCAAATAAAATGTTAAAGGGGGGAATCTAGAAAACCTAATAGAACCCCATAATTTTGAAAAACAATTAGAAGTGACTCACTATTGGGTGATTCACCATTATGATTCAGTGGTGGGTGAGTCACCAGTGGATGAATCTCCACTGGATGAGTCACTGGTACGAGCTACGAGTTACAATCTACCGATATCAAGTCACCATTTGACGATTCACAATTCTACGAGCCATCATTCGGGGAGATACCATCTTGACTCATCATCAAGACTCATTATCAAAAAGTCACTATTGCGAGTCACAAAATCGAATAACCGTCATGGATTCACCAATGTGACTCCCTATTGGTATGACCAACCAGTGGATGACCCACCGTCAGACGTGCTACTATTCGAAACTCATTGTTGTAAGTAACTGGTGTGAGTCAACATTCTGACTCACTAGTCCTGACTTACCACTAAGTCCTACCGGTGGATTACCCAATGTCATCGAAGCTACCATTAGTGACTCACATTCATGACTCACCATTAGAAAAATTGTTTTTTGGAAAAACTCTTGAGTATCTATTGCCTCTCAGAACTCCTCAAACATCATATTTTTAAAAATTAATAGAACTGGGGGTCCAAATCATTAAATAAGATACATATAAAACTATTCATATCCTCTAGAATTAAGAACCAACCTAAAATGAATGGAGGGGTCCGAACAACCACCCCGTGAGATACCACTCAAGGTCCCCACTATGCTTGAAACACCGCTAGCGACTAAGATCACCAAAGTTCAATGATAAACCACCTTGTGTTGTTCGAAAGATAGAGTTAAACCTCAAAATCCAAGAACACCTCCTCCAACACCTACTTCCCCAAATGACCACAAGAAAAACCACACAATAACCAAAATCACCATTGTCTGGACATATGAATAAGAGAATTCCTTCATCCATGTTAAGATATTATCTGCTCTTGGTGGCACTGACTCTCCCACATAGGTTTAATCGCTTCTCAATTAATGAGCCTTTATTTGATATCTAGTATCCCCCTCTCTAATGTCAGTAATTTATCACACATCATAGAACATGGAAAAAAATCATTTCATAACAAACAAGATTCAAGAATTACATTACAATGTGAAACACAATAAGGAAAAAATTAGAACAACTCTAGGTACTGGGCATGCATCTTTATCTCCCATTCCCAAGTACACTCCCCCTGGACACCATGATACCAAAACACTTGATCCAAGGGAATATTCCATCCACACAACACCTTCTTCTAATGATCTTAGATCTCTACTGGCCTCTCCAAAAATGTCATGGAATCTTCGACATCCATCTCTTCCCAGTCAATGAAATAAGAGTTATTATATTGATACTGACGAAGCTATGAGACATGATTGATGTTTTGGATCCTCACTAACTACGGTGGAAAATATAACTGGTATTCCACATAACTAACTTATATCAACACCTTGAAGGGTCTGATGAACCTCGGAGAAATATGTCTCCCTCTGCCAAACTTCTATTGCCCACGTTGTAGGGAAACCTTCAAGAACACATGGTCCCCAACCTCAAACTCTAATGTCCTTCTACTATGATCAGAATACAATTATACCGGTCTTATGATGTTTTTATACTATGAAAGACAAGTGGATCCTTATCTGTTGTGATCTTCACTACCTCAGAACCAAGAAGAGTTTTCTACCCAACTATTGTCTAATATAATGGTGAACAAGATAGTATTTCAAACAAATATTCAAACAGATTCATACCACTATACGATTGATAGATATTGTTGTTAGAAAACTATACTAAGGGAAAGTGTAACACCCAAGATCCAAAAAAGTCCAAGATGCATGCAACCAACATGTCATACAAGATCTGGATAGTCCATTCTGTCTGACCATCTGTATGAGGGTAGAAGGTAGTGTTGAGGCCTAACAAAGTTCCAAAAGCATACTGCAATCCAATCCAGACTCATAAGTTAAAACATGTATCTCAATCTGAGACAATGGATTTCAAAACTCATTGAAATTTTTCCACCTCATCCAAAAACCTATTACCAAGAATTACACTACGTTCAAATCCTTGATAACTAAGAATTGAGTTTATTTCATTATCCGGTCCACCACTACCCAGATTGTATCACATCCTCCCTGAGCCTTGGGAAATCATGTGACGAAATCCATCCACATGTCACTTCCACTCTGTGACATATAAGGTATGAAACAACCCAACATGAACATAGTGCTCATCCATCACCTTTTAGCACACTAAGAACCTTTAAAAAAACTCTTCCACTTTCTGCTTCATCCTGAGCCACCAAAACGGGAGCCTCAATCCATGGTACATCTTGGAAATTCCAGGGTGAAACAGTAAATATTATCTTTGAAACTCATGTAAAACTCCCTCATGCATCATCATTGGAACAAACACATTTCCATAGAACAACACCTGATTTTGACTATCTTGTGACCATCCTTCCAAAGAATCCACATATTCAACACGATTATGCTTCACCTCTACCTCAGAGTCTCATAACTGAGACTCATCCACCAGCTATATTAGATAATATTTCACCATCATATGAAATACTATTCCTCTTCCACCATCCTCCCTTTCACCGTAGTGCAAGGATGAAAACTCCTCCATCACCTTTCAAGCTTCCATAGATAACTTAACTACCTCCTTCTATGACTTCTTTCTCAATTAATCAACCATACCATTTCCCTTTTCTAAGGTGTAACTAATTATGATTTTGAAATCATAGATAAACTTTATCCACCTCTATTGTAGCAAGTTTAGATCTCACTGGGAAATGATATACCTCATGATCTTATGATCTGTGAAGACCACACAGCCCTCCCCAATGAGGTAATTTCACCAAAATTTCAGCAAGGACATGACTGTCATTAACTCCAGATCCTGGGTGGCATAGTTACATTCATGGGGATGTAAATTCCGAGTCCCATAAGATAACACTCCCTATTATATCTTCAGCACCCATCCAAAACCTATATGGATCAAAAAACACCTTTAACATCACCCCTTTCACTGGAAACCAGATCATGGGAGCACTAACCAACTTCCCCTTTAGATAGTTGAACGCTTCCTGGCACTACCCACTCCACACAAAAGTCTGATCATTTATGGTTAGAGTTGTCAAATCGGCTAGAACTTGAGATAAATTGGTTACAAATCTATCGTAATAACCTACCAGACTAATAAAACTATGAACATATACAACATTACTGGGTTCTTAACAATAAAAAACTACCTCACCCTTCGAGGGGTCCACTGTTACCCCCTGCTAAAATAAAACATGTCCAATGAAGTGTACTATTCATATCCAAACCTAGAACTTGGAAAACATATTATAGAACTAGTGACATTGAAGAACCTCCAATATAGCCCAAAAAGGCTCGGTATAATCCCACTCTTACTTTTACTGGATCAAGATTTCATGAATGAATGTGATGATGAGCTGGTCCAGGAACTCATGAAAAATGGATCACATGATACCCATGAACATGGATGGTGCATTCATAACATCGAATTTCATAACCACGAACTTGAAGTGTCCATATATACACATAAAAGTGTTATTTGGGATATCAACTTCCATCACCCTCAGCCAGTGATACCCATACCATTGATCGATCTAAGATAATCAACTTCCAACCCTTAGTTGGTCGAATGTATTTTCTAACCTCGAGATAGGATAATGGTTCCTGACTGTTACCTGATTATACCGATGGTAGCCTATGTACAACCTTAGGCCACCATATTTATTATTTGAAGAAAAGACTGTATCACCCCACATAGAAACACTTGGTCAGGTAAATCCCTTCTGCATTAGATCATCTATTTGAATCCTCAACTCCCACAACTCTGAAGGTGTCATTCGATACGGATCCATCAAGATTAGAGAAGCTCTGGGATGTATGTGTATCCTGAAATCAACATAACGTAGAGTGGGTAGAGTAACAAAATTCTCATAATAAAAACGATTAACTCCTCCAACAACTCTTGGTACTTAAAAATCCTCTACTTCTGTTGACAGCTCAAACAAAAAGAAAAGAAGAGGCTCCACATGTCGACTGCCCACAAGACAGCTTTTCTCACTAACGAAGGCCACATTTTGACCATATATGTCAAAAAACGTGATTCTACAATGGAAGAAGTCAATTAAATCATGTACAGAGTAAAACTAGTTGATTACAAGCATGAAATCATAGGGTTTCATATGTAATAGGAAAAGATCCCCACATGACAGATGTGGTCCCATCATTAGCCTATATCCCCGAAAAAGATCAAACAAGTTGGTCAAACCTCTGATTAATGTAATCAAAACTAGGGTAATGAGAAGCCTCTCTACATCTAGTCCCAAATCATGGGATAGATCAGGTGAAACAAAGGAGTGTGATGATCCTAAATCAAACAAAGAGTAAGAAATATTACTGAACAAACTGATCGTACATTGAATGATCTTCAGCCCAGCTGGAATTGATTCCTTTGTGGTGCGAACATGACCACACCCATCAGCTCTGATCCTCTATTGATGATTTCCTCCTCGACCAAAACTAGTTTAAGGCCTCTAAGAAGAAACATGAGGTCTACCCTCGATGGAGACTGAGGCTATCGTCCCTACTGTTGGAACTCCCCATGAGGCCACTACTGCTGAGGTAGGCACTAGACCTGCTCAACTCCCCCACACTAACCTCGAACGGCCCATGGGAATGAATTTGGAGACAACCGCATACTACACAGATAACCCCCCCCCCCCCGGCCCCATGCCTCCAGGATAAGCACGAGGACTGGAAGTTCAAAAAAGAAATTGTTGAGGTCACCTCCCCACCAGTCAGAACCTCGAAGGTCGATGCACATGAGACCTACTACTGATATCCTTTCCCTTATAGGAACAAGACAGACTGCCATCTCATGTTATACCTCCTCATGAGTGAATCCTCTCAAATACCTCAGCCTTCTTCTTGGACTCAAAGTATTTCTTCAAGGTAAAGGGAGTTACTATGTACTAGATAGAAGGATAACGTGACACCTCTTGGTGTATCTAATGAGACTCCTCATATGGAAAGAGATCTGAAGATAAGTGATTTAGATCTTAGAATTTTATCCCTAGCTCCCATACAAACACACTCCCCTATTGGAGGGAGAGTATCTCTGACATATTCTCAGCCTTCAGGGATGAATAATGGAATTATTCTTGGAATTCCTTCTAAAAATTGACCATTAGAAAGTCAGCATCCTTACCCTCCTCCAAGTAATTAATCCACCACTGACACGTAGATCCTCACTTTTGGATCACCTCCAAGGGAACCAAGTACTCCATTGGATACCATATCAAGCTGAAGGTGATCAGAAGCTCCTCTATCAAACTCTATATCTCTATGTTTGAGATAATTCCCTTGCACTTCTGTAGAGTCTATTTCTAGAAATCACATAAAATTTTCTTTCACTAGTCATCCTCCTCCACTAGGTAAACTCTCTATCGATTAATTGGGTTTGCATGATGAGCCTCTAATTCAGGTACTACATGCGAACGATGATAGGGTTCCATAAATGAAAGGTAAATAAAGAATTTTTGTGCCCAAGAAGTATAATTTTTTTTTAATATTCATTTTAACTCGTTATTATATTTTATAAATTCTATGAAAATCCCAATTCAAACAAGAAAAAAATTCATTTTTATTCATGTACCATTCCTAGGGTCTCTACCTAATAAATCACGTAACCTCACTGGGTCATTTGGTAGACTCAAAGTCCTTGCATCAGATCAAGTGGGGCCCAAAAATCACATGTCCTAACCAGTCTTTCCCGACATATGTCATGCACCAAGATCAGATGATATTACTTCCCTACCAACCCATGCAATCATCACTATCCATAACTCCAAACTCCATCCTATCTCTCATCCATGAACTCTCATACCATTCTGTCAGGACCTCCTCCCTTTAAAGATTCCCCTCCTAAACTAGAAATGAAGGAAGATAGTTAATAACCTTTCTGTATCGCCTATAGTAGGCCCCGAGGTGGTGACCAACACATAGGGTATAGAATTTCATGAAATGGGAGGCATTACCCATTTTATAAAAAACAAGATCAAGAAATAAGGTGGTGCATCCCAAAATAAATCCACGCACTATATAAAATAAAATCCAATATTCATCTAACAAGCATCTTTAAAGTAAAACTTCTAAAACAAAAGAAAAATATCCAATATAAATAACCAAAAGTAAAGATAATAAGTGAAGCAGCAATTGGCCCAATGTCTAGGCTAGTAATTCCCAGAACGGTCTCCATAAACCTCTAAGAAACCTAAAAAAAGTTTTATAATATAAGGCGAGCATACAAGTATACTCAGTAGGAAAACTGAAGTCTCTCATGCCCAAGTGGGAGAAGAATACTAAATCTCATTTGAGAAAACAAAAGAAACAACAGCTCCTAACAAGGATTACTAGCCATCCCCACCTCACCAAGGCATGATCACCATGTAATGAAAGTCAAGTAAATAAATATAGTAAAACATTGATGATAGGTTACCCCGCACCACTTTCCCACTGATTATCCACTCTCAAACCCTAACAAAAAATGTCATGGAACTCCCACCTCTTACGAAAGTAGCATGTTACTACCCTCCAGCACACACATGGGCCTCACAACTAGTCCCTCCACTTGGGAAAATAAAGTTCATCACATATCACTCGCACACACCTAGGCATCACAACCATGTCCCACCTGTAAACACCTAGTTCACATACAACATCACATCTCATCCCGAAGAGAAATGGGAAAACACAAATCGCTCACACTCACCTAGGTATCACAAAACCACTATGTGTCCCAAGAATCTTGGGCTATCATCTCTTAGAAGAGGGAGTAGGGAATGTGGGTGGCCATCTATCCATTCTCTAACTAAGATGTTTGGGAAATACACAATCCCCCGTGACAATGGTGGTGTTCGACACATAGTTATCTACTAGGGTGGGTGCATATAGAAAACACAAGGAAGATAAATGTATTTATATATAGTATCAAATAATAATGTCCAACCTATGGGTTCTCAATAAAACAATCAACTACACTACGATACTTCCAACTCTATTCCTACCTCTAAATGTATTTATTAACACTAGAAACATTCACTTCAGATGTTGAGAATTGAAATCCATCCACAAAAATCTTAAACCAAAACATACCCCTAGCCAACCCATCTAACCAATTATAATTCTTTATTAAGGAAATTATTTAATCATTACATCCCTACCCGGGAACTACCAACCACATCACATAACAAGCCACACAGCATGAACCATGTAGAGGAAAACAAAGAACCATAATAAAGTAAATCACATCATATTTCACTCCATTTAACACCCATACAAACAATTACATCATCATTCTTCAAATTCATTATAACCATTCCATCCTATCAACAAGGAAAACCAAATACTTCGCCAAAACCGGCAACACATCTCATCACAACAAGACCTAACATTCCCACTATATAAAAACACCACACCTATCCCACCCAGTAAAATAAGCATATAACAACCCTAACCTATAGCCCTGCTTCTCAAATACTTATCATCCATTCCACGGTCATTCAATCTCTCAAACTGAGATTCATTTACACCACCTGTACCACCCCACCATAAAGGAATGCTCTCAACCCCAGCACCACATGACCACACAACGCAGATGATAGGTAAAAACAACACATAACCACAATAAACACGGCAGGTAGTATTTTGATTTATAAAACACGCGTTCTTTAATTACACTTTGATAATTAATGGGTTATCACAGAACGAGTTTGATCCTGGGGAATCCATTTATTTAAACGAATATACATAAATAATAAATTTCATATATACATCTACGAAACACATAATCAACAAAAATCCATCACACTTCATCCCATGTGCAAAAACAAATACCACCAACAACCATGATTGTCAGTAGTCATATAGCTCATATAGATCGCAATACAAATAAACAATTAAATAGAAGTATGTGTCACTTTCCCCAGCCCATGTTTATTGGATTAAATATGATTAAATTTCCTTTATTAAAATATGATTAAACTTCTTTAACATGGGAAACATTCATACACCCACCCCACATGATAGATAAATAAGAGGGATGAAGGGAACCATACCTCTAGAAATAGATAATTATCACTGCCTCCTTGCACCAAACAGGGGGTGTGTATGGCTCCTGGGAAATAAAATAAGAGGGTTTAACACAGAGAAATGGATCCTTGGAGAAGAAATGTTAGTGGATTCTCGGGTATCAAGAGAAAAGATAAATAAGAATGAAGGAATGGTATCTAGCTTTGAAGTACTAGATCAAATACTCAAGGTATATGAAACTATTTTGAAATCTCCATTAAAATTGGATCCTGAACATGCTTTTGACTAACCTAAAGATACTCGAGATTTAGAAAATTAAATATATAATTTATTTCTATTGAAAATACTTCAAAAACACTTAAACATGGTTTTCAACCCAATTTAAGTCAAATAAAATGTTAAAGTGAAAATCTGAAGAAACAAAAACTAGCAGAATACCAACATTTTGAAAAACTATTGGAATTTATGTTCCATTGGATGAGTCAATATCTTGAGTCACTAGTCAGTAAGTCACCAGTGGATGAATCACTACTAGACAAGTCAACGGTGTGAGCTATCGGTGACGACCTATCGATGTTGATTCATCTTACAATGAGTCAATGTTCGGCGTGTCACCGTTCGGTGAGTCACCATTCAGAGAGTCACTATTTGGTGAGCTACTGTCATGACTCACTATCATGACCCACCATTAGAGAGCCTCCATTGAAAGTCACCATAGAAACTCACCATTAGCGATTCACCAATGTGACACACCATTAAGATGACCTACCAGTGGATAACCCATCATTAGACGGTCTATCATTAGTGACTCACCATTGTGAGTAACTAGTGTGAGTCAACATTCTAATTAACTAGTCCTAACTCACCATTTTGACCTACCGATGGATGACATACTTTCATATGAGCTACATTTAGAAACTCACCATCGTGACTCGTGGTTGGAAAATACAATTTTTTTAAAACTCTTGAGCCTTAGTTTCCTCCCAGAACACCTCAAACACCATATTTTCGCAATGTAATGAACGAGGGGGGTCTGGGAAATTAAATTTGTGTAGTATTGTAGGAGAAAAATTAAGAAGAAAAGATATGGAGTAAGTAATACTTATTTCCAGACCTTAAACATCCTGTTGGTTAACTCGTTAGAATTGATTGACTAAGGATAACATGTAGTGACCATGTTCATTAAGAAATTAAGTGGAATTAAAGGAGGGGAGATTTGGCTTAGGGACCATGGATATTTCTATAGGGAATTTGATCATTTAAAATTATTTATGTGGTCACCTTTTATAAGGGAATACAATTGCATTTTTTTAATACTCTTTACTTTTCAGAGATATCAATAAAATATTCACAGATAATTTTCTCCAAATTTTCTTAATAAGGTATTTTTAGATAATATTAGGTTGGAAATGACTGAAAAAGTAACTTTTCACATGTTATAAAAATTTTGGAAGACATTTACTACTATATTGTTATTTTTATCATTTTTTCACAGGGTAACTAATTTTTCTCAATGTAAATTATGATTTAATAGAAATATAAAATAACACTTCTTTCCAAATTTGGGACTTATCAACTTATATTTAATCTTCATTTAATATAATTAATTTTCTACATAATATGAAGTTTAATTTTACAATATAACATTATATATATGTGTGTGTGTGTGTGTTTTTTTTAGAAAAATGTTATTTTCACCATAAATTGTTCTTAATATTATTTGGTAATTATTAACAATTGAATGAGTGATAATCAAATTAAATATAGGTTTAAAAATTATATTAAATTCAGATTTATATGAAATTAATTTATTTTATTTGATAAATGTTTTACAATATTCAAAAAATATTTCCTTCAAAATTACATTTTTATCATTATCATAATCATTAAATTTATTCTTGGTAGTGATAATTTTATGCCCAAAATTAAAATTGACATTATTAAAAAATATAATTGTTTTCATATAAAAATTTATATCAATTTTTTTGGATTTAAATTCTTCATGTAACGAAAAATAATTTTTAATATATGTGAATAAATCTATTTTTATAGTAAAATGTCACTTATGTATCTAAAATGATAATCATCAGTTTTATAAATTCAAGATAGCATTTTTTAATTATTTATGTTGATTTATAAATATATATTTTCATAGAAATAAATTTTTAAAACTCTTTTATTCAAAAAATGACGATATTAGAAAACTATGTAGTTTTCACTATTCGCCTAAAAATCAATTATATTTTTTGAAATTCAACAAAACACTATAAAATAATTTTCACATGTGGAATTAAAAAATAAATTTCAATTCTCAAAATTACAATTAAAATTTTTCTTTTAAATGAAAATTAACAATATACATAAAAATTACATTTATGGAAAAAAATACACTTTCAAAACTCTAAGTGTTTTTAATACTATTTTTTATGCATTTATAATTTATTGAAACAATATTTCATATACTAGTTGATTTATTATTACTGTTTTTTCTTTATAATATTCATCTAGATTTTCTTGGGTCATTTTAGATTAATATTTAATTTGAAATAAGCAATCAAATATAATATTAAATTAAATAAAAAAATATATTAAGAAATTTCATGGTGGAACATCTCCCCACAACCTAAATAAAATATGTCCTTTTAAATTTAATTATCTCTTACTAATAACATTACATATGGTTATCTAAAGATATTCCTAAATCAAGATAAACCTTATAAGATATATAAAACTTTCTATCTTTGGAAAGACTATGTGACATTAATTTTCCATTATAAGAGACATATATTAATATTTTCAACCATTGATTAGAAATATTTCTCTATTACCATGTCTTTAAAATTTATAGACATATTTTACACAAAATCATTTCCATGATCATGTTTCCAACTAAAAATTAAAATCAAAACGATTATGATAATATATAATAAAATAAAATAAAATATTCATATGAATATGAAACCCCAATGAAATGATTTATTCTCCAGTGGCACCTTAATTTCAAATTATGATACTATTCCATACATGGTTCATTATATTACACTCTTTCCTTAAACGATGTCACATTAAGTTGTGTTCCCTCACAATTATTAAGTTATTACATTAAATTAATAAATAAATATATCCTTCAATGTGTTGTAAAGAAAATATGATTAAATAAATCATATTCCCTATGAGTGTTTAGCAAGATATTTAGTATTATGCCCACTCAATGTGCATTATTTTAAAGACTTTGTTGGTAATGAATATCATTTTTCTATAGCTACATCCACTTTCCTATATCTATATAGGGATATAATTTCTAGGATAACCATGCAATATCTCCATTAGTAAAACATCATGATTTTATCCATCACTAGGATTTATCCCTTAGAATATTAAATGGTTTTTTAATAAATTTCTATTATCATAAACCTTAAAATATTCAATATTTTATCATATAACATAAGGGTTATATATTCCTTAGAAATTATGATCAGTCTCAACATATTCAACCTTATAGTATCCTCAATTAGTAGTCTCACATCTAAAATTATCAAAAACTGGATCTGATGAGAACTATGATGCCTAGAATAGAGGTTCATCTCAATTACATGAATTAAATAATATCCTTAATTATAATATATTCCTAATACCTTTTATATTTATAAATTTATATAATTAGGATAAAACATTAACTAAAAAAACACATGTCTTTTTCAACAAATGGAAATTGTTTCCACTATATAAGAAAATTATTAATCCATTAAAAGTCTTCAATATCTATCAAAAAATTTCCAAAAATGGTACATTTCTTGAAATATCATTTATATTATTTTATTAAAAACAAATTTAAATTTGAAGATAATAATTTGGTGGGAACAATAGATCAATGAAGAGGTAAACATAAGCAATAAAAATAAATGATCAGAAGTGAGTTTATGTTGATCATATTTTTTTAATCAAGACATATAATAAAATCATTCCCAATAAATACTAGACAATAAAACATGAGTCATGTCATGTTACATAGAATAACATAATGAATGAATCTAAAGAGGTTGGAATCATGAGTCATTAAACATAATCCATAAGAGCATAACATAGCCATAAAGATAAGCATAAAATAGTGTCATAGTCAAAATCATAGGAACACATTGTGAAAAATCCATTTATATCCACCCTTTATATTTTAAACAAGTCCAAATATGGTCAAACTTTTAGTAACAGATAAAATATAAGTACTTCCATGTATCATTATATCCTGAGATATAAGTCCCAAACCAATGCATTAGATGATGACATAGGTCCCTACCCTCCATTATCCATCCATATTTTTTCCATATAAAATAAAAAATAACCATTTCATAAAGAATCCTAGGGAATAAAATGGATTTCATTAACAACATCATATAGAACCCATTTAAATGAAATGGGTCTCATATCCTTTTAAAATATATTCACATAAGGAAATCATATATAATTCCATGATTAATCAAAATGTGATAACCCCACGGAAAAGAAATGGGAATCAAAATATATTACCTAACATTCAAGGTAAATGTCCATCAATCAAGATAATAAATCATTTATTATTTACACCGTATTGATAATGTTTATATAGTCTGGTAAAAAATTTCCCAAATTAATAAATAAATGACATGTTGGAGAACACCCTTTAGTTAATGGAATTAAAAATAGGTTATTGACATAGGGAATTAATTGGAAGAAAAGTTTCTATTTTACACCTTAGATGATTAGAAAATACATGGTTAGTGATGGATTATTTGTTTTATATGTATTAAATGATTTTTAATTGTGAAAAAATATATAAATAATCATTTGGAAGATGAGGAGTACTTATAGACAAATATTATAGTTCTACTTTTCAAAGAATGAAGAAAATAATCATTTTAAATTTTAACATTTTAAATAAAAATCATTGAATAATCAAAAAATAATTTACCTTGTAATACTATGAACTATAGGATAGAATATTCAAAATGATGACAAATCCATTCATATGTAATTTTTTTTAAATAAGTTTCTTTTCTAATTTTTATAAATAATATCTATGAAAAAGAGTCATTAGTCTATTTTTAAAAATCTTTTTCATAATGGTGGAAAAGAATACTTTTGGGATATATTAAAAAATTAATTTTTAATAAATCCCAAAAAATATAGTCCTCAAAAAATGAATAACGGATATATAAATAAAATGTGGCATGAAAGATAAGAAATATATCCATGATTTTTAAAACCTTATAATATTTTGAACACCTTTATTGAAAACCCAAATTGTAAATAGGGTAATAAAATTTTCATTTGAAATGTGGTGATTAGAAGTAATTAGATCATAAGAATTAATTTTTACTTGAGTTCCCAAAAATAGAGGGAATCTTTGGAGAGGGGAAATATATGGAAATGGAATAAAATATTCATTGGTGATAACTGAATTTATTCTTAAAATGTTATACTTTTATTTAGGATACCATTTTATCAAATAGGTCGTTATTGATTAGAAAAAGTAATTTCACCATATAATAAGTGGAAACGTTATATAAAATAGGGGAAATGGTAGGATTAGTTAATACTTGAAAATTATATTAATGTAAGAGAGACTATTATCCAATGTACTAAAAAATAAATCAATGAAACCCTTGTTTAATTAGATAAATTTTAGTGATGATTGATTCATAGAGGGAGGATGAATTTTTCACAGACGACGTAGATCCCGCCCATGGGTTATTGAGTAAGTAACCCTAACACAATCTTGAACTTTTCACAGATATTGTTGTTGGATGATTAATCAATAATACTGATACTGGCATAGGTACAACTGTGTAAACATATTCATGTATAGAGAGAAAGCTATTTCATCATAGAGGCCTTCTGGAAATTTCGTTCTCATCAAAAGAGGTAAACATCATCTCTTCGGATTTACAATTTGTGATCATCGTAAAATTCATTAGGAGATGACCGTATTTTAATTTTTTATGTAAATAACTTCAAAAAAATTGTTTTATGGTCTTACATATTAGATTTCTTATTTCCCATAATGTCATTTTCCATATCTCTTTAGATGAATAATGTTATAGACTTTGGGAGAGATGCCTCTAGGTCATTGGGGGTTATTCCATGAATGTTCTAAAATGGAAACTAGATTTTGATCCTCTCACAAATTCACATATTGTTCCAATATAGCTCAATTTCTCTTGGTTAACAATTTATTTGTTTAATCATTCTGGACTTTTACTTATCTCAAGTCTTATTGGTAATCCTTTAAAGTTATAAATTTTCATGGAAACTATTTCAAGACCCTCATTTGCGAGGGTTTGTACTGAGATTTCCATTTCCCAAGACCTCCCATCACATATTTGGATTCATAATGGTAGTTACAGATTCCTTCAAGAAGTATCATATGAGAACCTTTATGATTACTATATAGATTGTCATAAACATGGTCATTCATTTATGGACTATGGAATTAGGGTAATACACACTCCTACTTGTAAATTTACTTTGGTTGAGAAAGGATGACATAATATTTTCCCTGAATAATATGATAACAGTAAATAACTTGGCATTGGACTATCTAGGATTCATCATCCTGTTAGAGGAAATAAGGATTACGGTGATAAATATGATACGGGGAAGAATCAATATGTGAACAATGGTAAAATTGGGAAATCCGAGATCCATTCATTAGAGGATAATAACCTTTCAAATTATTTTAGTGTTGATCACACAAAACTAGGTGCCTCTAAAAATTCCTCCACACCTATGGAGGATCATAAGATTCCCACTGTATTTCATAATGCCAGTCAAGAAGAGAAAAAAGTGCCTATTAGGATTCTAGTGAATCATCGCTGGATTCCATTGATAATTCATGTCAGATTGAGGATGCCTATTTGAAATCTAATACTATGAAAAGTAGAAAATCATTTATTGATTCAGATAGTTTCATTATGAAAAAATACAAGATGAATAAGAGATGTAGATATTACTCTAATATTGAAAGAATAGTTTCTACTAGATATTTTAGAACCTCTAAGATGGTAAAAATAGACATTCCCCATCAACCTGAGGATGCTAAAAATCTCACCACATCTTCATATGAAAATAGTTCTAGAAACACTAATTCTAATAAGTAATTTGACCCATCTATGAGAGATTATTATCAGTTTTATGAGGACATTTCAGAAGAATTTTAATCTTGAACGGTTGAACAAGATAAAATAGTTTTCCAATGGTATGAAGAAGGGGAAATAAATTCAAGCCATTACCTTCAAATTATAAAGTGAATTTTTATCTTCTTGGTTGAGGAATTTAAGATAAATCCTGAAATTATTTTCTGAAAAATTACATTTCAATGAATTCCATTATGTGTCTCCTTTTTTAATATTATATTCTTGGATTTCAATGATGATAAAGGCCTCTCAATCAGAATATGGTGACTTGATGATTTTTTGGTTGGTTTCTAGAATGTTTTTTTATGTTAAAGCCTAATACATTGAATATAATTTTTCTAGAAATATGCTTTGAATATTGAGTAAGGATGTATAAGGAAGGATATATGATATTTTTAAGAGGATTGAAACGAATTTTCATTTAGATAGATGGAATTTCTATTACAGATTGACGTGCATTTTTTGAGGGAGTTCTGAGCTGCATACATAGATAGCCTAGGCAGAGACTCTTCTTGAAGATTACTCTTCACCCCTTTACCATTTTCATGAAGTGACCTAAGAGGTTCATAATATTATGAATATGGGAGAGGAAACTGCACAATATAGATGTAGACGAGTTTTTAAGCTTTAATAACACATTTACATGATGTTATAGCTGAGTTTTCAATGGATTTAAAGCACACAAAATCATCAATACATGCTGAGATGATGGTCCACCTAATCTGTTTTCTATTATCTTAATTGGGAATGTTCTTATTGTTTTTTGTCTCTTCCAATAAATCTTTTTCTGTTGAAATCTCTTTGCACCTCATGTAATAAATTTCCTCTTTTTTATGTTTTAAATAATTATTCTGAAGTGTGGGACGAGTTTCCATATCACACTTCAATTTGTTTAAAAAATAGATACAATTGAATGAAATCCTTATGAAGGATATGACTTCAAATAAAACATTAAATATCATGAATAATGAGTACATCATGATGTCACATATTAATGATTCAGTATGTACACAAATCCAATGAAAACATAGTGTACAATATGAAATATATCTCAATAAATTAAATTTTGGATACTCTAGACCTGCACTCCCAAATATAGTACCATAAACTCAATCATTACATAATCACTTTGAAATCCACTTTATAAGACTGTTTATAGCCACCATTAATTAAAAAATGAATAAAAATTAGTTTATCTTTAACATACCAATAAACTTTATAGTTTTAAATATTTAGATAATTAAAACAAAATAACAATTAACCAATCCCATGATCATTTTATAAATTATAAATCATTTACATATATACGAAACTATTTAATCCATAATGAGACTTTAATATCTCCCAAAAAAATTAACATATTCTATCCTTATAATCATGCCATTTATACTATATTTCTTTATAACCTGTATAAATAGAAACATATGATTGAGTAATATTAAAGGCTCAATAAATGAAAACATAAATCTTGGTAAATCATGGTATAAATTTTATTTCATGGATAAATAATATGAATAATTCTATATTAAACATGAAATATATATCATTATATACCGATGAAATTAAATGAAAACACGGATATCAATAATATTTATCTTATACCGATGGAATAAAAAACTTCAAACCTCAAAAATATTTTTTGAATTCCATATTCCAAGACACTAATATTTAATAAGGATAGTTATGCACCAAAACCAAACATTTTTTGTCTCATGGAACCTTTCATTGAATTTAGAGGATATAAAATTTTGATCCTTGCCCATTAACTGTTTAAGTCCAATGTATTGACAAAAAGGGTCAAAAAGACTTTCTTTACCATACCCTACTGTATATCTTACTATGCAAAACATGACTGTCTATATAGTGGAAGATACATAATTTCAATACATAATCAAACTATTTTACTAGTTAATAATCATTTATAATATCAATACTTTTTCCCATGTAAATAAAAGATTTAACATGGTCATAACCAATCTAGATAAAAAAATTATATGATTAAAAAATGCATACTCAAAATTCCAATAATAATTTATATTTAAATAAAATTAAACCGAATTATATTATTTTTCCCCATATTAATAGAATATCATTTTTATATCTAAACATCATCAAATATAAATTGTGTAAAAATGTTATGGTTACATCACATAGAGGAAAGAATATACGGATAAGTCAGTACTAGAATAGTGTAATCATAATTTTTATTGAAAAATAACGTGGATAGTTTCAAAATAAAATAAACCCATTATAACAACAGAAACTTATATTCATGTTGACATAGATAAAAAAAATCATTGAAAAAATAATTCTTCAAAAGGTATCACAAAATTAGCGATGAAGAATCATATTTTTTATTTCTATGAGGTCAACTCACTAAATGATAACATATGTATATAAATATTATTCAATAAATCATGAAAATTAAGACCCATTAGGGTGAATTGTTTTGAAATGAAAAAGGGAAGTGGAAATGACAACGTAAAATAGATTCTAGAAATATTTTTTAACATTTGTAGAAAATAAAACATTACATGTCGATTTATAAAGAATATTTTAAAAATGAGATGTAGAAAACTTTTAAAACCATTTTTATTAAAAAAAAAATAATCCTTAATAATGGTCTCTTGAAAATACATAAATTTATATCTTAGATACATGTAGAGAGGAAACAACATATGAATGTGAAATTAAAACCCTTTTTTATTATTTCTAAAATACCTTTGTTAAAAATGCACATTATAAGAATTGTAAAAAACATTAATCTATAATAAAACATAATTGTACCAAATATGATTATAAAATACCATATAGAAAATATTATGGTGGTAGAACCGTGGCATGGAAGAATGAAGTTCATGGTGGAACAATATAACTCAATTAAAGGAGAATTGTGTGATCTAAATCCCTTATGAGATATATAATCCATAAGTAATTAATTACTTGAAATGAGGATTATGTGGAAATTATAAAAAACATTAGAATACCACTTAATACAATAAAAGGTAATAATAAAAACTTATATGAAATAAGTTCATGTGAATAATGTTACCTCAATGAATGAAAATTGAGTTTCAAAAAACTATTATGATTGGGGTAAGACAAGAATCAAAAGAAATTTAAAAGAAATTAAATGATTTTGATATTTGTTTTAATTAATTTCAATAAAATAACATATCAAAAATTCTTCAGATAGTAAGTCAATATAAAACATTTCAAGGAAAACATGGTTCATAACATATAGTAAGTCTCTATGAGTTGGAATTGGGACCATGAAAACACTTAATAAAATATAATTTATCATATTATATCTCAAAATGGTAATATATAAACCAAAAAATGAAATTAGGTTCCTAATACCAAACATTTCTCAAAGAGAAAATTTGATATGAAAATCCTCACCTCGATGCTACTTCATTATGAACTTCGACTAAATTTTCAGAATAATTAAATTAAGTGCATTAAATATATAGCCAATGAAATTATGTATCACTATAACCATTTATACCCTAATTTATATTCATTATATATATATATATATAAGCTAGTTTTCATCTATTTTCAACACTAGGTTTATATAATGTTTATCACTTTGAACTAGTTTTATAAAATTCTTGTGGGTGGTTAGTAATTTTCCAAATTCCATCACTATTATTTCATTTATGTTATTTCAATAGATGTTACACAATTTTTTATACATCTATAATTTCATTTTATATTAGTTTCAGTTATGAAAAATGAAGATGATATTGATGACTATCATGTTTTGGTGATTCTTAACGAACAAATGGTATTTCATTAATTAACGAGTTAAATTTTTATATAACCATATTATAAGAAAAATTAAAAAATACATATATATATATATCATAATATATAACATAATAATTTATCATAGTCATTCATGATATAAATTCATTATGTTATTCAATTAGGTGGTTCAATTAACTCAAACCTAAACCAACCATGACTGATAATGATGTGGTTTTGTTGTAATATAAATTTACCATAAGAATAATGATATTATATTATTATTATTAGTGTGATATATAATAATTTTAAATAATTTTAAATAGAATATAATTTATGTAATGTCATTGTATAGAAATAATTGATCATTTTCCTCTTAGTTCACTCATTTTAAATGGTTGAATTAATGATATTTATTTGTTCATCATATCATTAATATGAAAAACAATTTTTTATACTAGAACATTAATTACCTCATAAATATCATATTTATCCTATAATACCTTCCTTATGACCATCCATGTAATTTGTTCATCAAATTATAAATGAAAATCAATTGTTCCATGGAGGTGGTAGTCCACATCTACACATGGTTGATGATTTTATATTCCATTGAACATGATAAAGAGTTATATAATTTATTATTTTAAAATCATTAAAATTATATAAGTATCATAATTTTTTAAAAATTAAGCTTTATAGTATCCTTTTACGGTGGTGACATTAAACAAAACATGTTGTGTCTTGGAGGTTGTTGTCTATATAACACACAAATTATAGTTTTGATTTTATTAAAAAAAGGGGGGAAACGGTTATTTCATAAACCATAATTATAATAACATACTAGAATAATAATTATCTTGATGTTATTATTTTTTTATGGTGGAAAAGAAATTTTAGGATGAGGAGAACCACTTAATGAAATAGAAAAGGGAAAGAGAGGTTAAAAAGTTATACCTCACTTCTTGTGTTATCTCTTTTGCAAATGGGGTTAACCCTCTAAGAAAGGGACTTTTGAGAAGACCATAAAATGATTAAGGTGAATATGAGTGTTTTGGAGATGATTGATTTGATTTTGGAATATAATTAGGGTTTTTTAGGTACTGTAAGGATAGAAGTGTGCCTTTTATAAGTGAAATGGGATGGTATTTTTGAAAATGCCCAAATATTTTCAATAATGGGGAATCACTATCAAGATGTTTTGTTTCAATGTTTATATTTAATGGAAAAAAGGAAGGGTTAATATTGTTAATGGCCATAAATAATCATTCCCACAAATTTTTTAAACATGTTTGAGATCTTTTACTCTTAGATTATTTACTTTTACCATTTAGCTTTTACTACGGTAACTAGTTTTTACATAAGGTAAATTAATATATATGCATAAAAATAGAGGGGTACTTATTAGATATTTTGGACCCAATTTTTATAAATTTGAAATATATTTCATATTATTAAATTTATAAAAGTGATAACATTTAATTTTAAAATAAAAATGTATAGTGTATTGATTGTTTTTGTGAAAATATTTCCCATGTTTGAAAATATTAAATATGGGTTTATGAATAAAAAAATTAAAATTTTAAAATCACATATAAAATAAATATTTAATCTTATAATAAGGTTTAATTAATTTAAAATTAATACTTATATACTAATAATGTTATGAATTCCATGTTATTTATGAAAACAATATTTCATACTATTCACCTAAAATCATTATTTTGAGTGACAGAATAAAAAATAATATTAATCATATATTATTATTAAAAATAAAAAAATTGTTTTCAAATTAAATTTCTAAAATTTGATAATTTAATATTTAGAAAAAGTCACAAAATATAGTGTCAAATTGTTCATATCGAAATATAACATTAAAAATGTTTTAACTACTCTTTATTTTTATTTTTTATCAATTAATAATTAATTTAATGGTTACATATTATTAATTTTATAAATATATTTAATCATTAATATTTATAAGATTCTTGAAATAGAAATTTACATTGAATAGAAATGTGATATTTAGAAAAATAAATTTTTATCTATAAAATGATCACATTAGTCATTTTAGATATACCAATTGAAAAGATAAATTGTTAGGGCTTAGTTGTGCAGAATGGATCAAAGTTGGGTAAATAATTGAGGGAATTGGTGCCCATTTATAATTGAGTTCAAGGGAACTATTGGAATTTCATGAAAAAGTAAACATATAAAGATTATTCTATATTAAAAATCTACCATGTGGTAATGGATTCTAACCAAGGGTAGGATATGGTTCAAATATCATCAACCAATAAAATAAAGAAACGATTTTGTGGTGTTTCAAAACGTATCTTTTTGTTTAACCAATTAGTTTATCTATTTTAAAATTCATTGTGATAATATAATTCTCACTGTTAAAGGGATATAATTATACATATCAAGTAACTATTGACTCAAAAATTGATAAGGTGTCCAATTTTAATTCATATATTACTCCCCATGTCGTGTTTAAATATTTTAATGATTTTATAAAATTTAATTAAATATTATTTTTATGAATTATCATTAATGACAATTTTAACAATATTCATTTAATTAGACTTCAAATACATCAAGATAAAGTTGGATTTTGAATATAATTATATTAAAGATAACTAATATTTCCTATTCATATAAGAAATTAATGTAACACTCTAAAAATCTAAATTATATCACTTTTAAAAATATTAATACCATTATTTTTTACTTTTCTATTAGTTGAAAACATAATGTATTAGTGTTGTGCAAGAATATAATGTAATTATATAATAACTAAAAAATTTAAATAAATTATAATCATAAAAATAATTTCATTATACGAAAAATTGATATTGATATTAATTAATATCATTATATTGTCCCTATATGTACACATAATATATTTTTAAAACTAAGAGTGACATTTTTTAACTTTCTTTGATTTTAATATTATATTGGACATTTTCGTGGACAAGTGTCCATCAAAAGTAACAATTTATAGATAACCTGATAAGGGTTCAATTTCCTTCATCTAATAAGATAAAATATTTTGACCGTGGCACTTATATTTCACCTAGATTAACCTGATTTACCCATTACTCATGTGATAAATTTTATCATATTTACTATTATTATTGACCAAAAATAAAAAAGATCTATTTTCCAAATTTCAAACTTGTGATTCTAATTATTGATTTTTTTTAAAGACTAAATTTTTATAAATTTTAGAAATTAATATAAGTAAGAAAAATATGGTGGAAATATGTTTTTAGAAAAAAAATATTTTTAAGCCTAAAACTGGATTTATTATTATCATAAGATGAGTTTTAACTCTATATGAATTTAAAAATATATTATTTAATATAATATTTTTTTTCAATAAAATCATTCACCAATAAGGATATATGAAATTTATAAACAAATATTTGGTTCATATAAAAAATCATAAAAATATTTCTTTTACTTTCAAATGATTTTAATTTTTAATTATAACCAACGAATTTATTAAATAAATGTGTCAAAAATATCTTAATAAAAATTTATTTACTAATATTATTACCAAGAAAATTTAACATCTAGATTATAATATTCAAATAATTATATTTTTATAATAGATTTTCATTCATTTAATCTCGTCATTGTGTGCAATGCATGTTATCGAAAATATTAAATTTATTTAAAAAAAGATATAATGTAAAATCATGGGAATTTTTATTTTAATTGGTTTGAATAGATGTTTAAATTCGATATGAAATATGAAAAAATATTACTTTGTGGAGTTTGTAGTCTACACAACACATGGTTTACATTTTCATTTCCAAATAAATTATAGAAGTTAAAGTGTGATAATAATTTTTCTCTTTATATTCATAATTATATTTTATATTTCAAATTTATTTTCAAATGCCACCCATATAACTAGTGAAGGGAGGTGATGGTATAAATGGAAGATGTTTCATCTTGGAGGTGGTATCCCACAGAATGCACAATCAATGATCATTTTTTATAAGTGGTTGGGAAGGAATATATAAGGGTTGTTCCATTAATATAATAATGTATCAATATCATAATAATACTTTGGTAATTATACTACTATATTTTGGGTAGGTTTGTAAGAGAAAGATTAATAATAAAGGGTAAGGTGTAATTAATACTTACATTAATACCGTGAACAACATTTTATTAACCCCTTATAATATAAGTACTTATGATAACATTTAGTGATCATGAGATTTAGGGAATTAAAGGGACTTGTAGAATATAAAATTTAGATAGGGTTTATAGGATGTTTATAAGGGAAAGTAGACAATTTAAAGGGTTGAAGTGATCCCCTTTTATAATTAATAAAATTCAAACATTTATGAATACCCATTACTTTTAAATGATATCATTACAATATTAATTGGTAAATGACGCTAAAATTTATAGATAATGGATTTTGGGGTGATCATGGGATGAGAAATCCACAACTAATAATTTCCACACATGTTTTAAATGGGTTTATTATAAATTCATGTCACCAACTATTATGTATCTTTTACCCCTTTTCGCTGATCATCCTTTTTTGGGTGTTTTTTTGAGTCCTTCAAGAGTTTTCTACAAATTTATGGTAGTTCTATAGGGGGATACACCATATATGAGGGGTGATACAGTGTCTATAAGTTGGATTCCACATGAAAGATCCAGTTATAGTGTTTTGGATTTCAATGCCTTTTCTAAATCTAGCATGTTTGTGGTATAGGGAGTCATCTATGGCGTGGATCCCTATTATGGTATTTATGAGGCATCCACCATTATAGGAATAGTTTTAGTATAGAGATATGAATATAACATGGTGGAAGTTTTGGTGTGTCTGCTTTTTTTATAGTAGTTATGGAATGATGTATGTCTTATGTTGTAGCCTTGCCTCAGGTATATAGGATTTTGTTGAGGTCTTCATTATGGATTTAGGAACCAGTTTGATTGGGGTGACTATAGTGTTGACTCCTATACTAAAATATAATCTAAACCATTTTCTTCTTTTCTATATCTTGGTGTTGTTGTATGTTGTGTGGTTTTTTTTCCAGACTTAAAACTCTCGAGAAACATTTAATATTCCAGAATTCTCTTATTCCAACCAAATATGTCCTTTCATTTTATGGAGGCTCCCTAGAGAGTATTTTGGCTTCTCCAAAACTTATCCTATTGAATCTATGTGTCAATGTATGTGATTCATCTCTCTCTGGTAGGTTTAAATCTATTTTTCTTAGAATTTTATTTTCTACTTATCTCACCTTCTTTGAGAGTGATGAATTCACATGTTGTTGATGGATTTTATACTTTTTTAATGTATTTTTATTCTATGAATTTATCATTGACCTCCATCACATTAGGATTTCTATTGGTGTTTCTACATTTAGTTGATTGATCATTTGATCATGTGATAAAAGATTGGTGGTCCCATAAATATTTTCCCTATAATTGAATCCCAAATTTCATTCTTGAATTGAAATGTATTTTCTATTGTTTTTAAAACCTTTTATTTTTATTAATTGATGACTAATTTCAAAAGAATGTGATTTTTAAAATAAATCCTACTTCCAATATCTTTAAAAATATGAATTTATCTGAGAAAAGTTGCCTTAAAATTATTTAATATTGACTCTTGAGAACAATGTTGTTAAATTATAGATGAATTTGAATGGCATGAATTTTATGAAAACCACTATTTTATTTTTGAAATTGAAATATATTCTTGAACATGAAATTGGGAATTAAAATAGTGAATGATGAAATTATTTGAAATAAATTATTTTCTCTTGAATGATTGATTTATTGATTCACATGTGAGCCTATGTGATTAGTTGGTGACTATGAATAGAATGATAGGACTCTGACCCCCTAGAAATGTATTTATGATTACAAATCTAACTAAAAAATTTCATGATTTACCTTATGGGGTTTTGATTGAATATACCAATGGCTTGAGCCTTAGGGATGTGTGAACACACATTTATCTATGATGATTTATTGAGTAATATGGGGATCCTATAGTTGAAAACATATTTAGATTAGGGATTATGAATATATTTATTTTTTTGGATTTTATTATTACATTCTAGTTATTATAAAACTTCTTTATTCACATCCTATAAATATTTCATTAACAAATGTTAATTTATGCCAATAATTAATATATCTTCCATATACGTAATTTTAAATCATGTTTTGATTGAAAATGTTTTATTTATTTACCATGAATTGTTTTGTTTAAATTAAATCATAAATTGTTTTTTATTTGAATCACTTATGAAACATTTTCTAGAATCCTATAGGGTTTTTTTATCAAACACTATATTTTCATTTATGCATCTGTAAATTATTTTATTCCATGTCTAGGAAAACATAAATATTCACATCGAGGTTTTAGGTGTGTTTGATTCATGGGACCTATAGTCATGGTGGTCATTGTTGGATCTATGGTCCACTTATTGAAGGGGGGTTGAAAGAATTTATCTTGATGGATATTTTTTCATCTTTTGGATGATGTATGTTTTGGATTTTCTATCGGACTAACTATGGAACATTTATATGGAATGAGACATTGTAATACTAATTGTTTAATTTTTAACTTCCACTATTGTCTATAGATATTTTTTTTCTAGTACACAACTATTCAGATTGACCATTGATATTATTTTTAGTTTTAGTCACAATCCCATGGGGATCAGGAACCCCCTTCAGTCCATTTACTGATGAGATTGGGTATTGGTGTACTAGGGTATCTAGGTTTGTTCATAAAAAATGGTATTAGATGAGCTTGGGTCTTATTCAATAATGTTGTTATGATGTCTGGAATTTCTTGATAGAACTGATGTAGTATTTTCAAGATATTATGGGTATTTATGAGTGAGTGCATGGCCAGATCTCATTATAGTTATAATTAATTCACCATGGGTGTTAGGGAAAAGAAACTTTTTGGAGAAACTTGATCTCATTATATTATTTTCACTATACTTGATTTATGAATTTTGAAATCCAAATTTTTTTAATTCAATCTGATTGACTTGATATAACGATATCTCTTGATTAAATTGATTGTATGAGTTTCTTTTGTGATTTTTCAGTGTTTCATATTGATTTTCTATAGTATATTTTTCTCATGAAATTTTTTGAATAGACCTCATGAAGAATATGCTAATTACCCACTATAAATGAACCCTCCAATTGATCAAAATTTTGTTGAGATAGTGTTGTGTGTTGTCCAAGCTCTAGGGAAAGATGCTTCACTCATTCCCATTAAGGATCTGGTAGTGAATACTATAATAGATATATCTAGAGATCATGATCATGAGTTTTCTAAAATATTACCGCCAACGTTAAAATGATAAAATTATCCTTATGTGTTATAGAATTGGTTGAAAGGATTGAGATACTTTTGGAGTTCTTAGAAACATCAGATGCTCTTAAGGTGAAATGTGAAAACTTAAATCATGAAGGCCCTAGTTGGATACAGTGCGGTTAGATGATAATTTTAAAGATACATGAAGTCCTAGATTTTGAATACATCAGATCCATATTTATAGAATATTTATATCCAATGATAACAGTTTTGGTAACATCCATAGAGATTCATAACCTCCAATTAAGTGATAGAACCCTGACTCAATATAAAAACAACATTGGTAAACTTGTTCATTTATTTTCTGAGGTGGTGAAAAATAAAAAATTGAAGATATAAAGATTCTATATGGGTCTTAAATCTAATATTTGAACAAAGTTTTTTATATTTAAACTAACATGTTATTTATATGTGTAGGGTAGATAATTAATGGATGAGAATAACATGGATGGTAATTTTGGGTTGATGGGAGTTCCATTTATCCTCACTATAAATTTTATTCATTCCTTTAATTAAAAAAGGTTGTTTTATGAGTCTCATTATGTATCATGATAATATTAATTATTTAACCCTTAAGTAGTTTTTTGAAGAGGCCCTTTAACTTTCTTTATCTGTGGAAAGGTCAAGAATTCTAAACTAGTTTGTAATGAGGAACCAATGTTTTATGGTTCACTTGGTCACTTGGGACACCCTCATAAGTTTTTTCATGCCTTTTCTTCCTCACATAGTGGTAGAATCATGTAAGTACCTAATTTAATTATATTTTAGTTGGATTCTTTAAGAAATAAGGTGTTACAGGCTCAATAATCCAAAATGATTCTTATTCACATAGTGGAAGAGTCTCTAGAGAAATTTGATGTGGGAACAATGATAGTGAGAGGTTCCATCATTATTTCTTCATATTTAGTGATTTCTTTATTTGATACTAGTTATTCTGATTCATTCTCATTGACTTGGGTTTTGAATTTGATAAATCCTCTTATATAGATTATGTCTTATATGATGGATATTATTTGGACCCTAAAAAAAATAAATAATACGGACTTTGATACACTTCATGCATCTTCTCTTTGTATGATAATAATATCACATAGAATTTTCAATTTCTCAACATGAAACCTTTTGATTTCTTTTTTAATATTTCTTAAATGATTTTTCAATAGATTTACTAATATCTTTAGTGGGATTCCTTTACTATGATTGATGGTTTGTTCCTTATTTTCCATGGAGAATGGAACTCAATATTTATTCGACCTAGACTACGTCATTTTGGGTTTATCATGGCAATTTCAGTGTTTTCCTTTGATCTAGAGGTATTATCCCTGAGTGGTTATCTTCCTCCAGTAGTCATCGAGTATCTTGTTGTCATTACTTTTAATATTTGACGATTTCCCCTGGTAAAAGAGGTAGAGTTTTCATTTTATTTCACTTACCCATATTATATTCATTCACTCTTACCATATTAAACTAATTGAATTAATGAAGTTAAAAACCCTATTTGATTATTTGTGTATAAAGGCTTCATCTACCCTAGTGTTTTACCTTCGGAGGTGTCTGTTTTTTTTAAATAAATATATTATGAAACTTATCCTTTTTATCACTAGAATATCAATTGAGTTGTGGTAAATAAAAATCATATGTTTCCACAAATATATGATCTATTGAACTATTTCAAAGGATAAAATTTGTTCTTTAGGAGTGATCTTAAGTCCATTTACCACTAATTGAGAATAAAGGAATATTATTTTTCGAGGACTTCCTTCAAGTGCATGTATATCCATTATGATTACCTTGTCATGTTATTTGGTCAAAAAACATGCTCTAGTAATTTTATGGAACATATGAATACGATATTCCATAAATTTCATGATTCGTCCATGATGATATTTGTGGATGATATCTTGGTTTACTCTTTGTTTGAGGAGGATAATGTGTGTTAACTGAGGGAAGTTATATAAATTTTTAGAGCGCACCTACTTTATTAAAAAAATATCAAAATATGATTTATGGATTCATGATGTGATTTTCTTTAAACATGTGGTCTTAGAACATGTTATTTTAGTTGATCCTGAGATGATAAAAGTTGTGTTTACACTAGAAGAACTGTGTATTTTTTTCATGATTCTCAAAATCTTGGATTTTCTGGAATCTTATAGCCTGGTCATTAAATATTTTTCAATTTTGGTTTCTCTGATGACTACTCTCACTCAAAAATGGGTAAATTTTGTTTAGGATGTGAAATTTAATAATTATTTTGATTAATTCAAGCATATTTTTGCTTATATATGAGTGTTGACTCTTTTCGGAGGATGGGTAGGGATATATGGTCTTTTGTGAGACATCAAATTTGTGTTTTTGTAGTGTTCTTGGGTGGGGTTATCACGTGGTAGACTTGGTTTCCACCAACTTAGGCTAGGTGAGAATAACTATGAAACCCATGATCTTGAACATGGAATGATGATGCATTCTCTCTAGAATTTGTAGAGTTAGTATTCTTAGAGAAATGCTTATCCTGGTTTTCCAATGAAATGATCTTCAGTTATATCTTATCTCACAAATATTTGAATATCCAATAAAGAATATGGTTGAAATAATTGAAATATATTGTTTTTTAAATTTCATACACCCCCTATAAGTGAAATATAATCCATGATGCTTTGAATATGAATCTTTTGACCCATGACATGAAGGAATCATCATAAGAGTGGAATCTTATGTCTCTCTTAACTTGTATTCATTTTTTAGTCCATTAAGATGAGTTTGAATTATTCTAACAAGTGTTTAGTTGACCTCTTCTATTCTCATGATTCATCATTATGAGAAATATCATGATGATAATATTCATGTAATTAAGGACTTTCTTGATAATGGGATACCATTGATGATGGGTTATTCCCTTCTAAGGGTATACTAGGTTTTCAAAATCCATACATCATACAATTATTCATGAGAAAGGTAGTGATGGGACACTAACATATTTTCAAGGGCATGGTTCACCCTGGTACCAGAAATATTTTCAATGACGTGAAGAGATGATTCTATTGGCCAGGTATGATATGAGACATTACTAATTTTATTTATTATTATTATACATGTCAATAGATTATGGTTGAGCATTCGAAACCTTCATGTTTACTACACCCCCTTAAAGTTATATCTTTTAAGTTGGATGATATTTTTGTAGATTTCATGGTTGGATTTCCACATACCCCTCTAGGGAAGAATGTAATGTGGAATGTGATTGATAGGCTGCCCAAATTATCTCACTTTAACCCCATTTATAATACAAAAAACATTAAGGACTATGGAGGGATGAATGTGAAATACTTCATCATATTTGACAAATGTATATCTATTATAGTTTCATATTGATGTTCTTATTTCACTTATCATTTTTTGGAGAACCCTCCTAGATTCTATGGGGTATTAGGTTAGTCTGAGCATGACATATTTTCTATAGATAGATTGTTAGATAGAATGAGATATATAGATTTTTGAATACATGCTTCATATATTCCTTATATAATCTAGTGTAGATTTGGATATCCATTTGAGACATGTTGAGTTTTTCTATAAAAATAGTTACTAGTCATCTATTAGAATAGAAACCATTGAGGCCATGCATGGATGACCATGTAAATCTTCACTCAATTGGACATAGACTAGTTAAAACTCCCCATTTGGACCTAGTTTGGTCAAAGATATGGTGGAAATGATTCATTAGATTTTTTTTCGGGAATGGTAATGTATCACAGCCAGTATATATTTTATGTTGATAATTATAAAAACCCTTTGAGTTTTGTAGTTGGTGGTCAGGTTTTTTTTAATATACTCACATCGGTTGGGAAACCAACATTTAGGGAAATAGGGAAAGCATGATACGAGATATATGATTCTATTTGAGGTTATATAGAAGATTGGAAAGGTGGATTAACATTTTCCTTTTCCCCTTTAGTTGACATTATAATGTCCGAGGCCATTTTTGTCACACCCCGAACCTTGCAGTTATTTTATTTTATAATTTCTTTGACTTTAAATTATTTTGATGCAGTTCGTGTTCAGTATCGGACCAGGTCTTTGAGTTTTTGTTAAAAAGTGTGCTTTTTGACGCGTCATCGTTGGGCGCGCGAGCGGATCCTGTTTTGGAAACCCCGCGTGTCCCTGCCCGGGTATTTGCGCATCCCGTTGTCTTTGAAAAATTTTAAATAGAGAGTATTTATATTTAACACGCACATCTATTATTATAAGTTAATAATTATTTTTATTATTTAAGACGAAATGAATATTTTTATCATTTGTATTTTTATCACTATGATTATCATTATCATTATTATTTTTATCATTATATTATAAATAAATAAATGATGAAATTGTTAATGTTTCGGATAATAGTATAATCGTTATTAAATATGATTTGTTATTAATCTTTTTTATTGTTATTATTATTATTGTAATTTATTATTATGATTTTGATTTGTTTTATTTAATTTTATTTTTCTTTTAGTATTTTATTTTCTTTTTCTTCTAACCCTAGATCGCCTTTATATATATATATATTCTTTCTCCCCCGCGGGAGCCACCACCCCCCCACTCTTTCTCTCTCCCTTTTCTCTCTTTTTCTCCCCCACTCATATTTTCCCTGGTGCGTCGTCCATACCCCGCACCCTCTTCCTGTGAAGCCGCCGACCCCCTGCCTCTTCTTTCCTACACGCCCCACACCCGGCGGCCCCCTCTCGGTCTTCCTGTTGCCCCCAAGCAGCCCAGCACGGTTCCAGCCCTTGAACCATCTGCTTTTCCCACCAGCACCCGACTTCTATCTGCCGCAGCAGCCCACCAGCGCCCTCCTTCCCTGCTACCTCCAGAGGCCGCGACTCACCTCGGCTCCCCTCTTCTCCCACGCCCCCTGCCTCCTTCGGCCCGCACGCACCCAGCACGGTGCCTTCTCCTCCTCTTTCTGGTGTCACACAGCAGTGACCCAGCACCTCCCTGCAGCCGCACCGGCCTCCCTCCGCACGAACCCCGTGGTCCAGCCAGCTCGCATCCCTCCACCTCGGGCCGACCCCGCTGCTCCCCTACTGCACCCACGCCAGACCCGTGCCCCCTCTTCTTCTTCCCTTATTCTTCTTCTCTCCTTCTTCCTCTTCTTCTTCTCTTCTTCTTCTTCGTTGTCTTTCTCCTTCCTCTACTCCGCCGCGCAGGTCAGTTTTTTTTATTTATTTTAATTTAATCTGCTATCTCATTTTATTTAATATGTTATTAACATTTTATTATAAAATTATGATTTATGTGATAATTATTATTATTAATTTTAGTATTACTAATATTATTATTATTATTATTATTATTATCTTTATTATTATTATTATTAAGTATGATATTATTAATATTATTATTGTTATTATTATTATTATTGTTATTATTATTATTATTTTGTTGTTATTATTATTACTATTATTACTATTATTATTATGATTATTTTTATCATTATTGATTATTATTATTATTACTGTTATAATTATTACTATTATTATCGGGATTACTATTATTCTTGGTTCGTTTTTGCTTTGTTAGGGGGTTTTTTATCAATTTATGTTTCTATTGGTAGGATTATTATTTGTGGGCCCGCGCAGGGCGTTTCAAAGTGAGCGCCATCGCCGCGCCTTGTCTCCGAGGTTCCTTTGTTGTCGCGCTTTAGTTCCGAGGTGAGTGTTTCTTCCCGCCGCTTGGTTTCGAATGCTCTGGTGAGTTTTGGATGTGTCTGAGTCCTTGATATTGATTGTGCAGAGTGTTAGACTTTGTCACATGGTTTCGGACACACGTTGTGTCATCGTGCCTTGCTTCCAAAGTCGTTTTTCCGTCACGCTTTGATCTTGAGGTAGGTTCCCTTTGCACTGCTTTTAAAATTTAAGTTATATTATTTCATGCTGCTTGCACACCCTAATTGTTCGAAATAAATATTTTATTAATTTCAATAAATAAGATATAATATATGATAATTAATTTTTAATATAAGATAGTTAATTTTTAAATGGTTATTTAGTGTAAAAAGGATCCGTTTATTTTATACACGACACATGAAACACCCTTTTGATGAGCGGACACCCAATCTCGAAAGAATGCCTGTTTGGCTCTTAAACATAATTTACAGAATATAGAATAGAGTTCTGGTTTAATGAGAAATGATTTCTTTTGAAGCGTGAACAAGTACTTTGGTTCTTTTAAGAAGTTTTCTGGCTGGCTCTTAAAGGTTATTTGGAAAAATAAAATTTTTTGGTTTGGTTTGGTTTATAAAAATATTTCCAGCCTGTGACATAGTGTTTTTGCGATTCTTTAAATGGTTTTAAACTGGGTTTTGTCTCATAAAGAAGTTGTACCTTTCTTTGAGTAGTGTTTGTGAAATGTATTAAATGCCCGTTTGGCAGTTTATGGAAAGCGATGAAAATGTTTTGATAAAAACCCTCTTAGGACGACTCTCATGCCTTGGTTTCAATTGATTGTTTGGGAGGCCGCGCCTAGAGGCTCCCAGGTACTTGAGTAGTTAAAGGCAAGAGGTTGTCCCATGGAGTGGCTCGGGTGATGCATGTTCTGCTTCATATATAGATATATCTGATTGGATGCTCGGTTGGCGTCGGTTGGGTCAGCCCCCTTTTTAAACACTTGAGACATGGGAATCTGGCATATTGAGAAAATATTCTAAGAATGATTGCTGCACTGGTAGGTTATGGTACTGACCAGTGGCCCATAGTATGTGGATATATTGGGTTTATTACTATGGGATTTTCCCTCGACCTGCCTGAGAGAGGATGGTTGAGTGTTTTGTGCGTTTTTGATTTTATCGTGACATGTCGATAAAGATGATTTCTCATGTATTGGTGTCTTCTGGTTTATTCTCGATCTCCTAGGTTCACCCATGTCTATTCAGCTTTTGTTTCTTGTAGTACTGATTATGATTCTCACATGTATACCTACATTGCCCTTGCTGTGTGTTATACTTTGTGCATTCTAGTGTATTTTTTTCCTTGGAAAGTGATAAATTTTTTTTGATTAGGTTTCTAAAAATTATTTTTAAATGAAAGTGTTTAATCCCATTTGTACAAATTTGAAAAAAAATGTAAACATCACTTTCCCTTTTCCTGAAATGTCATTGACACTAATGAAATAAACCCGAATTTGGAAATGGTAAAGGGCAATGGTTCGTACTTTGTTTTTAAGTAAAATTCTTATAAAAACATACTTTTATAAATTGTAGTCCAAACATGAAATGATGTTTCTTTTATTTTAAAGGTAGTGCATTGGGAATAGATATTGGGCTACCCTACTGAGTTTTAATACTCACACCTATAGTTGTTTTCTGTTTTTAGTGTTTGTGCAGGCTATAGCTTGAGTGCACTCACCTAGGGTGACGCTTGATCATTGAGTCGAAGAGCGACCTGTGAGGTCGAACGGAGTTTGTTCGGACGACGTGTTTGGTTAGATTGATTCATGTTTGTTCCTGTTTAGTCACTTTATCTGGTTTATCTTTTCTACACTGCTCTATATTATTTTCACTATCTTATTTATTTATATTGGGAGAAATCATTCCCATAGTCTTTGCTGATGGCCTGGTGCTTGTCGCCGGCCCGGGAGGATCGGGAACGCCTCTCGGGCCATGTTGCGGACCGACTCGGGTGACCGGTTCAGGATCGACCCAGGTTGGTTCGGGACAAAATGTTATCAGAGCGAGGTTTTCTCTTAGCAGACCTCACTATTCAGAGCGCCCTTTGTTATTTGGGATGTCAAGGTAGATGGAGTAGGATTGTCTGGAATTGAGGGGTAGGTGCGAGAAGAGCGTCGCGAACTCTTGCCCGTACCGATCCTCAGGTTTCTAGGGGAAGTCCAGTTTAATTCGTTTATTTGGATTTTTATGGAAATGTTTTGCGATTGGGATACGACAAAGGGAGTTGGTCCATTAGTCCTCCTAACCCACACGGCCTGGAAAGCCATGCAAAGCTTGGGGCATGGTCCAAGAAGGCTCCCTGTGTCAGTGACGTGTTTGGAATATGGTCGTCAACCATATGGTCAAGTCACCCACTAACACTCGTCCCCTGTTTGATTTGTTTTGGGTTTCCCTTGATTTTTGAAAGTGGTTTGAATAAAAAAAAGTTGGTTTTGAAAAAAAATGGTTTTTTGAAATAACATGTTTGATTTGTAGATTGTTTTAAAAGAAGTGGTATGAATAAATTGTTTTTGGAAAATGAAGTTTCTTTGTTTTGGCCTTGGTGTTCCGATGAGTACTCACATGAATTTTGGTATATTGGAAATGTGGATGGATCTATGGTATGGTGGATGGATGCCCTGGGTGGCACGGATACATGCATGTGAGTGAGGCTCTAAAGAATACCAATGGCGAAGGTTTAACCAACTAAGCTTGTTCTAAATTAAAGATGTTTTCAAAGAGAAAAGTTTTGATGTTATGATAACTGGTTTTCTCAGATTTCGAGCTTGTCACCTATGCAGTGTTTGATTTTGAGGTTTTTATTCATTCGTTGAGTTGGCCTTGATTGGGTTTTTGACTTTTCCTTATCCAGCGGTTATCCCTTTGAATCTTTGATGGGTGATTGTAGTGCGGTTGATCAACCTAAGGATTTTATGCTTGAGTTTCGGAAGTTGGCTCCACCTCTCTTCTATGGTCAAGCAGAAAATTCTGTGGTAGAGGAGTGGATGCAGAAGATTGAAAGGGACTTTAGCTTCATTGAGTTGCCCGGGACGTTGAAGGTCAAGATTGCGACCTTCATTCTTGAAGGTTCACCATGGATGTGGTGGAAGTCGGTGTCTCGGAACAAGCCCCATCAAGAGATTACTTGGGAGTTTTTCAAGGCCTCGTTCATTCACCAGTTTTTCTCTGAGGAAGAAAGGGTGAGAAAGGGGATGGAGATGTGTTGTCTGCAGCAGGGCGACAGATCCGTGTTAGAATATTTCCATCGCTTTATGGAGCTAGTGCCTTATGATTTAGAGTATGCCACGAATGACCCCATGAAGGCTCGACGCTTCGAGGCGGGTCTCCGCCCTGATTTACAGTCAAAGGTGTCAGAGTCCAACCTAACTTCTTTTGTCGATCTGGCAAGACAAGCATTTCATGTCGAAGCTGCGATGGTAGGAGTGCTCGAAGTAGTTCTCCCTCCTTCGATCCCTATGAGAACTGGTGAAGATTCTGGAAAGGAGATGAGTAAGCAAATGGAAGTGGATGGATCAGGTCGTGGAATCAAGAGGCCTCAGGATCTTTCATCATCCTCTTCGGAGCGAGAGATTATTGTGTGTTATCAGTGTGGTAAGTGGGGTCACAAGAAGTCATCGTGCCTAAGTGTCCCGAAGCCCTGCCAGGCATGTGGACGCTTGGGTCACTTCCCAAGATTTTTTCAGGGCGTTGCAAGGAAGCGTCGTAGAGGAAGTTCTCAGAAGTAATGTGTTGTAGGGTCTTTGTTCAAAGTTTCTAGTGTAAGTTTCCTTTCAGTGTAAGTGATCTATTATCGTGGCCTATGTATGGGTGTTGTTTTGGGTTTGAAATGTATGGGAACTTCATGGGTCTTTTGATGAACCTCGGCTTTCAATGCTGGTGTGTTTTTAATTTTAAAATCTTATCCTTCAATCTGTCAGATCAAAATATGTATGTTTCTTGTTGGGATTATCAGAACCTAACTGCGAGGCGGGAGATGCTTCATCCATCAGAGCTCCAGCCAAAAGGTCTCGGAGTGAAGCCGGCGCGTAGTCAGGAACCCCCGGGGGGGATTTTAAGGAGTCTAGTTAATGTTGTGCCGCTACTGTGTGGTGAGATGATTCTGGTGTTGCTGCTCTGGTTTCTCTATCTTTGTAGTTTTCCTCTTGTCACAAAGCGCGCGATGGACTTATCCCTCGCATAGTGTTGGGAATCGTGCCTCTTGGATGTAAGTTGCTGATCAGTGACTTTTCATGGTCCACTGATGTAAATCAGTTGCGTCCCTGGTTTGTGTCCACCCTAAAGTGATGGGTCGTGAATAGTTGTACGTCATAGTTTCAGTGATCTGATCCTTGGGCCCACCCTCCCCACCCATGGGGTTAGGATTTACAGTTCGTATGGAGTTTTGATTCTTTTCTTATCCCATTCATATGGGAGTGAATGTTTTAAATGTTCTTATTGTGCCCTTTCTAGCTTTGGTAAGGCCTGATGCAGGTCTAATTTGGTTTTCTGGTTGGGCGCTAGTAGGTTAGTTCTTTATGGTGGGGAGACCCACCATGAGTCTTTTGAGTTTTCTCTTAAGTCATTATCAGGTGGTAGTGGAGTCTTTATGGTGGGGATTCCATTCAGGCCTCCCCTCTACTGTTGGTCTGTTTCGGGAAATGAGGTGGAGTCCCGTAGATGGTAGACGAAATGTTCTTTGGTTAAGAGGTTGGATCTTGTTAATGTATAATCCTTAGGTGTTGATCGATCGGCTGGGTAATGTTGTGGCTTTCCGAGGGCGGAAAGCGTTATGGTGGGGAGAATTGTCACACCCCGAACCATGCAGTTATTATATTTTATAATTTCATTGACTTTATTTTGATGTGGTTCGTGTTCAGTATCGGACCAGGTCTTTGAGTTTTTGTTAAAAAGAGTGCTTTTTGACGCGCCGTCGTTGGGCGCGCGAACGGATCCTGTTTTGGAAACCCCGCATGTCCCTTCCTGGGTATTTGCGCATCCCGTTGTCTTTGAAATTTTTTAAATAGTGAGTCTTTTTATTTAACGCGCACACCTATTATTATAAGTTAATAATTATTTTTATTATTTAAGATGAAATAAATATTTTTATCATTTGTATTTTTATCACTATGATTATCATTATCATTATTATTTTTATCATTATATTATGAATAAATAATTAATGAAATTGTTAATGTTGCGGATAATAGTATAATCGTTATTAAATATGATTTTTTATTAATCTTTATTATTGTTATTATTATTATTGTAATTTATTATTATGATTATGATTTGTTTTATTTAATTTTATTTTTCTTTTAGTATTTTATTTTCTTTTTCTTCTAACCCTAGCTCCCCTTGATATATATATATATATATATTTTCTTTCTCCCCCACGGGAGCCGCCACCCCCCCCCCCCCCCACTCTTTCTCTCTCCCTTTTCTCTCTTTTTCTCCCCTGCTCGGCTTTTCCCTGGTGCGTCGTCCATACCCTGCACCCTCTTCCTGTGAAGCCGCCGACCCCCTGCCTCTTCTTTCCTGCACGACCCACACCCGGCGGCCCCCTCTCAGTCTTCCTGTTGCCCCCAAGCAGCCCGGCACGGTTCCAGCCCCTGCGCCGTCTGCTTTTCCCACCAGCACCCGACTTCTGTCTGCCGCAACATCCCACCAGCGCCCTCCTTCCCTGCTACCTCCAGAGGTCGCGACTCACCTCGGCTCCCCTCTTCTCCCGTGACCCCTACCTCCTTCGGCCCGCACGCACCCAGCATGGTGCCTCCTCCTCCTATGTCTGTTGTCACACAGCAGCGACCTAGCGCCTCCCGGCAGCCACGCCGGCCTCCCTCCGCTCGAACCCCCTGGTCCAGCCGGCTCGCATCCCTCCGCCTCGGGCCGACCCCGCTGCTCCCCTGCTGCACCCACGCTAGACCCACGCCCCATCTTCTTCTTCCCTTATTATTCTTCTCTCCTTCTTCCTCTACTTCTTCTCTTCTTCTTCTTCTTCGTCTTTCTCCTTCCACCGCTCCGCCGTGCATGTCAGTTTTTTTTAATTTATTCTACTATCTCATTTTATTTAATATGTTATTAACATTTTATTATAAAATTATGATTTATGTGATCATTATTATTATTAATGTTAGTATTACTATTATTATTATTATTATTATTATTATCATTATTATTATTATTATTATTAATTATTATATTATTAATATTATTATTGTTATTATTATTATTATTCTTATTATTATTATTTTGTTGTTATTATTATTATTATTATTACTATTATTATTATGATTATTTTTATCATTATTGATTATTATTATTGTTATTGTTATAATTATTACTATTATTATCGCGATTACTATTATTCTTGGTTCGTCTTTGCTTTTTTAGGGGGTTTTTTATCAATTTATGTTTCTTTTGGTAGGATTCTTATTTGAGGGCCCACACAGGGCGTTTCCGAGTGAGTGCCATCGCCGCGCCTTGTCTCCGAGGTTCCGTTGTTGTCGCGCCTCAGTTCCGAGGTGAGTGTTTCTTCCCTCCGCTTGGTTTCGAATTCTCTGGTGAGTTTTGGATGTATCTGAGTCCTTGATATTGATTGTGTAGAGTGTTATACATTGTCACATGGTTTCGGACACATGTTGTGTCATCGCGCCTTGCTTCCAAAGTAGTTTTGCCGTCGCACTTTGATCTTTTGGTAGGTTCCATTTGCACAGCTTTTAAAATTTAAGTTATATTATTTCATGCTGCTTGCGCACCCTAATTGTTCAAAATAAATATTTTATTAATTTCAATAAATAAGATATAATATACGATAATTAATTTTTAATATAAGATAGTTAATTTTTAAATGGTTATTTAGTGTAAAAAGGAGCCGTTTATTTTATACACGACACATGAAACATCCTTCTGATGAGCGGACACCCAATCTTGAAAGAATTCCCATTTGGCTCTTAAACATAATTTACGGAATATAAAATAGAGTTCTGGTTTAATGAGAAATGATTTCTTTTGAAGCGTGAACAAGTACTTTGGTTCTTTTAAGAAGTTGTCTGGCTGTCTCTTAAAGGTTATTTGCAAAAATAAAATGTTTTGGTTTGGTTTGGTTTATAAAAATATTGTCAGCCTGTGACATAGTGTTTTTGCGATTCTTTAAATGGTTTTAAACTGGGTTTTGTCTCATAAAGAAGTTATACCTTTCTTTGAGTAGTGTTTGTGAAATGTATTAAATTCCCGTTTGGCACTTTATGGAAAGCGATGAAAATGTTTTGATAAAAACCCTCTTAGAACGACTCTCATGCCTTGGTTCAATTGATTTTTTGGGAGGCCACGCTTAGAGGATCCCGGGTACTTGAGTAGTTAAAGGCAAGAGGTTGTCCCATGGAGTGGATCGGGGGATGCCTGTTCTGCTTCATATATAGAAATATCTGATTGGATGCTCGGTTGGTGTCGGTTGGCTCACCCCCCTTTTTAAACACTTGATACATGGGAATCTAGCATATTGAGAGAATATTCTAAGAATGATTGCTGCACTGGTAGGTTATGGTACTGACCAGTAGCCCATAGTAGGTGGATATATTGGGTTTATTACTATGGGAATTTCCCTCGACCTGCCTGAGAGAGGATGGTTGAGTGTTTTGTGCATTTTTGATTTCATCGTGACATGTCTATAAGGATGATTTCTCATGTATTGGTGTCTTCTGGTTTATTCTCGATCTCCTAGGTTCACCCATGTCTATTCAGATTTTGTTGCTTGTAGTACTGATTATGATGCTCACATGTATACCTACATTGCCCTTGCTGTGTGTTTTACTTTGTGCATTCTGGTGTATTGTTTTCCTTGGAAAGTGATAAATTGTTTTTGATTCGGTTTCTAAAAATTGTTTTCAAATGAAAGTGTTTAATCCCCTTTGTACAAATTTGAAAAAAAAATGTAAACATCACTTTCCCTTTTCCTGAAATGTCATTGACACTAATGAAATAAACCCAAATTTGGAAATGGTAAAGGGCAATGGTTCGTACTTTGTTTTTAAGTAAAATGCTTAGAAAAACATACTTTTATAAATTGTAGTCCAAACTTGAAATGATGTTTCCTTTATTTTAAAGGTAGTGAATTGGGAATAGATATCGGGCTACCCTACTGAGTTTTAATACTCACGCCTATAGTTGTTTTCTATTTTTAGTGTTTGTGCAGGCTATAGCTTGAGTGCGCTCGCCTAGGGCGACGCTTGATCATTGAGTCGAAGAGCGACCCGCGAGGTCGCACGGAGTTTGTTCGGATGACGTGTTTGGTTAGTTTGATTCATGTTTGTTCCTATTTAGTCACTTTATCTGGTTTATCTTTTCTGTGCTGCTCTGTATTATTTTCGCTGTCTTATTTATTTATATTGGGAGAAATCGTTCCCATAGTCTCTGTTGATGCCCTGGCGCTTGTCGCCAGCCCGGGAGGATCGGGAACGCCTCTCGGGCCATGTCGCGGACCGACTCGGGTGACCGGTTCAGGATCGACCCAGGTTGGTTCGTGACAATTTTTCCGATTACATTATTGGAAATATTGTGATAGTGGTTTCGATGGAATTTCATGATATTTTGTGCGAAGAAATGGAAGAGTTTTAAGGTGTTTTGGAGAAAACATTTTATTTTATATGATGATGGTAGATATTGGTTTTCGATCACTAGTGTTATATTATTCTAGTTGTCGATCACCAAAAATATGTCATTGGGGTAGATCATTGAAGGTAGATCATTCTTGCGGTAAATCACTAATGGTAGATCTGTGGTAGTAGATCACCAATGGTAGACCATCTTGAACATAGATTACCAATGGTAGATCATTCTAGAGGTAGATATCCAATGGTAGTTTCATGGAGATAGATCAACAATGGTATATCATCCTAACGGTAAATCTCTAACACTAGATCTTTATAGGTAGATCACCAATGGTAGATCATTCTAGCGGTTTATCACAAATGGTACACCATACAAGTGGTAGATCACCATTTTTAGATTTCTTATTTTTGAAAACCAATATCAGATTATATTAGTAATATATCGCCAATGGTATATTATTGTGGAAGTGGCTCCAAATATTAGATCAATGGTGAATTTGTTTTTCTGAAAATTTCCCATTTTCCCCTTTGATGAAATATTGTTTAAATGCCCTAATTAATGGACTATAAATCTATTTTAAAGGATTATAATTATATCCACAATTTTTAATCTATTCATTTTAAAGGTAATACCTTTTATTCATTAATTTGGGATTATTTTATATTAATAATAGAGGGTCTCAATCCTTTTTCATTTGGATTCATGGATCCATGTTGCCAGTTTCATTTAAAATTCTTACCTAATGGTGGTTTCCCCATCTGTGCACACCCCCTATTTTTGGTACAACAATTTTTCTAGATATTCTATCTTTCTAGTAAATAATAATCACCCATTTCTATTTATTTGAATCTTACAGGTAGGATTTATTTTTCTTATATATGTGAAGATGGTTGCATCCAAACTAATAAATACAACCTAATTGGTTAACAAAATTTTAAAAGGGGAAGGGTATAGGAATCACGTGTTTTTACAAGATTTATTATTATTTTTGATATTGTGCTTGTATAGTCACAATTTCTCATTGAATATCGTGGCCCTTGGTGGATTATTTGTTCTAGTAGTGATGTTTTGAAACCCTTGTTTTATTGATTGATTAATATTGTCCTAAATGGAATTGGTTATTCACTTTTATTCTGTTAATTAAATTGTTTCCCTATGATGTTTGTCTTGTTTAATAATGCCCGTAAAATAATGTGTAATGTGATAAAATCCCCCTTTCTATAAATATGGAAATGTAGTTTATTGTGTATTAGTTTTGTTGATGTGATGCATAAGGTGTGCCTATGTCATTTTGTTTGTGGGATGATAGATTTGATGTGGTTTTGTAGAGAGATTGTAATGGTGGTTGTGGTGTGGTTGTGTAGTAGGGTTGTAAATGTTTTTATGGTGTTATGGAAGGTGGAATTGGATGTGGTTGATTAGATATTCAGTTGTGTTCTTATTGTATTTTTTTTACACTAGTTTCCCAAGTAGTATTTAAATTAATATGGTTTTTCTAATCGGATGGATATAAAAAATGAATTGGAATAACAAATAATAGGCTATGAATTTAAATTATGGGATGTTAAATATTAATTAATGAGATAAAAATTATGTAATGGACTTATTTTTTAATTGAAATGCGTCGTTAAAATAAATATGGAAATTGGATTGGCTTTTAATGATAAAAATAATTGGGAATTATGGCTTATTTTATAGTGTTTTCATTTTGATGATGTAGTGAGAGTGGGTAATAATGTGATTTGGTTGGTACCTTTGTTGTGAACCCCTAGGTTGGACTTCTATGTAGCTATTATATACATTGTATTTCCTTGAAATTTATTTACACTTTATACCCATATTGAATAAATTGGTTTGATGGCTAATAGTTTTTGTGGAGGTTTTCCAAACAACTCATTGAGAGAATGTATGGATGGCCAACCACTCTTGCTAACTCTATCCTACAAATATTGGTGGCAAAAACATACAGTAATGGAAATTAGTGAATGGTGGTCATGTGTCATGGTGATGTGATGTTGTTTGATGGAACATGAGTCTTCAGGTTAGACATGATGATATGGATTATGGTGGGGTCTGTCTTGGTAGGGTGAAGGAATAAGTTCAATTCTATTTATATTCAAGAAACCATACTACCCTAGTTATTTGATGTGGTGTGATATCTTAGGTGTGTGTGGGATGGATGTAATGTGGTGTGACAGACCAGGTGTATATGGGTGGGATGTGATGTGAGGTGATGTTATGAGAAAGAGGTGGGTGCATAAGTACATTTTCTGTTGGGGTGTCAGTGTGGCTAATCACTGGGATGGTGGTATAGGGTACCTTTTATCGATATGCTTGAAATTATTTTATTATACTTGGATTCTTTATTTGGTATGGATATAATGGTGAGGTTTGTTTTGGTTAGTATACATGTATAGGTGTTTTTTGGTTCTTCTATTTTCTCATGGGTAAATTAGTATACTCTTTCATATGTTCAGGGGTGACTTTTGTTTTCCTACTCAAAATACATGTATTCTCACCCTATGTATATAAAATGATCTTTTGGTTTTCAAAAGGACTACATAGACCATGTTATATATTACTAGCTTGTATATTTTTATTTTTACTGAGTCACTTATTTAGCTTTACATTTGGGTATTTTACATTGGAGACTTGTATCTTTATATATTTCATTTATACATGAATTATGGGACGGTATTTTGGATGTATTTTATATTCTCACATTGAGTATCAAGTGGATGATTTATCTTATCTCTTGATCCTATTTATATTATAAAGGTTAATAAATCACATATTTAATATTTTTATACCCTCGGTGCTAATCGCCATTATAGGAACAATTGGGGGAAGGGATTCATGGTCATTATTCATCTTCCTTCATTTTAGTATCTTTGGAGGGAGGAGGTTGTAACAGACATTGATTTATAATTTGATTCATGTATCATAAGATATAATGTATCACTCCAACCTATCTCATGTCCTGAGTTCGGAGGACCATGATATAGAACCTGATTTATCCATATTTGGGCATCTAATATATATTTATGGTCCTAGTAAAAAGGTACTTCATAATATTTCCATAACATTGGTTCATGTTCTATGGAAGAATGGTTTTGATTCATATGGGACATTGGAGCATGATTCCATGGCGAGAGAGAAGAATCCCCATCCCTTTTACATAGAATCTTTTTGATAGGAATTCTATACGAAAAAATAATATATGGTGGTCAAATTATAAAATCTAATATGTAGATTCTAAGTATCCTTGATCCCTTATCTTTGATCATCCTTTTTTAGGTGTTTGTCTAGGTCCTTTTGGAGATTTTTTTGGAAACTTCTAGTAAATTTACATGGAATTGTTCCATGGATAGGGGGTGTTCAATCATGGAGTGGTGGACTATGGATTGGATGATATGATTACTACATTACGGATTTTTATGCATATTCCAAATCTATCATGGATTCATCAAAGGGATTCAGTTTTGGTATGGGAAGATGGATGTGGTGTGGTGGTTGTTGTGGTTGTGGTGTCTCTACCATTTTTATGGTAGTTGTAGCTTGGTTCTTGGGATGTACTGTAGGATGGCCTTGGGTAAATATGATCTAGGTGAGGTTTGTGCAACGGATTCAATAAATAGTATGATATGGAGTTCTTGTTCCATGACCTCCTGTAGTGTACCATGGCCTGACCCCTTTTCATCTTTTCTTTAACATGGTGTTGTAGGATGTGGTGTGGCCTTTTATATTGGAATTAAGAATCGTGGTCACCATTTTATATTGAAGACTCCTCCTATTCTAACCAAATCCAACCCTTCATCTTCTATGGTCCCTCTAGAAAGGATTTTGGCTTCTCCAACTCATCATCTCTTTGATCAATGTTCGAGTGGATGTGATTTATATTTTTATGATAAGTGTAAATATATTTTCTAATGAATTATCCATTATCCATTAATGCATTGTGATTCTAGAGATTTTTCACTGGGCTCCCATTCCTTAGGATTTCTCTTCATGGTTCATGATTTAGTTGATTTATTGTTTCATCATGTGGTAAAATTTAGGTGGTTCCATAAGGATTTTACATATAATTAAAACCTAAATTTCTTTATATAACGGAAATTTATTTTTCAAATTTCATTCTAAAGCAATGATTATGATGATATGATGACTTATTTTAAAGGCATGATATTTGGTAAATAAAAACCATTTTCTAGGGCTTCGAAAAAATTTTGTGATTTGAGAGAATATAGATTAAAATAATTTTATGTTTATTATTAAGAAAAATAAATTTAAATTAGATATAGATTTGAAATTCATTAATTTGTTTAAATATTTTGTTATGGTTATAAAATTGAAATGGAATATTGAACAATAAATTAGGCATTGAAATAGTATATGATGAATTGATTTGAAATAAATGATTTTTTATATTATTTATTGATTTATTGAATAAAAAGTAATCTTGAGTAGTTAGTGGTTGATTAGGATAATAATGAAATGACTCTGACCAACTAGAAATGGATTTATGATTTCAACTATAACTGAAACATGTCCAGCATCATTTCCCTGATGGGGTGATGATTGATTATCTTGATGGTCTGACCCTTAAGTAATTTTTCATTCATATTGAGTTGTGATGATTGACTGAGTGGTTGTAGTATTCAATAGAAAAAAAACTAATTTATCTTAGAGATTATGAATTTTTTTCATTTTTATTTAATTATTACATTTCAGTTATTATTGAACTTATTTATTAATGTCCTTTAGATTTTTTGGAACATTATTCATTAGATATTATCTTTGATATATCCAATATCTTTATGATTTGAATGTATTTTTTACTGAAAAAGTTAAAATGATTTACTATGAATTTTATTTAAATTAAAGCATTAATGGATTTTTTTTATTAGACTATATTATGGAAATTTTTGTGGAAACCTACTATGATATTTTTTATAAAAAAACATTTTCCCTTAATTATTTTTAGATAACAAAATGATAGGCCCAATAAAAGGGAAATTTCAACTCTTAGGTGCCAGGTGTGCCTGATTCATGGGACATGGAGTGATAATGGTGACTGGTGGAGCTATTGTCCACTTGTTTCACAGGGATTGTGAAAACTTTTCTTGATTGAGGTTTTTTCATTATTTAGATGATATGCTATTTATTTTTTCTATCAGACTTATTATAGTACTTTTCCCCTTGACCAGTGTCTGTAATACTGGCTATGTAATTTTTTATCTTCTTATCTATTCTATTAATGTTTTTTCTTGATGAAGAACTATTCACATTAACCTTTGACATGATTTCATGTTCTGGTTACTAATACATGGGGATTTGGAATGCCCTTCAGTCCATGTAAGGAATAGATCAAGTACTAGTTTACCAATTTATTTTGTTTGGTTCATTACATTGTATGTCATTTACCATTATATTGTCAATTTTACATTTTTACCAGGGTTAATAGTTTTTACTGAAGTAAATTATGCTTTACTAAGAATATAAAATTAACCCTATTAAATTTTTTTTATAAACCTAAATTTAATTTCCATTGAATTTAACTAATTTTATAAATAATATTAAATTATATTTAAAATTAAATAGTTTTCTATGCCGGAAAAACAATTTGTAGAAAAGAGTTGTTTTCACCTTTAAGGGTTTTTAATCTTAATTAGAATTGATTATAAATACACTGAGTGATAATATATTTATACATAGGTTTCAAAAAATATGATATTAATTTTTTAGAAGTGAATAATTTATTTTATTAGGGAAAAATTAGACAATATTAATAAAATAGTTCTTGGAAAATAACACTTTTAAAATTTTCATAGTCATTAACTTTAATCGTAGTAATCATACTTTTAGGAACCATAATGAAGTTTCTCTTTACATAATATGATCAAGTTTATATAATGTTTTAAATCCATTTTTTATTTTATTTTTTCATATTATAGAAACAAGATGTTAGTATAAGCAGATAAATATGTTTTTAGAGCAAAACCTTTTTTATGATTGCAAAATGATAAACCAGGTTTTTATAAATTCAATTTAGTATTTTTAAATTATTTATTTTAATTTTTAAAAATATATTTTTATATAAAAAAACTTTTATTAAACTTTTAATCTCTAAAAATGATTATATTATAAATAATTATATTCTACATCACTAACCAACAAATCAATTAGGTTAAAAAAATTATCAAATATTCACCCAAATCACATTTAAACATGATCAATTCAAAAATTAATTTTAAAAAATAAAATTTATTAATTTATTAATTTACCATTAAAATGATAATATACTATATAATAAAAAAATTCATTTATTGATAAACAATCTCTCTTTTAAAACATCAAGTGTTTTTGATACTATTTTATATGTTTTTCTAATTGATTAAATTATTTATATTTTATAGAGGTTTCAATATTTTAAAACAATTTAATAATATTTTTCTAATATATCATAGCTCATTTTAGTTTAGTGTTTTCTATGAAACTGACTATCTAACATATTCTTAATTTAAAGAGAAAATATATTCCAAAATAAAGTTTTGTAACATTCCCTCATCCCCCATATAAATTATGTCCTCATACTTTTAATTATCACTTACTAGTAATAATTCATAAGGGTGTCTAGAGATTATCATGACTCGTTATATAGCTTCATGGAGTTACACATTTTTCTATCTTGTGGAAGAGTATGTAAAATATATTTTCCATCATAATTGGCATATATTATGATTATCAACCATTTATTCCAAATATTCCTCTATAGATGAGTATAAAGGGTTTTATAAATACATACTTTCACAAACACATTTCTAAGATGATGTTTCTATGAGAATATTAAAATCATAATGATTATGATAATATCCAATAGAATCAGATGAAATAATCATATAAATATGAATGATCTATAAGGCCCCAGCTTTAAACCTTACTTAATCTTGAGTAATTACAAGATTACACGTTGAGGATCTTTTCAGGTTTAGAGTTTTAGAGAATTAGATCATGAATCTTGCATTTTATTACACATTTAAACAAAGTGGTTACATAAAATACAGTATTTATTCTTCCCATTAACGGAAACATATTTTAAATAAAACATGGTTTCTTTCTTGACACATCCTTGACACTATGATCACGTCATGTACCTTTCCCTTGACCTGTGAAAAACATTTCAAAAACTCAGGATGAGCATAAAAAGCTCAGTAAGGGTTATAAAAATATGGAAATGAAACATGAGTTCATATATACATAAGAATGAAATCATACTTTACCCATAAAACATAGCCACTTTAATATACCTCATCAAATCATGAATAAATCGTAGAAATCTTAAGACATAAAAGGTTACTTGAGGCATTCATAAAATTCTTACGTAGGGAGTAACCGTCTTGGTTACGTTTGGAATACCCATCACAGTATATTCCCTAAATCTCTTCGGAGAAACCTTAACGTTTCACTCCTTCGCGTTACCCAACGCATTGGAGAGCTATATCGGGCTCACCCGCCCTTAGTTTATCACGGAACCACCCGTTGTTTATAACAATGCCCAAGAACCATAACATAATCGCATCACATAAAACATGAATAAAAGAAACATAAAATTTCCACATTTCAATCACAATATAACATTTTAGGATATTGAAATACTGAATCCATTAAAAACCCATTTTCAAAACCATTTAAAACATTTAATAAAGATATTTTTGAATCAAAGTGTCCTATACCACCTTGAAGCTTTTAACAATTTAAACCATTAATATACATATAAATAAATCCTTAAAACCATTTTGAAAACAGGGATATTAATAAGAACAAATAATTAAAACATCTAAAGTGATATTTTGGTTAAAGGTGTTTTACCAAAATTAGAGACACTTGAATACAATAATTAAAAAATAAAATTTAATCAGAACTTTATAATATCATGAGAATAAATGGATTCATGATATAATATTCCAAAGGATGGTATATAAACCATATATGAGTGAATTGGTTCATAACAACAATGAAGTATCAATAGAGATGTAAAATGTGATGAAATCCCTTATAAAGAAGGTATACTTAAATTAAGGATAAATCAATCTCAAAATTATGTGTGACAAATATAAATACACCCAATATAATTGGATATTAAGTGTAAAACAATAAAAGGTCATTCACACATATTCAAAGGATGACATATTCAATAACTACATGTTGAACCCAAAGAAATCGAAATTGGGTTAAAAAGTTCTCTTCGTAAAATTCGATAGCCTAACAGCGTCACTTCAAGAATTCAGAAAATCAGTTGATGAGAGATAAAAAAGGGAATCTCCTCACTTGGAAATAAAATTTACCTCAATAATTATATAGAATAACATATCCCAACATAATAGTATGTGAATTAAAAGACATAACAAATGAAGTCTTTTAGAAAGAGGAAGGTGAAAGGTTCCCTTACCGACTTGGGTAACTTTCGAAAAGTACACCCCATCGAAGAAGTGTCATACAATGAATATGTAAATACCCATAAATGGAATTATATTACAAAATGAGTTTAATAATGGTCATTACATAAACCACTCAAAGTAAATTGTGGCAAATGTAGCATAAATCTCACGGGAATAAAAGTGAGATGAAAAATCTCTTACGAAAACTCGGCAGCCTAACGGTGCCACTTAAAACTTCCAAAATGGATTGATGAGATAAAATAGGGTCTCTAATCACATCAACATAAAGTTTACAGAAATAGGAATATAAAATAACATCCCCCAACATAACAAAGAGGAGCTTAAAAGAAGTGACATAAAGGAGAGTACTTAAAAAGAAAGAGAGAGGTTAGATCTCTTACGAAAATTCGGCAGCCTAACGGCGCCACTCAAAACATCCAAAATGAGAGAGAATAGGGTCTCTCATAATATGTACATAAAAATTAAAGTAAGAGTAATATAATAGAACATCCCAATCACAATAAAGATGAACTTTAGAAGGAATGACATAAAAGAGTGTACTTAAAAAGAAAGAGAGGAGTAAGATCCCTTACCTCGGGTCCGACTTGACTAGGTCATTCTTTAACGTCCTGAATAATAAACTTGAGTTAATTTCCACTTTATTAAGAACCTTTTTCTAGTTCATTATTCCTTTTAGATCACTTATTGTCATGTTATAAACATTATGTATTCATTTATGTTAACAATGTTTGTTTTGTCGATATTTGGTTCTTAAGTCGAAAGTGGACTTCTTACAATTACATGTTGTTCGTGTGGTCAAAAGTTCTTTATATCCAGAATGACATTCCTGATTTGGATAGAATATATATCATATATATCCAGCATATACATTATTTATAATATTACATAATCATTTAAAGGTAATAAATGAAATGCACCGTTCATGGAGACGGTAAGCCGTACGTACGCATGAACACGACTTTCATTTCTTTGTCATATTAATGGAATTAAAACTAAATGAGAGGTATGTATATTTTAATTCCAGAATTATATTCATCATTTAGATGTATCATTCATCATATATATCCATTATATACGTGTACTTATAATAGTACATTACATTTTGGGATAAGAAATGAAATGCACCGTTCATGGAGACGGTAAGCCGTATGTACGCATGAACGCTACTTTCATTTCTATCTCATACTTTAATGGAAAGAAATAATAATGATACATAGTTATATTATAATTCCAGTATAACATAATATATAATAACATTAAATCCATCCTTTATACGTCCCATGTATGGCATTAACGAATCACATCACTTTGAGGGGGCGGTAGTCTGCACTTCCTGAAATGAAGATATCGCGTATACCCATAATGGAAGACATAAATGTAAGCCACAAATGAAAAATAAAGAAGCTTAAGTAAAACATAAACATATTATATATCATATATAAATATAGTGACATCTTAATGTCCACCTTTGAAGGTGTTATATGAGTGTTGAACAATCATAGTTTCGTGAGGCAGAAATTCGCCATCCACAGAAACAGTATGTTCTTTAACCATTAGATGTAGGTGTGTGTAAGTGCAGCTCTAATCCTTATTATAACAACATACTAGTGTATTGAAGATACTGTATTTGTTACAAAAGAAATAAATAAAAAGAGTTTAGGGGGTTGGAGAGGCAAAATAAAACAAAAGGACTCAAGTGAACACATTACCTTAAAATCGGGTAACTCCCTTTGGTTTGAGCTCAAAGGCTTCCTTGGGAAGACTTCTGTCCAAAGTGAGGTTTCAAGGAGTAATAGAGGGAAGTGGAGAGACAAAATGGGAAGGGGTTGTCCGAGCCAAAGGCTTTGGGAGTGTGGGTATGGAGGTAGAGGTGGGAGCCTTTTATAAGAGGAGAGGAGGGGCACTCTTGGAAAGTAAGCAAATGTTACTTCATTTGAAAATGGTATTCGGATTTAGGAGGTCCCACATTGATGTGTTTCTAGGATAAGGTGATAAGGGTTCTAAATCCACTCATCCAATAGGTTTTGGACATTTGTAGGTCTTAGATATTACATTACATTTCCATTTTATTTAAATCGTTAAATAATGAGGTCATCACTGCATCATCATGATGTCATAAATAATTTAATTTATTTAATCTCTAAAAATTATAAAAAAAATACTATGATGTAGGAAATCTTTTTATCTTTCCAATTAATATTTATAGTCAAAAATCATATTTGTCTGACCCCATGTAAAAATTGTTTTTGTAAAACATTTCATGTTTGTTTCATTTTTACTTTAACATTAAATAAAAATATATTTATGTCATTTTCCAACCAAAGTGGCTCCATGGGTTCCCCAAGTTGACCAATGGATTTTCCTGGTCGCCCATGACACATCCAATGAGGGTATGACATGTGTCAAGTTCATTTCATATTATTAAAACATTATTTTTACCTTAAACTACACTAATTACCTCTAATCGCGATTAAAAACTTAATAAGTTACTATTCACCAAAAAATTATTTTAATCCCATTGAACCACATTTTAATTCTTAATGACAACCATGTATGTTGGATTTTTGAAATTCAAAACAAAAAGGTGGCAAAATTTCATTTAAATGGAAAATCAGTTTTTATAAGTACCACTTAGTGGTTTCACTATTCATCAAAAATTGAAGTTTGTCAGAAAATTACCAAAAATTCATGCTAAGAAATATTTGATATTCCGAATTCAAAAATGAAGTCTATTTTACAAAATTCAAAACATATAAGTCACATTAATTAATTTAATAATTAATTCCTGCTGTCGGATCAAATAGCGTGTTTTTATGAAACAATAAGTATCAAAAGATTGACATTGGTTTAAGTCTGATTTCAAAGTGAAATTAATTCCAACGACCACTATTGGATTTAATGGAAAAAATATATTATAATTTAAATTAAAACCAATGAAAAAGATAAACTAATCATATAAATAAATTTGATTAAAAAGAGGTTTTGAATTAAAATACAACATTTTACACTATTCATTAAAAAAATGAACTTTATCGGAAAGATACCAAAAATTACAAAGTAAATTTTGATGTCCCAATTCTTAAGAAGAGTTTTATTTGGTCCAAAAGGATGTATAAGAGTTAACAAAACTATATTTAATGACGGTTCTCCATCAAAAGGTGATAAGTGAACCTTTAGTGAAAACTAGGGCATATACGCCTAAAATCGAATTATTTCCATATTTTATGCCTTTATCTTTTATTGGATAAATGTAAAAACATTAAGAAACATATATAATCATATTTTAGTTATTTCTATCCATTCCCTCCAATACAACGGCTACATGTTAACTACCATTTAAAATAATATTATTTTATTATTAGAGTGCAACGTAAGATTCCCAAGAAACTCATTGTTGCGTGTTGGGTATGCCATCGAGCATAGTGTCCCCTTTAAAGTCATTATAAAATTTTATTCACAAATATGGATAAATATGAAAATTTCATATTCTTTATCTACTTGGGGTGTTACATCCTTCCCCCCTTTTGGGAATTGCGTCCTCACAATTTTAAAATTGGGCTTGGAAACATCCTTGAAAGTCCCACATCGGAAGAAGAGTCGGTAAAACAATCACATTAAAATAAAGAAATATAAGTACAAAGGTCACCCGAGTTAACCCATACTAGGATTCCAAGTATGAAAACATGGACATGGAGGAGAAAACATAGAGTCATGTTCTGATGGAGAGTGATAGAAAACATGTTTAGGAGAAAGTTAACAATAAGAAAATCACAAACTTGTGATGGGTTAAACGGTGTTGGGTTCCCCAGTATGAAAAGTTAATAGACAACATTTTTGTTTTAAGTTAATATTTATTGAGGAATTTATTCATAAGGAAACATAATCACTTATCATGTTGACTTTCAACTTTTACTAGATTCCTTAATCAAAATCATATTTTTTCCAAAAGACGAGTATTTAGGGAGACTTGTTCGCATTAAAAGTACTATAATCAACTTCTAGAGAATCACCTAATCCACAAAAGAGAACTATATAAATCCCATGTATTTAGGCTTTAACCAAAACCAAAACTAGAAAGGTTAGTACAAGGTCAGATAATCCAAAAAAGGTTAACCCTTTATAAAAAGAAAATCTATTCTTAATCTCAAAATTTGTCCAACAAAACCCAAAGTTCAACGAGGACCATCTGATAAACAATTTTTCCATAAAATTCATCAAAGTAAACCAGTATAATATTGAAACCCAAATATTTGAAGGATTTAGTCACATAGTCTTCCAAGTTAAATCGTAACATTTATCTCCAAATAACATCAGTTGATCCTAAAGTCTCGTATGGAAAAGTAATTAACCTAATCACATATCCTCCATGATAGGTTAATCATTTTCATAAATAACCCAAAATCAACTTACTCTTAATTCATAAAATCATCTAACTAAAAGAATCAGTCAAACTGAACAGGGACTTCATGTAGTCCAGTGGTATGCGATAAATACCTGTCGCACTTTGGTTGTGGGTTCGATTCCCGTAGCTTTGTCTGACGCGACGGTTTGTCACACGGTCAACGTGTTTTCCTTTTTCCAAAACTATTAAATTATTAAATCATTCCCCAAAAGGAGATAAAATCATCAAAAATGATCATAACATATTTTAACCTCAAGTTTATCTCATGCCTTTCATTTTCCAGCATATCATATAATAACCCATAATTACCTCAAAAGTAAGGATCATATAAACTCTAATGGTTACCTTTATAATTATTACCTGAACATCCACATGGATTTTTCATCTCGTACATGATGCAACAAAGATCATACCAAGGTTCAAGTGGTTGATCATGACTCCTTGATAGTTGGTTTAGAACAACCACGAGTTTCCTCATTGAATCCCCCATTTTATCTAGTATCTTAATCATAGAACCACCACAGTTTCCTTCAAACATGTTGTCTCTTTGGTTCCTACTAGATCCATCCATTCACTAAAAACAGAAATGTCAGTGTGAGTATATCAAAAAAACTATCATGTACTAATGAGGAAGGTAAACACTAAGTTACACTTACTCATTCACTTTATCTAAAACCAGGACTCTTTCTGAAATCCTAACCATTAAGGTAATGTCACTTATGCTTAAAGAATACCCTAACCTCTAAAGTTATCTAAACCGACATGTGATACCAACTATAAGGCCCAGCCTTAAACCTTACTTAATCTTGAGTTATTACAAGATTACACATTAAGGATTATTTCAGGTTTAGAGTTTTAGAGAATTAGATCATGAAACTTGCATTTCATTAAACATTTAAACAAAGTGGTTACATAAAAGACAGTATTCATTCTTCCCATAAACGGAAACATATTTTAAATAAAACACAGATTCTTTCTTGACCCATCCTTGACACTATCATCACGTCATGTACCTTTCCCTTGACCTGTGAAAAACATTTCAAAAACTCGGGATGAGCATAAAAAGCTCAGTAAGGGTTATAAAAATATGGAAAGGAAACATGAGTTCATATATACATAAAAATGAAATCATACTTTACCCATAAAACATAGCCACTTTAACATACCTCATCAAATCATGAATAAATCGTAGAAATCTTAAGACATAAAAGGTAACTGGATGCATTCATAACATTCTTACGTAGGGAGTAACCCTCTTGGTTACGTTTGGAATACCCATCAGAGTATATTCCTTAAATCTCTTTGGAGAAACCGTAACGTTTCACTCCTTCGCGTTACCCAATGCATTGGAGAGCTATATCGAGTGCACCCACCCTTAGTTTATCATGGAACCCCCCCCCCCGTTCTTCATAACAATGCCCAAGAACCATAACATAATCTTATCACATAAAACATGAATAAAAGAAACATAGCATTTCCACATTTCAATCACAATATAACATTATAGGATATTGAAATAATGAATCCATTAAAAAACCATATTCAAAACCATTTAAAACATTTATTAAAGAGATTTTTGAATCAAAGTGTCCCGTACCACCTTGAAGATTTTAACATTTTAAACCATTAATATCCATATAAATAAATCCTTAAAACCATTTTGAAAACATGGATATTAATAAGAACAAATAATTAAAACATTTAAAGTGATATTTTGGTTAAAGGGGTTTTACCAAAATTAGAGACACTTGAATACAATAATTGAGGAATAAAATTTAATCAGAACTTTATAATATCATGAGAATAAATGGATTCATGATATAATATTCCAAAGGATAGTATATACACCATATATGAGTGAATTGGTGCATAACAACAATGAATTCTCAATAGAGATGTAGAATGTGATGAAATCCCTTATAAAGAAGGTATCCTTAAATTAAGGATAAATCAATCTCAAAATTATGTGTGAAAAATATAAATACACCCAATATAACGACCCATACTTTACATACATTGTTAATACTTCAAAATTGAAGCACACTTATTAAAACATATGACAAAACCACAAAGGACCGTATAGGTATAGTGTCTTTAGAAACTGGGAAACATAAAAAACTGGTTCATAAATCTTCTACAGTGTCTCCCATTTATTTCATCATATCTAGGGTCCCTTTTAGCATATTCTACTTAATATCCATCTTCCTGACATGGGGAAAAGAAAACATAAAAGGGTGAGCTCAAATGCTCATCAAGGGCAAATAAAGGAAATAAAAATCATATCATATCTTTTTGAAAATAAAAACCTGCAAAAGAGATCATAATATCTTATCATGGAATAAATCATAGAAGTGAAAATGAGATCCCCATATTCATAACATAAAACTTGAAACTTTGTGGCATGCACACATAATCATGGAAAATCATTTCTTGTTAGTCATGACTCATTGCCAAGACTATCTTAGTGGACAAAGTCCCTTTCTGAATCGAGTAACCCTCGTTTCAGTCCTATTTCACTGAACCGGTATAACCTACCGTTCCAGCCCTGTCTATCTCATGAGATATAAAGTCTTTACCCAATGCATTGGAGGGAGATATAGGTCCCACCCATCTTATAATGAATCCTTTCTTATGTGTGCCACATAATCATAAATCATACATCATCGCATAACCCATGTAATAAAAATGGGATTCTTAAACAACATGACATCATAAAACAATTCATATAAGATAAAGGAATTCATAAAAATGTTTCCATCAAAACATAATCAAATCCATGTATAATATGGATAAAAACAGAACCCTTTTATTATCTTAGATGGAAAATAATTTTGATAAAATACTTGAACTTCATTCTTGAGGAAAATATCCTTTCTACTTCAAAAAAACTTTTCCTTTCTTAACATGTCATACAATTTTAAAATAAAAGAAGTTGATTAAAAATAAACTTGAATACTTGTAAAGGAAGCTTCTTGGAAATAATTTTTTTGAAATCCATTCATGCCGTATAAGTTAAAAAAACATTCTTCGTACTTTTGTCGGAAAAGTCAAAAAGTACCTCGTACGAAAAACGACAAAAGATTCCTTTCATACATATTACTAAAAACTCACCGAAGGGTAAAAATGGATTTAAAAAATTGTAGGTGGATGGAAATAATATAACATATTGATGAAACATGGATGTGGATGATAAAATACACCCCAGTAAATACTAAAGTATAAACAATCTTAGATAAAAATGAGATTGTGATATTTCCCTTACCTTAGGTCCGATTTGCTTTGTACGTGTCCTAAGATCCTGTATAATGGTTTAAATAATGTTATTGACTTATTCCAGAATCATACATATTGATATTATATCATATATGGTCATATTCTTAGCTTCTTGTTAGTAATATTTCATTGTTACTTGTTACTCGGGTCTTTATTGCCTTTTGCTCTTATGCGTGTTTTGCCGAATAAATTCATATTCTTCTTTTAAGGTTATAGATACCTTATATCCAGAATGGTATTAGTGTAACATATATCATATTTATTCATTCAATTCATTTATATAATTACTATGTAATGATGATCATGTAGAACGAGTCGCTTCACATCGTGGAGACGGTATTCCGTACGTACGCACGAGTGATGATATCGTTCCTATGATCGTGGAACTGTATTGGAGTATATATATATTATTTCAGTATCAATATTACTTTATAATAATCATAAATAGTTACTCATTACACCATTATACCCATCCTTGTAAAGTGATGGTGGGAAATAGATTACACCACGGCGTGAAGACGGTATTTCGTACGTACGCACGCGCGGTGATTTCATTTTTCCGTAGGACGGATAGAAGGTGAATTAGGGTTGTTTCATAATTATAATAACATATCAGTATGTAATTAATACTGATGTTATTGCTTTATCATGAAACAACTAAATAAGAAGAAGTTGAAGAAGAAAGAAATTGAAAAGATCGGTAATGGATATTACCTCTTCTTAGGAACGCTTCTTTGAATCCTCCACTTAGGGAACTAATATTGGTCTTTGAAGAAGACCAGGACCTCTAGGATTATTCTAGGGAAGTGGAGAGGATAAAATGGCAGGGTTTGGCCGAGCTTGAGTGCTCAATTTGGTGTGAGGAGGAGGGGGAGGAGGTGCCCTTTTATAAGGGAGGAGAGGGGCACCTTAGGAATATCTCAAAATATTATTTTATATTAAAGTCAAAATCGGTTTATAATGGTTCCAAAGGGTCTTATTTCGAAGCTAAAGTGGGGAAGGGTCGAAATCCTATCAACCAATAAGATTTAGACAAGTTTAGGGTATTATTTTAACCTTATCAATTAGATTTAACTCTAAGTTAAATAATTTAACTTTTACCATGTCTTTTTGTTTTCTTTCACTATATGGTTAATAAACTTACTATAACATGCCAAACGAACCCCAAATTGTTTATTATTAATATATATATCCTTATATAAGTCATGTGGCCGAACCTTAGATTTTTAGGAATAAAATAACAATTAATAATATAATATTTGATTTTAAAACTATTTTGTGTCAATTTTGACACTATTTGATATATGATTTTTGTGAAAGTCATAAAAGAATTATATGTTCAAACCAAGTTGATTAAATCAACAATAATATATCATAGTAACCTATAAAATTAGTGTAATTCATAAAAAGTCTTAAATTACATTTATTTTGGTATTTATATTATCAATTATGTCAATATTGCATTAATAAGATAATTACTGCATCATCTTTGTGTCATAAATAAATTAAATTATTTGATGTCTAGAAATTACAAATAAAATACCATCATGTAGGAAATCTTTTTAACTTTCTAATGAATATTTACAATCGAATTTATCTTATGTATAACCCCATATTAAAAATGATTTACTTATTAAACTTTGATTTTAACTATTTTAACCCTTCTTTAAATAAATTAATAATAAATGCCCTAATCTAATCCAAGTGGGCCTAAATGGTCATATTTTATTCCTAAGTTTGTTTTTGGTCGAATTACACTTGTCCAATAGAATTAGGACATGTGTTAGGGTAATATTAATATCATATTTACCCTTAGTTACCCTATTTACTATTAACTGCGGTAAAAATAGTAAAAAGTTACTATTCACCAAAAAATTATTTTTATCTCATTGAACCACATTTTACTTACTGATATCAACCGTGTCTGTCGGATTTTTGAAATTCCATTCACAGAAGCGGTAAAATTAAGTTTTATGCAAAATTCAGTTTTTAACCTACCACTTAGTGGTTTCACTATTCATCAAAAATTGAAATTTTTCAGAAAAATACCAAAATTTTACCCTAGGCTAATTTCGATATTCTGAGTCCAAAAATGAAGTCCATTTTGAAAAGTAAAATTTATAAAATTTCAAAAAGTGGTTATTACTATTCATAACGGCTAGTTTTAATAGCATATTGTTGTTTAGTGAAACTCGGTATTGCGTACGACGCAAGCTATCGAGGAAGGTCGCGATTGCGTGTAAAGAAAGCCAAGCAAGTGTTGTGTAGAAAAAGATTCCTTTGATGATTTATATAACATAAAAGTCTCGAGTGTTACATTCTACCCCCCTTAAAAAGAATTTCGCCCTCGAAATTCGTCACTTTGTAACAAACAGATGAGGATACTTCTCCCTCATCATATCCTCAAGCTCCCATGTAGCTTCTTCAAGTTGGTGGTTCCTCCATAAAACTTTCACCAAGAGAGTGGTCTTGTTTAGTAGGACTTTTTCGCTACGATCCAGAATCTCTATCGGCTGTTCTTCATAAGAAAGATCTTGCTCCAGCGGTACAACTTCTGAGCTGAGTACATGTGAAGGATCTGGTATGTACTTTCTCAGGAGAGATACATGGAACACATCGTGAACTTGAGAGAGATTCGGTGGAAGCGCCAATCGGTAAGCTGCCTTCCCAACACGATCCAGTATTTCGAAAGGACCGATATATCTAGGGCTCAACTTCCCCTTTTTCCAAATCTCATAACCCTCTTCCAGGGAGATATTCGTAAGAACACTTTATCACCCACTTCAAACTCTAGGTCTTTTCTTCGGTTGTCGGCATAACTTTTCTGTCGACTCAGAGCTGCTCTTATGTGTTGTTGAATAGATCTGACCTTTTCTGCCATTTCATCAATGAGATCAGGTCCTAATAGCTTTCTTTCCCCAACTTCATCCCAGCAAGTTGGAGTCCTGCATTTCTTTCCATAGAGAGCTTCATAAGGAGCCATCTGAATATTGGAGTGAAAGCTATTATTATAAGAAAATTCCACCAAAGGTAGGTGTTGATCCCAACCTCCTTTGAAATCCATAGAGCAAGTTCTCAACATATCTTCTAGGGTTTGAATTGTTCTCTCAGACTGACCGTCTGTCTGGGGATGATAAGCAGTGCTGAAACTCAACTATGTATCCAGAGTATGCTGAAGACTTCGCTAGAACTTCGAGGTAAATCTCGGATCCCGATCAGATATAATAGAAAGTGGTACTCCATGCAATCTTACCACTTCCTTTATATATATCCTGGAAAGATGATCTAGAGAGAAATCCTCTCTAATAGCAATGAAGTGTGCAGACTTTGTAAGACGATCAACTATGACCCAAATAGCATTATTGCCTTTGGATGTATTAGGAAGTCCTGTGACAAAGTCCATAGTGATGTTTTCCCATTTCCATTCGGGTATGGGTAATGGTTGTAACATCCCCTTAGACTTTTGTCTCTCAGCTTTAACTTGTTGACAAACCAAGCATCGAGAGACATATTCAGCAACATCTCTTTTAATGCCATCCCACCAGAAGTACTCTTTCAGGTCCCTATACATCTTTGTGCTTCCAGGATGAATAGAGAATGAAGAACTATGAGCCTCATCCAGAAGCTCCTTCTTTAATTCGGGGATGGAAGGAACACAAACCCGATTCCTGAACTTTATTATCCCATCACAATCAAGGTTGAATTCAGGAACATTTCTCACCTTCTTTTGTAACTCGACATCTTCTTTCTGTGCCTCTTTAATCTTCACATGTATAGATGGTTGAACATTCATTTGAGAAAGATAAGATTTTCCCCCTTCCATTATAATTCCAAGATCCATCCTTTGTAAATCCATAAAAATTGGATCTTTTGTGATCTTCATCATGGATAAACTAGCATTGTCTTGTCGACTTAATGCATCTGCCGCCTTGTTTGCTTTCCCAGGGTGGTAATGGATTGAGCAGTCGTAATCCGTAATCCGCTCCAACCATCTTCTTTGACGCATATTCAGCTCCTTTTGTGTGAAAATATACTTTAAACTTTTATGATCAGTATAAATATCACACCTTTCACCATAAAGGTAATGCCTCCAAATCTTTAATGCAAAGATTACCGCAGTCAACTCCAAATCATGTGTTGGGTAATTTTGCTCATGGATTTTCAACTGTCGTGAGGCATAATCTATCACCATATCATTTTTTCATAAGAACACACCCCAATCCTTTCTTGGATGCATCACTGTAGATCACAAACCTTTCTCCACTACAAGGCAGTGTGAGTACAGGTGCACTGGATAACCTTCTTTTCAACTCCTTGAAATTCTCTTCACATTCCTCTGTCCAGACAAACTTAACTCCTTTCCGAGTCAACTTGGTGAGTGGATTAGATAATCGTGAAAAATATTTTACAAAACGTCGATAATATCAGCCAACCAAGAAAACTTCGGATCTCAGTTACTGTTGTTGGTCTTGAACATCTTTCGATAACCTCTGTTTTTGCTGGATCCACAGATATCCCCTCTTTTGAAATTATGTGACCCAAAAATGAAACTTTTTGAAGCCAAAATTCACACTTGGTAAATTTGGCATAAAGCTTCTCCTTTCTCAGGGTCTTCAATATAATTCTCAAGTGATCTTCATGCTCTTCCTTTCTCTTTGAATAGAAAAGAATATCATCTATAAAAACTACCACAAATTGATCAAGATAGTCTCTAAAGACTCTATTCATTAGATCCATGAAGATAGCAGGGGCATTAGTAAGACCAAATGGCATCACTATAAATTCATAGTGTCCATACCTTGTACGGAAAGCCGTCTTTGGTATATCCTCCCTTTTGACCCTTAATTTATGATACCCTGAACGAAGATCAATCTTGGAAAAGTATTGAGCTCCGCGTAGTTGGTCAAATAAGTCATCAATGCGTGGGAGAGGATTTTTGTTCTTGATAGTGATCTTGTTAAGTTCTCGATAATCAATGCAGAGTCTCATTGATCCATCTTTCTTCTTAACAAATAGAACAGGTGCTCCCCAAGGTGACACACTAGGGAGTATGAATCCCTTATCAAGATTCTCTTGGAGTTGCTTCTTCAATTCCTGCAACTCAATTGGGGCCATTCTATAAGGTGTCTTTGAAATTGGCAAAGCACCCGGTACGAGTTCTATTGAAAACTCAACTTCACGATTTGGTGGAAGACCTGGTAATTCCTCCGGAAATACATCATCAAACTCCCGTACAATGGGCATATTCTTAATTGTGAGTTTCTCACCAACCATTTGAGATAAATAACCTTCATCTAGTGGAATCAATACCCATAAGATGGAAGAAATTTCCACTGGAAGGTTATGTTCATCCTTGCATTGATAGACGATCGTAGATTGATCTGGAATATGAAATGTGACTTCCCTTCTTTGGCAATTGATATGAGCTCCATGTAGAGAAAGCCAATCCATGCCAAGAATCACATCAAATTCCACTAAAGGAAGGATCACAAGATTTTCAGGAAGCACTTTCCCACAAACTTCGATCGGAGAAGAATTATAAACTTTTGATGCGACTGTTGTGCCATTTGGTGTTGTCACAGCTAACTCAACAACTAATTGTTGAGGTAGTACGGTGATACCCTTAGAAAATTTTTCAGAAATAAAAGAGTGGGTGGATCCAGAATCAAATAAAACATTTGCTACTTTAGAGTGGATGGTAAGTGTACCTTTCCCCACTTCGTTATCGTACTCCACATCGCTGATAGAAATTGCATGTGACTTTCCTTTGTCTTTAGCCTTATGATTTTGTTGACGTCGACCATCATCATCAACCCTTGGATTTGGGAATTGATTGGCATAATGCCCCATCTCCTTGCACTTGAAACATTGAAGTGTAGTAGGTTCATTCTGTGTATCCCTTCCTTTGTTTGCGCCATTAGACATCTTCTTCCCATTATCACGGCATTCAAATTCCCGATGACCTTCTTATCCACATTTAAAACATTTACTTGTCCCTTTAAGACAACTCCCTCCATGTTTCTTTCCACACTTTGAGCATAAGGAAAAGCTCATCTTCTTTTCCGTGTGCTCTTTAGATTTTTCTTTGAATTCCATCTTCCTCTTCTTATCAAACCCATGTGACTGATGGGTTACTCCAATCTCCATCTCGACTTTGAGAGCACATCGAACGATTTCCTCGTAGCTATTGAAGTCCCTTATGGCTAACGCCCTTCGAAGACTTGGTTTTAAGCCACTAAAGAATCGATCGATCTTACTCTCAGGTTGGATAATAATACCAGAAGCGTACCTTGCAAGTCTTGTAAAATTTGCTTCATAGGTACCAACAGATTCATCATCCCTTTGCTTCAATTCAAGGAACTCTTTCTCCATCTTTGTTCGGAGAATACGAGGGAAGTACTTATTGAAAAATAAGTTCTTGAACTCGTCCCATTCCATAGACTCAATTTCATCCCTTTGCCTCGTATTCTTAATAAGATTCCACAATTGATCAGCATCTCCTTCCAAACGATACACTGCTAGGATAACATTATCATGCTCAGAACATTGAGGAACTGAAAATATCTTTTCAGTAGTACTAATCCATTGTTCAGAAACTAATGGATCAGTAGACCCGCTGAAAGAAGGTGGACGCTGCCTCATGAAGGATTCAACAGAATGTTGCTCCTTCCTTTTCTCGTTTGGAAGTCCTGCTTGATTCATAGCTTGAGAAAGTTGTGTGAGCATGGCTACAAGATTTTGCATTCCAGCTCCCATATCATTTGGTTGCTCAGGGGGACAATCATTGCATTGCCCATCACATTCCGCATTAACACGGTTCCTTCGGGTTCCATCCATTGACTAAAACCAAGAAGAATAGTGTGAGAAACACTAATTATAATAGGAAAACCACATAATCAAGGATAAAATTTCACACTTAAGGTCTTATCCTAGGGTATTCATGGCCATTTCTAAAACACTAAGATTGTGTTCTATACTTAGACTTATCCTTAGGGTTCTTACTAAGGCTTTCACATCCTAGTTTCAAAAGGTTGACTATACCTTTCGTCTGATACCAACTATAACGACCCATACTTTACATACATTGTTAATACTTCAAAATTGAAGCACACTTATTACAACATATGACAAAACCACAAAGGACCATATAGGTATAGTGTCTTTAGAAACTGGGAAACATAAACAACTGGTTCATAAATCTTCTACAGTGTCTCCCATTTATTTCATCATATCTAGGGTCCCTTTTAGCATATTCTACTTAATATCCATCTTCCTGACCTGGGGAAAAGAAAACATAAAAGGGTGAGCTCAAATGTTCAGCAAGGGCAAATAAAGAAAATAAAAATCATATCATATCTTTTTGAAAATCAAAACCTGCAAAAGAGATCATAATATCTTATCATGGAATAAATCATAGAAGTGAAAATGAGATCCCCATAATCATAACATAAAACTTGAAACTTTGTGGCATGCACACATAATCATGGAAAATCATTTCTTGTTAGTCATGACTCATTGCCAAGACTATCTTAGTGGACAAAGTCCCTTTCTGAATCGATTAACCCTCGTTTCAGTCCTGTTTCACTGAACCGGTATAACCTACCGTTCCAGCCCTGTCTATCTCATGAGATATAAAATCTTTACCCAATGCATTGGAGGGAGATATAGGTCCCACCCATCTTATAATTAATCCTTTCTTATGTGTTCCACATAATCATAAATCATACATCATCGCATAACCCATGTAATAAAAATGGGATTCTTAAACAACATGACATCATAAAACAATTCATATAAGATAAAGGAATTCATAAAAATATTTCCATCAAAACATAATCAAATCCATGTAATAATAGGGATAAAAACAGAACCCTTTTATTATCTTAGATGGAAAATAATTTTGATAAAATACTTGAACTTCATTCTTGAGGAAAATATCCTTTCTACTTCAAAAACACTTTTCCTTTCTTAACATGTCATACAATTTTAAAATAAAAGAAGTTGATTAAAAATAAACTTGAATTCTTGTAAAGGAAGCTTCTTGGAAATAATTTTTTTGAAATCCATTCATGCCGTATAAGTTAAAAAAAACATTCTTCGTACTTTTGTCGGAAAAGTCAAAAAGTACCTCGTACGAAAAACGACAAAAGATTCCATTAATACATATTACTAAAAACTCACCGAAGGGTAAAAATGGATTTAAACAATTGTAGGTGGATGGAAATAATATTACATATTGATGAAACATGGATGTGGATGATAAAATACACCCCAGTAAATACTAAAGTATAAACAATCTCAGATAAAAATGAGATTGTGATATTTCCCTTACCTTAGGTCCGATTTGCTTTGTACGCGTCTGAAGATCCTGTATAATGGTTTAAATAATGTTATTGAATTATTCCAGAATCATACATATTGATATTATATCATATATGGTCATATTCTTAGCTTCTTGTTAGTAATATTTCATTGTTACTTGTTACTCGGGTCTTTATTGCCTTTTGCTCTTATGCGTGTTTTGCCGAATAAATTCTTATTCTTCTTTTAAGGTTATAGATACCTTATATCCAGAATGGTATTAGTGTAACATATATCATATTTATTCATTCAATTCATTTATATAATTACTATGTAATGATGACCATGTAGAACGAGTCGCTTCACATCGTGGAGACGGTATTCCGTACGTACGCACGAGTGATGATATCGTTCCTATGATCGTGGAACTGTATTGGAGTATATATATATTATTTCAGTATCAATATTACTTTATAATAATCATAAATAGTTACTCATTACACCATTATACCCATCCTTGTAAAGTGATGGTGGGAAATAGATTACACCACGGCGTGGAGACGGTATTCCGTACGTACGCACGCGCGGTGATTTCAGTTTTCCGTAGAATGGATAGAAGGTGAATTAGGGTTGTTTCATAATTATAATAACATATCAGTATGTAAGTAATACTTATGTTATTACTTTATCATGAAACAACTAAAGAAGAAGAAGTTGAAGAAGAAAGAAATTGAAAAGATCGGTAATGGATATTACCTCTTCTTTGGAACGCTTCTTTGAATCCTCCACTTAGGGAACTAATATTAGTCTTTGAAGAAGACCAGGACATCTAGGATTATTATAGGGAAGTGGAGAGGAGAAAATGGCAGGGGCTGGCCGAGCTTGAGTGCTCAATTTGGTGTGAGGAGGAGGGGGAGGAGGTGCCCTTTTATAAGGGAGGAGAGGGGCACCTTAGGAATATCTCAAAATATTATTTTATATTAAAGTCAAAATCGGTTTATAATGGTTCCAAAGGGTCTTATTTCGAAGCTAAAGTAGGGAAGGGTCGAAATCCTATCAACAAATAGGATTTAGACAAGTTTAGGGTATTATTTTAACCTTATCAATTAGATTTAACTCTAAGTTAAATAATTTAACTTTTACCATGTCTTTTTGTTTTCTTTCACTATATGGTTAATACACTTACTATAACATGCCAAACGAACCCCAAATTGTTTATTATTAATATATATATCCTTATCTAAGTCATTTGGCCGAACATTAGATTTCTAGGAATAAAATAACAATTAATAATATAATATTTGATTTAAAAATTATTTTATGTCAATTTTGACACTATTTGATATATGATTTTTGTGAAAGTCATAACAGAATTATATGTTCGAAAAAAGTTGATTAAATCAACAATAATATATCATAGTGACCTAGAAAATTAGTTTAATTCATAAAAAGTCTTAAATTACATTTATTTTGGTATTTATATTATCAATTATGTCAATATTTCATTAATAAGATAATTATTGCATCATCTTTGTGTCATAAATAAATTAAATTATTTAATGTCTAAAAATTAAAAATAAAAACCCATCATGTAGGAAATCTTTTTATCTTTCTAATGAATATTTACAATCGAATTTATCTTATGTATAACCCCATATTAAAAATGATTTACTTATTAAACTTTGATTTTAACTACTTTAACCCTTCTTTAAATAAATTAATAATAAATGTCCTAATCTAATCCATGTGGGCCTAAATGGTCATATTTTATTCCTAAGTTTGTTTTTGGTCGAATTACACTTTCTAATAGAATTAGGACATGTGTTAGGGTAATATTAATATCATATTTACCCTTAGTTACCCTATTTACTATTAACTACGGTAAAAATAGTAAAAAGTTACTATTCACCAAAAAATTATTTTTATCTCATTGAACCACATTTTACTTACTGATATCAACCGTGTCTTTCGGATTTTTGAAATTCCATTCACAGAAGCGGTAAAATTATGTTTTATGCAAAATTCAGTTTTTAACCTACCACTTAGTGGTTTCACTATTCATCAAAAATTGAAAGTTTTCAGAAAAATACCAAAATTTTACCCTAGGCTAATTTCGATATTCTGAGTCCAAAAATGAAGTCCATTTTGAAAAATAAAATTTATAAAATTTCAAAAAGTGGTTATTACTATTCATAACGGCTAATTTTAATAGCATATTGTTGTTTAGTGAAACTCGGGATTGCGTACGACGCAAGCTATTGAGGATGGTCGCGATTGCGTGTAAAGCAAGCCAAGAAAGTGTTGTGTAGAAAAAGATTTATTTGATGATTTATATAACATAAAAGTCTCGGGTGTTACACCCAATATAATTGGATATTAAGTGTAAAACAATAAAAGTTCATTCACACATATTCAAAGGATGAAATATTCAATAACTACAGGTTGAACCCAAAGAAATCGAAATTGGGTTAAAAAGTTCTCTTGGTAAAATTCGAAAGCCTAACGGCGTCACTTCAAGAATTTAGAAAATGAGTTGATGAGAGATAAAAAGGGAATCTCATCACTTGGAAATAAAATTTACATCAATCAGGATATAGAAGAACATATCCCAACATAATAGTATGTGAATTAAAAGACATAACAAATGAAGTCTTTTAGAAAGAGGAGGGTGAAAGGTTCCCTTACCGACTTGGGTAAATTTCGAAAATTACACCCCATCAAAGAAGTGTCATACAATGAATATGTAAATAACCATAAATGGAATTATATTACAAAAGGATTTTAATAATGGTCAGTACATAAACCACTCAAAGGAAATTGTGGCAAATGTAGCATAAATCTCACGGGAATAAAAGTGAGATGAAAAATCTCTTACGAAAACTCGGCAGCCTAACGGCGCCACATAAAACATCCAAAATGGATTGATGAGAGGAAATAGGGTCTCTAATCAAATCAACATAAAGTTTACAGAAATAGGAATATAAAAGAACATCCCCCAACATAACAAAGAGGAGTTTAAAAGAAGTGACATAAAGGAGAGTACATAAAAAGAAAGAGAGAGGTTAGATCTCTTATGAAAATTCGGCAGCCTAACGGCGGCACTCAAAACTTCCAAAATGAGAGAGAATAGGGTCTCTCATAATATGTACATAAAAATTACAGTAATATTAATATAAAAGAACATCCCAATCACAATAAAGATGAGCTTTATAAGGAATGACATAAAAGAGTGTACTTAAAAAGAAAGAGAGGAGTAAGATCCCTTACCTCAGGTCCTACTTGACTAGATCATTCTTTAACGTCCTGAATAATAAACTTGAGTTAATTTCCACTTTATTAATAACCTTTTTCTAGTTCATTATTCTTTTTAGATCACTAATTGTCATGTTATAAACATTATCTAATCATTTAAGTTAATAATGTTTGTTTTTCGATATTTGGTTCTTAAGTCGAAAGTGGACTTCTTACAATTACATGTTGTTCGTGTGGTCAAAGGTTCTTTATATCCAGAATGACATTCCAGATTTGGATAGAATATAAATCATATATATCCAGAATATACATGTATTTATAATATTACATAATCATTTAGAGGTAAGAAATGAAATGCACCGTTCATGGAGACGGTAAGTCGTACGTACGCATGAACGCTACTTTCATTTCTTTGTCATATTAATGGCATTAAAACTAAATGAGAGGTATGAATATTTTAATTCTAGAATTATATTCATCATTTAGATATATCATTCATCATATATATACATTATATACATGTACTTATAATAGTACATTACATTTGGGGATACGAAATGAAATGCACCGTTCATGGAGACGGTATGTCGTACGTACGCATGAACGCTACTTTCATTTCTATCTCATACTTTAATGGAAAGAAATAATAAGGATATATAGGTATATTATAATTCCATTATAATATCATATATAATAACATTAAATCCATCCTTTATACGTCCCACGTATGGCATTAATGAATCACATCACTTTGAGGGGGCAGTAGTCCGCACTTCCTAAAATGAAGATATCACATATACCCATAATGGAAGCCATAAAGGTAAGCCACAAATGAAATATAAATAAGATTAAGTGAAACATAAACATATTATATATCATATATAAATATAGTGACATCTTAATGGCCACCTTTGAAGGTGTTATATGAGTGTTGAACAATCATCGTTTCGTGAGGCAGAAATTCGACATCCACAGAAACAGTATGTTCTTTAACCATTAGATGTAGGTGTGTGTAAGTGTAGCTTGAATCATTATTATAACAACATCCTAGTATATTGAAGATACTGGAGTTGTTACAAAAGAAATGAATAAAAAGAGTTTTGGGGGCTGGAGAGGCAAAATAATACAAAAGGACTCAAGTGAACACATTACCTTAAAATCGGGTAACTCCCTTTGGTTTGAGCTCAAAGGCTTCCTTGGGAAGACTTATGCCCAAAGTGAGGCTTCAAGGAGTAAGAGAGGGAAGTGGAGAGACAAAATGGGTAGGGTTTGTCCGAGCCAAAGGATTTGGGAGTGTGGGTAAGGAGGTAGAGGTGGGGGCCTTTTATAAGAGGAGAGGAGGGGCACTCTTGGAAAGTAAGCAAATGTTACTTTATTTGAAAATGGTATTCAGATTTAGGAGGTCACACATTGATGTGTTTCGAGGATAAGTTGATAGGGGTTCAAAATCCACTCATCCAATAGGTTTTGGACATGTTTAGGTCTTATATATTACATTATCTTTCCATTTTATTTAAATTGTTAAACAATGAGGTCATCGATGCATCATCATGATGTCATAAATAATTTAATTTATTTAATATCTAAAAATTATAAAAAAATACTATGATGTAGGAAATAATTTTAGCTTTACAATTAATATTTATAGTCAAAAATATGATTTGTATGACTCCATGTAAAAATTGTTTTTGTAAAACATCTCATGTTTGTTTCATTTTTACTTTAACATTAAATAAAAAGATATTTATGTCATTTTCAACCAAAGTGGCTCCATGGGGTCCCCAAGTTGACCCATGGATTTTCTTGGTCGGCCATGACACATAAAATGAGGTTAGGACATGTTTCAAGTTCATTTCATATTATTAAAACATTATTTTTACCTTAAACTACACTAATTACCTCTAATCGCGATTAAAAACTTAATAAGTTACTATTCACAAAAAAATTCTTTTAATCCCATTGAACCACATTTTACTTCTTAATGACAACCATGTATGTCGGATTTTTGAAATTCAAAACAAAAAGGTGGCAAAATTTCATTTAAACAGCAAATCAGTTTTTATAAGTACCACTTAGTGGTTTCACTATTCATCAAAAATTGAAGTTTTTCAGAAAATTACCAAAAATTCACCCTAAGCTATATTTGATATTCCAAATTCAAAAATGAAGCCTATTTTACAAAATTAAAAACATATAAGTCAAATTAATTAATTAAATAATTAATTCCCGTTGTCAGATCAAATAGCGTGTTTTTATGAAACAATAATATCAAAAGATTGACACTGGTTTAAGTCTGATTTCAAAGTGAAATCAATTCCAATGACCACTATTGGATTTAATGGTAAAAATATATTCTAATTTCACTTTAAAACCAATTAAAAATATAATCTAATCATATAAATAAATTAGATTAAAAAGAGGTTTTGAATTAAAATACAACATTTTACACTATTCATTAAAAAATGAACTTTATCGGAAAGATACCAAAAATTCACTAAAAGAAAATTTTGTTGTCCCAATTCTTAAGAAGAGTTTTACTTGGTCCAAAAGGATGTATAAGAGTGAACAAAACTATATTTAATGACGGTTCTCCATCAAAAGGCGATAAGTGAACCGTTAGTGAAAACTAGGGCATATACGCCTAAAATCGAATTATTTCCATATTTTATGCCTTTATCTTTTATTGGATAAATGTAAAAACATTAAAAAACATATATAATCATATTTTAGTTATTTCTATCCATTCCCGCCAATACAACGGCTACATGTTAGCTACCATTTAAAATAATATTATTTTATTATTAGAGTGCAACGTAAGATTCCCAAGAAACTCGTTGTTGCGTGTTGGGTATACCATCGAGCATAGCGTCCCCTTTAAAGTAATATTAATATTTTATTAACAAATATGGATAAATATGAAAATTTCATATTCTTTATTTACCTGGGGTGTTACATCCTTCCCCCTTTTGGGAATTGCGTCTTCGCAATTTTAAAATTGGGCTTGGAAACATCCTTGAAAGTCCCACATCGGAAGAAGAGTCGGTAAAACAATCACTTTAAAATAATGAAAGATAAGTACAAAGGTCACCCGAGTTAAGCCATACTAGGATTCCAAGTATGAAAACATGGACATGGAGGAGAAAACATAGGGTCATGTTCTGATGGAGGGTGATAGAAAACATGTTTAGGAGAAAGTTAACAATAAGAAAATCACAAACTTGTGATGGGTTAAACGGTATTGGGTTCCCCAGTAGGAAAAGTTAATAGACAACATTTTTGTTTTAAGTTTCTTTTTATTGAGGAATTTATTCATAAGGAAACATAATCACTTATCATGTTGACTTTTAACTTTTACTAGATTCCTTAATCAAACTCATATTTTTTCCAAAAGACGAGTATTTATGGAGACTTGTTCGCATTAAGAGTACTATAATCAACTTCTAGAGAATCACCTAATCCAAAAAAGAGAACTATATACATCCCATGTCTTTAGGCTTTAACCAAAACCAAAACTAGAAAGGTTAGTACAAGGTCAGATAATCCAAAAAAGGTTAACCCTTTATAAAAAGAAAATCTATTCTTAATCTCAAAATTTGTCCAACAAAACCCAAAGTTCAACGAGGACCATCCGATAAACAATTTGTCCATAAAATTATTCTAATTAAACCAATATAAGATTGAAACCCAAATATTTGAAGGATTTAGTCACATAGTCTTCCATGTTAAATCGTAAAATTTATCTCCAAACAACATCATTTGCTCCTAAAGTCTCGTATTGAAAAGTAATTAACCTAATCACATATCCTCCATGACAGGTTAATCATTTTCATAAATAACCCAAAATCAACTTACTCTTAATTCACAAAATCATATAACTAAAAATAATCAGTCAAACTAACCAGGGACTTCACGTAGTCTGGTGGTAGGCGATAAATACCAGTCGCACTTTGGTTGTGGGTTCGATTCCCGCAGCTTTGTCCGACGCGACGGGTTGTCACACGGTCAGCGTGTTGTCCTTTTTCCAAAACTATATAATTCTTAAATAATTCCCCAAAAAGAGATAAAATCATCAAAAATGATCATAACATATTTTAACCTCAAGTTTATCTCATGCCTTTCATTTTCCAGCATATCATATAATAACCCATAATTACCTCAAAAGTAAGGATCATATAAACTCTAATGGTTACCTTTATAATTATTACCTGAACTTCCACATGGATTGGTCATCTCTTAAATGATGCATTAAAGATCATACCAAGGTTCAAGTGATTGATCATGACTCCTTGATAGTTGGTTTAGAACAACCACGAGTTTCCTCATTGAATCCCCCATTTTATCTAGTATCTTAATCATAGAACCACCACAGTTTCCTTCAAACATGTTGTCTCTTTGGTGCCTTCTAGATCCATCCATTCACTAAAAACAGAAATGTCAGTGTGAGTATATCAACAAAACCATCATGTACTAATGAGGAAGGTAAACACTAAGATACAATTACTCATTCACTTTATCTAAAACTAGGACTTTTTCTGAAATCCTAACCATTATGGTAATGTCACTTATGCTTAAATAATACCCTAACCTCAAAAGTTTTCTAAACCGACCTCTGATACCAACTATAAGGCCCGAGCCTTAAACCTTACTTAATCTTGAGTTATTACAAGATTGCAGATTGAGGATCTTTTCGGGTTTAGAGTTTTAGAGAATTAGATCATGAAACTTGCATTTCATTCCACATTTAAACAAAGTGGTTACATAAAATAAAGTATTCATTCTTCCCATCAATGGAAACATATTTTATATAAAACACAGATTCTTTCTTGACCCATCCTTGACACTATCATCACGTCATGTACCTTTCCCTTTACCTGTGAAAAACATTTCAAAAACTCAGGATGAGCATAAAAAGCTCAGTAAGGGTTATAAAAATATGGAAAGGAAACATGAGTTCATATATACATAAAAATGAAATCATACTTTACCCATAAAACATAGCCACTTTAACATACCTCTTCAAATCATGAATAAATCGTAGAAATATTAAGACATAAAAGGTAACTTGAGGCATTCATAACATTCTTACGTAGGGAGTAACCCTCTTGGTTACGTTTGGAATACCCATCATAGTATATTCCCTAAATCTCTTCGGAGAAACCTTAATGTTTCACTCCTTCGCATTACCCAATGCATTGGAGAGCTATATCGGGCGCACCCGCCCTTAGTTTATCATGCAACCACCTGTTCTTCATAACAATGCCCAAGAACCATAACATAATTGTATCACATAAAACATGAATAAAAGAAACATAAGATTTCCACATTTCAATCACAATATAACATTTTAGGATATTGAAATAATGAATCCATTAAAAAACCATTTTGAAAACCATTTAAAACATTTAATAAAGAGATTTTTGAATCAAAGTGTCCCATACCACCTTGAAGATTTTAAAATTTTAAACCATTAACATCCATATAAATAAATCCATAAAACCATTTTAAAACATGGATATTAATAAGAACAAATAATTAAAACATTTAAAGTGATATTTTGGTTAAAGGGGTTTTACCAAAATTAGAGACACTTGAATACAATAATTGAGGAATAACATTTAATCAGAACATTATAATATAATGAGAATAAATTTATTTATGATATAATATTCCAAAGGATAGTATATACACCATATATGAGTGAATTGGTGCATAACAACAATGAAGTCTCAATAGAGATGTAAAATGTGATGAAATCCCTTATAAAGAAGGTATCCTTAAATTAAGGATAAATCAATCTCAAAATTATGTGTGACAAATATAAATACACCCAATATAATTGGATATTAAGTGTAAAACAATAAAATGTCATTCACACATATTCAAAGGATGACATATTCAATAACTACATGTTGAACCCAAATAAATTGAAATTGGGTTAAATAGTTCTCTTGGTAAAATTCGACAGCCTAACGGTGTCACTTCAAGAATTCAGAAAATGAGTTGATGAGAGATAAAAAGGGAATCTCATCACTTGGAAATAAAATTTACATAAATCAGGATATATAAGAACATATCCCAACATAATAGTATGTGAATTAAAAGACATAACAAATGAAGTCTTTTAGAAAAAGGAGGGTGAAAGGTTCCCTTACCGACTTGGGTAACTTTCGAAAAGTACACCCCATCGAAGAAGTGGCATACAATGAATATGTAAATACCCATAAATGGAATTATATTACAAAAGGAGTGTAATAATGGTCAGTACATAAACCACTCAAAGGAAATTGTGGCAAATGTAGCATAAATCTCATGGGAATAAAAGTGAGATGAAAAATCTCTTACGAAAACTTAGCAGCCTAACGACGCCACATAAAACATCCAAAATGGATTGATGAGAGGAAATAGGGTCTCTCATCACATCAACATAAAGTTTAAAGAAAGAGGAATATAAAATAACATCCCCCAACATAACAAAGAGGAGCTTAAAAGAAGTGACATAAAGGAGAGTAATTAAAAAGAAAGAGAGAGGTTAGATCTCTTACGAAAATTCGGCAGGTTAACGGCACCACTCAAAACTTCCAAATGAGAGAGAATAGGGTCTCTCATTATATGTACATAAAAATTACAGTAAGAGTAATATAAAAGAAAATCCCAATCACAATAAAGATGAGCTTTAGAAGGAATGACATAAAAGAGTGTACTTAAAAAGAAAGAGAGGAGTAAGATCCCTTACCTTGGGTCCGACTTGACTCGATCATTCTTTAACATCCTGAATAATAAACTTGAGTTAATTTACACTTTATTAAGAACCTTTTTCTAGTTAATTATTCCTTTCATATCACTTATTGTAATGTTATAAACATTATGTAGTCATTTAAGTTAATAATGTTTGTTTTGTCGATATTTGGTTCTTAAGTCGAAAGTGGGCTTCTTACAATTACATGTTGTTCGTGTGGTCAAAGGTTCTTTATATCCAGAATGACATTCCTAATTTTGATAGCATATATATCATATATATCCAGCATATACATGTATTTATAATATTACATAATCATTTATAGGTACGAAATGAAATGTACCGTTCATGGTTACGGTAAGCCGTACGTACGCATGAACGCTACTTTCATTTCTTTGTCATATTAATGGAATTAAAACTAAATTAGAGGTATGTATATTTTAATTACAGAATTATATTCATCATTTAGATGTATCATTCATCATATATATTCATTATATAGATGTACTTATAATAGTACATTATATTTGGGGATAAGAAATGAAATGCATCGTTCATGGAGACGGTAAGCCGTACGTACGCATGAACGCTACTTTCCTTTCTATCTCATACTTGAATGGAAAGAAATAATAATGATATATAGCTATATTATAATTCCAGTATAAAATAATATATAATAACATTAAATCCATCCTTTATACGTCCCACGTATGGCATTAACGAATCACATCACTTTGAGGGGGCGGTAGTCCGCACTTCCTAAAATGAAGATATCGCGTATACCCATAATGGAAGCCATAAAGGTAAGCCACAAATGAAAAATAAAGAATCTTAAGTAAAACATAAACATATTATATATCATATATAAATATAGTGACATCTTAATGGCCACCTTTGAAGGTGTTATATGAGTGTTGAACAATCATCGTTTCGTGAGGCAGAAATTCGCCATCCACAGAAACAGTATGTTCTTTAACAATTAGATGTAGGTGTGTGTAAGTGTAGCTAGAATACTTATTATAACAAAATCCTAGTATATTTAAGATACTGGAGTTGTTACAAAAGAAATGAATAAAAAGAGTTTAGGGGGTTGGAGAGGCAAAATAAAATAAAAGGACTCAAGTGAACACATTACCTTAAAATCGGGTAACTCCCTTTGGTTTGAGCTCAAAGGCTTCCTTGGAAAGACTTCGGCCCAAAGTGAGGCTTAAAGGAGTAAGAGAGGGAAGTGGAGAGACAAAATGGTCAAGGGTTGTCCGAGAAAAAGGCTTTGGGAGTGTGGGTAAGGAGGTAGAGGTGGGGTCCTTTTATAAGAGGAGAGGAGGGGAACTCTCGGAAAGTAAGAAATATTACTTTATTTGAAAATGTTATTCAGATTTAGGAGGTCCCAAATTGATGTGTTTAGAGGATAAGGTGATAAGTGTTCTAAATACACTCATCCAATAGGTTTTGGACATGTGTAGGTCTTAGATATTACATTATCTTTCCATTTTATTTAAATCGTTAAATAATGAGGTCATCGCTGCATCATCATGATGTCATAAATAATTTAATTTATTTAATGTCTAAAAATTATGAAAAAAATACTATGATGTAGGAAATTTGTTTATATTTCCAATTAATATTTATAGTCTGAAATCTGATTTTTATGACCCCATGTAAAAATTGTTTTTGTAAAACATCTCATGTTTGTTTCATTTTTACTTTAACATTAAATAAAAAGATATTTATGTCATTTTCCAACCAAAGTGGCTCCATGGGGTCCCCAAGTTGACCCATGTATTTTCGAGGTCGGCCATGACACATCTAATGATTGTAGGACATGTGTCAAGTTCATTTCATATTATTAAAACATTATTTTTACCTTAAACTACACTAATTACCTCTAATCGCGATTAAAAACTTAATAAGATACTATTCACCAAAAAATTATTTTAATCCCATTGAACCATATTTTACTTCTTAATGACAAGCATGTATGTCGGATTTTTGAAATTCAAAACAAAAAGGTGGAAAAATTTCATTTAAACGGAAAATCAGTTTTTATAAGTACCACTTAGTGGTTTCACTATTCATCAAAAATTGAAGTTTTTCAGAAAATTACCAAAAAATCACCCTAAGCTATATTTGATATTCCGAATTCAAAAATGAAGTCTATTTTAAAAAATTAAAAACATATAAGTCACATTAATTAATTTAATAATTAATTCCCGCTGTCAGATCAAATAGCGTGTTTTTATGAAACAATAAGTATCAAAAGATTGACACTGGTTTAAGTCTGATTTCAAAGTGAAATTATTTTCAACGACCACTATTGGATTTAATGGTAAAAATATATTCTAATTTCACTTTAAAACCAATTAAAAATATAATCTAATCATATAAATAAATTATATTAAAAAGAGGTTTTGAATTAAAATACAACATTTTACACTATTCATTAAAAAATGAACTTTATCGGAAAGATACCAAAAATTTACACAAAGTAAATTTTGATGTCCCAATTCATAAGAAGAGTTTTATTTGGTACAAAAGGATGTATAAGAGTGAACAAAACTATATTTAATGATGATTCTCCATCAAAAGGCGATAAGTGAACCTTTAGTGAAAACTAGGGCATATACGCCTAAAATCGAATTATTTCCGTATTTTATGCCTTTATCTTTTATTGGAAAAATGTAAAAACATTAAAAAACATATATAATCATATTTTAGTTATTTCTATCCATTCCCGCCAGTACAACGGCTACATGTTAACTACCATTTAAAATAATATTATTTTATTATTAGAGTGCAACGTAAGATTCCCAAGAAACTCGTTGTTGCGTGTTGGGTAAGCCATCGAGCTTAGCGTCCCTTTTAAAGTCATATTAATATTTTATTCACAGATATGGATAAATATGAAAATGTCATATTCTTTATTTACCTGGGGTGTTACATCCTTCCCCCTTTTGGTAATTGTGTCCTCACAATGTTAAAATTGGCCTTGAAACATCCTTGAAAGTCCCACATCGGAAGAAGAGTTGGTAAAACAATCACTTTAAAATAAAGAAAGATAATTACAAAGGTCACCCGAGTTAACCCATACTAGGATTCCAAGTATGAAATCATGGACATGGAGGAGAAAAAATAGGGTCATGTTCTGATGGAGAGTGATAGAAAACATGTTTAGGAGAAAGTTAACAATAAGAAAATCACAAACTTGTGATGGGTTAAACGGTGTTGGGTTCTCCAATAGGAAAAGTTAATAGACAACATTTTTTTAAGTTACTTTTTATTGAGGAATTTATTCATAAGGAAACATAATCACTTTTCATGTTGACTTTCAAATTTTACTAGATTCCTTAATCAAACTCATATTTTTTCCAAAAGACGAGTATTTAGGGAGACTTGTTCGCATTAAGAGTATTATTATCAACTTCTAGAGAATCACCTAATCCAAAAAAGAGAACTATTTACATCCCATGTCTTTAGGCTTTAACCAAAACCAAAACTAGAAAGGTTAGTACAAGGTCAGATAATCCAAAAAAGGTTAACCCTTTATAAAAAGAAAATCTATTCTTAATCTCAAAATTTGTCCAACAAAACCCAAAGTTCAGCGAGGACCATCCGATAAACAATTTTTCCATAAAATTCTCCAAAGTAAACCAATATAAGATTGAAACCCAAATATTTTAAGGATTTAGTCACATAGTCTTCAAAGTTAAATCGTAACATTTATCTCCAAACAACATCAGTTGCTCCTAAAGTCTCGTATTGAAAAGTAATTAACCTAATCACATATCCTCCATGATAGCTTAATCATTTTCATAAATAACCCAAAATCAACTTACTCTTAATTCATAAAATCATATAACTAAAAATAATCAGTCAAACTGACCAGGGACTTCACGTAGTCCATTGGTAGGCGATAAATACCAGTCGCACTTTGGTTGTGGGTTCGATTCCCGTAGCTTTGTCCGACGCGACGGGTTGTCACACGGTCAGCGTGTTGTCCTTTTTACAAAACTATATAATTCTTAAATCATTCCCCAAAAAGAGATAAAATCATAAAAAATGATCATAACATATTTTAACCTCAAGTTTATCTCATGCCTTTCATTTTCCAGCATATCATATAATATCCCATAATTACCTCAAAAGTAAGGATCATATAAACTCTAATGGTTACCTTTATAATTATTACCTGAACTTCCACATGGATTGGTCATCTTGTACATGATGCATTAAAGATCATACCAAGGTTCAAGTGGTTGATCATGACTCCTTGATAGTTGGTTTAGAACAACCATGAGTTTCCTCATTGAATCCCCCATTTTATCTAGTATCTTAATCATAGAACCACCACAGTTTCCTTCAAACCTGTTGTCTCTTTGGTGCCTGCTAGATCCATCCATTCACTAAAAACAGAAATGTCAGTGTGAGTATATCAACAAAACCATCATGTACTAATGAGGAAGGTAAACACTAAGATACACTTACTCATTCACTTTATCTAAAACTATGACTCTTTCTGAAATCCTAAACATTATGGTAATGTCATTTATGCTTAAAGAATACCCTAACCTCTAATGTTATCTAAACCGACCTCTGATACCAACTATAAGGTCCCAGCCTTAAACCTTACTTAATCTTGAGTTATTACAAGATTACACATTGAGGATCTTTTCATGTTTAGAGTTTTAGAGATTTAGATCATGAAACTTGCATTTCATTCCACATTTAAAAAAAAGTGGTTACATAAAAGACAGTATTCATTCTTCCCATCAACGGAAACAAATTTTAAATAAAACACGGATTCTTTCTTGACACATCCTTGACACTATCATCACGTCATGTACCATTCCCTTGACCTATGAAAAACATTTCAAAAACTTGGGATGAGCATAAAAAGATCAGTAAGGGTAATAAAAATATGGAAAGGAAACATGAGTTCATATATACATAAAAATGAAATCATACTTTACCCATAAAACAAAGCCACTTTAACATACCTCATCAAATCATGAATAAATTGTAGAAATCTTAAGACATAAAAGGTAACTTGAGGCATTCAGAACATTCTTACGTAGGGAGTAACCCTCTTGGTTACGTTTGGAATACCCATCACAGTATATTCCCTAAATCTCTTCGGATAAACCTTAACGTTTCACTCCTTCGAGTTACCCAATGCATTGGAGAGCTATATCGGGCGCACCCGCCCTTAGTTTATCATGGAACCACCCGTTCATCATAATAATGACCAAGAACCACAACACAATCATATCGCATAAAACATGAATAAAAGAAACTTAAAATTTCCACATTTCAATCACAATATAACATTTTAGGATATTGAAATAATGAATCCATTAAAAAACCATTTTCAAAACCATTTAAAACATTTAATAAAGAGATTTTTGAATCAAAGTGTCCAATACCACCTTGAAGATTTTAACATTTTAAACCATTAATATCCATATAAATAAATCCTTAAAACCATTTTGAAAACATGGATATTAATAAGAACAAATAATTAAAACATTTAAAGTGATATTTTGGGTAAAGGTGTTTTACCAAAATTAAAGACACTTGAATACAATAGTTGAGGAATAACATTTAATCAGAACTTTATAATAGCATGAGAATAAATGGATTCAGGATATAATATTCCAAAGGATTTTATATACACCATATATGAGTGAATTGGTGCATAACAACAATGAAGTCTCAATAGAGATGTAAAATGTGATGAAATCCCTTATAAAGAAGGTATCCTTAAATTAAGGATAAATCAATCTCAAAATTATGTGTGACAAATATAAATACACCCAATATAATTGGATATTAAGTGTAAAACAACTAATTGTCATTCACACATATTCAAAAGGATGACATATTCAATAACTACATGTTGAACCCAAAGAATTCGAAATTGGGTTAAAAAGTTCTCTTGGTAAAATTCGACAGCATAACGGCGTCACTTCAAGAATTCAGAAAATGAGTTGATGAGAGATAAAAAGGGAATATCATCACTTGGAAATAAAATTTACATCAATCAGGATATATAATAACATATCCCAACATAATATTATGTGAATTAAAAGACATAACAAATGAAGTCTTTTAGAAAGAGGAGGATGAAAGGTTCCCTTACCGACTTGGGTAACTTTCGAAAAGTACACCCCATCGAAGAAGTGTCATACAATGAATATGTAAATACCCATAAATGGAATTATATTAAAAAAGGAGTGTAATAATGGTCAGTACATAAACCACTCCAAGTAAATTGTGGAAAATGTAGCATAAATCTCACGGGAATAAAAGTGAGATGAAAAATCTCTTACGAAAACTCGGCAGCCTAACGACGCCACTTAAAACTTCCAAATTGGATTGATGAGAGGAAATAGGGTCTCTCATCACATAAACATACAGTTTACATAAAGGGGAATATAAAATAACATCCCCCAACATAACAAAGAGGATCTTAAAAGAAGTGACATAAAGGAGAGTACTTAAAAGGAAAGAGAGAGGTTATATCTCTTACGAAAATTCGGCAGCCTAACGGTGCCACTAAAAACATCCAAAATGAGAGAGAATAGCATATCTCATAATATGTACATAAAAATTACAGTAAGAGTAATATAAAATAACATCCCAACCATAATAAATATGAGCTTTAGAAGGAATGACATAAAAGAGTGTACTTAAAAAGAAAGAGAGGAGTAAGATCCCTTACCTCGGGTCCGACTTGACTCGATCATTCTTGATCGTCCTGAATAATAAACTTGAGTTAATTTCCACTTTATTAAGAACTTTTTTCTAGTTCATTATTCATTTTATATCACTTATTGTCATGTTATAAACATTATGTAATCATTTATGTTAATAATGTTTGTTTTGTCGATATTTGGTTCTTAAATCGAAAGTGGACTTTTTACAATTACATGTTGTTCATGTGGTCAATGGTTCTTTATATCTACAATGAAATTCCAGATTTGGATAGCATATATATAATATATATCCATCATATACTTGTATTTATAATATTACATAATCATTTATAGGTAAGAAATGAAATGCACCGTTCACGGAGACGGTAAGCCGTACGTACGCATGAACGCTACTTTCATTTCTTTGTCATATTAATGGAATTAAAACTAAATGAGAGGTATGTATATTTTAATTAAAGAATTATATTCGTCATTTAGATGTATCATTCATCATATATATCCATTATATACATGTACTTATAATAGTACATTACATTTGGGGATAAGAAATGAAATGCACCGTTCATGGAGACGGTAAGCCGTACGTACGCATGAATGCTACTTTCATTTCTATTTCATACTTTAATGGAAAGAAATAATAATGATATATAGTTATATTATAATTACAGTATAACATCATATATAATAACATTAAATCAATCCTTTATACTTCCCACGTATGGCATTAACGAATCACATCACTTTGAGGGGGCGGTAGTCCGCACTTCCTAAAATGAAGATATCTTGTATACCCATAATGGAAGCCATAAAGGTAAGCCACAAATGAAAAATAAAGAAGTTTAAGTATAACATAAATATATTATATATCATATATAAATATAGTGACATCATAATGGCCACCTTTTAAGGTGTTATATGAGTGTTGAACAATCATCGTTTCGTGAGGCAGAAATTCACCACCCATAGAAACAGTATGTTCTTTAACCATTAGATGTAGGTGTGTGTAAGTGTAGCTCAAATACTTATTATAAAAACATCCTAGTATATTGAAGACACTATAGTTGTTATAAAATAAATTAATAAAAAGAGTTTAGGGGGTTGGAGAGGCAAAATAAAACAAAAGGACTCAAGTGAACACATTACCTTAAAATCGGGTAACTCCCTTTGGTTTGAGCTCAAAGGCTTCCTTTCGGAAGACTTCTGCCCAAAGTGAGGCCTCAAGGAGTAAGAAATGGAAGTTTAGAGACAAAATGGTCAGGGTTTTGCCGAGATAAAATCTTTGGGAGTGTGGGTAAGGAGGTAGAGGTGGGGGCCTTTTATAAGAGGAGAAGAGGGGCACTCTTGGAAAGTAAGAAAATGTTACTTTATTTGAAAATGGTATTCGGATTTAGGAGGTCCCAAATTGATGTGTTTCGAGGATAAGGTGATAAGGGTTCTAAATCCACTCATACAAGAGGTTTTGGACATGTGTAGGTCTTAGATATTACATTATCTTTCCATTTTATTGAAATCGTTAAATAATGAGGTCATCACTGCATCATTATGATGTCATAAATAATTTAATTTATTTAATGTCTAAAAATTATAAGAAAATACTATGATGTAGGAAATATTTTTAGCTTTCCAATTAATATTTATAGTCAAAAATATGATTTGTATGACCCCATGTAAAAATTGTTTTTGTAAAACATCTCATGTTTGTTTCATTTTTACTTTAACATTAAATAAAAAGATATTTATGTCATTTTCCAACCAAAGTGGCTCCATGGGGTCCCCAAGTTGACCCATGGATTGTATTGGTCTGCCATGACACATCCAATGAGGGTAGGACATGTGTCAAGTTCATTTCATATTATTAAAACATTATTTTTACCTTAAACTACACTAATTACCTCTAATCGCGATTAAAAACATAATAAGTTACTATTCACCAAAAAATTATTTTAATCCCATTGAACCACATTTTACTTCTTAATAACAACCATGTATGTCAGATTTTTGAAATTCAAAACAAAAAGGTGGCAAAATTTCATTTAAACGGAAAATCAGTTTTTATAAGTACCACTTAGTAGTTTCACTATTCATCAAAAATTGATGATTTTCAGAAAATTACCAAAAAATCACCATAAGCTATATTTGATATTCCGAATTCAAAAATGAAGTCTATTTTACAAAATTCAAAACATATAAGTCACATTAATTAATTTCATAATTAATTCCCGCTGTCAGATCAAATAGCGTGTTTTTATGAAACAATAAGTATCAAAAGATTGACACTGGTTTAAATCTTATTTCAAAGTGAAATTAATTCCAACGGCCACTATTGGATTTAATGGTAAAAATATATTCTAATTTCACATTAATACCAATTAAAAAGATAATAAAATCATATAAATAAATTAGATTAAAAAGAGGTTTTGAATTAAAATACAACATTTTACACTATTCATTAAAAAAATGAACTTTATCGGAAAGATACCAAAAATTTACACAAAGTAAATTTTGATGTCACAATTCTTAAGAAGAGTTTTATTTGGTCCAAAAGGATGTATAAGAGTGAACAAAACTATATTTAAGGACAGTTCTCCATCAAAAGGCGATAAGTGAACCTTTAGTGAAAACTAGGGCATATATGCCTAAAATCGAATTATTTCCGTATTTTATGCCTTTATCTTTTATTGGATAAATGTAAAAACATTAAAAAAACATATATATTCATATTTTAGTTATTTCTATCCAGTCCCACCAATACAACGGCTACATGTTAACTACCATTTAAAATAATATTATTTTATTATTAGAGTGCAACGTAAGATTCCCAAGAAACTCGTTGTTGCGTGTTGGGTACGCCATCGAGCATAGCGTCCCCTTTAAAGTCATATTAATATTTTATTCACAAATATGGGTAAATATGAAAATTTCATATTCTTTATTTACCTAGGGTGTTACATCCTTCCCCCCTTTTGGGAATTGCGTCCTCACAATTTTAAATTTGGGCTTGGAAACATCCTTGAAAGTCCCACATCGGAAGAAGAGTCGGTAAAACAATCACTTTAAAATAAAGAAAGATAAGTACAAAGGTCACCTGAGTTAACCCATACTAGGATTCCAAGTATGAAAACATGGACATGGAGGAGAAAAAATAGGGTCATGTTCTGATGGAGAGTGATAGAAAACATGTTTAGGTGAAAGTTAACAATAAGAAAATCACAAACTTGTGATGGGTTAAACGGTGTTGGGTTCCCCAGTAGGAAAAGTTAATAGAAAACATTTTTGTTTTAAGTTAATTTTTATTGAGGAATTTATTCATAAGGAAACATAATCACTTATCATGTTGACTTTCAACTTTTACTAGATTCCTTAATCAAACTCATATTTTTTCCAAAAGACGAGTATTTAGGGAGACTTGTTCGCATTAAGAGTACTATAATCAACTTCTAGAGAATCACCTAATCCACAAAAGATAACTATATACATCCCATGTCTTTAGGCTTTAACCAAAACCAAAAATATAAAGGTTAGTACAATGTCAGATTATCCAAAAAAGGTTAACCCTTTATAAAAAGAAAATCTATTCTTAATCTCAAAATTTGTCCAACAAAACCCAATGTTCAACGAGGACCATCCGATAAACAATTTTTCCATAAAATTATTCAAAGTAAACCAATATAAGATTGAAACCCAAATATTTGAAGTATTTAGTCACATAGTCTTCCAAGTTAAATCGTAACATTTATCTCCAAACAAAATCAGTTTCTCCTAAAGTCTCGTATTGAAAAGTAATTAACCTAATCACATATCCTCCATGATAGGTTAATCATTTTCATAAATAACCCCAAATCAACTTACTCTTAATTCATAAAATCATCTAACTAAAAATAATCAGTCAAACTGACCAGGGGCTTCACGTAGTCCAGTGGTAGTCGATAAATACCAGTCGCACTTTGATTGTGGGTTCGATTCCCACAGCTTTGTCCGACGCGACGGGTTGTCACACAGTCAGTGTGTTGTCCTTTTTGCAAAACTATATAATTCCTAAATCATTCCCCAAAAACAGATAAAATCATCAAAAATGATCATAACATATTTTAACCTCAAGTTTATCTCATGCATTTCATTTTCTAGCATATCATATAATAACCCATAATTACCTCAAAAGTAAGGATCATATAAACTCTAAGGGTTACCTTTATAATTATTTCCTGAACTTCCACATGGATTGGTCATCTCGTACATGATTCATTAAAGATCATACCAAGGTTCAAGTGGTTGATCATGACTCCTTGATAGTTGGTTTAGAACAACCATGAGTTTCCTCATTGAATCCCCCATTTTATCTAGTATCTTAATCATAGAACCACCACGGTTTCCTTCAAACCTGTTGTCTCTTTGGTGCCTGCTAGATCCATCCATTCACTAAAAACAAAAATGTCAGTGTGAGTATATCAACAAAACCATCATGTACTAATGAGGAAGGTAAACACTAAGATACACTTACTCATTCACTTTATCTAAAACTAGGACTCTTTCTGAAATCCTAACCATTATGGTAATGTCAGTTATGCTTAAAGAATACCCTAACCTCTAATGTTATCTAAACCGACCTCTGATACCAACTATAGGCCCCAGCCTTAAACCTTACTTAATCTTGAGTTATTACAAGATTACACATTGAGGATCTTTTCGGGTTTAGAGTTTTAGAGAATTAGATCATGAAACTGGCATTTCATTCCACATTTAAACAAAGTGGTTACATAAAAGACAGTATTCATTCTTCCCATCAATAGAAACATATTTTAAATAAAACACAGATTCTTTCTTGACACATCCTTGACACTATCATCACGTCATGTACCTTTCCCATGACATGTGAAAAACATTTCAAAAACTCGGGATGAGCATAAAAAGATCAGAAAGGGTTATAAAAATATGGAAAGGAAACATGAGTTCATATATACATAAAAATGAAATCATACTTTACCGATAAAACATAGCCACTTTAACATACCTCATCAAATCATGAATAAATCGTAGAAATAATAAGACATAAAAGGTAACTTGAGGCATTCATAACATTCTTACGTAGGGAGTAACCCTCTTGGTTACGTTTGGACTACCCATCACAGTATATTCCCTAAATCTCTTCTGAGAAACCTTAACGTTTCACTCCTTCGCGTTACCCAATGCATTGGAGAGCTATATCGGGCGCACCCGCCCTTAGTTTATCATGGAACCACTCGTTCTTCATAACAATTCCCAAGAACCATAACATAATCGTATCACATAAAACATGAATAAAAGAAACATAACATTTCCACATTTCAATCACAATATAACCTTTTAGGATATTGAAATAATGAATCCATTAAAAACCCATTTTCAAAACCATTTAAAACGTTTAATAATGAGATTTTTGAATCAAAGTTTCCCATACCACCTTGAAGCTTTTAACATTTTAAACCATTAATATCCATGTAAATAAATCCTTAAAACCATTTTGAAAACATGGATATTAATAAGAACAAATAATTAAAACATTTAAAGTGATATTTTGGTTAAAGGGGTTTTACCAAAATTAGAGACACTTGAATACAATAATTGATGAATAACATTTAATCGGAACTTTATAATATCATGAGAATAAATGGATTCATGATATAATATTCCAAAGGATATTATATACACCATATATGAGTGAATTGGTGCATCACAACAATGAAGTCTCAATAGAGATGTAAAATGTGATGAAACCCCTTATAAAGAAGGTATCCTTAAATTAAGGATAAATCAATCTCAAAATTATGTGTGACAAATATAAATACACCCAATATAATTGGATATTAAGTGTAAAACAATAAAAGGTCATTCACACATATTCAAAGGATGACATATTCAATAACTACATGTTGAACCCAAAGAAATCTAAATTGGGTTAAAAAGTTCTCTTGGTAAAATTCGACAGCCTAACGGCGTCACTTCAAGAATTCAGAAAATGAGTTGATGAGAGATAAAAAGGGAATCTCATCACTTGGAAATAAAATTTACATCAATCAGGATAGATAAGAACATATCCCAACATAATAGTATGTGAATTAAAATACATAACAAATGAAGTCTTTTAGAAAGAGGAGGGTGAAAGGTTCCCTTACCGACTTGGGGAACTTTCGAAAAGTACACCCCATCGAAGACGTGTCATAAAATGAATATGTAAATACCCATAAATGGAATTATATTAAAAAAGGAGTGTAATAATTGTCAGCACATAAACCACTCAATGGAAATTATGGCAAATGTAGCCTAAATCTCACAGGAATAAAAGTGAGATGAAAAATCTCTTACGAAAACTCGGCAGCCTAACGGCGCCACATAAAACTTCCAAAATCGATTGATGAGAGGAAATAGGGTCTCTCATCACATCAAAATAAAGTTTAAATAAAGATGAATATAAAATAACATCCCCCAATATAACAAAGAGGAGATTAAAAGAAGTGACATAAAGGAGAGTACTTAAAAAGAAAGAGAGAGGTTAGATCTCTTACGAAAATTCGACAGCCTAACGGCGCCACTCAAAACATCCAAAATGAGAGAGAATAGGGTCTATCATTATATGTACATAAAAATTACAGTAAGAGTAATATAAAAGAACATACCAATCACAATAAAGATGAGCTTTAAAAGGAATGACATAAAAGAGTGTACTTAAAAAGAAAGAGAGGAGTAAGATCCCTTACCTCGGGTCCGACTTGACTTGATCATTCTTTAACGTCCTGAATAATAAAATTGAGTTAATTTCCACTTTATTAAGAACCTTTTTCTAGTTCATTATTCCTTTTAGATCACTTATTGTAATGTTAGAAACATTATGTAATCATTTATGTTAATAATGTTTGTTTTGACGATATTTGGTTCTTAAGTCGAAAGTGGACTTCTTACAATTACATGTTGTTCGTGTGGTCAAAGGTTCTTTATATCCAGAATGACATTCCTGATTTGGACAGAATATATATCATATATAACCATCATATACATGTACTTATTATATTACATAATCATTTAGAGGTAAGAAATGAAATGCACCGTTCATGGAGACGGTAAGCCGTACGTACACATGAACACTACTTTCATTTCTTTGTCATATTAATGGAATTAAAACTAAATGAGAGGTATTTATATTTTAATTACAGAATTATATTCACCATTTATATTTATCATTAATCATATATATCTATTATATACATGTACTTATAATAGTACATTACATTTGGGGATAAGAAATGAAATGCACCGTTCATGGAGATGGTAAGCCGTACGTACGCATGAACGCTACTTTCATTTCTATCTCATACTTTAATGGAAAGAAATAATAATGATATATAGGTATATTATAATTCCAATATAACATCATATATAATAACATTAAATCCATCCTTTATACGTCACACGTATGGCATTAACGAATCACATCACTTTGAGGGGGCGGTAGTCCGCATTTCCTAAAATGAAGATATCGCGTATACCCATAATGGAGGCCATAAAGGTAAGCCAAAAATTAAAAATACAGAAGCTTAAGTAAAACATAAACATATTATATATCATATATAAATATAGTGACATCTTAATGGCCACCTTTTAAGGTGTTATATGGGTGTTGAACAATCATCGTTTCGTGAGGCAGAAATTCGCCATCCACGGAAACAGTATGTTCTTTAACCATTAGATGTAGGTGTGTGTAAGTGTAGATCTAATCCTTATTATAACAACATCCTAGTATATTTAAGATACTGGATTTGTTACAAAAGAAATTAATAAAAATAGTTTAGGGGGTTGGAGAGGCAAAATAAAACAGAAGGACTCAAGTGAACACATTACCTTAAAATTGGGTAACTCCCTTTGGTTTGAGCTCAAAGGCTTCCTTGGGAAGACTTATTCACAAAGTGAGGCTTCATGGAGTAATAGAGAAATGTGGAGAGACAAAATGTGCATGGGTTGGCCGAGCCAAAGGCTTTGGGAGTGTGGGTAAGGAGGCAGAAGTTGGGGCCTTTTATAAGAGGAGAGGAGGGGCACTCTTGGAATGTAAGAAAATGTTACTTTATTTGAAAATGGTATTCGGATTTAGGAGGTCCCACATTGATGTGTTTCTATGATAAGGTGATAAGGGTTAGAAATACACTCATCCAATAGGTTTTGGACATGTTTAGGTCTAAGATATTACATTATCTTTCCATTTTATTTAAATCGTTAAATAATGAGGTCATCGCTGCATCATCATGATGTCATAAATAATTTATTTTATTTAATGTCTAAAAATTATAAAAAAACTACTATGATGTAGAAAATATTTTTATCTTTCCAATTAATATTTATAGTCTAAAATATTATTTGTATAACCCCATGTAAACATTGTTTTTGTAAAACATCTCATGTTTGTTTCATTTTTACTTTAACATTAAATAAAAAGATATTTATGTCATTTTCCAACCAAAGTGGCTCCATGGGGTCCCCAAGTTGTCCCATGGATTTTCTTGGTCGTCCATGACACATCCAATGAGGGTAGGACATGTGTCAAGTTCATTTCATATTATTAAAACATTATTTTTACCTTAAACTACACTAATTACCTCTTATCGCGATTAAAAACATAATAAGTTACTATTCACCAAAAAATTATTTTAATCCCATTGAACCACATTTTACATCTTAATGAAAACCATGTATGTCGGATTTTTGAAATTCAAAACACAAAGGTGGAAAAATTTCATGTAAACGGAAAATCAGTTTTTATAAGTACCACTTAGTGGTTTCACTATTCATCAAAAATTGAAGTTTTTCAGAAAATTACCAAAAATTCACCCTAAGATATATTTAATATTCTGAATTCAAAAATGAAGTCTATTTTAAAAAATTCAAAACAAATAAGTCAAATTAATTAATTTAATAATTAATTCCCGTTGTCAGATCAAATAGCGTGTTTTTATGAAACAATAAGTATCAAAAGATTGACACTGGTTTAAGTCTGATTTCAAAGTGAAATTAATTCCAACGACAACTATTGGATTTAATGGTAAAAATATATTCTAATTTCACTTTAAAACCAATTAAAAAGATAATCTAATAATATAAATAAATTAGATTAAAAAGAGGTTTTGAATAAAAATACAACATTTTAGACTATTCATTAAAAAAATGAACTTTATCAGAAAGATACCAAAAATTTGCACAAAGTAAATTTTGATGTCCCAATTCTTAAGAAGAGTTTTATTTGGTCCAAAAGTATGTATATGAGTGAAAAAAACTATATTTAATGACGGTTCTCCATCAAAAGGCGATAAGTGAACCTTTAGTGAAAACTAGGGCATATACGCCTAAAATCGAATTATTTCCGTATTTTATGACTTTATATTTTATTGGATAAATGTAAAAACATTAAAAAACATATATAATCATATTTTACTTATTTCTATCCATTCCCGCCAATACAACAGCTACATGTTAAATACCATTTAAAATGATATTATTTTATTATTAGAGTGCAACGTAAGATTCCCAAGAAACACGTTGTTGCGTGTTAGGTACGCAATCGAGCATAGCGTCCCCTTTAAAGTCATATTAATATTTTATTCACAAATATGGATAAATATGAAAATGTCATATTCTTTATTTACCTGGGGTGTTACATGATCAATCCTAATAAGTCTTATTTAATGACACCTTTATTTGAACCTATGATATTATGCCATAATTGGTTCATATTATAATTATTTTGGTTTGGCTGTGGTTAAATAATGATCTATTCTCTCATAATTTTTAACTTAACCCCTTAAAATAAGTAATTAAAAATATCCCTCATAATTTGTTTTAAAGAGAATGGGATTAACCAAATCACATCCATCAAGAGTTTCTTGTGAGGTGTGTAGACTTTGACCCCCACATTGTGTTCTATAGTGAAGATTGAGTTAATACTCAAAAAAAAACTTTTGGGTGTGAATACCCCTTGGGGTATCTATTTTACATCCCAGAACACATTCCAGTATCAAAAAAGGGATGTAATTTTTTGGAGAATAACATATTATATACTTTAACAAAACATTCGGATGTTAACATATACTTAGGGTTATCGCTTTGATTTATACTTGGGTTTTCACTAAATTTATCTTATCAGAAACCATAAAATATTCAGTATTACCTCACTTAACCTAGTTGGTAATCTATACCGTTTTAATTACAATCAATCCTAACATATCAACCCTTAATTTATCCTCAACTAACATCCTAGGAACTAAAGTTATCTAAATCTATTTCTGATATCAACTATCACAACCCACTGACATAAAAGTCTCAATTACAATAATTAATAAAAATATTTAAGTAAAATACATTCTAAATACCTTTAACATTTACAGTTTTATATAATCAGGATAAAACATTAAATAATAAAACTTTTTTTAACTAGATCATATTTTTACACTTTATAGGAAAATACTTAATCCATAAAATTTAATTAAGGTGTCCCAAAAATTCTACCCACAAGATACACTTGTAGTCAAATCATATGTATTACATTTATCCATAACATGGGGAGGTGAGCCCAGTATCTTAGTAATTGAAAATATAAGTGATAAAAATATAATATCATAAGTGATACTAAATTGATAAAATTTTTATTATCAAGGTACATAAAAAAAGAATTCCCAAAAATTTCTATAATATAAAACTTGAGTCACAAAATTTAACATGTAATGAAATAAGAAATGAATAAAGTTAGTGTAGAAACATAAGTTGTTAAACATGATCCATAAGCGAATAACATATTCATAAGGATAAGCATAAAACTATGGCACAAACATATGAATATTAAACCATTTTGAAATAGTCTGAGTATTTAAACCCTTTATATAGTATAAAACTCTATGTATGTTTGTCCTTTTAGTTTTAAACAAGTCCCTATATGTCCACATAGCATTGTCTCAGGATATATACACCATTATCAGATGCATTAGATGGTGATATTGGACCCCACATATCATTATGGATATATGTGTGTGAAACATAAAATCAATCATAATCACATCATAATGAACCCATGGTATGAAATTGGGTTTCATTAATCACATCATATAAAACCCATGGAAATAACATGGGTTTGATATCCCTTTTATATGTATTAACATAATGAAATCATTTATTATTCAAAAAATAATCAAAAGAATATTAAAACTTGGGAAAATTGGTATACAATGATATTCAGTAAATTTATTCGTAACTAACCTTCATTCAAGAAAATAAATATTAAGGTATTTACACTATATAGGTAAAGGTCTTATAGTTATCTTAATAATTTTCTAAATCAATAAATATATGTAATCTACGTGAACAACCTTAAATAAAAGGAATAAAAAATTATGTATTCATTGCGGAAAGAGATTGGATGAAGAATTGTGGATGTAAATTTAAGATGGTTAAACAAGACAATGGAAGTGATGGATTGTTTCTCTGATAAATATTTAATGTTTCACATTTGTAAAAACATAGGTGATGAATCAACCTGTTTATGAATAATACTTTTAGATGAATAGTATAATTTTACTTTGAAAATAATGCTGAAAACGTTCATTTTTCCTTTAAACCCATTTTAAATAAATTATTATAATATTAGTAATTTAAAATAATTTTTAGAACCTTTAAAAAGAAGATATAACATACAAAATGATGGGAAATAAGTTCTTGAGAATAGTTTTAAAAATAAGTTTTTTGCTAATTTATATAATGAATGTCTAAGAGATAATGTCAACCATTTATTTTCAAAATTAATTCTAAAAACATTACAAATAATTTTTTTGAAATATTAAAAAATTATTTTTTATTAAATAACCAATAATGGAGACTTTAAAAATACATACTATTTTTATAAAAAACATGTATTGTAATATAATAAATATATCAATTATATGTAAAACCTTTTTATATTTTGGAGCAACGTTATTTTAAAACCACATCCTAAACAGGGAAAATAAATCTTTATTAGAAGACTTGTCTTGAGACATAAGAGTATCACATAGATTAATCTATATTTGAGTTCCTAAATTGAGAGCAACACTTTTTCAGGAAAGAAAATATAAACATGCAAGAAATTATTCATGGGTAAGTATATGAGTTATTCTTACCAACATTATACTTTTAGTTCCAAAATAATTTTATCTAAGAGGTAGTTATTAGAGAGGATAATTAATTTCCAAAAATAATAATAGGAAACAACATATAAAATATTATAAAAGGTTGGATTAATGAAATTTTCAAAATTATATTCAAGTAAGAAATTATATGACCAAATGTATCAGAGTTGGAGTTTATTAAACCCTTATGGAATTTGAAACATTTGAATGAAAACCATGTGAAAGAAATGATTAAAAATGAAACATTCAATTCCATTATTAATGAGAGGATCATAATAAAAAAAATATTAAATTAGTAGTAGATACACAATTATTAAGAAAACATGGTTTACAATAAGAAATATATCTCATGGAAATATATTTTAGATAAGAAATCATTTCCTTAATTCCTAACATCCAAAAAAACACATACAACAAATGTATAAAAAAATCTATTTTAATCACCTTTTATGAAACATATTAATATATATATATATAATCATTTATAAACTTCATTTATAATTAGTCTATTAATTAATATTAATTATTTTTTATCTAATTTCAATATTGTGTGTGAGTTATCTCAATCATTTTGAACTAGTTTTTTAATAGCATTGTTGTTCTATATTGTTCCCTCAATATTGTTTGTTACTAAATAATTTAAGGTATCAGAATATTTAAATTATTTTTATTTATAAATCTATTTTCTCATTACATTATTTCTTTAGTTATATTCCAGGAACGTTGAATCAATGTTGGTTAATTTCAATAATTTAAGGTGTCAAATTTAATATTTCAATATTGAGGTAAATACTTAATATAAACAATATAGTAGCATAAAAAATATTTATTTTATTATTAAATTATAATAATAACAGTTTTTCGTCCTCATATCCATATATGATAGAGTTTTATAGCATTGTTCAAGTTGGTGGTTAATCAGAACCAAACATTAACATTCCATAATTCAATGTGTGATTACATTTATTTTGAAAAAAATATCACTATAAAAGAGTCATAATGATATTATTTTTACATTTTTCAGGGTTTTAACCATATTTTTAGTTTTTTATATCAATATTTTTAATCTATATGAAAAATGAAACACTTTTACATATTGTAGCCAGTAGTATGCACAACGCATGGTTAACTTTTTCATTTCCCGATGAATGAGAGAAAATGAAGGTGGATTATAATTTTTATTTTAAATGTAATAATTATATTATATATTTAAAATTTATTACTCTGTTAAATTTTTATATACTTTAAGGATATGATGTAGTTAAAAATAATAGATGTCACTTCATGTAGGTGGAAGTCTGCACAATGCAAGATCGATGTTCATTTGTATTTGTAAGCATATGGGAAATAAAAAATAAGGATTTTCCCTTAATATAGTATCATTTTTGTATAATAATTATACTTATTTCATTATATTACTATTTTTGGGTAGGTTTTAAATATAAATATTAAGAATAAAATATATTGAGTAAGTAACACTTATGCCCCGATCTTGAACATTCTCTTGATAAACTCCTTTGAATTGATGGACTAAGGCTATATTTTATTGACCATGTGACTTAGGAAATGAATTGGAATTATAGTAGAGGAAAATTTTCTTGGGGGTCAAGTATATTTATGAGTGAAACTGGATCATTGAAAGGGTGAATGTGATCACATTTTATAAGTGAAGAAAATGACACTTTTTAAATAACCTTTACTTTTCTATGATATCAATACACTATGGAAATATATGTTACTCCAATTTTTTTTGGAAATAATGGATTGTTTGGATGAAATTGGTTCGACGAAGCCTAAAAATTTATTTTTACACATGTTTTAAATATATTGTAAGTCATTTACCATTATATTGTTAGTTTTATCTTTTTCTGTTTTTATCAGGGTAACTGGTTTTTACCCATGTAAATTATGATTTAATAAAAATATAAAATAATTTCTATTAACAAATTTGGATCTTATGAAAATATATTTAAAATATATTTAACCTAATTAAATTTATAAATGATATAAAATTTTCTTTAAAATTAAAGCATTTTATATTTAGAAAAACGTTATTGTAGAAAAAAATTCTCGCCATTAAGTGTTCTTGATATTATTTTTTAAATATTATCAATCAAATTAGGGATAATATTTTTAATTATAGGGTTAAAATTTATGTTAAATTCATTTTTTTATTATATTAAGATATTTTATTTGATGAAATTTTCACAATATTAATAATATATTTATTTGAAAATAATAGTTTTACTATTATCAAAGTCATTAACATTAATCTTGGGAGTCATAATTGTATGCCCAAAATTGAAATTGACATTGTTAAAAAATATGATCATCTAGATATAAAATATTAAATCCATTTTTTTATTTAAATACTTCAAGTGATTTAATATAATTTTTTATATAAGTGAACAAAACTATTTGTTGAGTATAATATTTGTTATGTTTCCAGAATTATATAAATGGATTATATAAATTAATTATATTATTTTTTAAATGAATTATTTTTATTTAAAAACAAGAATTTTTATAAAAAAAAAATTAAAAAAATTATTATTATTAAAAATGATGATATCATAAAATCAATATATGTTACATATTCACATAAAAATAAAAAAAAATTAGCAATATCAAAAAATCACTCTAGGATAATTTTATCATACTGAATTAACAAATAATTTTCAATTCTAAAAATTAAAATTATAAATTTTATAATGTTTTCTTTTAAATTAAAATAAAAAATATATATATATCATATTTATTGAAAAAATTAACTTTTTAAACTATATGTGATCTTAATACTATCTTGTAGGCATTTATAATTGATTAAAAATGATTATATATACTAAGGGTTTTATTATTACTAAATTTTCATTATAATGTTCATATAATCATTGGTTAGTCATTTTAGTTTAGTGTTTCATGTGAAATAAGATATCAAACATATTAATAAATTAGAGGAAAAAGTATAATAAAATTTTTCTATGTGGTACAACCACACACCCACCTAAATAAATTGCATCCCTAAAATTTTAATTATCACATATTAGTGAAATCCCATTGGGGTATATAATGATAATAATGAATCATGGTTTTCCTTCTAATAGATATAATCCTTTCTATCTTAGGGAAGACTATGTATCATATCTTTTCCATCATAAAATAAATATATTAATATTTTCAACCATTTATTCCAAACACGTCTCCATATCAAATTGATAGGAATTTCTAGATACATACCTTTCACATCATCATTTTTCAAGATCATTTTTTCAACAAAATATTAAAATCATAAGGATTATAATAATATCTTAGAAAATCGATGTAAATGATCATATGAATAAGATATCTCAATCCAAATATTTATTCTCCAATGACACATTATTTTCAATCTACAGTTTTATGTCATTCTTGGTTCAACCTATAACACTCTTGGTTCAACCTAGATTAATTTAAGTTATGTTCTCTCATAATTACTAACTTATTCCATTAATGTAATGAGGAAATAAATTATTTAATGTATTGTAATGAAAATTTGATTATATAAATCATATCCACAAGGAGTTTCTGTCTAGGTGGGTAGGCTTAAGACAACTCATTGTGCATCATTTTGAAGACAATGTTGATAATAAAAAAGCCTTTTTTGGATTCATTTCCCCTATGGGAATATTTTTTATAACTGAATCCATATTATAGTATCTATATTGGGATATCATTTCTAGGATAACCATTCAATATCTACTTTACTAAGACATCATTATTTTGTCCTATACATATACTTATCCCTTAGACATATCTATGGTTTTTTAATATATTTATCTTATTATAAACCTAAAAATATTCAATATTATCTCTTCTAAAAGAAATTTTTATCTATGCCTTTTAGATTATGATCAATATTAACTTATCAACCCTTAAATTATACTGAACAAAGATCTTAACCTCTAAAATAATCTAAAAGTGTATTCAATAACAATTGTTATTCTTAGAAGACTTGTTCATGTTAATTACAAAAATTTAATCAAAAATTTAATTAAAATACATTTCCAAGACCGTTTAGCTTTACATTTTTTGTAGAATAAGGAAAAACATTAACTAATAAAACTCGTGTCCTTTTTGAATAATGGAAATTTTTCACACTATATAACAAAATGATTATTCTTTAAATATACATCAATATATCACACAAATTATCTACAAAATGTATTCTTTTAGACATATCATTCATATTTCTTTTCTTAAAAACCTAGATAAATTGAAACATAAGAAATTAGTGAGATGAGATGCTCATAAAGGGTAAACATAATAAATAACAATCAATTATTATAATTGAGAATAATTTGATCATATTGGTATAATCATGACACAAAAGAAAAACATACCCAAAAAATATTAGATCATAAAACACGAGTTATAGAATATGACATGGAATAACATAAGAAACTAATCAAGAGAGGGTTTAAACATGACTCATTAAACATGATCCATGATAGAATAATATAATCATAAGGGAAAGCATAAAATTTTGGTATATACATAATAATAGGAACAAATATTTAACTAATCCACATGTGTCCACCCATTAATTTTTGAAACAATTCAATATGTTCAATCGTTTAATGGTAAAAATATCCATATATTTGAACGTATCATTATCTCATGATATATAAATCCTAAACCAGTGCATTAGATGATGATATATTACTCCACCTGCCATCATCTTTACATAGTGGTTTCATATGTAATGAAACATCATCATTTCAAAAATAATCTATTATAGGAAAATTGTTTTTATAAATCACATCATAAATAACCCTTAGAATGATAATGTATTTCATGTACTTTTAAAATATATTCACATAAGAAAATCTTGTATAGTTCCTTGAATAATCATAACATGATAAACCCGTGGAAAATAAACGGGTTTCCAAATATAATCGATAACATTCTAGATAAATACCCTTCAAAAATATATAATAAATCATGTTCTTTTTACATCGTAAACATAAAGGGTATATAGTTAAATCAATAATTCCCCAAATCAATTAATAGATGAAAATGGTGTGAACACCCTTCAATCAAAGGAATCCAAAATAGGTCATTTACAAAGGGAATTATTTGGAGGAGAAATTATGGTTATACACCTTTAATGATGAGGATATACATAGTTTGTAATGGATTATTTATTTTATAAAGATTTAAATTTTCTTATATTCAGAAAAATAGGTAAAAAATCATCTAGTGTAGAAGGACAACTTTTTGAAGAATTTTATAATTTTACATTAAAAATAATGATGAAAATAATCCTTTTCAATGAAAAAATATTAACTAAACTTAATTGTATAATGAAAAAATAATTTACTTTGTTAAACCGTTAAATATAGTGTAGAAAATTCAAAATGGGGCTAAATACATTCATGTGAAAAAAATTTAAATTATGTTTATTTTTTTATTTTTTAAAGAATCACTATGTAAAAATACACACCCATTTATTTTGAAAACTCTTTACTAAAAATTTGGAAACGAAAAAATAAATATATTAAAACATTAATTTTTAATAAATCCCCAATAATTATGCATTGAAAAAAAATGAATATGGTTTTATAAATAAAATTTTCTATTAAATATAAGAAACATATTCTCGTATATGAAACTATTTAATATTTTGAAACACCCTACTTGAAAACCAACATCTTATATCGGTTAATAAAGTTTTCATTTTAAAAGTGGTGATGAGAAGAAAGAGGATCATAAGAATTAATCTATACTTGAGTTCCCAAAAAGATAAGGAATCATTGGATGGATGGAATATATGGATATGTAATAAATTAATAATTGGTAAAAATGGGAATTATTCTTACAAATTTTGTACTTATATTTCGGACAATATTTTATCAGAGAGGTGGTTATTGATGAGGAAAAGTAATTTCCCACTATAATAAGAGTAAATTTCATAAAAAATAGGGGATGTTTTAAGATTAGTGAATTCTTTAAAATTATCTTCAATTAATAAAGTCTATGACCCAATGTATCAAAAATTAAATCAACAAAACCCTTAAGACATTAGATAAACTCGAATGAAAGCCCTGTGAAGTATATTATTTCAAATGACACTTTAAATATCATGAATAATTAATGAACCATGATAAAAAATATTTCTTTTTCACTATATACTCCAATCTAAAGAACAAATGGTGTATAATATGAAATATATCTCCCAAGATTAAATTTTTGATGCTCTAGACCTGCACTCCCAGATCTTGTTCCATAAAACAGACTTCACATGCTCACTTTGATATCTATTGTAACAAACTATATATAACCATCATTAATTAAAAAATAAATTAATATTGTTTAATCTCTAAATTGAAGAAGAATTTTTTAGTTTTAAATCATTATAGAATCTGAAAAAAATAATAATTAACGAAGCCCATGTTCATTATATTAAGTGGAAATTTTTCAATTATACAATAAACTACTTAATCCATAACAAGACATTATTATCTCCCATTAATTTTTTAACACTAATTTTCCTTATAAACAATTCATCTATAATACGTTTCTATATAACTTGGAGAAATGTAAACATAATATGAGGTTATCTTAAATACTCAGTAAAGGAAAACATACAATTGGTGAAATCATGTAATAAATATCTAGGTAGGGATAAATAATCTGAATAATACCATATTAAACATAAAATTTAGGTCATTTTATATCCATAAAAATGAATTATAAAATGGATATCAATAATAGTTTCCTCATAGTGATGGAATACCAAATATTTAATATGAAAAACAAGTTTTCAAGGACTTATTTCAAAACACGAACCATTTATATGGAGGGTTATACACTAAAACCCACCTCGTTTTTGTCTCATGCAACCTATCAATGAATTGATGAGATATATATTTTCACCCCCCCCCATCATCACTTCTTTATGTCCATTGTATTGAACTTAAAAGTAAATGATAATTTTCATACATGTTCATAATGAACATATTATTAAGTAAAACATGGTTATCTTAATAATTAAAGATATATAATATTAATACATAATCATCTTATGTTATTAGTCAATAATAATATATAATATAAATAGATTTCCATCTTTAAATAAATGGTATAACATGTTCATAACCTATCTAGAGAAAAAATTAGGTTAATCAAAAAATACTTTTAAAAATTTACAATAATCATTCATATTAAAATAAGATTTTTAAAAATTCTATTACTTTTCCCTAATGTTAATAGAAAAAACTTATCTCTTGGAAAATATAATCTAATATAGATTATGTAAAAATGATAATTTCAAATCATATTCTGAAATGATTATAAATATAATTCAATACTAGAATATCATGATCATAAGTTATCAAGATAAAGAAGGTGGATAGTTTAAAAAAATAAAAAAAATGCAACAAAGGAAACATAGAAAGATGTTGACATATATGAAAAACAACCTCACAAAAATAATGCTTCAAAGGGTATCACAAATTATGGGATAAAGAATCTAATTGTTTAATACTATGAGTTAAATTCACAAATTTTAACATGTATATTTTATTTGATAAAAATTTAAATAGAATTACAATTATGGTAAATCCTTTTGAAAATAAAAAGACATGTTGAAATGAAAATATAAAATATCGTTTAGAAATAATTTTTAAAATCGATATAAAATACAAATATTCATGTCGATTTCAAATGTAAAAATTAAAAATGTGATGTAAAATATTTTGAAATCCTTTATTTTTAAAAATAATTTCTTATAATGGAGTCTTGGAAAGGAATAAATTTTTATGTGGGATAAATGTGGATATAAATACAAAACCAATGAAATTGAAAGAAAAACCTTATTTAATTGTATTCAAAACACCACTTTTCTATACTCACATTATAAGAAGAGTAAAAAACATTCATTTGAATTAAAAAATCATTTTACCAAATAGTAATATAAAAGGCAATATTAAAAAAATTAGGGTGGTGAAACCCATGATTGGAAGAATGAAATTGATTAAAAAACAATATAACTCAAGTAAATGATACTTGAGTAATCAATATCCATTACAGGAAACATAATCCCTAAGGCATGGAAGATTTGAAATAAAACTTTTGTGGGAAAAATATAAAAAATATGAGAATACCACATAGTATAATAAAATTGAATAATGCACCCAACTTATATGAAAAAAAGTTCAAGTTAACAGTTTTAATTCAATGAATGAAAATGGAGTTACCAAAAACTCTTATGGGTGGGGTTACACATGAGACAAAAGACATTTGAAAAAATATACATGACTTGGATTATTTTTTCCCTTAATTAAATGTAAATAAAATATAAAATACTTATGGTATATTAAATCAATAGAACACCATATAAAGGAAACATGGTGAATAACATGTAGTTTGTATCAATGAGTTGGAATTAAGGTAAAGAATACTATTACAACATGAGTAAAACATTTATAAAACCCCGTTGAAAAAGTGGAATTTTAATTATACATAAAATAAAATTATTAATATTTAATTTAGGATATTATATCTCAAACAGATATTATATACACCAATAAGTAAATTAATTTCATAATGTTAAACATGTCTTAGGGAGAGGAATTTGAGATGAAAATCCCCAGTTTGTTCCTTCTTCACTATGAAAATCCACTAAATGTCATGAATAATTAATTTAATTAAATTAAATACAGTCTAAAAGAACATATGTGTGGATATAACAATTTATACACTCATTTATAATCATTATATAAATATTATCTTGTTTTTATCTATTTTTAACACTTGTTGTAAGTAATCTTTATCGGTTTGAAATAGTTTCATAAACGTATTGTCGGTATCTATTCATTTTAGAAATTCCACCACTAATAATTCATTTAATTTATTTTAATATATGTTACATTATTTTTTATAAATCGATAATTTCATTTCATGTCATTTTTGGTTATGAATAGTGAATTTCAAATTTTGGATTATCTTGTTTTGGTGATTCTTAATGAACAATAGGTATGTTCTTAATTAACGAGTTAAATTTTTCTATAACCATACCAAAAACAGAATATAAAACATTATTTAAAAATTTATATCATATTATAATATTGAATAATTTCTTATAGTCATTCATGAAATAAATTCAGATTATTATTTAAGTAGTTCGTTAAAAAGACCCTAACATATACCAACCATGATTAATTATGTGGTGGTTTTGCTGAAATATCATTATATCATAAGAATAATGATCTAATTTTTTTTATTATCAGTATGATATATAATAATTTCCAATAATTTTGAAGAAAATATAATTTATTTAATGACATTACACATAAATAATAGATCATTTTCCTCTTATTTCACACATTTGAAATGCTTGAAATAACGATAATTAATTGTTGTTCATATCATTAAAAGGTTATAAAATTTTTTATAATAGAACCTTAATTATATATTAAATATAATATTTTTACTTTAATATCATCCTCATGACTATATGAAATGTGTTCATTAAATGAAAATTGAAAATGAATTTTCCATGGAGGCGGTGGTCCACACATACGCATTGTTGATGATATTGTTTTTCATTAAATTACATAAAGTAGTAATATGTTTTTATTATTTCAGAATCATTAAAATGATATAAGTATAATAATTTTTTATTAAATTATCCTCTATAATATCCTTTTAATATGGTGACAAAAACACTAATCATGTTGTATCTTGGAGCGGTAGTTTTCACAACACATGAGTTACATTTTCGTTTTTAATAACATAAAAAAGGGAAATGGTTTACTCTTTTACAATGATTATAATGACATAAAAGTTTAATAATTATATTTATTTTCTTATTTTAATATGGTGAAACAAACTTGAGGAAGAATAAATGAACATAATGAAATATGGAAGAGAAATTGTGGTTACGAACTTATACCTCTCTTCTTGGATTATATCCTCTGAAAAGGGGGTTCACCCCTTGAGATGTGGTCTTTTGAGAATCCCAAAGGATGATTAAGGTGTCTAGAAATATTTTTGGATAGTTTTTGGATGATTTTGGAATATAATTAGGGGTTTTTGATGAGGTAAAGTGAAGAGAAGAGTGTCCCTTTTATAAGTGAAAAGGGATGGTATTTTTGTAAATTATCAAATGTTTTCAATAAGTGGAAATCGCTCTCAAGGAAGGTTTCTTCAAAATTGATAAATAATGGATGGGGAAAGGCAGAAGGAATATAAAGGCCACAAAAAACCATTCCTCGACATTTTTTAAACATGTTTGAGATCTTTTACTCTTAAATTATTTACTTTAACCATTTAGCTTTTACCGTGGTAACTAGTTTTAACCTAAGGTAACATAATCATTATGCCTAAAAATAAAGGGAACATTATTATATATTTTTTATACACTAATTATAAATTTTAAATATTTTAAATTTTATTAAATTTATAAAATTGATAAATTTTAATTTAAAATAACAATTTATAATGTATTGAAAACAATTTATGAGAAAATATTACTCAACTTCTAAAATATAAAATAAAGTTTTATGAATTAAAAAAACATATTAAAAATTATAATATCATATAAAAATGAAAATTTTAGTCCCATAAAAAGTTGTAATTAATTTACAATATATATTAATATATTAATATTGTTATAAATTACATGTTATTTTTTGAAAACAGTATTTTTCACTATTCACCTAATATCATTCATTGGAGAAAAATAAAAAAATTATATTAATATTATATAATTATGATTAATAAATATATTTTCAAATTTAATTTTTAATATATGATAATTTAATATTTAAATAATGTCATTAAATACAGAGGAAATCTTTTCATATTGGAAAAATACTAGGGATAATATTAACTCAAAATTATTCTTATTTCCAATAAATTAATAATTAATTTATAGAAAATATATTAATTATATTATAAATATATTTTATCACCATTAATCACATATTTCATGAAATATAAATTCATATCAAAGAGCATCGTAATATTTAGAAAAGTAAATTTCAAAGTATAAAATTATTGGATTAGTGATTTTAGTTATACAATTGAATCTCATTTATATTAAAAGTATAATTTATTATTATTATATAAATATTTTATAATGTGATTAATCCTACTAATTACCACTAAATTAATATCATGTTTTAATTTTCATGATAAATATTTATATTTTTATCTAAATATATCGTGGTGTTGTTTTAGTTCAGTGTTTTATGTGGAGAAAGCTATCAAGAACATTATATTATTTAAAGGTAATCATATATTAAGATATTAGGGTATTAAATTATCCCAAATTATATAAATTATTTCTTCAAAATTTTAATTATTACACATTTAAGAAAATAGGTTAGAGTATTCTTATCATTTTCAGTATTCGATATACCACCTCTAATAGAAATTCTACATTACTCTCTTATTTTAAATGAAGTTTCACATAATTCCTTAAACAAAGTTAATCATTAATAAAATCACATACCCATGTATGTATATACATAAATAATATATTCTCAATAACATACCTTTCCCAAAAACATTTTAATATCTAAGACATTAAACCATAATGAGATCATATATTCCTTAAAAAAATTTACTCATATGTTCAACCACTATCTCATAAAGACGCATACTAGTCTATCTATATCAAAATAAAAGAATAGATAAATATTAGAAAATATTAGGGATTAATTTTTATTTAAATAAATAATAAATTTCAAGGATATCATACTATCTAAATCACTTTTCTCAAAATCAATAAATCCTTTATTACCTAAACATCAAGAATTTATTAAACCTGGGAGTTCTTCATGCCTCAATCCTATATTTTCCAATTGTTACCCCCAAAATATAACCTTATAAAAAGATCACTTTTCAAGGTTATTGAAGCAATTTATTAAACATTTACATACATTTAAAGAATACACACAAGAGGAAAATCATTAAGTGTTTCACATAATTATCCAAACTTTTATAATATACAAGAATATCATCGATAAATATTACTCCAGAATGAGAAAATATAAAATTTTAATGATTTAATTTTTTTTATGGTATCATCCTCACTACCATAGGTAATTTTGAGAAACTCTACTATTCCATCATAATATTCATATATTAAAATTTTAACAATTTACAGATGATCTATTATTCAGTTATATGAAATAGTAGTTTCAAGATATATAACTCTCTAAAAATCATATTCACGATCCTAATAAGAAAAAATATAAAAGAAATAATGGCTATGAAAATATTAAAAATATGAATATAAATCAATCAATCTGAATATATCATCCCTAATTAAGACTTTGTTTTTTTCATACTATAATTTCAAATCAACCAATTGACTCACTTTTTTAAATACATGGGTATCCATGCTAATATTTCAAATAGGCTCTCTAACACAATTAATTAACAATATTATTAAATCCTATACACTGGTTTGTAATGAGAATATAATTACCCAATTCATATCTGATGGGAGTATCTACTTATTCATTCATCTTTAGGCACATTAATCATATATCAGAGTAATGATTGAGTCAATGATCAACCCACTTTTTTCAAGGTGATTGCTACTAAGTGATTTTGTACCATAACTGCATCCAATTTCAAGTATCTAGACTGTGATGTATTACTAAGAATGACATTAGAATCTATATTTTACAAAAACATCAGTTTTTTATCCAATTCATAGACTTATTCTAATAATTTTTATTAAAGTTCACTCAACCTAATCGATAAAAAAATGTGTACTTTTAAATTAGCACTAAATAAAACATTATCCCAAAGGGTTATCTATTATAATAAAACGTAACTTATAACTCTATAAATTAACATAAAAAAACATTATAACCTCCAAAATTATCTAATCATTTTCTTTGATACCAATTGTGCTTCCCTAGACCCACATTCTGGAATATAGTTCCACAAACATGTACTTTTCGTACTCACTTAGATACAAGATGTAAAAGTCTATAGATAAATATCATAAATAAATAATAAATAATTATTTTTTAATTTTTACATCCCAGGATTCTTATTTAGGTTTAGATATTTCAATGATTATGAAAAAATAACTAATAAAGCCCATGTTTTTTGTATCAATTAGACACTTTTCATTTATATGTGAAACTATATAATCGATAATGAGTCTTTAACATATCCTATAAATTCTTCCACGCATGATATCCTTATAAACCTATCACATGTAATACTTTTCTTTGTAACCTGGGTGAATTAAAATTTAATAATGGGTGATCTAGAATGCTCAATATAGGAAAACATATTACTGGGGAAATCATGGAATAAACAAGGAATAAAAATTGTGGTATGAAATAATCATCTAAATAATACCATAATACACTTGACAATAATAGAAATATATATCTGTGAAAATAAATAAAAACATGGATATCAATAATATTATTCTCATACCAATTGAATGTATAATTATGATCATAAAAAACATGATTTTAAATCCTTATTCCAAAACCTAACCTTATTATGGGGATTATTATAGACAAAAATCAAAATTATTTTGTCTCATGAGATCTATCGATGCATTAAGGTGTTATGTAATTCTAGGCCCCACCCATCACCTATTTATTTCCAATGCATTTATCATAGGAGTCAAAAAATATTTTCACACCATTACCTAAGGAATTTATTACTAAATAGAATACATATATATATATATATATATCATGAAATATATGTAATATTAATACATATATCATAGTGTGTTAGCAGTCAATATCCATGAAGAATAACAATAATATTCTTTATTTCAATAAAAGGGGTAACATAGTAATAAATAATCTATATAAAAAAGGTCGATGGTAAAAAAATACATAGTTAAATTTAAAATAATCATATGTATTGAAATAATAATATACGGAATACCAATACTTTTCCCCATTATAATATAATTACATTATTTCTCGATGAACATCATCTAACTAAATTATGTTAAAATGTGATGTTCACGCCGTATAGATAAATGAGTATATGGTTAATTCAATACTAAAATAACATGATTGTAATTAATCAATAAAAAAATTAGGATGGTGTTAAAATTAAATAACCTTACTATAACAAAGTAAAATTAGAAGGATTTTGACATATATAAAAAATGGTCCTTTATAAAATAATTCTTTGATCAATATCAAAAAAGAAGTGATCAAGAATAAAATTATTTGATACCATGAGTTTAATCCACCAAATGATAACATATATATATTATTGATGATAAATCATGAATCATAAACCCCATTTGTGTAAATAATTTTTAAAATAAAAAGTTAATTGGAAATGAAAAGTTAAAATATCTTTTAGAAAACATTTTTTAGCATTGATGTAAAATATAAAATTTCATGTAACTTTCAATGGTATATTTTTAAAATGTGATATTAAATCTTTTGAAACCCATTAATTTTAGAAATAATATCTAATAATGGATCATTGAAAATAAATAGATATTATCTTATAGAAATGATGAGATAAGGACAAACTATATTATAGTGAAATGAATAAACCATTTTATTATTTTCAAAATGATTTTATTTGAAACTTACATTATAAGAATAATAATAAAACATTACATTATATTAAAAATATTTGATCGAAGAATATTATAAAATACCATATAATAAAATGTTACGGTGGGAGAACAAAACTAAGGAATAAATAACTTTATGATGGAAAAATATATCTCATGGAAATAAGAATTGAGTTATTAATATCCCTTATGGGAAACATACTCATTGAGGAATGAAATATTTGAAAAGAATTTTATGTGGTAATAATTTAAACAATGAGATAATACCACATAATAACATAAAATTTAATAATTTACCTAATATATACGAATTAAATTCACATGAAAAATCATTACTTAATGATTGAAAATTAATTTACCAAATACTCTTATGATTGGGGTAACATTGGAGTGAAAACAAATTAGGGGAAAATAAACTGGATTTGATTAGTTTATTCTATAAATTACTAAGAAAAAATTTATAGAAAAATCATTGGATAGTAAATCAATATAACACCATATAAAGGAATCACAGTGCATAATATGTAACATGTATCAATGAATCGGAATTGAGACCAAGAAAACAAGTATATATTGGGTAACATATTAATAAAAAACCCATGAAATAATGGTCTTGTAAATAAAAAATAATAATAAAAGTAAAAGATAATTCATGATATGATACATTAAAAAGGTTTTTTTATACATCACATAAATTTAATTAGGTTCATGATACAAAACATATCTCAAAGGGAATAAATTAAGATGTAAACTCTTTCCTCGGTCCTCATCTGTTTATCACATACACCTAATATCCTGAATAATTAAATATAATTCATTAAATACATACCCATTATCCTTAATCATAACTATTACCATTTTACCCCCCATTTATTCAATTAGGTTCATGGTCTAGGAAAATCATGTCCCAATCAAATTAATACAATATAGAAAAAGTGGTAGAACAAGGGTGTTTAAAAATATGAGAGTGAAGAATACCACACACATCGATATCAAAAAGATGGGAATCAAAGTGTATGCTAATTAATAACCATCACGAGGAAACCTCCATGGTTTCTCTCTTGGATAAACCATTATCAACCTAGTTTTAATCCTTATAAGATTGAGTGACATCCAACTATTGATCATCAGAAAGTTAGAGACATGCAATACATGATGGAATCATTCTCTGTGGGACCTTTATGGACCTTTTCATTGGGATTTTCACTATTGTGATAGCGTGAAACTCCATCCCGATATGTCAGCCATTATATTGGATATCATGGTTGATAGATTTAATCATGTCTCATATCTTGTCTCCAAACAAACACCAATATAGTGATAGAAACAACCTCTAATGAGACCCCAAAGGGTGAAAAAGATACCACTACATCCTGACGTTCCTAGTAAACCAGAGGCCACCCCATCCAAATTAACTTTAATCTGGGTTGATATGGGGGGGCGGTTCTATATAATTTATTATAGTATCATATGCTTCCTAACACTTTCAAGGATAAAAATCATTTTCAGAATAATAAGACTAAAGAGACTGGTGTTCATGGAACATGTTTGAATCTTGGAGGCTTCCAAGACCTCCCTGTACACAATATTCATACAATCATTCAATAATGGAATTTGATTCTCAAATTAAATGTTATTTCCTTCCTTCAAAATGAATTAAAATGAAACATCCATAGTGTAAATTAGGAGAGCAGGAATATGGTCACTTTGTTTAGCAGTAGTAATATAGTTCATCAAGTTTTCCAGGCTGCCTGATGGCATGTGGACACTAAAAATGGCTTTAAAACATTTCCATATTTTCCATTAGAACTTTCAAGAGATGAATGAAAGTTGGATGGTTTTATCCTTCTGTATACAAAGGAATAAAATGGTAGAAAAGTTTATCTAGATTTTCTAAAAGAGATTCAACACAGTAAGAAACCATTTCCAGGACCTCCATAGTTGTAGGTATTTAAAAGGTTATATAAACCCCTTGTTGAAAGCTCCTAGACATATGGAATTTGGGTTTTAAACATAACATATGTACCTATAGTTTTCACTAGAGCTAAATTTTCCAATGACGTTAGGAGTCTATACCATGTTATCATGATCAGTGAAGGTGTAACACTTTATCCCCATCCATATTTGAGAGGAAAGACAATAATACAGGTCTAAATTATGGTTGAGAGCAGTAATTGATTGGGTAAGGAATGTCTATTATTTTATTTAAGGGAAGGTCCATCCATTTTTGTTCCCCACATATTGAGATTATAATTATTGCATACTACCGATGTTGATAATTGCATGATTCCATATTAAGCATGGTTAATGGCTAGCAAGATAGAAGTTGAAACATAAATTGAATGTGTAGTAAGTATATTTGATATAAATATTTGGGACAAAAAATTGAGTGAAGCATAATTTGATGTTATCATGGTCAATTAGAATTTATTGATAAGGGAATCATTGAATATTCTCAAATCCTTAATTCTCATTCCCCCCAAATCGGTGGTTTTGATGCATTCTTTCCAAAAAAACAGTTATGTGCTTCTTTTCATAGAGGGATCCAGTCCAAATAAAATTTTTAATCAAAACCTAATGATCCCTAGCGAGAGTATGAATCCATCTGTATATAGAAAAGGAATATAAAACATTTAGGTGATAAAACAATTCACAAGACAAGTTCCTCTATCTTGAGAGATGGTTTTTCCTTTCCAACTATCCATTTGGGAAATAATTCTAGAGTATATGCTTCCAAGGTGACTATTTTTAACCAATACCCAAAAAATATTCACCCTAAGAGACGTGAAGGGAAGAGTCTGGTTTTTCACTCCAGGTTTCCTAGAAATTCTATTCTCCCTGGAAGTAGTCATCCCATTCCCAAACACAATGAAGGACTTTTTCCAACCTATGACATATACAAATATCTCCTCATAATGAGAAATATTTTTTGGGTACATGAAATTGTAGAATTATTAGGTTGACCAAACAGTTGGATTTCGTCAATATAAAGGATGTGTGAGGGGTGAAGTGATCCCTTACAACATTGATTTTCCTATATAATCCTTCGCGCACAAGATCATTCATAAATACACTTAAATGGTCTCCATATAAAACAAATAGAAGTCCAAAAAGTGGGTCTCCATATCTGACCCCCTAGATAAATGAAAATATCCTCTAAGTAAACCATTAATTATTATTGATAACCCAGTAGTATTCATAATGGTATTGACCATATTTTTCAATTGTCTAGAGAATCCATATTTTCTAAGAATTGCAAATATGAATCTCTAACTTATAGTGTCATAGGCCTTAGAAATGAAAATTTTAAGTGAAAATATTCTATAATTAACTTTCATCTTCATAATTTTAAAACATTGATATTCCAAAAGGATACAACTATGACTGTTTCTTCAGAGGAAAAAAGCTGAATTGATTGGAGGTTATCATATCACATTCCACTTTTAGAAGCAAGGAAATGAATTAGGTGTTAACACCATAGGGAATTTATGGATGATTGAAGAACTCTATCACACCATTGATGACCGAAGGATGCACAATTTCCTAGTAGAACACAAAAATTGTGTTTGTAAACCCATCCGGCCCAACCACAACATCATTGTTCAAGGGGAAGAGTGAATTTTGGATTTCTTTATCCATTCTAGCTTCCATATGAATATTGTTATGTTGAGTGTCATTGGTGTGACAAATATTATCAATTAGAGTTAAAGTGCCATTATTCCCTTTATTTTAGTAAATATCATCAATGTAATTTAGTAAAACATCACATATTTAAATCTCTATTCTATATAAATACCCATTAATTACTATAGTAGTAACTCTCATTCGGGTCTTCTTTCCTCTACGAAAGCACTAAAAGGAACTTGAGTTCATTTCACCCTCTTGTAACCATTTGATATTGTATTTGTTTTTTTGAAATTCCATCTTTAAGGGTTAGAAGATCACTAAGGCAAGTATGGGACCCAATATCATCTCTATACAGGACATAATGATTCTAACTTCCATTTTGAAATTGAAGGAGATGTTTTTCAGTGACAATAATTTCATTTTCTTGGTTATGAATTGATTACTTGCTCTATTATTTGATCATTTTTCACATTTTTATGATTTCTAGATAGGATATCAATAGTAATGCCGATATATTGAATCATCCATGCTTTTGAGATAACCTCCCTACATCTAGGCACAACATGCCAAGTGTTGTGGAACATAAAAGTAAGGGGGCATTATCTTACATTAGTAGTGAAAATGTACACAAGAAACGAGTTATGGTCAGATCAAAACATATGAAATATCATTCCAAATAACATTATGGAATAATTCCTGTCATCATTTTAGACATAGAATCTGTCTAACTTGCTTGAATTTTTCCCATTGAGGTTGTACCTGCTCGAAGTAAAATCTTCTTCCACAATTGATACATCAGTCAAATGACTTTTTTCAATTCATGAATAGAAATCAGAGGCTACTATCTACTCTAATTATATTTTCCAATAATATTTTAGATATGATACTCTTTGATTCTAGAGTGATCCTTAGGAAATTTAATGCATGTTGGAGGCCCAAATTCATCAGTAAGTCATCCTTGTTCATCATTCATCTATGTTCATCTTAGTTACAAGATTATTCTCTCTATTAAAAACATATATCTATCCTGTTAGTGATAAATCTATTTTTTTACTATTTTATTATAATTTATTGTTGAATATAGTGAATGGAACATAATTAGTAATCGTATCTAGAATCATTAAGTTCCATTATTCATTTTCACCAGCAGTTGTGATGTAGGTGGCTTATCTCTCAACTATTATTGACTCATAACATGATGTATTAGTTTTCATTAAATTAATTTCTTGAAATGATTAACCCTTACTGGATTCTTGATGGAACCCCATTTATTGGTGGTTATAGAAATTTTGGAATGTCGATAGCTTGCAGAAATTTTTATTGAATGAGTGTTTTAAAATAATTATTTTAAAATTATGGATTTTTTTATTCATGGGAATTTTTTGTTGAAATTTTTTAAAAATGAAAGTTTTATGTTGAATGGTTTGGATTTGAATTTTTCATACAAGTTTGGTGTTGATTTCGTTTCATTATACATGACCTTGGGGAAGGGGTGAGCAACATTTGGGGACTTGGTATTAGTCACCTTGTAGAGTCTTATTCGATTGATAAGTGAATTCTCATTAGCATGGAATTGTCACTTCGGCATATATGGTGTGTGTGTGTGTGTATAGAGACATGGTTAAGGGTTTTACAAATGTATGAATAAATGGTTTAATGTCTTTTTTTTATTTATTACCATGTAATCCTTGTTTAGAAATGATATAATCCATTTTTAAATTGCTTGTTAACTATTTTATATAAATGGGCTAACATGTTTTCCCCAAGTTGCGTGATTTTGGAAGTTATTGGAGAAATCCTACTGGGTTTAGACTCACCCCCTTCTTTTGAAATATTTTCTGTCTAAATATGTCATCTATCGAGGCATATGTAAATTAAGGGAGAATCAATTTTTAGTGATGCTTCTTAATACCATTGGAATGGCTTATCGAGTTGGATGTTGGATAATTTTTGGGGTTTTTTGGGTTTATGTCACTTTTGTGTCTTTGAGTTTTATTGTTCCTTTTGGTTTCCTTTTATTTTATCTTTTGGTTTCCTCATGTACTCTAATATAGTTATTATTTTGGTTATGTTGGATTTTCTTCTATACTAATGCATTGTATAGAGGTTTAGTTGTTATTTCTGTTGTTATTTGTATTTTTTATCTTTAAAGATATATTCATACACAAAATGTTCTTTATGATCTTGGAATTTATTTCAAGTCTATGGTGTATTGGGGATGTCACCTAAGGCCTAGTAGCTCCCCCGTTACTCCATAAAACAATGACAAGGGGTAGAATGTTTCAAATTATAACATTATTTGTAATTAATAATATATTTTTGAGTCAAATTGTATAAATTTTTTCAATCCTAGACATAGAGAAAATAGTGTTAAATCTTTTTAAACCTGAAGTTTTAAATTATAATGGTCTACCTCTTAGGATGGTATAAAGGAATAGGATTTTCAAAACATAAAATGTAGTGACAAAAGTAATAGCTAACCTATTTATGTTGAACTTCAAGATCCCCTCGATTTGGTGTACAGGAGTGTTTTTAGACACATCTAGGTGATTTTACACCTCGTTGTCATGGTTTTATTCAATGAGAGTCAGATGAAATGTATTGATAGTGAGACACCCCAATAGAATGACATGGTTCATTTTGTGAAAAAAAAATCTGATATGGATAAAAATTCTTGATTTATGAAAATAGTGTAAATGTTTTATTTAAAAAAATGGCATGGTTATAAAATTTTAAAATCAAATGATATTGTTGAAAATGGTCAAATTGTAGAAATATATGTTTTGATAAGTCTTGAGGTGGTAAATTGGGATTGATAAGCATTCAGTTTCTAATGAGTGAGATTAAATGTATTTTTTATGGTTATAGTGATTGGAACCAAGTAGGCATCGTTGAAACCAATTGAAGGAGGTTGGTAAGAATGTGGTTACGCCTAAGCTACATGGGAACCAATAGTTGGTCCCAATTGTTTTTAGGTATTTCAACCCATGAATAGAGGAGATAAAAATGTTTATCCTTGGAAGGTGACCAATTTATTCAGCTCCAAAAATATAATTTACCTATATTTTGGGGGATTCTGAGTCGGTCAAAGAAAATGTCTTGTTGAATTTGATGAAATAAATATTCACTTTCTTTGACACCTCAACTATGTTTAAGGTTATTTTTAAATTTATATTCTTTAATATCTTTCTCTATAGTGGTGTCATTTAGTAATTTATGATAAATTGTACCAAGTCATGACATGGGATGATTTTAAGGCATTTTTAGACAATAAATCTATCATCACGCCATTCATATTGGTATAAAAATGAACGTTTTAATCTTGAAACCAAATAACATCACTGGGAAATAATATGTGAATATGTTTTTGAATTTAGTATGATTTTACCAAAAAGATACTACAATTGCATACTTGAAGAAACACATTTTCAAGTCACGTTTAATGGTAGATATTCACTCAAGGATTGCTGAGAATTGTATAAAGGATTATACTGATATGTTCAACAGGGAAACAATATAAGAAATAGATATCTTGGAAAACACCATTGTTGGGAGAATTTTTATTCCTATAGTAATAGGTGGAAACTCTAATGTCATAAATAAGTGGAAGATGTAAACATACTTGCAGAGTGGTGGGACACCTACAAATTACATTATACGATCATTTAACATTCCTAATCAACTGAAAAATAATATTGAATGTCGTAAATGTGGTTCTTTTGACTATATTAAAAGAGATTATATGAAACCACCTAGCACGTTTCATAATTAAAACAACTAAGGAAACTTCAACACAATCGTCGTAGTTCTTATAGTTTAGGTGCTATAAACACATCTCATTCTTCTTAGGCGTTATATACATTGATGGGATGAGTGCGGTATAATAATTCTCATCATCATAATAGAGTGATAATGGGTGATCCTAGGAACCCCATGACTCTTCAAACAATGCAATATCAACAGGATAACAAAGAAGAAAGTGCAAAGAGTAAGAAATTATGTAGAGCTAATAAAATGATCACGGATGACCAATCCAGTCCTTCAATGTAGATAAGTTAATTTCTTTTGAATTATACCCCTATGAAATATTTCTATGATACATGAATATCTTACTCATTCATTGCTTCTTATTTTGATGATAATATGGGTTTTTCTATTGAGATAATTCCTTTTGTTTTAAAACATCAACATCTTTTTAGCCAAATATATTGGTGATCCTTTATGTTTAAATATTGTTCCATAATTATCAAGGAGTTTGATTTTTTTGGGATTTCTCTTTTCTTTAGAATAATTTCTATGAATTAATTTTTTGTGTGGATTGATTGATAGTGTTTATGGCCCACATACACTATTATTTCTAAATGTATAGTTTCACATCATTAAATGGTGCTATGAATCTCTTTATAAGAGGTTGGGGTGTAATGTCTTGTAAGGTGTGACTTTTAAAAGTGGTGGCTGGAATAATATCCTATTAGTTGGCAACACTAAATTTAGTATTAGTGGATGATATTGAGAATGGAGAGTTTACAAATATTTTAGATTAGTTTTCAAACATTTTTTCCAAATCATTCAATGAGTTTCCAACCTATATATAGGTGGATTTTAAAATTTATCCAATAATAGGGACCAAACTAATATCACTTCATCATTATGAGATAAAACCAATAGAATTTAAGGAATTGAATATTCAACTAGAAGAGTAGAAAATTAAAGGTTTCACTCAACTATGTGTGTCTTTATGGGAAACACTAGTTCTATTTGGGAAGAAAGTGGATGTAAATATTATACATTGTGTGGTTTATCATAATATTAACCATGTTATGAAAAAAATAAGAATCCTCTTCCATTTTTGATGAAATTTTTGATGATTTTAATGGAGAAAAGATATTCTCAAAAAATGACTTACATTTATAATGTCACCAATATCAATTTTTGTAGGACGATGTTCTGTTGACTACTTTTAGAAGATATATTTCCATTATGAGTATTTTGTTGTGTATTTTTTACTAAAAATGAACCATCCATACTTATATAATTTATGAATTGAATATTTAAATGATATCTATATTCTTTTGTGGAGGTTGACGATATATTGGTATATTCATGGAAAAAATGGATCTTGATAAACACATGATGATAGTATTGGGTATCTTGGAGGAACATCACATGTATATCAAGTTATCAAAGTGTGATTTCCAGATACAAGGGGTATGTCTCATTGGTCATGTAATTTCTCAAAAAATATTTTTTATTGATATAGAAAATATTGAAGATTTATCTCTTGGAAATTAACAAATAATGCCTTTAAAATACATCTTTCCATGGATTAAAAGGTTACTACATATGTTTTGTACATGGTTTTTCATGGTTCTCAAGGCCAATGATATATTTGACAAGAAAATGAATTTCATTCTATTGTAATGAGGAATACTATAAATCCATTAAATAACAAAAGGTTAGACTTACATCATCACATATCCTCACATTTCCAAAGTCTGGACTAGGAAATATAGTCTATTATGATGCATCGGGATTTGGTTTTGGATGTGTTCTCATATAGTAAAATCATATAGTTTCTTATATTTCATGGAAATTATGGATTAATGAGATGAACTACCCAACACAATATGTCAAATTAGATATTTTTATCCATAATTTTAAGAAATGGCATCATTAACCATTTGTTTAGAAATTCATAGTGTTTCCATATCATAACGGTTTGAAACAAATTTTATCATAATAATATTTGAATTTAAGGAAACACATATGGATGGAGTATGTGTCGATGTTTTAATTTGACATGATATATACACTAGGTGAAGGTAACTATGTAGAATAAGAATTATATAGGAATTCATATGATAAATTTGATAACGAGTCCTTAGACTAGTGGAGACTAATATTTTTTTATAGGATATGCATCTAGATTGCTCGAACCAAGTTGATGTCATAGTTTTCTTATACATTTTTTTTCATTATTTGGTTAAGCAAGTTAGAAAGGCTCAAAAATCCTATTATAAATGTGTTTCTATGATATCAAAACCCAATAATTGTGAGACCATTAATGGGAGGATACTAGATGATATTTCATTGTTGTGACTTAGAGATCATATTTGTACACCTTTTTCATATCATTAACAAATTCATAGTGTCTCCCCCCATTAGAGATGGGTTATTCACACTAGGATTCATAAAATGTATAAAGATTTGAAAAGGAGATTTTTTGGGTTGGAATGAATTTTTTTTAGTATATTTTGTATCAAGATGACTCACGTGTTAGCAGGTCAAAGAATGACAATAATGACTGGTGGGTATTTTTTAGTCCTTACAAATTCTTATATGGAAATGGTAGAATCTAACCATTGATTTTGTAATAGGTCTACAAAATATGGTAAGGAAAAATTATTTAATATGTTTTATTATTGATCAACTAACAAATTTATCTCATTTCATCCAAAATTTTTAAACTTTTTTTAATACATATAAAATTTTACATTCTGAATATTATAAATATCCACTAGGTTGCAATATTGATTTTTTCATATAGATACCCTATATTTACTTATCTTTTTGGGAAATTGTTACTGAAATACCTTATAAATCAATTGACTGTGAATATGGATTATCATCCTTAGATGGATGGATAGTTTCAATAGAAAATACAAATATTGGAGGACATGCTTTGTTCTTATGTAATTTATTTTTGGGGATCATGGAAGGAGAATTTATGATTATTGGAGTTCTCATACAATAAAAGTTATAAGGCCTTGATACATATGGACCCTTTTGAAACATTGTACATGTGTACTTTTAATTTTATATTTTTTGTGTGGAAATAAGTGATACTTCATTAATTGGACAAAACCTTTTGGAATAAATAATGGAGAAGATTCAGTTGATCTGAAAGAGTACGGTGATAACTCAGATTCATTAGAAATCACATACAGATCATCATCAACGACAATTTTCATTTGAGGTGAGTGATTTTTTATTCTTGATAATATCTCCATGGATTGAGCATAATGGTTTGGTAAGTAGAGAATGTTTACTCCTTGATACATAATCCCATTCAAGATAATTTAATGAGATGGTGATGGGGTATATCTGTTTTATTTTCCAACAAGGTTATGTTTAGTGCATAATGTGTTTCATCTATATCAGTTAAAGAAATACCATCATGATCCTAACCATGTGATTGGACGGTATTACACTGATATATAACCAGATTCTACATTGATTCATGTTTCGGTGTGGATTGTGTATAGGAAAGGAAAAAACCTTCATAGGAAAAGAAGTGGAATAATGAGGGTATTATAGAAATATGGTCAGATACAAGAAGAAATGTGGGGGTGTAAAAAGTAAATAGTAGATTAGTGGCTCGAAATCTTCTAGGACTACAGTAGTTTTTAACTTTATAGAAACAAATGGCCATTGGTGGGGATATGATAGCACCCCTGATTTCATGTACATGACGCAATATTCATGTATTTTAATTCTAAAATTTTTGGGCTTTGTTTCAGGTGTTTACATGATATTTGGAACATTTTAGAGGATTTTTTAGGTACATTGTGTTTGAATGGTTGGTAGAAAATATGTAACATATCCAAGAAACAATGCATTGAAAGACGATGGGAACTAGGTTGGCACATTGTTGGCACATGGTTTGGCCAGACATTGTTGATTCCTTGAAGAAACCATGATTCTTGAAATGGTGGGAAAACATTATTGGTGCATAGTTTTTATAATTTTACGATCCATTAATATAATATCTGGATCTAAGATAGTATCACTACATGGTTGGAACATGGTTTTCCAATTCATGTGGCCTAACAATGATGCATACAAATAGCCCTCCATAAAAATTGGATCTAATCTATGCTAACCTCTTAATACCTCTTATTTTTATAGTCTATTCATAAATATAATTATGTTCTCTTTCAAGGTATTAGAGATGATACCCTTCAATATGGGGGTGTCCATAGGTGAATCGAAGCACGTTGGAGGCTCATATCCATTAGTAAGTAATCGTTCTTCATTGTTCTTGTCCATTATTCTTAGATCTAAAGTTATTCTCTCTATCTCTCTCTCAAGACCATATATATTTACAATTATTGATATAAATTTATTATTGTGAATTTTTTTAATATAGATTTTTGTTAGATATAGATAGGGGAACATATTAAGTGATCAAATCTATAATTTTTATTCATTATTCTTCATTTTTATAAACCATTCTGTTGTAGGTTGATTCTCTCTCAAATACAATAAATTTAAAACATTGATTCTTAGTTTTCATTTAATTAATTTCTTGAAATGATTATGAAATACTCATATGATTCTTTATGGAATCCTCTTTAGTGATATTTTTATTGAAATTTGAGAAAGTAAATGGTTTTAGAAAAGTGTTATTGAATTATATTTTTAAAATGTTAATTTTAAAATTATAGATTGTTGTTTTGACTCATTGAAAATGTTTTCTGAAATGTTTTAAAGAATGATACGTTTCATGTATAATGGTTTGTCTTGTAATTTGGAATACATGGTTTGTGTGGGTACATTTTCATAAGAAATGACCCTATGAAAGGGGTGTGTTACATTGGGGAACCTCGTATTTGTCACCTTTTTATGACTTGGTGGGTCGATAAGAGACAATTAATGATCATTGAACTATCATCTAGGCATGACTAATTTTTATTTTTCTTTGTTTTTGGAGACGTGGTCATGGTTGGGATAAATGAATGGATAAATGGTTTAATGGATCTGTTTTTATTGAATTCCATGAAAACCATTTTCTTCTTGATATAAACCATTTTCAAATTTATTTTAAGCTACTGCATATATATGTGATAATATTTTTTTCCATGTTGTATGATTTTTGAAGTCATTGGGGAACTCCTACTAGGTTTGAAATCACCCACTACTTCGACACTATTTTGAATTTTCAGATGTCATCTATCAGGACACGGGTAAAGGAAAGGTATCTCAGATCATTAGTGATGCTTCATGATACCATGTGAATATCTATTCAAGTTATAACATTGAGTAGTTTTTATTTTCTAGTTTCATGGCACTGTGGTGTCTCTGTGTTTTATTGGTCATTTTTTCCTTCAAATTTGTCTTTTGGTTTTTTCTTATACTCTAGTATGATTATTATTTTGGTTTTGTTGATTTTTATTCTATAATCATGTATCATGTTGATGTTTATTCTTATTTTTGTTTTATATTGGATATTATATATTTAATGGTAAAATCATCCCCAAAATCTTCTTGTGGACCTTAGAATTTATAGATAACCTTAAGTGTTTTGGGGATACCACCTATGTCCCAGTAACACCACTTTATCATCCCAAGCCAATGGGTGTGGGGTGGTATTCTACAAAGATAGTTTGTGAATATATAATTTCATTTCTTATAAGTTTTGGTTACAAATAATGAACATTAAATCAATGATGATAATGTTTTGGTGATTCTTAATGAATGAAAGGTGTTTTCTTAATTAAGAAGTTAAATGTTGATAAAACCTCGCCAAAACCAAAAAAATATATTATTTAAATTTTTATGTAAGATTATACCAGTAAATAACATCTCATATTCATTCAGTGTACAAATGTATAGTATTGTTCAAGTATGTGGTTAAAATGAACTAAACATGAAACAACCATGAAAAATTATGAGGCAGTTTTTTTGTAAAATAATTATACAAGAATCATAATGATATTATTTTGTTATTATAATTGTCATATAACATAATTATAAATAATTATATAATTTATAAAAATTTTATAAAATAATTACTTATAAATAAGATATCATTTTCCACTAATGTTCACTAATTTTAAACGATTGAATTAACAACAATCATTTATCTATAATATCATTAATAGTTTCTACAATTTTTTATACATGACATTTTTTAGTATTATAAACATAATAGTTATACTTTAATATCTTTCTCATGACAATCCATGCATGTAAGAGATGAAAAAAATAATGAGACCCAGTAATTCCCAAGAGGCGGCAGTCAACACATATGAATTGTTGATGATTTTGTTTCCCATAGAATGGGAAAATGGTGTAATAAGGTTTATTGTTTTATAAATTTAAAAAGGAAATATATATATATATATTTTAAAAAGTATCTTTTATAATATCAATATAATGTAATGAAGTAAAAGGAAACATGTTGTGTCATGGATGTTGTGGTCTGCACAAGTCAGGAATTATAGTTATATTTTTCTTAATAAAAAAGAGGTATGTTGTTAATTATTATAACATTATTATAATAACATTCAAATATAATAAAAATAATGGAATTATTATTTCAATATGGAGAAAATAAATTTTAGTAATAATAAAATCGCATAATGAAATTGGAAATAGAAAGAGAACTTAAGAATATATACCTCAATTCTTGGATTCATTCCTTTGCAAAGGGATTTAATGACTTGAGGTATGTAATTTTATGTATATAATAACCTATTTAAGGATTATCATAGTTATTGTTGAGGTTTTGGATGTTTTTAGAAAAACATATGTTGTTTTTATGTGAGGGGAAGTGAGGTGTATAGTATCCCTTTTATAAGTGAAATGAGATTTCATGTTTCTAAATACCCAAATGTTTTCAATAATTAGAATTATATATTAATTAAATTTGATTAAAAATTGATAAATAATGGATAGTATAAGGTATAAAGTCTATAAATTCTTTCACTACCCATACAAAAACATTTTTTAAACATATATTGTGTCTTTTAATCTTATATTGTTTACTTTCACCATTTAGATTTTACTGTGGTAACTACATGTTACTAAGGTACCAAAATATTTATGCTTATAAATAAAGTGGTAATTATTATATAATATGAAACCAATAATTAAAATTTCTAAATCCATTTTATTTGATTTAATTAACATAATTTATAAAAATTTATTTTTAAATAAAAAAGAATAATGTAATAATATTTTTCGAGAAAATATTACACATGTTCTAAAGTATCACATTTGGTTTTATGAATAAAAAAAATAAAAATAAAAAATTCATAAATAAATTACATATTTGATCCTGAAAAATAATTTATAAATTTCCAATTCGTGATTATATACTAATAATTTCCTAAATAATCTTGTTATTTATTAAAAGGAATTTATTCAAAATTCACATAAAATCATTTTTTTAGAAAAATCCAATATTTAATCTTAATATTATATTGAAATTTTTAACAAAAAGGGAGTTTTTATCAAATTAAATTTCTAAATTTTAATAATTCAATATTTAAATTATTCCCTAAAATATAGAGTAAATATTTTCATTTTGGAAAATATTTTTAAAACCTTAACCATTCTTTATTCATATTTTATATCAATTACTAATTAATTGATTGGTAATTTATTATTAATATTATCAATATATTTTATCATCTATAATAATAATTTTCTTAAAATATAAATTCATATCTCATATAAAGAAAATATTTTGAAAATTAAATTTATATGTAAAAAATAATTGTATTAGTCATTTTAGGTATGCCGATTAAATTTCATTTATATTAAAAGTAACCTCTATTTTCATTCTATAAATATTACATAAATCCATTACTACTATTTATTCCCACTACCTCATCGGTTGAGATATAAAAGTCATATATAATATTTATATTTTTATCTAAATATATCCATGTTTCATTTTAGTTTGGTATTGCATGTGGAGAATGATATCATCCACATTGACTTATTTGAAGGTAATCATATATTAAGATCTTGGGGTGTTGCAAAAATTCTGATTAGAAACCCTCACCATAGTTACTAGCTTCAAATAATGTTCTTAAATATCATTTATGAAAAAAACATATATCTGAATCACATATTTCAGAAATTTATAAGTATATATAACCTTTTATAAACATCAGTTATATGTATTCTCTACAATTATATTGGATAGTTATTTTCTACTTTAAATATCGGGTGTGAGTTATCTTGATCATTTTAAACTAGTTTAGTAATAGAGTTCTTGTTCTATATTATTCTCAAAAATATTTTCATTTTTGGATAATTTAATGTACTATAACAGATAAATTGTTTTGATTTATAAATCACTTATCTATTTCAATTAGTGTTTTAGATATGTTTAATGAAAATTGAATTAGTGTAAGCTTATTTCAGTGATTTTAGAGATCAAAGATAATATTTTAATAATAATTAAAATAAAGTAAATAAAAATTAAAAACTCTAAAATAATCATTATTTTATTATTAATTTATTATAATAATATTATTTAATTTCCCATAGTAGTCCATGATAGTGTTTTATAGCATTGTTCAAGTAAGTGGCTTCACCAACCCAAACATGAAGATACCATAATTCATGGGGTGAGAATGGTTAAGAAATTATTTATTTTCACATAATTTAATTTTAGAATAATAACAATGATATTATTAATATTTTTTATAGTTTGGAATCATAATTTATGTGACATAGATTGAGATTTAATGTCAAGATGAAAAACAAAATAAATATTACATCATCAGGGTTGTAGTTCTCACAACGCGTGGTTAACATTTTTATTTATTAATGAATTGGAGTAAAAATGGTGGATTATAATCTACAACATCATATTCATAATTATATTATATATTTCACATTTATTCTTCAATTCTATCTTTATAAACTATAAAGAAAGGTGGTGGTGAAAAACAGGAGATGTTTCTTCGTGGGGAAGTTAGTCCGCACATTAAATGATCGACGTTCTTTTGTTTTTCTAAGAGAATAGGCAGTAATAACTAAGGTTTATTCCATTAATATAATAACACATCAGTATAATAATGATACTAGGTTAATTATATTACTATAGTTATTATTGGTTTATAAGAGAAAAATTTAAATGAAATGGTAAGGATTGAGTATTACTTACATCAATACCATGGACATCCTCTTGATGAACTCCATATAATTCAATGATATTGGATAAATTTTAGTGAATAAGGTATTTAGTACACTATTGGGACTTATAAGAGGGGGATAATAGGTAGGGGTTCAAGATTATTTCTTAGGGATAATGTATTAGTGAATGGGTGAAAGTGATCCCCTTTTCTAAGTGAAGAAAGTAGAAATTTTGTTTAATTTATTTACTTTTAAAATATATAATTTCACTATCCACGGTTCCATTACTCTATAATTTTAGAATAATAGATTTTGGGGTAATATGGGGTCGATAAATCCTATACAAAGTACTTAAAAACATGTTTTAAACATCTTGAATATCATTTACCCTTATATTTTTAATTATATCTTATTTATGAGGGTAACTAGTTTTCACCAAATTAAAAAATGTTTTACTAAAAATATAAAATCAAAAATAAAAAAAAATTGGTTTACGAACCAAAATTTATTCTAATTTATTCTAATTTAATTTATAAAGAAGATAAAATCAACTTATAAATTAAAATATTTTATATAACTATAGCTATTTTTTAATATTATTTCACCATTAAGTGTTATTAATCATACTTAGTATTGATTACCAATTAAATTAGTTATAATATATTTGTATATGGGCTTAATAAATCTATTAAATTAATTTTTTATAAGTGGTTAATTTATTTTAATGGATAATAATTTCACAATATTAATAAAACAAATCTATTTAAATTATTGTTTTACCATTATATGGGTCATTAACATTATTATTATAAATCATAGTTCTATGTATAATAAATAAATTGACCTTATTAAATAATATTATAATGTTGATATAAAATATGAAATCTATTTTTTTAATTAATTTCTTCCAGGTATTAAAACTAATTTTTAATATGATAGAATATATTTATTTGTAGTAAAAAATATTACATATGTTTCTAAAATGATATACATGGGTTTTATAAATTAAATATAGTATTTTGGAAAGATTTATTTTATGTTATAAATATATATATTTATATAAAAAATGTTCCAAAAACATTTAAGTCACAAAAATGACGGTATTAGAAAAATCGGAATAATTTTCAATATTTAGTTAAAAATAATTTATTTTAGAAAGCCCTAAAAAAAGATATTTTTGACAAGATTAATTTAAAAATTAGATAATTTTACCAAATAAAAATTCTAAAATATATAAATTAATAATTTAAATGAAAATACAATATATAAATATAGCATCATTTATTTAAAAAAAATTCTCTTTTAAAACTCTAAGTGTTCTCAATACTATTTTGTATGAATTTATAAATGGTTGAAATATTTTTATTTACTAGATAATTTATTATTATTATATTTTATTTTTTATCTAATATATCACTTCTCATATTATTTTAGTGTTTTGTGTGAACCCATTTATCAAACATAGTAATAATATTGAAAATAAAATATATTAAAAAATATTAGGGTGTTACAAAACACATCATCAATTAATTAAAATGTATTTTCCTAAAATATATATCAACAAAAAAAAGAAATCTGTTTCCATACATTAGTTTATCTCTCTCCCTACCAACCATGTCCTTATATGTTTTACACCTCCTCCATACCGATTTTCAAAACCATCACCCCCAATGATGTAAACACTATGAACGTTACCACCCTCATTGAGTAGGATAAACCATGTTATGGTACTTGATTTGTATGAACACAAACTCAAAAAACCATCTCCCAAAAATGATTAGATTCAACCAATACCCTAAACTACACCATCAGATAACTTTTTTTCCACCTATGTTAATGGTCAAAACCTTCCACATCTCATTAGAAAACCTTCATCACTGATATTCCCACTGATCAACATCACCCATAGTCATATGTATATACCCATAAATTTTAAAAAAAACATAATAATCAATTAATATAAGATAAATAACTCCAAAATTATGTTTCACTATTCTCGTCATACCCAAAACCCACCCAACCAAATAAACTATACCTTATTAGGACACACTGATAGAGTAGATATTTCCTTTAATTTTCATGTGTATTTAAATAATTTAATCCCCTCAAATTTATTTTTTTGAGATTAATTTCATCCTTCTCATATTTTAGGTATGTTTTGAGGTTAAATGTTAAAAAAATATTAATTCTATAATTTTAACTATTTTTATCACTTTTCTATTTTGAGTTTTTATTTTTCAGTATTGATCCTAAGGGATGAATTCATCATTTAGGCATCAAATTTTTATAAGCATAAACTTTTTCAACTGTATGAATACATAATTTAAATTCTATGATTCCCAAGTAAATTAATCCATTTCAAAAAAATTGGATGATATAAGTGACAATTAATGATTAAATGAGGTTTATCTGAGGTTATATGAAACCAAATGTTATGAGTCTACTTATATATGAAATAAAACTCTATCATGCATGTCCAAATTAAATTTCAAAGAGAAATTATCTCATTAAGTTATTTTATTTATGCATTAAATCAGAGGAATAGTTAGAGTCTGCATAGCCCGAAAAATAGAGATTTAGTAATTTGGGAATAAATTTTTTTACACATCTCCAAAATATTGATGTTTGAGGGTTGATTGTAACAAAAATCCCTAAAACTCTTAGGAATACCTCTTTGTGAGTTCTCATAGGTTATCCCCACACTTAAATGATGAACGTTATATCACAATACCATGGGGGTGGTTTTTTGGTTCTTCATACATGTTTTCCTAAAAAAAGAACAAATAAAAGCTATAAGGAAATTTATACGGTGGTTAAAATCAAAGAAACCACACCTTCTTTCAGGTAGGGGATAACCAATTAAAACTACCCTCTAGAGGCATTCAAAAAACAAAGGCCCACTTAGGGGATAAACCAATATCTATCTTTCTTTTTCTTTACATTATCATTTTGTCACTATTATATTTTATTTCAATAAATTTCATTTAATTTCATTTTTTGTTTTTCTTAGAGTTTTTCAGTGAGTAGAAATTAAAAGATTAATTCACTATTTCACTACCAATAATTCTAGTTGTACCTCTCTATAAAAATTACTTTCCTTTTTTGATTCAATTAAAAATATTCCTACATGTTAAATCTAATATATTTTATTTTGGGAAGTATATTATTTAAGTGTGTGGGGGATTATAATTTAGGGATCTCAAAATCCATTTTTCAATTTTTTTGTTATTTTCAAAAAAATGTGATTCCTTTCCAATTTTTGAGTTTTTTTTGAAAATTTTCAACTCATATGATTATCTTTTCAAATTTTTGGACCCGTTTTAATGAGTTAACCAAGTTATATTATTAAAAAGATCATAAATGAATGATTAAAATGACTTCATTTCAAGTTCAAAATATGATAATTCTATGAAAATACATTTAATTTTGGATTCTCCAACCGCATCACAATGTATTTATCTTCAAATAACCTCATTATGTAGCTTATTAACCTTTATTTCTCATATTCTTTACATTAATATCATTTCTTGACATAACCAAAATATTCTTTATTAACCATAATCTGATTTATTTCTATCAAAACATAAGGGTTTGATGTACTTTTGTTGAAAATGATTGAAAATATTCATTGGGTTTTAAAAACACCCCTTTTAATAAGAATCCTTTTTACTATGACTGGGCCTATAAATTTAATTTTCATCTGACTTCTCTTCCATGAATATCTTTTAAGGTTATCCACATTACAAGATAATTTTATATATCCAACCAGCTATGGAAGTGATAATTCATGGTCTAATTGATCATAAGTGTTGGGTATGATTTATTATTTTGTGATATATAATTTGGTTCTCCTTTGGGTTTACAATCCAATGTTAACCACGTGTGTTCATATATGAAAATTTTATTCTTCTAAAAATTGTTTTTTACTATAGCTTTTGATCATAAATCTAAAAAATATTTTTTAGCTAAATATATTTCAAAATTAAAAAAAAATCAAGTTTTTAATGATGAAAATATGTATTTCCATTCAATATAAAAACTATTATGTTACACCAATATCATTAAATTCAAATCACTACCACTTCCTTTACGAAATAAGCTGTAAAAAATGAAAATATCATAAAAAATCAATTCTATTGATGGTAGGTGAGTGGATATAATTTTTCTTCCAAAATGATAAATGGTGTGAACTTTACATAAATTTGTAATGATTATTAGAGGTTATTTTGTGATAAGGGGAGTGATTATAATATGGAAATTTCATGATAATTAAAATCATACATAATTTATTCAAAAAAATCCCAACCCTCTATATTATAGCTGAGAATTATCGATATCAAAAACCTACCAAGTGAAAACCACTAAATAAACATAAAAAGTTTTCATTATAAACACATTTCCATGACTCACATCTGGTGGGGATATATCATTTTATTAGGCCTATGATAATTCTTTCTTGGGTTCGGATGATAAAAAACTGGATTGAAATTAAAATTTGTGTGATGAGAGAAAATTCTTGTGAGGTAAGTGTTTTATGTGCATGGGATGAAAAATAGAGAGGAAATGTATTTAATGAGATGAATAGGTAACATGAAATATTTTTTTTATGAGGAATAAAATATTTTTTATGGGTTCTCAATTTATGGATCTCTTGGGTATATGATTTAAATTTTCTTAAATTTTAGTTTGATGTGTACTTGTCTAAGAGTCTAAGTGATAAGTGTTGAGGGACTGGCAGAGCTAACATTTCCATTATTTATCACCTATATTTCAATTATTTAGTCCCTACTAATTTATCAATTTGAGCATAATAGCATGATTTTTTTGATTTTATGGATGTTTTGAGCTTAAATGTAACAATTACTTAATTTTGGAATTTTAACTGTTTTTTGTCACTTTTGTATTTTGACCATAAAGTTTTAAAAATTGAGCCAAATGAATTAGTTATTTTTTTAGGAATCAGTTCTTCATGTTCTTTAACTTCTTCATCTATATTAAATGTTAATTCAAACTCTCTGGGGCCTAAAAATTAATAAATGTGGAAAATTGTTTGGTCAATAGAATTGGAATTATATGATTAAATGAGCCATATCTCAAACTAAATTGAAAAAAATGAGTTAATTATTTAAATATATATATATATGATATATTAATCCAAGTAACATGTCCAAATTAAATTTCTTATAGAAAATCTACCATTAAATCATCCTATGAAGGTATCAAAATGGAGGAAGATGAAGTGTCTCCTCATCTAGAAAAATAATGCTTCAGTAATTCAGGAAGTGATTTTTTAAACATTAGGAACTAATTTTAGAGGTTAATGTTTTATAGATATCACAATTATAAAAAATATATATTGACTGTTGAGATGTTATGTGAGTATGATATAATTTATAATACCAAATGTAGGATCTAAATAATAGAGATACTATATATAGTATCTAATGATACACAAAATACAAGAGGGGCGAATTGTTTAATTTTAAAAATTCCTTTGGAACTTTTAAATATGGTTATGATTAAAAAGGTTAAACAAGGTAATTTGCAAAACCTCTATGTTTTAAATAGTTTCTTGATTCCTGAAATATGATTCTTAGAAAGTGATTCTGGAAAGATTGTTCCGGAAAGTGAAATTTAATGAAAGTTTACAACAACAAAGATTCTACCTTAAAGTGTATAGAATCTTACAAAATCAGAGTACAAAAATAAGGAAGTATAAGATAGTTGTGCTATCCTCAACCAAAAAAATGAAGTGGAAAACTTGTAACAAAACAAGTAACATGTAGTAAATCTTTTAACCCAAAGAGAAGGGTATCAAACAACCTTGGATAATGGTACCTTAATTTATACTTTTAAGAAAGTCTGTCTTACCCACACAAGGGTAAGCCCTCGATACAAAGATCGGATTTTGTCATGCTATCCATGCAAGCCCTCAACTTCATGGTAGTTTCCACCTCTGTCTTCCAATCCCCAGAATCCCTCGATTGAACACATCAACAATCAGAGTCTCACAAAGAAAATATGCATGAAGTAATGTTTGAACAAGACATTCATACTTTTTGCACTAAAAGTGAGAGTTAATAAGAGCCTCTCTCTCTCTGGAAATCACTTCAATAGCATTTGAGTAAGTTCATCAAAAAAAGTTGTGAGCTCTTCAAATGAGCTCCTATTTATAGGCATGGATTCAATGGTAAACTCCCTCCTCCAACGGTCATATTTTTCCTTGAATTTTAGAGGGACCTATACACGTATCACTAAAACAATGGTTAGTTAGCAACTGAAAGTATAATATCATTTTATAACAAAACAAGTGTAAGAAAAAATATGGTTACATAACTAAAATACGATATTCAGAATGAAAGTGAATAAAAGTTCGGAGTCTAACCAAACAAGAATTATGAGTCTATAATACAAGGATACTTAGATTCTGTTTTCTAGGAATTTGTAACTTGAACTCTATAGAATTCTAGCGTCTAAATTTCTTGTAATTTTGAATCGGGATTCTGAGGATTTCGGAACCCGAACTTATAATGTTCGGAGTCAGAGTTCATGAGATTTCAGAGTCAGAACTCATAAGAGTTCGGATTCTGTATTCAGAGAACTCGGAGTCAGAACATGGAAAAGTTCATAACCAAAATTATTATTTAGAATTCGGAGTCAGAACATCAGAAGAGTTCATAACCATAATTCGTATTCAGAATTCAGAGCCATAACTTCATAAGAGTTCATAACCAGAATTCTTATTCTGAATTCGTAGTCAGATCTCAGAAGAGTTCGTAATCATAATTCGTAATCAGAATTCGGATTTAGAACTTCATAAGATTTCGTAACCAGGATTCGTATTCAGAATTCGTAGTCAGATCTCAAAAGAGTTCATAATCCGAATTGGTAATCAGAATTCTGAGAATTTGGATCCTAAAACAGAATGCTTCATATCTAGGTATTTATAGGATTCCGAGGATTTGATTACAAACCAAATTTTACACTTAAAAAATTTATGAAATGAACAACAAAACATGATAAGGATAAATTTCCTTGGGGAAGGAAATTTTTTCTTTATTGAGGTAAAACATAGGGTAAAAATAAAAATTTTCTTGAGATAAGGTGTTTGTGATTTTCAAAACAATAAGGAATGGTAATGTCATAATTAAAACTTAATGACTCAATAATCTCCCACAAGTATAAAGGAATGGAAAATTCATAAGGAAAACCTTATTGACTCAACAATATCCCCCTTTTTTGAAAGCACAAAAAACCATATGAAAAAGAATATAAGGACTTAGAAAAAAATCTAGATTTTGAAATAAAACTAATCTCTTTTTCACCTTGGCAAAGATGAATACGACTAACTCCCCCTTAGGCTTTGGAACTCTAAGGATCGTATTCTAGATTTACGGAATGGATTTTTTATTATCTTGAGTAAGGAAATATCTGTATGAAAACCCCCCTTAGATAAATCCCACCCTACTTAGAGATATTTCTTCTTTACTTAGAATTATTTTTCTTTCTCCCCCTCTGCGATTTTCAAAAAGAGTTTGAGGGAATGGAAAAAAAATATGGTACCTGAAATATTAGTATAAAGAATACAAATAGAGACGAGCAACCCAAAATTTCATTAATATGGGAAGAATTTGTACAAGGAAAAAATACAACAAAATATCGGATTTATTTTCCTTCCTTTTCCTTTGGTATTAATTTATTCACAATAGTTTTCAGCTTCTTTAGATACTTGTGATCTTCCTCTGATTGTTTCTATAAGGCTTTGATCCTATCATCCTGAGCCTTCAGAGCCTCTTCCCGAATCTTCAACAAGTCATCTTGTTTTACTATATTTTCTTCAATATCGAATCTGGAGATCCCTTTCTATATTCTAGCTTTGGGAAAGAGAGTTCAACATTCCATTCAGATCCTTGACCACCTGAATCCGAGTATTCTGCTCAAGATTTAGATTTTCCTCAAAGATATTTGTGGGATCCTTTATTTTTCTATCTTACGTATGAAAATTTTCCTTAACATCATCTTGAAAGTCATCAAGATCTCTCAAATATTCAACTATATTCTTTGACCAGCTGACCACTTTCATACAAGATTTTATGTGGGCATCGTAGTTGATAAAGAATTTCTTGTGATCATCATCTATCTTTATACACCTATCCATCAATATGGATATAGAATCTGATTTTTTATTCAAGTTATGCTGTAGAAACTGACATCTGGAGCCGATGGTTCAAATGATCAGAATGGTGTCAACAAGATTTTCAGAGATTGAATAACAAAATCATGTCCCAAAGATGATGATTTGAAATCTGACACTTTGCTAGGTAATGGTTCTTCCACTAGCTCAACCAGCTTCCTCTTAGAATATGTACGTGCTTCATTCCTCCTCAAAACAACTTTAGAAGGTGTATCCTCAACTACTTGTTTCCCCTTATTAGTTCTCGGAATAGCTTCTTCATCTGGAGACTCATGCTCACTTTAAGACAACCGAACAATCTTATCTTCATCAAATTTTTCCATCTAAGATCCAACCACATTTTTTTCTGGATGAATGAAGTCATGATTATGACTCTCTTCTTTAGATAATCTTTCCCTTCTTCATCAGCTTTTTCATCAACCCCAGGAGTAGAAAGCCTTGAAGATTTGGCTTGAGAAGTCTGGATTGATAATTTCTCATAAGCACATTCCTTCTCATGAAAGTCTTCAACATTCTTTATCAGATCAACTATATCATCACTGGTATCAGCTACTTGTAATTCTTATAGAGATTTCTTTTTCAACCACTTTTTCAAGAACTTTTTTTAGAGTGAGAAATTTCTTCCCCAGTGTCTCAGGTAAAGGCTCAACCAAGAACAATTTCGGTACATGAATATTCTATGATGTTATTTTAGTATCCCTCAGAAGGGATTGCATCATTTCAACCTCTGACATCTTCTTCTTCTACTCCTTCTCTTTGTCTTTCTTCTCAAGATCTTCAGTAGTATTCTATTTTTGAGCCATGGCCTTTGCAGGATCTAAGCTAAAATGTTACTCTCCTTCCTTCATGTTCTTCTTGTACTCCCTCAACTTGGAAACTACCACATCCGTATAGGCTTTCTACTTATTGGGCTCTGGAGGTGTGAATTGAGTATCACTGGCCTTAGGGTTTTTCTCTTATTCTTCCAATTCCTTCAGTTTCCTCTTCTTTACATCTTTATTTGACGGCTCAGCCTCTTCTGCATTCTTTGGAACAGATTCTGCTTATTCCATTGGTAGATCATAAAACTCTCCTAAATCTTTAGAAAATTGACATTCATTATTTTCAAAATATCATTGCTTACTAACATAACTTTGAAATTCCTCGGCTTGGAACTGCAAGGAATCTTTAAGGACTCAAGACCTCAAACAATCAACATAGAGAGTAGGGCGAGATACATGATTATCTGTGCTCTCAAATTCCCATTATTGATATTCTCTATCATAATGAGAATATGTTTCATCAGATTGATCTTCCTTAGATTTACCAAAAAATCCAAGATATACAAATCACTTTTCTTGATTGTGTCCTTTTAACCCTTTCTCGGTACGATAAAACCCTGAACCTATAACTCAAGGAGAAAATTATTTGTAGACAAATGATAAATTTTTGCGATCTTGACATCTGTAAGTCCAAGTAACTCCATAGCCTTCACCTTTAAAAAACTTCCTTGTATATCGGGCAGCTTGTGGGATCAGAACTTGGCTACCCCTTCATAAGATAGAACCACCAAGCTAGCAGCCTTGGTGTATGAAAGGGCATAGGTTTTTCTGTATCTCTTGAATGAAAACTTATCTCTCCCTTATTCCTTAAAGAAACTTACTGACTCATAGAAATCTATAAGAAGATCCGGATACACCACGTCATGTGCTCCTGGCTTTGAGATACAAACATATTCTCATCCATTAAGCTTAATGTTCTTAGAGATTATAGAATCATACTTGTTGAACAAATTCAGATGCACTAACCTCTCTCTATATACTCTCCATTCCACAATCGGCTTGACAGAAAACATATCTTGAGAAGGAACTTCACCAGACATTTGGAATTAAAAATTCTTTGAAAATTTGGAATGGCCTTTTGATGTGGGTCAGAGCATCGAAACACAGAAGCTATGAAAACCGATGTGGGACAACCATCGGAGGTCCCTTTTTATAGGTGTTGATGTGACGGTTCATCTTCCCATCTAAATCCAATGGCTGAGAATTATTCTAATCAGATATGATAGTTGAAATGATAGCCGCAAGGAAAATTTGGTAGGATCCGATATTTTGAGGTTTTTTAAAAGAAAAAATTCAGATTTAAGGAATCTAGAATCCGAGAAATTTTAAAAAAAATACCAAAAAACTACCAGCAAGTAAAAGGTGATTACGAAAACTCAAGAAAGAGTCATACCTTTCATATTGTCTAGAAAATTATTTGTATTAAGGAAAATTCTACATGAAGGAATTTATATTCTGAAAAACTTGAGTATGAAAAAAAAATGAAAACAAAGAAAACTCCATTATGAAAATATTCATTACGAAAATTTCAAGTACAAACATTGTCATTACGAAAAAATAAAAAAACATCATTACAAAAAACTTGATAAACTTCATTACGAAACAATATGAATAACTTCATTACGGAAAATGAAAAACATCATTATGAAAAATATGAAAAAATTCATTACGAAAAATGAAAAACTTCATTATGAGAAATATGAAAAACATCATTACGAAAAATATGAAAAACTTCATTTTGAAAAATATGAACAACTTCATTACGAAAAATATGAAAAACATCATTACGAAAAATATAAAAAACTTAATTACAAAAAATATGAATAACTTCATTACGAGAAATATGAAAAAAATCATTACGAGAAATATGAAAAACATCATTATGAGAAATATGAAGATCTTCATTATGAAAATTCTGAAAAAGTTACACTGAAATGTACCCCCTATGAAAAGGAGTGTATTACTGTAAGGAGATTAATTAAACCTATAGTAACAAAGAATATTACCATACAATTATCATTCGTAACTTCTATTTGATGTATTCAAATCTATCATAGGGTAATGATTTTGTGAAAATATCAGTAAGTTGATCTTGCGTTCTGATAAATTGAAGAATTTTTTTAATGTAAAGGGGAAAGCTTGCGTTTATTGAAAGAAAGAAACTCCTTTTGAAGGGAAGAAGCAGGAACCCATTATATAGACAGATGTGAAACATCTAAAAAAATAGGGAACACAGACAAATAGAGATTTTAAATTCAAAAGGAAACAAAAATCATAGCAGGATCAAGCCAAAAACTCTCATCACCCCCCTAAATTGATAATTCAATAGAGAAGTTGGGCATGATGTTGCGTCACCCCCTCTGCGATGAAATGTGTTATGCTGGCAACATAGAAAAGGTAGAGCACTCCTCTAACTCACACTGAAATATGAGAGGAGGATGGGATGATAGGTTCCAGTACACCTATCTCTCTTTTTATCCACCCCCCCCCCCCGACGGTGCAAATGAGAGGCTCAATGCACCATCAACCTGACATGCCGCAACATCCTCCAGAGAACACCATGCAAAAATAAATCAGGGTACCCATCCATCCAAAAGAACAGACGGTTGAATGATGTGTGAGAAGACACCCATCCCTCCTTCGAGGTCGCCCACCTGACGCAATCTGCAAGACAGAACATGCCAACCAAATGCAAAGACACAAGCAACAATCTCCCACCAAAACATTTGGTTCCTAGTGTCAATCAAATCCATAAAAAGCAGAAATGGAAAATACATATAGAAATATCAGTACATAAATATTCCAAAGCTTCCAATACAATGACATCAACCACCCAAGTCCACGCCGCCACAAACAGAGGGCTGCACACAGGGCCAGAAGCACAAAACCAAGCATCCATACAATCCTTCAATAATCTGCAATTGATGTCTATGTGTTTTTCATGAGTGTGATGTGCAGGGTTTTTACTAAGGGCAATGTCACTTGTATTATCACACAAAATTTGTGTTTTGGTAAATCTCATACCGTAGTCTGTGAGTATGTGTTGCATCCACAACATTTGAGCACAATAACTTCCAACTGCTACATATTCAGCTTTAGCAGTGGAAAGGGATACTGAGTGTTGCTTCTTGCATGACCAAGAAACTAATGAATCTCTTAATAAATGACAAGTTATTAATGTACTCTTTCTATCCATTTTATATCCACCAAAATCAGAAACTTAAAACCTGTTTAAAAAAATCATTTCCAGAAGTATAAAAGAGTCCTAAATCCATGGTTCCCTTTAAGTAGCGAAAAATTGTTTTCACTACCTTTAAATGAGATTCCTTAGGATTGGATTGATATCTTGCACATAATCATACTAAAAACAATAAGTCTAGATGACTACCTGTCAAGTAATGTAAACTTCCTCTAATACGTCTAAAAGATGTTTGATCTACTGGTTTCCCATCTTCATCAAGATCAAGTGTGTTTGAGTTGCTAATAGGAGTACTTATACTCTTAGTGTTGTCATATCAAGACTTTTTAAGAATATATTTAATATACTTATGTTGGGATATATAGATTCCTTCTAGTTTTTGAGAAATTTGAAAACCAAGGAAAAATTTTAACTCACCCATCATACTCATTTCAAACTCAAATTTCATTAGATCTACAAATGAATTAGTTAAAGACAGGTGAGTTGAACCAAATATAATGTCATCAACATAAATTTGAACAATAAAAACGTTTTTCTTATCTTTCTTTATAAAAAGGGTTGGATCTTCATTTCCCTTAACATAATTATATTAAAGCAAAAATCCGGTTAGTCTATCATACCAAGCTTGAGGGGCTTGCTTAAGTCCATACAAAGCTTTGGTAAGTCTAAAAACATGATCAGGATGTTTTTTATCTTTGAAACCAAAAGGTTGATCAACAAAAACACCATCTTGAACATAACCATTATGGAATTCACATTTCACATACATTTGAAAAACTTTGAAATTGAAGAATTCAACAAAGGCGAGTAAGATAATAATAGATTCAAGTCTAGCTACTGGAGCATAGGTTTCTTCATAGTCTATTCCCTCTTGTTGATTATATACTTCAGAAAAAAATCTATCTTTATTTCTAACAATGATTCCATTTTCACCACACTTATTTTTGAGGACCCATTTTACTCCAATAACAGAAGTTTCCTTAGGTCTTTCAACCAAAGTCCATACTTTATTCCTTTCGAATTCATTTAGCTCATCTTGTATAAATTTAATCCAATCATCATCGCCTAAAGCTTCTTCAGTTCTCTTTTGTTCTAATTGGGAAAAGGATGCAAGATGTTCTATTTCATTTCATAAGGAACTTCTAGTCCTTACAGGTTGACTCACATCACCAATGATGCAATCACTAGGATGATTCTTTTGGAACAACTGATTTGGGGTTTGTAAAACCATTTCATCAACATAGGGTAGGAAATCATCTGTGGTAAATGCTTTAGAAGTATCTTCCTGGACATTTTCTTTATCAGAAGGATCTTCTAACAAAGGTTGATAATCAGTTTTTGAAAACACATCTGTAGATGTAGGTTGATGTTGTTTAAAAACAAAAGGATCAGTTTCCTAAAATTTCACATTTACTATCTCTTCAATAGTACAAGTGTTTTTATTGAAAACTCTATAATCCTTAGAATATGTGGAGTATCCTAAGAAAATTCCTTCATCATATTTTGGTGCGAATTTGTGTTGATTATCTTTAGTATTCAGAATGAATACTTTTCAACCAAAAACCTTGAAGTAGGAAAGTCTTGGTTTTCTACCATTAAATAACTCATAGAGAGTTTTATTATGAAAATGTCTAATTAAAACTCGATTTATAGTATAACAAGAAGTACGTACAGCTTCAGCCCAAAAATTCTTTGCTAAAGAATATTCACTCACCATGGTTCTAGTTATCTCTTGAATAATTCAATTTCTACTTTCAACAACACCATTTTTTTGAAGAGTTCTTAGTGCTGAGAAATTTTGAGTAATTATTTTTCTACTACAAAAAGTTTCAAAATAAGAATTTTGAAATTCTCCACCATGATCACTATGAATAGTTTTCAAAGGAATATTTTTCTCATTTTTAACTTGGGATCTAAAACATTTGAAATAAAAAAAAGCTTCAGATTTCTTTGCTAGAAAATAGACCTCTGTAAATCTAGTGGAATGATCAACTAAAAAAAATACATAACACTTTCCTCCAATTCTTCTAGTTTGTGTAGGACCAAAGAGATCCATATGCACTAACTGTAATGCATCAGTAGTTGAGACTTCACCTATTGATTTAAAACTTGATTTATGTTTCTTTCCATATTTACAAGGATAAAAAACATTTGAAGAATCAAATCTAAGATCTGGTAGATACTTAACTAATATTTTCTTAGGAATTTTTCATAGGTTATTAAGGTTACAGTGACCTAACCTTCTATGCCACAACCAAGAGTGATTTTCCATTGCACTAGGGCAAGGTAGATCTTGGCTCATAAGGTCTTCTATGTTTAGTGTGTAAACATTCTCTTACCTATGGGCAGAAAGAATAAACTCTTCCTTGGAATTGTGTTCTATGTACTTCGGATTCCTAAAATTCACATGGTAAACTTCATCACATAATTGACTTATGCTAATGAGGTTGTGCTTAAGACCCTTAACGAATAAAACATTTGAAATCAAATTTTTTTCATGAAAAACGATGTTACCATTACCAATAATTTCTCCCTGAGCATTATCTCTGAAAGTTTCTTTTCCTCCTTTCATCTTGATAATCTTTTACAAATATTTTTTGTTACCAGTAATATTTCGGGAATATCCACTATCAATGTACCAAGTATTTCTGTTGGTAGATTCTCTATTTTCCTGAAAATAAGAAAAATTTAGGTTTTCGGAATCCAAACATGCTTGGAAACGGGATTCTCAGAAAGAAAAATTTTCAACGCCCACATCTTTTAAAAAAAATAGGACTTATGAAATCCTAATGACTGAGTTTTGTTTAAGGAATAATTTCTTGCCCAATGTCCACCACACTAACACTTAGTGCAGAATGGAGCACTTTGGGGAACAAAATAATTGTTATTAAAAATCGGTTTAGAACCAGTATAACCAAAACCAACACTATTCATTAAAGGTCAAATTTGAGAATACATTTTATCAAAATTTTCCTTACCTAGGGTAAAGTTTGAAAGACACTTCCTCAAGGAAAAAATCTCGAATTTTAGTTTGATAACCAAGTTCTTGTCTTCTAAAACATTTGATTCGCAACTAGAGTTAGACTCGGAAACATTTTTCTTAGAAATAATGTTTTCTAGATTTTTAGAAAGTTTATTCTTCTCAGAATTTAATTCCTCAAGATTTTTTGAAATCATTTCAAAATCAACATTTTTCTTATCAACATCTATTGAAATATCTGATATTTCCTTAGTAAGAATAGTATTCCTAGATTTTTCCTTATCATGTTTTTTCATGAGTTTTGAATTCTCAATCTCAAGAATTTTGGAAAACCTAGAAACTTCTTCATAAGAAGTTAAAGTATTATCTTCATAAGAAGAAGATTCTTTGTCAGAAGAGTTATAATATTTACTATCATTAGCATTAAAATAATATTGGTCATAGATTCATCATTGTGTATCGTAGCCATTAAATGTGATTTTCAATAGGTATTCTGACTATTAGACCAATATTCTTATGTCCAGAAGATTCATAATCCGAAGATTCATCCGAAGAGTCACCACCACTGGCACTCCAGGTGTCATTAGATTTCAAGACTTTCTTAACTTTAGATTTTTAATACTTATTTCTATTTCTCTCAGAATATTTTTCCTTTATTTCTTTTCTCTTAAACATAGGATAATCAGGCCTTATATTTCCATCTCTCTTGCATTCATAACATGTAACCTCTCAATCTTTATTATCTTTCCTTTCTTTTTTCTTGTATCTGGATTGAAATTTCTTCTGTCCAGCTATCTTTTTCATCCTTCGAGCAAGAATTTAAAACTCATTTTATGAAAATTCACTTTCACTAGATTCAGATTGGAAAATAACCTTCTTAGATTTGGATCTGGTAACTCTTTCAAGAGTTTTAGCTTTCATGTGATTTGAATTTGTAGTAAAAGCAACACTTTCATTCCCATTATTCTTCTTAACATTATCAGCATCTCTCTTCATTCTAGTATCACGCTGAAGAAGAGTTCCAAACAGCTCATTTAAGGAAATCTGAGTAACCTTTCTTTTCTCGTCTATAATTGTCCTCTTGTATTCTCACTAATTTGGCATGATGTTTATGATCTTATCAACTAGAGATTCATCATCTAATCCTTTCTCACCCATTTATTGAAAACTATTCACGATAGTCATGAATCTTTGTTACACCATACTTATGGGTTCTCCATAAAAAATGTTAAAGCCATGATATTCATCTCTATGCATGGCTCTTCCTGTCTCAATAACTTTGGAAGTTCCAAAGTGAGTAACATCATGTTTCTTCCAAATACAATTTTATACTTCACAAGATGAAATTTGGCTATATATATTTCTAGTCATGGAGTAAAGAAAATTATTGTGTACCATATAGTTTAGTTGATATTCCTCCCTTTCTTGATTGGTGAATGTACTAACTTCCTTGTCATTAATTTTATATCCTCCAGTAAGCATAACAAAATTATCAACTCTAGTATTGATAATAAAAGTCTTCATTCGATCACTCCAATACTCATAATCATTTCCATAAAAAATACGTGGACTAGTTGGATTGAGATTTTCAATGGAACCAACACTGATTCCTTCCATCTTAATGAAAACTATTTCCACAAAAACATGTTAATAGAAAGAGTTTTTAAAATAAGGAAAATATTTATAAGCAAGGAAAATATAGAACTAGGTTATCTCTAAGAAAAAAAATGAATCTGAACTATACGAGTTCAGAAAACTGATTTTAGAAAATAATGAGATGAATTCTCTTCTGAATCTAATCGTGAGATTAATTCAGATTGAAATCAAATTCTGAATCCAATTGTTAAATTGGTTCAGGATATAAGGTCCCCTGCTCTGATACCAATTGATGAGATGGTATGTGAGTATAATATACTCTATAAAACAAAATTTAGGATCGAAATAATAGAGATATTGTATGTAGTATCTAATGATACACAAAATAAAATATGGGGGTGAATTGTATACTTTTAAAAATTCTTTGTAACTTTTAATGATGGTTATGTTTAACAAGGTTAAACAAGGTAATTCACAAAACCTATAAGTTCTAAACAGTTGCTTGATTCTGTAAATATGATTCTGAGAAAGTGATTCCGGAAAGATAGTTCCATAAAGTGAAACTTAATGAAGGTTTAAAACAACCAAGATTCTACCTTAAAGCGTATAGAATAATAAAAAATAAGAGTATAAAAATAAAGAAGTATAATATTGTTATACTATCCTCAACAAAACAAATACAGTGGAAAAATTGTAACAAAACAAGTAACAAGTAGTAAATATTTTAATCCATAGGGAAGGGTATCCAACAACCTTGGATAAAGGTCCCTTGATTTATACTTTCATGAAAGTCCGTCTTACCCACACTAGGGTAAGCCCTTGATACGAAGATCGGAGTCTATCTTGTTATCCCCACAAGACCTCAACTTCAAGGTATTCGGCACCTTTTTTTTCCTATCCCTAGAAGCCCTCAATTGTACATAGCTACAATTGGAGTCGCACAAAGCAAATCTGCACGAATAAAAGTTTGAAACAAGCCATTCAAACATTCTGCACAAAGTGTGAGATTTTATAAGAGCCTCTCTCACTAGAAATCACTTTAAAAACATGTGAGTAAGTTCAGCCCAAAAAGTTGTGAGCTCTTCAAATGAGCTCCTATTTATAGGCATGACTTCAACGGTCGGCTCCCTCCTCCAATGGTCATATTTTTCCTTGAATTTCAGAGGGACCTATACACGTGCCACTAAAACAAAATTTAGTTAGTAACTGAAAGCATGACATCATTTTATAATAAAATATGCGTAAGAAAAAATATGGTTACATAACCAAAATCCAATATTCAGAATGAAAGTGTATAAATGTTTGGAGTCTAACCAAAAAAGAATCCTGAGTCTATAATACATGGATATTTGGATTATTTTTTCTAGAAATTTGGAACCAAAAATCTATAGAATTCCAGAGTCTGAATTTCAAGAAAATTCAGAATCTGGATTCTTAGGAATTCAGAACCAGAACTTACAATGTTTGGAGTCAGAGTTCATAAGAATTTGGAGTCAGAACTCATAAGAGCTCAGAGTCTGTATTCAGAGAACGTGGAGTCAGAACTAGGAAAAGATTGTAACTAGAATTTTTTTTCATAATTCGGAGTCAAAACATCATAAAAGTTTGTAACCAGAATTCGTATTCAGAATTCAGAGTCAGTACTTCATAAGAGTTCATAACCAGAATTCTAATTCAGACATCGTAGTCAGATCTTAGAAGAGTTCATAATCAGAATTCGTAATCAGAATTTAGATTCAGAACATCATAAGAGTTCGTAACCAGACTTCATATTCAGAATTTGTATTCAAATCTCAAAAGAGTTTGTAATCAGAATTCGTAATCAGAATTCTGGGAATTTGGATCCTAAAACAGAATGCTTCATATCTTGTTATTTATAGGATTCCGAGGTTTTGATTACAATCCGAATTTTACACTTGGAAAAATTATGATATGAAAAACAAAAACATGATAAGGATAAATTTCCTTGGGCAATAAATTTTTTCCTTATATAAGTAAAACACAGGGTAAAAATGAAATTTTCCTTGATATATGGTATTTGTGATTTTCAAAACAAGAATGAATGGTAATGTCATAAGGAAACCTTAATGACTCAAAAATCTCCCCCAAGTATGAAGGAATAGAAAATTCATAATGAAAACCTTATTGACTCAACATTAACAATATCTTATCATGATTTTCAACTATTTGATGGGATGAAATAGTGTAAAATTTTGATGTACAGATTCTAAAGATGAAATTTTTTGTTCTTCCTTTTTCTATTTTCTTTTTATATAATGGATTCCTCTTCCCCCTTCTTCTTAGATACCTTGAACCAAAAGGGGTGAACTTATAAGTGATTTGTAATGGGAATGATATCTTTTGAATATTCTTGAGTTCCTACACTTCATGGAATAAAATTAATTTTTTTCTTCTATTAAGTTGTTTTCAATATTATAATAACTGTTTTTATAATAAAAAAATAATGTATTTGGTTATAGATTCTATAATTTTAATTTATTTGGTTAGTGATAATTATCTCCCTCTATAAGGTTCTAGTGTATATGAGATGTAATATAACAAATCATGATGGTTAAGTACTAAACAATTTTCAGTATGTGTGGGAGGGGTAGCATACACTATTGATTATTTGTGATAAAAAATTCAAGATCGTGTATTTCTTGTGTCAATTAATAGTATTCAATGAAATTACATCACACATTGGAAGGAGGGTAGATGAATATTGGATTTTTGAAACATTTATTCTCACCAAACATTACCATTTTGCTGACACTTATGTATTATAATTTACAATTTTTAACAAACATAATTACCCCTATGTAATAAAGGGTAAATACTAACCCTTTTGTATTTTTATACTATATATTACAAGATATCTCAATGCATAGACAAATTTCACAATAATGGGTAATTGTTACATATGAAGGAGTTAATCTTACACATTCCTATAGTTACTCTTATTTACCAACCCTTTGTTACAGGTTTACTCTTACATATACATAGATTAAACTACTTATAAATTTATATGCAAGATAAGGAATCTTAAATATGTGATACCATATGTAATATTAACTTTCCCATGTGGTTATTCTCATATATTTTAGGACATATCCATTTTTTCAAACACTTCATAGGGTTACTCTTGTACACGAATACCCTTACGAGTTAGACTCTTTCACATCATAAGGTTAACTCTTATTCATGGACATAGCCATTTTTATCAAAAATATTACCTTTATGTACCCTAGTCTCCTAAATTTTAATAAAAATATTGAAACTTTTAAAAATAACCAATATTATTCAATGAATAATCCATATTCCAAAATTCTATAAATATACACCCAGAAATACCACTATCTTATAAACCGCTTTCAAAAACCACCAACAACAGCATCTCACTAAAAATTTAACTCTTTATCTTAGGCTAACTCATGAGACACATTCTCTAGACTATACTAACACCCTCGACACCTTTATAGGGGCCAAATCCACCTGGATAATTCAGTATTTTACCTAAATTTCCTTTTCAAAATATACAAGACATCATATATCTTTAAAAATAAATTCATGGTATTATATATAAATATACCTTTTCAACTATATTTATAATAATTTATATTAAGATATTACATTCCATAACATCTATTTTTGGTTTTGAGATATATCAAATGGATTTAAAATCCAAATTATTTAATGGTAATTTAGTTGAGGATGTATATATGAGGTAACCCAATGGTTTTAAAGTGCCAAATGAAACTGCATAGGTTTTCAAGATACAACAGTATATTTATTGATTTAAGAATGGTTATCAGAGTTGGAATATCTATTTTGATGATACAACCAAAGAGTTTCATTTCGTCAAAAATGTTAATGATTTTTTAGCATAAAAGTATTTTTGTGGGAGTATTGTGTTATTTATAATATTTTATATGGGTGGTATACTCTTTATAATAAATTATATCTCATCTTTACAATCTATAAAAATATTTTTGGGAAAATTATATATGATGAAATACATGGTTTAATATGCCTATATATTGGGTATAAGGATCTATAATGATACATCCATGAGGTTTCTTGGAAAGAGTCAAAACATGTATATTGGTAAAGTGCTAAATAGAAATAGCATAGAGAACCCCAAAAGGGTGAATTTACTAGTATTTCATGGAATAGTTCTTAGAAATATTAAATATTCTTATAATTAATTAAGGAGTATAGGTATAATTACATATACATTCACTATATGACCTATCATTTATGCTATGTTTTGTACTCAACTTGATCTCATGTATTCTTTTATTATAACAATTAGATACCAATCCAATCTTCATGAGGTTCGATGTATTACTATTGATAACAAACCTATTTACATGACAAGGACTAGGGAGGTGTTCTAAGACCTTAGAGGAGAGTATTATATATGTGTAAGTGGTTACAAGAATTCATGTTTCCATTATATTAAATATGGAATGATATCTCAATATGGCTTTAGGTTTTTTTAAAATGTTCGATCTATCAGTAGAAAAATTTCCATACAATCCACCATAATGGGATTAGTAATAGAGTTAGAGTATATCACGATATCAGATATTGTTAAGGAAGTTGTTAATATTAATAACTTCGATTCTAAATTTAGCATGGTTTTTAGAATCTAGGGAGTAATTTAGATTTACAGTGATAACAATATATCAATACAAAACTAGAAAACTACTCTATAGCCACATTTTTTCAAAAAAAAAACATGGCTATAGACCTCACTAATAGCCACTATTTTCTAAAATAGAGGTTATAGGTGGGTCTGTAGAAACGGTTCTCTAAAACTATGGCTATAGATTTCCTGATAAAATAAAATTTCTTATAGGAAGAAAGAAAGAAAAGTTATAGCCACGATTTTAATGAATTGTGGCCATACAGTCCCCCTGAATTTGATATATCCACAGATTTATAAAACCCAAGATATAGCCTAGGCCTATAGCCATGGTGCTAAAAAATTTGGGCTCTAGGGTCACCATGGATTGGCTATATCCATAGTTTTTTAAGACTACAACTATATGAAATGAAAGAGGGTCATTTTTAATCTCTTAGTATAATATAAATGATATATTATATGTAATTATTGTAAAATGTATCATGATTTTATAATAAAGGAAATATCCCTTTATCATTCCTTTATTTTTTGTTGTAATTTAAATTTCATAAACAGCTGAATGATAGTATCCCCTCAATTTATTACATTGATTTGTCTCTATTCGATGATCATCATGGAGTATTATGGGTTATGTTGGTATGTTGAAACTAGCATGACTATTTTACTCTGGAGATAATATGTGTAGACTTATTATTTTGATTAACCCACCAAATTATATCTCACGGAATGTCATAAAATCATTAATACACTTAGGGGTGTATGATTATTATGATTCTTTTATAACTAAAATTGGAGAGACAACTATCATGAGAACCTTCAAACTTTTATACCTTTCATATGAATTCTATAAGACATATCAAATCACGGGGTTATTGTTTATTTTTATGATCATTTTTCGTATTATAGCTCAACCATTATGGGATTTTTTCCCTCATGTGATGAAAAATGCATCGGTACCTAGATTGAATTAAATAGAAAAAATACATGTCCATTCTTATTTGAGTGAAATGTGATGTTATCTCCTACTTGTATTAGGTAAATGGGATGTTCTTATCTTCTAAATAAATGATATGTGATGTATTCATCAATCAAGTTAGTCTTTTTTATAGAATCATGAATATATGAGTTGTCCTATACTAGATTGACATATTCCATATCTAGTGATCAATTAATTTCCTAAACAAAGGTATTATGTTAGTACACATATGTAATATATGTTATGTAAAAATTCATATGGAGATATGATTATGTTTGATGAAGATCACATTATTCCTATTTTTATTTTCAGAAATGTTGATTCTTTGGTAAAGGAAAATATTTTCTTAAATAAATAAAATTAGGATTTTAAATTTTAGTTTAACACTATAATATCTCATACGGTCACATAGGTAGGACTTATTATTTGGTTTAAATTGTGTATAATGTGGTTATTTTAAATTTAATGGAGTATTGATAAACTATATCCAAAAGTGTTTTGTATTTATTCACAAAGAATTATAAATTTTTTCACAAAGTCTTTATGGAATTTTTTTATAAGTGGGATATTATTAAAAATGCACAAAGATATTTGGATAGGGTATTTTATAACATCCATAAATTGAATAGGGAAATTTTTCCATGAAAATGGATAAATCATAATCTATGATTGGTTTCTGTCATATTGTAATAAAGACATGTGATATGCGATTTCACATGAATAAGTTCTTCCATGGTTTCCTAATTGGATTCAATTAGTTAAAAAACAATTGTATTAATTCATTTATGACCATATATGTGTAGTTAGCTATTTTTAGTGTTCAAATGGATACAAATATATTCAACAGGGAGCAATGCATGCCAGTTTTCATGAGATGTTAGACAAAAATCCACCCTATTCATTTAATGATGAGTTTATAAAAGGGATATGATCCCATGATTTACAGGTACTTCTATGTATGTTATACTAATTTGAATCTCTCATAAGTTCTTGGTTCTTCATTTATCTTTATCAAGGAAGGTGTTCGCACCCCTTCTAAGTATAAGAGTCATCTCGTTACAAAAGAGGATCCCAGGATAGTGTAATTACCTTAACGATAGGAGTGTTTAAATTGATGTTGTGTGATCCTTATCAAGAATTATATGATGAATATTAAAAGAGTGAGATTTTATAAGTAATGGTATCTCTATAATTTATGTTTTTCAAATACTTGTTGATTTCGATAATTAATAGATCATGCATATTATGGATTTTAATATACTATTATGATCATTGGATGATCATCCCATTAACTTTTCCACCACATATCATGAGATAAAATTCTATTTACTATTCCTTTTGATGATGAGATTTAGTACACATTCATTCACACTACATTGAGTATAGAAGGGATTGTATTATTGTGAGTCTTCCCATGTTGGCTCAATGGTCATCACCAAGTGGTCCATAACTTGTACTTATTACTCCTCAAATATGTCCTTTGGGTTAATGATGCATCAAACCTCACAATTTTCACTATATTCCTCCTCATCCTTGTTATTGGCTACCAGATTGGCCAGACCCTAGTTTGGACAATTATTTAAAATGTTTTCAGGTTTTTGGCACTAGTAAGAATTTTTATTTAACCATTGGTCATGATAAATATTATTTTTCATGATGGAGGGTGTTTCCATATTTCATTGTACCCGATGTGGCTATTTGGGAATGTCTTAAACTTATTTCCATATCATATCAGGGTCTCTTACCTCCCTATATAGAGGGTGTATATACACATTATTTTTTCTAGTCGAATCCTAGGCACCATGGGGATTAAAATTACAATAATTTATCTATTACTCCTCCTATAGAACATTATTTACAACATTATCCATACCAAATGAATTGAGTATATTAACTTGATATTGTATAGATGGTTTATGGAATTTAATTAATATTTATATTTAGTGTATCTACATATACAAATGAGTTTTTAGAATTGATTAGATATAGTGGTCCTGGGATTATTATTGCATGGTCAATAAGCCCAAGTGACAGTCTTGATATTGTAGATATAATACCTACCAATAGTTATTTGGAAGGGATCAAAGACTCCAGGCTACGTATATACACCCCTAATATCATATTTTATATTTTCATTTTTTTCATTGGTTTTTCTGAATTTATTCCCTCTATGTAGAGGCTCATCCAAAAAGTATATGGGTTATATATGTGACTGAAAGATACTCCAAGATATCCATCAAGTCAATGTACTTTAAGACCATTGCAATATAATCTAAAAAATATTCCATGTAATGGTTCCCATTGAAAGCTGGTAGGTACACCTTAATTTTATGAGTATATCGGGACCATGTTGGTTCGATGTAGTTATACCTAGAGTTAAAATTGTGTTCCCATTGAGCTAGTAGAACTTGAACTACTTATATAATTTCTTCAAGACTCGCAGAATCCAATAAGGTCAAATAGGATGTTTTACTTACTAGTGAATGTATCTAGCACCTAAAGTTATTGAACATGAACTATATGAAGGTCTCTTATTTCCACGTAATGTGTAACATGCGGGTCTAGAAAATAATTGTTCTTTTGTTTTAGTTTTTCCTGAAATTATTGTTTTTTAAGTGATATTTCACTGGGATAATTTATATGGTTTGGTTCAGTAGCGAGAGAGTTTTATCAATCCCACTATTGTTGATCATGATAACTAATGGGTGATAGTGAGGGAAACATATTTTAGAAACCAATATTTTTGTTATCTAAATCATTAAAATATTTTGAATGTTATTTTTTAGATGGGTAACTAATATTTCATTGTGTTTTGAGAATCATGGAGCATTGATAATAATATATTAAAAATAATATATTGTCTTTAGTTTCTTCACCTATGTTAGTGAATTTATGGTATCTCCTGCTAAAAGAAACATTGTATGGGAAATATATTCGACAATTACATCCATAATAGGGATACTACCCTTGGATTAGTGTTATTTAGATTCACACCTATGGTCCTGAGATTACTCATTGTGGGTGTGTGACAGAATAAAATGAATTAATTTAAAATTAAATAATTTCCATCAATGGGGTCTTAATTTCTACTATAAAACACTTATTATAATTTCTTCCTAGGGTTTTCATCTTTTATTATCAACATAAATCCTAAATATAGAGTGGTATCTAGTTGGTTATTAGTGAAATAAACATTAGGCTGAGGGAACAACACTATATTCATGAGGAAATCAATTATCAAATCATACAATGGTGTGGAATGGGATCGTAGAACCAAAAATGGATTGAAGTGGTGTTCATTTTTTCATATGGTAGTGATTCTATGTTAATTTATTCCTCATTACTTACTCCAAATCATATTTCTATTAATTCTCATGATCAATATGATTATTCAATGATAATTGTGTGGAACCCCAATGACATTTATTTTTTTGAAATTTCTCTATCTTTTATTATCTTTCCCTTACATAGCCTATAGTATGAGGATTTTAGATATGGATGAATTATTTTTCTTTTTCCTTTTTTTCATATTTTCTTAGTGAGTATGTTTATACTCAACCATAAAAGGGATTTGTTCCCACACAAGTTGTATCTATGTAGTAGATGCATATTTCAGTTATGGTTTGGGTTGATGTGTACCTGGTGTTTCATGTTCAAAGATAACTCTTTGTTATACTTTGAAACTCATGGTTGATCATAGTGTTTCATAATGGTGGTTGTTATTATTGAATCTGGAGATCTATTTAAGATTTCAAGTAGTAAGGTGTAGCTTTCTTCTATCTTGTTCATATTATATTTGGATTCGTCTTGGATATACAATTATTTTGTTATTTTCTGTGATTCATTGAACTTTTATTTGTTGTATCATTCTTGTTTTTTATGAAGATAATTATATATATATATATATTATTGGTTTTTTTGGCTATTTTATGCATTGGAGAAATGTTTTTTTATATCAATATACGACAAGTCCATAGGTATTTTCGGTATGTATTCATCATTATAGACAACATCTCAAGGCCTATAGGGGTGGGATGAGGGTGGTGCACTAGGATTACTACTATCCCTGGTGGTTTACAATATATCTAGTTCATGTCAAAGTGAAATAAAAGTGGTCCATTCAAATGAATAACGTTTTTAATTAATGTTCATGTGAAGAATAGTTTGGATATTTAGGTAAATGATGCAATGGAGGTATTGAGTTTGGTTATCAAACCATGAAAACAAATGTAAGTGTAGTGGACAATTTATCTTCTATCAAGGAATTTGATATCTTGTTCTTTTACCAATAGCTCCAACACATAATTATAGGGGGAACAAAAATTTGTACATGAATCATATAATGTTTGATTATGATCATTAATTTCCTTCATATGTCAAATAATCTTGATATACTCTACTACTCTAGGTTTATTATATCAACTATAGGGAGATACCCACTGATAACCATATTGTGTGTAGAGGCAGGGTCATAACGATCCCATGCATGTAGGTGTATATCTTGTGTCTAGTTAGTGAGGGATGAGACATTATTTTGGAGAATCAGTTGACAGATATACTTTCTCCATGATTTGAGGTAATGTATATCCTCTTCATAATTAGTGAAGACCATTATTATAAAACTATCGTGGTCCCAAAATAGTTAGGAAGACTACTCATAATATGAATATATTGGGTGAATTATTATGATAGAAGACTCATGTTTTTGCAAGGAGAGCCTGATTCTTGGGTGATAAAGGTTTATCTAGAAATTGATACTTTCAAATCTATCATGTTTTGGATTTCACTAATTATATGTTGATTCCATCTCTAATATACCTATAAATAATATTTAGATGATGTTTCATGATGTTTTCTTCAAAATTATGATAGGTTTACTCTATTATGGTTGGATTTTGAGTCCTTGTAAATGATATAGTATTATCTGAGGATGTTGAACCCTATGGATAGTAGCATGACCATACGTAAGATTTTATCGAGGCCTATGGGCCTTATGATGTGTTCCATGTATATTTTTCATAGTGAAATTTTTTTAGCTTTAATGTTTTAGAAGTGACTATGGAGGAAGAGTTATCGAGATGTGGTTGTCTTTTAACACAACACCACTTATGCTGAAGACCAATGAGTGAGAATTGATAGTTGAGTATTTGTGGTAGGGATACACATTTTTTATGATAGTAGTTCATAATTTTAACTAAATATAGATAGATAAATTACATTGATAAATATCCATATTAAAGATATATCTAATGTCAAAATATTTATTGATAAAGATAGTTCCCTAGAAGGGAGTTGTTTTTTCTAAATAGTGGTGGGGTAGGAGTTGATGGGGATGGAAAAATCTTTGATCCTCTCTCATCATCACCTATATATTTTAGATACTATCAAAGAAGGGGTTTTGATATTTCGAGATATGGAAGGATTAAATAGAGAGATGGTTATGGTCTGGCATCAAAAAATTATGTTTAGAGTTCAATTTTCATCTTCCCTTTTGGGTCCCTTATACTAGATAGTGTGGGTGCGAATTATTTTTTCTAAAATAGATTTCTAGAGTTATATATTCCATTAGAACCCTTAGTCAGACTGTTATTATCTATAGAAATTCCACTTTTCAAGAAATCCTTTCACTCACCCCTTCTGGTAAAGTGACATTATCCTTAGTGTATAATGTTGTCTTTGGAAGAATTATTTTATATAATATATGATATTTAGTCGTTCCTACAATATAATTGATTGGGTAACAATTATATAACTTCATCGTGATGTGAAGTTGAGTAAATGATATAATATCGATCCCCAAAGGTGACTGAGATACCCTTAGTAGTAGTGAGAAGATCCCACCTGCTGTAAGTTTTAGTTATATATTCCTTAGATGGTAAGCATGGATTTATGCACCTTGTGTATGTATAAGAGTTCACCTACATTGAATGTGAAGGAATGAATAGATTATTCCAAATCACAAAAATATTTTTTGCTGTAATAAGATATGTGTATGTAAATCATCTTTCATTAAATAGATGGAATTCAAGTGTTTTTAATTAAAATTATAAATTGAAACTTTTTTTGTAGTATTTTTTGGGGATCATGTTATGAATTCAATAAAATTTTCCATTTTTCTCACAGGAGTGTCAGTTGCATAAAAGTTTATTTTATTGTGGGTTCCATATTTATTGTGTACTATTAAACCTTCTTAAATTTAAATTATGTATAATAATGACACTATGATTGTTTAGTAGTATCATGGTGGTTGGAGCTTCTAGTAAAGAACTCTTTATCAAAATGAGGGTGGATGAACATTAGAAATTAGATTGAAATTAGTTATTTTTTCATGGATGGGGAGAAATTAACAAAATTTGATCAATGGTGGTGACCCTACACTCATCTATTATGGGATAAATTCCAATGATTGTGATATTGATTTTAGGGTACTATGTGACTAAAAATTCTCAAGTGATGGATCTAAATGATTTTTCAAAAGGTGGGGTGCAAATCAACCACTTCTTAAAATAGATAGTGTTCTTTATTTTGGTGTTTAAATTAAATATTATTATTTAAATGTTGATCATAGATCACCTTAGTGGAGTGTAGACCTAAGGGTGGTATGTGAAATATTTTTTTTCTATACCCATCACATGGAACTCAATTTATGTGTTGTAGGATGTGGTTTTATCTAGAGGATGTGCATCTTGGTTTCTTAAACAATAGTTATTGGTATCCATGGGTATGGTGTTGATGGAGAAAGTTCATTAGAATTATCATAACCATCCTATTAGGGTTATGGTAGATTGGAAACCCATATGGGAATTGATGTGGGTTTGACATGTTTTTTGAGTTTTTTGTTATTGTTGATGTAATCATCAGTAGCTTTCACGAAGGACTGCTGACAACACAACAATGATATCTTCAATAGTGGATGTGAACCTATTATAGGTTCATATGAAGATGGAGTATTTTCTTGGATTTTGAGGTTGTTAAAGAAGCCCATTTCACCTTTGTGGCATAATATACTAATACCGGTTCATGTACCTTATGGGAAAGAGATAACAGAAGAACTAATGTAGGTATAAAAAATCATGATACTTTGAAACTCTTTGGGTGTTGGTGTGAAATAAATGTGAAGTGATCTATGATAAAATTTTGTTTATATTTATTGTGTGAGTATAAAAATTCAGCAATACTCTATATAAGTTATTGAGAGGAGTACAATCAATAGAAAAACCCTATAAATGAAATATTTTGAGATGGATACAAATGGTTTGGGGACTAAATCTATCCAATGTGGTAGGGATACCTTTTTATGAGAAACAGTTTTGGGTGTTGAGGCTAGAAAAGATTCACTTAGATTGGATGCATGTCTTCATTAAGGTATTACTTTGAGATGAGTAGGAGAATATAACATATATGATGGGGGATGATGGTTCCTTCGTGGGGTGTACTATGCTTAGTTCATTCATATTTTGTACCATCAAATATAACATATTTCCATGCAAAGGTGTGTTTTTTCTGCACAAGGTTATTTTGTGAGATCCCATATTGAGGAGCCCATGTTGTTTCTTTTTTTGGGATGAAAAGGTTTTAATGTGTGGGTTGCATAGACCTAAAAATTTTTGATCTAAACATTTAAAATATTTTAAATTTTATTTTTGAGATGTTTCACTACTTTATTGTAAAAATTTTAACATCATGTTTCATTGATAAAAAGTTTATTAGAAATAATGTATTATTTTTAGTCCACATGCATGTGTTGGTGAATTTTTTGGAATTTTCAACTCATAAAAATTTCTTATAGTAAATCAAATTTTACATTTGTGTTCATAATATAGGGTCTACCCTTGGATTAGTGTTATTTTGATTCATATCTGGGTTCCTAGGATTACCCGCCTCAATTGTGCGATTGAATAAAATTAATTAATTTATAATTAATTTTATTAACTATAGAAGCCAAATTACAACTATAAAAACCTTGTTTTAATTTATCCCTAAGTTTACACACATTTTTTGAAATAAAACCTATAGAAAGAAAGGGTAATAGAAAAATATTGTAATAATTGACCTTATATCAAGAAAAAAAAACCAGATTTAGAGTGTAATTAGTGTTTGGAATGAGTGAACTGGACCAGTTTTGTGATGGCATTAGAGATTGGATCCCACGGTGATGAAAAATGAAACCAATTGTGGCCAATATATTATAAGGAATTTTTTTAAGAAGAATATAGTTGATAAAAATTAGGGTATGATTTTTTATTGTCTTTTGATATAAAACCAAAATCACTTATGATGATCAGTGACAAATTATTATAGTCTCAAACTTGTGCCTAATGTTTGAGAAGGATATTTTTTCAATACAATAAAGTTTATATGAGTTTCCCTTATAATGATTCCTGAAAGAAAGTTACTATATGGAGGAGGTATAAAAAGATTTCATAGTCCAACTGGAAAAAGGATATCTGAGTGAGGATAGTGGGTGAAGTTTACTGGAGTGAGATAATCATAGGATGGAAGAAACCAAATTATAACTCAAATGAATCCCCATGTTACATAAAAAAATATTTAAAAAATAAAAAGGTTATTTATTATTATTCTATAATATATAAAAAATAATTATTATTGAATTTTTTTCATAATCCAAGATTGATTATAAAGGTGTATTTTGAGGTTTAGTTGTAAAATTTTCATGCTATGATGTTTTGAGAAGTTCACTTGACTGGTTATATCAAAAAATATGATTCTATGTAATATTCAAGACATGAAGTAATGAGGATTAACTATTCAAAGTTCTGGATTTATTCAGATACAATGTTTTGATGTGTAAATGAATAGGAATTGATTAAGTATTTTAATTAGAGTATGTTTGAAGAAGTATTAACCATAGGACTCTAAGTAATGCCATCGAACATGGTCCATCAGATGGATTCTAATAAAGTCATCCCATATAGTCCAACAAACAAAATTTTACATGTTTATTTTATAGAATAAGGATTTAATTTGTATGAGTTCTATTATATGGACTTCAATGAAAATTTGAATTGAAAGAGTTATAGAGTTATTGGGAAAAATCTCAATAAAAAACCATCAGAAAATTATTTCTAAATGAAGTTAATGAAACAAAACATTCCTGGTAATGGAAACAGAAAAATGATTAAAAATAATATCATCAAATTATAGATGTTTCTTATAGAATATTTATAATTTATTAATATGATATTGTTAAAGTGCATCAGATAATGTTTCACCATATTAAAGAGTTTTTATGAAGTTGTACAGGATTGAAGGTTCAAATATCATTATGATGTTTTTGAAAAGTCATTAATCTAGGAATGATAAGGTGGATGATCAATGATTCATTAATTATTCCTTGAATAATCATGATTCTAGCTGTGGTTATATTTAGTTTGAATAAAATAGATTATTCCATGTTTTATGGAATGTTTTTATCTTTTAAGAAGTAAGAAGATTCCCACAATGTTGAATGTTTTGGGGCAGATTCCGAAAATGTAAGCAAAAAATTTTGGAAATTAATTTTCAAATCTGTGATTTATCCTAATATTTCAAGATATGTGTTCCTATATAAAGAGTTGAATGGACTATATAATGAAAGATAATTTTAATACAAAAGAGATTGAATGTGTTGGAGATTTTGTGGTGCAAGTTTTGAACTTTGATATATATTGGTAGAGAAAGTGAAATTGGTGATAGTTTTCCAACATTTCGATATAATATGAATAATGTATAGATAATTTCTCGGATGAATAGAGAGAATAGAATAAAGATGAATTGGTATTTAGTTGGTATCAATTGAAGTGGTCCTAGATATAGTGTCCTATTCATGTGTATCAGGTGATTACTTTGAAGAGGCAATCATATGAACAAGGAATCAGATTAAGTTTTATTAAACCAGGGGTATTGAATGAAGTAGTGATTAGATAGAAAATTTCAAACAAAAGTCAAGAATGAATTTTTTTTCTCACTATTGTTAATGAAAATGAAAAGGAATAAAATTTACATGAAGGAAAGACAATTGTAAAGAAGTTTCAATTAGCATAGTGACAACAAACTAAATCGACCATGTGAAAGTTATTACAATTGTTACAAAATACTTTTTTATAATATTATATGTGTAAAGAGAACATTTATTATTAGCGGGAATATAAATATATGGATGTGACAGATAATTCATTATTTTCATAACCACAAAATTATTTTTTATAGTTATTTTTGTGGTCTTGGATTACATTAATCTCTGCTAAGGACTAGCCACTCTTATTCAGTAGGGAAGCTTGAAAATATTTGTGTTCATGTGGATATTATTGTTTTTTGTTTTCCAACATATCCATTTATCACTAATCGGATGTGAATGTTGTTTCATATGAAAGAAAAAATAAAAATATATGACCACTTATTCACCCCCTCCCCCTCCCAATGATCACAAGGATCCTCATCGGTCCTTTTAATTACTAACAAGTAATTGTTTTCTTCATTCAATCTTTGTTGATGTTTGAATAAAATAATTTTTTTATGGATTTTTATAACTCTATGAATAGTAATAGGATTCCTAAATCAAATATCATGTACTATCATATTTTGAAGGATATAATGTTACCTTAATTTATATAAATTAGAAATGAAGTTCTTAAAGATGTAACAGACAGTTTCTATCCTTCTACTGAGGGTTCTACCTTAATAGCTACTGATATAAAGAATCTATAGAATGATGGGTGAGCTAGAAATTTTATACTTTATTCACTCTATAAAAGTGGATATTTTAGGATCAATGGTATTTAATAGTTAAATCTATCCAGGAAAAACTGAAGAAAATTTATAAAGGAAATATAAAAGTAAAAAAAACATTTAACTGGTCTGGATATTGAACAATGAGGATCTTAAAATTAGTGATGACAAATACATTAGTAACTTTTTTATTGGATTTAATGACATTTTAAGAACCATAAGTTGATTTTGTGGGATATTGGAAGATTCATATATTTTTAAAAATATTCTATGAATTATTTTGGATAAATATTATGCTATGTTATCATCCATATAACATAGAGATCCTAAAATCCTATCTCTAGATGATCATCATAGAATTATCATAACTTACTGAAAAGGAAGATAAAAGGAATTTAAGAATAAAAATAAGATTGATCAAGAAATCTATTTCAAATATTCAAGTAAAAGAAATTATAATAATGTTACCATGGAAGAATTTAGTAACTGTGACACTAAAGTTGATTTTAGTTAAAAAATTGAATAATTTTATGTCTTTGTTTTCTATAAATAATAAAAGGAATAGGGAAATAAAAAGGGAATTTACCACTAAAGTTATTTGGTTGTTGATCCATTGGAAACATTTCTTAAAATTATCAAAGTTTAATTGAAAAGTGAAGAAATTTATTAATAAGTTTTAAGATGAAGAAGTTATATGAAAAAGAGTGTTGTCAAATTGATTTCATATTCAAATGGAAAAGATAAAAATTTATCTGAATATAAATGAGAAGAATTTTTTCATAATTTTTTGTAATATGATGATGATAGTAAAGTGAAAGCTAAAAACTCTAGTGATGATGCTACTAAAAAATTACTTATTGAAATATTAAATGATGATAATTTTAGTAGTCATGAAACCAATATATATGAAGAAGAAAAGGAGGACAACGTAATAATTTTATGGTTAAAAGAGTGTTGAGATAAGATATCTCAAAAATTTATACTCCTAAAAAGTACACAGTAAGTTAAATAAATAATAAAATTCATCAAATAATCAAGAATCATATCGTAATGAAATATAATATTTTCTAAAAAATATTAATGATCTTAAGAAGTTGCTTAATGAATATAAAAACATCAACATAAATCTTAAATACTATAGAAAATGAAGAACACATAATTTAATCTTGTTTAAAAAACTTTTTAAATATGATAAAATAATAAGAATCATCCACAACATAGTCTCATAATATGGTGAGAATATAGAGAAATGTAAAAATTATAAGGATCTAAAAAACCATCCATATTGGTTGACAACAAGGTCGAAGATGTTTAAGGAAAATATCATGTTATGAATACCATATATGTATCCAAAAATATTAGAGTAAAAATAGGTAATTTATAAGTTTTTGTAGTCAAAACCATAAGATTTTACTAAAATAGTTATTTTCAATGCTGAGATAAATATAATCTTATGAAGAAGAAGAATAAGATGAGGGATATCATAATATTGGTACACAACAATGTGTCAATATGGATAGTAAGAAAGATGATGGAAATTAGGTATATAGTTCATAAAAAATTATAAATTATGCAGGTAAATATAATTTATATGTATATTTCTGGTACCATAGAGCACATGGGAATACAAAGATGTAATGTATTAATCATCATTACTAAAATGAATCAAAGGGAAACTAGAGGTAGTTTTTTAGGGGGAGTCAATCCACTTCTTGAATAAAACCCTAGAAATCCACCTTCAAGATTGAAAATAGATTCCAACCTCTATAAAATATTTTTAAAATATGTGATCAACATATAAATTTTTCTAAATGAAGTCGTGTTATGTTTCCTACAAAAAACATTTATATAAAAAATAATAAAATCAATATGAGGAGGAAATAAATGGCATGAAAATGTCCTTAGTTATTGAAACTGGTCCCAAAGCTACTAAAGTATAATGAACTTGGGTAATGGATTGTGAATGTTTTTCAAATATGATAGTATATTGGAAGTTATTAAATAATTTGAAAGATAAAAGAATGTAATAGTGTAGTTTGGAAATTATGAGTCCCTTGGAATCAAAGGAATTGAATCTAATATCATTAGGGAAATCCAAAAGAGAATTTTTTGTTGATGAACTGAAACATAATTTTTTAAGTGTTTTAAAACTCTATGATGAAGGGAATTATGTTTTCTTCAAAATAGCTGGTTTCTAAAATTTATTTAATAAGGTAATGTTTTTAGAAAATACAAACGAACCAAGGTAACCAAAATATCATGTTCGTGATGTGCATAGTTCATGGTATATGAGCGTGATAGAAGAAAACAACTATGGAATAAGAGGTTAAGGAATATGTGTTAGAGTAATATGAGAAACGTGAAGAAGAAATAATTTATTTTTGATATTTCTGAAAAAGATAAAAAGAAGATATTGGTGTTGTTTCATATTCCATACATGGAAAATTATAAACTTAGTACGTAAGAATATTGACATATATTCAACCCACCAAATGGAGGTGATACATTATGATATGTGTGGACCCATGAGAAAGAAATCAAAAAACTTATATAAATTCATTATTCCATTTATTGGTTATTTTAATCACATTAAATGTATTAGTTTTTTTTTGAAACATAAATCAAAGAATATCAAAAATAATTAAGAGTTTTAGAATAAATAATGAAAAGGAATGGGGTTATTCTATGGAGAATATTTGAAATGATAATGGTTTTGAATACACAAATAGTATGTTTAGATATTATCTTGAAAATTAGTGTGTTAATCAAGACTTTAGTGAATCCTAAAAAGCAAAATATAATTTTTTTTTGGAAATAGGAAAAATAAACGTGGTTGAGATGACCCAAACTATATTGATGTAATGTGATACATCTTGATACTTTTATTTTAAAGTTGTTAGTGTAACTTTCTATATTAAAAATCATTATTTATATTAGAAAAACATTTATATGAATCTTTATGAGATTTATTTTCAAGAAACCCTATGTTTGAAATACCTAAATGTTTTTGGTAGTATCATCATTATTAAATTAAAAGGTAAAAATATTTGGATTTTTATCAAATATGTGTTGATGGAATACTTTTGGGATACCATCCTAATAGAAGAGGATAATTGTACAATAATATAGAAATTGGAAATATTATTGACTGTGACCTATGAAACAAAATATCTATGAAAAATAAATACTTTTTGTGATCCTAAGAACATGCTTCACACTCCTCGCTATTTTCAAAAACAATTAATAATTAATTTGTTTCATCTATCTCTAAGAAGGTGGTGACTCCCATCATGAAGGATTTATGCGCTACTTCCTCACTCATATTCTCATCTGACAGAAGGTTTCTAGGTCCCCGTAACTGGGCCATCCCCTTGTATAATCAATATAAAGGTTCTAGATAAACCTTATATAAAATATATTCTTCTACATTCAACATACTCATAGTCAGTAGCTCTAGCATTAATTTGTATGGTTTTACTAGAGGAGTTCTTATCAAACTCAGTGCAGGGATCTATTGTTCTCAAAAATTTAGGGGAAACTTTTGAGGAAATAGTAGATTTTCCTAGATTTATTTTGGTTTCTAGGTTCAATAAAGATAAGTCATTTCTCCCACAATTCCAAAATTTCATAGTTTGATGGTGGTTGGATTCCCCAGCTAGGGTTTTTATACTAAATCATGAATCTTTTTGTGTGGTTCTTTCCTACAAGTAATATTTCATGATGGTTTTGCATTGAAACTCTAAATTAGTAGAAAAATTGAATTTTGGAAACTTCATATGAAAAAATAAGGTTTATTAATACAGTTACCCTCCCTAGATATTTTTATTGATCAATATTTTCAGTCTCACCCTCCCCTTCCACAATCATTCATTTTTTGGGTTATTTTTGATGTTTATGTATCCTTTATTTGTGTAGTTCATCATACTCTATGTTTGAAATATTCATTTCTGGCTTGCTTTTTCATTGAAATGGATCTCTCCAAACCCCTACTATAATGTGTTATTATTCATGTTTAGGAAACTATTTCTTAGTTTCAGAACATTTTTCATACCTCTCACACTCAATATTGTTTGAAATTTCATCTTTCATGTCAATAACTATCAATATGTTCAAATAAGTACTTCAAGATCAGGTATCCTAACCCTATGACTATTTCGGATCTAGGTTCATCATATCCATCTCAAAAGTGTGATAATTTCATTATATTGGCTTGGTAGGATTTGATATCTGCAACTGAGGCTGGTGGTTCTATATCACATTCTTATCCTCCTCCAGTTATGCCCCCTTGATGATTTAACTATTCCTTCCTAGTCCCCCTGAACTACTAGGGTCCTTTTGTGATATGGTTCCCTATAGTGTGAAGAATGTTTCTGAAATTATTTATGGTTTCTCGTTTACACTCTCATTAAAAATTTAAAAGGGCCATCTATGAGGCAGGGCATTCAAAATTCCCCCAGTTTGTCCTTCAAGTCCCTAGCCTAGATATCTCGATCCTTTTAGATATTTTACTATCCAAAATTCAAATTGGTATAGTGTTTCATCAATACCCATGTTAACTCAATTGGATATATAGGATCCATTTTAGGCTATGAATGTTCTTTCTTCTCCTTCCTATGGTGCTAGTACTAGATCCTATTCGAGCTATGATCTATACTTCCCTTTTTCATAGACAAGGATACCTTTTAAATTTGGTTTAAAAGTTAATAATCACCTCTTATGATGATTTTATTCATAGTTTGTAATTTCTAGGGTATAAGAGCCTGGGAGAAGATTTATTTTCTTTCAAATTAATATCACAATAATAGAGTCTCACTTGTGGAAGTGTTAGAACCTATATGTCACTCCAACATGATTAAATAATTATCTCATAGGATGGTTTTATGTGATTTCATGTACCGCTATACCTACAATAATCATATATGACATTTTCATACAATCAAATTTACATTGGATAAGATACAAATCTCCAATCAACACATCCCTACAAAGGTTAATTCTAGAGAAAAAGTTTTTTCTTCTTTTTTGATTATGCTACGCATGACTTGTTTTCCTGGGAATTTGTTTTTATGACCTTATATCCTTCAATATGGGGGACTCATCTTGGATAATTAGATTATATTTAAATGTTATTTTCTAAGATTTTGTTAAGAAATGTGGGGGTTACTCCATTAATTACGTATAAGATTTTTCATCCTTTATGTCATGTTATATGCAACTGGACATGGGTTTCCCTGGAGATAAATACACATTGCGAAAAAAATAGAAGATATGTAGTCATTCCTGAGGAAAATATAAATATTTCTTTTCTATAAACCAATCCATGTCCACATACCTGGATTTAAGGTTTTCCCATATTGTTCAGGCCCTCTTGGATCATTCTTTTGTCTTGGTTAGTCTAGTTCCCAGAAGAGATGGTATTAGTCATTTTTTTCTTTCTAATTGGTGGAAACATGATACCTGCTATCATCACATGCTGTGAAAACTCAAAATCAAACCAATGTAGGAAATTTTGTGTGTTGGATTTCACAATAAACATGGTAATTGGAAGGGGGTTCTATAGACATGGAAGAACGACGACCATCCTACTTCCCAAATCTGGACTCCCTAAAAGACAACATTTAGTAAGCCAATACTACAATTGAATATGGTTGAGATGATGATCCCTTCTAAACTATTGTATGTAAAAACATATCCAAGGGGTATTTTCCAAGGACAATAGATTTTTTCTCATGAACATTCAAGATAAACCTATCTCAAATAAGTGCATAAGAATATTTCTTATTTTTAGGCATGAATTACGGAGAATAAGAGAACCAATAACCCAAACATCATATTGAAGGATAGTTCTTAAACTAAATATATAGAGGCAGTTGGAGTTATGGATCAATCCAATTTCGAAACATTACTTAAAATCTTTGACCCTTGTATATGTTATGGTTAACTGTGGGTCCATGTAAATAACTTTGATTCTAACCCCAACATGCTGACTGGTAATATGAACTCTTTCTTTCAGAACATTGAAGCGGAGATGGATACATGGTAAGTTGTCATATCTCTCAATCCAAAAATCACACTTATATACAAATAATTCCCAAGACATTCTATATTAATTTTATAGATCTCTTTAAGGGTGATCTCGTAGAGTTTATTCAAGACTATTTCCTAAGAGGTGGCATTCCTCTAGTGCTTTGTGAAACAACCCTGGTTCTCATTACAAAGGTAAGATATCCCTACTTGTTTAATTAGTATATACCCATTATATTGTGAAAAAATACCTAAAAGGTACTTATAAGTGTTATAAATAGGAGGATCTCAATACAACATGAAAACTAGATTTCTGAGGAGCATCATGACTTAATTAATTTAAGGCCCACCCAGAGTTAGATAGGATTATCTCAAGAAATGATTGGTCATATTAACAAAACAACTCATGGTAACAACATTATAATTAATGTTTACATGGATAAATCATATGATAGGTTCATGTGGGATTCTATTCTCAAGTTGATGTATTGTGTGAACTTCTCTACTTGGATGATTGATTTTATTTTTAGATTTTATAGCTCCCCTTGGATCTCAATTACATTTATGGGGAAGAAATGTAGATTCTTTAAGTATATTTGGGGGATAATTTAAGGGACTTATTATCAACTGATATGTTTATTATAGTTTAGTATTCCCTCAATGTATACCATGCCATTTTCATTCACAATAGTATCATCCTCATCTTCTGATGTGGGAATCACTTCACTATAATTTCACACTTACTCTTTGTGGATGGTATATTCATATTTTCTATAGTAATAGTAAATTTATTTGAATATTCAATAGGTTCTAGTAGAATATTTAAAATGTAGTGTTAATATCATAAAATGTGAAAATATAAGTGGTTTTGTTTAAAATAATTCTCAAAGACGAATGCTCAATGATTGAGACCAATCTAAGAGTTCACAAGAGTTGTTCCTATGGATTACATGGGAGATCCATTATCTTATGGATGAATGTGTATCAATTATTCTGAAGTGGTGGTTGATAAAATATCTAACTACATAAACAACTAGAATAATAATGTGCAATATTTAAAAGTTATAATCAACCTCATCAACCACGTTCTCACTTTTATTACCATACATATTCTATATATTATTAAGGCGCTGAAGGTAGTTCTAAGGAATATATACTATGTCGTGAATTATTTTTCTTGGTATTATCATTTTAATGGGATTTTCCATTGGGATTTGTGGGATATTCTAGATATGATGGAATATGAATGAGGAATTAATCTAAGGAGTGCCTTAGGAATGATGCATTGTTTACAAGATAATATTTTGTGGGATGTTATATAAGTTCAGTCTATGTGGGATAAGTTTGTCATGGGTAAATATTGGATGGACCTGGACTTGCTAAAGAGGGGATTTTATTTTCTATAGTATATTAAATAAAGACATGTCTCTATCCTATAGCACCATTAGGATTGGACAGTTGGATCTGGAGAGATAAACTTCTAGAATAACAATTGGTTGGGAGTTTCTAGTGGATTCCCAGGGAGCCCAACCCTAGACACAACATTCATGAATGTAATAAGCCACCCTAATTTTATTAAATATATCTTGAACTATAAGAAACGTGATATATTTAATAATATAAGGATGAAAAGTTAACAAGAAATTTTTTTCGTCATGGGAACCTTATAAGAGATATTTCTAGATAAGATATATCTCCATGTGATGCGTATAATACAGTAATAGAATTAGTGGGGTCATCTTATATGGTGTAGTTAAATACCATTGAAGTATAACTTTTTATTCCTAAAAATAATTAATCATGTCATCTCTACATATGAGGAGTTCAATCATAAGGAGATCAAACTTTCTACTATGTGTCTATATTGCCAAAATACTAGTGAAGAAATGGATTATCAAATGTTGTTTGAAGGATAGTGGGAATATTTAGTGTGGAACTCCCTTAGTGAGTTCATTGGGATCGATTTTAGGGATTCACATATGATGAAATTTTATTGGAATGGTTCTGTCGAGTGGGAAGTAACAATAATGATTGGAAAGTGAGAGAGATGATATTGGAATCTATCTGTTAGTGTATTTGGAATATGAGGAACAAGGCTGGCATTAATGGTTCCCCCAACATGATGTTGGATCTAGTGGTCAATACTAGAAGTCTGGTTGCTGGTTGGGATACTCTCTTAAAATGGTGGGTGAACACCCCTTCCTTGAGGAAGATCAGGCCTAACGGGAGCTTCTTCAGATCAATTCAAAGGTCACTTCCACAAGGTCACTGGATAAGTTGGAATACCACAAAATTGGACATAATATCTTTATTGATGTGTCCTTAAATCTTGGTTTCATGTCGGGGAATTTTATGTGACCCCAGGGGCATGGTTTTTATTTCCTTTGGTTCCTTTTAGAGAAATTGTGGCTTATTTCTCACAAGATCTTGTTCCATTCTCAATGGGACTGAGATATGCCACTATAGAAACATTATGTTGGCCTTGGTTGAAACAAAATCTTTTTTCATCTGAAACTCTCTTCATCATCATATCACAATCACATGTTCTATTTGTTATAATATTGGTATATTCAAGATACCCTTAGAAAATGAGGTGTACTTTCTTCACACATGGTGTGAAGGGAACAGGAATACTAAGTTCTATTAATCATGGTTTATATAATATAATTAATTTAATTTTTTCCCGAAAAACGGAACCCTTCCCTCATGTGTGTTGATCATTTAAATGTAGATTATCTCAGATAAAATAACATTAGACCCCCTTGATCCCTTAGGATCATTATCCTATGTAATTAATTTTTTTAATCGTGTATAGAAAGGGTATTTACTCCATAGATGTGAAGGTGTTGGAATAACTTGATAGAATGTTTTAATAGTTGGTTTTAGATATAATAGAAAGTGAAGATGAAGTTGTTAATTTTTAACAACATAACAATGTTACTGGTGTAGGTAAATATTTAAAAGTTTTTCAAGAATAATATTCTGAATCAGCTATTTCAAGTGATGATGTTAAATCATGTTTATCTCAAAACAAGATGAGGATATGGGTGGAAGTCCAAAAATCATTCGAGAAGAAGGAAAAAATTTTCAAAAGAAATGAATATTGAGGTTAGTTTCATATACTCTATTATATTCTCATGTTAATCCAATAGATGTTTAAGATAAAATACAGTATCAAGATTTTATGAAAACCCATAATGTAGAGACATGTTATATTGAGAAGAATGATAAATTAAAACATGTACCCAAACCATAAAATAAACATTGATTAGATCAAAATGGGGTTTTTGAAACAATTTGAATGAATAAGAAATAGAAATACTAGTTTATAAAAGCTACTCACTGATTGAAGGCATTTTTTGATGATATATTTTCTCGAGTAAAAAGACATGAAACTATCAGAAACATTCTTAATATCCCTGCACAGTAAAGATATAGAATATTTTTGGATGGATTTCATTTTCTCTTTTTATAATGGAGATATCGATGAATAATTTAATATTTCACACCTATGTTTATTCTATAGCACCCAGACCTTGGAAATAATTAATCGATCGTTCAGGCCGGAGGGACATTGGGCCATAGGTGGACCTCCCTATTCACCAAAGTCTTATAAAAGTCAAATATGGTATATTTTGAAATTTTTTGGGATACTATACCCTCTAGTGATAATGATTATAATAATTTTTATATAATACTAGCACAGTGGAAGAAATAAAAAAACATAGAAAAATAAATAATAAACATCAGAAGTAATAAGATAAAATTAATAGATTCAAACATAGTAGATAATTTATATTCATTCCATATAATTCATAAGAACATACAAGATCACCTGAAGGATAATCATGTATGTGCGTATAGAAAATCCTAAAAGAGAGTCCCACTTGATGAAAAAGAACACCGATGATCCATATTCCATCAATTCCATGAACCTCTACGTCACTGATCATTATGGTCTAATGCATGATCTTGGTCCCTCACATGATCTAAAAGTTATAAAGTCTACATGTGTCTCGAGAGTCCCTTGTAGGGTGTAAGTATAAACTCAGTTGGAAACATGTGTATGTATTAAAAATCATATTTATAATAGTTTATCCACAAATAAACATATTGAAGAAACTCACACATAAAATATGTAACATGCTTCACTTATGCCCAATAACCAGAAATGAGTGTTTACCTACTTTTGACAATGTTGAAAAAGGAATGATGTATCCATGGACAATCACATCTCAAGAACCCTTAGTATCTACCCCTACTATTTCATAAGGATACACATTCCAACTATGATATCACACACAAACACACACACATATCCCATAATAAGAAAATGGATATCCCAATGAAACACCCAAAAATCTATTCACCTGTCCCTCAAACATCCTCTTGAGAAACCACAATTGGCTCAATAGCCTAACATCCCAAGGCACAATGTTGTATATCCTTCCAAAAATAATGATCCACAATTGGCTTAAAATCCATACATCCCAAGGCAGTGTGATTTCCATCCATCAATAATATGATCCCATCACTCCAAACATATACCAAGAGACTTATCACCCAATTGATGGTCTCACTCACCATTAACCATATATTTATATGGTGAGAACTACCAACATAAATCATAGTCAATGGCATCCCCTAATCCATTAAATATATGGAGGACTCTACCTGCATTGAGTTGTTAACACCACCTCACTATGTCCATATTTGTGTGAACATGACTCCAATGTTGCTATTGTCCAACAATGGTTAGTGTAAATCACCAACATACATAAGAAAACCCATCTGGAAAACCACATCACTGTATACAGACCACATCGGCTAACTACAGCATGATCATCGCCATCAACCTCAACCCAACAAACATCATCCCATTAATACCTATGGTCAACACCACAACAAGTATATCAGGCCAAATCCTTATCATATCATAGCTTATCTTTCCAATATTAGTGATCAATACCACCACAAGTATCACAATCCATGTCCTCTTCCTGAAGAACCTCATCACCTCAATCCTAGTGATCAACATCATTTAAAGAATATTTTGTCATGCCCCATGGAACTCAAATAATGATAAAAAATTATAAATATTTAAACCAACAAAACATCATCCCCAACCTAAATAAAAAACATTATTTTATATATACCATGACATAGCCAGCTCAACATACCATAATCATTACAAGACAGCCCAATAGAATCCCAAAGTAGTAATTAAAATAAATTAATAATTAGATGGGTCACACCCGAACAACCCACTCATGGGAATTTAAGTATTCAACCCATTGAACGTGTTTAAACAAAGATAATTCTAGGCACCACCAACCTTTTTTTCATAGGTTCTTACTCATAAAATACAAGCCTAAAATTCAAGTTGAAACAAATGGAAATGAATATTCATAAAAATTCCCTAGAAATAGGGAAAATTAGATAGAATAGAAATCTAATATAGAATATCCATATAAATTTAAAAAAGGAATAAATAGGATGAGTATCCTTACCTATAGCTATCCAACACACCAAACAACATGAAAATTTCTTCCTGAGTGAATAAATTACAAAGGAACCTCAAAGAGAGAGAGGTGGAGCTGCATGGATGGGGAGGTTCATGAATGTGGGAAAAATAAGAATAAAAACAAAATAATGAGGGTTGGGTATTTTAGTAATTTCACCCCCTTTAATGAGTCACATGGTTAGGCCATAGAGTTTGGATCATCATGGACCCCCAGTGAAATGGAACATTCTAAAGGGTTCACCGCTCACACATCTAGGCGCACGGTTTTTCAAACCATATGAAGCATGTGTGCACCCTCTAAAATTTATTACATGTTCCTCACATGGTTTTATAGCCACCTCATATGGTTTATTCTAACCATGTACTAGTTCAAAATGAACCAAGTGGGTTTTGACACATGGTTATCACTAAGTGTGTGCTGACTATATGCCTAGTATTTTTTCTACTGAACATTGGTTCACAAATCCTAATATTCTCAAAACTAATTTTTGCCTCTAAGAAACATACCATACCTTGAACCCCATGTAAAAAACACATTAATTTGTTAAAATTATCCTAATTAATATATGAATTTCAATTGAAAAGTAATCTCATCCAATAAAAATAAAATTTTAAATTTCTTTAGAACTTCAACCTGTTGAAAAACCCTCTGATATTAGAATATCCCTACATTATGATAGCTCATCCCTATGTTATTTTTTCATGTGCTAACTTGATACCAAGTGTATTAACCTCATAAAAATTACCCCATAATACACCGAACACTTAGTTAGGGGTCAATTCCTCTAATGGATCCACACATTAGGAATTAACTATCACATCGCTTTGTGATAAAATTTTCAAGGATCTTGATTGTACCATAAACCATCCTCTGATCATGCATGTCCAAATTACTATATATCAATATTCCTGTATCTAATCTGATTGACATTCCATACTTTATTTGCAAATGAACTCTATATAGTCCTAGATTGTAACGCCCCGACCCCAGCTATCCAGAGTCGGTGCATTACTTCGTAACATTGGCATGATCACAAAAGATCAAGTCTCGAAAGACCGATTAGTTTAGTAGCCTTGGAAACACTAGATACATTCATAAATGTCACATTACATTATAAGGTGAAAAACTAAAATAAAAAAAGTCTCCATAGTCCACACTCATATCCTCTTCTGACTATCCCTACAGGTCATTCATAAAATACTTCTTCACATCCTGGAAAATATTAAAACATTGAAAGGGGTGAGCTCAAATGCTCATTAAGGATAACAATATTGCGGAAGCTTTCATAAATAAACATAAAAATTAAAGTCAATGTGTAACTAAAACAAAAGCCTTTTAAACTTGAACATAAACATAATATGGCAAAAGTAAAATGAGATAATGCCATTCACCTCTTCACATGGATATTCTACTGGTCGAATAATCACATGCAATATCAATAACCACTTTCATAATGAGGGAATGTATAATGCCGGACAATCTGAAACATTTTGTCAAGGCCTCGGCCAAGACGTTTAAAATGATTAAGGCCTCGGCCAAAACCATAAATCAAATTGGGAAAGGGCCTTGGCCAATTCCACGTCTAGTTGTCTCATTAGACCTACCGATTCATCGAGGAGCTATAGCGGGCTCCACCCGTCACTTATTAAGTCTAATACATTCCTCATATGAATAGGTTTAAACATATCATAAACCATAACATAATCGTATCACATAAAACATGCATAAAGGAAACATAACATTTCCACATTTCAATAACAAGATATCAATACAACACATTGATATAATAAAAATGCTTTCAAAACCATTTTCAATACAAAAAAAAAGAAAGTTAAAACTTTGTATTTATTTTTCATAAAAAAAATGATGGCTTGTAGAGGAAGTTGAAACTCAAATAATGGTCACGGCGGCGGAGAAGTCATTGTCGCCGCATAAGTACGGAAAGAAAAACATTCCCTTTTGTCGTTTAGCAAAATGCTTCGTATAAAAAGATTCCTTTTGAATAAACGTAAAAGTCAAAGGGGTTTATACACCATATAAAAGAAAATTGTGTATAAAACCAAATATGCCTCAATGAAAGGAGACTGAGACGAAGTCCTTAAAAAGATCATTTTTAAAATAAAATAGATCTGTTATGTGTATTCACTATAGGTACACATAAAGAACGTAAAAATACAAAATAGTACATAATAATATCATGACATAATTTGAAAGTAGGAGATTAACCTAAAGAATGGAAGTTGGGTTAAGAAATTCCCTTACCTCGTGTCTGACTTGACTCAACTGTTCTTTAAACTCCTGAATAATAAACTAGAGTTAATATATACCTTATTAAGAACCATTTTTAATTTCATTATCCTTTTTATATCACATATTAAAATATTATGAACATTATGTAATGATTTAAGTTAATAATGGTTGTTTTGTCGATCTTTGGTACTTGAGTCAACAATAAAATTCTTATAATTACAAGTTGTTTATGTGGTAGAATATCCATTATCTCCAGAATTATATTCATGATTTCGATGTCATATATATCATATATATCCATTATATACATTCATTTATAATATTACGTAACATTTAGAGGTAAGAAATGAAATGCACCGTTCATGGAGACGGTAAGCCGTACGTACGCATGAACGCTACTTTCATTTCTATTTCATATTTAATGGACTGAAATAATAATGATATAAATTTATAATATAATTACAGTATAATATAGTGTATAATACCATTTAATCCATCCTTTATACATCCCACATATGGCATTAACGATTCAAATCACTTTGAGGGGGCGGTAGTCCGCACTTCCTAAAATGAAATTATCGCGTTTTACCCATAATGGAAATCATAAAGTATGCCATAAATGAGAAATACAGAAGGATAAGTAAAACATAAACACATTATATATCATATATAAATATAGTGACATCGTAATGGCCACCTTTGAAGGTGTTATATGAGTGTTGAACAATCATCGTTTCGTGAGGCAGAAATTCTCCATCCACAGAAACCGTATGTTTTTTAACCATTAGATGTAGGTGTGTGTAATTGTAGCTCTAATACTTATTATAACAACATCCTAGTATATTGAGGATACTGGTGTTGTTACAAAAGAAATGAATAAAAAGATTTTAGGGGGTTGGAGAAGAAAAATAAAACAAAACAACATTAGAGAAGACATTACCTCAAAATCGGGTAACTCTTTTTGATTTGCGACAAAGGCTTCCTTGGGAAGAGTTCTGACCAAAGTGAGGCTTCTAGGAGTAATAGGGGAATGTTGGGAGAGTATTTAGGCAGAGTTTGGCCGAGCCAAATGGCTTGAAAGTGTAAATGAGGTGGGAGATGTGGGGGCCTTTTATAAGTGGAGAGGAGGGGCACTCTTGGAAAGTAAAGAATTATAAAATGAGTTTAGGATTTTAGAGGTCCCACACTTATATAATTCGAGGATAAGATGATAAGGGTTCTAAATCGACTCATTAAATAGGTTTTTGACAAGTTTACGCTTTGGATTTTACATTATCTTTCCATTTTATTTAAATCGTTAAATAATGAGGTCATCACTACATCATCATGATGTCATAATTAATTTAATTTATTTAACGTCTAAAAATTATAAACAAAATACTATGATGTAGGAAATCTTTTTATCTTTCTAATGAATATTTATAATCATAATTTGGACTTGTGTAACCCCACTTAAAAACTGTTTTAGTAAAACAACTCATGTTTGTGTCAATTTAATTTTAACATTAAATAAATATATATTAATGTCATTTTCCAACTAAAGTGGCTCCATGGGGTCCCCAAGTTGACCCATGGGTTGTCTTGGTCGGCCATGACTCATCCAATAGGAGTATGACAAGTGTCAATCTCATCTCATATTATTAAAACATTATTTTTACCTTAAACCACACTAATTACCTCTAATCGTGATTAAGAACTTAAAAGTTACTATTCACCAAAAATTATTTTAATCTCATTGAACCACATTTTACTTCTTAATGATAACCATGTATGTCAGACTTTTGAAAATAAAATCACAGAAGTGGTAATATTTCATTTAAACGAAAAATCAGTTATTTAACTACCACTTAGTGGTTTCACTATTCATCAAAAATTGAAGTTTTTCAGAACAGTGCCAAAATTTCACTCTAAGCTATAATTGATATTACTAATTCATAAATGATTTCTATTTTACAAAATTCCAAACATATAAGTTGCATTAATTAATTTTATAATTATTTCCCGCTGTTACAACAAATAGCGTGTTTTTAAGAAACAATTTATATCAAAAGATTGGCAATTGTTTATGTCCAATTTCAATGTTAAATTAATTCTAATGACTACCTTTGGATAAAATGGTAAAAATATATTCTAATTATACTTTAAAACCACTAAATATTATAATTTATCACTATAAATTATTTTGATTAAAAAAGTTGTTTTTAAGTATTTTTCACTATTCATAAAAAATAGAAGTTCTCAGAAAAATACCAAAAATTCAACATAGGCTAATTTTGATATTCCGAATCCAAAAATGAAGTCCATTTTGATAAATAAAATTTATAAAATTTCAAAAAGTAGGTATTACTATTCACAATGACTAGTTTAATTCGTTGTGGTGTTTGTTAGAGCTCGAGGTTGCATACAACACATGCTATTGCATTATTCGAAGTGAAACGTACCGTGGAAGCTTGGGGTGTTACATTCTCCCCTCCTTCAATAAATTGCGTCCTCGCAATTTGAAAGTTTTCTTTGAAAATAAAAGGTTGAAAAGAGAAAATACCTTTGAGGAAAAACCACATCGGAAATAAGATTAATAAAATTTACCTTAATAAAAGGGAAAGGGAAATGAAAAAGTCACCACCCAATTATGATCTCGATTAGGAGAACATTGGTGGCAATTAGAGACATATAATTGGAGGAAAAACCTAAATATTTGTAGGGAGTGATTGAGGTCATCAATTACAATCAACTGTCAAATTGAGGGCCTCAAATCCTTCAATCTATGTTGATTTAAAATATCATCAGTTCAATAAGAAATAAGGTATTAGGATAACACATTTTTTTGTTTTAATATCCCTTTACTAAAGTTTAAGAATTAATTTATTCATTGAATAAGAGATAGGTATATATATATTTATGCTTGACAATTAGAGTTTCAACCTTCAACTCATCTTTCACTCAAAAAGATAATAGAACTCAAAAATATTATACTTATCCTAATTGTATAACGTTCCAAATGTTAACACATACCATTTAGATTAGTAAAATTATTTTGTAATAACCAGGGACTTCCTGTAGGCTAGTGGTAGGAAATAAAGGCCTGTCGCACTATGATTGTGGGTTCAATTCCTGCTACTTTGTCCGACGCGACGAGTTATGCCCCACCCTGCAGGTTGTCCTTTTCCTAAAACTATAGTATCATAATATTCCAAAAATAATCTTCATAAATTTTTTAACCTTAAACAATACTATCCAAATATCAACTTAATCCACTCCAACCTTTATAGTTATCCAAAATACCTCTGTCCAGAGTTTCTCTAAAAGGTATCTTAATTCCAAAATCAATTTATCAGATTCCCCTAACAAAGTAAGTTTTCTCTTATTTTCACATACTAAAAATATAATTACCTCTATCATATTAAAACCTTACTGAAATCAACAAGTACTGTAGTACAATCCTTATATATATATCATATTATTCTAATAACCAGAATATAATCCATGAGTCCAAAATCACCAATACATTAGTTATTATTCTTCAACTGTAGTAACATCATAATATTGTCCTTGATCCCTTGGCCTTTTTTTAGGTAAGTTTCCATGACGCTTAAGACATTCATTTGCATAATGACCCATTTCTCTACAATTGTAGCATTCAACATTGATAGCCTCTTTCTTTCCCTTGCAATCACGTGCCTGGTGACCTTTTTCCCCACATTTATAACAAACTTCCATTCCTTTTAGGCAAGTACCAGGGTGATTCTTCCCACAATTATCACATAATGGAAAATCCTTCTTTCCCTTTTTCCCTTTATCTGTCTCTTGTTCCCCCGTTATTTTCTTCTCTTGCTTTACTTTGTTGTCATAAGACTTAGAGAATTCCTTTTCTGTCTTGATAGCACATGAGACAATATCTTCGTATGTTGAGAACGATTGTGATACTAAAGCTCGACGGAGAAATGGTTTTAACCCATCAAAGAAACGATCAGTCTTACTTCTTGGGTTACTTATGTAATCTGCAGCATACCTCGCTAACCTTGTAAAGTTATCCTTATACTTTGCGACATTCTCATCCTCCTTCTGCCTCAGACTCAGAAATTGCCTTTCCATATCCGCTCGATGGTCACGAGGAAATTATTTTTCTAAGAAAAGCTCATTGAACTCCCTCAATTCCATATTCGATATGTCATCATCTTCCTTTGTGTTTTGAATCAGCGACCACCACTGATCGGCATCTCCAGTGAGGCGGTAAACTGCCATGACAACCTTCTCCCTTTCACTACTCCCCAAGGCATGGAATATTTTCTCTAAGGAATTTATCCATTGCTCAGCTACTATAGGATTTGTACTTCCATTTAAGGTTGGTGGTTGTTGCCTCATGAAGCGGTCTAACATTGATCCTCCACGTTGCGGATCAGGGTGCTCCATACGAGTAAGGTTATTATTCATAACATGAGTGAGTTGTCCCAGTATGGTAATAAGTTGATCAGCACCAGTTGTATCTCCAGCTCCACAATAATTATCTTGAGCAGGAGGGCAATCCCTACATGGAGTGCGTGCATTGATACAGTTTCCATTTCTTCCACTAGGCGCCATTTCTAAACAATTTCATAAAGTAGATCAGTTTATGAATCAAAATACATAATCTCATACTTATAAAACACTTAACATAAATTCAACTATTTATGGATATAATCCATAATCATAAAAATGTTTTCTTTGAGGAAGTATATACTCATAAACCCTTCATAATGATTTGTAAAGAAAATGAGAGTTATCCTAAGCATATCCCCCGGGAGTGTCGTAACCAAGAGTGCAGCAAGGCTCGTTGTCGTACACCAGTTCCCGTTCGAGTCTAGCTCAAAGCAGTGTTTTTGGGTTTTACCCCTAGGTACATCTGTGCCAGAGCCGCCTCTACCTGCTCATATCTAGATAGGGATGTATTGCTCGGAAAACTCACAACATCTCTATAATATCAAAATTCTAGGAAGTTCTTCTATACTAATCCTCAAAGTCTATCTTTGGGCTATGTGCTCTAATCAGAGTTTATCTACATCTAGCTTCCAAGGTTAGTACTAAACTGCCTCTGATACCAACTGTAACGCCCCGACCCCAGCTATCCAGAGTCGGTGCATTACTTCGTAACATTGGAATGATCACAAAAGATCAAGTCTCGAAAGACCGATTAGTTTAGTAGCCTTGGAAACACTAGATACATTCATAAATGTTACATTACATCATAAGGTGAAAAACTAAAATAAAAAAAGTCTCCATAGTCCACACTCATATCCTCTTCTGACTATCCCTGCAGGTCATTCATAAAATACTTCTTCACATCCTGGAAAATATTAAAACATTGAAAGGGGTGAGCTCAAATGCTCAGTAAGGATAACAATATTGCGGAAGCTTTCATAAATAAACATAAAAATTTAAGGCAATGTGTAACTAAAACAAAAGCCTTTTAAACTTGAACATAAACATAATATGGCAAAAGTAAAATGAGATAATTCCATTCACTTCTTCACATGGATATTATACTGGTCGAATAATCACATGCAATATCAATAACCACTTTCAGAATGAGGGAATGTATAATGCCAGACAATCTGAAACATTTTGTCAAGGCCTCGGCCAAGACGTTTAAAATGATTAAGGCCTCGGCCAAAACCATAAATCAAATTGGGAAAGGGCCTCGGCCAATTTCATGTCTAGTTGTCTCATGAGACCTACCGATGCATCGAGGAGCTATAGCGGGCTCCACCCGTCACTTATTAAGTCCAATACATTCCTCATATGAATAGGTGTAAACATATCATAAACCATAACATAATCGTATCACATAAATCATGCATAAAGGAAACATAACATGTCCACATTTCAATAACAAGATATCAATACAACACATTGATATAATAAAAATTCTTTCAAAACCATTTTCAATACCAAAATAAAAGAAAGTTAAAACTTTGTATTTATTTTTCATTAAAAAAATGATGGCTTGTAGAGGAAGCTGAAACTCAAATAATGGTCACGGCGGCGGAGAAGTCGTTGTCGCTGCATAAGTACGGAAAGAAAAACATTCCCTTTTGTCGTTTAGCAAAATGCTTCGTTTAAAATATTCCTTTTGAATAAACGTAAAATTCAAAGGGGTTTATACACCGTATAAAAGAAAATTGTGTATAAAACCAAATATGCCTCAATGAAAGGAGACTGAGACGAAGTCCATAAAAAGATCATTTTTAAAATAAAATAGATCTGTTATGTGTATTCAATATAGGTACACATAAATAACATATAAATACAATATAGGACATAATAATATCATGACATAATTTGAAAGTAGGAGATTAACCCAAAGAATGGAAGTTGGGTTAAGAAATTCCCTTACCTCGTGTCTGACTTGACTCAACCGTTCTTTAACCTCCTGAATAATAAACTAGAGTTAATATATACCTTATTAAGAACCATTTTTAATTTCATTATCCTTTTTATATAACATATTACAATGTTATGAATATTATGTAATTATTTATGTTAATAACGGTCGTTTTGTCGATCTTTGGTACTTGAGTCAACAATAAAATTCTTATAATTACAAGTTGTTTATGTGGTAGAATATCCATTATCTCCAGAATTATATTCATGATTTAGATATCATATATATCATATATATCCAGTATATAAATTCATTTATAATATTACGTAACATTTAGAGGTAAGAAATGAAATGCACCGTTCATGGAGACGGTAAGCCGTACGTACGCATGAACTCTACTTTAATTTCTATTTCATATTTAATGGAATTAAATCATAATGATATAAATTTATAATATAATTACAGTATAATATAGTGTATAATACCATTTAATCCATCCTTTATACATCCCACATATGGCATTAACGATTCAAATCACTTTGAGGGGGCGGTAGTCCGCACTTCCTAAAATGAAATTATCGCGTTTTACCCATAATGGAAATCGTAAAGTATGCCATAAATGAGAAATACAGAAGCATAAGTAAAACATAAACACATTATATATCATATATAAATATAGTGACATCGTAATGGCCACCTTTGAAGGTGTTATATGAGTGTTGAACCATCATCGTTTCGTGAGGCAGAAATTCGCCATCCACAGAAACCGTATGTTCTTTAACCATTAGATGTAGGTGTCTGTAAGTGTAGCTCTAATCCGTATTATAACAACATCCTAGTATATTGAGGATACTGGTGTTGTTACAAAAGAAATGAATAAAAAGAGTTTAGGGGGTTGGAGAAGAAAAATAAAACAAAACAACATTAGAGAAGACATTACCTCAAAATCGGGTAACTCTTTTTGATTTGAGCCAAAGGCTTCCTTGGGAAGATTTCTGACCAAAGTGAGGCTTCTAGGAGTAATAGGGGAATGTTGGGAGAGTATTTGGGCAGAGGTTGGCCGAGACAAATGGCTTGAAAGTGTAAATGAGGTGGGAGAGGTGGGGGCCTTTTATAAGTGGAGAGGAGGGGAACTCTTGGAAAGTAAAGAAAAGTCACTTTATTATAAAATGAGCTTCGGATTTTAGAGGTCCCACACTTATATAATTCGAGGATAAGATGATAAGGGTTCTAAATCTACTCATCCAATAGGTTTTTGACAAGTGTACGCTTTGGATTTTACATTATCATTCCATTTTATTTAAATCGTTAAATAATGAGGTCATCGCTGCATCATCATGATGTCATAATTAATTTAATTTATTTAATTTCTAAAAATTATAAAAAAAATACTATGATGTAGGAAATCGTTTTAGCTTTATAATGAATATTTATAATCATAATTTGGACTTGTGTAACCCAACTTAAAAACTGTTTTAGTAAAACAACTCATGTTTGTGTCAATTTAATTTTAACATTAAATAAATATATATTAATGTCATTTTCCAACTAAAGTGGCTCCATGGGGTCCCCAAGTTGACCCATGGGTTGTCTTGGTCGGCCATGACTCATCCAATATTATTAGGACAAGTGTCAATCTCATCTCATATTATTAAAACATTATTTTTACCTTAAACTACACTAATTACCTCTAATCGTGATTAAGAACTTAAAAGTTACTATTCACCAAAAATTATTTTAATCTAATTGAACCACATTTTACTTCTTAATGACAACCATGTATGTAGGATTTTTGAAAATCAAATCACAGAAGTGGTAATATTTCATTTAAACGAAAAATCAGTTATTTAACTACCACTTAGTGGTTTCACTATTCATAAAAAATTGAAGTTTTTCAGAACAATGCCAAAATTTCACCCTAAGATATAATTGATATTCCTAATTCAAAAATGATGTCTATTTTAAAAAATTCCAAACATATAAGTTGCATTAATTAATTTTATAATTATTTCCCGCTGTTACAACAAATAGCGTGTTTTTAAGAAACAATTTATATCAAAAGATTGGTAATTGTTTGTGCCCAATTTCAATGTTAAATTAATTCTAATGGCAACCTTTGGATAAAATGGTAAAAATATATTCTAATTATACTTTAAAACCACTAAATAGTATAATTTTTCACTATAAATTATTTTGATTAAAAAATTTGTTTTTAAGTATTTTTCACTATTCATAAAAAATAGAAGTTCTCAGAAAAATACCAAAAATTCAACATAGGCTAATTTCGATATTCCGAATCCAAAAATGAAGTCCATTTTGATAAATAAAATTTATAAAATTTCAAAAATTAGGTATTACTATTCACAACGACTAGTTTAATTCGTTGTGGTGTGTGTTAGAGCTCGAGGTTGCGTACAACACACGCTATTGCATTATTCGAAGTGAAACGTACCGTGGAAGCTTGGGGTGTTACATAGATCGCAATAGATGCTTGAAAATCCAGCATCTAAACTAATATTCAAAAGATATCCCACATTATATATATATAATTCCCAAATGATATCTTAATGCCTTTTTATCCCATAAAATCCATGAATCGTAACTTATTTCCACAAAATATATTCATTCTTATGCATCTGATACAAGTCATACATCATTCTGATGCTAACATATAAACTCATTCTTAACTAATTCCATTATCACTTGTGCACCTCATGAACCAAAAGTCATTAATATCAAAAAAATAATATACTATGATAAAGTCACACCACTAACTATTTTCATCTACCCGACCTACTCTAATCCTACCTTATAAACAACATACACCTTGCTTAAAAATCCACTCCCTGAGGGTTGACCTCCATACGAAGCTACATCAGTTACCATCCACTGACCCCACTATTGGGTATCTCTCTCTCTCTCTTCAAAAACCTACAGGTTTAATATTATCCTAGATAATAGATCCTAGCAGATCTCTCTTTACTACATTAGATCCTCATGTCTAACATAGTCCCTCATTCCCAGCTTCCTAAGAACACTTATGACATTACCTCTCTAGATTTCCCATCTATCTACATTACTGTAACCCCTTTAAAGGCCTATCACACTAAGTATGAACATGTCCCATATTCCCACACTGGAATCACACAATCAATGACCCACTCCTTTTTTGATCTACCTGTGTCTTTGACATGGTGTCCCTACTATGAATCATTATGGACTCACTTCTGTCTACACAATTCATCACATATTAGCTCGTATAGAACAACCAATCAGCTTAAATAAGTTTTTTATGTCATTTTTTCCTTGGCTATCATAGACTGGTTCACCACATCTGAGAAAAAGGTCAACCTAAAGATATTTACCTAGATAGTGATGGTATTCTTTATGAAATACATGAATCACATCACTCTTCAAAATTCATCCCCATCTATAGAAGGGGAAAATCAGCATAGATATTTGATAATTCTAGTATAATCTATAATAGACCTATCCCCTATTGTGGGTTTATGATCACACAGGCTCAGTTCTCCCTTAATATCTCTGGGAAGAAATTCTGGAAAAACCAAGTCCCAAAATATGTTGATGCTAGTCCATCATTCCTTCCAGTTTTTACTTGTAATGTCCTATTAGTCTTTCTCTATTACTATGATCATTTATTTATCCAACTTCACCCTCAATCGTGGGGGTGTCTTAATCAAGTCAAATTTCATCTTCTCATAATCGATCAAATAATATGTTGCCTATGGTCCACCCTCACCATGAAAGAATGGTTGTTGATGAGATGAGAACTCCCATAACAGATAAGCCATGGTAGATTCATCTCAATAGTTTCCACTACCAATACTCTATATAAATCATACCACACTTACCCCATGCTCCTCGTTTATCCATAGGAAAGATGTTTCCCCTATTGTGGCTTCCCTTCCTATCTCATATCCTATAATTATGGATCATGATCATCTCTACCCTCATGGGCCTCATCTCGGCCATAAAGATCCTCATCCTGACCATCAGGGGCCTCATCCCATGCACGGTCTTATGGAACCACATCTCTGCCCTCCTAACGCTTCACCAGAATCCTTCAAGGTGGCATCATGCTAAAAACAAAAAAAACACAATCAGTACAAACATAACATTATATATATGTATATCAAAAATAGGGAAATCTATAAAAGTAAGCACATATCACCACCCTTATACTTCCCTACTGCACACATATCACATGTCATCCATCCTCATGGACCCTTTCTTACCCACATCAGATTCAGGAATCACATACCATGTTTAGAAAAAACCGTCCTTGAGTAGTTGAGTATAATACTGCCAAGAAGCTATATAGTAAAACATTATTTAAATTGTTTTTGAATTTTTAAACATCTAACCCCTTTCATTTATCCATAACTACCCATATCATAGTCAAGCCCACTTACACCATACAAATTAGATCACATGTCAATCACATCCAGAACAACACACCTTGGTTAGCTTAGTATAATTCCACCAATATACTATATAGGAAAACACTATTCAGACATTTGTTGAAACTTTAAATAGCCAAACACATTTTCTTATATTCTATTTTAAATCAGACATCCTTAGTCACATACACACTTTATATGAGCCAATCATCCAACAATGATTTATAAAAACACATCCCTTTCCATACCAAACTAAGGATCAAAATACCACAAACCAATAACATCAGACTCAAGTAAACCACTTGAGGGGTAAATATTCCAATAGTAATAGAAAAAAACATAACATCAATTCCCTACCCATGGAAACTTGTTCTATCTTCCACGCATGGGGCTATAGTCCCCCAATTGCAATCTCTAACCAAATTCCAAGTATATATGAATATCTGGTCTACCATAACCCAAATAGTAAGTCAAAGGAAAAGGGCATGCCTTTAATAACACTTGATTCACCCCAACCCAGGATCCACTTAGTTGGTTCTCTAGGATAGAGGTTCACTAGGCCTTAAGATTACCTATATATAATCCGAAGTATATTGACTATCAGTGAATGACTGTTTAGGTGACAGTGTGGAGACTACCCCCTCTGGTTATGATGATAATAAAAATTTTCATATAATAAAAGCACAATGGAAGGAATATAAAATACAACAGTGGATTAAATAATAAAAAATGGAATTAACAAGCATAAATAAATATATTAACACATATAAGATAATGTATACACATACCATATCCATAAAAAACATGCAAGATCACTCTAAGGGCGATCACATAAGTGTATACTGAAAATCCCAAAAGTGACTCCATATTGATTCAAAAAAAACCCCATGAGCAATCTATCATCCATTCAATGAACCTAATCATCCCTACTCACAGTGTTATAGTGTATGATCCCAGTTGCTTACCTGATCTCAAATCCATAAATTATACATGTGTCCTAAGGGACCTATGTAGGGTGTGAGTATAAACTTAATAGGCCACAAACCACATGTTCCTATCATATATACATATTTAGTCTAATGTATTAATAGGTAAATAAATCATATACACTCACACATAAATATATCTTATTAACTTGTGCTTAATAGCCACAAATGAGTAATTAACTAACTCATCCATTGTTAAAAATGGAATGATGTATCCATGGTCAATCATGTCTAAAGAACCCTTAGTATCCACCCATAAAATGTCACACAACACCTTGTTCCAACCCTCATATCATATATATTAATATATATATCCTATAATAAGTAAACTATAGTACCAATGGTATTCCCAATAATAATTTCATGAGTCCCTCAATAATTCTCTTAATAAATCACTAACATCTCAAAATTTTGGTGAACCAAATCATGGAAATGTCCATCCTTCCCTAAATAATGATTCACCATCATTTTTGTATTCTGATGTCCCAATGAATAGTGATTCCCATCCTTCAATAATCTTATCCCATCATCCCAAACATATATGGTGAGACTCATCCCCTAATAAATGGTATCACTCACCATCAACAGTGGATTTCTTCAGTGAGAACCTCTTCCATAACTGATGATCAACACCATCCCCAAATTAGTTAAATCTACAAAGGATTCCTCAAAAATAATGTTTTCGACACCACCTCACTGAGTCCTTTTTATGTGATAATGACTCCAATGGTGCTATCAGCCCGCAATGGTGAGTTTAAATCTCCAACATACCTATGCCAAACCATCTAATGAACCTTATCACCACATGTGAACCATGTCACCCAACTATAACACGATCATCACCATCCACCTCAACTGAAAAAATCCCATCACCTCAATCCCAATAGTCAACACAACCCCAAGTATCTTGTTTTATTCCCATTATCTTTATAAACCACATCACATCAATCTTATTGATCAACATAATTTCAATAATCTCAGGCCATTCCCTCGACCTAATGATCCTTGTCTCCTCAATCCCATTTTCAACATCACCTCAAGTATCTTTGTTCATTCCCAATATTTTTCGATGTAAATCACATAATTATAACACAATTTATAAATAAGTAAACAATAGTCCTATCATGACCAACCCAAACAAGAGACCTTATTTAACATATACAATGACATAGTTAGGTCAACATACCATGGTAGCCACCAGAAAACCCAATGACATATCACAATAATAATTAAAATAAATCAATAATTAATTGTTTCATTCCCAGACCACCCACTCATGTGAATTTAATTAAACACCCCATATAATGTGTGTAAATAAGTGAAAATCTAGGTACCACATACATCATGCTTGTAGGTGCTCACTCGCTAATGAATGGCCCCTAATTTGAGCCAAAATAGAAGGAAATGAAGAATCTGAAAAAATATCTTAAAATAGGGAAAATAAGACAACATTGAAATAGAATTTGAATCAATTATATATAATGATAAAGGAATAAAAAGGCCTATTATCCTTACTGATAGCTATCCAACGCACCAAAAAACTCTCAAACTCATGTCTGAATGTAGAAGTTCTAAAGGAACCTATGAGTGAGAGTGGTGGAGCCCCATGGCTAGGGGAGGCACATTAATGGGAGAAAAACGAATGATAAATAATTAAATATAGATGGATAGTTATTTTATTATTTTAACCCAATTTAATGATGTACATGGTTTGACTAACTGTGTGCCAATCATACAGTTCCACTATCCAAATGGGTCACCCCTCGCATGACTAGGAGCATGGTTTTTCAAACCATGTTCAGCCCATGCACACCCTTAGAAATTTATTATAAGTTCCACACATGGATTTTTTTCTAAGCCTTGATGTTTTTTCTAAACATGATTCAAATAAAAATGGGCCCCATTGTTTGGGGAGCATGGTTTTTACTATCCGTGCACCAACTATGCACATGGTTTTGTGTCTTTTAAACATTGTTACATAGATCCTAACACTCTCAAAAAAATCATACCTCCAAGACACTTACCGGACCTTCACCCCCATCTAAATAAACAAATTATCAAGTTCCAATGTAACACCCAAAAATTCTAAACAAATAAAATTATGTTCAACAGCGTTCATGATACGCAACACTAACCGCATAAGTTGATTTTATACCTTGATACATTAAAATAAATTAACTACTTTCAATATATTTGATATATTATGTATTTGTAAATTCATGAAACTCAGATTTTTCTTGTGATACATGCAAGAGATACTTTATTCAAAATCTTACATTACTGGCAGGATTGAGTTTTACCAAAAAATAAAACGTTATTAAAATATTATTATTTAATATAATAAGATATAAACTAGATGTTAAATTAGTGGTTATAAACAAGATTAACTAACTTATTAAAATATATGATTTACACAAATATAAAAATGAATTAATAGGATACCAATTAATTAGAAATGAAAATATAAATCGATTCAATACAAAGGAAATATTATTATTTTTATACTCACAATGTCATTTTGTATTAATAAGTTAAATTAATTAAAATTAGTGAATTATTTTATAAAATATATTTTTAATATATTCAATCAAATATTTTTTATATTCATCTATTATGTTTGATAATAATATAATAATAACAAAAAAAATATTTAACATAAAATGAAATATTTTTGTTAAGTAAATTGTTCTACCTTTTAATGGAGAACCCATTTAAAATATGAATTTTGACACTTTAATTGATTTAATATGTAAAAATAAACTTCATATTTCAAATAAAAACATAATAATTATGTTAAAATGAAATTTTGGTATTTTTTGTGAAGATTCACATTTTATGAATAACGAAACATACTGGTATTTAATTCAAAAAAAATTCATCTAATTTATTTATAATGTTATATTATAAATTTAATTAGTTTTAAAGGTTAATAATTTAATATTTTTATCAATAAATAAAATTTATTTCATTTTAATCAATTTAACCTTGACATTGATTATAAAAACATAGCTAGCTTTAAGATGTTTTTACATTAAAAATCTCCATTTTCGTCCAGCCTGCCAGATTAAATTTAAATCAATTTATACCTATTATAGGATTTGAGTTTGTAAAATGGGATTCTTTATTTTTAATAATAATAATTTATAATGAATAATAATACCATATTTTTTTTGACCAAAATTATTAGAGAAAGTGATTAAAATTAATTACAACAATTAAGGACAAATTGAGATTAATAATGGACTAAAATGTAACTTTAGAGTCCAAAAAGACATATAAACTTGTGAAACAGCCCTTTAATGTCCATATTTAGACCCTATCCTACCTTTCTTCTACTTTGGTCCATTATTTTATACATTTTAAATGGAAATATTTTAGTGTAATTCCCTTTCTCATAATTTACAAGAGTGTCATTCCACCACTATAAAAAGACCTAATCTCCTCACACTTACTCACACCTCTCAAGAAACATTAGAGAGACCAAAATCTACCAAAATATATCATAAAAATACCTCCCCTAATCCTATAATACTTCCCTTGGGAATAAATTCATCCAAGTTGTACCCTTTTACAAACCAAAAGATGTGACCCGATTAATAGGTAACATCTTCTCTCAAAGTCTATAGTTTCATTTCCAATCTTAAACCCATCAAATATTCTTGTTCTATTATTGTAGGAATCAATTGTATCATCAATATTATATAATTTTTTTATACTAAGGTTTCAACCTAAACTTACACACTCATTGATCTTATGGGTAACAAAACATATTGTTTATGTGTACGGTGAACTACTGCCTCACGAAACCACCATTGTTCATTTTTCCTTACCACCTATAATTGTAGAAATTATGTTGGAAAATATTTTTATCTATGAAATATATTATATATATTATTAATTTATACTTATTTAATCATTTTATAATACATACCTTTAATACTTCCCATTTTTCGTTAATATGATAATACTATTTGAGGAAATGAGGACTACCGCCCCCTCGAAGCGATGTGATTCATTCACGCTACACATGGAACGTATTAAGGACAGTTTTAATAAAACAATGTAACCTTTTAAACATATATATTATACTTGAATTAATAAACACATATGTATCATTTATTTTTAATTGTTTTAATATGATAATAAAATGAAAGTAATATGCATGCGTACGTACGACCTATAGTCTCCATGAATGGTGAAATTCATTTCATATATAATAATATTATGGAATATTATATATACATATTTACTAAATATAAAATAAAATTAATTCATGTTTTAAATTCTTTATATGATGAAATCATGGTCTAATAAAAATATAACATGTAGCGAGTCAAAACATACATGAGAAAACATGGAAATTAACTCCCAAAATAGTTAAGATAATGAATAAGTGTTAACAAAATGGTAATAGATATTTCAAGATGTTAATATGTGATATTATAAAAACATTATGGTTCTATTATAAGTTATTAACAAATTTTAAACCACTATACATGAGGATAAATACAACACAACAAAAGGAAGGTTAAGGTACGAGATTTTGTCTCAATTTAGTTTCAATTGAGGCTTATTTTTGTTATACCCCAATTCACTTTTATTTGGTGTATATAATAAACTTTGACATGTTATATCATGAATATAATTATTCTAACTATATTTTATGATTCATTTAATTCACTGTGAATTATTTTTAAATGTTTGAATGAGGTATGGGACACATTGTATTGTTTAATTAATATTTTTCATTAGGAATGTTTTAATGTCAACAACCATTGTTGTTAATTATTGTAAAGACCCGTAAATTTAGAGGAAATGTTTTTCTTAATTTTATTTGGAATTTTACAAGAACGCAGTTTCAGAAGGCACCTGATTCCGAGGCCCGGCGTGCCGGGAATCATTTTCCGAAGTTTGGCTCGGGTACGTTCAGTGAACGGACGAGCGGGTTTTTCTAACTTTTGAACCGGTGCTCGGAATTGAATTCTGAGGGCACCGATGGAATCACAGCGCCGGTATTTTCTTATAAATTCCTTTTTTCGGAGTTTCGTTTTCTCGGGTGTGGTTTTTAATTTTTGGGGTTAAGTTAAGAAATAAAATAAAGTGGTGCGACAAACTTTATTTTAGTTCACTTAACGCCGCTTAAATCCACTTAAAGCTGCTTAAGCTGAGTTGAAGCGGATAGGGTGAAATTCAAAATATCCTACCCTCTTGGTAGGATATTTGTGAGGTGGGGCCCACACGAGCCCCACCGTTTCATTCCGCTAAGTAACGCACCCGCGAAAACCCTTTTTAAATGAAAGTCAACTGGGGCGTTTCTTAAACTATTAAACGCTCCTATTAAATTTGGAAGTTAAGTCATACCATTAATTCATCAAATTAATGGTTTGTTACTTAACATAAGATTTTCCTTTTTTGGCATGTAATAAAATAAGACCAACACTTTTCTTCTTAAGTGTTGTTCGTGGAGAGGTTTTGACAGAAACCTTATGTCCTTCATCCTCCATCGCGAAGAATGCGAAGAACACCGGCCTTCGACGAAAGGCGAAGAAGAACGCTGAGACCTCGAAGATCGACGACGCGATGCCAAGTACCGCGATGCCGACGATTCTTCTTCCGCGACGTTCTTCTGCGACGTTTCTTCATCTACGACAAATCTTCGATCATCCGTTGAGGTAAGAGATTGTGGTCCTTTAAATTCCTTTGTGGTTTTTATCCTTGACATGGATTTAATTAAATCCATGTTTTTCTTTAACCCTCAGAGATCGTCAACGCGACACCCTTCTACGACGACGCGACACCCTTCCACGACGATGCGACGCCCTTCCGCGAAGCGGCGGTCACCTCCTACCGCGACGATCAATTCCGCGTAGAACGCTCGTCTGATGAATTCGACGAGGTAGGGAATTTATTTGAAAATAATATTTTATTTCCGTAGTTATTTCCTTCTAAAACAAAGAGCCCAGGATAAAAGCGCAATTTTAATTTAATAAAATTGTATCTTGTTATGTTTTCATGTGTTGATCATTATTTCCCGTTTGTTATCACCTAACGCGGAGGGTGCGGGCCAAACAAACACGGCCAGACAACCCTCCGCAGTTCTTCGTTGATGTGCGGAACAGCGGGCGATGACAAAATGGGCCGTAGAGATGATTTTTTGATTCTGCAGTGAAGAACGGGACCCGGGAGGTGCTACAGCGCAGACAGAAATGGAATCGGACCACCGGAGCAACTCCGGTGGCCCGCAGAATCCACCGGCGGCGCGGCGGCCGGAGGCGGCGGCGGCCGACCATACCCGTGACCGCACGGGTCCGGTGAAACACGGGACGTGGCAAATTTGTGTCTGCTGACTAAGTGTGGCCCCAAGCGGGGTCGCGACACCTCATCCCGCGGGGGCAGCGCGCCCCGCGGTTCCTCCGCTCGGCCGCTCGGCCGAGCCGAGCCGGGCCGACCCGCCGGGCCGAGTCGCGCCCAGGTCGGGCCGGGCCGCCCGGCCGGGCTAGGTCGCGCCCAACCGGGTCGTACCCGGACCTGGGTTGGGTCTACCCAGTTTGGGCCGACCCAGGGGGGGTCAGGCCGGGTCGGTCCGGGCCCAGACCACCCGTTTCCGGGCCTTTTCAGTCTTTTGCTCATAACTTGATCTACGAGCCTCCAAACGACGCGCCTTTAGTGGCGATGTGATCCTTGGATCGAGACGGTCGTTTTAGTATATCACAATCAAGGTTTTGAAATACTTTGGGTTCGGCCGGGTTGGTTCGTACACAAAACCAACCGGACCCTTGGAGCGGAAATGCTCATATCTTTAGCTTCAGACGTCCGTTTGACGTGCCGTCGACTTTGTTGTTTTACTCTAAGTGAGACGGATCTTTTGGAATACTCCGCCGGAGGTTTGGACACAGGTGGAGTGTGGTAGGGTTGGTTTTTCCTTAAAAACCAACCGGGCCCCTGGGACGAAAAAGCCAATAACTCTCAGACCGGGCGTCCGATTGACGCGTCGTCTGCGACGTTGAGTTCCAGTTGACGATACAGAACTTTTGGATACATAAACTCTGGACTATGTGTCAGTTGATGTATCAGCCTCTCGGCTCGTGGAGCGGACCCTCCCGAACGAGCTTGCTGTGTGCGGGAACCCTAGAGCTGTCTGCGACTGCTATTGTGACGACGACGACTGTACAAAGATCCTCAGTGGATTCGACGGCGACGACTACAGAACTCAGCGATCCTTTGTGGGTCAGTGCTACCGATCCTGTGTGGGTATGATCCTCTGTGGGTCAGCGCTCAGCGGTCCTGTGTGGGCCAGCGCCTACAGGTCCTGTGTGGGACCCATCCTGTGTGGGTCTTTGCGGGGGTTAGTTACCTATCGATCCTTTCTGGGTCAGATCCTTTGTGGGTCATTGCGGGGGTTAGTACCTATTGATCCTTTGTGGGTCCAACGACTTAGATGGATCAGTGATCATCTCTATCGTCATTCGAAGAAGTATACCTGTGTGAGCTGAAACCTGTTTACTCTCCTTTGTGGATTGTGTGTGTGCTATCCTGTGTGGATTTACGTTTTTCCTTCCTGTGTGGATTGGGTTGCACTTGAGCTCGGATGTTGGATCCAAGCAAGAATTGATGACTTAGGTATATGTATGGGCATATACCTAAGAAGTATCGGATGTTACTTCGTGATTGTATATTTCCATTGTGGATTCTGGGAGACCTTCGGGGGTCTCAGGGTCCCTACTGAGTAGCTTATACTCACCCCTTCACGGGCTATTCTCGCACTATGTTTTGTTGGTTGTAGACGACAGACAGCGCTGATCGTAGTGGAGGCTTGCGGAGCAGGACAGTACCTAGAGGTGGACCACTGGGTGGGACATACTCGGAGCGGTCGGCTAGAACCGAGGAGCAGTGGAGGCTTTATGTACCCACCCTTCAGGTGGGACTTCCAGAGGATGGCTCGACGTTGCGGCTCTTCTTTCAGTTGTTGTTTTTCCCCTTTCAGTTGTACTTTACAATTGGGCTTGTATTTCCGTCCCCCTTTACTTTTCTGCATTTACTGTTGTACCAGTTTTTACTTAGTGTTTACTTCTTCTGCTTGCTTACTCTGTGGTGCTTGTTTATTTTACAAAGGCAATGCCTTCCATTTTTACTGGGATTTACGCCTTGGTGCTAGTTTCCATCCCATGGCCTATGGAAGGCGGGCTTGGGGTAGTCACATCACAGGCCCCGAGGACGGGTCATGACAAATTGGTATCAGAGGAGTTCGGTTCTACCGTGGACTCTGATCTTTCTTCTATGTGAAGAAATAGTATTTAGCATATTGGGTGTGGTTATCAGTCCAGGGAGCCCAGTGTTGGTGCGGCGGCCGACTTATCCGTACACCAGGACCCTAACTTCTGATTTCCGACTTAATGCACGAAAACATTGATTGCATGTGTGTTTCAAGTTTTATTTGTGATTACTTTGTATCAGCTCACTAGGTATACTGTTCTGACCGTGGCGTACCTGTTTCCTTTTCAGTATGGCCCCACGACGGCAGCCAGCTAGGGTTCCAAGAGTTGAGCGTGACGACAGCTCGCCAAGCGACAAGGCCTCGGTGCAGGGCCCTTTGACAGTTGAGGCACTGGCGATACCTTTACCCGCCGAGCCACCGATGCTTCCAGCCCCAGCTGCTGATGATGCACGTCGCCTCAGTGAACTGCATGAGTTCCAGCACCAGCGACCACCCATGTTCCGCGGGGAGATGGACCCCCAGGCATCCGAGGACTGGCTGGAGGCAATTGTACGAGTTTTCAGGCTAGTGAGGACACCAGCAGACCTCATGGTGATCCTCGCAGCGAGCCTACTGCACACAGCAGCGGGCCGATGGTGGTTCTTGATGCTCCAGGTGCACGATGAGGCATCTCTTCTCTGGAAGGACTTTGAGAGCCTCTTCCGCTCAGAGTTCGTCCCGGCCACCCTCCATGCGGTGCGCATCAAGGAGCTTCTTCAGCTGCGGCAGGGCAGCATGATGGTTGCCCAGTACTCAGCGAGATTTACCGATCTCTCGCGCAACTCTACAGACATGGTACGGGACCCATTCTTCCGGGCCCGGACCATTGAGTAGGGTTTGAGACACGAGATCAGGGCATCGCTGGTCTCCCTTAGCATCCCGACTCAAGAAGGAGTACTGGAGAGAGCCCTTTTTATCGAGAGCTTCCTTGCTGAGCCTTCATCAGCAGCGAGACCTACCGCGGGACGGCACGTAGCAGAGTCTTCTGCGGCAGGCAGTCGACAGATGACTTAGGGGTCTAGGCAGACCAGACCCTCACGCAGACGACCTCAGGACACTGGCTCAGCAGTGCAGGGCACATAGCATGGAGCCAGTCTTTCAAGAGGCAGGTAGTGCTACACATGCGGCAGACAGGGTCACATGGCTCGTGACTGCCTGACTCACTGTGCCGAGGAGCAGCAGATAGTTGAGGGGCCACCCTGGCAGAGGTAGATGGTCGACCATGGCGGTCCACAGGGAGGAGGCGGACAAGGCAGAGGAGCTGTCCGAGCATCAGGTGGTGGGCGACGCTTTGAGTCTCTACCACCACCACCACCACCAGGAGGTCCACCCCGGCCACAAAGAGCTGGCGGGCAGAGATAGGCACAGCTCCAGGCAGCAGAGGCCTACGACCACGGCGCGCCCGAGATGATTTGAGGTACAATATGTGTCTATTCCACCCATGCTGCAGTTCTTATAGACATAGGAGTGAGTCACTCTTTCATAGACGCTACCCTTGTTCGGAGCTCGGAGATTCCGACAGATCCATTGGCTCGATTCTTACGGCTAGAGACTCCTACGGGATCAGACTTGACGATTATGCACTGGTGCCGGCAGTGTGAGATTACTCTAGGAGGCGAGAGCTTTAGCTGGGATCTTCTTGTAGTGGCGTCAAGGCCTTACGACGTCATCTTGGGCATGGATTGGTTATCTATAGTCCATGCACAAATTGACTATATTAGGCCCAAGGTGTGATGTGTACGCACCAACGGGAGCAGGTTCACCTTCACCGGCGAGAAGGGATCCTTCGCAGCACAGGATGGACTTTCGTAGAGGAGAGTACATCCCATCACTCATCAGTTGGCTAGCCTCATCCTAGGAGCAGTTGATGTGCGGAGTCCTAGTTTTCCTGCAGTGGTGGATCAGTACGTGGACGTATTTCCCGGCGACGTTCCAGGGATACCTCCTCGTAGAGAGGTAGAATTTCATATTGAATTGTACCCCGGGATAGCCCCAATATCGACTCCAGCATATTAGATGGCCCCCACTGAGCTTCGAGAGCTACGAGTACAGTTGGAGGACTTGCAGGGCATGGGATTCATCTGACCCAGTGTTCCACCCTGGGCTCCCCGATATTGTTCGCCAAGAAGGCGGGTGGGAGCTTGCGACTGTGTGTCGACTATTGTCGCCTGAACCAGGTGACAGTGAGGAACAAGTATCCTCTACCGAGGATTGATGACCTCTTCGATCAGATCAAGGGGGCACGATGGTTCTCAAAGATAGACCTCAGGTCAGGATATCATCGGCTCAGAGTTCGAGATGAGGACGTGCCGAAGACGGTCTTCAGATGTCAGTATGGCCAATATGAGTTTTTGGTTATGCCATTCGGCGTAACCAATGCTCTAGCAGTGTTCATGGGCCTCATGAACAGGATCTTTCAGCCATACCTTGATCGATTTTTCGTCGTCTACATCAACGACATTTTGATATACTCGACGACTGAGGAGGAGCACGCCTACCACTTACGGGTTGTACTAGACACACTCAGACAGCACCATCTTTATGATAAACTCTCAAAGTGTCAGTTCGGGATACGTGAGGTCCACTTCTTGGGACACGTCATCTCTGAGGCAGGAGATGCAATGGATCCTGCGAAGATCGAGGCAGTGCTAGCTTGGGAGCCACCCAGGAGCATGACAGAGGTGTGGAGTTTCTTGGGACTAGCTGGATACTATCGGAGATTTGTGCCAGACTTATCCAGAGTTTCGGCACCACTCTAATCTCTGAAGAAGAAGGGGAAACCCTTTGTGTGGTCAGACAGATGTCAGAAGAGCATCCAGGAGCTGAGAGAGAGATGGACCAGCGCACCTATCTTGAGGTTTCCTAAGGAGGGAGTAGGGTACGTAGTCTACTGCGATGCATCAGGGACCGGACTCGGAGGTGTCCTAATGTAGGAGCAGGCAGTGATCGCCTATGGATCATGTCAGTTGAGGCCGCATGAGCAGATCTACACTACTAATAACCTGGAGTTAGCAGTAGTTGTCTTCGTTCTGAAGACATGGCGACACTATCTGATGGGCGAGCGCTTTACAGTCTTTTCTAACCATCAGAGTCTCAAGTACATCTTCTATCAGAAGGACCTGAACCTGAGACAGCAGCGATGGCTCGAGTTCCTCCAGGACTATGACTTTGAGATAGTCTATACTCCTAGGAAGGGGAATGTAGTAGCCGATGCTCTTAGTAGGAGGACGGGCATTCAACTACTTGAGGAGGTGACAGAGCATCTAGCTGCTTTGCAGATATCCTTCGTGGACAGAGATGGAGTAGCCTTCCTTCATTCTCTCACAGTCACCCCTCCACTACTGCAATAGGTAAGAGAGGCACAGCAGGGGGATGCTGACTGTGAGACGCGGCGTGCGTAGATATCCTCAGGACAGGCACCTGATGGCTTCTCCTTTGGAGTAGAGCACGAAATCCTTTTCAGAGGATGTACCTTTGAACCAGTCGCTTTACGAGAGGAGGTGTTGAGATAGTTTCACACTTATCCCTTAGCGGTACACCCTGGAGTGGCGAAGATGTACCAGGATCTCAGACGATAACAATGGTGGCCAGGCATGAAGAAGGTTGTGGCAGAGTTCGTTTCACGATGCCTTTCCTGCCAGCAGGTGAAGGCAGAGCACCAGGTACCAGCAGGCTTGGTACAGCCCTTGGAGGTCCCGGAGTGGAAGTGGGACGGGATATCTATAGACTTCGTGATTGGACTTCCACGCACTTCCAGAGGTCACGACTCCATTTGGGTGATTGTCGACTGACTCACCAAGTCGGCTTACTTCTTACCCATCAGAGAGCAGGGCTTAGTGGAGAGGTTGAGGTGTCTCTACGTTCAGAAGATTGTACGGCTTCACAGTGTGCCATCATCTATCGTCTCCGATCGAGATGCTCGCTTTACTTCCCGGCTTTTGAAGGGGTTGCAGGAGGCATTCGGGACGCAGCTACATCTAAGCACCGCCTTTCACCCTCAGACAGATGGTCAGACGGAGAGGACCATTCAGACTCTCAAGGACAAGATCCCCGCATGTGTCCTCGACTTTGGTCGCAGCTGGGAGGACCACCTACCCTTGGTGGAGTTCGCGTACAACAACAGATACCACTCCACCATCAGGATGGCACCATACGAGGCATTGTACGACAGACCTTGCAGATCTCCTTTGTGCTGGACAGACCCTGGGGAGTCAGCACTTGTAGGACCAGAGATGGTCCGGTCCACGACAGAGAAGGTCCAGGTCATCTAGGAGCGGATGAGGACAGCTCAGAACCGGCAAAAGTCTTATGCTGACAGGAGGCGGAGGCCACTAGAGTTCGAGGATGGCGACCAGGTCTTCTTGCGTGTCTCACCTCGATGTGGATTACAGAGATTTGGCCAAGGTGGCAAGTTGTCTCCACGCTTCATCAGACCATTCCAGGTCCTCGGCAGGATTGGTGAGGTGGCTTATCGTTTGTCTCTACCACCTCAGTTGCACCGGGTGCACGACGTCTTCCATGTATCTCAGCTGAGGAGATACGTGCACGACCCGACACGCATCATTGACCATGGGGAGCTAGAAGTTGATGATGGGGAGACATTTGCGGAGGTCCCGGTGGAGATCGAGGATCGATAGGAGTGGGTCCTACGTGGACGGTCGATTCCTCTAGTGCGCATCAGATGGCAGCACGGGAACCTCCAGGAGAGCACTTGGGAGCGGGAGGCTCAGATGCGTGCTCAGTACCCACATTTGTTTCCCTAGCTTATGATGTATCTTTACGGGGACGTAAATCCCTGAGGTGGGAGTGATGTAAAGACACGTAAATTTCAAGGAAATTTTTTTCTTAATTTTATTTGGAATTTTTCAAGAATGCAGTTTCAGACAGCACCTGATTTCGTGGCCCGGTGTGCCCGAAATCATTTTTTGAAGTTTTGCTCGGGTACGTTCAGTGAACGGACGAGCGGGTTTTTCTAAATTTTGAACCGGTGCTCGGAATTAAATTCTGAGGGAACTGATGGAATCACATCGCCGATATTTGATTATAAACGCCTTTTCCAGAGATGCATTTTTCGAGTGTGGTTTTTAATTTTCAGGGTTAAGTTAAGAAATAAAATAAATTGGTGCGACAAACTTTATTTTATTTCACTTAAAGCCGCTTAAAGCCACTTAAAGCTGCTTAAGCTGAGTTAAAGCGGATAGGGTAAAATTCAAAATATCCTACCCTCTTGGTAGGATGTTTGTGAGGTGGGGCCCTTACGAGCCCCACCGTTTCTTTCCACTAAGTAACACACCTGCAAAAACACTTTTTAAATGAAAGTCAACTGGGGCGTTTCTTAAACTATTAAACACTCCTATTAAATTGGTCAATTATGTCATACCATTAATTCATCAAATTAATGGTTCGTTACTTAACTTAGAATTTTCGTTTGTTGGCATGTAATAAAATAAGACCAACACTTTTCTTCTTAAGTGTTGTTCGTGGAGAGTTTTTGACAGAAACCTTAAGTCCTTCATCCTCCTTCGTGAAGAACGCGAAAAACGCGAAGAACGCGAAGAACGTGAAAAACGCGAAGAACGCGAATAACGCGAAGAACGCGAAGAACGCAAATAAAACGAAGAACACCGACCATAGACGAAAGGCGACGAAGAACGCCGAGACCTCGAAGATCGACGACGCGACGCCAAGTACCGCGACGCCGACGATTCTTCTACCGCGACGTTCTTCTGCGACGTTCCTTCATCGGTGACAAATCTTCGATCATCTGGTGAGGTAAGAGATTGCATTCCTTTAAATTCCTTTGTGGTTTTTATCCTCTACATGGATTTAATTAAATTCGTGTGTTTCTTTAACCCTCATAGATCGTCGATGTGACGCCCTTCCATGATGACGTGACGCCCTTCCGCGACGACACGATGCCCTTCCACAACTTGATGATCACCTCCTACCGCAACGATCAATTCTACGTAGAACGCCCGTCCGACAAATTCGAAGAGGTAGGGATTTTATTTGAAAATAATATTTTATTTCCATAGTTGTTTCCTTCTAAAACAAAGAGCCCAGGATCAATGTTCAATTTTAATTTAATAAAATTGTATCTTGTTATGTTTTCATGTGTTGATCATTATTTCTCGTTTGTTATCACCTAACGCGGAGTATGCGGGCCAAACAAACACAGCCCGACAACCCTCTGCAGTTCTTTGTTGTTGTGCGGAATGGAGGGCGACGACAAAACAGGCTGCAGAGACGATTTGTTGATTCCGCAATGAAGAACGGGACCCGGGAGGGGCTATGGCGCAGACGGAAATGGAATCGGACCACCGGAGCAACTCCGGTGGCCCGCGGAATCCACCGGCGGTGCGGGTCGCCGGCGCGGTGGCGGTGGCCGACCAGACCCATGACCGCGCGGGTCCGGTGACACACGGGACGTGGAAAAGCCGCGTCCGCTGACCAAGCGCGGCCCCACGTAGGGTCGCGACACCTCATCATGCGGGGGGAGCGCACCCCGCGGTTCCTCCGCTCGGGCGCTCGGCCGAGCCAAGAAGGGCCGACCCGCCGGGCCGGATCGTGCCTAGGCCGGGCCGGGCCTCCTGGCCGAGCTGGGTCACGCCCAACCGGGTCGGACCTGGACCTGGGTCGGTCCGGGCCCAGACCCCCCGTTTCCGGGCCTTTTCGGTATTTTTCTCATAACATGAGCTACGTGCCTCCGAATGTCACGCCGTTAGCAGAAATGCGATCCTTGGATCGAGACGGTCATTTTGGTATATCACACTCAAGGTTTCGGAATACTTTTGGTTCGGCCGGGTTGGTTCGTACACGAAACCAACCGGACCCTTGGAGCGGAAACACTCATATCTTGAGCTTCGGACGTCCGTTTGACGTGCCGTCGACTTTGTTGTTTTCCTCTATGTGAGACGGATCTTTTGGCATACTCTGCCTAAGGATTGGACGTAGGTGGAGTACGGTCGGGTTGGTTTTTCCTTAAAAACCAATCGGGCCCCTGGTACAAAAAAGCCAATAACTCTCAGACTGGGCGTCCGATTGACTGTGACGTTGAGTTCCTGTTGACGATACGGAACTTTTGGACACATAAACTATGGACTATGTGTCATTTGATGTATCAGCCTCTCGGCTCGTGGAGCGGACCCTCCCAAAAGATCTTGCTGTGTGCGGGAACCCTAGAGCTGGCTGCGACTGCTACTATGATGACGACAACTGTACAGAGATCCTCAGTGGATTCGACGGCGACGACTACAGCACTCAGCGATCCTTTGTGGGTCAGTGCTACCGATCCTGTGTGGGTCCGCACTCAACGGTCATCTATGGGCCAGCGCCTACAGGACCTGTGTGGGCCCGATCCTGTGTGGGTCTTTGCGGGGGTTAGTTACCTATCGATCCTTTGTGGGTCAGATCCTTTTTGGGTCATTACGGGGGATAGTACCTATTGATCCTTTGTGGGTCCGACGACTTAGATGGATCAGTGATCATATCTATCATCATTCGAAGAAGTATACCTGTGTGAGCTGAAACCTGTTTACTCTCCCTTGTGTACTATGTTGTGCTATCCTGTGTCGATTTACGTTTTGCCTTCATGTGTGGACTAGGTTGTACTTGAGCTCGGATGTTGGAGATGAGCGAGAATTGATGACTTAGGTATATATATGGGAATATACCTAAGTAGTGTCGGATGTTACTTCGTGATTGTATCTTTCCTTTGTGGATTCTGGGAGACCTTAGGGGGTCTCGGGGTCCCTACTGAGTAGCTTATACTCACCCCTGCACGGGCTATGCCCGCACTACATTGTGTTGGTTGCAGACGACGGACAACGCTGATCGTGGTGGAGTCTTGCGGAGCAGGACGGTACCTGGAGGTGGACCACTGGGTGGGACGTACTCGGAGCGGTCGGCTGGACCCGAGGAGCAGTGGAGGCTTTCTGTACCCACCCTTCAGGTGGGACTTCCAGAGGACGGCTTGACGCTATGGCTCTTCTTTCAGTTGCTGTTTTCCCCTTTCTGTTGTACTTTACAGTTGGGCTTGTATTTTCGGCCCCCTTTACTTTTCTACATTTACTGTTGTACCAGTTTTTACTTAGTGATTACTTCTTCCGCTTTCTTACTCTATGGTTCTTGTTTACTTTACAAAGGCAATGCCTTCCCTTTTTTCCGGGATTTACACCTTGGTGCTAGTCGCCAGCCCCTGGCCTATGGAAGGCGGGCTTGGGGTAGTCACAACACAGGCCCCAAGGATGGGTCGTGAAAATTATCCGCCTATTAGGTATTATTGATAAATCCATATTATTTATAGATGTTTTATAAGAAAATTTATTTTTTGACATGTTACAAATTATTTGGATTTGTTCCACATGGGTGGGTTTTGGTTATTTATATCCCATCGATGCATCGGTTGTCTCATGAGATGAATAATTTGTTCAAATAAGTTGGGTTGTTACACTATATTTTATAAAATATCTTGTGAAAGGGTCTTGAAAATAAAGGTAAAATGTACCTAGGAGACGTGGTTTCCAATAATTAATCATTTACTTCATTTAGTTTCAGTTTTTACTCATCCATGCGATTTTTTCATCGATATACATAGATATACATTTCATTTTTAGTTCATTGATTAAAAAGAATGTTTTTTAGTTTCCTACCTTTCCATATTCAATTTTCCTAATCTAATTATTTGAATGGAATGTTTTATTAGTTATTAACCTTGTCATGTTAATTTATTCATATTTATTCATTATTTATTCTTTTAACTTACCTTGAGCATTTGAGTTCACCCTTATTATGTTTCTTTCCCCAGGTTATGAAGAAGAAATATTTGAATAAGGGTTCATGGATGTAGTTTATTTGAGATTATTATATAACATGTTTTACTTTGTTTGGAAAACGTATTATGGGTATCCTGTTTGTAATTTGGATTTCTAATACTAATAAAATGATCAGTCCATTAGGATTGGTTTCCTTATAATAATGTCAATGTAATAAAATAATACACAGGCTCTGGGCTTCTAGGGTCAAGGTGTTACAGTTGTTATCAAATGAATTTTAGCGACAATCTTGGAATCTTGATAAAGAAAACACAGATTTGGGAGCATAAACCTAATATAGAAATTGACTATAAATGTACAATAACATCCTAGAATTTTGGTATGGTATAGATTATTTGGGTATACCTAGAAATACATCTCTATCTGGATACAATAAGTGGACATAGTTCTAGCACAGATGGACCTAGGAGTAATAACTCTAACAAGGTTTTCTGTTCCAAAATTTGGGTAACCTGTAGGATCGAAATAATGATGTAGATTCTCAATATACAAGACGGGGTGAATTTTATAATTTAAAAAATTCCCTTAAACAAGGAAAGATATAAGTTTAACAAAGTTAACCTTAAACAAATTCACAATACCTCTAACACCAATGAAAGATTGGTACAAAGTATGAAGTTACAAACTTCTAGTTCTATGCACTTGCTTAAATCTCGAAAGTGATTCCAAAAAACTGGTTCCAGAAATATGGATCCGGAAATTGAAACGTAACCAAAGTTTATAGTATGAGATTCTACCTTAAAGCATATAGAATCTAAACTAATCAGAGTACAAGTGTAAGGAATTATTAGAAGATTATACTTTCCTTATAATACAAAATTTATCGGAAAACAAGTAGTAAAACAACTAGTAACAAGATATAAGTTTTTTAACCCAAAGAGAAGGGTATACAACAACCTTGGATAAAGGTCCCTTGATTTATACTTTCAAGAAAGTCTGTCTTGCCCACACCAGGGTAATCCCTCGATACGATGATCGGAGTCTCTGTCTTTCTATCCCTACAAGCCCTCAACTTTAAGGTAGTTGGTACCGCTATCTTCCACAGCCAGGAAGCCCTCAAACTTCAAGGTAGTTGGCACCTCTGCCTTCCTATACCCGGAAGCCCTCGAATGTAATCACCAACATTCAGAGTCGCACAAATAAATCTGAACGAGCGGTTCAGTATGCAAAAAGCATGAAAAGATTCTCTCTCTAGAAATCACCTTAACAATGTCTCGTCTCTGGAGTGATCAACTTCAGTATCGAGCTCTTTCAAATGGGCTTCTATTTATAGGCTCGACTGGAATGGTCGACTCCCTCCTCCAACGGTCATATTTTCCTTAAAATTCGGAGGGAACTGTACACATGTCACTAAACCAACGGTTTGTTAGAAATATAATGGACGACATCGTTTTATAAAAAAAACATGTGTAACTGAAAGAACGACACCGTTTTGTAATGAAGCATATGTAAGCATAATCAAAACTATAATTCGTAATGTAAGTAAATAATATTTCAGAGTCTAACCAAAATGGAATTCAGAGTCTATAATAAAAAGGATATTTGGATTCTGTTTTATAAGAGTTCGGAACCTGAATTCGGTAGTAATCCAGAGTCTGAATTTCTAAGGAAATTCGGAGTCTGGTTTCATCAGAGTTCAGAATCTAAACTTACAATGTTTGGAGTCAAACTAGTAAAGGTTCGGAGTCCAGAATTCAGAGTGGAACTATATGAGAGTTCGTATCCAGAATTCAGAGTCAAACTATATGAGAGTTTGTATCCAGAATTTGAAGTCGAACTATATGAGAGTTTGTGTCCTGAATTCCGAATAGAACATCATTAAAGTTCATATCCAGAATTCGGAGTCGAACTATATGAGAGTTCATATCCAGAATTAGGAGTTGAACTATATGAGAGTTTGTATCCATAATTCAAAATGGAACTTCATTAGAGTTCGTATCCAGAATTCGGAGTCGAACTTTATTAGAGTTCTTATCCAGAATTCGGAATGGAACTTCATTAAAGTTCGTATCTAGAATTCGGAGTCGAACTTCATTAGAGATCATATCCAGAATTCGGAGTCGAACTATATGAGATTTCATATCCAGAATTAGCATCCTAGAATGATTCATATCTAAGTATTATATGAATCCGAGGTTTTGGGTATGAATCCGATTTTTATACTTAAGAAAAATATTGATATGTATAAGTAAATCTATGTTAGGGTAAATTTCCTTAAGTAAAGAAATTCTTCTTAGGGAAGTAAAATATTGATTTGATTCAGTATAGGGTGTTTGTGATTTTCAAAACAAGAAGAAATGGAAAATTCATAAGGAAAACCTTATTGACTCAATAATATCCCCCTTTTTGGAAAGCACAAACATCCTTTCAAAAAAGAATATAAGGTCTTTGAAAAATTTCATTAGACTTTGAAATTAAAACTTATCGCCCTTTGTTCATGGATGATAGTGAATACAACTAACTCCCCCCTTAGGCATTGAAACTCTAAGGATTGTATTCTGAATTTCCAGAGAGGACTTTTCATTAGAATGAATGAATCATAATGAGAACTCCCCCTTAATTAAGGATAGTTCTTAGTTTGGAATTTTTCTTTCTCCCCCTTTAGAGTAGTTCTTTTTCCTTATCCCCCTTTGTGATTTTCAAAAATAATTGAAGGGAAAAAAATAAAGTACCTGAAACATTAGTATATAACAAGACACGATATAAGCAGGCAAAAAAAAATTATTTAGAGTTGAGAAAATTTTTACAATAAAATACAGATACAACAAAAGATCGAGTTTGATTCTATTTGGCTTCTTTTTCCTTAGATAACATGCTTTTTAGAATGGTCTTCATTTTCTTCAACTCTTTATGATCTTCCTCAACTTGCTTCTCTAAAGAAACGATTCTTACATCTTGAGCATCTATTGCCACTACCTGAGCTTTAAGTGTTTCCTCTTGCTTTAGAACCTTTTCTTCCAACTGGATTCGAAGATTTCATTCTTCCCTATAGTACTGGACAAGATAACTCAGCTTCCCATTCAAATTTTAACTTCATGCATCCGAACATTCTGCTCAAGATTTAACTTCTTCTCAAAAGAACATGTAAGGTCGTTGATTCTAGAATCTTCAGCATGAAAATCATCTTTAACATCTACTTGGAACTGATTAAGATCTGCCATTTTCTGAACGACTTTCTTAGACCACTTGGTTATCTTCATGAAATAAAATCTATGAGAATCATAATTGATAGGAAGGTTTTTATGATCAGCCTCAAGCTTAGCACACTTTTCCATCACCATGGATACTAAGTCCGATTTTTTATTCATGCTATGCTGAAGCATCTGGCATCTGGATTCTATTGCTAGAAAAATCAGAATGACGTACACCATCTTCTTTAGGGACTGTTACACAATGTCATGTCTAAAGACAGACAACTCTGAATCTGATAGATGAGTAGGAGATGATTCCTCTTCTATCTCATCCAGGTTTCTTTTAGATGAACCAGTAACTGCATTCTTTTTTACAACATGATTTCTAGGTTTAAGTGAAATCACCTTTTCCCCTTTTTCAAATTTCAGAGCTTTTTCCTCATTTAGATATTCTTGCTCACTATCAGACACTTGAAAAATTTTATCGTCATCAACTTTTTCTTTTTCAGCTCCTTCTTCAAGAAAATCATGATGAGAACTTTCTTCCTCCAAAGGCTTGCTGACTTCTTCTCCTTTCTCATCATCTGCATAAGTGGCTAACATGGAAGATCCATCTTGAGAAGTCTGGAGTGAGATTTTCTCAGATGGAGTTCCCTTATCATGATATTCTTCTATCTGCCTTATTATATCATCATAACCTCCACTCCCTTCAGCTTGTTGGACTTCCTCCATAACTTGCTGAACTATTGCATTTGTTTCAACTTCCCTATCTTCATGAGTTACTTCTTTAGAATTTTTCAGAGTCTTGTTTCCCAGAGTCATAGGAAAATATTCAACCAGAAAATATTTCGAAACAATAATATCCTCAAAAGAGATTTCAGTGAATTTTAAAAGCATTTGAACAACCTCGTCTTCAGACATCTTCTTCTTCAATTTCTTCTCTTTTGCTTTGTTTTCAAGTTCTTCACTTACTTTTTCCATTAGGGCCTTATCCTCAGCAAGGTCCAATCCGAACTATGGATCCCCTTCATTTCTATTTTCTTTGTATTCCCTACACTTAGCTTCCACTTCATCTGGATAAGATTTCTGTTTTTTCGTCTTGGGATGTGCGGATTGGGTTTCCTTGGATTTGGGAGATTTTCACCACCAACTAATTTCTTCAACTTCCTTATCTTCTCAGGTTTCTTAGATGATTCCAGAACTTCTTTCCCCTTCTCATCAATTTCAACCTCTTCCTCGGATGAAATATAGAATTCTCCAGATTCAGTTGAAAACCCCATTTTCATCATTTTCAATGTGTCGTCGCTGACAAGAATTACCTTGCAATTCCTTAGCTTTGAGGAGCAAGCAATTTTGAATGATTTAAGAGTTCAAACAATCATCTTTGAGAGAAAAGCTGGATACATGATGATTTGAGCCTTCAGATTCCCTTCTTTAATATTCTTAACTGTAATAAGAATATGCCTCATCAGATTTATTTTCCTTAGATTTACCAAGAAATCTAGGATGTAAATTTTACTTTTATTGAGATTATCCTTGTCTCCCCTTCTCGGAACGAGGAACCCTTGTACCCAAAGGTGTAGATTCCGATTATTTGGAGTGAGATGAGAAATGTTTTTTGTAACATCATCTGAAAGTCCAAGGCATTCCATGGTCTTTTCTTTGTTGAAACTTCATTTCTCATCGGGTAGCTTGTGAGAGAAAAACTCAGCTTCTCCCTCATACGATAAACCCACCAAGCTTTCATCCTTGGTGTAAGAAAGCATATAGGTATTTCCATGAGACATAAACAAAAACTTCTTTATGCCATCTTCCTCATAGAAGGAAACATACTCATAGAACTAAATAAGCAAATATAAATAGACTGGATCTTGATCACCTATCTTGGATACACAAACATCTTCCCATCCGTTAAGCTTGATGTTCTTGGAAATAATAGAATTAAGCTTATAAAAATTTGGATGCACCAAAATTTCCCTGTAAACCGTCCATTTCGAGATAGGCTTTGAAGAAGACATATCTTTAGAGGTGGCATTTATAGACTTTCAGACTTGAAAGCTTCTGAAGAAATCGGAACTATCTTGACAAAAATTGGAACAACCTTAAGAAGAGATGCAGGGCTTCGAGACACGAGAGCTTGAAAAACTGATGTGGAACGACCCTTGGGGATCCCCTTTATATAGGCATTGAGATGATGGTTCAAATTCCGTGGTTGATCGAACGGTTGAGATAAATTGAGATTTGATCTGACGGTTGAGATACAAACCGCATGGAAAACTTGACTTCGATCTTTTGAGGTTTTTAAGAAAAACATTCGGATTTGCAAAAAAAAGAATCTGAAATTTTTTAAAACTCATAGGAAAATACTAGCAAGAAAAATATGACTACGAAAACTTGAGTAAGGAAATCATAACTTTCGGATTTGCTAGGATTATTGTTCATAATAGGTGATTTTCTTCTTGATGAAAATTTAAAAAAAAATACGAAAAACTCAGTACGAAAAACATGAGTACGAAAAGGTTCATTACGAAAGTTCCAGTACAAAAATTTCATTACGAAAGTTCCAGTATGAAAATATCATTATGAAAGTTTCAGTACAAGAATCTCATTATAAAAGTTTCACTACAAAAATTTCATTACGAAAGTTTCAGTACGAAAATTTCATTACGAAAGTTTCAGTATGAAAATTTCATTATGAAAGTTTCAGTATGAAAATTTAATTAAGAAAGTTCGAGTACGAAAATTTCATTAAGAATGTTTCTATTCTAGAAATTTTCAATCCGAAAATTTTGAAAGACGTTACGAAAAATTTTGTTTCAAAAGTTTTGATAAAAAAATTGACTACGAAAATTTTGGTTACACTACCAAGTAAATGTACTCCCCCTATGAAAAGGAGTTTTTTACTGTAAAGAGAATTATTCAACAATGAATTAATAAACAATGATTACCTCACGTTTATCATTCCTAACTCTTGTTTAATATATTCAAATCTATCAGAGGGTAAATATTTTGTGAAAATGTCTGTAAGTTGATTTTTCATTCTGATAAACTGAAGAATGATATCACCTTTATATGTGTGATCCTTAAGAAAGTGATGCCTAGTATCTATGTGCTTTACATGAGAGTGATGTGCAGGGTTTTTATTAAGGAAAATGGCACTTGTGTTATCACACAAAATTTGAGTCTTAGTAAAACTCAAGCCATAGTGTGTGAGTGTGTGTTACATCAACAACACTTGAACACAACAATATCCAGCTGTTACATATTTAGCTTCAGTAGTAGAGAGTGCTACTGAATGTTTCTTCTTGCAAGACCAAGAAACTAATGAATCTTCTAAGAATTGACATGTTTTGGGTGTACTTTTTCTATCCATTCTACAACCACCAAATTCAGCATATGAAAAACTCTTTAGAACAAAATCATTTACAGAAGTAAAAAATATTCCTAGATCCATGTTTCACTTTAAGAAGCGAAAAATTATTTTCACTGCCTTTAAATGAGATTCCTTAGGATTGGATTGATATCTAGCACATAGGCATATTGAAAACATTACGTCTGGATGACTAGTTGTCAAGTATAGTAAACTTCCTATCATACCTCTAACAGATGTTTGATCCACTGGTTTCCCGGCTTCATCAATATCAAGTGTGTTTGAGGTACCAATAAGAATACTAATACTTGTAGTGTTGTCATATCCATACTTTTTATGAAGATATTTAATATACATATGTTCTGATATATAGGTTCCTTCTGGTTTTTGAGAAATTTGAAACCCAAGGTAAAATGTTAACTCACCCATAATACTCATTTCAAACTCATATTTCATTAGATATTAAAAATAATAAGTTAATGATTGTTGAGTTGAACCAAATATAATGTCATCAACATAAATTTGAACAATTATAACATTTTTCTTATCCTTATTTATAAAAAAAATTGGATCTGCATTTCCCTTAACATATTTTTTTTGAAGTAAAAATTATGTAATCTTATCATACCAAGCTCGTGGGGCTTGTTTAAGGCCATACAAAGCTTTGGTATGTCTAAAAACATGATCAGGATGTTTTGTATCTTCAAATCCAGGAGGTTGTTCAACAAAGACTTCCTCTTGAACATAACCATTAAGAAAAGCACATTTCACATCCATTTGAAAAAGTTTAAAATTGGAGAATTCTGCAAAGGCAACTAAAATACGAATAGATTCAAGTCTAGCTACTGGAGCATAGGTTTCTTCATAGTCTATTCCCTCTTGTTGATTATAGCCTTTATCAACTAGTCTCGCTTTATTTCTTACAATGACTCCATTTTCATCACACTTGTTTCTGAAGACCCACTTTACTCTAATAACAGAAGTTTCCTTAGGTCATTCAAACAAGGTCGAGAATTTATTCCTTTCAAATTCATTTAGTTCATCTTGCATGGCTTTAATCCAATCATCATCACCTAAAGCTTCATCAGTTCTTTTTGGTTCCAATCGGGAAAGAAATGATATATGTTCTACTTCATTTCTCAAGGAACTTCTAGTCCTTACAGGTTTATTTACATCACCAATGATACTATCACTGGGATGATTCTAATGAAACACCTGTCATAGATTTTGTAAAACCTGTTCATCAACATAGGGTAGAAAGTCTTCTGGGGTAAATGTTTCAGAAGTGTCTTCTTGAACATTTTTCTTATCAGAAGGATATTCTATCAAAGGTTGATAATCAGTTTTTGAAAACGCATTTGAGGATGTAGGTTGGGATGGTTTAAAAACAAAAGGACCGGTTTCATCAAATTTTACATGCACTGTTTCCTCAACAGTACAAGTGTTTTTATTGAAAACTCTATAAGCCTTAGAAGTTGTGGAGTAGCCTAAGAAAATTCCTTCATCAGATTTTGGTGCAAATTTGTGTAGATTATCTTTAGTATTCAGTATGAATAACTTGAAACCAAAAACCTTTAAGTAGGAAAGTGTTGGTTTTGTACCATTCCATAACTTGTATGGAGTTTTATTAAGAAAATGTCTAATCAAAACTCGATTTATAGTATAACAAGAAGTAATTACAACTTCTGCCCAGAAATGTCTAGCTATGGAATATTCACTCAACATGGTTCTAGTTATCTCTTGAAGAATTCTATTTCTTCTTTCAACTAAACCATTTTGTTGAGGAGTTCTAGGTGATGAGAAGTTGTGAGTAATACCTTTTCTACTACAAAAAGTTTCAAAATCCGAATTTTGAAATTCTCCTCCATGATCAATATGAATAGTTTTCAATGGAAGAATTTTCTCATTTTTAACATGGGCTCTAAAACATTTGAAATAAGAAAAAACTTCAGATTTCATTGATAGAAAATAGACCCTTGTAAATCTAGTGTAATCATCAACTAGAACAAACACATAGTATTTTCCTCCAATGATTCCAGTTTGTTATGGACCAAAATGATCCATTTGCACTAACTGTAATGCATCAGTTGTTGAGAATTCACTGATCGATTTAAAACTAGATTTATGTTTTTTGATATATGGAAAAGGATCACAAACTTTAGAAGAATCAAATCTAAGCACCAGTAGATCCTTAACTAGATTCTTCTTAGAGAGTTTACATAAGTTCCTAAGGTTACAGTGACCTAGTCTTCTATGACATAACCCAGAATGATCTTCCATTGCACTAATGCAAGGTATGTCTTGGCTCCTAAGGTCTTCTAGGTTCAAAGTGTAAACATTCTCTTGCCTATGGGCAGAAAGAATAAACTCTTCCTTGGAATTATGTACTAAGCACTTATCATTCCTAAAATTCACAGGGTATCCTTCATCACATAATTGACTTATACTAATGAGTTTGTGCTTAAGACCCTTTAAAGAAAAAAACATTTGAAATCAATGTTTTACCAAGAAGAACAATATTACATATACCAACAATTTCCCCCTGAGCATTGTCTCTAAAAGTTACTTTTCCTCATTTCGTCTTGATAATATTTCCAAAATAGACTTTGTTACCAGTCATATGCCAGGAACATACACTATCTATGTACCAAGTATTGTTGTTGGTACTTCCTTTATCTTCCTGAAAATAAGATAATATATAGACTTTCATAATCCAAACTTGTTTGGATCTGGGATTTCCAGATAGGAAAATTTTGGGTACCCACATCTTCTTAGAAAAGTAAGCCTTATAAATTCCTAGAGATTGGGTTTTGTTTAAAGAGAAATTCTTTGCCCAATGACCACCACATTAAAACTTGGTACAAAATGGGGCACTTTGAGGAAGAAAGTAATTTTTACTAAAAATTGGTTTTGTATGGGTATAACCAAATCTGGATTTTTTTCTTAAAGGTCGTATTTGTGAATAAATTTTATCAAAATTTTCTTTACCGTGAGTATGGTTTGATAAAAACTTCTTTAAGGAAAAAATTTCAGACTTGAGTTTTATAACCAAGCTTTTATCTTCAAAATCTTTACGTTTGCAACTAGATCTAGGCTCAAAGACACTTTTCTTAGAAATTTTTTTTTCTATATATTTAGAAAATTTATCCTTTTCAGAATTCAATTCTTAAAGATTTTTTGAAATAATTATAAAATCAGCATTTTTCCTATCAAGATATTTAGAAAGATCTGATATTTCTTTTGTAAGAATAGTATTCCTCAAGTTTTCCTTATCAATATTTTTATTGAGTTTATAATTCTCAATTTCAAGAAGTTTAGAAAACCTAGAAACTTCTTCATAAGTAGGTAAACTATTTTCTTCATCAAAAGAGGATTATTCTTATGAAGAGTTATAATATTTAATGTGATTAGAATTTAAGGAAACATTGGTAAATGATTCAGCATTGTGTACCTTAGCCATAAATAAATTATTGTTAATCAATTGTCTGGCTATAAGACCAAGATTCTTTTGACCAGAAGATTCATAATCAGAAGATTCATTTAAAGAGTCACCACCACTGGCACTCCAGGTGTCATTAGCTTTCATAACTTTCTTAGCTTTGGACTTGTAATACTTCTTCCTGTTCCTTTCAGAATGCCTCTCTTTTATTTCTTTCTTTTTGATTAAAGGACAATATGGTCTAATATGTCCACTTCTCTTACACTCATAGCATGTGACCTCTGAATCTTTCTTATCTTTCCTTTCCTTCTTCTTATACCTGGATTGGAAATTTATTTGACCAGCTATCTTGTTCATTCTTTGAGTTATATTTGCTAACTCATTTTCAGAGACTTCAGTCTCACTAGATTCAGATTGGATAGTAACCGTATTAGACTTGGATCTGGTTACTCTCTCAGGAGTCTTTGCTTTCATGTGATTTGATGTTGTAGTAAAATCAATAGTACCATTGCCATTCTTCTTTTTGATGTTGTCAGTATCCCTCTTCATTATTGTTTCATGTTGGAGAAGAGTTCCAAACAACTCATCTAATGAAATTTGAGTGACCTTACTATTCTCATCAATAGCTGTTCTCTTTGATTCCCACTCACTGGTCATAATATCAATGATCTTGTCAACTAGTGCTTCATCATCTAGACCTTTATCTCCCATAGATTGTAAGATATTCACAATTCTCATAAACCTTGGTTGCACTTTGCTTATAGGTTCTCCATAAAGAAAGTTAAAACCATGATACTCAGCTCTCAACATAGCACTTCTTGTCTCAATCACTTTAGATGTACCAAAATGAGTAACTTCAAGTTTCTTCCATATCCAGTTAGTTGTTTCACAAAATTAAATTTGGCTATATATCTTCCTAGTCATTGAACATAGTAGAGTATTGTGTACCTTATAGTTTAATTGATAATCATGCTTATTTAGGTTGGTGAAAGCACTCACTTCCTTATCAGGAATTTTATAACCTCTAGTAAGCATAAAAAAGTTATCTACCCCAGTATTGATAACAAAATTATTCATTCGATCTCTCCAGTACTCATAATCATTGCCATAAAAAATTGGTGGTCTTGTAGGATTTAGGTTGTTAATGGAACAAATATTTAAACCTTCCATCTTTAATAAAGTCTTTCTACACAAAAAATTGTAAATAACAAAAGTTAGGATTCAAGGAAAATTATTCCTAAGCAAGGAAAATACAGAACAATAAAAAACTGAGCACGAAAAAAACTTATATGTGTGTATAAGTATTTCAGAGACCTACTCTGATACCAATTGTAGGATCGAAATAATGATGTAGATGCTCAATATAAAAGAGGGGGGTGAATTGTATACTTTAAACGATTTCCTTAAACAAAGAATGATCTAAGTTTAACAAAGTTAAACTTAAGAAAATTCACAACACCTCTAGCACCAATAAAATATTGGGACAATGTATGAAGTTACAAACTTCTATTTCTATGCACTTACTTAAATCTAGAAAGTGATTCCGAAAAAATGGTTCCAGAAATATGGATCTGGAAATTGAAACTTAACCAAAGTTTACAATATGAGATTCTACCTTAAAGAGTTTAGAATCTAAACTAATCAGAGTAAAACTGTAAGGAAATATAAGAAGATTATACTTTCCTTACAATACAAAATAAAGCATAAAACAAGTAGTAAAACTACTAGTAAAAAGATATCAGTCTTTTAACCCAAAGAGAAGGGTATCCCACAACTTTGGATAAAGGTCCCATTATTTATACTTTCAAGCAAGTATGTCTTACCCACACCAGGGTAAGCCCTCGATATGAAGCTCGGAGTCTCTGTCTTGCTATCCCCGCAAGCCCTCAACTTCAAGGTAGTTGGTACCTCGGTCTTCCTCAGTAAGGAAGCCCTCAAACTTCAAGGTAGTCGGCACCTTTGTCTTCTTATCCCCGGAAGCCCTCTAATGTAATCACCAACATTCGGAGTCGCACGAAGCAATCTAAACGAGTGGTTCAGTACGCACAAAGCATGAAAATCTTCTCTCTCTAGAAATCACCTTAACAGTGTGTGGTCTCTAGAGTGATCAACTTCAGTATCAAGATCTTTCAAATGAGCTTATATTTATAGGCTCGGTTGGAATGGTCGGCTCCCTCCTCCAATGGTCATATTTTCCATAAAATTCGGAGGGACCTGTACACGTGTCACTAAACCAATGGTTTTTTAGAAACAGAATGAACAACATCATTTTATAACAAAACATGTGTAACTGAAAGAAGAACACCGTTTTGTAATGAAACATATGTAATCATAAGAAAAACTAGAATTTGGAATGTAAGTAAATAATAGGTAGGAGTCTAACCATAATGGAATTCGGAGTCTATAATAAAAAGGATATTTAGATTCTTTTATATAAGAGTTCGGAACCTGAATTCTGTAGTAATCCGGAGTCTGAATTTCTAAGGAAGATTGGAGTCTGGTTTCATCAGAGTTCAGAATTTGAACTTACCAAGATCGTAGTCAAACTAGTAAATGTTCAGAGTCCAGAATTCAGAGTGGAACTATATGAGAGTTCGTATCCAGAATTCGGAGTCGAACAAGAGGAGAGTTCATATCTAGAATTTTGAGTCAAACTATATGAGAGTTCATATCCAGAATTCAGAATGGAACTTCATTAGAGTTTGTATCCAGAATTCGGAGTTGAACTATATGAGAGTTCGTATCCAGAATTCGCAGTCGAACTATATGAGAGTTCATATCCAGAATTAGGAATGGAACTTCATTATAGTTTTTATCCAGAATTCAGATTCTAACTTCATTAGAGTTTGTATCCAGAATTCAGAATGGAACTTCATTAGAGTTTTTATCCAGAATTCGGAGTCGAACTTCATTACAGTTCGTATCCAGAATTCGGAGTCGAACTATATGAGAGTTCGTATCCAGAATTTGGATCCTATAACAGAATGCTTCATATCTAAGTATTATATGAATACGAGGTTTTGGGTATGAATCTGATTTTTATACTTAAGAAAAATATTGATTTGTATAAGGAAATCTATGTTAGGGTAAATTTCCATAAGGAAGGAAATTCTTCTAAGGGAAGTAAAATATTTATTTGATTATGTATAGGGTGTTTGTGATTTTCAAAACAAGTAGGAATGGAAAAGTCATAAGGAAAACCTTATCGACTCAACATTACCTAGTACATAATAATGGGACTTACTACTCCCCTGTTTTGACACTCCTAGTTGATACTCTTAAGATAATTCATATTTTCTTTAAAAACCTGTATAGAGGACTTGAATGTAAATACATCCCCAAAGAAACAATTTTTACAATTATGAGATTATATATGCATAAATGTTTCAATATATGTTATTTTTTCCACTAGTTTTTGGATGAAAAATTATTTTTTGATTTAATATAGTGTATTCTATTATTAAGAAATTCCACCTAGCAGAAGGAATGTAAAATCCACCAATGCACGTGATTCAAATAGTAAGAAGGATCATATCTTTCATGGTATTAAGAGAAATTTTCAAAGGGAAATAGTCTCCCAAGTATTATCAACATATAAAGAAATAATATCATGTGCTAATGAGATTGGTAACCAATTATCCAAGTCCTATGTCTTTGATGTAAAACAAGACAAGAAGTGTTCATTTCAGCACCATGAAAAAGGGAATGAATTGAATAAGATGAAGGGGAAAAAGTATTTTACGACATGTGATAATTGTGGGAAGAAACACTCTAGTACTTTCTTGAAGTGATTGGGAGTTTTTTTATGTCTGGATAAAAGGGACACCAATTTCTTGATTTAAGGGGTTTGAAAATGTTTTCCAATGTACAATGATTCAACTGCAAGGATATAGGACACAATGTGAATCAATGTCCCAGGTGTCAAAATAATATACCCCAAATGATGTTATTGGATAATAATAAATTTATGCTACTACTGCAAAAGAAGATGAGCTGTTAATATACCTATTGAATAATTATTTCATTTATATATTTTATCATTAATGTACTAGTTATATGAATTATGAAATATATGGGGATTGTACTGCTATACTTTTTTGTTAAGTATTTGAGAATATATGTTTAATGGTACCAAGAATGTTTATTCAGTATATAGTTATACTTTTTTTTAAACACATTATTAAGGGAAATACAACCCTTAATATGTTCAATATGTAGATATAATGATGAATGATTGATTTATTTGGATAAATATTGACTACCTTAATCAATTTTCGACAAGTGGTTTATTCTATGAATGATTGAGTTTACAACACTTTTGTATATAAGGGATATATACAATAACATTTTTATTACTAAATTAATAAGGAATAATTCATGTTTTCAATAATATTTTATGGTATTTTAAGTTATTACCATATTCCAAGGGGATACATGATGAATTTATTCACTTGTTTGTAATGTGAAAATTTAAAGGTGCTTCATGTTGACTATAGGCTAAAAATAAGTTCATTTTAAAAATTTAGTGACATTGTTTCTAATTTATTGGATCATAATATTTGAAAAACTTAACAATTTATGAAATGGTTTAAGTTAATCTTTTTACAAGGTTTTATAGATTATTGTATTACTTCACCATATAAGAATAAAAGTAGAAATTGTTTAAGGCACAACCAAGGGATAATATTTTATTTATTAAAATGTATATTTACATATATTCTTATAGATTTATATAATTCATAATTTATATAAAAAAGTGTCTTGAAACAAAAATTTTTATCTCAGTACATTTGTTCCTGATGAATCAAATGTTCCTTAAATTATCACAGATTTAGGGCTTTCTGATTTTTAAATTTCTCCTAACCATGTTATATCTCACTCTCCATCATAACCTGATTGTTATATTTTTTCTGTATATCCATTTATCTATTTCCCACCTATGTTCTCCTGTTAAGGGACCTATTTATGTCACCATTGTACTTTCCTTTATATCTTATTAGGAATATTAGATATTAACACTTTTACAATGTAGGCATTTCAACAATAGTTAATTTTCAATCCCTTTATCACCGATATCAAATTTAAATTGTGAGGAAACAATTTATTTTTGGTGTGGATAATGTAACACCCCAAAATTCTAAATAAATACTACTATATTCAATAGAATCCATAACATACAACACCTAGCGCATAAGAGGATATATTACAATAATACATTTAAATAAATTTACAATTTTAAATATTTTTGATATATTATACATTTGGAAATTCATGAAACTCTGAGTTAGCTTGTGTTACACGCAAGAGTGAATTTATTCAAAATCTTACATTACATGAAAAATCAAGTTTCACCGAACAATAATATATTATTAAAATATTATTATTTAATATAAAAATATATAAACTAGACGTTAAATTAGTGGTTATAAAAAATAGTAATGAATTTTTGAAAATATATTATTTACACATCTATAAGATGAATTAATATGATACCAATTAATTATAAATTAAAATATAAACTAATTTAATACAAAGGGAATTTTTTTATTTTTGTACTTACAAACGTGTTTTATCTTCATAAATTAAATTAATTAAAATTATTGAAATATTTTAATAAAATATATATGTTATATATTCAATAAAATATTTTTTATATTCATCCATTATTTTTTTACAAACATTAGATAATAATAAACCATGTGTTACTCTTAAAATCCTATATTTTTATAATGGTAATTTTACCACCTTTTAATGGAGATCCAATTTTAAATATGATTTTTAAAACATTAATTGATTGAATATCTAAAAATAAACTTTTTATTTTTTATTGAAATATAGTAATTAGGTTAGGGTAATATATTTGTATTTTTCGGTGAAGATTCAATTTTTTTTGAATGGTGAAAGATATTGATATTTAGTTCAATATTGATTCTGCATATAATTTAATTATAAAGTTAAATTATAATTTTAATTGGTTTTAAAGTTTAATTAGATAATATTTTTATAAATTAACACAATTTATCTCATTGGAATCAATTTCACTTTGTAATTTATTATAAAAAAAATCTAACTTACAGACATGGTAACTTAAAAACCCGGCATTTTCAACCCACACAAGGGATTAAATTTAAATCTGTTTTTCCACTTATATGATTTAAATTTTGAAAAATGGATTCCATATTTTCAATAATCCTAATTTATAATTTCAATGAATACGATATTTGTTTTTTTTACCAAAAATTTTAGTGAATGTGATTAAAATTAATTACAATGATTAAAGTTAAGTTAAGATTAATAAGGGACAAAACCATGACATTAGGGCCCAAAATGACCTATATAGTTTTCCAAGATCAATTTTATGTAAATATTTAGATCCTATACTTCCTTTGATATAATTTGGTGTATTATTGGACCCACTTTCAATTTGAAAAAACATTGTTGGAATTCCCTTTCCCAAAATTTACAAGAGTGTGACTCCTCCTTTATAAAAAATCCTCCACTACTCCCACTTCCTCACACATCTCAAGACACCTTAGATCAACCAATATATACCGAAATATATCCTAAAAATCCCTTACATCATCATAGAAGCCTTCTATAGTTCATAAATCCATCCAAGTAATCCATTTGGTTCAAACCAAAAAAATGTTACCTGATTAAGAGGCAACGTCTTCTCACAAGATCTCTAGTTTCATTTACATTCCCCAAATCCTAGAATATTCTTGTTCTATTACTATATAATAATACCATTATCCTAAAAATACTATGATTTTTTTATTCTATGTTTTTTAACTAAATTTAAACACACATCCATCTAATGGGTAACAAACATACTTTTTTAGTGTGCAATGAATTATTGCCTCATGAAACAATGATTGTTCATTTTTTCTAACCACTGCTCATGGTGGCTATTATGATGGAAAATAAGTTTACGTATGACATTTATTAAATTTATTATTTCTCTATTCTTTTTTTAATCCTTTTATTATTCATACCTTTAATTCTTCTCATTTTGCGTTAATACAATAACATCGTTTGAGGAAGTGTGGACTACTTCCCCCTCGAAGCGATGTGATTCATTCATGTCATACATGGAAAGTATTAAATATGGTGTTATAAAACTATTAGAAATTTATAACATAGATTTTATTATATAATTTTTATATACATAAGTATCATTTATTTTTAATTATTTTAATATGATAGAGAAATGAATGTAGTGTTCATGCATACATATGGCCTACTGTCTCTTTGAATGGTGCACTTAATTTCTTATCTACAAATATTATGGACTATTATAGATACATATTTACTGAATATATAAGATAATTTATTCATGTTATACATTATGGATATTATGAAATCATGATTTATGAAATAGAAACAGCAAGTAACAAGTCAAAACATACTTGAGAAAACAAGGAAATTAACACTCGAAATAGTTAAAATAATAAATTAGTTTTATCAAAATGGTAATAAAATTATGTAAGAAGATAATATATGATATTATAAACATGAGTATGGTTTTTTATAAGTTATTTATATATTTTAAAACACTATACAGAAGGATAAATAATACACCACAAAAGGAAGGTTAAGGTTAGGGATTTCATCTCAATTTACTTTCCATTGAGACTTATTTTGGTTATCCACCAATTCACTTTTATTTTATCTATAAACTTCCATTTTAAATTTAATATCATGAATTTATTTAGTTTGATGATATTTTAAGTTACATTAAATTTAATTGGAATTATTTTTTGAATATCTCAATGTGGTATGGGACACATTGTATTATTTAAATATTATTTTCCCTCGAAAATGTTTAAATGTCAACGACTATTGTTGTTACTTATCCTCATATGAGGTATTATTGATAAAACCATATCATTTATAAATACATGATAAGGAAAATTATTTATTTGATATATTATTAATTCTTTGGACCGGTACATCATGGGTGGGGCTTGTTTATTTATATCCCCTCAATATATCGGTAGAGTCATGAGACGAATGATTTGGCCAAATTAGTTTGGTTTTCTCTAAATTTTGTAAATAGTCTTGTAAAAGCTTTGATAGTAAAGGTAACATGTACCTAGGAAACATCGCATCTAACAGTTAAACATTTCCCTCATTAATTTTAAGTTATTATTCATCCATGATATTTTTCATCGATATATATATATGGACACATTTCATTTTTAGTTCATTGATTAAATGGTATGTTTTTTAGTTTCATACATTTACATATTGATTTTACATTATCTTGTTATTTGAATAGAATGTTTTATTATTATTTTTTATTCAATTTTAATTTATTCTTATTTATTCATTATTTTTTCTACTGACTTACCCTTACTGAGCATTTGAGCTCACCCTTATTATGTGTCTTTCTCCTAGTCATATGAATAAATCTTTGAATAAGAGTTTATGGATTATGTTTACTTAATTTTATTGTGTATCATGTTATATTTTTTCTCCCAATGTATTATCGGTATGATGTATGTAATATGGATATCCAATACTGCTAAACTGATCGATCCATTGTGTTTTTTCCCTTGTAATAATTCTAATATAATAAAACAATGCACCCTCTCCAGGGTTCTAGGGTCGGTACGTTACATCCAATTCTCATAATTACGCTCTAAAGAACAATTCAAAAGTTTCCCCATCCACAAAACATAAAAGTTCAAACATCCTTGTAAATTTGACCAATTCAAAAACAAAGGTTTTTTCCGCATTTTCCATGGTTAATATAACAATTTTTAAGAAATATTTTTATGGATTAATGAAATATCTGAGATCCTAGTATACTAAATTGGATACTTTCTTATGTAATTTTAATTTTAATAAAGGAGGAGTTAGCAGTAACCTCTATATAAACTAAAATCTAGAGGTTTATCACATTATATTTTTTATATAATATACATTATATTCACATTTAATGATGCAGAAATGTGTAAAACGTTTGTTGAGTGGATGGAAAATTTATTAGAAATTTCCACTCTAGGATCAATGAAATGATTTTTTATATTACAAATCTATTGAAATAAGAAGATCATTTTCCTATATCAAGAGATGTGTTCTAAGAAGATTCTATGGAAATTTATATTACAAGATTGAAATCCAATTTATGCACCCCATTTAAATGGGAAAAATGTTGAATAAATATGGGTAAGAAGTAGATGTTGATCTTAAATATTTTAGAAATTATATTGGAATTCATTTATATCAAACAGCTACCAGGCTATAGTGTATATTATCACTCTTTGTTTCATGTATGAAAGTTCTCAAAAGGAATATCATATTATTGTTGGAAAATTAATTATCATTTATATTAAAGGAATAATTGATTTCAAAATTAAATATGAAATATTAGGAAAGATCAATCTATTTGGTTACAAATATGTAGGCTGGGAAAGTTGTGTTGATGACAAAAAAAATCACATCTTTTGATGTTATCTACATGGGAGAATGAAATGTGACTTATAATGCAAAGATGTAAAATAAAATAACTCCCATCATAGATAAATATTAATATTTAGATTCCTCCAAATTTGTTACACAATTAGTGTTGATGGTGATATATATTGAATGTTTCTTTGGTTTATGTGATGTTATCCCTTTTCTTGGGTTGTGATAATCGAGGTTATATAAATCTTGCTTAAAATCCCGTGAAACATTCTCATTCTAATCACATTAATATTAAATATCACATCATCAAATAGCATTTGGAAATAAATGAACTAAAATTTGGGTGTATTTCTACAATGATGCTTGTTATTGATATCATCCCTAAATTATCAACAAATAATACATTTCATGAATTCAGTTTGATCATTGGTGTATAACCTCACCTATTCAAATATAAGGTATGTGATTTTTCCCCTATCATATCCTTTCATTAAATAGTGTTTAAAAAATGGGAGAAAATATGTACTAAAAATATATCCCTTGGTATGAGTGTTCCCTTTGTAATGAAGAGAATATATTAAATGGGATATTTTTAATGGGGTAAGATATTATTTCAACATTTATGAACTATTTTATTAGTTCTTTTAAGTGGATTATGGAAGTTATTTTGGTATAGGTTTATTTTTGTATCATTTATAATGTTTGGAATTCATGGAATAAGCTGTATTGGTTTAAATAAATGTTTCTTAAATCAATAGTTTATGCATATATTTTTATTATTGATTAATGATTATTGTTTTATATATTGGTTTCACTCACGTAGGCTTATATTTTTTTTAAATAAGTGATCCATTTATTGAGTTGCAAAGTTTCATTGATTAATATTCCTTGGTTTCCAAAAAAATACATAGGGTTATATTGTTGAGGAAATGAGGTTCTATGGAATTATTATGATAAAAAGAAGTTGGTTAAGAAGAATGATGGTTTTACTTTTCATTGTCTTTTTTTGGAAATAATAAATCACTTAATACTATTAGTGAAAGAATATTATTGTCTCAAACATGTGCTTGATGTTTGTGAAGTGTGTTTGTTTTCAATAGTAGGAATTTTTATTTGGAATTTTTCCTTTAGATGTTTCCAAAAATAATGTTACCAAATAGAGAAGGTTGAGTCGAATGGATAGAGATGGTAGATTCTAATCCAACATAGGCTATAAAACGACATTCATGAGATCAAAATGATTAGATGGTGGAAGGAAATAAATGAAAACTCAAATTAATCCCCAAGTACCATAAAAAAAAGATCTCGTAATAAACAAATTAGGTGATGATTTATTATTCCTTAAAGTATCAAATATCATGATTATTGAATTCTCTCATGATCAAAACTTCTATATAGTGGGGGTGTTTTAGTTGCAGTTATAAAAAGTTCTTGGTATGAAGTTTTATTTAGTTTATCATAATAATTCTATCAGAAAAATTTGTTATTGTGAAAAGTTTAAGACATGAAGTAATAATGTTTCTTTATTAATTGTTATATGTTACAAATATATGGATTAGTAGTAGTATAAAGTTTATTAGAAATACATTAATCAAATATACTAATTATAATATGTTTAAAGAAGTATCAAATAGTGTACACTATATAATTTCATCAGATAGAGTCCATGAGATGGATTTTTACAAATCTATATTATATAATCTACAAAATGAACTTTTATATGTTCATCAGGTAAAACAATTTTTTCTTGTTTATGAAGTCTGTTTGACTGAATTGTATTATGATGAGATGTGATGAAGTTACAAAGTCATCAATAAGAAGTATCTGTATAAATTCATTAGAAAACTTTTTTCAGATGAAGTTCATTCAGACATAAAATTCATATAAAAGGAAATAAACAAATGATTTTAATTAATTTCATCATATAGATTATGTTTCTTGAGAAATATTTCTGAGTTTTTTCAATTATGTTGTTAAGGAGAACCAGATAATGCTCCACCTGATATGATATTTTCTCTAACTTTATTTTGGAATAAAGATTCAAAAAAATTATTAATTTTTCATAAATTCAATAATGTGATGACAGTAAGTTTAATAGTAAATATTTCATTAATTTTGAAGTGATGAATTATGATTCAATCTGATGTTATTGAATTTTTTATTAATATAGTTGACATAGAGTGCTAAAGAAAGTTACTAAATTTAAATAATTTTAAATTTGGTAAAATTGTTGACTTTTTTTGAGTGGGCTTCCCAAATTATGATAGGAAATTCTAAATCTTTAATTTTATGAAGTTATTTATTTTTCTTAAGGTTTTAGAAGATGGTTTCATATATAAATTGTTGCAAGCATAATATAAAGAAACATTGTTGTTATGTGATAGGGATTGAAATTGATAGGTGTTTTTTAGGACATGTTTATAACCAAAGAATCTCTTGGTTAAGTAAGTTATTTTGGTAAAGGTTTTTCCAATATTTTGGTATCATATGGATAATGTTCATAGAAGTGATCAGACAAACAAAGAGAAGAGAACATCAGATGAACAAAGATTTATTTGGAATCATTACAAGTGGTTCCAAATAAATTTCAATATTACTGTGTATATAATGATCATTATAAATAATTGATTGGATTAATAATTCATCAGATCATGCTCATCAAACCTAGGGTAAGAAATATAGTTGCGATTGGATGGATAGTTTAATAGATAAGTCCATACAGAATTTATTTTACATTATTGTGGAATAAAGTGAAGAGTATAAAGAAATAATTAAGCAATAAAAAATGTGAATAAGGTTCATAACTCATAGAGAAAATTTAATAAATACAGTTGTTAAAATATCTTTATATTATTATAATTAATTATTATATCATTTATCTGTGTGAGGATCACACACGCTATTGTAAGAACTATAGATCTATGAATGTGATGGATATTCACTACATTATATAACCACAAAAGGATTACTTTTTATTTTTTTGTGTGGTCTTGTATTACTCCAAAACTATTCCAAGGACTAGCCACTCATATTGAGTGTGGAACCTTGTAAATATATGTTTTATTACGGTTGTTCATGTTTGTTGTTTTGTTACATGGTCATTTCTCACTAATCAAAGGTGGAGGTTATTTCCAAATTAATAAAACATAAAAAGACAAGATCATTGATTCACCCCTCCCCCTCTTAGTGATAACACAAATCCTGATCGACCCTTTTAGAACCATCTCATAAATGATGGATTAAATTAATAGTATTTGATCTATGAGGTAAAGATTATATTTGATTTTAGGCCTTGAAATTCTATTTAATTTGACGCCCTATTATTTACTCAAATTAAAATATTTATTTATTCCCCTAATCATGGTGAATATTCAATGATAGTTTTATTTTAAGAATCCATCATGATACTTTGAAAAATCTATTATTTTATCCCCTTTATCGTGTTCTTTAGGTAGGATCTCTAACATTATACCCAATTTTTTCACACCCTTAAAATTGATATATAGTAATTTATAATCATATATATCATTATTACTCACCCAATTATCTTATTTCTCATGATATCGATCATAATTTTCCTTCACATTGGTCACTGGTTCGACAATAGTTTTGTTGAATCATGAGATTGAAAATTCAGGATAATAAAAACATGATATTGTGAGTATAGTCTTAAAGGCATGCCACTAGGGGTACATGGTGAGGCATTCATGACCTGACCCAGTGGGGCTCGAGCTGAAGCAACCCCAAGCATGCCTCTATAAGACAGGGGATGGTGACAAGCTCTAAAAGTAAATACCAATGTGGTATTTTTTTTCCAAATTTACATGTATTTATACACCCAAAAATCAGTAGGATTAATTGTACATGAATAATATTAATAGATAAAACATCTAGAGATTAAACTATTCCTATAAAACCTCTATGGAATGGAAAAGAGTATGAATGTGTAAACTGAAAAGTAAAGGTAAAAAATTTATGTCCAACCTGAAAGATGTCCCAACCTAAAAAAAATTAGAAAAGTAAATTTTGAGAGATACTAGATCCATCTCTCCATGCCCTAACCATCGTACTCATTCTACTTCACCAGGGTATCCTTATGCTCCTCTGTAATCATTTTTGACCTATATATCATCTTCATTAGACATGACATGTGTGGAAAAACTCATTCCAGGTTGAGTATATACATACCCAGTAGGATGCCTTGAAAGGTGATGTGGGAGCATAAATAGACACAATAGAAGTGAACAACTCAAACTATAGTAAGTAGAAAAAATAAATCCAAACAATAGGGATATAAGAGCATAAAAGAAATCTATTTGAGAGAGAAAGGGTATCTCCATCTCATATCCCATCATCAAAAAATATTCTTCTATTAGTTCTAATATGGTCCAAAAAATTTTCCATCATATCATGTGTCTATCCAAAGAAACATCCATGCCAACCCACACCTTTTCACTTTGTTGCACATTCGAGAGGACACAATCTCTAAGTAGAGTACCCATGCCTTGGTGTAATAGGTGGGTTCCACTTAATAGATATATAGAGGACCCATATCATGTTTTGATAAGATGGTTCGAGTATATGGGAAGAGAATACATGCCCTAAATCAATTAGAGGGTTCCACTATAGTTATAGAGGACCCATTCCCTAACTCAGTATGAGGGTTCCACTCAAATGGTAGACAGAGGACCCATGCCTGATTCCAATAGAAGGTTTCCACTCTGTGGGTAGAGGAATCATGCCTTGACACCATATGAGGGTTCTAATCTAATGGATATATAGAGGACCCATGCCCTATTCCAACAAGGGGTTTCCAATATATGCATAGAGGACCCCTTCCCTAACTCCATAAGGGGTTCCACTATAGTTGTAGGGGACCCATGATTTGTCTTCTCTAAATGGTTCCCCACTAATGGTAGATATAAGACTCTTACCCTTTTCAAATAGAAGGGTTCAACTCTATGGGTAGAGGACTTTCACCTTTACTTCATAGAAGGGTTCTACTCTAACAGATAGATTGAGGATGTAACATCCCCTGATATGGCACTCTTGCACATGGCCAAAATGGGTTCGAAACGATACCTCAAATATTCCACCACATACGAAATAAGTTTCTGACTAGTATAATGGGTGTGATAGGTATATTTGAGAGACTATACCACCTTTTTATTGATTTAAAACACATTATAAATATGAAATATAAATAAATTAATAAATATCAGAGTGTGAAAATATTGGGAAAAATATGATACAGAGGAAAATTAACATTAAATCCAACTGAATAATCCAAAAACTAAAGAATGAATAATGTAATAATTTTCTAGAATGTAACTAAATTTCATTCTAAAATTAGAAAAAATAAAATACTAGTATATACAGAAGACCCTAGTATTGATCCCCATATTGTTACCATCTTTAAACTCCAGATCATCCAATAATAAATAATCAGCAATAAGGTCCTTCACCCTTGTCCAATCCTAAATCCATTTAATCTACTTGAGTTCCAAACAACAACTTAAAAAGTTTGTGAGTAAAACATAGTAGGTCAACACCACCGTGTCTAAAAAACTAGTCTAATAGATGTTCATAAAATAATGAGATAATAATGTTTATTAATTAATTTAATAATTAACAAAATACAACAACAACATGCTTCATCACCACGGAGAAATATCTCTAAGCATGTCACACAACCATTCCATCCACAACCATAAATCCAAGGTATAATGAATCACTAGTCCAAGACCTCTATATAATCATCTTAGCATGTTTCAGGGACTAGCTTGGTATACAAGCATTTAAACATTTTTCTGGGTATGAACCTGATATATAAGCATTACAGCTTGTGTTAGGGTCAGAACTTGGTATATAAGAACTTCAAGATGTGTTAAGGTAAAAAAAATGGTATTTAAGAGCTAAAACATGTGTTGTGGTCAAAACCTAGTATATAAGCATTACAAAATGTTTTAGAGTCGAATCCTAGTATATAAGTATTCCATCATGTGTCACAAGTGCATATCACAACAACAAGAAAATCACAATATGATCACATAAGAACAAATAATTAATTATTTCTAATATAATTTGTCATTATATTTAAAATTTATTTTAATTAATAAAATAATCCATTTTCCAAGGTGAATCTTTAAAAAAAATCACCTAAATCACTTGTCATGATAAAAATCATAAGCAATCTATATCTAATTCATTATTTTCAATGATTTTCTCACCCCACTGGCAGCCAGAAGCCAATTAACATCATCAATTAGATCCAAAAGGTTCCAAATAAGGATAAAAAATTGGATTATCATTATTCTATTCAATTAATTAATTATTAATCACATGTTTTAACATAATCATAATATTTCTTATACATAACAATTAGAAATTAAACCATGGGGTTAATATTTAGTCCCTCTACCATTAATAAATAATCCACAAATTCTTACAATAGAAAACACCAAAAAAGATTAAGGTGAATATAAATGCAATAAGTATCCTAGATAAAAAATGATCAAGGTAAAAACCAACAATAAATGAAGTCAAAATATTACACTGCAACGACAGATGAATAAAAGCACCTGAAGGGAAAACCAAAACAAAATGACTTAGTAGGGACTGATTTCTCAAAAAACATCCAAAAGGATTGGATTGCTTCAAAATATTCTAGGAAATAACCCTAGGGTCTAGAGGAATATGTTTTATGAAGGAATAAATAACAAATTAAGAACATTGAACCTTTAAAACTCCAGTTTGAGATATTATGGGGCATGTAATTCAGTTACACGTAATATATTTCTTTTTAGATGGATATGATAAAAAACATATCTCCTCAACTGAATATTCAATTATCCCAAGCATTAAATGTCATGTAATGTATTCATAGATTCTATTAATTTCATTTCATTTATCAGTTCATGACATGAGTCTAGTGAATTTAATATATATTTTACCCTTTCACACGGTGTATAAATGTCTAACAGACGGTTTTTATCCCATTTTACTTATAAAAATCTAAATTCACTTTATATCTTCCAAACATACCAAGAAATATTTATAACACTTGACCCATTTATACCTAGAAACCAATATATGATATAAATATATATTTATATATATGGAATTTATGTATTTTCCCCAAAAAAGTCTCTTCATGTGGATCCTCCCTGATTTTCTCAAATTTCCACACAACCCATGTCTATGTTTATTCAAACAAATAGACATACACTATGAAAAAAACAACCATGTTTTAAATATGATAAAAACCAATAGAAGTTTCATAAAAGAAACACATAAGGAGACATAACTAGGAAAATATGGGATCTTACAATCTACCCAACATATATCCACTCATCACCAAGATAATCCAAGAATAAATATGGGGTCTTAGTGAACAGTCCTAGCCACTATTATTGCATAATTGAATCACAATCCTAGGTATCTTCCTAAACATTCCCATGAAACCACTACACTCAATCCAATAGTACATTGCTGCCCTAGAGATATCTCTCACTATGATTCACAACCCATATTGGATGCTCCCTAAAGAAAGTAACTTTATCAATCTTGACACCTATACATCTACCAAATATGAAGGGTATGAATGATATCAATGAATTTGGGACATATCAAACACATCATGCATGGAACTTTAGCACTATAGAAGGGATAATGGTATGCCACTAGACATACCCTTTACATTATCTCAAATGGCCCGAAAAAACATAGCCAATAGATTTCCCTATTTCTTGATATGGTGTTTCCCTAATTTTGGTGACATCAAAATGAAAACATGATGACCAAACTCAAAATTTATAGGTCATATCTAATGGTTAGTGTAATATTTCTTACTACTATTCCTTTTCCCCAACTGCCTCCTAATCAATTAAACCCACTCAGATGTCTCCTACATGGGATTAGGTCCAATAAATGCTAACTCCTCTACCTATAACCAAAAAAGAGTTGAACAAAAGTTCCTATAATACAAACCCATTAAAGGGTCCATTTTGGATGAATTCCATGAATCTATTATTATATTCCAACTCCAGGAGTGACATATGCTTCTCCCATGAAAAATAAAAAACCAAAACACAATCTCCTAACATATCCTCTAGAACCTGAAGAGTTCGTTTAGAGTGACCATTGTCTATGGATGATATGATATAATCTAAAGAACCTATAATCCCAAATACTACTAGAGACCCTTCCATAACCATGATGTTAAATGGGGATCTATTTCTAAAATGATACTTCTCAGAACACAATGAAACTGAGCTACCTCATTCACATAGAGGCCACCCAGATCATCAACTATGAAGGTCTCAATGAGAGGTAGTAAGTGGGGTGAATTCATAAATATATCCATAATCACCAATAATTCATTTTTATTATGGGTTTTACTTAGTTATCCTGTCTCAAAATCTATAGTGACATCATCCAATTTTCACCTAGGAATGAGTAAAGGCTAGAAAATCCTAGTAGGCCTCTGATGCTCATATTTCACTTGCTGACAAGTGTATTATCTCACAAAAAATTCCTACTACCACATTATTAATTCCTAGAAACTAGTATTATCTATTTATATCAAGATACATATTTGTCAAACCATGATGCACTTTCCATATAGAATCATGAAACTCCCCTATCAGCTCCATGTGTAAGACTATAGGAACCCATGATCAGTCGAAGAAAAGAAGATAATTTCCACTTCCAAGAGACTATCCTAATGGTGTATTCACACTATATAAGTTTTATCCTAGAATTAGTGCCTACAGATTATATAAATTATCACTCTTTATCCATTTCAAAATTATAGGCATAACAAATTTCGAATTCATTGAAACTTGATCCTAGGACTCTTGAACATTCGGTTGCATGCTTGCAATGAGGCTCATCATCCACCACTCATCGGAATACTCCCTAAAAACCTATTTATAGTCCTTTGAGTTAATTAATTGGAAAATATTCTTCCCTTTCCCAGTATATAATACAACTTTATGTCGAAAGAATATAGATACTTGACCCACCTCCTCTACCAATGGTAAAGGTCCCATTTGTAAAAGATGCACCTAAAGATCTTGTGGTCTGTGTATACCAAAATCATCTAACCCATGAGATAATGCCTCAAGTATCTCATGGTATATATCAAAATTTCAAAATATAGATTGTGATTAGGGTAATTATTCTCATTTGGTCTTAGATTCCATGAGCCATAGCTAACCACTCAATCCTTCTACATCATAAATGCTAGGAGTATAACTATGGATGCGTCACAGTACAAGGTATATTATTTATCTTGTATTAGTGATTTTAGGATAGCTATTGAGATCTATTTTCATTTAAACTTTTAAAAAACATTCACATAAACATTTGACCAAATAAATTACTCACTTTTTTCATCACTGACATCAGTGTTTCTAGATGGGAGATGTCCTGGATAAAGGCCTAATAATAACTTGAAAAACCTAGAAATATCCAAATCTTGAAGTCATTCTAGAGATTCTCCTATGATACAATGGTTTCAAGCTTATATGGGTCCACTAACACTCCTAACTATGAGATGACATGAAACAAGAAGTGCACTATATCAATCTAGAAACATTATTTGGCTCTCTTAGCTTAAAGTCAATAATCTCTAAATGTACCCAAGAAAATGTCAACATGTTGGGAATTATCATCTATTTTCTGGTAGTAAACATTGTTTTATTTAAAGAAAACCACCACAAACCAATCCAAATAAGGAAGAAATGTCTAATTTATCAGGTCCATATATACCATTAATGCATTAGTCAACCTATATAGAATCACTAGTAATTCATACAAGCCATACCTACTCAATAAAGATTTCTATGTTATGTACAAAAGTATCTCCATAAATTGGTTATATATTTTTCTCAAATATATCATGGAGAATATCCTAGAACATCTTAGCTAATCGAAGAGATCATCGATACATGGAAGGGGACACTAGTTCTTGACTTTCATTAGGTTAAATATATGATAATCCACACAAAATTGCATGTTACCATCAGCCATTTTGGAGAGGAGAACTAGAGAATCCAATGGAGATGTACTCATCCATATAAAACATTTAGCTTCTAGATCTTCCATCTATACTTTCAACTCTTGAATATCTAATATTTTTATTCTATAAGGATGGATAGAAACATTCTCTGATCCCACCACCAACTCGATCATGAACTCAATATATTGTTTGATTAGTAAGATGTAGAACTAATCATGAAAACCATTGTGATAACTTTATTCCATTGGAGGAAAAGAATATTTATTCATTCGACCATTTTAAAGTGTAATACTATCTATTTAAACCAAGAGACAATCTAATATTCACCGAATTGGTCTTGTATGATCATCCTGAATATCCCACTCACCTTGGTGAGAATAGGTACCTCTTTCTGGAGATAGAAAGTTAAATATCCTCTTATAAAATTCAATATTATCCTATTATAGAAATATCCAATACATACCAATAATAAAATTGGAACCTGTAATTTCCAACACAAACATTCCCAAAAGAAATGGTATCAACCAATCTCTAAAGAACAAATCTTGAAACATTTTATATTCTCTCACCACACACCAAATGGTTTATCAATGATCAAGTCAACATCTATGATTTCCACATCCAAGACCAAAATGATTAAAAAAATAGCTAATATAAATGGAATTGGATTCTCCTATATCAAAAAAATATAATATAAGGTTGAAGATATAAGAGTTATACCTCTAATGGTATAAGTTTATGCATCCACAATAGCCAGAGTAGTCTACATAATGTGCAGCTAACCTACCACTCTTCCTAGGGATCCAGACTAACTACCCTAATCTATTCCCTTGTTTGGTACATTCTATCATGCATTGGGATACTACATTCCCTGCCTCGGCCTAAACGTCCATTTGAACTCTAGCTACCAACCTACAAAGGGGTAGCTGAGACCCTTCTTGACTAAGTTGCCTATCATGATCCCCTCCCACTAGTCTAAAATGAAATGTTTGTAAATAACTTTTGAATACGGTCAAGTCTACCATAGAAATGACACTCAACTATGGGGAAAGGACATTTTGGGCCCTTGTGGTGAAACATTCCACACTGATAGCACTGTAACAGAACATGACCTTGAGATGGTTTTAAATTTACTTGAATACTCTTTCCACTACTTTCTTAGAAAAAAATATATCATAGCAGCACTTCAAGCTACCTAATAAAGATCCCCCAGTTCTCCCTACTCAAACAGCCTGGCCACTACTCAGAGCCTCACTCAGATATCCTTCCATGATGATTCATAGGCTAATCACCTCCCCAAAACTACTCAAATGAAAAATGTTAACTTATGACTTGATATTATAGATAATGTCATCATGAACACATCTCTTCTTGGAGATATCATCAAATACAAATGATGGTGCAAAGAATTGTATGTCATTGAAACTTCTATCATAGTCCAGCACTAGTATGGACTCTTATGTAATATATAAAAACTCTATAACCTTCTCATCCTTCAATGTATTAGTATATAAATGGATCAAGAAATTTATCTTGAATTCCTTAGAAGATAACTCCTCTTACTACCAACCTTTCTCTAAAGTGTCCAACTAACACTTGGATGGTCTACAAAACTTATATACATAAAGCTTCACCCTCCAATATGTGGGTGGATTGAGGTTCTTAAATATCATCTTGACTGACTTGATCCAAAACCTAGCTACCTCAGGGCCTCCGTCCCCAGTGAACATAGGTTCAGACTATCACTGAAACTATCTCTTAAACTCATACATCAATAGAATAGTATGAATAGTATCCCTTTCCATGGATCCCATAACCCTCAAGAATCTTTTAGGAATATAAACATCCCTTTGATCCTCAGGAACAAAAAAAAGATCAATCTCAACTACATTTAGAGTGTTCTAATTTCCACTCTCCTTATACTCAATTTGAAAATGATGTGGATTCATTTTATATACAGAAAAAAGAACACCTTAGAGAACTAGGTAACAACATCGTCAACCTCAACAGCTGACTACAACTAAGAACAACTAAATCCCTGTCTCTTTAAATATGCCTTAAAAATAAATTTATCATTACATAACTTCTCTTTCATTACATTTATCAGGTATAATGGATATATCATATCATAGTCTACACATGGAATATATCACATGCATATAAATATGATCATATCATGACCCATGCATGACAATATATAACCCAATGTGTCTATCATTATGTATTCATAAACATATCATGCCATATTAGGCTAGAAGTACAAATTTCAATAACCAATAACATCACACAACATGTGAATCACCCAAGGTAAAATAACATCAAAACGTACTAAGCAAACATTATGAACATTAATCACATCCCTTGGAACTCAGATTTTCCCCCAAACATGTGTTAGTTACTCCCATGAACAAGCTCGTTACGAAGACCCGACACATCCTAGTCTTCTTTATAAATTTCAAAACAGTAGAAAATATAATGGAAACATGGTCTACTTTGATACAACATTTTAATTTCCCCAAATCTGGCACTCTATCACATAGATGAAATAGGTTGGTTGCAAGAAATCAGGAACACCTCCCCATACGTTAGAGGTTGTTGACTAGTAATGGTGGTGTGATAAGTATAGTGGGGAGACTATACCTCTTAGTACCAATGTTACAACATCGCGTAAATAGTTAAAATAAATAAATGAATAAAAATAATTGTGTGGAAATAATGGAAAAAATATGATTCAGTGAAAAACTAACATTAATGCTAATTGAATAATCAAATAAATAGTGAATGAATAATGTAACGACATGATAGAATGTAACTAAAATTCAAGATATAAGTAGAAAATATAACAGTTTAGAAGAAAAAAAATACCCCAGTCCCAATCCCCATGTCGTACTAGTCTCCAAACTCTAGTCCATCCAGTAAGCAACAATCAACAATAAAGTCATTTTCCCTTGTCCAATCATGCATCCATGTAATCTTCTCGGATACCAAATGGAATCCTGAATATGGTGTGAGTAAAACATAGTAGTTTGACACCACCATGTCTAAAAACCATTATGATAATAATTTCTTGTAATAATTTGATTAATATGAGTATTAATTAATTCTAGAATTAATAAAATACAACAACAACTTACTTCAACATCATTCCAGAATACCACTGATCATTTATGAAAACTATTCCAATGAAAACCATATTCCCATGGTATAATGAATAACTGGGTCAAGCCCACTATATAATCACCTCATCATTTTTTAGGGCCTATCCCAATTTATAAGCATTAGAACATGTGTTAGAGTCCAAACTTAGTATATAATCATTATAGTATATGTCAGGGTTAGAACCCAACATGTAATCCTCTAAGCATGTGTCTAAGTAAAAACCATTTATATAATCATTCGTGCATGAGACTAGCTCAAAACCTAATATATAGGCTTTACATGACGTTCCAGGGTCAAACCCCAGTACATAATCATTTCATCATGCCTCATAAGTGAATATCACAACATCAAACCTATCACAGTTTTACCACGTAAAACCAAATAATTAATTCTACTAATTATCATTTCTATTTCAATTTACCATTTATATTAATTTATAAAATAATAAATTTACAAATTTTAATCTATAACAACCAATATCATGAATCACATGTCATTCTAAAAAACATAAGTAAGCCTTTTCCAAGTCATTATTTTCAAAGGTTAGCTCACCCCACAAGTAGACATAAGATAGGTCGCTTCATTAATTGAATCCAAATGGATTTAAAAAATCATTCAACATAAAATTATAATCATTATTTTTAATTAATTAATTATTGTGAAACATTTTTAGCACAATCACAATATTGCATATACTTACAAATTGGAAATCAGATCGTCGGGTAAAGATTTAGTCCCCCACCCTTGACCAATAATCCAATAATCCTTCCAATGGAAAACACCAACAAATACTAAAGTGTATATGATCTCAAGAATAATCCTATATCAAACTAATCAAGATCAAAACCAACAAAAATTGGGGTCAAATGATTACACAGCAACGACCAGATAACAAAAGGGAGATAAGGGGAAACCTAAAAAAGTGACTTAACATGGATGGATTTGTCAAACATAACGTATTGAAGGTAGGTAAGGCTTCAAAAATTACTTATACATTACTTTAGTTTCAATTGGAGGAGGATTTATGATGGAATTAATTACAAAATCAAATATACAACACCTTTAAAACTGCAGGTGAGGATATTACATTGCATGCAATTTAGTTAAAAGTAATTCATTTCTTTTTATAGCGATATACTGAAAAACTCATAGGATTGGATAAATATTTAATTAACCCTAACATTAAATATCATGTTATGTATTCATGTAATTTATTCATGTAATGTATTCATTTCATGTTGTGTATTAATTCATGGTAGAGTCTGGTGGCATTTACACATCGTCTACCCATTTACACGGCATGTAAATATCCTATAGATATTTTTCGACCCATTATCCTTATAAAAACACAAACCCACTTTAAGGATTCCCAAAATACTAATAACCCTTGGTAACACTTGATCCATTTATAAATAGACACCATTAATTTAAATAAGCATACATCTCAATACTTTAATACATTTTCCCTAACAAAGCCACTCTACATGGATCCTTTATGGTTTTCTCAAGTTTTATCACAACCAAAATCAATGTTTATTCAAATATATAGGCATAAAGGATGAAAACACAGCCAATAATATTTAATGATGAGTAAAAAATCAGCTTAAATAAGTTTAAAAAAAACTAAGAGAGTTATGTACCTAGAAAAAGATGGGATCTTATAGAGGACCCATGCCCTATGCCAAAAAGAGGGTTTTACACTATGGGTAGAGGACCCAGGACCTTACTCCTTAGGATGGATCCACTATAGTTTTTAAGACCCATTCCATGACTCTACAGGAGGGTTCCACTCTCAAGGTAAAGGACTCATGCCCTAACTCTATAGGAGGGTTCCAGGCTAATGAACATTCCTGATCACTATCATCACCGTGTGCTGCCAAAAGAATCAACACTCTTGGAACACCTCTCATTGTATCACAAAATATACTAATAAGGAAAAAATTACATTATACATAGAAAAGAAAACATGATAGGCTACTCATGGGCCAAAATATGAGTCCAAACTAAAGAGATATAAGAGGTAGAGGTTTCCTGAAAAAGTAAGGAACAATGCATGCAAGGGGACCCACATGGTATGTGGTACCACCCCACTTCTTGGTTTTGTTCATCTTCAATACATAAATCAATGGTCATGTATCACTATATGGTGTGTAAGGAACTACATTCTGTGTCTCATCCACCTGAGGTCATTCTCGTGCTTCTAGTTGTGTTTATGTACCTTAGTTGTGTGTTAGTACATGCCTATGATTGTGTACTCACATATTACATGTTGGGATGCTAGTATCGAGTCACATAGTGTGTGTGTGTCCCACATAGCATGTGATATTTATAATCTCTCATAAACCCTCGCATCGCAAATTCCCAAAGAACACATGATGTGTTATTCCGCACTAAAATGTGTGTATTCATTTTTTTTAACTCAAATATATCATGTTTATCTCCATAGCCCCCAATTCCACATCATATCTCACCTTATGTTCACCCAAAATCAAATGGGGGGGATTATTTCATCATTTCAAGCCACTCAGTGGATGGAAATATGATTTTCATTGGTTTGTTCAACACTATAATGTGCCTCACATGCCTCCCATTCCATATCCTACTCTGATTTAGATCTCAATTCCACAAATAAATCACTCAAAACTTGTAAATCATCCCAATCCATCCTCTGATCACCAATTTCTTCACCACATTTGATTCTTCCATGAACCTAGGGTTCTGATCATGATCGATCCGTCTCAAAAAAATTGAATTGTTATCCCCATAGGAAAATGGTAAAGAACACAAAGAACCATGGGGTAAAATCTCATAAAAAAGGTGAAACAATCATTATCTATCATTCTTGTCCGATTAATACAAATCAATAATATACGGGGTGAGAAAAAATTGTGAAAGTAAATTAATCCAATGTGTGGGTGAATGTTAATTCTAAATTAACATAGAATAATGTGAAGTAAATGATCATGCCCAAACGTTTAATTATAAGGGAAGAAATCCACAAATTAAGAGATCGGCATCGATATTGGATCTTTCATTGATGAAGAACACACTCACTAATGAATGATTGATCTCCATTTCATTCGATACATATCGATTCACTAGGATCATGTTGTTGATCATTGCCTAATCTAGATTCTCCACTGAAGAATAAAGACATCTTCTCTCAATGGTACTAGGGTTATATGGCTAACCCTGTAAACTAATTATATTGATACATTAATAGGAAAATTTGGTTTTATTTCCATAATTAATTAATTGATTAATTAATTAATTAACCCATTGAATGCACCCACCAATGACCATTTTATCCGAACATCACACACTGACCCACTTTAGGTTATGCCTTATGTAAACCTCCCATTTCGGATTCCACCATGGTCTTGGTTTTTTGATGAAAGACTTTTTTTAATAGTTATCATATTATTTCTAAAAAATAATGTGTGAATGATATAAAATATATCTAATATTTTTATATAAAAAAATTTGGGTGCATCGGGCCTCAAAATAACCCATCGTCTCATCTCCTGTCTCTAAAAATTATTCTCAATGTATTTAAAAATATTACATGGAAAACAATTGCCTCTAAATTTTTCCATTATTCAATATTTTCATCCTCTGAAAGAATATAAAAACATCCGGGGATACTGAGCCAACATATGGATCTTCTACTCCCAAGAACTCTCGTGAAATCTCATATACTTCCACAACACACAACCCAATGGGACGGTCCATCCATTTAGGATCTTCTCCTATCGACCAATGATTTCAATTGGTTTCTCCCAAAAAAATTCTCTATCCTATAATTTGAACTTTTCCCATTCAGTGATGTATGTGGGTTTATTCATTTATCTTCTCATATGAGACGCATGGAATACACTGTGTAACCACTCCAACTATGGGGGTAGGGCATGGTTGTAGGAATCCTTACCAACCATCTGCAAGATATCAAATGGGTTGATTAACCGTAGAGATAGATTTTATCCTTTTTGAACCTCTGAAATCCAAATCATGGGGATACTCTCAAGAAAAAATCATCTCATAACTCCAAATCCAAAGGACTATGATTTCTATCTGTGTAATATTTATGCCTACTTTTTGATGTCCTCATTTACTCTCAGATGACATAGACATTCTCCATCATTGCCTACACCATTTATATTCCCACAGGAGATGTCTTTTTGATCTTATTTTAGCATAAGGGTGTTCTTTAGGGTCTCCTATACAGGGCCTTGTCGTGTTGATAGTAGACTGGTAGAAATTATTATAAGAAAACTCTATTAAGGGAAAGTCATCCTCCCTGCACTAGTCAAAGTCTACCATGAAGGACCTCATCATATCCTTCAGCACCTTGATAGTGTTTTCAGCCTTCCTATTTGTCTAGGGGTGAAAGTTTATACTCATCCTAATTTGGCCCTAAATATCTCCTACAAGCCTCTCCACAATTGTGACGTGAACCACATATCACGGTCAGAGATAATTATTAAGGGAATTCCATAAAGGTGAATCATCTTCCATATATACAACTTTCCTATACTCTCTACCGAACTCTGATCCCTAATAGCAAGGAACTTTGATAACATCCTAATTTGGTAAACTATCACCCAGATGGTGTTGTGGTCTCTCATTTTCCAAGGTATCCCTGTCATAAAGTCCATGTACATTCCATCCCATTTCCTCTTTGGGCTCTCAAGATGGGGAAACAAACCTACTGGAACCAGGTTCTCATCCTATACCTACAAACATGTGAGACACTGAGAGGCAAGCTCATCCATGCTCTATCTCATGCCATCCCTCCAAAACTGATGCTAAATATTTTTATATATATTCCCCACATTGTGAGGTATAGCTAAAGGATATGTTTTATACACTCTTTTAACATCCTCCTACGTCATGATTATAACCATCGTCTATCCCAAGAAAGGGATTACATGATTCCTTTGTTTGAAAAATTCATCTGGTGAATCTCCTTAGGATATGTGGACACATAATACCTCATAGTAGATGTCTCTAAACTAGGACTCCCTCACATGTTGGATGAGGGGTGGATTCAAAACCATCAACTGAAGAAAACCTACACCCTCCTCCTAAACAAGGATTAGTAGCAAGAAAACTGACTACTCTGATCCCTCATATACTAAATGAGTATGGGACTTCTTACTATAGGTGCCTACCAATAGATTTCTCCTCCCAAGATTATAGACTAGTTTAAATTTATATTCCTTCATAAACTCATGATCAGGTATTTCTTTGTGAATACATACTTGAGTCCCCATTGTTGTAAGTAGACAACAATATGCTCTCCTGGAGGATAGTTCCTACGCATCCTTAGAGAAAAGACTACTGATGATAACTTCATGTCATGATTCACATTGTTATTCTCATGGGGACTCGACTATCTCTTCCCATGTGTTATCATTCCCTACATATTAATCAATACACAACTAAAACCATCTCCAGAGGAATCACAATATACTAAATACTTCGTGCCCTCCTTCAGTGGTCACAAAATAAGAGAGCTCATCATCCTCAACTTCAAATCCTCGAAGGATATCTATCACTACTCAGTCCCAGTAAATATAATCCTCTTTGATCATTATAATTATAGGAAATATTGGGATGATTTTCAAGTCATGGATAATTGCTTCATAGATCCTGAATTTGAGGAAGAGTAAGTTGTGGAACAGGATGTATGAGAGGCACATATGGGTATTGAAGGGATTGATGAAAATATTACTTTGAGCCACCAGATCATTAAAAATAATGGATGAAACCTTACGAATTCTATTTCATATGGTCATTAGGTTAGAAATATATCGAAAAATCTGGATCTTGTGATATGTATGGAATATGTGAGTTTTAGTGAAAAATGCGACTACACACTATGTAGTGTGGAAGAACGTAATTCTTTTTCTTTATGAATACTTCATACTATGGTTTCTAAGAGATTATAAATATCACACAACATGTGATACCCCCACAATCCATGTGACCTGGTGCAGGAAACCTCATATCCACTAAAAGAGTATACAGAAATGGAAACAGATAAAAACATAGCACAGGTACACGAGCATGGATAAGGTACATGGACACAACCAGGATCAACAGAATGACCCAAGGTGGATAATCCATTTCATGTAGTCCCTTACATGTCTTGTAGGGATACATGAATATTGAGTTGTGTACTGATGATTGTCATAAACAAGTGGCGAGGTAGGACCATGGTCTGTATGGGTCCCCATACACTCTATTTTCCCTTCTTTTTTAGGAAACTTTTACATGACATATCCATTTATTTTGGACTCATATTTTGTCCCATGAGTAGCATGTCCTAAGTAATTTTCCATATAGAATCTGATGGTGTCATTTATATTGGATTTTAATATATTATGGGAGGTGTTTCGAGTGTGATGCTTCTTTATTTGACTCTCGATGATGGAAATGATCAGGAATGATAATAAGAGTGGAACCCTCCTACAGAGTCAGGGCATAGGATATATACCCATAGAGTGGAACCCTCTTACTAGGATAACACATGGGTTATCTACCTTCAGAGTGAAACACTTCTGGGAGTCATGGAATGGGTCTTCAACCACTTGAGTGGACCCCCCCCCCCTATAGAGTTAGGGAATGATTCCTCTACCCAAAAAGAGTAACCCTCATATTGGAAAAGGGAATGGGTCCTCTATCTATCCATTAGAGTGGAACACTCCTATGGAATCAAAGAATGGTTCCTTAACCCATAGAGTTGAACCCTATTGCTAGAATAAGTTTGGGGTCCACTACCTTAAGAGTGGAACCCTCCTATGGATTCAGGGCATGGGAATTATACCATAATATTGGAACGCTCATATGAAGTCAGGGAATTGGTCATATTCCCATAGAGTGTAATTATTTTATTGGAATAGGTCATGGGTCCTCTTACTATTCATTATATTGGAACCTTCTATAGTGTCAAGAAATGGATACTCTATCCATAGAGTGGAACCCTTTTACTGACATGGAAAATGGTTCCGCTATCAACCATTATATTAGAACCCTCTTATGGAGTCAGGACATGGGTACTCTACCACTAGAGTGGAACCTTCCTGTAGGGTTAAGGAGTGGTTCCTCAACCCATAAAGTGGAATGATCATGTTGGAACAGGTCATGGTTCCTATATCTAAACACTATTATCAACCTTCCTATTGTACCTAGACATGGTTCCTCTAACTAGATATTTTTTCCCCTTGACTACATAGGAAAGTGGTGAGGTGAGGGTTGGTATGGATGTTTCTTTAGATAGACACAAGAGATATGGGAATCATTGATGAACCCCATTTTGAACCGATGGAAGACTCTTTTCCTAAGTTGGGGTATGAGATGAAGATACCCTTTCGCAATTGTCTGGGTTTAATTTATTAGAACATATCCCTATTTTTTACTTTTATTTCTCTCTTGTTATGGGTTGATCTATCTACACCTATTTTTTATATTACCTCACCCCTTCAAATTTATGGGTATGTATATACTGACTCCTTCATGGATTTTTCCCACATGTTTCACGTATTATATAGAATATGGAAAAAAATTGTTATTACGTAGGATAATAATTATACCAATGTGCATTAGACCACATACGATGGTGGGGAATTGGATATCTAGATCCTAGCTCTCTTTACTTTTACTTTTCTAGTTTTTTTAGGTTGGGACATATTTATTGATTGGGTATGTATTTTTACCCTTTAATTTTTAGTTTACACTATTGTACTCTTGTACCATCCCTAGAGATTTTACATGCAAGGTTTGTTCTCTAGATGTTGTATCTTTTATTATTATTACTCTACACTTTTTCATTGAGATGGTTGGGTGTGTGTGCATAGGTACATTAGGAAATAAAATCCCATTTTGATTATGTATTTTGGTTCTTATCCACATACCCTAGCCTATAGAGCCAGTCTTGGGGTAGTTGTGGATTTAAACCCATTGTGTTGTGTTATGATAGGGTCTCTAAATAGTTATTGTGATGTTTGGGATCTTATAGTGGCATAATTCTAGGTTAGATCTCAGATTAGTATTAAAAAAATAAATTTTCAAAACAACTTGGTGATCTGTGAGTGATGAAAGACATGGTTTGAGTTCCAAGAAGAACCCATGAGGGTCCTATACAGTAATGGGAAGTGCAATTATGTGATTATAGGTGATTATAGTCTATGGGAGGATGTAAATTAGGAAAATATAAAATTCATGGAAATATAAATTACTATACTACAGGTATTTTATGGAAACACATGTTGTGTACCTCTTGATATGTGGTTCCATAATTCTAAAAGAATAGAAATATCAAATATTAAATTGTATGGATTCACATGCAATTTACTGAGAATTATATGTTCAACCAAGTAAACACCTTTAAACATGGTTTGTAGTTATAAAATAGCATATAGATAGAGTACACACCATATATATGATACATGACATGTATTGGGAATAATTACCCACCAAAGGTGATATCCATCGACCACAAGCCATGAATCCATGGAGGCACATTGTATGGCCAGGTATTGGATGACTCACGTAGCAAGGTATACATGATGAGTGAGTCAACTAGATGCACATATCATGTACCAAATTTCAAACACTATATATATATATATATCTCATTCCTTTTAAATATTAGTACACTATGAGGCTTCACTAGAGGGGATATACACTGTGTACCCCTTTAGTACGTGATGTGTACTATTCAATATTTGGTGATTTTTCATATCTCATTTCCCAAGATTTATTTTTGGATGTGTGATTTTTCAGTCCAAATAATTTTTCCACATAGAGTATGATGGAACACTTTAAATCAGCATTAATGGAAATGGATGAGGTGATACAATCAGTTTCATATCCTTTTCTTCATCGGACTGATGACAGTGATTAGGTGTAGTGATGAGATCATTGATATGGCTAGGTACCCCCTCATTTTCTTTGTTCTACTCAGAATGGATAGAGTCCCCCATATTTCTAATAATGTTTGGTACTCCCTCACAAGATAAATATGAGAGTAATCTATCTATGAAATTAGGTACACCCACAACAATTATGTTAAACTCTAAGAGGTGTAGGTACTTTATCTATGTAGTTGTGTACTCTCTCATCTGATGTGTAATAGTTGATGTGGTGAAATTTATTTATCTATATAGTAGTTATCCCCTCATATACTATGCTCTAGTCAATGAGGTATGTGTTCTCCACTAGGGTCAGTTTCCTCCTCAACTGATACTTATTCTTTGATGATGTGTGGGTCCCTACTATTATTCTACATAAGTGAAAAGGATTTTATTTTGGATGGGTAGTTATAATAGTTTGTTTTAGTACTCATTTGTTTTTAATATATCCTTGGTTAAGGTGTTTCTTCCATTATGGGTTTTTATAATTCTGGCATTGTTATGATGGAAAATAAGTTGTTCTACTTATTCATCTGGCATTGACACTTTTGTGAGTGGAAGGTTTCCCTTATGATATTTTTGTGGTAGTGTGGACTAAAAGATATTTAGATTGGATGCTTGAATAGTTATGAATCCTTAGGAACTCTTTGGTTACATTTTATATGTTATGTATAGTTGGGCTACCAACTCTTGGCTTTGTGGAATTTTTAGTACTCATAGAATTCATAGTTTCTCATGAGATGTGACCTTCAAGGAATGAGGTGGGGATTATTAGGACCTATTTTAACACTTATTACTTTTATTAGTAGATTATAATTGGATATTTTCTTTTCTTCTCCTTAATTACCTGCTGGTATTGATACTTTAGAGGTCATTGGTTTCTTTAACTTTTCTTTGTGGTTTTGTGTGTTTTATTGAGAATGTTTATACTCACCCCTATATGGTCATTGTTACCACACATTTTGTGTATATACAAGTGATACCTAGTTTGAATATAGTCTTGGTGGATATGGAGCTAGTGTGTCATCTTTGAATAAATCACATAGTGACACATAGTGGCATGTGGTGATTTTTGGTAGTGGTAGAGAACATTGCTACTGAAGATTGATCTTGGAGTACACATGGTCAGGAGGATATTTCTAGTGTCTTATGTGTGTAATATTCATAGGATTAATGAATTTATTGTCCATTTAATATTTTATTATGTCTAATTCTACTTGTATTTGATGTCTTGTGTAATAATTGAATTAATTTTAGTTATATATGTGGGTGTGTGGGTGTGTTTGTGTCTCAATGTGTGTGTCTGTGTGTGTAAATATACTATTGTTGTTGTTGGTTATTTTTAGAATTGATGGTATCTTTATATTGTAAGTGGATATAGAATAATCCCTCACGTATTGTGTGTTATGCCTACTCGGTGTTATTTACAAGTCCCTAGAATGTAAGGGGTGGTTTTATATGGAACACTTAGCTTACCACCAACCTGGGTGGGGGCCTGATGGGTTGATTAATGTCATAGATAATGTGGTTGGGATACGAGAACAATTCAAGTGGGTGGTTCCCTTTGGTATTGACGGTTTAGGTGGATCACACATAGTAAGGGGTAGGGATTTCATTGGTGGGATTCATGCTATTAGTACTCTCAATTCTAGAGAACTATGGATGTTGTCAAGAGAATGGGAAATGTTGTTGAACCCAAGTCCTAGCACTCATGAACTAGCACCCCATGCCTTCTAGTGTGTGAATTATGGGTTAGTATGACATCCACACTAAATTTGGTTTGTCCAGCTGGGTTATAAATGGGTGTATTACATATAGGTTTCTCTCTAGTCCAAGCACTTATAGGTGATCTTGGGCATAGTGTTGGGTCATACACGAAGGTCTGTTTTACTTGGAGGTGATTCTTGGGTGACTGTTCTATGTGTAAGTGGTTCCTTAATTTAAATGATTTTTGATTTTACCATATACAAAGGTGGTTAACATGTATAGGACAGCATACAAGAATATGTTGGTCACATATATAGTACAATAATGTGTGGAGGAAGGTAATACACAAAGGATGGTCACATGTGGATTTCTTATCTATGTGTTTTTACTATTTAGATGAATCTTTTTATTTATTTTTTTGTTTTTTTATATCTCATGAAAAATATTTTCTTATAAGATTTCACATGCAAAGGAGCTTCATGGGAACACTCATGCTAGGATGATTACCATGTGTTAGATGGACAAGATATACATTGTCGATTCTTGGGAGGAGAGATGATCATTGGAATGAGTAAGATATAAGCATTATGAATCGTTGGTTAAACTAGGGGTACTACATCCAGTTTGTATTTCACACGAGCATAGGGTAATTTTTCAGGTCATCAGATCCTAGGGAGTATGGGATCATTGGTTTATTAGAAAATATAACTAGTTCAATTGTATTACGAAAAATAGGTAAAACCCATTCTCTAATACCAATATATGTATCACAACACAAAGGGATAATTCCATATGTGTGAAACTTAAGAGGTACACACATAAATGAGAGAACTCTCTCATAAAAATTTTATTAATCTGGTTAATAACTGATTATAATAGAGTGTTGAATCCCTATTTATATATCTAAATGGTAAAAAATAAAGTCTAATATTCCCTTAAGATTTATAATATGGGGAAATATAATTAACAATAACCTCACATAAGATGTGATGGGATAGAACATATTACGATAAGGTTCCACAAAAATAAACCATGATTTGAGTACATAAAAACTTAAATAATTAGAAGTATCTATAAATAAAATCCTGAAAACCCATTTTATAGTTAAATTGGACAAGTCTTGGTGGTAGAAATAATGTCATGGAATTAGGAATTATTATGAATATTTTTTATAAATTCATTATCCAAAACATCTTAAATATAGATCCATGTTTTATAGATGGTTATAATAAAAATTAAAATATTGTTCCAAGATGTATTTTCAAGGATACTAATTCATGGTAGAAGGTTTTTCATAAAAATTGTGTTCATACATTCACTCTCTAAAATGATATGACTTGGAGAATCGTTATGGTGTAACGCATTTTCAAGAAGAATTTTTGTGGATTCCATGAGAATTTAAGGAACTATGTTATAGAGGTTCAAGAATTTACTGGGAGTTTGTCACTTGATATTTGGTTTTGGAAAATCCAAATTGTGGCCTTTTATAACCATGCTATAGGGAATCAAAGGTAAAAAAATAAAAATTGGTAATTTATATCTGTTCTATTTTCGAAACACTCGAGACGTTGTTGAGAGATACTACTCAACTTAATTTGATGTTTTTAACTAAATTTTAATTGGTATTACTTGTATATCAAGATTATATAAATGTTATATATATCAAATTCTATCTTGTAACTATAATAAAAGCTATAAATCATAATATAGAAAAGGTAGAAGAAGAGATACATAAAAAGATACTCTAGAGTTTTCTATGATAGAAAATTTCTTTATCATGCTAAACTAAAGATCAAGAGGAAACAAGAAGATGAATGCATTGTTCATGTATATAAAAGGAAAACCCTATTCTGGTTTGGTGTTTTGAATACTTTTGTTAATTCATTACAATGACATCGTACTGAAACTCTATTTTAAACCTTGTCTCAGAGTAGTGTATGGTGAAATAAGAAAACAAGGTATACCTATAACTCGATAGTGAACTTCTCTTAAACATTTTCAATCACCTAATATTGAATTATTAATTATTTGGTACACTAGATCGTTTTTTTGTATTCTCTAAGTACATAGAATACTGGGTAAACCAGGTTAAAATACTTGTTCCCTTATACTTTATATTTATTTATATAAATTATATTCTTGTTTGTATTGATCAAGATTCATTATTTCCTTATAATATAAGATAGATATTTAATTATATGGGAAAGGAGTTTATACCCTTATTCACCCCCATTTTAGGGTTTCTAGAACTCTAGTAGTCTCAAAAATTTATATTAGAGATAAAAGGTTCATTAATAGGTGAATATACATTAGATCAAGATTTAATTAGAGGTGGAAAGTGTTTATAACCCAATTCACACCCATTTCAGTATTTCTAGGACTTTGGTGGCCTCAACACTGATATCATAGCTAAAAGGATCATTAGTTAATGATTTAATGAGTCTCAATACAGAGAATGTCATGAACATGAATCTAATACCAATTATTGAATTGATTAATTATTAGATATGAAATAACTAAATTAGATCTCAACTATATTCTCTTGAAATTGATGCATTATCTTCTATAATACTTCGAATCTAAAACGTTGATCCAATGCTCCCACTATTCCTCAGGCTACTATTGAAATGCCTCAGTCTGGTGTTAAATTGATTCCAAGATCTCCACTGGATGTTCATAACCCACCACCACCCCTTCGAGCATCCAATGGGCTCCGACCACTTCGAACCCTAGAAATCCCTCATCACATATTGTTGGTCTACAAGGTTCTATCCCCCATGCACCTCCTTTTGTGTTCAAGGTGCTTGCGTCGTGGGGTGATAAGAAAGGTAAGGGAATCGTTTTTGTGGTTTCTAGGAGTTTTGTCCCTTTATATGCTATTTTTTTCATGGTGTGGGGGATGACATCGATGGAAGAAAGGATGGACCTGATGGGAGAAGAGATGATCCAACACTAAGATGTATACCAACAACCGATAGAGCCAAATAGAGTACCATTGTTGGTGGTGGTGCATCTAGGGAAGAAATGGAAACTGTTACTATGAACTAGCCAAAAAGAAATCCAGAATTTGGGGGGAAAGAAAGAGAGTTGTTCAGTCTGGGTGTTTCCTCATAGGTCAATGTCAAGAAGGAGACATGTTGGTTAGGTAGGATGCATACTCGCTCCATTAGTTGTCAATCTGGTCTTGTATCTGAGTATTTAATTCTTGATTCTAAGAGGGAACAATATTTTTCTGAAGGAATGTATGAAGATTATTTTTGGTTGTAACTTGTTGTCATCACTCAGCCATAAAGTGTTTTTTGGGTTTGTTTTTTCTCATGTCTGCAATGGTGGATCCCCTTTGGAATTCTCTTGTTTGGTTCTCACTCAACCATTAAGTTATTTATATGAAAATAAAAAAAATTGGTGGTAAAACATTGATCAAATGAAGATTTTATTAACATAATCATGAAAGAATATATTTAAAGTAAATCCAAAACATAAATTATTTTATTTAGAGTACACATTAATGATATTAATATAAAGATGATGATATTGTTCCAATTTATATGAGACAAATTTTAAAATATTTCTAAAGGATGTGGAAAAATAAAAGAGTTCAAACTTAATGTCTTGTACAAAAAGTTCAAATACTTGATGATATACCCCAATTTGGGAAAGGATGAATTATTCAATCAAATCATTTATTTAGTTGGATTTATGTAATTGTTTGGAAAAACGTTGATGATGTGTAAATCATGATGAAAATATTGAGGATACCCAAACCATTGCATATTGAAAATGAATCAATATTTCAATAATGTGATCTAACTCAAGTGTAACATGATGATTTATAAAGTTGATTGGTTTTGGAAGATCATTATATAATCATTGCAGCAAAAAAACCCCATATATTTTTCAGTCTATCATCACTAAAATAAACATGTAATATGGTGAACATAAATAAATATTCTTACCTTAACAATTTTAAGATTCATATCTATCAAATTCATAGGATCTTTCTTGATTGAGATCATTGAGAGACAACAAAAATATTTTAACATCTACAGATTGAACATTAGGCATTGGGATCCTTATACACTATGAGAGGAACCCCAAACACAAAATTATTTCTAGCACCTTATCTTTGAAGATAAATATTTAATATGGAGGAATAGATACTCATTTTTGTATTATAATATCCAAACCCATCAAACAAGGTAAAAATATCCATATATATAGACATTCTTCATTCAATGAAGGGATTCAAGCATTGTCTTCCAACATTTGGCAGCCTTCATACTTTAAAATAACATATTTCTATTGAGTTATAATATTTTAAAAACTTCAAGAGATCATGTTCAATTTTTGTATCCATAAATAAATTCTCTCAATGATTCAAAACTTAATGAAACTATAGCGGGAGATGGGGTAGTGGATAGGAACTCAATATTCCATATCGCTATCTATCATACACTATGTTATATTGACACTATATTATTTGATAAAACTATTTGTATACCCATATCATTGGATATGACTCATGGATTTAATAAAATATAATATAACTATTTTAGCGTGTTTCCAAAAACCTCCAAACATCACTTATGTCACATAAGTACTTTATAAAAAACATCACAACTATTTGTGAATCTACCAAAATTCCTTTATATATGTTTTATCAAACTCTCTTCATTTTGGAATAAATTCTTTTTTAAATTTATTACTTTTTTAAAGGTATTAATTTTCGAACATATGATCCTTTATTTCATTGAAAAAAAATATAAAATCATTATTTTATAGAGGTGATAAAATAAAATTCTCTATAAAAGATTTTGAATAACACAAGCTATAATGGGATCATGTGTGATCTCAATAGAAAATACATATGTATTAATATAAAAATCTCCACCTTAAAATTTTTCATGTACATTATTTTTTATAAAAATACAATACCCATTTTCATGAAAATGAGTGACCATAAAAAATGAAACATGTCAATATATATAGTCTGTCTCACGTATTCATGATTCTCTAAAGTAGACTGACTAGGTTACTGAATACATCACATTTCATTTATATAGAAGATGAGAACACCACATGTCCCTAATCCATGTAATTGATCAAATAACATTTCATTCAACTAATAATAAACATGAATTTAATCGATCTAATTAAATCAAGGTCTTAGGTGTATTTTCTCATCATATAAGTGTACAAATACCATCTTAGATGAGATCTAACCATTGATTTGATTATCATCAAACCAAAACACCCCCTGTGATTATCTAATCCTTGAGGTCTATGTAATAAAGGTATAAAAGTATGATGTTTTTCATATTTGTTATATTTCTAGGCTTAGGTAATAGGTATTTATAGTAAGTATAAACCCCTATGTATATCAACAATCATATGAAATTCCATGTGATATACTTTTTTCAGTCAATCCAAATAATAAGCCTCTAGTTATTATCTCATGATTTTATTCTCCATATCTCATAAAAAAATATTTATACCAAGTATAGGATCCTACTCACACTAATCTTATCATATCATCACAACCCAAAATATTCCTTGATGATCATCGATTAGCTATAACTTAAACCTATACTTTTATAGGATATTATCATTCCACTATTTAGGTAATATAAATTATAGCACATATGAATTAATGATAAATTGATATTTCTTTTATTATAAAATCATTATTTTTTTTACAAATATTACACCCAAAATCTCAAATATCATATATTAATATATTCAATATGACCCTCTTGATTTTTATGTGATAATTATTTCATCAATGGATTTGCTATATTATTCTCTATATCCACCGAACAGATCCCTGCAACACCCCTCTCAATAATATTTTAATTGAGATGGAATTTTTGAATGATATGTTTAGTCTTTTTGGTTATATTGGGGTTTCTTGTCCGGAATAATAGATTCATTATTAACAGAGTAAAGCTAAATTGCTTCATCAATGCGAGGAACCATTCCTATATTAAAAATTAAATTCTTGTTCTAAACAGATTCCTTTGTATAATCTAATGTCGTGATAAATTCTACCACTATTTTTTATTCTTCTCTGATGTCTTGTTTATAAATATTCCAACTAATAACTCCATTATTTTATACAAATATGAAACCATATTTAGATCTCATGTCATCTTTTTCAAATTGGAAACTAATATTATTGAAACCCTATATATGAGAACATTTTCTTTTCTAAATACTAAGAAATTATCCTTAGTTATTATTAACTACATAAGGATATTCTTAATAAAAATCTAGTGACTCTCACAAATATTAAATTCGTATCTAATTATCATTTTCTAAGTATAGGTAAAATTAATTTGAGTACACAACATGACAAACAGTATAGATCTTTTGGAGGATTTATAAGGAATTATATACATCCTTTATAACTATTTATAAGGCTCTTGAATATTCCTAAGATTCTTTCCATGAAACAAAATTAAATACCCCTTTTGGAGTTCTCTATGAAAAACTCTTTAGAACATTACCAATATATGTGTTCTAACTTGGTCCAAAAAAACCTCTTAGATCTATAACTATAGAGATTCATACCAATTATGTGATTTACATCACCCTTATATTTTATTTAGAAGAATTATTTCAACCACATATTTAAAGAGAGTAAATTTGGGACATCAATTTCAATAAAAAAAATCATTCAAATAAAACATCATAAATAAAAACATCCCACCACTAATCCACTTGTATACATAATTACCATTTGTGTTCTTAGTGAAACTAAACTCTTTTATTTCCTCATAAAACTAGATATTCCAACTCTGGGAAGCTTTCTTCAATACATAAATGTAATATTGTGACATAAAAGCCTTGGAAAACACATTTATAAATTAAAAACCTTTAGGTTTTATCATATACACATCCTAAAATAAATTCCTATTAATAAAAGTGGTTTTTAAAATATATTTGATTTTTTTTCATAATCATAATGAGCTATTAAGGAAAGAAATATTTGCATGGACTTTATCATTTTAATAATTTAAAAGTCATCTTCATAGTCAATACTATGAATTTCTTATAACTATTTGGTACAAGTAAAACATTATTGGTAAACTCTCAACCATACATGTTGTTTTTCATTGGAAAAACCATAATTATTCCCTATGGGTCTCGCCCCTTTAGGTTTATTCACTAAAATGCAAACTTGGTTAGTGTAAATGGAGTCTATTTTAAATTCCACAGCTTGTATAGATTTCTCAAAATAAATACTCTCAATGGAATCTATGTAGGTAGTGTGTTCATCGCCTAGGAAAATTACCTCATCATACTTTTCCAAAATAAGCCTATATCTATTAGTAACCCAACCAATCCTATCATAATTTTGATGTTGTTATGTAATATAAGTTGATTCTTATTCCACAACGTTTTTTGGAATTGGCTCAACTTTTATATCATGAACACTTTCTTTTTATTGTTTCTTAACTTTTCCAACATTATTTTCCACCCCCTTACTCCTATATATATGTTCTTCATATAATAAAAACACCATTGTGATCTAGAAACACTTTTTTTCAGTGGGATTATAAAAATAATATCCTATATTTTTTAGGATAACCAAAAAATAGTAATTTATGTATCTTATGGTATTTGTTATTAAAATAAAAATGTATTATATATATATATGTCACAAAACACAAAATCCACATAAAATTCATGTAAATATGTTTCTTAGTCCGTATCTAAAAAAATATTTATGAACACTTTTTATGGAATGTGGTTATGTTGGAATGAAATAGTCTCTAAAGCATATCCCTAGAATATAATAAGAATGTCACACTAACTCATCATCAATCAAACATGTCCACCATGGTATGATTCCTCCTCTTATAAAGATAATTCCACCATGGTAATCTAATATGATTTATTTACAAAAAAATCTATAATCTATCATACATTCAAATAATTCATAACATAATTATTCACCACCACAAACAAATCAAAAAATTCTTAAAACTTTGACCCAATTGATACTATACATCATTCTGAAACTCATTGTACTTTTCAAAAAAATCATACTTCGTTCCTATTAGAAACACATAACCATAAGAACTAAATTTATCAATAAAGGTTTTTAATTATATCCAACACTTACTTGAGTACTCATTAGTCCATAAACATCACTACATATGAGATCCAATTTTTCACTATCCCTTTCAACTATTTCAATAAATGATTATTTTCTAAAATTTTCACATAAATAAGATCTTTTTTTATTGAATGGTTTATAATTAAATGATTCCAATAATAAACCCCTATTAAGTCTTTGGATGTTTTTCTCATTTATAATTACAAGGCAACAATTACAATGGTGAGTGGGATTGAAATCAACCTAGTCCTTCTTATTTTGAATGTTAAAGATAGCATATCCATATCTAGAATGTACAAACCATTTTCCATATTTTCAATGCCATAAATCATTTCCTTTTTAAACATATAATAACTCTTGTTATTAATGAGGAATAAAAATTTCTTCTTTCCCAAAAAAAATACATAAAACAAATCTTTATTTAGGATGAAAAAAATAATAGTCCTCCAATTCTAAAACTAATCCACTAGGTAGACTTAGTTCATAAATGATGACTTATAATGCCTCAATTATTTCTCCATTTCCAACATATTGATCTAATTAACCTATTATCAATTTTATTAATATATATAGATCTATGTATATCATAAAAAATATGTGATTCACCCCTAGTATATAATACCCATGAGTTGGAGTTGGAGAAATTGATCTATATAACATTTATATACAGATGCTCAGAATGCTTCTCTTTGAGAATGCTTTCCAACCTTAGTTACTAATCTAGAATTGTTTTATTAGTAATAGATATATGATATGTCAAAATTCTTAACATGATGTATTACATAATACATATCTATGGGAGATTATTATGTTTTGTTTCTTTTTATCATGGTATTTTAATGAATTTTCTCTCATTAAAAATGATTACTTCATACATAGTATCAATTTAATGATCCTAGACCCATATTTCGTCATTACATAAAATATTATGAGCATATAAATAACCCTTTTCTATATTTGTAAGAAAAAAATTGTCAATCATATCATATATTATTCTTTTATAGTTTAGAGGATAACTCATTACCAAAATTGACTATATGAATTCATTCAAATCTATTCCTATAGAATCCTAACAATTAGTCATTTTTAACTTATGTGTAACCCAAGTAAAAATATAATAACAATGAAACTTTCTATTAGGTTCACCTTATTTATTTCATTCTATGCACAATATATTCTATGAGAACCTAACCATTAGGGTCAAACGTATTTTAAATATCATGATCTTGACAACTGTCACATTGAAAGGAATCTAACACTTACTATTTGAGGGGTTTTCTATAAAGTATCACCAAATCAATATATATCATATTCATATTAAATTCATTAAAATTTTGTCATATAAAATCCTTATTATCTCTCTATTATTACTTTATATATATATTCTTCTAAACATTGAGTTTGGGAATCCCTATTCCATCCACCAAATTAATATGTTCACGCTATATTAATTTTGTAACTCTTTACACAATCCACAGTTTAAATTTTTCACCGAACAATAGAATCCATAAATATTCATACAAATCCAAAATAATCATAAATATAAGATATGTAAACATTTCATGTAAAGATTTAGAATTATAGAAAGTTGATAATATCTACATTAGTAGGCCTGAAGCCACAGATAGCCTACCAACATCACTCTAAAAACATAAATAATCCTCTAGGCTACTATAAAGTATATCCTAATGTACCTCTTCCCATAGATACTTTGCTTAAGTAAAAAATATAATTCATCATAATTATATTACCTAATGTTTATCAATAATATATAATAACTAAATTCAAGATAATAAATTTAATTCAAAATTTTGGTCAATGTAGATGAAAAATAAATCATATTTTATTGTACCTAACATGTAATTCATGACTTGATAATTTATAAAAATAAATTTATCAAATAAATTAAAGAATATATACTGTATAAATTTTAGAAACATTTTATAAACATAAAAATTATTTAAATAATAAAAATATAAATAAACCTTTAATTTATTTAACCTTTTTTATTATATTTAAGCATGAAAACATCCTGATTATAATTCATATCACTGATAATTTCTAAATAATTTATAAACTCTAATAATTTATGGATAAAATATAAAAAATTTATATTTCAATGGTATATTATATTTTATTATTGATAAAGTGGTATTATCTATTGTACTCAATGATTAGAGTAAGTCAAAACCTATACATTTAAGAAAAAGTATTGAATGGAATGAACCTTACGTATGGGAATATCCGTTAAATATGGGGTAATGACCCTTACATAGGGCTTAATGACCCTTATGTATAAATTTTTTTGTAAAGTTAATGACTTTTATGTATGGGGTCTCTCATACCTAAGAGAAAAAATACTTGAAAACATGTGACTCTTATGTATTGGTTTCCCATATATAAAAGTAAACCACATATAGGAAGACCCTTATGTATCAAGAAAAATATCATGGTATCACTATATCATCTTTACAAAATGATAATTTTTTATTGTACCTATAATTTAATCATATCTTATGATATCACCTATATTGTATCATACAACAAAGAAATAACCCAAAGGAATTGACCATTACACCCTCACATATCTATTGTGTTAAATTTTAAATAATTGTAAATTATTTACAATTTTGGTAGTTCTTGTTGTTTTTTAGTTTTACTATATTCTGGATGATAGTAGGTCATACCATGACAAAGTGAAATCAATGCCTGATGGGATTTGAAGGTAAATTTTGTGTTGAGTTTGATTTATGATCATGACTTGGACTTAAGTCATCTAGAAATAATGGGTTCTCATTTTATACTGAAGTTTATTCCATGCATTTGTGCTAGGAGAAATATTCAATTCAAGGCCAAGGAGTTTCATACTCTAATGGGTATCTGAAAGTTTTATTTTTTCCCTATACATGATAGTAAATTAAATTTATTTTATATATGAGCAGACTCAAACATAGAGTCTTGAACATTGTAAAATTTTATTGAGGATGAAGGTCATGCCATTATGGGTGAGTGTCACATCAGGGTGATGAATTTTATGTATCATGTCCTCTTATATAAATTTATGAAATTTCATGATGGGGTTATCACATCGTAAAGTAGGATTTACTTATCATGGTGGCTATGGGATTAGGATCCTTATTTCATCCTAAAGAAGTTTCACAATGATGTGACTAAGAGTGTCACATCATGGTTGGTATCTATTAAGGGAAGCATGCTATGGTTAATAGGACAACAAAATGAGGTGTTTGTTCTAGAATTTTAATACTTGAATTTCTAATTTTTCCCTCTCTCAATATAAATTTTACTTTCCCTTATTTCTCCCTCATTCACATGATATTTCAAGAGGGATACCTAAAAGGATATCCCTTCTACTTCCTAGTATCCAAGCACCATTATCATAGATTCAAAGTTATTTTGGATGGTAAATCATTTTCTACCTTCTTTCATCTTCGTATATTATCACTACACCTAGTATTACATAGTTTTCATTACTCTCATAAACCATAAAAGCTCCTACTATTAAATATTCGGTTTTGGTTATTCCAATCAAAGTCATTTGGTTTTCTAAGGCTTGTAGTGGTATTTTTCTTTCAATTTTTTTCTTTCTCCACTGAAGGTGATTGGTTTCTTCTTGGATGTGATAGTTATTTTGTGAAATTGTATAATTTAACTTATTATTAAATGTCTATGTTTTTTATATTCTTTCTCTTATCAATATATACCTGTGTATTGTACCCTTATTGAGTTTGTGAATGGTTTCTACTATTTTTAATACTTGGAATAAAGATTTTTCAATGAATTTATAGTATTAATTATGAACCAAATATTTTATGCATTCCAAGTGTTTCTAAAAATTCTTAAGAGGATATTTCAAAAAAATTTGAAATTTAAATATGGTTTGTGGCCATGTTTTTATTTCTATAGAATATAAATCATGAGAAAAGGTTCATTTTCAATTAAATTGGTATTTCAATTTTCAATTGACTCCTAAGGGAGGAGAACCTTGTTTTTAAAGTGTTGATTCATAACTAATTTCCAAAAGATGATTATAGTATGGTTTCCCATGTTGGACTAAAATTAATGTTTTTCACTTCATAAAATACATCCTTGCTGTGTGTGATAAGAATGGTTTTATATCTTGGTATTACATGTAGACTCTAAAGGCCTGGTTGGATCATTTTTTAAAGTGAGGTTTATTGGGGATTGTATCACCCTAGTTTTGAGATCCTTTGGTATTGTTCCTCGTATAAATGTTTTCCCTTTTATGGGATGTGAGTTGATTATTATTATTATTATTATTTTATGCTTGTATGCATATGTGAAAGGGGTTATCTCTTGAGATGGTTTTAGAGATGATATGAAATTTATTGATATAATTTGTTGGAAAAAATATGTGGTAATCATACATCTTGTTGATTTAGGACCTCCATTTCAACTATGTCATGGGAAACCAGGGTAACTAAGTGATCGGTCTGGTTGATGCCAACTAGTTTAGATTTTTCATTATTTAGTTGAATATTTGGATCATGATATTTCAATGGGTGAGTTCCCTTGATTAGAGTAATTCAGGTGTTGATATCATTTAGGAACACAAAATAATAATGGATGTTGATTCCACATATATATGTTTAATATAATCTCACATTAAGACATAGTGTGTTGGAATTTATGATTATTCATTAACTAGAATAAAATCTTCTAGATTCTTATTACATAATTTATTTTTATCCCCTTGTGAACATCTTGATTTTGTGGAACCATTTTAGTATTTTTGTTCTTTTTTATCATTCCTTTTGATATGATGGTGATAGTTGTTCGTATTCCTTTCTTCTTCAAAATTTTGTTTACTATTAAGACTTCTTTTAAGAATGGGTTATTTTGGAATGGTTTCAGATATAAGGGAAAATGAATTGATTTTATTTTTATAAGATTGGGAGACCACCTAGTTAATTTTTTAAGGTATTTTCATTTTAAATGGGGATTCCACCCCTTGGTTTATAAAAAGGGGGATTTAAAAATAATTTTAAAATAAATATGGATATATCAACTTTGATTCAGAATCATTTTTTTATTCTATATGTGATTTTGTTTTCTAATAATGGTTTTACCCTGTGATTTTGGAAAGATGGTAAAATTATGATAGTTGTCTTATATATTCAAATATTTTTAAAACCTTATTTCCTAAATGATATTCAAAAGAGAAATTATGAAATTTTTTATAATAGTATCTGCATAGGCACTTTGGTGAAATCTTACTAGGACTATTTATAACATACCCTACACAAAAAAAATTACATGTGTACATAGCTCTTTTGTTTTTATATAGGTTCTTATATTTTGGTCTTGGGTTGGACTTCATTCAGGTAGTCTTTTGATATGAATTTTTTTATTTGGTGAGTAACTATGGGTCCCATGGAAATGTCTCATGGTATCTTAGGATTTTTTTTATTCTTGGGATTTTATTTTATTTTATAATTTATCGTACTATATTTTATATTTTTTTTATTCATTTTTTGGTTACCGTGATGTATTTATATTTTATATTTCCTTTATATAGGACCTTGTTATTTATGAGGATGATGATATTATATATTTTTATAAAAAAAATTATTTAAATCACTTACATTGATTATGGATCGTTTTTTGGTTTGTTTTCTTATGTTAGGTTTGGTTGGATTTACTATTTATATTTATTTCATTAATCTGAATGTAAATCCAATGTATACACAAACCATTGAAGATTCCCAATTTTATTCCAAATATTATTTATCATTATTAGAAGATGAAACAATTCACACTGGGTATAATGTGTTTTCTAATTTATTTTTTCCAGCTCGTGGTGATTAGGAATAAACTTTAGGTCTTGTATCGGGGTGGCTTGATTGACAGTATAGGTTGACCTAGTCTGGTTTATTTAAAAATTCTTTAAAATCACCCTTTATTATTTATAGAGCATGGTAGTATAGAGCTTGGATTGTAAAAACTCATAAGGTATCTCATGAGTAAGATCTTAATCACTAACTTTTGTGACGAAACATGAGTAAACAATAGTAGTTGAGATTTTATTCATTGATTTGAATTTCATTTTGATTATTTTATTGTATCTTGACCCCCATTAAGTTTCCTTAGATAATTTGGGTGTTTTAATAAGATTTGGGGTGAACGTAAAAAGTTCCCATAGTTTCATGATAAAGTCACATGATCTAGAAAACTGTGTGGAGCACATGCACATCTTATTTGAAAATTCTCAAAGGATTTTTCATGGTAAGCCAAATCGTGAAGCCAAACCATGTACACCTCTACGTCCCTTATAAATTTATTGTCTAGGACACTTTTCATTTCATATTTTTTCTTAAATGATTTTTGTTTTTTGGAAATGTATTGAATAGGTTTTTATGATGTGTGAATGTTTCATAAATATTTGTTTTAAAAGCTATATTATTGGGAAAATAAAATTTCATAAAATGATGGGTTTTAAAACAAAGTAAAGTTTTTCATTTAAAAATATAATTTCATGGAGTGATTTGGTTATTAAAGACAAGTGTTACAGTTTATTTCTAGTGTATTTTTACTCTCATGAGATATTTCTTAAGGTGATTGGTTAGATAATTAAATTTAGAGAGTTTTTTATAAAATAATTTCAATTTTTATAAATAAATTTGAATTCCCAAGTCTAAAATTTGGTATTTTAACCCATAATAAAGTTGAAAAAAGTAATTTTATCAAGTATTATATGTAAAATTGGAATTTATGGAAATTATTTCAATGTTTTTGTGCCTTTTCAAATGAGATTTGGACTCTTATAAAATTTTTGTGTTTATAATGAAAAGAAATGTTAGAAAATTTTCTAATTTTTTGAATTTATTCTTTGGTTTAATCCCTTGATTGTGTAGGGATTGTTCGATATGATTTATAAAGGATAAATGAATTTATTTTATGTTTTATGTTTTTTGAAATATTATTCCAAGAATGGTCTTCACCAAATATGGGATGTCTGTCTCTTTCGATGATTATTTGGGTTGTTGAATCTTCCTAGACTCCAGATAATGTCATGGGGCTGGAAACTTATTTTATCTAAGAGAATATTCATTTCACTTTTAAACCATTGAATGTTTTATTTCTGCAGTGATTAAGAACTGCTTTAGGTGATGGCTTGGTTTGATAATATTCAAGTAATCTTAAGTCCTATAGTAACTATTGAATACTTAAGTGTAAAATGTATTATAAAATTATTTAAAGGATTGAGTCGAGTGTTATAGAATACTATTGTTCCTTCTCAGTTGATTGACACTTTGAATTGGGACTTATTCAAGACTATATTTATTCATTGAAACTATATCATGATCGTTAAGGTAAATAAATTCATTAAATCCATCATCAATCATCCGTTGAGTGAGGTCTTTACTCAAACCTTGGATATGTGGTGTTTGAATCTTCCCTAACATCATATATGGTAATTATTGATAGGCATTTTAGTTAAAGTTGTATAAATTTTACAAACTGTTTTAGGTGATTCTTTAATTTCATCTAGATGAGTTTATAGTAGATAGTCTTCTAACATTCTTATTCTTTCTTACAAGAAGAAGAGATATCTTATATGTTTCTATTGTGGGACACCAGGGAATTCCAAGACATCTTTATTGAGAGAACCATGGACCTATATTTGATGTTTCTATTTTGGTAATATTCATATATTTTTTATGTTGGGTTATATATGAAATAGGGATTCATGGTTGTAGGTGATACATGATAGGTTACTTGTTTTTAGAATTTTTGAACGATTAGTTTAAAGTAAGTAAATATTTAAAGATATTAGTGATTGATATATTCTTATTATGTTTCCTCCGTTATTTTTGGAGAGTAATTAATTATTTTTTGTTTTCATAATTCTATATTTATTTTTTATGCCTCTTAATATTTATATTGGATGTTAGATATGTGATGAAATTTCAATTTTAATGTGTTTTACTAGGGAATTATTTAGTAAGTGCTTTGGTAAGTCGGATGACTATTATACTAGTCTATATTTTTCTTTGGATAATGCCCTTTTTTATTATACCATGTTTGGGGTTCTATCGAGTCTATATTAGGTTGGGGTTCCATAAGTGAGGTCTCATGTTATTTTCTTTACGCACTGTGTTGTGAGTATAGAGCTCATGTTGTTTTATATTAGGGCATGTTTTTTATTGATGAATATTTTTCTATTCCTATATTAAGGAATTTTGAAGGTTTTTTCCTTGATTATAGTATATTTAGGTTCCCTTTTGGGTTAGGTTTCCTTTATTGAATTATGATCCAGATTCTTGATTGGTTTTTTGTGGTTTGGGGAGAAGTATTGTTTCATTGGGTGAAGTGGTTCATCTTACTCATTACTTTTCACTCTTTCCAATGTTTTTTATGGGCATAAAGTATCTTGGTGTGGATAATTTTGATACCCCCACACACAGTTGTATTAAAATTATACAATTGTGAATTATTTTAATTTTTTTAGATTTTTTTTATGTTTACAATTTTATAAATATTAGGATGGTAGTTGGTCACAAAATAGCCAATGGTAATTAGGAAGTGATGAGATAAGTTGGTAGATTTTGATTTGATTTTGATCAAACATCACATCATAGCCTAAGGGAATCATTGATTGATGGGTCCCCATTTTATATTGAAGAGTTTTCTATGCCTTGGTATAGGTATAATAGTCCCATTGTATCCTAGGAGTGTCATGTCATGACATATACATGGAAGTAATTTTTTTTGGATAAGTCACACATATAATGTTAAATGAAGTTACTCTTTTATAATAGAACCCTAAAGCATAGATACATATACTTTATGAAATTTTCATGAGTATGAAGTTCACACTATGGCGTGTGGCACCCTTATTTCACTTTTGAGTGTTATTTGAAATTACTTAATATTATCTTAGATGGTTTCAAGATTTTCATATTTCTTTATTTTATGTTTTAAAATCTATAAATTTACCTATTTTTAAAATCTAGTGCTTACGTGTTAGTAGAAACCATGTGATAACACTTATTCAATGTATTTTTTAGTTCATTTTATACAAACATTGTTAGTCTACATGGGTAGAAAATTATTTTATTTAAAAGGTACATGGTTTGATATTGACCTTGGGGATCATTTATGTATTTAATATTCATTCTCATGGTTAGAATATGCATTTTAGAAACCATGTGACCATACTGTTCAAATAAATCAGATATAGGAGAATTCTATCTAGTGGTATAACACCTTATACCATAGACCACCAATAATTATGAGTTTATTATCAGTGATTAATCTTGAATAATTTTCCAATATATTTTTGTTTTATAGTTTTAAATAATTAGGAAAACTATTTCTTAATAATGTGGTCACTTCCACATAGTAAAAAAATACACCAAAATGGACTCTTAGAATTTCCCACATGTCTCATTCAAGATGATTTTTATACATTTATGGTGATTCAGAATATTGAAAGGATTGAAATTTTATAGTTTCTACAAATATTTATATCATAAGAAAAAAAATTAGAAATTTTTATTGAGTAAAAAATATTAATAAGGGATATACAAATAAATGTGACAAATTAGTCAAGTGAAAAACATTAAAACCCATAAAATTTTTACCTTTTTCACAATAAACATTAAGAATATAAAATAATTCATAATCACATGTGGAAATCAAACGTTTCTAAAATTAAACTTACAAAACCCATGTAATGTATATGAAAACTATGAATGTCTCTTGGAAAAAAACATAAAAACCCATGAAAATGATTTTCCATGAAAACAAACCATTAACTTTTAAAATCACATATACCTACTTCTTAAAATAAAAATATATCCTTTAAATCTCATTACATGTATATAAACACTATGTAGGACCATTTTACATCATATTCAAACCTTTTTAAAATCCATTCATCGAGCCTTTTCAATAGGAGTAACTGAATCAGTCATCTATAACATTTTTTCTTCGAATACTAAACCATTGCACAATGTATTGGAGATCTATATCATGTACTCATGCATGGAAATAACTATTTCTCAATTACCATATCATAAATGTAAAAAATATAAAATTTCACTTCCATTATAATACCCTTGAAAAACTCATATGAGCCCAAAAGAAAATTCACATTCCATTTTTGTACAAAAATAAAAAGAACTGTCCTCTTTTAACTCATAAAAATTAAATATTTATAGAAGAATATAAATATGAACCTCTTGGAAAAAATCAATAATAAATTTAGATTTATCATGATAACAAATTATTTCTATGATGTCGAGAAAAGGAAGGCATGCAATATATGTTAAAAAAATTATTTTTCACGATGGTAGAATGATTAAAAAATAAACCATATATAAAACATTAAAAATAAATTTTTAATATTTATAATAAAATTAAAGGGTAATTTAAAATGACCATTAAAAATCATTGAATTATAAATAAGAACATTCTTGGAACATTTTTAAGAACATGGATATGAACATTCTTTCACATTTTTCAATTTGGCCAAAATTAACCATAATTCTCCATAAAATATTAACCATTAAGGTCATAGAATAATTTTATCATTTTATTCTAAACCATAATTTTATCCCCTAAGTTTTTCACATCAAACACCCTCATAAACTCTATAGTTATCGAAACCCTAGTTCAGATACCAACTATAACACTATGTATCATAAAAAACTATAATTATGATTTTAATTATAAGGATTGAACTTTATTAAATTTCTAAGATATTTTAGACTTAGAGTTCTATAAAATTAGGATAAATATTACATAATAATGTTCAAAATTTCACATTGTGTACATTTTTTCATAAAAAATGTTATAAGGTTTACACCTCTATTTAATTTTGAAAAAAAATCTTCATTTACACCAAGTCACCATAGTCGAAGGATTAACCATTATATAGTTCCTACACATACTTATATCCTATGAAAAATATCTAAAAACATAGAATGATAGAAAAAACTCAATAATACATATCAACATAATGGAAAATCAATAATCTAGTGAAAATAGAAAATCCCATGAATATTTTTACCACTCTCACAATAAAATTTGAGTATATAAAATAATTCATAATCATAAGAAAGAAAATCTCAAATAAAATATTTAAAAACTATACTATTTTTTAAAAAATTTATGATGGTTTCTTGGAAATAACATGAAAACCAATGTAAATGATTTTCCATGAAAACAAACCTTTTACTTTTAAAATCCTATAAAATGGAATCTTGAAATCAAAATATTTCCACTAAAACTGATCATAAGAATAAAAAACCATATATGGGACATGAGAAAAACATTTTCAAAACTGTTTAATACTCATTCATATAACCCTTTCCTGTAAGAGTAACCAATATAATTATCAACGACATTATATCATAGAATACTAAGTCATTACCCAATGCATTAGAGAGAGATATCTCAGGCTCCCCTATCATCATATATAATTTATAATAATTTTATGATGAAGAAAAAATTATATGATTACATTATTAGATCATAAAACCCTTGAAAAACTCATTTCAATTCATAAAAAAAGTGCTTTCTATTTTCACATAAAAATAATGAAATGTATAATTTTTATTTGAAAAATCATAAAAATGAAATATTTTGAAAAGATTGGTAATAAGATATTCTTTAAAACCCCTATAAAACATAAAGGGGAATCTTGATTATGAAAATTAGATATTAAAGTGGAAGTTTTTGTCATGTGGTAAAGGTTAAAAAACACTCTATTTCACATTGGTAAAAAGAGTAAAAAATGACCCATACTGAAAACATTAAAAATATTCTTTTTAAACCATTGAAAAGAAATTAAAAAATACTTTAAAATGACCATTAAAATTATTTTATGTATAAATAATAACATTATTGCATCATTTTTAATAACATGAATATATAGGTGAAATATTTAGAAAATAGAACCTTAAAAGAAGGTCTAAGAAAATAACCAACCTTAAATCTAGTATTTTATCACATGTTATTTAAATACCAAATAATAAATTTACATTAATTTTTAAAATTATTAATAATATTTTTAAATTCCATTTCATTATTACTATTACTTTTCATTTCATTTATTTCCACATTTTATTTAGTTACTAAATATGTTAAATTTATGATGGGTATTTTGAAGGTGTTCGGTCCGAAATTGCATCAGTGTGTTGACCATAGTCCAAGGGTTCCTGATTCCATCATCTCAAAAATCATAAAAATTTAATAATTGTTATTATCATTCCTTAAATATACTTTTAAAACCAGACATGTTAGGTTTTATTGAATAATGAGATTTATCCTTCATAAAGGTCGTAGTCAGCACATACTCATGAGTGAAATTTTCAATTTTTTAATGGATAAAAATGAAATAAAGTAGATAAATTTTTACCTTTATAGAATCGTAATAATATTATAAATATCCTATATATTCATTAAATCTACCTTTATGACCAACTATGTATTTGTTAAAGGAAAAACAAATCAAATTGTTTCATAAAGGTGGTCATCCACACATACACATGAGCAATGTTATAATTTTACAACTAAATTGAGGGTAAGAAAGTATATAATATTTTATCATTATATAAATTGTAATTTTATAATAAAAATAATATATATTCATTAAATACATATTATAACCATACTCTTGAGGTGGTTATGAAAAATTAAACACATCACTTTGTTGAGGTGGTAGTCCACACGTATTTCAGGGCAATGTTTCATTTTCCATAAGATAAAAATAAGATAGAAAATAGTTATTAAATAATTATAATAACATATAAATATAGTTGATATATTAATTTCATTATATTAGTATGAATATAATACATTTTAATGACATAGAAGAATAAATAAACTTTAAATAATTCGGTTAAGACTAGTGAATTCCCCTAAGATATATTCCTATGTATTAAACCATAATCCTTTTAGGATTGGTATTATTGGGATACCATGAACTAAAAGAAGTCATGAGGAAATTTGGTAAGGAATTTGGTTAGATATTTCTTGAACTTTTCTAACACCCTAAAATTTTACTTTCATGATTATGATCTTGTGGTTATTTTATCACTAGGTTTTAAGGTGTCTTGGGTTTTAAATATTGAGTCGTCAAGGTTTTTTAGAGGTTTAATGATCAATAAATTATTTAGGAAACTATCTAGTGGAAACTATAAAACCAATTAAATTTAGGATTGAAACAATAATAGGTAATTCACAGTATTTGGTGAATCATGTGACATAATTGTACGACCTATGGGGTCTTGAGGTTGTAGCCACTTCACGATTTGTGCATGATTTTGTAAAGTATGTGATATAACCATATTTTATGCTCATGTTTTTGTATTTTGTCCCTTTTTATTCTTTTTAATTGTTTATTTATCTCTTTCCACCCCATGTGAATACCACTGACCTAGGTGCCTCTCCCATCCCACTTTGGGTCGTCTAAGCATCTGTGAGGTCAATTTTAAGTTGTTATTTGGTGTTTCATTTTCTCAATCATGATTTAAGGGTTCCTCTATTTTTATCCAAACAGTTCCTTATCTTTTCTTCTATCCCAAATATTGTTTTGGGGTTATAAATATTTTTGATCCTTCTCTTATGTCTTATTCTGGTTTTTTTCATCGAAGTAAACAAATTTTCACCCCTTGAGGAAATTTGTTTCATTATAATTAAGTTTTTAAAATATTTTAATTATTTATTGGTGTTTTAAAGGTTCTATTTAAATAATTTATAGTAATATTTTAGGTATGGTTTGAATTATCATAATTTTTTCATGCTTTTTTGAGATTTCCTTTGAAAAAATGGGTGAAATATTTAGTTAAATGACACTTTGTTTGAAATTAGAATGTTGTGGGTTTTAGGTGTTTGATAAAATCCAATTGAAGGATTCACATAATAAAATTTTTTGATTCATGGAATTTTCCACAAACATGGTTTTATAATGTGATGTGAAATTTTTTTAAAAATGGGTTTCATTATTTTAAGAGTTCCCGATGTTTTAAAAATAATATTCCTTTTTTTAAATGGTATTTCACTGATTTTTAATTAGATTAAATATTTTAAAGAAAATTATATTTTTTGATAAAATGATTTTTTTCATTTTAATGGATTTACAAGTTTGGAAATTTTATTTTTCTTTTATCTTAAATTTCTCATTTTTGGATGAAGCCTTAAATGTTTTGGGCACATTGATTCATTGATGATGTTCTTTTGTTTTCTAGAATTTAATTTTCTCTAAAGGTTGTTTTCAAAGAGGATTTCCAAATTGGTTTCTTTTTTCATGATTTGGTGTTATGTTTGATTTCCCATGGGTTTTATTTGTATTCTAAATGATTTTTAAGAAGGTATTTCCAAATAATATATTGGTTATGTATAAAGAAAAGGCTTGGTTGGTATATTATTTGATTCTATTTTTTTGGATATTATTTATGCCCTAGTTCATCTAATTCTCACACATTGTTTCTGCTTGAGAGAATTTGTTGATGCTTATATGAATTATGATTCAATTTTAAATTTTTGTGTTAGGTATCATTATGGAAGTGGGTGTGTGAGGAGGAGAACTGTTTATTTAATTTTTAAGTTGTCTTCCATAAAAAGGTGTTCTTATCACATATTGACATTATCTAGATAATAACAACCTCTATTAGACATGAATTTAATAACCTAGGCTACTAAATAGTAATTTTAGGGTTTTTAACATACTATTTGAGTTTGATTCCATATATATTAACCCCTAGTTGAATGTAATTCTAGGATAGGGGTGTTCCACTGAAGAGGCTAGTGTGAGAGTTATTTGGGTAATGAGTTATTTGGATATTAACATTTCAGGTGTTGGTTCCAACTTTTAATATCGAGAAACCTAGTCCATTATATCTTAGGATCTTTCCTCATGGTGTATACCTTATGTATTCTTATTTATGATGGTTGGAATATGAATTTATCATTTCCTGATATTTGATAACTTTGATGATTTGTGATCAAGTTTCATGGGAGTGGGGAATGACTTGTTTGATTATTGTAATTTGTTAATGAAAATTATGGATATACATTTTATTATTCTTTAACATGGTTATTTACACTTATTTTATAGAATTTTGTCTGGGAAAATGTTTTAAAAAGTTATAAGGGTGGTGTTTTTAAATGAAACATTTTTGGAAATGATTTTTAGAAATAGTTTTAAACCATGTGATGGTTATTTTAAAATTTTGATTTCTAAATAGAAAGTAATGGTTTAACATGCTTCTTTAAAATTTAATTATTTTCATAATATATTGTTGGGTTTTTAAAGGGAATTATTTGCAAAAAATTCCTTGTATTAATTATTTTACCAAATGGTATTTAAAGGGAATTAAAACCTATTTCATTATATTTTGTATTTTAAACTATAATTCATGGTTTGTTTATAAATGGAATGTAATAGGAACATGGTGGTATCATACTACAATATGTCTCCCACCCTACAAACTCACATTAGTGGTTATATAGTATTCATGTTTTCTGAAATTTTTTGGTTATAAATTGTAGGTTGGTTTGTTAATGATCTGGGTTGATTTTTAAATGATCTGCGTGGGGAAGCGGGTGATGTTTCAGATATAGTGGTGACATTATAATTACATGGTGTTGTTGGGGGTTGTCATCCATTTGGATCTTTAAAAAAATTTAGGTTAATTGGTATACCGACCTTTTATCACGACTTCTTTAATTTCATTTCAGGTTAGTTTCCTTATTTTGTAAATATAAAATGTTTAAATAAATAATTTAAGTATATAACATATTTTATAAAATCATTGGTTATCATTTATGATTTTTCCACATCTGGGTGTTCTTGAATTAGTTCCTATAATTTTTTTGGAATAGTCATACAGTATAAGGAGACCTTGTGTTGGGCTCCTAGTTAAACCCATTTTTTATCCTTGTATTAAATTTCAATGATTTCATTCTCATAATTCCTTCTCATGAAACTATAGTGCTTAACAATAGCCTTGGGTGATTGGGAACGCACCTTGAGACTTGTGGTGGATTTATATAAGTGATATTTTAAGTAATGTTGGGCGAGTTCACTATGTCTATAATGCTCAAAGTCTTTGGAGATGTGAAGAGACGAGGTTCTCTTTTTTTAATTGAGAGGAGTGTCACCCTTTCAGAAATTAAGAAATTTAAAATATGATAAATATAATTCTTGGAGAAAGTGGCTAAAAATTAGTCCAATTTCAAAGATATGACATGGTAAGTAAAAAATTTACTCAACCAAACAAATTTAGAATATTTTTAAATATAATTAAATCCTTAAATATTATTATAACTCCCCCCCCATTAACCCTTTTAACATATCTCATGGTTACAAATTTTTAACGTGGTAACTATTCATTATAACTAAAAGTGAAATTAGATAATTAAAAAAATTTAACATTATGATTACAAATATGTAATTTAATTTCTATGATTTAAATTTTCATAAGTGGTAAATTTTAATTTTAATATAAGTTATAAAAATATAATGACAAACCATTTTTATAAAAATGACTGTTTTAATCAGAGAAATTATTTTACACCAAAATAATGTAAAATTTTCATTAGAATGGAATTAATTAAATTTGGATAAATAAAAATATATTTATTTGACTTTAAAATAAAACCAAAATAGAAAGTAACATTGTGAATACTTTATTAAAATAGAAGATCCCAAAATATTATCTATGAAAATAAAAAACATTACTAATATTTCAAAAATGATTGAGAATGTTTTGTAAGTTCAACATTAAATTTGTTTTATTTCATTAAATTACTTATTAAAAATATATATGGTCTTGAAAAATTGTTTCCAAAAGTTAAAGAAAGATTTTTAAGTTCAACAATGCATTTTTTATTTAATTAAATTACTTATTAAAAATATATTTGGTCTAGAAAAATGGTTTCACAAAATTTTAGTACATTATTAAATCATAATAATGTCATAAAAGTTACAATATTTATAAAATCAGTATTTTCACTGTTCAAACAAAGATCAATCATTTAAAAAAAAAATCCACTGCATATAACGGTGGTCACGTTCTACTGGTGGTTCTTATGACATTATGTTTGATTTTGAATCTTGAGGATATTGTGAGACTCGATTATGGTCAAGTTCTACTGAGTTGGACTTGGGAAGACGTTAGGGTGTGTTTTTTGTATCTTGGATAGTGTTTTAGGTATGAGGTCCAAGATCACCATTTCAATTAATTTTTTTAACCAAGGTTAGGTCCCATGTCATTTTATTGTTGTACCATTTATTTGGTTGATTTTTAATTTCCCTTTTTGATGAAATCAGATGTGATTAATTTGGGTGACCTTGATTGATTCCTTTTGAATATTTGTTGATTTATTCTCTCCTTATGGTTATACAGTTCATTATCATGTGTTTATATAAATTTAAAGATTTATTTTCTTCCTTAGGTAATTTGTGGTGTTCCTCTCTTGGGAATTTTCATTCCATATCTTTCCAATTTAATGGAATTATAAATATTAAAGAGACTTATTCTAGGTTTCAGTATTCCGGATCCCCAAATTATATTTTTATGATTTTTTGTGGTTTGAGATGATTGAAGATGTTTTTGTATTAAATCCATGGTTTTTAGGATTATTGTATTTACCCAATGTACCATTCTATCTTTATACCTTGTTTCATTTTCTCAGCCCTCCCACCTTTGACGTGGGTATTTAGGTTATCATTCCAACAATTCTTCTACTTTTACCAAGGAATTTTTAGGGGATGAAAGTGGTAGGGTTAGAAGAAATTTGATACCCCTTTTTCATTATTGTGGTTAATTTTAATTCAATTTATATTATCTAAGAGAGTTTGATGATTTTCATAAGTTTCATCTTGATGTTTGAATATATATAAATTTTATTCTATTTTATCATTAGTAAACATTTTTTAGGGAAAATGGTTTGATATACATTCTGCATTGAGATTTTCATATTTTTTTTTAGTGCAAGGGTGGAACAAAGTTCTGTTTAAAATTTGAAAGATCTATTATTGACTGTGTGACATAGTTTGGTGTGTAAGATTAATTTTCACCGCTAATGCATGATTAGTAGAAACGATGTAACTAGACCATGATAAATAATCCTATGTAGGGGAGTTCTATATAGTGGATTGGGCACGGTTGGTGCATGGTTTACCTAACTGTGTTCCCTAACCATGTAGCTAGCCTAGTTTAAAAAAATAAAATTATAATCACTCCCCTCAATTATTTTATATAATTTTCCCTTATTTTAATCCACTCCCGTTTTGGATGAATCTAGGGAACATGAAGGGTGCTCCTCCTTTTATATCTTCTCTATATTTGATTCCTCTGTCCCTCAATTTCAAGGTGTTTCTTCAAGTTAATCCCTATACCATCATTGTTTTAATCTGTATTCACTTAATTTGCAGCCATTTATTCTTGGTGTGGATGTATCTTATGAACCCTAGGGCCATCTTTATCTGATAATATTTTTTGGGGGAGTTCTAATGCGATATTTGTGTGATTAGGATTGATGAGGACATGTTTTGGTTGAGGATTTTCCATATAAAGCTATGTATTTCACCCTGGTAATACTTGATTAGAGGTAGGTTTTTCAGTCCATTTCCTTTAAATTAGATATTATTTTATTCATAATGGTTTTAAATTCATAATTTGTGAAATAAAAGTTATGTGTGATTGTGTTATAGATTTCATATGGTTTTTAATGGGTATTTCACTTGGAATAATGGAGTTCCATGGTATTTTATATTTTATAAAGTGTGATTTTTTATTCCATGTGTTTTAAGATATGAAAATGATTTTATTTTAAATTTATTTTTATTGTTCAACGAATTTGACCTCATTTGTGACATGGAATTGAAAAATGTATCGTTTTCAAAGGGAATTTAATACAGAAATTATGTTGGATATTTAAAAATGATTTTACTTAAAATGTGTTTAGATCTTGAATTAATTTTAAATTTGATCTCTAATGTATTGTTTTTAAATGATTATTAAGATTGTTTTTAATCAAATCCATGTTTGTAACCTTTAGAGAAGTTATTAACAACCTATTTTTGTGCCCCTCAATAGTTACCGTTTATTTAGTTGTTTTAATTGTTTTCTATTTTTTCTAATGGGGGAATTTGGGATATTTATTTTTATATAATTTTATATAGGTAAAAAGGAAATATTTCTTGAGAGGGTGTTGGTGGTGAGATGAGTTTTGTTTTAAATATTGTTTTTCTTGAATTTTGTGATGATCAATTTTCTTCTGGGGGTCTAACCTCTATTTAACATGTCATAAAAATCCATAGAATATAGTAGATGAACTGGATGATGGGAAACTATAGTTTAGATTGTTTTCTAGCTTGAGTAAGAATCATTGTAGTTGAGCACTCCTAGATGGGTTGTGGCCATTGAAGATTCAGGATCTTTAGGGGATTATAGGAATCATCTAGTTTATAGGACTACTCAAATAGAATTATACATATATGCTAGCCTAGGGTACTAGTCACTATTTTAGGGTTTCATTATATGATACCTAGGGTGATCACCATTACATTTAATTATTTCTAATTATTACTTAGGTGGTCTAATTATACAACTTTTTTGTATCTACTAGCCTTTATTGATTTCATGGAACCATTATTTTATTGATTATTGTTTATTTTTTATTTTATTTTTTATGGTTTTTATTAGGACCATCTTGTGTTTATATTCATTTTATTTAAGGATTCTTTTTTCTTTCACATCAATTTGAAAAATGGTTTGTATAGTGTGATTTGAAATGAAAAATTATTTATAAGTTATAAAAAGTTCTTTAATAATTTTTTTAAAATTGAAAATAAATTTGGGTTATCATTAATAAATGTAATAATGGGTCCCCTTTCATGGTTTCAAAGTGTTTTACTAAAAGGGTTTTAGTTCATCCCTTGAACTTTTAAAGAGGGGGGGGATTTTGAAGGAAATGTGGGATGATATTTATTTTATCATTTTTTTATGTGAACAAAATTTTCTATATTATAATTAAAACTTATATTAATTAAATTGTTTTTTAAATCAAATGGATCAAAAAAAAATTTGAAATATTAATGGGTTTGTTTAGCTCAAACTCTGTATAAACATTCGGGAGTACGCATCCTTCATGTTTTCTTTCAGGTTACTAGATTTAAATATTTTTTAGTTTTGATCCTCTTCAGTTATATATTCTAATTAGACCATTGAGGGATGGTGTTGTTCTTAGTGAGTGACCAAGGGTCACATGGAACTGATTTTAGCAGCTCATGTTTTGTTTTTTGTTTATATTTTTGGGATGGTTGGGTATTATTTTGTTTTCGCCAGTGTTATCTATGTTACCTACTTCAATTGTATTTTAATTTTTTAATCATATTGTTTATTTGTTACTATGATGTTTAGTTTTTATTTTATTATTAATTTGTTTTTCTCTGATTAGGTTGTCTTTTACGTTGATTCATCTTATTCATATGCATGGGAAACCAATGTATAAATGGTTCATGCCAATTTTTTCATAGCTTATGTTTTCTGTTTTTATTATTATACAATGGTTATATCATTCCTAAGTTTAATTTCATAATACTTATACAATGGTTTCTATCCTGTGTCGATTGGTAATTCCCTTTTGGCCTAGTGGTGAATTAGGTTATGTGACATATCTGGTCATCTCAAGTTTGTTTTTAAAAAATAGTATCAGAGAGTAGGTTCAGAAAGAGGGACTTGGTTTTTGAAACACTCCCTTATTATATGGGTGTGTTAAGGTATATTAGAGATTAGGGTCATCATTGGATCTTAAGAGGTAGACCATAATTAGGTTCTTGATCACCACATTTCATGATGAAACTTTTGTTTCCATGAGTATCTTGGATTTGATTCTTCATTTTGAGTTCGGTTTTGATTATATTTGATGAGTCTATATATAATATTGTGGAATTTGTATCCTTCTGGAAAATACAGGTGATTTTTATGGTCTCAATAAGATTTAGGGTGAAAATAGAAGAAAACCAAGAGTTGTGTGGTTATCTAACATAGTTTGGTAAACCATGCAGAGACTGTATGGATGGGATTAGAAAACCATGTTGAGGATCTTTCTTAGTTGGCACGTGATTTGCTAACCCATGCATCCAAACCATAAAAAAGTATTATTTTTTCCTTAAAATTTTTATTTTGGATCCCTCAAATTATGAATTTAATCTAGTTGTGATAACCATTGGTTTGAGGTTAATTATGGTATTTTTATGGTGAGTTGATGTTTTTGGGTGATGTTTTGTTATTCAATATAAAAACTGAAATTTTGTGGTTTCATTGGTTTATGAAACTAGTCTTTTCAATTGAATAAAATATATTTTTCTACCTATAAAATATTTAAAAGGTTACTAACCATAATATCTATTTTCGATATGCAATAATTATTTTAAATCAAGATAAGAATTTTAATAATCTCCTTGGTATTTTAAAATTCAATGTTATGATTTAGATATATAATATATTTAACTATTATGAATTATTTTGTAATTGGTTTGAATTGAAAAGGATTTTGGATTATAATGAAATGTTTTTAAGGTGGTTTATTTAATTATTTAATTTAATAAAATTAGTTTGCAATGAAATTTTTGTTTGATGAAAATCATTTGAAATAAAACTGAGTTTTTAGTTTTAAATGAAGTTTAATGTTTTAAAGTATGTGTGTCATTTTGTGATCTATGTTTTAGACTCTTTTGGAAATGTGGTTATTTTAAATAAAATGATGTTTCATTGTCTAATTCTACTGAAGGGATTGTGTATTAAAGTTTATACCTTGAGGCATGTTGGGGAATATTTCATTATGGGTTATGAAACTTGAATGAGTTAAATTCATGTTCGGTGTTATTTGGTTATGCCACCCAAAATGATCTTAAGATAATTTGGAATTTTCATCTTTAAGGATGAGTCATAGTTCGAATCCTTTTATCAATTAATTGTATATCTTTTGGTGGTTAAGTCTACCCAAACATTGAATAGAGTGTTAGAACCAAAATCTTCATTACATTTGAAATTTTTTATTAATCATCCTTTCTTTCAATAGGGATATTAGTCTTTTTTTAATAAATGATGTGGGTATGTTTTTTGTTGGAATCCTATGAGTAAAATAACTTAGAGTAGTTTTGGAAAATTGTATATTTTGGTTGTTTTCCCATTAAGCTTTGAGATGTTTGGGGTTTTTAGGTGATTTAAGTTGGATGTATTTCATTAGATTATTTCATTGTTCCATTGTGGTTCTTACTTGGTGAGATGTTGGTTATTATGGTGTTGTTTATGCCTTATAATTTTATTTTCTCTTATAGATGTTTTGAGATCTTGTAATGGTTGAGTTATAATGGGTTAGACTTGGGAAGGCCTTGGGGTGTGTTTCGAGTGTCTATGATGTATTTCGTGATAGTTGATATTATAAACTAGATAGTCTTGGTTTAGATCTCATTGTATTTACTCAGATATGGTTTTCCAGGTATGAGGTCTCACATCACCCCTTTCACTCAGTTTTGTTTTCCAATGTTCATTCCCCAGTTTTTTCCAAATTATTTCATGAATATGGTTTCATTTTCCTTTCCCTTTTTGTTTACATGGTATTTAGATAATTGTTTTGACCTTAATTAATGATCATTTGGATATATTTTGAGTTCTACTATATTTAAGGTTATAAGGTTGATTCTCAAAAGTGTAAATAATATTACGGATGGTTATTGTTTTCTTTTTGGTTGTTGGAGGTGTTTCTCTCTCAGGAGTGTTTATCCCTTTTTGTAAAACATTAGTGGAATTATAAATGGTGGGGAGAAAAATTATAGGTATCCATCTTCTAGAACCATATGTTTATTGGTAATTTCTAGGTGTTTCTAGATATATTATATGATGTCTAAGGAATACATAGATGTTGTTTTGAGGAGTCTAGTTTTTTATAATTATTATGAACTCTCATTTTAACTCACTGTGTTTTAAAAGCACACTAACCCATGACATATGTGTTTCTTTTTTCCTTATATAAATGATTCAACCATGAAAAAGGAAATTATATGGGTAGAAAGTTACATTTTGGGGAAAATATTTAAACCCTTATAAAACTGTTGGGGGTTATTTGATATTATTTTATATTTTCTTGAGGTGTTTCATGTTTTTGATATGATTCAGTTTAATGCTTAAAATATGGAAATTTTCTTGTATTTCATAGTTTTTAATAATGTTTTTTGGGGAAAGAATGTGATAAACCTTATGATGGGATATTTTTAGTCCATTTTTAGTGAATAGTTATTCTACATAGGTAGTGCATGATTTCGTTCAAAATGTGAAAGATCTAGTGAAAACTATGCAGATCAGTTTGGTGAATAAGAGTCATTCACGTGGTTTTTTCATGTTTAAAATAAACTATGTGACAAAAACATGTAAATGAATCATGTATATAGGATTTTCATCTAGTATCTACCACACAGTTGGCACATGGCTTTCCTAATTCTATGGATTAACCATGTGTTCTGACCAATTTTGTAAAAATTCAAAATTACGTGTTTTGTCCTCTATGATTCTAGGGCATATCACCTTATTTTCTTTCCCTCTTAGTTTTTTCAAATCTTGGGTTCATGAAGTGAGATCCTCCTCTCCTCTATTCTCAAACTTTATAGCATTTATCCCTTAATTTAAAGGATTTTCTTCAAGGTAATCCCCCCCACCTTACTTTTTTCCATCTTTTCTCTCTTCATATACTCATATTTCTTTTTGGTTTGGTTTTCTCCCATCAATCCTAGGGGTTTTATTGGCTGAGAATAGGGTTCATGGGGGCTAAAAATGTGATCTTTGAGTTTTTAGGTCTTGAGTAAGATGTGTTCTTTCTTGGTTGATCATTCCCCAAAAAGAGATGTATTTTATCTTTGTTCTTATTTATTGGATGTAGGTTTTCTTGTTTTCGTTAAATTTTGTATCATTTAATGCTTACGAATTTTAAATTAATCGTTTTTTAAATTAAACCTATATGTGATATTGGTCTGGATTTCATAAGGATTTCAACGGGTGTCCCCACATGGTATAAAAGTGTCCCATGGGTTTTCACATCTTTTAATTTTTTTAATTAGATTTCAAATGTTTTTAATTATTCATAAGATGCTTATTAAAATTTAATTTCATGATTCTATGAATGTGACCCCATTTGGGTCTTGTAATTGGAAGAAGTGTGGTTTTCAAAGGGAAATTGAAAATGAAATTTTTTTGAGTACTTCTAAATTATTTTAATTAAAATGGGTTCTCATATATATTAATTTTAATTTATTTTTTAATAATTTATTTTAATTAGTGAAAACATTCATGGAATTCAAATATTATTTTGAGACAAATTCTCATTTGAAACCTATAATTAAATTGTTTGTAAAATATTTATGTCACCCTCAATAAAGCCCATTTATTTTATTTTTCTAATTTATTTTCATTTTTCCTCATAGGGTAATGTGGTATATTATTTATTATTGATGATTATACATGTTAAAATGGGTTTTTTCTTGAAGGGTGTCGGAAGGATAATTATGTTAATTTTAACACTTTGTTTTATTGAATTGTTAGATGATTTTTTTTGTTTCTTGGTTTCTCACCTCTGTTTGACTTCTCATGGGAACCCTAGGAATATAATAGATGGACTATATGAGTTAAAAAATTATTTTAGTTTGTTTTGTAGCTAGATTATGAATTGTGGTAGTTGACAACTCCCTAATGGGTTGTGCTTATCGTAGATTCACATTTTTTGTGAGGGTTATAGTGTTTGGATAGTTCAATTTTACTAATGTGATGGATCAGTTTTTTTAGGTCATCCTAGGATATCAATTTACTATTAATTTTTTGATTATTTGAATGCTTGAGAGCTTCCCATGATGCTTAGATCTTAGAAAGGGTTACTTGGGAGACTTTGTATCATAGCAAGTTTGTATCACTTATCCTCAATTGATTACATGGAATAATTATTTGGTTTTTTATTATGTTATTCATTATTGTTATCCTTGATACATTCTTATGTTTATATTAATTCCATTTATAGATTTTTTACTTTAAAAGTGATTTGAAAAGTGTTCTGTAAAGTGGCAATTAAAAAGAAAGACATTATTTACATTATAAAAATGTATTTTTTTTAATTTTTTGGTAAATAGGAAAGTTATTTTTTTTATTTTATAAATTTAATAAATCATAAAATATTATAATTTTAAAGTTTTCCAAAAAAAAAGGATTTAGTTCCACCCTTTCACTTTTAAATATAAGGTATTTTATAAAATAAATTTTCTATGATGTTTATTTTATCATTTTTGTATATGAAAAACCTATTTTATAATTATAATTCAAACTGGTATTAATTAAATGTTTTTGAATGTAAATAGCAAAACATATTTGGTGAAACCTACAAATCATGTTTAGATCACACCATGCATGCACCATTGTGTGGATGCGGCCATAATATTTTCATTTCTGTTCACCAATTGTGATCATAATTAGAATTTGATCCTGTTTAGTTTTATGTTTTTTTGGGATATTGAGTGTTGATTCGAGACTTGGTGTGTGACCATGGGTCACATTGAGTTGGTTGTAGTTGTTTGAATTTCATTTTTTGGTTATCTTTTGGGATGTTTGTGTGTCATTCAGTTCAACCATGTGTTATCTCTATACCATGATTCCGTTGTATCTATACTTATTAATAATTATTATTGTCTATTATTTTTATATTTATTTATTCTTTTATTTATTTATTTTTTTACTCTGATTTAGTTTTATTTTATATTGATAATTCTTATTTATATACATGGGAATCCAGTGTATGGATGAGTCATTTTATATTCTTGGTATATTTGGTTGTCTATTTATTTTATTTTAAATGGATAAAATAATTTCCAGGTGAATTTTAGTAATACCTTGTATCTGGTTTACATCCCATTTGGATTGAGAATTCCATTTAGGATATGTAGATAATTGATTTGGATGATGTTTCAAGTTATCTTGGTCTGGTTTGTTACATGATGGGCGGGCATCACATTGTGGCTCTAACTCTTAATTATCGAGTCATTTTATGCACCTTTATGAAATTTCATGATGGGAGTTGGTCATTATATCATGGATAAGTACCACATAATAGTGTCCTGGAGCTTGGGATCTTTGGTTTTACTGGGAGGAGGTGCACCGTTCCATTACCAATAGGGTTATGCAGTAGTGGGTTCCTGGTATAGTTTCAGCACCATGGTGAAAAGGTCCACACCATGAGGTGTTCTATTCAAAATTTTAAAACATGAATTCTAACTTTTTACCCAACAAAATATACTTGTATTATCCCTATCTTATCCACCATTCATAGGGTCATCTGAGAGGGGGATCTCAAACGAACAATCTTCTTCTTATTCCTAGTATCTGGGTTCTATTTTCATTTATTCTTTGTGGTTTTAGAAGGAAAATACATATTTCCACTTACTTCATCATCCCTTTCCTCCCTATATCTATTCCCACTTATTTTACTTATACCCCATGAACCGTAATTTAAGTGATTTTAGAATCTTGGGTTTGGGTTAAACTAATCATGGGGATTTGGTTTTCTAGTGCTTGTAAATGTCATTTCCTTATGAGGTTGTGCTTTCTACACTAAATGAGAGTTATTATCTCTTGGGTGAGGAAGATTTTTTTGTGAAATTATTTTATTTCCCAAATCATTAAATGATTCCGTTCTATAAATGATTTCTCTTCTCAATTTATAACTATTTATGGTGCCCTAAATGTTTTTTTGAAAAGTTTGAAACATTTTATATACATGGAATATTTTATTTTCATAGAATTTTTAGTATTCATTTTGAACCAAAGTGTTCTATATTCTATGTTTTTATTAAAATTCTTAAGAGGATTTTACACAATAATTTGTAGTCAAAATTATAATTATTTCCCTATTTTGATTTCAATATAAATTAATTCAAGCTTATGGGTTGACTTTAAATTAAAGGTGTGTTTTAGTTTTCAATTTATTCCGAAGGGAGGAAACCCTTATTTTTTATGTATTTATTCATGATTTATTTTCTAGGGATATTTATGACATATTTTTTCATGTTGGAATCAAAGGCCTATTTGGTAATTGGTAAAAGTCTTCCTTGGTGTGTGTAATAAATACGGTTTTCAATATGGGTATTCCAATTTTATATTAGAGGATCAATTAGAACATTTTTTAAAATGAATTTTCTTGATAATTATATCACCCTAGTTGTTGTCACATTTACTTACATCATATTTTACCCTTTTGGGAAGTAATGTTATTATTATTATTATATGATTCTTTTATGAATATGTTAAAGGTTTTGTTTCTTGAGATTTTGATAGAGGGGTGATGAGATTTATTAGTATAGTTTGTTGATTATTTATGTGATGATCATTTTTTTATTGATTGATAACCTCTTATTTGGATATTTCCTGGGAACTCAGGGTAACTAAGTGAGGAATTTGGTTTATATCGATTATATTAGATTGTTCATTGTCTAATACTATATTTTAGATTGTGTTGTGGCTAGGGGTGAATTCCCCCAATGAGAGTGATTTGGCTATTTATATCATGTAAGAAGGAAACATAATTTTGGATGTTGATTCCAATGATATTTTTATAAGGCCATATGATGTTAGGACTTAATTAATATCCCATGATTCTTATTCATTGATGATGTTATTATATTTATGATCCCTATTAAATACTTTATTTTTATTCCCTTATGCTTGTATTGATTTTTGGAACCTTTTTATTTATGATGTTCATTTATATCATGCTTCTTAATATGGTGGTGATCATTTTTTATATGTCATAATTATTAAAAATGTTATTTATTTTTTGAAATTGTTTTTAGAAAAAATGTATTTTTAATGGTTTTGAATAGAAGGGAAAGTGGTCTGATTTTGTTCTCATAAGAATGTGATACCACCTAGTAAATGTTTTAAAGTGTTTTTCCTTTAAATGGTTATTTACCCCTTGGTCTATAAAAAGGGGGATTTGAAATAGATTTTAGAGGAAAGTTAGATTTATCCACGTATTCTTGGAATAATTATTTTTACTCATAGATGGGATTTTGTTTTTCAGGAATGGTTTTACCGTATATATTTTCTATAAGGATAAATGTATGATAACTTTTTTATATATTCATAAATCTTAGAAACCTTATTTTATAAATGAAAATAAAACTATAATTTATGAAATGCTTTATAAAGGGAATTGTAAAGAATACGTGGTTAAATCCTATTTGAAATTTTTATCCCAAACCCTATATACAAATTAGAACATGTGTATATAGCTCTCATGTTTTTTTATAGGTGATCATATTTTGATCTCAAGCTTGATGTCATTTGAGTTGTTTGTTGATGTACATTGTGGATGTGGTGAGTGGACACGGGTCAAATATAAATGTCTCATGGTATCTCAGGTTTTAAGTTTATTTTTATGATGTTCTTATATCATCTATTTGATATGTTGTATTTTACCTTTGGACTGTCTAGTTGTGGTTATCTTGATTTATTCATGTTTTTGGGTTTCCTTTAAGCATGACATTGTTATATATTTTGCATGATGGTGTCATATATTTATATAAAAATGAGTTTAATCACATACATTGATTATGAATCATTTGTTGGTTTATTTCATTATTCCACATTTTTGGGATTTACTATTTGTATTTATTTAATTTAGTTTCAAATAATTTCAATGTATGGATTCACCAAACCTAATTATTTGTTACATTCCACTTTTTATTTATTTTTATTAGAGTTTGAAACCATTCCCAATGGTTATAGTGTGATCACTTGGTGGTTGTCCTTGGACCATGGAGATTAAGAACACACTTCAATCCCTATGCAGATATAGTCTATGTGATGTTGTAGGTTGACTCCTATTAGTTTGTCACAAAATCATTTAATAATATCAAATTATTTGTGGAGTCTAGAATTATGGATATACTATTATTGGAACACAAAATGATGGTTATGAGTATGTTCTTGATCACCACCGTTCATGATGAAAATTGAGTATCCATGGGTATTAAATATTTTATTCTTTCTTTTCAATTATTTCTTTATTATTTTTTATGGAATCTTGATAAACATTCAGTAAAATCATATACTTTAGGGGTTTTACTATGATTTTGAGTGAAGGTAAAAATAAACCAGAGATGCATGGTTAGTTCTTATGGTATAGAAATCTATTTTTATCCCATGAATAGAGTCTTGTAAACTCATCAGATGTTTTCCTATGGATGGTGCGTAATTATCCAAACCATGTGGCCAAACCATTAACATCTATACACCCCTCATGAATTATTTTTTTGGACCAAATTTAATTTATAATTTCTCGTTAAATTATTTTTATTTCCTAAAAAATATTCAATGATGGGTTCTTTATGTATGAAGGTCATTTAGTTTTATGTTCTAAAAGCTAGCCCTGTGTGAAAATATGATTTCATGAAATGTTTTGATTTTAAAACTAGTTATTATGGTTCATTTGAAAATGGAATTTCATGAAATATTTTGGTTATTGAAGCCAATTTTTATGGTTTATTTTTAAATTTTTTTTAGTCTAATGGTATTATTTCAAGTGGTTGATTTAATTATAGAATTCAGGGGTTTTTTTTAACAAAAAAAGTTGATTTTTTCGAATTTTTTTTGAATTCCCTAGTATGGAATTTATTATTTTAACTCGTGATAATGATAATAAATTGTATTATCAATATTATTTCAACTCAAAGTGTAATTTATATAATGTTTCAAACTAAATGTTCCTTTTTTAAATGAGTTAATTAATTTTTATTAAATTATTATGGTTTTAATGAAAATTTATTTTTGCATTATGTCCTACTTTGGTCAAATTATTATTTTGTTTAATCAAGTGGTTGTGTTGGTATTGTTTGATTTAATTTATGAAGAATGAATTAGTTTATTTTATGATTCATTTTATTTATAATATTCCTCCTAGAAAGGTCTTGATAAAGTTTGCTCTGTCTCAAGTGATGAATCTTATTGTTATTGAATTTATCTTGAATTTGAATAGAGTGGTGGAGCTTGAACCTTATTTACTCTTATAGTTATTTCATTACCATTTAAAATCATATTTTATTTAATTTTTTGTTTTATAAGTACTTATTGAGGTGATGTAGTGGTTATATAGGATTGAAGGAATTCTAAATCCTCATGAAACTTCTGAATCCTTGAGGATAAATGTTATTGTAGGCACATTTGAAGGACCCGGCTATATATAATGGGATACGTTTGTTCCATCCTAGTTTCTTAATTATTTTTTATGGAACATCTCCAAGAACATGTTTATTTATTGGTGTTATACCAAGACTATAGATGTGAAGAAAACCATTAGAATCATGATCCTTTATCTACTGATAGTTTTCATCATCCAAACCTTAGATCAGTTGTGTTTAAACATGGACTGTAATTTTGTAGGGAAAATATTGAAAGTCCTTGTAGTAGAAGTTAAATAGTTTGGAAAGCTTATAATGGGTGATTCATTTCTTCCACCAAGTTTAGTTGATGATGGATTGTCTTATCAAAGTATTTTTATCTCTTAAAAGAATAAGATATCTCTTATGTGTTTCCAGTGTGGGACACTTAGGTATTCTAAGACCACTTTCTTAAGATCCCAAAAGACCTATCTTTAATGTTACCATTTCAATCATCATAAATGATGTTGAGACTCTAGTTATTAACTAAAGAGGGGGTCTTGAAAATAACTTAGACACAGGTGGTTACTTATTTTCTATATTTACACTTGATGAGTTTAGGGAAAGTCATTTTGGAGGTTATTATTGATTGATTTATTCATTGGGTATTTCTTATATCCTTTTTGAAGTGTTGTTGATTATTTTTTATTATACTCATTCCTTCTTGGTTTATTATTCCTCTTGAGTTCAATATCAGTGGTTTTATATATGATGATATATTTATTTTGATGAGTTTTACATGGGAATTATTGGGTGTGTGCCCAAGTAACTTGGATGGGTGTTATAATAGTATATACTGTGCTCTATTTTGTACCTAGTTTTATATTATACCATGTTTTGTATTCTTTCAGTTTCACCATGGGCTAATGTTCTATGAGAGATTTCCCATTTTACATCCTTTTATCTTTTTGATATGAGGTTAAATCCCATATTATTTGATATTGCGGTATTTTTGGATTGATATATATTATCAATTTTTATATTATGTAATGTTTTAGGGTTTTTGAGCTTTATTAGGGTATGTTTTTTGTGACCCTTTGTATTATTTTTATTTTTTTTTATTGTAAGTAATTTTATTAAGTGTTTGTTTAGAGTTAGTGTAGAAGTGTTATTTCCCATGGTTATTTGAGGAAATGGGTTTTTTGGTGATATCGTTATCATAAGAGTGTTTATATTTTATCTAACCATTCAAGATAAATCATAAATATTATGGAGACCTATTAATGGCCACTATCATCTTTGAGTTTTTTTCATTTTAATTTTGGTCTGGATTATGTTTGGATATGTTTGATGATATTTGAGGATCAGTTCCATGTATTTTGAATAATTTTGTATTTTCTTGTTGGGGCTATTTTAGGACTAGAACCCTTAAAGTTTTATCAACCCACCCACCTAATGTATTTTAATGAAAATGGTGGTGGTTTTGAATCCCCCAAATCACCTTTGTATACAATATTATATAATTGTGAATTATTTTAACTTTTGATATTTTTTTGGGTGGTTTTTAGTTCTATAATTTTTGTGACCTAGGGGTCACATTGTGTCCTAATGAAATAACTAAATGATATTTGTGATGTAGAAAGATTTAATTTTTGGATGTCTAGAGTTCACATTGTTTCCAAGGACTATATGTCCTGATGGGTCTTTATTTTCAAGAGGGGTATTTTATTTTCCATTTAAATAATTTGGGAGGCCACCCAAAATGATTATTTTATATATGATTTTGTGTTATTTGATTATTTAAAAACCATTACAAGTATGTAGCTACAATTTTTGAGTAGTTAACCTTGTAAATTATTATTTTTCTATGGATGTGTGATTGTTTGGTTTTTATTAAAGTGGTAACTCTTTAACGGGTGGTGAAGTATATTTCATAAAAAATGAAACTTAAAAAAATATCACTAATTATCCTCTCCCCCTCTCAATGATACTTGACAGTATCTATGAAATTACAGGATTAGGAATAGAATTTTTCATTTATTTAATATAATAATAGTATAATCAGTATGAAATGTCTAGAATTGGAAATTAAATTGATTAATATAGGGAATACTTATACTGAGTCCTCACAATTGAATGAAAAAAAATTTTCCTTACAAAAAATACTCAATATAGTATTCTATTTATAAGAGACAATGAACATGTGATAATAAGAACATGAGAACACTTGATGGACTTTCTCAATCATCTGTAAAAGAAAATGTACCATCCATTCCAATATATAATGACTTATTTAAAACATTTTATGGATAGTTATTGTTTAAAATCAAAATTTGTAAAAGTATGGGTGAATAAAAATATTTGTAAGCCTACCACCATGTCTATGGTTGATATAAGAAGAAGTGTAAATGATGGTTCCTCTAGAACAACCTAACCAGTGGTGGAGAAATCCCAAATACTACATTCTCAAAAATATGATATTTTCATACATTATATAATGGGGAAATAAAGATCAAGGTTTGTATGGATTTTTTGCTGGTATAGTATGTTTGGAAACAATGCATTGTATTATTTGTAGAATCCATTAAATTTAAAATATCATATGAATCCAACTTCTATGTGAGAAAGATCATGAAGATGTAACATCAACTGATCATGAAAAGTTGTTATACTGTAAAAAAATTGGAATGATTCTAAATATCTTTGATTTATCAAATAGAGGTGTTCACAATAATCGTGAATTATCATATGAACATGTATCAAAAAATAATGTTGAAATAATATCACACAAGTTGATAAATAAATAAGATAGAACCTTGAGGAAAATCAAAAATAGTGTTTCATATCAAAATTCTCCCATGAAGGTCAAAAAGAAAATAGTTCCTCCTAGGACAAAAAAATAAAAGGAAGATTATGTTAACAAAAAATCAAAGAATTATACTAGTTTTTCTTCATTTAAAATTAATGGTTCAGGAATCATAACCCTCAAGTAACCATGAGTAATAGCCATGTGTTCTTCATATTCCTAATACATAATTATAATATGGTCAGTATATTTGGAAAGACAAAATAACATAGAAGAAAAAAATTAAAAGGATAGTGGTAAATGGATAGAGAAGAATCCAAAATAAGATCCCAAATTTTATGATTGGTTTTAAATAAAATAAAAATCTTATTCTAAATAAGTATTGTGTGTGATGTGAAACATAGTCATACACACTCCAAGAGATTAATCTACAATAATTATAGTTTAAGAAGATTTCATAAAGAAGATCAAAGTTTGACCACATGATATAAGTTCCAAAAATACAATTGAAAACATAAATTTTACACAAATAAAAATTTAATAAGTGGTGAGATATATACTTACAATAGTTAAATCATACTATAATAATGAAGTGGAAGAATAAAGGATAAAGATAATGGGGTAACATGGCTCAGATAATTCTTTTAAACTTTTTGTTCACTTTGAGGAATTTGAAGATCCACTTTTTCATTATTATCAATGTATTTTATTTGTGTTTTCAATTCATGTAATTGAAAGTGATTCATATTCTCATGTGAAGAAACTGAGTAGGAGTGATGGATATTTATTATGGAGAACCCATATGAAGAATTTAACATCAAAGATTGATCTTTCATTTGATATTCTTGAATATTTTATGAAAGGATCATCTTTGATGATTTGAAAGAGTGTGTTTCTAATACTAGATAGAAAATAAAATATGTATCCATTCTGATTTGATCTCAAATTTAGGAATTTCAAAGAATATGTGTTAAATAAGATAATCCTTGGTGAAGATGTGGAAGTGGTAAAATATGAAAAAACACAAATAAAAGTTCTATTTTTCAATATCCTAAATATAAACCATAATTTTATTACTCATTAGAATAGATCAATTGTTATGAAGATCATGAGGAGTGTATTCTGGAAGTGGATTCAATTGATGAATGATGTATAATCTTCCATAATTATTAATCTCATACACATATGATCATTCTAGAAAGGGCTTTAATATCATGTAATTGAAGATGTATAATTTCATTATGTATCATCCTTGATAACTAAAAAAATATAAAATAAATGGTCTAGAAACTGACTTAAAATCAATTTGATTGTAAGTTATTTCTAAAAAAATTATATTTATTTCTTAAAAGACAAATCTTACATAGTTTTTGAATTTTTTTTAAAATTTTGTTGAAGTGATTACATGATTTTCTTTTTGGATTATTCTATAATATATTTTTACCACAATGGTTACCATCTTGGAAAATAGTTAGATATTATTTATGAAATGTAAATAGGTTCTCATTTCATTCAGTATCATCTTTGGATGATAATGCATAGCCTTATTGTCAATTAAAACCCTTTTATTTTTTACATCGAGCATGGGTCTAGTAGACATAGAGTGGAATGGTTGATGTCACAACAATTTAGTATAAATTGATTCCACCATCCCAAATTATTTTTATTTCTTTTCAATACGAGAGAGATAAATTGAAACTAAATATTGATGAGAAAAGGGAAAAATAAAAATAATGTTAGGGAATATTAATACATCATTAAGAAGTTATTTCTAAGAAATAAAAAGGGAAACATTGTTGAACCCAAATTGTGTGATTTGTATTTTCTATCAAGGAATGTTTTTCAATGATTTTTTATATATTATATGGTAAAAGAATATGGTGATGATAAATTATTGATTATGAATCTAAGCTTCTTGAATAATAGATCCATGTGTAAAACGAAGTATTTCATACATTAAAATTGTAGAATTTTATATAATATTCAATATATTCCACAATAATACATGCTTTAGGAACGTAAGGTTTTTGTGTCATTAAATTATATATATATATATATATATATATAATCATCTTATATCTTGATAGATATTTAACAACTCCCACAATTATCTTCTTTTATTAAATACTTCAAAGATATACCCAACTTAGAACCAGTCTTAATAACCTATAAAAAAGGAAACATAAAAAAGGGTTAGATAATATTCTTAGTAAGGCTATCCATATGAGATAACATTTAATGGATATATTTTAGCATAAGATTAGAATAATACTATGATAAAAATATTATAACTTACAATAATAATACCCAAAAAGTCAAATATCATTAATCATGAGTCGTGGAATATTGTTTTTCAATAAAAATACATAAGACATGAGAGTCTTCAATAATAAATAATCAATCGAGAATCATGAAAACATATTATAATTATAAGACATAATTTTTATACATACACATATGTATATAAAATCACTTCCTTTTTCATGTTTCACTCCCGAGACAATCATAGTGGAAAAATTCCCAAAATGAAAATTCTTACCCAATCAATTCCAACATTCTCATAGGATTAACTTTTTTCTAGTTAAATAGGTTATATCTATGTATTTTATTAAATTCATCATCTATTAGAATATTATCAACTGCATCATTATTACCCAATGCATTGGAGGGAAATGTCCCACCCATCACATAATGAAAATCATGCATATATGTTCCATAAAATTGAAAACAATTCCTCATATAATCATATTATGACCTGTGGAAATGAAATGGGTTTTATAAATTTCTCATCATTTCATCATAGTAAAAACTCATGGGAAAGAAATGGGTTTCATTTAATCATCCTTAAAGAATCATTATCATAATTTATTCAGTGAAATAAAGTGGATGGTATTATAAAAATATATCTTGGGTAAACCATAACAATCCTTAAAGTTTGTAGAAAAAGACTAAAACATACCTTTAAAATATCATTCTAAACTTTCTTAGAAAACATGAGAAAACATCTTTTTCTTTTGATAAAAGTTTAACTAAAAATTCCTAGAATATTGGTAAAATTATTTTCTGTGAAAATAACCAAGGAATATAGTAAAGTAATATTTATTGAAAATACTTTCCATCACTATAGTAAAAATACATCCATGTCATATAAGTGAAAAGAATAAATTCCTTCCACACTTTTTAAAAATGTCAAAACATAATTATTCAAAAAAAAGAAATATTACAATTTTAAATATTATAAATAAAATTAATAAAAATAGAATTTTTAAAACATTTCATTTATAGTTAAGGACTATTATAAAATATTTTTTAATAGTAAGTATGTGGAAGACAATTTTCATTATCCAAATATAAAATAAGGTTATTTTTTCTTTGAAACTATTTTATTAATCATTTTAAGTACCAAATAGTGTAAATTGGTACTAATATATAAAAACTATAAAATTAACTACTGGAGAATAAAATATATGGGTATTAAAGGATGATATTCATATAATTTCCCTCAATGTAAATTTATCATTGATAACCCCAAAAATAAAGGAGATTGTATCATAAACCCTTTACCTCAAGTCACAACTTGCATAATATGTGTTTAAATATACTATAATATATATATATATATATATATTATACATATATATATTTTACTTATATTCTATAACCATATTCATATATAATATACAATTTATCATTCCATTATAATTTCCAATTATCCTTTTCATAACAATTTCACCATTAAATTGAACATTCTGGTGAAAACTAGTTCATTTTCAATACACATTTTATTTAGATGGTTTTGGTACATGCACCATGATCAAGGTTTCATTATATCAAATATTTTAATAATTAAATAATTATAATATTTATTCCTCATATACACATTTATAGTTATTCATATAAAGTGGTTATGAAAAATGGAGTGAATTACTAAGTGGCGACGGTAGTCCATATACATAGGTGATGTCTACACTTTTTGATGAATGGATTAAAATAATGGTAAATAATAATTAACATTAAAATAATATTTATTATATCATATATATACATTAAATATATCTTTATTACAATCCATTTAAAATTTAAAGTAAAAAAATCACATCGCTTCGTGTATGTGGCAGTCCACATGTACGCATGAAAGACATTATCGTTTTCTAACAGATTGAAATGGGAGAAGGTAGATAAGATATTATAATTATATAAGATAAATCATTTCATAAATATCATATAAAAATACTTAATCTAACATCATAACCATCCATGAATTATGGTGATGTAAATGATTTGTATCCCTGCATGGAGGTGGTAATACACACGTACACACGAGCAGTACTTTCATTTCCCATTTAATGTAAAGGAGGTGGAAAATGGTTGATCCATCATCATAATAAAAATTAATTATATTGAATATCATAAAATAATTATTTTATAATGTATAACATAGATTTATATGATGTATAATAATAAACAAAATTGGATGTACTTGATTTAGAGTTATAGCTGTTTAATTAGAAACCTCCTTTGGATTACATATTAAGACATAAAAGGATACTTTTTTTATCAAACCATGACCCCTAATATGTGGGTGGGTATTTTAGTAAATTATTATGGAATGTATTGTCCAATATTAATGTCTAATTAAGTGTGAGTAATAGATGAAACGCGGTATCCTTTAATAAGGGATGGATATGTCACACTTCGAATTTTTCAAAATATTAAAATATATGAATTTTCTACTCAAATAAAATGGATCCAAAATTCCAAAGATTTAAATAAAAAAATTATAATAAAAATCTAATCATCCAATAAAATTAAATCATGTTTTTTGTGATATCTGGAAACTAATATTTTAGGTTAACCCCCCCCCCCCCCAATGTAAACTTGTATTAACATTAACTATAGTAACAAATTTTTTTGGGTTTTAGTATTCATTGACATAAAAAGTTAAGTATATTATATTAAATAATAATATTTGTGATAATTAAAATTATTTAATATATATAAAAATATTCAATTTTAATAATTGGTATAATAATATGTTGAAAAACATCTCCTTTTACCTACAAGTTCTTTTATTTAAATTTTTAAACAATTATGAAAATAATGAATCCATTTTATACGTATGTGAGAAATAATATTTCATAATTAAGTTATTATATTCATTCTTACAAATATAATGGCTACTTTATAATATTCATATTAAAAAAATAAATTTTAGTAGCATATCGTGATTTTTTTAAACTCAGTGTTGCATGTAAAGAAGCCTACCATTGATTTCAAATTTATTAAAGTTAAATATATCAAAAAATATAAGGGTATAATATTCTAACCCCATATAATAACATCACCATAAAAATTCAAACACTCTGATAGAAACAACTATTCATACTTCAACCTCATCACTTTTTTGGGTTCCCACATAGCTTCCTCACATTTATGGTTTTGCCACAAAACTCTGACTAGTTGAGTGGTCCTATTTCACATCACTTTCTCTATTCAATTTTGAATCTCTATATGTTTTTCGTCATAAGAGATATCATTCTCCAGTGGTATGGCCTCTAATTTTAATACATGATAAGGATCATTTTTTAATTCCTCCGTATAGATACATGGAATGCATCATGAACTTTAGAGCGGTTTAGTGAAAGCGCCAAGCGATAAGTATCCATCATGATAAAATCATGAATTTTAAAGGAAAAACATATATAGGTCTCAAATTTACCTTATTTTCCAATATCATAACCATGTTCTAAGGATATATTCATAGGAATACCTTGTCACCACCTTCAAACTCTAGATCTCAAAGATGATTTTCATCATAACTTTTATGTTGAGTTTGAGATTTCATAATGTGTTGTTGAGTAGATCTAACCTTATTTATCATTTACTTAGCTAGATTAGGTACTAATATCTTCATTTATCCTAATTCATCATATAACATTTTACTTCTACACTTATTTCCTAGTTGTTCTTCATAAGGCACCATTTTTATGCTTAAGTTAAATCTATTTTGTAATAAATAGCTTCCAAAGGAAGGTGTTGATTCCAACTACATTTGAAATCCATAAATAAATATAACAACATGTCTTAAGGAGTTTTAATGGTCATATTAGACTAATCATATATCTGATGATGATATGAATTACTCAAACACAACTTTGTATCCAAATCTTATTGGAGTCTTCTCAATAACTTTTATGTAAACCACAAATGTTGATCATATATAAGAGAATGTGGTACTCTATGAAACCTTACCACTTCATTAATGTATATCCTATAAAGCTAATCAATAGATAATTCTTTCCTGATTGTAAATAAATGCACTTATTTTACAAGGTGATCAACTATAACTGAAATAGAATTATTCCCTTTAGATGTTTTGTGGTGTTTGATGATGAAATCTAGAGTAATGTTTTCTCATTTTCATTCTGGTATAGGTAATGGTTGTAATATCCCTTAGAATTTTTTCTCACAACCATAACTTACTGACATACCGGTAATCAACACTCATACTCTGTAATATCATTTTTCATGATATCCCTCCAAAAATTATCTTTCAAATCTCTATAAATATTTTTACTTCCAGGAATAATAGATAATGATGAGATATGGTCTTAATCCATTATATACATCTTCAAATATGGTATTGATGGAACACATAGTCAGTTCATGAACCTTATCATTACATCATAATCATGTTTGAACTCAAGAAAATTCCTCAAATTATTTTATGGTTCTACATCATCCTTTTGATCATCTTTAATCCTCGCATTGATGGATCCTTGAACATTCATATAATAAAGGTAGGAATTATCCCCTTTCCTCAATATTTCCTTATCCATATTCTAAAAATATATAAATACTTTATCTCTTTCATTCCTTATCGAGAAAAACTAGTATTGTTTTCCAACTATGGGCATCTATCACCTTGTTCTCTTTCCCAAGGTGCTTGTGCATTGAGCAGAAATAACATTTAATCAATTCCAAGAATCACTTTTGGATCATAATAAACTATTTATGCGTGAATATATAGTTCAATATTTTATTATCAGTATATATATCACATATTTCACCATAAAGATAATGCCTTCATATTTTCAAGGAAAAAATTACTTCTTATATCTCCAAATCATGATTAAGGTAATATTTCTCAAGTTGTTTTGATTGACCTAAGGTATAAGATATCCCCATATCATTCTAAACAAGGGAACATCCCAATCCGTTCTTTGATGAATCACTAAAGTTCAAAAACCCATTTTCACTAAATGATGGTGTAATCATAGGTGAGAAGACCAACCTTATTTTTAGCCCCATAAAATTTTACTCATCTTCATTAATCTAAAGGAACTTGGCTCCCTTTCAAGTCAAATTGGGCATTGGATTACATAGTCATGATAAACCTCACACAACACATTAGTAGTATCCTTAAAATATAATAAAACTATAGATCTTTATTATCATGGTTGTTCTAATAAATTTCTCAATAACTTCAATATTTGAAGGATCCACCGATACAGCCTTGCTTGAGATTATATGACCCAACAATGAATATTTTTATAACTTAAATTCACGCGTACTGATTTGGGAATACATATCATCTTTCCTCAATGTCTTTAACAAAATCTTAAAATGTTATTTATGATCCTCCTTCACCATTGAATATATTATAATATAATCTATAAAGACTACCACAAACTGATCAAGGTATTCTCAAAAGTCTCTATTCATTAAATTCAAGAAGATAGCAGGATAATTGGTAAGTCTAAATGGTGTCACTATAAATTCATAATAACCAACATCATATAGAAGGATATCATAGGTATATCCTTATTATTTAACCTTTTTTAGTGATATTCATATCGATGATCAATCTCGAAAAAATATTGAGTGCCTTATAATTCATCAAAAAACATCGATATAGGGTATATGATACTAGTTCTTGATATATATCTTCTTTAGTTATCAATAATAATTAAAAATATGAATTGACCGATATTTATAATTATAAAAAGAATATGTTCCCCCCCATGATGATTCACTTGGGAATATGAATCCCTTATCAAGATTCTTCTATAATTTATTCTTTAATTCCTACAACTCAATCAGGGCTATTCTATACTAATATTTGAAATAGGTTTAGCACCAGGTATGAGTGTTATTGAAAACTTAACTTCACGATCTAGGAAAAAACTATGAAATTATTTAGGAAATACATCATCATTATACCAAACTGTAATGTCCCCGACCTAGGATTCACTAAACTATTGCTCCAATCTAGGTCACTAAATTACCCTAATCATGCATTCTCATACGCCAGATGTTTCATACTAGCAGTGAGAGTCTAATAGATCACATGGGGAGACTATAACCCCTTTACCAGAGTAAGACATAATAGATATCATATGAAATGAAGGAAAAATTCAACAATAAACCAGAACATGCATTACTAACCATCTCTCAAATAGGGTACAAAACCACAACCAAAGAATAAATATTCCATGTCTTGCTGACAATGTTAAAAGTGAAGGAAACCCCAAAAAAAAGAAAATAACTAAATCCCAAAGATGGGTCCTGACTCTGCATCTTGATCCATTATCCACACACATCCCAAGCCCCACTAAACCCCCTAAAATATGTCCTCTTCCCTTATTCTAACCTACAGCCTAGAAATATGCTCGGGTACCCAATGGAAGCCCAGGCACGGTGTGAGTACAACTTAGTATGCCACCACCAATGGTGTCTAAATAATATACAACCTAAATAGATAATGTATGTAAGTACTAAATAAATGAAAAAATAAAAAAGGAAAATTGGGTGTCATTGGTAAACAAAATTCATTGTTACCATTTTCATCATTAGATACATTTTCATTACTACATCCATTTCTATCATTATTTTCACGGGTTAAGAATTTAAATCATTTCCACTCTTACCAAAGTTTATAAATTACTATACATAAGGGAATAATCCAAGTTCCCAATATCACTGGGGATAAACAATTCATAAACAAATACATCACACTTACCTTCAATCCTCAGTCCATGTAGTCTCATCAAATAAAACCATTAGAGGTATAGATCCTCAGTGGCCTTCCTTAACCTGTGCATTATAGGGTGGGGTTTAGAGACTCATTCTCACCCAACCCATGGGAATATATCCACATGTCCAATACCCCACAACATACAATCCATGTGCAAATGTTTATTTATCCATTTACCATATATATTGTATCATAAAATATACACAAAACCATACTTATACCATTTTCATCTCATAATTATTCAAAATGAGAGTTAACAGAAAGCCATAACCCATTAGCACAATTACCAATTATAATTCAAATCCCATTTAATCTATTAACTATTAGAAATTGGACTATTTTCAATGGGTAATTTGTGATGGGAACCCATTGCAAAAGACCTTTTGCAGAAAAGGGCGTCACAAAAAGCATTTTTTTTGACGACCCATCGCAAAAAAAAAGAACTATTTGTGATAGGATGTAGACCCATCAAAAATAGTTTCCCCAAGATTATTTAAAAAAATCATTTGTGATGGGGACACCCCATTGCAAAAGTTCTCATCATAAATAGCTTAAAAAAATAAATAAAAATTGAATAAAATAATATTATTAATAGAAAAAAATAATATTATAAAATAATAATAATTCAATGTTGGCAAAAAATAATAATAATAATACTAATATTAATAATTTAAATAATATTAATATAATAATAATAACAAGATAATATTAATATTATTAATATTAATGAAATAACAATATTAAAATTAGTAAAATAATAAAATTATTAAATAATATTATTAATATTATTAATAATATAATGATATTATTATTAATATTACTAGAATGATAATATTAATATTAATAAAATAATAAAAAAATAATAAAATAATAAAAACCTCAATATTCATAAAAATATGACAAAAATAATAAAAACAGAAAAATAATAAATAATGAATAATACAATAATAAAAATAAAAAAATTAATAAAATAATAGAAAAATTAAATAAAAAAACTAAAAAATGTAATATTTTCAACAATATTAAAAACACACTATATAAAAATGTAAATAGTTAATATTTCAAGAAAAAATTTCATTCATATGTTTTATCATAAAAACAAATATATCACTTGGGGGTCCTCTGGAGGAGCTGGAGGAGCTGAAGGAGATGGCAGAGGGAACATCATCCCTAAATCATCAGTGAGAGGTCGCATGTATTCCATCTTCTCATGCTATTGCTACTATAATAAATACATATCCTCCTCCTCCTCCTGCTGCTATCGTTGGAGCTCTTTCGACTGCTGCTGCCATTGGTGTATCTCTTGTTGGTATCACTGACACATCTCCTCCTTCTCCCTATGAATACTTTCTATAAGCACACTCTAAGCTCACAACTACTCCTGATAATGTGGAGTAGATGATTATGAATCTCTAGGGTGTCTTCTGGTGAAGGACAATGAAATCTCAGTGAAACAATAATAACTCACAATCATCCATCGAGAGTCGTAACAAAAACTTGGTCTTTCTCGAGGTCATACTGGGTCTCCGACATCCATCATGCCTCATCAAATCTATGGGAATTGGTTTGACCATCGGTCTCATCCTGAATCCCAATTTTTGTCAGAGATGTCGCGGCCTTATATGACTCCTTCAATTTCAATTAAAAATTAAAATAGTTAAAATATTATTTGTAGTTAATTTTAAAACTCAAAAAGAAATTATACTAACACTCCAAAAAATAACCTGATTAGAAGTGGTTATAAATCCTTCTAAGAACATTAGCGGTAGTTATGAAGAATTTCTGCTAATGTTCCTAGATACTCTTGTTAGAGGCAGTTTTGAGGAACTGTTGGTAAAGTGATGTCAAATTTAGAGGTGGTTGTGTTAAAGGAGTTTAAAACACCCTCTAATAGCTCCACCGAATCTCAATTTAGATGGTGTTTAACCCCCTCTAATATATAAGTTAACTTAGCTAAAGTTTCCAACTGCCACTAAGTGAGTCCTATGTCATATATTAGGGGCGGTTCTTAGAACCACCTCTAATTAAGAGGATTTTAGAAATATTTAGAGGTGGTTTCAATCAACCGCCTCTGAATATATATTTTTATCTACCACACACCCTTCCCTGGATACCCTCTGTTTCCCATCCACCTTTTATTCCCAAGACCTCCCCTCGATTTCCCTTCCCCCTCCTTTTCCCAGGCCCTCCCCTCAGTTTCCCTTTCCTGCACCATGTGCCTGGGCCCTCCCACCATTTCATTTCCCCCTCATGTCCACATGCCCTCCCCTCGGTTCCTTTCCCACCATGTGCCCAGACCCTCCCCTCGGTTTCCCCAGAGCCCTCCCTCCGTTTCTCTTCCCCGCATTCCTATCGCCGCCCCCAACCCATGTGTCCTAGCCACCTCCCCTATCTGTGCAAGGTGTCACCTATGGCCCACCACCCGGCCTCAAGCCTCTCCAATCGTAAAATGCTACCAGCGGGTTTCGTACCCCTCACCTCACACATAAATCAAAGTGATTCTTCCACCAAGCTGCACATTTTTTGTTGTTATTTAGACACATTATATATATATGTATGTATATATGTGTGTGTGTATGTATGTATGTATTAGTATGGTTATTCAAATAAATATTATTTGAGAAAATATTTAAATACATATAAAGAAGTTACCTACATATATATTTATATGAATTAAATTATATATATTTATATTATGTTTTTATGTATATATATTTTAATAAATTTATATAATATTCAATTCATAGATTTATATAAATTATATTTCATATATGTTTATTCACATACATTTGACTAAATATATTTTATAATTCTTTTTATGTTATGTATATACACAAATTTTTATTTATTTATAAATATATATGTAAATTTGTATATACTTAAATACATATTTATATATTATGTACATGTTTATTTATATAATACATATGTATAAGTACTTATTTAATATATTTATTTAATGTCTTTAAAAATATATTTTTATAATATATTTCAATACATATATTTATTATCATGAACATTGATATATATTTATTTGTATAAATTGTATAATATTATGTATAATTAATATATAATTAATATTATATGAAACTCATATATGTGAAATAAAATTTATATTATATATATATTATATATAAATAATACTATATATGAAATAAAACTTATACATATATTTAAATTGATGATATATGAAATACAATTTTAAAAAATATTTTTATATATAATGTATTTAAATACTTATATTTATTATTATGCACATTATAGTATATATGTATTTCAATAAATATAATTGTATAATATTATGTATATTAATATATATTTTTTTTATAAATTTTATATCATATAATATTAATTATAGATGATATAAAAACATAAACATGTTATTTAAAATATATTTATTATTATAATAATCTAAATTATAAAAACTAAAAGCTTGGGGTTTTATATGCTATATATTTTAAAAATTTTATATTTATGTATATACTTATAAAATATTTTTATGCTTTTATGTTATATATAATTAATATTAAATGAAATACAATTTATATAAATAAATATTTATAAATGTACATAAAATTATACAATTAAATTTATGTATACACATAAATACAATTAAATATAATCATATAATTACAAATATATATTATAGTTAAATGATATATATATTTACTAAATTGAATTATAATTAATACGGTATAATGAAATATATATATAATTGTTATATAATATATATATATATTTATATATATTAAAATATTTATAATATAATATATTTAATATAAATATATAATATATATATTTATATTTATGTTTAATTTTATCTATATTATATTGTTTGTATACATAATATAATATAAATGTATTTATACATAAATATACAATAAAAATATATTTAATATAATGTGTGTATAATATAAATCATAATATAAATGTATAGTATTTATAAAACCATATTTAAATTTATATATTTGGTATAAATATATTTATAATTACATTTATACTATATATACCAATATATATATATACACATTTTTTCTTATATGTATAAGTAGTTATTTAAGGTATTTATATAATGTCTTCACATATATATGGGTTTATAATGCATTTAAATATATATAGTTATATAATGTGTTTATGTAACACACACACACACATGTGCACCCACACACACACACACACACACACATATATATATATTATAAAATTTGAATTTATATGAGATTTATTTTAAAAAATAAATAAAAAATTAGAGGGGGCTAAAAAAACTCTTTAATCAAAGGGATTAGTGGTGGTTCATTAACCCCTATAATGTCATAAATTGTAGGGGGTTCACAACACCCTCTAATCTCTTAAGTTAAATGGGGTTCAAAACCACCTCTAGTATCATATATAATAGGGGGTTCACAACCCCCTCTAATTTCTTAAATTATAATGGGTTCAAAACCCCCACTAATCTAAGGGATTAATGGAAGTTCATGAACCCCCAATAATTTAAGAGATTAGAGGCGTTATGAACCCTCACTATTTCCCTTTTAAAAATAATTTTCATGTTATATATATATAGCCTCTAATATCTATATGAATATTATATATATATCACCTTTAAAATCCAACCAAACATATAAGGCCACTAATTATTAAATTAATAGTGATTTTGACACCACAACCTCTAAAATATAACCAAATATAACAAAGAAAAGATGGTACAAAATTTATAGGGGATTGTGCATAACACCCTCTAAATTTTTTTCGCTAATATGCTATTTGTTTTTATTGTATCCATAATCTGATGCTGGTGATCACCTCTAATCTCTCCAATGACTAGATCATTGTACATCCATCTATAAATGAAGAACTCTGTAACATCGGGCTATTTTATTTCCTATTTGAATATATAATAAACCATTACATTTAAGGTTATATAAATTATTTAAAACAATTACATACCATATGTTTTATGTGTGTACTAAATGTATGATTGTCGGCTCGATGTGTCACCTCCTATCTCCCTCAGTTTGTCGACCTATCGATGATCTCATCTAAAAACATCCACCCAACCAATGTGACCATAATCAATCCCAAACCTGATATGATTATAATTTGACCTGAAAATAAAATAAGATTAATTTAATATAATAGAATTATAGAATAAGTGATCGGATAACTCATAGTAGAAATGGTGTCATTTATTCATAGTTGAGAAGAACATATGTACGATCATTGTGATGTTCATCATCTAAAATCCATCATTCATGAACTCCACCAAATCCATGTTCGGGGTGATTAAAAACTGATAGTTTATTTCTTGTATCATCATTAACATTTCCCTCATTATGTCCCATGTGGTTGTATTTTTAGGGATATTCAGATTCAAAATAATGAGTGCAGAGAAAATAAATTTACTCTTGAAAATAATATTTTTCTATTGAGCCTTCAACTGATGCTTTGTTACATAATTTTTTCATCAATTTCAATATGCATCTCTCGAATTGGTACATCCATCTGAAATGTATCGAACCTCTAAATTTTTCTTCATGTGTAAAATTTAATATCAAATATTCCATTGAGTCAAAGAAAGCCAATGTGAATATTTTTTTCAATTTAGATAAAATTAAAACAATATATTCTTTGAGTCTTTTTAGTGCATTGTATTCTATTGTCGATGCACAAATGTATCGAAAAAAATATGATATAGCTGTTATCACGTCTCAAATAATATAATTCAATAATCCTCCTAATACAATTGGTAGAAGTCTTTCCATTATAACATGACAGTTATGACATTTTAATCCTATAATATGACCATTTCTGATACATCTATTCAAATTGTAAGCATAACCTTCTGGAAGTCTCAAATCTACAGTCCACTAAAAAAATAATAATAGATTTTCTTTGGAAAAAGTATAAGCTGATTTTTTCATCATTAACTTCTGTGATCTGACATTTTCAAATTGTTCAAGTTCTGCCATCTTGTAAATTTAGGCATGATCTAATTGTGCTTTAAATTATCTTTGGTCTTTTATGGTGTGTCCAAAACTATATGAAATAAATTGTTTTATCCCGTTGTGTTCTTTCCCAAATACATCAATTTTCTATTGGTTTATTTTTTTTCAAATGTGGTGGGAGGTAATAAAGTGAAAATTTATTTTACCTTTGTACCTAAGATAATTCTAGGAGGTTCATCTCTTTCAATTTTACCTTTTCTAAAATGATATCTTTTCCTCTGAAAAAGATGACTGGTTGGAAGGAATCTGTGATGACAGTCAAAAAAACAATTTGTTTCTATTGATGAGCATCAATGATTTATTTATCTCATATTATACGAACATGATTTGAAAACATGTATACTTTGTCCAGATAACATGCAATATGCTGGGAAGTCACTAATTGTCCACATCAATACATATTTCAGAAGGAAATTATGTTTCGCAACAACATCATATGTACTGACACCATTACTCCATAATGAATTTAACTCATCAATCAATGGTTTCAAATAAACATCAATATCCTATTTTAGATGTCGAGGAATTAATAAGGTCAAAAAATATATGGATCCTTTATCAACATCCATGGAGGTAAATTTTATGGAGTTATAAAGACATTCCAACATGAATACAGACTACTGTAAGAACCAAATGGGTAAAAAACATCAGTAGAAAGTCCCAATGGCACATTTTGGGATTCTAAAGAAAAATAAAAATGCACTTTGTAAAAATCTTTCCATGAATCACCATTATAGGGATGATTTAAGATTTTACCAGTGGAAATATTGGTTTTATTTCATGAAATCATTGTCATTGTCTCTTGATACATAAATAAATAACGAAATCTAGGTGTAAGATGGAAATATCTCAAAAGTTTTATAGGAATCAATCTAGACTTCCCTAGTTGAGTCTCTTTATATATCTATTGTCCATATATAGGAAAAAAATCTAATGACTAATTTGAAATATAATATAAGATGAAATCATTTTAACACGAATAAATATTCTGATAACCAAGACCCATATTACGAACCATCCTATTTCTCTCATAGAAATTTTTTGGAAGCACATTTCCTTTAGGTAATAGTATATTAACGAAAGAGAATATTTGATCAAAATATATATTTAACATTCCATCATTTAATTTAATCACTATAAATTTTTCAACTACTTCAAATTTTCTTATCTTGAATACAAGATATAAGGATTCATCAACATACCATAAAAACTCATAAAATTGATATGGTTCCAACTTAGGACTTAAATCAATATCATCCTGAGTTTCAATTTGTTAAAAAGACATACCTACCACATCATGTACTAAATTATGAAACCATGATGGATCCAAAGCCAAATTTTAAGTATCTTATCTAGAACTACATTAACCATATTGATACCAAAAAATATAATCTGGTTGAAAACCAAAACGCAATCGATGACCTCCAAAATTTTCAACTGTGTGAAAAGTACTCAGAGAACATTTTTTACAAGGAAACTTAATTATCCCTTCTGAAATAAATTTTGGTTTTGATGATGAAAATGATAATAAAGCTTCAACACCCTCAATATATACAAGATTTAAAACATAACTATTTATACTCCTATTATGATTTATCCAAACATGATCATCTAATAATGAATTTTATTGACTTACTTATTCCATATATCTTTAAATAATATAATAGTGTTAGTTTTTTTAAAATAATTTTATTTAAGGCAAACACTATCCAAAAGAGAAGAAATTTATATTCACTTTTCTAGCAATTTATAATAAATTTAATTATTTCATAATTATTTATAGTATTTGATTTAAAATTTATACTGATCTACACTAATTTATAATAATTTATACTAATTACCTCCAGTTATTAGTAATTATTGGTAATTTATATTAATTACTGCTAATTACTAGTGGCACAATTTCCAATGGACTGGTGGAAGCTCTATTTCCTCATGACCCATATCTTTGCAACTTTCTCCAACTGAAATCACTATGGAAAATCTTTTTCAACATATGAATATCCATTTTCATATACATGAGAATGGAAAGAAAGGAGGAATCATCGTGCTTCTCTCCATTCTCATGCATAGTAAAATGAATATTCGTACATCAAATTATATTTTTCATAGTGATTCCAGTCGGAGAAAGTTACAAGAAGATGAGTTATTGGCCAAAAGAGCCTCTTTTTCCAAACTACTTATCTCCTTGCAACTTTCTCTAACTGAAATCAGTATAAAGAATCTACTCCTACGTAGGTATATCAATTCTCATGAATATGAAATGGATATATGTACATTATAGCAGATTTTTCATAGTAATATCATTGAGAGAAAGTTGTATAGATATGAGCAATCGAACAAAAGGAATGCCTCCAATGTGCTGGAAATTATACAAATTTATTACGAATTTATTACTAATTATTCATAATTATTCTCAATTATTCCTAATTATTCCTAATTATTCCTAATTATTAATAATTATTACTAATTATTACTAATTATTACTAATTATTATAATTATTACTAATTATTACTAATTATTCTAATTATTAATAATTATTCCTAATTATTCCTAATTATTACTAATTTTTCCTAATTATTTCTAATTATTACTAATTATTACTTATTATTACTAATTATTAATAATTATTCCTAGTTATTACTAATAAATTGTAATTATTACTAATTAATCATAATTATTGCTAATTAATCCTAATTATTATTAATTAATCTTAATTATTAATAATTATTTCTAATTATTTTTAATTAATCATAATTATTCCTAATTATTTCTAATTATTCTTAATTATTCCTAATTATTCCTAATTATTTCTAATTATTCCAAATTAACCCTAATTATTCATAATTAATCATAGTTATTCCTAATTATTCCTTTTTATTCTTACTTATTCATAATTATTTATAATTATTCCTATTTATTCATAATTATTCCTACTTATTCCTAATTATTCCTACTTATTCCTAATCATTCCTAGTTATTCTAATTTATTCCTTTCTATTCCAATATATTCCTCTTTATTCCTATTTATTCCTATTTTTTTATTCCTATTTATTCCTATTTATTCCTTTTTATTACTATTTATTCATATTTATTCCTATTTATTCCTATTTATTCCTATTTATTCCTACTTATTCCTATTTATTTCTATTTATTACTAATTATTCCCATTTATTATTAATTATTTTTATTTATTACAAATTATTCTTATTTATTACAAATTATTCATAATTAATCTTAATTATTACTAATTAATCCTAATTGTTACTAATCAATCCTAATTATTTTTTATTATTCTTAGTTATTACAGATTATTCCTAATTATTACTCATTAATACTAATTGTTACTAATTAATCTTAATTATTACTAATTAATCCTAATTATTATTAACTAATCCTAATAATTACTAAAAATCCAAATATTTACAAATTAATATTAATTATTTCTAGTTAATCCTATTTAATACTAATTAATCCAAATTACTTCTAATTAATCCAAATTACTTCTAATTAATCCAAATTTTTATTAATTATCACTTATTATTACTAATTTTTACTAGTTTGTACTAATTTTTACAAAATGTTTACTATTTTTTTACTAATTTATTCTAATTTTTACTAATTAATAGTAATTATAACTAATTATTCCTAATTGTTACTATTTATTCTTATTTATTACTATTTATTAGTTTTTATCACTATTTTTTACTATTTATTACTATTTATTACGAGTTATTCGTAGTAATTACTATTTATTACTAATTATTACTATTTATTAATATTTTTTACTATTTAAGAATATTTATTACTATTTATTATTATTTTTTATTATTTATTACAATTTATTACTAAGTATTACTATTTATTACTAATTATTACTAATTAACCCTAATTATTACAAATTAACCCTAATTATTACTAATTAACCCTAATTATTACTAATTAACCCTAATTATTACTAATTAACCATAATTCTTAATAATTTACCCTAATTATTACTAGTTAATCCTAATTATTACTAATTAATTCTACATATTACTAATTAATCCAACTTATTAATATACATTCCTATTTATTACTATTTATTCGTATCTATTACTAATTATTCCTATTTATTACACATTTATTTCAATTTATTACTAATTATTCCTATTTATTACTAATTATTCCTTTTTTCTATTTTTTTCTATTTATTACTAATTATCACTAACTATTACTAATGATTACTAATTATCACTAATTATTACTAATTATTAATAATTAATCCTAGTTATTACGATTTAATTGTAATTATTACCAATTAATACTAATTATTATCAATTAATCCGAATTGTTTCTAATTAATCCTAACTATTACTAATTAATCCTAACTATTACTAATTAATCCTATTTATTACTAATTAATCAATTTTATTAAAAATTATTACTAATTATGATTAATCATTACTAATTATTACTAATTAATATTAATTATTACTAATTATCACTAATTAATATTAATTATTAATAATTATCACTAAATGTTACTAATTATAACTAATTATTACTAATTATTATTAATTATTACTAATTGTTACAAAATATTAATATTTTCTACTAATTAGTACTAAGTATTACTAATTATTACTAATTATTACTAATTATTACTAACTATTTCAATTTATTGCTATATATTAGTATATATTACTGTTTTTTACTATTTTTCACTATTTATTGATATTTATAGCTATTTATTACTAATTATTACTATTAACTACTATTTATCACTACTTATTACTATTTATTACTAGTTGTAACTATTTATTGGAATCTATTACTAATTATTACTAATGATTTCTAATTATTATCATTTATTAATAACTATTACTAATTATTACAAATTAATCCTAATTATTACTAATTAATCCTAATTATTACTAATTAATCCTAATTATTAGTAATTAGTCTTAATTATTACTAATTAATCATAATTATTACTAATTGAAACTAATTAATCCTAATTACTAGTAATTAATCCTAATTATAACTTATTAATCCTAGTTATTGCAAATTAATCCTAATTAATCCTAATTGTTACTAATTTTTCCTAATTATTTCTATTTATTACAGTTTATTACTAATTATTCTTAATTATTACTATTTATTACTATTTATTCCTAATTATTCCTTATTATTACTAATTACTCCTAAATATTCCTAATTATTACTAATTATTCCTAATTATTACTAATTAATCATATTTATTACTAAATGTTTTTAATTATTACCAATTATTACCAATTATTACTAATTATGACTAATTATTACTAATTATTACTAATTATTTTTAATTATCACTAATTATTAACAATTATGACTAATTACTACTATTTATTATTATTTATAAATATTTATTTCAATTTACTACTTATTAATGCTAATTTTTACTAATTGTCACTAATTATTACTAATTATGACGAATTATTGATGATTATTAATAATTTTTCTAATTAATACTAATGACTACTAATTAATAATAATTAATATAACTATTAATTAATACTAATTAATATTATCACATGTATTCGTAAAAAATGAAAAATAAAAAGATCTAATTATGATTTAATTTAATTGCAGTTAATTAACAATAATTATAACTAATATCAAATAAAATGAATTAACTAAAAAATAAAAGAAATAGATAAATACATTAAAATCGAATCTTTCGGAGCATTTTACCCCTGAATATTGCTCCAATTTAAATTTTTTAACTTGGAACAGTTTTGAAAGAGAAAATGTAATTGTAGAGGGAGAGAGGAGTAGAGAAAGGAGTAGAATGAGAGGGGAAACAGATAGGGGTATATCTAGGTGAGATTAATTGCGACAAGATTATTTGCAACAGGATTCCCATCACAAATACTCAACCCCTATTAATTAGTAGTGATTGTTAAAAAGGAATTTGTGACGAGTCTCGTCGCAAATACCAACCTCTGACATACAATTTGTGATGGGAGATAAATCTCATCGCAAATACTAAAAAACGTTGTCGGGTATTTTTTATGGTCTATATGGCATGTCAAAAATAACATTCCTACAATTTAGGGTGCAACTCATGCCAAACCTTTTGTTACGGGTAGAGGGTCCTACAGAAAATAGTCCCTCCCGCTAGATGTTTTGCGATGAGACCCTTCCCCGTCGCAAATACCAATTTTTCTATAGAGTTTTATCTATCTCATGTCTTAACCCATTAGCACATAATCAACAATTTACATACATTGTCTCATTTTATTATATTCATCAATTTCCCAAAAGTTAACCCATTTAACCAATTCATAAATTCAAAAGAATTTACCCATTTTACCTGTTCACCATTCTACATTCATTAACCTACTTATGCATTTCAAGTACAATTCAAAAGTCATTTAGCACATTCACTTTATTTCACCAAACCCATTCCTATTAAGCCAAACATTCCCTTATACCATTATCAAGGTCTAGACACAACTACCAATATTCCATTTTTTAACTCAAGTAACATCTCAACATGTTCAACATGGGCTCCAGTTTATCACAACTCAATCCAATACTTAACCTTACCATTTTCCAAGTTTAGGGATGTTAGTGCACCCCATGGATGGACCTAAATCGGTCAAATCATACTCATTGCATCCCATGGGTATCATGAGGGGTTCATTTCATCATTAACCAACCATTTTACCAGATCCTATCAAAGGATTCAAATGCTCAACATGAGAGAACCAAACACATAACCACACATGTATAAATCAAATTCAAGAATATAAGATATAACTTTTCGACCACATACCTCGAATCTGCAGCCAAATGCTCGCTTATCCATAGACATAGTGTAAAGACCCATAAATTTCAAGAGAAATTCTTTCTAAATTTTCTTTGGGATTTTACGAGTACGCAGTTTCTGACGGCACTTGATTCCGAGGCCCGGTGTGCCCGGAATCATGTTCTGAAGTTTAGCTCGGGTACGTTCAGTGAACGAACGAGCGGGTTTTCCTAACATTTGAACCGGTGCTCGGAATCGCAATCCGAGGACACCGATGAAACCGCAGCGCCGATAATTGCTTAAGAACACCTTTTCCGGAGTTGCGTTGGCTCGGGTGAGGTTATTAATTAAATGGGTTAACTAAAGAATAAAAAAGATATTGTGCTACAAATTTTATTCTATTCTATGTAGTGATAACCTAGGCATGGTGGTTGGAGTGGGACCCATTAATATCCTAACTCCACTAGGTATGATATTAGTGAGGTGGGTCCCACACGAGCCCCACCCCCTTTATTTTCTTTTTAACCTCTCATGTGCATTTTAATTTTATAACTCACTGGCAACCCCCTTTTAAATGCCAAGTCAACTCTCTTAATTAAAGAATTGAAATAAGTTATTCAATGTAATCAATTCTTGAATTCATTTTGAATTTCGAATTGAATGTTGGCTTGTGTTTTTTAATTAAATAAGACAAAGTCTTATTTCTTGAAGGATTATTTCGCCGTGCGAGAAGGTTGGAGAGGAATTGCTCAAGCCTTGGAATCTTCATCTTCCTCCTTGTTAAACGCAAAGAACACACTGTCCCCGACGAAGAACGCCGGCCTCCGACGAAGGACAACGAATAACGCTGATTCCTCGGAGATCGACGACGCGATGTCGTGTACCGCGATTCCGACGGTCCTCTTCTCCGCGACGTCGCGTACCGCGATGCCGACAATCCTCCTTTTGGGATGTCGTATTCTGGGACATCCCTTTCTTGTGACAAACCTCGTTCGACGACTTCATCAAGGTAGGGGGTTTTGGTTTAATTTAATTTATGTGGTTTATATCCTCGACAAGTGTGTTAACTGTTGGAAGTCGTTTGAACCACTAACATGGTGGGTGAGGACCAACGAAAAAGTCTGAACCCACTGATTCTATGTTCTTGATACGTGGAATGTTGGGTGATGATGAAACGTGACCGTTGAGGGATTGGAGGTTGTCGCAGTAATCTACATGTCCCGAGATGACCCCAGGCGTAGACGGGAGCAAGAACGGACCACCGAAGCGGCTTCGGTGGCCTGCAAACTTCACAGGCGGTCGGAGGCGGCGTCCCAGCGTGCTGCCACGAGGAACTGCCGCAGCAGAAGCCGGGTCGGCAGGCGACCAGGATCCCGCGGCCGCACGGGATTCGGGGGAGGACGCGGCACCCGCCGCGTCCGCAGAGCACGAAGGGAGGGGGTCCGCGTCCCCCCATGCTCGGCCGCTGGCCGAGCCAGCGTGCCACCCGGCCGGGCCGGGTTGCACTGAACGGACAGGGTCGCGCCCAGCCGGGTCAGGCCGCACCCACCGGGCCGGGCCACACCCAAATGGTCCGGACCCGGACCCGGGTCGGGTCGACCCAGTTCGGGCCGACCCAGGGGGTGGGCCGGGTCGGACCAGGCCCAGACCCCCCACTTTTGGACAACTTTCGATCTTTTTCCCATAACATGGGCTAAGGACCTCTGATCGACACATCGTCAGTTGAGTATAGATTCTTGGAACGCGACGGTCATTTCGGTATATTACACTCAAGGTTTCAGAAAATTTTGGGTACGGCCGGGTTGGTTCGAGCACGAAACCAACCTGGCCCTCGGCGCGAAAACACTTATAACTTGAGCTCCGGACGTCCGATTGACGTTCCATCGACTTTGTTGGATTCCTCTTAGTGAGATGAACCTTTTGGCTTACTCCTCTCAAGGGTTGGACGTAGTTGGAGTGTGGTCGGGTTGGTTTTGACATAAAAACCAACCGGGCCCTTGGAACGAAAAAACCAATAACTCTCAGACCTGGCGTCCGATTGACGCGCCGTCTGTCACATTGAGTTCCTTTCGACAAGACGGAACTTTGGGATACATCAACTCCGGACTTCTTGTCGGTTGATGTATCAACCCCTTGGCTCGTGGAGCGGACCCTCCCGAAAACGAGCGTGCTGTGTGCGGGAACCCTAGAGCTGGCTGCGACTGCGACGATGAAGATGCATGCACTGAAATCCTCTGTGGGTTTGGCAGCGATGAATACTGCACTGAAATCCTCTGTGGGTTCGGCAGAGATAAAGACCGTACTAAAATCCTCTGTGGGTTCGATGGCGATGGAGACTGCACTGAAATCCTCTGTGGGTTCGGCATCGATGAAAACCGTACTGAAATCATCAGTGGGTTCGATGGCGATGAAGACTGCACTGAAATCCTCGGTTGGTTCGGAAGCGATGAAGACTACACTGTAATCCTTCGTGGGTTCGGCAGCGATGAAGACCATACTGAAATCCTCCGTGGGTTCGACGGCGATGACTATTATTCTTGTATCCTACGTGGGTCTGGCAGTACTATTGTTCTTGTATCCTACGTGGGTCCGACAGTTTTGACTCTGTTCCTGTATCCTACGTGGGTCTGGCAGAGTACCTGGTCTGTATCCTATGTGGGTCCGACAGCTTAGCTAGTTTAGTATCCTACATGGGTCCCAGGTTAGATGATTCAGTGGCTAAATCTGATCCTCTCTATTATCATACGAAGAAGTATATCTGTGTGAGCTGAGTCTTGACTTTCAATCATTATCTTCGATATGATTGACTTGCCTTCCTATGTAGATTGTGTTGTGTTTTCCTATGTGGATTGGGATGTACTATCCTTTGTGGACGTGATCGAACTTGGGCTCGGATGTTGGAGCCTAACTGGAATTGATGACCTAGGTATATGTATGGGCATATACCTAAGTATTGTTGGATGTTACTTCTTGATTGTATCTTTCCTTTGTGGATTATCCTTTGTGGATTCTAGGAGCCCTTTGGGGATCTCGGGGTCTCTACTGAGTAGTGTATACTCACCCCTGCATGGGCTATGTCCGCACTACGTTGTGTTGGATGCAGATGACATACATCGCTGATCGTGGTTGAGGCTTGTGGAGCAGGTCGGTACTTGGAGGTGGACCACTGGGTGGGACGTACACGGAGCGGACGGCTGGACCCGAGGAGCTGAGGAGGCTATATGTACCCACCCTTTAGGTGGTACATCCAGTGGATGGCTCGATGTTGCTGCTTTAATTTCAGTTGTTGTACTTTCCTTCCAGTTGTACTTTACTTTCAGTTTGGGTTTGTATTCTGGCCCATTTACTTTCCGCACTTGCTTTTGTACCCATTTTTACTTATTGTTTACTTTTTCTAGCTTAATTTGTGGCCTTTGTTTACTTTATAAAGGTAATGTCTTCCCCTTTCTTGGGATTTACGCCTTTGGTGCTAGTCGCCAGCCTCTGGCCTATGGGAGGCGGGCTTGGGGTAGTCACGGCATGGTCCCCGAGGATGGGTCGTGACAAATTGGTATCAGAGGAGTTCTGTTCTACCGCAGAACTCAGGACTCTGATCTTTCTTATATGTGAAGCAATAGTGTTAAGTGTATTGAGTGTGGTTATCAGTCCACAGAGTCCAGTGTTGGTGCGGCGACCAACGTATCCGTACACCAGGACCCTAACTTCTTATTTCCGACTCAATGCACAAAAACATTGATTACATGTGTGTTTCAAAATTATTCTTTGTGATTAATTTTTGTCAGCTCACCAGGTATACTGTTTTGACCGTGATGCACCTGTTTCTTTTCAGGATGGCCCCACGATGACATCCAGCTTTGGTTCCAAGCTTTGTGTGAGACGACAACCCACCGAGCGACGAGGCCTCGGTGTAGGGACCTTTTTCAGCGGAGGCACCGGCGGTACCTCTACCCGCCGAGCCACCGATGCTACCAGCCCTAGCCGCTGAGAGTGCACATTGCCTTAGTGCACTGCATGAGTTTCAGCATCAGAGATCACCCAGGTTCCACGGGTAGATGGACCCTCAGGCAGCCGAGGATTGGCTGGAGGCCGTGGTTTGACTTTTCAGGTTAGTGGGGAAACCAGCTAGCCTCATGGTGATCCTTGCAGCGAGCCTCCTTCACGCGATAGCAAGAAGATGGTGGAACTTGATGCTTAATGTGCACGATGAGGCATCACTCCTCTGGATGGACTTTGAGAGTCTATTCTGCTCAGAGTTCATCCCAGCCACCCTCCGTGCGGTCTGCATCCAGGAGCTACTACAACTGCGGTAGGGAAACATAACGGTCGCCCAGTACACGGTGATATTTACCGATCTCTCACGCTATTCAACGGACATGCTACAAGACCCACTCTTCTGAGCCCGGACCTTCGAGCAAGGACTGAGGCACAATATCAAGTCATCGATGATCTCCCTCATCATTCTGACGTAGGAAGGAGTACTAGAGCGAGCTCTTCTAATAGAGAGCTTCCTTGCTGAGCCTACACCAGCAGCGAGACCTACCGTAGGGCGGCACGTAGCAGAGTCATCTGCAGCTGGCAGTTTATAGATGTCACAGTGGTCTAGGCGGACCAGACCATCAGGAAGATGACCTCAGGACACTGGCTCAGAGGTGCGGGGCACCCGGCATAGAGCCAGCCTTCTGAGGAGCAGACAGTGCTATGCATGCGGTGGGTAGGGCCACATGTCTTGTGACTGCCCAACACGTCGTTCCGAGGAGCAACGGACGGTTGAGGGGCCACCCAGGCGGAGTCATAGGGTTGACCATGGCATTCCACAGAGAGCAGGCGGACGAGGAAGAGGAGCTGGCCGAGCTGTGGGTGGCGGGAGACGCTTTGAGGCTTTACCACCACCACCGCCAGGAGGTCCACCCCGACCACCAGGAGCTGGCGGAAAGAGATAGGCTCAGCTTCAGGCAGCAGAGGCCTACGACCACAGCGCGCCAGAGATGATTCGAGGCACTATCTGTGTCTACTCCACCCTTGCTACAGTTCTTATAGACACAGTATTGAGTCATTCTTTCATTGCTGATGCCCTTGTTCGGAGCTCAGAGATTCTGACGGAGCCGTTGGCTCGATCCTTACTGCTAGAGACTCCTACGGGAGCAGACATGATGATTACATACTGGTGCCAGTAGTGTGAGCTTACTCTGGGAGGCGAGAGCTTCGGCTGGGATCTTCATGTAGCAACTTCGAGGCCTTACGACGTCATCTTGTGCATGGATTGGTTATCCACATTCCATGCTCAGATCGATTATATTAGGCACAAGGTGCGGTGTGTTCGCACCAATGAGAGCAGGTTAACCTTCACGGGCGAGAAGGAAGCCTTTTCAGCATATGATGGACTCACACAGAGGAGAGGACAACCCATCACTAATCAGTTGGCTAGCCTCATTCTTGGAGCAGTTCACATGCGGAGTCCGAGTTCTCCTGTAGTAGTAAATCAGTATGCAAACGCTTTCCCCGACAAAGTTCCAAGACTACCTCCTCGCAGAGAGGTAGACTTTAATATTGACATGTACCCTAAAATAGCCCCAATATCCACTCCATTATATCGGATGGCTCCCACTGAGCTTCGAGAGCTACGGGTACAGCTGGAGGACTTTCAGAGCAAGGGATTCATCCAACCCAGTGTTTCACCCTGGGCTTCCCCGATATTGTTCACCAAGAAGGAGAATGGGAGCTTGTGACTATGTGTCGATTATCATCGCCTGAACCAGGTGACCGTGAGGAACAAGTATCCTCTACTGAGGATTGACTACCTCTTCAATCATCTCAAGGGAGCACAGTGGTTCTCAAAGATAGACCTTAGAGCAGGTTATCATCAGCTCAGAGTTCGAGACAAAGACGTGCAGAAGATGGCCTTCAGATGTCGGTATGGCCACTATGAGTTCTTGGTTATGACTTTCGGCATAACCAATGCTCCAGAAGTGTTTATGAGTCTCATGAATAGGATCTTTCAGCCATACCTCGATCGATTTTTCATGGTCTTCATCGACGACATATTGATATACTCGACCACTGAGGAGGAGCACGCCTACCACTTGCGGGTTATACTGGACACACTCCAAGAGTACCAGCTTTATGGAAAGCTCTCTAAGTGTCAGTTCTGGATACGTGAGGTCCACTTCTTGGGACACGTCATCTCTGAGGTAGGAGTTGCGATGGACCATTTGAAGATCGAGGCAGTGCTAGCTTGGGAGCCACCCAGGAGCGTGATAGAGGTGCGGAGTTTCTTGGGGCTAGCTGGGTACTACCAGAGGTTTGTGATAGACTTCTCCATAGTTGCGGCACCACTATAAGCTTTGACAAAGAAGGGGAAACCCTTCATGTGGTCAGACAGATGTCAGCAGAGCTTCCAGGATCTGAGACAGAGATTGACCAGCGCACCTATCTTGAGGCTACCAGAGGAGGGATTAGGGTACATAGTCTACTGCGATGCATCAGGAACCGGACTTGGATGTGTCCTAATGCAGGAACGGGCAGTGATCGCCTATGGATCACATCAATTGCAGAAGCATGAGCAGAACTATGCTACCCATGACCTGGAGTTAGCAGCAGTGGTCTTCGTTCTAAAGATGTGGAAACACTATCTGATGGGCAAGCACTTTACAGTCTACTCTGACCACCAGAGTCTCAGGTACATCTTCTCACAGAAATACATGAATCTGAGATAGCGGTGATGGCTCGAGTTCCTTTAGGACTATGACATTGAGATAGTCTATACTTCTGGAAAGGAGAACGTAGTAGCCGATGCTCTAAGAAGGAGGACGAGCCTTCAGCTACTCGGGGAGGCGACGAAGCAGCAAGCCTCTTTGCAGATATCCTTCATGGATAGAGATATAGAAGCCTTTATTCAGTCACTCACAGTCACTCCTCCACTACTGCAGTGGGTCAGAGAGGCACAGCGTGAGGACGCTGACTGTGAGACGCGATGTGAACAGATATCCTCAGGACAGGAACCTGATTGATTATCTATAGGAGGAGAGCACGACGTCCTTTTCAGAGGATGTACCATGGTACCAGTTTCTTTACAGGAAGAGGTGCTGAGGGAGTTTCACACTTCCCCTTTAGAGGTATATCCAGGAGTGGCGAAGATGTACTAGGATCTCAGACAACAGTATTGGTGGTCGGGTATGAAGAAGGTTGTAGTTGAGTTCGTTTCTCGATGCCTCACCTGTTAGCAGGTAAAGGTGGAGCACCAGGTACCAGCAGGCTTGGTACAACCCTTGGAGGTCCCGGAGTGGAAGTGGGATAGGATATCTATGGATTTTGTGACTGGACTTCCATGCACTTCCAGAGGTCACGACTCCATTTGGGTGATTTTCGACCGACTCACCAAGTCGGCCAACTTCTTACCCATCAGATAGTAGGTCTCAGTGGAGAGCTCAGCACGCCTCTACGTTCATGAGATCGTATGACTTCATGGTGTTCCCTCATCTATCATCTCCGATTGAGATGCTCTCTTTACTTCCCGGCTTTGGAAGGGGTTGCAGGAGGCATTCGGGATGCAGCTACATTTGAGCACCGCCTTTCACCCTCAGACGGATGGTCAGACGGAGAGGACCATTCAGACTCTCGAGGAGATGCTCCGTGCAAGTGTCCTCAACTTTGGTCATAGCTGGGAGGACCACCTACCCTTGGTGGAGTTTGCGTACAACAACAGCTACCACTCTACCATCGGGATGGCACCATACGAGGCATTGTACGACCGGCCATGCATATCACCTCTATGCTGAACAGACCCTTGGGAGTCAGCACTTGTGGGACCAAAGATGGTCCAGGCCATGACAGAGAAGGTCCAGGTCATCTAGGAGCATATGAGGACAGCTTGGAGTCGACATAAGTCTTATGATGGCAGGAGTCGTAGGCACTAGAGTTCGAGGATGGCGACCACGTTTTCTTACAGGTCTCACATCGACGTGGATTGCAGAGATTTGAAAGGGGTGGAAAGTTATCTCCACACTTCATCGGACCATTCCAGGTCTTCAGCAGGGTAGGCGAGGTGACTTACCTCCTGGATCTGCCACCTCAGTTGCACCGGGTGCATGAAGCCTTCCACGTATCTCAGTTGAAGAGATACGTGCACGACCCGATGCATATCATCGACCATGGGGAGCTAGACCTTGACGATGGGGTGACCTTTGCGGAGGTCCCAGTGGATATCATGGATCAACAGGAGCGGTTCCTATGTGGGTGGTCTATTCATCTAGTGCACATCAGATGGCGGCACGAGAACCTCCAGGAGAGCACTTGGGAGAAGGAGGCTCAGATGTGTGCTCAGTACCCTCATTTGTTCCCCTAGTTTGTGATGTATCTTTACGGGGACGTAAATCCCTGAGGTGGGAGTAATGTAAAGACCTGTAAATTTCAAGGGAAATTTTTTCTAAATTTTCTTTGGGATTTTATGAGTATGTAGTTTCAGATGGCACCTGATTCCGAGGACCGGTGTGCCCGGAATCATGTTCCGAAGTTTAGCTCAGGTACTTTCAGTGAACGAACAAGCGGGTTTTCCTAACTTTTGAACGGTTGCTCGGACTTGAAATCTGAAGACACTGATGAAACCGCAACGCCAGTAATTGCTTAAGAACACCTTTTCCGGAGTTGCGTTAGCTCGAGTGAGGTTATTAATTAAATGGGTTAACTAAAGAATAAAATAAAATATTGTGCTACAAATTTTATTCTATTCTAAGTAGTGATAACCTAGGCATGGCTGTTGGAGTGGGACCCACTAATATCCTAACTCCACTAGGTAGGATATTAGTGAGGTGGGGCCCACACGAGCCCCACCCCCTTTATTTCCTTTTAACCTCCCGCGTGCATTTTAATTTTGTAACTCACCTGCAACCCCCTTTTAAATGCCAAGTCAACTCTCTTAATTAATGAATTGAATTAAGCTATTCAATGTAATCAATTCTTGAATTCATTTTGAATTTCGAATTGAATGTTGGCTTGTGTGTGTTAATTAAATAAGACAAAGTCATATCTCTTGAAGGATTATTTCGTCGTGCGAGAAGGTTGGAGAGTAATTTCTCAAGCCTTGGAATCTTCATCTTCATCCTTGAAGAAGGCGAAGAACGCACCGTCACCGATGAAGAATGCCGGCCTCCGACGAAGGACGACGAATAACGCTGATTCCTCAGAGATCGACGACGCGACGCCAAGTACCGCGACACTGACGGTCCTCTTCTCTGCGACGTCGTGTACCGCGATGCCGACGATCCTCCTTCCACGACGCTGTCTTCTGCGACGTCCCTTTCCCGCGACAAACCTCATTCGACGACTTCATCGAGGTAGGGGGTTTTGCTTTAATTTAATTTATGTGGTTTATATCCTCGACATGTGTGTTAATTGTTGGAATTCATTTGAACCACTAACGCGGTGGGTGTGGACCAACGAACAAGTCCAAACCCACCGATTCCCTGTTCTTGATGCGTGGAACATTGGGTGACGATGAAATGGGACCGTTGAGCGATTGGAGACCGTTGCAGTAATCTATGGGTCCCGAGACGACCCCAGGCGCAGACGGGAGAAAGAACGGACCACCTAAGCGGCTCCGGTGGCCCGCGGACTTCACCGGGGGCATCCCGGTGCGCCGCCAAGAGGAACTGCCGTGGCTGAAGCCGCGGCGGCAGGAGACCAGGATCTCGCGGCTGCGTGAGATCCGGAGGAGGATGCGGCACCCGCGGTGTCCGCGGATTGCGAAGGGAGGGGGGGCCGCGTCCCCCCATGCTCGGCCGCTGGCTGAGCCAGCGTGCCACCTGGCCGGGCCGGGCCGGGTTGCGCGGACTAGACCAGGCCGCGCCCACCAGACCGGGGCACACCCTAATGGGTCGGACCCGGACTCGGGTCGGACCGGGCCCGGACCCCCCCACTTTCGGACCAGTTTCGGTCTTTTTCCCATAACATGGGCCACGGACCTCTGATCGACACACCGTCAGTTGCGTAGCGATCCTTGGAACGAGATGGTCATTTTGATATACTATACTCAAGGATTAGGAGAACTTTGAGTACGACCGGGTTGGTTTGAGCATGAAACCAACCGGGCCCTCGGAGCGGAAACGCTTATAACTTGAGCTCAGGACGTCCGATTGACGTGCTGTCGACTTTGTTGGATTCTTCTTAGTGAGACTGACATTTTGGATTACTCCGCTCGAGGTTTGGATGCAGTTGGAGTGCGTTTGGGTTGGTTTTGACTTAAAAACCAATCGGGCCCGTGGAACGAAAAAGCCAATAACTCTCAGACCGGGCGTCCGATTGACGCGCCGTCTATCACGTTGAGTTCCTATCTACGAGATGGAACTTTGGGATACATCAACTCCGGACATCATGTTGGTTGATGTATCATCCCCTTGGCTCATGGAGCGAACCCTCCCGGAAATGAGCGTGATGTGTGCGGGAACCCTAGAGCTGGTTGCGACTGCGACGATGACGATGACTGCACTGAAATCCTCTGTGGGATCGGCAGCGATGAAGACTACACTGAAATCCTCCGTGGGTTCGGCAGCAATGATGACCGTACTGAAATCCTCCATGGGTTTGATGTCGATGAAGACTGCACTGAAATCCTCCGTGGGTTCGGTAGCAATGAAGACCGTACTGAAATCCTCTGTGGGTTCAATGATGATGAAGAATGCACTGAAATCCTCCGTGGGTTTGGCAGCGATGAAGACTGCACTGTAATCCTCCGTGGGTTTGGCAGTAATGAATACCGTACTGAAATCCTCCATGGGATCAACGACGATGACTACTGTTCTTGTATCCTATGTGGGTCTGGCAGTACTACTGTTCTTGTATCCTACGTGGGTCCAGCAGTGTTGACTCTGTTCTTGTATCCTACGTGGTTCTGGCAGAGTAGTTGGTCTGTATCCTATGTGGGTCCGACAGCTTATCTGGTTTAGTATCTTATGTGGGTCCCAACATAGATAAATTAGTGACTACATCTGATCATCTCTATTATCTTACGAAGAAGTATACCTGTGTGAGCTGAGTCTTGACTTTCAATCATTATCTTCGATATGATTGACTTGCTTTCCTATGTGGATTGTGTTGTGCTTTCCTGTGTGGATTGGTTTGTACTATCCTATGTGGACGTGATCGAACTTGGCCTCGGATGTTGGAGCTGAACTGGAATTAATGACTTAGTTATATGTATGGGCATATACCTAAGTAGTGTTGGATGTTACTTCGTGATTGTATCTTTCCTTTGTGGATTATCCTTTGTGGATTCTGGTAGAACTTCAGGGGTCTCGGGGTCCCTACTGAGTAGTGTATACTCACCCCTTCACGGGCTATGCCCTCACTACGTTGTGTTGGATATAGACGACGGACAGCACTGATCGTGCTTGAGGCTTGTGGAGCAGGTCGGTACGTGGAGGTGGACCACTGGGCGGGACGTACACGGAGTAGACGGCTGGACCCGAGGAGCTGAGGAGGCTATCTGTACCCACCCTTCTGGTGGGACTTCCAGTTGATGGCTCGACGTTGCTACTTTACTTCTAGTTGTAGTACTTTCCTTCCAGTTGTACTTTACTTTCAGTTTGGGTTTGTATTCTAGCCCATTTACTTTCCGCACTTACTTTTGTACCCAGTTTTACTTAGTGTTTACTTCTGCTGGCTTACTCTGTGGCCTTTGTTTACTTTATAAAGGAAATTCCTTCCACTTTGTCTGGATTTACGCCTTTGGTGCTAGTCGCCAGCCCCTGGCCTATGGGAGGCGGGCTTGGGGTAGTCACGACATGGGCCCCGAGGACGGGTCGTGACACTTAGATCCATATTCAAGCACCCTTTGAATCCCCAACCTAAGATCCACTATAAAAAAGAGGGTTTTAGGGCTTCAGAAAAATAATAATGAAACCACAATCCCGAATCCGGAAAAGAGAAGCAAGAGGATTGTTAAACTTATACTGAGATTTGATCCACACCCAATGACACTCCAAGAGGCCTAGAAATAAAGGAGATCAATTGTTGGGAATCCTTGGTCATTTTGGTCCATCAATAGGGTTGATAGGGGAGAAATGGGGAGGAAATCGAGTGGAACATTTAAAATCCTATGATGGAAAAAAGGTAAATACACACTTTTTAATTAGATCACGGTTTTCCATACTGTGTGTTAACTATGCGTCTGCCTATGTCCAAGTGGGATCCAAGTCATATGGTTACCTAGAGATACTGCACAATTTTACAAACCATGTGCCAACCGTGCGAAATACCTATGTCCATGGTCACACGGTTTGGATTCCCCCTAGCACAGTTTACTCTAAGCTTGCACCAATCGTGTAATATGCACTGGATGGCCCAATTTCTCTTTCATTCATATCCTGGACCCCCATATGACCCCCAAGCCTCCTCATACACCCAACAAACCTTTAATTAGACAATGTTTATGAATTCAAACCAAAATTTCAATAGGAACATTCCTCCAAAAAGTTTAAGATCCTACAACCTCCCCACCATATAATGGATCGTCCTCGATCCACTCTTCTAAAGCATCATAGAGCTTATGAGGTAAAATGATCGGGCCACTAATCTCACATATATATCTCTCTCTCCTAATATTCTTCTTAAAAATTACTATACTAACACAAAATTTGAAAAAAAGTAATAGTATTTCCTTACAAGACTTTCTCAATACAATCCACAATAAGAACCAGATGCTCCTCAAAGGATGCATCATCCTTAAGATCAACATCCTCAAAATCAAAAAAATGAGATAGGTGAGGGTGATAATACCAATGTTGTGACATAATAAAGAAACTGTGCATACCATTATATCACACTGTAAGAGCCAATCGGTATGCCAACTGTCCAATTTTCTCCATAATCCCAAATGGCCCCACATACTTGGGTGCGTACTTACCCTGTTTCTAAATATGTTGATGAACCAACATTTACATCACTCGAAGAAACACATGTTTCTACCAACAACATTCCCCGGTCTACGTTGGTCCACAACCTAAGGCTTAATAGTTCCTTTCCATAATCGAACATTCACAACACAACTAAAACACTCAAGGAACTCAACCCACCAAACCTAAGCCAACCCATGCCATCAAGGCTTAATCACCATATTGGCACTTGCTCAAGTCCATCCACAACCTGATACACCAGTTATGTCATCTACTGACCACTTTTCCGTTGTGGTTTCACCACCATGCACATTGGCTCACCACAACTATCCTTCTATGGTTAGCACCTCCAAAGTCGGAAAAGACCACCATAACCTCAAATCAGCTTCCAGAACTTACCTAAAGCATTTACTAACTCACCATGCCTGAACATCCAAAAGGAAATCACCAAATATTGGCATTCATCATTACCGTTGAAACCACTTTGAAGGAAATACCTACACCATCCAATTGAAAACTAAGAATAACATGACCTCTCTCAAGTTCAACTTCATTTCCTAAACACACTTTCCACTATGAACATCAAACTAGAGGTGGGTCATTACTTACTAAGTTCATTTCTTTTTACCATATCGTGTTGGGCCACCCCCAACTGGCTTGTCTCCAAACACCCATCTTCCATAGTTAACACGTTACTTGCTTCACCTTCCTATGGAACCTTCCAACTTAAGTCTTATCACTAATATCTAATGTACCTACTGGGTTCATTCCATGAATTTTTATAGAACTCAATCATCATGACATCCACTACTCTCCAATCCGTCATCACTCTGTCGCAATCATCAACATCCCTAACATAATAATTCCCACCATCCATAAAATTACTAAGATGGCTCAGTTCTTACTCAAAGCTCATTTCAAAATTTTGAAATGTACTTTTCACTCCAAAACATCCATCAAAGGCAGTTTAAAATTCATCACTTTCATCCCCTGTTCCTAGATGAGTCAACCTATCCCCAAATGAAATCATTCGGGAAATGAATGGATTAACTATTGGAATTCCATTATCTTACTCAGAAAAGATGTATTCTCACCTAAGAACAATCCATGGAAACTCAGTCACACCTACCAGAGTCTAGACCCGACCTATGATGAGGATCTAGAACCCATCTTTTCTTACCATAAAAAGTTGTAATGTCTAACCACGCCCTTCAATGAGTTTAACAAAGGCATTACAAAGTTCTCTTAGAGATACCCTGAACCTAGATACAACACATGTCTTGATAAACCACCACATCCACGGTCTGCATGGTCTCACCTAAGGAATCTAAACATCTTCTTCATAGATTCCTTAATAGCATCCTGGTGTCACCGCACCAACTCCATGGTCAGATCCACACCTCCCACAGTTGACGAATCTCTCCCCACTGTAAGAGTGTCATTTTCACCACTTTCATCAAACAATTCCAACTAACACGGTTCATTCTTCAACCCCAAGAAAAACCCAAAAACATGAGTCTAGTCATCTAGATTTTCATAGAACAAAAAAATAACATCAATCGCTACACGTTCCTAGCTTTTGAGAACAGAACCTATAAAATTCATCGATATTCAGTCTATCCCATGTACCTTAACCATATAAATTCAATGGTTTACATACTTCCATCCATATTCCCCTATATTTTACGATGAGTGTAACCTCCACGATGTCCCGAATCCAACCAAAACACATTCAAGCCACTCGGTGTAATCTATATCTTTATCAGTGTAACAAGGATGATGTCAAGATGTTGGGAATGATCATCACTGGTAAATAATTCTAAGAAATCATAGACAATCAAAACAATAAATTATTCAGCACTTATATCCCCTCCCACTCTAGGGAAACCTTGAACTATATAGAGTCTTGGGATTCCATGCCCGTAATGTCTCATCAACACTTGGCCATCACAACTCAAGTGGGATTACCAATGAAAATCACCATTGTTTCACAAACCTCTACCAAGCAGTCATTAACCAATGTTTCCTTTTTCACTTCCACCACCACACCAATCGAGTTTTCCTATCATGACTCTAGTTGTTCGCAATAGAAGCACAAGTTCCATCACACTAATCTAGAAACAAACAACCCTTCAAATAACCAGTTCTTTCTGATAGTTTCACAGAAAATTAATGGTTCTTAATTCAATGTTACTTGTGTGCATATCCCAAATGACATTGTGCCTTCTTATCATGTTCCCACATTTGGACCTCCTCATGTCCCTCGAGGACTCACACCATCTTGTGACCACATAATGAAACAAATCAAATTTAGATCATGTGTTCCAAACATCACCAGATCCACACCCAAATTCTCTCTTACTCACCTAACAATGCCTCCTAGTCTTTTATCCCCATCGACCTTAGAGAATTTTCAATTTCTCACACAACAACCAAACCATTTATACCAAAAATCCCAATTGTGTGAACATCCACACCTTGGGCATCACATTCATAAAAAACCATCTAAACATGCTTTGTTCACCATTTTATCATCCCCTAAAAGTCAAAATCAAGGCCCCCAATATTATTCATCAAAAAATATGGGTTACACATCCAAAAGATAAAGACTTACAAAATCAACCTTACAACCAACTACCAACACTCAGGTGCCTTTCTGAAAGAAAACAAGGAATAATCGTACCATTTATGAAAAATTTATGGTACTTAGTATGTGTGGATTCCAACTCTGGAACATCTATATGATTTATATTCTAAGGAACCTAAAACCCTGGGCTATGCTCCCTTGGGTCACCCTTGATTTTACAAGACTTTCAACTCATAACCACAAATTGAATTGTGTCTCCAAAACCATTGACCGTCACACTTATCCCTCCAGGCCAGTCCTGCACCAATAAAAATTCAAGAATCCACATGTTTCTAATGCATGAAAGAGAACTCACAACATAGTTGAACACTCTCATGGGACTCTCTCATGGGTCAAATGATACCAACATTACTAACTAGTTTTATAGGTAACAAGTCACTAGGTCCTCTCCCTAGGCAATATACATCAAACTTCTTTAAAGTCTCCCCTAACGGGTGGCTATTTTACACACATTCTAGAACACTACCTCCAACTCACTGAAGTAATTATTTACACTAGGTTTAGAGCCCAAAAACACGACCACCACTAATGGAAACACTAACCAAGACGTCCATCTCAAATCCTAATTGAACCTACATGATCATAACTCGTAAGGGATAACACATCCTTATCATCAAATGATACCTCTCCACCTCAAGGATATAGCTTAATCAAAGGTGCTAAAAGGAAAACCAATATACTCAGAACATCAACCCCATAGAGTTATACAAAACAAGGAACTCTCACTGCCTAAACCACCCGTACATAGGGTCTGTTCACAACACTGAGGATACCCATCTCTCGTCTCCCTTCACATTCCAACCCACTGTACTCTTGGAACTCAATTCCTCCATAACCAAAAAAATGATGGAGAGTGTTACAACTAATACCCTCTAGTTAGATCAAAATTACTTGGAATCACTACCCTTGGTTCTTATTCCATCATCTGAATAAAACAAATAAATTTCTTACAGAACTACTCATCCCCTCAATTATCCAAGATCGATGGGGTTTCTTACTCCACTATTGATGGATAATTCTCAGTGATATACTTTTTTCACCCAACCATAATACGTCACCATGGGGATATTTCTCTATAATTCCCAACACACATCTCAAAACATATAACATAAAACTCCCACAGTTTTCACAAAAGATGGCTCTCTATTATCCATAAAAAACATTTCTCATACACTATCCTAACGGTCACTATCACATGTCTATCACTACCCTCATCCATCCCTACTATGGTTCATGTTCAACATGTGGTGTACTAATTTGTACAATATTAATCCCTTTTTTCTAGACATCCCTCTTTATCACTTTCACTTTCACGATGTAATCCATATCTTTAAGGAATATTTATTATTTTAAACAACTTGATACAACTAAAAATTAAACTCATTTGCAACCATTAATTAAGAACAAATCATTAACCATTAATTCATGTTCTTCCTATATTATCATTTTCATCATCTTTATTAGAAATTATTTTCATTAATTTTTTAGGAATATAAGATGCATTCAACCCTTCAAATCCCACACACCCTTCCTATGTGTGCCTACAGTGATTCATTCCACCTATATCTCTAGGTGCTTATAAAAATTCATTAATACACAACATCTTTCCAATATTGACATGACAAAAACATAATAAAATTTTCACATCACACAAAAAGTGCATCAACCAATGGTGAAATATCATTCAACTGTAACAACACACACCAAAATAATAATTCCAACCATGGGTACTTGGGTTTCCCCGCGTACATGGGATAGATTATCCAAAGAACGAGATAATTTCAAAGATCCAACACATCATAATATACTATATACCATCTCTAAATAATAATTCCACATAAAAGAACTGCTCTGATACCAATTTATAACAGCCCTGACCTAGGATCCACTAAACCCGGTTCCTGAACTAGGTTTACATATGACCTAAAGCGTGCATCCCATTACTCTAGTGGTTTTCAACTAGTAGAGATGGTATAATAGATCACATGGGGAGAATATACCCCCCTTTACTAGAGTATTCCACATAAGATATCATATGAAATGAAGGAAAAATAATAAAAAACTAGAACAAGCAGTAAAAAATGCTGGACTCACCAATTTTGATAATCCCAAATCATGTTTCTTTTATGAAATAATCATGTTTCTATTATAGGATAATCGTGTTTCATTAATTTTCATAGTTTCTATCAAGTAATAACTATGTACTATTAATCTCACTACTCTCTTATTTAAGATTACAGTGAAACTTTTCTCTATGTATGAAAGGTAACTGATAGAAAGGTCACCGATAGAAAGGTCACTGATAGAAAGGTCACTAATATAAAGTTCACCAATGAAAGGTCACCGATTAAGTTCACCGATGAAAGGTCCCTAATGAAGGTCACTGATGAAAGGTCACCGATGAAGGTCACCGATAGAAGGTCACCGATGAAGGTCGCTGATGAAGGTCACCGATGAAGGGTTAACATTGAGAAGGTTACCGCTGAAGGTTACCATTGATAAGGTTACTGTTCAAGGTTACCATTGAGAAGGTTACCGCTGAAGGATACCATTTAGAAGGCTACTGATGTAGTCTACTGTTGAAGCCAACTGTTGAGAATGCTACCACTAATAGTCTAAGGATGCTCATTCTTCTACTTCATACATTGTCAAATTCTTGAGATTATTCTAACGGTCATATTTGGTAAATTTACTGCTTTTAACATTAATTAATCCTGATTATAGACATATAAAGAGACCGTATCTGGAGACAGCACGAGGTACGAGGAGGACCGCACGTGGTTTACTTATTCGTACTGCTGGAACAAAAATATAAAAGAGAAGACCAAGAAAGAAAAGTTGAAGTGACCAAGAAATGCACGGTGAATAGAAGTGTGTGTGCGAAAAGAAGAGAGAAGTGCATGAGAAAGAGATTATCAGCTATATCAAAGAGAACAAAGTAAAAACCATCCAACACTTACATTATAAATCCAAGATCATCACGAAGATTATCTGAGAAAAACTCACATCTACCTTCTGTGTTTCATTAACTCTCTATCAACTTAAGAAGTAGAATAATCAGTTCTTGAAAGCTAGAACCTAGAGTAGCGACACTCTATTTTGAAGAAAATGTCCAGAGAAAGACTCGAACACCAATTTATTCACTCCAAGGAGTCAAGAGCTAAACTCAAAACAAATAGAGCCTTCTAAAATCAATCTTATAATATTTTATCTATTTTGTTCTTTTATTTTTTACATTTTTGAGAAGTGTGTGTTTGTCTGTTACACACACTGTCTCTTGTTCTTGAACTAGAGAATACTAAAAATCCTCACATCAAACTTAACTTACACCCCGTTTCCCAGGTATAACTATGGAAGAGACCGTGTGTGGTCTATATTGTTTTTTTTTCATGAAGAACTACGGTAGAGGGTTTGAACCCTGGGAAGTTTTTGAAAACTATTGTAAGGCCTGGTACAGGTTGTGTATCAAGTTTATCATTTATATAAACTACTTGGTAGAAAGTGATCATCAAGTGGAGAGGATTAAGTCTTATATTGATATCGAACCTCTTGTTTAACTATGTTTTGTTCAATTTTTTTTAATACTCTATTTTTCTATTTTCAGCTACTCGTAATTTCAAAAATAGAAAACTGTTTTTACAATGACTTTGATAGTTAGTTACGGTTAGTGTGTGTCTCAGTGATTAATTCAATAAAACTATTTCAAAAGTTGAAGAAGTTTTTTACACTGATTCAACTGAGGACTTATCAACCATTGAGAAACCTATTGACCAACAAAATAATAATATCTCTACTGCCTTAATTATTTGGGTTATTTCAAAATTGGGGGATCTTTAATAGAAAGTTTTTAACATAAATTTTAAGTAGGAACTCAATTCAATCCCTCTTGAGATTCCACTCCGACCAATATTTGGTTTAAAAGAAAATGTTTTACTACTACTATCTAAACTATCATGGAAGTTTTCAAATTCTTTTCAACTGTGATTTTAGTTGTATCTTAAAGATCGTAAATTTTTTGTCATATCTAAATTTTCAGTTCTTTAAAATTCTAAATAACAATGGATAATAGAGTTGAGGGTGCTGCTACTAATAGGCTACCATTATTTAATGGTAATAACTATGCTCATTGGAATTTAAAAATGAAAATATATCTAGAGATTATAGTTCCTAAAATCTGGGACTCAATTGAAGAACAACATGCATTGCCGGTTACTGCTAGGGACATATGGTCTCAGTTGAATAAAGCTATATATTACAATAACTATAAAGAAATGAATGCATTTTACTATTCTCTAGGTTATAAATAATTCAATAGAATATCTTCCTATAAAACTGCTTATGAAATTTGGGATACTTTAGAAATTTCTCATGAGGGAAAAACCAATGTTAAATAAATGACATTAAATACTTATTCTATTAAATATGATAATTTTAAAATAAATCTTGATGAACATATATATGAAATGTATCTTAGGTTAAATAAAATAGTAAATATCATGAGTCTTCTTGGGAAACCAGTAGATAACAAGGATCAGATTATGAGGTTGCTTTGATGCCTACCTAACAGATGGAGAGGAACTTTTGTTTCTATCCAAGAATCCAATGACATAGGTAAGCTACCAGTAAAGGAACTAATTGGAAAACATATGATGTATGGACAATATCTTAAGGTAATTTAGTAATCAAAATAAGAACTAATAAATAAATCTATAGAATTCAAGACTGCTACCTCAAAGAGAAAAAATAAAGAAAAAGTTCAAGATTTTGTATACACTTCCACCAATGAAGACTTAGACTATGACAGTGATGATGAGATGGCTCATCTTTCTAGGAGATTCAAAAATTTATACTATAATAATAAGTTCGTTAAAAAATCAATCTATAAAATAATGTATTATAGTAAAGGATAGTGGAAGAAGGATAGAAAATGGAATGACAACATAAATGAGATAGTCTGCTATGAGTGTAAATGAAAAGACCATGTGAAGGTTGATTACCCCAAGATGAAATTTAAGAAGAAACATAGAAGTCAAGGAAAAGGGATATAAAAAGTCTATGAAAGATACTTGGAGTGCTTCAGAAGATAGATCCATTGGATCTCACACTTTAGATATTTAAAAAAAAACATGCAAACATGTGTTTCATGATAGAAACATCTGAGCTAATACCCAATTCTCCTATACATAATACTTATTCTTCTAGAAATGGAAGTGAATAAAATAATGATGATCATATGAATAAGGATGAACTATTTGAATACTGTGTAATATTTGAGGATTCATTTAATGAACTCAAGGATAAATATAAATTATTGAAAAGATAACATGATTTAAATACTAATTATAAGTCTAATTTGGATATTGAGAAATAAAAATGTGCTCAATTATTAAAAAAAATATTGAACTTAAATTATCAAATGAGAAATTAAAAAGGTATCGTGAGAAGTTTACTGCAGGTAGAGATACCTTGACTCGGTTTCTAGGGAAAAAATTTCTCAAAACTACACAACTAGTCTAGGATATCAACTAGGACAGAGAAGAATTTTTAAAAATAAATTTGGTCCAAAATCTGGATAGTTCACTACTAGTTCATGTTCTAGACCATATTTTGAAAAAAATTCTCTAAATGACCTAACAAAGTGTTCATATCTCAAAAAATATCTATTGATTATAGGAAAACTATGAGACAAGTATGGGTTCCTAAAGCATTACTTGTTATCCTCTATAGACCCAAGAAAATCTGGGTACCAAAGTTACCCTACACTTAATCTGTTTTGCAGGAAAATTGTCTGAAGAGCTCCTGTAAGACCCTATGGTACTTGAATAGTGGATGTTCAAGACATATGATAGCAGACTATTCATGATTCAAGATCCTAATTATAGTTTATGGTGGACATGTCAAATTCAGTGATAATACTAAAGGGAAAATCATCAGCATTTTCCAAATTGGAAACCCTAATACTATATTAATTTCAAAATTACTTTTTGCTGATGGGATAAAATACAATTTACTTTGTTTCTGTAAGTTGTGTGATGATGGTTTCAATGTTAAATTTGAAAATTATGCATGAATTTTTTTTAATTATAAAAATGTTTTAACATTTACTGCTCTTAGAAATGAAAATGTATATGTTGTTGATTTAAATTCATTAGATAAGAAAAATGTTTCTTTTTTAAATGTGTTTCATAAGTAATCCTGGTTATGGCACAAAATATTAGAAAAATGAAATGTTCACTCACTTAGGAAAATAACTAGGAAAGGTTTAGTTAGAGACTTACCTACATTGGAATTCCCACTTAACAAAGTTTTTAATCCTTGTCAAAAAGGAAAACAACACAATGATTCTTTCAAACCAAAGATATAATTTTCCACTTCTCAACCACTTGAGTTGGTTCACATGGAATTGTTTGGACCATCTAGAGTTTTATGTTTAAATGGGGAGCACTATGTTTATGTTCTTGTAGATGATATTTCTAGATACACTTTGGTATACTTTCTATCTAACAAAAGTGGAGCATGTTCTTACTTCAATAGATATTCCAAGTCTGTAGAAAATTTTAGTTGACTCAGAATTAAGACCTTGAGAAGTGATCATGTCGGTGAGTTTGAAAAACAGAAAATTGAATCTTTTTTCTCACAAAATGGCTATAATCACAATTTCTCTTCTCCTAGAACACATCAATAAAATGGATTTTTAGAAATAATAAATAGTAAACTTCAAGAGATTTCCAAGACTATGCTAAATGAGTATAATCTACCTATCTATTTTTGAGATGAAGTTGTTAAGACAGCTTGTTACATCATCAATAGAGTCTTAATTAGACCTATTCCTAACAAAACCTTTAATGAGATCTAGAATAATAGGAAGACTAAGTTTATTTACTTTAGAGTTTTTGGTTTCAAAGGCTTTATCCATATCACTAAGGATAATATTGACAAATTTTCTTTTAGGAGTGATGAAGGAATCTTCCTAGGTTACTCAATCTCTAGTAAATCTTATAGAGTATTCAATAAGAGAAAAAAATGCATGGAAGAATCAGTTCATGTCAAATTTTATGATACCGATCAACATGAACCCAAAACCTTCATTGAACAACTTGATGAAGATATGAAAATTCTTCACCTTAATTTTAAAGACAGTTAACCCTTAGAGAAAACAACTAGTTCTGAAAATTTTCAAAATCTGAGCATGGTGAATCTAAACATATATACAACCATGAGGAGTCTAGTCCAACTCTTTCTAGAGGTATTGGAACTCTCAAGAATTATCCTTTAGATGTTGTAGTAGGTGATCTAAATAGAGGAACACAATGTAGAGCTTCTCCACAAAACCAGGTTGAACATCAAACCTTTCTTTCACAACTTTAACCCAAAAATATTATTGATACAATAAATGATGAATTTTTTGTGATAACCATGTAAGAAGAATTAAATCAGTTTGAAAGAAACAATGTTTTGGAATTAGTAGAAAGACCTAAAGACACTTTGACCATAGGAACTAAATGGGTGTTTGGAAATAAAGTTGATTAATTTGGTAACATAGTTAGAAACAAGTCTAGAGTAGTTACACAAGGATATAGTCAATATGAAGGAATATACATTCAGTAAACCTTTACACCTATAGATAGATGAGAATTCATTAGGATTCTACTTTCTTATGCAGCTCATCTGAGTTTTAAAATTTATCAAATGGATGTCAAAAGTGCATTTATAAATGGGTACATAGTTGAGGATGTATTTGTTGAACAACCCCTGGTTTTACAAATATCCATTTTTTAGATCATGTCTTTAAACTTTCAAAAGCTCTATATGGTCTAAAACAAGCTCCAAAAGCTAGGAATAATATAATTCGTTCCTTTATTATTTCAAAAGGTTTTACTAAAGGAATAGTTGATCCTACTCTTTTTATCAAAAGGATTTCCAAATATGTTTTAATAGTACAAATTTATGTAGATGATATTATTTTTTGATCCTCTAAAAAAATTATGCATTAATTTCTCATAAATGATACAAGATGAATTTTAAATGATTTTAATGGGGGAACATAAATTTTTCCTCGGATTTTGAATTTTTTAAAATAAAAATGGTATTATTTTAAATAAAAGTAAATATACTATTGATATTTTGAAACATTTTTGTTTGGATGGAAATAAAGGTAGTGATACTCCCATGATTACCACTTGTAAGTTAGATAATGATGAAACTGGTAAATCAATGGATCAAACCAATTACATAGGTATGATTGGGAGTCTTCTCTACCTTACTAATGCCAGACCTAATATTATGTTCACTATATGCATGTGTGCTCATTTTCAAGCTAGTCCCAAAGAGTCCCATTTAACAGTTGTTAAAAAAATTATTAAATATCTCAATAATACTACAAACAGAGGACAATTTTATGCGAGAGGACAATAATTTCATTTAATAAGTTATTTGGATGTTGTATCTACTGGTTTTAGGTTAGATAAAAATAGAACCTTTGTAACATGTCACATTTTGGGAAAGTCACTGGTATCATGGTGTAGTAAGAAACATAATTATGTTTCATTATCTACTACCAAAGCTAGATATATAGTTGATGATAGTTGTTGTGCTCAAATTCTGTGGATGAAACACACTTTACGAGACTATGGATATCAATTCAAAAATGTCTCTATAAACTGTGATAATACAAGTGTTATTAAAATCTCTTAAAATCCAATATCTCATGCTAGGATAAAGCACATTGATGTGAGACATCACTTCTTGAGAGATCATTATCAAAGAGGTGATGTCACTCTTGAATTCATTGGAAATGAACCTCAATTGGATGATATATTCACAATGCCTTTGAGTTCTGAGAGGTTAAATTACATCAAACAAGAGTTAGGAATGGTAAAATGTTATGTTTGGACCTCACCGTTGGGAACCTCGCAGTTTGGAACCTCATCGTTAGTAACCTCACCGTTAGGAACCTCAATGTTAGGAACCTCACTGTTGGACCTCACTGTTAGACCTCATCGTTAGACCACACCGTTGGACCTCACCATTAGACCTCACAGTTAGGTACCTCACCTTTGGACCTCACCATTAGGAACCTCACTGTTGGACCTCACCGTTGGGAACTCACTGCTGGCACCTTACCGATAATCACCTTTTCTGAGACTTCACGTTTTTCTGCCAGAATCAGAAATGTTTTTCATCTTAGTTATTTATTTTACTTTATTTATTTTTAGATCCCTAAATGATAAAAATAAATAACACACCACATTTCAATCCACTTCAAACCTCTCTCGAACCTCTTGTTCCCTAACCTTAGAACCTCACCTTCTAACGAAACCCTCAAACCACTTCAGATCACATGGGAAGATTGAAGAGACCGATGGTCGGTGATGAAGGAGATGTATCGAACTCTAAGAGACCATAATCTTGGACTAGTATTGAAATCCAGGTAGTGAAAAAGATACTCAATCCATATTTTTCGAAGAGGGAAATCGTGGTTAAAAAAGAATTATGTTCTTAATGGATGATGTCAAGCAAGTCTTTGGTGCTGAAGTCACATGAAGCTCAGGACTAGGTGGAATGATTTGAAAATAAAAATGGACTTTACTAATTGAAGTTAGTAAAGGAATTTTATAAATATATGATGTTTGAGTAGTCCTAGAATGAGAACAAAAATTTCTTCACAGATAAATAGAGTAAGTGTGAGCTTCTCCTCTAATGAATGGGCTAATTGTTTAAGAGTTCCACATGAAGGTATTTTTGATTACTACTCTAAAGTGGTGCCTACCACTAGTGACAGTGAATGGGATCCATAGGAAAGTGATTGCTGCTGAAATGGATGGAGAAAACAAGTTACTATTTAAATTTGTTCAGCATGTTTTGAGTCTCGGGAGAGGGTACATTGCTACCTTGAAGTATCTAGACATATTTCTTTTATATCTATGAAAGCATGGACAGAAGATAAATCTATGTAGGTTGCATATGATTCAATTATAGGATATGAAAAATCGTAATTCCAATTCCAATGCTTTGTTTCATTCCAAATTGTTATCCTTGATGTTGAAAGTGAAAGGAGTTTCTAGAAATAAGGAGAAAATAGTTGTTTTAAGGGACAAATTATGCATTACCAAGATGATTTGAATGTTGATGAAGATAAACTGGAACCCTTTCCAAAGAAAATGGGTGAATGATGAGGCTATGATGTATAAGGAATTCAACCCTGTTAATCATCCTACTATGCCTAAGAATAAGAGAGACCCTGGACTAAATCTTGATGATGTGGAGCTAGTATACTCAGATGAAGAATAGGAGGCTGCTGTTATGAAAGAAAGAGAGGATTACCTTATAGATGATAGGAGTGATCCTAACCTTCCCTTAAATCCTCATGCTAATACTATATCCTTTGGTGAGCCTATCCCACCAAAAAGATTTCCTAGAAGGGAGACTATCCTAAGGGACAGTGATGATGAGGAAACTAGTAAAGAAGAAGGAGATCAAAATTTATTAAAAGACACTAGAGAGGCCTCAGAGGAGGAATATGAAACTGAATCTAGTCATGATGATTTTGTGACAGCTGTTGATGAATGTGAAAGGGAATGCCTAAGCTTTAGTCCTATGATAGGATATAAAGAAATGGTAGAAACTTTAGATGAAGAGGTTTCTAATTCAGTTGAATATGGAATTACAATGGCAGTAGTTAAAGATTCTGTAGAGGAAGTGGAAGTGGACCCACCAATTGCTCCAGTTGATCAAGGGGGTATAACAGAGATAGATTTAATTGATCAGAACAATGCTCCAAGTGAGGCGGAGAAACCTACTTCCACAAGTTCAGTTTTTTTCTCATGGAATAGAAGACTGGTTAGAAGACTCTGGATTCATGGTCTTGGTCTTATACTATAGAGACTTTGATGATGACAAGCCTAATAGAATCCCTCCAATTCCTTCTGTTTCAGAAACCACCATTGTACATCCAGTAGTGATTTTACCTCGGGACTATGTGAAGAAGGATGATTTAGAATCCTTGAAATTAGATTTGAATAAATACTTTGATGATATATCTATTGGAATAGAGAGAATAGTGGATCTCAATCAATAAGTTGTAGCATCTACCTTAGAATGAGTAATTTCTACCTCTCACTCAAATTTCCTACATGAAGTGAAGAATGTAAGAATCAAGTCAAAACCTTGGCAGAGTCTATGGAATCTGTGAAGCAATTTATTCCCAATTTATAATCTTATATGGCTTCAAGGGTTCAAGTGAATAGAGACGTTATGTATGTCAAAAGTGTTGTTCAACATATGGTCACTATTTTTGAGGACTTTAAGAAGTCTACAGAGGCACATGTTAGTGGCCAGCATGATGATGTGAAGTGGTTGATCAGTGGTCTGAACAAATCCTTTAAGGTGACAGTGGCTTTCACTATGAAACCTCTGGGTGCATCTACCTCCTCGTCATACTATCCTCGTATTGATCTATAAGCTTTTAGTTCAGTTGTTAGAGAAGAGGTGGATAAGTTCCCTGGTGCCAGTACCACAGACTCTTAGTCTATGACTCAGGTCATTTCCATTTCCATATAAATTTATAAACTTATGGGAGATTGTCTAAGGGAATCTTCTCAAGATCATAAGGCAATTAAAGATCAATTTGACTTATATTACAAAAGGGTGTAAAATAAGCATCAGATGGATGGTCACTTTAAGCTGTTTTTGGAAAACATGAGGATCCCACCTTTCACTCAAGAATTTAATGATCAAGTTAGTAGGATTAGAGAGTTGAATCATGCCTTAGAGAAATTCATGGATAATAAGGATGATTTTATCTTAGAGATGGAAAGAGGAGGAAGCATTATTATGGATTTTAGAAATCTTTTTTACCCTTCCTCCATGTGGGATGCACTCCCATTATTGTTCCTCCAGCTTTACCTTATTCCTCGGCTACCTCAGGCTCTACCAGTGCTACACTGTTGATGACTTCTGCATAGGCCATTAGAAGCTTGACACCTATAATTATTCAAAGATCTACTCACTATAGTTCTACTGATTCCTCTGTAGCATCTCCTCCTCCAATGCTCACTGCCATACCTTGACCTATCCCTCCATCTTCAGAATGTGAATCCACAGCTTCAAAAGAAAAATCTCCCTTGGACATATCTAATGTGGATTGAATTTGGGATGTCTAACTTGATAGGGATATTTGTATTTATTTTTGTATTTTTTACTCTTGGTTCATTAATAATGAAATAATCTTTTGCCTCTTTTTGTCTTACATTATTTTTGTTAATCACAAAGGGGGAGAAGTTTTTATTTGACTGAATTCCTTTCATATATACACTATCTATATTTTACACAATAAGAATGATTCAATTTTACATATACACACCTTTGAAGATTTTAGAAAATATGCTTAACCCTGATTCAATAATTCTTAAATCTAAATTTTCACTAGCATAATTTGTGATTATCAAAAAGGGGTATATTGTTGGACTCACCTGTTCTGATAATCCCAAATCATGATTATTTTATGAAACAATCATGTTTTTATTATAGGGTATGCATGTTTCATTAATATTCCTAGTTTTTATCACATCATAACTATGTAATGTTAATCTCACTGCTCTCTTGTTTAAGCTTACAATGAAAAATTTCTCTAAGTATTAAAGGCAACCGATAGAAAGGTCACCGATAGAAATGTCACCGATAGAAAGGCTGCTGATAGAAATTTCACCGATAGAAAGGTCACCGATGAAGTTCACCAATGAAAGGTCACCGATGAAGGTCATCGATGAAAGGCCACAGATGAAGGTCACTGAAAGAAGATCGCCGACGAAGGTCACCGATGAAGGTCACCGATGATAGGTTACCATTGAGAAGGTTACCGATGAAGGTTACCATGGAGAAGGTTACCACTAAAGGCTACCGATGAGAATGCTATCGCTGAAGGATACCGATGTATTCTACCATTGAAGCCTATTGTTGAGAATTGTAACACCCCGAGATTTTATGAAAAATATTCTTTTTAATTTCATTAATGTCTTGTGTTGTACGCTACACCAAAAGGATCTTGCACAACACGCATCTTTGACTTGCCTTGCATTACACGCAATCACGACCTTCCTCGATAGCGTGTGTAGTAGACAATACCGAGTTTCACTAAACAATGATATGCTATTAAAATATTTTTAAAACTAGCCGTTATGAATAGTAATGACCACTTTTTGAAATTTTGTAATTTTTATTTTTCAAAATGGAATTCATTTTTGGATTAGGAATATCGAAATTAGCTTAGGGTGAAATTTTGGTACGTTTCGGATAACTTTCATATTCTAATGAATAGTGAAAATTACTAAATTTTATTTAAAAACAACTTTTTTAATCAAAATAATTAGTAGTGATAAATTATTAATTTGAGTGGTTTTAAAGTATATTTAGAATATATTTTTACAATTTAATACAATCTTCGTCATTGGATGTAATTTCACATTTAAACCAGATATAAACAAGTGTCAATCTTTTGATAGTTATTATCTCTTAAAAACACGCTATCTGTTTTGATGACGGGAATTAATTTTTAAATTAGTTAATATAACTGATATGTTTTGAATTTGATAAAATAGACATCATTTTCGAATTCATAATATCAAATATAGCTTAGGCCTAATTTTTTGTATTTTTCTGGAAACTTTCATTTTTTGATTAATAGTGAAACCACTAAGTGGTAGTTAAAAAACTGAATATTTCATAAAACTTAATTTTACTGCTCCTGTGAGTGGAATTTCAAAAATCCGAGAGACACGGTTAATATAAAGGACTAAAATGTGGTTCAATGAGATGAAAATAATTTTTGGTGAATAGTAACTTTTTACTTTTTTACCACGGTTAAAAGTAAATATGTTAATTAAGGGTAAAAATGATATTATTATTACCCTAACACATGTACTAATTCTATTGGATAAATTTAATTCTACCAAAAACAACCTTAGGAATAAAATATGACCATTTAAGCCCACTTGGATTAGATTAGGACATTTATTATTAATTTATTTAAAGAAGGGTTAAAATAGTTAAAATCAATGTTTAATAAGTAAATCATTTTTAATATAAAGTTATACATAAGATAAATTCGACTATAAATATTAATTATAAAGATAAAAATATTTCCTACATAATGTTATTTTATTTGTAATTTTTAGAAATTAAATAATTTAATTTATTTATGACACAACGATGATGCAGTAATTATCTTATCAATGAAATATTGAGATAATTGATGTTATAAATACCCAAATAAATGTAATTTGGGACTTTTTATGAATTCCACTAATTTTATAGGTTAATATGACATGTTAGTATTGATTTTATTAACGTTTTTCGAACTAATAATTCTGTTATCATTTTTACAAAAATCAATTACCAAATAGTGTCAAAATTTACATAAAATAGTTTTTAAAACAAATATTATATTATTAATTGTTATTATATTCCTAAAAATATTAGGTTCGGCCAAATGACTTAGATAAGGTTATATATATTAATAATAAACAACTTGGGGTTCTTTTGTCTTGTTATAGTAAGTTTATTAACCTTATAGTTTAAGAACACAAAAAGACACGGTAAAAGTAAAATTATTTAACTTAATGTTAAATCTAAATTATAAGGTTAAAATAGGAACCTAAACTTGTATAAATTCTATAGGATGATAGTATTTCGACCCATACATACCTTAGCTTAGAAATAAATCAATTTGGAGCTATTTAAAACCGAATTGGACTTTATAATAAAATAATATTTTTAGTTATTCCAAAGGTGCCCCTCTCCTCCCTTATAAAAGGGCACCCCCTCCTTCTCTTCCTCACACCACTTTGAGCCTTCAATCTCGCCCAAACCCTGCCAATTTCTTCTCTCCACTTCCCTAGAGACATCCTAGAGGTTCTGTTCTTCTTCAAAGACCTATTTTAGTGCCCTAAAAGGAGGTATCAAAGAGGCGCTTAAAAGAAGAGGTAATGCCCGTTACCGATTCTTTCATCTTTATTTCTTCTTCCACTTCTTCTTATTTAGTTGTTTCATCATGAAGTAATAACATCAGTATCACTCATATACTGATATGTTATTATAAGTGTGAAACAACCCTATTTAACAATCTATCCATCCTACGGAAAATGAAATCACCGCGCGTGCGTACGTACGGAATACCGTCTCCACGCCGTGGTGTAATATATTTTCCACCACCACCATACTTGGATGGGTATAATGGTGTAAATAATAACTATTTATGATTATTTTAAAGTGATATTGATTATGAAATTGTATACATAAACTCCAATACAGTCCCACGATCATGAGAACGATATCATCGCTCGTGCATACATACGGACTACCGTCTCCACGACGCGATGAGATTCATTCTCCACGTTAACCATTCATGAATGATTATAAAGTATATATAATAAGTAATCATCAAATATATGAAATAATAATGATACTGGATTTATGTGTATATATATGTATGTCATCTACTTAATTCCATTCAACTCAATAAGGAAACGAAAACAGCGTTCATGCGTACGTACGACCTACCGTCTCCATGAACGGTGTATTTTTTTTCCATTTACTGATTTAGTATATATATGTATATTATGAATATATATTATATATAAATAATGTTTTATATTCTATAACTAAGTAATCATGATCTAAGTAATCATATGAATAATTACAAGTCAAAACACGGACGACAAATGAAACAATTTTACCCAAAACGCTCTTTAACATGGAATTTACAAAAGAACGGGTAATATAAAGTCATAATTGAACCATATATGATAACATAACAATGAGTATGATTCTGGAATAAGTCAATGACATTATTTAAATCATTATACAGGAGGTTTGGACACTTACGAAGCAAATTTGACCTAAGGTAAGGGAAAATATCACAATCTCATTTTTATCCGAGATTGATTATACTTTGGTATTTACTGGGGTGTATTTTATCATCCACATCCTTGTTTACTAAACATGTAATATTTATATACTTATACAATATTTTATATCAAATTTTACCCTTTGGTGATTTTTTAGTAAAAGATATGAAAGGAATCTTTTGTCATTTTTCATACGAGGTACTTTTTGACTTTTCTGACAAAAGTATGAGAAGAATGTTTTTTTAACTTATACGGCATGAATGTATTTTTAAAAAATTATTTCCAAGAAGATTCCTTTACAAGTTTTCAAGTTTATTTTTAATCAACTTCTTTTAGTTTAGAATTGTATGACATGTTATGAAAGGAAAAGTGTTTTTGGAGAAGAAAGGATATTTTCCTCAAGAATGTAGTTCAAGTGTTTTAACAAAATTATTTTCCATCTAAGATAACAAAGGGTTCTGTTTCTCTCCCTATTATTACATTGATTTGACTATATTGTGATGGAATTATTTTTATGAATTCGTTTATCTTATATGAATTGTTTTATGATGTCATGATGTTTAATATTCCCATTTTTATTACATGGGTTATGCTATGATGTATGGTTTATGATTTTGTGGAACACATAAGAATGGTATCATTATGAGATAGGTGGGACCTATATCTCCCTCCAATTCATTGTGTAAATATTTTATATCTCGTGAGATATACATGGCTGGAACGGTTGGTTATACCCATTCAGTGAAACAGGACTGAAACGAGGAGTGAACTCGGTTCAGAAAGGGACTTTGTCCACTAAGATAGTCTTGGCAATGAGTCTTGACTAATAAGAAATGATTCTCTATGATTATGTGTGTATGACACAAAGTTTCATGTTTTATGTTATGATAATTGGGATTACATTTCACTACTATGATTTATCCCATGTTATGAAATTATGATCTCTTTTGCAGGTTAAGATTTCCAAAAGATATGTTCTAATAAATATGATGTGATTGATATTTCTTTTGTTTGCCCTTACTGAGCATTTGAGCTCACCCTTTTATGTTTTCTTTTCCCTAGGATATAAAGAAAGGTTTTAGGTAAGAAAAAAATGGAAGATATTTATGGGAGATGTTGAAGATCTTTCAATGTGATTAGAAGATTACGTTTCGAGTTTCAAAGACTCTAAACTATTACGGTCCTTGTGTGTGTGTTTTTGTTATGTACTAAGTATTCCGCAAAAGTAATGTAATGTCCATGTACGTCAGGCTTCGGGTCTCTACAGTTGGTATCAGAGGAAAGGTTTAGTCAACCTTTGGAAACTAGGATGCGAAAACGTTAGTGAGATCCCTAGAGATATTTCTAAGGTATGTCTAGGGATGCCCCTAAGGATAAGTATACGTATAGGATATAGTCCTCGAACTATGGTAACGATATTAGATTAAACCAAAGATGTTAGATATTGAAGTTAATCCCCCTTTATTATGATTTTTTCCTCTAACACTATTTTTTTTGGGTTTTAGAAAATGGATGGAAACAAGATGATTCACGATAATGGAGGATATGACGGACAATGGAATGATATTATTCATGAGAAACCAAATGAAATGGGATTTGGTAGTCCAAACATCATTATTATGCCGAATCAGAAATCTCATAATATGATCAATAAACTCAAATTTGGTAAGTTTCCTAACTCGGCTAATAAGAGAAAGATGGAGTTTCATGATGATCATAGAGGAAAGAAAGTTCAATTTCCCTCATGTAAATCATGTGGGAAGAGGAATCAAGGAGAATGTTTCAAAGGAACGTGAAGATTCTTTGGGTGTGGAAAAGAAGGACACAAAGCCAGTAAGTGCGAAGGAAAAAGTTCAGTTAACACCATGGATGAGGATAATGGTATTTTTATGACATCAACAATGGTTAAATGTTTTAAATGTGGAGTGTACGGGCATTATGCAAACCAATTCCCTAAGGGAAAGTCTCATGAATAGAATCAGTACGGTCATATGGGTAGTATTTATGTTGTTGATGATGAAGAGACTACAAATGATATGTGAGATGAAAGAATTGTTGAAGCTCGGTCAATGGTTTAAGAAGGTAGTGGAATGATTACATGTTTATCAAGTGTAATGTTGTATAAGTAATATCATGGTACTATGGAATAAATAGACATCTAAGGATTGTTACACTGTTGTCTTTCCTTGAGTTTTGAAAGTGTATAATTAATGGTACCAGTATCCATGAAAGGTTATTCAGATATTTTTGGAATGTAGATGATATGCGCATAATGAAGGGAAAACAATAAAATGAAATGTTTGACAGTATTCATGAGCTCAAGACTGATATAAGGAAATAGTTATATCATGGTTTGAGGTTTTGGTATGTGAAAAGTGTTAACTTTTGACATCACTCATGTTTTCACTAAGATTCAATGGGTATTCATTTTTCAAGATAATACATGATCAAGGCATTCGAATGTTTGGAATGTGACCAACAAGACATATCTCATGATATACGGGGATCAACGATGGTATTAACATGCTTGTTATATGAACTCTTTGGTAATCATTTTCACTATAATATGAGATTGGACAGCAGTATTTTGGATAAGCCTAAAGATTGGAAATGATTATGTTGGACATAAGTTAGTATTGTTTAAGGATAGAACTTTTTTCGATATTATTGATGGGATGTTATAGTAATGTAGTTTTAGAAAAAGGACAACATGCAGGATGGGCGACAACCCATCGCGTCGGACAAGGCTGTGGGAATCGAACCCACAACTGAAGTGCGACTGGCCTTTATCGCCTACCACTGGCCTACATGAAGTCCCTATTTATTAGAAACTAGTTTTCTTATATTAATTAGTATTATATATGAAGTTTAAGTTCATTTTAGGAACCATATATGATTAATCTCACTATAGATGGACTTATGTATTTTTTGATAACTTTTCTAACCTTTTGTTTGAGACAGATGGAATGACCCATAATTTTATCACATGATCTACTAACACATCACGAATAACAAATTCAACTTCAATTCTTTAAGAGGGGAAGTGGAAATTGTCCAATGAACGACCAACGGTGAGACTATACCAAAATAACGAAAGTATTTCTTCTAATTCCAATTTCATCAACTTTAGGGAAATGATCTTGAAAACCAAAAATGTTGTCCTAGTGCTCTTATATCTAATGAATTAGATGGTACCTTAGATCGTCACAAATTTATGGCTTTGTGATTTCTGTCTTCTCCATATCCATGTTCTCTACCACTCTCCATTAGAACATGATGGTTAGATTTCTCTTCCATATCCATATTTTCTCCTATGTGGAAACCCAGTGATTAGTTTATTTGGGTAACCATTACGTTTCATACTTTTGTTTTTAAATATTGGTTTTGGTATTCCTTTTTACGATGTAGGTTTCTATTAAAGAAACTTTCAAGTAGTAAACCATTTATAACCCCGACGAATTTCGAGGGAGAAATTCATTTTAAGGGGGGTAGAATGTAACACCCCGAGATTTTATGAAAAATATATTTTTAATTTCATTAGTGTCTTGTGTTGTACGCTACACCAAAATGAGCTTGCACAACACGCATCTTTGACTTTCCTTGCATTACACGCAATCGCGACCTTCCTCGATAGCGTGTGTAGTTCGCAATACTGAGTTTCACTAAACAACGATATGCTATTAAAATATTATTAAAACTAGCCGTTATGAATAGTAATAATCACTTTTTGAAATTTTGTAAATATTATTTTTTAAAATGGACTTCATTTTTGGATTCGGAATATCGAAATTAGCTTAGGGTAAAATTTTGGTACGTTTTGGATAACTTTCATATTCTGATAAATAGTGAAAATTACTAAATTTTAATTAAAAACAACTTTTTTAATCAAAATAATTAGTAGTGATAAATTATTAATTTGATTGGTTTTAAAGTATATTTAGAATATATTTTTACAATTTAATACAATGTTGGTCATTGGATGTAATTTCACATTTAAACCAGATATAAACAAGTGTCAATCTTTTGATAGTTATTATCTCTTAAAAACACGCTATATGTTTTGACGACGGGAATTAATTTTTAAATTAGTTAATGTATCTGATATGTTTTGAATTTGGTAAAATAGACATCATTTTTGAATTCATAATGTCAAATATAGTTGAGGCCTAATTTTTGGTATTTATCTGGAAACTTTCATTTTTTGATGAATAGTGAAATCACTAAGTGGTAGTTAAAAAACTGAATTTTTCATAAAACATAATTTTACCACTTCTGTGAGTGGAATTTCAAAAATCCGAGAGACACGGTTAATATCAAGGACTAAAATGTGGTTCAATGAGATTAAAATAATTTTTGGTGAATAGTAACTTTTTACTTTTTTTTACCACGGTTAAAAGTAAATAGGGTAATTAAGGGTAAAAATGATATTATTATCACCCTAACACATGTCCTAATTCTATTGGATAAGTGTAATTCGACCAAAAACAACCTTAGGAATAAAATATGACCATTTTAGCCCACTTGGATTAGATTAGGACATTTATTATTATTTTATTTAAAGAAGGGTTAAAATTGTTAAAATCAATTTTTAATAAGTAAATCATTTTTAATATAGGGTTATACATAAGATAAATTAGACTATAAATATTCATTAGAAAGCTAAAAAATATTCCTACATAAGGATATTTTATTTGTAATTTTTAGACATTAAATAATTTAATTTATTTATGACACAACAATGATGCAGTAATTATCTTATTAATGAAATATTGACATAATTGATGTTATAAGTACCCAAATAAATGTAATTTGAGACTTTTTATTAATTAAACTAATTTTCTAGGTTAATATGACATGTTAGTATTGATTCTATTAATGTTGTTCGAACTAATCATTCTGTTATGATTTTTAAAAAAATCAATTACCAAATAGTGTCAAAAATGACATAAAATAGTTTTTAAAACAAATATTATATTATTAATTGTTATTATATTCCTAAAAATATAAGGTTCGTAAAAATGACTTAGATAAGGTTATATATATTAATAAATACAACTTGGGGTTCTTTTGGCTTGTTATAGTAAGTTTATTAACCTTATAGTGTTAGAACACAAAAAGACACGGTAAAAGTAAAATTATTTAACTTAATGTTAAATCTAAATGATAAGGTTAAAATAGGAACCTAAACTTGTCTAAATTCTATTGGATGATAGGATTTCGACCCATCCCCACCTTAGCTTCGAAATAAATAAATTTTGATCTATTTAAAACCGAACATGACTTTATAATAAAATAATATTTTTAGTTATTCCAAAGGTGCCCCTCTCCTCCCTTATAAAAGGGAACCCCCTCATTCTCTTCCTCACACCACTTTGAGCCTTAAAGCTCGGCCAACCCCTGACAATTTATACTCTCCACTTCCCTAGAGACATCCTAGAGGTTCTGGTCTTCTTTAAAGACCTATTTTAGTGCCCTAAAAGGAGGTATCAAAGAGGCGCTTCAAAGAAGAGGTAATGCCCGTTACCGATTCTTTCATCTTTATTTCTTCTTCCACTTCTTCTTCTTTAGTTGTTTCGTAATGAAGTAATAACATCAGTATCACTCATATACTGATATGTTATTATAAGTATGAAACAACCCTATTTCACCATCTATCCATCCTACGGAAAATGAAATCACCGCGTGTGCGTACGTACAGAATACCGCCTCCACGCCGTGGTGTAATCTATTTTCCACCACCACCTTACTTGGATGGGTATGATGGTGTAAATAATAACTATATATGATTATTTTAAAGTTATATTTATTTTGAAATAGTATACATACACTCCAATATAGTCCCACGATCATGAGAACGATATCATCGCTCGTGCGTACGTACGGACTACCATCTCCACGACGCGATGAGATTTATTCTCCACGTTAACCATTCATGAATGATTATAAAGTATATATAATAAGTTATCATGAAATATATGACATAATAATGATACTGGATTTATGTGTATATATATGTATGTCATCTACTTAATTCCATTCAACTCAATAAGGAAAACGAAAACAGCGTTCATGCGTACGTACGGCCTACCGTCTCCATGAACGGTGTATTTCTTTCCATTTACTGATTTAGTATATATATGTATATTCTGAATATATATTATAAATAAATCATGTTTTATATTCTAGAATTAATTAATCATGATCTAAGTAATCATATGAATAATTACAAGTCAAAACACGGACGACGAATGAAACAATTTTACCCAAAACGCTCTTTAACATGGAATTTACAAAAGAGCGGGTAATATAAAGTCATAATTCAACCATATATGATATAATAACAATGAGTATGATTATGGAATAAGTCAATGACATTATTTCAATCATTATACTGGAGTTTTGGACACTTACGAAGCAAATCGGACCTAAGGTAAGGGAAAATATCACAATCTCATTTTTATCTGAGATTGCTTATACTTTGGTATTTACTGGGGTGTATTTTATCATCCACATCCATGTTTCCTCAACATGTAATATTTATATCCTTCTACAATATTTTATATCCAATTTTACATTTTGGTGAGTTTTTAGTAAAAGATATAAAAGGAATCTTTTTTCGTTTTTCATACGAGGTACTTTTTGACTTTTCCGACAAAAGTATGAGAAGAATGTTTTTTTTAACTTGTACAACATGATTGTATTTTTAAAACATTATTTCCAAGAAGCTTACTTTACAAGTTTTCATGTTTATTTTTAATCAACTTCTTTTAGTTTAGAATTGTATGACATTTTATGAAAGGAAAAGTGTTTTTGAAGAAGAAAAGATATTTTCCTCAAGAATAGAGTTCAAGTGTTTTATCAAAATTATTTTCCATCTATGATAAAAAAGGATTCTGTTTCTATCCCTATTATTAAATTTATTTGACTATGTTGTGATGGAATTATTTTTATGAATTCCTTTATCTTATATGAATTGTTTTATGATGTCATGATGTTTAAGATTCCCATTTTTATTACATGGGTTATGGTATGATGTATGGTTTATGATTTTTTGGCACACATAAGAATGGTATCATTATGAGATTGGTGGGACCTATATCTCCCTCCAATTCATTGGGTAAAGATTTTATATCTCATGAGATAGACATGTCTAGAACGGTAGGTTATATCGGTTCAGTGAAACAAGACTGAAACGAGGAGTGAACTCAGTTCAGAAAGGGACTTTGTCCACTAAGATAGCCTTGGAAATGAGTCTTGACTAATAAGAAATGATTCTCTATGATTATGTGTGTATGCCACAAAGTTTCATGTTTTAAGTTATGATTATTGGGATTATATTTCACTACTATTATTTATCCCATGTTATGAAATTATGATCTCTTTTGCAGGTTAAGATTTCCAAAAGATATGTTCTTATGAATATGATGTGATTGATATTTCTTTTGTTTACCCTTACTGAGCATTTGAGCTCACCCTTTTATGTTTTCTTTTCCCCAGGATATAAAGAATGGGTTTAGGTAAGAAAAAAGGGAAGATATTTATGGGAGATGTTTAAGATCATTCACCGTGATTAGAATATTACGTTCCGAGTTTCCAAAGACACTAAACTATTACGGTCCTTGTGTGTGTGTTTTTGTTATGTACTAAGTATTCTGCAAAAGTAATGTAATGTCCATGTATGTCAGGCTTCGGGTCTCTACAAGAATGCTACCGCTACTAGTCTATAGATGATCATTCCTCAACTCCATACTTTTTTAAATTCTTAATATTATTCTAATGGTCATATTTGGTAAATTTAATGCCTCTGACATTAATTAATGCTGATTGAAGACATATCAAGAGACCGTATCTAGAGACAGTACGAGGTATGAAGAGGACCACACATAGTATACTTATTCCAACTTTTGGACCTCAAATATAAAGGGTAATACTTAGGGAAAAAAAGGTGTAGTTACCAAGAAGAACGTGGTGAACAGAAGTGTGTGTTGGAAAAGAAGAGAGAAGTTTATAAGAAAGAGCTTACTGGCTAGATCAAATCGAACCAAGGAAGAACCATCTAGCACTTACATTGTGAACCCAATAACATCATGAAGATCATCTAGGACAAAATCATGTATTCATTATATGTTTCACCAACTCTATGTCAACTCAAGAAGAAAAACATTCAATTCTTGAAAGCTAGAACCTAGAGTTGCGACACTCTATTTTAAGGACAACTTCTAGAGAAAGACTCGAAATCCAATTTCTTCACTCCAAGGAGTCAAGAGATGAACTCTGAACACATATAGCCTTCTAAACTCTATATTATAATATTTTCTTTATTGTGTTCTTTTATTTTTTACATTTCTGAGAAGTGTGTGTTTGTCTGTTACACACACTGTCACCTATTCTTGAACTAGAGGATACTAAAAAACCTCACTTCAAACTTCACTTAAACCTTGTTTCCCATATATAAATGTGGAAGAGACCGTGTGTGGTCTGTATTCTTTTTTTTCACGAAGAACTATGGTAGAGGTTGTGAACCCTAGATAGTTTTTGAAAACTTTTGTAAGGCCCGATATAGGATGTGTATCAAGTTTATCATTTATATAAACTTATTGGTGGCAGGTGATCACCAAGTGGAGAGGATTAAGTCTCAGCTTGAGACTGAACCTCTTTTTTAACTCTACCGTGTTCTAAGTTTTTGTAATACTCTATTTTTCTATTTTATGCTTCTCATAATTTCAAAAACATAAAACTCTTTTTACATTGACTCTGATAGTTAGTATTAGTTAGTGTGTGTATGTGTTTAATTCAGTAAACTTGTTTCCAATGTTGAAGAAGTGTTTTACACTGATTCAACTGAGGACTAATCACCCTTTGAGAAACATGTTGACCAACTAAACAATTATATCTCTACTTCCTTAATTAACTGGGCCATTTCAGTATTGGGGGATCTTTAATAGACTTTTTTTGACAGAACTTTTAAGTAGGAACTCAATTCATCCCCCTCTTGAGAGTCCACTATGACCAACAAAAACCATTTCCCAACCATGGGAAAAATCTCAAGAAAATAATAAATATTCCATGTCAATATAACAATGAAAAAAATAAAGCAAACCATAAATAAATAAAAGCATATGAATCCTAAAAATGGGTCTTAACTCCATGTCTGAAACCATCATCCATGCACATCCCAAGCCCAACTCAAAATCCTAGCATAGAGCCTTTTCCATTGTCCTGACCTAAAACCAATAATTTTTCTTAGGTACCCAATGCAATATTGATAATGGTATTAGTAAAACTCAATAGACCACCACCAATGGTGTCTAAAAAATATCAACTCTTAACAGATAGTGAATGTAATTACTAAATAAAAAACAAGTTAAAAAAGATAACTTGGGTGCCACTACTTAACACTATTAACTTTTTCCACATTCATCATTAGATCCATTTCTCATAAATTCATCAATTTCCATCATTATTTACATGAGTTATGAATTTAAATAATTTCCACTTCAGCCTGAGCTGGTCAATTACTATGAATGTGTGAATAAGTCAATTTCGCTATCTCATTAAACATAAACATTTCATAAACAAATACATCACACTTACATTGAAGCCTTAGTCTTGGTAGCCTAATCAAATGAAGTTGTTAGAGGTATAGAGCCTCATTCACATTCCTTAAACCATGCATTATAGGGTGGGGTTTAGATCCTCGGTCAAACCTGACTCGTTGGTATAGGGCCTCATGTACAATACCCCTCAATATCCAAGCCATTTTCATATTCTTATTTATCAATTTACCACATATACCATACCACAAACCATACAAAAAAGCAAAATCATTCCATTTTGATCTCATAATTATTCAACATCAGAGTTAACATCAATCCTTAACCCAATAGAAAAAATACCAATTACATTTCAGAGCCCATTTAACTCATTTCCCTTTCTTATGTCTTAACCCATTAGTATATATTCAATAATTTACGTATGTTTTCTCATTTACCATATTCATAAATTTCCCATTTGTTAACCCATTTAATATATTCATAAATTCACAATTATTTACCCATTTAACATGTTCAAAATTCTACATGTATTAACCCACTTATTTATTTCATGTACAATACAAAATTCATTTAGTACAATAACTTTATTTCACACAACCCATTACTATTAAGCCAAACAATCATGTGTGCCATTATTAAGGTCTAGAAAAAACTACCAATATTACATTTTTAACTCAAATAACATCTAAACATGTTCAACATGGGATCTGATTTATTACAAGTCAATTAAATACTTAACCTTACCATTTTCCATGTTTGCAAATGTTAGTGCACCCCATGAGTGGACCTAAATTGGTCAAATCATCTTCAATGCATCCCATGGTGATCATAAGGGGTTAATTTCATCATTTATCCGACCATTTTACCAAGACCTATCAAATTAATTAGATTCACAACAAGAGAAAACAAAAAACGTAGCTATGCATGCATAAATACATTTCAAGACTATAGGATATAACTTGTAGACTACCTACCTCGAATCAGTAGATGAATGCTCACTTAACATTATCCTCAGATCTGAATTCAAGAACCCTTTGAAGCCCTAACCTAGGATCATCTATAAAAATAGGGTTTAAGGATTTATAATAAGAATAACAAAACCAGAATCTCTAATCCGAAAAAGAGAAGCTATGGCAGCATTGGACGTACTCGGAGCTTCGATCCACACCCAAAGACACTTCAAACAGACTAGAATCGAAGGAGATCGATGCTTGGGAAGACTTTTTCATTTTGGTTCACCACTAGGGTTACTAGAGAAGATATGGGTGAAGATATTGGGTAGAACACTTAAAATACTGAAGGGTGAAAAGGTAAACCCTCACTTTTTAATGGGAGCACAGTTTGGTCACAAGGTTCTCCAAACCATGCACCTGCATCTATCCAAGAGGAGTCCAAGTCCCATGGTAACCTGGGGATCTGTCACATTTTGAAAAAATTCTCCAACTGTGTGAAATAAATCTATCTAAGGTTTCATGGTTAGGATTTATCCTTGCACGATTTAATCTAACCATGTGTCAACCATGCAATACGCACTGGATGGCCGGATTTCCTTTTCTTTAGTGTCTCTAAGCCCATGAATACCCCTAAGCCTCTTTATATGCATATTAAACATCTAATTATCCAATATTAATGGATTAAAACAAAAATTTAAATAATAATATGCATCCACAATATTTGTGATCTTACACAAAAAATAGGAGTATCTTCTATGCCGAGTTTATCCCCAAACATTTTTGATAAATAACTCTCAAGAAAAGGAATTATTATCCATTCAATTGATGTAACATTCATTAGAAGTTCATATACATCCTTTCATCAATAATGGTTATTTTTAGGTTTTGAATATCAAATGTGACTTACCTTACTCAGAAATTTGTATGGGCCCTATATGGAGAGAGAAAATAAATTCCAAAAATCACATAAAACATAACTAGAGTGAGAATAATAATATTTTTAGGAAGAATATTCCCATAAAATTTTATTGGAGAGGTGATATAGACTTGAGATGTGATCACTGTGATATTATGAATTTTTAAAACTATTTATACATATAATAGTATTGGTGTCAGTGCGATAACCACATATAATTAATTAGATATAATAATGCGGTAATATTTTGAATCAAATAAAACATTTACAATTCTAGAGTAGATGGTAAGTTTATCTTTCACCACATCGTCTCTTAACCCACTTCAGCAGTTTTGATCATATGATCTTTCACTATTTATCAAAACTTCAAATCTTGTTTAAATAGATTATCATTACTAACCTTCATATTCATGAACTAAATATTTTAATGTTTCTACTCTTTCCAATTATAACATTTAAGTGTGGGTGGCACATTCAGTTGAGCTTTTTCACTATTTATTTCATTGAAATTACTCTATAGATCAGTTTATAATTATCTTTCTCAATATAATTATATTCGAAACAAAAAATGTAACAACCTAATATTTTATGATACATTTATTTTTAAAAAATTAATTCTTTAAATAGATTGTGATACATTCCTATCTGAGTTTAATGAAACTATAATGTAAATAATATTATTTAAAAATGAATGTTATAACATATAAATTAAAATAAGTGGTATAAATATAAATAACCAAACTATTAAGAATTTGTATAAATTTTCCATATAATGTGAATTTATTGATAAATGATAACTCAATTTTCAGTAAATTCATTTTATACTTCAATAATACATTTTATTCAAAAATGGATTTTACTTATTTTTATGAGAAAGTATTATAAATAATTTATACATCATTAAAAAATTTATTTTATAAAAAAGGATTTTATTTTTTAAATCATCAGGTAAAGTTTATATTAGGATAAGATTTTGGTATTTTTTCGAAAAGATTGATTTCACGATGAATAGTGAAAAATACTGATTTATATTAAAATTTATCTTTTTCTTTTAAAGAATTTAAAAATATTAATTTTGTTTTAAATAGTTTCAATGTAAAATTAGTTAATTTATAATATTATAAATAAAATTACTTTTATTTGAATCAATTTTATGTTTTATTTTGGTATAAAAACCTTTTATACATAAGAAAACATTTTTTTCTAGAAAACTACTTTTCATCATATTTTACTGGTTTAATTTTAAATTAAATCTTAAAAATAATGTGAATTGAATTTTATAAAATGGATATAGTATTTTTAATCATTATAATTAATATAATTTAATATGTTCAACTTAATTTTTTTCATTATGAATAGTATACATAATAAATATTTTTCACCTCGTAAAAGAGGTAAAAGTATGTCAAAACATTGGGGTCAAACATTAATATCTATCTAAAACATACATTTTTCATATTATATCAGTGATTTTTGATGAATAATATTCTTATATATCCAAATAATTCATTTTGAATCTTAATTTTTAATTTTAAAACTCTATAATGATTTTTATGAAGATAACTTATATTTTATTCAAACTATAAACTATTTTTGGATCTTTGAATTTAATGGCATAGTTGGTTTATTTAATTCGGTTTTGGATTGATCCAAATGTCTAAAAATATTAATTATTTTATTATTTAACAAAAAAAATAATGTAATCTATATTATTACTTTATTTCAAGGTAAACATTTTACTCTTAAATCGTTTATTTTCAAAACGATTGTTTTTCATGCATTTTGTGTTCTTATATTAAAATAAATATCTACCAACTACTGAAATTAAATATGTTAAAATGGATTAATTTTCTTTAATTATAATATAATTTTTTTAGAAATACCCTTTTATTTTTTGTCATATAATTATGTTATCATGGTAAAAAGGTGAGTTATCACAATTAAGGTTAAAATGAGTTTAAAGTGGTTTAACTATAAAATAAAGCTTAAAATGTATCCAAAACTTGTCTAAATTTTCTTGGATCATTTTTTATACCTTATCACATCATATATTATATTTTTATGTTACTTGGTTCCAATTAACCAAATTATGATATATTTATATATATTATTTAATCTTTTAAGTAATTTCTAACGTGTAATTTCCCTCCCTTATCAAAGGATATAACCTATCCTCTCTTATAAAAACTTAATTATCCTTATATATTATTCAATACCTATCGTAATACCATCCTATATTCCTTACCCTTGTTATGGATCTTTTTTTCCAAAAAACCATCCTTTCAAGGCTTAAGGTGTATGAAAAAGAGGTTCTCAATAAAGGGGTTTCAATCTACACCAAGTATTTTAAATTTTATTTATTATTATACCTCCTATAAACATAGGTTACATATTATAAAATATTCAATTAATTATATTCAATATACTAAATTTTATTATGATTATGTAACAACCATTATCTACCTCATTTCCGTCCTATAAAAAATGGAAACATTTCTTGTGCAAACGTATATCTTACCATCTCCACGTAGCAGTGTAATTCATTTTTCAACACCATTTTAATTGGATAGTTATAAAGATTCACCTAATTTTTATATATTATATTTATGTTATGACTATGTTTCTTTAATGATAAAATATTATTTACCTTTCTTTACTTATTTTTTTTTAAAATTAAAAATAGTGTTTATACATATATACGACCTATTGTCTCTATGACAGATGTAAATCAATTTTTTATCAATACCCTCAATAGATTAATATGAATATATATAATTAATATTTATTTTATTCATATCATGATTAAAATTATATAAATTATGGAACCATGTTCAAATTTTAAGGATCAAAACTCACGAATTGAAACTCTCGTGAAAAAGATTACTATTAACACCCAGAAAGGACAATTTCAATAAAGAATTATTAATAAATCAATGTTGAAATGTTATAAGGGTATAATATATGATATAGTAAGTATTTTACATATTATTTAATATAATTCAAATATATTTAATTTTTTTACAAAGGAGGCTATAGCTCTTTCGAAGCAAGTCAAACTTTAAGTATGGGTTTTATAGTATAATGTCATTGTTTACTGAAATTATTTAGGATTAAGTATACAATGATGAAATTTCAGGATATACCTCTAAAAAATATCAAGATTTTTCTTCTCCTATATTTATTCCTTAAATTTTCAAGTGATAATATCATTTTTTCTTCTTCGCTATATAAATTTATTGAGAAAATGTTTTAAAAAAAACTTATTGCCTCTTTGGTCATGAATCTATTTCTTTCATGTCTATTTTTTCATTAAATATTTTCAATAATGTTTCTAATATTATCCTATAATTTTTTAAATTCATTTTAAACATGTTTTAATTTTTTAAAAATGATTTAAAAGGAATATTCTTATCCTTTTCCAAATGAGTCAATTTTGCCTTTTTAACCAAAATGTGAAAGGAATATTTGTTTTAACATATATGGCATGAGCATAATTTCCCGCTGTCATGACTACTCAATGATTTTAATTTTACTTTATAATTGAAAAATATTATTTTCTAATAAAAAAATTTCCATAAAATTTTGGAAATTTCTAGATTATAAGTATTGTATTTCAATATGAAAAGTATATTTTCTTCAATAAATGTTCATGTGATCCTTTAATTAAATTTTTCATCTATGCTAACATACTTGGATGTTACTTATGGGTTTATGGGGATATGATCTAATGATACAATCCTTACTCCTTATCTATATGGTTAATTATTATAAAAAAGATATCTTCTTGAGAATGATTAATTTTCTATGGGTTTTTTATGATGAAATGTTGAACTTTTTATGAAACCTATTTCCTTTACATTGGTTATGATATGTGATTATGGATTTATGATATTATGGTACACATATAAATTTATTATGATTATGTGATATGTGGTCCTAGATATATATATTCCTCAACTTATTGGTTAAATATGTATATGTCCTCAGATAATAAGTACTCGAATAGGGAGTGAACCTAGTTTAGTAAGAGTCTTTTTCCACTATGATAGTCTTGGGAGTGAACCTTGAATAAGGATATAATAGAATGGTGAGTAAACCCAATCCACTAGGATATTCTTGGTAGTGATCCTTGTAAAAAGAAATTATTTTCTATGATTATGTGTATTCCACAAACCTATGCCATTTTTATGCTCTCATGGATTGTGTTCTTTGATTCTTTTTGGAGTCATGTCTTATGAACTACCAAGATTTATGCCATGATTAAAGATTATGGTATATGATATGTTGGGTGTGGAATTTTAAATTTTAATCTCATTTTCTCTACCCTTAGGATCAAATTATTATTAAGTGATCATTAGTATCTCCCTTGTTTACCCATACGGAGCATCTAAGATCACCGTTTCTAATATTTCATTTCTAGGGGTTTTGAAGAGAAGGTTTCACGTAGGTTAAGTCTAAGAAGAGTACTATATGGAAGAGATTTTGTGGGTGGTTTATAATATCATTAATGAAATAATAATATTGTGTATCTATTATCTAAATACATTGAACCATTATGATCCACGGATGTGTATTTATAAATTATATTAAATATTAATCTATTAAGATGTAATATCTCTGTATGAAAATTATGGTTCATTATAGTTTGTATTATATAAGTTTTTAGTCAATAATATGAGATTAGTATTAGGAAAATTTAGTAAAAATACAAAGGGTAATTATAAGTATAGGATAACATCCTAAAGTTTTTGTAAGTTGGAGATTATCTGGTTTTCCTAAAAATACATCCATGTATAGATAATATAAGGGGTTGAGGTTTTGGAATAGATTCATTTGGGGGTAATAAACCTAAATGTAGTTGTTCAAGTATATCTCAACCATCTTTTTTGGGAACGACCAGTGTTCCATTACTTCATACCTGGTTTGATACTCCTAGGATATTTTATTGAGTTAATTTATCTCTTTCATTATAAACCATTGTGAATCATTTGAATAGATGATAACAATGATTAACCTAGGTTAAAAATACAGTTTCAGAGATTGAGCATATGGTTAAAGTATTTAAGCATACTATGAATTATTTTTTATAATTAATCACTCTAACTAATGATTCTCCATGGTCGTGATAACCATTTTGGTTTTAGTAAGGGATTTAATATATAATGATAATGTTGAGGTATTCATAGGAATTCTAAAATATTGAGGTAAAATATATGTTCTTAGTTATATGAATTCATGCATATCAAGAAAAGTTTCAAGTAAAGATAATTCATATCCTTTATTTGTAGACGATGAAATTATAGTGAAAACACCTAATGGTGTGATTATTGAATCTTAGGTCTATGAATATTTTCCAATTAATGTTTATGGGAATATGATTCTTCAAAATCATTTTATTTTTCCTATATTTTAATTTAATGTGATTTTTGGAATGTATTTTTTTATTTATATGAATCCCATATTAATTTCTGATGAAGGGAAGTAACATTTTATATTCTGAACCAAACAATGATTTTTTATTGGTGCGAGTATAAAGATAAAATTCTAATGGACATTACAACCAATGCATGGGTCCTGATTCATATTCAAAGAGGTTATTTATCTAAAATGGTTGGGGAGAAAATCAAAATAAAATATATTCATATTGTAAAATATTTTGTTGATGCATTTCGAGAAGAGTTACCTAGTCTTCCTCAGAATCGTGAAGTTCATTTTTTAATAGAACTCATAATTGTTGATACATCTATTTTAAATATTTCATATAATATTTCCTAGATTGAGTTGCTGGAATTGAATAATAAACTTTTGGAGAATATTTATAATGTATTCATTCAACCAATTATGTTACCTTGGGGTGGACCTATTCATTTTGTTAATAAGAATTGTTGATCAATATGAATCTATATTTATTATCCATAAATGAACAATATCATAATAAAGAATAAGTATCCCCTCTTCCGTATTGATGAATTGTATTACAAAATTATAAAGAGATAAATATTTTTCCATGATTGACATTTGATATAGATAATATTAGTTGAGGGTCGAATTTGAAGACATACCCAAGATACCTTCCATTTGGGGTTTGGGACATAAAAATTTATAGTGATCCCATATCATTTACAAATTCTCTTATTATATTTATGGTTTTATTAAATAGAGTCCTTGGAGATTACCTTGATCAGGTTTTATTCTTCTTTATAGATGATATTATTAGATTTTACAAGAGAAAAGTACAGCGTGATAGTCATTTGTGGATTGTTTTAGAGAGAATAATGAAGTCAAGGTGGTATAAAAAATTTACCAAGTGTGAATCTTTACTATTGAAAGACTCATTTTTAATTTATATAATCACAAGAGAGGTAATATCAGTGAATCCATCAAAGAAATAATTTCTAAAACATTATCCTAGACCATCCACTGTGACGGATATCCATTGTTTTCTTAGATTAGATGGATGTTACTTCCTCTTTATGGAGTATTTATCATAACTGTATAATCTACTCACCATGTTAACTCTGAAGGTAGAATAATTTAATTGGATAGATGAATGGGAAGAAAATTTCAAGGAACTAAATTGAACATTATTTGGTGAACCTATACTTACACTACCCCATAGTGGAGAATTATTGGTGTTCTTTAGTGATGAATTAAAGAATATATTGGGATGAATCCTAATACAGAATGATATGGTGATTGTTTACCCCTCAAGATAATTGAAGGTTCATAAGAAAAATTACCCCACATCATTATTTGGAGTTACCTAGGATAAGTTTTCATTAAAGATGTGGAGTCATTATCTTTATAGAAAAAATTGTGACATATATAATGATCAAAAAAAATTAATGTATATATTCACCCAGAAAGAGATGGATTTTTACTAGGGAAGATACTCAGAGTTTATTAAATATTATGAAATCTCCATACATTAACATGATAGGAATGATTATGGGGATGCCAATGATTATGTAAAAAGTATCAAATTATATTATCTATAATGAGGATAAAAAATATCCAATATTTTTATATTTTTAAAGGATAGATCTTGAAATCCCGAAGAATGGAGACAAATTTTATATTTTTCTCAAATGATATCTTGAGAATCTATCCAAGTGAAGATTAAATAATAATTAAAGGTAAATGTAGAGTTAGAAAATAATGTAATAAATATTCCTAAGTTAAACCTTAATTATAATGGAGTGATAAAAATTAGGAACTATGTATGTGTTCTATCGATGCCATATTTAAAGACATAGTTATTAGATGAAAATCATAGCTCATAATTCTATTTTAATCCTAGAGGAAAGAATATTTATATAAATATAAAATATTATTTATGGTTGTAAAATAATAATAGAGATATTGTATAGTATGTGTCTCAATGCTTAGTATTTTAGCATGTTAGGGTTGAGACATTGAAGTATAAGTGCGTTCTACAACCATTAACCATACAATAATGGAAAAGGGAAAACATCACCATGGATTTTTTCATTGGGGTCCCTAAAATAAATAAATTCATTAATTATAATGACCTCGACACCAATAAACTAGAGTCAATGTCTACATTATTACATTGGAACTAGATTCAGTGTATCACAACCCAAAGACCAAATAGTTTTGTAGTCCTAATAAACTATATACAAACATGAATTTCACATAAATTTGATATCATAAAATATGAAACTTGTTTTCTGTTATAATTTCATTATTCCTCATAGAATATCCCTTCCTACAAACACAAAACACTTCCTTGTATCTTATGGGAAATAAAATATAAAAAATAGGTGATATGAGATGCTTGGTAAGGGTAAGAGTACATTGGAATATATCATGAATAAATAAGAATAAACAATAAGTAAATCTAAATAACTACAACACATTAAATTTAATCGATAAACTGAGTATAATATAGAAGAACTAAATGATGAGCAAATAAATCAACATAAATAATGACATAATCTTGAAAATTATACAAGTATATTATAACTAGTCGAATAATAATAGGGACATAAATAACAGATCTCATAATGGGGGAATGTATAATTTCCGACATCTGAAACTGTCAAGACCTTTCACAAGGTAGTTTAAATATTTGGTTAGAAATCTATTTAATTTTTCCAAATTATTTTTCTCACGAGACTTGTCGATGCATCAACGAGATATCTATAATTAGGTCCGACCCATCACTTACTACGTCCAATGCATTCCTCATATGAAGTGTTGAAATAAAAGTAGCATAAACATTTATTTTGTAAAACTAACTTATAAAATGATAATACTTACCTCAATCAAATAAACATAATCATAAATCATCTTTAATAATATGGTGACTTGTTATAAAATTGTACATCCTCAATAAAACTGATCCTAAACCAACCAAAGAAATAATATGGATGGTATCAATACTATATATACCTAGTGTATAATAATAACAATAACTAGTTAATGTCATTGATGAATATAAATACCATAATAATCTCATCAAAAACATTTTTGAGGAAAATAATGTTTTCAATTTGAAAATCCCTTTTTTTATCAAAAAGTTGAAAAAATATTTTGTAAATAGTTTTCTATAAAATAACCTTTGAAAATTATAAATTATTCTTCAAATAATTTACTATTCATGATGGTATGAAATTTCATACAGTGTTGATTATGTTAAAATAAATATTCCTTTCACAGTTTTTTTAAAATCCAAACAGACCTTATTTTGAAAAAAAATAAAGATTCCATTAATTTTTTTAAAAAAAAAATCCAAAATGATTAAAATTACATTAATAAATCATTTTTTTAAATTTTAAAAATATTTTTGAAGGAATTTTTAGAAAACATTGATTTTGATGGAAAAATATTTTTAACCAAAGAGAGAAATAAAGTCGGATTTTCTTAAAAACATTTTCTAAATCACATTATGTACCAATGAGTGGTAAGTATGTAGTATTACTTTAAAAGATCATTAATACCCAGGGGAGAACAAAATATATTTATTTTAATAATGAAATATAAAATTGTTCCCACAAAGTATACTTAAAAAAATAATCTCGAATAATGATGAGATTATGAAATAAACCCATACAACTTTGTTAACTTTTGAATCATAAGCCCCATGAAATAAATAACTTCAAATTAAAAATTAAATAAAATGAAGATAAAAATATTCATGATATAACATATCAAAATGGGTATTATATACACCACATAAAGTAATAATTGGTTAATATGGTGTATGTCTCACAAAATTAAAAATGAGACGAAAAAACCCTTACCTGATGTTCGAATTCCTTCATATGGTTCCAAACATCCTGTATAAAAATATAGGTTTATTATAAATATATTAGAAAAAATTTAATAATATATATAATACCATATATTATTTAGTTATAGTATTTTATAACTTTTTTATTAATAATTCCTTGTCAAAGTAACTGTTTTGGGTTATAATTGCTTCGTTTTTCATTTATGTTTTATTTTCATAATTTTGGTCATTTTAATTTGATCATCGTTAAATAATATAAACAATTTTAAACATTACATATATATATATATCATATATAAGTATTTATAGTAACATGTTAAACTTAGAGATAGAAAATGTATTTCACCGTTCATAGAGATGGTAGGTTGTACGTACGTATGAACGTTATTTCATTTTTTCTCAACAGATGGAAAGAAACAAAAATAAAAATTAATTAATATATAATAAATTATTATTATTTCATATACATATAATTAATATTAATAAAATATATAGTTATTTAAATACATTTAAAAATAAAATAAAAAAACATTTGACATTGTTGTGTTGAGACGGTAGTCCACACGTATGCACAAGCGAAAATATTTTTTTCCAATGGATTGGAAGGAAATAAGTTAGATGTGATATTATATTTATAGAAGTATTTATATATAATAAATATCTCATATATTCATTAACTTTAACCTAAATACCTTTTATGTAAAGTAATAGTTAGACCTGAATCACATCACTTCATGAGGCGGTAGCCCACCGTTCTCATGAGCGACATTATCGTATCCCCCAAATAATTGAAAGTAAGGAGGTATATCTATTATAATAATTATTTAAGTATAATAATTTCATAAATATTATATAAATATGCTAAATCTATCATTATATTCATCATATAAATGTGGTGAAGGAAAATTAATTACATCGGTTCACAAGGCATTAGTATGTCGTAAACATGATCGACAGTTTTGTTTCCCACGTGATGGAACTTGATATGGATATGGGTTATTAAATTAACATAAAAACATAAAATTATATATTATATACTAGTTTTGTTATATTATAATATTTTAAGAAGATTTTAATGATTTATTAGAAGAGTTAAAAGGAAAATACATACTTAAAAACCCTACCTCTTCTTTGGGAAACCTCTTTAGGTTTAACTTAAAGCCTTTCTAGATTGTCTTTATGATCTAAAAAAGGAATATATATTGTGTATATATATGTAAGTAATTTATTTGGGTAGTAATTTTCTTACCCAAATAGTTTTTTAAGCATGAATAATGGAAGGGTCGGTGGCCTTTTATAAGTGGGGGAGATGACACACATGAAATATTTAAAAAGATAAAGTGATACCCATATTTTCTGAAGAAAAAATACTCTAAATTAATAATTATTAAATCTTATATATTAAAAATATGGAAATAAAATTTGTGTTTGAAATGTTTTAGGCCATTTTTAACACTTATCATATTATTATAACCCCATAATAAACCTATTTTTACCTAAACCACAGTAATTAATTTTTAATGTTTTCAGTATTCATTATGGTTAAAAATTACAATCACATTATTAGATAATATAAATTATGATGATTATAAATACGTAATAAATTTTTCTGTATTCAATTAAAATAATCATAAAATTTTAATTAAAATTAAACCATAAATGTGATGAATGATTGGTTTTCCAAATAGAAAATTATTGTAATTTTAGAATATTTTAATATAAAAATTAAAAACAAAATTGTTTCCAATAAACAGAAATAGTTAAATTTTAATATAATTTAACTATGTTTACCTTAAAAACAATTTAAAATATAATTTTACTTTTTAAAAAATTTAAACAAAAAGGTGTTTTTAAATAAAAATAAGTATTTTTCACTATTTATCAAAAAATTATTGTATTAAGAAAAATCCCAAAATTTTAAAAAAAAATTGACATGTATATTTCAAAAAAATATTAATTTTACAAATAATTTTTCTAAATGTGGTAAAAGGTAATATTAAATTATGTGTACAATGCATGAAAAAACTTTCTTTTAGAAAAACACACGTTTTCAGAAAACACTTATGTTTCTTTCAAATGATTCTAATTTTATTTTTAATAAATACACAACTATTGAATTTATTTTAAACATATTTAAACCATGTAATTTTAATAATTTTTTTATTATTATTCACACCCTTTATATTAATGACTAATTTATAATGGCCATGTTTAAATAATAATATATTAATAGAGTATTGTGTTTTGTTCAAACCTAGTTTTTTGTGCATTTCAAGATATTGAAAAGACTAGATTTATTTAAAAATAAATATATGATAAATTAGAAGGGTGTAAAATTATATTCTAGTATTTGTGTTGAATTTTATAAATTCTATCGAATATGATGTTCCTCTTTTAAAATCTTGGGGTGTTACATTATACCCCCTTAAATAAATTATGTTCTCGCAATTTAATCTTGATATAGGAAATCAATGGTTGAAAATTTGAAGATAACATTTTCAAAATACCATATCATGAAAAGTATTAATAAAATATCCTATTCATAAGACATAAAGTTAATTATGAAGGTCATCTATAATAATCAAATAACTATGTTTCTAAGTCAGATAACATAGGTGGGAAGTGAATATATGTACATAGAATAAAAATGTAAATAATTATAGAGAGTGATTAAGTTCATTAATCAAAATAAATAGGGTGATATAAAGAATTTTAATTACCAAAAAACCAAAAAAATTTAATTGGTGAAAATATTGTCAGTTCATTATAAATGAAGGTATTAGGATATAATTTTTTACAACATAATTTTACTAGATTTGAGGAATTGTCTTAATATCTATGAATATAAGGAAATATAAATACTTGATATCTTTCTATTTAATAATAAAAATTTCATCCTTTGGTTGTTCTTTTATCAATTTCGACTTTATCTCTTATTATAATAAATGAATATCTTAAAATGATTTTTTTTTCTAAAGAACGAAAATAAACTTTTAACAGATCATAATATCCATTAAAGAGCAACAAGTTATTCTTTCTGTCTTCACTAAAACAAAATTTTTAAAAAATGTTATCTAGTAACACCCAAATATTAACTAATACATTCCATAAACAGTTTTTTATAAGGATCATCCAAAATATGTCTAAACAAATTTAGAAGTAAGGTCACTAAATCAACATTTTATTCTCTATATAATATAAGGTGTCTCTTGATGTAACATTATAAATAATTTAACACCTTTATCACTATAAAACCTTAATTAAATCGTGAATTTTTCCAAAAATTAAGATATAATATTATGAAATATATTCCATAAATGAAAATGTGTCCTAAACTCAAAAAAAAAGATAACATATACCATCAAATCACTAACAATTTCAAGTTCACTAATATTATCCCATAAACATATCTTTATAATTATTATATATAAATAGAACAAACATTAATGGTTGTTTTCCATTAATCTTGTATTTTCCAATAATTTTAACTTTCCACTAAATTGCTTTTATGGGTCATTGGTTCCATTCAACATATTCTCTAAAGTCCTTAATGAAAAGGTACAATAGTGCAATCCTTGTACATTTCATAATTTTTATAACTAGAATATCATTGATAAAGATAATCCTATAACATTATTCTTGAATCCATAAAAAATAACATTAATCATTCCACTTATTCTATAGTAATTCCATAAGATTGAACATGATCCTTTAGCTTATTATCAGGTATATTCCCTTGATGGTTGGGGAATTAGTTTGTGTAGTTCCCTGAATATTTATATTTTAAGTATTTAATATTGTAATCTTCTTTATTGTACTTGAAATCATGAGCATGGTGTAATTTCTATCCACACTTATAGAAAAATCTAATTCCCTTCAATCAAGTACTAGGGTGTTTTTTCCACAATTATCACATGTATGAAAACCCTTCGTTCCCTTCTTCCCCTAATCCATTTTTTCTATACCATCATCTTCTCCTTTTAATTCCATTAGAATCCATAATAGTTATATAATTATTTCTATATCTTAATAGAACATTATAGTATTTCCTTGTTTGATGAGAACATTTGTCTTACTAGTTCCCTTCAAAAGATTTTCTTAATCATATTAGAGAAATAATCATACTTACTCTTTGGATTATGTATATTGATATGGTTCCCATTCCTTCTACTAGGGGACACTTATAAAAAATTTCATAATCTATATTATATCATAAAATTATGTATCATAATGTATAATATCAAAATTTGTAAAAAAATTAACATAAATTTAAAAATATATGAGTGGATAATCTAACAATCAGAAACATGGTTTCAATAGGAAAGTTTATAAATGATAAAAATATTTTCAAACCCTTTATAATGGATTGTAAAAGAAAATGTGAATTATACTAAGAATATCCCACAATATTGTCAAACCAAAATCATATTAAGTCCCATTTTCATGTACTAGGTAATGATTGATTCAAACCCGATGTTCCATTTCAGAGATATTAACATAGGAATATATATGTTGGAACCACATCTACTTTTAGTATCCATATAAGGTTGTATTTATATGAGAACCCAGATATTATTTACCCTCATAATTTTTTTTGAAGTTATTATATACTTATCCTCATATTATGTCATAGAGTTATGTTCCCAAATCTATGATTTTTTAAATCTAGTTTTCAAGGTTTCTAATAAACTAATTATGTTACCAAATGTAACAAACCTGACCTTAGTAACCTATAGTCTATATCTAATTTATTAAATTGGAACTAAATACAATGTATCACATCCTGAAGGAAACAATAGTTTATTAGTTTTGGTAAACTATATATATAATTGAATTTAATATACATTTAAAAACATAAAATACACAAAGTGTTTTCATTGAGGACACCATTATTCCTCATAGTTCATCCATGCTTATCAACAACATAACACTTCCTGGTATCCAAGGGAAAATAAAGCATAATAACGGGGTGAGATTAGATACTCAGAAAGGGTCATAATATAGTGGAAGTTATCATTAATAAGTAACTATAATCAATATAGAAAGGTAAATAACTAAAAACATTCCATTTAATAAATAAACTATACATAATATGGTAGAAATAAATGATGATCAAATTAATACATATAAATAATCACATCAACCTGAAACTTATCCAGGGTTATTAAAACTAGTGGAATAATAACATGGAAATCAATAAATGATATCATAGTGGTGAAATTCAAAATTCCATACATCTAAAACAATCAATGCATTTCACAATAAAATTTAAATCTATTGGAAAAAACCCATCTAATTTAGTGATTTGATTTGTCTCGTGAGACCTTTCTATACATCAAGGGGCTATCTATAGTTGGGTACAACCATTACATAATAAGTATAATTTATTACTCATATTAAAGGGTTGAAACATAATAAATATAAATAATAATATTGAAAAACTAACATATAAAATCATAATGCTTACCCCAATCAAATAAAAATAGTCAGAAACGATTGAAAATAATATAGCGAATAGTAATAAAATTATACATTCTCAGTCAAAATGATCATAAACCATACAAAAAAATAATAAACATGATATCAATACAACATATCCCCAGTGGATCAAAAGTAAAATAAATTTTCTATTTCTTTTATGAATATAAATACCATAACAATTTTTAGAAATAAATTTTTAAATAATTTATATAAAATATGGATTTTGATGAAAGTGGATTTTCAACCGAAAAGAGAAATAAAGTATTATTTTATTAAAAACATTTTCTCAATCATATTAAGTACCACCGAGTTAAAAAATGGTAAAAATAATTAAAAAAAATTATTTAATATATTATAGGAAATTATATTTATTTTAAGATAGAAATATCAAATAATTTCCCCATGGGATACTTAAACAAAAACAATCCTGAATAATGATGATATCGTGAAATAAACCCTTATAACTTTGGTATCTTTTGAATTATAAGCCCCATGAAATAAATGACCTACAATGAAACTTTAAATACCTTGAAAAAAATATATTTATGATACAATATATCAAAATTCCCATTATATACACTACATAATGTAATAAGTTGTGAATATGGCGTATGTCTCACGAAAGTAAAAGTGAGATGAGAAAACCCTTATATCAAGTTAGAATTCATTAATATGTATACGAACCGACTGAATAATAAATATAGGTTTATTATAAACAAATTATAGAGCCCTAATAATATATCCCATACCATATATTATTTAATTATACTCTTTTATCACATTTTTATTAACAATTATTTGTTGAAATTATTGTTTTGAGTTGATAATTATTTCATTTTCATGTATATTTTAGTTTGATAATTTTTGTCATTTTAAATTATCACAGATACATAATATCCATAATTTTAACCATGATATAAATACTATATATATCTATTATATATTTATTTATAGTAATCTATTAATGTAAGATATAGAAACTGGATTACACTGTTTATAGAGACGGTAGGATGTACGTATGCATTAATGATGTTTACATTTTTCTCAGTGAATTGAATAAAAGAAAAATAAATATTAATTAATATTTATAGAATAATTTTTATATCATATCTACAATTTATTATAGTCAAATACATACTTATTATTATCCATGTAAAGATATAATGAAAAACATTTCACATCGCTGTGTAGAGGTAGTATCCCACACGTACGCACGAGCGATGTTATTTTCATCTAATGGATTGAAGGGTAAGAAGTTATATGTGATATTATATTTCTATAAGTAATTTTATATAATAAAAATCACATATATTAATTAAATTTAACCTTACAACATTTCATTTAAATGGTAAGCAAAAAAAATGAATCGCATTGCTTCACGAGATGGTAGTCTGTCGTTCACATGAGCGACGTTATCGTATCCCCCATGGAATGGAAAGTAAGAAATTATATGTGGAATAATAATTATATAAGTATAATAATTTCATAAATATCATATAAATATGTTAAATCTATCATTATATCCATCCTTTAAATGTGGTGATGGAAAACGAATTACATCGGTTCGCAATGTGTTAGTTCACCATACACACGATCAAGAATTTCGTTTCAAATTTGATAGAAGTTGATATGGATATGGTTTATTAAATTAAATTAATAAAAATTAAGTATATATTAGATAATTTTACTATTATAATATCTTGTTTGAAAAATATTATAAGTAGTTATAATAAGAATTCAGATGATAACACTTAGTTAAAAATATTACTGCTTCTTTAGGAAACCTGTTTAGGCTTAACATAAAGCATATAAAGATTAGATTTATGAACTAAAAATGACTCTAGGATGTGGGTATGGATTTAATTAATGTATTTGGGTTATTAGTTTCCAAAACAAATGGTTTTTTGAGTGAAAATAACGGAGGAGAGGGGTGGCATTTTATAAGATGGGGAGAGGACACACATAAATTTTTTGAAATGATAAAGTGATACGAATGTTAATTTCATTATAAAATAATCCAAAATTGTTAATTATATAAAATTAGATATTTTAGGTTCTAAATATGGTCATAAATTTGTTTTGAACAAAGTTTGTGTTATTTTTTACTATTATCTTCTTAGCTTAACCCCAGATAAACCCATTTTTTACCTTAATGGTAGTAATAAATTTTCACAGTTTTCTCTATTCATTATGGTCAAATATTAATTTTACAATATTATATAATATAAATTATAATAATTAAATATATAGAATCCATTTTTTGAAATTTATTTCACATAATTTGGATAACTCAATTAAAATTAAATCGTTGACATGGCGAAAGAGAAGTTTTCCAAAGAGAAAATTATCAATAGTATATAATTTTTTATTATAAAAATTCAATATGAAATTAATTCAAATGAACTAAATTTTTTAAATTGTAATATAATTGAAATAATTTTAGTTTTAATCTAATTTAAAATGTAATTAAACCTTGTAAATAATTTAAATGAAATTATAGTTTTCAATAAAATTAGTATTTTTCACTATTCAAAAAAATTAATATTTACAAAAAAAATATAAAATTTTAACAAAAGATAATTTTGACATATAGATTAGAAAATTAAGTTTATTTTATAAAATCATTTTAATTTTTTTAAATTAATTTTAAATTATGTGTGCAAAGCCCGAATAAACAACTATGTAGGTAAATAAAATTTTTCGGAAAACATTTATTTTTATTTCAAATCATTCTAATTTTATATATAATCAATATATAAACATTTAATTTATTTTATACATTTTTAAACCGTATAATATTTCTAATTTAATTATTACTATTCATATCCTTCATCTTAACAACTAGGTTATAATGGTAAAGTATAAATAATAATATATTTACAGTGTATCATGTTTCATTCAAACCCATTGTTGTGTTCACTGAACGTTATTGATGAGATTGAGTTTATTTAAAAATAAATATTTCATAATATATTAGGGTGGTACATTAACTTTTAATTTTCAGTTTTTCGTGTCATATATGTTATAGAATATGTTGTTCCTCATTTAAAATCTTGGTGAGTTACAATAATTCTAATTGTGTTATAGTCAATCACATTATAAAGTCAACACACTTTATTTATATCAAATAATATTTCCCTCTTGATGAGATCTCCATAATAAAAATTGTGGAATTCGTAAGGATGCATTAAGTACCACATTCTATTGTATCTATTCAGGATCTGTGGTTTCCATCGAAGTTCTGGAGAAGTATTCAACAAACTCTAGACTTATAGTTTTGTTTCATTACTATTAATAATCCTAATACAAATGGAATATTTGAATGAAAAATTAAAAAACTAAAGGATATATTGAGGTCTTGTTCTATGTATTTCAAATGTGGTTAGAATCATCACCTTCCTCTAGTCAGTTTTTCTTACAACAATAGATTTCACTCGATAATTTAGATAGATCCTTATGACGAACTTTATGGAAAGAAAAATATAAATCCAATGTGTTGGGATAAAGTTAGATAAAGAAATATTTTAGAACTAATATAGCTGATGAAATGGCATATAGTCTTAGATTAATTCATTAGTACATCAAGGTAGTTCATGGTTGATAGAAAAGTTATGTTAACAATCGTCGATGGGATATAGAGTTTGAAGTTGGTGATAATATATTCCAATGAATTTATATAGGGAAGAAGGTTATTAAATTTGGAAATAATGTAAATTTTATTCCTATGTATATTTTTCCCTTTGAGATCCTTGATCAAGAAGTGATGGTAGCTTGTCTTTTTACACTTACACTGAACCAATATCAAGTTCATAATGTATTCCATATATCTCTCTTGATGAATTACATACTTGATCCATCACATTTACTAAACTCAAAGGTTATACTATTGGAGCATGATATATTTTATGAAGAATAGCCAGTATAAATATTTTATCATAAAGATAAAGTTCTAAGAAAGTATATTACTCACCTGGTTAATGTTCTCAAGATAAGTCATAAATTCGGATAAGCTACATAGGAACCCAAGGATGTGAGGAAATATATATTTACATATATTTTTTGAGAGTTATATAATTTCAAGGGAAGAATTTATTTAAAATGGGGTCGTAATAGCCCACTTATTATCATTGTATTGAGAATATAATGAATCATTACTTAGAATTAAGTGACATCCCCAAGATATCAAAGGATGGAAATAAAAACCAAAGGGTTTCAAATACAACTGGGGGATGATTTACCCTTTACTAACTAAAACCATTAACCCAACAAAACATAACCAAAAAATTCACTATATGATGAATGAATAAATGAAAGACAACTCGACCACTTCATTTATATCAAAACCACACCAGATTGTGCTACATAAGAATACAAAACAACTTTCAAAGTAAAAAATGGAAGAAAATTAATAAACTCAAAGAAAACACCGAGACTCCCTGCTTCAAAATATCTATGATTCAATCACCAAACAACCCTAGTATCATGAGGCAGTGGTAAATATGTGTGATATTTTACCTTTTCTCGTGTCCCGGAAGATAGCATCTGAAAAATCACCAAAGTTCAAAATTAAGGGTGAGTATAAAACTTAGTAGGCTTTCCCCAATTACTTCCATACTCATTTCAATAGGATATAAAAGTTAGAAACATTTATACAAATACATTTATATAAAAAAATTCTCCAAAATAGTTTATAACTAAATATAAACAAGTTCCAAAAACAATTTATAACCAAGAGTAAACAAGTGTTATTATGACTAATTTTCCATCAAGTTGTATTTCCAAAAAACAAACATATGAGGATTTAAAACCATTTCCCAATATCCTTTTGGCATACCCATTCCATGATTCACAACACACCCACACATGCATGCTTCATTATGAGAGTTCCATACTTATGAGTGGTCTCTTTTCCAATCACCTTGTGTCCCACTAACACATGCCCCCCGATCTAGGGGAACACACTTTGTACCCCCACTAGTATATGTACCTTATTCAGGTTCACATTGAACATGAACTCACAAAACCCCAATGTATGCCAAAACCATTTTAAATAACCATTTAAAACCTTTTCAATAAAAATGTTCTTTTATTGAAAACCAATTACAATCAGGAATTCTATTCCAATAAAACCATTCCTTTTATTGAAAACCGTATTTAAATCCATTTACCACAATTCCAAAAAAAATATCATTTTAAAATCTTTATTTTAAAATCAAGAGTCAAATCACATTATTCAAGAACACCAATTTTTAATATTTCCACAAAACATCACCGAAGAGGGTTCAAAATTCATAAAGCATCCAATTAAGAATAAATTTTTATAAGAAGTATTCAATTTAAAATCATGCCAATTAGCTCTACTAATAGGAGTCTAGAGTGAATCTACCTACCTCAAAGGTTTTTATGAAAACATAAAAAGGATGAATAACACTCACGAAACCGGGTAAAAATTCCACGAAACTACTTTAGGTCTCTTCTTCTATAAATAATGAGACCAACTCTCAATATATTTGTAATAAAAAGTCTTATATATACCCATAACTGGTGTATATATGAGAAACATAGAGGATAAAAGAATTGTATCTAAGTAGATCTAAGAAAACATGACAAGAACGAACATGAATGATGACATACCTCAATAATTGGGCTTCTAAATGCTAAATGAAGGCTCCAAATCAATTCCAAAATGCTTGGGAGAGGTTCTCAAGCCTTCATGAGAGAGTAATATTGAATTAGTTTCACATAGGTAGAAAAAATAAGTTTAAAGAGTCAAAAGTGTGTTAGATCCACTTTTTAGGATCTCACTTTAACCCTCCACACAATTTAGTCACGCAGTTAGAAAAATCATACGCTAATTATGTGTCAGCTAATGCCTGGGAAGACCCTCACATAGCCTCCTTGCATAGTCTCTGAAACTGTGCTCCCACCATGCCAAAGATACTATCCAACATCTACAAAAGTGCATGGTTTCTCATAGGATTTACGCATAATTCAAATAAATCGTGTACACCCCGAGTGCTTCCACTTTAGCCCCAAAAACATTTTGAATCTTCCAAAAACTCACACAACATTTACCCTTATACTTTTTATACAAAAAACACAAATAAAGGGTTACATACCAGAAACTGTGGGTAATAAATTCTCCCCACCATTATATTTTTTCCTCAAAAAGTAGAAAACCACTGCTACTCAGAAAGTGTTCTGACCATTTCCCTTTCATTTCCTTCTCATGATACCAATTATCTTCCTAAATCTAATCATGTTTCCATAAAACTCTACCTAGACTGATGATTTTTCTATGTAAGGAATTATCCTTCCTATCCACAATACATGTGCGGATATGTAACAATGAAGCATCTGTCTCTAGGACAACGTGATCCCATATGACCACATGCTCAGGATCAGGATGATAAATTTTCAACTGAGATATGTGGAAAAAATTATGCACTGAACTGGACTATGATGGAAATACCATCAGATATGATACCTCACCAACTCATTCCAGTATCTCAAAAAGGGTCATTGTATCGAGGAGATAACTTTCCCTACTTCCCAAAAAGATGATTTCCAAGCCTTGGAGATATCTGAAAGAACACATGATCACTCATCATGATTGATAGTGGTCTTATATGATGATATACATATGATTTATAAAAAATCTGATCTGTCTCCATTATCTTACTGATAAAATGAGTCTTCTTCATTATTTCGTGGAAAAGGATCTTCCCAACTAATGAATTCTCACCTATTTCCACCCAACAAAATAGAGAACAAAAAGGATGCCCATAAAATTCTTCAAAAGTAGCCATATATATTGAGGCCTGATAACAGTTATTATATGAGAACTCCACTAATGGCATGTTCTCTTCTCACGAGCCACCAAAATACATTACACAATCCAAAAACTTGTCATCCAATGTCTGTATCATCCTTTCGGATTACCCATCCTTCTAAGGATGATATATTGTACTCATAGTCAACTGATTCCCAATGGATTTATATAACGATTTCTAGAAATGAAACGTGAACATCTAATCTCTATCTAAGACTATCAAAAATAGTATTCCATGTATTTTAACCACTTCTTATATATATATTCTTGACAAATCCTCCACCATATGAGTTTCATAAATAGGAGATTAAATAAGTTGACATTGTGAGCCGATCCACTATCACCAGTATGGAATTGTGCTTTTTAACCGTTCTTGGGAGACCTGTAACAAAATCGATCGCTATATTATCCCATTTCCACATTGAGATAGGTAAGGACCACAACATACCTTCTAGTCATTAATGTTCTTCCTTAACTTGCTGAAAAGTTAATCACCTTTAAGCAGACTCGACCACAATTCATTTCATACAAATCCACCAATATTATGCCTTCAATCCCTTATACATATTTTTTATTCCCAGATTTACATCCCATGTAGATTGTGTTAATCATGTATATCTTGTTCTTGACAAGCCTTAGGTACAACCATCAGATCTCTAAACCCAAAAACTAAATTCCCATCAAGTTTCTTGCCCTCAATGGTCTCCCCACCATTGAGTTTTAAACTCATAACAAGGCATTCTGCATATGATTTTTCTGCTTATTTAACCATTTTTCACAAAACATGAATCACATAAATAAAATATAAAATTTCAACAGTAGCTCAGTCTTCACATTCCACATGCATGTCGGCTAGGACCGACATCAACTACCATTTATCAAAAGCATCTTATTTTAACTGAGTATATGAATTTTTTATTAATACATCAGTCATAAAATTACATTTTCCTAGTGTATATATCAAGTAAAAGTCAAAAATCTAGAGGTATTACATCCACCTCTTTTTCCTCAAGTTCAAATCTAGTTGTGAGAAAATATGTTTCAAGCTCTTATGATTTATGAATACTGTAAATTTCCCTCCAAAGAGGTATTGACACCATAACTTCAAAGCATGGACGACCGCAGCTAACTCCAAATCATGTGTTGGGTAATTATTCTCATGCACTCTTAACTGAATTGAACTATAATAGACTGTGTGGTATCCTTCCATTAGAACACATCCCAACCCAGATCCCAAAGAATCAAAATACACCACATACCTATCTTGATTCTAAAAAAATCAAGATAGGTGCTGAAATAAGATGATATTTTAGCTCTTGAAAAGGCTTATGGAATTCCTCACTCCATTGAAAGGGAATGTTATTCATTTTCAAAGCTGTCATTGGTTAAGATAGTCATGAGAAGTCATGAAAAAAGTGTTGGTAATAACCATCTAGACAAAGAAAATATTGTTTCAAAAAGACATTATTTAGAGGTTTCCAAGAGATAACAACTTTTATCCTCTTTGTATCCATTGAAACACCTTTTTCAAAGATTGCATGAACAAGAAAGCATACAGATTGTATCCAGAAATCATACTTATATAGTTTTTAAAATATAACTGGTGATCTTCCAAGATTCCCAACACTATCTATAAGTGTTTTACATGCTTGGACCTTTTCCTTTAGTACAATAATATGTCATCCAGAAAAACCACAATAAAAGAATCTAGATATCAATGAAATATTTGATTCACCAATTCCATAATGATTATTGGTGAATTCATAAAACTGAAAGGCGTAACTATATAATCATAATATCCTTATATTATTTTGAATTATATCTTCATAATATCCTCCTTCCAAACTCACAATTGGTTATATCCTAATCATAAGTAAATTTTATAAAACCACTGAGATCCCCTCAATTTATCAAACATATCATCAATTCTTGGAAGTGGATACTGATTATTTAACCTAACATGGTTAATATTACGATAATTAACGCAAAAACTAAGAGTTTCATATGATTTCTTCACAAACAAGATTGGTGCTTCCCATGGAGATGTACTTCGCCAAATGAAACCTTTTCTTTCCATCTCTTCCAACTCCACTTACAATTCCCTTAACTCTGTCAGTGCCATCCTATAAGATGTAAGGTAAATAGGAATGGTCCCTAGGAGGAGATCAATCTTAAACTCCACTTCCATTATAGGTGGTAACCTTGAGAAGTTCTTGGGAAAGACATATAAAAATTGATCCACAATTGCTAGAAAATGGGTATCCTTGATCTCTTCCATTGACACAAAGGTAAACTTCACAAATTGGTAAGAAATTTTTCTCAATTCGAGTGCCAACAAGCCCATGCACCTATCTTTACAACCCATTTTTTTCTAAAGAGATACTCGATGTTATCCCCAGTCATGAAACTGGCCATTCTAATATAATATTCAATGTAATCTTTGAACATTGTTAACCAATACTTACCCCAGATTACTTCATAGACATTCATATCTAACACTAAGAAGTCTCATTTCATCTCAACTCCATAAATGGTTATAAAACATTCTCTAAACAAAAATTATTGACATTCTCTTTGACATAGATAAATTTGAGGTTTTATCACAGAATGAATTATCCTGGGTTTTAAACATAGAAAATCAACAGCACCAAAAGAACTAAAGGAATGTGATTCACTAGTACCAAACAACAATTTCATAAGGGTATAATTTAATAAAATCATACCTCCCATCATATATGGTCTATCTTGATCATCTACCATCATATGCTCGGTTCCATAAAATTGCATCATTTCTACACTCTACTCCTACCTTGCTGAGATTTACCTTACTGAGGAGTCGTGGTGTTCCTAGAATCCCCTTAGCTAGCTCTACTGATGAGATTGATTTTGTTTCCCTGATTCGATCAAAGTATATGATGCTTGTGACACCTGAGAAGTGTCTCAAGCACCTGAACTCAAATCACTATGATAATAGTGCTGAAGATTCCCCATATACTTGTAGTTATGACATGACCTAGGTTGTGTCACACACTCTCGATTTATGTGGTCAGGAAAACCACATTGGAAATATCCTTATTTTCTCTTGGGTTGTGGAGGAAGGTTTACTGATCCAGCCCTTTGAATCTGATTTCTGCTTCCACCTTGAAATTGGTCTCTCTCTTCCACTTGCTCCCAACATTCATGTTCCCACCATTTCCCATACGTATCATCATACTTAGTCCTCCCATAGTTCCTGAGATATCATGTTCAGCCACTGTCACTCTATTCACCATCACTGTACAATCTGTAATATATAGCACTATATTCTTCGATCAAATCTCCTACCTTATACCTGAATCAAAGATGTGTGCCTTTAAGGATGCACTAACAGCGACTTAAGGTGAAAAGAGGAAAAAATTAATGAATTTATCTATATACTATAAGATAGGGGAATTTTCATACTTTAGACTGATGAAATCCATCATTTTTTGGATCTTGAACATGTGAGGATAGAATTATTTGTTGAAAAATTCTTTCAAATCCTACCAATTGATTTCTTGATCAAGTTTATCATGAACCACTAGTTCCTACCACTAGCATGAAAAATCCTAGAGAATATACATTTCTAGTTTGACTTTCATCTTCATTGGTGTGCTGATGAAATCAAAGATATGATTCATCCTATTCAACCACACCTCCACCTTTTCCAGTTCAGAATCACCCTGAAAAATGGGTGGATTTTTCCTCATTAATTGGATAGAAGGATTCACATGTCTTGGATAATCCCTTCGGTTTCTTATGTATACACCCTAAAACGCTTGGACAATACTTCAATCATCTCTTGGTTAACCTATTATTCAGGTGAATACATATTCTCTGAAGCTTCTTATGGTTGGTTTCTATGATTCCTATTGGGTGTCATTTTCTAAACAAACAAAAAACTCTATAAGTATCCATCTCTAGAAACTAAAGGCTTTGCATTTCAAATCATATCACAACAACTATCATAAAATTGGTTTCAAAATTTACCTTTTCCAAGCATAAATATTTTTGAATAATCCATTATTTCACTTTTGAAAATCAACCCATTTTCAAAATTTAGGAACCATTACCTTTTTCAAAATATTTCATTTGAAAACAATTTCAACATTTTTAAAAACTCAACTCAATTCATCACATCTTATATCATTTTCCAAAAATTAAATATGTTATCCTAGTGGTAAATCATTCCTCTAATGCATTTCATGCTCATCTCATTAGCTAAATCCATGGAAATGAGATTCCAATATCCTATAAGTTTCTTCAAAACACTTATGTGCCCACCTCCCTAGTAACATTATGTTCATCATAAAAAAGTTAGATACATATTTTTATGCTCTACATTTGATGTCCCAAAAATCCTAATCCTTTCTATGATCACAACCCAAGGAATAGACAAGAACGAATTTCAACTCCAATACTAAGAAAACTGATGACTAATTGATCCATAGGAAAGGAACAACCTGATACCACTTATCTTAAATAAGATTTCAGATCAAAAAAACTGATACAATTTGTAATGACCAGCTTATTATCATTGTCTTGAGTATAAATTGAATCATTGATTGTCCTTAAGAGACATCCCCAAGATTCCAATGGATGGAAATAAATTCCACAGGGTTTAAAATGAAAGTGGGGGATGATTTTCCCTTTATGAACTAAAACCATTAACCCAGCAAACCATAACAAAAAAACTCATTAAATGATGCATGAATAAATGAAAGACAACTCGACCACTTTATTTATATTGAAACCACACCAGAGTGTACTACAATGGAAGACAAAGAAACTATCACAAATTAAACATTGGAAAAACAACTAATAAACTCAAAGATGACAGAAAGACTCCATACCTCACAAGCTCCATGCTCCAATCACCAAACAGCCCAAGTATCATGAGGTGGTGCTAAATACATGTGATACTTTACATTTTCCCTTGTCACATAAGATAGCATATGAAAACGAACCCAAGTTTCAAGTTAGGGGTGAGTATAAAACTAATAAGGCCTTTTTCAATGACTTCCTACTCATTCCATTTGGACAGAAAAGTTAGCAACATTTATATAAAACCATTTATACAAAATAGTTCTGCCAAATAGTTTTTAACTAAATAGAAGAAAGTTATAAAAACCATTTGTAACCAAGTGTAAATAAGTGTTATTTCAACCAATTTTCTATAAAGTCGCATTTATATAAAACAACCCAATAGGGCTTTAAAAGAATTTCAAAATTCTTCTGTAATACCCATTCCATGATTCACAACACACCCACACATGCATGCATCATTCCAATAGTTCCATACCCATGAGTGGTCTCTTGTCCAATCACCTTGTGTACCACTGACATATTCCCTAGATCCAAGGTTACATACCTTTTACCCCATTGGTAAATGTCCATTATTTGGGGAAATGTCAACCATGAACTCACACAACCCCAATGTATTCCAAAACCATTTCAAGTAATCATTTCAAACCAATTCAATAAAACTGTTCTTTTATTGAAAACCATTTAGAAAACCAATTCCAATTAACCATTCAATTTAAATAAACCCACTAATTTTATTTAAAACTATAGTCAAGTATATTTATGAAAATTCCAAAAAAAATCCCATTTTAATGTCAAGAGTCAAAGCACTTTATTCCATAACAACAATTTTATAAATTTCAACAAAACATCACCCAAGAGTGTTCAACAATCATAAAGCATCAAATTCAAAATCAATTCCAAACAAGGTAATAATTTGATACCATTCCAATCATTTCTAATAAGAGGATTTGATATTGAAGCCACCTACCAGGACATTTTTGAAGAAAATAGAAAACTGGGGGAAGAACGCTCATGGAACCAGGTAAGAATTCCATGAAACTGCCTTAGATCTCTACTCCTATCAACAATGAGTGAAAATCTCAACATATTTGGAATCTAAAATCATATATCTACCCATAATCAGTGCATATATAAGAAACTGATATTAGAGGATATGTATATCTATGTAGATCTAAGAAAACAAGACAATAATGAAGAAGAGTGATGACATACCCAAAGAATCATTCTTCTAAACGCCAAAGGAATGCTTTGGATCAATTAAAAAAATGATTGCAAGAGGTTCTCCAGCCATGAAGAGAGGGGAATATCTAATTAGGGATGTATAAGAGGAAATATAAATCCTAAAGAGTAAAAAATGTGTGATATCCTCTTTTTTAAGATCTCTCTTTAACCTTGTGCATGGTTTAGTCGCACTGTTAGAAAAAATGGGTGTTAACCGTGTGTTAACTACTACTTGGGTAGACCCCCAAAAAGCCTCCTCAAACGGTCTCCCTAACCATTCACACACCATGTTTAATCTACTATCCAAAATTTTCCAAAGTGCAAGGTTTCTGCTAGTATTTTCATACGGTTTTGACAAACCGTACATAGCTCGTGTGCTTCCCCTTTAGCCCCAAAAACTCCTTGAAAGTTCCCCAGACTCTCTCAACCTTCACCCTTATACATTATATACATCAAAACACAAAGTAAGGGTTAAATACTATAAATAATGGTTAATACATGGGTATGATGTAAATCCCTTATATTTTGTGGTATATTTCTCTTCAATTAAATTTAATCTCTTCGATAACTTATGATACACATAAACTCGAATTCAAATGAATCATGATAAAAAAAATATTATTTAAATATGATATTTATAAACATTATATTATAATTATAAATTTTAATATGAATAACCATATTATTAAAAAAAATGTATATCTTTTTTATATAATGAAAATTCATTTATAAATAAGTACTCAATTTTTAATAAAATCATTTTATGATTCAAAGATGTTTTTATTTATTTTTGTGATAACATATTATAATTAATTTATAAAAATTTTAGAAATTTTATTTGATAACTATGATATCATTTTAGAAATCGTCATATCAAAATTATCTTAGGATGAAATATTAATATTTTCTAAAATGTTTATTTTATAGTGAATTATTATGCCTAAATGGCCCGAAGGCCTTCATTTTTATTGATTTTTGATAACCCCTCTTTCAAAGGATGAGGGGGAACCCTTTAAATGCCCATAGTCTTAGATATTACATTGAATGTAGGCTTAAGAGATGTTACATGACCCAAAGGTCTTAGGTAATTCAACCAGACTATAACTACAAGAACTTACCCCTCCCCAACATCTGCATTGTGATGGTAACTCTCCACCTTCGCATGGATGTCTTTTTAATCTTCCCGTACAAGAATAGGTTGATCCCGATGGAATCGAAAAACCCTTCTATTCTTCCAAATCCATTGGATTAGCACTGGTGAGTGCACCTACTCTGAATCCTCCTATAGGGATGCTTCTTTTTTGTAGAGTATATATAGGGAACTGCACTGAACATGTGGCCTAAAGGCCTTGAGGTGTCCCAAAGGCCTTGAGGTGGCCTAAAGTCCTTAAAGGTGGCCTGAAATCCTTACTAACCTGAAGGCCTGGGTGGCCCAAAGGCTTTAAGGAATCTAATCCCAAAATAGTGGCCCAAGGTGAATAGTTTCAGCTACTACAGTACCAAACAATTCCTGCTATAGTAACTAATACCGTAACTAATACAATACACTCATAGTACTACTAAAGTACCTACTATAGTAACCCAAAATTATTCCTCCACCTAGTTTTCAACCTAGGTCTCTTGGATTCACTCAGAGAGGCCTCACCAACTGGGATGAGGCTCATGTGCTACAGTGAATAATTATAAATAAGGATTTTAATTGGAGATTTTTTTTTATCTTCAAGAATTTATAAAGTTTCATTATCTTTTAAAATGATTTCAAAGTAAAAATACTTCATATATATTATTAATAATCCAATTAAGGTCATTTGAATAAAAAGTTTGTTGGATTTTGGTATTAAAACTATTTATCTGTAAGAAAACATTTTTTCCTGGAAATTTTTTTTTCATTGTGTTTTGCTGGTTTCTTTTTAAATGAAATTTTTTCATGTCTAAAAATTGAAATTGATAAATTGTATCACATTTTTTTTGAAAATATTAATTAATTTAATAAAATATATAAAACTTAATTTTTTATCATTATGAATAGTAACCACAGTAAAAAATTTTCACCTTGGTAAAAGAGGTAACAATTGGGTTTAAACCATGGGATAAAACATTAAAATCTATCTAACACGTGAATTGTTTCTACAAGATGAGTGTTTTTAAACCAAATTTATTATTATGTATTTAAATAATGTGTTTTAAGTTATTATTTTCAATAGGGAAACCCTAGATTGACTTTTTTGAAGATAAGGAGTATTTTATTCAAATTTAAAACTATTTTTCGGGATTTTCATTTATTGGCATGTTTGGACAATACCATTATATTATTTCTTACTAAAAATGTCTATAAATATTTATTACATTATTATTTAATAAAAAATATTTCTATAAACCAATTTATTACTTTATTTTAAAGTAAAATTATTTTTACTCATAAATATGGTATTTTCCTAAAAACTATTTTTCATGTGTTTTGCGTTCTTATATTAAAATAATTTATGCCACCAATAGAAATTAAATATTATAAAATTGATTAAAAAATTGAATCATCTGTTCTAATTTTTTTATAATTCCCCTTTTATTTTTTTCATAAAATTTTGTTTTCATGGTAAAAAGTTGATTAATTATGTTTAAGGTTAAAATGAGTTTAATGTAGTTTAACATGGAGATAAAAACTAAAATGTATCCAAAACATCTCCAAATGTGATTATTTAATTTTATTTAGAACTTATCACATATTATATTTTAATTTTAGGTGCCTTATTTCCACATTAATTGATTATGATATTTTTTATTTAATCGTATAAGTAATTCCAAATGTGTTGTTTACCTCTCTTATAAAATGATTCCTTCTATCCTATCCTATCCACACATAATGAGCCTCATATATAATCCAATACCTACCATAATAATATCTTAAATTCCTTCCCCACATCCTACTTATTATTTTCCTACCAAAATACCATTTATTCGAGGCTTAAGGTGTAAGCTAAAAGTGGTTTCCTAACAATGACGTATAACTCTTAACTAAGTGCTTTAAATTTTATTTCTCCTTATAACTACTATTATATCCATTATAATATACTGAATTTGTTATATTAAATATAATTATTTTTTATTATGATTATGTAACAAAAATTATCTACATCCTTTCCATCCTATATAAAATGAAAACATCCCTCGTGCATACGTTGGGCTTAACGTCTCCACGTAGCAGTGTAATTTGTTTTTCATCACCATTTTACATGGATAGTTATAAATATTGAACGAATGTTTATATATGATATTTTTAATATTATTATGGTCTTTTTAAATATTATTTATCATTATTTCCTACTTTTCGTTAAAAAATGAAAAAAAACATCCACGCATATATACTCCCTATCATATCCATGAATGATTTAAATAATTTTTCTATCTATATGTTTCAGGGATAACACTAAACATATATATATATAATGAATATATACGATATTTATATCCTAATTAAATTTATTTTTATTATGGAAATATGATCAAGGTTCAAGTACCAGATTTTCTGAACTAAAACTCTCATGAAAAATAAAACAGTGAACATCTATAAATGATGATTTTAATAAATAATTATTAACAAATGGGTGTGGAAATGTTATAAGAGGATAATATATTATATTATAAGTATTAAAATGATTCTGTTATAGAATTATAATAAATTTTAATTTATTATACTAGAGTATAGAGTTATTTAAAAATTAGTTGAACTTGAGGTATGAGATTTATGTAACAATCTCATTGTTTATCAGGATTGTTTATGATTATGTTTTCAATGATAAAATTTAATTGTATAACTCTAAATAATATCATTTATTTTCTACTCCTCTATTTATTCATGGAATTTTCATGTAATAATACAATTTTCCTATCTTTGGTGCATGAAATGAGTGAGATTTGTTTTAAAAAAACATATTTTATTTCATCTTATATTGCGAATATTTTTCTTTTATGAACATGTTTTCTTTAAATATTTTCAGTAATGTTTTTAATATTCTCAAATTATTTTTTAAAGTCATTTTTTCTCATGTTTTAATTTTGAAACAATGGTTTAAAAGGAATATTCTTATCATTTTCTGAATAAGTTACTTTTTACTTTTTTACAAAAATGTGAAAAGAATATTTATTTTAATGTATATGGAATGAAAAATGTTTTCCACCCTCATAACCACTTACTAAATTTAATATTAATTTACAAGTTTCCATGGTCCTTTTTTAAGAAAATTTTTCTTGTAATATTTTGAATTTTTTATATTATAAATAATTGACTTCAACATGAAAATGGTATTTTATTCATGAAATGTACCAATGATATTTTAATGACATTTTTCATTTATTATAATATTGTTTGATATTAATTATGATTTATTGGTGATATTATCCAATTATAACATCCTTATTATTTCTTTGGATGGTTTATGATTATGATATTTAGATATTAATAAAACCTGATTATTTTTCATGGATTATGATAATATTTTGAAATATTTCTGAAACCCATTTCTTTTCCATGGATTATGATATATGATTAGTGATTTATGATATTGTATCACTCATATGAATGGATTATGATAATGTGATGAGTCGGACGAGAATTATATAGCCCTCCAATGCATTGGGTATAGATGGATATCTCATAAGATAATGAGGTTTAGAGTGGGGAGTTAAACCAATTTAGTAAGGGAATTTTTCCAATATGATAGTATTGGTAGTGAAAATTGACTAAGTATATGATGGAATGGAAAGTAAACCCAATTGAATATGATAGTATTGAAAGATTTCCTTGAATAAATAAATTATTTTCATTGATTATGTGTATTCCAAAAACTTATATCAATGTTATGCTCTCATGGCTCATGTTTTTTTATTATTTTATGATTCATGTATTATAAAATGCCAATTTTTATTCCATAATTCAATATTATGATCTATGATTTTATGGGTATGGATTTTAAAATATTAATCTAATGTTCTAATACCCTTATTCTCATTTTTTTTCTAAAGTAATCATTGATATATCCCTTTTTACCCTTATGGAGCTTCTAAGATCACCCTATATTATCTTTTCCTTCCCCAGGTTATGAAAAAAGGTTTTAAGTAGGGTATTACTAAGAATAATACTATGGGGGAGATATTTTTGGGAGATGTTAAATATATTTCATTAAATTAGAATATTGTGTAACTAGTCTATAAATACACTAAACCTTTATGGTCCTCTAGTGTTTATTTGTAAAATATATTGAATATTCATATATTAATATGTAATATCTATGTATGTAAAGTATGAGTCACTATATAAAATATTTGCCATACCACATAAGTAAATTTCTTACATGATTTTTTTAAAACTTCTGACATGAAGGGAGATTAATTTTCCTTCATCCATGGGATTTTTATTAGAATTTCCTCAAAATTTAATCTTTCTCTTTTTGTCCCTAAAACCAGAAGAACAATAAAATCCTCCAATTTAAATTTATATCTTAAGATAACTTATAACTATTTCTTCATAGATATCAAATTCTCTTATATCCAATAAATTTTAGAGACTTTACCTTGGGCCACTAAAGAATCAGTCAACTTTTATTTTTGGATTGATGATAAAATCAGAAGCATACCTTGCATATTAGGTGAAATTTTCTTCATATTTACTAATGGATTAAATATCATTCTACTTTAGTTCCATAAATTATTTATCTATTTTCTTGTGAAGAGTTCAAGGAAAAATTTTATTGAAAAATACCTTTATAAACTATTCTCATGTCATTGAGTCAATTTCATCCACTTTCATCATATCCTTAATTAGAATCCACTATTGATCTATTGCACCATCCAAATGATATAATTTCTAGATGAATATTACATGTTCTAAACACCGGAGAACATAACATATATTTTCAGTGGCACTGACCAATTTCTTAATAATTAGTGAATCATAGGAACCACTGAAGGATGGTATGAGATTCCATATAAAAAACATAATTGTGATTTGTACCTTCCTTTTTACATTTAGAATATTAGTATGATCCAAGTTGTAGAGAATAAAATGATATATTTGGGTGAGAAAATTCTCATGATATAACATCCTAGGTCACATTTCTTTTGGTTTCTCATGAGGCCACTCATTTCATTTCCCATCACATTCCACATTAAAATGATTCCACCTAGGTCTAGCCATTGACTCAGACCAAAATTCATAGTGTGAGTAACATTAATCCTAGTGAGTAATCATGTAATAATGAAAATTCATTAATCTTATTTCTAAACCATGAAACCTTTTTTTCAATATATGAAACCATAGGTTTAGTCTAGTTCATTCATATTCATTATCTATTCAAATCCATTATAATGGTTCATAAATAAAATGTGAATTAACCTAATCATATCCTCCCAGAGTATCTACAAATGTGTCCAGTATTAGTCCCATTCATTTTGCATCGATTATAATTGAGTTAATACTCAATAATCCACTTTCATAATTGTTACCCCAAGGTGCATCTATGAAGAAATAGTTATATGTTATCTTAATAGCATAGGTTTTTAAATTACTGTTGATCCTGGAAACTCAAAATAATGCATTCACGTAGTATTTTTTGAATGTAGATATAAGAGAAGAAACTGGAAGAAGGTAACTAATTCTTTATATTTTATTATATATACACAATTTATGTCGATCAAGAAAAGTGTGAAGAATGTGATAGATAAATTTGACACTATGATTTCACAGAGAATATTTTGGTGTTAATAAGTATGAGTCATGACTCTATGATTATCATCATGATACACATGTTTTGAGTTGAATCTGAGAAGAAATTAATGGTTATAGAACATATGTTCTAAAGAAAATAAAATAATTGAATAGGGAATAAAAGATAAAAAGGAAAGAGAGTATTGTGATTTTTTTATAGGAAGAAGAAGAAGAAATGGTAGAATAAAATAAAAGAGAAGAGTATAGTATAAATCTATTTCATAGGAAAAATAATGAATTTAGACATGAAGTTCACAAGAAGAAGAAGATTATATAGTTTAGTTAGAATAGAAAGAACTGAAGGAAATAATATCACTCATACTTGTTGTTATAAATATTTTGTACACCATTGTGCATACAAAAGAAGAAGTATTACTTTCATATAGTTGTGAAAGAAAGAGATTAAGGAGAAGGCCCATTAAGCACACCAATAATCATCATAAGGTATAGAAGGCACATGTGTGTAGGAAACACCAATGCACTATCATAAGACTATAGTGAAAATAAAAATTTCAAGGATATATAATGCATGTTTATAGCTTATAGGATTGTTTTTAATGGGAAATGTGATTGTAGATTATTTACATATTCAACCAAGTATAAGCCTTTATTATTAAAAGTTGAACCTTGTAAATTATTTGTATCCACTTTATGTGTGTTCTAATGAACTAATTTTTGGTAACATAATGATATAATCGAAATCTTAACCAATATAAGAGTAAAAGGGATAAAATTTTTAAATTGTAACAAAGTTGTACCAGCACCGATTGGGATATATGTGAAATAAAAAAGATGAGTTCATATTTATCTACAAAGTCAAATATAATAATGATTTGTTAGAGAAGTTTAGAATTCATTATTAAAATCTTTTTTCATATCCAATTATAGTTGGAACTAATATTGGAATGTGAGAATAGAGTCTTTCTTGATATAAAATTATTATGAATATTTTATTATTATTTTTTATAGATTAACAAATTCTTCCCATTTTTCATTGAATTTGATTCACAATAAAATTTGAAAAATTTTATATTAAATAATAAAATTAGTCATTATAAGGTATTTTTTTAAAATTCAAGTGAAGTTAATAAAATTGATTAAAATAATTAAACAAGATAAGGTTCTAAAATACATTCCCAAATTTATAAAATAGAGTGTATTCCCACATCATAAACATCAACAACAATGTGTGTTCAATTGATTTCATGTGAAATATTGAAGAAAAAAAGAAAATAAAAGTTGTTAAATATTTAATTTTTAATTATTTTCCTCAATTTAAATTTTCCATGGGTTCTCTTCAATAGAAATATTCTCATTAATTCCAAAAATATCCCCACATCATCAAGAAAATGGATTTATATCTATACATCTTATAGGAATATAGTTGTAAAAACCGGTACCTTTTCAGGTTATGATTTTTTATGGAAATTTGAATTTTTGAATTCTGGAGCTAGGGTGGTTTTGAGAATCAAGATTCAGATCAAAATTATATGAGTATTAATATCTAAATAAGATTATTTTGGATATTTTTTGAGGCCCAAAAGGTGTGACGAGTTCTTATTTTATCACCAGGGAAAGGTCGAGTGGACTTGTTGACATTCTATAGGTGAAAAGGGTTATAGTGTGACCCATTGGTCACACCATGATGAAACTATATATAGTGATAGAATCTTCTATAAGGGGTGTTTCTTGTTGCGACCATTTGATTCAAGAAAAAATCATTTTAATATATTTTTATAAAATTAATGAACCTTATGAGGTAGGTCACACTGTAATACTTAGGTCTCATCATGAGGGTCTTTGGTTAAGGGTTGGGACTTTTCCTAGGGTTTTCATGTCATGGTTCCTGGTAATGCAATAATATTTTTGGGAGAAGGAGTATGACACACCATGAACCTATTAGTTTCACCCTGACTAGTTCTTGGGAATTTTCTTAGGTGGGAGAAGTTTCATCATTTTATAATCAGGGTTTCCAAGTTTTGGCAGCCAAAGGAAATGGGAGGATGCCATTTTGTTGGCATATCCTCTCCCCCTTACCATATTATTTCACTATAGATTGGGGTGGTTTTTTTGTGTGTGTTTGTATAGTGGCCTAAGGTGATATCATATATATTCTTCCATTCATTTTTTTATCTTTGAATGCCTTTAATTTTGGTGTGATTTAGTTAGGTTTTGAAAATAATTTCCATCGAAATATTATGGAAATTGTTTGATGTAATAGAGATTTTTTTTATTATGGGTAGAGGATATATTGAGACACTATATGCGCGTAATTTATCAATGATAAATGAATGTATATTCCCTTGTATATTTTTCTATAGTTATTTATTAATTAAATAAAATTGTTTATTTAATAGGTGCTAATTATTGGGGATTTCTATTGCTTAGGTTTGGGTATGTGTTGGGAATGGATCACACCCTATTTGGTATGGTTTTGTAAAGGATTTGATATTATATGTGTTTTAAATAATTATTTATATTTAAATTAAATAATTTAATTAATTATAAATTGATGCAATTATGTTAATTGGATGTTATTTCTTGAGAAAGGGGATTGGGGTGATCTAGTCATCATGTTTCAGAGATGGCCAGTTGGACCTAGAAAAGATTCAGTTATATTTTTTAGGAAATGATAAAAAATAAATGATTTCAAATGTGGTATGTGGTATCTATAATTTTTTATATGGTTGAGTATTTTTTTGTGGCATGTGAATGTGGTATCCTTGCTATGTTTGATTGAGCCTTTTTAAATTAAATAAATTGTTTAATTATAATAAAATTATGATGGATAGCAGAAAGTGTCAAGGGCCATGGAGGAACTTATAAAACTAACTCTATTCCTCAGCCACTGATGATCTAGGATTTTATTATTATTTTGAACCTTGATATACTCAAACCTTCGAGGTTACAATTAAACATTTAAGTGAATATAGTGGACCTTGTGATAGGTGCCTTCGAATCCTTATGTAGAGATGTGTTATGCACCAGGAAGGATTGACCCGATTATGTGATGATAGAACATTGAGATTCCTTATATCCATTAGTATAACTAATTAGAGGGTGGAGTGGGTGTTCCTCTCCCACCATCATGCAAGCACTATATGGATAGACCCCTGGTAGATTAAATGATAATCTATGTGAGTGGACTAGCCTAATATTGGCTTGGGAAGTGAGATGGGAATTACGTCATCTCCATAGTATAACATTACCCATGAGTCCAATGATTCCATGATTTGGTTATGATAATCTTGAGGGAAGTTATTCCATATGAGTGATTAACAAAGGCTAATAGATGAGATTGAGATTGAGGAGCCCATGCAGGGTGTTCAAATTATGATGAGACATAGGGGACCTCTATGGGTGACCTAGTATTATGTCATCTATAGTGATGGTTAGTGTAAGAGAGTATTTGTGGTCAAATTTTAGTTCCCCATTAGAACCAAAATGTAAGTTGTGTGATCCCATTGATACTATATTCGATGGTACATGAAATATCACTGAAGGTATTATCTACCCTTGAGACCATATGAATGAATATTGAAGAATCATTGGGGATTATACCTTTGAGTTCTATTTATATAGACTAGGATTACCTCCTATGAATTATCTTTATCCCTCATTCTATAAATTTTCTAATATTTCCACATAGGAATTGTCTTTATGCACAATACAACTTGATTTCATAGGATTACCTACTAGGATTTCAGTTTTTTTCCTATTACAATTTAATTTCCTTGGATTTCCTTCTATTAATTGAATTTATTGCTAATAATTCTTGATTTCAAAGGATTGCCTAAAATGAATCATATTTATGCCTAATAAAATGTGGGATTCCAAGGACACTTCCTAGGATCTTATGGTTACAACTACTACTATATAGTCATTGAGTCATATACTATTTAGCATGAATATTCCATGTTCTCTGAGACACACTAGAACTAGTAGAATAATGTATATTCAATCTTGAGTGTCACCTTGGAACCTGAGGATTGATGGATGCTATTTATTTATTCTTCTTCATTGTATTTACTTATTCATCTGAGCATATCATATGTATATACATTGTTTCACTGGTTATTTTTTGGTCTCCATTGGCAGTGTCATGATGCTTTGTACCCACAGCCTACTCAAACAGCCAAGGAACATAGGTAGATGAGAATACCTCATTTAACATAGGTTCAGGTATGGTAAAGGCTTAGTGTTTCATAATTTATTAGGATATTTGTAATGAACTTGCCTGGTTTTACTAGGTGCATCACCTAACCTGAACCACCACAAGGCATGAAGGTCATTTCTAGTCCCCAAAGGCTGGTAACTTATTCCTAGGTATCAAGAACGTGCACTTGGTAATTATTCCATCCTTGTATAAACTATAATCATGATGAGGATCCCACATGAAAAACTAGCATGAACCATCTGTAAGATCAACATTAATATTATCAAATCAATCAAATATATTATGAAATATAATAACCAAATAAGAAATTATTATAATAATAATACGAAAAACAAATACATGATTTAAAAAGTGAGATAAACATAATGTAGGCATTTGTCTATAATAAACTAGAAAATTATATTTAGGATATAAAGGTTGATACAGAATAATATCTAAGATAAAATAAAAAAAACTACTACTAAAAATAATCCTTGTGACCATGATCACTAACCAAAATCCAAATCATACCATCAATGTTCCAACAAAATAATATCTCCCACAAGACTAGACTAAGGAACCTGATTAAAAGCATAATAATTTCATACACCAAATGGTGTGTGTAGATTCTGTAAAAAATATGCCTAGTATGATTTCACAAAGGATTTTAGTGAATTATCTTTAAAATATCATTCCATTAATTCTAGTTTTGATATTAAATAAAAAATAGTATTTTCACATGAAACCTACATAAAACCAAATGTCATTCCATATTTTATCTTTTTTAGAAATTCCATTTTCTTTGAAAATACACAGACATAACCAAACCTTTTTATCGAAACACTTTTAAATAACCAAAATGTGATTCATTGTTAAAATATATAAAAACATTCAAAATTACATCAAATATTCAAAAACATTTCTTAGATCACCTTTTTATAAAAACCCCACTTTTTCTTCTCAAAATTCCAATTTCTAAATAATTTTACAATTAAATTTGAAGGTGAACCAATAACCATAAATAAAAAATTTAATAAACACACACACCACTAAATAATCAATAAAACATATCAAATAACCAATTGAAGCAGTGGTTTCATGGAACAATGAATAAATAGGGGATAAAAATAACGCATATGAATCAAGATCCCCTAAATCATTCTCAAAAGGATCTCAGCATCATGGAAAATTACTACAGCTCCAACTGGAATGATATAGGATTTGTTATCCCTGAAAACACTTTATAAAGGGGCACCCTTATAAAACTAGAAAATACCTCTTCGAAACCCTTAGAGTCATTTAATAAAAAACTAATCCCTAAGAGAGTATAACTCTCCTATGGAACTATCTAGTGTGGGTACATTGTACTCGTGTAACACACACACATACATTTTATAATCTACCCAAATTCCCTTAAAAATTAAAGGGGAGGTTATAAAATGACATACCAAATAATAATTAATTTAATAAAATAAAACCTTTTTAATAAATATTATCTCACCTTCTACACCCAGACCTAAAAAAATACCTTTTCACTTGCATAATAATTAATGAATATATAATAATTTAAACATACTCCAAGGGGTATCAATCCATAACCTTCAATCAAATATAAGGGTTCAATCATGGGTTTCATGCATTTTAAAAACAACCTCTTTAAAATTACTAATACATTTTTCATTCAAAACTGGATTAGGATACATATCCATCCCACCACCCTAAACTTCATTTCAAACAATATTTTAAAACCAACTATTTTAAATCACATTAAAAACCATTTTAGAAATAAATTATTTACAGTGAAACAAAATTTCACCGAATTCGTGGCCCAAATGGGTTCAAATAGATTTAACCATTGATTCAATTTAAAAAAAAGCATCGTAAAAATCAGTTAAAAACATGACATTCAAGAAATACATTATAAACCAAGAAATATATATTTAACATATTTATTCTAACTATTATAAAATAACAAAAATTTATTAAATCCACCCTAATTATTATATATATGCTTAATTTAACAAAATAAAGAATTCAAAACCAACAAGCACTACATGATATGTAATTTAAAAGAAACACACAAAAACACAGACCTTGAATCAAGAAATATCATTCTTAAATTGTTCTGAAATGTACCACCTATAATACAGAATTACCAACCATGAAATATTATTCTTTATGTAAGCCCTAATAACCAAAACCCCACCATATAACCCACCTTGAACCCTATTATCTTAAATGGAATCTCATTAGATTTTTTAGGTTACATCTGATCCAAGGGTAAATGAGAGATAAATTATAAGAAAAGAGAAACAAAGGAAAAAGATATATTACAAGATATAACCCTCTTCAAATTGAGGTAGATGATCCACAAATTGAAAATCAGAAAGAGGTACAACCCTCCATTTGTGCGCCCTAGCCTTGGTAAGACATCAAGAAGATAAAAGAGGGATTTTCCCTTGAAAATAAAAATGGAAATGGGTTATTTCAACCTTTAAATAAAATATATGAATCTTGAACAGTCTGGATTCATAATATATTGAACCATTTTCTAACTATATGAAATCCACTAGATAGAAAAAATACCCTCAAACAGTCTAACTTCATGGTTTACCAACCTTACACCAACCCTAAAAAGCAACTCTTTTAAATAGTTGTATCACCTCTCGCTCTTGTGACATTGCCTATACTAATTATTCTAATGTCATGCACTATATTTCTTATATATAAAAGTCTCATATGGTTTCCCCTGTGACCCACATGGTTTGGTCCAAATCATGTGTTTCCCATGAAGTACAAATTGTGTACAAACAAATTGAGATGAAAAACTACATATGTAAGGGTAACAACATCATTTCCCCTAAATCATTTATGAATACGGTGTGAAGGATAAATTTTTATATAAGGGTCAACTGGACAACCAAGGAACCAATGCAATGGTAACCTACATGGTTAACCAAACTGTTTGGTGGTTGTGGGTAAGTCTTTCACCAATGGAAATTACAAAAAATAAAATAAAACCCTAAAAATTTAAAATTACCTCAAAATAATATAAAATATAAAACAATTATGACATGTGTGTGTCAAAATTATCCCCACCATGCCACTTTTTACACCCAAAAATCCATTGATAAAAGTATAAGGAAAAGAAAATAAAAAACTCTAACACTTACATAAGATGTATGAGGGTCTTGGAAAAACTCAAAAGGATCATACGACAATATGACACCTTATCCATTCAATATATCAAAAAATGGAATAAATACCCAAACAACAACAACTTTCTCTAAGAATAATGAATTTATCACTATCAAAAATTATCTATAGAATGATGAATACCTATTATAGGTCTCACCACCATTTACAACTTCTTTAATTTGTGGATTCAATGGGGAACCTCTCAAGGAATCCACAAAATAGTGTGTTTCCAAGAAAACTCTAATTCCTTAAAATCACCTTCATTGGAACTAAAAAATTCAATTAAAAACAACTAATTGCTATAAAACTGACTCAAATCTACAAAATATTTTATCCTAATGAATAATTAAAATGGTCACCAAGAAAGTTCACCCACATTCATCACATCCCTTATCACCAAAAGGGACGATATACCTTAATCACTCAAAACATGCCTCATCAAGAAATGATATGGGTCTTAGACCTTGGGTCACAAATTTAATAGAAGTGGATGGATAGGACTTCATACCAAATTTACTACCTCTCGATGATCCCAAGAATATCTAAATCGACATCGGTTTATGTATAATATCAACTGGTGCAACATCTGAACTATTTCCTTGAACCACACACTCCCAAGACTTACCCATGTTCAATATATCAAAACCCAATTAGTGGAAGAATCACATATTAACCTTAAGAAAAAATATTTTTCACTGAGGGATAAGTACCACCAAAACAAATTCAAAACATCACACAAGTGGATCCACAAAGTATCAATGGATACATCCAATAAAAATCACCTTAAGATCCCCAACTGTTATAAACTCCACAAGTAATAATCTCATAATAGAAAATCACCAAAAACATGATTCACTCAATAAAATTTTAGATAGATCAACCTATATTATTTAGAAATATAATATATACATTTCCAACCTATTTGAGACCTTGGTAATCACTAAGAATAGAAAAATGACTCAATGACTAATTAAATAAGAAGAACCAACTCCACCACTCCTTTAAGAGTCAAGAAAAATCAGACTACTAGAAGAGAAACAGTTAAATGATAAAAGGATTGACCCTAAGGCTTATATCTAGAAACAAAATTTCAACCAAATCCCAAGACCTTTTTGGAAGGTATAGCTAAATAACGCAAAATATGAATCTTACAAATTCATGCTTCCCTAAAAAATCATATCAAATTCTCCCAATACATACCATGGGAAAACACCAAATACAAAAATCCACCAGGGAAAACATCTAGTAAAGAATCTTTAAAAATTTATTTCATTAAATTTCACCCCTTTATGAAGGGATCTTAAATTAATTTTCCAAATAAAAAAATATTTGAAAATAAAAAAAATCCCATTAGAAATTAATTCATTTTTTTAGAAAATTTACAAAATCACCATCCCTAAAAAGGGGTCCATAAACACCCATATACCTATAAAAAACACATATTATTTAAAATAAAATTAACTTTTCATTTAAAATCAGTCTAAACAATTCTAAAAACCTTTTAATAAATTTCATAATGAAGCAAAATACTTCTAAAGTATTTCAAATTAAACAAAATTTATTTTCCAAACTACCAAGACACCCGATTTAAAATTCATTACACTTCACAAGTCCCATTTTCATTTAAAAACCAAAACATCCAAATAGAAATTAAGAATGAATTGAAACCATATTCCAAACATTTCAGTATCATATATATTATATTATTCCCTTACAAATGTTTTTTTCGTAAATAAATCACTCTATAAAAGTTAATTTTCTATTTGAAATCTGATTTTTATTACACAAATCCAAAGAACATGGAATAAAATAATCAATAAATTCCACATCCAATATCATTAAACCAAAATAATAAATCCTTAAGTATACATCACACCAATTTTAATAACCATTAGTATCAATGTAAAATTAAATGGATCCAAAATAAAAAATTAAGGGAGAAAGAAAAATTGCACATGGTTTGGTCTCATGAGTTGGGAAATTTTGAACGAGCCATTAAAAAATCACTTTAATAGTTATAGAACCATCTTTAAATTATTCCCATAGATTTCAAACATGTTTGACCTAACTAGTAAGCTTTGGTTATATTCCCATTTTCACCCAAAAATCACAAAGTGGCCCCCAAAATCACTAGTATTCTCGGTGATGTCGCGACTTGTCGAATCACCGGCTTCTCGCTCGGTTCAACGTGGCTCATTCTTCGGCATCATCGACCCTCCATTGCTCAGATTGGCACAGCTCAGAACTTGCAGTGTCGAAGTGGAGCAGTGGATCCTCAGTTCGGTCTAGCATGGTCTGGCGCATTTATGGTGTTTCTCTTGTGCGGGTTGGCACAGATCTGGTGGTGAGAGGGGGGGGGTATAGTTTCTAGTGTTCTGTAAGTTTTTTTTTCAGTTTTGATTGTTTGATGTTTTTTTGGCATCGATGTTGCCGAAGAACTACTTGTCTCCTCCCTGCTTTCTTCGGCTTCCAATGATGCGATCTGGTCTTCCTGCGGAGAGTTAGGGAATCTATGAATGGTGAAGGTTCTTCCTTTAGGCGAAGGTTTAGGCGACCGGTGAAGGCTCCATAACATAGGGGTTCGATCCGGGACCTCATGTGGTGAAAGGGATTTGATGGGTTAAGTTGTGAATGTTGATTTTCATGAATGGTTTGAGTCTGATGGTGGGAAGGAAGTGCTGCCAGAATTGATTACATGGAATATGCTTTAAAGGAGGAACTCAGAGCTAGTAATTCATCTTTGTAGAGTATTACAGATTTTGTTGTTTGAGAGGGTATGGAATTTTCCATCGGATCGGGAATGTTCTTTGACACAGGAAAATGGTTTTCCGAACTTCATTGCAATGGTGAAGAGCTTCATCATGTTTATATTCTAGGGAGGGGTAACTTCATGTTTTCAGTCTGGATTTACTTTATTGTCTTACGGGTGTGAGTTGTCTTATGTTCGTGATGTATGTGCGGGTTTCCCCCTTCATCCCTTAAAAGGGGGTTTTTATCAAAATAATAAAAATTTGAAGGCCTTCGGGCCGTTGGATGAATAATAATAACTCATACATGCTATCATATGTGAATTGAACATAATGCGGACATCTAATTATAATAAACCAGATATAATGATCTAGCCTAGGAATGTCTATATATAAAAATACCAAAGATAAAATAAAAACCAACCCACTACCCAAGAGAATCCTTGTGAACCATAGTCACTCACCACAATTCAATATTGAACATAAATAGTACAACCTAGTTATAACTCCCCAAAGACTTGACCAAATAATCTAAGAGAAAACATTATAGTTTCATACAACAAATGGTGTGTGTAGGGTGTGAGAAAACACACCCAATAATATTTCACTAAGGATTTTTTTTCATTTTCTTTCAAAATTAAATTTTATTAATCATATTTTGGAATATAAATATAAAATAGGTTTTTCACATACAACTAATATAAAACAAAATATCATGCTAGGTTTTTGTTTTTTTAAAATTTATTATTTATTTGAGAAGAGAAGGGTGGAACCAAAACCTTTTATCAAAACAATTCTAAATCACTAAAAGTGGATGCTTTGTTAAAAATCCTAAAAAAAATTAAACTACCCTTTTCTATAATAGAACATTTCTCAAACCCCCCTTTTCAAAAAACATTCCACATTTCCTTATCAAAATTCAAATTTTTAAATCATTTTACAATTCAATTTGTATCTAAACTAAAAACTATAACTAAAAACATTAAAAAAACACACTCGAAACCAAACCATTAATAAAACATGTCAAATAAATAGATAAATAAGTGGTATCATGGAATAAAAAATTGTGGATACAAACAAGTGATATGACACAGTATTTCATAAATCATCCTAAAAAGGATCTAAGTGTCATGGGAAATTCATAGTTCCCTAACTAAAATTTTATGGGACACAGTTTCCTCTAAAACACTCTATATAGAGGCCTCTTAGTGAAACTAAAAGAACCATATTAATAATCCACAGGATCACATAGTACAAAAAAATACCTTGTAGGGTGCAAATCAAATAAGAAACTTGGTAGCTTGTGCACACTTTACTAGTGTAACACTTATCTATAAATTCTATTAATCGCACAAGTTCCCATAAAAATTCAAAGTGGTGATGAGAAACTTACAAACCAAATAATAATTAATTTGACAAAATAAAATCTTTATAGTAAATATCATCTCACGTATTATACCCTCACATGATACATATTATTTTCACTTGTGTAAGAATCAAAAAATATATTATAATGTAAATTCTATCCAAGTTATTTCAATCCATAATAAGAAATAAAATACAAGGTCTCGATTGAGGGTCTCACTCATTTAAAAAAACCTTTTTAAAAGTTTTAGTCGGGAATTTTATTTAAAACCATATTGAAATGCTAATCCACCACACCACGCAAAATCACATTTGAAACACCCCTTTAAAACTATAAATTTTAGATCACATTGAAAACCATTTGATAAATCAATTATTTCCATTGAGTCTACATTTCACCAAATTCTTGGTCTAAATGGATTCAAATTTCATTAAACTTTGATTATATTTTTAAAAATATACTTACGAATCAATTAAAATCTCTAGTCATTCAAGGAATATTTAAAAAACCAATAAAAAACATTTAATACCTTTATTCCAAGTAGTCCAACCATGAAACTATATATAAAATCTACCATAATTGTCATATATAGTATTAATTTGACAAATAACAGAATTTAAAACCAATAAGCACTCCATGATATAGAATTTAAAGGAAACACACAAAAATGTCTTCCTTTGATCAATCAGACTCATTCCAAAATCATTTTAAAACACATCTCCGGAAATGTAAAACAACCAACCAAGTAAGAACACACCATCCAAAATCCCTAAAGACCAAAACCCTACATTAGAATCTATCTTGAACTCTATTAGTATACAAAAATGCACCTTGGGGTTTAAATGAGAATTTATAACCAAGGAAAAAGGGAAAGTAAAAAATAATAAATGATAAAAATGGTAAATGAGGTATTACTGGGGATAAAACACATGAAATTGTGGGTAAGTAGCCAAAAATTGAAGGGATGATGGAGTAAAAAGCTTCCATTAATCTTCCCTACCCTCAGTCTAATAGGGAGATAAGAAAAGATGGATCTAACCTTTAAATTTTAATGGGAAAAGTCATTAATTTCATCCTTTAAATTAAATTTTTGCATCACGCATAGCTTGGTTACATGGTTTGGTAAATTGTACACCAACCATGCATAATTCACTAGATTGAAGAAAAATCCTCAAGTGGTTTGGCCACATGGTTTACAAAACATGAGAAGCATCTATACTAAATAAGTAAAGCACCTCACATTCTTATCTCAAGGTTTCTACTAGTTTTCCTCTATCACCCTAGTTTTAAAAACTCCCATGGTTTCCATTGGGACTTGAATGTTTTGGTCCAAATTGTGTGTTTCCCATCTATGAAAAACCATGAAAGAATAAAAAAATAAAAACTCTTTGTGTGAAGATAACCACATAGTTTACCCAAAAACATATATGAAATCCATGTATAGAAGATATTTATTCATAATAGTCACTTAGACTACAATGTCACGCATATAAATTTCCCCAACACAGTTTACCAAACCATGTGGTGGTTATGCAGAAGTCATACATAGAAAAAAATAAAAAAAATAAAAATAAAAATAGAACTTTCAAAAAGTTAAAATTACATAAAATAGAATAAAATATAAAAATATATTGATATGAGAGTGTCATAATATCTTGAATGGTATTGAATACTGGAGTGACAATTATAAGGGATGGTAGTGGTGCCTTAGTGTACATTTATGTTTCTATTTATCAGGTACTTATAATCATCCAAGTGGGTGATTAGTTAAGGTATGTTGGTATGAACATGTTTTTGTACAAATGTATGCTTATGTATTTATTTCATATAGAATTTTATTCTTATTTATTTTATGTAACATAATTACCTTTGATTTATATTTTTTGGTTATTTTTTCAATATGTTTTACTCTAATATGAGGGTATAGTATCCCCATGATAACACCCTAAACCCCCAATGAAAATTGGTATCCTATATCGTATGGGGAGGTGAACCTAAGATCATATAGAAACTATCATTCTATTTATATTTTGAGTGGTTTAGGGACTTTTTTCTATAAAGTGGTATCATATAATTTTTTCTTCTCTTACTACTTGGGGATATGGTAAATATAAAATAGAGATATCTTAGAGCTTGTGATAGAACTCAAACTAGTGCATCAAAAACACATTTTTTAATGAGAAATCCAGGATACCTAGGATATTTGATTTTTATTCGTTTTTTATGATTTTATGGTTGTATGACTTCACCATGTGTGATTCATTTGGGTGGTGGATTTATAATTTATGGTTTTTGAATCTTGGACCAATAGATTGATTCCTGATTACATGAATCATTTTTGGAAAATTGGACACATATGACATTTTTATGCTTATGTGTGAATGATATCACCCCCAATGAGGGTTTAGTTTTTTAAAGTGTCAATAATAACTTATATGATTATTTCCCATATTACTAGTTAGTGGAATTCTACATAGCTGAACCACGATATATTTCTTTTGATGATAGGTCATGTAAATCTTATAGAGGGATTCCCCTTGATAACGATTATATATTACCTATAGTAAGGGATGTAAAATGACCCTAAGTAGGTTGGTAAATTCATTGGATTCCTTCATGATCAAACCATTTGTGGAATTATTATTATGTTTCTAGAAATTAAATAAGGTTTGGTTATTTAATGTGTCAAAAAAACCCTATATGATGTTTTACCATATAGATTCTTGGTCAACTTATACTAAACCAAACCATACAACTATGGTATAATTGACATGGATCATCATAGGATGATGTCATTATATATATGTGTGAACAGAGATGAGATAATTATCCTTAAGGATGTATTTTTATATGAAAATTCCTGGTGAGGATTAGTGCCCTTGTAGGCTAATGACTTGTGTAACATCCTAAACCAAGCCATTGGATTAGAAATACCTAAGGTGTCGTTAACCTTTGGTGGCATCACTAAGACACCAAAATATAAAAATAAATTCCAAGGCCTTATTACAACAATGGGGGATGAGTTTCCCTTTTAACAACCAAAACCTATCGTGATAAAATAAAAAAAAACAACCAAACTATAAAATGCATGATGTATAAAAAATATGACCAAAATAACAGACCATTAAAACAATAATATCATAGTAGTGGTGAAAAGTTAAAACAAGGAGACCCAAGAAAACAAAAGGATGCCCTGACATAGCAACATTGATATGAAATCACTCCAACCACTCCATAAGAGAAATCCAATCTCCAACCACCATCTTAAGGAAGTAGAATCAAGATGATACACTAAAAAATCCAGATACCTTTACTTTAACCAATGTTAATAATAACATCTACATATGGACCAAATTTCATATTTAATAGGAGAGTAATCATACATAGTAGGATTTACCCATTAGACTTCCCAACTCACACCACTAATACAAGAACATTTATCTCACAATTCAAAATTTTAGTTTAAAACCAAATAGATAAACATCAATGAAATTAACCGATTTAACATAAATTAAATTAAAAGAAGAAAAAATTTATTCATTAATTCCACTGGGCCTACCCACACCAAATCGTTATGCTCATACACACATGCATTTTAGGTGACAGCCCTATACTCTTAAGTAGTTAATTATAGATCCACCAAGTCATCACTTGGTGACTATTCTCTAAGTTCCTTTAGTCTGTCACCTCACACCCAATCCATAATGAAAATTTCATGTCCAATGAAATGATTATCACACACCACCCATTTATTCCAAGTTATCACTCTAAATAATTTCATATAAATTGATTCTTCCCTTTAAAAATTTAATAAAACATATTTATTGTGTTAAACAAAAACTATAATTTAAAACCATAAATCAAATGGGTTTTTCCAAAAACTATTCAATTTATAGGATATCCAACTTATAAAAAAATGTGGTTTCCAAAAATAAATCAACACGATCTTTCTTTTATATTCAATGATATTTATTTAAATATTCAATACTTCAGGTTCTTGAAGAGGTGGAGAAGTGAGAGAATCCACCTACCACGGAATGGGTGATGAAAACAAAGGAAATAACAAAAAAAACTTATAGATCTAGGCTTTAAATTCCTTTTCTTCAATAGATCCAAGCAAAATCTCATAAAAACACATCCAGGATCATAGATCTATCAACAAAATATTATATATAATGTTAAATTCTAAGGAAAATTAGTTGGTATTGTCTAATAGCTGAAAAGTGAGAGTTATTATGAGAAAATGGAACAAAAATACAATTTTTGAATGTATTAATGCACATCACATGGTGAGGCTACACAGTTTAAGAAACAGTGAACTAAATACATGAGTACTACTAGACAACCCAAGGTGGCTACACAATTATGTCATGTGGTTTGACAAACCATTCACAAACCATGACAAATGCCTCTATCAAGAACATGTCTATATTTCATGGTTTCTCACATGGTTTGGATGATCTGTATACCAATAAGGCATTGTCCCAGTAACTTCCAGAATCCCTTTCACAGTTTTTTAGTGAATTTACATAGATTCCATCTAACTATGATTAAACCATACACCCATAAAACAATTAAAATACAAAAAAACATCCAAAAATCCTTGGAACTCAACTAGAACATTATATAACATAAAAACACATAAAAAATGGTGAAGTTCCTCAAACTGGGGGGGGGGGTTATACTATCCCTACAATTATTATTTCTATCCGTGAAAAGTTGGAGATTTTTAGTTCTTTGAAAAAATTATGGCCATTTTTCCAGTATCTCTGTCTCATGTAACCATGTACCCCTTCAATTTAACCATGTTTACATAATACTTGAAAACATTTTCAATATAAAGATTAATCTTTTATTCCCAATATACAAATTAGTGCATAAGTAAATATATCAACTAGTTCAAGATCAACATGATCTCATAAAATCATGTGTCTAGGATCAGGATAGTATTTCCTCAATTAATATACATTAAATAAGTTATAAAAAAACTAAACTATGATGGTAAATCCAAATGATATGAAATATCACCAATTCATTCAAGTATTTCAAAAGATCCAACATACCAAGGAGAAAAAATTCCTTGTTTAGACAATTTCCGATGTCCTAATCTTTGAGAGACTTTCAAGAAAACATGATCCCCCACAATAAAGGATATAGGGTGACATCATTTATCCACATAATATTTTTTATGGATTTGAGACAAGAATATTTGTTTCTCAGTCATTTATATTTTTTCAACCGTCTCGTGAACAATGTTAGTTACAAATAGTGACATTTTTTCGATCTCTACAAAATAATGTGGATAATGATAAGTACAACAAAAAAATTCCTCGATTGGAGTCTTAGTATCATGGAATGATAACCATTGTTACAAAAAAACTCCACTAAGGGTAAATGGTCCTCCCATAAGCCACTAAAATCCATAACACAAGCTTAGAGCAAGTCTTCCAATGTCTGAATAATTTGTTATGAATTCCCATTTTTTGAGTATGATACACTATGGACCTGGCCAATTGGGTACCTATATCTTCTTGAAGTGATCTCTAAATCATAGAGGTAAAATTAAGATCTCAATTAGAGATGATTGAAATTGGTATTCCATGAAATTTTACCATTTTCTAAATGTAGATCTTTACAAATTAGTCTACTATATTAAATTCATGAATCATAATGAAGTGGGATGACTTTGTTAGTTGTTATACAATCACCCATATTAAAACATGATTCTAAATAGTTCTCAATAAAACTATTACACATTTAAAAGTTCTCTAAAACAGTTTCCATGCAAGTATAATTAAATATTTCAACATTATAGATAATAATTGATTCTCAACCTTAACCTGATGACAGGTAGGGAATTTGGACAAATAATAAATGAAATTTCATTTTATACCTAGCCAATAAAAATGGATCCTTAAATATTTTTATATATTCTAGTTTTCTAGATGAACCACCCACTTATAATGGTGATTGCATTCTAGGTAGGATTAATCACCCCCTGAATATGCACTTTGGTTCATATTCAGATATCATTCTTTAAGACACAAGTAAAGAAAGGTCTCTTACTTATCTAGTGGGGCATCTTGATGCAACATTCTTCAGATGGTGGTTGAATCTTATATTTCTCTTATAGAGTGGTTGGAGTGATTCCAAATTAGTGTTATTACACTATAATATCATTTGGTTTCCATGGAAAACCTTGTTATACCTTTTCACTGCTTCTCTGATTCCATTTTTAATATCTCATCCCTAACCATTGGCTTGGAAAGAGATGATGTGCTGTAATATAAGGTAACGTCCCTAAGACACAAATGGTTGGAAAAAAATGTCAAGTGATTACAAAAACATTGGAATATGATTTTACCTTTATATAACCATAAACTTTTAAGGAAAAAAAACGCAAACTAAACTATATATTTAAATAGGTTTAAACAATACAACCCAAATAAAAATATAGTGAAAAAAAAATTAGAGTAGTCGAGAAAATGTAGAATAAGGTTACCCATGAAAACCAGAGCATATCCCAATGCATTAACATTAATGTGGAATCACTCCAACCACTCTATAAGATAATTCAAATCTCTAACCACCATCTCTAGAAACTAGTATCAATATTCTCTACTAGAGAGTGAGATACATTTCTTTAGATATTTCATGAATAACAACGTCTGCATATGAATAATAGGGAATATTCAAGGGTGAGTAATAATAACTAGTATGATTTCTCAATGATAAATCCTAGACCATTCCACAAGGATAAGAACATGATGGATCATAGTTAAAATTATTGTTTAAAAAAATAGAGAAACATCAAACCAATTCACATACACATTCATGCTAGGTGACATTCCTATACTAATGAGAGGTTACTCGTTGATCCCCCAAGCCATCACTAAGTTTCCATTCTCCAGGTGACTACAGTTTGGCACCTCATGACTAGTCAGTAATGGAAAGGCCACATATATTTTATTAATGAACACATGCCACCCATATATGCCAACTTCTCATACCAATTCACTTCACATAAATTTATTATTCCTATTAAAACATTTAATAAAACATTTTTCTTATTTTAAGACAGATCAATAATTTAAAACCATAAATCAGTGGGGTTTTCCAAAAACCATTCAAATTATAATATTTCCGAATTCCAAAACAATTTTTTTTATAATAATAAATAAAAACAAGTTTACTTTGACATTAAATAAAATTAATTTAAATATCCAAGACTTTATTTTATATAATATATAGTAAAGAGAGAGAAGCCACCAACCACACAACGGGTGATGAAAAAGAAGAACAACACAATGACACCTATAGATCCACTAATGAAATTAATTTCCTTTAATAGATCCAATCAATATATCATCAAAATATATCATAGATCATGGATATATTTATAATAGATAAAAAAGTAATGTTCTATTCAAATTAAAATGATTGGACCTAGAAGAGAGACAAGGATGAGGAGAGAAAATGGTTCTTACCTTGAATCACTTAGATCTAACACACTTCAATCTGTTGAAATTAGGTTCTTCAGAGAGAGGATAAACCAATAAAGCCAAAAAGAATACTAAAATTTTATATCCTAGTATAGTGGTTTATAAATTAGAGTTTAAAAATGAAAAATTAAATAAAAACCTAATTTTCTGATTTATAATGCACATCACACGGTTAGGCTAAACGGTTTAATAAAATATGCACCAACCATGTGAGTGTTACTAGACGACACTCACGTGACCACGTGGATTAAAAAACATATTCCAATCATGAAAAACTTATCTATCCTAAAATTTTAAATATTTCATGGTTTATTTCATTATTTTTCCAAATTGTATACCAATCTAGTAACTCCCATAATCTCTTACATAGTTTCCTAGTGAGGATTCATGGTTTCCCATTAATCCTGCTCAAAACATGTACCCTTAAAACAATTTCAATGAACATAAAAACTATCCAAAAACTCCCATAAATCAACTAAAAAATTATATTACTTAAAAATACATAATAAAAGTGTGAATTAAATTTAATTGGTGGTGTTTCAATTTGGAAAGTGATGTCTTGTACATATTCATACATGAGGACCCAATAGTGGATTGTGAAACATGAGTTTCTTATGTTGTTTTATATGGGACTAGATATGATAATATATGAGTTGTGGCTTCTATGAGATATGATTATAGACTAGGTGTGAGAGATCAATTCCATTGTGATGTGACATGGGTTATGGGTTTTATGACTTCTAGGAGTTAGTAATAGAGAGTTTTATTGTTATATCGAGAGGGTTGTGTTATGTAAGAGTAACTTGAGAGGTGTTACCTAGGTCTTGTGAATTATTTATAGATTAAATCATGCAAGGATGATTTCGGTTATGAGATTGGGGCTATGAGATGATTTATTGAGTATGTTTTATAGGAATAGATATTCATTGTACTTTCATGACATAAAGAACTTAGAGTGCTTTTGCTATAGGGGTTGGTTTGTGATGGAAGGGTCAATGGGATACTTAAACCTATTATTTTAGAGTTTAGTTCTTAATGATAAAGTGTTTTTTGATCCAATATGGTCAAATCAAGGATGGGTAGATCATGTGTGGATTCATTTGGTTTTGAGATGACATCGGTTAATGGGTGATCTTGTAGTAGATATTAACATGGGTAAAATAACTCAATTTTATTGAGGATAACCAATGTGATTTTGGATAAATTATGATAATATGTAGTCACAATGGTTTGTGGTTATAACGACCCATACTTTACATACATTTTTAATACTTCAAAAATTGAAGCACACTTATTACAACATATGATAAAACTACAAAGGACCGTATAGGTATAGTGCCTTTAGAAACTGGGAAACATAAACAACTGGTTCATAAATCTTCTACAGTGTCTCCCATTTATTTCATCATATCTAGGGTCCCTTTTAGCATATTCTACTTAATATCCATCTTCCTGACCTGGGGAAAAGAAAACATAAAAGGGTGAGCTCAAATGCTCAGCAAGGCAAATAAAGGAAATAAAAATCATATCATATCTTTTTGAAAATCATAACCTGCAAAAGAGATCATAATATCTTAACATGGAACAAATCATAGGAGTGAAAATGAGATCCCCATAATCATAACATAAAACTTGAAACTTTGTGGCATGCACACATAATCATGGAAAATCATTTCTTGTTAGTCATGACTCATCGCCAAGACTATCTTAGTGGACAAAGTCCCTTTCTGAACCGAGTTCACTCCTCGTTTCAGTCCTGTATCACTGAACCGAAATAACCTTCCGTTCCAGCCATGTCTATCTCATGAGATATAAAATCTTTACCCAATGCATTGGAGGGAGATATAGGTCCCACCCATCTTATAATGAATCCTTTCTTATGTGTGCCACATAATCATAAAACATACATCATCGCATAACACATGTAACAAAAATGGGATTCTTGAAACATCATGACATCATAAATCAATTAATATAAGATAATGGAATTCATAAAAATAATTCCATCACAACATGATCAAATAAATGTAATAATAGGGATAAAAACAGAACCCTTTATTATCTTAGATGGAAAATAATTTTGATAAAACACTTGAACTTTATTCTTGAGGAAAATATCCTTTCTACTTCAAAAACATTTTTCCTTTCTTAACATGTCATACAACTTTAAACTAAAAGAAGTTGATTAAAAATAAACTTGAAAACTTGTAAAGGAAGCTTCTTGGAAATAATGTTTTAAAAATCCATTCATGCCGTATAAGTTAAAAAAACATTCTTCGTACTTTTGTTGGAAAAGTCAAAAAGTACCTCGTATGAAAAACGACAAAAGATTCCTTTCATATCTTTTACTAAAAACTCACCGAAGGGTAAAATTGGATTTAAACAATTGTAGGTGGATGGAAATAATATTACATATTGGTGAAACATGGATGTGGATGATAAAATACACCCTAGTAAATACTTACGAATAAACAATCTCGGATAAAAATGAGATTGTGATATTTTCCCTTACCTTAGGTCCGATTAGCTTTGTACGTGTCCGAAGCTCCTGTATAATGGTTTAAATAATGTTATTGACTTATTCCAGAATCATACATATTTATATGATATCATCTATGGTCATATTATTAGCTTCTTGTTAGTAATATTTCATTGTTACTTGTTACTCGGGTCTTTATAACTTTTTATTCTTATGCGTGTTTTGTCGAATAAATTCTTATTCTTATCTTTAGGTTATAGATAATTCATTTCCAGAATGGTATTAGTGTATTATATACCATATTAATTCATTCAATTCATTTATATAATCATTATGAAATGAAGATCATGTAGAACGAGTCGCATCACATCGTGGAGACGGTATTCCGTACGTACGCACGAGTGATGATATCATTCCTATGATCGTGGAATTGTATTGGAGTATATATATATTATTTCAGTATCAATATTACTTCATAATAATCATATTTAGTTACTCATTACACCATTATAACCATCCTTGTAAGGTGATGGTGGAAAATAGATTACACCACGGCGTGGAGACGGTATTCCGTACGTACGCACGCGTGGTGATTTCATTTTTCCGTAGGATGGATAGAAGGTGAAATAGGGTTGTTTCATATTTATAATAACATATCAGTATGTAAGTAATACTGATGTTATTACTTTATCATGAAACAACTAAAGAAGAAGAAGTTGAAGAAGAAAGAAATTGAAAAGATCGGTAATGGATATTACCTCTTCTTTGGAACGCCTCTTTGAATCCTCCACTTAAGGAACTAAGATTGGTCTTTGGAGAAGACCAGGACCTCTAGGATTATTCTAGGGAAGTGGAGAGGAGAAAATGGCAGGGGTTGGCCGAGCTTGAGTGCTCAATTTGGTGTGAGGAGGAGGGGGAGGAGGTGCCCTTTTATAAGGGAGGAGAGGGGCACCTTAGGAATATCTCAAAATATTATTTTATATTAAAGTCAAAATCGGTTTATAATGGTTCCAAAGGGTCTTATTTCGAAGATAAAGTGGGGAAGGGTCGAAATACTATCAACCAATAGGATTTAGACAAGTTTAGGGTATTATTTTAACCTTATCAATTAGATTTAACTCTAAGTTAAATAATTTAACTTTTACCATGTCTTTTTGTTTTCTTTCACTATATGGTTAATACACTTACTATAACATGCCAAAAGAACCCCAAATTGTTTATTATTAAAATATATATCCTTATCTAAGTCATTTGGCCGATCCTTATATTTTTAGGAATAAAATAACAATTAATAATATAATATTTGATTTAAAAACTATTTTGTGTCAATTTTGACACTATTTGATATATGATTTTTGTGAAAGTCATAAAAGAATTATATGTTCGAACCAAGTTGATTAAATCAACATTAATATATCATAGTAACCTATAAAATTATTTCAATTCATAAAAATTCTCAAATTACATTTATTTTGGTGTTTATAACATCAATTATGTCAATATTTCATTAATAAGATAATTACTGCATCATCTTTGTGTCATAAATAAATTACATTATTTGATGTCTAAAAATTACAAATAAAATATCATCATGTAGGAAATCTTTTTAGATTTCTAATGAATATTTACAATTGAATTTATCTTATGTATAACCCCATATTAAAAATGATTTACTTATTAAACTTTGATTTTAACTATTTTAACCCTTCTTTAAATAAATTAATAATAAATGTCCTAATCTAATCCAAGTGGGCCTAAGTGGTCATATTTTATTCCTAAGTTTGTTTTTGGTCGAATTACACTTGTCCAATAGAATTAGGACATGTGTTAGGGTAATATTAATATCATATTTACCCTTAGTTACCCTATTTACTATTAACCGCGGTAAAAAAAGTAAAAAGTTACTATTCACCAAAAAATTATTTTCATCTCATTGAACCACATTTTAGTCCTTGATATTAACCGTGTCTCTCGGATTTTCGAAATTCCAATCACAGAAGCGGTAAAATTAAGTTTTATGCAAAATTCAGTTTTTAACCTACCACTTAGTGGTTTCACTATTCATCAAAAATTGAAAGTTTTCAGAAAAATACCAAAATTTCACCCTAGGCTAATTTCGATATTCTGAGTCCAAAAATGAAGTCCATTTTGAAAAATAAAATTTATAAAATTTCAAAAAGTGGTTATTACTATTCATAACGGCTAGTTTTAATAGCATATTGTTGTTTAGTGAAACTTGGTATTGCGTACGACGCAAGCTATCGAGGAAGGTCGCGATTGCGTGTAAAGAAAGCCAAGCAAGTGTTGTGTAGAAAAAGATTCCTTTGATGATTTATATAACATAAAAGTCTCGGGTGTTACAGTGGTTAGGGTGAATGGTCCTATAATTTATGTGATATGAATTGATATGGTCCAAGTCATATGATAAGGTATAGTAACACCATGGTGTATTAATTCTTGGTTTTTCTTTTTTTAGATAGTGGGGGATATTGATAACTATTAAAAAGGGTGAATTATATAGTGGAACAAGGTGTGTGTGAATAGTTTTATAAGTTAGTTTCACATGAAATGGATAATGGAGATGGTGTATTTTAAATGCTTACGGGAATGGTTTCCAGAGGGGTTTTGATGAGATAGAGGTAGTATGTTCTAGTTACACAAAGTTTCATTGGATATGTGAATCGCTGAGGAGCCGTGTGTGGGACAAGGTTTAATGGATTTGATAAGATTCTTATGTTCATAGTGGCCTTGGGTGTTGGATAAGAATGGGAGTTTTTTCTTCTATAGTGTATAGTGACATAATGGATGGATGATGTTAGGGGTTGATGGGATGGGTGTGCATGGATTGGAAGGAGTTACACATGTTTTATAATATAACCTATTAATATTGAAATTGAGGATCAATATAAGGAAATTTTAATGGTGAGGAGTGAATTTTAGGCTGTTAGAAGGTTTGAAATTTATTATAAATGAAAATTATAAACATACTGAGGATGATGTTCCTATTGAACTAAGAATTGTGAGTAGTTGATGTTATGTGTTAGTGATCAATTATGAGAAAGATAGTCATTTACAGTCATTATATTCCGTAATGGATAGAGAATGGAACATAAAGGTACTACCCTCATGTGGGTAGGTTCATGGGTGTGTTGAGACTGGTTGTTGGGAAGTCAGGGTGGCATGTGGATGTTGGTGAGCGGGTATATCTTGTTTTTTATGGTCTCTTAGTGAATACTAGACTCAATATTAAGATTTGGTGTTGGATAGAATTCATCCATTTGAATTAGGTTCAGGGTTTTTTTGGATGGGATTTTCATATGAGTCATATAAATGGTGCATCGGTTCTCATCGATGGAGTACAATGAAAATTTTTGTTGGTTGAGGATCCAATCATAATAATATATCAATAGTCAAGTTCAAACTTCTATGTTGGTATTGGATGATCACTAGGTGTCATTGGGAGTTAAAGAATCACGATTAAGCTATGAGAGAGAATGTCAGTTGGTGAAACCAATATTTTTTTTGAATATTAAGTTATAGGAGGACCGGTCTGTATTTTCATGTGTAATTTGATGTGGTGAGATAGAAAATTCACTGAAAAGGCCAATGTACTGATGGGACTGTGTTATGGTAAGTGGTTCTAATGTTAGGGAGAATCGTGGCTCAGAATCAGCCCTTATGAGTAAAGACTTATGCTCTAGAGGTTCATAAGAATGGGGATGAATTGATTTATGATTCCTTAGGGTCTCTAGATAGATGGTTGTTAGTCACTGTCATCTATATATTGGTGCTGACAACAATAAAGTGGATCATATTTTGATGAATAGTGCACTCCCATGCTTGGATTTTCATAGAGGAATCCCATTCAATGTTAATAGATGGGACATGGTGAGTTGATCATGATTTAATGGCTATTATGAGCCATGAATTGTGGTTAAGGACCATTGGGGCTTCTCTAGGTTATGAATTTTAGTGGGAATTGGAATTTTTAAATTTTAGAGTCGGGAAAATTTTTAAAATCCCGATTTAGAGTGGAATTTTGAGATTTATAACATCCTAATAGTATGTTTCTAGAAAAGGATCGATACATGAGAGGTGTGACATGTGCTCTGGTGTATGTAAAGGAAATTCCAAGTGTCCTTTATGAAGTTATACAATTGTATAAGGTCATACAACATCCCATGGGTCATGTTGTCATATGCTTGTACCCAATCCTAGAGTCTTATAATTGGTGTGGGGGTATTTCATAGCCAACAACTTCATGACATGATGAGTTTTGTATAATTTGTTAAAAGGAATGAACCTTATGAAGTAGTTTGCGCTGTAAACCTTAGTTCATGTCATGATGTTGTTTGACCGAGGGTTATTCCCTCTACTTGGGGTTATCGTTTCATGACCCATGTTCATACTACGATATTATCCGGAAAAGGGGTATGTCATGTCATGACTATATTGGTCACTCCACAACTAATCCATGGGTTTTTTCTTAATAAAGGGAAGAATCGTATTTTTATCATTGGGGTCAATATATTTTGGGAACTAAGGGAAATAGGAAGAGTCCATCTCAACTAGAATCCCCTCTCCCCATTCCCTCCTTTATTTCTTAGGAGTGTGGTTGTTATAAGAACATTTTGATAGTTTTATAAGGTGAGGTCTTATAATTTCTTCCATATATTTTGTGTCCCTTCAATCATATTTGAATTTCATGCAACTCAATTAGGGTTTGGCAATGATTTCCACTAAATCATGGTGTAAATCATTTGATGTGATGGGAACTTTACTTGGTTTCGATAGAGGATACCCCAAGATGATGTTTTCATGTCATTTATTTTCATTTTTTTAAGGTAAATCACCCTATAGACTTTTCTAGGGATTTTTAAAATTAAATAAAATTGGTAATTAAATTGGTGCCAATTTTTTGGAATTTTATGTGGATTAGGTTTAGGCATGTTTCAAGGGTGTATCATTTCTTCTTGATCATGTTTTTGATGATTGACTGATCCTAGGGAGGTTTTAGGCATTATATATATTCAAATTAAATTTTATAATTAATTATAAATTTATAAAATTAAGAGAATTAGATATTATGGATTGACATAGGTTCTTGGGATGAACTGGGAATCATTTTATGGGAAATGGCTTATTAGACCTAGATGACCACGGTTGATTATTTTAGGTCTATGATAAAAAAAAGAAATGACTTTAGATGAGGTATCTGAAATGTATTCATTTTCCATATGGTTTATGAATTTTTTATCACTTTTGATATATGGCCTTACCACTGAGAAAATTTTACCATTTTAAAATTAAATATATTTTTTAACTAAAACTAAATGTTTATAAAGAGATGCATGTTTCAAGAGCCATGATTCACCCTTGAGAACTAGCTTTATGCCCCAGTCATCTATAGTTGAGGTCTTGATTATAAATTTGAGGCTTTAGATACAAGAACCATGGATGGATGTGATTAAATAATTAAGTTACCATAGTGTACCTTACGATAGTATCCTTAGACTATAACACCCCCATTATTTTAATAAAAACACTTTTTTGATTGCATCTACAACATGAAACATAGAATTTAAATGAACCAAGAAATAATATTACTTAAATATGGCCATTATAGACTATCAGTTAAATAATATTAATGAATATTATTAAAAATATTATGAAAAATATTTATATATTTTTTATATAATCCAAATTTATTCATTAATTAATTTTAAATAAGAACTAAATTTAATTTTATACTTATAAAATATGTTTTCTTCAAAAATGATTTTTTATATTTTTGTAAGAGAGTATTATAGTTAATTGATAGTAATTTAATAAATGAAATTTTATAAAAACGTTATAATTTTTGAAATAATCATATCAAAATTATCTTAGATTAATTTTTTTTGTATTTTTCTGGAAAGGTTGTTATGTTAGTGAATAGTTCAAATTTTGAATTTGTGTAAAACTATCATCTTTTTTCATTAATAAGTTATATTATTCTTTTAATTTGGTCTCAAAGTAAAAAATGTATAATTTAATTAGGTATAATATATTTAATTACATTTGAATCATTATTATACCTTATTTTGGTATAAGTTCATTTTTTGGTCTTAAAACACATTTTTCTAAAAAAAATGTTTTTTCAATGCACTTGGTGTTTTAATCTCAAATTAATTTCTTGAACATATATGAGTTGAATATTGAAAAAAGGATTCCATATTTTTAATTATGAGTTTAAAATATTACAAATAGTTCCCATTTATTTTTATTCATTATGTATAGTAACCATAGTATAATTTACCACTTTAGTAAGGGTAAAATTGGTAAAATCGGGTTAAAACTATGGGGTAAGACATTAAATTCACTCAAAAACCTATCATAATACTATTTTAATAGTATATTTCATACCTAATTATCTTGTTCCATAATATATTGCTACTTGGTACAATATTTCTCTGATAATGACATAAATATTATTTAAGTAAAGTAAAAAAAACAAAATGTCACGCTATTTGTTTTAATAGACATTAATATTTTATCATGAGGATTAAAATAAGTTATGGATGATAAGAAATTGGAAAATTGAATATAAAATTATTATATTTATGATAATAATGAATTATTATTTTTTATAAATGATATGATTACATATAGTGCTTACAAATCCTTGATGCAATGCTTGTACAAGCTTGTTAAAAAATTAAAGAAAATAGATTTAATAGTATTAAATTTAATGTGTTAAGGTCTTGAATAATTTTTATGGATATAAATAAAATTTAATTAATTTTTCTAAAAAATATATATTATAGTCCCTTTATTTTCATGAAGTGTTCAAATTCACATTTTGGTGAATAGTGGAAAACATAATTTTTCAAAAGATATGGTATATTTTATGAAATTATCAAAACATAAATACGATATATAAATTTAAAAAATATATGGAATGAATAATTTATTATAATATAATAAAAATATACTAAAAAAATAAACACTTATAAATTAGAATTTATTTCATGATAATTTTGAAAAAAAATAACTCTCGACACAGTGCTTGTTCAGCATTGGAAAAGTCATATTGTATGTATTAATGCTAATAATTGAGATGGAAAAAATTATTTATTAAACTCTTTTAGTTGATATTATGTATAAATTATTATTTTGATTTATATTTTTGAAATTGTTTCTAATATAAAAATCATCATATCCAAATGCTTGTACAATGCTTGCACAAGGTGCGAAAAATCAAAATAACATATTAAATAGGTTTTCATGATATGAAAGATAATACACATTTCTTATAAATTAATATAAAATATAAAAATGATGAATAATAATAAATCCGTTAATAATTTATTTGTATACATTAAAATGATTATAATTTTCTAAAACACTTACACCGTGATGGTACGACGTATGTAAAAATTGTAAAACAAATAAATAAATAAATTTAAAAATATTAAAAATGATAATATTATATTATTTTGAATATAACATGAACTTAATATATATTGAGGACATATAAGTGATTATATAAGAGATTATATATTAATTTGGTATTTTTTATGATGTTTTTTATTTCAAGTATTATGAATTGTGATCAAAAAGACTTTAAATGATATTTAATGTTTAAAATTTATTTTTAAATCATTATAAAATTATAAAAATTATAAAATCACTCATATAGATGTTAAATTTTCGATAATATCATTCATGTTCATTATGTTTTCACCTTGTAGATTTTATAATTACCTTTATGACCCTTAAAGATTAAACATTTGCAAAAATGCCATTGATTTTTTCCTATTAAAACGGACTCACTTCAACATTTCTCACACAACACAAATTTTTATTTTTCTCTCAAAACCTAACTCAAATACCTATATAAAAATCCATTCACACATCCCCCAACAACCAGGGTGATCATAATCCTCTCCTATAAAGGCTTTAATATCAATCGAAGGGAGGTGAAACTAAGGGAAAGTAAGGGGTTTCATCTTCATTTCTCTTCAATGATTCATGTTTTAATGTTAACACTAGATTGATTTTATAGGGTGTATATACATACCTTTTATATGTTATATCATGAATCCTTAATAATTAATAGTATTTTAATTTTCAATTCAAATTGTTTCATCCCAGGTTATTTGATTTCAAAATTTTCAAATCGTAAGGGTTTTTAACTCAATTTTCTTTCATTGGATTATATCACTTATTATATGATTATATTATGCTAAAATTATGTGTAAAATGACCTTTTATTTAATTATGTTGTATTTTTACTTTTTTTGGATTTATATCTCTCTATTGATTAATTCTCAATTCAATAATGCGGTCTTTGTAAGGGTTATCAGTCTCAAATTATTATTTTTTAGGATAAATGTTTATATTATGCACTATTTTATTTTATAAGATTTGTATACTGAATAATTGACATGTTATCTATGGAATTGTATTGTTTTCATTATATTTAAAGTTTTATTTGATGTTATTATTTAATGGGCATTATGATTGAAATTTTTCCAAAGTGGTAATGGGTTTATGTTTCAATCACATTTTAATCAGGATTATTTATGATTGAATTTCCATTTTAGAAATTATATGATCCTTATTTTATAAAACATTTTAATTTTTCTTCTTATATTTATATTTCTATAATTTTAAATTTTTTAGTACGATATTTATCTCTTTTGTACCCAAAATAGTTCATAAATGTTTTTAAAAAAATTCATCTTATTTCACCTCTTTCAACCGGAAAATAATTGTCTTCCAAATCCATGTTTTCTAAAATGTTTTCAATAATGTTTTGACTATTATTAAATTATTTTTGAATTAATTCTTACCCATGTTTTAATTTTGACAAAAAACAGTTAAAAAATAATTTTCTTGTCATTTTCTGAATATGGTACTTTTTTCCAAAGGTGTGTACAAAGTATTTGTATTAAAAATTATTGGATGAATTGAATTTACATCCATCAATACCATTAAATTTCTTAAATATTACTTCTAATGTTTCCATTTTTATTTGCAACGAAATTTTTTTCTTCTAATATTCTAAAAAAAATAGATTTTCAAAAATTAATTTTCAATGTATAAGAGTGTATTTTCTTCAATAATGTTTTTATTTGTTTTTTAATTTTTTTTGTATTCATAAATGATAATAAATATTTATTTTACTTATACTCTATTAGTGATATTTTTTAATGACATCATTCTTATTCTTTATCTATATTCTTTATGAATGTTTGAATAGTGAATGTATTGACATTCTGTATGCTAGTATTCTCAAAAAAGATAGTTATTGATTATTAAGGAATGTTGATAAAGTTTTATTTTTCATTCATAAGATGAATGAACTGGATTTATTAAGTGATGGGTGGGGACATGAATTATATAGCCCCTTAATGCATCAATAGTTCTCAGGGGACAAAATAGGTTGGTATTTGGATGATACCTTACCCATTTTTGTATGATATCTTAGCATGAAACTTTGATGATATGTTTGGGATATCTTTTCATGATTCCTCAAAGGCATGTTTAATATGTCCATAATTATGCATTTTATTATTATGAAATTAGATATTATCACCATGTAATTATTTATGTTTTTATGTAATCCATGGATTTATTCCCCTTTTATAGTATTGGTTATATGGAATATTTAATTATTTTATGTCTTGGACATATTATATATATTTTATTTAATTTATATTTTATTTATGCTTTCCCTTAATGAGAATATAAACTCAACCTTTATTATGTTTTTCTTTACTTGGGATACCAATAAGGGATCTATGAATGAAATAAATGATTTACTATAAGAAATAATAAATTTATCACCAAAATTATTTTATTATATTACATCTTTTTAAATGTACTATGAGATTCATTTATATATCTAGTCTCCAAATACTACTATATTATTCAGTACTTTGGTATGATATCCCTTATATTTTGTGACAAGTAGTAAAATAACCATCAACTTCAAACTACTGGAGTTGGGGTGTTATAGTTGGTATTGGAGGAAAGTTTTAGATAAATTTGAAGATTAGGATTTGTTCATGTTAGGTTAAATTAAGAGTTATGGATACCATTATGGGTTAATTATTCTAAGGTTGATCACAATTTTAAAGGCATAGCTACAAAATTCTTAGGTTTTATGTGATGTGGGATTAAAATGATTATGAGTATTTGGTGAGACATTTATGGTAATACAACCATTTTGGTTTAGTATGGTTTTTAGTGAAAAGGTTATTTGAGTAATACTATTTTATGGAAATAAGTTTACTTGTATTGATAATCTTTAGAGTTAATATGATATTCGATGTTGAGTTAATTATGGTTAATTGGTATAAAAGGGTTATTACATGTTGGAGCATATGATTTATCTTATATATAACCATGGGATTTAAAACGGATTTGCTGACTATGTGACAAATGTTATTTCTAAATAAGTTCTCTTTTTGGGGACATTATAAGATTAAAGTAAATAAAAATACTTTTGGATAACATGGGTTTTTATTTGACAGATATATGTTGATTTATCCTTTGAAAGAATATATGATTTCATTGAGATTTTACTTTGGGAAATGATTATTATATTTTGGAGAGTATATAACTATGGGATATATATTTTTGTAATATAATTTAAGTGTGATTGATGCTATTTGGATATAAATTTTATGTTTTTATTAGAAGAATACAAGATTAAATCATTCTAATCTTTAGGTTTAAATCATAGTCATGGATATTTTGAGGAATTTTAAGGATGGTTATTTATCGAATGATTTATGTTGAACATTGGGTATTATAATTGAGGATTTATAGATTAATTATGTATTTCCTCATATGTAGGTTTATTCACATTACCTTACCTTATGATAACCATTTTAGTTTTTCTAATACAGAAATATATTAAGAATAAATTATCATATTTTTTAGATATTTTGATCTATTATAAGTTTATTTTACTGCTTCAGTCATGAAAAATTCATCTTAAATACTCATTATTTGGATTAGAAGATGGGATTGTGGTAGAAATTAACTAAAGGGTGAATTTTTACTTGTCAAGTAAGTATACTATCTTATGTTTTTATCCTTTATGCTAAATGAATTCCTAAACTCCAATAAATGTATCTTACACCAAAAAATTTATCCTATTGCCTTTATTTTTTATGAATAGATGGCCTTGTTTATCCCTTTAAGATTTATAATTTTGTGGTCATTAACTTTAACATGACTATATTCTTTGCAACATTCAATAATTTGGACATTACATTTTTTCTCTATGTATATATTCGCACTTCCTACTAATTTTATCCTGTTTGGAAACAAAGTTATGTGTTTTTTAGAGGACCTTTGTATTTCCATTTCTTTCTTCTAAAGTGAATTTTTTATTAACCCTTTTTACGATGAGGGTTTTCAATGTAGAAATTTTCTAATGTAAAACCCTTGATTACCAAGAGTAAGTTAAAATTGTAAGGATAAAATTAATTAAATGGAAGAGAATTCAACACCCCAATATTTTAAAAATAACACTTTGTGTGATAGTATATATTTCACACAAGCAGGTCACTGTAGTGGCGGAGGGACTGTAGTAGGTACTGTAGCGGCGGTTGTACTGTAGTAGGTATTGTAGCAGCGCAGGTACTGTAGTAGTACTGTTCACCGAGGGATCCTTTGGGCCAAAAATGGGTTTTCAAGCCTTGTATTCAGGCCACTTGTCCTTGGTCCTTCGGGCTATGTAATGGGTCTCCCTCTACCCAGTCTAAATAGGTATTTTCGTTAAATAATAAATTGAGGCTTCTGCCCCAACCTTTTAAAAAATATATATTTCACGCAAGATTGGGCTTAAATGAACTATGAGATATTATTATTTAAATATGATCATTATAACATATCTTCTAAATTCCATGTATAAATATTAATAATCATATTATAAAAAACATTTATAAATATTTTATATAATCCAAATTTATTTATTAATATATAATAAATAATTACTCAATTTTTAGTAAAGTTATTTTATGCTTTAAAAATATTTTTTCTTTAAAAACAATTTTTATGGATTTTTTAGAAAATATTATAAATAATTTATGTAATATTAAGAAATTTAATTTTTTAAAAATTATATAATTATTTAAATCATCATATATAATTTATCTTATAGTGATATTTTTGGGTTTTTTCTGAAAAGATTGATTTTTTGATGAATAATGAAAAATATCAATTGTTGTAAACCTATAATCTCTTTTCATTAATAAGTATCATAATAATTTAAATTTGGTCTCAAAGTAACATAAATATTATTTAATTTTATATAATATAATTTATTACACTTAAATCATCATTATACCTAATTTTGGAATAGTTTCATTTTTTGGCTTAAAAAACATTTTTCTAAAAAAATGTATTTCTTTGTGTTTTTCTTATTAGTATTAAATTAACTTCTTCCACTTATATGAATTGAATATTGAAAAATGGGTTCAATATTTGAAATCATAAGGTTAAAATTTCATAAATAGTTCCCTCTTAGTTTTTCATTATGAATGATAACCTCGGTAAAATTTATCACCTTGGTAAGCGTAAAACGAGTAAAACTGTGTTAAAACTATGAGGTAAGACTTAAAAACCACCCAAATATTTGAAATAATCATATTTTATGATTTTATTTATTATATAATCATCTATGTCTCAAAATTATGGCAACATGGTACCATTTTTCTTTGATAATGACATAAATATTATTTAAGTAAAGTATAAACACAAAATATCACTCTCTTTATTCGAATAGACTTTGATATTCTATAAAAAGAGTTAAAATAAGTTATGAATGATAAAAAAATGTTAAGTTTATTATTATTGTTTATATTTATGATAATTGATTATTTTTATATTTTATAAGTGATATAATTACATAGAACACTTACACATCACTAATTCAATGCTCGTACAATCTAATTAATAAATAAAAGTAAATAGATTTAAAGGTGCTGAATTTGATGTCTTAGGTTATTGAATTGTTTTTATGGATATAAATAGAATCTAAATGTTTTAAAAAAATAAATTATAATTACACTATTTTATTAAAGTTTTTAAAGTCACATTTTGGTGAATAGTGCGAAAACACAATTATTTATGAGATATAATATATTTTATGAAATTATTAAAAACAAAAATATTATATATAAATTCATGAAACTTATGAAAACACTCATGTATGATATTATAATACAAATATAATAAAAAATAATTTAAAACATATAAATTACAATTTACTTCATGATAAATCTGAAAATCATTTTCATTAATGAATAAATGCTTGTGCATCACTGAAAAGGTAAAATTTTATGTCATAAAGAAAATAATTGATAAGTAAAATTTATTTTCATGAATTTATTATTAAATATTTTGAATAAATAATTATTTTTATTTTTATTTTTTAAATTTGGAATTATATACCATGAATCTTATCCAAATGTGTATGTAATGCATGTGCATAGTGTGGAAAGTCAAAATAACATAGTAAATATATTGGCATGATATGAATTATAATATATATTCCTTATGAGTGAATATAAATGATTAAAATGATTTATAATAAAAATTTATTAATTTTTTATTAATTTTTAAAAATATTCTAATTTTCTAAAACACTTACGTTGCAATGGTGTGATGTATATGAAAATAATAAAATAATTAAATAGATAATTTTAAAAGTATTAAAAACTAAAATACTTAGATTAGATTGATTATCCCATTAAATTTAAATATATTTATTAAGGATAATTTTTCATCTAAGATATTTTATGCCGAATTGGTAGTTTTTATAGTGTTTTTAATGTCAAGTATTTTGAATAGTGATGAAAAAGAACTTAAATAGTATTTAATGTTTAAATATAATTTTTTAATCATTATTATATTTAAAAAATTATATAATAACTCATATAGATATTAAATTTTAAATAATTTCATTCTTTTTCCTTATGTGTGTTACTTCTCAATTCTATAATTACCTATATAGCCCTTAAAGATTGATAAATTGTGAAAATTCCATTAGTTTGTGTTTATAAAAAGGGACTCACTTCAACATTTTTCACACAAATGAAATTTTAATTTTCTATCAAAACTATAAACTAATACCTCTTTAAAACACATTCCCACATCCCTTAGTCACTAGGGTGATCATAAACCTCTCCAACAAAGTACTTAAGATCAATTTAAGGGAGTAAACATAAAGGGTAAATTAAGGGATTTAATCTCAATATATCTTCATTGAGGCATGTTTAAATATTATACACCTATTTTATTTTATATGGTTTTTATAATGACATTTTACTTGTTATGTAATGAATCCATCATAATTAATGGTATTTTTATATTCACTTCATATTTTTTCATCCAAGCGAATTTGATTTGAAAGTTACTATGTGGTAAAGGTTTCTTAGCTCAATTTTATTTAATTGGGTTGTATCACTTCTTCATTGATTATATTATTCCATGATTATGTTTAAAATTAAATTTGATTAATTTATTTTGTATCTTGAATTTTTTTTATTTACATTTATTACACATAATATCTCCATTGATAAATTATCAATTAAATTATATGATCTTTATAAGGGTTATCCATCTAAAATTTTCTTTCTTTGGGACGTACATTTATGTTATGCCCTTATATTCTTTTATGATTTGTATATATTGAACCATTGAAATTTTATTTCATGAATATTATTATTTTAATGATATTTAAATTTTCATTTTAAGTAATTATTTAATGGGAATTATAATTCAAAAGTTACTAACGTGGTAAGGGATTTTTATTTTTTTTCTCATTTTAATCAGGATTCATTATTCATGAATTTCCATTGAGGAAACTATATCATTCATATTTGATAAACCCTTCTAATTTTTATTACCCTATGGATATTTTTGTAATTTTTAAAATTTTAGATACATATTTCTCTCTTTAGTACTCAAAATGGTTTAGAAAATGTATTTATGAAAATATTGCCTTATTTCTCCTATTTTGGTCAAAAAATATTTATCATCTATATCCATGTTTTCTAAAATGCTTTAGTGAATGTTTTGGATATTATTAAATTATTTTTTAAATTAATTTTTACCCATGTTTGAGTTTGTAAAAAAAGGATTAAAATTAATATTCTTATCAATAACTAAACATGGTACTTTTTATAGAAGGTGTAAAGAAAATATTTGTTTTAATAATCATGGAATGAATGTAATTTCCCACCATTATGACCACTAAATTTCTTGAAGATTACATTATAAGTATATATGGTTCTTTTAAAATAAATATTTTTCCAAATATTCTTGAAATTTTTATTTCATTTAAAATCATTTATCAAATTAAAAAAGGTATTTTACTCAAGAATTTTTTTAATGTTCATTTTATTGTAATTATATTAATCAAATATAACAACCATTTATTTAAATTATGCTACATCAGGGATACATTTTATTGATACCATCCTTATTATTTCTCTAGATGGTTTATGATCTATTTGATTGGGTAAAGTGTTGAAATTTTATATGTTAGTTATTCAAATGGGAACAATTATAGAATATTAAGGCATATTGATAAGGTATTATTGTTTATTAATATAATAAATGCATTTGAATTATTAAGTGATGGGTGGGAATAGAATTACATAGAACCTCGATGCAATAGTAGGTCTCATGAGATAAAATAAGTTGGGTATTTGGTTTAGGACTTACCAATTTATATAATATTTCCTAGAATAAGGACTTAATGGTACGTTTCTGATGTCCCGAAATGAGACCTCTATGATAAGTTTAAGATGTCTAGAATTATGCATTCTATAATTATGAAACATATTATTTATTTCCATGTGATTATTTTAATATTTATGACATCCACGGATAAGTTTCAATCTCATGTTATTGTTTATTTTGAATTATTTGATCCCCATTTATTCCTACCGTATTATTATTTGTTCTCAAATTATTGATAAATTCTAATGTTTTCTCAGTTATTTACCTTTCCATATTGATTATTAATTATTTATACATGATATCTTCCACTATTTATAACCCTTATTGATAATTTTGGTTTTCCCTTCTTATTTTTTCCATTTTCCGAGGTTGTGAAGAAATATGTTAAGTATGTTATATTTAAGAAGTTTACTATATTTGAAGAACTTATTATGAAATGATATATATTTTTTAAAACTAGTTATTTATATATCCTAGTTTTTATGTAATATTTTATTATAATTTTCTAAAACATTAAATCTAAAAGGTCCTTGGTTATGAATGTGATCTAATATTTAAGTTTGATATTATCTGTTTTGAAGGGTTAAAATTGGGTCATGTTTATTAGTATCCAAGATAATGATGTAAATATTTTTTATAGAACCGATTCTAGGAGTGTGGGTTCGGGGTTTATATATAGAGTCCCTAAGTAAGGATGTGTTATTTAATGGGAACAAATTTCCTGAGTAGGACATAAGGTAATTGTGAGATTCCTTAGAGTCATTGGGTAATCTGATTATAGAGTGGAGTGGGTGTTCCTACAACACCAGCTTGTGAACACTGGGTGGTTAGACCATGGAAGGATTGATGATAGTTTGGTTGAGTGGAATAACCTGGGATGACTTGGGATATGAGATAATCATTATTCCATCTCTCTATTATGACATTTCACATGATGCTAATGAGGTCGTGATATGATTATGATGAATTTGAGAGGTTTTACACCCTATGAGTTATGGGTTTGGCCTAAGTGATAATATTGAGATCGAGGATCCCATGTAGGGTGTTTGTTTTACGATAACAGTTATGGGAACTTGGTGGGTTCCCCAGTATTATGTCAACCCTGGTGGCGGTTTGTGAAATTATATGTGATTGAATATGGGTGTCACCTAAAAACCCAAAGGTTAGCTGTGTGAGACTACAAAGGCTATAGTTGTGGGTACATGAGATATCATTGGAGTAGATCACTTCCCTTGAGTCCTTATAAATGAATACCCAATATATCATTTAGGATTATAAATTTTTTTTCTAACTTAATTTCCAATGACTACCTTCTAAGAATCATATTTATTCTTGATACTACTATATTTCCCATGATTACCTCCTAAGAATCATTTTTATTCTTCATATTGTTATATTGCTTACTAGGAATTTAATTTACACCTGATACAATGTAGTGTGTCTAAGATACTTCCTAGGATTTGTTTCTTGTATCTACTACTATATTTCCATTGAGCCAGGTGATATTCTTTATGATTATATTGTATGATCTGAGAAATTTTGGCATTGGATAAATCTGGTATAGTCAATATCAGGTGTTACCATATAATTTAAGGATCAAATTTGGTTATTTACTTATCCTACCATATTTCATTTATTTATTAATTTAATCATATCCCATTTTTAAACATTAATTTACTGGTTATGTTTCAGATCCCATTGATGGTGCCCTAATAATTTGTATTCACATGCTTTTGGGTAGCCATGGAACTTGGGCACATTAGTAGACAACATTTATCACAAGTTCAAGTAGTTAAAAGGCCCAGTGCTGTATAATTGAGAATTTTTGCTTGGATGGGATTGGAGACTGGTTTGAGGAGGAATTGGGTTATTAGTAGAGCCTCAATGTACTTTTATTATTCTATTTATCTTATACTTATGATCATCCTAGTGGGTAATTAGTTTATGTATATTGGTATAACTACATATCTGTATGACATTATGCTTACACATTTATTTTATATAACTTTTTATATTTTATTTCTTGTTCATACTCAAATTATATTTGATGGATCTTATTTTGTTATTTTTTCATTATGTTTCACTCTGATATAAGGGTCTAGTCTCTACATGGTAACACCCAAGACCCTTGGTGATAATATATGACCTCTAGACTATAGGGATTCATGATTAAGGTCTTATAGAAACCTAATATCTGGAAACTCTTTGAGTGATCCAATGTGATGGGTCATTGCAACAATTTATACTAAGCCTTTTTAATTTTCATACTGGGGGTTGTTGGATAGAAAAGATTGTTAAGTGAATTTTGAAAGCTTGATCCAAAGTCACTATATCACAATGGAGTTTTGAGGAGTAATTATTTCAACTTTAAATCTTAGTATTTTTTATTCATGAGATCATGTTTCACTCTCTTCACCTTCTACTTCTTTTCATAACATCATATTAAACATAAAACTCCAATAAAAAATAATTTAATGGGTGTAAAAATAAAGGAGAAATAAGATAATTAAGATTGTAAATTTCATTCATATCACTTTGAATGAATAATTTAAAATTATAATTTTTAAAATAAAAATCTTTTGTTCTGGTTTGAAACACCCTAATATTTTAAAACAATACATCGTTTGATAGTATATAAAACATGCAACACTAAGTTTAAATGAACCGTGATATACCATTACAATATTATTAATTAAACATGACCATTATAACCTATATGTTAAATGGGTGGGTATGACTAGTATGTAATACATTATAGAATATATAAAAAGTACTTAGTTTATATAATATATACAAATGACCAAATAAATATAAACTTATTGATAATTTCTTAGAAAATAAGAACATAATTTTTAATAGACATTTTATTCATCAAAAAATGTGCTTCCTTCAAAAATGATTTTTATTACTTCTTGTAAGAAAATATTTTAATTAATTTATGGAAATTTTATAAATTTTATTTTATAAAATAAAAATAATTTTTAAAATAATAAAATAAAAATTAACTTATGGTAAAATTTTGGTATTTTTCTAAATTTTTTTGATTTTTCAGTGAATTGTGAAAATTACCAATTTTTCAAATATTGTTATGTATGTTCATTAAATAAAGTAACTTAAAAGTTCCCTTATATTTTTTATTTGGTCCTAAATTTTCATATTAAAAATTTAATTAATAAAAATATAATTAATTTCATTTGAATCTTTAATTTTCATGATTTTGGTGTATGTTTATTTTTATGCTTACAATATGATTTTCTCCAAACTATTTTTAAATACATAAAGTTTATACGATTTAATTAATTAAAATAACCTATATTTAGGAAATATATAAATTAAAATAATATATTATATTTTTTTTATTAATTTAAATTCATATAAAGATGATTACTAGAAATATAGTTAATATAAGATCATATTATGCTTGAAAAATACATTTCTTAAAAACACATTTTTAACACATTTTTATAGGTTTAATTTGGAATTAAATTTGAAACCTATGTGTATTTAATTTGATAAAATTGATATAATATTTTAAATCAGCATAATTAATATTATTTAATATTTTAAACCTATGTTTCGGTTATAATGAATATTAAAAACAATAAAAATATGTTACCATGGTTAATATTAAAACAGGTTTCACCAAGGGTTAAACTAAAGAGATAGAGAAATCAGCATGTTTAAAAAAATTTATTATTTAAATTTGGGGGTTTTATCAACCATATCACCTGTAAACTCTATTATTTATCCATTCTGGAAGCACTTGTCTTGAGAGTAACATCTCATTATTTTGGGTATTCATAATAATATCAATCTCTCTCACTTATAAAAGGAAAACTCCTCTTCTCCAGTTTCCAAACATAAAAGCCTTTGTTTAGTCCAATAACTACCCAGATACCTTCTATACATCCCTAAAAATGTCCTAGAATCCTTTTTTTGATCATAAATATAATCTAGGAAGGATTTAGATATAATTATAAAGATGTGGTTTGAAGAAGAGGTATCACACTTAACAAGGCATCTTTATTATATTTCTTCTTCCTCCTCCTTCAAATATTACTCAATCATGATGATATAATAACATGAGTACCTTTAATATGATATTATTTTACTATTTTAATTAAATAACCTAAGTACCTCTCCTCTTCTATCAAATAGAAAATGAAACCTTCGTTCAAGTCTACGACAGATTACTAACTCATGAACCAATGTAATTCATTTTCTATAATCACCTCTCACGGATGTTCATGATGATGGATTTAATATTTATATATGATATTAATTATAAAATAATCATTATGGAAAATTAATATATTATATACCTTCTTACCTTACCATACACTGAAAAATGATAATGTCTTTCGTGTGTATGGAAGACTACCGCCTCACGAAGTGATGTGATTAAATTTTTTACCACATCATATGGATGACATATATAAGTTTAATTAAATAAATAAAATTATATTTATGATATTATTATCATTATTTAAGGATAAAATAAACACTTACCTTTTATCCATCATGATCTTTGAAAAATGGAAATGATACACATACATATGTATGACCTACCATCTCCATAATTGTAACGTAATTGATTTTTCATAACCATAATCCATGGTTATTATTAAAATTATAATTTATGTATAAAAATGATAATTATTGAATTATTATTATGTATAAAAATGATGTATATAAATCCCATTTAAATATTATATCACGAATACTTCATAAATAATGATATTTTAAGTTGGAATTCATTTACTTCATTCATGGGAGTTTTGATTCAAAATTTACAAAAACTGTAAGGTTTATGTTTCAATCTCATTTAAATAAAGATTTTTTATGCATGAATATTCATTGTAGAATTTTATTTGATCATTTTATAATAAAACAAAGTATAAAAGTTATTTTTTAAGAAATATTCAATTTAATATTTTAAAGACATTTTCATCAATGAATAAAACCACAAATTTTATATTTTTCTTCTAAATTATGTATATATATCTCTCACATATATATCTAACTTATTATGCCACACTTTTAAGGGGTAATACATTGATTCTATTCATCTCTAAATTTTATTCATTATGAAATTTCATTTGATTGTGATATGATACGAGATTATATAACCTATTTTATTTCCATGGGTAATTATTTTGTTTATGACTTATGGTTTATTCCCATTTTTTAGAACACATAATCAAAAACATGTTATATTGGGTGCACTCAGATAGAACTCCAATGTATTGGGGAAAAATTTATATCATGAGGTTTCATGTATGGGATTAGAGAGTAAGCCTAATCCATAATGAGAATTTATCAACCATGTGATATTATCTAGGCAGTTATCCCTAACTCTTTTTTATGTCATGTTGTATATTGCTGCCACATTTCTTATGATGTCATGATCTTATGATACAATGTTCTTTATGTTATGATTTTATTTTATTTCTCTTGATCCTGATTATTTATTATACCATGTCATACTTTTGAATCACCAGATATACTTCTTTATCATGTTTACTCCCATATTGGGATTTTTATCTCACCAATTTTTTATATGTATTGCCTAGTATTTCCCATACAGTTTAGGATCTCAAAAGGATTTAGGATCTAATTATGGAAAATAAAATAACAAATGTTATTTTACCCTCACTTTAATGTATTATGAACCTATTATTGTAAACACACTAGGACTCATAAACTTTTTGGATTAAATTAATCTATGTTTATATTAAAATCATGTAATAATAGGTGTAAAAGTCTTGGGTCTCTATAGGGTTCAACCTAAAAATGGTCAAAAATTCAAATAAAAAGAAACACAAACTGAATGCTTGAATGTACAATATTCTAAATTGTATAATATTTTTGTTAAAAGGCCTAAATCTTGTCCCATTACAATTTATAATGACCCAAGTACAATTAAAAAAGACTTAAAATTAAAAATACATAACATTGATCCAAGTCTAACCCAAATGCGGCTTGTATTTAGCCAGAAAACATGAAATTGGATGATATAAAAATATAATTAGATATTTTTTCAAGGGTGATATGTAATACAACTTACAAATATTTTTTATGATACAAGAAGGTAATTGATTTTTTACTGTTATTTTAAGAATATAGTAGTCACAATTCTTCAAGATAAAACCATGATATGTCATATTCATTGATGCCAAGAACTAATTATTTAAGCCATACTGATGTTCAAAAGAATTATTGGTTCAAACTTGGAACAGAGTAAAAAACATAATTTTCATTTATTCAAAATGATCATATTTTATGTTATGTCAAAAATTATATTGGAAACATTGAAATTTGAATTCCATTTTAAAGAATTAATTTGGTGGTTACTGAGATATTTTTTCATTATAACGGTGATCAATATATTTTGTGGTATTGGGAACAAAAAAAATTCTTAGTCAATATCTTTTCAATAATGTGGTAATGTTTATGATCTTGTTTTTATGATTTGAATGTCATACAACTACATTCCCTCCCTTTTCATTGATATTTTAAGTACTTTTTTGTATTACTTTTAATTTTTCATAATTTTTATGTACTTGGTATTGCCTTTTTGGGTGACTAGTGACCTTATAATCTTTATTATTAATCAATTTAGTGTATGAATTTTATGTTTAATTTAAAATAATTCATTCCAAAGTTACTTATTAAGGTTAAATCCCTTCATATAATATGTTTCTATTTTAAATAAATTAATTAATAATAATGAATTTAAGGTATCTGAAAGTCTTAATGTGTGTAAAACTTTTGATATTAAACAGTGTAAACAATTAGAAAGTATCAGTGGATAAATACAACTCTAGAATATGGAACATATTTTTCATAACTAAAGACTAATATACTAATAGAAAAAATTAATATTAAGTAAACACACTAAGAATTCATAAATATAAAGATAAAATAATCAAATTTTTTGGATTATAGACAAATAAATTAGAATGTTGAAGATTTAGTGCATGTATTGATAGGTAAATATAACTCTAAATGATAATAAAATTTCCCTAATAAAAAATAATATGCTAAGAAATATAGTACTATAAAGTAAAAATTATAAAAAAATCTTCCATATAAGGATAAAGTAATTTAGTTATTAGATGAAAAAAAAATTAGAATGAAAAACTATTTTGGTATGTGAAAAACATATTACTAAATAGTAATAACATAAGTAAGAATATTGGTAAACAAATGAAATTTTGAAAGAAAAAACTTTTAGTTCTTGAAAAAAAATCCTACAAATAAAAAATATACAATTAAATTAATAATTTAAGCAATAATTTGAAAAATAATAAAATAATTAACTTTCTTGGTCGATGAAGGGGAAAAATAACAATGATAAGTAAAATATGAGTTTTTGATCAAACTATTTAGATATATTAAGTGTAAAAGATAATAATAAAGTATAAAAACAAAGTAAGTGAGTTGTGAATAATGAAAAAATGATTATTAAAGATATTCAAGATAAGAATTCTGTAACCCCACTATAAAAAAATAATTCTACTAACTGGAAAAATGGAAATCATAAAAACTTTTTTTCCATAAACATGAATTATTGGTGAATCTTATCCTTAGACCTTGTATGTATCCAACACTAAGTAAAAAATAAAATGAACTGACCCCACCAAGTCTCTTCTCATGTTGGAAACATCTTTTAGTGTTCCACTCCAAGTTTTTTTATAATAATTAAAATCATTTTTTAAGAAATATATAGTAATACATCACTAATTCACAATAGAAAACATAAAAATCTAACATAATGAGATATGTTAAATGTCATTAAATTAAATACATGTTCACATGTAATTTAATTCCATACTCAAGTATTCAAGTGATAGAAATCCAAAAAAAATACATAAATATTGTCCTAAAAGAAAAACAATGATAAACACCTAAACTTGTTAATATTAACTCCTTAGTACTAACACTCATAAAAATATCCAATGTGTCTCCTTTAATGACCAACACCACTTAACCCACAACTAAATTGATTTCTTTAAAAATTTCATACATTTACACAACCATGATTACATCTCTACATAAGTTCTCAAGTATGGTTTAGTACAACCTAGTAAGATATCACAACTATAAAACAATAATAAAAGAAGAATTTTGTATGCATCATAACAAAACATTTAAATCCTAATATATAGTACTGATCTCAATATTCTAAACTATCTAAGTTTTATCTTGGTTAAACCAAAAATCTTTCCAAAAACATCATATACCAAATAATAAGGCTCGTGAATGAAATCAAACCCAAACCAGTCCCAAAGACCAAAACCATAGCCATTGGAGAACTTTATTGAACAATTTGGGGTCATAAACTATTGATAAAGGTATCAGATGAAGATATTTTGTGTCCCAATCATTAAAGATCATGAAATATTGAGATTAATGTTGTATAGAGGGTTTCCCAAACTCCATGTTTAATATAATGGGTGATCATGCTATTTAAAGCCTAATATTTTATATAGAAATATTTAATCTCTATTTTTTGGATAGTTAGTGGACATAGTGTCCTAGTGTTAGTGTATCATTGATAAGAACCCAAGGATATAGTTTGTTGCTACACTATCATGGAAATAACATAAAACTATCTGTAATTTCATATATATCCATTTATTCATATTCCAAAAAAAAATACAATATTATCTCAAATGTCATCAATTTGGATGATTGAATAATTCATTGATAATATCATTATCTCTAGGAGGTTAACTCATAACTATCATCTCATGATGTCATCTTATTGGTCAAAAAAATGAAACCTCAACCTATTATCCTATGTAAGTTAGATATACTAGCATGGGTGCAAATAGTACTATCAGAAAAATATCACCTCATACAAATACAGACGTTGTTCATACTACCCTTTTCTTGAAAAATCCTAAGAATCACTTCAGAAAACTATCACATTAGACTATGTTGTCAGTCTTAAAATATTTCAATGAACATTTCTCAAATCAAAAAACTCACCATAGGATTTCACAACCCATAATGATAGTAAACATTATTGAATCATTATGTTTTACCAAATCATTCGTCTCATGGGGTCATCATAGATATACCCTAAATCATAGGGCCCACCAGAAGCTTCTCATGAACCATTATCACCGTCATTCATCATTTGATGACACTTATACACTTCTATATTTGAAAAAATATTTTATTTAAAACAATACATGTAACACCCTGATATTTTAAAAGTACATTATGTTTGATATCATGTAAGACATGCAACACGAATCTCAAATGAACCATGAAGTATTACGACTTAAATATGACCATTATATCCAAATGGTTGAATTGGTGGTTATGAAAAGGATTACCCAAATTATTAATTATATATTTATAAATATCATAATAAATAGAAATTTAGTGATTCATTCTTATAAAATAAGCACTAAATTTTACAAAATAGAATTCTTCTTTAAAAAATATTTTCTAAAAAATAGTATTAATTTATTTTTCTAAGTGAATATTATAATCAATTACTAAATTTTTTTGAAATTTTAATTTTATAAGAAGTATATAATTTTTGAAATCCTCATATCAAAAATTAGTTAATTATGAAATTTTGAGATTTTTCTGAAAAGTTTTGTTTGTCAAAGAATAACGATGAAATAATAATTTTATTGAAAAATGTATTTTCATTTAAATAAATTTTAATTTCAAATAATATTTTATGTTAGTTTTAAAATTAAATTAGTTATTATGGATTAACCATAATCCAATTGTAGTTTTTGGGATAAATTTTATAAATTAATTTAGTATAAAAAAATTTTTTACTTAAAAAGACATTTTTCTTAAAAACTATTTTTCTTTGCATTTTACGGGTTTAATTTTAAATTAAATTCTTCCACTAATGTATTTTGAATCTTGAAAAATTTATTCCATATTTTAATAGTAATAAAAATACATTTTGTTACCATAGTAATAGTAAAACGGGTTAATTACAGGTCAAAATAATGTGAAAAAGACAGTGAATTAGCCCTAACAATTCCCTTAATTTTATTGTATGGTTATATTTTATCCATAAACATCCAAATTTTGAAAATATGACCTTTTGTTGACAATGGCCATGATTTTGAACTTTAAAATATTTTATGTTAAGACAATCAAAAAATCCATTCTTTTTGTTTTATTATATTTTAATTTTTTAAATAAGGATAAAAATAATTTCTTTTTATTTATAAATATAAATATGAAATTTAAATTATTTTTATGCAATGCTCATGTAGTATTTATTTAATTAATAGAAAATTAAATTCAGTTATTTTAAAAATGTTAAAAGTAATATGATTTGAATGATTTTTTGTGGTCCATGGTTTTTGAAGATAAAAATTACATATTAAATAGTTTTTAATTCCTTATGTCTTAATTCCATTATTTTATAATATTTTTAAAAGTAAAATTAAATGAATACTTCTAAAATTGGCATTAATGTTATTTTAAAAAAAAATACTAATTTATTAAATGATTTAAAGCTCAAAAAAATCTATTTTCGTCAAATTGATTCGTATATGGTTGAAAATATCTACCATGGTCCATTTATGGTCTAATTTTACTATTAAATTAACTTTATTGGCCCTTAAATAAAAAAATATTTAATACCATGGTAATTGTCAAAAAGGGTGAAAATGGTAAAACAAAATGCTAAGGGTAAAAAATCACCTAAACTTGTCCAATATTTATTATATGAGGGTATTTAGGCTGACCATCATCTTATATTAAAATATTATCTATTTATATCTATTTTAATATAAAAATTAATTTCTATTAATTTTATATTTTAAGAAATTCCCAGAGTGTCCCTCCCCTCTCTTATAAGAGGGCGCATATTCACCTCTTTTATTCACACATCAAGAACCATTTTATTCAAGAATTTCCTATCAAAATATCTTATTATCATCCCTATAAACTTTCTATAAGCCTTGGTTTTATCATAATACCAATTTAGGAAATCCTTTGTTGTAAATCTTAAGTGATTGAATGAAAAAGTGGTATAGTTCTTAACCAATCATTTTCATTTTGTTTATTTTTATAAATTATTAAAATTTTCTTCAACTATTATGAAATAATAAAACCATTATATCACATATAATAATATTTTATTATGTTATTGGCATAACCTAAATCCATATAATCTTCAATCAAATGGGAAACAAATCCATCATTCATATGTACGGAAGACTATCGCCTCACGAATCGATGTAATTCATTTTCCATCCTCTCCTCTTATGACTGGTGGTAAGGATTGAATTAATATATATATATATATATGGTATTCATTAGATATTAATCATTATGAAAGATAATATATCATTTAATTTCTTACCTTTATATTCATTCAAAATTGTTGACGTCGTTCGTGCATATATGTGGAGTACCACCTCCACGAAGCGATGTGATTAGTTCTACATCACCACATCACGTTGATGATATATATATATATAAGTTTATATAAATAAATAACATGTAATTTACTATATAATTATCATTATGTAATGATATAATAATACTTACCTTATTTCTATAATGAGTGTTCAAAAATTGAAATGTTACTCATGCGTACATACGGCTTACCATCTCCATGATTGTAACGTAGTTCATTTTTAGTAATCATATTTTGTTATTAGTTTCAAAATTATAATTTATGTATAAAAATGATAATTATTTCATGATTATTATTCTTAATATGATGTAATAATGACCTATTTGACCATATTCAACCTACTAAAGTCAGTTTAGACATATGAGCCGAATATCATCAAAACATCTGATGTGAACATAACTGATTAAGAAATTGTATATAACATGGTAATAAAAAAAATAAATAGAATTATAAATTTTATAAATTTTATTAATAAAGTAAATAACTAATATTTTTTTATTAATGAAGTTAAAGAACGTACGTGATGATTTGGACTCAAGCTAAGGGATACTTTACTTTAAAACCCTCACTATAAATTTTATAATGAATAAATTTCTAAATAATTCTCTTCCATATCTATATTATTGAAATTATTTTATGGATGTATATATATATATATGGACATTAATGAATTATAAAGAACATTTTCTGTCACTTTTAAATTTCTTTCAATGATTTTCAAAAGGAATCTTTTTTATGTATTTTATATAGAATATTTTGACTTTATTTAAAAAAGACAAAATGAATGTTTTATTTTTACATATACAATGAAAAATAATTTTCTTTCCACCATAACAATTATTTTGTATTTTACATTATTTATAATAATATTTGTTTTTTTCAGATAAAATCACTCTTTTCCTTTATTCTTAGTATTTTAAAAAAGGTTTTAAAATAGAATGGATATTTCAATATCTGGAAATGTTTTCTTATGGGTAGAAAATATTTTTATGAGTGTAATGTTGAAAACTAAAATATTTATATGTTATCATTATGTTATAGTTCTTCTAATTATTTATTATGGTGGGTGGTTCTGTTATAAACCAAGGATGGTTGGTTCCATGATAACCCTCCAATTCATTGGTTAAGATTTATATTGAAAGTAGATGGTGATGGTTATTTCAAGTGTAACTATGATGGTTATTCTATTTGTAATCAGGAGGGTTATTCCATTTCAAAATGTTATGGTTACTCTATATATAATAGTGATATGAAAATGAAGCCTCAAGTTACCTAAAAAAATTTATTTTTCTTTCTCTATTTTTTATCTAAATCGTATGATTTATCAATGTTATCTAATGAGTTCGTGTTTAAAGAAAAGTATTTTCTACTTTATGTGGGTGAAAAGTATAACTTTGTGAAAAAATATTCATGGATATTTCATGATTGTAGAGAAAATTTTAGGTTTTTTATTTTTACATTAATTTTTCTTATGAAATATCTTATGAAAATATTTGGGTAGAGATGTTTATTTATTAGGTAAGAAACTGTTTATTTTAGTCCCCAATGTTTTTTTGAAAAATGAATCCTTTTGTGAGTATATATACACTAACAGTTTTATTTCTTTATTTTTATATCCCTTTTTGAGATTTTTTTCTCATCCCACATTATAATTTTTTTCATATGCTTGTACGAATTAGTATGTATATGTATGTGGTGAAGATTAAAACTGTGAAGATGTTTCATGAAAAGAAAACTTTTTATATCTTAATATTTTTTATGTGTGTTAAAAATGGATACTAAGAGGAAGTTTCCACTTTACGGTGTAATAATTATTTATATATGGGTGATTACTTACTTTTCTAAAACTCTAATCCTAAAATGTCTTTAGTAATAAAAAAAATTTAATTCTAGTCTAAAGTAACTAGAATATGTAATGTTTAAGGATGGGTCCTATTAGTTCGTATTGAAGAAAAGGTTTAGACAAAATTGAAGATTAGGATGTTTTCATGAGATTTTATCTTAAGAGTTACATATACCTTTATGTGTTTATATATTTAATATTTCTTAAAAGTTAAAATGATTTGAAACCCATTTTTAGATTTAAATTGATGGATTTTGAGGTGATTAATGGTCTCTTTTGGGTCATTTATTTGCATTGAGGTATATGTTACCCTTAAGTTTAATATAAAGGATTGGTTTATAAGAATGTTATTACATTTTTGGGGATGTTAGGGGAAAGGTATGAGATAAACTTCAAAGTAATTCATTCTTTAATATTGAAGTTTTTTAGTTTGTTTTTAGGATTTTAAGGTTAATGTTTTATAGAATTTATATAGGCATTGATTTTACAAAAACAATTTTAATTTTAACATAAAATAATTCATTTCATGTTTTAATGTTGTTATTTTATAAATATTAACGTTATTTTATCAAGATGGGAGGAAAAATATATAACACAAATTTTTATCCCTTCGAGATACTTAAATCATCACAGTTGTACAAAAAATTTGATAAAATGATTTTGAAATATGTTTGAGGATCAAAATCATATAAAAGAAACTATTTGATTTGACTTTAATTACTATAAGTTTTATGTGAATCATTGAATATCTTATATTTTATTTAAAAATATCAACTCATCCATCCCATTTGTCATGGGAAATAACACAAACTAATTGAATTTTTTTGGAGATACGGACTTCATGTTGAAATATAAAGGGGTTATCGATAACATAAAATAACACACAAATATCTAGATTTAAGGTATGAATTATTTTATTATGTTCCATGTATGTAATATAATAGGGTTTATGTTGAAAAAATATAAGGAAGTATTTTTTATATTTGGTTTTTAGGAATAAATTATTAAGGAATAGGATGACAAATCATAGTGAATGGTTCAAGAAAAATATTGAATAATGGATGTGTTTATGTATCATGTTTTCAAAATTAAGATGTAGTGGTATTTTGTTAGTGATGTTATGATATATTCAAATTATTATGAGAATCATGAAACAATTAAGGGTTATTATATAGTAGATTTCATTTTTTAATTTTAGAAACATATGTTAGATGGAATCAATACCGTTGAAAAGTGGTGTAGTGACTGACTGAAAATTAATTTTATTATTATTCAATCACTTTTGAAGAAAAAGTGAGAAACCATACATGAATTCAAAGACTAAAAACATTCAAAGCATGACAATATAAAAATTCAAGAGCAAACAACTCATTGAAACTTAAAGATAAGAGCTCCTACACAGCTTCATAAACATTATATCAGTTTATCATACTCAACGCTTCATGGAAAGAAGTCTCATGCATGAATTCAAGGGTATGGAACCGATGGAAAATACATACCCTCTAAAACATCCAAATACAAAAGAAAAAACTAGGATTAACCAATGCTCTAAACCCCATATAAAGTAATTTATGTAAGAGAATACTTGCAAGACTTTCAAACCTCAAACCACAGGCCACCAAAAATCCATCCTTGAACCGAAAATCTACATCTATGCAACAAATCACAAACGATCACACCCCATTTATTCACTACAAAAGATCATAGCAAGAAACTCAAAACTGATGATTTCCATAACAAATCTATGCCATTGTCAAATTCTTCAAATAGAAACTACACGGCTCGTGAAATCCGAAGATCCAAAAATTTACAACCACTGATTCATCAAAGAGAGAAACCAATAGCATCGCACATACATAGTAACATGAACCATAAAAACATAAACCAAGACAACTATAGAGACAAAGTAAGAAGAAGAAATCACTATAACACCATACGGATGTCAGGCTGCCCATATCCCATCGTCTCCAGCCAATACGCACGCGAAGACCACGACAAACACCCCCCGCACACCCCGAAGATAGAGCGAATTCCTAAGGCCTAGGATCTAGAAACAAGTTTTCAGATCGGGATCATGCCTCTATGGGAGACCTTATCCAGCAAGAAGGAATCATGCAAGAAGAGTCTAGAAATGGCGCAAGGTTCGAGGCCACCAAGTCCATGAAGCGCCACCATAATAAGAAACTCTGTTAGAACTCACCGAGTAGTGGGAGGTCACTGTGTCATCGTGGGATGAATAAGGCGGAGACGAGGGGAAAATTTTGGATTAATATGTTCTTGATATTAATGAAATAATAGTTGTTTAATATTATTTTATTTTGTAGAAAAAACAATTTTTATAGAAAACCACTTAGGTAAAAAAGTGATTCGATGATTCATGATATTTTTTGAGAAGGTTCATCATGTCTCAAGGAATGTTATAATAATTGAATTAATATTTTTATAGTAAAAGGACATCACATATGATGGGTGAAAACCCATCGAATTTGGAAAGGTTGTGGAGCTTGAACCCACAATAGAAGGGAAACAAGGGTGTAATGCCTACCTCTAGATAACCTGATGTCATAGTTACTATAACATTACAAATAAAGATCAATTTGATGTTGTGAATATTTTTTTTATCTTATATATAACCATGGTATTAAAACGTTACTTGGTGATTAAGTGATTGATGATATTTCAGAAGAATTTCACTATTTTTTGACCTTATATGATTATGGTAAATAGATTATTTTTTTATTTTATTTTAGGAATAAATTTTGAATTATATTTTGGAAGAATATATGAATTTAATGGTGATACATGTTATTTATTGAAATGATTAGAATATTTTGGAGATTATATGATTATGGAATATTTATTTTTTGGTATATGACTTTATGAGTGACTAATATTTATTTGATATAATTATTAAATTAATCTTGAAAAAATATGAAATCATGTTCTTCTAAAATTTTAGGTTTTAAAATTATTTGGTAATATTTTAAAGAATTTTTAGTTGATATCTATGTTGAAATTTTGGGGTTTTTTTTAGGATTTTTCAATTAATGTTGTATTTAATTATATAAATGTTTATAGATTTTAAAAATTACCTTACCTTGTTCTAACCATTATTTCATTCAATGTAAAAATTAAAGGGGGAATAGCATGTTACTTATTTAAGGATTACAGGATGTAATATCATGTGTTTCAAACTGGTTGGAATTTCCAAAGGAATTTGAATTTTTATTCGGTGGATAGAAAAAATATTAAAATGATATTTGAAATGAAATTTAAAGAGTTTTAAACATTTAAAATTTTATTTTTCGATGGGATTTGAGTCCCGATATATGTCTTGAAATCCAAGATTATTTTTAGGAGTGTTGGGATTCCAAAGTTCATTTTTGAGAGAGATAGCCCTAGGAACATTGTTGGTGCGTGGTTAGTACAAGAAATGTGACACAACTATGCATCCTGTTTTATATAGGGGTATGGTTTTCTTAACTATTTGAGGTGACTCAAACAACTGTGCATCTTGGTGAATAGTCACAGAAGAAAGTTTATGTTAGCGCATGGTTTTTCTAAATGTACATTGAAATCATGTGGGGTAAGAGTGCTTGGGAAGTAAATCCATCTTGTTTTGTGTACAGTTGGTAAACCATGTGAGGAAAATGTGTCACATGTGGGTTCTTGGAAAGTGGCACCACATGGTTGGTGCAAGATTTCCCAAACCATGTGGCCTAACTATGCACCACTTAAAAGGGGGAAACTTTTTCATTTTTTTCCTCCAACCTTAAAAGGGTTTTTTCTCCTTTTCTCCCTCATTTTACCAAAAAATTCCTCCATGAATGCCCTCCTCCTTATTCTATTACTTGGGGTATATCCCTATTAATATTAGTATTAATTGAACATCAACATTTTTATTGGAAGCCTAAGTGTGAGTCTATAACTCTTTTTGCTTCATTTCCTTGTCCCATTTTCCCTCTTAAATGTTATTTTTGTGTGAGCTAATATTCCCTATTTTAGGGCATCAATTTGGTTTTTGTTTTTTTAATTTTACATTGAATCAAATCCTGATAATGGATGACTAAAGAATCTTTGTTAAAAGTTAGGTGGTATATTGTTTTTTCCTGACATTATCACATGTTTTTAAAGTGTTTTCATTATTCTTCAAGCTAGAATTTTCATGTGTTTCTCATAAAAGGTGAAATAAATTAAATTAAATTTCTAGGCCATGGAATTGATGTTCTTTATACACCTTTACTTTTTTGGAAGGTTCTGAACTCCACTTATATCATCCCTTTGGGTGTTTCCTATTATTTACCTTCATTGTCCTTTACATGTATTTGACCAAAAAACCACTTATGTGTGTTTTAGGTGACTCATAAAAAGGGAATTAACTAAATAACAATGAATTAATTGATGTATTTATAATAGGGAATGTGTACTTGGTCTTTAATCAATTTTTTGTATAATGACTAAGGAAATGAAATTTTTATTTGAATGGCATGGAGATTTACTTTCCTTATATTAAATTAGAAGTTTGTTCCTTGATTATGTAAACAATTCATTATTGGGGTGTGTTATAATTTTCACTTACTAGTGAGGTGTTGATAATATATTATGTAGTTTAGGAAGGGAATGGTCTTATTTTTTTATTGATGAATTTTGTAGATATTGTCTACTGTTAGTGGAAGTCGTAATTGAAATAATGTTTTTGTTAAATGATTAAATACCATCACTAGGATATTTTTCATTATAAAATAATTTGTCAAAAGAATTAATTGGATGGTAATACAAATGGAGTAATGGATTAAATCATGATGATTTTAAATTGGCATGTATATTTCGCATAAACTCTTTTTAATTATTAAAAGTAACACGCCTACTTACTATTTATGCCTTCAGAGATACTTGGATTTCGATATTGAATTCCATGGATGGGCTTGTAAGGCATAGTGATTTGGGTGAATTATTAATGACTAAGAAATTTTAGACACCACACTTTTAATTGTTTTTTTGAAATCATTGGAAATGGTGTTCCATATTGAATTACTTGAAATTGTTGGACATGGAATTCCTCATTAAATTATTTGAAATCATTAGACATGGAATCCCACATTAAATTGTTTGAAATGTTATACATGGATCTCCTCAACATTGTTTTCAAATTAATTCTTCTTTTCATTATCTATTGAACTTTGGACATGACACCCCATTCCCCCTTGGTTAGATGATTGGGTTGATTCCATTATTTAGATATGAAAACCCATATGATTATATTTGTACAAGGAAACATTGGCTATCTACCAAATGTCCTGGGCCGATTTATATAAAACAGAAAATACTTGATCTTTCCAACTTAATCTAAAGTATGTATGGTCAACCGGGTGTTCAACTAGGAAGATAATCTCAACTTGTTTATTTATACAACATTTCTTTACTACCTTTATTTATTTTACCTACACACTATTACATTTTCTATTCACATAATGGAATTTAATTAGAAACCATTTGTGGTGGCCTAATTAGTTTTAATCACATCGTGTTCATGTCACTAATTGGTACCTAAAAATATCTCTTGGTTTCATGTTAGGACCCTAGATTATGCCTCTTTGTAGTTTCTATTTATAAACTAGGACTTAACATGGAGATGGAGGCCAATCATATACTCAGGATGTATATTGGATTTGGTTATTTTTTATTCTTTTCCTTATTTGTCTAGTTATATAGTATGTATCACCTACTCTATGTTGACTTATTGTATTATGATTCCAAATGGTCATGCATGGTTGGTTTTATTATAACTTTTAAAGTGATCTATATATTATTACATATCAATTATGATTATCTTCTACAAAATTTTATTTTATTTATTTCCTCCATTGTATTTAGTATTGATCCGGAGGGAATATTCTCCCCACTATACCACCTTTAAACCCTCACTGATAGTCGGATGCCTCTGGAAGACCAGAAGGTGCACTTGGGGCCTTACCACAAACTTATCTAATTATTTTTATAGATTGAACTGGGTCAAGATATGAAACTTTTGTATCATAAATTTATTTTTCCATGTTTATTATCTGGGGCTAGTAGAAAAGAAACTAAGAATGTGTCCTATCATAGAAACTAGCTCATGTTTGTGAATTGAAAACCCACACAGGAGGGAAAGATCATGTTTCTAGGGATGGTATTTTTGTTTTTGTTGTTCATATTTCGGGTGGATTATTATTTCACCTTGAGGGATTGATTTATTTTTGCTAGATATTAGTTTATGACATTTATCTTCATCCCTAGTATGCAAAGAGACAAGGTTTTTTCATGTTTCATTTTTAGGAACATCAGATTCACATGTCATTAGCATGCTTATCGGTATACCCTTCTTGGGTTTTTTCCTTCTTATATGCCTATATTTCTTTCTTATGTGATAACATTCTTGTTATAGTTACAGTTAATAGTGAGTTAAATAAAGTTTCTATATAAACCAAAATGGTTTTTTCTAATATATCATAATGGTGGAATTATATTTAACCATCCTAAAATTAATTAAAAAAATTAAATGGTTTTAAAATGGTTAATGACTTAGACTAAATTAAAATTTCTAAATATTAAGGAATTGGATTTGTTTTAATAAACTCAAGTGATTTCTTATGGATGTTAGTTAAATGGTATACCAATTGTAACTTATGGGGTGATTTCTAATATAAAAAGGAAGGTTTCTTACATAACTGAATCCTTGCATGATATAACTAATCTAAGTAATACAATCTTATAAATATATTATTATATAATAACCCCTTAAATGGGTAAAGTAAATTAATTCTTCCTTCTTAAATTCAAATGATCAGTGATGGATATTAGTTAAATGGTATGTTAATTGAAAATTATAAAAGTGTATACCTCTATGACTTATAAATGATGACCCATAAAACTAGATCCTTATATGTTTGACTTGACCCTTATAGGTTAGTTATAATATGGTATGCCTACGAGATAAACCCACTAAGGGTGTTTTGAAATTTTGATGAATTTAACAGTTATGGGTTAAACTTAAATGGGATATTGGTTATAATTTATAAAGAGTTAACTCCATAAATTGGGAATAGATTCCCATATAACCAAACCTAGTTTGTCATAAATGAACCCTCATAGGTCACCTTAATATTGTTTTGATGATTATTTCCAAACATAATGTGGAGTATGTTGATGATCAATGTGGTGTTTATTTAAAGTGTTAGTAGCCACTCATGTGGTGTTTCATATAAATATATGGTGGTATCTTGCTTAAATAATCCACATAAATTAATAAAATAAATTTTTTATACTTTTTTAGATTTATTGAAATGGGGATTTAGTTAATTAAAATGTCAGTTACAGACTAAAGAATGTTTTCCTCTATAACATGGAATATAAATTTTCTTTATCTGATCCCATTTATGAGAACATATGGATAAATAAATGTAATAAATTGAAATTATGTGATAATTTTTCTAGAATTACTTTAGGCTTCAGAAAAATAAAGTACCCAGTGTGGTTTTCAAAATGTGTAATTATATAATTGGTTCTTGATATTTCATAAATTTGAGCCACTTTAATGTTATAATAATTGTGAATCGACGCAATACCTTAAAAAAAACTTTTTGTGACATTGATAAAAAATAACCCTAATTTATGGTAAATCCTTAGTTTTTTTCTTGATATATCTCTTGAAGGGAACGTGGATGCTTCATATGAGTCTCAATTGGCTTCTTTTCAATTTTTTATTTGTAATAAAAAATGTGTTTTCATCAAAATTGGTATTTATTCTTTTTGTGAAAGATCAATATAATTAATTTCTGAAACTTTTAGAAATTTAATTTGATAAAATGGATATAATTTTTTAAATTATCATAACAAAATTATATTATGGTGATATTTTTATATTTTTTATAAAAGTTTGGTTTTTCAATGGATAGTGAAAGAATATATTTATTTTATGGAAAACTGTATTTTCTTTTAAAGTATTTATAAATTCAAATTATCTTATGGGTTTTTTTTAAAATTTCATTAGTTAATTTGGATTAAAAATAATCACATTATAATACATAGAAGGAATTAAATACTTTAATTTAGTATAAAAAATTATTTTTACTTAAAAATACATTTTTCTAAAAATCTATTTTTCATCGCATCTTTTGGGTTAAATTTTCTAAAAAAATTAACACTTATATATTTTAAAACTTGAAAAATTGATTCCAAATTTTTTTAATCATGAGGTCTAAATTTGGTAATTGGTTCCCGTTTATTTTTACTCAATATTAATAGTATTCATAGTAAATTTTATTACCACAGTAAAGGTAAAATCGGTTAATTAAGTGTAAAAATAATATGGTAAAGGCTATAAAGTTACCCAAAAATATTTCATAATTTTATTATATGACTATATTTTTTCCAAAATCATATAAAATTATAATATATGACATTTGTTTCTTATGGTGATGATTTTTCCCTTTATAATATTTTATTTAAAGAAAAGTCAAAAATATCATTCTCTTTGTTTTTTTATCTTCAAATTTTTGTCATAAAGATAAAAGGAAGGTACGAATGGTTATATATATTAATTTAAATATAAATTTTTATTTATAATTGTAATTTATTTCAAATTTTTAGTGATAAAATAATTACCTTAAATGCTTATGAAATGACCATACAATATTTATTCAATTAATAGAAAAATATAATAAATGATTTTAAAAATGTTAAAAGTAATATGATTTGAAGGAATTTTTTTGTTCCAATATTTTCTTAGAAACAAATTACATACTAGAGAGATATTTATTCCCTATATTTGAATTCAATTATTTTCTTAGAGTTTTAAAAGTCAAATTAAATGAATAGTACCAAAATTTGCATTAATGTTAATTTTTAAAAAGAAAATCTTTTATTAAAAGATTTAAAACTCCAAAATAAGTTATTTTTTTCCAAATTATTATGATAGAGTTGAAATATAAACCATTTTATATTTATGAACTAATTTTCCTTTTATAGTAACTTATTTACACCTATTGTGTAAAATGTTTAATACCTCAGTAATTGTCAAAAATGGTCAAAACGGGTTAAAACAAAAAGGATAAGGGTGAAAACATCTAATGAAATTGTAAAATAATAATTTTATGAGAGTATTTAAACTAAACTCAATCATAACTACTAATATAATCAATTTTTATCTATTTTTATTTGAAAATTAATATCTATTAATTTAATATTTTAATAAATTACAAGATTACCCCTCCTCTCTCTTATAAAAGGGAACATCTTCTTTCCTTTTATTCATAATTCAGGAACCATTTGTTTCATCTAAAACCTACCCAAATCACTTCCTATGACAACCCTGCTTTTTATTAAAACTTAAACATGATTCATTACATAGAACTTCACTTGATACAATAAAAAAGATAGAGAGGTTTAGTGTATTTGGGGCTTAGGATCATTACATAAAAACTTAAAACATGAAATACAACATCTTTATTGAAAACTTCCTTTACATGACCACTACATTCCCTCGTACTTAGCATTGCATGGGATAACCTGAGGACATGCATAAAAAAAGGGTGAGCTATAAAGCCCAGTAAGGTAGTACACATGGAATAACATGAAGAGTACAATACATGTTAGACAATAGGCATATCAATAGAGCATAAAATAAACATGAACATAAAGTAATGATAAATCATGATAATCATAACAAGGAAATGTGGAAACAACACTTATCATTGAATTAACATGAGCCAAAGCTCATTGCACATGGAGCATGAGTAAACCCTCAATGCCCATGAATCATGAGTAAACCCTCGTTGCACTTGAATTAGCATGAGTCAAAACTCATTGCACTTGACGTATCATGATACTATACTTTACCCAATGCATTGGAGCGCTATAAGGGTACACCCTTCTTAAACATTTCATTTCTTGCATAAGTGTTCCACACAGATCATAAAACATGGATTCATAAAACATAATAATTTATTCCATGATAAAGGAATGTGGAATTCATACATGAAACTTTACAATCAATAAGTAAATGTGAATAAAGGTTAATACCCTTGATGGAGAAATGGGCATGGTATTCACTACACAGTGACATTGGCTTAGAAAATCGGTGCGATTTCAGCAGCGCAACGGCGTGACATAAGAATTTATAAAAAATGGTTAATGAGAGAGAAAGGGGTTCCACATCATATTTAAATGTAATGGAAAGTAAGGAGGTCATATAGATACATGTACCAATAGTTGAAATATAATTTAGATTCATGATACAAAATTATTGCTTGAATGTAAAAGAAGAGAGAGAAGTTCCTTTCGGAATTTCAGCGTAGTAACCAGTGTACATGGGAGGAATTTAATGAGAGATAAAGGGGTATCCCATCATTCAAACAATAAGAGGGCAGTATGGGGGAGGTGAGAAACCATACCCCAACATTCATAATTGAAATTAAAAGGGCAATACAAAATAAAGAAAATCGACAAAAATGAGAAAGGAAGAAAAAACTCTTACTTGGAAGTGTGCTTCCAAAGGCTAGAGAGAGGCTTGTGAGAGGATTCTTGGGAGCTTGGGGCACCTTGGGAGGATTCTAGAGAGAGTAGGTCAGAGGCTGGACGAACTCCAAGGGATTTTAGTGAGGAGGAAGTGGGATCTTGGGTGGGTTTATATAGGAAAGGTGAGAGAATTCTTTATTATTTAGGTTTGGGACCCCTTATTTTTAACTAATCCAAACCACAAATCATCCCATGGTTTTTGACCATGGTTTCTGAAAAAAGGAAAGAGGCAAACAATATTTTACAAGGAAAAGGTCCAAACGTATTAATATAATAAGGATTCTTATGTGGAGGTGAGTCACACTCCCAATCAAATTAATTTAAAAGGGCAAGGTGTTGAATAAGTCTTGAGGGGTTCATTAATGCTTTGAAAATTAAGTCAAACAAACCCAAAATCACATTATTTTAATGATAAAACATATATTGGCCGAAAATAAGTATTATGGTATTTTATTACATCACCATTGGGTCATTATGATGTCATAAAACACATTATATAATTAAATGGTATTTAATTTTTACCCAAAAATTTGACTGTCTCAGAAAATTATGAAAAATTCACAGTTGGATAATTTCAACGTCCTGATTCCAAAAATGAAATTTATTTTATCTAAAAAAATTAGAAATATGTAAATTTTCACTTTTAAAATAAAAACCAACATTTATCAAAAATTCACGGGTTTTGACAGAAATGGCTTTCAAACCTTAATATAACATTTTAATTGCATTAATAAATTTATATAATCATTTATATTTAATAAAAATTATTTTAATATTAATAATATTATTTTTTTAAAATTTTATTTAATTCAAAAATCCCTTAATTTAATAAAATTTAATTCTTAATTAAATAATAACTAAAAAACCATTTTTACCTTAAAAACTATTTACAATGTATCAAAAATGACTAGAAATTATATTCATAATTATATATAAAAAAATAATGTACATGAACATAGTACTACTTATTTGTTACATAACCCCTTAAAATAGCCGCATAAGACCTAAGGGTAAGGTGTGCGATGGTGACAGACTCTTGGGGTGTCTCGGATTACATCGCTCGTGTGGTAATTTCAATCAACTTCCACTTTTCCCGTAGATAGTCACGTTCGAGCTTGACATAATGAATCTCAACTTGGGCCTGGTCAAGGGAGAAGCCCAAAGATGCCGCATCTTTTCCGAGCTCCGACAAATTGGCTTCGTATGGGGCAATTCTACTGGATGAGGCCATCGCTTCCTTTGTCTGAGTAAAAAAATTGGGTTCGTTAAAGCCTTACATTTATACTAATCATGTGATCACTGTTCAACAGCTATATTAACAACGGTCAAAATTCTTAACATGAAACCAAATAAGTTGACACCTTATAAAAACATTTTTCATAAAGAGACATTTAACTGGATCAAGAGGGATTTTCCATTAATGAAACTTTGGGTCGTTACAATATTCCCCCCTTAAGAAATTTCGCCCTCTAAATTTTCCTTTTCCCACACTAGAACAAATGTGGGTAACTCAGCTTCATCATATCCTTTGACTCCCAATTTGCTTCTTCAAACTTGTGGTTTCTCCATAACACCTTAATGAGGGGCATTGTCTTATTTCGTAGAGCTTTTCCTCTACGATCTAAGATCTTCACTAGTTGCTCCTCATAAGAAATATCGTCTTCCAATAGTACCACCTCGGAAGAGAGTACATGTGAAGGGTCCGGTATGTACTTACTTAAGAGGGATACATGAAAGACATCATGCGCCTTGGCCATAGTAGGTGGAAGTGCTAGTCGATAGGCCACAACCCCAACACGATCAAGAATCTCAAAGGGGCCGATGTACCTTGCACATAGCTACCCTTTCTTTCCAAACCTCATGACCTTCTTCCACGGAGATATGCGTAAAAACACCATGTCTCCAACTTTAAACTCAAGGTCTCGTCAACGATTATCTGCATAACTCTTCTGTCGACTCTGGGCTACCTTGATATGCTGCTGAATGGTTTTCACCTTATCCACCATTTCTTCGACCATTTATGGTGCAAGCATATTACGTTCACTGACCTCATCCCAACATGTCGATGTTCTGCACCTTTTCCCATACAGGGCTTCATATGGTTCCATTTGGATGCTTGAGTGGAAACGGTTATTATAAGAGAACTCAACCAGAGGAAGATGTTGATCCCATCCTCCTTTAAAGTCCATTGATCACGCTCTCAACATATCCTCAAGTGTTTGGATAGTCCTCTCGGATTGGCCATCAGTTTGAGGATGATAGGCCGTACTGAAGTTTAGTTCAGTATTCAGAGAATGTTGAAGACTCTTCCAAAACTTAGAGGTGAATCTTGGATCTCGATTAGACACAATAGATAGTGGTACTCCATGCAACCTTACCACTTCCCTGATATATATATGTGCTAGTTTATCCAATGAGAAATCCTCACGAATAGAAATGAAGTGTGCAGTCTTTGTAAGACGATCCAAAAACACCTAGATTGCATTGTTGCCTTTGGATGTCCTTGGAAGTCCGGTCACAAAGACCATGGTTATGTTCTCCCATTTCCATTCTGGTATGGGAAATGGTTGCATCATCCCCTTAGACTTCTGCCTCTCTGCCTTCACTTGCTAACACACCAGGCACTTTGATGTATATTCAGCGATCTCCTTCTTCATATTATCCCACCAAAAGTTTTCTCAGAGATCTCGATATATCTTTGTGTTCCCTGCGTGAATAGGGAAATTTGAACTATGTGCATCATCCAAAAGTTCTTTCTTCAGCTCCGGAATTGATGGAACACATAGTCTTTTCCCAAACTGCACAATTCCTTCTTCATTAAAATTAAACTCCGAGGATTTTCCCTTTCTGATAGTTTCCACTTTTTCTTGAATTCCCACATCATACTTTTGAGCATCCTTTAACCTTTCCAAAAGAGATGGTTGATCAATAATTTGTGAAAGGATTGATTATGTACCCTTCTTTATGATTCCCACGTCCATCTTCATCAAGTCTAAGAAGATTGGATCCTTCTCAATTCTGATCATTGATAGAATCGTTGTATCCTTTCTACTTAGGGCATCTGCCACCTAGTTCGCTTTCCATGTGTGGTAATGTATTGAACAGTCATCATCCTTGATGAGCTCTATCCATCTTCTCTGGCACATATTAATCTCTTTCTGTGTGAATATATATTTAAGACTCTTGTGGTCAGTATATATCTCACATTTCTCTCCATAGAGATAATGCCACCAGATTTCCAGGGCAAGGATCACAGCCGCCAACTCTAGATCATGTGTTGGATAGTTTCGCTCATTGATTTTCAACTGCCTTGAGGCATAGGATATCACTTTTTCATTCTGCATCAGCACACATCCTAAGCCCTTTTTCGAAGCATCACTGAATACCACAAAAAGCTCCCCACTTGTGGGTAAAGTGAGCAAGGGTGCAGTGATAAGCCTCCTTTTCAACTCCTTGAAGCTTTCTTTGCATTCATCACTCCAAGAAAACTTTAATCCCTTTCAAGTTATCTTGGTAAAAGGGTTGGACAATCGTGAGAAATTTCTCACAAATCGTCGATAATATCCAGCTAACCCTAAGAAGCTACGGATATCCGTTACCGATGTTGGCCTTGTCCATCCCTCAATTGCATCTGTTTTGGAGGGGTCCACAAATATCCCATTTCTTGTGATGATATGGCCCAAGAATGAGACCTCCTTCAACCAGAACTCACACTTGTTGTACTTTGCATAGATCTTCTCCTTGTGCAAAGTCTCTAGTACAGTTCTTAAATGCTCCTCATGATGCTCCTTGGTTTTGGAGTATATTAGAATATCATCTATAAAGACTACCAAAAATTTGTCAAGGTAATCTCTAAAGACTCTATTCATCAAGTCCATGAATATTTCTGGAGAATTGGTGAGTCGTAAAGGCATTACTTTGAATTCATAGTGCCCGTATCTTGTACGAAAAGCAGTCTTGGGAATATCTTCCTTCTTCACCCTTACTTGATCATATCCCGACTGCAAGTCCACCTTGGAGAAGTATTGTGCTCCACGCAACTGATCGAACAAGTCATCAATTCTTGGGAGTGGATACTTGTTCTTTATCGTGATTTTGTTAAGTTCATGATAATCGATGCAAAGCCGCATTGACCCATCCTTCTTCTTGACGAAGAGGACTGGTGCACCCCATGGTGAAGCACTTGGGCGTATAAACCCTTTATCCAGATTCTCCTGTAGTTGTTTCTTTAGCTCTTCAAGCTCAACAACAGCCATTCTATATGGAGTCTTGGATATTGGTAGTGCCCCAAGTATAAGTTCAATTGAGAACTCAACATCTCTTCTAGGAGGAAGACCAGGCAATTCCTCGGGAAACACTTCCGCAAATTCCCTCACAATAGGCATTTTTTCAAAGATGGTTTCTTCTTTGGACTCAATCATCTGATCCAGATACGCGTTCTCATAGGGTAGTAATATCCATGCTTGAGATGATGGAGCTAAAGGAGATTCATCTTCCTCCTGACACTTGTAAAGAATCGGGGGTCGATTCTCTATATGGAGTGTGATTTCCATATCCTGACAATTTATGTTAGCTCTATATAAGGAAAGACAATCCATGCCAAGAATTGCATCAAATTCCACCAAAGGGAGTATGACGAGGTTCACTGGGAAATTCAATCCACAGATTATAACAGGGGAGGACTTATATTCATGGGATGCAATGATTTCCCCATTTTCCGTACTCACCGACATCATTACTTCCATGATTCGTGGTGGTGTTGGGATTGTTCTACTAAACTTTCAAGATATAAAAGAATGTGTAGAACCTGAATCAAAAAGTATGTTTGCTATTCTTGAATGAATAACTAGCGTACCTGTCACCACTTCGTTGTTGGGGTTCACTTCGGCAGAAGTGATGGAAAAAGCTCTCCCTTGCTGTCTTGGAGGTTGTTGGTTGCCTCCGATAACCATTGGATTAGGGAACTGATTTGAAAAATGACCCAGTTCTTTGCATTTGTAGCATTGAACAACACGTTGAGGTTCAAACAGAGCATTCCTCTCCTCTGTCATAGCCGCGGGTCCTTCTTGCCGATAGTTAATAGCTAGGTTCCCTTCTCTTCCACACCTGAAGCATTTTCTCATCCCCTTAAGGCAATTTCCAGGGTGCTTCTTCCCACACTTTTGGCAAGTGGGGTGCTGGAACTTCTTAGCACCGTTGGATTTATCCATCAGACCACCAGCATTGAAGTCCACCTTACACTTCTTGTCCGCATGATACCCCTGTGATTCCCCGATCTCCATTTCAACCTTGAGGGCACATCGGACAATTTCCTCATAGTTTTCGAAGTCACGGATCGCTAATGCTTTCCGCAAGCTTGGATTCAGCCCTCCAAAGAAGCGGTCAAACTTACATTCGGGGGTCACGACGAAGCCGGAAGCGTATCGTGCAAGACTTGTGATGTTTGCCTCGTACACTCCCATAGATTCTTCATCTTTTTGCTTGAGGGAAAAGAAGTCCCTTTCCATCTTAATACGGAGGGTGCGTGGAAAATATTTATCGAAAAACATCTTCCAAAATTCCTTCCATTCCAAAGCCTCGATCTCCTCCTCAGGCTTCGTATTTTTGATCAACGTCCACCATTGATCAGCTTCACCCTCCATACGATAAGCCACCAGGAGAACCTTCTCTTGTTAAGAACATTGGAGGATGGATAATATCTTTTCAATGGAGTTGATCCATTGTTCAGCGATCGTGGGATCGGATGATCCACTAAAAGTATGAGGCCTTTGTCTCATGAAGCTCTCGATAGAGACTTGTTCTTTCTTAGGGGGGGTTGAACGTTCCTCTTGACCAATGTTTCTATTCAAAACATGAGTTAGATGAGATAGGAGCGTGACAAAGTTTGCGATTCATGCTCCCATTAGATTGGGCATTTCATTAGTACAATCATCACACTGATCTTCACAACGGTTGTTAGCACGAGTCCTCCTATTACCAGCCATTGGCTGGAATAAAAGGAAAGTTAGGGGTAACTCATAAAGGGTAATCCAAAGACAAAAGTTGATGACTTATAAATAAACTTTAATTTCTTTAACTCATGAGTCTATAGGATTCAATCTAGGCTTTTCATGATCTACTTTCTAAAATATATTCTTAGGGGCATTTTTCCCTTAATAAGGGTCCATACCAAGATTTTGAATTTATCAAAACATATCCCCCGGGAGTGTCATAACCAAGAGTGCAGCAAGGCCCGTTGTCTTGCACCAGTTCTCGTTCGTGTCTAGCTCAAAGCGGTGTTTTCGGGTTTTACCCCTAGGATACATCTGTGCCAAAGCCGCCTCTACCTGCTCGTATCCAGACAGGGATGTATTTGTTTGATAAACCACTTACTTAGTATTTACCATAACTTAGGGATGTTTTTATTGTACTTAGTCTTGTATCAAAGGCTTTACTAGGGTTTCCTAATCCCAAAAATAACTAAACCTATCCTCTGATACCAACTATGACAACCCTTCTTTTTATTACAACTTAAACATGATTCATTACATAGAACTTCACTTGATACAACAAAGAAGATCGAGAGATTTAGTGTCTCTGGGGCTTAGTATCATTACATAAAAACTTAAAACATGAAATACAACATCTTTATTGAAAACGTCCTTTACATGACCACTACATTCCCTCGTACTTAGCATTGCATGGGATAACCTGAGGACATGCATAAAAAAAGAGTGAGCTATAAATCCTAGTAAGGCAGTACACATGGAATAACATGAGGAGTACAATACATGTTAGACAATAGGAATATCAATAGATCATAAAATAAACATGAACATAAAGGCATGATAAAGCATGATAATCATAACATGGAAATGTGGCAACAACACTTAACATTGAATTAGCATGAGCCAAGGCTCATTGCACATGGAGCATGAGTAAACCCTCATTGCACATTAAGCACGAGTAAACCCTCGTTGCACTTGAATTAGCATGATTCAACACTCATTTTACTTGACGTATCATGATACTATACTTTACCCAATGCATTGGAGTGCTATAAGGGTGCACCCTTCTTAAACATTTCATTTCATGCATAAGTGTGCCACATGGATCATAAAACATGGATTCAAAAAACATAATAATTTATTCCACGATAAAGGAATGTGGAATTTATACATGAAACTTTACAATCAATAAGTAAATGTTCATAAATTTGAATACCCTTGATGGAGAAATGGGCATGGTATTCACTACACAATGACATTGGCTTAGAAAATCGGTGCGATTTCGGCAGCGTAACGACGTGACATAAGAATTTATAAAAAACGTTGATGAGAGAGAAAGGGGTTCCTCATCATATTTACATGTAATGGACAGTAAGCAGTTCATATAGATACATGTACCAACAATTGAAATAGAATTTAGATTCATGATACAAAATTATTGCTTGAATGTAAAAGAAGAGAGAGAAGTTCCTTTCAGAATTTCGGCATAGTAACGGGTGTACATGGGAGGAATTTAATGAGAGATAAAGCGGTATCTCGTCATTCAAACAATAAGATTGAAGTATGGGGGAGGTGAGAAACCATACCCCAACATTCATAATTGAAATTAAAAGGGCAATACAACTTAAAGAAAATCGACAAAAATGAGAAAGGAAGAAAAAACCCTTACTTGGAAGTGTGCTTCCAAAGGCTAGAGAGAGGCTTGTGAGAGGCTTCTTGGGAGATTGGGGCACCTTGGGAGGATTCTAGAGAGAGTAGGGCAGAGGTTGGACGAACTAAAAGGGATTTTAGTGAGGATAAAGTGGGAGCTTCGGTGGGTTTATATAGAAAAGGTGAGAGAATTCTTTATTATTTAGATTTGGGACCCCTTATATTAAACTAATCCAAACCACAAACTATCCCGTGGTTTTTTACCATGGTTTCTGGAAAAGGAAATAGAAAAACAATATTTTACAAATCCAAGGTCCGAACTTATTAAAATAATAAGGATGCTTATGTGGAGGTGAGTCACACTCCCAAGGAAATTAATTTAAAAGGGCAAAGTGTTGAATAAGTCTTGAGGGGTTTATTAATGCTTTGAAAAGTAAGTCCAAGAAACCGAAAATCACATTATTTTAATGATAAAACATATATTGGCCGAAAATAAGTATTATGGTATTTTATTACATCATCATTGGGTCATTATGATGTCATAAAACACATTATATAATTAAATGGTATTTAATTTTTACCCAAAAATTTTACTGTCTCATAAAATTATGAAAAATTCACCGTTGGATAATTTCGACATCCTGATTCCATAAATGACATTTATTTTATCTAAAAGATTTCTAAATATGTTAATTTTCACTTTTAAAATAAAAACCAACATTTATCGAAAATTCACGGGTTTTGACAGAAATGGCTTTCAAACCTTAATATAACATTTTAATTGCATTCATAAATTTATATGATCATTTATATTTAATAAAAATTAATTTAATATTAATAATAATATTTTATTAAAATATTATTTAATTCAAAAATCCCTTAATTTAATAAAATTTAATTCTTAATTAAATAATAACTAAAATACCATTTTTTCTTTAAAAACTATTTACAATGTATCAAAAATGACTAGAAATTATATTCATTATTATATACAAAAAAAAATAATGTACATGAACATATTACTACTTATTTGTTACATAACCCCTTAAAATAGATGCATAAGACCTAAGGGTAAGGTGTGTGATGGTGACAGACTCATGGGGTGGCTCGGATAACATCGCTCGAGTGGTAATTTCAATCAACTTCCACTTTTACCGTAGATGGTCACATTTGAGCTTGAAATAATGAAGCTCAGCTTGGGCTTCATCAAGGTCGAAGCCCAAAGATGCCACCTCTTTTCTGAGCTCCGAAAAATGGGCTTCGTATGGGGCAATTCTACTGGATGAGGCCATCGCTTCCTTTGTCTGAGTAAAAAAATTGGGTTCGTTAAAGCCTTACATTTATACTAATCATGTGATCACTGTTCAACAACTATATTAACAACGGTCAAAATTCTTAACATGAAACCAAAGAAGTTGACACCTTATAAAAAAAATTTCATAAAGAGTCATTTAACTGGATCAAGAGGGATTTTCCATTAATGAAACTTTGGGTCGTTACACTTCCTAACATCCATACCCATGTCCTAGATTCCATTTTTTTATCATAAAAGTAACCTAGAAAAGCTTTTGTTGTAAACCTTAAGTGGTTGCCCAAATTAGAGGTATAATGCTTAACTAATCATTTTTTTAGTTATTTTTAAAACTTGTTAAAATACTATTTAACCATATAATTATATGTTATTATGTTAATGAAATAACCTATATCCATATCTTCTTCCATCAAATGGGAAACAAAACCATCGTTTGTGTGTACTGCAGACCACCGCCTCACGAATCAATGTAATTCGTTTTCCATCACCTCTTCTAACAGATAGTTGCAATGATGGATTTAATTTATATATATAATATTCTAGAAATATTTATAATTATTAAAATTTAATATACAATTTAGTTTATTACCTATCCATTCACTGAAAATTGATAATGTCATTCATGCGTATGTGTGGACTACCACCTCTATAAAGTGATGTGATTCACTTTTCATCACCACATCACATATTTGATATATATATATATATATATATATATATAATGAAAAAATAATGTATTTATTATATAATTATCATTATATAAAGGTAAAATAATACTTACCTTATTTTCATAATGATCATTGAAAATTGGAAAGGTTACTCATGCGTATATAAGACCTACTATCTCCATGATTGTAATGTAGTTCATTTGTTATAACTATCATTAATGGTTGGTTTTAAAATTATAATTTATTTATAAAAATGATAATTAATTCATGATTGTTATTCTAGATATTATTTAATAATTACCTCTTTGTCCAATGTCAACCTACCGAAGTCAATTTGAACATATGAGCCGTATATCTTCAAAACATATGATATGAACTTAATTGATTAAGTAATTGTATATAACATGGTGTTAAATAAAAAAATAATGAACTTGAAAAAGGATCTAATAAAGTAAATATTTAAAATTAATTTTTATTTTGGAAGATAAAAAAAATATTTGATGAGTCATGCTCGATGTAATGGGTACTTTAATTTAAAAACCTCATTTTAAATTTTATAAATATTTAATTCCTAAATATTTCCTTCCATGTAAATATTCTTGAAATTATTTTATAGATTTATCAATATGTAGATGAATGAATTATAAAGAAAATTTTATGTCTCTATTGAATTTCATTTAGAATTTTTTGAAAGGAATATTTTTTTACATATTTTATACGGAACATTTTGAATTTCTTTACAAGAGAAAAAATAAATATTATATTTTAATGTATAGAATGACAATGAATTTTCCCATCATTATATTTTTTATTTAATTATTTAATTACTTTATAATCTTTCTTATTTTCTTTAAATTAAAACCCATCTTTTACTTTTATTCTAAGTATTTTTAAAATGGGGATTTAAGTGGAATGGGTATTTTAATATCCAGAAATGTTTTCTTATGGGAGAAAAAGATATTTTTATGTGTGTAACAACGAAAAATACTGGATTTATATGTTATTATTATGTTATGATTCTTGGTAATTATTTATGACTATGGTTTGTTCCATTATAAACCAAAAATGGTTGGGTCTATGATAGCACTCCAATGAATTAGGTAATATTTATATTGGAAGTGGATTGTGTTAGTTCTTCTATGTGTAACCATGAGGGTTATTCCATTTGTAATAGTTATGGTTACTTAATATGAAAGAGTAATATGAAAAAGATTCCTAAAGTTACATACATGATTTTTTTATTCTTGCTATGTGTTTTATAAAAATCTTATGATTTTTCAAGGTAAGATAATGAGTTTATGTTTAAAGAAAACTATTTTCTAGTTCTTAAGTATGAAAAGTATAATTGTGTGAAAAAAAATCATGAATTTTTAATGATTACAAAGAAAATTTTATAAGTTTTATTTTTTACTTTATGATTTCTTATGAAATGTTTTATGAAAATATTTGGGTAGAGGTTTCTATTTATTAGGTAAGAAATTTTTTATTTTGAGCCTGAATTTTATTGTGAAAATTGAAAAATTTTATGAGTATCCATGGACTAATGGTTTTATTTATTTATTTTTATGTCCCTCACTGAGCGTTTTGTGCTCATCCCAAGATTTAAAGTGTTTTTCACAAGGTTATAATGTGGATTTGGGATAAGGACAAGGTCAATATGAAAATTCTGAAGATGTGTTTTGAAAATAAAACTTTTTATATCTTAAAAGTATTGTTTTGTGAGAAAAATGGATATTAAGCGGAAGTTTTCACTTTGTAATGTAATAATTATTTAAGGGTGATGAAAAAATCCTCTAAAACATTAAACCTAAAAGATATTTTGAAATTAAATAAATATAATTCTAGTATAAATTCACTTGAATATGTAATGTAACCTTTGGACCTCTAAATGTTATATTGTAAAAAATAATTGATTTTTTATTTTGGTAACAAACACAAAAGTTGTATAGGAATTTTAGCAGTTTCATTGTCATCGATGAGGTGTCAAAAAGCATAAAATTCGCAAAATGGAAACTGAATGATCTCATTTGGAATTAAAATTATCACCATTATGATATATGTATAAAATAAATTAAAATCAACTATCCTTGTTACTCAATTTAATATCATGATATTTCAACATATATAATTAAATAAGAGATCATAAGGGTGTGTGATGGGTTAGGGATAGATAGCCATGCAGTTGTGGTTTTATTGTGTGTGGCTCCACGATCATGTAAGGGTTGTGTTGTATATATTTGGCATCCACCAAATTCTACCAAAATCCCTTGCCTATATTTCATTTCATTATATTCGGTGCTTCCCTAACAAAAAAATTCACACATTCATTTTGAAACATTATATGTTTGTTAAAGTGTGTGTGTTTGTGTGGGAGAGAGAGAGGGTGGTGCATTTGTGTGTGTCTTTTGTGTGTGTTTATGTGAATATGATTATATTTTCATAACTTTCTACCAAATTTACATTTTCTTGACATTAATTCTTTTATTCTTTAATTTTCATTTCAATTTCAAAATACTTTGAACCTTTAATCATTATTTCAATATCAATTTCAAAACACATTATCAATACAAGTTCTACCAAACTAAAAGGGTTAATCTAATCAGACCAATCATACTTTTCATGGTAAAACTTGGTTTCACCTCTAAAATGATTAAAAATTTATATATTATTTTTTCTTGTTATTTGATATCAAAATATTCCTCCATTATTAATTCCTAAAGAGTAATCATGAAACTAGATCTCATAAATCAACTTCATTTCTTTAATTGAACGGGGTGTGATTATAATAGAGATTTCAATAAAAATTGGAATAGTCAAGGTAAATATAAGTACAATGATCAAGGTTTTCATGTACTAAATGTAAGTATTGAATCACAACACTATAAGTAGTTTAATGATTAAAATGAACACTCGAAGAAACCAAATAATGATGGAATTAAATTTTTTGGTGTGGTAAGAAGGGGAATTGGTAATATAACACCAAAAAATGTCCTTTATCTTTATCAATAATTCATTAAAGGAAAATATAAAAGGTATTAGAGTGAATTGTGTATACCATAGCATGATATATGATGATGATATCCATAATTTTTTCTTTTTTTAGTTTATTTATAAAACTCGAAGGTGTTGGGAAGAATGAAAATTCATACATGTTCATAATCAATATGTTATTTATTTTGAAATACTTTTTGATAAAAATGGTATGTTTTATTTCTTTACTATTTTATTTTACTTATTATATGTTTAATAATTTTCATTTATTAAAAATGGATAAATATATTGAATTCCATATACATGTAATTGGTCCTAAAACAACATAAATTCAAATAAAATAATTTTATTTCTTTTCTTGAAGTGAATGTGAATGTTTATTAAAGAATTTTTATTTCATTCCATGAACTAAATGTAAATATTTTTTAAATTAGTGTCAATTTTAATATGAAATATTTTTTTAAAGAATATTTATTATAATCATATTTGACTATTGGTCCAACCATGGTTCCACTAGGACTCGTAATCTATCTAGTATATACAACTATATTGGTCCATTAAAGCAGTTGGACTAGTCCAAACTGGTAAACCAATTCCATAATCAGATCACACAACCCAAAAAATCCACATTACACCCAACCAGCACATTATATTCAACTCTCTATAAATCCAAAAAACCCCATAAAAACACATGAAAGAGGATAACTGAACAATTCCAACATGGATATGAATGTGGTTGCTAGACCATTGGTCATGGAATAAACCATATATGAAACGAACTCAAATTTTATTAATGAATAATCATCTTGATCTAAATAATTTTTTTATTATTTAAAATGGTTATTGAAAGAGCATTGTCGTGGGTGCCCTCAAATGATTAGTGTGATTTTGGGGTACTTAGGTGTAGCAGAGTGGCTGACCAAGGTCGTCTCTCAAAGGAGGAATTGAATTAAAAACAACTTTTTAGAGATATTATAGAAATAAAATAAAAGATAATAAAAACACTACTTTAAAGTATAGGGGTGGTTGTTTATATTTTATAAAACTTGAAGAAGTTTACTGGAAGAAGATTGCATTCTTTTTGTTTTTAATTCTGAAATTAAGTTTCATCATAAAGACACAACAAGAAGATGTTTTCTTGAAAATATATTAAAAGGAGTAATCGATCTAACTCTAATTATTCACTTTATTATTAATAATTATAATTTAAATTAATATTCACTAAATTATGATCCCTTAATTTTTTAAATCTCGAACCCTACGAGAATTAACTTTACCACGAAGATGAAGTGAATTTAACCCTAGGCTAACTTTGGAACATGCAATCGGAACACCCTGCTTTGATTGATGTTCTAAGATTAGCTTATGGTTAGTGATAAATTAAGGCACATGTATATTCTGGAAATGTGGAATAATTGAGTTTAGGGATTATGTTTTAACTCTACAAATTAATCCCATGTGGTTTTAAATTACCAGTTAAGGTTGCGCTCTCACTGTTCACACAATTCCTGACCTCGCGTGTTTTGTGTTAACTATTCAATTGCTTGTTAGTTAAATTAAAATTAAAAACTCAATTAATATATCATAATATATGAATTATAGTATCTCATTTATTCAAAATAAATTAATGAAGAAGGATAGAGGTCAATCGATTACTAAAAAGACATACTCTTCCATGGGTGGTGTAATCGTATTAGAAGCGAATTTCATTTGCAACGGTTTATAATGGGTATAACCCAATAATGCTTCTACTCAAGAATTAAATCCCAAATAGGAATATTAATATAATAATAAATTTAAAAAACAGAAGAAAATAGAAGAAATAAAAGAAGAACAAAGAAGTTTAAAACACAAATGAAAATATTACAACAAGGAGAAGAGAAGGAGGCTTTGATGAGGGGATCCTTGGTTCAAGAGATACCCCTCTTACAATGGTTGGAGAATTTGGGTGAAACAAATTCTCCTCTGCCTCCAATATCCTAATTCACGTCTCAACCACTCCAAATGAGAAAAACCCAAATTTATAGAGTGGAGGGGAGTCTAGGATTAAAGAGGTTTCAATTGTGAATGGGAAATCTCGGACAAATATTTTAATGCAAATTTACCTGCCAATTTTACCTTTAAAACGCATCAATTGGACAGACTTATATAAGGATTATTTGTGCCAATTTATGTCACCGAGCGTTCCTCAAAATTAGGGCTCAATCCAATCCCGGATGTAGAAGATATGGCCCAAATACAGAACTCATGTTCATTCTAACGAGTCCATCCCAACTTTGACTTCATTGCCCATTTTCAACAACTAAATGCACTATTTAGCTCTAGTGTCCTGAATAAAAGTTGTATAAAATTAAGTTAGAAACACTATTAAAAAATTTAAAATTCAAATAATAAATATATATATATATATCTTTGAAATACTACAGTGCCCTATAAAGGGTAAAACTGGAAGTTTCACCAAATTTTCTAATGAATGATCAAATCCCAAATATTTTATAAATAAACATACTTAACACAATGTGAGGAAATTATATTATTTATTATCGATAAAATATTCAACAAAATAGTGTTTTATCAGTTATATAAACTAATAACTTCCTTGGTTTTATGTTTTTTGGATTTCAAAAAATATCGGTAAAAATTATTATCGTTGCTAATATAGCCATTGAATAGTGATCGCATGATTAGTATAAATATAGGGCTTTAACAAATCCAATTTAATCATACAAAGGAAGTGATGGCCTCATCCAGTAGAATTGATCCATATGAAACCCAATTTTTAGAGCTTAGAAAGGAGGTGGCATCACTGGGCCTCGCTCTTGACCAAGCGCAAGCCGATCATCAACACATTAATCTTGAATGGAACCACCTGTTGGAGTAGTGGAAGTTAATAGAGATTATCACCCGAGCAATGTTATCCAATCCACCCTAAGAGTTTGTCACCAACGCACACCTTACCCTTAGGTATTATGTAGGTGTTATAAGGGGTTATGTAACAAGACCCTATCACTATTATTATGTGCATTATTTTTGTATATAATAAAGAATATACATTCATTTTATTATTATTACTTTGTAAATGGGTTTTTATATCAGAAATAGTAATTTTAGTTAATATTAAATTAAGAAATCTATTTTGATGAATTAATGGATTTTTGAATTAACTAATATTTTAATAAAATATTATTACTAAATTATTTTTTATTAAATATAAATGATCCTATAATTTTTATGAATACAATTGTAATTTTTTTTAGGATTTGAAAGTTGTTTTTGTCAAAATCCATAAAATATCAATAAATGTTAGTTTTTATTTTAAAAGTAAATATTCAGAAATTTATAAAATTATTTAGATAAAATAAAAATTATTTTTGGATTCAGGATATCGAAATTATCTAACGGTGAATTTTTCATAATTTTCTGAGACGCCCAATTTTTTGTGTAAAAAATAAATACCGTTTAAATATATAATGTGTTTTATGACATCATAATGACCCAATACTGATATAATAAAATACTATAAAATGGATGTTCATACAATATTGTTTACCTTTAAAATAATGAGATTTTCTATTTTTTTGATTAATTTTATGGTTCCTTAGTGGACCCTCAAAGACTTATAAAACATTTTAACTTTTTAAAATGATTCCCTTAAAAGTGTGACTCACCTCCACATAATCAAGCCTAATATTTCAATAATTTCGGCCATTTTCCTTATAAAATAATTTTTTCCACTCCCCTTTAGATAAAACCATGGGAAAAACCATGGGTTAGTTTGTGGTTTTGATTAGTTTTATGTGTAGTGTTAAAAAACCTAAATAATAAAGAAATCCTCTCTTTTCCTATATAAACCCACCCAAGATCCCATATCTATTCACTAAAGAACCTTGGATCACATCCCTACTCTACCCTAATCTCTCTATAATTCTCTCAAGGTAACCCAATTTCCCAATAATCCTATCTCAAGCCTCTCCCAAGACATTGGGATCACACTTCCAAGTACGGGATTTCTTCCTCTCTCATTTTTGTACAAGTATCTTTATGTTTCTATACCACTTTATTTTCAGTTAGAAATGTTGTGGTATGATTTATCACCTCTCTTAAACTTCCTTACTTATGTTTTAATGATGATATACCCCTCTATCTCTTATTAATGCCTACCATGTACACTCATTACCATTCCAAAATTCCAAAAGGGATTTCTCTCTCCTCATTTACATTCAAGAAATTTTTTTATATTATCAATCTAAATTCCATTACATATGTTGATACATGTATCTATATTACCCCCTTACTATCTATTTCATATAAATATGATGAGATACACCTTTCTCTTTCATCAACCATTTTTATGAATTCTAATATGACTATTGTCTAACATGTAATATATTCTTCATTTTATTCCTTTTTTACTCCCTTATTGGTCTTTATAGCTCACCCTTTTCTTATTCATGCCCTCAAGTTATCCCATACAATGCTTAGTACGAAGGAATGTTGTGGTAATTTAAATTAAGTTTTCAGTAAAAATGTTGTGTCTTATGTTCTAAGTTGTTATGTAATGTTCCTAATTTCCCAATACACTAGACCTAATTCTCCTCAAAATTGTCTTAAGTGAAAGTTTATGTAATAAATCATGTTTAATTATAATAAATAGCATGGTTTTTATAGTTGGTATCAAAGGATTGGTTTAGTTATTTTATGGGATTAGTATTATAAAACCAAAGTGAAATCCTTAGGGATAAGACTTAGTATAATAAAATCATACCTAAATTTTGGTGAGTACTGATTAAGTAGTTTATCAATAAAATATATCCATGTCTGGATACGATTAGGTGGAGGCATATATAGCACAGATGTATCTAGGGGTAAAACCTGAAAACACCGCTTTGAGCTGGACTCGAACGGGAACAGGTGCACGACAACGAGTCTTGTTGTACTCTTGGTTACGACACTCCCAGGGGATATGTTTTGGTAAATTTATAAGCTTAGTATGAACCATTATTAAGGGGATAAAAAATATCCTCTAGGAATATATGTTGGTAAATATATCATGGATAACTTATATTGAAGCCTATAAATTCATAAGTTAAGAAAATAAATGTAATTTATAAGTTATGCCCTAATGTCATTAGATTACCCTTTATGTTTTCAATAGTTTAAAATTAATAATCCTTATTTCTATGTTGGATAGAGTAGAACCAGAATCAAAAAGTTAATGGTAGGTTTATCATCCATGTTTCTACGCACTCTTTTATATCCTGAAAGTTTAGTAGAACAATCCCAACACCACCAAAAATCATGGAATTAGAGATGTTAGTGAGAACAAAAAATGGGTAAATCATTTCAACCCATGAATATAACTCCTCCCCTATCACAATTTGGTGATTAAACTTCCTGGAGAACATCTTAATACTCCCTATGATTCGGTATAATTGCAAGGACTATGATTAATCTTCTTTAGAACCATCATCTCAAACATGGATATTACTTCTTTATGAGCACGTGTATCTTGCCCAGATGATTGAGTTGAAGGAAGAAACCATCTTTTAAGACATTCCTACTGTGAGGGAATTCACTGAATTGTTTCCTAATGTATTGTTTGGTCTTCCTCCTATAATATATGTTGAATTCTCAATTGATCTTATAACTTGGTCATTTCCAATATCAAAGACTCCATAAAGAATGGTTATTGTGGAGTTTGAGGAGCTAAAGAAGCAACTATCGTAGAATCTGGATAAAGGGTTTATATGCCCATGTGCTTCACCATGGGGTGCACCAGTCCTCTTTGTCAAGAATAAGGATGGGTCAATGTGCCTTTTCAATGATTATCATGAGCTCAACAAAATCATGATAAATAAAAAGTATCCTCTTACACAAATTGATAACTTATTCAATCATCTATGTGGATAAAAATACTTCTCCAAGGTGGATTTTTGGTCGGGATATTACCAACTAAGGGTAAAGAAGGAGGATATCACCAAGACTGCTTTTCGTACAAGGTACATGCACTATTATTTCATAGTAATTAATTTTAGACTCACTCATGCTCCATAAATCCTCATGGACATTATGAATAGAGTCTTTAGAGATTGCCTCAAAAAATTTGTGTTAGTATCTATAGACGATATTTTAATATACTCCAAAACCAAGGAGGATCATGAGGAGCATCTAAACATTGTACTAGAGACCTTTTGAAAGGATAATCTCTAAGAAAAGTACATCAAGTGTGAGTTTTGGATGAAGGAAGTCTCATTTGTGTGTCTTATCATCACAAGCAATGGGATATCTATTGATCACTCTATGAAAGCTACAATTGGGGGATAGAGGAGGCCAGCATCGGTGATGGATATCCATAGATTCCTATGGTTATCTAGACATTATCGCCGATTTGTGAGAAATTTCTCACGATTTTCAGACCCTCTTACCAAGATAACTTAGAAGGGAATCATGTTTTCCTGGAGTGATGAATGTGAAGATAGATTCATGGAGTTGAAAAAGAGACTTATCACTACGCCTGTAATCACACTAACCATAAGTAGAGAATGTTTTGTGATAATTAGTGATGCTAAGAAGAAGGGCATGGGCTGTGTGTTGATGAAAAATGAAAATTGCATTGCCTATGCTTCAAGGAAATTAAAGGATCATGAGAAAAACTATCCAAAACATGATCTGGAGTTGGATGCAGTAATCTTCACTTTGAAAATTTAACGACATTACCTCTTTGGGGAAAAGTGTGAAATATACACAGATCAAAAAATCCTCAAGTATATATTCACATAGAAATAGTTTAACATGCGCCGATGAAGATGGTTAGAGCTAATCAAATACTACTACTACTCAATCCATTACCACCCTAGGAAAGAAAACAAGGTGGAAGATTGTACAAGTAGAAAGGACCTAGAAATTCAATTATTGATGATAATTTAAAAGGATCTAATATTCTTAGATTTGATGAATGTGGACATGGGAATCATAAATAATGGAACATCGTAAATCCTTTCAAAAATGATTTTTCAAACGTATCTTTTAGAATGGTTAAAAGATGCTCAAAAGGATGATGTGGGAATTCAGATGAAAGTAGAAACAAACATAAAAGGGAAATACTCATAGTATAATGTTAATTAAGAAGGAATTGTGAGATTTGGTTCAATACTATGTGTTCCATAAAATACAGAGATAAAGAAATAACATTTGGATGATGCACATAGTTTAAATTTCTCCATTCACCCAAAAAACCCAAATATTTATCGAGATATACGAGTGCTTTATTGGTGGGATAACATGAAGAAGGAGATCGATGAGTATACATCAAAGTGCCTGGTATTTTAGCAAGTGAAGGTTGAGAGGCAGAAGTCTAAGGTTATGATGCTACCATGATCTATACCAACATGGAAATGTGATAACATTACCATGGAATTTATCATCGGACTTCTAAAGACATCCAATGGAATCAATGTTATTTGGGTTGTTATGGATTGTATTACAAAGACTGCACACTTCATTGCAATTCGGGAGGATTTTTCATTGGATCAACTAGCATGGATATACATCATAGAAGTGGCAAGGTTGCTTGTATTACCACAATCTATTTAATATGATCGAGATTCAAGATTCACCTATACATTTAGGAAGAGTCTCCAACACACTCTAAATACTGAGCTGAACTTCAATATGAATTATCATCCACAAATTGATGGCCAATCTGAGTGGACTATTTAAATACTTGAGGAAATATTGAGATCATTCTCAATGGAATTCAAAGGAGGATGGGATCAAAATCTTCCTTTGTTTGAGTTCTCTTACAATAATATTTTCTACTCAGTCATCCAAATGGATCTTTATGAATCACTTTATGGAAAGAGGAGAAGAACACTGACATGTTGGGAAGAAGTTCGCGAGCCAAAACTCCTAGGCCCAGAAATGGTCAAAGAAATAGTGGAGAAGGTTAATATCAACTATAAGTACATTAAAGCTGCTCAGAGTTGACAAAAGTTATATGCTGATAATCGTCAACGATACAAAGAGTTCGTTGTCAGAGACATGGTATTCCTCTGTATATCACTATGTAATAGGGTTATGATATTTGGGAATAAGGTAAATCTTAGTCCAATGTGCATCATCCCTTTTGAGATCCTTGATCACATTGGAGCAGTGGCCAATCGACTTGAACTCTCGCCAAACCTATATCAAGTACATGATGTATTCCATGTATCACTCTTGAGGAAGTACATACCTAACCCATTGCATATACTCAATCCAGAGGTGGTACCATTGGATAATGACCTCTCTTATGAAGAGAAGTCGGTGATGATCATAGATCATAGGTAAAAAGTTCTAAAAAATAAAACAATGCCCCTCATCAAGGTGTTGTGGTGAAACCACATGTTCGAAGAACCAGTGTGGGAATCAGAGGAAGTGATGAAGTAGATTTACCCTCATCTATTTTAGTGTGGCAAAAGAAATTTCGATAGAGAAATTTCTTAAGAGGGGAAGATTGTAATGACCGAAACTTTTATTAATGAAAATTAACCTTAATCAAAATAAATGTCTTATTATGTAAAATGGTTATATAAATGATGCACTTCCTTGGTTTTATGTTTTTGGATTTCAAAATATCATTAAGAATTTTTATCATTGAAAATATATCCATTGATCAGTGATCACATGATTAGTATAAATATAGGGCTTTAACAAATCCAATTTACTCACACAAAGGAAGTGATGGCCTAATCCAGTATAATTGCTCCATACAAAGCCCATTTTTTAGATCATAAAGGATTTAGAATCTCTAGTATTCACCTTTGACCAATCCCAAGATGATCTTCAACATGTTAAGCTTGAACGGAACCTCCTACTGGATAAGTGGAAGTTACTAAGATTACCACCCGAGCAATGTTATCTGATCCACCCCAATAGTTTGTCGTCACCACACACCTTACCCATAGGTCTTATGTGTTTATTATAATGGGTTATGTAACAATAACCTAGCACTATTATTATGTGCATTATTTTTTTATATAATAAATAATATGCATTCATTTTATTATTGTTACCTTTTAAATTTTTTTTTAATCAGAAATGGTATTTTTAGTTTTATATTAAGAAATCTATTTTGATAAATTAATGGATATTTAAATTAAATAATATTTTAATAAAATATTATTACTAAATTAATTTTTATTAAATAAAAATGATCATATAATTTTTATGTATACAATTGTAATTTTTATTAAGGTTTGAAAGCTGTTTTTGTCAAAACCCATGAATTTTTTATAAATGTCAGTTTTTATTTTAAAATTAAAAAATCACATATATCGAAAATTATTTAGATAAAATAACTATTATATTTGTATTCAGGATGTTGAAATTATCTAATGATTAATTTTTCATAATTTTATGTGACGGTCAAATATTTTTGTAAAAAATAAATACCGTTTAAATGTATAATGTGTTTTATGACATCATAATGACCCAATAGTGTTGTAATGAAATAATATAAAAATTCTTATAGTCCAATATATGTTTTACCTTTTATATAATGTAATTTTAGATTTTTTTGATTAATTTTATGGTTCCTTAGTGGGCCCTCCAAGACTTATTAAATATTTCCCTTTTTAAAATGATTTCTTTAAGAGTGTGACTCACCTCCACATAATCAATCCTAATATTTTAATAATTTAGTCTATTGGCCTTATAACATAATTTTTTCCACTCCCCTTTTAAACAACCATTGTCAAAAACCATGGTTTAGTTATTTTGTTTTTATTAGATTAATGTGTAGCGTCCAGAACCTAAATAATAAAGAATTCCCTCTATTTTCCTATATAAACCCACCCAATATCCCAGTTTGCTTCACTAAAAACCCTTTAAGAACATCCCTACTCTACCCTCCTCCATCTAGAATCTTCCCAAGGCGCCCCAAACTCCCAATAAACCTTTCTAAAGCCTCTCTAAAGCCTTTGGGATCACAATTCCATGTAAAGTATTTCTTCCTCTCTCATTTTGTTCTAGGTTTATTTATGTTGTTATACCCTAGTCTATTTAATTAAAAATTATGGGATATGATTTTGAACCCCACCTATATTTACCTCCTTATGTTTGAATTATGATATTCCCCTTTATCTCTCATTAATTCCTCTCATTTACACCCAATACCATGCCGAAATTCCATAAGGGATTTCTCTCTCCTCATTTACATTCATGCAATTATTTTATATTATGAATATAAATTCCATTACATATATTGAGAAATGTATCTATATTAACCACATTAATATCAATTTCATGTATATATTATGAGATACTTATTTATCTCTCATCAACCATTTTTTTTAATTCTTATGCCACGTCGTTATGCTACCGAAATTGCACCATGGTTTTCCAAGCCAGAGTCATTATGTGGTAAATACCATGCTCATTTATCTATCAAGGGTATTCAACTTTATGAACATTTAATTATTTATTATAGTTTTTCATGTATTTTTTTCATATTAATTTATCTTGGAATAAATTATGATGTTTAATGATTCCATGTTGTTTGATTCATGTGGAACACTTATGCATGAAATGAAATTATTAAGAAGGGTGCACCCTGATAACGCTCCAATGCATTGGGTAAATATTAGTATCATGATACATCAAGTGAAATTATGGTTTACTCATTATAATTCAAGTGAATTTAGGTTTTACTCATTCTTAATGTGATATTTTCCTTGGCTCATTCTAATATCATGTTAAATGTTGTTTCCACATTTCCATGTTATGATAATCATATTATATCATGCCTTTATGTTCATGTTTCTATTATGCTCTATTGATATTACTATTGCCTAACATGTACTATATTCTTTTTATTATGCCTTTTTTACACCCTTACTGGGCTTTATAGCTCACCTTTTTCTTGTGAATGTTCTCAGGTTATCCCATGCAATGCTAAGTACGAAGGAATGTTGTGGTCATGTAAAATACGTTTTAGTAAAGATGTTGTGTTTCATGTTCTAAGTTGTTCTATAATATTATTAATTTCCCAAGACACAAGACCTATTGACCCTCAGAGTTCTTTTAAGTGAAATTTTATGTAATAAATCATGTTTAAGTGTGTAATAAATAGCAGGGTTGTTATATTATATATATATATGAAATCAATATTTATATTTTAAATTTTCTAAAAGAAAATCAACATAAAATATAATATTTCAAATTAAAAGTTATTATTAAACCAATTGAGCCACCTATAGAACCAATCACTGGTGAATAACTTATTTCACCAGTTCAGTTACTAGTTTGGTTAATATAAATATTCCCTAAAGGAAAATATTAATATAATGACTTTTCACTTTATGTAGGAAAATATTTATATTAATAAAAAATTTCTCCAATAATAGACATATCAAAAAATAAAAAAATATATTAATTGTATTCTTATAAATTAACAATATTATTTTATATAACTGACAAAATTATATCCTCTAAAGTGGATTTTTTTTATAGACCACATAATGGGATCATAAATTTGGTGATTTCTCAAATTCTTTCCTGAAATAAATATATTTTTAATGGTTTTAATTTATTTATTGGTGTTCATGAAAATATTGATGAATGTATTCATAAAAGTTTGGTTATTGAACTTGAAAATGTATTTAATTTGATCATTATCCCAAAAGTAAAAAATATTACATGAGGGATCCTTTCTGGGTTGATCATTCTCTTTAGACACTTTAAGGTTTCTCTTTTATCTTATTTTCCTTTTATAACTATATTTATTGGAGGTGATCTTTTTTATTACTTTCATATATTCTTTGATTCCCCCTTCATGAGTCTAATCCCTTTGGATCATATTTATGTTTCTTCCATCTTTTTGTTGTTTTTCCCTTGTTTTGGGGTTGTATTTTCTTCATATTTCGACAAGAATATTTTTGTTTCTATCAGGGTACTACTATCCTTATATGTTAATTTATAAGGTGGACCATGATGCCATCTTGTTTGTTACACCATTTATTTCTATTTCCCCTTAACTCTAGCATTGTGTGTTCTAGTTCAATCATGTTTTGGTGGTCTTGATGAGGGGTTTCTTCCCTATTAATTGGTGGAGGGTTTTTCTCATTGTCATTGGGATGAAGGTCTCTAGCATAAAAGGAGTGTTGGGAGATATCCCTAATCTCAGGACAAAAATTGATTGTGAAACAATTTTTGAGAAATATGATGAACCAATGGAAGTGAAATCTTATAAAATACAAATTTAAAGAAACCATCACATAGAATTTTTAAATGTAAAAACCCTCTGATGTGGATGATTAAAAACTATGGGGAAATTTGAAAATATACATTGTGAATCAGAGAGTTAAAAATTTAAGTAATTCCCAAACATGAATTAAAAATGAGAGTTTAGAAAATAATATATGAAAACGACACCCTAATACCCTCTATAATCTCTATTAAAAAAACACAGTCAAAATTAAGTGCTCAAAATATTTATATGTGACAAAACATCCCCCTTCTTTCATTGAAACAACACTTCCTCAGAGATATTTATATGAAAACACAGCATCCTGACACCCTCTTGTGACACCTGGAGGATTTTTCTCCATCATAATCTCTCCATCATGATGTACTACCGATCATCAATCAAGAAATTCCATCTAATAACTGTAATCAAGAATAATTTTGATAAATGACCTTGATCAATAATCTCATCCTTGTTGCTTCACACCTTTCCATGTCGATACACAGCACATGATATCTCAAATAAGGTATCTCATCACATCATATATCTACTATTGATGCTTCTTTCATCATCTCTGATGATCCACATGGGCTAATACAAATGTAGTGGCCCATTTTCCCTTGATCTCGGTGAAATACAACTTAAAAAGAACTCTCTTTACTCTCCACCAACTTATTACACTTTTAAATCATTCAAAGTTTCGTTTTTCAGAAGTAGATAAGATATAAAATATTATATATTTAATTTCCAAAAATACCATGTATCTTCTATATGAATAATTAAACACTTATCTCATCTAAATATATATAAAATATATATCTACCCCTAATAAATACATGGAGCCTTATCTGGGTGATAGGACAAAAGACATCTCAAATTAAAAAACCATCTTATCTCAAATTTAGAAACACCCATGGTTTGAATATTATAAATATATCCTTTTATAACATCAATATAAATACCATATAATAAACATAGTTAGACTAAGAACCTATTTGTATCACACCAACCACCATCCACTGTATAAAAAAAGAAGATACCAATTTTCAACTCTAATAGAAACCAGGCTACTCCTTGTGAAAAAGAAATAAAAATGATAAAGTCTATGTCATATTTGAATCTACATTTTCCAATAAAATAAGTTCAAAACCATAAATATATGCCCTCCCCCATAATTGTGATCATCACGTAATCTGGAGCACTTGGAGGAAAAAATTTCTCCCCCTCTTTAAAATTCTAAGCTGTAAGAACATCACCTCAATCTTTAGTTTTTAATTCTTTCATCACCAGTCACAATTTATAAATAAAAGATTTAGGTGTAATACCTAACCATGTCCCTCAGCTTTATTTTTTCCAAACCCTATCAATAATCATGTGCCATTAAACCTCTTGAAAAAATTGGAAATTTTCACTACAAATTACATCCCTGGACTATCACATCTAATACTATTTTTTGGGGGAGGTTCTTGATCATATGATGAAAATATCTTGAGATAATATTTATGAGAAATGTTCTAACATAATGGGACTTCAATATTATGTAAAAAACAAAAGAATTTATCATTTAGGATTTTTAATGTGGAAAAACCCTTTGAGGTATAGGATTAAAAACCCATGGGGAAATTCTGAAATATCCACTATGAATCAGAGAGTAAAAAATCTAAGTAATGATCAAACTTGAATTACAAATGAGAGCATAGAAAAACCTTTTTGAAAAAAAACCCTGATATGACTCCATATTTTCTATGAAAGTCATCTCAATTAATACAAAATGCTTGAAAGATCCATCTTTGACAACGCATAACCCTTCTATCGAAGAAACTCCACTACCAAATGATTTTTCTCATTATCTCTCTCTCATAAACACACATCAACCTCACACCATCTTGCAATACCTGAAGGATTTCTCAATCTCAGGTGATCGTGCTATCCTTATATACCTCCAATCATCAATCAAACCATGATTCTTGATCACCAAAGTCATGAATTCTTTTGATACATGGCCACGATCAATAATCTCATCACTATTACTTCACACCATTTCCATGTTTATGTGCCAAACATGATACTACAAACATGGTATTCCATCACATCGTGCATCCATGTTTGATTCTTAGTTTGACATAATCGATGAGAAATATATTATACCATAAACATGGATACCCCATTCCCTTTTATATCCATGTACTATATATTGAGAAGATCTATCCCCATTCTCCAACATCTTCTTCCCCTTTTAAATAATTCAAAAGTTTCCTTTTTCAAAAATAGATAAGATATAAAATATTATATATTAAATTTCCAAAAACATTGTGTATCTTCCATGTGAGGAATCAAACACTTATCTCATATAAATATATATTAAAGATATATCTCCCCATAAGAAACACATGAAGCCTTATCTATGTCATAGAATAAAAGATATCTCAAATACAAAAAAACATCTTATCTCAAAATTGGAAACACTCATGGGATGAATCCTATCAAGAAGTGTGTTGGGTATAGATTTAATAGAGATGAAGGGGGGATAGTGGGTTGGTGATAGATGGATCTTCATTGGAGGTTTGGGGATTTTTTTTGGATAACAAATATGGTGGGGTTTTTTCATTGTTCCAGTTGTGGTCGCTTTACTAGCTAGTATGTTTCATGGTGGGTGTTTTTTGGAGTGTTGTCTTGTTTTTTGGTGAAGAATCTTCTATGGTTGACAATATGGTAACATTTCTTGGATTCTGTTTTCATTGAATTTTTGACTATTTTCAAATGGAAAATTTTCTAATACATTGTAAAATAAAAAACTAATTCTTGATCCACCTCATTGTGGAAACAATTTATAATTTACTAATGGGTAAGGTTGTGTTTCTGGTAAAGGTTGAGAACCTTTTTGATAATTTTTTCAAATAAGGTGATTTTTTATAAATCATATTCTTGGAAATAATTCTTAAGAATGTGTTTTTTTCTAAAGTGTCTAATGTATGAATTTAGTAAATAAGTTAATTTCTGAGAAAGCGTCTTGTTAAGAGTATTACTCAAGAAGATGATTTCTTAGAAATAACTCACCCTTCTTGTGATTATTTTTTTAAAACCTGACTTTTTCTTAAAATTTTATAATTTTAGTTAATATTATTATATATTTCCTTATAATATATGTAAATATATATTATTATAAATTCCCCCCATAACCCACCTTTTCTTTACAAATGATAGTATCCTCTTGGCTCATTCTACCCCACAAGAATGTGGTCAGGTGATGAAAATCATTAATATGTATGAAAGGGAGTTTGGACAACATATTAATCCTTTAAAATCAGATTTATCTTTTAGTAAATGTGTTTTACATGAAAAAAGGTAGGAACTGCTGTGGATGTATTGATTTTTTCAGGTGGAAAAAGATCCTAAATATCTTGGCCTCCTGGCCCTTATCATAAGATCGAAAAAATAAGTGTTCACGTCAATTATGGAGAGAGTGGACAATTTTATTTTCTTATGATTGAGTGGAAAGATATCCAGTGTAGGAAAATAAGTTATTTTAAATTATATGGATCAATAAATTCCCTCTTATGTTAGGTCTCTTTTCAAGTTTCTAGAAACTCTTGTCGATTAGATCCATTCTTGGTTGTCCAACTTCTGGTGGGGATCACATGATGGTAAACATAACACCTGTTGGAAGTCCTAGGAAAACGGTGTGTTTCAAAATTTCTTGGAGGCATCAAGTCTAGGAGTCCCAAATGGTTTAATGAGTCACTTATGGACAAACAAGGATGGGGCCTTATCACAAATCCAAACACCATGTTCACAAAAAGTATTGTGGGAAAAATATTTTACCTGATCGAATTTTTTGCATGCCCAACTGGGTCTGAGGCCGAGTTTTTTATGGAGAAGAATTTGGGGTACAAAATATCTGCTTGATTTAGGTTATTTGTGTGGAGAATTGATTATGGTAATGATGTGAGTGCTTGGAATGATCCATGGCTAATTAAGGGAATCAACCTGAAAGTATCCTCAATTGCTGCCCCTGGATTTGAAAATGCCAAGGTGTGACACCTTATCAATGATTATCTTGATGATTTGGGATAGGGGGAAAATATCCAACTGGTTTAATGATGTCAATCGCACTCTTATTCTGAGAATTCCTCTCACACTAGGTATGGGGAAGGATTAAATTTGTTGGACTGGGGAAGCATCCAGGAAGTTCTCAGTCCGTTAAGGCTACAAAATTCAGGTTCATGATTTGGAATAGGTAACCCCTAATAATAATTGGAAAATAATCTGGTCAATATCCACCCCCCAAGGTGAAATTTTTTCAGTGGCAAGTTTGCTCCGATGTTCTTCCTACCCATGATCTTTTGGTGAGACGTCACCTGGTTGATGATGACAATTGTCCTCTATGTCTCTAAGAGGTGGAATATCCTCTTCATGGAATTATTTTCATCCATGGGGTGGAAGGGGTGTGGAAGGAATGGGATCTGGACCATAAAAAGTTCTTTGATCCATTTATTGGGTTGGTTCAAAACTTTATTAAATGGGCATCTTTGTTAGAAGCAAGGGTGATGGGGGTGATTTCCACAATTTCTTGGCTGGTGTGGACTCGAAGGAATGAAATAATTTTTCACAATAACGTATCCCAAGACTGTATTTGTGTTGAGAGGGATTTTCAATGAATGAATTTCTAGATGAAGAAGGATGTTGTGCCCCCTTTGGGTAGTCATTGGCAGGCACCTCCCTGTTGGGTCCCCCCTCCAGAAGGTTTTTTCCAAATTAATATGGATGTGGTCGTGTCTTCACTCCCTTGGGTTCGCATCATATTCATCACCCATGACAGTTATGGTCATGTCATGGAAGCTCAATGTAGGGCTCTTGATTCCACCTAGAGTGTAACGACCTAAAATTTTGAATAAATCTTGTTTCCTAATTTTATGTGTTATTTTATTTTATTTTTATACTCAACAAATATGTTTCATTTGATAACATGAGTGTAATTAAAATTAGACCACGGGGTTTTTACTGTTATATGACCATTGGTCAATATGACCGCTGGAAACTAAACGTTCTGATTATTGTCTCTAAATACAAGTAATATTGGTTAATTATTATAGAAAGAAGATTCGATGGCCTCACTCAGTAGTCTTGGACCAATCGAAGCCCATCTAACAGAACTTGGGAATGAGGTAGCACCACTAGGCTTTGCTCTGGACCAAACCCAAGCTGAACTTCATCATGTGAAGCTAGAATGGAATCACCTTCACGAAAAGTTCAAAATGATAGAAATTACTTCTCATGCGATGTTGGTCAAGCCTCCCTCAGATTCTCTCACCTTAGCACACCTTACACTTAGGTCATATGCTGGTGTGATAAGGGGCTATGTAAGGAGACCTTAACTGCCTTGTGTAATCCTTTGTTTTAAATAAAAATTGGGATTTCTTCTTATAATGATGTTTATGACTTTTCAAATGTCCGGATAAATATAGTAAGCATATTTTTGGTGAATTTTAGAGAAACGATTTTTTTAAAAAAAATGTTTATGTAAACCTTAAATAATTAAAAATGTGTAATGATTTTCAAAAAATGGTCTTCTACAATTATTATCAGTACAAAATTTAGAGTCTAATAAAATCAACTTATTTTTTGATGAATAGTAAATTATGAATAGTGATTTTATGCTTAGGATTAGTAATGTGACCAAATGGATTTGTAATCTCACTTAAGGAAAGTATTAATATAATCTAGGCACCTTGATTAAGCAATGTGATTCAATAAAATGGTTAAATAACGGTTTCATAAATTATTATTCAAGTATTAGTTTTTTCGGGTGAATAGTGTTTTTTAATTAAAAATTAAATTAAAAATATTTAATTATTTTTATAAAATGGATTTTATTTTTGAACTTGGAGCATCGATATTATGTTAAGGAAATTTTTTGGGATTTTTCAGAAAAAAATGAATTTTCGATGAATAGTGTATTTATTTATAAAATAAATTTAAAATATTTAGAAAATTATTTTTATAAAATGGAGTTCATTTTAGAAATCATAGCATTGATATTTAATTAAGGTGAAATTTTGGGATTTTTACTGAGAAAGTTGAATTTTCAGTGAATAGTAAAAATACAGTTTTAGCGTTTCGGTATGTTTAATGACATCATAACTGTGTCATGATGATGTCATGAGATATTTTATGGGTTGGCCGACCAAAGGTGATGAATTATTTTATTGGGGGCCCCATGTGGCCTAACTTCATGGGAAATATCTTGGGAGAGCACATGGTTTTGAGAAACCCACTTATGAGGTGTCCCTTGGCCATTAGTTCTTTGTCCCATCACTTTCCCTATAAATACCAAGCCATTCTCTCATCCTTTGGACTCCAAAATCATTATCAATGATGTTCTGATCTCCTTACCTCCCAAGGTGCCCCCAAGCCCTCAAGGTTCAAACCTTTGAGTTTTAAGAGTTACATTTTAAGGTAAGGGATCTGACCTCTCTCTTTCTTTTCAAGTAATCTCTTTTATGTCATTTCTTTTATACTCCATGTTCTTATGTTTGAGGATGTTATTTTATCGTCATTATACTTTCCTTTTTATTTTCATATGATGAGATACCCACTCTTACTCTCATCATTTCTTTTTATGAATGTTTATGTGGCGCCGTTTGGATGCCGAATTTTTTAGGGATTCTTTCACCTTTCTCATTTTTCAAAGTTCTACTTTCATGTCAAGCCTTTAAAGTTCCTTTTTAATATGTTGGGGTATGATCTCTATACCTATCCTACTAAACTTTTATTATCATATGTTGAGATACTCTATTTGATCTCATCAATTCATTTTTGTTGAAGTTTAAGTGACGCCGTTATGCTGCCGAATTTTTAAGGGATTCTTTCACCTTTCTCATTTTTCAAAGTTCTAATTTCATGTAAAGTCTTCCAAGTTCCTTTTTAATATGTTGGGATATGATATCTATATCTATAATACTTAACTTTTATGTTCATATTATGAGAGACCCTATTTGATCTTGTCAATTCATTTTTGTTGTAGTTTAAGTGACGCCGTTAGGCTGCCGAATTTTTAAGGGATTCTTTCACCCTTCTCATTCTTTTCAAGTTCTATTTTCATGTCATGTCTTTCAAGTTCATTTTTATTATGTTGGGGTATAATCTCTATATCTATCATACTGATATTTTATGATCATATTATGAGAGACCCTATTTATTCTTTTCAATTCATTTTTATTGAAGTTTAAGTGATGTCGTTAGGCTGTCAAATTTTTATAAGAGAAATCTTATTTTTTCTTACTTACATGTTTTCCATTTCAAATGGTATGTACTTAAAATTTCATTACCATGATTTATATCCTTTATATTCTGTCCCTATACTATTTTTATAGATAATTTATTAGTGGTTGACCCATTCCCCCTCTCTTTTAAACATTTTCTAAAACCCTGTAACGTTGCCTTTATGCTGCAGAATTCTCGTCTCAAAATGCCTCTCTATTTTTCTCAAAATTATTTTATGTTATTAAGTGAATAATCAAAGCTCTTATTTCTACAAGGGTATTCAAATATATATCAAAATGTTCTATTTTAAATTCTGGGATTTACATACATGAAACTCACTTTCCCTTTTCGTGGTTTTAAAGTGACATAAAGATCATGTCTTTAAAGCTGTTTTAAAACATTATGATTATGAAATGAAACCCATTTATTTTATGATATATGGGTTGTTTATGAAATTATTGATGATTATATATGTGGATCACATGATAATAAAGACATTTGAAGGGTGCACCCAGATAGCGCTCCAATGCATTGGGTAAAGACTTAATCTCTAGAGATGACTTTTTAGACTGATACCTTGGTGAATAACCTTGGTAATTTTTAATGACACCTTGGGGATGGACCTTGGTGAAACGAAATGATTGTCAATATTAAATGTTGCAGCCACATCTTCAAGTTATGAAAAATGTTATTTTTACTATGATATATCTCATGATTTCTTTCTCATGCCTTAAAGTTCTTTGCATGGCCTTATTGAAGTATCTCATGTTCACATGTTAAATGTTTCTCTTGTTACCCTTATTGGGGCTTCTGCTCACCCTTTCTTTTGATATATGTCCCCAGGTTATGAGATGCAGTAATGAACCTAGGATGAACTTAAGGAGAATCCTTTCAAGTGTTTAAGAAGAATTTTTTATGTTGTTTTCATGTATTATGTTCCTGGTTTCCAAGACACTAAACCTTAAAGATCCTCAGTTTTGTGTAATGTAATGATATTTTATGTTATGAAAAGGCGGGATTCTATAGTTGGTATCAAAGTATAGTTTATTTATTTGTGGAAATTAGGATATGAAAACTTTAGGAATAATCCTATAGAAAAGTTTATATATAGTAAATCTTCCTGGTATTTTGGTGAGTGTTGAGTAATGGGTTGCCAAGAAAATACATCCCTGTCTGGATACGAGCAGGTAGAGGTGGCTCTGGCACAGATGTACATAGGGGTAAAACCTGGAAACACCGCTTTGAGATAGACTCAAATGGTAATTGTTACATGAAAATGGTCCTTGATGCACTCTTGGTTACGACACTCCCAGGGGATATGCTTTGGTAAATTCATAAGCTTAGTATGAACCATTGTTAAAGGAACAAAGATAAAATAAAATAAAGATTCACATAAGAATATATGATCATGGATAACCTAGATGGGAGCCTAGGGGATCACAAGTTAAGGTATACTTTTCTTCTACAATTTATACTTATATGCTTTAAGTTTCTTTTCATTATTATTGTTTAACTATTTAAGCCCCTAATTATACTTTATCATCTTAGTTAATGGTGGGAAATGGATGAACATGTCCCAACAACCAATGTTATAGGAAATGCGACTATTACCGTAATAATATGACAGAGATTATTTGGGGATTAAAATATGATTATAATTTTGGAAGATGTTCACTATTTTGGGGACCCTATATGATCGAGGTAAATAGATTACTACGATATTTTCATTGAGGAGTAAGGTTGACTTATATTTTGAAGAATAGATGAATTTAAGGTGGACTTATAGTAATTTAGGTTAATTATGGGAATGATTAACCTATCTTGGGTAAAATATGTTTAGGTTAACTACTTTTTTTATAAGATGTTAGGAGTGGTTGATGTTGTTTGGAGATGAACAATGAAGTTTATTTTGGAAGACTATGTTATCAAATCCTTCTTGTATTTGGGTTTCAATCTTAGTTTGGTTTATTTTGAGGAATTTTAAGGACCATTATTTATGGAACGGTCTATGATGAACTTTTAGTAGTACCATGGAAATTTGAATATTTAAAAGTAGTTTCCATTCCTATGGGATTCTTTCTTTTTGAAGAGTTTTTTTTTACCTTAACCTTTCTGTTTTGGGATAATGTTTAAAGATAGAAGAAATAGATAGTTAATCTTTTGTGGATTATGTGATTCTCTAGAAGACGATTATTGTGCTTTTGATGAGACCAAGTGTTTTTGAATTCTCATCGTTAGGAGAAAAGATTAGTTTTGGTAGAGACTTATTAAAGGATGAAACTCTACTTGAAGTTAGGAATATTTCTTTATGTTTTTGTTCTATGAAGTAAATGAATTCCTCAAAATTATGAAAAGGAACGTAAAACAAAAACGGTGTTGGTTTACGTTTCCTACTAGGTAATCAAAGACCGTTTACACACATCATAAGTTTGGGATTTTCTCATGGTTAACTTTCTCCTAATCATGTTTTCTGTCACTCTCCCTTAGAACTTGACCCTTTGTTTTCTCCTCCATGTTCAGGTTTTCCTACATGGAATCCTAGTGTGGGTTAACTCAGGTGACCTTTGTACTTCCCTTTCTTTCTTTTAAAGTAATAGTTTTACTGACTCCTTTTCCGATGTGGGACTTTCAATGAAATTTCATAACCCAATTTTAAAAATTGCGAGGATACAATTTCTTAAGGGGGGAAGATTGTAACGACCCGAAATTTTGAATAAATCTTGTTTCCTAATTTTATGTGTTATTTTATTTTATTTTTATACTCAACAAAAATGTTTCATTTGATAACATGAGTTTAATTAAAATTAGACCATTGGGTTTTTACTCTTATATGACCATTGTTCAATATGACCGCTGGAAACTAAACGTTTTGATTATTGTCTCTAAATACAAGTAATATTGGTTAATTATTATAGAAAGAAGATTCGGTGGCCTCACCCAGTAGTCTTGAACCGATTGAAGCCCATCTAACAAAACTTGGGAAGGAGGTAGCACCATTGGGCTTTGCTCTGGACCAAACCCAAGACAAACTTCATCGTGTGAAGCTAGAATGGAATCGCCTTCGCGAGAAGTTCAAACTGATAGAAATTACTACTCGTGCGATGTTGGTCAAGCCTCCCTTGGATTATCTCACCTTAGCACACCTTACACTTAGGTCCTATACTTGTGTGATAAGGGGCTATGTAAGGAGACAGTAACTGCCTTGTGTAATCCTTTGTTTTGAATAAAAATTGGGATTTCTTCTTATAATGATGTTTATGACTTTTAAAATGTCTGGAAAAATATAGTATGCATAGTTTTGGTGAATTTTAGAGAAAGGATTTGTTTTTAAAAAAATGTTGATGTAAACCTTAAATAATTAAAAAGGTGTAATGATTTTCAAAAAATGGTCATCTACAATTATGTTCAGTACGAAATTTAGAGTCTAATAAGATCAACTTAATTTTTGATGAATAGTAAATTGTGAATAGTGATTTTATGCTTAGGATTAGTAATGTGACCAAATGGATTAGTAATCTCACTTAAAGAAAGTATTAATATAATCTAGGCACCTTGATTAAGTAATGTGATTCAATAAAATGGTTAAATAACGGTTTCATAAATTATTATTCCAGTATTAGTTTTTATGGGTGAATAGTGTTTTTTAATTTAAAATTAAATTAAAAATATTAAATTATTTTTATAAAATGGATTTCATTTTTGAACTCAGAGCATCGATATTATGTTAGGGTAATTTTTGGGGATTTTTCTGAAAAAAAAATGAATTTTCGGTGAATAGTGTATTTATTTAAAAAATAAATTAAAAATATTTAGAAAATTATTTTTATAAAATTGAGTTCATTTTTGAAATCATAACATTGATATTTGGTTAAGGTGAAATTTTGGGGTTTTTTCTGAGAAAGTTGAATTTTTAGTGAATAGTAAAAATACAGTTTTAGGGTTTCGGTATGTGTAATGACATCATAACTTTGTCATGATGATGTCATGAGATATTTTATGGGTTGGCCGACCAAAGGTGATGAATTATTGTATTGGGGGCCCCATGTGGGCTAACTTCATGGGAAATATTGTGGGAGAGCACATGGTTTTGAGAAACCCACTTATGAGGTGTCCCATGGCCATTAATTCCTTGTCCCCTCACTTTCCCTACAAATACCAAGCCATTATCTCATCCTTTGGACTCCAAAATCATTATCAACATAGTTATGGTCTCCTTACCTCCCAAGGTGCCCCCAAGCCCTCAAGTTCCAAACCATTTAGTTTTAAGAGTTACGTTTTAAGGTAAGGGATCCGACCTCTCTCTTTCTTTTCAAGTAATCTCTTTTATGTCATTTCTTTTATGCTCCATGTTCTTATGTTGGAGGACGTTATTTTATCATAATTATACTGTCCTTTTTATTTTCATATGATGAGAGACCCCCTCTTACTCTCATCATTTCGTTTTATGAATGTTTATGTGGTGCCGTTAGGCTGCCGAATTTTTAAGGGATTCTTTCACCTTTCTCATTTTTCAAAGTTCTACTTTCATTTCAAGTCTTTCAAGTTCCGTTTTACTATGTTGGGGTATGATCTCTATATCTATAATACTAAACTTTTATGTTCATATGGTGATAGACCCCATTTTATCTTGTCAATTCATTTTTGTTGAAGTTTAAGTGACGCTGTTAGGCTGCCGAATTTGTAAGTGATTCTTTCACCTTTCTCATTTTTCAAAGTTCTACTTTCTTGTCAAGTTTTTCAAGTTCCTTTTTACTATGTTGGGGTATGATCTCTATATCTATCATACTGAACTCTTATGTTCATATGATGAGATACCCTATTTTATCTCATCAATTCATTTTTGTTGAAGTTTAAGTGACGTCGTTAGGCTGTCGAATTTTTAAGGGATTCTTTCACCATTATCATTCTTTTCAAGTTCTATTTTCATGTCCAGTCTTTCAAGTTCCTTTTTATTATGTTGGGGTATGATATATATATATCTATCATAATTATCTTTTATGATCATATTATGAGAGATCCTATTTTATCTTTTCAATTCATTTTTATTGAAGTTTAAGTAACGCCGTTAGGCTGCTGAATTTTTATAAGAGAAATCTTATTTTTTTCTTACTTCCATGTTTTTCATTTAAAATGGTATGTACTTAAAATTTCATTACCATGATTTATATCCTTTATATTCTGTCCCTATAATATTTTTATAGATCATTTATGAGTGGGTGACCCATTCCCCCTCTATTTTCAACGTTTTCTAAAACCCTGTAACATAGCCTTTATGCTGTGGAGTTTTCTTCTCAAAATGCCTCTCTCTTTTTCTAAAAATTGTTTTATTTTATTAATTGAATACTCAAAGCTCTTATTTCTACAGGGGTATTCACATATATATCTAAATTTTCTATTTTAAATTCTGGTATTTACATACATGAAACCCGCTTTCCCTTTTTGTGGGTTTAAAGTGATATAAAGATCATGTCTTTAAAGCAGTTTTAAAATGTTATGATTATGAAATGAAACCCATTTCTTTTATGATATATGAGATATTTATGAAATGATTGATGCTGATATATGTGGCTCACTTGATAATAAAGACATGTCAAGGGTGAGCCCAGATAGAGCTCCAATGCATTGGGTAAAGACTTAATCTCTAGAGATGACTTTTTAGACTGATACCTTGGTGAATGACCTTGGTAAATTTTAATGACACCTTGGGGATGGACCTTGGTGAAACGAAATGATTTTCAATATCAAATGTTGCACCCACATCTACAAGTAATGAAAAATGTTATTTTTGCTATCATATATCTCATGATTTCTTTCTCATGCCTTAAAGTTCTTTTCATGGCCTTATTGAAGTATCTCAAGTTCACAGGTTAAATGTTTCTCTTATTTCCCTTACTGGGCCTTCTGCTCACCCTTTCTTTTGATGTATGTCCCCAGGTTATGAGATGTAGTAATGAAACTAGGATGAACTTAAGGAGAATACTTTCAAGTGTTTAAGAAGAATGTTTTATGTTGTTTTCATGTATTATGTTCCTGGATTCCAAGACACTAAACCTTAAAGATCCTCAGTTTTGTGTAATGTAATGAAAGTTTATGTCAAAAAAAGGCGGGATGCTATATAGAGCCCTATTGTAGCGGAGGCATCTGTTATCCTCTATGGGATTCTTTTTACTTTCTCAAAAGGTTGGATCAATGTTGTGGTGGAATTTGACTTCTTGGAAGTGATTAACACTTTATCAAAGAAGAAGGAGGATTCCCAGATGTATGGCCTTATTTTGAGAATGATTTGTTCCTTGACCAATTGCTTTGCTAAATGCAAATTTTCTTTCATTAAGCGTGGGGGAAATGGGGAGGCTCATCATTTAGATTTTTTGGGAAATCATAGGGTAACCATTGTTGGTCGGACTCTTTCCCCGAGTGGATCTGTAGATCTGGTGTGACTGATCAATAATCTATATGTTTTGTTTTGGTTCAAAAAAATGGTTAATAAATTGCATATATAATAATACATTATTAGTAAAATATAATGCATATATTATTATAATATATCCTAATATATATTACAAAAAAATATTTGAAATTTTTTTAATAAAATTTAATATTTTCTAATATTTTCATTATACTATTTTTTAATATTATTTTTATAATATATATATATATAATGTTAGTATTTGTATAATATATATATCACTATATATTTCATTATAATATATGTAAATATATATTAGTACAAATAGATTAATATGTTATGTTAACATTATTATAAAAATAATATATTAATATATTATGTTAATATTATATATGTGTATGTTATAATATATATATATATATATATATATATATATATTTATTTAATATGAGTATTTTAAAACACTAAATCATGCATTTAATTCTAAACCACAAAAAAAATTAACTAATTAACATGAATGCGTATGAAAACTATTTTGAAATTATTTGTGATGTGTACAAATAGATGGTGCATCAATATAACATGTGGTGTGATGAAACTGAGGTAATAAGTTGTTCTTAAAGATTAAAAATCTAAAAAAATTGTGCACCATATAGTTAAAATAGATAAAATGTGCTTTGATACTTTTAAAATTATAGGCCAATAACCGTAGATTGATTTTTCAAATATAAGAATTGTTGATGCGTCAATATGAGTTGTTGTTTCCCCCAGATGATTGATAGTACATTTTTAGTAATTTAAAATATTAAAAAATGTTTTTAATGTTCAAAATAAAATTAAAATATATTATTGATGTTAAATCATATTAAAACTATGATAGAATTATTTTTTATGTGTACAAGCAGACAATGCGTCAATCTGACATGTGGTGTACTCAAACTGATTAAAGAAGCATATCTTAAAGAATGAAAGTCCCAAAAAACATGTTACATGGAGTTAGAACCATGAAAAAAAACTCTGATTTTTGTGAAATCACAATAAAATAACCATATATTTATTTTTGAAATATAATAACTGATGGTGCAGGAATACAAGTTGTGATCTTCCAAAGATAACTGAAAACACTTTTTTAGTATTATAAATCTCTAAAACAAAACCATAACATTGAAAACCATAAAAAATCTTTTATTGACTTAAAATCATATAAAAACTTTTTTATAATTATTTTTTTAATGTTTAAATAGATTAATTTTCATTCTCACATGCGGTGTGACCAGTATGACTAAAGAATCCATTTTTAAAGAATAATTGCCTTAAAAACGTGATCCATGGATTCAGAACTAAGTAAATGAGGTTTGATTATTTTTAAATCATAGTGAAATAATTTTAGACTTATTTTTCAAATATAGGAACTTACAGTGCATCAATATGAGTTTTCATTTTCCTGAGATGACTAAAAATTCGTTTTTAGTAATTTAAAGCACTAAAACATGGTATAACATTGAAAACCATAGAAAAAATATTAAATTCTTGTTAATTGATATGAAAAATATCTTTTAATTATGATTTAAATTTATAAATAGACAAGACATTAATCTGACATGCGGTGTGATTAGATTGACTAAATAAGTTACTTTTAAAGAATAACGGTATTAAAAATAATTTTTATGAACTCCGAACTGAGTAGAAAAACATTGATTGTTAGGAAATCATAGGAAAATAATTATAAATTTATTTTTGAAATATAAGAGCTCACGATGTGTCAATATGAGTTATCATTTTCCCAAGATGACTTAATTTCATTTTCGATAATTAAAAACACTTCAAAATGTGTTTACTTGTAAAAACCATATAAAAAAATTTATTGATGTTAAATAATATAAAAACTATATTTGAATTATTTTTTATGTGTAAAATTAGTTGGTGTGTGAATCTGACATGAGATGTGCTCAGATTGACTGAATAAGTAGTTCTTAAAGAATAACGATCTCAAAAAACATGCGTCATGGATTCAAAACTCATAAAATAAGCTCTAATTATTGTTAAATCACAAGATGTTAACTGTAGATTTATTTTTGAAATACAGTAATTAGCGGGATTTCAATATGATTTATTGTTTTCCCAGGATCTATGAATATGTTTTTTTAGAAAAATAAATCACTAAAACATATGTTTAATAGTCAAAACCATATAAAATGATATCTGATTTATGTGAAATCAGATAAAACAATATTTGATTTATTTTTGATGATTATGATTATACGGCACATGAATCCAATAAGTGTTGTTCTCAGACTAACTCAAGAAGTAGTTTTTAAATAATAAAGGTCTTAAAAACATGAATCACAAAGTCAAAACTAAAATAAAGAGCTATGATTGTTGTGAAATCATAGGACAACAATCTTATATTCATTTTTTAAATATATTAACTGAAATAATTCCAATAAATGTTTTAATTTTCTTGATATAATCGAAAACACATTTTTAGTATTTTAAAACACTAAAATGAATGTTTAATTGTTAAAACCTTATAAAATGATCTATGGTTGATGAGAAATCATAAAAAACTATCTTGGGGTTAGTTATTTGTATATTAATAGACCTCATGTGAATCCAACATGCATTGTGATCAGACGTATTGAAGAAGAAGTTTTTAAATAATAACTGTCATAATTAGATTTTAATTATTTTATGTAGGGTTTTTTATAATGGATTCCCATCACTAAAATCCATTTCTGATGGGAATCCATCTCAAAAATAGCCTCATAAAAAAACAGTGTTGTTAATATGATTATATGTGAAATACCTCCATAAATTATTTTTTTATTGTGACATGCCATCATTCCCATTGTAAATGGACTCTAAATCCTTTTTAAAAACTATTTTTTGTGGGATTTCACAATTAATTATTATTTAGGATGGCAATGCCACCCCATCGCAAATAGTTCAACAAAAAAAATTAAAAAACTAATTACGATGGATTTTTTGATCCATAGAAATTAGTTATGTATTTAAAAAATTAACATAAAAAAAATAATATTAAAATAAAAAAGTTACATATAATAAAAACATGCATAACATTATAACATCATTTCACACATAATATGTTTACCAAAACAAAACACAAAACAATAAAAATAATAATAAACTATTATTATGGGGAGGAATATCACCTAAAGGGTCGGTTGTGGGGAACTTCATACCAACATCATGTGCATACTCTCACGTATACTACAATATCTACTCATCTTTTTTAAGTTTTTACTCATGATTCTACTCTATATCTCAAAATCCATTGTATAACCTCATCCTGAGATCTCAACCTCTCATTATAATATGAATCATGTGACAATGATGACTTTTCACAACCTCCCTTAGAGCTTACTAATGATATCATAGAAGTTCCATAATAACTAAGAGGTTTTAATCGTAAACTAATACAGATCACCCAGACTTTCTCGACACCATGCAAAGTCACATGTATCTAAGCCCCATCATCAAATCCAGAATCAGAAGTGGAATCTTATAATATCTCAACTTGACTCTTTCATGAATGATAATTCTTAGTCTCATATGTTTCCTTCAAATATAATTAGAAATTAAAATAACAATAAAATTAACATTAGTAAAATTTAAAAAAAATATAAACCACAATTTGGCATTGTCTATAACCGACAGTTGTCCTATATGGGGATCTATGTACATAATCTTATAAACTTAAAACTCCACAATATAGGGGTTAGTTGAATACTATATAATATAAATATAATCTTACATTTAAAGTATATACATTAATAAATAGTGTTACTTACATATGTCGTTGATGTATACAAAATTTACAACTCTCAACCCAATGTGTGGCCTCACTCCTCCACCGTTCCTAACACTCAGATGATTACCTCCTCCTAAAAGTCTCTTCTATATAGTAAGATCATAATCCATTTCATTCCTGATCTGAGATATAGTCAGTTCTATGAGAAAAGCAATACTAGTTGAAAATAGTAACAGAAGCTCAATCCATGGATCTCTTTCTTAGGTTGTGAGAAAACTGAGATGAAAACATTCCCATAGAAAAACCTCTCATGCCTCCAAAATAGGATATATCATGTTATCATTGATCAGAAACCATAAATACTACAGGAATTCTAAAAACAATATGTTACTTATTAAAAAATTTAAAAAAAATATATTATTTATTAACATACATCCCAGTGGTTGAACATCAGATGTCAAACAACAATGAGAACCTAATCTCATATCACCCATGGCATGGATAAAATAATTTCTTAGAATCACACCAGCCTTCTCAATACCTAAATGAAAAAATCTATGAAAATAAAAATAAATAATATGAAAATTATTACCCAAATTAATAAAAAACTAAATATAAAATAAATTTTATAAACATTTTAACTTCCATCCATAAATGAGGAAAAAATCAAGATATAGTCGTCTTTCAAGGATAGGGTCTGGAATCATCCTTCTAGAAAGGTCACGCCCCTTCTAATAGGTAGTAATCTAGTATCATCTTGTTTGTAAGATAAATCAGGATCCTCATTAGGAAGTCTGGCATTAGTAAGAGAGTGAAATAGATCATCATGAGAATCTTTGGATATCTGAAACAAATAATCTTACATGTAAATTTTTTTTAATACAGATACCAAATATAAAAAATAATAAATACTAGAATATTATAATCTTATCTAAAAATAATTATTAATATAGATATAAAATATAAAAAAACTAATAGATACCAGAATATAGTAATTACAAACAAAATAAATACCATAATATAATAATCATACTTGTAAATAATTGTTAAAATATATATCAAATAAAAAATAATAATAAATACCATGTTGAATATAATATTCTTACCTATCAATAATTATTAATACAAATATCAAATATATAACACTAATAAATAACGACATCAATGAGGTAATATGATACATTTTTGGGAATATCTCTTTCCATCTAAAACAAATAATCGTACCTATAAATGATTATTAATTTATATATATCAAATATAAAAACAAATAAATAACATAATATAATAATTAATTAATTATCTTCATCCTTATGTTAATCAATAGTGATGTCTTCATCTTTATCATAAGTATTATGAACTCCCATGTGACATTTAGTTTCATTATCCTTTATTACTTCACCAACATTATCAATATCATTGGACCATAACTGTAGGGTTTGAACATCGATAGTTATATCCTATCAGGCAAGAGATGTATTTGGGGATGTTTCTTGAATAAATTCAATATATTTCCCTTACATGAAACCATTTTCATTTTCAATAGACTGATTTTCATGAGATTTCATTTTTATTACACTCCAATGGTCATTTAAATCCCTTAAGAAATCATAGTAATTTGAGTAATAAACATGTTTCGTTTGATGTGCCAACATAAATGGTTCATTTTATATAATAATACTTTTATATTTAATTTCAAAGAGTCCATATCATGGATGAAATCACAACCCTCGGTCAGTATCAAATCAATTAGATTTAAACATTGGTATATAATTTGGTCTCATGTAACATAATTCAACTATATCATCCATCATGTCATAAAATTCAACATCACATTCCATATGATCATATCCATTCAAAAAAGAACCACAATTCATTTATTTCATTGATTCACTATATCTGTGAGTATAAATCAAAATACATTAACCACATAACAATTATAATATTTTATGAATTTCGATGAAGGTTTAATGAGAACACATAATCAACTATCAATTTTACTTTCATATTTTGATGCTTGAAAATAATAAAAAATTAATAATAGATATCATTAAAAAATGATTTAATATTCCATTGTAAACAAATTAACTTATCAATATTTGAAACCAATATGAAAAATTTTGTTAGTGAAGTTCTTCAAGAGAAGAAAGGGTAATTTTTAAAAATTATTTTTTGATATATTCATAATATAGTCTAAAAAATAATGTAAATAAATCTATCTATTATAAAAATTTTAAAAATAATAAGTAGTATTTAATAAATAAGTTGGGTAATTTTTTCATAATTGTACAGAATATATGTATGAGCTCAAGATAACCAACAAAACAAAGATCTGGTTGATTAAAAACTGATAATTGATATTTTGTGATATCATCAACATTTTCCTCATTGTAACCCATGATATTATGTTTTAAATAATATTCAGATTGAAAATAATAAGAGAAGATATTTGAAATTTCCTTCTTCAAATATGATTATATAATTGACCATTCACCTTTTCATTTTTACATACTTTCTTCTTTAATTTCTAAATATATCTCTCAAACGAGTACATACATTGGAATTTTATTGACTATCCAAATTTAGCTTTATATGAAAATTGAAATATTAAATTTTTCATTGAGTTAATGAAGTCTGGTGGGAATATTTTATCCAATCTACAAAAAATTAAAAACAATTTTTTTTGAATCATTCTCAATGTATCATAATCTAATGTTTCCATTCAGATATCTCAAAAGAAATATGAAATTTTATTCAATACACCCCTTATTGAAGAATTAATAGCCCACTTGGAACAATAGGTAATGGTCTTTTCATTATGAATAGAAGTTGGGAATTTTTAACCTAGTAATGTATTCATTTCTAACACAGTGGGAAAAATTGGAATCATAACCTTTTGGTGACCTCAAATCTCTAATCCATTTAATATGTAATAAAATAATTTCTTTATAAAGTGCATAAGATAATTTTGGATTCATTAAATTATGTGATATTTCATATTCAAATAATTAATGTTTAGGACGCCTCATTTTTTTGGAAAGATCTGACCATGTATTTACATTATATTTGGTCGTATTGGGTGTATAAAACACAGTATAAAATATGTTATCAAAAAAAATATCAATATACATTACATATAACATGTGACAAACCAACAAATTAGACCAATATAGAATTTCCTAAAAAAATACACTATGTTATCAAATTATGATCCCTCCCAAAACCATATATTTTTTGTTCATGTATAATTTGTCTAAAAGTAATAGGAGGTAATTAACAGATGATAGATTTTACCAAAATACCTAAGAGCACTAATGGAGGTTTGTCTCTTTCAATTCTATATTTTTTAAATTTATTTATTTTCTTTCTAAAAGGGTGATATGTGATAATAAATCTCTAATGATAGTCAAAATGACTAGCCTTTATTCCATTGAAAAACATAAATTATTTTCTCATAGTCATGCAGTATAGAAATTATTTTAGACCATGTGTACTCCATCCAGATAACATACCATATGCTGAAAATTCATTTATTGTCCACATTAATGCAACCTTCAATATATAATTTTGATCTGAAACTATATCATATATAGTTACACCATTGTTTCATAATGAAATTAACTAATCAATTAGTGGATTCAAATAAACATTGATATCATTCTTTGGGTGTACTAGAATTAACAGTTCCATATATATATATATATATAATATTGTTTTATCATCATCCAAGGAGATAAGTTTAAGAGAGTTATAAAAACATGCCAACATGAATATTCACTATTGTAAGCACCAAATGGAAATAAAATCATTAGTATAAAGACTCCATCATATGTTACAAGGTTATAAATTAAAAAAAAGGATGCATCTAATCAAATTTTTCTCTTGAATCAACATCACATGGATGTTTTAATCTTTTACTGACAGAAATATTTGATTTATACCATGTCATTTAGGATTTTTGTTGTGAGTCATAGTCAAATTCTACAAACAATGTTTCATTAGAAAATTACTTAACTATTTCATAATAAATCTATAATTTCATTATTTTGCCACTTTATACATCGATTCTACACCTGCTGTACAAAAAACTAATGATTCATAATCACTTTAATATTATATGCTTCCATTTGAACATGAATAGATCATCTGATAACTAATAAAAAATTCTAGACTACCTATTACTTTCATATAAACTTTCATGTAATGTATTTTTGTCAGGAAACAAAGATTTAACCAAAGGAAATATATGATCGAAGCAACTATTTTACATTATAAAATGTGATTTAATAGCCATAAATTTTGTAATATATTCAAGTTTTATTATCTGAAATCCAAAATATATGCCCCCCTCAACAGATTTCAACAAATTTTAAATTTGATATGGTCTTGATTTAGGACTTGGAATATCATTCTAATTTTTTTCCTAAATAGATGAGTGAGTAGCCTCATGTACTAAATTTTAAAATGATGGATCCAAAACCAATTTTTTTTATTTTCTACTAAATTTAGTTCATTATGTTGATACCAAAAAATATAATATTTCTAAAAAATAAAATTCAATAGATGAAGTCCAACATTGTCAAATTTTTTGAATCCCCAAATCTCATATTATTACATAGACATTTAATTTCTCCTTTAAATATAAATTATGAGTTTGACGACAAGTGATATAAATGTTTCAACACTCTCAATGTGGATAGGATTTATACCGGATTCGTTGGGATTATTTTGAAGAATTATACAATCATAATCGTGTAATAGAAACTTGTGTCTACTTCAAAATTCAATATTTATCTAAAAAATTAACATAAATTGGAATAATTATTACTCATTGTGACTAATTACAAATTATTATTATATTTTAATTATGGATATTTTTTAATAATTATCATGAATTCTCACAAATTTTATTAATTATTACATATATTTTATAAATTTTTATAATTGTTACAATTATTTATTAAGTAATCTAAATTTTTAATAATTATTATTATTTCATTTTTTTACAATTTATTAAAAACTATCATAATTTACTAATATTTACAAAATATTAATAATATTTTGTAATTAATAATAACATTTACTAATTATTACTCATATTGACTAATTATTTATTAACTATTAAAATTATTTATTGATTATTACTAATTATTTTTATTATTACTACATTTTTACTCATTATTTCAAATTTTTAATAGTTGGTATTTTTCAAATTTTTTATAAAGTGTTACAAAATGTTTACTAATTATTAAAGTTATTTTTTAGATTTTAATAATTGATATAATTATTTATTAATTAATGCTAATTATTTATTATTTTATAACTTGATTTTTAATAAATATTTCTAATTTTTAATAAATATTAATATTTTCTATATTTTCTTTTAACATTTATTAAAAATTATCATAATTTCCTCATATATATAAATTATTAATAATATTTAATAATTAATATTAAAATTTTCTAATTATTACTAACATTAACTAATTATTGACTAATTATTGATTAATTATTTCAAATTAATTAATGATTAATGCTAATTATTTAAGTTATTACTAATTATTGAAAATTTTAAATAACTATTTATATTTATTTATATTTTTTTACATGGTATTAAATAATGTTTACTAATTATTAATAACTAGTATTTTTAATAAATATTACTTATTTTTAATAGTTATTATTTTTTCATTAAACCAATTTTTATAATGTGTTTTTATAAAAAAATCATATAAAAACATTTTGTTTAAAGGTTTTCTTTAAATTTATTTTCTCGTCATTTTTATAAAACACTCATTTTCTATTTATTTCAAATGTTATGTGTGTGTATGTGTCTAATATGTGATTTATTAATTAAATATATTTTTACACATTCTTTTAAACAAATATACATATAAAATATTTACATACCTGCATATATATATATATCAAAAACCTTACACATTTTTTTAAAAATGTTTATATATTTATATTCACTTGTTAATATATATGTATGTTTATGTGTGTGTATGTATATATCCAAAGGATTAAAAAACAATATTCATATAATTTAAATAAATGAAAACTAATCATAATATAATAATCAAACGGTTTTTAACAACACATCCAAAATCCAAGCATTAACATAATTCATTAAAAATTATATCAATATAATCATGTTTTCAAAATAATCATAATACAGCATAGCATTCAAAAATATCTTTAAACAAATTAAACAACCTTCACTATGTTTGAATTAAATTATTCATTTTAACATGATTTTTACTATAATTGTGATTTCATTTATCTTTATTTTTATAAGGCTGTAATCTTCTTTTTTTTGTTTCATGAAGTCTCATGTTCAATTTTTTTAGTCTTATTTAGAATTTATTAAATACTCCACTATTATTCCCCATACTTTAAAATTATATGGTATCATCATTCCAAAAAAAAATTCATAATTTATATTTCATGAAATACTAATAATTGACCAATTAAATGGATTTTTATAAAAAAATAAATATTTATACAAATATCAGACACCCCTATAATTAATTTCCATATTAATCATATTTATAAAAATGAAATAAAATAATCAAATTAAATTTATTTTTATGCCGCTATAAATAAAACATCCACCTTATAGTATCACCAATAATATCCCCTATATAGATAATATTAATTCCAAAAATAATATTTTAATTGCCAAACATCAACCTACATTAATCAACCAAGAATCAAATCCATCATGTTTCTATTTAAATTTCTTTTCACAATTGGAATGATTATGTATATAAAAATATAAAAATCTTATAAAAAATTATATATATCCATAAATAGGTCTAAAAAAGTATTCAACATTTATATATATATATATATAAGTTTATAAGGTTTCCTTGTTTACATATATATATATATAATTTTAAATATTTTTCAATCATATATACATCATATATATATATGATTATGTATATATGATTATATATATACATATGGAGTGTGTGGGATGTTTTCATGTGCATGCGCATCAGGAGTCAATGAGGCAGCCAGATACATCAAAATAAACAATGATGAACACCCAAATAGAAAAATATCTTAAATATAATGGTTAAACATTTGGAAAAACCATAAAATGAGTTGGAATCAACCCATATAGAGATGAAACGTGTTGTATTCTCTGGTGGACATCCAAATAAGGAAGAATAAGCCTATAGTAACCAAAAATATAAAATAAACCATAAAAAATGGGTAAATTTTTACCTAGGGTTTAACCAAAAAAATTGTAATGAGAGGGAAGGAAAAATCAAAAAAATAAATAAGCATGATAGATTAAAAGTTCATTCTAGGGGAATTTTGACCTCAATTGACAAAAAATTGGGATCGATAGATGGAACCGGAGCTGATTTCATTGACTGGGCGCGTACGGGGTCTGTTATGCAGAGTAAGAAATGATTTGGGGGTGGGAGGAGAAAGGTAAAGGGTCTAGTTTTTAACTAATGCTTATTTATGTAATTATAGTGAAGTATAGTTTGTTTCTAAATATGTTTTTCATAGGACCTTTTCTTATGATTCATGTTATCTATTGTAAAAAAATAATTTCATAAAAATATTTTTCGATTGATCATATTATCCATCGCAAAAAATAATTTTTCAAAAAACATTCGTCTGGATAAATCTATTCATATATATTACCCATTGAAAATAATGTTTTTTTGGTGTATATTAATATCCATTTCAAAAATTACTCAATCTCAATTATTTATATGAATTTCTATTTGTCGTAAATAACTCGTTATAATTTTCTAATTTTCTAGTAGTGGGTCTTAAAAAAATCATCATAGAATCAAATCTGAACAAATAATCTCCCGTTATTGTGAAATCATAGGAAAACAAATATATATTGATTTTTGAAATATATTATCTGAAGGTGCATCAATACAATTTTTTGTTTTCCTGAGATGACTGAAAATGAATTTTTAGTACTTTAAAAAACTAAGATATTCATTTAACATTGAAAACCATATAAAGAGATCACCAATTGACATGAAATAATATGTCAACTATCTTGGAATAATAAATATAACTAATTAATATTGAATAATATATATTATTATACATAATTAAAATTTTGAAGTTAGTGAAATATAAATGTAATACATCATCGATGTCTATGGGTATGTAAGTGTCCCTTAGTCCCACACCTCAACTCTATGATATTATGCCCATATCGACTAGTCTATTTGGTAGGTTATAGAGTGTGCTCAGCTACAAGTCTATGTGTAATGTCATAAGCTACAAGATTGGGTGAAATTTCCTCAATAGTGGGTCTAGTACCAGAACCAGAACTATTCTCCTATCCACTCGAGTGATGTACAAAAAATGGATTCTAACTGGATCAGGGTGAGGAGAATCATTGAGTTGAACTCCCAAATCTGAGGAATGTGGAACTACATGAGATGAAGATGGAATGGGGGGTTACAATATCAAACTTGGTTCCCCAATCAATTCACCGATTAGTGTGGTAATTGGTGCCCCACTCCAAACAACGTTGTCTAAGGAATGTATCGGATGGCACCGTGTATAATGAGGAAGGTCCAGTTTGTGGATTTGTAGTGGTATCTAGAGCCTTTTGAGAAGTGGAATGATGTCAACAATGTCAGCATGATGTTCGGTATTCATTGAATTATAATGGATTGAGAATTTCCTAAGGTGGATTTGGAAAATGGTGAGGATCATACTCTGACCATAGAAAGATTATCTCAGCATTTTTATCACACCTATCATAGAGTAAAGAACAAAACAAAACTCATCAAAGGTGAATGCATCTCATGTATCGGGTAAGATCATATCACTAACTCGGTCGATCCCATCACCTTGAAAAAACATTACATAATATATTTACAAATTAATAATAAATAATCAATAAGTGTGATAAAATTAAATTATAATGATATATTATAACCCTCCAAGGGGAGTGATAAATCTTCCGGTCACTAACATATATCAAAATATGTACTCAGTTTAGAGGTCATGATGAGGACATCCTTCAACATATCCAGTGACATAATATATATCACATGAATCTCACATAGATATGTATGTCTTGTGTATAATATTCCAATCTTTATCTTATTTTCCTATAGGTAGAATTCCATACACCTATTTATTGTGACTCGATGGGCCTAGAATAGGCCATAAATATCCGAAATTTCTTATAATCCTATCATGTTGGTTCCACTCAACAATAAGAAAATGGATTAGTGGAACCAAAATAGTAGAATGATACAATCCCATCATATAGTAATATGGATGAAATCTCATAATATCACATGTATATGGTGTCCAATAATTATATATAGAAATAAATAAATCTGATCATTAATTAAACGAAGAACCCACAATTATATCAACAGTGATTCATGCATACCTCACTAATGGAAATCCAATCAAATAGTAAAAAGTAATATTAAATTGAATGTGTAGGGATACATGAATATATCTTCTAATAGCTACAACTATGAATTGAAAATAACAAAATTTATAAATTTATACAATTAGCATTTGATATTGGAATAAAAGTGTGTACTGAAATTTTAAATTACATGTGAGTAAAAGGACCCATTCGTAATGCATTGACTAGTAAATCTGAGAAAACTTGAGGTGAAATTATTGGTGATCATGTATGTAATGTCTCAGATTTTCCGTGCAATGTTTTTAAATATTATATGGAATTATTAGAAGACCAAGCATGGAGACGATATGTCATTTCAAGGCCCGATGAGCCCGGAATAGTGGTTTGAACTTTTTTTTAGCTAAGTAAGTTGGTGGGTGTGCGTGGTTGTGGAAGTTTCCAAATGGGTTCCCGGAATAAAAATATGAGGGCACCGTTCCTTCCGAAACGATGACTTTACCTAAGAATAGGCCAAACCTCAACCAGCGTGATTTGAGGTAAAAATTTAATTTTCAAACTTTTTTAGTAAAATAAAATAAAATAAAACAATTCTAAAGGTTTATTTTATTTTATTTTATTTGGAAACATTCATTGCATCTTAATGACGGGGAATCTATTTCGAGAATTAATACTATGACATAATGACTCAGAAACAGCAACACTTACTCATTAATGTTGTCATGAAACAGGACATAAAAATGTGTTTCCTCTTTTTCATGGGTTAATTGAACATTGGCCGTTGGCAAACGATTGTGAGAAACTCTGGGAAATTCTTAGAACATGGGAGATAACTCTCGAAGACGAACGATTTCAAATCAAAAGTACGAATTGCTACGCCAACAGAGTTGAAGGATCTCAATGATGATGATAGTGCAATACCTTTTTTAGTGATCAATCCCTTCTCGAGGTAGGGTTTATTTTTTAATGTTGTTTTTCTTCCCCGTCCTTTTAATTTAATGGCGAATGCAGATCATCCCACGAACTGGTTGATCCACACATCGTCGTTTTTGTGGGAGGGATTCTGTGGGTTTGTTACTGGGAGATTTTTATTCCATGTTTTATGCTTTTAATTAACCCCCATTTAAAACATTCTAATGGGATCAGATTAACGTCGTGACGAACTATGGTGAGGTTCATTCCTATTTTGTTATTGGATTTTCTTCCTCTTTTCTTCATGTTCTTCGTGTTCTTCACGAGGCAATGAACAACGGATCATTGCGCGTCAGTTTTACAATGAAAAAAATCTGAAACTGGAGACCCAACATCGTGACGACTCAACGGAGGTGCGATGGAAATGGAGGATGATGAATCAGCTCGGATCAGGGGAGACCGTTCTGCGAGCGTTCTTCGTGTGGGTGGATCGATACGTGTTTTTGGGGCCGATTGGAGACCCAGAAACAATAGAGACGACTTCAGGACGTTGGGGAGACCTTAATCTTCAAGTTTCATGGAAAATAGATGGCCAGATCAAAGATCGGAGCTCCACCTAAGGCACGATGGTGGAGGATCGCGATTCTGGAAATTTCAGAACACACGGTGTGTATCTCGAAGAATAGGGCATGTAGGCCCGGCTAAGTGGTGGCTATGGTTATGTGGTGCGTGAAAATATGACACTATTTGTTCTCTAAATAACACGGTGTTTGGGTCCTGACACGAGACTCGGCGTGTATCCATGGGATACACGACGGGGTGGAGTACACGGCTGTGTACTCCACCACACGGCCAGACTAGGCCGACTGCATGGGTTACCCCGTGTACCTGATACACGAGTTGTAACACATGGGTTGAAGCCATGTACGCGCACATGGCCAGCATACACGGAGTCCTCCCCGAATAGAGGAACATGTCGTGTCACTCTCTTACACGTCATGTATACCTTCTTCTACATGACCAGTCTTACAACATGGGTTGTTGTACATGGGCAGTACTCGGGGTTCGAAGACACAGCGTGTGACACTTATACACACTATGTAATTATCAGTATATGGCTTGATATTCTTATCCATAATATCTTGGACATGTTTCGTTTGGGTTAGTACCCTTTTTTTCTCGTTCCCCTGTAGGTCAGGTATCGTTTCCTTTTTCGGGAGTATGATCCCTTCAGCAGGACTTTCCCAAATAGAGTCAGGTATCCCTCCAATAGAGCAAGATCCTCTATCCATTATTGACCCTAGCGAGAGTCAGGTATCGACATGACTATCCCCACTGGGCATCGATCCTCTACTTATCTGGTGAATCCAGATGAGTCATGGTATCTGCCAACTCCCTGGCAGTTATCCTTATCTATGTATCGAGATCTTTCCTCACTCAGGAGTTTGTTCTCCTGGAATGAGCATATCTATCTCTTGTGACTTTTCCCAATAGGCAGTACATCTCATATGGACTTCATCAGATCCATCAGACTCATGCAGTGAGTTCTCCTGGATGAGTGCTTCGTGGAATCTACACCTGAATCCCTAGCAGGGGTATGTGGTTGTTTGACTTGTCCCTAGACTTCAAGTCTATGTTTTTAGTATATCTGGATTGTATTCTCCTATTATATGTTTAGAAGACAAATACTATGTAGAGATAAAAATAACTTTACTTTGTTTATTTCTTTGTTTTTTTCAGGGTCCTCTTCTGAGTATTGTTAAACTTACCCCAACACGGGCTTACTCGCACGTATCGTGTCGTGTGCAGACGAGCAGCCTTTTGACAGAGTCTAGGGCAGACTAGAACAGGACCGAGATTTCTGAGTTCCTTACAGGTCGAGGTGTTCCTATGTCTATGAGCAGCAGTTCCAGTACCTCTTTGTGTTTAGAGGTCGGAATTTTTAGTTTTCAGACTCTTTTTTTGGTGGGATTGTATTCTGGCCCATTTTACTTTCAGTACATTACTTCCTATCATACTCTATTGGTTGGGTGTAGTTGTCTGCATTCATTTTGTTCCTTTTCTTACTTTTTTAATTTGCGAGCTTAGAGATGTGTGTGTGTGTATGGGTACTTAGGAAATTCCCCCCACGTTAGTAATATGCTACTCAGTGCTAGTCACCAGCACCTGTCCTATTGGAGGCGGGCATGGGGAGTCGCGGCGCGGGCCCCACTAGGACGGGTTGTGACAGAGTGGTATGAAAGGTGTTCAGTTCTACCTTAGAACAAAGAGTCTATGAGATTGGTTTGGGGAAAAATGTTAAGTGTTTTGAGCATTGATTTTAGGCTAGAGACTTCAGTGTTGGTGCGGGCGGCTGACATATCTATACACCAGGACTCTGATAACATGCTTTTCGACTCGGTACATGAAAACACTAGTTGAGGGGAAATAAGATATTGGTAAATGCATCATATAGGAATGGGTTGTTCCTTCCATGTCCTTTGTGTCAGCTATCCAGATATACTTTTGGCCATGGTACATCTTGTTCCTTACAGGATGCCTCTGTGACGCATACTCGCTAGGATTCAGTAGTGCAACCACGAAGATGACCCCATCAGTGAAGAGGCTTCGATATAGGGACTAGTTCCCCAAGATTTTCCTCAAGGTGGTTCACCTGTTATACCACCACCAGTGGAGAATCCCATGGTACCTACAGTACCGACTGATGAGGGGCGCAGGCTGAGCACGCTCCATGAGTTCTAGAGATAGAGACCTGTCAGGTTCTGAGGCGAGCCCAACCCTCAGGAGCCTGAGTACTGTCTTAAGGCAGTGACCAGAGTTTTTCGTCTCGTGAGGACACCGACAGACCATATGGTGATCTTAGGAGTGATCCTTCTTTAGGGTTCGACGGGACGATGGTGGAGTCTGACCACACAGACTCACGATGAGGATAATCATTCATGGACAGAGTTTGAGAGACTATCTAGATAGGAGTTACCACTGGTTACGCTAAGAGAAGTGTGTATCTAGGAGCTCCTTCAGCTCTAGAAGGGTAGTTTGAAAATGGCTGACTATTCATCGAGGTTCACCAACCTTTCCAGGTACTTGATGGATATGGTTAGGGATCATTACTTCAGATATCAAACCTTCAAGTGAGGTCTACGACGGGACATTTGAGCTATTGTCATGACTATTTTCATTCCGATTTATGCCAGAGTGCTCGGGCGGGACTTGGTGATAGAGAGCTTCTTGGCAGAGTAGAGATAGCCGACAGGAGTTAATAGGAGGCCGGTAGGTGCAGAGACCTCATCATCAGAGATCCAATGTCAAAAGTAAGGATCGGGATATGGAAGACATCATATGAGGACCCATGACATAGGTTTTGCAATCCAGGGCTCTCAGGATTGATCCAGTCAGCCTAGGTAGAGGTGATGATACTCTTGCGACAGTAGGGGACATCTCGCTAGAGATTTTCCGACCCATCGAGCTGCTGACAGGGAGGCAGTGGATGGACCATCGAGGTAGAGGCAAAGAGTGGAGTAGACAGACCCGCTAGGAGGCGAATGTGGCAGAGGAGTAGGGAGATCATCAGGTGGTGCGGATGCTTCAATCTACTTCCACCACCACCCACAGGAGGTCCGCACTTGGCTTAGGGAGTTGGGGGATAGGGGTGGGGACAGCTACATGTAGTCGAGCCATACGACCCAGGGACTCCAAGGATGATCTGAGGTAAGATTTGTTTCTTCTCTACCTTAGCTACCGTACTTATAGACACAGGTTTTAGTCATTCCCTCCTCACCACATGTCTTTTGAGAAACCTTGAGATTCTGGTAGAGTCATTAACTCGATCCTTATGCTTGGAGACACCTACGGCAAGAGACTTTATGATCACACACCTTTGCAGATAGTTTGATCCTACCCTTGGAGGTGAGAGTATCAGTTGGAACCTTTTGGTGGCAGCATCGAGGCCTTACGATGTCATTGTTAGTGTGGATTGGTTATCCTCGGTCCATGCCCCGATTGGATGCTTTAGGCGAAGAGTGTGGTGTGTCTGTAGTGATGGGATGAGCTTTTCCTTTTTCGGTGAAAGGGAGACTCAGGTAGAACAGGATGGGATCATGCATAGAAGTGTAAATTCGATCACTCATGAGTTTTCTAGCCTTACCCTTAGAGAAGTATATATTGTGGGATTCCAGTTCCCATCAGTAGTGGTGGAGTACGAGGATGCCTTTCTAGAAGATATTCGAGGACTACCTCCCCGCTGTGAAATCGACTTCTGCATCGACTTACCCCCCGAGACGGCACAAATTTCTTCATCGGCATATCGGATGGCTCCTGCATAGCTTCGTAAGCTGAGGGTGCATTTAGAGGATTTGCAGAGAAAGGGTTTTGTGAGACTCAGTGTTTCACCCTGGGCCAGTTTTGTTTTCCAAGAAGGAAGATGTGAGTTTTAGGTTGTGTGTGGATTAACAGCACCTAAACCAGGTGATGGTGAAGAACAAGTATCCACTAACAAGGATCAATGACCTCTCTGACCATCTGAGAGAGGTACGGTGGTCCTCAAAGGTTAAACTTCGGTCAGGTTACCACCAGTTACAAGTACGGGACGAGGATATACTGAAGACAACTTTTAGATGTCGCTACGGTCACTATGAGTACTTGGTGATGCCTTTTTGTGTGACGAACGCCTCTGCAGTGTTCATGGGACTTATGAACATTATCTTCTAGTCATACTTGGACCAGTTCATAGTAGTCTTCATCGATGACATCCTTTTGTACTCAGCATCAAAGGAGGAGAACACGAGACACCATCGGATGGTTATGGACATAATCTGAGAGCACCAACATTATGGGAAGCTCTCGAAGTGCCAGTTATTGATTCAGGAGGTCCACATTCTGGGACATGTCATTTATGTAGATGGAGTAGCTATGTACCCATCTAAGGTGGAGGAATTATTAGCCTGGGATCCACCTCGGAGTGTGACGAAGGTACGGAGCTTCCTTGGGTTAGTAGGATATTACCAGAGATTCATTCCTAATTTCTTCTAAATGTCAGCACTGATGATATCCTTGAACAGGAAGGGGAAAACCTTCATGTGGATGGAGAAGTTCTAGTAGTCTTTCGAACAGTTGAGGTAGAGTTTGACGAGCACCCCGATCTTGATATTACCAGAGGAGGGTGCCGAGTACGTAGTTTTCTGTGACACATTGGGGACTAGGCTTGGTTTTTTCCTGATGCAGATACAGGTAGTGATTTCTTATGTTTTTCACCAGCTTAGGCCACATGATAAAAACTATGAGACCCATGATCTCAAGTTGGCAGTGGTATTCTTCGCGTTGAAGATGTGGCGACACTACCTTATGGGTGAGCGGTTCATCGTTTACTCTGACCACAAGAACCTCATGTACATATTCTCATGGAAGGATCTTAATATGAGACTGAGGTGTTGGCTAGATTTCCTCAAGGACTATGATTTTGAGATCATATATACTCTTGGGAAGGGAAAAAAGGTGGCAGATTCTCTTAGCAGGATGTCGAGCTCACAACTACTGAGTGAGGCGATAGAAAAGTTGTCCTTATTATAGTTATCCTTCATAGACAAAGAGGATCCATCTTACCTTCAGTCGATGGTTTTCACCCCTCTACTCTTACAGAATGTTAGGGAGGCATAACTTGGGAATTCCGACTGTGAGGATTTATGTGCTTAGTTATCCATAAAACATGCTCTTGATGGATATTCGCAAGGTGGGGAGCATGTACTTCCTTTCAGAGGACGCACTGTTGTACCAGTGGAATTGCAGGAGGAGGTCATAAGGAAGTTTCATACATCCACCTTGAAGGTACATCCTAGAGTGACAAAGAAGTACTAGGATCTCTAATGACAGTTTTTCTGGTCAGGCATGAAGAAGGTAGTAGCACAGTTCATTTCTCGATGCCTTACATCCCAAACGGTGAAGGGTAGCACCAGGTTCAATCGGGATTATCTCAACCCCTGAAATTTATAGAGTGGAAGTGGTATGGAATAACGATGGACTCTGTAATGGGCATACCACGAATGTCCAAGGGGAACGATTCTATCTGGGTGATCACTGACAAACTCACCAAGTCGGCCCACTTCCTAGCTATTAGATAGTAGAGTTTTGTAGAGAGCTTGGCACGCCTCTATGTGTATGAGATACTTCAGCTTCATGGTATCCCTATGAAAATAGTCTTGGATCGAGACGCCCGCTTCCCATCCCGGTTGTTGAAGGGATTACATGAGGCTTTTGAGACTCAGCTACACTTGAGCACGGAGTTCCATCCCCAGACCAATGGTTAGATGGAGAGGACCATTTAGGTTCTAGAGTATATGATGAGAGCCTATATCTTGGACTTTGGTTGTAGTTGGGAGGACCACCTACCGCTGGTGGAGTTTGCGTATAATAATATCTACCACCCCACCATTGGCATGGCACCGTTTGAGGATTTATATGGGAGACACTTCCGGTCAACGCTTTGCTAGACCGACCCCGGAGAGTCAGCACTCAAGGGTCTAGATTTAGTGTGAGCTACCTCTGAGAAGGTTCATATCATCCAGGAGAAGATGAAGACTGCACAAAGCCGAAAGAAATATTATGCTGGCAGACGATGGAGATCTCGGGAGTTTGAGGAGGGATACCATATCTTCCTTCAGGTCTCACCTTGAAGAGGGTTGTAGAGATTTGGCAGGGCAGCAAGCTATCTATGAGTTTCATTGGACCATTCCAAATACTGTGTAGAGTTGTTGAGGTGGCACACCACCTAGATCTACCGCCAGATTTGTATCGGGTACATGATGTCTTAAATGTGTCGCATATGAGGAGGTACGTTCATAACCCATCACACGTTATCGATAATGGAGAGCTGGACATCAAGGATGGAGCAACCTTTGCCGAGTACCTAATGGAAATCGAGGATATGTATGAGAGGATATTCCATTGTTCATCGGTTCCCTTGGTGTGCATCTAGTGGCAGCATGGGAATCTTTAGGAGAGCATGTTTGATCAGGAAGCTCAGATCCATGCCCAATACCCACATATTTTTTAGTATCCTTTGTTTTGGATTTTTTGGAACGAAAATCCCCAAGGTGGAGAGAATGTAATATCTTAAATTTTTTGTGTATTATTTTTAAATATTATATGGAATTATTACAGGACCAAGAGTGGATACGGAATGTCATTTTGAGTCCTGACGAGCCTGAAAAGGTGGTTTGAACTATTTTTAGCTATGTAAGTTGGCGGGTGTGTGTGGTTGTGGTGGTTTCCAAACAGGTTCCCGAAATAAAAATCCAAGGGAACCATTGCATATGGGATGATGACTTTACCTAAGAACAGGACTAACCTAGACCGGCATGAGTTGTGGGAAAAAGTAAATTTTCTGATGTTATTAGTAAAATCAAATAAAATAAAATAATTCTAAAGGTTTATTTTATTTGGAAACATCCACTGCATCTTAACAATGGGGTAGCTATTTTGATAATTAATACCACGCCATAATGACTCAGAAATTAAAATGCTGACTCATTAATGCTTCTGTGAAATAGGACACAAAAATGTATTTCCTCTTTTTAATGGTTTAATAGAATGTTGTTCAATGGCAGGAGATTGTGAGAAAATCTAGTGATATCTTAGAACTTTTGAGAGAACTCTCAACATCGAATGATTGTGAATCAAAAGTGTGAATTTCTATGACAAAAATGTTTAAGGATCTCAATGATGATGGAAAATCAATCTGTTCATTAGCGATCAATCCCACCTTGAGGTAGGGGTTATGTTTTAAAGTTGTTTTTCTTCCCCTTTAAATTTAATGATGAACGTGGATCAACCCATGAACTAGTTGATCCGTTCATCGTCATTTTTATAGGAGCACTTATTTGGATTTGTTCTTGGGATATTTTTATTCCATGTTTTATGCTTTTAATTTACCCTCTTTTAAAACCTTCTAACAAGATCATATTGACACCATGAAAAATGATGGTGAGGTTCGTTCCTCTTTTTTTATTGGATTTTCTTCCTCTTTTCTTCATGTTATTCTCGTTCTTCACGAGGAAAAGAACAAAAGATTTTTGTGCATCCATTTCTCAATGAAACGATCCAAAACTGAAGACCTAACATCACGACAACTCAACATATGTGCAACGACAATGGTGGATGACGAATCGGCTTAGATCAAGGGAGACCATTCTTCGAGCGTTATTCATACGGGTGGATCAATAAGAATTTTTGGGGCTGATCGGAGTCCTAGAAAAAATAGAGAAGACTTTGGGATGTTGGGAAGACCTTAATCATCAATTTTCATGGAAAAATATGGTCGTATCAAAGATCGGAGCTCCACCTAAGGCGCGACGATGGAGGTTTTTTATTCTAGAAATTTTCATAACGCACGGTGTGTATCCCAAAGAATACGGCATGTAGGCCCGGCTAAGTGGCGACTAGGGTTATGCAAAGTGTGAAGTGATTACAAAGTGTGTTCTCCAAATAACACGGCGTCTGGGTCCTTACATGGGACTCGACATGCATCTTGGGGATACATAGACACGGGGTGGAGTACATGGTTGTGTACTCCACCACATGGCCAGACTAGGCCAACTGCATGGGTTACCCCGTGAACCTGATACACAAGTTGTAACACACAGGTTTAGGACATGTATGGGCACATTGAAAGCATACAAGGAGTCATCCCCGAATATAGGAACATTGGGTGTCACTCTCTTACACAATGTGTATACCTTCTTCTACACGACCAGCCTTACGACACGGGCTGTTGTACATGGGCAGTACCCAGGGTTAGAAGACATGGTGTTTGACACTTCTACACATCGTGAACTTCTCAATGCATGGCTTGATCTTCTTATCGACCGTATCTTGGACATGTTTCATTTGGATTAGTACCCCTTTTTCTCATTCCCCTGAAGTTTAGGTATCATTTACTTTTCCAAAAGTATGATCCCTTCAGCAGGACTTTCTGAGATAGAGTCAGGTATCCCTCCGAGAGGCCCGGAGTGAGATCCTCTATTCATTATTGACCCTAGGTAGAGTCATGTATCAACCTGAAAATACCCACAGGGTGCTGATCCTCTACATAGGAGGTGAATCCAGATGATTCTTGGTATCCTCCAAGGCCCTGGAAGGGATCCTCATATGTGTATCAAGATCTTTCCTCACTCAGAAGTGTGTTCTCCTAGAATGTGTGTATCTATTTCTTGTGACTTTTCCTGATGGAAATTACTTCTTGGATGGACGTCATTAGAACCATCAGACTTATGGAGTGAGTTCTCCTAGAAGATTGCTTTGTGTAATCTTCAAACTGAATCCCTAGTGTTGGTATGCAGTTGTGTGACTTATCCCTAGACTATGGTTCTGGGTTTTTAGTATATCTAGGTTGTATTCTCCTATTATATGTTCAGTAGAAATATACTGTGTAGAGATGATTGTACCTTTCCGTTGTGTATTTATTTTTCTTTTTTGGTGTCCTCTAATGAGTATTGTTATACTCACCCCTACATGGGATTGCCTGTATGTATCGTGTCCTGTGCAGACGAGCAGCCTTTTGACAGGGTCCAGGGCAGACTAGGATAGGACTGAGCTTTTTGAGTTCCTTATATGCCAAGGTGTTCCTATGGATACAAGATATAGTTCTCATACCTCTTTGTGTTTATAGGTTGGACTTTGTAGTTTTCAGACTCTTGTTTTTGGTGGGATTGTATTCTGGCCCAGTTTACTTTCAGTACTTTACTTTCCATCGTACTCTGTTGGTTGGGTGTAGTTGTATGCCTGCATTTTGTTCCTTAGCGGTTTTTCTTAAATTTTAGAATTTGTGGGCTTGGAAATGCCTCCAATGTTAGGTACTTAGGAAATTCTTCCCATGTGATTAATATGCCTAATCAGTTCTAGTCACCATCCACTGGCCTATTGGAGGCGAGGTTGGGGAGTCATGGCTCGAGCCTCACTGGGATGGGTCATGATAATGTACATTCCCACACCTATAATAATAAATGAAAAATATTTATATCCTTCACCTACATTCATGATTCCTTGTACAACTCTTTATACATATGTGAAGAAAATTTCAAACCCCAAATATACCACCCAACATGCTCAAAATCCCAATGAAAAGGTAAGTGTGTCAGATAAAAATATGATCCAAAGTGATCTAGAAATAATTAAGTAAATCACAAAAGGTAGGCTCATTCATATCTCTGTAATGACACATCATCCACATTTGGATCAACAGTTCCAAAATGGGTGTCCAGCCTGGGCGTTTGTAACCTACCTCCTCTAAGGGTCCCTAGTGTATCTGATAACAGTATGCCTAAATATCTATATAAAATATAATACTAATTATATATCATCGTAACTATAACAGCATCCCCATCCATAGGATGAACCAATAGTAAAGAAACATCTTGTAATATAATAATCCCCTGAGGCATAAGGAATATATGTGTCTTTGGACTCCATCGCACAACCAAAGAAGAAATTATTAAACTATAAATGGGTATATACCCACACATTCTCAACCTATAGAACTCTGACTGACAAAAATAAGGGATGATAGGCCCTAGTGTTTTTTTGTGGTGAAAGTGATGGGCCCTGTGTACATTCAATATCCACTGTTTTCCCATTGTCACATAAATGTTGTGGTATGTGATCACTCTATTCAGTAAGAAGAGTTAGATCCTCAAGGCCTGGATATAGCTGTGTAGATACCATCTATGTAAATAGTTAAACAAATGGTAAACATATAAATCGTTTAGATAATATATATGTTGAGTGGAACCAAAATTAAGATAATTAAATTCTTCATCTTATAAAACCTTTTACAAGGAAAATAAAAAAATTACAATAATCAACCCAGAGTAAAAAAATCATGTTAAGTGTGATGATAAACCTTCAACGCTGTCATTTTGAGGAAATTTATTATGATTATAACCCTCTTCCCGACACCTACCACGCCATTTTTTCATCCCTTTATTCTGAGGCCAATCTATTTCATTTCTCATGTGTATAGATTTTAGAAAACCTTTTCAATGCAACCATGATGGATTAAAAAATGAAATTGGAAGATGTATAGGGGAATTTAATATTGATACATCTCCAATTGGGATCCTCTATATATTGTATCAATCTGAAAATTTGTCATTTCTATACACTGGTTTGAAATAACTCTCCCATGAAAGGTGAAGATGGGAACATGCTACAAGTACATTTGAGAAAGGCTTCTTGTAATCTTGAAAGTAACCACATTAATACATGCAGTTTTCAAGTAGAAAAGAAATCACCCGACCACAAACAATGGTTAATGGATCCTAAACCTCTTCAACTTCAACATAACTTCTTTTCTTATGAAAAAAATCCCCTGGTATGATATAGAATGGGTTTGATTAACCTCAAGATCCTTTATAAAACTTATCGAGTATCAATGAATCTGTAGTAGTTATTTCTCCATATCCTATGATCTGTTAGGAAAGTATTTAATGCATCTATAAAATCTATAAGAAATAATCCCTATGATTTTTAATTTTCAAACCTCCTTAAATACATCATCGATGCATTAAAAAATGTTTGCAGTCATGTGTCCATATCTCTTCCCTTCATCAAATTCTAACAAACATTTATTCTTAGGGATGTGCATCATGTACTTATATACATCCTCATTTATTCCTCATATATATTCCAGTATTTGATGGAAAATTTTTTGTCTTGGTTTGTATATTGTAATTGTATGAAATAAAACTATAAACAAGTTCCCATTAATATAAAATAATTAAAAGTATAGAATGTGTAGAAAATTATATCCAATATCTAATTTGATTATATTTTTCATGTTTTCATCTCGAAATTATTTCAATACATTTCTATAAATATGTCTCACATTATAATGATGATAAGCATTAATGGATATCCTATAAAAATATTCAATATTCACTGCTTCTTTGATCACACGGTGATGGTATTAAATAAGGAATATCCCTTGCCTATCAGTGGCATGAACCCACTGAAAAGATAGAAAGCAACTTCGTGAGTCCAGATTATCTTTCTCAATTATAACAAAGGTTAGTGGAATAATACATCTATTTCTATCATGAGTCGTGGTAATCAAGAGAACTCTATTATAAATTCCTTATATAAACATTTAATCTAGTTTTACTAATTGTTTGTAGTGAGGGAATGTTATGATGCATTGAAGGAATTCCCAGAATATCTAATGAGATTGGTCTTTTTTAGCAAAGACATAATTGTTCATTGCATGCTCTAGGATAAACAACCTAGCCATTTTGAACCAATCACTCAATTTAATTAGAAAACACCTATAATTATGTTTCCAAATCACTATAAACCTTCTCAATTTCATTGTTTTTTCAATCCATGCAATCTTATATGAGATTTTATATCCATATTCACTCTCCATGTGTTCCATTATCAACTCAATTCAGACATCCGGATTAACTCTGTTCATAAAAATAATAATGTAAATAATAACGTTGAGATGATGTGTCTATGATCTTGAGTTAGACTTGTATTCAAACAAGTGTGTGGTCCTAAAATTTTTATAATTTTTCAACAAGTTAAAATTTTGTCAAGTGTTGCTCACAATCACATCTTTCATGTGTCACCAAACTATTGAAAATTTATTGAAAATTTCGATATCATAGAATCAACTATGATATAACTGTAATATTTCATCACATGAAAACTCTATATATTTTCTCAAATCCTCTTTTCTCTTAAATTTTCTTATAATAGAAAATTCATCATCAATTATTAAAAATTTTCTTTGTTTGAAAATACTTGGGAACATGGTTATTTGTGTCACTATATCCCAATCAAACTCAGGAACAACTGCTGTAATATCATGCGATGTTTTTCACCAACTATGTATGTTTTATTTTTGGATGATTTGATGATATCATATCACATTCTCTATCAAATACTTCACATCCTCAAAATGATCTCCAGGTACATCATTGATCACACCCATAAGTGGATCATCAATAACAATAGATGTTGTAGGAACATTAATATGTACTTTAATTTAAAATATTTTCTATTCTCTATATGTATTTTCTTCACCTAATCCACATTGAACAATCGACTCAAATATAAACGTATACCCCTTAGAAAATCCATAATATTTTGATATGTTTTGTTTTATTTGGGTGGTATCTTCAATTGTACTAACATCAATAACCAATTCTATCTCACTAAGAAATCCATGCTCTAGATATTTATCATAAGAAAGACTTAAATCATCATAATCTACCCAATGATGATGCATACATTATAGATTATCCTATGTTTGAGAAAATCTAAAAGTGATAGATGATATATACGGATTCCCAGAAAGCTTCAATCAATCATGAATTTTAATGTTAAATAGATTCATCGTATCACATACAGTAATATTTAATAATCTTACAGGACCACCATTATAAGATATCCCATGATCATCGTTTATTTTTTCACTACTATGATATACAAACGCACACAAGTGTTGGGTCATATTTGTGAAAATGTTAATTGAAATTAAATTATAGATTAAATATATACACCGACATTTCTTCAAACAAATCTAAAACCACTAAACTTTAAATGTTATTATTTCGATCATAATTCCTCTAATCCATAGAGAACAGAAAAAACTGATAGCGACGTTCGGTAGTCATAATGCAGCATAGAACGGTGTATTTATAAACTTATTAAAAATCAACAATATTTTATTTACAATGAAATAATATATTAATATGTATATTATATAATATCATAATGAGAAATTTAAAGTTACATAAAAAAATTACACTAAATTTCAATTTTTTAAAAAAAATATTTAAACTAAATTTCAATTTTCTTTTAAAAAAATTAATTTATCATAAACTATCTAATTGAATTATTTGATCGAATGTTTTTATCAATTTAAATTAATTACAAAATAGTCCATTTAGTAAAATTAAAATATTTTCTTACAAATAAATATATATCATTTTCAATGTAATAATATATTAATTACAAAATTAAAAATTAATTAACAAATAATATATTTTATACAATGCAATAATATATATATTAATTATAATACAATGATATATTAATAATATATTATTTTATTATTATATTCAATTATTTTACTCATCAAACTATAATGAAATAATATATTATTATTATATTAGTATAATAATATATTATTATATATTACTATATTAATTAAAAAGTAGTATTATATTAATGTATATTATACACCAAAATAATGTATTAATTACAAAATCAAAAATTAATTTACTAATATATTTTATACAATTAAATAATATATATATACACACACACACACACACACACACACTAAAATACAATAATTTTTACACAAATATTCATTTAATAAAAATACCAAAATAAAATTACAAACCAAACCATAAGATAGTATAAATCATCAAACAATAATAATTATAAAAAACCAAATTTAAAAAATTTATACTGTAAAACAGAAAATAAAAAACACAATTCAAAAAATTATTATACAATTTTAAACCAAACAATATAACTCGTCAAAAAAATTATAAAAAAATATCAAAATTAAAATAAATATATATAAATATAATAATTACAAAGTAAAACTATTTTATTAACAATGTAATAATATATAAATATATATACTTATTTTTATTTTATATAATAAAATCATATATATATATACACTGTATAATACAATAATGACCAATGAAAGTTACATAAAAATAAAAAAAAGTACTAATTAATCTTTAATTTAAATTTAAATTTAAATTTTCTTTTTAAAATTATTTAATTTAACATCAGTTATCAAATTAAATAATTTGATCTAATGATTTGATCAATTTAAATTAATTAAAAAACATTTAATTTAGATAACTTAAAATATTAACTAACTAAACAATGTATATTTTTAGCAATGTAAAAATATATTAATTATAGAATTTATAATTAACTAATAAATATTCTATTTCATATAATTCAATAATATATATTAGTAATAATATAATTATATGTTAGTAATATATTTTTTGATTATTTATTAAATTATTTTACTCGTTAAATTATAATGTAATAATATATTATTAGATTAATGTAATAATATATTAATACGTATTAATTTATAAATTACAATGAAATATTATATTAATGTATATATTATACATTGAAATAATATATTAATCATAAAATAACTAATTAATTTACTAATATATTTTTTACAATTAAGTAATATATATATACACACACACATAAAATAATGTAATAATTCATATGTAAATCCTCATGTAATAAAAATACCACTAAAAAATTATGAACCAAACCATAAAACAATAAAAATCATTGAACCCTAATAATTATAAAAAAACAAATTTCAAAAATATAAGCTACAAAATAAAAAATAAAACAAAAAATCCAGGAAAATATTATACAATTTTAAACTAAACAATATAACTATCAAATAAAATGTATAAAAGTTAATATAAAAATTAAAATAAATATTAATGTATCAAAATAAAACAAAATGTTAATACATACACTGATGTTTCTTTAAATAAATTTAAAACCACCAAAATTTAAATATTATTATTTAAATTGTAATTACACTAATCTGTAAAGAATAGATAAAACTAACTATGATGATGATAATTTGTAATGCAACATAGAATAATATATTAATATATTAATTACAAAGCAATAATATAATATTTATAATGTAATAATATATTAAGAAATATACTTATGCTTATTTTACACAATAAAATAATATATATATTATATAATGCAATAACGAAAAAATGGAATTCACTTAAAAATAATAAAATTACTAATTAATATTTACATGAAATTCCAATTCCAATTTTCTTTTTAAAAAAATTTATTTTTTTATCAACTATCTAAATGAATTATTTGATCTATTGTTTTTATCAATTTAAATTAATCACAAAACAATTAGCTTACCTAACATAAAATATTAATTTAATATTAAAATTAACAATTAATATATATTATTTACGATACAATAATATATTAATTAAAAAATTAATAATTAATTGAAAAATAATATATTTTATAAAATCTGATAATATATATGATAATTTTAATAAAATGATATATTAATAATATATTATTCAATTTTTTTTATTCTTTAGCTCAATAAATTACAATGAAATAATATATTATTATATTAATGTAAAAATATATTAATATATATTACTATTTTAATTACAATTCAATGTTATAATAATATATATTATACATTATAATAGTATATTAATTACAAATCACTAATTAATTTTCTAATATGTTTTATGAAATTAAATAATATATATATATATAATTAAATAATTCATAAGTAAATATTCATGCAATAAAAATACCACAATAAAATTATAAACTAACCCATAAAAAATTAAATTAGTGAACCCTGATAAATATAAAAAACAAAATTTCATAAATATAAACCATAAAAAATAAAAAATACAATTCAAGAAAAAATTATTTAATTTTATACAAAACAATATAACTCATCAAATAGAATTTATAAAAAATGATATCAAATTTAAAATATATTTTAATTAAAAAAGAAAACAAATTAATTTAATTTAAAAATACATGTTGTGGGAGTGTGTGGCCAAAGGGTTTCATGTATGGAGATTCCAAATAGTTTTGTGAATGGGATTCCAAGGAGTTTCGTGATAAGTGATTCACCAGATGAAAACCTTCCCATTAGGGTTATTGTGGAAGATCAAGAGTTTTACGATATGACTTCTCTAAGAGATAACCTTTATTCCAAAGTTATTGTGGAAGACTAGATTCATGGAATACGTATGGATAGTTTCATGACCGTATACATCCTCATGTGTTATATATAATGGTTTTTTCAAAACTAGATATACGATTTAGGGAAGTTGAATCTTTATTTGTGGAAGGTGAATTAGAAGTTAGATTTCTTGACTAAACTATGGGACCGGAAACAAAGATTTGGATTTCATGGCTTGAAAATAGAAGAGGAAAGTATGATCCCTACATGTTGAGTGGTATTCTATAATGAGATGATATGGAGGATATTTCTTGTAAGGTGCCTTCTTCATCTAATTTTAGAGGAAGGTTCTCTCTTAGAGAACACCTTCATTACTATTAATTTTAATAAGGTTCTTCTCTAGAAAGTTCTTTCTTTGAATTTTTTTCTATGAAGTCACGTTTCAATACATTTTTATCTAATATTATTTTTCCTTATAAGTAACTTTACAAGAAAGTTCTTTCCTTTCATCACTTAACAAAAAAAAATTGGTACATTAGGAATTAGTTTCCAATTCTCACTATTTATATATTTTTTAAAAAATATTTATTATACATGGAAAAATTCTTTATTAGGATGGTTCAGTCAATTGAGTTTGGGGATTTTGATCGTGAGTGTCTAGTTTGTTTGTCGGTCAATGTGAACTTGTAGGGTATGAGGCACCCCCCCCCCTTTCATGGATCACGGATCTTGAGGGTGTAATGTGGGATTATATTTTGATGAATTCTCTAACATATCTCCTCGGGTGTTGTGTGGTCGACCCCCCCCCCCCCCCATGGTACCCTGAGAATATACTTCTTTTTCTTATGGTTTTCTATTTTTTGTTTCTTTGGTGATTTTCAATCTGTTCAGGTGGTTGTATGGTTTCTCACTAAAACCATGAAGTGGTTTATTCAAAAATAAAAAAAATGTTATTATAAAAAAATTATGAATCATAACTATGACATAATGAGGAATGTGTTATAAATTGTGATGATTCTCCTGAAATTCAATAAATATTTTAGATAAATTGGTGTAAAATATAACCATACCATCAAGGATTTAACTAAGACATGATACATAATTATATGAACATATAATAAATATTCAAAATAGTTTTTCTCACAATACCTACTAAGGCATTTAATTAATATATAATTTTCCCCATCACTTGTCATATACTAAGTCAAATACATCCATCATATACAAATAATTTCTAACAATACATATCATAATGTTCTCTAAGGATCCTCATACATAATCATGGCTAAGTAATCAATAGTTGTCCATGTAGAAATAATTAATATATATATATATATATATATATATATTCAATATTTTCTTGACCATGGAATAATATGAATATCTAGGTGAATATCCATTAATAAAATAGGCAACTATAGGATATTCATAATGAAATAGAATGTAACATTATTAAATTGATGATAATGGGGTATTAGTGTATGATGCTTTTATCATAAAAGTATATTAATAAAATGTATTCATTAAAAACAACACATTAGAATGCAAAGGGACTAAATCAATGATAGAAAAATAATTGGTGAAAATTAAGAGTATGAGACACATATTTGATATGCATTTGGGATAAAAAATTTCTTTAATTGAAACTTCCATGCATGTAGGATTTGATCATCAGAGGTGTGATTATTCCAAAATCATGTTTAATCCACTAAGGACCTAATAGAGGATACATCAAATATATCACAATTATTATTTCTTAGACAATGTCCCCTTTTAGAAATAATATGTATATAATATCACAAATACATAACATACATAGAGAATTTGATAATAGAGTTTTATTAATATAGAAATATTTTATAATTATAAGGACTTATGAAGGTCATAAAATGAGAGGTAATAGTAATATGAAATTGATAATATAATAAGAAAATTATAAACACAATGAATGCCAACATTAAATATTGATAAGATAAGTAATTGGAAATGATTGTATAAAATAATGTAATAGAATAGATTGGGAGCTCTTACCTTGAAAAATAACTTCCTAGAACATGAGAAAGAACCTTTTAGAACCTTAACAACTCCTTGGAATGACTATTGAGAGGGAAATGGAGATACAAAGTATGCACATATATTTTTGAGTGAAGGGGAATGGTAGGATGAGTTATTATTTATGGAAATGGGAAATAATTATTTATTATTTTTTGGGACTTATGATTTGGAAATATAAGTTGTGAAAACCGAAATACTAGGGTTTTTGATATTTATAACTAGGATTTCTTATTTATAAATTTTAGAATTGAAATTGATTTTTTAACATTACTTTGGTCATGGAAAAGGCTTTGATTCAAAAATAATTATTTTTAAAACCTTAATTTATATTTTAGACTTTGGAAAGTTTATTATAGGTTTAAAAGTTTATTTTAATGATTTCAAATATTTTTTTTTATGGTCTCACTTGTATTAATTATTATATCATGTTTACATCTTAATAAAGACATAATACTTACTGTATTTTATTATTTACCAGAAAACATGACTATTAGAGGAAATTATGAAAAATCCATTGACATGCTGATTCTAAATTAAATGTACTATTTATGAAAATAATTATAAATATATGATATTTAATTATTGAATAATGATTTTAGTGCATTTAAAAATCATGTGTTTGGTGCCAAAAATTTAAAAACTCTTTTACAATAAATTTTATTTTTATTCTAAAATATATAAATGTAATTACTTTCTTATTCATTGATTGATATAAATTATTTTTAATTATTGATTGTACTATTACCAAATTAAGTTTCTCATTTATTATCTACATGTAAGATATGACTAACAGTCTCATTAATATTATAATAGTCATTTTACTATTCCAACAGTCATATTTCAATGGTTATATTTCTCTTCTTATAAATTTGATTTATTATTAACTTTAAAATCATTCACCACAACCTCTTTTATATGTAAAATTTATATTAATTTTCTTATTTTTTCTTCATAATTATAATATATCTTTTAATCATACTATTATTTGTATAACACGGTCCTCCAACATTCAAAATTATGTTGTTTTCCAATAATATTATGTTCTGAGTATTATTAGTTTCAACTGTTATAATGAATGTAGTTTTCTATTTTTTGTTTTACTATTATGATGAAATAATAGAACATGAATTATGAAATTGTTATTGTTATTAAAAATCTATTTACTATAGTAACATCTCATCTCTTACATTTTTGGTATTGTTACATGCCTTGTAACATTAGTTGTAGTTGTTATAGTAAATGTAATTTTCTTATTTTGTGTTGTAATATTATGATTAAATATTAGAACATTCATTGTGAAATAACTTCTATAATTAAGAGTTTATTTACTATATTATAATATCATGTTGTATATTCAATCAAAATTTTCTTAACTTTCACCTTGTTGATCCTAAATAAAGGCTTCTTTATTTCAAGCTCAAATTTCTTATTCTTTGGATCCCCTTTCTTCATTAAAATATTCTCTTAATACTTCAAAATTATCCTTTGAGTCTTATTATATTATAGTCTTAAAAAACAAACCTTCTTCATTGTTATAAACTCAAGGACATATATCTCACTGTCTTTCAACATCTGTGTCTTCTCACTTTGTTTCTCTTTTTGAGACTTTTTTTTCTCTCCTTTTTTACTAATGAGGATACCTCCATTTTCTTATCAATAAACTTCTTTTCCATATAATTATAGCCAAAAATAATTTTGGTGATAGTTTCCTTATTAATCATATTCTCATTTATTTTTTTAATGTTTTTCAATATTCTTATCTAAAACATTAAGTTTTCACTAGTTGAGATAACCAAGAAGGTCAAGAGGGGTATGAATTAGACAGTTTAAAATTTAAACAGTATTTAAATCTAATTTGAACTAAAAATCAAGTGGATCATAAAATAAACAAATAACACAAGGTATTTTTATAGTTGTTCAGATAAAGAATGGTCTTATATCTACACTTAACATCTCTCTAATCTATGAGAGAAATGTTATTCACTAGAACCAGGCATTAGTATGGTTGTTACAACTCATGTTACACCTTACATTTTTTGGTGGAAGTTCAACCACATAGAAATTTATATTTATAGAATAGGCATAAAAAATATGGAAAGTTCCTTTTATAGTGCAGGCACAATAAATACAGAAAATTGCCTTTTATTGAGGTATATCCAAGAGAACATTCTTTTGCTTAGGGGGAGAATAAACTAGTTACATATATAATATAGAAGAAAATATAAACAAATTACAACTTAATATAGAAGGAAAAACATAATAGATGAAACTAGGACATATGGTGTAGCTTGATCACTTTCAATAATGAGTTCCAACATAATGAAGCTTCCTTAATAGATTGTAGTAAGATGAAAGTCATGGTCATTGTTCCCACACATGTTCTTAACATGGTTCCCTTGATCTTTATTTTTTGAACAATTATTCAATGTTCAATACATGATGTTTCTAAAAAAAATAAATTTGTTTACTCAGAGTCAACATTATTCTAAAAACAAAATTAAACAAGTATAAAAACAAAAGAGAGAGTTTTATAATTATCAAAACAAAAAAGGTAATATGGAAAGAAGTCAGTCCAAGAACATCCCCCTTTCTGATAACTATAATACCAATTATCTAAAAACATGGAAGAAATATCCCCCTTTTATAATAATTGAAATGTTAAAAAAACTGAAATAACTGGTTCTATGAAACTAAAATATATCCCCATGTAAAAATAATTCTCCTCCTTTAAATACCAATAAAAATAGTTTACACAAATTCTACATACTCAAAATGATATAAATAAACATGATATCTCACCCTAAATTAATGCATACTAAAAATAAACACTAAACTATTAGAAAATATAGAGTTATTAAAACAATTAAAAATCACATGAAATATAGAAATATTATAAAAATGGTAAATTCTCTAAAATTCTAGGTTAATTGATTTGAAATAAATATACTATTTATCATCCAAAATTTTCAATTCTTCCAATAAATATATAAAAAAAAGATAAAAATGAAGCTTGTTAATAGTTATAAATGATACTAATAAATAGTAGTAAATAGATACTCCTTCTGTACACAAAAAAGGTCCAAAATTTAAATATTTATCATCCTAAGGTTATACTTAATCTTCACAGACATTACAACATACATACATATATGCGTTTGTGTGTGTGTGTGTGTTTTACAGTGCACCAACCTACACACTCCCATGTGAATTGTCACATACATACATACATACATACATACATACATATATGCGTTTGTGTGTGTGTGTGTGTTTCACTTATATGAAAGTGTTACTTGGATTAATAAAAATATATTATCACATGATAACCCTAAGTACTTAGGTGGGTAGACTAAGAAACATATGTTAGGCAAGGTACATCCTCCAAAGCCTATGGACTATGCTATAGTGCTAACTAGACTACATTAGGATGAAATTGATTGGTTATAGTTGGTACTTTTGATTCGGCCTCATAAATATATTCTGTACAAAATGGTTATGTGGTTCAATCATCAAGAATATAGAGATCCTAAGATGATGCCTAACCATAGTGACCCAACTCTTCCCATTGTTCTTGATCTATTTATATACCTTTTTTTATCTTCTATTCAAAGTAAATAAACTATTTGATTTCAATTAAGTGAAATGTTTCTTTCAAACCAAAGTATACTTCTATTTAATGTTTAAGTGAATGTTTTATTAAATATGAATATCCCTCCACGTTTTGAAAAGATATTTACTTTTAAAAATAAAACATAATTTTTATTTGGTATCTAATTAAAAATTGTAATAATACCTATTTTTATAAAAAAATTAAAATATCACGTAATTGATATTTTATTTTTTTGATTATATATGGTTTGTGGTTTACTTGGATTTCTTACTCACCTTTTGAGTTCACGCCTTACTATATCATTTTAGTTTTAGGTTCTGATTCATCTATTGAACTCTCATTGTGAATTGATTAGAAGTAGATAATGAGTTGTATAATCACAAGGAGGTATGTTTTTTGTTTCTTTTGGTTTATTTTATATTTTTATTTTTACATTATTCATATTGGATTCTACTACATTTTATGAATGAATGGTAGATATATCTTCCAGTGGCCAAAGAAAAGAAATCTAGCGATGGATTTTTTGCATCCATGCATTGTAGGTGAGGGTGACCACAGGTGAGTTATGGGATTTGATTGTTCAATTTTTTTAATTCTTTTATATTCTATTTTTGTTTGTTTATTTCTATATATTTGATTTTTCATGGATGTATGATGTACATACCTTTCTATCCAAAAGTTTATTTAATTTATTCTACTCGTTTTCTTAATTATTTATTGGATAAAATCTCTCTCACTTGGTTTACTTTGATAACTAACACAAGTTGTCTACCTATGGGGATTTGGAATGCCCCACTGAGCCTTATCATGGACCAATTTGGGAATCTGAAAGTAGGATGACTCAGGTTGGTTTAGGATAACATGTTATTATAGAGACCCTTTATTATTTGAGCGATAATGGTATCTTGGAGTTTGGACTGTCGGAACTTGGGAGGTAGGTCATGGGTGGGTGACTGATCACCATCACTCACGATGAAACCATTGTTACCAAGGGATATTGGGGTTTTAATTTTGATTATGAGTTTTACATTTGACTCTTTAATATTATATTTGGTTTATATTGAAATTTTTTTAATTGTGATTATATTATTTATATTCCGTAGACTTTTCATCTTTTGGGGGTGAAATGAGAGTTGGAATAGTGGCACCTAGTGAGCTTGAATGGCCTAGAAATTCATGTGAAGACCAAGTAAATGCTTCAATATAACTCCTCATAAAATTTTTATGATTATTACATAGTCCTCCAATCCATGTAACCAAGTCATTTGTGGCCATTATCCCTTTTTTGAAGTATTTTGTTGAGATACCTTTGATATATATTCTTTCATGTTATGTGTGGGTGTTATTAGGATTGGGAATGGTTTTTATTATGGTTTATAAGTGGAATTGGAACTTAAAAAATTTTAGGGTTACATTTGAAAGTGATAACAATAAATAGGCTTTCTAAAACTGAATACAAGTGGGTTTGGAGTTTGGAAATTTTGTTTCAAGGGTAAAAAGTGGGGTTTTGGAAATTGAGAGCATATTTTTCTTAAAATAATTAAAGTGGAATTTATGTTTAAATGTGGGTGAATTTTTTTTGGAAAATAAATTGTAATGTTATAAATTATTTGGTGAAGTAGGATTTTAAGATTTCAAAATAAAAGTATGTGATTTTTTAAATGGTTTTGTAAAATAACATTATGATCATTTTTATTTTTATGTCCTTGTATAATGATTGAAAATTGTTCCATTTTTACTATTACATTAAAATTAAAAAAAATTAGGTTTTCTGTTTTTTAAAATGGAGAATGTTTTATGAGTGAGGGAATTGGGTTAAAATATTTTCTAAATAGTTTTTTAGAATTTTTACTCAATTATGGGGTTTTGAGATATTTTATAAAAAACATCATGAAGTTTTAAAAAGAGGAATTTGTGATATGGTTTTGTGATCTTTACTATTTCTTTATAATTTTTTTTTGGGTTCTGATTTGTCTATGTTTCGGTTGATTTAATTTGGGTTATGTTGATGGCGTTTTTTATTTCATTGTAGTCTTCCTCCCATGAAAGTACCTCGGCCAAGTCTCTCTATAGCCTGTATTGATTCTTTTTAGTGGATTATTTAACTTCAATTCTTTAGAAAGTAATTTTTTTGGGTTTTTTCTGATATCCTTGTGTTTATTATAGTAATCTAATTTTTAATAAGATTATAATCAATTGGAGGTTTGGGTTGTTTCCAAATTTGAGTATTTCTGTGGTTTCTCATGTGTAAAATGTGGTTGAAATTGGTTCAGTTTGTTATACACGCCTCTTTGATCCTTTTTGTCTCTCATAATCTATGTATTGTTGAAATTATGTGATGATCATTGAACTGGGTTTTGATATAGTGAATATGGGAAGGTAAAACCCTGGAAGCACCAATTAAGGGTACACCCTAGCTAGTGTTGGTTTGACTTGTTGGAGTCTCTATGGTTGGTGACTTATATTTTAGATTTTAGGTTAATCTTTGTCCAATATTGAACCATATTGGATTCCCATGTTGTTTTGGTGAGGCATTTATGTGATATATCACCCTACCATTACCTCTTACTCATGTTTTGAAGAATGGTGATGGGAGATTTAGTGGTATCTTTTATTGATTGATTTAATTTTAGGAATTACCTTATATTCCCTCATTTCCTTTCCTTATGCATCATGTTTCTTTATTATTTTTTAACTAATTTTTTATTGCTATTTTTTGAATTTTGAGATATTTTTCCTTCTTAGAGAGGTAATGATTATTTTGGTTTGATTATGGATGTGTCTTCGATTGAGTTTCCCAGTTGGTATTTCTTTGGTTAAACTCTTTAGATTTGTCTTGTAGTGATCCCTTCGGGTGTTCTTGTTTTGGTGATCCACTATATTAGTGTCATTATTATATGGTGGGGAGTCCCACTATGGATAACCTCCCTTTTATCTTTTCCAAAATTGGTTGGGTGTGAGTATGATTTTTGGTCCATGGATATTAGTGGGTTTTGAGTGTCATTGCTTCATGGAATTATTAATCATGTAATATTTGAGAAATTTTCTTGATATATCTTACTGAGAAGAACATTTCATGTTTGTAGGAATCTTTTCCTTGCCTCTTGAATCACTATGCTAGTTGTACCATAAATTAGGGGGAGGTCTATTTTAGATCTCAATTTTTTAGGTTTTCCTTAAGTTTGTTGGGTGTCAATTATGGGGATAAGATTCACATTGAAGTTAGTGGTTTTGGTTGTTTTATTTTGAATTTGTTATGGTTTGGAACTATTGTCAAAGTTTTATCCTTTTTAATTTATTTAGTTTAATTTGGGTGTTTCTTGTTTTGAACTTCATGATTATATATCTTTTAAACACATTGACTTTCTGGGGGTAAAATAGTGTTTATAGTGGTGATAATTTCCACACCCAACCTTTAAATTAAATTAAATTATATTATCTATTTATTTCCCATTTTTCCTAAAATTTCTGACCATTCCAATTTAAATTTTACGAATTTTATATTTTTGGACAAATCCACAAGTTTTTTCCACATAGTTTATTATACTGCATGGAGCCCTTGTAGGTGGCCTTCAGTTTTGAAAAAGTAGTTTTTCACTATTGGTGCACGGTTAGTCAAACCATATGAGCTAATAATTCATCTTCAAGGTGTGTCTCTTAAGGGGTATATATTTGGTACAGAATTTATAAAACTATGCAGTCAAACCATGCAAGCTATCTATACTGAAAAAATGTTTAAAAAAAACATAACCCCTCTCACCCATACTCAATTGTGCACTAGTCCCCTCCCTTATCCCTCATAGTCATGTCGCAGCCCCTCATATTACCTATGTTATTCATTGATTTCCCTTATTTTCTTCATGGTTTATATCTGAAACTCCAAGGTATGATCTCCTCTTCTCTTTATTTCCTCTTTTATTTCCTTCTTCTCCCATCTTATCCTTGTATTTCATCCTAGGATTAACCCTATATGGGATTTTTGTTCTAATGCTTCTGACTTATTGGGGTCTTGGTTTCTCGGTGTAACATCTCACCCCAAATCATTCTATTGAAAAATAAGGGGGTGATACAAACCTTAGGTGGCATCCCCATAGATAAGATCTTACACACTGAACTAATGTTTCACATGAGAAAACATAAGGATATTTTGAATGATAAAGAGGGAGGAGATTTTTACCTTTGATTCCAAAATCACATGCTCAGTGATTCATTATTGAAGGAGTTCAGATTTATAAGATCATTATAAATTACATAGGTATGCCATGTAAGTTGAGAGGGTGGAAGATAAACCATGTGTATATTTTCTAGGTATGGGAGGAAAAAATTAAAACACTAAACCTAGAGTATTAATGATGAAAATCATGAATTTTCTTTATGAGTCCCCATGGGGACACATATACAAAAATTTATAATGCCTCGATTATTATTTTCTTTTTTCTGTGGATATTGATTTTAGGGAGTAATGTCACATTTTACGGAGTAAATGGTTTTTATACCTTATACCCTACCTTGAAAGATTTAATTCACAAGTCCACTATATACAATGTATATTTTTCCTCATAAAATTATATCATAAACATTACTTTTATGACATAAATTGTTCCTATAGAAAATTCTAGTCATCAATGTCTAGGTTTTTTCCTTTTTCTTTTACACCTCTAAACCCTTAAAATGAATAACCCATTAACTCAAAACATAAAAAGAAAAGAAAACAATCATGGTGTACCACAAACTATAGTTTCCACATTCTCCCCGAAATTGTGCTTTCCATCATTAGTAAGATGGATATAAAAGTTTCCATTGAACAAATCAGTCCATTATATCCACAAAAATTATTCGCATTCTCATGTTTCCTCTTGAACCTAATCATGCTATCATAAAACTCACACCAGAGAAATAGACCTTCCATTAAAGGTATTTTCTTGTCTATCCATAACATAATCTGATACATGTATAAACATTACATCAAGATCAAGATTTACATGATACCAAATAATCACAAGTTGAAGATTTGGGTGATACTTCTTCAGTTTAGAAGCATGGAATACATAATTAATAGCATTGAATATTGGTGGTAATTCTAATCGATATTCAATAGTTCATATCCTCTAAAAAATATCCAATGGTCCCACATACCATTTTGGTATCTTTACTCATTTCCCTAGCCGTCGATGAACATATATTACGAATAGTACATGGTCACTCAAATTAAAATACAATGGTCAATGGAGATTGTATAAATATGATTTCTGTTATCTTTGAGTCATATATATCCACTTTTAGATCATCTGAATTTTATCTATAATATTTTAGAAAAGACTCAGTAAAATCAATTATGTCTTACCAATTTTCAACCAACATATTGGATAATTATAAGGATGTCCATATAAATACTCGAATGGGGCCATTTTTATCGTCACCTGATAGCTATTATTATAGGATAATTCAACGAAAGTCATATGATCCTCCCATGAGCCACCAAATTCCATGACACATTCTTTGAGCATATATTCTAATATCTAAATTATTCCCTTTGACTCCCCATCCTTCTATGGATGATATACTGTGCTCATGGTCAACTAACTACTGAGATCCTATTATAAAGACATCTAGAATTGAGAAATGAACTGAGGGTCTCTATCAGATACAATTGAAACTGCAACTCCATGCAATTTTATCACTTCTTGGATATAAAATTTTTTCAAATCCTCTACTTTGTTGGATTCTATGATATTTAAAAAGTGTTATGGCTTAGTGATTTAATCCATAATCACCCAAATGGAATCATTATTTCACAACATCCTTGAGAGACCAATGAAAAAGTCCATATAAATATGTTCCCACATCCATACATGTATAGGAATAGAATGAAATATACCAACTAGCCTCAAATTCTCTTCTTTTACCTTTTTATAAGTTAATAGTTTTTATATATTCTATAATATTGAATTTTCCTCACCACCAAAATTTTCATTAATAAAATTTTACATTTTTTTAATACTCGAATGAATAGCCCATTTTGAATGTTTATAAGATGAAAGAAGATGTTCTTGAAAAAACTAAGGAACTAAAATTCATTTTTGAAAATTTAATAAAGAGTTATCATCCTCTATTAAGCAATTAGAAGTCTCCCCACTATTTAGGTTCGACCTAATCATGATATAATTATGATTTGATTTATGAGCCTCCTTTACCAATTCCGTAAAGTCAATAATAATATTAACTGGGTGGAAAATGGTATGATGATCCTATGTAGTGAAATACATATGCATATCAGTAATCATTCCCATTAGCTTCCATTGTTCTTGATCTTCTCTGACCAATTCTCTATACGATTTCTGACTCAATGCAATGCCCCAAAATTCCCTTTACTGGGTGTTTATACTAAGTTAAAATCAAACATAAGTAGGTACTACATCCATTATCATTGAGTAGAGTTTTTTTATCATTGAGAAAATATATTTTTTGAAACTCTTATGGGCAGTGACAACTATGAAATTTTCACCAAATAGGTAATATCGCCATGTGTTTAGGGAATTAACAACTACTACTAATTCTAGGTCATGAATAGGATAGCTTTTCTCATAACCTTGCAACTACCTCAAACCATGGCACTCCAAATGATCTCCCTTCATAAGAACATAAACAACACCATATCTAGATGCATTACAAAAAAACTGAATAATCCTTACCTGGTTTTGGAAAGATTATGATGGGTGCCAAAATGAGATGGACATTAAGATCTAAAAATATTTTATAAAATTGATCATCCCATATTAATGGAATAAACTTACTTGTAATATAATTTAGGGGAGAAGAAACTATAGATAAATCTCATATAAAGAAACAATAATAGCCTATTAATCCCAAAAAACTTTGTATCATAAAAACATTATTCGGTGTCTTTCGAGACACAAATACTTAATTATTTATAGGGTCAAATGATATTAATAATATATAAATGGAATTATTGATTAATCATTGTTCTTTAATATATAATTCACACTTAGAATACTTAGTAAACAAAAATTCATTCCTCAATGTAGATAGTGCAATTTCCAAGTGATCCTCATGGTCATTCCTTCTTTGGGAATAAACTATAATATCTTAAAAAATAAAAAATAAAGGAGTTGAGTTACCTATGGAAGATATGATTCATCATGTATATAAATAATACATGGGAATTTATCAAACCAAAAGGTGTGATGAAATATTTATAATGGTTACAGTAACTATGAGATGTCGTCTTTGGAATATCCTCTTTTCTGGATCTAAGCTGATGATATCCAAAGTGTAATTAAATCATAGATAACCACTTAAAACACTTTTTTTATCAAACAATTCATCAATTTTAGGAATATGATATTGATTATTTGTCATGGCCTAACTTAACTTATGATAATCAACCCATAACTAGAGAGAATTGTCTGCCTTCATTACAAACAAAACCAGTTTATCCCAAGGTGATGTAATCAGTTTGATAAAACCCTTACTTTATAACTCTTCAAGATAGAAATTTAACTCTTAAAAATCTATTGGATCCATTATGTAATATGTTAGAAATATAGGTCTTTTTTATTGGACTAGGTCGATAGAGAATTTGATTTTTCATTTAGGTGGTAACCCAAATAAATAATTAAAAACACATCTTGGTATTTATCCACTATAGTTGGAAGAGTTCTATTTCATATTTCTTCAATAACAACCAAGGTAATTTTCAATAAATTCCTTGAGATGGTTCCATTTAATGTTTATAAAGGTCCCACTATACCTATATTTATACCCCAACCTCCCTTGAAAACATGAAGAGATCTATCCCAGCATTTGAACTTCACTTACCATGTGTATCTATCTATATTAGATTTAAATACCACCACTCAATCCACATTAAATATTATATCCAAAACATCCATCTCTAAGACCATAAACTCCTAAAGAAATTTCATTGTGTCAATGGTAATAGAACATGTTGAGTATTTAAAACTTGTGTACTCTTAATATTCGAGGGGTGTCTTGATACTCATGATATGAGGCATCATTTCCATATGAAATTCCAATTTTTTAAACAAAAATATAAAAAAAATAATTAATGTGCCAGTATCAAAAAATGCATACATAAGAGTCGATTTCAGAAGAATAGACCTCACACCATAGAGGGAAATAGTTTCTCACTTTCAATAGCCTTTTTTCTTTATATAACTACTTCTCAACTATAATGAGATAGTTATTTCTTTCTTATTAAAGCATTGATTGGAAAACCAAGGTAATCTTGGATGTGTCATGGTTCACCTATATTTGTGGATAAAAAATAATATGATGAGAGTATTTTATTCAATAATAAGAGACTTGAGGATAACCTAATACTATTCCACCTACTTATTCCAGATGTTTATGAAAATAGATCTTGATATTTCCATTCTTTCTATAGTAGTGGAAATTTTTTTATGGTGTAGTGCAATCATTTTTATGATGAATAAAAAACTACATTGAAAACAACTTGGTTTTCTTAAATATCTTGATGGAAAGTTAACTAATTCAAAAGTCTATGTCTAAGGTTTGCTACCTACCTAAGAATAGAAATCCCCCTTCCCCTTGTTTCTAGTAATATAGTTTCCACCTAATCTGATGTGAATAAACATACTACCTCCATCAATATTTCTATAAATACCCCTTTCTTCAATTATTTATGTATTAACCATCTCTGTATAATTAGTAATATAAAGGAATGTTATCTTGGATCCTATCTCTGGTCTTAATCCTGAATCAAAGATAAGTTCCTTTAAAGATGCACTAGCAGCTAATTCTGGAGTGAAACAGACCAGGTTCATGAACTTAGCTACATATTCTATCACTGATTGGTTTTCTTACTTCAAGTTCAAAATGTATGTTGTATTTTCTATCTTGAAAGTGTGGGGATCGAATTTTTTTGTTAAAATTTTCTTAAAAATCCTCCCACATAATCACTTGGTCGGGTTTATCTTGGATAGATAAATCCCACTATTGGTGTGAAATATCTTACAACATATAAGTTACTAACTTCAATTTTATCATTGTCGATATACCAAGGAAATAGAAAAAAAATTATTTGATTGAGACACACTTATGCTTTTTAGGTTAAGAATACCCTCTAACGATCATTGGATTATGCTTCTAAAACTGCACTAAATGATCCACTTACATTGATTCATCATTTTGATTCTATTTTTCAATAGCATGAAAATATTTCACAATAATCTGTAAAAGTTGTTGTTTCACCTATGACCTAGGTGAAACCACATTTTACACAGCTTCCTCCTACTAATTTCTACAGTATATACCCGGTTCTATTTTCTATAACCAGAATAAAACACCATTTTTTCATCACTCTCTAAGAACTGAAGGATTAATAAAAATTTAAAATCATCATAAGTAACAAATATTATAGTTTTTATTTTCCAAAATCGTCAATTTTAACCATTATAATCTCTTTTGAAAAAAGATAAACCAATAAATTAACAATTCAGTCCTACTAGGAAGTCTCAACACTAATATATGATATGATAAACTCATTGGTTAGATCCATGATGATGGGATGATAATTTTCCTAGAAGTCTATTAAAATAATTTCTAACCCAAAAGTCCTAGTAACTTTATGGTTAACATAAAATGGTTATATATGTCTCTTTAAGGTTTACATTTCATCTTTTGACATTCTTATCTCCTTACTAACAACCCAACTCTAGGACAGAACAATACTAATACTATTTGTATTATCCCACCCCAACTCATTATCATGAAAAAAGGTAGAGGTACTATGGACCTTATATGATGTCTGAAAGTCACTATCGTGGGCACTCTCAAATGATGTTCAGTTTGGTGTTATTTAGGTGCAGCAGGGTTCCTAACCTAGATCGTCTCCCAAAGAGGCAGTAATTAAAACAACATAATAAACGTATTTTTGAAAATAAAATTAAATAACTCAAACATGCTAATTAAAATTATTTAGGGGTTTTTTTATAGTTCATAAAACTGGATGAAGTTTTCTATAATAAGATTTCTTTTTTTTTTGTTTTTTTTAAATAATGATTGATTAAAAGGACACAATAAGAAAATATTTTTTTAGAAAAGATTTTAAAAGGAATAATAGATCTAACTCTACCTCTTCACTTACTTATTAATAATTATAATTTAAATTAATCTCTACCTAATTATGATCCTATAATTTTTTAACCCATAAACCCTATGATAATTAACTTTACCACAAAGATGAAGAGAATTAAACGATATGTTATCTTTGGAACATATCATTGCAGCACCCTGTTTTGATTAATGTTATAAGGATATATTATGGTTAGTGGTAAATTAAGGCACATATCCATTCTTAAACTGAGGACTAATTGATTTTATGGATTATCTTTTAAACCTATAAATTGATCATGTTTGGTTTTGAATTACCGATTAAGTTCGCGCTCTCACAATTCACACAATTCTCGACCTCGTGTGTTTATGCATGAATCATTCAATTGATTTATTAGCTTCACTTAAATTAAAAACTCTATTAGTATTTCATATTAAGTTAATTGAAGTATATCATTTATTAAAAATAAATTAATGAAGGGGGTTATAGGTAGATCGATTACTAAAAAGAACTACCCTTACATGGATGGTGTAGTCATCATAGAAACATTTTGCATGTACAAAAGTTTTTAAAGGGTAGAACCCAATATCATTTATACTCTTGATTCCAGACTAATTAGAAAGATTAAGAGAAGAAGAAATTTGAACAAAACATAATAAAATATAAGAAATAAAATAATAACAGAGAAGATTATTATGCAAATGAAAACATTACAACATGAAGAAGAAGAAGAAGAAGCATTTGATGAGGGGATCCTTGCTTCAAGAGCTACCCCTATTACAATGGTTAGAGAAATTGAGTGAAACAAATTCCCATCTTCCTTAAATATCTTAATTCACATCCCCAACCCCTCCAAATGATAAAAACACTGATTTATAGAGTGGATGGGAGGCTAGGTTTCATGTGGTTTCAATTGTGAATGGGAAAATTCATCCAAATATTTTATTCCATGCTTTACATACTGTTTAACCTTAAAAATGCATGAAACATCTGTCCATATAGAATGATGATTTTTGATAAATTTTGTTCTCGATCTCCTATAAAAATTTGAGCCCAATATAAGCACAGATGTAGCAGTTATGGCACCAATACAAAACCAATGTCCAATATGGTGAGTCCAGTCCAACTTTGATTTCATGGCCCATTTGCACCAAAACAATGCATGATTTAACTCATACTTCCTGCATAAAAGTATTCTAAAATTAATACAGGAACACATTTAAAAAATATTAAGTTCAAATAATTCAAATAAAATTATTTATGTTCGAAATACTATAGTGAATTTTTAAAGGGTAAAACTGAAATTTTCATTAAATTATAAAATGAATGATCTAATCCAAAATATTTTATAAATAAAAATATTTAACACAATGTGAGGAAATTTTTCATTTATTATCAATAAAATATTCAACAAAATTTTGTTTTATCAACTCCCCCACACTTAACCTTTTTCACTCCTGGGAAAAACCTCATATCATGTATTCAAAGAAATTTTTTTTGACAAGATGTGCATATCAATATTTCTCAATCTGAAGTGAAAATATAGAAAAAGTAAGAATCCCATAAAGAGTCAATATCAATATATTTTAAATTCATTGTCTCATAAATTGTGTCAAAACAAAATTCAGTAAGATTCATAACACTAATCAGAGAGAAACAAGTCAAGGGTATACTATAAGGCCCCAGCCTTAAACCTTACTTAATCTTTTGTTATTACAAGATTACACATTGAGGATATTTTCAGGTTTAGAGTTTTCGAGAATTAGATCATAAAACATGCATTACATTCCACATTTAATCAAAGTGGTTACATAAAAGATAGTATTCATTTGTCCCATCAACAGAAACATATTTAAAATAAAACATGGATTCTCTCTTGACACTCCCTTGACACTATCATCATATCTTGTACCTTTCCCTTGACCTGTGAAAAAACATTTCAAAAACTTGGGATGAGCATAAAAATATCAGTAAGGGATATAAAAATATGGAAAGGAAACATGATTACATGTATACATAAGAATCAATGAAATCATACTTTACCCATAAAACATAATCACTTTAACATACCTCATCAAATCATGAATAAATCATAGAAATCATAAGACATAAAGGTAACTTGGGGCATTCATAACATTCTTACATAGGGAGTAACCCTATTGTCTACATTTGGAATACCCATCACAGTATATTCCCTAAATCTCTTCGGAAAAACCTTAAAGTTTAACCCCTTCACGTTACCCAATGCATTAGAGATCTATATCGGGCTCACCCTCCCTTAGTTTATCACGGAACCACCCGTCTTCATAAACAATGCCCAAGAACCATAACATAATCATATCACATAAAACATGCATAAAGGAAACATAAAATTTCTACATTTCAATCACAAGATATAAATAACAAGTTGATATAATAAAAACATTATGAAAACCATTTTCAAAACCAAAATAAAAGAAAATTAAAACATGGTATTTATTTTTCATTAAAAAACGTTATGGCTTGTAGAGGAAGCCGAAACACAAATAATGGTCATGTTGGTGGAGAATTCGTTGTCGCCGCATAAGTACGACAAAAAAAATTCCCTTTTGTCATTTATTAAATGCTTCATATAAAAATATTACTTTTGAATAAACGTAAAATGAAGATATCGCATTTACCAATAATGGAAACCATAAAGGTATGACATAAATGAAAAATACAGAATCTTAAAGAAAACATAAACATATTATATATCATATATAAATATAGTGACATCTTAATGTCCACCTTTGAAGGTGTTAAAAGAATATTGAACAATCATCATTTCGTGAGGCAGAAATTCACCATCCACAGAAACAGTATGTTCTTTAACTATTAGATGTAGGTGTGTGTAAGTGTACCTGGAATAATTCTTATAACAACATCCTAGTATATTGAAGATAATTTAGTTGTAACAAAAGAAATGAATAAAAAGAGTTTAGGGGGTTGGAGAATCAAAATAAAACAAAATAAAACAAGTGAAGACATTACCTTAAAATCGGCTAAATCCCTTTGGTTTGAACCAAAAGGGTTACTTGAAGAGCTTCCTGCCTAAGTTAAGGCTTATAGGATGATGAGAGGTATGTGGAGAGACAAAAGTATCAGATCTTGGCCGAGAAAAAGGCTTGAGATGTGTGGGTAAAGAGGTATAGGTGGGGGCCTTTTATAAGAGGAGAGGAGGGGCACTCTTGGAAAGGTATAAAATGTTACTTCATTTTCAAATGTGTTTAGGATGTTAAAGGTCCCACATTGATGTATTTCGAGGATAAGGTGATAAGATTTCAAAATACACCCATCCAATAGGTTTTTTACATGTGTAGGTCTTAGATTTTACATTATCTTTTCATTTTATTTAAATCGTTAAATAATGAGGTAATCGCTGCATCATCATTATGTCATAAATAATTTAATTTATTTAATGTCTAAAAATTATATAAAAAAATAATATGATGTAGGAAATATTTTTAGCTTTCCAAAGAATATTTATAGTAAAAAATATGACTTGTATAACCCCATGTAAATTTTTTTTAGTAAAACAATACATGTTTGTGTCATTTTTACTTTTACTTTAAATAAAAGGAATTAATGTCATTATCTTACCCAATTGGCTCCATGGGGTCCCAAAAATCGACCCATGGGTTTTCATGGTCGGAAATAACTCATCCAATAGGGTTAGAAAAAGTGTCAAGATATTTTCATTTTATTATAATATCATTTTTACCTTAAATCACACTAATTACCTTTAATCGCAATTAATAAAACGTAAAAGTTACTTTTCATCAAAAATTATTTTCATCCCATTGAACCACATTTTACTTAATAATGAAAATCAATTATATTGGATTTTTAAATTCAAATCACAGAAGTGGTAAAGTTCCATTTAAACGAAAAATCAGTTTTTGTAACTACCACTTTGTGGTTTCACTATTCGTCAAAAATTAAGGTTTTTCAGAAAAATACCAAAAATTCACCCTAAGCCATATTTGATATTCCGAATTCAAAAATGATGTCTATTTTACCAAATTCATAACATATAAGTTTCATTATTTAATTTTATAATTAAATCCCGCTGTCAAATCAAATAGCGTGTTTTTAAGAAACAATACCTATGAATAGATTGACACTCGTTTATGTCCAATCTCAAAGTGATATTAATTCCAATGACCACCATTAAATTAAATGGTAAAAATATATTCTAATTTCACTATAAAACAAATTAAAAAGATAATATAACTATATAAATAAATTAGATTAAAAATAGGTTTTGAATTAAAATACAACACTTTTCACTATTCATTAAAAAATAAACATTATCAGAAAAATACCAGAAATTTATCCAAAGTAAATTTCAATGTCCCAATCATAAAGAATAAGTTTATTTTGACATATATATCTTATAAAATTGTCAAAAGATAAATTTAAAAATGGTTTTCCATCAAAAGGCGGTAAAACAATCTTTTAAAAATATTAGAGTATTTCATGCTTAAGGTTGGATTTATTATCATTTTAAGCCTCTCAAACACTATCTAATTCATAAATATACATAGATAAGAATATCTATTATTCATTACTTACTTGTGATGTTACATCCTTCCCCCCTTTAGAAAATTGTGTCCCGCAATTTATTTACTTATCGAATAAGTGGGGGTATTTATCTCTCATTGCATTTTCAGATTCCCATGTTGCCTCTTCACTCATGTGGTTCTTCCACAAAACCTTTACTTGATGAATCACCTTATTCTGAAACACTTGCTCCCTGTGATCAAGAATCTGAACCTATTATTCCTCATAAGATAGATTCTCTTCCAACTGAACTACCTCTGGACTCAAAACATGAGATGGATCTTACATATACTTCCTCAACATTGAAACATGGAAAACATTATGTACCTGAGATAAAATCGGAGGTAAAGCCACTCGGTATGCAAATGATCCAACTCTCTCCAGAATTTCATATGGTCCAATGAACCTTGGACTCAGCTTTCCTTTCTTACCAAATCGCATCACACTTTTCCATGGAGAAACCTTGAGGAAGACATGATCACCTACCTCAAAAGAGAGATCCTTCATCCTATTGTTTGCATAACTCTTATGCTTGCTCTGAGCCATTCTCATGTGTCTCTGTATCATCTTAACTTTTTCTGCCAACTCTTCTACCAATTCTGGTCCCATCAACTTCCTTTCACCCACTTCATCCCAGAAAGCTGGAGTTCGACACCGCTTCCCATATAATGCCTCAAATGGTGCCATCTATATACTAGAATGAAAACTATTATTATAAGAAAACTCAACCAAATAAATATGTCGGTCCCAACTTCCATAATAATCCATCGAACAAGCACATAGCATATCCTCTAAAGTCTGGATTGTTCGTTCTGACTACCCATCTGATTGAGGATGAAAAGTTGTACTAAAATTTAATTCAGTACCCAACGACTTCTAAAGGCCTTTCCAAAAGTTAGAAGTCAACCTGGGGTCACGATCGGATACAATGAATAGGGTAACTCCATGTAACCTGGCTATCTCTTTAAGATACAAATGATAAAGTTGATCTAGGGAAAAATTACCTCGTATAGCAAGGAAATGAGCAGATTTAGTCTAGCGATCAACAATAACCCAGATTGCTTTATTACCTCGAGGTGTCTTCAGAAATCCCACAATGAATTCCATGGATATATTTTCCTATTTCCACTCTGGCACTGGTAAATGATGAAGCATCCCTTTCGGTAACTGCTGCTCTGCTTTATCCTGTTGACAAGTCAAACACTTCACAGTAAAATCAGTAATATCTCTTTTCATTCTGTCCCACTAGTAATACTCCCACAAATCTCTGTACATCTTATTACTGCCTGGATGAACTGAAAACGGAGAACTATGAGCTTCACATAACAACTCTATCTTCAACTGTGAATCACAAGGCACACACAATCTCTCCCCAAATCTCAAAACACGATCATTATCAATGCTAAATTCAAGCAACTTACCCTTTTGAACCAGCTCTACCTTTTTCTGCAACTCACTGTCTTTCTTCTGTGCTTTCTTAATTCTGTCGGATAGAGAAGATTTCACTGATACCTGAAAAAAAATATAAGGACATCCTGCACCAACAACTTCTATGACAAAGTTCATCAAATCATTAACCAAAGGATCACGTTCCAAACGCAACATTTTTAATAAAGCATTACTTTTTTGACTCAAAGCATCAGACACTTTATTTGATTTTCCCGGATGGTAATGAATTATACAATCATAATCCTTGATTAATTCTATCCATCTCCTCTATCTCATGTTCAACTCTTTCTGAGTGAATATATACTTTAAACATTTTTGATCGGTATATATTTCACACTTTACTCTATACAAATGATGCCTCCAAATTTTTAAAGAGAAAACAACAACAGCTAATTCCAAATTATGTGTAGGGTAATTTACCTCATGAGTTTTAAACTGACGTGAAGCATAAGCAATTACCTGATCATTCTGCATTAGGACACAACCAAGTCCTTTCAGTGAAGCATCACTGTAGACAACAAACTACCCATTCCTGGAAGGTAGTGCCAAAACTGGAGCATTCACCAATCTTCTTTTCAGTTCCTGAAAACAATCATCACATTATTTTTTCCAGATAAACTTAACACCCTTCTGAGTTAGCTTAGTCATTGGACTAGATAACCGGGCAAAAATTCTAACAAACCTTCGGTAATAGCCTGCCAAACAAAGGAAGCTACGAATCTCAGTTACATTTGTGGGTCTTTTCCATTCTTCAACAACCTTTGTTTTTGCAGGATCAATAGTTATCCCATCTTTAGAAACAATGTAACCAAGGAAAGAAATTTGTTGCAACCAGAACTCACACTTGCTGAATTTTCCATACAATTTCTTTTCATTTAAGGTTTGAAAAATAACCCTTAAATGTCTTTCATGCTCCTATTTACTTTTAGAAAACACCAAAATATCATCAATGAAGACCACCACAAACTTATCCAAGAACTCATGTAAAATTCTATTCATTAAGTCCATGAATACAGCTGGTGCATTGGTTAGCCCAAAAGTCATTACTACAAATTCATAATGGCCATATCTTATACAAAACGCGGTCTTCGAAACATCTGTTTCCTTTACCCTCAACTGATGGTACCCCGATCTCAGGTCAATCATTGAAAAATACTGAGCTCCCTGGAGATGATCAAACAAATCATCGATATGAGGAAAATGATATTTTTTCTTAACAGTGATGTTATTCAAGGCCCTATAATCAATGCAAAGTCTCGTAGAACCATCTTTATTTTTAACAAATAAAACAGAATCACTCCATGGTGATGTGCTAGGTCGAATGAAACCTTTCTCTAATAAATCTTGCAAATTCTCCTTCAACTCTAAAAGATCAATTTTATCCATTTGATAAGGGGGTTTTGAAATTGGCTTAGTATCAGTAACTAAGTCAACGGTAAATTCAACTTCCCGATCTGATATTATTCCAGGAAACTCATCAGGAAAAACATCAGGATACTCATTTACCACTGGCACATCATTAATCTGAACAGTTCCCTTGTTTTCAGCAATATGTACAAGGTAACAGTCATTTCCATCTTTTACAATTTTCTCGGCCTCTTGATATGTTATCAACAGTAAGGGTTCATTCTTGTACACAAACTGAAAGTCTTTCTGAAAATAAACTTCTTTAGCTCTACAGTCAATCTTAGCATGGTAAATAGAGATCCAATCCATACCCAGGATAACATCAAACTCTACTGGAGGTAAAACAATAAGGTTTTCAAGTAGGTTCTTTCCACGGATAAGTATAAGAAGATTCTTATAAAAAAAATTTGCCTCAACATTTCCCCCAGGTGTTTTTACCACAAGTTCAGGAGTCATTTCTTGAGATGGTATTCCCATTTTACTAGAAACGTTTTCAGAGATAAAGTAATGTGTAGACCCCGAATCAAACAACATACTGGCATAATCTGAAAAAACAAAGTACCTGATGCCACTTCATTTGATGGCCCAACATCTACTGAAGTAGTTGCAAAGGATTTCACCACCCCTTTCTGCTTGTAGTCTGACTGCTTCCCATCACTCGAGCTCTTTTTCGTACACTCGTTTTCATAATGAACCATCTCATTACACTTAAAACATTTCACTAACTATAAAACAAATTTGGCCTTACCATAACCTTGATATTTTTTGGTGTGATCATGAGAATTATGTCCCATCTTACCACATCAGTAGCACTTTCCAAAATTTAGAAGACATTCCCCAGCATTCCTTTTACCACATTTATCACAAACTAGAAACATAGTTTTCTTATCGTCAGACCTTTTTGAAGAATTCTTTCCATTCTCCTTCCACCTAGGTCTCTTCTTCTGCTGGTTGTTATAGAACACTTGATCATCGGAAATCTCCATTTCCACCTTCTCAGTACATCGAACAAGCTTTTCATAACTCTTGAACTTGCGAGAAGCTAAAGCCCTTCGATATTTTGGCTTTAATCATGAGTAAAAATGATTGATTTTACTATCAAGGTCATGGATAAAATTTGGATCATACCTTTTCAATCGAGTGAACCATTCTTCATAGGTAGCCACTGAGTCTTCCTCTTTCCTCGATTCCAGGAATTTTTTTTCCATCCTAAGTCGAACAGCCTTAGGAAAATACTTCTCAAGAAACATACCTTTGAATTCATCCCAGTCGAGAGCATCTATCTCATCATCGTCCCTGATATTTTTAACCATCGACCACCACTAATCTGCTTCCCCCTCCAAACATTAAATAGCAAGACTAACTTTTTGATTTTCTGAACACCCCATGACATCAAAAATATTCTCCAGTGCTTTAATCCACCCTTTAGCTACCATAGGGTCAGATGATCCTATGAATGATGGGGGATGTTGCCTCATGAAATGTTCCACCACTGACATGTTCCTCTGCGGTTGATCTGGCCGATCTCATGCATGGATACCACCACCATTTATCGCTTGAGTCAAATGCGTCATTACTATAAAAAACTATTCAGTTCCAATTCTGACCATCTTAGGATGCTGATTCGGAAGGTCATTTCCTTCTGTATGCCTTCCTAGCACTGCTTCCCTGTTTCCTATGCGGAAAACCATTCTGAACAAACATGTCTTAGATGAAGCAACATGGTAATCTCCAAATGCTATATCATTTCAGTTTGACCAATAAAAAAAAATTTGGATAATCATTTAATAGAATTCTAACTCCTACAGTTATCTAAACCGACCTTTGATACAAACTATAAGGCCCCAGCCTTACACCTTACTTAATCTTGTGTTATTACAAGATTACACATTGAGGATCTTTTCAGGTTTAGAGTTTTAGAGAATTGGATCATAAAACATGCATTACATTCCACATTTAAACAAAGTGGTTACATAAAATATAGTATTCATTTTTCCCATCAATGGAAACATATTTAAAATAAAACAAGGATTATTTCTTGACACTTCCTTGACATTATCATCATATCATGTACCTTTACCTTGACCTATGAAAAAACATTTCAAAAACTTGGGATGAGCATAAAAAGCTCAGTAAGGGATATAAAAATATGGAAAGGAAACATGAGTACATGTATACATAAGAATCAATGAAATAATACTTTACCCATAAAACATAAGAACTTTAACATACCTCATAAAATCATGAATAAATCATAGAAATCATAAGACATAAAGGTAACTTGAGGCATTCATAACATTCTTATGTAGGGAGTAACCCTCTTGGCTACGTTTGGAATACCCATCATAGTATATTCCCTAAATATCTTCAGAGAAACCTTAACGTTTAACCCTTTGGCGTTACCCAATGCATTGGAGAGCTATATCGGGCTCACCCGCCCTTAGTTTATCATAGAACCACCCGTCTTCATAAACAATTCCCAAGAACCATAACATAATCATATCACATAAAACATGCATAAAAGAAACATAACATTTCAACATTTCAATCTCAAGATATCAATAACACATTGATATAATAAAAACATTATCAAAAACATTTTCAATACCAAAATAAAATAAAAGTAAAACATGGTATTTATTTTTTATTAAAAAAAATTGTGGCTTGTATAGGAAGCCGAAACTCAAATAATGGTCACAGCAGCGGAGGAGTCTTTGTCGCCGCATACGTAAGACAAAAAACATTCCCTTTTGTCATTTAGTAAACACTTTGTATAAAAAGATTCCTTTTGAATAAATGTAAAATTCAAAGGGGTTTATACACCGTATAAAATAAAGTTGTGTATAAAACAAAATATGACTCAATGAAAGGAGATTGAGACGATGTCCCATACCTCGGGTCTGACTTGACTCGATCATTCTTTAACCTTCGGAATAAAAAACTTGAGTTAATTTCTACTTGATTAATAACATTCTTCAAGTTAATTATTCCTTTTATATCACTTATTACCATGTTATGAACACTATGTAATTATTTAAGTTAATAATGGTCATTTTGTCGATCATTGCTACTTGATTCAAAAATAAACTCTTTATAATTACAAGTTTGTTCATGGGGTAAAATATCCATAATATCCAGAATTATATTCATTATGTAGATATCATATATATCATATATATCCATTATATACATTCATTTATAATATTACATAACATTTAGAGGTAAGAAATGAAATGCACCGTTCATGGAGACGGTAAGTCGTACGTACGCATGAACGCTACTTCCATTTCTATTTCATATTTAATGGAAATAAAACATAATAATACATAATAGTATTATAATTCCAGTATGGTATCATATATAATATCATTAAATCTATCCTTTATACGTACCACATATGGTATTAACGAATCAAATCACTTTGAGGGGGCGGTAGTCCGCACTTCCTAAAATGAAGATATCGCGTTTACCCATAATTGAAACCATAAAGGTATGCCATAAATGAAAAATACATAATCTTAAAGAAAACATAAACATATTATATATCATATATAAATATAGTGACATCTTAATGGCCACCTTTGAAGGTGTTAAAAGAATATTGAACTATCATCGTTTCGTGAGGCAGAAATTCACCATCCACAGAAACAGTATGTTCTTTCACCATTAGATGTAGGTGTGTGTAAGTGTATCTATAATCATTCTTATAAAAACATCCTAGTATATTTAATATACTGTAATTGTTACAAAATAAATGAATAAAAAGAGTTTAGGGGGTTGGAGAAGAAAAATAAAACAAAAGAACATAAGTGAAGACATTACCTTAAAATCGGGTAACTCCCTTTGGTTTGAACCAAAAGGGTTTCTTGAAGAGCTTCATGCCTATGGTAAGGCTTCTAGGATTAGTAGAGGTATGTGGAGAGACAAACTTATCAGAGATTTTCCGATCCAAAGGCTTGAGAGGTGTGGGTAAGGAGGTAGAGTTGGGGGCCTTTTATAAGAGGAGAGGAGAGGCACTCTTGGAAAGGTATAAAATGTTACTTTATTTTCAAATGTGTTTCGGATTTTAAAAGTCCCACATTGATTTATTTCAAGGATAAGGTGATAATAGTTCGATATACACCCATCTAATAGTTTTTTGATATGTGTAGGTCTTATATTTTACATTATCGTTTCATTTTATTTAAATCGTTAAATAATGAGGTAATCGCTGCATCATCGTGATGTCATAAATAATTTAATTTATATAATGTCTAAAAATTATAAAAAAAATACTATGATGTAGGAAATATTTTTATCTTTCCAATGACTCTTTATAGTCAAAAATATGACTTGTATAACCCCATGTGAAATTTTTTTTAGTAAAATAATACATGTTTGTGACATTTTTACTTTTACTTTAAATAAAAGGCATTAATGTCATTATCTTACCCAAGTGGCTCTATGGGGTCCCAAAAATCGACCCATGGGTTGTATTGGTCGGACATGACTCATCCAATAGGGTTATGACAAGTTTCAAGATATTTTCATTTTATTAAAATATCATTTTTACCTTAAGTCACACTAATTACCTTTAATCGCGATTAATAAAACTTAAAAGTTACTTTTCATGAAAAATTATTTTCATCCCATTGAACCAAATTTTACTTAATAATGAAAATAATTTATATTGGATTTTAGAAATTCAAATCAAAGAAGTGGTAAAGTTCCATTTAAACGAAAAATCAGTTTTTGTAACCACCACTTTGTGGTTTCACTATTCATCAAAAATTAAGGTTTTTTAGAAAAATACCAAAAATTCACCCTAAGCTATATTTGATATTCTGAATTCAAAAATTATGTCTATTTTACCAAATTAATTACATATAAGTTTCATTAAATAATTTTATAATTAAATCCCGCTATCAAATCGAATAGCGTGTTTTTAAGAAACAATACCTATCAAAACATTGACACTCGTTTATGTCCAATCTCAAAGTGATATTAATTCCAATGACCACCATTGGATTAAATGGTAAAAATATATTCTAATTTCACTTTAAAACCAATTAAAAATATAATCTAACTATATAAATAAATTAGATTAAAAAGGGGTTTTGAATTAAAATACAACACTTTTCACTATTCATTAAAAAATGAACATTATCAGAAAAATACCAGAAATTCATCCAAGGTAAATTTAAATTTCCCAATCATAAAGAATAAGTTTATTTTGACAAATATAGCTTATAAAATTGTCAAAATATAGATTTAAAAATGGTTTTCCATCTAAAGGCGGTAAAACAATCTTTTAAAAATATTAGAGTATTTCATGCTTAAGGTTGGATTTATTCTCATTTTAAGCCTCTAAAACACTATCTAATTCATAAATAGAAATAGGTAAGAATATCTATTATTCATTACTTATTTGGTATGTTACATATACCATGCCACTAATTCTCCACATGTGTGTGTTCCAACCATTACAAGCTCATAAATCTTCCCTTTATTCAATATATTCAGGTCAATTAAAACAATTATTCTTACTTGGTTTAATTCATTGAACCATTTCTACATTAATTTTCAATCAAATTTTAAGACCTTCTCACTTAAGAATTATAGAAAGTCAAACTTTAAGCTCCCGACATAGATATACCCATATGTTGTACATTTCATCACTCCCCTCATTTATTATATATTTTTTTGTTTTTGTTTTATTTTTGAGTTGAACTTGGAATAAATATCACACTCAACCCTCAACCCATGTTTTATCTCCTCATGAAACTAATTTTAATAGTTACAACAAGATCAAAGGTTGATGAAGAGTGGTTTTTTACCTTTCCAAGACACAACCCATATTTGTTTGAGGGAATACAACAGTTGGATAATATGTGCACACACATAGGTCAATTAAATATAGTAATGAAACTGATAGGAAGAGAAATGAATGTATGGATCAACCAATTAATTTTTTTACCTAACTTGACTATACCTTAAATTGAGTAGTAAAAATTTCACAAGTCATGGTTGAGTGATTTTTTTTGATAAATCAATGACACAATTTACCATGAACAGATATCATAAATAATGATGTCAAAATCAAAAAGTTTTAATAATGACACAACCATTCATATCATCAACGACTTTAATTTTTTAAAAAATCAACCCTTGATGATGAAATCTAACTTATGCTTATAATTCTACCAATTAATTTTGAAAAATATTTTTTTACTATTTTATTTTTAAATTTAACGAAAAACATAATAAAAAATACACACAAAATACACACAAAACACACAAATGAAAATCCTAAATATCTACCCCAAAATGTTGTCTCGTCCCCCACCCTTAAAATATTTCATTGTCCTCAATGTGAACCTATGAGATGATATATTCACGTGAAATGTGTAATTTTAAATATGAAAAATAATATAAAAGTGAAAGGGTTTGGAATAGCCTGATATGCTCAAGTGATGAAGGGGTCATGTAGTGTGATGAAATCCACTGCATCAGTAGGAAGCCCCTCAATGTATTTATTCAAAAGTTTCCTGTTGACTATAAAGATCTTTCCATTTTCCTCTTGTGTGATCTCCACTGCACCATAAAGAAAAACATTAGATATAATATAAGGACCTAACCACCTGGAATGCAACTTACTAGGCATTATATTTAGTCGTGAACTATAGAGAAAGAATTTCTCTCAAACATGAAATTCTCTTTTGTGGATCATTTTTATCAGTTTTTTTATCATTACTTATAGAGACTTTATTTCTCATATGAAGGTAATCAAATCTCTTTAATCAATTGAATTTTCAGTTTCCATTGAATTCCATCTTCGACCAAATCCATGTTGCATTTCTTTATAGCCCAATAAGTTCGATGCTCAACCTTTATAGGTAAATGACAGGCTTTCCCAAAAACAATTCAAAATGGGGACATACTGATGGGATTTTTTATGTTTCCCTATAATCCCATAGAACATCATCTAATCACTTGCTTCATTCCTTCATATTCGGCTGCACAATTTAATCTAAATTTTTTTTCAACTCACAATTTGAAACCTCAGCCCTGCCATTTGTTTGGGGGTGGTATGGGGTTGATGTTTTGTGTGTCACTCCATACTTCTGAAGGAGGAAATTCAAATTCAGATTGCAGAAGTGTGTCCCTTGGTCACTGATGATGGCCTTTGGCACTCCAAACCTATATTAAATCTATGTCTTGAAAAAGTTCACTACAGTATGAGAATCATCAGTCCTTGTGGACTTAGCCTCCACCCATTCACTCACATAATCAACAGAAACCAAAATATACAAAAACCCAAATGAACTACAAAAATGACCCATACATCAAAAATCTCACAGAATAATATGGGTTGTTGGGGAATCTCGTGTCTCTTAGAAATATTACCAGTGTATTGGAAACGTGATCATGACTTACAAAACACATGAGCATCATGGAATAAGATAGGCCAATATAATCCAAAGTCTAAGACTTTCCTAGATTTTCATTTGGGTCCAAAGTGTCCTCCATATGATATTGTGTGGTAGAAATGTATAAAAAACTAAAAATTGATCAGGAACACACCTCCTAATAACTTGATCACTACACATGCGCCAAAGGTATGGATCATCCCAAACATAAAATTGTGACTCGCTTTTTAACTTTTGGACTTGATGTTTCTTTAAATTTGTAGGTATTTCAGATGCAACATGGTTGTTCACTAAATCAACATACCATGGATGCGTACCTAAGATGGAATAAATATGCTCATCAGGGAAATTGTCCCAAAGTGGTACATGGTCCAAGGAGTCATCCTCTAGTGTATGAGTAAGCCTACTCATGTGGTCCTCCACCAGGTTTTCTGACCCCTTCTTTTTCTTTATCTCAATATAATATTCTTTAAAAAGGATAATCCATCGAATTAGCATGGGCTTTTCATCCAACTTCCTTAGGAGGTATCACAAAGCTACAAGGTCAGAAAAAACAACTATTTTAGAGCCCAATAAATATTAACCGAATTTATCTAAAGTAAATACGACAAAAAGAAACTCATTTTTCATGGTTGTGTAGTTTAATTGGGTTGAATCAAATTTCCTCAATGCATATTAAATCACATGCGAACGTCCCTCAACACTCTGAGATAAGGAATCTCCAACCGCAAAGTTAGAGGTGTCACACATAAACTCAAAAGTAATCTCCCACCATGGAGGATGTATGATAGATGGAGTGGTAAGATTTTGTTTCATATCATCAAATGATTTCCGAAAATAATCATCAAACAAAAAAATCAAAATCCATTTCAATTAATTGTGACATAGGAAGACCAATCTTAATAAAATCATTGATGAAGTGCCAATAAAATCCTCCATGTTCTAGGAAATATTTAACATCACACACACATCAAGGATAGGGTAGGGATTAAATAATATATACCTTAGATCTATCAACTTCTATCCCATGTTTTGACACTACTCTCCCTAAGACAATTCCATTCTCTACCATAAAATGACAATTTTCAAAGTTCATGACCATATTCTTCTCGATAAAATGATTCAAAACCTTTCCCAAACTACAAATACAATCTTAAAATGAAGACCCATACACTGTAAAATAATCCATAAATACCTCCATGCTGGTCTCAAAAAAATCATAAAAGATACTCACCATGAATCTCTGGAAGGTAACTAGGGAATTACAAAGTCTAAATGAAATCCTTAAAAAGGAAAATGTACCAAATGGACACGTGAGTTTTGTCTTCTTCTGATCCTCTGGAACAATATAAACTAGAAAATATCCAAAAAATACATCTAAGAAACAATTGTGTGTTTTCCCAGCTAGTCTCTCAAGAATTTGATCAATAAACAGGAAGGGAAAATAGTCCTTGTGATTGAACTGATTTAGTTTCCTATAATCAAAACACACACGCCAATTTTTTTCACCCTAATTGGAAATAACTCCTATTTATCATTTTTAACAATAGTAAAACCGCTTTTATTAGTTACAACCTAAATAGGACTCACCCACTGAAAATATGAAATGGGATAAATTATACATTCCTCAAGAATTTTTTGCAACCACTTTTTTAACAACTTTCAGAAGGGTTGGATTGAGTCTCCTATATGGCTGGCTAACTAGTTTATCCCCATCCTCCAAAAAATCCTATGCATGAAAATGGGGGGGCTAATACCTGATATGTTATCCAAGGTCCACTTTATTTCCCTAATGTTATCCTTAAAAATATTAAAAAGTTTTTCTTTATGTTCAAAAGGGAGATTCTTAGAAATTATAATAGGTAATTTCTCACCACTTAACAAGTATGAGTATTTGAGATTAGGTGTTGGTGGCTTGAGTTCCAATGAATGGGGTGCAATATGGATAAAGACATTAAAGGAACTGAAATAGGTTCACAATGAACATTCGTACCAAAATAATAATCATCAAAATCAGAGAATAATTTATCAAAACCATCATCATATTCAATATCCATGTCATAATTAGAGATCACATGATCAAAATAAAAATGTTAATCCATTTAAAAATAAAATCTAAGAGAGTTTTGTGCATTAAAACTGGTGTGGAAGTTCTCTTAGACATCAAACTAGAACCAATACTCATAATCTCCCTAAGAATAGGACAATCAAATTCCTTGGGGTTATTATTTGGTGGTTCAAAATGGGAACTAATAAATGCAGAATGGTCCTCTGAGTGGTATTTCATGGAGTCCATAACATTAAATATCACAACTTCATCCCCAAATTCCATGGAAAGTGTACCCACTTCGGATTTTATGATTGTTTTTATAGTTTTGAGGCAGGGTCTACCTAAGATAATGGGGTCGTGTGAACTTAACTAACCATCCTCCATTTTAAGCACATAGAAATATACTAGAAAGATCATGTCTCATACCCGTACAAGTACATCCTCAAGGACTCCTACTGGATATGTTATAGCTCTATTCCCCAACTTCACCACTACTCTCATCAGCTTCAAATCAACAACCTATAAAGAAGAAAAAATAGAGCGAGTCATTACATTTATGGAAGCTCATAAATCACATAAATCATTAAAAAAGTGTAACTCCCCTATTTTTCATGGGGTGGTGAATGTCCCCAGATCCTTTCACTTTGATGGAATTACTAGAGTTGTTGTAATGAGTGATGACACATTCCATCCAATATTTATCCTCTCATTTCTGTTGATCCCTCTTCGATTGGTATAAAGTTCTTTCAAGAATTTGGAATACCTTGGTATTTGTTTAATGGATTCAAGTAAAGGGAAATTGATATCCACATGCTTAAATGTATCTAAAACTTATTTTTACATTGCCTCTTAAACCATATTTTTGGTTTGAACAACTATGTTAGGAAAAAATGGGGTTTATGAGGAATATCATCAATATTTTTCTTACCTTTATCTTTCTCCTTGGTTTGCTCAATAATTGGTGTAGAATGGGGATTTTCTAGAGTTGAGGTGAATCCTGATGGAATGGTAGGTACAGATGTATCATTTATTTGCTTTCCACTTCTCAATGTGATGACACTAACATTACCCTTGGGATTTGGAGTAGGTTGGGAAGGTATATATTAATAATTCTTACTTACCAGTTCATGGAGATCAGTGGTAATCTGGCTCATTTGAGTCTTCAACTCCCTTAGCTCTGAACCTTGACTCTTCATCTCATTCTACTGATTAAGAACAATTAGTTTCAAAATATCATCAATATTAGAATCTAAATTTTGTTAATAAGTCCCTTTTTGTTGGCTTGTTGATTCTTGGGATTAAAATATATTTTGTATTTGTTGGAAACACTATTGGTAAGGCGGAGAGTACTTGAAATGTTGTTGCAAAATGAGGACTTTGTTGTTGTCCGGAGCTATACCTCATGTCTGATTGATCCTTCCACCCTTGGTTATATGTTGGTTCAAAGGAATCAATATTATTTTGGGGATATGGTTGTTTTTTCTACTGATATGGTCTCCCAGGAAATACTACTGCACAATCTTCTGTTTCTTATAATTGGGGGAAATAGTTAGTTGGGTGGCTTGTCTCAGTGAAAATTCCACAAGGCCTTGAAGGAGGGGGTTGTAATGTATTTTGTGCCAAAAAAATTTGTCTCATAATAGTTGGAAATTCTTCCAACATGGTATCAATCCAATTAATTTCAAGACAATATGGACTTACTTGATTTACTCCTCTAACATGTGGGGTACCTCAATCACCAAATTATTGAGAATTTTGTGCCACTTTGTTAATCAATGCATGTGAGGCTACTAGTTTTTTTTTCAACCAATGCCCCTCCAACCATGGAATCCACTATACCTATCTCCATATAAGTTATTACTTCATAGAAGTACTGGATGAGGAGTTTCTTACTGATTTGGTGATTAAGGCAGCTTGCACAGAACATATTGAATCACTCACAATACTCATACATTGACTCCCCTTGTTCTTACTTGATCCCAAAGATATCTTTCTTAATGGATATGGTCTTTTATAATGGAAAAAATCTCTGCAATAAAATACATTTCAAATCGTTCCAACAAGTTACATCTTTAGGTTGAAAATAATACATCTAATATTTTGCAACTCAATTAAGTGATAATGGGAATGCTCTCAGATTTATTTGATATTCAGATACATTTCTTGGTTTTAGGGTTATGCATACCACATTAAATTATTTAAGGTGCTTATAGGGATCCTCACCAGATAGGACATGAAATTTTGGAAGTATGTGAATTAACCCAGATTTCAGTTCAAAGTCTAATTCAAGATTTGGGTATGTAATGCAATTTGGTTGATAATTAATGTCTGATTCTTCCAATTATCAAATGGTTATATTAAGTTAATTATTATTGTTTTCATCCATTGGTTCTTGTTTTATTTTTGAATCTTAATTTCTTCTAATTTCAATGTTACAAGAATGGAGGAATTCTCCAACCGGTTGAATGTTGAAACTTCTTGTAGACTCAGAATATCTAATTTGATATCTAAGGCTACATTAAATCTCAGGATCAAGATATAATATATATTTGAAAATTTTTTATGTCATAAATCAATGAAAAATTAAAATAAGAAAAGTGTACCATAAAAAACTAAAAATGATAAGTTTGATTTCATGGTCTAAAAAGAAGAAGAAGAAAAGAAAACATCAAGAAAAATTCATATTTGGTAAAGAAGGAAGAAATAATATAAGTAGAGAATAAAATTAAAAATAAAAGGAATACCTCTAAATGTTTGAAATAATTACTTGCCTCCCCATAAATGGCACCAATTTGAAAGTTATTGTCGTGGGCGCTCTCAAATGATATTGATTTTGGGGTTATTTAGGTGCAGTAGGGTGGCTGACCTAGGTTGTCTCTCAAAGAGGTAGTAAATAAAAACAAATTATACAGGTATTTTGAAAATAAAATTAATTAACTACAACACACTACATGAAATGATTTTGGGGTTTTTTTATACTTTATAAAACTAGAAAAAAATTTCTGGAAGAAGATTGAATTTTTTTGTTTTTATTTTTGAAAAGAAGTTCAATTAAAAAGACACAATAAGAAGATGTTTTTTTTAATTTTAAAAGGTGCAATAGATCTAACTATACTTATTCACTTAATTATTAATCTTTATAATTTAAATTAATATCTACTTAATTATTATCCCAAATTTTTTTTAATCCTCAAACCCTATGAGAATTAACTTTACCTCAAAGATGAAGAGAATTAAACCCTAGGAAATTTTCAGAACATGAAATCGTCGCACCCTGCTTTGATTTAGGTTCTAAGGATAGATTATTGTCAGAGGTAAATTAAGGCACATATCCATTCTGGAAATGAGTTATAATTGAGTTTATGGATTATGTTTTAACTCTACAAATTGATCATGTGTGGTTTTGAATTATCGATTATGTTTTTTCTCTCACAATTCACATAATTCTTGACCTCGCGTGTTTATTCATGAATCATTCAATTGCTTGATTAGTTTAAATTAAACTAAAAAATCAATTAATATATTATATTAATTGAATTAAAATAGCTCATTTATTCAAAATAAATGAATGAAGTAGGTTATAGGTAGATCGATTACTAAAAATAAATACTCTTCCATGTGTGGTGTAGTCATTGTAGAAATGTTTTGCGAGTGCAAAGGTTTAGAAAGGGTAAAATCCAATCTCATTTCTACTCTCAATTCCAGCCCAAATAGGAATATTAATAGAATCATAAATTTGAACAAAACAGAAGTAAATATAAGAAATAAAATAATAACAAATAAGTTTATTACACAAATTCAAACATTACAACATGAAGAATAAGAAGAAGGCTTTAATGAGGGGACCCTTACTTAAAGAGCTACCCCTCTTACAATGGATAGATAATTTGAGTGAAACCAATTCTCCTCTGCCTTAAATATCCTAATTCACATCCTCAACCCCTCAAAATGTGAGAAAACCCAATTTATAGAGTAGAGGGGAGGCTAGGTTTCAAGTGGTTTCAAGTGTGAATGAGGTAATTCGGCCAAATATTTTATTCCGAGTTGCAATGCCTATTTGACCTTTAAAACGCATGACACAGATTTCCATATAAAATGATACTTTTGTAAAAACAAATTATAGAGATAATCTTTAAATTTGATCCCAATACAAGCAAGGATGTAGATTTTATGTCTCAAATACAAAACCAATGTCCAATCTGGATAGTTCAGCCCAACTTTGACATCATGGCGCATTTTCACCAACCAAATGAATGATTTAACTCAGATGTCTGCAACAAAAGTTGTAGAAAATTAAGTCAAAAACCAATTTACAAAATATTAAGTTCAAATAATTCAAATAAAATAATTTATGTTCAAAATACTAAAGTGAATCTTAAAAGGGTAAAACTGAAGTTTTCATCAAATTTTCAAATGAATGGTGTTATCCAAAATATTTTATAAATAAACATATTTAACACAATTTGAAGAAATTTTGTCATTTATTATCAACAAAATATTCAAAAAAATTGTGTTTTATCCATTTCCCCAAGACACAAAATATACAAATAAATTCAAAGGTCTTAGTAAACCATTAGGGGACAATTTTCCATGAATAACATACAACCTGGTGAGAAAATATATTAATAGAAAAAACCCAACTATATAATGCATTATAAATAAAAAACATAACCCAATAAAATTACAATAATAGTAAATATTATAGTAATAAAAGAAAGATACACAATGGCCCTGAGGAAGACTCTATAAAATGAGGAATGAGGCGCCCAGGTGGCACTATAACAAACCAAAACATAAACCCACCATAGCTCCATCTCCAACAGCATAATAACAACATCAAGGAATTCCACTATAGAAGTATGAGACCTAAACCTTCCCTTTATATTGGTAGATGAAATCTAAAAACACCTCAATGTTCCCAAGCAGGGGTGAGTATAAACTTAGTAGATAATCCCTCAAGGATTTCCAACACACACCACTATAACAAGAACAGGTTAACACATTTATATAAATCATTTTAAAAGAAGAGAAATATTGTACATCAAATTATAACCAAGTTAAATGTAAAATATTAAACAAATATTTTAAGATCATTTATTATTAATTGGAATGATCATTTAGATTCCACCCCCATGAACACACCCAATTCAAGAAACCATGGATGTCCCTATACACATGATTTTTGATCCATTCATTCTCCATGATTCCACTTGGTGAACCATTTTTTTCAGGGGTACTTTCACACCGTTATCCCATCCCACATTGATGGAGGTACTTTCACTTCTTTAATCCTTACCATTTAATCATGAACGCATGAAAAAAAAATTAAGCCAAGTTCCCAATTAAATCATTCATTTAAACATGAAATACTTCTTTCCAAAACATACTTTTTGAAATCACATCAAATATGGGTTTTTCTAAATCGATTTCACATGGGATTTTCAAGAAATCATAAGAAACCTTTATGAAAAATAATGAAAACAAGTTTCAAAATAGTATAGTGGGGGTGAATCCACCTACATCAAGTTAATTGACTGAAATAAAGGATTTATGAGGAATCCACATATCAAGGTCATTCCTCTTATACCCTTAAAACCCTAAAAAATATATCATAAATTGAATTATGAAACCATATACCCATTATTACCCACCAACCTATGGATTCACACAATACACCCAAGGAGATCTAATATGAGAAATAAATAGGAGATCTTTACATTTGATTCCAACAAAACATGCACAAAGATTCATTGTTAGAGGATTTTGGGAATCAGAGATCACAAAAGATCGCCTAGGTATGCCTTAGAAGTCATGAGGGAAGAAGATAAACTATGTAAATATTTTCCAGGTGCAGGAGGGAAAAATTAAAACACTAGACCCATAGTATTGATGACATAAATCATGAATTTACGTCATCGGTCCCCACAGGGTCACTTATAAAAAAAATTCATGATACCTCAGTTATTATTTTATTTTATTTTTCTAGGGAAACTGATTTTATGATGTAAAGTCTCGTTTTATGGCATAAATGTTTTTTGTTAGACCCTGAGACACCCTGAGAGGGGAGGGGTGAATCAGGGTGTCAAATTTTCTTATAAACTAATGGATCTTGTTCCCACGTTGGTAGGAACTAGTTAAACCTGTATGATGGATGTGATCAGCAATCAAACATTCACATTCCAAGAGTTGAAACAACACTTTTTACTTGGTTCACCACTAAGGGCTACGTCCAAGGAGCATACACCGACAGGTTGTTGGTCGTACCTAATTCCACTATTCTTCACTAGTTGTGGATTACAATAGTTCGGGAACAGTCACTCTGTCTCAGGCTCACTGCATTTACAAATGTTTACGGATAGCCCATTCCATCCCTCGGGTCACTCCCATTGACTCCCCCTGGATCACTACCTTTGGTGAAGTCCCAGTCAGTTTATAGATGTGAAGGTCTCTTAAATAGATTCGCATTGAAGTCTTTGCCTCTGCTTAGCATGAGACTATGCTTGCATCGAAGTACAGAATTAATGAACCTGAACACATGGAAAAACTGAACCGGATAATCAGAATGTGAAAACATGTTACACTGACGATTTCGTGTAGCACCTACCCTTTGTACGTAAGTTCTCACTTTTTCATGCAGTACATGATTTTCGTGCGGAAAAATATTTCGCACAACACCCCCTTTATGAGAAAATTTCACTTTTTTGTGGAGCCTACACTTTTATGCGGAGCTTCACCTTTTTCACGCAATATCAACTTTTTCATGTAACTTCAAATTTTACGCGCAACTTCTACTTTTTTGATCACCTTTATCTTTTTCACGCAACTCGGGCTTTTTCACGTAGCTCGGAGTTTTTTGCGTAACTCCCTTTATGCGAACCTTTTACGTGCATCAGCCCTCAGATCATATCTAGGTCTTCAACCATGTGGAATGAGGGGGGTCACCTCTTATTTATAAGCATCGCCGACCCCTATGCGCAAAACCTATCATGGAATGAAAAACCTCTCATTCGGCGCGTAATACATTTCACACAGGAACCGTTTTCTGCGCACATCTTCATGTTTTTCGCACAACCCATACCTTTACCATTTTTCGATGTTCTTATTCTGAAACACCTCTTGCATGAAAAATATCTCTCCACTATTTCGCACAACACACTATTTTTCACGCACCACACTATTTTTCACGCACCACGCTGTTTTCACACACCCCGCTATTTTTCGCGCACACCTCCCCTATTTTGCACACCACTTCCTATTTTCACACACCTTCTTTTTCCAACAACCTATGTCTTCATTTTACGATTTTTGGGTCCAAAAATTGGGCAAACACTAGAGAACAGCGCCACCTTTAATACTGTTGTCTTCTTGAACTATAAGATCACTTTACTGGCACACATTCTGAACATCCACTGAGGATTGACAATGAACAGAAACCATACTCCAATTCATGTATAGAAAGACCATGGTTCCAACATTTTTTACACCCGAGACTCTGTCTTGAAATATTTACATCATAAATACACAATTTATGATGTAAATCTATTCTTAGAAGAAATTATTTTGTAAACCTTACCTTTATTACTTTAATAGTTCTTATATAATATTCCAGCATCTAATGTCCAAGTTCTTCCCTTCTTCTTTTCGACCTCCATACAATTTCAGCGACTAACCCATTAACTCTAAATAGAAAAATAAAAGAAAAAACAATAGTGTACCTCAAAATGGGGGTGCTACTATCATGACCCATCCTAGAGGGACCCATGTCGTGACTACCCCAACCCCACCTATAATAGTCCATAGGTTGATAACTATCACTATGTAGTCATATCCTACAAATGGGAGGCATTAGCCTAAAGTACCTCTATATATGCACACATATCAAAGCCAAAAAATTATGAAATGGAAAATCACTAAGTAAAAAATGCATGTAAACCACTATATCCAACACCCATAGTATAACAGTGAAAGAAATTGAAAATAAACATAGCCAAAATAAGCCCACCAACATGATTCTATAACCACAAGTCCAACCTGTAAGGAAAGAGTTAATGGGGATGTTATCTAGATCATAGGAACACCTAGTTTTTCTAGCCTTGCTAAGCACCACCAGGTCCTGGTCTACCTTGGACTCCATTAAAGGGTCGATCACTTTCACAAGACATGAGGTGTGTGGAAAAATCTTGTATAGGGGTAAGTATAACAATACGCTATATGATACCCTGAAAGCACAAATGAAAAAGACCATAAAGGAAAATATAGTCTTCTCTACACAAGTATATGTCTATGACACATATAACAAGAAAATCTAGATATACTCATGAGAAACACCATGCCACCAGACAGTCTTATCCAAGTGTTAGCCGTATGATTCTACTTAAATCAGGCTCATTACCAGAGATCTCACTCCTCAAGCCATGATATAATCAGAGAAACTCATGAAGAGTTAAAGCTCATTTTGTCCCTTCCCAAATGAGAATGTATTGGTCATGTACGATTATGATACCACAAAGTGGGGATCTTACCCAAATGCATTGTGAAATACCACTAACCTAATCTGGATCAATTTTCAATGTAGGGGATCATGCCCAGTCACACTTGGGGATACAACAGACCCTACAGATTAGGACTGCTAAATAGAGTATTAGTACCCTAATCATGGAGGTTATGTAATTCCATATACTCCACTATGGGTGATAGAGGATCTTTCCCTAGTACTAGGGAGGGATTCCTGACTCTATCTGGGAATCAGCCTCTAGAGGGAATTAGAATCTAGTGATGTGGACATAATGTCATACTAAACCCTTGAAAAAAATACCAGGTGAAAATTATCCCAACCTATACTAGTATAACTAAAAAATCATCACATTATGTAAAAATAATTGTCTCGTCATTAGGGTCCCAACCCCATAGATAATTCTTTAAACAGACACACCGTTTAAAAGTTATCGCAGTATGATGTTTCAAAGAAGGGTGGTCACTGGGATATGGACTGACCACACGGTCGGTCCACTGACCTTGGAGGTCACATGTCGTGGTCAACTACCTAGACTGACCACCTCGCAGCTACCACGTTCGACCACCACAATTAACTGTGTCTGTATCGGTTATGTCTACGCGGCAGCTGGATTGATTGTGGCCTAGTCTAGCTACCCTGGGTCCGACCCAACCCGTTGGGTCCAACTTTGCCCAATGGGCACAGCCTACTGGCATGCAGGACATCAGGATCAACCCATCTCCCCATACCCATCTCTCTTTTACATGTTCTGCATAGGCTACCGCATGTGGCCCGCCCGTCCTCTTCCACTCACAGTGATCATTGTCGCACCACACGATCGCCCTGTCGCGTCCTATGGCTGCCGCAACTGTCACCGGCACTGGTCTCCTCTCCATCCACTTCCACAAGTTGTCGTTCTTCCTCTGATAACCAAATATAAAAACGGTTATAGATATAGGTTTCTCAAGTCCTGATCTACACTGACATGTCCTCTGCTATTTATTTTCCTCCAATCCAGGCGTCAGATTGCATTTGGAGCCTCCTAGAAAGTCAATCCATGACCAAGAGGTTCCAACGGCGAAAAACGCAAAGAATGGGGGAGGTAAAAGAACAAGAAAACCTTCATAAATAAACCTAGTCCTTATTCATGTCTACCTCAATTTATTCTCATCAGAACTAGAGAAAAAATAACCAATTCAAAAAAAACCCCATAAATAATCCCCGCAATTATAACCATCCCACAACGATTGAATCGTTGATCAATATATTCATGGATTGACCCGTGATCATCATTAAAATCAATAATAAATAAATTTTACAAAGAAATAAATTCCCTAACTCAATTTTTATTAGTTTATGATGAAGGAAGATCATTGTGTCATTGTAGTTAGTGAGTTTCCTTCGAATCAGTTGCATGTTGATCGTCGATCCACAATCCAATGTCATTTGGTTAAGGTATTTCTTCCAAATATCTCCCTATAAATTCTCTAGTGTTCCCATATTTATTCAACTAACCTTGGTATTTTTTTCTTAGGATACATTTAAGGGAAAAGTCATTGTGTCAATAGAAATATTTTTTATTTAAATTATTTAATGATGATTACAACTTTTTCGAGTTTTTCCATAGAATACCTATTTATACTGAGGTTAAGTCATTACTAGGTAAAAATACACATTAAAAACTCAAAGGTGGTCTCAGATTTATAATATGAGTCACCATTCATGAGTTATTAGGATTTAAAAAATATTTTATTTTATTATTTTATTTACGGTTATGTCCTTGGTTACTTTTTCTACATATGACCTATGCTGACCAAATTTAGGTTGCACCTAGGGTAAATCCTACATTGTGAAATCAACAGTGCTATAAAATTTTTAATCTGGGAACCCATTTGAGATTTATTCAAAATGTTCAGGAAAATCATGTGTGTGTACTATTAAAAGTTTGATATTTTTCAAAAAATTGTTCTGGGAACACCGAGCCTCATAATTTCACACCATCTTAGCACCTAGTCTCAAAATTAGTCCATAAAATATATAAAAATAATACATGAAAAATCTGAGATGTTAAATTCTCCCCACCTTGGGGTTTTATGTCCCTCAAATCCAAGAAAATGGCTACCCAAATAGATGTGGGTATTGGGTAAGAATCTGATCATCCCACTCCCATGTGTTCTCCTAAAGATTCTCATGCTTACACCAAACACGAACGAAAGTAATTTTTCACCCAAAAATAATCCTCCCAACTCTGGAAAAAATCCGACATGCATTCCCACAACATATCCTCTAGAACCTGAATGGTCCACTCGGTTAGGATGTCTATCTGTGGTTGAAACACTGTGCTCAAGTGTAACAGATTCCCAAATTCCTCCTATAATCCCTTCCAAAACCAGGATGTAAAAAGAGCATAAAAATCTAAAACTATTGTTGTTGTAACTCCATGGAGTCGAACTATCTCCTGTATTTAGAGTCATCCCAAGCTCTCTACTAAACTCTTATCTTAGATAGCTAGGATGTGGGATGACATAGTGAGTCGGTCAATGATCGCCAATATGGAATCATGTCCCCTGGATGTACATGGTAAAACTATCATAATTCCATTGATATCTCATCCCAATTACATTCTGTCACCTCAAGGGGTTGAGCTAAATCCGCTGGAACCTGGTTCTCAGCCTTCACTTGCTAACAAGTGAGGCATCGAGAGACAAACTCTACAACTCCCTTATTCATCCTTGTCCACCAAAACTAACTTCGTAGGTCCTAATATATCTTCACAACACATGGATTTACCACTAAAGGTGATTTATGGAACTCCCTCAAAACCTCCTCCCACAACTCCACTAGTACAACTGTGTTCCCTCTAAAAAGAATGATGTGCTCTCTACCTTTTGAATATCCATCAGGATAATGCCCTATGGAAAACTGAGCATGTTGGATCTCGTAGTCGGTATCCTCAAGTTGTGCCTCCCAAACTAGATGTAAGAGTGGAAGGGTTATAACCATCTAATGGAGTTAATCTACTCTGTATCTATCGATAAAGGATATCTTCAATGAGGCCAACTACTCAGACACCTCATTCAACAACTGAAAGATAGATCTCCTACTGATAGAATCTTCCACCATTTTACCCTTCCCAGGAGTATAGATAATCTCAAAGTCATAGTCTTGGAGGAACTATATCCATCACCTCTATCCTAAGTTCATATCCTTATGATTTAAGATATACTTGAGACTCATGTGATCATAGTAGATGATAAACCACTCTCTCATCAACTAGTGTTTCCACATCTTCAATGCGAAGACTATCACTAATAGCTCAAGATCATGAGTTACATAGTACTATTAATGTGGACTCAATTGGAAGAAACCATAAGAAATCCCAACTTATCCCTATATCAGGATACAACCAAGCCTGGTCCCTTATGCATCATAGAACACCATGTAATCAACATCTTCCTCTGATAACTTCAGGATGGGAGTGCTCGACAACATCTTCCTCAGCTCCTAAAATCACTACTAGAACATATCTATCAATGTGAAAGCATATACCTTTCATGTAAAATATATCAAGGGTGTTGTTAATCTAGAGAATTTAGGTACAATCCTCTGATAGTACCCTAACAAACTCAAGAAACTTCGTACCTCAGTAACACTCTTAAGTGGATCCCAAGAAAACCCCACCTCATCTTTCATTGAATCCACTGTAACTCTAACCTATGAGATGAAATGTCCTAAAAATAGACCTATAAAATCCAGAACTAACACTTAGAGAGATTCCCATAAAGTTTGTGCTCTCATAGTGTGTCCATGACCATCCTCAAATTTCTTGTGTGCTCCTCCATAGATGTTGAGTACATTACGATGTCATCAATGAAGACCACCATGAACTGGTCTATGTACGACTGAAAGACCCGGTTTAGGAGTCCCATGAAAAATCTTGGGGAATTCTTCATGCTAAATGGCATCACTAAGTACTCATAGTGACCATAACGACACCGGAAAGTCATCTTCAATATATCATCGTCTCGTACTTGTAACTGGTGATATCCTGAACTGAGGTCAATCTTAGAGAACCATCCACCCCTTTCAACTAATCAAATAGGTCATTGATCCTCAGTAGTGGATATTTATTCTTCATGATCTCCTGGTTCAAGTAATAGTAATCCACACATAACCTCAATCTCCCATATTTCTTCTTGGCAAACAAAACTGTGGATGCCTGGGGAGAAACACTAGGTCTCATGAATAACTTCCTCTACAAGTCATCCAACTACACCCTCGGCTCACAAAACTATACGGGAGCCATCTGATATGAGGGTGTAGATATCTGAGTCATCATGGGGTGAAGATCAATGCATAAGTCCATCTCCCTTCAGGGAGGTAAATTGGGAACATATTTTTTCAAGACGTCATCATACTCTTCCACCACTACAAAAAACGGAGGACTCATATCATCCACTACAGCGAGGGTGAGGCTATCCAACTGATGACTAATCTGATTCACCCTCGTATGAGTGAGTACATACTATTATTCATGTGTTTCCTTTTCACCAAAAAAGTAAAACATGGTTCCATCATTGTGTACACACCGCACTCTGTGCCTAAAATAGTCAATCTGAGCATGAACTATGGATAACCAACCCATACCAAGAATGAAGTTGTAAGGCCTTGATACCACTACCAAGAGGTCCCAACTGAAACTCTCGCCTCCAAATTTCATTTCACACTGTTAGCACAAGTATGTGATCATTGGGTCTCTTCTAGTAAGAGTCTCTAAGCATGAGGGTCGAGTCAACAATTCAATCAGAATCTCCAAGTCTCGAAAAATATTAGAGGCAAGAAAATAATGACTAGTATCTATGTCTATCAATACATAAGATAATGTATAAAAGATACAGATCATACCTCGAATCATTACTAGAGCCCTTAGGTCATATTCCTTGACCAAATGCATTTATCCCCTCCCCTATCCTCTAGCTCCATAAGCTTATTGTGGAACACCTGGTAGTAGCGTTTTGAAGTGTCGAACAACACCTACTTCTCTCCCAACTCTTATGCCACATTTTTTTTCCCTACAAACCACCCTGGTCCTATCTCTATCTCTGCCCCGGTGGTCTATCTACAGTCCCCTGTCAGTAGTACGATGGGTTGTAAAATCTCATGGGATATGTCCTCTATCATCACATTAATAACATCGTTTATCCCTTGGATACCTTGATCCTCCCTAGGATCAACCCTGAAGATCCTAACCATCATAGATCCATGTGACTACTATCGATTACCAAATTCTGAGGTTTTTGCTCCTACCTACCCATTACTGACTACCAATAGTTGTATCTACCCATCCAAGGAACTCTCATCCTCTAAGTCTCACTCTAGTACCCCAACATAGGTGGTAATAAAATGATAGGTAAAACTAGCTCATAATTCCCTACATAGACCTATGTATAATGTATAATCCCTAATTTACGGATCGTGTATCATATCCATAGTGTACATGGAGTTGTTGGTATGCCTATATGAATACTCATATATCAGTATCTCCTTCTATCAGAGCTGAAGAAGATCATGGATATTCATAGTGTTTAGCTTATAAGGTGAGAACTCCACTCTGAAAAGGCTCTCAAACTCTATCTATAGAAGAGTCGCCTCATCATAATATCGGGTAACCAAAACCCACTGTCACCTTCCTAAGATATGTAAAAGGCTCTCTTCCAAGAAAACCATCTAATCTACTGGTGTCCTGACTAGATGGAAAACTTGGGTCACCACCTCAAGACATTCCTCAACTGCTTATGTGATAGGCTCGCCTCAGAACCTGAAGGGTATCTTCTATTGAAACTAATGAAGAGTGATTAGCCTATTCTCCTCATCCGCTGGTACTATGAGTGTCATGTGCTTCTTAATAGGTGGTGATATGGATGGTGCACCACCTAGAGGTGTTATCTCTAGTACAATTACCTATATTGATGCCTCTTCATCCAGTGGGTCATCCTTTGGATCATACGGTGAAATCCTAGATGGTTGTCTATGTGGAAACATCCTGAAATAAAACAAGATGTACCATGGTTAATAGAATATGTCTGGAGAGATGACTCAATAAGGACATGTAAAACACAACTATTCCTATATGATGTGTGTATCGTTATTTTTTACCACAACCAGTGTTTTCATGTACATTGTCAAAAGACAGATAATTAGAGTCATAGTGTATTGATACATTAATCGTTGCACCATCACTGAAGTCCCTGGCCTAACGGCTGAACTCGAAACACTCAACACTGGTTTCCCAAAACCAACCTCATAGTCTCCCAATCCTAAGGTAAAATCAACCCCCTCTGATACCAATTTGTTACAACATGTCCCATAGGGGGCCGTGTCATGACTACCCCAAGCCCGCCTCCAATAATTTAGGGGCTGGTGACTAGCACCGAGTAGGAATATCCCACAAATGGGAGGCATTAGAATTAATCACTTGTATGCATGCACACATATCTAATACAAAAATGCTTAAATGTACAAACACTATGTAAACAATGCATGAAAACCACTATATCCCACAACCAGAGTACACTAGTGAAAGAAATGTAAAATAAACAAGACCAAAACAAGCCCACCAATAAGTGTTTGTAACCACAAGTCCTTCCTATAAGAAAATAGATATTGGGTTAGTTTTCTAGACCATAGGAACACCTCATTTATCTAGCCTCTCTAAGAAAAACCTAGTCTTGGTCCACCTAAGACTCTGTAAAAGGGTCGATCATCTGCACAAAACATGACACATGCGATCAAAGATTGTGCAGGGGTGAGTATAACAATACCCAGTAGGACAACCCAAAATAACCAAGGAAAAATACCACAAAGTGCCATAAATTAAAATATAGTCATCTCTCTGCGTGTATATGTATACGACACATATAAAAATAGCATCCAGATATACTCATGAGAAACACCACGCCATCAGGCAGTCTTTTCCAATTATCAGCCATAGGATTTTGCTTGAAGCATGCTTGTTCCCATAGATCTCACTCCTCAATCCATGATATCATCAGAGACACTCACAAAGTGGTATAACTCATTTGGGCCCTGCCCAAATGAGAATTTATTGGTCAAAGAATATTGAGATACCATAAATAGGGCATCCTGACCAAACACACTGGGAAATACCACTAGAAAAATATGGATAAATTCGCAATATAGGGGATCACATCTAGTCACACTAGGGGATACCGTGGACCCTACTGATGTGTCCTGCTAGGTGGAGGATCAACACCCTACTCACGGAGGTTACGTGATTACATAGACTCCACTAAGGGTGATAGAGGATCTCACTCCATTCTTGGGGAGGGAGGTATAAATCTATCTGGGACATGGCCTCTAGAGGGAATTACACTCTAGTAATGTAGACGTCATACCATATTGAACCCTCAAGGAAAGGACTAAGGTAAAACTCTCTAAACCTATACTGGTCCAATTAAAAACTCATCACATTATGTCAAAAGTATTGTCTCATCGTCACGGTATCAATGTCATAGATGGATCATAAAATGAGCATACCATTTCAAAGTTATCAAAGTTTGACATTTCAAAGAAGGGGGTCACTAGGTTGTAGACTGACCACATGGTAGGTCCACTGACCATGGTGGTCAACCGCCACACGGTGGCCATAGTTGAATGCCACAGTCGACTATATCCCCAGCTTCTAGGGCCTCACAGTAGCTGGATCAACTGTGTATAATGATCGATCATGGCCTAGTCTGGCCACCTCGGGTCCAACCTAGATCCTACCCAGGTCCCACCCAACCCACTGGGTCAGACCCAACCTAATGGGTCTGACCCATCCCGATGGGCCCGGTCCGCTACTCAGCCTGGACCACTAGAGCACGGACTGCCTAGCCAAGCACATCTACCCAGGCCCGGCCCGCTTGCGTGAGGGTTTCTTGGGCTGTCACATGTGTTCCTCCTAGACGTGTATGCTCATGCAGTCACCCGCAGTGACCGCCACTTCTCCACATGGCAACCCCACCACATCCTACGGCCCTGCCACCGCTGCTGGTGCTAGTCTCCACTACCTCCACTTCCACGAGCCCTCATTCATCCTATGATGCCCAAATCTTGAAAAATTCATATATATAGTTTCATTAGGTCCTGATCTATACATATATGGACTCTTCTATTGATTTACCTCCAATACGGAGGTCCAATCTCATTCAGAGCCTCCCAACAATTTGAGTTGTGACCAAGAGGATCCAACGGTGAAGAATGCCAAGAAAAGGGGAGATAAAAGAACAGGAACACCCTTAAGAATATACCTAGGCATTTATCATGTTGGAATCAATTTATTATTGTTATAATGGGATAATAAAGAACCTATTCAATAAAATATCCCCATAAATAATCCTCGCAATTATAAACATCCAACAATGATCGAACTGTGGACCAATCTATTCATGGATTGACCCGTGTTCATTAGGAAAATCAAGAAATGGGAAATATCACAAAGAAATAACCACCCTACCTCAATTCGGATCAATCACTTATGAAGGATGATCATTGTGTCATTGTCATTGGCAAGGTTCCTTCTAATCGGTTGCGCATTAATCAACAATCCACAATCTATCACCATTTGTTCAAGGGAGTTCTTCTAAAGCTCTCTCTAGCGATTCTACAGAATTCCCAGGGTTATGAGGCTAACCGTGGGATTTATTCATAAGGATAAATTTAATGGAAAATTCTTTGTGTTAATAGAAATAATTTTTATTTAAATTATTTAATTATGATTAGGTCCTTTTCAAATTTTTCCACAGAAGACCCTCACCGACTAAGGTAAAGTCATGCCTAGGGAAAATACCACATTATAGACTCAACGGTGGTCTCATATTTCAAATCTGAGTCAACATTCATGAGTTATTAGGAATTTAAAAATAAAATAATTTTATTTAATTATTTTATTTACAGATACGTCCTTTGTGACTTTTTCTACAAATGACTCGCGCCGACCAAAGTTAGGTCGCACCTAAGGTAAATCCACCATTCTGAGCTAAACAGTCAACTCATATTTCTAATTAGGGCCCCTATTTAAGAGTTATTAAACTTTTTTAGGGAAATTTCACACATGTTCTATTAAAAGTTTAATATTTTTCAAATAATTGTTACGGGCACACCAGGCCTCGAAATCGCATGTCTTCTTAATACCTGGTCTTGAAATTGATCTATATAATATCTAAAAAATACGTGGAAAATATGAGTTGTTACAGTTACACAAGGGATTTTATGATATGTTGTGAGATAGAGTCTAATATTATTCATCAAAGTTGATGGCTTTTGGACCCCTTATGACTTGATTCTGGATTTTTGACATCGTTTTCCCCTTTTATTTATCTTTAATTTTAATAACCCATATTTCATCCATTTCGAATCCTTATATTTTATATTAAATGATAATAATAAATATATTAAAGGATTATTTAAATGAAAAATAAGGTTTCACTTAATTATCCATTAAATTCAAATGTTTTCTAAGAATAGAAAGATTAGTGAAAAGGTTTCTTTAATCAATATTTTTCACCCAAATGTTTAATAAAAAGTTTATTACCTATATAGATAATTTACATGATTTTAAAATGGAGTTTTCGATATTTAAAGTATGTTTTTTATTTTATTTTAAACTTTTTACTTTTAATTTAATGTAATACATAAAATGGATAGTTTATGTTACATACTTCAAATTGTTTCATTTTTTTACAAAAGCTTGAGTTTTTTAATTACCTATTTTATTTAAATGGTTATAAGAGTATAAATGGGTAAAAATATGTGTGTGTGTACCAGTTCACTTGGGTGTGTATAAATTTTTATAATGTGAAAAACATATGTGTGTATTTGTGTGTAAACGTATACAAGCATAAAGAGAGGATAATTTTATGAATTAAAAGGTCAATGGTTGACTCAATTGACAAAAAAGTTTTATGTGATTTTGCAAAATTTAAATTATGAGGATCATTTGGAACTTTAAAGTAGGTGGTTTTGTAGAAAATGGTTGTTTGATAAATTAAATATGCTTTATTTAGTTATCAAGGATTTTAAAAATTGTATTGATGTATGAAATGGTGTTTTAGGGTTAATTGCAAGTGGTTGGCTATTCTCATGGTCTGTTTCATTTTTGTGAAAGTGGTAATGGGATTAATGGAAATTTTTTAACACATGGGAACCCAAGTTACTTAGGTGGGTATACGAGGACAAGTACACTAGGAAAGGTACATCCTCTCTAGCCCATGGAATATGCTACAACACTAACTAAACTACATAATGATGATATGGATTTGTTAGCGTTGATAATTTATCTTTGACCCCCCCCCAATGGATCATGGAAGATAACGATTATGTGATTTAATCATAAAGAGTATAAGGATCCTAAGATAAGTCATATCCTTAGTGACTTAGGGATTCCCATTGTGCCCGATCTATTTATTTAACTTTTCAACCTTATTTTCAAAGTAAATAAACTATTTAATTTCTTTTAAGTTAAAATTTTATTTTAAACTAATGTTCCCTTCCATCTAATGTTGAAATGAATGATTTATTAAAAAAATACCACTCCATGTTTTGAAAAGATATTTCCTTTTTAAAATAAATGATAATTGTTATTTGTTTTCTAAATAAAAACCCGAATTATACCTACTTCTATAATTGTATTTAAAACTAGCATATAATGGATCTTTCATTTAAATATTATGGATGGGGTGTGGTTTACTTGGAATTACTATTTTGATTTCAAGATAACTCATATATATATATAATTTCAGTTTCAATTTTTGGTTCTACTCTTTACTACTCATTGAGCATTCATTAGTAGTGGATGGTAACTTGTATAGTCACATAGAGGTATTTTGGTTAATTATTTTATTTTATTTTAGATTTTATTTATCGCACCATCTATATAGGATTTTATTTATTTCTATGGATGAAGTTTAGATATATTTTTTAGTGGTTTAAGAAAAGGCATCTGGTAGAAGATTTTTTTGTGTCGGTGCATTGATGGGGAAGGAAACCGAGAGTGTGTAGCGGGATTTTTTTGTTTAAATTTTTTACTAATTTTATATTTTTTCTTTATTTATTTCTACATATTTTATTTGGAATGGAAATCTGATGAATGGAAGTTTCATGTAAAAATTTAATTTAATTTCTTCTTCTTTTTTATTAATTATTTTTTTGAAAAAAGTTCCAACTTGGTTCACTTTGATGCTCGACCCTAGTTTTCAGCCTGTGGGGAATGGGAACACACCTCAAGATTTGTCACAATCGATAATTATTACTTTAAACTCTAAGAAATAAAACATTTGGAAATAAAATGGCACACACCAAAAGTACTCTTTCTGTCAATTTTTATCCTCTAGAATCAAAATTTTAACAAATATTGAAATAAAAAAATCATCCTTTATTGGATAAAACAAACAGTAATTTAATTTATCTTTAACATACTTAATAATATTTTTGGTTAGCATGAAAAAATATGGAATATTTTTTGAAAATAAGGAATTTATCATTTTGAAATTTTATAAACATGTCATCATCACATAATTGATAAAAAATAATCATATTATACTTTAATCCTTCAACATATAAATCTTTAGAATAATAAAAAAGTTAAACATACAAATTTCACCAAAACCTTTAACCTTTCCTATAGATTTGTCTCTAAATATCATAGTTCCTCCATCAAATCTATCAAATGATATTAGTTTTATGGATCACATTTAATGTTCCTAGAGTGTTCAATTTACATATATAAATTGTACTTCTTGAGTATTCCAAACCATTTTTCCTAAAAAAAAGTAAGAAGACTGTAGTTTTGGTGCCCTTGCAAATTTGGGTTTATTTGGGTTTATAAAATAATTTTTTGAAACTCAAACACATTTTAAACATTTATTATCATATAATATCAGAAACAGAGACTTAAAAATAAATGCTTTATTATATCCCAAATATTATGAAAATCTTATAGAACATTTACCAACATAGTGAACTTGAATTCTAAATCTAAATCATGTAGTATTTGAAATACTTCCTTTATAACTTTTCATAGATAGAGTTTTATATATTTTATTCAATTTTTTATCCTATCCAACACCACTTTTATTTTATCTTTTTTCATAGACATCGTTTTATCATATTTTTCTTTACCCTGGACAAAATTAGTAAGGGTTTCCATTAAACTTTCAATATCCTTACTCAGGTTTTTATTTTTCTTTTGAATAATACTTAATTCATAATAAACATTTTCATTATTACTCGAGGTTATATTTTTTAGTTTTTCATTTTATTTAGAAATAATCATGTTCTCTTCAACAACCTTCTTATTAACTCCTTTAAGATTATTATATTACTCAAAAATTATTATGATATATCTTTAAATGTATTCAACTATTTCATTAAGTTCAATAACTCTAAGTTTCTAAAAATAAAAAATGACATTATAATAATGATCTAAATCAACACCAAAATCACTAATAACCTCCTTTAGTAAATCCATAAAACAAATTTTAATAGACTGTTTTTTATACCAAATTCACTAATTCAATATAAGTCCCCGATGAAACTCTAATTAGCTACTAAAGGTATTTTTTTATTTTTAATTAATCTCTTTATCTTTTATTTCATTCTTTATTCTAGGTTTTTCCTGATTAATATTCCTTTTCTTTCTACATTCATAACATTTTATATCAGAAGAAATATTAGTAACTTTATTACTTTTCATGTTAAATATATTTTAATATAGTGACCCATGCTAAATAAATCTTTATTTTTTTCATTTCCTTAATTTCAACATTAAATCTCACAAAAAAATCACACAATACCAAGAATAGAAGGTTTACTTTCATGGGGACTAGCTACATAAAAATATTATTTTACAAAACATTTAAACATTTCTCCATAATCAAACCACACTAGATCCCTTATAGACTTCTCAGAAGTTACACTAATACTTATAACTTGGGGGTTGAAACACAAAAAATGGGTGATCTAAAATTCTCAGTAAGGGTAATTATAAGTGATAACAATCAAAGTTTATTAGTGACCATAAAATGATAAATGAGTATAATTTGGATAAATAAGAAAATAATACCCAATTAAACATAGAAAATAAATCATGAATCATGGAATAAGGATTGTAATTATATAAGTTGTGAATCAAAATAGTATGGAAACATTTATCAAAAAACATGTTCCATGAGATCATAACATAGGTGTAAGAATGTGTCATAAACATAGTCATAAGAAAATATATCATCTTGAACATAGATAAACCATAATTATGTCGAGACACAGACCTATGAGCATAGATTAACCTCAATTATAATCTTGTACAACCTTGTGATCATATATTAACCACAATTATACCAACACACAACCTTTTGATCATGGCTAAACTATAATTATTCCCACATAAAACCTTGTAAGCATTTCTAAACTAAAATTACACCCACTTACAACCTTGTGGTCATAGATAATCCCCAATTACACCCATAAATAACCTTATGAGTATATATAAACCACAATTATACCCACACACAACCTTGTGATCATATCTAAACCCTAATTATACACATTCACAACCTTGTTAGCATTGCTAAACTGCAATTATACTAACACACAACCTTGTGATCATAGTTAAACTGTAATTATATATATCCAAAAAATCATTATCTCATAAGACATAAAAACTTAACCAATGAATTGGAGGGTGATATACGACCCCACCCATCATCATATGTATATATGAGTTCCACTTAAAATAAAATCTTTCATCTTATCATAAATAATCCATGACAAGAAAATGAGTTTCATTATTTTTTCAAATAGTATCACATAAAAGAACATGATCATTTTATACCAAAAACATGATCATGAAAAAGGTGTATTTTAAAAGATAAAATATAGGGTGGTTTATGATCTGGTACTTAATTATATAATAATCATTTTAACAGGAATAGAAATCACAAAATAGATTTTTCTTGAAATTTTTTTCTTAATATCACCTTAAAAGGATAGGATTTTCATGCCACTTTCTAGAAACCATTTTTTTAAAATAAAGTGAAAAATCCAAAAAACATTACTTTAAAAGAAATTCAAATAAATATACCTAGATAATAAATAAAACAAATTTCAAAATTGTGAATTTTAAGGGAAGAATGTAATATCATGGTAATGAAAATAATTTTAAATATTTTAAAATACCTTTATTGAAAACTTGCATCGCTAAAAGGATAATAACACATTTATTTAAAAATTTATAAAGTGGAATAAAATTATAATTGGAGATAAAAACAATTTCAGTTTCTAATAGAGAAAATATAACACTAGAGGAAAGTAGAAACATGGATATGGAGAAAAATCCATTAAAGGATATGGGAATTTTTCTTAAAAAATATTGTTTTTATGAAACAATAGATTAATAAAGGAATAATAATTCATGTGAAACATGATTTGTCTTGAAAATAAGATGTAAATACAAAATAACATCATAATATTGTAGAATAATTTAATCTTCAATTATTTTAATTTAAGTGGAGGGATTATGACTCAAGAAACAGATTTGAATTAAGAAAACCCCTTACCATTGTTCCTGCTTAGTTGAAATTGATCTAACATCTTGTAATAAAACATAACTATATTAATAATATATTTATTAACCATATTAATATACTTAAAAAATTTATATACTTCATTTGGGATCATTTATTATGAACATATTAGTTATTTATCTCTTATTTTTACCATTGAGTGTTAGTAACGTTACTTGTTTCACACATTCTTTATGATATCGATTTTGGTACCCATTATTTGATACCATTTTTATCATTAATTGTTAATATAATATATTTTATTTTATTTTTTATAATAACCTATCATTTTATAATCCCATTATATGAGATCCTTGTGGCGTTTTGTAAAGACGTAATCAGTGCTGAATTAGTTTCGGTTTATTTATTAATATTGATGGATTACTTAAAAATGATCATTAATTTGTGTGTTATGAATAAATAATCATAGTCATGATATTTATTAATATTATATATAATATAAACACATAAATTATAATTATAACCATCCATGAAGATGGTAGTGAAAAAATAGAATATATTATTCCAAGGAGGTGGTAGTCCGCACATACGCATGGATGATGATTTCGTTTCAATTGCATGAGAAAAATGAGTAATATGGTTGTTGACACTCCTTTCTGTAACAGATTCTAAAGAATTGAAAAGGGAAATACCTTAAACCCAAAGTGATTCATCCTTTGAAGAAATGTCAAAAATTTACAAAGGCATGAACAAATATTCAAATGCACTTGGGTCGCCCAAGTTCCACCAAGGTCGCGAAAGTATACTTGCGCGCCGCCCAATGGTCGCGCAGGTGACTTGTGCACCCTCTTTGAATTTATCCTAGGGTCTTCACCAGCCTATAAATACCCCCGCTGGGCCCCCCATTTCAAGGACAAAAAATTCCATAAACTCATATTTGAGCTCCCGACACCCTAGTCTCTTCTCAAATCTTCCGAACACTTCTAAGGCAATTTCTTACCTAGAATGGAAGATCTAAAGAGGGGGAGTAAGGCCTAAATTTTGAAACTCATCAACACTTGTGCGCCTAAGTGGCAATCCCTTAAGGGAAATGGCCACAATTGCGCACTGCCTTACCCCTTCAATAGAACTTACATGCCCCTCTTCTGGAAGCCTCTAGGGATAATACTAAGGGATTGAGCCAAGTCTCTCCCATGTATTACCCTAAGGGTTGACCGTCACGTAAGTACCCATGTGTCGTGTAAATATACCTGTGTGACCAGGACTTGCGCACCCACGCAGGACTTGTACGCCACCTTATTTTTGGGTGCCCATCCTACCTATTTCATCTCTCTTATGCCTATCCACCTATCCTCTTCAAGATTAAGCCTTTAGAACTCTCTCCAAATCCATTCATGGCATGATTTCCTTGTTGGATTCCTTATCTGAAAGGAATTATGTGGAACATTTATTAAAACCTAGTGATTTACATATCTTCATGTCACTAAGGTCAGATATTTCATTCATTCAACCTCATACTTTAAGATGAGATAATCCTTAACCTGGCCCCCTTTTCAGGATTAAGCCCCAGTCCTAGTTCTCTTAATTTGGGCATCCTCCTTAGGAGTAAGCCCTAAGTCCCCTAACCTGGGCATCCTCCTTAGGATTAAGCCCCAATCATAATTTCCTAACCTAGGCATCTTCCTTAGGAGTAAGCTCGAGTCCTAATTTCCAAATCTGGGCATCCTCCTTATGAGTAAGCCCCAACCATAATTCTCTTAACCTGGGCTTCCTTCTTAGGAGTAAGCCTTAGTCTCAAAGTCAACAAATATGGGCATCCTATTTAGGAGTAATCCCCAAGTCCCTTAACCTGGGCCTCCTCCTTTGGAGTAAGCCCTAGTCATAATTTCCCTTAACCAGTCTTAATTTAGTTTTGATTTGGGCTTCCATCTCAGGAGTAAAACCCAATCATAAGTCCCCTCTTAATTTGGGCATATTCCTTAGGAGTAAGCCCCAAGTTAGAGTATCCAAATCTCCATGAAGTACATATACCTTTATGGACCATGTTCCTGGGTTTCTTCCCTGAAGTAAATTCTAATCTTCATCTATTTGGGCATTCATACATACATAATCCCCACATCATTTCTTATGATGACACAATTGTTTGGTTTTACCAATACCTCTTGTTTCTCACACCGATCATGACTCACATGAGCTTAGAGTGTAAAAGTAATTATGACATATTTCTTTGAGCCATCAATCACTCGAACTATGTGGGTTCTGATTCTTTTTCCAAAACAAAGGATATGTAGGTAGCCCATCTGTGGGTATGATCCCAACTCTGAAACAATCCATGTCCTTCTGAATGACAATAAACTTCAAGTGCCCCACTGAGTGGCTTTCAAACCAGTATGGTCATCATAATGACCAAGAGACTTTTATGTATTGAAGGATAACATTAACTAAGAATCTATAACAAATACAGATGATTCTCTATTGATGAAGAACCTTGAATACATATAAAATATTCTCTAAATTTCATTCATACTAATTATTGATTGTCAGATATAAAAGAAAGCTCATCTTCATACTTGGTAATACAATAAGGATTCCCGAACATAACTTAAATCTATAAAGAGAGTCCCATAGTAGACAATAATTCCCCCCAAAAAGGTGTGATGATTCTGACCTCCCATCCTCTCGAACAATTCAAATTCTTAAGTTTCATCAGTTAATAACTAATGAGCACCTACCTTTGGAAAGTTGGTCCAAATGGATATGGAATCATTGGATGTTTCTGGTTCTACAAACAAACCCATTAGAAACCGCTTGGAATTTTTGAATCTTTAATCAATGAGGTCATCCCCAATTCTAAAGGAAAAAAATGGTGAACCCGACGTGAATCCTTAACCAAGTTAAAATGATGTTTTACTTATTTGTTAGGCCCCTATTTAAAACTCAATGAGAGGGCCAACAAAACAATCAATAAAATATGTGCTTATCCAAAATATGTAGTGGCTGGACTTATCTTGATTATGTCTGTTATATAAAATAGGCACTCTTTTCCATGATCTTTTGCATTATAGAAATGGATTCTCTTAAATTCACACCTGTGAATACCTCTGTTGTGAATTCCTCTGCTGTGAAGGCATCTGCTACTACTCCTGATGGATTGTCGTCCGCTCTGAGGGTGACATCACCTACTCAGCTTCTTCAACGCTGGGTATCAAATGAACTGGTTAAGGAGTACCATCAACACGTTACCATTCCAACTCTAGAGGCTGTTCGACAAGCCCTCCAAGTGAAAAACTCACCCTGGTCGTCCAGACAGCGACGACCAGTGATCAAGAAGCAGGCGGTGCTAACCACTGTCTCCAACCGTTTAGGGTCGTTATCCTCGGAACACAAAAACCATTCCCTCCCATATTCTGAGGAGGTGAATTAGAAGGCCACTCAGGGCCTTAATTCAAGGAAACCGAAGTCCTTCTTGAGGGCTCCCACCAACAATCGCCGCCATACTTGTGCAGAAGTACGCCCTCAACATGATGAGGGTGTCGTCTCCAGGCATTCGGCTCAGGTTCCTCGAACCCGAGTAGGAAAGATGAACCACCAGAGGCGACAAATGGTTAATAGTGAGCAGGTTCTTATCTCTGACATTTCTGGAGAAGTCCACCAACCTAACTTGGTGGCAAGCAACGAGTGGGCACACACACCTGTCTGTTTTAATTCTGTTGTCCAGCAGACTCATCTGGAAACAGTACGCCAAACCCACCAGGAAATTCCGGTGGAGTACTATAGACAGGAACATACACCTGTTTATAAATCATCAGCTAGTCAGCATCCTCGTCTGACTACATATGATAGAGCCTGCCAACCCAATGTGTTGACAACTGGTAAACAGGAAGATACACCTGCTTACACTCATCAGTCCTGCCAGCAGCCTCGTCTGTCAGTATTGAAGGAAGTTTGTCAAACACATTCGGCAGAGTGCAATCAGTAGGCACATACACTTGCTAGTATTGATCAAGCCTACCAATAGTCTTGTTTGGTAGCATTCGGAGAAGTTAGTCGGAAATCTCCGATGACAAACAGGAGGAAGACTCAACTCTATGCCCCCACACAAGAGTACTGTTAGAATTAACTAATAGGAAAAGGAGGACAGGAGAAGGAACACACACCTACTCCAAGCACAGAATGGACGTATATACCCGTTATGGCGGATAAATTCACCAATCACATTCTATCAATGGTGAAGTAGAAGAAGCAAATCCCTGCTCATATTCTGGATGCCTTCCAGGATATTATAACAGCTTCAGCAGCATCACAGGGGAGGAAATGCAAATCTATCCCTACCAGTGGAGTGACACATCAACAGTTCACTCCGGAACATACACACACCTCTGTTCCAGTCCAAGAGGGTTGTGGGGAATACTCCCCCATATCATACGGACAACCAAGTCAGGCACATACACCTGATTTGAGTGGAGATAATCAGCCAAACCTGATAATCTCTCCTGAGCAGGCACATAAACCTGCCCATAATGACCACTTTCGTCAATAAGTGGTTCCTAAAGTGAGTAAGAAGACGTCTAAGAAGAAGACTCGCCCATCATAGTCAAGAAATCAAGGGACAATATATAATAAGTCCTTACTCGATTCTGGAGTTCTTGATGCACTCAGACAATTATCTGTTGCAACTCAAGATTCTACTCTCTCAGTTCCCAATAGTGGGAACATTAATTCCAAAGGTCTGCACTAGAAACTTCCTCATGAAGGCTTGCTTCATGACAATTTGGTCGATCTAGAAGTTTCATCTTCAGATGAGAGCCACAATAACCCTATGTGTGGCCAGAAGATCAAGGAGAAAAATGTTTCATCTTTTTCCGTAACCCACCATGGTGGTCCTCCCCATGATGATGAATTTAGCTTTGAAAGTCCTCTCTGTAGTAATAATTCACATTGTCTGGAAAATTCTCCAACGGACAATGTAGTGAAAAGAAATACCTCTTATCTTGAGGCACTTGGAAATGTGAATCCAGTCATGTCTGATGCTTTACTACTATCAGGTGAAACACTTTCTCAATCAGAAGATAGCCTGGGGTGTAGGTCATTCTCCGAACCACCCCTGGGTCATTCATATTCTAGTTTCATCAGTAAATTATCTACCAATATTGTTGAATCCGATGAAGCAGTAAGGAAGAACCAGCTCTGGTCTAATCAGGTAGAAGAATCTTCATTGAATGATAAAGAGGAAGTACTGAATATGAGAAAACAACTAGATAAAGGTGAAGTGCCAGTTATGTTTTGGCCTTTGGGTGATTCTCGGTATGAAATTTCAGAGATGTTGATGGAAGATGGAATTCATGATATTCATATCAACATATGGAAAACTCTTCGTTAGTTGAAAAAGAAAATATCATCTTATGATGAATATGAAAATCATGTCAAGATAATATAAGGGTTACAATGCCAAATTGATTTGGAATATCTCTTAGTTTCTCAATATCTGAAGGCTGAAAAGTAGCAGAGAGCCCTTCAGCGTTCATGACTTGGCGCACTAAGAAGATTGTGCCAGTTAATTGCCAATGCCCTATCTTGTATTCATATCAGGGGATGGGGTGTTCATGGAGCGCTACATTTCACTATACTCTCCATTTAGCAAAGCCCGCCGAAAATGGTCTCATGCAATGTTATTGCCCATGGCCGGCCACAGTCAATTGGCTTTGTTTGTAATCAAAGGCTCGCTCAAGAATAGGACTCAAATAGTTCCTCTCAAAATCAAGCATACAGAGAACAAGTTTTTGAATTACTCCTGCATCAAGCAAACGAGAATATTGAACAGGATTCTTGTTTGGAGAAAGCACATCATCAAGTGATAGAAGTGTCAGAAATAATCCAACAGTCTTTTGAGCCGGGTGATAAAAGTGGATGCAGGTTGACGCATCCAGCTAATTTCAGGACTAAAGTCTGCAAGATCAAGAGAGCTTTCAAGAAAGTCTCAGAGATAGAAACTCAAGAACCACTCCGGCTTTCCAGACTGGGGACTCTTTTAACTGAACCCTCGGAATCAACAAATAGGATTCGAGGAGTTGAGCAGGAACAGCCCCAGTCCACACGACTGGGGACCTTTTCAAATCCTCAATCTCCCTCAGAGAAATTCAGTCTTCTCTCGATTAGGTAAGAAGCCACAGGAGGAATAAAGATCCAAATTATCAGGATATTCCTTCCAAATTATGGTTCTTCAAGAAATTCTTGAGGGATCAAATCAAAAAAAAGGCAATGTCTCATCAGGGACATGGAAGTAGAAAATATCGCAGAAATGCTGATAGAAGGGATGAAAAGCATTATGCATCAATAAATGTCATCAATGTCATTGTTGCTGATCCTCCAATTGAGGCTCACTCAGAGGGATCAGATGAAGAGGTTCCTGCTCAAGAGGTTGTATGCACAAACACAAATGAAGAAGGTGTTCATACATGAAATCATAGGATTACCCAGAATCTAGGTAATCCTTCAAGTAACCCACTTCCCCCTCCCCAAAAGGGATCTAATAAAGGGAAATGAAAGAATCAGGTTACATACCCTTCCTCAAGATAAGGCCAATTGCTCTCATTAGAGAAAATATTTTTATAACAAGAGGAGGAAATGAAGGAGTTGAGGAGGTTGAATGCATAACTACTTCAGGGTAGTCTTCCTCCTAAGCGTGTTGGAGTCAGTCGGCCAAGGGAATTTGTTGCGGCTACTAAGATGGATCAAGAATATCCTCCTCTACCAGTACACCCTCACAGGTATAATCCTACAGGTCATGTGCAAAAACAATCGGCGGTGCTACCATCAGTTGCAGTACTAGCCACCACATCTGTCCAAGCTCCAATCATTGCACCTGTTCAAGTCCAAGCTCAACCGGATGTTTCTCAAAAGTTAATAACTACTATTGAGTCATTAACATCTCAGTTGGAATCTATGGAGGGAAAGTGTGCTCAAATTCAACCCGAAAAGAGAGCTTACCCTGAATGGGTTGATGCAATTCCTCCCCCATAAAATTTTGCAAGTACCACATTCCCAATCTTTAATGATTCGGGAGACCCAGAGCAACACTTAACACATTTTGTTTCTCTTTGCGATCCTATGATGGGAACCCCTCAGCAACAAGAAGAAGTTAAGCTCAGGTGTTTTGTACAGTCATTACAAGGACCTTATTTTGTCTGGTACACAAGCTTGCAATCCTGGTCAATTACCAGATGGGAGGATCTCCGCCAACGATTCCTTCTTCAATTCATCTCAACGTTGCCAAAGACAATAGTTTTTTATCTTACAAACTGTAAGCAAAGGGATAATGAAAGGGTTTTGGATTTCATTGCTCACTGGAAGTTATTAACATATTCCCTGATCTTAGCACTCCCTCAAGATGAATTGTGGCCAATCTGTGTGGAAAATTTATGTGATAAGCTACACACACCGTTGATCCCTGTGAAACACACAGGAGGTTTATGAGACCTTACTTCAATCGCTCAACAGATTGAAGATTCTCTTATAAAGACTAAGGATAAAGGTTGTGTAATTCCATCAGCTCCAGGAAGGAGAATGGGTAAAGTAAACACTGTTATAGTTATGCATAAACAACCACTTGTACCTACTTCTACTTCAAGGCCTTCATCTTCTCTAAGGGCTCCATCTCCTGAGCGTCAACAACATAGGCTGTTTCATCAAGATGATCAAAGAGATCAATGAAGGAAGCAATTTGAGGATCTGAAGATTAAATTTTACTCTTTCCGAAATTAACAAGTTCCTGGTTACTTCATTTCAGCTCTGGAAAATAATTTGGTTCAATTGCCAACACCCAAGAGGCCTAACAAAGAAGTAGATGAAGACCGTCCCAACTATTGCCCGTTTCATTAGATATTGGGGGATCCCATTCGGGAGTGTTTTTTCTTCAAGGACCTCCTGCAAAAAATGGTCAACTTGGGACAAGTCAAACTAAAAGGTTCTTCAGCTCAGGTATCATGTGTTACTGCTACAGATCCAGAGGAAGAAAGAGAGTGGCAAGAAGTCAAGAACAAAAATGCGCAAACATATGATGATTGTATGGTTAGAAAAATGATCAAATGAACTCATGCCATTTTGTGAATGCAATTCAAGAAGCCAATTGTGTCTTCTTCCATGAATGTCACAGCAAAACCCTCTTCACCAGAGGGAAAATCCTCAAAAGGGCGGCATAATTCCAAGAAAGACGAACAATTAGAAGAAGATGAAATCGTGTCAAATCCTAAGTTGTCTTTGACTCTGGCAGATTTTATGCCATCTACTTCGAAGCCATGGGCACCGTCCCACCAAACGGCACAGCCTAAATTGGATAATCAGGCAGAGTCTTCATCAGATGAAGAGTTTATTTTTTGTTCTATTAATATGATTCACTTAACAGATCCATATGCCAGTCGCATTTTCAATTTTGATGAGCCCAAGTTCCCTGTATCAAACAGAGGAATTAGAGGGAGTTCCAGAGGCTCAGGGTACAAGGGAAGACGTGGATCTTTCAGAGGCCACTATTCCAATTATACCCCTGCTAGAACTGTGTATACAGTAGAAACTCGTGGCAAAGCCCTTCAACGAGCTCAATAAGAACAATAAATTTCTTCTATATAAGGAAGATTCGGTCCTGGCATAGTTATTCTGTAAGATCGGTTGGAGGTTCCATCTTCTTCCTCTCAGTAATTAAATAGACCTAATCGGTCTAATCTTCCAAAGCCAGGAGTGTTACCAACTCCTATCTCGGTACAAGATACATCAACTTCTAAAGAATCAACTTCTAAGGCACCTGCGAAACCACATGTTCATGTTGGGAAATGCAGACCTTTGGATAAAAAGTATGATGTATTGAAACACTTGGCCCAAGTACCGGCCAAGCTATAAATTTTGGATTCCTTTAATTTATCAAAGGATCTTTGGGAGGCACTCAACAAGGCTTTTTCAAGTCCTCAAGAGTTTGAAACTGAAATTTCTGCAGCGGAAGCCTACCATGTTGAGAATAATCCTGCAGAATGCCATGAAGTGATATCTTTCATAGATGAAGATGAAGATGATGTCGTGCATGGACATATTATACCTTTGTACTTATCTGGCAAAGTCAATGGTGTAGACATCTGAAGAGTCTTCATTGATAATGGTTCAGGAGTCAACCTCATCCCCATTCATACACTTCGTCGATTGGGCCTCATAGAATCTGATGTATCTCCTTCTAATTTGATGTTATAAGGATATGATAAAAATGAACAAGAACCACTGGGCGATATTACACTGAGAACTCAGTTCGGAGATCTTGTATCTAATTCAGATTTCATAGTTGTTGATCAAGACTCATCCTTCAACATCATGCTTGGTATACCCTGGCCACATCAGCATGCAGTTATCCCTTAATCATACCATCAATGTCTCAAATATTGTTTTGATGGTAAAATTGGATCATTGTATAGTGATATGTCCCCATTCAAGACATGTGAATCTCAATACATTGAGGCAGAATTCTACCACATGAAGGGAATGGAGAAATCCACAACAAGGGATATTTCCAAAGTTAATGCTCCATATGGTTTGAAAAAGATTCCAATAAACCCATTTACACATGTGAGTATAGATTATGTGTTTCCTATCAGTCAAATTGATAGGATAAACCCAAATAAAAATAATCTTATGAAAACTTCCATAATGTCAATTACGGCAATCAAGCCAGACAGCATGGGAGATATTGGTGATCCACCAAGCAATGATGAAAGCTCAAATGGGGATGTCTTCATTTCATATGCTGAAATCCAGAAATTCTATACTTCACCAATTAGATCAGAAGAAGTTATAGCAATGTCAGAGGTGAATGATGATGTCGATTATCAATCCATCATCTCCTCTATATTACCCAAGGAAGACCCTTCATCATCAATCGAGTCATAAATGGATGATTCTTTTTCAAGATGTTTAAATTTTAACATCTCTTTTGATCATGGAAATTCTGCTTCATCATCTACTATGCAAGTTGAAATATAAGAAATAACACATGTTGAAGAAGAAGAGGAAGATCTCAGGGATGCTCCTCCAGTATTTGAAGAGTGTATCTCTACCACCGTGGATGAACTCAGAGAAATAAATCTGGGTACAAAAGAAGATCCACGCCCCACTTTAATTAGTGTGGTCATGACTCTTGAAGAGAAAGAGATGTATATTTCTTTTTTAAAGAAAAATCGAGATATATTTGCTTTGAAATATACAGAGATGCCAGGTCTTGATCCTGATGTGTCCACTCATCACTTGTGTTTTACAGAAGAACATCGAGAATTCAAACAAGCCACTAGAAGAACACACCCAACCAATGCTTCCAAAAGTGAGGCTAAAGTGGATAAGATTATCAAAGATTACTTCATCAGAGAAGTTCAATATCCCAAATGGTTGTCTAATATTGTCCCAGTGAAAAGAAGAATGGGAAAATTATATTTTGCATTGATTTCAGAGATCTTAATCGACATTTTCCTAAGGATGATTTTCCAGTTCTGATTAAAGAACTCTTAATTGATGTAACATCTGGATATGAAGAACTTTCTTTCATGGATGGATATTCTAGATATAATCAAATCTGAATGGCTCTAGAAGATAAAGAATCTACAGCCTTCAGAGCCCCTCAGGGTGTGTTTTGCTATCGAGTAATGCCCTTTGGCCTAAAGAATGCAGGTGCAACATATCAGTGTGCCATGCATCGTATCTTCAAACCCTTTTTAGGGAAATTTGTTGAATGTTATGTGGACGGTTTGGTGGTTAAACAAAAACAATGTTCTAATCGCTTGACTGATTTGGAAATCATATTCCACAAACTTTAGAAACATAATTTGAAGATGAACCCCTTAAAATGTGCTTTTGGGGTAACCTCAGGAAAATTTCTTGGCTTCGTTGTATGCCATCATGGTATCGAGGTCGATCCTGAGAAGAAAAATTCAATCCTTGGTATGTCACCTCCTCAAAATTCAAAGTAATTGAGAGGACTTCAAGGACACATGGCCTATATTCGGCGTTTCATCACCAATTTGGCAGGCAAAAGTTTACCCTTCACCAAATTGATGAAGAAGGGAGTCACTTACCAGTGGAATGAAGAATGTCAAGAAGCATTCAATATTCTCAAGAAGTATCTCTTGAGTCCACTGGTGTCAATGCCACCTGTTGAAGGAATACCACGTATCTTCTATGTGACAGCTCTAGATCAATCATTGGGTGCCTTTCTTGCTCAGAAGAATGATGCTGGGAATGAAAACAGCCTATACTATCTCAGTCAGACTATGTTTGAAGCAGAAACCCGATACTCAAATATAGAGAAGTGCTGCCTAGCATTAATCTTTACAGTTCAGAAGTTGAGACACTACCTGAAACATCATGAGGTCCAATTGGTATCTCATAATAACCTACTCAAATTCATCCTTAGTCATCCAATGCTTACAGGACGTCTGGCAAGGTGGGAAGTTATTTTGCGGTAATTTGATATTCAGTATGTGTCTCAAAAGGCAATAAAGGGCCAAAATCTGGCTGATTTCCTTGCTGAACATCCTTTAGTAGAAGATACATCTTCAGATATTGAACTTCCTGATGAGTAAGTATTCTTTATTCAAGATAGTCTTCAAACATGGGAAATGTACTTTGATGGTGCTTCCAGAAGTCTAACAGGGAGAAAAATGGAAAATCCTAAATTCAACAAAGTTAGGTTAGGAATTGTACTCATTTACTGGGAAAAGGAAGTGCTACCTTATTCCTTCTCGTTGTTGGGAGGCAGTACAAATAATGAAGCAGAATACCAAGATCTCATCGCAGGCTTGGAGTTAGCACTTCAAGCATAAGTGAATCACATAAAGGTGAAAGGTGATTCAGACATGGTAATCAAACAAGTCAATGGGGATTATGCAATTAGAAAATCAGAACTAATCCCTTTTTATGATTACATCAGAGAGTTAATGGTGGAATTTCCTTCAGAACCGACATTTTCTTATGTCTCGAGATCACAAAATTCCCAAGCTGATGCACTAGCTAATATAGCCACATCTCTGGAAGATCCAAATTGGGATGAGAAAAGTATCAGTATTGCCCACCATCGTACAATTTCACCTTATGTTCAAGCCAGAACAGAGGAAATCAATGAAATTCGTCCCATATCTGAACCATATGGTCATACTATAGGATGTATGACACCTATCAGGAAATACCTTCAAAATGGAACACTTCCACCTGATAGAGCCAGGAAAGAACAAGTCTGGAGACGTGTGGTCAATTTCACCCTTTATGATAGCACAAATCACTTAGAGAAAGTTCTCTACAAAATAGGTTTTGATGGAGTTCTCTTCAGATGCATTGATGGTCAAGAGACAATGGTTGTCATGAAAGAAGTGCATGCAGGAGTTTGTGGTGCCCATCAGTCTGGACATAGACTATCTGATCAAATTTGAAGGCTTGGATATTTTTGGCCTTCAATGATACAAGATTGTGTTGATTTCACAAAGAAGTTTCATTCTTTCCAAGTACATTCCAATTTCATTCATCAGCCCCCAGATTTTCTTCATACAGTAAAATACTCATTGCCATTTTCCACATGGGGAATAGATGTAGTAGGACCTTATCCTTCAGCTACATCCAAGTAGTTAAAGTATATTCTTACTACTACTGACTTCTTTTCCAAATGGACTGAGGCAATACCTCTCAAAGAAGTTAGTTATAAATGTATTGTTAGCTTCATCAAGTCTAACATCATTACCAGATTTGGTGTCCCTCATACCATATTGACGGACAATGGCACCAACTTCTATTCATCCGAGGTGAGAAAGTTGTATCAAGAATACAACGTCAAATAAAATCATTCATATCGGTATCATGCAGTGGAAAATGGCAAGATAGAAGCTTTCAACAAGACTCTTTCAAACATACTGCAAAATATTGTGGATAAAGATAATAAATCATGGCCTGATAAACTTTTTCATGCTTTATGGGCTTATCGAACTACCACCCGCACTGCAACGTGGTCAACTCCATATTCATTGGTATATGGAACAGAATTAGTCTTGCCCATTGCGGTTCAATTACCCTCACTCAGAGTAGCCATTTGTGATCAGTCATTTACAGATGAAAAATCTCAAAAGAGATTGGATGAATTGGAACAGTTAGATGAGAAAATATTGTGCACCCTACACCACTTGGAAGACTATCAGAATTGAATAGCACAAGATTTCAACAAAAAAGTTCATCTTCATTCATTCGTTCAAGGAGAATTGGAATTAGTTTTCAGAACTCCAATGATACCGGGAAAGAAACCTCACAAGCTTGAGAAAAAATGGGAAGGACCTTATTCAATACATAATGTTTACTTCAATGGAGCTTATTCTTTAATCTCAATGGATGGAGAACTCATCACTACTCTAACCAATGCCAGATTTCTGAAGAAGTATTTTGTATAAACACAAAATACATCATCCACGGTCCATGCATACAACCTTAAACTATTGGCATTTCGTATCATCCAGCAAGATGTTAAACCGCATCATCATCCACGGTCAATACATACGAACTTAAACTATTGGCATTTCTTATCATCCAGCAAGATGTTAAACTACATCATCATCCACGTTCCATGCATACGACCTTAAACTATTGGCATTTCATATCATCTAACAAGACGTTAAACTGGATCATCATCCATGGTCAATGCATACGAACTTAAACTATTGACATTTCATATCATCCAACATGATGATAAATTGTATTTTTTCCATCGTCTTAGCTATAGGACGCTAAACTATACATCACCCTTATTGTCCAACATGGCGTTAAACTGTGTCCTCTTTTGTCCTTACTGCATGACATTAAACTAGACAGTCCCCCTTTTGTCCAAAATGATTTTAAACTGCATTTTTCCCATCCTCCTAGCTACATGATGCTAAACTGTACAGAGGTCCCTTAATACATCCTACATGATGTTAAACTATATTTTGTTTCTGCTACATGACACTAAACTGTGCAGCACCAATATTCCTCACTGCAAGACTTTAAACTGCATAGTCCCTTCATATTTCCTACATGACATTAAACTATGCATTGTTAAGGTTGTTGCTACCTCTTGTTTCTCACACCAAGTATGACTCACGTGATCTTAGAGTAAGCTTCAACCATAACACCCTCTCTAGGCCACTAACCATGCATAAGTCCCAACATCATGTTTTAGGTCATTGTCCCCAATAACAACTTGATCACTAATTCATTATTTAATTGAACTACGTAGAATTTGATCCTTGCCTTCTAGGCTGGGTACGTAGGAAACCTCCTGAGTTTTAAGCCCAAAACCAATCTCTTCACATTGGTTCACCTTTGTCCTTGCTACATGACGTTAAACTATACAACACCTTTTGTCCTGTATGACAATAAACTACAACATTCTTTGATACCCTCACCTGAGAGGAAATCATTATTTACATTGATCTCCAATCATGTTATATTTCAAAGACTATGTGCATACATGGTAATGCCTGAAACTTTTATCTTGGGTCAAACCATCATTGCACTAAAGTCCCCTTTTCACCCTTCACTTGTACGAACCAAATCTATACAGAGGGTATTTCTAGAAGTACGTGTGATTTGATTCCCATCCTTATGAGATACGTAGGAATATTCGAGCATCCCTTGAATCCATCCCCATGTCCTTGGGCCTAACCCCAAATTTTACTTTCAGTCCCTTAGCTGAAAAGTCCCTATGAAAACACAAACTGTGTATTCATTATAATGGTCTGATTTATATGACCCTAAACTAAGATTTTCCATACTTTCGTTCCGCATGACGTTAAACTTTATTTCAATAACTATGTATGGCTTGATTCTCATCCTTATGGGATATGTAGTGAGGTCCAGCATCTCAATTCAGGACCCAGCCACAACATGATTATGGTTAGCATTGGTCTGTGTATCTCAACATGCATTGAAAAAATTCCCATTTTAATGTGTCATAATCCTAACCTTAAATACTTATAGATCTTCATAACCCTTTTCTTGACTTCTGGTCACAAAATTTCCAATTTTTGAGAGTTCTTTTTCCTGACTATGCAGCACGTTCCCTTAGGCGGCCTTGCATAAAAAGTCTACATAACAGACTTGTCAGCCAAAAGATGCTATTATTTGACTATGCAGCCAACGCCCTTAGGTGGACCTGCATAATTCAACCCCATAACGGGTTTTTCAAATAATGGTAACTTCATTCTTGGGAAGAAAACCTATTTTTTCCTTATTGTTCTTATCAAAAAATATGTAAGTATCCGCAAAAAATAGCCATCCTTAACATATTTTTCCCATGTTCTTTTTCATGATCTGAAAGTATTCAAGTCTATGGTTTATATTTCTCTTCCCTAGGTTTGGGTCAGCCCTTCATAGGAGGGACATTAATCCAGTTCTTAGAAGATCTTGATTGGAAATATCTTCTCCATATTCAAGTACCTCTCTCCATATAGAAAACTCTATGATTTGGAAAATTTGAATCTCCATAAACATCCACTGGCTTTTTAGCAGTAGAAAAGTAAATTTCTGAGAGTTCTTTTGCCTAACTATGCATCACGTGCCCTTAAGCGGCCTTGCATAAACAGTCTACATAACAGACTTGTCAGCCAAAAGATATTATTATTTGAATATGCAACCAATTCCCTTAGGTGGCCCTGCATAATTCAACCCCCTAACGGGTTTGTTAAATAATGGTAACTTCATTCTTGGGAACTACTTATTCTAATGCCTTTTAGCCCTTTTTCGTATCATTCCTCAGATTAAAAATTTCTTAAATCATAGTTTACATGTTTTTCTTTCATACTTGAGTGTGGTAATATGTTTTTAGATAAGTTTTCAAGGAATTGATTCAATTTTAATCCATTCGGTCAATGCTATTTTGACCTTAAACATTAGCCTTTTTATGTCCGATGTGCATGACTTTAAACTGCCCACAAAAGACAAGGGAACTCTGAATAAAAGTCAAGTCCCAGCTTACTAAACATACATTTTCGTATGATTTAGGTAATATTGAGCAATTAAAAGCTTCAAAGTTTGTAGGGTTATTTATAATAATCCTATCAAAAAATATACTATGCTTACTATTCCCATTGGATTAGGTAAAAATTTAAAGCAGGTGGCGGAAAAATGTGTGCACAAACGATTGAAAATGAGAGTTTTTTTTTCATTTGATGCACAAGAATTAGATGGACATCCACAGACCAGAGTCTCTTCTATTTTTCAAAAATTACAAAAGGCTATCAACATAAATCTTCACTTGATTTACAGCATCCTGAGCTTCCTCAACATCCACTTGAAGCTCATGCACTCGACCAACTTCACTCTTTTCATCTTGATGGATTTATTTCTTGGCATCTGCAATGGCTTTCATACCATTCGTTTGAGATCCTTCCAGTGATTTGTTCAGTTGTTCAAGTTCCCCAGTAACAGCATCTAACTGTTGCAAAAGGTGCATCTGTTGGATGACTTTATCTTTGATATTATGCTTCAGCTCATTCATCTTGGCAGCATAATCAGCCTTAGCTCGGGATACCGCAGCCTCAAATTCACTGATATTGGCTAACAGCTTCACCCCGGTCAAATCTTAATGGCACTTTTTCTCCTACTCCTTCCTTAAGATGACTTCTTTTACCATGGCATGGAGCCTTTGATATCCAAAACCGCCAAGTCCCAGCATGACAAATAGGGATGACAGACACAGGATCTTCGATGACATCTCTTCTAAAAGAACTTTGGATATGATCTTCCATATGTTCTGCCATGCCTTGTGTCGTGAAAATTGGAGTGCCTTTTGTACTTATAGATCTGAATCGGCATCACTGTCATAGGGGGGAATATAATCCTGGATTAATGCACTTAGGGAAGTGCCCTATTCTTCTCCTTCCCCCCTGACCTGTGTTTCTTCACTTTCAATTCCCATTGGGGTGGAGGCTGAGGCTTCACCAACAGATCTAGCCACTGAAATTGATGGCCCTGCATAATCAATTGAAAGCTTTGGTTAGTTTTAAAGGATAACAAAAGTTAATTGGTTGTCATGCAAATTAAGTACAGTTGCAAATATTGTTATCCCTTACCCAACGGTAGAACAGTAACTTGAGAAGGATCCTCCCTGTCTTTCCTAGTTTCAACAGGATTTTTAGGGTGAGTATGAGGAAGCTCTACGGGGTTCAGCTCCACCTAGGCTAATGTCTCTGCAATAGTAGGGTTTTATGTACCACCTTCAAGCATTGGTAGTTTAGCAGCTTGCTCAAATAGAACTACACATTTCAACCGATCATGATTAGACATTTAATAAGAAGTTATTTTTTAATAGGATGAAGGATAACAGTCACGTCCATAATCTTCTAAATTACATGGTAATTTAACATGATTTAAAAAATCTTCAAATGATATGCCAAGTCCCTTCATTGAATCCATTGTAATCTTAGAATCCTGGTTAATCTCACCAGTGGGAGCATTTGATATGCCTTCTTGGAGACCTTCATCCTGCAGTCTCTGACCCTGGACAGCTTCTTCAGATAAAGTGGTGGCGTCAGTTGCAATGGCCGCCAAAAGCTCTAATGCAGGGGTTGAACCTAATGTATCACAGAAGGGAAGTTAGTTGATGTTTCATTAAACATCTTATGAAGAATTGTTAACTTACCAGAAGCAGGCTCTTCTCTTCTTGCAACAACATCATGAAGGATATTGGGAACAGACGTTGGATCTTCTCCAGGAGCAGCCAAGTCAGCCTGAACTTGTGATTGTTCACCAGTACCCTCGGTGGTCCTCAAAGGAGGATTAGTCCTCTCTCTCATAGGGGAAATTGAAGAATCCCCTGCAATCCCAAAAAGTATGAGAAATATTTTCATGGGTTAAGACTCATGATTATCTGAAGGACTTACCACTACCGATGAAGCATTTAGCTGTGGACTTCCTCCTTCGATGATTTTGCTTCTTTGGCTTTTTGGGAGTTTCAGCAGTCTCTTTTATAGGCACTTGAATTGGAGAATGGAAAGTCATATCCATCGCCACATCCAAGTTGGCTTCACACCTCCTCCAGGACGGAAGTCCCAACTCTTCTTCCAGACTTTGGATTGATCCATCTGAGAATTTCGGAAGATTGAAGGATAACAATGTGGTTGCAGCTCAGGGCTTTTGAGGCTTTAGATCTGGCGTACAAGGGCTATGATGCATCATATGAGCCTTCTACACTGTTCTAGCATTTATAAATGCTCCTCCACATGAGATATTTTCTAAAGAAAAATTGGTGTAATTCTGAAACCAGGAAATTGGGAGATAGTTCTTTGCCTCTGGAATGGTAACTTCTCACAGATGATCGTAGCCATACAAATGCATATAGATGCTTTGTGGGAAATCAAGATGATAATTCTTTAGGTACTTGGGAAAATCCGAGAGAGTGTTGTTGCAGACAGTATAGTAATCATGGCCAATGATGCTCATCATATCATCAATTTGCTTGCTAGAAAGTTCATCAGCCATTCCGATTCTCTTGGGAGCCATTGAATCTGCACAATAGTTGAATAAATTAACTCTTAAATGGGTTTATTTTTCATAAAATTTGTGAAGAAATTTGAAAAAATGTCTAAGTCATTAAGGCGTGCAATTATGGATGTGTCGTGCAAGTACGGATGTGTCGCGCAAGTTTTTGGCGCGCAAGTATCATCGTGAAAGTCCAAATACCTCTACAGCAGTGTGACTGCAAAGAAACAGTGGAAAAAAGAGCAACCTTCACGGCGAAGGTAAATTGCGTGGATAGAGCTCGAAAATTTAAAATACGAGTACTTTTCGTGAGAATGGCCACATATATATAGGCCATGCCTCAACCTTGCGCGCCTAAATGTCAGCGCGCTCTAAAAGACAGTGCGATCAACACCTGCGCGATGCCATCTGCGCACTCAACACTTGTGCGCTGAAGTTTCCTTGGTTTTTCTTCTTTCCTCAGAGTTACATCCTCATTTCTTTCAGATCCAACTCTGAGGGGGGGACTTCTTTTGACGCTCCTTTCCATCATAGTGTCTAACGAATTGAAAAGGGAAATACCTTGAACCCAAAGTGATTCATCCTTTAAAGAAACATCAAAATTTGAAAAAGGCATGAACAAAGATTCAAATGCACTTGGGTTGCACAAATTCCAACAAGGTTGCGCAAGTATAATTGTGCACTGCCCAATGGTCGTGCAGGTGACTTGCGCCCTCTTTGAATTTCTCCCAGGGTCTTCACCAGCCTATAAATACCTCCGCTGGGCCCCCCATTTCAGGGACAAAAAATTCCATAAACTCAGATTTGAGCTCACGGCGCCCTAGTCTCTTCTCAAAGCTTCTGAACACTTATAAGGTAATTTATTACCTAGAACGGAAGATCTAAAGAGGGGGAGTAAGGCCTAAGTGTTGAAACTCATCAACACTTGTGCGCCTAAGTGGCCAGCCCTTAAGAGAAATGGCCACACTTGCGCGTCGTTTTACCTCTTCAATAGAACTTGCACGCCCCTCTTCTGGAAGCCTCTAGGGATAATACTAAGAAATTGAGCGATGTCTCACCCAATTGTTAGCCTAAGGGTTGACCGTCGTGAAAGTACCCATGTGTCGTGAAAGTATACTTACGCAACCAGGACTTGTGCACCCAGGCAGGACTTGCGCGCCACCTTCTTTTTGGGTGACCCTCCTGCCTATTTCACCTCTCTTATGCCTATCCACCTATCCTCTTTAATATTATGCCTTCAAAACTCTCTCCAAATCCATCCATGGCATGATTTCCTTGTTGGATTCCTTATTTGAAAGGAATTCTATGGAACATTTCTTAAAACCTAGTGATTTACATATCTTCATGTCACTAAGGTCATAGATTTCATTCATTCAACCTCATCCTTTAAGATGAGATAATCCTTAACATGGCCCCCCCTTTTCAAGAGTAAGCCCCAATCCAAGTTCTATTAATTTGGGCATCCTATTTAGGAGTAATCCCCAAGTCCCCTAACCTAGGAATCCTCCTTAGGAGTAAGCCCCAATCCTAATTTCCTAACCTAGGCATCCTCCTTAGGAGTAAGCCCCAATCCTAATTTCCAAATCTGGGCATCCTCATTAGGAGTAAGCCCCAAACATAATTCTCTTAACCTGGGCTTCCTTCTTAGGAGTAATCCCCAGTCTCAAAGTCTACAAATATGGGCATCCTCCTTAGGAGTAAGCCCCAAGTCCCTTAACCTGGGTCTCCTCCTTAGATGTAATCCCCAGTTCTCAAATCCTTTAACCTGGGCCTCCTCCTTAGGAGTAATCCCCAGTCATAATTTCTCTTAACCAGTCTTAATCTACTTTTGATTTGGGATTCCTTCTTAGGAGTAAAACCCAATCATAAGTCCCCTCCTAATTTGGGCATCTTCCTTAGGAGTAATCCCCAAGTTAGAGTATCCAAATCTCCATGAAGTACATATACCTTTATGGACCTTATTCTCGGGTTTCTTCCCTGTAGTAAATCCTAATCTTCATCTATTTGGGAAGTCATACATACATAAGCCCCACATCATTTCTTATGATGAAACAATTGTCTGGTTTTACCAATACCTCTTGTTTCTCACACCGAGCATGACTCACATGAGCTTAGAGTGTAAAAGTAATTATGACATCTTTCTTTGAGCCATCAATCACTCGAACTACGTGGGTTCTGATTCCTTTTCCAAAACAAAGGATATGTAGGTAGCCTATCTGCGGGTACGATCCCAAATCTGAAATAATCCATGTCCTTCTGAATGACAACAAACATCAAATGCCCCACTGAGTGGCTTTAAAACCAGTATGGTCATCATAATGACCAAGAGACTTTTATGTATTGAAGGATAACATTGACTAAGAATCTCTAACAAATACCGATGATTCTATATTGATGAAGAACCTCGAATACATATAAAAGATTCTCTAAATTTCATTCATACTAATTATTGATTGTCAGATCTATAGGAAAGCTCATCTTCATACTTGGTAATATAATAAGGATTCATGAACATAACTTAATTCTACAAAGAGAGTCCCGGAGTAGACAATAATTCCACCCAAAAAGGTGTGATGAGTCTAACCTCCCATCCTCTCGACCAATGAAAATTCTTAAGTTTCATCAATTCATAACTAATGAGCACCTACCTTTGGAATGTAGGTCTAAATGGATATGGAATCATTGGATGTTTCCGGTTCTACGAACAAACCCGTTAGAAACTGCTTGGAATGTTTGAATCCTAAATCGATGAGGTCATCCCCAATTCTAGAGGAAACAATGGTTTACAATTTTCAGAACCTAAAAATGATATAAACATAAAAATTAAATATTAAATTCCACATTATGACTATCCTTGTAAGTAAATTAATTGAAACAAATCAGTTTATGTCATGGAGGAGGTAGTCTACACATCCACACAATTGACATTTTTTCATTTCTTAAGGGGAAGGGGTGAGGTGGTTAATGTTTATTCGAAAAATATAAAAATATTAAGTATAATATAACAAATTAATTAATCATATAATATTGGAATAAATTAATTTTAAATGGTAAGATAAAAGGAAAATATGTTGGTGAAAATATTGAACTTACGTTGAGAACTTTGGGTTTCTCTTAGATGATTCCCTAGAAAGGAATGATTAGGTTAAACTCCAATGAACATAAGCTTGAGATAATGAAATTATATTATAGGTTAATGAAATATTTCATATTTTTTTGGATTAAACTTAATTTTTATAGTGGTATTGAATGGATGGTGAGGGGACCCTTTTATAAATGGTGATAATTTTATTTTTGTAAATATTTCAACTTAATATAAAGGTATTACATGTTAAACATATCAAGTATCCCTAAAAATAGAAAATAATTGATTTAAGGGTGATATAAGTTTGATAATATTTAAACCACTCAATTAAAAAAAATCAACATGTTTCAACCTCTTTATCCCTTGAATTATTACTTTTTCATTTAAGCTTTTACTGTGGTAACTAATTTTTACCTAAGGTAACTTAATCTTTATTCCTAAAAATAAATTTTTCCTTATTAGATAATATTTTCCAAAATATTATAAATTCAAAATTTATTTCTTATTATTTAGTTTATAATGGTGTTAAAAAAATAATTTTAATATAATAAATGTACAAAGTATAAAAGAATTTGAGAAAATTATCCCTTGGGTTTTAAAATGTCAAATATAGGTTTGTAAACTATAATAATTTTTTTAAAGTTTATAATTTCAATAATAAAATACATAATATATCAATAAAAAGGTTTCATACATTTATAATTCATACTTATATACAAATAATGACATAAAAGTCACAATATCAGTATATTGTATTATTCACCTAAAAATATTTTTTTAGATAAATATAAAAAATTCAGGATAAGATAATTTTAATATTATATATCAAAAAATGAACTTATTTTTATCTAATTAACATTAAAAAATTGAAAATTTATTTTTTTAATGAAAATAAAAAATATAAAGAAAAATAGATTTTATTGAAAAAATGATGTTCTTAAACATTAATATCATATCATATCATATCAATTTATAATTTTAAATATGTTAGTATATTAATTTATATATAATAAAATTTTAATTTTTTTTAATTTAATATTTTAATATAAAAAATAAACTACTTATAAAATTGTTCTTTGAAAAGAAGCTTTATATTTATACTAAATACGCTTTAACAAATACCATTAAACTTAATTATTTATATTCTAAAATGTAATTTCACTAATCCATTGATATTAGAATATTTATTTTAATTTTATATTTAAATCATATAATATTTTAATATTAATATTAATATTTTCAATGCATATATATATATATATATTCATAATATTTTGATATCCTATTTTTATTTCATTGTGAGTTATATTATTTTAAATTTACTACATAACAATACACAACTTTAGTATACCTATTAGATATATGAACAATGACCATATATACAATGACCATATTTTCAAAAAATAATTTTTAATGACGATATTTGTAACAACTATATTTTTTCTATATATCTAACCTTTATAAACTTATTCCAATCACACATCTCATTTCCATTGTTTTCATTTTAGATCTCACAATATGATTTTTCCTTTCATGGTATTCTTTCTCGTTGTCCTTCCAATAGCCTGAAGGCCTCAGATTTTTTTATTATAAAATAAAACCCCCTTTTAAGGGAATAAGAGGGAACTCAACATATTTTATTGACATAAAAAGTTACATGATGTGAAGATATTTGAAAATAAAACCCAAACTGGAAACTTGGAGCTTCCCCTCCCTAGCTTATGAAACGTGATGAAACTCTCCACCAATGAAAAACTAAACAGAAATCCATTGTCCTGTGTCAAAGAACATGCATGATCTGATGGTTGTCGTCATACCCTCTCAACATCTAGTTCTAAAAATCTTGTTATTTTTGTTATACTAATGGAGATTCTTAAAGGTGACATTTGTCTAGAGAAGATTCTAGTTCTAAAAATATTACTCTTTTTAATTTATTATACACTTTGAATTTTTAATGTTTTAAAGGATGTAATCATCCATGATTCATAATACTTAGTCTCACATGATTTGGTTATAACATTTTACTATGAAGTATAAAAGTATCATTAATTTAAAACCTATATTTTATGTATTGTTACCTAATATATTTCAAATCATTTTAAAAAATAAAAAATTAGTTTAGAATTATAAATATATAGTTTATAGAAGGAATATTATTCCTAAAAACGTAGTACATCCCATTCTCCCCCCTTAAATAGATTATGTCATTTCAATTTTAATTGTCACATAATAATGAAAATAACTAAGGGAATATAAATTATAAAAATTATTTTAGATATAATTTCTAGAGATATTTGAACATCAAAAACATGGGAATCATATCTATTTACACATAATAGGCTTATCTATAATATTGAGATTTTCTTCAACTATTTGAGCTAAGAATATATCATTATTCTGTAATGAGTCCCATATTATATAATTTTATTCTATATGGTGTTCATAATAATCCAAGAATTGATAGACTACAAGTAGTTGATGTGATTTACTTATTTCCAATAATGTTTTTCCCTATATATATGGAGAACAAATTCTATTTTAAATTCTATATTGTGAAAGGATAATAATATTTAAATTCGGAACATTCCAAAAATATTCAACTTGGGATACAAGACAACAAGATGTTTTTTACAATAATCAACTCATTGGGGTGGTGATTTAATACTCTTAGAAAATATTATAGATATACTAGTGTAACATCTCCGACTTAAAAGACACTAACTGGTACCCCGAGCTGGGTTTCCATATGACCTCGAGCATGCCTCCTCATATTCTAGAGGTTACTAAATAGCATTGGGGGTCTAATAAATCACATGGAGATACTACACCCTCTTGACCATAGTAAGACACAGAAAACAACATATGAAATAAAGGAAATGATAAATAATAAACCAGAACCATGCATTACTAAGAAATTCCCAAATCTTGGTACAAATCACAACTACCAATAAATGTTTCATGTCATTATAATAGTTAAAAAAGTAAGGAAAATCCCAAATAAATACAATAGTTGAATCCCAAAATAGGTCCTAACTCCAACTTTGGATCTCCATCCATGCACTTCTCAAGCCCAACTAACTTCCAAGCATAGGTCCTTTTCCCTTATTCTGACTTGAAATAATAAAGTCTACTCGGGTACCCAACAGAGGCCTGAGTAGGGTGTGAGTACAACACATTAGGCCACCACAAATGATGTCCATAAAATATCAAGTCAAAATAGATAGTGCATGCATACAAAAATAAATGACAAGGTAAACCAAAAGACAACTATATTTCCATTAGTTACAATGTTTACTTTATCCAATTTCATCATTCATTCCATTACACTTACCTATACCATATTCAATACTAAATTCTATTCCATCACATGTTATATGAGTTAGGAATTTACATTATTCACACCTTGGCCTTAGCCGGTCAATTATCATGCATAGGGGAATCAATCAAGTTTCTTATCTCACTAGGGATACAAATTTCATAAATAAATACATCACACTTACCTTTGATCCTTAGTCCAATTAGTCTCATAAAATGAAAAAGTTAGAGTTATAGAGCCTCAGTCACCTTCCCTAACCCATGTATTTTTTGGGTGGGGCTTAGAGCCTTAGTATAACCTGACTTGGGGGTGTAGATCCTCAAGTCCAATACCTCACAACAACCAAACCATGTGCACATTATTATTTATCCATCTAACACATATACCAAATCAAAAACCATACACATTAAACACACTTAACATTCACAATTCAAATTCCATTTAATATATAACTCATCTTTATGCCTTAACCCATTAACACATTTACCATTTACATAGCATAGCCCATTTCACCCATGTCCCATTTTCATACTTTAACCCATTTAGAATAATCAAAAATTCCCATACATTATCCCATTTAACATATTCATAAATAAAATTTCCATAATTCATTTACACATTAATCACTTTATATTCCTTAATCCACTTATACAATTCCATTCCAATTTCATAAGCCATTTGAGACATTCATATTAATCCATTTGACTCCCTTTTCACATTATACCAAACAATCCCTTATTACATTTCCAACAACTAGACACAACTACCATTAGTGCCTCTTAATAATTAAAACTAATAATTTAAAGCTACTTATCAGGGGCTATAATTAACATAAAAAAATTGTATGTCTAACATTATAATTTTCCATGTTTGAGAATATTGGAACACCCTCAAGGGTGGGCCTAAATCAGTCTAATAAATATCAATGCATCCCGTGAGGATCATGAGGGGTCTTAACATAATTTATCCATCTATTTTACCAAATATTACTACTAATGTAATTGAATTCACATCAAAATTAAAGCAATGTCACAACCACACGTGCTCAAATCTATAATAAAACTATGGGATATAACTTGTAGACCACCTACCTCGAATACGAAGGTGAACACACCCTTATCCTTAGCCTTAGGCCTGGATTCAAGTTCCCTTTCAATCCCTAACCTAAGATTCACTAAAAAATAGGGTTTTAGTTCTTTATAAGAAGAAGAAAAAAATATAAAATTCCTAATCTAAAAAAGATAATTAAGAGGAGAGATAGACTTACCCAAAGCTTCAATCTGCAACCAACAATACTCTAAGCATCCTATAATCGAAGGTGATCCAACCATGGTAATCTTAGGTTGAAATGGATAATCATTATGGCTAGAGGAAAAAAGAAAGGGGGAGAAAATTGGGTGAGAAACTTAAAATCTGGGGGGGGATTTGGTAATTTTCCACTTTTTAATGGGGCGAACAGTTTGGCCACATGGTTTTTCAAACCGTACGCTAATTGTGCACTAGCCTCTGTCCAAGAAGGGTCCAAGTCGCACGGTTTCATAGGTATTTCACATTTTTTGAAAAACAATGAACTAACTATGTGAAATTCCTCTATCCAATTTTTCACAGTTTAGTCCCCCCCCCTCACACGGTGTGCACTAACTGCGCGCTAACCTTGCACCATGCATAGGATAGCCAAATTACTCTTTCTTTCTTGGCCTAAATCTCCAAAACACCCCTGATCTTCCTCATACTCTTGGTAAACATTTAATTACCCAACATTAATGGATTAGAGAAAAATTTTAAACGAGAACGTACCTCCATGAAGTCTGGGATCTTACAACTTCTCCACCTTATAATGGATCATCATCTAGCTACACTCCCAAGCATCACTCAGCTTCTAAAGAAAAGAGATTGGGCCACTGAGCCCGTATATCTATCTCTCTGCCCCAATTTTTTACTTAAAAATTACCATACTACCAAAAAACTCAAAAAATGCACAGTTTGTCCCTATAAGACTTTCTCATTATGATATACAACACGAACCATATGCTCCTCAAAGGACGCATTAGCCTCAAGCTCAAAATCCTCAAAACAAATCATGTGATATGGTTCAGGGTGATACTTGAAACTTCATGACCCATGAAATACATCGTGTATACCACTATACCATTGTAAAAGAGAAACTTTTTACACCACCCATCCAATACTCTCCACAATCTCAAATGGTCCCATGTACATGAAAGCCAACTTTCCCTGTTTCCTAACTTGACGGTGACTCAACCTTGGAGATACCCAAAGAAACACACAATCACCCACCAACAAATCAAGAGGTATATGATTCTAATCTACATATAAATTTTACCTACTCATCCATTTCCATATGTTTCTAAATCAACTAGAATTTTTCTAACATCTCCCACATGAGACTCAATCCCAAAAGTTCTGATTCCCCAACTTCCATCCAACACAATGGAGATTTTCACAGTTTACCATAGAGTTCCCTATATAGTTCTATCTTAATTGTGGATTGGTAACTATTTTTTTAGGAAAACTAAACCAGTGTTATATGTTTTTCCTATGACCCACCAAATTCCAGGACACCAGCCCTCAACATGACCTCTAGTACCTGAATGGTATGCTTCTACTACCCATTTTTTATGAGTGGAAATTCATACTCAAGCACAACTGGGTACCATGAACCCTCTGTAATCCCTATTAAAATCATGAAGTGAAACATGAATCTTGATCTGAAACAATAGTTCGTGTTACACCATGTAACCACACTATCTCTTGAACATACAACTCACCCAACTGATCCACAGTCGAATCAACAAGAAGTGAGCTACCTTAGACAATCGATCAATGACTACCCAGATCACATCATTCTTCTAAGGCATCCTCAAAAGACTTACCAAAAAATCCATAATTATGTAATACCATCTCTATTTCAGAATGGTAAATGGCTACAACAAACCACCTGATTGTTGATTCCTAGTCTTCAACTATTGAGAGGTAAGTAATCACGTGATGAAATTAGAAACCTATTTCTTCATCCATGGCTACCAATACAACCTATAAAGATCAAAACAAATATTTTTCAAACCAAGATGAACTTTCCACTTTGATTCATGAAATTCGTGCATCAACTATTCTCATATACATGTTGGAACAATAACATGGACACAAACATGAACAATCCCATCATCTTTGACGATCCAACCCAAAGGTGAATCCCCAAATTAAAGACTTTCTCTTAATGCCAAACATTATAAATCATCATGTTGTTTCTACTTGATCCAGATTATAAGAACGAAATCAACTTCCAAGGATGCAAGTATAACCTTTCCATGACCATCCTACACCTCAAGATGCATATCAAAAAACAATGTCATCATATTCCACTCTAAACTTGATTCCCAAACTGCCTGGTCTTGAGTATTCCTACTCAAAACATTTGTAACACTATTTCCCTTTTTTCAGTGTGTAAACCATATCAAAAATAAAATGATTGGATATATTCAACCCACCTTCACTGATGAAGATTCAAATAACTCTAATAAAATATGTACTTCAGGATTTTATGATCATTATACACTATAAAATTCTCTCCCAATAAGTAATTATTCCAACATTTTAAGTCATGAACCACTGTGGCTAAGTTAAGATCATGTGTGGGGTAATTTAATTCATGAGGCCTAAACTCTCATGAACCATACTCAATGACCCAATCATATTGCATCAAAATTGCTCCAAGAACAACACCAAATACATCATAAAATAGGGTATATTTACTACCTAGATCAGGTAAGATCAGAATCATTGTGGTTGTTAATCGACTATTTAATTCCTAAAAGGCATTCTCACAAGCCCTTGACCACTCAAACTTGACACCCTTCTTGGTCAAAATTGTGATTGGTGTTTCCAAATGAGAAAAGTCTTTAATGATCCTTTAGTAATAACCTACTATCCCTAGAAAACTTAAAACATCATAAATGTTCTTGGGATTCTCCCAATACACAATTTTCTGAACTTTCTCTGGTTCCACTGACATTCCCTCCTCAAAGATGATGTTACCCAAGAAATGAACCCTATTGAACCATAAATCACATTTGGATAGATTGGTGTATATCCTATGCTATCTTAGTGTAATCAGGATGATGTAAAGATTATTTTAATGATCATCATGAGTCTTAGAGTACATAAAGATTTCATCAACAAAAAAAACTAAAAACTGATCAAGGTAAGGGTGAAATATTTGGTTTATTAGGTCCATAAACACTACTGGCATATTGGTTGACCCGAACAGAATAACAAAAAACTCATAAAACTCATACTTACTCCTAAAGGTAGTCTACAGTACGTCAGATGGCCTCAACCTTATTTTGTGATACCTTAATCTTAATTGAATTTTTGAAAACACTAAAGCACCTATTTTCTGGTAAAAAATATCATCAATTCTCAGAAGAGGGTATCAGTTCTTAACTATCATCTGATTCATTTTTCTATAATAGACACATAACCACAAATATTTGTCATACTTATTGGAAAACAAAAGTATATATCCCTAAGGTGACATACTATGATGAATTTAACCTTTATTCTTCAATTCCTCTAATTAAGTTTTAAGTTCCTGGTGCTCTAATAGTGCTATTCTGTATGGCAGAATGGGAACTAGTTCTACTCCCAGTAGTAACTCTATCGTGAACACTAAAATCCTCTCAGGAAGAATCCCTGAGAAGTCCTCAGGAAACCCATCCTAAAACAGATCCACCATATGATGAAAAACATGCAACTCCATTCCCTAATCATTAAGCATAATATAATACATGTGGGTTGTGATCTCTCCCAATTGTTGATAAACTAGCCTTGTGTGGCTGCCCGAACAACCCATTCACTGTTATGGAAATGCTTGTCTCCCTAAATATATGTGAACATCACCCTATGATGGTAACAAACAATTTGGTCTTGGTACAACAATAGCTACTCCATTCCCAAAACCATGCCAAAACCTGAAATCTCAAGAAAAAAAAAGCCCCATAAGAAACGGTATTCACAAACCTTGAGTGCACACCCCATAAATTGTTGAATATTCTCTGATCGCACCCCTAAAGGTGTTTCAATTGACATAACCCCACTCATACATTCCATTACTATACCCAAAACAACAAAAAACTAAGAAGATATAAAAGAGTGTGTGGAACATGTGAAAAATAAAGCACTAGAAAACATAGAAGCTACAAGTATCATACCTTGAATAGTCGACAGTCCATCCTCGCCACCTCCAGGTGTAGACAGAACTACATGAACATGAAATTCCCCTCTACCATGGGCCCTGGTCTGAGTTCCTAGTGCAACACTTCCCTGCTGATATGGATTCTCTCACCCAGAGTACCACATCTTCCACCTCGACTGATACGGTCGGTCGAGCTTCACATGCCTGCATGGTATGGGGTAATTAAATCCCTTCATATACCCAGCATCAACCTTGATCCTCCATATGTTCCTAACTATTGATGGTTCTTAAAAAACATCTGCATGTTCCACATTCTTCTGTATGCTTGGAAATCAACTAAGGGTAATGGGAACTGACCACGTATGCGCCCCGGCCTTCGACACTAATATAAAAACACATTATCACCACTCTGAGATGTTTTTACTTTATTTGGACCAATATATACTTTTACACCTTATTGGATATTTCTGAAATGATGCTTCCTACCTTCAAAAATTATCACTAATAGTTCTCCCAACTAGAACCACAAACCCACTTCCTGAATATTCCTTTAAATTCCCTTTTGAAATGAGGGCTTGATCCACAACTTCTGTAAACCTCTTTAAAAATAAGATTCTCATATGGGACATAATATCATGTCTAAGTCTATCCTAGAAGAATATCACCATATCAGACTCATCCCCTACCAATGTTGCAACAAAGTGTTGCATGTATATGAAATAGCTCGTGTAATCCATCACTGACAATGTCCTTGTGTCAACCTCATAAACTCTACATCTCACTTCTGTATCAAGGTCTCCAGATAGAAATTCTTTAAAAAATTATATTTTAATTCTTTCCATAGCATACCATCATTATTCTGAGTCTGAACAAGGATATTCCACCATTACTTTGTCAGTCTCCACAAAATGTATTCTTCTAACTTAACTCTCTTCTATGAAAGAGTCTCTAAGTGATATAAAATCATCTGGATGGATTCTATCCAGAAATATATATCCTTGGTTCATCTCTATCTAAAAATCTGAGAGAGTTCTACAACTGAAACTCTCGAGTCAAATCAAACATACTCGACACAACCCACCCTGGGTCTCATTCCATCATCTAAAGAAAACTGTCAATGTTATCATGGAACTGCTCTTCTCCCCAGTTATCTTGGACCAATGGGATTTCTTTCTCCAATGATGGTGAAGAATTCTTAGTGATATCCTCTTATATTCCAAATAGTACATGCCACTATGGTGGAATTTTTTTACAATGACAAACACAATTCTTAGAACACATAACATAAATCTTCCACAATTTACATAGAAAAAGGCTCTTCATTTTCCATAAAACAACCCATTTCATATGAACTATCCCAATTTATATAATCACACATAGAATACTACCCTCTACCATTCCTACCATAGGTCATGGATAACATGGGTAAACCCACCCACATAGTCATAGGTCATTCATTAGACACCTTCATTTAAAACTATTTCCATACTCACAATATTAATCATTTTGATTAGTTACGTCTCTCATTTCAAAACTTGTTACAACTAACATTTTAACTCATTTAAAACCCTTCATTTAATAAAATTATTTAACCATTATAAAATATACCTTCCATTTATCAATTTACGTTATCTTTATTAAACATCATTTTCTTCAAAAAATTAAAGAAATTAAACTGAATTCTACCCTTGTTATCCCACATACCCATCCCATGTGTGCCTATCATGATGCATGCCACCTATGTTTCTAGGTGCCTAAAATGATGCATGAATTCACAACCTCATGCCACCTCAACCATGAGAAAAATCTCATAAAATAAACACATCACACAACATGTGTAACACCCAATGTTGAAATTTCATTCATCTATAACAACACATCTCAAGAACAATAATCCCCACCCTAGGAACTTAGGTTCTACCTTGTACATGGTTTAGATACTCCCAAGATCTAGATCATTACCAAGATCTGACACATCCTAATATCTCATCTACCATCCTAAATAGTAAGACCACAAAAAAGAACCACTATGATACCACTTTGTAATGTCCCCAACCCAGAATCCACTAACCGATTCCTCGAGCTAGGTCGCCACATGACCACAAGCGTGCCTCCCTAAATTCCATATGATTCTGACTATTATCGAGGGTCTGATAAATCATGTGGAGAGATTATACCCTCTTTACCAGATTAATCCACAGTAGACAACATATGAAATAAAGGGGACGTTAAACAATAAACTAGAATCATGAATTACTAACTGATTCCCCCAAACATGGTACAAATCACAACAACCATTAAATATGCCATGTCATACTAATTGTGTTAAAGGAAAATAAAAACCCAAAATAAATACAATAGATGAATCCCTAAATAGATCCTGACTCTAAGTCTGTATCCTCATCCATGTACATACCAAGCCCAAATCAACTCCCTAGAATATGTTCTTTTCCATTTTCTTGGCATGTAACAATGAATTATGCTCAGGTACCCAATGGTGGCTCAAGCAGGGTGTAATTATATCTCAGTAGGCCACCACCAATGGTGTCTATAAAATATTCAGTCGAAATAGATAATGGATGCATATAAAAATAAATTACAAGGTAAACCAAAATATAACTCAGGTCCCATTAGTGATGATGTTCACTTTATCCAATTCCATTTTCCATTCCATTATCCTAACTTATATCATATGAATTACTAAATTCATTTCAATTACATGTTATACCGATTAATCATTTTCATTATTCACACAACAGCATAATCCAATCAATGATCATGTATAAGGGAATAAATCAAGTTTCCTATCTCACTAAGGATAAACATTTCATTTAGAAAATACATCACGCTTACCTTAGATCCTCGATCTAGGTAGTCTCATCAAAGGATACTTTTAGAGGTATATATCCTCATTCCCCTTCCAAAAATTCTTCATTTTGGGGTGGGGTTTGGAGCCTTAGTGTCACTGGACCCATGGACGTAGATCCTCAAGTTCAATACCCCACAACAACCAAGCCATGTTCACATGATTATTTATCCATTTACCACACATACCAAATCACAAACCATGCACATTCAACACACATAACATTCACAATTCACATTCTATTTAACACGTAACTCATCTTTATTCCTTAAACCATTAAAAAATTTACCATTTACATATAATATCTCTTTTAAACCATATTCCATTTTATTACTTTAACCTATTTAGCATAATAAAAATTTTAAATACATTGTAGCATTTAACATATTAATCAATAACCTTACTTTAATCCATTTACACATTAATCATATAATATTCCTTAATCCACTTATGCAATTTTATTCCAATTTCATAATCCATTTTACACATTCACATTAATCCATTTAACCCCTTTTTACATTATTATAAACAATTCCTTATTCCATTTCCAACAACAAGAAACAATTACCATTAGTGCCTCTTAATAATTAAAAATAATCATTTCAACCAATTTATCATGGGATCTACTTAACATCAGGTAACTATATGCTTAAAATTATAATTTTCCATGTTCGAGAATGTTGGTGCACCCCAAGGGTGGCCCTGAATCAGTCAAATAAATCTCAATGCATCCCAAAAGGATCATGAGGGGTTTGAAAATCATGTATCCATCCATTTTACCAAATATTACTAAATAAATCAAATAAACCTCAAGAGGGAAGAAATACCACAACCACACATGCACAAATCGACAATAAAACTATGGTATATAACTTGTAGATCACCTACCTTGAATATGAAGATGAAAACAACCTTATACTTAGACATAGGACTAGATTCAAGAACCTTTTAAATACCTAACCTAATATCCACTAGAAAAGAGGGTTTTAGAGATTTGGAATAAGAAGAACAAATCTACAAGCCCTGATCTGAAAAAGGTAAAGAAGATGAGCATTATACTTACTCAGATATTCGATCTACACACAACGACACTCCAAACATCATAGAATCAGCATAGATCCACCCTTGGGAAGCTTAGGTCTAAATGGTTCATTTTTAGGGTTAGAGGAAAAATAATTGGTGATAATATTGGGAGAGAAACATAAAATTTTAAGGAGGAAATTAGGTACTTTTCCACTTTTTAATGGGGTGCACGGTTTGGCCTTACGGTTTGCCAATCCGTGTGGCAACCATGTACCACCGTTTATCCAAGATGGGTCCAAGTTGAATGTTTTCCTAGGAATTTTTCATGGTTTGAAAAACTGTGTGCCAAAAATGTGAAATTCCTATGTCCAAGGTCTCACGGTTTGGATCCCCCCTCACACAGTTTGCACTAACCATGCACTAACCGTGAAATATGCACATGATGGCCTGATTCCCTTTTATTTCATGACCTGAACCCCTAGAACACCCCCAATATTCCTCATAATCTAGGTAAACATTTAATTAGATTATTTTAAGGGATTCAAGCCAAAACATAAATAATAATGTACCTCAAAAAACTGTAAGATCTTACACTAGAGTTATTATAATTAAAAACCAACAATTCATCAATAATTCTGGAGTGGAGAATAATTGTGACTTAATTATCATGATACACTTTAGCGGTAGTCATTTAATGGGTTCTTCCTTGTTTCTATGTTCATTTAGGTCTCTATTTTCTATTATCCTCATTAGCCTTTGGGTTATGACATCAAATTTTGTAATTAAATATCTCTTTTCATTTAATGAATTGGAAATTAGTTTTCTCAATTGAATTGTCTTTCATATTCACCCCTTATTTTAAATCATGATCATGATGGAAACCCTTTATACACCTAAAACATTTATTGGTTATTTTCAAGAAATTATCTGGGTTAATCCTCCCACAATTTTAGAAAGTAGGATACTAGAATTTCTTTCCTCCATGAGATTTTCCATTTGAGTTTTATTTAATTTTTTTCTTCCCTTTCTTCTCTTGAGAATAATAAGATTTTATAACATCCATTTCCACTTTATGTTAAATTTTAAACACCTTTTCATGGCTATGAAAGTCTCTTATATCAAATTCCTTTTGAAGATGTGGTTTTAGGCCACTAAATAATCATGCGATATTACACTCAGTGTCAAAAATAAAATTGGAGGAATACCTTGTAAGTCTTGTGAAGTTTTTTTCATAAGTACTCACTTATTAATCCTAATTTTGTTTCAACTCTAGTAATTCTATCTATATTTATGTATGATGTTTTCTGGAATATTATTTAGTAAAAAGACTTTATTGAACTCATCTCATTCCATAAAATCAACTTCTTCTGTATTTATTATATTCTTAATGAGTGTCCACTATTGGTTACCCCCTCCTTCTAGATGATTAACAAGTACAATGAATTTCTCATGGACCGAACATTGGAGTATAGGAAATATCTTCTCTATCACAATATAATGAATCGAACTATTATAAATAAAATTCCCCTTTAATTTTAACCAAATTTATTATTAGATATTATAGATATAGAAAACACATGCCCTTATTTGGTTTTATTATATCCAAACTGATTTAAAAGACCTTTAAGAATCATTACTATGGATAATATATCCATTGAATAGTGATCGTATGATTATTATAAACATAGGGTTTTAACCAATCCAATTGAAATAGAAAAAGTATGTGATGGCCACAACCAGTAGAATTATACCGTATGAATCCCATTTATCAAAGATTCTGAGAAGGATCACATCACATTTATTTTCCCTTGAATAATACCAATATTAGATTGAATAACTTAATCATGACATAAACCGTTTACGAGAGAAGTTCAAGCTCATCGAGATCATGGCCCAAACCATGTTCGCTGAACCACCCCATGAAAGTCTCACAGTCATGCACCAAACCATTAGGGAATTTACTAGTGTATTAAAGGGATATGTATTAATACCCAAAAAATATGAGCATGTACATTATTTTGTATATAATAATGAATATATTTTCATACTATTATTGTTACTTTATAAATGATTTAGATTTTTATATAACAAAACACAAATTTTATTTTTTAGATAATATTAAAATTCAACTAAGAAATTAATTTTGATGAATTAATGGATTTTTTAAAAAAAATATTTTAATAAAATGTTATTATTAATAATTTTTTTCAAATATAAATGATCATATAATTTTAATGAAATCAAATTTAATTTTTATAAGGGTTCAAAAATTATTATTATCAAAAACCCATCATTTCTCAATATATATTGATTCTTATTTTAAAAGTTTAAATTCACATATATAGAAAATTATTTATTTAAAATAAATATTATTTTTGAAATAATAATTTCTAAATTATCCAATAGTGAATTTTTCATAATTTTCTGAGATAGTCAAATTTTCAGGTAAAAATTAAATACTGTATAAATATACAGTGTTTATTTTGACAACATAATGACCTAAAAGTGATATAATAAATACCATAAATGGTATACAAGACCAAATATATGTTTAAATTTTTATTAATTTTAAAAATCCATTATGAATCCTCTAAAACCATTAATATATTTTATGGTTTTAAAATCATTTCTTTAAGACTATGACTCACTCCCACATCAGAAAGGGTATTATTTTATTAATTTAGGACCTTGTCCTTATAAAATAATTAAAACCACTCTTATTTATAAGAAACCATGGGTAGAAACCATGGGAAGGTTTGTGGTTTTGTTTATTTTATTATAGAGTCCAAAACCTAATTTTGAGAAATGATAATGAATTCCCCACTCATTTATTATATAAACCCACCCAAGCTCCCATTTATCTTCACTAAAAATAATTAAAGTACATCCTTACTCTTCCCCTACCTATCTATAGTCCTCCCAATGTTCTCTCATTCTCTCAATAAGCTCCTCCCAATCATTTGAAGTCACACTATCAAGGTAAGGGATCCTCTCACTCCCCCTCTTTATTAAAGTTTCTTTATTATCTTATTCCTTTTATTTCCAATTAATAATGTTGGGATATTTATTTCCATTACTATATTACTACCTATTTTATTTAAAAATTTTGATATACCCTATTCACTCTCATAAACCCATTTTATTAATTTTTAAGTGACGTCATTATGCTGCCGAAATTTCACCATGATTTTTCCTGCCAAAACAATTGTGTAGTGAATACCATACCTATTTTCTATCAAGGTTATTCACCTTTATACGATTATACTTATTTGAAATGGGACTTAAATTTACTTATTAAATACTCATTTATCTCTGAATAAAATATTATGATGAATGAATCAATTTTGTATGATCTATGTGGAACACTTAAGCATGATAATGAAATGAAAGTGATGGGTTCATGTGAAATTATATAGTGCTCCAATTCATTGTGTAATGTTTAGTCTCATGAGATGTCATGTTCGGATAGGGAGTAAACCTGATTCCTTTATGGTAATTTTTTCATCTGGATTTCTTGGTAGTTATGCTTGACCTATGTTTATGACTTAGTGTTTTAAGTTGTTGTCACATTTCCCATGTTGCCTTCATGATTATCAGGTTATATCATGTCTCATTGTTCTGGTTTATGATTGTCACTCCTTTTATGCCACATTCATATAAATATTGTATTAAATGTATTAATTTATTCATTTTATTCCATGTTTATTCCTTTTCTGGGCTTTATAGCTCACCCTTTTCTTATGTATGTCCCCAGGTTATCCCATGTAGTTTTAAGTTCGATGAAATATTATGATCACATTAAGGAAGTTTTCAGTAATGATAATGTATTTCCTATTTTAAGTTTTTATTTAATGTATATAATTCAAAAATACACTAGACTTTTTGATCATGTGGGTTTTATTATGTTTAATATTATGTAATAAATCAAGAATTGTTGTGTAATAAAGACAAGGTTTGTTATAGTTTGTATCAAAGGAAAAGTTTTATTATTCTTGGAATTATGATTAGAAAAATATAGAGAAAGATTTAGGGATAATACTAAGCATAATAAAAAATACCTAAATTTTAATAAGTACAGTAAGTTTTTAGTCAATAAAATACATCCATTTATAGATACTACAGTTGGATGTGGTTCTTGTATAGATGTACATTGGTGTAAAACCCGAAAATACCACGTTGAGCTAGAAACAACCAAGAATTAGTGCATGATAATGGGCCTTTCCACACACCTAATTTGATAATTCCAAGGGATATGATTTGGTAAATTTATAATCTCATTGATAACTATTTTTAAGGGAACAAAAAAATTCCCATAAAAGTCTACGTTAGGAAATAGATTATGGATAACCTATATTGAAGCCTAGAAACTCATAAGTTAAGTAAATACATGTAATTTATAAGTTATCCATTTAATTTCATTATATTCCTATTTATTTTTAAACTGTTTAAAAATACTCATCTCTAATTTTTCCCTGTATTCTAACCAAAGGTATGAATAGGAGAAATTAGGGAAACAACCAATGTAAAGGGAAATGTGATAACTACCCTAACAAGATGCCCATCTCGATAGGAGTCAGAATCATGAACATTATGATGATACTCTATTATCTGAATCATGTTATGAATAGAATCATGGATTAAGAGCAGCATCAAAATCCTTTAAGTGAGAACAAACTGCAATCAAGAACTTTACGTGACAAAGGTCTCCAACAATCAATAAATCATCTGATCCCTTAATTGAGGAACAATGGATCAACTCCATTGAGAATATATTATCCATCCTTCAGTTTTTTAAACAGGAGATGGTTATATTGGTTGTTTATCATATATATGCAGAAGTTAATCATTAGTGGACATTGATCGACAATATGAAGCCTGGGGAATAGATTGAAGTGATAGGGTGGAAAGAATTCTAAAAAAATTGATAAATATTTTCCCTGCATTTTACTAATTAAAATAGAAAGGTATTTCCCTTCCTTCAAGAAAAAAATAAAATAAATATATCACGGTGCACAAGGAAAACTTCACAAGACTTGCATGATATGCCTCCAACTTTTTCATTACCCCTGAATGCAAGGTTGGACACTTATTTGGTGGGATAAAACCTAGTCTATGAAAATACATGGAGATCATTAACTTTGATAGAAATGAGAAAAAATTATGTTGTTCCATAAAAGTTGAAATGTAGATTAGTGAATATCAAGGGTATCATAGGGATAATAAGTGGAAAGTAGGGTTTAATTCTGGAAATCTGATGCATAAATATAATGGTGTGAAGAAATTTCAACACCCCACTTATCAAAGGTGTAGAAAGAATTACCCTAAAAATTACCTAAGGGGGTGAGGAAATTCTTTAGGTGCAGAAAAGGACACCTAGATAATTATTACCAATATGAGAAACCCATTATTGATTTAGAAGAAAGGAATTCTCTAGTCATCCCTAATAATATTGTTCATTTCTTAAATAGAAAAGAACCGAGGCACTTTAAAAACCAATCTAGTAATCCAAGGGTTTTTGAAGACAACCAACAACCTCCACAGCTGCAAGGGAGATCTTTTTCCATCACAATTGCTAAGGTGGATCCTGAAAACAAAGTGGTGATAGGTACGCTATTTATTTGTTTAATCATAGCGAGCATACTTTTTTATTCTAGTTGTAAACATTCCTTTTTATCATGAAAGTTTAGAAGAACTATTCAAACACCACCACAGAGCATGGAAGTAGAGTTAATAGTGAAAATTTAAAATGGTGAAATTCTTTCATCGCAAGTATATAACTCCTCCCCTGTCGAAATTGAGGGGATAAACTTCCCAGAAAAACTTTTCATCATCTCTTTCGTATAATTTGATGCAATTATGGGTATGTATTTTCATTCTTTATATAGATCCAACATAAACTTTTGTGAGAATTAAATCACTCTACATATCTTGAATCATTATATGGTTCTATAAAAATGCAAGGATATGGATGAATCTTAATTTAAACCAACATCTCAATCATGGATATTATTTTCCTACAAGCAATAATTTCTATCTTATATGATTTAGTATAAGGAAATTATCATCCTTGAATAAATTCCCATTATGAGTGAATACACTGATGTGTTTCCCAAGGAATTTTATCGTCTTCCTTCTAGCCAAAAGGTTGAATTTTCAATCAATCTTATACCTAGGGCATTACCATTATCCAAGACTCTATATATAATGGTTGTTGTGAAACTTTAGAAGCTAAGGAAATAAGTACAAAAGAATATGGATGAAGGTTTCATATTCCCAAGTGCTTCACCATGGGGTAAACCAATCCTCTTCATTAAGAAGAAGTATGGTTCAATACTCCTTTTCATTGATTATCATGATATCAACAAGATCGCGATAAAAAACATGTATCATATGCTCTATATTTATGACTTATTTTATCAGCTATGTGGAGCACAATACTTCTATAAGGTGGATATATGGTTGGTATATTACCAATTTAGGGTGAATAAGGAGGATATCCCCAAGACTACTTTTTCAACAAGGTATAGGAATTATGAGATCATAGTAATTCCATTCGGACTCACTAATCCTCCATAAATATTCATAGACTAGATGAATAGAGTCTTAAGATATTACCTTGACTAATTTGTGGTAGTATATATAGATAATATTCAAATATTCTCTAAAAACAAGGAGAGGAATGAGGATCATGTTATCACTATGCTAAAGACTTTTCTAAAGGAGAAGATTTATGACAAGTACAACAAATGTGATTTATGGTTGAAGGAATTATCATTCTTAGGTAATATCATCACAAGAAATGGGATATCTATGAAAAATTCAAATATAAAATCAATTTAAGGATGGAAAATTCAAACATCCATGATAGATATTCATAGGTTCCTTGGATTATATGGGTATTATCTTAGATTTTTGAGAAATTTCTCATGATATTCAAACCCTCTAACCAAGATAACTCATAAGGGAGTCAAGTTTTTTTGGAATTAAGAATGTGAAGAGAGCTTAAAGGAGTTGAAAATGAGGCTTAAAATTTCACTTGTACTCATATTACCCACAATTAGAGAACATTTCATGGTATTCAGTGATGCTTTGATAAAGAGATTGGGTTGTATGTTAATGTAAAACAAAAGATTCATAGCCTATGCTTCAGGGTAGTAAAAATTTCATGAACATAACTTCCCAACACATGATCTGGAGTTGGCTATAGTGATATTATCTTTGAAAATATGGCAGAATTATTTCTCTTTTGGGGGAATTGTAAAATATATACATATCATAAAATCATCGAGTATATATCCACATATAAAAAGCTGAATATACACCAAAAATATGGTTAGATCATATCAAGGACTATGGATGCTAAATTCACTACCATACTAGGAAAGCAAATAAAGTGGAAGATGCTCTATGTAGAAAGTATCCAATAATTATATCATTGATGATAATTGAGATTGATCTGATCATTTTAGATTTTAATAGTATAGACATGGGAATCATAAAGGAAGGAACATCATTAATCATTTCACAAAATATTGCTCAACTATCTCTTTTGGAAAAGATAAAGGATGATCAAAGAGATAATATAGGAATTCAGAAGAAAGTGGAGACTATAATAAGGGGTAAATCCTTAAATATCAATGTTAATGAAGAAGGAGCTGTGATATTTGGTTCAAGACTATGTGTACCATCAAATCCTGAGTTAAAAATGATCTATTGGATGATGCACATAGCTCGAATTTCTCTGTCCATCCAGGAAGCATAAAGATGTACTAAGATCTCTGAGAACACTATTGATGGGACAATATGAAAAAGGTGATTTTAAAATATACATTAATATGTATTATATTTTAGCAAGTTAAGGTGGAAAGAAAAAAATCTAAGGGGATGATGTAACCATTACCCATACCTACATAGAAATGGGAAAACATATCCACATAATTTGTTATGGGACTTTTGAAGACATTTATAGGAAATAATGTTATCTAGGTTATGGTAGATTATCTTACAAATACTGCACAATTCATTTCCATTCAAGAGGAATTCTCACTGGATCAACTTGCATGGATATACATCATAAAAGTGATGAGTCTACATGGAGTACCACTATCGATTATATTCAATCGAGATCCAAGATTTACCTCTAAGTTGTGGAAGAGTCTCCAATATTCTCTAAATAAAGAGTTGAACTTCAGCATGTCTTATCAACCTCAAATTGATTACCAATCTAAGTGGACTATCGAGACACTTGATGAAATTTTGAGAGCATGCTCAATTGACTTCAAAGTTGGATGGGATAAACATCTTCTTCTGGTTGAGTTCCCATACCATAATAGTTTCCACTCAAGCATTCAAATGGCTACTTATGAATCATTTATGGGGATAGATGAATAACACTTTCATGCTGGGATGATTTTTTGGAGTGCAAACTAATAGGTTCTAAAATGGTTGAGGAAATGGTGGAAAAGGTTAAGACTATTCAGCAGAACATTAAGGCTAATCATAGTCTAAAGAAGAGTTATGCTGACAATCAATGATGAGACCTAGAGTTTGATGTTGGATACATGGTATTTCTCTTCATATCTCTATGTAAGAAGACATTATATTTTTAAATAAGGGAAATCTTAGTCCAAGATACATCGGCCATTTTGAGATCCTTGATCGCATCAGAGTGGTGGCATATCAACTAGCACTCCCACCAAACCTATCTCAAGTACATGATTTATTTTATGTATCCCTCTTGATGAAGTACATACCAAACCCCTCAAATATACTCAATCCATAGGTGGTACCATTGGATAATGATCTCTCATATATAGAGTCATCAGTGAATATATTATATAGTAGAGACAAATTTCAACGAAATAAGACAATGCACCTGGTCAAAGTGTTGTGGAGAAACCAAAAGTTTGATGAAGCGACGTCGGAACTAGAGGAAGTGATAGAACAGAATTACCCTCATCTTTATAGTGAGTTAAATGAAAATTTCTAGGGTTAAATTTATGAAGGGGGGATATTATAATGACTTGAACTGTTATAAATAAAATTCTTTCATTTTAACCAAATATCTTATTTTATATTATGGATATAGAAAACACATGCAATTATTTGGTTTTATTATATCCTAATAGATTTAAAATACTATTAAGAATCATTTTTACTGAAAATATATCCGTTGAATGGTGATCACTTGATTGGTATAAATATAGGGTTTTAACAAATCTAATTGACATAAACAAAAAAAGTGATAGCCTCAACCAGAAGGATCGTACCCTATAAAGCCCATTTATCATAGATTTCAAGGGATATAGAACCATTGGTATTTTCCCTTAACCAATACAAAGATAATATCCAATAACTAAAGCATGATCAAAACTTTGTATGGGATAATTTTAAGCTCATTGAGATCATGACACAAACCATGTTCGTTGAACCACCCTATGAAAGTCTCATAGTCAAACTCCTAAACCTTATGGAGTTTCTTGGTGTATTAAATGGATATTTATAAAGGCCCTATAAATATGAGTATGTGCATTATTTTTTATATAATAATGAATATATTTTCAGACTATTATTCTTACTTTATAAATTATTTATATTTTGATACAATAAAACACAAATTGTATTTTTGGTTAATATTCAAATTCAATTAAGGTATTTATTTTGACGAATTAATGGATTTTTAAAATAAATAATATTTTATTAAATAATAATTATTAAATAATTATTTTCGAATATAAATGATCATATAATTTTCATGAAGTCAAATTTAATTTTTATAAGGGTTTGAAAACTGTTATTATAAAAAAAACTCAACATTTCTCAATAAATATAAATTATTATTTTAAAATTGTAAATTCAAATATTTAGAAAAATATTTAGATAAAATTAATATTATTTTTGAAATCATGTTTCTGAAATTATCCAATGGTTAATTTTTCATAATTTTCTGAGATAATCAAAGTTTTTAGTAAAAATTAATACCGTATAAATATACAGTGTGTTTTATAATATCATAATAACAAAAAAGTGATGTAATAAATAATATAAAGGGTATGAATTAAAAAATATTATTATTTTATGTTTATTTTATTAATTTTATAAATCTGTTATGAATCCTCCAAAACCATTAATATATTTTAAGGTTTTAAATCATTTCTTTAAGAGTATGACTCACTTCCACATCAGTAAGGAAAATATTTTATTAAGTTAATACCCTGTACATGTAAAATAATTTAACCCACTCCATTTTGTTTGAAACCATTGGAAAACCCCATGGCTTGTTTTTTGGTTTTGTTTATTTTATCATATAGAATCCAAAACCTTAGTTTGAGAAATGATAAATAATTCCACACTCATTTCCTATATAAACCCATCAAATCTCCCATTTATATTCACTAAAAATCCTTGGATCACATCTCTACAATACCCTTCCTTCTCTATATTCCTCCAAATGTTCCCTAAATCTCTCAAGAAGATCCTCCCAAGCATTTTAAGTCACACTCTCAAGGTAAGGGATCTTCTCATTCTCTCCATTATTAAAGTTTCTTTATTATCTTATGCATTCTATTTCCAATTTCTAATGTTGGGATATGTATTTACATGTATAATATTTCCTATTTTATGTATAAATTATGATATTACCATTTCACTCTCATCAACCCATTTTTTGAATTTTTAAGTGACATCGTTATGCTGTTGAAATTTCACTACGATTTTCCATGCCAAAACAATTGTGTAAGGAATACCGTACCCATTTTATATCAAGGTTGTTTACATTTGTACACATATAATTATTTTAATTTGGACTTCAATTTAGTTATTCCACACACCTTGATCTTGTAATAAAATGTGATGATGAATGAATCCATGTTGTGTGATTTATGTGGCACATTTAAGTATGAGAATGAAATGAAAGTGACGGGTGCACTCGAAATTATATAGCATCCCAATGAATTGGGTAATTTTAAGTATCCTGAGATTTCATGTTAGTAAAGAGATAAAACCTGATTCATTTATGTTAATTTGGTCATCATTATGTCTTGGAATTTATCCTTGACATATGTTTATGATGTAGTGTTTTAAGTTGTTACCGCATTTACCATGTTACATTTATGGTTATCTTGTTATATCATGACTTATTGTTCATTTTTATGATTCTCACTCTTTTTATTCCCCATTGATATGAATATTGTCTAAAATGTATTAATTTATTCATGTTATTCCATGTTTATTACCTTATTGGGATTTATATCTCACCCCTTTCTTATGTATGTCCTCAGGCTATCCCATGCAGTTTTAAGTTTTGGGGAATATTTTGATCATGTTAAGGAATTTTTCAATAAAGATGATGTATTTCAAGTTTTAAGTGGTTATGTAATGTATCTAATTCCCAAATACACTATTCTTATCGATATTATTTGTTTTATTTTGTGTAATATTATGTAATAAATCGAGTATTAATGTGAAATAAAGAGCAGGGTTGTTATACACATTGATCCATAGTTCATTAATTATAGGGTTGTAAGATCCACTAAAATAGGGGGACATTGTCATATTAAATAATTAATATTAATTTGTACCTTACTTGATGTTTTTGGGATCTCAACAAGGTTTGTGTTGTTACTCATAAACTGGGATAACATTGTCGAAAAGTTTTTCAATCCTTTTTTCATCCCATTAGATTACTCGTTAGTAAAATCATTGCATTGTTCATTTCATCCATTATTAACTCAATTTCTATTTTATCTAACCATTATTTAAATAAGGGAAGGTTTAGTTATTATAAAATTAATAAATTCATAAAAAAGAAAACTATAAACATAGAATAAGTAAGTCATAAATGATATGCATATCCTAACTTATAAATCTATAGGCTTTTAATATAGGTTATCCATGGTTTGTTTTCTAAATGAAATATTAATATATTCAAATCCTTCAAGATTTTTCTTAAAGAGAATGTGAATTAACCAAATTTTATCCCTTGGGAGTTTTAAACTAGTTTGTTAGTTAGGCCTCTTTTCTGTGTACTAGGTGAAGATTGAGTTAATACCCAACACACCCTTTTTAGGTTTATTTCCCCTAGGTATATATATACAAAAGTTTTCATAAACATCTATTATAAATAAAAGATGTAATTTATAGGATAATCACATAATATCTACTTTACCAAAACTTCAAATTTTTATCATGTACGTAGAATTATCCCTTAGACTTATTCCTAGGGTTTCCACTAAAGTTGAATAACCTTAATACAAAAGGTAACTAAACTAAGTTTCAAATTTAACTAAAACCACCTATGATACCATATATAGTGACCCAATATAAACATATATTTATTTTAAATCATTTAAATTTTCTAAACATTAAATATCAAAAAAATCACACAATATGGTGAATAGATAGTTTATTGTCTTTGACACTAGCTATATGAAAATCTTATTTGACACAACTCATGAAAATTTATCCATAATCAAACCTCACTAGATCCCTTTTATAATTTTCATAATTTACACTCATATTAATAACCTAGGGTATGGAAACATGATAAATGGATGATTTCATATGATCAGTAAGGTTAAACATAAGTTATAATAATCAAACTTTATAATTGAGCATAAGATGAGTTTATGGGTATAATCAAGAAAAATTTGAAAATAATACCCAACAAATCATGGAACGTAAATCATGAGTCATGGAATAAGTCTTAGTATAATATAATGCATGAATCAAATTTTTTTTAAAAAATTAGTTAATAAACACAAGAGATGATAGAATAAGAATGTGGGATAAACATAAGTATAAAAAAATATATCATTTTGAACATAGCTTAGCCACAATTATGTTAACGCACATACTTGTGATCATAGTTAAATCACAATTATACCCATGAAAAACCTTGTGACCATATCTTAACCACAATTGTAACCATTCATAACCTTGTGAAGAAAATAGAACCATAATTATACCCATTCATAACCTTGTGAACATAGCTAAACCAAAATTACACCCACACGCAACCTTTTTAGTATATATAAACCATAGTTTTACCCATAAAAAACTAGTGAGCACCCAAATTTTTTTTTTTTTTGAATATAGATAAACAAAAATTATACCCACACACAAACTTTTTAAAATAGATAAACTGTATTTGTACTCACACACAACCTTTTCAGAATGGATAAACTGCAATTATACCCAAAAAAAATCATTATATCATGAGATTTAAAAAATTAACTAATTAAATGGATGGTGATATAAGACCCTAATTTTCACCATCCGTATATATGATTTCCACTTAAAATAAAATCATTCATCTTATCAAAAATAACCCATGATAAAAAATGGGTTTTATAACTTTTCCAAATTAAATCACATAAAATACATGATCACTTGATAAAAAAACATTATCACCCAAAATTATTATTTAAAAAGTTAACATATTGTGTGATTTATGAACCATTATTTTATTTTAGAATAATTCTTCGAAAATGGAAGATAATTCATAAATAGCATTTTCCTTAAAAATTATTTCTTAATATCACCTTAAAAAGACATGATTTTCAAGTCACCTTCCAAAAACCATTCTTTTAAGATGAAGAGAAAACTTGTTAAAAGCTAAATTGAAAAAATATAATAAATATAACTTTATAAAAAATAAAACAAATGCCAAAATGTGAAATTAAAGGGAAGAATATGAGATCATAGTGAAGAAAATCCTTTTAAATATGTTAAAACGCCTTAATTAAAAACCCATGACATTAAATAGATAATGGAAAATTTGTTTAAAAATAAATAAATTGGAATAAAATGATAATTATTGATAAAATCAATTTTAATTTTTAATAGGGAAATTATAACATTTTTCAGAAGAAAAAACATGGATATTGAGAAAACATCCATTAAAAGAGATGAGAATTATTCTTAATAAAATTATATTATTTTATAAAATAATAGATCCATAATGGAAGGATAATTCATTTGAAACATGATTTACCTAGAAAATAAGATGTAAATACATCATCACATCATCATAGGGTATTATAATTCAATTTTTAAAGATCACAATTGAAGTGGAGTGATTATGATGCAAGAAAAAGATTTGAGTCAAGAATTCCCCTTACCTTTATTATTTCTGATTCAAAAGTGATCTAACCTCCTGTAAAAAAATATAAAAAACTTAATCATATATTTTATAACCCTATTAATATAAATTAACATTTTATATACTATATTTATTCTCATTTATTATTAATATATTATTTAATTATTTCATATTTTTACTTTGGGCTCTTAGTAACTTTAATTATTTCACTCATTCTTTTCAATGTCAGTTTTGATTACCATTATTTGATACTGAATTTATCATTAAAATTTCATATAATATATTTAATTTTATGATTTATAATGACCTATAATTTTATAATCCCATTATGTGAGAGGTTTTTTATGTTTTGTGAAGATGAAATCAGTGTTGAATTAGTTTCGGGTTATTTATTAATATTGATGGATTACTTAATAACAATAATTTATTTTATTTTATATCCATAATAATATTAATTATTTTTATTACTACTATGTATCATATATACTCATAAATTATAATTTATAACCATACATGAATATGGAAGTAAAAAAATGGAATATATTGTTACATAGAGGCGGTAGTCTGCACATGCATATGGATGATAATTTCATTTCTATAACATGGGAAAAAGGATTATTATGTTTGAAAATTTTTATAAATTAAAACATGTTATAAATAACATACTTATATATTAAATTACTTATTATGACTATACTTTCAAGGTTGTGAAGGAACATTAACTGCGTTATGTCGTGGTGGTGGTAGTCTGCACATACACACAACTGACGTTTTTTATTTTCTTTTGGGGGATTGGATAGGTAGTTAATGTTAATTAACAAAATATAACAACATTAATTAAACTATAAATAATTAATTCATTATATAATATTGGTAAAATAAATTTTAAATGGAAAAATGGAAGGAAAATATGTTAACGAAAATATTGAACTTATGTTGAGAACTTTAGGTTTCTCTTGGAGGATTCCTTGGAAAGTATGGGATTAGGATAAAATCATGGGAAAAATATTATGAGAGTGAAATAATATTATATTGGTATGAAATATGTTATATTTTCTAGACGAAATCTAATTTCTAGAGTGTTATTGAAGGATTGGTGAGAGACCCCTTTTATAAGTGGTGATAATGGAATTTTTTAAAATATTTCAACTTAATATAAAGGTATCACAAGTTAAACATGTCAATTGGATCCAAAAATAGACAATAATTTATTATATGGTAAGATAAGGTTGATAATATCTCAACCACTCACTTAAAAACACATTTTAGAATGTTTTTATCCCTTTATCCCTTGAATTATTACTTTTACCATTTAAGCTTTTACTGTGGTAACTTATTTTTTACCTACGGTAATAAATATTTATTTATAAAAATAAAGTGGTTATTATTATATACTTTATACGCATATATTAAAAATTTATAATCCATTTATTCTTAATAAATTTCTAAAAGTGTTAAAAATTAATTTTAATATAATAAATGTGCAATTTATTAAAACAATATTTTGTGAAAAATATTACTTGAGTTGTAAAATGTTATTATATAAGTCTCTAAAATATAATAAATATTTTAAAATGTAAAATTTTAATTATAAAATAAATATATTTTCAAAAAAAATATTTCATAAATTTATAACTCATACTTATATACTAATAATGGCATCAAATTTGTATTCTCAGTATATTGCAATATTCACCTAAAAATAATTTTAAAAAAATAATTAAAATTAATGCAAAGATAATTTTAACATTATAAATAAAAAATGAAGTTAGTTTTATCTAATTAAAATTATAAAATTTATAAAAAATTAATCAAAATAAAAAATATAGATAAAAACTGCTTTTATTGAAAAATGATGTTTTTAAACAATAATTGTTTTAAATATTATTTCATATCAATTTATAAATTAAAATATTCTAATAAATAAATCTTATATGATAATATTTTAAAAATTTTAAATTTAATCTATTAGGATAAAATATACAATACTTAACAAAATATATCTTTGAAAAGAAACATTAGTTTTATACTAAATACGCTTTAACAAATACCATTAAAATTAATTATTTATATTATAAAATTTAATTTTACTACTTAGTTGATATTAAAATATTTATTTGAATTCTGTATAAATATCATATCATATTTTTATTTCATTTTGAGTTGTATTATTTTAAATTTACTTGTGAAAAATAGATAAATTTAGTATACCAATTGGATATATGACAGAAAACCAAATCTACAACGACCATATTTTAAGAAACTATACTTTTGAATGACCATATTTTCAAAAACTATATTTTCAATGGACAGATTTTGTACATATATATAATCTTAGTAAACTTATTCCCTTAACCCTTATCATTTCAATAGTTTTTATTTTATATCTCGCAATATGTTTTCTAGTTTCATGTTGTTCTTTCTCAATATAGTTTTTTTCTATAAATAGTGATTCTTAAAGGAAATACTAGTCCAGAAAATATGGTATTTCAAAATAAATTTCACTTTTAAATTTATTTTACCCATTAATTTTATAATTTTTTAATGGATGTAATCATACATGATGTGAAATTTTTAGTTTCATGGGATTTTTTTGTAACATATTACTATAAAATAATAATTTTTGGTAGTTTAGTCTTTATATTTTATGACTTGTTACCTAATATATTTCAATTCCTTTGAAAAAAAAATTAAAAAAGTAGTTTATAATTATAAAAATATATCTTATGGAAAGAATATGCTTCCTAGAAACTTGGGATGTTACATTCACCCCTTTAAATAAATTGGGTCCTCGCAATTTTAATTATCACATACCAATAAAAATATTTAATGGTATATAAATTATAAATGTAACTCAAAAAATATTTTTCAAATAGATCAACCTTACAAACATGGGAAGAATATCACTTTCCTAAAAATATGATTATCACTAATATTGAGTAATTCTCTAACCATTTGATGGAAGAGTATATCATTATTTAGTATTATGGATGAGATTATATAATTTTACTCCAAAGGATATTATAAATCATCCATGCATTGATATATTATAATGGATTGATGATATTTCCTTATTTACAATAATTTTTTCCTCTAAGTTGAGATAGAATACATTATTAAATTCATCTAATTGAAGCATAATATGTTTTTTATTGGCCACATTCCCATAATATTCATCTTGGGATATAATATAACAAGAAGTTTTCTTCAGTAATAAAATCATAAGGGTAGTTATTTAGTGCTCTTAGAAAATTATCTAGATATACTAGATTCCTTTGAATAAAAAAACAAAAAGTAGTCAACAATTCTAGAGTAGATGATAATTGTAGTTTTCATGATCCACTTTAGTGGTAGTCATTGTATAGGTTCTTAATTATTCCTTTAGTATTGGAGGTATCTCTATTATGTTATCCTTATTATCCCTTGGGTTAGGGGATTGATTTTCATAATGACCTGTATCCTTAAATTTTAAGCACTAGATATTATTTTCCTCTATTTATTTATTTGAACTCATTACCCCTATTCAAAATTCATGAGCATGATAGCCACCCTTTCCATGCTTGAAACAATTTCTTGTTCCTTTCAAGAAATTTCCTAGGTGATTATTCCCATGTTTGTGGAATGTATTTGATTGGAAATTTATTTCCTCTATGATATTTTCCATTTTAGTTTTCTTTAATTTCCACATTCCTTTTCTTATCTCAATAATAATGATAATTCCAAAATTCCATTTCCACCACAAGTGTACATAGAACCACAACTTCATAGATAATTTATTTCAGCGACTTAGTTTTAGGACACTAAAGAATAATTCCATCTTGAACTCAGGGTTAATAATAAAACTGGAGGCATACCATGTGAGTCTCAGGTTGTTTTATTCATAATCACTCAATGATTCATCCTTGTTTTGTTTCAACTCTATAAATTCTTCCTCTATTTTTTACAAATGGTTCGAGAAAATTATTTTGTAAAAAATACTTCCTTGAACTCTTACATTCCATAAAATCAACTTCTTCCTTATTTTTTTATTATTAATGAGTTTCCACCATTGTTTTTCCTTACCTTCTAAACGATAAATAGATAAAATGAATTTTTCATAGCTTGAGCATTGGAGGACAAGAAATATCTTCTTTATCACATTGATCCCTTATTCAATAATTAGTTTGTTGGAAGATCCACTAAAAGAGGGTGTATGTTTTTGTATGCAAGACTTGGTAGTAATTTGTTCCTTCCTTGGTGTGTTCAGCAGCTCAATAAGGTTCATGTTGTTACTCATAAACTAGAATAGCATTTTTATAAAGTTTTGTGCTCCATTTTCTATCCCATTTGTTTTCTCATTGGGATAATCATTACTTTGTTTATTGCATCCATTATAAACATGGTGTATACTTGATCTGACCATTATAGAAATAAAGGAAAGTTGAATTATGATAAAATTAATAAATGAATAAAAATGAAACTATAAACATAGAAGAAGTAACTCATAAATGATGTGTATATCCTAACTTATAAATCTCCAAGATTTTAATATAGGTTATCCATGGTTTATTTTCTAACTAAACTGATTATAAATTAAAATCATTCATAATTATTCATAAATAAAATGTGAATTAACCAAATATTATCCCCCATAAGTGTTAAACAAAGTGTTTAGTTATGGTTATTTGTTGTGCACCAGGTGATTATTAAGTTAATACCCAACATGCCCTTTTCAGGGTTATTTCCCTTAGGAACATCTATACTAGATCCTACATCCACTTGAATTATCTAGATAGGGATTTAATTTCTAGGAGATCTATATAATCTCTACTTTCCCAAAATGTAATAATGATATCTTATTCTTATAATTATCCCTTATACTTATTCATTGGGTTTTCACGGATGTTATCTAACATTAATATAAAATATAACTAAACTCAACTCAAAAAATAACTAAACCCCCCTCCGATACCAACTATAGAGACCCAAGATAATCACATATTTATTTTACATCATCTCCATATTCTATTCTTTAAATCTTAAAAAATTACACAGTCCCAAGAATATAATGTTTAGTGTCTTGGAGACTACATATATAAAATTATTATTAATACAGCTCATGAACATTTCTCCATAATCTAACCACACTATATCCCTTCTAGACTTAAAATAAATTACACTCATCATTATAAATAACACAAGAAAGGGGTGATATCATATTATCATTCAGGTTAAACATAAGAAATAAAAAAAAGTTCATAAGTGAGCATAATATGAGAATATGGGTATAATAAAGATACATAAGAAAATCATACCTGAAAATGAATAGATTATAAATCATGAGTCATAGAATAAGTCTTATAATAACATAATTCATGAATAAAAATTGTGTGTAATCATTTTTCAATAAACATGTTCCATGAGATAATAAAATAGGCATTAGAATATGCATAAGGGTGTGGAATAAACCTTATCCTAAGAAAATATATCATTTTGAACATAGCTTAACCATAATTATTTCAACACACATACTTATAAGAATATATTAGTCATAATTATACCCATGCACAACCTTGTGAACATATCTTAACCACAATTATACCCACGCACAACCTTGTGATGATAAATAAAAAGTAATTATACCCACGCAAAACCTTGTGAACATAGATAAACTATAATTATACCCATGAAAAACCTTGTGATAATAGCTAAATCACAATTATACATACACACAACCTTATCAGAATAACTAAAACAAAATTATACCCACACATGGCCTTTTGAGAATATTTAAACCATAATTATACCTACATAAAATCTTATGAGTATAGCTAAACTACAATTAGACCAATGCACAAGCTTGTGAGCATATCTAAACCTCAATTATACCCATGCAAAAAAAACTCTCATGAGATATGAAACCTTAACCAATGGATTTTATGGTGATATAGGACCCCACCAATCATTATCCATATATATGAGTTCCACTTAAAATCAAATCATTCATCTTATCATAAATAACCAATGAGAAAAAATGGGTTTCATAACTTTTACAAATGGAATCACATTAAGAAAACAAGATCATTTGATACCAAAAACATGATCAACAAAAAATATTATTTAAAAATAGAAAATATATATTGATTGTTGAACCATTACGTTATTGGGTGAGAATCCATTGAAAATGGAAGAGAAATCACAAAATGAATTTTTCTTTCAAAACATTTCATAATATCGCCTTAAAAAGATTTAATTTTCAAGTCACCTTCCAAAAACCATTTTTTTAAGATTAACAGAAAAATTATTAAAACATTACTTTAAAATAAATTCTACTAAGGATAACTTGGTAAGAAATAAAACATAAGTCAAAAATGTGAATTAGAAGGTAAGAAAATAAGATCATGGTAAAGATTTTAGGTCCACTAGGTTAGATTCCATAAGAGGGGGGTGAATCTGGGTATGGAAAATTAAAACATATTCCCCTTTTGATCTTTTTTCGTTGTTAAAAAAACACTATTCTCACTCCTTCCCTTTGTAGAGTTTGAAAAAATATTAAAGCATGCATAGGACATAGTAATTTTACATGGTTCACACTCATTGGGCTACGCACAATGAGAATACACCAGCGATGTGATGATGTACCAAATCCACTATAAGTGCAATGTTGTTTAATAGTTTAGAGTTGACACACTATCTCTCCAGGTTTACATCCATTCACAATTTTAAATCTCACTGCTCTCTCAACTGAAGTGTATTCGCTGCTTCTTTAAAAAATCCCCTCATAGTTTAAAGACTAGTAGGTCCTTTCATCTACATGAATACCTTCATCATTAGTTGTAGATAAATTCTCTATTAAAGTCCAATTTTTATCCACTGATGATTACCTCTTTGACACTGATCTCTAGGAAATACCTTTCAACCTCTTTTATCAGAGCTCACTACCTTTGCGAGGCTCCTATTTTGTGAAGCTCAAACTGGACTTCGTGAATCTCCTTCTTTCCTTTTCAAAAATCTCACTAGCATTCACAAAGAACACCTCTTTCGTGAATCTCAAACTAGCCTTCGTGAATCTATTTATTTTCTTTTCGTGAAGCTCACTAGCCTTCACAAAGCACACCTTTTTTTCGAAGCTCAAACTATCCTTCTCAAAGCTCACAAGTTTTGGTTAGCTTATTTAGGGCTTTGTAAAATCCTTGTTTTTTGAAATTATCAGAACATTCAGTTGGTTTATAGCCTTCACGAATGTGAAATCCTTTCTTTTTCATGACACCACCTTTGTATAGATATCATTGTATAGGGATCCCCTTAAATCATTGATACTCTTAGCGTCAGCATCCAATTATCTTCTCTCATCTTTTGATAAATAACCACTATTAATATCAGTTTTTATACCGTTCATTGTTACTGTAAACACATCCATTCCCAGAGATCGAAAGTAGTGTCGCATCTGATTCTTCCATAGATGAAAATTATTCCCATAAAATATCGGAATCCCCTTTATGATTGGTTACCTCCATTGAGAGAGAAACACTGATATCAACCTTCTTCTTTGATACCAATTGTTAGGTTAACTAGTTTAGATACCCAGAGAGGGGTGGTGAATTAGGGTATAACAGATTAAAACAACTTCCACTTTTGATCTTATTTCGTTATTAGAAAACATTCTCCTCTCTCCTTCCCATTGTAGAGTATGAACAAATCTTAAATCATGCACAGGACACAACAATTTTACTTGGTTCACCCTCACTGGGCTACATCTAAGGAGAATACACAGGCAATGTGCCGATGTAACAAATCCACTATAAGTGCACTACTATTTACAAGTTCTAAGTGGACTCACTATCCCTCCTGGTTTATATCCATTCACAATTTGAAAGCTCACTACTCTCTCAACTAAAGTGTGTTCACTGCTTCTTCAGAAGACCCACTCACAATTTAAATACTTGTAGGTCCTTTCATATTCAAGAATACATGCATACTCAACTATAGATATATGCTCTATTAAAGTTCAATTTTCATACACTGATGAATACCTCTTTGAAATTCAACCACTTTTCATAAATCTCATTGCCTTCGTGAGGCACCTCTTTCATGAAGCTCAAACTTTCCTTCATGAATCTATTTATTTTATTTTCACAAATCTCACTAGCCTTCATAAAGCACACCCCTTTCATGAATTTCAAACTATCCTTTTTGAATATCTTTATTTCTTTTTCGCGAAGCTCACTAGCCTTCATGAAGAACACCTCTTTTATGAATTTCAAACTAGCCTTCGCGAAGCTCACAAGTTTCAGTTATATTTTTAGGGTCTTTGTGAAATCCTTACTTTTGCGATTCTCAGAATATTAAATTGGCTTATAGCCTTCACGAATGATTTCTCATACCAAATTCATGAACTATTTTGTGAACTCTGAGACTTATAATTCTCATTGAGTCTCTTATCTTCATCATATTTTCTGAATGGGGTTGCCTCATATTTATAGGCTTGGATCTTCGCGAAGCTCCATCACCTCCAGCGTGTTTTCTGGATCCATCTTTACGGTGCACCTCTATTCGCGAATATCCATTGTAAATTTAGAGCACTTTGTCTTCACAACACCCATTGAAATTGTGAATCCTTCTGTCGATGACCACGAAGAACTTTTTCACCGATCATGAAGCTTCATTTTCTCGGGATCACGAAGCTCGTTGTTTTTGTGAAGATCTCTGCCATTATTCTTTACTCCTTTGTGAAACACAACTCGCAAATCCTATCTTCATGAAATTCATGCATTTTCTATATTTAGATGAGATATTTGAAGAAATCCACTTTATGTGATGAAAACCGAACTCCAAATTTGGGACCCCAAAAATTTGGCAAACACTGGAAAACGGAACAACCTTGTATCTGTTCTTTTGTACCACCTATAGATCTTCCATTACTTTTTCATGGTTCTATGTCAATATAGACTGTCAAAAACATCTCCGGAACTTGAAAATTCACTATGAAAACATGCTTTTTCAACAAACAGAACCAACCCAAAATGCTGTAATGTTACCTTGAGGAATGTTTTCCCAACAAAATAAGAACCTTTTAAATATTTTAAAATGCCTTTATTGAAAACCCATATCATTAAAAGGATAATGGAACTTTAGTTTTAAAATGAATAAAGTGGAATAAAAGGATAATTGGGGATAAAAATAATTTGAGTTTTCACTAGGGAATGTAGAACATTTGTAGGAAGTAAAAACATGGATATGGAGAGAAAACCCATTAAAATAGATGAGAATTATTCTTAATAAAATTACATTTTTAATGAAACAATAGATTTATCAAGGAATGATACTTCATATGAAATATGATTTCACCAGAAAATAAGATTAAAATATAATATAAAATAATCATATTTTACAATAATTCAATCTTTAAAAATCACAATTATAGTGGAGTGATTATGACTCAAGAAAAATATTTGAGTCAAAAAAACCCCTTGCCTTTATTCTCTCTTAGTCGAAAGTTCTCTAACATACTGTAAAACAAATATAAATATATTAATACTATATTTAATAATCATATTCATATAAATTACCATTTTATATAATTAATTTATGATTATTTATAATTAATATATTAGTTATTTAAGGCTTATTTTTACTATTAGGTGCTAGTGACTTTAATTGTTTCTCTTGTAGGATTCCTTGGAAAGCAAGTAATTAGGATAAACTCTTGAGATCATAAGATTATGAGAGTGAAATATAATTATATGGTAATTAAATAAGACATATTTTTTATAATAAATCAAATTTTTAGAGTGGTATTGAAGGGGTGGTCAGAGGACCCTTTTATAAGTGGTGGTAATGTCATTTTTGTAAATATTTTAACTTAATATAAAAGGATAACATGTTAAAAATTTCAAGTGGCTCCAAAAATAAGCAATAATTGATTGGAGGGTGAGATAAGTTCAATAAAATATTAAACACTGAATTAGAAACATTTTTTTATCATTTTTAATTCCCTTTATGCCTTTTATTATTACTTTTTTCATTTAAGCATTTACCAAGGTAATTAGTTTTTACCTAAGGTAACTTAATCTTTATACAAAAAAATGAAGTAGTTATTATTAGATAATTTTTACCCAATGATTATAAATTTGGAATAAATTTCTTATAATTCAATTTCTAAAATTGTTAAAAATAGTTTAATATAATAAATGCATTGTATAATAAAGAAATTTTTAAAAAATGTATTACTTGAGTTTTAAAATTTCAAATATAGGTCTATAAAGAATAATAAATATATTAAAATTTATAATTTAAATTATAAAATTCATATTTTTTCAATAGAAAAGTTTCATAAATTTCTAAGTCATATTTATATACTAATAAAATTAAAAAAGGAGAAGTATCAGTATATTTCACAATTCACCTAAAAATCAATTTTTTTGGAAAATATTAAAAATTCATGCTAAGAAAATTTTCACATTTTAAATCCAAAATTGAATTTATTTTTATATAATTCATATTATAAATTTATAAATTTATTTTTTAAATAAAAATATAATATATAGAGAACATTTTCTTTTATTGAAAAAATGATGTTTTTAAACATTGAATTTTCTTAATATTATTTCATATTGATTTATAATTTAATGGATGCTAATATATTCATTTATATATAATAATATTTTAATTTTTTTTGTTTCATCAATTAGGATAAAATATAAAATACTTAACAAAATTATTCTTTGAAAAGAAACATTACTTTTATGTTAAATACACTTTAACAAATACCATTAACATTAATTATTTATATTCTAAAATTTAATTTTACAACACCTTTTTTATTTACATATTCATTTGAATTATATATATACATCATATAATATTTTAATAATAATAATATTCATAATTTATAAACATATATATATATATATATATTTGTAATTTTTTAATATCATATTTATATTTCATTGTGAGTTATATTATTTTAAATTTACTAATTAATAATACATGACTTTAGCATACCTATTGGATATATGACCAATGAAAAAATCTAAAATGATAATATTTTCAATGATAATATTTGTAATGACTATATTTGAAATGGATATATTTAATTCTTATATATTATTATGCTAAACTTATCCTATTTAGACTTCTGATTTCCATGGTTTTCATTTTAGATCTCACAATATTCTTTTTCTTGTCATGGTCTTCTTTTTTATTGATGATTTTTTTATACTAGTGGTAATTTTTAAAGATGATGGTGGTCCAAAGAAGATTATAGTTTTAAATATACTAATATTTTCAATGTATTGTACCCTTTAAATATTTAATGTTTTAATATATGTAATCATCCATGATGAGTAATACATATGTCACATGATTTTGTTGTAACATTATACAGTGAAATAATAAAGTGTAGTAAGTTTAATCCCAATACTCTATTAATTTTTACCTAATCTATAAAAATTTCTTTTAACAAATAGAAAAAAATAGTTTATAATTAGAAACATATAGTTTATGGAAATAATATTCTTCCTAAAAACATAAGGAATTACTTTCTCCCCACTTAAATAAACTGTATTTTCATAATTTTAATTATCACATACCAATAGAAATGGATAAGGATATATAAATTATAAATATTACTCAATATATAATTTATATAGTGATATCAACCTTATATATTTGGGAAACATATCTCTTTCCACGCAATAGGATTATCAATAATATTATGTTTTTCTAAAACCATTTGAGCCAAGAGTATATCATTTTTCAGTATCAAGGCTCACATTATATAATTTTATTCTAAAGGATGTTCATAATAATTCTTTCATTGATAGAATACAATGAGTTGGTGTGATTTCCTTATTTTCAATAATTTTTCCCACTGAGTAGAGAGAACCAATCCTATATTAAATTCACCCGATGAAATAATAATAAAATTTTCACTATGCACATTCCCATAAGATTCAACATGGGATACAATACAATAAGAAGTTTTTTTTCAATAATAAAATCATCAAGGTGGTTATTTAATTATCTTAGAAATATTTTGAGATATACTAGAGTTCTTATAACTAAAAACCAAGAAGTCGTGAACAATTCTATAGTGGAGGATATTTGAGACTTAATTATCATGATCCAATTTAACAGTATTCATTTCAAAAGTTATTCCTTATTCATTTAGTATTTGAGGTCTTTCTTGTCAATTTTCCTCACTATCCTTTAGGTTATGGAATCAGTTTTCATAATGACCTATATCCTTTATTTTGAAGTATTGGACATTATTTTCCTTCATTGTATTATCTAACCTCTCTTCCCTTTCTTGAAAATTATGAGCATGTTGTCCAATCATTCTACACATGAAATATTTCATGATTACTTTCAAGTAATTTACAAGGTGATTCATCCAACATTTTTAGAATGAATGCTATTGGAATTTCTTTCCCCCATGAGATTTTCCATTTTATTTTTCTGGAATTTACATCTTCTTTTTCTTATATTGAGAATAATGAGAGTCCCTAACATCCATTTAAACTTTTAGTGCACATAGAACCATCTCTTTATGTTTATAAAAGTATCTTATAGTAAATTAATTTATAATAATTAGTTTTAGGACAATAAATAATCATTATAACTTACACTAAGGGGGAAAAATGGAGGCATACCTTATGAATCTCATGAAGTTTACTTCATATATACTAACTAATTAATCCTCCTTTTAGTTCATCTCTAAGAATTATCTCTCTATTTTTGTGTGAATAGTTCCGGGAAAATATTTAGAAAAAAATACTAGTTTTAACTCCTCCTATTTCATAGCAACAACTTATTTCTTCTTTTTTGTATCCTTAATGAGTTTCCACCATTGGTTAACCTCACCTTATATACAATTAACAACTAAAATGACTTTCTCATGGCTTAATCATCGGTGGAGATTAAATACCTTCTCTATAAAACAGATCCATTGTTCATAAATTAGAGGGTTTGAAAATACACCAAAAGAGTGTGGGAATTATCATATGAAAAACATAATAGTAAATAATTCCTTCCTTGGTGATTTCATGATATCATTAAGGCTTTTGTTGTTACTCATAAACTGAGATAATATTGTAATAAATTTTTTCACTCAACTTTTAATCCCATTAGATTTCTCGTTGATACAATCATTTCACTATTCATTGCATCCATTGTTAATTTTATTTCTCTTTACTCTAGATATTACTTAAATAAATTAAATTATATTTTTTAAAAAATTAATAAATTATTAAAAAGTTAACCATAAACATATAATATGTAACTTATAATTGATGTGAATATCCTAACTAAGGAATCTCAAGGCCTTTAATCAAGGTTATTCATTGTTATTTTTATAACTGAACTGGTAATATATTCAAATCCTACATAATAGTTCATAAATATAATGTTAATTAACCAAATATTATCCCACAATAGTGTTAAACTAGGTTTTTAGTTAGGCCTCTTTTTTGTGCAATAGGTGACAATTGAGTTAATACCCAACATGCCATTTTCAGATTTATTACCCCTCGGTACATCTTATCCAGCACCTGCATCCACTTATAGTATACAAAAACTGTTTTAATTTCTAATAGAACCACATAATATATACTTTACAAAAACATTGGAATGTTATCATGTACTTTAAATTATTCATTATACTTACCCCTAGCATTTTCACTAAGGTTCTATAACCTTAATACAAAACCTAACTAAATTAAGTTCCAAAAATTACTAAACCCCCTCTAATACCAACTAGAGAGACCTAGGATAAAAATATCTTTATTTTATATCATTTCCATAATATAAACATTATATATCATAAAAAATCACACAATTACAAGAATATAATTTTTAGTATCTTGGATACTAGAAACATAAACATATTATTTTACACAACTCTTGAACATTTCCCCATAATAAAACCACACTATATCCCTTCAAGACTTATCATAAGTCTCACTCATCTTAATATATTGTGGGATTGAAATAAAAGAAAGGTAAAATCACAAATTCTTTATAAGGGTAAACATAATCTACAATAATCAAATTTCCTAAGTGATCATAATATGAGTATATAGGTATAATTTAGATACATAAGAAAATCATACCCAATAAAGAGGAGAACATAAATCATGATCCATGGAATAAGGTTTAACATAACATAAGGCATGAATCAAATGTGTTTGGAAACATTAGTCAATAAACATGATCCATGAGAGTATAACACTGGCACAAGATTATACATAATAGTGGGGCAAAAACATAGGCAAAATAAAATATATCACTTTGAACATAACTTAACCATAATTATGGAAAGGAATAAACTTTTGAGAATATATTAATCACAATTATACCCATTCATATCCTTGTTAACATATCTTAACTGCAATTATACCCATGAAAAACCCTGTGTGCATAGTGAAACCTCAATTATACCCATTCACAACCTTGTGAGAATAGTTAAGATGCAATTATACCCACGCACAACCTTGTGATCATATCTAAGATGAAATTATATTCACATAAAACCTTTTATAAATAAAAAAACTGAAATTATACCCACACATGACAATGTGATCATAACTAAACTATAATTATACCCACATGCAACCTTGTGAGCATAGATAAAATGAAATTATACCCATTTTAAACCTTATGACAATAGCTAAATCATAATTATACCCATTATCAAAATAATTATCTCTTGATATATAAAATATTAACCAATTCATTGGAGTAATATATAAGACCCCACCTTTCATCATCCATAAATGTGAGTTTCACTTAAAATCAAATCATTAATCTTATCATAAATAACCCATTAGAAAAAATTGGGTTTCATAACTTTTATAAATGATATCACAAAAAATGATCATTTTCAGCCAAAAACATGATCTCCCAAAATTATTATTTTAAAATTACACATATATGGTGATTTATGAACCATTAATTCATTGGATAACAATACTTTAAAAATGGAATATAAATCACAAAAGGAATTTTTTTAAAACCCATTTATTTATATCACCCTAAAAAGATGTGATTTTCAAGTAACTCTCTAAAAATCAATTTTTACAATGAATATAAAACTTATTAAAACATTACATCAAAAAAATTTCCACTAAATATAACTTGATAATAAATAAAACATATATTAAAATGTGAAGTGGAAGAAAACAATATAAGATCATGTTAAAGAAAATCCTTTTAAATATTCTAAAATTCCCTTATTAAAATCTAACATCATTAAAAGGTTAATGATAAAAATTAATGAATATAGTAGAATAAAAGGATCATTGGAGATAAAAAAAATTGAGTTTTCACAAGTTAAATAAGAACATTTTTTGGAATTTAAAACATTGATGTGGAGAGTAAATCCATTAAAAGATATGAGAATTATTCTTAAGAAAATTACATTTTTTATGAAACAATAGATTAATCAAGGAGAATTCATGTGAAACATGATTTCCCCAAAAAATAATATGAAAATACAACATAAAATAATCATAGGTTATAATAATTCAATCTTTAAATTTCATAATAAAAGTGAAGTGATTATGACTCAAGAAAATAATTTGAGTCAAGAAATCCCCTTACCTTTATTCTCACTTAGTTAAAAGTGATTGAACATCATATAAAACAAATATAAACATATTAATACTATTTTTATAACCTTATTCATATATATTAACCTTTCATATACTTAATTTGTGATCATTTATTATGAATATATTAGTCATTTATTGCTTATTTTTACTATCGGGGGTTTGTAACTCTAATTGTTTTGTGCCTGATTTATGATGTCAATTTTGGTATCCATTATTTGATATCAATTTTATCATTACTAGGTAATATAATAATCTATAATTTATTTTTTATAATTACCTATATGGTTATTATCCCATTATATGAGGTTATTTTTATGTTTCTTGATGATGAAATCAATGTTGAATTAGTTTTGGGTTATTTATCGATATTGATTGATTACTTAATAATTATAATTAATTTTTTAATTATAAATAAATAATAATATTCATGATATTTATTAATCATATATGTCATATATATACCAATAAATTATAATTTATAAAAATCTATGATGGCGGTGGTGAAAAAACAGAATATATTTTTCCATAGAGGTGGTAGTCCCCGCATATGCATGGATGATGATTTCTTTTCCATAGCATAGGAGAAAGGAGTAATATAGTTTATTATTTTTTAAAACCTGAAACATGTTATATATATAATAATAATATATGAAATTTCTTATTTTTACTATCATTTTAATGTTGTGAAGGAAAATGAATCACCTTATATCACGGAGGTGGTAGTCTGTACATACACATGATTGATGTTTTTCCTTTATTTAGGGGGTGTGGTGGTTAAAGTTTATTACCATAATATAAGAAAATCAGTATAATATAAATACATAATTAATCATATAATATTGGTAAAATAAATTTTAAATGAAAATATAAAAGGAAATGATGTTAACGAAACGATTGAACATACGTTGAGAACTTTGAGTTTCTCTTAGAGGATTCCATGGAAAGGAAGGGGTCAGGATACAATATTGGGAATATAATATTATGAGACTGAAATATAATTCTTGGGGAAGGAAATATGGTATATTTTTAAGATTAAAACTATTTTTTAGAGTGGTATTTAAGGGATGGTGAGAGGTCCCTTTTATAAGTGGTAGTAATGGAATTTGTGTAATTATTTCAACTTAATATAAAACAAGCATAGGTTAAACATTCCATGTGGCTCCAAAAACAAACAATTATTGATTTTAGGGTGATATAAGATTGATAATATCTCAAAAAATCAGTTATAAACATGTTTTTAACAAGTTTCAAACCCTTTATCTCTTGAATTATTACTTTTTCCATTTAAGTGTTTACTTTGGTAACTAGTTTTTACTTAAGGTAACATAATATTCATGCCTAAAAAATTAGTTATTATTAGATAATTATTATCCATTTATTTTATTTTTGGAATAAATTTCTTCTAATAAAATTTCTAAAAGTGTTAAAAATTTATTTCAATATAATAAATGTACAGTGTATTAAAAAAATTTAGAAAAATATTACTTGAGTTTTCAAATGTCAAATAAAGGTATACGAAAAATAATAAATATTTTAAAATTTACAATTCCAATTATAAAAAATAAATATGTTTTCAATAAAATGGTTTCACAAATTTCTAATTTGTACTTATATACTAATAATGGCATAAAAGTCATAGTATCAGTATATTACACCATTCACCAAAAAAATTATTTTTTAGGAAAATATAAAAAAATCATGATAATATGATTTAGATATTATAAATAAAAAAATAAGTTAGTTTTATCTAGCTAAAATTCTAAAATTTATAAATTTAATTTTAAAATGAAATTAAAAAATATAGAAAAAACAATTTTTATTGAAAATTGGTGTTTTTAAAGATTAAATTGTCTTAATATTATTTATTATCAATTCATAATTTAAAAAATATTAATATATTAGTTTATATATATTAATATTTTCAAAGTTTTAAATTTAATCTATTAGTATAAAATATAAAATATTTTTTAAAATAGATATTTTAAAAGAAACATTACTCTAATACTAAATACACTTTAACAAATTTCATTAAAATTAATTATTTATATTCTATAATTTCATTTTAATACTCCATTGATATTAAAATATTTATTTGAAGTTTATATATATATATAATATATAATATTTTAATAATAATATTAATACTTTTAATTCATAAATATATATATATATCATATTTTAATATCATATTTTTTAATTTATTATGAATTATATTATTTTTAATTTACTACCAAACAATACACAACTTCGGTATACCTGTTAGAAATATGGAAAATGACCATATCTAAAAAAACACATTTTCTATGACTATGTTTTCAATGACTTGATTTTGTTCCTTTATAAATCACATTACTAAACTTATTCCATTCACATTACTAATTTCCATAGTTTTCATTTCAAATATCATAACATGTTTTATCTTTTTGTGGTATTATTTATCATTGTTGGTTTTTTTAAAATAATAGTGATTATTAAAGGAAACCATAGTCTAGGGGATATACTAGTTATAAAGATATATTGTTTTCAATTTACTGTCCCATTTTAATTTTTTTTGGTTTTAATGTATGCAATCTTCCATGTTGTGTAATAATTTGTTTCATGTGATTTTGATATAACATTTTACTATGAAATAATAAAGTATTGTTAGTTTAATCCATATCTTGTATGAATTATTACCTAATACATTTCAATTCCTTTGAAAAAATAGAAAAAATAGTATAGAGTTATAAACATATAGTTCATTGAAATAATTTTATTCCTAAAACCTGGGGAATTATAGTTCATCTCTAGGATAATCCTTTTTAAACCTTCTTGAAAATCCTTTATACTTTTTCATTCCCTTATGGAAACCTTTTAATAATTGTGAAACTTCATATCTTTCACATCCCTTGATTTAATAATCATAAGAGTAAGAAGTAATGTTTATATTTTGTTTCAAAGTCACGCTCTTCTTTTAGGTAGTCTCCTCATCATCAATATTCTTCAGCTCGAGTTCATATTAAAGGTAATAAACCAATGATTTAATCAATTGTGTACACTTTTTAAAGTTTTTTATTTCATAAATGGAAAACTTCTTTATATTCCATTTTTTATATATCTATGTAATAATTCAACTAGGATAGTTTTTTTTGCAAGGATTCACCAAGTGAACTCATTACATTTACAATACTTTTGAATCTTTGTAACATATAATTGACATATTATTCTTTTCCCATCTTGAAGTATCAATAATCGACTTTTAGCATTCCAAGTTTGGTTTTATTTGGATTTTCTATTCCATAATGTGTAATTTAAAATTTACATATATATCAAGATCAATATTATATGCATATACATGAAAAAATACACTTCAAATGATAACACAATATAAAATATTCATAAATTTATAATTCAATACAAATTTTACTAAATCATTACCAATTAAGGAATATGGGTTAGAATCATGTAGTTTATAAGGTTATACCATGATTATATAATGATCAATGCTTAGGTACTTAATTTAAGCTTTCATTCTTTCTTTCTAGTATACATAATTGTTACCATCGAATTAAAGTGGTATTTAAGGAGTCCAACCATCATTAGAATTTAAACCTCATATCTAAACAATGATCTTTCCCTTAGACTATTAAGTCTAGGATGTAGTTATAAACTAAAATATATATAACAGAGTCATTGATCCTCTCAAAAACCCACTCTTATACCAATTATTTTCCCATGTGGATATGTACAAGATGGGAAGGGGTGAATCGACAACACTAGTAAAAAAATAGCATTCGTGCTAGGGTTTTAATGTTAGTTTTGTAAAAAAATAATTTTATAAAATGTTTTAACAACTATTTTAATGAAAAATTCCTTAGAATATAAAATAAATATTATCATGAAATTGTGTTTTAATTTTTTCAGAGAATAACATAAATTTTTAAAATCCCAGCTAAAATTTTCTATACCAATAGTAAACATTTTCACTTACCATATATAACTTTACAGTCTCTCTCTTTCTTCATTTCTAACTTAATCCTATTTTATTTGAATCATCATTTAATCAGTTATTAATTCATAGTTTCAATATGGTATTTATCATTATAATCTCATCATTTAATTTTTTGTGATTAGTTTTATCCTTCATTATATTTTTAATGATTTTTTATTTATTGAAGAATATGAAGCTATCACATAAGATTTTATGGCTAGAGTACAAACTGCATTACCAATTGAAATTAAAGTTTTCACATGATTTATCTTCTCAAAATAATGTGAACATAAATAAACAAAATATAAATTTCAAGACATTACAATTAAAAATGAAATCTAGTTGAAGCTTTAAATTTATTTTTCTTGTTTTCATCTTCTTTCGATAATTTTCTAGTTCATTAATATCACCTTTTATTCTAATAGAATAATGTACTTTGAAATATTTAAAAAAATTAAACCCTTTAAAAATTGGTTATCATAATAAATTATGTTGAAATATGGTTTTAACTTAGTTTTATATATACTAACTTTTAAAATAAAAGATACAACATAGATGGCATTTAAGTAGAATAAGAAATGAAATTACAATGTATTTTTCTATTATTTAAAGTTTAAATTTTAAAAATAATTTAAATCATAGTTAGACTAAAAATGGAAATGAAATTGTATAGGAAAGTAAATAAAAAACTTTATGGAATTTTATATTATATCGGATCAAAGAGATATCATACATTAACTCTATTATTCTCTCAACTCTGTGATAGAAATGATAATAATTATAACATTGTTTTTTTATGAGAGTCACAACTCAAGTTACAACCTGCCTTTTCTATTGTAGGAACAAAAACATATATATTTCATTTTACAATTGAGAGGCAACCAATACAGAAAAATTATTTTATGGTGGAGGTAAAACTAATATATAAACATGCCTTTATGGATTTCTAACCAATAGATCATGCTTTTGTGAGGTAAAATCATAAAATAGTTATATATGTAATGAAATGGAAAATATGTATAAACTATAACTCAATAAAAAATGAAATTGGTTGAAAAAATGAAACTAGACAAATGTTACAACTTGATTACTTTCAGTAATGAGTTCCAACATGATGAATCTTTTTCAGTATATTGCATTAAGATGATAGTCATGATCATAGTTTCCAATCACATTATTTATCCAATCTTCTTGATATTTATTTATAGAAATGCTCTCCAATAGTAAATCCATGTTTTTCTGAAATTCTTGTTTTATGTTTAGATCATATGTGGTTTCAAAAATATGAGATATTTGTTGAAACTTTAGAACAGTTTCCATAGTTAGGCAATCAAAGTATTTATTTAAATATATGTGAAATAAAACAAAAGAAATCATAAAAATGGAAATAAAGAATATATATATTTATAATACTTCATTAAACAAAGAATATATCGTCCAAAAACATCAAGTATTATCTTCTTATATTCATATATCAAAAATTTAAAAATTTAATTTTTTATTTTATATAAATTAATCTATGGATTTATATCAATATTTAATGCATGTGTGATCAAAAATTGATCTCTTTAAATATAATTTATATATAACTCTAAAAATAGAAACTAATATTTGAAAAATACAGTGTGAAGATATCTATAATTATAGAAATGAAATAAACAAAAAATCCCTAAAATAAATTGAAAAATATATTCTTGCAATATATTTAAAAAAATTGAAATATGAAATTATCTGTACATACGTAATATATTAAAACATAAAATGTGTAACATATTTTATGTTATCAAAAAACATGTTATGTGATATATTTAAATAAAATAAACACAATATGTAATATATCACACTTTGTAAAATAATATGTAATAAGTTGTAATTGATACATAAGAGGTTTAAAATATATATATATATATATAAAATAAATTCAAAAGTAATATATTTAACTTATTTAAATTCTTGAAACACTGAAAAAATTAAGAGATTGGTACGTAAGAAGATAAAAAAATCTTCACTCAGTATATGTAACAATTTGAAATAAATAGAATTCTTGATGTTCATATGGAATATGTTCAGTATTTAAGAATGATATGTAATATATAATTAGATAAATTCTTCATTATAAATAAATTAGAAACAAATGAATATAAAAAAACAAATAATAATGAGAATAATAAATTATTAATTTAAAATCAATTAGAGTCAACACCATTATAAAAAAACTAAACATGTATAAACACAAAATAAATAGTTTTGTAATTACCAAAACAAAAAATCTAAGTAGACAAGGAGGAACTCCAACACTTTCTTTAATATATTAATCAATATTCTAACCAAAATTCATGATTATTAAACTAGATTCACCTTGACCATTTTAAAATGAAGTGCTTAAATAAAATCCCATATTAATTGGAAAATATTTAATTTCTGAATACCATACGAAAAATCAAAAATATATTTCCCTCTATCCTTTTCTTGGAAGAGGTACTTTTAATCCATAGAAAACCGATTCTTTATTTGGTTCATAAATTAAGCATATTATTAAGATTACCCTTTATATGGAAAATGAATCTTTTAGTTTAACTGTTATTCTAATTTCTCTTCGTGGGTAAAATTCATAATTGGATTATCTGGAATTTTGTATTCACTAACCATCATCTAAAAATTATTGACTCTTGTATTTATAATAGAAGTATTCATTTTTTATCACCAATAATCATAATCAGCATAATCAAGGATATTTGGTTAATTCATATTGATATTCACTAAATTTATTAATGGTAGATTACTTTTCATATGAAAACCTTTCCTCTACCACACATTCGTATATGGAAAATATTTACTTTCTTTAATACCAAATATTGTCCTAAAAAGGATAATTCAATATGGTGTGGATTAAATATTTTACAATATTATAAAACTTTTCCATCTTTAAATGTTGATAGTTCAAAAAGAACATGTATGTGTCACTTTGAACTACATAAAGTGGAAGAAAATAAATTAGAGTAGAAAACTTAGTGTTTATGTCACATAATCAGAATATCTAAGGTGTGCCTCTTAGTCACCAATGTCTAGTGTAAACATTGGGAGTCAAGTAGAACTCTTCTGAGAGGCATTTCCCTTCTAAACATAATACAGAAACTAGTCATGGTATGTTCCCAATGGTGAAAAGGCCTTCCATTGGTCTAGGTTAGAAATAACATCGGTGAAAATGAGAAATAGTATATAACAAGGTATAGGTAGATTCCATAATATGAACATGTATCATATATCACAAACAGACTCAGAATCAAACTACATACAAGTTAAATGAATCCATAAACAAAAACCCACATATATATATATATATATATATTATTAAAAATAAGGATTAAAGATCCCAAATTGGTTCCTAGAGTGTGTATCCTCTTCAAAATGGTATCCAAGATAGTCCCCATGCATCTTTCCTATCAACATAGAAAAAATTCTAAAAACATAGACAGCGGATATATGCTCCTCGTGTGTATCTAGATTATATAGTCAAGTTCCTACCCCATACCTAGATCACTAAGAAGAAACACATCATAAGAGGGTATGTGCAGGGTATGAGTATAATAAATCAATAGGCGGTCACTACCCCACCCCTAAGAACTTTTCCTAAAATAGAGTGTACATGAAAAATAGTATAGAGCTAAAGTAACAAGTAAACAACAAGAACATATAATACTTTAACATCTAATAAAATAATGGTATATGAAACATAACCTCATATAAAGGTATGATTCATACCTATTTTCCTTCTTCAAGTCGTGCACTCAAAATATAAGGTGTATCGGTCAGGGAAAGCACGATACACATCACAGGGATCCCGAGAGGTTGCACTGGTCCTTATAGTAACCTACACAAGTACTTATATTCACCCAAACATATGGGTTGATGTGTAAAAATAATTTAGGATCCCATTAACCCATACCAGGTATATAAATAAGGTAAATCCATTTTGGGAAAATTTACATCTTGTCCTAGGTAATGGGGGATTAGGTATAATGAGTCGGGGTGTTTGTAGAACATCCTAAACCTTCCACCTATATAAGTAGTTAAGGTATAACCCCCATTCAGTGTGTCTAAATTGTATGTCGTCGAGGGTAATTTATAAATATTTTCTAACACGATTTATAAAAAACTAACAAACCTAATATTTCTAATAAATAAGGAAATTTTAAACACTAACATGCTAAGAAAGTATAGAAAACACATCATCAAACCTTCCCTTTTATTAATTTAAAAAAAATAAAATTTTAACATGGAATCATCCTTAACATGAAATATAAATTTCAATTTAATAATTCAGTGTGAAAAAAAGCATAATATATAAATCATAATCCCAAAGAATAAAAATCCACCATGGCATGATATGTATAACTAAAGGAGGCCTGGTAATATCCATTATCCACATAATATTTAAGGAAATCCCTTTATCAGTTTCAAAACTTGATTTTTAAGAGGTTTCACTCAACCCCAAACCATTTTTAGGCTAACTCTATGAGCAGAAGAGGGGGAAGGGGAGTTCCTACCAAAAGTAGATGAAGTGACACCCTTGGGGTCTAGAGATTATAAGTATGCCACCAAAAACCAATTAATTTGACCTAATACAAGAGGGGTGAAGTTGTATTAATATTATGGTTTTTTGCAATGGGTTATTCCATCTAAAAAAGTTCCTCATTTCAAATATGTGTAATGGATATTTTCAACATAAGGAGTATTTTTTATGAGTATTTATTATGGAATGGTTATCCGCCATAAAAGTATCCTCCAAAAATATTTTTCCAACTAATTTTAAAAATATTTTTCAAACTTTTTAAAAATTATTGATGATGAAATATTAAATATACCAAAAATAATCATGTTTATTTATAACCGATTTATCATTCCATCATAAAGAACTTTGTATAAAATGATTATTTGTAATGGATTTAAGAGATTTTCATAAAAAATAATCTCCTCTACTACGTGTTCATTTCCTTGAAACTAATTAGTGATGATATATAATTTCATCACAATTATTTCGCACTAAAAGTATTAATTGTGATATAATTTTAATTATGTCTCAAAAAAACATTTTTAAGAACTATTTGTAATGTGCTCCTAGTTCATTGAAATTTTTTGAATTTTCAATAGTACTAAAAAGAATATAAGAATATAATATATTTGTGTAATTCAGGACTTTCCTAGACAAGATCAGACCTTAGTGTCCAAATAGGACCCATTGAACTAGTGTTTGATAGAGTATCCCTTGGAGATAAATAAGATAAATTTTGGGAGCTCAACGGAGGGAAAACGAGTTGAAATTGATGGTAACCCCCATAGGTTTAATATTATGGGTTAATGGACCAAAAATACCACTTCTTTGAGGGTATTTTTTCCCATATTCATTTTGGGTACTCACCAGATTTAATCGGTAACGTCGTGGTTCAAAAAAACCTATAGATCCACCTGGAGACCACTAGGTACCTGTTCTAGGGACATCAAGTACCTATCAATTCCCATAATCAATGGGTCTTACCCTTTTCTCTCCCCCTTCCTCCAATCTCCTATTTTATTCTTTGAAACCCTATTCTACTAAAAATATACCTAAAATCAGTTTAAACACTAAAATTAATGGGGGTCTTCCCAATAATAGAGGTTAATGCCTTAAAAACCTATATGAATGTTAAAAATTTAATAAATAATTAAAATTAGTTATGCATTGAAAAATTAATGATAAATCAAAAGGTATAAATCAAACTTCAAATTATATTACATAATCAAAATAATAGAATATACAAAGTACACAACTAAACTAAACAACAAAATAATGTTCTGGATGACAATCGATAAAACCCTAAATAATTTTTATTAAGGATATTTTGGTTTATATAATTGAAACATATTCACTCTTGACTCAAAGAAACATTAGGATCAATAACATCATCTTTAAGTACTCCTGATTCCAGAATAGAACCTATTCAATCAAGACATCAGAAGTAAAACTTTCTTGCCCCAGGACTTCATAGATAAGAGGATTATAAGGAAAATATCTTATCCCCAAGTATTATTTGATTAAATATTAGAAGAACCATGTTCCTAACCTAGGAATTCTTTGAACACAAGAGATCATAAAGAAAACGATTAGAAGGGAAACTTGCTACTTTAATATCAAGACCTCATAGAAATAAAAGCACTAAGTTCAATTTAATAATATTGAAAAGTCAAGATATCTCTTGATTATAGAGGATTCAACTAGCTCCTGAATGTTATCATTTTTTCTCAAGTCTCAATACTTTTTTTATATGTTTCAGTTGTAAAAAATACTCCAGGATCCTTATGATACTGATTTTCACTCTAATGACTTTGAATTATACTCAAAAACATTATTCTATTAGTATAAGTTTCCAGTGAATTTTTTATATTCTACGATGGATAGGATTTGGTGACACAAACCAACCTAGATGACCTGCTAAACCAGTACTTGAATCAATCCTAACATATACCAAAGGGCATTATCGATCCTCATAGGCTTGCAACTAGCGGTTGGGCATAAAAAACAAGAGGTAATTATTTCTCCATAATAACAACTCAACAAAGCATGAACAGGGGATAAGAAAAAATAAATAGTTGGTATTTCAAACATTCATCAATTTAAAAGTATCATAAGTAGAAAAATAAAAGTTGAAAAAATGGTACATCAACCCAATTCATCACAAAATCATCAAATACATCATCATAACATATCTATGTAACAAGTGGATCACATACTCCATTAGTCACCTCCAACTCCCAAGGTTCTACTAATCTAGAACACCGCCCTCCTATAATAAGTGTCTTTCCTTTTCCTAGACATGTCATAAGAAATATTAAAAATGCCTAAATAAAAATATAGGGTATGAGAAACATTATCCTAGTAGGATCCCACCATGAATTCCATAAGAAATCCATATCAAATAAACCAAATATGATCAATTTTAAATAAAACATGGAGTTATAATCTTTTCATAATTCATAATAAAACATGTTTTTAAAATTATTTAAATAGAAATTATATAACATGTAAAAATATAAATTTCCATCAAAATAAGAATGAATAGTAATTTCTATCAAAACAGACATGAAAAATCACATCTATAAATCACTAAAATGTATAAATAATATGCAATCATAACAACATGGTTAAGAGTCTTAGGGTTAGGTTAGTACAAGTATTATCACACGTCTCAGTGAAATAAGGCTTCTAGTGTGCACACATCCCTAGATCTCAAGCTTAGGGGAAATAAGAGAACACCCCAAAGAATGAACTCATTTCCATCATCATAGGTCAATTATAATTTTCATTATCATTCTATTTCTATATAGAGATAATACATGCCTATCATGTGTTCTTCTCACCAACTACCCAGGATCCCATGTACTTTAAGGAAATAAAACATATAAGGGGATAACATTCATTTCAATCAATCATTTCAAAATAGCCTTATGTTCAAGTTTCAAAACATTCCATTTCATTTAAAAAACCAACATCAAATTATTTCATCAAAAATCATGCCTTTTAAAAAAATCATTTCACTGAAAATTCATAAAACATTTCATTGCATCATTTCTCAAGATTCATCATAATTATCTTTCTTCAATCATTCATTTACTAAAGCCATTTTTTAGAAATAATAATGTTTTCTGAAAATCTATAATGAAATAGGTTCAACACACACACTTCATGCCATTTGGAAAAAATTAATCAAGTAACTCAAATAAATATTTGGAAATAATTTATAAATCCAACTCAAAATAAACAATCATAAAAGGTTTTCAATTGATAGGAATTTTCTTATAAAACCACCTACCTCAATTCATGAGATCAATAATCACCCAACATAAGATCCACAGTTAAAGATATTTGAAAGGGATAGAATCAATAAATTAGGGATCCTGGAGTTATAATTCATAAGTCAAGATCTTGATCCATCAATAACACAAGGATCCACCACTCTTAAAGTGGGAGATATATGAGGAATGAAGAAATCATAAAAAAATGAGATTACACTTACCAAAAGAGATTCAACCGATCATATAACACTTCAATCCATGAAATTTCAAGGTTAGAAGATCCAAAATCACATCTAGAGAGTCTCCAAAATCATGGAGGTTGAATTATATTTGAGGGAGAAGAGAAAAGAAATAAAATACAGGTTTTGTGTAAAACATTTACAGCACTTCCCATCACATTCTTGCTCAGAACTATGTCACCATCTAACTATTGGCTCCTACTATATTTCTATTGGCGCTAGGAATAATTCATGTGCTTTTGGAAGTCCCACCATCTAGCTAGTGGACTTATATCGGTTGGTCGATGGGATTCATATAGTAACCCACTTCTATTAACCATCCATTGGTAGACTGATGGAATTTCAATAGGAAGGCCCATCTTCCATCTTTCCACTAGTTTGATGGTATCCCTCACCTGCTAGTCAGTGGACCACTTATAGTCATTTTGGCTATAGGACCCTTTCTACTCTCAGGTCAAACTCTTAGATGCCTTCTAACCTCTCAATAATGAATAAAAAACACATCCTACAACCCCTAAAAAGGATCAACCAAGAAAGAATAAATAATAAAAATAGATAAAACTTGATATAAATATAAAAAAATTCCAAAAACAACCATGGATATTACCTGAAATAAAGTGTTGGGATGTTAAAATTATTCCCATCCTAAATGACTTATTCCCCCAGAATTCATATCAAGAAGACCTGTCCATAAATAGATGAGGTCATAGCTCTCTCATAAACACTTCACATACCCATATCTCATGAGAATAAGAACCATGTTTCCATAAAACCTAAACCATAGGTATATACTTTCTATTGATAATGTTCATCTGAGAATCAATAATGTGAACTAGATGCTCACTCACAGACAGATATGGTTCCACATCAAGGTACTCCCAAATCAAAACATGATATGGTTCTAAAAGATATTTTATGAGTTTAAACATGTGAAACATTTCATTAATCGATTTCATATATAGTGTAAAGTAAAAACAGTATGTTGCCTTCTATATCCACTCAATAACCTCAAAAGGTCCAACATATATCAGTAGAAACTTACCTTGTTTTTCAAGCTGTCAGTGACCCAAAAAAGTGATACTCTCAAGAAACCATAGTCATTGATTGATAAATCTAAAGTACATGAAAGATGATCCACATAATATATATACCAGATCTGTGTTCTAAAAAATCTCTGATGAATCATCTACATTTTTTTATCGTCTCCTAGACCAAAATAGGTCTTACAAGGAAAGCTTCACTAATCTCTAACCAATATTGTAGAGATTTATAAGGTCGGAAATAAAAGGATTAAAAGTGTGTCAATTTAATGAATGACTAATAACTATTTTTATAAGAAAACTCATCATGTACCAAATAGAAATCCCATGCTCCACCAAAGTTAGGGACACATGCATGAAGCATGTTCTCCAGAATATGTATAACTAGATCCTTCTGATCATCTATTTGAAGATGGTGCATTATGATCAACTTTACATGGGATTCCATAACATATGGGAGGAATTTTAAAAATATATATATAAACCATGGACTCCTATTGAAAATAATGGAAGAAGAAACACCATAAAATCTGATGATCTACTGCATATAGTGATTTCTAAAGTCCTAAACTTTGGACATGCCTAAAATGAGAATAAAGTGATCCAATTTGGTCAATTGATCAATCAACACCCATATCACATTCTTTCCTTGAGGAGTAATCATAATACAAAAAAAAGTCTATCAATATCCAATCCCAATTCCATGTCAATTGAGGAAGGGTTGAAGAAAATATAAAGACTTCTGATACTCATCCTTGATCTGTTGATAGGTATACCAATGAGAAACAAAATAAATAATTCCCCATTTCATACCTATCCACCAGAATTGATTCCCCATATTATAAAAAATCTTTATCACTCCTAGGTAAACCGGCTAATGCAAATTATGAAAATCACCCAATATTGCCTTCCTCATAGGTAGTGGAATGACATAGCAGTTCAAGAAGAAAATGATAACCTTTAAAGATAGATACCATTTTATGATAGTATTTCTCGCCATATAAAGAATCCCCAACACCTTGTATTCAATATTAATCTTATTCTCCTATAGAATCATCTCATGAAGATTGGGAATCAATAAAACACTTTCCAAAACAACCTCAACCCCATCCTCCAAAACTCCCAAATGCATGAAAGAAAATCGATCCATTCTATTCCATTCCTATGATGACTATTTCATGTTTTGGGATGGTAGTTTCTTCCTCAAAGAATTATAAAAAAAACTCTTTCTAGGGGTATAGAAAATGTCAATCTAAAAAAAATTCAAGTACTCCACCCATAACCTCTGATGAAGATTCAAATATTTTTGTGAGGAGATATAACTCAAGATATTGTGATTGGAGTAAATGGTAAACATTTCTTAGAAAAGGTATTTTCACCATATCTTAAGAGTGCTCATTATCAATCCATTATTTTATTCAAAATAAGAACGCATAATCCAAGTAATAATAGGGATAAAAATTACGGTGGTCTGAAATGGTAAAGCTTGAGGGCATCACCTTGAACTAAATCAACACATTTAGAAGGAAACAAACCCAAACCCAAAAATCATATGATAGAAAAAATTTGAGGGGAACTAGATATAATAAATTACACTACCTTATTACCTTCTTACCAAGTGTGAAGGATTTTAATTCCATTACTAATTAGTACCTTACACTTACGTATGTAGTAGGTGGTATTCCAAGGGGCACTAAACTTCCCAAGTAGAGAGTTCTGAATGATTTTTTTTCAATTTATACTACTTCCATGTCGATATTGTTATCGACGCAAAGCTCTAGACCCATCTTCATAGCTATCATTTAAGCCTATAAAGTATCACCACGGAAGAAGGATGCAGAAAAGGTGAATAACACAGAACCCCATCCATCTCGGGCCACACCACCCCCTCACATGAATCTAGTGACACAAGAGCCATCCATGTTGAGTTTTTAGTCTTTCATGTGGTTTCTAAAAAATCCACTGACCTTGTGTTGGAATCACTAGAGGAGGGGATGACCTATAGGGTGATATAGGTCTGAGAGAATGGGCCTTTATCCAATTGGGAATTAAGTGAAAAATATCAAGCATCAATAATCTAGTTTTAAACACTAAATTCAGTCTAGAACCTATGATACCCTCGTCTTTAGCTTTATTGTGGGATTCCTAGATACACCAGCATCCCACTTATAGAATAAGAGATCTTTCCTTTCTTTCCAAAATTTTATTCTCCATTACTTGAAACCACGGGTCTAAGAAAGAGATGCCATAAGATGCCTAATAATGGATACCTTTGAGTTACCTGAATTTGGACCACACCTTGTGAGACCAGTCTCCATCAATGAAAAAATGTCTTATAGTTTCTTCCTGATGGATCATATAGTATGTACATTTTTATGCAAGATGAAATTATAACTATCTAACTTTGAAATCGATTGGAAGTTCCTCATTCTGAAAATTCCATAACAAGAAGTTTATTTTTTCTAGGATTTATTTGCACTACAAGATATCCCCCAAAATGTCCCACATGGGATGGGGGTAATGAATTATTTTGTATTCATTACATGAGAAGACACTCGATGAAGTCCATATAAATACGAATTTGTAAGATTCAGAGTAAATTTCAATAAGATTGATTAGGGAGTGATGGTTCCCATCCAAGACTGCCTGAGTAAATCTCAGGTAATGTTTTTCTTGCTTGAACGACATGTCCAGAGTAGGGTATACTAGAAAACCCAGATTACCACCTGACCAATTATGTTCCCAGAAGGAGATGTCGCCACTCCGAAAAATTTAGTGTGAAAAATTATTAGTTTCATGAATATGTGTATGAATTGTAGTCCATAGTGGAGAGGATTTATTGTTTGGGGTGTCCAGATTACAACCATATTTTTTCACCATTAGTTTTCTCCATAATGTGTGTCTTTAAATTACCTCTCAAGATAGTTTAACTTGCAACTCAAGAATCTCTTCAAAGAAATTTCCAACATTGAAACCTCCCTCACAAATCAGTCTTTCCATTTGGGACCATGATAGCCAGTGACATTTTCCTTCTGAGTGAGATTCCCATATGAAAGTAGACATGATATTTTCTATGGAAGATATGACATTTTTGGCACCTTGGGAGTGGAGAGAACATGTATAGGAATAGATTTAGTGATTCCACAATAACTTTACCTTTTAAATCTAGAATTGTAAATTACATATTGGTATAAATTCAGTGATTCCTTGAGATGTATGAAACTGCTCTCAAGTGAAGCACATGATCCTCCTCAGTTTTAGAATAAACCAAGATTCTATCCATGAATACAATAAAGAAAGAATAGATATACTGGTGGAAAATCTTGTTCATAAAATCTATAAACACCTTAGGATGATTGGTTAGACTAAGTGGCATGAAAATACTCTCGTATTAGTCATACTTATCCTAAAAGTAGTCATTGGGGTATGAGACTAGTTGATCCTAAGATGATGATAACTAGAACATAGATCAAACTTAGAGGACCACTTCACCCCTTCTAGATGAACAAAAAATTAATTTCAGGAAAAAAAATAATTGGTCTTTATCATAACCCGATTAATATTTTAGTAATCAAACCATAGGTGAAGGATTTAATCGAGCTTATTATCAAAAAGTACTGACACTTTCCAAGGTGAAACAATGGTTTAAATGAATCCTCTAGATATTAATTCATCCTAATTATCCTTTAACTCCTTCATTTCAGCCATTTCTATATGGTAAGAGGGTATAGATATGGTTTTATTACTTATCACCAAGTTGATAGAAAAATTTACCTCCCTCTCCAGTGGTGGGATAAAAAATTCTGTTGGAAAATTATATAGAAACTCAACAATTTTTAGAGTAATATCAACACCTAAGGATTCTTACTCTAATTAAAATGAATACAAGGATATCATCCTACCCATATATAGAAGAGTGGGTCTAACTTGACTATCCCTCGGTCCCATTATCCCTAAAAACATAGAACTCCCCATCAGGGGATATAAAATAGGCCCATAGTAGATAAAACTTAATCTAAGATTTATAAGGAATCAACCAATCTATTCTGTGGATAACATCTAGAGGTTTCATATCAAGAACCAAAAATTTCCAGATGAGATCAATTTCTAATAAAGAAAAAGTAAAAGAGAGACATAAAATACCCTTCTCTCTCTTCATCCCAAGAGGCATAGAAATTTTTATCACAAAAGGCATAAGATTCATAGAATGATTCAACAGTTTTACAATGTGGGTTGATAGGAAAGAATGAGAATAACTAGTATAGAATAAAGTGTACAAAAAATATGAATCAATTTTAATGTTACCTCTCACTATCACAGGACCTGCATTGGTTCCCACTAGAGGATCATCCACTGTATGATGAAGCTTAATTCTTGATGCATGTGGTTAGAACACCATTTTTCTTGAAGCATATGATTGTACCATAGATCCTCTCAGTGCTGACAAATCATACCACTATAAAAAGTGGTAAAAACATTTCAAAACGTTTTTAATTGTCTTGAATGTATTTAAGATCTATAAATCTCTGGTGCCTCTATGAAATCACACTTCAAGTACCCAACCATGCCATATTGGGAACAATATTGTGGTCATTTACCAGATACTACATATGATTGAGAGAAAATATATTATCAAGGACCACCACTACTATTTCCGCCATGAGACTCATTCCACTTCCTTTCCCCTTTAAAAGAAAAACTAAATTTTCCACTGGGAGTAGGAGGAAATCCTTTCAACCCTAACTTACCATTCAGGTCAATTTTATCCATTATAGACCTATCTATAATATCAGCATACAAAGTAAGCTCCATCATAGAGACCTAAGATCTAATATATAATCAAAGGCCCATTTGAAACCTTTGGGACTATAGTTTTTTATTTGACACTGCCTTTGGTGAGAACTGATAGGTTTTGTAAAATATTGGCATACTGAGTCACTATCTAATCACCTTGGTGAAGGTTGAGGAACTCCATGTACTTATCCAATACCATCAAATATTGATAGAATTAATCCATGAAAAAGTTTTGAAGATTTTCTACTCTAGACTTAATTTTTATTTTATGAAACTATAGCATCTCACCACCTCCTGATAGGCCCTTAAAGTTTGAAAATAGTACATTTCACATTAATTTATTTTGGAATCTCTAAGAACTTGAAGAGTCACTCAATCTTTCTCAACCAATCCTATGCCTCTTGAGGATCATTTGTTCCCTAAAAATAGAGATTTCTTACAAAGAAAATCTTGAGAATGATTTTTTCTATCATCCCTTTAAGATAAAATCTGTGTATCTTATAGGGGGAATAGGTTCATATCCTTGGCCCAAATATTGGATAGTGAACACTAAAAATTCTATGGGGTTTTTTTAACTTTAGGGTTTACTTCCTATGGTTCATCAGTATCTCCCTCTTAAATTTTTTTCAAATGTCTTTTTAGGGGCATGGTACAACAAAATATCAACAGATAACAAGGAAAAATTAATCAAGAGACATGATAAAATAAACTCTATCAATAAAAATTGAAATTTGGATCACAAAAATCATATCAATGTTTAGGAAAATTATATAATCAGACCAAAGAACTCTTCAAAGACATGTTTTCCCAACTTTTCATAGTAACGTAAGGATCTTACGATGAGAGGTGCCCAGACACTTTCTTGTAACCAACCACTCAAGTACAAAAAATCATGTTTCCTATCTAATAAGGAATCCTAAACCATATATCAATTTAACACCATGTGATTTTAAAATAACATTATGGTCAATATTATATATTACACACAACATTGTGTCTAAATAAAACCTAAAATTTTATTATTTAAATATGATCATTATAAATGAGATGTTAAATTAAAAAGTGTGAATAGTATTGAATAAATTATGAAAAATATATAAAGGACCTACTCAATACAATATAATTAATCAATTATAAGGAAATATGTACTCAATTTTTATTAATGTTATTTTATCCTTTAGAAATACATTTTCTTCACAAATGATTTTTAGTTCTTTTTTTGATAAAGTATTATAATTAATTATACAACATATAAGAATATTTATTTTATGAAAAAATAACCTTTTTAAAATCATCATATCAAAATTATATTATGGTGAATTTTTTTGATTTTTTCTAAAAATATTGATTTTCCAATGAATAGTGATAATAGTGTTTTTTATCAAAAATTATATTTTTGTTTCAAGAATTTACAAAGTTAAATTTTATTTTAAAATGGTTTAAAAGTAAAATTAGTTCTATTATATAATTAATATTCATTTATATTAATTTTAATTAATTTTATGATTTAATTTGGTATAAAAACACGTTTATATTTAAAAAAAGGCATCTTTCAAAAAACTGTATTTTTCTAAAAAAGCAGTTTCGTTTCATTTTTCACATTTATTTTAAAATAAATTTATTCCAATTATATATATTGAAATTGATAAAATGGATTCCATATTTATAATTATTACTTTAAAATTAGGTAAATAGAACCCTTTTATTTTTTGTCAATATTAATATTAACTATGGTAAAATTCATCACCATGGTAAAGCGTGAATCGGTTTAATCTAGTTTAAAACTAAGTTATAAGGCCATAATTTTTCTTATTAATTATTATTTTATGATTTTAATTTTAACCTTATCCATTTTTTCTCTAAATTAACTTTTTTAATAGACTCATTTCCATGAAAATGAACCTTATAATATTTAAAGTAAAGAATGTTACAAAATGTCGCTCTCTTATTTTTAAATATCTATTATGTGTCCTCATAGGGGAAAAATAAATATATGAATGAACTTGAATGTATGTTTTTAGATTAGTAAAATTATTTTCCAGATATAAATTTATTTATAATTTTTAGAAATTATATAATAACTTTAATTACTTGTGCAGCGCTAAAATAGTATTTCTTTAATTAACATAAAAATAAAATAAAAGATTTTAAAAATACTAAAAGTGATATAATTTGAATTATTTAATTTTTACCATGAATTTATAGATCTATATGACATATTATTTATTTTTAAATTAATTATATTCAAAATAATAATTTTTATTGATGTATTTGAAGTCAAATTAAATAAAGTGTCAAAAATTACATTAATGATAATTCATCAAAATAATATTTTATTAAATTATTTAAAACCATTAAAATATTTAAAGATGATAATGGGGGTAATATATGGTTTAACATTTTATCCCTTTTCCAATTATTTATCAATATTTATCTTATATGAATAATTATAACCCTTAAAAAATGAAAAATATGTTGTGGTTGTTAATGTAAAAATAGGTTAACTATGGGGTTAAACCAAAATATAAGGTTTAAACCACCATAAAAACCTATATACATTTTATTTTTTATGATATTTCAATAATATCCAACATTGTGTTTGAATTCCTATCCATTTTAAGGAATTTTGACTAGAGAATGACTTTATTATAATTTAATCTTTTAAGAAATTCTAAAAGTACCCCTCACCTCAATTATAAAAGAGAACCTCCTCATTCACTTATTTACACCACTTTTTTTACATATAAATCACAAAAACTATACCAATTTCTCTTTTTAATATTCTTATTAAAGTTATAGTGGTGATGGTCTCCTCAAAATACCAACCCTAGGATCCTTAAGAGAATATCTAAAGGAGTTCTTCCAAAGAAGAGGTAATCACCTTAATCGATAACTTTCTTTTTTACTTATTCTTTTAACTCATATAAATATATGTTATGTATCATATTATGTTAAAATAATCATCCTAAATATACTTAAATTTTATTTTTATTATTAAACCACCATTATCTATAATCTTTCCCATCAAATAGGAAGTAAAAGTATCGCTCGTGTGTACGGACGGCTTATCATCTCCACATAGCGATACAATTTATTTGTCATCACAAAATTTTATAGATGGAAATTATGATGGTTTTATTATTTATATATAATATTTAAAACATAATTATACTTTTTTAATTATAAAATTATATTGAACGTCTTTCCTTTCAATCCATTGGAAAATGATAATGTTGCTCATGCATATGTGTGGAATACCACCTCCACAAAGCGATTTGATTCGTTTTTCATTTCTATTTTACTTGGATGTTAATGAGGATGTATTTTAGGAATATATATTATTTATACGATATAATAATAATTCTGTAAAGTTTAATTATTATTTACTCATATTTCATTTCATCCATCCAAAACAGAAAACAGTGTTCATGCATACGCACGGTCTACCTTCTCCGTGAACAGTGTAATTCATTTTCTATATCTACATTTTATGGATTACTATAAATATGTATATAATGAATATATATTATATTTATATAATTTTTAACATTGTTTAGACGATTTAACCTTGATAAAATTATAAATATTCAAACTACCAAACCAAAACATATATAAAAAATGAAGCCGTTAATACCCAAAATAGTGATTTTTTAACAAATAATTGTTAATAAATAGGGGATAAAAGATTATTAGTAATTAATAAATGGTATGTTATATATTATTATGGTTCTATAATATATTTATAATAGCTATATATTTATTATATAAGATATTTGAATACATACGAAGGAATTCAGACATGAGGTAAGTGTTTATTTAACAATCTCATCATTATTCAGAATTGTTAGTGTTTAAATCCATGGTGGGGGGAATATTTTTCTTCCAAATCCATATTTTCTTTAAAATGTTTTAAATAATATTTATATTACTGTATAGTGATTTATTAATGAAATTTTTACCCAGTTTTTACTTCTTATCAAATGGTTTGAAAGGAATATTTATGTCTTTTTTTGAACAAGGTGTTTTTAACCTTTTTATAACAGTGTGAATGGAATGTTTTTTAACTTATACATCATGAAATTATTTTCTTGATGACATGATTAATATTTTATTTTAATCTTACTTTTAAATTTAACAATGTTCTTTTCAATGAAAATTGTTTCCTTCCTATTTTTGAAGTTTTAAAAATTTGTGATTTCAAAGTAAATAGAGTATTTTCCTCAATAAATTTCCAATGATATTTTAAATTATTCTCATATTTTTAAAAATAATTTAAAAATTTTAATGATTTTCAATTTTTATTCTATTATGATACCATCTACTATAATTTATTTGAAGTTTTATAATCATTTTGACTAGGGATGTACTATTTTAATTCCATTCGTCAAATTACTCTGGATGGTTTATGATTATGTTTATTAATTGAGGTAATTATTAACATTTTATAAGCTAGTTTAAACATGAATGTTTATATTGATTATTTTTTACCCATTTCATATGATAAATTCATTGGACTTATTAAGTGATGGGTGGGTCCCGCTATATCCCCTATATGCGTTGGTAGGTCTCGTGAGACAACTAGTTTAGGTATTAACAGAGGATTTATCCATTTATGTAATATGTCTTGGCAAGAGGAATCAATAGTTTTTTATGATTTCTATAATTATTCATTTCATCATTATGAAATTAATTATTTAACATCGATGGGATTATTTGATTAGTTGTGATATCCATGGATAAGTTTCAATTCATGTTATTATTTATATTGCACTATTTTATCATCATTTATTCCTATCATATTACTCTTCATGATTATTTTATTTATGTAATGACATGTGTTTTCATATATTTACCTTTCTATATTATTTATGCCTTATTAATTCATCTTAGCTTCCTATGTACACATACCCTTACTGAGCATCATAGATTACCCCTTTCTTATGTTTATTTTTCTCTAGGATTCCAGGAAGTTTATTATGATTGATATGTAGGGATATACTAAAGGGGGTAATGGTGTACTCAAATATATTACTCTATTTTGTTATGATTTCAAATTTAATGTAATATTCAACAATTTATCTAGTTTTCCAAACTACTACACTATTATTTCCTTTAAAATGAAATTATTTATATATAGTGTCAATGTAATAAATTAACTATTGACTCTAGTATACTAGGGTTGTGGTATTTACAATAAAAATTCAGGAAAATACTAAACCTCTCTATTATACCAATTTTTTCATTAACCAAATTTAATAACCTATTAAACCAGTACCTAAATAAATCTTTACATTTTCCGAACAGCATTTCTAATCCATATGAACTGGAGACGAGCACATTAGAATCAAAGAAAACAAGACAGAATGATTTAACCACAAGAATAACTCAAAAAGACATGATCAGTAGAGAAGAATTAATAAATATTAGGTATGACCAACACTCATCAAGAGAAAATTACCACAAGTAGTTAAATACAAGTTCTAAAAATGGTATGTCAACCCAAGTCAACACATAATCATCAAATACATCATCACAAGATCTTTATGTAATAAGTGGATCACATACACCACTGATAACTTCTAACTCTCACGTTTTTTAGAATAAATAACACCCAACACCTCCAAGTGGTGCCTTTACGTTTTCTAGACCATGAATAAGAATGTTTGTAAACATCTAGAGGTAAAAGTAGGGTGTGAGAAAAACTATCCTAGTAGGATCCCACCAACTATTCCATAATCAATCCATATAGAATAAACAAAATATGATAAATTCTAAATAAAACATGGCATGGTGATATTTTCATAATTAATAATAAAACATGTATTTCAAATCATTTCACTGGAAAGTACAAAACATGTACAAAAATTCATTTCCATCAAAACTAACATGAATAGATATTTATTTCAAAATAGGCATGAATAATAATTTTTATCAAACACTATCATGTATAAATAATTTAAAATAATTGTTACATATATGAATTATTTTGAAGGATTTTTTTATTTAATTTATATTCTTTATTTGTTACAAGGTTTTCCCATGCATTTTTTGGGGAAATGGTGGGTTTTCATGATTTGGGCCCAACCATGAGCCTATTTCCAGATTTAAAAACAAATTTTGTTTCTTTTATAAATCCTTAATTTTTCAAAAAAAATCATTCATTCCAATTTCTACTTTGCCTCCCCTAACATATTTAAACCACCATATCCATTTGGACCCCTTAAGAATACATTATCAATTTGTATTTGTGTGATTTAGTTAAGTATTGGGCCAACCCGTAAGCCCATTTCCAATTTTATGTTTTTTAAATTCATTAATATATTATTCATTTTTTACTATTTTTTTGGTGATTCCACCTCTCAACTGAGACCACTAAACGTAGACGCACGCCCATTCTCTTTTATCCCTCTTTTAATCTCATCTTCATTGGGGATTAGGGAAAAACTTCTCAATTTTTCTCAAATCATCCATATTTGAAGAGATAAATTGTTTCCTTCATAACTCTTTCATTTTTCACTCTTTTTTCCCCATTTTAGTTCCTACATGACATACTATTCCTTATTATAACCTATATTTCATTTTTGGTTATTTGGGGATTCATCTATTGGTGTATTTGGAGATATTTATTCAATGTTTCTTAATTGAGTTTCCTCTCATGTTCCTCCAATTTGCTTAGGGTTTCTCCCATTTCCATAGGCATTCATCCATTTTTATTGAATTTCATAATGTCCATAATTTAGGTATTAGAATTTAGGGTTTGATTTTGAGTTTCTTAGTACAATATTGTTGTTTTAGTTTCGTTTTCACTCCATTGTAGTGCGAAGGTGGTGCGGTTGATGCTCCACACAAGGATTTGAGGGTTTTGAAATATATGGTAGGTGATGCCATGTGTAAGCATTGCATAATGAGTTATCTTTCTAGATTTATTGTTCTTTTATGTTCCTCTCAATATTTTTTGTGCAAAAACTATTTTTGGTCACATTTGTTAAGCGGATGATTTTTAAGTGCCAATTTTGTGTGAAAATGGGGGTTTTTACTTGTGCATTCCATGTTATACTAATTTGTGTTGTTTTATAATTTGTGGAATGGATTTATAAAAATGTTCTAGTGCTGAAAATTCTAGTTTGGTGTAATATTGGTATGTGTTTTTTGTTAAAAGAGGGTTTTTAAATGGATTTTATGTGCAATGTTTTGTTATAACTTGTATAATTGTTTTATAGATATTATAAGCGTTTGTTTGAGATTTAAAAATGGTGAAAATATTGATTAGATACTATTTTGAGTGTGTATAACCAAAATTGGTATTTTTATGGGTAAATGGAATTTGGTATCATGTAGAACTTGTTTGATCACAAAGAGGGAAACTCGGGTATCTAGGTGGGCAGATGTGTACTAGCATGCCAGTGATCCGGAGTGGTTTTGTCCTTGTTTCACTTATAATGTTTGACATTGACAACACTAAAAAACTATGATGATGATGATTTTGGGGAACACTAGGTTATGGTTTATTCCCCTACTAGTGTCTCATTCATGAGAATGGATATTGTTATGGTTACTTTCACACTGAGATGCGTGGTACCTGGGGCTCACAACTCACTAGTGCCTAAGGGGGTTTCTGTGTTGAGTTATCATTAACTATTTGGAATTTTTCTTTGAATTATTGTGTTTTTGTATGGAAAATTAAGTATCTCACATGTTTTATTTAAGTGTATCTATTCTTTAAAGTTACCCTCTTTGAAAACTATTTTTAATTAAAAGATACACCTTTAGAAATTATTTCTACCATTCATTGTTTATAACAATTTCAAGAATTTTATCTTATAATGATTGTCACATGGAATATTTGGGTGGTATCCTATTGGGTTGAGGATCACACCCTAATTACACCTTTGGGTGTAAGTATACTTGGTTATGTTTGACACAGGTAAGGGAAAAGATTTTGGAGATGGTGGTTTGGGATGCTAGTTGCTTGCATTGTGTGGTGTTGTGGAGACAGATCGTGGGTGATGAAACCTTGTTGTGTGGTGGTATTTGGGTTGTATTTGATGATACTTATATAGTTTGGTACCCCTTGTGTCATGTTAAAAATCTTTTATTCAGTTCTGAATTTTTAATTAAGGCTTTTTTGACATGAATTTTCATATTGGTTTTATTGATTGTTTTTTGTTGTCTTATGTATCCTAATTCAGGTAAATCTTTCAAAAACCATTATTTATGATACCTGGTAACTTATGAAAGCCCATGGGGATAGTTAACAATCTTAGGGACTTACCATATACTGGGTTAGGTTCTGGTTTTAATGGAAACTAGATTCGGTTCGTGATAAAATGGTATCAGAGGAAGGTTATTGTTTTTGGGTTATATTATTATTTTGGGATGAGTTGGGCTAGACAAGAGCTAGGAATGTCGAGGATTGGAGTTTTGGTCCTGAGTAGGGTTCTTGTCCTGCACCTCTCGTGACAGACCTTGAGTCACCATGGGATGTTGGAATTGTTTGTTTGACTTCACTACTAGGTGAGATGTGTGGGCTGTAGACTGCACGTGGACATCGGGTGGGGGTGAAGTAGTTGTTTATTATATTATTGTAATGTGTTTGCATTATTTATATTTAATGTTATTGATGAAACTTTTAGAATTTTTGTACTGATTGTTGTTCTCGTAATGTTTTATTTTGTAGCAACGTGCCTCCCTAGAAAGCTCTCATGTACCCATGGCAGGAAGTCTGGGAGAGTTCTCCCTCACTGCTTGATTAGAGGCTAGTATATGTTGTGGTTTGGGCTTCTCAAGCTCTGAGATAGGGACCATATCCTATTATATCACTGGTTGGGGAAGATTATATTGTTCCTAGGAAGGTAAAAACCTAAGAGTTTCTGAAAAACAAGCCTCCAACTTTCTGAGGTATCACAGAACCCCAGGAAGCGGAGGAGTGACTCAAAAAGATCAATCACATGTTTAAGTTCCTAGAAACACTTAAGGAGGTAAGGATGAAATGTGTCTCTTTCCTGTTAGAGGACCCCAGCCGAAGGTGGTGTTGATCAGTGCTTCAAGCTAGGAAGTACGATCAGATGAGATGGAAGTACTTTAAGGTTATCTTCAACGACCGGTAGTTCCTTGATGTTTTGGCATATTCTCAATCTCAAGAGTTTATGGAGATTGTTCAGGGGGATCTTTCTTTGATGAAGTATGCCAACCGTTTTGTGTAGTTGGTAGGATATTCTCTGAAAATGGTCTCTAATGAGAAGATGAAGTCTCGGAAGTTAGAGAGGGGTATGCATCCATATATCTATTCCCAGGTCTTCTTATTCAAGCTAAAAACCTATGTAGAGGTGTTTTATCGGGCGTGTATGGTGGAGATCAACTATAAGGTGAGGGATGGTTTTTCTGGGATTATATCAGTTCTGGGAAGTGGTATCTCTTCTAAGAATAAAAGTAAATGGGAGGATAAGGGAAATAAGGGGGGTGGTAGCTCAGGACAACCTTCCAGGTAGTTTTCTTCAGCGGCTTCTGATGCGAGGTCCATCATGTGACACTAGTGTGGGAGGCCAAGGAAAATTCGACCAGCATGCACTTTTCCTCTAAATCCTTTTTATTAGTGTGGTGGTATGGGAAACTTGTAGTACTTTTGTGGGATGGAATGTCCAATCCAAAGTGGGTCAGGAGTAGTGTCTTCCATGGGAGTGCCAGCTCAGTTAAATCCTTCGAGGACAGGGGGATCTTAGTTTAGTGGTTGTGGTCATAGGGCCAGATCATCTTCTTGGAAGATCTAGTTCATGGAAGATCTACAAGCAATCAGACATTCTCAGATAGAGACTAGGCATCTTCATGTGGTGGATCAGGCACCATAGGGCTCAGAGGTGGGATCCTTGACTATTCGAAGTACCATTTTTATTGCCTATTCTACAGTTGCTACTCTTTTTGATATTGGTGCTTCTTTTTCATTCATCTTTACCCGTACTATGAACATTATGAATTTTCCAACCGCGCTATTTTCCTTTGCGATGAAGTTTCTGATGCCGCTGGGAAAGAAGAAGGAGCAGGGTCTTAGGTTCCCGTCATGTGCGCTTTCCATGTCAGGGATTGAGATGGAGTGGGACCTCATGGTCGTATATTTTTATCTATTTTATGTGATACTTTTCATGTATTGGTTGGTACACTTTTAGGCACACGTTAATTTTTATAGGCGATGGGTCAGTTTCATGGCACTAGATGGGAGTCGTCAGGTTTTCCTTAGGGATTGGTATCCTTGGTCGGGTCACACAGGACCTCCACTCCTATAGTTGGGGAATATTGTATACCAGTTATCATCAATCGCACTAGATTATGATGTTCATGCTCCTAAAGTTGTACTACCTCGTATATTGGATTACTTTTTTGAGGTATTCCCAGATGGTTTTTCAGGATTACCTCTAGAGCGGGACGTGGAGTTATCGATTGATTTGGCACTGGGAACACAGCCAATATCTTTTACCTCATATCATATGGCCCCCACTAAGCTAAGATAATTAAAGATATATCTGGATGATTTAGAATCCAAAATATTCATTCCCTAAAGCATCTATCCTAGGGTCGCTCTTGTCCTCTTCACGAAGAAGGTTGATGGGTCCCTTCGGTTGTGTATTGATTACCGGAAGTTGGACAAGGTAACCATCAAGAAAAAAATATCCTTTGCCTTGAATAGATGAATTTTTTTGATCAATTGAATGGTTATAGGTGGTTTTCTATGATATACTTTCATTCGGGTTGCCACCAACTTGGGGTGAAAGAGGCAGATATCCCAAAGACAACCTTTTGAAGAAGGTACAACCACTTTGAGTACTTGGTCATGCCCTTCATATTGACCATTGCTCCAACAGTCCTTATGGAACTCATGAATAGGGTGTTCCACCAATATCTCAACTCCTTCACTATAGTATTCATGGATGACATCTTGGTTTACTCTGAATCCGAGGAAGATCTTGACCATTATTTTTGGATCATGTTGGGAACTTTGTGGGATCACCGCCTTTATGAAAAGTTGTCCAAGTGAACCTTCTGGATCATGGAGGTGAATTTTCTGGGGAATGTGATCTTGGAGTAGGGAATTTTGGTGGACCTCGAGAATATTAGTGCAGTTATGTCCTGGGAGAAGCCTAATAATGTGTTCGAGATCAGGAGTTTCCATGGCCTGGTAGGTTACTATAGGTAGTTTGTTCGGGATTTCTCTCAGTTTGATTCTCCCATGAAGCACTCACCTAGAAAGGGGTGAAGTTTTTTAGGGCCTAGAATGATAAGTATCCTTCGAGGAGCTGAAGCAGAGGTTGACTACCACCTCCATGTTGATATTTCCAAAATCTGTAAAGGGCTATGTGGTGTATTGTGATGCTTTAAGTATGGGTATCAGGTGCGCTCTTATGCAGGATGATCATGTGTTGGTATATGTCTCCAATTTTTTCATGTAGGATGAGATGAAAATTGAATATAATGAATGGATGAAATTTCATTCCCATGATTTTTTAGAGATACATGGGTCATAGAATTAAGAACAATTAATAATTCAATCTCATCTCAATTTTTTCTATTATTTTTTTCTTTTTTTCAATTTTTTTGAAGGAGATTTAGATGATACAAATAAAGCATAATGAGATGATTAATCATGCACAATTGTCTCTCTCCACTACCCAGAATGATGAAACACACCTCACACTACCCTATAATGAATTATATCCCAAATAAAACACATGAAAGGCCCTTCCCCCACACTCAAACTTTAAATATCTATGAAAACAATAGTATTAGTGAAGGTAGGTGTGGAAAAATTGGCTTTTAATGCAACTTAAACCTATAAGATAATTAACAGATTATAATGGCTAAATAAGGGTAAATGTAAAGGTTGGTCTCAGGTTAAATATGTGGCTATCCAAATAATTTCCTCAATAATGTTAAAAAAATTATATAAACCCCAAATATTTTAAAGGGAAAATTCAAAAGTTCTAGTTCTGGCACAAAATCCAAGTTTCATTCAAAAAATTGTGGGTATTAGGAAGAATATTTCAAAATGGTTCAAAATGATCCAAAGAACTAAAAAAATATTTTGAGTTAGTGTTTTATGGGATGGATTTCAAAAATCAGTCAATCCATAAAAATATTTTAAAATAAAATCCAATGAAAAAATTTCTACCTCAAAAATCATTTAAAATTCATTCTTTCAAAAATTATGTCAAATCTCTCCAAATCAATTGATGTGTGAAAAATTATGCATATGTTAATTTAAGATAAATTTTCCTAAAAAATGAAGAACAAAAATAACTATGAAGGTTGATACCCCCCCCCCCCACACACACACGCACATAGATTTCACTACCTTTCATTTCAACTCAACAAAATAAAAGATAAGGGAATAAAATCTAAATTAAAGGAAATATACAACTTGAAATTATTTTTCAATGATATCCTTGAGTTAAAATATTATCTAATTCCACTTATAACTAGAAATAAATAAAAAAACATAACATAACATAAAAAATAAATATAAATAAAGAGAAAAGGATAATAGGATAAAATATGGTTTGGACCCTCATGTGGGTGTTAGGGTTTAATTGTCCATGTTCAGGCAGTGGGAGTTTATTAACCCCAATAAGATGGTGGATGGGGTTTCTTTCCCATAAAATACCATATATGATTCCTCCAATAATCCATGAATTTATTCTAAGAGTGATTACCCCCAAATAAAAGAAAAATATCCCCAAACCCAAAAAGATATGAAAGATATAATATAAGGTGCATAGGGGGAGAAAATATGGGTGCTCCCTATATTGTTCATCTTCATAAATGGTGTCCAATATATGTCAATATAGTAAAATTGAATGTGTATTTTCTTTTGGTTTAGGTTTAGAAAATGATTCCATAATGATTTCTTATTTTGTGCCATCATCTTCACATGCACCAGTGTATATCTTTATTGGATCATACATTCTCTCCTATACACAAGAAACATCTTCATATTCTTTAACTGAGTCCCATATTAGTAGTACTGAATCTATAAAATCAACATAATGTAGATTGTTTTTCAATTCAGAATTAATAATTTTTGTGTTATAATAGAAGGATGGTGACCCAATGCCCAAGATGCCTCTCTACATATAGTCTTGATGTTTAATTATATTAAATGATACAGATGAAATGGTACCTAAAGTATGAAAGTATGATGTGAGATTAAACTCAACATAACCTCTACCCCCCCCCCCCCCCAATATAGTTTTACCTAAGAAAAAAATCATCCTTCACATTCCCCATCAAGATGTAAATTCCCAACTTGGAATAAAAATCCAAAAAACTAAAAAAGGAAAACAAAATAGCAAAGAATCTCAACAGTGATCCAATCAGTGATGAAGAATCCTAGTTGTGATCTAGGAAGAAGTTATAAGGGTTTAATGTTTGATAGGGGGTGTCATAAAATGAGGGAATGTGGCTAAGGGGTGGCCTGTGGAAATAAGATCCTTTGGATGGGAGAGGTGATACTAGGAGGGGTGTCGAGGGCTATTGTAGCTGCTAGAGAAGGGGGTGAAATGAATAGGTGGGGAGACATAGGGAATCACCACAAATTCTAGAAGATGATAAGGGGAATCATTTAGTGATGGATTAAAATCCATGAGTGGTAATGATAAATAGTTTGAGGTGGGGGAGGCCAATGAAAATGATATCCTTTTCTTATGAGAGGTGACACATAGGGTGGGGGTTGTCATGTAGGGACTACATTCAGAAGGGTTTCAGCACAATTATTTAGAGATAAAGGGGAATCATCAATTTGGGTGGTGGTGTAGCACAATAGAGGGTTGTGTGGCTATTATAAAGGAAACCTGGATAGGACTGGATTAGGTAGTCATTGCGGCTACTGGACGAACGATGAGGGGTGCTACGGGTGAGGTGTGGATGTAGAAAACTAGGGCATGTTGGCCATGTGGGGTTCATCACCCCCCTTTGAGGAAAATTTTTATGAAAATATAATCCTAGCATATAAATATGGGGAATTGTGGTTTGGATCATATCTCTTCTGATACCATGTTATAATAGAATATTGGTGACCCAATACCCAAGATTCCTCTTTAAGGGAGATTTTTAGGTTTAATTATCATGAATGATAAAGATGACATGACACCTAAAGTCTTATGTGGTACTTAACTCAACTTAAAATATAATAATCCCTATATATCTGAGTGTACCTAGGAAGACAAAAATAATCATCCTTGGTATTTTTCATAAAAATAATGATCCTAAATTGAATCTCCCTCAAAACATTTAACTTCAAACTCTTTTTCCTTAAGTAGGGATATTGGAAATTTATCTATTAAAGAGGGGGTGAATCTTAAAGTATTGATTCAACATCACCAATTTATTCTTGTAATGTAGGTGGACCAAGAATTTCATTCTCATCATATTTTTATTTTTTATTCCATCCATAAAACTTTAACTTCTTCAACAGTAGTAGTATGGGATTCTTTTTGCCTGCTTGCTTCTTCAAGAATTTTGAAATTCTATTGAATTACCAAAACATTTTGTTATATTTAGTTATTCAATGAATATTCCATTATAGTATCATCAAAAAATATATCAATAGAAAAATAATTTGAAACATCATCATTAAAATCCATCTTGACCTATGAAATGAAAGGTGTGAAAAAATTCCCTTTTTTAGTTTTTAAAATTTATTTTTTTATGAAAAATGGGGTGTGTAAGCTCTTGGACTACACTAAAATGGTTCCAAATTGATTATATTTGTTTTTCATTAACTAATATTAAATTAAATTCTTAGTTTCCTAATAATTTACCATATTTTCACAACCTAGGGGCAATCTCGAGTAGGTTGGTCACACATACTGATTTTATATTATTACTATTATAATCTAACTAATATAAAATTACTAAACTAATATAAATGGGTGTTTTGATTATGAAATTAGTGATATATATATATATATTAATGAAAATAGAAAACATAAATAAAATTAAAATGCAGAAATAATTTAGTATAAGAAAATTTTTTCTCTCAAGGGTTCACATTAATGTTTTCATTGTTATTCAAAATATATTCATCGTTATTTTATCCAATGTAGAGATAAATACATGTCACTCTAAACCCTCTAATTTGAATGGTATTAAACTACATTGAGACCTCTATATTTATGAGTAATATTTTCCACATCCATACCTAATACAAACTTCACTATTTGAATGTATTAAATATAAATGACATGGAAAATGAGTGAATGGGGAAGAGGAAGACAGTAGTAGTGAAAGTATGGAAACTACACACAACAATAATTTTAACCACTAATGAAATATTATAATAAAATATGAGAAATCATTAAATCATAATAAACTCAAAACACCACCGCTTCCCCACTCAAACAGTAGTGAGAGTTAGTTCTCCACAAACAAAGAGATAAAAGTATGGTGGGGGAAACACAAAATAGAAAACAAAAGAAAAGAAAGAAATAAAAATATAGCTAAACTAATATCTATTGAAAATATAAAAACCTATAAAAAAATATATAATCCACCATATCCTCATAAAAATGGTTATCCCTTGTCATTGAAGAAGATGTATATATTTTTAAGGATAAGGGTGGACATATTTTCCTCCAAAATTGACCTCAAAGATTTTGAGTGTGTCTGATATAATAAATAGAAGATTTTGAAAACATGTCATTCTATAAAATTATTATAATTTATATTTTTCATAAATGAAAAAATTTTAACCCACATTGTACATGTATTGAAGGATTTATGATGGATTTAACCAGGAAAATAAATATAGCTTAGTGACTATTTGAATTTCAATGTACTGAGATCCCATGAATTTATGGACTTGAAAACTCCAGAATATCAAGTTGAAAAAGTTATGAAAAATGTTCCTTAATAAGTTTTATATCTCCATGTATAATTTCAACTCATTTGGGTTGGTAATTTGTGATAAATAATCCCATATTCAAAATTCATCCATTCTGTGCACAAATTTTGAGGCTAGGCCTGTGAGCTAGTTTTGGGCCCCAGAATGTTGGATTGATATTTGGATTCAGTTGAATGAAATCAATACCAAAATTTATTTAATCCTATAAAATTTTAATTTTAAAATTTCAATTGTCAAAAAAAATAAGTCTAGAATAAAAAATTTGATTAAAACAATTTAAAATCCAAAATTAGACCATTTTTCAATTAATCTCAAAATATCACTAAAACCTAAAAATAATAGAATTTTACATAAAATAACACTATTTTAGGATTGAAAACATTTAATTATAGTATAAAATTTGTGAAAATTTAATCTTAATCACTCCTGTACACTTAAATATTTCACTGTTAGGAATTCATTAAATATTCAAATCAAAATCCACATAAGAATAAAAATGTGAAAACATCCATGATTTTTTCCAAAAAAAACAATTCCATCATGTCACCTCTACAAAAAACAATCCCATTTCATTTTCAACCCTCATATTTAAATTTTTTCAACCATAAAATCAATCCATATCCCAATCACAACCTACATCATATTTAATTTTATGTCACACTTCACTCATGATAGAATAAATTTAGAGTTATTCACATACTTGGAAAATGCATGTATCAACATGGGCTTGTGACAATTATTATCCCTATATAGTGAGATACATTAATATTAATTCAATCATGTGGTATTTTTTAATATAATTTATCTGTCTTAGGGTTGGTGGGTAAAATCATTTAAATTTTTTAGGCCTAAAAGAGGATGATGAACTCTTAAGTACAATGCATGGATATTCAAGGGAAACCCCAAGAAATATATCATTCAATTCCCCTAAAAAAATTAAAACCTAACACCAACTCATTTTTTATTATGGTACATGAGTCATTCACTGATTACAATTAATAATTTCATCTAAATTCTCCCCTTTTTTCTTTTTTCTTCATGGATGATGAGATGAAAATTTAATACAATGAATGAATGAAAAATCATGCCCTCAATTTTTTAGAGGAAAATTGGTCACAAAGGTAATAATAATTAATAATTCAAGTTCATATCTATTTTATTATTTTATTATTATTATTATGGTTTTCTTTTCTAATTTTTTTGAAGGAGATTCAGATGATACAAATAAATAACAATGAAATTATGACTCATGCCCAATTCTCTCTTTCTCTCTACCCACTACCAAAAATGAATAAAAACACCTCACACCACCTAAAAATTAAGTATATCCCAAGGAAATAACATGAAAAATCCTTCCCCCACAATGAATGTTAAATTATCCATGCAAAAATATTAAGAGTGAAGGTAGGTAAGTAAAACAATTGGCTTTTAATGTGTCTTGAACCTATAAGTAAATTCATGGATTCAAAAGGATAAAAAAGGGTAAATGTAAAGGTTGGTCTCAGGTTAAATACGTGTTTAGCCAAATAAATTCAGCAATCATGTTAAAAACAATATATAAACTCTAAATATTTGAAAGTGAAAAAATCACAAGTTCTAGTTCTCACACAAAATCCAAGTTTCCTTTAAGAAAGTGTGTGTATTAGGAAAACTATTTCAAGCTATTGATTCATGGGAATATATTTCATAAATTATTCAAACTCATAAAAATGTTTTAAAATAAAATTCCAGGAAAAAAATTCCATGTAAACAATCATTTAAAATCCATTATTTAAAAAATCATGTCAAATCCATCAAAATAAATTGAAGTCTGAAAGGTGATGGAAATATTAATTTAACATCAGTGTTATTAGAAAATTAAAAATAAAAATAAAAATAACTCACAAAAAAAACTAAGTAGGTTGACACTGCCTGCACTTTGATTTCACAGCCCTTTATTTTAGCTCAATAAAATAAAAGATAAGGGGAAAATCCAAAGAGAAGAAAATATAAAACCTAAAATTATTTTTAAATGGAATCCTTGAGTTAATATCTTATCTACTTCCACTTATACTTAGAAAGACATAAAAAAATAAAACATAATAAACATAAAGAAAAATAAATAGGTAAAATAGGATAGAATATGGTTTGGACCCCCCATGTGGGTGCTAGGGTTTTACTTCCCCTAATCATGAAGTAACAGTTAATTAACCCCAATAAGAACGTGGGTGAGGTTTCTTGCTCATGAACTAAAAAATATTAATTCCACCAAAATCCATGAGTAAATTCCAATCGTGAGGTCTCTCCTAGAAAATAAAAAAATTTCCAACCCCCAAAAGAAATGAAAGATATAATTTTAAGTGGATAGGGGAGAGAAAAGTGTTGGAGTTGGTTCCCTATATCCAACTATATTATTACTTTAGGGCATGTTTTAATTATTAATTAATATTGTTATCATATCTTGATTTTTCTTATGTATGAAATTTTTATGTGATAATGTACTATGAATATGTTTCACACTAAAATTTCATGATAATTCCTTGTTATGATGAGAACCTAGAGGTTCCACAACAGTAGTCCTCAATATATGTTATGTGTCCAGATGATATTATCTAAAGTGACATTGATGATATATGTTATTAGGGGTAAGACTCATAAGACATTGATACACCTTCTCATAGTGTCCATCCTTGGTAAACTCTGAGATAAGAGGTTATGAGAATATACCTATCATTAGAAAATCTATATTTCCATGTGTCATTGGATGTTCTTATTAGTGAACATGTGTATTTATCCTTAGAATTTAATATTGTTATTAATAAATAACATGACTCATGTATTTTTATGTATTGATGAAATCCCTAATGACATATGCTTGTGATGAGGTAGAATACATTGGGTAAGTCATGAGTGATATTGCATTAATGGATAATGTGGGAAAGTATTTATCCCTTATATCCCTTGATGGAAGTGGATATCTTAGGAAATTTTATTAGAATGTAACTAGCTATATAAATCCATGTCCATGGTGTTCAGTAGGTGAGTTAATTCCTATAAATTCAAATAAAGATACATCAAGCATAAAGGTTGATGGCACCGGAATGAAACCTAATTGATTAGAGATATCATGATAAAGATATTATATTACACCGTAAGTGTTTGTTGGAGGTTTAATGTCATTATGGAATGAAATTATTTCTCAATGGGACCCTTGATGTGTTTTTATATTCTAACCATATACTTTAGTCGGTTATGCCTAATTCCACTTATAGAGAGACCTATATGGTCACACACTAAGTATATCCACAATCTCAGTTTAATTCAAGAAATGGATTTAATAATTTAAAATGAATAATATTTATTTTGTTTGTTTGATCATTATATTTTATTCAAAATTTATTTGAAAGAGTAATTTAGTTAAATAATAATGATAAATATTTATTTTTAAGTTTGTAAAATGTACTATTTATTATATTTATCATAGAATAATTCAGTGACATTTTTTTATTAAATTTTCATTATTCGAGGATCAATAAATGTAAAAAAGGGAAAGTGGACCGAGCTTAATGGTCCGATTAGAAATGATATGAATGATATTTATTTATTATCTTAATACATCTCACATGTCAAGTTATTAATAATAGTATTATTATTATTATTAATGGACAAGGGGATAACTAAGAATATTAAATTTGGTTTGGGGACTGTGTGTGATTTTCCAACCCTAAACCTTCCATTATAAATATATAATTATAAAACTTTCCTAAATCGCTTTTTGGGTGTTCACAATGGGTATATAGAGATATAGAGATCTATAATGATATCTCTCTTCCTCTCCTCTCAAGAATTCAATAGACCACCAAGACATCTTTCTCCTTCGAGAAGAATACTGCAGCGATCAACCACAAATAATACAAGTGATCAGGATCATATGTTCTATCACTCATCAATTCTATAGTTATGTTCATATATTATGGTAAATGTGATGATAATTTCTAGAGTTTTGTGTAGTAGACATGTTTAGAAGGTAGTAAAATCTATGTACTATAGTACACTCTATTCAGTCAACTGCGGACAGTGTGCCCTATTTTTCATGGAAAAAATTAAGTATATAATTAAACTCATTCACATGTGTTCCATATGTCATTTATTTGACAATACACACCATGGATTAGGATTGATAATTATATATATTAAATATATTTATGTGTAAAAAGTTGGAGAATCACACAACAGTTTCCTCTAAAGTACACTTGTGAACTTTATTAATTTTAAATTAATTTAATTTTTTTAAAATCATAGATTATGGTGCACTAAGGATTCTTTGATGGAATAAAGATAAATTGAATTAATTGGATTAATTTTTTATCTACTATTTTAATTAAATAACTAATAAAAGTAATTGATAATAATATTGAAAATGTATTCTTGTTACATTTTATGTGGATGATCATGATATTTGATTATCCCCTGTATGTGATTGATTTATTTTAATTTAGTATAGTTAAATTAAAATTAATGGTTTTCACTTCATCCCCTCCTCAATATTATCTAAGGGACCATGTGATCATTGTTTATTTTATGCAAAACCCCTTTATCCAATCCATTGGATCCCCTCACATGTGTGTGATTAAAATATTATGTAATAATGGAGCTCCCAAGTGAGAGGAGATGGTCTAAGTCTTGGAGCTAAGGTGAAACCAATCGAGGTGATACATTGGATCCAATATGGAATATTACAGCATGAACCAAGCTACGGTTCAAGGTGTGTTTTCCCCTAGGTTCAAGAGTTATTTTATCATTTTCTAGATAAAATAAACGTTAGAAAATATCATGATCATGCCACTTATATTTTTTCTGTTATTTGTATATTTAATTATTTATGTTTTTGGATGTTGTGAAATCACTTAATAAATGAATTAACAATCATGAAAGCTATAATAAAATATAACCAGATTATGTGTAAAATGTTTTATCATACATGGTTAACCACTTAAGTAAAATCCAATTAATATTAACAAGGCATGTAATGAGATAAAATGAGATTTTACACATAGTAAATGAAAATTCATCAACTAAAATATTATGTCGATACATCTTTTCACTACTTAAGTTAAAATCAACCTTATAGTTCAAAGTTTTATCCTAACCAAATTTAGAGTGCTTTCAATTATCATGGAAGTTTCAAGCTTGAATTTTTGGGTTACCTTAACATTGTCTACATAAATATTTGACTTCCCAAGTAGGACTTGGTGTAATTGAGAGGTAGGGGTTGAGGAAATATTTAAACAATATTTCAGAATTGGGGAGTCTTCTCAACAGATCAAGGAACTAAAAGTTAATGCAGTTGTAAAGTTATGCCTACCTAAAAACCTTCAAATAACTTATCAGGACCAAGTATAAGTCTCTTGATTGTTGGTCGTCCAAGAAAAATACCATCCCAAGTATAAGGCTCTTGAGTGTCACTCATCCAAGAAGAAGAACACCCAGAGATAAGTAAATAATAGGATGTTGTATGTTTTTCATGTGGAACAAAGGGCCACTAGAAGAGGAATTTCACCCTACCAAAGAATAAAGGGGAAGATTTTGGTGCATCCATTATTAAATGTGATATTTATATATCTACAATTTGGTTATTAGATATTGCATGTGGTTATCAACTTTGCATAAAAAATATAGTAACAAAGCATATTTATAAAGTTTGAAATATGTAAGGTTGATTTATGAGATTCTAATGGAGCGAGGTTGGATGCTCTAGCCATTGGATACTACTATATCACATTGCTGAAAGAATTGATTTTGGTTTTAAAGAATTTTTATTATGTGCCTAGTGTTACCGGGAATATTTTTTCCATTTCTTTTTTAGATATGGATGGATTTATTTTTCAACTTTGTAAATAACTACTACCAGTTTTATAAATATATAATATGTTATGGTATGACTCATTTTAATATAAGTATTTATGTATTAAATTATGAAGACCAAAGATTGGAAATTGATAATGAAACAAACATGAATAACTCATATAACACCCACTTATGGCATCACCATCTTGGTCAGGTAAACAAGAATCATTTGAAAAATCTTTATCAAGATTGTTACATAAAATCTTTTGATATTAAACCACTTAAAAGATTCCATGCTTTTTTATAAGGTAATATGAACAAACCAAAATTAAATGGTCAAGGTGAAAGAGCCAAAAAGATTATATATTTGGTATACACTAATGTGTGTGGACCTTTTCAAGTAGTGTCTAAAGGTGGATTCTTATACTTTATTATTTTTACCGATGACTTGAGTAGAATCGTTATATCTACTTGGTGAGGTATAAGTCTGAATCCTTAGAGAAGTTTAAGGATTTCAGGAATGATATTTAGAATCATCTTAGAAATAAGGTAAAAAAATCTTTGATCAGATTGAGGTGGTGATTATATTAACAAATACTATATCAAATTTTTACGAGAGTATGAGATTTTACCTCAACTCACTCCACCTTATACAACAGTGTAATGGTGTTACTAAAAAGAGTAATTGTACCTTATTGGACATGGTAAGATCAATGATGAGTCAAGTGATTCTTTCTTTATCCTTTTGGGGATATGCATCACAGACAGTGTCATACTTACTAAAATTAGTACCAACTAAAGTGGAAATGCTATTTCATTCGAGTTATGGAGTGAAAAGTAACTTGTTTTACCTCATATTCATACATGGGGTTGTGAGGCATTTGTTTAGGCTAGCTCAAGAAAAAAACTAGCACCCCAAGAAAAAAAGTGTATGTTTATATGGTATCCTAAGGAAACAATGAAATACTATTTATATAACCCTTCAGACAAGAAAGTGATTATTGTAATACATATCGACTTTCTTGATAGGGAGCGTATCCTCAAAGAGGATATTAGTGGAAAGATTAAATTTGATGAAGTTGATGATCAAGATTCAAAATAGTTAGTAAAAAAACTGATTCCATAGGTCCCCATAGATGAATTTGTTCCTAAAACACAAGTGTCACATAGGATAGAAAGATAGGTAAGATAACTATAGGGATGGTTTTATGGTCACTGGTGATGGTGACTCATTATTGGTTGAAAATAATGATCCTCTTTCTTACAAAGAGGTATTAGAGATCCCAGAAGCTAAAAGATGGTAAGAATCCATGAATTATGAGATGGATTCCATGTATTAAAACTAAGTTTGGATTCTGATTGATCCTCCAGTTGATGTAAATCATGTTGGGTTTAAATGATTATTCAAGAGAAAGATGAACATGAAATGTTATGTAATTTCCTATAAATCATGGATAGTGGATAAAGGTTTTAAACAATATCAAGTAATTGATGATGATGAAACCTTTTATCCAATTTCCATGTTTTATTCCATCAAATTTTTTTTCCATAACAAATTCCCATGACTATGATATTTAAAAAATGGATGTCACAAATATATTCCTTAATAAGAACCTTCAAGATTATTTTTATATGACACAACCAGAAGAGTTTGTGGCTCTATAAAATGTCATAAAGGTAAAAAAGTTTCTGAAATCCATTTATGGATTAAAGAAAGCATCCAGGTCATGGAACATTGGATGTGATGAAGACATAAATGAATTTTGTTTCTTTTAGAATGAATGTGAGGCTTGTTTTTACAAATAGTTTAGTGGAATTATAACTATTTTTATTTTATTATATGTTGATAACATATTACTAATTGGAAATGATATACTATCCTTATAATTTGTTAAGACATAGTGGAGTAAGTGATTCTCTATGAAAAACTTAGGTGAAATAAGCTATATTCTAGGGATCAAGATCATGAATGATTTATCCAAGAGGCTTCTTGGACTAAGTCAAGGTAAATACATTGAACATATACTGAATAGTTTTAATATAGAAAAATCATTGAGGGTATTACCTCTAATGTCACATGGTATTTTTCTTTCCAATAAAATTTTCCCTCATTCATAAGAGGAAAGCAAGAGAGTGATTAAGATCCCATATTCTTCAATGATAGGATCTATAATGTATCTCATGTTATGTACGAGGATTTATGTTTCCTATTACTTGATCATAGTAGATATATATCAAGTAGATCTATGAAAACAACATTAAAATGCTGATAAAATTATCCTTAAGTATCTAAGGAGAACAGAGGTTATGTTCCGGGTGTATGGATGAGATGAAGAGATAGTCATCAGGGGTTATACATAAACTAGATTTAAAATATATCATAATGATATAAGGTCATGGTCTGGATACATATTTTGTCTCAATATAGGAGTTATGATATAGAAGATATATAAGAATCCATTTGTCATTGATTTTACAGTAGAGTTCAAGTATATTTCGACTTATAATAAAAAAGGAAGATTTTTAGGTTAAAAAATTTGTCTAAGTGCTTTATGTGGTATCTAGTAGTAAAGAACCTATCATAGTTTACTGTGATAACACTATAATGGTGACTCTCTCTAAGGACTCTAGGTCACACCAAAATATAAAGAACATACTTTATAAGTTTCATCTCTTCAGGGATTTTTATCAATGATGTTAGGTTGTAGTGAGAAGAGTATCCAAAGAAGAAAACATAGCTAACCCCTTAACCAATGATTTATCTCAATAGATTCATGGTTATCATGTTAGAATAAGTGGACTAAAAAATGTTGTTAGTTAACTCTAGTTAAAGTAGATGCATGTCAGAGTCGGTTCCCTAGAACCGACTATCTTAGTACTTAATTATATGTTTTCATTATTAATGAAGTTTCTTGTAACATCATGATTGTTCCTATGCATGAAATTTTTATGTGATAATGTACTAATAACATGTGTCATAATGAAAGGTAAAGACAGTTCCCCACTATGATGAGAACCTAGAGGTTCCATGTCTATATTATTGAATATATATTTTGTGTTCAGATGATATTCTCTAATAGGACACATATGATATAGGGTATCCAGGGGGAGAATACCATATGAAATTGAGACACCTTCTCATGGTTTTAACCCTTAGTAATCTCTAAGATGGTTGTTTATTATAATAGACCCATCGTTAGGAAATACATATTCTCATGTGTCATTGGATGTTCCTATCAGTTGATGTGTGTATTGATCCTTAGACTTTAAGATTTTAATTAACGAATATCATGACTCATATAATTTTATGTATTTATAAAAACTATAATGGCATATGTTCATAGTGAGTTAGGATACATTGAGTACATCATTAGTGATATTACATTATTGGATAATGATAGAAAGGATTTATCCATTTTTTACCTTGACATAAGTTGATATCTCATTCCCATTTATGGGAATAAAATATCCTAAATAAATCCATGGCCATGGTGTTCAGTGGGCGAGTTCATTTTTAGAGATTCAATGAAATAGATATCAAGTATAAAGGTTGATAGCACCGTCATGCATACTTTATTAGAGATATTGCAATAAAGATATTATATTACATGGTAACCATTCATGGGAGGTTAAATTCCATTGCGGCATTAAATTATTTATCTATGAGATCCTTGGAATATTTATAGATGATAACCTTGTATTTTAGGTGTCTATGCCTAATACCATTGAGAAAAAGTCCTATAGGGACACACACTAAGTGTAATTGTAATCTCATTTGAATTTTACTAATAAATTTAACAAGTTAAAATAAATAACATTTATTCGGTTTGGGTTATCACCGTTATTTAATCACAAGTTATTTTAGTGAATAATTTAACTAAATAAAATAATAAATATTTATTTGAAAATTTGGGGAATATAATATTTATTATATTTATCATAGAATAATTCACTGAAATTTATTTATTAAATAGTCATTATTTAAGTATCGATAAATGTTGATGAGGGAAAGAAGACCAAGAAAAATGGTTTGATTAGAAATGAAATACATGATACTTATTTATTCTATTAATACATTGAACATGTAAAGGGATTAAGAATAATATTAATAATGTTATAAATGTATATGAGGTCAAATTAGAATATTAAATATGGTTAGGGGCTTGTGTTCCAACCCTAAAACTTGGATAATAAATATCTAATTATAATTTCTCCTAAATCACTTTTTGGGTGTTCTCAATAGATAGAGAGTAATATAGAGATATAGAGATCTAGAACGAGCTCTCCCTTTCTCCTCTCTAAAACCTTTGATAGAAAACCAATAATACTTCCTATTTAGAGAAGAATATTGTTGTGATCAACCACCAACAACTCAATTGATTAAGATCGGTCGTGCTAGCACCTGGTGATTCTACAGAGACATTTAGAGATTTCACTGCATGTGTGGATCATTGCTAGATGGATTATACACTTGTATCCTATAGAATAATGATGGTATGATGATCTCTATTCGACCGTATCATCAATGAAAATTTAATTACAAGTTTGGGTAATTCTATATATACTCATAAATTAATTATAAATTACATGTGAATATCCTCATATTTTGGTTCCAATATTTTAATCTAGTCAAGTAATCTGAATTTTTAATTGGATATGAAGATTTGATCATGTGTAGAAACTATTACATGTAAATTAATATTAAAATCTTAGTTGGTTATATCATCACAGGATGCTTTCACTGCACCCACAACTTATAAAATAAATATAGGGGTGATACCTATTTTTTCATCTTAATGAGTGGTGTCCAATGGTGTTGAAGATAGTTGAATAGGATGTGGATTCACTTTGTGTTTGGGTTCAGTATATAATTTCCTAATGATTTCTTGTTTTGTACCATAATCTTCATATGCAGCAGTGTACAACTCGAATGGCTTCTCCATTTTCTCCTCAATACATGAAAATTATTCATGTTCTTCAATCAGGTCCTGTAGTAGTGGTACTAAATCTATAAAATCATCGTAATATAGATTGTTTTTTATTCAAAATTAATAATTTTTATATAAAAATAATTCAAATAAATTGACTCTCCCTCAAAAAATTCATCTTTAAACTCTTTCCTTAAGGAGGCCTGTTAGGAATTTATTTATTCAGGAGGGAAGTGGATAATAAATTATTTTTTAAAACTCACAAATGTCATCTTGAAATGTAGGCATAACAATCATTTCATTCTCATCATCTTGACATTTTTTGTGCTCAATCCATATAACTTTAACTTCTTCAACTATGTTGTCTAGTGATGTTATTTTATTTCTTTATTATTTGAGCATTTTGAATTTCTCTTGAATGGAAAATTATTTTTGTTCTATTTGGATATTCAATTTCTCTTATATTGTAGTTCCATTAAGAAAGTTATCAACAGACCAATAATATGAAAAATAATCATAAAAATCTATTTTGACCTATCAAATGAATGATATAGAAAAAATATCGTTTTTTAATATTTAAAATTTATGATTTGTTTTGTTTTTTTATGAAAAACGTGGAGTGTAATCTCATAGACTCTTTGAAAATAGTTCCAAATTGATGACAGTGTTTTTTTATGAACCACTATTCAATTAAATTCTTATTTTCTTAAGAATTTACTCTAGTGGCACAACCTAGGGTCTCAAGGAGGCCGCTCACACACATTGATTTTCTATTGACACTATTATAATCTAACAAATATAAAATTTCTAAAATAATATAAATGGGGGGGTTTGATCTTGGAATTAATGATATATATATATATATATATTAATTATTAAAAATAAAAAACACAAATAAAAATAAAAGACATAAATAAGTTATCATAATAAAACTATTGATCTCAGGGGTTTATAGTGATGTTATAATTGTTATTCAAAATATATGCCTTGTTATTTTATCTAATGTAGAGAACAAGACTTTTCACCCTATACCCTCTCATTTGAATAGTGTTACCCTACACAGGTATCTATTCATGTAGGATTAATATCTTCTACATCAATACCTAATCCAAACTTCATTATTTGGATGACTAGGTATCAATGAAAAGGAAAATGACTAAACAAGGAGGAATAATAAAACACTAGGGAAAGATGGGAAACCATACACTAAAATCATTTTAAACACTATAGAAATAATATAATAAAAGATGATAAATAATTAAAACATGATAAATGAAAAAAAAAACTTCCACTTACCTACTCTAACAATAATGAGGGTTGGTTCTTCACAACATGGTGATAAAAGAAGCACGGTTAGGGAAAAAAATAGAAAAAAAATAAAATAAAGGAAGAAAAAGATACATAAACTAATATATATTGAAAATATAAACTATTGATGTATATATAATCCACCTTATCTCCCTGAAAATGTTTATCCCTTACAATTGATAAAGACATACATATTTTTGATGAGAAGGGTGGACATATTTCCCTCCAAATTTAAACTTTTTAATTTTGAGCATGGTTGACACATTAAATTGCATATTTTTGAAATTTTTACTTAGATAAATTTGTTATCCTTTATCTTGTGTCTTAACCCACCAATTTTCAGCTTAATTTTCTATGTATTGAAGGAGTTATGATATATTTAATTAGGAAAATCATTATGATCTGATGACTATTTGGATTCCAATTCATCAAGTTACCATACACTTATGGCCTTGAAAATTCTAGAATATCAAGTTTCCATAGATATGGAAAATTTTAATTAATAATTTATATATCTCTATGTATAATTTCATCTCATTTGGGTTGGTAATTTGTGAGACATATTCCCATATTCAAAATTTATCCATTCTGTGCGTAGATTTTGATGCTCGGATTGTGAACTAGTTTTAGGCCTTAAGATGATAGATTGATCTTTGGATCCAGTTGAATTAAATGAACCCCAAAATGTATAGAATCCTATAAAAAATAAATTTTTCAATTTCAATTAGTGTAAAAAAAGTTATTATTAAAATAATAAGGTAAATTAAAAGAGTTTAAAATCCAAAATTAGTTCATTTTTTAAATTTTTCTCAAAATATTACTACAATCTATAAATGTGACAATTAATCATAAAATAACACTATTATGAGATTGAAACATTTAATTATGGTATGGAATGTATGAAAATTTTAACTTAATTAGAAAGTGTATCCTTGGATAGTCAAGTTTCTACCATAGTTCAGCTTCATGAACCATTTTAAAATTCTGTGAACCACTATTGAGGAACATATCATCTGTACCTACCATGAAAAAAGCTCAACATAGTGAGCGAGCCTCATTTCTTATAGGCGAGTGTCAATATTTTGAACTGACATGTAACTTCATATGTCCTCATGTAATCCATTTAAAAATTACCCCATGTACTAAGGCTCGAGCTTCCAAGGAACCAAGGAGGATAAACACTTTAATTGTTTGGTATGGTCTAAAATGGAAATAGTTTGATGTAAGGTTTCTAGTTCTTCATAAGGATTTTGTTTTTCAAGACAACTGAATCGATCCATCAACTATGTGATGATTTTAAGGACCTCTCTCATCACTATATACCAAAGGATGGTGATGTTTTCCATGATAACTTGAGAGAGAGAGGGTTTTAAATATTTAGGTGTTTAATAAATGTGAATGTACAACTTGGATATGGTGATCCATCCTCAGGGATTGGTGCCAATTAAAATAGGGATCTCAAACCATGGGACAAAAAACATAGGATCTGGTGTGAGAATAGGGGTTTTTAGAACCCCATTCACTTGGTGTTGTAAGTCAGACAGTGAACCTAACTACAGTATCAAGGTTTTTGTTTCCTCCTTCAGTGGAAGTTCATCATGCAGAATCTATTTCTTGAAATGGTGTGTGAATAATCATCAAAACTTAGTATGGTCAATGATATCCTTCTCCCATCATGGATTATCTTGTTACATTCCTTTTTGGATAGCTACCAACTCTATCATTGTTCTTTCGAATTAGATGAGGTGTTTCTACAGGTTATCTATATTAGCTTGGTGTTAAGTTTCCATGGTAGTAAATTATGTCTCTAAGTAGTAGAAGTGAATGGGAAAACATCAATTTGTGGTTGTACTAGACTCAATATAGTATAGGAATGATAATATAGTGTGTCTATAGACTGGGAACACCTTTTCAAAACAAAAACCAATGGTAAGTGTTGGTTCTAGCCGTGAATAATCAATGTGTATTGTTGATAATAGAAATAGAATCAAATTTGGTAATGCATTATGTGATAGAATAGGTGCGATGAGGAATTATTCTACTATTTAACTCAAGTTTGTGAGTGGTGGATGATTATTCTAATAAGATAATGATTGGTCATAATATGTGAAGGCATGATCACTAGTGAGAGAACATTTAAAGGAAGGCGTCATTGGAGAAGTTGGAAAATATGTAATGGGTTGTGAATAGTGTTGTGGACATAAAATGATTGTGTGGACCTCCATGGAGATAAATTTGTGTATGAATATTGGGCTCAAGCTGATGATTAATGACCTTTGAATGTGAACTTATGTGAGCACGCCTCCGGCTAGTTTTGAATACACGATGTGGACTTCCATCAAGTGAGTGAAATTTGATTGAGCATAGGGTGGTGGAGACAAAGCGAATAGTTTTTCACTGAATGACAGGGAGCCTTCTCTGAGTGATAAGGTAGCAGTGGCAGGTTAGACCAAATATTGAGGAATAACACCAGTGGTAACACTAGAACATGACACTTTGTATGTATTATAGTAATAAATCCCAAATTACATTGGTTAAAGGAGAATAATAAGAATGTAGAATACTCAAGAAATTCCCTAATAATATCTTTCCCAAGACAAGTAGCCAACTCACTCAACATAATTCCCCCTACCCCTATCACTCTTCCTTATCCCCTAATTATAATAACTCTATCCTCTCTTTTGTATAACACATGGAACCATCTACCCCCCCCCCCCAAATAGAATTCCCCTAAAAAGAATTTTGTACCCTAATTATTCCCCCAGGCCTTAGACCAATTTCTAACACTAACACTTTCCTCTCACTAAGAATAGTATTTTCCTAAATATTGTAGAAGGATGACACATGATCTGATCTAGGAGGCTTGAACATTGGATATGGAAATTCCCCCTCGCTGCATTTTGATCTTTGGGTAGAATAGGACAACACTGCTACTTTAGGACTATGCTTTTGTGGTCCTTTGAATTTTTTCCTTCCTATACTTTCACACCAAACAATCTCCAAGATTTAACTCTATGCTTCATAGACCATATTAAGAGATATTAAGTTGTGAGTGATGAAAATCCACATCCACTCCTCTTGTTGGGGTCATGCATGTAGCAGTGAACTAAGTTGTGAGGTCCGATCCACATGTCCCATTGTTGCATGAAAAAGCTGAAGGGTCCTCCTTCATGATCTTGAGAACCCATTCCCTTTATCTCATATTGCGCAATATGATTGTATTTGGGTTGTCATCCTATGCATATGTACCAATATTCACACTTCTTTTTACAACTCCACTCAAAGATTGTTCCACAACCCTCATATGCCCTCTCTTATCCTAAAAGTTGCTGGTATTAGATTATCTTTCTATTGAAAACTCTTCTCCCAGTGGTGAATCCCCTTACTTCACACTTGAACCTAAAAGATAATACTACTATCTCATCTTCTAATTGAACACTCATATCCTAGTGGATTATCCTTCATGTTTCACACTTAAACCTGAAAGTTGCTACAATTATCTCATCTTCCTATTGCACACTCGTCTCCCAGTGGCGCATCCCCCCTACTATAAATTTATAGGACATTTAGACCATGTCACACCAACCACAAGGCTCCATATAGTCATATTAATACATAAAACATAGTTCAAAAATCTATGAAATACAATAAGAAATACATGTCGTAGCAAGGAATAACAAGACACATCGAGAAAAAGTGTTATAAGCTATACATAATCACATTGTAATAATAAAAAACCTCATGGCCACCCACACGCCCACATATAACACATAAAAAGTATTTTTTTTAATCAATAATAAATAATATATCATGTCATCATTATATATATAACCCAAAAACAAAAGAATGTCCTACCTTAGGTGAAACAACAATTTGAAGAAAAGGGCTAACATCTGAGTAAAATTGTACCACTGAATCCATGAGCCTTAAAAACATATCATTTAACTTCTTCTCATCAAGACAAACCCAAAAAAACTGATGATATTCCAATCTGATCAGTGTTTAAGAATATATCAAGGAGATAAGTTTTTAATAGTAATAAAATAAAATAAAAGAGAGGGAGAGAATAGAGAGGGGTGTGAGGAAGGCATGAGGAGGGGAGGGAAATCCTCCTATACGTTGTTTTGCCTTCGTCGCCTCCTATATTTCCCCTTTTTAACATTTTTTCCATTATCTTCTTTAATTTTTTTATCTCATTTATTACCTAATATATTATTTCCCTCTCTTTCCTCTTACTTCATGTGCTACACCACATTACCTCTTACACAGTTTTTTCTAAATTCCTCATTTAAACACATTAAATAATTCATTATTTATATCTTAAAACTCATATATATATATATATAAACACATTATACATATATATATATACACACCATCATATACATATATACACACGCATGTGCTCACACACACACACACACACATATATATATATATATACATCTTCATATATATATAACCTATATATATACACACCTGCATATACATATGTACACCCATGCACATGCACATACACACATATATACATATATATTTAACTCTTACACACACACATTATATATATACACACACACACACACATACCCGCACATATATATATATACATATATATTTAACCAATATATATATACACATTCTAATTTATCACACATAAATATTATTTTCCCAATTTGGTAATATTAATAATATTAATATTAACAAGAATAAAATATATTACTATTAAATATTCACCATTATTACCATCATAAATGTTTCAAAAAAACATTCAATAAATTTTTACTAATCACACAGTAGCATCCCATGATCTGACACTCTCTCATGTGGCTAAAAAGGGAGGGTTATGAGACCTCAAGTGTGCCTCCTCATACGTAATAAGTTTCCAGCTAGTATATGGGGTGTGAAATGTATAGTGGAGAGACTATACCCCATGGTATAAATCATCATAGCGATATAAAATAAATCATGCCAATGGAAGAAATCAAAGTATAGACCTAAAAAACAACAATAAGATTCAACTGAATAATCCAATAAATAATAAATGAATAATGTAATGATGTGCTGGAATGTAACTAAATGTAATTATATAAGAAATAAAATTAAAAGAATTGAAGGCTAAAATAAAGACTCAAAAGTCCCTGGTCCCAAACCCAATGTCAGTACTACCCCCAAACTCTAGCTGATCCAGTAAGAAAACAATCAACAACAAGGTCATTTTCCCTTGTCCAAACTTGCATCTACGTAATCTCCTCAGGTACCAAACAATAGCCCAAATAGGGTGTGAGTATAACTCAGTAATTCGACACCACCATGTATAAAAAAATAGTATGATAAGAAGTGTATACAATAAAGTGAATAACAGGTGTGTTAATTAATTCAACAATTATTAAAATACAACAACAACCTGCTTTAGCAATGAGCCAAAATATATCTAAGCATCTCTTATGAATATTCCAAAAACAACCATATAACCATGGTAAAATAAACTTATTTGGTTCCATTCAAAAATATATCTAATCATGTATTATGAACATTCTAACCACCACCATATAACCATGGTATAGTCATAACAATCTAGGTCAAAACCCTTTAAGTGTTACAACATTTGGGTCAAATCCCTCTAAGAATTATAGCATGGGACTGGGGAAAACATGATCTATATAATAATTAAAGCATGGACTGGGTCGATCTCGCTCAATATGAGGATTAAAGCATATAATCTTGCAAGTGTCGGGGCTGATCCTGATATATAATCATTTTATCAGGGAACACAAGCCCTACCATACAGCACAGATATCATAATATTACATCATAAATATAGATGGTTAATTATGTGAATTGTTATTTATCTTTCATATACCTCTTTCAATTTAAATCACAATTTATTAACAGTTATATCAAAATCAATCAGTCAAAATTTAGGGATTCTTAATCAAGTAGTAACCTAAGGACACACGCCATGATAAAAACACTTTAATCCATTATCCAATTCAATTATATTTATGGTATAATCACCCAATAGGTATCCATAAGCTAGGTTAGTAGCCAATTGAAAACAAAGTACTCTAAGGAATAGTTCCATTCATTACTTAATTAATTTTGGAACACATTATGCTGAATAAATCAAAATATTTCATAAAATTGACAATTATCAGACCATAGGGTTAAGATTTATACCCCCTACCTTTGACTGATGATATAATAATGCTTCCAAAGACAAAATCCCATGAGGAAGAAGGTTTGGATGATCTCAATTATGTTCCTAGATAAAAATTGATCAAGATAAAAACCAACAATGAAAAAGGTCAAAGGATTTCACCACAGTGGTTATAAAAAGAAGGGGGATAAAGGAAAAAACCTAACTGAAAGGAATTACCATAGATTGATCATGTAAATAGTATGTCAAAAAGGGAGATTGGTACTCTATATTCATCTGGAAGATGACCTAAGGTTGAGAGGAGAGGGATGTAGTGGAATGAAATGAAAAATAAATAACACAACACACTTTAAAATAGAAGGTTGGGGAATTACAAGGTGCGTAATGTAGTTACACTTCATGTAAATATTTTTAATGGGATATGACGAAAACCCCATCACCTTGGATTTATTTTATTAAAAACACCCAAATGTCAAATGACATGTAATCCCTTTACATGGAGTTTAAATGTTCTATAAGTGGTTTTTCATCCCATTTTCCATTTAAACAACCTAAACCCCCTTAAAGCTTCTAAACATACCAAAATCTCATGAAACACTAAACCCAATTATACCTAAAATCCATTAATTCAAAAAAGTCATACATCCTTGAGCTTTATGTCATTTTCCCCAACAAGGGCTCTCCATGTGGATCCTCTCCATTTTTTCTCAAGTTTCCTCACAACTTAAGACTATGTTTATTCAATAATAAACATCCATGATGAGAACACAATTGAAAAACAAAAGTTAAAGAAAACTCAGAGAGAGACATACATAGAAAAATACAAGATCTTACAACCTCCCCACCATATAACAGCTCACCCCCAAGCTACTCAAAGTGTCACTGTGAGGTCATAGAGAACAATTCTGGACACTATGTTCACATATCAAACTCCCTCTCATAGATATACTCATTAACTCACTCATACTGTCACTACACATAAATCAATGGTATAGTTCTACCCCGAAGATATTTATCCCTACGATCCACAACCCATATCGGATTCTCCTAAAAGGATGAATCAGTACAAATATCGATCTGTGATTAGTCTATCACTTGGGAAGGATCTGGATGATATCTTTATAGTTTTGACTTATAGAAAACATGACTTATGGAACTATAGAATTGTGGAAGGGATAAACAGTACGCCACTGGACTGACCCTTTCCACTATCTCAAGCAGCCTGAAAAACCTAGGTGTTAGCATCCCTTGTTTCTTGATATAGCATTGCCCTAACCTAGGTGGCACCCGAAGGAAAACATGATGACCAACCTTGAATTATATATTTCATCTATAATGGTTAGAATATGATATCTTCCTCCTCTTTGTAGTCACCAATAAATGTATGATCAACTAAACCTACTCAAACATATCCTACATGAGTTTAAACTGAAAAAGTACTGACTCACCTACCTCTAGCCAAAAAAGAGGTGAACGACACGACCTTCCATACAAATACTCAAAATATTACATTATTATTGATTATTAGAAGCTATTATTATATAAAAATTTCATGTATGTCATATTTTTCTCCCATAAACTACCAAAATCCAAAACACATGATCATAAAATATTATCCAAAACCTGAATAGTTTTCTCAGATTGGCCATCAGTCTATAGATGATAGGTTGTGCTCAAAATAACATACGATCCAATATCCTTTTAAATACCCATCTAGAAAAATTATGTGAAACAAGGATATCTTTCTAAAATGATATTCCTTAGAACATTATGAAACTGAAACATCTCACGCAAGTAAGTACTGCCTAGATCATCAAATATGTAGGTTTCCCTAATAGGTAATAAGTGGGCTACCTTAGTTAGTTGATCCACAAAAATCCATATAGTTTCATTCTTATGTGTTTTACTAGGTAATATTGTCATTAAATCCATTTTGACATCATCACATTTCCACTCAGGAATCGATAAAGGCATTAAAATCCCAACTAGCCTATGATGCTCGAATTTCACCTACTAACAAGTGAAGAATCTAGACACAAAGTTTTCCACATCCTTCTTCATTCCTTCCCACCAGTATTGGATATAGAGATCATGATACATAATTTTTAACTATGATGCACCGACCATCTAGAAGCATGAAACTCCCTCATTAAATCCTTACATAAGACCATAGGAACACATAATTGGCCATAGAAAAGAAGAGAACTTTCACTATTGAGAGAAATTTTTGATTGTGTCTCCCCAACATATAATTTATCCCTCAAAACTGAGCCCTCCAGATTAAACAATAGATTGGTATTAATCTGATCCAAAAGCATGGGTATAACAGATGTCGAAGTCTGAGAAAACTATCCTTAAGACTCCTGAATATCCATATTCATGTCTGCAAAAAGGTACATTATCTTCCACTCATCACAAGAATCTCATACTACCTATTTCTGTGTCTTTTGGCTCAAAGTTTCAACAAAAACATTTCCCTTTCCTAGTGTATAAGTCAATTCAAAGTCAAAAGACTTTAGATACTCAACCCACCACCTCTTTCTATGGTTCATGTCTCATTAAGAAAGTGTACATTAGGCTCTTATGGTTTGTGTATACCAAAAACCTCTCACCCATGACATAGTTTCTCCAATATCTTAGGTAATGTACCACTGCTTCTAACTCTATATCATGAGTAGGGTAATTCCTCTCATGCGATCTCAGCTACCTGGATCCATAATCAACCACTTTATCCCCTTACATTTGAACTACTTTGAGTCAAACTTTCGATTCATCACATTACATGGTGTACTCTTTACCTAGAACATGTAAATTGAGGATAGGTGCTAAAGTTAGTATACCTTTCAGCTTCTAAAAAGCTTTCTCACAAGCATCAGACAAAACAAGCATCACCCATTTCTTATTAAGACTAGACATTGGTGTTTCCAAATGAGAGAAATCTTGGATAAAGTGACGATAATAATTAGATAACCCCATAAATATATGAATCTCAAAGACGTTCTTGGGATGTTTTCAAGACACCATGGCTATGAATTTCTCTAGGTCCATTGACACTCTTATCAATGAGATGACATGGCCTAAGAAGTTCACTTTATTAATCCAAAAAATGTATTTCGTTATCTTGTTGTAAAGATAATTCTCTCTCAATGTACCCAAGATGATTTCAATATGCTTAGCATGATCATTTACTGACTGGGAGTACACTAAGATATTGATGTCAAAAATCACCAAAAACTCATCCATAAAAGGATAAAAGAACCTATTCATTAAGGCTAGTAATATATTTTATGCATTAGTCGACCCAAATGGAATCACTACGAATTCATACAAGCCATACCTTCTCCTAAAAGTAGCCAGACGTATGTCTAATGGTGTCACTCTTAGTTGGTTGTAACCTAATCTAAAATCAATCTTGGTGAAGATTGTATCACCTCTCAATTGATAAAAAAGATCATCAATGCATGGAAGAGGATATCGGTTCTTGCCTGTATTCTGGTTCAAACTCTGATAATCCATACATAAGCACAAAGACCCATCATCCTTCTTGGAAAAGAGAACTGCAAAACCCCCAAAAAGATCTATTAGGTTGTATGAAGCCTTTTTATTCTATATCTTCCAACTAAACTTTCAACTCCTGAAGCACTTTTGGTTATATTCTATAATGTGGGATAGAAATTGGCTTTGCTCCCGACACCAACATGATTGTGAACTTGATCTCTCAATTGGGTGGTAATACATAGAAATCGTCAGGAAGGAAATCCTAAAAATGGTCTAACACTTGAGGAAAATAATTATACTACATTCCACCATTATCTAGAGAAATAATGGCTATCTGAGTCATGTGAAAATTCAATCTACACTTAATTGGTCCCACACGACCATCCAGAAGATCCCACTGAACTTGGTGAGAATAGCTTCCTCCTTATAGATATAAAAAGGTAAATATTCTACTATAATAGTAGATATGATCTTGATATAGAACTAACCAATCCATACTAATAATTAAGTTGAAGCCTTTCATTTCCAATATGAATAGCTCCCAAAAGAAATGGAAACCACCAATCTCTAGAGAACACGCCTTTCAACAATTGATATTCTCTTACCACAATCCCAAATGTGTGTCAATGGTTAATACACCATCCAAGATTTCTACATTCAAGACAAAACTCTTTTCAAAAAGATTAAATTGAAAAGAATTTGATTCTATTATATCAAACAAAATACAAGCTAAGTTAGATGCTATAAGAACCATACCTCTGATGGTAGATGGTCCAACATCCATGATTGCCAGAGTAGTCAGCATAACATGTTGTTGACTTGTCCCTCTGCCATGGGATTCAGTATAACTACACTAAGATTATTCTCTTTCTTGGTATTGCGGCTCATGCAGTGGGGTATCGCATCCCTTACCTCAGCCTAAACATCCAGTGGAACTCTAGCTACTAGCCTGCTGAGGGATAGATGATCCCCTTTCCAACTTAGGGGCCTATTCTAATCCCCTTCCACCGGTCTGCTACAGAAATTTTACATAGAACATCTGAAGATGACCTAGCCTACTATAGATACGACACTCAATTTTGGTTTAAGGACACTATATGCACTGGTGACCGTACTTGCCACACCAATAGCACTAGAATAGAACACTATCTTGATATGGAAATCCACTGCCCTAACTTCTCTACCCAGTACTGCCTTAGTAAGAACTATCATAGCGGAACTTCTTGACACTCGAAGAAGATCTCCCAGATCACCCAGCTGAAAAGACAAGCCACTTCTTGAGGCCTATCTCATATTCCCTTCAGTAATGAGTTCATGGTTCATCATGTCCTCAAAACTTCTCAAGCGAAAATTTTTTACCTGTGACCTAATCTTATAGTGAATACCATCCTGAAAACATCTCACCCTAGAGATATTATTAAGTACCAAAGATGACACAAAGCACTGTAGGTTGCTGAAATGTCCATCAAAGTAATGAACTGAAATTCCCTCTTATGTTAGATGTATTAACTCGTGATATTTCTCATCCTGGAACATCTCAATATGGACATGGATCAAGAAATTCATCTCAAAGTATCATGCTACCCATATTCCTCCAGAATATCCCACCAATGCTTGGAAGGTCCACGAAGCATATATGTAGCAATATTCACCCTTTTATCCATGGTTTTCTCAAGATGATTGAATATTTCCCAGATTGTCTTGATTCTAAACTCAGATACATAGGGTCCCCCTTCCCCAGTAAACATTGGCGGGTGTTACAGCTAAAAATCTCTTGTCATCTCAAACATTGAAGTAATGGTATGAAAATTCTCCCTTCCCATGGATTGAATGGCCCTTAGGAAGTTGTCGCAAAGCTTAACATTCATATGATCTTCAGAAACTATAGGAATCTCTGGTTAATCTATGTTAAGATCATGTTAATTTCCACTCACCTAATGCTCAAGTTGATGACAATGAGAAGGAATATTCTCTATAAGATAAGCACACACCTTATAACAGTGGCTAGAAACAAGGTCAACCTCAACAAGTGACTAAAACAGAGAACCACTGACTCCTGGACTCTCTAAAAATGGATTTAAAAGTATTTTAGCATGACACATCAATTAATTTCATTTATCCAATGAAATAGATATCTCATATCACAGTTCAGCAGAAAGTATATGTCACATGAAAAAATATATATTCCCCTATCATGAACAATACATGTTGATATATCCCTATGTGACTATTATGATTAATGTATTCTTATCTCATGACTTACCAGGACACATGTACAAATCTCAAGAAATAGTAACATCATAAAACAATAACCTCACACAACATGTGAATCACCTAAGGTGAAATAACATCAACTGTAACAATCACACAACACAAACAGCAATCCCATCCCTAGGAACTCATATTTTTTCCTATATAGGGGTTAGATACTCCCATTAAAAATCTCATTACCAAGTCTCGACACATCATAGTATCCTTTATACATTTATCAAACATTAAATCAGAAGAAAAGAAAACATGCTCCTTTAATAGCACTTTGTAATGTCCCCCAATCTGGAACTCTCTCATGTAGAAAAAAGGGTTGGTTATGAGACCTCAAGTTCACCTCCTCAAACACCCTAGGATTCTAACTAGCAGTGGTTGTGTGAAATATATAGTGGGGATACTATAACCCTCATATGAAGTGTCATAGAAGTATAAAATAAACTATAAAAATGGAAGAAATCAAAGTGTATACATAGTGTAAACTAACAATAAGAGGCATTTAAATAATCCAATAAATGATAAAGGAATAATGTAATGACATGATGGAATGTAACTAAATATCATGCTAAAAACTATACAATTAAAAGACTAGAAGACTCAAAAGTCCCTGGTCCCGAACCCCACATTGGTCCCACCTCCAAACTTCATCTCATCCAGCAATCAAACAATCAATAAAAAGGTCATTTTCTCTTATCCAAACCTACATCCATGTAATATTCTCAGTTAAAAAATGGAAGATTGAATAGTGTGTGAGTATAAATTAGTAGGTCGATACCACCATGTCTAAACAAACTAGTCTGATAGGAAGTGTATGTAATAAAGTGATAAACATGTGTATTAATTAATTAAAATAATAATAAAATGCAACAACAACCTGCTTTGACTCCATGACAGAATATCTCTGAGCTTATCTTAAGACCATGCCAACCACAACCACATAACCATGGTAAAATTACCTACTTCAGTGTCATTCCATAATATCTCTGAGCATGTCTTATGGCCATGCCAACCAACACCATATAACCATGGTATAGTCATAACAATCTGGGGAAAAGCCATATAAGCGTTATAGAATCTGGGTTAAAGCCTTATAAGCATTACAACATGGGACTCGGAAAATCTCGCTCTCTATAAGAATTACATCATGAACTGGGCCAAGTCTACTCAATATTAACATTATAAAATATAAGTGTGAAAGTTCCAAGGAAAATCCTGATATATAATAATTTCATCATAGAACACAAGTCATATCATACATCATGGATATCACAATATCACATCAAAAATATAAATGGTTAATTATGTGAATTACCATTTATCTTTTTTCTACCACCTTCAATTTAAATCACAGTTGATGAATAGTTATAAAATAATCAATAAGTCACAACTTAGGGATTCTATATCAAGCAATCACCTAAGGTCACATGCCATGCTAAACACACTTTAAGACATTATCCAATTCAATTATATTCATGGTCCCCTCACCTGAAGGGTAGCCATAAGTGAGCTTAAAATTCAATTGAAAGAAAAGGAAACTAAGAAATAGCCCCATTCATTACTTAATTAATCCGGGTACACATTATGCTGGCTCAATCACAATATTTCATAAACTTGAAAATTAACAAATCCTAGGGTTAAGATTTTGTCCCCCTACATTTGACTGATAATACAACAATGCTTACAATATAAAAAACCCATGAGGAAGAAGGTGTTGATGATCTCAAATAGGTTCCTAGATGAAAACTGATAAATATCAAAATCAATAATGCATATGGTTAAAGGATTTCACTTCAACGGTTGGAAAATGGGAGAGAGGAAAAAACCTATATAAGGACATGGCCTTAAACATTACTTATTATTGAATTAAATGAATAATTCACATAGAGGATATTTTCAGGTTTAGAGTTTTAGAGAATTAGGACATAACTATTATATCTCAAAATATTACAAAGTAGACACTTCTACTATGTTTACATAAAATAAAAACTCTTAAAAAGAAACTTTTCTAGTTCCATGTTTTAGATAGCATGACATTTTCTTGTTCCCATCCTTGACCCTATTCCACATTAAGTCCTATGAAAAAAATTTCAAAAAAACTTGGGGTGAGCATAAAAAGCTCAGTAAGAGATACAGAAAGAAGGAAAACTGTTAGTTTTTCAAAACAACAAGTAAACCATGAGTACATTATCAAAGTAATACTTTTCACCTTTATGAAGTAGTATAAACTCTTCAATTAATAAAAGATCATTACTTACCCTTTTTCAACCAAAAGATTACCATAAAACCCATATAAAGAGCACATATCATATAAGGTAACTTGGGACATAAACATACTTAAATGGAATAACCATACGGTCGACTTCCACACATTTCACTAAATGGAATAGCCATACGGCCGACTTCCATACCCAATGCATTGGAGGTTATAACGTAACCACCCTTCCTGGTATTCACAGCACCACTCGTCATATGGTTTATCACGTAACCACCCATCAAATGTCCAAGTACCATTATAAAATCATAACAATTGTAAAGGAAAGAAAACATTTCCACATTTCAATCAAAATATATCACTTAAATATATTGACATAAAAAATCCATTACCGAAACCATTTTTAATATCAAAATACATAAAATAGTATATGGTATTTATTTACTTTTGAAAATATAACGGCTTGTTGAGGAAGCAGAAGATCAAATAATACTCGCGGCGGCGGAAAGGTCGTTGTCACCGCGTACGTTAAGAAGAAACATACTTTTTTTCATTTAGTAAAATGCTTCATACATAAAAGATTCATTTCGAATAAAAGTAGAAGTCAAAGGGTTCTATACACCGTATAAAAGAAAGTTGTGTATAAAACAAAATATGCCTCAATGAATGGAGATTGAGACAAAGTCCCTTACAAAGTCGGTATCCTTAGATTAAGGATAAATCAATTACATGATTATGTGTGACAAATATAAATACACCAAATATAAGTGTATATTAATTTTAAAACAATAAGAGTTCATTCACACATACTCTTGGAAAAAACAAACCAATGACATTGATATTTAACTCAATGAAATGAGATTGAGTTATGATTTCCCATACAAGTTCGTCTAAATGACGTAAGAATTTATCAATGAGATGATTATGTGTAGAAATAGTATATCTGCACAAAGGTTTGTGGAAATTACAACATAGATATTCCACACATAATCTTGGAATAATAAAATCAAGAAGTAAATGTTTAACCCAATGAATTGAAAGTGGGTTAAGAAGTTCCTTTACAGAAATCAGACAGCCTAACGACGTCACTTTACAATTCTGAAAATGAGTTGATGAGAGAGAAAACGGTATCTCATCACTTGGACATAAAATTTAAATCAATAAGGATATATATAAGAACATATCCCAACATAATAGTATGTTAATTAAAAGATATAACAAAATAATTCCTTTAAAAAGAGGAGGGTGAAAGGTTCCCTTACCGACTTGGGTACCTTTCGAAACGTACACCCCATGGAAGAAGGGTCATACAATGAAGATGTAAATACCCATAATTTAAATTTTACTACACAAAGAGTATAATAATGTGCATTACATACACCACTCAAAGGAAATGGTGGCAAACGTAGTATAAATGTCACGGGAATAAAAGGGAGATGAAAAATCTCTTACGAAAACTCGGCAGCCTAACGGCGCCACTTAAAACTTCCAAAAATGGTTTGATGAGATCAAATAGGATATCTCATAATATGAACATAAAAATTACAGTAAGAGGAATATAAAAGGACATCCCCAAACATAATAAATATGGGCTTAAAATAAATGACATAAAAGGGAGTGCTTAAAAAGAAAGAGAGAGGTAGGATCTCTTACCTCAAGTCCGACTTGCCTTGTTCATTTATTTATATTCCTGAATAATAAACATTGGTCAATTTATAATTTATTAAGTACCTCATTTAAATATTATTATTCAGTTCATATCACATATTATAATGTTATAATAATTGTTTAATAATGTTAGTTCATATCAGACATTTTTGCCGATGTTTGGTACATGAGTCAAAAATGAACTTGTTTGAAAATGATTGCCCATGTAGTTATAAGTAAATCATTTCCAGAATGTTATTAATGATTAAAATATCATATATATCCAGTACATATTCATTTTATACTATTCCATAACATTCTGAGATAAAAAATGGAAAGCACCGTTCATGGAGACGGTAGGCCGTACGTACGCATGAACGCTACTTTCATTTTTTTCATATTAATGGAATTAAAAATAAATTAGATATATATATATATTATAATTCCAGTATAAAATATATGTTATATAGGTCAAAAATTTTCATTAATTTCATTCTTTATACATTCCATGTATTGCATGAATGAGTCACATCACTTGAGGGGGCGGTAGTCCACACTTCCTCATATGAAATTATCGCATTTGCACAACATGCAAAGAATAAAGGTATGTTTTAAATATAAAATAAAAGAAGCATATAGTAAACATAAATACCATATATATCATATATAAAATAAATTTACATCATGATTTCCACCTTTAAAGGTGTTAAAAGAATATCGAACAATCATCGTTTCGTGAGGCAGTAATTCGCCATCCACAGAAACAGTATGTTCTTTAACCATTAGAAGAATGTGTGTGTGAGTGTAGCTCGATTCCTTCTTATAAAAACATCCAAGTCTATTTTAGATACTTTTTTTGTTACAAAATAAAGTAATAAAAAAAATTTGGTGGTTGGAGAAGAAAAATAAAACATAAGAACACAAGAGAAGCCACTACCTTTAAATCGGGTAACTCTTTTTGATTTGAGCTCAAAGGATTCCTTGAAAATAATTCATCCCAAAGTGAGGCTTCTAGGAGTAATAGAGGGATGGTTAGAGACAAAATGGCCATATTTTGTCTGAGCCAAAGGCTTGAGAGGTGTGGGTAAGGTGGTAGAGGTGGGGGCCTTTTATAAGGGGAGAGAAGGGGCACTCTTGGAAAGTTATAAACTATTACTTTATTATAAAATGATTTTCGGATTTCAAAGGTCCCAAAAGGATATATTTAGAGGATAAGATGATAAGGTTTCTAAATCTACCCATAAAATAGGTTTGTGACAAGTTTAAGACTTATATTTCACCCTATCTTCTCATTTTATTTAAATCGTTCATTTATGAGGTAATCACTGCATCATCACGGTGTCATAAATAAATTAATCTATTTAATGTCTAAAAATTATAAAAAAACTATCATGATGTATAAAATCTTTTTATATTTCTAATTAATATTTATAGTCAAAAATATGACTTGTATAACCCCATGTAAAAATTGTTTTAGTAAAATAACACAGGTTTGTGACATTTTAATGTTAACTTTAAATAAAAAGTTATTAATGTCATTTTCCTACCAAAGTGGCTCCATGGGGTCCCCAAGTTTACCCATGGATTGTCTTGGTAGGCCATGACTCATCCAATAAGAATAGTACATGTTTCAAGGTCATTTAATATTATTAAAATATTATTTTTACCTTAAATTACACTAATTACCTCTAATCGCGATTAAAAACTTAAAAGTTATTATTCACCAAAATATTATTTTAATCCCATTGAACCAAATTTTTCTTCCTAATGAAAACCATGTATGTCGGATTTTTGAAATTCAAAACACAGAGGTGGTAAAATTTCATTTAAACGAAAAATCTATTTTTTGTAAGTACCACTTAGTGGTTTCACTATTCATCAAAAATTGAAGTTCTTCAGAAAAATACCAAAAATTCTCCCTAAGCTATATTTGATATTCCAAATTAAAAAATGATTTCTATTTTAAAAAATTCAAAACATATAAGTTTCATTAATTATTTTAATATTTAATTCCTGCTGTCAAAACAAATAGCGTGTTTTTAAGAAACAATATCTATTAAAAGATTGACGCTAATTTAAGTCCAATTTCAATGTGAAATTAATTACAATGACCATTATTGGATTAAATAGTAAAAATATAATCTAATTTCACATTAAAACAAATTCAAAAGATAATCTAATCATATAAATAAATTAGATTAAAAGGAGGTTTTGAATTAAAATACATCATTTTACATTATTCGTTAAAAATGAACTTTATCGGAAAAATACCAAAAATTTATACAAAGTAAATTTTGATGTCCCAATTATAAAAAGAATTTTATTTTTTCAAATATAATATATAAAATTTTCAAAAAATGGATTTAAAAGGGGTTCGCCATCAAAAGGCAGTTAATCGACCTTTTAAAGAATATTAGAATATTTATGCTTAAAATTGGATTCATTCACATTTTAACATTTATTTTAAAAAGTTAAAATATTTAACAAACATATATAATCATTTTGTAGTTAGTTATGTTCATTCCCGCCATTACAATGGCTAGGCGTTAACTACCATTTAAAATAATATTATTTTATTATTAGAGTGCACCGTAAGATTCCCAAGAAACTCGTTGTTGTGTATTCGGTACGCCATCGAACATAGTGTCCCCTTTAAAGTAATATTAATATTTTACTCACAAATATGGATAAATGTGAAAATGACATATTATTTATTTACCTGGGGTGTTACATCCTTCCCCCCTTTTGGGAATTGCGTCCTCGCAATTTTAATATTGGGCTTGGAAACTTCATTGAAAATCCCACATCGGAACAAGAGTCAGTAAAACTATCACATTAAAATAAAGAATGAGAAGTACAAAGGTCACCCGAGTTAACCCATACTAGGATTCCATGTAGGAAAACATGGTTATGGAGGAAAAAAACAAAGGGTCATGTTCTGAGGTAGAGTGATAGAAAACATTTTTAGGAGAAAGTTAACCACAAGAAAATCACAAACTTGTGGTGGGTTAAACGGTATTCGATTCCCCAGTAGGAAAAGTTAATAGACAACATTTTTGTTTTAAGTTACTTTTCATTGAGGAATTTATTTTTGATCTTAAGGAAACATACTTACTTGTCATTTTGACTTTCAACTTTTACTATATTTCTTACACAAACTCATACTTTCTCCAAATGATGAGTATTTAGGAAGACTTGTTCACATTAAGAGTACTATAATCAACTTCTAGAGAATCACCTAATCCACAAAAGAGAACTATATATTTCCCATGTCTTTAGACCCTTACCAAAACCAAAATTATTAGAACAAGATTAGATAATCCAGAAAAGGATAACCCTTTATAAAAATAAAATCTATTCTTATTCTCCAAAATTTGTCTAACAAAACCCAAAGTTCAACGAGGATCATTCGATGAACAATTTGTCCATAAAATTATTCAAAGTAAACCAAACTAAGATTGAAACCCAAATATTTGAAGGATTTAGTCACATAGACTTCCAAGGTACAGATTAACATTTATCTCCAAATAACATTAGTTTCTCTTAGAGTCTCATATTGAAAAGTAATTAACCTAATTACATATCCTCCATGATAGGTTAATCATTTCCATAGATAACCCAAAATAAACTTACTCTTGATTCCTAAAATCATATAACTAAAAATAATTAGTCAAACTAACCAGGGACTTCATGTAGTCCAGTGGTAGGCGATAAATACTAGTCGCACTTTGGTTGTGGGTTCGATTCCCACAGCTTTTTCCGACGCGACGGGTTGTCACACGGTCTGCATGTTGTCCTTTTTCCAAAACTATGTAATTCTTAAAACATTCCCCAAAACGAGATAAAATCTTCAAAAATAACCATAACATAATTTAACCTCAATTTTATCTCATGCCTTTCATTTTCCATCATAACATATAGTAACCCATAATTACCTCAAAAGTAAGTATCATATAAACCCAAATGGTTCTTTATAACTATGTCCACAAAAGAACAGATAACTACTCCTTGAATAAAATTTTCATATATCAAACATCAGGGTTACACATACTATAAAAATTCTTCTAATGTAACCCCATCATCAAAAGAGACTTAATAATTTTAAGAATTTCACCATAACTCTTGAATCCATTATGTGTTGACTTCTTACTCATTAAACATTCTTCAGGATCCATTAACCATTCCTTTCCAACTTATTCTAAAATACTTCTTTCCTACAAACAAAATCATGAATCATATCCTAATATTTTAAAATAGGAAAACAAATGTTAAGAAATAATCCATACCTTTGATTGGTCATTGTCAGTTTCTTCATCCTCAATCGGAATGGCATTAGGTATTGGTAAACTAATATTTGTACGATCTTGGTGATCCCATTCTCGAAACTTCTTCATAGGACATGTGTTTTAATAATGACCATGCACGCCACATTTAAAACATTCAATTGATCCCTCAGAAAAAACTTCTTTCCCTTTCCTCGAGTTAACTAGATGCTTCCTTTTTCCATGGAAGGTTCTTGCTTTATGACCTTCATTTCCACATCTATAGCATATTTATGTCCCTTTGAAACATTTTCCTAGGTGTTTCTTTCCACATCTTTGACACATTGGTTTTTTAACACACTTACCTTTATTATTTTTACCTGAAGTTCTGTAGGGATTTGTTTCTCACATATATGATGCCTTGTAAAAATCACCCAGGTTTAGGTGGTCAATCATGACTCCAGATAGTTGGTTGAGGATAAACACAAGAGTTCTCATTGCAGCTCCTATATCATTCAGTTGCTCGTTTAGAAAACTGTCACAATTTCCTTCACATCCACTGTTACTTTGGTGCCTTCTAGATCCAACCATTTACTAAAACCAAAAAGGTCACTATGATCATATCAGTAAAATCATCATATAATAATGAGGAATATAAACACTAATATATAGTTATCCAAGTTATCTAAAACTAATTCTAAATTTTTAAAAAAACAATGACTCCATATAATATACTAACCATTGTGGTTATACACAACTTGTCACTTATGCTTAAACAACACTCTAACCTCTAAAGTTATCTAAACCGACCTTTAATACCAACTATAAGGACCCAGCCTTAAACATTACTTATTATTGAATTAAATGAATAATTCACATAGAGGATCTTTTCAGGTTTAGAGTTTTAGATAATTAGTACATAACTATTACATCTCAAAAGATTACAAAGTAGACACTTCTACTATGTTTCCATAAAATAAAAACTCTTAAAAAGAAACTTGTCTAGTTCCATGTTTTAGATATCATGATGTTTCCTTGTTCCCATCCTTTACCATATTCCACATTAAGTCCTGTGAAAAACATTTCAAAAAAACTTGGGGTGAGCATAAAAAGCTCAGTAAGAGATACACAAAGAAGGAAAACTGTTAGTTTTTCAAAACAACAAGTAAACCATGATTACTTTATCAAAGTAATACTTTTCACCTTTATGAAGTAGTATAAACTCTTCAATGAATAAAAGATCATAATTACCCTTTTTCAACCAAAAGATTACCATAAAACCCATATAAAGAGAACATATCATATAAGGTAACTTGGGACATAAACATACTCAAATAAAATAACCATACGGTCGACTTCCACACATTTCACTAAATGGAATAGCCATACGGCCGACTTCCATACCCAATGCATTGGAGGTTATAATGTAACCACCCATCCTGGTATTCACAGAACCACCTGTCATATGGTTTATCACGTAACCACCCGTCAAATGTCTAAGTACCATTATAAAATCATAACAATTGTAAAGGAAAGAAAACATTTCCACATTTCAATCACAATATATCACTTAAATATATTGACATAAAAAATACATTATCGAAACCATTTTCAATGCCAAAATACATAAAAGAGTATATGGTATTTATCTACTTTTAAAAATATAACGGCTTGTTGAGGAAGCCAAAAATCAAATAATACTCGCGGTGGTGGAAAGGTCGTTGTCACCGCGTACGTTAAAAAGTAGCATACTTTTTGTCATTTCATAAAATGCTTCGTATAGAAAAGATTTCTTTCGAATAAAAGTAGACTTCAAAGGGGTTTATACACCGTATAAAAAAAATTTGTGTATAAAACAAAATATTCCTCAATGAAAGGAGATTGAGACAAATTCCCTTACAAAGTCGGTATCCTTAAATTAAAGATAAATCAATTACATGATTATGTGTGACAAATATAAATACACAAAATATAAGTGGAAATTAAGTGTAAAACAATCAGAGGTCATTCACACATACTCTTGGAAAAAACCAAACCAATGACATAGATATTTAACTCAATGAAATGAGATTGAGTTATGATTTCCCATACAAGTTCGTCTAAATGACGTAAGAATTTATCAATGAGATGATTATGTGTAGAAATAGTATATCCACACAAAGGTTTGTGGAAATTAAAACATAGAGATTCCAAAAATAATATTGGCATAATAAAATCAAGAATTAAAAGTTTAACCCAATGAATTGAAAGTGGGTTAAGAAGTTCCTTTACAGAAATCCGACAGCCTAACGGCGTCACTTTAAAATTCTGAAAATGAGTTGATGAGAGAGAAAATGGTATCTCATCACTTGGACATAAATTTACATCAATAAGGATATATATAAGAACATATCCCAACATAATAGTATGTGAATTAAAAGACATAACAAAAGAGGTCTTTTAAAAAGAGGAGGGTGAAAGGTTCCCTTACCGACTTGGGTACCTTTCGAAACGTACACCCCATGGAAGAAGGGTCATACAATGAATATGTAAATACAAATAATTGAAATTATACTACACAAAGAGTATAATAATGTTCAGTACATACACCACTCAAAGTAAATGGTGGCAAACGTAGTATAAATGTCATGGGAATAAAAGGGAGATGAAAAATCCCTTACGAAAACTCGGCAGCCTAACGGCGCCACTTAAAACTTCCAAAAATGGATTGATGAGATCAAATAGGGTCTCTCATCATATAAACATAAAAATTAAAGTAAGAGTAATATAAAATAACATCCCCAAACATAATAAAGATGAGCTTAAAAGAAATGACATAAAAGAGAGTGCTTAAAAAGAAAGAGATAGGTAGGATCCCTTACCTCAAGTCCGACTTGCCTTGTTCGTTTCTTTATATTCCTGAAAAATAAACTTTGGTCAATTTATAATTTCTTAAGGACCTCCTTTAAAGATTATTATTCAGTTCATATCACATATTATAATGTTATAATAATTGTTTAATAATGTTAGTTCATATCAGACGTTTTTGCCGATGTTTGGTATATGAGTCAAAAATGAACTTGTTTGAAAATGATTGCCCATGTAGTTATAAGTAAATCATTTCCAGAATAGTATTAATGATTAAAATATCATATATATCCAGTAAATATTAATTTTATACTATTCCATAACATTTGGAGATAAAAAATGGAAAGCACCGTTCATGGAGACGGTAGGACGTACGTACGCATGAACGCTACTTTCATTTTTTTGTCATATTAATGGAATTAAAAATAAATGAGATATATATATATATATGTATTATAATTCCAGTATAATATATATTTTATATAGGTCAAAAATGTTTATTAATTTCATTCTTTATACATTCCATGTATTTCATGAACGAGTCACATCACTTGAGGGGGCGGTAGTCCACACTTCCTCATATGAAATTATCGCATTTGCACAACATGAAAAGAATAAAGGTATGTTTTAAATATAAAATACAGAAGCATATAGTAAACATAAATACCATATATATCATATATAAAATACAGTTACATCATAATGTCCACCTTTAAAGGTGTTAAATGAATATTGAACAATCATTGTTTCGTGAGGCAATAATTCGCCATCCACAGAAATAGTATGTTCTTTAACCATTAGACAGATGTGTGTGTAAGTGTAGATCGAATCCTTCTTATAAAAACATCCAACTATATTTAAGATACTGTTTTTGTTACAAAATAAAGGAATAAAAAAAATTAGGGGGTTGGAGAAGCAAAATAAAACATAAGAACACAAGAGGAGACGCTACCTTTAAATCGGGTAACTCTTTTTTATTTGAGCTCAAAGGCTTCCTTGTAAATACTTCTACCCAAAGTGATGCTTCTAGGAGTAATAGAGGGATGTGGAGAGACAAAATGGTCATGTTTTTTCTGATAAAAAGGCTTGAGAGGTGTGGGTAAGGTGGTAGAGGTGGGGGCCTTTTATAAGGGGAGAGGAGGGGCACTCTTGGAAACTTATAAACTATTACTTTATTATAAAATGATTTTCGAATTTCAAAGGTCCCAAAAAAATATATTTAGAGGAAAAGGTGATAAGGTTTCGAAATCCACCCATACAATAGGTTTGTGACAAGTTTAATACTTAGATTTCACCCTATCTTCTCATTCTATTTAAATCGTTCATTTATGATGTAATCACTGCATCATCATGGTGTCATAAATAAATTAATTTATATAATGTATAAAAATTATAAAAAAACTATCATGATGTATGAAATATTTTTATATTTCTAATGAATATTTATAGTCAAAAATATGAATTGTATAACTCCATGTAAAAATTGTTTTAGTAAAACAACACATGTTTGTGACATTTTAATTTTAACTTTAAATAAAAAGTTATTAATGTCATTTTCCTACCAAAGTGGATCCATGGGGTCCTCAAGTTGACCCATGGAATTTCTTGGTCGGCAATGACTCATCCAATAATTTTAGGACATGTTTCAAGGTCATTTCATATTATTAAAACATTATTTTTACCTTAAATTACACTAATTACCTCTAATCACGATTAAAAACTTAAAAGTTACTATTCACCAAAAATTTATTTTAATCCCATTGAACCACATTTTACTTCCTAATGAAAACCATGTATGTTGTATTTTTTAAATTCAAAACACAGAGGTGGTAAATTTTCATTTAAACGAAAAATCAGTTTTTTTTAAGTACCACTTAGTGGTTTCATTATTCATCAAAAATTGAAGTTCTTCAGAAAAATACCAAAAATTCACCCTAAGCTATATTTGATATTCCGAATTCAAAAATGATGTCTTCTTTACAAAATTCAAAACTTATAAGTTGCATTAATTAATTTAATATTTAATTCCCGCTGTCAAAACAACTAGCTTGTTTTTAAGAAACAATATCTATTAAAAGATTGACGCTAGTTTAAGTCCAATTTCAAAGTGAAATTAATTCCAATGACCACTATCGGATTAAATGGTAAAAATATAATCTAATTTCACATTAAAACAAATTCAAAAGATAATCTAATCATATAAATAAATTAGATTAAAAGGAGGTTTTGAATTAAAATACATCATTTTACACTATTCATTAAAAAATGAACTTTATCGGAAAAATACAAAAAATTTACACAAAGTAAATTTTGATGTCCCAATTATAAAAAGAATTTTATTTTGTCAAATATAACATATAAAATTGTCAAAAAATGGATTTAAAAGGGGTTCTCCATCAAAAGGCGGTTAATCAACCTTTTAAAGAATATTAGAATATTTACGCTTAAAATTAGATTCATTCACATTTTAACATTTATTTTAAAAAGTAAAAATATTTGACAAACATATATAATAATTTTGTAGTTAGTTCTGTTCATTCCATCCATTACAACGGCTAGGTGTTAACTACCATTTAAAATAATATTATTTTATTATTAGAGTGCAACGTAAGATTCCCAAGAAACTCGTTGTTGTGTATTGGGTACGCCATCGAGCATAGCGTCCCCTTTAAAGTAATATTAATATTTTACTCACAAATATGGATAAATGTGAAAATGTCATATTCTTTATTTACCTGGGGTGTTAAAACCTAACCTGAAAGGACTTAATAGGGATTGATCACGTAAACGGGACATCTGGAAGGGAGTTTGGTACTCTAAATATGTCTGGAAGATTCCCTAGGGTCGAGAGAAGAGTCCTACAGTGGAATAAATTGAAAAATCAATCAAACAAAAAACTTTAAAACAACGGGTTGGGGAATTACACGGTGTGTAATGCAGTTACACATCAAGTAAATTTTTTTAATGGGATACACCGAAAAACCCATCACCTAGGATTTATTTTATTAAAAATACTCAATCATTACATGATGCATAATCCCTTTAAACATCATGTAAATGTTATTCATATTGTTCTTCATCCCATTTTCCCTTAAAACAACCTAAACCCCCTTTAAATTTTCTCAACTTACTAAGAACCTATAAAACACTTAACCCATTTATAATCAAACTCCATTAATTCAAAAAACCATACGTCTCTAAACCTTAAGCAATTTCCCCCAATAAGAGATCTCTATATTGATTCTCTCAAGTTTTTCTCAAGTTTCCTCATAACTTAATACTAAGTTTATTCAAATACAGACATCCATGATGAAAACCCAACTAAAATAAAAGTTAAGGAAAAACTCAAAGAGAGACATACCTAGAAAAATATGGGATCCTACGAACACAAAACTATTTATTTACCATAAAGAATAATATCTCCATTATTAATTTGACCACCAAAGAAAATAGTCACCCAAAACACTGCAACACAATTATTAATTATGCCTATAATTTTCATTATTTTTCTTCGATACAAATAATGATAATAAAAATTTTATTATTATTATTACTTTTAACCACCCAAAAAATTTTCAGATACTGCTTAATTTTATTGGACAAATTTATTAAAGAATTTGATAAATATGTTCGCAAACATATTTTATTCATTTTTTAATAAAATTTATTAAACTGAAATAGGGTAAAAATTTACTCTTATGTTTCATTTAATCAAACACTTGATGTGCATAATGTTTATGTTGTGTATAGGGTGAAACCCACATTCCATATTTAATAGTGGTCTCAGATTTCTCATCTGAGAAACCAATTGGGTGATATTTCATTATTTTATAAATATCATGAACATGTGATATAATATATTTCATATTTTTATTCTATCAACACTGAGGCTCTAAGGGCTCCAGAATCTCATACTGACTTCGCGTCTAACTCTTAAAATATTCCATCGAATATTTCAAAGTGTTAACATGAATTTTCTCTTATATAAATCCATAATTAACACAAGTATTGGAAAAATTAATTTTCACATAAAATAGTTGTAATTTACTCATGAAAGAGGGTTCAAGGATCACTTGAAATTGATAATATTACAATTATACCACTCTAATGAATTCTTTTCCCTGAGAAGTATCTTTAGTGGAATTGTTCAAAAAAACTCATACCACTAAGCTCGAACATCAAAATCATACTCCCATGTCTTTGAGGCATCATCTCCCAAACAAATATAATATTAGGAACATAAACAGACCTTATCCCATCCATTGGATCACACAAGGTTCTCCTAGGAGTTTACCCTCAATACATGGTATACCTCTCCTATCATTAACTAATGTGTTGTCCTTTCATGTTAGTCATAACCATAATATTTATACTAACAAAATAGCATAATAATTTTAAAAAATAAGTTCCATTAAAGATATATCACAACATCATGACAATATAGATATATCACACAATAGAGAATCTTTCCCAAACAGATAGCAAAATTTAATTAATTTAATTAAATAACTAATATACAACACAAAAATTGGTATATGCATGGAATTTGGAACTACATGACTATTCATGATGCATGAACACACTCAGAATATCATAAATCACATAGAAAAATAATGTGCATAACCTAAGGTGAAATTAATCAATGGTAATAACAAAACATAATTTACTTACTTTATGTAAACTTGTAGGTCTATTATATAGTACTTGATAGACACTATCATTGTTCTCTTCCCGAGTCCCAGCCATCATATCTCTTGTTTACCATATCCAAAATCAAGGAAAATCGAATAAATAAGTTAGTTAATCCTAGTTATCTAATACCATTTTGTAAAATCCCGACCTAAACCACCATGTCTGAACTAGAATGTCACATGAACTCATGCATTCTTCCTCAGGGCATGAGGCTACCACCCAGTAGTGAGTCTAAGTCCTCCAATAGGGAGACTATACCCTCCGTATCATGTTATTAATCATATAATAATAATAACAAGATAATTAATAATTAGAGTAATCATCAGAAAAAATATGGCATTATATGGAATCTTGCCTTTTTAAAACATAACTTTTCATTTATTTGGTACAAACAGAGGATCTTTTAAAGTTTAGTTTCTTAAAAATAAGGTACATGATACATGAAAACTTAATATATTCTTCTAATACACTTGAAAGGATTCCTAAAAGGTTCATATTAATTATATTTACTAGATATCATGACCTAGGGACATACATCAAAGGAAATGGTGAGCATAAGTCCCAATAACGGAAAGAAAGGGAAACAGTTTACATGTGATCTTGAGAAATATCAACAAGAAATTTAGAAATATCATAAAATCATGAGGAAGATAAATATAATAATAATAATAACAACATGAATCATAACTTGGAAATGTAGATAAAATATTTAAAATAGAAAATCATAAGTATATCACCAAGTTTTTTTACCAAGGTTTCATAAAAATTACCAAGGTTATTCACTAAGGTATTGTAAAATCTGTCATATCTAGAGATTAAATTCTTTAACCAATTCATTAAAGCACTGTCAGGGTGCACCCTTAATAGTTATTAATTTTAATATGATCCACATATATCATAATAAATAATTTCATAAATAACCAATAAAGAAAAAAATAAAACAAGTTTCATATCAAAATCATGGCCTTTCAAAAGTTCTTTAAAAACATGATTAGTATGTCACTTTTAACCCATGTAAAGGGAATGCGGGTTTTATGTATGTTAATAATAGAATAAAATAAATCTTTTTTACATATTTTAAATACCCCAAGAAAATAAATAGGTTTTTATATTCACAAAAATAAAATAAAAGTGAAATTCTTGAGGAGAAGAGAGAAATTTTGAGAAGTAAAATCAACAACATAACGGGTATAAAAAGTTGTTTTATAAATGGGTAAAAAGAGAGGGAAAAAGAGTATCCCATTCATAAAATAATATTAATTAATTAAATTGATATAATAAATAGGATATAAGAACTTATTTTGTAAATTTAAAAGATATACCACATAAATAGGAAACTTTAATGGAAAAGAGGAGTGGATATTTCCCTTACCTTGAAGAGTAGTTCCTAAAAAATGAGGCAACCTTGGGGGATTAAGGACACTTTGGGAGGAATCCTTGGGAGGTAAAACTATAATAGATTCATTGAGGATTAGTTTTTAGTGAAAGTAAATGAATAAATTGGTGGGTATTTATAGCAAAATTGGGGGATTGGTTTATTAATTTCTAAATTTTGGCTTTAGACACTAAGGTAGTAGTAAATGAAAAAACACGGGATTTCCCATTATATTTTTCCATGGTATTGGAAAATTGGATCATATTTTATGATATTTTAATCCACAATAGTATACTATAATTTTATATTACTTATTTGGAAAGTAAAAGTAAATTTTACTCAAAATAACATTTTTTAAGTTAAAGTTTCCATTTTAGAATTTGGAAAGTAAATTATAGATTTGGAAATTGATTTAAATATATTAAAATAATTTATCTTAATAAAATAACATATTTTAGGTCTTGGATTGTGTTTATTTATTTATTACATCATTATGAAATAATTATGAAGTCATTAAACATACTGAAAAAATTCAAACTATATTTTTACTATTCACTAAAAAATAATGTATTTTAGAAAATCTTCATAAATTCACACTAACATAATTTTGACATGATGAATTCAAAAATAATATTAATTTTATCATAATAATTCTCTAAATATGATAATTTTAACTTTTAAATATAAAAATCCTTATTTATTAAAAATAATAGCGGATTGAAAATGCATAGTAAAATTTTTGACACTAGAAAAATATATATATATTATCACTTATTTTTAAATAAGAGTGTTTTAATCATATTATTTCATTAATATAAATATTATTTATAATAGATTAATTTATTATAATAGTTATATATTTTCTATAGAGTATAATTTCTATCTGAAAAATCAATTTATCAAATTCATCATATTTTTTATTAAGAAAAACTATTCTTAAAACAGAGTTGTTGGAATAAAAAAAATTATAAAATGGAATTAAACTTTAAGTAACTAATTTCTCGAAAAATAACCCCTTATAAAACCTACATACAACCTAAGGTTAAGGTTTGTGATGGTGATAGATTCATGGGGTGGCTCAGATAACATCGCCTGAGTGGTAATTTCCATTAACTTAAACTTCTCCCATAAGTAATTAATTCAAGCTTAACTTGTTAAAGCTGATCTTGGGATTAGTAAAGAGAAATGCCTAGTTATGCTACCTCTCTCGCAAGTTTTTAAAAATGGGAGTCTTATGGAATTACTCTATTTGATGAGGCCATCATTTCTTCTTAATTCATTAATTATCATTTGTCATTTCTACTTATAAACACTAATTATAATGTTAAAATTATTATTAAGATTATAGTTTTCAACGGTCATATTGACCAATGGCCACATAACGATCAAAAAATAATGGCCAAATTTAAATTTATGCTCTCTTAATTATTAAATAGATAGAGTTTTTTTGTTTATAAAATACTATAACACACATTTTCAGGAAACAATTATCATTCAAAAAATTTTGGTTGTTACATTCTTCCCCCTTAATAAATTTTTTCCCTAAAATTTTAAATCATTATCTCAGTTGAGAAAAATTTGTGTACTTTTACCTTGTTATTTTGTTTAGTTCCCACATTTCTTATTCATATATATGGTTCCTCCACAACACTTTTATGAGGTGGGTAGTCTTGTTGCGTGGAATCTTGTCTCTACGGTCAAATATCTCCACTGGCTTCTCCTCATAAGAGAGGTCATGTTCCAGTTGTACCACCTCATGATTTAGTACATGTAAAGGGCCAAGTATGTACTTTATTAAGAGATATATGTAGAATACATCATAAAATTGAGAAATATTTTGAGGGAGTTAAAGACAATAGGCCACTACTCCTATGAGATCAAGGATTTCATATGGTACAATATACCTGGGGTTAAGCTTCCCTTTCTTCACAAACTGCATGACTATCTTCCCTAGTGAAATTATAAGGAAGACACTATCTCTAACATCAAACTCCAAGTCCCTTTAATGGTTGTCATCATAGCTCTTCTGCGGACTCTGATCAGCCTTTATGTTTTTTTGGATAGAAAGAACCTTTTCTATCATCTCTTTTAAATGATCAGGCCAAAGAATATTTCTCTCACAAACTTCATCCCAACAAGTATGAGTTATACATTTCTTCCCATATAGAGATTAATAGGTTTCTATTTGAATACTCAAATGGAAGTTTTTTTTGTATGAGAGATCAACTAATGGGTGATGTTGATCCCATCCCCCTTTAAATTTCATTGATCATGTTATCAGCATGTCCTCGAGTGTCTAAATAGTTCTTTTAGATTGTCTATCAGTTTGGGGGTGATAAGTTGTGATGAAATTCAATTTAGTATTCCGATAATGTTGAATACTTCTATATAATTTTGATGTGAACCTTGGATCATGATCAGAAATGATAGAAAGTGGCACTCCATGCAGCCTTACCACTTCATTCACATAAATCTTGGCGAGTTGGTCAAGAGATAAATCTTCCTAAATATTGATAAAATGGGCAGTCTTGGTGAGATGATCCACTACAACCCATATCACATTATTTTCTTTGGATGTTCTTGGGAGACCAGTAATAAATTAAATAGTGATATTGTCCCACTTTCATGTTAGTATGGGTAGTGGTTATAATACCCCTTTAGGAATTTGTCACTCTACCCTTATCTATTGAAAAAATAGGCACCTCGTAGTGTAGTCAACAATATCTTTTTTCATGTTAGCCCACCAATAATGATCATGAAGGTCCCTATATTTTTTTTTCTTCCTGGATGTATAGAGAAATTAAAGCTATGAGCTTCATGAAGGTTCTGGGTGTAACGGAAGCGCATGGGTGGATGTGCCCACTTGGATTTTTGTCATTACCAATGATCAATCTGGGATCAATACGACGATAAACGCCAGTCTCCATGGATTGATTCACAAAAATAGACAAAGAAGAATAAAATTCTCGAAACCACAAAAGTGGATCATCACAGGTTGATTATAATTAATTTAATTAATTGACAAGAAGTACCTTTTGGGTGTACTTTTTTCATTGATATTCTTGATCATGTTCTGATGTGATTCATCATTGCGTCACAGAATCCAAGTACAGACTTCCTCTAGTGGTGATCCACACGTGCACCTCGTATCTCTGGACGTTGCCAAAGGAGTATCTGGGTGCTAGCGTGGAGAAACCTTTGCTTGTGTTGTCCACCTTAGATCGTCTTGATCTGATGGAAGAGGATATCTCTCGGTCTTGAGAGCGTTCTTGGAGGAAGAGGTTCTTTCATCCTTGAAAGAATTCTCCAGAATTGTTGTACACAACTATTCTCTTAGGAAAAGAGTTGGGTTGTGAGGATATTTATAATCGGTCTTGAGATTGTAAAGTTATGACAATAAATAAACACGTTACACATTTTATTTATTTCATTAACTCTTTTTGAAACCCCATGTCAAGTCATTAATTCCTTGACATACGCCCACACTAATTATAATAAATATCATTTAATAAAATGAAATTATTTCCTCAAAATCATGATTGGAAAAACTACACGGCGTGTAATCATAAATACAAGGTGTGTACTTGTTTTTCATTGAAAAATACACGGCGTGTACATTCAATGTACACGGCGTGTTTATCTTGTTTTCATTTATTCATTTCCTTTTCAAAATGAAAACTACACGGCGTGTACAATCAATAATACATGGCGTGTACTTGTTTTCAAAATAAAAACTACACTGCATGTAATCATTAATACACGGCATGTACTTGTTTTCATTTTATTTTTCCTCCAACATTAAAATGATTTAGGATTCCTTGAATAATTATTAAACCACGTACGGGAATAGTCTTTATTCTACTTGAGATACTTGGATACACTTAGTGTGTGACCCTCTAGGCCTCTTTCTCATTGCCATTAGGTGGGATTTCCTAAAGTCCAAGATTACTGTCTAGTAACGGGTCAAGGAACCCAAGAGAAAGAAGTTGACGCCGCATTGACGAGTCACCTCATATGAATGCTTACTGTGTAATTTAATCCCTTTGTCTCAATGTCTCATCAAGAAGGTTTCATGTAAGTGTCATAAAACTATATGCTTGATCCGTCATTATTTGACTACCTGAAATAAACTCATCGTTTCACCATGGCCATGGAATTTCATGTGACAGTTATATTTCAATCAAAGGGTCGAGATATCAACATCCATAAATGGATGGGACAAATCCTTCCTCAACCTATCCATTAATAACATGTCATTCGTGACACACCCAACGTACCCTACTTCCCGCCAACTATCTTCATGACGATTTTCATCAGAAAATCTAAGTGTGTGAGTCATGACATCAGTTAATGATAATCTTTTAGTCTAAGGACCATTACACATGCTCGTAGATAGTAATGTTCGATGACACCAAGACATGTGGAATTACTACTGGTGGGTCTGTTCTCATAATCTCCTATCTTGGAGATTACCAAGTGCATACTCCATGAGATAGAGTATCATCTTCTTACGAGTACTTGCACATGATGATCTGTATACTATGTGTCCTATAATAGTATGTCATCCAACCATAGAACTTTATTTAAGAATATTATTATATCATTTCAAGGTTCTCATCATAGCGGGGATCTACCATGACCTCATTAATGCAAAAAATATTCCAGGACATTATTATACTATATTCATGCATAACAATGAAAAATATATAATAAGTGTATATTCATGTAATCAAAGTACAAGCAGTTGGCTCTTAGGACACCAACTCTAACAAACTCCCACTTGGACTAGAGCCAACTGCCTATGACTTTTAGTTCACTAGACCTCACATGATGATCATATTTCTGCTGATTCAAGGCTTTATTCAAGGGGTCCATCACGTTGTCTTCCATGGAAATACTTCTCACTACAACTTCACCTCTCTGAGAAAAATACCTTAAGATATTATACTTTCGAAGTATGTACTTTTTATACTGATGTGACCTTAGCTCTTTTGCAAGTTCCACCACTGCAGTATTATCACAATAGAGTGTGATAGGATCTTTACTACTAGGTACTACATCCAAATCTTGGATTAAGCTTCGCATCCATACTGATTCTTTAGCTGCCTCAGAAGCTGTGATATACTTGGACTCTGCTGTAGAATCTGCGACCACACCTTGCTTTGATATCTTCCAGCTCACTGCACCTCCATTCAAACTGAAGATGTATCCAGTCTGCGACTTCATGTCATCTTAATCAGTCTAGAAACTAGAATCTACATGTCCTCTAATGACTAGTTCCTCATCTCCTCCATAAACCAAGAACATATCCTTAATGCACCTCAGATACTTAATGATAGTCTTGACTGCCATCAAGTAGCGGTCTCTTGGATCAGCTTGATATCTTCCTACCACACTTAATGCATAAGAAACATCTATCCTTGTACATATCATAGCATACATGAATGACCCAATCACAGATGCGTAAGGGATCCTTTCCATTTTATTTCTTTCTTCGTGTGTCTGAGGACACATTTTCTTGGAAAGATAAATGCCATGTGACACTGGAAACAATCTCCTCTAGGATTGTTCCATACTGAATCTCTTCGGTATCTTGTCCATGTATGTACTTTGACTCAGGCCTAGCATTCTCTTGGATTTATCACGATGGATCTTGATCCCAGAATATATGCTGCCTCACCCAAGTCTTTCATAGAGAAGCATTTATCCAACCATGCCTTAACTTACTGTAAGACATGTATTTCGTTTCCAATTAGTAATATGTCATTAACATATACTATTAGGAAAAAAACCTCACTTCCACTAAACCTTTTGTAGACACAAGGATCACATTCGTTCTTAACAAATCCAAATTCTGTTACAACTTCATCAAAACAAATGTTCCATGACCTTGATGCTTTATTTAATCCATAAATGAATTTCAGCACCTTGCATACCTTGTTGGCATCCTTTGGAGTCACAAAACCTTCAAGTTGTGTCATGTAGACATCTTTCTGGAGGTTCCCATTAAGAAATGTTGTTTTGACATCCATTTTCCAAATTTCATAGTCATGGTAAGCAGCAATGGCCAATAGGATTCTGATGGATTTCATCATTGAAACCGGTGAAAAGGTTTCATCATAGTCAATTCCTTGACACTGTCTAAAACCTTTTGCAACCGTTCGTGCCTTATAGGTACTGACTTTCCCCTATATGTCCAGTTTCTTCTTGAATACCCATTTATTACCAACAGGCTTTACATCAACTAGAAGATCTACCAAAATCTAGACTTGGTTTTGGTACATGGAATCCATTTCAGAATTCATGGCTTCTTTCTACTTGGTAGTGTCTTTTCCTTCAACTGCTTCCTTGTAGGTAAGAGGATCATCATTGTCAACCAATAATGAGTCAACATACTTGGTGAAAATAAAATCATATCATTCTGGTTCTCTCACCTCTCTCGTGCTCCTATATAGTTCGTGTGTCACTGGAACATATTTCTCTTCCACAGGGCTTTGTGGAATCTGTTCTTATACCAACTCTTGTGTATATTGAGCCTCGACTTCATCGAAGTCTATCTCACTCCCACTATTTCTTTTAGAGATGTGATCCCTCTCAAGGAATATGGCGTGTCTTACCACTGTTACCTTTTTATCTGAGGGGTTGTATAGGTAATATCCCCTTGTTTCCTTGGGATATCCTATAAAGTTACACTTTGTCCCTCGGGGTGTAAGTTTGTTACCTGAAGAGGCCTTAACAAATGCTTCGCAACCCCACACATTTAAATTTGATAACATGGCTTTGTGTCCACTCCATAACTCATATGGAATACCATTTATCGATTTAGTTGGTACTTGGTTTAGTATGTGTGTTGTTGTTTGTAATGCATATCCCCAAAAGGATAATGCAAGACTCTCATGACTCATCATTGATATCACCATGTCCAATAGGGTGCAGTTCCTCCTTTCACTTACACCATTTCACTGAGGTGTGTAAGGAGGAGTGAGTTGAGATAGAATCCCAAACTCCCGTAAGAAATCAATGAAGTCCTGATTAAGATATTCTCCTCCTCTATCTGAGTGGAGTTTCTTAATATTCTTACCAAGCTGGTTCTCAACTTCATTCTTTTATTCTTTGAACCGATCAAAAAAAATTGACTTATACCTCATTAAGTAAATATATCCATATCTGCTAAAATCATTAGTAAAAGTTATGAAGTACAAGAACCCACCCCTTGCTTCAACTAGAAATGGTCCACACACATCTGTGTGAACTAATTCTAGAATCTCTTTATCCCTTTCACCTTTCCCACTAAATGGGGATTTTGTCATTTTTTCTTGTAGACACGCATGACATACACCAAGTGTTTTTAGTTCAAAAGAATCTAAATACCCATCTTGATGTAATTTTGTCAAATTTTTCTCATTGACATGACCTAGCCGGTGATTCCAAAGTTGGGTGTTGTATGAGTCATGTGAATTAACTTTGTCATTAATTTCCATTACTTGGTTTGTGTAGTCTAACACAAAAAGGTCGTTATATAAATGTGCCCTACCAAAACAAATGCTATCTTTAAAAAAGTAGAAATATTCATTTCCAAACTTGAATATGAATCCATCAGTATCTAATATGGATACTGAAATAATGTTTTTGGTTATAGAGGGTACATAATAACATCCTTTCAATACCAAGATCATCCCAGTAGGCAATGTGAGGTGGTAGTCTCTGACAGCTACAGCAGCGAGTCTGGCTCCGTTGGCTGCTCGCAAATCCACCTCACCTCGGTCAATCTTTCTGAATATACTTGGTTCCTGTATTTGGATACATATGTGAGCACCACAAGAAGTATCCAATACCTAATTAGTAGAAACAGATAGATTGTATTTGATAACAAACACACATGAAGTTTCCTCATGCTTCCATGGCTGGGAGCAGTTTTTCTTCCAGTGGCCCTTCTTGCCACATGCGAAACAAACAACCTCCTGTTCTCTTGCCTCCCATTTGATCTTCCTTTCCTTGGAAGGCCTTGAAGAATCTTTGGTCTTAAAGCTCTTCGCCTTTCCTTTCATTTTATTCACCATAAGGACATAAGTCTTTTCATGCTTCATATCATTGTCCACTTGGAGAATGCAGATAATAAGATCATATAGAGACTTCTCAATGTTGTTCATGTTGAAATTTACAACAAAGTTAGATAAAATTTGGGGGAGTGATGTAAGAATGAGATTGGTACCCAGTTATTCGGGGGTTTTAAACCCTAGAGCCTCCAAGCGCTCAATGTAACCAATGATATTGACTACATGAGGCCCAGCTGGGGAACCCTCTCCAAGCTTGATCTGGAATAGAGCCTTGAAGATCTCAAACCTTTCATATCTTTCTCTCTCCTAGTATAGACCATGGAGGTGTTTGAGCATGTTATAGGAATCCATGTCCTCATGAGACTTCATGAGGTCACTTGAAATTGATGATAGCATCAAACATTGAACGTCGAGTGCATCGCTCAAATGTTGATCATAGACCATGAAATAATCATCACTCGCCCCTTGGGAAGGAGAATCCGGAAGTGAGGACTCCAGCACGTAATACTTTCATTCATGGCATAGGATAACCCGAAGGTGCCTAAACCATTCCTGAAAGTTACTGCCGGTGAGGATATTGTCTTTATCTAGAATTGATCGCAGAGAAAAGGTGGTTGATGAGTTTCTCATATTGATTCTAAAAATTAAAAGAGAATATTTATCAGTACTTTCTTGATTACATTTTATGAGAAATAATAAATTTTATTTAGTCTGTCACTATTTTATCAAGTCCCAACTACCCTCACCATTGAACTCAGAATGTCTAGTTTCTTTGACATTCTATTTTCAAGGATCCATATTCCCCTTTAGATAACCCCAACAAGGGTTGTTCAATGTATTTGAAGGTATTTAGGTAGGCAGGTCTTTTCCAACTGTAAGCTTACAGTTCCTTGATCTGTTGAGTGGACTCTCCAATCCTGAAATCCTGACTTGTATTTCCTCAACACTTGCCTCCATTTTACAAGTCTAGCAAGGGCTAATCATATTGATGTAAAATGTTTAAGTCAACCTGAAACTTTCATAAGAGCTTCCTTTATAAAAGTAAGTGTCCCAACAAGGTTTGGTCAAACACATAGTTTTATTGAGTGTTGACCTTAATCAAGTAACGGAAGGCTTGGTCTGACTTAATATGATATTTGAGGGATTTTATTCTTTATGCATAGTTTTCAATTATCACATGCTTGTTAATATTAAGTGATGCTTGATTAAGTGATTAACCATGTTCTGATAATGTTTACGCATAGTCTAGTTTTTATTTTATTCCATCTTTGCATGCTTGTTTATTTAATTAATTATGTGATCGTGAAAACACATACATAATAAATAAACCATGCAATCAGACAAAAATAAAATAATATGGCATGATCATAGCTTCTATTGGTTATCTTATCTAACAGTTTTATAATCTAACCCTGACCTAGGGAAAAACACCTTGAATGGATGGTTCGTGTTTTTCAGCTCCCACCTATCGACATTTGTATCTTCTTGGGTTGGTTTCGCCTCAGCTTCAAGTTTTGAACCGTCTCCTCTGGCTTGGGAGATCCTCCATTACATGGGGTTTACATTAAAGAAACCATGGGAATGCAGGCTCTACATATTATTGGAAGAATGCTCGCAGGCCAACGAATTTAAATTAAACAAATTTAAATGAAACCATACACATATACAAAGGGTATTTGGTCTAGCTGATGATCATCCATAGCATGTAACGACATTTACGCATATTTAGAATTCAACTTATTTTAATCGTTCTATTATTTAAGATAAGTCGCGCTTGAAATTAATTAATTATGATCTTATAATTAATCAATTCTTTATCTTAAACTCCTTTATGAATTTCCTTGAGATTCTTCTCATCCATATCCCTTGTACAGGTCTTTGTACTTTTGGAGGAAACATGGTAAAATTTCATTTCTAGAAAGTACACGGCATGTAAGATATATTACACGACGTGTATTTTTTACCCTTTCTCGAAAGTACACGCCGGGGGATTTGGCATGTTATCTGTACTTTAGAAATTTTAGAGTACACAGCATGTAGATTAATCTAACATGGTGTGTACTTCATTGTTATGTGGTTACCAGCCTGGCAATCCCATGTACGCGGAACACGACTACTCCTTGTACATGGTTTCGCCTGGGCTGGATCGGACTACACGGCGTGTTGATTTAACATACACGTTGTGTATGCCGGTTTACACGCGCCATTCAATTATGGTCAACACAGTGTAATAAAACTCAGGTATACTCAATTCACATGGTGTGGTTTGGCGGACCAGTACCGGTTCGTTGAACCTAAGTACATGGAGTGTAGTTTTCACTACATGTCGTGTATTCTTGTATTGTACAGACAGAAAGAGAAGCTCCTCCGGATGAGTTCCTCATTTTTAATTTAATCAAAATTAAAATTAAAAGTTCATTTCTGTGATGTGAATCGAGAAACGGAGGAAGAACAGATCTTGTTCATTCAGTTTTATAGAACTATTTATCTTTAATTGAATCAAATATAAATGCGTAAATTATCAATGAAAATTAAATAACTATAATCAACGTTGTAACCTCCCTCTTATACCAATTGATGGTTCTGGGAACAGCGGAAGTGCGTGGGTGGATGTACCCACTTGGATTTTTATCATTGAAAATGATCAATCCAGGATCAATATGACGATAAACGCCAGTCTCCATGGATCGATTCACAGAAATAGACAAAGAAGAATAAAGATCCTAGAACCAAAAAAGTGGATCATCCCAGGTTGATTATAATTAATTTAATTTATTGAAAAGAAGTAACTGTTGGGTGTTCTTTCTTCGTTGATATTCTTGATCACATTCCGTTGTGATTTTTCATTACGTTGCAGAAGACATGTGTAGACTTCCTCTAGCGGTGATCCGCACGTGCACCTCGTATCTCTGAACGTCGCCAAAGGAGTCTCCCGGTGCTAGCGTGGAGAAACCTTTGCTTGCGTTGTCCACCTTAGATCATCTTGATCTGATGGAAGAGGATCTCTCTCGGTCTTGAGAGAGTTCTTGGAGGAAGTGGTTCTTTTGGCCTTAATGAATTCCCCATAATTTTTGTGCACAACTATTCTCTTAGGAAGAGAGTTGGGTTGTGAGGATATTTATAATCGGGCTTGAGGTTGTAAAGTTAAGACAATAAATAAACGCGTTATTCATTTTATTTATTTCATTAACTCTTTTAAAAACCTCATTTCGAGTCATTAATTCCTTGAAATGAGTCCACACTGATTATAATAAATATCATTTAATAAAATGACATTATTTCCTCAAAATCCCGACTGGAAAAACTACATGGCATGTACTTGTTTTTCATTAAAAACTACATGGCGTCTACATTCAATTTACATGGTGTGTTTATCTTGTTTTCATTTATTCATTTTCTTTTCAAAATGAAAACTACACGGCGTGTACATTCAATAATACATGGTGTGTACTTGTTTTCAAAATAAAAACTACACGGTGTGTAATCATTAATACATGGCATGTACTTGTTTTCATTTTATTCTTCCTCCAACATTAAAACAATTTAGGCTTACTTGAATAATTATTAAACCACGTACGGGAATAATCTTTATTCTACTTGAGATACTGGGATACACTTAGTGAGTGACCCTCTAGGCCTCTTTCTCATTGGCATTAGGAAGGCTTGCCTAAAGTCCAAGATTACTATCTAGAAATGGGTCAAGGCACCCAAGAGAAAGAAGTTGACACCGCATTGACGTGTCACCTCATACGAACTCTTACTGTGTAATTTAATCCCTTTGTCTCAATATCTCATCAAGTAGGATACCTGGAAGTATCATAAACCTATATGCTTGATCTTTCATTCTTTGACTACCTGAAATAAACTCATCATTTTACCATGGCCATGGAATTTCATGCGACAGTTCTATTTCAATCAAAGGGCCGAGATATCAACTTTCATAAATGGAAGGTACAAATCTTTATTCGACTTATCCATTAACAACATGTCATTCGTGATGCTCCCAACATACTATACTTCCCGCCAACTGTCTTCGTGACGGTTTTCGTCAGCAAATCTAAGTGTGTGAGTCATGACATCAGGTAATGATAATCTTCCAGTCTAAGGACCATTACACATGCTCGTAGATTGTAATGTCTGATGACACCAAGACATGCAGAATTACTACTGGCGGGTCTGTTCTCATAATCTCTTATCTTGGAGATTACCAAGTGCGTACTTCATGAGAGAGAGTCTTGTCTTCTTACGAGTACTCGCACATGACAGTTTGTATACTATGTGTCCTATCACAGTATGTCATCCAATCGTAGAACTTTATTTAAGAATATTGTTATAGAATTTCAAGGTTCCCATCATAGCGGGGATCTGCCATGACCTCATTAATGCAACAAATATTCCCGTACATTATTATATTATAGTCATGGAGAACAATGAACAATATATAATAAGTCTATATTCATGTAATCAAAGTAAAAACAGTTGGTTCTCAGGAAACCAACTCTAACACTTCATCCATTAGTTCCTTTTTTATTTCTAGAATATATGGAACACAGAACCTTGTAATAAATTTCAGTACACCTTCTTGATCAATATCGAACTTAGGAAACTTTTCATTCTTTACATCCTCTATCTTGTTCTAAAAAAAGGATCTTCTCTTGGAGATTTATTGATCTTATCTCATAATTATTATTGAGAAATTATTTTGGATAGGTTTTATGATTTATTTTTCCTTATGATTCCCATGTATAGCTTTACTTTTTCTTTGATCAAAGTATCTCCTTGAATCCTCATCATTGTGATAACAATAGTATATTTCCTACTTAATGCATCAACAATTTAATTTTCTCTTCTATGGTGATAATGAATTGAATAATCGTACTCTTTAATAAGTTTCAACCATATCCTCAGTCTCATGTTCAATTCCTTTTTCGTGAAAATATTCTTCAAACTTTCATGGTCTGAGTATATATCACATTTCTCCCCATAAATATAGTGTGTTAATATATTTAAAGAAAAACAACCACAGCCAACTCCAAGTCATGCATAGTATAATTATTCTCATGAGGGTTTAACTGTCAAGATGCATAAGAAATCACCTTATCATTTTTCATGAGGATACACCCAACCCATTTCAGAGATTCATCGCTAAAAATAACTTATCCTTCTTTGATAGAGGGTAGTGTTAACATGGGTGAGGTAACCAATCTCTTCTTGATCTCTTTGAAACATTCTTCACACTCCTTTATCTAGATGAACTTGGAACCTTTTCTAGTTAACTTGGTTAGTGGATTAGAATGTCATGAAAATGTTTTCAAAAACCTCATATAATATTCTGATAAACCAAGGAAACTATGAATATTAGTTACTGTTGTAGGATGAGGCTACCCCTCCACAACCTTTGTCTTGGTAGGGTCAACTGAGATACATTCATTGGTTACAATGTTCCCCAAGAAAGAAACATTTTTTAATAAAAATTCACAATTTCTTAACTTTCAAACTAGCCTATCCTTCCTCATAGTTTTCAAAGTAACTCTTAGATGATCTTAATTCTCTTCATGAATTTATGAATATATCATAATATAAACAATAAAAACTACCACAAAATTATCAAGGTAGTCTTTGAAGACTCTATTAATTAAATCCATAAAAATAGAAGGATCATTAGTCAAGCCTAAGTACATAATAAAAAATAATAATGCCCATATCTTGATCAGAAGTAAGCCTTTGTAATATCTTCTTTCTTCACCCTCAATTGATGATAACCAAATAAAAGATCAATCTTGGAGAAGAATTGATCCCCATGAAGTTGGTCAAATAAATCATCAATCCTTGAAAGAGGTAATTGTTCTTCATTTTGATCCTATTAAGTTCTCTATAATCAATGCATAGCCACATTGATCAATCCTTCTTCTTCACAGAGAGAATAGGTTCTCCCTAAGGAGACACACTTGGTTAGACAAACTCTTTATCCAAAATATTTTGGAGTTGCTTATTTAATTCCTCCAGCTCCACATTTTCCATTCTATATAGGGTCTTTGATATTGGTTTGGATCTAAGAACGAGTTAAATGGATAACTCTACCTATCTTTCTGGGGGAGGTCCAGGTAACACGTCAGGAAATACATCATTATATTCCTGAATTATGGGGACATTTTATATTTGTATATATTCATTTACTTATCCATCTTTACTGATCATTTTCATAAATAAGGCTATGAGGGTGATTCAAGATAATGATCAGGTCGAGATATCTCTCCTTTAAAAATAATTGTAGGTTGTCCATTCAATAATACTAATATTTCCTTGATTATATAGTTTATCTTATCATTATACTTTAATATCTAGTCTATACCTAGTATAATTTTAAATTCTATAATGGGAATGACAACTAGATTTTCAATGATATTGTTCTCACCAAAGTCAATACTATAGTTTATATACACTGTTGATTCTTGGATAATCCCTCCAGGAATCTTGATTGATAACTCTAGTTCTAGAAGTTCATGGATTGATTCTATATTATTTGAAAACATGGATGAAATAAAGGAATTCGTGGAAAAATAATTAAACAAAGTACCTAGTAGCTTTGAGAGAACAATGAGAGTACCTACCAACACATCATTTAGACCTTCAACTTCTTCTATCATGATAGAAAAATCCCAAATTTCTCCCTTCACCTATGCTAAGGTTAATGGTGATTACCCTCCATTAACTTTGGATTTGGACAATGATTGGAAAAGTACCCAAGATGTCCACACTTGAAGCATTGGAATTTAGGTTGGGCATGTACCATCTTCCCATTGACATTAGTGTTGAGAAGTTGAGGCTTCACCTCACTATGATAGTTCCACAAAATATGGTCATCTCTTCCACACTTTTAACATTTCCAAATCCTGAGCAAGCAATTCCCCAAATATTTCTTCCCACATTTTTTACACGTGGGAAGTTTCACTTGATTTACTCCACTTATGCGATCAAAATTCATCCCTGAGATTTTCTCCATTGATATATTATTTTCATTCGATTTGTGAGACCACTAAATATCACCAAAATCCTATTTAAGCTTTAAAGAACTTCATAAAATCTTCTCATAGCTGTCATAGTCTCAATTGGATAGATTCTTCTGTAGGTGTGGTCTTAGTCCACTGAAGAATATACCAACCTTTCTATTATGATCCATGAAAAAATATAGAGGTACAATGATAAAGTCTTGTAAATTTCATCTCATAACTTCCCATAGATTCATTTACCTTATGATTCAACTCTAGGAATTCTTTCTCTATTTTTATTCACATCTAATAGGAGAAATATTTTTTGAAAAAGGTTCCCCTGAACTTTTCCCACTCCATAGTATCAATCCTCCTTCTTAGAATCGTGTTTTTAATTAGTTTCCACCACTGGTTATCTTATCCCCCTAAGTGGTACATAGTCTGGGTGACTTTATCTTATTCCAAACAACATAGTACAAAAAAGATATATTCTATATAGCTTATCCACTGTTCAGTAATCAAATGGTCAGTATATCCACTGAAAGAAGGTGGTCGTTAACGCATGAATGACTCAATAGAATGTTTTTCCCTTTGAGTTGAATCCTATCTCTTTACAGGATTCAAGTTATTTCACATAACTCGAGTCAGTTGATTCAATATTCTCATGAAGTTTTCCATTTTTTCTTCCATAAAAGGTTCATCAATTCTTGGTCTATTTTACTCACCATTTACATGGTTCCTCTTATTTCCCACTATTTTTTAAAATAAAAAAAAACTTAGTGAGAAGCATGTTTCTTTTAAGAATCTTATAATAATAAAGAAATTTTTATTAGTTTAAACATCATGCTTAAATATTTAATTCTTTAACAACAATTACATTTTCTATAAATTCTTCATAATGGTTCATAAAAACTAGGAGAATAATAAGTCTTGTTGTCATGAACTAGTTCTCGTTCGATTCTATATCAAAGTGGTCATTTCACATTTTACCCCTAGATACATCTATTTCAGATCCATGTTCACTTGTTCATATCCATACAGGGATTTCTTTGCTCAGAAATCACTTACTTAATACTTTACCAAAATACCAAGTTGTTTTCCTATATTTTAACTTTTCCCTAAGGCTCTTCCTAATGTTTTCAAATCTTAATTTCCAAATATAATTAATCCATTATTTAATATCAACTATGTCATCCTACCTTTTTTAAATATAACTTTTCATTTACATGGTACAAATAGAGGATCTTTTAAAGTTTAGTTTCTTATAAATAAGGTACATAATATATAAAAACTTAAAATATTATTATAATCCACTTAAAAGGCTTAATTAAAGGTTCATATTAAGTATATTTACTACATCTCATGATCTGGGGAAACACATCAAAGGAAAGGGTGAGAATAAGTCCCACTAAGGGAAATAAAGGGATATAGTTTACATGTGATCTTGAGAAATATCAATAATAACTTGAGGAATATTATAAAGGAATGAGAAATAGGTATATCATAATAATAATAACATGAATCATAACTTTTAAATGTTGATAAAAATTTAAATGAGGCATTCATAATTCTATCATCATGTTTTTTCACTGAGGTGTCATAAAAATTACCAAGGTTGTTTACCAAGGTATTGTAAAACATGTCATCTCTGGAGATTAAATTCTTTACCCAATGCATTGGAGAGCTATCAGGGTGAACCCTTCATATGTATTAATTTACACATGATCAACATAGATCATAATAAATAATTTCATAAATAACCCATGGATAATAAAATAAAATATGTTTCATATAAAAATCATGGTGTTTAAATACTAGAAAATAAATAGGTTTGGGTATTCACAAAAATAAAATAAAATGGAAATTCTTGAGTAGAAGAGAGAAATTTTGAGAAGTAAAATCGGCAGCATAATGGGTATAAAATGTGGTTTTAGAAAAGGATAAAAAGAGGTGGGAAAAGGGTATTCCATTCATAAAATACTAATAATACAATAAAGGGATATAATAAATTTTATAGAAGAACTTAGTTTATAAATTTTAAAGACATGCCACATAAAGAGGGAACTTGAATGGAAAAGAGAATTAGAGATCCCCCTTACCTTGAAGAGTACTTCCTAAAACTTGAGGATCAGGAGAATGGGGGATTGATGAAACATTGGGAGGATTATTTGGGAGGCAAAACTGTCAAATATTCATGGAGGATGACTTAAGAGTGAAATTAAATTAATAAATGGTGGGTATTTATAGAAAACGTGGGGGATTTGTTTATTAATTTCTTAATTTAGGCTTTGGACACTAAGGTAGTAGTAAATGAAAAACCATGGGATTTCCCATGGAACTAGACACTTGGGTAATATTTTATGATATATTAATCCACAAGATTATACCATTATTTTATACAAAATATTTTTCAAGTAAAATTAAAGTTTACTCAAAATAACATTTTTAAAGTTAAAGTTTCCATTTTAAAATTTGGAAAGTAAATTATAGATTTGGAAATTGATTTAAAACTATTAAAATATTTGATATTAATAAAATAAAATATTTTAGGTCTTTTATTATGGTTAATTAGTTATTACATCATTATCACATCATTATGAAGTCATTAAACATACTGAAAAACTCATACTATAGTTTTACTATTTACGAATAAATAACGTATTTTAGAAAATTCTCATAATTTCACCCTAACCTAATTTCAATTTTCTTATTTCAAAAATTATATTTATTTAATCATAAAAATTCTTTAAATATTATAATTTTAAATTTTAAATATAAAAATCCTTATTTATTAAAAATAATAGCGAATTGAAAATGCATAGTAAAATTTATGACACTTGAAAAAAACATTTATTTTTAAATAAGAGTGTTTTAATTATACTATTTAATTAAAATAAACATTATTCACAATACCTTAGTTTATTATAATAATTATATATTTTCTATAGAGTGAAATTTCTATCCAAAAAACCAATTTATCAAATTTTTCATATTTTTTATTAAGAAAAACTATTCTTAAAATAGAGTTGATGGAATAACAATTTTATTTATACAATGGAATTATACTTTAAGTAACTAATACCTCAACACATAACCCCTTATAACACCCACATACAACCTAAGGGTAAGGTGTTCGATGGTGATAAATTCATGGGGAATCTCGGATAACATCGCTCGAGTGGTAATTTCTACTAACTTGAACTTATCTCATAAGCAATTTCATTCAACATTCACTTGTTGAAGCTCATATTGGTATTGGTCAAGAGAGAAGCCTAGTAATGCTAAATCCCTCCCAAGTTCTAACAAATGGGTTTCTTATTGCATGAATCTACTGGTTGATGCCATCATTTCTCCTTTCTGCATTAATTATCGTTTGTCATTTCTACTTATAACCACTAATTATGATGTTAAATTTATTATTAAGAGTATAGTTTTCAATGGTCATATTCACTAATGGTCACATAATGGTTGAAACTCAATGGTTAAATTTCAATTAATACTCACTTCATTATTAAATAGATATATTTTTGTTGTTTATAAAATAATATAACACACAATTTCAGGAAAAAAAATATCATTCAAAAAGTTTAGTTGGTTACACGTAAAATTCATAAAAGGACTCTTAAGTGGTATTCCAAACTAAGTATAGTTAATAAATAAATAAATAGTGAATCCCCCATATTTAGTCTTTGTTCACTATCAGGTCGGTACTCTTCTGCTCATCTATCCACTATAGGTCACTTTCCCTTCGTTGGGCCTCTAGTCATGAAATCTATAAGCACACCAAAGTGCCTAAGTAGTTTGTGAGTACAATACTTAGTAGGACACCACAAATTCTTCCTTAACATAAGTGCACATAATATATAACAGTTTATAACATGACTTAAGTAAATTATTAAACAATCATACAACCATACATGTTTCGAGTCATTATGTGTTGATCAATCCACCATGAACCCTAACCCCACCTACTTTATCTTATTATTAGTAAGGATGTTAGATAAGTAAACATGTACCTCTTTTTTATGGTAACACATTTGAACCAACCCTGATGGTGGTTGTTATAAAATATGCCACACATTTCACTATGTCGATCCCCGATCAGCTATCCTTTAACCAACCACATACCAATTTTATAGGAATCTCATACCAATATTTTCTATTCATCCACTTATTCACATCCCTCTATATGGATAACCATTCCCACCTTTAAGTATGTTTGGATTGCATAAATTTGTTTAATCGGAAACTTATGCACATCCCTTTATAGGTATATCCATTATCTCCTTTAAGGATGTTTGGACCTTATCACACCAACCTCTAGGTTCTACCTAACCATCTTGATACCTAAAACACAGTTCCATAGGCTATGCAACACAATAAACAATACTTTTCATATTAAGGAACAAGAAGACACATCAAGAAAAAATGTTAGGATCCACACATAATTACATGGTCATAATCAAGAAATCTTCATGGACACTCACATTCCCACATGAAACACATAACAATCTTGGGTTAATCAATATAAACACTATATCATTTCATTGTTATATATATGTTCTAAAAATTATAGAACTTCCTACTTTAGGTGAAACTCTGATTTGATGACAAGGGTTGGAATTTGAGTTCAATTGCTCCACGGAATACTTATTTCCTTCAAAAAAAACACATGATTTAATTTATATTCATTGAGATGAACCCAATAGCACCAAAGACACGTCAATAAAATCAGTATTGAAGAGATAAGTTTTGAATAATAAAAAAATAAAATAAAAAATAAGAGGGTGGGAAGAGAGAGAGATGTTAGGAATGCATTAGGGGGAGGAGGGAAATCCTCTTATACATTGTTGTGCCTTAGGTGCCTCCTAGATTTCCCCCTTTTAACATTTCTTTTCATTAACTTTTTAATTGTTTCTACCATTTATTACCAAATTTATTATTTCCTTCTCTTTCCTCTTAATTCATGCGTTACACCACATTACCTCTTACATGGTTTTTTCTAAATTCCTCATTTAAACACATTAAATAATTCATTGTGTATATATTAAAACTCATACATACATATATATATATATAAACATTATACATATACACAAACACACACACCCTCATATACATATATACACCCACACATATAAATATATATACACACACCCACACACACACATCATATATATATATACACACTTTCATATACATATGTACACTCACACACGCACACATATATACATATATATTTAACCCATATATGTATATACACACGCGCATTATATATATATACACACCCACATATATATATACATATATATTTAATCCATATATCTAATACACATTTTAATTTATCACACAAATATTATTTTCCCAATTTAATTATAGTAATAATAATAATAATAATAAATTTTATTATTATTTAATCTCCACCATTATTTCCATCATAAACATTTCAATAAAACATTCATCGAATACTGATAGCAGATTAATAAATTTTTATTAATCATACAAAACTATTTATTTTTCACAAGTAATAATATCATCATTATTATTTTGACCACCAAACAAAATATTCAACTAACTAATATTTTCACAGTAATAGAGTTATTAATAATTCATTTTATTTTAATTATTTTTCTTTGACAGAAATAATATTAATAATATTAATAATTTTATTATTATTATCATTATTATTATTATTATTAACTACCCAAAAAAATATCCAGATACCTATTAATTTTATCTGTTCAATTTATCAAATAATTTGATAAATTTATTTACAAACATATATTCTACCTTTTTAATAAAATTTATTAAACTAAAAAAATGTAAAAAAATTACCCTTACATGTGATTTAACTAAACACCTTACACAAACAAAGGTTATGTTACACCTAATGTAAAACCAAAATTTTGGATTTAATGGTGGTCTCAAATTTCAGATCTGAGGCATAGTTTCGGAGGTATTCCATTATTTTGAAAACAATATACATGCATGATATAATATATTTAATATTTTTATTCTATCAATGAAAACTCTCTACGGGCTCGAGAATCCCATGTTGACTTTGTGCCTAACTCCGAAAATATTTCATAGAATATTTTAAAGTGATATTAATTTTTTTCCCTTACATAAATCCATAAAAAATGAAAGAATTGAAAAATTAAATTTTCATATAAAATAATTGTAATTTATTAACAAAAGAGGGTTTCAGGATCATGTAAAATTGAGAACTCGGCAGTTAAGAATTCTTGGGTGAGTATAGTGTCAAGATGGATGACCATCTGGGAAGTTTCCCAAGGTGTGTGTGAGTGAGGTAAAAACACACTGAAAGAATATGTTTTGGTTTTTGAGGGTAGTCATTATTATGATAAGTGACCTTGGTGGATAATAGCATGTAGTGTGCTAAGAAGGAAACCAAGGTATTATAATAGATCTATGGGTTCAGGTGACTAGGTTCATGGACCAGGGATATTAGGTCATGAAAAATGGTATCATAGTCAATATGTATCCATAAGTGTAGTGTCACTACTTGGGTTTGAGGTATGGGGTCCATAATGAGTATGTTGTGCTTTAAAGGGATGGAGAGTGAAAGACCCTTGAAAATTGAGACTTAAAAGGATGAATGTTACTACCCATGTCAAAAAAGTGAAACTTTATTTTCAATATCCTATTTGATTATAACTCCACAGTTAAGCGTTCTTGTCTTGGAGTGGTGTTAGGATGGGTGACCTCCTTGGAATTTTCTCAGAGTGTGTGTGAGTGAGGACAAAGCACACTAAAGGAACATGTGTTGGTCTGTGGGGATAGTTATTAGTCTAATAAGTAACCCTAGTGGGTAATAGTATGTGGTGTGTTGGGAAGGAAATCAAGGTATTATAGGAGACCTATGGGGTCAGGTGACTTGGTTCATGGCTCGATAATTTTGAGTCATGAAAATGACCATGTTTAGTTTAATGCCACTTGGATGAATACCATGTGATGTATTTATTCAAATTGGTTAGTATATTTCATTGAATCATAAATTTTTGAGGTGAACTATACTAGATTAGCATATTTCATGTCCATTGGTCACTCATTATCTTGTAGAATGGATTATATAAGTATACATACGATGTATATGATGCATCTAATGGTAGAATTGTTCATATGAAGATATGAGTTTGTTTTATCAATATTACACCAGGACCCTTTATAGCTTGAGTAACTATGATGTTTTTATATAGGCCACCTAAATTTGGTAATTCATATGTTTTTCAATGCTACAAAGGCCTAAAGGATCAAACTATTAAGCCTTGTAATAAAGATTAAATTTTGGATGAATTGTTTGCTCCAAAATTAAGAGAGTTTAATCAACCATATCCAAAACAGTTTGGATGGATTCACAAAAAGTTGTGAAATTTTGCATAAAGTCCTTAAGTAATTTTAGTGAAAGTGGGATATTGTTGGGTATGAATTAAAAGAACATGAATAGTATTATATGATACATTTATATCGTAAGTTTAGGTATGAATGTGATGTATATCATAGGCTACGATCTGCCTATCATATGGTACAAATAACTTACGATATCAATGAATGGAATTACAATATCGTACATGGTATATGGATTCCTATCATATGGTATTAATGGATTATGATATGTTTAATTGGGTGCATCAAATTCTGTTATATCTTCAAAATAGTTTACTTCAATTTCAAATAATTAAGATTAATCCTTGTGGTTTCACAAATAGATTATAATTGTTTAAAATATTCAAATGATCATATCCCCAACAAGAATGTGTTATGAGTAATGTAAATTAGCTTCTAAACGCTGGTAGCTGACTCTCAACCTACATCATTGAATGAGGTGGTTCATATATAAATGGATCGTATCCCTTTCTATTGGGTGTTAGAGACTATCTAGAAAAACCTAAAACTATCTTCTCTCCCAGTTCTCTATTTTTATTATTCTGAGGTACTAGAACACCCCCTGGAGTTCTCTAGGTCCTCTTATAGAATAAGAGTATTTTAGTGGCTGGTGTACTACTTGTGGAGGTGGGAGTCAGTCAATTGTTGATTAGTGATATCTATAAAATGTACTCTACCGAGATCAACATAGATGTAGATTACTGTGATAGAGGTGTGATTTTTGTATTCATGTTCTTCATTTCATGTTGATTCAATGATGATATATCAAATATTCAATTGGGTTTCATTTACTGCAATGGTCATCAGATGATCCTACAAAACTCATTAGATATTCTAGAGAGAATATACTTTCTAAGAGACCAGTGATAATATGTTTATACTTAGAGAAGTTCAAATTTTAACAAGTAAAATATTAAACTAGTCAAGTTCAAATTGAATATCATTTTATATCCTAAAATTGTTCGTAAAAATAAATATAAATCATTACATTTAGTTACCATAACAAAATTAATGTCACTTTATATTCTAAAATAGTTTATACATGTTGGTAAATACATATATTATTATAAATAGTTTCATTTAGTTACAAAAGTAATGTCAAAGGAAATGTTTGGTGGAAAATCACCAATAATAATTATGATGATGAACTTAGAAAGAGTTATAAGTAGACAAAAAAGTTATTAACATCATATTTTTAGATGTTGCGATGTTAAGGAGTTTTAATTATATGTTCAAAGTGTTTAAAATTAGGAATACAATTCCTAATTAAACTATTATTCAAACAGACTTTATTTATAGATGTTACACATTAAGGATTATAGTGTGAGAGTTTTATCAGATAGTCACACAGATTTGTGGAAAAAATTAAATAGATATGTAATATTTTAATAAATCCCTAAAATAGTTGAAAACATAAGGAGATGTTAACTTGTTTATGGATTTATTATATATTTTTAAATGAGTTTAATCATATAAAATGTACCATTTTATTCAAAAAACAGTCGATAATTTATCATTATTTCAAGTTGTCCATATATACTGTGTGGAATGAAATGATAATTGACCTCTTAGAATATGACCTTAAGTTATCTCTATCCGATGTTCATCATAGAGTATTATAGATTATGTATAAATATTAATGTTGATATGAGTATGATTTCATATAGAGATACAAAATATTCTCATGAGGCATGAAATAAGTTTTTTGTGTTGGATGACTCACTAAGTATACCACATAGTTATACATTATATCTTTGGTAAGTTAAGGGTGCATGTTTTATATTGAATCCCCATACCTGAGTTTGTAAAGATACTTAACATGATAACCTTCATACCTTGATTCCTTTTTTATGCAAGCCTGGAGGTTTAGCTAATCTGGGTGTGGTTGAGCATGTTTTTTATCGCTTCATCAGTTGAGGCTTAACCAAGAAGGGATTTTTCATCTCATATGACAAGTATGACATCTTGAACCTCAACTAATATAGAATGATGAAATGTATGATCATATATAGATAAGGTAAATTTGGTGTACTTATATACTTGGATGAGGGGAACATGATGTATTCATCAACCTGGTCAGTCTATACCCAAAGAATCGAGAATGTGTGAATAGGCTACATGAGATTAACATGCTCTATGCCTTGTGGTCACTAGATGTCCTAGAAAAATTGATTATATTATTATTCATACTTATATATGATTCAACTAATGGACACAGGTATGAAGATACATGTGTTTGATAGAGATCATCCCTTTATAGCTTGAGTATCATTGACGCTTTTCTAGATTTCTATCTTTGCTTAATTTTATAGATTCAGAAATTCATAATTGTTATCAATTCTAAAAATTCCTATGACTTATCCCTTTATGTATAGGATGAGGATCAAGTTTATAAAACTTTGAGATATATCCCAAAACAAATTGGAGGATGATATCCATAACAAGTTCTGGGTGAATTTTTCACAAATTGTTATATATATTGTAACATGTGGTAAAAATGTATGATATATTTTTCAAAATGGGTTTCAAAAATATCTAAAAACTATAAAAAATTAGGTCTTAGTGGTGGTTTATTAGTGGTAGTTATTAGAACCTCCATTAAATAAATCATATTAAATATAATTTATAATATAGTGGTGGTTTAATATAGTTGCTCCTATATTTTTATTTTAAATTTAGAAACGGTTTTGGTTATACCACCATAGAATATTTTAAAAAAAAACTAATTCTCCCCCCCCCCATATAATATCATTGTTCCTAACCCCCCCCCCAAAAAAACCCCTTACCCTAATTTCCCTTTCTTCCCAATGACGACACCGCTCCCTCACCTATAATCCCCATGACCCCAACCCCCCATTCTCCCCGATGGAGACCCCCCCCCCCCCACGATCTCTGTGACCCTGATGACGACCAACCCTCCCCCCCCCTCTGATTCCCATGACCCCAATCACCTTCTTTCGAAAGACAATCATCCCTCCCTCACCCCCCCCCCCCACTATTATCCTCATAACTCTGAACCCCTACTCCTCGATGACAACCCCACAGCGACCCCCCCCCCCCCTGCTCCTTGATGGTGACCACTAATGATGGACCCTATTCCCATTTTCCCGGATATTTCAACCCCTAATGGAGGCAATAACCCAAACTCTCTTGTACCCACATCCTCATCCTCTTCCTACCTTTGTCTTGACTAGATTCACCCTACCCATGTTTTTTAGTGAGTCAGACTTCACTGGCCTCATCTCCCAAACATCCATGTTGTTTCTTAGAAGGTATGATGTCTGTTGGATTTTCCTAATGGTTTTAATTAAATTATATAAAGATATATTTATTTGAGTGTTTTTTTTGGGTTTTTCCCCATGATGATACCAGTGTTATGTTGTAGACCTTAAATCACCAGTTGTTCATAGTTTTGGAGAGTGGATGCACCTAAATGTTATTTTAGGTGATTATTCCTATTTTTTAATTTTGAATAATTAATTATAAATTTATATAATTAATTATTTCATTCATGTGGTATGATATAGGTGCCCAGGGTGTTTTTAGTTTATGGTGTAGGAATTGAATATTTTACATTTTCATCAATATATTGTCCAATTTTTCAGTTTTGTGTTTCTTCCACATTTAATAATCGTTTAAATGTTTTTAAAATGATAATTTTCCTATTGGGGTCCACCTTAAGGGCTATTATGGGTTAGATTGTGGATAATAGTGGTTTTAGATGTTTTATAGAGGGGTTTTAGTTTGAAAAACCTAATTATTTAGCCTTTGGTTTAAGAAAAAAAGATGCATGTGATTTAGTAGTGCTTAGTCGAAGTGAAGGGATAGGTTTTTTGAGTATTATTCTTACACTGTACCATGAGTGGTCTGGTGTATACTCCATTTTGAATGTTTCCTTATATTGACCCATTGAGATGAAATAATAAAATATAGAGGTTTGGGGTTAATATACTTGTAAAACGTTTTAAAAAATTAAAATTATCCCAGTTAAAAATCATATATATTTTAAATAAAATGATGATTATAATTTAGCAGAACATAATGTAGCAATAAAAAGATAGTGCAACAGAAAATAAAAACAATTAACACGGAATTTTTATAGTACATTGATTCAATATGAACCTATTTGAAATATTTAATCCCCTATACTCCTTGAGAGAATAAATACCCACTAAAGAATATCATTATTGTGAAGGGAGTATTAACCCTTTACAAAACAGGCTACCTTTATATCGACAAAATAATAACCAAAGCAATTACAGACCTGAATTCTTAAATGAGAATCAAAACTCAAAATAGATGTTCCTTTGAAGTATAAGTATAACCGAACTTAGATAAGATTTTTTGGAGAAAATTGTAAACCAAAACATTAAGTAAAAATATAGGAATTAATAGAATATGATGATGAATATAAAAAAACAAGATTAAGATTAGTGTAATTTTAGAAGTATAGAAACTTGATCACCTCTTCAGAAAGAATAACTTATTGAAGAACAATAATGATAAACATAGAAACACCATTTGTGATCACATATGAATATCCTTTCAGTATCCTGCAGATGAAGTATTGAATATATCTCTTATATTTTCTATTTCTCCCTTACAGTATTTATAAATGAAACTCCATTAGTCAATCCATGATCTCCCTTGATTATTCATTATGTGGATGTTTCTTAAAACTCATTTTAATCATAAAAAAATAATAAATATGAATGTATAGAAATATTATCTCTCTCTTTTCTTTTTATAAATGATATCGTGAAGTTAATATACCAAATGAGAGTACTCTTAATCATTAGTACAATGCATAATGATTACTACAGGTTACGTAGCTTTAGATTACATGAATATTTATGTATATACTACTCTATTCAAGTTGAGTATTTTTTCTCAAATTTATTCTAAAAATGTTGTAAAATCATAATTGTATGCAATGATATGATATATATAGAAACACATGAACCAAATATCATAGTTCCAAGTTATTGTTTTGATATAAAACAAATATTTATTTTCATCATTATCAAAGTGAGATATAGCAATAAAGACAATAATGTTTATACAAAATAAAATATAAATTGATAAAATGAAAAATAGTAAAGTTAGATATCATTTAGTAGAATAATTATGTTCATGTATTATTTTGGAATCATAACAGTATTATTGACATCATGGTAACCACTCTCCTCAGCTCAATAAACTTATTTGATGACATTCGACCGTGTTATTGTGATTGGTAATATTTATTCATTTATTTATTTTATGTTTTTCATATTTTATTGAATCATTTTTATGTTGAATTTTTATTATGTCCAATCAGGACCATACCCTGGTCAATGAAGAATTTGAGTGATGTTTAATTTTGATTGTACTTATTTGATTAAACATTTATACCTTTATAATTGAATGTTCAGTGAGAAGAGTGAAAATACAATACCTATGGATAAAATTTAAATTACTTTACCTCAAAACAAACCTTGACCTTACAAGGGCTTGGAAGAATTTTTAGATTATGCAATTGAAAACTGATCATTGGATGTTAGAATTAAATTTTAGTGTCATGAATGTAAATTCAATCCTTGGATGAATATAAATGAAGTATATGAGAATTTGATATTGAAATAGTTTCCAACTTGATATGTATATTATATTTTTCAAGTTGAATTAAAGTTATAAAAACTAAAAAACAATGAAAATCCTATCAACAAAACACAAATTGACCCTCCATAAGAGAATTCAATTTTAAATTTAATAAATGACACATTTGTCTTAGCAAGATAAAATTTCCATGATTTTAATAGATCAATAGAACCTTCAGTTGATCCTGAGTAGGTTTATCTTTCTCATAACTTCAATGACCAAAAAATGAGTTTTATGAATTAGTTAAAGATCGACAAAAATAATTGTATAAAGGGTGTTCTAAGTTTTTGAAGTTTTCTTTTCTAATTAATTTGTATCATATCTAGTGTCTCTATAGAATTACTGAAAAATCAATTCCTCTGATTTTAGAGTTAATTCATGATGCATTTAGTGAATCTAGTATCTCTGCATCATTATAAGTGATGAATAAAATCATCAAAAAACATGGACTTAATTATACAAAGATACATGTATTACCTAATGATTATATTCTTTACTAGTGAGAAGAGTCTGATAAATAAGAATGCATAATATTTCATACAAGCAGATGGAATTCAATGAACAACAATGATAGTACAAATCAATAAAAGCCCCAAAAAAATAGAAGAATAACACACTTTTAAAGGTATTGTGTTACTTTACTCTAAAACCATGATTGAAAATATTATTCATGTTGTCTAAGACTGTATATGAAATGAAGTGGAATGATCAGGACAGTAACAATGATGGATTTATGTGACATCCAAAATATTTAATGTCATGGAATGGTTTTTATTCCTTACATCCAAATTTTTATTTAGATCCTAAGAATATATGTTTGGGATTAGATTATGATGGTTTTAACCCTTGTGGTACTTTAAGTACTAATTATATAATTTTTCCAGTTATTTTGATCCCCTATAATCTACATCCATGGACTTGTATAAAGAATATTTATTTCATTATTTTGATAATTATTCCTAGAAACAAATTACTAGAAATTATATTGATGTATACCTTAAACCTCTAATCAATGAATTGTGAGAACTATAGGATGATGTCATGGAAACATATGATGATTAAATAAGAAAAATATTCAAAATGAATACTACTTTAATGTGGAAAATTAATGACTTTCCTGGAATAAAAACTTATTTGGTCAGAACACTCATACTAGTTTGTCTTGTCTGATTTTTAATTTTTGATTTTTAACCTCAACGATTACCTCATAGAATAAAATGGTGTTTTATATGTCATCATATATTTCTTTATGCTTGTCATAAATTCATGTTTAAGAAGATACAATTCAATGGAGATATTGAATTGAGAAATCTACTGAAGTTATTATCTAGTTTAGAAATCTTTGGGCAATTAATGAATGTAACTGTAGAATTTAATGAAGATGGGAAAAGGGTGTGAGGTATAGTATTTGAAGCAGTAGGAACACAATAGTGGAAGAAAATGAGTATATTTTTCAAACTCCATTATTGAGAGTTTAATTTTATATTTCATAATCTTGATGTCATGTATATTGAGAATAATTTTTGTGACAATTTAATTTTTACATTTCTTAATGAGTAGGGTAAATTTAAGGATCACCTTAATGCACATAATGATTTTGAATCAATGAATATAAAGCATGGTTTTTGGGAAAATTAAAATGGAAAGTATCCTTCAGCTATTTTTACAATGAAAAATCATGAGAAATTTGTATTCCTTTAAATTTTAAAGAATATAAAAGTGACATATATATATTTAAGTAACATTTCAATGTGTGTTGACTTAAAACATTAAAAATTATCTGGATTGAAATTCATGGCTTGCATATTTTGATAGAGAAGTTTTTTTCATCATCAATGCATAATATGTTATCTGAAAACATAGCTATAGCTCTATTTTAGTTGTGTACCTTTTTTAGATAGATTTTTATAAAAAATCTAAATCTAACTGATATTGATAAACTTAAAGAAATAATTATTTTGATAATTTTTCATTTAGATATGTTATTTCCCCCTTCATTCTTCATATTCATGATTCATTTGATAGTTCATTTAGTTGAATAAGCTAATCTTAGTAGACCAGTACACTATCAATGGATGTATCCAATTGAGAGGTACGCTGATATTTTTTTATTTTCATTAGTGAATTCAACTTCATCAAATCATTGTGTAAATTTTTTTAATATTTTTCTTATATTTTTCATCAGTTATTTAGGCCATTTGAAATCATGGAATCATGATCAACCAAAAGGTTATATTAATGAAGGTAACATAAAAAAGAGTTTGTGGCCATTTGGATGGGATTGAGACTTGATTAAATCATGTTTTATGTTTTTATGACATCTCCACTAATTCTTGTTCTGAAAACCAGTCATCAGTATTTCAAACTGTTGGATGAGAAATTAGAAAATTGTAAAATGTTATAGTAACTGAATTGAAGTTGCTACAATAATATAGATATTTGATTCTCAATAGTCTTATTTCATATCCATTTATTGGATAATTTTCATTGAAAAGAAAGAGTTTAATAAGGATTCAAGCTCAAAATAAGATGGAATTAAAAATCCTTTAATAAGGGAATTTTTGAATGGTTCGCCCTCTGTGTAAGTATATAATCATATTCGTATTATTAACATGTGGTTATTCTATCTATATAAAAATAAACACCTTATATCTTCTTGTATAGATAATTATTATTGAGATTCGAGTTGAAATATCAACTGATTTAAATTTTCTAGCTTGAGGTCCTCTAAGGAAGGCTAAGAGATTTGATGCCTACAATATTCATGGATTTAGGTTTCATACAATTTATCATGAAGAAGACTTAAAAAATTAAAATAGTGGTGTATTTACACTTGTATAGGTGGGATGCTATGGAAATTTGATTTATATAATCTAATTAAATAGTCATGCTCAATTTTTAGTTGTCTTATTCAAATACAAGTGGGTCAACATTGACAATGGTATAATTAAATATTTGTTACATTTTACTTCTATCAGCTTTTGTCTCTTGATTCATACCAGTGAACATGTAGAGTATGATCCATTTATCTTGGCTTCACAAGAGAATATGGTTTATTATTTAGATGATGGAATACATGAATTTTGGAATGTTGTTGTACACCTAAAGTAGAGATACATGTATGATATGGGTGATGAATATCAATTGTTACTTTGTGAAAGTGAACCTCGTCAATAAAAAACATTAAATGGATTTTTTCTAACAATATTGAAATAATAGAACTTGCAAGAGAGGGTGAAAATAAAGTACTTATTTCAATGGATGTTGATTACAATGAAGATAAAGATAATTGAATATATTATGAACCATTTGAGTTACAAGAATTCTGAGAATAAGAAAATTTTGAGATCCTTGTTGATCAACATCTCAGAGAACTTCACCACTACCATCATCTTTAGTGGATCAAAGTGATTCTGCTATACTAGATACTTCTAACAAGCCAACAGTTTCCCTTATTGTTGTTTGTATCCCTCTATCCTATAATGGTGTAGTTTTTCACCCCTCTATCTTGGGGATATTGTAAAGTTACCATTACTTTTATGCATTTCATTGTACAAAAAATATATATATTTTATTAATTGTTTAATTAATTTTTCAAATAGATAAAGATAAAAATAGAAGAGATGTAAATATGAATACTGAAGATGTATGGGACCTGAAATAATTTAAGATTATCATTCCATTTTATGAGTTTAGGGTGCCTACTAGTGATGCTACTGGAATCCATAAAAGGATTCTTGGGAATCTTTCTTATGAGACAGTGAGTTTTCCCATTAATTATAAAAATTTTAGGCATATTCCCACAGATTTTAAAAATGAAGTCTTTGATAACCAAGTAAAGGTAATATTAATTTAATATTCATTAATAACTAATTTAAAATACAGGAGTAAAATTGTTAATATAATTATAAATTGTTATAGTTTTTTTCTAGATGTTTTTTCATTTTGATGCCCCTGACTCTATTTCACTCCCATAAACTTAAAAATTTTGTCAAATAAATGAATAGATTTTAAATGGAGACTATAGAAGGAATTTAATGACATGTCTCTAATCTTATAATAAATGTATGAGAAAGTGTTTGAAGGAGTTTCTTATGAGTAGTGGAAGTTATTTGTCGATATTAACAGAGATGAATCGCATGAGGTAATTTCACATTTTATAGTATTTTAATAACATAAACACAATAAAATTATAATTTTTATTAATGTTTCTATTTTTTGTAGGGATTATCTATAAAATATTATGAATCATTAGAAACAAGTCATTCCTCATATCGTTGGGTCATAGAGCTTTTCGAGAAAAAGAACAATCTTGGTTGTATTTCATCCACTATTGTTTATATTATTTTTTTATAAGTCAATGTTTTTTATAGATTTTATATATTTTTTTATAAAGGCTAAAAAATTAGTTCACTCTATTGTTCGGATAGAGATATCACTTAAAGTTCATAGGAAACCAGGAAAAAAATTTATGAATGAACCTACCAAAGACATTGGAGTAAGTTATTTTTATTATTATTTAATTTTATTTCATTACTATTAAAATATTGATTAAAAATAAATTACACCAACAAACATGACTTAAACCCAATTAAATGTGGCCAAATGCATGGATCAAATGGTTCCAATTATCTCTATTAGCGTCATTTGATCCATCCATCTGGACCCATTTAATTGGGTTTAAGGTGTGTGTTTTTTTATAATATTTTTTTCATTATTATGTTTTTATAGTAATGAAATAACATTAAATAGTAATGTAAAAATGTGAATTAGATAATATTAGGAAGTTTAGTTAATTTGGAAAATCATTGTTAATATTTTTGTATTAACAGGTTAAAATTCAATAAGCTTGGGGTGAGAAATATTTAAAATCATCATTGGTATCCCAGAACGATGTAATTGAAATTGTTTTAGGGAATGAGCATATTATGTGTGTATGGGGGATGGGTTCTGAGCCTACTCTATCAACTTTCTTTGTTAGGGTTTCATCATCATTTACTGCTACACCAAGTGCAAGTTTAAGCAATGTTGTTGATCGGGAAGCATAAAAAGAAATTGAATGGTTGAAAGAAAAATTGCAAGAACGTGACTCTAATAGTAAAACACTAGATCAGTGGTGGCCAATAATGGAAACTTCTTTAGTGTATATATTTCATAGGATGACAGGTATGATTCCCATGAAAATTGTTAGCCTTATAGCTCATCTTACTGAGGTAAATTCTAAACTACATAAATTATTCACACATTTGAAAAGAACACATAAAACTTCCATGAATAAAACTGAAATGAAACTTTTATATTGAAAACATGAACTTTAAGTCATACCAACCACATCATGTGTCATATTAACATGTGGTCTATTCTTATACATCAAAAATAAATTATAGATCATTTTACTAAAGTTTGAAAAAAAATCTGAGCTTTTTTGCTCAGTTTTGGATATTTGACAATAATTTTAAATTAAAATGAAACTTATATTGAAAACACTAACTTCAAGTAATACCACCCACTTTGGGTGTCTGATTGATATGTGGTCAATTTCTACACATTAAAACTAAATTATGTACCATTTTACTAAAGTTTGAAAACAATCTATGCTTGTTTTCTCAACTTTGACAGTGTGAGATGCGTATTAAACTAAAATGACAATTTTATATTGAAAATATACAATTCAACTCATACTAACTGCATCGTGTTTTGGATTTATGCTCTGTTAATACCTATATGTAAAAAATAAATTATGGATTGTTTTCCTAAAGTTTGAAAACAATTTGATATCATTTACTCAATGTTAGCTATGTGATGGGTGCTTTAAAGTAAAAATATGTGTTAAGGGGTCAAAACTACCCAAGAAATATTGAAAGACTATGAAATCATAGAAAAATTAACATAGGATAATTTTTAAAATGTATAAACTAAAGACAGGTCATTCTGAGATACGATTTTTCCAAAATTCCTGTAAATGTGTTTTCAATGTTTTAAAACACTAAAAAGTACATGTAATGGTCAAAAAAATATAAAACAGCCTCATATTGATGTGAAATCGTTATAAAATCACTATTAAAATATTTTTGATGTGTGTGAATAAAAAACACATCCATATGACATGTGGTGTTCTCAGAATGACTCAATAATAATTTTTTAAAAATATCAAAGTCTTTAAAAACATGTGTTAGGGAATCAAAACTATGAAAAATATGTCATGTGGCTGTGAAATCAGAGGAAAATTACCATAGTTTAATTTTTGAAATGTCATAAATGATACACCATTATAAGTTATGGTTTTCCCAAGATGATCGTAAACGTATTTTTAGTGTTTTAAAACACTAAAACGTGTGCTTAATGGTAAAAACCATATAAAATGACCTCGTGTTGATGGTAAATTTTGGAAAACCAACCTTTAACTTATTTTTTATGTTTTCACATAGAAAAAACATTCATATGATGTATGATGTGCTTCAAATGAATCAATAGAAAACTATTAAAAATACCAAGGACTATAAAAATGTGTTCTAGGGGTCAAAACTATGAGAACGATGTTATATGGATTTAAAATAATAATAAAGTGATCATATATTTATTTTTGAAATGTAGTTACTAACTATATTTAATTATAAATTATAGTTTTATCGGGATGCCCGTAAACACATTTTTAGATTTTTAAAACACTAAAAGGTGTGTGTAATGGTCAAAACCATAAAAATGGCCTCATATTTATGTGAAATCATAGGAAAATCACTATTTAATTTATTGAAATTTACACATAGATAACAGGTACATCTAACGTGCGGTGTTCTCTGAATGACTTAATAATCCATTTTTAAAGATACCAAAGTCTTTAAAAATATGTGTCGAGGGAAAAAACTTTGAAAATGATGTTGGGTGGCAATAAAATCATTTAAAAATTACCATAGACATATTTTTGAAATTTGGGAACCAATAAAATTTTATTATGAGTTATATTTTTCCTATTATTCTCGTAAACACGTTTTCAGTGTTTTAAAACACTAAAACATGCATGTAATGATCAAAAACATATAAAGCAACATCATATTGATGTGAAATCATGTGAAAAGCACTGTTGAACCATTTTTTATGTTTATGTGTAGAAAACATATCCATATGACATGCATTGTGCTTATAATGACTCAATAAGAAGTTTTTAAAGATATCAATGTCTTTAAAAATGTGTGTTAGGGGGTCATAACTATTAAAACAACACTGGATGGCTATGAAATCAAAGGAAAATGATTGTAGATCTATTTTTGAAATATAGGAATTAAAGGCATGTTATTTTAAGCTATGGTTTACCCAGGATGTGTAGAGATCCTATTTTTCCCTTGAAAGACTTTCAAATATTTATATATATATATCCAGATCCATGCCCTAAGAAGACATTCGATTTCGAGGCCCAATGTTCCAAAAATTAATTTTATAAAAATATTAAATATATTTTATATTGTATGTTCATGTTTTCTTAAAGAAAATGGTATTGATATTAAATGAAATATCGAATCAAAAACTGAAGACCGTAGTTGAGTGTGGAATGCAATTTTTACCCTAGGCACGACCTAAAATAGGTTAGTGTAGGGCATTCAGATAAAACAGTCATTGGAGGTACGTTCAGTGGATTAATTAATTGATTAAATTAATTCATTAATTCATTTAACCTAATTGAAATGTATATAAATTCACTAATATGATGATTTTACCAGGGTTTGCCTCATAATCCTGGGACTATTGAGAGAAGATCTTCCTCTCTTTTTGTTCACAAATTGCATATGATGATGATGAATATCTAGATTGGGGAATATCAGGACATAGTGAACACGAAAACTTACTCTATTCATTGAAAAGCATGTTCTTTGATGATGGATGATCCAATATTTAGATAGGACTCAACAATTCATGGTTTAATCCCTTTTTTATTAAATTGGTTTAGCAAGATCAACTTTTTACCTTTGATATGCACTAATTTTGGATCATGTGTGCGCTCATGAATTGAAATCTATTTGGTTATTCTTGTTTTCTAACCTTGAATATTCTTATCCTTGATCATTGGACAAGAACACTTGTACACAATTGGTTAAACCTTTTTTGTGGTTATTTTCTCCATTGATTTTTTACATTCTTCACTGATTGGACTCTATGGTCTTGGTTAGACTTTTTCGGGTGGCACCAAGCCAAATCAGACCCATAGAATCATGAAGAATCGATGTGTGAAGGTTAAATTAACAAACCTGGGATTATTTTAGATAGATTCCAGGTTTTTAGTGATTGTTTTGATTAGTGGAACTCAAATCATAAACTATAGAAGAACCCAAGAATGCAGAGTGTGAGATGGTGTGTGTGAAGCTTTGGGAATTGGATTTATGATCATCGGAAGTCCAAAATATTCAGGTCAGAGTTAGATATACTAATTTTGAGAAAAGAAAAGGATGAAATTGAAAGTGGGAGACTGTATATGGAAAGCATAGAGTGGATCTGAGGTACTAGAAAAATCTTGATTTCATGTTGTGTAGTTTGAAAAACACATGGTGTGTTAGACCCTGGCTGCAGCAGCTAGGGTTTGAGCAGATTATAAGTATCACATGTCATGTGGGAATCCTACATGTCATGGGACCTCATGCTGGTGGACTCGGCGTGTACTCTAGGAGTAAACGGGAATGGGCATGGCCAGGCATGCCATATACCAAAGTACATGGACACAAGATGGATACACGAACATGGCCAAGCACACAGGCAAGACCCTGACTGGCATGGGCATGTTGCGTAGATCTTCTACACACCATGTATCCCTAAATGATTGGTTATCAATGTACCCCCAAAGACATGTTCGTGTGATGAAGTAGGACCGTGCTCCATTTGGGTCCCCTCACACATTGTGTATTCCCTTGGTTCCTTTTTAGGAAACTTTAAACTCTTATACCTCCTTCATTTGAACTCGTATTTTAGTTTGTGGGTAGTCTATCCTGAGTTTTTTTTCATTTAGAACATGATGGTTCCCTCTTTTTTGGATTTTGGGATATTATGTGAGATTTTATAAGAATAATTATTATTTAGATGATGTCGATGGTGGTAGTGATCATGAAGGATCACCAAAGTCTTCCTATAGAGTGGAACCCCCTATCACACTAGGGCGCAAGTCCTCGACTTATAGAGTGGAACCCCCCATCAGCTTGGGTTTGGGTCCTCTACCTACTGAGTGGAACCCTCTATCACACTATGGTATGGGTCCTTGGCCTATATAGTGGATCCCCCATCAACTTGGGTGTGGTTCCTCTACCTACTGAGTGAAACCCCCTTATCAGATAGGGCATGGGTCCTCAATGACTAGATTGGAACCCCCCCCCCCCATCATATCAAGGTTTAGGTCCCCAATCTATAGAGTGGAACCCCCATTAGCTTGGGCACGGGTCCTCTAACCACCTAGTGGAACCCCCTATTGGATAGGGAATGGGTCCTCATAACACTAGATTGGAACCCCACATCAGTTTGGGAATGGGCCCTCTATGGATACTTATAGAATGGAACCCTACTGACGCACTAGTGTGAAGGTCCTCTACTTTGATATTTTCCACCCTTGACTATGTGGCATAGTGGTTATAACATCCTGTCTTTTTATAACATAAACTTTCATTTCATTACACGGAACTGAGGATCTTTAAGGTTTAGTGTCTTGGAAACAAGGAACATAATACATGAAAACAACATAAAACATTCTTCTTAAACACTTGAAAGGCTTCTACTTAAGTTCATCATAGGTTCATTACTTCATCTCATAACCTCGGGACATACATCAAAAGAAGGGGTGAGCAGAAGGCCCAGTAAGGGAAACAAGAGAAACATTTTACATGTGAACTTGAGATACTTCAATAAGGACATGAAAAGAACTTTAAGGCATGAGAAAGAAATCATGAGATACATCATAATAAAAATAACATTTTTCATAACTTGAATATGTGGCTACAACATTTAATATTGACAATTGTTTCGTTTCACCAAGGTCCATCCCCAAGGTGTCGTTAAAAATTACCAAGGTTATTCACCAAGGCGTCGTTAAAAATGGTCATCTCTAGAGATTAAGTCTTTACCCAATGCATTGGAGCGCTCTCTGGGCGCACCCTTGACATGTAATTATTATCATGTGAGCCAAATATATCATCATCAATAATTTCATAAACAGTCCATATAGCATAAAAGAAATGGGTTTCATTTCATAATCATAACGTTTTAAAAACTGCTTTAAAGACATGATCTTTATGTCACTTTAAACCCACAGAAAGGGAAAGTGGGTTTCATGTTTGTAAATCCCAGAATTTAAAATTGAACATTTTGGTATATATGTGAATACCCATATAGAGGATAGAGATTTGAGTGTTCACTTAATAAAATAAAAGAACATTAGAAAAAGAGAAAGACATTTTGAGACGAAAATTCTGCAGCATAATGGCTATTTTACAGGGTTTTTAGAAAACATTGAAAAGAGAGGGGAAATGGGTCAAACATTCATAAATGACCCATAAAATAGTAGAGGTACAGAATATAAGGGATTTAAAAACATGGTAATGAAATTTTAAAATATACCATATGAAATGAAGAACATGAAAGGAAGACAAAAATAAGATTTCTCTTATGAAAATTCGGCAGCCTAACGGCGTCACATAAACTTCAAGCAAAAATGAATTGATGAGATAAAATAGGGTCTCTCATCATATGAACATAAAAGTACAGTATGATAGATATAGATATCATACCCCAATATAATAAAAAGGAACTTGAAAGACTTGACATGAAAGTAAAATGTTGAAAAATGAGAAAGGTGAACGAATCCCTTAAAAATTCGGCAGCCTAACGGCGCCACTTAAACTTCAACAAAAATGAATTGATGAGATCAAAAAGGGTCTCTCATCATATGAACATAAATGATCAGTATGATAGATATAGATATCATACCCCAACATAAAGTAACTTGAAATACTTGAAAATAAAATAGAACTTGAAAATGGGAAGGGTGAATGAATCCCTTAAAAATTCGGCAGCCTAACGGCGCCACTTAAAATTTCAAAATGCTGAATTGAAGAGATCAAAATGGGGTATCTCATCATATGATCATAAAAGATCAGTATGATAAATTTAGTGATCATACCCCAACATAATAAAAAGGAACTTGAAAGACTTTACATGAAAATAGATCTTGAAAAATGAGAAGGGAGAAAGAATCTATTACAAAAATTTCGGCAGCCTAACGGCGCCACTTAAAACTTCATAAAACGAAATAATGAGAGTAAGAGGGGATCTCTCATTACATGAACATGAAAATGGAAGTAAGAGGAGTATAAAATAACATCCTTTAACATAAGAACATGGAGCATAAAATAAATGACATAAAATATATTACTTGAAAAGAAAGAGAGAGGTTGGATCCCTTACCTTAAAACGTAACTCTTAAAACTCAAAGGTTTGGGCCTTGAAGGCTTGGGGCACTTTGGGAGGACTCCTTGGGAGGTAATGAGACCAGAAATTCGTTGGGGGAGAGTGGGGAGTCGAAATGGATGAGAGTATGGCTTGGTATATATAGGGAAAATGAGGGGACAAGGCATTAATGGCCAAGGGACACCTCAAAAGCGCTTTTCTCAAAACCATGTGCTCTCCCTTGGCATTTACCATGGAGTTAGGCCACATGGGGCCCCCAAAACAATAATTCATCACCCTTGGCAAGCCAACCCTTAAAATATCTCATGACATCATCATGAAACAATTATGATGTCATTAAACATACTGAAACCCTAAAACTGCATTTTTACTATTCACTGAAAAATTCAACATTCTCAGAAAGATCCCAAAATTTCACCTTAATCTAATATCAATGCTCTGATTTCAAAAATGAACTCCATTTTATAAAAATAATTCTCTAAATATTTTTAATTCTATTTTTAAATAAATACACTATTCACCGAAAATTCATTTTTTTCAGAAAAATCCCCAAAAATTACCATTACATAATATCGATGCTCTGAGTTCAAAAATAAAGTCCTTTTTATAAAAATAATTTTCTAATTATTTTTAATTAAATTTTTAATTAAAAAAACACTATTCACCCGAAAAAAACTAATACTTGGCTAATAATTTATGAAACCGTTATTTACCCATTTTATTGAATCTCATTACTTAATCAAGGTGTCTAAATTATATTAAAACTTTCTTTGAGTTAAATTACTAATCCATTTGGTCACATTACTAATTCTAAGCGTAAAATCACTATTCATAATTTACTATTCATCAAAAATCAAGTTGATCTTATTAGACTCTAAATTTCGTACTGAACATAATTGTAGAAGACCATTTTTTTCAAATCATTACACATTTTTAATTATTTAAGGTTTACAAAAACATTTTTAAAATATACTTTTTCTAAAATTCATCAAAAATATGCATACTATAATTATCCGGTCATTTGAAAATTCATAAACTTCATCATAAGAAGAAATCCCAATTTTTATTTAAAACAAAGGATTACACAAGGCAATTTCGGTCTCCTTACATAGCCCCTTATCACTCCAGCATATGACCTAAGTGTAAGGTGTGCTAAGGTGAGAGAATCTGAGGGAGGCTCGGCCAACATCGCACGAGTAGTAATTTCTATCAGTTTGAACTTCTCGCGAAGGCGATCCCGTTCTAGCTTCACACGATAAAGTTCAGCTTGGGTTTAATCCAAAGCAAATCCCAGTGGTGCTACCTCCTTCCCAAGTTCTGTTAGATGGGCTTCAATCGGTCCAAGACTACTGGGTGAGGCCATCGAATCTTCTTTCTAAATTAATTACCCAAGATTACTTGTATTTAGAGACAATAATCAAAACGTTTAGTTTCCAGTGGTCATATTGACCAATAGTCATATAACAGTCAAAAACCCAACAGTCTCATTTTAATTATACTCATATTATCAAATGAAAAAATTTTGTTGAGTAAAAAAAATAAAATAACACACAAAATTAGGAAACAAGATTTATTCAAAATTTTGGGTCGTTACAATCTTCCCCCCTTAAGAAATTGTGTCCTCGCAATTTTTAAAATTGGGTTTTGAAATTTCATTGAAAGTCCCACATCGGAAAAGGAGTCAGTAAAACTATTACTTTAAAATAAAGAAAGGGAAGTACAAAGGTCACCCGAGTTAACCCACACTAGGATTCCATGTAGGAAAACATGGGCATGGAGGAGACAACAAAGGGTCATGTTCTGAGGTAGAGTGATAGAAAAAATGATTAGGAGAAATTTAACCATAAGAAAATCTCAAACTTATGATGTGTGTAAACGGTCTTTGATTACCTAGTAGGAAACGTAAACCAACAACGTTTTTGTTTTACGTTCCTTTTCATAATTTTGAGTAATTCATTTACTAAATAGAACAAAAACATAAGAAAATATACCTACCTTCATGTAGAGTTTCATCCTTTAATAAGTTTCTACCAAAACTAATCTTTTCTCCAAATGATGAGCATTCAAAACTACTTGGTCTCATCAAAACACAAGAATCTTCTTCTAGAGAATCACATAATCCACAAAAGATTAACTATCTATTTCTTCTATCATTAAACATTATCCCAAAAATAGAAAGGGTAAGGTAAAACAACTCTTCAAAAAGAAAGAATCCCATAGGAAGGGAAACTATTTTTAAATCTTAAAAGTTCCATGGTACTACCCAAAGTTCATCATAGACCATCCCATAAATAACGGTCCTTAAAATTCCTCAAAATAAACCAAACTAATATTGAAACCCAAATACAAGAGGGATTTGATAAAATAGTCTTCCAAAATAAACTTCATTGTTCATCTCCAAACAACATCAACCACACCTAACATCTTATAACAAAAGTAGCTAACCTAAACATTTTTTACGCAAGATAGGTTAATCATTTCCATAAGTAACCTAAATTACTATAAGTCCACCTTAAATTCATTGATTCTTCAAAATATAAGTCAACCTTACTCCTCAATGAAAATACCATAGTAATCTATTTACCTTTATCATATAGGGTCCTCAAAATAGTGAACGTCTTCCAAAATAATAATCATCTTTTAATCACCTAATCACCTCTTTCATATTAATATGGCAATCGTTACATTTCTTATCACATTAGTTGTTGGGACATGTTCTTCCATTTCCCGCCATTAACTACGAAAACAAAGTACAATTAGGGGCTTTAATACTTAGCCAATAATCATGAAAAGGAACTTAACGCATATAAGGATACCTTGTAGAAGAAAAGTATACCCTAACTTGTGATCCCCTAGGTTCCCATCTAGGTTATCCATGATCATATATTCTTATGTGAACCTTTATTTTATTTTATCTTTGTTCCTTTAACAATGGTTCATACTAAGCTTATGAATTTACCAAAGCATATCCCCCGGGAGTGTCATAACCAAGAGTGCAGCAAGGCCCGTTGTCGTGTACCAGTTCTCGTTCGAGTCTAGCTCAAAGCGGTATTTTCGGGTTTTACCCCTATGTACATCTGTGCCAGAGCCACCTCTACCTGCTCGTATCCAGACAGGGATGTATTTTCTTGGAAACCCATTACTCAATACTCACCAAAATACCAGGAAGATTTACTATATATAAACTTTTCTATAGGCTTCTTCCTAAAGTTTTCATATCCTAATTTCCACAAATAACTAAACCATCCTTTGATAACAACTATAACATCCCATCTTTTTATAACATAAACTTTCATTTCATTACACGGAACTGAGGATCTTTAAGGTTTAGTGTCTTGGAAACAAGGAACATAATACATGAAAACAACATAAAACATTCTTCTTAAACACTTGAAATTCTTCTCCTTAAGTTCATCCTAGTTTCATTATTGCATCTCATAACCTGGGGACATACATCAAAAGAAGGGGTGAGCAGAAGGCCCGGTAAGGGAAACAGGAGAAACATTTTACATGTGAACTTGAGATACTTCAATAAGGACATGAAAAGAACTTTAAGGCATGAGAAAGAAATCATGAGATACAACATAATAAAAATAACATTTTTCATAACTTGAAGGTTTGCCTAAAACATTTAATATTGACAATCGTTTCGTTTCACCAAGGTCCATCCCCAAGCTGTCGTTAAAAATTACCAAGGTTATTCACCAAGGTGTCGTTAAAAATAGTCATCTCTAGAGATTAAGTCTTTACCCAATGAATTGGAGCACTATCTGGGCGCACCCTTGACATGTATTTATTATCATGTGAGCCACATATATCATCATCAATCATTTCATAAACAACCCATATAGCATAAATGAAATGGGTTTCATTTCATAATCATAACGTTCTAAAAACTGCTTTAAAGACATGATCTTTATGTCACTTTAAACCCACGGAAAGGGAAAGCGGGTTTCATGTATGTAAATCCCAGAATTTAAAATTGAACATTTTGGTATATATGTAAATACCCATATAGAGGAGATAGCTTTGAGTATTCACTTAATAAAATAAAATAACTTTAGAAAAAGAGAAAGATATTTTTGAGTCGAAAATTCTGCAGCATAATGGCTATGTTACAGGGTTTTTAGAAAACATTGAAAAGAGAGGGGAAATGGGTCAAACATTCATAAATGACCCATAAAATAGTATAGGTACAGAATATAAGGGATTTAAGAACATGGTAATGAAATTTGAAAATATACCATATGAAATGAAGAACATGAAAGGAAGACAGAAATAAGATTTCTCTTATGAAAATTCGGCAGCCTAACGGCGTCACATAAACTTCAACCAAAAATGAATTGATGAGATAAAATAGGGTCTCTCATAATATGAACATAAAAGTCCAGTATGATAGATATAGATATCATACCCCAACATAATAAAAAGGAACTTGAAAGACTTGACATGAAAGTAAAACGTTGAAAAATGAGAAAGGTGAACGAATCCCATAAAAATTCGGCAGCCTAACGGCGCCACTTAAACTTCAACAAAAATGAATTGATGAGATCAAAAAGGGTCTCTCATCATATGAACATAAATGATCAGTATGATAGATATAGAGATCATACCCAAACATAAAGTAACTTTAAATACTTGACAATAAAATAGAACTTGAAAATGGGAAGGGTGAATGAATCCCTTAAAAATTCGGCAGCCTAATGGCGCCATTTAAAATTTCAAAATGCTGAATTGAAGAGATCAAAATGGGGTCTATCATCATATGATAATAAAAGATCAGTATGATAAATTTAGAGATCATACCCCAACATAATAAAAATGAACTTGAAATACTTTACATGAAAATATATCTTGAAAAATGAGAAGGGAGAAAGAATCTGTTACAAAAATTTCGGCAGCCTAACGGCGCCACTTAAAACGTCATAAAATGAAATAATGAGAGTAAGAGGGGATCTCTCATTACATGAACATGAAAAGGGCAGTAAGAAGAGTATAAAATAACATCCTTTAACATAAGAACATGGAGCATAAAATAAATGACATAAAAGAGATTACTTGAAAAGAAAGAGAGAGGTCGGATCCCTTACCTTAAAACGTAACTCTTAAAACTCAAAGGTTTGGGCCTTGAGGGCTTGGGGGCACCTTGGGAGGACTCCGTGGGAGGTAATGAGACCCGAAATTCATTGGGGGGAGTGGGGAGTCGAAATGGATGAGATTATGGCTTGGTATTTATAGGGAATGTGAGGGGACAATGCATTAATGGCCAAGGGACACCTCAAAAGTGCTTTTCTCAAAACCATGTGCTCTCCCTTGGCATTTACCACGGAGTTAGGCCACATGGGGCCCCCAAAACAATAATTCATCACCCTTGGCCGGCCAACCCTTAAAATATCTCATGACATCATCATGACACAGTTATGATGTCATTAAACATACTGAAACCCTAAAACTGCATTTTTACTATTCACTAAAAAATTCAACATTCTCAGAAAGATCCCAAAATTTCACCTTAATCTAATATCAATGCTCTGATTTCAAAAATGAACTCCATTTTATAAAAATAATTCTCTAAATATTTTTAATTCTATTTTTAAATAAATACACTATTCACTAAAAAATCATTTTTTTCAGAAAAATCCCCAAAAATTACCATAACATAATATCGATGCTCTGAGTTCAAAAATAAATTCCTTTTTATAAAATTAATTTTCTAATTATTTTTAATTAAATTTTTAATTAAAAAAACACTATTCACCCGAAAAAACTAATACTTGGCTAATAATTTATGAAATCGTTATTTATCCATTTTATTGAATCTCATTACTTAATCAAGGTGTCTAAATTATATTAAAACTTTCTTTAAGTTAAATTACTAATCCATTTGGTCACATTACTAATCTTAAGCGTAAAATCACTATTCATAATTTACTATTCATCAAAAATCAAGTTTATCTTATTAGACTCTAAATTTCGTACTGAACATAATTGTAGAAGACCATTTTTTTCAAATCATTACACATTTTTAATTATTTAAGGTTTACAAAAACATTTTTAAAATAAACTTTTTCTAAAATTCATCATAAATATGCATACTATATTTATCTGGTCATTTGAAAATTCATAAACTTCATCATAAGAAGAAATCCCGATTTTTATTTAAAACAAAGGATTACACAAGGCAGTTACGGTCTCCTTACATATCCCCTTATCACACCAGCATAGGACCTAAGTGTAAGGTGTGCTAAGGTGATAGAATCTGAGGGAGGCTCGGCCAACATCGCACGAGTAGTAATTTCTATCAATTTGAACTTCTCGCAAAGGTGATCCCGTTCTAGCTTCACACGATGAAGTTCATCTTGGGTTTGGTCCAGAGCAAAGCCCAGTGGTGCTACCTCCCTCCCAAGTTCTGTTAGATGGGCTTCGATCGGTCCAAGACTACTGGGTGAGGCCATCGAATCTTCTTTCTATATTAATTAACCAAGATTACTTGTATTTAGAGACAATAATCAAAACGTTTAGTTTCCAGCGGTCATATTGACCAATGGTCATATAACAGTCAAAAACCCAACGGTCTCATTTTAATTATACTCATATTATCAAATGAAAAAAAAATTGTTGAGTAAAAAAAATAAAATAACACACAAAATTAGGAAACAAGATTTATTCAAAATTTCGGGTCGTTACAGTGGTGAGGCATAGTCCTTCACATGGTTACTTCTAGGAAGATGTGTGAGATGTTGGGCATTGTTAATGGACTTTTAGGACTATTGGTGATTCTTCCTGGGCTGATCTATGAGATATATATCCCCTTTATCTCTATTTTGGGATTATTTTGTTGAGTATATATATATACTTCTATATAAATACCTTTATATTTTGATACTCTCCTGTCATGGGTTGCAAAGACATGTGGGGTATTACAAGTTCATTATATATATATCTTCTTCTGGTTGTATGAGGTTACTCTCCTTCTATGGGTGGAAAAGAATCAATGTCTAGTTAATCTACACACTTTATAGAGCCCCTTGTGCTTGAATGAGGTTACTCTTTATCTTGATTTAGGTTGAGCTACATTTGATTTACTCTCAAATTTTTTTCAATTCTTATTGTTTCTCTTATTAATCCCCCTTTAATATTTTGGGGCATCCTACTGGGTTTTTATATACTCAATCATGCATGGGATTTACTCACATGTGTTGTGTCTTAACCAAATGACAGATTGGTCAGTAGTGACTTTAGAGGAGCTTAGGGATACTGAGTACTTGGGACCATGTATAGTGGTTTTAGCTTGGAGATCATGAGCTGGGATTTCTCATCAGTTTACTTTCTAGTTTTGTTAGGTTGGGACATATTTCTAGTTGGGAATGTATTTTTTCCCTTTAATTTTTAGTTTTCACTATCTTTATCTTGTATAACCTAGAGGTTTTGTATGCTTGGTTTACTTTCTAGTTGTTGAATAATTTTATTATTATTCCTCTACACTTCTACATTTAGATAGTCAGGTGTGTGTATATAGATACATTAGGAAAAGTCCTCCCATTTAGTATATTGATTTTGGGGCTTGTCACTACACCCTAGCCAATGGAGGTGGGATTAGGGTAGTTACGGATTGAGCCCTGGTTAGGTTTGGGTTGTGACAAGATACCTATAAACATGTTTTTGGTGTTTTAAAACACTAAAACATGCATGTAATGGTAAAACCCAGAGAAAATGACTTCATATTGATGTGAAATCATTGTAAAAGCAAATTTGAATTATTTTTATGCATACATGTAGACAAAACAACCATATGGAATGTGTTGTGCTCCTAATCACTCAACAAGCAGTTTTTAAAGATACCAAAGTCTTTAAAAACATGTTTCAAGGGGTCAAAACTATGAAAATGATGTCGAATAGTGGTGAAATCAAAGGAAAATGACCACAAATTTATTTTTGAAATTTTTGAACCAATGACACATCATTCAGAGTAATGTTTTTCCCAAGATACCCATAAACACATTTTCAATGTTTTAAAACACTAAAATTGTGTGCATAACAGTAAGAACCATATAAAACAGCATCATATTTATGAGAAATCAAGGGACATACACCATTGAATTATTTTTTATGTGTACGTGTAGACAATACTTCCATCCGACATATGGTTTTACGCATAGAGAACACTTACATGTGACATGAAGTGTGTTCTGAATGGATCAATAAATAGTTTTTAAAGATACTAAAGGCTTTAAAAATGTGTTCCAATAGCGGTAAAAAATAAACAAATGACTTCAGATGGATTTGAATAGTCAAAACCATAACAAAAAACTTATGATTAACATGAAATCATGATAAAATCACCATTTAATTAATTTTAAAATATAATACATGCTTCCATATCAAAGTCTTTAAATTTTGTTTATTAAGTAAATTTCAAGCATAATTCACATCAATTTAAAAATTGATTATATTATTTTATACTCATATATTTTTAGTTCCAAGTGTTGAATCATATCTTAAATATGTAATTTTATGTTTTCAAAGTGTGTTTCATGATATATTATTTTTTATTAAAATTTATTCTATTTAATTAACAAAATAACAAATGTTATGTGTAACATTCTAAATATATCATATGTTTATTCTCTTTCATATTTCATTTATTAAATGTTTTGGTTCTTATTTTAGGTGAAAGGTGTTGACAGTATGAAGGATCAGGACCATTCTGATATATTACTTTATTTAGTTTGTAATCATGAGGGTTCTTACTTTATATGGTATATTTAAATATTACCAATGATTATACTATAATTTTGATTTATTATGTTCAATTATAATTTCTATATTTTTTTGATGACATGATGTGGTTGCTTCCAATTGATTATATGATGTGGAGGTAGATTGATGTAGTAGATTTCATGAGATTGACATATATTTTCCATGAGTTATTATTTTTGGTGGATATATTTAATATATAAATATATATATATCAATGATTGAGGTTACGAGTTGACTGAGGTTATGAGTTGAGTGAGGTTATAATGATTGAGATATTATATATATGACTATGGATGTATGATGGTTTATATATGATGAGTTTATTGTGCATTTATTTTCTAGTTTATTGTATGCCATATTTTTTATATTTATATTTTTTTATTAAATATTTTAAAAAATAGAAATTTATTTTGTAGTGGTTTATAATAACCATCGCTAAATATATTTTTATGAATTTATTTATTGGAGGTTATCATTAACCACCACTAAAAAATGGTTTTTCATGAACCACTATTCAATTAAATTCTTATTTTCCTAATAATGTGCCATAATGGAATAACCTAGGGTCGATCTTGAGGGGGACGCTCACACACATTGATTTTATATTATCACTATTATAATATAACTAATTTAAATTACTAAACTAATATAAATGGGGGGATTTGATTATGAAATTTATGATATATATATATATATTAATGAAAATACAAAACACAAATAAAAATAAAATACACAAATAATTTGGCATAATAAAATTATTGATCTCGGGGGTTCATAGTGATGTTATCATTGTTACTCAAAATATATTCCTCATTATTTTATCCAATGTGGAGATCAAGACCTGTCACATTACACACACTCATTCTAATGGTATTAACCTACACCGAGACCATTTTATATAGGATTAATCTCTTCCACATCGATACCTAATCAAAACTTCACAGTTTGAATGACTTAGATATCAATGAGAAGAAACATGAATGAATGAGGAGGAACAAGGAAATAGTAGGTAAAACAGATAAACCGTGCACCAAAATAATCTTAACCACTACTAAAATATTATAATGAAATATGATAAATAATTAAAGCATAATAAACTCAAAACATCACTACTTCCTCCTCAAACAACATTGAGGTTTAGTTATTTACAAAAATGGTGATAAAATAAGTACGGTGGGGGAAACACAAAATAGAAAACAAAAGAAAATAAATAAAGAATAAGAGAGATAAAATAACATATAATGAAAATATAAAAAACTATTATAGAATCTAGAATCCACCTTATACGCCTGAAAATGTTTATCCCTTCTAATTAAAGAAGAGTTTCATATTTATAATGAGAAGGATGGACATATTTCCCTCCAAATTAAACCTCTAAAAGATTGAGTGTGGTTGACACATTAAATAAAAAAAATTCAAATGTTTCCTTATGAAAAGATGTTTCTCTTTATCTTGTGCATTCATATAAAATATTTTAGCCTCATTTTCCACATATTTATAGAGTTATGGTAGATTTAATTAGGAAAATAATTATGGATAGTTGACTGTTCAAATTCTAATTCACTGAGTTCCTAGGAATTTATAGCATTGAAATATCCAGAATATCGAGTTTTCGCAGTTATGAAAAAATTTAATTAATAATTTCTATAGCTTCATTTTGAATCTAATATCATTTGGGTTAGTAATTTTTCAGATATATACCCATATTAAAAAAATCATCCACTCTATGCATGGATTTCGAGGCTCGGATTGTGAGCTAGTTTTGGGCCTCAAGTTGTTGGATTAGTCTTTTTTGGATCCAGTTGAAGAAAATAAAGCCCAAAATTTTTGGAATCCTATAAAAACAAATTTCACAATTTCAATTAGTGTAGAAAAATTTCTTTCTATAATAAAATAGTAAATTAAAATATTTTAAAATCGAAAATTATGTCATTTTTACAATTAAGCTCAAAATATTACTACATCCAAAAAATGTGATAATTTCCCATAAAATAAAACTATGGTGGGATTAAAAACATTTAATTATAGTATAAAATGTGTGAAAATGTTAACTACATCAGTAAGTGTGTCTCAGAATGGGCAGATGGCTTCCATGGTTCAGCTTCACAGACCTTGTTAAAATTATGTCAGCCACCGCTGCAGAACAGAGTGTATATGCCTACCATGAAAACAAGCTCGACATGGTGAGAAAACTACATCGGTTTCTGGAAAGTGTTTGGATTGTGAGCTCACACCCAACTTCATATTTCTTCACATAATCCATAAAAAATTACCCCATGTATTGCGGCTTAGGATGTCGAGGAACCAAGGAGGGTAAATACTCAAATTGTTTGATATGGTCTAAAATAGAACCAGATTGATGTGAGGTAGCTAGTTATTCATAAGGATTTTGGTTGTACAGAATATTCAATCATGACATCAACTAAGTGACATTTTGAAGGACCTCACCCAGCACTACAAACAAATGGATGGTGATGTTTTCCATGCTAAATTGAGTGAGAGAGAGTTTCAAAGGTTTAGATGTCTAATGAATGTGAAAGCATAGCTTGAATCAGGTGATCCATCCCTGGGGATCAGAACTAGTGAAAATATGAAGCTCGGCCCTTGGGAAAAAACACAAGATCCAATGCAAGAGCAGGGGTGTTCAAAACCCATGCACTTGGTGTTCCAAGTCGGCCAATGTACCAGACTATAGTCCAAAGGTTTTGGTTACCTCATGTGGTATAAGTTCATCATGAAATGACTGTTTCTTGAAATGGAACATAACAAATCTTTGGAACTCATTCTGTCCAGTGAGATCCTTCTCACAGTGCTTCTGGTCTTGGTCAATACATTGTTGTTTGGATACCAACTCATTCGATATTGTTTTGAATTGGTTTTGGCATTTCTCTAGGTTATCCAGTTTAGCTTGGTGTCAAGTTTCCATGGTAGTAAATTATGTCTCAAAGTAGCAAGAGTGGATGGAAAAATAGAAACATGCAGTTTCACTGTATGTGAGCTGGTATAGGAAGAATAACAGAGTGTTTCTATGGACTAGGTGAGCCTCCACAAAATGAAAACTGATGGTGCATGCAGGTGTTTGACATGAAGAATCCATGTGTACCACCACAAACAAAAAGGAAAGAAGATTTGGCAGTGCATAATGAAACAGTACAGTTGTGTTAAGGAATCCATGTAATGTCGAACTCAAGTCTATTATTGGTAGATTATTGTTCAGATGATAGGATTCTTGGTCACATGATGTGGAGGCATGATCACTGGTGAGAGAACATTAAAATACAGGTGTCATTAGAGTAGTTGGAAAATATATAGTTGGTTGTGCACAATGTTACGAATTTAAACTAGTTTTGTGGACCTCTGTGGAGTGAAATTATGTGTGTGAGTGTTAGGACCAAGATAGTGGTTCACTGACTTTGAATGAAAATCTAGGTTAACATGCCTCTGGACAGTGATGAATCTACATTGTATTCTTTCATCAAGTGATAGAAAGCCAACTGAGAATAGGGGTAGTTAAGACAAAGTGAGTAGTTTGTCACTAAATGGTTGGTTTCCTTCTATGAGTGATGAGGCAGTCGCGACAGGTCAAAACAAGTGTTAAGGAGCCACACTAGCAATGAAACTATAGTATGAAACTCTGTATGTATTGTAGTAAGAGAACCCAAATTATAATGGTTGAAGGGTAAGAAGAAGAATGTAAAAGACTCAAGAAATTCCCTAAGAATCTCATAGAAAAGTCAAGTGGAAGACTCGCAATACAATTCATCTTGCCTCTTCCTCTCTTCCATCTTTTACAATTATAACAACTCTATATCCTCCCTTTTACAACCTGTGGACCCAACTTGTCCCCACCCCCAAACAAACTTCTCCTACAAATACTTTTTGCAATTATTATTCCCCCATGCCTTAACCTGATTTCTATGACCATCACTCATCCATCCTTGAGAATAGTATTGTCCTCAAAACTATGTAAGGATGACCCATGATCTGATCTTAGAGGCTTTACCATTGAATATGGGAATTTCCCCTCATTTCATTTTGAGCTTTGGACAGAATAGGAAAAAACTTCTGCTTTAAGACTCACTGTTGTGGTCCTTTGTATTTTTTCCTTCCTACAAATTCACACCAAACAATCTACAAGATTCTTTTCTCTAATTCATGTACCAGCTTCAGATTTATTAAGTTGTGAATGATAGAAATCCCCATCCACACCTCTTGTGGGGGAATTGCCTATTGTTATGGATTGGTCCATGAGTTCTGATTCCATGTGTCCCATTATTGCACATAGAAGTTGTGGGGCTCTATTTTATGATCCCAATAACGCATTCCCTTTTTTTCATCTTGTGCAACATGCATGTAGTTGGGCTGTCAGGTTGTGTGTATGAACTCCATGGTGCACCTATTTTCACAACTCATCTAGAAGATCATTCCAATACCCTCTTGCACCCTCACTAATCCTAAAATCTACTAATATTAGCTTGTATGCCTATTTTAAACGTTTCTATTAGTGGCACATCCCCCACACTTGTAAAGACTTGGATTTTCCACGTAATTTTTTTTATTATATGGAATTTTTATGAGTCTGCAAAAATTGAAAGCACGTGATTCCGAGGATCAGTGTGCCCGGAATGAATTTTTTAACTTTTTTAAGGTACGTTCAGTAAATGCACAAGTGGAATTTTCTAACTTTTGAACTTGTGCTCAGATTAAAAATATGAGGGCACCATTGAATCTGCAGTGCTGGGATTCGCTTAAGGGAGGCTTCACTTTGACCACAGTAGGTTAGGAGAAAATGATATTTTTTGGACATTTAAAAGAATAATAAAATAACAATGTTATTTTATTTCTTCTTTTCTTTTCCTCCAATGGACGAGTGACGATGGCGAGACCAATGACATGTCAAGCCATTAAATGTCTTGACTCCCTTTTATTTTTGTAATTGCACTATTGGAACTTGGAAGGTTCATTAATTAAATGAACGCCATTAATTCCACATGTATTACTCACCCTTCCCCTCTTCTATTTATATGGAGATCTAGGTGGAGTGTTGGAATGTCTTCAACAAGCGACGAAGCTCAAGCAAAGTACCATGACGCTAACCACTTGGAGGATGAGACCAGTTTTAGTGAGCGGTGACGAGCACCACTTAATCACAAACCGACAACAACGACGAAGGAGGTTTCATCGATCATCATCAGCGAACGTCTCTTCCAGGTTGGGGGATTGTTTAAAAGTTATCTTTGATGTTTTACCTTGATCTCACTTGCAATCACATTAACGCGGAGGGCTTGGAACAAAGGAACAAGGATCAGACCCTCCGCCGCTTCGCTCAGGCTCTGTTCTTCGGGGACAGTTTCCTCAGATTAATGGCAACGCGAAATAGAAGGTCACGCTATGACGACGGAAGCGTGGGAGATTCTTAGGTGCAGACGGCACCAAGAACGGACCATCGGAGCACGTCTGGTGGCCCCCAAAAGAAATTGTTGGTGCGCCATGTCGACGGCGGCCAGCGGTGGCCGGAGGAGACCTGCGGCAACCGGTCGTGAGCGGTGGAAGGCAGTGCGTGATGGCGCGTCGTGGTGGCCGAAGGTGGCTGGCCCGAGCCAGCCGCGCAGGACAAGGGAAATGCCCAAAGGCACTGCTGGCGGTCCATGGAAGAAGGGGGCGGCGCGGACTAGCCATGGCCAATGGGTCACGACAGGAAGGAGCAGTGTGGCCCCGCGTCGCGCCACGTTGGCATAACACTGTCGGCCAAATGGACGACCGTTCATACGGTGGGGAAACTCCCCAACGGATGGTGAAATGGACCCACAATCACAGAGCCAACAAGACACAATGGTCCACTTTTGGGTGGACTGAGCCGGACGTGGTCTAGCCATGCAGGCCGGACCCACCCAGTGGACCGGACTCATGGCCCGGTGGGCGGGGCCAACTGCGGCCCAGGCCAGCGAACTGAATCGGGCCAGACCCAATGAACCGGGCTGACCCTTAATAGTCCAGACTCAGGTGGGGTCAGGTAGACCCCAGGTCCTTTTGCGTCGGACCGGTCTGACCGAGTCGGACCTGGACCAGACCCAACTTGTCCCCGAATAAAGAATGCCCGTAACTGACAAACCGGGTGTCAGTTCGATACACCGTCAGTGGATTTGGGATCTCTTTTGGGAATCGGTTCCTTTGGCATATTCTGGTAGGCCCGACCAAGCCAGGATGGACTGAGGTGCAATCACCCCTCATTTCACGAAAAGGGATGTAAATAACAAATCGGGTGTCTGATCAACGCTTCGTCTATAGAAAAGGGACTATTTTGACAAGGAGGTCCTTTGGAGATGCTCTAATTGAGTTTTTATGGAGTTTGACGTGTGACTTGGGTTGGATCATATTTGAATCCAACTGGGACCTTTTTAAAAAAATGTTCATATCTCACAGATTGGGCGCCCGATTGACACGTTGTTTGTCATGTTGGGACCCCTATGATGGGGCGGTACCTTGGGTATGCTTTTTGTCAGACTTCATACCAGTTGAAATATGACTGATGGCTTGAGGATAAGTTATTCCATAATCAAGCATGCTATGAGAGGAATCATGTGGTTGGTTTTCAATTGAAGAGAGACCTTGTGTGGATCAGCATCGTAGCGACCCTGTGTGGATTAGCATCCTAGCGACCCTGTGCATATCATCATCCTAGAGACCCTATGTGGATCAGAATCATAGATACCTTGTGTGGATCATCTTAATAGAGATCTTATGTGAATCAGTATCCTAGTGACCCTGTATGGATCATCATCATAGAGACCCTGTGTGGATCAGCATCGTAGCAACCCTGCGTGGATCAGCATCATAGAGACCCTGTGTGGATCAACAGTGCACGACCCGATGAGGATGAGCCTTAGAGTGGACTGCCATAGATTAGCGACACACGACCCTGTGTGGATTGACAATAGAACAACTTTATCATGGTTCAATTGTGGATTTTTCTAATGGGATAAAATGATATAGCTTAAGACTAATCATCTTTATTCAGAATCACGGAGTTATATACCTGGTGTGAGCTGTCTAATACTTCGTGCTTTGTGATTGAGGTCTTGTTTTGTGGTTTTTCCTTTTTGGAACTCTGGGATACCTTTGGGGTCTTGGGGTCCCTACTGAGTATTGTTATACTCACCCCAGCACGGGCTTCGCCCGCACCTTTTTGCCTCTTGTGCAGATGATGAGTAGCTGGGTTGAGACTTGAGGGGGCCAGGACCAGATGGTACATGAAGGATACAGGCTAACATGGTGTGTTGTGGAGATGATCTGCACATACCCTTTAGGTAGGATCCTTGGTGGATGATCCATAATTTGTTTTCTCTTTTCAGTTGTACTTTTACTTTTCAGTTGGTCTTGTATTTCGGCCCCTTTACTTACAGTACACTTTTTACTATAGCAGTTTACTCTGTGGTTTCTTCTTGTTGTGTTCTTGGTTTGTGTGTTTGTACAAGTTTAAAGTAAATTCCTTCTTGTTATAGGGATACACCTTTTTGGTTCTAGTCGCCAACCTCTGGCATATTGAAGGCGGGCTTGGGGTAGTCACGGCACGGGCCCCGGGGGATGGGTCGTGACAAAGTGGTATCAAAGGAGTTGGTTCTATCGAAGAACTAGGACTCTGATCTTTCAAATGGATCAATAGTGTTAAGTGTTTTGAGTGTAGTTTCTAGTTCGGGGAGTCTAGTGTTGGTGTGGCAGCCAACATATCCATACACCAGGACCCTGAATTCTGATTTCCGACTCGGTGCACGAAAACACTGATTGCGTGTGTTTTTTACATGTTTTTACCTTGATCTTTTTTGAGTCATCTCACCATGTATAACTTATTGACCATGGTATACTTGTTTTCTGTTAGGATTCCACCATGAAGAAATTCATCCTGGATTCCTGAGAGAGTACATGATGATGGCCCACTGAGTGATGAGTCTTTGATGCAAGGCCCTCTTACGGTGATAGTACCATCGGGTGTTGTACCAGCAACACCACTACCCATTGGGTAGCCGTTTCCACCATCTCCACCATCATATGGTGCATTCCTAATGATCACGTTGAACAAGTTTCAGCAGAAAATGCCTCTGAGATTCTAAGGCGAGATGAATCTACAGGCAGCTGAAGACTGGCTAGAGGTTGTGACTAGAGTTTTCCGCTTGGTTGGGACACCAGCCAATCAGATGGTGATCCTAGATGCCAGTATTTTCTAGGTATCAGTAGGGAGATGGTGGAGCTTGATTCTCTAAACACATGACAAAGAAACCCTCACCTAGACAGATTTCGAGGGCCTCTTCAGGGCAGAGTTTGTTCTAGCGACTCTACGCTCTGTGCATATACAGAAGCTGCTACACTTGCAGCAGGGTAGCCTGACCGTGGCCCAGTAATTGGCGAGGTTCACTGACCTCTCTCACTACTCTACAGACATGGTGCATGACCCTTTCTTTGGGGCACGAACCTTCAAGAAGGAACTCTGATGGGATATTAGAGCTTTGATGGTATCTCTTAGCATCCCGACGCATGCTGGAGTTCTAGAGAGAGCACTCTTGTTGCAGAGTTTCCTTGCTGAGTAGACACCGACAATAGTACCCACCACCGGAAGACACGTAGTAGAGTCATCTGTGGATGGTAGTAGGCAGATGACACAAAGATCCAAGCAGACCAGACCTTCTGGTGGACGACCCCGGGACATAGGGTCGGAGGTTCGAGGCTCACGAGGTAGAGCATGCCTGTAGAGGAGTAGACTATGCTTCACGTGCGGCGGTCAGGGTCACATGGATCGCACCTGACTGACCAACTGCACTGATGACCACCTGATTGTTGAGGGACCACTAAGGCTGAGGCAGAGATTTGAGTAAGGAGGTCTGCAGGGCGGCAAACGTGGAAGAGTATTGGACTGTGCAGCAGGTGGTGGGTGAAGGTTCGATGTTCTACCACCACCACCTCAAGGTGGTCCACCCCAACCATAGGGAGCAGGTGGACAGGGATGAGCTCATCTCCATACAGCTGAGACCTATGACCACGACACTCCATAGATGATTCGAGGAATGATCTGTGTCTACTCCACCTTAGCTACAGTACTTATAAACACAGGTTCCAGTCACTCTTTCATTTCCATGACTCTCATTTATATCTCATAAATTCAAGTGGAGTTGTTTTCTCGATCCTTGTGATTAGAGACTCCTATGGGAAAAGATTCGATGATTACACACTAGTGACGGTAGTGTGAGCTTACTATAGGAGGCGAGAGATTCGGTTGGGATCTTCTAGTAGCGGCGTCGAGGCCTTACGACGTTATTTTGGGTATGGACTGGTTATCCACAGTCCATGCTCAGATTGACTCCATTAGGCACAAAGTGCAGTGGTTCTTTGAGGATGGGACCAGGTTTTCCTTCACTAGTGAGAAGGGAACCTTTGTAGTATAGGATGTACTTACCTGGAGGAGGGTGCAGTTGGTCACACATCATTTGGCTAGCCTTACCCTTAGAGAAGTTTATTTTGAGAGTCCAATCTATCCTGTAGTGATAGACCAGTATGTCAATGTCTTCCCTGATGATTTTCTGAGAATACCTCCTCGTAGAGAGGTGGACTTCTACATCGACATGTACCCCAAGATGGGATTGATATCTACACCAGAATATCGGATGTCTCCTGTGTAGATTTGTGAGTTACGGGTATATCTGGAGGACTTATAGAGGAATAGGTTCATAAGGCCTAGTGTTTCTCCATGGGCAGCCCCGATTTTGTTCACCAAGAAGGCAGATAGGAGTTTGAGACTCTTTGTGGATTATTAGCACCTGAACCAGGTGACTGTGAAGAACAATTATCCACTTTCAAGGATTGATGATCTTTTCGATCAGCTGAAGGGAGCTTGTTGGTTTTCGAAGATAGACCTTAGATAAGGCTATCATCAGCTCAAGGTACGAGATGAGGATGTGCAGAAGATGACCTTCATATGTCGGTATAGCCATTATGAGTTCTTGGTTATGCCATTCGGCATGACCAATGCCCCTGTAGTGTTCATGGGACTCATGAACAAGATCTTTCAGCCATACCTCGATTTCTTTGTGGTGGTCTTCATAGACAACATCTTGATATACTCGGTGTTGGAGGAGGATCATGCCTATCATCTGCAGATAGTTCTAGATACACTCTTAGAGAACCAACTTTGTGGTAAGCTCTCAAAGTGCCAGTTCTGGATCAACCTAGGAGTGTTATCAAGGTGTGGAGTTTCCTGGGGTTGGATGGGTAGTACCAGAGATTCATACCTGAATTCTATAGGGTTGTGAAAACCTTTTTGGCATTGATGAAGAAAGGATAGCCCTTCGTGTGGATGGAGAGATTCCAGCAGAATTTTCAGGAGCTGAGGTAGAGACTAATGAGTGACCTTGTCTTGAGGATACCAGAAGAGGGTGTTGGGTACGTAGTCTACTATGAATCATCAGGGACCAGACTTGGATGTGTCCTAATATAAAAGCGAGCAGTGATCGCTTATAGTTCATAACAGCTGAGACAGCATGAGCATAACTATGCTACCCATTACCTAGAGTTAGCAGTAGTGGTCTTCACCTTGAAGATGTGGTGACACTACTTGATGGGAAAACGTTCTACAGTATACTCTGATCACAAGATTCTCAGGTATATCTTCTCACAGAAGGACCTAAACCTGAGACGATGACGTTGGCTAGAGCTCATCCAGGACTATGAATTTGAGATAGTATACACTCCTGGGAAGGGGAGCGTATTAGAAAATGCACTCAGCCAGAGGTCTAGTCAACAACTGTTGAGTGAGCTGATAGAGCAGCTAGCCACATTACAGATATAATTTTTGGATAGAGATGGATCATCTTTCCTTTAGTATATGATTGTCACTCCCCCACTTCTTCAGTGAGTTCAAAAGGCACATCTTGGGGACATTGACTACGAGGCTCGACATGCTCGTATATCCTCAGGACAAGCACCTGAAGGATTTTTTGAAGGTGTGGAGTAGGTCATCCTCTTTGGAGGATGCACCATGGTACTAGTGGTGCTATGGGAGGATGTGTTGAGGGATTTCTATATGTCCCCTCTGGAGGTACATCCTGGTTTGGCGAATATATATCAGGACCTCTGGCATCAGCACTGGTGGCTAGGGATAAAGAAATAATTGGTAGAGTTTGTTTCAAAATGCCTCACATGTCAGCAAGTGAAGGCCGAACATCATGTTCCTACAGGCTTATCACAACCATTAGAGGTACCAGAGTGGAAGTGGGATGGTATTTCCATGTATTTTGTGACAAGGCTACCACGTACATCTAGGATACATGATTCCACCTGGTTGATCATTGACCGACTCACCAAGTTGGCCCACTTACTACCCATATGAGAGCAGGGATCAGTAGAGGGATTGGGTCGCCTCTACATACAGAAGATTGTACAACTTTATGGGGTGCCATCGATGATCATCTATGACTATGACACATGTTTTACATCCCAGTTGTGGAAGGGATTGTAGGGGGAATTCAGGACTCAGCTACGTTTGAGAACTATTTTTCATACACAGATAGATGGCCAGACGGAGCGGACCATTCAGACACAGGAGGATATGCTTTGTTCTTACATCCTAGATTTTTTCTATATTTGGGAGGATCACTTGACCTTAGTGGAGTTTTCATACAATAATATATATCACTCCACCATCTATATGGCACCATTTGAGGCCTTGTACGGTCGACCATTCAGATCACCTCTATACTGGAAAGACCTGGGAGAGTCAGCACTTATGGGTCCAGAGATGGTACGGGCTACCACTAAGAAGGTGCAGATAATCTAGGAGCGGATGGAGACTGCACAGAGCAGACCGAATCCTTATGCTAATAGGATACGGAGACCTTTTGAGTTTGAGGAGGGAGACCATGTCTTCCTACGGGTCTCATCTCGACAAGGTTTGCAGAGATTTGGCTTGGTGGAAAGCTATATTCAAGGTTCATTGGACCCTTTCAGGTTCTCAACAGAGTTATCAGGTGGTGTATCGCCTAGCTCTTCCCCCATAGATGCATCAGATGCATGATGTTTTCCATGTGTCACAGCTGAGTAAGTACGTGCATGATCCATCACACTTTATTGACTAGGGAGAGCTGGACATAGATGATGGGGTGACATTTACGAAGGTTCCAATGTAGATTGAGGATCGACAGGAGCGGGTCCTTCATGGATGATCGATCCCTCTGGTGCGCGTTCTCTAGTATCATAGGAAACTCTAGGAGAGCACATGGGAGCGGGAGGCTCATATTCGTGCTCGGTACCCCCATTTCTTTCCTTAGTCTATGTTGTGCCTTTCGAGGATGAAAATCCCTAAGGCGGAGAGAATGTAAGGACCCATATTTTCCATGTAATTTTTTTAATTATATTGAATTATTATGAGTCTGTGAAAATTAACGGTGTGTGATTCTGAGGCCCGGTGTGCCCGAAATGAATTTATGAAAATTTTTTAAGGTACATTCAATAAACGTACGAGCAGAATTTTCTAACTTTTGAACTGGTGCTCAGATTAAAAATATGAGGGCACTATTGAATCTGCAGCACCAGGATTCTCTTAAGAGAGGCTTCACTTTGACCGCATTAGGTCGGGAGAAAAGGATAGTTTTTGGACATTTAAAAGAATGATAAAATAACAATGTCATTTTATTTATCTTTTTCTTTTTCTCCAACGGACGAGCGAGGGTGGAGGGACCAATGACATGTCCAGAAATTAAATGGCTTTACTCTACTTTATTTTTGTAACTGCATCATTGGAACTTGGAAGGTTCATTAATTAAATTAACCTCATTAATTCCATGTGCGTTACTTTCCCTTCCCCTCTCCTATTTATATGGATCTTGGGGTGGAGTGTTGGCATGGCTTCACTAAGCGACGAAGCTCTGGAAAAGTACCACGACGCCAACCACTTGGAAAATGAGACCAGTTTCAGTGAGCGGTGATGAGTTCCACCGAATCCCGAACTGATGACAATGACGAAGGAGGTTCCGTCGATCGTCGTCAGCGAACGTCTATTCCAGGTAGGGGGATTGTTTAAAAGTTATATTTGATGTTTTACCTTGCTCACGCTTGCTATCACATTAACGCAGAGGGCATGGGCCAAATGAACAAGGCTTGGACCCCCCACCGCTTCTCTCATGCCCCATTCTTTGGGGATGGTTTCCTTAGATTGACGACAATGCAAAATAGAGGGTCATGTAATGATGGAGGTAGAACAGGAGAGCTGTAGGCACAGACGGCACCAAGAATAGACCATCAGATCATGTCTGGTGGCCCGCGGAAGAAACTGTCGGTGCACCATGTCGGCGGCATCCGGTGGTGACTGGAGGAGACCCGCGGAAACCGACTGTGGGCGGTGGAAGGTGGTCGGCCCGAGCCGGTCGTGCGAGACAACGGTGGTGCTCGCAGGCACCGTCGGTGGCGCGAAGTAGCCATGGTCAGCAGGTCGTGACAGAAGAGGGTGGCGCGAAACAGCCGCAGCTAGTGGACCGCAGTATGAAGGAGTGGTGTGGCCCCGCGCAACAATGCGTTGGCAGAACCTAGTCGACCGTTCATGTGGTGGGTCAGCGCCCCACCGGCTGACGAAATGGCCCCGAAATCTTGGGGTCAACGGGACACAACGATCCAGCTTCATTCAGACCGAGCCGAACGCGGGTTGGCCAAGTAGGTCGGACCCGCCCAACAGACCAGACTTGCTTGCGGGTCGGGCCGAATCCACCTAGCGGGCCAGCGCGGGTGGGTCGAGCCCTACCCGGCGGGCCAGGCCAACCGTGGCCTAGGCTCGCAAACCGAATCGGGCCGACCCCAACGAGCCATACCTAGTGAACTGGGCCGGACTCAGTTGGGTTCAGGTATACCCTAGGACTCGTTGCTTCGGGTCGGTCTGACCAAGTCGGACCGGGCCCAGACCCAACCGGTCCCCGAATAAAGAACAGTCGTAACTGACGAACTGGGTGTTCGTTCGACATGACATTAGTGGCGTTAGGATCCCTTTTGGGAAGTAGTCCCTTTGGTATATTTCGGAAGACCTGACAGAGCCAGGCCATACCGAGGTTTGATCACCCCTATTTCACAGAAAGGGATGTAAATAACTGGTCGGGTGTCTGATCAATGCATCGTCTATGGAATAAGGACCTTTGTGACAAGGTGGTACTTTAGAGATACTCTAAGTGAGTTTTGAAGGAGTTTGACATGAAACTTTGGTTGGATCATATTTTAATACAACCGGGCCTTTTTACAAAAGTTCTCATATCTCACAGACCGGGCGTCCGATCGACACGCCATCTATCACGTTGGGACCCCTATGATGGGGTGGTACCTTGGGTATTATTTTTTTAAGACTTCGTACTGGTTGAAATATGATGAAAGGCTTGAGGAGCGGTTCTACCAGAATCAAGCATGTTATGAGTGGGAATCATGTTGCTGGCTATCAATTGAAGAGCAACCCTGTGTTGATCTGCATCGTAGTGACCATGTGTAGATTAGAATTGTAGAGACCCTGTGTGGATCAGCATCATAGCGACTCTTTGTAGATCAGAAATGTAGAGACCCTATATGGATCAACATCGTAGCGACCCTGTGTGGATCAATAGTGCACGACCCGGTGAGGACTAGCCTTAGAGCAGCCCATCGTGGATCAGTGACACATGACCCTGTATGGATCAAAAATGTAACAACTTATTCATGGTTTAATTGTAGAACTTTCTAATGGGATAAAATGATATAGCTTAAGACTAATCATCTTTATTCCCGATCACTGATTTGTATACTTAGTGTGAGATATCTATTGATTCATGCTTTGTGATTGAGGTCATTATTTGTGGTTTTTCCTTTTTGGAACTCTGGTAGACCTTAAAGGGTCTCGGGGTCCCTACTGAGTATTGTTATACTCACCCCTGCATGGTCTTCGCCTATACCTTGTTGCGTCTTGTGCAGACGATGAGTTGCTGGGCTGAGACTTGAGGGGGCCAGGACCAGGCGGTACACGGAGGATACGGGATGATGTGGAGTGTTTTGGAGATGATATTCACCTACCCTTCAAGTAGAATCCTCAGTGGATGATGCAGAAGATGTTTTCTATTTTCAGTTGTACTTGTAATTTTCAGTTTGCCTTGTATTCTGAACCCTTTACTTTCAGTACACTTTTTACTACAGCAGTTTACTTAGTGGTTTCTTCTTGTTGTGTTATTTGTTTGTGTGTTTGTATAGGTTTAAAGGAAATTCCTTCCCATTATAGGGATACACCTTTTTTGTGATAATCGCCATCCCCAGGCCTATGGAAGGTGGGCTTGGGGTAGTCACGGCATGGTCCCCGGGGGATGGGTCGTGACAATACTACACACTCAAAACTAAAATCTTTTGTTATTATCTTATCTTCAAATTTCACACTCACCTCCTAGTGTAACATCCCCCTATTACACACTCAAACCTAAAAGTTTCTTCTATTAGCTCATATTGCTGATGCACACTCATCTCCCAATGGCACACCCAACCTACTCAAAATTTATAGGAAATTTGGACTACATCTCACTAACCTCAAATCTACACATGATCATATTTATACTTGAAAAATATTTAAACATGCTATTTAACACAATAATAAATACATGTTATATTAAGGAACAATAAGACACATCAAGAACAAATGTCAAACATTGCACATAATCACACGATTGTAATCAAAAAAGCCTCATGGCCACTCACATGCCCACATACAACATATAACAAGCATGGTTTAATCAAGAATAAATAATATATCATTTCATCATTATATATATGACCCAAAATGTATGGAACATATCCTACCTTAGTTGCAATAACGATTTGATGATAAGTGTTAATGTCTGGGTTCAATTGCACCATTGAATCCATATTGTCTTCAAAAACATAAGATTTAATTTTTTCTCATTGATTTGAACCCAACAACATTGATAATGCATTGATCGAACAATATTGAAGAAAATATTTAAGGGAGAAGTTTTTTAATTATAATAAAATAAAAAAGAGAGGGATAGAATGGTGAGAGGTGTAAGGAAGGCATGAGAGGGAGGGGAATCCTCCTATACATTGTTATGCCTTAGGATCCTACCATATTTCCCCCTTTTAAATTTTTTTCATTATATTTAATTGTTTCTATTGTTTATTACCTAATTTATTCTTTCCATCTCTTCACTCGTAATTCATGCACTACATTGCATTACCACTTACACAGTTTTTCTAAATTCATCGTTTAAACACATTAAATCATTCATTATATATTCATATATATATATATATAGTTAACCTATATATATATTGTAACACCCGAGACTTTTATGTTATATAAATCATCAAAGGAATCTTTTTCTACACAACACTTGCTTGGCTTGCTTTACACGCAATCACGACCTTCCTCGATAGCTTGCGTCGTACGCAATACCGAGTTTCACTAAACAACAATATGCTATTAAAACTAGCCGTTATGAATAGTAATAACCACTTTTTGAAATTTTATAAATTTTATTTTTCAAAATGGACTTCATTTTTGGACTCAGAATATCGAAATTATCCTAGGGTGAAATTTTGGTATTTTTCTGAAAACTTTCAATTTTTGATGAATAGTGAAACCACTAAGTGGTAGGTTAAAAACTGAATTTTGCATAAAACTTAATTTTACCGCTTATGTGAACGGAATTTCAAAAATCCGACAGACACGGTTGATATTAGTAAGTAAAATGTGGTTCAATGAGATAAAAATAATTTTTTGGTGAATAGTAACTTTTTACTTTTTTTACCGCGGTTAATAGTAAATAGGGTAACTAAGGGTAAATATGATATTACTATTACCCTAACACATGTCCTAATTCTATTGGACAAGTGTATTTCGACCAAAAACAAACTTAGGAATAAAATATGACCATTTAGGCCCACTTGGATTAGATTAGGACATTTATTATTAATTTATTTAAAGAAGGGTTAAAATAGTTAAAATCAAAGTTTAATAAGTAAATCATTTTTAATATGGGGTTATACATAAGATAAATTCGACTATAAATATTCATTAGAAATCTAAAACGATTTCCTATATAATGTTATTTTATTTATAATTTTTAGACATTAAATAATTTAATTTATTTATGACACAATGATGATGCAGTAATTATCTTATTAATGAAATATTGACATAATTGATGTTATAAACACCAAAATAAATGTAATTTGAAACTTTTTATGAATTCCACTAATTTTCTAGGTTACTATGATATATTAATGTTGATTTAATCAACTTGGTTCGAACATATAATTCTGTTATGACTTTCACAAAAATCATATATCAAATAGTGTCAAAATTGACACAAAATAGTTTTTAAATAAAATATTATATTATTAATTGTTATTTTATTCCTAAAAATCTAAGGTTCGGCCAAATGACTTAGATAAGGATATATATATTAATAATAAACAATTTGGGGTTCGTTTGGCATGTTATAGTAAGTGTATTAACCATATAGTGAAAGAAAACAAAAAGACATGGTAAAAGTTAAATTATTTAACTTAGAGTTAAATCTAATTGATAAGGTTAAAATAATACCCTAAACTTGTCTAAATCCTATTGGTTGATAGGATTTCGACCCATCCCCACTTTATCTTCGAAATAAGACCCTTTGGAACCATTATAAACCGATTTTGACTTTAATATAAAATAATATTTTGAGATATTCCTAAGGTGCCCCTCCCCTCCCTTATAAAAGGGCACCTCTTCCCCCTCCTCCTCACACCAATTTGAGCACTCAAGCTCGGCCAACCCCTGCCATTTTCTCCTCTCCACTTCCCTAGAATAATCCTAGAGGTCCTATTCTTCTTCAAAGACCAATATTAGTTCCCTAAGTGGAGGATTCAAAGAAGCGTTCCAAAGAAGAGGAGCTTCGGACACATACAAAGCAAATCGGACCTAAGGTAAGGGAAAATATCACAATCTCATTTTTATCCGAGATTGTTTATTCGTAAGTATTTACTGGGGTGTATTTAATCATCCACATCCATGTTTCATCAATATGTAATATTATTTCCATCCACCTACAATTTTTTAAATCCATTTTTACACTTCGGTGAGTTTTTAGTAATATGTATGAAAGGAATCTTTTGTCGTTTTTCGTACGAGGTACTTTTTGACTTTTCCGACAAAAGTATGAAGAATGTTTTTTTTAACTTATACGGCATGAATGGATTTCTAAAAAATTATTTCCAAGAAGCTTCCTTTACAAGTATTCAAGTTTATTTTTAATCAACTTCTTTTATTTTAAAATTGTATGACATGTTAAGAAAGGAAAAGTGTTTTTGAAGTAGAAAGGATATTTTCCTCAAGAATGAAGTTCAAGTATTTTATCAAAATTATTTTCCATCTAAAATAATAAAAGGGTTCTTTTTTTATTTCTATTATTACATGGATTTGATTATGTTGTGATGGAAATATTTTTATGAATTCCTTTATCTTATATGAATTGTTTTATGATGTCATGTTGTTTAAGAATCCCATTTTTATTTCATGGGATACTCTATGATGTATGGTTTATGATTATGTGGCACACATAAGAAAGGATTCATTATGAGATGGGTGGGACCTATATCTCCCTTTAATGCATTGGGTAAAGATTTTATATCTCATGAGATAGACATGGCTGGAACGGAAGGTTATTTTGGTTCAGTGATACAGGACTGAAACGAGGAGTGAACTCGATTCAGAAAGGGACTTTGTCCACTAAGATAGTCTTGGCAATGAGTCATGACTAACAAGAAATTATTTTCCATGATTATGTGTGCATGCCACAAAGTTTCAAGTTTTATGTTATGATTATGGGGATCTCATTTTCACTTCTATGATTTGTTCCATGTTAAGATATTATGATCTCTTTTGCAGGTTATGATTTTCAAAAAGATATGATATGATTTTTTTATTTCCTTTATTTGCCCTTGCTGAGCATTTGAGCTCACCCTTTTATGTTTTCTTTTCCCCAGGTCAGGAAGATGGATATTAAGTAGAATATGCTAAAAGGGACCCTAGATATGATGAAATAAATGGGAGACACTGTAGAAGATTTATGAACCAGTTGTTTATGATTCCCAGTTTCTAAAGACACTATACCTATACGGTCCTTTGTGGTTTTGTCATATGTTGTAATAAGTGTGCTTCAATTTTGAAGTATTAACAATGTATGTAAAGTATGGGTCGTTATAGTTGGTATCAGAGGAAAGGTATAGTCAACCTTTGGAAACTAGGATGTGAAAGCCTTAGTAAGAACCCTAAGGATAAGTCTAAGCATAGAACACAATCTTAGTGTTTTAGAAATGGCCATGAATACCCTAGGATAAGACCTTAAGTGTGAAATTTTATCCTTGATTATGTGGTTTTCCTATTATAATTAGTGTTGCTCACACTATTCTTCTTGGTTTTAGTCAATGGATGGAACCCGAAGGAACCGTGTTAATGCGGAATGCGATGGGCAATGCAATGATTTTCCCCCTGAGCAACCAAACGATATGGGAGCTGGAATGCAAAATCTTGTAGCCATGCTCACACAACTTTCTCAAGCTATGAATCATGCAGGACTTCCAAACGAGAAAAGGAAGGAGCAACATTCTGTTGAATCCTTCATGAGGCAGCGTCCACCTTCTTTCAGCGGGTCTACTGATCCATTAGTTGCTGAACAATGGATTAGTACTACTGAAAAGATATTTTCAGTTCTTCAATGTTCTGAGCATGATAAAGTTATCCTAGCAGTGTATCGTTTGGAAGGAGATGTTGATCAATGGTGGAATCTTATTAAGAATACGAGGCAAAGGGATGAAATTGAGTCTATGGAATGGGACGAGTTCAAGAACTTATTTTTCAATAAGTACTTCCCTCGTATTCTCCGAACAAAGATGGAGAAAGAGTTCCTTGAATTGAAGCAAAGGGATGATGAATCTGTTGGTACATATGAAGCAAATTTTACAAGACTTGCAAGGTACTCTTCTGGTATTATTATCCAACCTGAGAGTAAGATCGATCGATTCTTTAGTGGCTTAAAACCAAGTCTTCGAAGGGCGTTAGCCATAAGGGACTTCAATAGCTACGAGGAAATCGTTCGATGTGCTCTCAAAGTCGAGATGGAGATTGGAGTAACCCATCAGTCACATGGGTTTGATAAGAAGAGGAAGATGGAATTCAAAGGAAAATCTAAAGAGCACACTGAAAAGAAGATGAGCTTTCCCTTATGCTCAAAGTGTGGAAAGAAACATGGAGGGAGTTGTCTTAAAGGGACAAGTAAATGTTTTAAATGTGGAAAGGAAGGTCATCGGGCATTTGAATGCCGTGATAATGGGAAGAAGATGTCTAATGACGCAAAAAAAGGAAGGGATACACAGAATGAACCTACTACACTTCAATGTTTCAAGTGCAAGGAGATGGGGCATTATGCCAATCAATGCCCAAATCCAAGGGTTGATGATGATGGTCGACGTCAACAAAATCATAAGGCTAAAGACAAAGGAAAGTCACATGCAATTTCTATCAGCGATGTGGAGTACGATAACGAAGTGGTGAAAGGTACACTTACCATCCACTCTAAAGTAGCAAATGTTTTATTTGATTCTGGATCCACCCACTCTTTTATTTCTGAAAAATTTTCTAAGGGTATCACCGTACTACCTCAACAATTAGATGTTGAGTTAGCTGTGACAACACCTAATGGCACAACAGTCGCATCAAAAGTTTATAATTCTTCTCCGATCGAAGTTTGTGGGAAAGTGCTTCCTGCAAATCTTGTGATCCTTCCTTTAGTGGAATTTGATGTGATTCTTGGCATGGATTGGCTTTCTATACATGGAGCTCATATCAATTGCCAAAGAAGGGAAGTCACATTTCATATTCCAGATCAATCTACGATCGTATACCAATGCAAGGATGAACATAACCTTCCAGTGGAAATTTCTTCCATCTTATGGGTATTGATTCCACTAAATGGAGGTTATTTATCTCAAATGGTTGGTGAGAAACTCACGATTAAGAATATTCCCATTGTAAGGGAGTTTGATGATGTCTTTCCGGAGGAATTACCGGGTCTTCCACCAAATCGTGAAGTTGAGTTTTCAATAGAACTCATATCGGGTGCTTTGCCTATTTCAAAGACACCTTATAGAATGGCCCCAATTGAGTTGCAGGAATTGAAGAAGCAACTCCAAGAGAATCTTGATAAGGGATTCATACGCCCTAGTGCATCACCTTGGGGAGCACCTGTTGAATTTGTTAAGAAGAAAGATGGATCAATGAGACTTTGCATTGATTATCAAGAACTTAACAAGATCACTATCAAGAACAAATATCCTCTCCCATGCATTGATGACTTATTTGACCAACTACGCGGAGCTCAATACTTTTCCAAGATTGATCTTCGTTCAGGGTATCATCAATTAAGGGTCAAAAGGGAGGATATACCAAAGACGGCTTTCCGTACAAGGTATGGACACTATGAATTTATAGTGATGCCATTTGGTCTTACTAATGCCCCTGCTATCTTCATGGATCTAATTAATAGAGTCTTTAGAGACTATCTTGATCAATTTGTGGTAGTCTTTATAGACGATATTCTTGTCTATTCAAAGAGAAAGGAAGAGCATGAAGATCACTTGAGAATTATATTGAAGACCTTGAGAAAGGAGAAGCTTTATGCCAAATTTACCAAGTGTGAATTTTGGCTTCAAAAAGTTTCATTTTTGGGTCACATAATCTCAAAAGAGGGGATATTTGTGGATCCAGCAAAAACAGAGGTTATCGAAAGATGGTCAAGACCAACAACAGTAACTGAGATCCGAAGTTTTCTTGGTTTGGATGGATATTATCGATGTTTTGTAAAAGATTTTTCACGATTATCTAATACACTCACCAAGTTGACTCGGAAAGGAGTTAAGTTTGTCTGGACAGAGGAATGTGAAGAGAATTTCAAGGAGTTGAAAAGAAGGTTATCCAGTGCACCTGTACTCACACTGCCTTGTAGTGGAGAAAGGTTTGTGATCTACAGTGATGCATCCAAGAAAGGATTGGGGTGTGTTCTTATGCAAAATGATATGGTGATAGCTTATGCCTCACGACAGTTGAAAATCCATGAGCAAAATTACCCAACACATGATTTGGAGTTAGCTGCGGTAATCTTTGCATTAAAGATTTGGAGGCATTACCTTTATGGTGAAAGGTGTGATATTTATACTGATCATAAAAGTTTAAAGTATATTTTCACACAAAAGGAGCTGAATATGCATCAAAGAAGATGGTTGGAGCTGATTAAGGATTATGACTGCTCAATCCATTACTGCCCTGGGAAAGCAAACAAGGTGGCAGATGCATTAAGTCGACAAGACAATGCTAGTTTATCCATGATGAGGATCACAAAAGATCCAATATTTATGGATTTACAAAGGTCAGATCTTGGAATTATAATGGAAGGGGGAAAATCTTATCTTTCTCAAATGAATGTTCAACCATCTATACATGTGAAGATTAAAGAGTCACAGAAAGAAGATGTCAAGTTACAAAAGAAGGTGAGAAATGTTCCTGAGTTCAACCTTGATTGTGATGGGATAATAAAGTTCAGGAATCGGGTTTGTGTTCCTCCCATCCCCGAATTAAAGAATGAGATACTGGATGAGGCTCATAGTTCTTCATTCTCTATTCATCCTGGAAGCACGAAGATGTATAGGGACCTGAAAGAGTACTTCTGGTGGGATGGCATGAAAAGAGATGTTGCTGAATATGTCTCTCGATGCTTGGTTTGTCAACAAGTTAAAGCTGAGAGACAGAAGTCTAAGGGGATGTTACAACCATTACCCATACCCGAATGGAAATGGGAAAACATCACTATGGACTTTGTCACAGGACTTCCTAAAACATCCAAAGGCAATAATGCTATCTGGGTCATAGTTGATCGTCTTACAAATTCTGCACACTTCATTCCAATTAGAGAGGATTTCTCTCTAGATCAGCTTGCCAGGATATATGTAAAGGAAGTGGTAAGATTGCATGGAGTACCACTTTCTATTATATCTGATCGGGATCCGAGATTTACCTCGAAGTTCTGGAGAAGTCTTCAGCATACTCTGGATACAGAGTTGAGTTTCAGTACTGCTTATCATCCCCAGACAGACGGTCAGTCTGAAAGAACAATTCAAACCCTAGAAGATATGTTGATAGCTTGCTCTATGGATTTCAAAGGAGGTTGGGATCAACACCTACCTTTGGTGGAATTTTCTTATAATAATAGCTTTCACTCCAGTATTCAGATGGCTCCTTATGAAGCTCTCTATGGAAAGAAATGCAGGACTCCAACTTGCTGGGATGAAGTTGGGGAAAGAAAGCTATTAGGACCTGATCTCATTGATGAAATGGCAGAAAAGGTCAGATCTATTCAACAACACATAAGAGCAGCTCAGAGTCGACAGAAAAGTTATGCCGACAACCGAAGAAAAGACCTAGAGTTTGAAGTGGGTGATAAAGTGTTCTTACGAATATCTCCCTGGAAGAGGGTTATGAGATTTGGAAAGAAGGGGAAGTTGAGCCCTAGATATATCGGTCCTTTCGAAATACTGGATCGTGTTGGGAAGGTAGCTTACCGATTGGCGCTTCCACCGAATCTCTCTCAAGTTCACGATGGGTTCCATGTATCTCTCCTGAGAAAGTACATACCAGATCCTTCACATGTACTCAGCTCAGAAGTTGTACCACTGGAGCAAGATCTTTCTTATGAAGAACAGCCGATAGAGATTCTGGATCGTAGCGAAAAAGTCCTACGAAACAAGACCAATCGATTGGTGAAAGTTTTATGGAGGAACCACCAACTTGAAGAAGCTATATGGGAGCTTGAGGATATGATGAGGGAGAAGTATCCTCATCTGTTTGTCACAAAGTGACGAATTTCGAGGGCGAAATTCTTTTTAAGGGGGGTAGAATGTAACACCCGAGACTTTTATGTTATATAAATCATCAAAGGAATATTTTTCTACACAACACTTGCTTGGCTTGCTTTATACGCAATCGCGACCTTCCTCGATAGCTTGCGTCGTACGCAATACCGAGTTTCACTAAACAACAATATGCTATTAAAACTAGCCGTTATGAATAGTAATAACCACTTTTTGAAATTTTATAAATTTTATTTTTTAAAATGGACTTCATTTTTGGACTCAGAATATCGAAATTAGCCTAGGGTGAAATTTTGGTATTTTTCTGAAAACTTTCAATTTTTGATGAATAGTGAAACCACTAAGTGGTAGGTTAAAAACTGAATTTTGCATAAAACTTAATTTTACCGCTTCTGTGAATGGAATTTCAAAAATCCGACAGACACGGTTGATATCAGTAAGTAAAATGTGGTTCAATGAGATAAAAATAATTTTTTGGTGAATAGTAACTTTTTACTTTTTTTACCGCGGTTAATAGTAAATAGGGTAACTAAGGGTAAATATGATATTACTATTACCCTAACACATGTCCTAATTCTATTGGACAAGTGTATTTCGACCAAAAACAAACTTAGGAATACAATATGACCATTTAGGCCCACTTGGATTAGATTAGGACATTTATTATTAATTTATTTAAAGAAGGGTTAAAATAGTTAAAATCAAAGTTTAATAAGTAAATCATTTTTAATATGGGGTTATACATAAGATAAATTCGACTATAAATATTCATTAGAAAGCTAAAAAGATTTCCTACATAATGGTATTTTATTTATAATTTTTAGACATTAAATAATATAATTTATTTATGACACAATGATGATGCAGTAATTATCTTATTAATGAAATATTGACATAATTGATGTTATAAACACCAAAATAAATGTAATTTGAGAATTTTTATGAATTACACTAATTTTATAGGTTACTATGATATATTAATGTTGATTTAATCAACTTGGTTCGAACATATAATTCTGTTATGACTTTCACAAAAATCATATATCAAATTGTGTCAAAATTGACACAAAATAGTTTTTAAATCAAATATTATATTATTAATTGTTATTTTATTCCTAAAAATCTAAGGTTCAGAAAAATGACTTAGATAAGGATATATATATTAATAATAAACAATTTGGGGTTCGTTTGGTATGTTATAGTAAGTGTATTAACCATATAGTGAAAGAAAACAAAAAGACATGGTAAAAGTTAAATTATTTAACTTAGAGTTAAATCTAATTGATAAGGTTAAAATAATACCCTAAACTTGTCTAAATCCTATTGGTTGATAGGATTTAGACCCATCCCCACTTTAGCTTCGAAATAAGACCCTTTGGAACCATTATAAACCGATTTTGACTTTAATATAAAATAATATTTTGAGATATTCCTAAGGTGCCCCTCCCCTCCCTTATAAAAGGGCACCTCCTCCCCCTCCTCCTCACACCAATTTGAGCACTCAAGCTCGGCCAACCCCTACCATTTTCTCCTCTCCACTTCCCTAGAATAATACTAGAGGTCCTGGTCTTCTTCAAAGACCAATATTAGTTCCCTAAGTGGAGGATTCAAAGAAGCGTTCCAAAGAAGAGGAGCTTCGGACACGTACAAAGAAAATCGGACCTAAGGTAAGGGAAAATATCACAATCTCATTTTTATCCGAGATTGTTTATTCGTAAGTATTTACTGGGGTGTATTTTATCATCCACATCCATGTTTCATCAATATTTAATATTATTTCCATCCACCTACAATTTTTTAAATCCATTTTTACCCTTCGGTGAGTTTTTAGTAATATGTATGAAAGGAATCTTTTGTCGTTTTTCGTATGAGGTACTTTTAGACTTTTCCGTCAAAAGTACGAAGAACGTTTTTTTTTAACTTATACGGCATGAATGGATTTCTAAAAAATTATTTCCAAGAAGCTTCCTTTATAAGTATTCAAGTTTATTTTTAATCAACTTCTTTTATTTTAAAATTGTATGACATGTTAAGAAAGGAAAAGTGTTTTTGAAGTAGAAAGGATATTTTCCTCAAGAATGAAGTTCAAGTATTTTATCAAAATTATTTTCCATCTAAGATAATAAAAGGGTTCTGTTTTTATTTCTATTATTACATGGATTTTATTATGTTGTGATGGAAATATTTTTATGAATTCCTTTATCTTATATGAATTGTTTTATGATGTCATGTTGTTTAAGAATCCCATTTTTATTTCATGGGTTACGCTATGATGTATGGTGTATGATTATGTGGCACACATAAGAAAGGATTCATTATGAGATGGGTGGGACCTATATCTCCCTCCAATGCATTGGGTAAAGATTTTATATCTCATGAGATAGACATGGCTGGAACGGAAGGTTATTTCGGTTCAGTGATACAGGACTGAAACGAGGAGTGAACTCGGTTCAGAAAGGGACTTTGTCCACTAAGATAGTCTTGGAAATGAGTCATGACTAACAAGAAATGATTTTCCATGATTATGTGTGCATGCCACAAAGTTTCAAGTTTTATGTTATGATTATGGGGATCTCATTTTCACTTCTATGATTTGTTCCATGTTAAGATATTATGATCTCTTTTGCAGGTTATGATTTTCAAAAAGATATGATATGATTTTTTATTTCCTTTATTTTCCCTTGCTAAGCATTTGAGCTCACCCTTTTATGTTTTCTTTTCCCCAGGTCAGGAAGATGGATATTAAGTAGAATATGCTAAAAGGGACCCTAGATATGATGAAATAAATGGGAGACACTGTAGAAGATTTATGAACCAGTTGTTTATGTTTCCCAGTTTCTAAAGACACTATACCTATACGGTCCTTTGTGGTTTTGTCATATGTTGTAATAAGTGTGCTTCAATTTTGAAGTATTAACAATGTATGTAAAGTATGGGTCGTTATATATACACACTTGCATATACATATGTACACCCCTGTGCGCACACACACATATATATACTTATATATTTAACCTATATATATACACACATTATATATATACATGCCCACATATATATATATATATACACATATATATTTAACCCATATATATACACACACACACATATTTTAAATTTTTACACAAATTTATCCTAGGATTCTACCCTCAACCCTTGGTATACTACTCCTAGAACTAACTAATGTCCCATCCATGCACATTAGTCACAACCATTATATTTAAACTAACACAACAATATACTCAATTAAAATAACTAATTTCATTAAAGATATATCATGACAACATGAAAATATAGTTATATCACACAATAGATAATTTTTCTTGAATAGATGGCACAATTCAAGACATTTAATTAAAGAACTAATAAGCAACACGACAACAGGTATATACATGACATGTGAACCTACGTGCCTAGTAATGATGCATGAACACATTAGAAATCTCATAAATCACATATCAATATCATGTGAATAATCCAAGATGAATTTAATCAATGGTAACAAAAAAACACATAATTTCCCCCACTTATGGAAACTCGAAGGTCCACTATACAATGTTGGCTATACACTGTCAAACTTCTCTTCCCGAGTCCCAAACAACCTATCTCCCATTTTCCCTGACCCAAATCAAGGAAAATAAAATAAACTAGTTAGTAAATACTAGTGCTCTGATGCCATTTTGTAATATATTGACATGAACCACTAGGTCTGAGCCAAATGGTCACATGACCTCATGTGTTCTTCCCTGTATGCAAGAGGTTGCCGACTAGTAATGAGTTTCTAGGTCCTCCAGTGGGGAGACTATACCCTCAATATCATGTTATCAAGCATATAATAATAGTAACAATATAATTAATAATCATAGTAATCATGAGAAAACAAAATATGGCATACAATTTATACAAGGACTCTCAAGTGGTAATCCAAACTAAGTAAAAGAAATATCAATTAATAAATAAATAAAACATCAGATCTTATAGATTCTATCCTAATCTTCCAACAGCTTCATAGTCCTCTTCTCATCCATCCACCATATAGACCTTTCCCTTCTCCAGGTCTGTATTCATGAAATATACAAGCACACTAAAATGCCTAAGTACGGTGTGATTATAAGACTTGGTAGGATACTAAAAATGCGTTCTTAACATAAGTGCACATGAAATATAATAGTGTATTCCATCACATAAGTAAATGATCAAATGACCATACAACCATACATGTTTTGAGTCATCATGTGCTGACCAAGGCATCATGAGCCCTGAAACCACATGTTTCGACTCGTTGATGGTAAGGATGTCAAATAAGTCAACAAGTGCCTTTTTAAAAGTAACACAGTTCACCCCAACTTGATAGTGGTTGTAATTAGAAATCATGTTTCACCATTTCGATCCTTGATCATTTATACTTTAACCACCATTGGATAAATTTAATAGGAATCCCATAATGGTATTTTTTAGTCATCCACGTATGCACATCCCTCTATAGGGATAACCATTCCCACCTTTAAGGATGTTTGGATTGCATTAGGTTAGTTAACTAGCCACTTATTCACATCCCTCTACATGGATAGATATGATCACCTTTAAGGGTGTTTGGACCGCATCACACTAACCTCAAGGTTCCATGTGATCATCTTGATATATTAAACATATTTCCATATCCTATTAAACAAATTAATTAATACATTCTACAGCAAGGAACAAGAACACACATTAAGAACAAATGTCAGGAGCCACGCCAAATCACGTGGTTATAATCAAGAAAGCCTCATAGCCACTCACCTGCCCACATGAAACACATAATAATAATGGATTAATAAACATAAATAATATATCATGTCATATATATATATATATCCCAAAATGTAAGGAACTTCCTACCTTAGGTGAAACAATGATTTGATGAAAAGGGTTGACGTCTAAGTTCAATTGCACCACCGAATCCTTTTTTCTTTCAAAAACAAACTTAGTATTTAATTTATTCTCATAGATAAAAACCCAAAGATATTGATGACATGTAAATATGATCATTATCTAAGAGATAAGTTATAAAAAATAATGAAATACTATAAAAATAAGGCAGAGGGAAGAGAAAAAGGAATGAGGAAGGCATGAGGGGGAGGAGGGAAATCCTCCTGTATGTTGTTGTGCCTTGGGCGCCTCCCATATTTCCCCCTTTTAACATTATTTTTCAATATATTATTTAATTGATTTTCTCATTTATTACTAAATTTATTATTTCTTCTCTTTCCTCTTAATTCGTGAGCTCCACCACATTACCACATACATGGTTTTTTCTAAACCCCTAATTTAAACACATTAAATCATTCAATATGTATATCTTAAAAGTCATCAATATATATATATATGCACACATACATTATACACATATACACACACCCACACACACACACACACATAGATATATAAGCTATATATATACACATCATACACACACACACACACACACTGCATATACAAATGTACACCCTCACACACACACATATATACATATATATTTAACCCATATATATACACACACATTATATATATACACCCACACCCACACACATATATATATATACAAATATATTTAACCCATATATATATACACACACATTTTAATTTATCACATAAATATTATTTTCCCAATTTAATAATAATAATAAATTTTATTACTATTAAATCTTCACCATTATTTCCATCATAAGCATTTCAACAAAACATTCATTAAATACTGATAATAGATTAATAAATTTTTATTAATCACACAAAACCATTTATTTAGAACAAGTAATAATATCACTATTATTACTTTGACCACCAAATAAAATATTCACCCAACCAATATTTTCATTGTAACACAATTATTAATAATGAATGTAATTTTTATTTTTTTCTTAGAAACAAATAATAATGATTATTATTATTATTATTATTATTAATATTATTATTATTTTATTATTATTATTATTAACATATTAACACATATTTTTATTCCAATAAATTTTAAGAGATCAATTTAACAAATAATTTGATAAATTTCTTCACAAACAAATATTATGCATTTCTTAATAAAATTTCTTAAACTGAAAAAAGGTAAAAAAAATTACTCTTACATGAGATTTAACAAAACATATAATGCACACAAAGGTTATGTCATTCTGAGAGTAAAACTCACATTCTATATTTAAGGGCGGTCTCAGATTTCTCATTTAAGACATAGTTTGGGAGATATTCCATTATTTTAGAAAAATCATGTATGCGCGATATAATATATTTAATATTTTTATTCTATAAATAGTGAATATATATGATCCTAAGTCTAAAAATATTATATAAAATATTCAAAAGTGTTAGCAATTTTGTTTAACTTACGTAAATCCATAATAAATACAAGTATTAAAAAAATTAAATTTTCACATAAAATACTTGTAATTTATTAACAAAAGCGGGTTCAAGGATTAGTTAAAATTGATAAATTTGAAGTTAAGTGTGTTAGGGTGAGTGTAGTGTTTGGATGGGTGAAATCTTGAGAAGTTTACTAGGGTGTGTGTAAGTGATAACAGATCACACCAAAAGAACATGTGTTGGTTTGTGGGTACAGTCATTAGTCTGATAGAAGACCCTGGTGGGTAATAACATATAGTGTTCTAGGAAGGTAACCAAGGTATTGCATGATAACTGTGGTGTCAGGTGGAAAATTTTATGGATTGAGGATGTTGGTTCATAACAAATGGTATTAGGTCCAATACCTAGTTGGATGTGTAGTGGAACTGCCTGGGTTTAAGGTGTGGGGTCCACAATGAGGACGTTGTGCTTCAAAGGGGTGGAGAGTGTGATGCCCTTGAAAAAGTGAGACTTAAAATGCTGAATGTTACTACCCATGTCAGCAAGGTGAGCCTTTATTTTCAAGAGCCTAACTTATTATAACTCTATAGTTAATCATGTTTGGCCTAGAGTAGTGTTAGGATAACTGACTTCCTGGGCAGTTTCTTAGGTTGTGTGTGAGTGAAGACAAAGAATGCTGAAAGAACATGAGTTGGCCTGTGGGGATAATCATTAGTCTGATAACTGAACCTAGTGGGTAATAACATGTGGTGTGTTGGGAAGTAAATAAAGGTATTTTAGGAGACTTGTGGGGTTAGGTTACTAGGCTCATGGTTCGAGGATGCCAGGTTGTGACAATGACCATGTTTAGTTGAATTCAACTTGGATGAATTCCATGTGATGTATTTATTCAAATTGGTCATTCTATTTCAGAAAATCATGAATGTTTGAGGTGACCTATACTAGATTAGCATGTTTCATGTCTAGAGGTAACTCATTATCATAGAAAAATGGATTATATAAGTATACATACAATGTATATGATGCATCTAGTGGTGGACATGTTCATATGAAGATATGAGTGTGTTTGATTAATATCACAATAGACCTCGTTATAGCTTGAGTAGCTAAGATATTTTTCAAGAGTCTGCTTAAATTATATAACTAATATTTATTTTCAATATATAAAGTCTTGTAGGTTCAAACTCTTCGGATTTGGAATAAATATTAAATTTTATACAAAATGTTCGCTCTAAAATGAAGAGAGTTTCATAAAAAGTACCCAAAAGGGTTTGGATGGATTCACAAAGAGTTTTAAAATTTTACATAAAGTCCTTATGGAATTTTAGTGCAAGTGGGATATTATTGGATATTCATTAAAAGAAAATGAATTGAATTATATAATTCATTAATATCAAAAGTATGAGTATGCATGTCATGTATATCGTAGGCTACGATCTACCAATCATATGTTACTAATAGATTACAATGTGGGGAAAATGTAATGACCATATAATATAAGGCATATAGATGCCTCTTGTATGGTATGAATGTCTTACAATATGGATGATCTAGTGTATGTTCATCTGATATATCTTTCAAATACTTTAATTTGGTTTAAAATCATTAAGATTGTTCATTTATGGTTTCACAAATATATTATAATTGTTTAAAATATTCAAATGATCATATCCTCAACAAGCATGTGTTATGAGTAATGCACATCATCTAACAAACGTTGGTGGTAGACTCTTGACCAACATCATTGAATGACATGGTTCCTATATAAAGGTATCATCTTTATTCTTGTTGGGTGTGAGAGACTATCTAGAAAAAGATGAAACTTTCTTCACTCTTGGTTCTCTATTTTTCTTCATCAAAGGAGGTGTTATCATGCCTTATAGATTTTTAAAGTTACTCATGTGGCATATGATAATTTTTTTGTCTGGTGTACTAATTATGGAGGTGGTAGTTGGTCGATTGTTGATTAGTGATCCCTATCAAATTTACTCCATCGAGATCGACATATATTTTAAGATCCCGTCTTTTTTAAGGTATGTCACTCTTTGAGTTTTTCATTAACTTTTCTTTTGGTTGTGTTTTCATCATGTATACTTATAATTTGAATAAATGTGGTATTGGGTTGCGAAGAAACTTGAGGAAATTGGAAAGGATCCATGTGGATATCCTTTGTTGGGGAAAATGACTTAATGTTTAGGGATGTATGTTTGTTTGAATTAATTGAGTCTGGGTGTAAATGGGTTAAGTGTTTCATGGGTTATTGGTAATTTTAGAAGCTTTAAAGGGGGTTTGGGTTGTTTAAAGGGGAAATAGACTAAAAACCCATCTAAAAAACATTTACACATCATGTAAAGGGATTAAATGTCGTGTAATGTTTGGGTGTTTCAAATAAAATAAATCTGAGGAGATGGGTTTTTCATTATATCCCATTAAAATATTTACATGACTTGTAACTAATTTTCATGTTGTGTAATTTCTATACTTGTTTCTTTAAAGTGTGTTGTGAGTTTGATTTTTCATTTCATTATGTTAAATCTTTCTCCTCTTGACCCTAGGGAATCTTCTAGAAGAATTTTGAGAACCAACCTCCCTTTAGAACTTCTTGTTTATGTGATAAATCCCTAGTAAGTCTTGTAGGGTCCAAATCTTATGACTTGGAATAAATATTAAATTTTATACAAAATTTTCGCTCTAAAATGAAGATATTTTCATAAAAAGTACCCAAAAGGGTTTGTATGGATTCACAAAGAGTTTTAAAATTTTACGTAAAGTCCTTATGGAATTTTAGTGCAAGTGGGATATTATTGGATATTCATTAAAAGAAAACAAATTGAATTATATAATTCATTGATATCAAAAGTATAAGTATTCATGTCATGTATATCATAGGCTATTATCTACCTATCATATGTTACTAATAGATTACAATATGGGAAAATGGAATGGCCATATAATATAAGGCCTATAGATGCCTCTTGTATGGTATGAATGGATTACAATATGGATTATCGAGTGTATGGTCATCTGATATATCTTCCAAATACTTTCATTTGGTTTAAAATCATTAAGATTAATCATTTATGGTTTCACAAATATATTATAATTGTTTAAAATGTTCAAATGATCATATCCCCAAAAAAGCATGTGTTATGAGTAATGCACATCAGCTACCAAACGTTGGCGGTAGACTCTTGACCAACATCATTGAATGAGGTGGTTCCTATATAAAGCAATCATCTTTATTCTTGTTGGGTGTGAGAGACTATCTAGAAAAATATGAAACTTTCTTCACTCTTGGTTCTCTGTTTTTCTTTATCTAAGTAGGTGTTATCATGCCTTCTAGAGTTTTCTAGTTCCTCATGTGGCATATGATATTTTTTGTTTCTGGTGTACTAATTATAGAGGTGGGAGTTGGTTGATTTTTGATTAGTTATCCCTATCAAATTTACTCCATCGAGATCGACATATATTTTAAGATCCCATCTTTTTTCAGGTATGTCTCTCTTTGATTTTTTTCATTAACTTTTCTTTTGGTTGTGTTTTCATCATGGATACTTATTGTTTGAATAAATGTGGTATTGGGTTGTGAAGAAACTTGAGGAAATTGGAAAGGATCCATGTGGAGATCCTTTGTTGGGTAAAATGAATTAACTTTTAGGGATGTATGCTTGTTTGAATTAATGGAGTCTGGGTATAAATGGGTTAAGTGTTTCATGGGTTCTTGGTAATTTTAGAATCTTTAAAGGGGGTTTGGGTTGTTTAAAGGGGAAATGGGCTAAAACCCCATCTAAAAACATTTACACTTCATGTAAAGGGATTAAACTTCGTGTAATGTTTGGGTGTTTCTAATAAAATAAATCTAAGGCGATGGGTTTTTCGTCATATCCCATTAAAAATATTTACATGACTTGTAACTACTTTGAATGTTGTGTAATTTCTATACTTGTTGCTTTAAAGTGTGTTGTGTGGTTGATTTTTCATTTCATTCTGTTGAATCTTTCTCCTCTTGACCCTAGGGAATCTTCTAGAAGAATTTTGAGTACCAACCTCCCTTTAGAACATCTTGTTTATGTGATCAATCCCTAGTAAGTCTTTTCGGTTTGGTTTTTCACTCCTCTCCCTCTTCTTCCAATAGTTGTGGTGAAATCCTTTGACCAAGTGCATTGTTGGTTTTGATCTTAATTAGTTTTGATCTAGGATTCTCTCGTATATTATCCTTACCTTATTCCTCATGGGTGTTTTCCATTAAAATCATTGTTGGATTATCAGTTAAAGGTAGGGGTCTAAATATTAACCTTATGGTTTGATAATTTCCATGTTTATGAAATATTTTGGTTGCACCAATGTAACATGAACCAAAATAAAATAATTAATGAATGGGATCATTCCTTAGAGTCCCTTGTTTTCAATTGGATTCTAACTTGGCTTGTTGCTACCCGTTGGGTGAGAAGAAAATGAATATAATTGAATTTGCTAATGAATTAAAGTGTGTTTAGCATGATATGAGACCGTGGGAGATTGATTGATATAGAATCCAAAATATATGGATTATTTATTATTGACATGACTATTAATAAATTCTTATTTTATTGAAAGTTTCATATGAAAGATAAATGGTAATTAGTATAATTAACCATTGAGATTTATGATGCGATATTGTTATATCCATTTTGTATGATGAGACTTGTGTTCCATGCTAAAATGATTATATATCAGGGTTGGCCCTGGAACATGCACACTTATATGTTGTAATGCTGGTATTGAGTAGGTCCAGCCCATTCCCATGTTGTATTTCTTATATAGAGCAGGCTCTTCCCAGACCCATGTTGTAATGCTTATAGGGATTTGACCCGGATGTTGTAATTCTTATAGGGCTTTGACCTGGATTGTTGTGACTATACCATGGTTATATGGTGGTTCTTGGCATAGTCATAAGACATTATCTAAGATATTATAGAATGGTTCTGAAGCTAGTTATTTTACCATGGTTATATGGTTGTGGTTGGAATGGTCATAATACATGCTAAAATATATTTTGGTATAGAGACGAAGTAGGTATTTGTTCTATTTTATTAAATGTTAAATTAACTGATACACTTGTTTACTGCTTTATTTCATAAAATTTTTATCAGACTGGCTTATTTAGACATGGTGTTTTTGACCTACATATTTATATTCACACCCTATTCAGCCTGCCATTTGGTAACCAATCAGATTACGTGGATGTAGGTTTAGACAAGATAAAAGTACCTTGTTGTCGATTTTTTTCTTTCTAGATGGGTTGGAGGTTGGTGGTGGGAATGATGTGGGGTTTGGGACTAGGGAATTTTGAGTATTTATTTTAGTCTTATAGTATTCTACTTATATTATTTATATCATGAAATTTATTTACATTCCATAATTTTATTACATTATTCATTTATTATTTATTGGATTATTCAGTTGTCTCTTATTATTGTTTTCCACTATGTCTATATTTTGATTTATTTTGTTTATATGGTTTAATTATTATTCCATGAAACATAATACAAGGGGGTATAGTCTCCCCACTATACATTTCACACCCCTGCTTCTATTCGACAGCCTCTGGCATATGGGGAGGTGCGCTTGAGGTCCCGTAATCGACCTTTTTTGGCTACATGATATATTTATATATTAAGGGATGTTACAATGTTTTATCAAAGGATGAGGTTTTTTTTCTTATGTTATACTATTTGTGAAAGGTATAAAGTAGAATGGGATGTTTCAGGACTTGGTAATAATCTTGTTCATGGGAGTATTTAACCCATGTACGGAGGAAAATTCGAGTTCCCAGGGATGGGATTCATGTTTTTGTTGTGTTCTTGTTACAGATTATTTTATTTCACCTTGGGTGATTCACATGTTGTGTGAGGTTATTGTTTTGTGATGTTATTATTACTTTATATTTGTACGTGTGGCATGGTAATTAATAAGATGATAATACATGCATCATTATAGGGACATAGGAATATATCGACATGCATTGCTCATGATAGGGGCATATCTATTTTTGAATATGATATATACTTGCCTATTGGGCTGTGATATGAGAATTTTGTTTCACTAAATAAATGAAATTAATTTATGTGTCATGATAAAACACTTTAAATCCATGTTTAAGGAGACCAAGAGTTAGTGGTTCTCTATTGTAGTCACATGTTGAGGTTGACCTTATTGTTATCCATCTCTCTAAGGTGTGTGTTTGTCTTGTAGAGAAAATGCCTCATTGTAATCTTCAACTTGAACATCAGGATAGTGTAAATTAGCACACTACAAGACACAGTTGAATCATAGATCCTTATAGTTACTAAGGATCATATGGATGTTCAACTTCACAAAAGCTTCCTGAGGTTCATGTGACCCATGGAAAGGTATATTGTTCATATCATTTCTTCGATGTCTGAGTTGACAAGAGAGTTTTAGCTGCATCATATGCCAATGTTTACGTAGGGAAGGGGGACCCTAGGTAGTCGAATTATAGATTGATTCAGTCCATATAGTCTTCAAGCATCTTGAGACACCCTTTTATAGATGGTTGAAGCTTGCTACATATATGCTTCGTGGACCTACCAAGTGCTAGTGGAATATTCTGGAGGAAGATGGGTAGCAGGATGAGCTATCTTGGAAGGAATTTGAGTCAAAGTTCTTTAAAAAATTATATTTTGAGAGGTTGAAGGATGTGAAATATTGTAAGTTCATGCATTTGACATAGGAGGTCATGTCAGTGTTGGACTATGTTGGACGTCTCACCGACCTACAGCACATTGCGCCATCTTTGGTAGTTGATGAGATCTCCAGGGTGATATTCTTTCAGGACGGTCTTTGCTATGATATCATTTCATAGTTTAATGTTCTTTTCTTGATCATCTTTGAGGATGTGATGAACCAGGCACTCATCTTGGAAGGGAATCTGAGAGAGGCCCCAAGAAACAGCCAGGTTATTTCAGTAGGGGAAACTAGGACCTCTTCTTTGAGTAGTAATAGGTGTTTCTATGATAGTTTTTTCCAAGGTAGTTGTGAGTAGAGTTTTTAGGAAAGTGGGAATTCATCTTAGGATCGTGTTTCATTTCAGTGCTATTAGTGTGGAGAGTTTTGTCACAATTTCCCGCAGTGTCCTTACCCCGTAGTCGAGTATCCTATCTATGGTAGGTTGGGTCATCTTCATAGGTTCTGTGTGAACTTTCTATATCAAACTAGTGGTAGGGGATCGGAGCAAGCACCTGATTCATGAAGGGGCTCAGCTAATCCTCAGCAGGCTGGTAGCTAGAGTTCAATTGGTCATTCAGACCGAGGAAATAGACATGGTACCCCAGTCCATGATCAGCAGTACCAAGAAAGGCAATCATCTCGGGGTAGTTAGACTGGAGCCTAGGGTAGAGGGATAAGTCAACTACACATTATTCATACTACTCTAGCTATCATGGATGTAAGACCATCTACTATCATAGGTATGATTCTTATATCATCTACCATAGATTGTATTTTGTTTGATATAGGAGCATCGTATTTTTTATCTTCTCTTTTTAAAAACAGATTTCACTTGGATGTTGAAAGATTATATGGTGTTTTAACCATTGACACACCATTGGGAGTGTAGTCATAGAATATCAATTGTTGTAAGGAGTGTTCTCTAGAGATTGTTGGTTACCTTTTCTTTTGGGAATTTTTCATGCTATAAATGATAGGTTTCGACTATATTCTTGGTATAGATTTTTTAGTTTTATGCCATGATCAAATAAACTATTATAGGAGGAGAGTTGAATTTCTATCTCTAGAATAAGGATTTTATTCTCACCAGGGTGAGTGGGATCTTCAGGTTGTTCGTGGAGGGCCAATTCAGTGCATATTGGATTATCTCACGACTCAAATATCCAGTCTTTCTCTATATAATAGTGAAATGCAGCATCATTTTTTCCCTCCAATGGTATACTGTTTTCATGATATCTTTCCTAATGAATTATATAACTTACTATCTGAGTGATAGATCGAGTTCACGATTGAGTTTTTGTCGAGATTAGATCCATTTTTTGTCCCACCTTATTAAATTCCACCAACATAGCTTTAGGAGTTTAAATTTTAGTTGGAATATCTATAATATAAAGGCTTCATATGGCCTAGTATATCTCCTTGGGGTTCTTTGGTTCTCTTTTCCAAGAAGTCCAATGGGTCATTGTTCATATTTTTGGATTATCAGCACTTGAACCAAATGAAGGTCAAGAACCGGTATCCTCTTCCATGCATTGAATATATTTTCAATCAGTTGAGAGGTGTTAAGATATTCTCCAAGATTGAATTTATATCAAGATACCATAAATTAATGGTAAGACCATCGAACATACCTCATACTGATTTTAAGAACATATATAGATTGTTTGAATTTGTAGTGATGTCATTTGGGTTGACTAACACACTGGCGGTATTCAGTGCCCTAATAAATAGGATCTTTCATCCTTTTTTAGACCAGTTTGTGGTGGTTTTTGTTGATGATATCTTATTTTAATCCAAATTAATAGATGATCATGCCAAACATCTTGACATTTTCTTAAGTATATTACGATATCATCGGCTTTATGATAAGCTAACCAAATTTAGGTTCTGAATTAATAAAGTTCACTTATTAGGCCATGTTATCTTAGGGGAGGGAGTGTCAGTGGACCCAGATGAAGTTATAGCTATGGTATCTTGGGAACAGCCCAAGAGTTGGACTTGATGCATTCGTATTTAGACTTGGAGTAGTTCTAATACAGTAGGATCGAGTGGTTTCTTATAACTCCAGGCAGTTGAGACCACATGATAGGAATTACACTACTCATGATCTAGAGTTAGAAATAGTAGTGCATACCCTGAGATATTAGAGATATTATCTCATGGGTGAGATTTTTGTGGTATAAATAGACCACAAGAGCCTCAGGTATATCTTTTCTTAGTGAGACTTAAACCTTCGGTAGAGGATGTGGGTCGAGTATATATAGTCTTTCAACTTTAAATCGGATTATACTCTAGGAAAGGGAAATTTTATTGCTGAATATTTAAGATGAAATATATGGAAAAAGGTAGTAACAGAGTCTTGTGATGAGTGGTGGATAATGAACCTTTTTACAGACATGCTTCCGGATACTCAGGAGTCTCAGGGATGGGTAGCCCTAACTTCGACATTTTTTATACCCATGATTTTGGACCATCTTAAGACCAAGCAGTTGTCGGATCTAGAGGGATCAGTTATGAGAGACAAATTATATGGTGGGGATACACCATCTATATGGTCTCTCAAAAGTTTAAATTCTATTATTTTCTATAGATGAGTATGAGTTTCTAAAGGCTTACCTGAGGAGATGATGATGGAGTTTCATGCTTCTATATGGGAAGTGTGTCCTAGTTTAACAAAGATGAATCATGATATATGTTGATAGTAATGGTGTTCAGAAATGAAGAAGGATGTCGAAAGCTTCTTATTTAGATGATTCACTAGTAAGAAGGTGAATGCTGAGCATCATAGGCCAACTAGGATTTTGTATCCTTTTCCCATTCATGAGTGCAAATAGGATGATGTCATAATTAATTTGATGACAAGATTAGCCAAGAAAACTCATAAGAATTATGTTTTATGGGTTTTTTCGGATCAAATGACTAAGGTATACCACTTCTTACCTATTGATAAAACCTTCAAAATTGATGATATAGGAATTATTCGTGTGTGTGAGGTGGTTTAGTTGCATGGTATTCTGAGGAGTATCATTTTATAAATAGATCCTTGTTTCACATCACGTTTATGGAAAGGTCTTCAAAAAGATATAGGATTGCGGGTTCCACTGATCATAGCCTATCATCCATATACTGATGGTCAATTTGAGAAAACTATTCAGGTTTTAGAGGATATGTTATGAGCCTGTGTTTTGTATTTTGTTAGTTAATGGTAGAAATATATGGATATCATGGAGTTTTTATAAAATAATATCTTCCATGTATCAATCCAAATGGCACCTTTTGAACCTTTCTATGGAAGACTGTGTTTTTATCCTCTTTGTTGGTTATAGGCAGGTGAGTGAGCACTTTTTTGGCCTATTCTCATGCAGGAGACATCTAAGTAGGTTAAATTGATCATACAATGGTCAGTGACCATGCAGAGTTGGAAGAAATCATATGCTGACCATCATAGATTGCCTCTGTAATTCAAGGTTGGACATCATGTTTTCCTTTGGGTGTTTCCTGGGTTGGGAAAACACCCTATCATGAAACAAGGAAATGTAGAACCCGGGTTTTTTAGGTCATTTGATATAGTGGAAAGGTTTGGTTTAGTGGCCTACAATTTATCCCTTTCACAGTGTTACAATTCCATGCACGATTTTTTCCACATGTCGCATCTATATAGATATCATCCATATCCATCCCATGTGATAGATGTATAAGATGCCGATCTTTGTGCTAATTCATTCTTTGAGGAGAATCCTATATGCATTGTGGATCATAGTGAGAAATATATTTAGGGTAGAACTATACCGTTGGTTTGAGTGTAGTGTCAATATAAGAGAGTTTTGGAGGATACCTATGAGAGGGAGTATGATATGTGAACACAGTGTCCAAACATGTTTGTTGAGACCTCATAGTGACACTTGGAGTAACTTGGGGATGATTTGTTATATGGTGGGTAGGTTGTAAGATCCAATATTTTTTCAGGTATGTCTCTCTCTGAGTTTTTCATTAACTTTTATTTCAGTTGTTCTTTCAATGTAGATACCTTTCATTTGAATAAACATAGTCTTGGGTTGTGAGGAAATTTGAGGAAACCAGATAGGATCCGTGTGGAGAACCTTTTTAGGGGAAATGACTTAAAGTTCGTGGATGTATGTTTGTTTGAATTAATGTATTATGGGTATAAATGGGTTAAGTGTTTCATGGGTTCATGGTAAATTTAGAATATTTAAAGGGGGTACACGTTTTTTAAAGGGAAAATGGGATAAAACCCCATCTACAGAATATTTACATTCTATTTAAAGGGATTACACATTGTGTAATGTTTGGGTGTTTTTTAATAAAAATAAATATGAGGTGACGTGTTTTTCATCATATCCCATTAAAAATATTTAAATGACATGTAATAACATTACACACTATGTAATTCCCTAACCTAATGTTTTAAAGTGTGTTGTGGAGTTTATTTTTCATTTAAATCCACTAAACCCTTCTCCTCTCGACCCTAGGGAATCTTCCAATGAATTTAGAGTACCAACATCCCTTACGGACATACCATCTACATGATAAATCCTTGGTAAGTATTTTTTTCCTTCTCTCCATATTCTTCTAAACATTGTGGTGAAATCCTTTGACTGTGTGCATTGTTGGTTTTGATCTTGGTCAGTTTTGATCTAGGATTCTCTTCATGACCATCTGCACCTTATTACTCAAGGTTATCTTCCATTAGAATCATTTTTAGATCATCAACTAAAGTTAGGTATACTAAATATCAACCCTATAGTTTGATAATTTCCAAGTTTATACAATATTATGGTTGTTCCAATGTAACATGTTCCCAAATCAATTAAGTAATGAATGGGATTATTCCTTGGAGTACCTTTTTTTGAATTTTCTTATAACCTAACTTATGGATACATATTGGGTGAGCGTACCATGAATATAATTTAATTGTCTAATGGTTTAAAGTTTGTTTAGCATGACATGAGACCTTAAGTGATTTATTGATATAGAATATCTAATATGTGGCTTATTTCTTATTTATATGACTATTAATCAATTGTGATTTAATTAAAAGTGGTTTATGAAAGATAAATGGTAATTCTCATAATTAACCATTGAGATTTATGATGTGATATTTTAATGTCCATGTTGTATGTCATGAATTGTGTTCCATTATAAAATGATTTTATATCGAGTCCATCCCTGGAACATGCACACCTATATGTTGTAATGTTGATATTGAGTGGGCTTAGACCAGTCCCATGTTGTAATCCTTATAGAGAGTAGGCTTTACCCAATCCCTTATTGTAATGATTATAAGGATTTAACAGAAATGTTTTAATTATTATAGGTATTTGACCAAGATTTCTGTGACTATACCATGGTTATATGGTGGTGGTTTTTATGGTTGTAAGACATGCCCTGAGATATTCCAGCATGGAGCCAAAGAAGGTTATTTTACCATGGTTATATAGTTTTGGTTGGAATGGTCGTAATACATGCTTAGAGATATTCTGGCATGAAGCCAAATCAGGTTGTTGTTTTATTTTATTAATTGTTGTTTTAGACATGGTGGTGTTGATCTACTGAGTTATACTCACACCCTATTTGGGTGGTTGGTTGGTACCTGAGAATATTATGTCAATGCAGGTTTGGATAAGTGAAAATTACCATTCTATTGATTGTTTTCTTTCTGGATAGGTTGAAGTTTGGAGGTGGGACTAACATGGGGTTCAGGACCAAGGACTTTTGAGTCTTTAGTAGAGTCTGCTAGTCTTTTACTTTTATTGTTTCTAGCATGAAATTTAGTTACATTCCATAATGTCATTACATTATTCCATTATTATTTATTGGATTATTCAGTTGTATCATATTGTTGTTTTCCACTGTGTCTATACTTTGATTTATTTTGTTTATATGGTTTAATTATTATGTTATGACACTTCATACTAGGGGGTATAGTCTCCCCACTATACATTTTACACCTCCGCTGATAGTTGGTAGCTTATGGAATATGAGGAGGCATGCTTGAGGACCCGTAAATAACCCTTTTTTTCCATGTGAGAGAGTGTCATATCGGGGGATGTTACATATATGGAGCTTAATATGATATTTGTGCACTTTTTTATTCATGTTATTCATTTTATGTTGATTTGATGATGATATAATCGAAATTCAATTTGGTTTCTTTCACTGCAATGGTCATGAGATGATCCTAAAAAACTCATTAGACATTCTAGAGAGAATATAGTTTGTAAGAGACCTATAAGAGTATGTTTGGACTTAAATATTTTCAAAGTTTAAAAAATAAAATATTAAACCAGTCAAGTTCGGAGTGAATTTCATTTTATATCCTAAAAGATTTATTAAAGAGAGTGTTACATTTAGTTACCATAAAAAAAATAATGTCACTTTATATTCTAAAAGAGTTTAATACATGTTGGTAAAGAAATATATTATTTTAAAGAGTCGTATTTAGTTACCAAAGTAATCTCAAAGGAAATGTTTTGTGGAAAAGTTCCATGAATAATTATGATGATGAACTTAGAAGGATTTATAAGTAGAAAAAAGAAGTTATTTACATTGTAACATTAGAAGTTTCAAAGTTAAGGAGTTTGAATACTATGTTCAAGGTGTTGAACATTAGGAAAATGATTCCTATGTATGCTATTATTCAAAAAAAATTGTCTTTATAGATGTTACTCATTAAGGATTCTAGTTGGAGATTTTTATCATATGGTCACATAGAATTGTGGTAGGAATTACATAAATATGTAATGATTTTAATAAATCCCTAAAAGTGCTGAAAACATAAAGCAACATGCGCATGTGTATAGATTTTTTATGTATTCTTAAATGAGTTTATGATTATAAAATATATCATGTTATGCAAAAAATAGTCTTTGGTTTATTATTATTTCACATTGGTTATATATTTTGCATGGAGTGAAATGATAATTGATATCTTAATATATGACTTCGAGTTATACCTAATTTATGTTCATCATGGAGTATTATATATTGTGGTTAAATATTATGGTTTTCATGAGTAAGATTTCATATAGAGGTACAAAATATGCTCATGAGGTACAAAAAAAGTTTTGTGTGTTGGATGACTCCCTAAGTATACCACATGGAGTGTCATACATTATATCTTTAGTATATCAGGGGTGAATGTTTCATATTGAATCCCAGTACTTGAGGTTTTTAAGACACTTAACATGAGAAATTTCATACTTTGATTCATTTTTTCGCTAGCCTTGAGATTTATCTAATTAGGGGTGGTTGCACATGTTGTTAATCACGTCATCAGTTAAGGATTAACCAAGAAGGTATTTTTCCTCTCATATAAACTGTATGGCATCCTGACCCTCGATTGATATAGAATGAGGAAATGTATAATCATACATGGGTAAGGTACATGTGGTGTGCTTATCTACTTGGATGTGGGTCATGATATGTATTCATTGACCTGGTCAGTTTTTACTTGAAGAATGTATGAATATGCTATATGATATTAACATACGTTGTGTATCATGGTCACTTGATTTCCTAGACAAAAATATTATATGATTATGAATTCTTGTATATGATTTAGCTGATGTACATAGGTATGAAGATACATGGGTTTGATAGAGATCATACCAAATTCCTTTATAGCTTGAGTATCATCGACACTTTTATAGAGGCCTCTCTTTGCTTAATTTTATGGATTAAGAAATTCATAATTATTATCAATGACACAAAGCCCTGTGAGGTCTCACTTTGTAGGGAGAATGAGGATAAATTTTATGAAACTTTGATAGTTATCCCAAATTGTTTTGGGGAATGATATCTGGAAGAAGTTATAAATGAATTTTTCACAAATTATTATATATGTTATAAGCTTTGGTAAAAGTATAAGATATATCTTTCAAAAGGAGTTTTGAAAATATCTAAAAAGGTGTTTTAGATATGGTTTCATGAGTTGTTACATATGACGTGACATAAGGCGGAAGTGTGTTGAGTCTGAGATTTTAATGAAAGTGGGAGATTGTTGGGAGAATGAACTAAAACCACATAGTCTATGACATAGTATATGTTGTGTTATTTATAGGGATCTCTATAATATAGTGAAAGTCACTATGTCATGGTGCTCATGTAAAGTAGTATCAAAATATGTGATAAGGTAATGGTCTCTTTCTTATCCAACTCTAAATGCTATAATACCTTGTTATTCACCATATGATAATGGATTTGAGGGGTTAGAATGTATTACATGATTATTTAAACATTAAACAATCAATGTGGGGATTGAACCAAATGTTTCAAATGAGTTGAAACATTTGATAATTTTTTTAAACTCTCAAATTAATATAGGTTGAACGTTGAAGTTCTTTGATGTCTATATAAGTTGGTTCAATCCTCACACTAGGGTTTTTGATGGTTATAAACCCTCAAGGACTAAATTCTCTAGATATCAATTCTCACTATCTTTTAATAAAAGGTTCTAGAAAACCATGGATTGGAAGGAGATCCTTGTTGAGTTTTAGGAGATTCATGTGATCCACGGATACCCTAAGAGAGAGGAACTATTAGATATGCACTAATATATATATATGATATTATGTATATAAAGTGTATATTTAATTACATGAATTTGATGCATGTATTATAATTCACATATTAAATACATGTGATAATAAATAAATATAAATATATATAATATATAATATATTTATTTCTCCCAAATTATTTTATTATCAGTTACAATCTGTTATGAATTGATTAATTAGCCTGACCGCTCATTTAATAGGATTCAATGAATAATGGGAATAAATATATATGGATACATTAATATAGCCCACATGTTTTCATTTAATGAAATGAGTCATGGATTACTATATAAATGGATGTGATCCCGCCTATTGATGACAGGAAATCATGAGAAATCCTCTCATTTCTCTCTTCCTCTCATATTGTTGTTCATCATCTAAGACAAAGGTGATAACACCCCTTCAACATTTGGGTATCCTCGCGATACGATTATGGATCCATTGGTTAGTGTACCCCCTTCATAGGTGGAGTGGTTTTGTTCACTACTTCATGATATTCATCAAACATTCTCCTTTTCTGAGAAAGAAGAAGACTTATGTCATTGGTGATTTCCAGGTACGTTGTTTTCATAGTATTATTTATGTGTTGATTATTCAAGATAAATCCACCTATGTTTGGGTTATATTCTACTACATATGGTTATGTGATGATCATACAAAACCCAAAAGTGGTATAAAAGTGTAGGCTTATTTCATTAATCAACACATTTATTGATTTATGAAAAATATTTTTTAACAGTAAAATGAAATTTTTCAAGCCTGGAAATAAAATATGAAATGTTTATATATATTACTATTGTTCATGAAAATAAATAAATTATTTATTTTAATAAATAGAATTTAATTTATAATTGAATTATATTATTTATAATTTTTTTATAAATAATAGAAAAGGTATTTTGAAATATTTACATATAAATTTATAAAAGTGTTTTATAAATTAATTAACTATAAAATATTTATGGTTAGTTGATAGATATTTTTTTAATTCCTTTTGGAAAATTAAATGGCATGATTTATGATATATATAAAAATGGTTTATTTTAAAATCATAAAATATTATTTATAAAGATTTTATAAAGTACAACATATATGATATTTAGATTATATAAAAAATTTATATAATAAATATTGAATTATAAAATGTTTATAATTCATGAAATATCATATAAATGTTATTTAATATCAAATGTGAATGAGTTCATATTAATAAGAATAAAATATGTTTATATTATTTTTTATTTATAAAATGTTTATAATTAAAATTTATTTATCAATATTTCATAAATGTCTCATATTTTGGAAAATAAATAAATTGTTTTATTTATTAAATTTACTTAATATTCATTTTTAGTTCATAATTAATTAATTTTAAATTATTAAAATTAAAGGGGGTTTATTTGGATATTATTTAAGCCACATAAAAAGGTGTTTTATCATTTATATGATCAAGGTTTAAATAATAATTAAGTATATTATATTTAGATTATATAAAAGGTTTAAAAAATAGAAATTTAATTATAAATAGTTTATAATTCATATAATGTTATATATTTAAAAGGGAAATTCCATATTATGATAAATATGAAAGGATTCATATTGGAAAGAATGTAAAGAGTTTATATTCCAAATTATGGAATGTCCATAATGTTAAATATGAAATTATAAATGGTTTTATAATTAGATTTTATTAATGAAATTGTCCATAAATGTTTATCTCATTTTTAAATATTTGAATTATTCATTTATTTAAAGGTAATTGTTGGTTATATTCAGAGTCATAAATTTTTTATATTATGAATAATTGTATGAAAAAAAATATATGATGAATTTATTTTAGGATAGAGCCTTTCATATCATGATAGTTTCATATCATAAAATTTAGTTTTCATATACCTTGACCTCAATTTTTAATTTTAGTGATGTGAGCGAGAGTAGTCATTGGGTATAGTTTGTGCATATTAGATGTTATATTTTTCATGAATTTAATTTTATCTTGGGTAAAGTATTCCTATGTAGAGGGACTTGCGGTCACACCACCTACTTTCCTAGAGGCTTTCCTTGACTAATAAAGTGAATGGGGTTTGAAATATATCGCTCTAGGATTACTCATGTAGAGTTTTTCAATCTCGTATAAATCTCTACATTTACATGAATTGTTTATATACCTTATACATATGATGAATTTGGATATATATGAATATAATTAACTTCTTTTTTTGGTGATTAACACAGACTTGTGGGTTGTGTAAAGAGTTACACAATAATGTGGTGTGAAGACATTAATTTGGTGGTTAGGATCATGAATCTAAAACTAAATCATTGTAATCATGCATACACAAAAAGGGAATAAAGCATGAGATGATAATCATTAAATTGGATGTAGTAGTTATAAATTTAATATGCATATAATGTATATTAAATTTGTGAAACCTTAAAAAGAAAACCCCTTAAATACTAAGTTTGATATTCCTTATAGAAAACCCTTTTCAAGACCCAGATCATCCAAACGGGAAATTTCACACCATATTAGGGTTCCCATGGATTGTTGTATGTAATTAAATCAAGTAATGGGTGACTCAAGATTATTTAACGGGTAGTTTCACACCATAGCGGGGTGCCCCTATATTATCTTGTATTATTTTTTTTTTTTTGAGGTTTGTTTTGGGTTACACTTATCTAGGAAACCCTGAGGGTTGGGATACCAAAGGAATAGAATTGATTGAATCTATATAATGGATTTGGATAAAGGGTTATCCACTCAATTATCCAATAATAAAAAATATTGTGATTGGGATGATTCCCTACCTAAATAACTAAGTGGTGAATTTCACACAATAGAAGGGTAATTTTCTTAGTGAAATATGGGTCTTATCTCGCTAAATGGATATAATGTATGAGTTTATCAATTTTAGTGGGAGAAATTTCATTAAAATACCTTAATAAAAATATATAAGACATGATTTTCATCTAATTAAAAGTTATATTGTAGATAAATACATAATCAACATAAAATTAACTTAATATTAATACTTGAAATGAGGAGATTAAATTAAGAAACTTCTAAGACTGGTAGCTTAAGAAATGTTAATGAGAAATAGAGATAATCTATGTGTTAGAAAAATTCCTTTTTGAGTAACCAAGTGTTTAAGTTGTTCAAAAAGAAAATAAAGATTCTTATGGAAGCATGGAATGATTTTTTTATGTTTCAATGGAATATTAGTTTAAATGAATAAATAAATCTTAGTCTCCACTAATATACTCAATATGATTGGTTACATCGATTATTTTAGTCTCATATGATCAATATGATTGGGTACGTTAAATGATATTCAATATGAATGAATATATTAATGACTTGGTGAGACTAAAAGTTTCCTTAAAGATTTATTGATTATAAGAATAAATTTTATTATTCTAATAGATATATGATACCAACTATATTTTTTACAAAGTGTTGTAAATATACATAAGGTTAGAAAAATAAAAATAATTGAATCTTGATTTTTTTTCAAGTAATGGAGAAAAGGAGTCACTAAATTGATAAATTGGATTCTTAAATATTTTATAAACTTATCATAAGATGTTTAAAATATTTCATTTATCTCTTGATAAGATCTTGTAAACAATGGTTGTTTAAATGAAATGAGATGGATGTTTTTACACATGGTTTATAATTAGTTTAATTCTATAATATGCTTTAAGGGGGGACTAAAATGTCTTGTTCTGGTTAAATAATTTATCCTATTTTTATTATGTAAATGTTTTAATAATATGGTTTAATTCAATGAAAAAGTCTAACCTGATATTCTCAAAGTGTTGAGGATGGATGAACTGGGCATATAATGCCTGGATAATGATACTATATAGATAGTACATGTTGGTAAAATATTTAAACCATAAAACAATTGGTTTAAAATTTCAACAATGTTTCTTCAAGAAGAATATCAAGTTTATTGAAACCTAGGGATATCAAGATAGGAATAATAATAATTCAATATGATTGGATTATCGAAGTTATACCTAATGGAGTTTTTAAAACTCTATATGATCTCCATATCAGATAAGGATGTTATAGAAATTAATTATTTGATTTTTGAAGGGTATGTGATATTGAATACATATTTTACAAAATATTGTAAATATATATGAGTTCAAAATCAAAGGAAGAATTTATCGAGCTTGTATTTCATATTCATGAGATGAAGTAAATAGTTACTACATCAAGAATTTGAATGTAAAATATTGGATGAATATAAGAGAAATATGTGTATCTTCATATCACTTCTCTTAAATGATAAGAGAGGATGTTCGATAACAAAAAAAAATTATGATATGATTAAATGTATACTCATGGTTTATTATTCATTGAATTTCTATAACATGTTTTCAGAAGAATATTTGGATAAAAATTGTTTATCCAGGATAAAATTCTTTATCCAAATATTTTTTTTAAATATAAGGGAGAGTGTTCCCACCATCCATCGATGAAATATTTTAATAAAATATTCTTTACAAAAGGAAAGGTCTCAAACACATATAATACCATTTTTTATTTGGAAACAATAGATTATTATTTTTTTATTCCTACTAAAAGGAAATAAATTTAATTTCATAAAACATAAATTATTTTGTATTCATTCTTAGAAAGATATTCTAAAGTGAGTATAATTTCTAAGAGACTAGTGATAGTATGTTTAGGCTTAGAGAAGTTCAAAATTAACAAATAAAATATTGTGAAAATCATATTTTGATTCATTTTTCACTTTATACCCTAAAGAGTTAGGATTTGAGACAATAAAGTGATAATGTAAATAGTTACATTATTTACAAAAAAATTTAAGGAAAAAATTTAATGTAAAAGGTTCCAAAGATGGTGATGATATACTCATAAAGGGTTCTAAGTAGACAATAGAATATAACATTATCACATTTGATGTTATGGAGTTAAGGAGTTTGAATATAAGTTCAAATATTTGAACTCAAGGAATATGATTCTTATGCCTCACCATTATTCAAACTATATTTCTTCATAAATTTCACTCACTAAGTGGTTAGTGGGAGTATTTTATCAAATGATCACCTAGGTTTATAATAAAAATTATATATGGATGTAATGTTTGAAAAATGAATCAATTACTAAAGAAACTGTATGAATTTCATGGTTTATCTATATAAGAGATTAGTTGTAATGGTTTTAAATGTATCATGTAATTATAATAAATACAGTCTCCATTTATTATTCATTCTTATGTGCTGAAATATATTTTATATGAACGGTCGAATGATAAATATCCCCTCAAAGTACAAACTTTGAGTTTTCCCTAACTAATGATCATCATGGAGTTTAATGGGTTGTGATGATATGTAAAGGTCATCTTGAATAGATTATTATATCTATTACAAATGGTTTTATATGAGATATTGAAGAATAGATTCTTGATGTAATAGGTAGAGACTTATTACTTTGACTGATCCTCTAAAGTATATCTCATTGAATGTTAGACAGTCATAGATATACTTGGGGTGTATTCTTATTATCAATCCTTCTTACCTAAGGTTGGAAAGATACCTATCATGAGAACCTTTATACTTTGATACCCTACTTGTAAAATTCAACATATGAACTTAGTTAATATGGCGGTGATTGGGTATGTTGCTGATCATGTCATCGGTTGGAGTGAAACCAATATGGGAATTATCCAATTGTATGACAAGAAAATTTATTTGTCCCTTGATTGAATTATAATAAAGAAATACATGTTCATGTTTAGTTATTTCACATATTATGTGTTCAATTACTTGGATAATTTACATGTGATGTGTTTATCAAATAGATGAATGACATTTTATGTATCCATCCATTTGGTTATTATTTTTAAAAGAATGAAGAAAATGATGAGAAGATTGTACTATATTGACATGTCCCATGACTAGTGATCACTCAATGTCATGGAAAAGAGGATTATATAAGATATTGGTTTCGGGTGTAGTAGAAGCATGCAGCAGTGGGAGATATATTAAAATTTATTTTAATATTTGAATGCCCAAAACCAAGGGTGAGGATCTTGCATGTCAAATTTATAATTAATTTATTTAATATCGGAAGAAATGATTACCTTGTCTTAGGAAAAATTTTCCATTGATGGTGTTAATCATCCAAAAAGACCCTTTCAGATTGCCTTCATTGTGCTAGTGAGGATCCAATGATATAATCCCTCTAGCGGTGATCCACACATGCTCCAATGATCTCTGATAAATGTCACTCAATCTCCAAGTGCTAGCATGGTGAATTGAATGTCTTACGTTGTTCATTCTTGATCACTCGTTCTTTAGTATTGAAGAAATATCTCTTGAATTATCATTCTTGAGAGGGAGAGATATGGAGAATTCAAAAGAGAATTTGTTATGCACAATAATTCTCTCTTTTTTATATTCGATACCATATACAATAAACATAACCATCTATTTATAAATATGGTGTTTGGGTTAAAATATTATTTAATTCCATATCATCCATTAAATAAAATTTAAAACCTTTAATAATCCACATGCCATATAATATTATTATTATTATTATTTTGTGGTGCATGCCAACATGCGCAATAATAAATATTATTTAACCATCTCATTAATTAATATATGTCGTTGGACTTGGTCTTGGTCCGTTCGAACTCCTCTAGAATTTATTGAAAACCCAAATAAATATTTTATCCATAAATAAATATTTTATTCACAATCTAGTGAATAAATATTTATTAAAATATACAATAAATAAAATAAGTATTTTATTCATAATCCAACAAATAAATATTTTATATATATTCATGTAATAAAATAAATTATTTATTAATAAAAAAATAATTATTTATTACCTTGTGAATATTAGTGATCAATAAAACTTGAATATAATTATTCCTCGGTCTTGAAAATAATATTTATTCTTATAATTAAATTCAAATAGAATTTAATCGAGGTCATCAGAAATAGTTAGTGTGTGACTGTAACATCCTGCCCCATCCCATTGGCTTGAGAGGGTGGGGGAATACTACTTGGCCTTAAGTGACATTCTCAAGGCGCCAAAGGCTAGAAATAAATGCTGAGGGATTTGAGAACAAATTGGGGAACGATTTTTCCTTAACACAAAACAAACCAAACCATACACTAACAAAGACTATATGATGCATGTCAATAAAACATTCAAGCATGTATTACCAAAAGATAATCATACTGTTCCACAATAAAACTCAAAACCAATACAACCCAACACAATATCATAGTGCTATGCGGAAGACTAAACAAGAGACCCCCAAATAAACCAAGACACACTCCACAGCTCTACACCAGCTCCATGCTTCAAGCACCAACACATCTCCCAAGTATCACTATAATCCACTAGCAATGTGATTCTTTACCTTTACCTGTGTCCCAAAATATGACATCTGCAAAAGTACCCAAGTGCTAAAGAAGGGGGTGAGTACTAATACTTAGTAGGTTTTCCCCAAATGACTTCCCTACACACACCACTAGGATAAAACCATTAGAACATTTATATAAACAATTTATATAAAACATTTAATTGAGCAACAACTTACAACAAGCCAAACACTTATTATCAATCCATTTCCACCCAAATGCCCACAACACATAGGAAATCCAAAAAAACCATGCCACAACCATTCCACTATTTCATAATAGCACAAAAATTCTCATCTTGCATATTATCACACAATAAGGCAACCATTACGGTGGGACTTTTTCCCATCTTGTTCACTCCATTCACAACTAGTGGTGCTTTCCAACCACTACCCTTAATGGTGGTTCTTCCAACCACTATCCATCACCTTTTATAGTTAGACTTCCCGAACACTTCCCCATCACATTTTAACAACACACAACTAAACATATAACTCACCAAGGCCACAACAACATGCAAATATCCATTTATATAACATGCCAAACCACTTCAATAAATCAACCATTTATTGAAACCACCCTTAAATAATTTTCCATGCCAACCACATTTAAATAAAACAACATCTTTATTGAAAACCATTTTTATCAATCATTTTCCCAAATCAATCCCAACAACCCATTTTAAAATCCACAATAAGAGCATTTCACCATAAAGCCCCCTTTTCCCAAAAATCCCCAAAACATCATTGAGGGATTTCCAACCAATTTCGCACATCAAAAACACAATTAATGTTAAGAAAAATAAATTAATTGTAACCAAGCTTCAAGTTCTAGAAAAGTGTAGTCAAGAGAGAATCCACCTACCTTAAGGGTTCTGGCGAATTCGACCCACAAGCAACCACACCCAAAATCTGGAAAAATGCTCCACTACAAACACTCTAGATCCCCTTCTCTATCATCCAAAAGCCTTAAAATCAACACCCGAGGAAAAAAAACCTAGATCTACATGAAATGGATGTATATCTAGAAATCCAAGAAAGGGACAAGAGTGTATCTAGAGAAAAATCAAAAGGAACCATGAGAGAAGACTTACCCGGGAGGAATTACCTTCAAACCACCAAGAAACCCCTTCGATTTGCTTCTAAAATGTGTTAAAGATCCCCTAAAACATTTGAGAAGAGAAAATCCTGAGTGAGGCTCGTGTGGGAGGAATCTTTGTGGGAAAATGAGGCAAGCCTGAGTGAACCTGGGTTTTAAAACCCTATTTTTAAGTGGCGGCGCGGTTAGCCCGTAGGGTTTGGCAAACCATGCGCTAATCGTGCGCATGCCACTGTCTTGAGAGGAGGGGTCTTCATGGTTTCTTTGCATGGTTTGGTAAACTTTGCATAGTCCATGTGAAGCCTAATGTCTCCCCCTACATGGTTTCCTAGAGAACCTTCATGGTTTCCCTTAACCGTTCTCAAACCATGTGCCCTGAGAAAAGCCTCTAAACTTATTCAAAACCATTCCAAACTCTCCCAACCTCTTCCAAACTCATCCCCAGCACTTTAAAAACATAAAAAGTCATAAAAAAGGCTACATACCTCAAACCAGGGGTACTAAATTCTCCCCACCATTGGACTTTCCATCCTTAGAAAGTATAGGAACCTTGCTTTTCTGAAAGATCTTGGGAAATTGCTCGGCCATCTATTTCTACCGCTCCCAAGTCTCCTCTTGAATCTGACCATTCTTCCACAAAACAAGAACTAAACCAATGCTTTTACCATGAAATAATTTCTCTTTCCTATCCACAATCCTTACTGGAACGTGCACCAAGGAAGCATCCAGTTCTAGCTCAACATTATCCCAACAAATCACATGGTCATGATTTGGATAATAATTTTTCAACTGCGACACATGTGCACTACACTAAACCATAGTGGAAAATACAAACGATAAGATACCTCTCCAATCATCTCAATTATCTAAAAAGTCCCAATATACCTTGGAGATAACTTACCCTGGTTCCCAAACCGACGATGTCCCAACCTAGGATATATTCTCAAAAACACATGATCACCCACCTCAAACGACAATGGTCATCAAAGATGGTACGCATGTGATTTCTAACAACTTGGAGATGTCTCCATCCTCTTCCTAATAAAATTTATTTTTTCCTTATTCTCTTGGACAAGGCTCAGTATGATCATCAAAGTCTCACCCATTTCCACCCAACATAGTAGAGAACAACAAGGACGCCCATACAATGCCTCAAATGGAGACATATGTATTAAATTTTGATAACTGTCATTATAGGAGAACTCCAAGAATGGTAAGTGATCCTCCCATGAACCACCAAAATCCATCACACAAGACCTTAACATATCCTCTAAGGTTTTTATTGTCCTCTATGATTGACCATCCATCTGAAGATGATACGCCTTGCTCATAGTCAATTGTGTCCCAAGGGATTGCTACAAGGATTTCTAAAAATAAGATGTGAACCTAGGATCTCTATCTGATGCAATTGAAATCAGGACAATATGCCTCTTTACCACCTCCCAGATATATATTTTGGATAGATCTTCCACCATATGAGATTCACGAATCGGGATGAAATGGGCTGACTTTGTGATTCGATCTACTATCACCTATATGGCATCATGCTTCCTGACTATTCTTAGGAGACCCATCACAAAATCCATTGTTATCTACTCCCATTTCCACACTGGGATAGGTAAAGACTGCAACATACCTTCTGGCCACTGATGCTCTGCCTTGAATTGCTGACAAGTCAAACATCTCGAAACAAACTCGACCACATCCCTTTTCATAACTAACCACCAAAACTGCGCCTTCAATGCCATATACATTTTCTGAATTCCATGAAGGATAGCCCACTTGGAATGATGATAATCCCTGATAAGTTTATCTCGAAAAGCCACTGGTACCACCATCCGATTCTAAAAACACAAGACTGAATTCCCATTCAGAACTAGTTCTCAATGCTCTCCCCACCATTGAGTTTTGACCTCATCGCCATACACTCAGAATCAGATGCATGTGACTCTTTAACCAATCCATCCATGTTAGGAACCAATGGAACTGGAAATAAGACCACTCTGTCTCCCCGATCCTCACATTCAAACAGTGTGTCGGCAATGACCGACATCAACTACCACTGATCTGATACCTGATTCACCACTTGAGCATATTATTTCCAACTTAATGCATCTACCACCGAACTTCCCTTACGCAGTGTGTACATTAAGTTGAAATCAAACATCTAGAGATATTCCATCCATCTCCTTTTTCTCAAGTTCAAATCTCTTTGTGAAAATATATGCTTTAAGCTCTTGTGATCGGTAAACGCAGTAAATTTCTCACTGAAGAGATAATGATGCCACATTTTTAAAGCATGAACCACTGCTGCCAACTCCAAATCATGTGTTTGGTAGTTCTTCTCATGAAACCTCAATTTTCATGAGAAATATGAAACCACATGATCCCCCTGAATGATAACACACCCCAACCTTGATCTCGATGCGTCACAATACACCATGTACCCTTTCCCTGTTTCTGGAAAAACCAAGATTGGTGCTGATGTAAGGTGAACCTTTAACTCTTCAAAGAATTTCTAGTACTGCTCATCCCATTGAAATGGTATATTCTTCCTTGTCAAAGATTTCATCGGCAAATCCAATTGTGAAAAATCACAAACAAAACATCGATAATTCCCAGCTAAACCAATGAAGCTTTGTATCTCAAAAACATTATTTATAGGTTGTCAAGAGATAACAACCTCTATCTTTTCTAGATCAACTGAAACACCCTTCTCAAAAATAACATGTCCAAGGAAATGAACTTCTTGTATCCAAAAGTCACACTTTGACAATTTGTCATACAATCGATGATCCCTCAAGATCCTCAACACTATCGCTAAGTGTTGCTCATGCTCCCCCATTTTTCTCGAATACACCAGTATATCATCAACAAATACCACCAAAAAAGTGTCCAGATATCTCTGAAATATCAGATTCATTAATTCCCTGAACACCACTGGTGCATTATTTAGACCAAAGGTTATAACCACATACTCATAATGGCCATATCTACTTCTGAAATCATTTTTTGGAATATCATCCTTCTGCACCCGTAGCTGATGATACCGATATCGTAATTCAATCTTATAGAACCACTGGGCTCCCCTCAACGAGTAAAACAAATCATCAATGTGTGGAAGTGGATATCGGTTCTTTATCATAACCTGATTAAGTTTGTGATAATCAACACAGAGCTTCAATTTTCCATCCTCCTTTTTAACAAACAAAATCGATGCAGCCCACAGAGACGTGCTAGGCTGGATGAACCTTTTTTTTATAACTCTTCCAACTACATATTCAATTCTTTCAATTCTTTTAGTTCCATTCGGTAAGATGGAAGTGAGATAGGACTGGTCCCCATAATGAGATCAATCATAAATTCCACTTCTCTCACAGGTGGAAACCTTGATAATTCTTTGGGAAATACATCTATAAATTGATCCACAACTACTGGAAGAACACTCTTCTCAATACCTTCCACTACTTCCCATTAAAAATCCTTTAACTGGTATGATATCATGCCAACCACTGGTTCCAACAAGCCTATTGCACCCTACTTCTCATTCTTCTCCCCTCTAAAGAGATGTGCCATGCCATCCTCTGTCACAAAACTAACTGTTTGTGCATAATAGTCAATGTGGGCCTTAAATAATGTCAACCAAACCATTCCTAGGATTATATCATACACATCCATCTCAAGCATTGTGAAGTCCCATGTTAATTCAATTCCCTCCACAACTAAACAACAGCCTCGAAATAGGAAGGCTCGACCCTCTCTTTGACCTAGAGGATTTTGTAGTTTCAAAACATAAGGCATCATTTCCATGTATAAACCAAAACAGTCGACGATGTGAGAAGAAAGAAAATAATTTGAAGCAACCATATCAAACAAATCTTTCATCAATGTGGAATTTAAAAGAACCGTACCTTACACTATGGATGGTACCGACTGATCATCCACCACAAACGGCCCGGCTCCAAAAAACTTTTTTCTTTCCATAATCTTCTCTTTATTTCCCTACTGATGCATCATGGTATTCCGAGAATCACCATGAATCACTTTACTCTACTATCAAGGGGTATACTGCTGCCCCCATCCCGTTGAGGCATAAGACCCCTGCAACCCCTGAGGAGTGTCACTGACTCCCGACCTTGGAGCATTCCAACAATAACACTGAAGATGCCCCATCTGCTTACAATTATGACATTCTCGAGGTTGTGTTATACAATCACACTTGATGTGGCTTGTAGAACCACACTAAAAAATCTCAGTTTACTCTGAGGCTTTGTAGGAAGATTCACTGATCCTGTAGTTAGATTCTGAGTCATACTCCCACCCTAAAAATAAGTGTCCCTCTTCCTCTTGAACCCAGCATTTGAGTTCCCACTATTCTCCACAGGTATTAATACATTTCCTCCGCTCGCAGCCCCCAAGATATCCCTTTCGCCCATCGAGGCCTTATTCACCATCTTCATATAATCATTTATGCACAACACTTCTATTTTGGAATGAATTTCCTACCTCAAAATGGCTTCGAAGATACAAGATATAAATGATGTACTACCCACCACATCGGGTGAAAACCTCACTAAGTTCATAAAATTAGTTGCATACTCTATTACCGAAAGGTTATCCTATTTTAAATGGAAGAAATATGTTGTGTTCTCAATTATGAATGTATGAGGGTAGAATTGTTTGTTAAAAAATCACGCAAATCCATCCCATGTCATACCTTGGTCCATTCCATCTTGGACCTCCAACTCCCACCATTGAAGTGAAATATTTTCCAACATATACTTGGCTAACTTCACTTTCAACTCTACTGGTGTTCCTAAGAATTTGAAGATATTGTTCATTCTATTCAACCATGCTTCTACCCTTTTTGGCTCTGAATCACCCCTGAATATGGGTGGATTCTTCCTTTGAAACCGAACCACATGGTCCACATTCCTTGGTTCATCCACTTTATTTGAACTTCCTACTACTTGGAAATCGTGCACTATACTCTGCACTAGTTACTGGTTCACCTAGGGCTCAAGTGAAACCACATTTTCAGTAGTCTCCTCCGGTTGGTTTCTATGATGCCTACCCGATGCCATTTCTATCAATACAAAAACAACCATAAGTCCTTCTATTTTAGAAACAAATTATTCACAAATTTCAGTTCAATTACACTACAACTATCACAATCAGGCTTTCCACAAGTTCACATTTCCCATATTTCATGTAACACCCGAGACTTTTATGTTATATAAATCATCAAAGGAATCTTTTTCTACACAACACTTGCTTGGCTTGCTTTACACGCAATCGCGACCTTCCTCGATAGCTTGCGTCGTACGCAATACCGAGTTTCACTAAACAACAATATACTATTAAAACTAGCCGTTATGAATAGTAATAACCACTTTTTGGAATTTTATAAATTTTATTTTTCAAAATGGACTTCATTTTTGGACTCAGAATATCGAAATTAGCCTAGGGTGAAATTTTGGTATTTTTCTGAAAACTTTCAATTTTTGATGAATAGTGAAACCACTAAGTGGTAGGTTAAAAACTGAATTTTGCATAAAACTTAATTTTACCGCTTCTGTGATTGGAATTTCGAAAATCCGAGAGACACGGTTAATATCAAGGACTAAAATGTGGTTCAATGAGATGAAAATAATTTTTTGGTGAATAGTAACTTTTTACTTTTTTTACCGCGGTTAATAGTAAATAGGGTAACTAAGGGTAAATATGATATTAATATTACCCTAACACATGTCCTAATTCTACTGGACAAGTGTAATTCGACCAAAAACAAACTTAGGAATAAAATATGACCATTTAGGCCCACTTGGATTAGATTAGGACATTTATTATTAATTTATTTAAAGAAGGGTTAAAATAATTAAAATCAAAGTTTAATAAGTAAATCATTTTTAATATGGGGTTATACATAAGATAAATTCAATTTTAAATATTCATTAGAAATCTAAAAAGATTTCCTACATGATGATATTTTATTTGTAATTTTTAGACATCAAATAATGTAATTTATTTATGACACAAAGATGATGCAATAATTATCTTATTAATGAAATATTGACATAATTGATGTTATAAACACCAAAATAAATGTAATTTGAGACTTTTTATGAATTCAACTAATTTTATAGGTTACTATGATATATTAATGTTGATTTAATCAACTTGGTTCGAACATATAATTCTTTTATGACTTTCACAAAAATCATATATCAAATAGTGTCAAAATTGACACAAAATAGTTTTTAAATCAAATATTATATTATTAATTGTTATTTTATTCCTAAAAATATAAGGATCATCCAAATGACTTAGATAAGGATATATATTTTAATAATAAACAATTTGGGGTTCTTTTGGCATGTTATAGTAAGTGTATTAACCATATAGTGAAAGAAAACAAAAAGACATGGTAAAAGTTAAATTATTTAACTTAGAGTTAAATCTAATTGATAAGGTTAAAATAATACCCTAAACTTGTCTAAATCCTATTGGTTGATAGGATTTAGACCCTTCCCCACTTTATATTCGAAATAAGACCCTTTGGAACCATTATAAACCGATTTTGACTTTAATATAAAATAATATTTTGAGATATTCCTAAGGTGCCCCTCTCCTCCCTTATAAAAGGGCACCTCCTCCCCCTCCTCCTCACACCAAATTGAGCACTCAAGCTCGGCCAACCCCTGCCATTTTCTCCTCTCCACTTCCCTAGAATAATCCTAGAGGTCCTGGTCTTCTCCAAAGACCAATCTTAGTTCCTTAAGTGGAGGATTCAAAGAGGCGTTCCAAAGAAGAGGTAATATCCATTACCGATCTTTTCAATTTCTTTCTTCTTCAACTTCTTCTTCTTTAGTTGTTTCATGATAAAGTAATAACATCAGTATTACTTACATACTGATATGTTATTATAAATATGAAACAACCCTATTTCACCTTCTATCCATCCTACGGAAAAATGAAATCACCACGCGTGCGTACGTACGGAATACCGTCTCCACGCCGTGGTGTAATCTATTTTCCACCATCACCTTACAAGGATGGTTATAATGGTGTAATGAGTAACTAAATATGATTATTATGAAGTAATATTGATACTGAAATAATATATATATACTCCAATACAATTCCACGATCATAGGAATGATATCATCACTCGTGCGTACGTACGGAATACCGTCTCCACGATGTGATGCGACTCGTTCTACATGATCTTCATTTCATAATGATTATATAAATGAATTGAATGAATGAATATGGTATATAATACACTAATACCATTCTGGAAATTAATTATCTATAACCTAAAGATAAGAATAAGAATTTATTCGACAAAACACGCATAAGAATAAAAAGTTATAAAGACCCGAGTAACAAGTAACAATGAAATATTACTAACAAGAAGCTAATAATATGACCATATATGATATCATATAAATATGTATGATTCTGGAATAAGTCAATAACATTATTTAAACCATTATACAGGAGCTTCGGACACATACAAAGCTAATCGGACCTAAGGTAAGGGAAAATATCACAATCTCATTTTTATCCGAGATTGTTTATTCGTAAGTATTTACTAGGGTGTATTTTATCATCCACATCCATGTTTCACCAATATGTAATATTATTTCCATCCACCTACAATTGTTTAAATCCAATTTTACCCTTCGGTGAGTTTTTAGTAAAAGATATGAAAGGAATCTTTTGTCGTTTTTCATACGAGGTACTTTTTGACTTTTCCGACAAAAGTACGAAGAATGTTTTTTTAACTTATACGGCATGAATGGATTTTTAAAACATTATTTCCAAGAAGCTTCCTTTACAAGTTTTTAAGTTTATTTTTAATCAACTTCTTTTAGTTTAAAGTTGTATGACATGTTAAGAAAGGAAAAATGTTTTTGAAGTAGAAAGGATATTTTCCTCAAGAATAAAGTTCAAGTGTTTTATCAAAATTATTTTCCATCTAAGATAATAAAGGGTTATGTTTTTATCCCTATTATTACATTGATTTGATCATGTTGTGATGGAATTATTTTTATGAATTCCATTATCTTATATTAATTGATTTATGATGTCATGATGTTTCAAGAATCCCATTTTTGTTACATGTGTTATGCGATGATGTATGTTTTATGATTATGTGGCACACATAAGAAAGGATTCATTATAAGATGGGTGGGACCTATATCTCCCTCCAATGCATTGGGTAAAGATTTTATATCTCATGAGATAGACATGGCTGGAACGGAAGGTTATTTCGGTTCAGTGATACAGGACTGAAACGAGGAGTGAACTCGGTTCAGAAAGGGACTTTGTCCACTAAGATAGTCTTGGCGATGAGTCATGACTAACAAGAAATGATTTTCCATGATTATGTGTGCATGCCACAAAGTTTCAAGTTTTATGTTATGATTATGGGGATCTCATTTTCACTCCTATGATTTGTTCCATGTTAAGATATTATGATCTCTTTTGCAGGTTATGATTTTCAAAAAGATATGATATGATTTTTATTTCCTTTATTTGCCTTGCTGAGCATTTGAGGTCTCCCTTTTATGTTTTCTTTTCCCCAGGTCAGGAAGATGGATATTAAGTAGAATATGCTAAAAGGGACCCTAGATATGATGAAATAAATGGGAGACACTGTAGAAGATTTATGAACCAGTTGTTTATGTTTCCCAGTTTCTAAAGGCACTATACCTATACGGTCCTTTGTAGTTTTATCATATGTTGTAATAAGTGTGCTTCAATTTTTGAAGTATTAACAATGTATGTAAAGTATGGGTCGTTATAGTTGGTATCAGAGGAAAGGTATAGTCAACCTTTGGAAACTAGGATGTGAAAGCCTTAGTAAGAACCCTAAGGATAAGTCTAAGCATAGTACACAATCTTAGTGTTTTAGAAATGGCCTTGAATAACCTAGGATAAGACCATAAGCATGAAAATCTTATTCTTGAATTATGTGGTTTCCTATTATAATTAGTGTTGCTCACACTATTCTTCTTGGTTTTAGTCAATGTCTGGAACCCGAAGGAACCGTGTTAATGCGGAATGCGATGGGCAATGCAATGATTGTCCCCCTGAGCAACCAAACGATATGGGAGCTGGAATGCAAAATCTTGTAGCCATGCTCACACAACTTTCTCAAGCTATGAATCATGCAGGATTTCCAAACGAGCAAAGGAGGGAGCAACATTCTGTTGAATCCTTCATGAGGCAGCGTCCACCTTCTTTCAGCAGGTCTACTGATCCATTAGTTGCTGAACAATGGATTAGTACTACTGAAAAGATATTTTCAGTTCTTCAATGTTCTGAACATGATAAAGTCATCCTAGCAGTGTATCGTTTGGAAGGAGATGCTGATCAATGGTGGAATCTTGTTAAGAATACGAGGCAAAGGGATGAAATTGAGTCTATGGAATGGGACGAGTTCAAGAACTTATTTTTCAATAAGTACTTCCCTCGTATTCTCCGAACAAAGATGGAGAAAGAGTTTCTTGAACTGAAGCAAAGGGATGATGAATCTGTTGGTACCTATGAAGCAAATTTTACAAGACTGGCAAGGTACGCTTCTGGTATTATTATCCAACCTGAGAGTAAGATCGATCGATTCTTTAGTGGCTTAAAACCAAGTCTTCGAAGGGCGTTAGCCATAAGAGACTTCAATAGCTACGAGGAAATCGTTCGATGTGCTCTCAAAGTCGAGATGGAGATTAGAGTAACCCATCAGTCACATGGGTTTGATAAGAAGAGGAAGATGGAATTCAAAGAAAAATCTAAAGAGCACACAGAAAAGAAGATGAGATTTTCCTTATGCTCAAAGTGTGGAAAGAAACATGGAGGGAGTTGTCTTAAAGGGACAAGTAAATGTTTTAAATGTGTAAAGGAAGGTCATCGGGCATTTGAATGCCGTGATAATGGGAAGAAGATGTCTAATGACGCAAACAAAGGAAGGGATACACAGAATGAACCTACAACACTTCAATGTTTCAAGTGCAAGGAGATGGGGCATTATGCCAATCAATGCCCAAATCCAAGGGTTGATGATGATGGTCGACATCAACAAAATCTTAAGGCTAAAGACAAAGGAAAGTCACATGCAATTTCTATCAGCGATGTGGAGTACGATAACGAAGTGGTGAAAGGTACACTTACCATCCACTCTAAAGTAGCAAATGTTTTATTTGATTCTGGATCCACCCACTCTTTTATTTCTGAAGAATTTTCTAAGGGTATCACCGTATTACCTCAACAATTAGATGTTGAGTTAGCTGTGACAACACCTAATGGCACATCAATCGCATCAAAAGTTTATAATTCTTCTCTGATCAAAATTTGTGGGAAAGTGCTTCCTGCAAATCTTGTGATCCTTCCTTTAGTGGAATTTGATGTGATTATTGGCATGGATTGGCTTTCTCTACATGGAGCTCATATCAATTGCCAAAGAAGGGAAGTCACATTTCATATTCCAGATCAATCTACGATCGTCTATCAATGCAAGGATGAACATAACCTTACAGTGGAAATTTCTTCCATCTTATGGGTATTGATTCCACTAAATGAAGGTTATTTATCTCAAATGGTTGGTGAGAAACTCACGATTAAGAATATGCCCATTGTACGGGAGTTTGATGATGTCTTTCCGGAGGAATTGTCGGGTCTTCCACCAAATCGTGAAGTTGAGTTTTCAATAGAACTCGTACCGGGTGCTTTGCCTATTTCAAAGACACCTTATAGAATGGCCCCAATTGAGTTGCAGGAATTGAAGAAGCAACTCCAAGAGAATCTTGATAAGGGATTCATACGCCCTAGTGCGTCACCTTGGGTAGCACCTGTTCTATTTGTTAAGAAGAAAGATGGATCAATGAGACTCTTCATTGATTATCGAGAACTTAACAAGATCACTATCAAGAACAAATATCCTCTCCCACGCATTGATGACTTATTTGACCAACTACACGGAGCTCAATACTTTTCCAAGATTGATCTTCGTTCAGGGTATCATCAATTAAGGGTCAAAAGGGAGGATATACCAAAGACAGCTTTCCGTACAAGGTATGGACACTATGAATTTATAGTGATGCCATTTGGTCTTACTAATGCCTCTGCTATCTTCATGGATCTAATGAATAGAGTCTTTAGAGACTATCTTGATCAATTTGTGGTAGTCTTTATAGACGATATTCTTGTCTATTCAAAGAGCAAGGAAGAACATGAAGATCACTTGAGAATTATATTGAAGACCCTGAGAAAGGAGAAGCTTTATGCCAAATTTACCAAGTGTGAATTTTGGCTTCAAAAAGTTGCATTTTTGGGTCATATAATCTCAAAACAGGGGATATATGTGGATCCAGCAAAAACAGAGGTTATCGAAAGATGGTCGAGACCAACCACAGTAACTGAGATCCGAAGTTTTCTTGGTTTGGCTGGATATTATCGACGTTTTGTAAAAGATTTTTCACGATTATCTAATCCACTCACCAAGTTGACTCGGAAAGGAGTTAAGTTTGTCTGGACAGAGGAATGTGAAGAGAATTTCAAGGAGTTGAAAAGAAGGTTATCCAGTGCACCTGTGCTCACACTGCCTTGTAGTGTAGAAAGGTTTGTGATCTACAGTGATGCATCCAAGAAGGGATTGGGGTGTGTTCTTATGCAAAATGATATGGTGATAGCTTATGCCTCACGACAGTTGAAAATCCATGAACAAAATTACCCAACACATGATTTGGAGTTGGCTGCGGTAATCTTTGCATTAAAGATTTGGAGGCATTACCTTTATGGTGAAAGGTGTGATATTTATACTGATCATAAAAGTTTAAAGTATATTTTCACACAAAAGGAGTTGAATATGCGTCAAAGAAGATGGTTGGAGCTGATTAAGGATTATGACTGCTCAATCCATTACCACCCTGGGAAAGCAAACAAGGTGGTAGATGCATTAAGTCGACAAGACCATGCTAGTTTATCCATGATGAGGATCACAAAAGATCCAATATTTATGGATTTACAAAGGATGGATCTTGGAATTATAATGGAAGGGGAAAAATCTTATCTTTCTCAAAGGAATGTTCAACCATCTATACATGTGAAGATTAAAGAGGCACAGAAAGAAGATGTTGAGTTACAAAAGAAGGTGAGAAATGTTCCTGAATTCAACCTTGATTGTGATGGGATAATAAAGTTCAGGAATCGGGTTTGTGTTCCTCCCATCCCCGAATTAAAGAAAGAGCTGCTGGATGAGGCTCATAGTTCTATTCATCCTGGAAGCACGAAGATGTATAGGGACCTGAAAGAGTACTTCTGGTGGGATGGCATGAAAAGAGATGTTGCTGAATATGTCTCTCGATGCTTGGTTTGTCAACAAGTTAAAGCTGAGAGACAGAAGTCTAAGGGGATGTTACAACCATTACCCATACCCGAATGGAAATGGGAAAACATCACTATGGACTTTGTCACAGGACTTCCTAAAACATCCAAAGGCAATAATGCTATCTGGGTCATAGTTGATCGTCTCACAAAGTCTGCACGCTTCATTCCTATTAGAGAGGATTTCTCTCTAGATCAGCTTGCCAGGATATATGTAAAGGAAGTGGTAAGATTGCATGGAGTACCACTTTCTATTATATCTGATCGAGATCCGAGATTTACCTCGAAGTTCTGGCGAAGTATTCAGCATACTCTGGATACAGAGTTGAGTTTCAGCACTACTTATCATCCCCAGACAGACGGTCAGTCTGAGAGAACAATTCAAACCCTAGAAGATATGTTGAGAGCTTGCTCTATGGATTTCAAAGGAGGTTGGGATCAACACCTACCTTTGGTGGAATTTTCTTATAATAATAGCTTTCACTCCAGTATTCAAATGGCTCCTTATGAAGCTCTCTATGGAAAGAAATGCAGGACTCCAACTTGCTGGGATGAAGTTGGGGAAAGAAAGCTATTAGGACCTGATCTCATTGATGAAATGGCAGAAAAGGTCAGATCTATTCAACAACACATAAGAGCAGCTCAGAGTCGACAGAAAAGCTATGCCGACAACCGAAGAAAAGACCTAGAGTTTGAAGTGGGTGATAAAGTGTTCTTACGAATATCTCCCTGGAAGAGGGTTATGAGATTTGGAAAGAAGGGGAAGTTGATCCCTAGATATATCGGGCCTTTCGAAATATTGGATCGTGTTGGGAAGGTAGCTTACCGATTGGCGCTTCCACCGAATCTCTCTCAAGTTCACGATGTGTTCCATGTATCTCTCCTGAGAAAGTACATACCAGATCCTTCACATGTACTCAGCTCAGAAGTTGTACCGCTGGAGCAAGATCTTTCTTATGAAGAACAGCCGATAGAGATTCTGGATCGTAGCGAAAAAGTCCTACGAAACAAGACCACTCGCTTGGTGAAAGTTTTATGGAGAAACCACCAACTTGAAGAAGCTACATGGGAGCTTGAGGATATGATGAGGGAGAAGTATCCTCATCTGTTTGTTGCAAAGTGACGAATTTCGAGGGCGAAATTCTTTTTAAGGGGGGTAGAATGTAACACCCAAGACTTTTATGTTATATAAATCATCAAAGGAATCTTTTTCTACACAACACTTGCTTGGCTTGCTTTACACGCAATCGCGACCTTCCTCGATAGCTTGCGTCGTACGCAATACCGAGTTTCACTAAACAACAATATACTATTAAAACTAGCCGTTATGAATAGTAATAACCACTTTTTGGAATTTTATAAATTTTATTTTTCAAAATGGACTTCATTTTTGGACTCAGAATATCGAAATTAGCCTAGGGTGAAATTTTGGTATTTTTCTGAAAACTTTCAATTTTTGATGAATAGTGAAACCACTAAGTGGTAGGTTAAAAACTGAATTTTGCATAAAACTTAATTTTACCGCTTCTGTGATTGGAATTTCGAAAATCCGAGAGACACGGTTAATATCAAGGACTAAAATGTGGTTCAATGAGATGAAAATAATTTTTTGGTGAATAGTAACTTTTTACTTTTTTTACCGCGGTTAATAGTAAATAGGGTAACTAAGGGTAAATATGATATTAATATTACCCTAACACATGTCCTAAATCTATTGGACAAGTGTAATTCGACCAAAAACAAACTTAGGAATAAAATATGACCATTTAGGCCCACTTGGATTAGATTAGGACATTTATTATTAATTTATTTAAAGAAGGGTTAAAATAGTTAAAATCAAAGTTTAATAAGTAAATCATTTTTAATATGGGGTTATACATAAGATAAATTCAATTGTAAATATTCATTAGAAATCTAAAAAGATTTCCTACATGATGATATTTTATTTGTAATTTTTAGACATCAAATAATGTAATTTATTTATGACACAAAGATGATGCAGTAATTATCTTATTAATGAAATATTGACATAATTGATGTTATAAACACCAAAATAAATGTAATTTGAGACTTTTTATGAATTCAACTAATTTTATAGGTTACTATGATATATTAATGTTGATTTAATAAACTTGGTTTGAACATATAATTCTTTTATGACTTTCACAAAAATCATATATCAAATAGTGTCAAAATTGACACAAAATAGTTTTTAAATCAAATATTATATTATTAATTGTTATTTTATTCCTAAAAATCTAAGGATCGGCCAAATGACTTAGATAAGGATATATATTTTAATAATAAACAATTTGGGGTTCTTTTGGCATGTTATAGTAAGTGTATTAACCATATAGTGAAAGAAAACAAAAAGACATGGTAAAAGTTAAATTATTTAACTTAGAGTTAAATCTAATTGATAAGGTTAAAATAATACCCTAAACATGTCTAAATCCTATTGGTTGATAGGATTTCGACCCTTCCCCACTTTATCTTCGAAATAAGACCCTTTGGAACCATTATAAACCGATTTTGACTTTAATATAAAATAATATTTTGAGATATTCCTAAGGTGCCCCTCTCCTCCCTTATAAAAGGGCACCTCCTCCCCCTCCTCCTCACACCAAATTGAGCACTCAAGCTCGGCCAACCCCTGCCATTTTCTCCTCTCCACTTCCCTAGAATAATCCTAGAGGTCCTGGTCTTCTCCAAAGACCAATCTTAGTTCCTTAAGTGGAGAATTCAAAGAGGCGTTCCAAAGAAGAGGTAATATCCATTACCGATCTTTTCAATTTCTTTCTTCTTCAACTTCTTCTTCTTTAGTTGTTTCATGATAAAGTAATAACATCAGTATTACTTACATACTGATATGTTATTATAAATATGAAACAACCCTATTTCACCTTCTATCCATCCTACGAAAAAATGAAATCACCACGCGTGCGTACGTACGGAATACCGTCTCCACGCCGTGGTGTAATCTATTTTCCACCATCACCTTAAAAGGATGGTTATAATGGTGTAATGAGTAACTAAATATGATTATTATGAAGTAATATTGATACTGAAATAATATATATATACTCCAATACAATTCCACGATCATAGGAATGATATCATCACTCGTGCATACGTACGGAATACCGTCTCCACGATGTGATGCGACTAGTTCTACATGATCTTCATTTCATAATGATTATATAAATGAATTGAATGAATTAATATGGTATATAATACACTAATACCATTCTGGAAATGAATTATCTATAACCTAAAGATAAGAATTAGAATTTATTCGACAAAACACGCATAAGAATAAAAAGTTATAAAGACCCGAGTAACAAGTAACAATGAAATATTACTAACAAGAAGCTAATAATATGACCATATATGATATCATATAAATATGTATGATTCTGGAATAAGTCAATAACATTATTTAAACCATTATACAGGAGCTTCGGACACGTACAAAGCTAATCAGACCTAAGGTAAGGGAAAATATCACAATCTCATTTTTATCCGAGATTGTTTATTCGTAAGTATTTACTAGGGTGTATTTTATCATCCACATCCATGTTTCACCAATATGTAATATTATTTCCATCCACCTACAATTGTTTAAATCCAATTTTACCCTTCGGTGAGTTTTTAGTAAAAGATATGAAAGGAATCTTTTGTCGTTTTTCATACGAGGTACTTTTTGACTTTTCCGACAAAAGTACGAAGAATGTTTTTTTAACTTATACGGCATGAATGGATTTTTAAAACATTATTTCCAAGAAGCTTCCTTTACAAGTTTTCAAGTTTATTTTTAATCAACTTCTTTTAGTTTAAAGTTGTATGACATGTTAAGAAAGGAAAAATGTTTTTGAAGTAGAAAGGATATTTTCCTCAAGAATAAAGTTCAAGTGTTTTATCAAAATTATTTTCCATCTAAGATAATAAAGGGTTCTGTTTTTATCCCTATTATTACATTTATTTGATCATGTTGTGATGGAATTATTTTTATGAATTCCATTATCTTATATTAATTGATTTATGATGTCATGATGTTTCAAGAATCCCATTTTTGTTACATGTGTTATGCGATGATGTATGTTTTATGATTATGTGGCACACATAAGAAAGGATTCATTATAAGATGGGTGGGACCTATATCTCCCTCCAATGCATTGGGTAAAGATTTTATATCTCATGAGATAGACATGGCTGGAACGGAAGGTTATTTCGGTTCAGTGATACAGGACTGAAACGAGGAGTGAACTCGGTTCAGAAAGGGACTTTGTCCACTAAGATAGTCTTGGCGATGAGTCATGACTAACAAGAAATGATTTTCCATGATTATGTGTGCATGCCACAAAGTTTCAAGTTTTATGTTATGATTATGGGGATCTCATTTTCACTCCTATGATTTGTTCCATGTTAAGATATTATGATCTCTTTTGCAGGTTATGATTTTCAAAAAGATATGATATGATTTTTATTTCCTTTATTTGCCTTGCTGAGCATTTGAGCTCTCCCTTTTATGTTTTCTTTTCCCCAGGTCAGGAAGATGGATATTAAGTAGAATATGCTAAAATGGACCCTAGATATGATGAAATAAATGGGAGACACTGTAGAATATTTATGAACCAGTTGTTTATGTTTCTCAGTTTCTAAAGGCATTATACCTATACGGTCCTTTGTAGTTTTATCATATGTTGTAATAAGTGTGCTTCAATTTTTGAAGTATTAACAATGTATGTAAAGTATGGGTCGTTATATTTCACTATTTTGAAAAATCCACCATGTTTTAAAAATCAACCCATTTTAAAAATACCACCAGTTTCCATGTTTCAAATCCTTCCATTTTGAAACCCAATACATATTTTCAATATCAACACATTCACATCACACCATAATTCATTATACCCCCATGAAATATTCATCCTAGTCAGAAGTCATTTCTACCATGCATTTCATGCTCATCTCATTGTCTACACCCATGACAATGAGATATCTAATGCCTATAAGTGTCTCCAAACACTTATGTACCCAACTCCCTAGTAACTTTAAGTTCAGCATAAAAGGGTCAGCTATTTTATTTTATTCTATACATTCCAAGTTCTAAAAATCCTACACCTTTCTACCATCCCAACTCAAGGAATATTCCAAGAATGAATGTCAACTCCAAGACTAATGATCGACACCAAGGATCGAACAACTACTCTCACTTGAAAGACAAGGATCGAAAAAACTGATACCACTTGTAACATCTTTCCCCATCCCATTGGCTTGAGAGGGAGAAGGAATGCTACTTGGCCTTAAGAGACATTCCCAAGGTGACAAAGGCTAGACATAAATACCGAGGGATTCGAGAACAAATTTGGGAACGATTTTCCCTTAAGACAAAACAAACCAAACCATCCAATAAAAAATACTATATGATGCATGTCAATAAAACATTCAAGCATGTATTACCAAAATACAACCATGTTGTTCCATAATACAAACCAAAACCAATACAACCCAACATAATATTAGTGTACTATGTAGAAGACTAAACAAGAGACCCCAAAATAAACCAAGACACACTCCATATCTCCACACCAAACTCCATGCTTCAAGCACCAACACATCTCCCAAGCATCACCACAAGCCACTAGCAATGAGATTCTTTACCTTTACCTATGTCCCAGAATATGACATCTGAAAAAGAACCCAAGTTCCAAAGCAGGGGGTGAGTAATAATACTCAGTAGGTTTTCCCTAAATTACTTCCCTACACATGCCACTAGGATAAAACTGTTAGCACATTTATATAAACAATTTATAAAAAAACATTAAATAGAGCAACAAATTACAACAATACAAACACTTATTATCAATCCATTTCCACCCAAATGACCACAAAACATAGGAAAGACAAACAAAAATTCCATAACCATTCCACCATTTCAAAATAGCACAACAATTCTTATCTTTCATAGCAACACACAACAAGGCAACCATTATGGTGGGACTTCCACCCATCTCGTTCACCCCATTCACAACTAGTGGTGCTTTCCAACCACTACCCTTAAGGATGGTTATTTTGACCACTATCCATCACCTTTTATATTGAGACTTCCCGCCCACTTCCACATCACATTTAAATAAGCCACAACCAAACATATAACTCACCAAGGCCACAACAACATGAAAATAACCATTTCCATAACATGCCAAACCACTTCAAAAAATCACCCATTTATTAAAACCACACTTAAATCAGTTTCCATGCCAACTAAATTTTGATAAAATAATATCTTTATTGACTACCATTTTTATCAAGCATTTTCCCAAATCAATCCTGGAAACCCATTTTAGAATCTTCATTTTAAAATCCAAAACAAGAGCATTTCACCACAAAGCCCCCTTTTTTCCAAAAATACCCAAAACATCACTGAGGGATTTCTAACCAATTTCACACATCAAAAACACAATTAATATTAAGAAAAAAATTAATTGTAACCAAGCTTCAAGTTTTAGCAAAGTGGAGTCGAGAGAGAAGCCACCTACCTTTAGGGTTCTGGAGAATTAGACCCACAAGCAACCACACCCAAAATCTGGGAAAACGATCCACTACAAATGCTCTAGATCCTCTTACCTGTCATCCAAAATCCTTAAAATAAAAACCCAAGGAAACAACAACCCTATATCTACATGAAACGGATGTAGATCTATAAAAACAATAAAGGGAGAAGACTGGATCTAAAGAAAACCTAAAAGGAACCATGAGAGAAGACTTACTCGGGAGGAATTACCTTAAAACCACCAAAGAACCCCTTATATTTTCTTATAAAATGTGTAGGAGATCCCCTCCAACCTTTGAGAAGAGAAAATCCCGAATGAGGCTCGGGTGGGAGGAAGTTTGGAGAGAAAATGAGGCAAGCCCGAGTGAACTTGGGTTTTAAACCCCTATTTTTAAGTGGCTACACGGTTAGCCCACATGGTTTGGAAAACTATGTGCTAACCATGAAAACACCACTATCTTGAGAGGAGGGGTCTTCATGGTTTCCTCGCACGGTTTGGAAAACCGTGCACAAGCCGTGTGAAGCCTATTGCCTCCCCTTGCACGGTTTCCTGGAGAACCCGCACGGTTTCCCTAACCGTTCTCAAACCATGCTCCCTAAGAAAATCCTCCAAACTTATTCAAAACCATTAAAAAATCTCCCAACCTCTTTCCAACTCATCCCCATCACTTTAAACACATAAAAATGAATAAAAAGGCTACATACCTCAAACTGAGGGTACTACAGTGACCCTATAGGATACTTTCTCATTGGTATTAGGGGTCTTACCTAAAGTCCAAGATTACTATCTAGAAATAGGTCAAGAAACCCAAGATAAATAACTTAATATCGCAATGATGATAACCACATACAAACACTCATTGTGTAATATAATCCCTTTGTCTTAATATCTCATCAAGTATGTTCTACATCTGTGTCACCAACCTATTTGCTCGATATGTCTTTCTTTGACTATCTAAAATAAACCCATTGTTCACAATGGACATGGAGTTTAGGGTGATAGTTATATTCTAATAAAAGGGATTATATATCATCTTTCATAATGATAAAAGAGAAAAATTCTTCCTTGACTTATCTATTAACGGCATGTCAATCATGACGCACCCAACATACCCTACTTCCCATCAACATATAGTGTGATAGTTTTGGTCAATAAATATAACTCCATGAGTCATTACATTAATAAATGATAATATTATATTATAAGGAATATTACACATTCTCACATATAGGAATATCTGATGACACCAAAATATGTGGAATTCCTACTAGAGGGTATGTTCTCATAATATCATATCTTGGAGATTACCAAGTGAGAACTTTATGAGAAGAAGCCTCATATGGTTATGATTACTCACACCTTACAACCTATATATTGTGTTTCCCATCATAGTATGTTATCCAACCACAAAACATTATTTAAAAATGTCATCTTAGCACTTTCAGGTTCTCATTATAGCGGGGAACTGCTATGACCTTATCAATGTGATGTATAGCCTAGGACATTATTACATTAGATCCATGAAAAACAATGAAAAATATATAATAATAAGTTTTATTAATATTCAATATATCAAATATACATGTAATAAAATTAAAAAAAAAATTCCTGGGACACCAACTCCAAAAAACTCCCACTTGGACTAGAGCCAACTACCTATGACTTTCAGTCCACTAGACCTCACGTGATAATCATGTTTCTAGTGAGACAAGGCTTTAGTCATGGGGTCCTTTATATTGTATTCCATGGAAATATTTCTCAATTCAACCTCACCACTCTGAGAAAAATCCCTCAATAGATGATACTTATGAAGTATGTTCTTCATCCATTGATGTGACCTTGTCTCTTTTGCGAGATCCATCACTGTAGTATTATCACAATAGAGTGTGATATGATATTTATAGCTAGGTACAAAATCAAGATATTGGATAAAGTTTTGAATCCATAATACTTCTTTAGCTACCTCATAATTTACAATATACTCGAACTCTATTGTAAAATCTACAACCATGGCCTGCTTTCATCTCTTCTAGCTCACAAAACCTCCATTCAAAGTGAAGATGTACCCTATTTGTGACTTTAGGTTAAATTGATCAGTTTGGAAACTGTCATCTTCATATCCTATGATTACTAGTTCCTCATGTCCTCTATAAACCAAGAATATATCCTTAGTATGCCTTAGATACTTAAGGATAGTCTTGACTGTCATCCAATGGTGGTCACCTAGATCATCTTGATATCTTCCTACCATAATTAATGTGTCATGAACCATCCTAGATACCCTAGTACCCTGATACCCAAGTTAGCTTTGACATGGCCCAAAGGGTGTTCTCAATCCCCACAGGTTTGCGACTAGCACCCGACACCATACATGATCAAGTGGGAAAAAAATTCCAAAAATAGTGGAAGATAAAAGATTCAGGAGTCAGTATGATCAACACTCAAAAAGGAGAAAGTACCAGAAATCAAATAGGTATAATAAAATACAAATCAATACATCATCAAAGTAATCTACATCAATTAAGATAAAATGCATACACCCTAATAAATAAGTGTAAAACATCTCCATCGGTCACCTCCACGGTCCAAATGATCAAGAACATCCACCACCTCTAAGTGGTGGTTTCCATTTGTTCAGACATGGCATAAGAAAATATAAAAACACCTAAAGGAAAAGATAGGGTGTGAGCTATAAATACAAGTAGGGTCTCACCCAGTGTTCTGTAATCAATACCAAAATTTTTAAACTAGATATTATATCAACTCAAATAAAACTAGGTGTGGCATTACATTTTCATATTTTAAACCAACACATTCTTTCCTTAAAAAGATGGAATATATATCAAAACAACTTACAATCAGGATTAAATTAACATTTCATGCAAAATGGTTTATATAAATCAGTTGTCATGAATAAAATAGTTCAATAATAAATGGAATGTATGTCAAATCAAACAACTCATAGCTGATAATATAACCACATAAAAAATCCATGCGGTAAGTTATTCTATCAGGTAATAGGATCCTCACACATCATATAGTGATCACCGATCTAGTTAGGTGTGTACACACAAATACATCAAGATAGGGGAAACCATAATGGGAAGTCTACAACCCAATATAGGAACCAATAATAGGTTGTGAGGCTACCATTATTTTAGTAATAGTTGTTATAATCAATCCATTTTTAGGGAGTCGAGGTTATTGAATGCTTGTCCCAGTTAACACTAACTACCCAGACTAACATGTGTTTCAACAATAAATAAATAAAATTTTAAATTAATCATTTCAAATCATTTGAAAATATAATTTACAAATTTCAATTTTCAACATGAATTTCTCTTTTCAAAACCAAATCATAGGTTTTCATCATTTCATACCATTTCAAAAAAAAATTCAATTTAATCCATTTTCTCAAGATCAATCATCAAATCATTTCATCAAAATGATTTCCAAATCAAGCCATAATTTTTCATAAATCCACCCCACAATTTAAATACCATTGAAATTGGGGTTTTATCAATTTTAAAATGACTTTAAAATTAAGAATAAAATAATCACAATTCCATGTTTTAAAATAAATTAAAAAAATCATCCCAATTTAATCTAGAAATTCAAGGTTTAAATTGTAGTGTAATGAATTATGGAACCACCTAACTTTTATCAAATATCAAGAATCAACACCTACAATGGGAATTCTAATGTATATAAAAGGTGAAGGAGATCTATAAATCAAACCTAGAATCAAGATATACTCAAAGAAATTTTAGATCCATCAAATGCATGATGATCTATTAAACTTTAAGGAGTAAGGAAGAAGATATTGGGAGAAACTAATAGTGAGGATATCCACTTACTAGAGAGGGATCGAATCTTCCACCAACACTTTTCTTCATCAAAGGAGAAGGAAATAGGAGCCAAAAATGATTATAATGAGTCTAAAAAACCCTAAAAATCATGTTAGGGTTGAATGGTTAGGCTAGGAATCTTAAATTGGGGCTTTTGAATTTATAAAACAATTTTTGGAGGAATAAAAACCCACACTTACATTTTTCTTGGCAAGGACACACTGTTATACTAACTGTGTTCCCTATCTGTGTTCCCTTACTATCTTGGGTGCATGGTTTATCCAAGGTGGGAAAACAATTTACCAAACCATGTTCCAACTATAAAAACCCTCAATATCTGAGGCTACATGGTTCAGGGGGTCTGGACACACAGTTTGAAAAAACCATGCACCCCCTCCATGGCACCATAAAAATTATGCATGGTTTGCTGGTCCAAACTACAGGGTTTTCCCTAACCATGCGCCAACTATGGAAAGCCCCTTGGGATTCCAAAATTCTAAAAATTTCACCCAAAATAACATGAGATAATCCCCAACCAAATAATAACAAAAAAAGGGTCGATGAGTACCTGAAAACAAGTAACGAGATGTTAAAACCTCTCCACCATAAAAACTTTATGTCCCCAGAATGCCCATCAAGAAGTTTTCATATCAAAGAGATGATACCACTACTCTCTCATCAATGCATCCCTCCCCCAAGTCTCATGATAATCAAGAACCATGCTACCATAGCACATGGACCAAAGGTATCATCCTCCCATGAAGTACCTTTGTCTCAGAATCAACAATCCTAACTGGATGCTCAGTAATGGATAAATCAAGATCAACCTCAAGATACTAACAGTTCAAGACATGATATGGGTCAAAAATATACTTCTAAATCCACAATACATGGAACATGTTATGTATTTATTTCAACTATGGTGGAAGTTCTAAACTATAAGACACTTTCCCCACCTGCTCAACAACCTCAAAAGGTCCCACAAATTGAGGATCAAGCTTCCCTTGCTTCCCAAGTTTTTGATGACCTAATCAAGGTAAAAATTTAAATAAAACACAGTCATTAACAAAGAACTCTAATTTTCTACATCAATAATCAATATAGGATTTATGCCGACTTTTTACCATCACATTCTCTGAAGAATAAACTTAATATTTTTTATTGTCTCTTGAAACAAACTCAATCCAACCAATGAAGTTTTCCTAATATCTGAACAACATAATGGAGATTCTCAAGCTCAAAAATACAAGGCCTAAAAAGATCCATTCTTGTCACATACTAGTAACTATTGTTATAATAGAACTCAACCAGTCCCAAATGGTCATCCCAAGCTCCACTAAAGTCAGTAATGAAAGCACTTAGTATATCCTCAAGAATATGAATATCTTTCTCCATATGGAAATCCATTTATAGATAGTATTCCATACTCAAACGAACCTGAGATCTCATCACCTCTTAAATACCTCGCCAAAAATGATAGGTAAAATGGGGATCTCTATTATAGACTATAGAATATGGAACTCTATGAAAAAACAATCTCTTTTACATAGATATTTCCCAACTCCTCAACATTGGTTGTATTCCGAATGGGTATAAAGTGAGATGGTTTCTTCAGAATATTGATTACAACCCATATCACATTATTATTTTGAGAGGTACATGGTAACACAACTACAAAGTCCTTATAGATATCATCCCATTTCCTATTCAGCACTATTAGTGGATGAAGAAAATGTAAAGGTCTCTGGTGCTCGGACTTGACCTACTGAAAGGTATAACAATGAGAAGCAAATTCAGTGATTTCTCATCTCATACCTGGCCACCAAAATCATCATCACATATCATAGAACATCTTTTTGGTACTCAAGTGCAAAACCCAATGGGAATTATAGAAATCCCACATCATATATTTTCTCACTAGAAAAGGTACAACATACAAAAATATATGACACCCTTTGTGGATAATTACCATATATCAATGGTTCCCCCACTATAAAGAGAGTCCATAATTCTATGGAATTCATCATAAAGTTTTTTTTCCTGAATAATCATCTCGAGAGGAGTGGAGGTCAATTTAAAACTTTCTAATATGACTTCAACCTCCTCTTACTAGACTCCTAAATGAAACTCTATAAAAATTTCTATCATATTCCACTATTCAGATAATTCTTTTATGGCCTAGGTTGAAAGTTTCTTACTCAAGGAATCAGCAATGAAATTCCCTTTCCCTAGGGTATAGGAAATGTTGAAACCAAAATATTGTAGGTACTCCACCCAATGCCTCTTATAGAGATTCAAATATTTTTGAGAGAAGATATAACTCAAGATATTGTGGTTGGAATACATGGTAAATATTTCTCCAAAAAAGTAATGCCACAAACTCTTAAGAACATACATCACAGCAATGATTTCAAGGTCATTGGTCAGATAATTCTTCTCATGTGGCCTAATATTTCGAGAACAATAGGCTACCATGTGATCAGATTACATAAGTACACATCTCAAACCCAAATCTTATGAGTCACAGAAGACCAAATAGCCCTATTCGTTATTTGGAAGCTTCAACACTAGTACATAAGTAAAAATGAATTTCAGATCAACAAAATAACTATAAAATTTATCATCTTAAATGAACTTTACCCCCTTTTGAGTGAGAGTGTTCATCGTAGAATCCATCTTTGAGAAATACTTTATGAATTGGAAATAATAACTCAATAAACCCAAGAAGCTCTGAATCTCAAAAAAATCATGGTTTTTCCCATGTCATGACAACTTTTAAATTATCAGGATCAACTAAGGTGACATGTCAAGACAACATGTCCTAATAACTTCACTTCTCAAATCCAGAAATCAAATTTCAATAGCTAGGAATAGATTTTATGATTTCTCAACATTTCTATAACTGCTCTCAGATGATGCACATGATCCTCCTCATATAGAGATTAAATTAAGATGCCATCCACAAAGACCACCACAAAGGTATAAAGATACACCTAGAAGATCCTATTCATAAATCCCATAAAGATGGAAGGAGAAATGGTTAGACCAAATGGAATGAAAATATAACCATAATGGTTATACCTACTCTGGAAGGAGGTTGTTTGAATGTCAAATTCTCTAATTCTCAACCGGTGATAACCCAATCAAAGATCAATTTTCAACAACCACTTCACCCATTTCAAATGGTAAAATAGGTCATCAATACATGGAAATGGATACGTGTTCTTTACTGTTACTCAATTGAGCATCCAGTAATCAACACAAAGGAAAACTGTTCCATCAGCTTTTTTATCAAAGAGAATAGGCGCTGCCCAATGTGAGACACTCAGTCATATAAAATCTTTATCTAACAAATAATCCAAATAAGTCTTAAATTCTATCAATTTATTTGGTTCTATATGCAAATAAGGTATAGATACTAGTTGAGTACTAGGAACTAAATTAATATATAACTCTACATCTCTTTCCATTAGAAACTTAGATAAATCAAAAGGAAACATGTTGAGAAACTCGAAAAAAACTGGAGGGATATTGTTAAAAAAAGAATCCATCTCCAGAGAAAAATCTAACACTAATATTAATTTCTCCAAATTTGGATAAGAAGGTCCAGATCTCACTACTAAAAAATCAGCCTATAGCGAACTCCATTGGCGGTCCCTATAGGCCTATAGAGACTGCACAGTGACCGCCAATGGCGGTCACTTTAGGCTAGACGTTGTTGGCCTATAGCAACCACCATTGCTGGTCGCTAAAGCTGACCGAAATGCTGGCCTACAGCGACCGCCAATGCCAGCCTACAGGGATCGCCAATGGCGGTAGCTAAACAGGAAATATTTTTTTTTTAAATCATGGTACAGAATAAAAAAAACAGCATATAAATCATAAAAAATGGAAAACAAATCCAAACACCATAAACATCAAGATCATCATAAACAATAAATGATAGACATGCTTCAACGATCCACATCCATCTGCTTTAGAAACCAACAATAAGATAAAAGAAAACAATTAAACAAAACAAACATAAATTTGACATATTTATTCAGTTATTATATACATATAATAAAATAAAATCTTACATCTCATGGGTGCTATAATAATTTAAAACCCCCAATTTAAGAAATGTTATCATTTTTGAAATTTTTTTCTTGTTTTGGAGTCTTTGCTTTAGTTTCTGAAAGTGTTTTGTTGTCTAAAAAGGAATGTTTTCCACATGCACCGCATGTCCGATGGATGTTCTGTCTCCTTCTACATGTCATGAAAAATATTCATATCATTTTCATGTGGTTTCAGGTCATTCGGAGCACGTTTTCTTTGAATTCGACCGTGACACACCATTTTGATCATTTATGACTCCGAAAACACGTTTTCGGTCACCACGGTCAAACAGCACCTCATATTGACGTTTCGTCTACTCGAACATTTCAAAATTCATACTGCGGTTGTTTTCGTATGATTTCATGGTATTCTGAGGTCGTTTGAGTGGTTTTGACCACCTAACGCGCCCTTTTAGAGCGCGTCGAACTGCTGAAAATGACACATTCAGTCGTACCGTGCACGCCGAATGTCTGATGGACGTGTCGTCTCCTCCTGCATGTCACAAATAATATTCCTATCATTTTCGTGTGGTTTCAATTCATTCAAATCACTTTTTCTCTGAATTCAACCGTGACACGCCGTTTTGGTCTTTTATAACTCCAAAAACGCGTTTCTGGTCACTGCGGTCAAACGGAACCTACAATTGATGTGTCATCTACTCGATCATTTCAAAATTTACACCGTAGTAGTTTTCGTATGATTTCATGGCATTCTGAGGTCTTTCAGGTGGTTTTGACCACCCAACGTGCCCTTTTAGAGCGCGTCGAACTACTTAAAACGACACATTCGGTCGTACCGCACTTGCCGCACATCTGATGGATGTGTCTTATCCGCCTGTATGTCACGAATAATATTCCTATCATTTTAGTGTGGTTTCAGGTCATTCACAGCACGTTTGCTCTGAATTTGACCGTGACACGCCGTTTTGGTCTTTTATGACTCTGGAAACGCGTTTCTGGTCACCGCGGTCAAACGGAACCTCTGATTAACATGTCTTCTGCCCGACCATTTAAAAATTCACACCGCGGTTGTTTTCGTATGATTTCATGGCATTCCGAGGTCGTTCGGGTGGTTCTGACCACCCAAAGCGCCCTTTTAGAGCGTGCTGAACTGCTGAAAATGACACATTCGGTCGTCCTATGCGCGTCACATGTCCGATAAACATTTTATCTCCTCCTGTATGTCGCAAATAATATTCCTATCATTTTTGTGTGGTTTTAGGTCATTTGGAGCACGTTTGATCTGAATTCAACCGTGACACGTCGTTTTGGTCTTTTATGACTCCAGAAACGCGTTTCCGGCCACCGCGGTCAAAAGGTACCTCCAATTGACATTTTGTCTACCCGACCATTTCAAAATTCACACCTTGGTTTTTGTCATATGATTTCATGTCATTCTGAGGTCGTTCGGATGGTTTTAACCACCCAACGCACCCTTTTAGAGCGCGTCGAACTGCTGAAAACGACAAATTCGGTCGTACCATGCGTGCCGCATGTCCGATGGATATTTTGTCTCCTCCTGCATGTCAAAAATAATATTTATATCATTTTTGTGTGGTTTCAAGTCATTCAGATCACATTTTCTCTGAATTCGACCGTGACACGCCTTTTTGGTCTTTTATGACTCCGGAAACGCGTTTCCGGTCACCACGGTCAAAAGGCACATCCAATTGACATGTCGTCTACCCGACCATTTCACAATTCACACCGTGGTTATTTTCATTTGATTTCATGGTATTCCGAGGTCGTTCGGGTGGTTTTGGCCACCCAACGCGCCCTTTTAGAGCGCGCCAAACTGCTGAAAACGACACATTCGGTCGTACCGTGCACGCCGCACGTCTGATGGACGTTTCATCTCCTTCTGTATGTCAAAAATAATATTCCTGTCGTTTTCATGTGGTTTCAAGTCATTCGGAGCACGTTTTCTCTGAATTCAACCGTGACACGCCATTTTGGTCTTTTATGACTTTGGAAACGTGTTTCCGGTCACCACGGTCAAACGGCGCCTCTAATTGACATTCTGTCTACCCGGCCATTTCACAATTCACACCGCGGGTGTTGTCGTATGATTTAATGGCATTCCGAGGTCATTCGGATGGTTTTTACCACCTAACGCGCCCTTTTAGAGCGAGCCGAACTGGTGAAAACGACACTTTCGGTCGTACCGCGCACTTCGCACGTCTGATGGACGTTCCGTCTCCTCTTGCATGTCACGAATAATATTTCTATCGTTTTCGTGTGGTTTCAGGTCATTCAGAGCACGTTTGCTCTTAATTCGACAGTGGCATGCCATTTTGGTCTTTTATGACTCCGGAAACGTATTTCCGGTCACTACGGTCAAACAGCACCTCTGATTGATGTTTCATATTCCCAAACATTTCACAATTCACACCGCAGTTGTTTTCGTATGATTTCATGGCATTATAAGGCCGTTCGGGAGGTTTTTACTACCCAACGCACCCTTTTAGAACGCGTCGAACTACTGAAAATGACACATTCAGTCGTATCGCGCGCGTCGCACGTTTGATGGATGTTTTGTCTCCTCATGCATGTCACGAATAAAATTCCTATCGTTTTCGTGTGGTTTCAGGTCATTCGGAGTACCATTGCTCTGAATTCGACCGTGACACGCCGTTTTGGTCTTTTATGACTCCGGAAACGTGTTTCTGGTCACCACGGTCAAATGAAACCTTTGATTGACGTTCCGTCTACCCGACTATTTTACAATTCACATTGCAATTGTTTTCGTATGATTTCATGGAATTCCGAGGTCATTCAGGTGGTTTTGACCACCCAACGCGCCCTTTTAGAGCGCGCCGAACTGCTGAAAACGACACATTCGGTCGTACCGCGTGCACCACACGTCCGATAGATGTCCCATCTCCTCTTGCATGTCACGAATAATATTTCTATCATTTTAATGTGGTTTTAGGTCATTTAGAGAACGTTTTCTCTTAATTTGACCGTGACACGCCGTTTTGGTCTTTTATGACTCCGGAAACGCATTTCCGGTCACCACGGTCAAATGGAACCTCCGATTGATGTGTCGTCTGCCCGACCATTTCAAAATTCACACTGTGGTTGTTTTCATATGATTTCATGGTATTCTAAGGTCGTTCGGGTGGTTTTAACCACCCAACGCGCCCTTTTAGAGCGCATCGAACTGCTGAAAACGACACATTCGGTGGTACCGCATGCACCGGACGTCTGATGGACGTGCCGTCTCCACCTGCATGTTGCGAATAATATTACTATCATTTTCGTGTGGTTTTAGGTCATTTAGAGCACGTTTTATTTGAATTCAAACGTGACACGCCGTTTTGGTCTTTTAGGACTCTGGAAACGTGTTTTCAGTCACCGCAGTCAAATGGCACCTCCAATTGACATGTCGTCTACCTGATCATTTCACAATTTACACTGCATTTGTTGTCGTATGATTTCATGTCATTCTGATGTCGTTCGTGTGGTTTTGACCACCCAACGTGCCCTTTTAGAGCACGCCGAACTGCTGGAAATGACACATTCGGTCGTACCGCGTGCGTCGCACGTCCTATGGACATGTCGTCCCCTCTTGCATGTCACAAATAATATTCCTATCGTTTTTGTGTGGTTTCAGGTCATTCGGAACATGTTTTCTCTGAATTCGACTGTGACACACTGTTTTGGTCTTTTATGACTCCGAAAATGCATTTTTGGTCACTGCGGTCAAATGGCACCTCCGATTGATGTGTCATCTGCCTAACCATTTCACAATTCACACTGTGGTTATTGTTGTATAATTTCATGGCATTCTGAGGCTATTCGTGTGGTTTTTACCACCCAATGCGCCCTTTTAGAGCGTGCCGCACTGCTGAAACGGACACATTCGGTCGTACCGCATGCGCTGCACGTCCGATGGACATGTCGTCTCCTCATACATGTCATGAATAACATTCCTATTGTTTTCGTGTGGTTTTAGGTCATTCAAATCATGTTTTCTCTGAATTCGACCGTGACACGCTGTTTTGGTCTTTTATGACTCTGGAAATGCGTTTTCAGTCACCGCGGTCAAATGGCACCTCCGATTGACATTCTGTCTGCCCAAAAATTTCATAATTCACACCTCAATTTTTTTCGTATGATTTCATGACATTCCAAGGTCGTTCGGGTGGTTTTGACCACCCAACGCGCCCTTTTAGAGCATGGTGAACTGCTGAAAACGACATATTCAGTTGTACCATGAGCGACGCACATCTGATGTACATTCTGTCTCCTTCTTCATGTCACGAATAATATTCCTATCATTTTTGTGTGTTTTCAGGTCATTTGAAGCACGTTTTCTCTGAATTCGACTGTGACACGCCGTTTTGGTCTTTTATGACTCCAGAAACGCGTTTCCGGTCACCACAGTCAAACGGAACCTCTGATTGACGTACCGTCTGCCTGACCATTTCACAATTCACACGACGGTTGTTGTCGTATTATTTCATGGCATTTTGAGGTCTTTCGGGTGGCTTTGACCCCCCAACGCGCCCTTTTAGAGCGCACTGAACTGCTAAAAACGACACATTCAATAGTACCGTGCATGTCGCACGTCTGATGGACGTTCGATCTCCTCCTTAATGTCACGAATAATATTTCTATCGTTTTCATGTGGTTTTAGGTCATTAGGATCATGCTTGCTCTGAATTCGACCGTGACGCGCCGTTTTGGTCTTTTATGACTCCGGAAACATGTTTCCAGTCACCGCGGTCAAATGACACCTCCGATTGACATTCTGTTTGCCCTACCATTTCACAATTCACACCTCGGTTGTTGTAGTATGATTTCATGGCATTCTGAGGCCATTTGGGTGGTTTTGACCACCCAACGCGCCCTTTTAGAGCGCGTCGAACTGCTGAAAACAACACATTCAGTCGTACCGCGCGCGCCGCACGTTCGATGGATGTGTCTTCTCCTCCTGCATGTCAAAATTAATATTCCTATCATTTTTGTATGGTTTCAGGTCATTTGGAGCATGTTTTCTCTCAATTTGACTGTGACACGCCGTTTTGGTCTTTTATGACTCCGGAAATGTGTTTCCGATCAACGCGTCAAACAGCACCTCCAATTGACGTGTTTTCTACCCAAACATTTCACAATTCACACCGTGGTTAATTTCGTATGATTTCATGGCATTCTGAGGTCATTCGGGTGGTTTTAACCACCCAACGCGCCCTTTTAGAGCGCGACGAACTATTGAAAACGACACATTTGGCCGTACCGCACATGCCGCACGTCTGATGGATCTTCTGTCTCCTCCTATATGTCACGAATAATATTCCTATCATTTTCGTGTGGTTTCAGGTCATTCGGAGAACGTTTTCTCTGAATTCGACCGTGACACGCCTTTTTGGCCTTTTATGACTCCGGAAACACGTTTTCGGTCACCGCAGTCAAACGACACCTCCGATTGGTTTTCCGTCTACCTGACCATTTCACAATTCACAACGTGGTTGTTGTCATATGATTTCATGGAATTCTGAGATCCTTCGGGTGGTTTTGACCACCCAATGCACCCTTTTAGAGCGCGCCGAACTGCTGAAAATGACACATTCGGTCCTACCGTATGCGTCGCACTTCTGATGGACGTTTTGTCTCCTCCTGCATGTCTTGAATAATATTTGTATCATTTTTTTGTGGTTTCAGGTCATTCGGAGTACGTTTGCTCTGAATTCGACCGTGACACGCCGTTTTGGTCTTTTATGACTCTGGAAATGCATTTCCGGTCACCGTAGTCAAACAGCACCTCTGATTGACATTTCTTCTACCCGACCATTTTACAATTCACACCGTGGTTGTTTTTGCATGATTTCATGGCATTCTAAGGTCGTTCGGGTGGTTTTGACCACCCAACGCTCCCCTTTAGAGCGCGCTGAACTGCTGAAGATGACACATTCAGTCGTACCGCGTGCGCTACACGTCCAATGGATGTGTCGTCTCCTCCTACATGTCACGAATAATATTCGTATCATTTTCATGTGGTTTCAGGTCATTCGGAGCACATTTTCTCTGAATTCGATCGTGACACGCCATTTTGGTTTTTTATGACTCCGAAAATGCGTTTTCGGTCACCGCGATCAAACAGAACCTTCGATTGACGTGTTGTCTACCCGAACATTTCAAAATTCACACCTCGGTTGTTGTCGTATGATTTCATGGCATTCCAATGTCTTTTGGATGGTTTTGACCACCCAACACGCCCTTTTAGTGCGCGCTGAACTGCTAAAAATGACACATTCGGTCATACCACGCGCGCCCCACATCCGATGGACATGTCGTCTCCTCCTTCATGTCAAGAATAATATTCCTATCGTTTTAGTGTGGTTTCAGGTCATTCGGAGCACGTTTTCTCTGAATTCGACTGTGACACGCCGTTTTGGTCTTTTATGACTCTAGAAACGCGTTTCTAGTCACCACGGTCAAACGACACCTCCGATTGACGTGTCATCTACCCGACCATTTTACAATTTACACTGTGGTTGTTGTCATATGATTTCATGGCATTCTGAGGTATTTCAGGTGGTTTGGACCACCCAATGTGCCCTTTTAGAGCACGTCGAACTGCTGAAAATGACAAATTCAGTTGAACCTTGCACGCCGCACGTACGATGGACGTGTCATCTTCTCATGCATGTCACGAATGATATTCCTATATTTTTTGTGTGGTTTCAGGTCATTCGGAGAAAGTTTTCTCTGAATTCGACCATGACACGCCATTTTGGTCTTTTATGACTCCGGAAACATGTTTCCAGTCACCGTGGTCAAACGACACCTTCGATTGATGTGTCGTCAGCCCGACCATTTCACAATTCACACTGTAGTTGTTGTCATATGATTTCATGGAATTCCGAGGTTTGTTTGGATAGTTTTTACCACCCAACGCGCCCTTTTAGAGTGCGCTGAACTAATTGGCCTATTGTATAGTTGTACAATTGGAATAATGGCATAATGGCCTAATGGCCATTTGTTCTAACATCCAACTGAACAATTGGACAACTGGCCAATTTCCCTAATGGCCTAACAGCCTAACGGCCAATTGGAATGTTGTATAGTTGCACAATTGGGGGGGGGGATGTCCGAAGGTGCGGGGGGGGCTGTCCGGGGGAGGGGGGAGGGGGCTATCTGGGGGGAGTTTTCCATGGTGGGGGGTGCTTTCCGGGGGTGGGGGTGCTTTCCGGGGGTGGGGCGGGCTTTCCGGTGGTGTGGGGGTTGTCCATGGGTGCGGGGGGGGGCTATCCGGGTTGGGGGGATGTCCAGGGTGGGGGCTGTCCGGGGGTGGGGGGGCTGTCCGAGGGTGGGGCGGGCTATCTGGGGGGTGCGGGGGGGGGGGGTGTCCGGGGGTGCGGGGGGGGGGGTGTCCGGGGGTGCGGGGGTGCGAGGGGGGGGGCTGTTCGAGCGGTGGGGGGGGATGTCCGGGGTGCGGGGTGCTGTCTGGGGTGGGAATGGGCTTGAGTGACTAATTATGATTGAGGATCCCAAAAGGAATACCTACTATTATGTTCTAACCAATATGATTCCCTGAGGGATTTCTCAACTAGCATAATATTTCTGAGGATCCCAAGAGGAATGCATCTTCATACATATAGAAACTAAGGACTCGAGTGGGTTCCCTATTGATATAATGATCCTGAGTGGGTGTGTTTGTTTGGGTAGTGATGCTTGCGAGTGTTACATTATAATCTGAATCGATGTGGAATCCTGGTTTGGATAATATGTTGAGGTCAGTTGTGGATGATTCTACAACCATTGTTTTCTTTTTATTTCTATTTATGCATGATGTAGGAGATTCACCAGGATTTCGGGTGTGGGGCAGGCTGTCCGGGGGGTGTGGGGGGCTGTCCAGGGGTACGGGGGGCTGTCCAGGGTGGGGGGGGAAGTCCGGGGTGGGGGGTGATGTCCGGGGGTGGGGGTTGTCTGGGGGGTGCGGGGGGGTGGGGGCTGTCTGGGGGTGCGGGGGGGGGGGGGGGGGGGGGTTGTCCGGGGTGGGGGGTTGTCTGGGGTGGGGGGTGCTTTCTGGGGGTGGGGGGTTGTCCAGGGGTGGGACGGGCTATCCGGGGGGTGCGAGGGGCTGTCTGGGGGTGCGGGGGGGCTGTCCGGGGGGGGTTGTCCTGGGTGGGGGTGCTGTCCGGGGGTGGGGGGGTTGTCCGGGGGTGGGGGCGAGCTGTCTGGGGTGTACGACGGGGCTGTCCGGGGGTGCAGGGGGGGTTGTCTGGGGACTACAAATAGGGAACCTGAGCTCAGTCATCAAAAACAAGTTTCATGTTTTATATTAGGAATCACATGGTTTTTTTAAAACTATTACAGAACATGCAATTTAAAACATTAAAGAATTAAATGAACAAAAAATATTCAAATCATTAATCAGTTTCATGGTTACTTCTCAATTCGTGCACACAAACATTGCATCAGGACAAAACACACATGATACCTCCAAATCACACAAAAATCTCACTAGAAACCCAACCTAAACATCAATAACAACCCCACCAGTAAAAACAGAAACACACCTCGTGAAAATGATGCGTCGTGCATGGTCATGACTGCTACCTCCATCCAGTGGGCCAGGGGCCTACAACAAATAAACATTATGAATATTTTCATAACAAAAATAATATAAATTAAATAAATAAATACAGTATAAACCTGCATCATATGATCCCCTGTACCATCACCTAGACACACATATTCCTGCAGTGCTCTAAACTCAGCGGTCAATTACGCATTTACCTCCTCGGAAGCGCGCAGTTGTGCCTCGAAATCTGACAACTGATGTGTCATCTGAGCAACAGTAGAACTGACGACCGCAGTGCGTGACACTACAGAATGAGGAATCCCTGTTCTATAGGTCAAACTATATCCATGCCCGTCCCGACCAGTAATGCGATGAAAGATCTCATCCCTTCGCATGGGAAGCTGTCGTTGGTCCTCTGGAATATGTTCTAACTCAGATTCAAATTGATCCTGTGAAATATTTAAATATATATACATATATATATGTTAATATACATATTTATGTAAGTATTGGTAAGTACAAGCACTTACTATCAATGTTGTATCCTCTAGATCATTGTGATCACGAGTCCTCATCCGCACCGACATTTTATCAGTCGGTGCACCTTGCTCCCACAACTGTATATGAATATAATATAAACACAAAACCATATTAATTATTAAATTAAAAAATGAATAATAAATACCTCATGTCGGATCTGAGACATGTGATGAGTCCCGAGCCTGTGAGCTGGTCCCTGCAACGCTCGATTCTTAGAATGGCGTGCTGATACCTCCTACATTCAATTCATTCAAATTTAAAAAAAATCACACATTCTTGAAAATATATATACCAAAATAAATATACAAACCGCAACACCCTCAGTATACTAATATGCAACTAAGTCACGCCACTGATCCGGGAGGACACCTCTCGGGACTTTTTCCAGAATATCTGGGGCACCCACATTTGGTACCCAGTGGTCCCTCTTCACTTTTCCTTTATAGTATTTCCACATCTTACGGCATTTGGTCATACACACGGTCAAAAACTCATTAGGTCATACTTTCAAATTTTTCTATTAAAGAAAAAAATCACACATATTAGTATTGTTTATACATATAGAATAAAGTAAAATGGTCTTCCTACCTAAACCTCCCTCCAAAGATGGTCTAATGTGTCCTGAGGGATAGAAGCCCAGTCATGTGTGGTCAATGGAAATCGATGTGGGTCACATATGATATGACCCAGCTGACAAATAAATGTAGGGGAATTCATTCCCACATGATTAAATACATCATCAAAGGAAACATCAATCGTCGTGTCAGAATTCCATGATAAAATGTCACGACCGGGGCCTCTCTTGCGAGAGGAAGAAGCAATCGAGTCTGATCCTTTTGAAATTTTATATATAATTTTATAGATGTTATATATATATATATATATATATATTTGTGTGTGTGTGTGTTTATCTATTACATAAAAAATAGAGACAATGGAATTCAAACATACCTCGACCCTGAGACATAGATGCCTCAGATGGATGATGTGGATCCACTGCCTCTTCCCCTGACATGCCTGCAGTCATAGAAAACATTAGTAAGGGGATTATCTGATGTTATTGATATTTTTATGACTTATTATATACTCCCTTTACTGATTTTATATGAAATGTGCATAATGTGTGTGAAATATTAATATTTTAATACTAAGTATAATTTTTGAGCATTTTTAGAAGTAGTCCAATTGATTCAGTTTACGATTTTATTTATACCTCTCTCCCTACTGATCCAAATTGTGTGTTTATTATTTTTTAGGATTCCTAATTCAATATAAAACATTTCATTATAAGGGATCATGGTCTAATTTCTCCATTTTAAGGCTCATATGGACCACACAATAGGGCCTACAGAATCTGTTAAGAAACTGGACTAGCCATGAAGATTGAATTACTGGGATCAATCTATAAGTTAAAATTACTTCATTCTCCTCAAAGGTTAGGTGGACAATGTAATGAGTCTTGGATAAAAAATTAAATCCCCAAATCCAAAAACAAGGGGCCCAACTTATGCTTTTAATTTCAGCCCACCATTCTGGACGAGAAATAAAATAAGTACAGTATTCATGACATATATCATGATGTAAGCATATAATAAAGCTGATATTTTTCAGTGTGAAAGAGGATATATTTGAGTCATACTTTGTTGAAGAAATCATTCGGCTTTGAAGGCATCTTCCTATTCATAAACCCTTTCACATTTTGGACTTCAAAAAATACTATATTGAAATGGATAGATTAAAATTGTTTAATAAAACGACCATAACATTGGATAAATAAGTCTAAATGACTCCAAATTTTGAGAGAGGTCGGAAAACTTTATTTTCTACAACTTTATAGAAGGAGATATCTCAAGATTCGTCTGTCTGAATATTCAACTTGGCGATGCAAGTGGAGGGACAGATTGGGAATGAAAACAGTCCACTTCCTTGGGCTATAAATGCATCCCCCTCCTCTCCTTCAAAGGGTTTGGCATTTCAAAATAGAGGAGGATCAATTTGCATGACCAAGGATCTACCAAAAACCTAGTAGTACATGAAAAACTCAAGTTTTCACTTGAAATACCCTTCCTCCTCTCTTTCATTTCATTTACTTTTGTGTTCTTTTTCATTTGAAATCTTGTAAGTTTTTGTTTTGTAATTCTGTTTTAATGAATGTTTCTTCTTCAATATCTCTTAATCTCACCCACCTTATATAGTTTAATATTAATGTTCTTAAAATATCCTAAATCAAGTTAAAAACCATTCTCTTATTTTTCTTCCTCATTCAATCTAAATTCTATATTTAACAATTTCTTCATCGTTTGTGTGTGTGTTCGGTGCACTACTCTTATCTTGTCCCTTTATTTTTATTCTATTTATAATTAATCACCATAAAAATATATTACCATATTAATAAACATCTTAATGGATGAGTAAATATCTAATTGTGGGAAGTTATAATTTAGGTGTGTTAAGCGATTGAGAGCTTTTGCTCGATGAGTATTCGTTGAAATAACATTGTGTATGTTGGACTTAGCATGTCATGGATTAATGACTTGTTTTGTTTAACGAGTTGTTTCCATGGATTATTGGAACCATAAATATACTTCCATAAACAATATATGATCAATATTAGATCCCTAAGTTAAGTTAAGGCTTGGATTAAATCCTTAACACTTGAGAATTCCAATCAACATCAACTTGTGACATGGGTGTTAATTTAAATGCAATATAAAGAAAAGCTCAAGCATATCACAAGATTAACTACCTAATGATGAAATCACCCCAATATTTATCAAATTGTTAAATCAATCTTAATAAATAAATCATTTAATTTAAGCTCTGCAAAAAAACCCCCCAATCAAAATACAATCAACTAAGAACAATCTACTATTAAGAAGTATCATCGCCGAGGATTCGACCCGAGTGCTGCTATACACATTAGCAGAGCACCGGAACCTTGACCGGTTGATAGGAGACAATCAGCCGTGCATTTCAAATGGAATCATTTCCGGGGATGGTGCTTTAAGTAGTCATTATTTTCTGGTTATTGTAAAAAAAAGAAAAAAAACAAAATTTAAAAAAAATTGAAAAAAAAACAAAAAGAAAAACTTGTCTTCTCATAAAATCATAAACTAAAAAAATAAAAAGAAAAACATGTCTTCCTATTTCTTCCAAAATCTATCTGAATACCATGTAGCCTTCCAAACAATCCCTCAGATTTGTTTGACCCTGAAATTGAGCGAACACTTCGCCAACTTAGGAGGAACATAATAGATAATCAAATAATTCAAGAACCAGTCCTTGTCCAACCAATTGAATTAGATATGGCCAATCCTAGGGAACAAACACTTAAAGAACTTGCTTCCCCTGATATGAATTACCAACCTCTTAGTATTCAATATCGAAACATAGAATCTGACGTCTAACTCAAATCGGGTTTGATTCATTTTCTCCCTCATTTCCACGGGCTAGTCAGTGAGGATCCACATCTCCACCTTAAAGAGTTTCAAGTAGTGTGCTCTACCATGAAGCCTCAAGGGGTTTCTGAGCAACAAATAAAACTTCAAGCATTCCATTTCTCCCTATATGACACTACTAAGTCATGGATTTACTACCTACCTCCTGGTTCCATAACCACATGGAATGACATGAAGCGACTCTTCTTAGAGAAATTCTTTCCTGCTTCTTGTACTGCTTCTATCCAAAAGAAAATAAGTGGTATCCGACAGTTCCCAAGTGAATCACTCCATGAATACTGGGAGAGTTTCAAAAAGATTTTTTCAACCTGCCCACACCACCAAATCCCTGACCAACTCTTGATCCAATACTTCTATTATGGGTTATTGGCAATGGAGAGAACTCTCATTGATGTCGCAAGTGGAGGTGCTCTTGTTGATAAAACTCCTGCAGCTGCAAGAGATCTCATAAGTAACATGGATGAAAGCACACAACAATTCCATACTAGAGAACATGCTCAAGTAAAACAAGACCAAGATAATCAATCAATTGAGGCAAACAAGATGACCAAGTGGATGAGTGAACTTACAGGTCTTGTGCGACAACTAGTTGTGGCTACCAAATCCCCAACCTCATCTTCTCCACAATCAATGTTTCCTGGACCTGTCAAAAGCTGTGTAATCTGAAACTCTTCATCTCATCCAATAGACACATGTCCATAACTTCAAGAGGATCAACTTGATTCATCTGGACCAATGGAGCTCAATGCAGCATATACTCAGCGGAACACCAACCCTCAACTATCAGGTCAGTTTGTTAGAAACTTCAACCAACCTCACTCTAAGCCTTTCTATTATTCCTATAACCAAGGCCTTAGGTATGGTAATCCCATATCTCATCCCCCTAAATTCCCTCCTCAAAACCCAAACCAATTCCAATATGGTCAAGGTGTTGGTAACTTCCAATAACTTTATACTTTTATTCCTCAACCTCAAAGGAACAATCCTCCTCCTGGATTCTATTATCCTTATGAACCTTCCCAATTCCAAAATCAATACAATCACTTTCCCAAGAACCAAAATCAAGGTAATACCAATTCGGGAAAGCCTCTTCTTCTAAGCAACCATGGGAAAGTTCTGTTGAAGATCTTGCCTCTTTCACCCATTCTAGTCTCAAGAACATTGAAACCCAAATTGGTCAACTTGCATCCCACCTTAGTTAGCAGCAACCATCCAATTCTTCCCAACTTCAAGATCAACCATTACCCAACCCCAAGGGTAATGTAAGTGCAATTGAACTTATATTAGGAAAGAAACTTTCTATACCTCAAGATAAGTCCTCAAGCCCCCCTTTAAATGTTGACCTAGAAAATGAAAATAAAAAGAAACTTGAAAAGGAATCTGAATCCATTCCTTCACCTCCTTCCATTCCACTTAGGAATCCAATTCCTTTTCCACAAGCTGTCTCTAAGCTAAATAAGTCCTTTGAACCCGATCATGAAATGCTTGACATGTTTAGACATGTTGAATTCAACATTCCCCTCTTAGATTCCATAAAACAAATTCCTAAGTATGCCAAGTTTCTTAAGGAATTGTGCACCCACAAGAGGTAACTTAGGACCTTTGAAAATGTTTCCACCCAGTAGTCTATTCTCATAAAGTGCAAATATCCAGGGACCTTTACGGTTCCATGCCAAATTGGAAGTTCCAACTTTGATGATGCACTCATAGACCTAGGAGCCTCAATTAATGTTATGCCCAAATCCATCTTCTCCAACCTTGGTCTAGGTCCCTTACATACAACGGGTGTTGTTATTCAATTAGCCAATCGAAGAACAGCCAGTACTGAGGGAATAATTGAGGATGTCCTTGTTCGAGTCAATGATCTTATCTTCCCTGCTGATTTCTATGTCCTTAACATGGAAGGTGAGACGAACTCGTCTCGATCTCCCCTAATTCTAGGAAGACCATTCCTCATGACTGTGAGAACCAAGATTGATGTCCATTCAGGCATTTTATCCATGGAATTCGATGATAAACTGGTCAAGTTCAACATTTTCCTTGCCATGCGATACTCATCTGAGGATCACTCTATATTCTCAATCCATGCTTCTGAGGACACTTCTAAGAGTCAATCGAACCCCAATCCACCATGTTATTCATGTTCTAATGACAAATGATCTTGTGAAATCTGCACCATGATTAAAAAAGTCATAAATGGTGAAGTTGATGTGGACCTTTCATTCATAGACTCTATCAATCTAGAGGATTGTGAAAACTCTCTTGAATCCCACATCAATTCTGATCTCTACTGCTCCACCTTGGACGGTATTAAGGAAAATTAATTTGAAGCAACTAAAGTCCCTTCTTCTATTCCTGAGTTGTCTAACCCAAAAATGAAAGATGAGACTGATCTAAAACCTCTTCCTGAACACCTGAAATATGCATTCCTTTTCCGTGATCACTCATATCATGTCATTATCTCTGCTTCACTTACCGAAACTGAGGAGTCCAAACTTGTTCAGGTGTTAGAGGAAAACAAAAAGGCCATAGGATGGACCCTAGATGACATACCATGAATTAACCCTACCCTTTGCATGTATCACATCCATCTTGAGGAATCATACAAACCAATTAGACAACCACAAATAAGACTTAATCCACTCATACTTGAGGTAGTTAGGGAAGAGATCACCAAGCTTCTTCAAGCTTGTATTATCTACCCAATTTCTGATAGTGAATGGGTTAGTCCAAATCAAGGTGTACCTAAAAAGGGTGGGATAAATGTTGTCACAAATGAAAATGGAGAGGTAGTCACAACTCGAGTGAATAAAAAATGGAATGTGTGCATAGACTATAGAAAATTGAATGTTAAAACAAGAAAATATCACTACCCTATTCCATTCCTTGATCAAATGCTGGAACGATTAGCTGGAAAGTCACACTACTTCTTTCTTGATGGATACACCGGCTACTTCCAAATCCCAAACGCACCTCAGGACCAAGAAAAGACTACTTTCACATGCCCCTTTGGAACATATTCATATATAATAATTCCTTTTTGTCCTTTTCAATGCTCCTGAAACATTCTAGAGGTGTATGATGAGTATCGTTTCCGAAGTCATTGAACACTGCATGGAAGTCTTCATGGATGACTTCACCATTTATGGTGAGTCATTTGAATCTTGTTTGAATTCACTCTCTCTAGTCCTCCAAAAGTGTGTCAAGTGCAACCTTGTGTTAAATTTTGAAAAATGTCACTTCATGGTTGCAAATGGGATTGTTCTAGGGAACATAGTTTCAAAAGATGGTATTGAAGTCGATCCTGCCAAAATTGAAGTGATCCAATCACTTCCTCAACCCAAATCTGTTCGAGACATCCGTTCATTTCTCAGTCATGCCAGTTTTTATCAGAGATTCATCCATAACTTCCGTAAAATTTCCCTCCCACTCACTCGGTTGCTCCAAAATGATGTCACTTTCCATTTCGATGAGGTTTGCAGGAGATTCTTCATTGAACTCAAAACTGCTCTTATATCTGCCCCAATAATCCAACCCCCAGATTAGTCCTTACCATTTGAGTTGATGTGTGATGCTTTTGATAGAGCTGTTGGGGCTGTTCTTGGTCAAAGAAGAGAAAAACTTCCTCATGTAATCTATTATGACTCAAAAACATTTTATGAAACTCAATATCACTACACTGTCACTGAAAAAGAACTTTTAGCAGTTGTTTTTGCCTTAGATAAATTCCAGCCCTATCTCTTAGGTGCCAAAATCATCATCCTCACAGACCATTCTACTATAAAGTTCTTACTCAAGAAAAGTGATTCCAAACCGAGGCTAATAAGATGGATCCTAATGCTCCAAGAGTTTTACCTTGAAATAAAAGATAGATAAAGAAAATAAAACCTTGTGGCTGATCACTTGAGTAGAATTTCTAATTCTTCTCATTCTGAAATCATCGATCCAGAATTCCCCACTGAGCACCTTTCATCTCTCACTCCAAAAATACCATGGTATGACCCAATTGTAAATTACTTGGTTTCTAGTGTTTTTCCTGAAAATTTCTCAAAAGAACAAAAAATGAAGTTGAAAAGTTATTCAAAATACTATTTTTGGGAAGAAAATAAACTTTGGAAAACTGGGCCTGACATGGTAATAAGGAGATGTGTTGATGAAAATTAACATTCTTCCATATTATAATTCTTTCACTCAATGCCTGGTGGTGGCCACTTTGGACCACAAAGTACCTCCCAAAAGGTCCTAGACTCTGGATTCTTCTAGACTTCACTCTTCAAGGACTCACATGAGTTCTGTCAATCATGTCCCACTTGCCAAAAGTTTGGCACAATTTCAAAAAGAAATGAAATGCCCCAAAAGCCTTTAATTTTCTGTGAGATCTTCGATGTTTGGGGTATCGATTTCATGGGACCATTTCCCCCTTCCAATGGATTCTCATACATCCTTATTGCGGTTGATTATGTTTCTAGGTGAGTCGAGGCCAAACCCACTAGAAAGGATGATTCACATATTGTTAGTGAGTTCCTAAAGACACACATCTTACACAGATTTGGCACGCCTCATTCCTTGATCAGTGAATTAGGAACCCATTTTTGTAATAAAACCATGGAATATCTTTTAAAAAATAATGGGGTTGTACATAAAACTTCAACTTAATATCACCCCTAAACAAATGGCATGGCTGAAATTTTTAATAGAGAAGTGAAAATCGTGCTTGAGATAATTGTAAAACCCACTAGAAAAGACTGTCCAGAAAGACATGGTGAAGCACTTTGGGCTTATCGAACTGCCTATAAAACACTCATTGGGATGTATCCTTTTAGGATAGTTTTTGGTAAAGCATTTCATTTACCAGTTGAAATCCAACATAAGTCATTTTGGGTAGTTAAAACTTGTAATTTTGATCTTGAAAAATTTGGTGAAGAAATATCGTTGCAATTGGATGAACTGGAGGAGATTTGACTTGAATCCTATGAGAATTCCACTCTGTACAAAGAAAAGGCTGAGGTACTCCATGAAAAACACATCCTGAGAAAGGTATTTCATGTATGTTAAAAGGTAATTCTCTTTAATTCTCAATTTCTGCTTCACCCAGGTAAGCTTAATTCTCGTTGGGAAGGTCCTTTTGTTATTACTAATGTTTACCCGTTTGGTGTAGTGCAAGTCCAAGACCCCTCTTCCAAAAGGACATTCACGGTTAATGGACATCGGTTAAAGCATCACCATGAGAGGATGCACAATCCTAGATCAACATCGACTTCCACTGAATCCCCAACTTCTCCAGTCGACCTACCACTATATGGAGATGGAAACCCACCAAATCCAAACCAGGGGTCACCTCTTTCCCTTTAACTCTCTCTCTATCTCTTCCTCTCTCTGCCTCTTTCTTCTTCTTCTCTCCTTCATTTTTTTACCACTTTCTTTTTCAAACCCTTTATTTTTCTCTTTCTCTTTTGTGTGGGTGTGTATTTTAAAGAACACTAAAAAACTAAAAAAAAATTAAAAAAATTAAAAAAACCAAAAGAGTCATACTTACTCACCATCAATTTTCAAATTTTGTCCAACCATTTTGGGGAGTCAGAAGACATGGTTTCATCTCAAAAAATTTGTATTTTCATCATATATTTGGATAAAAAAATTTGTGTCAAAATTTACAAATTTTGAATGCTCAATTTTGGATTTGGAAAATGATTTTCCCAAACCGTGAGGAACAACATTTTATTTCATGCCAAGTCCACCTATGGCCATCTTTTCAAAATATGTGTTTTCACCCCCATTTGTGAGTCTTGAGTTTTTAGACCTTCGAGCTGAATTTCCTACCTTAGTGTGCATTAATATAATATAGGCATTTTCTGAGCTACATGAGAATCACAATAGACAAATAACCTCCCATTTCCCTTACATTAATCCTCCTTTTGAAAGCCCCTTAGAGCCTATTAAAACCTTCTCTTTGATAGCCACATTAAAATTTCAATACCTTTTAACACCCAATATCAACATGGATTTTCATTGCATGATTTTTTGAAATTTACCTATAGGGGGGATGGCTTTCATTATGGGTACCCTTTTTTGATTTCACCGTGTTATCATCTGATTGGGGGAAAGAATCCATTTTAAGTGTGGGGGAGAGGTTTTCATTTAGTGAGTTTTTGGAATTTATGTATGTTTATGAAATCTTGTACAAATATTTTTGCAAAGTGTTTGACAAAAAAATCAAAAAAATCAAAAAAAATAAAAAAAAAATGAAAATAAGAATGGTTTGTGTCTTCGGTAGGTCAAAAATCACTATTTCTCAGCCTTTGATCTTGTTATAACTATTAAAATTAGTTTCATGAGGAGATCAATCATGGGTTGGGATATGAGTGTGAGATCTTTTCCAAGTTCAACTTTTGAAAAAAGAGAAGAAAAAAAGAGGAAGAAAAAAAACACTTATATTATATTCTTATGTCATTTAGAGAAGTTTTGTGGTTTGTAAATATTTAATCATCTCATCCCCTACAAATTTTATTCCTCTATTGTGTCTTTCTTCACACAATTGTTCCCTTTTAAATATGTGTTTTCATTTCCTTCCATGTTTAATTTCAAAAAAAATGTGCATTGCTTTTTCCATATTGGTGTTTTAACCCTCTTCTTCTCTCTCTTGGACATTATATTCCTACCATACCATAGCCATATAAAAACCCCTTAAAAATACCTCTTGATTCTTGTGCACTTTGGATAGGTATTTTAAGCTGAGATCTCTTTCAAACTCTAAGATTTTCACTTTTGGTTGGTGAAAGAGTGAACCTCCACAAATGAATTTTATCATCTTGAGAGGTGTGAGTTTTGAGTGTCCACATTTTCCATTTCTAAATTTGAGCATGAAAAAATGAATTAGTTTTAGAACATTTTTTCTACAACAAATTTTGGTGGAATTCAAAATGGATGAGTGAAATAGTCTAAACCTCCCCTGATTGAAAAAAACAAAATTTTAATATTTGTTGGTGAGTGAAAATGATTTTGTCATGTTTTTATATTTGTTGCACATGAGGACATGAAAAAAACTAAGTATGGGGGAGTTGATGTTATTAATATTTTTCATGATTTATTATATACTCCCTTTACTGATTTTATATGAAATGTGCATAATGTGTGTGAAATATTAATATTTTAATACTAAGTATAATTTTTGAACATTTTTAGAAGTAGTCCAATTGATTCAGTTTACGATTTTATTTATAAAACTCTTACTAATGATCCAAATTGTGTGGTTCTTATTTTTTAGGATTCCTAATTCAATATAAAACATTTCATTATAAGGGATCATGGGCTAATTCCTCCATTTAAAGGCTCATATGGACCACACAAGAGGGCCTACAGAATCTGTGAAGAAACTGGACCTGCCATGAAGATTGAATTACTGGGATGAATCTGGAAGTTAAAATTCTTTCATTCTCCTTAAAGGTTTGGTGGAAAATGTAAGGATTCTTGGATAAAAATTTCAAGGCCCAAATCCAAAAAAAAGGGGCCCAACTTATGCTTTTAAGTCCATCCCACCATTCTGGATGAGAAATAAAATCAGTACAGTATTCATGACATATCTCATGATGTAAGAATCCAATCAAGCTGATATTTTGCAGTGTGAAAGAGGAGATATTGGCGGCAGAAATCATTTGGCTTTGAAGGAATCTTCCTATTTAAAAACTCTTTCACATTTTGGACTTCAAAAAAGACTGGATTGAAATGGATAGATTAAAAGTTTTTAATAAACCGGCCATAACTTTGGCTAAATAGGTCCAAATGACTCCAAATTTTGAGAGAGGTTGTAAAACTTTATTATCTACAACTTTGAATAAGGAGATATCTCAATATTTGGCTTTCTGAATAGCCAACTTGGAGATTCAAGTGGAGGGACAGATTGGGAATGAAAACAGTCCACTTCCTTAGGTTATAAATGCATCCCCCTCCTCTCCTTAAAAGGGGTTGGCATTTCAGAATAGAGGAGGATCAATTGGAACGACCAAGGCTCTACCAAAGGCCTGGGAGGACATTCCAAACTCAATTTTTCACTTGAGATACCCTTCCTCCTCTCTTTCATTTCATTTACTTTTGTGTTCTTTTTCATTTGAAATCTTGTAAGTGTTTGTTTTGTAATTTTGTTTTAATGAATGTTTATTATTCAATATCTCTTAATCTCACCCACCTTATGTAGTTTAATATTAATGTTCTTAAAATAGCCTAAATAAATTTAAAATACATTCTCTTATTTTGCTTCCTCATTCAATCTAAATTCTATATTTAACAATTTCTTCATCGTTTGTGTGTATGTTCGGCGCACTACTCTTATCATGTCCCTTTCTTTTTCTTCTCTTTATAATTCATCACCATAAAAATATATTACCTGATTAATAAAAATATTAATGGATGAGTAAATCTCTCATTGGGGGAAGTTATAATTTAGCTGTGTTAAGTGATTGAGAGCTTTTGCTCGATGAGTATTCATTGAATTAACATTGTGTATGTTGGACTTAGCATGTCATGGATTAATGACTTGTTTTGTTTAATGTGTGGTTTCCATGGATTATTGGAACCATAAATATACTACCATAAACAAGATATGATCAAGATTAGAACTCTAATTTAACTTAAGGCTTGGATTAAATCCTTAACACTTGGAAATTCCAATCAACATCAACTTGTGACATGTGTGTTAATTTAAATGCAATATAAAGCAAAGCTCAAGGATATCACAAGCTTAACTAACTAATGATGAACTCACCCCAATATTTATCAAATTGTTAAATCAATCTTAATCAATAAATCATTTCATTTATGCTCTTCAAACAAAACCCCCAATCAAAATACAATCAACTAAGAACAATCGACTATTAAGAAGTATCATCGCCGAGGATTCGACCCAAGTGCTGCTATACACATTAGCAGAGCACCAGAACCTTGACCGGTCGATAGGCGACAATCGGCCGTGCGTTTCACTATTTAAAGTGTCTAAAAGATAAATTGGATTGTTTTTAAAAAAAATAAAACTTATACAATTGTTAATCAAACAAAAAGGGATTGAATAATTAGTTTTAAATGAATTTTAAAAAATTAGAAATTTAACAAACCAGATATACAAATTTTGTACAAAACCAATAAATGCATAGCCAAATTTCATATTGAATTAATAAAAATTCAAGCAACACATGAACCAGATGAATAATACCTCAAAGAAAAGATACACTAATAATAACATCAATATACCAAGAGTTAAATCACCCTAAATATTTATAACTGAATAAATTTCCAAAAGTGAGGATTAAAATTTACAAGGATTTATAAAATGGTTAGTTAATTTATGATATCCTAGGACATTCACTACTGAATAGTAGGAAAACAATTATACCTTTTATTAAGCATGCAAATCAACCGTTTCTCCTTCAACAGCCGCTCTGACCCAATAAATATATTCTTCATGTTGAACTATGGTAAGTTGATCAAGCTATTGGGAAACAAATGGAACAGTCTCGGGTTTATCTTATTCAAATAAAAACACTCCTCGTCGAGAAATTTTGACAACAACTTGCCAACTTGGATTTTAAGGCAAAGTAACGAAGAATACTTGTTCCGCTTGTGATGTCAAAATGAAAAGTTCATTCTCAACTCGTTCATTTCTGTATAACATATAGTTAAAATTCACCAATGAAAACTGATATTGATCGACTTTACATCCACGCATTGGATCAACCCAATTACACTTTAACAATATGCACTTCAACTCGTGTGTGTATACAACTTCAATGATGTCTATCAATTGACCATAATAATAACCAGAATCGACAAAGGGACAACCGATTCCACTATTTTTTGTTGCTCGTTTGTCGTCAACATCTTTAATGCAAAATCGAAAACCATTAGCATCAATATATTTATAACGACGAGCCATTATAGATGGACCCTCAGCCAGTTGGATAAATTCTTCAGTTAACGTGGGGTCCCCTAACTCCCTCATCTTATGAACCTATATAATTTATAAAATCCAATACTGATATATGCAGAGATAAATTAGTATAATACTTCACTCATAATGAAAATCAATTTATACTTACATAATCCTTGAACCAATCATGAAATGAGGCATAATGAGATTGTTGAATTTTCAACTCAGTCACACGATACATCCCTTTTTTTATCTCATTAATGTGTTTCCTACAACTAATAACACGATGTTTAAATGATCGACTTATGCAAACCAAACATGAAAAAGTTAAACTATAAAAGTGATAAGATACTGCATTAATGGTGCAACTGATGGAGTATTGAACAAGATATATCGATGTGCTTGCATCCACTCGATGTTGTCTATATCAAATGTGGTTACTTCTCCATCTAGACCATAATGAATCCAAGAGGGCTTATCTAATTTTGTTTCAACATCTGTAAGATATTCTGCACAAAAATTAGTACACTCATCCATCAAATAACTATTGGCTATTGATGCCTCCGAATGAGCTTTGTTGCGTACAAATAATTTCAATGTACTCAAATACTGCTCAATAGGATACATCCACATGAATTGCACTAGACCAGCAGCCATTACTTCATCAGTTAGGTGCACTGTCAAGTGGACCATAACATTGAAAAATGAGGGGGGGAGTTTCTCAAAGTGACAAAGCGTAAGTACAATTCGGTCCTGCAAACTTTTTAAATCACTCATTCATTGATTTCTTAAACAAAGCTGTCTAAAAAAATTACTCATCTCAATCAACGGCTGAACAACATTGGTAGATAAACAATCAAAAATTGCGATTGGAATCAACTGTTGAAGTAGTATGTGATTGTCATGACTTTTCAACCCTTGCAATGTCTTGCTCGTCAGATTCGCACACTTTGAAATATTAGAAGAGTAACCATCAGGCACCTTGAGCATCTTTAAAATGGAAAGAAATGTCTCTTTCTCCTTTGTAGTCATTGTATACTGTGCAGTAGGTATATATGCCTTGTTTCCCTCAGCTAACTGTAAATGAAACTGTTTCCTTAAACCCATTTCTTCCAAATCATGGAATGCATTAACATGGTCCTTTGATTTTCCACTGACACCTAAAATGGTCCACAATATGTTATCACAAACATTTTTTTCAATGTGCATGACATCCAAATTATGCCTCAGCATGTTATTTTTCCAATATGGAAGACTATAAAAAATACTTTTCTTTTTCCAATTGTGATTGCGCTGCCTACCCACAGCACGAATATTACGTACTAGAGGAGCCACCAAATCCTGAATTTCATATACTGTGCGGATGTTTTCTTCCTCAATCTGCGATAACATTTCGACTCTTATCATGATCTTTGGTGCTAGGCTGAACTCTCTAGAACCATCAAATGCCACTCTGTCCTTTCGGAACCTGTGCTGAGGGGGGAGAAAACGTATGTGACCCATGTATGCCCATTTTTTGGAATGTTTAAGCCATACAGGTTTTTTACTTTTATTGCAATAAGGGAAAGAAAATTCCCCTTTCGTACTCCAGACTGATAAATTTTCATAAGTTGGGAAGTCATTGATTGTCCACAATAAAGTAGCCTGCAGTTTGAACATTTCATTAATTTCACAATCATAAGTCATCACACCATCGCCCCAAAATTCATTCAACTCATCAATCAATGGCTGAAGGTAAACATCAATCTTATCCCCCAGACTTTTAGGTCCATCAATAAGAGTGGGATGTAATATAAATTTTTGCTTCATACAAAGCCACGAAGGAAGATTATATGAAACCAACACCACGGGCCATGTGCTATGAGTTGCACCAACCATAGACTTGAATGGATTGAAACCATCTGCTGCCAATCCCAATTGAACATTAAGAACATATTTAGAAAAGTCGGGATGTCTCTTATCAAAATCCTACCATGCATGAGAGTCTGTCGGGTGGGTTAACATATCACTTTCATGAACTCTTTCTTCATGCTATCTCATTAAATTAGAAACTTTAGATGACATAAAAAATATTTTCAACCTCGTTTTAAGGGAAAAGTAATGCATTTGCTTTACAGAAATTGGTTTCCCCTATATTGCAATCTGACTTTGATGAGTCTGATTTCCCTTGTTCTCTTTCCACCTGGAAGCACCAGAAACCATACAAATATCTTAATGGGCAGTTTCCTTTCTAAACAACATACGGTTGTTTGCACATGCATCTATGGTCTCATATGTAAAATCTAAGTTCTCTGTCAACTTACGAGCATGGTTATATGACTCGAGAATATTATCATCGACAGGAAGAACCTTTTTCAATAACACCAAAAGCATGTTGAATGATGTGTCTGACCAATTATTCAAAGTCTTCAAATGCAACAACTCCACGATAAACGACAGTTTATTGTAAGAAGTACATCCAGGATATAATTCTATTTTCGCATCATCAAGTGCTTCATAAAACCTCCTCGAATCACGATCTGCACCAGAGCGAAGATTTATCTTACCGGTCTCAAGATTCTGGATGTCAATGCCTTTAGGATTCAACCCACGTACCATTTCAGTAAGCATTTCATTCATTTGATCATTCATCCTTGAATCAACATCCATCTGAACTGCATTTGTATTTTGAAAATGAACATATTCTTCTCCATGATGAGTCCAACTCTTATAATTTTTCATAAATCCATTAAAGAATAGGTGCTCCCTAAAAGTATCTCATGTGAATTGAAATATGTTAGCACATTTTCTACATGGACAACTAATATAGTCACTTTCAAATCCTCTGGTGAAGTCAATAAACTTCATAATTCCATTGAAATATTCTCTAGACATTCGATTTGGAAGATCAATCCAACTCTTATCCGTAATAATATCTATATAACAAACATTTATATAATACTTATTACATTTTCATTTTTCAAATCAACTATATTTAAAATAAATACTAATCAATTGTTTGTGAACCATTGATAAAATAATAATGTAAGTGAAAGCTCATGTCATACCTAATTGCACTACAAACCTGGAAGGGAGGGGAGCCGAAGGCGGTGCTGTGAGGGAGAGGAGAGGCAGCGAAGGGGAGCCGGAGCCAGAGGTGGTGCGGCGAGGGAGGGGATGGGCGACGGTGGTGGCGGGGAGCTGGAGGAGAGGAGGCGGTGAGGGGACGGGGGACGGGCAGTGAGGGGGTTGTCTGAGGTACGGGGAGGGTTGTCCGGGTAGGGAGGACTGTCTGGGGTGAGGGGGGCTATCTGGGGTGTGGGGGGGCTGTCTGGGGTGCGGGGGGGTGTCCAGGGTGTGGGGGGGGCTTTCTGGGGTGCGGGGGGCCTATTCGGGGTGCGGGGGGGGCTGTACGGGGTGCGGGGGGGGGGGGGGGGGGGGGGCTGTCCGGGGTGCAGGGGGGCTGTCCGGGGTGTGGGGGGTCTGTCCATGGTGGGGGGCCATCCGGGGTGGGGGGAGGGACGAGGGGGCGGAGGGAAGAGGGCAGAGGCCGGAGGGTAGAGGGGTCAGAGACCGGAGGGGGCAGAGGTCGGAGGCCATAGTGTAGAGGGACGCCGGAGGGGACAGAGGGCTGGGAAAAGGATGGTCGTAGGGCGGAGGGAAGCCGGAGCCGGAGGGCAGAGGGCGGAGGGCGCGCGGAGGGCGGAGGCGGACGAGGAGGGAGGCGAGGGCGGAAAGTGGCGAGGGCAGCGATCGGTGGAGGGCGGTGAGGGTACGTGGCGATGGGGGAGGGCGTGCGGGGAGGGCGGAGGAGGGCGACGACGTGGGGGGGGGGGGGCTTGGTAGAGGAGGAGGCGGGGGGGCACCAAATCCCCCTTTTTTAGAAAAGATCAGAGACCGTTATAGGCAGTCGCCCGTGTCAAGGGGCTTCAAAGCCCAAAATTGTAGTAGTGTCTACTCAACCTCAGGTCCCATTCTCCCTAAAAGACACAACACACCCCATTAGGTGCAGTAAAGGAGACATGTTAAAGATAATGGTTAATTCATTCCTTAATAGAAATGATATAATCCATACCAAAAATAAAATCAAGAGGTTTCATATCAAGGACCATAAAATTACAAGTAAGCTTGATCACTGATAAAGATAATATAGAAGAGGTAAAATGGATACCATGCTCTCTCTTCATTTTGAGGGGTGTAGTAATATCAATCACATTAGACAAAAGTTCCATAAGAAGATTTAGTAGGTTTGCAATATGATTTTATATAAATGAGTGAGATGCACTAGTATGAAATAAAATAGTCACTAAAGAAGAAGCTATAGTGATGGTACCTATCTTAGTTAGTAAACCCATATCAACTTCCTCTAGAGACTCTTTCACTATGTGAAGAATATTTATTACCAATGCTTATGGCTATAACCCCTTATATCTCAAAGAATCAAATTACACCATAGAAATTTTAGGTTCTGATGATCCCATGAAACTATGTGGAGTAGAAAATAAATTTAAGTATTTATATAGGTGTCCTGATTGACTATAGGAACTACAAATCTTGGGTGCCTCAATGCAAGCACATCTTGAATGCATAGCCTTTCCACACTAGAAGCAAGTCAAAGGACCTTTTCTCAGAATTGTAAGAGGTCTAGGGGATTCCTGTTAACAATAACATCCATGAGACTCATCACACTTCCTTTTTCCCTTAAAGGAACTCATGTAACTACCACTAGGAGGAAAAAAAACTCCCTTAAACCCTGACATACCAGTCAGGTCAAGCTCAACCATCAACACCCTATCAAACACGTCAGCATAAGAAGCGATTTTTGTTAAGAAAACCTAAGAATTAATATCAGGTCTAAGACCAATAAAAAACCTTATAGTCTTCATATTATCATTCTATACAATCTCAAGTGAAATTTTCACAAGATCAGCAAAGCAGTTTTCATACTCTGCCATGGTCCTGTCAGCCTGTTCGAGTCTAAAAAACTCCAAAACCTTAGCCAGCACTATAGAATCTAGACAGAACTTATCAATGAAAATAACCCTTAATTCCTTTCACACTAACCCCTCATTATTTTTAATCATTAACATAAAGTCCCATCATTTCCTATAATGTCCCTCTAGCTTGAAGGTGAAACATTCCACCTCAATCAAATCAGTTTTTTCTAAGAAATAAAATAGAATCTCTGTCTTTCTCAACTAATCCTCAGCCTCTTGAGGATCATTAAAGCCTTGGAATACTGGTTTATTCTATAAAAGGAACTCTTAAGAATGATTCTGAGATTTATACCTTTGAGGTTCCATAGTTGTAGCCTGAATGGGAGTGGGTGAAGGTTCATATCCCAGAGTCTGGACAACATACATGATAATATCAACAATATTTTGGTCCATAAGATGATCCTTTCACTATAGTTCACCATCAACTTCCTCCTGGATCCTATTAAAACATCTTCTTGGATACATGATGCTACATAACATCAAGAAATAAAATTTAATATATTATAATATTACTTAGAACAACAACTCAAATAAGAGAAATGGGAAAATTAATCCAATCAGATAAGATATAAAGTTTTTTGTTTCAACATTCCCAAATAAAAAATAGGTAAAAGAATAAAATACAATCAAATTATTCCTCAAGACACATTTCCTAAACCACCCATGGTGACTTAAGGCTCTTTTTGATGAGATGTAGTCAGGAAATCTCTCATAACTACCTCCTAATTCCCAAAAATACATCTCAAATTGCATACTGACATCAAGGAAAGATGCTTAACCTGCACCACTGATACCACTTTTTCATGAACCAACCTGGATACCTTGGTACCATGATACCTAAGCCAGCTCTAACATGTCCCAAAGGGTGTTCCCAATCCCCATGATTTGGTGACTAGCACTTGGAATCATACATGGTCAAGAGGGAACAAATTTTCCACAAAATAGAGGAAGATAGAAGGTTTATGTTTCAGCATTCTCAGCACTCCAAAGAGTGAAAGTACCATAAATCAGATAGGTATAACAAAACCCAAAGTAGTTATCATAAAATTACTCAAAATGTATCAAGATAAAATGCATACCTCCTAAGAAACATATGGATATCATCTCCACTGATCACCATCATGGTCCAAATAATCAAGAACATCCACCACCTCCAAGTGGTGCCTTGCCTTTGCTCGGACCTGGAATAAGAAAATATATAAAATCTTGAAGATAAAGTTAGGGTGTGATCTATAAATCCTAGTAGGGTCTAACTAAGTGTTCTATAATAAATTCAAAAAACAATAAATCAAATGTTCTATAAGTTTAAATAAAACTAGGCATGGAATTATATTTTCATATTTTAAACCATAACATGCTTTCATTCAAAAGATGGAAGATATATCAAAACAACTTTAAATCAATCTTAAATGAACATTTCATATATATAAAATTATATAAATCAGTTGGCATGAATAAAAAGTTCAATAATAAACAATATATATATCAAACCAAACAAATCATATCATATCACAAAACCATGTAAAAAATCCCTATGGTAAGTTAGTTTATCAGGTCATATGATCCTCACACATCTCATAGTGATAACGAATCTAGTTAGGTGTTCACACACAAATACACATCAATAGGGGAACCAATAATGGGTAGTCTACACCCCAATAGGGGAACCCTTAATGGGAGTCAGATCACAGTTTTTTCTTTAATAGTTGTCATCATCAATCCATTTCTAGGGATTCAAGGTCCTATCATGCTTCTCCTAGTTACTAATAACTACCCAGGTTAACATTTTATTCAACAATCAATCAATCAAATTGGAAATTAATCATTTCAAATCATTTTAAAACATAATTTCCCAGTTTCAATTTTCAGCATGCCTTTCACTTTTCAAAACCAAATCATAGGTTTTCATCATTTCAAATCATTTTTCAATTTAATACATTTTCTCAAGATCAATCATCATATCATCTCATCAAGATGATTTCCAAATCAAGCCATTGTTTTTCATAAATCCACCCCTCAATTTCAATCCCATTGAAATCAGGGTTTTTATAAATTTTCATTCCCCTTCAAAATCAATAATTAAATCATTATAATTCAATGTTTTTAAATAAATTAAAAATTCATATCAATTTAATATATCAATTCAAGGTTTCAATTATAGGGAAAATAATTATGGAACCACCTACCTTTAATCAAATATCAAGAATCAACACCCACAATGGGAACGCAAAAATAGATCGAAGGTAAAGGAGATCTAGAAATAAAACCTAGAATAAATGTACAATAAAACATATTTTAAATACATCCAATACATGATGATATGTAAAACTCTAAGGAATAAGGAACAAGAGATTGAGAGAACTAATAGAGAGGATATTCACTTATCAGAGAGGGATCAGATCTTCCATCGACACTTTGATTCACCACATAAGGAGGTTGGAGAATCCAAAAAATATTTTAAGGAGCCTTAAAAACCATGGAAATTTATTTAGGGTTGAATGGATAGGTTAGGAATCTTAAATGGGGTATCATGAATTTTAAAAATAATTTTTGGGGGAAAAAAAACCTATTTGCACGGTTTGCTGAGCAGGGCCTTATGGTTAGACAAACCATGCACCCTTACTGTCTAGGGTACACGGTTTCACCTTGAAGGGTGCATAGTTTTCTAAACCATATGCCAACTATGAAAACCCTCACTATCTAAGGTTGTATGATTTTTAATATCTGGCTATAGGGTTCGGAAAAATCATGAACCCCCTCCAAAGAACCATAAAAGGGTGCACTGTTTACTAAGCCAAACTACACAGTTTACCCTAACATTGTTCCAACTGAGCATAACCCCATTGGGCTTCCAAAATTCTCTAAATTTAACTTTAAACAAGAAAATAAAATCCCCAACTAAATCATGAACAAAACAAGGGTTGATGGGTACCTGAAAACAAGTAACAGTATGTTACATATTGTGTAGGTGACATCTAGCTTAGTATATAGCATAACATACATGACTAACCTAATCACTGATGTGTATGGAATTATTTCCATTATATTTATTTCCTAATGTGTCTAATGAAACATTTTCATAGAAATTTAAATTCCATGTGATACTGGAAATAATCCCCTATTGGATTGCTTCATACTAAATATCTTCAGTATCTTATCGATGTATGTACTTTGACTTAGGATGAGAAAACTCTTGGATATATCATGATGGATATTAATCCTAAAAATATATACTGCCTCACCCACATCCTTTATAGAAAATTATTTATTCCACTATACCTTAACAGACTGTAATACTTGTATTTAATTTCCAATGTGTAATATGTCATTAACATATACTACTAAGAAAATGAATATGTTCCCACTAAACTAGTTGTATACACAAGTCTCACACTCAGTATTTATGAAACAAAATTCTATTATGGATTTATAAAAATTAATGTTCCATTACATAGATTATTTCTTTAATTCATAAATGGATTTTTTAAATTTTCATGTCTTATTGGCATCCTTTGGAGTCACAAAACCTTCAGGTCTTGTCATATAGACATCTTTCTAAAGGATCCCATTAAGTAATTCTATTTTGACATCAATTTTCCAAATTTCATTATCATGGTAAGCCTCAATGGAAATTATAATTCTAATGTATTTCATTATTGAAACTGTTGAAAAGGTTTCATTTTAGTCAATTCCTTGATGTTGTTTTAAACCATTTTACAACCAGTCATGCTTTATAGGTACTGAATTGTCCTTTCATGTCCAGTTTCTTCTTGAATAACCATTTACAACCAATAGTATTTACATCCACTAGAGGATCTACCAAAATCCATACTTGGTTTTGGTACATGGAATCCATTTCATAATTCATGGATTAGTTCCAATTGGAAACATTTGTGTCACTTACTACTTACTTGTAGGTTAGAGGATAATTATTATCAACTAAAAATGAGTCAACATACTCAATGACTAGAAAACCATACCATTCTGTTTCTCTAACCTCTCTTTTACTCCTACATAGTACTTGTGTCTCGAGAATAGTTTTTCCATCCATAAGGATTTGTGGAATCTATTCTTGTGCCAACACTTCTATACCTTGAGCCTCAACTTCATCGAAGTCTATCTCACTACCACTATCTATTTTAGAGATGTGCTCCCTCTCAAGGAATACAGTGTATCTTTCCACTATTACATTTCTTATATGGGTAGATAATATCTCCTTATTTATTTGGGGTATCCTATAAATGTAAACTTTGTACCCCATGATGCAAGTTTATTACCTGAAGAGGCCTTAACAACTGTTTCACAGCCCCACACATATAAATTCAACAACATGGTTTTTATTCCACTCCAAAATTAATATAGAATAACATATATAGATTTAGTTAGTACTCAGTTTAGTATGTTTTCATTTGTTTTCAATGCATATCCCCAAAAGGATAGTGGAGGACTTTCATGAATCATCATTGATCTCACCATGTCCAGTAAGAAATAGTTCCTCCTTTCACTTATATTGTTCCACTTGTTGGACCCAAGGGTGGTCTTTTCTAGAAATGGAGTATGGTTTGTGTTTTTTTAATCAGTATTGGGTTGATCAGGGAGTTTTCAAGACAATGATTCTTACAGTACAGGCCAAAGAAGGTGTTTAAGGTGGCGCAGTATCCAAGTGTTTTCCAAATTTTTGGGCCTCAAAATAGGGAGTTTATCTTTTTGTCAATGGAAGGTTTTATGAAAAGGAGTCCATAAATAATGGTTCCTGGACCATGAAACATAGTTCTTAGACTATTAAGGTGGGGTATGATGAATTGGATTTCCACATAGAATCATGGTATGTGGACTGCAAATGAAAAACGGTTTGTGGGGCGGATATGTTTTGTGGGAAGGTTCACACTATGCGAAAGGAAAATGGTTTGTGGGATGGCTCATAATTTGAGAAAACGAGGTGGTAATTTGTGAATATGTTAAGGTAGAGAGGTGCTATGTGGACCGCATAGGGAAAGTGTTTTTCAAGATGATTGCGGCTCATGGGTGATGCATGGTATGTGGTGAAGGATTTGCCGCATCAAAGATTCAGGAAATCTCATATTAGCAGTTTTTTCATATCTATTTTTCTATATAAGAATAACTAATCCCTTTATTAAAAAGAGAATATTTTATTATAAATATTGTAGAAATTCTATTAAGTCTAGAAGTGGTTCATGGGTAGATGAACCAGCAAAAAAGAAGAGGTTCACAAGGAGGTTTTTGTGAAAGGTGAAGTGGTCTACGAAGATAGTCAGTGGAAGGGGTTTTGCGGGGCACTAAAGCTCGAAAAGGAAAACGGTTCACATAAGGTAATTTGTGGAATATGGTTCATGGTAGATAGTTCAAGGAAAAGGAGTTGTTCTACATAGAAGAAGTGGTAAATGAAAGTGGTATGTGAAGGTGGTTTTTATAGGTAGTACGCAAAGGTGGTATGTGGAGCAGCATAGTTTGCGAAGGAAGTGGGCCAGTTCGAGGTGGAACAGTTCAAAAACAATTAGTGCATGGAAAAGTGGATTACATCTATGGTTAAAAATAGAAATTCAACAGAGAATATATATAAAGCTGAGGATGCATTCATTAATTAATATGAATGGACCTACAAGTCCATAAATTGTGTTTAGATTCCTCTCAAGGTAGTGAGCTAGGGGGAACTGAAAGAAGTGTTTTGAGGGACACAATGAGCTATCCCTAAAATATTGTAAAGGAAAGTGTTCCTGGCACAGAGTAACTATTCCAAATCCTTTTTAATACACAACGAGTGAATATTAATGGATTTAGGTATGAATAACACACTATTGGCATATGATCCTTGGACTAGACCTTAGTGGTGAACCAAGTAAAATTATTATGTTGATTTTTTACATGTGATTGTTTGTTTACTTCTTGTTCTCATTGGGAAGATTTAATAGGTTCATATAAAAGTGGGAACAAGATCAATCTCTTTAGAAGAAAATTTTGATACCCTGATTCACCCCTCCCCTCTCAGGGTTTTTCGAGTTCCTTTAAGTGGTATCAGAGTGTAAAGGTTATTAGTGTTAAATCTATCCTTCTTTTCTATCATAGATAATTCAGTAAATGTTAAGGGAGTCCCCCTATTTGATGGAATAAATTTATATATTTGTAAAAAAATGATGGTATCCCATATAAGATCTTTTGGAATGTAATTACTCTTTTCCACTTCATAAGGAATTCAGGTAACTGATTCAATAGGACTATCTATGACTAACACAGATAAGAAAATGCTTGATGCAGATGCCAAAGCTCAAAGTGCCCTAACTATAGCTCTATTTGATAAAATCTATCTAAAAGTGATGAGTTTTACTTCATAAAAATCTATGTGGAAAAAACTGGAGAATATTAATGAAGGTGACAAAAAATTGATGGAGGTTAAACTACATGTTTTTTATAATAGGTTTGATAATTTAAAGATTCATCCTGATAAAAATGCAGATACCTTTTTCAGAAAAATTACTGAAATTTTTAGAGAAATATGATTACGTGGTGAAGAAATAAAATACATTGATATTGTAAAGAAAATATTGATAATTCTTACACCACTTTAAAATACAAAGGTGTCATCCCTTGAGGAAAGGGATCTCTCTAAACTTTATTTAGATGATTTATTTAGTATTCTGGTGGCTTATGAAATGAGAGTCAAACCTAAAGATACAACAGCTCAAGTTAGTAAGGAAATGGAATTCAAATCCATGGAAAATCTAGAAATTTTAGAAGATAGTATTTATGAAGATAATGAGAAAAATTAAATTCTTTCTCTTATTTCCAAGAAATTCACAAATGTAAAAGGGAAATTTGAAAGAAATTTACCTATAGCTTTTTTTCATTGTGGCGGAGTGGGGAACATTGCCTCTAGATGGTCAAAAAAATTCAATGATGAAGAAAGTGAATCTAAAAACAAGAAAAAACCTCAGAAAAGGTTTTTCAAAAAGGGAGACTTCAAATATAGAAAGAAATTATAGATAAAGAGTTTTTTATATGAAGAAAAAGATAATGATAATGAATTATTTGAGGAAAAAGAACCAGAATTTAAATCTAGAACCCTTGCTTCCATGATGGCTACCATTGAAAAGTCAGAACCATCAAGAGATAATTAGTTGACTATTGATACTAATCTCAAGTTGAAACTTAATTATGCTTTTGGTAAGCTTGATAATCAATGTAATAGATGAAAAAAGTATAGATCATTTGTGGAAGATTCATTATAATATGTTGATATACTGGAAGCTAAAATTGATTGACTTGAGGAAGTAGTAAAAGAATTCTCAACAACTTTTGAAAGCTCAGAAGTTATATTTTAACTGAAGCTCAAAATTGAAGAATAGGAAAATTTCATAAATGATCTTACATCTAAACTAGAGGAGGATTACAAAACTATTAAGGGACTTGAATAAGTTGTTACTCTTAGGAGTAAACTTAAAATTGAATCAAATTCTAAAGAAACAAAGAAGAAAATTTAGTTTGGAAAGTTCTCAGATTCTGAACTGTTAGAGAGATCTAAGTGTGGTTATAATGGAGTTGAAAAGGTTCTGAATAATTAAATACCCACATGCATGGGAAACATTGGAATTGGTTTTTATACTGAAACATCGGATAATATAATGGTCTAAAATAAAGTCAAGATGAAAGTTGGACATATCGCAAAGACACCTAAAGTCCAAACAAAGAAAGTATCAAATTAGACTGAAAGGAGAACTGAAAACTATTATTGAGTTTCCCAAGATGATAGGCATAAAAACTATCTTCCTAAGGAAGTTGACATAAGTAGGAATAGAAGTGAGAAGCCATTTCCACTTATAAAATTTCAATTATGTAGCAATCTGGTTCATACCATGTCATACTGTGAAGAGGAAAGAAGCTATTTGAATAGAGAAGAGCTAGGAAGTCATCAAAGGAGAGTGAATTTATATCCTAATTATTATATAAGGAACTATTTCTATGGATATTTTTTCCATTATTCTAAATTTTGTTATAAATCTATTGATTGAAGGTAGAGGAATGACAGGAACAATTCATAAAGAACTCAGAGACAAGTCAATACTCAACAACCAGATAGTGTTTCTATTACTAACAGGTTTTATTATATGGAATAAGAGTGTGAGTATTATGAACCTATTCATATGAAAAAGATATCTAAAAATCCATCTTTATTCTTCACCCAAACTAATATTTCATGGAAGTAAAATAAGAAAATTTAAAAATCCAACCTTTCAAAAGTAGCTCTTAAAGATACAAAGAATAGAAGAACTTGGATTCTTGATAATGGATGTTCATCGTATATGATGGAAAATTCATACCTATTAACGAATGTCAATAAAAAGGTTGATGTAATAGTGAGATTCTGTAATGATGGTGCTTTGAAGATCAAAGAGAGTAGAAGTATTAAACTGGCTAATGGAGAGCTGAAGAAGACTAAAGTTATTTATGTTAATGGGTTGCATCACAATCTCCTAAGTGTAATTCAACTTTGTGACTTAGGACTTATAGTGAATTTCAATAAAAAGGGATGGAATATAAAGGGAAAGACATGGAATTATCTCATGAAAGGTCGTAGAATAGATGAAAACTTATATAAGGTCGACATTAAATAGAACATTTCATATCTGAAAGTTGAAGAAGAAAAAAACTTGTGGCATAGAAGTTTGGGGAACATTAATCAATGATACATTGAAAATATATCTAAAATGAAGTTAGTCATGTATATCCTCAATCTGAAGTGTGAACAAGAAAAGACTTTTGATGCTTGTGCATGAGGGAATTTGGTCTGCAGTTTATATCATCCAAAATACAAATGGTCATTAAATCTTCTTGATCTCATCCATACAGATGTATGTGGTCTGATAAATGTTTCCAAAACTCATGGAGAAAGTTACTTCATCCTTTTTATTGATGATTATAGTATAATATCTTATGTGATGGTTATACATAGGAAATAACAAGTACTTGATTACATAAAAACTTATCATCCAATTGCTGAGAATGATACTAGATGGACAATCGAAGTTTTGTGGTATGAAAATGTAGGGGAATACATATACATTGAGTTTGAAAATTACCTATAGAAGCATGGAATACAATATAAGGTGGCTACTATGAGAACCCCACAGCAAAATGGATTTGAGTGTAGGAATATACGGGTGAACAATATGGATAGAACTATGCTGATTGAGAGTCGTATCCTTCCACATTATTGGAAAGAGGATGTTCAAGCTATGGTGTATATTCAAAATCAAATAGGGCTTTATATGGGTAAAACAAAGACACCATATGATTTTTTTCATGATAGGAATCCATATTTAAAGTATTTTTATGTTTTCAGAAGTAAATGTTTTATCCAAAACAAAGAAGGAAATAAAGGAAAGTATGGTGATGTTGTGAATGAAGGAATAATCCTCATATATTCAATGAATATAAAATCCTAAAAATGTTTCAATAAATGTCTTGGAAAAATTATGGAAAGAAGTGATGTGAATATCATTGAAGATAAAACCAAAAATGCATCAAGGAATTTGTATGATAATGTGATAAAGGATGAGGAATAATGTGGACATGGAATGGATCCAAATACAGAAGCAAAGGAAGGTGTGAAAAACACTCAGGAATCACATCATGATGTTCAATTAGAAGAAGAACTAGAAGAGGAAGCCATGGCTGGAGAAAATTATCTTGAACCTCACAGGAGAAATCGAAGAGCAGAAATTGATCAATCCAACATCATTGGGGATTGGAAAGCTCCCACACATATAAGTATAATGAGTGATAAATCAAAATATACATTCCTATCAGTTTTGGAACCATACTCATTTGAAGAAGCTACAAAGGATGAATCATGGGTTAAATCCATGAATGAAGAGTTTGATCAAATTGATAAGAACCAAACATGGGATCTAGTTAAGAGACTCAAAAACCACAATGTGATTGGTATGAAGTGGATTTTTAAAAATAAATTTTATGAGCATGGAAATTTGATCAGAAATAAGGAATGATTGGTGTGTAAAGGTTGTTCATATATTGAAGGTGTTGATGTTGAAGAAACATTTTCTCCACTGGCTAGACTAGAGTCAATCAGACTGTTTCTTTCCATGTCAATTCAAATAGGATACAAAGCATATCAAATGGATGAAAAAATATCTTTCTTAAATTTTGTTATTGAAGAATAAGTCTACATTGAAAAACCTATGGGTTTTCTACTTGGTAATGATGAAATTAAGGTTTTCAGATTAAATAAGGAATTATATGGTTTGAAGCAGGCACTGCGTGCATGGTATTCCCAACTAGATTCTTATCTGAAGAAGATCGAATTTAAAAGAGGTGGAGTGGATCAAAATATTTATTTGAATAATTCTTAGAAAGATTAGTTCATGGTACTGGTATACATAGATGATATTATATTTCATGGAAGAAGGCACATATTAGTGGACGAATTTTCCAATCACATGAAGATAGAATTTGAAATTTATATGATTGGTGAATTCACATATTTCTTGGGACTGTAATTTATTTAGAGGAAAGAATAAACTTTTATTTCTCAGGAAAAGTATGCAAGAGAGTTTCTGAATAAATTCAATATGAATGAATTCAAACTAATGTCTACTCCAATTTCGGTTGGAAAAAACTGGGAAAGTGTGAGGATGGGACACCTGTAGATCCCACACTGTATAGGAGAATCATTGGAATCTTACTGTACCTAACAACAAAACTACTAGATATTGTATTTTCCACATCTTAGTGGATCACTTTCAATGTAACCCGAAGGAAGAGAATATGGTGGTGGTTAAACGAATAATGTGGTACATTCAAGGTACTCACAATTATGGGTTATACTTTGATGTAGGAAGAGATAATGAACTATTAGAATTTTTTGAAGCTTACTAGACTGGATATGTGGTTGTTAGAAAGTACACAAGTGGTGGATCATTCTTTATTGGAAAGAAATGTGTATGTTGGATGAGTAATAAATGGGAAAGTACTTCTCTTAGTACTACTGAAGTAGAATATATCTCTACTACAAAGGATTGAACTCATATATTGTGGATGAATTAACAATTGACTAATATTGGAGATTATGTGAAATATCCAATGGTGATTCACTGTGACAAAAAGAGTGTGATTGATCTTACAAAGAATCATGTTCATTATTATCATATGAAACACATTGAAATCAGATATCACCTTATCAAGTAAAAAGTTGAACAAAACATGATTAAAATGGATCATTTTGGAACTGATGATCAAGTGTATGACATACTGACCAAGCCATTATCAGCACATGTGTTTGAAAAGTATCAGTTGAACCTTAGTGTTCAGCCACCTCCCCGTGCATGAGAAGGTTATGAACGTCCCCTCTCCCCAGTTGTATTAACTGTCTTAATCTGTTTGTGAAAGTGATGTAAGTTTATGGGGGAGATATGATCTAGGGGGAGTGTGTTTTGAGCTCTACCATATTCAAATACCAGTCTTTGGGTTTATTTACAATGGGGGAGAATGGATAAATTAAATAGTATAGAGAATAGATTATGGATAAATGAGGAGAATGAAATTTTTTCTGGTTACAGTATAAATTCAATGAGTTTTAATGGGGGGAATTAGAATGGAGAAAACAATTTGATGTTATGAGAAAATAGTTGGATATTACTTTGAAATATTTAAATAATTATAAGACATGAGTGTTGTTGGATGAGTTGTTTCTTGTGTATCAGGTTTTGATTGTTGTAGGTGCTTCATTGAATCTATCTACATATTTCCAACAAACCCAAAGGGGGATATTGTTGGACCCAAGGGTTTTATTTGTGGAAAATGGAGTGTGTTTTGTGTTTATTTCCAATCCATATTAAGTTGATCAAGGAGTTTTCAAGACAATTATTCTTATAGTATAGGATGAATTAGGTATTTAAGGTGGTGTATTATCCCGGTGTTTGATAAATTTTTAGGCCTCAAAATCAAGATTTTATCTTTTTGGGGATGGAAGGTTTTATGAAAATGAGTTTTAAAATCATGGTTCATAGACTGCGAAATATATTTTTCGGACCACTAAGGGTGGTACACGGAATGGTATTTCTGCATAGAAGAACAACACATGGACTATAACTGAAAAATGGTTCATGGGATAGATATGGTTCCTGGGAAGTTTCACAATATGATAAAGGAAAATGGTTCTCAGGATGGATCATCGTTTGTGAAAACAAGGCAGTGAATTGTGAATCCATGAAGGGAGGGATGAAGTATGCAGAATACATAGGGAAAATGGTTTGTGGGATGACTGCGGCTCGCGGGAGATTGGGGAAATATTATATTAGCGGGTTTTGCGTATCTATTTTCCTGTATAAATAGAACTAATCCTTTAATTAAAAATAGAATCTTAGATTAGAAATCTAGGATGAATTTGGTGAATTCCCTAAGTGGTTCACGGGTAGACAAACCTATGAAGGAGAAGAGGTTCGCGAGGAGGTTTCCACAAATGGAGAAGTGGTCTGCAGAGACAGTCTATGGAAGGGGTTTTGTGGGACACTGAAGCATGCAAAGTAAAATGGTTCATGTAAGGAGCTTCGTGGAAGAAAATTCACAGTAGAAAATTTATGGAAAATGAGTTGGTCCATGGAGAAGAAGCGGTACATGAAAGTGGTATATGGAGGTGGTTTGTAGAGGCAGCACATGGATCAGTGTGCTTCGCGAATGAAGCAGGCTAGTTTGTGGAGGAACAGTTCATAAACTATCAGTATGTAGAAAAGTATATTACATCTATAGGTAAAATTAGTAATTCAATAGAGCATCTATATATATTTGAGGATGCATTCTTTAATGAAGACTAAGGGACATACAAGTCCATAAACTGTGTTTAGATTATTCTCATGGCAGTAAGCTAGGGGGATCCAAAGGAAGTGTTTTGAGGGATACAGTGAGCTATCCCTAAAATATTGTAAAGGAAAGTGTTTCTAGAAAATCATAATTGTGTAGAATCCCTTGTACTACACAATGAGTGAGGATTAGTGGATTTAGGTATGACCAACACATTATCGACATATGCTCCTTGTACTAGAACTTAGTGGTGAACCAAGTAAAATTGTTGTGTTTCTTCTTTGTATGTGATTTTTTTTTACTGCTTGTTCACATCAGATAGTTTTAATATGTTCCTACCAATGTGGGAAAAAGATCCATCTCTTTAGAAGAAAAATTTGACACCCTGATTCACCCCTCCCCTCTCAGGGTGTTCTGGGTTCCTTTACCACTAAGTTTTGTAAGGAGGAGTGAGTCGGGATATGATCCCAAACTCCCATAAATAATAAATTAATTCTTGATTAAGGTATTATATAGTATTATCTAAGCATAGTTTCTTAATCTTCTTACCAAGATGGTTCTCAACTTCATTCTTGTATTCCTTGACTTTATCAAAAGAATCCAACTTATACCTCATTAAGTACACATATCCATATCTACTAAAATCATCATTAAAGGTTATGAATTATGAGTACCTACCCCTTTCTTTAATAGTAAATGGTCCACACACATCATTACAAACTAATTCAAGAAGCTATTTAGCCCTTTCACCTTTCCCAGTAAATGGGGATTTTTTTCATTTTTTCTTGTAAACATGTGTGACATAAACAAAGTGTTTTTTGTTCAAAGTAATATAAATATCCATCTATATGTAATTTAGTTAAGTGCTTTTCGTTTACATGACCTATCCAATAATCCAAAATACGGGTGTGGTATTATCCATGTGAAGTAACTTTGTTATTGATTTCCATTACTTGGTTTGTGTAATTCAACACATAAACACTATTATTTAAATGTTTCATACCATAAAAAAATTATATCTTTATAAAATAAGTAACATTTATTCCCAAATTTGAAAATAAATCCATCTGTATCAAGTTTGGGTACAAAAATAATATTTTTGGTAATATATTCCACATAATAACAACCTTTCAAAACCAATATATTTCTGGTCAGCAATGTGAGGTGGTAGTCCCTGATAGCTATAGTAACAATTTTATCTCTATTGGTTGCTTATATATCTACCTCCCCTTGATCAATATTTCTAAATATACTTGTTTCTTGTATTTTAATACATATTTGGGAACCATAACCTGTATCTAATACCCAATTTCTAGAAATAGATAAATTTCACTCGATAACAAATGCACCTGAAGCTTCCCTTTGCTTATTTGGATGGGTGCATTTTTTATCCTATTGGTCCTTCTTTCCACATGAAAAACAGACAGTATCCTATTATTTTTCTTACCCCTTGATCTTTCTCTTCTTGGAAGGTTGTAAAGAATCTTTGTACTTGGATATCTTGTCTTTCCCTTTCTGTTTGTTCACTATAAGGGCAGAAGCCTTTTCATGTTTTGTATCCTTATATACTTGGAGAATAAAAGTGACAAGATATGAAAGATTCTTATAAATGTTTTTCATATTAAAATTCACAAAAAAATCTAGAGAATATCTAAGGGAGTGATTCTATAATGATATCAGTTGTCCAATTATTTAGGGATTTTAAACCCTAGAACCTCTAATCACTCAATGTAACCAATGCGTTTAACTACATGATGCCCATCTAGGGCACCCTCTCTAAGATTTATCTGAAAGAGAATCTTGTAAATCTAAAATGGTTACTATTTATCTCTCTCCTAGTAAAGACAATGGAGTTTCTCAAGCATTCTATACACATCCATGTTTTCATGAGACTTCATTAGCTCACTAGAAATCAATGAGATCATCGAACATTGAACATAAACTATGTCGCTTAAATGTTTTTTGTAGACAATGAACTTTTCATCACTCACCTATTTAGTAGGTAGATCAGGCTATGAGGATTCTATCACATAATATTTATATTCATGGCATAGCACAACATTAAGGTGTCTAAACCACTCCTAGAAGTTATTGCCAATTATGAGGTTTTCTTTCTCTAATATTGATCATAGGGATAGTTTGGATAATGAGTTTTAAATTTTATTATACAATTAAAATATCATATTATTATTACTTTTTATTAATTAAAAATATATGATAAATAATAAATAAATTAATTTTATTAAATCTCCCACTATTTTATCAAGTCCCAATAGCGCTCACTATTGAACTCGTAATGTCTATTTGTTTTAACATTCTAGTGGAAAGGAACCATATGCCCCTTCGCATAAACCCAACAATAGTTGGTCAAGATACTTGAAGATATTTAGGTAGGAATGTCTTTTCCAACTATGGTATTATAGCTCCTTGATCAGTTGATTGGATTCCCCAATCCTAAAATCCTAACTTGGATCTCCTCAACAATTAACTCCAAATTACACCAAGTCTAGTAAGGTATACTCATCATGATTTAAAATCATTAATTCAACCTAAAACCTTCATAATAACTCCCCTTATAAAAGTAATTATACCAGAAAGGGTTGTTCAAACACTTATATCCATTTATTTTTTTCCTAGTCAAGTAACAGAAGGATTAGTCTGACTTAATATTAAGTTGTGGGATTTAATTTATTACATATAAATTTTATCTTGTTTTATCCTTTACATGTATTATTACTATTTTAGTGGATTTTACTTACTTAATTATCCATGTTGGATAAAACATTCGTGCATAATCTATTTATTTAAATTCCATTTTTCAATATTAATTCATTTATTTATGTTATTGTGGTCTTGCAAACATAAAATTAATAATGTATAGATAGAAATAAATAAATTAAGTAAATAAAGTAAATGACGAGATCTTGAGATTTATCTAACGATTAATTTAATGAGCGGACCTTAAATCAAACTTTTACCTAAGAAAATTAACTCCAATTGCTGGTCTTGGAATGAGTTAAAACATTCCTCTTGTCCACATGTGTATCACCTGAGTTGGCATCATAATGGTTCTATCTTGAACCACCTTCACACGCTTTGGGATACTCCATTAATTGTATGTATTTATAAATCACACATGGGTGAGGGGAACCAAATTATTGGTTATCCTTAGACACACAGTTCCTATATAATAAAGGAGGGAGAAATGACTCATATACCATTACATTTAATTTAATAATAAATAATTGAAAAAACCCATGCAATAAATTAAATTAAAACATCCAACACATACATGGGTCTTGGTAAAGATCTCGATCGATCATACATGAAAATAATATGAAAAAGTAACTAGTTAGAATCCATTTCTTTATTCATTCTTTAATATTAATAAAAACACACTTTCATTAATTAAAAAATTAATTAATTAATTCTCTTTTATCTTAATGATCATCCAAACTTAATCGGAGATACCCATCATTTATAACATTCATGGAAAATAAAATGAAGAACCAATAATGTCATATTTTTTACAATAAATTAATTGAGAATTAAAAAATAATTAAAAGAATTATTAAATTTTCCAACACACAATAACTATCAATCAATAAATTAAGGTTTTAATGCTCTAATTTTCAATTCAATGTAATTTAATTCTGATACTAATTGTGAGACTACATGGCATGTAAAATCCATCTACATTCCATGTACCTCAGTTGTATTGTATTCGAGTTACACACCTAGGGATTTGGCATGTTAACCCAGTTGGACTACACATCGTGTACATGACAACTACACACCATGTATCTACTTTATGTGTTCTAGGTTGGCCCGGTCAACACAAGGTGTGCAGTAAATGCACTGTGTGTAATTAACTACATGGTGAATCCATGTACAATGAGCATGGGTACATGGAGTGTACTGCAGCTACATATCGTGCAACCTGGTTTTACCATCCAAATATTTGGAACTTCCCAATGGAATCTCCGGTTGTTCTTCATTTGTTCTTGAACCTTTAAGAAAATGATACACTGAACGAGCAATATTAATACATAGATAACATATTAATTCAAATAGTATTAAATAAATAAAAACATGAAATGAAAATCTAACCACAATTGCGCATATATCAATAATAAAATAAATAATTATAAATTTAAACATTACCCCTCTGACACCACTTATTATTTATGGGTGTAGTGGAAGCGTGCGGTGGTGGGAGATATATTAAAATTTATTTTAATATTTTAATGCTTGAAAACAAGAATGAGAATATTGTACATAAAATTTCTAATTAATTTATTTAATATCGGAAGAAATGATTACCTTGTCTTAGGAACCTTTCTTCATTGATGATATTGATCATCGAAAAAGACCCTTTTGGATTTCCTTCATTGCACTTTTGAGGATCCAAGGATAGAATCCCTATAGAGGTGATCCACACATGCTCCAATGATCTCCAATAATTGCCACATGATCTCTAGGTGCTAGCATGGTAAATTGAATGTCTCGAGTTATTCGTTCTTGACCGCTCATTCTTCAGTTTTGAAGAAATCTCTCTTGTATTATTGTTTTTAAGAGGGAGAGATATGGAGGAGCTTAAAGAGAATTTGTTTTGCCAAAAAATTCTCTCTTTTATATATTTGATACCATATATGATAGATATAACTATATATTTATAGATATAGGGTTTAGCTTAAAATATTATTTCATTGCATGGTGTCCATTAAATAACATTTAAAACCTTTAATAATCCTCATACCTTATAATAATATTATTATTATTATTTTGTGGTACACGCCAACTTTTTCAATAACAAATAGTATTTAATTATCTTTTTAATTAATATTTGTCACCAGACTCGATCTTAATCCATTCGAACTCCTCTAGAATTTATTGAATACCCGAATATATATTTTATTCATAAATAAATATTTTATTCACAATCTAGTGAAAAAATATTTTATATATATTCATGTAATCAAATAAATTATTTATTACCTTGTGAATATTATAAATCATTAAAAATTGAATAAAATTATTCCTTGGTATTTATAATAAAATTTATTCCAATAATTAAATTCAAATATAATTTAATTGAGATCATTGGAAACACTTAGTGTGTGAACCTCTAGGATTCGTTCTCATTGGTGTTAAGTGGTCTTGCCAAAATTCCAAGATTACTATCTAGAAATGGGTCAAGAAACCCAAGAGAAAGAACTTAATATCGCAATAATGATAATCGTATAAAAAATATCATTGTGTTATATAATACCTTTGTCTCAATATCTCGTCAATAAGGTTGCACATCCGTGTCACCAACCTATATGTTTGATACGTATTTCTTTGACTATTTGAAATAAACAAGTCATTACCCCATGACCATGGAATTTAGGGTGATGGTTATATTCCAATAAAAGGTAAAAGATATCAGTTTCCATAATAATGGAATAGAAAAGGCATCCATTGACTTATTCATTAATGAAACTTCAATCATGACACACCCAATGTTTCAAAACCTAACCCAACAGGACTCGAGCTACAACTACCCCAATCCTGCATCCAAAGGCCAGGGGCTAGAGACAAGTGCCGAAAGGAAAAATAATAATATGGGAGGCATTTACCTAAGTACCTAAACACACACACATGACCATATCTATGTATAAGTGCAGAGGAAGAAAATAAAAGATGGTAACATCTAGAGAAACAATCATGTATGTAACAACCCCTAGGGAAAACAAGAGTACGACAGCGTAATATCGAAATGAAAAAGGGTAAAAATACACACCCAACTAGAAAGATATCCCAACTTGATAATAACAGGTAAAGTAAATTCTAATATATCCCATCTCTAGATCTCCAAGACCCAACCACCGTACGTGGTCAAATTAACCCTAGGTTTCCTCTATGCTCTTCTATAATCGATGCTAACCTATCTGCCATTTGTATAAGACACGACACATGAAATAAAATCTCATGTAGGGGTGAGTATATACATACCCAGTAGGATTCCCTGAAAGTAGAAGGAGAAACAATAAGAGACATGATAGAAGTATACAACTCAACCCATAGTCTGAGAGAAATTAAATCCAAAAACAAGGATGCATATATATGATCATAAAAGAAACCCAATATGAGAGAGAGAAAAGGGATCTATATCTCATAGACCAGCCTAATAAAACATTCTTCCATCGGTTCCAAAGGGTCCATCAACGATGCCCAGTATCTCGCATGTCTACCTGAAGAAGCATCTATGTCAAGCCACACCTCTCCATTGTGCCTCACAGTCGATGGGACATAATCTCTAGGCAGAGTAATCATGCCCAAATACAACAGGAGGGTTCCACTCAGTAGATAGATAGAGAACTCATACCTTACCCCAGTAGGAGGGTTCTACTCTGAGCGTAGATAGAGGACCCATGCCCTAGTCCATCAGAGGGGGTCGCACTATACTGATAGAGGACACGTGCCCTATTCGAGCAGGAGGGTTCCACTCTATAGAAAAATAGATAGAGGACCCATTCCCTAGTACATCAGGGGGGTTCCACTCTCTTGATAGGTACCCATTCCATGTCCTAGTAAGAGGGTTCAACTCTATGGATAGATATAGGAAACATACCTTATCCCAGTATGAGGGTTCCACTCTATGGATAGATATAGGACCCATAACCTGAACCAGTAGAAGTGTTCCACTATTTGGATAGATAGAGGACCCATAACCTCACCCAACAGAAGGTTTCCACTCTGTGGATAGATAAAGGACCCATACCCTGAATTAGTAGGATGGTTCCACTATGAATGATCTCATCTAGTCACTATCATTGTTGAGTGTTTTTTAAATAATCATCACACTCACAACACCTCACATCGTATCTTATAATCCACCAAAAATGTCATCATCACATTCTAAGTGAAAAAACACTCAAGATAGTCTACTCATGGGCCAACATCCAAGTCCAAATGATGGAGATATGAGATGTATAATTTTTTTCAAAAGGAGGTACATAGCGTGCATTCCGGCTCTACTGTCTGGTCATGTCCTCACCATCACATGGCTCACTGAACATATATCCCTACACATAATGTAAGGCAACTACATGGTATGTCTCATCCACCTAGGTTCAAGCCATGTTCTCCTAGTCGTTCCCATGCATGTCATGTAATGTCTATGTACACTAGTCATGTGCCTGGATGTGCCTGTGTCCATGTACTCCTAGATTATATGATGGTTCACCAGCACTAGTTCACATGACATGTGAGTTTCCCACACGTCATGTTATATTTAGCTCAACCAAAAAAACCTAGTGCTACAGATTTCCAAAGAATACATCATGCGTTCTTCCACACTGCATGGCGTATAGTCATGATTTTCACAGAATACTAGATCTGTTATTTGATCCTCTATATCTACCTCCACCACTTTTAATAACACCTATAGAGCATTTAAAACTGGTGTTAATTACCTATTTTTATTTTTTACAACTTTCTGTTGGCCAGAAAATGGAATCCGGCTCACCTGCATAAAATCATCGTCGCTCATGGATCCTCTTGTCACCTCACCGAATCTCCAAATCCACAATGGAATCACCTGAATCTCATAATATATAAAAATTCATCCTTGATTTTTTAATCTATTCATTATACGTGAATCCACTATGAATCTAGGGGTCCTATCACACTCGTACCTTCTGATCAATGTTGAATTGTGACCTCATAAGACAATGGTGAAGAACATAAAGAATGATTAGGATAAAATCAAAAGAATAAGGGTACAACAATATTTGGTCAATGAATTAGATCAAGGATATACGGGGTGATAAATCTTTGCACAATGGGGTAAATTGAATAAATAATTAAATCTGTTGTGTAGTCACATGCGAAGGCTAAAAATACAGATCAAAGAAATAGATTTGATTCTTATCAATATTTTAATCATAAGGGTAAAAATCCAATAATGAAGAGACTTACCTTGATATTTTATCTTTTTATGAAGAATAATGAATCTTCCAATGAAGGTGGAAGATCTATTTCATTCATTGTGCTTCGATTCACCTAGATTAGGAGGCTCATCATCGCCTTATCTCAATTCTTTAATGATGGGTGGTGGAATCCTCAACTAAACAGCCCCAAAGTTATGAGGCTAACCATATAAATCCACCATAATGAGGAATTTATATATTTAATTAGGTTTTAGGTCATTTAATGAATTAATTAATTAATTAATTAATCCACTGAACACACCCACCAACTTCTGCTTTATCTGAACGTCCTGCGCCGACCAAATTTAGGTCACTCTTATGGTAAACCTCACATTCCAGATTAAACCATGGTCTTAGATTTCCATTTCAAGACTCTTTTTAGAAGATATTATATTATTTATGAAATATTGTGTGTGTGTTTGTGATATAAAATATATTTAATATTTTTATACAATTAATTCTAGGCACACTGTGCCTCAGAATTGTTCATTGTCTCATCACCTAACTCTGAAAATATTCCTTGATATATTTCAAAGTCTTACAAGACAAAAAAAGGTATTTAAATTATTCCCTCCTTCAAAATTTTCATCCTAAAAAAGAAAAAACTAAACAAAAATATAGGGATAATGAGTATACATATGGATCTCCCACTCCCAGGAGCTCTACTACATGCTCCCATGCTACAACAGCACACAAACCAAGGGAATGTTCTATCAACACATCATACTCTCCTAACAATCCTTGAAACCACTAGTTACTCCATGAAAGTGGCTCCATCCAAAATTTACAGCTTTCCCCAGTCAATAACATATGTGGGATCATTCATGAATATCCTCAACTGTGACACATGGAAGATTTTGTGCTCCACTCCAACTATGGGGGTAGGAATAGGCTATAGGCAACCTCACCAATCCTATAAAATATCATGAAAGGAATGATGAATCTTGAGGATAGTTTTCCTCCCCAGTCAAATCTTCACAATCCTTGTAGTGGGGAGATTATCAAAAAAACATGGTCACCATTATTGAACTCTAAGGGACTACGATGTCAATATGCATAAGATTTATGCCTGCTCTGAGTTTTCCTCATCTGCTCGCGGGTCACTTGGACCTTCTCTATCATCACCTACACCATCTAGGGCCCCACAGGAGATGCCACACCAATCACAGTTCAGTATAAGGGTAACCTATAGGTTCTCCCATACAGGGCCTTATAAGGTGTCATATCGATAGTAGAGTGGTAGATATTATTATATGAAAACTCCGCCAAGGGAAAGTGTTCCTCCTAGCTCCAGCCAAATTCTAACATGTAATACCTCAACATATCCTTTATCACCTGTATAATGTGATCAGTCTTCCCATCTATCTAGGGGTGAAATGTTGTACTCATCCAAATCTCGGTCTTGAATTCATCATGTGGTTCTCTACATAACCATGACATGAACCATATATCATGGTTAGATACAATCATCAAGGTCACCCCATGAAGGCATATAATCTCCCACACATAAAACTACCCCAAACTCTCCATCAAACTCTTCTCCCTAGTACCAAGGAAGTGTGTCAACTTCAAATTTTGGTCAACTATCACCCAGATGGAATCATGGATTGTCATTGTTCGTGGAATCCCTATCACAAATTCTATGGATATATTATCCCATTTTCACTCCAGGATCTCAAGAGGCTACAAAAAACTTATTGGAATCTGGTTCTCATCCTTAACCTATTGACATGTGAGGCACTGAGAGATGAACTTAGCCACACTTTGCCTCATGTCAGACCACAAAAACTATCGCTTAAGTTCTCTATACATCTTCCCTACACCAAGATGTATAGACAAAGGAGATGCATGAAACTCTCTCATCACTTCCTCCAACATCATGACTAGGACCACTATTCATCCCTAGAAAAGGTTGAAGTGATTCCCTACTTCAGAAAACTCATCTAGTGAATCTCTTAAGGATATCTACTCAAGTAAGACCTCATAGTCGATGTATCCCAACAAATAATATATCACATGTTGGAGAAGAAAAGGAGTTAACATCATTAACTGAAGAAAAATTGCACAACCTCCTTAACCAGGTTTAGCTATAAGGAAGCTGACTACTTTGAAGCCTCCTATACTAAATGAGCCTAGGACAACCTTCTAATGGAATCTTTCACCACGTTTCTCTTCCCCAAAGTTATAAACTATCTCAAATTCATAGTCTTATAGGAACTCTAACCAGCGCCTCTATCTCAGGTTCAATTATCTTTGCATAAATACATACCTGAGACTATAATGTTATGTGAAAATAAAAAAGTGTTCTCATAGAAGATAGTGCCTCCATATCCTTAGAGTGAATACTACTTATGGAAACTCTAGGTTATGATTTGAATAGTTCTGCTTGTGGGGTATCAACCTCCTTGACTCGTAGGAAATCACTGCCTACTTATGCATAAAAACATAGCCAATCCCATCTCCAAAGGCATCACAACACACTAAATACCCCATGCTCTCCTCTGTTAGTCTCAAAATAGGATTGCTCATCATCCTCATCCTCAACTCCTCAAAGGCTCCTTGGCACTTCTCAATCCAGGTAAATAGATTCCCTTTCCATGTTAGGGTGGTCAAATGGGCTGAAATCCTAGATAATTCTACCAAAAACCTCATGTAGTACCTTATCAATCCAAGAAAACTTTGAACTTCTAAAACACTCTTGGTTGGATCCCAATCAAGCACTGCATCAATATGCATCGGGTCCACAACTAATCCATGCTCAGAAATGGAATTCCTCTAAAATTGAACATCTTGGATCCAGAACTAGCACTTCGAGATCTTAACATAAATTTGGTTCTCCTGAAGAAGGTCTAGAACCATCCTCAAATGCTTTGTATGATCCTCCTCTAACATGGAGTATATGAGTATGTCTTCAATGAATACAAAAAAAATGATCCAAGTACGGATGGAATATTCAGTTCATAAATACATAAACATAGTAGGGTTCATTCATCACACCAAAAGGTATCACCAAGAACTCATAGTGTCTTTGCTGACATTAGAATTCCATCTTTAGAATATCATCCTCACAAACTCTCAACTAGTGGTAGTTGGACCTGAGATCAATTTTAGAGAACTATATCACACCTCACAAATGATCAAATAGGTCATCAATCCTTAGAAAAGTGTACTTATCCTTATCGATTCCTATTTTAGGCCATGATGATCCATATAAATCCACAAGCTCTCATCCTCCATTTTCATAAACAACAACATAGTTGACTAGGGGGACACACTATGTCTAATAAAACCCTTCTCTTAATGGTCCTCCAAGTACAACTGTAGCTTTTGGAGCTAGGTAAGGGCCATATGATATGTCTTAGAAGATATTAGAGCACTCCCGGGGTGAAATTCAATGAAAACTCCATCTCCCACCTTGGAGGTATCCTCAGAACTCCTTTAGAAAAGACATCCATAAAATCCTCCATGACTAAAGGAATCCATATGTTTGAAGATCCTACAATTCCAAGGGATACAATCACTAAATGGTTGGTAATGGGATGTAGCCTCTTGCTCAAAAATCTCACCCATCCCACCATGAGATCCCACTCTCCCATAAAGTAGAATCTCATCCCATCAATGTGAAAGTATATGACTCGTTTGTGGTGATAGTAAAATTGAGCTCATACTTTGGATAGTCAGTCCATACCCAATATGATGTCATAAGGTCTCATCATGATAAAAAAAAGGTACCATGAGAGACTATATACACCAAGTGATAGATCAAACTACTAGTAGATAAAATATATTAAAGAATCATTCCCTATAGAAACCTCAAGAAAAATTTAATGGGCTAAAGCCTCAACTAGGAGCTCCATCTATCATGCCAGGAATAAAGATATGAAGTAATGATTCACACTTGTGTAACATAGTAGTTAAGAAAGATTATAATAAACATATATTGTACCTCTAATTATCTCATGTGCTATTGAGTCATATACCTCCATAGCTAGCAGCTGTCAGCATCCCCAACCGCCAACTCCCTAAGCTTGACGTGGACCACCTGGTGGTGGTGGTGGAAAGATCTCATAACATCGTCCAACACCCACATCTCCTCCTCTTAGAGACCTACCTACTTTGTTTTTAACTTTTCCTCCCTAGGTTATACTCTTACCTCACCTGGTAGATCCATTATCAAGATTTTTTCTCTACTGTGGCAGCCCATCCTCTATTTGTCTTCCCTCCTCATCATGTCGGGTCACAAAAATATATACCATGTGATCTCACCCATCACACGCATAGTACCAACCCTCTCTAAGCTTCCCTAGTCCTCTATGTGGTCCATGTGAAACACGACCATGTGCCTGAGTTAGGTCGTTATAAGATCTCCAGCACTGATATCCTTCCGACTGGTTCTTTTTAGCTGTTGCAGATGACTCCTCACTATAATTTCCACTGCCATCTTCAGCTACCTAGAACCCCTTTGAAAAGAATCTCTACATCACTATTTTTTACTCCAGTACTATATAATAATTGGGAAAGCATAGGGGAACTACACTGGCATGGATGTCTCTATGGAGACCTTGATCAAACTTCCATGCCCAAAAGTATTCATCTTAAATCATGTCATGGGAGTACCACGTAATGTTAGTGAACCTCACGGAATAATTAGAAACTATAATCCCTCCCTAATATAACTCCAAAAGATCATGAATCCAAACTGATCACAAGAATGAGGGGTAACAATTCTCACTAAATAACTACTGGAATTCGATCCATGAGAGTATCAACTCATCATGAATATGTGTGATTAGACTCTACCAGCATCCAACTATTCCATGGAAAATACTATCTTCCAGCGCAACCAAATAATCAGTTAATGTCTGGATAATCCTAAAGAATTAGATCACCTTATCAAGACAATCCTTCACTACCTGGGGTCCTGGCTCACCGCAGAACCTCAGTAGCCTCTGGTGTTGGAACTCATGGAGTGTGCTAATCTTGTGCACATCCTCATCCCACCCTACTATTACTAACTGATTCTCAACAAGTGGGGTGATGCTACCTATCTTCCTAGAGGAAGTATCTCATGATATGAACCATGAACTAAGGCTTCATCACTCATTGGATCATCATCATTGTCCTAAATTTGTAACATGGATGGCTATCTTCACATAGGTATCCTAAAAAATTAATTAAGATGTATCATGGTCAGATGAGCATATATATATGGGGAGCTGACTCAAGGAGGATAGTCAAAGACACAATCATATATGATGCATGAACCAATTTTCCCTGTAATTAATTTCTCAATATGTTGAGTCAACAAGTAGATGGTTAGATCCCTGATGTATGGATATGTTAGCTACCACACCAACACTGAGTTCCATATCCTAAAATCCACACTCAAGGCACTTTGACATTTTTTCCTAAATTTCAATCAAATCCTTGTAAGGGGAAAACTCCAAACACATACCACCTTTGATACCAATTTATCATGACCCGGCCCAATGGATATCAAGCTATAACTACCCAAAGCCTACCTCCATAGGCCAGAGGATGGAAATAAGTGATTAAAGGCATAACTAATATGGGAGGCCTTTTCATAAGTACTTATACGCACACACATGACTATCTCCATGCAGAAGTGTGGAGGAATAAAATAAAAGATAATAACATATATAGTAAAAATCATGCATGTAACAACCTCTAGGGAAAACAAGAGTTTGATGGAATAATCTAGAAAATAAAATAGGGAAAAATACACACCCAACCAAAAAGATGTCCCAACATGAAATTTACAGGTAAAGTAAATTCTTAGAGAGTTCGACTCCATATCTCCAAGCCTTGGCCACCGTATGTGGTCAAATGCACCTTGGGTATCCCCTATTCTCCCCAATAATCCCTATATACCTATCCATCATTTGTATAAGACATGACACATGTGTTAAAATCCCATGTAGGGGTGAGTATATTCATACCTATTCAGACACCCTGAAATCTAAAGGTGAAGTAATAGGATACACGATAGAAGTAGACATCTCAACCCATAGTAGGAGAGAAATGAAATAAAAAAATAAGGATATATATATATATATATATATATATATATATGCTCATAAAAGAAACCCAATAGGATATAGAAAAAGGGGATCCCCATCTCATAGCACATCCTAGGAAAAGAGTCTTCCATTAGTTCCAAAGGGTCTGTCAACAATACCCATCATCTCGAGTGTCTTCCAGAAGAAACATCCATGTCAAGCCACACCTCGCCATTATGTTCCACAATCGAGGGGACATAATATATAGGTAAAGGAATCATACCCTAATATTATAGGAGGGTTCCACTCAGTAGATATATATAGGATCCATACCCTACCCTAGTAGTAGTGTTCCACTCTAAGTGTAGATAGAGGACCCATGCCCTAGTCCGTCAGGGGGGGTTCCACTATATAGATAGAAGACCTGTGACCTATTCCAGTAAGTGGATTTCAATATATAGGTAAATATATAGAGTAATGTAAAATCCTATTACTTATCCTCAGGTATTCCTTGACCCCTGTTTATTTCCCTTTTGGTTGTATATTTTCTATGGGTGATTTGGGTGGAATTTGAAAAAATTTGGAGATTTTTTGGGTTCTCCACATTTAGCGCATGGTTTTCCCAAACCGTGATCCCCCCAGTAAAAATTGTTCAACCTTGGATAGTGATGGTTTGCATGGTTGGAACATTATTTGACAAATCATGTGAAAACCTATTAGAAACCATGTACCCCAGTGTAGGTCACATGGTTAGAGTGCACAGTTTATCTAACTGTGTGTCCCTTCCTAGATAACAATGCGTGTGGGTTTCTTTTATTATGAAAATTATTTTAAAATTTATTAAACCCCCATTTTAGATCCCAAAACCCATCACTTAAACCTAACTCAAATTCAAGGGTCGAGAAGGATCCAAAGAATCAATTTTGGCTCCTCTAACCCCCTCTTTTGAAAAATTGAAGTGTCAATGGAAGATCTGATCCCTCTATGGTAAGTGGATCTCCTCCCGTTCAATGTCTCACGATATATCCTTCCTTCATCATTAGAGTTTGATAGATCAACATATATTTTATGGATCTAAATTCTTTTTAAATGGATCTTGATTCTAGGTTTGGTTTTTTTATCTTCATTTTTTCATTCTTCATTGGAAAATCTCATTACGGGTTTTGATATTTGATTCCATGATTAAAGGTAGGTGGTTCAGTTTTAGATTTTTCATATAATTAAATCTTTGATTTTATTGATTATTTTGAAATATATTTCAATTTATTTTTGAAAACCCAATTTTATTTGAATGGGAATTGATATTTGAAATGGCATGGTTTTTTGGAAAAAACCCCAATTCTAATGGAATAGGAATTTGGGGCGTATTTTGAAATTGATGAATTGATGAAATAATTTGAGTATTGTTTTGATAAAAATGGATTAAATTTAAATTATAAGAACTTATTATTGGTTTTTTATTGAAAAGTCATGAAATGCTGAAAACCTCAAGTTTTTATTTTTGAATTGAATTGGCATATTGAAACTGAAAATGGGATAATTGAATTATAAATGATGATTTTATTTGAAGTGAGATGATTTTCCCATTTTTGATTGATTTATTGAGAACATGTGAACCTGGGTAGTTAGTGGGTTATTTGGGACAAGCATGCTAGGATGATGATTCTACAGTAATGGATTGATGATGACAACTCTAAAAAACCTATTTTGGTATATCTTATCACTGATGAGATGTTGATGAGTCATATTCGGCCTGATCCTCAAGAACATGTGTACACATATTATCCATGATCACTGATATGTGAAGTGTGAGGATCCTATAACTAGAAACTATCGTACTATAGGTCAGATGACCATGGTGCTTGTTGTGATTGTTTTGATATATATATTCCATTTATTATAGAACTATTTTACTCATGAAAAATAATTTATATAAATGATTTTATATAAAATGTTTATTTAATCCATGTTTGAAATGTTTTCCATCCTTTTAAAAGAATCATGTTCTGTTTTAAATATGAAAATAATGTATTATGACATGCCATGTTTTATTTAAATTTAAATAATGATTTGGTTTATTATCATGGAATCTATTATGAAACACTTGGTGAGACCATATTGGTATTTATAGAACACACCCTACCATTTCCTTTAGGATTTTGTAGATTTCCTTCTACCTAGTCCGAGAAAAGGAAAGAGCTACTTGGAGGTGGTGGATGTTCTTGATCCTTTAGGCTTGAGTGTTTTTTCCTTTGGGATATTTGTCTTTCTACTTAGTAATTTGATGATGTGATTCTTTGGGTTTCGATATACCTATTTGGTTTCTAGTACTTTATCCCTTTAAAGTGTTGAGCATACTAACTTGTATCTGTTATATTCCATTATTTTATGAAAAATTTGTTCCCTCATTTTTATTTTATGATGCTAGGTGATAGTCACCAACCCTTGGGGATTGATAATGTCCTTCATGATATGTCAGTTCCAGCTCGAGTATTAGGGTACCAGGGTATCTAGGATGGTTCATGATAATGTGGTATCAAAGGTGTAGGTTTAGAATCTTTCCTTGATGTCAGTATGCAGTTTGAGGTATCTTTTTAGGACTTAGGTGTTAGTTATGAGTGATTTCCTGGACATCTCTCATTGTAATGATCCTTAAGTCAACATGGGTGGTTTGGGAAAGGAGTATTGAGGAGAAATTTTATCTAATTATTATCTTTTCCCTTCTTTTTATTTAAAAGGGTTAAAATCCAAATCTTGATATCTTATCTGATGTGATTGATTTTCTGATTACTCTTATTGAGTTTTTTATCTATGTAATATTTTAATGTCATCAATTTTGTTTTCTGATCTTGTGTAACATCATGCCTTCAATAATACATTTGAATAGTCTTCGGGAGGAAGTTTTTTATGAACCACGGTGAGAGAATCCTCTCATGGACCAGAATCTCATTGAGATTATTGTACATGTTTTCCAAGCTCTGGGATAAGCACCTGCACCCATTCCCATTTAGGCTCTAGTTGTGGAACCTCATAGGGATTAATCTCATAATCATGCTCAGGATTTCCTTCTCTAAAATCCACCAGTGTTCCAAGACTCAAATTATCCTTAAAAGGTTGAGGATTGATTGAGGAATATATAGCTTTTATTTTAATTTCTATAAACACCTAATGTAATTAAGGTGAAATGTGCCACCTTCAAGCTAGAGGGACCTGGCAGTAGATTGTGGGAATCAATGTTTATGGAGAAGAAGCATGAGTGTTTAGAGTGGAAGGAATTAAGGGTCATTTTCATTGGTCAATTATATTTAAAATATATGTTTCTATCTATGTCCATGGATTTTTTCAAACTTGAACATGCTAACAGGACCATGATGGGGTATGTAAATCACTTTTATGAGATTTTTAGGTTTTTATCTAATATTTTATTAAATGAGAATATGAAGACTTGGAAATTTGATATGGGTCTTCGACTTGATAATCTCTTTCAGTTCTTATTGTTGAATCTTGCTTCTAAGGCTGATGTGATGGATAGAGCATTGATGGTTTAGCTTGACCTGGATGGTAAGTCAGGGTTAACAGGAGTTTATTTTTATCCTATAGGTAGTTCTATGAGTTATTTTAAAGTAAATAGGAAGTGTGATGAGTCTCGTAGTGGATCTCGACCATAGGGTTCTTTTGTACCACATGTAGTGCCAGATAGAGTCCATTTGACTTTTTTCTAGTGTGAAAGTATTGGAATTCAAAATGGGTTTGTACTGAGACACCCAATATTTTTATCTCCTATGGGAATTTAGGACACTTGAAAAAAAATTGTTATATATTTTCTTCCCCATGTAGTTTCACAGTCTTATCATCAACTAAAAGTACTATGGTGCAATCATATTCTTTAAGATCAAAGGTGTTCCAACAATAGGCATCTAGAACAAAGATTCTTCATGTAGTGGAAGAGTCTATAGAGGAAGAAGATATGGGTTTAGTGACTGTGATAGGTACCATCACAATAGATTCATCTCTAGTAACTGATTTATTTAATACCGGTGCATCTCATTCATTTATATCTACTCGTATTGCGAATCTACTAAATCTTCATATGAAGCATTTATAATTTTTGATGGATATTACTATACCCCTTGGAATAAAGAGAGAGTAGGGTATATTTTTTCCTTCTTTTATTTTCTCTTTTTCAAAAACCTATAATTTTATGGTTCTCAACATGAAAACTCTTGATTTAATTTTCAAGATGGATTGTCTTATTGCTAATAAGGCTTGAATGGACTGCTATGATCAGCGGGTATCCTTTACTGTGCCTACTAGGGTGATCTGTATATTTCAGGCAGAATTAGACCTAATGTTAGGTAGATATAGACATTCATATCTGGATTTGGGGAAAGTAATATCAGTGTTCAATTTTGATCTAGATAGGGAGTCTTTGAGTGGTGATCTCCATCCAGTTTTCATCAAGTTTCCTAACATTTTTTCTTCTAATTTATCTCGTTTTTCACTGATAAGAGAGGTTAGGTTTTCTATTTATTTAGTGATGGGTTCACAGATGGTATATATTCCTTCTTATTACATTGAACCATCTAAAATTCAAGAGTTAAAGACTTATTTGGATGATCTGTTAGATAAAGTATTTATATTCCCAAGTTTGTCACCTTGGGTGGTGTCTATTCTCTTTGCTAAGAAAGTTTATGGAACACTTAATCTATGTGTTGATTACTAAAAACTCAACCAAATTTTGATAAATAAAAAGTATCCATTTCCACATATTGATGATCTGTTTGACAAGTTGAAAGGGGAAAAGTGGTTCTCAAAGATTGATCTTTGATCTGGTTATCACCAATTGAGAATAAAATAATCTGACATTCTAAAAACCTACTTCCAGAGTAGGTATGGTCATTATGATTATATTTTTGTGCCATTTGGTTTAACCAATGATCATATAGTCTTTATGGATTTGATTAATAGGGTCTTCTATGAGTATCTTGACATGTTCGTGATGGTCTTTGTGGATGGAATTCAGGTTTAATATAAGTTTGAGGAGGATCATGTGTGTCATCTGAGAGTAGTTCTGGAATTATTGAGAAGTCATCGACATTATTACAAGCTATCAAAATGTGATTTATGGATTCAAAAACAGAATTTCTTGGGACACATGGTATGTCAGTTTATCCTAAGAAGGTGAAAGCTATTATGACATGGGAACAATCACATAATGTTATTGAGAAACGGAGATTCTTGGGCTTAGCAGGGTATTATTTTTATTTAGTTAAGGATTTCTCAAAGTTGGGTTCTCTAATGATTTCTCTCACTTGAAAAGGTGTCAATTTTTATTGGGATGATAAATATCAGAGTTATTTTTTTGAGCTAAAATTTCTTTTTAATTCTACACCATTATTAACTTTTCCATAGTTCAATTAGGGTTATGTATTCTTCTATGATGCATCGGGTTTGGGTTTGGGCTATGTTCTTATGTAGGGAGATCACGTGTTAGCATATCGCTCTCATCAGTTTAGGCTACACAAGAATAATTATCTGACCCATGACCTTAAACTTGCAGTCGTGATGCATGATCTTAAGATTTAGAAATATTACCTTTTCAGATAAAGGTTTACTATTTATTCTGATCAAAATAGATTGAGTTATATCTTCTCTTAAAAATATTAGAATCTCTACCAGAGGTGTTGGGTGTAGTACCTACAATCCTTTGATTTTAACATTGCCTATACCCTAGGGAAATGAAATTTCATTGTTAATTCCTTGAGTAGGAAACTTCTGACCCAGGTCGTAAAGGAATCATCATAAGAGTGTAACCTAATGGATATTTTTTCACAATTAAATTTAGGATTCCAAGAATAAGAGGTCAATATTTTCTTGGAAAGTGTTCAGTTGACTTCTGCTCTTCTTGATGTGATTCTTGAGGAACAGTAGATTAATGACTAATTCTATAGCATCAAGAACTCTCTTTATGGTGGGAAGACTATTTTTTAGTGGTCATTCTCCATGGAGGGTATTCTATGTTTTCTAAATCATTTTGTTATTCTTTTAGAGGTGAGGAAATATGTGATGGGAAATTTTTATAATTCCCAGTGGGTAGTGCACCCAGTAACAACAAATATGTTTTATGATATAGATTTTTCATTTTCATGGAGTTATATTTGCTATAGTCTTTGATAGAGATTCCTATTTTACTTGTCATTTTTTGGAGAGGCCTCCAGGATGTGATGGTATCTTAGGTTCATTTGAGTACGACATTCCATCCATAGATGGATGGCTAGATAGAGAGGGCTATACAGATTCTTAAGGACATGCTTCATGCCTACATCCTCAATTTTGGTGAAGCTTAGGATGACCATTTGGGACTAGTTGAGTTCACTTATAACAATAGTTACCATTTTTTAATAAGAATGGAACCTTTTGAGGCCATGTGGGAAGGCCATGTAAATATTCATTGTTTTGGATGAAGATTGGTGAAATTTCATTGGTTGGACCAAGCTTGGTCCAAGTGGTGACAAAAAAGATTCAGTTGATTCAATAGAGAATTTTCACAGCGTAGAGATGGTATAAATCTTATGTTGATCGTCTTCATATACCATTGTATTTTTTAGTTGTTTACTAGGTTTTCTTTAAATTTTCACCTAGTTTAGGTCATCTAAATCTTATGAGGCAAGGGAAGTTTGCTCCTCATTTTTTGGGACCGTTTTAGATTTCTGAGAAGTTGGGGGAAATTTATTAACATTTAGAACTTTCACCATATTTTACATTGATACATAATGTGTTTCATGTATTATAGCAGTGGAAGTATCTTTCTGACCCATCTCATGTCTTGAGCTGGGAGGATCTTGATGTTGATCATGATTTATCTGTGACTGATCATCCAGTCAGGATAGTTGATTCTAAGAAATAGGTACTTTTTTGTAGGATGATACCTTTGGTCTATGTATTATGGAATCATTATTATTACTCTCATGAGATGTGGTGAGTCACTTATGATAGAGAAGTGGACCATCACTTTGATATGGAAACTTCTTGATAGCATTTATGGAGACAGAAAGTTCTTATAGTGAGGAGTTTGTAACATCATGTTACTTTCCTTTTGGTATTCCTTGAACCTTGTTATTTATATTTTGGTTATATATTTTCTAGGGGTGATTTGGGTGGAATTTAAATTTTTTTGGAGATTTTATGGGTTGTGCATGGTTGGTGCATGGTTTTCCCAAACTGTACCCCCCAGTGAAAACTGTGAAACCCTGGACAGTGAGGGTATACACAATTGGAACATGTTTTGACAAACCATATGCTCTCCTAGTATAGATCATGAACCCTAGTGTAGAGGTGCAATGTTAGAGCACATGATTTTTCTAACTGTGTGGCCCTACCCAGTTAACTGTGCGCATGGGTTTCTTTTATTCTGATTTTTTTTAGAATTTTTCAAACACCCATTTAAGATCCTAAAACCCAAAAATTGACCCTAAAGGGTTGATACAGCTCTCTAGAAGTAATGTTTTCTCCTCCAACCCCCTCTTTTGACAAATGTAAGCGCTAATGAAAGATCTGATCCCTCTCTGATAAGTGGATTTCTTCTTGTTCAATCTCTCCCAATCTCTCCTTACTTCATCCTTATAGTTTGATAGATCATCATGTATTTTATGAATCTAAAGTTATTTTAAATATATATTGATTTTAGGTTTGGTTTCTTGATCTCTTTCACTGTCGTTCTTCATTGGCGGATCCTATTTCAGGTATTGATATTTGATTTTGTGATTAAAGGTATGTGGTTTCGTTTGAGATTTTCCATATAATTAAATCTTTGATTCTCTTGATTGGTTTGAAATATATTTCAATTGATTTTTGAAAATAAAATTTGATGTTAATTGTAATTGATATTTTAAATGGAATTTATTTTAGGAAAAACCCCCAATTATAATGGAATTGGAATTTAAAGTGTATTTTGAAATTGAAGGAATTGATGAAATGATTTGAGGATATTTTTGAGAAAAATGGATTAAATTGAAATGATGAAAACCTATGATTGATTTTGTATTAAAAAGGAATGAAATATTAAAAATCCCAAGTTTTTTAATTGAATTAGCATAATGAAACTAAAAATGGGATAATTGAATTGTAAATGATGATTTTATTTTAAATGAGATGATTTTCCCATTATTGATTAATTTATTGAGCACATGATATCCTGGGTAGTTAGTGGGTTTTTTGGGACAATAATGTTGGGATAATGATTCCCTATTAGTGTATGTATGATGAAAACTATAATAAAAATCTAGTTTGGAATATTTTATCCCTGATGGTATATTGATGAGTCATATTCAGCCTGATCTTGAGCGATGTGTGTACACATATTAGTCTCGATCACTAATATGGGAAGTATGAGGATCCTATAACTAGAAATTATTATACCACAGGGCATCCAATTATGATTGTTTTGATATATATATATATATATATGTATGTATATGTATATATGTATATATGTATATATGTATATATATATATCTTCCATTGATTATAGAACTATTTTTCTCATGAAAAATGATTTATATAATTTCTTTTATTTAAAATGTTTATTTAACCCATGTTTTAAATTTTTTTTTTCATCCTTTGAAAATAATAATGTTTTATTTTAAATATTAAAATGATGTATTATGTAATGACCTGTTTTATTTAAATTGAAAGCATGATTTGATTTATTATCATGGAATTTTTTATAGAACACTTTGTGATACCCTACTGGTATTTATAGATCACACCCTACCTTTTCATTCAGGCGTTTGTACATTTCCTTCTACCAAGTCCAAGAAAAGGGAAAGTGCCACTTGGAGGTGGTGGATGTTCTTGATCCTTTGGGATTGGAGTGTTTTTTTCTTTGGGATATTTATCTTTCTGGTGGGTACTTTTATGATGTTCTTATTTGGGTTTTGATATACCTATTTGGTTTCTGGTACTTTCTCCCATTGGAGTGTCGATCATACTAACTTTGATCTTTTATCTTCTACTTTTTTTTGAAAAATTTGTTCCCTCTTTTATCTTTCATGATTTTAGGTCCTAGTCACCAACCAGTGGAGATTAGGAATTCCCTTAGGACTATGTCAGTTCTGGATAGGTTATCAGTGTTCTAGGGTATTTAGTATTCTCTGTGACAAGGACCCACTCCCTATTCCATCAAGGGGTTCCACTGTATAGTTCGAGGACTCAAGCCCTATCCCAGCAGGAGGGTTACACTTTGTGGATAGATAGAGGACCCATACCCATACCCAATATAAGTGTTCCACTCTATGGATAGATATAGGACTCATACCCTGACCTAGTAGGAGGGATCCACTTTGTGGATAGATATAGGACTCATACCCTAACCCAGTAAAAGGGTTCCAATCTATGGATAGATATAGGACCCATACCCTGACCCAATAGGAGGGTTCCACTTTGAATGATCCCATCCAATCATTATCATCATTGAGTGCCACCTAAAGAAGCGTCATACTCGGAACACCTCTCATCATATCTCAGAAACCACCACAAAGTCTATCATCATGTTCTATGAAGAAAAACACTCAGGATATGCTATTTGAGGACCAAAATCTAAGTCCAAATAAAGGATATGAAGTGGAATTTATTTTAGAAGGAGTTATAGGGCATGTAGAGGGACCGCACGACATGTGGTCCCTCTCCACTTTATAGACATGACCTCACCAGAACACATCTCATTGTCCATGTATCCTTATCTAGTGTGTAAGGGAACTATGAGGCGTGTCTCAGCCACATGGGGCCGATCCCTATTCTCCTGATCATTCCCATGTTCGTCAGGCCATGTTTGTGTACAATGGTCATGTTTCTAGTTTTTATTATATACATGAAATCCTAGAGTACATGCCAGGTCACTAGTACTGGGTCACATGACGTTTTGGGGTCCCACTAACCATGTTCTATTTAACTTACTAGAAACCTTATCACTACATATTTCTTTAGAACATTCCATGTGTTCTTTTTCACTATAAGTCATGCAGTCACGTTTTTCATAAAATCCTAGATTCACTATGTGTTACTATAGGTATATCTTTGCTACATCGAATCATGCCTCTAGGACACCTAAAACTAGTGTTAATCACATTCATTCATCATTTCCAGTCATCCGTTGACCAAAAAACAGAATCTGACTCACTCGTATTAATTCATCGTCGCTCGTGGTGCCTCTCATCACATCACCGGATCTCCAAATACACATTTTAATCACATGTATCCATAAATCTATCTTAATCCATCCATGATTCGTTAATACATTCATCACGTGCAAATATTCCATGAATCCAAGGATCTGATCACACTCGTACACACCCGGCAATGTCGAATCGTGGCCCTATAGGCCAACGATGAAGAATGCAAAGAATGATTGGGATAAAAGCACAAGAAAAAGGGTGAAAAAATCATTGGCCAATAGTTCTTGGAAAAAAATTTATATCAAGGATATTCAGGGTGATAAATCATGGCATAGTGGTGTAAATCAAATAAATAATTAAATTTGATATGTTGGCAAATGAAAAGGATCAAAACAAACACATATCAAAGAAATAGATTTAATTCTGCTCAATCTTTTAATTGTAAGGGAGGAAATACAAAAATGATGATTCTTACCATGATATTGGATCATTTTATGATGAATAACATAGATTCCAATGCAGGAATATATATTATGTTCATTCCACCTCGATTCACCTGGATCTAGAGGCTCATCATTGTTTGATCTCAATTCGCCAATGATGGGTGGTGGAATCCTCCTCTCAATGATCTCGGTGTTATGTGGCTAAACCTGGAAATAATCCATAATTATAAATTTATAGAGTTAATTATATTTTAGGTCATTTAATGAATGAATTAATTAATTAATTAATTAATCCACTGAACGCACCTACCAACAGCTGATTTATCCAAATTTCCCACACCGACCAACTTTAGGTCACGTCTAGGGTAAAAATCACGTTCTGGATTCAACTGTGTTCTCAGATTTCCATTTTGAGACTCTGTTTAGAAGATATTACATTATTTATGAAAAAATATGCATGTGTGATATAAAATATATTTAATATTTTTATAAAATTAATTATGTGAATAGCGGGCCTCGGAATCGCACACCTTCTCAATGTATGGATCTGAAAATATTCCTTGATATATTTCAAAGTATTACAAGGGAAAAATGTGTTATCTACACTACCTAACCTACTTCCCTCCAATGTAATGTTTGATAGTTTTGGTCAGTAAATCTAAGTGCATGAGTCATGACATGGATCAAGGATAATCTTAAAGTCTAAGGACCATTACACACGCTCAAAGATAGGAATATCTAATGACACCAAAACATGAAGAATTCCTACTGGTGAGTTTTTTCTTATAATCTCCCATTTTGGAGATTAACAGGTGTGAACTTAATGAGAAGAAGCCTTATATGCTTACGATTACTCACACCTGACAACCTATGTATTATGTATACCATCATAGTATGTTATCCAACAGCTAAACATTATTTAAGAATATCATTATAGCACTACAAGGTTCTCATCATATTGTGGAACTACTATAACCTTATTAATGTGATGTATACTCTATGACATTATTACATTAGATTCATGCAGAATAATGAACAATATGTAATAATAAGTTTTATTAATATTCAATATATCAAATATAAATATAATCAAAATACAAACATTTGGTCCTAGGACACCAACTCCAACATAAGATACATATGGTGTATATGGTACATCTTGTGGTGGATATATTCATAAAGAGATATGAGTATGTTTTATAGATATTACACCATACCCATTAGTATCTTGAGTAGCATTGATGCTTTTTTAGATGCTGCTTCTTTCTTACATCTATGAAATATAGATTTCATAGTTGTTGTCAATGCTGCTAAGGCCCGCAAGGTCATGCAATTAGTCCCTTGGATAAGGATAAAATTTTGTACAAAGTATTTGTTCAAAATGAATAGATTTTGATGAAAAACCGTATCCAAACGAGTTTGGATGGATTCAAAAAGAGTTGTGAAGTTATGCATAAAGTCCTTATGGGATTTTAGTGTAAGTGGTAGATTTTATATATATACTAATATATATATATATGATATTATATATATAAAGTGTGTATTTAATTACATGCATTTGATGCATGTATTATAATGCATGTATTAAATACATACGATAATAAATATATATATTTGATATATATTTACTTATCCCAAACTGTTTTATTATTAGTTAAAATCAGTTATGAATAGATCGATTGGATTGACCACTTATTGAATATGATTTAATGAATTATGATAATAAATGTATATAAATACATTAATATGGCCCCATGAATTTTTATTTAAGGAAACGCAACATGGATGACTATATAAAGGGATGTGGTCCCTCCTGTTAATGACAAGCAATTGTGAGAAACCCTCTCATTTCTCTCTTCCTACCATACTAATGTTCATCGTCTGAGACAAATATACTAGAACCCCTTCAGAATTTGGGTATACTTGTGATACAATAATGGATCTATTTATCTTTGTACCCCCCTCGGAGGCAAAGTGATTTTTTTTACTGCTTCATGATCTTCATCAATAATTCACCTACACTGAGAAAGAAGAATATTGTTGTTGTTAGCAGTTTTCAGGTATGTTATTTTCATAATTTTATTTATTTGTTTCTTCTCAAAGATAAATATGTATTGTTTTAGGTTTTATTCTATTGAATATGGTCATACTATGATCATACAAAACCCAACAGAAACCTCTTGGTTTCTCATTGATCTCAAACCAGCTCGTGTGAAGCTTGGATAGACCGAATCATTAATATGTAAGGTACACTATTATTTCTTAGTTTTATTATTCATTCCAAATGTATAAATAAATCCTAATTGTTTTGGGTTTTGGGAATTTTCTTCTAAGTACATTTAGGATGACTTCTATCCCTCTAAAACCCTTTACTGAGTTGAATCGATATCCTGGCTCTTGAAACCATTATTGAGTTTCGGTGCTGCTTGGTGAGCTGTACTCATTGTGCTACAGTATATGTGCATCACCTCTAGTTGGATTTGTGGGTTTTGTACCCTGAACCATTTCTTATTTTGGTCTTAATTACATTCAAAAATAGGCCCACATAATTCTGGTCGGACTATCCCAAAATAATCTTTGATTGAGATTCAAACTCCCCGATGAAGTCTGTGACTGATCCCCTTTGCATGAGCCCTACTATCACTTCATATGGATTATTCATCTCTAGACTAAAAAATCACTCTATTAGCTCTTCCCAAAATTAGTCCCATGTCAATGTTGGATAACTTTTTAGTAATACATTGATCCAATAAAGAGAATCTCCTCCTATGAAAATATACGACATCAGAAATTGCGATTCTGTATGCATGTTTTGTATAGTGAATAATTTTTCAGCTTAGAAAAAATATATGTGTGGGACATTTCCATGGAATGAAATTCATTTAGACATGGATTCCAAGTCTAAAGTGAACCCCTAATGATCCATCTCATATCCTCCTTCTTAGCCTTTAAAGGTTAAATAATCATTTATCACAATGACTGATCCTCCTAATATGCTGGAATCCAGATACACCAGTATCCAGATGCACCTCAGCCTCTATTGGTCTCTTTTTCTGATGAACAATATTGTAGGATAACATTGTAGCTAATTCTGTTAACTCTTTATCTCTATCAAAAACCAAATTGTTCATGTCTTTCAACTGGATTCTCATTTTTTCTATTAAAGAATATTTTTGTTCTATCATGAGTTTCCATCGACTGCATGTCTTAGTGTATGATTTCCTGGTGATAGAACCAGTGATAGACCCCCTGTGATGGGTAAGAGTGCACTGGTGATAATAAAACACTCTGACCCAAAGGATTGGAATTGGGTCTTTTTCACACAATAGTCGAATCGAAGATAAATTGAATATACAAGAAGCAAGAGACAAAAAAAATCATTAAAGAACATCGTATTTACATGCTTTGGTCCCTTTGGGACCTACATACACCACTCAACACACATGATTTATTAATTATCAAAAGAACATATTACATCACATAGGAAACACAAAAGAAAATGGTGATAGAGTCTTTATAACCACAAAACCAAAGAATAAAAGAACCATAATAAATAATTACAATGTTGGACGTAGTAGTCTAGTAGTCCTAATCTCTTCAAAGTGTTTTGATGGAGATAATGTAGTGCTCAGTCCTTGCATAAGTACACAAGATCGCCTAAACTAGAAAACGAAGGTCCTTAGAAATGGATCTTAGTAGCAATTCTTCATTGGAAGGATGTCGTCAAGTTCTCCACCACAAAACATACACCAATGGTGTACGTGGAGGACGGAAGGCACAAGATCTCCTCTTCTTGAGGATGAATAACCCTTTGGAATCGATGAACTAGAACCAGCAGATATAATCTCATAGCAGTAGGATGAGAGTGAAAACCCAAAATGAAAGGGGTCTCAAATGGGTAGGGTAAAGGGTTCATCAATTCCCATGACACACACTATTCATCGAAAACAAAACCACAAATCAAGGGATGCCATGAGGTCTTGCTGAAACAGAAACCCAAAAACACAATCAAACATGGGGAAATGATAGCTGAGGACCAAAAGAGGGCCTTAATTCTGGTTAAAGACCTGCATTATTTTAGGCTAAAGTTAAATCTCAATTCAATTTAAAATTCATAATTTTTTTGGTCCTTTGTTGGAGTTTTCCATGTTTTTTGACCAAAACTAGCATTAAGTACCTGTTTTGGTCCTGAATCATCATTATCCCACTAAAAATTGGGACAAATGGGTGGAAGGGATAAATTGGATGGTAGAAAAAATCAATGGCCAACAATATATCCCTTATAGATCAATGATTCATCACATGTGTAGGGTAAATGAATAATAGGTTGCACAATGCTGAGGCCCAATACAAAATCCTAGAAACTAAAATAATGTCTCCCAATAAAATTTATGAATCCCAGCAAGAAGATTAAATTTTGATCATATTAAAATAAATGTAACACATTTTCATGTATGAATTCAACATGAAATAAATGGTAGATTAATAACATGGTTAATTCACTATAAAATAAAAATAATGAATACCATAATTCAAAAATATCCACCATTTCCAATTGAAAATGATGATGTTATTGCACCTATAGTTATATAATTGGAACCAAATTCATCCATTATAAACAATAATTGAATTTATATAATAACATTACTTTAGATAAATTATCATTTAGGTTATCATCAGTGTGTGTCTTATTGACACACATGATTCTTGATTCTATAACATCACTAATAAAGTGTATCCTAATGTATACACTAAAACATTATTAGCCTTTAGCAGCAGTTTATTAAACTACTGCAAAGAATTTTTAAAATAAATTAGCGGTGGTTTTTAATAAACCACTGCAAAACATGTTTTTTTACTGCCGCAAAACTTATACCCCCAACTCCCCCGACTCCCCTGACACCCCCGACCCCCCAAAACCCTAGGACCTCGGTGACCTGTGCAACCTTGGCGACCCTGGTGACCCCCTGAAGCCCTCACCGCACCTCACCATCCCTCACCGCACTTCTCCACCCATCGCGGCCCCCCAAATCCCTAGGATCCCGCAACCCCGATGACCCTGGAGACCCCCTGAAGCCCTATATGCATCTCTCCACCCCTCATTGTGCCTATCCACTCATCACCTACCCTCACCGTGCCTCATGGCCCATCTTCGTCGGTATTTTCTGAATTATTTCAATAAAAATTACATGTGATGTTACATAATTTCATTTTTTAAAAAATTTTGATAGGTTTTTGTTCAAGTGGCGTGTTCAATGAAATAATATGTTCTAATGGGGTGTGAAATGATGTTGATTATGAACCTATAACATTATTGATATAGATACAATTTATGGAATACTTATATAACTTTCATTCAAAGTCATATTATATGATATGACATAGTTATGGTTCCCATTAGAAGGAATAATATGTTCATGTTATTAGTCTTGATATATATGTTATATTCCATATCTAGTATTTTTTATAGATTGATCCATAGTTCAGTCATTAAAATATTTAGTTAATATTTTTTAATGATATTTTTGGGATCACTATGAATGTTTAATGTGTCAAAAAATTAGACTCATATTGTAATGATAGTTCCCAGGGGAACTGTGTAAGTAAGAAATAAATTGGGAATTAAATATATATTGATTAATTTTATGAATTTCTTATAAATTAAGTATTTATATGTGTTAATGTGAATGAATCTTCATTATCCCTATCAAAACAAAAAAAAATTATATATAGTAATGAAATCCAAATAATACTGGAAAAAATATTTTAACAGGTTTTTTTCACTACTTTAGAAGAATACAACATTTGGATGATGCTAATATGTAATGAACAATGTTATATATGCATGAAAAAGAAAATTATAGTATGTCGATTAGGGTACATTAATCATTATAATATTTTTGTAGTCCCACCAATTTATATCAGAACCACTCTTACAATACATGAGTCTCTCATGGTTTCTTTTAATTGTTGTGAAATTCAAGTTGAATAAGAAAAAAAATTAACCTCTTAGTTTTTAACCTATAGTAGATGGATTTATTAATATAATTAATTATTAAATATGAATACGATATAAAGATAAAAAAATACACATTTCCTTATATAACCACCAAATAATTTAAATTCAACAATGGATATTAAAACACATCCTCATCAATATTCTAACTCCTATTTTTTTGTTAGACATATGTTTTTTATTATCTCTCTATTATTTTATAGATCTTTTTAATTTTCATGATTTGGTTTTCTAGTGGGTGGGTTCATTATTTACCATATGTATTTATATAGGAAAACCTTATTTAACATATTTATATATTTTTTCAATTAGTATATATGAATCTCTTTCCCTGTTTAGTATTAGTTATGTGTTTTAATTTTTTTTAATATTGTGTAGGCACATTGTGATATACATGGATAAAAGCTAGATCACATTACCAAGGAACACACCTCAGTATGCTAAGGGTTTAGAGGAGTTTTTAGATTTTTAAATTTCCAATTGATCCGTTGAAGGGAGAATAAGATTTAAATTTCCTAAATGTAAATTTAGAAGATGTTTGAAGAGAGATAAAGTTTATGAACATTTAATATTGAATCAATTCCCTACTCAATATTTGTGTTGGATTTGGAACAAAGAATTGAACGTTACATAAAGGTTGAGAACTGATGTCAATCCATAGAATGAGCTCCCAACTTCTTCGACAATGGAAAATGAAATGAAAAACCTTATAAATGATGCATTAAGCATTGCAAGACCACACCATCAACATCAAAACATATCAGAACAACCAAATGAGGGTGCTAAAAATAGAAACGTGACAATTGATGTTTTTGAGACTCTAGGACAACCAGATCAAGATTGTAACATATCATTGGATCCTCCTCTTGATTCTATGGAGACTAATGTAAGAGAAACTTCACTAAGGAAAATACATTTCATGGTTTAGTTGATGATAGAAATCAAGATTTGTATAGTGGATGTTTGAAATATTCAAAACTTTCTTTTCTGTTGAAGTTGTACCATATCAAATGTCTATGTGGAATTTCAAATAAGGCAATGTCCATGATATTGGAATTCTTGCGTGATTAATTTCTTGAAGAAAACATCCCCAAGACTTTTTATGATATGAAAAAAGTTGTTAACAGGCTTGGTCTGAATTATACAAAAATACATGTGTGCCCCAATGATTGTATGCTTTATTGGCGAGAGGATTCAAGTAGACAGGATTTCAAAAAAATGTTCTTCTTCTAGATGGTAGTCAATGGGTGATGTTGGAATTCTGAATCAACATACTACCATAAAGAAGAATAAAAGGAACACACCTATAAAGTTTTTGTGTTACTTTCCTTTAAATCCTAAATTGAAAAGATTATTTATTTCATTCAAAAACCGTTGAACACGTGAAGTGGAATTATGTAGATAATAAAAATGATGGGTTAATGCGACATCCACGAGATTCAAAATCATGGAATACATTTGATTCATTACATCCCTATTTCTCAGATGATTCTAAGAATGTTTGATTGGGATTGGTTATCGATGGATTCAACCCATTTGGGACTTTGAGTACCAGTTATATAATTTTGCCAGTTATTTTGATCCCTTACAATATGCATCTATATATGTGTATTCAAAAAATGTCTTTTATCATTTCGATGATTATTCCTAGAAAAAAAATCCTAGAAATGATATTTTTGTATACTTGCAGCCTTTAATTGAAGAATTGCAGGAGTTGTGAAGAAACGGTGTTGAGACATATGATGCTTCTTCTAAAACAATGTTCAAAATGCATGATGTTTAATGTGGATCATTAGTGACTTCCCTGGACTTGGAAATTTATCTGGTTGGAACACTTACACGGTTTTGGATTGTCCTATTTGTAACTTTGATTTTGAGCTCAAATGGATACCTCATAGTAGAAAATGGTTCTTCTTATGCCACCAAATATTTCTCGATGCATCTGATAGATTTCGACTGAACATATCAAAATTTAACGGTTTCATTGATCGTAGACCACCTCCAAAGTTGTTAACTGGTTCTAAAATATTGGAACAACTTAGAAATATTTGAAACATAATTTGGTAAGGTTCATCATTTTAATGATAATGGTAAACGAGTTCGAAGTGCATCATCAAGTGAAATTGGAATGCAATAAAGTAAGAAAAAAAGTATATTATTCAAACTTCCGTATTGGTAATTTAATTTGTTACAGCATAATCTTGATGTGATTCATATTGAGAAGATTTTCTGTGACAATTTGATCTTCACATTGCTTAATGAGCATGTAAAGTCGAAGGATCATCTCAATGCTTAGAAATACTTACAAGTAATGAACATAAAACATGATCTCTGGCTAGATGAGAATGAAATGTATGCTCTGGAAATATTTGGAATGAAAAATAGAGATAAAGATACATTCCTTTGAATTTTAAAGCATGAGAAGGTGTATAATGGGTATTCAAGTAACATATCAAGGTGTGTTTATTTAAATAATCATAGGTTACATGGATTGAAAAAGTCACTATTCACATATTTTGTTATAGCAGTTACTACCATTGGCATTATTTACATTATTACCTGAAAAAGTTACTACTGTTGTACTCCAATTTTGCACATTTTTCTGAAAACTATGTGAGAAATCTATACATCCATTTGATCTTGACAACCATCAGGAGAGGTTTGTATTGACACTTTGTGCAATGGAGATGATCTTTCCTCCTTCATTTTTTACTGTCATGATGCATTTAACTATGCATTTGGTTGAGGAAGATAAATTGGGAGGCTCCGTACATTATCGATGGATGTATCCAATTGATAAGTACTTTATTTATATGTTTTTCAGTTGAGTAAAAAATTATTGGCACTTAATTAAATGCATAATTATGTTTTTTTATTTTATTTCATAGATATCTTGGGCATTTGAAATCATATGTGAAAAATAAAGCTCAACCAGAAGGCTCTATTACTGAAGGCTATTTGGCAGAGGAGTGTCTTACCTTTTATTCAAGATACTTGGATGATATTGAGAAAATATTTAATTGAGTTGGAAATGTTAATGACACATTTAATAAATCTAAAATACATGGGAAATCATAAATATTTCCTGCTATTGGCCGATCAATTGGGAGGATCTTAAATGTTACACTGATAGAAATGGAATTATTACAGGCACATAGATATGTGATGCAGAATAGTGAAATTGTAGATCCATTTATTAAAGATTTTAGGATACAAATAGATAGACTAAAGAGAGTCTGAACATGAAATGAGAAATATATAATGAAAACTGTTAATAAAGAGCTTGTATAATGGTTTTCAAAATGTGTAAGTTCATAAATATTTCAATAAATATGGATATTAGGTTGACACATATATTTTGTAAATATAATAATGTATATTTATTTATTGATACTTGAGAAGATTTTTTAGAAGATTTGAAGTTTCTTTATTGAGGTCCTCTAAAACAAGTTTGAAAGTTTGATGCTTACAACATGAATGGATTTAGATTTCATACAGTCGATCGAGAATAGGGTTTGAAAACACAGAATAGTGGTATATTTAAATTTTCTAAAGTGGGATACTATGGAAAGTTGACAAATATTATTGAATTAAACTACCATGGGTATTTTTCAGTTATTTTATTCATATGCAATTGGGTTGACATTATCAGAGGTGTTAAAAGAGATTCCTTGCAATTTACTTATGTGAACTTCTCTCACTTGATGGTTGTTGGTGATTGTGAACTGCATGATTTGTATATCTTATCATTGCAAGTGAAAATTTTATATTATGTGAATGATATTTTGTATGAAGGGTGGATTGTAGTTGCTCATGTAAAACAAATAGATTTGTATGATATGGGTGATGAAGTGGAATATTTGACCTCAGACATTGAATATCATCAATAGCAAGAAGTGGACTTATTTTTTTATCATGATATTGAAAATATTAGTCTAGAAAGGATGGATGAAGTGGATAAAGTAATGGAGTAGTAAACCGACATGATTGAAGGGGGAAATGATTGTATGTAAAGTTATGCATTCATTTAGTAACCACTTATTTAATTTGTACAGTCATTCATTATCATTGTTATGTATATTTTATTTGTTAGTACTGTGCATCTATTATCATTTTTAATATATATTTTTCTGCATAATTTTTTTAAATATATGTTCTAAACTTAATTTTATTTTATTAAATGATAGGAATCCCAAGAAGGAAACATTATATTGTTTCATCTACAACTGCGATAGATGACGATCTATATGTCTCACTCCCTATGGCATATGACCCACCATCCACTTGCCCCTCTGCATCATCTCTCACACCCTCTATGAGCATCCCTTCAACAACTCAGTCATCACCTCCCCCTTCAAGAATCTCAATAGTGAGGGAGTGGTGCGGGACTTCTAGTTCTTCGTGGGGATACTAGAGGGTGACTCTTATAGGTACAAATTTTTATATGAATAAATTTATTGCACTTTTTTTAAACTAACTATTTGTTCATTAAAGATGGAAACAATGCAAGTATGGATAAAAATATAAAAAAATCAGATGTATGGAATCTGACTAAATAGAATATAGTTGTTCCATTTGATTCATATGTGGTCCCTATGGATGACGTTGCAGGATTGCTTGGCTAGATTCTAGGCCAGCTGGCCACGGAGCTGGTTTCCCTTCCTATTTCGTATGATGATTGGAGGAATATGCCTTCAACTTGGAAATATGGAGTTTTTATTCCAAAATAAAGGTAATTTTAATACATTATGGTGTAATTTATTGTCATGTTATTAAATTATAATATTTTCAAAATGAATTTTTGTGTACAAATGTTTTTCCACTTTATGGTTGCTGATATGCTAGCACGAAAGTGGACATTGAAAATTTTGGGCAAGAAATAGAAATAATTTAAATGGAGATTGTGGAGTTATGTTAATGATACTTCATTGACCACCCAACAAATGTATGACAAGTTACCCGATGGGGTACCCAAAGGGGAATGTAAAGTTTTTGTTGAAATACATCATGATGAGAAGCAGATGGTATTTAAATATATATTATTATATTAATCTCATTTTACATTTATACATGTATATGAAAAGGATATTACATTGAATACATTACTATTAAATTTTATTTTATTTATTTCAGGATATTTCAAGGAAGAATGCATCAAGTCGGGCTAAGAAAGTCATCCCTCACACTGTGGAGTCAAAGAGTTTTTCTAAAAGCTGACTGGATCTGGTAATCTTTTCATTAGTTTAAATATTTATAAGACAATATTATCTATTTAATATATTAAATTGTTGATTTATATTTATTTAATTCAGTCATAGAGTTTAGGGCACCAAGAATCCTGAACAAAAGTGTGGTTGAATGTTCACAAAAAATCTGATGGAAGTTTTATTAAGGAGCCTGCCAAAGAAGTTGGGGTATGAACTCATTTTTTATTATAATAAATTATTATCAGTTGTTACTATGTTAATATATATTTCTTCTTATATTAATGATATTTTATTTATGGGTAAAAAATAAAAAACTATGGGATGTCAATCATGCGCAGTCCTACTCAGACTCCCAGGATGACCCAGTTGATAAAGTCCTTGGGAAGAAGCATCCTGGTAGAGTGTGTGGGATGGGTTTGGGACCTATACTGTATGAGTTATTTGGTATGATACTGGGTATTGAATCTGCATCTACTCTTGGTTATAGTCATTCCATACCCTAAGATACTCAGAGAGATATTGTTTCTCTACAAAACACAATTCAAGAACAGGGGGCTCAGATATCCTCTTTGCAGAAAGTATTGATTGATTTATATCAAAATACAACCAGATCTACCCCTGGTGGTATTTCATCTACTGTTGGTGAGTAGGTAAATCAAAAAAATTAAAATCATTCAGCTTGAAAACATTTATTGGTTTTAATTTTAAATATAAATATATAACATTATTTAATTTTCAATATAATATTCTTACAGGTGGTAGCATGAAGTAGATATGGAGGTGGAGAGGGTGACGAGCTATTTTAATCATTAGATAGTGATTAGTTGTATTATTGATATGTTGGACAAATATGGTAACAGTTAGTTTGTATATGTATCATGTATAGCACAGAGTAGCCACCAAACATTTTCATGACCAAACATTTTCTTGATTTCTCATGTTTCCTTTTATGTATTATGAACCCAGTCTTCCAAAGACACTATGAATTTATGATCCTTATGTTTTATTAATGTATATTTATATTTATGAATCATATAATAATGTGTAAAAATTTATAGGTTATTATATCTATGGTGTAGAGGATCAGGAGGAGGTTTTTGGTGCTATTTCTAAAATCATTAAAATGTCTTCAGGTATATTTACAACCTTCTTGGACTTCCCTCATGAAATATTCTAAGTTTCTTTATTATCATTAATATTTTTTTATGATTAATTTTTCCAAAATTTATTAGGTTTGTTACCCAAGGATGAACGATCAAACTTCTTATTGATTTTCTTGGGAATATTCAATTTTGTAACTCCCTTCAACTTGTTTTTAGTGGATATCCCTTCTTTCTTAAAATTTTATAGTATTCTCTTCTCATGTTTTATATTTGGCATGTGATAAATCCCACGTATTCTTTCTTATTATTCAAAATAGTTTTGATAATAATTTACAAATATATGTTGAACACTTGAGTGTCTTTATCCTGTTAAGGTAGAGGGATTGTCCACTTCATTAGTAGTCGAATAAACCACCATCACTTATCCTTATAAACTAGATTTATAATAATTATCATTCTATTATGGAGAAACATCTTCCTTACTCAATAGGTGCATCTTTATAATTTTCTTCTTCTCTTTATTTTTTGTATTTATCAAAGTTATGGAAGAAACTAAATTCTGATCAAAGTCAAATAATTCTTATCTAAAACTAAAATTCATTATAAATCATGAAAGAAACTTCAAACATTAAAAAGAGAATAAATTTCCAATAGATAACCCAATAAGATATAAACCTACACTATAATACTAATTTATAGGATCCAATAAGGGATATGATCAATACTGAGAGAGGTATTGAATCAGTGTTGGAGTCCAATTAATAATGTTTAATCCCTATTAACTTTTACTTTGTCACATTTAGGTGAGTGATTCTATTATTCTCTCACTCACATTATATTTTTTATTTAGATCAACACAACCCAATACACACACATAAGAGACACAATTATTTATAAGTTTCACTTTTCAAAACAAAAGGCTTGTCCTTGGCATGATCTAGAATTTCAACAAGATTATATGATCCACCAGCGTCATGCTATGAATACAATAGGGAAAATTTTATACATGTAGCCATATATGATGCATACCACACTCGACATCAACCCACTGTATCATTATACTTTCATCCTAATAGTTTAATAATTTTAGAGAAAACAAAAAAAGATCCCTTCACCAGTACAACATGATGCAAGTATTGAAAAGAGGTAGAATGAACAGTTTGAGCACGGTTTCCCAATTTTTTCTCATGAACTATGCGAACACCCTCCATAATCTATGGCATGATAATGGTTGGCATACAATATGGATAATAGTGTAAAAAAATGTGTTCCTCATTAAACAGGCTAGAAATTAAAAAAATTCCCCTCCATCCTTATTTATTTTCACCTTGTCTTTATTTCTTCTGTGTGTGTTCAATGGGGCTCCCTCCCATGCTCCTCCTATCCTCTCCTCTCAAAGGGTTGTATTGATCCCCATTATATGGTGTTGAATTCAACCTCTGTCAAGTGAGTTTTGTATCACTCAATGAGTCTATAAATCTTCCTTCCTTCTTTCTACATTTATCTCCTCTCTAGATTCATTATTTTGGTGCAACTAAATTCACCATATTATCAGTGTATTCATCTATTCCATAATTTCTCTCAATATGGATAGAAAAATTCTTTGATATTGATCATGTCGTTCAACCATGGTATTTGGTAGGTGGTATATATCATTTCCCTTAGAGTATTTATGTTTTATAAATTGTGTCACTATGAAATCTAGTGGGACTTCCATGCAGTGACTTGTGAATTTGTTGTTTAATTTGTTGAACATGGTTCATTAGGATTATTATCCCTTGTTTATTAAATTTTCCATGTTAAGAACCATGAACCTAAAATTTTAACCACACATAATGGTGTAATCCTTGAATAACTTAATATAATTAGTTTTTTTCTAATAAAACCCCATTTTAGGTGTATTGTTTTTTAAACTATCAAAGTGAAGTTCAAATGAATTGTGGGAGGACATGACAACCCCCTATGTATGCCTTAGTGACCAAACCCTCTTTTAGGTGGTTAGGGCCTAAGTATTATTGAGAAAACTAAATTTTATCATATGGAATGCATGCTAGCATGGCCTACCACATACCTTTTCATGTATGGTGTTAACTGCCATGGGTTGTTCACATAGACCTATTACTTTTATTCAATTATCATAAACCTTTAATTATGGAATGAAATGCCTAATTAATTAAATGAAATGGTATGAGTTGTGTCTTGATTACTATATGTCCCTTATGACTTTATAATTGAAATGGATTATGGGTTTGAACCTCATTAAATCCACTTGATTTATAAGATAGAATAGCTCTACACATGGCATCATTATTATTTAAAACTTAAATAAAATAAATGTATTAGTTACACCTTTAAAGACACTTATTTTCCCCCTTACAGAATACTAAGGATGGGATCATGGGTTGTTGATAATTTGTACGTCAAGGGTGATACATGTTATATCATGGATGATCACACTATTCGGGTTACTTAGCTTCATATGAGTAACACGGTTTCCCAAGGGGGAACACATAGATGAGCTCGAAGGAAATATTATTACACCATGAAATGAGTGATACTCAGACAAGTGTGTGTGGATTTGAAAGTGCTTTTTCTTATGAAAACATTGGTTTCTATATATTCTTTTGTATGTAGGATGTATGTGTATGTGAAATTGGAATGGGTTTTTTTCAGGGCACAGGTACTGGGGATGCAGAATCAATTGTGTTTTTTTGTAAATCTATCTTTAGCGGCGGTTTAAATATAACGACCCATACTTTACATACATTGTTAATACTTCAAAAATTGAAGCACACTTATTACAACATATGATAAAACTACAAAGGACCGTATAGGTATAGTGCCTTTAGAAACTGGGAAACATAAACAACTGGTTCATAAATCTTCTACAGTGTCTCCCATTTATTTCATCATATCTAGGGTCCCTTTTAGCATATTCTACTTAATATCCATCTTCCTGACCTGGGGAAAAGAAAACATAAAAGGGTGAGCTCAAATGCTCAGCAAGGCAAATAAAGGAAATAAAAATCATATCATATCTTTTTGAAAATCATAACCTGCAAAAGAGATCATAATATCTTAACATGGAACAAATCATAGGAGTGAAAATGAGATCCCCATAATCATAACATAAAACTTGAAACTTTGTGGCATGCACACATAATCATGGAAAATCATTTCTTGTTAGTCATGACTCATCGCCAAGACTATCTTAGTGGACAAAGTCCCTTTCTGAACCGAGTTCACTCCTCGTTTCAGTCCTGTATCACTGAACCGAAATAACCTTCCGTTCCAGCCATGTCTATCTCATGAGATATAAAATCTTTACCCAATGCATTGGAGGGAGATATAGGTCCCACCCATCTTATAATGAATCCTTTCTTATGTGTGCCACATAATCATAAAACATACATCATCGCATAACACATGTAACAAAAATGGGATTCTTGAAACATCATGACATCATAAATCAATTAATATAAGATAATGGAATTCATAAAAATAATTCCATCACAACATGATAAAATCAATGTAATAATAGGGATAAAAACAGAACCCTTTATTATCTTAGATGGAAAATAATTTTGATAAAACACTTGAACTTTATTCTTGAGGAAAATATCCTTTCTACTTCAAAAACATTTTTCCTTTCTTAACATGTCATACAACTTTAAACTAAAAGAAGTTGATTAAAAATAAACTTGAAAACTTGTAAAGGAAGCTTCTTGGAAATAATGTTTTAAAAATCCATTCATGCCGTATAAGTTAAAAAAACATTCTTCGTACTTTTGTCGGAAAAGTCAAAAAGTACCTCGTATGAAAAACGACAAAAGATTCCTTTCATATCTTTTACTAAAAACTCACCGAAGGGTAAAATTGGATTTAAACAATTGTAGGTGGATGGAAATAATATTACATATTGGTGAAACATGGATGTGGATGATAAAATACACCCTAGTAAATACTTACGAATAAACAATCTCGGATAAAAATGAGATTGTGATATTTTCCCTTACCTTAGGTCCGATTAGCTTTGTACGTGTCCGAAGCTCCTGTATAATGGTTTAAATAATGTTATTGACTTATTCCAGAATCATACATATTTATATGATATCATATATGGTCATATTATTAGCTTCTTGTTAGTAATATTTCATTGTTACTTGTTACTCGGGTCTTTATAACTTTTTATTCTTATGCGTGTTTTGTGGAATAAATTCTTATTCTTATCTTTAGGTTATAGATAATTCATTTCTAGAATGGTATTAGTGTATTATATACCATATTCATTCATTCAATTCATTTATATAATCATTATGAAATGAAGATCATGTGGAACGAGTCGCATCACATCGTGGAGACGGTATTCCGTACGTACGCACGAGTGATGATATCATTCCTATGATCGTGGAATTGTATTGGAGTATATATATATATTATTTCAGTATCAATATTACTTCATAATAATCATATTTAGTTACTCATTACACCATTATAACCATCCTTGTAAGGTGATGGTGGAAAATAGATTACACCACGGCGTGGAGACGGTATTCCGTACGTACGCACGCGTGGTGATTTCATTTTTCCGTAGGATGGATAGAAGGTGAAATAGGGTTGTTTCATATTTATAATAACATATAAGTATGTAAGTAATACTGATGTTATTACTTTATCATGAAACAACTAAAGAAGAAGAAGTTGAAGAAGAAAGAAATTGAAAAGATCGGTAATGGATATTACCTCTTCTTTGGAACGCCTCTTTGAATCCTCCACTTAAGGAACTAATATTGGTCTTTGGAGAAGACCAGGACCTCTAGGATTATTCTAGGGAAGTGGAGAGGAGAAAATGGCAGGGGTTGGCCGAGCTTGAGTGCTCAATTTGGTGTGAGGAGGAGGGGGAGGAGGTGCCCTTTTATAAGGGAGGAGAGGGGCACCTTAGGAATATCTCAAAATATTATTTTATATTAAAGTCAAAATCGGTTTATAATGGTTCCAAAGGGTCTTATTTAGAAGATAAAGTGGGGAAGGGTCGAAATCCTATCAACCAATAGGATTTAGACAAGTTTAGGGTATTATTTTAACCTTATCAATTAGATTTAACTCTAAGTTAAATAATTTAACTTTTACCATGTCTTTTTGTTTTCTTTCACTATATGGTTAATACACTTACTATAACATGCCAAAAGAACCCCAAATTGTTTATTATTAAAATATATATCCTTATCTAAGTCATTTGGCCGATCCTTAGATTTTTAGGAATAAAATAACAATTAATAATATAATATTTGATTTAAAAACTATTTTGTGTCAATTTTGACACTATTTGATATATGATTTTTGTGAAAGTCATAAAAGAATTATATGTTCGAACCAAGTTGATTAAATCAACATTAATATATCATAGTAACCTATAAAATTAGTTGAATTCATAAAAAGTCTCAAATTACATTTATTTTGGTGTTTATAACATCAATTATGTCAATATTTCATTAATAAGATAATTACTGCATCATCTTTGTGTCATAAATAAATTACATTATTTGATGTCTAAAAATTACAAATAAAATATCATCATGTAGGAAATATTTTTAGCTTTCTAATGAATATTTACAATTGAATTTATCTTATGTATAACCCCATATTAAAAATGATTTACTTATTAAACTTTGATTTTAACTATTTTAACCCTTCTTTAAATAAATTAATAATAAATGTCCTAATCTAATCCAAGTGGGACTAAATGGTCATATTTTATTCCTAAGTTTGTTTTTGGTCGAATTACACTTGTCCAATAGAATTAGGACATGTGTTAGGGTAATATTAATATCATATTTACCCTTAGTTACCCTATTTACTATTAACCGCGGTAAAAAAAGTAAAAAGTTACTATTCACCAAAAAATTATTTTCATCTCATTGAACCACATTTTAGTCCTTGATATTAACCGTGTCTCTCGGATTTTCGAAATTCCAATCACAGAAGCGGTAAAATTAAGTTTTATGCAAAATTCAGTTTTTAACCTACCACTTAGTGGTTTCACTATTCATCAAAAATTGAAAGTTTTCAGAAAAATACCAAAATTTCACCCTAGGCTAATTTCGATATTCTGAGTCCAAAAATGAAGTCCATTTTGAAAAATAAAATTTATAAAATTTCAAAAAGTGGTTATTACTATTCATAACGGCTAGTTTTAATAGCATATTATTGTTTAGTGAAACTTGGTATTGCGTACGACGCAAGCTATCGAGGAAGGTCGCGATTGCGTGTAAAGAAAGCCAAGAAAGTGTTGTGTAGAAAAAGATTCCTTTGATGATTTATATAACATAAAAGTCTTGGGTGTTACATTAAACTGCTACTAAGTAAATGGATCATATTTAGTGGTGGTTAAAACCACCGCTAAAATTTGGTATTTTACTATCGGTGATGGCTAAAACCACCACTACATAAAATAATTTAGCAGAGGTTAAAACCACTGCTACACAATTTTCATCTTCCATTATCATTTCGCGGCGGTTATCTTGGTTTTAGAAGTGGCTTTCCTAGAGAAAATGAATTTATTTTTTAGCGGCAGTGTAAACCACTGCGAAAAAAAATCATTTTCCTTCAATAAAAACACCACTAAAACCACAAAAAATCACTGTGAAGTGTGTTCACTATAATGGTAACCATAAAACACTGATAAATTGAAGAAACCACCACATATTGTATGTTGAAATACAATTTAGAAGCAGTTTTTTAAAACCTACGAAGCATCATATTGCGGCGGTTTAAACCGCCACCATATCCTAAAAACCACCGCTATGTGGCAATTTTCCTATAGTGCTATGTGTTTTGATTTACCATGGAATACTAAATTTTTGTATAATTGAAGAGTATATTGACTATCAAAATAAACATTAATAGTGGAATTATAAAGGTTGAGTTCAGAAGACAATAATTTAATCCATAATTCCTCTTTGATTTCCTCGTTCAAAGCTATATACTCAGATTCCATGGTTGAAAGGGAAACCGCGGACTGCATGTTACACTTTCAGAAAATGGGACCACCACAAGCAGTGAAAACATAACTAGTCAAGTATTTTCTAGTATAAATATTTCCTATATAGACAGTATCTACATATCCAACTATAATTTTAGAAGTATCCACATTTTTACCATAACACAATAAAAGATTAAAACTAGAAAAAAAATATAGAAGAATCTATTTTAGGGCATGACAATGTGGTTTCCTAATAGTTCCCATAAACCAACTAAGGGTGCAGATTGCAAAGGCTCTATCAGGCCTATTGTGGATCATTCTATACATGATGTTTCCAACAATATTAGTATAAGGGATCTTAGACAAAAATTGGACATCATATTCAGTAGTGGTTACTTGTTTCAAAGACAATTTAAAGTGTTACTTAAGTGTTGAATTAACAGGTTTGAGAGATTCAAATAAGTATCTCTTAAAAATCATTAAAATGTAAGAATTTTGAGATAAATAAATTAGTTTATTAGGTTTATCCCTTATTATTTCAACACCTAAAATCTGATTAGTTGTACCTAATTCTTTCATTTCAAACATACCTTTTAATTAAGATTTTATAGTAGTAATGAGACTCGAGTTTTTGAAAATAATAAGAATATCATCAACATACAATAGTAAATAAAGTATGCAGTTTTTAGTTGATTTGAAATAAACACAAGAACCATTTTGTCTCCTTATAAATTTTTTATCAGCATAAAAGAATCAAATTTTTTATACCATTTCCTTGAGGATTTTTTTAAACCATGGAATGGTTTATTTAAAATGAGGAATTGATTTAATTTTAATTATTTAGAGTGACAATCAAGATGATTAATTTAAATATTATCATTTAAATAACCATGAATAAAGGTAGTTTCAACATCAAGTTGTTCAGTGTGAAGATCAATATAGGAATAAAAATCAAGTAATAACCTAATTGTATAATTCTTAAAAACTGGGGAAATTTTTTCAAAATGGTTTATTCCTTATCTTTAAAGTAATCCCCTAACAACTAGTATTTATTTGAATTTGATTTTATTTCCAATAGTTTTATCTTCATTCCTTTTATAAATCCACTTACAACCAATTATTTTAGCATTGGTTGGTTGATTTATAATAGACCAGGTGTGATTTTTTCTTAAGGAATGCATTTCTTCATCCATAGTAAGGACCCAATGTTTAATGCCTTTGTCATTTAGGGATTTCCTATAGGTTTGAGGATCATCATCATCTAGATCCTAGGAAACATGAAAGTTATAATAATCCATATCATATTGGATAAAATGAGTAGGATTTCTAGGAACTATCTTCTCTCTTTATCGGGTCAATTGATAATACCTATTATTTGAAAGAGATTCTATTTCAAAATCTGAACCATAACTAGATGTTGAATAAGATTATGTAATAGTTTTTGTTTCAGGTGGAGTAGGCTGGATAATAGCCTCAAAATGGGCTGGTGGCTTGGTTTCTTTAACCTTTTCTAGGGAAGGATCACTATTGCCATATGTGGTAGCCTTGGACTTGGGAGAATAAGACTCATGGAACACTACATCCCTACTTATAATACATTTTTGGTAATTTATTTTATCTATCCAAAGGTTTTAACCCTTAACACCCTTAGGATACCCTACAAATATTAATTTAAGGGATCTAGGTTCAAGCTTATGAGTTTTAATATGTGCATAAGCAGTGCACCCGAACACTCTTACCCTTTCTAAAATTGTTCTATTCATTCTTTATGAACGACCATTTTGTTGGGGGTTTCCCTAACAATTTGATGTCTTTTAATACCCTTAAATAAACATAATTGAATAAACTTAGTGGATATGTAATTTAAGACATTATATGTTCTTATGCTCTTAGTTTTTCTCCCAAACTGCTTTTCAGCTAAATTTTTACAAGTTTTAAAGGTCTGGAAAACATCATATTTATTTTTTAGAATATAAATCCTGAATTTTCTTGAGAATCCATCTATAAAAGTGAAAAAATAAGAACCTAAACCATGGGAGGTAGTATTAGCTAGTACCCATAGGTTAGAATGGATGTATTCTAAGGTGTTGATAGTTTTAAAATTGGACCTATTAAAGGTGACACTCTTAGCCTTTCCCATCACAAAATGGAAGTTTGGATGGTGTTATGTCACTCAACATCCCTTTCTTGTTGAGTTCTTTTAGACCCTTGGAGCTTGCATGCCCAAATATTCTATTACATATCAATTTATTATTGGTAATAGTGGTATAAACACTACCTAATTGTCTTGAATGGGTCTTTCCATTCAAAACATACATCCCATTAATGAGAGAACCTTTGATGATAGTTTTAGAGCCTTTAGATATTTTTAGACAACCTATTTCAGACCTAAAAGTAAATGCCTTTTGGTCTACAAACCCTAAAGAAATCATGTTTCTATGAAGGTTGGGAACCCACCTAACATCAAGAAAAGTGATGATGGAATGTTCATCTAGTTATATTAAAATATAACATATTCGATGGGATAGATACTAATGATAAGGTCTTGGATCAAGGTGATCATGTTGAATCCTTAAAAGATAGAAAAGCTCAGTATGAAGTTGAGTCAAGTGATAAATATTATGGATACATTTTGATGTTTGTGCAGGGTACAGCTCTATAAAGGACTTAATTTTTTGAGGAGGAAGAAATAGAGGAAGGGAGACAAGGACTTAGGAAATTGCATCCTTGATAAAGGGAGGAAATTTAACAGGTGAAAAGATTATTCTTTCCTCCCCAAACCAATGGATACATGATCTGCATCTAAGTTGAGGTCCAAATAAAAATATAGTGCCTGAATTTACAATGTGAAGGAACCTGAAGGTGTATTTTCTAAGGAAAATGTGCTTCCTAGTGGGGTGATAGGATACCCCATCCATTTACAGAGCGATACGTAGTGGAGGATCTTGCTATTAGTGAGACTCCTAATAGGCTAGATGATCTACATGGAGAAATATGGGGACCCAATGGAGGCTTCTATTTCAAAACAGGCAGACGCGGAGGGTGATATGGACTTAGAGTTGATTGTTAATTCAAAGGAAGAAATGGTGGAGTAGTTCCTTGTGATTAATTCCACACATGAAGAAGCTGATAGGATGATTGCGACATGTATTTTTGTGGATACTAATAACTAGCAGACTACATGGATTGATAAGAAAAACCTAATATTGATAATATGATTCAATTAAGGGAATATGAGTATAGAAGAATACATGAAAACTTGGGAAAAGTTAGTGTATCACTGTGAATACCTTATAAAGGATGATACAAACCTTTAGGTAACCAATCTTGCCCAGAAACTATTTAGGAAGAATAGTTCCAATAGTCTCAAGTTGTCTTTCAATAATTATTTAGTTTCCTTTAATTCTTGCTCTATTTAAACCTTCTAGTTTCTCGCTTTTTCCTTAAAATTGTTTTGATAATAAAAAGGTTAACTTTCAATCAGTGAAAGGAGCATCTTGATTCAATGAAACACTCTTGATTAATACAATGGTTGGACACATTTAATACTTCAGTTGTTTAATAACCATAATCAACTAAAAGGGAATAGTCAATGGGATTCTTATTTTCAAGTTCCTGTTTAATATTTCTACACTTAGGTTTAGTGTGCTCGAGATTACCATAAAGAAAACAAACAACCTTTATTTACCTAGAATTATATATAGGTTTGGGTTCCTTATTCTTATTTATTTTTTCTTTATTAAACTATTTCTTTTTACCTTTAGGTTTTTGTCTACCCCTAGTAAACAAACTCTCAGACTCTCCTTTTATTCTAGGTTTAGAATATAATTATTTAGAGAGAAGGGAAGACTTAACCTCTTTAAGGTTTAATGAGTCTCAACTATACATTATGGTTTCTACTAAGGTGTTTTAGGCATTATCTAAAGAAATTAGAAGGATCATTTCTTGATATTAATCATTAAAAGTTATATTTATGTTTGGTAAATCGAACATAACTTTGTTAAATTCATTTTTAATGGGCCTTTATTGAACTACTAGGTTTCATATTAAAAATGAACATTCAGTGTTTTTTATAAATCCTTCCAACAAAATAAGATGTCATGTATAGTTTTTCTAGTTTAATTCATATACCAGCAACATTAGATTCAAAGGAAACTTCTCTAAGAACTTTATATCCTAAATAAAGTAGTAGATAACTATGTTCTTTAACTAAAACATCAGGGGAAACATCTTTATATTCAGTAATATTCTATTCAGTTTCATTCATAGTTATAGTGGGTTTCTTTGGCCCATAGAGGGTATCAATTAAGCCATGCTAAACCATCATGGCCCTCATCTTAATTCTATAAAGATTAAAGTAATTTTCTCCATAAAATTTATCTATTTTGAACCTAGTTGTTGACATGTTTACCCAATGAGTAGATTTAGAGTTCTTGCAGACAATGTTAAGTGTGCACCCCTAACAACTGACCAATCTCAAGGGTAAATAATTCTTATCCAAATAGATTCAAAATATAGAGGAATTACTGAGGATGTAGTATATTTAATTAAAAATAGTGATTAACATAGTAAATTTAATAAGAGATAAAAATTAGGAAATTAAATAGAAAAAATTATTGAGATAAGAAATAGGTTTGACAACAAAAGAGAACCAATAATGGCTCGGATACCACTTTGTGAGGGGTAAAAGTGAACTGACGATAATAGAACACTCAAACCCAAAGGAAAAAAATTGGGGATTTTGCACACAATAGTCAAATAAAACATAAATTGAATGTATAACATGTAAGAGACAAATAATTCAGTGAAGAACATAGGATTTACATGCTTCAGTCCCTTTAGGATCTATATACAGGGTAAGAACACCACCTAACCCACATGATTTATTAATGCTCAAAAGAATAGATTGTATCAGATAAAAAACTAAAAATAAAATGGTGATATAGGGTTTATAACCATAAAACTTGAGAATACAATAATCAAAAGAAATACTTGCAATGCTGGATGTAGTAGTCTGGTAGTCCTGATCTCTTCTAAGTGTGTTGATGGAGCTGATGTAGTTCTTAGTCCTCTCATAGGTACTTAAGCTTGCCTAGACTAGAAAATGAAGGTCCTAATAAATGGATCTTGGCCACACTTTTTTTATGGAAGGACTCCATCAAGATCTCTACAAATAAATATACACCAGTGGTGTATATGGAGGACGGTAGGCACAAGATCTTGTCTTATTGAGGATGAAGAACCCTTCAAAATTGAAAAACCAGAACTATCAGAGAGTGTATCGAAGTGGTAGGATGGGAGAGAAAACCCAAAATGAAATGGGTCTTGAATGGATGTGGTTTGGGGGTCATCAATTCCCCTAACACTCATTTTCCCCCAAAAACAAAACCATGAATCAAGGGTCACCATATAATATTACTGAAACAAACACCCAGTAGCACAATCAAGCATCGGGATAAATGAATGGAAGGGATAAAGTGGGTGGTTGCAGTGATCAATAGCCAGTAGTATATCCTGTATGGATGAATGATTCAGTATAGGCATGGGGTAAACCAACAACAGGCTGCACAAAGCCTAGGTGCTAGTGTCATGAACCGCCTCCACCAAGATGAGAGAAGGGACAGAAGGTTGCCAGACCCTTCCTTCTTCAAGTTGAAGGAGAGATAATGACCCCTGAGACCCGCCTTCGATAGGTCCCAGAGTGGCGACTATCACCAAGGGTATAGAATCACACACAAGATGGAAGGCATTACCCCTTTTTATTTTAATAGGATCGAGAGATAAGATAGAAATTCCCAACAACACTGAAAGTGGAAGTACAAGTAAATCCAAAACAAACCATTCCCATATGCATGTTCCAAAAGTAAATGCTACAAAAGTACAAGAAAACCCCAAAAAAAAGTACCAAAAAGGAAAAAAACAGCAACTGAAACTATCCCAACGTCCGAACTAATACGATCCTACACAATCCCTGAAGTCCTTCTGGAAACATGAAAGTAGTTTTATATACATAGGGTGAGCATACAAGTATACTCAGTAGGGAAAACCCAAGAATCTTGTGCACAAGTGGGGAGGCACACTAATGCCCCGTGATAAAAGAGATAACCAAAACACCTAGCAAGGAAAACTATCCACCCAAACCTCACCAAGGAACACTCCATAAATAACACGAGTCAAGTAATGTAATAGTAACAACATGTCAATGTTTGGGTACCCCATGCCACTTCCCCACTGGTTATTGAAGATATCCTATACATCAGACCTCTCCCGCCATTCTCACCGCATTCCCACTGCTATCCCCCCACCCACACACACCTGGGCTATAACCACACATCCTTCCCACAAACACCTGGGCCACAACAACCATGCATAACCACGCCTGCAAACACCTAGTCCAGAACAACTACTGACATTCCTGAAGACACTTGGGCCTCATCCCGAAGACACTTAGGAAAAAATCTGCCCACACACACCTGGGCCAACCACCAAACTACCCTTCCTGAAGAATCTTGGGCTATAATGGACCTCAGGCCATCACAGCCTACCCGAAGGGTCTTGGTCCACTCGGGAAAGGGAGTAGAAAATAAGCTAATAACCAGTCACTTGTAAAAGTGTTGGAAAAAAACACCCTCCCCTGTGAAATGGGGTTGTTCAACACAAAGTGCTCAACTTGGGTGGGGCATGAATAAGAAACATAAAATATAAAATTATATATATATATATATATATATATATAGAAAGTACTCATCCCATCCTAGGGTTCCCAAAACCATCCCAACACAAACACCTTGTTACTATTCATTCATAAGAACACCACAACCACAACCATGTGAGGACTCATTCCCAGAACCAATTCCCCATTGAACCTATTCTTGTTTTCATGTTCAAGTTATTCCATTTAAGTAAATCCTACACTATTGGGAAACTAACAAGCATAACCACAAACCAAGGAAAATAAAAACAGTCAACCAATAATTAAGCATTCATACCTGGTTTTCTTGTAAAGTCACAACAACAAAGGGATCCTTAAGATCCCTCAAAGTACTGGAACCAAACCAAGCCTCAAGATATATCCCCACGCGGCTTCAGGTCCACCAATAACCGCAAAAACATAGGATAACATCCCCATCCATATCACCCCATAAGCATCAAGCAGAACAATCACACATACTTCCAAGATAGAGCAAGGGAGTTTCCATATTCAAGCACAACATTCATTAAGTTCCCCCTTTCCGTTTGGTTAACCAGGGTGATCACACATGAGTTATTGTTCACTGTACATCCATTTAATCATTCAAGTTTACATGATTAACCAAATTCCCATGTTACAACCATTCAATCATCGCAGAATATAGGGGTTCATTAGTGCACAAAGAAAGACCACCAACGGTCATGATTTTCAGTGGGAAAAATCCCATACAATTCACAACACAAAATCAAGGATAAAAAGTATATTAGAAACATCGATCACACCCCCTTCATTCTTTAAAAGTCAATTTATTATCTTCATTAAAGTTTGGTTTCATCCATTCCCATAGAAACTATAGCATACCCGCCCCGCATGATACACAGTAAAGAGAGACGAAGGAAAACCCTACCTGGATGATCAATGATTGAAGTTTCTCCTCCCTGTGCCAAGAGCTGGGGATGTGCGATTTGTAGGGGAAGAGATCCAAGGAATCCAAGAATGAGTAGAATGGACTCTATCATGGGTTCACCACTCGTCTCGGGAGGGGGGGACTTCAACGTACCAAGGAGAGGAAAAGAGACCAGCCAAGAAGAAGAAGAAAAAGAAGGAATTCTCGTGCGATAAAAGGTGATATCCTGGAGTTACAGGATTTGATAATTTTGAATGGATTAAAAGTAGGATCGTGGTTTCCCACGCAGTTGGGCAATTACGCATGATGGAATTAATTTTAATTTAATAATTCTCATTGGAGAGGTGGCCATAATGGTTGTACATTAAACGGTTTCCTTTAATCAGATAAAAATGCACAACAGGGAGAAACTGGGAAAAAAAGGTGTGACATCGAGGAAAACCACATGTTTTGGTAAGTTAAGGGTTTCCTTTCTCTTGGGGGATTTTAGATATTAATTATGGGCTTTAAATGTCTTTTTAAAGGGGGTATTAAAATTCTTTTACGTCAAAAGTTACGTTGCGGGAGAGGAAAAAGTTGGAACTAGAAAAATAACGAAGGGTGGGACACCGTCCAGTGAGAACATGGTGCCACTGTCACGGTGCCACCCTCATGGTGCCACCATCATGGTTCCACCCACACAGTGCCACCGTCATGGTGCCACCCTCACGGTTCCACCGTCACGGTATACCCTCATGGTTCCACCGTAATCGGTACCACTGTTATGGTGCCACTGTGACCAGTGTGCGACCGTCACGGTGCCACTGTAACCGGTTCCACTGTAACCGGTGCCACCATTTTGGTGGAGCCGTGTTTTGGAAAAGTACTGGACCAGGAGGGTCCAGACCATTACATCAGATACCTCTCAAACTATTCTTTCCCTCAAGAATTAAAACAAGACACGAATAAAGGAGGGGGTCCGAAAAACCACCTCTAAAGATACCTCTCAGGAGTGAACCTCATCGACATCTAGGAAAACCTCTCCCTCAAGTAACCATGAAGCATTAAAGGGTCATACCATCCAATCATATGGATTAGGTAATTCCCTCCTTGTCAAGATAATATCTGCTTTAGGTGGCATTGACTCACCCACATAGGTTTAATCGCATCCACCTTAATGCGTCTTGATTAGGGATCGGGTCCTCCCCTCCCCAAAGTCAGGAATATTCACACACACATCCATAGAACAAGTGAAATAGTCCATTCTATAGTTAACAAGGTAAAACTCTTCATCAAAAACAAGTATAATCAAAACAGAACAAAACTCAAAACAGCTCTGGGTACTGGCCACGCATCTGTGCCTCCCATTCCCAGGTACTCTTCTCGATCACACCATGCCTCCATAACACATGAACCAAAGGAATGGTTCATCCACAGAGCACCTTCTTCTTGCAATCCTTGATCCTCACCGGTCTTTCTACAAACGTCATGTTGTCCTTGATATATAGCTTTCCCCAGTTGAGGATGTGTGAATCGTTGTGCAGATATCGTCAGAGATGAGACACATGGAAGACGTTGTGCATTCTCAGTAGCGGCGCTGGTAGCGCTAGTTGATAAACCACTTCACTGACCTGCAACAACACTTCGAATAGTCCAACAAACCTGGGAGAAAGCTTAGTCCCCCTGTCGAACCTCTGTTTCCCATGCTGAGGGGAGACCTTCAAGAATATATGGTCTCCGACCTCGAACTCCAAGGGTCTCCTCCTATTATCGTCATATGACTTCTGAAGGTCCTAAGCCGCCTTCATCCTCTCCCGTATAAGCTAAACATTCTCTGTCGTGCTCTGCACCACCTCCGGGCCAAGAACACCTGCTTCCCTGACCTCTGTCCAGCATACGGGTGAGTGACCAGCTTCCCATACAAAGCTTCGAAAGGATCCATGCCAATGGTAGAGTGATAGATGTTGTTGTGAGAAAACTCTACCAGAGGCAAGTGTCATACCCATGATCCCCCAAAGTCCAAAACACATGCTCGTAGCATATCCTCCATTGTCTTGATGGTGCGCTCTGTTTTCCCATCTGTCTGGGGATGGAAAGTCGTGTTGAGGCATAGTTGGCTTCCAAAAGCACATTGCAATCCTTTCCAGAACTGTGAGGTAAACTGGGTATCCTGGTCAGAGAATATGGACCTCGGAACCCTGTGCAACCTCACCACCTCATCTACATACCTCTTTGCTAGGGCATCCACCATACTCGACTCCTTGATCTCCAGGAAGTGAACTGATTTCCTCAGTCGGTCCACCACAACCCAGATAGCATCGCAACCCCCTTGAACTCTGGGTAGTCCCATGATGAAATCCATCGATATGTCATCCCACTTCTACTCAGGGACATATAAAGGTTGTAACAGACCTCCTGGGATGCGGTGTTCATCCTTCACCTTCTGACACTCGAGGCACTTTTCTACGAACTCTACCATTGCCCACTTCACCCCATGCCACCAAAACTGACTCTTCAAACCCCGGTACATCTTGGAAACTCTTGGGTTCACTGCTAGGGGTGATTTGTGGAACTCACCAAGAACTCTCTTGCGCATCTTCTCTGGTACAAACATCCTCCCTTGGAAAAGAATCTGATTCTGACCATCCTCTGACCATCTTTCTGGAGCATTACCCTAGATAATGTGATCGCGCATTACTTCAGTCTCTAAGTCTCCCCACTGAGACTCCTCTACCTATCGCAATAGAGAGGATTTCACTATCATCTGAAACAGGAAACCTCTACCACCATCCATCCTTACATCCAGGTGTTGGGCAGCCAACTCTTCCATCGCCTTCCAAGCATCTGCTGATTCTCGAACCATGTCCTTCTACGACTTTCTTCTCAGGGCATAATCCACCATGTTCCCCTTTCCTGAGGTGTAGGAGATTTCAAATTCATAGTCCTGAAGGAACTCCATCCACCTTCACTACCACAAGTTCAGGTCCCGTTGGGAGAAGATATACTTCAAGATCTAGTGATCTGTGAAGACTATGAAGCATTCCCCAACAAGGTAATGTCCCCACAACTTTAGTGTGAACACGACCACCGAAAGCTCTAAATTTTGGGTGTCATAGTTATGCTCATGGGGACATAACTTCCTAGATCCATAAGAGATCACCCCTTGCTATTGCATCAGCACACACCCCATGCCTTGTCCTGAAGCATCACAGAACACCTCATACGCCACCCCTTCTTCTAGAAACCTCAGCACTGGGGCACTAACCAACTTCCCCTTTAGATAACTGAAGGTTTCCTCACGTTGATCATTCCACATGAAATCCTGGTCCTTCTTGGTCAAGGCTATCAAAGGTGCTGCAACTTGGGAGAATTTGGGCACGAACCTCTAGTAGAAACCTGCTAGACCTAGGAAACTACGAACCTCTACCACGTTCTTGGGAATTGCCCAAGAAACAACTGCCTCGAACTTTTATGGGTACAATGCTATTCCCCGTTCAGATACCACGTTTCTAAGGAAGTGCACTTCTCGCATCCAGAACTTGCACTTGGACAATTTCCCATAGAGCTGGTGTCGTCGTAGGACCTCTAAGATCGTTCTCATATGCTCAGCGTGATCCTCCTCTGACCTTGAGTAGATTAGGATGTCGTCAATAAACACTACTACAAACTGGTCTAGATATTCATGGAAGATGGAGTTCATGAGCCCCATTAAAATAGCTGGTGCGTTTGTGATGCCGAACTACATGACTAAAAACTCAAAGTTCCCATATCTGCACCTGAAGGAATTATTTGAGATGTCACCCTCCTTCACCCTCAACTGGTGATATCTTGATCGCAGGTCAATCTTGGAGAACCATCCTGCCCCTTTAAACTGGTCTAAAAGGTCGTCTATCCTCGGGAGAGGGTAACGGTTCTTGAACGTTACCAGTTTCAGTCTCTGGTAGTCTATGCACATCCTGAGACCACCATCTTCCTTCTTTACGAACAAGACTGGACCACCCCATGGTGATGCACTTGGTTGAAAAAATACCTTCTTCATCAGATCTTCAATCCAAATCTGCAACTCCCACAACTTAGAAGGTGTCATCTGGTAGGGAGCCATCAAAATCGGATGAGCACCGGGTCACAAGTCTATTCCGAACTCAACATCGCATCGAGGGGGTAGAGTCGCCACCTCTTCAGGGAATACATTCATGAACTCACTAACGATCCCCAGGACTTCCTCCATCTCTATATCTTCCGACTCCACTGATAGCTTAGCTAACAAGGAAAGGAGGGGCTTCACTCGCCGGCTACCCTCCTGGCAACCCCACTTGCCAATGAAAGTTACAAGTCGGCCGCCCAAATTCGAAGACACGATCCTTCTTCAGAAGCAATAAATAATGGCACATACAGAGAACATCCAGTCGATGCCCAGGATGACATTTTATGGTTATATTTGCAATAGTAGAAGATCCCTGCTAGACTGGTGTGGCCCAATCATCAGTCTACACCCTCGGAAAACATAAGACAATTTGGTCTGACCTCTAACTGGAGTACTCAAAACCAGGGGAACTGGAAGTCTCTCAGTATCTAGACCCAGAGAACAGGCTAGACTGGGTGCAACAAAGGAGTGCGAAGCTCCTGTATCTAACAAGTAATAGACAAGAGTACTAAACAAGCTGATCATACCTCAAACAACTTTTAGCCCTGCCGGAACTACTGCCTCTGTGGCGTGTAACTGCCCACGCCCAGCTCCTCTTCCCCTCAGTTGTTAGCCACCTCCCCGACCGCACTCTATTCGAGGTCCCTGATGAACGCCCTAAGGTCGGCCTTTTCCTGCAATGTCTACCCTTGGAGGAGCGGGAGCTCGCTGTCCCTGCTGCTGCTGCTAAAAGGTCCTGACTGGAAACTGTTGTGGCTGAGGCGAGTGCTGCATCAGCCCACCCTCACTGTATTGTACTTGGTTTGGGCATTGATTCTGAAGGTTCCCACGGCTTCCACAGATGAAGCATCTTAGTCCTGGGCCCGAAATGAAAGGGAAAGGACCGAGAGATCGGAACCGGAACTGCTGAGGCATGCTCCCTACTGGTCAAAACCTAGAGGGCCCTGATGCTGGAGGTCTGCTACTGATGTCCTTCCCTTTCGATGAGCCCAACTGGATTCCCTCTCACGATACACCTCCCAACATGTGCATCCTTTCCACCACTTCATCCTTCTTCTGGACCTCCAAGTAAGTCGGTAGGGTGAAGGGGGTAACCGCATACTAAAGAGAAGGTCGGACTGTCTTCTCTAAACATCTCGCCCGAGACTCCTCATCTGGAAAGAGGTCCAAAGAAAAGTGAAGAAGATCCTTGAACTTGATTCCCAAATCTTGCACTAACATGCTCCCCTATTGGAGGGAGAGCAGCTTCTGCCTTTTCTCAGCCTTCATCGTGGAAGAGAGGAATTCCGCCCAGAACTTCCTCTCGAAGTCAGTTCATGTCACCTCATCCTCCCTCTTCTCCCCAACATAAAGAGTCCACCACTGACGCGCTGCTCCCCACATCTGGCTTATAGCCATAGGAACCCAGTACTCTTTCGGAGCCTGGATCAAGCTGAAAGCTATCACCAGCTTCTCTATCCATCTCTTTGTCTCCACATCTGAGATACTGCCCTCGTACTTCCTGAGGTTCTGCCGCTGAAAGGCACAAAGCGTCCTCTACCACTGATCATCCTCCTCCTCTTTCTCAGACCTCTGTCGATCAACCAAATCAACCTCTTGGTCCTCAATCGCCTTCACTACCCTTGGTCACTTTCCGAGTTCCATAGTTGCAAGGTAAACATGGAATGCCTAAGCCCGAGTAGTGTAGAAGATTGATTTTAAATTTTCTTAGACTTATTATTCATTTTAAATCCCCAAAATTCCCAATAAATGTAAGAACACAAGTCATTATGACGCATTTACCCTTCCTAGGGTCTCTACCCTGCAATCAGTGTAGCCTCACTTGGTCGTTTGATAGGCCCAGAGTCCTTGCATCAGATCACGGGGGGCCCTAAAATCTCGTGTCCTAGCCAGTCTTCCCTAGCCTATTTCACACACCAAGATTGTCCAACATTATTTCCCTACCATCCCATGTAATCCTCACTGTTCCTAACCCCAAACTCCATCCTATCCCCCAACCTCGCTCTGATACCATTCTTTCATGACCCGCCTTCACCAAGATGAGAAAAGGGACAGCAGGTTGCCAGACCCTTCCTTCTTCAAGTTGAAGGAGAGATAATGACCCCCAAGACTCGCCTTCAATAGGTCCCGGAGTAGAGAATAGAACCAAGGGTATAGAATCACACACAAGATGAAAGGCATTACCCCTTTTTATTTTAATAGGATCAGGAGATAAGATAGCAATTCCCAACAACGCCGAAAATGGAAGTACAGGTAAAGCCAAAACAAACCATTCCCAAATGCATGTTCCAAAATTAAATGCTACAAAAGTACAAGAAAACCCCAAAAGAAAGTACCAAAAAGAAAAAAAAATAGCAACAGCAACTGTCCCAACGTCCGAACTAGTACGATTCTTCACAATCCATGAAGTCCTCCTGGAAACCTGAAATCAGTTTTATATATGTAGGGTGAGCATACAAGTATACTCAATAGGGAAAACCCAAGACTCTAGTGCACAAGTGGGGAGGTACACTAATGCCTCGTGAGAAAAGAGATAACCAAAACACCCAGCAAGGAAAACTATCCACCCAAACCTCACCAAGTAACACTCCCCAAATAACGTGAGTCAAGTAATGTAATATTAACAACACATCGATGTTTGGGTACCCCGTGCCACTTCCCCACTGGTTATTGAAGACATCCTACACATCGGAACTCTCCCACCATTCTCACTGCAGTCCCACTTCCATCCCCCCCACCCGCACACACCTAGGCTATAACCACACATCCCACCCGCAAACACCTGAGCCACAACAACCACGCATAACCATGCCCGCAAAAACCTGGGCTAGAACAACTACTATCATGCCCAAATACACATGGGCCTCATCCTGAAGACACTTGGGAAACAACCTGCCCGCACACACCTGGGCCAACCACCACAACTACCCTGCCCGATGAATCTTGGGCTATAATGGACCTTAGGCCATCACATCTTTCCCTAAGGGTCTTGGGCCACTTGGGAAAGGGAGCAGAAATGGATCTAATAACCATTCACTTGTAAAAGTGTTGGGAAAAAAACACCCTCCCCCATGAAATGGGGGTGTTCGGCACAAAGTGCTCAAATTGGGTGGGGTGTGAATAAGAAACATAAAATCTACAATTATATATATATATATATAGCAAGCACTCATCCCAGCCTAGGGTTCCCGAAACCATCCCAACACAAACACCTCATTACTATTCATTCATAAGAACACCACAGCCACAACCACGTCAAGACTCATTCCTAGAACCAATTCCCCATTGAAACCATTCTTTTTTTCATGTTCAAGTGATTCCATTTAAGTAAATCATGCACTAATGGGCAACTAAAAAGCATAACCACACACCAAGGAAAATAAAAATAGTCAACCAACAACTAATCATTCATACCCAGTTCTCTTGTAAAGTCACAACAACAAAGGGATACTTGAGATCCCTCAAAGTACTGGAACCAAACTAAGCCTCAAGATACAGCCCCACATGGCTTCAGTTCCACCAACAACCGCAACAATAGGGGATCATATCCCCATCCATATCACCCCATAAGCATCAAGAAGAACAATCACACATACCGCCAAGACAGAGCAAGGGAGTTTCCATATTCAATCACATCATTAATTAAGTTCCCCCTTTCTGTTTGGTTAACCATGGTGATCACACAGGTGTTGTTGTTCACTAGAAATCCATTTAATCGGTCGAGTTTACATGATTAACCAAATTCCTATGTTACATCCATTCAATAATCGTAGAAGATAGGGGTTCATTAGTGTACAAAGAAATACCACCAACGGTCATGATTTTCAGTGGGTATAAGCCCATAAAATTCACAACACAAAATCAAGGATAAAAAGTACATCAGAAACATAGATCACACCCCCTTAATTCTTTAAAAGTCTGTTTATTATCTTCGTTCAAGTTTGGTTTCATCCATCCCTACAAAAACAATAGCATACCCACCCCGCATGATACATAGTAAAGAGAGACGAAGGAAAACCCTACCTAGATGATCAATGATCAAAGTTTATCCTCCTTACACCAAGATCTGGGGATGCGTGATTTGCAGGGGAAAAGATCCACGGACTCCAAGAATGAGTAGGAGGGACTCTAGCATGGGCGCACCACTCGTCTCGAGAAGGGGGGACTTCAACGTAACAAGGAGAGGAAAATAGACCAGCCAATAAGAAGAAGAAAAAGAAGGAATTATCGTGCGATAAAAGGTGAGATCCTAGAGTTACGGGATTTGAGAATTTCGAATGGCTTAAAAGTTAGATCGTGGTTTCCCATGTGGTTGGGCGGTTACACACAATGGAATTAATTGTAATTTAATAACTCCCATCAGAGAGGTGGTCATAATGGCTATTCGTTAAATGGTTTCCTTTAATCAGATAAAAACGCACAACAGGGCGGAACTGGAAAAAAAAGGTGTGACACCGAGGAAAACCACATGTTTTGGTAAGTTAAGGTTTGCCCGGATCTTGGGGGATTTTAGATATTAATTATAGGATTTAAATGGATTTTTAAAGGGGGTATTAAAATTATTTTATGTCAAAAGTTACGTTGCGGGAGAAGAAAAAGTCGGAACTAGAAAAAGAACGATGGGTGGGACACCATCCGGTGAGAACACGGTGGTACTGTCACGGTGCCACCGTCATGGTTCCACCCTCACGGTGCCACCGTAATCGGTGCCGCTGTTACGGTGCCACCATGACCGGTGTGTGACCGCCATGGTGCCACCATAATTGGTGCCACTGTGACCGGTGCCACCATTTTGATAGTGTTGTGTTTTGGAAAAGTACTAGACCAGGAGGTTCCGAGCCATTACACCTAGTTAGAATCCCATACGCTAAAATAAAGAAACCCAACAAAATTTATGAATCCCATCAATAAGATAAAATTTTGAGCTTATTAAGATAAATGTAACACATTTTTCATACATGAAGTTACCATGAAATAAATGGTAGATAAATAACATGGTCAATTCAATATTAAAAGAAATAATGAATATCATAATTCACACCCCTGATCCAGAATTCCCTTCCCATCATCACAATTCCATCCAAACAGAAGAAGAATACCAGCCAAACTATGGAAGAAATAAGAGAAAAAATAAAATAACATATAATAATAAAATTACCTATAACTCCCAAAATTATAATTCTTAATGTGATATGAGAGTTCTTTAGTCCCCAACTTCTTCATTTCCCCACCTATTCCTCTTATCCCCCCTCTCCTCAATTATATTAGCGAAATATTTAATCACTTGTTGTCCACCTTTCCTTATAGAATGTACATGTTAGGCTAGTGATTCCCTCTCAATCTTATTTTATTCTAATAGATACTTTATTAGTTCATTTGGTTCAAATCACATACTCATATTTTTCCTCAATCATTCTCTTTTCTAGGGTCTCATTCCCGCTTACCAAACATAACCTAAATATATAAACCATAAAAATTGAATCATTTTTGTAAAATATATTATGATGCATATATTTTATACATGTGGCTCCTTAGTAAGCCATGGTTTGTGTGATTTTAATGGGAGGTGATGTTAAACTTATATCAAGATTTCCCATCATTTGAATTTGATTTAATTTCATTGATTTGTATGGGTTATGATTTCCAATAGGCAATTTTTTATTCGGTTTGACATTTAGGTTTTATTTAATGAAATATTTTACTCTATATCTTTTAAGAATTAATAATCCAAACCTGTTATTCCCATTATTCATTGGCTTTTTTTAAATAAATAAATCTTTATTTAAAATTTATTATCGAGAAGAATCAAATTTTTGAACAAAACCTTTACTAAATTCTTTCTATTGTTTGTTTATTATATACAAATGCATAATGTTTCTTCTCTTGTGAAAACCAATCTTTTTGATATTCCTCCTAACATGGTCAATCTAGGGGTAGTTGAATCCATCTTGAATGTCTAAAGGGATTATTCTAGAAATCTTGAAGAATATATAGAAACCAAATAACTTTCATGTTGGTAATGACTAATTCTTGAATATATTGGATAAAATGGTGATTGGAAATCCATTTTAAAATGATCAGGTGAAACAACACCTATCTTGTAGATATAAATAGTCAAGTGGAATAAAATTCACCTTGTAGACCAAAATGGCTGGGTGTAATGATTCTCTTCATGTGAACCCAAATGACTGAGTAGAACAATGACCATATTACTGACCCAAATGACCAGGTATAACGATGCTTGTCATGTGAACACGAAAAAAATAGCACAAGTGAAGATAATTCTAGTGCATGTAAGGAAGTAATTATAGTCATCAATAGTAGTGGTGCATAGATGAATGCAAAAGTCCTGACATAGTAGCTAATGAGGATATTCTTTAAATTCAATATAAATCATTTGTTGTTTTGGTTATATCATATTGAACGATATATGCATGTCATAAGGTGTGACATATATGTTTTTGGTATATCATTTTATATGATATAGAGATATTATTTGAAATTTTCCTTGGCTTGTTATAATGTATGATATGGGAATATCGTATTGTTGTTATTCGTACTATGCTATAAGAATATCATCCTATGATTAATAATTCAATCGAAAGTTAATAGTTAACATATGAGAATCATCCACAAATAAATATCATTTATAATAATGTTTTATGTGATGGAATGTATGGGAGAATTATATCATACAAGGGTTAAAAGGGGGTTGTAACCACATTCATAACTCATATGTTTCATAACATATGAGTTAATTCATGATCACTCAAGGAGAATCTCTAATAGTTATATAAAAAGACTATTACCATCGATATGGGGTTGTTCGAGCCCTTCCAAGCCCCCTGTCAATTATCGCATATTTGAAGATCTCTTCCTCCTTCCTTTACATTACAAGATTCTAATATATTTGGGAAGAGTGTCATGTGATTCTATTCAACCTATGGATACACCATGGAAAAGGGATTCCTTTGGCTTCCTCTAAGGGATATTCTGATAGAAACCCAAGTCAAGGATATTTTGGTCATTATGGGGGGGAATAATAGTTATTATAGGGGATAGAATATTGTTGGTATATTTTTTTCTCTAGGATAATGGGGTATTAGTTATAAGTATGGTGGTAGGAGTAAAAGATAAATGGGAAGGAATATTTTTTAGTATTTGTCCATAAGGCTTGGGTGACTTCGACTTGGGTGGGAGTCTCTCCCAAAGTTTCTTCTCTATTTTATTCCCCCCACCTTCCTCCAATGTTTTGTAATTTATACTCCTTAATTATAAAGATTATAATCTCGATCCTAACCCATATCACTTGGTCCGACCTGTTGATGTACACCTTTGAATTCCATTCAACTCTGGTGCACACTCTCATAAGATGTTAGGATACTCACCATCGGTGGCAAGCTCTACCAAAAAAATTCATTCTCCACCTATTTACTCAAAGGGAGGGATACCTTTATTAATATTTTGTTGTACCTTCACTCAAAGGTGGCACCTACGGATGCCTCGCATGAAGAGGTCAAACTTTCCATAAAAGGAAACACAACATCAACTTACATCCTTGTACGAGACGACCATGGATGTAAGGGAACCTTGGATGATTTTGTTCAAATGAAGAGAACATGATGAATTTTATTCTCCACCTGAAACCTGCATGATTTTTCATTCTCAAGAGGAGCGTGAACCATTGGCTTCTGTTTGAAGGATATGAACTACTAAGAAACTTCACCCCTACCTACTGCTCTGCCTCCAATGTCTCTCACACTAACTCTCTACATTAAAGGGATGTAGGACCAGCTTACTTTCGATGGAGGTGCTCTCCATCAGACACATTTGTAGCTTCACCTACATCCTAAAGTGTTAGACTACCACGATAATGGAAACATGCAATAAAAACTTCCTTGATAGTGCGGAAAAATTCATAGGGCGTTTGAAGTCTTCTCTCTCAACTATAAAGGCCACTCTAGACATCCTCAAATAAAAGTATAAAGTTTGGGAGTATGAGAAAAAGGACCAGGAGGACTTCTACAAGGTGATAGAATCTAACCAAGTAGAGCTCTACAACAAGCTATCATGAGACCAGATAAATTCCCATCACTCAATATTTATTTTAATGCATCAACTGGAGAAATACTCTCAGTTTGGTGAGGTGCACCCATCCCTATCCATAAAAACATCCTATTCCTAGGCATCCATGGTCAGAGACTTCTAGAATCATATGACAGACAACTTGGAGCACCTATAGGGGGATTTTGTGCAAGTGACACCTCCTCCCTACATGGGGTTAACACACATCTTGGATCTTAGTATGTGGAACTTCCTATGTTTCATGGTAGTGACCCACGGGGATGGATCACATGGGTGGAAAAGTATTTTTGGATTTATAAAATCATTGAAGTTGTAAAGATGGATATGTCTCAGATAAGTATGGAAGGAATCATGATTCATTAGTTTACTATTTTGGTTGAGGTGAACCCAACTCTAACATGGAAATTGTTCAAAGAAGAGTTCATTGACCATTTTAGTGGATTTGAAATTCAAAATCCATATGAATAGATTACAACACTCCTATAGTAAGGATAAATCCCATAATATATTGAGCAGTTTGAGTATCTGGTGTCTTTTCTACCCCACCATCCTGAACTCCAATACATTGTTTATTTCCTACATAGACTTTATGATGACATTAGAAGTTGGGTTCGCATTCACAACCCAACTACATGACTCTAAGACATGAAATTAGCACAACATGTGGAGATTGCTATCATAGGAGGCAAGATATCTCAATACCATGAAGGAGGGTCTCAAAAATTCACCAAGTTCTATGAGTTTGAACCATAGAAACCACCAAACTGCTCAGGGATACACCAATCGTACAAGACCTTTCTCTAACCAGTCAAACATGGAGAGGCCACTAGGATGGGATCTCTCTATAAGGATCCTACTCACACCGCCCCTGATGGGTGTGGTGTTCACCACCTGATGACCTAGGAGTGGGAGGACCAACGATACAAGGGATTATGTTTCCAATGCAGACTTCCCTTTAATCCCTTTCACAAGTGTTCTGATACACAATTTTGGGTGCTTCTTGTAGGAGAAAAATAAGAATAAATTGATGAAGGGACAAAAAAGAGGGGAATGAAAACAACCCGTGACAATTTGGAACCATTTTCCCACATTCAACATTGCGTACAAGGTTGATTTTAAGCGGAGTCTAGTGATAGAAACCCAAGTCAAATATATTTTGGTCATTATGGTGGGGGAATAATAGTTGTTAGAGGGGAGAGAATAATTTTGGTATATTTTTTTCACTGTGACCATGGGAGATCAGTTATAAGTAGGGCAGGAGGGTTAAGGGAGAATTGGGAAGGAATATTGTTAGGCTTAGGCGGCTTCGACTTGTGTAGGAGTCTCCCCTACGATGTCTTATCTATTTTATTCTCCTCACATTTCTCCTTTATTTGTAATTCATTATTAGGAATACATAAATAATTCACTCTTGATCATAACCCTTATCATCTTTGTCAAGTATTTGAATGAATAAGGTGCATCCATCTACAGTGAAAGGTACAGTGATTTTTTATTTTATGTATATTCTTGGTTTTGAGTTTCATACATTGTAATATTAAGAATTTTGGTTTCTAATTACTTCTACATTTTCGATTAAGTGTTAATCAATACTTATAAACCGATCAGTGGTATCAAATATTTACCATGTGTTTTTATTCACAAAATCATGTCTGAAGATGAAAAAAATTGATATCATATTGGATTTCATAAAATACAATTGAAATTTTGTATCGTGACTAATATTATGATATGATCTATCATAATTGATGATAAAAAATTTGTATTGTGACTTAATTTATGGGATGTTGTAGTATGTGATATGATTTCTCATTGCGATATGTGATATCAAAAGAGATGACACAATTGATTTTTTTTTTGGATTTCATTATATTGTAGCACATGATATGACTTTTCTTAAGGGATTAAAATGTCATGCTGCGTATGAAAAATAGTGAATCCTAGCACTCAAGAGATATTGATACCAGTAATAAGCTACAATAGCAAGGCATTGTTGGGTTACTCTTATGAAGGTCTTTAATAATTGTTGGTTATTTTTACATAGTCCTATCATAAGACACCACTCACCAGCCGCAAAAGGGGTATCGTAACCATGAATTTTCAATTGTAAATTATAATAGATAGCATCATAAGACAATTTTTTTGGGTGTGATATAAATCATGGATTACTATATATATGTACATATATAAACAAAAAAATCTTAAGTTTTATTTAAGAATTGATTTCTATAATTTATAAATTTCTTATAAATTATAGAAAAATGTATTGTGATATATTTAATTTAATATAAAATTTTTATAAATTAATTAATTAAAAAATGTTCAAATTAATTATTAAATGTTTTTGAAACATTTATTAAATAAATATTCCATAATAACAAATATTAATATTGAATACATTTTTAAATTATATGACATGACTTATAATTTAGATATAAAATGTTCATATGGAAATTATAAGTGTAATTTATAAAGTACTTATAAATTACAAAAATAAGGGAAAATATATGAGTTTATATTTAATATTATGAATTTTTCATAATAATTAATTTGAAATTGAAAGTCCCAATAGGATTGCAGTGAAACACCTGATAGGAGGGTGAATTAGGTGTGGCCAAGTTTTACTAAAACCAATTACTTATTTTAAGTTCTTTACACCCCTTTGGTCTTTTGAACCTCTTCCACCTGTAATGAAGATACTAAAAGTAAATATGACAAAAGTATTTTTATAAGGTTTGAACTCAATATAAGAAACCTAACACCTTAGATATAATTTATTTTGGGTTGGATCAAGATTATCCTGAAACCAATCTAACTATATTACACAGGTGAGTTCACAATATGAAACATGTGAAAAAATCCTCCATAATATTACACATGTGAAGGGATATTTTACTGCATCACATAGTCTTCAAACTAAAATCACACCAGCTAGTCTCTTGGTTTCCTTCCTCGTCTTAAAGTAGATCAACATATTGTCTAGGGAGGAATCTGTTCCCACAAAGTATGATCTATTTCCTCACAACAGAGAACATAGAATGATAAAAAAATTAAGAACACATGCATACAACTTGGACTCTGTTTTATCCACAACTTCCTAATTCTTTTCAGAATTTGTTTACTAGACACTCTCAACTCAATATTCCAAGAATTAAAATACCACAAAATATTCAAAATATCCTTGTACTAGTTGGCCTTTCTCACTCCTATTATTCTCTTCATATTCTCCCTTGACTTTATCTATTCAACATTTTAGGTCAGCCTCTTCCTCTTCTCCAACATGCACATGGTATTTTATAGATTGTATAGAATCGGTTTCTTCCTCAAGAGGATTTTTGGTATCTCAACCTACTTTTCAAAACTTTTTTCCATTGATCTATAACATACAATGGGTTATAATTCTTTATCTTCCTCTTCTTATTCTTTGAGAGATATATGTACACTCTCAACTCACTATCTCTACCCATGCCACGTACAACACAAAACTTCTATTTTATTTTTATCTTCACTCAATGAAAAACTATACTGAAAGATATTTTTTATTTGTGAGTTCTTATAAAATTTTTAAAAATGAAAATAATTTTGGTAATGCGTGAAATCCAACAGATTCCATGCACAAAACATGACCCCTTTTTCTTCTTTTTGAAACATTTTTTGTATCTCTTTCTTAAATGGGCATCACATGGGCATGTCCCGTGATTTTATTCTTTTCTAAAACTCAAAAAGTATTAAAATTGTAATCTTATTTATTTTATATTTTCTTTCTCTTAGATGAATATTTATTCACTTATTCTAAAATAATATCAACTTCATATTATTCCTTAAAATAAACTCCACAAAAACTCCATTAAAATGCTTCTTCAAACAAAATTAGTGTCATGTGGAGTGAAGTTTCTCACCTTAGATTATGTGAAATCACAAGAAACTTGTACAAATTCTAGTTTGAGTTTGTACATAGTGGCAAAAACTCAACACACACTTTCCTTAGAAAAATTGGCTTGAATCAAAAAAAATTTAGCTTTGATGTACATCTCAAGCACCGATGTTGCTTCATATACATTATTATTGAAACCCCATAAAATTATATCTACTTTATCAAGTGACTCATCCACTTGATCTTTACTCTAAAAAGGTTTGTATCATAGATAAACAAGCATAGTGATTTTTTTTACTTTAATCATAGCTCCAACATCTTCAAATTTCAATTTCATCGTAATTATAAATTTTGGAAACTCTATTTTTCAGACTTTAAAAAGTCTCAAATTTTTCTCCTCACTTTTTATTTTATCTTCTCTTCCAATCATAAAGACCGAATTCTCTGATTTATATGGATTGAATCACAAATCCATTTTTTTATAATGTTTGGATCCTTTTATAACAACTCTTGTGTGATGAACCCTACCTAAACACACTCTCAAACTGGTATCGAACCCAAACCATCACATACCCGAAGGGTGTTCCTGATCCCCATGAGCTGGAGAATAGCACTCGAACATCAACAACAAATAGAGGGAATGATTTCTCCCAACCCAAAGTAGAAAACATGGAATATATATATGTGTGTGTGCATTTTTGTGTGTGTGTGTGTGCATTATAGTAATAAACATCATAATAATAAACAAGAATATATGTCATAGAAAAAGGAAATAGTATAAGCGACACAACCCAAAAGATGCTAAAAAATATCCAAAAGATAAGTCCAATAAAAAAGGAAAACAAAAACCAAAACAACTCATCCATGTGATAGTGTGGGAAAACTCCCACCATATCACCACAAGATACCCAGATCAGATGATAGAAACCTTGTTTCCTCACTATGGCACGTTGCCTTTCCCTGCATCAAAAGATATACAAAGGTTTATGCACCGCTAAAGGGGTTCATAGGGTGTGAGATAAACTGGCTTAGTAGGATCCCACCCATGTGTTCCATATTAAGTATATATATAATAATATTAACATGATCAACATTAAATAAAACAAGACATGATAACCAGTTAAATAGGTTTTATATCAAAATCATGGTAAAACATTTTTTATTTTTATACAGTTCCAAATAAAGTAGGTAAACAATTTCAAATCATATCACATATATCAAAGTAGTAAAATCAAATCATGTATCACACATCATATAAAATTCAATACAAATCTAAATAACTTATAACAACATGCCAAGGATCACTATAGGTTAGGATATCTAGGAAACTCGAACCTAATCAAAGAAAATCATGTGCATCAAGTATCTAGATATATGTATTGACTCTAGAGAGTAGAGAAACACCCCATCAAGTGAACCCCCAATGGGTCTATCAAGTCCCTAGAACAATGATCCTAGTGAGAATAGAAACACCCCATAAGTGAACCCCCTAATAGTATCAATAGATGAGGCTTATTACTACACCTTCAACCTAAGTACCCAAGGATTCCCATGTGCTACATTTTCCAAACCATTTCATCAAACCCATTCCATAGTTACATTTCATAATTCTTGTAAAATACCCTTTTATTTTACCAAAATAAGAGGAAAACCATATTTTCTCAAAAAACTATTTCCACACACACAAATAAATCATTTAAATTAATTTATAAAAAAATTATAAAACCAGAGAAATATGGTTAATCCAATATAGGCTAGATATGAAACTACCTACTTCAAACTCAGGTCGCACATGACTGCAATAGGATCCTCCAAAAAGGAAGAATACAAGGACAAAAAAAGATTTCCAAGAATCAATCCTTACATATAAAAATCAATTAAGCAATCAAAATGGTTGATGGAGAAGATAAAACAACACATACCTCAGGAACTTGCATGTCGCACCACAACCAACATGAAGGTCAACCTCTGAAAGAAGACCACACAACAGATCTAGAGAAACATCAATAATATTATCAGCATAGATTAACGGATCCATAAACACATCACAATGATGCTACCATGAAGAATGAAAATAAATAAGTAGAAGGATCTCTTACCTAGAGAAATGCACCAAAAATGCAATAAATATTAATCATTGAACAAACAATTTGGAAGGAGTGGAGTCTCCAAAATCACCTAGGAGAGATCCTGGGCCTGAGAGGGAAAGCATGCATGTGGAATGAAAGATCAATCATTTGTGAAACACCCTAAAAATCATTACTCCTAAAACATTCATGACATGAAACCAGCTCACAACATGAATTTATTAATTAACTAAAATGTCAAAAAATGTGTCACCTTGAATTAAAAAATCTAATTTTTATCATTTTATTATGTAAACCCAATTCATGTCATGTAAAACTTTTATGCCTTGAACCAATTCACAACATCTACCCAATAAGGGTTTCACATCATGTAAACCTTTCACGATGTGAAAACATCCAACCAATAGCAAACAATCCATATTTTTTAGAAAGAACCCAAACCATATCCCATGTTTTCCAAACATGGAGAGAACCTTGAAAATCATTTTACAAGTTTATACCTAGACTCCATTAATTCAAAAAATATATACATCCCCAAACTTTAGGTAATTTTTCCCTGAAAACATTCTCCATTCTCAGATGTTCCAAAATGAACCCTAATTAAGAGGAAAATGAAAATATAGAGATGAGGAAATACCTAAAAGAAGATAACAAGATTTTATAAACTCCTCACCATAAGAATTTCCATCCCTAATAATTCATGTGGAATAATGATGTATGGAAATAGATGAGATCGTTTCTACCTCATTAATGACTCATGTTTCTAAGTATCATGAGAATATTATATGTGTTTCCATAATAATATGACCAATAGAATTGACTTCCCACACAAGACATTCACCTGAGATTCAATGATCTCCGCTAGTTTTTCTACAAAAGAAATTTCTGGATCTAACTCAATCTCTTCCCAACTAAAAATGTGATAGGGGTCATTATGGTACTTTCTGAGCTGAGATATGTAGAAACTATCATGAATACCACTCAACTGAACTAGAAATTCCAACTGATAAGAAAACTACCCAAGCTTCTCAGTTATCTCAAATGGTCTAAAATATCATGAATACCACTCATCGTCATCTTCTAAACGAGACTCGATCCTACAAGAGAGGCCTCACCGACTTTTTTCCAACAAAGTGGTGACATGCATGAGAAACCATACAAATCCTCAAAGGGGTCCATTATGATCAACAACTAATAACTATTATTATAAGAAAACTCAACCATTACAAGATGGTTATCCCATGATCTACCAAAATCCAAGACATGGTCATGGAGCATATCCTTCAAGATCTTAATAGCACACTCCATATGACTGTCTATTTGTGGATGGTGAGTTATACTCAACATGAAATAAGTCTTCAACACCTCTTGAAGACTCCTCCAAAACATAAAATTAAACCTAGGATCCCTATATGAAACAATTATATAAGATACCCCATGTAACCTCGTGATATCTTGTATATAAATCTTACCCAAGTCTTCAACTTTAGTTGTATCCCTGATCAAAATGAAATGATCTGACTTTTTCAACCAATCAATCACTACCCAGATAGATTTTTTCCTCTATTAATCCATGTTAATCCAATAAAAAATTCCATGGACACATCATACCATTTCCAAATCATCACTGAAAGAGGCTAGAGAAAACCAGAAGGTTTCAGATACTCTACCATTATCTATTGGTAGGTGTAATAGCGGGACACATAATCTGCAATGTTTCCCTTCATACCCGACCACCAGAATAATCATCTCATGTCATAATACATCTTTATAGTTCATGGATTAATGGAATATTAAGAACTATAAAATTCAAACAAAATTTATCTCCTCATATATGATTGTAAAAAACATTAATCCCCAAAATGGATTATACCATTTGAAGAGAGAGACCAACCAGAAATGGTCTCCCCACCATATAGGGTTTCATTAATTTCCCTAAACTCATCATGTTGTCTATAATCCTGAAAAATAGACTCAAAGAGAGATTATGATAATTGAACAGTGGTTATAACCATACTTGAAACATCTTCCTAAGTATCTAGGTGAAAATGAGTGAAGATCCCCATAAGGTCCCACTCCTACTTCGACTCTAAAACAGCCTATGATGGTACTTTCCTACTGAGATAATTTTCAATGACATTCCCCTTCCTTGGGGTGTAGGTGATGTTGAATTCAAACATCTGAAGGTATTACACCCACTTACATTGTCTGAGACACAAATATTTCTATGAAAATATATAGCTCATACTCTTATGGTTATAAAATTTTGTGAACCAATCCCCAAAAAGATAGTGTCTCTAACACTTAAGTGCATGAATAACCGCAAAAAGTTCAAAACCAGAGTGGGGAAATTCTTATCATGCGGTCGAAGATGGTGAGATTCATAAACCACTATATGATCATCCTGTATAAGAACAAAGATCAAACTAGAACAAAACAGATCACTGAAAACCACATACCCCTTACCGGTCTTAGGTAAAATTAGAATAGGAGTTAAAGTCAAAAGTCATTTCAGCTTGTCGAAGTAATACTGACACTTTTCATCCCATGTGAATTTCACCCTTTCCTAGTAATAGCATTTAAATTGATGCCAAATTGGATAAATTCTTGATGAATTTTTAGTAATATCCAACAATAATAAGGAATCTTTGAATATTAAAGATTTTTTGTGTCTCTTCCCATGACAATAAATCCTTCACCTTCTCAAGATCAACTGATAATCCATGATAATAAATCATGTTCCCTAAGAAATTTACTTCTTGAATATATAAATTTTATTTCTAAATATTTCCATACAAACGATGACTTCTCAGTATCTCCAAAACCAAACTCAAATAGTACTCATGATTGTGCTCATATCTCGAATAAAACAAAATGTCATTTTTGAACACTAACAAAAAAGTTTATAGATAGTCATGGAATATCCAAATCATAAAATACATAAAAACTATAGGAACATTAGTCAAACCAAACAGTATCAGAAGATATTCATAATGTACAAACCTACTCCTGAAGGCCATATTTGGTATATTAGACTCTTGAACTCTCAGATGATGATAACCCGACTGAAAATCAATATTTGAAAACCATTTTACCCCTTTAACTGATCAAATAAATCATCCATGTGGGGAAAAGGATACTTGTTATTAATCGTTACTTGGTTCAAATTATGATAGTCCACACACAATTGGAGTGAACCATATGCCTTCTTGAAAAATATCACAGGGGATACCCAAGGAAAAATACTAGGGGGAACAAAACCTTTTTACATCTAGTCATTCAATTAATTCTTGATATCTATATGATTAACCTGACATAGATACCCTCTAAAACTAGTAATTGACCCAAACAATCACATATCCGAAGAGAATTCCTGATCCCCATGGGCCGATGACTATCACCCAGGCATCAATAACAACTAGAGGGGATGGTTTCTTGCAACCTAAAGTAGAAAAAATGACATATATATATATACATGATAGAAATAAATAGTATAATAAATGTCACCAGTCTCAACTGCTACAATAGAAAATAAACTCCTAAGCTCTGGGTGGGAAGGTCCTGCAGGACCAGACCTCGGATCCCACTCTCCCTGAAACACCAGAGCGCTCCCATCGACCATAATAAATGAGACATGCCAATGATAGTAATCAAATTCAGCATGGTGAGAAAAAATCCAATCCATACTGATAATGACATCAAGAATATCCATATCAAGAATGAGGAAATCACATACTAACTCTGTATTGGTTAGCGATGGTGAACAAGAAGGACATTGAAACCCTTTATCTTTTCTATTTCCAAGAAGTGTCGCTAACTCCATAAAAAGGACATGATCTCCATTAGAAGTTTAATCATATCAATGAAATTTTTAGATATAAATGAGTGGGAAGAACTTGTATCAAATAAATAATTTTCTACTAAAGATTAAAAAATGATGGTACCTCTCATTGTCGCTGGACCCATGTCTACATCTTCTAGAAACTCATCTACTACATGAAGGTTATTTACTCTTAAGGGTTTTTTCTAGAGTTATATAGTATTTGAAGTATCTAATTTCACCATAGTAAATTTTATAGCCTACAACCCCTGACAATAACGATGTTTAGACATAGCCTAAAAGAAATTTTGTAGATAACCATAGCGCCCACAATCATTACACATCTTTGCAGGTGCGGAACAAGAATGTCTGGTGTGCCCAATATTTTCACACTGATAATAAGTCAGGTCACACTAATCACTACAACTGAAGGTGAAAAGGAGGATTGCTGCTAAGAATCACCCCCACCACTCCTACGATGATAATTCCACTTCCACTTCTTTCCATATGTGCCACTTAAGCTTCCATTGGGTGTAAGAGAAGGGGAAGAATAACCAACCATATATAACATATCCATCTCTACAATAATTTCCCTATTTGTTGCCTCTGCATAGGTCGAAAGCATCATCATAAATACCTATTATATGATATATGGTCGTAAACCCTATAGGAACTTATGAACCTTTAGTTGGTCATTCTTTACAACCTCTAGAGAAAAAATAACTAACTTCATGAATCGATTGGTGTACGTGAACACCAAATGTTATCCCTATTGTAAGGAGAGGAACTCTAGGTACTTCACAATCATCAACAACTATGGAAAAAATAATATAATAATAGGGTCTTTAAACCCTTCCAATCCAAGCCCAGATGCATATCCGCTTGTACTATGGAATCCCACCATCACTTGCTGGGAAACTCAAGTCTAAACATCGAACACTTTACCTTGATACTCTCAAGTGTAACGAGGAAGTCAAAAATATAATCATTCTTTTAAAGATAGTACTCATCCTCTTGAGGTTCATTCTTACCTTTAAAGGATGGTGTATTATCATGCAAGAAATCACGTGATCAATTCTTGTCTCCTCCAACTCCTAGTTTCACCTCAACAATTGTGTTTTGGACTTACAGTACATTTTGGTTGACAACACGAACTGCTTATACAATAGCCTCAATAAGATTATAATATATAGGCATATTCCCTTGAGGATAATCTAATGCAACCACCTAAGGAACTCATAGAATACATATTTGAGGCATATTATTTCACACTGAAATAGAAGAAACAATTAGAAAATAGGATAATCTCAGTTTAAACTAGAAAATCATAATTCAAAACTAAGATTAAAGTCAAGAACTAAAAATATGAGACACACATACCAACATCCCATGGTAATTTGAGTCTTGTCATGGTAAGATTTGGTCAATCACTCACTATAACCTACCTATCAAGTCCCAAAAATCCTATCTCTAGTCTAACAACTTCCCAAAACTGAGCACAACCTAACCTTTGATACCAAACTATGACAAAACTGACTCGGATGCCCTCTCAAACTGGTACCCAACCAGAACCATCACATGCTCGAAGGGCATTCCCAATCCCCATAGGCTGGCGACTAGCACCCAAGAATCAACAAAAACTAGATGGAATAATTTATCTCAACCTAAAGCATAAAAAATGACATATATATATACACACAATAGAAATAAATAGTAAAAGAATAAACAAGGATATATGGAATAGAAAAATGAAACAGCATAAGAGAAACAACCCAAAAGAAGCTAAAAAACTCTAAGAGACAAGTACAATATAAAAGGATTGAAAAAACTAAAACAACTGCTCCATGGGATAGTATGGGAAAACTCCTACCATCTCACCACCAACTACCCAAAACAGCTGACATAAACCTCTCTACCTCACTATGGCACTTTGCCTTTCCCTGTATTGAAATACATACAAAGGTCTACACACTACTGAAGGGGAGAGTAGTGTGTGTGCTAGATAGGCTCAGTAGGATCCCACCTAGGTGTTCCATATCAAGTCTCTATAAAATAACCTAAACATGCTCAAATTTAAAGAAAATAAGGCATGATAACTAGTTAAACAATTTTTATATCAAAAGTATAGTAAAACATTTCTCCTTTTTCCATAATTTCAAATAAAGAAGGTAAAAAAATTTCAAAGCATATCACATATATCAAAGTAGTCAAATCAAATCATTTACCACGCATCATATCAAATCTAATAAAAATTTAAATAATAGGTAACAAAACACCAAGGATTACTACAGGTCAGGCTAGCTAGGACACTCATACCTAATCATAGACAATAGTACACATCAAGTATATATATATATATTCATCTAATATAGATAGTAGAGAAACACCCCAAAAAATTAACCCCCAATAGGTTTATCAATTCCTTGTAACAACAAGCCTAGGGAGTAGAGGAACACCCCAAGAGTGACCCCCCCTGATAGTATCAATGAACAAGGTATATTAATACACCTTCCACCGAAGTACCTAAGGATTCCCATGTGCTATATTTTCCAAACCATTTCTAAAAACCATGATTTGAAAACCATATCACAATGCTTTGAAAATACCATTTTCTTTTACCAAAATAAGGGTAAAATTATATTTTCTCAAAAAACCATTTCCACACACACACAAATAACTCATGCCAATTCATTTATAAAATAATTTTTAAAATTAGAGTAATATGGTTCATCCAACATAGGCTAGAGATAGAACCACCTACCTCAAAATCAGGTTGCACATGCCCACAGCAGTATCTACCAATAATAAATAACACAAGGACAATAATTTAGGTCCTAGAATAAATCCTTACATCTTAGAGTCAATTCAACGAATAAAATGGTCATAGGAGAAGATAAAACAAAACATACCTCAAGAACTCACACGATTCACCACAACCAACAAAAAGGTCAACCTCTAGAAGAAGATCACACAACAGATCAAAAAATGATCAAGAATATTATCATCAAAAATCAACTAATCCATTAAAACAAAACAATGGTGCTACCATGATCAATGTAAATGAATAAGTAGAAGGATCTCTTACCTAGAGAAACACACCGCAACCACAATGAAGATCAATCATAGAATGAATGATCCGAAAGGAGAAGAGATCTCCAAAATCATCTAGGAGAGCTCCTAGGTTGGAGAGGTAAAACCTTCATGAAAAATGAAAGATCAATCATCCATGTAGAAAACTAAAAATTATTACTCTCAAAAAAATCATGAAGTGAAAGCGGTTCACGATGTGAATTTATTAATTAATAAAAGATGATGAAAAATGTGCCACCTCATATTAAAAATCCCTATTTTTGACTATTTCACAATTTGAAACTAATTCACAGCATGTAAACCTTTCATGCCTTGAACCAATTCATGACATCTTCCCAATAAAGGTTTGACATCATGTAAACATTTCACGATGTGAAAACATCCATCATACATCAAATAGTCCAGATTGTGTGGAAAGAACCCAAACCATATTTGGGGTTCTCCAAACTTAGGTAGAACCCCACAAATCCTTTTACATGTTTATTCCCAGAATCCATTAATTAAAACAAACATACATACCAGAACTTCAGGCCATTTTCCCCATAAAATACTCTTCATCCTCAAATGTTCCATAACACGCCCAAATTAAGAGGGAAATAAAAAGAGAGAGATGATGAAATACCTTAAAGAAGGTAACATGATGTTATTTTTTTCATCATTCCAAATATCTTTCCTTTTTAGATAATTAAATATGGAAACTTAGATTTTCATTAAATATGGAAAGTTATATTTTCATTCAATGGAACTATATTTTTTTAAGTTTAAAATGACACATATTTAAAAAACAATGACACATACACAATAGTCTAATGACACATACACAACTCAAATAACACTTTCACATACCTATAATTACACATACATAGGTAGTGACTCATATGTAGGTGAGCAATGACACTTACGAAGACTGACAATGACTCGTATGATTCTTTGAATGACACTTATATTGAGTCCAATGACACATATACAGGTCTGTAATGATGCATACACTAGTCCTCAATCAGTTATATGTATCCAAGGACTTTTCCATTTTTCTAATTTATACTTCCAAATTGCATCCTTCTTTAATTTAAGTCTGATACACTTTAAATAATCACAAGGAATCTTCAATTTCTTCAAAAAATCATCCAAGAGTTATTCAACTCAATATTCAATATCCTTTATAGTTGGTAACTCAAGGATGGATTCTACATATTTTTCTAGTTCTTCCTTAAAAATTTGAACCTGTTTTATTCATTTTAAATCCAACTTTACAAGTTGTTCTATCTAGATTCAGTATCCATCAGCTTCCAACTTATCCACTCCTTGTAACTTTTGTTGATGGTGATCTATACCTCAGTACTTTTCATAAACATACATGAATATAATTTTAATATTATGAATGTATTTATGTTTTCGTTTTAAGTGTTAAACTGCTTATATAAATTATCATACATACATTTAAGGAGTTACATTCTAGGTATGATAATTACATTAGTTTTATTATACTTTGAATTTGTATTGTATTACATTATGAGCTTTAATTAAGAATATAATTATAGTTTTTTCATATTAGGTGTTAGAATTGTGATGGAATTGTAGACTCTATTAATTAAAATATCACTAAGTAAAGGGACTTTGTGTCAGATTTATCACTTTCCTGAAGGCTTTTTCTTTGTCTATCAAAGTGGAGGATGAATATCTATCACTCCAAGATAATAATATCATGGGTATTATTGATTTAATATAATTTTAATACTTTATATAAAATATTTTCATGCACTTTATACTTTATATTCATTTGGATATGTGTAAATATAGTTTATTTTTAATTTGGGTTAGTAACACAAGATATGAGTTGTGTAAAGAGTTATACATCAATGTGGTTTGTAACATATTGATTTGGTGAATATAATAATAATCAAAAATAAATTATTAGAAGTATTAATACATGTAAAATTTATACATGATATAAGATGGTGATAGTAAAATTCACTTTAAAAGTACTAAGTGTTAGATTCCTTTCAAAGCAATCACTTTTCAATACCTCAATTATCCAACCAAGAAGGCCATGCCAAAGATGGGTGTCCGGAATTATCTTGTGTAATACAAACAAGTAATGGGTGACCCTGATAGGATTAGGTACTCGTTCTTGTCATTTTATTTTGGTTATAATTAGCTGGGAGACCCTAATAGGATTGGGTTACTGAATGAATAATATCAAGTGACTCCTTATGATGGATTGAGATAAAGAGTTATCGGGACAACTATTCATGATTCATATATGATATGATCGACATGATTGTATATCTTTATATCTAAGTGATTGGGAAATTTACAATTGGTCTAAAACTTATAAAAATATTGATCTTGGCCCACTAATTGATATGATACAATTTAAAAGTGGCCATCATTTTAATGGGAGCACATTTACTAAAATTCCTTATTAAATGAAAGTAAAACATGATACTCAATTGATAAAATATTTTATTGTAGATAAATAACATCATCATATTTTTTATTAATTTGAGATCAATCTTAGAGAAATAAGAATCTTAATGTAAAAAATCATTAAACTAGTACTGATCATATGTGTTAGAATAATACATTTAAAAATAACCAAATGTTGAAGTTTTTTAGCAAGTGAATCTAGATGATTTTGAGAATCATATATGGATTAACTTATAATTTCAATGAAAATATATAAAAAATAACTTAAGTAACTTTATTATCTTGTATTCAATATGATTTAGTATGTTAATGACTTTGAGAGACTAAAGGATTATTTTAAGGCTTATTCTGAAAGATGAATTTATTCCAGAATCATCATTGGAAATGTTCTGACAATATGAATTATCTCAAGAAATTTTTACCCTATTTTCTCAAAACAATTAAGATAAATGAAGTAGGTAATGTGATGTCCAGGTTATAGTGTTATATCGATTGTTTAAATGGGTAAAAATTCCAACATGAAAAATAAAATTTATTTGTAAAGTCCAATAAGTGTTTCTTCAAGTAACTAATCAGGATCATTGAAATCTAAGGTAATTTTAGGAAGGAGGTACATTGTTTCTATAGGATAAAAATTTTATAGGATACCTGATATGGTTTTTAAAACTTCATTGATAATCCATGTCATATATAGATGTTGTATAAATAAATTCTTTATTTTTGAAGGTTATTTGATATCAAATGCATATTTTACCAGGATTTTAAATATAGAGGAGTTCAAATTTAAATAAATAATTAATGGAGATTTTATATTTATTTAAATAATGAATAAAAGGGCTGTTAAATTGTGTAGTTTAATATAAAGTAAAATGTTAATGTTATATGTATTGATATAGAGGATATGTATTTTTCATTTTATTTCTATTATATGATAAGATAAATTTTTTATTAACAAATAGATTTTATGAAAAATATAAGATGATGTATTTAATGCACAAAATTTATGATTTATCATATTCTATAACATACTAGAGAATAAGGTAAGGATAAAATTATTTTATCTATGATAAAAGTATTTAAATAAGATGTTTGTTGAAATATAAAAGATGATCCCACCACCCATCAATAACATATTTTATAGAATAAAATCTTATTTTTAGATTATGGTTCCAAACACATAAAATACCATATAAGATATAGAGGTAGTAGTTTCTTTATTAAATATTCTCATTGAAGGAAATAAATTTTATTTCTTAACATAAGAGTTTGTGTATCATAGATTTTAAAATATGTATATATTTGGACATAGAGAAGTTTAAAGTGTGAAAAATAAAATATTATTCCATTTAAAATTCAAATTTAATGTCACTTAATGTCCTAAAAGATTTTAAGTTATATCTATAAAAGAAAATTTAAGGAGCTAAATTTAGTTATTATAATGAAGTGAATGTTACTCTATATCCTAAAAGAGTTTAGGATAAGTTGGTAAATAAAAATTTAAATAGTTACGTATTGTTTTTATAATGATATCAAGGGAAAAAATTTGATGGAGAAGGTTACAATAATGATGGTGATGATGAATTTAGAAATATTTGTAAGTAGAAAATAGAAGTTTTTAACATTGTAACATATGATGTTTTGAAGTAAAAGTGTTTGAATATTATGTTCAAAGGTTTGAACATTAGGAAAAGAAGGTCCAAGAAGCTCAGTAGTAGGAGGTAAAAATATAAAAGGTTTGATATAAATAAAAGCACTCATGATTTTCCATGTGAAGACTCTAAGAAAGATTATAATGTATCTAAATAAATTTTAGTAATTTGGCCACCAAATTTGGAGAGAATAATAAATTTAGATGAGGAATAAGAAAAATATTTCTCTAAAGGAGAAGAATTTGGTTCACATGAAGATCATAAATTTCATGAGAGGTTATAAACACAAGACAACCCTAGTATTAAATAAGTTCCATGTGAGAGATGCAATAAAGATGGACACACTATAAGAGGTTGTTTAACAACATTTCCAGCTCTCAAAGAATCTATCAAATGAATGGATATTGCACAAGGTAGTACATATGATTATATAACTAAAGAAATAAGATTCATCCCACACAAAGAAACACAAGCTATGATGAGCAACATGTTTCCTAAAACCAAATTAGATATGAAAACCATATGTGGTAACATGAATAGTAGAACAACTTGGTTGAGAAAATCCTCTCAACCTTGATGTTCATATTGAAGAAAAAAAGATCCCCCTTATTCCATTAAAACTTGTTTATTATATCTGTACTTACAATAAAAATAATTGAAGATTAAGTATGGTCTCATTGGGAGAACCTGAGTATAAGTTATGGGTGTTACTCCAGATATCCTAGATGAAGAAGTAGATATCTTTGAAAGATTTATCAATTGATATTCAAAAGAAAATATAATGGATAATCATATTTGGTGAAGTTAAAGTGTGTGTTTTTGTACCCTGGACATCAAATATGAAGAAGATACCATCATGGTTTTATATGAAATTTGGTATATTAAAAATATATGTGTTAAAGTAGGTCATCCTTGGTGAAAATGTAAAGTTGGAAAATTGGTACAGCCACGTGAAGAGGATCTATTTTGGTATAATCTCAATAGGAAAAATAATGTGGTAAATCCTTTAAAGAGATTAACCATTATGAAGATCATGAGTATTTACCATATAATTGGGATACAAGTTAATAATGGTGAAGAAGTTTCCATAATTATCAATTTCTTGAAAAAATGAAAATTTTGTAATGTGCTTGAAGTAAGTTTCACTAAAAAAAATGTTTTATAATTCACATAACCTTTATTACTAAAATTAGATTCAAACCATATTATTTTCTACATTGAGAATGACTAAATTAGACTTAGGGTGAAATGTGTTGGTCAGAGTGGATACTCAAGAGGAGGGTGAATTGAGTTCCAATTAAAATTTCTGTTAAAATATTTTCTATTTAAAATCCCCCAATTTATAAAACCAGTTAAACAGTAGTGAATTTATACAGATTGTAAATGTTCACTTAGCTTCTCAAAGATTGATTAGGTCTCAGTTAATTTAACCACAAGATTAAACTAACTTTTGAAACTAACCTACTGATTTACAATAAGTGTAAACACTTGCTAATTTAACTATCAAAGTAGCTTTAAAATAGTTTTGTATTTCAAAGTAATAGCAGCGGAATATAAAAGATATATGTAGTATACTTTAAAATCAAACTAAAGATGCACAGAAGATATAACAAGAGGTTTAGTCTCAAGCCGAGACTTAGTCCTCTCAAATTTATATAAATTTGATCCACACCCCGGATCGGGGTTAACAACAGTTTACAAAACAGTCCAGGCCATGCAGGGACCTCTACTATAGTTCTTCGTGGGAAACAAAACAAAGACTAGGCTGCATAAGGACCTCTTCCATAGTTGATGTGGGTAAACAAAAGTTAAGAGTTTTGAAGTGAGGATTTTGATATCCTCCAGTTCAGTGCAGGAGACAGTGTGTGTGTAAGATATACAGAGTACACCACAATGCTCGAAAGTAAATAAACAAATCACTTGGAGAGAACAGATAAGATTTTAGAAATCTCTAGTGATTAGCAATGCATCTTTGGACTTGTTGGATTCAGCATAAAGGCTTATGAGTCCTTCTCTGGTTTTTCTGTTGAAAAATAGAGTGTCATAGTCTATCTTGTGTTCTACAGGAGTGAAAATGATCTCTTGATTCGTCGTGTGTTATTCAGTGGTGTTGGATTGAACTCATGAGAGTTCTTTGAAAGTATTGCAATCTCCTTCTTGATTAGGATTTTTCTTCTTATACAGCACAGTGCTCTCAGGCGTATGTAAGTTATTCTTGTTGTATCATCACACTTTCGCACGTGTACTGCATCTCAATCTTCCTTATATTCCACGAGTTCTAGCAATAGGAATGATTCCCTTTTCATAGGTACGAGATACGGTTTCCTGACATGACAACAACTATTATTAAATAACATTAATTGCATTAAAACATCAAATATGACCGTTAGTATTATTTAATTAATATTGACAAAAAAGTTAAGAAACGGTGTCACAGTGATTATGTAAACGGTGTCTTCTTCGGTATGGTCTTCATGGTATGTGGTTCATGGTATGTGCTTCATGGTATGTGGTTCATGGTATGTGATTCAGGGTATGTGGTTCACGGTATGTGCTTCACGGTGTCTCCATGTCACAGTGTGTATCTCACGGTGTCTGGGTCACGGTTTTTCCTTCACAGTGTCTGGGTCACGGTTTGTCCTTCACGGTGTTTGGGTCACGGTTTGTCCTTCACGGTGTTTGGGTCACGGTTTTTCCTTCACGGTGTCTCTATACTTAGACAAATATCTGTATTTAGACTTAGACAGTAATATGCAGAATATGAATTAAGTTTAACCAGTAGAGAGTAAGAGAATTTGAATCATAAATATAAAGGCTTGATAATATAAGTGAGATTTGTGATCATGCATAAGACTTGTAAATAATAAAGAGAGTAATTAACATCAACAATATTTGTTAGCATTAAAACATGATGTGTAGTTAATATTGAGATTAATTAACAGTAATAGGATTTGTGATCATTAAAACATGATTAATACATGAGGAGTCCAACAATATCCCCCTTTTTGATGATCACAAATCATATATTGTCAAAATATAAATGAAATTTAACATTAAAGAAACTAGCATATTAGAATAAAAAAATTAGAGAATAATAGATTCGATAATAACATATCTCATTATAGTACGGATACTTTTAGTTTTTCTCCCCCTTTTGGTATTATCAAAAAGTAGAGAAAATGAAATGAAACACTGCATTTGTCATTAAAAAGGGTTCGGAATATAACATACAAGAGAAATACAGATAGTAAACAACAAATGATATCCCATCAAAAAGAAAATAGTCCCTGGAGTCTTCAAGGATCCACCTTTTCCTTGCCTTTATCTGCAGCAGGAGCTGGTGCTGATGTAGAAGAAGGCATAGATGTAGTAGATAAAGAGGGTAAGGGTAGACCTTCAAAAATGGATGGAGAAAAAGTAGGAGCAGTAAAAGATCTAGGTTGTGGTTGGTCAAGAATGACTGGTCAGATCTGAGAAAGATCTTGGCTGAATGACATGGAAGTGGAGGCAAGGGTAAGAAGATTAGGTCTAAGGGGTGCAGCAGCTAGAGCAACAGTAGCAATACTCTACACATGAAGATATGGCTTCAAAATATTGATGAAATCAGTAATTATTTATCCACAATATTGCATAGAATTTTCAAAATCTTCCTTATTCTCAATGAATTTGTCCAACAGTCTAGTGAACTCTGTAAGCTTCTGAACTTGAGCTTTAAAAGCTTGAGTTACAGGAGGGATTTTCAGGTTTTCCAAAGGATATCTAAAGTGATCTATCATATCACTTTTGGAGAAAATCCGGGTGAGATAAAAATATCTTTTCTTAGTGATATCCTGTTGAGCATCATTGTCTATCTTAGAATGAATTCTAATCAAGTCCAAAGCTCGATCACTATTCTTAACCACTTCTGACAAAGAAGACAAATCCAAGCCACTGAAGGAATTCTGAATTTCTTCCTTGATTATGGATCTCAGCAGAGAATCATCCAAAGGAGGAACAGAAGGTTGACCTGAAGTAGGATAAGATTTTACGGCTATGGATAGAACTTTGATCTATTTCAAAACTTTTTGCAGGCACCCAGTGTACTTATATGTGAGCTTATTCAAATTTTCCACAAGCTCCCTCATGTGTTCCAGCATTTTTGTGTGCCTTTTTCCAATCTTTTCATCAAAAGACAGTAGATATGGATGAACTTGAGACACAATTTCCCTAGCAAGGGTAGAATCAGTTGGCTCAGGAGAAGCAGCAACAGGTGAAGGAGCAGAAATAGGAGCAAGCTCTGATATCAAAGAAAACTCATTCTGCAAGTTTGCTACCATACTTTTCAGGTTTTCAACATCAGCACTCAGCAGCTTATTTTCTACTCTGACTTCTTGAATTTCTCGAATCATCCTTGGTTGAATATGCAATATAATATTTTCCAAGAGAATTGATGCATCTTCTTAACTTAACTGGGTCACTGGACGAGGTTGAGTGGATAAGATTTTCTCAACTCCAGCTAACAGAGTATATCCAAAAACTTTCAGATCATCTTTAGTTATAAAGGAGTGTTTCTCGGGTAAGAGTGCAGGTAAAGGTAGTGGAGCAGATTCTGGTTGCGGTTCAGAGTCATCTTCATGCTCAGATTCTGATTCAAATTGAGGCTCTGGTTCTGGTTCTGGTTCTGGATGAGCTACAGAATTCAGTTGAAACACAGAAGAGAGATCCATTCCAGTTGTAGTCACTTTTTCTGACTCATTCACATCATAAAAGCTTGGGAAAACATAATGGGTGTACACAGAATATGTGACAGTAGGTTGAGAAGGTTCAGCAGATCCAGCTTCTATAATCTCAAGGTTTTGAGGTTCCTCCCCCTCAAATTGTGCTTCCATTTCAGAGACTATAGGCTCAGCAATATGGTCAAGATCCACAGGATCATCTCTAATCTCTTCAGAAAACTCTTGCCTTGCCAGCTGAAAGGAAATTTACATCCTCTCTTCAGCAGAGGGAATTATCTCAGGAACCGATTGTTCCACTGGTTGTGCTTCCAGATTGAATTCTTTCTCAACAGGGAGATCCTCTTCAACAGGATCTGTCTCCACCACTGCTTTCTTCTCTAAATCAGGAAAAACCAATTTTCTTACAGCCGTAGGATGAGTTTCTGGATTGACATCTTCATTAGAAGCAGGAGCTTCCTCTTCTCTCAAACCAACAGAAACATTCTCTCCTTGAGGTATTTCAGCAGGGACAACAGTCCTTTCTTTTTCAACAGGAGCTGTTTCCATTGGAGGTATTCCAGCTTCTTCTCTAGGTGAAACTTCAGATATCACTTCCTCTTCTTCTTCTTCTGAAAACTCAGCCACTTCATCTGGTTCCAAACCAGGATCGGCTAGATTCTTAGGCCTTCTTGGGTAATCAACAGGATTAAACTTTTTATAAAGTTGATCATTATCCTCAACCCACTGCTTCTTCCATGGGTTCCAACTAATCTTCATCCTTCTGATGATAGGATTGGATAAGCATAAATCAAAGTCCTCTAGCTTTTCTTCATTCGGTCCAACCATCCCTTTGGCAACTAGCATGGCTGAAATCATCCTTGAGTAAAACAAGTATGTGGATTTGGAAGTGACTTTAATCATATCACAGATATGGTTAATAACATACTTGCATAGGTTGATCTTATGGCCATTCTTCAACAGGTGAATCAGGAACACATCCTGATACTTCATTACAGCAAAATCCCCTTTTCTTGGACTGATCAAATTCTGAACAAATTTTAATAGAAGTCTAGTTTCTCCATCTAATTCTGCAGCTATGGCCCTTAGCTTGGTGCCATTACCAGTTAAAATTTCCAAGGCATTTTCCATATTGAAGATATCAGATTATGGAGGAGGTTCTCTCTAGTAGTCTTCACAAACTCCTTCATGAGGAATCCGTAGGCATGCAGCCCACAACCTCGAGGTGAAAGAACACTTCTGACCATTGATCCAGCTGGTCACCATAAAGTTTTCTCTAAAATCAAAGGAAAACTTCACATATTGATAGAATTGAGATACCAGCCTCGAGTAAATCGGTCTATTTTTTTCAGAGAACCATTCAGGCCATCCTTGTTCTCTTAAAACTTTCAAAACTAACGACTTTCTAGATAACAGACACTCAGGGAAAATATCTTTTTCAGGTACAACAGTACGGCTTACCAAGTTTGGGTTTAGAGGTCCTTCGGGAGTTATCCTTAGTATTCTCTTTTGTTTCTTAGATCGGCGCTTCTCAGACGAGGGTGAAGACGGATGCTTCATCCTTGGCATCCACTAAAGGTTCGGGCGAGAGAGGAGAAGATTTTCAAGAGTGAGAAGATTCAGGAGAGAGTTCGTGTAAGGAATCGAATGAAACCCTTAAGTTTTATCATTTGGGAATGTCAAACGTCATAAAAACAAAATCGTGGGAAATAAAATAGTGGTGAAATAAAAATTACCGTGATATGGGTTAAAATAAGAATATAAATAATCTTCATGGTGAGATCGTGATTAGGCATTACGATGTGATGAAAACCAGTCATCACGGTGAGACAGTTGGTGGTCGTCACAGTGAGACAGTTGGTGGTCATCACAGTGAGACAGTGACCAATCTATGCAGTCACGGTGAGATAGTGAGTTGACAGACCGTGAGCACAAGGTCTTAACAGTGAGACCGTATGCATAAAATAGTAACTGTAAAACAGTGAGCATGAAACCGTAAATTAAAATACAGTAAAGTATTAAACATTAAGACCAGTAAGATATCTATTTATGATTAATCATACCAATATCATGTATGATGTAGTCTAATATTTCATAATTTAATGGTTTAGTGAATATATCAGCAAGTTGATATTCAGTACCAATGAATTTAAAAGTAATATCACCTTTTTGATAATGATCCCTAAAAAGTGATGTCTTACATCAATATGTTTTGTCCTATAATGAGAAACAGGATTATTAGAAATATTAATAGCACTTGTGTTGTCACAATTTATTGGAACATGTCTGAATTGATATCCATAGTCTAGTAATGTGTGTTTCATCCACAAAATTTGTGCACAACAACTTCCAGCAGGTATGTATTCAGCTTCTGCAGTAGATAATGCAAGAGAATTTTGTTTCTTACTACACCATGATACTAGTGACTTTCCTAAAAGATGACATGTTCCAGAGGTTCTCTTTTTATCTAACTTACATCCAGCAAAATCAGCATCAGAATAACTAACCAAATAAAATGATTGACCTTTGGGATAGAACAGTCCTAAATTGGAAGTATGCTTGAGGTATTTGAAAATCCTTTTTACAGCATTTAAATGTGACTCTTTAGGGTTTTATTGAAAACGAGCACACATACACACACTAAAAATAATATCAGGATGACTAGCAGTCAGGTAGAGTAGACTTCCAATCATTCCTCTATAAGTGGTTTGATCAATAGATTTACCATCTTCATCAAGATCCAACTTACAGGTGGTACTCATGGGAGTGTCGCTACTTTTTGTGCTATCCAATCCAAAATGTTTTAAAAGATCTCTAGTATATTTACTTTGAGTTAAAATAATTCCATCATCATTTTAAAATATTTGAAATCCAAGGAAAAATTTGAGTTCACCCATTAAACTCATTTCAAATTCATTTTACATCATTTTAGAAAAATCAGTACATAGGGAATTTCTTGAAGATCCAAAAATAATATCATCTACATAAATTTGTACAACTAAAACATCTTTATAAATTCATTTTATAAAAATAGTAGGGTCAGCTATACCTTTTGTAAAACCTTTAGAAATTAGAAAGGTACTTAATCTATCATACCAAGCTCTTGGATCTTTCTTTAAACCATATAAAGCTTTTAATAATTTGAAAATATGATTTGGAAAATGAGGGTTTGTAAATCTAGGTGGTTGTTCAACAAAAACATCCTCAGCAATATATCCATTTAAGAATGCACTCTTGATATCCATTTGATATAGTTTGAAATTTAGATATGCAGCATAAGCAAGTAAGATCCTAATAGCTTCTAATCTGGCTATTGGAGCAAAAGTCTCCTCATAGTCAATTCCTTGCTCTTGACTATAGCCTTGTGCAACTAGCCTAGCTTTGTTTCTAACTATGTTTACAGATTCATCTACTTTATTTCTAAACACCCATTTAGTGCCTATTGTGAAAGTTTCCTTAGGTCTTTCAACAAGATTACAAACTTTATTTATTTCAAACTGATTGAGTTCTTATTGCATGGAAATCACCCAAAATTCATCATTAATAGCATCATCAATGTTTTTAGGTTCAAGTTGCGACAAGAAGGCTTGATGTTCAACCTGATTTCTAAGAGAATCTCTAGTCTGTGTCCCTCTATCCAGATTTCCTACAATAGCATATAAAGGATGATTCTTTATAATTCTAGTTGATCTAGTAAAGGTAGGACTAGAAATTTCAGGTTCTTCTCTAGGTTCGGGTTCATTAGGAGCAGATTCTAGAATAAGTCCAGAACTAGTTGTCTTTATAGCAGGTTCTTTAGATTTTTCATTAAGGTCCAGAACACTCAAATATTCTTCAATATTTTCAAGAGAGGTTTTAGACTCATGTGGATCAGTTTCATCAAATTTGATGTGAACAGATTCTTCCACACACTGGGTTCTCTTATTGAAAACTCTATAGTCTTTTCTAGTTAAAGAATATCCTAAAAAGATTCTTTCATCACTCTTAGAAGCAAACTTATCCAGATTATCCTTTATATTAAGAATAAATACTTTTTAACCAAAGACTCTAAAGTAATTGACTTTATGTTTTCTATTGTTCCAAAGTTCATATGGGGTCTTCTTAAGAACGGGTCTAATCAAGACTCTATTGATGATATAACAATTTGTATTTATAGCTTCAACCCAAAAATAAATAGGCAGGTCATACTCATTAAGCATATTTCTAGCTATTTCTTGAAGGGTTATATTTCTTCTTTCTACTACACCATTCTGCTGAGGTGTTCTAGGAGAAGAAAAGTTGTGATTATATCCATTGTGTGAGCAAAAGGATTCAAAGTCTTGATTTTCAAACTCACGACCATGATCAATTCTTAGAGTTTTAATCTTAAGTCTGCTAAGATTTTATACAGACTTGGAGTATATAATAAAGTAAGAACAAGCTTCACTTTTGTGAGCTAAGAAGTATACCCAAGTATATCTAGAAAAGTCATCTACTAAGACATAGACATAGTGCTTCCCATTTAATCTAGAAACTCTAGATGTTCCAAACAAATCCATGTGAACCAACTCGAGAGGTTGAGAAGTTGAGACTTCTTTCTTTGGTTTAAAATAAATTTTGTGTTGCTTTCCCTTTTAACAGAGATTACACACTTTGTCATTTGGAAACTCAAGTTTAGGTAGGTCTCTAACCAAGTTCTTCCTAGTCAGTTTTCTAAGTGAATGGATGTTGAAATGTCCTAATCTTCTATACCAAAGCCAAGACTCTTTATGAAAAGCATTTAAACAGGTAATATTTTGCTTAGATAAGGAATTTAAATCCATAGAATACACATTTTCATTTCTTAAAGAAGAAAATACTAAAACATTCTTAGAATTAAAAACATTACAAGAATCATTTTCAAATTTGACATTAAAACCATCATCACACAATTGAGAAATACTTAACAGATTATATCTCAGTCCATCAACAAATAAAACTTTGGAAATTAAAACTGAATTAGTGTTACCAATTTGGCCTAGGCCGATGATATTTCCTTTAGAATTATCACTAAAAGTGAAATAGCCTCCATCAACCTTTATTAAATTCTTGAAGCATGAGTAATCCCCAAACATATGTCTTGAACATCCATTGTCCAAATATCATGTCTTCTTGTGGGAACTCTTCAAGCAGGTTTCCTACAATACAGCTTTAGATAGAAAATGATTTTGGTACCCAGATCTTCTTGTGTCCAGATAGGTTATAAATCAAAGCTTTAGGTACCCATATTTGTCTTATGGGTCTCATATAATTTGTAGAGTCAAAATATTTTGAGAGATAAACTCTATTTGATTGATAACTATGTGAATAACTATTTGAACCATATGAATGTCCAAAACTAGAACTAGCAGTATTCTGTCCAGATTTAGGAATAAATCTATTCTTAGTAATCTGTCTCTGTCCAGTTTTGTAGCCTATTCTAGTAGTTTATTTAGGTTCCACTTTCTTTCCTAGCATTTGAGTTAGTGTATCCTTTCCATTTGTGAACTTCTCTAAGTCTTTTCTAAGTTTCTCATTAGACATTTTCAGTTCAGTGTTCTCTTTTAAAAGTTGAGCATTCTTCTCTTTTTTGATAGTAAGTTTGGTTTTAACAGTTATAGTGAGAGCATGCTATTTCTTCAATGATTTGTATTTATCCTTAAGTTAATTGCATGTCTCTTCCAGTATATTACAATATTCAGACAATTCAGCTTTAGTTATGTCTTCATTATCAGAATCAGATTCTACATCATCTCCAGAATAATAAGAATTTAAAATAGGATTATCTAAGGTTACCTCAGATGTGTTTGTCATGAAACACATTTTGGCATGATTTCTTTCAGAATCAGACATTTTAGATTCACTTGTGCTGTCTTCAGAAGCACTCCAGGTAGCCTTCATATATTTCTTATACTTATTGTCCTTGTAATCATATTTCTTCTTGAATTTTAGCTTTGGGAAGTCTGCTTTAATGTGTCCTTTTCTTTTGCACTCGTAGCAAATGACTTCATCACTTTTATCTGGCTTTTTTCAGTCCTTCTTCCAATGTCCCTTATTATCATACTTTCCCTTTTAATTTGATTTTCTGAAAAAATTCTTCTTCCTGTAAAATTTCTTAAACCTTCTGGCTATCTGAGCCATTTTAGCATCACTGTCAAAGTCTTATCTTTCACTTGTTGAACTATCAGTTTGTATTTGAGCTTTTTCTTTGTCCATGTTCTTTGAAGTAGTAGTCTTGAAAGCCACTGATTTCCTTTTTGGTTCATCCTCTTCCACTTTATTCACCTTTAGTTATTCCACATACATCATAAGTTTACCAATGATTTCTTTAACAGGTAGAGCAGCAATGTCACATGACTCTCTGATTGAAATAGATGTGCCTCTCCATCGGTATGGTAGACACCTCAATATCCTCATAATTTGTTCCTTTGTAGGAACAGCCTTTCCGAGTGAATTCATTGTATTGACTATCTCATTGAACCTGAGATACATATAAGAAATGGGTTCATCAGTCTTCATTTTAAAATTATCATATTTAATAGTATAATTATTTAATATCATTTCTTTAACATTAGTTGTTCATTCATGAGAAACACCCAAAGTATCCCAAATTTCAAAAGCAGTTTTACAGGCAGAAATTTTGTTAAATTCTTCATCTCCTAAAGCACAGTACAGGGCATTCATAGATTTACAATTATTATTGTAAGCAGTCTTTGTAGGTTCATACCAAGTTGTTCTTTCAGTTTCTGGAATTTTATATTGAGACTCTGTAGTAGTCCAAATATCAAAACCCATACTCTCTAAATGAATTTTTATTTTCAATTTCCACTGAGCATAGTTTGTGCCATTGAAGAAAGGTGTCCTGTTAGTAGCATCACCCTCTAGTCTATTATCCATAACTAGATTTTAGAAAATAAATTTAAAGAGATGAAAATTTAGAACTAACAGAAATTTAAGATCTTTAAAGATGCAACTAAAATCACAGTTGAAAAGCAGAGTATTTCAAAAACCCTTCAACAAAAACAAATCCTCTGATACCAAATGTTGGTCAAAGTGGATACTCAAGAGGGGGTAAGTTGAGTTCCAATTAAAATTTCTGTTAAAATATTGTCTATTTAAAATCCCCCAATTTATAAAACAAGTTAAACTGTAGTGAATTTATACAAATTGTAAATGTTCACTTATCTTATCAAAGATTGATTAGGTCTCAGTTAATTTAACCACAAGATTAAACTAACTTTTGAAAATAACCTACTAATTTACAATAAGTGTAAACACTTGCTAATTTAACTATCAAAGTAGCTTTAAAATAGTTTTGTATTTCAAAGTAATAGAAGCGGAATATAAAAGATATATGTAGTATACTTTAAACTTAAACTAAAGATTCACAGCAGATATAACAAGAGGTTCAGTCTCAAGCCGAGAATTAGTCCTCTCAAATTTATATAAATTTGATCCACACCCTGGATTGGGGTTAAAAACAGTTTACAAAACTGTCCAAGCCACATAGGTACCTCTACCATAGTTCTTCGTGGGAAACAAAACAAAGACCAGGCCGCACAAGGACCTCTTCCACATTTGAATTAGGTAAACAAAAGTTAAGAGTTTTGAAGTGAGGATTTTGATATCCTCCAGTTTAGTGCAGGAGACAGTGTGTGTGTAAGATATACAGAGTACACCACACTTCTCGAAAGTAAATAAACAAATCACTTAGAGAGAACAGATAAGAGTTTAGAAATCTCTAGTGATTGGCAATACAGCTTTGGACTTGTTGGATTCAGCAGAAATGCTTCTAAGTCCTTCTCTGGTTTTTCTGTTTAAAAATAGAGTGTTGTAGTCTAGCTTGTGTTCTACAGGAGTGAAAATGATCTCTTGATTCATCGTGTGTTCTTCAGTGGTGTTGGATTGCACTCATGAGAGTTCTTGGAAAGTTTTGAAATCTCCTTCTTGATCAGGATTGTTCTTCTTATATAGCATAGTGCTCTCGGGTGTATGTAAGTTCTTCTTATTTTATCGTCACACTTTCACACGTGTACTGCATCTCAATCTTCCTTATATTCCATGAGTTCTAGTAGTAGTAATGATTCCCTTTTCATAGGTACGAGATACAGTTTCCTGACATGCCAACAACTGTCATTAAATAACATTAATTTCATTAAAAACATCAAATATGACCGTTAGTATTATTTAATTAATATTGACAAAAAAGTTAAGAAACGGTGTCATAGTGATTATGTAAACGGTGTATTCTTCACGGTATGGTCTTCACGGTATGTGGTTCACGGTATGTGCTTCACGGTATGTGGTTCATGGTATGTGTTTCACGGTATGTGGTTCACGGTATGTGGTTCACGGTATGTGGTTCACGGTATGTGCTTCACGGTGTCTCCATGTCACGGTGTGTAGCTCACGGTGTCTGGGTCACGGTTTTTCCTTCACAGTTTCTGGGTCACAGTTTTTCCTTCACGGTGTCTGGGTCACAGTTTGTCCTTTACGGTGTCTGGGTCACGGTTTGTCCTTCACGGTGTCTCTATACTTAGAAGAATATTTGTATTTAGACTTAGACAGTAATATGCAGAATATGAATTAAGTTTAACCAATAGAGAGTAACAGAACTTGAATCATAAATATAAAGGCTTGATAATATAAGTGAGATTTTTGATCATGCATAAGACTTGTAAATAATAAAGAGAGTAATTAACATCAATAAGATTTTTTAGCATTAAAACATGATGTGTAGTTAAGATTGATATTAATTAATAGTAATAGGATTTGTGATCATTAAATCATGATTAATACATGAGGAGTCCAACAAAATGTTTGATGGCACTTTTCTTAAGTATGAATAGACACCACTCTCCATAGTACTTTTTTTTCCTTAACAATAAAGGGTAGAAAAATTGAAATGAATGATTTATGAGAAAGTAGGTGAGAAATAATGGTTCATATTTACATATCATTTAGATAGTATTTCTAACAAATATGAAGAGATATATTGTTGAGCCACTTTTTTTAATTTTTATTTGTTCTCAAGAGATTTCAATATGCTATGAAGAAAAAGTGATTGGAAGTTTTGTAAAGAATCAAAGATTTTTTAAGAAGATAGTTTCTCAATTATTGTTATCTTGGAAGAAGTTGTTGTGAATTTTATTGACATGTTTTATATAAAAAATGGATTTCTTTACTTTGGAAGCTTTGGAGATATATTTATTATTTAACTTAAAATATTATTTAACAAATTGATGTTTTGTAATTGATGGATTGATCATTTTTTATAAAGAAAATATTTAAAGGAGTTAGAAAACAATTTACAAGTCCTAAACCTATTCAACACCTAAGCTAGCCAAGCCTGCATGGGAGAAATACAGCCTAATCACATAGGTAGAGCTAACCTAGGAGTGACTATGAAGAGAGAGAGGTATAGGTTTCACATAATCAAGTATAGTACACATGGAACACACACATTTGGTGGTTAGCATCTCTGTTTCGGGCGGTATGGGAGGCCTTTAGGTGACCACTGACACCCCTTGGGCTTGTTATACTAGGTCTATAGGGAATCCAGCATTATTAATTGGAGGTTTTTTTAAGGAACATTGATGTGGGATAAATGATGAGGTGTGACAATGTTCCTCCACTAAAAATGATATGCACAAAATGAGGGTCGTCCGATTTTATTAAGAAAGATACCATGCCAAGTGGTCATGAGTCACATGGTATGTGAAGTGACTATGATCTTCATAGTAGGTGAAGCTTTTATGAGTGACCGAGCCCATGAATTCGATGACTAACTATGAGTCACACGGTAATTTAAGTGATCGTGAGTCACACGGTAGGTGAAGCTACCATGGTAAAGTGGCTATATGGAGTAATGTGTGCCAAATGAAGGATTTTTGATCTACCAAAAAAGAAGGTAATTGACCATGGGAACACATGGTGGGTTGAGTGACCATGGGAACGCATGGTAGGTTGAGTGACCATGGACATTCTGGGTAAGTTGAGGGATTGTGTCATGCATGGTGGGTAAATCGACTATAGAGACACATGGTAGGTTGAGTGATTGTGTCCTTGCACAATCACATGTAAGATCAGGCAGTGGAAGATCTTATAAGTCTCAAATATTAGTATAAAGATAGTGTCATGAAATTTTAACTATGTTATATGAATGAATGTAACATCATGTTACCAGCTTTTAGGTACTTCTTGACCCTTTTTTTGATCATCCTTTGTTTGGATCTTGTTATGGGTTATTTCTGGGGACTTTTGGAAATTTTTGGATGTTTTTGGGATTGTGCACTATTGAAACATGGTTAGAGATAACTATATAGTTAATCCCATCAAATTTTGTTCCCTGTGTGGTAGTTATGAAGGGTGGGGCGTGGTTGGAATATGGTTAGTCCAAACCGTGTGGCATACCCTCCAAACCGTGTTGCCATGGGAAATGGGGGTTTTCATGGTTGGTTAACAGTTAGTCTAGTTGTGCATCCAAACTGTGCAACCTTTCCAAAATCCAAGTGGGTGTGTACAGTTAGATTAATTTTTAGTACTAACTATGCAGTAAACCGTGCGAATGAGTTTTTTACCCCTAGAAATTTTAATTAAAATCTTAAACCCTCTATTTTATATTCTAAACACCACCCATTCGACCCTAATTTGATCCTTTGGATTTTGGAGGCTCTTAAGAGAATATTTTGGCTTCTTTAACCCAGTTCCTCTCAAATTAAAGTGTCAGTGGATGTGTTTTATTCTTCTTTGGTGAGTGTATATCTCCTTGATTTGGAATCCTCCTTTCTTATATTCTCTATTTCTTTGAGAGTGATGGATATCCATGTTGTTGGTAGATTTAAACCTTGATTTGATGGATTTTGATTCTAGGAATTCCTCTTTGGTCTTCCTTGCCTTTGATTCTTCATTGGTGATTCCCATTTTGGGTGATTGGTCGTTTGATCGTGTGATTAAAGGGAGGTGGTTCCATAAGTATTTTCCCTATAATTGAAACCATGATTTCTTTCTTGAATTGAAATATATTTTCAATTGTTTTCTAAAATTAAAATTATGATTATCTTGAAGATTGATTTCAAAGTCATGGTATTTGTAAAATAAAACCCCTTTTCAAAGGATTTGATTAATTGATTGGATTTTGAGAAAGATGGCTTGAATTGAGAAATGATTTGATGAAATGATTTGGTGGTTTTTTTAACAGGTTGAGGTTCAAGACCCATTTATTGAACATAAAAAAGAATAACCCTTTTGAAAACTAGGAAAATAGGGAACCCATTACATAATAAAGATTCACAAAATCCTTAAAGAGACATAGACTGAAGGTCTAAACATGGTTCTGATTGTCCAAATGGAAACATACATCAAAGAAAGAACTAGAAAAAGTATTATTATCTCCCTACCTAATAATGAAACAGTGAGACCAGTCGATGATGATGTGTCACCCCCCCCCCCCACCAAGAAGTTACACTTTTCTGGTCCAACACAATGCGGTCGAGCACCCCTCCAATCCACACGACATGTGAAAGAGGGTCATATAATAGTGTGAGGATCTGAGATCCAGAAACTAACTAACCTCAGGGCATATGGACGTGGTGCTTTTCTTTGTTTTTATTTTATTATTACATTATAATTATTATAGAACTATTTTTATTAATTACCTATAATTTTAATGAAATATTCATTTCATTCATATTTTGATATATTGCTATATACTTGAATTGAAAACATGTTTTAACTAAAAATTTGATTTGATTTTTCATGCCATGTTCTCATTTAAATTAAAGAATAAATGGTTTATTTGTTATGAAATTTCTTATGAAATATTTGGTGGAATCCTACGGGGATATTTTACTCACCCTGCCTTTTTCTTTAGGTGTTTATAGATCTTATTATGCATGTTTAGTTTAGTCAAATGCATACGGTGTAATAAGGCACAAAGTCTGCTTGGGGATGCGACATGAGGTGTGTGCCTCTCAAATCTAAGGTGCATCCCATGATATAATTAAATATGAATAGTTTTCAATAATATTTTAAATTAAAATAAAACTTAAATTCAATCAAAATAATTAAAATTAAAATACACATTGACATTTTTTAACCAAATCATAATCATAGAATCAATCATTGAGAACCTAAACATCAAAATCATCATCAATGGAAGTTCCATCATTAATGAAAGATTCATCATCATTTTTTCACCCTTCATTTGACTTATATTCCTATGAATATTCCTCTTCAACATCATTCATCTCATTAATAACTCTTGCACATTTTGTCCCATATAATTTGGAAGAAGTGGATGCTTCTAAGTTTGATTTTGATCTGAAAGTATATTCAAGCTCTTTAACCCCAGTGAAAATAGCATACACACCCCATGTTAAACCTTCATAACCCTCATCATTAAATAAAAAATCATTATCAGAATCCCCATCCTCTTCAATCCTCCCAATAATTCATTCCTTGCTATCATCAATCTCTTTGATTTTAATGGGATCAATGGTGTCATAGATTTGAAACTAACATTTAAATGCATGACTATATTTGATGTAGACAAAATCATTTAGTTTTTTTAGACAACAAAATCCTCTTTTTCCTATGAAGCTTCAATATAATTAAATTGTAAATTTTATGAAGTTTATAATAATAAATAAAATTCATTTATAAATGAAACATAAATTCTAAAATATGATCTAGTTTCTCTAAAATCCTGATGTGCTACATGTGAGATTAAGAACCTTCAAAGTAATTTTTTAAAATTTTGGGGTTGAAGGTCCAAACATAGACCACCATTTAGTAGGAGCCTTTTTTTATGAAGTCTAATTTCCAAAGAATTTTCAAATAGACCCTCAAACTCCTTGTACAAAGTAATTCCATCCTTGATTTTTTCTTGAATAACAAGGATTGGAACCAGCCTTTGAATGAATTTAATTAATCCATCTTATACTTCAAAATCCAATCAGAAATTTGGATTTTAATAATAATATTTGGGATTCCAGAATACCCCATAGCATTAAAAGGTCAATGAAGCTGGGTCTCCCATCTATGTTAAATAATATTAAAATTTTCTTTGACCTTAATTATATTCCTTTATCAAAGAAGCCATAATTATTGCCTCTTTAATAATATACATTAATTCATAAATATATATAATCAATTCCCTTTTCTCTCCATCATCCAATATAATCACTTTTACAAGTGCATTAGTCGCTGTAAGACAATACAAAATAGATTTTCAATATGATGACATCAATATGATTTTAGAAACTTGTTTTCCTTGAACATATTTGGTCCACTTACTTCTTGACCACCCATATTATTTGAACATTTTCCTAAATTTTTCCTTATAATTATGAATTTTTTCTATTGTGAGGAAAGTGGTAGTAAATCTCATTTTTGTAGGTCGAAACAACTCTTTATTCCCTATGAATTCCTTCATTTTATTCAAAACCCCTGGATTAGAATATATGAAAGAGATAAAATAGATTGTTTGTTTCAATTTTTTCATGCTAATGTCAAGTTTACCAATATCCTCCAATATCAAATCCAAACAATGGGCTCTTCATATAGTCCAATAAATATTTGGATACTTTACCTCAATAATTTTCTCTAAAAATAAGATTTGAAAAGAATAAGAAAAAAACATAAATACAATGATTAATATACATAATGTATGTATAAACTTAAATACTAAAAATTTAGATAGAAATAATACTTGCTAAAACATTGGAAGAGGATCTATTAGTGAAAACTTGAACCGCATTTTGCAAACTAATACATTCCACAAATTTTCTTATCAATTAAAATATTCTATATCCATTTTTTTAAAAATGATGAAGCATTTATTAAATAAATAAACATATTACCTTTGTGATAATTCACCAAGAAATTGATCAATGTCCTTTTCCTTTTGTTTTTCCAACCATCGGATATAACTATGCAACCATTTTTTCCCTAATATTGTTCAAGTTCTTTCATCATTGACTTTGTGTGCCCCAATTTCCTTATTTAACAAACTCCCACCTCATGATAGCTTAGTGTATTCATTCCTGGACCAAATTTACCAATCAATTAAATCATGGAATGAAAGTTATCATATTTTAAAGCATTGAAATTTATTCCCACATCATACATCCATCTTTAAATTTGTGAACATGCTCTCTCTCTCATTTCTTTCTAATGCTCTTCAGTTTTTTATGCATCTATGATTGTATTTTTTTTCATTTCTACCATGAAAAATTTATTTTGGGTAACGTATTAAATAGGTATCCATTAGTTCAATATTGTGTGATGACGTGACCAATGACTTTTCCATATTATTTCTTTCACCCTTCAGATCGATCCTTTCAATTCTATCATTATATTCATCTTCATAATGGAAATCATCAATATTTGGAAGTATATTTTGTTGATTTTTATCTTATTTATTATTCTTTATATATTGAATTATATCCTCTTTCATTTGATCCATACATTTCTTAAAAGTGATATAATTTCTATATCCTCCAACCAAGTGTTTTTTAATACAGCTAATACCTACTTTTTTATTTCTAAACAAAAATTGTATGCTACTGAATCTCTATCACTAGTAATACCTTGATAATTATACTTCCAAGATGGGTCTTTAACAACTTTTAGTTTCATTATTTGGTGTTTCGGAATGATTATCACTCATAATTTCATTATTGTTTGGGTGCTACATTTTATGTTGATAAAAACAAAGAGTAAAAAGGTGGAAAACAAATGAAAATATGATAGGATTGTGGGAAAGCTAAAAAATGTTTAATAATAGGATATAGAGATATAAATATCATTTGGTTGTAGAATAATCAATGAGAGAAGATGAAACTCAAAGAAGAGTAGAGATGGTACTGCATGTCGTCGGATGCTGCAACTGCCCAGTGCATTTGCTACTACTCCAATGTGGTGTGTATTTTAGGGGCTATGATATCTATTTTTTTAGAGTCTAATTTAGTTTTTTTATTAATTAATTAAATGTTATATGTAGTGATACTAATATCCCACCCCCATGGAATCCCTTTTTTTAGAAATTATTCCCTAATTTCCCCCCCCCCCCCGCTATCGCCCCGATTTCCACCCCCCCTGTCATGCCGATTTCTGTCCCTACTACTGCCACTTTTTAAAAATGAGCCCCCTATTTTTTAGGGTGTGTGAATTTATGGTTACTGAAACCTTATATCCTCATGTTATGGCATACAAGTCACACACCTTTGGAATGCCTCAGTGAGGTCGTAGCATGTCACTAGTACTGATGCCCTCCAGATGCACCTCGTAGCGCCTCTCACCAAGGAGTGCACCTCATCATGCCTTTGAAAAACACTGTACGAAGTCCTAGAAAAGGGAATGATCCACTTTGTGGTGGTTATTGTGATTTATTAGTGGGACCCTAGAGTGATGTTTTTTTTGATACTTTTCTCCTTGAGGATTTTTTGGCATACCAACTGTCTAACTATTTATCTTCCATTTTCATGCATTGTTTGTTCGATATTGGGTCAAAATAATCCCCTTTGAATTTTATTTGATGCCCCAACACTTATCACTAACTCATAGGGATCAAGAATTTACTTCAGGTAATGTCAATATCAGATCGAGTATTGGTGTACCAGGATATTTGGTTTGGTTCATGAAAAAATGGTATCAGAGGTAGGTTGAGTGTCTTTCCTTGATGTCGGTACACAATATGGGATATCCTGGTAGAAAGGAGGTAGGATTATCAAGACTTAAGAGGTAGTTATGAGTGAGTTTTTTTCCATATCTCATTATAGAAATCCTTAAGTTACCATGGGTGTTTTGTAAAAGTGTCTTGAGGAATAAATTGATATTGATTCTTGTATTTTTCTAAACTTGATCTAAGTATTTTGAAATATTATAAAATAAAATTCTATCTGATGGAACCAATATTCTTGTACCTATTTATTGATTTGATTATCTGAGTATCTCTATTGATGTTTTGTGTTATCTTTTGATGTTTTTTAGTACCATGCCCATAAGAAGACATTTGAATAGGCCTTCTAAGGGAGCTTCTGATGATCCGCGATAATTAAACCCTTTAGTCGATCAGAACCTCATTGAGATATTTGTGTGTGTGGTCTGATCTCTGGGATAGGGAGCCGCAACTATTCCTATTTAGGCTCTAATAATGGAACTTCTAAGGGATGAAACTAGAGATCATGATCAAGAGTTTCTTTGGTGGAGTTCACCAACTTTCCAAGGCTCAAATGATCCTCATGAGGCAGAGGATTGATTGAAAAATATTGAGAAACTTTTTGAGTTCTTGGAAATTCCTAATTCAATAAAAGTGAATTTTGTTACCTTTAATCTTTAAATACTAAGAAGGAGGTGGTGGGATTTGATGTTTACAGTGATGAAATATGAAGGCTTGGAGTGTAAATACTTTATATATCTCTTCATAGAGTAGTTATATCTATATTTTAGGTAATTCTTGACCCTTGTTTAGATCATCCTTTGTTTGGATCTTATTTCAAGTCATTTCTGTGGTCTTTTAGAATTTTTTGTAATTTTTTGGGACTATTCATGGTTGGTGCACAATTAAAAAATCATACGGTTCAACTCAACAAACCATGTGCCCTATGTGGTGGTTTTGAGGGTTGGTGCATGGTTAGTGTAGACCATGTGGCCTCCCCTAAAAAACATACGGCCTTGGGTAGTGGGGGTTTGTATGGTTGGTGCATGATTAGTCTAACCATGCATCCAAACCGTACACCCTTTCTAGAAGCCCGGTGAGGGCACACAATTAGCACTAACCATGCGGCCTAACATAGTAAACTATGTGAATGGGTTTTTAACCCCCAAAAAAAAATTAATTAAAATCTTGAACCCTCCATTTTATATTATGAAAACTTCCCATTCGACCTTAATTTGACCATTTGGATTTTGAAGGCTCTCAAGAGAGGATTTTGGATTCTTCAACCAATTTCCTCTTGGATCTAAGTACAGGTTGATACATTGATTCCTCTCTGGTAAGTGTATCTCTTCTTGATTTGGAATCCTCATTTATTCTCTTCTCTACTACTTTGATAGTGATGGATCCTCATGTTGTTAATGGACCTAAACCATAATTTGAAGGATTGTGATTCCAGGGATTCCTCTTTGATCTTCCTCACCTTCAATTCTCATTTGGAGATTCCCATTTTGTGTGATTGATAATTTTATTGTGTGATTAAAGGTGGGTGGATTCATAATGATTTTTCCTATTATTGAAACATTTATTGCTTGATTGGATTGAAATGTATTTTAAATTTTTTTCTAAACCTCTAATTGTGATGATCTTGATGATTGATTTCAATTTCATGATATTTTTGAAATAAAACCTTTTTTCAAAGGATTTGATGAATTGATTAGTTGAGAAATATGTCTTGAATTGAGAAATAATTTGTTAATTGATATTTGAGAAAATGGATTTAAATTGAAGATGATTTTGAAAGATATGAACTTGATGAAAACCCATGATTTGGTTATGAAATTGAAATGGAATGTTAGAACTTAAAATTGGTCATTTGAACTGTGAATGATGAATTAAATTGAAATTAATTATTTTCCCATGATTTATTGATTGATTGAAATCACATATGATCCTGAGTAGTTAGTGGGTGAATAGGATAATCATGCTAGAACTCTAACTCACTAGAAATGGATTGATGATGACAACTCTAACTAAACCAAGTTCAACATGATTTCCCTAGATGGGGTGTTGATTGATTCTATCCTGATGGAATAAGCCTTAGGGAAGTGTGTACACACTCTTGAGACATATTGAACTAATAAGTAGTGTAAGGATCCTAGATCCAGAGAAAAAAAACTACTCCTAGGGTATATGAATATGGTGTTTTGATTTGTTCTGATTTGATTATTACATGCTAGTGATTATAGAACTATTTTTATTTATTCCATCCTATTTTATTGAAATTTTCATTTAATCCAGAATTTAATATATTACCATCTAAGTGAATTGAAATCATGTTTTAACTGAAAATGAGAATTGATTTTCCATGGCTTGATCTCATTTAAATTAAAAAATCGATGGTTTATTTGTTAAGTTATTTCTTATGGAATATTTAGTGAAATACTACTAGGATATTCTGCTCACACCCTACCTTTTCCTTTGGGTGTTTGTAGATCTTATTATGCCATATCCAAGAAAATAGAAAGAACCACATGGTGGTGGTGGGTTTTCTTGATTAGTGGGACCCTAAATTGATATTGGTGACTGGTGGAGCTATGGTTCACTTGTTACATGAGGATTATGAAACTTTATCTTGATTTATGTTGTATCACTTGGGATTTCTATATTTTTTATCACTTGTGGTATTTTTCTCCTTGATCAGTGTTTGAAATGTCGATTTTTCAACTATTTATCTTTCATTGTTATGCATTGTTTGTTTGATCTTGGGGATAAATTATTCCCTTTGAATTTTAGTTTATGACCTTGTACTTATTACCAGCTTGAGGGGATCAAGAATTCCCTTCAGGTCATGTTAGAATAGGATTGAGTATTAGTTTACTAGGATATTTGGGTTGGTTTATGAAAATTAAGATGAGGAGAAGAAGATAGTTAAAATTTAGGTGATGAAAAGTGGTATGTGCTTCAATTATATTAATATCATGATACTATTATCATGATGTTTTCAAAATAGAAAATAATTAGAAGAATGAAAGTGGTATTCAAATATGAAAGAATGATATTAATCAATATAATGATCATCAGCATCATGGTAACCATCATTCTTTAATAAAAAAAAGAGAATTTTTGCACCATAAATCAATGAGAGGTGTTCTTGATATTTATTTCATGAATGATTCAGATAATTCCAGGTGAAGCAGTTCTTAAATAAAAAAATGATACTCAGTTTATCATATTTCAAGTAGGTATAAAATAGAATAAGGTCTTGTGGGATTATCCTATTCCAAAAATGTAGATTCCATAACTAGAGAAGTTTCATGAATTATTTCATGTATTTACATGATAATTAAATACATGCAGGTCTTATGAAGAGATGAAGAAGGAGGATCTATGAAATGAGGAATAAGATATCATGAACTATGATCTATAATTGAAGAAACCACATCCACAACTCCTACAACATGCATAAATATTTATTTATGTATATAATTATAGGTTCTTAATGCATTCAATTCATCATGGATGTAAGGAGAAGTTTCAAACAATAAATGAAATAGTTGCCTACATATTAGTGTAGTTATAATTTTCCTTTAATTGACATGATATATATGGAGGTTTAAAGAAATTGAGAATTGTGGATCTAGTTGAAGACAAGAAGTTGTAATTAATGAGGATTTGAAGTACTAAAATTTATGGTAATTTAAATTAAGTATTCATGCAATATTTTGAATGCAGTTATGAAAATAAGAAATAGAATAATAAATTGATACTATAAAAATTATCATATATATTATTATAGTTCAAAGAAGATAGTGTTTTTAGAGTTTAACACGGTTATTTCTTGTGAGAATATTTCTCTGTACCAAGAGGAAGAGAGCCCCGACACTAATATTTTTCTGAATAACATGTGTGTTTCAAAGATAGAGAAGATCCAATGAAATATTTTTATTCATTAAATTTAAAGAAGAGAAGAATAAGAATAAGAAGAGGAATAAGAAGTGGTCTAAGTTATCTATGAAGTTTATAAAAGAAAAAGGTATTGTTTATACAAGTATTTTCATAGGAATAAGTGGAAATAATAATATATCGTGTTAAAAATTATTGTGCATGGGGAGAGAATAAGCTATTGTGTGTAGTGTTGTGCATGAAAAAGTAATAAGTGAATTTCTATTGAGAAAATGAGGAATAAATGGCTTTCTATTGTGAAAAGAAGGACTAATAATAAAGTAGTATCACATAAACAACTATCAAAGTTATAATTGGTGAAGGATTTCTTCATTTCTTACCCAGACTGTTATCATTGTAAGGTGTGGGATGCACCTGAGTGATAGATGAACTGAAACATAGTTGGGATACATGAAAACATTATTTTCAAGGTTATACCCTAATCTTTGAAGCTCACATGATTAATTCAATGAGTTTTTGTGATCATGGAGGAATCTAATTCACACCAAGGACTAGCCATATCACATTGAGTGGTGAACCTTGTAAATTGTTTTGTTCCTTTTCTATGTGTTTGGTTGTGTTGTAAGAAAAAACTAAGGTAAGGAGAGAGAAAACAATTTATCCATTCACCTTAACAATTGAAAGTGGTAAAAGAAAATGGATAAAAAATTTAAAGTGGAAATTAAAATTAAAAATGCATCAAAATTGTTTCACCTCCCCTCTTAGTGTGGTTTATATCCCAACTGGTCCCCTCATAAGCCTTGAGTCTTATCTAATCAGATGGTGGTTGGGTAAGTTGTTGTTCATTTCATTGGTTGGTGATTAACCAAGATGATATTTTCCTCTCATATGAATAGTATGATATCTAGACCCTCGATTGAGATATATTAAGGAAGTGTACGACTGTACCTAGATAAGACACGTGATGTTATCATTTATAAGGATGAGGGGAATATGATGCACTCATTAACCTAGTCAGGTTATACTTGGAGAATAAAGAATGTATAAGTTTCTATACATGATTTACATACTTCTTGTTTTGTAGTTACTTTATGTCTTGGGAAAAGGTATCATATGAAAAATTTATGCTTTCATTTTATATAGCTACTGAACACAAGTATAGAGATACATGTTTTTTATGGATATTACACCAGATCCCTCTGTAGCTTGAGTAGCACTGATGATTTTCTAGAGGATTATTTTTTCTTAAATTTATGAATTTAAGAATTAATATTTGTTATTAGCATTGAAAAGTCCTGTGAGTTCACACTTTGTGGTTGACTGAATAAATATTTAGATTTATGGAACTCAGGGAGTTTCTCTAAAAGAGTTTAGATTTTATCCAAAATGATTTTTGGATGGATATTCACTAGGTGTAATATATTCACTAGGTGTTTTATATGATGTTATATGAGGTGAATTTATTGATATTTTTCCAAAATCAATTTTGAATATATCCAAAATGGGTTTTGGATATGGTTTCACAAGTTATTGTGTATGATGCAATATAAGCATAACATCCTATGATGAATAAGATAATCAAAAATTAATATTTAACATTTTCAAATCATCCAAAAATAGCTATCATTTATAATAAAATTTATTGTGATGAAGCATGTGAGAGGGTTATATTATCCTAGTCTTACAAAGGTTTTGTAACCATATGCATAACTCATACATTTCATAAGATATGATTTAACACATGATCACTTGGGGACATCCTTAAGAGCTATAGAAGAAGGTTGCTACCATCAAAATGGGGTTGTTTGAGCCTCTATAGCCTCCTGTCAATTCTATCATACCTGAAGATCTATTATTTAGGAATAAAAATATTTCATTTATAATTCCTAGCACTTATATTTTATAAACAAATAATAAACTATATTAATTTTTATAAAAAATATTATATTTTTAATATTTTCAATTATATTTTATTTTACAAAAGATAATGTAATTATCTACCATAAGACACATTTAAATAAGTTCTTACAATAAAAAATATCACATATTTCCAATCATATTTTAGGATATATGATGTCGTAGAGTGTGGTAAACTAAATCGTATTCAGTAATATCACCTATATAGCTGTCATGATTCAATGCTATGTTTTGTGAAAATCGAAACATCAATCGTAGTCTATGATAACTTTTATCATAGATTATGAAATAGTTTAAAACCATAGGTTTTGATGAATAATACACTGATATATCTAGTCATACCCTACAACTAAGAAAAACCCTAGATCACATGTTATGAAATATTATATCGTAAACAAAAAAAAGTGGTCCAACAACTAACACTTAACAACATCGTATCATACCTTATGATATCACCTTAATCACTTATGACATACATGTTCTTCATAAGATCAATATAAAAACAAGTTTATTCAATAGTGAAGGTGGATTTGATACTACTGATAGGTTTTGTAAGAACATATCATACTCATAACATCAAAAGAAACCCAATAAAATGTTTGATTTGTCACCATTGAATAAACATGTAATTGAAGAACATGGAATAAATATGTGTACCTCATGTCAAGGTTAACATACTAAATTTTAATTTATTCCATGTTTTGATCCTTGACACATCTTTGAGGGTGTTATTAAATGGGTTGAGGTGTGTTTTGGGCATTTGGGGAAGGAGATGATGCAAAGGCTCGAAAATCTGGCTATAGGATCCAATTCACACCATGAATTGATGATTCACAATGTGAATGACACTTGGACAGAATCCACGAATGTTTGGTTTAGGACGTAAAACTCATACCTGATGTGAGATGTTTTTCACATCGTGAACTGGGCCTTTAGGATTTTAAACCAAGGTGACACGTTTTTTGGTATACCATACATTTCAAAAGTTTACATTATGAATCAATGATTCACACTGGGAATAATTTAAATTCAAGAGGATTTAATGTTTTGTATGCCTAACTCCTCTCCCATTTTGCTTTCACATCTTCCCCCAAACCCTAGGTCTCCTCTAGGTGATTTTGGGTGATCCATCTCCCACCGACCTCTTTCCCTTTATGCTTTGATCTCTAGTTAGTTGGTTGCTCTTATTTTGATAAGTATAATTCAATTTCTTCTTAGTTATTTTTCTATTGGAATTATAAATGGTGTTGGTCTGAGTTTCTAGGATCTATTGATCATGTTATGAATGTACTCCAATGTCTTCTAAATCCCTTGTGTGATTGTCTTACAGAGGTCAGATCTCATGTTGGTTGTGGTGTGGCGCATGAGATTCTTGAGGTATATGTTGATCTAACTTCTTAATTTACATTTTTTCTTATGTAATTAAATTATTAGGTGTGATAATATATATTAGGACCTCCTTTTATTGTTCGTACGTTTTATTCCCTTTATAGTGTGTAGATCATGTTGTGGGAGGTGTGAGACCCATGCTTGAGGTAGGTGGTTCTGTATCTAGCCTATGTTGGATGAACCTTGAATGATCTTGATTTATTAAATGGTTTTATAAATGAATTTTTATTATTCTTTATTTATTTATTTGTGTGTGTAAATTAGTTTTTAATAAAATATGGTTTTCCCGTCATTTTGCTAAAAGAATGGTGCTTTTTTCAAAGTATTGTGAAATTGATTTTCAAAGCCTATTTTTGATGAATAAAGGTTTGTCTGGAATTGTTTTAGAAATGTGAAATCCCTTTGAAATTGATTTTATATATATCACACATGGGAGTCTTGGGTACTTATGTGGAAGATATAGTATTAGGCCTTGTCTATGAGTATTGTAAGAGAGTTCACTTTCTAGGGTGATCATCCATTCCAATATCATAGATACATTGTCTCTAAGAAGTTTATTGAAATTATAGGGGTTCACTTTTTAGTGTGTTCCTTTATTCCTTGGACTTTGATTCATGGACTTTAGGGAGTTAAGTGTGCACTAGTCTTGATCGGGATTGATGTATGAGTAACCTAGCTAGCCTAAACTTATTTTATCCTTGGGTTTTTTTCCTCTATGTATTGGATTTGATATGATATGATACATGCTTTGATAAATGTAAATTATTTTTAGAAATTGTTCTTTAAAACTATATCACCTGGTTTGTGAAAGATTTAGAAAAAAGGGAAATGTTTACCATGATTTTGATATAAAAATGCATAACTACTTATCATGCTATGTTTTCTTTAGATTTGAGTATATTGATATTACTACATATAGACTTGATATGGAGCACCTGGGTGATATCATACTGAGTCTATTTAGCTCACACCTTGCACACTCCCTTGAGTGTGTATAGACCTTATTTTATCTAATTAAGGAAAAGGAAAGGTGTCGTGGTGAGGTGAAGAATTGTATGTTATCTAGGTACATGTATCTGGTGGTGGGATAGTGGGACATTACCCATATGTCACATGGAGTATCATTTTTTATTTTGGGTTTCCTTTCTTTTGGTAGTTTTTTAGGACATGTACTTTGGTTTTTCTCTTACTATATTTGGTTGTATCACTACTATTTTCACTCTTTTGTTGTGGAATATTTATTTTATGGTTTTATTCCTATATATATTCCATGTACTATTCTTAAGGTTGGGATAAATCATTTTCTCTGGTTGTTTTGAGATGCTCGGGTTCTAGTCATCATCATGTGGGGATCGGGAAACCCATTTAGGTCTTATCGCCGCTAGGTTCATAGCCTGTATGGACATGTTTTTCTGGTCGAGTCATGATATCCATAAAGATTCATCTCGATGAAGTATGTTTTATGGAAATCACTTATTTATGGCCAAAATACTCCTACAATATATATTATATTGACTACTAGAATCATGTTATTCTATAAGAGGACCCCTCAAAACTCTAATGGTATACTAGTAATAGGAATGTGGGTTTGGGTTGTAGCTTTAGAGAATAGTGTGGGGTGGTGCTGTGTAGGGGAACATGTGAGTTTATAATAACTACCAGAGGAAATATTTTAAATAGTATTATAAATTTTTTAGGATTTTATAAGAGATTATGTTAGGGTTTCTACCGTGACATTAAATAAGGGGAGTTATTGGGAATAAGGGGGATCATGAATGTATTTGGTGTTTCCTTCTAAAAGGAGTTATCCAGAGGGTTATGCCTCAGCTTTAGGAGTGGTGTCTTTGAGGGAGTCTTATTTTACCTTTCTTCTTATAATTCTTCATCTCTATTCTACTATAATTATAGTCCTTATCATGGTAAGTAATACAATACTTCCTCTATTTTTCTCTCTCACACTCCTTGAAACCTATAAATTGGTGCTTTCGTTGAGAGGGATTATAGAGAGAAATAATATTAATTGAAGCTAAATAACTCAATATGTGTCCAAATTGTGGTAGAATTAGAAACTTTAGGTTTTGTTTTGTACAATTTTGGTGGAGAATTAGCAGTGGAGTAGTGGCCATAGTGGCTGAAAAAGTTGTCTGCTCATACAGTAGAGGAAATCAACACCGTAGAAACTCCACATAGTAGTAGATTTTGGTGCACAGTGTTACTTGATTAGAAGATTTAAAGTAGACACAGTTTTTTTTCATAGGATTCATTTCCAAAGAGATAGGTACCACACACCACTATGTGATGATAATCGAGGACTTAACTGAGAGGGAAAATGTGGGAGAAAGCATGTATGAAATAACATATACTAGTATGGATGGATGTTGTGGTGGGAAATGTTGAAGGTCGACATGGATGAGGAGAGTTTCATTTATTCTAGAATTCATGTATGATCAGATGAAAGATCTATGGGTGTTATTTTCCAAACTGATGATCATTCAGAACAGATGGTGCCAAAATTTTCTAGAGTTGAACTAGAGTCTTGGATCCCAAGATCTTAGGCATATTTCTCAAATCAGAAAACTTACAAAAAGATGAAATTTATAATGATAGAAATATGTTTCCAAGAAAATTTTTGTGTTTTTTATTTCTTATTGTAATTTAATAAGAATGAGATTACCCTGATTCACTTTAAATAATCATTGCTCAAACTATATAAGAAATTCAAACTACTTAGGAATCTAAAATTGTAGAAGCTATGAGGTATTTCAGGCATGTAAAAATGTGGCAAGAGGATTTTCAAGAGGTGTCATTAAAAGTGAAAGATCCTATTGAAAGGATTATTCATCCACATATATCTATTTCTTCAACGCTGCAGTCCAAGATGAAAAGTTTATAGATGGATGAGATGAACACAACTACATCAATGCATGTTTCCACTATTTTTTGGTAAATAAGAATCTACTTTACTATTTCTACATGTTTTAGAGGTGCCAAATACTTTTATTCTTGATCATATATCATGATAGGATCCTATGGAGAATCTATTCTAGCAACATACTTAGAAATTTCCAAAACCTAATGCTGGAAGGATATGAGATAGGATGAGTAGCTTATAAGGCTATAGTAGGGTGATTTTAATGGATTCATGTTGAGAATAAAAAGGCATGGGACTGAAGGGAACGTATATATGATTAATAACCATAACATATAAAAGAGTTTCATCATAATCCTAAATTTTTTTCTATGGAATAAGGTGATGTTAATTATATGATAACTTTGGAGGAGGTTCCAAAATAATTTCAATCTTTGAAGAAAAATGTTGAAATTTTCTGGCTATTAGTTGTGGTAGATTTTAGAGTACAATTATAGATTTATTTTTCTAATATAAATAATTTGGAGCTTTGATAAACCACTGTTCAGAACCATAGTATTGGAATGAAAGTTGGGAAACTCTCAAAAGATGATGCCTTGTTGGGAATTATGTTTGAAAAAGAAATGGTTGATGACATTTTGGAAATCTATGAAAGTTTAAGAGAGCACTCATGTTAAGAATAAAATAAGATAAAGCTTCTATAATGACTCTATTTAGATGTCCAGAAGTTGAAAAAATTTGGAATGACTCTATAGGTTTTGATGGGGAAAATGTTCAATTTAAACATGGAAATTATGATTTCTCTGGGCGTTATAGAGCTCATACCTCATGATGTTGTTGAATCATTTTTGAAATATGATCACATTCCTTTTAGAAAATTTTCAAACTACATGAATTTATGATATATAAATTGATTGAATTAACCATTCACTTGAGTTTTTTTCTGTAAAATAACTATTGTAGGTGCATGTTTGGTTGCAGGATTGGTTCAAATGTCAAGGAGAACTTGGAAATGACATCCAAAAGGGGGAAGACCGGGGCACTGGTTGATGTTTTGGAAAATATTTGAGGTAGTAAGTGATTTTAAGAAGATGAAAGATCATATAAAATTAATTAAATTAGTGATTAATAACAATACTTCCTATATTAGGCTATAATAGGGAGGACTACCAAAAAATTTCCTAGAATTCATCTTCTCTTTGAGGAATTTTTTCCTTTATTTCCTCACCTTGGGAGTCACAAAATTTCGAATGATATATTTTTGCTTCCATGATTTTTCAACTCCTAATTATACCACATTATTTACTAAAAGTACATCTGTTGATAAGGGTTAGGTTGAATTACTGGGAAAGAAATGTGAAGAGGAATACAAATAGAATGTATAAATATAATCAAAATTTTCTATAGTAGAGGTTAGGTTCTATAATGTTCAAAATTAGAATATGTAACTATATAAATTAATTTAAAATCTGTGACAACCCAACCATAAAGTCCATCAATATCTCTTATCACTTCCAAGTAAACATAGTAAGGGTTTGAAGTAAATTTGAAGGCTTCTGATGCTCGGTCTTGACCTGTTGATAGGTATAATAATATGAAACAAAATCAATAATGTACCATTTCATATCTAGCCACCAAAATCAATGCCTCGTATCATAAAACATCTTCATTATGTCTGGGTGAACCATCCACCAGGAATAATGATAATCCTCAAACACTACCTTCCTCGTAGAAGATGCACTACAGGAAAATGGAATAGTTGCGACGGGCGATTTGCGACGGGATCCTGTCGCAAAAGGTCGTTTGCGACGGGGCTCCGTCGCAAATCGCCGGTTGCAGAAAACGGCGTCGTAAATAGGTGTTTTTGCGGTGGTCCTGTCGCAAAAAGAGTATTTGTGATGGTATTTTTCCCCCATTGAAAATGGGTTTTTGTTTAGATATAAAAAAGGTATTTGCGACGGGTCGTCGCAGATATATTAGTTGCGACGGGTTTCTGACCCGTCGCAAATGGGAAATTTAAAAAATATTTGTGACAAAGGTAGTTACGACGGACCGTCGCAGAAATGTTTTTCTGACGGGTATTCTTCCCGTCGTAAATGTTACAGTAAAAAAATTTTACGACGGGAAATCCCGTCGTAAATATTCCCGTCACAAATACTAAAAAAATAAAAATAATAAAAATAATTAATACAAATCGTATAATATTATATAAAAATAATAATATTATTAATAATATAAAAAAAATCTATTATTATAATATAAATAAAAATATATATAAAATATAATTATGAAATATTAATATAAAATAATAATAATATTAATATAAATAATATAATATAATATAATAATATAAAAATTAATATAATATTATTATTATTAAATTATTTATATAATAATAATATTAATATTAATAATATAAAGAAATTATATTATTATAATATTAATAATAAAAAAAAATATAATATAATTATGAAATATTAATATCAAAAAATAATAATAATATGAATATAAATAATACTATATTATATATTATGAAATATTAATATCAAATAATAATAATAATAATACTAATATTAATAATATAAAAAATTAATATATTATTATTATTATTAAAATAAACATACATATTTATAAAAAAATAATATTAATATTATTAATATTAATAAAATTATAAAATTATAAACTTCTCAATATTAACAATAAATATAAAATATTAAAATTAATATTACTAAAATAAGCAGACATTAAAAATAATACTAATAAGTAATAAAATATTAAAAAAAATAAAAACAAATTAAATCATGCAATATTCGTACCAATATGAAAGAGGAATTGTAAATAGTTAATATGACAATAAACTACGAACTCAAATGTTTATTACATCTAAAAAATCACTGGGGTGGATAATCTGGAGGACCTGGAGGAGGTGGTGGAGGAAACTCCATCCCTAAACTATGAGTTAGACGACGCATATACTCCATCTGCTCCTGATGTTGCTCCTCATATCGACGTCTCTCCTCATTCTGCTATTGACGCATCTGCTCCTGTTATCGATGCATCTCCTCATCTTGCTGCTGACGCATCTATTCCTGCCCCTAACGCAAATCCTCTATAAGATGATTCTGAGCACACAGCTGATCCTGATACTGTGAGGCAGAAGATGATGTCTCTCCACGAGCTCCTCTCGAGTTGGACGCCAACATCGCAGCAGTATCATAATAAGCTGTAAGAGTCAAATGAAAGATGATACCAACTACTCGGCCCTTTTCAAAGCCATACTGGGTCGACTGCATCCATGTCGTCTCATCAAAATGGTGGGCACTAGTCTAATCACCTGTCTCGTCTTGACTCTCAGCCTGTGTCTGAGAGGTCTCGGCCTCATATAACTCCTTAAGCTTCAATTAGAAATTAAAATAATGAAAATATTATATGTATTTAATTTGCAAACTGAAAAGAAAATAATATTGACCACAATCTGACGCTGGCGGTCACCTCTAATCTCTCCAGTAGCCGGATCAGTGTACATCCTCCGATAAACACCGTACGTCGTAATACTGGGCTGCTCGGCTTCCTATATGAATATAAAATAAACTGTTTATATTTAAAGTTGTATAAAATATTAAAAAAATTACTTACCAGATGCTCTCTATGCGCACTGAATGTACGACTACCGGCTCGATGCGTCACCTCTTGTCTCCCCTGATTTTGTCGACCCAATGCAGATCTCCTCTAAAACCCACCACCCAACCAGTGTGTACATAATCTATCCCAAACGTGAGATGAAATGTACTCTGGTCGGTGGGCTCTACAGGACTCATCAAATTCTGTCACTCCAGCTTTCTTCACAGCCGTCTTTCTCAAATTATGCAAAAACTGATGGAAACAGTCACGCATAGACACCACCCATGCCGTGTGTATAGTGGCATGCATGCTCTCGTCGATGGGATACCATAATCCCTAATATAAAGTTATTAATGAATTAAAATTCAAAATAAATAATATTTAATTACGTACCAGCCAATGATCGAACATGGCGGCCTGCACATCAGCGGGAATCTGATCCCATGTGAGCCAGGGCTGAGAAAAATAATTGCGCAAGATAGCGCTCCCCTGTCCAATAGCTATATGCGTAAAACTGTGGAAAAAGAACAAATAATCAAACAATTAGAATATAAATAAATTATAATGAAAGATAACTAAAATACATAGGTTACCGTACCACCGTGTGTGCACATCGAATCCAAGAGGTGAACGTCGCTCCAGGATAGGATCTGGAATCATCAGTCTGGCAAGACCACACCCCCTCTGAGTTCTCCCTGTAGTGCCAATAGCCTAAGGGTAAGATGACTCAAGAACCTCATCATCCATAAGTAGATCCGCCTCCAGCAACTGATGAAACATTTCCGAGTCCATCTGAAACATGAAATGATTGTTATTAGCAAACAGTTGAAAATAACTATTATATATAGATATATATTTGTTATGATTCTAACCAGCATTTTACTGTGTCAATGTTCATCTTCATCATCATCTTTATAGTTGTAAATGTCAATGTCTTCATCTTTTTCATCAACATCATCAATTTCCATATTAGTTTCACTTTCATCATCTCTTGTCATTTCAAATTCAGTTGTAACATCATTGACAACATCGTCACCATCGACCCTTAACTGTGGGGTGTCATCCTCGATATTCATGTCTCTTTGTGAAAAAGATGTGTTTTGAGGAGTGTCCTGAAAAATTTCATTTCCTTGCACTTCAGTAGAACCACATTCAGTTTGAGTAAACTGATTTTCTCAAGATTTAACTTTTATTATACTCCACCAATCATCCAACTCTTTTGCAGTAGCACAATATTTTTCATAATAAATTTGATGTGCCTGATGAGTCAATAAAAATGATTCATTTACTGCAAGAAGACTTTTATGTTTAATATCAACAATTACATGAGTCGGATGAATACGCAAGCCTCTCTCAGTATCCATCCATCGACATTTAAACATTTTTACATAATTATGTCCCAAATAACACAGTTCAATAATTTCTTCAAGCATGTCGTAAAAGTCAACTTCAATATCTCTATGATGTGATCCCTTCAAAAAAACACCACTATTTATTGTTTTTTTTTGATTCCCCGTATGCACGTGTATGAAAGCGATAACCATTCACCACATATGCATTATAAGATTTAACCATTTTGGATGGTGGGCTACTCAATATACGCAATCGACTATCAATATTATCAGTATGTACAAATACCTGAAAATTTGTAAAACTTTTATCACAATTACAAGTAATAAATTGATTTTATATGTAAAACCAAAAAAGAATGTATGTTACCAGTTTTTGAAACCAGTAGGTAAAATTTTTTCGTCGACGTTCTTCTAAGCCAGCTGCTGTAATTTGTGGAAATTATTTCTTGATATGATCATCATATCACCTACAAATATAATATGATTAATTTACTATAATAGAATATATAGAATAAGGGATAGGAGCACTAACTGTACAATTGGTGACATTTCTTAATAGGTTATTAGAACATATGTATGAGCTCTATGATGTTCATCATCTGAAAGCCATCTATCATGAACTCCACCAAAGCCAAGTTCAGGCTGATTGACAACTGATAATTGATTGTTCATATCATCATCAACATTCCCCTCGTTCCGGCCCATGCGGTTAAATTTTGAGGGATATTCAGATTCAAAATAATGAGAGCAGAATAAAGCAATTTCCTCTTGCAAATAAGCTTCAGCAATTGAGCCTTCAACTGATGCTTTGTTACGGACTTTTTTCTTCAATTTCTACATGCATCTCTCAAATGGGTACATCCATCGAAACTGAACCGGACCTCCACATTTTTCTTCATGTGGCAAATGTAATATCAAATGTTCCATTGAGTCAAAGAAAGTTGGCGGAAAGATTTTTTCCAGTTTTCATATAATTACAACAACAGCTTCTTCCAGTTTGCTTAGTGTATCGTAGTCTGTTGTCGCTACACACATGTCTCGAAAAAAATATGATATATCTATTATCGAATCCCAAATCTTAGAATTCAACAAACCTCTTAATCCAATAGGCATAAGTATTTCCATTATAACATGACATACATGACTTTTTAATCCGGTAATATGACCATTTTTAACACATCTGCCCAAGTTGGAAGTATAGCCATCTGGAAGTCTCAAATCTGCAATGGACTGACAAAATAATAAGCGACTCTCTTTGGTCAGTGTATAAGCTACTTTTGGCTTCATTAATCTCTGTGATCTGACATTTTCAAACAATTCAAGTTTTGGTCGCCTGCAAATTTGGGCAAGATCTAAACGTGCCTTTACATTATCTTTGGTTTTACCCGGTGTATCCAAAACTGTATGAAATAAATTATCAAAACAGTTCTTCTCAATATGCATGACATCCAACATGTGTCGGACCAACAAATCAGACCAATATGGAAGATTCCAAAAAATGCTCCGTTTTGTCCAATTGTTTTCTTTCCCAAAGCCATGAATTTTCTGTTTGTTTATTGTCGATCCAAATGTGATGGAAGGTAATGAAAATAAAACTGATTGTAACTCTGTACCTGAGATCATTTTTGGAGGTTCATCTCTTTCAATTCTGGCTTTTCTTAAATGAGATTTATTCCTCTGAAAAGGATGATCGATTGGAAGAAATCTGCAATGATAGTCAAAATAGTAAGGTTTTTTTCCATTCACGAGCATAAATGCTTTTTTGTCTCCCATACAGTAAGGACATGATTTTGGACCATGTGTACTCCATCCAGATAACATGCCATATGTCGGGAAGTCACTAATTGTCCACATCAAAGCAGCTTTCATTACAAAATTCTGTTTCGCAGTAGCATCATATGTACCAACACCATGACTCCACAATAAATTTAACTCATCAATCAATGGTTTCAAATAAACATCAATATTCTTTTTCAGATGTCCTGGGATTAATAATGTCAAAAATATATAAGGCTCTTTCATCAACATCCATGGAGGCAAATTGTACGGAGTTATAAAGATAGGCCAACAAGAATATTGACTACCAAAAGATCCAAATGGACAAAAACTGTCAGTAGAAATACCCAATCGCACGTTTCGAGATTCTAAAGCAAAAGACAAATGCACTTGATCAAAATGTTTCTATGAATCACCATCAGATGTATGAATCAAGATTTTACCATTTGAAATATTGGTTTTGTGCCATAACATCATTGTCGTTGTGTTCTGAGACATAAATAAATGCTGCAACATGGGTGTAAGCGAGAAATATCTCAACTGTTTTACAGGAATCAATCCATAATTTCCTGATTAAGATTTTTTATACCTCGATTTTCCACATGTGGGACAACTATCCAACAACTCATTTTCACCAGAATATAAGATGCAATCGTTTGAACATGCATGGATCTTTTGATAACTAAGTCCCAGATTACGAACTAGTCTCTTGCTCTCATAATAATTAGCAGACAGCACATTTACTTCAGGTAACAGTGCTTTAACCAAAGAAAATATCTGATCAAAATAGTTATTTGACATTCCATTATCTGATTTAATAGCCATAAATTTTGAAACTACTTCTAATTTTCTTATCTTGCAACCAGGATATAATTCATCCTCAGCAGACCTGAACAACTCAGCAAATTCAGATAGTGCCAACTCGGGAGGTAAATCAATATCATCCTCAATTTCAGTTTGTTGAACGGATGACCCTGCAACATCATGTACTAAATTCTGAAACTGTGATGGATATGGAATCAAATTATTAGTATCTTCTCTGGAACTGCATTCACCGTGTTGATAACAAAAAATATAATCTGATTGAAAACCATAACGCAAGAGATGTTGCCCAATGATGTCAAATGTCTCAACCGTTCTCAGAGAACATTTTTTACAAGGACACTTAATTGTCCCTTCTGAAAAAAATTCCGGCTTTGATGATGCAAATGATAAGAAAGATTCAACACCATTAATATATACAGGATTTAAACTAGAACCGTTTGGATTTCTGTGCTGATTTATCCAAGCACGGTCATCTAATAATGATTGATGTCGATTTCCTTGTTCCATATTCATATATATGTTTCTACAAAATTTAAAACCATTACTGTTGTTAAATAATTTTATATAATAAAAACAATATCCTAAAAAGAAAAGATACATAATTACAGTTATTTCTTAGTAATTACCAATAATTATAGGCGACATAGTTAGTTTGTAATCATCCCCACTAATTATTATTAATTTAGCAATACTTAGAAATACTTGGCAAAATGAAATATGCTTGAATAATGAAATAAAATTTTGTAATCATCATTGTGGAGATTATATTAATAATTATTCTTATCTATTTCCAGTGGATTGGCAGCAGCTCTTTTGCCTGACGACTCATCTCCTTGCAAGGATATGAGTCGTCAGGGAAAAGAGCCTCTTTTGTCCGATGACTCATCTCTTTTTAATTTTCTCCCGACTGAAATCAGTATGAAAAACTTGCTCTGACATATGTTAGAGCACATTTTTCATACTGATTTTAGTGGGAGAAAGTAGCAAAGATATGAGACGTTGAACAAAAGGTAGACGCCAATCCGCTGGAAATTGTGCCAATTTATAACCATGTACTTGAATTTATTTGATTTTTGATTAATTATTACTAATTATTACAAATCTCAATATTTCCAACAGATTTTTCTCTATTCTTAACATGTTCAAATCTTAAAGAGTCGTCAATTTTCAGGCCATGCCCAATAAAAAGTTTGCGTCAACCATGTCCAATTTAAACTCTATAATTGTCCTTACATGATTGATCACCTCGCAAGTAGTGTTGCAATAAGACGACACAAGTAATGTCATTCTCATCTTTAAGAATCATTTCACATGACCTTTTACATAGATCATTCTTTCTTGAAAAATTAAGAGAACTTCAATATCTTTCCCTTAATTTTTCAAGAAAGAATGTTCTATGTAAAAAGTCATGTGATATGATTCTTATAGATGAGAAAGACATGACTTGGGTTGTCCTATTGCAACGCTACTTGCGAGCTGATCAACCAAGCAAGAACAATTATAGAGTTTACATTGGACCCGGTTGATGCAAACTTTTTATTGGGCATGACCTGAAAATTGGCGACCCTTTAAGATTTGAACATGTTAAGAATAAAGCAAAACTTGTTGAAAATATTGATAATTGTAGTATTTTACAAATTTTTTATAATTTTAATAATATTAATATTTTTTTATAAATATTAAACATATAATAATAAAATAATTATATTATTAGTATTATTTAATTATTAATATTAGAGTAATATAATATTTTATATTATGTTATTATTTATGTTACTAATTATATTACTAATTATGTTACTAATTAGTAACAAATGTGATTGATCGCTCATCTACCTCGATTTTTTTTTCATTTGTGCGTTGAGGTTGACAGGAAACTTCTACCTCTACATGTAGTATTTACTTTTATTGTCAAAATTATAAACCTCCTCACCTCTATGCTGGCGAGGAGGTTGATAATTTTGACAGTAAAAGCAAATATTACATGTGGAGGTAGAAGTTTCTTGTCAAGCCTCAACACATAAATGAAAAGAAAATTGAGGTAGATGAGCGGTCAATCACGCTTGCTATTTGTTTCCTAATTATTTTTATTTGTTTCCTAATTATTTTTATTTTTTTCCTAATTATTTTTATTTGTTTCCTAATTATTTTTAATTGTTTCCTAATTATTTTTAATTGTTTCCTAATTATTTTTATTTGTTTCCTAATTATTTTTAATTGTTTCCTAATTATTTTTATTTGTTTTCTAATTATTTTTATTTGTTTCTTAATTATTTTTATTTATTTCCTAATTATTTTTATTTGTTTCCTAATTATTTTTATTTTTTTCCTAATTATTTTTATTTGTTTCCTAATTATTTTTATTTGTTTTCTAATTATTTTTAATTGTTTCCTAATTATTTTTAATTGTTTCCTAATTATTTTTAATTGTTTCCTAATTATTTTTAATTGTTTCCTAATTATTTTTAATTGTTTCCTAATTATTTTATTTCTAATTGTTTCCTAATTATTTTATTTCTAATTATTTACTAATTATTTTATTTCTAATTGTTTCCTAATTATTTTATTTCTAATTGTTTCCTAATTATTTTATTTCTAATTTTTTCCTAATTATTTTATTTCTAATTATTTCCTAATTATTTTATTTCTAATTGTTTCCTAATTATTTTATTTCTAATTGTTTCCTAATTATTTCTAATCAATTAAATCTAATTATTTCCTAATTATTTGATGATTGTTTTAATTAAATCTTATTATTTCTTAATTATTTAATAATTATATAAATATTCCTAATTAAATATAACTATTTCTAATTCTTTCTAATTAAATATATTTATTTCTAATTATTACCAAAACATCTTACGGGAGTGTCGAACCAAGAGTGCAGCAAGGCCCGTTGTCATGTACTAGGTTACCCCGAGTCAAGCTCTAAACACCTTGTCAGAGTTTTCACTCCTAGGTACATCTGTGCCAAAGCTGCCTCTACTTGTTCGTATCCAGACAAGGACTATTTGGTACAATCACTTAATCTAATTATACTATATAGCTACATAAACATTCTATTAAAAAAATTAATAATTAAATTAATAATTAAAAATAAAATTAACAATTAAAAATAATTTAACAATTAAAAAAACTATAAATACCTTTGATATTTTGAAGCAGTTTGCACCTCCTAACTCCTTCTCTGCTCTTCCCGTAAGAAAAAATTAAAATAAAAAAAATCTACTTAGAACAGAAATTTAAAGAGAGAAAGGAAAAAAGAAGAAGAGAGATCTAAATGATTTGAAAAAAAACGGATGGGGGTATATATAGGTTAGAATATTTGCAACGGTCTTATTTTCGACGGGCTCCCATCACAAATACTAGTATTTGTGACGGTGTACCTTCACCCGCATTAATTACGGGCAGCGGTTAAAAGGGTTTTTGCGACGGGCCCATCGCAAATAGCTGCCTGCCAACATACCATTAGCGACGGGAGGATATCTCCATTGCAAATTTCTATTTACCGTCGTCGGTATTGGTGACAGGCCCCGTCGCAAATACCTTCGCCCGCATTTAATACGGGCGGCGGTTAAAAGGGTTTTTTCGATGGGCCTGTCGTAAATACATGTAGGCCGACATACCATTAGTGACGGGGGGATATCCCCGTCGCAAAAGCCTATTTACCGCCGCCGGTATTGGCGACGGGACCCGTCGCAAATAACACCTGTTGAATAGCGTTTTGCGATGGGTAATTGTTCCGTCGCAAATAGTATTTACCACCTCCGGGTACTTACGACGGGACGAAGGCCACCGTCGCAAATAGGCTTCCCGCGTTTTGGCACGCAAATTGTTTCATACCTATTGCGACGGGTCCTGTATTCCTGTCGCAACTAACTGAACATTTGCGACGGGCATATATTCCCGTCGCAAATACGCTTTTCGTCGGATGTATTGCGACAGGATTTATTCCTTTCACAAATAACCCATCACAATAATCAATTTTTCTCGTAGTGATGGAATAACATAGTAGTTACAGAAGTAAAGTATACCCTATGAAGATAGAGACCATTTTATGATAGTATCCCCCACCATATAAAGAATCCATAACACCTTGGAACTCATCATTAAGCTACTACTCATGGATAATTATCTTAAGAAGAGAGGGATTCAACTAAACACTTTCCAAAACAACCTCAGTCCCATTCTCTTGGACTCCCAAATGCATGAAAGCAAAGAGATACTTCAGAATACATTCCTATAATGATTCTTTCATAGTTTTGGATGGTAGTTTCATGCTCAAAGCATCAAGAACAATGTTTCCCTTTCTAGGGGTGTAGGAAATTTTAAAATCAAAATATTGCAAGTACCCCAACCATTGCCACTGATGAAGATTAAAATCTTTTTTTAGAAGATATAACTCAAGAAATTTTTATTGGAGTAAATGGTAAACCTTTATTAGAAAAGCTAATGTTTACAAATCTTAAGAGTGTGCATCACAACTATGAGTTTGAGATCATGTGTGGGATAGTTCTTCTCATGAGACCGAAGCTGATGAGAACTATAACCCATCACATGATCATAATGCATGAGAACATAGTAAAAACCTAAACCTAAAGCATCACAAAAGACCACATGGCCCCTCCAAATCTCTGGAAGATTCAACGCTAGAGAAAAATTCAAATGGCACTTCAACTCATCAAAGGAAGCCTGATATTTTGAATGTCACATGAACTTCCCTCACTTCTGGGTGATAGTAGTCAATGAAGAATCCAACATAGAGAAATATTTCACAAAATAGTGGTAATACCCTACCAAGTCGAAGAAGATATGAATATAAAAAAATTTATGTAATTCTTTTCATGACATGATAGCTTTCACCTTCTTAGGATCAACTAAGATTTCATGTTCTAAGACCACATTCCCTAATAAATTTACCTCTTAAATCAATAATTGTCACTTTTATAGCTTGGCATAAAGTCATTGATTCATCAAGATGTCAATAGCTACTCTCAAGTGAAGCATGTGATCCTCCTCATTTTTATATTGAACCAACATTACATCCATTAATACCACAATGAAAGAATAGAGATACTTGTGGAAAATATTTTTCATCAAATTCATAAACATTGTAGGAGCATTGGTCAGACCAAATGGCATAAAATGACACTCGTAGTGGACATACGTTCTTTTGAAATAAGTCTTTGGGATATCAGACTCCTTGATCCTAAAATAATGATAACTAGATTGGAGATTAATCTTAGAGAACCATTTCATCTCTTTCAGTTGATCAAGAAAATTTGTAAATTCAAGGCAACAAATACTTTTTCTTGATCATAACCCGATTGAGATTTTGGTTCTATCAGTCTTCTTAGTGAAAAGTACTAACGCTACCCAAGGTGGCACAATGGGTCAAATTAAGCCTTTGTACATTAATTCATCCCACTGATCCTTTAACTAATTTAGTTCATATGGTTTTATATGGTTTCATATGGTAATTGGTTATGAATATGGGCTGAGTAATTAGCACCAAGTAGATAAAAAACTTTACCTCCCTCTTCAGTGGTAGGCTAGAAAAGTCTAACAGAAAAATATCTTGAAACTCAAATACTACTAGAGGAAGATCTATAACTAAATATTCTTACTCCAATTCAAAGGAATGTAAGTATATTATCCTACCCAACTCCAGAAGATTGGGTCCTACTCGACTATCCCTCAGTCCCATTCTCCCTCAAAAACATAGCACTTCCCATCAGGGGGTGTAAAGGATACCCACTGAAGATAATAGTAAATCTAAGCTTTATGAGAAATCAACTAGTCTATTCTAAGAATTAAATCTAGAGGTTTCATATGAATAACCAAAAAGTCCCATATGAGATCGATTTTTGATAAAGAGAAAGTACATGTGGGACATTAGAGACCATTATTTCTCTTTATCCTGAGAGGTGTATAAATTTTTATCATGTAAGTCATAATCTTCATAAAAATATTCAATAGTTCTATAATGCGGGTTGATAATAAATAATGAGAGACACCAGTATAAAATAAATCATACAGTAAATATGAAGAAATTGTAATGGTACCTCTCACTATCATAGGACTCGCACTAGTTCGCACTATAGGCTTGTACACTACATGAAGAAGCTTCATTCCTAATGTATATGGTTAGAACCCCACTATTCTTAAATCATACGACTTCACTGAAGATCCTATTGATCCTTATGAACTATACCACTATGTGAAGTGGTAAAAACATGTCAAAAAATCTTCAAGTTTCCTAAATTCTTGAAAGAGATAAAAATATATGGTTCCCCCATGCAAGAACACTTTGAGTACCCAACCATGAAAAATTGGAAATAAGTTAGTGGTCCTTTTCTAAATACTACATATGAATTAGAGAAAGTATCTTGTTAGGGACCACCACTATTGTTTCCACCAAAAGACTCATTTCACTTCCTTTTCCCTTTAAAAGAACCGCTAAAGCTTCCACCGGGGGGTAGGAGGAACTCCTGTCAACCCTGACTTACCAACTAGGTCAATTTCATCCATTGGATCCCTATATAGAACATTAGCATTCAAGGTAAGCTTTAGCATAGAGACCTGATATTGAATATCTAATTGAAGACCCGTCTAAAACCTCTAGGCCTTGAACTTATCATTTGTAACTACCTTAAGGGAGAAATAATCAAGTTTTTTAAAATGATTGGCATAACGATTCATTATCCAATCACCTTGGTGATGGTTGAAGAACACCATGGACTTATCCAATACCATTGAATCTAGATATAATTTCTCTAAAAAATATTATTGAAGTTTTTCCACTCTAAGCCTTCATTCTTATTTTCTATAATTATAGCATCCCACCACCTCTTTATAGGCCCTTCAAGTTTGAAAACAAAACATTTCACCTAAATAGATTCTATCATCTCCAATAACTTGAAGATTCAATCAATATTTCTCAACCAATCCTATGCCTCCAAGGATCATTAATTCCCTAGAAAAATGGTGGTTTCTAAAAAAGAAACTACTGATCATGATCTCTGATATTATCCCTTTGAGGTAAAATCTTTTCATCCTATATAGAAATAGGTGTAGCTTCTTGACCCAAAGCTTAGACCATGCACACTACTACCTTTATGGGGTTCTAGTCAATTAGAAGGTTCACTTACTATGGTTCATCAGCAGCTACCTTATAAAGTCTATTCAAATGTCTTCTTGGGGGAATGGTACTACACAACATCAACAGATAATAAGGAAACATTGGTTAAGAGACATAATAACATAAACTCTATCAATAATAATTCAACTTGGTAACACAAAAATCATATCAAAGTTCAGGAAAATTCTATAATCAGACAAAAAAACTCCTCAAATACACATTTTTCCAACTTCTCATAGTAACTTAAGGCTCGTTATGATGAGAGGTTTCTAGAAAATTGATTGTAACCTACCCCTTAAGTATAGAAAATTATATCTCCTATCTAAAAATACATCCCAAATTGTATACTGATGTAACACCCTGATATTTTAAAATGCAACTATGTTTGATAGTGTATATGACACATAACACGAGTCTAAACGTACCCCAAAACATTATTATTTAAATTTGACCATTATAACCTAGCACTTAAATTAGAAGGTATAAAAAATATTAAATAAATTATGAAATGTATATAAATTAAATTCTCAATGAATAATAATTTATTAATTATTATGAAATAATTACTCAATTTTTTGTAAAGTTATTTTATGCTTCATAAATATGTTTTCTTCAAAAATGATTTTTATTTCTTTTTTTATCACGTATTATAATAAATTTTTCGAACTTAAATAATTTTTATTTTATAAAAATAATATTATTTTTTAAATCATCATATAAAAATTATCTTAGGGTGAATTTTGGGGATTTTTTCTAAAAATACTGATTTTTCAGTGAATAAAGAAAAATATTGATTTTTATCAAAAATTGTATTTTTATTTCAAGAATTTACAATGTTACATTTTATTTTAAAATGATTTAAAATTAAAATTAGTTCTAATATATAATTTATATCCAATTATATTCATTTTAATCAATTTTATTATTAAATTTGGTATAAAAACATTTTTATACATAAAAATACATCTTTCAAAAAAAACTGTATTTTTCTAAAAAGTGGTTTCATTTCATTTTGTGTACTTATTTAAAAATTAATTTATACCACTCATAGATATTTAAATTGATAAAATTTATTCCATATTTTTAATTGGGAGTTTTAAATACGGTAAATAGGTCCCTTTTATTTTTTATCAATATGAATAGTAATTGTGGTAAAATTTATCATCTCAGTAAAGGGAAAATCGGGTTTATATAGGTTAAAACTAAGTGATAAGGCCGTAATTTTTCATCCTAATTCTTATTGTATGAATTTAATTTGAATATTATCATTTTATTCTTTAAATTTGATTTTTTAATAGAAAAAATTTCATGAAAATAACCCTTATAATATTTGAAGTAAATAAAGTTACAAAATATCACTATCTTGGTTTTAAATATCTATTATGTGTCCAATTAGTTAAAAAAGTAAGATATGAATGAAAATAAATGTCTATTTTGAGTTTAATTAAAAAAAATCCTGATATAACTTTATTAATAATTTTTATAAATTGTGTAATTACCTTAAAAGCTTGTGCAATGCTAATACAATATTTATTTAATTAATAGAAAAATAAAATAAATGATTTTAAATATATTAAAAGTGATATAATTTGAATTAATCCATGAATTTTATATATCTATGTTAAATATTAATTATTTTTAAATGAATTATATTCTAAATACAACTTTTTATTGATGTATTTGAAGTCATATTAAATGAATAGTGTCAAAATTGACATTAATGATAATTTATCAAAATAATATTTTATTAAATAATTTAAAAATAATTATAATATTAAAAGAGTAAAATGGGGTAATATATGGTATAATATGTCATAATGTGTTCATTTATGATTCAATAGCTATCTTATATGTAAAATTATAACCCTTTAAGAGTGAAAAATATGTTACTGTGGTTAATGTTAAAATAGGTTAACTGAGGGGTTAAAACAAAAGATATGGTTTAAAATACTAAACAAACCTATCAAAATTTTATTGTTTGGTGATATTTCAACCATATCCTACCCTAGGTTCTAATAAATATCTATTTTTAGGCATTTGGTCTAGATAATGACATTATTGTAATTGAATCTTTTAAGAAATTCCAAAACTTCCCCCGCCTCAATTATAAAAGGGAACCTCTTCCTTCACTTATTTACACTACTTTGAGCATATATATTGACAAAACACTAAAAATTTATCTTATAAACATAATTATACAATTTATGGATGTGTTTTTCTCCTTAAAAAAACCAACCTTATGATTGTTAAAAGGAGATCCAATGGAGTTCTTTCAAAGAATAGGTTATCGCCTTAACCGATCACTTTATTTTTACTTATTATTTTAACTAATATAAATATATGGTATTTATAAAAAAATCGTAACATGATTATACTAAATTTACTAAAATTTTATCATGATTATGAAACTATGATTCTTCACCCTTTTTTCCATCAAATGGGAAGTGAAAGTATCACTCATGCATACGTACAGCTTACCATCTCCACATAGCGATACAATTCATTTTTCATAACCATATTTTATGGATGGGAATTTTGATGGGATTTATATTTATATATGATATTTAAAACATAATTATACTTTTTTAATGATAATTTTATATCTACCTTATTACCTTCTGATCTGTTGGGAAATGATAATGTCGCTCGTGCGTACGTGTGAACTACCATGTCACGAACCACCTCCCCAGGCCATGAACCTTTTTCATCTGACCCCATGGGTCTCCTTTAATACCTCGGTTGCCTTCACAGCACATCATAGGCTATTACTCACTAGGGTCACTTATCAGACTGATGACTGTCCCCACAGGCCAACACATATTCTTTCAGTGTGTTTTGTCCTCACTCACACACACCCTGGGAAACATCTCAGAAGGTCACCCATCATGATTACTACTCCAGGAAAAGCATACTTAACTGTGGAGTTCTAATCAGATAGGTTGTCGAAAAGGAAGATGCACCTTGTTAACATGGGTAGTAACATTTATCCTTTTAAGTCTCACTTTTCCAGGGGTGTTACATACCACCTCCACAAAGTGATGTGATTCGTTTTTCATTTTTATTTTACTTGGATGGTAATGAGTATGGATTTGATTAATATATAGTATTTATATGATATAATAATTTTTTTAAGGTTACTTATTATTTAATTTTCTTTCATTCCATCCATCGAAAAGTGAAAATCGTGTTCATGCGTACGTACAGTCTACTGTCTCCATGAACAATATAATTTATTTTCTATATAAAACTTTTATGGATTACTCTAAATATTTATATAATGAATATATATTATATTTATATCATTATTAAAATTATTTATATGATTTAACCTTGATAAAATTATAAATATCAAAACTACTGAACCAAAACATAAATGAAAAATGAATTAGTTATTACCCAAAACAATGATTTTTTTACAAATAATTGTTAATAAACAGATAATAAAATATTATAATTAAGTTATAAATGGTATTATATATATAATTATGGTTATATAATAGATATATAATAAATATATATTTATTACACAATATTTTAACACGTATTAAGGAAGTCAAACCTAAGGTAAGGGTTTATTTCACAATCTCATCATTATTTAGGATTGTTTATGTTTAAGTCCCTATTGGGGGAATATTTTTATTCCTTATAAATATTTTCTTTAAAAAAATTAAAGAATATTCCTATTAATCTCCAATGGTTTGTTAATGGAAATTTTAATCATCTTTTAATTTTTATAAAAGGGTTTGAAAGGAATCTTCTTATCATTTTCTAAACGATGTACTTTTTAATATTTTTACAACAGTATAAAAAAATGTTTTTTTAATTAAATGGAATGAACATGTTTTCCTTATATCATGAATAATATTTTCTTTGAATATTAATTTAAAATTTTACAATTTTCTTTTCAAATAAAATGTTTTCCTTCGTATTTTCAAAGTCTTAAAAATAAGTGATTTCAAAGTGAAGAGGGTAATTTACTCAAAAAATCCAATGATCTTTTAATATATTTCTATATATGTAAACATACTTTATTGAATATATTTATTTACTAAGATTATTCCCTTATTATACTATCTACTATATTTTATTGGATGTTTTATGATCATTTTGACTGGGAATGTACTATTTTGATACCATTCACCATATTACTCTGGATGGTTTATGATTATATTTATTGATTGGGATAATTATTAACATTTCATATTATAGTTTCAATATGAATATTTATGTTGTTATGTTTTACCCCTTTCATATAAGGAATTAATTAAACTTAATAAGTAATGGTTGGGGATCTTTATATCCCCTTAATGCATCGGTAGGTCTCATGTGAAAAACTAGTTTGGGTATTGGCTGAGGTTATACCCATTTATGTAAGATGTCTTGGAATGAGTCATCAACGGTATGTTTATGATGCCTGGAATTATAAATTTACTCATTATGAGATTAGTTATTTTATTTTCATGTGATTATTTGATTAGTTAGGATATTCATAGATAAGTTTCAATTCATGTGATTATTTATATGGTGCTATTTTATCATCATTTATTCATGTCATGTTATTCTTCATGCTTATGTTATTGATTGAATGACATGTGTTGGTAGATATTTACCTTTCCATATTATTTATTCCTTATTTATTCATGTTAGCTTCTATTATATGCATACCCTTACTGGGCATCAGATCTCACCCCTTATGTTTATTTTTATCCAAGATGCCAGGAAGTGTATTATGATTGAGATTTAGGGATATTCTAAAGGAAGTAATGGTGTACTCAAAGAAAATACTATGTTTTTTTTTGTTTTAAAATGTAATGTAATATTCAAATATGTATCTATTTTTCCAATACTACTAAACTATTTGGTCCTTTGGGATGCGATTTCTTATATCCAATGCCAATGTAATAAAATAACCATCTACTTTGGGATATTAGGGTCGGGGTCTTTACAACCAACATTCAAGAAGAGACTCAACCTACCTCTGATGCTAATTTTTAATGAAACCAACCCAAGTAACCCACTAAACCAATATCTAAATAAATATTGACATAGCCTGAAGGGAACTCCTGATCCCCATGGGCTAGCGATGAGTGCATGGGAATCAAAACAAATAAGAGGGAATGATTTCTCCACAAGAATAAATCAACAAGACAAGAGAAACAAATAAGAATCAATAAATAGTCGATATGTCAAACCCTCATCAAGAGAAAAGTACCACAAATAGATAGATATAAGTTCCAAAAATGGTATTTCAATCCAAGTTGTCACATAATCATTAAAGACATCATCACAAGATCTATGTGTAACAAGTGGATCATATACCCCATCGATCACCACCAAATCCCAAGGTTTCAGTAATCAAGAACACCCACAACCTCCAAGTGGTGCCTTTACTTTTCCTATACATGAAATAAGAATGTTCACAAGCATACAGAGGTAAAAGTAGTGTGTTAGAAACACTATCCCATTAGGTTTCCACCAATCATTCCACAAGCAATCCATATCAAATAAACCATATGTGCTTAATTTTAAATAGAAAATCGCATGGTAATCTTTTCAAAATTCACAATAAAACATTCTTTTAAAATAATTTCAATGCTGAGTAAAAAATAGGTATAAAAATATATTTCCATAAAAATAAGCATGAATAGGCATTTCTATCAAAATGGGCATGAATAAACATTTTTAAAAAACACTGTCATGTATAAATAATTTATAATCATAGAACCATGGTTAATAGTCTCGTGGTTAGGTTAGTACAAGGATTCTTACACATATTAGTGAAATATGGCTCTAGATGTGCACACACTGCTACAAAATAAGCCTTTAATAGCGCTAGAATAGGCCTTTATCATTGCTAAAAAAGCGCTGAAAATCTAAGTGCGGTTAAAAGCCCGAATTTTTTATCAGCACTAAAAAAGCACTGTTAAAAGGGTCCTTTAAAAGTGATTTTTTTAGCTTTATTAAAGGGGGTAAAATAATATTTTTTTCAGACACCTTTGAGCCCAACCCCCTTTATTGGCACTTCCATGACCCCTTTAACAAAACTCCACCCCCCCCCCCCCCATCAGTACTTTTTACCCCACCACCTTTTATCAGTGCTTTGTGAATTTACAGCTTTATACACGCCTTCCTAGATTCAAACCCTACACCTCTCCTTAGAATATGGAACACTTTTACCACTACACCATATTGTTTTTCTATCTATTAATGATATTTATATTTATTTATATATATATTTACATATATTTATATAATTATTTTAAAATACATTTATACAATATATGTGTGTGTGTGATATATATATACTTATATTTATTTAAATATATTATATATTATATTCATTTATATATACTAGAATATAATATAAATATATATCTCTTTATTAATATGCACATATGTATATGTATATATAATGTAAGAAATGGTTAGATATTTTTTTAAATGCATTTTTAGAATATGTATTTATTTACATATATTAGAATATATATTTTTACATAAATGTATTGATATATATATTTATATGAGTGATTTATTATAAGTAAATATAAGAAATCATGCATATATTTAAATAAAATTACATTGTGAAAAATGATAAAATTTCAAAACCATAATATCAATATGAATGTAATACCTGGGAATAAATTCAGTATCCACTAAAAAAAGGCAATAAGACCCCTTAAACAAGGTTAAAAATCCATCGAATGTTAAAAAAATGGGGTACCCCGACTAAAAACTCAGTTTTAGAGGCCTTCTTAGCCTTTTTTGGCCTTGAAAAATGTGACATAGGTTTACATGTGTCATATAAGTCATATAGATCATCATAGGTTTGATATGTGGTAGATCTCAAATGGAAACTAGGATCAAAATTTATAGCCATTTGAAGTTTCAGTTACATTTTCAACTTATTTTAGATCTTTTATTAATTTTTTGATTTTTTAATCTTAAAATTGATATTAAATGACTATTAATTGGTAATAATAAGTAAGTTATTAATTAAAATATATTTTTAATTATTTTATAAGCCATTTTCACAAAATATATTATATATTAAGTGTAAATGCCTATTTACCTTATCTAAAACATATTTTAAAAAATATATATTATATTTATATCAATAAAAATAAATTTATATATTAATATATTATTCTTAATGAAATATGATTTTTTTAAGTATACCTTTATTAGCACTGATAAAGTGGGGTCTTCATCAGTGCTTCTAAAAAAGCGTTGATAAAGACCCCCCCCCCCCACACACAGTGCTTTTTTACAAGAACTGTTAAAAGAACCCATTTATCAGCACTTTTTTAAAAGAACTGATAAAGGGTTGGCCTTTATCAACACTAGTACAAAAGTGTTGATAAATTTCCCCGTTTAATAGTGATTTTTTTAGCTCTGTTAAAGACCCCCTTTAACAATTCATTTTTTAGAACTAACAAAGGGGTCTTTAATAGCATTTTTAGCTAGCACTGTTAAAGTACTAGCATTGGATAAACCTAATTTTATAGTAGTGACACCCCAAAGAATAAACTATCTTCCCTCATCATGGTTTAGTTAGCACTGTCATTTCCAAATTGTTTCTAGGTAGAGCTAATACATTCCTAGTGTGTGTTATTCCCACCAAACTACTCATGCTCCCATGTGCTTCAAAGAATACAAACATACAAGGGGTTATCATTCATTTAAATCAATCTCAAATCATTTCAATTAATTGTATCAAAGAATATCTAAGTTCAAGTTTTAAAACATGTCATTTCATTTCAAAAAAAAACATCAAATGATTTTTCATCAAAACTAATACCTTCCAAAATAATTCATTTCATTTCAAATTAATAAAACATTTCATTTCATCTTTTCTCAATATTCATCATAAAATTACTTCATAAAATTATTCATTTACTTCAAGCCATTTTCAAAAAATCATCACTTTATTTGAAAATCTATAATCAAATAGGTTAAACACACATACTCTATGCCATTTGGAAAAAATTAATTAAGGAACTCAAATCAATATTTGGAAATAATTTATAAATCCAATTCAAAATAAACAAGTGTAAAATGTTTTCAATTGATAGGAACTGCCTTACAAAACCACCCACCTCAATTCGTGATATCAATAATCACCCAACATGGGATCTACACTTGAAGATAGATGAAAGGGATAGAATCAATCAATAAGGGATCTTAGAAACACAATTCATAAATCAGGATCTTTATCCATTAATGACAAAATTATCCATCCCTATTGAAGAGATAGAGAGATGAGGAAAGAAGATATCATAATCAAAACAATATTACACTTACCGAAGGATATTCAATGCATCAATCGGAAATTTTATCCATGAAGTTTCAAGGTTGTAAGAGCCAAAAACACCTCTAGAAATTATCCAAAATTTTGGGGGTTGAATTAGGTTCGATGAATAAGAGAAAAAAATATAACATAGGTTTTGGGTGTCAGAATTACAACACTTATGATCCCATTATTTCCTAGAACAATGCACCGGCTAGCTGGTTGTGCCAGACATAATGTCTTCACTTTTAGAAGTCCCACCAGCGGATTAGTGGAATCATACCAGCTAGCCGATGGGATTACTATAGGATCCCAATTGTGTGAGCTATCCACTGGTTGGATGATGGACTTCCTGTAGGAATACCGTACTATCAGCCTTTCATAGACTGGTTGGTGGACCTCACTGGTGAACTTATGGACCTCATGTATCCATTTTGGCTATATGCCCTTATCCACTCTCATTCCAAACTCTTGGAACCCCCCCCCCCCCCCCCCCGGCCTCTCAATGATGAATAAAAAAACATCCCATGACCCCTAAAAAGTCTTGAAAAATCAATAAAAACAAGAAACAATAGGAGAAATATGATATCAACATGAAAAAGAAGAAAATCCAAAATCAACCAAGGATTGTACCTGAAATTATGTATCGAGATGTTATATCCATAGTGAACCAACCACAAAATTAACAGATTTAGAAGGACTGTAATTAAAAAGGATAAGTTCTAAAAAATATTCATGAACAAACTTTATGTAAAAACAAGTAAAATATCGATTTTATTATGAATTATTAAAACTATGATAACGAAGAAGTCATTTAGGAATGTGACTCAATGGACATGGTGCCTTGAAACACCCCTGTTATTATCATTATTACACTCTTGACCTTTAATGTCCACCCTTCCTTAATTTTCATAAGGGATTTTCAAAAAAGTCAATGATTTCATTTTTTTATATATATTTTAGTATTTTTAAATTGGTTTCCTTTCAATTTTTCGGCTATACCAAACAATAAAATGGAACCCAAATTCCATTTTCCTTTCCTCCCCCTTTCTATTTTCCTTTCCAATACAAAGGGTTCTATGTATTCAGTAATGCCTTAGATATCATGAACTAAATAATGTAACAATTTAATTTGATGAAAAAACTGAAGTAATATATTCCTTAAGAAATGAAATTAAACACTTCAAATTTATTGCACATTTGAAACTTAAAACCATTGAAAAAATATTAAGAAATAAAAAAACCAAATCTTATTAATGTAAACTAAACTTAATATGTTTCAAAAGAATAAGTTAGGAATTTCCTATCAAAATATTTTTCATTAATTAATAAAACTCTAGTTTTTTAAAATAAATGTGAATGAGTTAAATTAGTTGTAGGAAATAAAAACACTTTTAGTAAAATAAATTTATTTATAAATATGTAAAAAAATAAGATATAAATGTGATGAATTTACCTGTAAATGATCTAATAATTAATTAATTAAATTTATTTAATATATTCAACAAATATTTATTTAAATATTCTTAAATGTATCTACTATATTATTTACATTAATTAATAAATTGAATTTTAATTGAAACTAATTCCAGCATCATTCATGGGAATTTATTTTATGTTTTTTTATTAAATTATTATAGATTCAAGACATCATTTTTTTTATGGTAGGTGCCTCTATGGGTCTTGGTGAGGTCTCGAGTTCGAGTCCTTCCAAGTATTTCCCTATATTTGTGTATTGTTTGATTTTCTTTATAATATAGCCCCATTCCTATATCAATGTAAATATGTACACATGGGTTTGAAAAAATCCTAACCTATTTTGAAAAACCCAAAAACTCGAGTTTTTTTACTATTCTTTTTTGGGAAAAAATTATAAATTAAACCTAGGTTAATTTTTTAAAAGTAATAAAGAAAGGCGGCATCGACCATGTTGCCTTTTAGTTTAAGTCAAAAGTTGTTAAGGTCGATGTTGTCTTTTCCTTCCATTAACCTGAATCGATGACATGGAAAAAAAGTTGAAATGTGTTGACACAAAAAACACATTTCGACTTAATTTTAGCAAAATGTGTTTTTTCATGTTAACACATTTCACCTAAATTAAGGCCAAATGTGTTTTCTTCGATCACGTCTTTTCCCCAGGCCCCTATAAATAGCCAGTTGCCCCTCCCCCATCACCTCGCTCAATTCATCCCACCTCTCTCTAATTCCACTCCCTCTCTCTAAAAATTTCTTGGTGTTTTCTCCCTTGTGAGTGGCGTTTTTTGGCCTAAAAGGAGTGTCAAATTTACAAATTGCGGAATTTGTAAAACATCATTTTGAGGTATTATTTCTTTTTTTAAGTTAATTATTTATTTAGTTTTTTAGTTTTTAGTTAGTTTTAAATATGTTATTTACTTATTCATTTAGTTAATTAGATATAATTTATAAATAATAGTTAACATTAGTAAGTAAAATATTATTATTTAATTATGACTTTTGAATAAATAATTTATAATTAGTATTAGTAATGGATTTATTATTATAAGATGATTATTATTTTATATAACTTAGTAGTTTTAAATATTAGTGACATAATTAGGAATTAATATTAACTAGAAGTTGAATAAATGTTAGTGGAATAATGATTCCCTAATAATTAGTTATTAATAACTAATGATAAATTAATGATTAAGTATTGATTAACTAATGAATAACTAAGAATAACTTAGGTTTAATGAATGATTATATAATGAATAACCTAGGATTAACTTAAGACTAACTTAGGATCAAATAATGATTAACGAGTGATTAAATAATGATTAAATAATAATTAAATATTTTTGAACTATTAATTAACAAATAATTAACTATAAATTAAGTACTTAATAACTATTAATTAAGTAATGATTAATGAGTGGGTAATGAATGAGTAAGGAATAATTAACTTAGAATTAAATAATGTTTAAGTAATGAATAACAAATGATTAACTAATGATTAAAGAATGATTAACCAATAATTACTTAATGATTAACTGATAATTAACTATAAAGTAACTATAAAGTAACAACTTAATATATATTAATTAAGTAATGATTAACGAGTGATTAATGAATGATTAATGCATAATTAATTTTGGATTAACTAATATTTAATGAATGATTATGTAATGATTAACTAATGATTAGTGAATAATTAATGAATGGTAAAATAGCGATTAATGAATAATGATTAAGTAATGATTAACATATGATTAATTAATGATAAATTAATGATTAAATAATAATTAATTAATTATTAATTATTAATTAAATAAAAAATAACTACATAAATAATGATTAAATAATGATTAACTAATAATTAACTTTAAAGTAACTACTTAATAACTAGTATTTAAGTAATTATTAATGAGTGATTAATAAATGATTAATGCATAATTAACTTAGGATTAATGAATGTTTAATGAATGATTAAATAATTATTAACTAATGATTAACCAATGATTAACAAAATATTAAATAATGATTAAATAATTATTAACTAATGATTAAATAATAATTAAATAATGATGAACTATTAATTAAGTAATTATTAACGAGTGATTAAAATAGGATTAATTAATGATGAATTAATGAATAACCAATAATTAATTAATGATTAAATGTCAATAAACTATAAACTAACTACTTAAATAATGATTAAATAGTAATAAACTGATAATTAAATTTAAAGTAACTACTTAATAATTATTAATTAAAGAATGATTAACGAATGATTAAGGTGTAATTAACTTAGGATTAAATATTAATTAATGAATGATTAAATAATGATTAACTAATGATTAATTAAATATTAGTGAATAATTAATTAAATATTAGTGAATAATTAACTGATGATTAAATAATTATTAATAAATTATTAAGGAATGATTAACTTAGAAATAATTAATGATTAAGTAATTATTAAACAATAATTAGTTAATAATTAACTATTAATTAACTTTAAACTAACTACTTAATAACTATTAATTAACAAATTCTTAAAGAATTATTAAATAGTGATTAACGATTCATTAACGAATGATTAAGGAATAATTAACTTAGGAATAAGTAATTCTTAATATAGGATTAAGTAATGATTAACTTATGATTAATTAAAGATTAATTATTATATAACTTTAAACTAACTACTTAATAACTATTAATTAATGAATGCTAAAATACTAACTACGTAATGATTAAATAAGGATTAACTTGGGATTAAATAATGATTATATATTGATTAACTTCGGATTAATATAGAATTAACATAGGATCAAAGAGGGATAAATGCATGATAAATAGGCTTAGTTGCACACCTAATTTGTCACTACCATGATTTAGATGATTCATACCTTGTTTTACACATGGTTTGAAACTCTCATTGGATATGTTTTAGATGATTTTCATTATCTTTATAAACTATTAAACATGCCTTTAGGAAGATTAAAAATTGTACTATGAAACACTAGTGTCATCTTCGAGGATATAAAAAGAAATTCTAAAATTTTAGTAAAGTAAATATTATTTGGTTGTATAAGAAATGAAATTAATGTATAGATACTATAAGTGGATGTGGCTCTAGTATATATATACCTAGGAGTAACAACCTTGAAAACACCATATTGATCCAGACTCGATCGGTAAACGGTGTGAGACAACGATCCTTGTTGCATGACTGGTTTGACGCTCCTAGGGGATATGCTTTAGATGATTCACATTCTCTTTATAAACTACTAAACATAACTTTTGGAAGATTAAAAATTGTACTATGAAACATTAGTGTCATCTTTGAGGATATAAGAAGACGTTTTAAAATTTTGGTAAAGTAAAGATTGTGTGGTTATCTAATTAATGAAATCTTTGTTTAGATACTACAAGTGGATGTGGCTCTGAAACAGATGTACTTAGTTGAAACAGCCTTGAAATCACCATATTGAACTAGAATCGATTGGTAAATGGTTCATGATAATGAGTCTTATTGTACACCTAGTTTGAAACTCCTAATGGATATTCTTTAGATTAATCACATTCTCTTTATAAACTATTTAACATGCCTATAGAAAGATTAAAAATTGTAATACGAAACACTTGTATCAAGACGTTATAAAATTTCGGTAAAGTAAAGAATGTTTGGTCAATACTGTATGATTATTCTTCATTATCAATATTATTTACACTATTAGAATCTTGATCAAAAAGAATTTTTCACATAAACAATCATGTTTTTCAGTGTTTACTACTATAGGGAGGTTATTTAAACTGAGAAAGGAGCTTCTTATAGTACACAACCAGTAATAATGGTTAGGATATCTGATTGTGTAACCCTAAGAGAACTTCCTGAAATAATTTTTGGTCATTTAAATCTGGGACCTAATCAAGAGATCCAATTTATTTCCTATAAACATTTTCAATTCTTGGATACGTTATAGCATCTATCTTTTCCATTGGATGTTGATGAGGACTAGGCCCAAGAAAAAAAATATTTTCCTAATGGTCATATGGTGCTGTGATGGATTTATATATCGAGGTTTCTAGTGTAGAGCAGCAATATCCAATTTTATGATGACAGGGGCATATAAGAGTCATTGAAGAAGGTTCATCCCAATAAAATGAGGTTATTCCTTATGAAATGGAAGAAGAAAACCAAACTGATGATCCAAATATGTATCAAGATCATTTTGATGATAAGGAAGTGTCTAATGATGGAACAGAAAGAGAAAATAATTATGAGGAGGAGGAAGCTACATAAGTTAAGGAGGAAGTTAGTAGAAATGTGGTAGTTGTACAATAGCCTTGACACGCAATAAATCATCCACCTCTCTTCGCATATTGGTCAGAATAATTGGCGTATTTTATTAAATTTCATTGGAATGTTATCACGCTATCAAATGAGTTTCCTAGAGTTATAGAGGATAGATTTGGTGAACTAGAAAAAACATTATATGTTGGAATAGATTTTCCAAGAAAAGATTCCATTAAAAACATATTAAAAATATTTTATATTGAGAGACATTGTAGATATTTAGTTTCAAGTAATACAAAATACATCATATCATGTGATAACTACGGGGATGATTATAGATTCTGATTGAGGGTGATTCCTGGCATTGCATTTAGAGGTTGGATAATTTCTAAGATTGAGGTAGCTCATACTTGAATTCAGCCAAACCTGATATAATATCATACATCATTGGATGATGAATTTGTGTTATATATTATTGTTGAGATTATCAGGACCTTATAATATGTTCTTGTATCCCCCGTTCAATAGAAGATACAAAAAAAATAGTTATAAGATTTCCCATACAAAGGTATGGATAGTGAAACAGAAGGCAATTGTCAAGGTTTGTGGTGATTGGGATGGCTCATATCAGTTGTTTCTGTAATTTCTATCCATATTGAGACACAACAACCAAGTTTTCTTCTATATTTATATGAATGAACATGTGTCTCAAGATAACTAACTTGATCCATATCATGTTAATTTTTTTTGGTTGTGCTAGGCATTCCTTCCATGCATTTCCACATTTCATTTCTATAAATAGTTCATACAGATTAATGGGATGTTTCTATACAGAAAATAAATAGGTGTATTTTTTATTGTGACAACACAATATAGAAACTTCTCACCTATGCTGCTTTCATTTTCCATTTTAGATAAGTAAAATTATGAATCATGGGGTTGGTTTTTATCATGTATTAGCACCCATTTCACCCGCATTTAGGGTGTATATTTGATATCTGGTCATCATCGTGAAATCAATGAGGAAATTAATACAAATCCCATTACATGAATACCACCTAATTCCTATCATTGGTACTATATCAAACACATTTCTAGTGACATGTGAAAAACTTTCCATGATGAACCTATGAATAAGGCTATGAAGAGGCTTGGTATACAATCTCTTTCTTATTTTTTACTATTTAAACATAATGATGAAATTAATTTATGTGAAATATGATCACTTTTTTGTAGCATATTATTTAGTTCAATGAATGTTTGAATAGCTATTAGAAAAAATATATAGGTATAATCAGGGAGTGTATGATTATATGATACAGATTCCAAAATAAAAATAGTCATTTGGATATAAAGGGGGGAGGTATGGACACATGACCACAAACATTGTGGAGTGAATTAATGGAATCTTCAAGGGGATTCAAAAGTTACCTACAACTGGCCTAGTTTAGGATTTATTTTATCTTTATGTTAAGTACTTTGTTAAAAGATGAAAATATAATACTGGTGGGATTCAACAGGGGATAAGGTATCAAAGACACTTTCAAATAGAGATTAAAAAGAACATTGAAGAAGATTGTACTTATTGAATTCATCTTTTAAACTGAGAAGACTTCCAATTTTAAGTACAAGAGCTTCAGGACCCCATCACAGGCAACAACAGTCAATTCCTAGTGGTATTACTGGAAGTGAGGCATTGTCAATGTGGAAACTTCCAGACATTGTATTTTCCATGTGCACATGTCATTGTAGCATATACCTATGTTAACATATCATGGGAAGCATATATTGATCTAGTATACTATATAGACACCATTTCCAACTGTTATGTTGCACCATGGACACTTATTGGGAGTTTCAATATTTCCCAATGCCTGAAGACCAGCTGATATTGATACATAACAACAATGGTTTTCAATAGATAGGGAGACCGAAGTCCAATAGGATGAGGAATGAGATAGACTGACCTCAATAAAAAGGTAAATGTTTGAGATGCATCATATGTCATTAATAATTTCATAATAGAAAACAATTCCCTAACATTACTGGATCAATTTTATACTCTCATCCATGATGATGTATTGCCTCTAATGTGAACTTTTCATATTATCAATTACATGGTGTCAATATAAACTCCTTCACTTTTTATAATTCTGATACATTTATAAATACTTTTAATATCAAATAATAAATATTTGATAAATTATACAACAATTTACATAAATCACACACAAGCTAAACATTCTTAAATGTTTCATTATTTCAATAAATAAAATTTATTTCTACATAATTACCTTCCCTTTACAAATATTTTTTACATGATAAAACCATTTTTTAAATAATCCTTTGGTTTTCATAATAATCCTTTCATATTCACATTATAAGGAATGTGAAAATTATATGGGAGATGACCTGAAATCATAATCAAACTATCCATGATACACCATAAAGAAAGCATGTGATAAAATAACCATAAAATATAACATCGTGTGATAAATCATATATAACTAATAAATAACACCATTTTGGCTCTAACCTATTAGTATACATTCTAGACATGAAATAAAGTCTCTATCCATAAGGTAGATCCAACCAATAAAACCTATGTGTGCAAAAATCTATTTTTAAAGTAAACCCCCTTTAAAAACATGACTCTATTCCAATAATAATGGAGGAAAACTAATGTCCTTCATAAATAGAGATCAGTAAATATGTAAATCATCAAATTATGTTGAAATATATGAAAAATAATTTTTAAAAAACATTAGAAATATTATTTGAGAAATATGAAGACATGCCCTTTTCTTTTGGAAAGAAAATTTTCACAAAAAATGGGAATAGGCATATTATATATTACATTCTAATAGTCATACCATTATGTTAACCATAAAATTATATTTATATTTTACACTTAATATATTGTTCATTTTTATACCTAGAGATGGAGGATACTAATCTACTCATTAAATAGTATATGAATGTTTCACATGAGTTGATTGTGGGTCGTGAGGTTTGACGGATTAGGGTGCGTAGAATGCACCATTATCATCACATTCCATCTATAGATATTATTATACCATACCTACAATGTGTTGGATTCTATGGAATCACTGTATCTAATTATACATGCATTGAGAATCGCCTCTTTTCTTCCCTCACTAAGAGATGGATACCTAAGACTCACACATTCCACTTGCCTGAGGGAGATATGGCCATCACCCTTGAGGATGTGGCAGTTATGATTGGTCTTCCTATCCAAGGTGCTTCAGTTATAAGACCCATATGTGGAGATTGTCCTAATCTTGAATAGTGATTTCTTGGTCTATACATTGTGGGGGTGATAATTCTATAGATTGTAGGTCACTATCTATAATTTGGATGGACATACACTTCGCACAGTTATCCGCTGATGCTGACGAGAAGACTATCATGCATCATGCCTATTCATATATCTTATGGCTCATTGGAGGGACACTATGCACTAATCACTCTGGTGTGAATTTACACATGATGTATTTGGAGATATTGGGGGACTTTGATCAGGCTGGGAGATACTACTTGGGATCTTCATTCTTATCATACACGTACAAAGCATTATGCACGGCATACTAATCTAATATCATTAATCTTAGGAGATGTGTCACCTTGATTCTGATGTGGTAAAGGGAGTGCATCCCTCCCCTCTCCACTATTGTTTCTAGTCCAAATATTCTTATATATGTGTTGTGATGCTGGTATGATCACTCATCTTTATCATTTTTTATGATAATTTGAGTTATTATAATCTATTTCTTATTATTCATCACTTCTAATATTTTACATTATAGGTGGATCCAGGCATGCCACTTCATCGGGACTCTGAGAAATAATTTGAGTGTATACAGTCTCATGTGGGATAGTCTACTACCAATCGATATAATTATATACATTTTTTTTACTAATCAATTTCATAATATTATCATTTTTAGAAATTAATAAAAAAATATTTTAACAAATTTCACGTTCCATTTCAAATATCATGGCCTTCATACTAGGCTCTATTAGACCAGCTTCCTGCATAATGCACTGATTGGATTCATGATGCCACAAATGTATTTCCTCTCATTCAATTTCATATTATTGAGTGTCACTTATCGGATAGAGTCATGTGCTAGTTTGGACTTGTCTAGCATATTCCAATTCCACCCACATAGTTAGTAGCGCTTCATTCTATGAAGCTGACTAGGAGGTAAGATGTCGACTGGCACCAACAACATGTTGATTATCTCAACATTTGGGATAAATGTGCATTGTTTTGTATTGAGGAAATATGTATGATGTGATTCCATCTATCACAACATACTGATTATGAATCATAGTATAGAATGAAGTCTATATTGTATCTTACTCCACACTACAGAGGATTTCAAGATCTGGTAAGTCAATAACTTTACATTAGTTTGTTTTTTGTACTTTTTTTAATTCATTTTGAATCTATTTACAGTATAATCAACTAAATCATATCATTTTTATATCTAATCCATAGAAGGGTGAGGTTTTTATTTAGGTATTGTATCATGCTGCACTGGAGGAGACGATGTCAATGTATCATATTTTATATGATAGTATATTTGATCTTCCACCTCAGAGATATGATTTTACCACCCAGAGAGAGGAGGTTCCTTCTTAGGAGCCTCCTCTAGCAGCTACTGATGTTGAGGATCCACAATGGTGATGTTGTAGACCATGACGTGTTACATGTGAGGCCTCACCTATTCCACAGGAATAGGTTGCACCTCTAATAGTCCAACCTCATCTGATTGTGGATATACACCAAGAGGCATGGGATCCATTTATATTTTCAGGATATCTAGAGTTTTCCTTGGGTGTATCGGATCTGAGCTCGTACAAAAAGGTCATTTCAAATGCCTACACATTTTGTGACCGAGCCTTCATAGAACTTATAGTTCCCCCAATATATGATAGAAGGTCCTTCCACTTACATAGTGGGAGAAGGATCAGGTGCACATGATGATATCCAGATGCCACCTCCTTTCATTGAGTTATAAGTAGAGTAGCTGACATTCAAGGTTCCAGCGCTTGAGGAAGATCCCTCTCTGGCTCATTATACTCCACCCCAGCACAAAGGTCGATGATCTTGACATGATTGTACCATTTTTATGCTAGATTGTGGGATGGGGCTTCATCATATATGGTGATTGTATCAATTCATTTATATACTTTCTATTGACTTAAAGTATTTGAAACAAAAATGTATTATATCCTCTATATTATTTTATGTCTATTAAATTGATGAAATCCTTTTTACTATCAACCATTTTTTACATGTTTAGCTAGTGTTTTAATTTTCATTTATATTTTACTTACTGTTTAAATTTTATAAGATTTAAAATTCATCTAATTAAAACATAGGAAAACTTATTAAATTTAAAGTTGGTAACTTTAAAATATTATAAAATATAAACTATAAAAACAATCTAATTAAAACTTAAAACATAGCCTAAAAATCTAAAAAATTAAAAATAAAATGAATTTCATCAATATAATAAACCAAAATTAATTTATATGACACAGATATTATTGATTAAAAACATAATATTTACACATTTAAAATATATTCACATATATTATAGTATAACTAAAATCTAAATGAAATTTAGAACATTGAAAAAACATATGAAAATTAATTAAAAATAAAAGTAATTCTAAAAAAATTACAAATGAAAATGTAATGTTTTAAAATAATAATATATTGTTCCATTAAAATTAATTTTCATTAATTGTTTTTATGAAATTCTTGTTACTTTAAATTATTTTTTATATATTCAGTAAGTGTGTCTAATTTCATTTATATTGTATTTATACTTTATTATTTATATACTTTCAAAGTATCATACTTGAAACATTATTATGTTTTATGTAGGTGACTTTAAAAGCATATAAATTATAATGTAAGATCCCATCCTTTTTCAGGCACATCCCTCTTTGAGTTTTTCATTGAACCTCTTTTGTTTGTGTTTTCCTTCTTCTTCAAACCTTGGTGATCGAGTCATTTTTGGGGATGGAGAACATTTGCTGGGGAAATGACCTAAATTTCAGGGATGTATGTTTATTTGAATTAATGGAGTCCAGGTATAAATTTTTCAAGGGATTATGAGGGTTATCCATGAATTTAGAAGAATTCAGAGCTTGTTTGGGTTCTTTCGGGAGAATTTGGGCTAAGAGATGTATTCTATACACTTTCACATCATTAACATATTACACAACATGAACCTGTTTCCAGAAAGACATCATGAAATGGTTCATAACATGAAATGGTTATAGTTGTGAAACTGTTTCACAATGTGAAATGGTCAATTAGGGTTATTTTAACTTGAGGCGATGAGTTTTTTTGTGTATCTTGTGAATTAAGAAATTCACATTGTGAAAGGGTTTCACATCATGAATATCTCATGATTAGAAGTTTTAAAACATGTTGTGCATATGATTTATTTCTCATCCACCATGCGGTCTTCTCTCTCAAACCCTAGAGTGACTCCAAGTGATTTTGGATCGATTTATTCCCTTCTGAACATCCCAATATAGTAGTTGATCTCTAATGAGTTCCTTTGCTTTGTATTTATCCTCTCTTCCACGTGTTCTCCGTTATCACAGTGTGATATATTGACCACCATTTAATTAGGTTTTGATCTTTATGTTTGTGTGATCAAGGTTTTTCTTATAATCACCATCGTATTTATTCTTTGTTGGAGTTACTTGTTGAAAGTGTTTCTTTGGTCACCAGATAAAGGTATGTGGTCTAAAACAAATCCTTATAGTTTGTTTCTATTTATTTAAGTATGTGAAATATTATGTGACTACATTGAAACAACGTGCGCGTTAACCAATAGGATAATGGATGATAATAATCATGTGTTTGGAATACCCTCTTGATCCTTTTGGATCTGATAGTATTGAGACTTGGATTATGGATACCTGTAGGGTGATCCTACCCTTGAACAATAATGAACTAGATAATGGATTAAAATATTTTTTATCATGACATGAGACCTTAGGTGAATGCTTGTGATAGGGTCACTTTGGAAAATGGATTACATTTTTATTGAAATGAATGAAGATAATTTGATATGATATGGTTGTGTACACTAGTATGTTAATGGTTTAAGACATAACTTGATGAATTAAATGGAATTGAAATATAAAAAGGTAATTTTTTGAATTGAACTTTGTGGCTCATGGTGTATGTTGTGTTATTTCTTACAATTGTGACTTGTGTTGTAGGCAGTGTTGTAATGATTACAGGGCTTGGCCCAATTATCCTATAATGCTTATAGGATTTGACCCGATTATGTTGTATTTTTTATAAGTCTTGGCCTGATTATTATGAAATTATTATATAAAGGGTTTGGTCTGGTTATGTTTTAATGCTTATAGGGTTATGACCGATTATACTAAAATGCTTATATAAATGGATTGGCCCGGTTGTGCTAAAATGATTATATAAATGTATTTGCTTATTTATGTTATAATGCTTATAGGGCTTGACTCGGTTATATGATTATTCCATGGACTTGTGGTTATGGTTAGTATAGTTGTGCTATATGATCATAGATATTCTGGCATAGTGCCGAAGAAGTTTGATTATTGTGTCATATTATTTGATTAATTAATACTCCTGATTATCACATTATTGCATGAACTTATTACCAGAATGATTTATTTGGGTAGGGTGGTGTTGACCAACTGAGTTTTACTCACACCCTATTCAGTCTGTTGTTTAGTACCTAGGTGGATTACATGGATGCAGGTTTGGACAAGGGAAAGGAGCCTTATTGTTTATTGTTGCTTGTTGTATGGGTTGGATCTTGGATATGGGACCAACCAGGGATTCAGGACCAAGGTCTTTTGATTTTATTTATGTCATCTTGGTCTTTTATCTGTATGAATTCCAGTATGTCATTTAGTTAAATTTCATCCTAATATTACATGGTTTATTTTTATTTGGTTTACTTGGTTCATACTTTGTCTTCTAGTTGTATGATGCATTATTTCTACTATTTCTATTAATCTAATATTCTTTTATTTTCACTGTATCGTGATTTTGTACTAGGGGGTATCATCTCCCCACTATGTTCTCTACACCCCCACTACTAGTTGGCAACCTATGGTGTATGTGGAGGCGTGCTTGAGGTCAAGTAGCCAACCTGATTTGACCATGTGAGAGAGTGTCAAATTGGAGGATGTTACAAAGTGGTATGAGAGGGAACTAAGTTGTTTTTACATTACTTTAATATTTAGTAAAGGTATAAAGGATTCCAAGATGTGTCAGGACTTGGTAGTGAGATTGTTCATGGGAGTAGCTAACCCATGTGCATGGGAAAATCTGAGTACTTAGAGATGGGATTGTTGTTCAAGTTGTTAATTTTTTACAGTTGATGTTATTTCACCATGGGTGATTTACATGTTGTGTGATGTTATTATTTCTTGAGATTTATACTCATGGTTCAGTATGGTACGATATGACTATGAATGCATCATGATAGGAAAATAGGGATATATCTTGACATGCATTGTTCATGATAGAGACATATTTATTGCATGTGATATATTTTCATGTATGAACTGTGAAATGAGATAATTATTATATCTAATAAATGAAAATGAAAGAACTGTTAGGTCATTCTAATTAACTTATTAAGCCATGTTTAGAGATACCATGATTTAGTGGTTCTCTATTGTTGTCACCTATTGAGGTGGACCTTGTTGTTATCCAGTGTTATAAGGAGTGGATTTTTCTTATAATGAAAATGCCTCCTCTTCATCTTTGAATTGAGAATCAGGAGAGTAGTAATTAGCACAAATCTAACAAAGCTAAACCAAATCATCATGTAGTTCCTGAGGATCGTATGGATTTTTAGCTTTGTGATACATTACTGATGGTCATGTGATCTGTGGAAATAAAGATTTTTTACACCATGTCATCGATGTCTGAGCTGACGAGAGATTTTCAACTTCAATATCCACCTATATTTACTAGGGAGAGAATCCCTCAGGTAGTCGAGTTCTGGATCGATTCAATCCATACAACCTTTAAGAACCTCAATACATCCACAGATAGGAGGGTGAAGCTTTTTTAATACATGCTACGTGAACCAAACAAACATTTGTGGGACACATTAGAGTAATCTAGGTAGCAATAAGAGTTTTCCTAGAAGAAATTTGAGGCAAAGTTTCTGAGTCACTTCTACCCTAAAATGTTTAGGTATGAGTATAATCATGAGTTTATGCACCCAACGTAGGAGGTCTTGTTAGTGATAGACCACATTATACATTTCACCAACTTTAAACACTTTTCACCATCTTTAGAATCTAATGAGATTTCCAAGGTGAGGCATTTATAGGATGGGATTTTCTATGAGATCAGGTCACAGGTGAAAGTTTTTCACTTAAGTAGAATTTTGTACATGATGAATCGTGCTCTTATCATGGAAGGGAATCTGAGATAGTCCTTGAGAAACAACTAGGATATTTCATTGGGGTGAACTAGGAACTCTTCTTCTTATGGAAAGAAGCGTCATTTCAATATTTATCTTCAAGGAAATAGTGGTAAGAGCAATCAGGGCAGTGGGTAGCCATCTCATGACCATGTTCCATTGTAGTGTTATCAGTTTGGAAAAAAATCATAATAGACCTTAGTTTCTGTATCCTACTTTGGAGTGTCATGCTTGGGGTGGGTTGGGCCACCTATAAAGGTTTTGTAGGGGCATACAGCTGCAAAGTAGTGGTAGGGGATTAGGATAGGTACCAGAGCCTGGGAAGGAAACAACTTCCCCTCATCAGAATGGTAGGTGGAGTTTCACTGAACATTCAAGTCAAGGCAGGTGTCATGGTACTCCAGTGCAGGACTATCAGTACCATACAAAGGTAATAACAAAAGGGAGTTAAACTAGAGTCCAGGGTAGAGGGTAAAGTCAGTTTCATGCTATGCAGTCTACTCCAACTAGTTTGGATGTAGGACCTTCTACTATTAGAGGTACGATTCTGGTATCATATACTCTTGCCTATGTTTTTTAATACAAAATCATTACATTCATTTATATATCCTCTTTTTCAAATGGTTTTTCCTTGGTTGTGTAAATATTAAATGGTGTCTTAACCATCGATACACAGTTGGGAGTAAGATCAAATAATATCAAATGTTACAAGGTGTGTTCTCTAAAAATTAGTGGTTACCATTTATTTTGGGAACCTTTTTTGCTAGATATAAAAAGTTTCTATTTAATTATTGGTACACATTGGATAGTTCTATACCAGGCTCATATCGACTTTTACAAGAGGAGAGTTTCATTTTGATCTCTATAAGGAGGCATCTTTTTTCACCAGGGTGAGCAGGATCTTTAGGCTGGTCATGTAGGACCAATTCAGTGTAGATTGGACTGTATCATGGTTTAGATAGTAGGTATTTCTAAATATGATGGTGGAATGTAGTAGTATACTTTCCCACTATTGTTAGATCATTTTCAAGATGTCTTTCCTAATGAATTTTATGGATTACCACCTGAGTGGGAGATCGAGTTGGTGTCGGGAGTGGAGCTAGTTTCTATCTCACCTTATAAGATGTAACCAACAGAGCTTCATCATTTGAAATTTTAGTTAGAAGATCTAGAATACAAGGGTTTCATACAACCTAGTATGTCACCATGGGGTTCCCTAGTTCTTTTCACCAAGAAGGATGATGGGACTTCACACTTGTGTATGTACTATCAAAGATTGAACCAGATGATGATCAAGAACTGGTATCCCCTTCCACACATTGGAGATATTTTCAATTAGTTGAGAGGTTCTCAGATTTTCTCTAAGATTAACTTGAGATAAAGGTATCATCATTTTATATTGAAACCATCAGACACACCTCAGACTACTTTTAGGGGAAGTTATGGATTATATGAGTTCATGGTGATGTTGTTTAGTCTAATGAACACACCAGAAGTATTCATGGCCTTGATAAATCTAATCTTTCATCATTTTCTAGACCAGTTTGTGGTAGTTTTCATTGATGTAATCTTAGTGTACTCACAGTCAGCAGATGATCATAACCAACATCTTAACATCATCTTGAGTACATTGAGATAGTAGCATCTTTATTCCAAGCTAACCAAATTAGGTTTTTGGATTGATAAAGTTAACTTATTGGGTCATGTATTCTTAGAGGTTGGAGTGTTAGTGGACCTAGAGAAGGTTACCAGTGTGTTTTCTTGGTAGAGGCCCAATAATATCTTTTAGATTTGGAGTTTTATGGGTTTATCAGGTTATTATCGGCATTTTATCTAGGAATTATCCCGTATGGCAGCACTGATGTCCGAGCTAACCAAGAAAGGGGTGAAGTTTGTTTGGTCGGCTGCATGTGAGAGATATTTTCATAATCTGAAGGGTAGGATAACCTCATCACCTATCATCACCTTACCTATGCTAAGTAAGGCATATATTGTGAACTATGACATATCTAGAGTTGAACTTGAAGCAGTTATGGTGTAGGAGGGTTGAGTGGTTTCTTATGGCTCCAAATAGATGAGACCATGTGATAGGAATTATCCTACTCATAATATGGAGTTAGCAGTGGTGCTTCATGCCCTGAGATGCTAGAGACACCATCTTTTGGGGGAAAAAATGTGGTGTACGCTGTAACAGACCAACCCAGTTCAACTAAACCATCCAATTGATTCGGTCATCACATGGTGAGGTTAAAAAAGATAACTAAAACAAGTCTTGAATATAATCAAAATAATAAATACAACCAGATTATAAAATGGAAGAAAAATAGGTATAAATAAAACCATACAATACAAGACAAACCATCCAAACTAGAAAGTATGAAAATTCTAGACCAACAAGTCTCCATGTGACCAACTGTTACCTCCAAACCACCCCGCTACAAAGGCAATGATGAAAAGAGAAGTCAACATGCTACAAGATTCCCTTCCCTTTACCAGGATCCTGCAATACAACATCTATAACCACCAAAATGAAAAAGTAGGGTGTGATCACAAAGCCCATTTGGATACCACCACATATTCTATACATGGTATAATAAGAAAAAATGTTATAGTTCTGGATTTTAAAACAAAAACAGTTTTACAAAGCATTTTCATAAATCTAATCCCCATTGTAAATCATTTACTTTGGTTTTCCAAAACAATATTTCATATTCAAAAATCCAGGAATATGAAAATTATGTGTGATAAAACAAGAATGCATATTCATATACCATAAGGTAAGAAAGTAAAAAAACATCCCTAAAATAATCTATCATGTGAATCCATGTGATACAACCTCATGAGAAAACATGTGAGCAATAATCCATGACATGATCCATCGTGTGATAAATAAACCATAAATGAAAAATCACTATATATTGGTCTCTATCCTATAAGAATTTGTACTATATATAAAATAAATCCTAAACCAAACCTATGTTAGTACTAACCAATATTGAATCCTTCCATGGTCCATCGATATCACAAAAATAACCCCTAGTGGTTCCACACACACAAGGGTCACTTATGTCTCTTTCCTAATGCACCCAAGGTTCCTAATGTTCCAAGTTGTCAAAATAAATTTAAAAACCATGATCATAATTTATAAAACATTTTCAAATCCAAACAAACATGCTTTAGTGTTTGAAAACTCATTTTTGAATCAAAACCACCATTCAAGTATTTAATCAAAAACTTGGTGTGAAAAAAACCATTTTTGAATAAAACCCATTTAAAAACATTTATCTTTCCAATAAATACCTTAAAACCACAAATCACTTCAATTAATTGAATATAATAGAGTAATTTTACAAAAATGATAAGAAATTCATATAATTACCCCATTTTATAGAAACACCTACCTTAAGAATGAAGGAAACCTATCTGCCTTTGAAAATGGAGACTAAAAAAACACGGATCAAACTTCATAAGATAAGGAATGAAAATAAACTGAAAAAGATCAATAGAAAGCACAAATTGATCATAGATCTGAATCACAACTGTATCCAACACAGCTACCGCGACCAAAGGCAATAAATAAGGAGAAATATCTCTTACTTAGAGAGATGTTCCACAATAACCATAGTGATAAATCACTGAACGAATGATTTAGAAGGAGCAGAGATCCCCAAAATTTCCTAGGAGAGATCTTAGGTCTTGAGAGATAGGATACACATTTAATGAAAGAATAATAATTTTTTTCATATTAAAAACTACCTACCTTGACCAATTCATGGCATGAACCAGTTTCATGACATGAATTTATTGATTTAAGAGTTATGTTGAAAAAGACATCACCCCAGATTAAAAATCCCATATTCAACCATTTCATGATGTGAAATCTATTCATGGTGTTTAAACATTTCGTGCTCTAAACCATACTTAGGGCATCTGTCTCGTGATAGATTCACATCGTGTAACCAATTCATGATGTGAATTTTTCAAGCAGACATTTCTTCGCCCAGATTTATATAGAAATCCTTTGAACCAAAACTTAAGTTTCTTTATCCCCAAGAAGAACCTTCTAGGGTAATTTACACTTTCATACCCAGAATCTAGTTCATTTTCCCCAGAAAAGTCTCTCCATTTTCGAGAAGCCCACAATGTATGCAAAATAAAAAGGGAAACAAAAACAAAAGGTCAAAGCATACCTGAAAAAAGGTAATGAAGTGTTACAATCTCCCTACCATATACTCTTTATATCCCTAGAAAGTTATCAAGATCATAGACTCACAAAAATTGAAGTCCATTTCTGCCTCATCAATAATTCTCGATCCCATGTCTCATAGCTATCTCATTCGCATTACCATAGTACACAGACCAAAGGAATCATTTTACCGCACAACACTTTTTCTCGGTCATCCATAATCTAAACTGGTTGCTCAACCATAGTGTTGTTGGAACCAAGATCGATATCCTCCCATTAAATCACATGGGAAGGATTCAGTTGATACCTCCTCAATTGGGAAACATGAAACATGTCATGGATAGAAGTAAAATGAGATGGTAATTCCAAATGATAGGCCACCTTTCCTAGTTGTCCAATGATCTCAAAGGGGCCCACAAACCTTGGTTCTAACTTACCCTGCTTACCCAACTAACTATGTCCCAAGTAAGGTGAAACTTTAATAAAGACACTATCACTAACCTCAAACTCCAGTGGCTGACGAAGATGGTACACATAAGATTTTTTATTACTCTTTATCATGATCAATCTCCTATAGATCAACTGCACCCTCTCCATCATCTCCTTAACAAGACTCATCCCAAATAAGGACTACTCTTCCAACTCTTCCCATCACAAGGGATATCTACATGGTCACCCATACAAATCCTCTAAGTTCTCCATCTTGATCGAAGCCTGATAACTATTTTTATAGTAAAATTTTACCAGAGGCAAATTCTTTTCCCAAAATCCACCAAAATCAAGAACACAAGCCTGAAGCATATACTTAAGGACCTAAATAGCCCTCTTTGTTTGTCCATCCATCTACAAATGATATTCTCTTCTTAATTTCAATTGGGAACTCATCACCTCCTGTAAACCTTTCCAAAACCTAGACATGGACTTTGGGTCCCTATTAAATACAACCATAGAAAAAAACCATGAATTCTCATAGTATCTCAGACATACAAGTCCCCAAGTTCTTCCACTTTCATTATCTTTTTGATGTGGAGGAAATGTGTTGATTTCATGATTAGATCAATGATCACCCAAATCGAATCCTTCCCATTAGGAGTCTGTGGAAAACCAATGATGAAATCCATGGAAATATCATCCCATTTCCATACCAAAATGGGTAAGGACTCTAAAAAACTAGTAAGGCTTTGGTGTTCTACCATAATTATATGACAAGTAAGACACCGCGAAGAAAATTCTACAATGGACCATATCATCCCTGGACACCAATACTGATTCCTCAAGTCATGATACATCTTGGTAGTGCTAGGGTGTACAGACCAGCATGACCAATGTCTACTATCTATCCTCTCCTGTCTTAGAGAAATTGGAACAACCAGCCTACTACAGAAACACAAAGCTCCACTGGGAGACTGAGACCACTCACCTGAGGTCCCCCCACCATAAATTCTTTTACTAAAGAGTTGTCACTTGGTTCTATCCCCTGCTCAATCCAAACTCACTCATTTAAAGATGCTTTGGCTTTCTTCAAATCCAATAACACTTGTACACCATCCTCATTCGCTCATAAGATCATCTCAGTAAACAAACTCATCAGAGGCCACTCCTTAACTGATTCCTTCATGGATTGTGTTGTTAGTTTTCTACCAAAAACATTGGCAACTGCATTCCCTTTATCGGGATTTTATGTAATATAAAAATCAAAAGTTTAAAGATACTCCACCCAGAATCTTCATCACGGGTTCATACCCAAGTAAAAATATATTTTAGGCTCTTATGATCAGAATACACTATAAACCACTCCCCAAAGAGATAGAGACGCCATATTTTGAGTGGATGCATAACTACATCCAACTCAAGATCGTGGGTAGGGTATTTATTCTTATGAGGGAATAACTATAGAGAGACATAGGCTACCACCTATATCCCTTGCATCAAGACACATCCCAAACTTGTACTAGAAGCATCACAGAAAACATCATAACCCATACCTGATTATGGATGAATAAAATATGGAGATGAAGTCAATCTCACATTTAGTTCCTCAAAATATCCCTAACATCGTTCATTCCACTCAAACTTTATACCCTTATAGGTTAAAGTTTTTATTGAAGATACAATCTTAGATAAGTCCTGAACAAACCACCTATAATAACTATCCAACCCCAAGAATATTTGGATATCAAACACATTTTTGGGCCACTCCCAAGACATAACTTCCTATAACTTTTTAGGATCTACTAAGACAACCCTTTTAGATATAACATGCCCTAAAAACTTTACTCATTGAATCCAAAACTCGCATTTGGAAAGCTTACGACACATACGATGTTCCCTAAAAGTTATAAGAATGATATTAAAATGGTCCATATGATCCTACGATGATATAGAGTAAACCAAAATATCATCCAATAACACCATAATAAGAGTCCCTGAATCGATGAAAAAACTTTTTCATCAAAGCCATAAATACCACAGGAGCATTTATGAGACTGAATGGCATAACCAAGAACTCAAAATTCCCACATCATCTCCTAAAAATTGTCTTAGGTATATCCACTTCTCGGACTCTCAACTGGTGGTACCCTGACTATAGGTAAATATCTGAAAACCAATAAGACCCTTTAATGTGATCAAAGATATCATCAATCCTAGGAAAAGGATATTTGTTCTTGATGGTCACCTAATTTAACTTCTTATGGTCAATAAAAAGTCTAAGGTTCCAATCTTCCTTCTTAGAAAAGAGGATAGGAAAATCCCACAGTGACGCGTTAGGATGAATAAATCCCTTATCCTTGAGATTCACAAGTTGGAACTTAAGTTCTAAAAACTCAATAGGAATCATTCGATAAGATGGAATAGAAATTGGCATCATACCAAGTAGCAGGTATATATAAAACATGAACTTTATATAGAGTGGTAAACCAGAAAAATCATCTGGAAAGACTTTAGGGAACACACAAACCACTATAGGTAGCTAACTTCCCAAGAAAGGGTCAATGTAATCAATAAATATCTTTTAAAACTAGCATGAGATTACCCCGGCATAAGGAACAATAGACCACATCCTTCCCAATCTAGAGTCCCACTCACCCTGAAAAACATGAGTGAACCCATCAACAGATAAGAACTAAACCCAAAGATGATAACAGTATATCTAAAACTTAAAACTAATCATCCAATCCATGTCTATAATCAAGTCAAAGATGTCAATATTGAGTACTAAGAATTCCCAATCCACCTCATAGTTGGCTATCATCACCTGACATGCGGGACACTTAAAGCCTTATGTGGACCTCTTACCAAAATGCGTGGAAAGATCCAAAAAGAATGGAATAATATCTAAACATAATCCTAACATGTCATCTAGATTTGATGATATGAAATAACAAGTATCATTTATCTCAAAAAATGATAGCACCATAGAAGATGAAATAAACACCGTACCTCTAACTATATCTAGACCTGCTTTAGATTCCTTTGGTGCATACACCAAATCATAAAGACATCTAGTATCATATCCTCCCTGATATTTCTTGGCCACATGACCCCCCCCCCCACCTAGCCTGAGGATAGGACTCACCATCCTTGGCAGCATCGGTTCCAACCTGTGAGCCCTTGGTGAAAGTGGATACAGCCTTACTACCCTAGGATATCCTATCACAAAAACATTTTAGAAAGAAAAATTGTACACAATGATGAAAAGAACCAGGATCCTCCATATAGTTAGTATTGGTATGACCTTGACTTCCACACTGATAGTATAAAAACTTATGTTGTCCTAATGAATCCCCTGAAACCAGTCCTAAAGAAAGATGGCCACCCTTGTGTTTCCTTTTCTGGTCATAAGATACACCCTGGATAACAATAGCACCAACTAAAGCTCCACCCAAACCTCACTTCCCATCTATGTTTACCTAAACCAAATATGATTTGTTAACTACCTCCACAAAGTTCATCAGTCACATGATAATCAACATCAACCAAATATTTGGCCTCAATCTCAACTCAACCCTTCAAGCCTTTAGGTACTCATTAGGGATAAGATCCAATGCCAGATTCACCAGCTCAGTAAAATGATTGGAATAATCTAGAATGGTATTCTCCCATTGCTCTAATGTTAGAAACTCCCAGGTATTTGTTGCGTGTAACATCTCAGGGTAAAAATGATGATTAAATATTTTCTTGAAGGAAATTCAAGTAAGATCCGCATGCAACTTAGCTTGCACAATAGAGTCCCACCATCTCTTTCCTAATCCCTCAAGCATGTACATGGAAAACCCCACCTTAGAGTCTCCATGCATCTTCAAGAAGATAAAGATACTATCAATCCACTCAATACACTCCTTATATTTCTAGGTTCCCTTGTCACCACAGAAGATGGGTGGATGATGCTTAGTGAATTCTAAGTCATAATTCACTACAAGTCCTAGGTTCCCAACACCCACTTGACCCAGATTCTGAATTGTTAAGATTACAGCTTCTACCAAAGAAGGTTCCATTGGAGGATTCATCTGTAGATCCTATATCACAGCTTCCTCTCTCATATTCGAAATAGATATTTTAGGAGGCATTGTCTAACAGTTAATACAGAAACCCAATTAGTCGTGATAAAATTCTAAAATCATAGGACCAACTATAGGTATTGATATCAAAGCTTTAAAAAATAATTTAAAGAAAATATGGATCTTAACAATAAAAAAGAAACACTTTAAGAAGGAATTGGTCCATTTAAATAAACTTACCATGCAATTCATTCAAGTGATCTCAAACACAAAGTCGAAAACCTGGTAAAAATTTTCTAACCACCCATGGTAACTCGAGTTCAGACATGGAAGTAATCTAGCCAAGCACCCTTCTACACTTACTACCTGCATTATGATAGTCCTAACTCCTGTCTACCTAATACACTAAACCAAACTCAAGCAGTGTTAACACACTTCAATATGATCATTCCCTTTAATACCAATTTGTAATAGACCAAACTAGGTTAACCAAACCATCCACCCAATTCATCTTTCACATGGTAAGGTATAATAAAGATAACTAAAACATGTCTTGAATTTAACCAAAATAAGACATACAACTATAGTATAAAGAAAAATAAAAAGTGATACAAAAAAACCATACAATCTAATTCAAATTGGTCAAACTAGAAAGTATGTTAATTCTATACCAACAAGTCTCCATGTGACCAACTGCCATCTCTGAAACACCCTGCTACAAAGGAAATGACAAAAATAGAAGTTGAAATGTGACAAGATGCCCTTCCCTTTACCTAGATCCTGAAATATAACATCTAAAACCACCAAAAGGAAAAATTAGGGTGTGATCACAAATCTCAATAGGATACCACCATAGAGTCTATACAAGGTCTAAAAACAAGGATGTTGTGGTTCTATCTTTTAAAATAAAAATGGTTTTACTAATCATTTCCATAAATCCAATCCCATTTGTAAATCATTTCCATTGGTTTCCCATAAAATCCTTTAATATTCACAAATCTAATAATATTACAAGTATAAGTGATCAAATAGGAATTCATATCCATACATCATAAGGTAAGAAAGTAAACACACATTCATGATATAATCCATCATATGAATCCATGTGATACAACCTCATGAGAAAACATGTGAGAAACAATCCATGACATAATATATCATGCGATAAATAAATCATAAATGAAAAAACACTCGGTATTGGGCCCTTACTTATGGGAATACTTACCAGACATAAAATAATCCTAAACCAAGCCTATGTTGGTACCAACCAATATAGAGTCCTGCAATAGTCCATCAATATCACAAAAACAACCCCTAATGGTGTCACACACACTAGGGTCGCATATGTATCTTTCCCAATGTACCCAAGGTTCCCAATGTGTTGTCAAAATCCATTTCAAAACCACACTCACAATTTATAAAAAAAATCCAAGCCAATCTACTTTAGTGTTTGAAAACCCATTTCTAAATCAAATCCACCATTCAAGAATTTAATCAAACACTTGGTGTTCAAAAACTCATTTTCATAGAAAAACCCTATAAAACCATTTATATTCCCAAAAAATCCCTTGAAAACACAAATCAATTCAATTCAATGAAAAAACATAGTAATTTTAAAAGAATTATAGACAATTCATATAATTAACCCATTATATAGAAACACTTACCTTAAGAATGAAGGAAACCTATCTAACTTTGAAAAATGAGACTAGAAAACCATGGATCGTCCTTTGTAAGAAAAGACATGAAAAGAAACTATAAAGGATCAATAGAAAATATGAATCAATTGCAGATCTAAATTACAACCGCAACCAACACTACCATCGCGACCAAAGTCAATGAAGAAGGAGTGATATATCTTACCTAGAGAGACACACCATAATAAACATGATGATCAATCATTGAATGAAAGATCTTAAAGGAGTATAAGATCCCCAAAATCACCTGGGAGAACTCCTGGATCTTGAGAGAGAGGCTTCACATTGAATGAGAGAATACTTATTCATGTTGCATATTAAAAATTTCATATCTGACCAATTCACGGCATGAACCTATTTCACAACATGAATTTTATGATTTAAGAGTTATCCTGAAAAGAACATCTCCTCATATTAAAAATCCTTACTTTTACCATCTCATAATGTAAACCCTATTCACAGCATGTAAAACCTTCACATCCTAAACCAAACTCATGATGTCTTTCTCATAACAGATTCACATCGTGTAACCAATTCACAATTTGAATTTTTCCAATGGACAGTGCTTCACCCAGTTTTCTATAGAAAGCCTGTGAACCAAAAATTAAGGTTCTTAGATCCCAAGAAGCACCTTCTAAGGCCATTTACACTTTCATACCCAGGATTTAGTTCATTTTTCCTAGTAAAGGCTCTTCATTCCCAAGAATAACACAATGCACCCAAAAGAAAAAGGGAAACCAAAACAAAAGGTCAAGACATACATGAAGGAAGGTAACGGGGTGTTAAAATCTTCCAACCATAAATGATTTCTATCCTTAGAAATTCCTCAAGATCCTAGGCTCACAAAAATTGAATGCCATTGTTGCCTCATCAACAATTCTCACTCACACATCTCATAGTTATCTTATTTGCACTGCCATAGTACATGGGCCAAAGGAATTGTTTTACCACATAACACTTTCTCTCATTGATCCGTAATCTGAATTGGTTTCTTAATGATAGTGATATTAGGATCAATATCAATATCCTCCCATTCAATCACATGGGAAGGATCTAGTTGATACAACCTCGATTGGGAAACATGAAATATGTTGTGGATATAATTCAAATGAGATGGTAATTCCAATTTATAGGCCACATTTCCTAGTTTTCCAATGATATCAAAGGGTCCCACAAACCTTGGTGCTAACTTAACCTGCTTACCCAACCGATGATGTCCCAAGCGAGGTGAAACTCTAAGAAAGACCCGATCACTAACCTCAAACTCCAATAGTTAGTGATGATGGTCTGTATAATATTTATGATGACTTTGTGCTATGATCAATCTCTTATGGATCAACTACACCCTCTTTATCATCTCTTGAATAAGACTCAGCCAAACCAAGGATCGATCTCCGAACTCCGCCCAGTATAAGGGATATCTACATGGACACCCATATAAATCCTTGAAGGGTGCCATATTGATTGAATCCTAATAACTATTATTATAAGAAAATTCAACCAGAGACAAATATTTTTTCCAATATCCACTGAAATCAAGTATACAAGCCCAGAGCATATTCTCAAGAACCTGGATATCCCACTCTGTCTGTCCGTCCATCTGCAGATGATATGTTGTGCTTAATTTCAACTAGGAACCCAACACCTCCTGTAAACCTTTCCAAAACCTAGACGTGAACCTTGGGTCCCTATTAGATATAACCATATAGGGGACTCTATGAAGTCTCACAAGATCTTAGACATACAAGTCCCCAAGCTATTCCACTTTTGTTGTCTCCTTAATAGTGAGAAAATGTGTCAATTTCATGAGTCAATCAATGATCACCCAAATCACATCCTTCCCACCATGATTATATGGTAAACCACTAATGAAATACATAGAAATAATATCCCATTTTGATACTAGAATGGGTAAAGGATGCAAAAAACCAGTGGGTCTCTGGTGTTTTACCTTAATTCTCTAATAAGTAAGACACCATGAAACAAATTCTGCAATAGACCATCTCATCCCTAACCACCTATACTGACGCCTCAATTCATGATACATATTGATATCCCTAGGGTTTATAGACCAACATGATTAGTTTTTAATATCCATCAACTCTTTCCTTAGGAAAATTGGAACAACCAACTTGCTACGAAAGAACAAAGCTTCACTAGGAGACCAAGATCACTCACCCAAGGTCTCCCCACTATAAAGGCTTTTACTAAAGAGTTGGTACTCAGTGTCTATCCCCTGTTCGAGCTGAAATTGCTCATTGAAAGATGATTCATCTTTCATCAAATCGAAGAACACCTACCCACCAACCTCTTTCACTCCCAATATCATCTCAGAAAACAAACTCATTAGAGACCACTCCTCAACTGATTCCTTCATGACTTATATCAATAATTTTCTACTCAACATATCAGCAACCACGTTCTATTTCCCAAGAGTGCATGAAATATAAAAATAAAAATTCTAATGATACTCCACCCAACATCTCTATCTCTTGTTAAAATCCCTATGAGTAAAAAAATATTTTAGGCTCTTATGATCAAAATACACTATAAATCGCTCCCCAAACAGATTGTGACACCATGATTTGAGTGTATGCCTAAGGAAAGGAAAATAAAGATCATGGGTAGGGTATTTATTCTTATGAGGGAATAACTTTAAATATACATAGGCTACCACCCATCTCCCCTACATAAATACACACCCCAAACTCGTACTAGAATCATTATAGAAAATATCAAAACTTGTACTTGGTTCTGGAAGAATAAAAACTAGATCTGAAGTAGATCTCACCTTCAGTTCCTCAATAGATCTCTGTCACTTGTCATTGTACAAAAAATTTACACCCTTATGGGTTAAAACTATCATCACATATGAAAGCTTGGATAATTCCTAAAAAGTCACATGTAATAACTAGACAACCCCAAGAATATTTGAATCTCAAACACATTTATAGGTCTCTCCTAGTACATAACTACCTGTAATTTTTTAGGATCTATTGAGATGACCCTCTCATATATAACATGCCTTAGAAACTTTACTTCCTAAATCCAAAACTCACATTTGGAAATCTTACCATACATATGATGTTCCCTCAAATTTCTAAGAATGATATCCAAATAGTCCATATGATCCTCCTATTACTTGTAGTAATCAAAAATATCATCCATGAACACCACAACAAAAGAGTCTAAAAACTGATGAAGAAAATTATTCATCAAATCCATAAATATTGTAATGGAATTGGTGAGACCGAATGTCATAAAAAAGAACTTGAAATTCTCATACCATCTTCTAAATGTTGTCTTAGGTGTATCATCTTCTCATACTCTCAACTAGTGGTACCCTAACCGTAGTTAAATCTTTAAAAACCAATGAGCCCCTATAAGTTGATCAAAGAGGTCATCAATACTAGGAAAAGGATATTTTTTCTTGACAGCCACCAAATTTAACTTTCGATAGTCAATACAAAGTCTAAGGATCCCATATGTCTTCTTAGAAAAGAGGACAGTAAAATCCCATAGTGACATGTTAGGATGAATAAATCCTTTATCCTTGAGATCTGTAAGTTGGATCTTAAGTTCTACTAACTCATTAGGTGTTATTCGATAAAATGGCACAGAAATAAGCATCATATCATGTAGCTGGTCTATGGTAAACTTGACTTCTCTATAGTGTTTTATGCGAGAAAAATCATCTCGAAAGACCTTAGGGTACACACACACCACTATAGGTAGCTGAATGCACAAGAAAGGGTCAATGGAATAAAGAAACATCTCTGAAAACCAGAATGATATTACCATAGCATAAGGAATAACAGGCATCACCCATCCCGATCTAGAGTCTCACTCACCCTAAAAACCATGACTGACCCCATCGACAGATAAGAACTGAACCTGGTGGTGATAACAGTCTATCTGGACCTTAACACTAATCATCCAATCCATGCTAATAATAAAGTCAAATATGTCAAGATCATGTACTAAGAAGTCCCACTCCACCTCATGGTCATCTATCATCACCCGACACACAGGACACTTAAAACCTTGTTTGGATATATTTCCCAAAGGTTTGGAAAGATCCAAAAAGAATGACATAATCTTTGAATGAAATACCAACATGTCAACTAGATTTAATGATATGAAATAATGAGTAGCACCTATATCAAAAAAATCTAGCACCAAAGAAGACGAAATAAACATCATACCTCTAACTGTATTCATCCCTGCTTCATATTCCTTTGGTGTATACTCCATTATATAAAGACATTAGGTATCATCTTATCTCTAAGATTTATTAGCCACATGAACATCCCCATTAGCCTGAGGATAGGATACACCACCCATGGAAGCATCGTTACAAACCTGTGATCCCATAGTGAAAGTGGATCCAGCCTTACTTCCTTGGGATATCATATCACAAAAACATTTCATATGGTCAGATTATCCACAATGATGACAAGTACTAGGAACCTCCATACAGTTAGGCTTGGTATGACCTCACCTTACATGCTGATAGTAGAAAAACTGTTGTTTTCCTAATTAATCCCCTAAAAATGGTTCTGAAAAAACTGACCACCCTCATGTTTTCTTTTCTAGCCATAAGATACATCCTAGATAACAACAGCACCATTAGAAGCTCCATCCAAACCTGTCTTCCCAGATATGTCTCCCTCAACCAAAGCTACTTTTTCAACTATCTCTAAAAATATCATAAGGAACATGAGAATCAATATAGATCAAATGTCCAACATCAATCCCAACTCAAACCTTAAATCCTTTAGGTACTCATAAGTGAAAATATCCAATGTTGAATGCACCAGATCAACAAAATAGGTGGAATACACCATAACAGTATGCTCCCCTTGATCCAAGGTTAGAAACTCTTGGGAATTTTTTGCATGTAATATCTCAGTGTAAAACTATTGATTGAATATTTTCTTGAAGGAAATCCAGGTAATATTCTCATGCAAGTTTTCTTCCACAATAGAGTCTCTTCATATCCTTATCGGTCCCTTAAGTATGTATGTGTAAAAATACACCATAGAGTCTTAAAGAATCTTTATGAAGTTGAAGATTCACTCAATCCGCTCAAGCCACTCCTTAGATTCCTAGGGTACCGTATCACCACAGAAGATGGGTAGATGTTGCTTAGTGAATTCTGAGCCATGATCCACCGTATGTCCTAGGTTTCCTAACACCCACTTGACCCAGAGTTTGAATTGTGCAAATTACAACTTCTACCAATGAAGGTTCCACTGGAGGATTTTTCTATAGATCTCGACTCATAGCTTCCTCTCTTAGATTTGGAATATCTATTCTAGGATGCATTTTCTAACAGTTAAGACAAAACCCCAACCAGTTATGAGAAAATTCAAAAATAATAGGACCAACTATAGGTATTGATATCAAATATTTGAAACAATAATAATTTAATCAAAATATAAATCCAACCAATAGAAATGCAACACTTTAATAAGGAATAGGTCCATTTAAATAAACTTCCCATACATTTCATTCAAATGACCCCAAACACCAAGTCTTAGACCTGGTAAAAAATTTCCATGGTAAGTCGAGTTCAGACATGGAATTGAGCTACCCAAGAACCCTCTCACACATACTACCCAAATTTCAAAAGTCCTAAATCCCATCTTCCTGAGACACATAACCAAACTAAGGCAGTGTTAACACACTTTAGGCTGAGCATTCCCTTTGGAACCAATTTGTAATAGAAAAACCTGGGTTAAACAAACCATCTATCTGAGCCAACCATCACATGGTGTTGTATAAAAAATATAACTGAAGTAAGTCTTGAATATAAATAAAACAATACATACAACCAGATTATAAAGTGGAAGAAAAGGAGACCCAATAAAAACCATATAATAAATCCAAACTATCCAAACTAGAAAGTATGATAAGTCTAGACCAATAAGTCTCTATACAACCAATTTTCACCTCCAGACCACCCTGCTAGGAAGCCAATGAAAAAATGAGAATTCGATATGCTGCAAGATTCCCTTCCCTTTACCTAGATCCTACAATACAACATTTACAACTACTCAAATGAAAAAGTAGGGTGTGAGCACAAATCCCAATAGGATACCACCACAGAGTCTATATAGGGTCTAATAATAAGAATGATGTAGTTCTATCTTTTAAAATGGAAATAGTTTTTCAAATAATTTTCATAAATCCAATCCCATTTTTAAATCATTTCCTTTGGTTTTCCATAAAATCCTTTCATATTCACAAATCTAGGAATATGAAAAGTATAACTGATAAAATAATAATTCATATTCATACATCATAAGGTAATAAAGTAAATGTACATCCATGAAATAATCCATAATGTGAATACATGTGAAACAACCTCATGAGAAAACATGTGAGCAACAATCCATATCATAATCTATCATGCGATAAATAAACTATGAATGAAAAACAACTCTATATTAGGCCCTAGACTATGAGAATACGTACTAAACATAATATAAATCCTAAAATGGGACTACGTTCATACCAACCAATATTGATTCCTACCACATACCATCGATATCACAAAAAACAACCCCTAGTGGTGCCACACACACTAGGGTTTCCTATGTCTCTTTCCCGACGTATCCAAGGTTCCCAATGTGCCAAGTTGTCAAAATCCTTTTCAAAACCATGATCATAATTTATAAAACATTTTTAAATCCATGCCAATATGCTTTAGTGTTTGAAAACCCATTTCTAAATCAAAACCACCATTCAAGCATTCAATCAAGCACTTGGTGTGTAAAAACCTGTTTTCAAAGAAAACCCCTTTAAAAACAATTATCTTTAAAAGAAATATCTTAAAACTACAAATAACTTCAATTCAATGAATAGTACAATGGAATTTTATAATAATGATAGTAAATTCATAGAATTAGCCCATTCTATAGAAACACCTACCTTAAGAATGAAGGAAACCAATCTGTCATCGACAACAGAGACTGAAAACCCATGGATCAACCTTCACAAGACAAGGCATAATAAGAAACTAAAAAGTATTAATAGAAAACACAAATAAATCATGGATCTAAATCACAACTGCATCCAACACCGCTACTTCAGTCAAAGGAAACAAAGGAGAAAGATCTCTTACCTAGAGAGACATGTTGCAATAACTATGGCGATCAATCACTGAACAAATGATATGGAAGGAGCATATATCCTCATAATTACCTGGGAGAGATCTTAGATCTTGAGAGAGAGACTAAATATTGAATGAGAGAATAATCATTTGTGATACATATTAAAAATCACCTTCCCCGACCAATTCATGATGTGAACCTGGTTTATGATGTGAATTTCCCAATTTAAGAGTTACACTGAAAAACATGTCACCTCAGATTAAAAAACCTTATTTTGACCATTCCACAATGTGAACCCTATTCATGGTGTATAAATCTTTCATGCCCTAAACCAGACTCATAGCATCTGCCTCATGACATATTCAAATCATGTAACCAATTCATGACATGAATTTGTCCAGCAAATAGTGTTTCACCTAGTTTTCTACAGAAAGCCTCCAAACCAAAACTTAAGATTATTCATTCCCAAGAAGTGCCTTCTTTGGCCATTTACATTTTCATAACTAGAATTTAGGTCATTTTCCCTATTAAAGGATCTCCATTCCCAATAATCCCACAATGCACCCAAAAGAAAAATGGAAACCAAAACAAAAGGTCAAAGCATACTTGAAGGGAGGTAACGGGGTGTTACATACACAGGCCACAAGAGCCTCTGGTACATGTTTTCTCAGTAAGACCTAAACCTTCGGTAGAGGAGGTGGGTCGAGTATCTACAGTCGTTCAACTTCGAGATAGCTTATACACCGGGCAAGGGTAACGTCATTGTTGATTCCTTGTGTCAGAGGACATAGACAAAGGCAATACGGGAGCCTTGCGATGAGTGGCGGATGATGGCACTCTTTGTAGAAATACATATATGTTACAGGAAGAAGGGTCATTTACGATGAGATCCCATCGCAAAAAAAAACTATTTGCGACGACCCGTCAAAAAAAACTATTTGCGATAGGAGAAATTCCCATCACAAATAGTTTAGCCGAGTTTTTCAAAAAATCATTTTTGTTACGGGATTAACTACCCATCATAAAAAACTTAAAAATAATAAAATAAAATTAATACTATTAAAATATAATAAAATAATAATAATAATAATAATAAAATTAAAAAATGAAAAATGAAAATGAAAAAAATTAATAAAAATAAAATTAAAATTATAAAATAATAAAAATCAATAAAAATAATAAAAATATAATTTAAATTATAAAATAAAAAAATAAAAAAAATATTCACAAAAATATTAAATAATAATAATAATAAAATAATAATAAAATTATAAAATTATAAAAATTATAAGTAAAATATTAAAAATAATAAAATAATAATGAAATAATAAGAAAATAAAAAAATAAAAAAATCGCAATAATATAAAAATTGCACTATATAGAAATGTAAATATATGGATTAATAAATATTTTACAAAAAAATTACATTCAAATGTTTATGAGAAAAAGTGTATAAATCGCTAAGGGGAAGGGCCATTTGGAAGAGCTAGAGGAGCTGGTGGAGGGAACTTCGTCCCTAAACCATGAGTCAGACATCGCATGTACTCCATTGTTTGCTTGTGCTGCTGCTGCTGTCATCGATGCATCTCCTCCTACTGCTACTGCTGCTATCAATGGAGCTCTTCCTACTCCCTACACATGGTCTCTATAAGCTCACTCTGAGCTCATAGCTGCTCCTGATACTGTGCAGAAGATGATGATGACTCTCCATGAGCTCCTCTCGAGCTGCATGATGACATCATAGTGGTACCATAATAACTCATAGGCATCAATCAATAGATGATACCAACAACTCAGCCTTTCTCAAAGGTATACTAAGTCGCCTTCATCCATGTTGCATCATCAAATCATGCTGCACTAGAGGTTTAATCCTCAGTCTTGGTCTGACTCTTATCCTATATCTGAGACTTCACAACCTCATATAACTCATTCAATTGCAATTTGAAATTAAAATAGTTAAAATATTATTTTTAGTTAATTTTAAAAACTGAAAAATAAAATTTTACTGACCACAATATTATGTCGGTGATCACCTTTAATCTCTCTAGTGAAAGGATCATTATACATCCTCCTATAAACATCAAACTCTTTAATATTAGGTTGTTTGACTACCTATATGAGTATAAAATAAACATTTTACATTTAAAGTTATATAAATTATTAAAAAAGTACTTACCAAATGTTTTCGATGCGTACTAAATGTATGACTACTAGTTCAATGTGTCATCTCTTGTCTCCTCCAGTTCTGTCGACTTAATGATAATATCCTCTAAAAATTATCTCTCATCCAATATGAACATAATCCATCCCAAACCTGAGATGAGATGTAATCTTATCAGTGGGCATAGAAAGACTCATCAAAATCCATGACTCCCACTTTCTGTATTGTTTTCCTCCTCATATTGTGCAAAAAATGATAGAAATAGTGATTTATACAGCCCTCCCATGCCTCCCAGATAGAGTCTCTCGTGCTATAATTGACGAGATACTATAAAACCTGCAAATAAATAATAATATCAAGTTATTGATTAAATAAATTTCAAAATAACTATTATTTATCTATATAGAATACAATGATTTAACATGTGGTGCTAAACATCAATGAGAATCTGATCCCATGTAACCCATGATACAGAAAAATAATTCCACAATATAGTAGTTTCTTATGAAACTGTTATATACAAAAAGCTATGAAAAAAGAGAAAAAATAATCAAACAATTAATATATAAATAAATTGATAAAAATTAATGAAAACTAACTAAAATGTAGAATTGAACATACCTCTGCATGCATGGATCGAATTTAAGACGTGGGCGTCGGACAGGGATAGGGTCAAGAATCATCAATATCGCAAGACCACAACCCCTCCGAGTCGTCGTTGAACCACCAATAGTTTGAGGGTCATATGATGCAATATCATGCTCATCACTAGGTTGTTCAGCCTCCTCCAACTCATGAAACATATCAGATTTCATCTGAAACATGAAATGACAGTTGTTAGAAAATATTTGAAAACAACTATTATATATAGATATATATTATATATGATTATAACCAGCATTTAAATTTATCAATATTCATCTCCATCCTTATTTTTTTATATAACAGTGCCAATATATTCATATTCCTCCTAAGTATCATCAATTTCCATAGGATTTTCAATTTCATCATCTCTTTCCATTTCAAATTCATTTGTTACATCAATAACATCATCGTCACCATCAAACCATAATTATGGGGTTTCATCATCAATATTCATGTTTCTTTATGGAAAAGATTTATTTGGAGTAGTTTCTTAAAAAAAATTCCTTTCACTTTAGCGGAACCACATTCACTTTGGATAAACATATTTTCTCAAGATTTCATTTTTATTATGCTTCACTAATCACTTAAATCTCTTAAAGTAGCATGATAATTGCATAATAAATTTTATGTATCTGATAAGCTAAAAAAATGGTTCATTTACTACAAGAAGAATTTTATATTTAATATCAATGATTCCATGGTACATATGAACATGCAAGCCTCTCTTAGTATCCAACCAATGAGATTTAAACATCGATACATAATTTTACCCTAGATAACATAATTTAATTATTTCTTCTAGCATGCTGTAAAAGTAAACTTCACTTTCTCTATGATTCAATAATCTTAAAAAACACCACTATTCATTTTTTTTATTCCCCATATGCACATGTATGAAATCAAAAACCATTCACCACATATACATTATAATATTTAACCATTTTGGATGGTGTTTTACTCAATACACACAATCAATTATCAATTTTATTATCATGTTGAGATACCTAAAAATTTGAAAAAAAATTATCACTATAATAAGTAATAAATTGATTTTATATGTTAAACCATAAAAAAATTATTTTACTGGTTTTTGAAACCGGTAGGAAAAATTATTCTACCGACATTCTTCAAGAGCAGCTGTTTTAATTTTTGAAAAATGTTTCTTGATATGATTATCATATAATCTACAAATAAAATAATATTAATTTACTATAAAAAAATTATAGAATAAGTGATAGGAGCTCTCATAGTAAATATGGTTTTATTTATTCATAGTTGAGCAGAACATATGTATGATCCCTATGATGTTAATCATCTGAAATCCATCATTCATGAACTCCACCAAATCCAAGCTTGGGCTAATTAAAAATTGATAATTGATTGTTCATTTCATCATCAACATTTCCCTCGTTACGTACCTTGTGGTTATGTTTTTAAGGATATTCAAATTGAAAATAATGAGAGTAGAAAAAAGATATTTCTTCCTACAAATAATATTTTGTAATTGATCCTTCAACTAATACTTTGTTATGTACATTTTTCTTCAATTTCTACATGCATCTCTTGAATTGGTACATCCACTGGAACTATACTGGACCTCAGGATTTTACTTCATGAGATAAATGTAATATCAAATGTTCCACTAAATCAAATAAATAAGGCAGGAAGATTTTTTTTATTTTACATAAAATTAAAACAACATATTCTATCGGTTTACTTAGTGCATTGTAGTATGTTTTCACTGCACAAATGTCTTAGAAAAAATATGATATTTCTGTTAGCACATCCCAAATAATAGAATTCAAAAAACCTCTAAATCTAATAAATAAAATTATTTCCATTATAACATGACACTCATAACTTTTTAATATGATAATTTGTCCATTTTTAACACATCTAGAAAAATTGGAAACATATTCATCTAGAATCCTCAAATCTGCAATCCACTAAAAAAATAATAAATGATTTTCTTTGGAAATTGTATAAACTTCTTTTAGCTTCATTAACTTTTATGATCATTTATTTTCAAACAGTTCAAGTTTTAGTCACCTGCAAATTTGGGCAAGATCTAATCATGCCTTTACATTATCTTTGGTCTTACATGGTGTCTCTAAAAATGTATAAAATATATTATCAAAACAGTTCTTCTCAATATTCTTGACATCCAACATGTAACGAACCAACAAATCAAACCAATATGGAAAATCCCAAAAAATGCTCCATTTTTTCCAATTATGTTCTTTCCCAAAGACATAAATTTTTTGTTGGTTTATAGTCATTCCAAATTTAATAGGAGGTAATGAATAGGCAATGGATTTTAACTCAATACCTGAGATCATTTTCAGAGGTCCATCTCTTTCAATTGTTCCTTTTCTAAAATGATATTTGTTCCTACAAAAATGGTGATCGTTAGGAAGAAATATTTGATGGCAGGTGAAGAAAAAAGGTTTTCTTCTATTAACAAAAATAAACACTTTGTTGTCTCTCATACAGTAAGGATGTGATTTTGGACCATGTGTACTCCAGCCAGATAACATTCTATATGTTAGGAAGTCACTAATTTTCCACATTAATACATATTTCATTAGGAAATTTTGTTTCGCACAACATCATACGTATTGACACTATTAATCCATAATAAATTTAACTCATCAATCAATGCTACAAATAAACATATAGATTCTTTTTCGGATGTCTTGGAATTATTAAGGTCAAAAAGATATATGCCTCATTCATCAACATCCAAATAGGTAAATTGTACAGAGTTATAAAGATGGGACAACAAAAATATTGACTACCATAAGAACCAAGTGGACAAAAACAATCAGTAGAAAGACCTAATCACACATTTCGAGCTTTTGAAGAAAAAGATGGATGTACTTGGTCAAAATTTTTCCATAAATCTCCATCAGTAGGATGTTTTAAGCCTTTACTGATTGAAATATTTATTTTGTGTCATAACATTAATGATGCTATGTTCTAAGACATAAATAAACGCTACAATCTGGGTGTAATCGGGAAATACCTTAATTTTTTTATAGTAATCAATCTAGAATTCCCTAGTTGAACCACTTTCATACCATGATTTTCCACATGTAGGACAACTAACGAATGACTCATTTTCATCATAATATAAGATGCAATCATTTGAACATGCATGAATCTTCTGATAACCAAGACCCAAATTACGAACCAGTCTCTTTCTTTTATATAAATTTGTAGGCAACACGTTTCCTTCAAGTAACAGTGTTTTAACTAAAGAGAATATCTGCTTTAAAATAGCTATTTGACATTCCATTATCTAATTTAATATCCATAAATTTTGTAACCACTTAAAATTTTCTAATCTTACAACCAGAATATAAGGATTCCTTATCAGGCTTCAATAACTCGTAAAATTGGGATGGTTCCAACTTTAGAATTGAATCAATATCATGATGGGTTTTGGTGTTTTAAAAAGATGAACTAGCCATATCATGTATTAAATTTTGAAACCATGGTAGATCTAGAACCAAATTATTAGTATAATCTTCGGAACTACGTTCACCATGTTGACACCAAAAAATATAATTGTTTCGAAAACCAAATCACAATATATGACCCCCAACGTTGTCAAATATGTCAAACATCCTTAGATCACATTTCTTGCATGGACACTTAATTATCCCTTCTGAAATAACTTTTATTTTTGATGATGCAAATGATAAAAAAGTTTCAACACACTCAATATATACAGGATTTATACCGAAACTGTTTGGATTATTGTGATGATTTATCTGATCATGATTATGTAATAAAGACTGTTGTTGACTTCCTTACTTCATATTACTCCAAAAAATATAAAATAAATAAATTGTATATGATTAATTTGATATAATAAAAGGACGATCCAAAAAATTGTAAAAATTAAACAATCATAATTTAATTTTAAATATTGTCAATTTTATCTATTTTCCACTGTTTTTTACTAGTCATCGCTGATTTTTACTAATAACCTTTAATTTCCGCTAAGTACATGTAATTTTTACTAATTATAAAAATTTTGTATAGATTACCGCTAATTATTACTATTTACTGCTAATTTTTACTAATTGCCACTAATTTTTACTAATTATAGCTACTTTTTACTAATTACTGCTAATTACCATTAATTACTGCTAATTACCACTTATTATTACTAATTTTTATTAATTTATAATAATTTTTTACTAATTACCACTGATTTTTGCTAATTACCGCTAATTGTAATTAATTACAGCTAATTAACACTTATTATTACTAATTTTTATTAGTTTATAACAATTTTTTACTAATTATCACTACTTTTTACTAATTACTGCTAATTTTTACTAATTACTACTAATTATTACTAATTACCACTAATTATTACTAATTACCACTAATTGTTACTATTACTTACTATTTGTCACTATTTGTTATTATTTGTTACCAATTATTACCAATTATTAATATTTATTACTATTTATTACTATTTATTACTATTTATTACTAATTATTACTATTTATTACTATTTATTACTATTTATTACTATTTATTACTATTTATTACTACTCATTATTATTTATTACTATTTATTATTATTTATTACTATTTATTACTATTTATTACTATTTATTACAATTTATTACTATTTATTACTATTTATTACTATTTATTACTATTTATTACTAATTATTACTAACTATTACTAATTATTACAAATTATTAGTAATTATTACTATTTATTTCTATTTATTACTAATTGCTGCTAATTACCGCTAATTACCGCTAATTACCATTAATTACCGCTATTTATAACTAATTATTACTAATTATTACTAAATATTATTATTTATTGTTATTTATTACTATTTATTACTATTTATTACTATTTATTACTATTTATTACTATTTATTAATATTTATTACTATTTATTACTATTTATTACAATTTGTTATTAATTATTACTAATTATTACTATTTATTACTATTTATTACTATTTATTACTATTTATTGCTATTTGTTACTAATTATTACTGTTGTTCTAGATGGTCTGTTGTTTAATGTTAAGAATGAGATGCAGCATGCGGTGGAGCTGCAATCTGAGTGGTTCTTTGGTTTGGTGATGGAGGAATTCTATTGATTGCTTGTTCCAAACATTGTATACATAATTCGATCTGTTGTGTGGAGTTGATGAGGCGTTTATGGTTTGAAATTTGTATGTTTCCTTACGGCACTACAGCCTTGGTCCATGGGACATTACTTCCATGTCGCACCCCTCACCTTTGTCTGGCCACCCCTGCTCGCCATCACACACCACACCTCCACCTCACGCCACTGTGGCACTACTGCCTGGTGTTGCACCAACCTCTGCACACCACTGCATGCACCCAGGCGAACCCCCATGCAGCATCTCGAGCGCTTCCAACCACGGTGAAGGTCGGAGGAGAAGGATTATTTAGCCACCACAGTCGCTCCCACACTTCTAGATTTCACTCTTCCATCCTCCTCCCTTGACCTTCATTCTCGAAGCCCCAGCATGCCACCACTGCGCGCCACCGCACGCCACCACCTTCCTCCATGCCGCTTTCGAAGCTTGGGATCAAGCTCCTTCAGCCACTGTGGAGGCTAGAGGAGGGATGATCCGCACTGACCACCACCGCCTGACTCACCTAATCTCTCCACTATGGCCAAAATCGTCGCATCCATTCCCATTGTCACAGCTGCAAGAGCCCCCTTAGGCCACTACGAAGGCTGGAGGAGAAAAGGAGGTTGCTTGTAGTCGCTTCCCTCATCCTCGCCTACCGTCAACCACTATCACACTCATTTGAGCTCCTCTAGCCACTCTAAAGGCTAGAGGATGTGGGAGGAACCATCACTACTCATCTCTCGCGCCACTGCAAGTTGCCGCCATCGGTTTCCATGCCCTGTCCTCCGCCATGAAAGCTTCCCTGCGTGGACTACTTCCACGCAGGTTCACCCATGATCTACGGGTGTCTAAATGACACCCACGAATCTTATGGGGGGATTAAAATCCCCCATGATTTGAGGGTTCCTTCATGAAGTTGAGGCCCTCCCTCCTTACCTATAAAAGAAGGTGAACCCCTCCATCCCATTCCATCTAGTGGCAAGCACCCAAAATCAACCAAGCACCAAAAGGAGGATACCACTACCTTCTACCTCCTTATTCTTCATTAATTTTTGTTCTACAATGTTTTTATATTCATCTTCAAGAACCCCTTCTTGCATGAAGGGGTATAACCCATTGTGATTGGGTGAAAGGAATGGGGTCCCATTTTATGATGTCTGAGTTTTGAAATTTTTAAAATAAAAGAACTCTTATCTTTTAAATTTATGGTTTTCAATTTAATTAAGTTTTGAATTTAAATAAAATACAATAATGTTTTAATTTATTATTAAATATTAAATTTCTTTGATTTAAATATTATTCTACCCTTGCTTGGTTTATTTTTTTTACACCAATTGGTTAATTTTTAAAGAAAATCAAGTAAGGGAGTGGTTTAGTAATTACTAAAACACGTGAAGAAATTAAGATAGACTAATTTTATTATTTAGGGAAAATGAATAATAGTTTTAGTATTTCCTGAATAATTTAAAGTTAGTCCATTGAGATTTCTACACTTTGATAAATAATTATATCAAAGGTGAATTAAAGAAACAATTGTTTCTTAATTAATTTAATTATTTTAATTTTAAACAAAAAGATTCATTTTTCTTAGAAACTATGATGAAATCACAAAAGGGAAAACCTAACCTAAATCCAATCACTTCTCTTTAATTTGAATTTCACCAAACTTCAAATTCTCTTGTTTTTTAAATCTCTTCAATATTGTTATTTTTTTATTTATTACCACACAAGTGACAATAATATTAAAACACTTCTCCTTGGAGATGACTTTTTGGTTACCACTCATACTACACCCTTAGGGGGATTTAATTTCTTTTTCCACACCCCATGATAGGTGTGTGTCATCGCTCATGGACGACCATATTAGTATATACATATAAGGCATACTGAACAAAAAGGATAACAAAAGTAAACTCTAGATGATGAAAGAACCTACAAAGTCTCTTTCCATACATCTCATGCAAAAAGTACAACTCAACCACTAAGGTCCATATCCTGAGCTCGGTCCCTTACCTGATCACAGAATCATAAAGTCTATACGCATTTGGAAGGGCCTGTGTAGGGTGTGAGAATAAATCTCAATAGGCCACCACCGATGTGTGTCTATCTTACATCCCTGATAATTTAGGTGTTCTAATAAAAATAAAAATATCGCATGCATGTCATATAAATAACCCATTTCCCTTGTGCTCAACAGCCACAAGGAAGTGATCACCTACTTCGAACATCATCAGTAATGTCCAAACATGTGCCCCCAATTATATATATGGCATACAAAATCTATTTTCATGTATATAACTACAGTGGAGAGGATCCATGACATAAAGCCTAAAGCATCCTTTGTCGAAATTCATCCCTAGTGAACCCTCAAGTTCCACCTCTAAAATACCACTTGACACCTCATTCCATCAATTATGCATCAACATCCAAAAAACATGCCTAAATAATAAGTACCTGGTCCCTTGGACCCCTACTCAAAAGATCTTTTTGACTCAAAGCCTGACATCTCAAGGCACAACGATGTTTTTCCTCTAAATAATAATCTTCATCGGCTCAACAACTGACATCCCAAGGCACGATGATAGTTATCCTCCCATGCCCCATCCCATGGACTCAAATAATACGGTGAGCCTCATCCCCCAACTGATGGTCTCATCATAATCAACTGATGGACCATCACCATCCACGTGGATTTCTATAGCAAGCACCTCCAACCTCACTGATGGTCAACACTATCCTAATCTACAAAACTAAGAGAGACCTCTACCCACATGAGTAGTAAACACCACCTCAATCTGAATCCTATTTGTGTGCACATGACTCCAATGCCACATCGGCCAACCATGGTGAGCGGAAATCAACCAAACATACATAAGCCACATCATTTTGCACCTCGTGCCCCTGTTATCGGGTCGATATATCATGACGATCAACACCATATCAAATCACTCAGGCCATTCCCTCATCCTGATGACCTCGTTGTCACAAACCGATGACCATGTCACCTCAACCTATGACAAACATCACCCTGATTACCTGGGTCAAGCTCAACCTAATGACCAATTCACCTCAATCCAGGTGGTCAACACTACCGCAATCCTTATTCCATGCCCATCACATTCCCATAGAACCAATCAATTTAATATAAACAAATAAATTTAATTTAAATAACCCACCCAACCTAACCTACCCAAGCGGTCTCAAGCCCCCTCACTAGGCTTAACAATTATAGATTAGTTAGGTCATACCGAACGTCATCCCTCAACCTCAATTCGTCAATTTAATAACAACCATATAATTATTAGGGGTCTCACTCAGTCTACCGATGCGGCGTATATGGAGGGCACCCCAAAACACTCATAAAATCAAGGATAAAAATAAACACCAACTACCTTGTACTAGAATATGCTCGCTCATCCGATATTAGCCTTTAACTCAAGCCAAAATGAGAGAAATCATCATTTTTGATGAATTCCCTAAAATATGGTAAAACAGATCGCACGAATTTTGTGCACCATATGGAGAGAGAAAAGAATAAAAGAGGCCAGAGGATCAAAGGCCTTACTAAGACGAATATATAGCCACCAATGGATTGAATATCAGAGCTTGGACAAAGAAATTGGCTCAAATCCTAGGCGGAAGGAATTTGGGAGGAGAACCCCCTATGCGTGTGGGTGAAAAGGAGGAGAAAATGAAGGAAAAGAAGAAATAGGGCAGGAGGGAAAATCGTCATTTCACATTTTTAAGTGAGACACATGGTTAACTCGCACATTTTGGTTAACCATGCACTAATCGTGCATCATCGCTTTTCAAAGGGATCTCCCCTCACATGGTTTACTAAAATATGCACAACCCGTGCAGAATCCATTGTCCAAGGCTCCCACCACACACGATTTGGATCATGGTTTCCCCAACTATTTGTAGATTGTGAGAATCCCCTCTGCTAAATATCGCAGAGGTCTTGCATGGTCGTGAACCCCTTCCTACATGATTTTCCAAACCTTGTTAGGTTCATATGGAGGCTGCACAATTACTACTAGGAGGCCATCCTATTTTTCCAAACTATGCACCTCATTCTGTACTTTCCTAAAATTGAGTTTTTGGGCCCTACCGCACACGAAACCCACCTGAAACCCTATGGCACTTGTCAAACCTTAAAACCCATCTAAAAATAAGACCTTAGGTTAGTAAAAATCTATAAATTGGGTTCCAAAGATCAAGAAAAGAATTTGGATTCTCACCAAACTCAAAAGTTCAAATTTACCTAGAAAACAGCTTATTCAAAACCCAAAATGTTACAAGGAAGTGGTTGGTGACCGCATAGAGCTGGAAGAAATATTATGTTAGCCAGCAGAGATGACCTCTCGAGTTTAAGTTTGGTTGTCATATTTTCCTTTGAGTGTCGCCTAGATTGGGGAAATGTTATATCAGAAACTATGATGACATCACAAAAGGGAAAACCTAACCTAAATCCAATCACTACTCTTTAATTTGAATTTCACCAAACTTAAAATTATCTTGTTTTCTAAATCTCATCAATATTGTTATTTTTTTATTTATTACCACACAAGTGACAACAAGATTAAAACACTTATCCTTGGATAAAACTTTTTGGTTACCACTCATACTACACCCTTAAGAGGATTTAATTACTTTTTCCACACCCCATGATAGGTGTGTGTCAAAACTGGCGTCGTTGTTGGGGAGAAAGTGTAAATATAACTCTTTAATATTTGCATAATTGTGACCTATAACAAATAACTACTCAATTTTTATCTTGATATAGAGAGAAATTTTTTAACTAGTCTTAGGAATATTAATCCTAGAATAAAGTTTAAAGAAATTAATTTTGAAGAATCAAGTGTCCATTCAAAACCACCCATTATAGAAAATGACCCACAAAAAACCTTGAGGGAATTTTGTGCCCCAAAATTTTCCAACCAACAGAATCATTTAACCATGCCTGCATAAAATGATTTTGAGTTGCATGTTAACATGATTCTTGTGCTAGCTAAATTTCATAGACTTGCGGGTGAAGATCCCAATTGACACATTCAATAATCCAGATATGTTTGTTCAAGTTTCAAACTAAGAGGAGTAGCTAAGAATCGAGTCGAGTGGAAGGTATTCCCCCTTTCACTTGAGGGAACAGTTAAAGAGTGTTTGTATACCTTACAGCCCGGAGAGATCTAAGACTGGGATGATCTCCAAAAAAATTCATGCAAAGGTTCTTCCCAACCTCTTGGATCACAGTAATTAGGAAGGAGATATACGCCATTCGATAAGCTACTGGTGAGACTCTTTATGAGTTTTGGGAATGATTCAAGAAGCTTTGTGAAAGATATCCACATCAAGCAGTGGAGGAGCACCACTTCCTGGTCATCTTCTACCAAGGATTGCTGGACAATGATAGGAATCTTTTGGATGCATCCTCTAGGGGATATTTTATGGAAAAATCACCAGAAAAAGCCTGAAATTTTATTTAGAAGATAGATCAGAATTTTCAATAATTCGGAATAAGAGGCACTGGTACAAGAGGTATACATGAGGTGAGGACTTCTGACTCATCACCTCTTTTTAAAACCAAATTTAAAGAATTGACAAGCCCGGTGAGACAAATTGTTGATAATCAAGTGAGTGGGAAACCATATCCACCGCAGGTATGTGGATTATGTTAATCACCCAATCATTACACTGATCAATGTGTAGATATACAGGGTATAGAAAGTTGTGTAGTTGTATTCCAGTAAAGGCAATACTTGCAGAATCAACAATGGAGAGAAAGGAAATCTCCACAGGGATTTGGAGGTAAAAATAACCAAACCAGACCCCCTTTTTCTAATCAACCACCTTTCCAGCAGCAATTTCAAAACCCATAACCATTCCAAAAATATTACAATCATACCTTCCAATAACAATAATTTTTTTAACCACCACATTTTTAGCGAAAGAATTATGAACAACCTTCCACAAGTGCACCAACAACTGAAGAGAGGTAGTTGAAGACCAAATTTGTGGGAATGGAAGATAAAATTGATAAGATAACTGATCAATTTTAAATACTTATGGAAATTCTAACCAAGAATAAAGGAAAGTTTTCAGCCCAAACAGTCCTGAATATGAAAGAGAATGTCAGTTCAATCACAACTAGAAGCGGCAAAGAGCTTAAACCACCTAAACCAAGTAAGTTGGATCATTCTAAACAAGAACCTGAAGATAAACCCATATACCCAAAGAAGAAACAAGAAACACAAGTTCAAAGACAACAAAGTGAGGAAAAAGACAACAAGGTATCATCCCCTTCTACATTGAATTGACCATCAAAGGTGGAAGAAGAAAAACTTCAAAGAGAGATCTAGGAAACCTTCCAAAATGTTGAAATCAACATTTATTTACTAGAAGAAATCCACTGAATCCCAAAATATGAAAATTTTCTAAAATAAATATGCACCAAGAAAAATAAGTGTGATGGGGATGAAAAAATAAGCTTTGTAAGGAGTATCTCGGCCATCATTACCCCACCATTACCCCAAAAAAAATTTCAAGATCCAAGTACATTTTCTATTCCATGCACTAAGGGTTATTTGAAATTTTATGATGATTTGTGTGATCTTGGTGCTTCCATTAATGTTATATCTAACTCTATATTTTCGTCTTTGAAAATAGGTGAGTTAAATCCCACAAGATTTTTTGTCCAACTAGAAAACTGATCCACTATTTTTTTAGCTAGAGTTGTGGAAGATGTGCTAGTAGAAGTTAAAGGACTCATTTTTCAGTAGACTTTTACATACTCACTGTGGAGAAAGAAAATGCACCAGGTTATTCACCCATTATTTTAGGAATACCATTCCTGGAAGCATCTAAAACAATCATTAATGTGCATGAAGGAACTTTGTCCGTGGATCTGGGAGATAGTAAGGTGAACTTCAATTTTCTTTATTCAAAAAGAACCCCTTCAAATAATCATTCCTTGTTTTCAATTTTCCATGAAGAAGGTATTGATCCCATAAAATATTCAAGTATTCTTCAAGAATTCTTATCTTTATAAGATCACACCATGGAAGGAGAGAGTACTCACAAATCTGGAAATTCTGTCTTTTTACCTCAAAAATAAATCACCTCTGAGTTCTTTGATAATTTTATGGAAAAAACTGATATGATACCCTTTTTCAAGGAAATTAAAGCTTTTGAAATGGGAACTTTTAATTCTTTATCATCTATAGAATATCCCCCAAGTCTTGAGTTAAAACCCCTCCCATGTGATTTAAAATATGTGTATTTATTGTAGGGAGAAAAGTTGTCAGTGATCATTGCCAATAATCTATCTGGGACCCAAGAGAAAATAATGATTGGCCTTCAAAAAATAAATGCCCAAGCCATAGGATAGAGTCTGGAAGATATAACTAGAATCAAACCCACAATCTTCTCTCATAGAATATTTTTAAAAGAGGACTCTCTACCTGTTAGACAGCCCCAGATAAGACTAAACCCCACCATCGTGGAAGCTGTGAAAAAAGAAATTGGAAAAAAAATGGAAACTTACATTATCTACCCAAAATTTGACTCCCAATGGGTTATCCCTATCCATGTGGTTCCCAAGAAAATAGGCTTGACCATTATGGAAAATGAGAATAATAAATTAATTCCCATGAGATTACAGAATAGTTGTAAGGTGTGCATTGATTATAAAAGGTTAAACCAAGTAACCCGGAAAGATCACTTCTCGATCCCATTCATTGACCAAATGTTAGAAATGATAGAAGGTAGGACACATTAATACTTTTTGGATGATTTTTCTAGTTATTTTTAGGTACTTATTTCCCTAAAAGACCAATATAATACAACCTTCACCTATCCTTTAGGAAACTTTGCCTACAAGAGGGTGCATTTTGAATTATGCAATACCCCAGGTATATTCCAACTATGTATGGTAATCATTTTCTCTGATCATGTTGAAGACTGTTCTTAGGTATTTCTCAATGACTTTACTATTTTTGGAAATTCATTTGATCATTGCTTGGGAAATCTTGAGAACGTTTTGAAAACAGGCATAATGAAAAAACTGGTTTTGAACTTTGAAAAGTGTCACTTAATTGTTGAAAAACGAATAGTTCTAGGATATATCATTTCACAAAAATGCATTAAGGTTGATAAATCTAAAATTGAAGTGATTAATTATTTGTCATACCCCACCTATTTGAGGTACATCAGATCATTTTTGGGGCATGTGGGATTTTATAAAATATTCATCAAGGATTTCAGTAAGATTTATCTTCAACTTTCAAGATTTCTCTTAAAACAGGATAACTTTGTTTTTAATGATAATTATAGGAAATAATTTGATGGTATTAACTTGAAGTTGATTACCCCACTGATAATACAACCACCAAATTGGGAACATCCATTTGAATTACATTACGATGAATCAAACCAAGATGTGGGAGCAGTTATTTCCCAAAGAATTGAAGGAAACCCCAAGTCACAACATATGCTTCCATAACCCTGGATGCCACTCAAATTAATTACACAATCACTGAAAAGGGGTTTCTTGTTGGGGGTTCATTAGATAAATTGAGGTCATATTTACTTGGAACTAAAGTAGTTGTATTTTCTGACCATGTAGCACTTAGGTAATTGATGAAGAAGGTTGATGCCAAGCCAAGACTGGGAATATGAATACTACTCTTACAGGAGTTTAATCTAGAAATTAAAGACAAAAAGGGAGTTGAAAACCAAGAGTCATATCACCTAGTTGGATTCCTAACACTGTTGAAACAAAAATTCCAGAGCTAATCCCACTCAATGATCACATACCTACATTATAGAAAGATAAGTACCGCAGTATGATGACATAGTAAATTATTTGACCACGTCTCATGTACCTTCTTCCCTTAACTCCCATCAGAAGCATAAACTCAAATATGGGTCTATATTTTATATCTAGAAGGATCCCTTTCTATGGAAAACTTGCAATGACCAAGTCATAATAAGATGCTTGTCGGAAAGTGAAATAGAATATATTTTTCAATTTTTTCATAAACTTGATTATTGAGGCCACTTTGGGCCTCAAATAATGGATAGAAAAGTTTTGGAATATGTAATCTATTTTCCTACCTTGTTTAAAGATGCTCATGAATATTATAAAAATGTGAAAAGTGTCGATTTTTTGGAAACATGTCAAAGAGACAAGAGATTCCCAAAAACCCAATCATTTTTTGTGAAATCTTTGAAGTTTAGGGAATTGGTTTTATGGGACCATTTTCTATATCTTTTGGGAAATCTTATATTTTACTTGATGTTGATTATGTATTCAAATGGGTTGAAGACAAATCTACCAAGACTGATGATACTAAAGTTGTGTGTGATTTTGTTAGGGGGGGGATTTGTAGGTTCAGAATACCAAGATCCATCATTAGTGACCAAGGGACACATTTTTTCAATATAATAATGGAAAATATGCTGAAAAAGTATAGGGTTCACCACAAAATGTCTACACCTTACCATCCTCAAATAGATGGCCAAGTTGAAGTGTCCAATCGAGAGATTAAAGGTATTTTGGAGAAAATAGTCAATCCAAACCGAAAATATTGGATACAAAGGCTTGAAGATACTTTATGGGCATACTAGATAGCATACAAAACACTGATAGGTATGATTCAGTACCAATTGATTTTTGGAAAAGGTTTCATCTACCAGTGGAATTGGATCACCAAGAATACTGAGTTATGAAAAGTGTGAATTTGGATTTTGAGAGTGCTAGAAAAAAGAGAAAACTTCAGTTACAAGATCTAGAAGAAATAAGTAGAGAATATTTTAAAAATTATAGAATTTACAAAGAAATAACTAGGGTGGCACATGAAAAACTGATTCAATCAAATACCTTTAAACCTGGAGAGTTCTGCTCTACAATTCTAGAATGAATTTAATGATAGGTAAGCATCATTCTATGTGGTAAGGGACTTTTATTATTACTAATGCCTATCCTTTTGGTTCCATTAAGATCGTGAAAGAAGGATGAGTAAACCCAATCACTATAAATAGAAAAATAATGAAAAAATTCCATGGAAGTTTACCTCAAGAACCGGTGGAGGAGCTCAAACTTCTCCAACCCATCTACTGATTTCTTATCATGGGGTGAGGTCAAGATAATGACATTAACCAAAGGTGATTCCAAGAGGCAACCTGAATTTTACTATTTTTTTAGGATTTAAGGCTCAGATACCCCTTACATCGCCCCTTTGAGATTTAATGGAATGGTTCTTACATTGGTATGAGTTGTTTTGATTTTTCAAGGACCATCATGGAAGGAAACCGCAAGGCATCCCCAAGAAGTGAAGGAAGAGTACCAAAAGATTTATTTCATAGAGGATTTCACTTTTATGTTTTTATTTTAAAACTCCTTGAATTTTTTCCAACAAAATGTTTTGATATTTAAAAGATAAAATTGCATGTCTACACTTGAATTCATGTTTTACTTGACTATTCTAGGAGACATGAGTTTTTTTAGGAATCATGTGATTCCATGTTTTAGATTTCAATTTCAATAAGATTGAATGAGTAAAATGTAAAATCAGATTACTAAAGTGAAACATGGATATTAAAATGAGGACACATGATTTAAAGGAATTTATTGATTCATGTAAATGAAATTTCCCAACCATTTTCATTATTTGAATTTTTGAAATTTATGTGAATTGATTTTCTATTATTAATCATGCCTTGAGTGATTATCTAATGTTATATTTCGCATTCCCAAGAGGTTTTCTAGACTAAATACTTACTATTTATTCTTGAGCATATTTCTTGAGTGATCATAGGACATGTCACCAACCAGAACTTGCATGTGAACTTGTCAAAGCTATGAATGTGCAAAAAAAAATTTAAAATGATTGAGAAGTATTTTTATGAACCACTTATCCTTAAAATATCACCTTTACATCAATCCTTCTTTATCCCTTAGAAAACATGAATGAACATTATAGGGATGAGAAATATTTCAAGCCATTTTTATCCATCCCTACCCTACTCTTGGTATTTGCATGATATTTTAAAGTTGAAGTGTGGGGGTGAAGGGAATCATGGTGGAAGGGATGATTTTTCTAATAAAGAAAAAAGTGTGTGGGTGATTATTGTGGGAGAAAATTAAGGTTGTTGATTCATTCATGATACTTCATTGTTTTCCACTATTGAATTTAAAAAAAAAGGAAAAGACAAAAAGAACCAAAAAATAAAAAAAATGGGTTATGATTTGGGAAAACCAAAAATCGCCATTACTAGACCGATGATTTTTATCATATGTGGTTAGGTGATGTATGTGAGGTTTATTCTAAGAATAACTTTTGAAAAAGAAAAAAATGAATGAGTTCTTTGAAAAATAAAAAAAAATGTATAAATGTTAAGAAAAATTCAAGTGGGTGCACAAATCATTCATTATGATTTATTTGATCATAACCTTTACTTCGAGTTTGGGGAAGTTAGAGTTGTTAAAATCTGAAGTGGATAATTTTATTACACTTTTATTTCTGATATAATGCATTGTACTTAAGATATAAACCTCCTCATTGCACTTTAATCTTTAAAACATCAATTCCTACCAACCTTGAGTCTCAGATTTATTTGGACCTTTAATGAAATTCCTTGTTATTTCATGTGTCTTTTGCTTTTACAAAGTGGAGAAAGTAGTTCCATTACAAGCCTATAGATAAGGAGCATGTTCTCATGATATGATCATATCTCTAATTGAATTTTTATCATGAGTGATGAGAGAAAAGATTCAAAATTGAGGTAGATTGTGATTTAGCATGTTTAATAATAATGAATTGAGGAACTTGGATGAGTGAATGGAGAAGTTCTATCACTTTTCAAATAGGGTAAAATAAAATTCTTGATTTAATTGTTTCTTTAAAGATTGAAAAAATAAATTGACATTTCATGTGAAATTTTAAAAAATTTGATTTAACATTTAAAATTATTTGATTTTATTACTTTGAAATTTGAATATTGATAACATTGGTGTCCTCTTTAATTTAATGTTGAGATTTTATGCTTTAGAACAAGCATGGTTTAAGTGTAGGGGTTTTTGAAAGACCAAAATTATTTAAATTTTTTTATTCAAATTTTGATGATTTCTTCATGATTTTCAATGTTAAAACCCTTGAATTTAAATGTTTATAGTAATTTGTGGGTAATTTGGAATGTAGAATGAGTATGGATTTAAAAAGAGTAAAAACAAGTTGTTTTTGTATTCACAATTTGGTTAAGAAATTTTTATGAACTCGTGATTATGATTTAAATTTTTTGGCCAACTCTTAATATTTTTTGTGTAAAAAATAGTCAATCACCTAGGCCAACCTTCAATAGTGGGGCTCCACTCCACATAGCCAGCCCGAGGGATGGCTGGTCATGAAGCCCACCAGAGAGCTAGCCTATGCCAGTAGTGCATGGGGGAATTGGGCCCATGCACAGGGCCTGTAGAGATGAAATCTATGATCCAACATAGCTACAGTAAGGCACACACTAGCGCACATGGCAACTTTGTGCGGCAGTGGGAGGACGACATGATGATGGATGGGGTGGGCCACACACAGTAGTAGGAGTCCTCCGACTTTAGTCCAACTTCATTTTTAGGTTGAATCCACAAGGAGGATTATAGAGCCTCACTCTGCATCCCATTGTTTCGATGTGGGATGTAGGCTCCACATGCATGCGGCCACCGCAGGTCCACCTCGCCCGCTGCTTCCTCTATCACCCAAGAACCACTCGGAATGTCATGCTTTGTCGCATGACACCATATCTTACCCCTCAACTTCTCCTGGATACCCATGATCGCCATAACACACCACACCTCTACCTCGTGCCACCGTGAAACTATTGTCTAGCGATGCACCAACCTCCGCACACCACATCATGCACCCGGGCAAACCCCCATGTAGCATCTCAAGCTCCTCTAGCCATTGTGAAGGTCATAGGAGAAGGAGAAGTCATCCACCATAGTCTCTCTCAAACCTCCAGCTTTCACTCCACTATCCTTTTCCCTCTACCTCCATTCTCGGAGCCCCAACATGCCATCATCACACACCACCACCTTCCTCCATGTCGCTCCTAAATCTCGGGATCGATCTCCTTCGACCACTATGAAGGTTGGAGGAGGGAGGAGCCAGACTGATCGTCGCTGTCTGACTCACCTGATCTCACCACCATGGCTAGGCTCGTCACCTCCATTCCCAATATCATTACTGTAAGAACCCTCTCTAGCTACTGTGAAGACCGAAGGAGAAAAGAAGGTCGCACGCAATCGCTTCCCTCGTCATCACCCACCACCGACCACTATGACGCTCATCTGGGCTCCTCCGTCCACTATAAAGGCTGAAGGATGTGGTAGGACCCACCATTTTTAATCTATTGTTCCACTACAGGACTCCACCTCCAGTTACCACGCCCCTTTTTCCATCGTGGAAGCTGCCCCATGTGGACTCCTTCCACGCGGGTTCACCCATGATCCATGGGTGTCTAAATGACACCCACAGGTCTTCTGGGGGGATTAAAATCCCCCCTGATTTGAGGGTGAATTCATGACAGATGGAGGCGACGCCCTCCCTCTTTACCTATAAAAGGAGGAGAACCCCTCCATCCCATTCCATCTAGTGGCAAGTACCCAAAATCAACTAAGCACCAAAAGGCGGATACCACTACATTCTGCCTCCTTGTTCTTCATTCATTTTTATTCTACAATGTTTTTGTATTCATATTCAAGAACTCATTCTTTCATTAAGTGGTAGAACCCATTGTGATTGGGTGAAGTGAAGGGGGTCCCATTTTATGATGTCTAAGTTTTGAAATTTTTCAAATAAAATAATTCTTATCTTATAAATTGATGGTTTTCAATTTAATTAATTTTTGAATTTAAATAAAATACAATCATGTTTTAATTGATTCTTAAATATTAAATTTCTTTTATTTAAATATTATTCTACCCTTTATTGATTTATGTATTTTTACACCAATTGGTTAATTTTTAAAGAAAATCAAGTAAGTGAGTAGTTTAGTGATTACTAAAACACATAAAGAAATTAAGATATACTAATTTGATTATTTAGGGAAAATCAATACCAGTTTTTGTATTTCCTGAATAATTCAAAGTTAGTCCATTGATATTTATACACTTTGATAAATAATTAAATCAAAGGTGAATTAAAGAAACAATTGTTTCTTAATTCATTTAATTATTTTAATTTAAAACCAAAAGATTTATTTTTCTCAGAAACTATGATGACATCACAAAAGGGAAAACCTAACCTAAATCCAATCACTTCTCTTTAATTTGAATTTCACCAAACTTCAAATTCTCTTGTTTTATAAATATCTTCAATATTATTATTTTTTTATTTATTACCACACAAGTGGCAACAAGATTAAAACATTGCTACTTGGAGAAGACTTTTTGGTTACCACTCATACTACACCCTTAGGGGATTTAATTTCTTTTTCCACACCCCATGATAGGTTTTTTTCATCGCCCATGGTCGACCATATCAATATATACATATAATGCATACTAAACAAAAAGGAAAACAAAAGTAAACTCTAGCCGATGCAAGAACCTCCAAAGTCTCTTTCCATCAATCTCATGAAAAAGATCTAACTCGACCATGAAGGTCCATCTCCTGAGCTCGGTCCCTTACCTGATCATAGAAGCATAAAGTCTATATGCATTCGGAAGGGCTCGTGTAGGGTGTGAGAATAAATCTTAGTAGGACACCACCAATGTGTGTCTATCTTAAATCCCTGACAATTCAGGTGTTCTAATAAAAATAAAAATATCACATGCATATCATAAAAATAATCCGCTTCCCTTGTGCTCAACAGCCATAAGTAAGTGATCACCTACTTTGGCCATCATCAGTAATGTCTGAACACGTGCCCCTGATTATATATATGGAATACAAAATTTTTTTTCATGTATATAACTACAGTGGTGGGGATCCATGACATAAAGCCTAAGGCATCCTTTGTCAAAATTCATCCATGTTGAACCCTCAGGTTCCACCTTTAAAATACCACCCGACACCTCATGCCATCAATCATGCACCGACGTCCAAAAAACATGCCTAAATAATAAGTACTTGGTCCCTCAGACCCCTACTCAAAATCTCTTGTTGACTTGAAGCCTGACATCCCGAGGCACAGAGATGTCTATCCTCTAAATAATAATCTTCATCAGCTCATCAACTGACATCCTGAGGCACGATGATACTCATCCTCCCAAGTCCCATCCCATGGACTCAAATAATACGGTGAGCCTCAGCCCCCAACTGATGGTCTCATCATCGTCAACTAATGGTCCATCACCATCCATGTGGCTTTCTATAGCAAGCACCTCCAACCTCACTGATGGTCAACACTATCCTAATCTATAAAACTAACAGAGGCCTCTACCCACATGAGTAGTCAACACCACCTCAATATGAGTCCTATTTGTGTGCACGTGGGTCCAATGGCAAATCGGCCAACCATGGTGAGTGGAAATAACCCAAACATACATAATCCACATAATTTGGAACCTCATTCCCCTTCAATCAGTCGCTATATCATGATGATCAACACCATCTCAAATCACGCGGGCCATGTCCTCATCCTGACGACCTCATTGTCTCAAACCGATGACCATGTCGCCTCAACCTATGATAAACATCACCCTAATTACCTGGGTCAAGCTCAACCTGATGACTGAGTCACCTTAATCCAGGTGGTAAACACCACCAAAATCCTTGGTCCACGCCCATCACATTCCCACAGAACTAAGCAATTCAATATAAATAAATAAATTTAATTTAAATAACCCACCCGACCTAACCTACCCAAGTGGTCTCAAGGCCACTCACTATGATTAACAATTATAAATTGGTTAGGTCATACCAAATGACATCCCTTAACCTCAATTTGTCAATTTAATAATAATCATCTAATTATTAGGGGTCTCACTCAGTCTACCCACACAGTGTATATAGAGAGCACCCCCAAAACACTCGAAAAATCAAGGAGAAACATAAGCACCAACTACCTTGTACTGGTAGATGCTTGCTCATTCGATATCAGCCTTTAACTCAAGCCGAAATGATAGAAAATGATATTTTAGATAAATTCCCTAAAATAGGGTAAAATGGATCACACGAATTTTGTGCACTGTATGGAGAGAGCAAAGAAGAAAAGAAGCCAGAGGATCAAAGGCCTTACTGAGATGAATCTATATCCACAAACGGATTGAATATTAAAGCTCATACAAAGACATTGGCTCAAATCTTAGGTGGAAGGAATTTGGGAGGATGACCCCCTGTGCATGTGGGTGAAAAGGAGGAGAAAAGGGAGGAAAAGAAGAAATGGGGCAGGAGGGAAAAATCTACATTTCACATTTTTAAGTGAGATGCATGGTTAGATCGCATAGTCTGGTTAACTATTCACCAATCGTGCATCCTCATTGTCCAAAGGTATCTCCCCTCACATGGTTAGGCACACGACTTACTTAAACATGCACAACTCGTGCAGAAGCCATTGTCCAAGTCTCCCACCACGCACGATTAGGAGCATGGTTTCCCCAACTGTGTGCAGATCATGAGAATCCCCTCAGCTAAAAATTTCAGAGGTATTTCATGGCCATGCACCCCCTCCTACACGGTTTTTTAAACTATGATCGGTGCATCTGTAGGTTGCACAATTACTCCTCGGAGGCCATCCTATTTTTCCAAGTTGTGCACCTCAGTCTGCACATTCCTAAAATTGAGTTTTTTGGCCCCACCAATCATGAAACTCACCTGAAACCTTGAGGAACTTGTCGGCCCTTAAAACCCATCTAAAAACAAGGCCTTGGGTTAGTAAAAATATAGAAATTGGGTTCCAAAGATCAAGAAAATAATTTGGATTCTCACCAAACTCAAAAGTTCAAATTTACCTAGAAAACGGCTTGTTCAAAACCCAAAACATTACAAGGAAGTGGTTGGTGACCGCGTAGAGCTATAAGAAATATTACTCTAGCCAGCGGAGATGACCTCTTGAGTTTGAGGTGGGACATCATGTTTTTCTTCGAGTGCCACCTAGGTTGGGGAGACGTTATATCATGAAATTGGGAAAGCTAACTATAGTGACCCTGAATTTTATTACATTACTGTTGCATCATTATAAAGATAGAAAACATAATATTATTACACATAGAGGATCTAAAGTTTTAGTATCTTGGGCAAACTAGGACCATACATAACATTTACAACATCAAACATAATCAGTTATTTAATTCCTTCTTCTCTAACTTCTTATTGGCTCTTGACCTCTCCTTAGTACATGTAGTCACCTGAGGATATACATCAAAAATGGGTGAGCTAAATGCCCAGTAAGAGGATATATATTAACAATATAACAATGGGTGAGCATAATCATAACATAGTCAAAGGATCATGAACATGAGAGGAATCATTAATAAAAGACTTGAAATGTAGCAACACATAAAAATGAAACATCATGTCTTAGTGGTTAAATACCACACATACTTGTGAACAAAGATAGCATCTTGTTCACATGTCATTTCACATTAACTCATGAGATTCATCACTTTATCCAATGCATTGGAGCGCTATATAATTCTGTGTTCACCCGTCATATTCAAACATTCATATTGTGCTATATAATTCTGGGCGCACCCATCACATCATAACATTATCATTATCATGCATGCCACATAGAACATATAACAAAAAAATGAACATAACTAACCCATGGAGATTAATGGGTTTCATATCATAATAACACATTCATAAACTTTGGGTTCCCAAAATAAATTAGGAATAACATACTTGATACAATAACCATCAACCTTGAGGGAGAAATAAAAGGTGTGTTTATGAAAGAAGATTTCTTTTGGAAAACATGTGTTTGACATAAACTCCAGTGGAAAACATATATATCACAGGAAAGTTAATATAATTGTGAAAAAATAATTTTTAAGAGTGACCATACCAAAAATGGAGTGAAAGAGGGAGAACCCAAAAAAAGAAAGTTGGGTTCGAGAATTTCCCCTTACCTTGTATCTGAACGCTTTATTCACTTTAATGTCATGTATAACCACATTATATTCATTAATTATCAATTATAGAACCTTTTTTACATGAATATGGTTCATTATGGTTTTATTAAGTTATTTTATGGTCCTTGGGATGAGTTATATAGTTTAAAAACATTGTTCGGGAATGTTCATTTTTATGGTTTTCTTGAGCGGTTCACTTGTATTCATAAATGGAAGTTTGTGTAGAACATGGGTAAATATTCAGAACTGATATTAAATGTTATTAATTATATTCTAGGAGTTTAAATGATCTTATAATTTATTATATTATATATCATGTGGATGAATCATTAGATAGGATCTTAATGATGATCGTTTGGGTTAATTCGACGGTTTTTCATCCACAACGAACTTGTTTCTTTTAATTATTTAGTAATATGTACATAAGTTAGTTTCAGAACATTAAATGGGATATAATACATATAATATATTCTGTTTCAACTATAAAAATTATTTTATGACCAGATCTGAAGGTAGAAATGGAAAAAAAGAAAACATGTCGTTCTTGAAGGTGATAAATTAACACCTCACGAACAACGTTTCCTTTCTAAAATAAAAAGAAAAGGAGAAGGGGGTTGGATGATAAAATATCCCATTATTATCATAAAATTATAGTATATTTATGATAATGGAGTTACCATGCCATTTTTATGAATATAGTTTGTGAGAGAATAAGAAAAGAACTTGAAATTGAAAGGAAATTAAAGGAAAAGAGAGAGAGAGGAATTACCTCTTGAATCCTCCTCTTGAGATCCTCCTTAGGGAAGCTAGGTTTGGTCTCTTGATGAGACCAAAAGATCTTGGACGTGGGATAGGGGCTAGGGATTATTTTTTGGCAGAGTTTAGACAAGTATTGAAGCTTGAGAGGTGTGGTTTGGCAAGGGAAGGGAGAGGGGTTATTTATACATGAGGAGGGGTGTTTTTAGAATAAAATATTAAATAAAATAATATATCAAATGTTAGATTTTTAATAGTGTTTTTTTGACATAATAAATCATATATTAATATAATATAATTCATTTTAGACTTTAAATCATATTTATAATTCGAATTCATTAATTTATTAAAAGTAAAGTGAAAGAAAGAGAAAAAGATACTTTAAGGAATCACCTTTTGACTTTAGGCTTTGGAAAGTTCTTTTTAGGTTTGGAAATTGAGTTTATTGTATTTTAATGAACCATTTATGAAATTAAATATAACATGGCCAAATATAAAGTTCTAAAAATTTTATTTCATCATTACATCATGAATGATTCAATTTAAGATACACCGGTTATGTGAAAAACTGTATTTTTAACATTCACCCGAAAATTGAAGTATTTCAGAAAAATCCCAAAAAGTAACCATAAGAATTTTTCAATGTATATAATATAAAAATTAATTAAATTTTTCAAAAATAATTTTCTAAATATGATTAATTTAATATTTAATTAAAATTATAATTTACTTGAAAAATACAGTTTTTAAAATTAAAACTGATTTTATAATGCTTTCAAAAATTACACAAGGTCTTATAAAATTATATAAAAACTAGAAGATATAGAATTGTTAATTTATGAACACATTTTAAGAAAATAAATTTTCTTTTAAATTAATTAATTAATTATAATTATTTATTTATGACTTATAAAAATACCAATATTTTTACTAAGGTCAAATCGTCACTTATAAGATGCCTAAAGTTTATTTAATATTTCAAGGGTAAGGTTACTATTAATTATAATGATTTACTATTAATAAGGGTTGTATTACTATTCATAAGGTTAGGTTACTATTCATAAGGGTATGTTACTATTCACTAAAAATTATGTTTGTTCTATTAGACTCCAAAAATCATCCTGAACGCAATCTTGTATGTCAGATTTTCAAAATTTAAAACATAGAAGTGGAAAAATTATGTTTAATGGTCACATAATATTTAGTATCATTATATTTCATTGTTCTTCCTAATATGATTATACTATAAGGAATAATTATAAGAAGGGGATTCCATTGATAAAACTTTTGGTCGTTACATTCTTCCCCCCTTATGAAATTTTTCCCTTGAAATTTCGTTTTACACAAAAAGGTGAGGGTACTTCTCCTTCATTGCCTCCTATGATTCCCAAGTAGCTTCTTCAAACTTATGGTTCCTCCACAACACTTTGACAAGGTGGGTTTCCTGTTGTGTATAACCTTAACTCTCCGGTCCAGAATCTTCATTGGTTGCTCCTCATAAGAGAGATTATCTTCTAGCGGTACCACCTCTGAGTTTAGTACATGTGAGAGATCTGGTATGTACTTCCTTAGGATTGATACTTGAAACGCATCATGAACTTGATCCATATTTGGTAGAAGTGCAAGCTGATAGGCCACAGCTCCTATGAGGTCAAGGATCTCAAAGGGGCCTATGTACCTTAGGCTTAGCTTCCCTTTCTTTCCAAACCACATGACTCTATTCCATGGTGATATTCTAAGGAAGAATTTATCCCCAATGTCAAACTCCAAGTCCCTTTGACGGTTGTCATCACAGCTCTTTTGTCAACTTTGAGCAGCTTTGATGTGTTTCTGGATAACTTGAACCTTCTCTATCATCTCTTACACAAGGTCAGGTCCAAGTAGCTTTTTTTCTCCAACTTCATCCCAACAGGTTGGATTTCTACATTGATTTCCATACAGAGCTTAATATAGGGTCATCTGAATACTTGAGTGGAAGCTATTGTTGTATGAGAACTTAACCAATGGTAGATATAGATCCCATCCTCCTTTGAATTCTAAAGAGAATGCTCTTATCATGTCTTCAAGCATCTAAATAGTCCTTTCAGATTGGCCATCAGTTTGGGGGTGATAGGTCATGCTGAAATTTAATTCAGTACTCAAAGCATGTTAAAGGATCCTCCAGAATTTAGATGTGAACCTTGGTTCATAGTTAGAGACAATCGAGAGTGTAACACCATGCAGTCTCACCACTTCCTTCACATATATCTTTGCAAGTTGTTCAAGAGATAGGTCCTCGTGAATAGTGATAAAATGGGCAGTCTTAGTGAGTTAGTCAACCATAACTCATATCGCATTATTTCCCTTCGATGTCTTCAGGAGACCCGTGACAAAGTCCATAATGACATTCTCTCATTTCCACAGGGGTATAGGCAATGGCTGCATCAACCCTTTAGACTTTTGTCGCTCTGATTTAACTCGCTGACATACCAAGCACCTTGATATATATTCTGTGATCTCCTTTTTCATGTTATATCACCAGAAGTGTTATTGTAGATCACGGTACATCTTGGTGCCACCAGGATGGATAGATAATGTTGAGCTATATGCATTTTCCAATAGCTCCTTCTTTATCCTGGGTGATGAAGTCACACAAAGCCTCATTCCAAACTGAATCACACCTTCATCATCGATATATAACTCTTGAATCTTCCCTTCTTTTAATGCATTCACCTTATTTTGTAACTCCAGATCATCCCTTTGTGCCTTCTTAATCATCTCTTGGATTTATGGTTGTGAAATCATTTGGGAAAGGTAGGATGTATCCCCTGCCCTTATGATTTTTAAATTCATCCTTTTCATATCCAAGAAGATATGGTCTTTCTCAATCCACAACATGGATATAATAGTAGGTTCTTTTCTTCTTAGAGCATCAACTACCTTGTTCACCTTTCCAAGATGATAGTGAATAAATCAATCGTAATCTTTGATTAGCTCTAACCATCTCCTTTGATGCATGTTGAGTTCCTTTTGTGTGAATATATACTTTAGACTCTTGTGGTTGGTGTATATGTCATACTTCTCACCATAAAGGTAGTGCCACCAGATTTTCAAGGCAAAAATCATGAATACCAGCTCTAGATCATGTGTTGGGTAATTCTTCTCATGGATCTTCAACTTCCGTGAGACATAGGCTATGACACTATCATTTTTCATGAGTACACAACTCAAGCCTTTCTTTGAAGCATCATTGTATATCACAAAAATTTCTCCACTTTTTGGTAGTGTAAGTACAGGTGCAGTGATCAGCCTTCTCTTTATCTCCTTGAAGCTTCCCTCACATTCTTCTTTCTAGACATACTTTACCCCTTTACTTGTTAACTTAGTTAGTGGGATTGACAGTCGTGAGAAATTTCTCATGAAACGTTGGTAGTACCCAGCTAATCCAAGAAAACTATGGATTTCTATGACACTAGAGGGAATGGGCCATTCCTCAATTGCCTTTGTTTTAGAAGGGTCCACAGAAATTCCCTCACTTTTGATCACATTTCCCAAGAACGTGACTTACTTCATCCAAAAGTCACACTTGCTAAACTTGGCGTACAACTTCTCCTTTCTCAATGTCACCAACACAAGTCTTAGATGTTCTTCATGTTCCTCCTTTCTCTTGGAGTAGATGAGAATATCATCGATAAACACTACCACAAATTTGTCTGGGTAATGTCTAAAGACTCTATTCATCAAATCCATGAAGATTTCAAGGGCATTAGTAAGTCCAAAGGGCATCACCAGAAACTCATAGTGCCCATACCTTGTATGGAAGGCAGTCTTCTGAATATCTTCCCTCTTCACCTTAAGTTGATGATATCCAGAATGAAGATATACCTTTGAGAAGTATTGAGATCCTCTTAACTGATCGAACAAGTCATTAATCATTGGAAGAGGATACTTGTTCTTTATGGTGATCTTGTTGAGTTCCCGAAAATTGATACACAACTGCATTGTTACATCCTTCTTCTTCACAAAGAGAACCGGTGCACCCTAAGGTGGTGCACTAGGGTGTATGAACCCTTTTTTCAAATTCTCTTACAGATGATTCTTTAACTCCTCCAGTTTGATAGGAGCCATCCTACAGGGACACTTTGAGATAGGATTAGCTCCGGGTATGAGTTCTATTGAGAACTCTACCTCACGATCTGGGGGAAGTCTGGGTAACTCTTCGGGAAATACATCATCATATTCCCTCATGATGGGCATTTCCACAAGGTTGGAACTTCCCTTTGAATCAACCATTTGGGCGAGGTATTATTCTTCATAGGGAATCAATTCCCACACAGTTGAAGGATTTTTCAAAGGAGATTTATGATCTTCCTTGCATTTGTAGAGGATCATGGGATGGTTCGGAATATGAAAAGATATTTCCTTTTCCCGATAGTTGATACATTCTCTATATAATGAGATCCAATCCATTCCCATTATAGCATCGAATTCCACTAAGAGAAGTATTACGAGATTTAATGGAAGAATCTTCCCACATACGCCAATAGGGGAAGAGTCAAACACTTGGGTTGCAATGATCGCACCACTTGGTGTTTTTACAGATATCTCTACTTCAATATTTCAGGGATTCAATTCTATAGTTATATCAAACTTACAAGATATAAAGGAATGCGTAGAACCAAAATCAAATAAGACTTCTGCCATTCTTGAGTGAATAGGAAGTGTACCTTGTACGACTTCATTATCTTGCTCCACTTCCACAGTAGTTATGGCATAAGCCTTCCCTTGTTCCTTTGGATTTGGTGGTTGCTTATGTTGATTACCCTTAGGGACTTGAGGTTTAGTGCACTGGCTTTCATAGTGCCCTTGCTCCCTATAGTTTTAGAATTGGACCATGGGTGGTGCTCCCCTTTCTTCCACTATATTCTCCTTCTTTTTTATGTCTTTTCGACACTCTTGAGCATGGTGTCCTTATTTCCCACACTTGAATCACTTCCCCATCCCTTTGAGGCAGTTCCCATGATGCAACTTCACACATTTTTGGCATGTGGGTCGTTGAGTTTTCTTCCCACCTTTATCATTAGATCCTCCGGCTTGGAACTCCATCTTTTGTTTCTTATCACCATAGCCATGGGACCATTCTCTAAAATCTATCTCCACTTTAAGATCACATCTAACAACTTCTTCATAACTCCCAAATTCTTTAATTGCAATAGAATTTCTAAGTTTTGGTTTTAATACACTAAAGAATCTATCAATATTGATATAATTGTTGATAACAAAACCTGAAGCATACCTTGAAAGCCTTGTGAAATTCGCTTCATAGGTTGTGACAGATTCTCCTTCTTTCTAATTGAGCTCTATGAATTCTCTCTCCATCTTCATACAAAGATTTCATGGGAAATACTTATTAAGAAACATGATCTTAAAGTCTTCCCATTCCATCTCTTCAATTTCTTTCCTTGGCTTGGTGTTCTTAATCAAAGCCCACCATTGATCGGTCTCTCCATCTAGACGATAAACATCTAGTGTCACCTTCTTTGTCTTAGAACAATGAAGCACTGAAAAGATATTTTTCATGGAGTTGACCCATTGTTCCAAAACTAGTGGATCAGAAGATCCACTAAACTTTGGTGGTCGTTGCTGCATAAAACACTTGACAACCAGTTGCTCCCTCTTAGGTGAAGGAGGACGTTCCCCATTATTCTGGTTATTTTTTATAACCTAAGATATTTGGGTAAACATCACCGTGAATTTTTTAACTCCACCTCTCAAAGCATTGGGGATATCGTTCAGGAAATCATTGCATTGGCCCTCGCACGAGTTGTTGGCCTGGTTTCTCCTGGTTCCCACCATTTTCTAAAATAGAAAAGGTCAGAACAAAACATAAGTCAACAAGTCATGAATAAATAACTTATTCGTTTGTACAATTTTCACTAAAATCATAACTTATGGGATCCCTGTGTAAAGCTTCTTGTGTGCATATTTGTACTTAGTCTCATGTTAGAGGTTTTCTCTAGGGTTCACTAACCCTAATTCCCAAATTAACTAAACCTCCTTATGATAACAACTATAGTGACCCTGCCTTTTATTACATTACTGTTACATCATTATAAAGATAGATAACATAATAGTATTACACATATAGGATCCAAAGGTTTAGTGTCTTGGGTAAACTAGGACCATACATAACATTTACAAAATCAAACATAATCATTTATTTAATTCCTTCTTCTCTAGCTTCTTATTAGATCTTGACCTATCCTTAGTACATGTAGTCACCTGAGGATATACATCAAAAAGGGTTGATATAAAAGCCCAAAAAGAGGATAGATATGAAAAATATAAAAATGGGTGAGCATAATCATAACATGGTCAAAGGATCATGAACATGAGAGGAAGCATTAATAAAAGACTTGAAATGTGTCAATGCATAAAAATGAAACATCATGTCTTAATGGTTGACTACCACACATACTTGTGAACAAATATATCATCTTTTTCACACATCATTTCACTTTACCTCATGATATTCATCACTTTACCCAATGCATTAGAGTGCTGTATAATTCTGGGCGCACCCGTCACATCATAACATTATATTTATCATGCATGCAACATAGAACATATACCAAAAAAATGAACATAAATAACCCATGTAAAGTAATGGGTTTCATATCATAAAAATACATTCATAAAATTTGGGTTCCCAAAAGAAATTGGGAATAACATACTTGATACAATAACCATCAACCTTGAGTGAGAAATAAAAGGTGTGTTTATGAAAGAAGAGTTATTTTGGAAAACATTTGTTTAATATAAACTTTAGTGGAAAACATGTATATCCCATAAAAGGTAATATAATGATGAAAAAATTATTTTTAAGTAGTGTACATACCAAAAATGTAGTGAAATAGGGAGAACCCGAAGAAAGAAAATTGGGTTTGAGAATTTCCCCTTACCTTGTATCTGAATGCTTTCTTCGCTTTAATGACCTGTATAATCACATTAGATTCATTAATTATCAATTAAAGAACATTTTGTATATGAATATGGTTCATTATGGTTTTATTAAGTTATTTTATGGTTCTTTTTATGAGTTATATAGTTTAAAAACATTGTTCGTGAATGTTTGTTTTTATGGTTTTCTTGAGCGGTTCACTTGTATTCATAAATAGAAGTTCATGTAGAACATGGGTAAAAATATAGAACTGATATTACATGTTATTAATTATATTACAGGAGTTTAAATTATATTATAATTTATTATATTATATACCATGTGGATGAATCATTAGATAGGATCTTAATGATGATCGTTTGGGTTAATTCGGCGGTTTTTCATCCACAATGAACTTGTTTCTTTTAATTATTTAGTAATATATACATAAGTTAGTTCCAAAACATTAAATAGGATATAATACATATAAAATATTCTATTTCAACCATAAAAATGGTTTCATGACCAGATCTGAAAAACATGTCGTTCTTAAAGGTGATAAATTAACACCTCACGAACAACGTTTTCCTTTCTAAAATAAAAAGAAGAGGAGAAGGGGGTTGGATGATATAATATCTCATTAGTATCATAAAATTTCAGTATATTTATGATATTGAATTTATCATACCATTTGGATGAAGATAGGTGGGTAGGGAATAAGAAAAGAACTTGAGATTGAAAGGAAATTAAAGAAAAAGAGAGAGAGACAGAGAGAGAGGAATTACCTCTTGAATCCTCCTCTTGAGATCCTCCTTAGGGAAGCTAGTCTTGGTCTCTTGATGAGAATGGAAGCTCTTAGATGTGGTAGAAAGGCTAGGGATGATTCTTGGGTGGATTTTAGGCAAGTCTTGAAGCTTGAGAGGTGTGGTTTGGCAAGGGGAGGGAGATGGATTATTTATACGTGAGGAGGGGGTGGTTTTAGAATAAAATATTAAATAAAATAATATATCAAATGTTAGAGTTGTAATAATAGTTTTTTTATATCATAAATAATATATTAATATAATATATTTATTCTTATAATTTAAATCAACTTTATAATTTGAATTCATTAATTTATTAAAAGGAAAGTGAAAGAAAGAGAAAAAGATACTTTAAGGAATCACATTTTAACTTTAGGCTTTGGAAAGTTCTTTTTAGGTTTGGAAATTGAGTTTATTATATTTTAAGAAACTATTTATGAAATTAAATATAACATGGCTGAAAATAAATTTATATAAATTGTATGTCATCATTACATCATGAATGATGCAATTTAAGATACACCAGTTATGTGAAAAACTGTATTTTTACTATTCACCCGAAAATTGAAGTATTTTAGAAAAATCCCAAAAATTCACCCTAACCATTTTTCGATGTCTAGAATAGAAAAATGAATTCCATTTTTTAAAAATAATTTTCTAAATATGATTAATTTAATATTTAATTAAAATCATAATTTACTTGAAAAATACAATTTTTAAAATCAAAACTGATTTTATAATACTTTCAAAAATTACATAAGGTCTTATAAAATTATATTAAAACTAGAAGACGTATAATTGTTAATTTATGAACAAATTTTAAGAAAATATATTTTCTTTTAAATTAATTAATTAATTATAATTAATTATTTATGACTTACAAAAATACCAATATTTTTACTAAGGTCAAATTGTTACTTATAAGATATCTAAAGTTTATTTAATATTTCAAGGGTAAGGTTACTATTACTTTTGATGATTTTATATTCATAAGGGTATTAATACTATTCATAAGGGTAGGTTACTATTCATAAGGGTATGTTACTATTCATCAAAAATTATGTTTGTTCTATTAAACTCCAAAAATCATCCTGAACACAATCGTGTATGTCAGATTTTCAATATTCAAAACATAGAAGTGGAAAAATTATGTTTAATGGTCACATAATATTTAGTATCATTATATGTCATTGTGCTTCCTAATGTGATTATACTGTAAGTAATAATTCTAAGAAGGGGATTACATTGATAAAACTTTGGGTCGTTACGCTAACGTCCAGGTTTGTCGAGTCGTTCGAGATAGTAAAAAGGGTTGGTCTAGTGGCATGTTGATTGGCTCTTCCACCACACTACAGTGACAACCATGACATATTTCACATGCAACAACTTCAAAGATATTATCCAGACCCTTCTCTTGTGGTAGATGTTAATGATGTTGATCTCGGTGTAGATGCGTCCTTTGAGAAGCATTCGACACAGATTGTAGACCGTAGTGAGAAGTGATGTACATGGATTTTACATGTATTTTTATAATTTTCTAACATAGTTTTAATTAATTATTTTAAAACAATTTTTATATTTTTAGTTTATTTTTGTAGTTTTGTAGTAATTTAGATATTTTTATAATTTTTAGTTAATTTATATACTTATATTAGTAATTTATTATTTTTATTAGTTATATTAATTTTATATATTATATTTAAATTATATTATTATTATTAGTTTCACTAATTTTAGTTTAGTTAATTTTATTAATTTTTATTAGTATGTATATATTTTAATTCTCTATTTATATTTTATTTTATTTCATTATTTTTATAGTATTAATAACATAGTATCTTTTTTATTAGTTTATTATTTTTATATTTAATAGTATAATATCTAATTACATGTGCATTAAATTTTAGTTCTAATTTTATTATTATTATTATTATTATTATTATTATTATCTAACATTAAATATTTAGATAATTGTTTTCTTTTAATTTGAATTTGAAATTTAGTTTTAACTTTGATTTTACTTTTTTATTTTTTGTTTTGATTTTCTCTCCCCAACTACCCCACCTCACTTGGACTTTTTCTTACACTTTTTTCTCAAACTCCTCCCTCTCTCCAATCACCCACACCACTCCCCCTTCCCCATTTCTCTCACCTGTAATCCCCACCCCACTACCTCTCTCCAATCTCACCCCACGCCTCTCCCCTTTTATCTTCAGGACCCGCTCACTCCCTTGGCCCCGCCGAATCCCCCTCCCTCTCCCCTGCCTAACCCGCTGCCCCCATATACCCACTCCCCACTCGCCCCTCCATCTCCCTTAATCCCCAGGACCTATGACCCTCACCCTCCCCTTCTCCCAACTCCCCAGCCGCCCCTCTCACCTCCCTACTACCCATGCTTCTCTCCCCTGTCGGCCTCCACATTCCACAACGCCTCTCGGCCACTTTAGTGTGCAGTCACAGCAAGCAACCCTCCTTAGTCAAAACCAGTGGAAAACCATCATCAGGAGCGCAGCGAAGGTTCAGACACGTCATCGATGTTCGCTTGGCTTCCTGAGATTCACGTCGCATGGCAAGAGCGAGCGCAGATTGAATCTTATTTTCAGCGGCGCGGTGGTTTGATTCGGATGTGGCATCAGCGACTACACGGAGCGAAGCGATGATTGTTATTTTTCGATTGTTGACGATGTCTTGCAGTGAACACAACAATGACACGAGCACGGTGATATCTTTTATTTATTATTTTATGTGTCGTGTCATCGCGATGGTTGGGTAGTTCTTTTTTATGTCGGAGTTGTGACGAAAGTGACGGTGAATGCATGTCTTTAATTTATTCTTATGTTCGATTGCCTTTTGAATTAATTTCAATTGGATGTTTATTTAATTAATTATATCTACGTTTAAATTAATTGTCATTTGGGCTCTGTACACATGCTTTGGTACCCGTTCGTGTGATACCTAATAAGTAATCACGAACGGGAGTTCATTAGAGAATTTATTTATTTGGAATTCGATCAAGCGCGCGAGCGAATTCTGAATAAATAAATATATTAATTGGAAAATTAATATTTTGTGTGTGTGCTTCTTCAAACTTGTGTGAGTGATACTGAATAAGTGATCTCATGTGAGTGAACCTGATGCAGGTAGATACTTCGACTTTGTGAGAAATGGGTCGTCGTATTTCACCAAGTGATTCAGTGTTATAATGACGTGCAAATTATTCGTCAGGACAGAGAACGAAATGACAGATAATTTGTGTAAACATTAAAATACTGTCTAACATCAGAGAACGAGACCAGATAGTATTTTGATTAAATTTAGAATCGGTGATAATTGAATAAATAAATATTCAAATGTGGGAATTAAATAATTGACATTGCATGCACTTGAATGGACATCGTGACTCTGACACTTCCATCTCTGCCAGTTTATTTTATAGCTTAGTTCACTTAGATATTTTTAGTTAATTTAACTAGTCATTTTTAAAATAGTCATTTATTTTTTAGAACCTAGTTTTTAATCACACAATTAAATCCCATCTGCCTGAACATTCCTCCAAAAGGACATTTCTAGTGTCTGCTCACATTCTCTCTGTGGTTTGACCTTGCTCGTCACTTCTACAGTAGTTAGTAGGTAAATAAATATTGCAAATTTGCACGCATTGCGATGCGCATTCCAAATTTATGGCGCTGTTTCCGGGGAGAATAGTAGCATTAGATATTCCTTTAAAAGAGTGATTTAGGTCAAAAAAATAAAAAATAATAAAAAATAATAAAAAATAAAAATAAAAAAACAATTTACTACTCTGGGAATTTTTCATTGTAGGGATTTTCAAGATGCCAAGAAGTTCAGAATGACGTGGGCCTCACCACACAGTTACAAACAGTGCCCACCCTACCCACCAACATTGCAAGGTATGATGTATAATGATTCACCGCACATGCACTCTCCAGGTAATCCTATTTATTTTAATGATTATCCTTCAAGTCCATGTTATGATATGTATTCTACTGTTAGTCTTTATCCACCATTTGATCATTTTCAAAGTCAATGCATTCCTGAAAATTTAGAACTTGATAATTCATGTTAAACAAATGATTCAATAATTGAGCACATGTTGCAATATGTTATCACTGAGACAAATAGGATGTTTGAACTTCAAGATGAACGTAATTCACATTTACTTTCTTCAACAAAAGATTTACAAAATCAAAAAAAAGGTTTAGAAAATTCAACGAAAGATTTAGAAAATCAAATGAAAAATTTAGGAAATCAAATGACTCAACTTTTTCAACTTTTCACCTCACTGCCACATGAAGATCCAATTCAGAACAATCTCTTAGAGGAAAGTGCAGTAGAGGTTCCATTTGAACAACATTCATGTCCCGATTCTGAAAATGAAATTGATTCACCTTCTTTTCATCCAAGTGATGACTCCTCTCCATCATAATTTAATTCTTCCAATCTAATCACATTTCAAGAATATGAGAGCTTAGTCTTCCGCCCAGTTGAACATAACGATCCCTCAGAAAATGTGATTTCATGTCCTTCTATGAGTTCACAACCCAGTCATCCCAAAGTGAAAAAGGACACATTCAATGTCTATAAAATTGCAACTTTTGAGGACGAAGAGGACATTGAACTAAAACCATTGTTTACCATGATATATTCAGAACTGAACCAAGAGATAGTGGATAGCCACACTCAAGAGGACATCACTTCAAATGACATTGAATCACCTCTTTCTGAAAATCTTTGTAAGTTCGAAAGTTTTTCTAAAATGGAGACATCTGAAACTTTTCTGGAGTCAGAGAATCAATCATCATTGGTGGTAGATAACACTCATAATTTTCTAGAAACAATGAAAGAATGGGATTTCTTGGAGGATACTAAGTTTGTAGTGAAACGTGTACCAACAAAGAAATATGATGAGGGCGGTATAGAAGAAAATTTAGAAAAATATTTCATTCTTAACACGATGGATTCATCTGCTCCAATTGATCCCGTGCCACTTTCTCTATGCGTCGAGGTTAAAAATACTTCACTTGAAATACCCACATATGCTAACAATATCTTTGACCTTGGAAAAATCAATGAAACCATCGAGCATAAATTGAGTTGGAAACCAGTGGATTTACCTGTGATAGTGGTTGGGTGTGAAAACAAATTGGGATACATCATCAACCTAGATACTGCATTCAAGGATGTGATGGATATAAGTCGACCACTGAAGGAGTCTTTTAAAGGCACTTTTTCACCTGTGTATGTTCAAAGAGGTAATCTTCTTAATCTTTCCAATGACGGCCTTTTCCCAAAATTCAATTATTCGATGAGTCTTTCTTCATGCGAGGTATATTCATTCCCTTGTGAGTTGGCATATTTTCATTTCATTCAACACAACCATTATTCCAACAAGCTTCTGTTGAGATTTTGTGCAGCTTACAAGATAAATTCATCTTCAACGAATGGATTCCACACTCCTACTAAAAAAGAAGCAGATGCATAGTTTACATTTTTTTTCGATCCTGGTGGAGTTTCAATAACGTCTGGATGAAGACGAAGTAAACTTAGCGCTCAATGGGAGGAAACCCATCATTTGTTTGTTTTCTTTTCACTGCATTTAATTTCATTTAGTTTAGTTTTATTTAAAAATAAAATAAAATAAAAATGCATGCATTTACCACATTCTGTTTTCTCTTGGAACTGCATTGGATTTAAATTCATCATAAATATTTTTATCATACACATGATTTTGATTATGGTGTGACTTCTTTGATATGATGCGAGTACGTGTTGTCAATGTGTAGGTTTTATAGGTATATCATTTCTGGATATTCATCAGATACAAACAGCCTCTCCGCGTCTATCTACACTTACACAGGGAAGTGTTTTATTTTTTTCATATTTTATGCTTCCAAAAACACCATGTAAACTAAAAAAAACAAGAAAATTTTGAAAAATGAAAAAAAACTAACATTCCTGTCATTGATGAACCCACATGAAAGCTACTATATTTTTGTCGCAACATAGTCGGGAACATACCACTTGTGTCCCTAGGCAGTTTGAGCACCTGATTCTTTTTTGGAATTATTTGATCCTTGATCTCATGACTTAGATGATTGCTGATATTATTTCATACTTCAAAAATGTTTTTCAAAAAAAAACTTTTATATTTTTGAGACACTTATTTGCACTCATGATCATCTGTGTTGTCCAACATTATATTTCCATACCTGTGAGGACTCTGACCCCTTTTACATCATCTCTTATTTATCTTTGTCTTGAGGTAATCTCAACCATGTTATGTCTTCTAGAACTTTCCATGTTTTTCCATCAAAGCGATGGGAATTTTGAAAGTTTCACTAAAATGATCGAGGCATCTATTTGATATTTTAGCCCTATTGACCCACTGATCCACCCATATATTTTCTCCATTGTATAGCCCTTAGAATCCATGAAGAATCCTTTTTAGGATAAGCCCATAACTGATACCCTTCCCTACCCATTTCTTGAATTTTTGCATGATAATTTTCAATCTAAGTGTGGGGGATAGATTTACTCATGGAGAGGGTTCTTCGAGGGGAAGTGATTCATTTGATGTACATGGATCAACATTCTCTCATCCTGATCATATGAGTTATATTTCACAATATCCACATTTATTGCATGTATTTTGATATAGGAATATAGAATTCTTTTGGTTCCAATAATGAGTATATTGGTGGTCATTACGCGGTAACCCTCACCTTTGGGGATACCTATAAAAGTGATGATCCATTACTCTAGGAATTAACGAGTTTTATATATGACCTATTCATTGCGATGTTATAGCGTATATGCTACTTGTGTACCATTCTTTGGGATTATTGTCTGACAATTATTTCATGGGGTTTTACAGTTGACACTCAACTATTTTTCCTGATCATGTTATTTGAGTGAGTTGTGTCTTAAAAAAAACAGAAACATTGGATTATCACATGCTTGGGGACAATAAATGTTTTAAGTGTTGGGGAGCATGAGTTTGAGGGAGACATTTGGATGGACATTTATCGTGCATTTATTTCAAGATTCAACCCTCTTTTTTTTTCAAAAAAAACTGTCACGATTTTTTTTATGACCCATCGTCCCACAACCTCAGAGACATTTGAACCTCATGTAAAGTCCTTGAGATTGGTGCATTCTTTTGATTTCCACTAGTAGAGATGTGAAATTCATGGCAAGTCTATGGTAACCATGCATGTGTATGAGAATTGAGTAAAACTTTGATCATATATTTTGAGATATGAGAGTGATGGCTATGTAGGTCACATGATACATGAGTGCACGTACTTGTTTTGAAAAGAATGAACGTGAAAGAAAAATTGTTCTTGAACATTGAATTTTTAAATGAAGCAAGATATTTTATGAGGAAAGAGATTGAAAATTTTTGAACTTGTAATTTTGGATTTGTCTGCGGCCACTTGTGTTTTCTTTCTGATTGTTTTGCCCAGGAGTGAAAAAGTTTAAGTGTGGGGGATTTGATGTACATGGATTTTACATGTATTTTTATAATTTTCTAACATAGTTTTAATTAATTAGTTTAACTAATTTTTATATTTTTAGTTTATTTTTTGTAGTTTTGTAGTAATTTAGATATTTTTATAATTTTTAGTTAATTTATATACTTATATTAGTAATTTATTATTTTTATTAGTTATATTAATTTTATATATTATATTTAAATTATATTATTATTATTAGTTTCACTAATTTTAGTTTAGTTAATTTTATTAATTTTTATTAGTATGTATATATTTTAATTCTCTATTTGTATTTTATTTTATTTCATTATTTTTATAGTATTAATAACATAGTATCTTTTTTATTAGTTTATTATTTTTATATTTAATAGTATAATATCTAATTACATGTGCATTAAATTTTAGTTCTAATTTTATTATTATTATTATTATTATTATTATTATTATCTAACATTAAATATTTAGATAATTGTTTTCTTTTAATTTGAATTTGAAATTTAGTTTTAACTTTGATTTTACTTTTTTATTTTTTGTTTTGATTTTCTCTCCCCAACTACCCCACCTCACTTGGACTTTTTCTTCCACTTTTTTCTCAAACTCCTCCCTCTCTCCAATCACCCACACCACTCCCCCTTCCCCATTTCTCTCACCCGTAATCCCCACCCCACTACCTCTCTCCAATCTCACCCCACGCCTCTCCCCTTTTATCCCCAGGACCCGCTCACTCCCTTGGCCTCGCTGAATCCCCCTCCCTCTCCCCTGCCTAACCTGCTGCCCCCATATACCTGCTCCCCACTCGCCCCTCCATCTCCCTTGCTCCCCAGGACCCGCGACCCTCGCCCTCCCCTTCACCCAACTCCCCAACTGCCCCTCTCACCTCCCTGCTGCTCCCGCTTCTCTCCCCTGCCGGCCTCCACATTCCACAACGCCTCTTGGACACTTTAGTGCGCAGCCACAACAAGCAACCCTCCTCGGTCAAAACCAGGGGAAAACCATCATCAGGAGCACAGCGGAGGTTCGAACACGTCATTGACGTTCGCTTGGCTTCCAGAGATTCACGTCGCATGGCAAGAGCGAGCGCAGATCAGATCTTATTTTCAGCGGCGCGGTGGTTTGATTTGAATGTGGCGTCAGCGACTGCACAGAGCGGAGTGATGATTATTATTTTGTGATTGTTGACGGCGTCTTGCGGTGACCACAACAACGACACGAGCATGGCGATATCTTTTATTTATTATTTTATGTGTCGTGTTGTCGCGATGGTTGGGTAGTTCTTTTTTGTGTCGGAGTTGTGACGAAAGTGACGGTGAATGCATGTCTTTAATTTATTCCTATGTTTGATTTCCTTTTGAATTAATTTAAATTGGATGTTTATTTAATTAATTGTATCTGCATTTAAATTAATTTTCATTTGGGCTTTGCACACATGCTTTGGTGCCCGTTCGTGTGATACCTAATAAGTAATCACGAACGGGAGTTCATCAGAGAATTTATTTATTTGGAATTTGATCAAGCGCGCGAGCGAATTCTGAATAAATAGATATATTAATTGAAAAATTAATATTTTGTGTGTGCGCTTCTTCAAACTTGTGTGAGTGATACCGAATAAGTGATCTCATGTGATCAAACCCGACGCAGGTAGATACTTCAACTTTGTGAGAAATGGGTCGTTGTATTTTACCAAGTGATTCAGTGTTATAATGATGTGCAAATTATTCATCAGGACAGAGAACGAAATGATGTATAATTTGTGTAAACATTAAAATACTGTCTAATATCAGAGAACGAGACCAGATAGTATTTTGATTAAATTTGGAATCGGTGATAATTGAATAAATAAATATTCAAATGTGGGAATTAAATAATTGACATTTCATGCACTTGAACGGACATCACGACTCTGACACTTCCATCTCTACCAGTTTCTTTCATAGCTTAGTTCACTTAGATAGTTTTAGTTAATTTAACTAGTCGTTTTTAAAATAGTCATTTAGTATTTAGAACTTAGTTGTTAATCACACAATTAAAGCTCATCTGCCTGAACATTCCTCCAAAAGGACATTTCTAGTGTCTACTCACATTCTCTCTATGGTTCGACCCTGCTCGCCACTTCTACAGTAGTTAGTAGGTAGATAAATATTGCAAATTTGCATGGGTGGCGACGCGCGTGCCAAGAAGTATCTTAAGGGAAAGACTATACCTCTAGTTCAAGTGCAGTGGTAGCATGGGTGAGTTCGAGAGGAGACCTGGGAGAGGGAATCTGACATGCGAGCACGGTGGCCAGATTTGTTCGTCAAAACCCCATAGCGATGCTTAGAGCAGCTCGAGGACAAGATTTTATATGGTGGGGAGGTTGTAAGATCTCGTCTTTTTTTCAGGTGCATCTCTCTTTGAGTTTTGTATTGAACCTATTTTATTTGGGTTTTCCTTATTCTTTAAACCATGGTGGTCAAGTCTCTTTTGGGGATGGAGAGTGGTGTGGATGACTTTGTTTTCACCTTGCCGCATCATTTTTTCACTTTTTTTCTCTTTTTATTATTAAAATAATGTATTTTGTGTAATAATTAACAATTGTTGTATTTTGTATATTAAATTGTTAAAAATATGTTTTTGTGTTAAAAGTATATTTTTTAGTGTTTATTTTAGTTGTTTTTGAATAATAAAATTTATTTATTCATTCTGTTTTTTTTTCTATTTTCATTTTTTATTCTTTTGTTTTTGTTTCAATAATTTTTTTTTCATTTTTCATTCTTTTTATTCTTTTATTATTTCTGTAATTAGTTTTTTCATTTCTTTTATTTTCATTACTTTTTAGATTTATTCATCAATTTATTTAATTCATTCTTTTTTATTTGTAAATAAATAAATTACATTTTTGTTTTTGAATCTTTAAATAATTAAAAACCAACAGAAACACAACCCAAAATCAAATAGAAGATCTGAAAAACACACAAACCACCGCAGATTGAAGATGAAGAACCAACAAATCGAAATACCTTTTTTTCAACACAAACCAGATCTAAAGAACTCAAACCCACCTCTTCCTAATTATGAACCCGACCTCAATCCGAGTCAAGCACCACTATAGCATCAGTCGCTGCCGCTTGAAAAATATCTATCATTGTGACACCCCAGAAGAAACTGTCATGCACCGCTCGAACCCAGAAGTCACCCGAGGTGCGGTGCCTCATGATCCGTCGTCTGAGACCACGCGCCGCTGAGTCGAGCCTCCAAAAGCCGTATCCCCATCGTTGAAGTCTCGTGTCGTCGTCGCGACTTTGCACCTCATCTTCTGTCGACCCGTCGCGAGCTGACCTTCCTCCTTCAACCGAAGCCACTGTGCCATGAGCCCCCCCCCCCCCCCACCATTCACTTCTCCCCCCCCCCCCGTTTTCATATGTTGACCCCCATCCCCCTTATTTATTTTTTTATTTTTTTATATTTTATAATATATAATAATAATAATAAATATATAATAAATATAATAATAATATATATCGATATAATTGTAATAAGAATATGTATATTTAGTATACTTATATACTAACAAATAATTTTAACTTATACATATTATATTATTTTATAATTAAATTAAGTATATATATATTTAATAATAAATATAAATAAACAAACACCATAATAAATATATTTTTATTTTTATTTGTATCATATAATGCAATTATAATAATTATTATAATATGTAAATATATAGTTATATTTTAAAAAGTATTTTTGTTTATAATTTTTTTATATTTCTATAAGTAATGATATATATATATATTATAATATTTTCATATTATCGAATTGTCTGACATTTTTTTCCCTCTCTTTTGGCACAAGGGAGGTGATCGTAGGCACTTTATTGCAAGTGCGGGGGGGGGGGGGAGCGAGTTCGTTACAAGAGGTCGAATGCATTCATTGGGAGTTCACCGAAGCCTGGTGACACACACGTGAAGGCATGCCATGTGGATGAAGTTTATGCCTATTAGTTAGTGTTGTTTCTATTTTTGTTTTCCTAATAAGAGGATCTCTTACTCCTCTCTGTTTCGAGGACAAAACAATCCCCCGAACACGGAAACCGTCTTCAACTTTGGAGACGGGCACCCTCCGCCTTCTTTATCTTTAGGTTTCTTTGTTTTCATTTATTTTGTTGTTTTTTGTAAATATCATCGTGTTACTCTATTTTGTTAATTCAATGGTGATGTTTGTGTGTTTGTTTTTCACACTTGGACTTTCAATTCCATTCTTTGATTTAAATCCTCTTTCGGTTCTTAGCTTTCTCTTGGTTTCTGGGTGTTCCGGGTTTGAAATCTTGGTGTCTCCTATGTTCTTGATCTATGAATTTAGTCTTGGGGATCTTGAATGGTAATTGGCCTCCACTTTTTTCAAAGTGATGGTGTGAGGTTGTGGTGTTTTGGATTTGGATTAGTGACACTCCTAGTGGCACCACTTGTGGGGTAAGTTGTTGAGGTGGTTTGTACCCTTGAGTTGGATGAGTTTTGGGGTGAAAAATGATGGTTTATTTTTGGACTTTTTCTCCCCTATCCTTGGCCTACCTTTCCCCCTCGGTTTCCCCATTGGACCCCCCCTAAAATTGGAGAAGAATGGCTTGGTTTTGGGTGGCCAGAACAGGTCGCACGGTTAGGCCGCACAGTTTACTAAACCGTGCAGGCAAACCGTGCAAGGGTGTCCAGGTCATTAAAAATCTTTTGTAATTCCAATTTTTTCCTTCTAGAATAAACCCAAATCTGCCTCATTCTTCCCCATTTCGTTCCCTACCTCTATGGAAAGCCTCCAATCTCTCTCTCCCTCCCTTGTAACTCAATTTTGAAGGGAGATTTGATGGGGGAAACTTCAAAACCATGCAAGTAAGTAATTCTCTCTTTGATTTCTTCCCTTTACTTAGGGTTTATTTCACCCATTCATGAGTTATAAAGTGTCCAGTAGCTAGGTTTCATGCCTAGGGTTTAACTTCATGTCTTTTTGGTGCAATCTTGAGGTTTTAGGTTGCTTTTCACTTCCTTGAGGTGTGGCGGTGGTGCGGTTGATGTTTCACACCAAGATTTGAGGGTTTCGATACTTTCAGTTGGTGATTCCATATGTAATAATTTTTTTATGAGTTAGCATGCTTGATTTAATTATTTTTAATGTTTCTCATATACTGTTCATTGTGCAAAAACCATTTTTGATGAAGTTTTGTTAAGCGGTTAATTTTATAGTTGCACTTTTGTTTCAAATTGGGTGTTTTCCATGTGTAACCCTTATGGTAATCTTTGGGTTTATTTTATGACATATGTAAGTGGTTTATTAAATATTGTTTGGGCTGAAAATTCTTCTTTGGTAGGGTATTGGTGTGCTTTTGGGTTTAAAAGAGGGTTTTTGATTGGGTTTTAGGTGAAAAACCTTGTCATGCTTCTTAGAAGTGTTCTCTGAAAACTCTAAATGGTTTAATGAGTTACACAAAGTGTGCAAGGGATGTTTATGTACTGTTTTGGTGGGTGTATGTTCCTAAAATGAGTTTTTGAAAGATAAAGTGGTCAGTTTTGATGTCAAACATTTTGAGAATGTTTTGTAATTTGTCGAGGTGATTTATTAAATTGTGATGTGGGCGCGAAACATGTTTGTGGGCTGTTTCGTGTGAGTATGATGATAAAAATGAATTTGAAGGTAAAAAGGGTATTATGTGGAATGCGTGTGTGGGCTGTTATGTGATGTGTATCGTATTGGAAATGTTTTATAAAAATGTTTAAAGGATTTGTTGAAGTGTTAAAGAGATATGAAAAGTGTTGTGGGCTATTTTGGTGTGAGTATGATTTCAAAATCAATTTGAATGAAAATGGGGATTATGTGACTTGTATGATATACATGTGGGCTGTTTGGTGAATGTGTGATGCGGAAGTGGTATTTTCATGTGCAAATTATATTTAATGGCTTGTTTAACTTGTTTGACCACAAGAGGGAAACTCGGATATCTAGGTGGGTGAACGTGTACTGGTATACTAGTGATCTCATGGGGTTTGGCCTCAGTTTCACGTAGAAAGTTTGACTTTGACAGCGCTAACTAAACGATGATGATGATGATGTTGGGTAACCACTAGGTTATGGGTATGCTCCCTACTAGTGGCTTGTGTGCACGAGAACGAATATTGTAATGGTTACTTTCACCGACATACGAGGTACCTGAGACCCACAACGAGCTAGTGCCTATGGGTTATTTTCCATTGCTTGTGCTCATTGGATGATTTATGCTTATTGTTGTTATGCGGTGTGATTGGCTGAAAAATTCAGTAGCTTTGGTATTTTATTTAAAAGCGTGGATTCTTTTAAATATCTCACTTGAAAACTGTTTTTATTTAAAGTTGCATCTTTTAGAAATTGTTACTAGCATTTCGTGTTTATTAAAACTTGCAAGCTTTTCGACTTTGAATGTTTATCACATAGAATATCTTAATGGTGGTATCCTACTGGGCTTTGGCTCACACCCTACTTACACATTTGGGTGTAAGTAGACTTGGTTATTTTTTTGTCGTAGGTTTGGGTACAGCTTTTGTGCTAATAGTTCAGGGTTTTAGTGGTCCTTCATGATGAAGTGTTGTGAAGATGGCTTGAGGGCGGTGCCTCTTGCCATGAGGAGGTTCTTGGGCTATCTTTTTTTTTGGTTTTATACCTTTTTAATGGTCTTTGAACATTGTTTTAAATTGTTTAACTCAATTCTGAAATTTTGTAAAAGATAGTTTGGTTTATTGGATTTGTTCATTGTTGTATGTTTATAAACTCAAGAAAATCATTCCCAACTTTTATTTTATGATACCTGGGCACTTGTGTCAACCCGTGGGGATCGGGAATTCCCTTCGGGCCTTGTCGCGGGCCAGGTTTGGTGCCGGTTTTGATGGCGACTAGATCTAGTTCGTGACACTGTTTGCCCTCACTTCATGTTGCGATCTCCAATCTCCATAAATGGAGACCTCATTCGCAGGGCTTGATTTAGGTTATGAAACCAGACATGACCTAGAGATATGAGCATCATCTTGATCATCATTTTCTTCCCATCACTTTGAGGAGATCATGAAGGTGAATCAGGGGTTCTTGCACTGGATCAATCTGTTTCACTCTTCCCCTTTATCTTTTCCCCTTCTTCTTTTATCTTGCTTAATCGAGTAGATATGAGAGGTTGTGTGACTTTAGACCCTTTGACGATCACTTCAATCAGGGAGAAATTCTTGGCTAGAGTTATTTGATTAGAAAATTTCTTCACTTTTGGGATAATGCTCATGTTTTGGAAGCGAACGAATGCTCAATGTTTTGGATGAGAGAGGTGTGTGCATCGAGCCATCGACCATGCACTGAGTGAGTTGAGATTTGTTGGTTTTATCCTTAGTAGAACTATGATAGGGAGTTTAGGGTTAATCGAATTGGGTTTGGACCCATTCTTACTGACCTTCTTCTCATTCGTGTTGTTTTGTCTCCTCTATTGGTCTTCAGTTTTGTCATTGTTTTATCACTTCTGTTGTGTTTTTCAACATTGTTTTGTTTTTTTTGTTTTTTTTCAAAATATAAAAGTACAAAAAGATTTTCAGAAATACCACTTGGGCTCTCTACACTGTTTCCTTGAGAGCAACCCCGAGGTTAGCCACTATGCTATATCTTAGGTCTTATAAATGTATCTTTGATCGTCCTCATGAAAAGGACGCCGTCAAGGATAATTTACTGGGGGAAATAACCTAAAGTTCAGGGATATATGTTTTTTTGAATTAATGGAGTCCAGGCATTAATGTGTCAAGGGCTTATGAGGGTTCTTCGTGAGTTTGGAAGGATTCAGAGGTGGTTCAGGTTCTTTTTTCAGAGGTTGGGTTGAGAGTTGTCTGTTGGACACTTTCACACTATGAACATGTTACACGACATGGACCTATTTCCAAGCATACGTCATGAACTGGTTTAGAGCGTGAAATAGTTACAGGTTGTGAAACTATTTTACAACGTGAAATGGTCGATCAAGGTTATTTTAACCCGAGGCGATGTGTTTTTCGGCGTATCTCATGAATCGATAAATTCATGTTGTGAATATCTCAGGTTTGGCGGTTTTAAAACAGGTTGTGCGTATGATTTATTTCTCACTCATTGTGTAGCCTTCTCTCTCGAACCGTAGGGTGACTCCAAGTGATTTTGGAGCAATTTCTTCCCTTCCAGATGTCCTGGTCTAGCGGTTGATCTCTAGTGAGTTTCATTGCTTTGGTTTTCCCCTCTCTTTCACTTGTTCTTCATTATCGCAGTGTGATCTCTTAACTATCATTGAATTGGGTTTTGATCTTGATGTTTGTGTGATCTAGGTTTTTCTTGTGATCACCATCGCCTTTGTTCTTTGTTGGTGCTGCCTATTGAAAGTGTTGCTTTGATTGCTAGATAAAGGTATGTGGTCTAAAACGAAGCCCTATGATCTGTTTCTATTTGTTTAAGTATGTGCAATATTATGCGATTGTGCTGACACAACGTGCGTGTTAATCAGTTGAACAATGGGTGATGATAATCATGTCTTTGGACTACACTCTAGATCCTTTTGGATCCAATAGTATTGAGACCTGACTTACGCCTACTTGTAGGGTGAGCCTACCCTTGAGAAATAATGGACCAACTAATGACTTAAAATACGCTTTAGCATGACATGAGACCTTAAGTGATTGCTCGTGATATGATCACTTTGGAAAACGGTTTACTTGTTTATTGAAATGATTGGCGATACTTTGATATGATATGGTTGTGTACACCGACATGTTAATGGTTTAAGACACAACTTTATGAATGAAAGGGAATTGAAAGATATAAAGGTAATTTAATGAATTGACCTTTGTGGCTCATGATGCGTGTTGTGTTGTTTCTTGCCATTATGATCTGTGTTGTAGGTCATGTTGTAATGCTTATAGGGTCTGGCTTGATTATGCTGTAATGCTCACAGGGCTTGGTCTGGTTATGTTGTAATGCTTATAGGGCTTGACTCGGTTATGTTGAAATGCTTATATAGAGGGCTCGGCCCAGTTATTTTGTGATGCTTATATGGCTCGACCCGATTATGCTAAAATACTTATATAAAAGGCTTTAACCCGGTTAAGCTTAAATGCTTTTATAAATGGCGTTGCCCAGTTATGTTACAGTGCTTATACGACTTTGACCCGATTATATGATTATGTCGTGGACTTGTGATTACGGTTGACATGGTTGTGTTATATGCTTAGAGATGTTCCAACATTGTGTCGAAGCAGGTTGATTGTTGTATTGTATTAATTGATTAGTTAGTACTCCCGATTATCGCATTATTGCATGCATTTATTATCAGACTGGTTCGTTTAGACACATTGGTGTCGACCTACTGAGTCTTACTGACACTCTATTCGGGTCGTCGTTTGGTACTCGAGTAGATTACATAGATGCAAGTTTGAACAAAGGCAAAAGACCTTGTTGTTGATTGCTGATTGCTGGATAGGTTGAAGTTTGGAGATGGGGGCGACTGAGGATTCAGGATCGAGGTCTTTTGAGTTTATTTGTGTCAGCTTGGTCTTTTATCTGTATGACTTCCAACGTGTCATTTAGTTACATTTCAACTCGACATTACATGGTTCGTTGTTATTTGGTTTACTTGATTCGTCATTTGTCTTCCAGTTGCATGATGATTGCAACTCTGTACCAAGGGGTATAATCTTCCCACTATGTTTTCCACACCCCTGTTACTAATCGATAGACTTTGACGTACGAGGAGGCGCGCTTGAGGCCCAGTAACCAACCTGATTTGGCTATGTGAGAGAGTGCTAGATCGGGGAATATTACAATAAAGCTTAAATACGATCTAAATGAAATTCGACAAACCGATTCAACAAATAAAACATAATTGAAAATAATTTGTTTCATAAATATAATAAACAAATGCTAATTTACATGTCATAAACTTTATTACTTAAAAACGTAACATTCACACTTTAAAATATTAAGAGACGTAATTCTTATCAATCTATATGTTATTAATTACATTAATATGAAGTATTATTAATTATGTTGTTATTATTAATTGCTAGTAATTACATTACTAATAAATATTAATTATAATTATTAAATATTTACAATAATTAAAATAATAAATATTAACAATGATGTAATAATACAGTTATTAACTTAACTATTAAATTAGTTAACAATATAATTTTAAAATAAATCTTAATTAAATTAGTAATATAAAAAATTTAATTATTAATAATAATAGCATTATTAACAAATTATTTGTATATACATGTATCTAAAAAAAACGTATTAAAAAAAACTCTGCATACGGCTAAGAAACACTAAAAAAACGAAAAAAAGAGTCCATTGTCATACAACATTGAAATGATAAAAATAAAAAAATTAAACGAAAATAAAACGACAATCCATATGTATTAGTTTTTAAAACATTTTTAATTTAATATTATTTTAATATTTTTTTCTTCAATATATATATATAAACTCCAGCGGCTCCATGGAAAACATGGTCGCGATTTGTTCGGGATTTCGACGTCGCCTTGTCCGGAAGAAACCCTACCCGTCTCCTCTCGATCGAAGCAATCCACATTGATGGAGTCCACGGACTTCCCGTGACCAGAAATCTTAATACCTTCTTCGGGTTATTGATGACGACGTCATCCAGGAGCAGGAACTTGCCTAGTTCGTCATCATCCTCTTCTTCTTCCAACGCGGCGGCACCTCTCGGAACGAGATGCAATGGAAGCTGCCTTAACAGGGCACCTTCTCGAAGATCTAGGAGCGTGAGCGCGTTGCCCAGGCATCGAGCCCCGGACGTACCCTCTGATTTCTCAAACAAGAGAGACAATCCTCTGTTCTTGAGCTCAGGTTCATCTCTAGAATGCAAAACGCTATCCGACACGAGTTTCGGGGAGAGCTCATCGAGATTCGCGAGTGCCGCTGCTGTGGATAACAGGAGGGGGCGATCTGTATCGAGGAATACCGATGCCGAGAGGGTTTCATCGCACGGTAAAATGGGGATTGGCCGGAGAAACCAGTCGAGGGCGGACACGGGGCTACGAGATCGGTCCGTATCACAGCGGCCCGTGTCGAGAGTACGTTATGAGACTTCTGAGGCGTGGGCTTTGTTCGCTTGCTTCTGATTTTACATGTGTTTCTGGGAAATTTCAAGGTTGTTTGATCATAGAAAATGTTTTCGACCTCACATTATAAACGGGCTACACTGTAGAAGGCTTGTCAAGGAATCTTAATTTATGGAAATGAGAACTGGAACATGTTTTTTTTTTTAAATTAAACGAGCCTGGGTGAAATTTCAATTGCATTCTGTTTACTGGCTGCACAGACTGAAGTAGGGCAAGAATGCAGTTTATCAGCACATGACAAGAATAAAAGTAACTCAAATTGGGTTAAAATTACCTCCAACATCGTTAGATGGGAATGCAAGATATTGGTCATCAGAGGGTCCTGCTGCAATTTCAGTTTAAATTTGTTCAATCATTTTCATTATCTTTATCCCTTCCCCTCTCTCCAACCTTTCGGTGTCATGCTTATGATATGTTGGTATGCAGATTTTGACTCCATAAGGATCACTTATGTGTAATGGGCTAAACCTGTGTACAAACTCAGCACGGGGATAATGGATTCTCAAAAAGTTCTTTACTTGACATGGTAGAGAAAACAATAAAGGCCGTTTTTGAGCAAATAAAGGCATGTTGAGGGATCTGATTTGCTCTTTTATCCTGCTTGCAAAAGTTCATTGAACTTATGTGTGATTTGCATGCATGAACCCAACCATAAACAACGAAACCCAACCATATTTACAATCAATTTTAATGTAAATTCCCTTCCTATTGCATTTTGAAGTCAGCTGGGAATGATCCATCTGGGAGAGGAAGCACTTCAAGTGTTGTACATGAAATTGTTCAATCTGAAGTTAGATGTGTTATGTCTGATATTTACACCCGCCTTGAAAATGCACGTTCATGCTGTGTAGCGGAACTTAGTACTCCATGCTTATAATTATGTTTGCGTGTCATTGAGCATGTGAATATTACTGAACCTTTCTGGACCTGTACTTTGCGTTTTTCGGCTGTTTGGAGCGTCAAAAGGAAATTTGGAGGCAACTAGTGGAGCAGGAGTGGAGTTCTTAGTTGAAATTTTAGCTGTCATCACGGGCTGCGCCATGGCCATGTGCATTGCGTCGTGGTTAGTTGGTTGTAGAAGAGGGTTTAGGTGCTGTTTGATGTGTTGTCCTATGATAGATGAGGTTGTGGCTATGTTTTGTGGCGCGATGCTTAGGTTGTGAATTCTTGGCGTCGTCGTGTCTAGCAGGGGGGCATCTACCAGGGGGAGCCAGTTGCGGCATGGGGTGTTTTGTTGCGGTGTAAAGGGTTCTGGGTTAATTTTACGTATGGGGTGTTACGTTGTGGCCTATTGGACTGCACTGTGAGAATCTTGGCCACGAGATTTTGTGGTTCTGCTATATTTGGCATCGTTGTGCCGTGATCTTAGTTGGGGTTATGATCCTCAGAGATTCAAGCGTTGCAACGTGAAGTCCTCCATTGGGGGGGGGTTCGGACGACCCGGAGGGCAACACCGCACAACTATTCCGTGGAAATTCGAAGCCTCTTCGGCTGTAGACGTCTTTAAGTATGACTATCATGGGGAGGGACGAATCGAAGTGACCTGAGGTTGGATCTCAACGGATCGTGGCAGCATATGAAGGCAGGGAAAGTACCGCTATGCATGACACAGGGGAAGGATTGATCTACCCAACCCCCGAGAGTCGAAAACCACATTACATAATGAGTACCATCCATTGGGCACCCGAGCCTTTGATCCATTACGACTTGGATCTCAAAATCATGCGCCCACGCATAGATCGTCGTGAGACAGGTTAGTTTTACCCTACCGATGATGACATCACGATAGTAATTCAACCCAATACGAGAGGAACCGTTGATTTGCATAATTGGTCATCGTGCTTGGTTGGAAAGCCAGTGGCGCGAAGCTACCATGCATTGGATTATGACTGAACGCCTCTAAGTTAGAATCCTGGCTAAAAGTGATGTTTTCATTGATTAAGAACGAAAGTTGGGGGCTCAAAGACAATCAGATACCGTCCTAGTCTCAACCATAAACGATGCCGACTAGGGATCGGGGAATGTTGCTTATAGGACTCCGTTGACACCTTATGAGAACTTTTGGGTTTCAGGGGGAGTATGGTCGCAAGGCTGGCCTTCATGTGCTTCAGGGGTCACTTGGCCGTTCCTATGGTTTCATAGCTCTTTTAGGGCAACACGTGTTGTCTTTAATGCGTTGCGGTGCTCTCTGGGTGGTCTAAACCTCTCAGTATGTCTCCTCGTCAATGTTGATGTTTCTTGGTGGGATAGTTGGAAATGCACAAATGTCTCTTTAGGGGGGGAGGGGTTGGTGACCCCCCTTGGCGTGGGTCTTGTCCTGCGTGCCCAGAGCCGCCGAATGACATGCCCAGTGGCATGAAAAATGGCATCTAGACATTGACATTGGTTTCATCAAAATAAAAAGGACTCCCCAAGATATGGCGGAGATCGCACTGTGATTTTCGGATGGGGCCACCGTTGCGGCGTGACCATCCTCATCACATCGTGATGCTTTGTTTTTCCAGTTTTATTATAAATTCGAGTGCCCATTCAGATTCCTTCCAAATCCTTCGATCTTCCCGGACCCTAGGTGCTTAGAGGTTCATCTTTGGTGATATTTGATTAGCCTCTGGTGGGTTTTAGCTCTCGGCTTCAAGAGATCAACCTCTTGGGATCCAAGGTGATTTCTACTCCTCTTTTTCTCTATTCTCTTGTTCCTCTTTCTTGAGGAGTGTGTGACAACGGTCTTGATATGGGGGTTGGTTGTGCATAGGCTTTGTGGGGGATCCTCGTGAGTTTGGCATTATTTGATCGGTGTTTTCTCATCAGGCTTGTGTAGTGGGTGTTGAAGCGTCCTTGAGGCAGGGGATTCAAGACTTCTCCTTTATTGTTTATGTGTGAATGTGAGATTAACATGTTTTTTCTTTCATTGGGTGGATGGTTAAAATTAACCTTTTAGGAATCACATCTCACAAACAATGATCCAACTATGATTTATATAGAAAACGTATGAAACCAGGCTTATAAGTGGGCTTATAAGTTAACTGTTAAGAAGAAGAAGAAGATAGGTGTATAGACATATACTCGAGTCCCCAAGAACACCCGCCCAAGCCCCTTGGCCGAACCAAACAATAATATTCTCATTGCCTACCGTTCTCTCCCCTCTCCCCCTTTTAAACACCTCGGGATACCCCTAACTAACAGCCCCGCCGCCCCCTCTCTTTCTAGGCTGTATCCCCCCAATGATGACATTTTTGCCCTCTTTCTAGAAAGTGCTCTACAGGCCAGGTATTGGTCTAGTGTTTCCCAACTGTCCCAACTATGGTCAGATACGAGTTCTATCTGTTAAGGATCCGCAGTAATAGCGACACTGGAACATGCCACTTTGTATGTATTGCTGCAAGAGAGCCCAAATTATGATGGTTGAAGGAGAAGAAGAAGAATGTAGAAGAATCAAGAAATTCCCTAGGAATTGCTGCCCAAGCCAAGTGGTCGACTTACTCAACAGAATTCCTCCCGTCTCTTCCTCTCTTCTCACTCCCCCACTTATAACAATTCCACCCCCTCCTTTTTCCAACATGTGGACCCAGCTGCCCCCCTCCCAAAAAAAACGGACTTCCCTTATAGATTTTTGTACCCTTAATATTCCCTCAAGCATTAACCCGATTTTTAACAATCGTCGCCTCTTGAAACCATTCCTGTCCTCAAGACTGAATGAAGGGAGCCGGTGCCTCGTTGTGTCGATTGACTTTTGTGGCCCACTTCGCGTCCTCGGCCACAGAGCCATCATCTCGCCCAGCAGCAACACCCTCAGGTTTGGAGCGGTACACAGGCCTTTGCGCCATCTATCCTCCCACTCCTGAGTCGTCAAGTGCCAAAGGCCCCTTCCACCTGAGGCTGTGTGACTGACAATCTCTCAGCGAACTTCACTATCGCTAGGCTCCACCCATCAGATGGGTGGCAGAATGGTCCTGGTTGGCAAGTGATTACAGCGGTTTGTTGCGAGCCACTATTCAATTAAATTCTTATTTTCCTAATAATGCACCACATAGTGGCACAACCTTGGGTTGATCTCAAGGAGGTTGCTCACATGCACTGATTTTTTATTGTCACTATTATAATCTGATATAAAATTACTAAACCAATATAAATGTGGGGTTTGATTATGAAATTCATGATATATATATTAATGAAAATAAAAGACATAAAGAAGTTAGCAGAAGAAAACTATTGCCCTCAGAGGTTCATAGTGATGTTGTCATTGTTATTCAAAATATATGCCTCATTATTTTATCCAATTTAGAGATCAAGACCTGTCACTCTACACCCTTTCATTTGAATGGTATTACCCTACACCGTGACTTCTGCCTGTAGGAGTAAGCTCTTCCACATCAATACCTAAGCCAAACTCCACCGTTTAAATGGCTTAAATATCAATGAGAAGGAAAATGAGTGAACAAGTAGGAAAAATGCAGTAGTAGGGAAAGTCGGGCAACCACACACCCCGATCATTTTAACCACTACTGAAATCTTAGAATAAAACATGAGAAATCATTAAATCACAATAAACTCGAAGCACCACCGCTTCCCCCCTCAAACAACGGGAGTTCTCCACAAACATGGACATAAAAGTACGGCGGGGGAACACAAAATAGAAAACAAAAGACAAGAAATGAAGAAGAGAGGTAAACTAATATATATTGAAAATATAAAGAGCGATTACAACATCTAGAATCCATCTTAGCCCACTGAAAATGACCATCCCCTGTATTGGAATAAGAGGTACATATTTACAAGGAGAAGGGTGGGCAAATTTCCCTCCAAATTCCACCTCCGAAAGTTTGAGCGTGGTTGACACATTAAATGACAGATTTTGAAAACATGTCCTTCTCGGAAGTTCTCCTTTCTCTTGCACGTGCACCCACAATTTTTCAGCCTCTATTGGCCACGAGTTGAAGGAGTTATGACAGATTTAATTAGGAAAATAATTCTGAAGTGGTGAATGTTTGAATTCCAATGCATCGAGTTCCCTCCAGAATATTGAGTGGCCACCGTTATGAAAAATGTTCATTAATAAGTTCTCTAGCTCCATGTTGAATTTCAGCTCATTTGAGTAGGTAATTTGTGAGATATAGACCCATATTCAAAAGTTATCCATTATTTGCACAAATTTTGAGGCCCGAATTGTGAGCTGGTTTTGGACCTCAAGATGTTGGATTGATCTTTGGCTTTAGTTGAATGAAATGAAGCCCAACATGTATGGAGGCCTATAAAAAAAGAATTTCACAATTTTATTTAGTGTAGAAAAAGTTATGGGAGAAATATAAAAGTAAATTAAAACAAATTAAAATCCAAAATTAGTTTATTTTTGCAATTAAGCTTAAAATATTACTAAAACCTAAAAATGCGACAATTGCTCATAAAATAATACTATGGTGGGATTAAAAACATTGAATTACAGTATAAAATGTGTGAAAATGTTAGTTTCATCACTCCCCCACACTTAACCATTGCACTTTTGGGCAATTATCAAATATCCGAATCAAAATCCACACAAGAATCAACAATGAAAGAACATCCATGATTTTTTTCCAAAACAGAATTCCATCGTGTCTCCTCTATGAAAAACAATTCTCTTTCAAGATATAAAAATGAGTTCAATCATGAGGTCTTTTTCAAGGAATTTCTATGGCTTAGGGTTGGTGGGTAAAATCATTTAAAAAATTAAGGCCGAAAATTGGAGTTTGAACTCAAAGTACAATTCATGAATATTCAAATGAAAACCCAGAAAATTCCTCACTCAATTCCCCTTACAAATGTGTAACACAACACCACCCTCTTTTGTGACACGAGACATGAGTCATGCATTGATTACAATGAATGATTTCATTCAAATTCTTCCCATTTTTTTTTGATGGAGGAAATAACAATTGAATACAATGAACGGATAACAATTCACACCTTTAATTTTTGAGAGGGAAAAATTAAGCATAATGAATAATTCAAGCTCATCTCTATTTTTTTTTCTATTATTATTTTTTTTGAAGGAAAATCGAATGATACGAATAAAACACAATGAAATGATGACTCATGTCTAATTCTCTCTCTTCAAAGCCCAAAATGATGACAAACACCTAACACCACCTAACAATGAAGTAATATCCCAAAACACACACACGAAAGTTCCTTCCCCCACACCCAAACTTGAATTATCCATTCAAAAATATTAAGAGTGAAGGAAAAATTGACTTGTAATGTGGCTTACATATAAGACAATTCATGGCTTGTAAGGGCTAAATAAGGGTAAATGTAAAGATTGGTCTCAGGTTAAACATGTGGCTAGCCAAAGGTGCCTCAATCATGTTAAAAACATTATATGAACTTAAAAGTTTTGAAAGAGAAAAATCACATGTTCTAGTTCTTACACAAATTTCAGTTTCTTTCAAGAAAGTGCGGGTATTAAGAGAAATATTTCAAAATGGTTCAAAATACCTCACAAAACTGGAAAAATATTCCGAGTCGATGTTTTGTGGGTCATGGATTTCAAAAATCAATCAAACTCATAAAAATGTTTGAAAATCAAATTTAAGGAAAATATTTTCACATCAAACAATCATTTAAAATCCATTCTTTCAAAAATCATGTCAACCCTCTCAAAATCAATTGAAGTGTGAAAAATGTTACAAATATTCATTTAAGCTTAATGTTCTTAAAAAATGAAAAACAAAAAGAAATAAAACACACAAAGACAACTATAAGCAGGTTGACACTCCCCCACACTTAGATTTCATTACCCTTCATTTCAGCTCAACAAAATAAAAGATAAGGGAAGAAAATCCAAAGAGAAAGAAAGATTCAACCTGACATTATTTTTCAGTGACAACCTTTAGTTAAACTTTAAACTTCTATATACTCCCACTTAGACCTAGAAAGTAATAAAAAATATAACATAAGAAAAGTAAAGAAAGAGAAAGAGAAAGAGAAAAGAGGACACAAAATGGTTTGGAACCCCCATGCGGGTGTTAGGGTTTTACTGCCCTAGTCAGGCAGTGACAGTTGATTAACCCCAATTAGAAGGTTTTCTTGCCCATGAACCACCAGATATGATTTCTCCCATCATCCATGAGCTGATTTTATGAGTGATGACTCCCAAAGAAAAGAAAATAGCCCCAACCCCCAGAAGAGATGAAAGATAGAATTTGAGGTATAGAGGGGGAGGGAAAAGAATATAGGGGTGCTTCGTGTTTTGTTTATCTTGAGTGGTGGTGTCCAATGGCGATAAAGATAGTAGAATAAAATTTGACTTCTCTTTTGGTTTGGGTTCAACAAATGATCCCACAATGATTTCTTGTTTTGTGCCATCATCTTCACATGCACCAGTGTACAACTCGATTGACTCTATTCTCTGCTCAACACAAGCAACCTCATCTTTTTCAATCAGGTCCTGCAGTAGTGGTACTGAATCTACAAAATCAGCTTAAGAGAGTTCAGTTTGCAATTCAAAATTAATGGTGTTTGTGTTATAATAGAAGGGTGGTGACCTGACACCCAAGATGCCTCTCTAAGGGAGACCTTGGTGTTTATTTATAGTGAATGATAAAGATGACACGATACCTAAAGTCCGATGTGAGATTCAACTCAACCTCTAACACTCCCACCCTGTCAACTCAACCTTCCCCCTCATGCTTGAAGAATCGTCGTGGCTGCTCGAAGATGACAGGGTGGGAGGTTCGACCACTCATGGAGTGGGAACGATGGAGGGTCCGTGCGTGGGGTGCGACCGATGAAAATGAGAGCCTTTAGCCGGGTGAGGCGACACACAGGGTTGGGGGGGGATGTCGTTCAGGGACGAAGTTGGGAAGGGGGGGTGACGCAGTTGTTTGGAGATGAAGGAGCTCTGTCGAGCTGGGTGGGGGGTGGTGGGGCCGTTGAGGGTTGCGCGACTGTTGAGAAATCAACAAGAATAGGGAAACTGGATGAGGGAGTCGCCGCAACTACTGGACGTGCGACGTGGGGCGGTGCGGGTGGGGGAAGTATTGCTCCAAACTCTTTCCTTCAGGGTTGCTGAGAATTTATTTGTTGGAGAGGGAAATATTGTTCCAACCTCACCAAAGTCTTTTTGAAATGTAGGTGAAACAAGCATTTCATTTTCATCAGTTTGTCGTTGTCGTTCCATCCATATAAACTTCTTTTAACTGGGGTGGTTAGTGATGTTATTTGATTGCTTGATTCTTCGAGCATTTTGAAATTTTTTTGAATGACCAAAGCATTTTGTTCTATTTGGATCTTCAATGTCTCTTCCCTTCTAGGCTCATCAAAAAAGTCATCAAACCAATAATATGAAACATCATCATAAAAATCCATACTGACCTATGAAATGAACAATATGCAATAAAACTCTTTTTTTTTAGTTTTTGAAATTTATGTTTTTTTTGTTTTTTATGAAAAATAGGGTGTGTAAGCTCTTGGACTCCCCCGATAACGGCGTCGAATTGATGACAACGGTTTGTCACGAACCACTATTCAATTAAATTTTTATTTTCCTAAGAATGTACCATAGTGACACAACCTATGATCAATCTCGAGGAGGCTGCTCACACGTATTTATTTTCTATTGTCTATTATAATCTAACTAATATACACCCGCACACACACACATATTTAACCCATATATACACATTTTAATTTATCACACAAATATTATTTTCCCAATCTAATAATAAATTTTATCATTATTAAATCTACATTATTTCCATCATAAACGTTTCAACAAAACATTCATTATATACTGATAATAGATTGATAAATTTTTATTAATCACACAAAACCATTTATTTAACACAAGTAATAATATCACCATTATTACTTTGACCACCAAAGAAAGCATTCAGCCAACCAATATTTTCACCGCAACACAATTATTAATAACGCATGTAATTTCCAATTTTTTTCTTCGACACAAATAATAATAATAATAATAATAATAATAATAATAATAATAATATTATTATTATTATTATTATTTTTAACTGCCCAACAAATAATCAGATACTGATTAATTTTATCAGTTCAATTTATCTAATAATTTGATAAATTTCTTCGCAAACATATATTTTGCCTTTTTTAATAAAATTTCTTAAACCGAAAAAGGTTAAACATTACTCTTACACGCGATGTAACCAAACACTCGACTCACACAAAGATTATGCTACACCTTGAGTAAAATCCACATTTCGGATTTAATGGCGGTTTTAGATTTCCCATCCTAGACACATTTCGGGAGATATTTTATTATTTCGAAAAAATCACGTGCGCATGATATGATATATTTAATATTTTTATTCTATCAATGTCAAAGCTCTACGAGTCCCAAAATCCCATGTTGAGTCCTCTCCTAACTTCGAAAATATTCCATAGAATATTCCAAAGTGTTAACATAGTTTTTTCCCTTATGTAAAGACATAATAAACACAAGTATTGGAAAATTAATTTTTTACATAAAATACTTGTAATTTATTAATAAAAGCGGGTTCAAGGATTAGTTAAAATTGAGAACTTTGCAGTTAAGCGTGCTTGGGTGAGTGTAGTGTCCGAATGGATGACCTTCTGCGGAGTTCCTTCGGTGCGTGTGAGGACAAAGCATACTGAAAGAATATATGTTGGTTTGTGGAGAGTCATTAGTTTGATAAGCGACCTCGATGAGTAATAACATGTGGTGTGCTGGGAAGACAACCAAAGTATTACAGGATACCTGTGGGGTCAGGTGACTAGGCGGGGATGTCGGGTCGTGACAAATGGTATCACAACTAATACCTAGTCGGAAGTGCAGTGACACTGCCTGGGTTTGAGGTGTGGGGTCCGCAATAAGGATGTTGCGCTTTAAAGAGGTGGAGAGTGTAACACCCCTGAAAAAGTGAGACTTAAAATGCTGAATGTTACTACCCATGTCAACAAGGTGCACCTTTCTTTCTGGGAGCCTACCTGATTAGAACTCCACAGTTAAACGTGCTTGATCTGAAGTAGTGTCAGGATGGGTAACCTCCTGAGAAGTTTTCAGGGTATGTGTGAGTGAGGACAATGTGTCAGTATCCAGATGCGCCTCGGCCTCTATTGGTCTGTTTTTCCGATGAACAATATTGCACACAGCTAGTTCTGCCTGCTCCTCCTCTCTACCAGCAACCGAATTGGTCATGTCTTCCGGCTGGCTTCTCATTTTTTCTATTAAAGCATCTTGGTGTTCTATCCTGGGTTGCCATCCACTGCGTGTCTCCATGTTGGATTTCCCGGCGACGGATCCAGTGATAGAATTCCCTTCCCAGCATCACAATTCCGGCCAAACAGATGCAGAATACCAGCCAAACAGTGGCCCAACTAAGAGCAGAAAATAAAAGAACAGAGAACAAGAAAATTACCTCTGACTCCCAGAATTAGAAGTCCCAATGCGAGCCCAGAGTTCTTTAGTCCCCCACTTCGTTTCCCACCTGCTCCTCTTATCCTCCCTCTCCTCAATTCTATTAGCTGAATCTCTTATCCTCCCTCTCCTCAATTCTATTAGCAGAATCTCTAATCACCTGCTGTCCACCTGGCCTTCTAGAATATACCCGTCAGGCTGGTGCTTCCCTCGGAATCTTATTCTGGTCCAGCAGCTGCTTTATTGGGGGTCATTTGGGTCATATCACATACTTAGATTTTCCCTCACTCATTCTCTTTTCTAGGATCTCATTCCTTCCTACCAAACATACCCTAAATATATAAACCGTGCAAACTGAACCATTTTTGTAAAATCTGCTGTAATGCATATATTCTGTGCATGTGACTCCTTAGTAAGCCATGGTTTGTGTGATTTTAATGGGAGGTGATGTTACACTTATATTTAGATTGGCCATCGGTTGAATCTGAATTCATGCCATTGCTTTGTGTGGGTTATGATTGCCACTAGCCAAGTTTTTATTGGGGTTGACGTTGATGTTTTATTTAATGAAAGCTTTTACTCTATTTTTTCAGCATTAATAATTCATACCTGTTATTCCTATTATTCATTGGTTGTTTTCCAATAAATGAATCTTTATTGAAATTTATTATCGGGAAGAATCAAATTTGTGACCAGAACCTTTCCTAAAATTCTTCCCCCTGTTTGTCTAGTCTATACGAAGGCATAATGTTTCTTCTCTTGCGGCCACCAATGTTGCTGATATTCCTCCTGACACGGTCAATCCAGCTGCTGTTGAATCAGTCTTGGATGTCCGAAGGGAGTATGCCAGAAAGCTTGAAGAGGTAATTAGCAGGGTGCTCTGCAAAATAAGTTGTGCAATTTTGTAATGAAACACAGTTTGGGCATTAGTAGTAATAACATGCATCCACATCTGGGTTAGCTCTCTCTTGATATCTTTGTGTTTAATCACATTAATATATCTATAGTTATTTAGTTGGAAGAAAAAATTGCAAGTTAGCAGTACATAGCTTGCAAATAGTTTTTACATCAATTATTTTATTGGTAAAACTATATTGTTGATAGACATTAGAATTGAGAAGCTTAATGAAGCAATTTACCACTATATTTCATAGACAGGAGAGCACCTATAACAATTATTAACCGGCACGCCTGTGCCTTAATTTTTAACTCGTTGTGAGCAAATAATGAAGCATGCGGTAGGTCTTCCTACAGAGACCTTCATCCCAATTCCGTGTTTCTATACAGTGATCAGGGTTTGAGGTGGAGGCCTAGCCATTTTTAAGTGCCTTTCTTGTTGACCTAATGGACCATCTTGTACACAGCTGAGCCCACACCAGCCAACATTTATATAACATGACTAGAGCATTTGCGTGTCACTAAATTAGACCAATAATAGGAACAAAATAGACTAGTTTTATTAATCCAGTAAAGAAAAACTCTCTGCAGCGTAGGTTTTCAACCGTGTGGTATTTTGTTTCAGCCTTACGAAAATTTTTGAGGCTAATATAAACCCTGTGGAAAATAAGACATTAAATCGAGCAGTTGGGTTCTGCACAATTGAAAATGGAACATTGGCATATTATTAGAGAACTATGCGGTGGGGTGGGGGGGGATTGGAGTATGTCCTGAGGATTTGTGGGTTTGTGCTGGGTTATGCTACATGGAAACTGTCATGGGCCTAATTGAAGGGAATTTACAGGGCCTGAATGCCCTATTTTTGCAATGTGGAATAGTAAAATCCTTCATAACGCCAGATTAAATTGGGTAAGGTATCGGTCATGCATGTTAAAAGGAACAACAAAAGAGCTTAAATTATTATACCTCGAAGAATCTTTTGCCTCACGAGCAATGATTGTAATTTTTCTCATATGATTCTAATCTAGCACCGATCTGAGAGTGATGCATCTTGAGGGCATCCACGAGCAGATGATAATCATCTTAAGTGGTAGACTTCGAACTTCACCTTGTCGTGCTAGCAATGGAGTGGAGTAATTGCACAATATGGAGAATAAGAATGAGATGAAAACACTTGTTTTTCATGTGAAGAAGGATGCTCAAAATTTCCACACAAACATAAAAAATAGCCCGCACTTGTTTTTCATGTGAAGGATGCTCCAAACACCCACACGAACCTCCAAAATAACCCTAGGCAACATCTTTTTATAAAGGTTAAAGGAGATTGAGGATTAACCATCCATTCATGATTTGAACGATATATTATCTCATTTTGATCGATTCAAAATGAAATGTTTTCATAAAATTATCTCTCGGTGTCACCTCATTTTGACTTGTTCAAACATGTAAAATTTCATGAGAACAATTTTACTTGAAAATTAAGGGCTTTTTTTTGGCGAATTTCCTCAACATCATATTTATTTAATTTACATTTGTTAGTTTGGAGGTGTCCTATAATCCAATGCTCAAGCCTCCTCCCATGGGAGACCCTCCTAATACTACCTCTCCTGTTGAAGATTTCCAACTTGAATACATAAAAAGACCCAAATAAACATTCGCTGCCTTGCTGTCACCCGATGAATCCCTTCCACTTGTGGGGCTCCGACCTCCTTTGGGCGGTCTCCCTTATGATAGAAATGATCAGACTGAAGAAGAAAAAATTGCTATTGCTGAAGAATATGCGGCAATCAAAGAACTTCCATGCTGGTGATGATCAATGCTTGAACATATTGGATAAAACAGTGACCGACCTGCCACTTCAAAATGAGCAGGTGAAGCAACACCTGTCTTGCGGATCTAAATAGCCGAGTAGAATGAAATCAGTCTTGTGGACCAAAATGGCTGGGTGGGACAATGCTTGTCATCCGAACCCAAAAAAATGAGTGAAGATAATTCTAGTTCATGGAAGGAAGCAATTCTAGTCGTCAATAGTGGTGGTGCAGAGATTGTATTGAATGATATATGCATGTAAAGGTATGACATACATGTTTTGGTCATATCGTTTTATATGATATATAGATGTAATCTGAAAGTTGCCTTGTTGTAATGTACGCTATGGGCATATCGTATTGTTATTCGTATTGTGCGATAACCATAGCATCCTGCGATTAATAAGTCAATCGAACGATAACAGTTAACGTATAAGAATCATCCACAAATAACCATCATTTATAATGACGTTTCATGTGATGGAACGTGTGGGAGAATTATACCAGCCAAGGGTTACAAAGGGTTTGTAACTGCATGCATAACTCATACGTTTCATAATGTATGAGTTAATGCATGATCACTCGAGGAGCGTCCCCGATATCTATATAAGAAAACTACTACCATCGATATGAGGTTGTTGAGCCCCCTGCCTAGTTTCTTGGCGATTCTCTCATACTCGAAGCTCTCTTTCTCCTCCTTTGCATTATGAGATGCTAGCATATTGTGGAAGAGCGTCGTGTGATTCTGTTCAACCCGTGGATACACCACGAAAAAGGGAGTCCTTTGGCTGCCTCTGAGGGATCTTATGATAGAAACCCAAGTCAAGGATATTTTGGTCATTGTGGGGGGAATGATAGTTGTTTGAGGGGAGAGAATAATGTTTGTATATTTATTTCGCTGGGACCACGGGGGATCAGTTATAAGTAGGGTAGGAGGAGGGGTAAGGGAGAAGCAGGGAGACATATTGTTCAGTATTTGACCGTGATGCTTGGACGACTTCGGCTTGGGTGGGAGTCTCTTCCGAGGTGTATTCTCTGTTTTCTTCCCCTCACCTTCCTCTGTAATTTCTGCCCCATAATACATAAAGAATTCACTCTTGGTCCGATCTTTGGTGCGCACCGTCGACTTCCGTTTAGCTCCGGTGCGAACTCTCATAAGATGTTAGGATACTCATTGGCGACGGCAAGCTCCGTCGACAACTTTCCTTCTACACCCGTCGACTCGAAGGAGGGGACCTACCTTTCTTCATCTTATGGCGTGCCTTCGCTCGGAGGGACACCTACTGCTGCCTCGCGTGTAGAGGCAGTGTTTTTGCTCAGAGGCAACGCAACGTCAATTTCCGTCCTTGTACGAGCCGATCGCGGACATAGGGGAACCTTAGACGATTTTGTTCGAATGAGGCGCACACGACGACTTTTCTTCTCCACTTGACACCTGCATGATTTTTCATTCCTAGGAGTGCAAATCGCCGACTTCTGTTCGGAGGAGGTGCACTGCCAGGAAAATTCACCCCCCGCCGCTCTGCCTCTAACACTAACTTTCTTTAGCAAAGGTACGCAGGACTAACTTGCTTTCGACGGAGGCGCTCTCCACTAGACACATCTGCATCGGCGCCTGCATCTTGAAATGACGGACCGCTGCGACAATGGAAACACGTCATCAGAACCGCCTCGACAGTGCAAAACAACGTTTGGGGCGGCTGGAGTCTGCGCTCTCAACTATAATGGCCTTCCCGGACGTCCTCAAATCAACACAACAAGTTTGGGAGCAGGAGCGAAAAGACTAGGCACACTTATGCAAGGCGCTGACGTCTGACCAGACAAAGTTCCATCGCTTAATCTTTGCTTTAATGCATCAGTTGGAGAAAGCTCCTCGGTTTGGCGAGGCACGCCCATCCTCGGCCACAAAAACCTCCTCTTTTCAGGCGGCCACAGTCGGCGACTTCCAGCAGTATATGAAAAACAACCTAGAGCACCCGGAGGGGGCTATTGCGTGAGCCACATCTCCTCCCTACATGGGGGTTGGCACACATCTTGCATTTCGGCATGTGGAACTTTCCGTGTTTGATGGTAGCGATCCACTGGGCCAAACCACGCGAGCGACGATGTATTTTTGGATTCAGCAAACCACCGAAGGTGCAAAGCTGGCTCTGGCTCAGATAAGTATTGAAGGCATCGCGATTCATTGGTTTACTATTCTGGTCGAGGTGCACCAACGTGGACATTGTTCAAAGAAGAGCTGATTGACCGTTTTAGCGGCTTGGAAATTCAAAATCCATATGAAGAGCTTGCAACACTCTCGCAACGGGGATCGGGCCTGGAATATATTAAGCAATTTGAGTATATGGTGTCTTTGCTACCTCGCCAGCCTGAACTCCGATACGTCGGTTATTTCCTGCATGGCCTTTGCGACAACATTCAAAGTTGGGTTCACATTCCCGACCCAACGACATGACTCCAAGCCATGCGATTAGCTCGACATGTGGAGCTTGCTATCATGGGAGGCGAGAGCTCTCAATACCACAGAGGGTCGTAGAAATTCACCAAGGTCCACGAGTCTGAGCCATGGAAACCGCCAAACCGCTCGGGGCCGCACCAACCAGACAAGACCTTTCTCCAACCAGGCAAACACGGAGTGACCACTGGGACGGGAGCTCGCTGCGAGGCTCCTACTCACACCACCCCTGATGGGTATGGTGTTTGCCACCTGCCGACCTTGGAGTGGGAGGACCGGCGACGCAAGGGCTTATGTTTTCGGTGCGGACTGCCCTTTAAGCCCTTGCACAAATGTTCCGATCCACACTTATAGGTGCTGATGCTAGGAGATGAAGATGACATCATTAACGAAGGGACAACAACGTGGGGCATGACAACAACCCGTGACAACGTGGAACCAGTCCCCCACATTCATCGGACAAGGCTGATTTCATGTGGAGGCTAGTGATAGAAACCGAAGTCAAGGATATTTTGGTCATTGTGAGGGGGGGATAATAGTTGTTAAGAGGAGAGAATACTGTTGGTATATTTGTTTCGTTGGGACCACAGGGGATTGGTTATAAGTAGGGCGGGAGGAGTAAGAGAGACGTAATAAGGAATATTGTTTAGTATTTGGCCGAGGTTGGCTTCGTTGGGAGTATCTCCCGAGGTGTCTTTTTTGTTTTCTTCTCCTCACCTTCCTCCTTTGTTTGTAATTCCTGCTCCTTAATACATAAAGAATTCACTCTCGATCCTAACTCTTATCATCTTCATTAAGCACTTGAATGGAGAAGGCTCATCCATCTACGGTGAAATGTACAGGGGTTCTTAATTTTATGTATATACATGGTTTTGAGTTTCATACATTGTGATCTTTGGAATTTGTGGTTTCTAATTGCTTCCTGACTAAGTGTTAATCGATCTTTAGAAACCCATCAGTGGCATTGTTGCTTTACCATGTGTTTTGATTCACAACATCATGTCTGAAGATGAAAAAATTTGATATCGTATTGGCTTTCATAAAATACGATTGAAATTTTGTACCGCAACTAATCTTACGATATGGGCCATCGTAAGCGACGATACAAAATTTGTAGTGTGGATTAATTTATGGGATATTGTAATCTGTAATATGATTGCTCGTTGTGATATGTGATATCGTAAGAGACGACACAATTGAATTTCGTTGGCTTTCGTCATATCATAGCGCACGATATGACTTGTCTTAAGGGACGATGACGCCATGCCGCGTGTGAAAAACAATGCATCCTATTGCTCAAGCGATATCGATGCCGGTCGTAAGCTATGATAGCAAGGCACTGTTGGGTAATCATATGCAGGTCTTCGAGCATTGACCTATTGTAAGATACATTCATTAGCCGCTAAAGGGATATCGCAACCACGCATTATCAATTGTAAATTACAATAGATAGCGGCATAAGGCGATTTCATAGGGTGTGCTATCAATTACGGATTATGTATATACATGTATAAACAAAAATTTGTTTTTTCTTAAATTTTATTTAAGAATTGATTTATATAATTTATAAATTGTTTATAAATTATAGATTAAGGTATTGTAAGATATTTAATTAAATATAAAATGTTTATAAATTAATGAATTATAAAATGTTTTTGAAACGTTTATTAAATAAATATTCCATAATATTAAATATTAATATTGAATACATTTTGAAATTATATGACATGACTTATAATTAAATATAAAATGTTTTTGAAATGTTTATTAAATAAATATTCATAATTTCAAAATGTATATACATAATCCGTGATTGATAGCACACCTTGTGACGGTGGCCATAGCACGGTACTCAGACTCTGCACTGGATCGCGAGACGACAGTCTGTTTCTTGCTGCGCCAAGAGATGAGGTTGCCTTCCAAGATCACGACAAACCTAGAAGTAGATTTCCAGGTAACAAGACAACCATCATAGTTAGCATCACAGAAGGCCTCAATATTCAGATGAGTGTGGTGGGAGTAGTGAAGACCACAAACAAAGTCTCTTTTGATGTGTTTGACGATGCGGAGTACAACATCCCACTAAGAGGTGGTCGGATGCTCTATGAATTGGCTAACTCTGCCTACAGCGCAAACAATGTCTGGACGAGTCATGGTGAAATAATTGAGTTTGCCCACCAGTCGACGGTACCCCTCTGGATGTGAATATGGGTCCGAGGAGTAATAGAGAGACCCTTCCCCAGGCTCAAGAGGAGTGTCAACGGCGGTAGCCTGTGTCAACCCAACATCTTGCAGAATATCCAACACATATTTCCGTTAGCAGAGGAAGATGGTGTCCAGAGAACGGGAGACCTCGATGCCAAGGAAGTATGTGAGAGGGCCGAGATCTTTGGTGTAGAAGTGTCGGTGAAGATGCCCCTTGAGGTGGGCGATTCCAGCAATCACTGCCGGTGATGATGATATCATCCACATATACGACCAACAAGATGCAGTCGGTGGTTGTCGTCTTGTAGAACATGGTGTGGTCCTTCATACTGCAGAAGAGCCCAAAGTCGGTGACGACGGTGCTGAATCGGCCAAACCAAGCACGAGGAGACTGTTTGAGACTGTTTGAGACCATATAGAGAGCGGCGTAGTCGATAGACTTGGTCTCCAGAGCCGGAGACGCAAAATCTAGGGGGCTGCTGCAGATAAACCTCCTCCTCAAGAAAGCCATGGAGGAAGACATTCTTGATGTCCAGTTGATGAAGCGGCCAATGATGATGAACGACCAAAGAGATGGATAATCAAACAGATGCCATCTTGACAACTGGAGATAAAGTGTCAAAGTAGTCGACACTATATGTCTAAGCAAAGCCCTTGGCCACAAGTCGGGCTTTGAGTCGATGGAGAGTGCCATCGGCATTCAGACGGGCCATTTAAATCCATTTGCTGCTAACCGCCTGTTTACCAGCAGGGAGGGGAACCAGATCCTAAGTACGGTTGTCTTCCAGAGCCTGCAATTCATCTCACATCGCTTGCAACCACCCAGGATGAGATTTGGCATCGCCAACAGTACGAGGAATAAATGTCGTCTCTAGAGATGACAGACCGCTGGATGAAGATGTAAATAGAGGATTGTTTTGGCATGAACGAGTACCTTTCCGCAGTGCAATGGGCAGGTCGTCCGGTGGCGGTGCAGGAGCATTAGACGAAGCTGGAACAATGGTTTTCTCGGCCTGGACAGGGAGCACATTCGATGGGCGACAGGAGTAGACCGTACCAAACTGGTGATCAACAGGGGGCAGCACCAGAGGAGGATGAACGATGAGTGGAAGATAATCATCGATGTCAGTATCTGGATGGCGAGACGAAAGTGAGAATGGAGAGCTTTCAATAAACGAGACGTTAACTGAGATGACATACCGCCAGAGGTTTGGGGAGAAGCAGCGATATCCGCGCTGAGTACGTGAATAGTCGAGGAATATGCAACGGAAGGAGTTGGGAGAAAGTTTGGAGAGGCCGTGTTGAGTGTCACGAACATAACAGAGGCATCCAAACACCCGAAGTGGAAGGGAGTGAGGAGGGAGAGAGGAGAACATAGCGTGAAAATGAGTCTCCCCCTGAAGGATAGACGAAGGAAGGAGGTTGATAAGGTAGCTGGCAGTAAAGATTGCATCTCCCCGAAGTGGAAGAGAGTGAGGAGGGAGAGAGGAGAACAGAGCGTGAAAATGAGTCTCCCCCTGAAGGATAGACGAAGGAAGGCGGTTGATAAGGTAAGTGGCAGTAAAGATTGCATCTCCCCAAAAGAGAAGAGACACCTGTCAGTGGTAGAGGAGGGCACGAGCAGTCTTCAGAATATGTTTGTGCTTCCGCTCAGCCACTCCATTCTGCTGGGGTGTATCAGGACAGGAGGTTCGATGAATGATGCCTCGTGCCTGGAGAAACTGCTGAAAAGTAGTGGATATGTACTTGCGCTCATTGTCTGAGCAGAGACATTTAACAGAGAGGGAGAACTGGTTATGAAATTCATTGTAAAATTTCCGGAAAGTAGAGAACACGTTAGATCATTCTCGAAGGAGGTGCAACTAGGGCATTCACGAAAAATCATCAATAAAAGATATATAGTACTTATATCCCAAATGACTCGAGATGGCACATAGACCCCAAACGTCTGAATGAACCAGATCAAAAGGTTTTGAGGCCCGTGTAACCACTCGAGGAATGTATGTAGTGCGATGATGTTTCGCAAATGTATGAGACTCACAATGAAAAGAAATATGATGATGAATATCTGGAAACAACTGATGAATGGTGGAGGCGGGAGGATGTCCCAATCGGGAATGGAGGTCTAATGCACGGGCAGTGATAGACATGCAGGCGACGGTTGCCGGTCCATCGAACATGTAGATCCCGCTCCGTAGCTGGCCTCTACCAAGTTCCCTGTTCGTCGTCCGCTCCTGAAAGACAACAGTAGAAGATGTAAATATTGCATCACAGTTTAAATTCTTGGTAAGCTTGCTGATGGAGATAAGGTTAAAGGGACTGCGGGGCACATGTGCCACATAGGGCAGGTGAAGTGAGGAATTTAGGGAGCATGCACTAAACCCCGCAATGAGGATAGTGGAGCCATCAACAACGGTGATGGCGGATGAACCAACATAAGGACAGTAGGAGGTCAACATACCAACATCACCGATGAGGTGGTCGGAGGCACCTGAGTCAAGCATTCACGTAGGGGAGCGACGACCGACGAAGGCAGCGGAACCAGCAGAGTGGGCGAGAGAAGTTGAAGACGGACCTGGTCGTGAGGGGGTTTGAGAATCGTGAATCATCTGGAGGTCCGTTGTGGAAAGGTCCAGAGATGACAGAAGAGTGGCAGCTGACAAGGAAGTCTACTGGACCGCTGTCTGGCCCTGCCGCGGTTGCTGAGATGGGCGTCCATGAAGAACCCAACAACGGTCGATCATGTGGCCAAGTTTGCCACAATGCTGACAAAGGGGATGAGGACGACTCTCTACATGGCCACGTCCACGAGTGCCCGAGGAGCGTCCACCGTCTCGACCAAAGAGGGCAGAGTGGTCGATGATGGGGGTGGGCGGGGGAAGAGCCCGTTGGGCCTTGCCCAAGCGATGATGTACCTGGGGAATCTCCAGCGTTGATGGGCTGGCGAGCATCTCAGTAGCCGCTGAAGAATGTCAGAGGATGAGGACGACCCTCTACTGGTCCTACTGACATATCTGGGACAACCACCGAAGAATGTCAGAGGCTCGAGCCAAATTATTGGTCTCGGAATACATGATGTTCAAAGAATCCCAGAGTTTCTTGACTGTGTTTGCTGTTCGGGTGACATTCTTGACTGATCGATCCATGGAATTGACGAGCAGGGCGAAGATCTTGCTATCATCAAGCTTCCACAGACAGTATTTGGGATCAGTGGATGCTAGATGTTGGTGGAGGATTCTCAAGGTGAGAGTCAAGGTCCATACCTGTCAGGGACATCACTACGGTCTTTTGCCAGACCGAGAAGTTGGTGGAGTCTAGCCGCCCATCGACTAGGTGGGTGGAGGCAGGCAGAGCAGAGGAGGCTGCCATGGAGGCGTCAGATAGCTGCAGAAGATGACAGGAGCAGTGGTGCGTCGTGGATAGCGGGACGCTGTGATGAGAGGCCGCAAGAGGGCGAGGCCAGTTTAAGCCGCAGGTCGAACGGGCAGCACCGCTGGGAGGGGGGTCAGGCCGCGTTGGGAGAGGACCGCAGCGGGAGGTCTGTCAGAGGGAGACGACGCAGGAGGGTGCCGTCGGAGAGGGTGGTAACCGGGAGTCCGTGTGGGGCAGGGCTGATCGCGCCTGTACGGGGAAGCCGAGGGCGGTTTGTCATCGCCGGGACTGCCGTGGGAGAGCGCCGCTGGGTGTTAGTTTGACGGGAGGCTGCCGGGCAGGAGGGCCGACGAGGGTGGTCGACAGGAGGTTGCCGGTCAGGAGGGCCGACGAGGGCGTTCGGCGGAAGGTTGCAGGTCAGGAGGGTCGCGGACGTGAGGAGCCGCGGGAGGGCGGGACGCTGTTGGGGAGGAACGTTGTTCGTCGGGGCGGAGTGCAACTGATGGGAGTAAGGGCGGTTCGCCGTCGGGAGGGACGGGGGGCGCTGGGTTGCATCGTGACAGAGGGGCGCAGGGAGCCGTGAGTGGCGCAGAGCGGGAGCCTGGGCGACGGGATGCAACGCGATAGAGGGGAGAGGGTCGCCTGATGGAGGCGGGGTCGATTGCGCTGGGACGACGCCGGAGGGAGCAAGCAACCCGACGAGGGAGGGAGCTACGGGAGCCGGGAGCGTCGCTGGGAGGGAGCCGTGGAAGGCGGGAGCTGGGGGGGGCGTAGAGCAGAGCCGGGAGGGGGTGCGTGGCCGCGTAGGGCAGACCCGGGAGGGGGGGTGGCGTAGGGCAGACCCGGGAGGGGGAATCCACTGGGTAGGGGGAAAAATAAAAATCTAATGAGATTTTCTCTTTGATATCATGTAGAGCAGGAATTCTCCTTACCTCAAGGTGAGACGGATACATTCTTTTATAGATTGAGAAAACGGTACATATAGGAGTATTTCGATGTGGGACTCGAAAATACCCAGAATAATAAAAAAACACGGTTTAACATTCTGAAACTGGGCTCACACAGGTGAGTTCACAATATGATGCATGTGAACAATGCCTCCGCAATATTACACATGTGAAGGGATCTTTTACTGCATCCCAGTCTTCAAACAAACTGACATCACACCAGCTGGTCTCTTGGCTTCTTTCCTCTTCTTGAAGTAGATCAACATGCTGTCCAGTGACTCTGTACCCATAAAGTATTATCTGGTTCCTCACAGCAGAGAACTTCGACTGCCAAAATATTTTCAAGAACTCATGCATGCAACTCGGTCTCTGTTCTGGCTGCAACGTCCCGGTTCTTTTCAGAATCTGTTTGCTGGACACTCTCATCTCAATATTCCATGAAGTCAACTGCCACGGAATATTCAAAATATCCTCATTCTAGTTGGCCTCTCTCACTCCCCTGCTTCTCTTCTTCTCCCTCGACTGCATCTGTTCAGCAGTATAGGTCGGCCTCTTCCTCTTCTTCTACACACACATGGTCTTTCCTGGCTTGTACAGTATCGATTTCTTCCTCAAGAGGATGCTTGGTCTCTCAGCTTACTTTTTAACACTTTCTTCTACTGCTCTACAACATAAAAGGTGGGTTACAACCGCCAACGGCAGCAAATAAAGCGGCCTGGGGACTCGACCTCGCGAACGGTGCCCCAAACCGCGTCCCCCCCGGTTTCAACACTTGCTCTTCTTCTTCTTTGAGAATATCTATGTACACTCTGGGCTCACTATCTCCACCCACGCCATGTACAACACATAACTTCTATTTTATTTTTCTCTCCACTCGATGGACAACTGTACTGGCGGCTCTTCTTTATTTGTGAGGTCTTCGCAAATTTTCAAGAATGGAAATACTTTAGGGAATGCGTGCAAGCCAACAGATCGCATGCACAGGCCGCACCCCCTTTTTCTTCTTTTCCCATGATCTGCTTTACCTCCTTAAGCGGGCATCACGTGGGCATGTCCCACGATTTTCTTCTTTTCCAAAACTCAAAAAATATTACAAAAATACTCTTATTTATTTTCTCTTTTCTTTCTCTTGGCCGAATAACTCTTCACTTGTTCTACAACAAGCTCAACTTCATCTTCTTCCTTAAAATAAACTCCACAACAACTCCATTAAAATGCTTCTTCAAGGCTGTATAAAGTACATCAGCAGCAGTGTCGTGTGGAGTGGAGCTTCTCATCTCAGCTTGAGTGCATTCACAAGAAATCTGTACAGATTCCGGTTTGAGTCTGTACATAGTAGCAGCAACTCAACACACTTTTTCCTTCCTCAAACAACTCGGCTTGAATCACAATAAATTTAGCTTTGATGTACAGCTCGAGCATCGATATTGCTTCATCTGCATTATTCTTGAAAACCCATGAAGTTTCTTCTACTTTATCAAATGACTCATCCACTCGATCTTTACTCAGAACAGGTTTGTATCATGGATGACATCATGATTATTTGAACTTGAATCACAGCTTCAACCTTCAAATGTGAATTTCATCAGAATTATAAATTCTGGAAACTCCATTTTTTGATTTTAAAAAGTTTCAATTTTTTCTCCTTGCTTTTACTTTTTATCCCTATCAGTGGAAGCATTCTGCTAACCGGTCGAGCTGCGTGATTGTATTTTGGCAAGGCAGCAGAGGCCTTTCATTTATCGGTATAATATAGGTAGTAGGCGACGATGCCGTCTCTCTGTCTATTCTATCTATTCCGATCCTAGGTTTTTCCTATCTTCTCTTCGAATCATGAAGATCGACTTCTCTGATTTCTTTGGCTTGAATCACAAACCGTTTTTGTTGTTTGTGATGTTTGGATCCTTGTAGAACACCTCTTGTGTGACGAACCTGACCCGGATACCTCTCAAACCGGTACCCGACCAAGATACATCTTAAACCGGTACCCGACCCGAACCATCACATACCCGAAGGGCGTTCTCGATTCCCACGGGCTGACGACTAGCATCCGAGCATCAACAATATCCTGAGGGAACGATTTCACCCAACCTGAAGCAGACAATATGACATATGCACGATGGGAAGAAACAACAGAAGAATAAACAAGAATATATGTCATAGCAAAAGGAAACAACATAAGCGATGCAACCCAAAAGAAACTAAACAATCTCCAAGAGATAGGTCCAACAACAGACAACAAAAACTAAAACTGCTCCATGTGATAGTGTGAGCAGACTCCCACCATGGTGTGAGCTAAACAGGCTCTGTAGGATTCCATCTAGGTGTTCCATATCAAGTCTCTGTACAATAATCCGAACATACTCGACTTTAAAGAAAACAAAACATGATAACCAATTAAACAACTTTTATATAAAAAATATGGTAAAACATTTCCTCTTTTTCCACAGTTCCAAATAAAGCAGGGAAAACAATTTCAAAGCATTTCACATATTTCAAAGCAGTCAAATCAAGCATGTATCACACATCATATCAAATCCAATAAAAATCAGAAGCATAGGCAACAACACGCCAATGGTCACTACAAGTCAGGCTAGCTAGGACACTCGTACCTAATCATAGACAATCACGAGCATCAAGTCTCTAGATATATGCATCGAATCTAGAGAACAGAGGAACACCTCAACAAATGAACCCCCAACAGGTCTATCAAGTCCCTAGAAAGAGCGTAGGGAGCAGAGGAACACAGTCTTAGTTGTCAATGTCGGATCGCACCGCGACACGACGGAGTCTTGTAGCGGGATAGTGGCGACTCGGATCGCGTTGCGGCCGTTTTTTTATCCAATCACTGGCCAAATAATATAATTTAAATTATATAATTCTACACATAAATATATATAATGAAAATTTAAAATATGATAAATAAAATATAAAACATAATAAAAATAATACATATATAATAACAAAAGAAATAAAAAGGGGATGGAGAATGGATTTTTTTTACCAACAAATAAAATAAAAACCAAAGTGCAAAATATTGGTGGGCTATACGCGGGGAAATAGAAAAAAAAAGACTCAACATAAAATAAAATATAAAAAAAATTAGAGTCGGTGTGTGGGTGGGGGGTCGTCGGTGTTGAGGGATCGTCGGCGGCGTTGTAGTCCAGTGCAACATATGTGGGGTCGCGATTCGGGGGGGTCGTCCTGGTCGCGGCGGCGATGGCGCAACCAAACAAACAAGATGCTGGTGGTTGTCGTCGGCGTCAAGAGGGGTTGTGACTGTGGCGACGCAAGCGGGAAAATTGGATGCCCCTGCTCCCGCTAGGATCACGACGGAACCGCGTCTGTTGGGATCATGGTGGAAGCGGCTCGATCGCGTTCCGCCCGCGATCTAACCACCAGAAGCGGCGAGGCGCCGCTCGTCACCGCACCAACGAGACCTTCCACCCAAATTCCCAAGGCTTCCCATGTGCTACATTTTCCAAACAATTTCATTAAAATCATGCTTTGAAAACCATTTCACAATGCTTTGAAAATACCCTTTTCTTTTACCAAAACAAGGGGAAAACCATCTTTCTCAAAAATCTGTTTCCACACACACAGATCAATCATGCCAATTCGTTTATAAAACAATTTATAAAACCTGAGCAATATGGTTCATCCAACATACGCTAGAGACAGAACCATCTACCTCAAACCTGGGTTGCAAATGCCCGCAACGGGATTCACCAACAAGAACACAAGGACAACAATGGAGGTCCTAGAGTCATCCTTACATCTCAAAATCAATTTAACAAATAAAACGATTGGGGGAGAAGATAAAATAACACATACTTGAAGAACTCGTGCGCCTCACCACAACCAACATGAAGGGCAACATCTGGAAGAAGACCACATAACAGATCTAGAAAAGGATCAAGAAGATTATCATCATAGATCAACTGATCTATAAAATGATGCTGATGTGATCAATGATGCTGTGATCAACGACACTGAAGAAGCAGAAAAATCTCTTACCCGGAGAAACGCACCGCAACCGCAATGAAAATTAACCGCTGAACGAACGATCTGGGAGGAGCGGAGATCTCCAAAATCGTCTGGGAGAGCTTTTAGGTCTGAGAGGGAAAGCCTGCATGCGGAATGAAAAATCAATCATCCGTGCAACGCCCTAAAAAGCATTACTCTCGAAACATTCATGACGTGAATTTCTTAGTTAACAAAAGATGTCAGAAAACGTGTCGCCTCAAATTAAGAATCTTGATTTTTGACCATTTCACGACATGAACCCGATTCACGATGTGTAAGCCTTTCACACCTTGAACCAATTCACAACATCTTCCCGACAAAGGTTTCACGTCATGTAAACCTTTCTCTGAACTTTAGGTCATTTTCCTAGCGTCCCCGAATTTTTCAAAATGCACCCAAATTAAAAGGGAAACGAAAAGGGAGAGATGAGGAAATACCTGAAAGAAGGTAATGGGATGTTGATCTTGCATCTGAAGATTCCGGGCGCAGCGGAAGCTCGTGGGTGAATGTTCCCATTTGGCTTTTTGTCATTAGCAATGATCAATCCGGGATCAATACGACGATAAACGCCAGACTCCACGGATCGAATCACAGAAATAGACAAAGAAGAAGAATAGTTCCGGAACCACAAACGAGGATCGTCACAGGTTGATTATAATTAATTTAATTAATTGACAAGAAATACCTTTTATGGCGTTCTTTCTTCGTTGATATTTCTGATCACGTTCCGATGTGATTCGTCGTTGCATCGCAAAAGCCAAGTGTAGACTTCCTCTAGTGGTGATCCACACGTGCACCACGCATCTCTGGATGTCGTCAAAGGAATCTCCGGGTGCTAGTGTGGAGAAGCTTTTGTTTGCGTTGTCCGCCTTAGATCGTCTTGATCCGATGGAGGAGGATCTCTCTCGGTCTTGAGAGCGTTCTTGGAGGAAGTAGTTCTTTCGGCCTTGAAAGAATTCTCCAGAATTGTTGTGCACAACGATTGGGAAAAATTGTTGGGGTTGTGAGGATATTTATAATCGGGTTTGAGGTTATAGAGTTATGACAATAAATAAACGCGTTACGCGTTTTATTTATTTCATTAACTCTTATTGAAAACCCCATGTCGAATAATTACTTCCTTGACATGCGCCCACGCTGATCATAATAAATATCATTTAATAAAACAATATTATATCCTCAAAATCCCGACTGGAAAAACTACACGGCGTGTAATCATTAATACACGGCATGCACTTGTTTTTCATTTTATTTTTCATATCATTGAAAACGATTTAGGCTTCCTTGAATAATTATTAAACCACGTACGAGAATAATCTTTATTCTACTTGAGATACTTGGATACACTTAGTGTGTGACCCTTTAGGCCTCTTTCTCGTTGACATTAGACGGGCTTGCTTAAAGTCCAAGATTACTGTCTAGCAACGGGTCAAGGCACCCAAGAGAAAGAAGTTGACGCCGCATTGACATGTCACCTCATACGAATGCTTACCGTGTAATTTAATCTCTTTGTCTCAATATCTCATCAAGCAGGTTTCATGGCAGTGTCATAAACCTATATGCTTGATCTGTCATTCTTTGACTTCCAGAAATAAACTCGTCGTTACACCATGACCATGGAATTTGGGCGACAGTTCTATTTCAATCAAAGGGCCCAAGATATCTACTTCCATAAATATGGAAGGGACAAATCCTTTCTCGACTTATCCATTAACAACATGTCATTCGTGACGCACCCAACGTACCCTACTTTCCGCCAACTGTCTTCGTGATGGTTTTCGTCAGCAAATCTAAGTGCGCGAGTCACGACATGAGTTAATGATAATCTTTCAGTCTAAGGACCATTACACACGCTCGGAATTACTACTGGCGGGTCTGTTCTCATAATTTTCCATCTTGGAGATTACCAAGTTCGAACTCCATGATAGAGAGTCTCGTCTTCTTATGAGTACTCGCACATGACGGTCTGTATACTATGTGTCCTATCATAATATGTCATCCAACCGTAGAACTTTATTTAAGAATATTGTTATAACATTTCAAGGTTCTCATCATAGCGGGGATCTGCCATGACCTTATTAATGCAACAAATATTTCAGGTCATTATTATATTATAGTCATGCAGAACAATGAACAATATATAATAAGTGTACATTCACGTAATCAAAGTACAAACAGTTGGTTCTTAGGACACCAACTCTAACACCATCATCCCAAATAGCTTTCCTCTTCAGATAATTAAATATGGTAACTTAGATTTTCATTAAATATGAAAACTTAGATTTTCATCCAACAGAGCTCTGAATTTTTCTAAGTCCGAAATGACACATATGCTGACAACAATGACACATGAGCAACAGTTTGATGACACATACGCCACACAAATACCACCTGCACAAACCTCCAATCACACATACGTAGGTAGTGACTCATATGCAGGTGAGCAATGACACTTAACGCAGATTGCCAATGACTCGTATGGAGCTTGGGATGATACTTATGCTGAGGCCAATGACACATACGCAGGTTTGCAATGGCGCATACACAGGACCTCAATCACTTATACGCAGCCAGGGACTTTGCCATTTTTCTGATTCCCGCTTCCAAATTGCAGCCTTCTTCAATTCAAGTCCGAGCCCCTTCAAATAATCACAGGGCCTCTTCAATCTCTTCAAAACACCATCCAAGAGTTATTCAACTCAGCATTCAGCAGCCTTCATACTTGGTAACTCAAGGATGGATTCTACAGCTTTTTCCAGATCTTCCTTCAAACTTTGAACCTGTTTTATTCATTCTAAATCCAACTTTACAAGTTCTATCCAGATTCAGAAGTCATCAGCTTCCAACTTCTCCACTTCTTGTAACTGTTGTAGACGGTGCTCTAGACCTCAGTACTTGCCGTAGACATATATGAATATAATTGTTATGTTATGAATAGATGTATGTTGTCGTTTTAAGTGTTAAACTGCTTCTATAAATTTTCATACATGCATTTAAGGAGTTACATTACTAGGTATGATAATTGCTTTAGTTTTCTTTTACTTTGGCTTTGGCTTGTATTAAGTTATGAGTTTGAATTAAGAAGTTAATTATAATTTATTCATATTAGGTGTTAGAATTGTGATGGAATCAGAGTCTCTTAATTAAAATATTGCTGAGTAGATGGACTTTGGGTTGGACTGCTCACTTGCCAGGAGGCTTATGCTTTGTCTAGCAAAGTGGGGGTTGTCACTCTAAGCTCATACTCTCATGGGGATTGTCGATTTCATATGATTTTAAGCCTTTATATGAAAGAGTTTCCTGTACTTTATGCTTGAGATCCATTTGAATATATGTGAATATAGTTGATTTTTAATTTGGGTAACACAAGCTATGAGTTGTGTAAGGAGTTGCACATCAGTGTGGTTTGTAACATTTGATTTGGTGGATGAAATAAGAATCCAAATTAAATTATTAAATGCATACATGCATGTAAAAGGAATACATGAGATAAGATGATGATATTAAAATTCTCTTTAAAAGTACGAAGTGTTAGATTCCTTTCAAAGCAAACACTTGTCAAAACCTCAATCATCCAACCGAGAAGTTCATGTCAAAGATGGGTGCCCTGAATTACATTGTGCAAGACAAATAAGTAATGGGTGACCCTAATAGGATTAGGTGCTCGTTCTTGGTGTTTGCTTTGGGTTACAATTAGCTGGGATACCTTAATAGGATTAGGTTACCGAATGAATAATGTTGAGTGAATCGATACGATGGATTGAGCAGTGTTGCCAAAGGCGCGGCGCAATAAGGTGCAAAGGCCGCTTGGGGATGCGGCGTGAGGCGCGGCGTGAGGCGCAAATAAGGCGCATTCGCAAATAAATAAATAGATACAGTTTTCAAGAATATTTTAAATTAAAAAAATTTATCCAACTAAAATAATACAAATTAAATGTTATGTTATATTTAACACTATACTAGCTCACTTTTGATAAAATGCCCTATGATTTCCTATAGCCGCACTGCACCCCGCGATCGCCTGCACTGCACTGCACCCCGCAATCGCCTGCACTGCACCCCTGATTTCCTATAGCCACGATTTCCATGATTTCCGCGATCGCCTCACAGCTTCACTGCACCCCGATCACGACTCGCCCTCGATTTCCGTCGCCCCTTGATTTCAATCCGGTCGCGACTCGCCCTCGATTCCTGCCGCCCTGTTCCTACGTTTTCTCTACTCTGTTCCCCTCGATTTCCTCAGCTTTATTATTTATCGGGTATGGTTTACGTTTGCAGTCTCGGGGAATTTCTCATTCCGCGATTTCCCTACTTTGCCCCCGATTTCGGCAGCCATGTGCGCCTTTACTGCGCCTTTTGATGTAGTGCCTTTTGGGATGGCGCGCGAGTCGGGGAATTTCTCATTCCACGATTTCCCTACTTTGCCCCCCGATTTCGGCAGCCATGTGCGCCTTTACTGCGCCTTTTGATGTAGTGCCTCTTGGGATGGCGCGCGAGGCGCGCGCCTTTGGCGCGCCTCAGTGAGGTCGCCCCGCCTCATTGGGGGCGAGGCGCACCAGGTGCGCTGAGGCGCGCACCTTTGACAACAATGCTGAGAAATATAATTTAAATTATAGCCCTAGAGAACAAGTGGCCTAGCTGAACAGAACAAAACAAAACATGCTATCAAACGCCAGAAAACAAATCATTTTAAGATGGTGGTACTTTTTTTTGGACGCATTGGTGATTTCCGCTAACACTTTCAGTGCTCTTTATATAAGATGAGTTGAAACACAGAGAATCCTGCAGTGTCTACACTTTACTAGCAATTGCATTACCAGCTGTATTTAACAATGTATGTAGCACACATCGATAGCTGTCTAAGTTGATCAATTATTGTACTGCTATTCATTGGTGGTTAACAAGCATGGTTGACATTCAATGTACAAGAATCTATCAATACATCCACCTAAATAAAAGCTGATATCTTGAGGCACTTTTGTGCCCAACATATATGATGTTCATTATGCTGATCACAGGCATGCATGCCTGTGAGTTTGCTGGATTTAAAAGATAATAATAATAATGGAAAGAGTTATTTTGCAAAACTTATTTAGTTTTAGTCAATGCATGTATTATTGTATTGTCAAAAATAAGGTATCAGGTATTTTTTGCATTTGCAGTCCCTGCAAAGGACCAGAGAACTGAGAGCAGTACTTGCCGTTGAGGAACATCGTGGGCAAGAACTAAGCAGAATCCTAAAGAAGGTACTCCCAGATGCCAAGGCTATCAATGTGCAAAAATCCTGTCCTGCTAGAAAAGTAAAGATTTTCTCCTTTCCAGCGAAAAATCTTTATGCTATTCATGCTTGCTGCACGGTTTGTTCTGACTGTGTTCTCTGAATGATGACAAGGCAAGCGTTGAAAGAAAAAAGATATCGAAGTGTTTGACCGAAGAAGCCATGGCTTATTTTGATGAGTGTGTATCAATATCTACCTTTGATAGTTCAGATTTTTCTGCACCCGAGGATCCACTGGGCTCCGCATTGACAGATAAAACACCTGCTGATGGGAATTTAGATTTTCAGCAAGGGAGTCCTCGCATTTCAACAACTCCCGACCGCTTCCTTTGTCCCAAGCAGGTACTATTTCTGGTTGAGGAGGTCCTGGTTTTGAGGCTTTGCGTCTGCAGTTTTCTTTCCTTTGTACCCCACCCCCAAACCTACCATGTATATTCTTGGTAGAATCATCTTTGTTTGCTTGTTTGTTTGTTGTTGTTTTTTTTGCATTTGTCACGTTTTTAAAGTAGGTATCTACAACTGCTGAAGTTCATGTCAGTTGTGGGTTTCATATAATTGGAGTGGACGGTTAGATGGTTTGCTTCCCTAGTGCTCTCTGTTTCCTTGATGCTACTGCCCTCTCTAGCAGCAACGCTGCCTTTTCTTCAGCCTTTGCTAGGTATAGCTTCTAATTTTTCCCATTCCCTGCATGCAAGGATATATCTCCAGCAATGCAGCTTTGCTGGTACAGCCCTTGTTTGATCATCTGGGTTCCCCCATCTTGTCACTCAATCACCTAGCTCGTTTCCAAACTGGGTGCTCAAATCACCAAACTTATTGGTATGGAAACTGGTGAAAAAAATTCCCTGCTTTCACTTTCTTTTCTTGTACACCGTTTCCTTTTTTTCTTTGGCTTCATTCCTACTGATACTCTCCTAAATCTCCAGAGAATTGCAGTTTGGTCCCTAATTTTTTCAGAAATTTCCTGTATGGTTCCTAAACTTGCCTTTTCATGCTTATATTTTTGATACCATTGCAGTTTGGTCCTTGATCATGAGCAATGATAGTTCTGGTGTCAGCATCTGCCCTGCCAAATCTGTTTGTTTTTGATGGCATCCACTGGAATTATGTTTTCAAACAGGAATGTTGTTTTTCTCCGCATGGCTGTAATTATTCTGCTTCTTATGCTGTCATCTTGAACTCTACTTATCCTGAATTTTGATCTCTAGCATGTTTTCTTACCTTCATCATCGGGCTGCCCTTTGCCCAATCTCTCCCAAAAATGATTTGATATATAGTATGTATTTCAAAGCCGTTTATCCGAAAATCCTTAAAAATTTCTATTTATACCATTAAAAATCTTTTTATACCACAAAGTTCTAAGCATGACTCAATGTGTCAAAACTCCAAATTTGTAGGATTTTGTTACATCTATGGAAATGAGTGATGGAACCACATGTAATAAGGGGGAGAATGCTGGAGCTATTATTGTTGTGTTTATTGGAAATTTATGGCTTGTTATGAATCTCTTTTATGGATGGAGTTGATTGGTTATCAAAGGAATAAGCCTAGAGAGAAGGTGGAGCTTAAAAAAGTTGATTCTGTAAACAATGGCCAAACCATGTCGTGATACTGACTGCTTCATAAATGATGTAGCATAGCGAGAAGGGACGAGTCCTTATGCGAGGAACTCAGAAGGAGCACACGTAAACAATCGAACTCGCTCTGAATAATTTTTATTAATATGGTCAAAAACTGATTACAATGGACTGCTAAGTCCCTATTTACATACATCCTAAAGCAAAGAGTAATTTTCCCTTAAAATATCATAACCTGCGGGCCAACAATAATTAAGCAAGAGTGAAAAAGAATCCTACGCGGGGTGTGTTGGGCCCGCATGTCTTGGGCTAAGGCACTGCATCAGTCTCTCCTGCTTGGAAAGGACCCGACCTAGAGTTTTAGAGACGATCCTAAGTGCCCGAATGCCTTATCAAAGGTGACAAGTTGTAGTGGGCCTTGTTCTTGGTGAATTTCACTGTTGGCGCGACTATTGTGATGGGCGTCAATATCAATTTTCCATGGCCACTCCAGTAAAAGTCAACGGGTGTCAATATCATTGATTAATGCATAATAAATAAGTACTCAATTTTTAGAAAGTCATTTTATGCTTCAAAAAATGCATTATCTTCAAAAATGGTTTTTATTTCTTTTTATGAGTTAATATTATAATTAATTTCTGTCATTTTAGAAATTGTATTTGATAAAAAAGATATCATTTTTGAAATCAGCATATTAAAATTAGCTTAAGGTGAAATTTTGGGATTTTTATAAAAAATTTGATTTTTCATTGAATAGTGAAAAATACTGATTTTTGTGAAACTGTCATTTATTTTCATTGAAAAAGTCTCATAATGATTTGAATTTGATCCTAAATTAACATAATTCTCATTTAGTTAGAAATAATCTAATTAATTACATAGAAATCAATCTTATACTTGATTTTGGTATAAATTCATTTTTGGGCTTAAAAACTTTTTCTTAAAATTATTTTTCGTTGCGTTTTACGCATTTATATTAAAATGATTTTTTATCACATATAGAAATTGAATATATTGTAAAATGAATTACATATTGGGAATCATCATAATTAATATAATGTAATAAAGTCAACTTAATTTTTGGTCATTATGAATGATAACTATGGTAAAGATTTGTTTCCTCGGTAAAAGAGGTAAAACCGGATTAAACTGTGGGTTAAAGCTTTAAAATCTCTCTTAGCACTTGTCTTTATCCTATTAGATAAGTGGTGTTCGACCAAAGATATGTTTAATGAGTTGAATAATTCATTTTAAAACATTATTTTGAATAGTAATCATGTTAAAGATTTGTCACCCCGGTAAAAGAGGTAAAACGAAGTTAAAACTATGGGTTAAAGCTTTAAAATCTCTCTAACACTTGCCTTTGTTTTATTGGATGAGTGGTGTTCAACCAAAGATATGTTTAATAAGTTAAATAATTAATTTTAAAACATTATTTTGAAATTGGGAAAAAGATTGACTTTTGTGAAGATAAGTTATATTTTATTCAAATTAAAAACTTTTTTTTTGGATCTTTGCATTTAATGACATGGTTGGAAGATTCATTCAGTTTTGACTTGCTCGAAGTCTAAAATCCTTTATCTAACCAAACAAATTCATGAAAACCAACTTATTACTTGATTTCAAAATGAAATGATTTTTACTCTTAAATTGAGTATTTTCATATGGTAGTGTACGATAAGAATGATTGTTTCTATTTTGGTCATTGTTTTCGATTGCAGTATATCATAAGTTATGTTATACAACAAACCCACAATTTTGTTCTATGCCATAGGGTATGGTATACGACATCAAAAGCTATGATTAAATCCCGGGTTTTGCAAAGATAGTGCGTCGTGTCGTATCGACAATATAAGGCACATCGTTAAATATGACTGAAACTTTACGACGACGCCAATCGTAAGCAACGATATCAATCGAAGATTACAATCGATAATCTTATTATCAATCATAAAATATGAGTCTTAAAATGTTAAAATTTAATGTTTTGCTTGAATTGCTTATAGTTTTTAAAATGTTTATAAATGAGAAGTGTCGGACATTGTAAAATGAAATTTTTCGTACATAAATTAAAAATGAAATGTTCATATTTTTATCTCATATTTGGAAAATAAAGTGTTTATTTATTTGTTTATTCCTTTAGAATATTAATGTTTATAAATTATTTATGAAATATGAATATTGTGTATGTCTAAGTTTATATAATAAATTACTTAGAAAATTTTCTAGCCATGCATTGTGTTGGAGTCTGCATCCCACATCGGACTTAAGGTCCGGTGTGGTTTTAATTATTCATTATAAAATAACCCCAAGGGCTCCTTTAGAGAGTACACCTTGGGGGTTCGGTTTTTCCTATTTTACCTATCTACATGGTATCAGAGAGAAATTAATCTTGAACCCTCATCCTCCCATTTTATTTCCCCCCCATCTAGGGTTTCTCATTTTTATTTCTCCCCCGTGGGGGGGCGGTCCCCCATGTAGGGCTAGGTTTATTTTTATGTCGCCGCCCTTTCGGGCTTGTTTTCCAGCCGGCCTCCCGGTTTTGTCTAGCCACCCTGTTCGCCTGCTTCCTCGGCGCCCCTCCCCGCTGCGCGTGACGGCTCCACCTCAGGCAGTCCTCCCTCCGGTCGGATTCATCTGCTCCACTCCGGTGAATCTCATCATCCGGCACTTCCATCGGCTGCCCTGCTTCCAGATCCGGATCTTCGGCCCCTCCTGCGGAATCCCCGCCTCCCGTCGCCGACAACTTCTCGGCAGCCGCCTCCCTGTCCGTCGGCACGCCTTCGCACTTCCACCACCGTGGCGCCGCAGCTCGACCACCTTGGATTCAGGCCTTATGCCGCCGCCAGCCGCAACAATTCTGCGGAATCATCGCCTCCCGTCGCCGGCCCCACAAGTGCGGCTTTCCCGGTGCTAGTGTGGATTTCCCGGCGTATCATCTTCCGACCCCACTAGTGCGGATTTCCTGGCGCTCCATCAACCGGTCCTGTCTGTGTGGCTCTTATGCTGCACCTGCGACATCATACATCCATCATCCTGAGGGGGAGCTGCGATCTTGAGGGGGAGCTACGATCGTTGCTTGTTTCTTTTTTATTTCGTCTTGTTTTGTAATCAAGTTGGGTCCCTCCAGCTTGAGGGGGAGTATTTGCAGCGTCTATTGCTTGCTTTATTTTTCTGTATGTGTCCAAGCTAGGTACACCTGGCTTGAGGGGGAGTGTTGGAGTCTGCATCTCACATCGGACTTAAGGTCCGATGTGGTTTTAATTATTCATTATAAAATAACCCCAAGGGCTCCTTTAGAGAGTACACCTTGGGGGTTCAGTTTCTCCTATTTTACCTATCTACACATTGCATGCATTCCATGCATTACATAAGATTTAGTTTTATCAACTATGACCTCAGTTTGTGATTAAACTTATTAGTTTGAATTTAGTTGTTGAATTTATACATATTAGGTTTTAGAATTATCATGAATTGAATTTTCCCTTTAGTGTATCCTTGTGTAGAGGGACCTTGGGTCGGACTTCCCATCGGTATGGAAGCTTATGCTTTGTTCTAGAAAGGTGAGAGTTGACTATTTGTGGGTCCAAACTTATTCATGTGGAGATTGTCAATCACATGTAATTCTAAACTTTTACATGGAAAGTTCATGTACCTTATGCTTGAGATGTATTTGGATATGTGTAAATATGTCTGACTTCTATTTTTGAATGAGTAACACAAACTGTGGGCACACATTAACATGGTGTGAACATATTAATTTGGTGGTTGAAATAAAGATTCTAAAACTAAATTGTTAGAAACATGCATACATAAAGGAATAAAACATAAGATAATAAAAATTGCATGTGATGCAATAGTTATGGATTTAATATGCATGTGATGTATATTAAATTGGTGAGACTTTTAAAGAAAACCCCTCAAATACTAAGCGTGAGATTCCTTTCGAAGCAAGCACATCTCATGACCTCGATCATCCAACTGGGCAGGTTTTGTCATAGATGGATTATCCCGTGTAAGACATGGTGAAAATGACCGACTCTAAGAGTTTGGTAACCAAATCCTGTTGTGAGCTTTTGATGACACTTAGCTGGGAAACCTTAAGAGTTGAGATATCAGGGGAATAAAGTTGAGTTTATATTCATATGATGGATTTGGGGAAAAAGTTGTTCATCCAACTATCCAAGAATCATATGTGATATGATTGAAAAATTTGCCTACCTAAATAACCAAGTGGTGGGAGGAACTCCATAGCGGACTCATTATAGATCTTGACTTAATAAATGGATATGATGTATGCGATCATCATTTTTAGTGGGAGTGCTTTCATTAAAAGTCCTTGACGAAAAGATAAAAAACATGCTACTCATCCATAAATATGTTTTTGTTGAAGATTATGACATACATCATGTTTATCATTTTGGGATCTATTATAGGCGTGACCTATAAAACAATTCTAGACTGGTTTCTAAGGTTGAGAAGTGTTTTTTTCATTGAGAAGCATTCTCAGCGTATGAATGAGAATGTTATGGAAATCAATTTCTCCAACTCTAACTTATGAGTATTATATACTGGGTGTGCATCACACATTTGTGTTGATAAATACAAACTTAGAGATGAGAGGGAATTGAAGAAGGGAGAAGTAGATCTTCTTGTCGGCAATGAAGCAAGAGTTGCCAAAGAAAAATCCAAAAGAAGCTTCAAAACAACTGGAGCAGTGTTTGACCAAACAAAGGTCCTTTGCTATGGGCAAGAGCAGACTTGGATATGAAGGTTGGGTCATCCAAGGCTCAAAAAACGAAAGGTTATTCCAGCAGGTGCAATGATGAAAGGAAAACAGAAGATTGGTGGAGACTCTCAAACAAAATCCTTGAGAGTATTCCAAAAATCTGGAAGCAATTGGGATGCGATTGAAAATAGAAGTGGGAAACCTTTTCCATTAATGAAGTGCCAATTCCGTGGTTACTTGGGTTACACTATGACCTATTGCAAAGAGGTGATGAGCTATCTACTAGCTGAAGCAATTAGCAAAGGAGAACAATGACATATCCAATACAACGGAGGAATTCCTTCAATGGTTATTTTTTTCATTGTTCTAACCATGACCATGTTGCGGGAACGTTGAGAGTCGCAGCGACAGAACAAGTTTGCGGATGGAGAAAAGTCGGAAACAAAAGGAGAACATAGACACATAGATTTACGTGGTTCGAGAATAATCTCTACGTCCATAGAGAGGCATAAATATTTCACTAAAATCGAGAGCATAGATTTACAAGGAGATCACGAAGTTTCACACACAGGAACCCTAACCCGAAATGGGCTAATAAAGAAGTTGAAGTATTGTGCCACCTACCGCACAGAAAGTCTGCACTGCTACAGTGAACGGTGGCTGAAAGTCCACATCACTACAGTGCCGCGACCACCCAAGTTAAAACTGTTATAGTGGCCGGTGATTGGAAGTCCGTAGAGTTATAGTACAACTGTCTCCAAAGTATGACCTCTTACAATAGTCGTGCCAAAAAGTCCGTACTGCTACAGTGTCCTGTCGATGTTGGTCGGTCAGCTCTGCTACAATTTGTCAGAGTTGCTAGTGTCCCCAAAAATTGGGACGAGGACATTTGGCCCCCGGACCCTTGGAGCAAGGGCGCGTTGTCCCCTGCAGCCCCCAACGATCTCGCCGCGGAGCTCGACCCACGGAATTGCAGCTTGGTGCACAGTATGGGCCGCAAGCATTCGGCTCAACATCATTCAGAACGGATCGGGCTACACCAATCCAACAGACCATAAAAGCATTTGATTGTAGGAGAAGGGAAGCTGAAATCAAATCTGGGAAAGCCTCAAGAAAGCTTGAAAGGGAGGCTGTGAACACCATTTCATTGAAGAAAAAAATCTCCCTACTTGAAGAGGAAGAAGATGATTTTTCTGACCACGCAACAAGCTGAGTGGAGAGATTTAAACATGTCTCAAATCATCAAAGGCATGTCATGGAAGTAAAAGAAGATGGAAAGAAAGGTGATCTTGACTGAAGTCGCAAAGGCTTGCAAAAACAACAACACTTGGATACTCGACAGTGAATGCTCATTCACATGATGGGCAAGGCCAACTTGTTGAAAAACATGAAGAATCGTGTTAGATGACAAAATTAGATTTAACAACGATGAAGCATTGAAGAACACAGGTGTACTTTCCGTGGATGGACTATATCACAATCTCTTAAGTGTGGGTCAATTGTGCGACTTTGGGCTTGAAGTTTCATTCAACAAGAGGGCTGCTGCTTGATCAAAGGTAAGAATGTGGCAATGCTTTGATCGAAGGAAGATGAAAAAATGGCAATCTGTATCAAGTGGATTGCAAGGAAACAATTGTTTCTTATTGTTGAAGAGGAAAACAATTTATAGCATTGACAACTTAGGCACATATTTCAACGAAGCATCAAAATCTCTCAAAGCTTACAGTAACGATTGATATTCCTAATCGTAAAGTCAATGGGAGAAGGCATGCGATGTATGCATGAGAGGGAAGATGGTTAGAAATCCTATAAGCCAAAGAAGAAGAGTGTCGCATTTGCCTGACTTGGTGCGTACTGACGTTTTGTGGCCCCGTGACACAAAAGGGGACCAGCGGTGAGAGTTATTACATTCTATTTATTGGCAATTATTGTCGGTTAACTTGCATAATGTTTATGCATTCTAAGAAGGAAGTGATGGGCTGCATCAAAAGATATTAGAGGCGTGCTGAAAATCAAAGTGAAAGGACCCTATGATTGGAAAACGACATGGAGTTCACCTTGATTGAAGTTGAGAACTACTTGGAGAACCATGACATCAAGGCATGGACATCATTGGTAAGAACACAAGAAAATGGAGTGGTAGAAAGGATGGATTGCATGACAGCCAACATGACAAAGACATTACTCATTGAGGGTGGTCTTTCAAGGTACTATTTGAAGGAAGTGGTGCAAGTTGCGGTTTATGTTCAAACAGAGCTTTGCTTTTTTCGGGAGAGAAGATAACATGATACGAGACGTGACATGGACGTGAGCCAACTCTAAAACACTTTTGAGTTTTTGGAAGCACATGATTCATCAAGAACAAAGAAGAAACACAAGGAAAATATGGAGATGTGGCGGATGAAGGTTTATTCCTTATTCTACAAAGAGCAGGACCTGCAACAATGTGAAAGTTATCGAAGATAAATCCGGGAATACCAAATGTGGCTCAAATCTGGAGAATTTCATGAAGAAATGGGTGATCATGAATCTGTTCTTGAAGAACCTCATTGTACATCACATGAAGAAGCTTTTGAGATTGAATCGGAAGATGAAGACGTAGCTGTGGTGAGTCATTCACCAACTCAAACAGGAAGGCAAAAAGAAGGGTGAAGTTGATGATTCCAATATTTGTGGTGACAAAACAACACCGACTCAAACTCAGAGGATGAAAAACATCGAGAGGATAACTTTATTATCTCAAGAGGAGCCCACATTATTTGTAGAAGCATCAAAGGATGAATCATTGGCTGAGGCCATGAACGGGGAGCTGAATCAATTTGTAAAGAATAAAACACGAGGGCTTGTGAAAAGGCCAAATGATCACAATGTCATTGAAACGAAATGGGCGTTTAAGAACACACATGATGGGCATGACAGTGTCATTCATAACAAAGCACAACTTATTTACGAAGGATATGTCCAAATTGAGGACATTGATGTAGAAAAAACTTTCGCACCGGTGTCAAAGATGTGGAATCAATTCATTTTTTCTGGGTGGTGACAATCCAAAGGAAAATCAAAATCTACCAAATGGATATGAAAATGTTCTTAAATGGAGTGCTCAGGTAGGAGGTATACATTGAACAACCCATTGGATTTCAACTTTATGATGATGACAACAAGATATGTCATCTATAGGTGACTTTATATGTCTTGATACAAGCAACATGAGCTTGGTATGCTCGATTGGATACTTGAGGTAGCTGGAATTTAAGAGGCGGCATTGACCACAATCTTTATGTGAAGAGTTCAAAGGAAGAACAATTTTATGGTACTTGTCTACGTTGATGATATCATGTTTGGCGGAAGTTAGGAGGAATGGTGTGAGCAGTTTGCAAAATTGATGGGACCGGGGTTTGAAATGTCAGTTATTGGAGAACTCACATACTTTCTCGGGCTGTAAGTGAATCAACAAGGTGAGTACATATTTATCTCTTAAGTCAAATATGCTAATGAATTGTTAGAGAGAAGAAAAGCTGAAAAGAAGAAAAGCGAAGCTGTTAAAGATTCAATTTTTAATGCTTCATCTCCATCTGCATTCTCCTTGGGTTCTTTGGCAGAGTTTTGAGAGCTCAGTACAAAGTCACCATCTCACAGGGGAGTTGTGAGGAGTACCGCCTTCAACTTGAAATCTCCGAATTTGGTATTCCCGAGATCATGCTTCACTCTCCACCGTCTATTTTTTTCAGTAATCACCTATTAAACATAACAATTCAACATGAAAATCATCCAACAGGTGTAAAAATTGAGACATGGGAATTGAGCTTGTAAATTTCTTGCATATCGCTTAGCTTGACCAATTTAAAAATTTTATTTTTAGAAGGCCCAGAGATGGTTCGGGTTCAACCTGAAAAAAGGCGTAAAATGCAAAAAAAGAAAAAAGAAAAAGCATGAACCGAATGCCAGACTGGACCATGGTCCAATCTGTTTAATATTGTTGTTAAAAGGCCTGAAGGCTGGCTCATTACAATTTATCACGACCCAAATCCAGTTAGAAAGAGACTTGAAATGCAAAAAAACTTGGCTCCAAGTCCCAACCCGACTGCGGCCTGTATTTAGCTTGAAAACTTGAACCTAGCCGTTTTAAACGTATAATTAGATATGTTTGTAGTGGTGAGATGTAATACAACTTACACATCTTTATTATGGTACAAGAAAACTGATATGTACTCATTATTGCAGGAGTTCAGTGGTCACATTTCATCAAGGCACAACCATGAGATGTCATGTTCATCCGCGCCCAGCACTGATGATTCGACTCCTAATGATGTTCAGCAGAGTTTGCCGGGTTCAGACTTGGAAGTGAGTAAAAAAACTCAATTTTCTTTTACTCGCAAGGTTCCTATCCAACGTGATGTCAGAGATTATGTTGGGAACTTTGAAATGGGCATTCCATTTGATGGAAAGGACCCGGCAGTTGCTGTGAGATCAGTTCATTATGATGGTGATGAATATGCATTGCGGGGTCGGGCGCAAAATGTGCTGTTCGACCAGGTTTTCTTCAAGAATGCTGTGCAGTCCGGGAGCTTGCTTCTCTGCATCGAAGGTACTACCACCTCATACCTTCCCTTTTCCTTTATATTGTAAGGACTTGTTGCTTTCTCTTTTAATGTTTTGGAATTTTTGTGTCCTTGGTAATGCCTTTTTGGGCGGCTAGTGACATTATAAGCTGCATCGGTAATCAATTTACTGCATAATTTGTATGATTACTTCAAAACAATTCACTCCATAAATACTTCAGCAGGTTAAATCCCCTAATAACATATATTTCACTCTTCAGTAAGTAAAGAAATCATAATGAAAGTGAGGCAGACGAAAACCTTGAAGTAATTTTTGGATAAGCAAATAAATTAGAATGTGAAAGTATCAATATATGTATTGGGAACTTTGAAATGGGCATTCCATTTGATGGAATTGATCCGGCGGTTGCTTAGAGTTCATTATGATGGTGATGAATATGTGTTGGTGTTGCTTAGAGTCATTATGTTTATTGTGATTTTATTCATTGGGTTGTCGGATGTAATCGACTTGTTTATTGTGATTTTATTGCATTGTGTTCTGTGGCGGATGTAATTGACTTAGTGTTGGCAGATAAATAGAACTCTGGACGATAGAAATTTTGATTCTCAACTAAAGATCAATCTACTAATAAAATGTAGTATCGTTAAGTAAAATCATAGAGCATCCATAGAAGGATAATGGAAAGTATTTTTTAGATGATATACAAATAAATCAGAATGCCGAAGCCTTTGGGTATGTGAAACAAATGTTAAATAGCAACCACTACTGATAAAGTACAATGAAACAAAGAATTTAAGTAATCATTTGTATGATAATAAAACAATGAACTTTATTGGTGGATGAATGGGAGAAAATAAATGTGAGAAGGATAAGCGTTTGAGCAAACCATCTGGTTGTATTAAAGCATAGAAGATTAAGAATACAGCAGCAAAGCATATCGAGTAAATTATGATAATGGGTACATGCTTGTTAAAGAGAGATGATCTCTAACCCCACTGAAATGTAATAATTCCACTAAATGCAAAACATACACATCTGACGTGATGAGAAAAATCAAACACAATGAAAGTAAATGCATGTGCAAATGTAATGTCATCGTACTTTATTAGTTAAAATGATAAAAATCCTAAAAATACCTAAAAAATGTCCATAAATGCAAAACCATGATTTGAAACCTGTGAATGTGAACTTGTGAATGTGAACTCCTCAATGACGCCCCCTTACAGTCTCCGACGTTTCCTTTATAGATCAACACTACTTGCTCCACAACATTTTTTTTTCAAAATGTCAACATTTGCTCAATCATGAGTACATCACCACACAAGTGCTCATGGAGGGTTGAGTATAACCCAATAAGATGTAACAAAACAAGAATGAAACGCGTTTAGAGTTATAGATAATCATGTCACAACTCACATAACAAAAGCATTGAAATCATGTCATAACTCACATAATAAAACACTGAAATCATTATATATTATAAGGACCTGATCCTTATTCAATTCATAATTTCATTTTTAAACAAGAAGTTATTTTGTTTAATTTTTGAAGATCTTTTCAAGTTTAGAGTTGTAGATAATAGGTTATAACTCACATGACAAACTCATATATTACAAGTTGGATTCTTTCTCTTAATATATATTTTTCCTACAATACAGAACTTTTAAAATGAAACACGTTTTCTTTCCATGACAAATATTCAGGTTTTTTAACTCGACTTCATCATTATTATTATTTATAACCCTATGGAAAACATTTGGAAATGCGAAATGAACACAAATAACTCAGCAAGAGACATAAAAAGGAAGAAAAAAACTTGTTAGTCCATTTCAAAACAATGAGATCATAAAAGAAAGTTTGTCTTTAAGGCAAAATCATAATCACGAGAGTTTCTTAGAAAACATGAGAACCTATGAAAAACGTTTTCTTAAAAACATACATTTTTACTCTAAAAGGGCATAATCATTCCTTTAAAATCAAAGATCGTTAGTTTACCATTTGAAATCAAAAGATTTCTATGAAAACTCATTAGCAAACTTAGATTTGTCATGTAGGTGCCTTATACATCATCTTCGTAGAACTCTTACTAGTGGAATAACTTATACGGTCAACTTCTAACATATTTCTCCGAAGAACATAATCATTACTCAATGCATTAGAGTGTTATATCGGGCATACAACAAAGAGAATGTGAGTTTTTCTTTGAAGAAAATATGATTTTTTTAAAAGAAGTCATACATCAAATAATGGTTGTAGTGGCGAGAAAAGTCGTTGTATACGTTAAAATAAAACATTTCTTTTGTCTTTTTGTAAAAAAAGTAAAAATATCCCTTATAAAATATATAAAAAGATTCATTTTGAAAACCTTTGAAAGAAACTCAAAAGATCATAAAAGAATTTTAAGAATATGAATATAGAAGAAAAAGATTCAGAAAATAAATCTTTAAAGTATTTAAAATGAGGTTTTTAAGGTAGAGTGTCCCTTACTTTGACTTCGACTTGTCACATACGTTCTTAATCTTATGTACAATAAACTTTTATTAATTATTTACTTTCTTAAGAACATTTTCCATGTTTAATCCCTTATCATTAAACCATCTATTTAATTTATTTCAATGATATATTTAATTACTCAATCGATTAAGACCACATGAGGTGTTTTGAGGATGTTCAGTTCATAATTTCAAAACTTCGGTATGTTGACCGTGATTAAAGATGTCATTATTTCATCATCTCTAGAATAGTAATCATGACATAATTATCAATTTTATACATCAATTATACTTCTAAAATTAATTATAAAAGATGATTATGAAAAATGAATTACGTTATAATCATGGAGGTAGAATGTCACACGAACACATGAGTAACATTCCTATTTTTCAATGAATACGAGGGAAAGAAGGTAAGTATCATTTTATCTTTCCAGTATGATGATTATATCATACTCTCTTTAAATACCCATATATATACTAGTCATGTGATGCGGTGATGAAAAACAAATTACATCGTTCCGCGGAGGTGGTAATCCACACATACACACGAAGGATGTTAGCATTTTTCAATTGATGGAAATGTAAGAAAATAGATGATATATTATCTTTTCAAAATGATAATCATGTCATGAATATCATATATATACATCAAATCCATTATTATAACTTGTCGTGAGAGGTGATGATGAAAAATAAATTATATCGGTTCGTGAGACGGTAGTTCGTTGTACACACGCATGATGGTTTTATTTCCTATTTGATAGAAGAAGAGATAGATATGAGTTATGCCATGAATATAATAACATTAGAGATACTAATGTTATTATATCACAACGGTTAAAAGAGTTTTGAAGGAGGTAGAAGAAGAAATAGAACTAAAACATTTGGTTAAAAACTATACATCTTATTTGAACATCGGTATTCTTCCTAGATTAAGACCTCTAAGTGGGGAGGGATGTAAGGAAGAGATTTGGGCAGGGCTTAACCGAACCAAAAGGCTCTTGAAGTGTGGAGATAAGAGAAGATGACATGTCCTTTTATGAGTAGGGGAGGGGACACACTTGAAATTTTTAAATAGATTAAAATATATTAATGTCTTACCCAAGCCAAATGGTTCCAAAATGGACCGTTTCTGATGATGATATGAGATATGATTGAAATATGGTTAACCAATAGGATTTAAACAAGTTTTTGGGTCATTTTAATCTCTATCACTTTAGTTTAACACCCTCAATAAATATGTTTTAACCTTAACTGTGGTAACAATTTTTTCCTGTTTTTTCTATTCTTTAAAAAAATCAAACTTTTCAGAAAATTCTCAAAAAGTCACCTGAAGCTAATTTTGACATGTTGAATTGAAAAATGATATCCTTTTTGTCAAATTCAATTTCTAAAATTTGGAAAATAAGATTTTAAATAAATCCATATAATACATATAATCAAATTTAGTAAGAATAAAACTATTTCTTTTTTGATTGAAAAATTACTTAATATTATTATAATGTATATAACTTAATAAAATCTAATTCATGAATATTAATAAGGTACGAAATTTATTTACTATTAAAATTATTTGGGTTGTTACATTATTCCCCCCTTTTGGAAATTACATCCTCACAATTTTATTTAATATTTAAACAAGTGAGACATATTTTCCTTATAACATTTTTAGATTCTCATGTTGCTTCATTAATCATTTTGTTTTTCCACAAAACCTTAACTTGGTGAATGACCTTATTCCGTAACACCTGCTATCTTCAGTCAAGAATCTAAACATGATGTTCCTCATAGGAAAGGTTGTCTTCTAATTATAATACTTTAGTGCTCAAAACATGAGATCCATATTACACATATTTTCTTAACAATGGAATATGAAATACTTCATGTACCCGAGATAAACTCGGATGCAAGACCACTCGATAGAAAAATGATCTAACTTTCTCCAGGATTTTATACAGTCCAATGAATTGTGAACTTAGCTTCCCCCTTTTACCAAAATGCATAACACTTTTCCATGGAGGTGCTTTAAGAAAAACATGATTTTCTACCCTGAATTAAATATATTTCCTCTAATTATCTACATAACTTTTCCTTCCGCTTTGTGTCATCCTCATATACTGATGAATCATCTTCACTCTCTCAACCATTTCTTTTACCAATTTTGGTCCCCAAAACTTTCTTCCACCCACTTCTTCCCAACATGATGTAGTCCGACACCACTTTCCATATAATGTCTAAAAAGGTTCCATCTGTATATTGGAATGAAAATTGCTATTATAAGAAATTTCAACTAGTGAAATATGTTGATCCCAACTTCCTTAATAATCCATTAAACAAGCTCAAAATATGTCTTCCAAAGTTTGAATCGTTCTCTCTGACTGTCCATCAGATTGGGGATGAAAAGAAGTACTAAAATTTAATTAAGTGCCCATTGAATTTTAAAGACATTTCCAAAAAATAGAGGTAAACTTGAGATCACTCTTAGATACAATGGAGAGATGAACTCCATATAACCTGACTATCATCTAGAGATACAGTTGAAAAAGACAATCTAAAGACATAATATCTCAAATAGGAATAAAATGTGCAAATTTAATTAAATGATTAGCAACAACCTAAATTACATTATTACCTCGAGATGTATTTAGAAATCCCACCACTAAATCCATAAATATATTTTCCCATTTCTATTCCGGCCTTGAAAAAGGTCGAAACATCCCATTTGACAATTGCGTTTTGCTTTAACCTGTTCACAAGTCAAACATTTTATGGTAAAGTCAACAATATCTCTTTTCATTCCATCTCACCAGAAATGTTCCTGAAGGTTTCTATACATCTTTGTACTGCTAGGATGAAAAGAAAACATAAAACTATGAGATTCAATCAATAATTCTCTCTTAAACCAAGAATCATAAGGTACACATAATCTCTTTCCAAATCTGATAACACCTTCTTTATCAATACTGAACTCTAAAAACTCAACCTTTTTTGGTAAAACACGATCCCCCTTCTGACCTAGATTTATTCTTTTGGACAACGTTGACTGCAATGACACCTGAAACAAAACAAAGGAAGTTCTTACATGCACAATTTATAGAACAAAATTCATCAAATCATTTACCAAAAGATCATGTTCTAGATGTAGCATATTTAATGATGCATTATCTTTTCTGCTTAAAGTATCAACTACTCTATTTTCTTTTCTTAAATAGCAATGAATTGTGTAGTCTGTCTCATGCTCAGCTCTTTCTGAGTGAATATATACTTCAAAATTTTATGATCAATATATGTTTCACACTTTACTTCATATAAATTATCTCTCTAGACTTTTAATGCAAACATTTCATTCTACATTAGAACACAATCAAGTCCCTTCAAAGAAGCATCATTATAGATAACAAAGTCACCATTTCTTGACGGTAGGGAAAAAAATGAAGCATTAACTAATATTATTTTCAATTCATGGAAACATTCATCACATTATTTCATCCAAATGAATTTAACTCCTTTTTGTGTTAACTTAGTTAGCAGGTTAGATAACTAAGAAAGTATTCTACAAACCATCGATAGTAACCCACTAAACCAAGAAAACTACGAATCTATGCGACCTTTATTGGTTGTGGCCACTCTTCAACCACTTTAGTTTTATCTAGATCAATAGTTATTCCATATTTATTTACAATATGTCCAAGGAAATAATTTTTTCAAAATCAGAATTCACATTTACTCAACTTTCCATATAACTTTTTTCTTTCAAGGTTTTCAAAAAAACCCTCAAATATTTCTTACGGTCATCATAACTTTTAGAATATATTAGAATGTCATCAATAAACACAACCAAAAAATTATCTAAGAACTCATGAAAAACTCTATCCATAAGGTCTATAAATACAATTGAAGCATTTATCAACCCAAAGGGCATAACCAAAAACTCATAATCCTCATGTCTAGTACAAAACTCTATTTTTAAAATGTCATCCTCTATCAACATCAACTAATGGTTCCTGAACCTAAGATCAACCTTTGAAAAATATTGAGCTCCCTGACGATGATCAAACAAGTCAACTATACAAGGAAATGAATACAAATTCTTAATGTCGATATTATTCAATGCTTTATAATCAATGAAATGCCTCATGGAACCATATTTCTTTTTAATAAATAAAATAAGTGCACCCCATGGTGAAATGCTAAGACGAATGAACCCTTTATCAAGCAACTCTTATAACTGCTTTTTCAATTCTAGAAGCTTTACTTGAGCCATTCGAAGAGGTTTTGATATTATCTTAGCATCAGACACTAAGTCAATAGTAAATTCAATCTTCTGATCAGGTATAATAATGGTCAATTCATCAAAAAATACATCCAGATATTCAATTACTATAGGAACATCACCAATTTGAACAGTCTCTTTCTTCTAAAAAATATGTGCAAGATAAATTTCATTTCCATCTTTAATCAATTTCTCAGCTTCTTGATATATTATCAATGATATGAATCCATTCTTTCATTCAAACTAAAACTGATTCTGAAAAACTACTTCTTTAGCTCTGTAATATATCTTAGCATGATAAAAAAGCCAATCCATTCCCAGAATAACATCAAACTCTATAAGGGGAAAGATAGTAAGGTTTTCTATTAAAATATTTCCATAGACAACATGAATATTCTTATAATTTCTTTTTCTGTTAATGTTACCTCTAAGTGTTTTTACCAAAAGTTATGGATTCATTTTTTAAGGTGAAATTTTCAATTTACCAATAAATTTCTTGTAAATGAAAGAATATGTAGACCCCAAATCAAACATGACATTGACATAATTTTAATAAACAAGTAATGTACCTGACACAACATCATTGGATGGTGCAACATCTATCGAAGTAGTCACAAAGGATTTAGCTGCACCTTTCTGCTTGTGATCTTGAAGACTTCCATCCTTTATTCCTATCTTCAAACAAGTACTCACATAATGACCTATTTCATTACAATTAAAACATTTTACTCCCGTCCTTTCATTATTTTTCTAATCATTACTATGATTCTTTTCTTTACATTCATGAGCCAAATGTTCAAACTTACCACATCAAAAACACTTCCTAGATTTTATAAGACATTATTTAGGGTGTGTTTTTTGGTTCTGGGCACAACAGAAGCATTCGAAGGTGGGCGATATATTAAAATTTCTTTTAATAATCATTGCCTAGAACCAAGAGTGAGGATCTTACATGTCAGATTTATAATTAATTTATTTAATATTTGAAGAAATAAATATATGGGATTAGGAAATTTCTTTGTTGGTGAATGTTGATCGTCCGGAAAGACCCTTTCAGATTACTTTCGTTGCACTGTGAGGATCCAAGGATAAAATCCCTCTAGTGGAGACCCACACATGCTCCTATGATCTCCGAGCAATACCACTTGATCTCCAGGTGCTAGTGCAATGAGTCAAATGTATTGCGTTCTAGTTCTTGATCGCTCATTCTTCGATCTTTAAGAAATATCTCTTTCACTTCTCATTCTTGAGAGGGAGAGAGGAGTAGTTGAGAGAGAATTTTTTGTGCGCAACAATTATCTATTCTCAATTTTTGGATGCTCTACAAAATAGACATAGTCGTTTATTTATAGAGTTAGGATTTAAGTTAAAATATTATTTAATTGTATACCGACCATTAAATAAAATTTATTACCATTAATAAACCTCACGCCACATAATAATAATTATATTATAATTATTTTGTGGCACACGCCAACTTGCGCAATAACAAATATTATGTAGCGGTCTTGTTAATTAATATTTGTCACCAGATTCAGTCTTGGTCCATTCAAACTCTTCTATAATTTATTGAACAACCGAATAAATATTTTATTCATAAATAAATATTTTATTCACAATCTAGTGAATAAATTTTTATTAAAATATTCAATAAATAAAATAAATATTTTATTCAAATACTAGTGAATAAATATTTATTTAATTTATGCGATCATTATAACTTGAATAAAATTATTCCTTAGAATTGAGAATAATATTTATTCCATTAATTAATCTCAAATAGAATTTAATTGAGATTAACAGAAGCACTTAGTGTGTGACCCTCTAGTATTTTTTCTCGTTGGCATTAGGAGAGTTTGTCTAAAGTCCAAAATTACTGTCTAATAACAAGTCAAGGAACCTAAGAGAAAGAACTAAAAGTCATAACATTGAAAACCATATACGAATGCTCACTGTGTAATATAATCCCTTTGTCACAATATCTCATCAAGCAGGTTGCATAACCGTGTCACCCACCTATATTCTAGATACGACTTTCTTTGACTATTTGAAATAAACATGTTGTTACACCATGACTATGTAATTTAACAAGATGGTTATATTCCAATCAAAGGGCTGAGATATCATCTTCCATAAAGATGGAAAGGAAAAATCCTTCCTCAACTTATTCATTAATGACATGTCACTTGTGACACACCCAACGTATCCAACTTCACCATGAACTGTTATCGTCATGGTTTACAAAATAAATCTAAGTATGCGAGTTGTAACATGCATTAATAATAATCTTAAAGTCTAAGGACCATCACCCACACTCGTAGATAATAATATCTGATGACACCAAATCATGTGCAATTCCTGCTAGCGGGTCTATTCTTATAATATCTCGTCTTGGAGATTACCAAGTACGAATTTCATGAGAAAAAATCTCATCTTCTTACGAGTACTCTGATCGTACCACGATTCACTGTTTCATTTTCAACCTTACATCGCTGTGCTAAACATATTTTGTATTAAAAATTATAAAAATATTATCAAATTGTGCTTCAAGTTTGATTAAATAATTTTGTGTTTATCACTGTTAAATAGGTCAATGATACTTGTTTTGAAAATTACAATGTAGGTGGAGGTGATTTGGAGGGCCCTTAATGAAGTGAAAGAAAAATGGGCCAAAATTGCATGGATCCATGGACATCTGTCCACTGTTTTGAATATTACACGAAATCCGTATATCCAAATGGGTTGACATTTTTTGGACCTGTCCAAAATTCAATATTCTACATTTCATATTAAGGAATCCAATCTTGATTCGGCTTGTATGGGGCCCATCAGAACTGATCTGTCCAAGCCACCGAATTTGGACCAAGTCAAATGCGGTGTTCTGTATTTTATCAATATCTTGAGCTGTAGTTGTCCAAACGGTGCCAAACTTTCGGTGGAGACATTAAAGAGGTAGTTCTACAACTTTTCTATTTTCTCCAAAGCGAGATAAGACTTTCTAAATGCCTAAACGCGTCGTGCAAGTGGATTGATGAAATCTGTGTGCCCAAAACCACCTCCCACATTTCCTATAAAAGGGCACCTTGGGCTCCTCATTTGTAAGTTCAGACAAGGAGTGAAGTGCTGCCAATTTGGAGTCCTAGAGGAGTCTCCTAATCACCTTGGAGGTTCTGGAGGCCCCTATCCTCATAGGGGGATCAACAATGAAGAAGGAGTTCAACCCGAGCTTCCTCCTCCTCCCGATGTCGAGCTAAAAGTTGGGTGTTCGTTGTGAGGGAGCTACACACATGTCAAGGGAGTTACGATGCATACATTAGCTACTGGTTTGGAGTAATTTGGGTTTTTAAACATTTCATTCCATGTATCTTATTTTATTTCAGATTTGAATGCTTGATTTGATGCATGTGAGTGTTATGCTCTTAATTTCTAACCGATCGGTGTGAGGTTTTGAGTGCGTAACTTGTGTTGTTCCGATTGGACATCACAAGAATCCTTTTCATACCCACCTTATTGAGATTTAAATATTCTTTGGAAGCTCTTATTCCAAGCATAAGTACTGGACCTTGACAATATGATTGTTACGTCAAGGTTGGGTCCTTAAAGCATTGAAATAAAAGCTTAGGAATTAATCGAGATTTCAATTAACTCCAACCAAAGAATTACTCTAAACTTGAGATGAATCTATATGAATAATGAACTTGAAATGTGTGTAGTGAAATCAAATCAACCCTTTTATCTCATGTTTTTCAGAATCCACTTGGTCACTCAATTTTTAAGCCATTTCAACTAAGTCATTGTTTTAAACTCTTTTCAAAACCACCCCCTCCCTTAGTCATTTTTATTAAAAATACACACTCTAAACCTACCAACGCTCCTTGAGAGACGACCTAGGGTATTCCCTAGAATATAAATCAACCTTAAAAATATAATCAATTTGACGTGTCACGACAACGCGGTCAAATTTTGGCGCCGTTGCTGGGGAGCGCTTTGGTTTTTTGTGCGTGTTTTTGATAAATTTTTTGTAATTTTTGTGAATAGTTGTTTGTTTTATCTTCTACCTTTGAATTTGTTTTTGTGTTCTAATTTATTTATTGTGTAGGTTATTTTTATGACGCGTTCTACTCCGGGATACCTACAAACTTTCGAACCCGAACCGGAGAGGATCCTACATCAACGAAACCGAGACATACAAGACCACACTTTGAAGGAGGAGACATCAAATCTTAAAATTCTTCTTGATCCTTCTTCTTCTTCTGAAACCAAAGTTAAAATTGAACATAACTTGTATAACATGGCTGAAAATAATAGAACACTAAAAGAACTAACCTCACCTGATGTTGATATCCAACCCACTTACATTCAATTACAAGGCGAGGCACCCAATTTTGAACTAAAATCTGGTTTAATTCATTTATTACCAAGATTTCATGGACTGCCTGGAGAAGATCCACATAAGCATTTAAAAGAATTTCATACTGTGTGTTCAACATTAAAACCTGCTAATGTGGATGAAGAATAAGTAAAACTTAGGGAATTTCCATTTTCATTAGAAGACATGGCTAAAGATTGGTTGTATTATGTTAATTCACATATTAGAGGTTGGGCGGACATGAAACGACTTTTTATTGAAAAATACTTCCCAGCCTCTCGAACTGCAACAATAAGGAAAGAAATATGTGGGATAAGACAATGTCAAGGAGAAACCCTTCATGAATATTTGGAACGATTTAAAAGGTTATGTTCAAGTTGCCCACACCACCAAATAAGTGATCAACTTTTAATTCAATATTTTTATGAAGGTTTGATTCCTATTGATCGAAATATGATTGATGCTGCTGCAGGTGGTGTATTGGTAGATAAGACCCCAATTTCTGCAAGAACCCTCATTGAGAACATGGCACAGAACACTCAACAATTCGGTACACGGTCCAGTGTTCCCATTCGAGGTGTCCATGAGGTGCAAAGTACTGAGTTTGAGAGAAGGTGGACACGAAGTTCGAAGAGGTAAGTACCCTTCTACGTCAACTTGCTCTCTCCCAAGGGAAATATCAATCTCCTCCCATCCATTGTGGAATCTTCTCTTCTTACACCCACTATTCTGACCAATGTCCTCAATTGAGAGAAACTTCTGAGAGTTGTGAGGCAACATTTCCAGGACGCCCCTTTAACCAACCCTTTAGGCAAGAACCATACTATCCATACAACCAAGGGTGGAAGGACAACCAAGCCTATAGGCAAGGGGGGTATTCAAACCAACCTCAACAGCAATGGAACCAACAGGGTCAGAGTAGTCATCCACCACCACCCAGAAATCCTCAACCACCCCAAAGGCCATTCTAACCCCCCCTCCAAAAACCGAGCCTAGACTAGAAGATATGATGAAGCAAATGGCTTCCAATAATATCCAATTCCAAAAAACCACCCAAGCATCCATACAAGACCTAAAGACCCAACTAGGCCAACTTGCCAACTCGGTGGGGGAAATCCAAAGTCATGGGTCGGGTAAACTACCATCTCAACCAGTAGTAAACCCTAGGGATAAAGGAAATGTTAGTGCCATAACCCTTAGGAGTGGGACACAACTCAAAAGCCAAATGACCCCTCCATTAGAGTCCTCCCATCCAAAGGAAACCACCATCCCAACTGCTGAAAATGGTCCAAGAGAAGAAAAATCTTTTCCTGAGAGAAGCCCTTCCAAAGGAAAGACTGTGGTTGTTGATGATCCACCTATCCCAACCATTCCTCTTCCATTTCCTCAAAGGGCTGCCCAACCTAGGAAACAAAAAGAAACTGAACTTGATAAAGAAATCTTGGAGACTTTCAAAAAGTGAAGGTTAACATTCCATTGATTGATGCCGTCAAGCAAATTCCGAGATATGCAAAGTTTCTGAAGGAGATGTGTACCCACCGAAGGAGACTTAGAGGTGATGAGAAGGTGAGCTTGGGGAGGAACGTCTAAGCATTGATACAACCATCACTTCCCACCAAGTGCAACGATCCTAGAACATTCTCGATTCCGTGCACCATAGGGGAGTATTTTTTCTCCAATGCTATGCTTGATTTGGGTGCTTCTATTAATGTGATTCCTCACTCCATATACTCTTCTTTGTAGGTCGATGAACTAAAGACCACAGGAATAGTTGTTCAGCTAGCAAATCGGAGTATGGAACATCCTTCTGGTGTGCTAGAGGATGTTCTTGTGAGGGTGCAAAATTTAATTTTTCCTGCTGATTTTTACGTGCTTAAAATGGAAGATGATAGGATGAATGGACATGCCCCAATTATATTGGGGAGACCTTTCTTGAAAACCGCCAAAACCATAATTAATGTCCATAATGGTACATTATCTATGGAGTTTGGTGGTAATATTGTCCACTTCAATATCCTTGATGCCATGAAGCACCCCTCAGAAGAACACTCCTCTCTCTCTGTCAATTCAATTGATGTTCTCCCTTCCCCTGAAACAACTTATTTTCATTCACCTGATCCCCTTTCTGAGTTTTCTTCATTGATTGAAATGTTAGGTAATGAATCATGCATTGATTGTTGTAGCGGTCTAGAGAAATGCCATGCATGTTTGTTAATTAATGATTTCTTGAACACAGAGGATCACATGACCATCGATGATACTGCTAAGCTTGTAAAATCTCATTCCTCATATGAGGATGTTACCATTGAGCAGTTAGATGAGATCAGTAACTTATCACTTTCACACACACTTCCGTCAATCCAAAATCCCCCAGAATTGGAACTAAAACAACTGCCTCAAGATTTAAAATACTCATATCTTAAGAATGGAAACAAGTTGCCCATCATCATTGCTAGTTCACTCCCTCCTGAGCATGAATTGCGACTGCTTGATCTTTTGAGGAAGTATAAACAAGCTTTGGGATGGACACTTGCTGACATTCCTGGCATTAGCCCATCAATTTGTACACATCATATTTTATTAAATGATGAGGCTAAACCAGTGAGGCAGTCACAACGTCGACTGAACCCAAACCTACTTGATGTTGTTAAAAAAGAAGTAACAAAATTGTTGGCTGCTGGAATCATTTACCCTATCTCTGACAGCCAATGGGTCAGTCCCGTTCAAGTAGTTCCTAAAAAAACTGGCCTTACTGTAGTTAAAAATGAAAACAATGAATTGGTTCCAACTCGTGTGCAGAATAGTTGGCGTGTCTGTATAGACTATCGCCGACTAAACCAACACACTAGGAAGGACCATTTCCCATTGCCATTCATTGACCAGATGCTAGAGAGGCTAGCAGGGAAGTCCCATTACTATTTCCTTGATGGGTATTCTGGATACTTTCAGATCCATATTGCCCCTAAGGATCAGGAAAAGACAACCTTTACTTGCCCCTTTGGTACATTTGCTTATAGAAGGATGCCATTTGGTCTGTGCAATGCTCCAGGTACTTTCCAACGATGTATGGTTAGTATTTTTTCGGATTACCTAGAGAATTGCATGGAAGTTTTCATGGATGATTTTACTGTTTATGGATCCTCTTTTGATGAATGTTTGAGTAGTCTTGCTTCTGTCCTACGTCGCTGTATTGAAAAGAATCTCGTATTAAATTATGAGAAATGACATTTCATGGTGCGACAAGGCATAGTTTTGGGACATGTCATTTCCGGGGAAGGTATCCAAGTGGACAAATCAAAAGTAGATATTATTTCCTCCCTACCATTCCCTAAAAATGTTCGGGATGTGCGGTCTTTCCTGGGTCATGCTGGATTTTATCGTCGTTTCATTTGTGACTTTAGTAAAATTTCACTCCCCCTCTCCCGATTACTCCAAAAAGAAAAAGAATTTGTTTTTGATAAAAAATGTGAGGAAGCTTTCAATAAGTTAAAATGGAGTCTCACGTCACCCCCGATAATCCAACCACCTTGGTGGGATTTACCATTTGATCTCATGTGTGATGCCTCTAACTATGCAGTTGGGGAAGTCTTGTCACAAAGGGTCGATCGAGCTCCACATGTCATTGCCTATGCCTCACATACTTTGGACCCTGCCCAAGCAAACTACACCACCACTGAAAAAGAATTTCTTTCCATTGTGTTTGCCTTGGATAAATTCAGGTCATACATTTTAGGGTCCAAAGTCATTGTGTTCTCAGACCATGCAGCCCTCCGGTATCTCCTAAAGAAACCGGAAGCCAAACCATGTCTCATTCGTTGGATGCTCCTCCTTCAGGAATTCAATCTAGAAATTAGAGATAAAAAAGGAGCAGAGAATGTGGTTGCTGACCATATTAGTAGTATTCTCCCATCCACGAACATTGACTCTTCCCCCTGTATTCCCATAAATGAATTGTTTCCTGATGAGCAATTGTACCGAGTGCAAGATGCTATTCCTTGGTATGCTGAAATTGTAAATTATTTGGCAGCGTCTTGCATTCCTGCTGATTTCACCAAAAACCAGGCCGACCGTCTAAAACATGAGTCTCGTTGGTATATTTGGGATGACCACTACCTATGGAGCACATGTAGTGATCAAGTTATTAGGCGTTGTGTTCCCGATAGTGAGTTTCAGTCTGTACTTAGGTTCTGCCACACACTTTCTTGTGGGGGCCACTTTGGTCCCCAACGGATTGCTCGCAAGGTCTTAGATTCTGGTCTCTTTTGGCCCACATTATTTAGGGATGCCCATGAATTCTGTAAATCTTGTCCTCGCTGTCAAAGAATGGGGAATGTCTCTAAAAGAAATGAGATTCCCCAATAACCCTTGCTCTTACATGACATTTTTGATGTTTGGGGCATTGACTTTATGAGACCATTCCCCAATTCATATGGGAACCTTTACATTCTTCTGGCAGTGGATTATGTTTCAAAGTGGGTAGAGGCATGAGCTACGAGGACAGATGATTCCAAGACAGTTGTGGAATTTTTGAGAACCCAAATATTCTATAGGTTTGGATTACCTAGGTTTATCATCAGTGATCAGGGTTCTCATTTCTGCAACCGCACAATGCAATCTCTTTTGTGCAGGTATGGGGTTGGGCATCGAGTGTCTACTTCTTATCACCCACAAACAAATGGTCAAGCCGAAGTATCAAATAGAGAGGTAAAACAGATTCTTGAGAAAACGGTTCATCCAAACATAAAAGACTGGAGTCTTAGACTCGATGATTCATTATGGGCTTACCGTACTGCATTCAAAACTCCAATTGGCATGTCACCATATCGGTTAGTTTTTGGGAAGAGTTGTCACCTCCCTATTGAGGTAGAGCACCGGGCCTACTGGGCTATTAAACAATGCAATTCTAATCTTTCTGGTGCAGGTATTCAAAGGAAGTTTCAAATTCAGGAGTTGAAGGAAATGAGAAGAGATTCATATGAGAACTCCCGAATTTATAAGGAGCGAACCAAGGCTGCCCATGACCGTCTCATCCTTCATCGTCAATTCCACATCGGGCAGAAGGTCCTCCTCTACAATACAAGGCTGAAGTTGCACCCTGGTAAGATTCGCTCCCATTGGTTTGGACCTTACATTGTTACTAATATCTCTCCATTTGGTGTTGTCCAGGTTCAAAATGAAGACACCAAGCAAACCTTCACTGTCAATGGGTAGCGGATGAAGCACTTCCATGAAGCCATTCCAGAGTCCCCAATGGAGGAACTCCACATTCAAGAAGCGGTCTATGAATAACACTCACCAGGTTTTATCCTTCCTTCCCACAGTCTCTTTTATTACAGTGAGGACACTGAATTCTCTAGGTGTGGGGGGGTGGATACATTCCTGGGTTAGTTAGGATTTTTCATCATTTTCTCCTTTTGTTTTATCTTTTTGGCCTTCTTTATGGTATTTTTATTTTTCCCCATCAACAATTTCGAAATTCCATGATGTGGCGACCATAAAGCAGGGAAAGTAAAAATACCATAACGAAGGCTAAAAAGAATATTTGTATGAATTTAACATCAGGGAGTGATTTTTAGTGAATTGGTTTTCTATCAATGATATAAATGGTCATATCTATGTGAAACCTTTGAGATGATTGATGCCCATTGTGTGAGTAGTTTTTGGGAAAACTGTGTCACTAATATCTCCAAAAATTTTTACACCAAACCGAAAAGTGTGATTATTTCTTACTTAATATAAGGTAAATATATGTTGGGTTAATATTTTTCATCTTTAAATGATATTTCCATATGTTCGTTCCTTATCCGATCTATTTCATTACTGTACCAGATTGACCTATGCGTGTGTACCTAATGTCCGACTGTTGTACGCCCTCAAAAAAAAATTGTTGTGTCTTGGGCAGGTCAAAAACCACTCCTCCTCAACCTTTGATCTTGTTATAACTATTTCAATTAGTGTCGTGAGGAGATCAAACAAGGGTTGAGAGATGAGTGTGAGATTTTTTCCAATTGCAAATTCAAAAAAATAATAATAATAAATGAGGGGAGTGATGAAATGTGCAACATATGGGGATATCTAGGTCGGGAGCTTATGGTTTGACTTCTGGGAATGCTTAAATGAGTGGGTCTTGAAATATGATTGCAAAGGATGTAGAACAGGTTCGGTGACAAAATCATTTAAGCTGAAAAATGTTAAAATAACATATATTTATTGGATAGCAAGTGGAAAGAATAGCATGGAATGGTTTTCACACACACACATGAAGAGTTAGTGTCATGCTTTACTTCTGAATTCCTTTCTCAATTGGGTATCATGAACCTTTTTGAATTTCTCTATGATATGATTTATGAGACATATTTTTCTATTTTCACTAGGAAGAACTCCTTGGTGTGATTCATGCATTGATCAATTTACTTTAAATAAAATTCCCTCAAATGCTAAATCTTCAGGATGTTGTAAATATATATATATTCATCATTGTATTTGGATATGTGACCTTGCCCAGGAGTGCAAATGTTTAGGTGTGGGGGTGTGATCGTACCACGATTCACTGTTTCATTTTCACCCTTACATCGTTGTGCTAAACATATTTTGTATTAAAAATTATAAAAATATTATCAAATTGTGCTTCAAGTTTGATTCAATAATTTTGTGTTTATCACTATTAAATAGGTCAATGATACTTTTTGAAAATTACAATGTAGGTGGAGGTGATTTGGAGGGCCCTTGATGAAGTGAAAGAAAAATGGGCCAAAATTGCATGGATCAATGGACATCTGTCAACTGTTTTGATTATTACACGAACTCCGTGCATCCAAATTGGCTGAAATTTTGTGTTCCTATACAAAATTCAATATTATACATTTCATATTAAGGAACCCAATCCTGATTCGGCTTGTATAGGGCCCATCCAAACTGATCTGTCCAAGCCACCGAATTTGGACCAAGTCAAATGCGGTGTTCTGTATTTTATCAATATCTTGAGATGTAGTTTTCCAAACGGTTCCAAAATTTCGGTGGAGACATTCAAGAGGTAGGTCTACAACTTTTCTATTTTCTCCAAAGCGAGATAAGACTTTATAAATGCCTAAACGCATCGTGCAAGTGGATTGATGAAATCCGTGTGCCCAAAACCACCTCCCACATTTCCTATAAAAGGGCACCTTGGGCTCCTAATTTGTAAGTTCGGCCAAGGAGTGAAGTTCTACAAATTTGGAGTCCTAGAGGAGTCTCCTAATCACCTTGTAGGTTCTGGAGGCCCCTATCCTCATAGGGGGATCAACAATGAAGAAGGAGTTCAACCCGAGCTTCCTCCTCCTCCCGATGTCGAGCTAAAAGTTGGGTGTTCGTTGTGAGGGAGCTACACACATGTCAATGGAGTTACGATGCATACATTAGCTACTGGTTTAGAGTAATTTGGGTGTTTAAATATTTCATTCCATGTATCTTATTTTATTTCAGATTTGAATGCTTGATTTGATGCATGTGAGTGTTATGCTCTTAATTTCTAACCGATCGGTGTGAGGTTTTGAGTGCGTGACTTGTGTTGTTCCGATTGGACATCACAAGAATCCTTTTCATACCCACCTTATTGAGATTTAAATATGATTTGGAAGCTCTTATTCCATGCATAAGTACTGTACCTTGACAATACGATTGTTACGTCAAGGTTGGGTCCTTAAAGTATTGAAATAAAAGCTTAGGAATTAATCGGGATTCCAATTAACTCCAACCAAAGAATTACTCTAAAACTGAGATGAATCTCTATGAACAATGAACTTGACATGTGTGTAGTGAAATCACATCGACCCTTTTATCTCATATTTTTCAGAATCCACTTGGTCACTCAATTTTTAAGCCATTTCAACTAAGTCATTGTTTTAAACTCTTTTCAAAACCACCCCCTCCCTTAGTCATTTTTATTAAAAATACACACTCTAAACCTACCAACACTCCTTGAGAGACAACCTAGGGTCTTCCATAGACTATAAATCAACCTTAAAAATATAATCAATTTGATGTGTCACGACAACGTGGTCATACTCGCACATGACAATCTATGTACTATGTGTCCCATTATAGTACGTTATCCAAGCATAAAATTATTTGAGAATATCATCATAGCACATCATGGTTATTGGGCATGGTATGCCTCTCGTCTTGGATATTACCAAGTACGAATTTCATGAGAAAAAACCTCATCTGCTTACGAGTACTCGCATATGACAATCTATGTACTATGTGTCCCATTATAGTATGTTATCCAAGAATAAACTTATTTGAGAATATCATCATAGCACATCATGGTTATTGGGCATGGTATGCCTCTGGGCCTTTGGGTCATGTAATGCGGGTTTGTTGGGCCTTGTGCCTTGGGCCTACGGGTTCCCCTTCAACCCTTAAAAGGGGGATTATCCATAATAAAATAAAAAAGAAGGCCTTTGGGCATAATAGCGGGGAACTGCAATGATCCTATCAATGCGACATATACTCTAGGACATTATTATATTAGAGTCATGAAAAACAACAAACAATATGTAATAATAAGTTTTTTAATATTCAATACATTGAATATTCATGTAATCAAAGTATAAATAGTTGGTCCTAGAACACCAACTCCAACAAACTCCCACTTGGACTAGAGCCAACTGCCTACGAACTTCAGTTTTCTAAACCTCACATGATAGTCATGTTTCTACTAAGTCAAAGCTTTAGTCAAGGGGTCCACCATGTTTTCTTCCATGGAAATACTTCTCATTGCAACTTCACCGCTCTGATAAAAATCCCTCAAAATATGATACTTTTGAAGTATGTGCTCTGTCTGCTGATGTGACTTTGTCTCCTTTGCAAGAGCCACCGTTGTAGTATTATCACAATAGAGTGTGATATGATCTTTAATACTAGGTACCACATCAAGATCTTGTATGAAGTTGTGCATCCATACTTCTTCTTTAGCTACCTCATAATCCTCAATATACTTAGACTCTACTGTAGAATCTGCAACCACAACCTTCTTTGATCTCTTCCAGCTCACAACACCTCCATTCAAAGTGAATATGTATCCTGTTTGTGACTTTATGTCATATTGATATGTTTGGAAACTATCATCTGCTTATCATCTGATGATTAGTTTATCATCTCCTCCATAACCAGAAACACATCCTTAGTACGCCTCAAATACTTAAGGATAATCTTGACTGCCATCCAATGATGGTCACCTGGATCATCTTGATATCTTTCTACCGCACTTAATGCGTAGGCGACATCTAGCATATTAAATAACATATCATACATGACTGACCCAATTGTTGACGCGTATAGAATCCTATCATTCTATTTCTTTCCTCATGTGTCTGAGGACACATTTTCCTAGAAATATGAATGTCATGTGACACTAGCAACAATCCCCTCTTGGATTGTTCCAAACCTAATCTCTTCTATATCTTGCCAATGTATGTACTTTGACTTAGGCTGAGAAACCTCTTGGATATATCATGATGGATCTTGATCCAAATAATATGTGTTTTCTCTCCCAAATCCTTTATAGAGAAGAATTTATTCAACCATGCCTTAACAAACTATAAGATTGGTATTTCGTTTCCAATGAGTAATATATCATCAAAATATACTATTAAGAAAAAGACTGCACTCTCACTAAACCATTTATAGACACATGAATCTCATTCATTTTTATGAAACCAAATTCCATTATGGCCTCATCAAAACAAATGTTCCATGACCTGGATTCTTTATTTAATCCATAAATGGATCTTTGCAACTCGTATACCTTGTTTGAATCCTTTTAAGTCAAAAAACTTTCAAGCTGTGTCATATAGACATCTTCTTGATGGTTCCCATTGAGTAAGGATGTTTTGAAATCCATTTTTCAAATATCATAATCATGGAAAGTTGCAACGGAAAGTATAATTCTGATGTATTTCAGCATTGCAACTGGTGAAAAGGTTTCGTCGTAGTCAATGCCTCAACGTCGTTTAAACCCTTTTGTAATCAGTTGTGTCTTATAGGTACTGACTTTTCATTCCATGTATAGTTTCTTCTTGAATACCCATTTGTAGGGGTGTAATTTTGGCCTGACGGCCCGAAAGCCCGAGCGGCCCGACCCGTCAAAGCCCGCATCGGGCCAGGCCGGGCTGTAGGTTCAGCGGGTCGGGCCTGGGCCTTTTCAAGAAGGCCCGCGGGCCAGGCCGGGCCGGCCCGCTGGCCCGTGCGAAACCCGGCCTGCTGTAAAAAATTTAACGGGGAAACTGCGGGTAGGGAGCTTGATCCCCCTACCTCGAGCTCCCAAGGCTGTGGTCCAAGCGCTGCGCCTGTTAAATAATCACAGGCCTGTATATATATAGATATATCTATATTACATATCTATCTCTCTCTCTATATATATATCTGTATATATATATCTGTATATATATACCTGTACATATATATATCTATGTATCTATACATATATACATACATATATATATACGTATATATATATACATGTAGATGTATACATATATATATATTTATCTATATATGTGTGTGTATATTTATATTTCTATATACATGTGCATATATCATTATATATTAACAAAAAATAATATTATATATATACATATAATTATTATTATATATAATTATAATGTGTGTATAAATATATATATACAACGACATATAATTATATATATAATAGTGTATATATATAAACAAAGCCATTAATAATATATATCAATTAAGTGTGGTTTTTAAAAATCCATTAATAATATATATATATATATATGTATATGTATATGTATATGTATATATGTATATGTATCTGATTTAATATAATATATATATAAATAAAGCTATTAATATATATATATATATATATCAATGATTTAATATAATATATATATAATAACTTGTTGTATATTAATAAAAAAATAACACTCACCTAATGATGTTCGTGCAAGTCTCACAACTTCATTAATTTTTTTAAGTATGTTGCAACATGCATATATTATATATATTATACATATATAAATGTATTTAGAAAAAAATTAACTCACCCACTGCGACGCACCCCCCAACCCATGATTATTATTTTTTTATAATTTTCTCATTATATATATATATATATCAATCATTTTACATTATATATATATAATAACTTGTTATATATTAATAAAAAAATAACACACTCACCCAATGATATTCATGCACACCCCCAACCTCACTAATTTTTTTAAATATGATGAAACTTGCATATTATATATATGTATATATAAAAAAAATCTACTAATATATATATATATATGTGTGTGTGTGTATGTAAACAAAACCATTAATATTATATATAAAGATATTAATAATATATATCAATTAAGTGTCGCTTTTAAAAATCCATTAATAATATATATGTGTGTCAATGATTTAATATTATATAATAACTTATTTTATATTAACAAAAAAACAACACACTCACCTAATGATGTTCGTACACGTCCCCAAACCTCATTAATTTTTTTAAATATGTTGCAACTTGCATATATTATATATAAATTTATTTAGAAAAAGATTAACCCGCCCACTGCAGTGCACCCCCCAACCCCTAATTATTTTTTTACAATTTTCTCAAATTATATATATATATATATATATATATATATAACAACTTATTATATATTAACAAAAAAATAACTACTCACCAAATGATATTCGCACACCCCCAACCTCATTAATTTTTTTAAAATATGATAAAACTTGCATATATTATATATACTATATATACATATATAAATCTATTTAGAAAAAAATTAACTCACCAACTACTGCGCACCCGCTAAGGGTGTAATTTCAGTCCAGATAGGGCCGGGTCGGGCCTGCTTTGAAAAAAAATTAAAAAATGTTTTAAATTAAACAAACACTTAAAAATACTTTTCATAAAAAAGTTAAAAAAATAAATGTAAAAAACGTTTTAAATAAATGATAAAAAAACGTTTAAATAACAACACTTTAAACCCACCACCCACTACTGCGCACCCCCCAATAACTCATTAATTTTTTTAATTTGTACATAATATATATAAATTCACAGACATGTATAAATTTATTTAGAAAAAAATAACATATCCACCCTGGACCACCCACAGTAAAATGTTTTTACATAAAATGTGTTAAATGTTTAAAAAAATACATGTAAAAAATATGCGTTCAAAAAAACGTTTTAAATTAAAAATCTAAAAATAAATGTAAAAAACGTTTTAAAAAAGTGTTAAAAAATGGTTTAAATGAAGGTTTAAATAAAAATGTTTAAAAAAGTTTTTAAAACAAACATTTAAATTAATTTTTTAAAACAAACACTTGAAAAAATACTTTTTACATTAAAATATGAAAAAAAAGTTAAATGTTTTAAAAAAATACTTGTAAAAGGCATGCATTTAAAAAAATTCAAAAATGTTTTAAACGGATGTTAAAAAATGGTTTAAATAAAAATGTTTAAATAAAAAATATTAACAAATGCTTAAAAAATTATAAATAAGTTAAAAAAATAAATATAAAAAATGATTTAAAAAAATGTTAGAAAAACGTTTAAATGATAAGGCTTTAAACTCACCCACGGCAGCTGCGCACCCCTCATTATTTTTTTTACAATTTGCAAATAATATATATATATATATTCACAATATATAAATATATTTAGACAAAAAAACGTATCCACCCACTCTAAAATGTTAATAAAAAATAAAATAAACGTTTTTAAAAAAAACGTGCATTTAAAAATAAATGTAAAGAAACATTTTAAATAAATGTTTAAATAAAAAAATTTAAAAGAGACAATTATTTTGAAAATAATAAAATCCCACCATGCCCCGACTCGAAAAAGCCCGGCCCGGCCTGACCCGAAAAAACCCAGCCCGAGGCCGGGCTCGGGCCGCCTCATGGGGTTGTTCGGGCCGGCCCGGCCCGACCCGAATAGTGGTCAGCGACCCGAATATTTTCATGGTGGGCCCGACCATGCCGGGCCGGGCCGAGCCGAAATTACACCCCTACCCATTTGCAACCAACATGATTTACATATACTTGAGGGTCTACCAAAATCCATACTTGGTTTTGGTACATGGAATCCATTTCTTAATTCATGGATTCTTGACACTTGGCAACATCTGTGCCACTTACTGATTTATTGTAGGTTAGAGGATCATTATTATCAACTAATAACGATTCACTATCCTCAGTGACTAGAAAACCATACCGTTCTAGTTCTCTAACCTCTTTAGTACTCCTATGCAATAATTAGGTCTCTAAAACAATCTCTTATTCCATGGGGATTTGTGGAATTTGTTCTCATGCCAACTCTTGTATATATTGTGCCTGGACTTCATCGAAGTACATCTCGCTCCTACTATAACTTTTAGAGATAAGATCATCCTCAAGAAATGTGGGACGTCTGTCAACCACAACATTTTTTTCTGAAGGATTGTATAGGTAGTATCCCTTTGTTTCTTTGAGATATCTTATAAAGATACACTTTGTGCCTTAGGGTGAAAGATTATTACCCAAAGAGGCCTTAACAAATGGTTTGTAGCACCACACATGTAAGTAAGAAAACACCGACTTCTTTCCATTTCATAATTGGTATGGTATACCATCTATTGATTTAGTTGGAACTCGGTTTAGTACATATGATGCTATTTGTAACACCTATCCCTAAAAGGATAATGGAAGACTCACATGACTCATCATTGATCTCACCATGTCCAACAAGGTGTGGTTCCTCCTTTCACATACACCATTCTACTGAGGCGTATAAGGAGCAGTGAGTTGAGATAAAATCCCAAACTCCTGTAGATAATCAATTAAGTCTTGATTAAGATATTCTCCACCACGTCCTAAGTGAATTTTCTTAATCTTATTACCAAGCTGGTTGTCAACTTCATTATTGTATTCCTTGAATTTTTCAAAAGAATCTGACTTTTACCTCATTAAGTAGACATATCCATATCTACTAAAATCATCAGTAAAAGTTTTTAAGTATGAGTAGCCACTCCTTGCTTCAATAGTAAATGGTCCACACACATCGGTATGAATTAATTCAAGAAGCTCTTTAGCACTTTCACCTTTACCACTAAATGTGGCTTTGGTCATTTTTCTTATAAACATGCGTGACATACACCAAGTGGTTTTAGTTTAAAAGAATATAAATATCCATCTTGATGTAATTTAGTCAATATTTTTTCATTTACATGACCTAGATGGTGATGCCAAAGTTGAGTGTGGTATGAGTCATGTGAAGTAACTTCATTATCGATATCCATTATTTGGTTCGTGTAATCCAACAGATAAATACCATTATTTAAATCTTCCTTACCATAAAATTGTTATCTTTATAAAAGAAGAAACATTTATTCCCAAATTTGAAAATAAATCCATCCATATCAAGTTTGGATATTGAAATAATTTTTTTTGGTAACTGAAGGCACATAATAATAACCCTTTAAAACCAAGATCATTCCGGTTGACAATGTGAGGTGGTTATCCCTAATAACTACAACAATAAGTTTAACTCCATTGCCTGATCAAAGATCTACCTATCCTCGTCCAATATTTATGAATCTACTTGGTTCCTATGTTTGAATACATATGTGAGCACCATAAGCTATATCTAATATCCAATTTTTAGAAACAGATAAATTGTACTTGATAAAAAATGAAAATGAAGCTTCCCCTTGCTTCTTGACTAGGTACATTTTTTTTCCAATGGACCTTCTCGCCACATGCGAAATAGATAACATCCTATTCTATTGCTTTCCCCTTGATCTTCCTCTTCTTGGAAGGGCATGAAGAAGCTTTGGGATTAAATATCTTCACTTTCCATTTCTGTTTGTTCACCAAAAGTATGGAAGGTTTTTCACACTTTGTATCCTTATATACTCAGAGAAGAAGAGTAATAATATTTGGAAAAGACTTCTCAATGTTGTTCATATTAAAAATCATAACTAAATTGGATAATCTCTAAGGGAGTGATGCTAGAATGAGGTTGGTTCCCAGTTCTTCCGGGAGTTTAAACCGTAGAACCTCTAAGCACTCAATGTAGTCAATAATCTTGACTATGTGAAGCTCAGATGGGGAACCCTCTCCAGGATTGCTCTGAAATAGATCATTGTAAATCTCAAACCATTATTGTCTAGCTCTCTCATGGCAAAGACCATAGAGGTGATCAAGCATTCTATACACATCCATGTTTTAATAAGAATTTATAAGTTCACTAAACATCGATTAAACAATCAAACATTGAATGTCGACTGCATCACTCAAATGTTTTTCATACATAAGGAACTCTTCATCAATCACCTCTTTAGCAAGTGGATCATACATTGAAGATTCTAGAATATAAGATTTCCATTCATGGTATAGAACAACCCGAAGGATTCTAAACCACTCTTGGAAGTTACTTCTAGTTAGGAGGTTATCTTTCTCCAATATTGATTGTAGGGATAGTGTGGATGATGATCCTTTCATTTTATTCTACAATTAAAAAGAGCAGATTATTAGTACTTTACTTGATTAAAAAATGATTTAGATATAATAAATTAAATGTTTTTATTTATTTATTTATTAAATCTCCAACTATTTTATCAAGTCTCAATAGCGCTCACCATTGAACTCAGATTGTCTAGTTGCTTTAACATTATAGTGGAAAATATCCCCATTAAATTTCTTAATGATTCAGACTTTGGCCATGAAAAACATAATAAAGTAATTAGGTAGGAAGACTTTCCAACGACAGACTTGCAGCTCCTTGATCCGTTGAGTGGATTCCCCTATCCTAAAATCATGACTTGTATTTACTCAACACTTGCCTCCAAATTTTTATTGAACAAACTTTGTCCCTTAAAATCAAAACAATTTCAGTTAAGTTAACCCAAAACTCTCATGAGAACTCCTCTATAAAAGTAAGTGTCCGAACTTTGGCCATATACTACACTTAGTTCTACAGTTTCATTCTCAATCAAGTAATGGAAGGCTTAGTATGACTAATATTTTATTGAGGGATTTTAATTTATTATGCATAAATTTTATCTTTTTTTATCTGTTACACATATTGTTAATATTAATTTGATGATAATTAATTAACCATGTTGGATAAAATATTTATGCATAATTCATTTATTTAATTTATGTCTTTTCACATTAATTCATTTATTTATGTGATTGAAGTCTTGCATCCATAAAATAAATAATTGCATAGGTAGAAATAATTAATTAATTAAATGACCCGTTCATGAGATTTATCTAACATTTGATTTAATGAGAAGATATTAAATCAACTTTTGACCCAGGGGAAATAAATCCTATTGCTGGTCTTGGCACGAGTTACAACATTCCACCTGTTTACCCGTGTATCACCTGGGTTGACATCATTATGGTTTCATCTTGAACTATCTCTACATGACTTATGATGCTAAATTAATTATAAATATTTATTACTCACATGTAGGTGAGGGGAACCGGATGATTGGTTAAAGGGGGTTACATAAATGTCCTTAGACATGTAGGTCCAACATAATAATGGAGGGAGGGATGAATCGTAAACCATCATTTAATTTAATATTAAATAATTACAAATTCATGTAATAAATTAAATTAAAACATCCAATACATTCACATGTCTTGAACAAGCTCATGAATGACCATGCATGCAACAAATATGCAAAAAGTAAATGACCAACATTCATTTCTTTATTCTTTCTTTTATTATTTAAGATAAGCATGCTTACATTAATTAATTAATTAATTAATTAATTATCTTTCAACTTAATGATCATCCAATCTTATTTGGAGATACCCATCATTAATGACATTCATGAAAAATAAATAAATAAACCAATAATGACATATTAATTACAATAAATTAATCTAGCATTTAAAATTCTTTGAAACCATTATTAAATTATTAAACACACAATGGTGTTTCAATCAATAAAATAAGATTTTAATGTTGCAATTTTCAAATTTAATGTAATTTTAATTCCTTATATTGATGTGAAACTACACAGTGTGTACATGCAATTACACGCTATGTACCTCGGTTGTCGTATATCCAAGTCACATGCTTGGAGCTTCGGCGTGTTAACTCGGCTAGAGTACATGGTGTGTACATGCCAGCTACACACCCTGTATCCGCTTTCCATGTGTTAGGTTGATCCAGTCAACACACAGTGTACAATAAAAGCACTGCATGTAATTAATTTCTCAGTGCATCTAGATACAATGCACATGGGTATACGGTGTGTACTCCAGTCGCACGCCGTGTAACACAGTTTTACAGACCAATGATTTGACACTTCCAAATGACATCTATGATCATTCTTAATTTCTTATTAAAACTTTAAGAAAATGAAACACTAAACAAACATGATTAATATGTCAATAACATGTTAATTCAAATAGAATTAAAGAATGAATAACAGAAATGAAAATCTAACCACAACTGCACACAGATCAACAATAAAATAAGTAATTATAAATTTAAACGTGACCACTCTGATACCACTTGTTGGTTCTATGAATAACGGAAGTGTGCGAAGGTGGATGATATATTAAAATTTCTTTTAATAATTGTTGCCCGAAACCAAAAAACAAGGATCTTGCATGTCAAATTTATAATTAATTAATTTAATATTTGAAGAAATAAATACCTGGGATTAGGAACTTTTTTCATTGGTGAATGTTGATCATCCGAAAATACCCCTTCGAATTACCATCGTTGCACTATGAGGATCTAAGGATAAAATCCCTCTAGCAGTGATCCACGCATGCTCATATGATCTCTGAGCAACACCACTCAATCTTCGGGTACTAGCACGGTGAGTCAAATGTCTTGCATTGTTAGTTCTTGATCACTCATTATTTAGACTCAAAGAAATATCTCTTGCACCTCTTGTTCTTGAGAGGGAGAGAGAAGGAGGAGTTGAGAGAGAATTTGTTGTGCACAATAATTCTCTATTCTTAATTTTTGGATTCTCTACACAATAGACACAACTATCTATTTATAGAGTTAGAATTTAAGTTAAAATATTATTTAATTGCATATAGGACATTAAATAACATTTATTACCTTTAATAAACCCCATACCACATAATAATAATTATATTTTTATTATTTTGTGGTGCGCGCCAACTTGCGCAATAACAAATATTATGTAACGGTCTTGTTACTTAATATTTTTCAACATACTCAGTCTTGGTCTGTTCGAACCCCTCTATCATTTATTGAACAACCGAATAAAAATTTTATTCATAAGTAAATATTTTATTCACAATCTAGTGAATAAATATTTATTAAAATATTCAATAAATAAAATAAATATTTTATTCACATGCTGGTGAATAAATATTAATTTAATTTATACAATCAATATAACTTGAAAAAAACTATTCCTCAGACTTCAGAATAATATTTATTCCATTAATTAAAATAAAATAGAATTTAATTGAGATCAACATAAACACTTAGTGTGTAACCCTCTAGGATTTTTTCTCATTGGAATTAGGCGAGCTTGCCTAAAGTTTAAGATTACTATCTAGAAACGGGTCAAGACACCTGAGATAAATAACTTAAAGCCACAACATCGAAAACCACATATGAATGTTTACAGTGCAATACAATCCCCTTTTCACAAAATATCAACAAGCAGGTTGCATAACTGTGTCACCAACCTATATGCTCGATATGTATTTCTTTGACTATCTGAAATAAATACACTGTTACACCATTGCCATGAAATTTATTGCAGCGGTTCTATTCCAATCAAAGGTATGATATATCAGATTCCATAAATATGTAAGAGACAAATCCTTCCTTGACTTATTTATTAATGAAATGTTACTCATGATGCACCCAATGTATCTAAATTTACTATGAACTGTCATTGTCATGGTTTACAAAATACATCTAAGTACACGAGTTGTAACATGTATTAATAATAATCTTAAAGTCTAAGGACCATCACACATGCTTGTAGATAGGAATATCTAATGACACCAAAATATACAGAATTCTTACTGGCAGGTCTGTTCTCATAATCTCCCATCTTGAAGATTACTAAGTGCAAACTTCATGAGAAGAATCCTTATCTGCTTATGAGTACTCACACCTAACAGTCTATGAACCGTGTGTCCCATCATATTATGTTATCCAACCATAGAACATTATTTGATAATATCATCATAGAACATCAAGGTTCTCATCATATCTAGGAACTGCTATAACCCTATCAATTCGACGTATACTCTAGGACATTATTATATTAGAGTCATACAGAACAATAAACAATATGTAATAATATTTTTTATTAATATTAAATACATCAAATATTTATGTAATCAAAGTAAAAATAGTTGGTCCTAGGACACTAACTCCAACACATTTTACCACACTTATCACAAGTTGGGAACATGATTTTATAACCTTCAAATTTACTCTATTGATGTTTCCCATTTTACTACCATCTGAATATTTTTTATGCTTGTTTTCATAGGACACATGATCATCAGAAAACTCAATTTCTACCTTCTCGACACATTGATTTTTTTTTTCATAAAATTTAAATTCATTAGAATCCAATGACCTTTAATATATTGGATTCAATACTGAATAAAACTGATTAATTTTATTATTAATATCCCAGATACAATTTGGTGTGTACCTTTCCAAACAAGTGAAGATTGATTCACACACAGCAATTGAATCTTTATCTTTCAACCTTAATTCCAAGAATTTATTTTACATAATAAGTTTAATAGCCATAGGAAATTAATTCTCAAGGATAGTATTCTTAAATTCATCTCATTCCAAGACATTAATCACTTATCTTTCTCTGATATTCTTAAACATTGATCGTGACTAATCGACTTCACATTCAAAAAAATAAATATCAAGAGTTACCTTTTGATGATCTGACCAACCCATGTCTTTGAATATATTCTTCAAGGATTTAACCCATAATTTAGCAATCATAGGGTCAGATGATCCACTGAATGTTGTAGGGTGATGTTTCATGAAATGATCCAATATTGACATGTTCCTTTGTGATGAACACGATTGTTCTCTCACATGGATACCACCATAATTTATAGCCTGTATCAAATGATACATCACCACAAAAAACTGTTCCGTTCCAATTCTAACCATTCCAGGTTGCTGATTTGGAAGGATATTAACCTCTTGACTTCTTCCTACTTGAGTTTCCTTGTTTTATCTATGAAAAACCATTTCGAACAGACATAGTTTAGATGAAGCAACATGGTAATCTTCAAATTCTATATCATGATAACTATGAATCAGAATCTATTAAGGGTACTAACTTACATTATCCAAATATAAAAAATTATCCAAACCCTACTCTGATATCTACTATAAGGACCCATTCCTTATTCAACCCATAATTTTATTTTTAAATAAGAATTAATTTTCTTACATTCTCGATGTAATGTCCCAGCTCGGTAGCCACTAAACTGGTGCTCTAAGCTGGTTCCCCACAAGACCTAAAGTGCGTATCAATGTACGTTAGAGGCTACTGACTAGCAGTGGGGGTTTAAAGTGGATCTGTGAGGTGACTATAACCCTATATCAGAGTGCACAACAAGAAGTAAATAACCAAACATCATACACAATAGATAATTCAGAAGAATAAATAAACAGAAACTAAATATGCTCTAATAAAATGAAAAGGCAGTAAAGGCCCAAACCTCCATGTCATACATACAACCACGATCACCCACTAGACCAATCACATATACAAAAATAAATAATTGAAAAGTAAATACAAAATTCCCTACTGCCAAATTCGATCCATTTCACATACCTGACATGTAATATACCCTATCAAGCTGCTCCAGTCCGACCTATAGACTCCGTAGGAGAATCTCGCTAAACCATGAAATCCAGGGCCTCTTCCCGATCCATAATACATCTATGATCAACATGAAATAATACATAAGGTATGAAAACACACCGAGGTGCATGTAGAGTGGGTGAGAAATAAATCTCAGTAGGATACCCCCAATGGAGAACCTATAAACTGATTTCATATGTGCATATTCAGGCAATATTCTTAGCCCAGTTGATACATAAATTTAAGGTAAATACAAATAAAACAACCTTTGATCTTCAGGTCCAAGACATTGGTCGACCATACCTACTTCAGGCAAAGCCAGAGTGTCTCTGAGCACATCACCATGACCGTGCATCCCACAAAACCCACGGGCTCCATATTCATGACACCCAAAACAAAACCTAACATGAACAGAGACCCATCCTATGACATTCCTATCATCTAAGATAATAATCTAAGTCATCCCATACCATGTTTTCATGACCCAACATTGTCTCATACTTGGAACCTCGACACATCTGTCTGAGTTACTAAAAAATTACTACCAATCCTAGACCCTTAGTCTGAAATCTACCTCATGTATCATGAAAAATAATGCCTTGAGCATGAGTCAAACACATAAAACATAAATCCAAACCATTAGTACCAATATAGAACATCGGTCCTATCAAACCCATCACAAAACATGAAGTTAGTTCCTAGAATCTCTGTATGACAACCATAACATTAGTGGTGCCCATAACATTAGTTTGGACCAGCCCAGGGAGAAGGAGCATCAGTCCAACATTCTATTTCACATGGCATGCCATCATCACCCAGAGAATCAGTCTGGCACTCTAACTATGAAGTATACTATCAATGTCTAGAGCATCATTCTAACACCATCTTTATAGTATACCTCATGTGCCTAGAAACTCAAGTCTAGAACCTAACCACATACATGCGACGTCACATCCACTATACTCAATAGTATAAAACAACATGCCCAAAACCTTGGTCCAACACTAAAAACATAAAAAACAATCGATACTAATACAGATCCTTATCCCAACAATCTCAGTCACAGATATCCAGAACTATATTTGTGGATAATCTGTCGAACTCTCTCATCTATCATAGCCCTTACTAATTAATTAGGTTCCAGAATGTGGAAACCCTAATAGAATCACAACATCCTCATAGTCATAAACCAAAATTCAACATCCTCAATCAAGTTAAAACATAACAAGTACTGGCTATACGTTCATCATGACCAGTAACATATCATCCCATCATATCATATATCAACTGAGCCCCAAGGGAACACCCATAACCAAACTAATCAATTACACACACCCACTTAGGGTTGTCCTATCAATCGGGCACACACTTGGCCCTATAAATCTATACATAACAGAGGCATCTATCTCGATGCTCAGAACTGGAACTCAAGTGGAGAAATTCCCTCCAAAATCTTGGTAACAACTAAACTCTCATGCTAAGACTTATCATAAGAACCATCCTCAAGCAGCCCACCGATCCTCGATCAACAAAATGCCAACCAGGAATCCAAAAAAAAACCCACACCTCACAAACATTCTCAATCACCAACCATAACATCCAACAACCACTAAACCAGAAACTAGAAAATTATGGGCATCCTCAAGAGTCCCTCAGACTCAACTCAACACCTCACTAGCACCCAACCATAACCACCATCCTATGATGTCAACCAAGACCAAAGGCTCCAACCACCCTGATCCTCAAACATAGGATCTAAACCTCAACTTCCCTAACCTCAAACAACTAGTCCTGATATGCAGGGACATACCAAGATCTCTCTAGATATAATAATAAAATCCCACCTTCTGGGATTCATATAAGAAACCTTAAGAAAAATACCATGGCATGCTCATGCCAAGCCAAACATCGAGCTCAAAACCCTCACCTGAGTCTCCTAGCTCACAACTCAACCCACTAGAGGATTCTGAATCCAAACCTCAAGGAAATCCTACTTATGAACTACACTTTTACAAAACACTATCCATATGACTTCTATATGTCTAAATGACCCCACCATTGTGATCTACATAGAAAAACTATCAAAATAGACAACTTACAAGTCCAATCTGACTTCTAGGGCACAAAACACCCAAGACCTCCAAACTCAAAAAAGTACATGGCATGTAATTTTGAGTACATGGTGTGTACTTTCAACTATCCACCTATCCATGTACTTTTACATAGCCATAGTAACATGGGTTCATCCTATGTACCACTACATGGTGTGTACCCAAAGTACACTGCATGTACTTTACAAAAATCATATACCTGTGTACCTTTCACATGGAAAGGAACATGGCCATGTACTACTAAATGATGTGTACTTAAAGTATACAGAGTGTACTTATGTATATTATATCTTCCACAAATAGGAAGAAAATATGTCATGTTTTCTTAGAACCTTTTTTCGCGTAGTCGGGGTTTATGAATGGGAGACCCCTACAAACCTCCTGAAACCCCTATTTTCCCTCAAATAAGAACAGATCAACCCCCATGAGGTCATTAGTAGTCATAATAAGGATTAAAAACTTTAAAACAACTAATCTATGAGTATCAGGGCATAAAACTCAAAAAAGTGGCCTACCTCATGGCGTAAACACTGAATCTTTCAGTCTAAATCCATTGCCAGAGGCTACTGCACCTCAATCCAGTCCTGATCTACATTGTGGATGAAGTCTGATGACACCTCACTCTCATCCCCCTCTTGGTCAAGCCATCACACATGAGGGAGACTCCCTCACATCTCATGTCATGCATAGGAACCCCAAATGGGGGGGGGGTATGTTTTATTAATTTTAATTAATTAATTAATTTCCTATTTTAACATCTGACCTGAGTCTCAGAACCCGACGTGGGTTTATAAATTTCCTAAGAAAAACCTTCAATTCTAGAATCAATGATGGAGTTATAATATCAATATGACACTCCTTTTAAAAGATATATCCACCTGAAACCACCCGACTAATTTAATATTTAATTAATTAAATATTAAATATTCTTTCAAAACTCCAACTGCTCAAAATTTCACCCAAATCCTACCCTAGAGTAAAATCCTTATTACGAGACTAATGGAGTGTTCATAAAGATTATCTGAAACCATATTCTAGGGGAAAATAACAATTTAACCCTCAAGATCACTTGAGAACAAAAATTTAAAATTCTTCTCAAATTTTAAAATCTAGAAAACTCAGGTCTCTACAATATCCCCACCATAAACATTATCATCCTTGAGAAGCCTCAATGGTCTTACAACCACAAATCCTGACCACCTTAGTCATCAAATCAATCTCAACTAGTTTCATTCTACTCAGAGACACCAACCAAGTTTCTTTCCATAATTTCAAAGAGATGGTATACAACCCGTTAAAGGCCAAACCACTGCTTTCCACCATTAACAAACCACTGGGAAAATTTCCAATCTTCACCCATCCAACTCAATAGGTCACATCATCATTTAAAACTCTTCATCAAACTCATAGTTCTCCCCACCATAGAACTCAACCCACATCTACCGATTCCAACCCACAACGCTTTCCATCATGGGAGTCACCTCTCAAAACACATCCTCAATGGTCCACCAACCCACTCGACATGGTCCTCAATGCATCCTAGACCCTACCCACACAAGGGTCACACCACCATACCTGATATGGTACTACCCACCATAGGAGTATTCTTATAATTACCTCATAACCAAAAATCTTTTCCCCTAGATCATGCCCTAATCAAAACAAAACCCTGGAGCAGGGCATGGCCATATCGTTCCACCAGAGTAGTAACAAAAACATCTACTATCTCCTGTTACTAGAATTTGAGAACAAAACCCACGGTATTCATCGATATCTGATCTCACCCATATAAAACCGATGGTGCGCTCCCCACCATAAGGCTTTAAACACACCACTCCATGAGCAAAACCTCCTAGGAGGCCCCTTAACAACCCAAGGAAACATTTCTGTAGCATGGAATACAGCCGATTATTTCTTAACATACTCAAGATGATGTCAATATATTGGGCATGATTGTCTAAAAAATGCGAGTATACCAAGATATCATCGATGAATACCACCACAACCTCATACATTCCAAAACATCACAGTTCTATTCCATGGTCCTTGGGTCTCCATGCTCAAAAGACTCTCATCACACCCGCAACAATTCTCATCCCACTCATAGCAGCCTACACAACTCAAGCACCACAGGAGTACACTCCCGTAACATCGGATCCACAAGCCAAACGATACAGTGCATCACTAGCACTCACGTTTCCCAGATTCGACTACCACATCACCGTTACACACCATTGTGTAACCCAACTACAAAACCTACTTTGACTCCAATGAGTTACATCTCACAAAACCTGGCTCACCATCCCTAACCATGAAAACTCAAGCACTTCTTGTGCTCCCGATCCAACCCAAATCCACTAGGATTAACTCGTCTACACAACCATTTTTTGGGCTAGGAACCTGAATGAACCTTAGCTTCTCAAACCAAACACATGGAGGAAAACTAGAACATAATCACAACATCTCCAAAATAGAAGTCATTCAATGAGCCTAAACCTTTAACCCAACTGCACCATTTGTGCACCCTTTCCAAGAGTCTAAAGCATTAATCTATGCTTCAAGTATCCAAAAGAACTGGAAACTTGGTCAACACCTCCACATTCACCCTCAAAATTCAAACAAACATGAATATATACTATAGAGTCACATTAAAAAAGGCTACTAGGATCCCCCACCCAGTCCTACCGATCAAGTCTCATATCGAGTCACTAGGTTTAACCACCTAGGTTCACACCAACTCACAAAAGGGCACAACTTATAAGGAATAAATATGAACCCATATCATGGTCACATGAAATAAGCAAGTCAAAACACCCTCTTATAGGGCATCACACCACAAAGGTGTCATACCAACCAACTGCCCATAACTAGGGTGTCCGTCCTCTCCAAGCATTTGCACATTAGTCAACTCCCTTGAGGACCTGAACATACAACCATCCTCAAATAAAACCACCCAAAAGTGGTCCAATATTCCTATAGTTGCACCTTACTAACCCACTAGGGTCACTGCACAAGCCACACATAAGAACCACACCAGCGTCCCTGCTATCGATCACCTCACTATAGATCCACAGAACCTACCATCAGAAGGAAATCCATAAAATCACACACTAGAAGGCCTAAAACATGGGAATCCTATGTGTCTAACATGATGCATGATACACCTCTATCCTCTAAAGGCTAAGATTCAAAACCAAGTCACATGCCTCTTACCAATGGGCCAAGAGCCTGAAATCCATCATAAACCATCAAATCAAAACAACATGTGCGTCTCTCGAAGAGAAAATCATATACAACCATAACATCACAAATCTAGAACATCAATCACAGTCCCTAGTATCCTGGACTTCTTATCAGAATAGGTGTTCATGACGCACTAGACCATTATCCATCACAAGTTCTGAAACATTCCTATATCTCAAATCTACCAACCCCAAATAGTGAAATAAAAGGAAAGTAACAGCTCTATTTCCACTTTGTAACTTCCCGGCCTGGTAGCCACTAAACTGGTGCTCTGAGCTAGTTTTCCACAAGACCTCAACCATGCCTCATCGTATTCCAGAGGATGTTGAATAGAAGTGGGGGTCTAAAATGGATCTGTGAGGAGAATATACCCCCATATCATAGTGAACAACTAGAAGTAAATAACCAAACATCATACACAATAGAGAACGCGGAAGAATAAATAAATTAAAACTAAAAATGCTATAATAAAATGAAAATAAAGTAAATGCCCAAAAATCCATGTCATATATACAACCACGATCTCCCACATGGATGATCACATATAAAAAAAATAAATAATTGAAAAGTAAATACAACAGGCCATACTTCCAACTTCGGGCTGTAACACATACCCAGTCTCTAGTACCCTGTTAAGCTGCTTCAGCCTGACCTATAGACTTCACATGAGCATCCCACTCAACCATGAAATCCAAGGAATCTGCCTAATCCATCATGCATCCATTATCAACCTAAAAGTAGACATGAGGTCTACATACACACTGAGGTTCATGTATAGGGGGTGAGTAATAAATCTCAGTAGACCACCCCAATGGTGAACCTATAAACTTTTATCTCATGTGAATACTCATGAAATATGCTCAGCCTAGATGATACATAAATAAAAGGTAAATACAAAAAAAAACTGCCGATCCTCAGGTCCAAGACCTCAATCAACCATACCTACTTTTTCCAAATCCGGAGTGTCTATGAGCACGTCACCATGACTGTGCATACCAAATAACCCACATGTTCCATATTCACAGCATCCACAACCAAACCCAACCCTACCAGAGAACTATACTATGATAGTCCTATCATATGTGATACTAATCTAATTCATCCCCAACCATGTCCTCATGACCCAATATTGTCTCATACTTGGCACCTAGAAACATATATCCTAGTTACTAAAAAAGTACTACCAATCCTAGAACCTCAGGCTAACATCTATCTCATGTATCATAAAAAATAATGCCTTAACATAAGTCCAACATGTAAACCATAAATCCAAACCATCAACACTGATACAGAACATCATACCTATCAAACCCATCATAAACCATAAAGGTAGTGTCTGGAACCTTTGTCCGACAACTATAACATCGGTGGTTCCTGAAGCATCAGTCTGGTCCAACCCATGGAGAAAGAGCACCCATCTAACATCCAATTTCACATGGAATTCCATCATCACCTAGATCATCAGTATGGAACTCTAACCATGAATTATACTATCAATGTACAAATCCTCATTCTAACACCCTCTTTGTAGTAGACCTCTTGTGCTTGAAGCCTAAATTCTAGCACCAAACCACATACATGTGACATAACATCCAATATACTCAACACTATAAAAAAATGTGCCCAGAACCTCGATCCATCACTCAAACCATAAAAAAAATATCGGAATTGATATAGAGTCTTAGTCTAACAATCTAAATCACATATATCTAGAACCATACCTGTGGATCATCTATCTAAATCTATTAGCTATCATAGCCCTTACTAATAAATCAGGTTCCAGAATGTGGAAACCCCACTAGAATCACAACAACCTCATAGGTGTAAACCAAAACTCAACATCCTCAACTAAGTAAAAACATAACAAGGGATGGATATACATCCACCATGACCATAAAAATCTCATCCCATCAGCTCATATATAAACCGAGCCCCAAGGTAACACCCATAACCAAACTACTCAAGAACCCGCATCCACTCAGGTTCGTCCTATCAATCAGGAACACACTTGGCCCTCTGAATCTATACATAATAGAGAAATCTCTCTCAATCCTCATAACTTGAACTCAAGTCTAGACATACCTTCCCAAACCCTAGTAACAACTAAACTCTTGGGCCAAACCCTATTACAATAAACATTCTCAAGTAGCCCTCAATGACCTCCAATTGATCCTCAATCAATAATATACCAACCAGGAATCCAAAAGTGAACCCATGCCTCACAGGAATTCTCAACTTCCAACCACGACATCCAATGATCACTTAACCAGAAACTATACCACTATGGGAATCCTCAATAGTCCCTCAGATTCAACTCAACACCTCAATGATACCCTACCATAACCACCATAATACGATTTCAACCAAGACCAAAGGCTCCAACTACCCCGATCCTCAAAAATAGGATTTAAACCTCAAGTGTTCTAACTGTAAACAACTGGTACTGATATGTAGGTACATCAAGTGTTCTAACTGTAAACAACTGGTACTGATATGTAGGTACAAACTAAGATCTATCTAGAGATACTACTCAAATCCCACCTTTTGGGATTCATTCAAGAAACCTATAGAAAAACAGTATGGCACACTGAGGCTAGGACATACACTGAGATCATAACCCTCACCTGGGTCTCATAGCTCACAACCCAACCCACTGGAGGATTAAAAATCCAAACCTCAATGAAATAATCCTATTGAACTACATTTATCCAAAACACCATCTGGATGACCTCCATATGTCAAAAAATATCCCATCATCATGATCTATGTGAAAAAACTCTTAGAATGGACTACTCATAATTCCAATTCTAACTTACATGGAACAAAACACCCAAAACCTCCAAGCTGAAAAAAGTACATGGCATGTAATTTTGAGTACACGGTGTGTACTATCAACTCTCCACCTATTCATGTACTTTTACATGGACAGATAAACATGGGTTCTTCCTATATACTTCTATATGTCGTGTACTTTCCAAACATCATTTGCCAGTGTACTTTTTCACATGGACATGTACTACTACACGGTGTGTACTTCTGAAAAATCCATCTTCCTCGAACGGGAAGAACACATGGAATGTTTTATTAGAACCAAATGCTTTGTAGTTAGGTTTTTTGAATGGGAAACCCCTGAAAAACTCATGAAACCCCCATTTCCCCTAAATAAGCACAGATCGACCCTCACGGGGTCCTTACCAGTCATAATAAGGATTTAAAACTTAAAAACAACTGATCTACAAGGAAAAAGGCATAAAAATCAAAAAATGGTCTACCTAGTGGCATAAACGCCGAAGATTTAGGTCTAAATACATTGCTGAAGGCTACTGCACATCGATCTGGTCCCGTTCTATGTTGAGGATGGAGTCCAGCAACACCTCCCTCGCCTACCCCTCTTGGTTCAACCATCACGTATGAGGGAGGATCCCTCCCCTCTCCTATTGTGTGTAGGAACCCCAAATGGTGGTGATATGTTTTATTAATTTTAATTAGTCAATTAATTAATTAACTTACCTTTTTAACATCCGACCTGAGTCCTGAAACCAACATGGGTTTATACTTTGCCTAGGAAAACCCCCCCATTTTAGACTCAAACATGGAGTCATAATCTCAATCTGATGCTTTGTTAATAAGATATATCCAACCTAAACCACCAGACTAATTTATTATTTAATTGATTAAATATGAAATATTCTTCCAGAACTCAAACTACTCGAAATTATACCCAACTTATGTCCTTGGGTAAAATCCCTATTATGTGAACAATGAAGTGGTCAGAAAAATTATCTGAGACCATCTTATAGGTTAAAATGACCATGTTACCCCTCAAGAGCACCTAAGAACAAATTTTTTAAATTTATGATAAAATTTTAAAATCTAGAAAACTTGGGTGTATACACCCAAAGATATTTTCAGGCTTATTGTTTTAGAGAATTAGTTCTCTTAGTATCCATTTTTCTCATAATAAAAAAACTTAAAAATGAAATATGTTTTCTTTTCCTGACGAATCTTCATGATTTTCCACTTGACTTCATCATTGTTCCTACACATTCTTAAAACCTATAAAAAACATTTGAAAACATTGTATGAGAACAAAAATATTAGTAAGAGACATATAAAAATGTAGAAAGAAACTTGTTAGTCCATTTCAAAACCATGCGATCATAAAAGAGAGTTTTTCTTTAACATAATAAACTTTGAACTCAAATAATCATTTACATACACATGAAATTAGCTTTAATACCTAAAGTTTTTCATAAAACACTTTATAATAAAACATATAGGCAAAATAATAATCATAAGAGTTTCTTATAAAACATGAGAACCCATGAATTTTTTTTCTTAAAAGTACACCTTTTACCCTAAAAGGGAATAGTCATTCATTCAAAACAAAAAATCCTTAGCTTACCATGTGAAATAAAAATATTTCCACAAAAAATCATTAAAAATAATAGAAATGTCATGTAGGTGCCTTGTGACATCATCTTTATAGAACCCTTACAAGGACCCTTATTTGTGGAATAACCTACATGATCAAATTTCAACATAATTTTCCAGATAACATAACCATTACCCAATTCATTAGAGATCTATATCAAGTTAACCCATCATTATAAACAATGCACAAGGACCATAACATGCATGGAACACATAAAATCTAGTATTTCCATCATCAAACTCAAAAAAAAATCCTTTTTAATCCCCAAGTAAAATATTTTTAGGTATTGATGTATCTCTTTCCTTTAAAACCTAATTTTCAAAACTAAAATACCCAGAATAAAGGGAATGTGAGTTTTTCTTTGATAAAAACCCAGAAGATTATAAAGGAAACTGTACATCAAATAATGGTTTTGGTGGTGAGAAAATCTGTTGTCGCTGTATATGTTAATATAGAATATTCCTTTTTCCTTTTTATAAAGAAAGTTAAAACATTCTGTGTAAAATTCATAAAAAGATTCATTATAAAAACATTTGAAAGAAAGTCAAAAGAAATATAAAATATCCTTTATAATTAATTTATTTCCATAAATACATTCATAAAATAATTTTAATAATATGTACATAGGATAAATATATTTTAAAAATAAATCTTTAAAACATTTAAAAAAGGTTTTTAAGGTAAAGTGTCCCTTACCTTGATTTAGACTTGTCACGTACATTATTTATCTCCTGTATAATAAAATTTAATTAATTATTTAATATTTTAAGAAAATTTTCTATGTTTAATATATTATCATTAAAATATTTATTTCCTTTATTTCAATTACATATTTAATTACTTAACCGTTTAAGTCTATGTCTGGTGTTTTGAGGATGTTCGATTCATAATTTCAAAATGATTTCGTTATGTTGACCATGTTCAAAGAGGTCATTATTTTGTCATATCTAGAATAGTAATAATGATATAATGATAATTTTTATACATAAATTATTCTTTTAATACCAAACATGAAATATGGTTATGAAAAATGAATTACGTTACAATCATGGAGACGGTAGGCCATACGTACGCATTAGTAACATTTTTATTTTTCAATGAACATGATGAAAAGAAGGTAAGAATAATTTTATATTTATATAATGATAATTATATCATATAATATCTTTAAATACACTTATATATTCTAGCCTTGTGATGTTGTGATGAAAAATTAATCACATCTCTTCGTGGATGTGGTAATCCACAAGTACGCACGAACGATGTTATCATTTTTCAATGAATGGAAAGGTAATAAAATAAATGATATATTATATTTCTAGAATAATTATCTCATGAATATCATATATATAAATTAAATCCATAATTATAACTAGCTGTGAGGGATGATGATGGAAAATGAATTGCATCGGTTCTTGAGGCTATAATACGCCATACACATGAATGATGGCTTTATTTCCCATTTAAAGAAGAGGATATGGATATAGGTTATGAAATAAACATAATAACATCTCAATATATGAAAGATACTGATGTTATTATATAAAAATGGTTATAATAGTTTTTAAGGAGGTAGAAGAATAAATAAAACTAAAACATTTGGTTCAAAGATACACCTCTTCTTCAAACAACCTCATTTTGTTTACATCTTAATCCTTATAAGGTTAGTATTCTGCCCAAAATAAGACCACTAAGATGTGGGGAGGGATGTTAGGAAGGGATTTGAGTGGGGATTGGAAAAACCAAAAGGATCTTGAAGTGTGTATGAGGGAGGAGAGAGGGTATCCTTTTATAAGTGGGAGATGGGATACACTTGGAATTTTTAAAAAGATTAAAATATATTAATATCTTAAGAAAAATGGATCCAAAATGGGATATTTCCAAATATGTGATGAGATAGGGTCAAAATATTTCTATAAAATAAGATTTAGACATGTTTTTGAGTCATTTAAACCCTTATCATTTTAGTTTAACCACTGATAAACCTGTTTTAACCTTGATCATGGTAACACATTTTTACTATTCATTCAGAAAATCAAAATTTTCAAAAAATTATAAAAAATTCACCCCAATATAACTTTGGAATGATTAATTCAAAAATGATATATTTTTTTATCAAATTCAAATTCTAAAATTTGGAAATTAAGATTTTAAATAAAACCATATAATACATTTAAAAAAATTTAGCAATAATGAAACTATTTCTTTTTTGATTGAAAAATTATTTAAGATTCTTAAAATGTATATAACTAAATAAAATCTAGATCATGAATATTAACAAGGCATGAAATTGATTTACTATTAACATTACATGGGTTGTTACATATATATTCATGATCTCACTGCTCAAAACTGTCGCAGAAATGTCAGGAGTCATAGCAACATAGGTTTGTAGATGAAGAAAAGATAGAAACAAAAGAAGAAGAAGAAGATGAACACAAAAACAATGATTTACATGGTTTAGAAAAAATACATACACCCATAGAGAGGCATAATCACTTCACTATAATTATACAACACAATTACAGGGAGATCAAAGTTTTTTCACCCACTAAACCCTAGATCGAATGAGCTAATAAAGAAGAAAAATCACTGTGCCAATAATCGCATAGTAAGTCCACTATGACATAATGAACGATGGATGGAAGTCTACACTCCTATAGTGGCCGGTGACTAGAAGTTCGCAGAGCTACAATGTTATTATCTCCAAAGTCCGAGATGCTACAGTAACTGTTCCAAAGTCCTCACTATTACAGTGCCCTATCTATGTCATTTGGTCAAATTTGTTACAGTTGGTCAGTGTTTCTACAATCCCAAAATTTGGACCGGGTATCTTAGGACCCCTAACCCCCAGAGCAGGGGTGCGTTTCCCTTGCTACCCCCAACAAGCTCAGCACAGATCACGACCCATGAGAGTTATGTCCTGGTGTACAGTATGGACCACTACCATTCATCCCAACATCATCCAAATAGATTGAGTTGCATTAATCCAACAAAAACCACCCAAGGGTTATCTTGATTAAACCAACATGCTCACCAAAAACATCACCTCCCAAATAACAAGGCCCATGAAGGAACTCACCCCAAAATATGGCCCAAATGACCACACCCTTAGCCATTGAAGAATATCATTGAACAATTGGGGAGATCGTGCACTGTTGAGAAAGGTATTAAATGGAGGGACTTCATAACCCAATCATGGAAGATCATGTAGTGTTAAGAATAATGTCTCATTGAGGGATTACCAAAATCCATGTGTTAGACGATGGAAGTTCAAGAAATTCAAAGCCTAATATTGTATAGTAGAATTCCTAAACTTCATCTTTGTGGATTGTCACTGGATATAACATCCTAGTGTTAGTGTATTATTGATAAGAACTCAAGACTTTAGTTTTCTGCATCACTATCATTGAAATAATATAAAACCATATGTAATCATACATCAATCCATTCAAAAGTCATATTCCAAAGAAAAAGTTCATAATATCATCTAAAAAATTTCCAATCTAATTAACTGAAAAATTCATTGATAATATCATTATATCAATGAGGTTAACTCATAAGTATCGTCTTCTAAGGTAATCCAATTGATAAAAAAAATACATGTCAACCCAGTTCCATTATTAAGTTAGATATCTTGTCATGGTCACAAAGTGTACCATCATATAACTCCCATCTAACACAAATACATGCTTTGTGCAGACTATCCTCTTATAATGAAAACACAAGAATCACTTTGAAAAAATATTGCATTGAACCACATTTTCAGTCCTAGAAGATCTCAATGAACATTTCTTAACTCATCAAACTCATCACATGATTTTCACAGCCCATCATCATAATAAAAATCATTGTATCATCATGTTATACTGAATCATCTATCTCATGGGATAATCACAAGAATACCCTAGATCATTGGGCCTATAAGAAGCTTCTCATGAACCATTATTGTTTTTATTCATTGTTGGAAAATATTTATACAATTCTGAATTCAAAATATTCTTTTATTTAAAACACCACCTTAGGGGATCTTAATGTTCCAATGTAAAACACCATTTATTTTTTCTTGTGAAAAAGAACACAAAAATATTATCAGAATTTTAACGATTTGTTTTATTATTGATGAGGTGTCAAAATGATTAAAATTTCCAAAATGACCCTTAAATGATCTCACTTGGCTTTAAAAATATCACCATTGTGATGCATGTATAAAAATAATTAAAATCAACTATTCATGAGACCCAAGTGAATATTGAGAGATTTAAACGCATATAATTAAATAAAGGAGCATAAGGGTGCGTGACGAGTTGAGGATGGCGATCCACACAATTGGAACTGTGTGGAATATGGAACTATGGGCATGTGAGGCCTGCATTACCTTGCCTCATAGTGGGTGCCTACCTAACACACACACATGCATGCACACACATTATATGTTCATTAAAGTGTGTGTGTGTGTGTGCACATGATTATATTTTCATAATAATTTTCTAACTTTACATTTACTTGACATTTCTTTATCTTTCTTAAATTCACATTTCGATTTTAACATATTTTAAACTTTTAATCAACGTTTCAAAATTGATTTCAAAACACGTTATCGACCCGAGTTCTACCAAATGAAAAAGATTAGTCTAATCGAACAAGTCATAAAAAAACATGTCTCCAATATTAAATCCTAAAGAGTAATCATGTAACCCGATCTAATAAATAAACTCCATTTCCTGAAGTAAAGGGGATGTGATTATAGTCTATATCATGGTAAAAATTGACATTGTTAAGTTAAATGTAAATATTATGATCAAGGTTTTCATACATCTAATGTAAAGAGTGATTCACAATACCAGATGTGGTTGAACGATGAGAACCTATACTCAAAGAAACTAAGCATGATGGAAGTAAATATTGGAGTGAAATGAATGGACACCGATCACATACTTTTCACACACCAATACATTTTAAAAATAATTAATTAAAGTAAAATATAAAAACATTGAAGTAAATCTTGCAGACCATTGCATGATGTAGGATGAGGGTATCATGAATTTGTCTTTTCTAGTTTATTTGTAAATCCCAAAGGTATTGAGAAGAATGATAATGAATAAATGTTTAAGATGAAGATGTTTAATTTCATATTTATGTTATTGGTCTTGAAACATCATAGTTCCAAGTCAAATAATTTTATTTTATTTCTTGAAGTGAATGTGAATATTTATTAAAATAGTTCTATTTCATTCCCTAAACTGAATGTAAATATTTTTAAAATTAGTGTCATGGTGAATATGAAATATTGCGTTTCTAAATCATAGTTATTATAACTAGAATGGACTGGTGGTCCAACCCCGGTTCCACCGAGACCCACAACTTGTTTGGTATAGACCAACTTATTGGACTATTTAATCAATTGTTCTTGTCAAACCCAATTTTTTGGTTAGACCTAATGGACGAGTGCCATGATCGGACTACCCAACCCACGAGATCCACCATGCACCCTCCTAGCCCACTATATTTGACTTGATATAATAAAAAACCCATAAAAATCACATGAAAAAGGATAATTTAATACTTCCATTGGGGATATGAAGTTTGTGCTTGAACCATTGGTTCGGGCATGCACCTTGTTATATATATATATACTATTGAAATCAATATTTTTAATTAAAACCAGTTCAAGATCTAAACTGAATGAACCACTTGTTGAACCAATAACCAGTAAACCACTTACCTCAACACTTCAGTAACTGGTTTTGTTATGATAACTATACCATAAAGTAAAATATAAAAATAATGTATTTTGACATTATTTTAAAAAATATTTATATTTATGAAGTTTTTCTCCTGCAATAGAAATATCAAAAAATAAAAATTTAGTATTTATTGTATTCTTGTGAATTTACAATATTATGTCATATAATTTACTCAATGTTATCCTTTGAATTAGATGTTATTTTCTTAGAGCACATGATGAGATCATATTTTTTATGATCAAATATATTATATGTAATTAATTTTACTATATGAAATTTTTAAACAAAAACCATCATTATAAATAAAATAAGTACTCTTGTATGAGATTATCATTGTTTATAAATAATGAATTATTATCTAAGAATAATGAAATCTAGAAAATGATTTTTCAAATTCATTCCTTAACATAAATACAATTTTAATGGTTTCATTTCATTTCTAGACGTGAATGAAAATATTCATGAATGTTTTAATAATTTTTTTATTAACCATGAATATTTGAAAAATCATATAATTTGATCAACATATTATTTCCTTTATTCTTTTTAAGTGAATAAAATTATAAAAATACACAGGGGATCCTTTCTCAGATGACCGTTCTCTCTCGACTCTATAGGGTTTTGTAGAACCTCGGCCTGAGACCACTCAATAGTGCCCAGACCGATGATGTTTCTTAACCTCAAGCATGCCTCCATGAATGCCAGAGGATTTCAACTAGTGAAGAGGTCCTAAATAAAGTATTAGATATGATATGAACTCTAATCAGAGTAAAACAACAACAAAAATAATTGAACAATATCCATAGCTATAATCATCCGAGTACACAAAATCAATAAACAATAATTTAATTCCAAATGAATACAAAAAAATATAGTTATATAACCCTAATATCCTATTGGGATGATCACATACACAAAATAAACAAAATATAAGAGGCTTTATTGCCATCCCTGACCACTCATAGTGTGTTGTTACTTCCTTGCGGGTAGTATTAATTTAGAAATTTATAAGATTGCTTGATCCTCTACTAACTACAAAAGTGTAAATAGTGGAAGTTTGAGATCATCCCATGAAGAGGCTGAATTGTGAGCCTTAAAAGTTAGTTGGTTCATATTCTTACTCAATCACTGCCGGGATGGATCAAGGTTTATGAAAACAAACTAAATTCCTCTTATGGAAAACAATTTATGAAGACATAGGCTCATGATCAATTTCAAAGGATCTCAAAAAAGGAATCATCACATTATCACACTCGTGGATTAGTTGAATTGATTGAGTAAAAATTCAGTCAAAGATCATAAACTTTTTTATGTTCAAATTAGTTAATTCTACCTATATTAATGAAAATAACTTGGTATGGAGAAATTTTCCATCCTAAATACACTAGCTTGAATCTTAAAGTGGAAAAAAATATGAGTTATTGATCTTAATTTGATCTGATCAATTGGCTTGAGTTCTTTCCTCAAGACTCCTCATGGAGAGATTATTGAAAAGGAATATGATTTAAATAGTCACCAAAGACAATTCCTAATCAAGAAAACTTACCATGATTGAGATTAATAATTCATTACATTCTCATCCTTCCACTCTTGATCCCTCACCCCTTGAGGGACTAGCCACACATAACAATGAAAAGCACCATCATATGTGAAAAATACATCTTAAGAGATGATTGCATGATAGAAAAATTGAAATGAACATATGAAAGAACAATGAAAATAGAACCAAACTTACCCGAATTAAGAACAAAAATCCTGAATACAAAGAACTAGATTGAAAGGAACACCTAAAAAATATCCCAAGGAAAGAAAAATGAGATGATAAGACTAATGAAATTCAGAACTCCCAAACTATTGGAAGATTTTTCTATTTATAATCAAATATCACTCAAGGTGTGAATATAGATGTCGTGATGTGGGACACCATCTCACGACGCTAAGAATTATTTCCTCTTTTGAACATTGAATCTCTATGAAAATCAAAGTTCAAGATTCTCAAGGAATCAATTGAGATATCTTCCTCTTAACTGTTGATAAACCCTTTCACGACCCAGTATTCTGGTTGTGGTGTGAACAAATTTAGACTCCACAACTTCATCCAGGTTCTCCAAATCATGACATGATAGGAATAATTGCATCATGAATCACAACCATTGAGTCTGAAATTATGCTTATGGAAAATGAAACCCCTCATTCGAAGATCGTGACCATCCACTACTACAAATAGGGCTTTTAAAATCGCTATAAACCCCCTTTAAAAGTGATAGAAAAGCACTGTTAATTGTGGCGAAGATAGGGGGGTCCCCTTTAACAGTGCTAAAAAGCGCTGATAAAGGGTTCCCTTTATCCACGCTAAAAAAAGCACTGATAAAGGGCCACCTCTATCAGTGCTATTTTGAGCGATGATAAAGGCCCAATTTATCAACGCTATTTTGAGTGCTGATAAAGGCCCAATTTATCAGTGCTATTTTGAGCGTTGATAAAGGACACCTTTATCAGTGCTATTTTGAGCACTGATAAAGTACCAATTTATAAGCACTTAATTAGCGCTAATAAAGGCCAAATTTCCTATGATGTGCTGTTTATTTAACAGCACACCCAACACCTGCACATCACCTACACAACACCTGCACACCTACACACCTGCACACACAACACAAAACAACACCTGTACTCAAAAAAGCTACACAAAACAACACCTACACACAAAAAAAATCATAGAAGAAGAAAAAAACACACACAATATTTTTGAAAAAATGCTATATATATTTACTTGAAATCATGAATACAAAAAAAACTGCTATATACATTTCAAAAAATGTTTTATATATTTACAATTACAATTATCGAACAAACAGTTAAAAACATTAATGTTTCATCATGTTTGCATCCATGATCCCCTCTAAAAAATTGTCGTCCATGGTATTAGTTGCCGAAAAAAGCATCCGAACTCAAGAAAAAAATTTCCACCTATATAAGAAAATAAATATTATGTTAGTAATAAAATAATAAAATTAATTAAACATTAATATAAAATAATAAATTAATAAATTGTCAATTTTTAATAAAAAAGACACATTTGGGTAGGTAGGGGCCATGAGACTAGATGATACTTGATACCTGACCTTGATATGGGTAGGTAAGCAGCCATGAGGCCAGATGTTGTGTGACATGGTGTGGTAAGGGAGTGTAAGGGTGGTGAGATGTGTTACTTGTTACAACCTTTTCTATTGGCGATATTTGTATATGTACAATGATATGGATATTTTACCATCACGAGATGTGTTACCTGTTACAACATTTACATGTCCATATTTCCTTGGATTGAATTAATATTTTATAAGAGGATCAACATGATTCATTAACTTATAAATATTGTTTTATTAAGATTACATGGATGATAAAAGAAGAGGAAGAAATTTCAACAACAACATGGAATCCAAAAGGTTTCATTTATTGACAATAAAAAAGGGATGAATCTCCACAGTCTAGAGTCTCTCCTATAACTCTCCAAATATGGGGGGTAGGATAAATTTAGAATACTCAAAATAGTATGAGCTCAGAATAACCCCTCAAGATCTGCTAGCCAATGATCTAGAGTAGCTATGGATTAACACAAATGATCAACTGATTTAGTTTCCACATTTACACCTTATTTTAGTGTCTCTTCCCTGATAGCAGCATCAAATATGGACTTTCTTCCACATTGATAAGATTATGATGCTCTATCACTGTTTTCTCTACAACATTGAGAATTTATTATAGGTGATACAATTCATGTTAGAAGCTGTCTATATCATAAATCCCATCAATTAATAAATTTTTATGAGCTTCTACTTATATTGTACACATGGATGCTTCATTCAAGTCCTCATTGTGATGTTGAATGTCTGAATTTTATGCCTCCACCATCGATACTATTAGCTCGATGAACCTCTTTTTCTCCCTCATGGTGACCACCTCCTTCACACTAGCATGGGGTTCTTGATAATATAAATCACTATAACCAAGGGTTGTGAACATGTACCGGAAGTGTCCAAACTAGTATTTTAGCTCTTTGAAGGTTCCCACCATGATTATATTCCAAATATCCCCCACACTTGTCATCAAAACTATTGATGAAATGCTACGTGTTCCGAAACTCAACTCAAGACTAGTCTAGAAATAATAATATACTCCAGGACCAAGTTTCTAAGTGAGGGACTCATACTCACATCCCTTTATGTGCTTGAAAAAGTAAAGAGTTGTTCCCTAGTTATTATAGTGGGGAGAGATAAAAAGTGGAATGATCTGGGACTTCTGAGCTCTAAGGTGGAGTTACTTTGATAAAGCATATACATATTATTAGTCAATAGAAAAATAATGCCCTCAGAAAATCAACATTCATGATAATAATTGAGAACATACCTCTATCATCCACATTATTAGGCACTTCCATCACCTCAACATTGAATTTATTGGTGATAATGAAATATTCCTATAAAAAATGACACTGAGTCACATATAAAGTCCTTTATATCAATACTAACTATTCTTTACCTCGAAGCGCTACAAGTGTAAATAGAGGTTATACAATATGACACATACATGATGGTATATTCAATTTCATAGGAGTATTCAATTTTAGAATAAATTCTAACACTTTAGTAGTGATACCACCATCCTAGATAGGTTATAAATATAATAGTTACATAAATCAGGAGCCTCTAAGAGTGTACTCTCCCATTCTAGGTCAAAGGGAATGAGTGCTAGCGCATCCGCATCAGACATCGGGTCCAACCCTGCTTGGACCCTGACCACTTCTGCCTCTCTAAGGACCCCATACAATATCTAAGGTCCCGTTGAAGGTATGGAAGGAATGTATTTCTTAGTTTTAGAGAGGGATTGATGAGAACATATATAATTAGATAGGCCATAATAATCTACTAGAGTAATGAAAAGGAAAAAAGTCCACAAAGTACAAAAATTAATGATTTTTAGAGGTTTCTTAGTGTATGGACTTTTCCACTTTCTCTTCTTAGTCCTATTATAGGAAGGAATTCAAAAGATAACTTGAGGTACCAAAGGTGGTGCTGATGGAGGCACAAATAGTGTTTCCTTTAGATCAGAAACAACCACATCCATGAGCTCTATTTGACTTAGAGAGACCTGATCATCAGCCTCTCAGTCACTTTTTAAACCAACTTTGGCCACTGTGTCCCTGGGAAAGTAAACTAGAGAGGTGGGTGGTGACAAAATCTTACTAGCCTCTTGAAATATCCAAGAGAAAAGAAAGTTCACCATAGTCATAATAATATCAAAGAATATATAAAAGCGATGATAAAACTTATCTAACCTCTTCACTAGAGCCATCCTAGTCTCCCTTATCTTCACTAGTTACCATTGTGCTAGTAATTATCATTATCTAATCAAGGGGTGTGTAATGGACCTAGCCTTTGATAGAATGAATCACCACACTAAGTTCTTGGAGAAGTGATTTGACTTCAATGAGTTGTTGTTCATAGAAGATTCCTTTAAGAGCGATCACACTCCCCAATACCTCTATGTCTATTTCCACTTGACACAACACTCTCCAGACCTCTATGGTCAATGTATTCCTCCTCTAGTTGTCCTAGTATCGGAATGTGATGGGAAAAACCACCATAATTAAAGCAGATCTCCCACCGACTAGAACTTCTTTCATAGGAACCCCATACATTATTACCAAATCCATTGACACCCTCCTTGTTGATGGTGTTAGATCCAAGTGCCTCATTTTATTATAATACATCTATAGATATGTGGGTCTTTTGGAATATGATTTTTTGTCTGGAATCTAACTTTTTGATGATTCTAGAGACCTTGTGTCCTCCTCCTCATCCATTATTAGAATATCTATGTGCTTTATCACCAATGGAGCCAACTGACCATTCGAGTATGATCGGACCAAGGTATCGACATAAGCCTTAGAGAGGCAAAAAATCACACTATTTAGAGGTAAGGTCACCCGAACCTAAGTTTCCTATCAGGTAAACATTATCCACAATTTGTGATCCACCATGGGATGCATTTCTGAATAGATGTGGGGAAGAGTGGAGAATTTCATCTGAATGCACTAAACTATCTCCCAAAGTGGTATGATGCATACCACTCATAGAATATCTTTTAGTTAATCCAAGTGGATAAAACATCCTCAAATATGGATAAAAGATAGGCTTAGGATACAGGATCACCCTTTAAATTATTGGTAATTTCAAAGGTTGGTGCTCCGTATGGTATAAAAAAATTGATCATACAGGTTCACTTTTCTCTTGATCTTCTAGTTCTTTAGTGTGATTAGCCAGAACCCACTGATACTTTATATAAATTTTCTGAACTGGTAACTTGTAATGTTATGATTATTAAGTAACTCATATCCACCAATGTGGGCCCCCATCCAACCCCACCGCAGTTGGAATGGGATGAATATTCTAAACGGGGCATACCCCTATAGATGTGGTGAAGTTGGCAGTATAACTTAGCCAACATGGGAACAAACAAGATGATAATCATACCACATGAAATAACCTCTACTATCATTAAGGTGGAGACCATAACTCCAACTTTTTTCTACATTGTGAATAAGTACCCACTTAGGTACATTGCTAAGAAGCTTACTAGATGAAAAAGGTGATGGTCCTAGGAGGTGACTGACCATCCATAGTCATTGAATTGACAATCTTAAAATATTTTAAAGTGGAAAACCTCTTCCCCATAGGATTATCATGATTTATAATCCTTGGGATTCTTATTCATACACCCATGATGAGTCTTATTTATGAACAAGTCATCCCACTTCTTGAAGGGGATGTCAACCCCTAGATATGGGTCCTTCCCAAGGGATGTTCTAGCTAGATTAATGAGATCCTTTATAATGGGAGGATTATATTCCATGTCATCCCAAGTATATGGGGTATGAATTTACTCATCATACTTGTATCCTAAAATCAACGCACCATAGATCATCTTAATGTACCATATACTTATGTCAAACTCACCATACATAAAATGAAATGTGTTCATGTATTGACTCTATAAACTGAACAAGTATACCATCATAATTTTTTTACAATAAGTAAGGGTTTGGTAAGCCTAAATAGATTTATAAAATCCTATCTTTTTCAGCTCAACCATGAACTCTGTGGCAGTACACTGAACCAAGAAGGGACAACCCCAGTTCATCCCAAACCACCTGATCGAACAACCTAGAAAAATAACCACCCAAACTTCTAACTTGATATAGAATTCTAAATTTTTGATCTGTAAATATGGGTTTTATACTCCAAATCATGTTATAACCCTTTAAAATCAATCTACATAGGCTTTAAAATTAACCGTTAGAGATGTCTTCTTTAGAGATGAAATTACCCACATATGAGATGTTCTCCCTGAACATATTATTAGTCTTAAAAATGTAGGAGGGAGGCACGATCCCTTCATGAGGTGGAGAGATCATAGTATAATTTAAAATAACAAACCCATATAAGGTAAACTAATTAGAAAATTTAAAATCCAAGATATTAGTTCCCATTAAGATTTTAAGATACCCGTGAGTGGACTGAATGACTATGCACTAGTCGACTTCCACACTATCGTCCATTGTATTCCAATGAACTATAGACTCCTAAGATTCAATTATTTAATTAATTTGTTTCATAAGAAATAGAAAATTTAGATTAATTATGAAAATAGAGGATTTTGGGTTAAAAAATGGACTTGAGTAAGAAAGGGGAACATGACTAATTAGAAATATCATATTAAGTGCATGACTTATTCAAAGTCATGTGATCACATGACCATAATAGGATCATGTTATCAAATGAACCTGGGAGATTTATACGATTACACGACCCTTGAAGCTTTATGCGATCATGTAAATAAGACAAGAATACATGAATCATGGTTCAAGTGAATTACCTTATTTGATTATGTGATTTGTTTATGTGATTTGATTAGGTGATGAGATCACACGATCAGTTCACATGAAGCATTCATAAAAAGGAGCTTATGTGACATGATCACATGAAGAGGCTTTTGTGAAGTAGAGAAAAAACCTAAGAGTTCTTGTAGAGCTATGAAATATTGAATCATTAGTGAAACAAATTTCCCATTACTCTCCATCTATAGGAAATTTCATGAAATACCAAGAGTATCTTAGAATACTAAAATAAAAATAAAATCCAAAGGGAATAAGTTAGGTATTCACTTCATTATAGAAAAGTAATTTTTTCTTCTTCTAGAATTTGTATGTGAGGTGTGTATGCATCTGGGCATTGATGTGATGCAGGTTTTATATGAGGTGCATAAGCACCCATATTTTGATTCGCATGCATATGTATATATGATGTGGGTTTATTTGAGAAATTGTTGGGATGAAAGATCTATGGAAAATGATTTTACTGTGAAAACATCAAGATTACCTCTGTGATTGGGTAGACACAGTGTTGTTTCTCTTCCTACAAAGTCATGTCACATGGATATAAATTTTCTAAAATAAATGAACCCTACAAGGAATAATGAAAATCAAATAAACATTTCATTATATAATTTTTCATTAAAATAGATATATTATATCGTAACATTACATTTAAATCTTTTCAAAGGGTTTATTTTGTACAGATATAATATAATAACAAAACTAATGATTCTTTTCACACTTTACTACTGTTGGTTAACTACCGCTTAGCATAACATCTGATATGAACTTTCGATTTGGTATCCCTATGATGCTCTCATCCGAAACCATCTCTATGATATCATCATTCATTGTTCACTTTTCCTTCTCTCCCTGCACCTATTTACCTAGTAAATGGGTGTAGGAAGAGAAGAAAAAGTGAAAAATGAATGATGATATCATAGAGATGGTGTCAGATGAGAGCATCAGGGGGACTCCAGATCGGAAGTTCAGATCAGATGTTATGCTAAGTGGTAGTTAACCAACAGTAGTGAAGAATTATTAGTTTTGTTATTAAATTTGTGAGTGATGCTTCCAACACATTGCATCAATATAAACAACTGCATAAATGAATAAAATACAGAATATAAATGATCCATGCCACAATAGTTTAGGTCTAGTGCTTTTGGAAACATGGAAACATAAAGAACTAGTTCATAAGAGTCTCTCATTAAGTTATGATTTACTAGAAAGAAAAATCATTTCTAAAACCATTCTTCATAACCTAAGGATATAAAACATAATAAAGGGTGATCATATATGCTCAATAAGTGTAAAAAAGGGAGATATCAATTATCATATAAGGACAACATAAGTAGTAAGAATTCACCTTCATCCTATTTGTGTACAATCTTCCATCAGGTATGCTGCCCATTTGTTTCTAAACACATCTATATCATCTTGTGAATACGAGTTTTTGTGACAGTCATAGTAGTTCTGAAAAAATATAAATACACAAAGGATTAATAAATATTTTAAATGAACTCATAATTATTTTCGAAAATACCTCTTCAGGGATGCTAGTTTGTTGATGAAATACAATCTATTTCATAAATTTACAAATATAATAACCACAATCCTTTCCGTTTGTTTGTTTTGGAAACTGTATAAACATCAAGAAAAATAAGTAATTTTTTTATATGTGTTTTGATAGTGCAATATTATTATATATACCAGGATACTTGTCTAGTTGTAGATCTTGTAGGCATTCTTTTCCTTAGGCCCTGGATTCATTCCATGAAGTAGACGATATTGATTCACCGCCCTATCATAACAAAATCCTCATTAAAAGATAATATAAATTATATAACTAGATGTTTAATTCTAAAATGTTGGATCTAGTGTATTAAAAATTGACAAAATCTATCATGCGTGGTTGTTTTGTTGCATATCCATGCATTGAGTCCAGAAAATAAATCTTTAGAGTATCCAAATTGACTACAATAAGTATCCAATGCTGCCTAAAAACACAAAAAGAAATAAGTAATGAAAGAAATGAAAATATAGTTGATATGATTAAATTGTAGAGTTTTCCCCCTGCATCATTGGTATTAAAAAAATTCTGTTATCCTTAATTTTGTTTTCAAATGATTTGAGAAGGGGTGACATTATTTCAACCACTTTATCAGAATTTATTTCTTTTTTTGAAGAGGTGATGTGAGGACTAACGAGTCCAAATTTTTTTTCATGGGGAAATCCCTTTAATTGTTTTTCATATATATGCTTGTGAAAAATATGAAATGTATTTAGTCATAATTATCATAGTATATCAGCTTTTGTAAAATCAAATCATGAAAACATACCTCATGTATACATTTACAACTGAGTCGCCTAACCATTCATACTTGAAGATTTTATTTACATTTTCAACACTAATGTAATCTAATTTTTCCTCTCCGTACATATTTTTTTTCAAAATAAACTATGTGAGAATTTATTTCTATCAACTTTGTATCCACATGAGCCTTCAATGATATTAAATGTGAATATAGAATGGGTGGGGTGAAGGTGCTCTCAGTAGATCATTTCAATCGGTTGGTTGATCCTTGAGATAGTTTTGAGCTAATCTTTCATTTCACCCCCTTATATTTTTCATTCTGTAATAACATTCATCGGTTCAAACCTTCTTTAATTAAATTTTAAAGGTTCATCTTGAAAAATAAATTGGAAATGGATAAATCCTTGTCGACATGTTTTTTATAAGAATTAACGGCCATGCAATGAATGTTACAACAGCTTGTTCAACCTTATAAATGTCGTCAACATCATTTTGAATATGTATCTCAGAAATCAACTCATTACCTACATTAATTGACACCCTGACATGATCTGTTGGAAGTTGTTTGTTGTGTAGCATGTCATTCTTCATATTGAACATCGTAGACCTCACTACAAGGTGATAGGTGGGAGTTGATAGATATAAATCACAGTCATTTTCATCCTGTAGAATATTAGTACAGGAAATGTATCAATATCTATGTGATTCACATTTCATAGAAATAATTATTAGAACATTGATTACCTTAGCTAAGTCAGGTTTTTGAGGGTAATGGCTCAACTCAAAGCTGGTGGGGAGTGGGGCGGGATCTTCACGCATGGGTTGTTTTTGAGTTGTTTCTTCTCTTTGCCTCCCCCCATCAAAATTGCTATCATCTATCTCTAGTATTTTAATTATTCTTGAAACATAGATATTGTTTATCTCATCATTTTCATTTCATTAGTTTAATCCTCTTCTTGTTTTTCTTTTTGAAAATATGTTCGGGGTGTCACCCCAAAACCCATACCTCTGACATGACTATACTGTTCTAACAGCTTCAAGGCTGTTGAAAGTATGTCTGCATCTGGTGCAGGTGTTGTTGATTCCTGTGACTATGTCAGATAGAAAATATAGGAAAATAATTAGTCATTGTTATGTAATAGTGATTTAAAGCAAATAAAATTTATTTTATGTCATACTTACACATGTTTACCACACTTTTTGTGTGTTTTAATCTATCATTATCCCCTTTTATTTACACGAGCCTCCTTCCATAGCACATGGAATGGGATGGAAGTGAATTTCGATTTCGATTCATCAATCTGCATATAAATAGAGGAACATGGTTATGGTGTTTTTTATGTCACACAAAAGTATTATAGTAGATTTAAAATACGTACCAATTTTTTCTCAAGTGAAGCATAACCCATCCTTACTTTACAGTAGGGGTACACTAGTTTTATTTCCTGTTCTTTATTTTCAGCACTCAGTTGTTGTTTCATAAATAAAAAATTGTCAATTAAAGTGATGAATACAAGCAATGTCAAACAACGTATTACCAGACACAATATACCTGAAAAATATACTCCACACGACGGTTTCTAAACGCATCCCACACTCCTTAACTTATCAAGTGTTCATAAAGAGGAGGTGGGTGTGGCTTGACTTTCTCTTCAGTATCTTTAAGATGATATTTCATTAAAATTGTGTAGAAGCCTCTATGAATCCTTCTAAAAACTCTTAATACATATTACTTGTGCGAGGAATCTACTATAAATGCACTCTAAAATGGATGATGAAGAGAAATTCAATGTTTTAGTATTTTATTTTATTTTAATAAATTAAAGAAATTATATCATAATGTTACCATAATATCTTCCCACATTAGTGTCTTAAGCCTGGTGACAACATGGTGCCATGACTATACATCAATCAACACACGTTGCCGAGTGACGATTCCAATATAGATACTAAGGATTGATTTTTTGGGGTTAACATGTTGGTCTCACTTATTCCATCCCACCTCAAATTTGATGCCTTTTTCTTTTACCTTAAGGATTTTGGCTAACAGTGTCAAACTACGACGCTCTTATTTTTTTTGCACTGTCAGAGTTTCATTTCCTACCATTTCATCAGAAGCATCATCATTATGTTCCTCCAGAGTGCTAGCATCATCACTGGGACCAGAAGAAACAAGTTGAGAAACCTGTTTTACCTCATCACTAGGACCAACAACAACATGTTGAGAAACCTATTATTGCTCTGCACTGGGACCAGTAGCAGCAAGTTGAGAGACCTATTTTGCCTCAAGATTAGGTGCATCAGCAGGTGAAGAAGTCATTATCTGCAGAAGTGGTTTAACATTTAATTTAGATTACATAAAAGTAGTAGTGAACAGATAATAACATAACATAACACAAGGTATATTACAATAAAAAATAACCTGATTATTAAACTCTATTTTTTAAAGGCTGAAGAGATTTGACCCCTCTATCGACTATGTAAATTCCTTTATTATGGTCTCCTATGAAATATAAAATGACGTCTACATTGGGACCACTGTGAAATAATTGCAAAGTCCCAATGAAAGAGTCATCCTCCATTAAACTTTCATTTGACCCTTCAATTGTCTTGGTTGATAACAGAACGATTGACTAGTTTCAATTTGCGGGATCTAGAACATAAAATACTTGTACTACTAGTGATTCCATTATAAATGGTTCCTCTTTCTACCCTTCCTTATTGAAATCAACTTTCACGAATCCCAATTCATCTATTTTAACAACACTTCTATTATCAACCCACTTGCATTGAAAAATCGGCACTTGGAATTTCGTATAATCCAACCCCCACATTTGTTTGATGATGCCAAAGTATGACATATTCACATAAATTGGATTTCTATCCTTAGCAACGGAAACATGCATTGCTTCAGCCACAAGTGTAACCCCACTATTCTTCATGGTACTGTCTTCATCATGTTCATTATTATAGAATGTATAACCATTAACTACATAATCATTGTAAGATAATACATACACACTTACTGCTCCAACTAACCATCGAAGTAATTATGAAATTGAGTTTGGATTTTCATCTAAATTCTTAAAAATATAGTCCTGAAACCATCCTATAACTTGTTGATTATGTGTATCTGATATCCATTTTTCAGCCCTAGATAGATTCAAATGCCTAATAATTTCTTTGTGGTTTTGAACATATGGGTCAACATCGAAACTATTATGAAAAACGTAAAGGTGGGCCTACTCCCGATCTGTAATATTTATTGTGACAACCTCTCTTCTAGAAATTCCTTCACCCTCAAGATGCCCAATGTGACGAGATTTTTATAGGCCAATGTTTTCCACACCATACAGGTATTTGGTACAGAATTCAATGAATTCCTCAAAAATATATTTCTCTGCAATTCAACCCTCTGGAAGACTTTGATTTTTGACACACCCTTTCAAAATCTTCATATACCATTCAATGGGGTACATCCATCTATAATGTACAGGACCACATAGTTGAATCTCTATCACCAAATGAACCATCATATCAAAGAATGTCGGTGGTAAGAGTATTTCTAATTCACATAATATAAAAACAATTTCTATTTCCATAGTTGGTAATTTTGCTGCGTCTATAACTTTTTTGCATATAGATTTGAAGAAGAAATAGAACTTCCTTAACGCATGGAAAACATTCTTGAAAAAAATGCAACGTAAAGCTATAGGAATTATATCTTACATCAAAACATGACAGTCATGTGATTTCATACCCTTTAACTTTAAATATCTCATTGAAACGACGTTCTTGATATTTATTGAATACCACTATAGAACCTTTACATCATTCAAGAAGTTTAAAAACTGATATCTCTCTTACCTGGAAAGAGTGTAAGCAGTAGGAAGAATAAATGTTTGTTTTTCACCCTTCACTGGTGAAAACTCTTCTCATATTCCCATCTCAACCATGTCCAACCTAGCCTTAATTCCATACTATGTTTTTCTAGGTGCATTTATCAATGTGCTGATGACACTATCACATACATTTTTTTCAACATGCATAACATCAAGAAAATGTATGACATACAAACAATTCCAGTATGATAATTCAAAAAAAAACCGATCTCTTTTTCCAACCAGTTTTCATAAGGTTTTTCGAAAATGGTTTACCAAAAGTAGTGTCCACATATTTTACTTTCTCAAACAATTGATCACCTGTTAGTGGATATGATGTTTTACATTATTCTGAACTTCCATAGAATGATGTCATCCAAGATTGGTACTTATGCCATTGGGGTAGAAATCTATAATGTCCTAAAAACACGGTTTTCAATGAATGTTTCAACCTAATTGACTGTGTACCTTGTTTTCAAATGGGACACCCTTGAATTCCTTTAATGTTATATCCTGAAAAATTTCCATAAGCAAGAAATTCATTTATCGCCCCGTACAACATGGATCTAAAAGTGAAATCTTCATTTTTGTAAGCATCATACAACATAACACCTGAATCCCACAATAATTTTAAATCCTCAATCAATGGAGCCAAATAAACATCAATATCATTACCCAGTTGTTTTTATCCTAATATAAGCATAGACAACATGATGTATTTTCTTTTCATGAATAACCACAGTGGTAGGTTATAATTTACCAACATAACTAGCCATGTACTATGACTAATATTTTGAAAACCAAAAGTATTCACCCCATATGTAGATAACGCAAGATGAAGGTTTCTCGGATCATTTACAAATTCAGGATACTCATAATCAATTCTATTTTATTGAGGAGAGTCTACCGAGTGACATAGTTTCCCATCTTTAATTCTTGTATCTGCATGCCATGTCAATTGTCTTGCAGTCTCCTCACTTCCATATAGGCACCTAAACCTTGGAATGATTGGAAAGTACCATGAAACTTTTGTAGGACTTGATTAATCTTTATTGTATCGAGAAGAACCACACTTTGGGAATTCTTTATGTGATTTTTGGTCCTTGAGAAACAATATACATTCATTCGGGCAAGTGTGTATTCTTTCAGAGATCATACCCATCGAGTATATCATTCATTTGACATCATATGTTTGGATCGGTAGATCATTATCTTATTAGATCATGTCATTTAGGAGAGAAATTAGTTCTGTAAAACTGGTGTTACTCCACCTGTTTCCTACTTTCAAATTATACAGCTTCAGTATGGCTGAAAATGTTGTATATTTAGTATAACCAGTATACAATGGATTCTTTGCACAACTCTTTAACTTCTCTAATAATTTTGGGAAATCATGAAGTTCATATTCAAATATTCATTTCATTTCCTCAATATGATATCCATCATAATTCACATATGTAATCACATCCTCCATACGATCATCTTCATTGTTCACGCTTGTAATCATATTAGATGACCCATAAAACACAGTGTTATCCCAGCCACTGCCTACATTTGTTTTTCCCCATGTTTATTCCAACATGTATAACTTTGATCTATTCCGTGATAGATCGGGTGTTCTTCTAAATCATCTAGACTAATTTTTCTTGAATAAAAATAGTATAATCACAAAAAAAGGATTTGAGAAAGGTCATATGCATGATCTTTTACAAACTTGATAAACTCTTTCATTCCATCTTCATACTCTTTTGTCAACCGATTGACATTCATCTATTCTTTATTCATATTTATCCTATTTAATACAGTAATATTAATATTTAACAAAATAATTACATAAAAGATGTTCAACTAAGGTCATCATCCAACTATAATCAATGAAACTAGCTATGGTAAACAATACCCTTACCTCTCTATGAATACTCAGGAACAAAGTAGATCACACCCATCTTTCTAACCACCTGATCAATAGAACTAGCTATGAGAAGCCCTTTCACTAGAATGTTTTAGTATCCCACATGTGATCTATATTCATTGTTGTAAACTGGTTTTTAGTGTTTCTATAGAAACATAATGTCTCTAGTCAATAACTATCGTACTAAACTAATAGATGGTATGATTTTCAGTGGAATTGCACTAGTAACAAATTGGTGGTGCCATTGAAATGGTTAAAGTTTGGATTTATATTCAATGGTGGAAGAACTACAACATGAAAAAAATGGCATACCAATCATGCCAACAACCACAACACCATACAAACACACAATTGTACTCACAATCGCAACACCATACAAACCAAACAATCACAATTTAAGATTTTACAAAGCATCCCTTATTTAATCCCATTTGTTAATTTAGGGGTTATCATAGAAGTTTTATCATCCTGGGGAATTAATTCATTAGTAAATTATACGTAAATTACCAATTTTTATATTCAAATGTTAAACAGGAACCAACCAACATGAAATTCATTCAGTGTGAAAACAAGGACCACCAACAACCATGATTTTCAGTGGGGCGTTTAGCCCATACATTTCACAACATAACCATCAATATCAAACAGTAATAAAATTCGAAAAAGAGGAAACCAATTAGTATGATGATAAAAATCACCATAAAGGTGTTGTTTAGTGCATAACAGAGGTGCGTTTGTGGCAGAGGATAGACGCACGACAGAGGATATTTCCAACTGAAAAGAAAACATAAAATGAGAACTCACATGTTATACCTATCTAAAATAGGTCCAATGAGATTTAGGAATAGGACATGTCTGGTTAAACAATTTTATTGGTCAATAGTGGGATTTTATTTTCCGTCTATGATATCTACTTCCCGTTTATTTATTTTTTTGTATCTAATATTTTCATAGATGTTCAAATTATGAATGGGACATGCCTTATTTTCAGGAGAAAGATAATTTTTAATTTACTATAATTTAGGGGTAAAATATTCCACATTAATTTTATCTTTTTACCAGGGGATCATTGCTATCCTATAGGGACCATGAATGCCTCTTAGGTTAGTGGAAAGTCAGGTCAGTTGTGGTTATGATACCAGCATGGTCCATATCATTACATTTTCAATTTTAATTGACCCATGTCCATTTAAATATATTATTGGGGTGGGGGGTCAAACACTAATATATAGAAGGAATAAGAGAGGTAAAAATTATCCTAGGCTCTCCAATACAAGTGATAAAAGATGAAACATACACTGGGTGAGGGAGAACCACCCAAGAGGAGAGGAGGGGGAGGGTGGCATAGCGTGGAGGGGTTCTGGATGAGAAAAGGGAAAAAATCCTATAAAACAGAAAATGTTCAAAGGGGAAGGGGGTGGGATGTCTAGGGGGTTGCAGGGGTGTGGGGGAGGGGGGGTGTGGACTGTCCAGGGAGGGGGGGGGGGCTGAGCTGCCCAGGTGGGGTAGGGTGGGGGGTGGGCTTTCCATGTGGGAGGGGGGGGGGGCTGTAGGGGTGTGGGGGAGGGGGTGTGGGCTATCCAGGGAGGGGGGGGGGGAATTATAGTTAAGATGGGTTTGGGTGATGGGGTCAAGTGGATAATAAGGAATAGGGAAACCTCATTAAAAAGACTAAGAAAATCTCTTTTCATTTCAAGAATAGGGTACATTATTGTGTATCCTAAGCTTCTATTGCATAGTTCACCCTATGATGTCACATTGTTGAATTACCACAAGGTATACACTGCAACACTCATCCCCTAGGAAGAACAATTAAATCTTGATCATGAATTGTGATGTGACTATATGCCTCATAGAATAACATCCACCCCCCAAAAAATAGTATGGAGGGCATAACATATCCAACCTCCCACATGATCCAAACCATTGACATATAGTGGGTCCCATGGATAAACTCACATACATAAAGGAAGACCTAAAGAGTAATAAACAATCTAACCTCTAACACAATATAAATCACTAATACATGGTATTTCTCATGGCTAATAAGATATACTAGAAGTGGATCATGAGAATGTCATAAAAGAGCCAACTTACTGCCTGATAAAGACTACCAATGTAAGACAAATCCCTTGGATAAATGAATATACATAAAGAAAATACTAGTGAGGGTATAACATAACTAACCTTTAACACAATCTGAACCACTAAAATAATTTATGTCTTGTGGAAAACCGCATATACCCCATGATGTATAGCCAAACATAAACTTTAAAAAAATTGAAAGAATGTTTACCTTGGTGGAGTATCTCTACATTTCAATCCCAAGGTCTCTAGGACTCATCCTCATCATAGATATATAATAATGATTAAGATATAGTGAAAAATCATGGAAGATAAGCCTAATCCTAGATCTTAGCTAGCCAATGATTAATACATAGCATCGAGAAAGAGGCTATTACATAAGAAGATCATACATGATCCATCCTAAGAAGCCTCACTAAACGTATCCATCATTAGCATATCCTATAGTTAAAAAATATATCATGATGATCCCAAGACCTATAGGTAACAATATATCAACAACAAAACCTATTTATTCATATTTATTTACCAACCTACACCACCCCATGTGTGGATTTTCCTACCCTTAAGGTCATAAGGAATCCATATTATCATTTCCACTAACATCATAATCAACCCATTTCTATGTACTGTACCTATAAGGGTTCTAAGGGAGATGTCAAAATTTCATATAGCCATGATAAATATTTTATGTGGGATAATCAATACAAACCATGTACTCAACATGATATAAGATTTAAAATAATCCTTGATATATCTCACACAACAACCTACCCACTGGTTATTCCATCACCAGTACCCACCAAGGCATCCCCCCAATCACACTATGCAGTACTACCACAAAGGCTCACAACTCAGGATAACCAAATATCTAGTAAAGGCATGGTCTTTACCAATAAAGTTCACATCACTATCACTCTACCCCAATTAACAATCCATATAAAGACCATTTTCATGTGATTACCATAATTCTCACCTCATAAAAACCTCCACCCATGACCCTTACAACATGATTGATCATAATCTCATTTATACAGTTTCAACCTAGGCTATTAGTAATTAATAACATGAACTAATACCACTATAGGGTCCATTAGACCTAACTCTGCACACTAACTATCTTTGTAATGCAGAAGAGTAAAAATTCATTACATAAGAGACTCACCGAGGGGAATCCGTGCGTTGTAGAGGAGGCTACTGGTATGATCGTCAGATGAGGAGGGCGCGCCAAAGAAAGTCACGTGGACAAGGGGAACACACAAGGAAAAGGAGGAGAAGGAGGCAGAGGAGGAGGAGGAGGAGGAGGAGGCGGTCGCAGTGGAGGAGGATGAGTTGGCAACCAGAGGAGGAGGAGGAGGATGAGGCAGTAGTGACGACGGTGGAGCAGAAGCAGGGTCGCGACAGAGGAGGGATCGTGGTGGTGGAGGATAAGGCAGCGACGACAGAGGAGTAGGAGGACGGTCGTGGCGTAGGAGGAAAAGGCAACAAAAGTGGTGGAGGAGGAGGGGTCGTGACGGAGGAGGGGTCGTGACGGAGGAGGGGTCAATAGCGTAGGGTTCAGCTTCCGCGAAGGCTTGAACATGTGCGAGGGAGGAGGGGCCTGTTAGGGTTCTTTTATAAAAATCGATGGAACCTTTATCAATGATAGTTAAAAGTGTTGATAAAGGTATATTTTATCAGTGCTAAAATAAAAGTTCTGATAAAATATACCTTTATCAGCGCTTTTTTAGTGTTGATAAAGAGATATTTTTATCAGTGCTCAAAAAGTGCTAATAAAACACCTATTTATCAGCGCCAAAATTATAGCGTTGATAAAGGTATAATTTTAATAATTTATTTATATTCTTATATATTTATTTAAAATGATATATAGGATAAATATTTATTTATTTATTAATAATTATAACTATAAATAGTATATATTTATAAATATTGGTATATAATTGTTAATATGTTTATATTAATAAAATTATAATTACAAATGTATTTGAAAAGTATTTATATATATCATTAAAAATATAATAAAATATATTTATTATTTAAATATATTTAATGTAATTTTATAAGTACATTTTTTAGAACATATATAGTTCATATGGGTAACATTATGAATTAATCAATATACTTCATCATGTAATGTACAAATGTACACTCATGCATATGATACATAACATATACACATATATTCATTGACCAAATTCATTGTAAAACACATATATATTCAACAATTTTAATTATAAATATATATATTAAAAATTATTATATATTTATAAATAAAATAAATAAAATAAATAAAATAAATATATTAAATATAACAAATATAATAAATACAATGAATTAATCCAATAAATCTAATAAATCTCTAATAAATATAATAAATATAATAAATATATTTATTATTTAATGTAATTTGTTATAATATTATAATTATTTAATTATATATATATATATATATATATATTTAATTATAATCTTAGAAATACTTTTTTCAATTAAAAAATTATATATATATGTTTGAATTATTAAAAAAAATATATTAATTATAAACATTTGTTTTTTATTTAATGTATACAAATAAACATTATTTTTGAATATAAATATAATAATTTTAAATAAATTAATAATAAAAACTTTTATCAGTGCTAATAATAGCACTAATAAAGGGAACATTTATTAGCACTTTTAGCTAGCATTGATAAAGGCCCACCCCTTTATCAGGGCTTTCTTCTTAGCACTAATAAAGGACAGTGCTTCCCTTGCCCTGTTTTGTGGTAGTGATCATTATGGTATGTAATCATCCCCACGAGGATCGCATGCAGCTCCCCTGTAGAGACCCGAAGCTAGACGTACATGGACATTACATTACTTTTGCGGAATACTTAGTACATCACAAAAACACACACACAAGGATCGTAATAGTTTAGTGTCTTTGGAAACTCGGAATGTAATCTTCTAATCGTGGTGAAAGATCTTCAATATCTCCCATAAAGATCTCCCCTTTTTTTTTACCTAAAACATTTCTTTATATCCTGGGGAAAAGAAAACATAAAAGGGTGAGATCAAATGCTCAGTAAGGGTAAATAAAAGAAAAATCAATCAAATCATATTCATAAGAACATAACTTTTGGAAATCTTAACCTGCAAAAGAGAGCATAATTTCATAACATGGGATAAATCATAGTAGTGAAATGAAATCCCAATAAGCATAACTTAAAACATGAAACTTTGTGGCATACACACATAATCATAGAGAATCATTTCTTATTAGTCATGACTCATTGCCAAGACTATCTTAGTGGACAAAGTCCCTTTCTGAATCGAGTCACCCTCGTTTCAGTCCTGTTTCACTGAACCGGTATAACCTACCATTCCAGCCATGTCTATCTCATGAGATATAAAATCTTTACCCAATGAATTGGAGGGAGATATAGGTCCCACCCATCTCATAATGATACCATTCTTATGTGTGCCACAAAATCATAAATCATACATCATTTCATAACCCATGTAATAAAAATGGAAATCTTAAACATCGTGACATCATAAAACAATTAATATAAGATAAAGGAATTTATAAAAATAATTCCATCATAACATTATGAAATCAATGTAATAATAGAGATAAAAACAGAACCCTTTATTATCTTAGATGGAAAATAAATTTGATAAAACACTTGAACTCCATTCTTGAGGAAAATATCCTTTCTTCTTCAAAAACATTTTTCCTTTCTTAACATGTCATATGACTCTTGAAAACTTGTAAAGGAAGCTTCTTGGAAATAATGTTTTAAAAATCCATTCATGCCGTATAAGTTAAAAAAAACATTCTTCCAGTACTTTTGTCGGAAAAGTAAAAAAAGTAACTCGTACGAAAAACGTCAAAAGATTCCTTTCATATCTTTTACTAAAAACTCACCGAAGGGTAAAATAGGATTTAAACAATTGTAGGTGAATGGAAATAACATTACATATTGAGAAAACATGGATTTTGATGATAAAATACACCCCAGTAAATGCCAAAGTATAAACAATCTCGGATAAAAATGATATTGTGATATTTTCCCTTACCTTAGGTACGACTTGCTTTGTAAGTGTCCGAACCTCCTGTATAATGATTTAAATAATGTTATTGAATTATTACAGAATCATATTCATTCTTATTATATCATATATGGTTCACTTATGACTTTATATTACCCGTTCTTTTGTAAATTCATGTTAAAGTAGCATTTTGGGTAAAATCGTCTCATTTGTCGTTCATGTTTTTAACTTGTAATTATTAATATGATTACTTGGATCATGATTAATTATATCCAGAATTTAAAACATGATTTATGTATAATATATATTCATAATATATATATATATATAATATATCGATAAATGGAATGAAATACACCGTTCATGGAGACGGTAGTCCGTACGTACGCATGAACGCTGTTTTCGTTTCCTTATTGAATTGAATGGAATTAAGTAGATGACATACATATAAATATACATAAATCCAGTATCATTATTATTTAATATATTTCATTAGTACTTATTATATATACTTTATAATTATTCATGAATGGTTAATCATTGAGAATGAATCTCATCGCGTCGTGGAGACGGTAGTCCGTACGTACGCACGAGCGATGATATCGTTCCCATGGTCGTGGAATTGTGTTGAAGTGTATGTATAATATTTCAGTATCAATATCACTTTATAATAATCATGTATAGTTACTCATTACACCATTATACCCATCCAATTAAGGTGGTGACGGAAAATAGATTACACCACGGCGTGGAGACGGTATTCCGTACGCACGCACGCGCGGTGATTTCCTTTCTCCGTAGGATGGATAGAAGGTTAATTAGAGTTGTTTCATATTTATAATAACATATCAGTATATAAGAAATACTGATGTTATTACTTTATCATGAAACAAATAAAGAATAATAAGTTGAAGAAGAAAGAAATTGAAAAGATCGGTAAGGATATTACCTCTTTTTGACGCGCCTTTTCTTAGCCTCCACTTAAAGAACTAAGGATGGTCTTTGAAGAAGATCAGGACCTCTAGGATGATACTAGGGAAGTGGAGAAGGGATTTGGGCAGGGGTTGGCCAAGCTTGAAGGCTAAAAGTTGTGTGAGGAAGAGAGGTAGCAGATGCCCTTTTATAAGGGAGGAGAGGGGCACCTTAGGAATATCTCAAAATATTATTTTATATTAAAGTCAAAATCAGTTTATAATGGTTCCAAAGGGTCTTATTTTGAAGATAAAGTGGTGATGGGTCGAAATCCTATCAACCAATAGGATTTAGACAAGTTTAGGATATTATTTTAACCTTATCAATTAGATTTAACTTTAAGTTAAGTAATTTAACTTTTACCGTGTCTTTTTGTTTTCTTACACTATATGGTTAATACACTTACTATAACATGCCAAACGAACCCCAAATTGTTTATTATTAATATATATTTCCTTATATATGTCATTTTTCTGAACCTTAGATTTTTAGGAATAAAATAACAATTAATAATATAATATTTGATTTAAAAACTATTTTGTGTCAATTTTGACACTATTTGATATATGATTTTTTTGAAAGTCATAACAGAATTATATGTTCGAAACAATTTGATTAAATCAACACTAATATATCATAGTAACCTAGAAAATTAGTGGAATTCATAAAAAGTCTTAAATTACATTTATTTTGGTATTTATAATATCAATTATGTCAATATTTCATTAATAAGATAATTATTGCATCATCTTTGTGTCATAAATAAATTAACTTATTTGATGTCTAAAAATTACAAATAAAATACCATTATGTAGGAAATCATTTTAGATTTCTAATGAATATTTACAATCGAATTTATCTTATGTATAACCCTATATTAAAAATGTTTTAGTAAATAAACTTTGATTTTAACTCTTTTAACTCTTCTTTGAATTAAATAATAATAAATGTCCTAATCTAATCCAAGTGGGCCTAAATGATAATATTTTACACTTAAGGTTGTTTTTGGTCGAGATACACTTGTTCAATAGGATTAGGACATGTGTTAGGGTAATAATAATATCATTTTTACCCTTAATTACCCTATTTACTTTTAACCGTGGTAAATAAAAGTAAAAAGTTACTATTCACCAAAAATTATTTTCATCTCATTGAACCACATTTTACTTACTGATATCAACCGTGTCTCTCGGATTTTTGAAATTCCATTCACAGAAGCGGTAAAATTAAGTTTTATGAAAAATTCAGTTTTTTTTAACTACCACTTAGTAGTTTCACTATTCATCAAAAATTGATGTTTTTCAGAACAATGCCAAAATTTCATCCTAAGCTATATTTCATATTCCGAATTCAAAAATGAAGTCTATTTTACCCAATTCATAACATAGAAGTTTCATTAATTAATTTTATAATTAAATCCCGCTGTTAAAACAAATAGCGTGTTTTTAAGAAACAATATCTATCAAAAGATTGACACTTGTTTATGTCTGGTTTAAATGTGAAATTACATCCAATGACCAACATTATATTAAATTATAAAAATATATTCTAAATATACTTTAAAACCACTCAAATTAATAATTTATCACTATTAATTATTTTGATTAAAAATGTTGTTTTTAATTATAATTTAGTAATTTACACTATTCATCAGAATATGAAAGTTATCCGAAAAGTACCAAAATTTCACCTTAGGCTAAATTCAATACTCCGAATCCAAAAATGAAGTCCATTTTGAGAGATAAAATTTCTAAAATTTTAAAATGTGGTTATTACTATTCATAACGGCTAGTTATAATAATATTTTAATAGCATATCGTTGTTTAGTGAAACTCGGTATTGCGTACTACACACGCTATCGAGGAAGGTCGCGATTGCGTGTAATGCAAGGCAAGTCAAGGATGTGTGTTGTGAAAGCTCCTTTTGGTGTAGCGTATAACACAAGACATTAATGAAATTAAAAAGGATATCTTTCGTAAAATATTGGGGTGTTACATTCTACCCCCCTTAAAATGAATTTCGCCCTCGAAATTCGTTGGGGGTTATAAATGGTTTACTATTCGAAAGTTTCTTTAATAGAAACCCACATCATAAAAAGGAATTACAAAACCAATTTTTAAAAACAAAAGTATGAAACGTAACGGTTACCCAAATAAACTAATCACTGGGTTTCCACATAGGTTAAAATATGGATATGGAAGAGAAATCTAACCATCATGTTCTGATGGAGAGTGGTAGAGAACATGGCTATGAGAAAGCCAGTAATCACAAATCCATAGATTTGTGATGATATAAGGTACCATCTGATTCATCAGGTATAAGATCACTGGGACAACATTTTTGGTTTTCAAGATCATTTCCCTAAAGTTGAAAATTTGAATTAGAATAAATACTTACTTTATTTTAGTACAATCTCACTGTTGTTTGTGCCTTGAACAATTTCCACTTCATCTCTTAAATAAATGAAGTTGAATTTGTTATTCGTGAAGTGTTAGCAGATCATGTGATAGAATGACGGGTCATTCCATCTGTCTCAAACAAAAGGTTAGCAAAAATTATATACATAAGTCGATCTATAGTGAGATTAATCATATATGGTTCTTAAAATGGACTTATACTTCATATATCATACTGTTTAATATAATAAAACTAGTTTCTACTAAATAGGGACTTCCTGTAGGCCAGTGGTAGGTGATAAAGGCCAGTCGCACTTCGGTTGTGGGTTCGATTCCCACAGCCTTGTCCGACGCGATGGGCTGTCGCCCGTTCTGCAGGTTGTCCTTTTTCTAAAACTATATTACTATAACATCCCATCGAAAAAAAACTTCTATCCTTAAACAATACTAACTTATGTCCAACATAATCCATTCCAATCTTTAGGCTTATCCATAATACTGCAGTCCACTCTCATAACATAGTGAAAACGATTACCAGAGATTTAACACCATCGTCGATCCCCATATATCATAAGATATGTTTTGTTGGTCACATTCCAAACATTCAAAGTCCTTAATCATGTATTCTCTTGAATACCTTAGTGAAAACATGAATGTAGTTAAAAGTTAACACTTTACACATACCAAAATCCTCAAAATTCTATATACTCAAACCATGATATCACTTAGTCTTTATATCAATCATGAGCTCATGAATACTGTTAAACATTTCGTTTTCTCGTTTTCCCTTCATTATGCACATATCATCTTATTTCCAAAAATATATCAATTAATTTGAATACCACATTAGACCAATACATAAATATTCCAATACTCCATGATACAATATTATTTTGGAATCCCATTACATAAACACTTAATCATTACACCACATCGTTGTCATATTCAACATCGCCAATAGTGATCGCATGTGACTTCCCTTTTTCCTTTGCCTTCAGTGGTTGCTCATGTTGATCATCACTAACCCTTGGATTAGGGAATTTATTAGCATAATGCCCCATTTCCTTGCACTTGAAGCATTGAAGTGTTGGTGGTGCGTTCTCTGCAGTGTTTTCTTTATTCACATCATTAGAAACCATTTTTCCATTACTTCGACACTCAGCTGCTCGATGACCTTCTTTTCCACACTTAAAACATTTTCTAGTCCCTTTAAGACAATCTCCACCATGCTTCTTTCCACACTTTGTGCATAAGGAAACATTCATCTTCTTTTCACCATTATTCTGAGATTTCTCCTTGAACTCCATCTTTCGTTTCTTGTCAAAACCATGAGATGGATATGTAACACCAACTTCCATTTCTACCTTGATAGCACAACGCACAATTTCTTCATAGCTACTGAAGTCTTTTATAGCTAATGCCCTTCTAAGACTTGGTTTTAAGACACTGAAAAATCGATCAACTTTACTTTCAGGTTGGATGATAATGCCAGATGCATACCTTGCAAGTCTTGTAAAATTCGCTTCGTATATACCAACAGATTCATCATCCTTTTGCTTTAGTTCACGAAACTCCTTCTCCATCTTTGTTCGAAGAATACGAGGGAAGTACTTACTGAAAAAAAAGTTCTTGAACTCGTCCCATTCCATGGACTCAATTTCATCTCTTGGCCTCGTATTCTTGATAAGATTCCACTATTGATCAGCTTCACCTTCCAAACGATATACTGCTAAGATGACTTTATCATGTTCAGAACATTAAAGAACTGAAAATATCTTTTCAGTGGTACTGATCCATTGTTCAGCAACAAGTGGATCGGAAGTCCCACTGAAAGAAGGTGGACGTTGCCTCAAGAAGGACTCAATATAATACTGTTCCTTTCTCTGCTCATTTGGAAGTCCAGAATGATTCATAGCTTGTGTAAGGATAACAATAAGATTTTTCACTCCATCTCCCATAAAATTTGTTTTTTCAAGAGGGCAATCATTGCATTGTCCATTTCATTGATCAACACGGTTCCTTCGGGTTCCAGCCATCATCTAAAACCCAAAAAGAATAGTGTGATAGGAAAAAATCATGCTAGGGAAAACAACATAATAAAGGGGGAGTACCTTCAATATCTAACATCTTAGGTTTAATTCTATGATCGTTAGCATAATTCTAGTACTATAACCTATATGTATACTCAACCTTAGGGACATCCCTAGACATACTGTAGAAATATCTCTAGGGATCTCACTAACGTTTTCACATCCTAGTTTCCAAAGGTTGACTAAACCTCCCTCTGATACCAACTGTAGAGACCCGAAGCTAGACGTACATGGACATTACATTACTTTTGCGGAATACTTAGTACATCACAAAAACACACACACAAGGATCGTAATAGTTTAGTGTCTTTGGAAACTCGGAATGTAATCTTCTAATCGTGGTGAAAGATCTTCAATATCTCCCATAAAGATCTTCCCTTTTTTTTACCTAAAACCTTTCTTTATATCCTGGGGAAAAGAAAACATAAAAGGGTGAGCTCAAATTCTTAGTAAGGGTAAACAAAAGAAAAATCAATCACATCATATTCATAAGAACATAACTTTTGGAAATCTTAACTTGCAAAAGAGAGCATAATTTCATAACATGGGATAAATAATAGTAGTGAAATGAAATCCCAATAAGCATAACTTAAAACATGAAACTTTTTGGCATACACACATAATCATAGAGAATCATTTCTTGTTAGTCATGACTCATTGCCAAGACTATCTTAGTGGACAAAGTCCCTTTCTGAATCGAGTCACCCTCGTTTCAGTCCTGTTTCACTGAAACGGTATAACCTACCATTCCAGCCATGTCTATCTCATGAGATATAAAATCTTTACCCAATGCATTGGAGGGAGATATAGGTCCCACCCATCTCATAATGATACCATTCTTATGTGTGCCACAAAATCATAAATCATACATCATTTCATAACCCATGTAATAAAAATGGGAATCTTAAACATCATGACATCATAAAACAATTCATATAAGATAAAGGAATTTATAAAAATAATTCCATCACAACATTATCAAATCAATGTAATAATATAGATAAAAACAGAACCCTTTATTATCTTAGATGGAAAATAATTTTGATAAAACACTTGAACTCCATTCTTGAGGAAAATATCCTTTCATCTTCAAAAACATTTTTCTTTTCTTAACATGTCATATGACTCTTGAAAACTTTTAAAGGAAGATTCTTGGAAATAATGTTTTAAAAATCTATTCATTCCGTATAAGTTAAAAAAAACATTCTTCCCGTACTTTTCTCGGAAAAGTCAAAAAAGTACCTCGTACGAAAAACGACAAAAGATTCCTTTCATATCTTTTACTAAAAACTCACCGAAGGATAAAATAGGATTTAAACAATTGTAGTTGAATGGAAATAACATTACATATTTAGAAAACATGGATTTTGATGATAAAATACACCCCAGTAAATGCCAAAGTATAAACAATCTCGGATAAAAATGAGATTGTGATATTTTCCCTTACCTTAGGTCCGACTTGCTTTGTAAGTGTCCGAACCTCCCGTATAATGATTTAAATAATGTTATTGACTTATTACAGAATCATATTCATTCTTATTATATCATATATGGTTCACTTATGACTTTATATTACCCGTTCTTTTGTAAATTCATGTTAAAGTAGCGTTTTGGGTAAAATCGTCTCATTTGTCGTTCGTGTTTTTAACTTGTAATTATTAATATGATTACTTGGATCATGATTACTTATATCCAGAATATAAAACATGATTTATATATAATATATATTCAGAATATATATATATATATATATAATATATCGATAAATGGAATGAAATACACCGTTCATGGAGACGGTAGTCCGTACGTACGCATGAACGCTATTTTCGTTTCCTTATTGAATTGAATGGAATTAAGTAGATGACATACATATAAATATAAATAAATCCAGTATCATTATTATTTCATATATTTCATTAGTACTTATTATATATACTTTATAATTATTCATGAATGGTTAATCATTGAGAATGAATCTCATCGCGTCGTGGAGACGGTAGTCCGTACGTACGCACGAGCGATGATATCGTTCCCATGGTCGTGGAATTGTGTTGAAGTGTATGTATACTATTTAAGTATCAATATAACTTTATAATAATCATGTATAGTTACTCATTACACCATTATACCCATCCAATTAAGGTGGTGACGGAAAATAGATTACACCACGGCGTGGAGACGGTATTCCGCACGTACGCACGCGCGGTGATTTCCTTTCTCCGTAGGATGGATAGAAGGTTAATTAGAGTTGTTTCATATTTATAATAACATATAAGTATATAAGAAATAATGATGTTATTACTTTATCATGAAACAACTAAAGAAGAATAAGTTGAAGAAGAAAGAAATTGAAAAGATCGGTAATGGATATTACCTCTTTTTGACGCGCCTTTTCTTAGCCTCCACTTAAAGAACTAAGGATGGTCTTTGAAGAAGACCAGGAACTCTAGGATGATACTAGGGAAGTTGAGAAGGGATTTGGACAGGGGTTGGACGAGCTTGAAGGCTCAAAGTTGTGTGAGGAAGAGAGGGAGCAGGTGCCCTTTTATAAGGGAGGAGAGGGGCACCTTAGGAATATCTCAAAATATTATTTTATATTAAAGTCAAAATCGGTTTATAATGGTTCCAAAGGATCTTATTTTGAAGCTAAAGTGGGGATGGGTAGAAATCCTATCAACCAATAGGATTTAGACAAGTTTAGGTTATTATTTTAACCTTATCAATTAGATTTAACTTTAAGTTAAATAATTTAACTTTTACCGTGTCTTTTTGTTTTCTTACACTATATGGTTAATACACTTACTATAACATGCCAAAAGAACCCCAAATTGTTTATTATTAATATATATTTCCTTATCTATGTCATTTGGCCGAACCTTAGATTTTTAGGAATAAAATAACAATTAATAATATAATATTTTATTTAAAAACTATTTTGTGTCAATTTTGACACTATTTGATATATGATTTTTGTGAAAGTCATAACAGAATTATATGTTCTAACCAAGTTGATTAAATCAACACTAATATATCATAGTAACCTATAAAATTAGTGGAATTCATAAAAAGTCTTAAATTACATTTATTTTGGTATTTATAATATCAATTATGTCAATATTTCATTAATAAGATAATTACTGCATCATCTTTGTGTCATAAATAAATTAACTTATTTGATGTCTAAAAATTACAAATAAAATACCATTATGTAGGAAATATTTTTATATTTCTAATGAATATTTACAATCGAATTTATCTTATGTATAACCCTATATTAAAAATGTTTTAGTAAATAAACTTTGATTTTAACTCTTTTAACTCTTCTTTGAATTAAATAATAATAAATGTCCTAATCTAATCCAAGTGGGCCTAAATGATAATATTTTACACTTAAGGTTGTTTTTGGTCGAGATACACTTGTTCAATAGGATTAGGACATGTGTTAGGGTAATAATAATATCATTTTTACCCTTAATTACCCTATTTACTTTTAACCGTGGTAAATAAAAGTAAAAAGTTACTATTCACCAAAAATTATTTTCATCTCATTGAACCAAATTTTACTTACTGACATCAACCGTGTCTCTCGGATTTTTGAAATTCCATTCACAGAAGTGGTAAAATTAAGTTTTATGAAAAATTCAATTTTTTTTAACTACCACTTAGTAGTTTCACTATTCATCAAAAATTGATGTTTTTCAGAACAATGCCAAAATTTCATCCTAAGCTATATTTCATATTCCAAATTCAAAAATGAAGTCTATTTTACCAAATTCATAACATAGAAGTTGCATTAATTAATTTTATAATTAAATCCCGCTGTTAAAACAAATAGCGTGTTTTTAAGAAACAATATCTATCAAAAGATTGACACTTGTTTATGTCTGGTTTAAATGTGAAATTACATCCAATGACCAACATTGTATTAAATTGTAAAAATATATTCTAAATATACTTTAAAACCACTCAAATTAATAATTTATCACTATTAATTATTTTGATTAAAAAAGTTGTTTTTAATTATAATTTAGTAATTTACACTATTCATCAGAATATGAAAGTTATCCGAAAAGTACCAAAATTTCACCTTAGGCTAAATTCGATACTCTGAATCCAAAAATGAAGTCCATTTTGAGAGCTAAAATTTCTAAAATTTTAAAAGGTGGTTATTACTATTCATAACGGCTGGTTATAATAATATTTTAATAGCATATCGTTGTTTATTGAAACTCGGTATTGCGTACTACACATGCTATCGAGGAAGGTCGCGATTGCGTGTAATGCAAGGCAAGTCAAGGATGTGTGTTGTGAAATCTCCTTTTGGTGTAGCATATAAGACAAGACATTAATGAAATTAAAAAGGATATTTTTCATAAAATCTTGGGGTGTTACATCCCCAACCTTTATTAATCAAATCATGGTGTGTTATATTTCTTTTAAAGTGCGGCGTGATCATTTTTTTGTCCCACATTGATCTTCATGTCAAAAATTCTCTTCATAATATATCAGGATGCAGAAGCGATGATATGAAGGAAGTCCCTTAGGCCTTCCTTGATAAGAGGGTTACCATACATACCCAAATATGTCAATATAACTAGGTATTAAATTGAAAATCATTAAATATCAATAACTAATTTTTCATATGCAACAATCCATGCTTTATCACTAGACTTCACTCTAATTCATCCCTCCCTTCACCATTGGTTCTCAACCCTTTCTTAGGAATTTATCCCATGTGGTGATTTACCTTTCCAAAAAAATTTCACACATCACTCAAGATCATATGAAACGCGAAGTTATGATCAATATTAAGCACACACACCTTATCTATAGGCTTTCAATAAACCTACACCTAAACTTATAAATCAAAGTACATCCATCATGAGGAACTGAAATTTAGGTTTTAATGGATTTGGGGCTTAATGTAGGTTGATTATAACATGAAAAATCAACTTTGATGCTGAAAAGGGGGATAACATCTTAAAACACAATACATGATATTAAAAATAGAGCTCAAATAGAATCAACATTCCCATTACTTCCTCTAAAATAAATAATCACCAACTCTTCCTCGTAGATCATGAATTCTCAAGTGAAACATTCAATGCAACAAAAAATTGGCCCTCCATTTCTCTCATTTATTTTTCGTTTACTCTTTGAATTTTTCCTCTGAATAGTGTAAGGTAGACCCCCACACCCTTAGAGGTCTAACCGGGCCAACATCTCATTCCCCACCATCAATCTTCCACCGAAACTAATTTTAATATTTAGTATAAGAAGTGGGGAGGTGATTATGGTCATAAGTGAATCTAAGGTATCCACCTTCTAGTTTTTTCTTCATTTTCCATTTATTTTATTCTTCTTTTTTTAATTTTAAAATGGCTCAATTTTTCTAGATCTTCGCAACAAAACATTTTTTACAAGCTTCCCAGAAACACTCCCCCACACCTATTCAATGCATTATTACAAAATAGTACTATGAAACATTAAAATATCATCTTTAGTGCTTTAAAAGAAAGATCACATAATGATACTCAAGAATAAGGGTATGAAGATTATTTGGATTGTAATGTGGCTTCTTGTAAGACATTCCATGGACTCTATAGGTTTCTCAAAAGATAGGATTTTGGGTAGGTATCAAGGTCACATGGGTTTAATAACAATAAATCGATGACCTAAATTATTTACATGTGGTTTAAAATCATCATGTTTTGGTAAGATTAGCTAGAAATTTTTGGTATTAATAAGTGTCCTGAGTTCTCTAAAAAAAGAGGTAATGTGAAAGAATATGAAAAATTTGGCTTAGAAAACCTCTTGGGAATGGAAATTAAAAAATTTGGACCATTACACCATATATAAGTACCAAGTAATGAGTCAATAAACAACAACTTCAGGAATTTAAACTAGATAAAAATCCCATTCAATAATCATACTAAATTTTACCGAAGAGTAAACAATAAATTTATTTTCAATGATTTCCACTTACAACTAGAACTTGTATTTTACATGGTTCTAAAATAAAATTAATAGCATGCATCCAAGTAAAAATGTTTCTTAGACGAATTAAGACAAGGAAAACATCAAGTATGGTACTAATTTAGCTAAAAAATGTCCACCACACATAAAATCAACCTGTGTCCTCACTGTTTGAGATCAATATGAAAGGATAACAATGAAAAATGACTTAATGATAATAATATTAAAAGGAATGGGATAAGAAAACCCCCTTAGAGAAGCAGTGTGTGATGAAAACAAGTGGTTGGGTCTGGAAACCTTTATTCAATTGTGATAAAAGGGAGATAAGTCCTGAAAAAAAAATTCATGCACTTGAAACTAGTGAGGTAAACAAAGATAAAAAAATGAACATAAAGGAAAAATGGTTCTAAAATTGAGCCACATATTAATTCAAGGAAAATAAAATATATACATAATAATATCAAGACAAAGGTACAAAAGTCATTGTAGCTTAGTGTTTAGGTCATTGGGATATAAATGGGAGGTGATGGGATCAAAAACAAGATGGATTTATATGCTAGATAGATGAGTTTGTTTGGTTGTAAGATGTGTGTTTTTCTATATGGGGTTTGAATCCACTTGGATATAAACACATATATATTTCCCTCAGGGTACAACTTAGTGGTAGCTTCCCCTGTGGATCTCGACAAGGTCCTGAGTTTGAGTCTCACTGAATACTTCCTTGTCTTTTGTGTTGTGTGATTTTCTTTGTAAGGTATCCCATTTACCTATATCAATGTAAATAAGCTCAAGATAAAGGAAATACATGTCCATCACAAGAATAGTGTAAAAGACACACCAATGGGGAAGCAGGGAACTCGTAAGACTTAAGGTTCCCATCCCAAGGCTCTCTCATGGTCTCCTCTACATGAGTGGTATATTCAATCTATCCAGTAGTGTAAATGGACTAAATTATGCTCTGATTCATAAGTGGTACAACCAAGACCTCATCCAGCTACTCATCGGGAGTGAGCTGAATTGATAATGCTGGTGGGATTTGTGTGGTAGGCAATTCCTATGTCCTGACCTTCTCATTAGGGACCCTTGAGTATGAATGGATGTTGTGGATCTAGAAGTGGGGCTAACAAAAGGGACTTTCTTCCCTTTCTCTACAGATTTTACCTTGGCCTTAAGGTGGTATACAACTATAAACTCCCACTAGGAAGCCAAGTCTGTAATATTCTCTATAATGTGTACATATTCATGGATTTCCAAGTTAAGTATATCAGTCAGTATAGAGGTAGAGGATATGGTAGGGGCTATAGAAGTTATAGTTCAGGTAGACTATTGGATGGAGGATGTACAAGGATGATAAAATGGGTGCACTGGTGGCTTAGTGAATGAAAAAAATCTATCCTAAAACAGAACATGAGGGTTCTCTATGATGAACTAGACAAAGGTGCCTAGATAATGAAACAACACTTCTACGGTGTGGGCCGATGGAGATGGCTGGGCATGATCAGAAGATTCACCCATCCTAGCCTATGCCTAGGTGACCCTAGGTTCTGAAGAACCCAAATACTGATCCTCACCCTCAATAAATGTGTACTTTAGTGTCCACTCATACTGCTTCTCTACTTTCTTCAATATACCCATCTTAAAAAGAAAATAAAAATCGATCATATGCAAGAAACCCAAAGATGATAGGGGCATGGTGGCCTCAAAAACATCGAGATTCCAAGACACTTGTGTGAAAGAATTTTTACCCATCAACATTCCATGGGTCTTCCTGACCTACCAATCAAAGTAAAGTGAAAATTGGTGTGGAGTGTGAATGAACAAGTCATAGGCCAATGTGGATGGGAGGAGCACCTCAAGACATCTCACTGCTCCTTGAGAATCTCATTGGGCTAACCAAGAATGGACATATGGAAAATCCAAAATAAAAGACTATGAAATTTCATGCTATTAGTGGTTTTATGGCCATATAGTCTCATCAGATTAGCCTTCAGATCTACCCACAACGCCTATAAATTTCCCTTGTTAGGATCCATAATCAAGGTCTTGTATTCCTCTGTCTTAATGAATTCATAACTATAAATTCCCATGCCAACTCCAAAATCCTTTATTTTGGTTTTGGGTGCAGTGAAAGCATTACAGTGGATGGAGATATATTAAAATTTCTTTCAATAATCATTTCTTGAAACCAAGAGCGAGAATATTGCACGTCAAATTTATAATTAATTTATTTAATATCTGAAGAAATAAATACATGGGATTAGGAACTTTCTTTGTTGATGATTTTTGGTCATCTGAAAAGGACCTTCTAGATTTCCTTTATTGAACTTGTGAGGATATAAGGGTAAAATCCCTCTAGAGGTGATCCACACATGCCCCAATGGTCTCCAAGCAACACCACTCATTCTCCGAGTGCTAGTGTGGTGAATCGAATGTCTTGAATTGTTTGTTCTTGATCGCTTGTTCTTTGGTATTGAATTAATCATCTCTTAGGTTTCTCATTAATGATAGGGTGAGAGGAGGAGGATTCGAGAGATAATTTATTTTGCGAAAAAACTCTCTATTCCCAAACTTGGAATTGGTTTCAAAATGATTTAAAAAATAGACATAGCCATCTATTTATCGATCTGGAATTTTAGTTACAAAATTTAATTTCATAACATCCATTAATTATAATTATAAACATTAATGATATTCCATGACACATAATAATAATAATAATATTATTATTATTTTGTGGTGCGCCAACTTGCGCAAAATGGATAAATAATATCTACCAACTCATAAATAATTATTTTATCACCATAAAAAGTCTTAGTCTATTAGAAATCCTCTTTCATTTATTGAACACTTGAATAAATATTTTATTCTCTTAAATAAATATTTTTTTCACAAACTAGAAAATAAATATTTAGTAAATATTCAATAAAATAAATAAATATATTTTATTCAAAATCTAGTGAATAAATATTTATTTAATTTATGTGATCAATATAAATTGAATAAAATTATTACTTAGTCTTGATAATAATATTTATTCCATTAATTAAATTCAAATAGAATTTAATTGAGACCAACATAAACACTATATGTGTAACCCTCTAGATTGTTTTCTCATTGGCATTAGGTAGGCTTGCCTAAAGTCCAAGATTACTGTCTAACAATAGGTCAACAAACCCAAGAGAAAGAACTTAAAGTCATAATGAAGAAAACCACATACAAATTCTAACTGTATAATATAACCCCTTTATCACAATATCTCATCAAGCAGGTTGCATGACGGTGTCCTCAACCTAAATGCTCGATACATCATTCTTTGACTCTTTTAAATAAACCCATCATTACACCATGAACATGGAATTTAGGGATACACTTCTATTTTAATCAAAGGTCTGAGATATCAACTTCCATAAAGATGGAAGGAAAAAAACCCTTCCTTGAATTATCCATTAATAACATATCATTCATAACGCACCCAACGTACCCTGCTTCCCGCCAACATATGGTGTGACAATTTTCATCAGGAAATATAAGTGAGAAAGTCATGACATGAATTAATGATAATATTAAAGTATAAGAACCATTACAAACAATCACATATAGGAATATCCAATGACACAAAAACATGCAGAATTCCTACTAGTGGGTATGTTCTTATAATCTCCTATCTCGAAGATTACCAAGTAAAAAATTCATGAGAAGAAGTATCATATGCTTACGAGTAAAAACACATGAAAGTATATATACTATGTGTCCCATCATAGTATTTTATCCAACCACATAACTATATTAATAATATGGTCATAATAATTCAAGGTTCTCATCATAGTGGGGAACTACTATGACCTTATCAATGCGACAAATACTCTAGGGTATTATTACATTAAAGTCATGAAAAAAAATAAATAATATGTAATACAATTTTTAATTTAATATTTAATACATAAAATATTCATGTAATCAAAGTAAAAATAGTTGGTTCTTAGGAAACCAACTCTAACAAACTCCCACTTGGACTAGATCCAACTGCCTATGACTTTCAGCCCACTAGAAATCACATGATAATCATGTTTCTAATAAGTCAAGAAGTTAGTCAAGGAGTCCACCATGTTGTCTTCCATGGAAATAATGTTCATTGTAACCTCACGTATCTGAGAAAAATCCCTCAAGATATGATACTTTCAAAGTATATGCTTCATCCAATGATTTGACCTTGGCTCTTTTGCAAGAACCATCGCCGCAGTATTATCACAATAGAGTGTGATGGGATATTTACTACTTGGTACCACATCAAGATCTTGGATGAAATTGGGCATCCAAACGACTTCTTTAGATTCCTATGAAGCTACAATATACTTAGAATCTACCATATAATCTATGACCACAACCATCTTTGAGCTTTTCCACCTCACAACACCTCCATTCAAAGTGAAGATGTATCCCATTTGTGACTTCATGTCATATTGATCAGTTTATAAACTATCATATGTATATCCTATTATGAATAATTCCCCATATCCTCCATAAATCAGGAACATATCCTTAGTACACCTTAGATACTTAAGGATAGTCTTGACTTCTATCCAATGGTGATCACCTAGATCAACTTGATATCTGTCTACCACACTTAATGTGTAGACATCATCTAGCATAGTACATAGCATAACATACATGACTGACCCAATCAATGATGAATATGTAATCCTTTCCATTATATTTTTTTACTCATGAGTCTATGGACACATTTTCTTGGAAAGATGAATGCCATGTGACATTGGAAACAATACCCTATTGGATTGTTCTACAATGAATCTCTTCAGTATCTTATCAATGTATGTACTTTGACTTAGGCCAAGAAACCCATTAGATCTATCATGATGGATCTTGATCCCAAGAATATATATTGTCTCGCCCAAGTCTTTCATGGAAAAATATTTATTCAACCACACCTCGATATACTGTAAGACTGGTATTTCATTTCCAATAAGTAATATGTCATCAACATATACTATTAAGAAAAAAATGCACTCCCACTAAACCATTTTTATAAACAAGGATCACATTCGTTATTTATAAAAAAAATTCCATTATGGATTCATCAAAACAAATATTCCATGACCTGGATGCTTTCTTTAATCCATAAATAGTTTTTTTGCAACTTAAATATCTTACTAGCATCCTTTTGAGTCACAAACCCTTTAGGTTGTGTCATGTAGACATATTCCTGAAGGTTCCCGTTAAGGAAGGATGTTTTTACATCCAATTTACAAATATCATATTCATGGTAAGATATAATGGAAAGTATAATTATGATGTATTTCAACATTACAATTAGTGAAAAGGTTTCTTTATAGTTAATGCCTTGATGATATTTAAACCCTTTTACAACCAGTTGTGCCTTATAGGTACTGAATTTTCCTTCCATGTCTAGTTTCTTCTTGAATACCCATTTGTAACTAATGATCTTTACATCCACTAAAGGATCTACCAAAATCCAGACTTGGTTTTTGTACATGGAATCCATTTCATAATTCATGGATTCTTTCCACTTGGAAACATCCATGCTACTTACTACTTCCTTATAGGTTAGAGGATCATTATTATAAACTAATAATGAGTCACCATACTTAGTAACTAGAAAACCATACCATTCTGGTTCTATAACCTCTCTTGTACTCCTATGTAGTACTTGTGTCTTTGGAACAGTTTCTTCTTCCATGGGGCTTTGTGGAATCTGATCATGTACCAACTCTTGTGTGCCTTGAGCCTTGAATTCATCAAAGTTTATCTTGATCCCACTATCTATTTTTGAGATGTGATCCCTCTAAAGTAATGTGGCATGTCTTACCACTATAACATTTTTGTCTAAGGGTTCGTATAGGTAATATCTCCCTATTTCCTTGGGGTATCCTATAAAGGTACACTTTGTACCTCGGGATGCAAGTTTGTTACCTGGATAGACCTTAACAAACATTTTTCTTACCCACACATGTAAATTCAATAACATGGTTTTTCTTCCACTCCAAAATTCATATGGAATACCATTTATTGATTTATTTAGTACTTGGTTTAGTATGTGTGCTGCTGTTTGTAATGCATATCCCCAAAAGGATAATGGAAGACTTGTATGACTCATCATTGATCTCACCATATCCAACAAGGTGCGGTTCTTCCTTTCACTTAAACCATTCCACTAAGGTGTGTAAGAAGGATTGGTTGGGATAGGATCCCAAACTCCTATAAGTAATCAATGAAGTATTGATTAAGATATTATCCACCACGGTCTAAGTGGAGTTTTTTAATATTCCTACTAATAAGGTTATCAACTTCATTCTTTTATTCCTTCAATTTATCAAAATAATATAACTTATACCTCATTAAGTAAATATATCCATATCTACTAAAATCTTTAGTAAAAGTTATGAAGTATGAGTACCAACCCCTTGATTCAATAGGAAATGGTCCACACACATTGGTATGAACTAATTAAAGAAACACTTTAGCTCTTTTACCTTTCCCACTAAATGGGGATGTTGTCATTTTTCCTTGTAAACATGCATGACATAAACCAAGTGGTTTTAGTTTGAAAGAACCTAAATATCTATCTTGATGTAATTTTTTCAAGAATTTTTCATTTACATGACCTATCCGATGATTTCAAAGTTGAGTGTGGTATGAGTCATGTGAAGTAACTAAATTATCGATTTCCATTACTTGGTTTATGTAATATAATAGGTAATTAACGTTATGTAAATGTGACTTACCATAAAAATATTATCATTATAAAAGAAGAAAAATTTATTTATAAATTTGAAAATGAATCCATCCATATTTAGTCTGGATACAGAAATAATGATTTTGGTAACTGAAGAAACATAATAACAACCCTTTAAAACCAAGATCATTCCAGTCAGCAATGTGAGGTGATAGTCCTCAATAGTTACAACAACAATTTTAGTTCTGTTGGCTGCTCATAGATCTACCTCACCTCAATCAATTTTTTATGAATCTACTTAGTTCTTGTATTTGAATACATATGTGAGAACCAAAAGCTATATTTAATTCCCAATTTGTAGAAATAGATAAATTTCACTCGATAAAAAATGCACCTGAAGTTTCCTCTTGATTCTTTAGATAGGTGTAGTTTTTATTTCAGTGGCCCTTCTTACCACATGTGAAATAGAAAACATCATGTTCCCTTGCTTCCCCTTTGATCTTCTTCTTATTGGAAGGGTGTGAAGAATATTTGGGATTAAAGATCTTTGATTTAACTTTTTGTTTGTTCACCATAAGGACAGAAGGATTTTCACGCTTCATATCTTTATCTAATTGGCGAAGGAGGATAAGAAGATCTGAAAGAGACTTCTCAATGTTTTTTATATTAAAATTCATTACAAAACTGGTGAAGATTTGAGTGGGTGATGCCATAATGAGATCGACACCTAGTTCTTCGAGGAGTTTAAACCCTAGAACCTATAGGTGCTCAATGTATCCAATGAGCTTGACTACGTGCGACCCATCTCAGATACCCTCTCCAAGATTAATTTTAAAGAGTGTCTTGGAAATCTCAAATTGTTCCTATCTATCTCTCTCCTGGTAAATAACATAGAGGTTCTTAAGCATTCTATACTCATCCATATTTTTGTGAGACTTCATGAGTTCACTATAAATAGATGAAAGCATCAAACATTGAATGTTGAAAACGTCATTTATATGTTTTTCATAGATTAATAACTCTTCATCACTCGCCTCTTGAGTAGGTGGATCATGCATTGAGGATTCTAGTATGTAATATTTCCATTCATGGCGTAGAATAACTAGAAGGTGTCTAAACCAATCTTGGAAATTACTACCAGTGAGGAGATTATATTTATCCAATATTGATCATAGGTATAGTATGGATGAAGATATTTTCATTTTATTCTACAATTAAAAGATCAGATTACTAGTACTTTTCTTGATTATAATTTTGTTTGAGAAATAATAAATTAATTGATTTTATTAAATCTACCACTTTTTTATCAAGTCCCAATAGCCCTCACCATTGAACTTGGAATTTATAGTTGCTAGAAAATTCTGGTGTAAATGATCCATATTCCCCCTCGTATAACCCCAATAAGGGTTGTTCAAGATATTTTGAAGGTATTTAGGTAGGAAAGTCTTTTTCAACTGTGGGTTTTTATATCCTTGATCCGTTGAGTGGACTCCCCAATCCAGAAATCATGAATTGGATTTTCTCAACACTTATCTCCAAATTACACCAAGTCCAGCAAGGGCTACTCCTCTTAATGTAAAATGGTTAAGTCAACCTGAAACCTTTATAATAACTCCCCTTATAAAAGTAAGTGTCCCAAAAAGGGTTGGTAAAACACACAGTTCTATTGAGTTTTGTTCCCAATAAAGTAACAAAAGGCTTAGTCTGACTTAATATTATATTGAGGGATTTTATTTTATTATGAATAAATTTTTATCTTGTTTTTATCCTTTACATGTATTGTTAATATTTAAGTGGATGTTTAATTAATTAATTAACCATATTTAGATAAAACATTTACACACAATCAATTTTATTTAAATTCTATCTTTTAATATTAATTCATTTATATGATCGAGGTATTGTATTAATGAATATATTTTTAATGCATTAGAAAAAAATAATAATAATTAAATGACCCAATCATGAGATTATCTAATGGTTGATTTAATGAGCGTACAATAAATCAACCTATGACCTAGGGGAAATAACTTCTTATTTTGGACTTGTTATGAGCTATAATAGTTCACATGTCCACCTATGTATCACCGAGTTAGGGCCGTTATGGTTTTGTCTTGAACCGTCTCCATATGCCTTGGGATGATCCATTAATTACACGTAGGTGAGGGGAACCAAAGGATTGGATAAAGGGAATTATATAAATATCCTTGGGAATGTAAGTACTACATAATAATGAAGGGAGTGATGAATCACAAACCATCTTTTAATTTTATATTTAATAATTGAAAAACTATGCAGTAAATTTAATTAAATAAATTCCAATACATACATAGGTATTGGTCAAGCTCATGATCGGTTGTACATGAAACAAATACAAAAAAAGTAACTGGATAGCATTCATTTATTTATCCATTATTTAGTATTAAGATGAACGCGCTTGTATTAATTAATTAATAAATTAATTAATTCCATTTAATCTTAATGATAATATGAACTTAATTGGAGATACCCATCAATTTGGAATTCATGGAAAATAAATGGCAGAACCATTAATGATATATTTATTAAAATAAATTAATTGAGAATTTAAAATTCTTCAAAACCGTTATTAAATTTTCAAACACACAATGGTGTTCCAATCAATAAAATAAGGTTTTAATGCTTCAATTTTTCAAATTTAATGTAATTTTAATTTTTTCCATTAATGGGAGACTACATGTCATGTATATCCAACTACACAACATGTACCTCAGTTTTCGTATATCTAAGTCACATGCCCAGGACTTCGGTGTGTTAACTTGGTCAGACTACATGGTATGTACATACCAGCTACACACCCTGTATCTACTTGTCATGTACCAAGTTGGGATGGTCAACACACAATGTGCAATAAAAGAACCATGTGTTTTTAATTGCTTGACGCATCTAGATACAATGCACATGGGTATACGGTGTGTTCTCCAACTATACGCCATGTAACCTAGCTTTACCAGCCAAATATTTGGCACTTCCTGATGGAATCTCTGGTCAATCTTCATTTTTTCTTAAATCTCTAAGAAAATGAAGCACTGAACGAACATTATTAATATATTGATAACATGTGAATTCGAATCGAATTAAAGAATGAATAATATGAAATAAAAATATAACACTGATTGTGCATTGATCAAAAATAAAATAAATAATTATAAATTTAAACATGACCACTCTGATAGAACTTGTTTGTTCCAGGCATAGTGGAAGTGTTACGGTGGATAACGATATATTAAAATTTCTTTTAATAATCATTTCCTAAAACCAAGAGTTAGGATCTTTCACATCAAATTTATAATTAATTTATTTAATATCAGAATAAATAAATACCTAGGCTTAGTCACTTTATTCGTTAATGATTGTTGATTGTCCAAAAGGGCCCTTCCAAATTGCCTTCATTGTGCTTATGAGGATCCAAGGGTAGAATCCCTCTAGCGGTGATCCACATGTGCTCCAATGGTCTTCGAGCAATGCCACTCATCCTCCAGGTGCTAGCGTGGTGAATCTAATGTTTTTCATTGTTTTTTCTAGATCGCTTATTATGTGGTCTTGAAAAATTCTCTATTGGGTTTCTCACTATTGAGAGTGAGGGAGGAGGAGGAGTCAAGAGAGAATTCATTGTGCACAACAATTCTCTATTCCAAAACTTGGAATTGGTTTCAAAATGCTTTACACAATAGACATTTCCTTTTATTTATATAGTTGGAATTTATGTTACAAAATTTAATTTTATAACAACCATAAAATATAATTATAACCATTAATGAAAGCCCATGCCACATAATAATAATAATAATATTATTATTATCATTTTGTGGTACATCAACTTGCACAAAATGGATAAATAATATTTACCAGCTCGTAAATAATTATTTTCTCACCAAAAATGGTCTTGGTTCATTTGAAATCCTCTTGCATTTATTAAACACAAAAATAAATATTTTATTCTCTTAAATAAATATTTTATTCACAAACTAGTAAATAAATATTTATTAAATATTTAATTAAATAAATAAATATATTTTATTCAAAATCTAGTGAATAAATATTTATTTAATTTATGTGATCAATATAACTTGAATAAAATTATTCCCCAGTATTGAGAATAATATTAATTCCAATAATTAAATTAAAATAGAATTTAATTGAGACCAATATAAATACTTAGTGTGTGACCCTCTAGGATTCTTTCTCCTTGGCATTAGGCGAGATTTCCTAAATTTCAAGATTACTATCTATAAACGGGTCAAGACACCCAAGAAAAATAACTTAAAGTCTCAATGATGAAAACCACATATGAACAATAACTATGTAATATAATCCCTTTGTTATAATATCTCATCAAACAAGTTGCATGATGGTGTCATCAACCTATATTATTGACACATCATTCTTTGACTATCTAAAATAAACTCATCATTACACCATGACCATGAAATTTATGGTGACGGTTCTATTTAAATCAAAGGGATGAGATATCAAATTCCATAAATATGGAAGGGGAAAATCCTTTTTTGACTTATCTATTAATTACATGTCATTCATGACACACCCAACGTAGCCTTCTTCCTGCCAACATATGACGTGACAATTTTCATTAGTAAATATAAGTACGTGATTCATGACATGCATTAATGATAATATTAAAGTATAATAACCATTACACATTATTGCATATAGGAATATCCAATGATACCAAGACATGTGGAATTCCTACTGGCGGGTCTGTTTTCATAATCTACCATCTTAGAGATTACCAAGAGAAAACTTCATGAGAATAAGTCTCATATGATTACGAGTACTCACACCTGATGGTATATATACTATATGTTCCATCATAGTATGTTATCCAACTACATAACTATATTAAGAATATTTTTATAGCACTTGAAGGTTTTCATCATAGCGGGGAATTACTATGACCTTATGAATGCCTCAAATACTCTAGGGCATTATTATATCAAATTCATGAGGAATAATGAAAAATATGAAATAAGATGTTTAATTTAATATTTAATGCGTTAAATATTCATCTAATCAAATTAAAACAAGTTGGTTCTTAGGACACCAACTCTAATACTTTAGTGATAAACTCCATTGATGCTGGCCTAGATAGAAATTGATCTGAACCAAGATGAATTCTAGAGTAGAGAGAAAATCTTGAAGGAGTTATCAAGAGTTTTCCACCATAACATGGATAATATTCTCCATGTTAATGGATTGTAGAGAATCTATAAACCCCTCCTCTATCCAAATATACTATATAAACTCTAATTCCACTATTTTATTGGTTCTCATTGGCTTCATCTACATCTTTTCCAAGAAATCCATGTGTTTGGAATCACTGAATTAGAGGCAGGGATGGGTGAGATGTTGTGGGGAATCCTCCCCAGAAGAAAAGTGGGATGAGTAATGTGACGAAGAATAAGTATTGGTAAAGGAATCAGGTGAAGGTGAAGAGGCTCAGGTTTTCCATTTCTTAGAAGGTTTAGGGCTAAATTTTGTTGGGTGCTTGGATGATAGGTTTTTATTTGGGTGTTTGGACTTGGATTTCTTGGCATGGGACATTGGATGAGAAGACAAGGGAAGTGAAGGAAGGTGAAAAGGTTTTATATAATGGGAAATGGAAGAAGGGTGATATAATTCATAATGGGAGGATGAAATGGAGAGGGTATAAGAAACAATTAGGGGAATGAAACCAGTTGGGGGAAGAGGAAAGGGGGAGGAAAACCACACAACAAAATTGTTGAGGTGGTACCCTGACCATCATAACGAGTAGAGAGTGTGGGAAAGATGAAGGGAGCATGAACCATGAGAGATATAGTGAGGGAGAAGACAAAGGGGAACAATACACTTTAGGGTTACACCAGGAGATTTAAATCCTTTGAAACCATCACAACACTAATTCACTTCTTTGCACCATGAACAATTAATGAAAAATCCTAAAAATTCATGTTTAGCTATAGGAAATTTCATGCTGTGATTCAAATACTTCCTAATATTAATGTTAGTTAAATTTTGGAACATAATTGATGAATTTTCCCTAAGAAGTTTTATGGCGTGATTCACTTCATACATGCCACAACCTGCAATCTTTAAATCCTTGAAAATTCTAGGCCAGAATATAAAAAATGTTGGGCCTTGTGACTCATCCTTCATAGCATGAATGGTTGATTCAATTTAAAGGAATAATTGATGAGTTTTACCCTAAAAATATCACAACATGAATCACCTCTCTCATGCCCTGACCTGAATTTTTTGTTCTATTTTTTCTATGACCTAATTTTGTTTCTCTTATGGTGCTAAAAATGTATCTGAGAATAGTTTCATAGAGTCCCTACTCTAGAAAATACCTATACTATTCTAAAATAATGTAGATAATAACAATAAAAAAAATAAATTATTGGTAGATTAAAATAAATTCAAAATAACTATTTAAATTAAAAAAACAAAATTAAAGATTAAAAATAAAACAGTTAAAATAATAAATTGATTAATTGATTAACTAAAGAACAGATAAAAATTAAGAAAGGATTAAATTAAAAATAAAAGCTAAAAATTATTAAATTATTATTTAAATAAAATTAATTAAAAGTTATAACAATAATAAATTAGTTAATACATTAAAAAAATAAAGATTAAGTACACATAAGAGACAACTAAATAATACTCAAAGATATTATTAAAAATAACAATTAAAAAATTAATATTTCAAAAAAATATTATTAAATAATACAAATAATTAGAAATTTAGGAATAAAAAAATAAAAAAATTATTAATAAAAGTTTCATTAATTTACCGAAGCTACTTTAATTTAACCAAAAAGTGATTATTAACTATTTTTTTTATTTCAAGCATTAAATACATAGAAAACCCCCCCAAAAGGATGTGAAAAAATGTAATGAATAAAGACCACATCAAATTCCCTCACACTTAAGACATTTCATTTCCACAAGCAACCTTTAGTACATTTCAATAGTAGAAAATAAATGTCAAAGAGGAAAAATTAAAATGCCACTAAGAATTGATTTTCATAGTGACTTTCCCTCATATATTCCCTCAAGTTGTAAATATGAATGCCCTCTCAAATTAAGTATCTTTAGTGAAAACTTAGTTACCATTTTATAAAAACAATTTAAATTAAAAAATTTAATGAGAATTTAACAAAAATCAATTTTTATTCAACTAAAAGTCTAAATTTATCTTTACTTCTGGGTGAACAAACTCACATAATTTAAGAGTTCATAATAAATAGACTAAACATTAGATAAAGTGGAGTGATAATTTATTGGTGGAATAAATAACCCATCTAAAATCTTGATGAATAAATAATATATAATGAAAGAGGATGAAAGAATGAGTTTAACATGAATTAGGATTTTCGTTTCACAATTCATTTGGATGCATATCTTATGAGTTAAATATAAATTAAAAAGTTCAAAGTAAATAATATTCATATGAAAATTTCCCAAGATTTAACCAAAATACATTTTTTAAGAGGGAAAGAAAAGTTATTTACTCAATTAAATTCATAAGTTAATAGAGATTAATCTCTTCAGAGTGGCATCACAACCCTCAATGTTGAGAAAAATTTTCATCTGGTGAAAATTTCTAAGTGATGCTTAAAAAAATAAAATTTGATAATTTTTAAAAGCTTATACTGGGATCTCATTGAATTATAGTTTTGTACATTTAAACCCTCCCCCAACACTTAAAACCCAACAATGTCCCCATTTTTAAACTCAAGGTGGGAGAACACTTAATACTTTAAATGTTCAAAAATATTTTCAATTTAATAGTTAAAATTCATGTAGGGTCATAATTATGTTCAAAAATTATTCCGCCACATTAAATTAAACAATCACAATATGAATTATAATACCTATTTGTTACTACTTTAAATATAGCACACTAACATATATTTTTCAGAAGGGTTTCATGCTAACACTTTGAATTTCAAAAAGATAATCATTAAAGCACCAAGATGAGAATGCTAAGAAATAAATTCATCATTCAAAGATTTTAAAAGAGTAACAATGACCAGCAGGTTTAAAAAAATAAATTAAGTATGTAAAGGTACTTAAATAAGAACTCTACAATCAATTAAAATACCCCATGTAGGAAGAAATAATTTTTTTAAATAAAAGTAGAATAAAATAAGTGAAGAATTTAAATTTTAAATCCCTTAGAATAGAGCTTTAACACTTAATTCTTAGCAAAAGTCACTACCCATTTTAATGTAATTTTAATTTTGTCTATTAATGGGAGACTACATGGCCTGTACATCTAGCTACATTCCATGTACCTCAGTTGTTGTATATCCAAGTCACATGCCAGGGGCTTCGATGTATTAATTTGGCCAAACTACATGGTGTGTACATGCTAGATACACACCTTGTATCCACTTTTTGTGTGCCAGGTTGTCCCGGTCAACATACAATGTGCAATAAAAGCACCATGTTTTTTTAATTTCTCAGCACATCTAGATAAAATTCATGGGTATAAAACATGTGCTTCGACCACACACCATGCATCCCAGCTTTATTGGCCAAATAATTGACACCTTCAGATGGTATCTTCGTCCATTCTTCATTTTTTCTTAAATATCTAATAAAATGAAACCCAGAACAAACATGATTAATATGTCCGTAACATGTTAAATTATAATCATATTAAAGAATAAATAACATGAAATAAAAATCTAACCCTGATTGTGCATAGATCAACAATTAAATAAATAATTATAAATTTAAACATGACCACTTTGATAGAAATTGTTGGTTTCGAGCCTAGTGGAAGGGTTGAGATAGATGGTGATATATTAAAATTTCTTTTAATAATCATTTCATGAAACCAAGAGTGAGGATCTTGCACGTCAAATTTATAATTATTTTATTTAATATATGAAGAAATAAATACCTGGGCTTAGGAACTTTATTCTTTGATGATTATTCATTGTCTAAAAAGGCCCTTATAAATTTAATTCATTGCGCTTGTGATGGTACAAGGGTAGAATCCCTCTAGCAGTGATCCACACGTGCTCCAATGGTCTCCGAGAAACGCCACTCATCCTCTGGGTACTAGTGCAGAAAATCTAATGTTTTTCATTGTTCGTTCTTGATTTCTTGTTCTTCGGTCTTAGAGAAACTCTCTCTTGGGTTTCTCATTCTTGAGAGGGAGATAGGAGGAGGATTCGAGAGAGAATTCATTGTGTGCAACAATTCTCTATTCCCAAACTTGGAATTGGTTTCAAAATGCTTTAAAAAATATACATTACCATCTATTTATAGAGCTAGGATTTTAGTTACAAAATTTAATTGCATAAAAACCATTAAATATAATTATAAACATTAATGAAATCTCATGCCACATAATAATAATAATAATATTTTTCGGTGATCCAACTTACGCAAAATGGATAAATAATATTTACAGACTTGTAAATAATTATTTTATCACTAGAAATGGTCTTGGTCCATTTGAACTCTTCTTGTATTTATTGAACACCCGAATAAAAATTTTATTCACTTAAATAAATATTTTATTAAATAAAAGTAAATAAATATTTATTAAATATTCAATAAAATAAATAAATAAATTTTATTCAAAATCTAGTGAATAAATAATTATTTAATTTATACGATCAATATAACTTTAATAAAATTATTCCTCATTCTTGAGAATAATATTTATTCACTTAATTAATTTCAAATAGAATTTAATCGAGACCAACACTAACATTTAGTGTGTGACCCTCTAGGATTCTTTCTCGTTACCATTATGTAGGATTTATTAAAGTCTAAGATTACTGTCTAGAAATATGTCAAGGCACCTAAGAAAAATATATTAAATTCACAACAATGACAACCATATACAAATGATCACTATGTAATATAATCCCTTTGTCACAATATCTCATCAAGCAGGTTGCATGATGGTGTCATCAACCTATATGATTGATACATCATTCTTTGAATATCTAAAATAAACTCATCGTTACACCATGGAAATGGAATTTAGGGCAACAATTCTATTTCAATAAAAGGGAAGAGATATCAACTTCCATAAAGATGGAAGGGAAAAATCCTTCCCTAACTTGTCCATTAATAACATGTCATTCATGATGCACCCAACATAACCTACTTACCTCCAACATATGGTGTGATGGTTTTTGTCAGAAAATATAAGTGCATGATTAATGACATGAATTAATGATAATCTTAAAGTATAATGACCATTACACACACTCACAGATAAGAATATTCGATGATACCAAAACATGCAGAATTCTTACTAGCGGGTCTATTCTCACAATCCCCCATCTTATAGATTATCTAGTGAAAAATTCATGAGAATAAGTATCATTTGCTTACAAGTACTCGCACCTAACGGTCTATATAATATGTGTCCCATCATAGTATGTTATCCAACCGCATAAATATATTAAGAATATTTTCATATCACTTCAAGGTTCTCATCATAGCATGGAACTACTATGACCTTATCAACACGACAAATACTCTAGGACATTATTACATTAAACTTATGTAGAACAATGAACAATATGTAATAAGATGTTTAATTTAATATTTAATACATCAAATATTCATCTAATCAAAGTACAAACAATTGGCTATTAGGACACCAACTCTAACACTTTAGTGATAAACTTCATTGATGACGGCCTAAAAAAAAATTATATGGACCAAGGTGGCTTCTAGATTGGAGAGAAACTATTGAAAGAGTTCTCAAAAGGTTTCCACCATAACATTGATATTATGCTCCATGTTCATGGCTTAGAGATCCTCTATAAACCCCTCTTATATATGAATCTACTATGTAACCTCTAAGTCCATTGTTTTATTAGTTCTCATTGGCTTCATCTACATCTTATCTAGGTGATCCATGTGTTTGGAATCACTGAATTGGAGGAAGGGATGGGTGAGATGTTGTGGGGAATCCTCCCCATAAGAAAAGTGAGATAATGAATGCGTTGAAGAGGGAGTGTTGGTAGATAAATCAGGTGAAGGTGAAGATGCTCATGTTTTCCATTTCTTGGAAGGTTCAAGGTTATCTTTTGTTGGGTTCTTGGAAGATAGGTTTTTAGTTGAGGGTTTGGACATGGATTTATTGACACGGGCCATTGGATAAGAAGATGAGGGAAATGAAGGAAGGTGAAATAGTTTTATGTAATGGGAAACAGAATAAGGAAGGGTGATCACTACAGGAAAAAGATGTTTGGCGGCGGTTTTTTTGGGTATGGCGGCTATTTAAACCGCCGCCATAAGCTTCTACGACGGTTTTGAAAAACCGCCGCTAAATTGTGTGTTGACAAAATTTTCATGGTGGTTTCATCGATTGTGTGGTGGTTTATGGTAACCATCGTAGTGGAAGTATTTCGCGGCGGTTTTCCATGGATTTAGTGGCGGTTTATATTGGATGGGTGTATTTTTTTAGCAGTGGTTTAAACTGCTGCTAAAAAATAATTATTTTTCACCCAAGAAAACCACCGCTACAAAAAAAACTGCCGCGAGATGGTAATAGAAGATGAAAAGTGTGTGGAGGTGGTTAAAACCACCACTAAATTATTTTCTGTAGCAGCAATTTTAACTGATGCAGATAGAAAAAGACAGATATTTTAGGGTGGTTTTAACCACTACGAAAGACAAATTTATAAAAAAAATAGCAGATTCTGCAGCCCCTGTACCAATTTCCTAAAAAAACAGAAGATTCTACACATGAAATTTCATTTTCAACATTTAAAACCCATTCTCTAGATGAATATGAAACTAAAAAAACCATTCCAAAAAAAATCCATTCAAAAAAAAAACACATCCATCCCACATCAACCTAAATGAAAAAACCAAATGGAATTCCCTCTCCATAAACCAAGAATTTCATTATCACCACCTCATAATAATAACCACACAATAACAACCTCATGAAATTTATTATACATCATCCCTCATCACAACCCATATTAACTCACCATAGCCTCACTACTAGCACATTATACATTTAATCTGATCACCCTCATTAGTTTTAAATTCCCCATAAGATACCACACACATAACATAAGACAATGAAACAATCCAATCATCACATATCAACATATATCAGTTTCCACAATTACCAAAATTTCAATTTGAGGGATGTAAAAATAAAAAATATTTTTAACATGGGTATTATCAATAAATTTATTATTTCCCTGGGAAACAGGTTCATTGACTAAATTTCATTTACAATAATTTTTCAATATTGGTTATCTCAATCAAACAATCAAAACAACAGGCTTGAAAATCAGCAAATTAAAAGTGAAAAAGGTTAAAAAAACTTCACTTTTTAGATACAACAATAATGAAGTACCATAATATGTAATTTCATGAAAATAGTAAAAACCTAAGATTTACCCCTATTTTGAAATGATCCAGTAAAACCAATTATTTATCTTCTTCTGAAAACCCGCACTATTTGTAAAATGGATAATAAAATCATGATGTTCTAATATATTCACATTAAAAGAAATGAACTGTGACCCCCTATCCCAAACAAATAATTCCAATTTGTTGTATAAGGATGAGGCAAGGGGAAAACCACCTATAAGAACTATAATGCATGGATTCAAATCAATAATCCAATAAGATAGTGGCCTTATCAATATATATCTATAAAACTAACCAAACCATCGATATCCTTAGCCAAAGCCTCCCTACAATGAAGAACTTGGAAGGAAACCATAGGAGATAAAAGTAAAATCACTTAAAATTAGTGATGTTATATATATAGATGTTTAGGATCAATAACCAAAATAATTGGGATGAAATACCTCTTAAAATAGAATATAGGTCACCCATGTATTGTGAGAGAATTTTGATAAATAAATTATTCAAACAGGGTTTAGAAATTTATAGGTAGGATCAGAATTAAAATTTCATGGTGATACACCCTATAACACAATGTAATGGTGATGAAACATGAAAAACCATGGAATTATGAATAGATCTATATTATAATGGGGCTATTAAAAAATATATCCAAAAAACATAATGCGGTCCACCTTATAGATTATATAATATTGGAGAAGGTCCATGACACATAAGAAACTCCATGTCACATGTAGATCATATTTATGAAGCAAACCACACTATGATTTAGCTTTACAACAGAACAACCCCAAAATCAATAGAAACTCTAAAAAAACCACTCTAACAGTGCACAAAAAAGGAAACATAAAATTCCAAAGATAAATGAAATCATGTATATTAAATTTCCTAATATAGATCCTAAAATAACACTGAAAAGTATTGATGTCAATATAACTTTTCAATTTCTATTTAATTTTGTTTCAATTATAGAAAGTGGTAAAACCTATTAAATCCATAGTCTTATGGAATTCACTTAAAATATTCAATCCCCAAAAAATATACAATAGGGTTATTATTAAATATTGTGTATATTAATAATTTTTGCCTACTTTGTATGTTATTGGTGGCCTCAAATTAAGATTCAAAGAGTTGGGTATGGTCTGGGGATGAGAATTTTAGAACATGTGGGGTATCATGGTGAAGTGTTATGGGTAGTAACATGTTATGACCCTACGTGTGATTAAAATTTTCAGATCTAGGGTGCATCATAGAACATCAATGGGGGTTTAAACATAATGTGGAGCTCTGGGGTGGATCATGGAACATCCTTGGTGATCCACTATAGTCCAGGAGGGGTTCCACTTTCTCCAACCACCACTTTCATGCATGGCATTTTTTATATTTTACTTTGGATTTTTAAAAATACATATCCTTTTCCACTTAGATGACTAGGAAATAATATAGGTGAATCATTTGGGAATGTTTCTTTACACCCATTATTTATATTTCTAAAATCTTGTTCAATGTCATATTGATGAGTCATTAATTGATTTGGACTCCTAGATGGTAGGATAACCTCATTAAAACCTCAATCATTGTTATCTTCTTTTTGTTTAATGTAATATCACTCCAAATCTCTAGCTTTGGTATTTTTATATGTTTTGAAATATCTATTGATTGAGGATAAATAAAACTACTATATTTTAGGGGTTAACTTCTAATGATAATAATTAGGTGATAGTTAAATTTTTTCTCCATGCATTATTTTTTTTCTATTTTTTGTGGTATATAGATGTTGGTAGTCGAGTTAGAGAGACCTGAATGTGGACTAAAAGGGTTTTTAATTGTGTGATAAAATATATAGAGGCTATTAAAAAGGAAATTTACATTCCATACATGGTGGGATTATTTTAAGATCATTATACGATCACATTTCCTTGTGAATCATTTTCTAGTTTGTGTGATGGACTCTAAATGGGTGTCTGAACATGAGATAAAATGAGAGGGATATTGGATGGTCACTTTTATTTTTGTTAAAAATTTTACTAAGTGTATAATGAATGAATGATTATTTTATGGCGGACTCACCTTGTTGGTTGAGAATTAAAGAGTATATAAGACTAATACCTTGAACAATGGTTTTACCTTAAAGGAGATTTGTAATATTGGCTTCAGGTAAATTATGTGATGCCTCTTGAGGCACATGAAAACCAAGAAAAGTGAACTAATGGGTTTAAAACTTATAAATGGTTTACATAATGGGATTAGGGTGTATAAATAATATGAATAAGTCTTAAGGTATATGAAATAACCTTATAGGTGAGTGAACATATGGTAATATATCAGGTGTGGTCCTTTGTGATCTGATGAGATGAGCTATAGAGGGTAAGGTGATTAGTTAACCATTTAGAATTATCAGCCTTGAGAGTTGGTATGTGAAATGATGTGATATGAAAAAGGACTTGGAAAAATTTTAGAGGTGATTATTATGGATATTGAGTTGGGTCTTGGATGATAAATATTTGAGAAACATAAATTGAGATACATTAGATGCATGAGACATTCTACATGATAGTCAAGTTGGGTGGAGTGATGCTATGTGATTATTTAATGTTTATCCTGATGGTGATGTGATACAATGTGTATGTATGATTATTATCCCCAAGGGATGATAAAAAAATATGGGGAGGGGGACATGTGTAATGACACCCAATGACATGGACTCATCCCTATTATTCATATACTAAGAATGAAAATATCTTCAAAGGCCTTATATGATTTAGATTATTCCTGATGATTATTCAGATACTATAGAGCTATCATGTGTTCTATGATATCCCATGGTTAGGTTCATTATTGAGGTAATAACTATGTTACACCCCTACTATAATTCAAATTATCTCCTCATAGGAACTTGATTTTTCTTTCCCCACCCATGATTCAGAAAAAACTTTTGATTTATTTTGATTTCAGGGGGCCACTATGTGTGTTGTGAGACCCCATCTTGTGGATTATTTCACAATATACCCCCATTGGAACCCCTCTTGGATTGAGAGTAAAGACAATTGTTAGTCCTGAAGCCCACTTCTAATAGGGAATAAGGTGGAAACAAGAATCAAGGGTGCAAACCACACATATGGTAGGTATTAACCTCATATATCCTAGGAGTATAAGATAAGAAACCACAAATATACTCTATATAATATAAATAAATCAATTCTATGATGTTTTTAATTCCATACATAAATGAACATCACTAAATGAAATACCATGAAACAAATTCTATGAAAATGACTCTTCAAACACCAACAAGATCCATGTCATGTTCTAGTAACACCCAACCCAATCACAAACTCCCTCTTACAAACCTATAAAAATAGGATATATATAGCGGGTAATAATACAAGTAGATTCAGTAGGATCCTACCCAAAACCTCACATGAAAAATGTTGAATAACCATAATATTATCTTAGAAAATAAACAAGGAAAAAACACATTACCAATAGACACTGAGGGGCGACGAGGTGTGTTGAGGGGCGGCAAGCACGAGTCAAGATCGGCGAGGCACGATGATGGGTGGTGAGGTGTGCTGAGGGGTGGTGAGCACAAGTCAAGACCAGCAAGGCACGCTGAGGGGTGGCAAGCACAGGTCAAGACTGGTGAGGCGTGCTGAGGGGCGACGAGAATGGGTCCAGACCGGTGAGGCGTGCTGAGGGGTGGCGAGCTAGGTCTTCGAGGGTCATGGGGGTTAGGGGGAGAAAAGAGGAGTCTCGTGGGGGTTGGGGGGGAGTGTTAGCACTGTAAAAAAAACACGGTTTAGCGAGGTTAGAAGAAATAGTTAGGGGGTGAAATTTGTTGATGGAAGAAGAAAGGGGGAGGAAAACCACACAACAGACTTGTTGAGGTAGTACCCCAATCATCGTGATGAGTGGAGAGTGTGGGAAAGATGAAGGGAGTAGGAAAAATGAGAGATATAGAGAGGTAGAAGACGAAGAGGCATGATTATTTTTAGGGTTTCACTATGATATTTAATTCCATTGAGACCATAGAAGCACTAATTCACCTCTTTTCACCAAGAACAATTAATGAAAATTACAAAAATAAAAGGTTATCTATAGGAAATGTCATGTTTTGGTTCAAATACCTCCTGATATGAATTTTAGTTAAATTATGGAACATAATTGATGAATTTTCCCTAGGAAGTGTCATGGTGTAATTCAATTCATACCTACCACAACCTGCAAGCTTTAAATCCTAAAAAATTCCAGGATAGACTATTAAAAATTCTATGACTCATCCTTCACATCATGAATGTTTTAGTGCATTTTAAGGCATAATAGATGAATTTTTCCCTAAAAGTGTTGTAACATGAATCACCTCTATCATGCCATGACCTGAATTTTTTGTTCTAGTTTTTCTCTAACCCAATGTTTTTTCTCCCGTGGTTCTAAAAATGGACCTGATAATGGTTTCCTAGAGTCCCTACTCTAGAAAATACCTATCCTATTCTAAAATAATGTATATAATAATAGTAAAACACACCCAAGTTACCTCCCAATAAACACTTTATTTAATTCTGATAGATAGAATTTTATTCATCTCATTCATCCGAACTTTAGTGAAAAAACACAAACTTCCTAGAAGGGTTCTATATACAACTTCAGCCTATTACCATTTAATTTGAATAAATATTCATTATCTCTTTGAATTTTGACCGCTGCATGTGGAAAGACTTTGAGCACCCTGAACGACCTTGACCACACAACTTTAGTTTACCTAGAAAAAATTTCAAACTAGAGTTATACAAGATTACATTATCCCTAGGTGAAAAGGTCTAGAGGGTGATTCCTTATTCATTCTATTGTTTAGTATTTTCCTGGTAAATCTTAACATTCTCATATGCATTTCTTCTTAGCTCCTTTAACTCATCAAGCTATATTAATATCTTCTCTTATACAAATTGTGAATCCATATTCATTCTATTCACAACCCAATATGAGTGATGTTATAAATCTATTAGTATATGAAATGGTTTTCTATAAATAAGCCCGAATGAGGTTGCACTAATGAGTGTTTTATATACTGTCTGGTATTCCCAAAGTGTGTCATTAAGCTTCTTACTCCAATATTTCCAAACCAATTTCACAATCTTCTCTAAATTTTCTTGATATCTCAGTTAGAAAGTTCCACTTTCTCACTGGTTTCTAGGTGATAAGGGGTGATAATGTTAGGATCTATATTTTTAATCAACCACCCTCATCAAGTGGTTATTAAAATGAGTTCGTCGATCACTAAATAGTAATCAGGGAATTCCAAACTGAGAAAAAATATTCTTCTTCAAAAACTCCATTACCACCTTCACAGTGTTGAGAGTGGCGATTTTAGCCTCCACCCATTTTGACATATAATTCACACACACTATAATGAATGTGTTTGTGAAGTAGTTTGGGAAGGACCCCATGAAATCTATGCCCCACACATTCAACACCTTAAATTTTAGAATTGGATTTTAAGGCATCTCATTTCTTTTTCTAATATTTATAACTATTTGATAACGATTATAACTTTGGAAAAAATATATTACATCTCGATGAAGTGTGGGACAGAAGAATCTACTCTGAACTATCTTAGACATGGTATGATTAGACCCATGTTTTCCCCTAGTGGACGATGAATGATAAAATTCCAAGAAACTCAATACTTCCTCCTTAGGTACACACCACATAATTAATCCATCTCTACATTGTTTGAACAAGAGTGGATCATCCCAAAAGTATTTTTCCATGTTGAAAGAAACCAAATTATTTTGTTTGTAGAAAAAATGATGGTATAACATTCTTATGGAAAAATATTTTTCTATCTTAGAGAACCATGAACTAGATTGAAAATCCACATAGAACAATGTCTCATATGGGAACTCAACTAGAATATATAGTTTTAATTCTTCCTCAACATTTGGTAGCTGCAACCATAATAAATGGACATCTATGAAATTTATTTGAAACTTTATTATATTTAATGATGATATAAAATTCTTGCAGCAGTATGATCATTTGTATCAACCTCGACTTGGCATCCTTTTTGTTCCAAAAATATCACAAAGTCACATGGCCAGTATAAATAATATTTTTAGAGAGAACAAGATATGACCTGAATATGTTGAATGTGAACAAAAAAACAAGAAATTCCTTCTCCTTGGTTGTGTATTTGATTTAAACATCATTGAAAGTTAGGTTATCATAATAGACGGGCCAAAAGATATGATCAACCTGCTATCCTAAAACTGCTCCCACAATAAAATCACTTGCATAGCACATGAGGTCGTAATATCTTTCCCAATTAAGAGTTATAATGATCTGGGATTCCACCAAATTTTCCTTTAAAATAGTAAATACTTCTTGATAGGGCGTATCAAAATTGAATGGTTCATCATTCTCCAAAATATGTGTAAGTGATTGAACAATCTTGGAGATTTTTTTACAAAGTGGCAGTAAAATACCATGTGTCCAAGAAAGATTCTTATCCCCTTAAATGTGGTAGGTTTAGGAAGATAATTTATCACCTTGATCTTTTTAGGATTGATTTATACTCCTTGTTTTTAAATATGGGTATTGATAACAAATCATTCTTGTACCATTAAATGAAACTTCTCCTAGTAGGGAACTTTTCTCCACACCCCTTCAAGACCAAATATATGTTGTGAAAACAAACATAAAAAAACTTCCATAGATATAAAAATCATCAATAATAATTTCCAATAACTCCTCCTCCATATTGTGAAATATGCATGTTATGCGCCGTTGGAAAGTAGTCAACACATTACAAATTTTAAAGGTTTTCTATTGGAAAAGGTTCTATACCGGTAGGTGAATGCAATCTTTGATTGGTTTTCAGAGTCCACTGATATATTATTATAGTTAGAATATCCCTTGAGAAAGTAATAAAACTCATTCCTAACTAACCTTTTAAACACTTTATCCATAAATGGAAACATAAAACGATCCTTTTGGGTGGATGAATTTCATTTTTTGCAATCAATGCATACTCTCCATCACTTTATGTTCATTTTAGGGATCAACTAAAATTCTTTACCAATATTATGTCTCCCTTATTTGGAACCACTTGAATAGGGTTCACTCATTAACTATTTGAAATGGATAAAATAATTCCAGCATCCAACAATTCCAGCACCTCCTTTTTAATAACTTCTTTCCTTGGAAGGGTAAGTCTTCTTTGTGTTTCTATGCTTATATTTTTCCATTCTTCTAGTAAATAATTTCGGGTGCACACGTAAGAATAATTCCTTTGATATCAGTTATGTACCATGCAATAGATTACATCCTTTTTCTTAGAATCACATGCAGTTTTCCCCTCCCCCCATCAAATTAGAGTTTGTGATTACTAGTAATTTTTCTTTGGATCATAAAAATGAGTACCTCATGGTACTTTGTAGAGACTTTAATTCTAGTACTAGTGACTTGATAATAGAGGGTAAAAACTTAGGGAAGGAGGCCCTTGTCAATGGTTATATCCATTTCACTACCTCCAAGTAGCTGCTGTCCTATTATTCTTATTGAGGGTACACTTCTTTTTCACCTACCATCTCATATATGAGATAAATACCATTATAATCCTCTTTTTTTTTTTTATTTTGCAATTAAATATCCTTTATAAATTCTTCTTCAGTAAAAAATAGCTTGGTAGTCAACTAAATATGTCCTTTGCTTTACTTCCTTCACCAAGTCAAACACAACCTTCCCTTCACTGACTCTGAAGATAAGTCATCTTTGGTTCACATCGACCACTGCCTTTCTGGTTTTGGGGAAGGGTCTCCCTAAAATGATAAGGACATCTCCTTCTTCTTCCATGTCAAGAATTAGAATTCCAATTGGGAAAATAAATTTCCCAACCTTGACAAGATCATCCATTAAAATACCATGGGGATACTTCACCGATATGTCTATTATATGCAACACTACCCTCATTGGATTCAGCTCATCGAGTACTAATTTTTAAAATACACTCAATGGAATTAAGTTCATGCATGCTTCCAAATCAAAAAGTGTCTTTCCAAACTTTCATGACCCTATAGTGCATGGAATAGAAAAAAATTGGGACCTCTCATATTTTGTGGTATTTTACATTGGCCAACTATAGAGCATTCCTCACTCAGGGAGATAACTCCCAAATCATCCACATTCCTTTTATTTGATAATAAATCATTCATTAAATTTTCATAGGATAAAATTTGAGAGATAAATTCAATGAACGGGATGTTGACATGGAGCTGTTTGAACATGTCTAGGAACATTTTATATTGATCTTAAACTTTCCCTTACCTCATTATTTATAGAAATGAGAGAACGAGTTTGTATAGTGTCATGAATCTATATTATTATTCATTCTTTTGATTCTTCAACTTGAAGTGGATCTTCTACTTTTTTACCTTTCTTTATTCCTTCTTAACAGTATGTTTTTCTTCATTTTTTGATTTGTTTCCAGCCTTAGATTTTTCCACTTGATATTTAATTTCATCAACCTTTTCCTCTTCTTGTTGTTTTTTCCATCTTATTTTTAACCTCACTTGGCCACCTAGTTTACAGATGCTTTTCAATTCTCAAAGTCACAACTTTGTCCTCCTTCTATGTACGAGTATCCACATTATCATGCAATGTATCCGACAGTCGATCCAAAAGCATTTTTGAAATTATCCCCACTTGGTGCTCAAGGTTATAAAGAGAAATTATTTGATTTTTTATTTTAGTTTCTTGACCATTCATTCACTAGTTCCCCTTTTGGATAAATTTTGAAAAGAAATTCTCAAGATTGGATTACTATAGTTGGGATGGGGGATTTTTTATTTACTAAAATTGTTGCTAGAACTATTGTTGAGGTAGATAATATTGAGATTTCAGGGGTTGGGATTAATGGAATGGTTATGGGTTTGTGAATGATGTGGATACTCATGTGACCCTTGATTTATCATTTCAAACCCGATTTAGTACTTTTTGGGGATGGATTGGTCTAGGTCAAGAGTAATTACTTTGAAAATATTACTGTATTCGATTGTAACTAACATAGTTATAATCAAGAGGCTTATTATCCTCTGATCCAGTTTGGAACTACTGATATGTATGAAGACCACCACACATCTCAAAAAATTGAACCTCCACTATTTTTGTTGTTGGTGGTGCTTGTTGGGATGCAAATTGTAATGTATCAAGATTATTCATGGGGGACCTCTACTTGGACATCTAGATGAGTAGTCTCTTCAACATGATGCATGAATCTTCTCAGGGGTCCTCGATCACACTACCAAAGGCTAACACTGTGTGAAATTTCATCAAGGATATATCATCCAACTTTAGGTGTCTTTATGATAAGGCATCTGTTTGTGGAGGAATCAACCATGTATTGATCTGTAGGTTTCAATTTGTAGTAACATGTATACATCTAAATCCATTAATCTATTATATGGTGTGGAAACTTCCAAAAATATCCTTATATCTATAAGATTACTCCCAAGTAGTTTCACCATCAATTTGTGTAAAATTTTGAAGTCATTCTATAGTTTCCACATTAGTGCTAGTGGGGAATACTTATCTGATAACTTGTTAGTCAGACCATCCCATGTTACGATTGATTTAGGGGTTTCCTCATCAACTAGTCTTTATATTAACCCTATAGTTAAAATTGAAAAAATATCATCTTAATATCATCAGAAGAGAACCCATTGTGGAAAAGGTGTTGTAAATCACCTAAAAGTTGGAAAGATTACTGTGTAGATCCTCACTCTATAAGCTGCTAAATTGACCCATATTTTGGATCATCCCAATGTGGATGGGCTTGATCTTGAAGTTTTTTCCTAGATCAGAGGAAAAATGATACTCAGTGTAGCACCATCGATGGAGAACAGACCATAGTCTAATACGGTATACTCTTGAGGTATTAGTTTCTCCCTATTTTGTTATTCTATGTGAGAGAATTTAGCATCAAACCCTTTAAGAACAACAAGATAAAATTAATCTATCATGGATAATTGGTGTCATACAAACAAGGTTATCTCGATCTTGAGGTTGTACTTGAGTGGATCTTGAGTGTCCAAGATCCTATATTGAGTGGATGGGGTCTTTCTCATGCAATAGAAATCCCAAAAGGATAAAAAATAACACCCATGAAAGTAAGGAAAATAAAAATAAAATAAAAAATAAAAACAAGAAAATGGAATACTAAGTCTATCAACTAAATTTATGAACTTCGAAGGTCACCATGCCTCCATGAAAATGAAACCAACAAATGATTTCCCACATTACGTCAATACTTATCCACTTCTGGTATCAATTTAGAAATTTATTAAACTACCTGATATTCTACCAACTACAATAGTGTAGATAATGGAAGTATATGATCATACCACAAAGAGGATGGATTGTGATCCTTTAGAGCGGGTTGGTTAATATCCTGACTTTATCACTGTTGGATTGGATTACAAAATTTTTCTGATAGAAAATGATTTATAAAAATAAAGGCTCATGATCAATTTAAAAGGATCCCAGAAATAGAATTATCACTTCTCTCACTCATGGATTTTATGAATTGCCTGACCAAAATTTTTCTTAAATTTCATCAACATTTTATGTTCAAAACAGTTAATTCTACCTATATTAATGAAAATCCATTAGTCTGGAGGAATTCACTATCCTAGATGGACTATGATCAACTCTTAAAGCGGAAGAAAACATGATTTATTGATCCTAACTCAATTCGCTCAATTGGTTTGGAGTTCCTCCATCTACACTCCTCATAGTTAGATTCATGAAAAGTAATTTGATTTAGATAAACATCAAATCCAATTCTTAATCAAGACAACTTACCATGATTGAGATTAATAATTCATTACATTCTCATTATTATAATCTTGATCCCTCACCCCTAAAGTGACTAGACACACATTATAGTGGAAAAAACTATCATATGTGTATAATACATCTTAAGAGATGAGTTCATGAAATTATTGAAATTAACAGATGAAAGAAGAATGAAAAAAAACTAAACTTACATGAATTAAGAACAAAAATCTTGAAAACAACTGGGATGAAAGGAAAACCCAAAAAAATATCAATTAAATAAAAACATGAGGAAAATAATAATAAAATTCATAACTCCAAAAATCTTGGTAGTTTTTGTTATTTATAATCGAACAATATTCATGGTGAGACTAGGGATGTCGTAGTGTGAGTCATCAAGTGATCCTCTTCGAATTCCTTTAGGATTGAACTTTTCACAGTGTGAGTGATTATGCCGTCATTGAGAACGTGAAAAAATTAATTATTTTTAAAACATAATAATAGTTAGAAAAGTGGAAAGTACAAGTATCAATCCTCAAGGAAGACAGAAAGATGCGTGACCAAACAAACAAATCGAAAGAAAAAAAATTTAAAACAAATAAAAGGAAATCAAGAAAAAGAAATTGAAATAATGGATGAGAAAGATGATGAAAATTTTGAATTAGTAGGATTTGAGGAAAACACCAGATGATACTAGGGAAATCAGACTATACTACACTGATAAAAGTAAATTTCTACCCTAACTTCATGCTATCATTTCTATGCTAGTGCTAAAGAAAACATGTGTTCTTCACCCAACTATCATTAAGTGTTTAAAACAGTCTAAAAATATATCCTGAGTAAATATTTTTCAATCAAATCTAAGGATATTATTAATTATTTAATAGAGAAGAGTATCATGAAACTTTTCCAATTTTTTATACTTCGATTGATGAACAAAGGAAAATTATCCACTACTGTTGCCCGTTGGTACTTAGTATAGTGTAAAACTGATTCTCATTAAGAACAAAGATGAAAAATCTAAATGAAAAATACATTGACAAAAAGACGACAACAAGAGTTGAGTAGATGAAGAAGTTCAATACATTGCAATCCGATAACCCTAAAAAAGTTTATCTACTCATGATCGGAACAAATAAAACAATAATTCTCAAGGAATACATCACAACAACTTGATAATAAAAGAAGCAATAAATAAAGGAATAAATATCCTATGTCAAAGTTGATTTCCCCTCTGTCTTGAGATTTTCTAGTTCGTCACCATCATTCTGCTGCTCCAACTCTACCTCTGTTATCGAGTCCTGTCTCTCCCCAATCATAATATTATGTGTGTGCTTTTTTTTCAACATTTTTTCAACAATATTCTTTTATTTACCTAAAAAATGTCACCCAGTTTTAATCAAATTAATTGGTGATGGTAAAAAGATAGTACATAATATCATTTCTTTCCTCACTGCACTGTGACTAAAGAAAACCCCTCAAGAACTCTGCCACATGCCTAATTGCATTTAATTTTTTCAGTTATTCCAGTACATGATCTCCCACTAGCCCAATTTTTACTATCTAGATAGAACCTCTAGGTAATGGTAATACTAATTCTACAAGATTTATGGTTGGATCAAGATGTCATCATTACAACTTGTTAAACTCATCATTGCTTCAAATCAAGTCACTCAACATCATTCCCAAAAAGCACAACTAAAATTCTTCAGCCAACATGAGTTCATCAGTGCAACTAGTTTGTACTTCACTTAATAGATTGATCAACAGACAATAAATCATACATGAAATCCTTATAATTTTCCTCACTTAGCTCAGATAATATTCACTGGAACAAACCTAAAGCATAACAACCACAACCTAGTGGTGGTTACCTCTTTCTTCGCAAAACCATTCTCAAAAGTCTAGGAATACCTGGACATCGAATGAGGAATTACATTGAGAACCTTGGTTGCATAAAAACCTATCTTCACATCTGAAACTCTGAAGAGCATAGAGGTCTCAAAATTTTCTTCAATTTGAACTTTGATTATTACATACTTTATCAGGAATGTGGGTCGATTTTCTAGTGAACACATCTTTAAATGAATCTCAGTTGACCTTCCTCGTCACAAATTAAAACTGGTTCAGCATTATTTCATCGAGAGTTGTAGACTGACATTGTTGAAACCAACTTCATCAGTTAGTCTTGGTCAATCTTAGATACTATTTTTTTCATCAATGGTGGTGTCGGGTCAACACCACCGAGGTATTGAATCACCATATTCAACCTTCTATTCTTCAGATGATCTGATTTTATATACTCATACTTCTAAATGTTCAGATTCGACACACCCCAGTTCGGGCTTCCAATACAACCTAGTTTATGTTGCCTCTATTGAATCTTTGGTATTGACTTCGTTGTTGTGACATTAATGAAATAATTGCTTCACACGAGCCCAGACCAATGAAAAATTTCCTCTTTCATTCTCGGTTTTCTTTTCTCAATTAGAACAGTGGTTTTCTTTTCAGTACGACCTTCGTGCTTTGGAGATCAACACCAGGCTTGAAAACTTCATCACACTAGGGTTAATTTCTGAATTTTAATCTTCAATTCATCCAAACACATCTTCATCTCTAGGTTCGAATGATGATTGGATTGAGAGATGACGACTCGATTAGGGTGTTTTTCTTGTTCACGAGCAATAAAGTATCAAAAACTCTTACGTAGATATAATAAAATATCTTATTCCATGAAAATCATAAAGGTGAAATAAAACAAAATAAATTACTGAAAGATTAAAATAAATTCAAAATAACTATTTAAATTGTCAAAACAAAACAAAATTAAAGATTAAAAATAAAATGATTAAAATAATAAACTCATTAATTGATTAACTAAAGAATAGATAAAAATTAAGAAAGAAATAAATTAAAAATAAAATCTAAAAAGTATTAAATTATTATTTAAATAAATTTAATTAAAAGTTAAAAAAACAATAAATTAATTAATACATTAAAACTAAAAAAATAAAGATTAAGTATACAGAAGTGACAACTAAATAATATTCATAGAAATAATTAAAAACAACCGTTAAAAAATTAATAATTCAAACAAACATTATTAAATAATACAAAGAATGAAAAATTTATGAATTAAAAAATAAAACAAACATTATTAATAAAAATTTCATTAATTTACTAAAACTATAATTTAACCAAAAAAGTAATTATTAACTAAATTTTTGTTATTTCAAGCATTAAATGCATTGAAAACCCAGAAATAGGATGTGAAAAAATATAATGAATAATGACCATATCAAATTCCCTCACACTTAAGACATTTCTTGTACTCAAGGAACCTTTATTGCATTTAAATAGTAGAAAATAAATCTCAGAGGAAAAAAATGAAATGCCACTAAGAATTGATTTTCATAGTGATTTTCCCTCATGGATTCTTTCAAGTAGTAAATATGAATTTCCTCTTGAATTAAATTTATTCAGTGAAAAATCAGTTACCATTTTAACAAAATTATTTAAATTGAAAAATTTAATGAGAATTTAACAAACATCAATTTTTATTCAACTAAAAGTCCAAAACTTCTCTTTATTTATAGGTGAAAATACTCACATAATTTAAGAGATCATAATAAATATACTGACCATTAGATGTGATAGGGTGATAATTTATTGGTGGAATAAATAAACCATCCAAAAATTTGATGAATAAAGAATATAGAATGAAAGAGGATGAAAGAATGAGTTTAACGTGAATTAGGATTCTCATTTCAAAATTCATTTGGATGCATATCTTATGAGTTAAATACAAATTAAAAAGTTCAAAGTAAATAATATTCATATGAAATTTTCCCTATATTTTACCAAAATCAATTTTTTAAGAGGGAACTCAATCAAATCCATAAGTTAATAGAGATTAATCTCCTCAAAGTGGAATCCCAAACCTCAACGTTGAGAAAAATTTTCATCCAGTGAAAATTTCTAAGTGGCACTTACAAAAATAAAATTTGATTTTTCTTAAATTTTTTTATCGGGATCTTAGTGAATTACAGTTTATAACATTTAAAGACCCCTCCCCCACACTTTAAACCCAAAAATCTCAACATTTTTGAACTCAAGGTGGGAGAACACTTAATACTTTAAAATTGTAAAAATATTTTCAATTCAATAGTTAAAATTCATGTAGGGTGATAATTAAGTTCAAATATTATTTTTCCACATAAAATTAAACAATCACAATATGCACAAGAATACCTATTGGTTACTACTTCAAATATAGTACACTAACATATATTTTCATATGGGTTTTATGATAACAATTTGAATTTAAAAAAGATAATCATTAAAGAACCAAGATGTGAATGTTAGGAAATAAATTCAGCATTCAAAGATTTTAAAAGAGTAGCAATGACTATCAGATTTTACACAATAAATTCAGTATGTAAAGGTACTTAAATAAGAACTCTATAATCAATTAAAACACCCCATGTAGGAATCTATGACAATTTTAAATAAAATTAAAATAAAAGTAGTGAAGAATTTAAATTTTAACTCCCTTGGAATAGAGATTTAACACTTAATTCTCAGCAAAAGTCACTACTAATTTTCTGCACTCAAATAATTCCTATGGTAGAGAAAAATTTCAGCTCCTACAATATGAAGAATATAAACATAAATTCCTAGAATTTAAATTTAAAAATATACATAAACCACATAGAAGAGTTAGAGAATTTCTATCAAATTGTATTAAAAAAATACAGGTCCTTGAACATTATTGCACACCTGACCTCTTCCATGGAAGTATAAAAAAGAAAGAATGGTAAACATCAAATCCATTCTTGCAATTTCATCAAAATAAATCCAAGAAAAAAGTGGTAGTTTTATATGAAATTTGAGAGCAACACACAATAGGTAAAGATAAATTTTATTCAATCAAATAGAAAACTAAAAATCAAGAAATAAAATCATGGGTTTCCTCCCATGAAATTCTAAATTTAAAGTCTCCAGCCAAAATTAATACCATGATATGTTCAATCTATGATCATTCAAAGGGTATGATTCATTATTGGTTGTTAATTCATTGATTTTTTTGATTTTTTTGTTCTCTCAAGGATTTAAACACTCCAATTTATCGCATCACTCCTCCCAAATTCTCCAAGGTTCTATCATTTAACCTCCTTTCACCACCAACTTTTGGGTAAATAACTTAAAACAAAGAATGTAACACAGAAATAAGAATCCTAGTATTTTCACCATAAGGAACAAATTCACTTCCCAGGAACTCCCCCACACTTGATGAATTTAACAAGTTAGAATTTGGAATAATAGTTGTTGCTACCAGCTCACTATTAGCCATCAAATGATGCTAAAAAAAACTTCTTTAGGTGAAATGGAGAAAAATTACTCCAGATCATATATGAACTTATAAAAAATATGAACAAATATCTCATCATCTATATTTTGAAATGAAATAGAGTCAGAAAAATGGCACAATAGTTTCAAAAAATTTCCCACTATCATCAATATTCTCAGATTCACCTCCCTTTTATGATAAAGAGGAAAACTTCTCAAGATTCTCTAAGAATTCTTCAAGATCTTGAATAGGAAAATATCATTCTAAAAAATTTTTATCTGTAGGAAAAGACTTCCTATCAAAATCTGGAAAATAGCCCAGGTTAAGACTTTCTACACTTTAAACAAGTTGGGACGACTCATTATCAGTAACTAAAGGATTAGTACTATCCCAAAAATTTTCCTCAGCCATAAAAAAAATTCAATTTCAGTAGAAGAAATAATAAAAATAGTCTGAATTTTTTTAGGTTTATGGGAACATGAAGCTATTTACAAGTTGGAAACACATGAGGGCTGTGAACTTTTAACATTATCTTGATAAACCCTTTCAAATTGAATGTTTGGGTGTGGATGGACCACATCATGGTCCTAATAAATATATTTCCTTATTTGATTCTCAAGTTTACCTAGCCTTTCAAGATCAAGTGTGGACATAGATTCAACAAAGTTTTTTGGAAAATGATCACTAACAGATCTTTCAATTCTGTCATCAAAAGGAAAATGAGTATCTTTCCTAATATATTCTATAAAAAATTCTTCATCCACATAAATCAATTTACAGCTAACCATAAGAGTCTACACTTCAAAAACATGGAAATCCTTTTGATCATCACCAGCTTGAAGGGTCACTTTACCATTTGAAACATAAATTATAGCCCTAGTTATAGCTAGAAATGGTATTCAAAAATGATTTCAACTTTATTACCACTCTACATATCAAGAATGATAAAATTATTAGGGAGCGTGAGGTTTCCTACATCAAATAAAAAATCATCTACCCATCCAGAAGGAAAAACATGTGACCTATCAGCCAATTATAGTGAAACTGAAGTTTCTTTAAGCTCCTGAAGACCTTAATTCATGAATAAAGAATACGAAATAAGATTTATGCTAGCACCTAAATCACACAAGCACCTAATCTCATCAATAACTCCAATTTTAAAAGATATGACAAAGGAACCTAGGTCATTTGATTTTGGAGGAATGTCTGTTTGGATAATAACACTACAATCCTCATTAAAATTAATCAGTAAAAACTCATCATAGTCCCTCTTATTTTCTAAGAATATTTTAATAAATTTAAACCAAGAAGGAATTTTATTAAAAGCCTCAACAAAGGGGATATTGAAATTAAATATCCTAAAAAATTAAATAAATATCAAATAATCTGGTTCATTATTCTTTTTAAGTATTTGAGGAAAAAGGACTGGGGGAACCCAATTCTTCAGGATTGGTAGTTCACTCTCCTCATCCTCAAACATAACCTTTTTATTTTACTCTTTAACTTGTTCCCACTTCATATTCCTTTGTTATTTGGGGTTTTCACTTGAATATTCAATATTTTAATGATTCTAGACACCACTATCCAGATTTCCAAATTTGGTTTTTTAGAGGTTTTATTTTTCAGGTTAATCTTCCCTAAGATATTCATTAACTAGTTCTTGTGTCACAAACCAGGCCGGGTCTCCATCCGACCCAATGCCCGACGCGATCTGCGACATGGCTCGAAGGGTGTTCCCGATCCCCATAGGCTAGCACAAGTTCCCGAGTATCGAAATAATATGTGGGAACAATTTACCCGAAACAGGAGACATAAAAATAGCTAACAAAATAAATAAATTGAAACTAGAAACAGACTACCAAATATGCTTCTAAACTATAAATAGGTTTAAGTCTACAATTAAACTAAAAACCCAAAGTGAAAAACAATAAGGATAGAGAACTAAACTTCAATACGAACCTCAAGCGACATGAGAAACTGCATCCCCAAGCTACCAACACCAACCTGCACTTGAAGACCAACAACATCCAGAACCACCATCACTAAACACGATGCCCCAATCCGAAATACACAATGGACAAGATCTACATACACACAAAGGTGTATGTAGGGTGTGAGCCAAATTCCCAGTAGGATACCACCCAATAAAAAGGTTCCATGCCACAACATCAAAAAGATAATTTAACATGCTTATTTAAAACCACACTTTTAAAACACTTTTGAGGAAAAAATTTAAAGGATGAAAGTAAAAAAAAGAGCACTGGAAGAAAAACCATTTCACAAATACTAATTTAAAGTGGTTTCAGAAATTCATAAAGAACATGCACATACTCAAGTGGTCCTCTATATGTCGACAAAAGGCACCACATTATGAATAATAGAGCACCGCGGGTAAATCCACTAAGGTTTATCTAGCTTGAGTGGGACCCTAGAACCTCGTGTCTCGGTGAAACATGGCTTAGAAACCACGACCCCCAGAAATCGTGGCTCAGAAGACCAAAACCCTCAGAAAATGTGGCTTAGAAGACCACGACCATCAGTAATTTATAAGTTTAGTTAGTTTTGCAATCATCAATACAACTAAGTGAAATAGAGACTATACCACTCCGGATCACTAGCGCACTAGTTCTATTCCTCCCACCTAGATACCCGGGGTTTTCCCTTATGCTCAGTCAAGTTTCACATTCACATAGTATATTTTTTCCTCATATAATAGACCAAACAAGACATTACATAGAAAGGTCACCATTTGCATACCCATACAACAATTCAAAAACTCACGCACACCAAAATACCTTTACAAAATATATTTGATGTTACCTAATCATTTCAGAAATCCCCATTTGGAAACACTCAAATAAGAACATAAAAAATTCTCACAACATAGAAAACATTATTTAAATAACACAACAAGGGCCGACACAAATAAAACACCCAATTACAAATAGGATAGTCATTCAAACCAATTACTTAATAAATTGTCCTTAAAACTAGTTTTGAACCAAACACACAATTAACTGAACCATTTTCACCACTTATAAAACACCACCAAGCGACGCAAAGTGGGTTTTCACCAAAAACGTCTCAATTTATAAAAACATGCTACTTTAAATACAAATTCATATTCAACTTTTCCCAAATAATAATTTTGTGCCATCTCAATAAATCAATAAATCATTTAAACTATTTGTTAAACCATTTCAACATAAACTAAGAAAACTTTACACCAAAGACCACTTTATCCCATATGAAGACGTCAATTTAAAACCAAATACTCAGGGTAACAATATCAAAACATGTTTTTTATTCTTTAAATAGTTTTCAATTTAATTTCAAGTGCGCACAATAAGACCACACACCCAAAATGACTCATTTTCCTTTGAAAACCTCCATTTAAATATACAAACACCTTAAAGAACTTGAAAACACATTTCGCACCTACCAAAAAACCCCAAAAACCTTCCCAACCATGTTTGGAATCTCAAACTCCACTTAAATAAACAATTTATCAATTAATTAAATGTCACACATGCATACCAAAAGACCTCACTTTAAAACACACAAAATTTTGATGCCAGAACCCTTTGAAAATAAATTGAACATCCCAAACCTTCTAAAATATCATTCTCACCCCTAGGACATACTCAAGGTTCATAATAAAAATCAACATGACAAAATAGTTTATCTTCTTTTTTTAAAAAAAACTCAATTTAATCACACCTGCACCTCAAGAGTTCATGAAAACACAATTTTCACACCTTAAAAACTTAACTAAAACACATATAAAGATTTTAACAACACAACGCGCATGAAATACATTGGAATTTACTTTAAAATAATTCAAATTCATCAAATATTCATATCGAATCACATCTAAAATAAAATTCGCATCATGAAATTTATTATTATAACACATTATATTTTAATTATGGAGCAAGTTAAATCATCTAAATATGGTATTGCATGGAACCACCTACCTCGGGTGAAGTAATTCCATAAAATTTAGTACTTGACTCCAATTTCCCATCAACGCACCACGAAAAAATCAAGATAAACCTTAAAATAAGAATTGGACCAAAGAAAAAATCATAACCGGACCAAAAAACACCTAAAGACTCACCAGTTAATCTAATTAAGGAAGAAACCAACCAAATTGAATAAAACACACCTGCAACAGGGATATTGGGGGCTGGTCGGAGCCTAAAGGGGATCGCCGGAGGCGCACCGTGCCGGAAAAAAATGGTCGGAAGGGATGGAGGCCGGCGGCCATGGGGGAAGTGGTGCAAGCTGGCTACGCAGGTGGAGGAGGTCAGTGGTACGACATGGGAGAGATGCAAGGCGTTGGTCGAGAGGAAGGAAGCGAGTGGGGATGCACCATGTGCTGGAAGAAACTGTCGGCTAGGGTGAAGGTGTGATGGGCCGAGGAGAGGCCAGACAAGAGCATAGGCAATGACGCGAAGAGGTAGGCCAGTGGTTGGCGATGGGGAGGTGCAGCGCGAGCTGGTGCTGCTGGACGGAGGTCGGCCCTGGGGAGCAAGGGCGGCACAACTTGAAAGGGAGGGTACGCTAGGGTTTAGTGCGTAGGACATGGGGGGGGGGGGGGTCTGACGGGAAGAGGGGGGAATGAAGGGAGAGGGAAGAAAAAAAATAAAAGAGAAAAGAAATAAAATAAATAAAAGAAAAAAAAGGAAAAGAAAATAAAGAAAAAGGTAAATAAACGAAAATAAAAATAAAAAGGAAGATGGAATAAAATAAAATAAAAATGAAGATATGGGAAATAAAAATAAAATAAAACCTAAAAGGAAATTCTAACTTAACCTAATAATAATAATAATAATAATAAAAAACTAAAACAAGAATGATAATAATAAATAAAGTAACTTATCATCTATAATATTAGTAATAATAATAATAACATCTTAATAAAATTAATCATACTAATAACAAGAATGATAATCTCAAATAATAATTACATTATTATTATTATTAAGACAATTATATTTTTTTTCTATTTTATGTTTTCTCATTACTTAATTAATTAATTATAATTTATGGTAATAATAATAACAACCTTAATTATATTAATAATTTTATAATAATAAAAAGTCATAGCATAACATAATATTAACAATGATAATTATTATCACAATATTAATAACTTAACAAATTTTTATATTCTTAACATTATTAATAATAATATTATTATTATTATCATTAATTTTTTTTTTCTTAAATTCTATTAAACCTCTTACTTTTATTTTATTTCCATTTCATTATTCATTATTGATTGGCTTGAACACCGGGCAGGGCGTGCGGCGAATCGGGCGAGGGCATGCGGTGACCCAGGCGAGGCCACGTGGCTTCAACTGTGGTGCGCTGGATGCAGTCAAGGCCAAAACATGCATTTTTAAATAAGAACTCAAATTTTTTATGTCGCGCCTCAACCCAAATTACCCAATGCCCAAAAAATTTATAAAATAAACAAATTAGAAATGAAAAGTGTGACAATTCTCACCACCATAAAGCTTTCCATCCCCAGAAATCCAAAACTAGGACTAAACCCCAAAGTAGAAAACCAAACTCCCTTAAGGTTTAAAGGGGATCCCCACAAACATGAAGCAGAGATAGGCAAACACATCGTGCTCATAGGAGGTGACTAAAATGACCTTCTCAAGAAATTCGTAAAATATTTTCCTTCTAAGTGTCATCCACCCCAAAAAGTTAGAACACCTCCAGTTGACTGATCAAGTAAGGGAACTCTTGCACCCACGGAAACCAACTCCACAAGCCGAAACATCTCAAGCACTATTAAACGAAAACCACACCATTTGGATAGAATGAACAAACAAGGTCAAACCACATCCAAGGAACACTTTTTTCACTTATCACCAAGACAACTTTAGAAAAATAACCAAAAGGTCAACATGGGGAAGCCCGAGGGGCTCCCCACCATTAAGAACCTACCAACACCCAAGGCAAGACCGGAAGACCAAAACGGGGTGGTCCGAGCAGACTCCCCGCCATTAAGGAAAAATACAACATCGATTAATTCCAAATACATTCGTGTGAGACCCAACGTGGGTCTCCCCACCATTGGAACTGACAACATATACAAAAATTTGGAAATTTTCCGACGGTGACCAAACACCTCACCACAAGGGAGGGGAGGGAGGGGCCCGACCACCAGGTGTCAAAACCACGACCTAAGACCAACCATCATCTCCAAATTCCTGGATGAGAATTATTCAAATTTGAGACTGATTTACCCAACAGACTCCCATACGAACCACCAAAAGCAAGTACATTTGGTGGGACGCAACCCCCGAGACTTTAAGGTAACAAGAAGACCACACCTACTCATAACCACAAGAAACCTCACACACCCAGACGGGTCGTCAGAATAGAATAACCACAGAAGACAATTTAAACTGCATTTACTTTCAACATCAATGAAATAAATAAAGTTGGGGTCCCATACACTCTTGGGGTTCTTAACCGCGTGCCATCTTCACTCTGAGGCCTATGGATGGAGCCCTAATGTTTGGAGAATCTCATTCCTCGTAGCCAGGTATTGAAGACTATCGAATGGAGCTTCTCCTTTTTGGTTCCACATGCAACCACACCACAACTGAGACAACACCAAAAACACAATACACCACGACATCCAACTAATCCCACATTGAGTATTTACCAACACAGGGGTTTAGATGATGCATATGCATCACCTCTTCACCTTAACTAAGAAACTTAAGAAAGGAAGATGCACGAAAAATACTCCTCTTTCAACATAAAAATCAAAACTCCCCAAGAGGAGGACACACTCCTATAAAAACAAGGACTCTCAATGGGTTCCACGAAATCCACCTTTGCTCTTTAAGAGAACTCACGATACAGATGTCACCAAACATGACCCTTACGACTGATGAAAGCACTAAAAACCTTTCAAGACATCGATCGACATAGATAATTCTGAACCACCTTCACCCTTCCCAGCTGGAATTCCTTTCACCATTTGAAGGGGAAACCTTCAGATGCGACGGTCTCAAACTTCACACCCGACAACTCGGACGACTCAAAGAGACCAAAACTCTCTTCGACTCCCCTCGCATTTGTCACCCCGCTATGAGAGGATCCACTTAACCGAAAAGGAAAGAGGGATAGACTTAGAGATATCACAAAAAGGGGATATTTTTCAGTTTAATCAACTAGAGGGTCGGCCAGTAGTGAGTTACTGGTGGCGCACTTCAATTTCATGTTAATTCTTTATGGGGGACGTACACTAGTCAAGAAAGAAAACCATGGACCCAACCAAATTTGTCCAATGGTCAAGAAATACCACAAGAGAATACTAAACATGCAGGGGGAACCACTACAAGGGCTTTACGAAACACTTTTCAAAAGAATTTACTAACTACACGCTTGCATACCAACTTACAAATAAGAATTCAAACTCAGGACAAAAATCAGTAAAGAAGGATTCTTGGATCGAAACGTCTCACATACAACACTTCAAAAACACAAGGACACACCACACAATCACCAGTTACTAAAACACCAAATTATCATTTAACAAAACTTTTTGAAAATAAGCAAAGCTAGTGGGTTTCAAAAACACCAATGGTGTCCCATGGGCCTCACACATGCATGTTCCCATGCCACACCATCACCCACCTCATATCTATCCAGGAATTCATCCGCTCATGCCATTGGCCATTTCTCTTTCCATATACACTCATGCATGTGGTTGCCCATGAGAACACAAAGGATCAAAACCAAACCTTTCCATTTTTCAAAACCAAAACATTCAACTCACACCTTTCAAACCTCATACACCATATTATTTTTAAAGCGCTTCATTTCAAAACATTTTTTTTCAAAACCAAATCATTTTTACTTAAAATCTATATTTCCATGAATCCAAAGCAACGAGGTGAGGAATGATGCAAGAGGGAATTAGTGTTAGCGAGTGACTGGCACATATGGTTGGCGGCCATACGCCAATCATGCCACTGCCATAAAGGGTATTCTAGGATAGTGTCCCTGGCTCGACATGGCTTTCCAAACCCTGCGAGCTCACTAGGACCACTGACCATACTTCCTTTTCATTTCCCCTAAAGATTAACCACACAAACCAAAGATTTAGACAGACCTCAACTTAATTTGGTAACTCGAGTCCCGCCATAAGGTGTGCTAGCCAGGAACCTTGCTCGTAGCTATAACATCGAGTTTAGACAACATTAACTCCAGTCTACCTGACTCTATCCCAAAGGGACATGAACCAAGAGAGAAAACCTCCTCTGATAACATTTTTTCACGAACCAGTCCGGGTCGTCATCCGACCCGGTGCCCGACCCAATCCATGATATGTCCCGAAGAGCGTTCCCAATCCCCATGGGCTGGCACAAGTTCCCAGGTATCGAAATAATACATGGGAACGATTTACCCAAAACAAGAGACATAAAAAAAAATAACAAGATAAATAAACTGAAACTGGAAAAAGACTACCAAACACACTTCTAAACTATAAACAAGTTTAAGTCTACAATTCAAATAAAAACCCAAAGTGAACAACAACAAGGATAGAGAACTAAAATCCAATACCAACCTCAAGAGACATGAGAAGCTACATCCCTAAGCTACCAACACCAACCTACACGTGAAGACCAACAACATCTAGAACCACCATCACTAAGCACAATTCCCCAACCTCAAATACACAACGTAAAAGATCTATATACACCCAAATGTGTTTGTAGGGTGTGATCCAAATGCCCAGTTGGATACCACCCAATAAAAAGGTTCCATGCCACAACATCAAAAAGATGATTTAACATGATTATTTAAAACCACACTTTCAAAACACTTTTGAGGAAAAAATTTAAAGGCTGAAAGTAAAAAAAAAGAGCACTGGAAGAGAAACCATTTCAATAATACTAATTTAAAGTGGAATAGAAAATTCATAAAGAACATTCACATACTCAAGTGTTCCTCTGTATGCTGACAGAAGGCACCACATCATGAATAATAGAGCACCACGGGTAAATCCCCTAAGGTTTATCTAGCTCGAGTGGGACCTTAGAACCTCGTGTCTTAGTGAAACGCGGCTTAGAAACCACAACCCCCAGAAAGTGTGACTTAGAAGACCATGACCCTAAAAAAATGTGGCTTAGAAGACCACGACCCTCAGTAATTTATAAGTTTAGTTAGTGTTGAAATTGTCAATCCAGCTAAGTGAAACAAGGACGATACCACTCCGGATCACTAGCGCACTAGTTCTAGTCCTCCCACATAGATAACCAGGGTTTTACCTTGTGATCAGTAAAGTTTCACATTCAAATAATATATTTTTTCCTTATATAACAGACCAAACAAGACATTACACAGAAAGGTCACCATTTTCATAACCAGACAACAATTCAAAAACTCACGCACACCAAAATACCTTTCCACAATATATTTGTCATTACCTAATCATTTCGCAAATACCCATGTGGAAAAACTCAAAGAAGAACATAAAAAATTCGCACAACATAGAAAACATTATTTAAATAACACAATAAGGTCTGAAAAAAATTAAACACCCAATTACAAATAGGAGAGTCATTCAAACCAATTACTTAATAAATTGTCCTTAAAACTAGTTTTGCACCAAATACACAATTAACTAAACCATTTTCACCACTTATAAAACACCACCAAGCGACGCAAAGTGGGTTTTCACCAAAAACATCTCAATTTATAAAAACATACTACTTTAAATACAAACGCATATTCAACTTTTCCCAAATACTACTTTCACGCCATCTCAATAAATCAATAAATCATTTAAACTATTTGTTAAATAATTTCAACATAAACCAAGAAAACTTTACAACAAAAAACACTTTATCCCATATGGAGATGTCACTTTAAAAACAAATACACAAGATAAAAATATGAAAACATGTTTTTCATTCTTCAAACTGTTTGCAATTTAATTTCAAGTGTGCACAATAATACCACACACCCAAAACGACTCGTTTTCCTTTGAAAAACTCCATTTAAATGTACACACACCTCAAAGAACTTGAAAACACATTTCAGACCTAACAAACAACCCCAAAAACCTTCCCAACCATGTTTTGAATCTCAAATTCCACTTAAATAAAAAATTTCTCAATTAATTAATTGTCACACATTCATAACAAAAGGCCTCACTTTAAAACACACAATTTTTTTATGCCAGAACCCTTTGAAAATCAATTTCACCTCCCAACCCTTCTAAAATATCATTCACACCCCTAGGACATACTCAAGGTTCATAATAAAAATCAACATGAAAAAATAGTTTATCTTCTTTAAAAAAAACTCAATTTAATCACACCTGCACCTCAAGAGTTCATGAAAACACAATTTTCACACCTTAAACACTTAACTAAAATACGTCTAAATATTTAAAAAACACAACGCGCATGAAATACATTGTAATTTACTTTAAAACAATTCAAATTCATCAAATATGCATATCAAAGCACGTCTAAAATAAAATTCGCATCATACAATTTATCATTAGAACACATTATATTTTAATTAAGGAGAAAGTTAAATAATCTTTTTGATGTTGTGGCATGGAAAATTTTTATTGGGTGGTATCCTACTGGGCATTTGGCTCACACCCTACATACAACTTTGGGTGTATGTAGATCTTGTCTGTTGTGTATTCCAGTTTGGAGAATCATGATTAGTGATGGTGGTTCTGGATGCTGTTGGTCTTCACGTGCAGGTTGGTGTTGGTAGCTTGGGGATGTAGCTTCTCATGTCACTTGAGGTTGGTATTGGAGTTTAGTTCTCTATCCTTGTTTTTGTTCACTTTGGATTTTTAGTTGAATTGTAGACTTAAACCTGTTTATAGTTTAGAAGTGTGTTTGGTAGTCTGTTTCCAGTTTCAGTTTATTTATCTTGTTAGTTGTTTTTATGTCTCATGTTTTGGTTAAATCTTTCCCACGTATTATTTTGATACCCGGGCACTTGTGCCAGACCGTGGGGAACGAGAATGCCCTTCGGGCCATGTCGCGGATCGGGTCGGGCACCGGGTCGGATGGCGACCCGACCTAGTTTGCGACATCTTGAGTTATCAGACCTAATATATTAATTATATACATCACATTTTCTTTAGGATTCATCACTGTTGTGCAACATAATTTTGACTTGTCTGAACCACCTAAATTGCTAGCAAGTTTCCCCATTTGTAACTCAAGATTATGCATTCTAGAATTTGTTTCATCCCTATCCAAATCAAGTCTATCATTTTGGGAATCTAACTCAACCTTTTAAGAATAAAATATTCCCATTAATTATTGAAACATACCCATAAAATTTGAGGATTCAGTATTAAATTGATTTTTAAATGAAGGTCTAGATTATTGTGGTTAAACAAGAGAAGCATATTGTTTCAACAAAACTTGTTCTCTCCAAGAAATATTGAGGTGTTTTTTACATTCATAATTAAACTGATTCAATAAAGGTTCATTAAAAACTTGGTTTCTAGCCATATAGTCAAAAAATTGGACACTCTCTTCAGGATACACATAAAGATCAAAGTTGGGACAAAATTTTTGAGAATGACCATACATCCTAAAATGAGTATACAATCTCTTAAGAGAATTTTCATTAACTATAATATCCTGGGAATTAGGTTTATACCTAAATATAACTCTCTTGTACTTTTATGTTGGGACTTTTGTGAAATTTTGTTAAATTTTTTTGAGTTCATCCACTGTCATATATGAGAAATCACCACCACAAATTTGATCAACAAGTTTTTTATTGTAAGGAGTGAGACCATTATAGAAAGTATCCATTAAGATATGAGGGGAAATTTGGTTATTAGAAAATTTTCTAAGGATTCCCCTAAACCTGTCCCAAGTTTTGTGGAAAATTTCATCCTTATATTTAATGAAAATGGTTATTTTATGCCTCACTTAATTGATGGTGTTCCTAGGATAAAACTTGGAAACAAAATAATTGAAATTTTTTTCCCATGTTTCAAAAATTTACTCATATAAATTCTGGAACAAACTTTGATCCTTGTTCATTAAAAAAATAGAAATAATCTCAATCTAAGATACTCCTCATTTAACCCGTAAAAAGGTAATTGTTGAATTACACCATAAAATTCTATAATGAAATATAACGAATCATCATTGGGATACTCATTAAAGGAGGGTAACATAGAGAGGTAATATTGATTAAATTCATAATTCCTAGAACTTTGGGATAAATTTATAAAATAAGGATGTCTTGAAATAATTGGAAGATAGAAATCCCTGAGTATAGAACCCTTAGCATTATAATTTCCATGTTGAGGTACAACATGATTTTGATTAAGATTTTTAAAATATCTTTGAATTTCAAAATTTGGATTATCTGTTTTAGATTTTTTCTTCTTAAGGGAAGAATTTTTTTTATTCCAGGAATTAATGACTCAAGTCATGAATTATTCCTTTTCCTAGTGTGTATAAAATTTCAGTTTAAAATAGGTAAAGATCAACACAGTACAATGGAATAAAAGGATAATTTTGTCAATTTTTTTAGACTTTTTAACTCTTTTTTTGATTTTTTAGAAAAATATTAAATGCTTTTTTAAATTTGTTCGGTGACACATACATATTTCGATAAAATTAGAAAAATTTGACCACATAATCATTGAGAACATGACAAAATTAATTATTTTTAAAACCTATTAACATCTATAAAAGTGGTAAGTATGAGTATCGATCCTCAAGGAATACAGAAAGATGTGCGACCAAAAAAAAAATTCAAAGAAAACACATTTAAAACACAAAAATAAAATAAATCAAAATAAATTGAAACAATGGATAAGAAAGATGATGAAAATTGGGAATTAGTAGAAAGTGAGGTAGACAACTGATGAGACTAGGGAAATTAGACTATATTTTACTGATAAAAGAAATTTTCTACTCTAACTCTGAGCTATCATTTCTATGAAACATTTGAAGAAAATGTGTGTTCAGTAACTAACTATTGTTAAGTGTTTATAAATTTCCAACAAACTCTCATTAGTAATTATTTTTCAATTAAAACTGAGGATACAATTAGTTCTTTAATGAAGAATAGTATCATGAACCTTTTACAATTTTTGGTACGTCAGTTTATGAAAAAAGGAAAAGTATCCACTACAATAACCCATAAACACTTAGAATAGTGTAAAATGATTCTCCTCAAGAACAAATATGAAAAAACTAAAAAAAATACATTGAAATAAAGATGAAAATAAGAGTTGAGGAGATGAATAACTCCAATGAATTACAATTTTATGACCCTAAAAAAGTTTTATCTACTCATGATCAGAACAAATAAAATAATTATTTTCAAGGAATACATCAAAAAAACTTGAGAATAGAATAAGTAAGAAATAAAAGAAGAAACCTTATTCATAAAAGTATATTTCCCCTCAGTCTTGAGCTTTTCCAGTTTGTTGTTGTCGTTCTGCTGCTCCAACTCTACCTCCTCTCTCGACCCCCATCTCTCCTGAATCAGAATATTATGTGTGTGTATTTTTTTAAATTATGTACAACAATATTATTTTATTTCCATCTAAATTGTCACCCAATTTTTATCCAATTAATTGGTGATGGTCAAAAGATAGTGTAGAATCTCAGTTCTTTCATCACTGCACTGTGACTAAAGAAAATCCCTCAACAACTCTTCCACATGCCTCATTGAATTTAATTCCTCTAGTTGTTCCAATACATAATCTATCACCAACCCAATTTTTACTATCCAACTAGAACCTTCAGGCAATATTAATAACGTTTCTATATGATTTATGGTTTTATCAAGACCTCATCATTCCAACTTTGCACACTCATCATTTCTTTAACTCAAGTTGATCAACATCATTCTCACATAGGACGAACTAAAATTCTTATGCCAACATGAGCTCATTAGTGCAGCTAATTTGGACTCAAATCAGTAGCTTGATTAACAACGACTCATCCATGACATCCTTGGCATTGTCCCAACTTATCTTAGATGATATTCACAGGAACAAACCTCAAGAACAACGACCAAAACCTAGTAGTGGAGACCTCTTTCTTCTCACAACCATTCTCAGGAGGCCATGAATACTCAGACATTGAATGAGGAATTACATCAACCACCTTAGTTTTATAAAAACCCATCTTCAAATCTATAAATCTAGAGATCATAGAGGTATCTCCATTTTCTTCAATTCATACATCAATTATTCTATCCTTCATCAAGCACATGGGTTAATTTTTTAGTGAACACATCTTTAAACACACCGCAGTCAATCTTATTCTTTACAAATTTAAACCTTTTCAACATCATTTCATTAGGAGTTATGTACTCACATTACTAAAACCAAATTCATTAGTTGGTCACAATCAATATTGCCTACTCTTGTTGTCATTAATAGTGGCATTGGGTCAACACTATTGAGGGATTCAATATTTATCTTCAACCTTATTTTCTTTAGAGGCTCTGATTTCATATACTTGGACTTCCAATGGTTTAGATTAAACACACCCTAGTTTGGGATTCTAATTCAACCTGGTTCATATTACCTCTATTGAAGCTTTGTTATCTCCTTAGTTGTTGCAACCTCAATGAAATAATTGCTTCATACGAGCTCAGACCAATGGAAAATTTTATCCTTCATTATCGGTTGACTTTGCTCAATCAGAATAGTGGTTCTCATTCATTTTCGTCAACTTATTTCAGTATAAACTTCATGCTTCATAGATCAACTTTGGGATTGGAAACTTCAACATGATATGGTTCATCGATTAATTTGAATCTTAAATAGATCTGAAATGATTTTCATCCCTAGGATCGAATGAAAATTGTATCGTGAGATGATGACTTGGTCAGGGTGTTATTCCTTATCAACAGTGAGCCTGATAAGGTATTCTTCAAGTTCTAGTTTGATCAAAATATCTACAACCAAACTCAGTTTCATTTTTCTTTGACCATGCATGAGATAAATTTTTTTATGTGGGCTATATATATTAGCTTACAAATTTACCTTTTAGATGGTGTGTAAAAATTTTACTCAGCTTTTTCTTACGAGGAACAAAGTATCAACAACTCTTACATAGACATAATAAAATATATTACTCCCTGCACATTAGAATGTTGAAAGAAAACAAAATAAACTACTTAAATATTAAAATATATTCAAAATTACTATTTAAATTATTAAAACAAAACACAATTAAATATTAAAAATAAAATGGTTAAAATAATTAACTGATTAATTGATTAACCAAAGAACATATAAAATTAAGAAATAATTAAATTAACAATAAAAGTTACAAGTTATTAAATTATTATTTAAATAAAATTAATTAGAATTTAAAACAATAATAAATTAATTAATAAATTAAAATTAAATAAACAAAAAGAAATAAATACCTTAATCCTTCCTCAGCTGGTGGGTCACTGTTCCGACCCTTACTAGTGCTCTTCTCCTCCACTCAGTGTAAACCTACACTCGACTTTCCCCTCTTGACATCGCCTTGATTGGCTTCTGAGGTCAATTATTGGTCAGCTTCATGGCTGTCCTGATCTCCTGTAGGTGATGACTCAGGCTACATTTATTTTTCTACCAAACTCCTAGGTCGTGATGTGTATGGATTTGGAATCCCCTCATAAAAACAGTAAGACTTAATATTTTTTCATCATATTTCATGGGCGCACCGTAAACCATGTGTCACAACATGATCTCTATTATCTTCCATCTGGGTCCTCTATCTGGCTTATTTTTTAGGAAAAAACATAGGGCTCATAGATTAAACTTCTGGACTCCTCATATTTTATCCCATCTACAACCATTCATGCCATGACCAGAGGCTTCATAATTCGCCTGAAATTTATAAATTTTTTATCATAGGTCCTAAAAACTCATAAAAACCTCAAAAAATAAAAAAATATCAAAACATCACCACATTAACTCCATTAAGCTCAAGAATTATTTCTAAAAAACACTCAAAACGTATGCATTAATCACAAGTATCAATCCCCTCACCTCACCTCATCCCGGTCTCCAATACCCATTGAACTTCCCCAACCCAATACACTGTACAACCTATGATTTGACCTATAAAATAGATATAAGGTTTACAAACACTAGAGTTCCTATATGTAGGTTGTGAGAAATACATATTAATTGGGTCTTACCAACTGCTCCTAATATACACTGCCATATACGTGTATGGATGAGGAAAGTAAATAAACATGCTCACACGAGTGCCTTAGATACTGTCTGCTAACCAAGCCACCATGACTATACACTACTACAAATATTTCCTTTAATAGAATGAAAAAAGGCTTTTAACACTAAAAAAACATTGTTATCCTCATCACTATTAAAGGGGGTTCCCTTTATCAATGCTATTTCTAGTACTGATAAACCCCCCCTTTATCAGTGCTTTCAATAACACTGATAAATAGTGCTGATAAAGACCCAACCTGCTACAGTGTGCTATTTGTATAACAGTATACTGCAACACATACCTGTAACATGTATGAAAAATATATGATTTAATTTAAATATGTAACGTCCCGGTTCTGGGAGCCTCCCAAAGGTGATCCGTACTTAGTTGGTCACATGGCCTCAAGCGCATTTCCCCGAATGACAGAGGTTGCCGACTAGCAGTAAGGGCCTTGGGTGTGATAGTGGGGAAACTATGCCCTCATTAGTAGAGTAACACATCAGAAATAAAACAGATAGCAATAACAGAAGGAGTAAAACATGAAATAAGTAAACAGTGGAAGTAATAAACAACTAGAGCACACATATATAAATGAAGCATGATACATATTTCTAGGAAAGCATCCAAACAAATCACAATGCTAGAATACAATACTAAACCAAAGTACAAAAGTGAATCAAGTAAACACCTCCACAACATCGCAAGCCTTAGCTTGGTCCCATGCTCCCTAGCTCCACAACAATCAAGTACCTGAAGTAGAAGGGCACTTGACCTTATCTATACCTACAACAATATAATCTATTTGGGCCCAAAAGCATGACCCAAACAGGGTGTGAGACTAATCCCAGTAAGAAACCACCCAAATATCTGTGCCTAATAGTCAGTGAATATATATGGCAGACAATAAACAAAATGAAGCAGAAAACCAAGAAGTACACATAGTAACAATCCTACAAATTCAATTGCATTAATTTTCATACATCAAGTAAGAACCTAATCAAAATAAGGTAACCCTATATAAAGTAATCACAACCTAACCCCTATGGTTCAACCAAACAACATAATAAACCCTCTGGGAAGTACTCACAGTCTAACCCCTCTGGTTCAACATTAACAAAAACACTCTGAGGAAGAACTCACCATCAATTCCCCATGTGGTATCGTATCGGTAACTAATAGGCACTCCGAGAAAGCACTCAATGTCCAATTCCCCCTGTGGCCCATATTGAGGAAACTACAGACACTCTGAGGGAGAACTTACGTCCATCCCCCCTATGGTCTTGCAACGTAAAAGTAAACAGACAATATGGAGAAGCCCTCAATGTCAATTCTCCCTATGGTCTACTACACCAGGTTCCTATAGCCCTATGTAATTTAATTGTGCACAACGATACATGGCATCCAATTTAAACCTCAATAATTACTTGGCTAAACAATCCACAATATATCATAGCATGTCAGATAATAATCACTCCATCCTAACAATACTAGGCATGGAAAACAAAGCAGCCTAACATGCAAGGTAGACCAAACGGTCAAAACAAGAAAACATGGGAAAAACCTCCATAGCATGAAAAAATTAACCCTATTCATAAATAATTAACCTCTGTACAAACAAATAGGGCATAAAAGGCAATAATAGGGCTAAAAACCATAAACACGCAATACCTCATTCTTGGGTATTGGGCACTTTTGCACATAAAATTCAAATAATAACTACGGAATGGAATAAACCACCTATCTCGGTGTCGTGAGATTGATATACATGAAACTCAAGCCTTGAATCTCACTAGAATGTCGTATATCTATAAAAACATTAAAAATTTTCAGCCGAGGATAACTCGTGAGAGAGGATAAATCAAGAGATGAGGTTCAAGAAGAAAGAAGAACTCACCGATGCGATTCCAATGCAACTGATGGAAGTCGAATCAGAGGAAAGATGGAGAGTCAGGGGCTTGAAGAAGATTCATAGCCGTACAGATGCTCCTGGACAAGATGAGTGAATAAGAATATGGTTATGTCCATTAGACACGACCCTGGTCTGTTTAATGAAAAAAATAAAGTACACGACGTGTTCTTTAAAAGTAAATGGCGTGTTCTTTAAAATTACATGGCGTGTACTTTCCTTTTATGGCCTCCGCTTTAGGAGGTCTCCAGGTCACCACACAAGACCATGTACTTGGCTGTTACCTGGCCAGTACACAGTCACCCGTGACAACCGTGTACACGACATGTACTTAAAGTACACGACGTGTACTCTTGAGATTTCCAGAAAATCATCTTTTTCTCAAAAACAACCAGAAAAGAAAAACATACCTGAAAATAAGATCCGGGTTCTTAAAAACTTCCACCCTTAAAGAAATTCGTCCTCAAATTTCTCTAGAAGGGCGGCATAGAAGAATAGATCTCGAACAGCTCTGGCCACTGTGATTGTACATCGACCTCCCTCTCCCAAGTATCGTCTTGTACTTGCCCGTGCTGCCATAACACTCGTACCAGAGGAACAGACTGAACATGGAGAAACTTTTCACTTCAATCAAGAATCCATATAGGATGATCCTCAAAGGATGCATCTAGCTCTAACTCAACCTCCTTGGGTTAGAAAACATGAAACAGTTTTGAGAAGTAACGTCGAAGATGAGAAATGTGGAAGAAATCATGCATAGCCCAGTACCTCTAAGGTAACTACAATCGATAGGAAACCGGACCGACTCTCTCCAACACCTAAAATGGTCCGATGTACCTCGGTGAAAGATTACCCTACCTCTTAATCCTCCTGTGTCCCAACCTCGGTGTGACACGCTTGAAAACCTGATCTCCAACATCAAACTCTAGAGGTCATCTCTATTGATCAGCATAAGACTTCTATCATGACTGTGTAGTATCCATCCTCTTCCAAATCAAATCTATCTGCTCTGTGGTCTCTTGGAAAATATGAGGTCCCAGCATTGTTTCCTATCCTTCCTCGAGCCAACATAAGGGTGATTAGCATGGCCTACCGTAAAAATCCTCAAAAGGCACCTTCTGAATAGTTTCTTGAAATCTATTATTGCAGGAAAACTCCACAAGAGGTAAGTGCTTCTCCCAAGAACCTCTAAAATCCAGGATGCATACTCGAAGCATGTCCTTAAGCACCTGAATCATACACTCGGACTAGCCATCTGTCTGGGGATGGTAATATATACTCAGATTTACCTGTGTACCCAAAGCCTTCTATAATCCCTGTCAAACCCAAGAAGTAAAACATGCATCTCTGTCTGACACAATAGAGTGTGGAACCCCATGTAAACATAAAATCTCTCGGATGTAAAACCTTCCCAGCTCATCAAAACTAAAATTCTCCTTGATCGGAAAGAAGTGGGTAACCTTCATGACTCTATCAATGACAACCCATACCGCATTATTCCCTTGAGGAAACCTCAGTAAACCTATCACGAAGTCCACCAAAACATCATTCCATTTATACTAGATAATGATTAACTGCTGTAAAATCTCTACTGGTTGCTGATGGTCCACCTTCACCTATGGATAGGTAGAACATCTCATGACAAACCAACCGACATCTCTCTTTATACCCGGCCACCAATACTAATGGTGTAGATCACGATACTTCTTCGTGACACCAGGATGAACTGCCCAAACTGAGGAATGAAATTTGCACATCCGCTCCACGCATATGTCTAATGATACCCATAGAAACCCATGAAAACGCAAGATCTCATCCTCACCTATGGTCCATCCAGGAATAAGATCCTCTCCTGACACACTCTTCCGTAGGACCAGCCTTCAGAATCTGATAGCTGCCTCATTCGCACTCGATCAAGAATATTAGAGGTAACACCTACAAAATATAGAAACGTCTACCCATATTTGTCGTGCACCTCTAAATGCATCTTATAGAATAGATCCATAAGTTACCACTCACTGTTGGCCTCTTGAACTGCCTGTATCTAAGTTCTCCTGCTAAATGCATCAGCCACTGTGTTGCCTTTCCCAAGCGTGTAGGCAAGCTCAAAGTCAAAGGATTGAAGGTACTCAACCCACCTTCACCGTATAAAATTTAGATCATGCTGAGTGAATATGTACTTGAGACTTTTGTGGTTAGTGAAAACCACAAAATGCTCTCCCAGAAGGTAGTGTCTCCAATAGTGTAAATAATGAAAAATTTCAGCCAGCTCAAGATCGTGCATCGGGTAATTTCTCTCATGTGGCCTCAACTACCGAGACCCGTACACAAATACTCCTTCTCCCTGCATAAGCACAACTCCTAGCCTAATACCTAAAGCATCATAGTAAAAAATATAGCTCTTGGATAGCTCTAGAAAAACTAGTATCATTGCTAAAGTCAATCTCCCTTTTAGCTCTTGAAAGGTTGACTCACAAGAATCTGACCACAAGTACTTCACACCCTTCTTATTCAAGCCCGTTAGTGGCGCTGCTAGGCATGAAAAGTCCTGTTTAAAACATATGTAGTAATGAACTAGCCCCAGAAAACTCTGTACCACAAATACTTTCTTCAGCTGCCCCCATGAAACTACTGCTCTCACTTTCTCTGGGTCAACTGATACTCTTGTCTCTTAGATGACATGACCCAAGAAGTGAATATGGTCCATCCAAAAGTGGCATTTTGAGAGCTTAGCATATAACTGATGCTCTCTCAGTGTACTCAAAATGATATCAATATGGGTAGCATGGTCGTGTCGAGTGTGAGAGTACACCAAGATATCATCCATGAAGACTACCATGAAAGAATCCAAGTATGGATGGAACACTCGGTTCATCAACTCCATGAAAACTGCAGGCACTTTTGTGAGACTGAACGACATAACCACATACTCGTATAGACCATACCTGCTCTGAAAGGCTGTAAGAGGTATATCAGATGGTCTAATGTGAAATTGATGATAATCAGACCTCAAGTTGATCTTCGAGAACACTCGGTCTCCTCGAAGATGATCAAAGAGATCGTCAATACTTGGTAAGAGATATCGGTTCTTTACCGTCAACTGGTTCAACTTCTGATAATCCACACAAAGTTTGAGGGTACCATCCACCTTCTTCATAAATAGGACAGGCGAACCCCAAGGAGAAGTACAGGGTCAGATGAAACCCTTTTCCTGTAACTCCTCCAACTACTTCTTGAGCTCCTTCAACTCTGGTGTAGCCATCCTATAAGGAGGAATAGGAACTGGTTACAATCCTAGAAGAATCTCAATAGAAAATTCAACCTCTTTCTCTGGAGGAAAACCTAAAAATTCCTCTGGAAAGACATCCCTAAAATGATCCACCTATGGAGGAAAGTCTATCTGTGAAGTCCCCTGGTCATTCAGATATAGACTAGTAATCTGGGATATAACTCCTCCCAACCCATGATTCTTGGGTCCCGATCTACTTTCCTAGAAATACCATTCACCCTTATGAAGAAATGATCTACCCTCTGGTGATGTGAAACTCACCCTATGAGGATAACAATCGATAAATTCCTGGAAGGGAACTAACCAGTCCATTCCAAGAATGAAATCATAGCCTATCATCTCTAGGACATAGAGGTCCCATAAGAAGTGACACCCACCAACCTCTAGAGGGCACTCCTTGCACTAATGTACACTATTTGTTCTTTTCCCCAATGGAGTGTCCAATTTCAATACATCAGAAGAATTAAAGATATAGAGATCAAGGCTCTTCACAACAGAAACGTATATGAAACTATGGGAAGACCCTGTATTGAAAAGACCATAAGCTAAAATGGAGGAAACTAGGATCGTATCTCAAACTATAGAGGGTCTGGGATCCTACTCCTGTTGGGTCTGATCCACTGCAAAAGTCTGACCTGTACCGCGACCCTATGACCCTGCCTGACCACCCTGAGCTGATCCACCCTGTTGTCATTTCAAGCCTAGAAAATGGCTACCACGACCATGACATCCACCTCAGCCTGAATGGCCGGAAGAACTCCAGTTCCCTGACTGATGAGAAACTGGTGGTGCTACTCCTAAACATGGAGTCATAGAAGAACTCCTATCACCAGTTTCAAGTGAGAAAAACTGACAAAAATGCTGAAGATGACCCATTTTTCCACAAGATCGGCACTCCACTGGGTCTCTTGGGAAATGTGGCCTTGTATTACTACTATTCCCACACTGGTAGCACACCACCTGGCTACCATATGAAGTGTCTTGCCTCCTTGAATCCCCAGGTGTAGACTCCTTATAGTGCTTCCTTCTGTCAGTAGGAGGGATACCAACTTTGGATGTCGAATCTCCCTGGCTCACCACTCCAAAATCCCTCATATTGTGCTCCATGATTAGAGTCTGGTTGAATATAGAAGTGATGTAAGTCAAAATAAAGATGTTCACCTGAGACCGAATGTCGTTCATGATACCATCCTCAAACTTCCTTTCCAGGAATAACTCATCACCTCCTGGAATAGGCGTGAAGCACTATAGCTCTGTGAATCGAGAAGAATACTCCATAACTAAAAGAGTACCCTGCTCTAGACTCATGAACTCTCAAGATCGATCGACCATCAAAGTATCTAGGTAGAAGTAGTCATATAAGGCACATTGGAACTCATCCCATGCCATAACCTACTGGCATCCCGCCTGTGAGATCACATCCCACCATCTCTTGGTGGAGTATTAAAGCATATAAGTAGTGAGATTCACCCTCCTCTCTGGAGTCATCTCCAGATGGTCGAAGATAGATAGCATGGATTCTAACCACGACTCTATAGCCAGAGGTCCTCCTTCCCCTGTGAAGGTGGGATGCTACTGATAATGGAAAACCTACATCAATTCTTCCATAGACAGGGAAGGATGCGACGCTCCCTAGAAGGTCTGCATAAACCTCATAAATCCCTCTCGAAACTGTGTGTCAACACCTGTGTCTGGAATTACGGTTGGTTCCAAGACTGGCACAACTGTAGGATCTCCTAGTAGTTCCTAATTTTCCATGTCCGGTGTCTGATCACTACCCTGTAACTGGTGGAAACTGGAGGAAGTCTCAGTGACATGACTCTGCAAGGTCAAGCGCACACCTTAGATCAAGATTAACAGGGATTGAAACTTATAAGTGCAATAAGAGAACAAGAGAAACAAAGCATTCAAGTTTTTAAAAACTTGGATACAGAACATGTATAATTCCTACACAACGTGTTCCCTTAAGACTTCACATGGGTGTGTGCTTTTGCCAACCCAGGTCGTGTAACACACCATACACACGATGTGTTATCTTAACACACGACATGTACTTGAATTTTATTTACCTACCCGAGTTATTCTACATGGCTAGGCCACACGGTTTCCCTAGAACAAAACTACACAGCGTGTTAGTGCCAGACACGGCATGTACTAGATGAACTTCACCGACCAGTGTTGTTAGTTACACGACCGACTCTACATGGAATGTTTTTTCTAGACACGACGTGTACTAGAAATATTTCACTGACCCATGTTGTTCACTACACGGCTGGATACATGGGTTACACTACACGGCGTGTTCAATCTTGACACGACGTGTATAAATTAAGTTTTATCCATCCATTTCATTAGTCACACGGGTGGACACATGGTCTCCACAACACGACGTGTACATCCAGTACACGGCGTGTACCACCAAGATTTTACAACCCCGTGTCTCTGCCCACACAGCCAGTGACATGATTAGAGACTACACGATTTTCACATATAGTACACAGTGTGTACTTAATAAAAACAGTTCCTTCCCGAACAGAAGGACAAATGGTGTGTATTCATTATTACATGCCATGTATTATGGGCTCTTCTAGATAATAAACCTCAGAAACTACTCTGGAACCCAGAAAACACTGAAACGAACATTAAGGTGAGAAATTCCGATCCATGAGGGCCCATACTCCCCGTAAATCAAATCATGGCATCTTATACATGTCATTTTCATGCATAACAGTGTAATGATCCACCAAATTCTAATCCATGGGGGCCCATAACACCTCAAGAACCAAAGTTTGGCATTAATTCAAATGAAACCTTACACAATTTAATACCTTATCAAAAAAGGTATTCTATCAAGGAATCTATCACAACAACATCCATATCTAGCAAAAAATCTATCACAACAACATGAAATCACTAATGAACCCTAAATGGCATGGTAAGAATGCATGACATGTGATTTCTAACAAGTGCCTATATGATGCATGAGATTAAATACCCTCATCTCACCGGGTTGAAACAAAAATATAACCTTAATAATATCAATGATAATAGCAAAAAACATGTGAATCACCCAACGGTGAAATCAAATTAACTATAAAATTGCAAAACCAGAAAATAGCAATAACGAGGTAGATTGGCTTTTCCCTGTATACGGGTTATCCACTCCCAAGCATATCTTATTACCAAGTACCTATTCCTTTCTATCCCAAGCTATAAGCTCCAAACAGTAAGTCAAGAAGAAAAGAACCCCTCTAATACCACTTTATAATGTCCCGGTTCCGTGAGCCGCCCAGAGGTGCCCTGTACCCGGTTGGTCACATGGCCTCAAGCGCATTTACCCAAATGCCAGAGGATGATGACTAATAGTGAGGGCCTTGGGTGTGATAGTGAAGAAACTATTCCCTCATTGGCAGAGTAACACAACAGAAGTAAAATAGATAGCAATAGCAGAAGTAATAAAATATGAAATAAGTAAATAGTGAAAGTAATAAACAACTGGAGCACACATATATAAATGATGCATGATACATATGTCTAGGAAAGAAGCCAAAAAAAATCACAATACTGGAATACAGTACTAAACCAAAGTACAAAAGAAAATCAAGTAAACATCTCCACAACATCGCAAGCCTCAGCTTGGCCTCATGCTCCCCATATCCACAACAATCAAGTACCAAAAGCAGAAGGGCACTTGCCCTTATCTATACCTGCAACAATATAATCTATTTGGGCCCAAAAGCATGACCCAAATAGGGTGTGAGACCAATACCAGTAGGTAACCGCCCAAAGATCTATGCTTAACAGTCAATGAATATATATGGGAGACAATAAACAAAATGAAGGAGTAAACAAGGAAGTACACATTGTAACAATCCTAAAAATTCAATTGCATTCGTTTTCATACATCAAGTAAGAAACTAATCAAAAGAAGTTAACCCTCTGGGAAGTAATCACATCCTAACCCCTATAGTTCAACCAAAAAACACAAGAAACCCTCTAGGAAGTACTCACAGTCTAATCCCTCTGGTTCATCTTTAGCAAAGACACTCTGAGGAAGCACTCACCATCAATTCCCCCTATGGTCTCATATTGGTAACTAATAGGCACTATGAGGAAGAAATAAATGTCCAATTCCTTCTGTGTCTCATATCAAGGAAACTACATACTCTTTGAGGGAGCACTTATGTCCATCCCCCCTATGGTCTCGCAATGTAAAAGTAAACAAACACTCTGGAGAATCCCTCAACGTCAATTCTCCCTATGGTATACTACACCAGGTTTCCACAGTCCTATGTAAGTCAATCCTGCAAAACGATACATGGTGGACAAATTAAACCTCAAGAACTACTTGGATAAACAATCCACAACATATCATATCATGTTAGATAATAATCACTCCATCCTAACAATACTAGGCATGGAAAACAAAGTAGCCTAACAGGCAAGGTAAGCCAAACGGTCAATACAAGAAAACATGGTAAAAATCTCCATAGCATGGAAAAAATAAACCTATTCATAAAAATCAACCTATGTCTAAAAAAATAGGGAATAATAGGCAACAATAGGGCTAAAAACCATAAACACGCAATACCCTGTTTTTGGGTATTGGGAACTTTGCACATAAAATTCAAAGAATAACTACAAAAAGGCACAAAACACCTACCTCAACATCGTGAGATCAATATATGTGAACCTCAGGCCTTGAATCTCCCTATAACACCATAGATCTACAAAAACAATAAATACGTTCAACTGAGGATAACTCGTGAGAGAGGAGAAATCAAGAGATGAGGTTCAAGAATAAAGGAGAACTCACCAAGGCGATTCCAATGCAATTAACAGAAGTCGAATCGGAGGACAGATGGAGAGTTAGGGGATCAGAGAAGATTCACGACCGTATAGATGCTTCTGGAAGAGACAAGTGAATAAGAAGATGTTTTTTTCCATCAGACAGAACCCCAATACATTTAATGAAAAAAAGTAAATGGTGTATTATTTAAAATTACACGACGTGTACTGGCCTTTTCTGGCCTCCACTTTAGGCAGTCTCTAAGTCACCACACACGGCCATGTACTCGGACATTACCTGACCAGTACACAGTCACCCGTGGAAAATGAGTACACGAAGTGTACTTAAAGTACACGGTGTGTACTCCTGAAATTTCCCAAAACTCTTATTTTTCTCAAAAACAACCAAAAAAGAAAAACGTACTTGAAAAGAAGATCCGGGTTCTTAAAAAATAAATTTTACACCATGAATACATAAAACATTACTATATACATTTAAAACAATGTTTTGTATTATTAAATTTATAATTACTATCCACAAACATTTAAAAACATTAATTTTTCTTCATCTTTGCCACTTGTGATGCCCTCTCAAAAAGGTCCACCCATGGTATCAGTTGCTGAAAAAATCACCTTATCCTGAGAAAAAAAATCCACCTATATAAGAAAAAAAATCTTATGTTAGTAATACTATAAATAAATAAATTAAACATTAATATGAAAGAATCACTAGTAGAAAAAATATTTTTTATGGTGTAGTTTTCTTGTCACTTATTTATAACTGATGTGGAAATCTGGGTATATTACCTTTTCATGTTGATTTTATGAAAACCAATGTGAAAAATTCATTTTTCACAATGGTTTTCATAAAACCAACATGAAAAAGTGAGTATTCTCTGCTCTTTCACCTCGGTTCTATAATTTAACCGATGTGAAAGATCAGTTTTTTATGTCAGTTATAGTTTAACCGATGTGAAAGAGCTTCAAATATCCAATTTTCATGTTGGTTATAATTTAACCGTCGTACGAAATATTTTAAAAATTTATGTATCACCTGAGGGTTTAATTATGTGGCCTTCCATTATCATGACAGAGCTATTTTTTCTCTCTCACTAAAGCCCTAACTTTCTGGTTTCTTCAATCTGGTGGTCCAAATTCCACCTTATGATCTAAATCGAGTTATAGGGTTTAATTTCCCTTGGGTTACACATTGAAAATATATTTGAAGTAAGACTCAAATATTTTCTTTTCTCTATTTTTGGTTATTCTTTGGATTCAAATATCTAACCGAAGATTGTTTAACCATGTTTTCTTCATTCTCTCATTACCATATTGATACATTTGGGGTTTTTCAGGTTCATCACTGCGCGTTCAACCAGGTGTTCTTTTAAGTCATTCTCACATTATTGATAGTTTATTTTCTTTTTTTGTTTTTGTGAATTTATCCCAATGTTACAACTATAGACTAGGAAACCTTTATAACCCTCCGCATGCAAGTTCAATTTATTAGTAATAACAGGTTTTTCACTTAATGATGGTTTGGTTTTGATGATTGTTGAAAAATATGATGGTGTTTTTGGTTTAATATTGAATTTCATTCATTTTTTTGGCTAGTGAACTAGTTATTTCACATAACTTTGTTTTGTTAAATATTAATGTTTTGTAAATGAGTTAATACCTTTGACATGGGTGCACTGTGTAATATTTATTTTGGGATATTCTATTTTATGAATCAAATAGAAAAACAATTTTACCTTTGTGTTCTTATGAAATAGTTACTATATTTTTACTATTTCATTTTTTGAATCAAACATGATAATGAATTTTAATTAAATTTAGGTGAAAAATTCCTATCCTTGTTTGGGACCAGAAGCTTTTGATTTATGATGGTTTCAAATTTTTAGTATAATAGTGTATCCCATAAATTGTTGAGAGTGGAATATAAATTATATTTTAAATTATAATTCCATTTTTTGTTTTCCCAGTTGATTTATTCAATTATAAGAAAGTAACATAATAAGAAAATCAAACATGATAGTTATTTTTTAGGTATGTAGCCTATTGGAACAAGTTAAAGTCGAATTCTTAGTGCACACTTCACATGATTGGGATTTTATATCATACTTCTGATTTTATAATGTGTTAATTAGTTCTTGATTTTATTTAATGTGACATTTTTTTAAACTAAGACTAAATTTATGATTAGATTATATTGTTAATTACAATATAGAATAATTTTTTTATTTTTATAAATAATCAACTATGAATTAGTTGTTCTTATTATATATATATTTTTTATGGATATTGTTTTATGGGTATTTTTGTATATATTTTTTAATAATCTGATAAGGTTATATTCATTTATTTTTACTTGAGACATTTTTTAAAGGAATCTATTTTATAAATCTTTCTTAATGAATAAATTTTCTTATCAAAATTTTCTATTTTACTTCAAATGTTTCCATTCTTGGTTTTTTATATATTTTAATGTAATTTCTAATATCAATATTTTATAAATTACTACCTTTGTTTTTTATATTTATTTTTGATATTTGTTATAGATAATGAATCAAAGTTGTATTAATGCACCTCAAATAGGTTCTGAATACAAGGAAGGTGTTAATGATTTTTTGGAATTTGCTAAATGAAATGTTCCAAACAACGACATGTTTTTCTATATATGCCTTAAATGTTTAAATTTTAAGAAGTTGAAAAGAGGAGAGATAAAATATCATTTAATTTTTCATGATTTTAATTCAAGTTACATCCCTTGGATTTGGCATGGTGAAACCGAGCAGAATTCCAGATCTATTGATGATGGTGCTTTGCAAGATGATAAATCTGATAAAATTAATGAAATGATTTGTTATATTTTAGTAGAGGCAATTGAGAAAAAACAAAAAATTTAGAATTTATATGGTGATGTTGAAAAACCATTGTATCAGATTGTATGAAATATACATTTTTATCAAAAACCTAAAGGCGAAACATGGATGGAGTGACAAGAGTTTTATAGAGATGCTATAATTGTTGAAAGACATTATTCCTAAAGATAATGATTTTATAGATTCACATTATAAGGGTAAGAAAATATTATTCCCGATGGGATTACATTATAATAAAATACATGTCTGCCCAAATGACTATGTGCTATATAGAAAAGAATAAGAATTTTTGTCAGAGTGTCCCAAATGTGGGACATCATGGTATAAGTTGAAAGAAAAATCACATGCTGATTTATAAGTTTCAGAGATCCATACCAAGAATCTTGGTATCTTCTATTAATTCTTCATTTGAAATGTTTATTTGATAATTCACGTGATGAAAAAAGGTTAATATGGCATGCTGATGAGAAGATATGTGATGGAAAATTACATTATCCAGATGATTTTACACAGTGGAAGAAAATTGATCACCAGTTTCCTACATTCGGAAATGAAGTTCGAAATCTTAAACTTGGATTGTGTACAAATGGAATGAATCCATATCGAAGCCTTTATAGAACACATAGTTTATGGCATATTTTATTGGTAATTTATAACTTATCTCTTGAATTTTGTATGAAGTGAAGATATGTCATGTTGAGTTTAATGATATGTGGACCAAAATAGCCCATAAATGATATTGACATTTTTTTTGTTTCCATTAATTAATGATTTGAAACTGTTATGGGGAGAAAGTATAAGGGTGTATGATTCTTATAAAATGGAATATTTTTAACTACATGCAATGATTATGTTCACTATAAATTACTTCCCAACATATGAAAATTTGTCTTGATACAATGTGAAGAGGCATAAAACTTGTCCAATTTGTGAACACCAGACTTTATATTATCAATTACATCATGAGAGAAAAATAGCATACATGGGTCATCAAAAGTTTTTTCCTATGGATTACTCTTATATAAGATTTAACAATTATTTCAATGACTTATAAAAATTTGATATTTCTCCAAAACCTTTATCCACTAATCAATATTTTGAGATGGTAAAAAACATTGATGTGATATTCAGAAAGACACATAAATCTAGTAATGATAGAAATATTTAGAAGAAATGGTCAATATTTTTTGAGATTCCATATTGAATATATCATGAGGTGAAACATAACATTGATGTCATGAACATGGAGAAGAATATCTATGAAAGTTTGATTGGAACATTGTTAGATATTAAAGGAAAGACTAAATATGGTTTGAATAAAAGAATGTATTTACTCTCAATGGGAATGCATTTGGTGCTGGCTCCCACTCCTGATGGATGATGAACATTACTACCCCCGGATTTTTATAACTTATACAAGAGGGAGAAAAATATATTTTATCAATGTATTCATGATATCAAAGTGCCACATGGTTATTATTTAAATGTAAATTTTTTTCTGTCTTTAAAGGATTTGAAGTTGATAGGTATGAAATCTCATGACTGTCACATCATGATGCAATAACTCCTACCAGTTGAATTGCATAGAATATTTCCCACTCATGTCAGAATTACTATCATAAAGGTGTGTTATTTTTTAATTAAATTTTTAATAAGGTGATTGATTTTAATTATTTGAACATTTTGGAGAACAAAGTGGTTTCTATACTTTGAAAATTGGAAATGTATTTTCCTCCATCTTTTTTTGATATCATGGTGCATTTAATGGTTAATTTGGTGCAATAAATGAAGATTTAAGGACCTATATATCTATTTTGGATATTGAAAATGGTATCCCTCTCAACAAAGTGATGTGTGGGTGTTGATAAATATAAATCATATTCATTTTCACCCTATAGAATATCAGTAAATTAAAGGTATCCGTGTCTATATGATTCACATTTCATAGAAACAATTATTAGAATATTGATTACCTCAACTAAGATAGTTCTTTAAGGGGAATGTCTCACATCAAATTTGGTTGGGGGGGGATATTCACATAATGGTTGTTCTTGAGTTATTTATTCTCTTTTCTACCCTCCATAATAGTCTCTAGAAACTTAGTCTTCCAATGAAAATTTTCTTCAAGGGAAGTTAATATTTCTTCCATCTCTTCCATATCTTTATCTTTATCCTCATTTTAACCCTCAAAATATATTTGAGGTATCATGCCAAAACTTGCACCTCTGACACGGTAATACTATTATGGCCACTTCAAGGACACCGATAGTAGGTGTTTATCTGGTATAAGTGTTGATGATTCATGTGTATAAGTCAGACAGAAAATATAAGAAAATAATTAATCATTGTTATATAATAGAAATTTAAATAATTTTTTTATTATTTCATACTTACACATGTTTCCCTCACTTTTTGTGTGTTTTTATATATTAGTATTATATAATTGTTTACACGTGCCTCCTTCCATAGATCATGATGTGGAATGAAAGTGGATTTGTATTTGGATTCATCAATCTACATATAAATAGAGGAAAATAATCATGTTGTTGTTTCATGTCACATAAAAGTATTACGGTAGACTTAAAATACATACACATTTTTTTTAAAGTGAAGCATACCCCATCCTTGGTTTACAGTAGGGGTGTGTTGATTTTTCTTCCTGTTCTTTTTTTTATCACTCATTTTATATTTCATAAATAAAAAATTTTCAATCAAAGTGATGAGTACATGTATTTTAAAACAATTTATTACCAGCCATAATGTACCTAAAAAGACATCTCCGCACGATGTATAATAAATTAATCCCATGATTCTTGGATTATCAGGTGTGTACACATAAGTGGTGGGTGTATGTTTATTTTCCTTTCAGCATCTCTACAATGAAATCTCGTTAGAATTGTAAAAAATCCTATATGAATCCTTCTAGAAATAATTAATACAAATTTCTTATAGTATTAATCTACTATAAATGAAATCTTTAAGGGATGATGAAGAGTAAGTCAATGTTTCATTATTTTATTTTTTAGTAAAATAAAGAAAGGATATCATAATGTTATCCTAATATCTTCCCAAATCAATGCCTTAAGCATGGGTACAACATGGTGCTAAAAATCTAGATCAATTAGCATACATTGCCAAGTGATGATCCCAATGTAACTACTAAACATGAACTTATTGGGGTTAACAAACTATACCCATGTATTCCATTCAACCTCAAATTTAATTCCTTTTCTTTTCACCTTAATAATTTTTTCTAACACCGTCACACTACAACACTCATGTTTTTTCTGCATCATCAGTTCTTCATCGCCTACCATTTCATCAGATTTAACATCGTTAATATATTTTTTCTCTAGATTGGTAACATAGGAATGTGAATAAGGGCATTGTACCTCTACACTAAGAGTAGTAGTAGGTTGAGAAACCTATTGTTCCTCATGATTGGGAGCACCATCACATGTACACGGTCATTGTTCCTCTGTACTAGGAGCAACAACAGGTTGAGAAACCTATTATTCCTTAGGATTGAGAGCACCAACATGTGAAAAAGTCATTATCTACAGAAGCAGTTTAACATTTAATTTATATTACATAAATGTAGCAATGAACAAATAATAACATGAGGTAAAACAATGTATATAACAAAAAAATATAACATGATTATTGAACTGTTTTTTTAAAGGATGGATAGATTTGACCCCTATATCGAGTATCCAAATCCATTCATCATGTTTTCCTCTAATATACAAAACCCCATATACATTGGGAACACTAAAAAATGATTGTGAAATCCCAATTAAAGGGTCATCCTCAATTTATTTTTCATCTGACACTTCAGTGGTTTTGGTTGATAATAGAATAATTGACCACTTTCAGTTTGTGGGATTTGGAACATAAAATACTTGTATTGTTTGTGATTCCATTATGAATAGTTCATCTTTGTACCCTTCCTTACTAAAATCTACTTTCACAAATCCTAATTCATCTATTTTAACATAACTTCTATTATTAACCCACTTGCATTGAAAAATCAACACTTGGAATGTTGTATAATCTGACTCCCATATTTGTTTGATGATGCCAATGTATGACATATCCACATAAATTGGATTTCTGTCCTTAATACCAGAAACATGCATCACTTCATCCACATGTGTAACTCCACTATTTTTCATGGTACCACCTTTGTCATGTTCATTTCTATAGAATGTATAAATATTAATTACATAAACATTTTAAGATAATACATACAAAATTTGTCCTATGGCTAGCCATCAAAGTTGTTCTAAAATTGAATCTGGATTTTCATCCAACTCCTTAAAAATATGGCATTGAAACCATTATATAAATGGTTAACTATGTGTATTTGATATCCATCTTTAATCCCTTGATAGATTCAAATTACTAAGAATTTATTTATGGGTTTCATCATATGGGGAAACCTCCAAACTATTATGTAAAATGTAAAGGTGGGCTTGCTCCCAATCTATACTATTGATTGTGAAAATATCTCTTACAAAAATTCCTTTACCCACAAGCTACCCAGTATGATGAGATTTTGGTAGACCAATGATTTCCAAACCGAATAGGTAGTTGGTACATAATTCAATATCTTCCTCAAAAAATATATCACTTAGAAATTAAACCCTATACCTGACTTTGATTTTTTACATACCCTTTCAAAATATCCATATACCATTCAATGGGGTACATATATCTATAATTTATAGGACCACATAGTTGAATCTCTCTCACCAAGTTAACCATCAGGTGAACCATCATATCAAATACTTTCTAAGGGAATAACATTTCTAATTCACATAATATGACGAAAAATTTATTTTCCATATTTGGAAATTTCTCTGGGTCTATAACTTTTCTGTATATAGCTTTGAAAAATAAATAGATTTTGGTTATTGTATAAAATAAATTATAGGGAAAATTGAAATGTAAATCTATTGTAATTATATCTTGCATCAAAACATGACATTCATGTGATTTCAGACCCTTTAAGTTTAAATTATTCATTGACATGATATTCTTAATATCCGATGAATACCCCTCTAGAATATTTACATCATTCAAGAAGTTGAAAAATGGATATCTCTCCTGCTTGGAAAGAGTGTAAGTAGTTTAAGTAAGAAAATTTTATTTTTTACCCTTCACTAGTGCAAAATCTTCCTGTATTCCCATTCCAACCATGTCCAACATAGCCTTAATTCCATCCTTTTTTTTCTATATGCATTTTGTAACATTCCAATTATACTATCACATACATTTTTTTTTCAATATTTATAACATCAAAAAAATTTCTAACATATAGACAATTCCAGTATGGTAATTTTAAAAAAATTGATATCCTTTTCCGACCGGTTTTTATAAGGTTTTTCAAAAAAATTTTACCAAAATAAGTGTCCATATATTTTTATTTCTCAAACAGTTGATCACCTATCAGTGGAGATAGTGTTGTATGTTCTAAACTTCCATTGAATGATGTCATCCAAGATCAATAATTATGTCGTTGGGGTAGAAATCTATGATGTCCTATAAACACATCCTTCGATGAATGATTTATCATAATTGACTATGTACCTTGTTCAAAAATAGCACACCCCTGAGTTCCTTTAATGCTATATCCTGACAAATTTACATAAGAAGGAAATTCATTTATCTTCATTTAAAAAATAGTATCTCAATGTAAAATCTTCATTTCTATAAGTAGCATACAATGTAACACCTAAATACCACAATAATTTCAAATCTTTGATCAATGGATCCAAATAAACATCAATATAATTACCCAATTGTTTTGGTCTTGATATAATCATAAAAACATAATGTATTTTCATTTCATGAATAACCATGATGGAAAGTTATGATTTACCAAGATAACCATCCATATGTACTGTGATTTCTTCTTTGAAATCCAATAGGATTAACTCATTCTATATATAATTCAAGATGATGGTTTCTTGACTTGTTTACAAATTCAAGATACTCACGATAAATTCTATTCCACTAAGGAGAGTCTAATGGTTGATGAAGTTTCCCATATTTATTTATTGTATTTTCATGCCACACCAATTTCCTTTTATTATCCTCACTTTCATATAGGCTCCTAAAACTTGGAATGATTGGGAAGTACCATAAAAATTTTGTAGGACCCGATTAATATTTCTTGTATCGATAAGCACTACAATTTTGGAATTATTTAAGTGATTTGTGGTCCTTGATAAATAGTATACAGTCATTTGGGAAGACACGTATCCTTTCAGATATCATACCCATCAAGCTTATCATTTTTAACATCATATGCTCGGTTCATGAGCTCATTATATTATGGGAGCATATCATTCAAGAGAGAAAGTAGTTCAGTAAAAATGGTGTCACTCCATTCATTTCTTGATTTCAAATTATATAGCTTTAGTACGACTGAAAATACTATATATTTAAAGCAACCAACATACAATGGTGCCTTTGTAAAACTCTTTAACTTCTCATTTTTTGGAAAATCATGAAGTTAATATTAAACTGTCATTTTCATTTCCTCAATATGATCTTCATTATCATTCAAACCTATAATAATATCCTCAACATGGTTATATTTATTTTTCATACCTTTAATCATATCAGATGATCCATAAAACATAGTGCTATCCCAATCACTAGCTACATTCCTTTTTACCCTTGTCTATTTCAACATTTATAACTTTGATCAATTCTGTGACAGATCAAGTGTTCTTCCAACTCCTATAGACTAATTAGTCTTGAATAAAGACATTATAAACATGGAAAAAAGATTTGATAAGGGTAATATGCATGATCTTTTGTAAACTTTATGAAATATTTCACCCCATCTTCATACTCTTTTGTCATATGATTGGAATCTATCCATTATATATTCATATTCATCCTATTTTAATCTCTAATATTAATATTTAGAAAAATAAATACACAAAATATATTCAATTGAATATGGATCTCATTAATTACTTGAAATAAAATAGAAATATTGAAAAATGGTTTATCATCCCACATGATCAATAAAAAAAACTTATTGAAGGAAATTTAAAAATATAATGGAGGAATCACCATCTATCTGCTTCATCTTCCAAATTCTAAATGGATATCCATTTCTTCAAAACTAGTTGACCAGAGGAAACTAAACGGTTAGAGGGAATTTATACATGAATGAATCCATGGTGATTTGTTTCATCCTTAACATGTTTGGGAGTTTTAAATTGTTTATATTATTATTTATTCCTTAATAATGTTGAGTAAGTATTATCATGATATTTTTTACTCCACCTCTCTTTATATTTGGTTTCGTATTGGGACAATCACCTCATTGTCCATCACACCCATTATTATATAGTTTCCTCCTAGATCCATCCCTTACTAAAAACAAAAACATGAATCATGTGTAATAAACAATAATTATGATCCCTAGAGAATTACATAAATATGTGGCATAACTTATAAATGTGGCATAGAAACCGTGGCACATATATAATCATAGAAAATCATTTCATATGTCAAGTTTATCTAAAAATACCATCATAACATAGTGGATAAAGAATCGCAACTTATTTATCATAATTTATTGATCACCATAACTCATTTCTTATAGTGGATTGAGCATCACAACTCCTTTCCCATAGTCAATCAAGCATCAAAACTCCGATCCCATTGTGGACCGAGCACCAAAACATGATTCCCTTAGTAATATCATGAAATATTATAATTTACTCAATAAATTAGAGGGATATATAGGTATCACTCATCATATAATGATAAACCATACATATGTGAGCCATATGAAATTAATTATATATCACATTATAAAAAAACCCATAGAAAAAATGGGATACATAGTATTTTCCAATGACATCAAAAATGAGATTGTTTGATACCAAAATCATAATTTCCTAGAAGAATTGTATCAAATTATAATTTATATGGATAAATAATGAATAAAAAATTCTTAGGAGATATATTCTTTATATATAGAGGGGAAAATTTAATTTAAATCATAAAAAAAGTTTTCATAAAACATTTTGAACATTGTCATAAAAAGATAATGTTACGAGTAACTTTCAAAAATCATTTTTGAGATCATGATGAGAGGAAATTTTAAAAAATTATTATTTAATAATCATAAATAAGGTATATTTTAAAGGTTATAAATTAATTTTATGAAATGTGTATTATAATATATATAATTGATGAACTTGAAATAAAATTCCCTTTTTAACCATTTTAGGCTATTTTTTGAGAAGAACCTGCATCGATGAAATTGTTATAAAACTAAAATTTTAAAGGAAATGAAGTGAAATATTAATATTATAAAATATGATACATATTTATCATTTCTAAATATAATATTTAGACATTTTTTGGAGGAAATAAAATAGAAATGGAGGAAAAAGAGTCATTAGATTGGATGGGAATTATTCTTAATAATTTCAAATTTTATGATGAAAGTAATACATGAAAGAAAAATAATATGAAATAAAATTTAATTTAACTTGAAAATAAACAAGGATTAATGTTAAACTTATTTTTTAAAAAATTCAATATATAAACCTTCACAATTTCTCACAAATTATCATATAGAATAATCCACCCACCTTAATTATTATACCATGGAGAAATCTCAACATTTCTAGGATTGAAATCCAATAATCCTATACCCAAGGGAGAGTTGTGAAGGGGGGATATGACCATGCATGGAATTTATTAGAGGAAGGTTCAAACATGGACAACCAGAGTTGATGTATTAGAGGAGATTCTGTGCAATGCCGAGTGGAAAGGATCAATGATGCAGGGTGACACCAATAATGATAGGAATACTTCGACACCCATTCAACATCACTATCGAGTAAATTCCGCATGATTTCATATAATGCGGTGGGATAATGTTAACATATTTGATGTTGGACATAGAGATGCAGGAACTATTCACCACTTCTAAAAACATCATCGTTATGCTAGCTCACTCATCACCCTATGCTCAAATACATTTCACCACACTTTCTCACACCCCGAACATTCAATCCCCACTACAAACCACTTGATCTTACCATGGTCACCACAGAATAGATCATGCCATTTCACTAGGATAACCAAATATAAAAAACATCCCTAGAGAACGCAAGCGGCCATTGGTAAGATATACCTTATATTTGGAGAGGATTCGACAAAAAACGGTAGGGTTCAGTGGCAGTAGAGGCATTGGTCGGCAATGAAAATGGTAGCGGCAGCAGCGACAACAGTAGGGTTCGGTGGTAGTAGAGGTAGGGTTTAGCAAGACATAGTTAGGGTTTGACGATGGAAGAGGTCGGTTTCCGTGAAAGCTTGAATATGCAAGAGAAGGAGACCCTGTTAGGGTTATTTTTATAACATCAGGGAAGTCTTTTATCAGTGCTTTCAAAAAATCACTAATAAAGAGTAGTTTTATCAGTGGTAAAATAAAAAGCACTGATAAAGGAGTATCTTTATCATCACTAAAAATGCACTGATAAAGATCTAATCTTAATAATTTATTTATATTATTATATATATTTATAAAATTATATATATAATAAATATAAATATTTTTTTTATAATTATATCTATAAATAAATAAATAAATATTTATAATTATATATATAATAAATATATTTATAAATATATTTATAAATTTATAAATATTTATATATATTTATATAATTATATATAATTATAAAATTATAAATATAATAAATAAATATATTTATTTATAATTATAATTATAAATAAATATATTTATAAATATTTGTATATAATTATATATATATATATATATATATTAATATATAAATATATATTTATATAATTATAATAAATGTATTTATTTTAATTTTATAATTATTTAAATATATATATATAGTTATAATTATAATTATAAATAATATATTTAAAAGGTATTTATATATAATTAAAAATTTATAGTTTTAAATATAATAAATATATTTATTCTTTAAATATATTTATTGCAATTTTATAAGTATTTATGATAACATAATAATTTTATTAGTATAACATGAATGAATCTTACCTAGTAAAGTATATATCATAAAAACGAGTCATCACATATATGGATAACATGAATAATAAGGGTGTCAATGTATAAATGAACATTCATGAATCATGAATACATAACATTTTCACGCGTCATCATTATATAGGCAATCTTAACATTCAGAACATAGCAACCCACAATCATGTCCACAAATAAACTTATGATCATATAACATCAATTATACTCATGTATCAATATACGAATATAAAGAATGACAACCATGTTCATGAATATCATTATTATCTAATGAGATATATTTATATATTTATTGACCAAATTCATTGGAGACATATATTTATTTATAATTTTAATTATAAATAAATATATTTAAAAATTATTTACATATAATTATGAATATATAATTATAATATATAATTATAACTATAAATATATAACTATAAATTTTTAATTATAACTATATATTTATAAATATAATAAATATATTTATTATTTTAAATTTTTTATTATAATTTTATAATTATTTAAATATATAATTACTTATTTATAATCTTATAAATATTTTTTTAAAACAATATATATATTCAAATTATTTAAAAATATATATTATTATATCATATTCATATTAATTATAAACATGGGTTTTTTAATCAATGTATATAAATAAACATTATTTTTTAATATAAATATAATAATTTTATATTTACTAATAATAATTTTTATTAATTTTTTTATCATCTCTAAGAATAGCGCTGATAAAGGTGATCCTTTTATCAGTGCTTTTTGTTTAGTACTGATAAAATAAGGTGTATTCCTTATGTTGATCTGTGGTAGTGCCATGTGCATTGGGTCATTGTGTGCCAACCAGGCCACTGTGACACCCTATCATACTTGCTTCATCCCCATGCCAAAATCCATCCATCTTATTCCATTGTACCTAAAACATAGCCCATACTCATAGACTCAGTGTAGGGTGTTTCACCAAGCCTCTACCACTACCCAAAGGTGCAGGTTAGGGTCATATGTCCAAGTCTTAGACTCACCTTCTCAGTGAAGGTGGCCTTGCATCCAAGCCCCAGACTTTCCCTTATCACTAAAGGGAGGTCATATATCTAAAAAGACTCGATATCCACATTATTACTCAAGGTATAGCCTCAAATTCAAGCCACACTAACCCATTCCCTCTCACTCATAGTGTGGTCAACCATACCTTCTCACTCAAGGTGAAGCCTCTTCCACAACTATCACCATATCACTCAAGGTATGAACTGACATCACATCACCACAACTACCTTCTCACTCAAGGTAGTGTCTTATAACTACCTTATCACTCATTTTAAGGTCTGATATCTCATGAAAACCACTACCTTACCACTCAAGGTTGGGTTCTTCCAACACCTTATCACTCAAGGCGAGGTCAGGCTTTTGGATATGTCATTGGCCATGCCAAGATACATCACCTATCACACACATGAAACACAAGTAGGGAACACTACCCATCCCACAATCTCACTAGCTCATCACCCATGCACTAGTCACTTGAGACCTAGCCTTGCACCTCAACGCACCACATCACCCATCTAGCCTCTTAGGCCAATCTACTCAAGATCATCTTGATATCTTCTCATCAATACCAAGCCACACTCATCACCAAAAAATGGTTTCATAGCCTGTGGGTTCCATTGGACCCATACCTTAGGAGGACAATACTTATCCTCTACCAATTTATACTTTATGAACCTCACTCATTTTCTATCACAAATCATTCTTAGGAGAGCCCCTAACCCACCTCTCAGAGGAAAAACCTCTCTAACAAACCTCATCTATTCCTGGAGGACTCATCCCACTCACAAAGCTCACTGAGTCTCAATCCAACTTCAAGAGGGTGCTCCTTACTATAAGAAAGAGATGTATGGTCATCCCACCCATACAACTGGGTCTAAGACTCTCATTCCTACCCAACTAGCCCAAGGGAAACCAACTTAGGCTACACATGTCTCATCTCACAACTCAAGACCTACCCAAGGTCTCTCATCAAATAAACTAGCACCTCTTCCCCTTAGCGACATGGTCTTCTATAAATCCCGGTATAATCAAGTTCTAAAGATAACTTGTTCCACCTCTAAGAGGATCATGTACTTCTTATCTCTTTTTCTAGGGTGCACTCAGTCCCTATCTTTCCACCCGGTCCCATGAAACATTCATGCAGACTAATGGTCTCTTGTCAACTCAACTAGAACCTCTTCCCCTTGGTGACATAGTATTTGGGAGACCCTAATACAATAAAGTTCTAAAGATAACTTTCTCCACATATAGGAGTCTCATGGACATCCTATCTCTTTCTATAGGGTGCACTTAGTCCCTATCCATCTACCCAGTCCCAGGGTGTTGGTTTTTTTTGTAGACGACGCTGTTCTTGGGTGTCACAGGACCCAAAAATTAATATATTAAAAATAAAAATATATATTAAATAATGCCTGTGAATATTTTTAGAATAATTGGGTATCCTATAGATCGATACCTCAGATGGGAAATTTGAGAATTTGTTTGTTTATGGAATGTGAAGCTTACCCTAGGTGCGACAGAAAGTTGGTCGACTTCAGATGTTCAGTTGAAGACCGTCATTGGATGATGCATTAATTAAATTAAATAATTTATTTATTTAATTATCTAAACCTAATATCCTTCTTTATAATATTTGTTATGACTAATTCCCATGGTTAGCCACATAACCTTGAGAGATTAGAGAGGAGGAGGAGAGCTTCATTGGTATTGGAAACTCGGGAACATGGATCGTCAATAGTGATTGAGGAGAACCATGAGATGAATGATGAACATAAAGTTATCTTCAACTTCATTTATAGTGGATTAATTCTTTAACAATTATCAATCAATTCTTGAGGTAGAACTTGTTATTTTTTTATTTTCAACCTTTAATTTAAATTTTTAAGCATGGATTTAATATATTCTTATTTTTTCTATGACCTTCCATTCTTCACATGATCCCAATTTTATTTGGTGTTCTTGAACCAAATTTTTATATTTTATTGTGAATGTATTTATAACCTTTGGGATCTTAAATTTATAGTCATTGGTTGGGATTACATCTTCCAATGGTGACCATCACATTATTCTTGTACTTTTCCCATCATTGTTCTTCATTTTCTTCATCATTGGCCCATGGGGTCACATTTTTGAAATTTTTGGGATGAATTTGAGTATTATAAAACCCCTAGATTCATTGAGGATGTGTGAATGGCTCATTAAGTGTTGTTTTATAGAAGGATCAAGGTAGTTTTTGGTTTGTGGGTGATGGATTTGAGGATTGGAACCCTGAATGGTAGTAGTTAGTGCGAAAGATTATTGATTGGGTGATTAGAGTTCCTCTTTCGACCACTAGAGGCTAGGAATTGATGATCAGAGTCTTTCCTCTTTGATTTAGGTATATTTTGGGCAATCAAATAGTGAATAAGGTAGAAAAAATTGAGGATATGGTGTTCGCATGAAGAAATACTCCGAGTTTTGCAAAATCCAAAACTGCACATTGTGCATCCCTGAGAAACACATGTCATGTAATATGATATTTCATGACAACTAGGTTTTTGATTAAGTTAAATATCACACACCATGTGGATGTAACCACACACCATGTAACCCTACTCCGGAAGCCAAGCCGTGGGTTGAAGGCACACACCCAGGAACCCATGTGGTCAGACACACTGTGTACCCTAAGGTACATATTGTGTATATGTACATGGATAACTAAGATGTGCACCATGTGTTCATTCCCAAGACCCTGAGTGAACTCACACATCGTGTGACTCCATTTACACTCCATGTAGAGTTACATGGCTAACTAAGTTATGTACAAGGGAGGAAACACCAAGGTTTCCAGGTAGAGTCACACACTGTGTGAACCTACATACATGCTGTGTAATTTGGTTTTACATGTTGAGTACATTCAGGATAAGTGAATAGGGTTTACATTTGTGGGAAACACCATGAACCCTAGTAGGAATCACTATGTACTCCCCTTAGAACCTTATACCTTGCATATCTTCATCTTTGAAACTCATATTTGGGTGCATGAGTAGCCTATCCTGAGTAGTTTTTCACATGGGGTGTGATGGTGGACTTCATTTTAGCACCAAAGGTATTATTCCAGGTGATGTAAGTGGGATTATTATTTTAACGATGCTTAGTCAGTAGTAGTGATTAGGTGTTCTTTTTAGAGTGTAATCGGGGTCAGTACTCCCATATCTCTCTAGAATATGGGTCCCCATATCCTTTATATAGGTAGAGATGAAAATAACCCACATTATAGAGGGAACACATCCTCTATCTATGGAGTGGACTCACCATCATTGATCTATGATGGTGTATAAGTGCTCTATTAGAGACAGTGATCCCTCGGATGTGCTATGTAATAGCGATGTGTGAGCCCTCCATATTCTTGAGAGGTTATTTAATATTTATAGCTTGAAGATAGTGTTCCATTGGCTATTCTACACAATAGAGAGGATAGGTATCACCACCCCGATTCTCATGAGGTTGCGCATAGTGTTTGGTATTAGAGATGGGACCTTTGGAGCAACATGTATACTCTTCATTCTTAGCCAGTTTTGATGATGGAGATCCCCTTTATCTCTTAATTTGGGTTTATTTTGAGCATATCTGATGTTGGGTTTATTTACCCTCTTTCCTTATGGGTTGAGCCAACTATTTTTATTTCTATTTCTTTTCTCTTAGTTCTCAGGGCATCCTACCGGGTATGTATATAGTCATAACTTCATGGGATTTGCCTACACATTCCATGCCTTATGTAGATGACATAAAAATTCATAGTGAAAATGGTGGATCTAGTTTCAAAGGAACATAGTAGTACTTGGAATTGCTGGTCATTTTTGGTGGTCAGTCTCAGAGATTGTGATCCAAACTCTCTTTAATCTCTTCCTTTTTCTAATTATTGTCTGGCTGAGATCTCATTTCTGACTGGGCATGTATTTTTCCCTTTATATCATTTTTACCTTGTTTTACTTTGAGGTATTTCCTAGAGGTTGTTGCATGCATTGTTTAGACTCTAGATGTTTTAGTCTTTTATTATATCTCTGCACTGTTTCATGGAGATGGTTATGTGTGTGTGTATAGGTACTTAGTTTAAGGCCTCACATTTTAGTGATATTCCTACTCGATGCTAGTCATTAGCCCCTATACTATTGGATTTAGGCTTGGGGTATTACGTCCATCTTACTGTTATCCCAAGAGGGATCCTGGTGGGTCGATTCATGATAGATTGGTATCAAAGGTGGTTTTCACTTGAGTCGGTGCTTGGATTTGGACATGTCATGTGGTTTAATTTGAGATCTTAGGGAAATGATGTTGGAGTTTCTCAAATTAGGATCTCAGTCTAGGGAACCTAGTGATGGTTTGAAGATCAACATATCTATACATTGGCACACTGAATACCTACTTATTGACTTGACATGCCAATCGGTTGTAGGGAACCAATGGTACATGCATTATAAAAGATTTAGTCTTTTGAATTTCATATCCTTCTTGATTTATCTCCCCTAATATGATCATGTAACCATGGTACATATTATTATTTTTTAGGATGTCACCACAATGAATTCCAGTTCGGATACTGATACAAGGATGTAACAATGACCAATTGTGTAAGGACACCCCAGTGCAGGGTCTCCAAGATAGTCAACTCAGTATCGATGCTCCAGTTCAGGAGCCAATTTGTGAGGTGGTTTTTCTAGTCGTCCAGTGAGTGATGTTTCTACCCATTAATAAGTGATAGGACCCACCCCTAGTGGGTCATTTTGATGTTTCATGTTAGATGAAACATATATTTATTCTAGTTGTTCATGGTGATGATGCATATAAACTAACCATGCTTTTTGATTTCTAGGATTAGGGGTCACCTAGATTCTGGGGTGAGCCAGAACCTTAGGTGGAAGAGGATTAGTTGGAGTATATAGTTCAATTTTTTTGTTTGATGAAAATTACACCTGAAGTGATGGTCACACTTACAACCAACCTCTTTTGTGGGGTTACAAGGAGTTGATGGGGTTTGGTCACCCATGCATTTGACGAGGCAACACTCTCTTGGGTAGATTTTGAGAACCTATTCCTCCATGACTTTTATCCATATACCAGAACCCCTTTTAGTCACATGATCTTATTAAGTAGGCCTAGGTCATGAAGAGATTCTTAGGAAGGGAGCTTTGGGGAACTAGATTGTAAGCATACATCATGGAGTTGAGTCTTCTACAAAAGCTAGAAGGCATCATTTTCCAGAGTCACGGTGTAGGAGGCATACTCATGATCAAACTCAGACACAGGGATCTACAACATAGTGTAATAAAGGTGGAATCAATCATCTTGAAGGTTATTCAGCTTTGGGTTCTTATAGAAGACCCATACATCTCTAGCATGAGAGATTCATGTTTCTAGTGAGCAAGGTCACCTTGTTTGAGACTACTCAACCCATCATGATATATTGGGAGGATATACATTAGAGACTTCCAATCCAGGGACTGAGAACATGGTATGAGGTGAAGTCTTTATCCATTTATTATTTTTCTTTAGTTATTTTCCTTTAACATCACTCCCTTGTTCTATGTTTTATACCTATGTTGGTGATATATGATATGACTTCAAGCAAGAAAGTATGAGGGACACTTTTCCCACCAAGACATGTTCTCTTGTGACATGATTTTAATCTATGTGGGTGAGTCATTACCACCAAAAGAGGAAAATGTCAAGGTGTGGTGGATGATTTCCTTTGATATATATGTTTAAAGTTTCCTTGAATGTTCTAGGGTGCCAGTGTGAACCCTGGTTGTGGGGGAACTGATGGGAAAATGAAATGATAACTTTAGGTAGTGAAAGATTATGACCTATAGGTGTTAGAGTGATCTGTGGTATGACCCATTACTTATATACTTTATCTAGAAAAAGGTGCAGGTTACTACTTCCTTTATGCATCCCTTTTTTGAGGTCTGGGGATTCTAGTGGATCCTTTAGCATGACCCATGTATCTAGAGACTTCTATTGAGGAAGTGTCGAAGATCAAACTTTGATTCTAATAGCGTGGCTTGACTTGTTCAGGAGATAAATTCGTGTGGGATCTTTCCATAGTGGAAGTGAGACCCTATGATGTTTTATATCATTTTCTAATGGATAAAGTGAGTTTTTCCTTCATTGGAAAAATTAAATCTCAGACAAGGTAGGATGGGATTTTATAATGGAGGATACAACTGACTTCCCTTTAGTTGGTTAGTATGACCTTAGGAGAGATAGAGGCAATGAGAAGTGTTATTCTAAACCCAGTGGCCCCCAAGCATATTTGGAGTTGTTTTTGAAAAAATAGGTTGATAGATTAAAGATTTGCGTTTTTTACCATCCCCCAAATTAGGTAACGAACAAGAAAAATACCCCTTTTCAAGGACCGGTGACCTTTTTGACAAGTTGAAAGTTACACATTAGTTTTCAAAGACTGATCTTAGGTCCAACTACCATAAGTTGAGGGTTTGCAGGATGGTATTCTGAAGAAGATATTCTAATTTCGCTATGAAAACTATGAGTTCATGGTGGTGCCATTTTAGGGCAACTAATTCCCCCAATGTGTTCATGATTCTTAATAACTAGATCTTCCATCCATACTTAGACAAATTCATAGTTGTATTTATTGATTAAATTATCATTTAATCCATGTCAAAGGAGGAGAATGTAGATCATTTTAGGATGGTACTAGAAATATTCTAGGAGCACCAACTATATTGAAATATCTCAAAGTGTCATTTGTGGGACTTGGGAGGTTCAATTTTTGGGGAATGTCATTTATGAGCATGGTGTAGCTGTGGATCTAATGAAGATCAAACAATTATTTCTTGGTAACCCCCTAATAATGTGTTGAAGGTGTGTAGTTTTATCAGTTTTTTAGGGCACTATCAAAGGTTTTTGGTATATTCTCCTCATAGGATATCTCGTTATCACATGATGGAAGAGGTGTCAGAGTAGTTGGCCTCATCACAACTAACCCTGGTGGAAGAGGGTTGAAAATTATCTTCAATCAATGGTGGTGGATCCACTACTTCTTTAGCATATGAGAGGATATCTGTCATAAACTAATCTAGGTTTCCATCCAACTCGACACCCAACTCAGACCGTGTCAAGGACTGAAGGGAGTTCCTAATCCCCACCGGCTGGTAACTAGTGCCTAGGTAGTAAACATTACACTTTGGGAATGATTTCCAAAACAAAAATTAACCATAAACATACAAAAAAAAATGTCACCACACAACCAATATCCATAACCAAAATAAGACAATTACCACAAGATAAACCATTTACATTTTTAACCAAACCCCAAATACTAGAATACCAAAAATGGGTAGGGAAACTAACTACATGACCAATACTCCATGAAATAAGAGGGTCAACACCCTCATGCCACCTCCACTAACACCTGCAAGAGAAGGAACACTAGCAAACAGATCCACTATCACTACCACAAAACATCTTTCCTTTACCTGGGTCAAACATAACAAGGTCTACATACACCTGAGGGTGTATGTAGGGTGTGAACCTATGCCTAGTAGGATATAACCCAAAGATATTCCATTCCCTAACATAATAGAAAAAATCAACATGAAAGTTTTTAAAGAAAATAAAAGAAAAGAAAAAATTTAAAGGAAACACAATTTTAAAATTAAATGGGAAATTGAACACACCACCAAGCCGAGTGATAAGAATAGAATCACATGAGAACCACGGGTATTTCCTAAGGCACTAGGCTTAATGGGGACCTAGGAACCTCGTACCTCAGTGACATAGTATAGAAACCATTACCCACAACATCTTCATGCATGTTCCACTAGATAGGAGTCAATCCAAATTCCTAGTGGTCTCCGATCATCATCAAATGTTTAGTTAGTGTTGTAGAATCAATTCTGTTAAGGGGAACTAGGCCCTGGACCTACCGATTCACCTAGCATACTAGACATAGTCTTCCTAACCTAGTCACCTAGGATCCCCTTTTTTCTCAATTCCATATTCCATGTCACAAGAACCACTACTTCCAACCACCCATATCCATAATTCAGAATCCATAATACAAGAAATTAATTTCCAATAGAAAATAAATTCAAAATTTTCTTACACATACACACACAGAAGTCCTCATTAAAAACACCAATGTAAATCAACCATTTTCATTTGTAAAAAGTTCTTTTAATCTATACGCACACCAGAACCATTTGAAAACACCATTCACATCACCAAAACAATGCATAAAACTCATTTAGAAAGTATATCAAGAACACTATAATCATACAACAATGCTAAAGCATGAAATCACCTACCTTAAACTTGCAAACTTTTAGAATCTGCATGGAAAATAAAAATTCACCAAAAGGAGACCCTATCAAGGAAATAACATACAATAAACATTAATATAAATCCTAAAGGAATAAGGTTCAACCCAATTTAAGTAAACCAATATATTATAGAAGAGAAATCCCAAGAAAGAGGGAGGAAGAAACCAAGAAGAAGGAAGAAATCAATAGAAAAGGGAATTACTTGAGGAGTTAAGATTCCACACTAAATACACAAAGAAAATAGAGTCCAAGGGATCCAAGAGGGAGGAGGTGGTGTGACTAAGGCTGAGAATACAAAATGGTGGAGGAAATGGGAGGATTTGGGTTAAAATCAGGAAAGGGAAAAACCAGAAATTCAACATTTTTAAGATTATGGGAAGGCTGAATAGTTTGGCTGCATGGTTTTCCAAACCATGCTGAAGTCGCGCAACACCTCCTTCCAAAGGAAAATGAGGACACATAGTCTCATAGGGAAGGGAACACCCCCATTAGGTTGACCACGCACCTCAAATAGACCCACTGGTCTAGGTATATAGTTACCTTGCACACCCATGCATGGGCTGTTCACCTTGGATAGTGCCACTGTATAGGGCATACGACCTCCTCTGGGCTAGCACATGATTTCTACGAATCGTGAACCACCCATACACCACCCATGAACCACCTAATTTTCAGTATAATTTTTTTTTTATTTTTCACCAAAACTCATGGGAAAGCTATGAAATAAAGATAAGACAAAAATAATAGATAAAATACCTCAAAAAGGAAGCATGAATTTGACAATTTTCTCCACCATGAAAACTTTCTGCCCTTAGAAATTCACTCTAAAGTCTTATCAGCACATGGGAAAGATCCAAAATGTGATTATTTAATTCGAGACATGGAACACATCATGGATTGACATCAATTGAGATGAAAAAGCTAACTGGTATTCTACCTTACCAAATATCTTGTTAATCTCAAAAGTCCTAACATACCTCGATGTCAGCTACCCTTTCTTACCAAGACAATGATGATCCAAGTGAGGGGACACTTTCAGAAACACCCAATCACCAATTAATAATTAAAAGGATTGGTGACCTTGATCTGAATAATACTTATAGAAGATCTACTCTATCAAACATTGATCCATGATCATGAAGACTTTATCAGATGTATCCTGTACAAGGCTCAGTCCCAACAATGAGATCTCAACCACCTCTTCTCAGCATAAGGGTGACCAACACAACTGACCATAAATCACATCAAAGGGAGCCATTATTATCAAGTATAGGTAAATATTATTATAGAAAAATTCCAAAACCCCAAATGTCTATCCCATGAGCCTCTAAAATCTAACACACATGCCAGCAGAATTTATTACAAGATTTGACTTGCCCTCTCTATCAGACCTTCCATTTGAGGATGGTATTCCATACTCAAATTGATCCAGAATCCCATTTCCTTTTGAAGGCCTTCCCAAAACCAATAGGTAAACCAGAGGTCCCTATCTGGAATGATCTCCAATGGCACACCATGAAGCCTCACTATCTCCTAAACATAAAATCAACCCAATTAATCCACTTTGTATGAATCTATGATTGGATTGAAATGGGTTGATTTGGTCAGATAGTCAATCACTACCCATATGGAATCCCCCCTAGGGTTTATGGGATAATACAATAATTAAATCCATGGTGACCTCATCCAAATTATAGGTAATAATGGGTAGTGGATGAAGTAAACCCATGGGCCATTGGTTCTCTAATTTTATCCACTGACATGTATAACATCTGGATACAAATTCAGCTATATCCTGCCTAATACTAGGCCACCAAAACAAACAACACACATCATAAAACATCTTGGTGGTATTTGTATTAATGACCCACTATTATTGGAGGATATCCTGTATCAACACCTTCCACAATGACAATGAAACCATGAAGAGACCCTTGAATCAAAGAATTCCATCCAAAGATAGAGACTAATTGCTGGGTACCTCCGCACCACTTAGAAACTCCCTAGAATGCTGAAACAACTCACCATTAAAATTCTCTTTCTGGATCAAATCTAGGAGGAAGGGTGTGATCTGAACACTAGCCAAGAACACACCTCCACTATGATTATTGGTCTCTAGATGTATATAGGAAAAAATCCCCATTAAATTCCACTCATTTTTGGAATCTTTCACTACCTACACCGATATTTTCCTACGCAAAGAATCTACTACTACATTAAATTTTCTTAGGGTATACATGATATAAAAGTTGAAACCCTGAAGGTACTCGACCTAATGATGCTGTCTCAGATTCAGATCCTTTTGGGAGAAAATGTAATCCAAGATCTAATGATCATATTAGACTAAAAACTTCTCCCTAAATAGATAATTAATGCATGTATTCAAGTCACGCATCGATGCCACTAATTCTAGTTCATGGGTTGGGTAATTATTCTTGTGTGTTTGGAGTTGGAGAGAACCATACACCACCACATGGTCATTCTATATTAACGCACACACAAGAGCCATATATAAGGCATCAAAGTAGACGACATATCCATTTATAGTTTTGGTAAAGATTAAAACATGGGTTTTGGTCAAACAACACTTAAGATCCTTAATGGATTCCTAACATTCTGGGATCCATTAAAAATTTACCCCTTTCTGGGTAAGGGAAACCATGGGTGAAGAAAGCCAAGAAAAGTATCCAACAAACTACCTGTAATACCATGACAGGCCTGAAAATCTCCTAACCTAAAAAATGTTCCTTGGTTGCTCCCATGAAATCACCATTGTGATCTTATCAGGGTCCAAAAAAACCCCATATTATGAAATCATGTGGCTAAGAAACTTTACCTCCCTGGTCCAAAAGCTACACTTAGAAAGTTTGGCATAAAGGTGATGATCTAAAAGAGTTCCCAACATGATCCTCAAATGATGCTCATGCTCTTCCTCAGCCCTGTAGTAAACAAGGATTTTGTCCAAAAAAACCACAAAAAAAGAGTTAAGGTACTGATGGAGTACCCTATTCATGATAACCATGAAAACTTCTGAAGAATTCATCAATCCTAAATGTATGACCAAATAGTCAAAGTGGTCATACCTGCTTCGGGAAGCTTTCCTAGGAACATCAGAATCTCTAACTCTAACACGGTGATACCTAGAATGGAAATCAATCTTATAGAACCACATTGACCCCTTGATTTGATCAAAGATTCCATAAATGTGTGGCAAGGTATATTTATTCTTTATTTCTACCTTGTTCAAATTTTGGTAATCGATGCATAACCGGAGAGATCCATCAACATTTCTTGAAAAAAAAACAGGGGTGGCCCAGGTGAGATGAGCATGCAAATGAATACTTTTGATTCCATATCATCTATCTATATCTTTAATTATATCAACTCATTGAGGGTCATAAAGTATGAGAGAATAGATATTAGCTGTGTTTTGGTCACCAAATCAATGGTGAACTCCACCTCTCACTTTAGAGGCAACCCCAAAAAATATTTTGGAAATACCTTTGGGAACTCATCCACCATATGAGGAAATCCATCCTCAGAAACACTAAAACCATCATCTAACATGAGTGATGATATCTAAAAAACAATGTTTCCCAATTCCAGAAGTGGGGGTCCAATATGTCCTGACCGAGGATCTCATTCATTTTAGAAAACCTGCACACTCCCATTGATTGTACGACAATTCATTATTTTATTTCATCCATATACCAATTTATTAAACTGGTTTTGTATTGAAAATTATAATTATAATAAAAAATTACAATTCACGATTGATTAAATAATTTTATTATTTTCACTGTTAAAAAGGGAAATTTCACTTGTTTTGATGATTTCATTAAAGGTGGAGGTGATTCAGAGAGTCCATGATGATGTAGGAGGAAAATGGGCCAAACTACATGGAATACCATGAGCACATTTTCACTTTTTTGCATTATCTGAGAAACACATGCCTCTAAATGGGTTGAAAGTTTTTGATCCAATCCATATTTTTGTGGTATAGAACTTTTATGAAGAATCCCAAGTCCAATTCATCCATTAATAGGCCCATCCAGACTAATCCTTCTAATAAAATGAATCTGCATGAATTCAAAAGTTTTCCTCTGTATCTTTACAATATCTCTTATTATTAACTATATCAGGACGCCAAATTTGACATGGAGATATAAAAGGTGTCTTAAAAAAACTTTTTAGTTTTTTCCAAAGTGATTTAAGACTTTATGACTATACAAAACCATGGACCAAGAGGATTCTAGAAATCAGGGTGCCCAAAACCACCTCCCACTTTGCCTATAAATTGGCACCTTGGGCACCCCATTTGGGAGTTCGACCAGGAGGCAAGGTGCTACCATTTTGGACTCCCAAAGGAGTCCTCTCATCATCCCTATAAGTTCTTGAGTCTATGGAAAGTTCTACTTAAACATATTCTTCTTTCTCCTAAGAACCTCCAAAATCTAGGATTCATGCCCGAAGCATGTATTCTAGAACCTGTATCATCTGTTCCGACTGTACATCAGTCTAGGGTTGGAAGAATATGATTATAAGCACCTATGTACCCATATCTCTCTACAGCCCCTACATAAACCATGACATAAAGCAATAATCCCAATATAAAATGATAGTATGAGGGACCCTGTGTAGTCATATGATCTTACATACATACAGTCTTCCTAGCTCCTCAATTGAGAAAGTATCCCAAATAAGAAGGAAGTAGTATAATTTCATCAATATGTCAATGAAAAACCCATAAAAAATCATTACCTATAGGAAAACTCGATAAGACAACTATAAAGTCTATAGAAACATATTCCCATTTTTATTCAAGGATTGGAAGTATATGTTACAAGCCTACAGGTCTCTAGTTCTCCGCCTTCACTTGTTGATAGGTAGAAAACCTTGTGATAAAACCTAATATATTACATTTCATCCTAGGCCACCAATACTAGTGTTGCATGTATTGATACATTTTGGAGACTCTTGAATGAACTACCCACTGAGAAGTATGGGACTATTGAATCAGTTCCTCTCTCATATCTGTAGGAACTCAGACATGTCCATGAACACATAGTATGTCATCTCTGTCTACAAACCTATCTGAAGGTAGGTCATCTTCTAAAATACTCTCATGGATAACCAAGCCTCCAAGATATGAAAATTAATTGCTCTTCACCTTCTTAAGGAGGGAGGAGGTAACTTTCAAGGTTGAGAGGTAAGAATAGTTTTGACTATCATGAAACTGTAGATATAGATCGGAGAAGAGGTCCATTAATATCAAAAATGTTTTTGTGAGGTGCGATCTTTCTTAGGTCATGATGGTTTTTACCACCGATTCATTAAAGGATTTAGTAATACTGCACTTCCCTTGTCTCAATTTTTGCATAAGGACTCTAATTTTTTTTTTGATAAAAAATGTGAGGATTATTTCAATTCACTAAAAATGAGTCTCACATCACCTCCCATCATCCAACCACTAAGGTGGGATATTCCCTTTGAACTTATGTGTGATTCCTATAACTTTACAGTTGGGTAAGTTTTATCACAAAGGGTCGATAAATCTCCTCATGTCATTGCATATGCCTCACTTACTCTTGAACCTACCCAAGAAAACTACACAACCACTAAAAAAAAACTTCTTTTTATTGTGTTTGCCTTGGAAAAATTCTGTTCATATCTTATCGGGTCACAAATCATTGTCTTTTCTGATTATGTTGCCCTTCGTTTTCTCCTAAAGAAACATGAAGCTAAGTCCCACCTCATTCAGTGGATTATCCTCCTTTAGAAGTTTGACATTGATATTAGAGATAAGTGAGGAGTGGAAAATGTGGTAGCTGACCACATTAGTAAGATTTCCCCACCACTAGACCATCATGTTGAATCACCCCTCTCTATTGGAGAATTATTCCCTCATGATAACCTTTGTGATATTGTGGAACTTACCCTCTGGAATGAGGACATTGTGAATTTATCTAGCAACATTTAGGGTCCCCATTGATTTTATCACTTCACAATCCCAGATACTTAAGCATGATTCTCGATGGTACATTTGGGATGAACAATATTTTTGGAGAATTTTTAGTGATCAAGTTGTTTTTTGATGTTCCCCTAACCATGAGTTCACCTCTGTTTTGAACTTCTTACACACTTTGGATTGTGGGGGTCACTTTGGATAACAGAATACAACTTGAAAGGTCCTTAAATTAGGAATTTATTGGAAAACATTGTATATAGTTTCCCATCAGTTTTGTAAGTCATCGAATCGATATCAATTCATAGGGAATATCTCCAAGAGGAATAAAATTCCCCAATAGCCCATGTTATTTTTTGAGATCTTTTATGCATGGGGAATTTAATTCATGGGGAATTTTCCTAATTTATTTCTATTTGTGTATATATTATTGACTTTGGAATATGTCTCTAAATGGGTGGAAGAAAAGGATACTAGGACCGATGACTCTCAAGTGGTTGTTGATTTTATGAGGTCCCATATTTTCAATAGGTTTGGTTTGCCGAGATTTATCATTAGTGATCAGGCTTCACTTTTTTGCAATTGGAACATGAAAAATTTGCTTCATAAGTATGGGGTTGTTCATAAAGTCTTAATATAATATCACCCCAAACTAATAGATAAGTAGAAATCCAAAATCATGAAGTTAATAGTATCTTGTAAAAAATCGTACAACCCAATAGGAAAGATTGGAGTTTGTGCTTGGATGATGCACTTTGGTCATAACATACAACATTTAAAACCCCAATCATAATTTCACCATATATAAATGTGTTTGTAAAGGCTTTTCACTTCCCGATAGAGGTAGAGCACCATACATATTGGGCTGTTAAACAATATAATATTAATCTCTCAGATGCAGGTGAACATAGAAAGTTGCAGATTCAGGAGTTGGAAGAAATTTGACATGATGTATATGAGAACTCATAAATCTATAAAGAGAAGAAAAAGGCTATCCATGATAGGATGATTCGTTAGTGGAATTTTTATATTAGTGAGAAGGTTGTCATATAAAATTCCAATCTAAAGCTCCACCCAGCTAAGCTCCGTTACCAATAGCTCGGTCTTTATACTGTTACCGATGTTTATACTTTTGATGCTATATAGGTTTTTCATGAGAATAGTGGACATAAGTTTACTTTCAATGGGAAGAGGCTTAAAAACTTCTATGTGGATTTTACAAATCATCTCATGGTGGAAATACAACTGATATATGCCACATATGACACCACTTAACAGACTGTCCCTTCTCCCTACCTTTATTTACTTGTTAATTTATTTAAAATAATTGCATTGAGGACAAACCTTGAACCTCAGAACAATCTATTGGAAGTCCTCTTGAGTAGTACACTAGTTTCTACTGGTAGAGAACTGATAATATTGACAAGAATATGGTAAGATTACACGAACTTTGGGAAAAGAGCACAACTCCACTTTCATATGTTCCTTAAGTGAAGAGGGAAAATTTCTAAGTGAGGTAGGTTGCGACATGTTTCATGGGTGAACAAATGAAGTTGAACAAATTCAAGTGTGAGAGAAGAAAAATGATAGGAAAATTGATTCCATAAACAAGACATGATGAATTTCATTTCAAAAGAATTTTGGATGTTTTCAAACCTTTGATTTAGGAATAGTACATGATTAGGATATTATAATTTTCCCAAGAGTGAAAATGTTTAAGTTTGGGGGTGTGATCGTATCACAATTCACTATTTTATTTCACCCTTATACCAATGTATTAAACTAGTTTTTTATTGAAAATCATAATTATAATAAAAAATTACACTTCATGGTTGATTAAATAATTTTGTTCTTTTTACTATTAAAAATGTAAATTTCACTTGTTTTGATGATTTAATTGAAGGTGGAGGTGATTTAGAGATCCCATGATGATGCATAAGGAAAATGGCCCAAACTGTATGGAATCCCATGAACACATGTCCACTATTTTTCATGATCCAAGAAATATTTTCATTAAAATGGACTGAAATTTTATGATCTGATTAATATCTCTTTGATATAAAACTGTAATGAAGGAACCCAAGACTAATTCATCCATTAAGAGGCCCATCCAGACTAATATGCCTAATAAAATGAATCTACATAGAGTAAAAAGTTTGCCTCTATATTTTGGTAATATCTATTATAAACCATATATGGCCACAAAATTTGAGATGAAGATATAAAAGGTGTCTACCATCAATTTTTTATTTTTTTTAAAAGTTATTTAAGAATTTTTGACCACCCAGAACCATGAACCAAGAGGATTCTCTAAATCATGGTGAACAAAACCACCTCCCACTTTGCCTATAAATTGGAACCTTGAGCACCCCATTTGAGAGTTCGACCAGGAGGCAAGGTGTTTATATTTTAGAGTCCCAAAGGATTCCTATCATCATACCTATAAGTTCCAAAGGATATGGGAAGGGATACTTCAATATCTTCCTCCTCCTCCCCTCCCATGGATTTCTAAACCCCTTGTGATCACCCAAGGAGGAACGTGATGTAATATCGAGCTTCATATTCATATTATTTTGAATTATCTTTTTAATTATAGGTTGTATTTTGTTTTTCTTCAACCTATATTCTTATTTAATTGAGTTATGTACTGGTATGCCATGCTCAAACTCATATGATCATGTTTAGGGGTACCCCTTCATGTGATGTTTCACACACCATTCATCCCTTCTTCCCTATCTTGATTATGGTGTTTGTGTGGTTCATATTGGTCAATTGAACTCACATAAACACTGTCAAGGACATTTAAATTTATGTCATGGTATCAAAAAGAAATAAAATACAAAACTAGACAATACATCGAGTTCTTTGTGTGTTTCCTTTGCGAGTTTCAGTTATGAATTTGAACACAAATCACCCAATCATCAGTTGTATCCGATGAAACATTGTGTGTTCTATACTGAACCCTAGGAGGTATCCTAGAAACAACTTAGTAACATTATGGTCCTAGGTGTTAAAAACCAAGGATTAAAATATATATAACCTTTTTCTTGATGCGATGAAGGATAAGCATCATGAGAATTCCCCGGGTTGATCACGCTTAATTAATTTTGTTAATTTCCACTTTGTTTTATCGCTTTCTTTTTTTCTGTTGGTATATTAAATTATCAAACCCCAAGTTTTCGAAAAATCCATTTCTCATTATCTTTTTATACTAAAAACCATATTTTTGAATTAATGATCTAAGTCTCCATAGAGAGATGACATAGGGTTACTACTATACTATAGAAATTCTAGTAAGCTAAACATCTAATTTGACGTGCTCGACAACACGATCACCCATCATGTTCCACAAAGATCACTAATGGATGATAAAAATCATTGTGTGCCTTGAAATTCACCATCCAATCCATGTCAAGAATCATGTCAAAGAGGTCAAATTCCAATACTAGGAAATTTTATTCTTTCTCATCCCCTGATAGAGTGAGAGCACATGATGGACACTTGAAAGCCCTGGTCTTTCTTCTTACCAAGTGACGTCACAAAATCCATTGAATACATCATAAGATTAGTTAAAAAATTCAACAAATCCATATGTAAGTTAGAAATAAAGAAATTAGATTCACCCATTTCAAATAGAACAAAAGATACAGACAATGAAATAAGAATCTTACCTCAAACTGTTGTAGGTCCTATGTACGATTCCATTGGTGCTTGATCCATAGAATGAAGATTCATCATCCTTGCCTGAGCCTGAGAGTGAGTAATGAATTTCAGATCTACCTTAAGCTAACTCTGACCAAAAGTAGATCCAACCCTTCCACTAAGACCACCAAACTGAGATCCCACTCTCCTGGATGATTCTAACTAGGATGTCATTCCCCTATAGACTTTAGAACCTGCACCACCCTAGCTTGGACGTTTAGTTCTGCAAAAATGATACAATATCCCCATATGTCTACACTAATGGTAAGGTATAGGTGGGGATGGGCATGATGACTGTACATTCCATGGCCTCCCACATTGATGGCATATAATTGGTCCAACATCTAAAGCCGCAAACAAAGGGGTTTAGGAAGGATATCCTAAACTACCACCTCCCCTATTTTCCTGCTTGTCTCTTTTCCTCTTATTTTCAAAAGAACTTCCACTACCCTAACCTAATACTGAAGCTACCCCAAAAAAACCAGACTTTTTGGCCTGATCTATATTTACCATCAAGGATTGATCAACCACCTCAGCATATGTCTTGAACATAAATATAAAGAACTAGGATCAGATATCGAGCCTCAACCCCATTTCAAACTGTTGAGCCTTTAGCTACTCATTGAAAACTACCTTGGGTGAAAAATGTAGAAACTCTGCAAAGAGGTTGGAATATTACAACATGGCTTGATCCCCCTAATAAAGATCCATAAACTCCTCAGTCTTAGAGAGGGACAAGGTATCTAGGAAATATTGATCATTGAATATGACCTTGAAGTACTTATAACACATCTTCTCATGATTCACGACCTGAACCATTGAGTCCCACCACCTCCGACTAGGACCTTCTAACAAGAAAGAAGCACATTTCACTTTAACAACCTCAAAGTGTTGAGAAACCTAGACATCCTTTCAATTATCTCAATCCAATCCTCAGATTCCTGGGGATTCATGCTACCCCCAAAAAAGGAGGTTTGTTCTTGAGAAACTCCTAATCTTTGTCCTTTCCTAGGCCTGGTTCAGATTCACTGACCTGAGCGGGACTAATCCCCACTCTATGATCCAATGCTTGGAAAACCCAAACTAATGATTCCACTAATCTTTGATAAATTTTCAAGAGATAACTATCTCCAACCTATTCCCATGGCTGCATAGAAAGTCTCAGTGGAGGCATGATGCTACATCAATCAAAAAACAACACATAACGACCATCAACAATATATCTAGAAATTTTTTCAGAAACCATAACAAATTTCCAAGAACTTATATAAATAAAAAAAATCATAAAAATAAAAATAATAATTCAAACCACTCCACCCCTACCTGGTGTTTATTCACAATCTATAATATGTATGTCTCACCTAGAGGAGAATTAAAACCAATTCACAACATCCCATTGTAACTTAAGGTCTTTTATGAGGTGTACTAGCCAGGCACCCAACTCACAACTAGAACCTCAAACCCTGACAATACTAGTTCTTATATATTTAGACTAATAAATAATGATACCTAAAGAAAGGGATAAAACCTATTTGATACCATTTTTTCAAGAATTGGTCAGGGTTTCCATCCAACCTGGCACCCGAACTAGCCCGTGGTAAGTTCTGAAGGGAATTACCGATATCCACGGGCTAGAAACTAGTGTATGGGAACTAAAAATTACACTTTGAGAATTATATCTCCCACAAAAATTAACCAAAAAAATCCAACAAGAATAAAATGTAACCACACAACCAATATCCATAACCAAAAGAATAAAATTATCACAAGATAAACCATTTACATTTTTAACCAAACCCAAAATACAAAAATATGATAAATGGGGAGGGAAATAAACTACTTGACCAAGACTCCATGAAATAAGAGGGTCAAAACCCTCATTCTACCTCTATCGACACCTACAAGAGAAGAAACACTAGCAACTAGATCCTCCATCACCACCACAGAACATCTTTCCTTTACCTGGGTCAAACATAACATGGTCCACATACACCTAGGGGTGTATGTAGGGTGTGAGACTATGAAAAATAATATATTATGCAAAGATATTCCATTACCTAATATAATAGGAAAAATAAACATGTTGGTTTTTAAAGAAAAGAAAAGAAAAATAATAATTAAAGGATACTTTCTTTTAAAATTAAATGGGAAAGTGAACACACCACAAAGACAAGTGATAAGAATAGCATCACATGAGCACCACAGGTAATCCCTAAGTAACTAGGGTTAGTGGGGAACTAGGAACCTTATACCTCAATTACATGGTTTAGAAACCATAACCCACAGTTTCCTCATGAATCATCCACTAGATAAGAGTCAATACAAAGTTTTAGTAGTCTCTGATCATCACCAAATGTTTAGTTAGTGTTATAGAATCAATCCTTCTAAGGAAAATCGGGCCTTGGACCTACCAATCAACCTATCATACTAGACCTAGTCTACCCAACCTAGTCACCTAGGATTCCTTTTGTTCTCAATTCCATATTCTATGTCACAAAAACCACTACTTCCACTCACACATATCCAACATTCAAAATCAAAAAAAACAAGCAATTCATTTCCAATAGAAAATCATTTCAAAAACCTCTTACACACATACTCACAAGTCCTCATTAGAAACACCCATGGAAATCAACCAATTTAATTTGGAAAAAGTATATTTCAATACTTACTAACACCAAATACTTTTTAAAACACCATTTAAACCACCCAAAAAATCCATAGAACTCATTTAGAAATCATATCAAGCACACTAAAATCATACAAAAATAATAAATCATGAAAGCACCTACCTTAAACTTGGAAACTTCTAGAATCTAGGTGGAAACTAAAAACACACCATAAGGAGACCCTATCAAGGAAATAACACACCATAAACACCAATATCAAACCCAAATAAATAAGGTTCAACCCACTTTAAGGAAACCAATCGGCTGAAGAAGAGAAACCCAAGAAAGAGGGAGGAAGAAACTAAGAAGAAAGAAGAAATCAAGAGATGAGGGACTTACTTGAGGAGTTATTAAATATTTCACACCAAATCCACCAAGAAAATGGAGTCCAAGGGATCTAATATGGAGGGGTAGGTGCAACTAGGTCTGAGAATCCTGAATATGGGAGGAAATGGGTGAATTTAGATTAAAGAAGGGAAAGTGAAAAATAAATTTTTTTACATTTTTAAGATTCTAGGAAAGCCACATGGTTTTTAAAACCATGAACAAGCCATGCCATACCTCCTTACAAAGGAAAAGGATTTCATATGATCTCTTGGGAAAGGGTGCACAGTCGTGCAGTCGATCACACACCTCAAATAGACCCACTGGTCTGGGAACACAGTTAGCCCACATTCCCATGCATGGGCTATGTGCTGTGGATAGAGCCACTATCCAGGGTGCACGGTCTCCTCAGGGTTATCACACCATTTCCAATAACCATTAACCAACCATGCACCACCAGCTTTTAGGTAAAAAATTTCCATTTTTTCACCAAAACTTTTGGGAAAGCTATGCAATAATGATAAGACCAAAATAAAAGAGAAAATACCTCAAAAAAGAACCATGAATGTGAAAATTTCAGTTAGGAGATATCCACTGTGAGGTTTTATGTGACCATATATCCTTAGAATATGCACCATATATATTTTCTTAAAGAGGGGATCACATCATCATTTCCTGGGATATGTGGTAGTTCCAGTCACATTGCATGAGGAGATGTTGGGGGAGTTTCATACCTCTCTCTTGGTTGTGTATACAAGCATGTTGAAGATTTATAAGGACATTCAATGATTTTTTGGTAGGATAACATGAACATGGGTGTTGTCAGGCTTGTTTCTTGATTCCTCACCTCCTAGAAGGTAAAGAATGAACATTGGGTTTCAGCGAATCTGACTCAACCTTTTGAGTTTTCAGGATGGTAGTGGGATGTCATATCAATAGATTTTGTGATGATGATTCCACATGAAGAGTAAGTCTTGATGCTATCTAGATTATTGTTTACCAACTTACCAAATTTGATACATTCCCTTGCTACCTAAGGTGAGAACTAAGTTGAGAGTTTGGGATGTTTGTATGTGAAATAAATTGTTCATCTTAATGGGTTACTATGATGTTCATCTTCAATCATAATGATCAATATATGTCATAATTGTGGAGTAGATTTTAGGAGGATTTTAGGACCTAGTTATGTATTAGAATAATGTTTCACCCCCTAAATAGATGTCTAGACTGAGCATACTATCTAGGTTTTTGAAAAAGTGTTGTGAGCCAGTGTGTTGGTTTTAATACAGATTTGAATGGGTCACTTACCATTGATTTAGATCACTTTAAATAGCACATATCACCCCATTATTAACACAAAACATTTCAATACCCTATATGGGAGACTCTACAGGCCACCCTTATACTGAGTTGATGTCAGTGGGATATCTTTTGTTGGGCTAGAAATGGTTTAGGCAATGTTAGAGAAGGGTTCAGATGATTTGTGATCATAAATGATAGATTAGTGTCAAAATAAATATAATTCATACCAACATCATAGACCTTTGAAGTTCAACTATGGATAGCATGTTTTCTTGATAGTCTACCCATGACAAGGATTGCAGAGTTTTAGTTGTGGACTAATCTTTTCCCTGAGGTTCTTCAGGATGTAAAAGTTTCTATGTGGGGTTGGTGAGATTGCCTACCACTTAGACTTACCCCCATGTTGAGTCACCTTCTTGGAGTACTTAGTGGAGAATGGTGATTTTACTAATATGATCTTGTGTGGATGAACTATTCCTATGGGCTGAGTTCTTTGGCATCATGGGAGTGTGAAAGATCTCACAAGAACATGAGATCCAGATGCAGGCTCAGTAGCCCCACCTTTTTGCGTAGCTTGTGCTTTTAATGGTGAAAATCCTTGAAGGAGGGGTGAATGTAACGACTATGGTTTTTTAGGATTGATCCTTTGAATATTTCTATATATATCCCTAGATTTTTCCTTGGAGTTAGTATTGTGTTTGAATGTTTAAGGACCTTAGAATTAATAAAATAAAAATATTAATATATATTAAAGTACGTATACGTATATTTTTAGAATAAATGGTTTGCGAATTGATTAGAACATCATATGGGAAATCCAAGACTCTGGTTATTTCCAAAACATGGGGTTTACTCTATCCCCAATATAAATTTGATCAAAATTAGGTGTTTTGTTGAAGGTTGTCATTGGCGAGTGTGTTAATTAAATTAAATAATTTTTTATTTAATTTTCTAATGACCTAAACCAAATATACTTATTTATAAGATTATTTATGAATAATTCCTAGTGGTTTCCACATAACCCTAGGAGATTAGAGAGGATGAGGAGAGATTCATTTTCATTGGAAACTCAGAAATGTGGATCATTAATAATGATTGAATAAAATCATGAGATGAACGAAGAACATAGTAGTGTCTCCATCTTCATCACTAATGGCCATGTTATTCACCAATAATCAATCCATTCTTGAGGTAGTGTTCAATATTTTTTTTATATCTACCCTTTGATTTAAATTTTTACCATGACCTTTCATTCTTCGTATGATCCCAATTTTATTTTGTGTTCATGAATTAAAGTGTTATATTTGATTTCACCTACTTCTCACCCTTAAGATACCCAATTTATGTTCATTGTCTAGGATCACATTGTCCAATAATGATCTTAAATTTTTTCTTTTGCTTTTCCCTCTACCATTCTTCATATTCATCGTTGGACCATGGGGTCACAAGTTGACATTTCCATGATGGATTCAAGTGTGATCGAACCCACGATTCATGGTGTATGTATGAAATACATATGAAGCAGTGTTTTTTGGATTGATCAAGGTATTTTTCAGGTTATAGGTGATGTATATGAGGATTGGAACCCCAAATGGTGGAGGGCGAAAAAAAAATTAATGATCAGGTAATCGAAGTTTCGTTTTTTAGTCACCAAAGGTCATAAATCGATGATCAGAGACTTTACCCTTGAATTTAAGAAGATTCAAGATAGTAAAAGGATGAGAAAGGTGAAAAAAAATATAAGATTTGACATCCATGTGAATAAATATTTCGGGTTTTAAAAAATATATGGCTACATGTCGTGTATCCCAGAGGAACACACTCCGTGTAGTCTATAATTTCACAATAGCAAGAGTTTTGACTGAGTTAAATATCACACACCATGTGGTCATACCCGCATGCCATATAACCCTATATAGGAAGCCAAGTCATGTGCTGAAGGTGCACAGCTAGGACCCCATGTGGTCATACACTCTATATACCCTAAGAGACATGTCATGTATATATACTTGGCTAGCTTAGATGTGTACCATGTATACATGCCCATGACCCCATACAAACATAAAAACCATGAATAATCACATGGATAGACAAGATATGTCCAAGGAAGAAAAAAACCATGTATCAAGGTAGATTCACATGCCTTGTGACACAAAAAACATCCCGTATAATTTGGTCTTACATGCCAAGTATAGTGAGGAGACATGGCCATGGTTTGAATTCATGGGATACATAGTGTACCCTAGAAGAACATGTTGTGTACTCCCCTCAGAACATTATACCTTATGTATCTATTTCTTAGGGAATCAGATTTGGGATAATGAGTAACCTATCATGAGTAATTTTTTGCATGGGATGAGATAGTGGTCTTTGTTTCTACATCATAGGTACAACACACGGTGATTTAAGTGGGATGCTTCTTCCAAAAACTCTTATTCGGTAGTAGTGATCAGGTTTTCTTGTCAGAGTGTTACCAGGGTCAGTGCTTCCCTGTCTATCTAGCATATGGGTCTCCCATATCCTTTATACAAGTTTATATGATACTCTATCACATTACAGATGGTATTGGACCTCTATTTGTGGAGTGGAATCCCTATCATTGAGGTCTGGAGGTGTGCAGGTCCTCTATTGAAGATAGAGCTCCCTTGAATGTGGTACATGGTAGTAAGGTTCATGTAATCATATTCTTGAGAGGTTAAACAAGATTAATTACTAAAAGATAATTATCCATTGTCTGTGCTACACAGTAGCAAGGAGTGGGACCTCCACCCTGATTCTCATGAGGTTACATATGGTGTTTTTCATCAAAAATGACAACTTTAGAGATGGGGGTAGAATCTTCATTCTTATCCAATTAGGAATATGGAGATCCCCTTTCTCTCTTCATTTGGTTTTCTTTTTAGAATATTTGATGTTGGGTTTCTTTTCCCTCTTTCCTTATGGATTGAGATAACTATTGTTATTTATATTTCTCTCCTCTTGGTTTTCGGGGCGCCCTACTAGGGATGTATATACTCACCTCTACATGATATTTTCCTACACATGTTGTTTCTTATACAGATGATAGATAGATTGGTAGTGACATTGGAAGACCTATTTTTAAAGGATCATAGTTGTAATTCATGTTACTAACCATGTCCGGTGGTTATTCTGAGAGATTATGAGTTAGGCTCTTGTCACTCTTTCCTTTTTCCAAATTTTTCAGGTGGGGACCTCATTTCTAGATGGGTATGTATTTTTACCATTTATATCATTCTTTTTGTTTTACTCTAAGGTATTTCCTATAGTTTGTTGCATTCATTATTTATACTCTAGATGTTTCAGTCTTTTATTATATCTCTACACTATTTCATAAAGATAGTTATGTGTGTGCCCATACAGGTATATATGCTAAAGTATCTTATTTCAGAGACATGCCTACTTGAAACTAGTCTCCAGACCCTATATAACAAATTTGAACCCACACTCTCAGATCCAGTGCAATAAACATTATCTTTACATTTATGGATTGAAATCTATAAACATAAATCAATTTTTTCATATAAAACTTATAACAAAAGAAAATACTATTTACTTACATATCCAAGTACCTTTTAGGTTTAAAGATTTTGATAATTAGGAAAAACTCTTACATAAACAATACCCATGTCTTCAAATGAGTATTTCTCCCACTAAACCCAACTTTTCTTATTTCAAATTAAGTCATCATCATCATATATATGAAAACCTTATAGAAATAATTCATTTAACACCATTCTTTATAACTTGGGGAAAAAGGAAACATTAGAAGGGTGAGCTCAAATACTCAATAGGGGTAAACATAAGCATTAACAATTGAATGTTATCAGTGAACATAAGAAGAGAATAATGGTATGATAACAGAAATAGAGTGCATGGGCATAACATAAAAATATTCATACCCATCAATACATGGATCATCAACCTTGAAACATGGTATACAGATCTAACAAATAAAAGAGTCATAAGAATCAATAATCATGATCCATATGATGTCAACATTGAGAAAAGGAATGTCATTAACCAACACGGGTCGACCCTGAACTGATCACTCGAGCCAGTTCGTGACATGGACCGAAGGGCATTCTCGATCCCCACTGGCTAGAAAATAGTACCGGGCATAAATTTTTAACCATTAGGAACAATTTGATTCATAAATAAAATACAAGTAAGTTAATAAATACTGATAATAAAAAAAATAGAAAAATAAACAACTGGGTCTCAATAAATAAACAACAGGATCGGATACAAGATATATCTAAACAAACTGGAAACTAAAAACAAGATAAAATAAACTGCTACCTGTAATCTCCATGTGACCTCTTGGTCATCTCTAACCAAATTACCAACTTGATCCATTATGAGCAGCCGAAACAAGAATCTAAATAAGAAACAGATCCTGTAACTGATAAGATATAATAGGCGTGACCACCAAAATTCTTAGTAGGGATGACAAATAAATTCCACAGAGTCCAAAGGTTCTCTTTCCCAAAATAGTTTAATGAAACTAGTTTGAAAAAAACTTATAAAAGTAGATTATAACATTTTGATAAAAAATATCATTTCCCCATTTAAAATCCAACACCTACTACAAATCATTTCCAAAACCAATTTCCATTTTATGAAGAGAAACCAAAACAAGAAAGGCCAAGACTTTGATAAAAAGGAAACATATAGACAGTACAAGATAGAAATAAATTGGCACAATATAAAGTAAACAAGAAGTATAAATAATAACCAAGGGTGATCCTAAAATTACCTAGAATACCCATGAAACACTCAATTTGGAACCACTTGCCGGCGTATGGTGAATACCCTCAGTCCATAACTAACTAGATTCCCAAACCTGGCCTCACTAGAGGCACATCCCTGCTGGACTATCTACAACTCCAGGAGGGTACTAAACCATCTAATCAGGGCTAGTAATTAATTGTCACTCGATCAACTAAAATATGCCCAGGAACCCCTAGTGGTAATAATACTATGTAAGTAGTAGGCCCTCACACGTGTGACTCACCTTACCTTCCATCGTCGCACTTGCCTACGCCAAACACAGACACTCTATAAAATAGCCCATAAATGGTTATCCCCCTATAGAGGTTCCCCATAAATGTATACATACATAATTGTATCAGATATTCACATCATATCATCAAAGGTACCAACTGGGCCGCTATAACATGTAACCATTTAGAACATTTTACAAAACAATATGGTTTCCAAATGGGCACACACATTTATCCAATCCCAAATACTTTAAAAATATTAACACAAGAACCACTTTTGGATTGAGAGTGCCAACCAGGACTTTAGCTCTACATAACTATAAACATTACTAAAACATTACACAAACACCTTTCTCATATTTATGAATCCAAACAGGCCCTTAAGTTCCAAACACACAGCCAAAATCTTCACGATTGCCAAAGGGGTCCTTACACTTTTCAAAACTCACACCAAATAATTCTTCAAGGACAAATGGGAAAAACCTTGATAAACACATTAAAAACCATTTTTAAGAACCACATCATAGACAGAACCTCGTTTATAAATCATGAACCATTTATAAAACCAATATTTTAATAAAACACCAACTTAAGGCATCACCTTCATTTGATGACATATCCATTTGTGCACCTAGTGTACCCATGGATGTGCCAATATCTAGTGACACACCAACAACCAATGAAACACTCAAAAACCATTTCTATGAAACACCCATTGCCTTGAAAACCATGTCCACCCACCCACCTTATCTAGAAAACATAAAACCATCCCATTAAGAACCATTAAACCCTTCCAAAAACATTTTAACACATTTAAAAAACCATACCATTTAAAATCCATACACTCTAGACCAAATTTAAAACCAAAAAAACATTTCCACAACAACATGAGAGATAAAAATTTCACAAGAACCCCTAATTTCGCTTTAAAGGAATACTACCATTTAAAATGAACACTCTAGGTGCCAAAATCCTAGGAATTTCACATGAAGATCATTAAAAACCTATTTTTAATAAATTCAGTCAATAAGAAAACACCATTTTCATCTACATATGGGTATAATAGAGGTGTGAATAACATTTCAAAATTAATTAAAACATGAAATTTCCTTTTGAGATTTTTGGAAAAGAGAAAATTAGAAAATCCTACCTTAAATCAAGTGCGGACATGACAGAACCTCAACCGAAGTAATAAAAACACCCCAAAGACCAACCACACACCCTAAAAAACGAGAAAAATGAAAAAACCCTGATGATTAGGTTTCATCCAAGATGAAGGAAAACCCAAAAAGAAATGGAATAATAAAAACCGGAGGGGAGAGAGCTATCAGAAAAGCAGGCCGCTGGCCAGAAGAGGGTGTCGGAGCAGGGCAGAGGTGCTATGTAGGGCCGAAGGGAAGGGATGGATGGAGCGCTGGAGTCTGGAAAGGGAAGGGGGGGGGATCTGATGGGCTAGTTGGCACGTGCACAATGGAGTAGGGGCATCATGTGCTAGAGAAGTCCAGAGCAGGGTACACTAAAAGTAGGGGGGTCAGGCTGTCAGAACAAGAGCGGTGAGGGGAGGCCTAGCTTGTGCGCGTAGAGGGAGACTCAGGGGGCACTAGAAGATGCGAAGGGGAGGGGGTGGAGGCTTGAACTGGGTAGGGGGAATGCGCTACATCAAGGAACCCAATTTGGTTTAAAAAAATAATAAAAATAAAATAAAATTAAAAACAAAAGAAAGCAACCAAAATTTATTAATACTAATAATTATATTAATAATATTAATACTAAAAATAATAATAATAATATTATTTCAATAATAATATATTAACATTATTGTTAATATTAATAACCATTTTAATTTATGATTTCATTATTTATTTAATTTACAAGAACAATAATATCACTAATAATTTAATAATAATAATAACATCTTTATTATTATCACCAAAACATACTATTAAATTTTTATCTGACCATTCTCATTTTATCTTCATTGCATTTATTCATTTAAAATACTGGAAACCGTATAGTTCGCATATGGCCAGATGTGCGATTGAGCAAACCATGCTCAAATTGCACCACTCAACACCGCCCACTACTGGGCCAAGTCACACACTTGTCACACGGTTTTATAAACCATGTGAAATCCACAGACTATAACTCCGACTCACTCGGGCATTTGCATGAGCACCACACAGTTACCCCTAACCATGTGGGATAACTTCACAACAGTGAAAAAGCATCTAAAACTCAAAATAACAATTAAAGTAATTAAAATAATAAATCAACCAGGTTGGGGTGTGATAATTCTATCCACCACAAAACATTCTACCCCCGGAAAGTCACCAAGCTAAGAGTTATTCAAGAATTAAGTCCATGAACGACAGAACCAAAAGAAATGAGGAATTTCTGGGGTGACTATTTATTTTCCCCCAAGTCACACCCGACTGATCTAGATGAAACTACAACCCAAAACAAGGGGTGAATATGAGGGGGTTCTCCCCACCACAAGGAATCAACTAGCACTGGAGTTTCAAAACCCAAAAACACCACCACCACCACCAGGAACTAGGGAACTCCCAATATGAACTCCTTCAATTTCCCCACATAATCAAACCATACCATGAAGAATTAAACAGGAAACCCACTATGGGGGGACCCGACAAACTAGGACACCAGGACGAGAGAACCAACATAACCCCTTCTTTTTTTCACACTAACTGAAAACACCCCCAACGAGGTTGGAAAACTCATGAAAAGAAGTTGACAAAAACATTGAATACAATCACAACTATAAGCATATATTATTCCACATGTACTTACATCTCCAAATGAACACAGCTAAACCAAGATCAGTCTATATAAGGGACAAACACACTTTTAAGAAAAACACACAATTCAGAAAACTACATTCACAAAAATAAAAATTCTTGGATTATAATAGGACGAGTCCATCATAATTTCATGACAAAACAATGAAATTAAAATAATGAAAAAACTTTAACAGCATAAAAATAATAAAAATAATTTAAACATTCCACTCCCAACATGGAACACAAAACCCGGACCAAGACTTCACACCCCCGGTAACTCCTGACTATGCGTAAGATTCACCCTAAGACCCGTGGATGGGGCTCCGATGGATGAAGCATCTCTTGACTCATAGTTAGGAACTATCATCCTACAATAAGAATTTCTTATTCAGGTTATGATTTCTACAAAACTTCTCCAGATGACCTAGGCGGCTGCAACAACGACACGTCTTCAAAGGGATGCGATATGACAACTTCGAGTGCCCAAACTAGCCACACTGGTGGCACACATGAGGATGATCTGATGAACTAGAAGTTGGAATCGACAGAGGATATTTTTCAAAAATATGTCCCTCTAGAACACCCTACTCACTAAATGGGGAACCTTCACGAGCAACTGGATACGCCGGATTGCCAACCATCTACGCTCCAAATACCAAATCAGCTAGGAACGCCTCATCCAACAGCTTCTCAAAACTATGGTCCTTAGAAGGGAGTACCCTCTCCTTGATCTTAAGATGAAGACCCCCAATGAAGAGATAAGTCTTCATCAAATCATATGATGTTAAATCTGGAGAAAAGGACACAAGTTCCTTAAAATGGTCAACATTTGCCTTCACCGTCTGTTGGCCATGTAAAATACACATGAACTCTTCCATTTTATTCATATTCAACTCTTTAGGTATAAACCATTAGATGAAGATGAATTTAAAGACACCCCACATCATCCCAACTTGCATTGATGGCGGGGAGAACAACTCCCATTCATCCAGAGCTTGACCTTCTAATAGACCCAAAATGGCATGCACTCTAACAGCTTTGGGAGATCCCAATACCCTGAAGATATGTTTGACCTCTTTAAGCCACTTTGCTGCCTCTAACAGACCTCGATCACCGTGAAGGAAATGCAATGTATGAGAAGGACCAAAAATTGGGCATGACTTATCAGAAAACTTGGGGAACTTTCTGGGTATCATTTTCTAAACAACATATAAAACATAAATCCCAAACCAATTTCAATCTGAAGTAACATCAATAAAGGCACTTTCATCTATAAACAACCAAAAAAATATAAAAATATCCAAAAAATCACTTTCAAAAGCCACCCCGTTTTATCGAAATTTTAAAACCCACTTTAGCAATTTAAAAACCATTTGAAAGAAATAATTTTCCATTTCAAAACCACTTTATAAAAACAAGGTCAATAATTTAATGTTAAATAAACACCCAAGAAATACCATGAACTATTGCACATGTGTTCATCAGTTTTCATTCATACGTTCCAACACAAACATTCCATACACACACCCCCACATGTGAAAATGTTCATAAGGATCATCATGGGACGCACACAGCCATTTAAAAGAGATCTTAATTTCAAAACTATTTTCATTTAAATTTTTAAAACCCAATTTACAAATTTAAAACTATTTGAAGAAAGCACTTTAATTCCCAAAACCTTTTTCATTTTTAAAATACCTTACACCAACCAGAATAGAAAAAAACACAACTTACACCAAAATATTGGGAGGAGGGACTAGAATCAATGCCCCACCCGACAACATGGTAGTGACCCATGCCCCAAGTAGTCAATAACACTAAGAGGAACTTGAACCAGGCATTTGGACTCAAAATGGGTCACTACTCCATGTGGGGTCACAACGTGACGCCGGTTCACCTCCGTTTTCATCCCTCAATCCGAAACAGGAACAAAAGACTCGAATCCCAGACTACCCCTGGTAACTCGAGGATTAGTGCGAGAAATAGTTCATGAAACTCTTCCCACACCTACCTCCTGAGTCCTAATATTTCTAATATCCATCTACTAGACACCCCAAATAACAATAACCTCCCTCTAATATCATTTTGTCATGAATCAACATGGGTCTACCCTAAACCGGTCACTCAAGCCAGACTGTGGCATGAACCAAAGGGCATTCCTGATCCCCACGAGCAGGTAACTTGTGATGGGAATCAAAGTTTAACCATTGGGAATGATTTGGACCATACATAAAAGACAAGTAAGTGAATAAATACAGACAATAAAAACATAGAAAACTAAACAATTAGATCTCAATAAATAAAAAATAGGATCAAATACAAGATACAACTAAATAGACTGAAACTAAAAATAAGAAAAACTAAACCACTACCCATGATCTCCATGTGACCTCTCAGTCACCTCCAACCACAAGACCAACTTTATCCATTCTAACCATCCAAAACTACGAATCTGAAAAAGAAACAAAACCTACCACTAGAAAGTTATAATAGGCATGAGCACCAAAACACTAAGTAGGGATACCAAATAAATGCCACTGAGTCTAAAGGTTCCCTTTCCCAAAAAATTCCAATGAAAATAGTTTAAAAAACAATTATAAAATTAGGTTTTAACATTTTAATAAACAATATCATTTTCCCATTTAAAATTGAACACTCGCTACAAATAATTTCCAAAACCAATTTCCATTTTATGAAGAAAAACTAAAACAAGAAAGACCAAGACCGTGCTAAAAAGTAAATAGATAGACAGTACAAACTGGAAATAAACTGGCACAACAAAAAGTAAACAAGAAGGATAAATAATAACCACGAGTGATCCTAAACATCCCTCAAAGATACCTAGATTCACTCTGTAACATCCCCGACCTAGGAGCCCCTAATCCGGTGCCCTGAGTCGGGTCACTACATGACCTCAAGCGCACCTCTCCATACGCCAGTGGTTGCCGACTAGTAGCAAGGGACTAGTAGGTCCCATGAGGAGACTATACCCTCAATACTAGAGTAATACAAAATAGATAATAATTTAAATAACATAAACAGTAGGAAACAATCAACAACATGCATAACTAACCAAATTCAAAAACTAGGTACAACCATATGAAATAGTAAATATGCCATTCCATGCTACAGTTCCAAGTGAACAAAAAATATAAAAGAAAGAAAAACACCAAAATCCTCAGAATAGTTGGGACTCCTTGTCCAGAACCTCACCCATACATGTCCCGTGTCCAACTCAACTCCCTTGAATATGGACCTTTCCCTTTTCCTGACCTGCAAGCATGAAATATGATCGGGTACCCGATGGAGGTTCGAGAAGGGTGTGAGTATAAATCAGTAGGCCACCACCAATGATGTCTACAAAATATCTATAAAAATAAAATAGTTTGTGTAAGTGATAAATAATGGCAAGTAAAGATAAATAGTTCAATATGACATTTTAGACTATGTTTTTTTAATTATACTACCATTTAATCCGGGTTCACTACTTAGGAAATTCATGATTTAATCTACCCTTTTCATGTGTTCAATGGATTAGGCATGTTCAAAATTCTCAAGAATATGGGAATAAAATCAATCCCTATCTCACTAGGCATCACATTATAATAATCTCATAATCCTCACCTCGAAGCCTAAGTCCGGGTGGAATGCAACCGTTAGGGGGATAAGACTCCATCCCATTACCTAACCCATGCATTTAAGGGTGGAGCTAGAACCTAAGTCTAACTCAACCCATGGGTGTAGAACCTCAAGTTGATACCCCACTCAACCAAGCCATGTGCACATGCTTATTTATCATTCACCATAATTAACCATATCACAAAAAACATAGATAACATCATTTACAACATCACAAAAATATCAATAAATCAGAAATTAAAATTTTTCATCAATCCATTAACACATTAATCATATATCTTACTTAACCCCTTTAGTCCCATTTCCCATTTCCCATGCCCAACTCACTAAGCATATTCATGTGTAAACAAAATTCCACATCATTTTCCCATTATTCCCTTTTAACCCATTTAAATTCCAACCAAACAAACCCTTATCCTTTAACCACATTATACCCAACTAACCACAACCCTTCTAATCTATTACATTAACCAATTAACACATTATTTAAGGCTCTATATCAACATGAATCCATTTCACACCCTATGTTTTATTAGGCATTTGGGAGGTTGGGCGCACCCCATGGGTGGCCCTAAAATAGGTCACATCATCCTCCATGCATCCCAAAAGGATCATAAGGGTTTCATTAGATTGTTTAGACACCCAATGCATCACATCATGTCAAAGTAACCAAGAACTCATCAAAATAGGTCAAGAATAAAAACCCTACATACATAAATCTACACCAAAACCAAGGGATATAACTTATAGACCACATACCTTTAATCTGTTAGCGAACACACTCTCAACCAAAGCCTTTGAACTCAATTCTACCAAAACTTGAATATTTACCCTAAATATCACAAAAAAGTAGGGTTTAAGAGACTCAGATGGACATATAAGAAGAATAGAATCCCTAAACCAAAAAGAGAAGCAAGAGGGAGATTAGCCTTACCTAGATCTTCAATCTGCAACCAACGACACTCCAAAAGGCTTAAGAACAAAGAAGATTGACCTATTGGAAGATCTTGGAAGATTGGATCTTCCCTAGGGTTGAAGAAGGAAGAAAGGGGAGAAATATTGAGTTGAGAATAAAAATCCCTTCATGGAAATTTTTTAAAATTTTAAAAGTTTCCAGGACACACTATTTACCCACACGGTTTGCCAAACCGTGCAAAAACCATGCAGATGCTACTACCCGCACACAATTTCTCTTACACGGTTTTCCATAACATGCACAATCCATGTGGATTTCTACGGTCTTCATGGTCTCCCCTCTCATGGTTTGGAAAACCGTGCGTAAACTTTTTGGATTTCCCAGAAAACCATCTTTCCCCCTTTTTCATGTCTCAAACCCCCAAAACACCCCCAAGCCTTCTCAAGAACTTGGGAAAACATATAATTTACCACAAAGGGGACTAAAACTAAAAAATAAACAAGAACATACCTTATGGAGGAATTTGGGATCTCACAACCTCCCCACCTTATAATGGATCGTCCTTGAGCCACTCTTCTCGAGCTTCATCAGGTTTCCAAACAAGAGGTCAGGCCATTGGGCCCACATATCCGATTCCCACTCCCAAGTTTGTTCCTGAACATTTCCATACTTCCATAGAACATTAACCAAGTGCACAACCTTACCCCACAAAACTTTCTCACTATGATCCACCGTATGAATCAGGTGCTCCTCAAAGGATTCATTAGCCTCAAGCTTGACACAATCGGCGCTTATCACATGAGACAGATCAGGGTGATACTATCAGAGCTATAAAACATGGAAAAAATCATGAATCCCACTATAAAATTGTGGAAGAGACAATTAGTAAGACAACAGTCCCATCCTCTTCACAATCTCAAATGACTCCACATATCTAGTTTCCAACTTTCCTTGCTTCTGAATTCTATGGTGACCCAACCTTGGAGACACCCAAAGAAACACACTATAACCCACTTTGAACTCAAGAGGTCTATGACGCCAATACTCATATGACTTCGGCCTACTATGAGTTATTTCCATATGATTTTGAATCAAATGAACCTTCTCTGATGTCTCTTGTACAAGACTCTATCCTAACTGCTCAGACTCCCCAGCCTATAACCAACACAAATGAGATCTACACAGTCTCCCATATAGTGCCTCAAAAGGTTCCATCTAAACTATAGACTGTAAGCTGATGTTGTAAGAAAACTCGAAAATCTACAAGTTATTTTCCCACGAACCACTGAAATCTAGAACACATGCTCTCAACATGTCTTCTAATACCTGAATTGTACGCTCTGACTGCCCGTCAGTCTGTGGGTGGTAAGCCGTACTCAAAAAAACCTGGGTACCAAGAACCTTTTGTAGTCCCTTCCAAAAGCGTGAGGTAAAATGTAGATCATGATATGAAAATATGGTTCTTGAAACACCATGAAACAGTATTATTTTTTAAACATATAATTCCCCCAACTGGTTGACTGTGTAGGTCTCCTAAATCGGTAAGAAATGGGCCACTTTGGTCAGACGATCTACTACCACCCAAATTGCATCATTATTCTGAGGAATCCTCAGAAGAACCACCATGAAGTCCATTGTAACGTCATTCCACTTCCACTCTGGAATAGTAAATGACTAAAACAACCCACCCGGATACTGATGTTCATCCTTCACCTACTGACAGGTAAGACATCATACCACAAAACTCACAACTTATTTCTTCATTACCGGCCACCAAATGCCTATGAAGATCATAGTACATCTTAGTCAAGCCTAGATGCACTTCCCACTTTGATGTGTGAAACCCACACATAAACTCCTCCCGTACATCTGTCGGCACCACAACACAAACATGAACATAAGAAACTCTATCAGCACTGAAAGTCCAACCAGAAGGTGACTCCCCACCTTTAAGAATTTCTTTCATAGCCAAACACTATGGGTCTACCACTTGAATCTCTTTAACTCAAATCAAAAGTGCATAATCATACTATTATAGATGCAAGGGTCATCTTCCCATGCCCATATTGTACCTCTAAATGCATCTTAGAAAATAAGTCCATCATCACCCACTCTGAGATGGATTCCTAAATTACCTGATTCTGAGTATTTCGTCTTAGATCATCGACGACACTATTTCCTTTCCCTGGTGTGTATATCAAATAAATATCGAAATAATATAAGTACTCAAACCACCTTTTCTATCAAAGATTCAAATCCTGCTGATAGAATATGTATTTGAGACTTTTATGGCCTATGAACACTGTGAAAGGTTCTCCCAACAAGTAGTATAACAACCTTTATCTTTATTACACAATTAAAAATGATTTATTACATAAAATATTCACTTGATAAAACATATAATATCAAGAGTATAATGTCTTTGGGGATTAGGATCATTACATAACAACTTAAAACATGAAGTACACATCTTAATAGAAAACTTATTTTACATGAGCATACACATTCCTTCGTACTTAGCATTGCATGGGATAACTTAAGGACATGCATAAGAAAAGGGTGAGCTATAAAGCCAAGTAAGGGAGTAAAAAAGGTATAACATGAATAATAAAGTAAATTTTACGAAATAGGCATATCAATGGATAAAAAGATAAACAAGAACATAAAGACATGATTTAACATGATTATCATAACATGGAAATGTGGCAACAATATTTAATAAGATTTTAGCATGAGCTAAGGCTCATTGCACATGGAGCATGAGTAAAAACTCATTGAACTTGAATTAGCCTGAGTAAACTCTAATTTCAATTTAAGTATCATGATACTAATCTTTACCCAATGCATTGGAGCACTATCAGAGCACACCCTTCTTAATCATTTCATTTCATGCATAAGTGTGCCACATGGATCATACAACATGGAATCATTAAACATTATCACTTATTCCACGATAAAGGAATTTCGAATACATAAATTAAAATATACAATCAATAAGTAAATGTGTGTAAAGGTTAATATCCTTGATAGAGAAAGGGGCATGGTATTAACTATGCAATGACTTTATCTTGGAAAATCATAGTGTAATTTCAACAGCATAACGACATGACATAAGAATTCATAAAAATGGTTGATGAGATAGAAAGGGGTATATCATAATATGTACATGAAATGGACAGTAAGGGGGTCATATAGATACATGTACCAACATATGTAATGGAATTGAGATGCATAATATAAAATAATCGCTTGAATGTAAATGAGGACGAAGAAATCCCTTACGGAATTTCAGCATGGTAACAGGTGTACATGGGAGGCATTAATGAGAGAGAAATGGGTATCTCATCATTTAAACATAAGGAGGAAAGTATAGGGGAGGTTTTAAATCATAACCTAGCATTTATAATTTAAAATAAAAGGGCATAACAACTTAAATAAATTATGACAAAAATGAAAAAGGAATAAATCCCTTACTTGGAAGTGTGCTCCCAAAGGCTTGAGAGAGGCTTGAGAGGGGATTATTGGGAGATTTGGTCTCCTTGGGAGGATTCTAGAGAGAGTATGGAATATGTTGGTTGATATATAAAGGTTTTTAGTGAAGAGGAAGTTGGATCTTGGGTGAGTTTATATAGGAAAAGAGAGGGAATTATTTTTTATTTAGGTTTTGGACACTGCACATTAAACTAATCAAAACCACAAACCATCCTGTGGTTTCTGCCCATGGTTTTTTCCAAAGTGGAGTGGAAAAAATTATTTTATAAGGAAAATGGCAGAAATTATTAAAATATTAGGCTTGATAATGTGTAGGTGAGTCACACTCTCAAGGAAATCATTTTAAAAGTTAAAATGTTTTATAAGTCTTGGAGGGTCCACTAAGACATTGTAAAACTAATAAAACAAATATAAAATCACATTATTTTAAAGGTAAAAGATATATTTTCTGAACACCCCATTTATATTATTTTATTACATCACTATTGGGTCATTATGATGTCATAAAACACATTATATAATTAAATGATATTTAATTTTTACCCAAAAATTCGACTATCTCGGAAAATTAGGAAAAATTCACCATTGGATAATTTCGATATCCTGATTCCAAAAATAATATTCATTTTATCTAAATATGTGAATTTTTACTTTTAAAATAAAAACTAACATTTATCTAAAATTCATGGGTTTTGACAAAAACTTCTTTCAAACCTTGATAAAAATCACAATTGTATTTATAAAAATTATACGATCATTTATATTTAATAAAAAGTAATTTGGTAATAATATTTTATTAAAATATTATTTAATTAAAAAATTCATTAATTCATAAAAATATATTTCTTAATTTAATATTAACTAAAAATACTATTTGTGCTTTAAAAACTATTTATGAAGTAATAATAATAAAATGAATGTATATTCTTTGTTCTATACAAAAATAATAAACATATCCATAGTGCTAGGGTCTTGTTACATAACCCCTTATAACACCTGCATATGAACTAAGGATAAGGTGTGCGATGATGACATACTCTTGGGGTGTCTTGGATAACATCACTTGGGTGGTAATATCTATCAACTTCTACTTATCCCATAGGCAGTTCCGTTCGAGCTTAGCATGTGGAAGCTCGACTTGGGCTCGGTTAAGAGTGAAGACCAGTGAAGCCACCTCCTTTTTGAGCTCTGAAAAATGAGCTTCGTATAGATAAATTCTACTGGTTTAGGCCATCACTTCCTTTTTCTGAGTAAATTGGATTTGTTAAAGCCCTATATTTATACTAATCATGTGATCACTGTTCAATGAATATATTAGAAACAATCATAATTCTTAATGGTATTTTAAAATCCAAAAACATAAAACCAAGGAAGTGCATATGTTATATAACCATTTTACATAATAAGACATTTAATTAGATCAAGAGGAATTTTCATTAATAAAAGTTTGGGTTGTTACAATCTTCCACTCTTAAGAAATTTCACCTTCGAAATTTCCTTTTACATACTAAGTCAAAAACAGGTGAGGGTACTTCTCCTTTATCTCTTCAATGAGGTCTTCAGTATGTCCTATTAGAATTTCCTTTAAGTATAGAGAGTTCTTGCATCATAATGGTACCTCAGGATATTTTCAAAATCATATAACTCATTTTCCAAAAAAACCTCAAACGTCTTGGTTTATATCAATAGAAGCATCGATAAGTCATTAAAAAGGTATTTCTTATATATAACTTTGAAATATCTTCTTGAAATTGTTTTTTATAAAACCGTCTTACTGATTCATATTTAAATATTTCAAAATAGGATTTTGGAAAATTAGTTTTGGTATTTACCCAAAGAAAGAAATCTATAATTTGATACATATAGGCTGATAGGAGGTCTCCCTATTTTTCAACATCTATAAAATCTTTTAGTGCTTCTGTTGACGCTCCTTTCGTCACAGAATCTAAAGATCGGAAAAGGGAATATCTGAGCTCAAAGTGATTAATCCTTTGAAGAAACATCAAAAATCGACAAAGGGATGAAAAAGGAGAACATTGCCCATAGGTCGCGCAAGTTCCCTCTTGGTCGCGCAAGTACACTTGCGCTCCGCCTCAACACTTGCGCGACTCCTCATAGTCGTGCAAAGGACTTGCGCGACATATGTGGTAACCGCTTGGTAACCGCCCGTGGTCTTCTTTTGCCTATAAATAGACCCTGTGGGCCCCCCATTCGAGAGGATCTTTTTTTTAGAAACTCGGATTGAAGCTCCCGACGCCCAAGTCCCTTCTCAAAGCTTCCAGAACACTTCTAAGGTAATTTCTTACCTAGAATGGAAGATCTAAAGAGAAGAAGGAAGGCCTAAGTGTTGAAACTTATCAAACACTTGCGCGCCGACTTAATTCCTTCAATATAACTTGCGCGTCCCTCTTCTGGAAGAACCTCAAGGGGATTGTAAAGGGTTTAATAAAGAGTCGCCCAAGTATTTCAATACTGGTTGAAAATCACGCAAGTACCCCTCATGTCGCGCAAGTATACTTGCGCGACCAATACTTGCGTGCCGCTGCAGGACTTGCGCGCCTTTCAAGACTTGCGCGCCCCTATCTTTTTGGGTGCCCATCTTGCCCATTTTTACCCCTCTTCAGCCATTTCACCTTTCCTTTTTAAGATTCAGTCTTCAAGACACTCTTCAAAGCCATTTATGGCATGAATTCTTGATTTGACTTTCTTATCTGAAAGGAATTCTGTGAAATCTCTCTCAAAGTCTAGTGATTTAAATATCCTTATGTCACTAAAATACGGGGAGTTCATTCATTCAACCTCATCCTTTAAGATGAGAAAATCTTAACCTGGGTCTCCTTTTCAGGAATAATCCCCAGTTATAAAACCTTTGATCTGGGCATCTTTCTTAAGAATAAGCCCCAATAAAGTCCTTTAATCTTGGGCATCCTCCTCAGGAATAAGCCCCAAACCTTAATCCCTAACCTGGGTCTCCTTTTCAGGAATAAGACTCAGTCATAACCTTGGGCTCCCTTTTCAGGAGTAAGCCCCAAGTCCCCTAACCTGGGCTTCCTTCTCAGGAATAAGTCCTAGTCATAAATCTTGGGCATCCTTCTTAGGAATAAGCCCCAAGTCTCTTAAAATTTCTCTTAACCAGTCATAATTTACCTTTGATTTGGGTTTCCTTTTCAGGAGTAAAACCCAATCATAAGTACCCTCCTAACTTGGGCATCCTCCTTAAGAGTAAGCCCCAATATTAGAGTATTCAAATCTCCATGAAGCACATATAACTTTATGGACCCTGTTCATGGATTTTCTCCCTAAAAGTAAAATCCTAAACCTTCATCTATCTGGGCAGTCATCCATACATAAGCCCCAAGCAAATTCCTATGATTGCATCTTTCGTGGCACAATTGTCTAAATTTTACCAATACCTCTTGTTTCTCACACCGAGCATGACTCACGTGAGCTTAGAGCGTAAAAGTAATTATGACATTAATCTTTGAGCCATCAATCATAAACATCATACCCCATTACTCGAACTACGTGGGTTCTGATTCCTTTTCCAAAACAAAGGATACGTAGGTAGCCCATTTATGGGTTCGATCCCAATTTTGAGATAATCACTGTCCTTCTGAATGACGATAAACTTCAAGTGCCCCACTGAGTGGCTTTAAAACCAGTCTGGTCGTTATAATGACCAAGAGACTTTTATATAAATGTTTTGAAGGATACCATTGACCAAGAATCTCTAAACAGCTATAGATGATTCTCTATTGATGAAGAACCTCGAATACATATAAAATATTCTCTAAATTTCTTGCATATTTAATCATTGATTGTTAAAACTTAAGGAAAGCTCATTTTATACTTGGTAATGTAATAAGGATTCACGAACATAACTTAAATCTATAAAGAGAGTCCCGGAGTAGACAATAATTCCCCTCAAAAAGGTGTGATGAGTCCGACCTCCCATCCTCTCGACCAATGCAAATTCCTAAGCCTCATCAGTCCACAAGCTAATGAGCGCCTGCCTTTGGAAAGTAGGTCCCAACAGATGTGGAATCATTGGATGTTTCCGGTTCTACGAATAAACTCGTTAGAAACCGATCGGAATGTTTGAATCTCCCGTCCAGGAGGTCATCCCCGGATTCCGTGCGAAACAAAAAATGGTGAACCCGACGTGAATCCTTAACCAAGTTAAAGTGATGTTCTTCTTATCTGTTAGGCCCTTGGGCCAACAAGGCAATCATTGACATATGATCATCCAAAAGATGCAGTAGCCGGATTCATCTTGATTATGTCTGTTACATGGAACAGACACTCTTTTCTCAAGGTCTTCTGCAAAAAATGGCTTTCCTTAAATTCACCCCTGTGAATACTGCTGCTGTGAACACCTCTACTGTGAGGTCTGCTGCTGTGAAAACCAATGCTGCTACTCCTGCTGGAACGTCATCCACTCTGAGGATGACATCACCAACTCAGCGTCTTCAACGCTGTGTTTCTAATGCACTGGTTAAGGAATACCGTCGCAACGGTACTATCCCAACTCTGGAGGCTGCTCGTCAAGCCCTCCAAGTTAACAATTCTACCTGGTCGTCCGGACAACGGCGACCAGCAATCAAGAAGCAGGCGGTGCTGACTACCGTCTCTAACCGTTTCGGGTCGTTATCCCCGGAACGCAGTTTCCATTCACTCCCTTACTCCGAGGAAGTGAATGAGCAGGTCCCGTAGGACCTTAATTCAAAAAGACAGGAGTCCTTCTCAAGGGCTCCCATCAACAATCGCCGCCAGACTCGTGCGGTAGTGCGCCCTCAACATGATGAGGGTACCGACTCCAGGCATTCAGCTCAGGTTCCTCGAACCCGAGCAGGCAAGATGAACCGCCAGAGACGGAATCCGGTTAACAATAGCCAGGTTGTCATCCCTGCCATCTCCGGAGAAGTCCACCAACCTAACTTGGTGGCAAATAACGAGCAGGCATACACACCTGTTCGTTTTAATCCCGCTGTCCAGCAGACTCGTCTGGCAGCATCAAGCCGATCCCGCCAGGCAATTCCGGCGGAGTACCATAGGCAGGAACATACACCTGTTTATACATCATCAGTTAGTCAGCAGGCTCGTCTGACTACATATGATGGATCTCGTCAACCGCGTTTGGCGAAGTGTAATCAGCAGGCACATACACCTGCTAATACCAATCAAGCCTACCAACAGTCTCGCTTGGTAGCGCACGGAGAAGTCAGTCGGAAAGCCCCGACGACAAACAGGAGGCAGACTAAACTCTCTGCCTCCACACTTGAGTACTGTCAGGATTCACTGACAGGAAAAGGAGGACAGGAGCAGGCACATACACCTACTACAAGCCCGGAATGGACGTATATCCCTGTTCCGGCGGCTGAAGTCACCAAACATATTTTGTCAATGGTGAAAGAGCAGAAGCAAATTCCTGCTCATATTCTGGATGCTTGCCAGGATATCATAACAGCTTCAGCATCATCTCAGGGACAGACACATAAATCTATCCCTAGCAGTGGAGTGACACATCAACAATTCACTCCGGAACAGACACACACATCTGTTCCAGTCCAAGAGGGTTATGGGGCATACTCCCCCATATCATACGGACAACCAAGTCAGGCACATACACCTGATTTGAGCGATGATTGTCAGCCTAACCTGACCATCTTTCCTGATCAGGCACATACACCTGCTCAGAGCAATCACTTTCGTCATCAAGTGGTTTCTAAAGCGAGTAAGAAGGCATCTAAGAAAAAGATCCGCCCAGCACAGTCAGGAGATCAAAGGCCAATCTGCAACAAGGCCTTGCTCGATGCTGGAGTTCTTGAAGCCCTCAGACATTTATCTGTCGGAATTCAAGATTCTACTCCCTCAGTTCCCAATAACGGGAACATTAATCCCGAAGGTCTTCAACAGACACTTCCTCATGAAGACTTGCTTCATGAAAATTCGGTCAATCTTGAAGTTTCTTCTTCAGATGAGAGCCACAGGAACCCTCTGTGTGGTCAGAAGACCAAGGAGCAAGAGATTTCATCTTTTGCTGTAACCCATCATGATGGTCCTCCTCATGGTGATGAACTTCGCTGCGAAAGTCCTCTCCGCAGTAGTGATTCACATTGTCTCGAAAATTCTTCAGAAGGCAATGTAGTGACGAGAAAGCCCTCCTATCTCGAGGCACTTGAAAACGTAAAACCAGTCATGTCTGATGATTTACTATCGGCAGGTGAAACTCTTTCTCCATCAGAAGATAGCCTGGGGTTCAGGTTATTCTCCGAACCTTCCCTGGGTCATTCATCTTCCAGCATGAATAGTGATTCCTCTACCAATCTTGTTGAATCCGATGAGGCAACAAGGAAACACCAACTCTGGTCCAAACAGGTAGAAGAATCTTCATTTAATGATAAAGAGGAAATGCTGAACATGAGGAAAAAAACTGGAAAAAAGTGAAGTACCAGTCATGTTTTGGCCTTTGGCTGATTCCCAGTATGACATTCCAAAGATGTTGATGGATGATGGAATCCATGATATTCGTCTCAACATATGGAAAACTCTTTGTCAATTAAAGAAGAAGGTATTATCTTACGATGAATATGAAAATCATCTTAAGATAATAGAAGGGTTACAACGCCAGATTGATTTGGCATCTCTATCAGTCTCTCGGTATCCGAAGGCTGAAAAGCAACAGAGAACCCTTCAACGTTCATGCCTTGGCGCACTAAGAAGATTGCGTCGGTTAATTTCCAATGCTACATCTAATGTTCATATCAGAGGATGGGGTGTTCACGGAGCACTACATTTCACAGTGCTTTCCGGTCAGCAAAGCCCGCCGAAAATGGTCTCATGCAATGTTATTGCCCATGGCCGGCCACAGTCAATGGGCTTTGTTCATAATCAAAAGTTTGCTCGAGAACAAGCTTCAACTAGTTCCTCTCAAAATCAAGTATATAGAGAGCAGGTTGTTGAATTGCTCCTACATCAAGCAGGCGAGAATATTGCGCAAGCCTCTCGTCTGGAGCAAACACGTCATCAAATGACAGAAGTTTCGGAAATCATCTAACGGTCTGTTGAACCAGGTGATAAAAGTGGATACAGGTTAATGCATCCAGCTAATTTCCGAACTAAGATTCGCAAGATCAAGAGAGATTTCAAAAAGATCTCAGACATAGCATGTCAAGAGACACCCCAGCTTGCCAGACTGGGGACTTCTCTAACCCAACCCTCAGAGTCAACGAATGGGATTCGAGGAGTTGAGCGGAAGCAGCAGGAACACCCCCAGTCCACCGGACTGGGGACTTTTTCAAATCCTCAATCCTTCCCTCAGAGAAAGTCAGTTTTCTCTCGATTAGGGAATAAGCCTCAAGAGGAACGAAGAGCCAAGCTATCAGGAGATTCTCTCCAAGTGACGGTTCTACAAGAAATTCCTGAGGGATCAAGTCAACGGAATGCCATGTCTCATCATGGACATAGAAGAAGACAATATCACAGAAATGCTGATAGAAAGGATTCCATGCAATATGCATCCATTAATGTCATCAATGCCGTTGCTGCTGATTCACCAGATGAGGCTCAATCAGAGGGATCAGACGAAGAGGTTCCTGCTCAAGAAGTTGCGCACACAGACCTAAATGAAGAAGGTGTGCGCACACGTAACCAAAGGCTTACCCAAAATCTGGGTATTCCTTCAAGTAACCCACTTCCCCCTCTTCGAAAAGGATCCAATAAGGGGAAAGGAAAGAATCAGGTTACTTCTCACCCTTCCTCTGAAGGAGGTCAATCGCTCTCATTAGAGCAAAGGTTTGCACAACAGGAGGAAGAAATGAAAGAATTAAGAAGGTTGAATGCAGAACTACTTCAGAATAGTCTTCTTCTTAAGAATGCTGAAGTCCGACAACCGAAGGAATTTGTTGTAACTACTGAGATGGATCAAGAATATCCTCCTTTGTCAGTACACCCACAGAGGTCTAATCCTACGGGTCAAACGCAACAACGGTTGGCAGCACTACCATCAGTTGCAGCACCAACCACCACGTCTGTCCAAGCTCCATTCATTGCACCTACCCAAAACCAAGTTCAACCTGACGTTTCTCAAAAGTTAATAACTACTATTGAGTCATTAACAGCTCAGTTAGAAACTATGGAAGGGAAACGGGCGCAAGTTCAACCTGAAAAGAAAGTTTACCCTGAATGGGTAGATTCAATTTCTCCTCCATCCAGTTTTGGAAACCCTATTTTCCCTACTTTCAATGGATCAGGCGACCCTGAACAACATTTGACGCATTACGTGTCTTGTTGTGATCCTATGATGGGAACTCCAGAGCAACAAGAAGCAGTGAAACTCAGATGCTTCGTGCGAACCTTGCAAGGACCAGCTTTTGTCTGGTATACAAGCTTGCAATCCCGGTCAGTCATCGGATGGGAGGATCTTCGTCAAAAATTCCTTCTTCAGTTTAGCTCAACTTTGCCAAAAACGACAGTTTTCGATCTTACAAACTGCAAGCAAAGGGAGAATGAAAGAGTCTCTGATTTCATTGCTCGTTGGAAGGGATTAACGTATTCCTTGAGTTTATCACTCCCTCAGGAGGAATTGTTGCCAATCTGTGTGGAAAATTTGCGTGACGAATTACGCACGCCATTGATCCCTGTGAAATACACAGGAGGGTTTCGAGACCTTACTTCAATCGCTCAACAGATTGAAGATTCCCTTATACAGGCTAAGGTTAAATCTCGTGTAATTCCATCAGCTCCAGGAAGAAGAATGGGTAAAGCAGAAACTGCTACAGTTATGCTTAAACAGGCACCTGTACCTATTTCTACTTCAAAACCTTCATCTTCTCGAAGGGCTCCACCTCCTGAACGCCAACAACAAAGGCTGTTTCGTCCAAATGATCAAAAAGATCAACGACGAAAACAATTTGAGGATATGAAGAGTAAAACATACTCTTTCCGAAGTGAGAAAGTTCCTGGTTACTTCATTTCAGCTCTGGAGAATAATTTGGTTCAATTACCAGTGCCGAAGAGACCAAACAAGGAAGGAGATGAAGACCGTCCCAATTATTGTCCCTTTCATCAAATGTTGGGGCATCCCATCCAGGAGTGTTTTGTCTTTAAAGACCTCCTACAAAAGATGGTCGACTTGGGACAAGTCAAATTGAAGGGTTCTTCAGCTCATGTAGCGTGTATTACCGCTACAGATCCAGAGGAAGGAGGCGAGTGGCAGGAAGTCAAAAGCAAAACTGTGAAAAAATATGATGATTGGATGGTCAGAAAGACAATCAATCGGACCCATTCCATTTTGCGAACACAATTGAAGAAGCCAATTGTGTCTCCTACCAAAGCTGCAGTAAATCCTCCATCAAAGGACAAATCCTCAAAAGGGCAGCGCAATTCAAAGAAGAAAGAGGAATCAGGAGAAGATGAGTATGTATCAAAGCCTAAATTGTCTTTGACTCTGGCAGATTTCATGCCATCTACTTCAAAGCTACGGGCACCGTCCCACCAAACGGCACAACCTAAACAGGCTAACCAGGCAGAGTCTTTATCAGACGAAGAATTAATCTTTGGTTCTGTTAATATGATTCAATTAACAGATTCATATTCCAGTCTTGATGAGCCTGAATTCCCTGTATCAAATAAAGGAACCCGAGGAAGTTCTAGAGGTTCAGGATATAGGGGAAGACATGGATCTTTCCGAAGCCACTACTCTAATTCTACCTCTGCTAGCACCGTATATGCAGCAAAAACTCGTGGTAGAGCCCTTCAGCGAGCTCAAAATGAACAAGCAAGTTCTTCTGCCAATGGCCAACACAGCTTCGGCACGGTTATTTTTGGAAGACCGATTAAAGGTTCCATCTTCTTTATCTCAGCAAGTAAATGGATCTAATCAGTCTAATTTTCCAAAACCAAAGATGTTTCCAACTTCAATACAAGATGCATCAGCTTCCAAAGCATCTGCTTCCAAGGTACCTGCTAAACCGCATATTCCTATTGGGAAACGTAGGCCTCTAGATCAAAAGTATGATATATTGAAACACTTGGCCCAAGTACCAGCCAAATTATCAATTTTGGATGCTTTGAATCTATCAAGAGATCTTCGAGAAGCGCTCATCGAAGCTTTATCAAGTCCTCAGGAATTTGAAGCTGAAATTGCTGCAGCTGAAATTTATCACATAGAGAATAATCCTGCAGAATGTCATGCAGTGATATCTTTTACTGATAAAGATGAAGATGATGTTGTGCATGGGAACATAAAACCTTTGTACCTATCTGGAAAAGTCAATGGTATAGATGTTCGAAGAGCTTTTATTGACAATGGTTCAGGAGTCAACCTCATGCCCATTCGCACACTTCGTCGATTGGGCCTCACGGAATCTGATTTATCTCCTTCTACCATGATGTTGCAAGGATATGATAAAAATGAACAAGAACCACTGGGAGAAGTTACGCTCAGAACTCAGTTTGGAGATCTTGTTTCCAATTCAGATTTCATGATTGTTGATCAAGACTCAGCTTTCAATATCTTGCTTGGAAGACCCTGGCTACATCAGCATGCAGCTATTCCGTCTTCATACCATCAATGTCTCAAATACTGTTTCGATGGTCAAGTTGGAACATTGTATGGTGATAAGGCCCCTTTCAAGACATGTGAGTCTCAATACATTGAGGCTGAATTTTATCACATGAAGGGAAGAGAAAAATCTACAATGAAGGAAATTACCAAAGTTAATGCTCCATATGGTTTGGAAAAAATTCCAATAAATCCATTTTCACATGTGAGTACAGATTATGTGTTACCTATCAGTCAAATTGACAAAATAGGCCCAAATCAAAATACTCTTATGGAAAGATCCATAATGTCAATTACGGAAATCGAGCCAGACAACGTGGGAGAAATTGGTAACTTACCAAGCAGTGATGAAAGCATAAGTGGTGACGTTTTCATTTCGTCTGCTGAAATCCAAGAAGTCTATACTTCGCTAATCAGGCCAGAAGAAGTTATAGCAACACCAGAGGTGAATATTGATGTCGATTCTCAATCCATCATCTCCTATTTGATTCCCAAAGAAGACCCTTTATCATCAATAGGGTCGGAAATGGAAGCTTCTTCTTCAAAATGTGAAAATTTTGACATCAGAAATGATCATGAGAATTTCATTTTTTCATCTACTTTGCAAGTAGAAACGGAAGAAATAACACATGATTAAGAGGAAGGGGAAGATCTTAGAGATGCTCCTCCAGCATTTGAAGAGGGTATCTCTACCACTGTGGATGAACTCAGAGAAGTAAATCTGGGTACAGAGAAAGATCCACGCCCCACTTTAATTAGTGCGGCCATGACCCTTGAAGAACAAGAGATGTATATTTCTTTTCTAAAGCAAAATAAAGATATTTTTGCTTGGAATTATACAGAGATGCCTGGCCTTGATCCTGATGTTTCCACCCATCATTTGGGTTTGCCAAAAGAACATCGAGGATTCAAGCAAGCCGCGAGAAGAACACACCCAACCTATGCTTCCAAAATCGAGGCTGAAGTGGATAAGCTTATCAAAGCTAACTTCGTCAGAGAAGTTCAATATCCCAAGTGGTTGGCTAATATTGTCCCTGTAAAGAAGAAGAACGGACAAATTAGGGTTTGCATCGATTTCAGAGATCTTAATCGGTATTGTCCCAAAGATGATTTTCCAGTTCCGATTACAGAACTCTTAATTGATGCAACGGCTGGCTATGAAGTACTTTCTTTCATGGATGGATATTCTGGATATAATCAGATCCGAATGGCCCCAGAAGATGAGGAATATACAGCCTTCAGAGCTCCTCAAGGTGTGTTTTGTTACCGGGTGATGCCCTTTGGTTTAAAGAATGCAGGTGCAACATATCAACGCGCCATGCATCGTATCTTCAAACCTTTTCTAGGAAAATTTGTTGAATTCTATGTAGATGATTTGGTGGTTAAATCCAAACAACGTTTTGATCACTTGGCTGATTTGGAAGTCATATTCCACAAGCTTCGACAACATAATTTGAAGATGAACCCCTTAAAATGTGCTTTTGGGGTAACCTCAGGAAAATTACTCGGCTTTGTTGTACGCCATCGTGGTATTGAAGTCGATCCTGAGAAGACCAAATCAATCATTGGTATGCCACCTCCTCAGAATTTGAAAGAATTAAGAGGACTTTAAGGACACTTAGCCTATATTCGGCGTTTCATCGCCAATTTGGCAGGCAAAAGTTTACCCTTTACCAAATTATTGAAGAAAGGAGTCACTTACCAGTGGACTGAAGAATGTCAAGAAGCATTTGATTTTCTCAAGAAATACCTCTTGAGTCCACCAGTACTCATGCCACCTGTTGAGGGTAGGCCTCTTATCCTCTATGCGACAGCTTTAGAGCGATCATTGGGTGCCTTTCTCGCTCAAAAGAATGATGCTGGGAATGAAAATAGTCTCTACTATCTCAGTAGAACTATGCTTGAAGCAGAAACCCGGTATTCGAGTATTGAAAAGTGCTGCCTAGCATTAATCTTTGCAGTTCAGAAACTGAGACACTACCTGCAACATCACGAGGTCCAATTGGTATCTCGTAATAATCCACTCAAATTCATCCTTAGTCGTCCAATGCTTACAGGACGTCTGGCAAGGTGGGCGGTTATTCTACAGCAGTTCGACATCCAGTATGTGTCTCAAAAGGCAATTAAGGGCCAAGCTTTGGCTGATTTCCTGGCTGAACACCCTTCAGTGGAAGACACGTATTCAGATATCGAACTCCCTGATGAGGAAGTTTTTTCTATTCAAGAGAGTCCTCAAACATGGGAAATGTATTTTGATGGTGCTTCTAGAAGTCCAACAGGGAAGAAAATGGAAAATCCTAAATTCAACAAAGTTGGTTTAGGAATTGTGCTCATTTCTCCAGATAAGGCAGTGTTACCTTATTCCTTTTTGTTGTGGGAAGGTGGTACCAATAATGAAGCTGAATACCAAGCTCTCATTGCAGGCTTGGAGTTAGCACTTCAAGCACAAGTGAATCACTTAAAGGTGAAAGGTGATTCAGACCTGGTAATCAAACAAGTCAATGGGGATTATGCCATCAGAAAAGAAGAATTAATCCCTTTGTATGATTACGTCAGAGAGTTAATGTCGGAATTCCCTTCAGAACCGACATTTTCTTATGTCCCAAGATCACAAAATGCTCAAGCTGATGCACTGGCTAATATAGCCACAACTTTAGCAGATCCAAATCGGGACGAGACAACCATCGGTATTGCCCACCGTCGTGCAATTTCACCTTATGTTCAAGTCAGAACAGAGGAAATTAATGAAATTAGTCCCATTCCTGAACCGTATGGTCATACTACAGGATGGATGTCACCTATCAAGGAATACCTTCAAAATGGAACACTTCCACCTGATAGAGCCGAGAAAGAACAAATTCGGCGACGTGTGGTCAATTTTACTCTTTATGATGGTCCAAACCACCTCGAGAAAATTCTCTACAAACGTGGTTTTGATGGAGTTCTCTTTAGATGTATTGATGGTGAAGAGACAATGGCTGTCATAAAAGAAGTGCATGCAGGAGTCTGTGGTGCCCACCAGTCTGGACATAGATTGTCTGATCAAATTCGAAGGCTTGGATACTTCTGGCCTTCAATGATACAAGATTGTGTTGATTTCACAAAGAAGTGTCATTCATGCCAAGTATATGCCAACTTCATTCATCAACCTCCAGAGTTGCTTCATACAGCTAAATACTCATGGCCATTTTCCACATGGGGAATGGATGTGGTGGGACCTTACCCTTCAGCTACGGCCAAGCAGTTTAAGTACATTCTTACTGCTACTGATTTCTTTTCCAAATGGGCAGAGGCAGTACCTCTCAAAGAAGTCAGTTCTAAATGCATTGTTAGCTTCATCAAGTCTAACATCATTACTAGATTTGGTGTCCCTCATACCATATTGACGGACAACGGCACCAACTTCTGTTCTTCTGAGGTAAAGAGATTGTATCAAGAATACAACATTAAGTCCAACCATTCATCTCGATATCATGCAGCGGCTAATGGCCAGATAGAGGCCTTCAACAAGACTCTTTCAAATATACTGCAAAAGATGGTGGATAAAGATAAGAGGTCATGGCCTGATAAACTCTTTCATGCTTTATGGGCTTATCAGACTACCACTCGCAATGCAACGCGGTCTACTCCATATTCATTAGTATATGGAACAGAAGCAGTCTTGCCAATTGAAGTTCAATTGCCCTCACACAGAATAGCCATTTGTGATCAGTTATCGACAGATGAGCAATCCCAAAAGCGTTTGAATGAATTGGAACAATTAGATGAGAAGAGATTGTGCACTTTGCACCACTTGGAAATCTATCAGAATCGAATAGCACGAGCTTTTAACAAAAAAGTTCGTCTTCGTTCATTCATTCAGGGAGAATTGGTATTGGTTCTCAGAACACCAATGATACCAGGAAAGAAACCTCCCAAGCTTGAACCAAAATGGGAAGGACCTTATTCAATACATAAGGTCTACTCCAATGGAGCGTATTCTCTAATCTCAATGGATGGAGAACATATCACGACTCCAACTAATGCCAGATTTCTGAAGAAGTATTTTGTATAAACACAAAATATTGTTCCCAGAACCAAGACTCTTATATTTGGTTCATACAGCAATGGTCCAGTATGACCTTAAACTACAAATGCGTCCAACATGACGTTAAACTGTGTCACACTTCTGTCCGATATGACATTAAACTATAATACGTCCAGCATGACGATAAATTGTACGGTCCATGCATATGACCTTAAACTATTCGCACTTATGTCCCTGCAACATGACACTAAACTGTGCAGCACCAATAGTCCTAACTGCAAGACTTTAAACTGCATAGTCCCTAATTTTGTCTTACATGAAAATAAACTGTATAGAAGTTCCTATATTTTGTCCGAGATGACATTAAACTATATTGTGTCCTAGCAACATGACATTAAACTGTGTGGCACTTCCAACGTCCAGCATGACGATAAACTGTAAAAAGTCCCCAGAACTGATATCCTCATATTGGTTCACCTTAGTCCTAGTTACATGACTTTAAACTGTGTAGCACCAGTTCGTCCTTGCTATATGACGTTAAACTATACAGCAATGGTCCAGTATGACTTTAAACTGCAACTTCGTCCCACACGACATTAAACTGTGAAAAAATTCCATGAACCGTCCAGCATGACCCTAAACTGCATCATCCCTGGTCCATGTATATGACCATAAACTATTTGCAAATATGTCCAGCAAGACGTTAAACTGTAACGTCCTAACTACATGACGCTAAACTGTATAAAAGTCCCTCACGTCCGGAAAGACGTTAAACTATATAATCATCAAAAGTCCAGCATGACATTAAAACTGCACAATCCCCCTTTCGTCCAATATGACGTTAAACTGTATTGTCCCCATCGTCCTAACTACATGACGCTAAACTGTACAGAAAGTCCTTGATATGTCCTACATGACATTAAAACTGTGCATCGTTAAGGTTGTTATTACCTCTTGTTTCTCACACCGAGTATGACTCACGTGAGCTTAGAGCGAACATCAACCATAACACTCCCTTTGGGCCACTAACCATGTGTAAGTCCCAACAACATTTTTAGATCATTGTCCACAAGAACAACTTGATCATTGATTCATTCTTTAATTGAACTACACGGACTTTGATCCTTGCCCTCCAGGCTGGGTATGTAGGCAACCTCCGAAGGTTCAATCCCAAAAACAATCTCTTCACATCGTTTCACCACCATCTCATATGATGATGATTTGTGAAACCGCCCTTGGAATCAATATCTTTACATTGATTAACTTTCGTCTGTGTTATATGACGTTAAACTATACAACACTTTTGTCCGGTACGACAATAAACTACAATATTCTTTGATTTCCTCATTTGAGAAGGAACCATTATTAACATTGATTCTTTTTTCAATCATGGTTTTCATTTTCAAAAGACTACGTACATACATGGTAATGCCTAAACTTTTTATCTTAGGTTAAAACCATCATTGCACTAAAGTCCCCTTTCACCCTTCACATGTATGAACCAAATTTGTACAAAGGGTAATTCCAGAACTACGTGGACTTGATTCCCATCCTTATGGGATACGTAGGAACATTCGAGTGTCCCTCGAATCCAGTCCCAAGTCTTTTGGGCCTAACCCCAAATTTCACTTTCAAGTCCCTTGGCTGAAAAGTCCTCATGAAAACACACACTGTGTATTCATTATTATGGTCCGAATTCTATGACCTTAAACTAAGATTACTCATACTTTCGTCCTGCACGACGTTAAACTGCATTTCAAGAACTACGTATGGCTTGATTCTCATTCTTATGAGATACGTAGTGAAGTCCAAGTTTCAATTCAGGACCCGGCCACAAACATGATTATGGTTTTCATTGACCTATGTATCTCTATATACATTGGAAAATACCCATATTTATGTATTATAATCCTAACCTTAAATATTTTCAGATCTTCATAACCCTTTTCATGACTTCTAGTCACAAAAATGTCAAACTTCTGAGAATTCTTTTGCCTGACTATGCAGCACGTGCCCATAGGTGGCCTTGCATAAACAGTCCACATAAAAGACTTGTCAGCCAAAAGATGCTATTTATTTGACCATGCAGCCAATGCCCATAGGTGGCCCTGCATGTTTTCAACCCCCTAACGGGTTTGTTAAATAATAGTAACTTCATTCTTGGGAAGAATGCCTCTTTTGTCCTTATTTGTCTTAAACGACAGTATGTAGGGATCCGCAAAAATAGCCATCCTTAACGTATTTGTCCCATATCCTTTTTCATGATCTGAAAGTATTCAAGTCTATGGTTTATTCTTCTTCCCTACGTTTGGGTCAGACCTTCGTAGGAGTGATATTCATCCAGTTCTTCGATACTCTTGTTTGAAAATATCTTCTCCATATTCAAGTACCTCTTTCCATACAACAAACTCTATGCTTTAGAAAATTTGAATCTCCATAAACTTTCACTGGCTTTTAGCACTAGGAAAGTAAATTTCTGGGAGTTCTTTTGCCTGACTATGCAGCACGTGCCCATAGGTGGCCTTGCATAAACAGTCCACATAACAGACTTGTCAGCCAAAAGATGCTATTTTTTTTGACTATGCAGCCAATGCCCATAGGTGGCCCTGCATATTTCAACCCCCTAACGGGTTTTGTTAAATAATAGTAACTTCATTCTTGGAAACTACTTTTTCTAATGCCTTTTTAGCTCTTTTTCATATCATTCCTCAGATTCAAATATTCTTAAAGCCATAGTTTACATTTTTTCTCTCATACTTGAGTATGGTAATATTTTTTCAGATAAATTGTCAAGGAATTGAATCCATTTTAATCCATTTTCGGTCAAAGCTATTTCGACCTTAAACATTAGCCCCTTTATGTCCGGCGTGCATGACCTTAAACTGCCCACACAAAATACAAAGGAACTCTGAATAAAAGTCAAGTTCCAGCTCACTAAATATACATTTTTTGTATGATTTAGGTAATATTGAGCAGTTAAAAGGTTCAAAGTTTGTAGGGTTATTTGTAATAATCCTAGTAAAAATCAAACTATGCTTACTAGGCCCATTGGCTTAAGTAAATTTGAAGCAGGTAATGGAAGAATGCAAGTACAAATGATTGATGACAAAAGTGTTTTTCATTGATACACAAGAGTTAGAAGGACATCCACAGACTGGAATCTCTTCTCTTTTTCAAGAATTACAGAAGATTGTCAACATAAGTCTTCATTTGATGTATAACATCCTGAGCCTTATCAACAGTTACTTGAAGCTCGTGCACTTGACCAGCTTCACTCTTTTCAGCTTGCTGAAGTGCCTTCTTAGCATCTGCAATGGCTTTCATGCCATTCATATGAGTTTCATCCAATGATTTATTAAGCTGATCAAGTTCCCCAGTAACAGCATCTAACTGTTGCTGGAGTTGCACCTGCTGGACGACCTTTTCTTTGATTTTTTGCTTCAGATCCTTCATCTTGACAGCATAATCAGCTTCACCCTGGGATATCGCAGCCTCAAATTCGCCTATGTTGACTGACAATTTCACTCTGGTCAAATCTTCGCGACTTGTCTGCATTTTCTCCCTCTTGAAAATAATCTGTTTCACCGCAGCATGGATCTTTTCATACCCAAAACCACCAAGTCCCATTATAACAAATTGGGATGACAATCGGGAAATTTTTGATGGTAGATCTTCTAAAGGCACCCCCGATATGATGTTCCATATGTTGTTCCATGCCTTACGTCGTGAAAAGCTGAACGCTTTGAGCATCTCTGGATCTGATTCAACATCTTCGTCAGAAGGGGGTATGTAATCTGGAATTAGCGCGCTTAGGGAGGTGCCTTGTCCTGCTCTTTCCCCCCTGACTTGTGCTTCTTCACTTTCAATTCCCGTTGGGACAGAGGCTGAGGCCTCATCTTCGGGTCTATTCATTGCAGTTGATGGTCCTGCATGATTAATTGAAAGATTTTAGTTGAATCTTAAAGGATAACAAAAGAATGGATTGTCTTGCAAATAAAGTACAATCACAAATATTGTTATCCCTTACCCAATGGTGGTTCAACAACATGAGAAGACTTCTCCCCATATTTCCCGGTTTCAACAGGATTTTCAAGATGGGTCTCAGGAGAGTTTATTGGATTTAGCTCTACTTGAGCTAATGTTTCTGCAATGATAGGGTTGACATCAGTGTCCACACCCTCTTCGGGCATTGGTAGTTCAACAGCTTCTACGGAAGAAACTGCATATTATTTTACATCATGGTTATAAATATTTTCTTTTAAAAGAAAAATTTGGGCGAAGGGTAACACTCACGCCCAAGGTCTTCTAAATCACATGACAATCTAGCATGATCATAAAATTCTTCAAAAGTCATTCCTTGATTCATCATTTCATCCAATGATACTTCAGAATCTTGGTTAGTCTCACCAGTGGGAGCATTTGCTACGTCTTCTTGCTGACTTATGTCCTGCAACCCCTGACCCTGGACAACATCTTCAGTGATAGGAGGGATACTGGGAATGGATGGTAGCTCTTCTCCAGGAGCAACCAAGTCAGCTTGAGTCTGTGGTTGTTCTACAGCACCCTCCACGACCTTTGAAGAAGGATCAATCCCTTCCCTCAAGGGGGAAATTGAAGAAGCCCCTGCAATCCTCAGAAATATGAGTAACCATATGATTATGGGTATAAAAATCATGATTGTTCGAAGGACTTACCACTGCTAATGAAACGTTTAGCTAAGGATTTCCTCCTTCGTTGCCTTGGCTTCTTTTGTTTTTTTGGAGTTTCAGTTGTCTCCCTTATTGGCACTTGGATTGGCGAATGAAAGGCTATGTCCAGTGCCTCATTCATGGCCTGCTGGCCTGGAGATATCTCGCCTGGTTCGCGAGGAGAATCGGCAGCAGCCCCAACAGCGGTACCACCAGGGCTATATTGTGGCGAAGGAACCCCGATCCCTTTCTTTGCAAGCTGCAAGATGAAGAAAATAACTTCCTTAAGTAACAAAGATTCAACTGAAATCAAGTTGCAAAGAAAATAAGGAAAGAAAACTTACATCTTCAGGAGCCACGTACTCTTGCCACTCCTCATCTCCAGAACCACCAGCCCCCTCAGTGGTGCCACGATCAATCATTTCCTTCACCCGCCTGGTGATAGGAACCGAATTATCGGTGGCATATATGAGAATTTCCAGCTCTCTGATGTAAGCCCTCACTTCATTGGGGTTATCTCCGTATTGAAGGTCTTTAGAAGCTAGAAGATATCCTATCCCAGGAAGTTGTAGGCCCTCACACAAATCCAGCCAGGCGGTCTCAGTATCACAGTATAAGCTCTGCCATAGCTGAACAGCCTCTGGTCTTAGATATAAAGGCTGTGAGGAAGGTCCTACAATTTTTGATTTTAATTTCTTCCCGACTCCTGCAACTACAGATAGAGAATAAGAAAGTGAGACTTATTACTTTATAAAGTAGCAGTGATTGAAGTTATTACAATCAAATAACTCACCAGGAGATGATGGAGTGGGTCTTTTAACTCTGGCCGGAGGATTATATCGGGCACAAAACCGCTTTGCTGCCGGTTGTGCCTCATCATCCCCATCATGATAATCCGAGGAATCAGTTCTAGAGGAGGAGTCTGTTGAACCTATTTCAGGAGGAGAAGCATCACCTTCATGAGGAAGAGTTTCTTTCTCTACAGTCCTCTTCCTCTTTCCCACTTGATATACAGGGTGATTCAATATCCCTTTAGGGTATGATGCTATCCAGTGTTCGGCATAAAATGTAGTCAGATAATGTGCCGCTTTTTCAACTGGTAGATCAAATACTGACCCAGTCTTCTCTCTTGATGTCAGCAACCATAGTTGTCGAGCAACCATCGGATGTTGCTCTAACCTGACATGTACTGGAGGGGATACAACAATCTGTTGCAAACATTTGAATTGGCGTGCAAATCTATATGGAGCATAGGCCTCGCATATGATTTCTCCATCAATCCTGGCTACTAACACGCCATCCCTGCAAGCTAGCATGTATGCCCTCAAATCTAAAGGGGCTTTCCCATCATCAACAAACCGCCCAGATGGCGGACTTCCATAAGGAAAGAAGTTGAATTCCTTATACATGCTTAGTCTTACTTTTATGTCATAACCATTGACATCTAATGGAGCAATTCTAGAGAATGCTTGCACTGACGGTCTGAAAGAGCTTCCAGGAATTTGTAATCCATTCTGTACATTGTAAGTCCTGAAGTGAGTGGCGATCCATCCCCACAAAACCTGGAATGGTCCCACTATTCTTAAAGGAGATTTACCCTGGAAGACGTGAAGTAAACTCCTGTGAATCTTTGCTAAAATGGGGGTGGCTAACCCAACCATTTTTCCCTCAGCTAACTTGGCCGCAATGACGAAGGTCCCTGGCCTAACACCTCCCTTCGAATCCCTGACCGGCAAGAGGTAAATACTGAGCCACATTGCCAAGAAACCCGCTAGACGAGTTTTCTTTGGAATTCTTTGATTCACTTCATAGCCCCATTTTTCAAACTCTCCTGCTTCTAGAGTTGGCCAGAATGTGCCAGGAGCTCCTCTCTTCTCAGGTTTTGGACAAGTGGTAGGACGTCTGGGCCGGGTATCCTTGGATTTCTTCTTCTTGGATCCTTTTTCCTTTGGCTCCATCCCTTTCTTCTCAGTAAGAAACACATTCATCCATTCTTCCGGATGGATATCTTTTCTGAAATGAGTTAATGAGGTCTCTGAACTCTTGAGCCTGTGAAAGATTTTGAATAATTCTCGAGCCAAAGCAGGAGTCTTCTCTGGATCATTCCAAGTCACCTTGGGAGGAATGAATTCATCATACATATCGCCCAAGATTGGAGCTCCTGAAATCTTGTTGACATCCCACAAACTGATACCTACTTCTCCATGAGTCAAGTGGAAAGAATTAGTCGCTGGACTCCAGTGGCTGAGTATCTCTGGCACGAAGATATCATGTCTGTAAATATATGTCTTCCCCACCCAAACAGCTTCATATATTGCAGTTCTCTTCAGATCCTCAATAAACTCTGCGCAAGTCTGTCGCACCCAGTATGCCCACATCCAAGTTGGCTTCACACCTCCCCCAGGGCGGAAATCCCAACTTTTCTTCCAGCCTTTGGATTGATCCATCTGAGAATTTCGGAAGATTGAAGGATGACAATGTGGTTGAAGCTCAGGTGTATGTTTTTTCAGATCTGGTGTGCAAGGGCTATGATGCATCACATAAGCCTTCTCCACTGTTCCAGCAGTTTGAAATACTCCTCCGCCTGAGATATTTTCTGAAGCAAAATTGGTATAATTCTGAAACCAAGAAAATGGAAGATAATTATTTACTTCTGGAATAATGACTTCTTGCAGATGACCATGACCATACAAAGGTAGATAAGTGCAGTGAGGAAAGTCGCGATGATATTTCTTCAGATACTTAGCCAAATCTGGAAGAGTACTGTCTTTTACAGTATAATAATCAGGGCCAATGATATTCATCATATCATCTATCCGCTTGCTAGCCAGTTCATCAATTAATCCAGGTCTAAGAGCCATTGAATCTGCACAGGAGTTGAATAAATTAAACTCTTAAGTGGGTTTATTTTTCATAGAATTTGTGAAAGAATTTTTGAAAAAAATGGCTAAGGCATTAAGGCGCGCACGTATGGAGATGTCGCGCAAGTGGTACATGTGCCGCGCAAGTTTATGTCGCGCAAGTATGTGCCGCGCAAGCCTTATTACCTTGAGAGTAGCGCGGCAACGAGAAAACAGTGAAAACAAGAGACTTGCGCGGCGACTAAGACTTGCGCGGCGAGAGCTCGAGAAATCCGGAAGGTCAGATGCCATCTATGGCCGGAAGCGGTATATTTATAGGCCAGGGGGCCTATCTGCGCGCCGCACCCAGAGCGCTCAATACCTGCGCGACGAAGACTTGCGCGCCGACCTCTGCGCACTGAAGACTTGCGCGCCTCCCTTTTCCTTTGGAGGGATTCGATTTCCTCAGAGTCAAATCCTCATTTCTTTCCGGATCCAACTCTGAGGGGGGACTTTTGTTGACGATCCTTTCGTCACAGAATCTAAAGATCGGAAAAGGGAATATCTGAGCTCAAAGTGATTAATCCTTTGAAGAAACATCAAAAATCGACAAAGGGATGAAAAAGGAGAACATTTCCCATAGGTCGCGCAAGTTCCCTCTTGGTCGCGCAAGTACACTTGCGCTCCGCCTCAACACTTGCGCGACTCCTCATAGTCGTGCAAAGGACTTGCGCGACATATGTGGTAACCGCTTGGTAACCGCCCGGGGTCTTCTTTTGCCTATAAATAGACCCTGTGGGCCCCCCATTCGAGAGGATCTTTTTTTCAGAAACTCGGATTGAAGCTCCCGACGCCCAAGTCCCTTCTCAAAGCTTCCAGAACACTTCTAAGGTAATTTCTTACCTAGAATGGAAGATCTAAAGAGAAGAAGGAAGGCCTAAGTGTTGAAACTTATCAAACACTTGCGCGCCGACTTAATTCCTTCAATATAACTTGCGCGTCCCTCTTCTGGAAGAACCTCAAGGGGATGGTAAAGGGTTTAATAAAGAGTCGCCCAAGTATTTCAATACTGGTTGAAAATCGCGCAAGTACCCCTCATGTCGCGCAAGTATACTTGCGCGATCAATACTTGCGCGCCGCCGCAGGACTTGCGCGCCCCTATCTTTTTGGGTGCCCATCTTGCCCATTTTTACCCCTCTTCAGCCATTTCACCTTTCCTTTTTAAGATTCAGTCTTCAAGACACTCTTCAAATCCATTTATGGCATGAATTCTTGATTTGACTTTCTTATCTGAAAGGAATTCTGTGAAATCTCTCTCAAAGTCTAGTGATTTAAATATCCTTATGTCACTAAAATACGGGGAGTTCATTCATTCAACCTCATCCTTTAAGATGAGAAAATCTTAACCTGGGTCTCCTTTTCAGGAATAATCCCCAGTTATAAAACCTTTGATCTGGGCATCTTTCTTAAGAATAAGCCCCAATCAAGTCCTTTAATCTTGGGCATCCTCCTCAGGAATAAGCCCCAAACCTTAATCCCTAACCTGGGTCTCTTTTTCAGGAATAAGACTCAGTCATAACCTTGGGCTCCATTTTCAGGAGTAAGCCCCAAGTCCCCTAACCTGGGCTTCCTTCTCAGGAATAAGTCCTAGTCATAAATCTTGGGCATCCTTCTTAGGAATAAGCCCCAAGTCTCTTAAAATTTATCTTAACCAGTCATAATTTACCTTTGATTTGGGTTTCCTTTTCAGGAGTAAAACCCAATCATAAGTCCCCTCCTAACTTGGGCATCCTCCTTAAGAGTAAGCCCCAATATTAGAGTATTCAAATCTCCATGAAGCACATATAACTTTATGGACCCTGTTCATGGATTTTCTCCCTAAAAGTAAAATCCTAAACCTTCATCTATCTGGGCAGTCATCCATACATAAGCCCCAAGCAAATTCCTATGATTGCATCTTTCGTGGCACAATTGTCTAAATTTTACCAATACCTCTTGTTTCTCACACCGAGCATGACTCACGTGAGCTTAGAGCGTAAAAGTAATTATGACATTAATCTTTGAGCCATCAATCATAAACATCATACCCCATTACTCGAACTACGTGGGTTCTGATTCCTTTTCCAAAACAAAGGATACGTAGGTAGCCCATTTATGGGTTCGATCCCAATTTTGAGATAATCACTGTCCTTCTGAATGACGATAAACTTCAAGTGCCCCACTGAGTGGCTTTAAAACCAGTCTGGTCGTCATAATGACCAAGAGACTTTTATATAAATGTTTTGAAGGATACCATTGACCAAGAATCTCTAAACAGCTATAGATGATTCTCTATTGATGAAGAACCTCGAATACATATAAAAGATTCTCTAAATTTCTTGCATATTTAATCATTGATTGTTAAAACTTAAGGAAAGCTCATTTTATACTTGGTAATGTAATAAGGATTCACGAACATAACTTAAATCTATAAAGAGAGTCCCGGAGTAGACAATAATTCCCCTCAAAAAGGTGTGATGAGTCCGACCTCCCATCCTCTCGACCAATGCAAATTCCTAAGCCTCATCAGTCCACAAGCTAATGAGCGCCTGCCTTTGGAAAGTAGGTCCCAACGGATGTGGAATCATTGGATGTTTCCGGTTCTACGAATAAACCCGTTAGAAACCGATCAGAATGTTTGAATCTCCCGTCCAGGAGGTCATCCCCGGATTCCGTGCGAAACAGCTTCATAATTTTCAAATAAAGAGAAGAACTTGAAAACAACCTGATGTTACTTCCCATGATTAGCATGTTAAGAAAGTTGATAGTGCAAGATTATCCAATAGATAATGTCTGATCCTTGAAACAATTTTTCAATTATAGAAGTATTGGATGCATCATAATTTTTTTTCATGTAACTTTGATATTTGAAAAAGTTTCAAAGTCTTCTGAACATGACTTCAGGATAATCTCTCCAAGTAATTCTTCAAGAAGAGAGAGAAGAGTTGTTCGTGATCTTCCTCCTTCCATGTTTTAAATAAGAAAAAGAAAATACAATTAGGGTGTTTGAATAATTACCTAATAAAAATGTAAAAAATAAAACATTGGACATAGAAGGATAAACTTGTATTTTATATCCTAAATTATGATACCCTATGTTTCAAACTAGGTTATACATGATCTAATTCACAACATATATTCTTATGGGATTTTTTTGTTCCCTTAATAATGGTTCATAAAAAGCTTATGAATTTACTAAAGAATATCCCCGGGAGTGTCTTAACTAAGAGTGCAGCAAGGGAAATTGTTGTGCACTAGTCCCCATTCGAGTATAGCTCAAAGAAGTGTTTTCAGGTTTTACCCCTAGATACATCTGTGCCAGAGCCACCTCTACCCGTTATTATCTAGAATTGTATGTATTTTCCTGATAAACCACTTACTCAATACTCACAAAAATTTAGGGATGTTTTTATTATACTTAGTCTTATCCCTAAGGCTTTCACTAGGGTTTTCTAATCCTAATACAAAAAATAACTAAACCTATCCTCCAATACCAACTATAACAACCCTGCACTTTATTAAAGAGTTAAATATGATTTATTACATAAAATATTAACTTGATACAACATATAATATAGAGAGGTATAGTGTCTTTGGGTCTTAATAAAATTACATAACAACTGAAAACATGAAGTAAACATCATTATTGAAAACGTTTTTACATGACAATACACATTCCTTCGTACTTAGCATTGCACGGGATAACCTGAGGACATGCATAAGAAAAGGGTGAGCTATAAAGACTAGTAAGGGAGTAAAAAAGGAATAACATGAATAATACAATAAATGTTAGGCAATAGGCATATCAATGGATCATAAGAGAAACATGAACATAAAGTCATGATATAATATGATTATCGTAACATGGAAATGTGGAAACAACATTTAACGTGATTTTAGCATGAGCTAAGGATCATTACACATGGATCATGTGTAAAAAATAATTTCACTTGAAGTATCATGAGTAAACCCTCATTTCACTTGACATATCATGATACTAATCTTAACCCAATGTTTTGGAGCGCTATCAGGGCACACCCTTCTTAATCATTTCATTTCATGCATAAGTGAGCCACATGGATCATACAACATGGAATAATTAAATATCATAACTTATTCCGTGATAAAATAATGTGTAATTCATACATGAAACTATATAATCAATAAGTAAATGTTCATAAAGGTGAATACTATTGATAGAGAAATGGGTATTGTATTCACTACACAATGACTTTGGATTGGAAAATCGTAGTGTAATTTCAGCAACATAACGACGTGACATAAGATTTGATAAAAATGGTTCATGAGATATAAATGGGTATATAATCATATTTAAATTAAATTTATAGTAAGGGATTAATATAGATACATGTTCCAACATATGTAATGCAATTTAGATTCATAATATAAAATAATTGTTTGAATGTAAATGAGGGAGAAATCCCTTACGGAATTTCAGCATGGTAACGGGTGTACATGAGAGGAATTAATGATATATAAAGGGGTATATCATCATTAAAACATAGGTATGGAATTATAGGGTAGGTGAGAAATCATACTCCAACATTTTTAATTTAAAATAAAAGGTCATAACAACATAAAAAAATTAGGGAAAAAATGATAATGGAAGAAATCCCTTACTTGGAAGTGCGATGCCAAAGTCTTGGGAGAGGCTTGAGAGGGGATTATTGGGAGCTTGGGGAACCATTTTAGGATTATAGAGATATCAGGGAATAGGTTGGTCAAGCTAAAAAGGTTTTTAGTGAATATAAAGTGGGAGTTTGGGTGGTTTTATATAGGAAAAGAGAGGGAATTATTTATTATTTAGGTTTTGGAAATACACATTAAACTAATCAAAACCACAAACCATCCCATGTTTTTTTCCAAAGGGGAGTGTAAAAAATTATTTTATAATGAAAATGGCCGAACTTATTAAAATTTTATGCTTTCTTATATGGAGTTGACTCACACTCTCAAAGAAATTATTTTAAAAGTTAAATTGTTTTATAAGTCTTGAAGTGTCCACTAAGGCATTGTAAAATTAATAAAACAAAAATAAAATCACATTATTTTAAATTTAAAACATACATTTTTCTAACATCCCATTTATATTATTTTATTACATCACTATTGGGTCATTATGATATCATAAACACATTATATAATTAAATGGTATTTAATTTTTACCCAAAAATTTAGCTGTCTCAATTTTTTTTGAAAAAATAACCGTTGGATAATTTTGATGTCCTGATTCCAAAAATAATACTAATTTTATCTATTTTTTTTCTAAATATGTGAATTTTTACTTTTAAAATAAAAACTGACATTTATAAAAAATTCATGGGTTTTGACACAAACGACTTTCAAACCTTGATAAAAATTACAATTGTATTCATAAATATTATAAGATCATTTATATTTAATAAAAAGTAATTTAGTAATAATATTTTATTAAAATATTATTAAATTAAAAAATCCATTAATTCATCAAAATATATTTCTTAATTTAATATTAACTGAAAATACTATTTGTGCTTTAAAAACTATTTACAAAGTAACAATAATAAAATGAATGTATATTATTTGTTCTATAAAAAAATAATACACATAATCCTAGTGCTAGGGTCTTTTTACATAAACCCTTATAACAACCTCATATGACCTAAAGGTAAGGTGTGTAATGGTGATAGACTCTTGGGGTGGCTTAGATAACATCGCACGGGTGGTAATCTCTATCAAATTCCACTTCTCCTGTAGTCGGTTCCATTCGAGCTTAACATATTGAAGCTAAGATTGGGCTTGGTCAAGAGCGAAGTCTAGTGATTCCACCTCCTTTCTAAGATTTGAAAAATAGACTTTGTATAGAGCAATTATACTAGACAAGGTCATCTCTTCCTTTGTCTGAGTAAATTGGATTTATTAAAGCCCTATATTTATACTAATCATGTGATCATTGGTCAACAACTATATAAGAAAAGATCATAATTATTAATGGTATTTTAAAATAAAAAAACATAAAACCAAGGAAGTTCATATGTTATATAACCATTTTACATAATAATACATTTAATTAGATGAAGAGGAATTTTCATAAATAAAATTTTGGGTCATTACAATCTTTCAACCTTAAGAAATTTTGGCCTCCAAATTTCCTTTTACATAATAAGTCAAAAACATGTGAGGTAATTCTCCTTAATCTCTTCTATGAGGTATATAGTCTTTATTATTAACATTTACTTTAAGTAGAAAGGGTTCATGCACCACAATGGTACCTGAGGATATTTTCAAAACCATGTACTTCCTTTTCCCCAAAACACATCAAGTGTCTTTGTTTATATTTATGGAAGCATCAATAAGTCATTAAAAAGGTATTTCTTATATATAATTTTGAAATGTCTTTTTGAACTTGTTTTTTATAAAAACGTATTACTGATTCATCTTTAAATATTTCAAAATAGGGTTTTAGTAAATCAGTTTTGGTATTTACCTAAAGAGAAAAATCTATAATTTGAAACATATAGGCTGCTTGAAGGTCTCCCTCTTTTTCAGCATCCAGAAAATCTTTTAGTGCTTCATAATTTTCAAATAAAGAGAAGAATTTGAAAAGACCCTAATGATACTTCCCATTCTTAGCATGGTAAGAATGTTGAGAGCGAAATATTCTCCAGTAGATGGTACATGATACTTGATATAATTGTGAAATTATAGAATTATTGGATGACTCCTAAAGTTAATTTCATGTAACTTTGATATTTGAAAAAGTTTCAAAGTAGTCTGAGCATGACTTTAGGATAATCTCTCCAAGTAATTATTTAGGAAAAGAGATAAGAGTTGTTCAAAATCTTCCTCCTTCCATGTTTTAACTAAGAAAATTAAAATACAATTAGGGGGTTTGAATAATTAGCTAATAAGAATGTAAAAAAGAAAAAACTGGACATAGAAGGATAAACTTGTATTGTATATCCTAACTTATGATACCCTATGTTTCAATCTAGGATATCCATGATCTATTTCACAAAATATATTCTTATGGTTTTTTTCCCTTAATAATGGTTAGTACTAAGCTTATGAATTATTCAAAGCATATCCCCCAAGAGTGTCGTAACCAAGAGTGCAGTAAATCCCATTGTTGTGCACCAGTTCCCGTTCGAGTCTAGCTCAAAGTGGTGTTTTCAGGTTATACCTCTAGATACATCTGTCCTAGAGCCGCCCCTACCTACTCATATCCTGACAGGGATGTATTTTATTGATAAACCACTTAATCAATACTCACCAAAATTTAGGTATGTTTTTATTATACTTAGTCTTATCCCTAAGGCTTTCACTAGGGTTTTCTAATCCTAACCCAAAAAATAACTAAACCTATTCTCTGATACTAACTATAAAAACCCTACTTGTTATTACACACTTAAACATGATTTATTATATAAACTCTTCACTTGATACAACATAGAAGATCGATAGGTCTAGTGTCTTTTGGGATTAGGAACATTACATTACAACTTAAAATATGAAGTATAAATCTTTATTGAAAACTACTTTTACATGACAGTACACATTCCTTCGTACTTAGCATTGAATGGGATAACCTGAGGACATTCATACGAAAAGGGTGAGCTATAAAGCCCATTAAGGGAGTAAAAAAGGCATAAAATGAAGAATACAATACAATTTAGGCAATAGAAATATCAATTGAGCATAAGAGAAACAAGAACATAAAGTCATGATATAACATGATTATCGTAACATGGAAATGTGGCAACAACATTTAACGTGATTTTTGCACGAGCTAAGGCTCATTAGACATGGATCATATGTAAAACCTAATTAAACTTTAAGTATCATGAGTAAACCCTCATTTCACTTGACGTATCATGATACTAATCTTTACCCAATGCATTGGAGCGTTATCAGGGTGCACCCTTCTTAATCATTTCACATCATGCATAAGTGAGCCACATGGATCATACAACATGGAATCATTCAACATCATCACTTATTCCATGATAAAGTAATGTGGAATAAATAAATAAAACTATATAATCAATAAGTAAATGTTCATAAAGGTGAATACCCTTGATAGAGAAATGGGCATGGTATTCACTTCATTTTGACTTTGGTTTGGAAAATCACGGTGCAATTTCAGTAGCATAACGACATGTCATAAGAATACATAAAAATGATTGATGATAGAGAAAGTGGTATATCATCATATTTACATGAAATGGAAAGTAATGGGGTCATATAGATACATTTACCAACCTATGTAATGGAATTTATATGCATAATATAAAAGAATTTCTTGAATATAAATGAGGAGGGAGAAATCCCTTACAAAATTTCAGCATGGTAACAAGTGTACATGGGAGGAATTAATGAGAGATAAAGGGGTATATAATCATTAAAACATTAGGAGTGAAGTATAGGGGAGGTGATAAATCATACCCCAACATCTGTAATTGAAAATAAAATGGCATAACAACATAAAGAAATTAGGGAAAAAATGAGAAAGGAAGAATCCCTTACTTGGAAGTCTGATCCCAAAGGCTTGGGAGAGGATTGAGAGTGGATTATTGGAAAATTGGGTCACCTTGGGAGGATTATATATATAGGAGGTCATAGTTTGGTTAATCTACAAAGGTTTTGAGTAAATAGTAAGTGGAAGCTTGGGTGGGTTTATATAGGAAAAGAGAGGTAATTATTTATTATTTAGGTTTTGGACACTACACATTAAACTAATCAAAAACACAAACCATCCCATGGTTTTTGTCCATGGTTTTTGACAAAGGGGAGTGGAAAAAATTATTTTATAAGGGAAATGGAAGAACTTATTAAAATATTAGGCTTTCTTATGTAGAGGTGAGTCACACTCTCAAGGAAATCATTTTAAAAGTTAAAATGTTTTATAAGTATTAGAGGGTCCACTATGGCATTGTAAAATTAATCAAAAAAAAAATATAAAATCACATTATTTTAAAGGTAAAAAATATATTGTTTGAACATCCCATTTATAGTATTTTATTACATCACTATCGGGTCATTATTGTTGAGCAAAGTATTGTTTTCAACAATACATGTTAATGTTATTTAAAGGGGAAGATTATTGAAAATAATACTCTGTCTCTTTATGATAATTTTGATGCTCAAAAATACCCTTAGTTATTTTATAATGATTTTATTTAGTATTTTTCAGGAATTTATTAATTTATTTTACTCTTGAAATAATGATAATCTATTACTTATTCAGAATCTGCTTTAAGCACGTTCTGGAATCACTGTTCATACCTTACGTAGATAAATATAGCGCGGAATCTGCTTTAGCACATTCTGGAATCGCTTTTCATACCCTATGTGGATAAACATAGCGTAAGGATGAAAAGCGTGTATACTTTTTGAGATAAGAGAAAAGTATGGTTAAACAACCATACGTTTTCATCAAAGTATGGAAGGATAACCTTACGTTAGGAAGGAACCTTATGTTTTGGTTATCAGCAAAGTATGGAAGGAGAACAATACGTAAATTATAAGCGATACATTTGTTTCTCAAAAGTATGGTTCATCAACCTTACTTTTGTAAACAACCATACGTTTTTGGAAAAGTATGGATCAAGTAAAAGTATGGATATTTTACCATACGTTTGAGTGTTGAAGAAAAAGTATGGATGATCAACCCTACATTTGTGTTCAACCTTACATTTTCACCCCTATGTTTGTGCTCAACCTTACATTGTTAACCTTATGTTTGAAGACTATGTTATTAAACCTACGTTTGGAGGCCACATCATCAAACTTACATTTGGCGTCGGAAATTTTGATAGACGATATTTATGTGAACGATCAGTAAGCTAATTTCTGGGTGGATTTCAAGCCGGATTTAAAGCCATTTTTAAAGTAAGAATTTGACTGATTCAAATCCATTTTATTAATGGATTTAAAATCGAATTAAAAGGATCTTTTTATGCTGAGTCTTAAGGGAAGTTACGACTTCTCTATAAATTCAAATTTTTGAATATAAGGAATCAGAAGACGACTTTTATGGATCTAAATGTGCAGGAGATATGCTTTTTTATATATGTTATCTCTGAAACACCAGGTATATGAGGATGTGATCGATCTATTGTTAAAAAAGGTGGAAAACAAAGATTGCAACTATTCACGATTGATCTGCTGATTCAAGAGGAGCGTCAAAGATCTGTTTGTTCAAGAAGAAGGAACTCGATAGAAGATTCACCTTTTCTACATCGAATATCTACTGTGGATCTACTACTGCTGAGGTTGTGAACTATATCTCTATATCTACTGCAACTGGATCAACTCAGAACTGCTTCATCTTGGAGATCAATATTTCTAGAGACTTCGATCCATCTTCTGTCAATTGCATTCTGTTGCAATTGTGAAGATCAATTAGAAATTTCTTTCTAAAATTATTTTTTATTCTTGAGTATCCGACTTCTCATTCTAAGCTGTGTAGGTTCATGTTTGAACCAGAAGGCTTTGTTTTTCCTTGGATTGTAAAGGTATCAACTGCCTGTACTCAATTGTGAATCGTTCTGTGGAAAAGAGGACCAAATAGTGAAAATCACCAAGCTCGTGGAGTTGAGCATTGGTGGAGTGGACTAGGGGCCTTCTGTTCCCCGAACCACTATAAATATTTGTGTTCTTGATTTTAATTTTTTCTCCGCATGATAAAATCTGATAAAGTATAAAGGACAAAACTCGTTCAAGAAAAGAGTTATCGAAAAATTGCAAAAGACACAATTCACCCCCCTCTTGTGTATAATCTGTAGATTCAGATCCAACAATTGGTATCAAAGGTGGAGCTTCTGATAGAGCCTTAGAAATCTATAATCATTTAAGGATTATACAACATAACATCATGACTAATACAAGAGAAGGGGTGTCGATGTTCAGAGCACCATATTTTAATGGAGACAACTATGGTTGCTGGAAATCACGCATGATAATATATCTGAAAAACCTCAGATATAGAGTCTATTCAAAGATTCTGAATCCTTATGAAATTCTTGAAAATCCTGAGACATGGAGTACTGTTATAGAGGCAGAATACGATATGAACTTGAAGGCTATGAATGCAATTATCTACGGTCTAGGACCAGATTAATTTAACAGAATATCTCAATGCCTGACAACATATGATATATGGAAAACAATAGCTGTGGAATATGAAGGAACAAAAAATGTGAGGCAAATGAGATATGTAACTGCAAAATTGAAATTTGATACTTTCAGAATGGTTGGAGGTGAGAGCATTACCCAAATGAATGGGAGATTGACAGAAATTGTCAATAACATAACTGCTCTAGGAGAACCTATCAAGAAGGATGATCAAGCATTAAAAGTACTGAGAGTACTTCCTACTCGATGGAATGGTATCTCTACTGCAATCAGACAATAAACACCTATCAAAGACCTAACTATGAGAGAACTTATTGGTACATTGATGATGTATGAAGATGAAATGAAAGATGAGCCTAATGAACATAAAGTGCTTATCAAAAGAGAAGATACTGCCTTGAAGGTAACTTCACAACAAAAGAATAGAAAGATGAAGAATAGAGAAGCTAAAGCTAAATCAGAAATCTCTAGCTCATCCAACTCAGAAGAAGAGCTGGCTCAGCTAGCCAGGAAATTTAGAAAATTCTACAGCAAGAAAAGAGGCTTCAAAAAATCTTTTAAGGGAGATAATAAGGAAGTAAGATGTTATGAATGAAAAAATATGGGACATATCAGACCAGATTTCCCACAATTGAAGGATGCAAAGAAGAAGAAATTATTCAAAAGAAATGACTTTGAACAGAAAGACAAGAAAGCTATGGAATCCACTTGGAGTGTATCTGAAGACTCTAGTATCTCTTCTGAATCAAGATCAGAGAAAGAAGAAGTTAATCTAAAGGAAAACATGTGTTTCATAGCAGAAAATGATGAGGTACACTCATATTAATCCTCTGAATCAAATTCTAAATCAAGCTACACAAATGAAAAACTTACAGCCTACTGCAATATTCTTGAAGAAAGATATGACTCACTATTTAAGAAACATAAGTCACTAAAAAATAAACATAAAGCTGTTTCATATGAAAGAGATACAATGCTGAAACAACATAAAAAATTAACTGATAAATAAAATTCGATTAACACTAACTATATTAATTTTGAATCAAGAATAAAAACACTGCAGGATGAAGTAGAATCTTAAAAACAGGCTGCATTGGTTTTTACAAAAGGAGAGAATTCTTTAAATGAAATTCTTGGAAAATATGTCATTAAAAAGGAGATATTTGGAATTGGCAGTAAAGGAGAAAAACCAAAGCTATATGAAAATTATTTTGTTCCTAGCTATAAAAAGGTTAATTGTAATTTTTGTGGGACAAATGGACATATAGCTAAAAACGGTTTCTTAAGGAAACGTCAAATTTTTTATATTAAGAAATCCTATGTTTCAAAAGACTTATATGATTCAGCTAATTTTAAAAGAACAAAGAAAATCTGGATACCCAGATCATTGCTAGATAACACTCCTGGACCCAACAAAATATGGGTACCAAAGCAATTTGTTTGAATGTCTTTGTAGGTAGCAGAACACCAGAAAATAAAAGATATATGGTACATGGATAGTGGCTGCTCAAGACATATGAGTGGAAACTCATTGAATTTTTTTGACTCACTCAAAAGGAAGGAGGACTTGTCACATTTGGTGACAATGCCAAAGGAAAAATAATTGGCATTGGAACTGTTGGAGATCCAAAAATAGTCTCAATCAACAAAGTACTTTATGTAAAAGTACTAAAACACAATCTGATAAGTATCTCTCAACTTTGTGATGATGGATATACTGTTGATTTTACTAACAATTGCTGTATTGTTTCTAAAGATAAACTGTTTAAATTTAAAGCACCAAGAACTGAAAATGTCTATACTTTGGATTTAAATTCCTTGTGTAAACAACAAGTAAACTGTTTGACTGCTAAAGTAAGTGAATCCTGGTTCTGGCATAGGATACTTGGTCATTGAAATGTATATGTTTTACATAAGTTATCTAAGAAACATATAGTTTCTGATTTACCTTGTCTCAAATTTGAAATTGACAGATTTTGTGATGCATGTCAACTTGGAAAGCAACACAAATCATCTTTCAAATCTGTTAATAAGGTTGCTACATCTAAACCTCTAGAACTTATTCATATGAATTTTTTATACCTTCAAGAGTAGAAACCTTAGCTGGTAAATTATATGTATATGTTTTAGTTGATGACTATTCAAGATTTACATGGATTTTCTTTTTGAAATTTAAAAATGAATCTTTTAATTTATTTGAAAGGTTTTGCAAATCTGTTCAAAATGAAAAAGGTTTCAATATTATCTCATTGAGAAGTGATCATGGTGGAGAATTTGAGAATCTGGAATTTAATTCCTTTTGATCAAATATGGGTATTAAACATACATTTTCTGCACCCAGAACACCTCAACAGAATGGGATTATAGAAAGAAGAAATAGAACAATTCAAGAAATGGCTAGAACTTTGTTAAATGAATATAACCTACCTATATATTTCTGGGCAGAAGCTATGAATACAGCTTGTTATATAATTAATAGAGATTTAATTAGACCTATTTTGAAAAAGACACCCTATGAACTATGGAATAACAGAAAACCTAAAGTCAATTACTTTAAAGTTTTTGGATGCAAGGTTTATATCTTAAACACCAAAGATAATATTGGTAAGTTCGATCAAAAATCTAAGGAAGGTATTTTCTTAGGATATTTTGCTACCTCCAAAGCTTATAGAGTTTATAATAAGAAGTCAAGGATTGTTTAAGAATCAATTCATGTGAAATTTGATAAATCTGATCCCTTAGAGAAAAGGACAGAACAAATGGATGAACTTGACTCTAATGATAACATGAGACTTGAGAATTTAAAGAATGATTTTGAAAATGATATAAAAGAAATTCAGTCCAGTTCATAGGATCATGATACTGAAGAACCTTTAAATATATTACCTAGATATTCTAGAACCCTAAAGAATCACCCTTTAGAAACTGTAATAGGTGACCTAGAAATTGGTGTTCAAAGTAGAAGAAACTTAGGAAACCTAGTGGAATTATCTGCCTTCCTATCTCAACAAGAACCCAAGACTATAGAAGAAGCTTTAGATGATGAAAGCTGGGTAATAGCAATGCAAGATGAATTAAAACAGTTTAAAAGAAATGAAGTTTGGGAATTAGTGTAAAGACCTAAGAATTATCCTGTAATAGGAATCAAATGGGTCATTAGAAATAAACAGGATGAACAAGGCACAATAACTAGAAATAAAGTAAGATTAATAGCTAAAGGATATAATCAAGAAGAAGGAATAGATTATGATGAGACTTTTGCACTTGTATCTAGGTTAGAATCCATTAGAATCCTTTTATCCTATGCATCTTATATGAATTTTAAAGTATTTCAGATGGATGTTAAATCTGCCTTTTTAAATGGTTATTTAATGGAGGAAGTTTATGTTGAGCAACCTCCTGGTTTTGAAAACTCTCAAAAACCTGATTTGGTTTTTAAACTTACTAAAGCTCTTTATGTCCTTAAACAAGCACCTAGAGATTGGTATGAAATATTAAGTTCTTTTCTTTTGAAAAATGATTTTACCATTGGTATGGCAGACCCAAAACTATTTAAGAAAACTGTGAAAAATAATGTTTTATTGGTTCAAATTTATGTTGATGATGTAATATTTGGATCAACTAATAAAACTCTTTGTCATGAATTTTCAAAATTAATTCAAGAAGAATTTGAAATGAGTATGATGGGAGAATTAAATTTCTTTTTGGGTCTTCAAATATTTCAAAAAGGTTTTGGAAATGTTTTAAATCAAAGAAAATACATTACTGATTTACTTAATAAATTTGGACTTGAGAACAGCAAGCCATTTACAACTCCTTTGTGTACTAATATAAAACTTGATTTGGATGAAACTGGAAAATCAGTTGACAACAAGTTATATAGAGTTATGATTGGTAGTTTGTTATATCTTACTGCTAGCAGGTCAGATATAATGTATTCAGTATGTCTTTGTGCTAGATTTCAATCAAATCCTAAAGAATCTCATCTAACTACTGTTAAGAGAATTTTTATATATTTAAAAGGAACTATTTTTCAATCCCTTATTTATCCTAAAACTTATGATTTTAATTTTATTTCATATTCAGATGATAACTTTGGAAGTTGTAGGTTAGATAGAAAAATCACATCAGGTACATGTCACTTTTTAGGAAAGTCCTTAGTATCATGGTCTAGTAAGAAACAACATTCAGTTGCCCTGTCAACAGCTGAGGCATAATATGTTTCTGCTGGCAGTTGTTGTGCACAAGTGTTGTGGATGAAAAACACTCTTATGGACTTTGGATTGAATTTTAATAATACACCTATTTTACGTGATAATACAAGTGCAATTAATATTTCAAAAAATCCTATTATTAATTCTAGAACTAAGCACATTGATATAAGACATCGCTTTTTAAGAGATCATGTTATTAAAAAAGATATATTTTTAGAATTTATAAATACTGAAATTCAATTAGCAGATATTTTTACTAGACCACTTCCCACTACAAGGTTTGATTTTATTAAGGGGTATCTAGGTTTATTTATTTTTAAATAATTTTTAAATTTTTATTTACTTTTATTTATTTATGTAAATTTTGTTGAATACTGTTTAAGTTTTTCTTTCTTTCGTCATATGAATTTTTTTTAAATATATGTAATGATTAGTGATTACACAGGAATCAAGGCTGTCAGAGCCTTTTCGACTTCTAAACCCTTTCACTTCTATCAAAACCCTTTCAAAATCCGAAAATCTCACTTCCTCTTCTGAAACCCTAACCTTTGAACTTCTGAAACCCTAACCTTCAAACCTTCATAGACTCTTGTGGAAATGGTAAGGACTAAAAGAGCCAGTTAGGCCGATCCAAGCAATGCCAAGAGACAACTCACCGAGGGAAGAAAAATCTTACAGGGTAAGGTAATTGATATAGACTGGTTATTTCAGACAAATCTGTTATTGAAGCAAGCGCTGTCATTTCAGAATCTTGAACAGAAGTTCAATAGTGAAAATATGGAATTTCTGTATGAAGTTGAACTTAGATACTTCTTCAAATCTATACAATTTAGTCTGGGAGATACAGAGGATAGTATGATGGCTAAGATAGAGGATATGGATTTATCAATCTTTTCAGTAGAGATTAGTCAGATTCTCAACTGCCCTCATGAGGTAGTTTTTCATTTTGACTTGAAGAATATAGGACATTATATGCATAAATCCAAAGACATCATGTCTTTTCGTTTTGGTACCAAGACAATAAAGAAAATGTTTGTTAAGGATTTGGAACCTGATCAGAAGATTTTGGTCCAATTTATTCAGACAGGAATAGCTCCACGGATGGCAGAAATGGAGAAGATTTTGTACCCTGATATGTATATAATGTTTCTTATGTTAAGTGATATTAAGTTAAACTTTCCAAGATACATGATAAGGTATCTCAGTTACTGCTGTCAAAGCGAGGCCAGGATGAATTTATACCCTTTCGGTAGATTTTTTTTCTAAACTGTTGTTTAAGAAAGACATGGTGAGATTAGTGGATGCTAGAGTTAACTGTCATTACAGTAATACGTTTAATGTTGGAACTTTGAGGAAATTTGGATATTTCTGGAGCACAATTAAAGGAAAATTTTTTCCAGTAAGAGATGCCGAAGACTCAGAGAGTGCTCAAGCTCAACCTGCTAAGTCCAAGGAGGGACAATCTGAATCCTGAGTCAGCAATGTAGTAAGGAGGATTCACTTTGAAGTGACATATGTTGAGGAAGACAGAAGTTAAGAGGGACTTCAATCAAAAATAAAAAGACCAGTAAATGAGGAATTCAATTCCACTGCTTTGGAAACTACAACAGAAGCTTTAATTTCTTATTCTTTTTTGAGAGAAGTTGTTGTTGATAAGACCTTAGAAGATGTTACTGAGAGAAAAAATCTAGTAGAGGAATCAGGAGCTCAAGAAGAAACTCAAAGGAAAAATCAGGAACAAATTGTATCTAATGTTGAAGTTGCACTTCAATAGGAACAAGAGATGGAGGCAGTGCCTGGTGAAAAAGTGGCAAGACCTCAGGAAACTACTAAAGATATTGTTCTTGAAAACCGAATGGAAGGCATATATGCTGATGTTTGTGGTGAGAATGCTTCTGAATCTCACACAGAGGTACTTCAAGAGGATTTTTCTGTGGAGGAGTTTGAAAACTCTAAGGAAATATCTCTGGACAAACCTTATTAGGATAGGGAAAAAGAAAAATCTGATGCTGAATCATTGCCTTTGGTACTGCTGCATCAACTTGAGACTATGAATCAAGCACATGGTGCATCTGATTCAAGAAAAGAAGAATTTGAAGAATTTTATAGAAAAGTATCTCAGTTAGAGTCTAAGAATGTTTCTCTGAGAAATGCCTTAGATTTAGAGCATTTAAAGTTTCAAAAGCTGAAGGAGTGTACAGTTTCAAGGCAAGAAGTTGAAATGTTTAAAGAGGATATGCTGACTTCTGTTACACAATTAAAATCTGAAATGGTTATGGAGTCATATTTATCAGATCTGAAGTTGTTTATGGAGAATCAATTTGCATTTGTTGCAAATAATGTTGTTAGTGGATCAGGTACTTCACCAGATTTAATCAGAAGGTTTCAGGCTATCACAACTGCGCTGAAAAACATGAATGATAGGATACAAGATCTTCAATGTAACAGTGCTCCTTTTTCAGTGTTTCTGGACAATCAGAAGTTCTTAGTGGATCAACTGACATCTAGTGAGCCATCGATCCGAATTCTGTTAAATCAGTTATCAGAGAAGCTGTTAGTATTTGTTGAGAAAGAGGAAAGGATGCATGAGTTTTTTAGAGTCAATTTAATTGAAGATATTCATATGACTCAAGATAATAGAGATCTCATTATCAATCTTGGATATAGGAGATGAAGAGACTTCGTGAGCAGTTTACATAAATCAAGTCTGCAATCCAGAGGAGATAGACCCTGTTTCCTATCTTACCTAACCCTTGATTCCTGTGTATATCATTGTCATGTATATACTACAATTTTTGAATGAAAATTCTCTTCATTGTTTATTTGTCTCTTTCCTTATTTGTTTTACTGACTTTATTTTTGATATGTCAGTACTCCAGATTTAATTATTGATAAATAGTTCATAATAGCACTTACTAATAGTTCAGTGCAATATTAAACGTGTTAAAATCCATGATTTTTCATTCTTTTTGATATCACAAAAAGGGGGAGAATTTGAAAAAACACAACATCAAAACCTATATTTTATTTAGGGGGAGAATTCATTTTATGGGGGGAAAAAATTAAACGAGAAATTTGGATTTATAATTATCTTTTTGGCGGAGAAGTTTTTATTTAAAACTTTATAACTAATTTTGAAAGTTAATTTTTGTTTAAATAATTTTAATTATTTTATGGGTTTTGTGATCATCAAAAAGGGGGATATTGTTGAGAAAAGTATTGTTTTCAACAATACATGTTAATATTATTTAAAGGGGGAGATTATTGAAAATAATACTCTGTCTCTTTATGATAATTTTGATGCTCACAAATACCCTTAGTTATTTTTTAATGATTTTATTTAGTATTTTGCAGGAATTTATTAATTTATTTTACTCTTGAAATAATGAGAATCTCTTACTTTTTCGGAATCTTCTTTAAGCGCATTCTGGAATCACTGTTCATACCTTACGTAGATAAATATAACACAGAATATGCTTTAGCGCGTTTTGGAATCACTGTTCATACCCCCGTGGATAAATGTAGCATAAGGATGAAAATAGTGTATACTTTTTGAGATAAGAGAAAAGTATGGTTAAACAACCATACGTTTTCAGCAAAGTATAGAAGGAGAACCTTACGTTAGGAAGGAACCTTACGTTTTGGTTATCAGCAAAGTATGGAAGGAGAACCGTACGCAAATTCTAAGCGATACGTTTGTTTCTCAAATGTATGGTTCATCAACCTTACTTTTGTAAACAACCATACGTTCTTGGAAAAGTATGGATCAAGTAAAAGTGTGGATCTTTTACCATACGTTTCAGTGTTGAAGAAAAAGTATGGATGATCAACCCTACGTTTGTGTTCAACCTTACGTTGTCAACCCTACGTTTGTGTTCAACCTTACGTTGTTAACCTTATGTTTGAAGACTATGTTATTAACCCTACGTTTGGAGGCCACGTCATCAACCTTACGTTTGGCATCGGAAATTTTGACAGACGATATTTATGTGTAACGATCAGTAAGCTGATTTCTGGGCGGATTTCAAGCCGGATTTAAAGTCATTTTTAAAGTACAACTTTTACTGATTCAAAGCCGTTTTATTAATGGATTTAAGATCGAATTAAAAGGAGCTTTTTATGCCGAGTCTTAAGGGAAGTTACGACTTCTCTGTAAATTCAAATTTTTGAATATCGCGAATCAGAAGGTGACTTTTATGGATCTAAATGTGCAGGAGATATGCTTTATTATAGATGTTCTCTCTGAAACACCAGGTATATAAGGATGTGATCGATCTATCGTTGAAAAAGGTGGAAAACAGAGATTGCAACTATTCATGATTGATCTGCTGATTCAGGAGGAGCGTCAAAGATCTGTTTGTTCAAGAAGAAGAAACTCGATAGAAGATTCACCTGTTCTACATCGAATATCTACTGTGGATCTACTACTGCTGAGGTTGTGAATATATCTCTATATCTACTACAACTGGATCAACTCAGAACTGCTTCGTATCGAAGATCAATATTTCTGGAGACTTCGATCCATCTGCTGTCAATTGCATTCTGTTGTAATTGTGAAGATCAACTGGAAATTTCTTTTTGAAATTATTTTTTATTCTTGAGTAACCAGATTCTCGTTCTAAGCTGTGTAGGTTCGTGTTTTAACCAGAAGTCTTTGTTTTGACTTGGATTATAAAGGTATCAAATTCCTGTACTCAGTTGTGAATCGGTCTGTGGAAAAGAGGACCAGATAGTGAAAATCACCAAGCTCGTGTAGTTGAGTGTTGGTGGAGTGGACTAGGGGCCTTCTGTTCCCTGAACCACTATACATCTTTGTGTTCTTGATTTTACTTATTTCGCTGCATGATCAAATCTGATAAAGTATAAAGGACAGAACTCGTTCAAGAAAATAGTTATCAAAAAATTGCAAAATACACAATTCACCCCCCTCTTGTGTATAATCTGTAGATTCAGATCCAACAATTATGATGTCATAGAACACATTATATAATTAAATGATATTTAATTTTTACCTAAAAAATTGGCTATCTCAGAAAATTATGAAAAATTAACCTTTGGATAATTTCAAAATCCTGATTCCAAAAATAATATTTATTTTATCTAAATAATTTTCTAAATATTTGAATTATTACTTTTAAAATAAAAACCTACATTTATTGAAAATTCATGCGTTTTGACAAAAACAAATTTCAAACCTTGATTAAAATCACAATTGTATTCATAAAAATTATACAATCATTTATATTTAATAAAAAATAATTTATTAATAATAATTTATTAAAATATTATGTAATTCAGAAATCCATTAATTCATCAAAATATATTTCTTAATTGAATATTAACTAAAAATACTATTTGTGATTTAAAAACTATTTACAAAGTAACAATAATAAAATGAATGTATATTATTTATTCTATACAAAAAATAATGCACATAATCATAGTGATATGGTCTTGTTACATAACCCCTTATAATACCTACATATGACCTAAGGGTAAGGTGTGCAATGATGAAATAATCTTGGGGTGACTCGGATAATATCGCTCGGGTAGTAATCTCTATCAACTTCCACTTCTCCCGTAGGTGGTTTCGTTTGATCTTAACGTGTTAAGGCTCAGATTAGGATTGGTCTAGAGAAAATCCCAATTATGCCACCTCCTTTATGATCTCCAACAAATGAGATTCATATGGATCAATTCTACTGGATGAGGCCATCACTTCTTTTTTCTAAGTAAATTGGATTTGTTAAAGCCCTATATTTATACAAATCATGTGATCACTATTCAACAACTATATTAGCAATGGTCACAATTATTAATGGTATTTTAAAATCAAAAAACATAAAACCAAGAAAGTGAATATATTATATAACCAATTTACATAATAAGATATTTAATTAGATCAAGAGGAATTTTCATTAATAAAAGTTTGGGTCGTTACAAGTTGTACCTCCATCAATTCAAGGCATGAACCACATAAGCTAGAAAAAGGTCATGAGTAGGATAATTCCTTTCATGTGGCCTCAGTTGTCAAGACCCATAAGCAACAACCTGATCATCCTGCATCAACACTGCGCCAATTTCAACACCAGATGCATCGCAAAACAAAGTGTACCTCTTACCTGGTCTGTGTAAGATCAAAATCAATGCGGTAGTCAACCGCTTCTTCAACTCCTGAAAAGCATTCTCTCAAGCCTCTGACTAGTCAAAATTAACCCCTTTCTTGGTTAGTCCTATGAGTGGAATTTACAAATGAGAGAAATATCTAATAAACCTTCGGTAATTACTAGCTAAACCTAGAAAAATATGAACACTAGAGGCGTTCTTGGGCTTCTCCCAAGACACCACAGCTTTCACCTTTTCTAGATCCATCGACACACATAACAGAGAAATGATGTTTCCCAAAAAGTGAACCTAATCAATCCAAAAATGAAATTTTTATAGCTTGGCCTAAAGACTATGCTATATTAGTGTACACAAGACGATGTTAAGATGTTTGGCATGATCATCATGAGTTCTAGAGTACACCAAGATGTCATCAATGAAGACAACTACAAAAATGATCCAAATACGGGTGTAATATCCAGTTCATCAAGGCCATGAACATAGATGGTTCATTAGTCAATCCAAATGACATCACCAAAAATTCATACAACCTGTACCTGCTTTAGAAAGTTGTCCGAGGTATGTCAGAAGGTCTCACCCTCAACTGATGGCATCTAGATCTCAAATCAATCTTAGAAAACACCAAGACACCCTTGAGATGATCAAATAGGTCATTAATTCTAGTAAGATGGTATTGGTTCTTAACCATCATCTGGTTTAGCTTCATATAATCGACACACAGCCTCAGTGATCCATCAACCTTCTTAGAAAACAACACTAGAGATCCCCAAGGTGATGTACTAGGACGTATAAACTCTTTATGCTCCAATTCCTCTAACTAAAGCTTCAATTATTAGATCTCTTCTAGCGCCATTCGATAAGGCAGAATAAACAATTAAATCATAAACTCAACATCTCTCTTAGGTGGTAACCCCAAGAAGTCATCAGGAAACACATCCTGAAACTGGTCCACAACAAAAGGGAATATTGGCTGTCCTTTCTACCCATAATCTAACATAAGGCATGCCACTTGGGCTGTGAGTTCCCCCAACTGCTGGAGTAGAGGCCCTGCGTGGTCCGCTTGAGTATCCCACTCACTACGAAGGACATAACTAATCCCATTGAAATATGTGAACATTACCCGGTGTTGGTAACAATCGATATGGGCTTGATATAACACCAACCAATCCACCCCCAAGATTAGGTCAAACCCAAAAATTTATAGGACAAAAAAATCCCACCAGAAAAGATACCCACCAATCTTTAGAGCACAACCCTTATACTTCCCTATGTCCTCGACTCATACCCCTAGCAGATTATCAAGCAACATTACCCTACATGTAATCTCTATTGTTAAGACCAACACAACTACGAACTGGGTAGAAATAAAGGACTACATAGAACATATATATAATAAAGCACTAGAAAGTGTGGAAGATACACAAATCATACCTCGAACAGTAGATGGTCCCACCCCACCACCTTCAGGTATAACCTGAATTGCATGTAGATGACCACCCCTTTTCCCTGGGCTCCATCCTGAGTACCCTACATTGCACTACTCTGTTGGTAAGGATGGTCTATCCCCAGAGTTCCAAATCCACCATCTCTACCAGTATGAACCATGGACCTCTAACTGCCTACTTGACATGGGGTAATCGACCCCTTGCCTACACTCAGAATCTTCCCCTAACCTCCATCATTCCCTAACTGTCGCAGGTTCCTGCAGAACCTCTGCACATGGCATAACCTGTCGTATGCTCAACACTCGACCGGTGGGCGGGGACACCCGACCTACCACACTGATAAAATAATACCTAGTCACCACCATGAGAAGCCAAACCCACTTCAGATTTCTCTGTGTTCTCCCACTTTACTGAAAGATCCCAAAACGTCACTTCCTACTATCGAAAGCCGCACCACTTTCTTGCCCAACTGGAGCCACAAGTTCACTACCTAAAGCTCCCTTTAGGTTCCTCTCTGAGATAAGGTCTTGGTCCACCACTTCATAAAACCTTTTCAGATGAAATATATTCACCTAATATCTGATCTCATGTCTCATCCCATCCTAGAATCATTTCTCCATGGCGGACTCATCTCCTGTCAATGTCAGAATGAAGTACCTCAAATCGGCGAAACGACTAGCATAGTCTATCATGGAAATTGTACCCTGAGTCAACCTCATGAAACCAGTATCCTTCTCCTACCTTAAGGTTTCTGGGTAGAAGTGATCATGAAACTTCTCTGGAAAATCCTTCCACACCATTCCCTTATCCTGCTCTATTTGGACCATAATGTCCTACCAACGTTTTACTTGACCTCTCAAAATATAGGCCGCAAACTTGACTTGCTTCTCGAGAGGTGTCTCTTGATGGTCAATAATATTTTGGATGGACTCTATCCATAACTATATTACTTCTAGACCACCCTATTTGGTAAAGGTCAGAGGGTGATGTAGCTGAAACTCTTTGGTCATCTCAAACATACTTAGTGAAACCCGCCCTGGGTCTCGTTCCATCATCTGCATAAAATGAGAAAAGTTCTCATGGAACTATTCTTCCTTATTTTCATGGATTACCAAATTATCTAGCTCTACTACTAGAGGAGAATTATCGACAATGTCCTCATGTCTCCCAACCGACACACATCTTCATGGCGGCATTTATCTACAATGCCAAACATGGGCTTTAGAACGCAACCATAACACTTTTACGAAGGAAAAAAGACACATAGATAGACTCATCAATTGACATAACCAAAACAATTCGTATAAACTACCGAAAAAATCCCACTCATAACTAGATAGCTAACCATGGATATCTCTCCAAAGGCTATGGCTTACACGGGCATCTAATTCACACGGTTACAAGATTTATCTTTTACTCCAATTAAAAACCATTTCCATATCCTAATTTAATCTTAAAATATATTAATCCACTTATTATTCATTTGTAAATACAATTTTATAATTAATATTTACCCTTTTGACTTTCCTTTTTACCCATTAATACCACCCCATTAGGCACAATTTCATTAATTTTAAGAAAACATATACATCCTAACCATTATATCCCACACACCCATCATATGTGTGTGACTATAATGATGCATTTCACTTTCCTATATAGGTTCCTAGAACGATGCATGAATGAACAACCTTGTAACTTTCCAACCACAGGAGAAATATCAAAAAACCATACAATCACACAACAAGTGCATCACCCAATGGTGGAATATCATCAAATATAACACCATAGAACAAGAACAACAATCCCCTCCTAGGGTGACTTGGGTTTTCCCCTGTACATTGGTTAGATACTCCCAAGAATGATCTCATTAACAAGGCTTGAAACATTCCTAATATCCTGGCTACCATCCCCAAATACTAATAAATAGAAAATAACTCCTCTGATACCACTTTGTAATGTCCCTAACCCAGGAGCCACTAATCTGGTGCCCTGAGCCATGTCTCTACATGACCTCAAGCATGCCTCCCCATATACCATAGGTTGCCGACTAGCAACGTGGATCTAATAGGTCATGTGGGGAGACTATATCCTCAATACTAGAGTAAGCCACAATAAATAATAATTTAAATAATAGAAACAATAGGAAACAATAAAAAACAAGCATAACTTACCAAATCCCAAAACTAGGTACAACCATATGCAACAGTAAACATTCCATGCCATGCTACAATGCCTAGTGAACAAAACTCCAAAAGAAAGAAAAACATTAGAATCCCTAAAATGGTCCAGACTCCAAGTCTTGAGCCTCACCCATACATGTCCCGTTTCCAACTCAACTCCCTATCACATGGCCCTTTCCCTTGTCCCGACATGTAAGCATAAAATCTGCTCAAGTACCCAATGGTAACCCGAGTAGGGTGTGAGTATAACTTAGTATGCCACCACCAATGGTGTATAAAAAATATGATTCAAAATCAGATAGTGCATGAAAGTGATACATAATGGAAAGTAAAGATAAACAATTCAATATGCCATTTTAGTCTATGTTCTTTTTAATTATACTACCGTTGAATCCGGGTTCACTACTTAAGAAATTCCTGATTTAATCTACTATTTTCACGTGTTCAATGAATTAGGAATGTTCAACATTATCAAGCATATGGGAATAAAATAAATCCCTATCTCACTAGGAATCACATTATAATAATATCATAATCCTCACCTTGAAGCCTCAGTCTAGGTGGAATGAAACTGTTAGGGGAATAGAACTCCGTCCCCTTCCCTAACCCATGTATTTAGGGGTGGAGCTAGAACCTCGGTTAAACTCAACCCGTGGGTGTAGAACCTCAATTTGATACCCCACTCAACCAATCCATGTGCACTTGATTATTTATCATTCACCATAATTAACCATATCACAACAAACATAGCCAACATCATTTAAAACATCACAAAAATATCAATAAATGGAAAATTAACATTTTTATTCAATCCATCAACACATTCATCATTTATCTTATTTAACCCCTTTAGTCCCATTTCCAATTTCCCATGCCTAACTCACTAAGCATATTCAAGTGTAAACAAAAATCCACATCATCTTCCCATTATTCCCTTTTAACCCATTTAAATGCCAACCAAAAAAACCCTTAGCCATTAACCACATTAGACCCAACTATCCACAACCCTTATAATCCATTACATTAACCAATTAACACATTTGTTAAGTCTCTTTATCAACATGAATCCATTTCACGCCCTATGTTTCTGTTATCCATTCATGAGGTTCAGCGCACCGCATGGGTGGCCCTAAAATTGGTCACATCATTTTCCATGCATCCCATGGGGATTATAAGGGTCTCGTTAGGTTGTTTAGACACCCAATGCATAACATAATTTCAAAGGCACCAAGAACTAATCAAAATAGTGAAAGAATAAAAACCCTAAATGCACAAATCTACAGAAAAACCAAGGTATATAACTTGTAGACCACCTACCTTGAATCTGTTGGTGAACACACTCTCAACCAAAGCCTTAGATATCAATTCAAACAACCCTTTAAGTTTTACCCTAAATCTCACTGGAAAATTAGGGTTTGAGAGACTCATATGGATATATTAGAATAATGGAAACCCTAAACCAAAAAAGAAGTAAGAGGGAGATTAACCTTACCCTGATCTTCAATACGCAACCAACGACACTCCAAATGACTTAGGAATGAAGGAGATTGACCTCTTGAAAGATCTTGGAATTTTTTTCTCATCCCTAGGGTTGAAGGAGGAATAAGGGGGAGAAATACTATGTTGGGAATAAAAACCCTGTTATGACAATTTTGTAATTTTTTAAAATTTTTCAAGTCGCACGGTTTACCCACATGGTTTTCCAAACTGTGCGAAAACCGTGCGAAGGCTACTTCCCACATGCCCTTTCTCATGCAAGTTTTTTCAGAATGTGTGCAAACCATGTGAAAACCGTGTGTAGGCTACTTACCACATGCCCTTTCTCTTGCATGGTTTTCCAGAATGTGTGAAAACCGTGCAGATTTCCACTGCCCGCATGATCTCCCCTTGCACGGTTTTCCAAATCGTGCGCAAACCGTGCAGATTTCCCAAAAATCCCCCTTTTCCCCTTTTTCATTTCCCGAATCCCTGAAACACCCCCAAGCCTTATCAAGGACTTGTAAAAACATTTAATTAACCATAAAATGGGACTAAAACTGAAACATAAACAATAACATACCTTACAGAGGAATACAGGATCTCACACACTCAGTTCGGAACCACCTGTCGGCGTATGGTGAAGCCCCTAAGTCCATAACTAACTAGCTGCCCTAACTTGGCCTCACTAGTGGCACATCCCTACTAGCCTGTATAAAACTCCAGAAGGGTACTAACTCATCTAATTGATTCTAGAAATCAATCATCACTTGATTAACTAAAAGATGCCCAGAAACCCGTGGTGGTAATAATATTATGTAAGTAGGAGGCCCTCGCACGTGTGACTCACCTTACATGCCACCACCGAACTTGCCTTCCCTAAACACGGACACTCTATAAAATAAAACATAAAGGATTATCCCCATATAAAGGTTCCCTATAAATTTATACATACATATTTGTATCACATATTCACACCATATCATCGAAGGTACCAACTGGGCCACTATAACATATAACCATTTAGAACATTTCACAAAAAAAAGGTTGCCAAAGGGGTACACACATTTATCCAATCCTAGATCCATTAAAAGATTAACATAAGCACTAATTTTGGATTAAGAGTGCCAACCAGGCCTTTATCTTGAAATAACTGTAAATGTTACTAAAAATTCACTCAATCACCATTCTCATATTTAGAAATCCAAATGGGCCCTTAAGTTCCAAACACACACCCAAACTCTTCGGGATTAACAAAGTGGCCCTCACACTTTTTAAAACTCACACCAAAGCATGCTTCAAGGACAAATAATCCAAACCTTGATAAACACATTGAAAACCATTTTTAGGAACCACATCATAGAATAAACCTCATTTAGAAAGCATGGACCATTTATAAAACCAATATTTCAAGAAAACACCAACTTAAGGCATCACCTTCATTTGATGACATATCCATGTGTGCACCTAGTGAACCCATGGATGTGACAACATCTAGTGACACACCAACAACCAATTAAACACTCAAAAAACATTTCCATAAAACACCCATGGCCTTGAAAACCATGTACAACCACCCACTTTATCTAGAAAACATAAAAAATCCTCTTGAGAACCATTAAACCCTTACCAAAACATTTTAACACATTTAACAAACCATACCATTTCAAAACCATACACTCTAGAACAAATTTACAACTAAACAAAAATTTACACAACAACGCGAGAGCTAAGAATTTCACAAGAACCCCTAATTTATCTTTAAAGGAACACTACAATTTAAAATGAACACCCTAGGAGCCAAAATCCTAGTAATTTCACATGAAGATTATTAAAAACCTATTTTTAATAAATTCAATCAATAAGAAAACAATATTTTCATCTACCTATGGTATAATAGAGGTGAAGATAACATTTCAAAATTAATTAAAACAAGAAAGTGCCTATGTAGAGTTATGAATAAAGATAAAATTAGAACCAACTACCTCAAATCAAGTGTGTACGTGAAAAAACCTCAATAGAAGGAATAAAAATACCCCACGGATCGACCACACACCCTAGAAAATGAGAAAAAAATGCACAAAAAGAACCCTAAGGATTTGGGTTCGACCATGATGATGGAAAACCCAAAAATAAATGAAATACTGCAAATTGGTGGGGAGAGGGATGTCGGTGAAGAGGGATTCTGGCTGAAAGAGGGCACCGAAGTAGGGTGGAGGTGCTGTATAGGGCCGGAGGGAAGGGATGTCTGGAGCTCTGGATTCCGACAAGGGTAGGGGGATCCACTGGGCTAGTTCACGTGAATACAAGGGAGCAGGGGCATCATGCGCTGGAGTAGGCTAAAGTAGGGTGTACCAGAAGTAGGGGGTTGGGCCGTTAGAACAGTAGCGGTGAGGAGAGGCCTGGGTCATTCATGTAGAGGGAGACCCAAGGGGTGCTAGACTACATGAAGGGGGAGGGGGTGAATCTTGAATGGGGTAGGGGGGATATTCTATATCAAGGTACCCAATTAGGTTTTTTAAATAATAATAATAATAATAAAATTAAAAACAAAAGAAAACAAGAAGAATTTATTAACACTAATAATAATAATAATATTAATACTAGGAATAATAATAATAATTTTATTTTCATAATAATATATGAACATTATTATTATTATTAAGCACCATTTTTAATTTATTATTTCATTCTTTATTTTATTTCCAAGAACAATAATATTACTATTTTTAATAATAATAATAATAATAATATCTTTATTATTATTACCAAAACATCCTCTTAAATTTTTATCTCACCTTTCTCATTTTACCTTCATTAAATTTATTCATTTAAAATACTGGTAACCACACATTTTTCCTATGGCATACGCATGGTTGATCAAACCGTGCTTAAACTATGCCACCTAACACTACCCACTACAGGGCCGTGCTGATTTCATGTCACACAGTTTTATAAACCATGCACAAGTTGTGCCCCATAACTCTAACTCACTTGGGAATCTGCGCAGGCACCACACAGTTACCCCTAACCATGCGGGCTGGCCACACAATAGTGAAAAGTGTCCAAAACTTAAAATAATAATTAAAGTAATTAAAATAATAAATAAACCAGGTCGGGGTGTGATAAAAACCCATAGAAATCATAAAGAAAACATGTTGGTAACTTGGAACATTTTCTTCATATAATCCTTACAGAACCCTTATGAATTGGAATAACCATACGGTCAACTTCCAACACAATTCTATGGAGAACATAATCATTACCAAATTCATTGGAAAGTTATAATGGGGCTCACCTATCATATATGGTATATCAGGCTCACCCAAATCTATCTAGGCCCACCCATTATATAAGCTATATCAGACTCACCTGTGATTATCAATAATGTCAAAGTACTATTCATTAATATTTTTTTTGTATATTTCACCTTTTAATATAACAATAATAATTGTTAATTAATTTCTTGATTCACCCATGGAAAAGAAATGATTTCTATGAAAATATCATAATCCATCCAAATAAATAATAATGATGGTATCATTACCACATATACCTAGTAGAGCATAAGTAACACCAAAGGTGGTTGATATCGATGAATGGAAATTCCATTAAATGATCATTAAAAACATTATTTAAAAAAGTAAAATTTTCATTATAAAAATCACTTTTAAAAACTAAAAATTCCTAATCTATTGTGAAAATAATTTTCATTCAAAAAACATTTAAAACTTGAAAAGGAATATTTAAAACAAATGATTTCCATGATGTTAGAAAAATCCATTCATGTTATAAATTTTAAAAATAAACATTCATTTCAAACAATTTGTAAAGGGAGTCAAAAGCAACCCATTTGGAAAACATTAAAAAATTTAATTTTTAAAACATTTTAAAAGAAATTCAAAGATAAAGTAAAATATAATTAGGAAATAATTTATATTTATAAAAGAAATTTTTTTAAAATATTTTAGAAAACATGGATATGGAAGAGAAAGATTCCCGATCTAAAGAAAGATACAAGATCAATATCACTTACAAAAAAATTTCTTGATGTTTATTTAATTAATAAGGGAGGAAATTTAAATTAAACATTTAGAACACATTCATAACCAAAGGAGAAGAAACTAGATGTGTTTTAATAAAATAATATCCCATTATTTCCTACAAAAGAACCTCCAACATAAACAATCCGAAAAAAGGAGATTGTAACATAAAGACTTTTTTAATTTAGTAACTTTTCAATCATAAGAACCCTGAAAGAATAACTTAAAAATTAAACTTTAAATATCAATAACATAAGTAAATGAACCAAATTACATGTTAAATTAGAAGTATATACACCACATAAAAGAAGATAGGTGCATATCATTAAACTTATGTCCCAAATAAATGGAATTTAAGATGAATAACCCTTACAAATATCATATCATTGAATTGAGATTTAATCAATAGAGATATTATGTGTAAATAAATGAAAATAAACAAAAAAAATTATAATAAAGAATAAATAAATTTTCATATCAATTCACACATAATCATGTAATAACAGAGTCAATGAAGAATATTTGTAACCTAATGAAATGAAATTGAGTTGAGAAACCCTTTACTACTTAGTAAATTTCAATTTAAATCACATTGGATAAACTAATTAAACTTTAAACTTAGAATAACATGAAGTATTAAGGATTAATGATATAAAATACAAATAGGTCAGTATATATATACCTCATAAAACAAATTAGGTGCATAACAATAAAATATGCCTCATTGAAAACAAATTGAGATGAAATCCATTATTGTTTTGGTAATCTATGGATAAAACCCTAATGAAAGAGTGAAAGTAAAATGAATTTGTAAATAACATTAATTTTCATTAAAATAATCATAAAATAAATTCATGGGAAATAGATAAACCACACAATATAATTAAGTTGAAAATATGACATATGTCTCACAGAAATAAAAGTGAGACAAGAAACCCTCACCTTGAGTCCAGACTTTCCATGTATGTATTTTAACTCCTATATAATAAAATTATATCAATTATTTGATTTAATAAGATCATTTTATTTGTTTAATCCCTTATCCTTAATCCATTTATTTTATTTAATTTAGTTATACATTTAATAACTTAATCAGTTAATTCCATGTCAGGTGTTTTTAGGACGTTCAGTCCATATTTTCAAAATTACTTCAATATGTTGATTGTGGTCAAAGGGTTTACTGTTCCATAATCTGCAGAATGATAATCATTAAATATTTATCGTCTTAATACATAAAATATACCAATCATGAATAATGGTTAAGAAAAATGAACTACGTTACAATCGTGGAGACTATAGGTTGTATGTACACATGAGCAACATTTCCATTTTTCAATGATCATTATGGAAAGAAGGTAAGAATTATTTTATCTTTATAGAATTATAATTACATAAAAAATATCATATTATTTCTTTAAATAAAATTACATATAACATCCATGTGATATAGTAATAAAAAATGAATCACATCGCTTCGTGAGGTGGTAGTCCATCGTACACACGAATGACATTATCAATTTTTAATAGATGGTAAAGTAAGAAAGTATATGATATATTAATTTTAAATAATTATTAATGTTTAATAAATATAATATATAAAAATTAAATACTTGACCATGAATAGGCGTGATAGGTGATGATAGAAAATGAATTACATCGGTTCGTGAGGCAGTAGTCTACTGTACACACGAACAATGGTTTCATTTCCCGTTTGATGGAAGAGAAGATGGATGTATTTTATGAAATTAACATAATTAAATCCCAGTATATGGTAGATAATTATTTTATTATATAACCATGATTGAATAAAATTTTAAGTATGTGGAAGAATAAATAAAAGAAAATGCTCGGTTAAGAATGATACTTTTTTGTTAGATGGCCTCATTAGGTTTGCATAAAAACCGCCCTTAAGAGGGTTCTATAATCAAAACAAAGCCTCTAGGACTTGGAAAGGGAATTGAGTAATTAATTTGGTTAGGTATTTTCTAAAATAAATGGATTTTATTTTGTGCATAAGATATGAGAGTGGGTGGCCTTTTATAAGTTGGGGAAAGGACAAACTTTGAATTTTTAAAAATAAAAAGTTATACCCACATTATACACATGAAAAAATCCACCAAATTGGGCCATTATTGAGACTTAGATGATATATGGTAAAAATATGGTCGTATAAAAGGATTTAGACAAGTTTTTAGGTATTTTTAGCTATTATATTTTTATTTTAACCCCTGGTAAATCTGTTTTCACCTTAACCATGGTAAAATATATTTATTATCTTTATTATTCATTATGAAAAAGAATCAAGTTGAAATTTTTATATAATATAAATTATGATAATTTAAAATATGGAATATATTTTATCAAATTCAAATAACATAAGTGGAAGAATTTAATTTAAAATAAAACCTATAGACGCAATGAAAAAGTGGTTTTTCAATAAATGTATTTTTTAAGCATAAGATGACCCTATATTAACTTTATGACTAGTAATCATCATTATATGAATAAAAATTAATATTTATAGATATATAATTTATAAATTTATTTTAAATAATTCCTCAATAGAGGTTATTTTAATTAATTAAAATGGATAAACATTAGGCACTTTAAAACAGTTTTCAGAATAATGTATTTTTAATCCTAAAAATAAACTCATACTAAAATACAGTATCAAGATTATTAAAATTTAATTAATTTGATAAAATATAAATAAAAAATTATTATTTTAATTTAAATAAAATTCAAATCGTAATAGTACTTTTAAATTACATAATTTATTGAGAAGAAATGGCAGTTTTATAAAAATCAGTATTTTTCACCATTCACTGAAAAATCAATATTTTCCAAAAAATAACTAAATTTCACCATAAGTTAATTTTTATATTATGATTTAAAAAAAATTCAATTTATAAAATACATTTTATAAAATTTATTGATATTAATTATAATATTTTATCATAAAAAATAATAAAAATAATTTTTGAAGAAAATATATTTTTGATGAATAAAATGTCTACTAAAAATTGAGTGATTATTTAATAATAATTTAGCAATAAATTTATATTTATTAGTAAATTTAGATATATATTTTATAAATTAGTTAATCATATTCATAAATACCAATTTAATGACCATTTTATTACAACCATTCATTTCGCAGGCCATTTAAGCTTAGTGTTTTTGCGTCGCATATGCTATCGAACATAATGTTCTTTTAAAATCTCAAGGTGTTACATTATCCCCCAATTTAATAAATGTTTTAATAAAAATTTGAACTTAAAATTTATAAACAAGGGTTTTATATTTCAAAATACCTTTGTTTAAATCCCACATTATTTTAAAGGTTAATAAAACTTCCACTAGAAAAGAGAGAGCAGGAAGTACAAAGGTCATCTAGAATAACACATAATTAAGTTTTCAAGTAGACAAAAATTAGTGCGAAGTGAATATATGAACGTAGAATAAAATCATAATTTTGAAATAATGATGGAGAGTGAAAAGGATCATTTATCACAAAAAATTGAATGATCAATAGAAAGTCGACAAACACAAAACCAAAAACCAAAGAGGTGTGAAAAAGACCATCATCTCATCAGAAATGAAGGTAATATGATAAAATTTTCATTATAAATATTATATTCTGGGATTTTAAGAATTAATTACCAAATATAATAAGAAAATAAATATAATATACTTAGTTTACATGTATAATTTCATTCTTTAATAAATTTCTACCACAATCTATCCTTTTCTCTAAATGATGAGTATTCCAGATGATTTTTTTTATTCCTAAAGCACTAAAATCTATTTCTAAAGGATCAAATAATTTAAAAAAGGATAAAAAGTGATTCCAAATGTATTTATAAATTAACTGAAACCAAAATGTATAGCACAAGGAAAGATAATTTCCAAAATAAATTAACCCTCATATGGTAAAATACAACATTAATATCCAATGGCTCAACAATAACACCCAAAGTTTATCTTTGATCATTCGATAAAAAATATCATAAAATAATATTAATAATCAAAGATCATATAAAACCTAACGTTTTTAAATATTTTTAAATTTATTTCCACAAAATTAAAAGACCATTCTTCATGTTAAACCAAATCTTTACATACACTTCAAACTAATAAAACCTCTCGAAAAATGTCATTAATCACTTTAAAATCTCATCACTTAAAACCTAAAAATGGATGTTTAGGACTTTTAACTTATGATAAAACTTAATATTATATAACTACGATGTTATTGATAACTCTTAGGATGTCATCACATGAAAACATCATAATATCCAAAGTTATCTAAACTCTTCTCTGATACCAACTATAACATCCTAGAACCCACACTCCCAGACTTGGTGCTAAAACATTATGTTTACATTTATTTCTTAATGTAGATAAACCTAACCCAATTTTCCATCCAAAAATCATAACAAAAAAAGGAAATATTTTATCCCTCACATATCTAAGGACCTTTTATGTTTATATTTTTAGATAATTAGGATAAAATCCTACATAAAAAATACCCATGTATTCAAATGATTATTTCTCCCACTAAACCAATATTTTATTATTTCACATTAAGTCATCATCATAATACATATGGAATGCTTCTAGACACAGTTCATTTAACAATATTCTTGATAACCTAGGGAAACATAAACTTAATAATGGTGCGCTCAAATGCTCAATAAGGGTAAACATAAGCATTAAAAATTGAATGTTATTAGTGAACATTATATGAGAATAAGAGTATTATAACATAAAAATAGTGAATGAGCATAAAATAAAAATATTCATAACCATAAATAACTAGATCATAAATCTTGAAACATGGAATAAGGATTTAACAAAGGTAAGAGTCATAAGAATCAATAATCACGAGCCATGTGATATCAATATTAAGTAAAGGAATCAGTAAAAATCAATAGAAAGCATAAAGTAAACATGTAGGTATCTTGGAAAATTATATTTATAGAACTATTACTAAACCCTTAATAATTGTAATAACCATATGGTTGAATTATAACATAATTCTCTAAATAATATAATCATTACCAAATACATTATAGAGATATAATGGGGACCACCTATCGTATAAGCTATACCGGAATCACCTGATGATATATGGGCGCACCCATCATATAAGCTATATTGGGATCTCCCATGATTATCAATAATTTTCAATTAACATTCATGAATAAAAAATATTGAATCTTTTACTTTTAAATATAATAATAATAATAATTATTTCATTTCTTGATTCTACCATGGAAAATAAATGGGTTCTATGCCAATATAATAATATATCTATAGAAAGAATAAGGATAGTATCTTTAACACATATAACTAGTGGATCATAAGTAAAATCAAGGTTTGTCAATACTGATGAATGAAAATTCCATTAAAAAATCAATAAAAAATTCTTAAGGAAAATAATCTTTTCATTTTGAAAATAACTTTTAAAAACTAATAATTCACAAAATATTGTGAAAATACTTTTAATTGAAAATAAAATTTTAAAATTAAAAAGTAATCTTTAAAAAAATTATGATCATGATGGTTAGAGAATTTGTTCTTTTTTTAAATGCTAAAATTAACCATTCTTTTCAAGAATTTTATAAAGGGATTCAAAATAGACCCATTTGAAAAACATTAAGAAATTTTATTTTTAAAACCTTTTAAAAAGAGTCAAAGATCAAGTAAAATATATTCAATAAATCATTTATTTTTAGAAAATAACATTTTTGAAAACATTTCAGAAAACCTGGATATAAAAGAGAAATATTCCCAATCTAAAGAATGATACAAGATCAGTATCACTTACAAAAACAAATTCTTGATGTTTCTTTAATAAATAAGGGAGTAAATGAAAATAAAACATGTGTAATACATTCATAACCACAGGATTAGAAAATATATGTGTTTCAAGAAAATAAGATCATATTAGTGCCTCTAAAAGAATCTTCAATATAAACAATCTTGAAAATAAAGGAGATTGTAACATAAATCCTTTTCAACTATTGTAACTTTAAAATCATAATACCCATGAAAGAATAACTTCAAATGAAAATATAAATATTAATAAAATAAATTTATTAATTATATTACCTATCAAAGGGGTAGTATATACACCTCATAAAAGAATATAGGTGCATATCATTAAACTTATGTCCCAAAGAAAGGAAATTTGAGATGAATAACCCTTAGAAATATCATATCATTGAATTGAGAGTTAATCATCAGAGAGATTATATATAAAAAATGAAAAAAACAAGTTTAATATAGAATAAAACAATTTAGTGATCAATCTTCACATAATCATTTCACAATGGAGTCAATGAAGAAGAGTTGTAACCCAACAAAAGAAGATTTAGATGAGGAACCCTATATCACTTAGTAACTTTTAATTCAAATACACTAAGATAAAATAATTCAATTTGAAACTTAGAATAATATGAAGTATGAAGGATTCATTATATAACATAAAAAATGGGAAACATATATACTCATTATAAAAGTAATTAGGTTCATAACAATAAAATATGCCTCAATGAAAATAAATTGAGATGAAATCCCTTATTCCTCTGGTAATATCAGAATCAAAACCTAATAAATGAGAGAAACTAGTATGGATTTTTAAATCCAAATAATTTTATTGATAATAATCATAAAATATATTCATGGATATTATATACACCACAAAATATAAATAAGTGATTAATATGACATATGTATCACAGAAATAAAAGTGACATGAGAAACCCTTACCCTGAGTCAAGAGTTTCCATGTACGTCCTTTAACTCCTATATAGTAAAATTATATCAATTATTTGATTTCGTAATAAAATTTTATAGGTTTAATAACATATACTTAATCAATTTATTTTATTTATTTTAGTGATATATTTAATTACTTAATCAGTTAAGTCCACATCATGTGTTTTAAGGACGTTCGATCCATATTTTCAAAACGACTTCTGTATATTGACCATGACCAAAGGGATCATTATTACATCATATACTGAATAAAAATAATGTCATATTTATAATTTTTATACATGAATTATACTTTTAAAACTAACCATGAATAAGTTTTATGAAAAATGAACTAGGTCACAATCATGGAGACGCTAGGTAGTACGAATATGTGAGCAATGTTTCCATTTTTCAATGATCATTATGGAAAGAAGGTAAGTATTATTTTATCTTTATAGAAATATAATTATATAATGAATATGATATTATTTATTTAAATAAACTTACATATACCATCCATATGATGTGGTAATAAAAAAATCACATTGCTTCACGATGCTGTAGTCCATCGTTCACACGAATGACATTATCTTTTTTCAATGGATGATAATAAAAGAAATTATATTATATATTAATTTTAAAGAATGGTTAATATTTCATGAATATAATATATATAAATTAAATCCATCATCATGAACATATATGGGAGGAAATGATGGAAAAAAATTACAACGATTCACGAGACAGTAGTCCACCGTACACAAGAATGATGATTTTGTTTCCCATTTTACGAAAGAGGATATGAATGTAGGTTATAAAATTAACATAGTAAAATTTAAGTATATGGGATAAAATTATGTTATTATATTATCATGGTTGAATAAAATTTTGAGGTGGTGCAAGAATAAATAAAACAAAACACTCTGTTAAGAGCGAAACCTCTTTTTTCAAACAACCTCTTTAGGTTTGCACCAAATTCCTTCCTATGAGGGTTTTTTAATCAATCCAAGGATTCTAGAAAGTGAAGAGAGAAGTGAAAAAGGTATTTTTTCAGGTATTTCATGAATGAAAAGGCTTTTAAGGTGTGAAGAGTAGAGGATATAGGGTAAAATATTATAAGTGGGGGAGATGACATATTTTGAATTTTGGAAAAGAAAATGTTACACCCACATTTTACACAAGCCACAAGGAAAAAAATGAACAACTATAGAGAATTATATAATATAATATGAAAATATACTCATTAAATATAATTTATACAAGTTATTATCACATTTTAACCCTTATATTTTTTGTTTAACCCCTGATAATTTTTTTTCATCTTAATCACGGAAAAATATTTTTACTATTTTCACTATTCATTATGAAAAAAAATTAAGTTGAAATTATTATATAATATAAATTATTATGATTTAAAATATGGAATCAATTTTTTCAATTTAAATTAACATAATTGGAATAATTTAATTTAAAATAAAACCTGTAGGCATGATGAAAAAGTAGTTTTTCAAGAAATGTAATTTTCAAGCCTAAGATGATATTGGATTAACTTTATGACTAGTAATCATAATAATATGAATTTAAATTTATATATCTAGATATATAATGTATAAATTTAATTTAAATCATTCCTTATTATGGGTTATTTGAATTTATTAAAATGGAGAAACATTAGACACTTTAAAACAATTTTCAGAAAAATGTGTTTTAAGCCTAAAAGTAAATTTATACTAAAATAAAGTATAACAAGTACTCTAATGTAATTAATTGGTTAAAACAAAACAAAACAATTATTATTTTAATTAAAATAAATTTAAAATCATAATTAGACTATTAAATTAATTAATTTATTGAAATGAAGTGTTAGTTTTTAATAAATTTGTATTTTTTATTATTCATTGAAAAATCGATATTTTACAAAAAATCTGAAAATTTCAACCAATTTTTATTTTGTTTTTATGATTTCAAAAATAAATTTCATTTAAAAAATTAATTTTATAAAATTTCTTGAAATCAATTTTAATATTTTCTCAAAAAAAGCAATAAAAATAATTTTTTGAAGAAAATGTATTTTTTATGAATAAAACATATTTACTAAGAATTATGTGATTATTTATTAAGAGTTTATAAATTTATTTATATTGAGTATGAAATATATATATATATTTCTTAAATTAGTTAATCATTTTTCAGAGCTTCTAATTTAATGGATAGTTTATAATGGTCATATATTTCATAGGTCGTTTAAGCTTAGTTCTGTATATTATATACACTATCGAACATAATGTTATTCTTTTAAAATATAAGGGTGTTACATTCTCCCACTTTAATAAATTTCATTATCTAAATTTGAAATTGAACTCTATAAATAATGGTTTGAAATTTCAAAATACTCTTGTGTAATTCCCACATCATAAAAAGGGTTAGTAAAGCTTCCACTTGAAAATAGAAAGAGGGAAGTACTAAGGTCATATGGAATAACACATAACTAGGTTTCTAAGTAGGAAAATATTAGTGGGAAGTGAAGATATGGACATGTAATAAAATAATAACTCCTAAATAATTATGGAGAGTAAAATATATCATTGATAAAATTAAGTGAATGATCAATAGAAATTTGACAACCACAAATCCATAAACCAAAGAGGTTTGAAAAAGACCATAATCTCATTGAAAATGAAGGTAATAAGATAATGGTTTCATTTTCAAGATCCTTTTCAAAGAGTTGAAGAATTTATTACCATATATAATAAGAAAATAAGTTGAATATAATTACATTTTAAGTATAATTTCATCCTTTAATCAATTTATATTATAATCACATTTTTCTCCAAATGATTTGTATTCAAGATTTTTTTATTTTTTTATGCCCAAATAACTAAAATAAAGTTCTAAAAGATCACATAATTCAATAAATGTATAAGAATATATTCCTCTTATCTTTATAAATTAAGGAAAACTAAAATGTTTAACATAGGGTAAAATAATTCCCAAAATGAAAAAACCCTCAATAGCGAAATACAACATTTATCTCTAATGCCTCAATAATAACACACATGGGATGGCTTAGATCACTTGTTAAAAAAATATCCTAAAAAATAATATTAATCATCAAAGATCATATAAAACCTAAAGGTTTTAAATATCTTTAAACTTATTTCAACAAAATGAAAATATCATTATTCATGTTAAACCAAATATTTACATATAGTTCAACCCATTAAAATGTCTCCCAAAATGTCATTAATCACTTTAAGATCTCATCACTTAAAACCTCAAAATAGGCATCTAATAATTTTAACTTATGAAAAACATTAATCTTATAGACCTATGATGTTATCCATAATTATTATGATAACCTCACATGAGAACAAAACACTCTAAAAAGTAATCTAAACCCTACTCTGATACCAACTATAACAGCCCATGAACTTGCACTCCCAGATCTGGTGCTAAAAACATTATCTTTGAATTTATGGCATGATACTGATAAATATGAACCAATTTTTTCCATCCAAAACATATAACAACAAAAGGAAATACTAATCACTTACATACCCAAGGAATTTTTAGGTTTTTAGTTTTAGATAATTAGGAAAAAATTTACATAAATAATGCCCATGGCTTCAAATGATTGTTTGTCCCACCAAACCCATATATTATTATTTCACATTAAGTAATTTTCATCATCTATATTAAAACTTTATAGAAAAACATTATTTAACATAATTATTTATAACCTTGGGAAAATGATACATAAAATGGGTGATCTGAAATGCTCAGTAAGGGTAAACATAAGAATTAATAATTGAATGTAATTAGTGAGCATAAGAAGAGAATAAGGATATGCCGACTTAAAAAGAGTACAATGGAATAACATAAAAATATTCATAACCATAAATACCTAGATCATCAACCTTGAAATATGGAATAAATATTTAACAAAGTAAAGTGTCATAAGATTCATTAATCATGAGCAATGTGATGTCAATCTTGATAAAATGAATCATTAAAGACCCATAGAAAGCATAAAGGAAATGTGTTGGTATCTTGGAACATTATATTTATATTACCCTTACAGAACCCTTATTATTTATAATAATCATAAGACCGAATTATAACATAATTATCTAGAGAACATAATCATTAACCAATGTATTTGAGAGTTATAATGGGGCTCACCCCTCCTATAAGCTATATTGGGATCACCTAGTGAAATATATGTACACCTATAATATAAGCTATTTTGGGATCACCCGTGATCATTAATGATGTACAAGTACCATTCATTGATAAAAAATTTATAATCTTTCACTTTTAAACATAAAAATAATCTTTTTTCTTTCATTTCTTGATTCACCCATGTAAAATAAATAGGTTCCATGCCAATATCATAATCTATCCAGAGAAATAATAAATATGGAATCATTACCACATATAACCAATGGAGCATAATTAATTTCAAGGGTTGTTGATGTAAATGAATTAGAATTAAAATAATTATTATTAAATGCATTTTTGAGAAAAATAACCTTTTCATTTTGGAAATCACTTTTATAAACTAAAAGTTTAAAAAATATTGTGGAAATAATTTTTATTGAAAACAGAATTTGAAACTTAAAAAGTAATCTTCAAAAAAATGATGGCCATGCTGGTGTAAATATTCTTTCATGTTTTAAACATTAAAAATAAACATTCTTTTCAAACATTATGTAAAGGGAGTCAAAAGTAACCCATTTGTAAAATATTATGAAATTTACTTTTTAAAACCTTTTTAAATAAAGTAAAAGATAATGTAAACTAGATTTATGAAATAATTTATGTTTATAAAAGATCATTTTTAGAACATTTAATAAAACATGGATATGTAATAGAATGATTCCCGATCTAAATAAAGATACAAGATCAATATCACTTACAAAAAACTTTCTTGATGTTTATTTAATCAATAAGGAAATGGAAATTAAACATGTGGAACACATTCATAAACATAAGATAATAAAATATATGTGGTTTAAGAAAATAATATAGCATTATTTTCTCCAAAATAATCTTCAACCTAAAAAATCTCGAAAAGAAAGAAGATTGTAACATAAATCCTTTTCCACTTTAGCAACTTTTCAATCATAAACCCCATGAAATAATAACTAAAAATTAAAATTTAAATATCAATAAAATAAATAGATTCATTATATTATATGTCAAATGGGAAGTATATACACCTCATGTGTATCACTAAACTTATGTCCCAATGAAATGTAATTTGAGATAAATAACCCATACAAAGATCATATCATTCAATTGAGAGTTAATAAATGAATATATTACGTGTAAAAAATTAAAATACAAAAAAGTTGAAATACATAAAAAAATAGATATCAATTAACACATAATCATGTCATAATGGAGTCAATGAAGAAGAGTTGTAACCCAATGAAAAGTAATTGATTTGAGAAATCCTTTACCACTTAGTAAATTTCAATTAAAATCCCATTGAATGAAATAATTAAATTTAAAAACTAAAATAATAATAAATATGAAGGATTCATGATATAAAAATTAAAAATTGTATTATATATACACCTCATAATAGAAGTTATGTGAAAATAATAAAATATGCCTCAATGAAAATAAACTGAGACAAAATATCTTATTGTTTTAGTAATCTCTTGATCAAAACCTCATGAAAGGGATAAAATTGTATATATTTTTAAATAAAAATAATTTTCATGAAAATAATAATAAAATAAAATCATGGGAATTATACACACAACACAATATAAATAAGTGGTGAATATGGCATATGTCACACAAAAATAAAAGTGAGATTAGAAACCCTTACCTCGATTCTAGACTTTCTATGTATGTCCTTTAACTATAGTTAAATAAACTTATATGAATTATTATATTTAATAATAAAATTTATAGGTTTTATACCTTATCATTAATCCATTTATTCAATTTATTTTTTGTGATATATTTACTTACTTATTCAGTTAAGTCCACATCGAGGGTTTTGAGGATATTCAATTCATATTTTCAAAACGGCTTATGTATGTTGGATGTGGTAAAATGGTTCACTGATACATAATATATAGAATAATAATTATAAAATATTTACCAATTTATTCATAAATTATAATTTTAAAACTAACCATGAATAATGGTTATGAAATATGAGCCATATTGTAATCATGGAGACTGTAGGCCGTACATATGCATGAGCAACATTTCTATTTTTCAACGATAATTATATAAAGAAGGTAAGTATTATTTTATATTTAAAAAATAATAATTATATCATAAATATTATATTATTTCTTTAAATAAACTTACATATACCATCCATGTGATGCGATAATAAAAAACGAAGCACATTGCGTAGTGAGGTGGTATTCTGCCGTACACACAAACAACATTATCATTTTTCAATGGATGGTAAGGTAATAAATTATACGATATATTAAAATTAAATAATAACTAATATTCAATGAATATAATATATAAAAATTAAATCCATCATTTTTAATATCCATTAAATGCGATGATAGAAAACGAATTACTTCAGTTTGTGAGGCAGTACTCCGCCGTACATATGAATGATGGTTTCATTTCCCATTTTATGAAAGAGGATACATATTTAGTTTTCTAAATTAACAAAATAAAATATAATTATATGTTATATACTGATTTTATTATATCAACATTTCTGAATAATAATTTAAGGAGGTGGAATAATAAATAAAACAAAATGGTCGGTTAAGAACGATACATTTTCTTCAGACGAACTCTTTAGGTTTTCACCAAAATACTTCCTATGAGGGTTTTATAATAAAAGTAAGGATTATAAGAAGTGGAGAGGTAAGTAAAAATATATTTATTCAGTTATTATTTTAATCAAAAATCTTTTAATGTGTAAATAGGAGAGGAGAGGGGGTGGCCCTTCATAACTGGGGGAGAGGACACACTTGGAATTTTTGAAAAGAAAACGTTATACCCACATTTTACACATTAAAAAAATAACCAAAATGGGTAATTATAGATATTTAGATTATATTAGGTTTAAATATGTTCATAAAATATAATTTATACAATTTTTATGTCATTTAAACCCATATATTTTTAGTTTAACTCCCCAGTAAATCTGTTTTCACCTTAACCACGATAATAGATTTTTACTGTTTTCACTATTATTTATGACCAAGAATTAAGATGATTTTATCATATAATATAAATTATTTTGATTAAAAATATTAAATACATTTTATCAAATTCAATTCATATAAGTGGCATAATTTAATTTGAAATAAAACCCACAGATGCGACGAAAAAGCGTTTTTTCAAGAAATACATTTTTCAAGAATAAGATGATCCTATATTAACTTTATTAATAGTAATAATAATTAAAATAATTTAAATTAATATATATATATATAATCTATTAATTTAATTAAAATAATTACTTATAGGTTTATTTAATTAATTAAAATAGAGAAACAATAGGCGCTTTAAAACATTTATCGGGAAAATATGCTTTTAAGGCTAAAAATAAACTTATACTAAAATACAGTATAAAGATGTTTCAAATGTAATTAATCAGATAAAATATAACTAAAAATTTATTATGTTACTTGAAATAAAATTAAAAGCATAATTTTACTCTTAAATTATTTATTTATTGAAAAGGAAAAACATTTTACAAAAATCAGTATTTTTTACTATTCACTGGAAAATCATTTTTTTTTTCAAAAAATCCCAAAAGTTCTCCCAAAGTTAATTTTTAAATGATGATTAAAAAATAATTTCATTTTTTGAAAATATAATTTCTAAAATTTCTTGAAATTAATTATAATGTTTTCTCCCAAAAATCAACAAGAATCATTTTTGAAGAAAACATATTTTTGATGAATAAATGTATTTACTAAAAATTGATTGATTTTTTTACTAATATTTTTTCAATACATTAATATTGAGTAGGAAATTTATATATATATTTTCTAAAGTAGGTAATCATTTTCATGCCTTCCAATTTAATAGGTAGGTTATAACATTCATATATTTCACAGGTCATTTAAGCTTGGTGTTGCGTGTCTTATATGCTGTCGAATATAGTGTTCTTCTTTTAAAATATCAGGGTGTTACACCCTAGCCTATTGAAGGTGGGATTGAGGTGTCACTCTCAGTTTACTACCATCATAGGAGGGGTTATGGTGGGTAGGGTTGTGAAATAATAAACCATGAATAAAAAAGTATATGTTTTTTTAAAGGGACTACCAACCTCTATAAAGAAGTTACAATCCTTGAGAATATCCTCATAACCTCAACCAAGATCTTCCATGCCTCATCTAAGTTTGTACCACCACCCAAACTCCCATATCACTCCAAACATCCAAAATGACTAATTATAATAATTTATATTTAGTTATTTAAATTTAACTAAGGAGGAATAATCACTGAACAAATCATATGGAATTTTTGTAATATTGAAAAACGCAACCAAGAAAACCTAGAAGGTCTATAGAGTACCACCGACACCATATGGATCAAGATACCTAAACATTTATACCCGACCATTCCCCAATTTCATTTAATTTTATAAAAATACTATATAAATTAGGGAAGCGATATACCTCAAATAAAATGATGAAAGATGATTTGTGTTCATCATTAGAAGACCTCATATTGCCAAGCCACACAAAATCCCTATCATTCCAAATGATTTCTACCACGATCAAATGGAAATTTTCAATAAACCTTGATCAAAATTGACCCAAATTAGGTGGAAACCAAATGTGAATGAGTAAATAAAAGATAAGAAGGAACTGTCACGACCTGACCCTACCCGGGCTCGAGCCGCAACTACCCCAAGCCCGCCTCCATAGGCCAGGGGCTAGCGACCAGCGCCGAAGGCACAATAACTCGGGGAGGCCTTTGCCTAAGCACCTGTACACACACACGCAACACACTCAATGAAAAAGTGCAGAGTAAAAGAAAAGACAAGCAGAGTAAAAAGAACAGCTGCTATATATAAACCACAGAGTGCATCGACCTCTACAAGATACAAGTAAAGTGCTGAAAAGGAAAAAGGGGAAAAACACGCGCCCAACCAAAAAGTGCCACAACTCAGCAACAGGTAAATGAAAAGAAACAGCTGACGGGTCTGCCACCTGGAACCCGGCCACGACCACCGCACGCGGTCCAAGCTCCCAAGCTCCTACGATCCACCGAAGTCACGCTCCACCTGTCCGTCGTCTGCAAGGGCACACCAAGTGCGGGCAAAGCCCAAGCAGGGGTGAGTATAAAAATACTCAGTAGGATACCCCGAAGGCTCGAGGGAGCAACAAAAGGAGGTACCGAAGGGTGAGCAGTAGAGAAAATAGGGAAAGTAAAGGGGTACAACCGAGGGTGCAGTAGAGAGTCCAGCTCAACCCAACAAAAGAAATGAAGTAGACTCGTCCAGGCACAAGGAGCTGGAAACGGTGAGAAGATGAACTTCCCGTCGAGTCTTCGCTGCCTATAGCAGGAGAGTAGACTCGTCCAACCACGAGAAGCTAGACACAGAAAGCACGTGGCATACCCCACGCTTCTTCGCCTCACCTGGAAGGAGAGTAACCAAACCCAAGAAGTGGGTACCAGAAACAAGGTATATACATATCCTTATGCTCTGCCAAGAAGCCCGAACAAACTCGTAAGGGGATCTCCATCCCATAGCTCAACCCAAGAAAGAGTTGCCAACAGTCCCAGAAGTAACACCCATCGATGCCCAGCATCCCACACGTCTATCCTGAACCGCAATCCAAGGGGCTCAGTCACTGCACCTTGATACTATCCGCTTTGGGCGGCACTGACTCGCCCACACGGTTTTAGATCGCGTCGCAAGAACGCGTCTCAGTGGGGAAACCGCCCCTCGAACTTGAGAGTTCTAGGAAAGTCAAACCACACCTCATCACTGCCCTGCAGTCGAGAGGTCTTCCCAAAGTCATGGTCGTCACAACACTGACCTGTACAACCAAGGGTCCCGCTCCGGTAATCACGGAGGTAAGACACAGACTAGCCTGGTCAAGAGGACTGAGTCTGGAATGCTAACAGGTGTCCCACTGCCCAGCCCCGCTGGAGGGTAATTCATAAACAAATATCGGGTGACCCACTGCCCAGCCCTGCTGGAGGGTAAAACTTAATACATCGTCAGGCGACCCACTACCCAGCCCCGCTGGAAGGTAAAACATATTCAGATATCGGGCGACCCACTGCCTAGCCCTGCTGGAGGGTAAACCCTAATACATCGTCAGGCGACCCACTGCCCAGCCCCACTAGAGGGTAGACCATAATCAGATATCGGCTGACCCACTGCCCAGCCCTGCTAGAGGGTAAACCCTAACACATCATCAGGCGACCCACTGCCCAGCCCCGCTGGAGGGTAGACCTGGAATAAGTCGACAGGCGACCCACTGCCCAGCCTTGCTGGAGGGTAGACCTGGAACTAGACGACGGGAGACCCACTGCCCAGCCCTGCTGGAGGGTAGGCCCTAAGAGGTCATCGGGTGACCCACTGCCCAGTCTCTGCTGGAGGGTAGACCCTAAGAATGTCGGGTGACCCACTGCCCAGTCTCTGCTGGAGGGTAGACCCTAGAATCCGATGAGTAACCCACTGCCCAGCCCCGATGGAGGGTAAAACTCAGAACTGCTCTGGTCACATCCACTGGAGGGCACAACACTGGCAAACTGAACACGGAGTGGGCATCACGCGACCACCCAACTCCAGCACATGTCACCCAAAGGGGTTCAGCACCTGTTCCATCACTAGGTGCCACTGGCCCCGCTATCGGCCAATCCATCAAGAACGAAACTAGGGGGAGACCATTCAACCCTGCTGGTCAACCATCGAGCACCGAGCCAGGGGAAAACTCCACCCTACTGGTCAAACCAACACACCGAGGGACCCTCTACGTCGTGAGAGGTCAAAGTACGCTAAGAAGAACCCGGCACGCACGTGGAGCCCACACAACGTGTGGCCCCATCTCAACCCCAACTGAACGCACCAACGTTCTCAGGTACGAACAACCACACGTACCTCCAAGCACTCTTGTATACTCCCAGAGTATACTACGTCTCCAGCCCAAGGGCTACCGTGCACACGGCACCCAACGTCAACGTGAAGGCGTGACGTATCAATTCCACCTCAAAGGCCCAGGCACGACCAACCACATCACTTCAAGAATTTACATCACTCACACGGGAGTGCATGCGATCACTCTCCAAAGGTCCGCTACAAGCAAAGTAGGGCGAACCACCACTGGAGTACCTTCCGTGCTTTCCACATTTATCAAGATCGCGCAAGAGGATCCGTACAGCCAAACGGATCACACCGTTGCAATCCTTGCACAAAAACACGCGAGTTAGACTACTCACTCGCCCGAAACGGTCAACAGGTGAAAAAAGGTACTATTCACCGTGACCAACCTGGGTGGGGCCCACCCCAATATCCCAAAACCGAACCAACGGATCACACCACTGTGATCCCCTCGGAAAAACACATGGGATTGAGTACTCAATTGCCCAAAAGGGACACCCGGTGAAAAGTGCACTATTCACCGTAGCCGGGTCGGGTGGGACCCACACCACGTCTCCGAAAGAGGTCGGGTGGACTACGCCATCGCGATGCTCTCAGAAAAACACGTCGAAAGCACTACTCGCTTGAGTAGAACGGGTACCCGGAGAAAAAGATGCATTCCGGCGCACCGCACACGAGCGGTGCCACGTGGGACCCGCAACCCGGTCCCGAAACTCAAAGAACGGATCGCACCGTTGTGATCCTCTCGAAAAAGCACACAAGATGGACTACTCGCTTGTCCAAAACGGTCGCCCGGTGATAAAGATGGAAAATCACCGTCGACGCCCAAACGGCCCTCGCGGGGCCCGCACCATCGTGCGGAATTACAATGGGCAGACTGCGCCAACGCGACGCCCTCAGAAAAACACCCAACATCGGCTGCTCTCACGCCCCGAACGGACGTCCGATGGAAAAGGCGTAAAACGCTACACGCAGCTCGAAAGATGGGCCGTGGGGCCCACGCCTCAACTCCGGCTTCAACGCCCGGAACCACCCTAGAAACCTCCGCCTCGACGCCAGGGTTCCAACGCCACTGACGGCGCTTAAATCGGACGTCGGACGCGTCCGCGCCGTCCAAAACAAGAATCCCGGAAAAACGCTCGTCCACTTAAGGACGTGTCGCTCCTCAGCGGCCCCTCGTTTCGGGAATTAAAAATTCACAAAACCATCTCAAAAACTCCGCCTTGATGCAAGCTCCACGCTGCCGCAGATGGCGCACTAAACGGACGCCCGTAGCCCGTCATACGGGCGTCCGAAGACTGAGGGCAAAGCCCCTTGGGCCGGACCGGCCGGTCCGCCCTGCTTGGGCCGGCCCGCGCCGACCGGCCCTATCTGCACAGCCGGCCCGCGGCTTAGCCGCGGGTCCGGTTCACCCCGCCGCGGCTTGGTCCAGCCGACGGGCCGCCTCGCGGCTGGTTGACTCCCCACAGTGACCCGCAATACGCAGGTCGCGGTCGACGCACGGGGCCGCACGCTTCGCGGCCCCTCCTCCGTTTGCCGGCGCCCGCGGCCGGCACCGCGACCGGATTCCGACAGCCGCTGCCGAACGCCGCCGCCGCCTCCCGGAAGCGCCGCCGACCGCCCTGCTCCGCCTCGCTCCGCCCCGCGCCGCCCTGCGCCGCCGCCGTCTGCCGCCTTCGGCCCTCGCCGGAAACCGGTCGTGGCCGAAAAATTTCCAAGGACCACCGGAAACAATCCAGTGGTCAAAATTTCAATCCGGATAGCTTTCCGGAAAGCTCGGGACGGGATCTACCCAACCACGGGATTTTTTCGAGGATCCAATGGTGCGATTGAGCATAAAAGAGGATTAAAACGGGGAAGGGGAGGAAAACTCAAATTCGCCTACCTCGTTGGGCTTCGCTCGGCGCTTTCCACGTGATCCGCCCCGCGCCGTTGCCTCGCCGGAGTTGGCTCACCGGATCTCGCCTCACCGGAGCTCACCGGAACTCGCCGGAAAGGAGGAAGGGAGGGGAGGGGTTGTGAGGAAGAAGAAGAAGAGGAAGGAGGGGGGGGGGGGTGCGTGTTTTAATAAAAACACTTAAACACCCCGCCTGGCACGCCCCCGCCTCCGCTCCCGAAGCAGACAAAAAGGAGGGTGCCCCTGGGGTAAACATGACCTCCCGAGCACAACGGTGGTCTCAGAATTTTAATCTGAGACCCCATTCAAAAGTTATTCAACTTAGCGCCCGAGGCCGCCAAATTACGAAAACGCCCCTGGGGCCATTTTTCACAAACGGCCCACGCCCGTGAAACTTACACCCCTCCTAGGGTAAACGGCATGCTACGAACTCAACGGTGCCCTCAGTTTTCCAATCCGAGTCACCGTTTAAGAGATACCGGCATTTCGCCCTTAAACGAATTAATTAATTAATTAATTAATCCGTTTAACGTTCCAGAAGCGGGCGAGGGGTCCAAACGTCCCATGCCGACAGGTTTTATGTCGTTCATAGGGTAAACACCCCGTTCCGGACCCATCCGTACACTCAGATCCCTGATCCGGATCACTGTTTAGGAGTTATCCCATTTATTTGGCGTTTCCAGTGTGAACGCACTGAAAATTTAATTCCGGCCACTCCGGGGCTCGGAATCGCACGCCGTCTGAAGGCACTGCTCTGGAATATTATCAAGAATATTCCAAAGTCTTTATCAGCAAAAACTGGGTTCTTACATCATTCCCTCCTTCAAGATTTTCGTCCTCGAAAAGCAAAACCAGGGAAGAACACAGGGTACTAAGCCCATAACTGGCTTTCCCATACCCAGAAGAACCCACGCACAGCTCTGCATCACCGCACACAGACCAAGAGATTGATCTATACATACTAGGTCGGCCCTTTCCGACGTCGTGCACCCACTCCAGACTTTGGGGTTAGGGAAAGGCGGTAGGGTACCTCGCCATCCCTTTGCACAGTCTCAAACGGCCCGAAGGCCCTCGGGGGTATCTCACCTCCCCGGTCAAACCTCTACGTCGCCCGCTGCGACTGGAATCACCGCCCTCACCTGAAATAAGGCCCGGTGATTCCCTCCTTCAGAATATCCATATGGTGAAACACCCAAGGATATCTGGTCACACAAGATTCCTCAGTCGATGCTCTCTTACACGCTCAACAGGCGAAGGAGTCAACACCATCGACTAAAGGAAAAGGTCTCACGCCTTTTTCCCTACCACCACAGGGTTACACCCGACGCCCTGCGTCACCCTGGTAACACCTCAAACAAGGAGAAGGGAGAAACATATTTTACACGCAGAGCCTATCAATTCTACTGCAAGAAGTAGAAGAGTCGCAAGGGGTACCTCTCGCCATCCCATGCTCTGCAGGATCGTAGACATCCAAAGCTCGCGGTTGTCCGTGGTCCCAACCATCAGCTCCCGGAGCCTGACGTGGACCACCTAGTGGTGATGGGAAGACCTCGTAACGTCGTCCCCCACTACTATCTCCCCCCGCTCCTCTGCTAGCACCACCTCTCTGGGTACTACTCCGATCACGGCGCTGCCTCTGCCATGGTGGTGCGCCTGCTGCCTGCCCGAAGCTCTCAGCAACTCGGGTCGGGCAGTCTTGTGCCAAGTGACCTCGCCCGTCACAAGCATAGCACCGGCGCTCTCCGAGCTGCCCTGGTGCCCTCTGGCGCCACTATGGTGTACGACCATGGCCCGAGATCCACTCATGGTAGGGCATCCTCAGCTGAGGCCCTGCGCCTTTCTGCTAGAGTGGTATACGACCACGTCTCTGAAACCGGCAGTGGGAAGGCCAACTGCATCGAGGTCCTGTCCTCCGGCACCTGCTAGCTACGACAGACGTCCCGACTCCGTCGCGCCCACTGCCACTACCAACCGAAAAACATGACAGAAATCCCTCTGTCACCAGTGCCTGCTTTAGCACCCCATCACATGTGGAAATTCCCAAGGGTACTCTGACAACAAAAATCTCTCAGCGGAGACCCTGCTCAAACTTCCGCGCTCGGAGGTTATCATCACGGACCAAGTCCGGGTAAAAGTGTGCACAGTCTGCAAAACTAGTCGCGTACTCGGCCACCGTCATCCCTCCCTGCTGAAACTGCAGGAGCTCCTGAACCCGAACGGAGCGCAAGAAGGAGGGAAAAACTCCTCATGGAGAAACAACTGAAAGTCTCCCCACGAAAATGGTGACTCATCGAGAAACTGAGTCACCATACTCCAACAATGCCGAGATGCTCCACGAAAAAGGGTGGCTTCCAAGGCCACTCTCTGATCTGTCGGCGTCTGCACAAGCCTAAAAAGGAGAACCACTGCCTCAATCCAAACCTCTACTACCTGAGGGTTGGGCTCACTACTGAACCTCAGTGGTCTCTGCCACTGGAACTCACGGAGCGCGCTCAACCTGCGCTCAAGCTCAGCCTGCTCTGCTGAAACTGCCTGCTACTCAACAGGTGGGGGTGCTGCAACCGGCCCACCCGAAGAAAGGGGCTCGCATGATGGGTCCTGGACTGTGGCCTCGTAGCTCACAGGGTCGTCGTCACGTACCCAAAACTGGTATCCTGGCTGGCTGTCCTCGCGGAGAAATCCTGAATATTATCAAGGAGTGCCACGGTCAGATGAGCATATATGTATATACCACAATAACAACGATGGGGAGCTGACTCAAGAAGGACAGTCAAAGACTCGGTCCCATGTGATGCACAAACAAATTTCCCTGCAACAAGTGTCTCAGCATGCCGAGTCGACAAGCGGGTTATCAGGGTCCTGGTGAATGGATATGTCGGCCGCCGCACCATCACTAGACTCCCTGGCCTGAGAGACACTCTCGAGACACGTTAACAATGTTGCCCTATATCCCAACCAATTCCTCTTTTAGGGACGTCCGCACAACGCCCCAAGGAACGAACCACCTCTGATACCACTTTGTCACGACCCGACCCTACCCTGGCTTGAGCCGCAACTACCCCAGGCCCGCCTCCATAGGCCAGGGGCTGGCGACTAGCGCCGAAGGCACAATAACTTGGGGAGGCCTTTGCCTAAGCACCTGTACACACACACGCAACACACTCAATGCAAAAGTACAGAGTAAAAGAAAAGACAATCAGAGTAAAAAGAACAGCTGCTATATATAAACCACAGAGTGCATCGACCTCTACAAGATACAAGTAAAGTGCTGAAAAGGAAAAAGGGGCAAAACACGCACCCAACCAAAAAGTGCCACAACCGAGAAACAGGTAAACGAAAAGAAACAGCTGACGGGTCTGCCACCTAGAACCCAGCCATGACCACCGCACACGGTCCAAGCTCCCAAGCACCTACGCTCCACCGAAGTCACGCTCCACCTGTCCTTCGTCTGCAAGGGCACACCAAGTGCGGGCAAAGCCCAAGAAGGGGTGAGTATAAAAATACTCAGTAGGATACCCTGAAGGCTCGAGGGAGAAACAAAAGGAGGCACTGAAGGGTGAGCAGTAGAGCGAACAGGGAAAGTAAAGGGGTACAACCGAGGGTGCAGTAGAGAGTCCAGCTCAACCCAACAAAAGAAAGGAAGTAGACTCATCCAGGCACAAGGAGCTGGAAACGGTGAGAAGATGAACTTCCCGTCGAGTCTTCACTGCCTATAGCAGGAGAGTAGACTCGTCCAACCACGAGAAGCTAGACACGGAAAGCACGTGGCATACCCCACGCGTCTTCACCTCACCTGGAAGGAGAGTAACCAATCCCAAGAAGTGGGTACAAGAAACAAGGTATATACATATCCTTATGCTCTGCCAAGAAGCCCGAAAAAACTCGTAAGGGGATCTCCGTCCCGTAGCTCAGCCCAAGAAAGAGTCGCCAACAGTCCCAGAAGTAACACCCATCGATGCCCAGCACCCCGCACATCTATCCTGAACTGCAAGCCAAGGGGCTCAGTCACCGCACCTTGATACTATTCGCTTTGAGCGGCACTGACTCGCCTGCACGGTTTTAGATCGCATCGCAAGAACGCGTCTCGGTGGGGAAAGCACCCCTCGTACTTGAGAGTTCTAGGAAAGTCAAACCACACCTCATCACTGCCCTGCAGTCGAGAGGTCTTCCCAAAGTCAAGGTCGTCACAACACTAACCCGTACAACCAAGGGTCCCGCTCCGGTAATCACGGAGGTAAGCCACAGACTATCCTGGTCAAGAGGACTGAGTCTGGAATGCTAACAGGTGTCCCAATGCCCAGCCCCACTGGACGGTAATTCATAACCAAATATCGGGTGACCCACTGCCTAGCCCTGCTGGAGGGTAAACCTTAATATATCATCAGGCGACCCACTACCCAGCCCCGCTAGAGGGTAAACCATATTCAGATATCGGGTGACCCACTACCCAGCCCTGCTGGAGGGTAAACCCTAATACATCGTCAGGCGACCCACTGCCCAACCCCACTAGAGGGTAGACCATAATCAGATATCGGGTGACCCACTGCCCAGCCTTGCTGGAGGGTAAACCCTAACACATCATCAGGAAACCCACTGCCCAGCCCCACTGGAGGGTAGACCTGGAATAAGTCGACAAGCGACCCACTTCCCAGCCTTGCTGGAGGGTAGACCTGGAACTAGACGACGGGCGACCCACTGCCCAGCCCTGCTGGAGGATAGGCCCTAAGAGGTCGTCGGCTGACCCACTGCCCAGTCTCTGCTGGAGGGTAGACCCTAAGAATGTCGGGTGACCCACTGCCCAGTCTCTGCTGGAGGGTAGACCCTAGAATTCGATGAGTAACCCACTGCCCAGCCCCGCTGGAGGGTAAAACTCAGAACTGCTCTGGCCACGTCCACTGGAGGGCACAACACTGGCCAACTGAACACGGAGTGGGCATCACGCGACCAACCAACTCTATCACATGTCACCCAAAGGGGTTCAGCACCCGTTCCATCACTAGGTGCCACTGGCCCCGCTACCGACCAATCCATCGAGAACGAAACCAGGGGGAGACCACTCAACCCTGCTGGTCAACCATCGAGCACCGAGCCAGGGGAAAGCTCCACCCTGCTGGTCAAACCAACACACCGAGGGACCCTCTACGTCGCGAGAGGTCAAAGTACGCTAAGCAGAACCCGACACGCACGTGGTGTCCACACAACGTGTGGCCCCATCTCAACCCCAACTGAACGCACCAACGTTCTCAGGTACGAACAACCACACGTACCTCCAAGCACTCTCGTATACTCCCAGAGTATACTACGTCTCCAGCCTAAGGGATACCGTGCACACGACACCCAACGTCAACGCGAAGGCGTGACGTATCAATTCCACCTCAAAGGCCCAGGCACGGCCAACCACATCACTTCAAGCATTTACATCACTCACACGGGAGTGCACGCGATCACTCGCCAAAGGTCCACTACAAGCAAAGTAGGGCGAACCACCACTGGAGTACCTTCCATGATTTCCACATTTCTCAAGATCGCGCAAGAGGCTCCGTACAGCCAAATGGATTACACCGTTACAATCCTTGCGCAAAAACACGCGAGTTAGACTACTCACTCGCCCGAAACGGTCAACAGGTGAAAAAAGGTACTATTCACCGTGACCAACTTGGGTGGGACCCACCCCAAGATCCCAAAACCGAACCAACAGATCACACCACTGCGATCCCCTTGAAAAAACACACGGGATTGAGTACTCAATCGCCCAAAACGGACACCCGGTGAAAAGTGAACTATTCACCGTAGCCGGGTCGGGTGGGACCCACACCACATCTCCGAAAGAGGTCGGGCGGACTGCGCCATCGCGATGCTCTCGGAAAAACACGTTGAAAGCACTACTCGCTTGAGTAGAACGGGTACCCGGAGAAAAAGATGCATTCCGGCGCACCGCACACGAGCGGTGCCACGTGGGACCCGCAACCGGGTCCCAAAACTCAAAGAACGGATCGCACCGTTGCGATCCTCTCGAAAAAGCACACAAGATGGACTACTCGCTTGTCCAAAACGGTCGCCCGGTGATAAAGATGGAAAATCACCGTCGACGCCCAAACGGCCCTCGCGGGGCCCACACCATAGTGCGGAATTACAGCGGGCAGACTGCGCCAACGCGACGCCCTCGGAAAAACACCCAACATCGGCTGCTCGCACGCCCTGAACGGACGTCTGATGGAAAAGGCGTAAAACGCTGCACGCAGCTCGAAAGACGGGTCGTGGGGCCCACTCCTCAACTCCAGGCTTCAACGCCCGGAACCACCCTGGAAACCTCCGCCTCGACGCCAGGGTTCCAACGCCACTGGCGACGCTTAAATCGGACGTCGGACACGTCCGCGCCGTCCAAAACAAGAATCCCGAAAAAACGCTCGTCCACTTAAGGACGCGTCGTGCCTCAGCGGCCCCTCGTTTTGGGAATTAAAAATTCCCGAAACCATCTCAAAAACTCCGCCTTGACGCAAGCTCCGCGCTGCCGCAGACGGCGCGCAAAACGGACGCTCGTAGCCCGTCATACGGGCGTCCGAAGACTGAGGGCAAAGCCCCTTGGGCCGGACCGGCCCGGACCGGCCGGTCCGCCCTGCTTGGGCCGACCCACGCCGGCCGGCCCGGTCCGCACAGCCGGCCCGGTCCGCACAGCCGGCCCGCGGCTTAGCTGCGGGTCCGGTTCACCCCGCCGCGGCTTGCTCCAGCCGACCGGCCGCCTCGCGGCCGGTTGACTCCCCACAGCGACCCCCAATATGCGGGTCGCGGTCGACGCACGGGGCCACCCCTCCTCCGTTTGCCGACGCCCGCGGACGGCGCCGCAGCCGGCTTCCGACAGCCGCCGCCGAACGCCGCCGCCGCCTCCCGGAAGCGCCGCCGACCTCCCTACTCCGCCTCGCTCTGCCCCGCGCCGCCCTGCGCTGCCGCCGTCTGCCGCCTTCGGCCCTCGCCGGAAACCGGCCGTGGCCGGAAAATTTCCAAGGATCACCGGAAACGATCCGGTGGTCGAAATTTTGATCCGAATAGCTTTCCTGAAAGATCGGGACGGGATCTACGCAACCACGGGATTTGTTCGAGGATCCAATGGTGCGATTGAGCATAAAAGAGGATTAAAACGGGGAAGGGGAGGAAAACTCAAATTCGCCTACCTCGTTGGGCTTCGCCCGACGCTTTCCGCGTGATCCGCCCCGTGCCGTTACCTCGCCGGAGTTGGCTCGCCAGAGATCGTCGGAACTCACCGGAAATGAGTAAGGGAGGGGAGGGGTTGTGAGGAAGAAGAAGAAGAGGAAGGAGGGGGGGGTGCGTGTTTAAATAAAAACACTTAAACACCCCGCCCGGCACGCCCCCGACTCCGCTCCCGACGTAGACAAAAAAGAGGGCGCCCCTGGGGTAAACATGACCTCCCGAGCACAACGGTGGTCTCGGAATTTTAATCCGAGACCCCATTCAAAAGTTATTAAACTTAGCGCCCGAGGCCGCCAAATTATGAAAACGCCCCTGGGGCCATTTTTCACAAACGGCCCGCGCCCGCGAAACTTACACCCCTCCTAGGGTAAACGGCACGCTCTGAACTCAACAGTGCCCTCAGTTTTCCAATCCGAGTCACCGTTTAAGAGATACCAGCGTTTCTCCCTTAAATTAATTAATTAATTAATTAATTAATTCGTTTAACGTTCCAGAAGCGGGCGAGGGGTCCAAACGTCCCGCGCCGACAAGTTTTATGTCGTTCATAGGGTAAACACCCCATTACGGACCCATCCGTACACTCGGATCCCTGATCCGGATCACCGTTTAGGAGTTATCCCATTTATTTGGCGTTTCCAGTGTGAACACACTGAAAATTTAATTCCGGCCACTCCGGGGCTTGGAATCGCACGCCGTCTGAAGGCACTGCTCTGGAATATTATCAAGAATATTCCAAATTCTTTCTCAGCAAAAACCGGGTTCTTACAGGAACTTACCTAGAATCACCACCAAAACACACCAAAACCATTCCCTTCCATGGGGAACTGAATGGAGGAATAGGTGGGGAGGATCAGCTGATAATGGAGCCCCCATTCCCCCCTTTACCTCTAAATAATGAATGGGGATAAACCCAAAATAGAGGTTCACTCCTAATAAAAAAAGACCCAGGATTTGGTCACAACATGACCAGATAGGTCACAGTGTGGCACACCCTTTTTCCCAAAAATGTTGCAGCGCAAACCTCATTGTCATGATGTGACTTAAGGGTTATAGTTGACCCACATATTCTATATAAAAAAATGTTAAAAAACATATGGTCACTTGAACCAATTTTTACATGCCATAAACACAATGTGACTTCACCTTTTCTACTTGAACACTTCGTAATAGTCCTTACCTTTTTTAAATTTTCAATGCTTGTCACACTATGAGGTCCTTGGCCATAGCATGACTTATCTCTTTGAAAAAAACTCTAGGTATGGACTAGGGTTTATCATGGTGTGACATATTACAACTATAGAATATCAAAAAGGCCACTTAAACATTCTTTGATGCTCACATAATCTATTGAACTACCTTAAATGATTCAATCCACATGTAAAAACATCCCCTTGAAATATTTTAGCACTTAGATTCTTGATCAAAATCCTATTTCACGAAACTAACCCTTCTCCGGGACCAAAAATTAAAACTTCCTTTGAATATCACAATTTTTAATGATGCGAGTCATTATAAAATCCCCAAAATAATAATTATCATCCTCAAAAAGCCATTATAATCCTCTAACAATCATTCCCGACCATCCTTGGTCATGAATTCATCATTAAACCATCAAGTTATATCCATGAACGCTAAACATGCTTCCAATGTGAAACTCTAAACAATAGAGAACACTATTCATAAAGGACCTAGCTACCCACTCATGACCATAATTAATATCAAAATGATTTTCCATCTCACTTGTCTAACATAATACACCAAGGTGTCTTTAAAAGATACATCCCAAGGATTATAGTTACCCCCACCATAATACTTTTCTCACAAAATCCAATTCTGAGCCATGGTTCTCCCCACCATAAGAACCAATTACCAAAAATGATATTCTAGTGGTTTCCACCCCACTTCATCCCAATATTCATAAATCAATAGTCAGTCATCCCCTAGATGACCTCTTCTAAGAATGATTGAATGCACCCATTGACATGTTATCACCTCCCCCAGTCATGATGCTTTAATTCATGGATTCATCATGAGATCATTCAGACACCCACACTGAAGTCTAAATTGACCCTTGAAGTAATTCCATGGTTGGATCACCAACCTCTCAAACCAATCGTCACACCCTCTCTAAGTGCACCATCATGTATACAATTTTACTCATTATTTGTCCACACCAACCCACCCCAAGCCCAATGTCAATATCTAGACTCCATGTGACACCAATATCTAAATTCCAAGTCTAGTATTTACCAGGAAAAAATATCAGTGAATCTTTCCATACACTAGAATCTCGGTGACACCTTAACTATCCAATGATCGGTCTCACCACACCCACAACCCTTCCAACATAAGTATCATTCCTACTTGACCAGTAAGATACTCCCCACGATAGTAGTATCCTTATCAACACCCCACAAAATCGAGACACTCAATCCCCACAACTCACATCCTATCCATTACCTTATGCAATGGCTAGATGTAACCACTCTACTCAAACCCAAGCACAAAAAAGAAACACTAACTGCCTCCCATTCCCTAACCACCAATAACACAATCATATTCATTCAATAATCCACTCACAAAAGGATCACACCCTTAAAAAATCAATGGTGTGATTACCACTATATGGATTATCGTGCATCACTACTTTATCTCAAAATCAAATAGATTTCCATCATCCCATTCATGTTGCTCCTCTCGAGCCACACTCACCCATATCGTTAACCCCTAACACCATATTTCTAAGATTTCACTATCAATCATAGGGGTTATATCTCCAAACCTCACTGAAACCCATTAGTACATTGTCCACCTACATTAATTCACCAATTAACAACCTAATAGGAATAACTCACTTGTCCTAATGTAATGATACTTTCCCCCCAAAATCCTTAATGGCCTCACTATCCTTTTTCCAAGGTAGAGTAAATCTCCAAGGAAACCTATCACAAGTTATTATCCACTATCTACCTTGATCTTATCCATACCCAATGTGTGTATTCTTATATACAACCTAACTCATGATCCAAAGATTCACATCCCACCAAATTTAGGCCCACATGCCTAAACCACTAAAAATGATACTCTCACTGGTTAGTCTCATTCAACAAAAGAATCCTTGATGCTTCTCATCCAACGAGCCCTAGAAATATCACTCTTTATAATACCTACAACAAAATAAAAAACCACACATTCATTATTCCAAAACCATGAGTGTCTACCCACTCTCTCATTGTACTATCAAAAGCACATCCAAAATTAGTAGGGTTAGGAATCCAACTGATCCTTCCCTCAAAACCCAACCTTGATACCGTAAGAACTTATAGTTCTTAAAAACCTAAAATCCCAAGTAATTTCACATGCCTTTACTTAAATATCATAACTATATCCACATCCTAAAAGAAACATGAGTCCATCCTCAGATCATCCCTCACAAATTCAATGCATGTACCTAATTCATTAGGATTTCATTATTGAGGAAATCAATGCTTTCACTGAACCACTAAGGGTCACTATACATCTCTTATATGAGGGGACTATATATTCATCATTAAAGATCAAATAGTTGTAATATTCATATTAACTATAATAAAAAAACTGCTCATAAGTGAAATTTGCAGCCCAATTGAGCATAATTACACTAGAAAGTTGTATGGTAAACCACCATATAAGTTATTATAGACAATTTAAACAAATGAACATCTCGTTATAAATTAAATTAGTCACAATCCCATGTATTTCATGTAAATATTAAATTTCAAATATAATTCAAGTATAAAAGCCTCTTTCCAATGGTCCAAAATCCAACAATACAAACAAAAATATTTAGTAAACAAATCTTATTTGAATAAACATCTCAACTACAATAGTGAAAACCATGAAAACCAATATCATACCTCTTGTAACTAGTAATTTCAACCAAAAAATGTTGTCATGACACACTAGTCTGAGGTCCATCATATTGAGACTATGAGGTTTTAATTTGTTTCTGAATAGATAAAGAAATTGGTTAACAAAAAGAAGGTTTGGTTACAATCTTGTATTTTTTATTTTGTATATAAATCAGTTGACTAAGTTATAAATTATTTACAAAGTTTCTAAAAATATATGATCAAATAGATTCTATTGGACATAGGTTATCATATAGAGTCTAACAGACAAAGGTGATCAGATGAAAGAAAATTTTTATCTAAAAATACTCATAGGGATACTAGATTGAGTTTTTTTTGAAAAGGAATATTAGGAAATGATTTTTAATTATTTAAAGTACCAAATATCATTATTATTCTATGGTATTAATTATTCTATATGAATTTGTTCAAATAAAGGAAGTATAGGATCATGATTTTTTTTATAGAGGTCCTTAGATAGAGAAACCTTGAGAGTTTAGGACTATAAAGAGAAGTGTGATTTTAGAAGATCAAGCTAGTTGAATGAAGTTGTACCAGATAGGGAGAAATATGAATTCTATAGGATCAAATTTTTTGATTCCATTTGATAATGAAAGTTCTATAATGGAAATCCATATAGATCACTAAATAGAGAAATATGAAGAGCATCAAATAAAGGAATGTAAAGATCACCAGATGAAAAAACATGAGCTCTTTGGACAAGAGGTTTCCAGATAGAGGGGAATCAGGAAATAAAGAACCTTAAAAAGGAATATCATATGGAGCATTTCCAAAAGAAGGAATTCCTATAAATAAGAATAAAATAGTGGTTTGAGGATCTTTACAAAGTTTTTATAAATAATATTTACTATGATGATGCTGGGATGGATGTTCAATACCTTAATAATCACAAAGGGAAGATCATGATTCTATCCTAGATTTTAGGAATCATTGATGATCACTAAAACTAATATTTGAGGAAATTTCCTATTAATTTTATTGACTCTTATCTATTTGGTGGCTTTAAAGGTGGTAAAATGGAGAAATAATCGAGTGAGAAATTCAAATTTAGAGTGGGAAATTCAAATTTGGAGTACATGCTTCCCCCTTTTTTCAAATAAACAATGAATATATAAAGGGGAGTAGGTGAATAGTAAAGAGTGTTTTTAAATAAGTGAGGAGTTGAATGAAAATCTTGAGTGATCCATTTTTATAAGCATCAGACATACAAAACCAAACATACATGTACTAGACGGAGAGGTATCTGATGAACAAGTACCATATATAAAAGTTCCAGATGAAGAGGTTTAGGTAAAAAATTTCCACACAAAAGTTATTACTCATTTTTGTGAAATAAATCAAAGAGGAAGATGATCTGACTTGCAGAAATAAATGTGTGAATAATTCAAGTCAAATAGTGAAAATGTGTTGAAGCCTATTAGTGAAGATTGATTTTATTATTGAAAAATTTGTTTTAATTATATTATCTTTTCAGGAAGCACATGAACTATTAATGAACTATTGTTCTATGAAAGTGATAAACATTCACTACTTGTAATAAATCATAAAGGATATTTTTCCAGTGGATGTGTGATCTCAGATTGTTTCCATGTCAGATCATGACTGGCCCTTTCAATTGGTATTAGAGTCAGTTCCCTTCATTTACTCCAATCTATGTTGAGTTTAAATAACAAGGTTCCCATGGATATTTAGAACTCAGTTGATATTAAGGGGATTCTTGTATTTTATGGGAATAAATATCATATTTGGAAGGGTTAAATGATACCCTATAAATTATCAATTGGGTATGAAGTTCTTGAAGTAGTAACACATATTTTAACTTCACCTACTAAGAATAATTCATTAATAGTTTTAAATAATAATAATATTGAGGATTATGGATGATACAAAAAATCTATACTTACCTCTCTCTATATGAAAGTGAATTTCCAAGGGTTAAAAGAACCGGAACAACTAAAAGAATATAAGAAAAGTTAGAACATATTTATGAGGGGAATACAAAAGTGAAGAAATACAAACTATAGATTAGGATATTAAATTATGAAGATATTAAAACAAGAGATGATGAATATATTGGAGAACTCTTTACAAGATTTAATGACATTATAAACACCATAAGATGTTTTGGTGAGAAATTTTAGGATTCAACTATTGAGGAAAAGATTTTAAAAATTCTTCCTAATAAATCTAACACTAAGTTATCATAATTATAATATATAGATATTGAAACTATTTCTATGGATTATTTTCATATTATTCTCATCACATATGAAATGAAAATAGAAAAATATTCCAATAAAAGGAACATGGTTATTGGGAAATATCTCTCAAAGCTATCAATAAATGAAAGTATAACAAAGTTTATAATAAAGAATTCAATGAATTTTATACTAAAATGAAGAGAGAATTTTTTTTATAAATTTTTTTTTTCTAAAAAGGTTAAAATGGACACAAAGAAGTATAAAGGAAAGTTACCGTTGAAGTGATTCAACCATAGATCCATTGGACATTTCACAGAAAACTATCCAGGGCTAAAGTAAGATGAAGATAATGATAAATAAAATGGAAAGACAAAAAAAATTATGAAGAAAAAGACAAAAAATAAAATTCTTATTTTAAAATAAAGGATAATAAGTTATCTAAATATAAAAAGAGAAATTTTTTATCTGAATATGAGAAATATGATGACAGTGAAATAGAAGCTATAAACTCTAGTGATGATGGTGCTAATAAGTTTCTTATTGAAAAAGTAAGTTATAAGAATTTTACCAGTGATAAACGAAGCAACTATAAATAAAAATAAGATAAAAATCAGATGGATTTTATGTTTAAAATAATAATGTATTTTAGAAATTGTTAAACTTGATAAAAATAAAAATAAGTTGAAGAAAGAAGATCTATTAGTCAAAAATAAGGAATCAACACTTGAAGAAAATTCTAGGTTGTTAAAATAGATCCATGATCTTAAGAAGTTATTTGATGATTAAAAATATTCAACATCAATATTAAAGAATAGATAATGGTGAAAGAGAAAAAATTTGACATTTCATAAAAGAAAGTAATTAAATCTGAATAAGGAATATTAAACTTTCAAAACTATACTATATAAGTTTTTGAAATCTCTAAGAAGTGTAAATATCATAAGGATCAATAAATTTTGTCATCAAGGTTTAATATTTTCAAGAGATGAATAAAGTCAATAAGACCATGTATGTTGCTAAAAAAGTGAATTCCAAAATTCTGGAGGTTTTGAGAAATCAAAATTTGAAGAAAAAACCATTAAAAATGGAGACTCTTAAAGGATAAGAAGAATTATACCTTGAAGAAAAAGATTTTACGAGTCTATCAAAAATTTGGTTCATAAAAAACATATAAGGTTGATAATTAGAAATATGTTGAAATACAAATATACAGTTATGTAAAACATGTTGGTTAAAAAGGAAAATATGTTTTCTATAGATATTGCAGATACTGTTGAGGCGTTATTTGCACATTGAAAAAGAACTAGTTTAATTATCAGAACTACAATAAATCCATAATATATTGGATGAAGAGTTTGAGGGGGAGTCATCCCACTCAAATAAGAAAACCTAAAAAATATAGTTTTTAAACTTAAAAAATATTTCTACAACTGGAAATATTTTTTGAAATATGTTATCAACTTAGAAATATTGATAAAGTATGTCTTGTAACATTACTTTCTCGAAAAAGTTTATTTGAAGAATCTCAAAAACCTCATGTGAAGAAGGAAAAAAGAAAATAGAAGGTTGTTGTTGTTTAAACTGCTCTAAAATAAAAAATATATAACAAACATGGATATTGGATAGTGGGTGTTATTCACAAATGACCAAATATTTAAAATTTCTAAAAAATGTGAAAGATTACAAAGAACAAACAATGAATTTTGAAAATTATGAGTCAATTAGAATAAAAGGCATTGAATATTCTATCATTGAAAAAAATATTTTAAATCTTTAAGAACCTTATTTAATTATGGAATAAAACACAACTTACTGAGTGTTTCACAACTTTCTGATGAAGGAAAAGAAGTTGTTTTTAGAAGATATGAATTTATTGTTAAAATCCTTAAAGATGGGAAAGTTATATCAAGAGGAAAATGAGCCAAGGGAAATCTATTTTAGGTCAAAGACTCACAGGGTTCATGCTATCTGAAAATGATGGAAGAAAATTATTTAATATATAAAATACTTTGATATATTTTCAAAAATAATATGAATAAATTGAAAAATATAGGAATTATTTCTGAGATTCATAAAATGAAAGAAGAATAAATTGGTGTTGTTTGATATACTAGAAATGGGATATTTCAAATTCCGTAGATAAGAGAGATGAGATATATACAAATCATCCATTATACCTTATTCATTTTGACACATGTGATCCCATAAGAAAGAAATCAACAAACGAAAATAATTATTTTATTTCATTTATTGATGATTTCATTTGTATTAAATGTTTTATGTTTTTGAAACATAAATCAGAGGCTCTAAAAATGTTTAAGAATTTATAGAGAAGTATTGAAAAGTAATTTGGATACTCCATGAATAAGATTTTAATTTATAATGGTTCTGAATACACAAATGAGAAGTTTAATGGTTATCTTGAAAAAAAAATATTTTTTTCATGAAGTTAGTGCACCATACACACCACAATAGAATGATTCTTCTAAATTAAGGAATGTATGTTTATTTTATATGTTATAAACCATGTTAACTGGACATGATACTTCTTGATCATTTTGTAGACAAGTCATTAGAGTAGTATTTCAAATTCAGAATTGTTGTTTTTTCAGGACAAACTATGATATGACTCTATATGATATGTATTATAAAGAGTCCCCAAGTTTGAAATACTTGAGTGTTTTTGACATCCTATGCATAATCAAAGTTGAAGGTGATAATCTTGAGATGTTCAATCAAAGAGTTCTTATTATTATCTTCCTTGGTTACCCAGGTAGAGAATATAGAAATTATAATAAGGTAACTAAAAATATTATTGATTCTACTGAAAATTTTTGATAGAAAGGTTTCATAGTTAGCTTCATATATAAGAGGAAGTGAAGATAAAGTTATTGTAAAAAATATGAAAAATATTATGACAGAAGTTATGATGTAGAAAATACATAAGATTAAAATTTTTATTCATCCATTTCAAATGATGAGGGAAAATTGAATTTATATAATTAAAGGCTGAGAAATCAATTGGAGGTCCAAATTATCATTGTATATTAAGGAAAATAGGTTCAAACTAGAAGAATATTGATGATACTTTCACAAACCACTTTGTTTTCATAGCTTGATCCAAGATATATTGAAGAATATTTGGAGCACCAAGAGTGTATTAATGGAATAAATGAATAATTAGATCAGATTGAAAAAAAGAGATATGGGAGATCATACCCAAACCTGAAGATTAAAATTTGATAAAAAACGATATTTTTCTGGTACAAGATAAATAAAAAAGGTTTAGTGGTAAGAAACAAGGAAAGATTGTTTTTTAAGGGCCACTCACAGGTTGAACGCATTGATTTTGATGAGATATTTTCTCCGGTTGAAAATAATGAAACAATCAGAATATTTTTTTTCTATTTCTACACAAAGGAGATATAGAATATACCAAATGGATTTCGAGTATACTTTTCTCAATGCATATCTAGAAGAAGAATTCTGTATTGAACATCCAAGTGGATTCTTGTTAGGAGAAGAAGAAAACTATGTGTCTAAATTAAATAAATACTTATATGGGTTGAATCAAGACTCAATAACTTGATACAACATGATAGATTCATTCTTAAAGAAACTTAAATTCAAGAAGGGAATAACATACAACAACCAATACATAAAACAAAGTCAATGGGTTTCTATTATTATGGTTATTTGTATTGATGATATCATATTTTTAGAGAATAATGAAGAAGAATGTGATAGATTTTCTAAATAAATAAATATGGTATTTGAAATTTCTATTTGGAGAGAACTAAGGTACTTTATTAGCTTGCAAATTTATTAAGATAAGGATCACACTTTCTTATCAAAAGAAAAATATTCCAAGTAATTACTTCAAATATTTTTCATGAAAGATTCAAAACCTATTTTCACAACCATATTAGTGGGAAAAAATGTATAATGATGAATATGGAAAGAATATTGATCCTAAAGAATATATAAATTTGATTGGAATATTGATGTATTTAAAAGACTCTAGACCATACTTGGTTTATGCTTTTATTACATGTGCTAGATTTCAAAGTCCACCAAAAATGACACATTTTTTTCTAGAAAAAGAAATCACAAATACATTAAGGAAAATATATATTATATGATAAAGTATAAAAATAATAGAAAATTTAAAGTTTTTGGTTATATAGATACAAATGGGTAAAGTTGTTTTGATGATAGAAGATCCACATATGGTGTAGTTTTATTTTTGGGAGAAAGATGTTTATGTTTTCATACAAAAAAAAAGAAAATTTTGGTAACACTTAGCACTATAGAAGCTAAGTATGTAGCTTCCACTCATGCTACAACATAATTAATGTGGATAAAGACACAACTGGAAGATTTTTTGGTTGATGTTAAACCACCCTTTCTCTTGGGTTGTGATAATCATAGTGTTATCAATATCACCAAGAATCCAATGAAACATTCAAGATCAAATCACATCGATATTAAATAACACATTATCAAAGAACATGTGGAATGAAATGAACTAAATTTGGAGTTTGTATCAAAAAAAGAGTAGGTAGTTGATATATCCACTAAACCATTACCAAAAGACCATTTTAGAAGCTAAGGTTGAACTATGGGAATTCGACTTCACTATCTTCATGGATAAGGTATGTGATCTATTTTCCTTCTCTCACATTGTCTTTGGATATTTTTTTCAAAGAGGGATAAATATGATAACATAATTCTATCTATTAATATATGTTTTACCACTCAAGGGAGAGAATATATTTAGGGAGAGTTTTTGAAAGGGGTAAGATGTGATATCAACATGTGTGAACTATTTTTAAAGTTAGTTGAAGTGAATGTAGAAAATTGTTCTTAGTATGTTGAGGTTTTTTTTGGTTTGAGATGATGAAGTCTTATGTTCAGGAAAAGGTTTAGAACAATTTATAATCACTATTTTATGAAAAAATGGTATTTTTTCCAACGATTTTTGTTTGTTACTATGAGTTCACTTATATAGGATTATAATTGTTGGATGGTTATAATTTTTTTGGGTTTTAGAGTTTTAGTGATTTTTTTTCCTTGGTTGATATCAAAATCGAAAGGGAGATATTTTTTCAACCAAAAGGTTTTGAGCTGTTATTGAACTAAGAAATAAATTGGTTAAAAAATGAAGGTTTTTATAGTGTATCCTTTTGTTTTCAATACATAAATAACTTTATAAAGTAGATCCTTATTTATAAAATTTCTAGATATAGATAATCAAAAATATTTTAGTGGACAGAGATGATCATATTGAGTCTAGAAAAAATAGGTGACTAGACGAAAGATAATGTTTATCTGAAAATATCCACATAGACACCAGACTGATTTTTTCAGACAAGGGAAATTTAAAGATGATTTTCTATTATTCAAAGTACTAAACATAATTATTATTTTAAGGTATTAATGATTCTAGTTTAATTATTTATAAGGAAGTAATTACAGTATCATGAATTTTCTATATAGAGTTTTCTGGACAGAGGTCATTAAACAGAAAGACCTTGAGAGTTTTAGATCAGATAGAGAAGTGTGAGTTTAGTGGACCAAGATAATTAGAGTAAGTTGTACCAAAAAAAGATAAATATGAAGTCTACGAGATGAAAGTTTGTGAGTCTATTGGATGGAGAAAACCTAATGGGGAAAATGTATATAGAGAACTAGAAAGAGAGAGTTGAAGAGCACTAGGTAGAGGAATGTAAAGACCACTAGATATAAAAACATGAGTTATTTAGACAAGAAGTTTTCAGATAGAGGGAAACTAGACAAATAAGAGCATTGAAAATGAATACTAGATGAATCAATATCAGAAAATGGAATTATTATGAAGAAGTGTCTAAAAGAGGTTTGAGGATCATCCCAAACTTTTTATAAAGTCAAACAATATGATGATGATGATATGGATGCTTAGTGAATCAATAATTATAAAGGAAAGATCATGATTCAATATAGGATTTTTAGATTCATTTAAGATCATTGATGCTAATATTTAATAAAAGTTCCTATAATGTTTGTTGACTTCTATCTATTCCGAGGGTTTTAAGGTGGTAAAATGGAGAAATAATCGAGCACTAAATTTAAATTTTGAGTGGGAAATTCAAATTTTGAGTTCAATATTCTCCCTTTTTTCAAAGAAACTATGGGTATATAAAGGGGAGTAGGTGAATTATAAAGAGTGTTATTAAATAAGTTAGGTTCTAACCAAAAATCTTGAGAGATAATTTTGTCAAAGCATCATACACAAGGTACTAAATATATAGGTACCAAAAAAAGAGGTATTAGAAGAATAGGTACTAGACATAGATGTTTTGGATGAATAAGTTCAGACAAATAGGTCCCAAGTAGAAGTTCTTGCTCAATTTTTTGTAAGAAATTGATGAGGAATAAGATCTAACTTGTAGAAAGGAAAATGTAAATAATTCAACTATCACAATGATGACATGTTGAAACCTATTGGTGAATGCTCATTTCATTATTTCAAAAATAGTTTTATCATATTATCTATGCATGAAGCATATGTACTATCAATGTACTATATTTCTATGAAATTGATAGATATTACCTAATTATTGTAAACCAAAAAGCATTATTTTCTAGTGGAATAATGATATTAAATTTTTTATAGGTCATGATAAGGATAAGGTAATCTTATTCAGTAGTGAACCTTATAAATTCTAATATTCCTATGGGTGTGATTGTGTGTTGTGTTTTAGTGGAGTCACTTCCCTCTAACTGGGAGTGATTTTTTTAAATAAGGAAACATAAAAGAAAAAATAAATGATCCACACCCTCTCAGTGATCACACATTTCCTATCCAACCCTTTCACATCACAATATTCTATATATTCCTAGGTATCCTGTCTACAATACCTCTAAATAATAAAATAAAATAAAATTATCTGATACCACTTTATAAAACCCTTTCCTGGGACTACTCACTAATGCTCATATCAATGATTCTACGTAACCTCAAGCATGCCTCCCTATATTTTAGAGGATTCTGAATAACAGTGATGACCTAAATTAAGCATTAAAGAGACTATTCCCTTGAATCAGAGTAAAATAATAATGAAAATAACTAAATAATGTCCACAATCATAATCATAATATTATGAAAAAATAATAAACAACAATTTTATAATGAAGAAATTTTGAAACATATAGTAATACAACCCTGATATCCTACCGGGCCATTCATATAAAAATAAAATAAAAAAAATACAAGACGCTCTACAACCATTCCTGGGCCTCACCTCATCACAATATTCAATACCCATCAAGATTCCCCAATATAGTCTATTGAAAAACCTATGCTTTGACCTATAAAATAAAACTAAGGTCTATATGCAAAATAAATTTCCTATGTAGGGTGTGAGGAATACATATGAACGGGGTCTCACTAAGTTCCTGTAATATACATTTTCATATACTTGTATACATAAGGAAAGTAAATAAATATTCTCACACATGAACCTTATACGCTGTGTGATAATCAGGCCACCACAACTCTATGAACATCAGGCCATCTTGTCCTAACCAAGACACCATGACACCTAGTAATACCTGCTTCAACCCCATTCCAGAATCTATTTATCTCATTCAATTATGCTTGAAACTCATCTTGTATCCAAATAATCAGGGTGGGGTGTTTCAATAAACCTTAACCACTACCCAAAGGTAAATAGTAGGATTGTATGCCTAAGTATTGGACTAACTCTCTCACTTAAGGTGGTCCTGCATAAAGGCCACAGACCACCCCTTATCACTCAAGGTAGGACCTTATGTTTAAGCAACATCAACCTACATCCTCTCACTTAGGGCATGGTTTACCATACCTTATCAGTAAAGGTAAAGTATCTTCTACAATCATCACCTTACCACTCAATGTATAACTTGAACTTCATCACCACCATGACCTTCTCACTCAAGGTAGGGTTCTAGCCACAACCATTACCTTATCACTAAAGGTAGGTCTCAATATCACAACACAACCTATTCCTTATAACTTAAGGTAGGGATTCAACAACACCTTATCACTCAATGAGAGGCTAGGCCTCAGGATCTATCATTAGCCCTACCAAAATCCATCACATATCACACACTTGAGACACAATCAGGGCTTATAGCCCATCCCAAAAGCTCAATAGCTAGCTACACAAGAACTAGTAACTCGGGATCTATCCCTGTACCTCAATACACCATGTTTCCCATCTATCCCCTCAGGATAATATCTTACAGACCATCTAATTCTATTATCATTAATACCAAGACACACTGTCCATCCCATAATAGTATCACAACCCATAGGTACCATATGACCTAGACATTAGAAGGTCAGTCCCTATCCTCTACCGATTCATGCTTCATAAACCACACATAGGTTATTTCTCATATCTCCCTTAGGAGACATCTCAACCTAATGCTTTGAGGAAAACCCTTTCCATCATTCCACATCTATTACCAAAGGATTCATCCCACTCATAGAACTCACCAGTCTCAATCCACCCTTAGTAGGGATCTTCTTACTAGGTGTGAGATATATGATCATCTCAACAACACCACTGGGTCTAAACCCCTCATGCTTTCCGAAATAGCCCCAGGAAAACCAAACTAGTCCACTTATGCATCATCTTGTATCCAAAGACCTACTTAAGGTCTCTAATCAAGTGTTAAGGAGAACTTATTTCACCTTTTGGAGGATAATGACCATACTATCGCATTATAAAGTGATATCTTAGTCTATATTCATCTACCCTATCCCATGAAACTTTCATGTAGATAGGTAATCATATATAAACAAGTATATGAATTTGTATTAAAGGGTCTACATACCTCTATAAAGAAGTTACCATCCCCTCCAAGATCCACACAACCTTGGACAATCCCATCCATACCTACTTAAATCTTATATTGCCACCCAATATCTTATCTCAGGGAAAAAAACTAAAATAATTAATTCTAACAATTTAAAATTAATTAATAAAATTTAATCAACAAGGCATAATTGTTTAAAAAATCATCAGGTCAAAACCATAACCAACCACACTCGAAATTCCATGGTGTGCCCTTAAAACCATCCCAAGCTAAATCTCTAACCACCAAAACCCATTCAATTTCCAATTTCATTAAATTTTATAAAAAACATATGATAAATTAGGTTAGTTATGTAACTTAATCAAAATGGTGAAAGACATTGTGTATTCATCATCAAAGGACCTCCTATAGCTAATACACATGAAAGAATCATCATTCTGGATGTTTTATAAAATTCTCTAGTATAAATATTCAATAAATCATAACTATAATCAATCCAAAATCATAGGTAAACCAAAGGGGGAAATTGAAGTAAAGTATGAGGAGAAACATTCTTATAATCACCTATAAATCACACCATAAATCATCCCCCTCAATGGGGGATCAAAGGGAGGAATAAGAGAGGGGGGATATCTAGGAATGGATACCCCCAAAGATCCCCTTTCCAACTAAATCATAAATGGGGTGACTCTCAAAATATGGGTCTGCCCCTAATAAAAAACCACCTAGGAGACAATCATGATATGATAAGGGAGGTCACAGTGTTACATGACCCTTCACCCAACAATGTTGCAGCTCGAGGTTCTTGGTCACAGTGTGATCGCAACCAGGCAGTGGGCCTTCCCTTGGACTATATCATCATGGCATGACTTTAGGGTCATAATGGGACCTATCATTTCTTCATTAACAACAAAGGAAAAAACTATAAGGGTCCTATACCATGACACCCCTCGTGTCACAATGTTGTTTATTTTGTATTATTTTGTCTTGTCTTGAGCGGGCTTGCGTTTCAGTTCGTTGCAGTATAAACTTTCAAGTTTTTAGAGTATTTTTGGAAGGATCATGGTTAGTAGTAATAGTGCAGTGCCAATAAGGGTGGATTTTTCATTTTTAAAGAGCTATTTTTCATGAATACCGAACAGTTTGTCAAACCATATAGAGATCCCCAGAATCTGTATGGGGCTTTGAGAGTGTCAGGGGTGAGGCTCACGGTTTATCCAAACCATGAGGAACCCAAGAGTAACCATGTGTGGGGTTCCTATCCTAGGTATTTTCCAATGCATGGTTGGTACACAGTTGGAAAACCATGTGGCCAAACCATGTTAACTACTCGAGTTTTAAATTTTTGTGGGTTTTAAAAATTTTCCCTTATATAATAAGTGGTATTTCACCTCTCTTCTCTCCCACTTCGGTCAAATGAACCTTGTAAGCTCAAGGAGGATCTTTAACCTCCTCCACTGTGGATTATTTTCCTTACTTTGATGATTTTCAAGAGGTTTGAGGTGAGTTCTTCCTTTCTTCCCCTCTTCTTCCTCTTCTCCCTCTATTCTATTAGATTTGGATTTCCCCATGAACCCTAGATCTCTCTTGGATGATTTTAGGGTTATAAGTGGATATAATATTGGTTTTTTAGTGGTTAGGGTTTTTAGGCACTTTTTTTATTTTCGTTGGTGTGGTCATCGTTGAAGGTGACATGTTTCAAATTATTTCTTCTTGATCCTCATCTCTTTGAGGTAAGCATTTCTATGAAATTGTTTCCTTTTAGAATTAAAAATTTTCTTGTGATTTTTAAATTCATTTATATTGAAATTATGAATATATGTGATAGACATGAGGCGATTAAAAACCATTTATTGGTGTTTTGAGCTTGGCATAAATGGGTTTTCATGTGAATTCCATGATTTCATGTTTGAAATTGAATGTTTAAAGGTGATAAGCTTGTATGAAATACTCAAATGAATTTTTGAAATATATTTCAAGTTTTGAATTGGGTTTTGAACTAGTTTTGATTTTCAAGGTGTGAAAACTTTGTGTTTAATAGAATTTGGTCTTTAAGAGAGGTTTTTACCTCAAAATGGGATTTAAATGGTTATTTAATGGATTTAAAATGATTATTTAAAATGTGTGTGTAGTTTACCCCTTATGAAGATGTCCAAATAGCTATTTTGAAATGTGTTTGATGGAAATGAGGACATTTGAACACATTTTGGTTTTCCAAGGGTGAAGCCCATGTGTGATGGGTGGTTTTGAAATGTTTTGAATGTTGTGAGTGATTTACATAATTTTAGAGAAATGATTTAATTTTTTTATGAAATATGAAAGGTCATGGAATTAAAAGACATGTTTTAGTGTTAAAGGCCCAGTTGGAACTTTGGTTTTTTAAGTGGTTGTTATAAAGGAAAACCCTTATTTTTTTACCCTTTGTGTGGGTTGTTGATCTCTATAAGATGCATGTTTATACCCTTATGTGGGAAGGTGTTTGTTATGTTGTAGGTAAATTTTATATATGCAGATTTTTTTATTGAGTATTAGGGGAAAGGATAGCTATGGTTATTCCTTGTGTGTCAGAATTGGATAGTTTGGTCCTACACATCACTTTCTCTATTTGTCATGGGAAACTAGGTACTAAGTGGAAGACCTAGTCTATTACTATAGTTGGTTAACAAGCCGGTAGTTTCCCACCATTCGTGTTAGGAACAAGGGATAGGTGGGGGTTGGTCAACATAATGATGCTTATATAAGGCAATTGGATGATTAATTATTTGAACTTCAATACATATCGACAGCTGGTTTTTGAGTTGTATATTATTATACACTTATATGCTTCGCACAATAGTTATCCCAGTGTATATCCCAAGACACATTCAATCACTTGGTAAGTTATTGATCTTTGGGTGTTTGATCTAGGGATTTTTTTGTATCATTTACCATGCTTTCATTATTATGGAAGATTTCATTATTTATATTTTTTTATATAACTTGTGATATGTGGTTCCCTATTTTTATTCTTTACTCGTGTGAGTGCGTTGGGTCATTACTTTAGAAAAAGAGTTTTTAAATATGTTTGTAAAAAATATTCGAATTTAGAAATTCATGTCTCGGTGTTTTGATGTGGATTTAAAAATGGGTATTCCGATTTAAATATGACCTCATCTAATGAAATTATTTAAAGTAACCATTTTCATTTAGATAAAACAAATGGTTTGTTTCTAAAAAATGTTAATGGTGTGTGTGGTTTTGGAATGTATTAGGCCAGTGGATTTGTTTTCAAAACATGTGAGTTAGTTTTGGAAAACAAAGAGAAATGTTTTGAATGGTGTTTGTGGATTTTTTTTGGTTTTTGAACATTACATGTATATGTGGAAAGATTATTTTTTATCTTTAAGTTTAAACTAGTATTGATGAATTTCCTAATGAAACATATTGCATAAATTATGTGGGTTGTGGAGACATACTAGGTTTTTTAGTTCACACTTATATATTTCTGATTTTAGGATCCTATTTGATTTCAGTTTTTTTCATCATGGATAATGTGGGGTGAGTTTGGTGGTGGTGAGAAATCATAGGTTACTTATAGATGGTCCAAGTTCGACTCGAGTTGGTTGGTAGTTTATTTTTATTTATCCTTGTTTCTACTTTCCTGTCTATATATTTCAGCTATGGATTTTGTTTATATATATGAAAATGGATTAGATCATTCTAGTTGGTTATAAACTATTTAACATAATTTGGGTGAAATCATTCCCAAAGTTATTCTTATGATTATCAAATACTTTTTACCAACCTATGGGAAACATTAATGCCCTTCAGGACTTGTGATAGGTTGGGTTGGGTATCGAGTCAGATGGAATCTTAGGCCAGTTCATGAAAAAATGGTATCAGAGAATTATTTTCTTTGATAAGATCCTAAGATTTTTGTTTATCTATTTTTTGAGGATGTCTTGATAGAAAGGAAATTAAGGTTATTATATATTGATAGGTAATATTTTGGAGAATCAAAAAAGTTTTTTGTTATCTCAAACCTCAAGCTTCCTTGGGAAATTGGGTTTTATATTATGGATTTGAGTTGTTTTTTTATTTTTTTGATGGATTTTGGCATTAATTTTCTTGAGTCCCCTTTGATTATGTAGATGATACTGGAGGACATCCTTTGTTTTTGGGGTGGAAAGGGAGAGGAACTTGATATACATGGCTAGTATGCATGACTTGAGAAACCATTTGGTGCCCATGTGTTTAGGTCTATATCCTATTAGGTTTTGTTTAATGTTAGGAACATGACCTCCCAAACATGTGGCCAAACATGCACAATATGTTTTATTCCTTATTTAGCCTATTTGGACTCCCCTTGATAATGTATTTCTCCAAAAGTGAAGTTCACTTACTGGAGGTGGATTGAGGAGTATGTTGATTCCCTTTGTGGACATGGTTCATGTAAACCTTGTTTGTATTTTTGTGAAGTTCTTTGTTTGTGCCAGGTTTTTAAAACCATGTTTTTGAAAATAGAGGGATTTTTGTGAAAATTTTATTTTCAAATTTGGTTTTTTAAATGTCTTTTAAAATAGCTATTTACTTTTTTGTGTTTGAAAAATGTAATATTTTCAAAAGGAAGTTTTATTATGAAAAATGTTTGAAAGGTTTTTTGAAAAAGGGAAATGGGTTTTAATGAAAATTACTTGGATGTTTGATTTTAAAAAAAATTTAATTTTGAGAAGTGATATTGTGAAACTCCTTATTTGTGCGGTGTGTGTTCTAATAGGGTTGTTTCATTTTGAAAACGGGTTGGTTTGATATTAAGAATGCACCTTGGTGGAGGGTAATTTCAAAATTACTTGATGAATGTTTTTTTCCTTTTTTGAGGTATTGTAGATTAGGTTTTTTTTCATGGATTGGAAGAGTCATTGGGGTTTTTTTGTGGCATGAATTGATGTAGTTTATATATTCTATTGGTTTCTGTTTTTCCCCTAGAATGGTCAGAGTGGTTTCTTTAGTTATAGTGCCTACCCAAACTCTAAGTGGAGTGGTGGATGTGGAAATTTTTTCAAGTGAGATATGTTGAGAGATTTACTATTAGTTTTAGTTGAGTTTTCGAGGAATCAATGGAACCTCCTATATTGTGGGAAGGGATGTCTTGGGATCTCTTCAAGGTATATTTTTTTACAGTGGTTCTCTTCTGAGAACATGAAAGTGGAGAAGTATCTTGAGGTTGTGAACCTTTATTAGGGTGAATGATAAGTGAGGGAGTACAACAATAACTTTTCAAATATGGTAATATTATATCCAATGCTAATGGTCAGTGATCCTAAGAAATATTGTTTCTTTATAGGTGGTCTTTTCCTATATCTTGGTCTAGTTGTGCTCATGTTTGGTTTGATATATTTTCAGTAGGTTTTTAATGAGGTCATTTGAGTAAAATCTAATCAGTCTAGTCACCCTATAGTGGGAGATTCCTTAATTGCATCTGAGTTACAACAGAAGCATGGTGGGCATAAGGATAACTTGGAGAGTAAGAATAAAAATCATGTTGATCTAGAGCATGGGTCAAGAGTATTTTTTTGTGGGGTGAAAACACATCTTATATACTTATAAGGTGGGGGATATATGGAATATTAAGCTCTCCTATTTTAAGTCTCTTGGTGTACTCCTCTATTATATCCCTTTGGGTCATCTTCATAAGTTTTATAAACTGGGTTTTTATAGGAGGTTTTGGGTTTGATCCTTGAGAATAGGTTGTTTATTAGGGATCTTTCTTTTGTTAGTTGTAATTTTGGCTTAAGACTTTAGAACTTTGTCCATGGTTGTTGGAAAATTATGGATTATTTTCTTTTGGAATGTTTTTATGGATGGTTTGAATGTTATTTTATGGTATCTATTATATATTTGTGGAATTTGTCTCCCTATCCCACCCTATAGGGTTATTTTTTGTTGAATGTTAGTGCCATTTGTTGAGAGTCATTGTTTGGGTTTACCTTCTTTGATAATTTTGGTTGCATCAAATTCTTTATTGAGACTTGAGATGATCATTTCTTAGTTATTAGTAAGATATTGGGTGTAAAATTGGGAAACTAGGCTACGAGATATACCATTTGAATTTGGTATACTAAATGGTGTTTTTCTTGTGTTATTCAGGATGCACCATGTGAGGGTGATCTAGTTTTGACCCTAGATTATCCATATTTTTTGTGACCCATGGTGAGAGATCATGTAATTATTTTAAGGTTTATTGTGGATGTTATTTCTTCATTTGGGTTTGGAAGTGATTGTGGTTGAGGGTGAGATTCCATTATGATTTCTCAATTGTTCTAGGATACATCTCTCAATAGTTTCTTCGTGTTCCACCATTTTGGAGGAACCATAAATAGTGGGGAGACTATATTATTGGATCTCTAAATAGTTGGGATACCAGATTAGGTATTCTATATAGTTACCCTATCCTTTTACACAAATCATTACATGATTTTAATCATAATTAAACATCAAATTACAAGCCAAGTATCGTAAAGTCTTGTGTCTTGGAAGACTAGGTACATAAAACTGAAAACATGGGACTAAATAAAATATTTCATTATTTATCATCCATTATAAGCTTCTAACTTCTTTTAAAACCTTACATATGCATAGGATAACCTGGGGATAACATGAACAAATAGATGAGCTAAAAATCCTAGTAAGGGAACAATTATTAAAATAAAGCTTAACACATGGGTTAGAAGGCATAACATAATGATATAAAAAGGCATGGAACATGATTAAACATAAGGAATCATAACATGGGATCATAAAATCATGGATTAATAGTAATGTGAAAGAAACATAAAAAATTACTTTATCACGAGTCAAGGCTTATTGCACATAGAAAAGCCTGAGTCAATTCTAATCACCAAGACTGTTTCATAGGGAGCACAAGTCAAGGCTAACCACCAAGATCATTGCACACAAAGTCTCATGAGTCTAAAAATTACCCAATAAATTAGAGTGATATTTGGGAACACCCATCATAAATTTTCATTAATATTATTTCCACATGGAGAATCATATATAAGGAATCAAATGTAAACATAAGGGTTACCCATGGAAATAATTAGGTAACATAATCATGTCATAAAGCATAATAAATGGGCATATCAAAAAAGTGAACATGAATGAAAGGAATTGAATAATACATAAACATTAATAAATTAAAATAGGAATATATCATGATTTTTTATGTCAAACTGAACTAATAACATGTAAAAATAGTATTTAAGAAACTTAATAATTAAAACATTTTAGTGCAGTTTAAGGAAAATATTAAAGAGCATTTAAAGAAGAAAAGGGAATAATATTTTATATAAAAATAGAAGTGAACCAAGAAAGTTTTAATAATAAAATTATTAATTTTATAAAAATAATGCTATTTTACAAAATATTATAGAGTGCACTTGAAATTGGGTAAGAATTAGGGAAGTTTCTTTAAATCAGGCTTGTTTATCGGGAAGAATTGAGTAGAGAACCTTTTGAAAACATGTATATCCCAAAAAAACAATGAATGGATATTGAAACATGATTTTTTAATATATAAATATAATTTATAATATTTACATAAAAATAAAATATAATTTCATTTGGATAAAAATAGAGAAAGAGTATCTAAAAGGAATAATGGAAGTTCGGGTAGAATCCATTACCTTAAGTCAAAACGTGTCTGATCTTAATTTCCTGGATAATAAAATAATATTCAATAATTAATAATTAAAGAAAAGTTTATAGATTTATTTTATTTATTACAAACTTATTAATTTCATTTATTTCCTTTTCATGGGTTAAGAGGTTCAATTGCATCATTTAAGAGTGTTGGTTTCCTTGGTTTTCATGATCATTTTAGTTGTATACATATAAAAAAGGTTGTATAAAGTGGGGGTAATTATCCAAAATTGAAATTATGTGTTATTAATGATCTTAAAAAGGTTAAATTGGTCTTATAAATCATTTTTATTATATGAGGATGAATCATTAGATAACTAGTTAATGATAATCATTTGGGTTTATTTTGGATGTTTTCGATCACAAAAAACTCATTTTGTTTAATAAATTAAAATCACGTGTAAAAAATGAATCAAGAACATTACATAAGGTATTATACATACATTAAAATCTTTTTCAACCATTAAAATGGTTTTGATGACTATCCTTGAAGATGGTGATGGAAATTGAAAACTTTTTCATCCTTGGATGTGATAAATTAACACATCACAGACAGTGTTTTATTTATTTATTGTATAAAAGGAGGAGGAAAGAGAGATTATGATGAATTATGACATTATAATAAAAACATTATAGAATATTTAATAGTTTTATAATACCATTTTTATGAGGGAAGGTAAGGATATAAAAATAAAATAAAGGAACTTGAAAAGGAAATTAAAAGAAAAGGAGGAGGGCTTTACCTCTTGATTCCTTATTCTTAAGAACCTCCTTAAGAGATTGGTTTTGATATTTTTTAAGACCAAAATCTCACGGATATTGGGAAGGGGATTGGGAAGATATTTTATCATAATTTGTACAAGGATTAAGGCTTTAGAGGTATGAGGAGAAGAGTTGGTGAGGGGTGATGTTTATAGTGGAGGAGAGGGGTGTTTTCTCATTATTTAATTCATTAGTTTATTATTTTTCTCAAGACAAGAAAATGTGTTGATTATTGAGACTATATAAAGTAATTAGATTATGTGAGTTTAAAACAATTTTGGTTACATCATTCATGAAACAATGAATATTTTATTTAACTTATAATGTATATATGCTGTAAATTACCATATTTTACTATTCAGAAAAAATTCATGTATTTTATAAAAATCCAAAAAATTCACCCTAACCATTTTTATACATGTAGAATTAAAAAATGAACTCTATTTTATGGATAAAATTTTCTAAATATGATAAATTTAATTTTTAAATAAAATCACCATTTACTTGGAAAATACAAATTTTAAAATTAAAACTACTTTTCTAACACTTTGAAAAATTAATTAAGGTCACATAAAATTATCTCATAATCAAAATATTAATTTATGAACAAATTTTATGAAAATAAAATTTATTTTCAATTATTAAATTAATCCAAAAAGTTGTAATTAAATATTTATGACTTATAATATTACTAACACTTAATTAATAATTTTTAAAATATTTATTTACTTATACTGTAATATAATTATATAATATTGTCACTTATAAGATGGATAAGTTTTATTTATACTTCCACTGGTGATTTTAATATTCAATTGTCTGGTTTACTATTCGTAAGGGTCATGTTACTATTCCAAATGTCCAGTTACTATTCCTTTGGTATATGTTCCTTAATTTCTAGAAATGAATTTTATTTCATTAATTATTCATTTATAAAGTTTATATTGTGTTCCTAATGTAATTTTATGTGATTATACTATATTTTGTAATTATAATAATGGAATTTCATTGATAAAAGTTTTGGGTCATTACATTCTTTCCCCCTTATTAAATTTCTCCCTTAAAATTTCATTTTACATTATAAGGTGAAAAAAGGTGTGGGTATTTTTCCTTCATCGATTCCTTCAGTTCCCATGTTGACTATTCATACTTATGGTTCTACTATAGTACTTTGACTTGGTGAGTAGTCTTATTGCATACAAATTTATCTCCATAATCCATGATATTCACTGGCTTCTCCTCATAAGAAATATCCTTATTCAACTTTACAACCTCTAAGGTTAGTACATGTTAATGATTTGGTATGTACTTCTTTAAGAAGGATACATGGAATAATTAGTGTACATGAGACATGGTTGGTAGAAGTGATAGTTGATAGGAAGCATCTCTAACACAATCAAAGATCTCGAAGGGGCCAATGTACTTGAGACTTAGGTTTCCTTTCTTCCCAAATCTAAAAATCCTCTTCCATAGAGATATGCAGAGGAATACCATATCTCTAACCTTAAAATCTAGGTCCTATCGAAGATTGTTTAAATATCTATTTTGTTGACTTTGGGATGCCTTGATGTGTTTCTGAATTTTTTTCACCTTCTCCACCATTTCTTCAACCATTTCTGGTCTTAACAGCTTACATTCATTGACTTTATCACAACATGCTAGTGTTATAAACCTTTTACCATAAAGGTCTTCATATGAAGCCATTTGGATTCTCGAGTGGAAACTATTGTTGTAGGAGAATTTGACCAGTGGTATATGTTGGTACCATATTCATTTGATTTCCATAGAACATGCTCTCAACATATATTCTAGTGTATGAATGGCCCACTCAGATTGGCCACTAGTTTGAGGATGAGAGACCATAATGAAGTTCAACTGAATGATTAGATCATGTTGGAGACATTTCTATAACTTGGATGTGAATCTTAGATCTTTGTCAGATACAATAGATATTGGTACTCCATACAACCTTAACCCTTCTTTTATGTACATCCATGCAATTTTATCTAGTGAGAAGTCCTCTTGACTTATGATAAAGTGATCTGTCTTTTTAAGACGATCCATAACAGCCCATATAGAATTATTTCCTTTGGATTTTTTTGTAAGTATAATGACAAAGTCCATGGTGTTGTTTTTCCATTTCCATATTGGTATGGGTAATGGTTGCATCGTCCCTTTAGAATTTTTTCTTTTCAAACTTCAATTTCTAACATACCAGGCACTTTGATGTATATTTAGCGATCTTCTTTTTCATATTTTCCCACCAAAAGTTCTCCGAGAGATATAAATATATCTTTGTGCTCATTGGATGAATAGAGAATATTGATCTTTGTGAATAATTCAGAAGATATTTATTTATATTTGGAATGAATGGTATACATAGTCGTGAACTAAATCTTATGACTCCATCATCATCGATCTTGAACTCAAAGGATTTACCATTTCGAATATCTTATAACCTTTTCTAAATTTACACATAATTTCTTTGAGTATCCTTTATTTTCTCTACAAGGGATGGTTGACCAATCATTTGAGAAAGTATTGATGATGTTTCTCCCTTAATGGTTCCAATTTCTATCCTTTGTAAGTCTAAGAATATTATATCCTTCTCATTTCTCATCATTGATAAATATACAGGATCCTTTCTACTTAGAGCATGCACCACCTTATTTGCCTTACCAATATGGTAGTGAATTGAGAAATTGTAATCCTCTATGATCTCTAACCATATTTATTGGCGTATATTAAGCCCCTTTTGTGTGAATATATACTTGAGACTCTTGTGATCAATATATATCTCACACTTCTCCCTATAAAGATAATGCCGCTAGATTTTCAATGAAAAGGTCATAGATGCCAACTCCAGATCATGTGTAGGATAGTTTTTCTTATGAATTTTCAACCGCCTTAAGGTATAGGCTATCACTTTATCATTTTCATCAGTACACAACCTAAGAATTTATTTTAATCATCGATGTACACCAAAAATAGTTCTCCACTTTTCAGGAGTGTGAGTACTAGTGTAGTGATAAGCCTCTTTTTGAGATCCTTAAAGATTTCCTCACATTCTTGATTCTAGAAAAACTTCACTCCCTTCCATGTCATCTTGGTTATTAGGTTTGAAAACTATGAAAATTTCTTCAAAAATCATTGGTAATACCCAGATAGACCAAGAAAGCTGTATATCTATGTTACAGATGTTGGATTGGGCCCCTCTTCAGTTGAATTTATCTTATAAGGGTCCATAGATATCTCTTTACTGGTGATAACATTCCCCAAGAATTTACTTCCTTCATACAAAAATCACATTTACTGTACTTTTCACATAGTTTCTCTCTTTGAAAAGTCTTAAAAACTATATTCAAATGCTCCTCATGTTCCTCCTTTATCTTAGAGTATATTAGAATATCATCGATAAAGACTACCAATTTTTTTGGGGTAATCTCTAAAGACTCTATTCATTCAATCCATGAAAACTCTTGGAGCATTAGTGGGTCCAAATGGAATCACTTTGAACTCATAGTGTCTATACCTCAATTGAAAGGTAGTCTTGGAAATATCATCCTTTTTCACCTTTAATTGGTGATATCTCAACTGAAGGTCCACCTTAGAGAAATATCTGGACCCACATAGATGATCAAACAAGTCATCTATCTATGGAAGGGGATACTTGTTCTTTATCTTGATTTTATTGAGTTCACAATAATCGTTGTAGAGGCGCATTGATTTATCCTTCTTTTTGACAAAGAGTACTAGTGCACCCTATGGTGAAGCACTTGAGCATATAAAACCCTTGTATAGATTCTCCTAAAAATTATTCTTTAGTTTTTATAGATCAATAGCAGCCATTATATAAGGTTTCTTTGATATAGTTAGTGATCTAGGAATAATTTCAATTGATACATCAACCTCTCAATCAGGAAAAAGACCAAACAATTATTTAGGGAATACATCAGTGTAATCACTCACAATGGGAATATCTTCGAGCATGATCATCTCCTCTATATGAATCATTTTAGCAAGATATGCTTACTTATAAGTTAGTAATATCTACACTTGATATGATGATTCTGAAGAAGATTCATCTTCCTCCTTACACTTGTAAAGAATTGGAGGATGCTTCAGAATGTGAAGAGTGACATCACTTTCACAATAATTGATGTTGGATTTGTATAATGATATCTAATCCATGAAAAAAATAGCATCAAACTCTACCAAAGGGATTATGACAAGATTTTTTGGGAGGTTCAGTCCAAAAACATTAACCGGGGAGGAGATATGTACTTTTGATGCAATAATTGTCCCATTATCCATTCTCACAGATAACTCAACCTAAAAATTTTGAGGTAGAGTTTGGATAGTTCTAATAAACTTGAAAGATATAAAAGAATGCATAGAACTAGAATAAAATAATACATTCTCTATTCTTTAATTAATAATCACCGTACCTTATAACTTCTCATTTTTTAGGATACATCTCTCCGTAGTTTCTCTTTGTTCCACCATTTTAGAGGAACCTTAAATGGTGAAGATATTATATTATAAGAAATATAAATAGTGTGGATACCATGTTAGGTATCCTATATACTGAACCTAGCATTTTACACATATCATTACATGATTTTAAGCATAATTAAACATCAAATTACAAGACAAGGATTGTGAAGTCTAGTTTCTTGGAATACTAGGTATATAAAACTGAAAACATGGGACTAAATAAAACATTTATTTATTTATCATCCATTATGATCACCTAAATTTCTTTGATCCCTTATATCTGAATAGGATAACCTAGGAATAACACGAACAAAGTAATGATCTAAAAATCCCAATAAGGGAATAATTATTAAAATAAATATTAGCACATTGGTTAGAAGGCATAACATAATGATATAAAAAGGCATGGAACAAGATTAAAACTAAGGAAGCATAAAATGGGATTATAAAATCATTTATTAATAGTAATTTGGAATCAACATAGAACATTACTTTAGCATGAGTCAAGGATCATTTCATATAGAGGAGCACGATTCAAGGCTAACCACCAAGACCGTTGCACATGGAGCACGAGTCAAGGCTAACTACAAAGACCTTTGCACATAACATCTCATGAGACTAAAAATTACCCAATGCATTGGAGAGATATCTAGGTGCACCCATAATAACTTTTTAAGGAATATTTTTTCCACATGGATAATCATACATAAGGAATCAAACATAAACATATGGGTTACCCATGGAAAGAATTAGGTATCATAATCATTCCATAAATCCTAATAAATGGGAGTATCATAAAAGTGTCCATAAAAGAAAGTAATTAAATCATACATAGAAATTAATAAAGTAAAATAGGCATATATAATGACTATTTATGTCAAAATTAAGTGATAACATGAAAAAAAGAGTATTTAAGAAACTTTAGAATTAAAACATTTTAGTGCGGTTTAAGGATAATATTAAAGAGAATTTAAAGCAGAAAAGGGAATAATATTTTATATAAAAATAGAATTGAAACAATATAGTTTTAATATTAAAATGATTAATTTTATAAAATTAATGGTATCTTACAAAATATTATAGATTTCACTTGAAATTGGGTAAGAATTAGGGAAGTTCCCTTAAATTGGGCTTGCATATCGGGAAGAATTGAGTAGGAAACCTTTTAAAAACATGTATTCCCAAAAAAATAAGGATGAATGGATCTTGATAAATGATTTTGGAATATATAAATAGAATTTATATTTTTAAAATAAAAATAAAAGAGAATTTAATTTGGGTAAAGATAGAAAGATTAACCAGAAGGAATAGTGGAGGTTTGGGTAGAATCTGTTACCTTAAGTCCAAAGGTGTTCTTCACATGATCTCAATGTCCTAGATAATAAAATTAGATTCATTAATTAATAATTATATAACCCTTTATAAATTTATTTTATTTATTATAACCTTATTAAGTTCATTTATGGCCTTTTTATGGGTTAAGAGTTTCAATTTCATTATTTAAGAGTGTTGGTTTCCTTGGTTTTCATAATTGGTTTGCTTGTATACATGTATGAAAGGTTGTATAAAGTTGGGGTAATTATATTGAATTTAACTTATGTATTATTAATTATCTTATATAGTTTAAATTGGTCTTATAAATAATTTTGTTTTATGGCATGAGGATGAATCATTAGATAAATAGTTAATGACAATCATTTGGGTTTATTTTGGTGGTTTTTGATCATAAAAAACTCAATTTGTTTAATAAATTAATATAACATTTAAAAAATGATTTTAGAACATTATATAAGATATAATCCATATATTCTAATATTTTTCAACCATAAAAATGGTTTCATGTCTATCCTTGAATATGGTAATGGAAATTGAAAACTTCATCATCCTTGAATGTGATAAATTAACACATTAGGAATGATGTTTTCTTTATTTTTTTTGTTTAAAAGGAGAGAGGGAAGAGAGATGATGATGAATTATTACACTAGAATAAAACTTTATAGTATATTTACTGGATTTATCATACCAATTGTATTTGGGGAGGTGAGAATAGGAAAATAAAATAAAGGAACTTGAAAAAGATATTAAAAGAAAAGGAAGAGGGTTTTACCTCTTGATTCCTTCTTCTTGAGAACATCCTTAGGGGATTGGTTTTGGTCTTTTTTTAAGACCAAAAGCTAATAGATTTGGGGAATGGGATTGAGAAGATATTTTAACATAATTTGGACAATTATCAAGGCTTTAGAGGTTTGAGGAGAAGAGGTGGTATTTATAGTGGAGGAGATGGTTTCTTTCTCATTATTTAATTCATTAGTTTATTATTTTTCTCAATAAAAGCAATAATATTGATCATTGAGACTAAATATAGTAATTATACCATGTGAGTTCAAAAAAATTTTGATTACATCATCCATAACTCAATGAATAGTTTATTTAACTTATAATGTATATATAATGTAAATTACCATATTTTACTATTCACAAAAAACTCAAGTACTTCAGAATAATCCCAAAAATTAAAACTAACTATTTTCCAATGTGTAGAACTAAAAAATGAACTTCATTTTAGGAAAAGTGTTTTTTAAATATAATAAATATAATTTTTAATTAAAATCACCATTTACTTGGAAAATAAAAATTTTAAAATTAAAACTTATTTTCTAAGACTTTGAAAAATTAATTAAGGTATCATAAAATTATCGAATAATAAAAATATTAATTTATGAATACATTTTATGAAAACCATTTTATTTTAAATTATTAAGTTAATCAATTTTTTTAATTAAATATTTATGACTTATAAAATTACCAACACTTAATTTATAATTTTTAAAATATATTTTTTACTTATACTATTATATGATTATATTATATTATCATTTATAAGATGGATAAATTTTATTTATACTTTTATTGATGATATTACTATTCAATTCTGGTTTACAATTCATAAGGGTCATGTTACTAATTCAAATGTCAAGTTACTATTCTTTTATTATATGTTTCTTAACTTTTAGAAATGCATTTTATTTAATTAATTCTTCATTTATAAAGTTTATATTGTGTTCTTAATGTGATTTTATTATATTATACTATATGACATAATTAAAAGAAGATAATTTCATTGATAACAGTTTGGGGTCGTCACATTCTTCTCCCTTATGAAATTTCACCCTTGAAATTTCGTTTTACAATATAAGGTGAAAATAGATGTGGGTACTTTTCCTTCATCGCTTCCTCTAGTTCCAATGTTGACGCTTCATACTTATGGTTTTTATATAGTAATTTGACCAGGTGTTTAGTCTTGTTGAATAGAACTTTATCTCTATGATCCAAGATCTTCACTGGATACTCCTCGTAAGAAATATCATTCTCTAACTATACTTCCTCAGAAGTCATTACATGTGAAGGATTTTGTATGTAATTCCTTAAACAGGATATGTGGAATACATCGTGTAACATCCCAGATAAATGAATAATATGACATTTTCATACTTATTAATATTTGTGAATTAAATATTAATTTTACTTTAAATGGGTTTCTATGTTCGATAGTGTACCTGATACGCAACAATAGGTTTCTTTGAAATCTTACGTTGCACACTAATAATATAATATTATTATTTTAAATGGTAGTTAACTCCTAGCTGTCGTATTGGAAGGAATGAATAAAACTAACTACAATATGATTATACATGTTTGTTAAATGTATTTACATTTATCCAATAAAATTTAGAGGCTTAAAATGTGAATGAATCTAATTTTAAGCATAATTTACATTAAAAGGCCGATTTACCGCCTTTTAATGGGGAACCCTCATTAAATCTAATTTTGGTCACTTTAATACATTATATTTGACCAAATAAAATCTTTCTTTATAATGGGGACATCAAAATTTACTTTTTGTAAATTCTTGGAATTTTTCTGATAAAGTTCATTTTCTAATGAATAGTGAAAAATATTGTATTTTAATTCAAAACTGTGTTTTAATCTAATTTATTTATATGGTCATATTATTTTTTTAATTGGTTTTAAATTGAAATTAGAAAATATTTTTACCATTTAATCCAATGTTGGTCATTGGAATTAATTTCACTTTGAAATTGGACATAAACAAGTATCAATCTTTTGATAGTTATTGTTTCTTAAAACATGCTATTTGTTTTGATAACGGGAATTAATTTTAAAATTAATTAATGCCACTTATATGTTTCTAATTTGAAAAAATATACATCATTTTTGAATTCAGAATATAAAATATAGCTTTGGCTGAATTTTTGGTATTTTTCTGAAAAACTTCAATTTTTGATGAATAGTGAAACCACTTAGTGGTAGTTAAAAAAACTAACTTTTTCATTTAAATGAAATTTTGCCAATTATGTGAATTGAATTTCAAATATCCGACATACATGGTTATAGGAAGAAGTAAAATGTGGTTCATTACGATGAAAATAATTTTTTTGGTGAATAGTAACTTTTGACATTTATTTACCACGGTTAAAGGTAAATAGGTTAATTCAAGATAAAAAGAATATTATAATAATTAAAAATTACATTAACACTTGTCCAAACATTATTGGTTGAGTCATTAATGACCATGGACATCTTTGGGTCTCTTTTGGGGCCCCATTGATCCACTTGGGTGTGATAATGACAATTTAGATTAATTAATTTAATGTAAAGACAAAATTGACATTAACAAAAATATTTTAGTAATTAATTTTTATATGGTGTTATATAAGTCATATTTTCATCTATAAATATTTTTTAGAAAGCTAAAATTATTTCCTACATCATAATAGTTTTTTAATAATTTTTATACAATAAATAAATTAAATTATTTATGACATAATAATGATGCAGTATTTACCTCATTAATAAATCATTGAAATAAATAAGATTATAATGATTAAAATAATATCCAAAACATGTCAAATTCTTATTTCATGATTTTATTTCGACCATGAGTCATCTTATAGTCATCTTTAATGATTTTTGGACCATTAGAAACCAAATATAATTATATAATAAAATAATAGTTTCACACATTCCTAAAGATCCCCTCCTCCCCCTTATAAAAGGAGACCACTTCTAACTAATTAATAACACCTCTGAAGCCATTTGTATCATCCAAACTCTGCCCAATTAATCTCCCTACATCCCTGTCATAGCCCTAGAATCCTTACCTTAGGCATAAGGCACTTCAAGAAGTCGTTTTGGTTCAAACCAAAGGAAGTTACCCAAATTAAAGGTAACAATTTCTCTTAAATTTTTTTCTTTTATTTTACTTCTCCAACAACTAAAATCTTTTTATTCATTTCTTTTGTAACAAAATCAGTATCCTCAATATACTAGTATGTTTTTTTGATAATGATTCGAGCTAAAATTACACATACCCTTATCTAATGGATGAAGAACACAATGTTTCTGTGGATGACAAACTAACACCTCACGAAACCATGATTGTTCAAATATCTCCAACCACCTCTAATGGTGGCCATTATGATGGAACAATATTTATATATGATATATATTATGTTTTCTTTATTATTCTGTATTTTCAATTTATATCACACCTTTATGGTTTCCATAGTGGGTAAATACGATAATCTCATTTGAGGAAGTCTAGACTACCGCCCCCTTAAAGTGATTTGATTCGTTAATGCCTTATGTGGGATGTATAAAGGATGGATTTAATGATATTATATATGATATTATACAGTAATTATAATACATCTATGTATAATTATGTTTTATTTCCATTAAAATAATAAATAGAGATGAAAGTAGCATTAATGCGTATGTACGACTTACCGTCTCTATGAACGGTGCATTTCATTTCTTACCTCTAAATGTTATGTACAATTATAAATACATGTATATACTGGATATATATGATATATATGATATCCAAATCATGAATATAATTCTGGATATAATTAACCATTGACCACATGAACAACATGTTATTATAAGAATTCCATTTTTGACTCCAGTACCAAATATCGACAAAATGGACATTATTAACTTAAATGATTACATAATGTTTATAAAATGGTAATAAGTGATATAAAAGGAATAATAAACTTGAAAAGGGTTCTTAATAAAGTTTAAATTAAATTTAGTTTATTATTCATGAGATTAAATAATGATTGAGTCAAGTCGGACATGAGGTAAGGGATCCCACCTCTCTTTTTCTTTTCAAGTACTCTCTTTTATGTCATTTCTTTTATGCTCCATGTTCTTATGTTAGAGGATGTTATTTTATTTTCACCATACTGTAATTTTTATTTTCATATGATGGGAGACCCACTCTTACTATCATCAATTCATTTTAATAATTTTTAAGTGGCGTCGTTAGGCTGCCGAATGTTTGTAATGGATTTCTTATCTCACTTTTAATTTAGTGAGATTTCAATTGTTCGCCACTTATTTATTGCATGTGGTGTATTGTGTACTGAATTTTGATATATATTATCATGACTATCATTATATTAAAAGTATTCTGTGATTCATTTTGTGGTTATTAACTTTGGGTCATATGACTCGATTGATTACAACGTGGTAAGGGGTTTTTATCTCACTTTTTATCCCCATGAGATTCATGCTATATTTGCCACTACTTCCTTTTGTGCGGTGTATGTAATTCCCATGATTGTATTATTTTTGTAATATACTTCAATTTATGGGTATTTACATCTTCATTTTATGATTCTTCTTTCATTTAGTGTATGTTTCGTAAGTTACCAAATCGGTAACGGAACCTTTCACCCTCCTCTCTTTTAAAAGGCTTCTTTTTTGTTATGTCTTTTAATTCACATCTTCTTATGTTGGGATATGTTCTACTATATCCTTATTGCTGTAAATTTTATCTCCAAGTGGTGGGATACCCTTTTCTCTCTCATCAACTCAATTTCTGAATTGTAATGTGACGCCGTTAGGTTGTCGAATTTTTGCATGGGAGCTTCTTAACCCAATTTCAATTCTTTGGGTTCAACTTGTACTTATTGAATATGTCATCCTATGAATATGTGTGAATGAACTCTGATTGTTTTACACTTAATATCCACTTATATTGGTTTATTTATATTTTTCACACATAATTATGAGATTGATTTATCCTTAATTTAAGGATACCATCTTCATAAGGGATTTCATCTCAATTTACATTTCCATTGAGACTTCATTTTTGTTATGCAACAAATCCACTCTTATATGGTGTATATACTGTCCTTTTGAATATTATATCATGAATCCAATTATTCTCATGATATTATAAAGTCCTATTAAATGTTATTCCATAATTATTTCTATTCAAGAGTCTCTCATTTTGTTAAAAACTCTTTAACAAAAATATCATTTTTAAATGTTTTAAAGATTTATCATTATAAATCTTAATATTTATTGTCCAAATTTTAAAAATGGTTTTGAGTTTTTATTTATATGGACATTAATGTTTTAAAATTATAATTCCATTAAAATCTTCGAAGTGGTATGGGACACTTTGATTCAAAAATCCTTTTTTAAAATGGTTTTTGAAAATGGATTTATTATTTAAACATCTTGAAATTACTTCTTGTGACTGAAAATGTAATGTTATCCATGAAATATTTATATTTTAAATATTTTATGTGTTATGATGGTACTTAGACATTTGATGGGTGGTTACATGATAAACCATATGATGGTTGGTGCCGTAAATTCTAGGATGGGTGGTTACGTTATAACCTCCAATGCATTGGGTATGGAAGTCGGCCATATGTCTATTCAATTTAGTGATATGTGTGGAAGTTGACCGTATGGTTATTCCATTTAAGTATGTTTATGTCCCAAGTTACCTTTATAAGTTATGTGTTATTTATATGGGGGTTATGGTAATATTTTTTTTACAAAAGGTTAAGTAATGATCTTTTATTCAGTGAAGAGTATTTACTACTTCATAAAGGTGAAAAGTATTACTTATGTTAAAGTATTCATGGTTTACTTGTTGTTTTGAAAAAACCAACAGTTTTACTTCTTTTTGTATCCCTTACTGAGATTTTTTATGATCATCCCTAGTTTTTGAAATGTTTTTCAGAGGACATAATGTGGAATAGGGCCAAGGATGGGATCAAGGAAAATTCATGCTGTCTTAAACATGGAACTAGACATGACTTTTTTTTTCAAGAGTTCATGTTTTGTAAAAAAATGGATACTGGGTAGAAGTGTCTACTTTGTAATATTTTGAAATATAATAGTTGTGGACTAACTATCTAAAAATCTAAACCTAAAAAGATCCTCAATTTTAATTATTCATTTAATTCAAGATTATGTAATGTTTTAAGGCCGGGTCCTTATAGTTAGTATCATAGGTCAGTTTAGACAACTTTAGAGGTTAGGGTGTTATCTAAGCATAAGTAACATAACCATAATGGTTAGAATATTATAAAGAGTTGTAGTTATTTTTCATGAGTTTAAGATAACATGAAGAAGTATTTAACCTCATCATAAGATATTATATGATGGTTTTACTGATATACTCACACTGACCTTTTTGGTTTTAGTAAATGGATGGATCTAGCAGGCACCAAAGTAACAATGGATGTGAAGAAAATGGTGACAGTTTTCTGAATGAGAAACTGAATGAAATGAGAGATGCAATGAGAACTATTGTGGTTATTCTCAACCAACTATCTGGATTCATGATTGAAAAAATGAAACTTGGTGATTTTTCTAAGGCATCGTATATTCGAGAAACAAATCTATACGGAATTTCAGGCAATAAGCATAAAGGTAAGTATGTTCAAAAACCTATGTGTCAAGGATGTGGAAATAAACACCTAGGAAAATTCTTCAAAGGGATGAGAATATGCTATAGATGTGGGAATGAAGGTCATAAAGGAAGAAGCTGCCATGGACAAAGGAAGCATCCAGTTGACTCTAAGAAAGGGAAAGAAGTTATTTATGAGGGATCAATTGAATGTTTTAATTATGGTGTGCATGATCATTATACAAACAGGTGTCCTACAAAGATGTTTCAGGAATGAGATCACCAGGATCGTACAAATATTTTTTTACCAATACCTAATGCCATTCTGATTGAGGATGAAGAAACTGACAACGACCAATGAAAGGTATGTATTATTTCTTAACATATGTTTTGATACAATTGAATCTTAGGATATGATTCATGATTCTGTTTATAGGAAAGAATTATTACAGAATAAGTTGAAAATTAATGGTTAATAGATCATGAATAATTTTGAATGTGTAATAATTAAACATATAAGGGATTCAAGAGTTATGGTAGATTTTAGAATGGTGAAATGCTTATAAGTATTAAGGCTCTTTTGATGATGGGAATTACATTAGAAGAATTTTTATAGTATGTGTAACCCTAAAGTTTTATATATGAAAATTTTATTCAAGGAATAATTATCTTTTCTTTTGTGGATATAGTAATAAAGAACCATTTCGGTTTATATGATCCTTGAATTTGAGGAAATTATTGGTTAATACATTTTTTGGGATGCAAAATAAAAGTTATTAGAAAACCTTCGTGGTTAAAATATGTAATGGTTATTTTTGATAAATTTATCTCTTTTTGGGAATTTTATAAAATTTTATAGTTTTTGAAAAGAGACAACACACATACCGTGTGACAACCCATCGCGTCGGACGAAGCTATGTGAATCGAACCCACAACCAAAGTGCGACTGGTATTTATCACCTACCACTGGACTACGTGAAGTCCCTGGTTAGTTTGAATAATTATTTTTTGTTAGATGATTTTATGAATCCATAATAAGTTTATTTTGGGTTATATATGGAAATGATTAACCTAGCATGGAGAATATTTGATTAGGTTAATTGCTTTTCAATATGAGATTTTAAGAGTAACTGATGTTATTTGGAGATAAATGTTAAGATTTATCTTGGAAGACTATATGATTAAATCATACAGAGATTTGGGTTTCAATATTAGTTTGGATTACTTTTAAGAATTTTAAGGACAACTTTTTATTGAATGGTGTTTGTTGAACTTTGGGTTTTGTTAGACAAATTTTGGAGATTAAGAGTAGTTTTTATTATGTAAAAGTTTATCCTTTTGGGGGATTATCTGATATTGTACTAAACGTTTTGGTTTTAGATAATATCTAAATACAAGGGAAATATATAGTTCATATTTTGTGGATTATTTGATTCTCTCGAAGTTGATTATAGCACTTTTAATGTGAAAAAAATTCATCCAGAATACTCATCATTTAGAGAAAATATGGGTTTCTGTTAGAAATCTAGTAAAAGATGAATGTCTACATGAAAAGTAAGTATATTTCCTTATGTTTTTAGTTAAGATCATAAATAAATTCATCAATGAAAAGTAACTTAAAACAAAAACCTTGTCTGTTAACTTTTCCTATTGGGGAATCAAAGAATGTTTAACCAATCACAAGTTTGTGAATTTCTGGTGGTTAACTTTCTCCTAAACATGTTTTCTATCACTCTCCATCAGAACTTGAAGGTTTTTTTTCTCCTCCATATCAATGTTTTCATGTAATCCTCGTATTTGTTGTCTAGGGTAACCTTTTTACTTCTCTTCCTTTATTTTAAAGTGATAGTTTTATTGACTCTTTTTTCGATATGGGCTTTCAATGAAGTTCCCGAGCCCAGTTTTTAAATTACGAGGACACAATTCCCAAAAGGGGGGAAGGATGTAACATCCTAGATAAATGAAGAATATGAAATTTTCATATTTATTAATATTTGTGAATTAAATATTAATTTTACTTTAAACGAGTTTCTATGTTCGATAGCGTACCTGATACGCAACAACGAGTTTCTTTGAAATCTTACATTGCACACTAATAATATAATATTATTATTTTAAATGGTAGTTAACGCCTAGCTGTTGTATTGGAGGGAATGAATAAAACTAAATAAAATATGATTATACATGTTTTTTAAATGTATTTACATTTATCCAATAAAATTTAGAGGCTTAAAATGTGAATGAATCAAATTTTAAGCATAATTTACATTAAAAGGCAGATTTACCGCCTTTTAATGGAGAACCCTCATTAAATCTAATTTTTTTCACTTTAATACATTCTATTTGACCAAATAAAATCTTTCTTTAGAATGGGGACATCAAAATTTACTTTGTGTATTTTTTTGGAATTTTTATGATAAAGTTCATTTTCTAATGAATAGTGAAAAGTATTGTATTTTAACTCAAAATCGTGTTTTAATCTAATTTATTTATATGGTTAGATTATCTTTTTAATTGGTTTTAAAGTTTAATTAGAATATATTTTTACCATTTAATCCAATTTTGGTCATTGGAATTAATTTCACTTTGAAATTTGACATAAAAAAGTATCAATCTTTTGATAGTTATTGTTTCTTAAAACACGCTATTCGTTTTGAAAACGAGAATTAATTTTAAAATTAATTAATGCCACTTCTATGTTTTGAATTTTAAAAAATAGACATCATTTTTGAATTCAGAATATCAAATATATCTTAGGCTTAATTTTTGGTATTTTTCTTAAAAACTTCAATTTTTGATGAATAGTGAAACCACTTAGTGGTAGTTAAAAAAACTGACTTTTTCATTTAAATGAAATTTTACCACTTCTGTGAATTGAATTTCAAAAATACAACATACATGGTTGTTATCCAGAAGTAAAATGCAGTTCATTAAGATGAAAATAATTTTTGGTGAATAGTAACTTTTGACTTTTATTTACCGCGATTAAAGGTAAATAGGTTAATTCAAGGTAAAAAGAATATTATAATAATTCAAAATTATCTTAAAACCTGTCCAAACCTTATTGGATGAGTCATTAACGACCATGGGAATCTTTGGGTAGATTTTGGGACCCCATTGAGCTACTTGGGTGTGATAATGATAATTTAGATTAATTAATTTAATGTAAAGACAAAATTGACATTAACAAAAATATTTTAGTAAGTAATTTTTATATGGTGTTATATAAGTCATATTTTCAACTATAAATATTCATTGGAAATATAAAAAGGTTTCCTACATCATAGTTTTTGTTTTATAATTTTTAGACAACAAATAAATTAAATTATTTATGACATATTAATGATGCAGTATTTACCTCATTAATAAATCATTTAAATAAATAAGATTATAATGATTAAAATAATATCCAAAACATGTCAAATTATTATTGGATGATTTTATTTCGACCATGAGACATCTTATATTCATCTTTAATGATTTTTGGACCATTAGAAACCGAATATAATTATATAATAAAATAATAGTTTCACACTTTCCTAAAGAGCCCCTCCCCCCCCTTATAAAAGGAGACCACTTATAACTAATTCCTCACACCTCTCAAGCCATTTGGATCGTCCAAAATCTACCCAATTAAGCTACATACATCCCTATCCTCCCCCTAGAATCATTGCCTTAGGCAAAAGGCACTTCAAGAAGTCCTTTTGGTTCAAACCAAAGGAAGTTACCCAAATTAAAGGTAACTGTTTCTCTTAAATTGTTTTCTTTTATTTTACTTCTCCAACCCCTAAACTCTTTTTATTCCTTTATTTTGTAACAAAATCAGTATCCTAAATATACTAGGATGTTGTTATGAGAATTATTTGAGCTACACTTACACACACCTCCATCTAATGGATGAAGAACATAAGTTTTCTGTGGATGGAAAACTAACGGCTCACGAAACGATGATTGTTCAAATATCTCCAACCACCTCTAATGGTGTCCATTATGATGGAAATGTATTTATATATTATATATATTATGTTTTCTTTATTCTTATATATTTTCCATTTATATCACGCCTTTATGGTTTCCATAGTGGGTAAATACGATAATCTCATTTGAGGAAGTGCGGACTACCACCCCCTTAAAGTGATTTGATTCGTTAATGCCTTATGTGGGATGTATAAATGAAAGAGTTAATGATATTATATAAGATATTATACTGGAATTATAATATACCTATGTATAATTATGTTTTATTTCCATTAAAATAATAAATAGAAATGAAAGTAGCGTTCATGCGTACGTACAGCTTACCGTCTCCATGAACGGTGCATTTTATTTCTTACCTCTAAATATTATGTACTATTATAAATACATGTATATACTGGATATATATGATATATATGATATCCAAATCATGAATATCATTATGGATATAATGAACCATTGAACACATGAACAACATGTTATTATATAAATTCAATTTTTGACTCCAGTACCAAATATCGACAAAATGGATGTTATAAACTTAAATGATTACATAATGTTTATAACATGGTAATAAGTGATATAAAAGGAATAATAAACTTGAAAAAGTTTCTTAAAAAAGTAGAAATTAACTTTAGTTTATTATTTAGGAGATTAAATAATGATCGAGTCAAGTCAGACATGAGGTAAGGGATTTGACATCTCTCTTTCTTTTCAAGTACTCTTTTTTATGTCATTTCTTTTATGCTCCATGTTCCTATGTTGGAGGATGTTATTTTATATTCACCATAATTTAATTTGTATTTTCATATGATGGGAGACCCCCTATTACTCTTATAAATTCATTTTAATAATTTTTAAGTAGCGTCGTTAGGCTGCCGAATTTTTGTAAGGGATTTCTTATCTCACTTTTAATTTCGTGAGCTTTCCATTGTTCGCCACTTATTTATTGCATGTGGTGTATTTTTTACTGCCTTTTGGTATATATTATCATTAATATCATTATATTTATGGAATTCAGTTATTAATTTGGTGGTTATTAACTTTGGGTCATATGACTCGATTGATTACAACGTGGTAAGGGGTTTTCATCTCACTTTTTATCCCCATGAGATTCATGCTATGTCTGCCACTACTTCCTTTTGTGTGGTGTATGTACTGCCCATTATTGTATTATTTTTGTAAGATACTTCAATTTATGGGTATTTACATCTTCATTGTATGATCCTTCTTTCATGTGGTGTATGTTTCGTAAGTTACCGAATCGGTAACGGAACCTTTCACCCTCCTCTCTTTTAAAAGGATTCTTTTTTGTTATGTCTTTTAATTCACATCTTCTTATGTTGGGATAGTTCTTCTATATCCTTATTGAGGTAAATTTTATGTCCAAGTGATGGGATACCCTTTTATCTCTCATAAAATCAGTTTCTGAATTGTAATGTGACACCGTTAGGTTGTCGAATTTTTGCAAGGGAGCTTCTTAACCCAATTTCAATTCTTTGGGTTCAACTTGTACTTATTGAATATGTCATCCTATGAATATGTGTGAATGACCTATGATTGTTTTACAATTAATATCCACTTATATTGGATGTATTTATATTTTTCACACATAATTATGAGATTGATTTATTCTTAATTTAAGGATACCATCTTTATAAGGGATTTCATCTCAATTTACATTTGCATTGAGACTTCATTTTTGTTATGCACCAAATCCACTCTTATATGGTGTATATACCGTCCATTGAAATATTATATAATGAATCCCATTATTCTCATGATATTATAAAGTTCTGATTAAATGTTATTCCATAATTATTTTTATTCAAGAGTCTCTCATTTTGTTAAAAACTCTTTAACAAAAATACCATTTTTAAATGTTTTAAAGATTTATCATTATAAATATTTATTTTTAATTTCCATGTTTTAAAAATGGTTTTGAGTATTTATTTATATGGAAATTAATGTTTTAAAATTATAATTCCATTAAAAGCTTCAAATTGGTATGGGACACTTTTATTCAAAAATCCTTTTTTAAATGGTTTTTGAAAATGGATTGATTATTTAAATATATTAAAATTACTTCTTGTGATTGAAAATGAAATGTTATTGGTGAAATGTTTATATTTGAAATATTTTATGTGTTATGATGGTACTTGGACATTTTATGGGTGGTTACGCGATAAACCATATGACGGGTGGTGCCGTGAATACCAGGATGGGTGGTTACGTTATAACCTCCAATGCATTGGGTATGGAAGTCAGCCATATGGCTATTCCATTTAGTGATATGTGTGGAAGTCGACTGTATGGTTATTCCATTTAAGTATGTTTATGTCCCAAGTTACCTTTATAAGTTATGTGTTCTTTATATGCATTTTATGGTAATCTTTTGGTTACAAAAGGGTAAGTAATGATCTTTTATTCAGTGAAGAGTATTTACTACTTCATAAAGGTGAAAAGTATTACTTATGTTAAAGTACTCATCATTTACTTATTGTTTTGAAAAACTAACAGTTTCAATTCTTTGTGTATACCTTATTGATCTTTTTATGCTCATCCCAAGTTTTTGAATATTTTTTCACCAGACATAATGTGGAATAGGGTCAAGGATTGGATCAAGGAAAATTAATGTTGTCTTAAACATGGAACTAGACATGACTTTTTTTTCAAGAGTTTATGTTTTGTAAAAAAATGGATACTGGGTAGAAGTGTCTACTTTGTAATATTTTGAAATGTTATAGTTATGGCCTAACTCTCTAAAACTCTAAACCTGAAAAGATCCTCAATGGGAATTATTCATTTAATTCAAGATTATGTAAAGTTTTAAGGATGGGTCCTTATACATCGTGTATTTGAGACATGGTTGGTTGAAGTGATAGTAGATAGGCTATAGCTTCAACATGATCAAGGATATCAAAGGGGTTGATGTACCTGGGACTTAGGTTCCCTTTCTTCCCAAATATCACAATCCTCTTCCATGGAGATATGCGTATGAATACCATATCTCCAACCTTAAACTACTGGTCCTGTCGAAAATTGTCTGCATATCTCTTTTGTTGACTTTGAGATTCCTTGATGTGATGCTTAATGGTTTTCACCTTCTCAACCATTTCTTTGACCATTTTAGTTCCTATAATCTTACATTAAATGACTTCATCACAACATTCCAGTATTCTATAACTTTTCCCATAAAGGGGTTCATATGGATCCATTTGGATGCTCAAGTGGAAACTATTGTTGTAGGAGTATTCGACCAGTAGAAGATGTTGGTCCCATCATCCTTTAAAGTCCATAGAACACACTCTCAAAATTTCTTCCAGTGTCTGAGTATCCTACTCATACTGGACATCAATTTTAGAATGACAGGCCAAAATAAATTTTAGCTCAGTGCTTAGAGAATGTTGGATAATTTTTCAAAACATGGAGGTGAATCTCAGATCTCGGTCTGATAAAATAGATAGTGGTACTCCATGTAGTCAAATTATTTTATGTATATCTGTGAAAGTTGATCCCGTGATAAGTCCTCTCAAATTTTGATAAAGTAATATTTCTTTATAAGATGATCTATAATAACCCATATAGCATTGTTTCCTTTGGATGTCTTCGGAAGTCCAGTGACAAAGTCCATGGTGATGTTTTTTCCATTTTAATATTGGTATGGGTAATGGTTTCATCATCCCTTTATAATTTTTCCTTTTATCCTTCACTTGCTGACATACCATGAAATTTGATTTATATTCAGTGATCTTCTTTTTCATATTGTCCCACCAAAAGTTCTCCCAGTGATCTTGATACATCTTTGTGCTCCCATGTTGAATAGATAAGGTTGCTCTATGTGCATCATTCAGAGGATCTTTATTTATATCTGTATTAGATGGTAAACATAGTCATGAACCAAATATTTTGAATCTATCCTCATTAATCTTGAACTAAAAGGATTTTCCATTTTGAATAGCTTCCACCCTTTTCTTAATTTACACACAATTTATTTGATCATCCTTTATTTTATCCACAAGGGATGGTTAAGAAATCATTTGAGAAAGGATTGATGATGTTTCTCCCTTAATTATTCCCATTTCCATCCTTTGTAAGTATAAGAATATTGTATCCTTCTCAATTCTCATCATTGATAAAGATGTAGGATCCTTTTTACTTATAGCATCCACCACCTTATTTTCACTATCAAGATGGCAGTGGATTAAAAAGTAGTAATACTTGATGAGATATAACCATATTAAATGGTACATATTAAGCTCCTTTTGTGTAAATATATATATTTAAGAATCTTGTGATCAGTATATATCTCTCAATTATCCCTATAGAGACAATTCTTCTATATTTTCAATGCAAAGATCACAACCACAAACTCCAAATAATGTGTATGATAGTTTTCCCCATGAATTATCAACTACCTTAAGGAATAGGATATCACTTCATTTTGCATCATTACACAACCTAATCCTTTCTTTGAATCATCTATGTACACAACAAAGAGTTATCCACTTTTTAGGAGTGTGAGTACTGGCACAACGATAAACCTTTTTTGAGATCCTCAAATCTTTCCTCACATTCTTGAGTCGAGAAAAACTTCCCTAACTTCTATGTCAGCTTGGTTATTGGGTTTTAAAATCACGAGAAGTTCCTTAAAAATCTTTGGTAATACCAGGCTAGACCAAGAAAGTTGTATATCTCTATTACATATGTTATCCTGGGCCACTCTTCAATTTATTTTATCTTGGAAGGGTCCATAGATATTCCTTTGCTAGTGATAAAATTACCCAAGAATGATACTTACTCCATCTAGAAATAAAATTTAATACACTTTTCATATAGTTTCTCTATTCAAAAAGTCTTAAAACAGTATTCAAATGCTCCTCATGTTTCTCCTAACTCTTGGAGTATATCAGAATATCATCGATAAAGACAACTACAAATTTGTTAAGGTAATATCTAAAGACTTTATTCATTAAATCCATGAAAATTTATGGAGAATTAGTGAGTCCAAAGAGAATCACTATGAACTCATAGTGTCCATATATCATTCTAAAGACAGTCTTGGGAATATCGTCCTTATTTACCTTTAATTGATGATATCCTGACTGAAGGTTTACCCTAGCTAAATAACTGGCCCCACATAGCTAATGAAATAAGTCATATACATATGGTAGGGGATACATGTTCTTTATCTTGATTTTATTGATCTCATAATAATCGATGATGAGGATCATTGATCCCTTCTTCTTGGCAAAGAGGACTCGTGCACCCCATAGTGAAGCACTCAGGTGTATAAAAACCCCTCTCTAGATTCTCCTGTAACTGTTTCTTTAGTTCATTTAGCTCAAAATTTTCCATTATATAAGGTTTATTTTATATAAGAAGAGATTCAGGAATAAATTCAATTTATAACTCAAATTATCAGTTAGGAAAAAGACCATACAATTATTTAGGGAATAAATTTGTGTAATCCATCACAATGGTATTATCTTCAAGCATGATAATCTCATTTATGTCAATAATTTGAGTGATATATTCTTACTCACAAGGTAGTGATATACACACTTGATATGATTATTATAAATTATATTCATCTTCCTCCTTACACTTGTAAAGAATTGGAGTATGCTTTGGAATGTGAAGAGTGATCTAAATTTCCTGACAGCTGATGTTGGATTTTTATAAATATATCAAATCCATGCTAAAAATAACATCAAACTCTACCAAATGGAGTATGAAAATATTTTTTGGGAGGTTTAGTAAAAAAAATTAACTGAGGATGAGTTATGTACTTTTGATGCAATAATTTCCCCATTAAATGTTATCACAAATAACTTAACCTCCAAATTTTGAGGCTGTGTTTGAATATTTCTACTAAACTTTCAAGATATAAAAGAATGCGTAGAACCCAAATCAAATAGTACATTATCTATTCTTGAATGAAAAACCGTAGTACCTATCACCACACCATTTTATAACTCTAAATCAATAGTAGTGATAAAATAATCAATTCTTTGTTTCCTTAAATGTTGTTTTTTTCACCTTCGAAAACCCTGGGATTAAAACATTGGTTCAAAAAATTCCCATGTTTTTTGCAGTTGAAACAATTTACTACTGGATAAGTGTTGATATAAACCTTCCTTTATTCCTCCACATTAGTGTAATTCTTCAGGTCCCTTCATTAGTTCTTATTTATATGCCCCATTCATCCACATTTGAAGCATTTTCTGGTTTCATTTAGATAGTTCTCCGAAATATTCCTACCATAATTTTGACACATGGGATATTAGGTCTTCTTACCATAATGGGATTTATTTATAGATCTACCCATATTAGACTCAATTTTACACTTTTTTCACCTTGGCCATGATACCATTGAGAGTCTCCTATCTTCATTTCAACCTTGAGGGCACAACAGACAATATCATCATAACTGTCGAAGTTTTGGATCACCAATGATTTTCATAGAATCATATTTAGTCCACTAAATAAGCAATCAAAATTTCTTTTAGTGTTCATGAAAAATCTAGAGTTTTATCTTAGAATCATTGTATAGTTTTCTTCATACGTCCCAATAGACTCATATCCCTTCTAATTAAGTTTGAGGAACTCTCTTTCCATATTGATATAGAAGGTTTGGAAAAAATATTTATTGAATTCCTCCTAATCCATGGAATAAATTTGCTACTTGGACTTCGTATTCTTGATCAGTATCCACTAATGATCAGCTTCCCCTTCAAAACAATAGACCACTATCACAAATTTCTATTTTTCTAAGCATATAAGGATAAATAATATCTTTTCAATGGAGTTAACCACTATTCCATGAGGAGTTGATCAAAAGATCCACTAAACATGGGAGGTATTTTTCACATGAAGGATTCTATGAAAACTTTCCCTCTCTTAGGAGAAGGAGGGATTTCTACGAGATTCTTGTTATTATTAATAAATTGAGATAGCTGAGGAAGTACTATCATGAATTTTTTTGTACCATTTTCCATCATATTTGGAATATCATAGGGAATTATTCACATTTCCTATCACATTGATTGTTAGAACATGTTTTTATATTTCCCTCCATTAAATAAGAAAAAGGGATTTAAATTAGGGGTATTTAATACTTAGCAAATAAGTATACAAATGAAACTTCAAACATAAAATGATAAAATCTTAAAGGAAAATTATATCCTAACTTCTGATTCCCTGGGTTTCAATCAAGGTTATCCATGATCTGTTTTCTAACATAAATTCATATGGTATTTTTTGTTCCCTTAATAATTTTCATAATGAGATTATGAATTTACCAAAGCATATCCCCCAGGGGTGTCAAACTAGGTTCACAATAAGGCTTTCTGTTGTGTACCTGGTTACCCCGAGTCGGACCCAGAACACTTTTTCAGAGTTGTTACTCCTAGGTATATCTGTTCCATACCACATCCACCTGTGCTATCCAGACTGGGATTTAGTTTCTCAATAAACCACTTACTCTATACTAACCAAAATTTAGGGATATTTTCTCACACTTAGTCTTATCCCTAGGGTTATTACTAAAGTGGACTATTCCTAGTCTCATCAAATAATTAAACCTGGCTCTGATACCAACTATAGTGACCCTATCCTTTTACAAATATCATTACAAGATTTTAAGCATAATTAAACATCAAATTACAATCCAAGGATAGTAAATTCTAGTGTCTTGGAATACTAGGTACATACAATGGAAATCATGGGAATAAATAAAACATTTATTTATTTGTCATCCATTATGAGCTCCTAACTTTATTTGAGCCCTTACATATACATAGGATAACCTAGGTATAACTTGAACAAAGTTATGATCTAAAAATACCTTTAAGGGAATAAACATTAAAATAAAGCTTAAAACATGGGTTAGAAGGCATAACATAATGATATATAAAGGAATGAAACATAATTAAACATAAGGAATAATAAAATGGGATCATAAAATTATGGATTTATAGTAATATGGAAGAAACATAAAACATGAATTTAGCCCAAGTCAACTATCATTGCACATAGAGGGGCACGAGTCAAGGCTAACCACCAAGATCATTGCATATGGAGAAAGAGTCAAGGATAACCACCAAGACCATTGCACATAACGTATCATGAGACTAAATATTACCCAATGAATTAGTGCACTATCTGGGCCCACCCATCACAACTTATTCATGAATATGTTTTCTACATGGATAATCATACATAATGAATCAAACTTAAACATAAGGGTTACCCATGGAAGAATTGGGTATCATAATCATGTCATAAAAATAATAAATAAGAGAATAATAAAAGTTTCAAAGAAAGAAGTTAATTAAATTATACATGGACATTAATAAAGTAAAATAGGAATAGATCATGATTATTTTTTTCAAACTTAAGTGATAACATTTAAAAATAGTATTTAAGAAACTTTAGAATTAAAACATTTTAGTGGGGTTTAAAGAAAATATTAAATACCATTTAAAGAAGAAAAGGGAATAATATTTTATATAAAAAAAGTTAAAATAGAAATTTTTAATAATAAAATGATTAAATTTAGAAAAATAATGGTATATTAAAACAAATTATGTAGTGCACTATAAAATGAGTAATAATTCAGGAAGTTCCCTTAAATCAGGATTGCTTATTAGGAATAATTATGTAGGGAACCTTTTAGAAAAATGTATCTCCCTGAAAAATAAGGATTACTAGATCTTGATAAATGATTTTGGAACATATACATAGTAGTTAAAAGATATATATAAAAATAAAAGATAATTTTATTTGGGTAAAAATAAAGAAAGAGTAACCAGAAGGAATAATGGAGGTTCGGGTAGAATCCCTTACTTTAAGTTCGAAGGTGTTATTGAATTATTATTAATGTCCTATATAATAAATTTAGATTCATTAATTAATAATTTAATAACCATTTATACATTTATTTTATTTATTATCACCTTATTAAGTTCATTTAAGGCCTTTTTTATGGGTTAATAGGTTCAATTTCATCGTTTATGGGCATTGGTTTGCTTGGTTTTCATGATCTGTTTACTTGTATAAATGTACAAAAGGTTGTATAAATTGGGGGTAATTATCCATAATTGAACTTATTTGTTATTAATTATATTACATAGGTTAATGTTTTCTTATACATCATTTGGTTTTATTTCATGAGGATGAATCATTATAAAAATAGTTAATGATAATTGTTTGGGTTTATTTTTGCGATTTTCGATCACAATGAACTCATTTTGTTTCATAAATTAATATCATGTGCAAAAAATGATTCCAGAAATTTAAATAATATATAATAAATAAATTATAATATGGTTCGAACATAAAAATGGTTTCATGACCAGACTTGAATATGATAATGGAAATTGAAAACTTCATCATCCTTGAATGTGATAAATTAACACATCACATATGATGTTTTCTTTTTTTTTTGTATAAAAGGATGGGGAAAGAGAGATGATGATGAATTATTCCATTAGCATAAAAAAATTCTAGTATATGTACTATATTTATCATACCATTTGGATGATGGGAGGTGAGGATAGAAAAATAAAAGAAAAGAACTTGAAAATGAAATTAAAAGAAAAGGAAGAGGGATTTACCTCTTAATTCATTCTTCTTTAGACCTTTAGGGGATTGGTTTTGGTATTTTTTTATGAAAAAAATATCTTGAACATGGGGAAGGGTATTTGAAGGATATTTGAGTATAATTTTTACAAGTCTCATGTCTTTAGATGTGTGAGGAGAAGAGGTGGGGAGTGGTGGTATTTATAATGGAGGAGAGATGTGTTTTCTCAATATTTAATTTATTAGTTTATTATTTTGATCAAGAAAAGAAATAGTGTTGATTATTAAGTCTAAATATATTAATTAGACAATTTTATTTTTAACCAATTGTGTTTACATCATCCATGACTCAATTAATAGTGTATTTAACTTATAATTCATATATACAATAAATTACTATATTTTACTATTCACCAAAAAATCAAATATTTCAGAAAGTTTTAAAAAATTAACCCTAACCATTTTTTAATGTGTAGAATTAAAAAATGAACTAAATTTTATGAAAATAATTTTCTAAATATTATAAATTTATGTTTTAATTAAAATCATCATTTACTTGGAAAATAAAAATTTTAAAATTAAAGCTGCTTTTATAACACTTTGAAAAATTAATTAAGGTTGCATAAAATTATCTCATAATAAAAATATTAATTTATGAATAAATTTTATGAAAATAAAATTTATTTTAAATTATAAAGTTTTAATTACATATTTATGACTTATAAAATTACCAACACTTAATTAATAATTTTTAAAATATTTATTTACTAATACTATGATATAATTATATCATATTTTCACTTATAAGATAGATATATTTTATTTATACTTTCATTGGCAAGGTTACTATTCAATTGTTTGGTTTACTATTCATAAGGGTCATGTTACTATTCCAAAGATCAAGTTACTATTCCTTTGGTTTATGTTCCTTAACTTCTATAAATACCTTTTATTTCATTAATTTTTCATTTATAAAGTTTATATTGTGTTCTTAATGTGATTTTATGTGATTATACTATATGAAATAATTATAATAAGGGAATTTCATTGATAAAAGTTTTGTGTCGTCACATCCCATGCTTCTTAGGACTTCTTGCTTGAGGTTCTATTTTGTTGTGCTCAATGACATTTAAAGGTCTTGTGTTTGATCAATTTGGTCATTTTGAGGATCTTGGTTATATAATTGAGGTTTTTTAAACATGAGTGCTTTTTTTTGGGTTATGTCCTCTATGGAACCTACGTTCCTTCTTATCTTTATTTTTCACTGTGGAATTTCTGGGGGAAGAAAGTGGCATGATGGAGAGTTTATGGCATTGCCCCGTGTTGTGGTGTTATTTATTTTGTATTATTTTATATTTTCTTGAGCATGTTTGAGTTTTGGTTGGTTGTGGGATGAAATTTAAAGTATTTATATGATTTTGTAAGGATCATAGTTATACCTTGTGGTTAGTATTAACCATGTGGTGCCCATGTGGGTGGATCTATCATTTTGATAGGGTTATTTTACAGATATTCTCCATAGTTTTTCAAACCATATAGAGCTCCCAAAAAATCATGAGGGGATTTGGGAGAATCAAGGGTGAGGCACATGGTTTTTATAAACCATGTGTCATCGAAAAGTAACCGTGTGAGGGAGTGTCTGACCTAGGTAGTGTCCAACATACTTTTGGTTCACAATTTGAAAAATCATGTGGCCAAACCATGCATCCTGCCAAGGTTTTTAATTTTTGGGTCTTTTCCCATTTTCCCTTAAAAAATAAGATGGATTTCATTTATCTTATCCCAAACATTAGTCAACCAAAACTTGGGGGATCAAGGAGGATATCTAAACTCCTCCACCATAGATTCTAGGCCTTCTATTGATGATTTTCAAGAGGTTTAAGGCAAGTTATTATTCTCTTTCCCCCTTCTTCCTCTTCCTCCCTATATTCTATTAGATTTGGATTTACCTATGAACCCTAGATCTCACATGGATGATTTTAGGGTTCTAGGTGGATCTAATGTTGGTATTTTTGGTTTCTAGTGTTTATAGACAATATTTCTGTTACTGTTTGTGTGGGTGCTATTAAAGGAGACACATACCAAAGCATTTCAGCTTGATTCTCATCTCTTTGATTTAGTTATTTTTATGAAATTGTTTCATTTTGGAATTAAAATTGTGCTTATACTTTTTAAATTCTTTTCTATTGAATGTATGAATATATGTGATATCCTTATGGTGATTTGAAACTGTTTCTTGGTGTTTTGAGCTTGGAATAAATGGATTATCATGCGAATTCCATATTTTCATGTTTGAAATGAAATGTTTAAAGTTTATGAGATTTTGTGAAATTAAGAAATGTATTTTTGAAATAGTTTTCATGATTTGCATTGGGTTTTATGTTGTTTTGGTTTTCAAGGTGTGAAAACTATGTTTTTAATGGAATTTGGTCTTAAAAGAGGCGTTGATCTGAAAATGTATTTTAAAGGGTTTCTTTATTTGGATTTAAAATGATGTTTTGAAATGTGTGTGTGGTTTAACCCATGTGAATATTCCATAATGGATATTTTGAAATTTATTTTATGGAAACAAAGGCCTTTAACCATGTTTTAGTTTTCAAAGGGTGAGGCCTATGTGTGATGAGTATTTTTGAAATGTTTTTAATGGTGTGAGTAATTTACATTGTTTTAGAGAAATGTTTTAAATAGTTTTTCATAAAATATAAAAGTTATTGGAATTCCAAGTTGTGTTTTAATGTTAAAGGCTTGGTGTTCACTTAGGTTTTTAAATGGTGGTTGTGAAGGGCACCCCTTGACCACCCCTTTCTTGTTTACCCCTTGTGTGGGTTGTTAATTTCTTTGAGATTCTTGTTTCTCCCCTTTTGTGTGATAGTCTTTGTTATACCGTATGTTCATTTTATATATGGGTATTTCCATCATTGGGTGTTATGGGTGAGGTTATATTTGGTTATTCCTTATGTGTTATATTTGGTTTGTTTGATCCAAGGCCTCACTTCATATCTTTCTCATCAGAAACTAGGTACTAAGTGGAAGAACTAGCATGATACTCTAGTTAGTTCACACACTGCTAGTTTCCCACCAGTCATGCTAGGAAAAAGGTCTAGGTTAGGGTTGATCATTGCAATGATGCCTGTGTGGGATAATTTATTGACTGGTTATTTTATCTTTAGTTCATTCTAGTAGATGGTTCATGAGTGTTATACTCTGTTACGATTATATGCTTCACATGTTATGGATCCCAGGGTAGATCCCATGAAATATTTGATCATTTGGTTAGTTATTGATCAAGGAGAGTTTGATCTAGTGATTATTTTTATCATTTCCCATTATTTCATTTTTATAAAACCTTTACTAGTTTATATTTGATATATGCCTTGTGATATGTGGTGAATTCTTGTTATTCTTGACCAGTGTGAGTGTGTTTGGTTGTTCCTTTGGAAAAATAGTTTTCAAAGATGTTTGGAAAACCTGTTTAAATTTAAAGACTCAAGTGTGGGCACTTTAATGTCGATTTAAAAATGGTTATTCCATTTTAAATATGGTTTTTACCCATGAAATGATTTAATGTGATCATTTTAATTTATATAAGAAAATGTTTTTTAAGAAATGTTAACAGTGTGTGTGGTTTGGGAACCTCTTGAGTTGATGGATTAATTTTCAAAACATGTAAGTTGGTTTTTGGAAAAAAATATAAATGTTTTGAGTGTTTTTAAGTATTTTCTTGACTTTTTAATGTTACATGTATATATAGAAATCTTATTTTCCAGATTTAAGTTCAAACAAGCATTGATGAATTTCCTAATGAAACATATTTCATAGATTCAGTGGGTTGTGGTGGCCCATTGGGATTTTAGACCATGCCTATATATTTCAGGTTTTGGGTTCCTAGTTTATTTTATTTTTTTTCATCGTGGATAACATGGGTTGAGTTGGGTGGTGGTTATCAATTTGAGGATTCTTAGAGATGGTTTGAGATTGGCTCAAGTTGGTTGGTATTTTTTTTCTTTTTGTTCTGTCTTGTTTTTTTAACTACTTGTATCTTTCATCTATGGATGTTCTTCATGTATATGAAAATGGGTTGGATCATTCTAGTTTGTTATGACCTATTTAGCATGTTTATTTATCTTGGATCTAGTATCTATTAATTCCACTATAATTAATATCTAATTTGGGAAAATAATTCCCAAATGAATTTCTATGATTTTCATAAACTTGTTTCTAGAATGTGGGGATTAATAATTCCATTTTTTCCTTATTATGGGTTGTTTTAGGTTCTAGTTTTTGTAGAATCCTGGGCTGGTTCATGACATATACCCACTTCATACAAGTCATCGTTACAGTGTGACTTTCCCTTCGTAGCATGATCACTTCATTAAAGTATTTATATTTGATAAATTTAAAAATCTCATCATGAAAAGAGGACCTTGTTAATAGTGAGAATAACCACTTCATGAAAACATATAGGCTTGGACAAGGGTCCATCACAGTGAGGCCTATGGTTTGTGATGCAACCCACTAAAACTATATAATTTCAGCAAGGCCACCTAACATTGATTTAGCACTCACCCGAGCACTTGAATCACCTTTTAAGCCTCAATAATCATATAAAAACATCTCATTGAGATGTTTTGACCCTCGTATTCTCGATCCGAATCTCAATTCATAAAACAACCCCTACACAAAGACAAAAAAAATTCAAACTTCCTTTAAATTTCACAACCTATTATGATGCGGGTTATTATGGTTTCCTCTCCTATCTTATTTCCATTATATCACTATTTATAGTAATGGTGATCCTTTTATTCTCTCTCATATCTTCCATGATGCTTCTTTCAATAGTCTTAATCCTTTGTATCATATTTTTGAAGATTTCATGCTTTCTTTTGAATTTGTACTATTTTAGGGTTGTGTTTTCTTCAGCCTTTTGCAAGATAATTTTTATTTCTACAATGGAGAACCCATCATAATTTTTTTGTTTCTTAGGTGGGTTCTTATATTTCCTTATTGGATTCATTTTGGATTTTTTCCCTTCACTCCAGTGGTGTCTCACTTGGGGTGTTCTAGTTCCATCTTCTTTTGGATATCTCAATAACATATTTTCTTCTTCCTTTATTAGAAGAGGGTTTTCTTCATTATCATGGGGCTGATGGTATTTAGCATGGATGGAGTTCCCCATGTTTGAATCTAACTGATATATATTGGGAAATGGCCGGTCAATGACAGTTGGCTCTTCCTTCGCCGATTGAGGCTCATTTTAGTGACTGAAAAGTCTAGTGGGTATTTTTTTAGTGTTTCAGTTGTGGTCAGTTCACTTGTATGTTTCTTGGTTGGGGTTTCTTGGTGTGTTTACTTATAGTATCATAAGAATTGATATCCTCCCCTAATTTCAATTTATTTTCTCCCACCTATGTTTTTTAGTCCTTAGATAGATGATTTTTGAATCGGTTCTCCATTGTTGATGGATTGAGGCATTGTGGTCTCACTTTTATAGTTTTGTATGCTTTATCAATGATGGAGGTACTGTTGTGGATTTGTTTGGACAAGAAAAAGGATAAAATAAAAATGTATATGGTCTATATTTTGTAGATATGAATAATTATTATGGAATCCTCTATGTGAGCTCAATTATTGGGTTGTTATATTTCATAGTGGTGCCTCCATGGTTCCTCTTTAGTACCCTATCTACTTTGGACTGAAAAAAGAGGATGTAGATTCTCTTGTTTCTCATTATTTCACACATTTCATTCAATCCTTCCTATTTGTTTTGATTTTAGGGTATCCATTTTATAGATATTATTAGGGATGTCCTTTGATAGAGGATGCACATGAGATTTGTAGCGACTTCCTGATGTGTCGATGTTGAGTGATGGTGGAGATGGATTAAGATCCGTAGGAGAAGCTCTATTGGTAAAAAAACATGTTTCAAGTGGTCTTGGATTGGATATTGTGGTTGATTCAATGTACCTATGTTATAATGGTGAGGTTTTTTGTATAATCTTCAGTGGATGGTGGTACCATGTTTATTCTTGGTGTCTATTTACGTAGAGTTTTTTACTATTGGAGTTTAGTGCGACGATGAGTAATTGTTAGAACATTTTAGTTAGTGGCATCTAGGGTTTCAATGACAAGTGTTTGGTGTGTTCCTCAGTCAATGGGAAAAAATTTGGTATGAGGAAACCTTTGTTAAAGGAACACAGAGATTCAAGTTGAAACATGGGCTTCAATTTTGAAGTGTGTTAATTGCACCAATAGATCTGCTCGGGTGTTGTGTGGTTGACCAACCCATAGTGCACAAAGCATATGACTTTTTTTCCTCTGGTTTTGGGTTTTTTGTTTTTTGGTGATTTATAATTTTTTTTCCAGATTCTTGTAAATGTTCTCACAAAATCCTAGAATGTTTATTAAAAAAATGTAAAATTAAAAAATAATATTACAAAAATAAGTTTATGAATTATAATTATGACTGTAATGAGAAATGTGTTATGAATTATGAAAATTATATTTAAGGGTTTCTAGGGATTAATCAATACTAGTTATAATCATTGGAATACATTAGAAACCTCAAATTCCCAACATCACTGTGCTATGAAAACCAAAACTATGTATAATATAAATGAAGAACATGTTAGTATACAATAAACTGATGTTAGCCACAATAATGATTTTAGTCACAATGTTTGATAAATATTCTTGAGGAGCAAGCAAGAAGTTCCTCCCTCTACGGTGTATCCATAGATCGATTGAATTTACTAATTATTGGGTGAGATACTCATTGAATTCAAGATATTCTAGTATCTCATGGGAGTTAAGAATAAGAAAGAGATTTTTCAAGGAGAGGGAGAATATACATGGGCTTTCTTAAGGATCACACACACCATCTCAATGGTGCTTTCCTCCTTATATATCCCATAGGAAACTCTCTATGTATCCATTCATTTACTAATTTATTATGTCATTTATGTGTAATGCATCATCCATTCATGAATTTATCATATAAATGAACCAATGATTCTCATAGATGCTTCATATAATGAAATGATATGTATAAATGATAGTCGTGGAATATTTCTTAATTTTAACACTTAACATTCAAATGCCTCAATCAAATATAGAGTGTTTATGTGAATCATATAATATTTATTAAAACATAATGTAACCCCATAATATTCCCATATCTTACCCTATTATTGGCTTTGATAATGAAGTTATGATATCTCTATATCATATGATATGATTTACTCCAAAATAATAAAACACATCATATAAGTCGATGGATCTAAGATTTATCTCCATCAATCTCCCAATTACACTAAAACCTCTTAGACTTTGTGAAATTCCACCATATATTGTATCATATTCAATAAATTATGAAATTATATCCAAAACTACTATTGGATATTTTCAATACTTTAGGAAATATATCATTAAATTCACCATGTATTACATTATATGGAATAATTTGTGAATATCCATACCAAACCCTTTTTGGAAAGAACATTAAAACAATTTTAGAGAATTTCTATGAGTTTTTTGAATCTTAATCACCATTAAGTGAATTATAAAGTATAACCCCATAGGAATTTGTATTATTTCCAGAATTCATAAATTCAAGAAAAGAGTGACCTCTAGAAAAGCATCGATGTTACTCAAGCTATCTCCTCTGCAGGTCATTTGGGATTTGGTTGACTGAGAGGGATGGCTTTGTCATTGGGAGGGACCATGCTTGCATGGGATCACTGATTGGTCCTTCATTGGAGATGGCGGTTGCTGCTTATGCTTGGAAGAGGCTGTTTCTGTTTTCCTGTTTGGGGTTGTTTGGTGTTTGTTGAACTTTATGGATTCTCACTTTTCCCACAAAAGTGTTTTCTTAATAAAAAAAATAATTTTCAGTCAGTTATAATAATGAATTTTCCTATTATATCTTTGTACAATAAATTTAGTGACCACATGATATAAAGTATGTGAATTCCATGTAGCTGTTCATATTTTTTTTGATTCTTTTATTATAGACTGACAAGGTTGATGAATACATCACATGTCATTCATTTGAGTGGATGAGCACATCACATTTCCCTCACCCAAATAAATAAGAACATACCATGTCTTATATAGGTACAATCATATACTCTTTTAGTCCATCTCAATTGAGGGACCATATGTCATACTCATCATCTAAGAGGATAAATCCCATTTGGTTAAGACTCAACCGATGACATGATCAACAATATACCCAACCACAATATGATTATCTAATACTTAAGACTTGTGTAATAAAGTTATAAAATTATGAAGGTTCTCATGCTAGGTAACTTTTAAATCATAGGTATTGGGTAAATCTAAATATAAAACATGCACTCTGAGTATACTAAAGGCATATCATATGACACTCCATATGATATACTTGGTGGGTCACCCAGCACAAAAAACCCGTTTTATACCTCATAAAAATATTTTGTATCTCTATATAAAATCATACCATGTTAACCTTAGAAACCTATAATATTCCATGAAAAAAATCGATTAGGGATAAATAAAACTCATACTCTAAGAGGTTAATTATCATTTCACTTCATGAGTATATGAAACAAACATGAAATAATGATAAATTAGATACTACCTTTATATAACATGATATATTTTTATATTATGAAATTATTTTATTAATAATAAAAAAATGATACAAAATAATCCATATAATCATATCACATATTATACACTTCTAGATAAACCTTATGTTTGATGCACTTTTATGATTTTTTTTAAACTCATCACACCTCTAGATAATTCTTGCCACATCTCTATGTGGCCACCTGATAAAACCCTCCCAGTAAACTTTTTAGTGAGTAAAATATATGAAGAAATATTGTTTGAATAATGGTGATACTTAAGAATAATATTCCTAATGTTTAACTCTTTGAACATAGTATTCAAACTCCTTAACTTCACAACATCAAATTTTAAAATATTGATAAATTTCAATTTCTATATAGAACTCTTCTATGTTCATCAGTATCATCATTCTTAGAACATTTCCATAAAAATTATTCCATGATAACTTTTTGGTAAAAATATTTAACTCTTTGCATTTTTATTTACTAACATATTCTAAACTCCTTTAGGATATAAAGTGATATTCACTTTGAGTTTTGACTGGTATAATCCTTTATTTGTTAACTTTGAACTACTTTAAGTCTATATATACTCTCACTATTCTCATTGAAACTATATTCTTTTTTGGAATATCATGGAAATATGCACAAAATCTTTATTTTAGGATATAATACTTATTTTATTTAGCGGGAATATTTAAAAAAGAAACTAATCTATCCATATCATATATAATATTCTACGTGTTTGGAGCAATAATATGAAAATAAGTTTTTATTGTTTAAAATATTCCACTGATGGGTGGTGGTATCATATCCCTCATATTTTAACAAACATAAATATATAATCCTTTATACCAGATAAAACTCCTTTTATTTGTATCTTATTCTCAAACATGTTTTAAAGTTTTATGAATCATAAACCATGTGTATTAAATCCACCATCTCGTATTATTCATAACAATTCTTTATTAATAATAATCTATCTTATCATATAAGAGAAACAAGATAACTATACACACCCTTTATTTAGATCTATCCGATCTTGATACATTCCTTTACATTCAATTTTATTAAAAATAAACCATATACTTCATTATCTAAATACAAACTATAAGCTCTATCAATTATTTCCTTGATTTTGAACTCATGTATATTTACAATATTTGTAAAATATACATTAGATATCACATATCATTTAAAATTTAAGAATTTATTTCTATAACATTGATACCTGATGTGGAATTTCCATAGAGTCTATAAAACCCCTTCAGGTATTTTGTATAGGACTATCTTATGTAAATAACATACCTCATTCCTAGGACCATCTTTATATTTCAATGTATGATGATAACTATTAGAAAAATATAATCTTATATTTTTGGATTATGCCTTTTCTCTTTAGTACTATTTATATAGCACCAAATCTTGGACATATCATTCCTATCTCATCTATCCTTGACACTTTGAGAAAATAGGGTAAACATTTCATGAACTCATTCAGATTGTCATAACATTTCCAATAATGATAATAGAATGTATTCCATTGGAAGAACCAATATTAAAGAAAAACTTTAATCTCTAAAATTCAATAATATACTCAATCAAATTGAATATATGAAGAGAGAATAAATTTCCTTCAATCATCACTATTCTAACTCTTTTGAAACATTGAGTGAATCATTTTATGCTTCTCATAAGAATCTTGATTCATTCATTGAACAACTTCAATATTAGGTTACTCAAGAAGGTATTAATCTAACACAATTTTTTTCTCTCTTTATCGAGAACAATTATTAAGATTTACCCAAGTATAATAATTTTCTCACATTAATATTTTCTTTCCAAGGAATGATCTCAAAGGTATATTCTATGATGATTATGTCATTATATCTATAACAAAAGATTTTTTCAGATGGGTATTATGCTTAAATTTCATTCAATAGAAATTTTTATTAAATATTCTCCCACTAAAATTATGGAACCTTTTAAATTTCATTATATCAATTAGTGGGAAAAAATCTGTATTTCACTAAGCATTGAGTCTAGTTTAGTTTTCATCCCACCACTTAACTATTTAGGTAATTAATGTTTCCAACTATATCATATATGACTCTTGGATGGATGATCAAAAAACTTTCCCCCCAATCTATCATATTGATAAACTCAACAACATTCCTCTAGTATCCTCTCTCATGGTGTTTCCTAACTTAGTGTAACCCAAAGAAAATTAAAAAAAAACAAGGAACCTAACTATTAGGGTTACCTCATTTGTAACGCCCCAAAATTCTAAAGAACATTGTATTCAATAGCATGTATGACACACAACACCAATCACGTAAGGGAATATAAAATCCAAATAATTCAAAATATATTTAATATTTTAAATAGGTTTGATATATTCTATATATTATAATGTATGAAATACCAAGTTAGCATACGTTACATGCAAGAGAGGCTTTCTTTGATAGCTTGCATTACACGCAATACCGAGTTTTACCGAACACTAATATATTATTTAAAATATTATTATTTAATATAATAAGATATAATATAATTGCCTTTATGAATAATATTAACTAATGTATGAAAATATATGGCTTAAACAACTAATTCATTGACGAAAAATTAATTATAAATGAATATAACAATCAATTGAATATAAAAAGAATATTTTTATAGAAAACTATTTTTATGCCCATAAAGATGTTTTACCTTAATAAATTAAATTAATTACAATTATTGAGTGATATTAATTATATATATATATTATATTTAATCAAATATTTTTTATATTCATCCAATAGATTTGATAAGCATAAGATAATAACAAACCCAATTTTACACATAAATACCTATATATTTATAAAGTCATTTTTAACTCTTTTTAATGGTGAACCTATTTTAAATTAAAATTTTTGAAGTTTTATATATTATATATGTCAAAATAAACTTAATATTAGAAATAATATCATAAAAATTAGTTTAGGGTGAATTTTTGGTATATTTTTTTAAAGTTTCATTTTTTAATGAATCGTGAAAATACTGAAATTTAAATTTAAACCACTTTTTCATCTACTTTATTTATAAGGTTAAATTATAAATTTAATTTTTTAAAAGTTTAATTATATAATATTTTTATAAATAAATCCAATTTATGTAATTTTAATCCATTTCACTTTGAAATTGACTATAAAAACATTAAAGACTTTTAGATGTTTTTACTTTAAAACCATCATTTTTATCCTGTTTATAAGATTAAAATTAAATTAATTTCTATCACTTATATGATTTGAATTTAGAAAAATGGATCTAATATTTGGAATCATCATAAATTATAATTCAAAATATGGTCAAATTATTTTTTTACAAAAAATATTAGTGAAACCAATTAAAATTAATTACAATGATTAAGGTAAAATTAAGCTTAATAAGGGACTAAACTAAAATCTTAAGGGTCCAAATGACCTAGAATTTTTTCAATAATACATTTTATGGTAATATTTTGACCCTATAATACCTTTTATATAATTTGGTCCATTATTGGAACCACTTGCAATGTAAAAAACGTGTATGTAATTCCTTTTTCAAAATATTATAAGAGTGACATTCCTCTTCCACTATAAAAATGCCTCCTCTCATCCCACTTCCTCACACCTCTCAAGATGCTTTGGATTGACAAATATCTACCCAAATATCTCCTAAAAATACCTACCCTAATCCAACAATCCTTCCATTGTGAAGAAATAAATCCAAGGAAACCCTCTGGTTCGAACCAAAAGGAGTTACCCGATTAAGATGTAACATCTTTCCTTAAACTCTTTAGTTTAATTACCATTATCCACCCCCTAAACTCTTATTATTACATTATTATATATATAAAAAATTATCCTCAATATAATAGGATTTTTTATGTGATGTTTTTGACCTAAACTCACACACACTTCCATCTAATGGGTAACAAATATACTGTTTATGTGTACAACGAACAACCACCTCATGAAACAATGATTGTTCATTTTTTTATTACCACCTATTATGGTGGAAGTTATTTTTGAAACTCTCTTTATATATGATATATATTATATATATATGATATTTATGATATATATTATTTCTTTAAGATTATTTAATTATTTTACAATATATATCTTCATAGTCTCTATTTTGTGTAAAAATGATAACATCATTTGTGGAAGTGTAGACTCCCGCCCCCTCAAAGCAATGTGATTAATTCACACGATACATGGAATGTATAAATGAAGGTTTTAATTAAAAATATTTGACATAAAAAAAAAATATATATGATATTCATGACATAATTACCTTTTGTAAAATATAATGTATATCAATTTTTTATTACCCATTCACACACTTAAAAAGTGATAATGTCGTTTGTGGACGTGTAGACTACCACCTCATCGACACGATGTGATTTATTTTACAAAAAAATAATTATATATATAAGTATATATTATTAAATAAAATTATATTCATTATATAATTATCATTATGGAAATATTTAAGTTACTTAACTTCTTTCAACAATAATCACTGAGAAATGGGAACGTTACTCATGTGTACGTACAACCTACCGTCTCCTTGATTGTAATGTTGGTTCATTTTTAATAACTACATTTAATAATTTGTTATAAAAGTATAATTTATGAATAAATATTATAAATATGTAATTATTATTATTCTATAGATGTTATATAATGACCCCTTTGACCATAGTTGACCAACACAAGTTTTTTTTAACATATAAACCGAATTTGGTCAAAACACCTAATTTAAACTTAATTGATTTAGAAGTTGAATAAAAAATAATAATATGTGAAATAAAATTAGTGATAAAAATGAAAAATGGTATCAAGTAAGTAAATAATTAACATAATTTTATTATTTAGGAATATAAAGACACACGATAAAAGTCAGACTCAAGGTAAGGGATTTTCATCTCACTTTTTACATCTGTGAGATAAATGTCATGTGCACCATTTAGTAATTTTGTGTGGTGTATCTACTAACCATTTTTATATATTATATCATTAATTATTTCAACCTCATGGTATTTAAAACATTAATTCAATATTATTCCTTCATGAGTCTTATGATTTAAAATATTTCAAAGTGGTATGAGACACTTTGGGATGTTTGGAGATTATTTTCCTCAAGAATAATACTAATGATATTTCAATGGTATTTCCATTCGAAGAAATTATATAATTTTTTTTCAATAAACCATATCATTATTTCTAGTTATTCATGAATATTTTCAATTATTCATACCATTTTTTCGACTCTTTGATGCTCAAAATTTCTTATAATTATTTTAAGAAAACCCGACTTTATTTTTCTTTTTAGTCAAAGAACTTGTTTTCTTCTAAAAACCATGTTTTATTAAAATGTTTTCAAAAATTATTTTAAAATGATTTGGTAAATACATTTTTACCATTTTTTCTTTTACAAATGTTTCCAAAGGAATCTTCTTGTCACTTTCCTAACAAGTCATTTTTCAAACCTTTTTACCGTGTAAAAGGAATTTTCTTTTACCTCGTATGAAAAGTGTGTATTTAATCCCCATAATTTATTTGAAGATACATTTATATTTTTAAAAGGTTAATTTTTAAAGAAAATGTTTTCAAAAGTTAATTTCAAAGAAAGTGTTTTTCTAAAGGTTTTTCAAAACAAAAGTATATTTTTCTCAAGAATGTTTTTGAAAGATATTTTTATAGTATTTATATTAATCCACAATAACAACCCTTTATTTTACTCCATGTGGGATATGTTTTGTTGATACCATACTTAATATTAATTTGGATGTTTTATGATTAATTTGGCCAAGGATAGTATCAAATTCACTTTATTTATTAATTTTTTATTCCCCTTGAAATATTCAATCTCTTATGATCATAGAACATTGAATTTTCATAAAGTATCCAACTCATTTATCATGGATATTACTATTAGATAAACCATATACCATTTTACATAAGGTGTCTACTTTGATAATTATTTGATTATTTAGGGAAATATTGATAATTATATATTTTTTATTCAATATATATATATTTTATAAGGCATATTATTTATTTTAGATATTTTATATGAGGAATGATTTGGACAGGAAATGATGGGTGGATCTCAGAATTTATATATCTCCTCGATGCATCAAAAGGTTCTCATGAGACAATTTAGTTGTGGAAATCAGAATAGTTCTAAACAATATTTTGAAAGGTCATGATGGTATAGGTTTTCATATTCCTCAAACATGACATCCATTAAGAAATAATTTCCCTCATTTAGTTTCAGTTAATATTCATCTTTGAGATTTTTCATCGAAATATCTATCGATCATTTCATTTTAAGTCATTTTAATGGCATGTGTTTCAGTTTTTTACCTTTAAAAATTTAATTTTACTTATATAGTTATTTGAGTGGCTTGTGTTTTCAGTTATTAAATTTATAAATTATTTACACACTCCCATTTATTTTATTTGTTACATTCCATATGTGTTCAGTTATTTACCTTGCGATATTGACTATTCTCATTGATTCATTATTGCTTCCACTATACTTTACCCTTACTAATCATTTGAGATAACCCTTATTATGTTTACTATCTATAGGAATCCAAGAAGTAAGAAAGATATGAAAGGATATTCTTGATTTAATAAAGTTATTATCCTTTCTGTTTTTTATTTAGCAGAAAAAAATTACATTGTAATTAGTGTATTCATTTGTAATACAAGAATAATTTATGTATCTGGTTTAACAAGATTACTAAACTCTCAGTCCTTTGGGATTTGATTCTTTATAATCTTGCCAATGTAATTGATAGAAGACACCAGCTCTGGGATATCTGGGGATGGGTCACTACATCGTTACTTTCTTACCCTACACAAGATAATCCGGGCACACCTATATTTTTCATGAAACTACCTAATTGGTTGATTTAGGTCTTGATAAGTGTTCTCTTTGGAAGGAATTTTAAACTTTTTATTTTAAGGGGATTAAAATCTCACCATCTTATCCCATCTATTCCCTTTTATATATAAATTCTTATAATGATTTTTTAATTCTTATTCCTTCCACAAAATCGATATGTTTAAACCATATTGATGTGTAACTATTTTCACAACCCATAACTTGTGTTACTAACCCAAATTAAAATCTAACTATATTTATACACATCATAATGCATATCATGCATAAGGTAGATGAAACCCTTTCATTTAAAGACTTATAATCACATAAAATCAATAATCCCTATAAGATTAATCTTGGAGTGATAGATAAACAACCCCCAATTTTCTAGTTAAGACACAATACTTTAGGCCAATGATCAGTCCAACCCAAAGTCCCTCTACCCATGCTTACTTCACTGAAAAGAGACATAAATTATATTATAGTTCTAAAATCTAATATGTATAAATTATAATCAAACTTTAAATTCAAGCACGTATCCTGGTATAAGCTAAATTCAAGGTAAAAGAAAACTATGTCAATTATCATACTAAGCATATAACTCCTTAGATGCATGCAAGAAAATTTATAAAAGTATTTTAATACTTTAAACTAAAGAATACATCCATTCATAATATAATAATTATTTTCATAAATAATGTAGATAATGAATAAAAAATGAACAATACATATATTTAAGCATGTGATAAACAATTTACAAACAATTCATAAATAAAGAAATTATAATCACTTCATATTTTTGGAATCCATTATAGACATTCCATAATCAAATAAATTTTAACACTTTATATTTATTTCCAATATAAAATCCATTATATTATACTTTTATACCAAATTTTATTTTAAATATAAGATATCATGAAATATAAAATATCCATACATATTTTGTAAATATTCAGAATATAATATATTTAATATTATTTGAAACTTGTTCATATTAATTATCAAAACTACTTTTGATATAATTTAAGTAGTTTCTCGAATAAGGAATTTTAATTGGAACATTTCAAATTAAATAATTTTAAATAATTTATAATTTTAAATATATAATCTATATTTTTGGATTATTTTTTAATTTATAAACACTTTATAAATTTAATTTATAATTTCTATATAAACACTTTTCTACCGAAATTATAAGTCATGCCATAGAAATTAAAAAATTATTTAATATTTATATTTAATATTATATATATATTTATTTAATAAATGTTATATATAAATATATATATTTAATACTTAATTATAAAATTTTTATAATTAATTAATTTATAAAATATATAAATTAAATAAATATCCCAAAATAGATTTTTTGATAATTTATAAATATTTTATAAATCATATAATTCAATTCAAAATTAAAAATTAGAAAAATATAATTTTCCCATGATATAATATTTTATGATATTCACTATATCATAATATGCAACATGATTCATTATCTATTATATTTCATTATAGATAATTCTTGGTTGTGAAATCATTCTTTGATGCCTGGGTTTCAAATCTTCTAATATTTCTTATATCGTAATGACAATATAATACTATTTCTTTGAAAATACAGACCAACTCTATCTCTAATTAAAATATCATATATCTTATATTGCGATATATAAAAAACTAATGAATTACATTATGTCATCACCTATGATATTAGATATCTTATGGCATGAACTTATCATAGTATACTTTATCACATATTATATAGCCGTCCGTAGAATAAAATTTATATCATTTTCTTTGATATGAAATGTGATATATGATTTCTTCATTATTCAAACATGATTTCATTAGTTGGGAAGCATGGTGAAGCTCTGATACCAATGAAGATTTTCTAAGTATTGAACAAAACTTGTTCTAAGTAGTGGAAGACATTAGAAACCTAATATTCCCAAGATCACCATGCTATGAAAATTTTAAGCATGATTAATATAAATTAATAACATGCTAGTATACCTTACACCAATGTTGACTACAAAAACAATATTCAATCATTGTAGTTAATGAAGATCCTTGTTGAGAAACCAAAAAGTTTCTCTCTATGGTGTATCTGCAGATTGAACGAATCACCCAATGCTTGGGTGGGATCATCCTCACATCCAAGATAAACTAAAATCTCTTTGGAGTTAAGGAGAAGGAATATATCTTCCAAGGAGGGCATTTCTTAAGGATCACACACAACATCTTAATGATGTATTCTTCCTTATACAATCCTTGAAGAACTCCAAAAATATCAATATATTTAAACATATGTTATATATCATACAAGTAATTTGTCATCCATTCATACATTTATCATATAAATGAATCAACTATTATCGCAAAAATTTCATCTTATGAAATGTTATCCATAAATGATAGCCATGGAAGATTCCAAAACATTAACACTTAACATTTGAATTCCTTATTCAATCATAGAGTATGGATGTAAATCATACAATATGGTTTAAAACATAAAACTTCCCTAAAACTTGACCATATCATACATTATGATTGGATTTGACAAAGAAGCTATGATATCTATATACTATAAGAAAAATTATACCTAAAAAGAATAAAACACATCTTATGAGCCTATGGATTTTGGGAATATCCCTATCAATATATCACTTGTACTAAATCCTCATAGAATTTGTGTCATTACATCTTATATTATATCACATACAATCACTTGTGTAACCATATTCAAAATACCTTTTGGATATTTATAAACAATTTTGGAAAAATATCATCAAATTCACATGTATCACATCATATGAAGTACTTTGTGAATATAAAAATAAATTTTTTTTGGATAAAATTAAAAAAACTTTTAGGGAATCTCTATGAGTTTTGTAAAACTCTATCCCAATTATTTCAACCATAAAGTGTGACCCCACAGGCCTTTGAAACATTTAAAATAAATATGAATTCTTGAATTCATAGATGTAAGCAAAGATCAACCTCTAGTAAATCATCAGTTTTACTCAAACTATAAAGGGATCTGACATGATCTCCATAAAACATATGTATTTATAAATTTATGTCTACCTATTGTATCATATACAAGCTTGGATCATCATATAATCCTTTTTTATAAGACATAGAGTAACCATAAGACATAAATTATATCAATCCCGTATAACTACTCATACATTCTTGATTCTCCAAATATATATTGACATGGTAGATAGATAGATTACATGTTATCCATCCAAGTGGATGATCATATCACGTTATCCTCACCCAAAAAGATAATAACATCAAATTTATTATCTAGGTATAACCATAAACTACTTTATTCTATCTCAATTGAGGGGACTGATGTCATACTTGTCATATGATATGATGAATATTATCTTGGTTGAGCCTCAACAAATGACATAATAAAAAACATACCCAACCAGCTTCTGATTAGATAAGCTTTATAGCTTGTGTAAGAAATGTATTATTGTATGAAGGTTCTCATGCTAGTTATATTTCCAAACTTAGGTTTTGGAGAAATCTAAACTTGGAACATTCACTCATATTATACTAAATACATAGTGTATGAAATTACAAGTGGTATACTTGGTGGGTCATCCGGCGCAAAAAACTAATTTTAAGACACATGTGAATATTTTATATTACTATATAAAATCCTACTAATTTTAATTTTAACATTTCATCGCAACCTATAGTACTCGATGAAGAACATCAATTAGAGATATATTAAAGTCAAACTTTTAAAGGTTAATTATCATATCAATTCATAAGTATATGTAGCCAACATGAAAGAATGATAAAGTGAATATTTCCTTTTGTATAACATGATTTATTTAATATTATTAAAATCTTTTAAGAATAATAATAAAACCATACATAAGCACAATTCTAATCATATCATATATGATAGACTTCTAGATTCACATTATGTTTTTATATCTCTATGTAATTATTACTGCATCTCTGTGTGACCACCTGATGAAACCCTCCCACTAAACTTTTTATTGATAAAAACTTATGAAGAAATACAATTTTAATAATGGAGATACATAAGAATCATATTACTAATGTTAAACTCTTTGAATATAGTATTTAAACTCCATAACTTAAAAAAATCAAATGTTAAGATGTTAATAACTTATGGTGTCTACATATAACTATTATAAGTTTATCATCATCATCATTATTTGAAACTTTACATAATTTTTTTTCCTTGATCTATTAATGGAAACAATATTTAACTCATTAATTTTTTAATTACCAATATATTCTAAAATTATTTAGGATATAAAAATACATTCAATTTGATTGTTTATGGTTATAATCATTTATTTTTTAACTTTTAACTTCTCTAAGTCCAAACACACTCCTGATCATCTCTTAAAAACTATATCCTTTCCAAAATATCATGCTAAGGTACACAAAATCTTTGTGTTAGGAAATAACACTTATTTACTTTAGTGAGATTATTTAATAGATAAATTGTTATATCCGTATCACATATATCATTCTAAGTTCTTGGAGAAATAATATGAAAATAATATTCTATTATTTAAAAAAATCCATGAATGGGTGGTGGGATCTTATCCCTCATATTTTAACAAAGTTATGGATAAACCCATTTACCATGGATAAAAATCATTTTATCATTATCTTCTAATCAAACATGTTATAGAATTTGATGAATCATAAACCATGTGTATTAAATCCATTATATCATATTGTTTATAATAACTCTTTGTTAATCGATAACTTCTCTATTCATATAAGAGAAGAAAGATAACTACACACATCATTTATTTAGATACATATGAGATATATTTATTCTCTTACATTAAATTTATGAATAAAAAACCATATGAATCATATTTTGAATACAAACTACATGCTCTATAAATTTATTCCTTTATTTTGAACTAATTTATATTTACAACATTTGTAAAATATACATTTGATATCTAATCTCTTTTAAAATAAAAGAATTTATTTTTATAACACAAACACCTGATGAGTATTTTCAATAAAGTTTATCAAACCCTTTAGGTATTTCAAACAATTTCATCTAATGGAAGTAATGTACTTCCTTCCTAACACTATATTTATTTTTCAATGATCGAGGATAACTATTAGAAAAATAGAATCTTCACCTTTTGGCTTAAACCTTTACCATTTAATATTATTTACACAACAAAAAAGATTAGATATCTCATGCCTAACTCATCTATCATCAATACTTTGAGAAAATTGGATAAAAATTTCTTTAACTCAATCAAAATTTCAGAATAATTCCAATAATTAAAACATAATGAATTCTATTTCTAGAACAAGGATTAAATGAAACCATAATATATTCAAGTTATTTACATACTTAATCATATTGAATATACAAGGAGATAATAAATTTCATACTGTGATCATCCATCAAATTCTTTTAAAACCTTGAGTTAATCATTATATGATTCTCATAAGTATCTATATTCTTTTTTTAACAAAATTAAACATTAGGTTACTTAGAAAGGTATTACTCTAACATATATAATAATTTTATCCCGCTAAAGAAAGATTTTTAAGTGTTGTACCAGTCTAATAAATTTCTTACATTAAGCTTATCCTTTCAAGTATTGATCTCAAATTCATGTTTGATAATGGTGATGTCATTATATCTATAAAAAAATATTTTTTCATATGATTTTAATGTTTTACATTAATTTAATAAGTAGTTTTATTAAATTTTCTCCAACTAAAATAATGACTCCTTTTAAATTTATTTATATCCATTAGTGGGCCAAGATCCATATTTCACTAAGAAATGAGTTCACTTTAGTGTTATTCTCTCCACTTAGGTATTTAGGTAGGTCATAATTCCAATAATATCATATAACTCTTTGATGGTTAAATGTAAAACAGTTTCCCCAATCAATCATATGGATAAATATAACACTATTCCTTTGGTATTGTATTGAAATAGCCAAGTCTACCATGGAAAATACACCCAAACCAATACACTACTGAAAAAATGGATTATTGTGATGGGACCTCATCACAAATGAACCATTGTGGAAAACGACATCACAAATATTAATTTTTGTAATGGACCATCATAAAAACTTATTAGTTGCGATATGCAGTAGCATAGTCACAAAAAACATTCAGTGAATTTTTTAAGAAACTATTTGTGACAACCCAGTAACCCTTTGGAAATAGTTTCCCATTTTTTAATTTTTTGCGATGGACCGTCGTAATTACTAATTACGACGGTTCGTCACAAATACTTCTAGAAATATAAAAAATAACCCCTTTTGCAATAGACTGTCGCAATTAGTATTTGCGATGGGCCCATCAATAATAGTTAAAAAATAAAAATAAATAAATAAAATAAAATAAAATAAAATTAATAATAATATAATATTATTATAAATAAAATAATAATAATAATAATAATAGAATAAAATAATTTATAAAATAATAAATATAATATAATATTAATATAAATAAAATAATAATATTAATATTCGTAAAATAAAATTAATTAATTAATATAATAATAATATTATTAATATTAATGAAATAATAATACTATTAATATAATATAAACCTAATTATTCCCAAAAATATAAAAATATATTAATTAATTAAATAATAAATATAATAAAAAAATTAAATAAATAATAAAAAATGTAATTTTTGAGAAAATATAAAACACACAATATTTAAAACTTTAAATATTTAATATTACAAAATAATGCATTCAAATGTTTCATCATAAAATAAAAATATATCACTGAGGGGGAGGGTTATCAGAAGGAGCTGGAGAAGATGGTGGAGGGAACTCCATCCCTAAACTGTGAGTCAAACATCGCATGTACTCCATCTCCTGCTCCTGCTCATGCCACCATCGATGCATCTCATCCTCATCTGCTTTTGTTGCTGCTGCTGTTGTCATAAGAACTCTTCCTGCTGCTGCTGCTTCCACTGATGCATCTCCTCCTGCTCTTTATGCATAGTCTATATAAGCTCATTCTGAGCGTGCAGCTACTCCTGATACTATGCATGAGATGATTATGACTCTTCATGAGCTCCTCTTGAGTTGGACGCCGGCATCACAAAGGTTCCATAAAAACACCTAGGGTTCACTCGAGAGCGGATACCAATAACTCAACCTTTATCAAACCCATATTGGTTCGCCTTCATCCATTCCGTCTCATCAAATCGAGAGGCATTGGTTTGACCATCGGTCTCAGCCTGACTCTCAACATCTGTCTGAGACGTCACGACCTCATATGACTCCTTTAATTGCAATTTAAAATTTAAATAGTTAAAACATTATTTTTAATTAAATTTAAAACTCAAAAAAACTTACACTGACCACAATCTAACGCTGTCGAGCACCTCTAATATTTCCAGTAGCTGAATCACTATACATTCTCCTATAAATATTGTACTCTATAATATCAGTCTATGCGACTGCCAATATGAATATAAAATAAACCTTTTACATTTAAAGTTATATATAATATTTAAAAAAATGTACTTACCATATGCTCCCTATACATATTGAATATACGACTACCAGCTCGACGTGTCACCTCATGTCTCCCATGATTTTTTTGACCTACTAATGATCTACTCTGAAACCACCTACTCAACTAGTGTGTACAAAATCCATCCCAAACCTGAGATGAAATATAATCAAGTCGATGGATGCGACATGTATCATCAAACTCCTTCACTCCTACTTTCTCTATTGCTTTCCCTTTCAAATTGTACAAAAACCAAGTCCAACATGGATGCATAAATCTCTGCTATGCCTTCTAAATATCCTTACGCATGATCTCCTCAATGGGATACCATAAACCCTACAAATAATTTATTATATCAAGTTATTAATTAAATTAATTTGAAAATAAATATTATTTATTTATGTACCAGTCAATCCTCAAACATCCACTATTAAACAACAACAGGAATCTGATCCCATGACCCCCATACATTAGAAAAATAACTGTGCAATTTAGCACTCCCCTGTCCAACAGCTATATGTGTAAGGCTGTGAAAAAAAGAATAATTAATCAAATAATTAAAATATAAATAAATTAATGAAAATTAACAAAAGTTCACAGATAAACAAACCTCTACATGTGTGGATAGAACCCATGATGTGGATATCACTCGGAGATAGGGTCAAGAATCATCAGTCGGGCAAGACCACATCCCCCTCTGAGTGCCCCCTAAACTGCCAACGATCTAAGAGTTAGCTGATCCGACCTCCTGCTTATCCAAAGGTAGATCAGTCTCCGGTAATATACGATAAAAATCCTTATCTATATAAAACACAAAATAATGGTTGAAAACCAAAACGCAATAAATGACCTCTAATGTTGTCAAATGTGTCATACGTCCTCATAACACATTTTTTTACAAGGACATTTAATTTTCCCTTCTGATTTTTTTAGTTTCGATGATGTAAATGATAAGAAACCTTGAACACCCTCAATATATATAGGATTTAAACCAGAATTGTTCGGATTTCTATATTGAGTTATCCGAGCATAATCATCTAATAATGAATATTGTTGACTTACTCATTCTATATTTTTCTAAAAAATATGAAATAATTAGTTATTTTGTATAATTAGATATAAGATAAACACTATCCAAAAAAGAGAAGACAATTAAATTCTCATTTATAGAAATTTATAATAATTTCTATTATTTTATAGTTATTTATAACATTTTTTAAACTTTTATACAAATATACACTCATTTATAAAAATTTATACTAATTACCACTAATTATTATTAATTTCATGTATTTTTCACTTATTACTGTTAATTACCGACAGTAAAATTTCCAATGGATTGGCATCAACTCTTTTGCCTAACGAATCACCCCCTTGTAACTTTCGACAACTAAAAGCACTATGAAAAGTCTTCTCTGACGTAACAATATCCATTTTCATATACACGAGGATGGAGAGAAGAGAGGCCTCACTGCACTTATCTTCATGATTTTGTGCATACAAAAATAAATATCTGTATGTCTAAGAAGATTATTCATAGTGATTTTAGTCACAGAAAGTTGAAAGGGGATGATTTTTTGGGAAAAAGTGCCTCTTTTATTTGACTACTCACCTCCTTGTAACTTTCTCCGAGTTAAATCACTATGAAAAATCCACTCTAACGTATTCTAGAGAAGATTTTTCATATTGATTTTAGTGGGAGAAAGTTGCAAGGAGATGAAGCATCGATCAAAAGTAATGTCGTCAATCCACTTGAAATTGTGTCAGTTTATCAATGTACTCGAATTTATTACGATTTATTATTAATTATTACTAATTATTATTAATTATTCCTAATTATTATTAGTTATTACTAATTATTAGTAATTATTAGTAATTATTTCTAATTAATCCTAATTATTTCTAATTAATCCTAATCATTACTAGTTATTCCTAATTATTAGTAATTATTACAAATTATTACTAATTAATCTTAATTATTACTAATCATTGATAATTAATCCTAATTAATCTTAATTATTGATAATTATTGATAATTATTGCTAATTATTGCTAATTATTTCCAATTATTGACAATTATTGCTAATTTTTACTAATTATTGCTAATTATTACTAAATTATGGCTAATTATTGCTAATTGTTACTAATTATTTATAATTATTACAAATTATTTTTAATTATTACTAATTATTGATAATTATTACTAATTAAGGATAATTATTAGTAATTATTGATAATTATCAGTAATTACTGATAATTATTACTAATTATTACTAATTATTACTAATTATTACTAATTATTCCAATTTATTACTAATTATTCCTAATTATTAGTAATTATTCCTAATTATTGCTAATTATTCCTAATTATTACTAATCATACCTAATTAATCCTAATTATTACAAATTAATCCTAATTATTACAAATTAATCCTAATTATTACCAATTAATCCAAATTATTACCAATTAATCCTAATTATTAATAATTAATCCTAATTATTACCAATTAATCCTAATTATTACTAATTAATCCTAATTATTACTAATTAATCCTAATTATTACTAATTAATCCTAATTATTTCTAATTAATCATATTTATTTTTAATTATTACTAATTATTGATAATTATTACTAATTATTGCTAATTATTACTAATTATTGATAATTATTACTAACTATTCCTAAATATTACTAATTATTAGTAATTAATCCTAATTATTACAAATTATTACAAATTATTACTAATTAATTCTAATTATTACTAATTAATGCTAATTATTATTAATTAATCCTAATTATTAGTAATTTATCCTAATCATTACTAATTAATCCTAATTATTACCAATTAATACATTTTTTACTAATTATTACTAATTAATACAATTTATTACTAATTATTCATAATTATTCTTAATTATACTGAATTATTTCTAATTATTAAGATTTTTTTCTAATTATTTCTAATTATTACAAATTATTTCTAATTATTACAAATTATTTCTAATTATTACAAATTATTTCTAATTATTACAAATTATTTCTAATTATTATATATTATTTTTAATTATTTCTAATTATTTCTAATAATAACTACTTTTTTAAATTATTACTAATTATTTATAATTATTACTAATGATTTCTAATTATTTTTGATTAATACAATTTATTAGTAGTTAATACAATTTATTAATTGTTAATACAATTTATTACTAGTTATCACTAATTAATACTAGTTATTACTAATTAATACAAGTTATTACTATTTAATACTAATTATTACTAATTATTTAAAATTATTACTAATTATTACAATTTATTACTAATTAACACTTAGATATAACTATTCATAAAAATAAATACTCAAAAAACAAATATCTAATTCTAATTTATTTAATTTACATCTAATTAACAAAAATTATAAATAATTAAAAATAAAATAAAATAACTAAATAATAATAAAATAGATAAATACCTTGAAACTGAAGCTTTTAGAGTATTAAAGTCGCAAATAATTCTCTGATTCAAAAGTTTAAACTATGAAAAATTTTAGAAGATTTTTTTTAGAAGAGATAGAGAGAGAAGTTGAGTAAAGAGTGAAATGGGAGAAAAAACAGATGATGGTATATATAGGTAAGATTATTTACGACCGAAGTATTTGTGATGGGTAGCTCGTCACAAATAACTCTGCCCGAATTAATTACAGTGGGCCATTAAAAAGTTATCTGCGATGTGACCCGTCACAAATGTGTACCTGCAAACAAAGTATTTGCGATGGGGTAAGTATCCCATCACAAATACTAAAAACCACCACCAGTTATTTGCGACGAGGCAAGTATCCCATTGCAAATACTCTTACCCACAGTTTGGCACGTGTTTCGCACCAAACCTTTTGTGACAGGTGCTTATCTCTCGTCGTAAATACTTGTTATTTGTGACGGGGTAATTAGCCCGTCGCAAATAACCACCTTTGATAGGTTATTTGTGACGACCCCCTTACCCGTTGCAAATAAACCATCCCAAATATCCATTTTTCCCGTAGTGATCCGCCACATGACCCAAAGCATGTTCCCGATCACCACAGGTCGAAAGCTAGTTCCAGGGAATCAAAACATAACCAAGTGGGAATGATTACACCCTTTAATATCAATTAAAATTGAATGAAATCTACCAAGAATCTGGAACAGTACATCCATACATTAGACTTCCATGCATATCAAATAAACAAATACATATAAATAAATAATCCAATCATGGTATAAAAATCAAGTCATCCAAAAGAGTCATCACCAATAAAAAAATAGAATATAAAAAATTAGAGTAAAAATGTAGCGAGGTCCTGACATAAACAAAACTAGAAACATAAAGGAAACAACCATCTTAAGTGACCAATACAGTAGTTCCAAAATAAAATAAAATGATCCAATACCCAAAAAACTATAAACACCTCTATGCGACATATAGTTTCTCACCACATCCAATATTTCCATCAATATATCAAGAGAATTATGGCCAATATTGAATCACAAACATGTATCAGGAAATAAACATAAGGTTAGTATATATGCACATGAGTGTGTATGTAGAGTGTCAGATAAACATGCCTTGTAGGATTTCACCAAAGAGTTTGTGAAATTCATTTAAAAATACATTTCATTAATAAAAGTTTGAACCATAAAAAAAGTTTTCCATAATTTTAACAAAACAAATATCATTCCATAATCCTTTTATAAATCCTCCACCCATTTTTTTGGGAAAACATGGGTGGAATCAACCACTTAGAAATAACCACTTAAAACATGAAGAAAGGATTGTTTATACTATTCAAAACAAATCAAATTATTTGAAACATATCAAAATTTATAAAAATCACACACTTAAAAAAACTCTTTATTTCTTAAAAACACCATTTCTAAATCTTCTTTTGAAATCAATTTAGATAAACAATCTAAATTACATGAACAAAAATATATATAAGAAGGAAGTGTATCAACAATGAAATAAAATTAATCAATCAACCATAACCACACCATGGTTCCACATAAGAAAATTTAACCAAGGGATATAATAAAAAAAGATGCGAGACAATCCTAGACAACACTTTAATATAGGAACAATTGTCGGCCAAATTTTTCCAACCAAACCACAAGCCACACAATTTTCTTATACATGCCTCATCCTGGGAACTCCCTTAGCCTTGAAAAAATACTAAACTAGGGGATAATAGCCAATGTGTGATCTAGAATAGCATAGCATAAATATGGAACTCTCTCTTAGTGCATACGATTCTCATAAAAGTAATCAATAGAAGGTGAAAAAACAATACATTTCATGATCAATGTATCAATTAACAATAATCTCATAAATATACATCTCATCTCACCTACAATGCTCTTATAAGAAACAAACCATTTTAATATCATCCAAGTTACAAATGTTTTTTGATATCCCCCTCAGGGATATAATCCATTACAAGTGTAATTAAACAATGAAGCACAATTGAGGGTTTCATAAACTCCATGAAAATTATTTTATAAAGTGCCAAACATGCCTTTTTAAAAACCGACCTAGGATACTGATTAATTTTCCACCATTTAAAATATCACTTTAAAACTTTATTTTAAGCAAAACCATGGTAAAAACAACTAGTAATTATTCAAAGAACAATTCCTCTTTTAAAATCAATAACTCCACCTTTTCAAAATCATTTGAAAATCCCGAACAACATTCTAGTTCCAAATTATTCCTTAAAAACCATTCATTTACCCTTTCTAAGACCCAAATGGGTTCAAATACCATTTATCATGAAATGAATTTTAAAATAATCTTCTTAGGAAGATTCACAAATGCTTGGAATTAAAAAATCACTTTTAAACTAAAAAACCATTAAAACACCCTTTATGAAAAGTGTATAAAATACATAAAACACCTTTAAAATCATCTTTATATATTATATATAGGTCTAATTGGATAAACAAAATTCATTATAAAACATCAAACACTCAATTAAATGTAAATTAAAGTAAATGCACAAAAACACCTTCCACAATCATGCATAATTTGGCTCCATTCAATGGAGAAAGCATAACCAAGGAAGAAGGAAACCTCGATTAACCTTAAACACCCAAAACCCCACACTAAAATCACCTCAAATCACAATTTCATCCAACAAAGACTATAGGGTTTATGATAGAGAACTCAACCAAGAAAACATGTGTGTATAGAGAAGAAGGAAGGGATAATAAAGGGGAAATGTGGGATTCACCATAGGAAATCACTTGGAAACCAAGGAGGAAGGGCTATAAATGCAAGAAGGGGTATGAATGGAAGCTCCTCAAGCTCTCTCATAAGTTGGTCATGTGGATGAAGGAAATATATAAGGCCATGGGATTTAATAAAAATAGGGATAAAAACCAAATTTAACATTTTAATGAAATATAGGCATCTGAATGGTTTTACCACATAGTTTACAAAACCGTGCACTAATCATGTGCCTCACACTAGAACAAATCCTAACCTGTCATATAGTTTGGCTACAAATTTTACCAAACCATGCACCATACATGTATCCTGCACTATATAATTTTAACACTACACATAGTTTACTCACATGGTTTCCTCGGATTATGAGATAGTGGTAAAACCCCTAAAATTACAAATTTCACAACAAAAAATTCTAGATAATTAAAATAAATAACATAATATTAAGTAAAATAGAGTCATGGGGGAATTTTATATCTCCCCACCATGCCACTTTCTTCCCCAATAAATTGATTGTAAATAATATAAAGCAATTAAAACTAAGAACCTCAACACCCAAGTTAAAGGGATGGGAGGGTTGGTGGAAAGTCCAAATGTACCTAAAGAAAAGGAATAACATAAATCAAATAAAACTCCCTAAGAACAATAAATAAAATCCTCAAAAATTACAAAACATCACTAAATAAAACCAAACTTACCATCAAGTGACACAAATATCTTATAAGATGAATACCTATAATAGATCTTCCTACCATTTAGAATTCATCTAAAATAGGTAGATAAGATATAGATACACCTATAATAAGAACATCACCAAAACAACCACATTTACTCAAGTCACCAAGGGAAATTATCATTCTCTAGCAACCACAAAAAACCACTTAAGAAACAAAATATAAATTCCAATAAGGCATACAACCAATAATATCGGCCAAAGAACTATGAATAAGGTCAAACTATCTGTCAATATCCCAAATGATAATAAGAGATTCATCCATAAAAAAACCTCAATCAAAATGACACGGGCTATAATATTGGGTCATAGAGCTAAAAGGATAAATACCTAGGACCTCCCTTATATAACACTAACCCATAGTGAACCTATCAAAATCTAAGTCAGACGCCAATCGGTGCACAATCTAAACCTGTATAACACTTATCCTTGTCACCCAAGAATACACCCAAGGATTCCCATGAAAATTAGTGAAAACCAATATCTATCACAAGGTCAACATAAAAACATGCATCCAGAAGAAAAAACAACGATGCATGAACATAACCATAATATAACCAAAATCTAAAAAAAATCAATTAAGCACCCAAAGAAAACCTCAAATGAGAATTAGCTCAAAACCCGAATCTTCTCTAAATCATCAAGTGAAAAACCAAAAATATATAACATCCTAATCTAGATTACACTTGATACTTATTCAAATAATTCAAATTACAAAACATCTAGATATGACTTAGGAAACTGAAAAGCAAGTAGGTCCTAGTCTCTTTTGATCAAGAGGGCCTATAATGCCCAGGTTCCTCACACTAAAATCACACTAGGGGTATCTTATTCTTATAAGAATTAGTATGGCTATGAGAAAAATAACCCTCATTTACCCTCTTTAAACTATATGGAACATCCCTGCTTACTCTAGAATAAATTGAAGCATCACCCATTATAGGTTGCCTCACATGATCAGCTTCCACTAACATGATATTTTTTACCAGTTCCTCATAATATGTCAATACAAATTCAAACACAAATGATCTTAGGTCTAGGTTAAGACCTCTTTAAAATAAATGATCTTTCATAAATTTATGTTTATTATATATAAAAAAATACTAACTCTAAGAAACGATCGCCACATTACTTCACCATTTTCTCTCCCTAATGAAGACTCTGAATTCAACGAATTTATCCACCTTTATATCCTATGGATAATACTATCATATGAACATAATATTAAATAACTCATAAGGCATATCATCATGAAACTGATAAGGGATCATATAATTCCACCACACTAGGCTCGGTCCTTAGAACAATCTTACAAAAAACTTTACCCTTGAAGCTCCTTGAGTCTCAGTATTTTTAAAAATTAATCATGATTATCTAACCACTACACTACCTCAAGAGATCCTTGATCATTGTGGAAAGAAGGTAGATGTCAATTCAAGAATTCCTAAATATGGGTTGATATCAAGGAATATTCTGGTTCTACTACTCTCTATTGAGGTTGGGTAGAGTCATAAACTAGAGGGATCACATGAGAGGGGTCACCCATTGGATCATCCCTATAAATAGAGTTCCCACTTTTATTTGAAATTATTTTGGGAGTTATATTCTAAATAAAATAAAACATGAACCCAATCAATTCAGGTTTCATAAATTAAATCATATAGGCCTGGGATAAGTATGAGATACAACCCAAAATCACAATTCCAAAAATAGAACCACTTTTAAAAACATTATTTCCTACAAAAACAAAACTATTTTGAATAAGGGCCCAAAATTCAATTTACAAAATCACACATACATTAATCACTCCATCCATGCAACCATTTCCTGTCACATGGACTTTATAAATCTCCAAAGAGACACCACTCCTTTAAATAAAATTTAAAATACCTCTTGGGTTTTCCATTTTAAAATCATTCACCTTTAAAAACACATCATGAATATAAAATTGTACTTATAACCACTGAAAAATGTTTTAAAATCCAAAACACCCCATAATACTACTATTTTTACAAAAAAACCTTTAAAAAACAAAGTATAAAAAATAAATTATCAATATATATCAAATTAAATACATTTAAACTTCATAAAAACTTCATCAAAACCCTCATTGATCAAATTATAAAAAGAAGAAACCACTTTAGGATCAATTAGAAACCAAAATGTGTCCATGAAATAAATTATGTAGGGGCGTAGAACTATGCATAGTTTGGCCACATGGTTTGTTAACCACATTCCAACCATGAGAAAACCTCTAAGGAGTCCTCAAAACCATGCACATAGGTTTTATATGGTTTACTAGATCATGTGGGATAACCATGCATTTCTGATTCTTTTTCCATTTGTACCCCACACTCAATAAAATTTCATATCTCATTAAACTTAAATTTAATCAAAACCCCATCATCTAATATCAAAATCCATCAAAATAATTAAAATGAAATTCAAATTAAAGACTCAAATCTAAAATACCCATGGAAACTTGAGGATCTGGATGAGAAACAGTTAGTTAGACTCTCTACATACCTAGATCTCATGTATTGAAATTCTTATATCTATATAACCATGATGAAACCAAATAACAAGAGGGAACTTTGATACCATTTAAAATGAAATGGTCCAAAATACTATAGAAACGATGATCAAACTGATCCTTCATAAGGCCGAAAACATATTATCAATCTATATGGGCTGGAAACTAGTGCCAAGTCCTCAAAACATAACTAAGTGGACGAATTTAACCATATAATAATAATGAATAGGTAAAAAAATCTACATGAATCCAACATGGAATGTCTATACATTGAACTTCCATGTAATGGAAACAGATAGATACAGGTAAATAAACAAGAAAAACATGGAATAAAAAATACACCATCTAAAAGAGACTAAATCAATATAATTATTCAATATTCAACATCTGTGTACAAACAAAGTTGGGTCATGAAATAAAGAAAATGAGAAATATGAAAGGAATAACCAGACAAAGTTCCCAATACATCAACATTAAAAGAAAAAAGTGAGCTAGAACCTAATAAACTACAAACACATCTATATAACCCATAATACCTCAACACATCCCAACACATTCATAAATGTACTGAGATAATGATGGGGAATAGTAGATAATAAACAAACAAAAGAAAATAAACGTAAGTTCTACATACATTAATAGGAGAGTGTATATATTATTTAAGATAGACAAGCACATAATATTTCACTAAAGAGTTTGTGAAATTCATTTAAAAAGAAATTTCATTAATTATAGTTTGAAGCATAAATAAAAAACAAGTTTTTCATAAGTATAACAAAAAAAATATCATTCCATAAAAATTTTACAAAACCTACACCATTTTTTGTGTGAAAAAAGGGTAGAATTAACTACTTAGAAATAATCACTTAAAACATGAAGAAATGATTCTTTAATATTTACAAAATAAAATCAATTCTTTAAAACTTATCATATTTTCTCAAAATCACACTCATAAAACAAACTATTTAATACTTTGAAACATTATTTTAGAATCCGATTTTGAAATAAATTTTTATTAGAATGAAATATTAGAAGAATATAAACATACACCAGAAGGAACCATATCATTAATGGAATAAAACTAATCAGTCAACCATAACCACACTATGGTTCCACACAATCCAATTGAACTAGAGGATAATATAAAACAAAAGATGATAATTACCTATAAGATCATTAATAATCACTGGGTATCATGGGAAATTCCTTATGTTCTAATGTGATATAGTCCTAGAAAATACTTTAACATGAGACCAAAACTTGCCTACATTGTCTAAACCAAACCAAAAGACACAAATAATTTCCAAAAAATACTCATCAGGGTAACTCTCCTAAATTTGGTATAATGCTCAACAAAGGGAAATTATGAAGTGTGTTCTCTAGACTAGTGAATCATAAAACTATACCTCTCTCTTAGTATAGTGACCCAAGCTCAAGATTTCAGACTCATCTCATATAAATGTTGTTTATTTTTTTTAAAATATAACATACATGACATTTATTATATACCAGGAACTTTTACCAGTCTAGGTTTTGAAGAATTAGACAAACCGTAAATTTTTATTATAGTTATAAAAGAATAAAAACAAACAAAAATACATAGTGTGTGATAACTCTATAAGAGAGAGAACACATTAAAAAAACTCTACTAAACATGTGAAAAATAATTTAAAAAAGGGTGAAAATTTAATTTACCTTTAAGGTGTTTTCAAAAAGGTTAGTGAAAAATATTCCTTTATAGAATACCTTTATAAAATATTATAATAATTTTAAAATAATTTTTACTTTGAAAATGTTTTTAAAATAATTCAGTGATTTTTGGAAATAATAATAAGAAAGATATTAAAAACAAAACACATGAGGCCACTTTAAACATTAAAGGATATCTTGGGACTACCCACTTGTAGAAATACAGGTTCACTCCCAAATTCCCTCTTATATTTACAACGTTCAAATGACGTATTTTATAAAAACTTTTTTTAGATTTCATTACTTATATATATATGTTTTCCACTAGTGTTTTTATTTTAAAAACATAAACAATCATACAATTATATTTATATATAAATTTATAAATATAAAACTTCATGGAAAATCATTTCTTATACTTGGAAAATTTAAATCTCTTGATAATTATACTTTACATATTTACATGGAAGGTTAATTAACATCCATGTACTTAAAAAATTTCATTCATAATCACATAAAAATCTATTTTGAAGGTAGTTCTGATGAATGTGAAATTTATTCAATGCTTATGCATATATGTATATATATATATGCATATGCATATATTAATGTATGAATTGTCATGAAAAATCATCAATTTATGACTGTAATTCTGATTTGTGCATGACATGTATATGACATGATAAAATTCATGATATTCTTAACATCTAATAAAACTTGGTTAATCGTAGTTTATTTAAAATAATTATAATCTTGGAAATTATAAAATTATATATATATATATAGGTATATACATGATCAAATAATTTAAAAATTGAAATATTTAAACACTTATAAATTTTAAACTCAATAAATATAGAACAAAGAAATATTTCACTTTCATAATTTGAAAATTAAGATTGAAATAAAAAATTGAAATATTTCCCTCACCCTATAATTTATATAAAAAATAGAAAATTATATAGATAGATATAAATACCTACATATATATATATGTATACTTTTTTGAAATAACATAATTTTACCAATAAAGTTAAACTCATACAAAACAATAACTTAAAAATAATCTTTTATAAAAATAAAAACTTCACCAAAATTATATGTGTTTCAAAATACTAATTTGAGAATCAGGTATGATTAAATAAAAAATAAATAAGAATAACATCTCCCTTAATATTTTTTAAAATGAAATTTTTAAATGGCTTTGAAAAATAAATAAGCATTTGAAAACAAATCAAAATAATTTCCCTTACCTCAAATAGAACTAGCACCACTACATGCCAGCATTTGGACACACCAAAAATTTATTAGACAAAGTAGAACCCAAAATAAAACTAAGAAATAGTGTGAAAAAGGAAACATCATATTTGTAACTTGGCTTCACTTTTTTATATAGTGAAAAAATCAATCTTTCCAAGTAAGATGAGTATAAAATTTCAGAGAGAAAAAATATATAATTTTTATATTAAACCAATGGCTTAAACATATTCATTCGAACAAAATTTTTTTGAAAGCTTCAATCTATCCATGAAAGCTCAAAGTAAAGGTGCAGACAGTGAAAACATAGATTTTCTATAATAGGATCATTCAGAGAAAAACTAGAACAAAAAAATTAACATAATCAATTTGATATCACCGGTACGAGGAAATATGTGGAACAAAATAAATTGATCTTCTATTCACAGTCTAAAAGAATACCACAACAGCACAAGTTAACCAAATAAAAATTATAGGTAAACAAATAGAACCAGACAAACAATGAAAATAGAAGGAAAATCAAGGAATATGACACAACCAGATGATTCGAACATCTTAAAATCAAAACAGACATACACCTACCTTGAAGAAGATCTGGGAAAATGTGAACCATAAGGTAAACATTGATGAATAAGACCAACCCACACTCAATGTGACCCAAATATGGTTCAATTTCACCCTTCTTGACTGAACCCTAGACCACGATTGAGACCCAACAATGCCACTTGGTCCACACACACCGGTGACCGATCTCCAATCCAGACGAATCCATACCCATGGTCAGACCAAGCTTGATTAAAAAAAGCTAGATCTACTACTCAGACTCCCCATTGATTTAAAATCTGTTAGGTCCAACCTTTGATCCACAACATCAATTATCCTACATGACTTGGGATACCCCTTGCTCGATCTGGTCCCTCAAATCGGGATACCCAAACTAAAACCCTTAAAAAAACACCCAACATAATTTTTCCATATTTCTTAAATGTTTATTATTTATTTAATTCTTTTAATAAAAATTTAATTTATTTTGTAATTAAAATAATCTCTAAATTCATAAATTTTCGACAATTTATAAGACAATTATAATCCAATAATAAATCATTTATTTTCAAAAATATCATAGTTCATATTTTTTTTATATTCTATTAAATATATTAACTTGATATGAACATTAAAATATTATTTATTTCAAATCCCCTTAAAATTTTAATACCATTATTTAAAATAATGTCACTTAAATATATTTGAAATTTTACTATTACAAGTTATAATACCTGAAAATAATAATTTATTTAATTCACTCAAATTCGAATAAAAAAATTAACATATTATTTCTATCATCACAAAATAAATAATTTGATTGTTGATAAAATTAAAAACATTCATTTAGATTATAATTTAAAAAAATTATTTTAAATAATTTTTCATGAAATAATAAAATATATTCAAGATCCTTATATTTTCAAAATTATTTAATAAAAATACACCGTTTTTAAGAATAAATTAATTTATGAAAATTATATTTGAATTTCTTGGAATCTTACATTCATACCACCTTGAAATAATTTCATCATTGTAATTCATTCGTTAGACTTTAGAAAATTGTGAATTTTCATCTTTAGAATTAAGAAAAAACTAGGACTACTAAACATCTATACTCTACCGCTTAGACGAAAGCATCTAATCTTCAAAGTTTTCTAGAACATTGCTTTGATACTAATGTAATAACCTGAACCCACAATTCCGAATTCAGTAATAAAATGTGCTATATATATATATTTTATAAAAGTAGTAGAAAAAAATACACATTACATTATACAATCATGTACGTTTTCTGGTCTAGGTTTTGGAGGATTAGACAGACCATACATTAAATCCGAGTTTACAAAAATAATTAAAAAATAACTAATTTGATTCATCTACACTAACACCTTTACTGTCCTTTGAACTTATAAGGAATCCTATGATTTTTTAAAACTTGGGATGAGAGAAAAAACCTCAGTAAGGGACATAAATAAAGAAATAATTAGTCCATTGAAAACATAAAAATCCATTAAAACCATTTTATTGAAAACACATAAGTATGGATATAAAAATCATGCAGTCGCCATAGTATATAATTTCCATATCACTCTTACATTCACACTTACAAATAGAATAACCATATGGTTAAATTACATATCTAGAGTACCCAATGCATTGGAGATCTATAATGGGGATCACCCATTATATCTTAAGCTATAATGGGCTTAACCCAATATATCTTAAGCTATAACAGGCTTAACCCAATATATCTTGATCTATAATGGGGATCAACCCATCATATCTTGAGATATAATGGGATCAACCCAAAATATCTTGAGCTATAATGGAGATTAAGATATCATATCTTGACCTATAATGGGATCAAATATAATCAACAATGTCCAAGGAACATATCATGAATAAAAATCTTGATAACTCATTTAAACCCTTGAGAAAAACATATTCATTTTTTAAAATACCAAATTTTCATAAAAATCACTTTTAAAAAAAATGCACATAACAATGAAATCATATTACTCAAAAATATATTTGAAAAAATATAATAAAAACATTATAATAATAAACAATCATGAAATCAAGAGAAACTTCTGATGCTGTATATAAAACAACCATTTGAATTTCTAAAAAAAGAGATATTTAAAAGGATTTTAAAAGGAATGTACCATACCTCTGTTTTGACTTCCTTAAAAAGTGTTAAAACCTCATGTATAATGGTTTGAAGAGTGTTATTAATTTATTACAAAAATATACTCATGTTTATAATAACTTACATGATCTTCTTATAATATTTTCTACTTGTTTATTAACAATATAGTGTTATTTACATTGTTTCGGGTGGGTTCTTTTCATGGTTTCCAAGGCCAGTTTGTTATAGACTTCCTTTTCAAAAATATACAATACTAAAGAAGTGATAATATATATATATATATAAAATTCATTTTATTCAATTACATGTAAATTTATACTTTCCATGATTTTGGTAAAAGGGAAATGAAAACACATCATCCACAAAGGTAGTGAATTGACACACCATGGATGATGATTTCGTTATTTAAGAATAAAAGGAGAATATGAGAGATTTTATGATGCATATACCATGAAAAAAACAAAATTAATATATATATATATATATATATATGATACTATATTTTTCCTGAAATATTGGATAGGAGGTGAGTATAAGGTAGAGGTGAAAAAGAATTTAAAAGAGAAGAAGAAAGAATCTTACCTCTTGAAAATTTATCTTTGAAAAGCTCCTTAAGGCTCTTGGAAGTGATATTTTTTTGAGACCAGAAGCTCTAAAACGTGGAAAGGGATGAGGAGAAGGTAATTTGGAAGAATATAGTCGAGAAATAATGCTCAAGGTGATGAATATTTGGGAAGTAAGAAACCTCCTTTTATAATTTAGGTGAGTGGTAACTTAGGAATCACTCAAATTATTAAAATATAATAAATATGTTATAGGGTTTAAGACTTCCAAAAAGGAGTAAAAACTAAAGGGGATTATATTTGAGAAATAATATTATCCCATTAGTCCTTATTCAGGTTTTTTTTAGATTTTTAAACAAATTTATAAAATATTTTATTCATGAAAGTTTTTTTTTATCAAAATAAAAAAATTCATAACCATGACTTTAAAAACATGGAAAAAAGCTTCAAATACAAATATGTTTTTTATTATATCATAAAAATATCATATTCATAGAGGGATTTAATTAATTATATTAAAAATATCAAATTATATTTATTTTATTATTTGTAATTGTCATTAATTTGATTTATTCATTAATTAAATTAACACTACATCATCTTTGTGAAAGACATTATAGTATTTATTATTTGTATAAAAATTAAAAATAAATTTTAATGAAGAAGATAAACTTATTATATTTAAAATAATAATTTATTTTTAAAGAAAACTTCTGGAAAATGATATATTAAAATATTATACCAATTAAAAACTATAATGTTACAACAGGACTTTCTTTTGAAATAAAATATTATAAAGGCCTTAAAGTGATTCATGTGGGTCCACAATGTCCCAAATTTGAATAAAATTAGGATAATGGAAGATAATTTCTTATATAAAAAGTTTTAGATAAAATATGCATCATTTAATAATTATTATAATTTTAATTATACAAAATTTATTTATTTTTCTTATTCCTGCACAAGCACTACATCAGTGTTGCACATGAATTAATGTTAATTATTTCATATATAAAAATTAAAAATAAATTAATATTATAAAAATAAGTTAATTAGGTTAAAAATAAAATTCTATATTCATTCATTATGTATATTCACTCATATACATATCAAGAAAACTTCTTAAATTTTTTATTTTGTATTTTCTTGCCCGGTATGAGCATTGCACAAACATTTCGATTTGATTAATGTAATATAACTAAAAAATTCTAAACTAACAAAAAAATCCATAATACATAATAATTAATAAAATAGTCTTTAAAATAAGTTTTAGCACTCAATTATTATTTATAAGGAACCAAATTTGACATTTCCAATGCTGTGCAGGCACAACGTTGACACTGACAATAATTTTTATACTTATCATGAAATAAATTATAACACACATGTTCTGAATTATTTATATACAATATTAATATTATAAAATCCTAATTTAGTTATTAAATAAATTTATTAAATTTTATATCATAATTATTTCTTCATAACATAACAAAAAATACCATATTTTATAAAAAGAATGTATTTTTACTATTCACAAAAAAAATTAAATTTGTTAAAAAATTATAAAAAATTCATACTAAGATAATTTAATAATTATAAATTCAAAAAAAAATTGTTTTTTCAAATTAAAATTCTATAATTTAAAAATTAATGTTTTAAATAAATAAGCATATAATAAATTATTTATTTTATGAATTACTTAACATAATGAATATAACTATTTAATTCAAGAATAATAATAAATATGATTCTATAAATACCTGGGTTGTTACACTTGGTTCCTCAGGTTCCCATAAAAGCAATTAACATGAGGTGAGAAAATAATACCTCACATGATAAATATATCAATAAAAAATAATCTCATAAAGATAAATTTCATCTCATTTCCAATTCCCTTATAAGAAAAAACCCTTTTCATATCATCCTAGTCTTAAATAATATTTTATACCCCCCTTGGCCCAAAATCCATAAACATTATAACGAAAAAATGGGTCACAACTGAGGGTATCATAAACACCATGAAAATTATTTTATAAATTGAAAATGGACCCTTTTGAAAATTAAGTCAATATTCCAAGCCATTTTCTTCCATTTTTAATTTTGATTTAATTTTTTTAAACTAAACCATGGAAATACATACTTGGAATCAATTAAAGATCAATTCTCTATTTTAAAATCAAGAACTCATATTTTTTAAAATAATTTGAAAATCCCAAACATAACTTTTGTTGAAAATCATTCCTAAAAACCATAATTTTACCCTTTCAGAGAACCAAACGGAGTAAAAATCCCTTAATCAAGAAATAAATGTTAAAATAAGCCTCTCAGGTAGCTTCACAAAACACTTATCACTAAAATGATTGATTTAAAACTATAAATCCATTAAAAACCCCATTATATGAAGAGTATAAAACACATAAAAACCCTTTAAAATACTCCATGGTTATCATATATAGGTATAACATGATAAAGGGATTAGAATGTATCATGTACTTGGTGACATGTTAATTAAATGAAATGAAAAAAAATGCACCTCAATTTAGAAAAATCAAGTCACCTTCAATATAATAAGAATGACTAAGAAATAATATGACCCTAATGAACCCAAAACTCCCAAAGGCCCACCTTAGAATCACCCCAAACAAATTTTGTTTTCCAACACAAGTCCTATGGTTCATGGGAGAAAACCCAACTAAGAAAAAAAGTGTATAGGGAGAATAATAAAAGAAGAATGAAGGAAAAAAGATGGGTTCACCTTATGAAATCACTTGTAAACCAAGGAGGAGGGGTTTTGGTAGTAAGTAAGAGGATAGCGGGAAGCTCCATGAGATCTCCCATGAATTTTCCATGTGAATTCGGGAAAGGGGGAGGGCCAATGGTCTTAATTAGAAGAGGGGAAATCACATTTTTAAATAATTTGGATATCTATTTGGTTTGGAATAATTCTTTACCAAACCATGTGCCACCCATGTGACTCTCACTATAATGAAGCCTCACCCATCATAGAGTTTGACCACATAGTTTATTGAATCATGAACCAAACATTCAACCCCTACTACAAAACTATATCACTAAACAAGGTTTTCTCTCATGGTTTCCCCTAACTATGAGGTAACCATGAAATAGAGGTAATGCCCCTCAAAAATCCAAATTTCACAAAAACAAATCCAAGAAGTTTAAAATAATCCATAATAAAATTGTATTAAATAAAATACTGAGTTTAGGGTTTCATAGGTATCTTATATCATAGGGATTCCTAGCTAAATGTAATCCAATTAAACACTAAAAATGGGAAACCTAACTCTTATATCCACCTCATTTCTTTAATTCCATACACAAGATAATCCAGAGGAACCTATATTTAGCATGAAACTACTGAGTTGGATGATCAAGGTCATGAAAATTGTTTTGTTTGGAAGGAATTTAACACTAAGTTTTAAGTGGATTTAAATCTCACAATATTATCTTATATATCACCTTTTACATATTCATGATTCTAATTATTTTTTTAAATCCACATTCCTTACACCAAATCAATATGTTCAAACTATATTGGTGTGTAACTCTTTACATAACCTATAACATGTGTTACTAAACCAAATTAAAATCCAACTATATTTATAATCATCAAAATTAATCCCATGAAAATCGTACATGAAACCATTTCATGTAAAGGATTAAAATCATATGAAATCAATAATCCCCATAAAAGTAAACTTAGAGCTATAGATAACCAACCCTTGATTTTCAAAACAAGGAATAAACCTCTAGGATAATCAGTAGCCTGGCCCAAAATCCTTCTACCCAAGGTTACTTGAATTAAGAGAGACCTTAATTTTTTTACAATTCGAAAATCTAATATGTATATACAATAATAAACCTTTAAATTGAAGCTTCATGAGTTCATATTTTGTGTATGAATTTTAAAATTTAAATTAATAATAATTATCAATTATTTTTAGTGGAGAACACCCATGTTTTAATTTAAAATATTTATTTTGGGTATTTTTTACATAGGGAAAAAATTATAAAAAAAGGTATTAAAATAATTGTTTAATATTTTTATATTTTGAGTATTTTTACATTTTATTTATAGGATGGAGTTACAAATAGGGATATTTTCTCAAAAAAAATTAGGCTAGTGGGCTAGCACTTAAACTGCAGGGTAGCCTGCCACTTAGTAGGCCTAAGGAGACTACTGTCTCCTCCACTGAGCTATATTGTAGCCTCATCACTACACCATGGAGTCTCCAAAACTAAATCTCAATTCTCTCTAGATATTTTAGAACCACTATGCCATAACTAAGGCTATGCAGCGTAGTGGTACAAGGGGAGCCTGGAGAACTTGATGCACTATGGAGGCTTCCCTATATCATAGAGATTCCCATATCCACAGTGGACATGTTTTGTAAGAATAAAGATATTGTGTCCATAGAATGGTTCTATTTGAAAGGATTATATATACCAAGAAATATAAAAGAGAAGCTTCGATGTAGCACTTTCACTACACCGAGGAGGGCGCTAAACTGACAGAATCATAAAACAATGAAGTGAAGGATTTGGCATAGCCTCTCACAATACACTATAATCCATGCAACCCATGCATGGGATGAACCATGGTTTAGTACTCAACCCCATAGTGTTTCAACTGATACAACATTTAAATACCTAATCATTTTGGGGTATCCATTGATTACCCATAGGATTTATAGGCTGTCCATTGGGAAGGTTTAAAAAATAATGATACGTGGGATTCTTGACCACCTTGAAGGAGTATTAAATCTTCACCTAAAAATAAGGAATCCAAAATTTCTCCTCAAATCATGGAAGACCAAACCAAACCACCAACTAGACTATAGATAAAATAAATAGGTAGAAGAATAATTCAAGTAAGAAGAATGAGAGAAGAAGAAAAAATAAAAATAGGAACTGGTCAAAAGTAGTAAAGATACAAGTAGGTAGAATATGATTTTAAATTAAAACAGAGAGAGAAACATTCTCTCATGAGCTTTCAAGAGGCCTTATACTATCTATAAATACAGATCCACTACAACACAGGAATGAGGGGGAGATAGACCCAGATCGGAGGACCCAGGATATATTTTCATACAGACCTAGAGAAGGTCTTCCACAAATAACGTAGGAGGCAAGGTAGGTGATTTAAACTCAACATTCAAAGTAAGGGTGGAGGAGTTGATTGTCATCAAATGTTGTGCTGCATAATTTAGGACATTGTTTTTTTTACAATTGTAATTTTAATTCTTTTTCTTCATGCGAGGGTAATGCATATGAGTCTCCACTTTTCACTACACATTTATTTTAGAACTATCAATCTATTACTCTTCCTAAAAAATTCAATTTATTGATTCTAATTGAGGGATTAACCATGAATCACTAAGTGCTTAAGGGAGAGGTGAGTTCAATAAAATAGGATTCATATCACTACTTTCAAATTAATATCCCTTTGAATTATTCAATATCATATCCCTTAAATGCATAAAAAAACAATGAAATTTTTGGGATGAACCTAAAAATGATAAAGAGAAGTGGGAAAGTGAAATCCAAAATTAACTTCACCTTATATTTAAATATTAAAACTCAATGAATCTAATTTGGTTAGGAATCCTCGTAATAGGAGACATCTAATTTTGATAGATCTAGCAAAGGTTGAAAGGAAAAACTCGTTAATCTAATAAATTTCATAGTGAATTCAACAAAAACCATCCTCAAAATTGAACTCAATTCTCTTCACCATATTTTTATTTCTTTTTAGTTAGTAAAATCCATCACTCTTCTTGAATAGTTTAGATAATTTAATTTTAGTTTTAATCATAACAAAAATCATCAAACCTATTGAATTTTTATAACATTTTTCCACTTGGGATCGATCTTGTTCTCATCACTATTCTGCACATTAGTAGTTAATATAATTTAGGTGACTATAAATTTGTATTTTTACATCCCCAAGAGGATTAAAAATGCTCTTGGTGCTATCAAAACTAGCATCATTTCTAGGGAATAGGTTTTTTAAAACTCAACAGTTAGAATTTTTTTCTTCTATTTTTTGATTTTATATTAGGTTATTTTTATTTTTATTCTTTTTATGCATTGGGATTTTTTTTTGTGATAGTATAAACATGGAAAGATTAAATCGCACGTCTCGAAAGAAATCGAGCTTTCTAACCTATTGAAAAAATTGGATAACTTAAGAGGTATATTCAAGAAAAAATATGGGAGCTTCAAGATAATCCAAGAGATCCAAAACCGCACCAAGGTCTAGAAAAGACCCTCCAAATCATGAAGTTGGAGTTCAATAATGGGATAAGACTCCCAAAAAGCATGGAAAAAGGAGAAGAATAAGAAGAGGATGAAACCAAGGAGTGGGTGCTCTGTGAAGATCAATTTTATTGAACAATATAATTTGAGGCTTAATTTGAGGCGAGCCCCCTTTCTGATGATTTCTTTGACTTTTCCATGGAGTATTTCTACTTTAGTGAGGAGGTTAAATAAAAATAAGAAAAAAGGGCCCTTATAATGCTGAAATAAAATATCAAGAGGAGGAGGTAAGAGAAATGGTTTCTGAAGTTTGGAACTTCACCTTGGATCTCATGGAATAACAACCCCATGAAGAATAAGAAAGAATTGTGGCTACTAAAATTTTAGAATTAAGAACAAAATTGGATGCACGATAGCCACTACAAGAGAAACTTGAGGTGTGGTACCATATATAGATATCCCAATAGACACTTTTCTAAATAATAGTTTTTTCCACTACTTGGTACCTTCCTCAACAACAAGAAGTAGATATTTCAAAGAGGAGGAAGAGTATAAGAGCCACACCAGACTTCCATCAAATAAAAAATTGGTTATATATGAGACCGTTGGATCTATACCCTACTCATATTATGTGACCCAGAAGGTAAGGTCAATCTTAAAGATATTAATAAAATTTAGCTGGTGAAGGAAACTTGTAGAGACCCATAGCTTGACGTACATAGACATTACATTACTTTTTAAGAATGACAAAAATAGATTCCCAAAGACCGTATTAGTTTAGTGTCTTTGGTAACTCGGAACATAATCTTCTAATCATGGTGAAAGATATTCAACATATCCTATAAAGATCACCCCTTTTTTTTCTTACCTAAAACCTTTCTTTATATCCTGGGGAAAAGAAAACATATAAAGGGTGAGCTCAAATTCTCAGTAAGGGTAAGCATGGAGAAAATAAAACAAACCATATACAATTGAATTTAAAAACATGAACATAATGTTTAAACATCAAAATATTGAGCAATGACATAAAACATGGCAGTATATAAGGCATAGATCATAATGGAACATCAATCATGCTAAAATAGCATAGAGAAAAAACATATAATTTGGAAAACAATTAATCACATGATATGATTTCCATATTATCCAATGCATTGCTGCCAAGACCATCATAGTGGACTAAGTCCCTTACTGAATTGAGTTCACACCTCGTTCCAGTCCTGTATCAATTAACTGGATTAACTTGTCAATCTCGCCATGTCTATATCATTAGATATAAATTTTTACCCAATACATTGGAGGGAGATATAGGTCCCACCCATATCATAATGAAATCATTCTTTCATGTGCCACAAAATAAACATACATCATTCATAATGACCCAACGAATAAAATGGGTTTCATAAACATCATACTATCATAACATAATCCATATAAAAGAAATGAATATCATTTCATCATAAGAAAAATCAAACCATGTAAATAATAGAGACATCATACTTGTAACATAAACGTACTAAATAATGTCATCTTATATGGAATATAGTTTTTATAAAACACTTGAAATGAATTCTTGAGGAAAATATCCTTTCTTCTTCAAAATCATTTTCTTTTCTCAAAATGCCATGAAATTTTAAAACAAAAGGATTTTGTTGAAAATAATCATAAGATTTTGTAGAGTAATCCTTATTGAAATTAGTCATTATGAAACCGTAAAAATCACTTCACACCGTATAAGTTAAAAAAACATTATTCTTGTACTTTTTCCGGAAAAGTTAAAAAGTACCTTATATGGAAACCAAAGGAAAGATTCCTTCCATACAATGTGGTAAAAATTCAACAAAGGGTAAAAATTACTTCAAACATACATGGAAGAATTATAAATAATTTATGAAAACATTTTTAGAAAATATGGATATGGATGATAAAGATAACCCCAGTAAATACTTACGTATAAGCACTCTCGGATAAAAATGAGATTTGAAAAATTATTCCTTAACTTAGGTCCAATTTCTTCCATATGTGTTCAAGACTCCAGTATAGTGGGTTTAAACATATTATTAACTTGTAACATAACCATAACAATATTTATGATATCAGACATGATTCACTTACGACTTTATATTGCCCGTTCTTTTTTCAATTCCATATTAAAGCAGCGTTTTGGGTAAAATTGTTTCATTTATCGTACATGTTTTGAATCGTAATTCTTCATATGATTACTTAGATAATGATTACATATTTCCAAGAATTTAAAACAAGATTTATATATAATATATATTCATCATATAATAGATCTATAAATGGAATGAAATACACCGTTCATGGAGATGGTAGGCCGTACGTACGCATAAACGCTATTTTAGTTTCCTTATTAAATTGAATGGAAGTAAGTAAAAAACATATAAATAAATCTTGTATCATTAATATGTCATATATTTCATGATTATTTAATATATATACTTTATAATCATTCTTTAATGGTTAACTTGGAGAATGAATCTCATCACGTCGTGGAGACGGTAATCCGTACGTACGCACGAGCGATGATATCATTCCCATAATTATTGAATGGAATTAGAGTGGATGATATAATATATTAGAATTATTATAATGTTATAATAACCATATATAGTTATTATTTACACCATTATACCCATCCAAGTAAGGTGGTGGTGGAAAAACAGATTACACTACGGTGTTGAGATGGTATTCCATACGTACGCACGCGCGGTGATTTCATTTTCTGTAGGATGGATAGAAGGTGAAATAGGGTGGGTTAATATTTATAATAACATATATGTATATGAGTGATACTGATTTTATTACTTTATTATTAAACAACAAAATAAGAGGAAGTAGAAGAAGAAATGAACTTGAAAGAACCAGTAAAGGATATTACCTCTTCTTCGACACGCCTCTTCTAAACCTCCTCTTAGGGAACTAAAGTTGATCGTTGAAGAAGACCAGGACATATAGTATGTTTCTAGGGATGTGGAGAAGCTAAATGGGTAGGGTTTGTCTGATCTTGAAGGCTCAAAGTGGTGTGAGGATAAGAGGGAGGAGGTGACCTTTTATAAGAGAGGAGAGGGGCACTTTTGGAAACCTCTAAAACATTAATTTATAATAAACCCAAACCCCACTTAAAAACTTTCAAAGTAACTAAAATTAGAATATTAGATAATATAAGGTTTAAATATCATCAACCAATTAAATTTAGACATGTTTTGATTTTATTTTAAACCTTATCATTTTGATTTATCCTTATTTAATCTATTTAATTTTATTTGTGGTAATAATGTTATAAATTTTATATGGTTATAAATTCTTACTTATGTGTTGTTAATTATACATAATTTGATAATTTATTACATGTTAGATCATATAAATTTTAATTTTTAATTTTTAAATATTTTTGTGATTTTTAAATTTTTTAATAATATAAAATATCAATAGTGTCAATTTTGACACAATTTATTTATTTGAATGTAAATAAAATCCACAGAGAAAACATGGGTGGAATCAACCACTTAGAAATAACCACTTAAAACATGAATAAAGGATTGTTTATACTATTCAAAACAAATCAAATTATTTGAAAAATATCAAAATTTATAAAAATCACACACATAAAAAAAACTCTTTATTTCTTAAAAACACCATTTCTAAATCTTCTTTTGAAATCAATTTAGATAAACAATATAAATTACATGAACAAAAATATATATAAGAAGGAAGTGTATCAACAATGAAATAAAATTAATCAATCAACCATAACCACACCATGGTTCCACATAAGAAAATTTAACCAAGGGATATAATAAAAAAAGATGTGAGACAATCCTAGACAACACTTTAATATAGGAACAATTGTCGGCCAAATTTTTCCAACCAAACCACAAGACACACAATTTTCTTATACATGCCTCATCCTGGGAACTCCCTTAGCCTTGAAAAAATACTAAACTAGGGGATAATAGCCAATGTGTGATCTAGAATAGCATAGCATAAATATGGAACTCTCTCTTAGTGCATACGATTCTTATAAAAGTAATCAATAGACGGTGAAAAAACAATACATTTCATGATCAATATATCAATTAACAATAATCTCATAAATATACATCTCATCTCACCTACAATGCTCTTATAAGAAACAAACCATTTTAATATCATCCAAGTTACAAATGTTTTTTGATATCCCCCTCAGGGATATAATCCATTACAAGTGTAATTAAACAATGAAGCACAATTGAGGGTTTTATAAACTCCATGAAATTTATTTTATAAAGTGCCAAACATGCCTTTTTAAAAACCGACCTAGGATACTGATTAATTTTCCACCATTTAAAATATCACTTTAAAACTTTATTTTAAGCAAAACCATGGTAAAAACCACTAGTAATTATTCAAAGAACAATTCCTCTTTTAAAATCAATAATTCCACCTTTTCAAAATCATTTGAAAATCCCGAACAACATTCTAGTTCCAAATCATTCCTTAAAAACCATTCATTTACCCTTTCTAAGACCCAAATGGGTTCAAATACCATTTATCATGAAATGAATTTTAAAATAATCTTCTTAGGAAGATTCACAAATGCTTGGAATTAAAAAAATCACTTTTAAACTAAAAAACCATTAAAACACCCTTTATGAAAAGTGTATAAAATACATAAAACACCTTTAAAATCATCTTTATATATTATATATAGGTCTAATTGGATAAACAAAATTCATTATAAAACATCAAACACTCAATTAAATGTAAATTAAAGTAAATGTACAAAAACACCTTCCACAATCATGCATAATTTGGCTCCATTCAATGGAGAAAGCATAACCAAGGAAGAAGGAAACCTCGATTAACCTTAAACACCCAAAACCCCACACTAAAATCACCTCAAATCACAATTTCATCCAACAAAGACTATAGGGTTTATGATAGAGAAATCAACCAAGAAAACATGTGTGTATAAAGAAGAAGGAAGGGATAATAAAGGGGAAATGTGGGATTCACCATAGGAAATCACTTGGAAACCAAGGAGGAAGGGCTATAAATGCAAGAAGGGGTATGATTGGAAGCTCCTCAAGCTCTCTCATAAGTTGGTCATGTGGATGAAGGAAATATATAAGGACATGGGATTTAATAAAAATAGGGATAAAAACCAAATTTAACATTTTAATGAAATATAGGCATCTGAATGGTTTTACCACATAGTTTACAAAACTGTACACTAATCATGTGCCTCACACTAGAACAAATCCTAACCTGTCATATAGTTTGGCTACAAATTTTACCAAACCATGCACCATACATGTATCCTGCACTATAGAATTTTAACACTACACATAGTTTACTCACATGGTTTCCTCGGATTACGAGATAGTGGTAAAACCCCTAAAATTACAAATTTCACAACAAAAAATTCTAGATAATTAAAATAAATAACATAATATTAAGTAAAATAGAGTCATGGGGGAATTTTATATCTCCCCACCATGCCACTTTCTTCCCCCATAAATTGATTGTAAATAATATAAAGCAATTAAAACTAAGAACCTCAACACCCAAGTTAAATGGATGGGAGGTTTGGTGGAAAGTCCAAATGTACCTAAAGAAAAGGAATAACATAAATCAAATAAAACTCCCTAAGAACAATAAATAAAATCCTCAAAAATTACAAAACATCACTAAATAAAACCAAACTTACCATCAAGTGACACAAATATCTTATAAGATGAATACCTATAATAGATCTCCCTACCATTTAGAATTCATCTAAAATAGGTAGATAAGATATAGATACACCTATAATAAGAACATCACCAAAACAACCACATTTACTCAAGTCACCAAGGGAAATTATCATTCTCCAGCAACCACAAAAAACCACTTAAGAAACAAAATATAAATTCCAATAAGGCATACAACCAATAATATCAGCCAAAGAACTATGAATAAGGTCAAACTATCTGTCAATATCCCAAATGATAATAAGAGATTCATCCATAAAAAAACCTCAATCAAAATGACACGGGCTCTAATATTGGGTCATAGAGCTAAAAGGATAAATACCTAGGACCTCCCTTATATAACACTAACCCATAGTGAACCTATCAAAATCTAAGTCAGACGCCAATCGGTGCACAATCTAAACTAGTATAACACTTATCCTTGTCACCCAAGAATACACCCAAGGATTCCCATGAAAATTAGTGAAAACCAATATCTATCACAAGGTCAACATAAAAACATGCATCCAGAAGAAAAAACAACGATGCATGAACATAACCATAATATAACCAAAATCTAAAAAAAATCAATTAAGCACCCAAAGAAAACCTCAAATGAGAATTAGCTCAAAACCCGAATCTTCTCTAAATCATAAAGTGAAAAACCAAAAATATATAACATCCTAATCTAGATTACACTTGATACTTATTCAAATAATTCAAATTACAAAACATCTAGATATGACTTAGGAAACTGAAAAGCAAGTAGGTCCTAGTCTCTTTTGATCAAGAGGGCCTATAATGCCCAGGTTCCTCACACTAAAATCACACTAGGGGTATCTTATTCTTATAAGAATTAGTATGGCTATGAGAAAAATAACCCTCATTTACCCTCTTTAAACTATATGGAACATCCCTGCTTACTCTAGAATAAATTAAAGCATCACCCATTATAGGTTGCCTCACATGATCAGCTTCCACTAACATGATATTTTTTACCAGTTCCTCATAATATGTCAATACAAATTCAAACACAAATGATCTGAGGTCTAGGTTAAGACCTCTTTAAAATAAATGATCTTTCATAAATTTATGTTTATTATATATAAAAAAAATACTAACTCTAAGAAACGATCGCCACATTACTTCACCATTTTCTCTCCCTAATGAAGACTCTGAATTCAATGAATTTATCCACCTTTATATCCTATGGATAATACTATCATATGAAAATCATATTAAATAACTCATAAGGCATATCATCATGAAACTGATAAGGGATCATATAATTCCACCACACTAGGCTCGGTCCTTAGAACAATCTTACAACAACCTTTACCCTTGAACCTCCTTGAGTCTCAGTATTTTTAAAAATTAATCATGATTATCTAACCACTCCACTACCTCAAGAGATCCTTGATCACTGTGGAAAGAAGGTAGATGTCAATTCAAGAATTCCTAAATATGGGTTGATATCAAGGAATATTCTGGTTCTACTACTCTCTATTGAGGTTGGGTAGAGTCATAAACTAGAGGGATCACATGAGAGGGGTCACCCATTGGATCATCCCTATAAATAGAGTTCCCACTTTTCTTTGAAATTATTTTGGGAGTTATATTCTAAATAAAATAAAACATGAACCCAATCAATTCAGGTTTCATAAATTAAATCATATAGGCCTGCGATAAGTATGAGATACAACCCAAAATCACAATTAAAAAAATAGAACCACTTTTAAAAACATTATTTCCTACAAAAACAAAACTATTTTTAATAAGGGCCCAAAATTCAATTTACAAAATCACACATACATTAATCACTCCATCCATGCAACCATTTCCTGTCACATGGACTTTATAAATCTCCAAAGAGACACCACTCCTTTAAATAAAATTTAAAATACCTCTTGGGTTTTCCATTTTAAAATCATTCACCTTTAAAAACACATCATGAATATAAAATTGTACTTATAACCACTGAAAAATGTTTTAAAATCCAAAACACCCCATAATACTACTATTTTTACAAAAAAACTTTTAAAACACAAAGTATAAAAAATATATTATCAATATATATCAAATTAAATACATTTAAACTTCATAAAAACTTCATCAAAACCCTCATTGATCAAATTATAAAAAGAAGAAACCACTTTAGGATCAATTAGAAACCAAAATGTGTCCATGAAATAAATTATGTAGGGGCGTAGAACTATGCATAGTTTGTCCACATGGTTTGTTAACCACATTCCAACCATGAGAAAACCTCTGAGGAGTCCTCAAAACCATGCACATAGGTTTTATATGGTTTACTAGATCATGTGGGATAACCATGCATTTCTGATTCTTCTTCCATTTTTACCCCACACTCAATAAAATTTCATATCTCATTAAACTAAAATTAAATCAAAACACCATCATCTAATATCAAAATCCATCAAAATAATTAAAATGAAATTCAAATTAAAGACTCAAATCTAAAATACCCATGGAAACTTGAGGATCTGGATGAGAAACAGTTAGTTAGACTCTCTACATACCTAGATCTCATGTATTGAAATTCTTATATCTATATAACCATGATGAAACCAAATAACAAGAGGGAACTTTGATACCATTTTAAATGAAATGGTCCAAAATACTATAGAAACGATGATCAAACTGATCCTTCATAAGGCCGAAAACATATTATCAATCTATATGGGCTGGAAACTAGTGCCAAGTCCTCAAAACATAACTAAGTGGACGAATTTAACCATATAATAATAATGAATAGGTAAAAAAATCTACATGAATCCAACATGGAATCTCTATACATTGAACTTAAGAAAAACATGGAATAAAAAATACACCATCTAAAAGAGACTAAATCAATATAATTATTCAATATTCAACATCTGTGTACAAACAAAGTTGGGTCATGAAATAAAGAAAATGAGAAATATGAAAGGAATAACCAGACAAAGTTCCCAATACATCAACATTAAAAGAAAAAAGTGAGCTAAAACCTAATAAACTACAAACACATCTATATAACCCATAATACCTCAACACATCCCAACACATTCATAAATGTACTGAGATAATGATGGGGAATAGTAGATAATAAACAAACAAAAGAAAATAAACGTAAGTTCTACATACATTAATAGGAGAGTGTATATATTATTTGAGATAGACAAGAACATAATATTTCACTAAAGAGTTTGTGAAATTCATTTAAAAAGAAATTTCATTAATTATAGTTTGAAGCATAAAAAAAAACAATTTTTTCATAAGTATAACAAAAAAAATATCATTCCATAAAAATTTTACAAAACCTACACCATTTTTTGTGTGAAAAAAGGGTAGAATTAACTACTTAGAAATAATCACTTAAAACATGAAGAAATGATTCTTTAATATTTACAAAATAAAATCAATTCTTTAAAACTTATCATATTTTCTCAAAATCACACTCATAAAACAAACTATTTAATACTTTGAAACATTATTTTAGAATCTGATTTTGAAATAAATTTTTATTAGAATGAAATATTAGAAGAATATAAACATACACCAGAAGGAACCATATCATTAATGGAATAAAACTAATCAGTCAACCATAACCACACTATGGTTCCACACAATCCAATTGAACTAGAGGATAATATAAAACAAAAGATGATAATTACCTATAAGATCATTAATAATCACTGGGTATCATGGGCAATTCCTTATGTTCTAATGTGATATAGTCCTAGAAAATATTTTAACATGAGACCAAAACTCACCTACATTGTCTAAACCAAACCAAAAGACACAACTAATTTCCAAAAAATACTCATCAGGGTAACTCTCCTAAATTTGGTATAATTCTCAACAAAGGGAAATTATGAAGTGTGTTCTCTAGACTAGTGAATCATAAAACTATACCTCTCTCTTAGTATAGTGACCCAAGCTCAAGATTTCAGACTCATCTCATATAAATGTTATTTATTTTTTTTTTAAAATATAACATACATGACATTTATTATATACCAGGAACTTTTACCAGTCTAGGTTTTGAAGAATTAGACAAACCGTAAATTTTTATTATAGTTATAAAAGAATAAAAACAAACAAAAATACATAGTGTGTGATAACTCTATAAGAGAGAGAACACATTAAAAAAACTCTACTAAACATGTGAAAAATAATTTAAAAAAGGGTGACAATTTAATTTACCTTTAAGGTGTTTTTAAAAAGGCTAGCAAAAAATATTCCTTTATAGAATACCTTTATAAAATATTATAATAATTTTAAAATAATTTTACTTTGAAAATGTTTTTAAAATAATTCAGTGATTTTTGGAAATAATAATAAGAAAGATATTAAAAACAAAACACATGAGGCCACTTTAAACATTAAAGGATATCTTGGGACTACCCACTTGTAGAAATACAGGTTCACTCCCAAATTCCCTCTTATATTTACAACGTTCAAATGACGTATTTTATAAAAACTTTTTTAGATTTCATTACTTATATATATATGTTTTCCACTAGTGTTTTTATTTTAAAAACATAAACAATCATACACTTATATTTATATATAAATGTATAAATATAAAACTTCATGGAAAATCATTTCTTATACTTGGAAAATTTAAATCTCTTGATAATTATACTTTACATATTTACATGGAAGGTTAATTAACATCCATGTACTTAAAAAATTTCATTCATAATCACATAAAAATCTATTTTGAAGGTAGTTCTGATGAATGTGAAATTTATTCAATGATTATGCATATATGTATATATATATATATATGTATATGCATATATTAGTGTATGAATTGTCATGAAAAATCATCAATTTATGACTGTAATTCTGATTTGTGCATGACATGTATATGACATGATAAAATTCATGATATTCTTAACATCTAATAAAACTTGGTTAATCATAGTTTATTTAAAATAATTATAATCTTGGAAATTATAAAATTATATATATATATATATATATAGGTATATACATGATCAAATAATTTAAAAATTGAAATATTTAAACACTTATAAATTTTAAACTCAATAAATATAGAACAAAGAAATATTTCACTTTCATAATTTGAAAATTAAGATTGAAATAAAAAATTGAAATATTTCCCTCACCCTATAATTTATATAAAAAATAGAAAATTATATAGATAGATATAAATACCTACATATATATATATGTATACTTTTTTGAAATAACATAATTTTATCAATAAAGTTAAACTCATACAAAACAATAACTTAAAAATAATCTTTTATAAAAATAAAAGCTTCACCAAAATTATATGTGTTTCAAAATACTAATTTGAGAATCAGGTATGATTAAATAAAAAATAAATAAGAATAACATCTCCCTTAATATTTTTTAAAATGAAATTTTTAAATGGCTTTGAAAAATAAATAAGCATTTGAAAACAAATCAAAATAATTTCCCTTACCTCAAATAGAACTAGCACCACTACATGCCAGCATTTGGACACACCAAAAATTTATTAGACAAAGTAGAACCCAAAATAAAACTAAGAAATAGTGTGAAAAAGGAAACATCATATTTGTAACTTGGCTTCACTTTTTTATATAGTGAAAAAATCAAGCTTTCCAAGTAAGATGAGTACAAAATTTCAGAGAGAAAAAATATATAATTTTTATATTAAACAAATGGCTTAAACATATTCATTCGAACAAAAAAATGTTGAAAGCTTCAATCTATCCATGAAAGCTAAAAGTACAGGTGCAGACAGTGAAAACATAGATTTTCTATAATAGGATCATTCAGAGAAAAACTAGAACAAAAAAATTAACATAATAAATTTGATATCACCGGTACGAGGAAATATGTGGAACAAAATAAATTGATCTTCTATTCACAGTCTAAAAGAATACCACAACATCACAAGTTAACCAAATAAAAATTATAGGTAAACAAATAGAACCAGACAAACAATGAAAATAGAAGGAAAATCAAGGAATATGACACAACCAGATGATTCGAACATCTTAAAATCAAAACAGACATACACCTACCTTGAAGAAGATCTGGGAAAATGTGAACCAGAAGGTAAACATTGATGAATAAGACCAACCCACACTCAATGTGACCCAAATATGGTTCAATTTCACCCTTCTTGACTGAACCCTAGACCACGATCGAGACCCAACAATGCCACTTGGTCCACACACACCGGTGACCGATCTCCAATCCAGACGAATCCATACCCATGGTCAGACCAAGCTTGATAAAAAAAAAGCTAGATCTGCTACTCAGACTCCCCATTGATTTACAATGTGTTAGGTCCAACCTTTGATCCACAACATCAATTTTCCTGCACGACTTGGGATACCCCTTGCTCGATCTGGTCCCTCAAATAGGGATACCCAAACTAAAACCCTTAAAAAAACACCCAACATAATTTTTCCATATTTCTTAAATGTTTATTATTTATTTAATTCTTTTAATAAAAATTTAATTTATTTTTTAATTAAAATAATCTCTAAATTCATAAATTTTCGACAATTTATAAGACAATTATAATCCAATAATAAATCATTTATTTTCAAAAATATCATAGTTCATATTTTTTATATTCTATTAAATATATTAACTTGATATGAACATTAAAATATTATTTATTTCAAATCCCCTTAAAATTTTAATACCATTATTTAAAATAATGTCACTTAAATATATTTGAAATTTTACTATTACAAGTTATAATACCTGAAAATAATAATTTATTTAATTCACTCAAATTCGAATAAAAAAATTAACATATTATTTCTATCATCACAAAATAAATAATTTGATTATTGATAAAATTAAAAACATTCATTTAGATTATAATTTAAAAAAATTATTTTAAATAATTTTTCATGAAATAATAAAATATATTCTAGATCCTTATATTTTCAAAATTATTTAATAAAAATACACCCTTTTTAAGAATAAATTAATTTATGAAAATTATATTTGAATTTCTTGGAATCTTACATTCATACCACCTTGAAATAATTTCATCATTGTAATTCGTTCGTTAGACTTTAGAAAATTGTGAATTTTCATCTTTAGAATTAAGAAAAAACTAGGACTACTAAACATCTATACTCTACCGCTTAGAGGAAAGCATCTAATCTTCAAAGTTTTCTAGAACATTGCTCTGATACTAATGTAATAACCTGAACCCACAATTCCGAATTCAGTAATAAAATGTGCTATATATATATATATTTTATAAAAGTAGTAGAAAAAAATACACATTACATTATACAATCATGTACGTTTTCTGGTCTAGGTTTTGGAGGATTAGACAGACCATACATTAAATCTGAGTTTACAAAAATAATTAAAAAATAACTAATTTGATTCATCTACACTAACACCTTTACTGTCCTTTGAACTTATAAGGAATCCTATAATTTTTTAAAACTTGGGATGAGAGAAAAAACCTCAGTAAGGGACATAAATAAAGAAATAATTAGTCCATTGAAAACATAAAAATCCATTAAAACCATTTTATTGAAAACACATAAGTATGGATAGAAAAATCATGCAGTCGCCATAGTATATAATTTCCATATCACTCTTACATTCACACTTACAAATAGAATAACCTTATGGTTAAATTACATCTCTAGAGTACCCAATGCATTGGAGATCTATAATGGGGATCACCCATTATATCTTAAGCTATAATGGGCTTAACCCAATATATCTTAAGCTATAACGGGCTTAACCCAATATATCTTGATCTATAATGGGGATCAACCCATCATATCTTGAGATATAATGGGATCAACCCAAAATATCTTGAGCTATAATGGAGATTAAGATATCATATCTTGACCTATAATGGGATCAAATATAATCAACAATGTCCAAGGAACATATCATGAATAAAAATCTTGATAACTCATTTAAACCCTTGAGAAAAACATATTCATATTTCAAAATACCAAATTTTCATAAAAATCACTTTTAAAAACAATGCACATAACAATGAAATCATATTACTCAAAAATATATTTGAAAAAATATAATAAAAACATTATAATAATAAACAATCATGAAATCAAGAGAAACTTCTGATGCTGTATATAAAACAACCATTTGAATTTCTAAAAAAAGAGATATTTAAAAGGATTTTAAAAGGAATGTACCATACCTCTGTTTTGACTTCCTTAAAAAGTGTTAAAACCTCATGTATAATGGTTTGAAGAGTGTTATTAATTTATTACAAAAATATACTCATGTTTATAATAACTTACATTATCTTCTTATAATATTTTCTACTTGTTTATTAACAATATAGTGTTATTTACATTGTTTCGGGTGGGTTCTTTTCATGGTTTCCAAGGCCAGTTTGTTATAGACTTCCTTTTCAAAAATATACAATACTAAAGAAGTGATAATACATATATATATAAAATTCATTTTATTCAATTACATGTAAATTTATACTTTCCATGATTTTGGTAAAAGGGAAATGAAAACACATCATCCACAAAGGTAGTGAATTGACACACCATGGATGATGATTTCGTTATTTAAGAATAAAAGGAGAATATGAGAGATTTTATGATGCATATACAATGAAAAAAACAAAATTAATATATATATATATATGATACTATATTTTTCATGAAATATTGGATAGGAGGTGAGTATAAGGTAGAGGTGAAAAAGAATTTAAAAGAGAAGAAGAAAGAATCTTACCTCTTGAAAATTTATTTTTGAAAAGATCCTTAAGGCTCTTGGAAGTGATATTTTTTTGAGACCAGAAGCTCTAAAACGTGGAAAGGGATGATGAGAAGGTAATTTGGAATAATATAGTCGAGAAATAATGCTCAAGGTGATGAATATTTGGGAAGTAAGAAACCTCCTTTTATAATTTAGGTGAGTGGTAACTTAGGAGTCACTCAAATTATTAAAATATAATAAATATGTTATAGGGTTTAAGACTTCAAAAAAGGAGTAAAAACTAAAGGATATTATATTTGAGAAATAATATTATCCCATTAGTCCTTATTCAGGTTTTTTTAGATTTTTAAACAATTTTATAAAATATTTTATTCATGAAAGTTTTTTTGTCAAAATAAAAAAATTCATAACCATGACTTTAAAAACATGGAAAGAAGCTTCAAATACAAATATGTTTTTTATTATATCATAAAAATATCATATTCATATAGGGATTTAATTAATTATATTAAAAATATCAAATTATATTTATTTTATTATTTGTAATTGTCATTAATTTGATTTATTCATTAATTAAATTAACACTACATCATATTTGTGAAAGACATTATAGTATTTATTTTTTGTATAAAAATTAAAAATAAATTTTAATAAAGAAGATAAACTTATTATATTTAAAATAATAATTTATTTTTAAAGAAAACTTTTGGAAAATGATATATTAAAATATTATACCAATTAAAAACTATAATGTTACAACATGACTTTCTTTTGAAATAAAATATTATAAAGGCCTTAAAGTGATTCATGTGGGTCCACAATGTCCCAAATTTGAATAAAATTAGGATAATGGAAGATAATTTCTTATATAAAAAGTTTTAGATAAAATATGCATCATTTAATAATTATTATAATTTTAATTATAAAAAATTTATTTATTTTTCTTATTCCTGCACAAGCACTACATCAGTGTTGCACATGAATTAATGTTAATTATTTCATATATAAAAATTAAAAATAAATTAATATTATAAAAATAAGTTAATTAGGTTAAAAATAAAATTCTATATTCATTCATTATGTATATTCACTCATATACATATTAAGAAAACTTCTTAAATTTTTTATTTTGTATTTTCTTGCCCGGTACCAGCATTGCACAAACATTTCGATTTGATTAATGTAATATAACTAAAAAATTCTAAACTAACAAAAAAATCCATAATACATAATAATTAATAAAATAGTCTTTAAAATAAGTTTTAACACTCAATTATTATTTATAAGGAACCAAATTTGACATTTCCAATGCTGTGCAGGCACAACGTTGACACTGACAATAATTTTTATACTTATCATGAAATAAATTATAACACACATGTTCTGAATTATTTATATACAATATTAATATTATAAAATCCTAATTTAGTTATTAATTAAATTTATTAAATTTTATATCATAATTATTTCTTCATAACATAACAAAAAATACCATATTTTATAAAAAGAATGTATTTTTACTATTCACAAAAAAATTAAATTTGTTAAAAAATTATAAAAAATTCATACTAAGATAATTTAATAATTATAAATTCAAAAAAAATTGTTCTTTCAAATTAAAATTCTATAATTTAAAAATTAATGTTTTAAATAAATAAGCATATAATAAATTATTTATTTTATGAATTACTTAACATAATGAATATAACTATTTAATTCAAGAATAATAATAAATATGATTCTATAAATACCTGGGTAGTTACACTTGGTTCCTCAGGTTCCCATAAAAGCAATTAACATGAGTTTAGAAAATAATACCTCACATGATAAATATATCAATAAAAAATAATCTCATAAAGATAAATTTCATCTCATTTCCAATTCCCTTATAAGAAAAAACCCTTTTCATATCATCCTAGTCTTAAATAATATTTTATACCCCCCTTGGCCCAAAATCCATAAACATTATAACGAAAAAATGGGTCACAACTGAGGGTATCAAAAACACCATGAAAATTATTTTATAAATTGAAAATGGTCCCTTTTGAAAATTAACTCAATATTCCAAGCCATTTTCTTCCATTTTTAATTTTGATTTAATTTTTTTAAACTAAACCATGGAAAGACATACTTGGAATCAATTAAAGATCAATTCCCTATTTTAAAATCAAGAACTTATATTTTTTAAAATAATTTGAAAATCCCAAACATAACTTTTGTTGAAAATCATTCCTAAAAACCATAATTTTACCCTTTCCGAGAACCAAATGGAGTCAAAATCCCTTTATCAAGAAATAAATGTTAAAATAAGCCTCTCAGGTAGCTTCACAAAACACTTATCACTAAAATGATTGATTTAAAACTATAAATCCATTAAAAACCCCATTATATGAAGAGTATAAAACACATAAAAACCCTTTAAAATACTCCATGGTTATCATATATAGGTATAACATGATAAAGGGATTAGAATGTATCATGTACTCAGTGACATGTTAATTAAATGAAATGAAAAAAAATGCACCTCAATTTAGAAAAATCAAGTCACCATCAATATAATAAGAATGACTAAGAAATAATATGACCCTAATGAACCCAAAACTCCCAAAGGCCCACCTTAGAATCACCCCAAACAAATTTTGTTTTCCAACACAAGTCCTATGGTTCATGGGAGAAAACCCAACTAAGAAAAAAAGTGTATAGGGAGAATAATAAAAGAAGAATGAAGGAAAAAAGATGGGTTCACCTTATGAAATCACTTGTAAACCAAGGAGGAGGGGTTTTGGTAGTAAGTAAGAGGATAGCGGGAAGCTCCATGAGATCTCCCATGAATTTTCCATGTGAATTCGGGAAAGGGGGAGGGCCAATGGTCTTAATTAGAAGAGGGGAAATCACATTTTTAAATAATTTGGATATCTATTTGGTTTGGAATAATGCTTTACCAAACCATGTTCCACCCATGTGACTCTCACTATAATGAAGCCTCACCCATCATAGAGTTTGACCACATAGTTTATTGAATCATGAACCAAACATTCACCCCCTACTACAAAACTATATCACTAAACAAGGTTTTCTCTCATGGTTTCCCCTAACTATGAGGTAACCATGAAATAGAGGTAATGCCCCTCAAAAATCCAAATTTCACAAAAAAAAAATACAAGAAGTTTAAAATAATCCATAATAAAATTGTATTAAATAAAATACTGAGTTTAGGGTTTCATAGGTATCTTATATCATAGGGATTACTAGCTAAATGTAATCCAATTAAATCACTAAAAATGGGAAACCTAACTCTTAGATCCACCTCATTTCTTTCATTCCATACACAAGATAATCCAGAGGAACCTATATTTAGCATGAAACTACTGAGTTGGATGATCAAGGTCATGAAAATTGTTTTGTTTGGAAGGAATTTAACACTAAGTTTTAAGTGGATTTAAATCTCACAATATTATCTTATATATCACCTTTTACATATTCATGATTCTAATTATTTTTTTAAATCCACATTCCTTACACCAAATCAATATGTTCAAACTATATTGGTGTGTAACTCTTTACATAACCTATAACATGTGTTACTAAACCAAATTAAAATCCAACTATATTTATAATCATCAAAATTAATCCCATGAAAATGGTACATGAAACCATTTCATGTAAAGGATTAAAATCATATGAAATCAATAATCCCCATAAAAGTAAACTTAGAGCTATAGATAACCAACCCTTGATTTTCAAAAAAAGGAATAAACCTCTAGGATAATCAGTAGCCTGGCCCAAAATCCTTCTACCCAAGGTTACTTGAATTAAGAGAGACCTTAATTTTTTTACAATTCGAAAATCTAATATGTATATACGATAATAAACCTTTAAATTGAAGCTTCATGAGTTCATATTTTGTGTATGAATTTTAAAATTTAAATTAATAATAATTATCAATTGTTTTTAGTGGAGAACACCCATGTTTTAATTTAAAATATTTATTTTCGGTATTTTTTACATAGGGAAAAAATTAAAAAAAAGGTATTAAAATAATTGTTTAAGATTTTTATATTTTGAGTATTTTTACATTTTATTTATAGGATGGAGTTACAAATAGGGATATTTTCTCAAAAAAAATTAGGCTAGTGGGCTAGCACTTAAACTGCAGGGTAGCCTGCCACTTAGTAGGCCTAAGGAGACTACTATCTCCTCCACTGAGCTATATTGTAGCCTCATAACTACACCATGGATTCTCCAAAAATAAATCTCAATTCTCTCTAGATATTTTAGAACCACTATGCCATAACTAAGGCTATGCAGCGTAGTGGTACAAGGGGAGCCTGGAGAACTTGATGCACTATGGAGGCTTCCCTATATCATAGAGATTCCCATATCCATAGTGGAAATGTTTTGTAAGAATAAAGATATTGTGTCCATAGAATGGTTCTATTTGAAAGGATTATATATACCAAGAAATATAAAATAGAAGCTTCGATGTAGCACTTTCACTACACCGAGGAGGGCGCTAAACTGACAGAATCATAAAACAATGAAGTGAAGGATGTGGCGTAGCCTCTCACAATACACTATAATCCATGCAACCCATGCATGGGATGAACCATGGTTTAGTACTCAACCCCATAGTGTTTCAACTGATACAACATTTAAATACCTAATCATTTTGGGGTATCCATTGATTACCCATAGGATTTATAGGCTGGCCATTGGGAAGGTTTAAAAAATAATGATACGTGGGATTCTTGACCACCTTGAAGGAGTATTAAATCTTCACCTAAAAATAAGGAATCCAAAATTTCTCCTCAAATCATGGAAGAACAAACCAAACCACCAACTAGACTATAGATAAAATAAATAGGTAGAAGAATAATTCAAGTAAGAAGAATGAGAGAAGAAGAAAAAATAAAAATAGGAACTGGTCAAAAGTAGTAAAGATACAAGTAGGTAGAATATGATTTTAAATTAAAACAGAGAGAGAAACATTCTCTCATGAGCTTTCAAGAGGCCTTATACTATCTATAAATACAGATCCACTACAACACAGGAATGAGGGGGATATAGACCCGGATCGGAGGACCCAGGATATATTTTCATACAGACCTAGAGAAGGTCTTCCACAAATAACGTAGGAGGCAAGGTAGGTGATTTAAACTCAACGTTCAAAGTAAGGGCGGAGGAGTTGATTGTCATAAAATGTTGTGCTGCATAATTTAGGACATTGTTTTTTTTACAATTGTAATTTTAATTCTTTTTCTTCATGCGAGGGTAATGCATATGAGTCTCCACTTTGCACTACACATTTATTTTTGAACTATCAATCTATTACTCTTCCTAAAAAATTCAATTTATTGATTCTAATTGAGGGATTAACCATGAATCACTAAGTGCTTAAGGGAAGAGGTGAGTTCAATAAAATAGGATTCATATCACTACTTTCAAATTAATATCCCTTTGAATTATTCAATATCATATCCCTTAAATGCATAAAAAAACTGTGAAATTTTTGGGATGAACCTAAAAATGATAAAGAGAAGTGGGAAAGTGAAATCCAAAATTAACTTCACCTTATATTTAAATATTAAAACTTAATGAATCTAATTTGGTTAGGAATCCTCGTAATAGGAGACATCTAATTTTGATAGATCTAGCAAAGGTTGAAAGGAAAAACTCGTTAATCTAATAAATTTCATAGTGAATTCAACAAAAACCATCCTCAAAATTGAACTCAATTCCCTTCACCATATTTTTATTTCTTTTTAGTTAGTAAAATACATCACTCTTCTTGAATAGTTTAGATAATTTAATTTTAGTTTTAATCATAACAAAAATCATCAAACCTATTGAATTGTTATAACAATTTTCCACTTGGGATCGATCTTGTTCTCATCACTATTCTGCACATTAGTAGTTAATATAATTTAGGTGACTATAAATTTGTATTTTTACATCCCCAAGAGTATTAAAAATGCTCTTGGTGGTATCAAAACTAGCATCATTTCTAGGGAATAGGTTTTTTAAAACTCAACAGTTAGAATTTTTTTCTTCTATATTTTGATTTTAGATTAGGTTATTTTTATTTTTATTCTTTTTATGCATTGGGATTTTTTTTTGTGATAGTAGAAACATGGAAAGATTAAATCGCACGTCTCGAAAGAAATCGAGCTTTCTAACCTATTGAAAAAATTGGATAACTTAAGAGGTATATTCAAGAAAAAATATGGGAGCTTCAAGATAATCCAAGAGATCCAAAACCGCACCAAGGTCTAGAAAATACCCTCCAAATCATGAAGTTGGAGTTCAATAATGGGATAAGACTCCCAAAAAGCATGGAAAAAGGAGAAGAATAAGAAGAGGATGAAACCAAGAAGTGGGTGCTCTGTGAAGATCAATTTTATTGAAAAATATAATTTGAGGCTTAATTTGAGGCGAGCCCCTTTTCTGATGATTTCTTTGACTTTTCCATGGAGTATTTCTACTTTAGTGAGGTGGTTAAATAAAAATAAGAAAAAAGGGCCCTTATAATGCTGAAATAAAATATCAAGAAGAGGAGGTAAGAGAAATGGTTTCTGAAGTTTGGAACTTCACCTTGGATCTCATGGAACAACAACCCCATGAAGAATAAGAAAGAATTGTGGCTACTAAAATTTTAGAATTAAGAACAAAATTGGATGCACGATAGCCACTACAAGAGAAACTTGAGGTGTGGTACCATATATAGATATCCCAAGAGACTCTTTTCTAAATAATAGTTTTTCCACTACTTGGTACCTTCCTCAGCAACAAGAAGTAGATATTTCAAAGAGGAGGAAGAGTATAAGAGCCACACCAGACTTCCATCAAATAAAAAATTGGTTATATATGAGACCGTTGGATCTATACCCTACTCATATTATGTGAACCAAAAGGTAAGGTCAATCTTAAAGATATTAATAAAATTTAGCTGGTGAAGGAAACTTGTAGAGACCCATAGCTTGACGTACATAGACATTACATTACTTTTGAAGAATGACAAAAATAGATGCCCAAAGACCGTATTAGTTTAGTGTATTTGGTAACTCGGAACATAATCTCCTAATCATGGTGAAAGATATTCAACATATCCTATAAAGATCACCCCTTTTATTTTCTTACCTAAAACCTTTCTTTATATCCTGGGGAAAAGAAAACATATAAAGGGTGAGCTAAAATTCTCAGTAAGGGTAAGCATGGAGAAAATAAAACAAACCATATACAATTGAATTTAAAAACATGAACATAATGTTTAAACATTAAAATATTGAGCAATGACATAAAACATGGCAGTATATAAGGAATAGATCATAATGGAACATCAATCATGCTAAAATAGCATAGAGAGAAAACATATAATTGTGGAAAACAATTAATCACATGATATGATTTCCATATTAGCCAATGCATTGCTTCCAAGACCATCATAGTGGACTAAGTCCCTTACTGAATTGAGTTCACTCCTCGTTCCAGTCCTGTATCAATTAACTGGATTAACTTGTCAATCTCGCCATGTCTATATCATTAGATATAAATTTTTACCCAATACATTGGAGGGAGATATAGGTCCCACCCATATCATAATGAAATCATTCTTTCATGTGCCACAAAATAAACATACATCATTCATAATGACCCAACGAATAAAATGGGTTTCATAAACATCATACCATCATAACTTAATCCATATAAAAGAAATGAATATCATTTCATCATAAGAAAAATCAAACCATGTAAATAATAGAGACATCATACTTGTAACATAAACGTACTAAATAATGTCATATTATATGGAATATAGTTTTTATAAAACACTTGAAATGAATTCTTGAGGAAAATATCCTTTCTTCTTAAAAATCATTTTATTTTCTCAAAATGCCATGAAATTTTAAAACAAAAGGATTTTGTTGAAAATAATCATAAGATTTTGTAGAGTAATCCTTATTGAAATAAGTCATTATGAAACCGTAAAAATCACTTCACGCCGTATAAGTTAAAAAAACATTATTCTTGTACTTTTTCCAGAAAAGTTAAAAAGTACCTTATATGGAAACCAAAGGAAAGATTCCTTCCATACAATGTGGTAAAAATTCAAAAAAGGGTAAAAATTAATTTAAACATACATGGAAGAATTATAAACATTTTATGAAAACATTTTTAGAAAATATGGACATGGATGATAAAGATAACCCCAGTAAATACTTACGTATAAGCACTCTCGGATAAAAATGAGATTTGAAAAATTATCCCTTAACTTAGGTCCAATTTCTTCCATATGTGTTCAAGACTCCAGTATAGTGGGTTTAAACATATTATTAACTTGTAACATAACCATAACAATATTTATGATATCCGACATGATTCCCTTACGACTTTATATTGCCCGTTCTTTTTTCAATTCCATATTAAAGCAGCGTTTTGGGTAAAATTGTTTCATTTATCGTACATGTTTTGAATCGTAATTCCTCATATGATTACTTAGATAATGATTACATATTTCCAAGAATTTAAAACAAGATTTATATATAATATATATTCATCATATAATAGATCTATAAATGGAATGAAATACACCGTTCATGGAGACGGTAGGCCGTACGTACGCATAAACGCTATTTTAGTTTCCTTATTAAATTGAATGGAAGTAAGTAAAAAAAATATAAATAAATCCTGTATCATTAATATGTCATATATTTCATGATTATTTAATATATATACTTTATAATCATTCTTTAATGGTTAACTTGGAGAATGAATCTCATCACGTCGTGGAGACGGTAATCCGTACGTACGCACGAGCGATGATATCATTCCCATAATTATTGAATGGAATTAGAGTGGATGATATAATATATCAGAATTATTATAATGTTATAATAACCATATATAGTTATTCTTTACACCATTATACCCATCCAAGTAAGGTGGTGGTGGAAAAACAGATTACACCACGGTGTTGAGATGGTATTCCATACGTACGCACGCGCGGTGATTTCATTTTCTGTAGGATGGATAGAAGCTGAAATAGGGTGGGTTAATTTTTATAATAACATATATGTATATGAGTGATACTGATTTTATTACTTTATTATGAAACAACAAAATAAGAGGAAGTAGAAGAAGAAATGAACTTGAAAGAATCAGTAAAGGATATTACCTCTTCTTCGACACGCCTCTTCTAAACCTCCTCTTAGGGCACTAAAGTTGATCGTTGAAGAAGACCAGGACATATAGTATGTTTCTAGGGAAGTGGAGAAGCTAAATGGGTAGGGTTTTTCCGATCTTGAAGGCTCAAAGTGGTGTGAGGATAAGAGGGAGGAGGTGACCTTTTATAAGAGAGGAGAGGGGCACTTTTGGAAACCTCTAAAACATTAATTTATAATAAACCCAAACCCCACTTAAAAACTTCCAAAGTAACTAAAATTTGAATATTAGATAATATAAGGTTGAAATATCATCAACCAATTAAATTTAGACATGTTTTGATTTTATTTTAAACCTTATCATTTTGATTTATCCTTATTTAATCTATTTAATTTTATTTGTGGTAATAATGTTATAAATTTTATATGGTTATAAATTCTTACTTATGTGTTGTTAATTATACATAATTTGATAATTTATTACATGTTAGATCATATAAATTTTAATTTTTAATTTTTAAATATTTTTGTGATTTTTAAACATTTTAATAATATAAAATATCAATAGTGTCAATTTTGACACAATTTATTTATTTGAATGTAAATAAGATCCACAGAGAATATATTTTTGAGAAAAAATATTTAATAGATTAATAACAAGTCATATTCATCTAGAATTTTTTTGGAGAATATTAATTAGTTCATATAATATTTATTTTAATACTTTTAAAATCATTTATTTGATATTTCTCTTAATAAAGTAATTAATAAAACATTTTTTTATAATTTTTTAATATAGTTATTTGTCGTATAAAAACTAAAAATAAAATCCTATGATTAAGATAAATATATTACCTTTAATAATAATAGTTTTACTCAAATTTACCATCTTAAAATCACAACATTTAAATTGTTATATTTATTAAGTTATGAAGGTGGCAACTTTGACATTATTAAAAATAAAATAATATAAATATTATAATCTCTTTTATACGGATCCAAATGGTCCCAAAGTAGACCCTTGGATGCTTATGGTATATATATATAATCTAAAAATAGGTTTTGGTCAATTTGTTGTGCCTTTTTATGGGTATTATTACTTTAATAAAACTTATATTATTGATTTTTCACTAAGTAAATAATTTATGTATCATTAATGTATAAGCTATTAAGGTAATTAAATATCCCTTAAAAATTAAAAATAAATTACCATAAAAAAGAAAAAAAATTTATCTTTAAAATGAGTATTTATAATCAAATTTATATTCTGTATAACCTTATATTAAAAATACTTTAATTATTAAATTTTGAGTGTGACATATTTCACTTTCTTTAAAATAAAATAAATTAAAGGTCTTAATCACATCCAAGTAGGTTAAAATGGATTCCGTTTCAACCCAAATATATCTTAGGACGAAATATAATCATATAATAATATTAATACAAGTGTTAGGATAATTTTATAATATTATATTTACCCTTAATTACCCGATTTATCTTTAACTATATTAAATAAAATTTATCGTAGTTACTATTCATAGTGCCAAAAAATAAAAAGTAGCCTATTAACATAATATGGACCTACTGATTCCAAATATGGAATCCATTTTTCCAAATTCAAATCACATAATTTTCAAAAATTAATTTAAAATTAATCCCATTGTTAAGAAATCGAGTTTTAAAAGTTAAAACATTGCAAAAGATTCAAATAATTTTACCTATGAATTCAATGTAAAATCAATGATATTGACATAAATTATATTAAATGGTAAAAATGTATTCTATTTATACTTTAAAACAATTTAATATTATAATTTAACCATATAAATTATCTCGATGAAAAAAGTTGTTTTTAAGTAAAATTTAGCTTGTTTTTATTATTCATCAAAATAAGAACGTTGTCAGAAAAATATCAAAACATTATCCAATGGAAATTTTTATATCTTGATTCAAAATAATAAGTTTATATTATAAAATTGAACTTATATACTTGTCAAAAATTAAATTTAAAATGGATGCGCCATCAAAAGGCGACAAAACTGCATTTTTTGAAAAATACTTATTTTACCCGAAAAAACTATTTTGTTCTCACACCATGTTCTAGAAAATGTGTAAGATGAATAATAATTTTATAAAATTCAAAATTTAGTTAATACTATTCATAACATCTAGTTCATAATAACAATATATCGTTGTTTAGCGAAACCCGGTATTGCGTACTACACACGCTATCGAGGAAGGTCACGATTACGTGTAATGCAAGCCAAGTTAGGGATGCGTGTAGTGGAAGATCCCTTTAGTGTTGAGTATAACATAATCAAAACTTATTTCATTTATACATTAAAAAAAATCTATAATTAATGTTGCATAGAATAATTTCTACAAAATGAACTTGAAATTGTGTGTAACACAAGCCAAGAATAGTGTTGCATATACTACAAGCTAATATGGTGTTGATTATAGTACAAAATAATCTTGGTGTAGTGTACAATATAATACATCAAATAAATTAATATATATATATATATCATAAAATCTTGGGGTGTTACAAAACCCGAATTTTTATTTATTTTATTTTTATTTGATGATTTTATTTTTAGAAGTAGTGAAACCCCTCCCAACATTTTTTAACTTTCTTGAAAATGGGCCTAACAATTCTTTATTTCTATTAGACTTTTACGGTCCATGAAGATCCTAGGAATATGGAAAAAGGTTGTAGAATACATCAAAATGTGGAAATATTTAAGTGAGAGGCCAGCAAGATTTAAATTTCTGTACTCATTTTTGTACTCCATTATATTTTCTAGAATCATTTTTTTTGCATTTAAATGAAAAATTAATCTCCAAACTTATATTTATGATTTTATTTTTTATATAAGATACTTAGTATTTGTGTGTAACCCCAAGATGAAATGTTTCAATTTTCAAATTAATGTAATTTTACAAGTAAAATTGTGAGATGGAAAGATTAATGTGAATCATAGGATTTTTAAATCAATGAATCATGTTTTTTATTTCTAGTCACATGTTGCTAAAATTTCGTTCCATCCTTCATGATTAAAATTTTCAGAATTTTGTGTTAATGTATTTGTTTCTATGAAACATTACATGAGTGATTTTATTCTAATTAAATTCTCTTATTTCAAAGAGGTTACTAAGATAAAATATTTCTAATCTTTCTTAGTAAATGTCTTAAGAGAACTTGGTAAATGCCACCTACTATGATTTGATTTAGATATTTTCAAAGCGATGACTGTACAAACTCACTAGAAAAATGATTGAGACATTTTTGTTTGATTTATCCACTTTCCTTGATACACATATTATATTTATCCTCATTTTAGCCTTTGTAGAACATGAATTACCTTTGTTATAAATATCAAAATTTCAAGCCAATTATTCCATTACTACCCTTACTCTAATGTTATGAATGATGTTCAAAGTTTAATTATGGGGTAAAATTGATTTCTTGGAAAAGGGGATATTCTTCTTTGAGAGATTTTTTATAGGATTTTCATTTGATTTTATTATAAGGTTTATGTAATCATTGATTTTTTTATTGTTTTCCCCTCTCGAAAAGTAATTTTTTTTAAAATGTGTGTTGAGTTATGGAAGGTAAAAAATCACCATTACTTGACCAATGATTTTTTTTATCATTTGGGGTTGGGTGATGGATGTGATACTTTTACTAGTAAAATTTCAGAAAGATAAAAATTTTAAAAAAAGATCAGAGGGGTAACTCGTTCATTGTGCTTACTTTGTTCATGGCCTTACTTGAGCTTGGGAAATATAGAAAGATGTCACTATTTTAAGAAGAGAATGTAATTGTGTTGAATTTTATTATTGCACTTAACTATAATATATTAAACTAATTTTTGACCTTAATTTTTATACATTAATTTCTTACCATCCCTTTAATATTAGCATCATTTTATCCTAATTTTAAATTCATCTTGATTTTTAGTGATATTTCATCTACTAAGTGGAGAAAGGAGATCACTTTCAAATTCATATGTTTGGTGCATTTACTCAAGGTATGAGGAAGCCATTATATTCAATTTACCTTGGATGATGATATAATAAGAAAATGGTATGGTAAATCATGGTTGGAATGTTAATAATGATAAGTTAAAACACTTGAATGAAAGTGATGTGAAGCCCGTACTTTTTTCTTGATAATTTCAGAAACATTTTGTCTAATTATTTGTTGGAATCATATTTTTCATGTGACCTATGGAATTCCCTTCCCCCATTGATAATTTTCTTATTTCATTTAATTTTAATTTTAAATGTGGGTAGAATGGGGATATCCTTTTAAATTATTAGTAAAGATTTATGCTTGAGGACAAGCATGGTTTAAGTGTGGGGGGTTTGATGAGTTCATACTTTGGGCCAAAATTTTAAAATTTTAATTTATAATTGTCAATGGTTTTTGTGGAGAACACAAGTGTCTTAATTTAAAATATTTATTTTTGGGTATTTTTTATATGGGAAGGAATTTTTTGAAAAGGCAAAGAAAAATATATTAAAATACTTGTTCACACTATTTTATTATTTTGAGTATTTTCACGCTCTATTTATAGAATGGAATTAGAAAGTGGGAGAGTTTCTCAAAATAATTAGGCTAGGAAGCCTACCCCACTTATTAGGCCAAAGTAGGACGGACTGACCTAAACAACATTGCAGGGAAAGCCATGACATATAGGGGGAATAGCACAAGCACATAGAATAAATTGGTGCATGGGGAAACTCTTTTCAGTTGTAGAAGGAGAGTTCCACTAAGAAGAGTTCATCAATGGTGTCTAAGTGAGTCCCCCAACTCCTATATGTATTCTTAGGCTACCAAATTCACAAAATCAGATATTAAGTAGAGGGAATCCCTCCAATATTTCAATGTGGTACATGCTGAGCTAGGGTACTGTTAAATATATAAAAATGATAGTGTTCTGAGTTATGAAGCACACTGTCTTCCTCATACATTTCATCCATGCCGTAATCGCTCCCACTATACCTCAATTCCACCAAATACCACCATATCCTCCACTGATCTACACCATATCCTCATCACAGTACCGTGAAGTCTCCACGGCTAAAGCTTGATGCCCACTAGAAATTTGAGTACCACTATGCCATAGCCAAGGCTATGTGGTGTAATGGTATAATGGGAGCCTGAAGAAGAACTCACTACACCATGAAGAATCCCCTACACCATGGAGATACTAATATCATTAGTGGCCATGTTTTATAAGAATAAATATGTTGTGGTCATAAAATAGTTTTCTATACTAGAATTATGCATACTGAGAAAGAAAAATAATAATCTCCGGTGTAACACTTATACTACATAGTAGAGGGTGATAAACCATCAAAAACATAACAAAAATATAGTTAAAGGATATGTCATAGACTCTCATGTTGTGTTGTCTATACAAGGCATGGAAAAAAGAGAGATGAAGAAATGGAACACAATAACACAAAGTATTTTTCAATCTTGTATTGCACACTTTTTTAGACTATCATTTACAAAAATTTATAGGCATTTAAAAAGGAACGAAACAACCAAATTAAATGGGAACATTAATTAAATTAAACATCCACATTAAATTAACACACAGGGAGAAAAAAATTCAGGGAAAAAACACGTGTAGTTAATACACGCCGCATAGAAAAAATGTGGGGAAAATAAATGTGGGATTACTGATGTGTGGGTTTCTGTTTGCATTTCCAACACTAACCTTCAAACTAAAACTGACTTAATCACAAGCGTCATTCTAATTTTATTGAATGTATCTTTCGGTAATGAATTTGTGAAAATATCAACAACTTGTTCCGTAGTATGAAAATATTCCAACTTTATCGTTTTATGCTTCATAAGATCTCTTAGAAAATGGAACCAGGTATCAATATGTTTTCTTCTTCTATGCTACACTGGATTTTTGGATAGTTCAATTGACAACTACTATCCATACATATCACTATGGATCCATCCTACAAATTCTTCATCTCCTTAAAAATATTTCTCAACTAGATTTCTTCACAAATAGTGGATGATGCCACCACGTACTCTGCTTCACTTGTAGATAAGGCGACCACACTATGATTCCTTGAATTCCACGCAAAAGCTGTCGATTCAAGAAAAAATACATACCTAATGGTTATTTTTCTTTCAACTTGCTCACCTCCCCAATCAATGTATGAGTAACCATATAGATTTTATTCTTCATTGTATGGATAAAATAGACCAACATCCATTGTTCCTTTGACGTACTCGAGGATTTATTTTTCTGCTAGCCAGTGTGATTATTTTAGTGCTTCTATATACCTTCTTAGAATCCCAACAATGTAGACAATATCTAGCCTTGTGATTTTAAGACACATTAGGATTCCAATGGGACTCTTGAACAAATTTGAGTCAACTCTTCTTCCATCTCCATATTTTTTTAGTTTTAAGCCTGCTTCTATAAGAGTTTTTACAGTATTGTAGTTGTCCATATTGAACTTTTCAAGTAACTCATTGGTGTACCTATTCTGAGATATGTAGATGCCTCTATGTTGTTGTTTTACTTATATGCCTAGGAAAATGGAAATGATAATTCCTTCAGTTATCTCAAACTCTTTGAACATTCCCCCTTGAATTCATCGAAGATCATTCAAATATTCCCAGTAAACAAAAAATTATCAACATACATTCATGAAATAAGTATATCGCTATGATCATTATTCTTGATGTAAACTGCACACTCATATGGACATTGGGCGAAGAAATTCTATAGAAGATAGTTTTCGATATTGGAATTACAAGAATGTGGAGTTTGCTTCAACCCATATAGATCTTTTCTCAGATGATACAACTTGTCTTCCTCACCTTGTAAAACAAATACTTCAGGCTGGTAAACATAGACCTCTTCCTCTTGAATTCCATTCTGTAATGCGGACTTCACATCCAGTTGGTAAATCATCAAACTATGATAAACAGAAAGGGATATAATGATCCTCATGATATCAAAGTGAGAAACATGAGCAAAGAATTCTTCGTTGTCCACCCCACACTTATGTTTATACCCCTTTTCTACGAGCCTTGCCTTGTATCGATCGACCTCACCATCACCATTTCTCTTGGTCTTATACACCCATTTGATGCTGATGTTCTTCTAACTTTTAGGAAGTGTAGTCATTTCCCATGTGTCATTTCTCTCTATGGAATTAATTTCTTCTTCCATTAAAATTATCCAAAATTATTCTCCTACGGCTTCCTGAAATGTTTGAGGGTCATGATTTGCATATAAGAAAAAAATATTTACCTCTTCAGTTTGCTCATAGATGTCTCTTAAGATTTTCATTTTTATGGGCGCCATTGGTGAGGATTATCTCGCAAAATATTGACTTGTTGGAGTCCTCTCAAGAGTGATGTAATATTCTTCTATACTCCTATGTAGTAACGATGCACCTAGGGAAGGTGTTGTGGACGTTTTCTCCTGATGATCCTGTCTTTCCTCTAGATCTTCTATTTCAACTAGAATATATTTGTTTGAGTATTCATCATTCCATTTCCAAGATTATTCCTCACTAAATACCACATCTCTACTCACCACTAATTTGTTGGTTAGTGGATTATAGATCTTATAGGCTTTAGACTATTCACTGTAGCTGATGAAGATGCACGTTTCAAAACAATCATCAAGATTCCTTCTTCTTGATTCTGGATCTTGAGCATAGAAAACACACCTGAATATTATTAGGCATGCTATTCTCGGTTTGTAGCCACTCTATGACTCTTGTGGTGTCAATTTTATGATGCTCTTAGTTGGAGACCAATTGATAATAGTACATGTCACTGCTTTTACCCAAAAGCTATTTGGCTGGCCTTTCTTCTTCATCATGGTCCTCATCATGTCAAGGATGGTGCGATTCTTTCTTTTTGAAATGACATTGTGTTGTGGTGTGTATGATAGAATGTATTACTTCCTGTTTCCTTGTTCACTACAAAAATATTGAAATGCATTTGAAATGTATTCTCCACCTCTATTAGATCTGAGTACTTTGATTCCATGACCACTTTCAGCTTCAACATGATCTTTAAAAATTTTAAAGATAGAAAAAGTGAAATATTTTTCTTTTATGCAATACACCTAGAGTTTCTTACTAAAATCATCAATGGGGTTAATAAAATACCTATTACCTCCAAGTGAGGGTGTTTCAAGTGGTCCAAAAATATCAGTGTGAACCAACTAAAGTGGTTCATTTTATCTTCTGGATATCCAATGGGGAAGGAGTTCTTTTGTTGCTTTCTGAGTGTACACACCTCAAAAACATGATTGGAACTTGAATCATCAGACACCATGCACCATGCTTTATGAATATAGTAGTCTAAGGCCACTAAAATGTAGATGCCAAAAGTGAATATTCCATATCCATGAGTCATTATTCATGAGTCCTAAGAGACACACCTCGTCCTTTGTGTTAATATGCAGCAAAAACATGATATTATTCTCCATTTGTACTTGAGAAACAAGCCTCCCATGAGCATATATTATAGGCAAAGAAGAGTTTTCCAAGTTTATGACATACCCATTATCAAGAATTTGGCTGAGACTGATGATATTATTTTTCATACTTGGTACGTAATATAAAATAGAAATGTAATTCAACTCACTAGTCTTCAGATAGATTTTGATTTTACCTTTTCCAATCATGGGTACCTTTGATGAGTCATCAAAGCTCACATCACCAAAAACTTCTTCTATGATTTCCTAGAATAATTATTTATTACTACTCATGTGGTTGGTTGCAGCTGTGTCGAGATACCACACCTCAGGCCATTCACATGCCTTTTATTGTGTGAGGAGGAGTGTGGTACCTTCCTCTTCACAATGAGATGCTTCAACATTATTGTATCATTCATCATGATCCAGTTTTATTTAACACTATGAATCATAATGGACGTTTTTTTAATTGTGGCATTGGATTTTCTTTATGTTTCCATGACCATGCCTGAATCAGCCTCCCCCATTTCCTCTTCCATAGAAACTTGTAAAATTTTGTTGCTTTTATTGATAGCTTGGCTGATATCCATGCCCTCTACCACTTTCATGATGACTTCCTCATTACGGTTGGACATTATATTGTTCTTGTAGATTTAAATTGGAATCTAAGACATTCTCTAGGGTTGAACCCTTATTATTTTGCATTCGTTTCTCATGCAATTTCAACGACCCCATCAGTTCTTCAATGGATAGTTTCTCCAAATAATTTGATTCTTAGAACGACACAACCACATACTCAAACTTGGTTGTGAGAGGTTAAAGTTATTTTTCAATAACTCGAAGGTACTCCACTTTTTCACCATTCCTTTTTAAATTTTTGACAACAACAATCAAGCATGATAAGTAGTCATATATACTCTCACCTTATTTCATGTGCACCCCTTAGATCTCCACTCTTAATTTTTGAAGATGTACCTGCTTCACTCGATCAACACCCTTGAAGATGGTACAAGGGTTATCCCAATATTTCTTTCTTGAAGTTTCTTTGTCAATCTTTTCGAATGTTGATTCATCCAAACCTTGATAGAGTAAGAATAAAAACTTGTTTTCTTTCTTACTTTTATTTTTGAGAACTGTCTGTTCTTCATTAATGAAGGTGGTTTTTTCCTTCGTAGTGGGTAATTCATACCTGTCGGTGACGATATCCCATAATTATAGTGATCCTAACAACACCTTCATTTGGATGCACCTCCTTTAGTAGTTTTCCTTAGACAGCTTCAGAACATGCGACTGGATTGCGGCCATATTCAAAAAAAATTAGAGGATCTTGGTAACCAATCCTTTGATACCATTTTATTGGCTATACAAGCCAAGAAAAAAAGAGAGACGAATAAATGGAACACAATAACACAAAGGATTTTTCAAGATTATATTGCACACTTTTTTGGACTATAATTGCCAACAATTTATAGGCATTTACAAAGGGATGAAATAGAGAAATTAAATGGACACATTAATGAAATAAAGAATCCACATTAAACAGACACATGGGGAGAAAAAAATTTGGGGGAAAAACGTGTGTAGTTAATTCATGCTACATGGAAAAAAATGTGGGGAAAATAAACACAGAATGCTTTATGTGTGGGTTTTTGTTTGAATTTAGAACATGTTTCACCATGATCTATGCAGAACGTGCATGGGATGCATCCTAGTAGAGTACTCCAAACCATTTTATTTTAGTTTCTAAAAAATTTAAATGCCTAATAATTTTGGGGTATCAATGGGTTTCCCACGAGATTTACTGGATGGCCACAAGAAGGGTTTAAAAAATAATTACTTATGGGATCCTCATACACCTTGAAGGAGTATTAATACTCCCCCACAAAATAAAGAAGCCATCATTTCTCCACAAATAATATAAGACCAGGAGAAACCACTAACTGGATAAGAGAGAAAATAAAGAGAAAGAAGAATAATTAAAGGAAGAAGAAAGAGGAAAGAAGAAAAAATAAAAGCAAGACTTAGTCAAAAGGAGTAAAGATACAAGATAGGAGAATAAGATTTCAAATTAAAATAGAAAGATAAAATATCTATAAAGAGTTTTCCAGAAGCCTTTTCTATCTATAAATAAAGACCCATTGATGCCTAAGAATGGAAGGGAAATAGACCTAGACTAGAGGACCTAGGACGAATTGTCACACATACCCATAGAAGGTCTTCCACTACTAACGTGGGAGGAAAGGTTGGAAATTTCAATTTGACATCTCTAGAAAGAGTGGAGGAGTAGACTATCATCAACTACCATATTTAATAATTTACAATTTTTTTTTATATTTTGTTTTTCAAAATTATAATTATAATTCTTTTTTTCATGTGATAGTAATTCAAACAAGTCTCCATTTTGTGCTGCACATTTATTTCATCACTACAAATTTATTCTTCTTTCTCCAAAATTAAATTCCTTCATGATAATTGAGACATTATCCATGAATCCCTATGTTATAAAGGGATAGATGAGTTCAATATAAAATGATGTGTATCACTAATTTCAAATTAATATCACTTTTAATTAATTAATATCATATCCCCTAAATACATAGTGAAAGAAACAAAATTTAGGGGACGAGCCTCAAAGTGATAAAGGGAATTGGGAAAATGAAATTCAACCTTAACATCACCTTCTATTTAAATATTAAAACTTAATTCATCTAATTTAGTTAGGAATCCTCAAAGGAGGATCCTGTGGAGACCAAGTTGGATGGAGAAGAAAGTAAGAAGAGTTTTCTGTTAAAGAGTTTTATATTTTTTTTGTCAAAGAAGATAAATCAAATCACTTTGTAAAGGATGTAAAAAACAAATGATTCTTTACTGATTTGTATTTCACAAATATCATAGGTTAAGAGAACTTATGATGAAATACTTATGAAGGAAAGGGGGAGTAAAGGTGATACCGGTCATATACAGTTTTTATTGGAAGGAAATATGATGGTAGAAGACTGGGAAGTTATAATACTTTCTATGGAAAAACTGACAATACTAAAGTTGTTCGACCAAAGTATACACATCACGATAGTGTAGTTTGTGATTAAAGTTGAATAATGGTTATGGAATGTAGTGAAGAGAATCATGAAAAAGGAATGTATGATCTGAAGGCAACATAAAATAACGTGGAGAAATGTGTTTTTGGCAAAGGATTTTGCACTCAAGTTTGAAGATGGATTATAATTTTGCACAAAAGGCATGATTCAAGGTCAAAACATCGAAAAATGGAAAAGTCATGGAGTGCATGGAAAATTGGGAAAAGTGTGCAAAAAATTAAGCAGTGTGAAAGAGTGGTTTTATGTGCAATATTGAACATAGTTTAGAATCTTGTGCACAAGTGGTGTTTTGATATTAGAACAAATAAAAATGGAAAAGGCATAAAGAGTGAAAATTTCTCAAGATTGTGTGTGAAACATAATGTTGCGTGAAAGAGTTTTTACACACATGAAGAGGGATTTATGTGTGGATTAGTGTTTTTTGTGTAGGGTAAAAAATGATTATAAATATGAGGTGACCCCCTCTCATTTGTTAAGACTCGACACTTACAGAAATACCGAGCTCTGAAGTATGTAAAATATTATGCTAATAGAGTTGCGTGAAAAGAAAGAGGTCCGTGCGGAAAAGGAAAGTTTCATGAAAAAGTGAAAAGTGGCACGAAAGATTGAAAAGTTGCGTGAAAAAATAAGTTGCGAAAAATAGTTTTTCCACACCAAAAGTGTATTTTTCCATGCAAGTCATTTGAATTGCGCACAAGATAACCTAAAGATTGCATCAAAAAGTTGTGGTCTTCACATGTATTCAATTGTGCGCATGTGAGTTCTTACCCGCTTCTAAGTAGGAAAGTAAAGATTTGTACTTCATTGAATACACCTGTTCAATTGTAAAAAAGCACTGAAATACTATAATTCCCTATTTGTGCTAAGAGGGTGCACACACACTTGAGGATTGTTTTACAAGTTCTACATGAGTGTAAGGGTATATCCTACTTGTTGTATTCCACATAAAAGAATTATTTTCTTAGTGGATTGTGTGGTACTGGATTCTTTCCGTACCATACCAAGGATGTAGATACTCTTGTTGAGTAGTGAAATTTGTAAGTCTTGTGTTCTTGTGGTTTTGTCTGTTCAGTAGGGAAGAAACTCTTTAGAAAGCGGTGAAAGTTGTTTAAAAAAGAAGGAAACATAATAGAAAAAGATACCACTGATTCACCCCCTCCCCCTCTCAGTGATACTTATATCCTGACTAGGAACTTCAATTGGTATCAGAGGGAAGGTTCCCTTTGTTTTTTCTTTTTTGAAGCTTTGAAGAGAAGTTGTGATAGAGAATATGAATTGTGTAAATAGTAAGGGGATTCCAATATTTCACGGAAAGAATTATCATATCTAGAAAGATGGAATTAGGCCTTATCTTATGTCTCTTGGATATAAAGTTATCGAAACTAAAACTGATGGATTTCCTCTTATTGATGATGAGGTTCCTCTTACACCCGCCGATAAGAAGAATCTTGAAAATTATGGAAGAGATAAAAATGCATTACTCTCATATCTTTATGAGAGTGAGTTTTTAAGTGTGAAAGGTGTCGCTATAGCTAAAAAAATCTGGGAAAAGTTGAATAACATATATGAAGGAAATACAAAAGTGAATAAGGAAAAACTACAAATATGGAGGCTGAAGTATGAAGACTTGAAAATGGGAGAATATGAATCTATTCGGGACTTCTTTACTAGGGTAAATGACATTGTCAGTATAGTCATATGTCTTGGTGAAAAGTTGTAGGATTCAACAATTATTGAAAAGATCTTGAGAATTCTTCCTGACATGTTTGATGACAAAATGTCTTCATTAGAAGACAAAGACCCTGAAACATTATCTATGGATGATTTTCATAGCACTCTCATTACTTATGAAATGAGAAGGGGGAATTCTATGAAGAGAAAAACAAAAGATGATAGAGAAATTTCATTCAAGGCTGTAAAGACAGAGAATTAAAAGAAGACTCTTATTAAAGATGATGTTGGTGAATCTGATTCTGAAGATGAGGTATGCAAAATTTTTGATGAAATTTTATCCTTGTTTTCTAAGAATGTGAAAAGAGTTACATGAATATACATGGGTAAACTTCCCTTGAAATGTTTAGAGTGTGGAGACATTGGTCACATTGTGGCTAACTTTCCTCAAAAGAATAAATAATATGACTATGATGATGATGATATAAGGCCAAGAAGGTCCTGGAAGAAACAAGCTAAGAAAGTTAAATATTTTTCAAAGGGGAAGGATAAAAAGTTCTTTAAATAAAAAAGGAGAAGATTTTTATCTAAAGAAGGAGATGAAGAAGATAGCGAAGATGAATCCAAGAAATAATTTACTAATAAATCTATAGAGAATACCTTTATTGCAGTAGTGGATACTAAATATTACGAGAGCAACAGTTTTAAAGAAGAAGAAACTCAACTTGAATATCATCTGAAAGAAGAGTTGAAAGAATGTTTGAGGAATATCAGAAGGCTTGAGAAAGAAAACAAGAAGTTGATAAATAAAAATTACACATTAAACAATCAATAAGGTTTTCTTGATGAGTAAATCAAGATGGAAAATAATATTAATGATTCAAATAATTATCTTCATAATGAAAAGAATCGTAATGATCATCTTGAAGTAAAGATGAAGGCAAAAGAAGAAGAGTTGGAACATGTCCAACATAAACTTTCTATAGCTAAAGAAATAAATATCAGTTTCAAACAATCTATATTAGAAGTTGGTGAAATTTATAGTAAGAGTGAAACAAATAAGGATCCAAAAAAGTTACCTTCAAAGGTTTAGAGGAAAGACAATACTGGTTTTTACAAGAACAAAGATGGAAAGGCTATGTATGTGACCAAAGTTACCAATTCTGAAAAATAAGAAATACGTAAAAATCTTCAGTCCAAAAAGATTTCTAATACTTCTGGTACTGATAATTTTGAACATAAATTTGAGCTGAGGAATAAATTTATGATTGAAATCATGAAGGTTGATGGTCAATAGAGTTCTATTAAAGATGTTGTTGAGAAGCATGTTTACAACTACAGTCAGTATAAAGGTTTTTGAGGGAAATATTCATTCTATGGTTACTTCTGGTATTGTGGTGGATTCAGACACACTACAAACATGTGTTGGTTCAATCAAAAATCTTTGTACTATTCAACAAGTTATAAAAGACAAGGTTTTAGGGGGATTCAATCCTCTCAAAAATGAAAGTATGTGAAGGAAGTTCAGAAAAAATCTGAGAATGATGGTGTGAAAGTTGAAAATAGGTTCCAACTATTGGAAACTATTTATAAAAATGTGAACTACCTGGACATCTTGCTATGGGATGTCCTGTTTTGTTATCAGTATAACTAAAGGTTATTAACAAATCTGAGAAGCTAGACATGAAGAATGAAAAGGAAGAAGAAAAATCTCTTATTGTTGAAACTTCCTTGAAAGATACAAAATGAGAATTCCCATGGATTCATGATAGTGGGTAATCTTATCATATGTCAGGAGACTTAAAGTAACAATCCAAACCTAGTTACCCATAGTCGGTACATTATTACATAACATTGGCATGATCACAAGGGATCAAATCCCAAAATACCGATCAGTTTAGTATCCCTAGAAGTACTAGATACATTCATAAGTTTTACATTACATTATAAAATAAAAAACAACAACAACATAGTCTCTATTGACCACATTCATATCCCTTAGACTATACCTTAGACTATCCCTGTAGGTCAGTCAGAATATACTTCTTTTCATATTGGAAAAAATAAAACATAGAAAGGGGTGATCTCAGATGCTCATTAAGGATAACAATATAGTGGAAAAATTCATAAATAAGCATAAACGTTTAATGCGATGTATAAGACTAAATAATAATCCATTTAAACATAAAATTCTGCAAAATATGGACAATATAAATTAAATAACCCCATTTACTTATTCACATGGATATTTTACTAGTCGAATAATCACATGCAATATCAATAACCAATTTCATAATGATAGAATGCATAATGCCATACTTCATAACCACATAGTCAAGGCCTTGGGCCAAGACTACAAATAAGATTTTATCAAGGGCTTGTGCCAAGACACTAGTTTGTCTCATGAAACCTACCAATGCATCGAGGATCTATAGTGGGATCCACCCATCACTTACTCAGTCCAATGCGTTCCTCATATGAAAAGGATTAAACATAACATAAACATTCGTATTAAAACTAGCATATGAAATTTCAATACATTATCCATAAACCACGACTGGTGTAAAAATAACACATCCATAGTCAAACATATCACAAAACCTTCAATACAATATGGAAGTTTTGTATCGTAATAAATCAACTTCAAACAAGCTTAAAATCCATCAAAGGATGTTGACATAGATGAAATCAAAACTTTTTTAGAGAAATATCTCTTTCTATTTTGAAATCATTTAAAAGTCATATAATTATAAAAAGAAACATTTATTTTAAAAATATTCTTATAATCTTGTATGGTAAGCTTCGACGATGTTATAATGGCAGAAAATAGCCACACCCACCGTATAAGTTAAAAAAAGACATTCTTACATTAATTTTTTCGAAAAGGTCATAAAGTACCCTGTTTGGAAAACGACAAAAAGATTTATTTCAAAACATATATGGTAAAATAAGGGTATAAATGAATTTAACCCATAGTCTAGGAAATAGTAAAAATGTTTCAAATTACATTTTTAAGAAAACACGGATGTGGATGATAAAGAGGTCCTAGTACATACTTACGTATTAACAACCTCAGATAAGTAAAGAGATTGTAGAATTAAACCTCACCTTGTACTTTTACTTAGTCTAAGGTATGTTAAACTCCTGTATAATAGTTAAATTTTTTTTATTAAATTATAAAAAAGTATATACATAAATATGATATCATATATGATCCTCTATTATTGCTTTGTTAATAATATTTCAGTAGTATCATCGTTTTGGGTGTTAACTGTTTCATTTTCTTTTATATGCTTGACAATATAAGCAATTTGTTTTATGGATAAGATGTATTTTATTCATATAAAGAATTATATTATGTTCATAAACCTTATTTTTAAACATAAAATGAAAATTATTCTTTAATGATCACAATGGGTAATGAATCTCATTGCGTTTCTGGAGATGATAATCCGTACGTACGCACAAGAAAAAATATCATTATATTGATGGTAAAACCGTATGTAATTGGATTTTATATCATATATAAAAAATAATTAAAATGTTATATTTATTATTTACATCAGTTATACTCATTACTATACCCATCTAAAATAATGAAGTGTTTGAATAACAAAGTACACCATGACGTGGAGATGGTAAGCCGTACATACGCACATATGGTGACTTTGTCATTTTTAGGATGGATAGAATAAAAAATATGGTTGTACCATATTTATAATAAAATCACAGTATGAAGAAGGTACTGGAGTTATTATTTTGGTATGGAATCAAAAAAAGAGGAAGTGGAAGAAGAAAAGAACATGAAAGAGGGTGGTGAAATTATTACCTCTTCTTCGGGTGTTTGCTTTTGAGTTGATCAAAAGGGCTCATTAGGTTAGATTTCTGATCCACGTAAGGAATATAGGTTGATTTGAGGGATTTTGGGAGGATAATTGGGCATGATTTTTCTGAGCCAAATAAATTTGGAGGTGTGAAATTATGATAAGGGGAAGTACCTTTTTATAAGAGAGGCGAGGGTCACTTTAGGAAAAGCTTGAAATATTATTTTATAATAAAATTATTTTAGGTTTATAATGGCTCCAAAATAATTTATTTCATGGATAAGGTGGGTATGGGTCAAAAATATTTCAAAAAATAGGTATTATATAGGTTTAGTTTACCATATTAACCTTATCTTTTAGATTTAACTCTTATTTAAATAGGTTGATATTTACCATGTCTCATTGTATTTTTATATTATATGGTTAATAAAATTACTATAAACTGATAAGAAAACCTCAAGTGGTTAATTATTAATATATATAACTTTATTTAAGTCATTTTTCGGAACCTTATATATTTAGGAATATTATATCAATTAATAATATAGTATTTGTTTTAAAAACTCAATTATGTCAAATTTGACACTATTTAGGATTTGATTTTTTTGAAAGCCATAAAAACTTTATAACTTCAAATAAAATTTATTTAATAAACAATAACATGTCAAATTAACATATAAAATTAGTGTAATTTATCAGAAGTCTAAATTGATATTTATTTGGATATTTATAATATCATTTATTTTAATATTTCATTAATAAGGTAATTACTACATCATCATTGTGTCACAAATAAATTAAATTATATAATGACTAAAAATTATAAATAAAATACCATTACGTAGGAAATATTTTTAGATTTATAATGAATATTTATAGTCTAATTTATCTTATGTATGACCCTATATTAAAAATAGTTTAGTCATTAAACTTTTAATTTAACACTTTTAACTCTTCTTTAAATAAAATAACAATAAATGTACTAATCTAATGCAAGTGGACCAAAAGGATAAAATTTTATTCCTAAGGTTATTTTTGGACGAATTAAACTTATCAAATAGAATTAGGACATGTGTTAGGGTAATTATAATATCATTTTTACCTTTAATTACCCTATTTACTTTTAACCATGGTAAATAAAAGTCAAAAGATACTATTCACCAAAAAATATTTTTCATCTTATTGAACCAAATTTTACTTACTAATGTAAACCGTGTCTCTCTAATTTTTTAAATTAAGCTCATAGAAGCAGAAAAATTAAGTTTTATGCAAATTTGTAAATGCTCTTAGAAGGTGGGTAAAAAATGGTAAAAAGTTCAAATTATATATATATATATATATATATACTTATTATAAAATGAATCCAATGAATTAAATTGAAAATATATCGGTATTATGTATCTATTTTTTCCTCAAATAAATTAAAATAAAATAACTAATTATTTAAATAAAAAGTTGGTTTTAAATAATAACGCAATGTTTTTCACTATTCATCAAAAATTTAAATTTCTCAGAAAAATACCAAAAATTCACCCTAAGATAATTTTGATATTCCAAATCAAAAAATGAAATCCATTTTGAAAATTAAAATTTATATAATTTTAAAAAGTGGGTATTACTATTCATAACGGCTAGTTTCATTGGTCATGGTGTGTTAAAACTCCAAGTTGCGTACAACGCAAGCTACTGCATTATTCAAATGGAAACATACAGTGGAAAATTGGGGTGTTACATTCTCCCCTATTTAAAATAATTTCATCCTCAAAATTTCTAGAATATTACTACATAAAAATATTCAGGTGGTTCTTCATCATAAGTTCCTCGGGTTCCCACGTTGCCCCTTCCATCTTATGGTTTCTCCAGAGAACTTTTACCAGATGAGTCGCCCGATTTCTTATCACTTGTTCTCTCGTATCAAGAATTTTGACAGGTTCTTCACAATAAGGCAGATCAGGTTCCAGTTCACTTTCCTCATAGGAGAGTACATGCATTGGGTCAGGCATATATTTTATCAACAGTGATACGTGGAACACATCATGAACTATAGAGAGACTTGAAGTCATTTCCAAATGATAAGCTACAAATCCAATTAGTTCTAGAATTTCAAAATTTCTCATGTACCTGGGACTCAATTTACCACTCTTACCGAAATGTATGACACCCTTCCATAGAGATACCTTCAAGAAAACATGGTCTCCTTCTAGAAATTCCAAATTCTTCCTTTAGTTATCGGCATAACTCTTTTTCCTATTTTGGGATGCTTTGATGTGGGTTTGGATAAACTCCACCTTTTCCATTTTTCTTCAACAAGTTATGGGCCTACGAGTTTTCTTTCACCAACATCATCCCAACATGTTGGTGTGAGACATCTCTTTCCATATAATGTTTCATAAGGTGCCATCTGAATACTTGAATGGAAGCTATTGTTATAGGAAAATTCTACCAGAGGTAAATATTGATCCCACATACCTTGAAAGTTAAGTGAGCAAGATCTCAACATGTCTTCTAAGGTTTGAACAGTCCGTTCTGATTGTTTATCAGTTTAAGGGTGGTAGGAAGTGCTTAAACTAAGTTTAGTATCCAGGGCCTTCTGAAGACTTTTCCAGAATCTTGATGTGAAACAGGGATCGCGATCTAAAACAATCGATAGGGGTACTCCATGAAGTCTTATAACTTCACTAACATATAGTCTTTCCATATGTTCAAGTGGTAAATCTTTTCTTATAGAAATAAAATGTGCTAACATGGTAAGACGATCAACAATGACCCATATTGCATCATTCCTTTTAGAAGTATTTGGTATCCCCATGAAAAATTCCATCATAATATTATCCCATTTCTACTCAAGTATGGGAAGAGGTTGCATGACTCCTCTAGATTGTTGCCTTCCATCTTTCACTTTTTGAAAAACCATACATCTTGACACAAAATCAGCAATCTACCTCTTCATGTTGTCCCACCAAAAATGTTCCTTCAAATCTCTATAAATCTTGGTGCTCCCTGGGTGTATAGAGAAATTGGAGCTATGAGAATCATCCAAAAATTCCATTTTTAGATCAGGTATGTTAGGAACACAAAGTCTCTTCCCAAATTTCAAAATTCCATCTTCATATATGAAGTCACTCAATCTCCCGTCATTCAAAGAATAAAATCTTCTTTTGAAACTCCTCATCATAAGTCTGAGAACTCTTTATTATTTCTAGTAAAGATAGTTTTTCAACCATTTGAAAAATTATTGATATTTTACCTTCCAGGGTTATTCCCATATCCATCTTTACTAGATACATGAAAATAGGATCCCTTTCAACTCTCATCTTGTTCAAAAATCCATGATCCTTTCAACTCAAAGCACCTTCCACCTTATTTGCCTTCCCCGGGAGGTAGTGTATAGTGCAATAATAATCCTTGAGTAGTTCAAGCCATCATATTTTCATCATGTTGAGTTATTTCTGTGAGAAAATATACTTCAAACTCTTGTGATCAGTATACATCTCACATTTTCACCATAAAGATAGTGTCCCCATATTTTCAGAGAAAATATTACAACTGCTAACTCAGGATCATTAGTAGGATAGTTTTTCTCATAAATTTTTAGCTTTCGTGATGCATAGGCAACAACTCTATCATTCTGTATAAGGACACAACCAAGTCCTTTCTTTAAAGTATCACTATAAATTACAAACCCATCATTACTTGATGGTAGAGTCAAGATAGGAGAATTAAATAATATTCTCTTCAATTCTTCAAAACATTCTTCACACTCTTTTTTTTCAAAAAAATTTAACCCCTTTACGTGTGAGCTTGGTTAATGGGTTAGCCAACCGGGAAAAATTCTGGACGAAACGTCGATAATAAACTGCTAAACCAATAAAACTATGTACCTCAGTTGTACCCATCAGTATTGGCCATTCATGGATTGCCTTATCCTTTTAAGGATCAACAAAGATTTCATCCTTAGAGACAATATGGCTAAGAAAAGAAATATCTTGAAGCCAGAATTCAGACCTGCTAAACTTCCCATATAATTCATTTCTTATGAGGGTTTTTAGAATAGTACGCAAGTGATTTTCACGATCTTAGTATATTTTTGAGTATACCAATATATCATCAATAAATACCACTACGAAGTCATCAATATATTCCTTGAATACTCTATTCATTAGATCCATGAAGAAAGAGGGTTCATTAGTCAATCCAAAAGGCATTACTGTAAACTCGTAATGCCCGTACCTGGTTCGAAATGCTGTTTTCAGAATTTCTTCCTTCTTCACACACAACTGATGATATCCAGATCGAAGGTCAATATTTGAAAAATATTAAGATCCATTAAGTTGGTCAAATAAGTTATCAATATGAGGTAGGGGATACTTGTTCATTATTGTTATAGCATTGATCTCCCTGCATTCAATGCACAACCTCATAGATTTGTATTTCTTATTAACAAAAAGGATCGAAGCTCCCCATGGAGAAAAACCAGGGAGAATAAATCCCTTGTTACTCAATTCCTCTAGTTGTTTATTTAGTTTCACCATTTCCACAGTGGTAATTCTATAAGGGATCTTCGATATGGGCCTTGAACCAGGAATTAAATCAATGTAAAACTCAATTTATCATTCTAGAGGATGTCTAGGAAAATCATTTGGAAACACATCAACATATTCTTTCACAATAGGTACGTCCTGTATTCGAACATTATTTCCCTCACCCATTGTTTTTTCATTCTCTCCTTCCCCAATAATTGAATTTAATAGAGCTACTGGGGGTGGATCTAGATAAGAATCAGGTTGTGACATTTATTCATTAAAGATAAGGTACTTCTTATCATCATTGAAAATTGTAACCTCCTTCTTACAAAAATATTTAGCATCATAGTGTAAAAGACAATCCATTTCGAGGATTATGTATGATAATGAGATCAGTAGATAAGAACATTTATATGACCTAATTGGAACTGATTCACAAAACTTTGTTGTGATGATACTTCCCTTAGGTATTTTGACTAACAACTCCCTTGTTAAGTCAAATAAAAAATATCTAATTTTCTTAGCAAATTGGGAAACAATGCGATAATCTAGAATCAAATAAATCATCGGCTAAACTTGAGGAAACCATTAAATTACCTGCCACCATGTCTTTCGAAGCTTCAACCTGAGAAGTAGTGATCAAATAAGCTTGCCCTTGATCCCTTGACATTTTCTGAGGTAAGTTCCCTTGGCGCTTAAGACATTCATTTTCATAATGCCCCTTTTCTCTACAATTGTAGCATTCAACATTGAAAACATCTTTCTTCCCCTTGCAATCATGAGCTTGGTGACCCTTTTCACCACACTTGTAACAGACTCCCATTCACATCAGGAAAGTACTGAGGGGTTTCTTACCCCATTTACCATAGGATCTATATTCAAATTTTTTATTCTTCCCCTTATTTCCATTTACAAAGTGTTCAACAGATCTCTTTTCCTCTTGCTTTGCTTTAAAGTCATAAGACTTAGAGAGTTCCTTTTCTCTCTTGATAGAGCATGAGACAATATCTTCGTATGATTAGATGGATTATGAAACTAATTCTTGACGGAGAAATAGTTTTAACCCATCAAAGAATCAATAAATCTTAATTCTTGGGTTATGTATATAATCTACAACATGCCTTTCTAACCTTGTAATGTTAGCCTCATACTTTGCGAAATTATCCTCCTCCTTTTTCCTCAGACTAAAAAATTGTCTTTCCATGTCCAATCAATGGTCACAAGGAAAGTATTTTTTCTAATAAAATATCTTTAAACTCCCTCCATTCCATTTTCAATACTTCTTCATCTTCCTTTGTGTTTTGGATTAATGACCACTATTGATCTGCATCTCCCATGAGGCGATAAAATGCCATGACAACTTTTTCCCTTCCGATACTCCCCAAAGCATGAAATATTTTCTATAAGTAGTTTATTCATTTCTCAGCTACTAATGGATTTGTAATCCCATTAAATGTTGGTGGTTGTTGCCTCATAAAGCAGTCTAACATTGATCCTCCACATTGTGGATTAGGGTGCTCCATACGGGTAAGGTTATTATTAATAACCTGAGTGAGTTGTCCCATTATGGTGTTAAGTTAATCAGCACTAGTTTTATCACCAGCTCCACTATAATTATCTTGAGTAGCAGAGAAATCCCTACATGAATTACGTGCATTGATATAGTTTTGATCATACCACGATTCACTGTTTTATTTCACCCTTATACTAATGTATTAAAATAGTTTTGTATTGAAAATTACATGTATAATAACAAATTTGACTCCATTTTTGATTAAATTATTTTGTGTTTAACATTGTTAAAAAGTGAAATGTTACTTTTTTGGATATTTATATTGTAGGTGGAGGTGATTTGGAGGACCTATGATGAAGTCCAAGAAAAATGGTCCAATCTGCACATAATCCAAGAACACCAGTAGACTAAAACGCATTCTTCTTCTACACCATGAATTAAAATTGTCTGATGATTTGTGGTATGGTCCAAAATTTAATGAGATAAATTTAATATGAATGAAAAGAATCCCAATTCGTCCATTAAGTGTCCCATACATACTGATCTGTCCAATAAAGTTGATCTGCACGGGGTCAAAACATTTCCTCTTTATTCTGGAAATATCTCTTATTATATTCTTTATATGGCCGTAAAATTTGACATGGAGTCAGACAAGGTGTTAGAAAACAACTTTGTAGTTTTTTATAGAGTGATTTATGACTGTCTGACCAGCCAAAAACATGTACCAAGAGGATTTGTGAAATCAAGGTGCCCAAAACCACTTCCCACTTTGCCTATAAATTGGCACCTTGGGAACCCCATTTGGTAGTTCGACCAGGAGGCAAGGTGCTGCAATTTTGGAGTCCCAATTGTGTCTCCATATCATTATTATAAGTTCTTAAGTCTATGTTAAGTGATACTTCAACATCTACTTCTTCCTCCCCTCCCATGGGTTTCTAAACCCCTTGTGATCACCCAGGGAAGAATGTGATGTAATCTAGAGCTTCATACATGTATTATTTTGAATGATATTTTTAATTCCATGTTGTATGTTATTTTTTATTCATCCTATCTTTTTATTTAATTGAGTTATATACTGTTATGTTATACTCAAACTCAAATGAACATATTTGGGGGGGTACCCTTTCATGTGATGTTTCACACACCGTTCATCCCCTTTTCCTCCCTCATTCAATTGCAGTGTTTGTGTGGTTCATATTGGTCAATTGAAATCACATAATCACTATAAAGGTCATGTACATTTATGAAATGGTATCAAAATTAAATAACATACAAACCTTGACAACACATTGAGTTCTTCGTGTGTTTCCTTTGTTAGTTTCGGTTATGAAGTCGAACACAAGTCACCCAATCATCAGCGGTGTCTGGTGAATCATTGTGTGTTTTCAACTGAACCCTAGGAGGCATACTAGTATAAAATCAGTAACATTATGGTAATAGGTGTTAAAAAACATGGATTAAAATATTCATACCCTTTCTTTGGAAGCTATGAAGGACGAGCATCACGATACTCCCCTGGGTTGATCACATTTAATTAATTTGGTTTACTTCTACTTTATTTTATCACTTTCATTTTCTATTGTCATATTTAATAATAAAACCCAAGTATTATTAAACCCCCATTTACATTTTTTAATTTCATAATTAGAACCACATTTTGGAATTAATGATCTAAGGCTCTGTCAAGAGATGACCTAGGGTTGCTGCTATACTGCAGAAATTCTAGTTAAAAATAAACATCAAATTTGATGTGCCCGAAAACACGATCAAATTTTGGTGCCATTGACAGGGATACAAGATCATTTATTTTTTTTTATTTTATTTATTTATTTTAATTCTTAATTAATACTTCTTTCAATACCCCACCACAATTTTATTTTTTTTAGTTTTCTGATTCTATTTTTGTTTTTGTTTGTGTGTTCTCTCTCTCTCTCTTTTTATTCTCCATATCTCTCTATATAATTATTTAGTATAACATTATATTCAACTTTAACCCTTATTAAGTTATTTTATCCATATTAAATCATAAAAAACCAAAAAAAAACCAAAAAAAAAACAAACTTCACAACTCATTTGCACGACTCGATCAGAAAAAGAAAAATTGATTGAATTTGACCCTGAAATTGAAAAGAAACTTCACTCAAAAATCATGGAATATAGATTAGGTCAATAAAGTAACACTGAGGAACTCCTTTTGGAACCTCAAGTTGTACTAAACCATTAAAAAATTGAACCCAATAAAACCCAAGAAAACATGGCTGCAAATAATTGAACCTTAAAAGAACTGACTACCCTAGATGTGAAGTACCAACCTGCGTACATCCAATATCCTGAAGAAGAAGCCAAATCTGAGATAATATTAGGCCTCATACACATTCTTATTAAATTCCATGGTCTTCTTGGTGAAGTAACTCATAAACATCTTAAGGATTTTCACATAGTTTTCTCCACCATGAAACCCCAAAATGTGTCTGAGGACTTAATTAAGTTTAGGGCCTTCCCTTTCTCCCTTGATGGTGTAGCCAAATACTGGATATACTATATGCCTACCATAATTGGGATCTGGAATGACCTTAAATGACTTTTTATAGAGAAGTTTTTCCCTGCCTCCCGATCTGCATCAATTAGGAAATAAATCTTTAGAATTTGGAAATCACAAGGAGAGACCCTCCATTAATACTTGGAGAGATTCAGAAGATTTTGTTCAAGATACCCCCACCAACAGATTAGTGAACAATTATTAATCCAAAACTTCTATTAGGGACTTATCCCCATGGATCATGGAATGATTGATGCGACAACTGGTGGTTCTATATTTGATAAAACTCCTTCCGCCACTCGTGACTTAATAGCCATCATGGCTCAAAATGAAAAACAATTTGGTACATGAGAAATTACACCAACCCAAGGAGTTCATGAGGTAAGTCATTCATATCTAGAAAAAAATGTAGATAACAAGCTTGATGATATTCACACATTTCTAAGGAAATTATCTCAAGCACAAGTTAGCTCAAAATATTCTCATGTTCCATTACATTGTGGTATTTGTTTTGAAAATACTCATTTTTCTGACCAGTACCCACAACTTCAAGATTCACCTGAGTCTAGTGCAGCCGTGTTACCAGGGTGTCCATTAAAACATGAACCTCCCTTCAAGCAAGAGCCATTCAGGAAAAATCCAAACCCTGGGTGGCTAGCACAACCCCAATACTGATAAAGAGGAAACTCAAGTTACCCCAAGAATAATTGGTATCAACAAGGACAAGGTATGAAAACTTCTTATCCTTCATCTTCTCAAAAACAATCATCCTCCTCCTCCCAAATCTGAACCAAGCCTCGAAGATATGGTGAAACAAATGGAAACCTAGAACCTAAAATTCTAACTGACCACACAATAGTCAATTCGTGACCTACAAACTCAAGTGGGACAATTGGAGAACACCATCGGTGAGATTAAGATGAAATGTTTTTGACAACTACCATCCCAACCCATTTCCAATTTGAAGGACAAAGGTAACATATGTGCAGTTACACTTCGTAATGGTAAAGAAGTTTCTCCTTCTACTGATTCTATGCAACATGTATGCCCCCCTCTTGAAAACACTCATTATCCACACATAAAAGATTAAAATGAAGAAAAAAAATAAAATGAGTAATCAAATTATTATTGATGATTCAAATGAACAATCCATTCCTCTTCCTTTTCCCCAAATAATATCTAAATCTAAGAAAAATTCTGATAATGGGATTGATATTGAAATAATGGATACATTTAAAAAAGTTCAAGTTAATATTACTTTATTGGATGCAGTCAAGAAAATTCCCCATTATGAAAAATTTCATAAAGAACATTGCACCCATAGACAAAGGCTGAAGGTGAATGAGAGAGTCAACTCGGAAAGTAATGTCTCGGCCATGATTCAAACAGAAATTCCAACCAAATGAAAGGATCCGAGCACATTCACAATACCGTGTACCATAGGGGAGACTTTATTTTCTGATGTTATTCTAGATTTAGGTGCTTCCATTATTTTAATTCCTCACTTCATGTACAATTCTCTACAGGTTGGAGAGATTCAACCAATGGTCATTATCGTACAACTTTCCAACTGAAGCACTACACATCCAACATGAGTGATTGAGGATATCCTTGTATGAGTGAAGAATATCATCTTCCCTATTGATTTATACATTATTGAGATGGAATATAACTGAACCCAAGGAAATGATCCTCTCATACTTGGAGGCCATTTCTCAAAACAGAAAATATGATCATCAATGTTCACAATGGTACACTGTCCATAGAGTTCGGAGGAGAAAAGGTAAGTTTTAACATCCTTGAGGCTATGAAACACCCTGTTTAAGAGCACTCCACTCTTCCTGTCTACTCAATGGATGTTCTCTCAAATGATGCACACACACACAATTCTATTTTTAACCCATACTCTGATCCATTTTCCTCTTCTTTACCCAAGGATGATTTGAGTTTTGATTTGAGTTTTGAGTGTTGTGTGGGTTCTGAAAAGTGTAAATTTTGTGCTTTAATTAACGAGTGTGTTCATTTTAAGGTACCCCATGTCTGTCGATGATTCTAAAAATCTCATTTCAATATATTCTCTATCCTTAGAGAATAAACATGAGTAGATAGACAATTTCATGGATCTCACTCCCCCTAAATCCCCTCCCTCAGTCCAAAAATCCCCAACGTTGGAATTAAAACCACTTCCATCTAATTTAAAATATGCCTATCTTGAGGGTATTGACCAATTCCCTATCATTATTGCTAATAAAATCTTTCAACAATAGGAATCAAAACTGATCAACCTTTTGAGAGAGTGTAAAAAGGCAATAGGATGGACATTGGATGATATTCTCAGGATTATCCCATATATTTGTATACACCATATACTTTTGGATAATGAGGTTAAGCCCGTAAGACAATCTCAATGATGGTTGAATCCCAATCTCCATGAAGTGGTAAAATTGGAAGTAAGTAAATTACATGCAACGGGGGTAATTTATCCTATTTCTGATAGTAAATGGGTTAGCCCAGTGAAAATTGTTCCTAAAAAAATAGGAATAACAATTGTGTCAAATGAACGGAATTAATTGGTTCCAAAAAGTGTACAAAATAGTTGGCGAGTCTGTATTGACTATTGTCGACTAAATTAAGCCATGCGGAAGGACCACTTTTTTCTACCTTTCATTGAAAAAAGTATAGAACAATTGTCTGGTAAGTCCCATTATTGTTTCCTTGATAGATATTGTGTTTTTCTCCAAATCCATATAGCCCCCGAGGATTGAGAAAAGACAACATTTACCTGTCCATTTGGCAAATTTTCATACAGAAGGATGCTATTCAGTCTATGTAATGTTCCTGGTACTTTTCAGCGATGTATGTTGAGTATTTTTTCTAAGTACCTTTAGAGTTGTATAGAAGTATTTATGGATGATTTCACAGAATATGGTTCCTATTTTGATGATTGTTTTGGAACACCTAGGTTTTGTCCTCCACCGCTGCATTGAAAAAGATATTGTCTTAAATTGTGAGAAATATCATTTCATGGTTGATCAAGGGATAGTTCTTGGGCATGTCATTTAAAATAAAGTAATTCGAGTGGATAAATCAAAAATTGAATTAATTGAAACCCTTTCATATCCAAAATGTTTTCATGAGGTGCGATCTTTCTTGGGTCATGCTAGTTTTTACTGTCGATTCATTAAAGACTTTAGTAAGATTTTACTTGCCTTATCTTGATTATTAAAAAAGAATTCTGAGTTTGTGTTTGATAAAAATTTCCAGGATGTGTTCAATTCACTAAAAATGAGTCTCACATCACCTCCCATAATCCAACCACAAAGGTGGGACCGCCCCTTTGAGATTATGTGTGATGCCTCTAACTTTGAAGTTGTGGTAGTTTTATCACAAAAGGTTGAGAAGCCTTCTAATGTCATTGAATATGACTCACGTACCCTTGAACGTGCCCAGGAAAACTACACAACCACTAAAACATAAATTATTTATATTGTGTTTTCCTTGGAAAAATTACGTTCATATCTTATTGGGTCAAAAACCATTGTCTTTTCTGATCATGTTGCCCTTCGTTTTCTCCTAAAAAAACCTAAATCTAAACCCCACCTCATTCAGTGGATGATCCTCCTCCAAGTGTTTGACCTCGAGATTAGAGATAAGAGAGGAGTGGAAAATGTTGTAGCTGACCACATTAGTAAAATTTACCCAGAATTGGACCATCATGTTGACTCACCCCTCCCCATTGGAGAATTCTTCCCTCATGAGAACCTTTGTGATGTTGTGGACCTTACCCCATGGTATGCAGACATTGTGAATTTTCTAGTAACATCTAGGGTCCCCACTAATTTTAGCACTTCACAATCCCATAGACTTTAACATGATTCTCGGTGGTACATTTGGGATGGCCCATATTTTTGGAGAATTTGTGGTGACCAAGTAGTTTATCGATGTGTCCCTAACCATGAGTTCACCTATGTTTTGACCTTCTTCCACACTTTGGATTGTGGGGGTCACTTTGGATATCAATGTACAGCTTGAAAGGTCTTTGGCTCAGGTCTTTATTGGACAAAATTGTACAAAGATGATCATCGGTTTTGTAAGTCATTCCCTAGATGTTAATTCACAGGAAATATCTCCAAGAGGAATGAAATTCCCCAAAAACCCATGTTATTTTGTGAGATGTTTGATGCATAAGGCATTGACTTCATGGGGCCTTTTCCAAATTTATTTGTATTTTTATACATCTTATTGGATGTTGACTATGTATCTAAATGGGTGGATTAAAAATCTACTAGGATCGATGACTCTCGAGTTGTTGTTGATTTTGTGAGGTCCCATATTTTTAGTAGGTTTGGTTTGCTAAGATTCATCATTAGTGACTAAGGTTCACATTTTTGCAATTGCAACATGAAAAATTCGCTTCGTAAGTATGGGGCTGTTCATAAAGTCTCTACATCATATCACCCCCAAACTAATGGACAAGCAGAAATATCAAATTGGAAAGTTAAGAGAATCTTTGAAAAAACCGTACAACCCAAAAGGAAAATTAGATTTTGTGCTTGGATGATGGACTTTGGGCGTACCATACATCTTTTAAAGCCCCAATCGGAATGTCACCATATAGAATTTTGTTTGTAAAGGCTTGTCACCTCCTAATGGAGGCAAACCACCATGCATATTGGGATGTTAAACAATGTAATATGAATCTTTCATATGCAGGTGAGCATAGAAAGCCGTAGATTCAAGAGTTGGATGAAATTAGACGTGATGCATATGAGAAATCCCAGATAAATAAAGAGAAGACAAAGGCTAATCATAATAGCATGATTCATGAGAGGAAGTTTCATATTGCTCAGAAGGTTCTCATGTACAATTCCAGGATAAAGCTCCACCCATGTAAGCTTCGTTCCCAATGGCTCTGTCCTTATACCGTTACTGATGTTTACCCTTTTTGTGCTATATAGTTTTTTCATGAGAAGAGTGGATAGAGGATTACTATCAATGGGCAGAGGATCAAACACTTATATGAGTATTTTCATAAGCATCTCATGGAGGAATTCCAACTGATAGATTCCACATATTACACCACTTAGCAGGCGGTCCCTTCTCCATACCTTTATTTATTATCTATTTTTTTTAAAATACTTTCATTGAGGACAATGTAGATTTTAGGTGTGGGGTAGGGTGAAATTTCATAGATAGGATTAAACAAAAAAAAAACAAAAACAAAAAAAATGTGTTTTCATTTTTGATTTATTTTTCCTTATTTTGTGTTTTTAGGAAAAAATTGATCTTAAAAGAAATATCCAAAATCATTTTTCATGCTTGAGTCGATTTTGTGAAAAATTCCATTGTTTTTGGAAAAAAAATTTCAAATGAATTTTTATATGGAATATTTTTCTAGAATTTGTATTTTCAAATAATTCTTAGGTGTTTAATGGATTTTTGAATCCCATGCCTCATTTGCACTGACCAATATTTTAATCCCTTACTCGAGAGAGATTCTAAACCCTTTATTGCGTATTCTTCCTTTTAATCACTTTATTGAGAGTCTAAGGCCATTTAGAGAAACTAGAACATGCCTTTATTCTATTTTAAACCATAAGATTCAAGTATTCTACATTCATTAAAGATGCAATCATTCATTAGAAATCCCTTTGTACAATTATCCTTTATTTTCGGACACCTTTACATTTTATCCTTCTTAAGCCTTAGAAACCATGAAATGCCTGTTAGGTAGAAAAATTACAATATAGTTTATCCCTACCTACCCATCTATTGTGTATATTCTTGTTTATTTTCAACAAGTGTGGTTGAGAGGGTGTTTCCATGGGAATTCTGGGGAGAGAATCATTGTTATGGGTTGATATAAAGGGTGCCTACATTTTCCTTGGGAAATGGATTCACAAGCCACATTACATCATTTTTTTATACATTTTTTCATATTTATCTCCAAAAAAATATATAAATTAAACAAAAGTTCTGTACATTGAAAAAAAACATAACCAAAGAAAAAATGGATAAAAGATGAGGTTTAATAATTATTATTCACTGCATGGTTGTGACCCACAAATTTGGACAATGGGGAGAGTTACTTGGAAGTGATACACTTTGTGAGGGGTTGAGTATGTAAATACATTGTAAAAACTTGGTAAATTTTGACATGTTTTGTATATAAGAGATCAAACACTCCTCTTCTACCTCAGATTTTTAAAAATTAAATCCTACCAACCCTTGAACCTGAGAACAACCTGTTGGAAGTCCTCTTGAGTAGCACACTAGTTTTTGTCGGTAGAGAAATGATAATCATGAAAATCATATGGTAAGATAACATGAACTCTGGGAAAAGAGAATAAATCCACTTTCATATGCTCCTTGAGTGAAGGGGGAAATTTTTTAGGTGAGGTAGGTTGCGACATGCTGCATGGGTGAACAAATGAAGTTCAACAAATTTGAATGCGAGAAAATAAAAATGATAAGAAAATCGATTCCATAAAAGAGACATGATGAATTTTATTTCAAAAGAATATTGGATGCTTTAAATACTTTTATTTAGGAATTGGATATGATTAGGATATTATACTTTTCCCAGGAGTGGAAATATTTAGGTGTGAGGGTGTGATCGTACCACGATTCACTGTTTTCATTCTCCCTTATACCAATGTATTAAATTGGTTTTGTATTGAAAATTATAATTATAATAAAAAGTTTGACTCCATTTTTTATTAAATTATTTTGTGTTTAACACTATTAAAAAGGGAAATGTTACTCGTTTTGATAGTTATATTGTAGGTGGAGGAAATTTGGAGGACTTATGATGAAGTCCAAGAAAAATGGGCCAATATGCACATGTTCCAAGAACACCAGTGGACTAAAACGCATACGGCTTCAACACCATGCATTAAAATGGGATGAATATTTGTGGAATAGTCGTAAATTTAATGAGATACATTTAATCTGATGGAATCAAAGCCCAATTCGTCCATTAAGAGTCCCATACAGACTGATCTTTCCAATAAAGTGGATCTTTATAGGGTCATACCATTGCCTCTTTATTTTGGAAATATATCTTATTATATTCCATATCTGGCCACCAAATTTTACATCTAGGTATATACGATGTCGGGAAACAAATTTGTAGTTTTGTCAAAAGTTATTTATGAATGTCTGACCAACCAAAACCATGTACCAAGAGAATTTGTGAAATCAGGGCGCCCAAAACCACTTCCCACATTGCCTATAAATTGGCACCTTGGGAACCCCATTTGGTAGTTTGACTAGGAGGTAAGGTGCGGCCATTTTAGAGTCCCAAAGGTGTCTCCCCATCATTATTTTAAGTTTTAGAGGCTATGGAAAGTTCTACTACAACTTCTTCTTCTTCCTCCCCTCCCATGGCATTCTAAACCCCTTGTGACCACCCAAGGAGGAACATGATGTAATCACAAGCTTCATACTTGTATTATTTTGAATGATCTTTTTAATTATAGGTTTTATGTTGTTTTTATTCATCCTATATTTTTATTTAATTGAGTTATATACTGATATTTTATACTCAAACTAAAATGATCATGTTTGGGGGTACCCTTTCATGTGATGTTTCACATACCGTTCATCCCTTTTTCCTCCCTCATTCAATTGCGGTGTTTGTGTGGTTCATATTGGTCAATTGAAATCACATAAGCACTGTCAAGGTCATGTAAATTTATGAAATGATATAAAAAAAACTAACATACAAACCTAGATAGAACATCAAGTTCTTCATGTGTTGCCTTGGTAAGTTTCTGTTAAGAAGTAGAACACAAGTCACCCAATCATCAGTGGTGTTCGGTGAACCATTGTGTGTTTTCGACTGAACTCTAGGAGGTATATTAGTATAAAATCAGTAAAATTATGGTAATAGGTGTTAGAAAACATGTATTAAAATATCTATAACCTTTATCTTGAAGCGATGAAGTATGAGCATCATGATACTCCCCTGGGTTGATCACATTTAATTAATCTTATTTACTTCTAATTTATTTTATCGCTTTCATTTTCTATTGTCATATTTAATCATCAAGTCGAAGTATTATAAAACTCCCATTTAACTTTTTTTACTTTCATAATTAGAACCACATTTTGGAATTAATGATCTAAAGCTCCGTCGAGAGATGACCTAGGGTTGCTGCTATACTGCATAAATTCTAGTTAAAAGTAAACATCTAATTTTACGTGCTCGACAACACGATCAGGTTTCCATTCCTTCCTATAGGTTACATTTCTAAACAATGACATTTAATAGATTAGTTTATTAATCATAAAAAATTATTCAAAACTTTTAAAACACTTAACATAAATTGAACAGTTTATGGATATAATCCATAATCATAAAAATGTTTTCTTTGAGGAGGTATATACTCATTAATCCTTCATAATGGTTCATAAACAAAATGTGAATTATCCTAAGAATATCCCCCTGGGAGTGTCATGATCAAGAGTGCAGCAAGGACCATTGTCGTGCACTAGTTTCCGTTCGAGTCTAGCTCAAAGAAGTGTTTTCGGGTTTTACCACTAGGTACATCTGTGCCAGAGCCACCTCTACCTTCTTGTATCCAGATATGGATATATTGCTTGGAAAACTCAAAAAACATCTATATTACCAAAATTCTAGGAAGTTCTTCTATAACAATCCTCAAATTCTATCTTAGGGTAATGTTCTCTAATCAGAGATTTTTTCAATCTAGCTTTCAAGATTTGTACTAAACTTCATCTGATACCAACTATAACGCCCTGACCCCAGTTACCCAGAGTTTTTGCATTATTAAATAACATTGGCATGATCACAAGGGACCAAATCCCGAAAGATCGATCAGTTTAGTAGCCTTGGAAGTACTAGATACAATCATATGTTTTACATTACATTATAAAATAAAAAACAAAAACAACATTGTCTCTATTGACCACATTCATATCCCTTAAAATATCCCCAAAGGTCAGTCATAATATACTTCTTTGCATCCTAGGAAAAATAAAACATAGAAAGGGGTGAGCTCAGATGCTCAGTAAGGATAACAATATAGCAGAAACATTCATAAATAAGCATAAACATTTAATGAAATGTATAAGAATAAATCATAATCCTTTTAAACATAAAATTCTTCAAAATATGTCTAATATAAATCAAATAATTCCATTAACTTATTCACATGAATATTCTACTAGTCGAATAATCACATGCAATATCAATAACTAATTTTATAATGATGGAATGCATAATGCCAGACTTCATAACCACATAGTCAAGGGCTTATTCCAAGACTACAAAGAATATTTTGTCAAGGCCTTGTTACAAGACACCATTTTGTCTCATGAGACCTACCAATGCATCGAGGAGCTATGGAGGGCTCCACCTGTCACTTACTAAGTCCAATACATTCCTAATACGAAAAGGTTTAAACATAACATAAACATTCGTATTAAAACTAGCATATGAAATGTCAATACTTTATCCATAAACCATGATTAGTGTAAAAATAACACATCTATAGTCAAACATATCACAAAACCTTCAATATAATTTGGAAGTTTTGTATCATAATAAATCAACTTGAAACAAGCTTAACATTCATCAAAGGACGTTGACATAGATGAAATCAAAACTTTTTTAGAGAAGTATCTCTTTCTATTTTGAGATCATTTAAAAGTCATATAATTATAAAAGAAAACATTTATTTTTAAAATATTCTTATAATATTGTATGTGAAGATTCAATGATTTTATAACGGCGGAAAATAGACGTACCCACCGTATAAGTTAAAAAAATACATTCTTACCTTGATTTTGTCGAAAAGGTCATAAAGTACCTTGTTTGGAAAACGATGAAAAGATTTATTTAGAAACATATATGGTCAAATAAGGGTATAAATGACTTTAACCCACAATCTAGTAAATAGTAAAAATGTTTCAAATTACATTTTTAAGAAAACACGGATGTGGGTGATAAAGAGGTCCTAGTAGATACTTACGTATTAACAACCTCAGATAAGTAAAGAGATTGTATAATTAACCCTTACCTTGTACTTTTCTTTAATATATGGTATGTTAACCTCCTATATAATATTTAAAACATTGTTATTAAATTATAAAATAACTATATACATAAATATGATATCATATATGATCCTCTGATCTTGCTTTGTTAATAATATTTCAGTAGTATCATCGTCTCAGGTGTTAGATGATTCATTTTCCTTTATATAATTGCTTACGTAATCCATGTTAGTTATGGATAGGATGTATTTGATTCATATACATAATGATATTATGTTCATAAATATTATTTTTAATCATAAAATGAAAATTAATCTTTAATGATCACAATGGGGAATGAATCTCATTGCGTTCGTGGAGATGGTAATCCGTACGTACACACGAGCGACAATATCATTATATTAATGGTGAAATAATATGTAATTGGATGGTATATAATATATAAAGTATTACGAACATTATATATTTATTATTTACATTTGTTATACTCATTATTATACCCATCCAAAATAATGATGTTTTTGAACAACAAACTACACCACGACGTGGAGACGGTAAGCCGTACGTACACACGTATGGTGACTTCGTCATTTATAGGAAGGATAGAATAACGAATATGGTTTTACCATATTTGTAATAATATAATAGTATGTTGAAGTTACTGTATTTATTATTTTGTTATGGAATCAAAGAAATAGGAAGTGGAAGAAGAAAATAACATGAAAGATGGTGGTGAAATTATTACCTCTTCTTCAGCTGTTTTCTTTTGAATTGATCAAAAGGGCTCCATAGGTTGGATTTATAATACAAGTAAGGAATATAGGTTAATGTTAGGGAAGTTGGGAGGATATTTGGGTAGGGGTTGTCCAATACAAATGGATTTGGAGGTGTGAAATTAAGAGAAGGGGAAGTACCCTTTTATAAGAGAGGTGAGGGTCACTTTAGGAAAAGCTTGAAATATTATTTTATAATAAAATATTTTTTGGTTTATAAAGGCTCAAAAATGAATTATTTAAAGGATAAGGTGGGTATGGGTCGAAAAAATCCCAACCAATAGGTTTTAGATAGGTTTAGGTCACCATATTAACCTTATCTTTTAGATTTAACTCTTAGTTAAATAGTGTGACATTTACCATATCTCTTTGTATTTTTATATTATATGGTTAATAAACATACTATAAACTACCAAGAGAAACCCAAGTGGTTAATTATTAATATATATAACCTTATATAAGTTCTTTGGCCTAAAAGTATATTTTTAGGTATATTATATCAATTAATAATATAGTATTTGTTTTAAAAACTCAATTATGTCAATTTTGACACTATTTAGTATTTGATTTTTTGAAAGCCATAAAAACTTTATCACTTAGAATAAAATTTATTTAATCAATCATAACATGTCATATTAACCTATAAAATTATAATAATGCATCAAAAGTTTAAATTTAAATTTATTTGGATATTTATAATATCAATTATTTTAATATTTCATTAATAAGGTAATTACTACATCATCATTGTGTCATAAATAAATTAAATTATATAATGTCTAAAAATTATAAATAAAATAAAATAATGTAGGAAATATTTTTATATTTATAATGAATATTTATAGTCAAATTTATCTTATCTATAACCCTATATTAATAATTGTTTAGTTATTAAACTTTGAATTTAACACTTTTAACTCTTCTTTAAATAAAATATTAATAAATTCCCTAATCTAATAAAAGTGGACCAAAAGGATCATATTTTATTCATAACTTTTTTTTTGGTATAATTAAACTAATCCAATAGAATTAGGATATGTGTTAGGGTAATTATAATATCATTTTTACCATTAATTACCCTATTTACTTTTAACCGTGGTAAATTTTCATATTATTAAACCACATTTTACTAACTGATTTCAACCGTGTCTCTTGAATTTTTGAAATTCAACTCACAAAAGTGGTAAATTTATGTTTTATGAAAATTTTTAAATGCTTCTAGAAGGTGGGTAAAAGATGGTAAAAAGTTCAACAAAATTATATATATATAAACTTATTATAAAATGACTACAATGAATTAAATTGAACATATATAGGTATTATGTATCTATTTTGACCTAAAATAAATTAAATTAAAATAACTAATTATTTACATACAAAGTCAGTTTTAAACAATAATGCAATGTTTTTCAGTATTCATCAAAAATTGAATGTTCTCAGAAAAATACCAAAAATTTACCCTAAGATAATTTTGATATTCAAAATCCAAAAATGAAGTCCATTTTGAAAATTAAAATTCATAAAATTTTAAAAATATGGTCTTACTATTCATAACGGCTAGTTTCATTGGTCGTGGTGTGTTAAATCTCCAAGTTACATACAACGCAACCTACTGCATTATTCAAAGAGAAACGTACTATGGAATCTTGGGGTGTTACACTTAAAGTTCTTGAAGAATGTGAAAGACTTAAAAGAAGGAACCGTTACATTTGTAAATTATGAATCTCTGAGGATCAAAGGTGTTGGATAAGCCATCATCGGGAACGAAAAAATGAAATCAAGGAAAACATTATATGTTGATGGGTTGAAACATAATCTTTTGAGTGTTTCAAAACTATGTTATGAGGGAAAAAAGTTATCTTCGGAAAATATGGGTTTTTTATTAAAGATGAATATAATGGAAAGGTAGTTACAAGAGGCCAACATACAAAAGGGAACTTATTCCAAGTTGGTGAAGTGCAGAACTCTTGTTACATGGACATGGTGGATGAAAATAATTTATGTTATAAAAGGTTGGGATATATGAGTCAGAGAAATATGTGCAAGTTATCAATGTGAGAAAATGTCCAATATATGCCTGATTTATCAAGAAGAAGAGATGTATGTTGCACTATTTGTGAAAAAGGAAATATTACAAACTCTATGCATAAGAAAGTTGAAATTCGTTCAAAACAACCCTTCGAACTTATACATTCTGATATATAGGTACCAATGAGAAAGAAATCAACAAATGGAGATAAGTACTTTATCACATTCATTGATGACTTTACTCGCATTACTTGTGTTATGTACATGATACATAAGTCATATGCCTTGAAAATGTTTAAGACTTTCAGGAGAAAAGAAGAGAAGGAATGTGAGTATTCAATAAAGAAGTTGAGAACTGATAATGGTGGAGAGTATAATAATGAAGAGTTTTAAAGTTACCTTGTGAATCATGGAATTATACATGAGTTCAATTTACCATACATACCTCAACAAAATGGGGTTGGTGAATGGAATAATAGAATTCTGGTTGAAATGTGGCGAACTATGTTACTTGAATATGGTCTCTCTTATTATTATTGGAGGAAATCCATGAGTGCTGCAATGTATATTCAGAACCTATGTTTCTATAGGACACATTTATATATGAATCCATTTGAAATGTTTTACAAAAAAACTCCATGTTTGAAACACATAATAGTTTTTGGAAGTCAATGCATCATAAACAAAAAGGGTGGAAACCTTTAAAAGTGTTAAAAAAGAAGAGATGATGGAATTTTTCTTGGTTATTCTCTAGAAGGAATAGGATATAGTTGCTTCAAAAAATAAACATAAATAATCCTCGATTCTGTTGATGTGAAAGTTGTTGAAAATGTTGAGAAAGAAAAGTAGAATTTTTCCGATATAGAAGTTGAGAAGGATAAGGAATGTCTTGTTAATGATTTTGATAGTGCTAACAATAGTGGTTATCCTACTAAAGAAGAAGAACCAGACTCAACAATTTCCAGTGATGCGGATGAAATTAGAATAGCTCATCCTAGGCTAAGGAAACAAGTGGAGGCTCAAAACATTATTGCTGTTCAACATCAGTGGGTTCAAACAAGAACAATAACAAATGTTGTTACACATACTTATTTGTATTCAATAGTGGAGACAAATGATGAGAATGAAGCTTTTGAGCATCCAAAATGGATTCAGACTATGAATGAAGATCTTGATCAAATAGAAAAGAATGAGACTTGGGAAATCAAACCCAAGCCAGATGAAAAAAATGTTATTGGTACAAAATGGGTTTTCCGAAACAAGCTGAATGAAGAATTTAAAGTGATAAGGAACAAGGAAATATTAGTGTGCAAAGGTTACTCACAAATTGAAGGTGTTGATTTTGATGTAACTTTTTCACCATTGGATAGATTATAAATAATCAGAATCTTTCTTTATATTACTGCACAACGAGGTTACAAAATATTTCAAATGGGTGTTAAATCCGCATTCTTGAATGTTGATCTTGACAAGGAAGTAGAAATTGATCAAACTTGTGGATTTTTTATTGGGAAGGATAAAAGTTATGTGTGGAGGTTGAAGAAGGCTTTGTATGGGCTAAAACAGGCTCCGAAGACATGGTATTCTAAATTGGATACTTGCTTGAGGAAGTTGAATTTCAAGAAAGGTAGAGTTGACAATAATCTTTACTTCAAGGAATGTCAGGAGTTTTTTCTCATCATAATTGTTTATTCCGATGACATTTCCTTTGATGGAAATTATGAAAGATCGTGTGAAATATTGGCTGAGGAGATGAAGAAGTCATTTGAGATGCCCATGCTGGGAGAAATGAAATACTTTCTTGGGTTGAAATGTTTACAGAAAAGGAAGCACATTTTTATTTCTCAAGAAAAGTATTCTAAGGAACTTATGAATAAGTTTGGCATAGAAAATTTGAAACCTGCTTCCACACTGATTTCAGTGGGGACCAAGTTGTTTAAAGATGAAAAAGGCAAGGAAGTTGACCAGAAAGAGTTTTGAAAGATGATTGGAAGCCTATTGTATTTAAATACCTCAAGACCCAACATCGTCTTTGCTGTTACCATATGTGTAAGATTTCAGATCCCTCCTAAATAATCACATTTGATTGTTGGAAAAAGAAATTCTCAGATATATCAATGTTACAAAAATTTTGGAATTAGGTATGATGGCTCAGAAAACATTGATATGTTCGGGTATTCCGATGCTAATTGGGTAGGAAACATTGACGATTGAAGATCCACATCTGGTGTGGTTTTCTTTCGGGGGAAAAGTTGTGTTAGTTGGCATACAAAGAAAAAAAATTCAGTAACTGTTAGAATAATTGAAGCTGAGTATGTTTCTTCCAATCAAGATGCTACCCAACTTATGTGGATAAAGACTCAGTTGGAAGATCTACTTGTGGAAGTAAAGCTACCCTTGCTCTTGGGTTGTGACAATCAAATAGAAATCAATATTACACGGAACCCGATACAACATTCTCATTCAAAGCATATTGACATCAAGTAACACTTCATCAAATAGTATATGGAGAAGAATGAGCTAAAGATAGAGTACGTTCATACATCATAACAAATTATTAGCATATTCACAAAACCTTTACCAAAGGAACCATTTTCTAAATTGAGGTTGAACATGGGTGTCCAACCTCCTTCTTATTAAGGTTTAGGTACATGGTTCTGTCCTATTTTATATATTACCTCTGGATAGTGTTGTTAAGGGAGATAATTGTTTCATAAATATATCCTTATGGAAGCATGCATAAAGGGGGAGTTGTGGGTAAGCTGTGAATCCATTATGTATGTGTGTGAACTATTCTAACTATTTGTTGGATTAGTTGTAGGAAACAATGTTGTTATATTATAGGAAAGTTGATGAAGTGAATAATGCTTAAGTAAAATCTTGAAAGATATTCTAAGGAAGGATGAAGAGATATGATTATGAAATTTCATAGTCACTATTTTTGGATATCATGGTTTTGGATGTCAATAATTCTTGTTTCCTATAGTGAGTTAGATCACGTAGGCTTAGAATTGTTGATAAGTAATCCATTTCATGAGGTTAAAAAGTTTAGTGATTTATGAATCTTTGTTGACAAAAAAATCCAAAGGGGGAGATTGTTGGGACCAAGTTGGATGGATAAGTAAGTAAGAAGTGTTTTCTATTACAAAGTGTTGTATTTTGTTGTCAAAGAAGATAAATCAAATCACTTTGTAAAGGACATGACAATTAGTTGATGCTTTTATGATTTGTATTTCACAAATATAATTAGTTAAGAGAACTTATGATGCAAGCCTAATGAAGGAAAGGGGGAGTAAAGGTCCTGTCAGTCGTATAAAGTTTTTATTGGAAGGAAAGATACTGGTGGAAGATAGGGAAGTTATAATACTTTTCATAAAAAAACGGACAATGCTAAAGCTGTTAGATCAAAGAATATACATCATGATAGTGTAGTTTGTGATGAATGTTGAATAATGGTTGTGGAATGTTGTGAAGAGAATCATGACAAAGGAATGGATTATCTGGAGGCGGCATGAAAGAATTTTTTTAGGTGGCACTATTTTCTAGTGTTTGCCAAATTTTTAGGCTTGAAAATCCGGAGATGGAGAAATGTGTTTTTAGAAAAGGATGTTGCACGCAAGTTTGAAGATGGATTATACTTTTTTGTGCAAGGAATGATTCAAGGTCAGAACATTGAAAAATGGAAAAGGCATGGAGTGCGTAGAAAATTGGGTAAAGTGCATGAAAAATGAGGTGGTGTGAAAGATTGGTTTTGTGCACAATATTGAACGTAGTTTAGAATTTTGTGCGCATGTGGTGTTTTGATATCAGAATGAATAAAAATTTAAAAGGCATAAAGCATGCGAAAAACTCAAGAAAGTGCATGAAAAATGATGTTGCGTGAAAGAGTTTTTACACGCATGAAGAGGGATTTATGCACCGATTAGTGTTTTTTGCGCAGGGTAAAAAATGTCTATAAATCCAAGGTGAGCCCCTATCATTTGTTAATTTTGACACTTATAGAAATCAAAATCTCCAAAGTGTGTAAAATATTACACTAATAGAGTTTTGTGAAAAGAAATTTGTCCACGCAGAAAAGGGAAGTTGCTCTAAATAGTGAAAAGTTACGCGAAAATAGAAGTTGCGTGAAATAGGTTTTCCGTGTCAAAAGTGGATTTTCCACAATATTAATTTGAATTGTGAGAAAGATAACCTAAAGGTTGGGAAAAAAGTTTTGGTCTTCACACGTATTCAATTGTGCACATGGGAGTTCTTCCCAGCTTTTGGGTAGGAAAGTTAGGATTTGTACTTTAGAGAATACACCTGTTCAATTGTAAAGAAGCACTAAAATACTGTAATTCTATATTTATGATAAGAGGGTGCACACACACTTGAATATTGTTTTCCAAATGCTACACGAGTGTAAAGATATATCCTACTCATTGTATTCCACATAAAAGGATTGTTTTCAAGTGGATTGTGTGGTACTAGATTCTTTCCATACCATACCAAGGATGTAACTACTATTGTTGAGTAGTGAACCTTGTAAATCTTGTGTTCCTATGGTTGTGTCTGTTCAACAGGGAAGAAACTCTTTAACATGAGGAAAAGGTTATATTAAAATAATGAAAACATAAAAAAGAAAAATATATCACTGATTCACCCCTTCCCCTCTCAGTGATACTTAGATCCTGACTAGGAACTTCAGATCCAACTTATTTTGATAGATATAGCTAAGGTTGAATGTAAAATCTTATTAATATAATAAATTTCACAGTTTATAATATAAAATAAAAACCATCCTCAAACTTGAACTTCCTTTAGTTTATCCTCATTTTTCTTTCTTTTAAGATAATCAAAACCATCACTCTTCTTTAATAGTTTAGATAATTTAGTTTTAGTTTTAACCATATAAACAATAATCAAACCTATTAAATTTTTATAACCATTTTACTTGTGTTATTGATCCCATTATCATCACTATTTTACACTCTAGTATTTAGTATAATTCTGGTGACTATAAATTTGAATTTTGATATCACTGAGAGAACTGATGATGCTCTTTAAAATTTCAAAATTAGAGAAATTTTTGGTGAATAGGGTTTTATAAAATTTGATTTTTAGATAAGCACTTTTGTCTTCCACTTTTCTATATTTTGATTTTAGATTAGGTCTATTTTATTTTTATTCTTTTTAAAAATTCAGTGTTTTTTAGTTTGTGATATCAGGAATATGAAATTATGAAATCCCACATCTAGAAGCCAATCTAAATTTCTAACCTCTCAAAACAATTAGGTGAACTTAAGAGTCCAATTTGATCATATATATGAGATCTTCAAGAGAATACAAGAGATCCAAAACCACAACAAACTTTTGAAACAACCCTCCAAAGAATGGAATTAGAGTTTAAGAATGGGATGAAACTCTTAGAAATCATAGAGAAATTAGAGGAAGAATAAAATGATAAAACTAAGGAGGAGTCCCTCTATGAAGATCAATTTGACTGCACAATTGAATATGAGGCCGAATTTGAGGTAAACACTTTTCTAATGATTTCCCTAACTTTTACATGGAAGATTTTTACATTAATACTGGGGAGGAAGAAAAAGAAGAAGAATAAGGACCATCTAATTCTAAAATAGAATATCAAGAGGATTAGGTATAATAAGGGGCTGATGAAGTTTGGAACTTTACCTTGTATCTCATGGAAAAGAATCCCCATAAAGAAGAATAAGGAAGATTGGTTTATGAAATTTCATAATTAAGAGTAGAATTAGATGCACAATAGCAACTATATGAGAAAACTAAGGTGTGGTGCCTTATATGGATATCCCAAGAACTTGTTTTCAAAAATATTGGGTTATATACTACTTCATTACTTCATCAACAATAAATAGAAGATCTTTCAAGGAGGAGGAAGAGTATAAGTGATACATTGTACTTCTATAAAAGAAACAATTGGCTCAATATGAGATGGTTGGGTCTATATCTTACTCCCATTACATGATCCAAGAGGTAAATTTGATCTTAATGACCTTAATAAAAGATCTTTGTGGTAGGAAACCCATGTTTTCATTCATTTTCTTTATTAATTTAGGATTTTTTAGAAGTAGTGAAACCCCTTCCAAAATTTTTGAACTTTCATGAAAATGGTCTCACACATTCACTATTTTCCTTAGAATTTAAGGTCTATGAAGATCATGAGAATAATGAAAAAGGTAGTATGATACGATGAGAGGATGAGTTATTTATGTGAAAGGGAAGTAAGCTTTAATTTTTAGTACTCATCTTTGTACTCCCCTATATTTTATAGAATCTATTTTTTTTGTTTAAATGAAAAATGAATGCCCACACTTAGATTTTTGCATTACCTTTTGATCTATGATACTTAGGATTTTTTAGGAAACCAAATTTTCCTTGTTATAATTTTCAAATTAATGGAATTAAACAAGTAAAATGGGGATATTTTAAGTTTAATGTGAAGCATAATAATTTGAAATCAATGAATCTTGTTTTTTATTTTTAGTCACATATTGCTAAAATTTACCTCCATATTTCATGCATCAAATTTTCAGAAGTTCATGTTAATTGATTTTTTATGACACATTCCTTGAGTGATTTTATTGTAATTACATACCATTATTACTGAAATATTTCTATGCTAAAAATATTTCCAATATTTCATAGTAAATTTATTGATAGAACTTGGGGTATGATACATTCTAATATTTGATTTTGATCTTGTCAAAGTGATTATTGTAAAAACTCAAGAGAAAAATTATTATATGGTTTTTGTTTAATTTATCCACTTTCCTTGATACCGACCTTAGATTTATCTTCATTTCATCCCTTATAGAAAATGAATGGTCTTTTTTATTTCAAGATGATTTATAGATTTCTACCCTTACTCTAATTTTATGCATGATGTTCAAAGTTTAAGTGTGTAGGGAAGGGATTTCATAGAAAAAGGGATATAATTATTTGAGAGAAATTTTATGGGTATTTCATTGTATTTTGGAAGAAGGTTCATGTAAAAATTAACTATTTTTATTGTTTACCCCTCTAGAAAATTTTAAAGAAAGAAAAAAATATGAAAAAATATAGGTTGTGTTATGGAATGTCAAAAATAACCATTACTTGACCAATGATTTTTTATCATTTAGGGTTAGTTGTTGGATGTGAGACTTTTACTAGCATTGTTTTTGAAATTTAAAAAAAAATTATAAAAGAAAAAAATTAAAGGGGAAACTCATTCATTATGCTCACTTTATTGATGTCCTTGCATGAGATTAGGAAATGTGGGAAGATGTCACTATTTGAATATGAGAATATTGTTGCGTTTAATTTTACTATTATGCTTAAAACGTATACCTTAACCTCTTTTTTGAGATTAAATTTTATATATTAATTTCCTACCACCCCATTAACCTAAAAATCAATTGATCCCAATTTTAATGACCCCTTTATTTTTAGTGATATTTTCATCTGCTAAGTTAAGTAAGTATATCACTTTCAAATTCATATATTTGGTGCATGTACTCAGGTTATGAGGAAATCTTAATATTTAATTTTACTTGAGTGATTATAGAGGAAAAAAATTCTAAGGAAAATCGTTATTGGGATGTTAATAATGATAAGTTAAAATAATTGAATAAAAGATATGTGAAGCCCCACATTTTTCCTTGGGAATTTATAAAACACTATGTCTAGTGATTTTTTTGGGATCATATTTTTTATGTAACCTTTGAAATTCATTTCCCCTATTGATAATTTTTTAATTTAATTTATTTTTAATTTTAAATATGAGCATAATTGGGTGGTCCTTTTAAATTCATAGTATAGATTTATTCTTGAGTAAAATCATGGTTCAAGTGTGGCAGGTTTTATGAGTTCATATTTTGTGCATAAATTTTATCAACATGGGAAAGGAATAAACATACAAGTGGAGAGAATAAGATTTAAAATTTAAACAAAGAGAAAGAATATCTATTAGGATGTTCAAGATGCCTTTTTTTTGTTTATAAATATATACCCACTTCTAAACAGAAATAGAAGGAAGATAGACCTAAACTGGAGGACACATGAAAAATTGTAACACATACCTAAATAAGGTCTTCCACTGCTAATGTAGAAGGCAAGGGGGATGATTTAAAATATACATCTAAATAAAGAGTAGAGGATTTAGCTATCATCAACTGATTTTCTGCATAATTTCCGGATTTTTTTTCTATTTGGATTTTCACATTTTTAATTTTAATTATTGTTTTCATGTGAGGGTAATGCACACAAGTATCTACTTTTCAATAAACATTAATTTTACAATAATAATATATTACTCTTCCTTAAAATTTCAATCCATTCATTCTAATTGAGATATTATACATGAACCATTAAGTGCTCTAGGGAGAGATGAGTTCAATAGAACATGATCATATCACTACTTTCAAATTATCATCACTTTCATTTAATAAATATCATAACCCCAAAATTCATAGTGAAAATGATGAGATTTAATGGATAAACCTCAATGTGATAAAGGGAAGTGGGAAAGATAAATCCAAACTTAACTTCTCCTTCTGTTTAAATATTAAGACTTAATGCATATAATTTGGTTAGAAACCCTCAAAAGAGGAGCCAACTGATTTTGATAGATATAACTAAGGTTGAAAGTAAAATATAGTTAATAAAATAAATTTCATAGTTATTAATATAAAATAAAAACCATCCTCAAAATTGAACTCACCTCCCTTCATCAATATTTTTATTTAATTTGAGTCAGTCAAAACCGTCACTCTTCTCGAATATTTTTGATAATTCAGTTTCAATTTTAATCATGACAATAATTATCGAACCTATTGAATTTTTATAACCCTTTTCCTCATGGGATCAATCTCATTTTAATAATTTGGGTGACTATAAATTTGTTTTTTGACATCCCTAAGAGAGATAATGATGCTCTTAGTGGTGTCAAAGCTCATAATCTAGTACAAATCAAAGTCAAGGTTAAAGAAAAATAAGTCAATTATCATACCTAACATGTAACTCCTTAGATGAGTGTTTGAAAATTTATAGAAGAAATTTAACACTTTGAACTAAATCATAAATTCAGGTCTAATATAAAAATTATATTTATGAATAAAATAAGGATTGAGAAAAATAAAAATAAATTCATATACTTAAACAAGATAAAAACTATTTATGAATCATTTATAGATAAAGAAATTATAATCACTTTATAATTTATCCATGCATATTATATATTCTATAATCCAATAAATATAGGTACTTTATATTTATTTCCACTATAAACTCATTATATTATCCTTTTATATGGTATTTTATTTTTAAATATATGATATCATGAGATATGAACAATATATATATATATATATATATATGAAATATTCATATATATTATGTAAATATTTAGAATATCACATATTTGATATTATTTAAACCTTGATCATATCAATTAGAAAAATTTATTTTGATGTGATTTAAATAATTTCCCAAATAATGTATTTCAGTTTGAACATTTCAAATTAAATAATTATGAACAATTAAAAATATTAAATATAAAATCCATATATTTTTTATTTTGTAAGTTGTAAAAACTTTATAAATTATTCTTATAATTTATTATATAAAGACATTTCTATATAAATTATAAGTCATGATATATAAATCAAAAATGTATTTAATATTAATATTTAATATTATAGATATTTATTTAATAAACGTGTTATAAATATTTAATAAATAATTATAAATATTTTATAATTAATTAATTTATAAACACTATAAATAAATAAAAAACCCAAAATTGTTTTTTCTATAATTTATAAACATTTTATAAATTATATAATTCAATTCATAATTGAAAATTTTAAAAATAATTTTTTCACTTGATACCATATTTTAAAATATCTATTATGTCATAATTTTCCACATGCTTCATTATCTATCATATTTTACAATAAATAATTTCTACCCGTAATGTGATTCCTTGACACCAGGGTTTCATATCATAAAATATTGCCTATATCATGAGGGTGATAAGATACTCTATTTTTGAAAACATGGATAAATGTTATCACCTTTTAAGATCCCTTGTATTGTGTTCTACGATATATAAAAAATCAAGAAATTAAATTTTATCATCACCTATGATATCAGATATCTTATGGAGTGGCCTTGTTAGTTACAACACCCCTGGAAAAGTGGGGCTTAAAAATAATAAATGTTACTACCATTGTTAATAAGGTGGTCCTTTATTTTTGATATACCACCTGATTAGAACTAAAAAATAAAGTGAGGCCCAACCTAGAGCAGTGTTAAGATGGGTGACCTCATGGAAATTTTATCAGGGTTTTTGGGAGTGAGAAAACAATACACTGAAAGAACATGTGTTGGCCTATGGGGACAATAATTAGTATAATAATCTGTTCTGACATGTGGGTGGGCCCTAGGGAAACACGTGTATATAGGGAAACTGGTGGCACATAGTAGGAAGAACCCAAAAACCATATTAAGGTGGGGTACCTATGATATCAGTGGATATAGTGGTATCAATGTTAATGCTTAGCTAAAACTGTAGTGGCACTACATGGGTTTTAGGTGTGGGGTCCACAATGAAGATGTTGTGATTTAAAGGGGGGGAGTGTAACACCCCTAGAAAAGTGAGGCTTAAAAGACTAAATATTACCACCTTATCAAGACGATGAAACTTTAATTTTAGGAGATCACCTGATTAGAACAGCATAGTTAAGAGAGTCTTGGCCTATAATAGTGTCAGGATGAGTGGACTCTTGGGAAGTTTCGTAGGGTGTGTGAGAGTGAGAAAAAAGCACACTAAAAGAACATGTGTTTTCCTATGTGTATAATCATTAGTTTAATGATTTTTTGAGCATGTGGATGGGCCCTGGGAATGGTAAAACACATGTCTATGGGAAAATGATGGCACTTAGCCAGCCAGGACCTGAAAACCATATTAAAGTGTGTGTGTGTGCTGTTAGAGGATCCTAGTTATTACATAACAGCTTATAATATTTCATATCATATAACCAACCAAAAAATAAAATTTATATTATTTTATATGATATTAAATATGATAGATATATGAAATATGATTTCTTTATTATTAAAATATGATTTCATGAATCAAAAAGCATATTTAAGCTCTTATACTGCTGAAGATATTTTAGGGAACAAAAAACCCTTATTCTTTTCAATGAAATATATTAAAAATATAAAATTTCAAAGATCACCATTATGTGAAAACAAAAACCATGTATAATATACATGAAGAACATGTGACTGTTCCTTACACTGATGTTGTCACGATAATGATATTCAGTCACAATGGTTAATGAAAATCCCTGAGGAGAAACCATTATGTTCTTCCCTTCATTGTGTATCCATAGATCGAACAAATCACCTAATTCTTGGGTGTTATCCTTCCCAAATATATGATATAATATTATCTATTATGTGTTAAGGATATAGATTTTGGAATTGAGAAGCTTGTTCAAGGAACCAGATTCAACTTATCGAAAGGAGGAAGTCTATAAGTTTATCTCAACATTGTCAATGCAATGATAACAACATCTTCAACATGCAGGTATAGTTGTTGTATGTTTGTGAACTTATGATGAGATTTAGTAAGCTGTTCCATATTCATCATATAGAGGTTGTTAAAAGTCTACCAGATAGAGTGGTTGAGGTCATGTAAATTACTGAAGAATGGTGAAGTCAACAGATGATTGACCATATATCTCTATTGGCAGTGCAACCTATTTGACCGACTGATTACCATAATAAAATATGGGTGGGATCGAATGAAAATTGTTATCAATGAATGTACTTGTAATGTAGGAAAAATATAAGTGTAACACTCACTCCATAGATTCAATATTTGTAATTCATTTTTTTATAATATATAAGTTTGTACTGTTCTCCTACAAATGTAGGATGAAAGTTATAACCATATAAATCTTTGTGTGACCAAATTATATTTTCCTATTTTCTATTTTAATTATTTGTGATTTTTCTAAATACTATTAGTGGTGGTACTTATTATCAGTGATTTAAGTGAGGTAAATTTTCAAGTTATAGTGATCTAAGATGTGTGGAAGTTCCACTGGTTGATTTCTCAATGAAGAAAAATCAGTAGGTGTGATGTTCTAGAGAATGAAAGTTTTATCATCCATTGATTTTATGATGGTTTTACTTCCTATCAATTGGTACAAGATATTGGTTGTTCACACTCAGTGACTCAGTTAACATTATCACTTTCTTCAGAGTAATATTTATTCCAGTTTGGTATATTATCATTATAATATATGGAAATAAAGTAAAGAAAAGTTCATATCAATAAATTCGACAAAACCAACTATGGATTATAGAGAATAAAGATATAATACTATCTAAAAAAGAAGGATATCAAACTCTTGTTGGGTGGAGAGAAGCTTTAAAAGCTAAAGAAGGGTGAATGAGAAAACTTGGATAAAAAGTCACTCATATTAGTGAAGATTTCATTAATATAAAACATGGATTTTAATATCAAAGAGATTAAGTCTATATCTGATATGATGGAATCCCTTGAAGACATGTATGAAAAAATAATGAAATTAAACAAGGAATTTCTAATTTGAAGGATGTTTAGGATGAATTTATTAGAATTACGATCAATTTCAGATCATGTGAACAATTACAACATGATTCTAAGTCATCTTGAAGTGGGGAAAATTAATTTTATGTATGATTTATAGGAAATATTACTACTCATCACTACATGAAGCATGGAATGGTATGGTTATTACTGTAAGATCCATTATTTTTTAGGTACATACTTCTTTATGTCTTTTTAAACCATCTTGTATTCAATTAGTTTAGTTTGGACTTTGGTAATCAAGTTCATGATCCAGTTGGGTTGGTTTTGGGAGGAAGTAGCTAGGGAGGTAATGTTTGGTTGTGGAAAGAATTCATGCCATAAATTGTCCATTCATATGTGAATTCATCTAGGTAGACCCCTTGAAATTTGTACAAGGTATGAATGGTTCAAGAAAACCCCATGAACTTCATTCATGCCTTGAATGTTTCATGGGAAATCCATGAAATTGAAATTCAGATCATGAGTTTGATTCACAACATTAAATCAGTTTTTCTAAGTCTTTAAGTCGTGGTGATTGATTTTTTAGCATAAGTGGAAAATTCAGAAATTCATGATGTGAGTTCCATATTCATGATGTGAATTCCATATTCAAGATGTGAATGTTCTACGAACAACATCCTTTTAAAATATACAATGTTTTTTATTTTAAATATTGCAACTCCTTTGATTGCAACCCTTTTGCAAATGACCCATGGGAGTCTTCTTCAAACCAGAAGTAACCTCCACCGATTCATAGAATTATAGAACTAGATTTTGAATGTAATACATGATATTATTATTCTCATTCTTATCTAATTTATTTTCCATAAGGAAAAACCTAGTTCAAAAATGCCTAAACCAGATCAAGATATCATGTATTGTGTTGACAAAACTTCTTGGTCCTCATTGAAGGGAAGGATGAAGGGACCCTAGAGTTACCTCATACATTGAGTATTTTCCTACTCCTACTTTGATTTTGATATGAGTGATCTAGAAATACTCCCAAAAGTATGTTTCAATTCACTTTTTTGTGTAATAAGTGATATCAAACTGACATGCGATGCACGTGACCTAATTAATTGGTTAATTAACTGTATATTGAATTTTCACATTTTTAGACATCCCATGGATCCCATTGGGTTCATTGATACTGATACTAGACTTGTGGCCACCTGATATATGAGACTACCCATGAACTTGTGATGAAATCTCAGTCTTAATATTGAGAATTCAGTATCACATATGAATTATGATAAATAGTAACTTGGCATAATATGAAATCAGTGAATTATCCTAATGTATGAGAATTAACCAATTGAGAATAAATTTCCTATAAATTGGTAATTAGATGAATTTTAAAAATTGAATTATAATAACATGAAATATATAATATCTAGTAACCTGGCATGATATAACTTCAGTGATTCATCTTATAAAGAAGAATTCAACAATTGAGAATAAATTTCTTGATGAATAATGATTGGATAATTTGACTATTATGGCTTTCATTCCTTGTTTGATGTATTGTTGATTGGTACATTTTTGGATTGCTGGGACATGTTGTTGATATGTTGATACTTGGTTTTTCCCTTGGTTGGTATGTGCACCATATGAACATGTAAGTGGATCCACCATGGTTTAAAGTCCAATATAATATGTCATGAAATTTGGATTAGGCCTTGGTTTAGAATTGCATCATGGGAACATATAGGTGGATCTATCATGGTTTAGAGTTTAGTATGATATGGTTACTTTCCCCATCATTATCATGGTATTGTGGCATGGGAAGATATAAGCAACCCGAGCATGAGAAATTTTCATGGAGTATAGTGTTACTTGGTTACATGAGATATGACATGGGTGATCAATCCTAATGAAAGTGGATCCCCCACTTTATAGAGATATCTGAAATAGAGCCAAATAATGTTTGGTTGGCCAGAGGTATCTACCCAGAGGCCAAGGGTCAGTAGGATTATGCGATGTTTTGTATTAATTTATGAATTAATACCCCTAATTATAAATTATTACATTCACTATATATTCAGAGTGGATGGTTTAAACACCATGGGTTTTTTTCTATTGAGTTTTACTCACAAACTGTTCATGTTCCATTTATTACCTGGTTAGATTTAATGGTTGTAGTCCTAGACAAGGGAAAGAGGCCCTGGGTTGATTGATTTCTTTTTGGATGGGTTAGAGCTTGAATACAAGACTAAAATGGGTTTCAGGATTATGTTTTTGGTTTCTTTTATTGAGTATTCATAGTATTTCACTTGTATTACTTTCAACACGTCATTTAGTTCCATTCAACCAAATATTGCAGGATATTTATTATTATTTGGATTGCTTGGTTTTTTAATTCTATTCTATTTGAGATTCATGCTAGATTATTTATATTATTCCAATATTATTGCTACTATGTACCAGAGTTATAGTCTCCCCACTATTTTCCTTATACCCTCATTTCTAGTAGGTATCCTATATCATATGGGGAGGCATTCCTTGGGTCCATTAGCCAATCCAACTTGGTCATGTGAGGGAGCACCAGGTCGGGGGACACTACAACATGGTATCCAAAGAGGTTTCTTTTCTATAAATTTACTATTTGGGAAAGTTAGAGATGATATTATGATTTTTTAGGACTTTGAAATGATACAGGGTAAAACCTGATTACCCAGGGGTGAGATTGTTATTCATGTTGTTCGCTTGTTACAATTTCGATGCTATTTCTCCTTGGGTGATTCACTTATTGTGTGGTGTTACTATTTTATAAGGTTTTTATTCATGGGTTTATATAACACGAGATATGTATGAATTCATCATTATAGGAACATAAGAATATATATAGTCATTAATTGTTCATGATAGGGACATATTTATCACATGTGACATAATCACCTATCTGACTTGTGAAATGTTAAACCTTGTTTATTCTGATAAAAAGCAAATGAAAGAGAAATAGTTATGTTATTACAATTTTATTTCTAATCCTAGAATAGAGATACTCTGATCCAATGGTACTCAATTTTTCTAACCTTTTGAGGTTGGCCTTGTTATGTATCCAGTGTTCTTGGGAGTGTGTTAACCCTTATAGAGAAAATGATACCTCGTTATCTTTAGGCTGAGCATTAGGAGAAAAGTAATTAGCACAATCCCTATGTAACTGATCTCAAGCCTATTTTAGCTTCAGAGAATCAGATGGAACAGAAGCTTCATGACCGTTTTATGAGGGTTATGTGATCCAGGGATAGGGATACTGTTTGCACAATCCCTTCGATGGTTGATCTTACCAAATAGTTTCATATTTAGCAATTTACTATGTTCACTTGGGAAGGAGGACCCCCAATAGCTGATTTCTAGATCAAGACAACCTAGATAATCATTAAACACCTTTAGAAAACCCTAGATAGGATGGTAAAGATTACTACCTACATGTTATAAGAATCATCCAAGTGTTAGTGTGACATTATAGAGAAATCTGATCAGTCAGAGGAGCTGACCTGGAAATACTTCAAGGAGAAGTTCCTAATATACTTATACCTTGGTAGATTGAGGGATGATAGGGATCATCATTCCATACACCTGACATAGGATAGTTTTTTGTGATGGACTATAATGGAAGTTTCATGGATCTACAACCTTTTTCTCCATCTTTGGTAGAATATTAGATTTACAGGGTGAAACATATCTAGGATGGGATTATCTATAAGATAAGGTTGTAAGTGAACATATTCCACTTGAGAAATTTCATATATTGGATGAATTAGGCCCTTATCATAGAAGGTAACCTGAGGGAATCCCCAAGTTTCGACCAGAAAGTCATAGCAGGATGATCGGGGAGCACTTATTCAAGTTATAGGAAGTGTCATTACGATGGTTGCTCCCATTGTAGTAGTGAGAAAATCAAACAGGTAAGTGGAAATCCATCTCAGAATAGTGGGCCTTTGAAGTTATTTCAATGTGATATGTTTGGCCATAATCTCCCACAGTGTACTTCCCCTAATGTGAAGTACCATGCTTGCAGAAGGTTTGGTCATTTGTAGAGTTTCTGTAGGAACTATCTATAATAGAATATTTACAGGGAATTAGGATAGGAACTAGAGTCTAAGAAGGACTCAATTACCCCTCAACAGTTAGGTATTTGGAGTTTAAGTGGATTTTCAGGCTGAGATAGAGGATGTGGCACCCTGGTGCAGGAGTAGTAGAATCATCTAGAGGGAGAAACATAGGGAAGTCAGACCGAAGTCCAAGTCATAGGGGTGAGTCAGTTGCACATTATGCACTCTACTTTAAATATTCTAGATGCAAGACCTTCTACTTTCATAGGTACTATTCTTGTATCATTTATCCCAACTTGTGTTTTGTTTGATACAAGATCATCACATTCCTTTATATATACTCTATTTTCCAATGGCTTGGTTTTTGTGTGTGTAGAGTTTGGGTGGTGTTATGAACATCAACACACTACTGGGAATGAGACCAGATGATATAAAATACCGTAAGGAATTTTATCTTGAAATTAGTGGCTATTATATCTTTTGGGAGTTCTTTGTGATGGAAATGAAAGAATTTTATTTGATTATGTGTATAGATCAGCTACATATATACGAAGATCATATTAAATTTTATCATAGGAGATTTACTTTTCCCTCTTCATAAGGGGAATATATCATCACCACTATGAGTGGGATCTTCAGGCTGGTCATGTAGGACTGATTCCATGAACATTAGATTATCTCATGGCTTATTTGGAGATTCTTATCCTAGATGGTGATGGAATACAATAGGAGTCCTTTCCACCAATGGTAGACCATTTTAAAGAAAATTTCTTGAATAATTCCTTAGCTTACCACCTGAGTGGTATATAAAGTCCATGACTGAGTTGGTGCTAGGATCTATGCCCATTTTATCCCACCTTATAGGATTGAACCAGCAGAGCTTCATTAGTCGGAATTTTAGTTTGAATATCTAGAATCTAAGGGATTCATAAGGCTTAGTACTTATACATAGAGTTATATAGTTCTTTTTTTCAATAATGTTGATGGGACTCTATGTTTATATGTAGATTATTAGAGACTAGACTAGATGATAGTCAAGAAACTACATCCCATTTTTTGTATCAGCGATCTCTTTGATTAGATGAGTGGTGACAAGATATTCTCCATGATTAACTTGATATCTGGGAACCATTAGTTAAGGGTGAGACAATATATCATAACCCTTATTTATTTTAGGAGTAGGTATGGTTTGTATGATTTTGTGGTGTTGTCATTTAGTCTGAAGAATACCCCAGCAATATTCATGGACTTGATGAGTCAAATATTTGATCCATTCCTCAATTAGTTTGTGGTATTTTTTGTCGATGAGATCTTGTTGTACTCTTATTCTACAGATGATCATGCCTGGCATATTGATGTCATATTAAGTATTCTAAGGCTATCCAAATGTAGTTTTTAGATTGATAGAGTAAACTTATTGGCTCATGTTATCTCAAAAGATGGAGTGTTAGTAGACCTAGAGAAGGTCACTACCATGGTATCTAGGAAAAAAATAAAAAATTTATTTGTGATTCATAGATTTTTTGTTCTACCATTCAAATATCAGTGTTTCATCCAGGACTTCTCCCATTTGGTATCACGAATGACCAGACTGAGAATGAAAGGGGTGATGTTTTTTTGGTCGGATGATTAAGAGAGGTATTTCTAGGAGCTAAAGAGTAGACTTTCGTCAACACTGATACTCACATTACCTATACTGGGTAAAGAATATATCATGTACTATGACCCATATAGAGTTGGACTGAGATTAGTTTTGATTCCAGATGACCGAGTGGCTTCTTATGGATCCATAAAGTTGAGACTACATGAGAGAAACTAGCCTACTCATGAATGAGAGTTAGTTGTAGTGGTTCATTCCCTGATATACTAGAGACACAATCTATTGCGTTAGAGGTTTGTGCTGTATACAGACTATAAGATCCTCAGGAACATCATTTATTAAAAATACCTAAAACTTTGGTAGAGTAGGTAGGTTGAGTATCTATAGTCTTAAAACTTTGAGTTGGATTATACTCTAGGAAATGGAAAATTTTTTGTTGATGATTTAAGTTGTAAGACACTGGAAGAGTTAGTATGAGAGTCTTTCAAGGAGTGGTTACTAAAGAAACTCTTTATGGACATGAATTAAATGTTTGAGAGTCCAAGGGATGAGTACCTTTTATTTTGAGATCTATAATACCTATTATTTTAGACCAGATCATGACAAAGAATTCATCTAATCTAAAGGGATTAGCTCTAAGAGGAAACTTATATACCGGGGAGCCACTATCTGAATGGTCTCTTGGAAGCGACGATTTTCTTCTAATCTAAGGTTGTGTATGAGTTCCTATCGGGTTTTTAAGGATATAATGAAAGATTTTCATGATTTTAGGTGGGAAGTATATATAGGTATGAAAAAAATGTATCATGATCTATGGAGATAGTACTAGTGGTTAGAGATAAAAAAAATATATGGAGGCTTTATGAAGATATTTTTCACTTATCAGTAGGTGAATACTAAGAATCAGTGGAATTTTGGGTTATTACAACCTCTACCCATTATGAAATAGAAGCAGGATGATGTCACAATTCATTTTTTGAAAGGATTGCATAGTAAACCATGCAATAATGATACATTGTGGGTGATTTGGATCGACTAACATAGGCATCCCACTTCTTTCCTATCAGGGAGACCTTCATCGTTAATGATATGGGTAGTATCTACATGAGAGAAATAGTTCAGATGAATGGTGTCCCAATGATTGTCATATATGATTGAGATCTTCATTTAACATATTAGTTCTGATAGGGTCTTCAAAAGGATTTGGGATTATAGGTTCTTATGAGTAAAACCTGTCATCTGTAGAGTGATGGCTAATCTTAGAAGACAATTCATATTATAGAGGATTTGTTACGAACATGCCTTTTAGTCTCTAGTGGTTATTAATAGTATCATATATCACTCATAGGTTTTTCTTATAATAACATATTTCAAGAATCAATCCAAATGAATATTTTGAATTATTTTTTAGAAGTTTGTTCTTTTATACTCTTTATTGTTTGGAGGTCGAAGAGTTGGTGCTCATTAGGCCTGGTCTTGTGCAGGAGACATCTGAGTAGGTGTGATTAAGTAAGAAGTAATTGGTGACCACACAGATTTGAAAGAAATTATACACTAAACACTGGATATGTCCTCTATATTTTGAGGTTGGTCATCATTTTTTTCCTCTATGTGTTACCTAGGATGGGGAAATTCCAAATAAAGAAGAAATCGAAGTTAGCACTCAGGGTTTTCAGGCCATTTGAAATAGTGGAAAGGGTCAGTATAGTGGCATACCATTTACCACTTTCAAAGTGCTAAAGTTCCATGCATGATATGTTTCACATGTCCCAATATCAGATATATCACCCCTTACCTTCTTACATGATAGAAAATTATGATGTCAAGCTAGTTTCTGATATGTCCTTTAAGAAGAATTCGATCTGTATAGTGGATAATAGTAGGAAGAATTTTCAAGGTAAGACTATAAATATAGTGCGAGTGTAGTGGAAGCATGTGAATGTCAAAGAGGAGACCTAGGATTGGGAATATGATATGAAGACTTAATGGTTAGACTGTTTCTCTATACCCAACTTGACACTTTGGAGTATATATTGAGGAAAAACTATTATATGGTGGGGAGGTTGTAGGATACCATATTTTTTGGTATGTCCTTATTTAAGTTTTTTTATCCTTTCTTTGTTCAATTAGATTTTTTCGGACCTTGGTTATCATGTCTTAGATTCCATTTAGTTGGTTTTTGGAGGAAGTAGTTGGAGAGGTAAAGTAAGGATGTAGAACAAATTTATGTTGTGAACTATCCATTCATGATATGAATTCATTTGGGTAGACCCTGTGAAATCTATATATGGTGTGAATGGTTTAGGAAAACCCCATGAAATTAATTCATTCCATATATGTTTCATGGGTAGTCCTTAAAATAAAAATTCACATTGTGAGATGGATTTGCTACATGAAATCATATTTTATGGGGTTTTAATTCAAGCCAACTATTTTTTTAGTATAAGTGGAAAAATAAACAATTCATGATATCAATTCTCTATTCACGATGTGAATGTTCTATTTCCTACATCATTTCAAAACTTCTAGTGATGAATGTCTCTAATATTGTGCCTCCTTTGAATGTATCCCTTCCATAGATGACCCATGAGAGTCTTCTTCAAACGATAAGAATCCTCTATTGAATCTTGGCATTCTAGATCGAGAGATTGGAGGTAATCCCTTATATTATTCTTCTCCTTATTATCTAATCTATTTTTCATGAGGAAAACTCTAGTTTAGCACTACCTAACCTATATCGAGATGGAATTTTTTTATTGATAGAACTTCTAGGTCCTCATTGAAGGTAGGGAAGGAGGGACCCTTACACTACCTAGGACATCAAGGATTTGCCTATGTCTACTTTTCTTTTGAGGTGGGTGGTATATAAAAACTCCCTAAAGTATATTTTAATTCCCTTAGCATGTAAAATAAGCGATACCATGTTGGAACACCATGTGTGTGACCTAATTAATTGGGAAATTCACTGTTCAATGAATTTTCACAATCTGATACCTCCCATGAATCTTGTCAGGTCCATTGGTATTGAGACCAGACTTATGGCCTCTTGAGAGGTGAGACTACCCTTAAACTTGTGATAAATTAGAATTATTAATATCTTGAATTTAGAACAACATGTGAATTTTGATATATGGTAACCTAACATGATATGACATCAATGAATTGTACTGATGCATGGGAATTCACAAGTGGATAATAAATGGACTATAAATTGGTAATTGGATGAATTGAACAAATTGACATATAATAACATGTGAAATATAATATCTAGTAACTTGGAATGAAATAACTATGGTGGTTCATCATAGATTTGGGAATCCAATAATTGAGAATAAATGGATTGATAAACGATGTTTGGATAATTTGACTATTATAGATTACATGTCATGTTTGACGTATTGTTGATTAGAACATGTTTGGATTGACCTGACATGGTGTTGATCTCTTGATAATTGGTTTTTACCTTAGTTTGTATGTGCTCCATGGGAACATATAAGTGGATTTAACATGGTTTACAGTATAGTCTAATATGTCATGACATTTGGGTTTTTTCTTGGTTTGGAAGTATTCCACAAGAACACATTAGTGGATCTAGAGTGGTTTAGAGTCCATTATTATATGGTTAATCTTCCACTTGGAATGGTATTGTGTCATGGTTTATGTAATAAAGTCCTTCATGGGGTATTTACATGGAGCCAAGTGTTACTTGGTTACTTGAGATATGACATCAGTGATTCATCTTGATGCAGGAGGATGCACCACTTGACAGAGATATCTGGCATGGAGTCGAAGTTGGTTTGACTGGCCTAGTCTATCAACCCAAATACCAAGGGTCAGTGGGATTATGAGATTTTTCGTATTAATTTATTATTTAATACCTCTTATTATCATATTATTGCATGCACTATATATTTAGACTATATTTTTTAGACACCATGGGTGTTGGAATAATGAGATGTACTAATATCCTGTTTGGGTGTCATTTCATACTCGAGAACATTTCATAGTTGCATTTATAGACAAGGGTAGGAGGCCCCACGTTGATTGATTTATTACTGGATTGGTTAGAGCTTGGAGACGGGGCAGACATAGCATTTGTGATCAGGGTTTTTGAGTCTTTTATTGAGTCTGATTAATATTTTACTTGTATTAAATTCAATATTTCATTTAGTTTGATTCATCTTGAAATTACACGGTATTTATTATTATTTGGATTGTTAGGTTTCTTCCTTATTTATATTTGATATGAATTCTTGATTATTTATATTATTCCACTATTATTTCTACGCTGTACTAGAGGGTATAGTATCCCCACTATGTTACTTACATCCCCAATACTAATGTACAGCCTTTAGGGTATGGGGAGTCACACATGAGGTCCAAAATCCAACCCATCTCAATCATGTGAGGGAGCACCAGGTTAGGGAATGTTATTAAGTGGTATCAATGGAGATTTATTTTCTACTTATTTACTATTTGGAAAAGTTATTCATGAGATTAGGATATGTTGGGGCTTTGAAATGAGATCATTTATAGGAGTAGCAAACCCATGTATAGGAAAAACCTAAGTACTGAGTATATGATTATTGTTCATATTTCTCTCTTGTAACAGATTCCATGATATTTCACCTTGGGTGATTCACTTATTGTGTGTTGTTACTGTTTTATGAGATTTTTACTCATGAGATAGTACAATACAAGTTGAGTATATATTAATAATAGTAGGCACATATAAATATATACATACATGAAATTTTCTTTATAGGGACATATTTTTCACATTTTACATAATCACCTGTCTAACCTATCAAATGTTAAACCTTATTTATTCTGATAAAAAGGAAATGAAAGAAAAAAATCATGTTATTCAAATTTTATTATTAATCCCAATAAATAGAGGTGTTGATCCAGTAGTTCTATGTTGTTCTCACCTTTTGAGGTTGGCCTTATCATGTTACCCATGTTATTAGGGGTGTGTTAAACCTTTAAGGGAAAATTAATTATTGTTATCTCTAGGCTGAGCGTTAAGAGAGTGGTAATCAAAACACTCCCAACAGAGTTTAACTGGGACCTCTTACAACTATAGAGAATCTTATGGATGAGAAAATTTATGAATGATTCCCAAGGGTAATACAATCCATGGAGAGGGAGACCGTTCACACTGTCCCTTTGATGTATGATATTACTAAAGAGTTCCATATGTTGCATCCACCTACATTCACTAGGGATTGAGGACCCTAGGAATCCGAGTTTTGGATCAAGTCTATCCAGATGATCTTTAAGAACCTTGATACACCCATAGATAAGAGGGTATAATTTACTACATATGTGTTATGAGGACCAACCAAGTGTTGGTTTGACATTATGGAGAAATTATATCAATAAGAGGAGACGTCCTAGAAGTATTTTGAGGTTAAGTTCCCGAGCCACTTCTATCTAGATACATTGAGGGATGAGTCGGATCATGAGTTAATTCACCTAATGTATTAGATATTTTTAGTGATGGACTATGTAAAACATTTAACCAATCTATAACAATTTTATCCATCATTATTAGTAGATTATATTTTCAATGTAAAAATTTTCTAAGATAGAATTTAGTATGAGATAAGTTCATTAGTAACCTTCTTTTTCTTTGAGAATATTCATAAATGTGATGAATTAGGCTCTTATAAAGAAAAGTAACCTAAGGGAATCCCCAAGTGTTATCCTCATAGTAGGACGACCATGGAGATCTTCTTTAGGAAGAAAGAGCCAATGATATGACTGTTACTTCAAGGGTAGTAGTGAGTAAATAAACATGAAAATGTGCATCCATCTTAGAAAAGTATCACATTTTAGTGCTTTTAGTGTGGTAGGTTTGTCCACAGGTTCCCATAGTTTCCTTTACCTACAATAGAGTCCCATGGTTGTAGATGGTTGGGTAATATCTAGAGGTTCAGTAGGAAATATCAATAGTATAATAGTGATAGGGGTTAGGATATGCACCAGAGTTTGGAATGTAATCAACTACCCCTCAAATGAAAGGTAGCTATAGTTCCATCAGACATTGAAGTTGAGGAAGAGTATGTGGTACCCTGACGAAAAATTGTCAGTATTAGCCAGAGGGATGGACATAGGGGGGTTATACTATATCCTAGGGAAGAGGGGTGAGTCAAATATATGATATGTGGTCTACTCTAAATAGTTGGAATAGAAGACCTTTTATTGCCAGAGGTATGATTCTTGTATCATTTACACAAGAAAACATTTTTTTAACATAGGACCATCACATTACTTTATATCTAATAAATTTTCCCACTATCTTAGTCTTGGTTGTGGAGAGTTTTGGTGGTGTTATTACCATCAAAATAATGCTGCAAACACAATAATAATATTTCATATATTGCAAGGAATGTTCTCTTGGAATTGGAGGTTACCATTTCTTTTGGGAGTTTTTTTTGTTGGGAATAATAGGCTTTGGTTTGATTCTAGGTATGGACTAAATAGTTTTTTACCAGGATCATATCAAATATTATTAGTGGATAGTTACCTTTATATCTTTGGAAGGGGGAAACTATCATCACTAGGGTGATTGGGATCATCAGGCTAGTTGTGCAGGATCAATTCAGTTTATATTGGATTTTCTCATGGCCCAGTTGGCAACACTAGTGCACAAAAAGGGTTTTCATGTTGGTTTTTTATTTTTCACAACCATTATTAAGTTATTTTATTGAAGTAATCTTTGTAAATATGTTTTTAACATCAGTTAATTACAACCGACATTGTAAATAATTTTATGAAGGATTTATCATGTTGGTCATTAAAGAAATGAAGTGATAAACTTATTCATATAGGTTTATCACATTGGTTATGAAATAACTGACATGATAAACCATTTATCATGTCATTTTTCTAAAAATAACCAATTTAAAAGAATGTTTATCACATCGATTACGTGGTAACCGACATGATAAACCAATGATTATTGGTTTATCACACTAGTTACCACATAACTGACGTGATCAACTATGTTTTATTTTATAATTTTGTTCTGATTCCATCATATCCACAATAGAAAAGATTATAAAATTACAATCAAAATATCAGCAACAAAATAAGAATAACAACCAACAACAATACACTTACAATTTTGAAATTTCATGTTTACAACATATATCCCTAATAAACTAAAATTTAATCAAACCTATTAAATGATTCTCCCATTATATTTCAATGTTTGGCATCTTCTATGCACTATATGGATGATCATCATCTAAAATCCTCAAATTAAAAGGAAATCATTTAACATGTATTCTGAATAAAATTAAGGAAATATTAAAGAAAATTTTATAAAAAACTCTACCCTAATTGAACTTCGTAACAATCAAATTTGTAATTATTTTATACATAAATCTTAAAAAAAATTATCCACGTTCTTTTATGCCTTCTTATTTATGAAATTTCTTTTAAAATAATTTTTTAATTCAAAAAACATTTTTAGTAATATATATCCAAAATTTATTAATTGTAAATGAAAATTCACCTTCTTTTTTGTATATTTGATCTTGGAAATCTTATTATTTATTTTATCCTAATTTAAATTAAATTCCCTTTATAAAAATAATATTAATATATAAATTAATTAATTTTAATATTAACTAGTATTAAAATATTTTAACTTACGTTTCCAATACAATCTCAAAATTTTCTTATACTTCACCATGGATAGAGAATATCCAGTAAAGCGCCCTCTCCTTTGAAAATAATCCAAAATCCATTAGACAATAATATAAAATAAAATATAATCTTAGTATTTATTATGTTAAGAGATATATAACACTTTGTAAGATATATATTCTATACTCATAAATATAAGGAAGCATACAACACTATACAATTGCTTCTTTTGAATTATTTCAACAATATAAACTATTATTTCCATATCAATCATTATTATATCTACAATTGATATAAACTATGGGTCCATAAATCCATATGTCATGTCATGTTATTTAAAATTTTTATAAATATACCTAATAAAAAACAAACATAAATATAAATCTTCAATAAAATTTCAATAAATTAAACGAATGGAAAAATTTTGTTAATTGATTTACATGGAAAAAATTTACATCGCATTGATTCCCAACTTATCTCTAACTACAATCTCTATGATATTCATTTTCAAAATCCCCACATTCATTTCACACCCAAAAACATTATCTTTAATAGTAATCTCATATACATCCAATAAAAATTTTGAATATGTTGTCAATATATCAAGATTAGTAGAAACTGTATATGAAGTTTCACTTTGTAGTTGTTGTTGCCTATACCATATTTATTTACCTTTAAAGTATTCATATATAAAATTGGATAAGTATATAAACTTTAAAATGATAAAAGAAATAATAGAAAAATTAAGTAAAAGATAAAATATACACATACCTCTATGGTAACGTGTTGAAGAAGTCTAGATGGCCAAACTTAAAAATGGTCGATACTTTGTCGAACCATACTCACCTCATCTATTAGAAATTTAATTCTGGTTGATCTATCTATAATATCCAATACAGTGACCCTATGATGCTTTATCTTTATCTGTTGATGATGAATGGTATTAATTATATAAAATATCATACCATATAAAAAAATATGATGGGGATTATCCACATAAAACTAATAACAACTCAGAAGCTGTGGAGGAGGGGGTGTAGGAGTAGGATAAGAAGAAGTGGAGTGTGTAGGAGGAGGTGGAGGATTCAGATAAATAGGAATATTGGGAGCTGCTAGAGGAGGTAGAGTGGGATCGGCATTTTGAAACTGTCTTTGCACATTCACTAAAATTGGTTATACTAAAGTTCTGATACTATCATCCATTGTCACATGAATATCCCAAAATTCAGATTCCAAAGATTCTATTTTTTTTATAATGACCCTCCATTAAGTAATCTTCAAATCATGGAAAATATTTTTTCACCAATATACATGATAGGTATCCCCGTACACGCCCTCGGTGTTTGGGATTTCCCAATGCTATAGCTAAAATATCCTTCCTACCCTCAACTATAAAGACCTTCCTATGTGATTTTTCCCTCAAGAGAATCCTATATGAAATATTTGAAAATATTAGTATTGAATCACAATATATAAATAATTAAATTAACTTAATTAAATAAATAAAGTAAACATCTTACAATACTCTCAGTTATAACCCTTGACACTTTTGTAAGATATTTTCCTTTTTTACACGATCCATCATCCATTTTTCATGTATGTTGGGGGGGGGGGTTAACCTCTACAGATCCTTAACTATAAAATCTTAGTTTTTGAAAATTTTTATCCATCATTTGTTCTTCCAATAATGTATACCATCCCTGAGATAAAGTATGAGGGTATAAATTTCTAGATTGGATATCCTGATGAGATCTTCTTGATTATTGTAAATTAATAATTAATAAATCATTAATATAAAAAAACATTTAAAAGGTTACATTTCACTTACCAAAAATTATTCCCATATTCTACTTTCAAAAAACTTCTTCCATTTATCTTCGTCTATAAATGAATATATATCACCGTGATTATGATGTTTCTTATGCCCAAAAATGAAATTTTAGCCGAGGGTTAATTTAAAATTTCTTTATATCATAATATCCAATGATAAAAAAATTTCTCCTGACTCATCCAATATTAGGTATATCATTTTTCATCTAATAAAAAAGGGGAAACATATATTACTATAACCATTTCAAGATAAGTAAAATAATAACAAAAAAGATTAACAAAATGGTCTCCTACAACTGAGATAGTGTCACTTTTCAACACTTCTTCAATCATCAAACAAAATAATAACTTTTCTTTTAGCTACACTACTACAAAAGTCTTAAATTGTTTTGAATTTGGACCTCTTGGAATATTATTATCATTAAAGTCTACTAGTATCCTATGATCCTGGCTATGAGTAACTGATAATTTTAGTAAATGTGTGGTTCCATGTTTACCAACCCTCAAACACTTTTTCCCCCATGGAAACAAATTTCACATGTAAATAATTACAATGATACTCATCAATAGGATCATGTGTATGTTCCTCCTTAAAGGTATGAGTATGACCATCTTCATCAGTATGTGGTTGATGAGACGATTGATCCACCATTATCCTATAAATGAAAGAAACAAAAATTTAGAAAAAATAGTAATCCAACTATTATATACAAATGTAAATAAAAATTGAAAAATCATCAATAAGAATGAAACACTAAACTTAACAAATATTTAATGAGAGATGAAATGAAATAAATGAATAAAAACAAATCAAAAAAAAAGTTTGTTTGGATACACCATTATACAATATTTTTTTAACATATGAAATTTAAAATTATTGGTATTCATAAAAAAAATAATAGAAAAGTTTTGTAAGGGTAGACATAGTAAACTAAATAAAAAAAAATATGAACAAAAAAAATTAACTTATTAGTTATAATATGTGTTTCAATAAAGATAATAAAATTAAAATATCTAAAAATTTATGAAATTTAAAAACTTAAACCATAAATAAAAATATGATACCTATAATATTAGGAATTTACTAAATGATTGTTTTACTGAATTCATTCATCACAATAATTCCATATAGAACAAACCATATCTATGAAATTCCCATCAATATTATCTGTTAATCTTTACATGGAGGTAGTGATATTATAAAAATTAACATCTTCATCAAGTTTATTATCCGAAACATAATATTTTTTTCTTTATAAAATAATAAACCACTACATATCAGATTGATCAAGAATATAGAATTTTTAATGTGTTTCCATGATAAAAGGATCAATTCTGTATTCCAATTTATTCAGATTAACTAATTCCATTCCAAATTCAGCAGGTATGAAACTCTTTTTACTGACAAACTATTTTTAGTTAAACGCTGGAACTTGAAATTTAATGTAATAAACCTACCATATTTCTTAAATGACTCCATAATATACAATTGATGCGGAGATTGTGTTTTTTTCTTTAGAACTCAAAAAATGAATTTCTTATGCTAACACCAATACACTAATATTATAAACAACACTTCTATTTTTCTGATCTTTCATATGAAATTTATATCCATTAATTTCATAACCAGACCATGTTATAAAATTTAAACTTGGAAAACTCACTAACCACATCAATGTTTTTGATTCATCTGATCTACCAAGAAAAATCTCTTTAAACCATGGAAAAACGTTTTTTTATGCTCATTCAAAATCCACATATCTTTCTTCTTTTGATGAAATTATTTGAACACATTAATATGCAATGTTATTAATGTCTGAGCATCATCTATGTTATTTAAAATGTATAAATATAGCTTCTTTATCTGTTCGCCTATCAACGATTTGAATTTCAATCCATAAATCCATTTATCCCATAATTAACTCATTCATACTGAGATGTAGGAAAACCAATGTTCTCCACTATAAAAAAATAGCTTTTACAAAACTCGGAAACCTCCTCAGAAATATACTTCTCAACAATGAAGGCTTCATATTGATATGGATTCTTAAGATACCACTTAAATATATTCATATACATTTAGAAATGATACATCCAAAATAGATATATTGGTCTTCAAATATTTATTTCTCACACCATATGAACCATTAAATACACCATAATATAAAAAAACCTTATAGGAAAAAACATTTCCAATTGAAAAAGTATAGAAATCCCTTTCTTCTCCAAAGTGATCAAAACATTCAGATCAATCACCTTATTAAAAATTTAATTGAAAAAACAACACACCTTTATGATATTCATTGTTACATGAATGAGAAATATTCCATGAAATGAAACTGTTAGGAGCAGTTGTATCATGACATGACAATCATGAGATTTCATACCTGTCAAATTCAAATCCTTGAAAAATATATTTTTTACATTTGAAGAATAACCCTATGGCACTTTGATATCATGAAGACATTGAAAAAAACTAATTTTCTCCCTCTTGGATAATGTATGATATGCTGAGGCCAAGAATGTTCTCCTTCCATCAAGAGTGGGAGATAACTCCAAACATATTCCTATTAAGAGTAAGTACAATCATGCATTCTTCCCATATTTAGTATTTAATATAATATCTAATAATTTTACAATAAATATTTTATAGATATTATTATCCACATGAATTAAAAAATGTTATGTTTGGCATCATGATATCTCTAATATGTTAGATAAAAAAATATTGACCGTTGCTTCTAAATATTTCTATCACTACCATATTTCAATGTCTTTTTGAATGTAACTTCTATATTTTTCACCCTATCAAAATACCCATCAGTGGATAAAAGTTTTGGAGAAATATAAAATTCATTTGATCCATTGAATTCCTTTTTTAATATTCTATATGAGTGATCAATAAACAAAAACGTTTTATGACTCATGAATACTATTTTTCTCCCATGATGCAGTTGATAATATGAAGTCTGTTGTTCACAAATTGGAAAAGCTTTATGCTCCTTAACACTGTATCCAGAAAAATTTTCATATGTTAGGAAGACATTAATATGGAACATAATCATTACATGTAGTTGAAAATACTCTATTTTATAATAATTATACACCCTTGTACCTTCCTCCCATAAAAGTTTCAAATCATAAATTAATGGTGACAAAAAATGTCAAGATCATTTCCAAGTTATTTTTGTCTGTGTATCATTAAAATCAACATGAAATATTTTCACTTCATAAACAATTCAGGAGATAAGTTTTAAATTACCAATAAAATAGGCCAGGAACTATGTGTGATACTAAGGATTCGATATGGATTCATTCAATCCATGCATAGTCCAAGTATGAGATTTATAACATCATTTTTGAATATAGGACAATGCTGATCAATTTTATTCTTCTATGGAAAATATACTGGATTCTATAATTTTCCATCACATATTCACTCATCTGCATTTCATATTAATCTTTTTTCATTATGTAAATTTTCAAATAAACGTTTTAAATTATGAATTATAGGAAGATGCCAAAATTCCGTGGTAGGGGTCTCTGTAACTACTAAATCATAATGTAATTTTTCTTTAAAATTATACTACGACGTCCCACATTTAGAACACATTGAAAGAAACTCATATTCCTTCCTATATAAGACACAATCATTTGGGTAGGCATGTACTTTTTTGAACCCTAATCCTATAGTATATAGTATTTTATTTTCTTTATAATGTGAATTAGGAAGATCATTGTATTGATAAATAACTTCTTTCAAAAAATTGTATAAAATTAGTAAAACTCTTATCACTCCAACCATGTTTCACCTTCAAGTTAATCAATCTTAACACCGATGATAAAACCATAAATTCTATATAACCCGAATACAATGGCTTTTCAACATCACCATATAGACGATGAATTTTGGGATCTTTATGAATTTCATCCACTTCAATATCATGAATCCTTTCTTCAATCTCATCAGATTTATAATCTTGCAAAGCATCATAATCTATATATCGAAAATTCTTCCCATTTTCACCATGGAAAATACAAGGTTTGTAACTTGGATTAAAACCATGAAAAATTAAATGATATTTGATCTATATACTTTTCAACTTCTTTATAATTAAATATTTTAAGTATAGATTGAAAAACATTATTTTGTTTGGAATATTTATTTTAGAAAATTCCAAAAAATAATCAAAACCTCTCTCATATTCATCACTTATTCGATGTGTCATAATCCAACATCAACTCATTATTATCTATAAAAAAATATCAAAAATAAATATCTCTCAAAATAATATAGTGGTGATAAAAGTGAGAATAAATTATTTTAAAAAATAAAATCATTTTACATTATAATTTAATTAAAAACACCCCCAATTTTTTATTTTATAAAAAGGAAACTATTTTAAAATATCCATCACATTTTAAATAAAAAACACATATTGAAAAAAAATATATAATGTATTATTTATTTAAATTGAATAAATTTTTTTTCCCTTACTACAAAATTTTCAACAAGAAAAATTCATATCATTATGGATATAAAACAATGATTACCCATTATTGTGAATAATTATAAAATTTTGGATACAACTTTATCAATGTAACAAACCATAATATTATATATTATACAATACAAAAAATAGAACATATAGGATTCTATGTAATAAGAAACTAAATAGATGGAGGGTAACATGTTCATGAATTCAAACTATATAAATATTCTATAATACAATACAAAATAGGATGTAAACCACTAATCATAACATTGAAAAATATCAGAGTAACTCTAATTAATTATATAACATAGAATAAGGTTTTTAAGAGAATTATGATTACTTTATGAGTTGTTATTTAATAAATAATAATAATTTATATATAATATTAATTACACAAAAGGAATGTAGATAACATAATGTTCCAAAAAATATATTAAGTATTAATAGTCACTAGCATTTTCTCTAAATTTAGACCCAATCATCATACATAGTTTAGAAAAATCAATCTCAAGATTCCAAAATCACTAACTCATACATCCCAATTGTGATAATATATAACCCCTAGATAACCTTTGTAACTTTTTATGACAACTTATCCAACATAGGAAAATATAAACATGGTAGTAAATAGAGGGAAATAATTGATTTGAATATACCAATTCCAATGAGACACATATATCATTATATAATACATCATTATTCCTTACAGTTCTATGATACTATATTGAGGAAAATCATTCATTTTATATATAAAATATAAATGAAAATAAATACAACATTATATCCAAGCCATGTTAGGCATGGTTATATGAGGAAACCAATAAAAGGGATCTATAATATTTCTTAACAATACACATTTATGGTGAAAATTAATATAATTAACTAAGGGATTGAAAAGAATTTACATTACACAAAACCAAAAACAAGGTTTTCTATATGAAATTCTGATTTAATACTATATCATAGTTCAATAAAAAATCTCTTAGAATTATCAGATTAATTAAATTAAAGTATCAATGAAATACCATACAATATTACTTTCCAGATTTATTTTTCTCATTATTATTATTTTTCGAAAGCAAGTTGTACGTATGTCATAGGAATAACCCCCAAATTCACAATAAGGTTTTATACCAACTACTATTAATATAGGATATCATTAAAAATCTAAATTATCATCTAGGAGCCCTGAAAATGATTAAATAATTTAAAAAAATATAACACAATAAACCATTTATCATAACAAAATGATAATAAAACAAAAGGAACCATAGGTGGATAAAAAATAAATGATTCTAACACCATTACTGTTAAAAGTTCTAATTTAATCCACTTTTTAAAATTAAAATTCCGTAATAATATTTATAAAAAAATTATTTTATCATATTCATATAAAAATAATGGTAATGCAATATTTCAATAAATAGAATTGAAAAAAAAGAGTTAGGGAATCTGTGAATAAGGATCGATGTGTGAGGCTTGCTTCAGAGTTGAGAGATGAGTTGATCGAATTTGCAACAATGATTATGAAAAACCCTATGATGTATGAATATGGAAAAATGATAATGGAGACCACTATATTGATGAAATGAGGTTAGGGATTCTATGTGAGAGAGAAATGAGTTTGCTTTCGTGATATCAAATAAAACTGAAATGATTCAAAACATAAATTCATAAAATTTTAAATTACATATCATTTCAGTTATTTTATAACTGACATGATACTGATTTTTTTAATCGATTATTATGTCAGTTTTAAGTTAAACAATGTGAAAAATGTGCTATATTACACCGATTAAAATATAACTTACATTAAACACCTGCTTTATCATGCCAGTTAATCTATAACCAATGTGTTAAATCATGATACTAGATTTTTCACATCAGTTATATGATAACCGACGTGAAAAATCTGATGCACTAAATAAATTTTATACTAGAGAAAGTTTTATTTTATATGATGTTGGAATGCAGTAGGATACCTATCCTATAGTGGTAGATAGTTTTCATGATGTTTTTCTAAAGAATTCACTGGCTTACTGCCTAAGTGATAGATTGAGTTCATGATCGATTTGGTGCTGGAAGCTGATCCATTTTCTATCTCACCTTATAAGATAACACAAACATATATTTTTTAATTGAATTTTTAGTTAGAAGATATGGAAGTTAATGGATTCATAATACCTAGTACTTCTCCATGAGTTTATTCAATGATTTCATTAAGAAAGATGATGGCACTTTGCGCTTATGTGTATATTAGCAAAGACTAAACCAGATGATGGTCAAGAACTGATATCCACTTTCACACATCTACAATCTATCAGATCATTTGAGAGATTCTGAGATCTTCTCCATAATTTACTTGATAAATGGGTACTTTCAATTAAGAGTGAGACAATCTAACATACCCCAGACTAGTTTTTAGAGGAGGTATGGTTTTTATGAGTTTATGGTGATGTAATTAAATATGTTTCATGTAAAAGTGGTATTCAAGTACTTGATGAATCAGATCATTCATTTGTTATAAGATCAGTCTGTGGTAGTTTTTTCAATGAAATATTGGTGTACTTTCAGTCTTTATACAATCATTCCCAACATCTTTTCATCATCCTGAGTATGTTGAGAGAAAATAAGCTCTACATCAACCTATCCAAATATAGTTTCTAGATTTATAGAATACACTTATTGGGTCATGTTTTCATAGAGGGTATAAAGTCAATAGATCTAGAGAAGGTTAGAACTATGGTATCTGGGTAGTGTACCACGAATTTTTGGATGATTAGAGCTTTATGGGTATAACAGGATACTATCAAAATTTCATTTAGATCTTCTCCCATATGTAAGAATCAATGTCCATGATGACTAAGAAAGGGGTAATTTTTTTGGTTATATTTAAATGAGAGGTATTTCCAAGATCATAATAGTAGGCATACCTTAAAACTAATCCTTACCTTAAATATGCTGGGTAAGGAATATACCATATACTATGATACATCCAGAGTTGGACTTGGTGTTATTCTGATATAGGGGTATTGAGTGGTTACTTATGGATCCAAATAACTAATACCACATGATAGGAACTACCCTACTCATGATCTATAGTTATATGTGGTGTTTTATGCACCGAGATTCTGAAAACATTATCAATTATGAGAGACGTTTTTGGTGCACACAGACCACAAGATCCGCAATTACATATTTTCTTAGTGAGAACTGAACCTTTGGAAGAGGAAGTGGGTTGAGTATCTAGTTCTAATAAATATGTGTCATGATATCAATATAAATTACTAGTATCCAGGGATGTAGAAAGATATAGTAGGATTTTTGGATATATGTTCCACCTTTTATCAAGTAAAGGATGAGCATCATAGGCCTACTGAGTTTTTATAGCCTCAAACCATTTGAGAATGGAAGTGGGATGGTGTCACTATGGATTTCTTGATAGGATTACCTAATGAGAATCGTAATAATTATCTATTTTGGGTGATATTGGATCAACTATATTATGTATCCCACTTATTTAAAATCAAGGAGTAATTCACCATGAATTATTTAGGTAGTATCTATGTGCAAGAACTAATTTGGATGCATGGTGTTCTGAGGAGTATCATGTCTGATCGAGATCCTTATTTAATGTCTCAGTTCTGGTAGTTTTTTACAAAGGATTTGAGGTCACATGTTCTTCTGAGTGAAACCTATCATCTCTATACTAATTTCTAAAATGATAAAATGATTAGATTCTAGATGATATGTTATTATTAAGTGTTTTGGGATTTTTTTCTTCTTGGAAGTAGAATCTAGCACTCACATAGTTCAATAATAATAACAAATTTCAAGTATCAATCAAAATGCACCCTTTAAAGTATTTTTATGGAAGTAAATTTCATTAATATATTTATTGGTTAGAGGAAATAGATTTAGCACTCGTTAGACCCAGTCACCTTCAAGAGATATTTGAGCATGTCTAATTAACCAGGAAGTGGTTGGTGACCCTATAGAGTTGGATGAAATCACAAGATAACCACTGGATAAGAACTATGGAGATTGAGGTTGGTCATCGTGTTTTCCTTCAGGTGTCTCCTAGGATGGGGAAACACTGATTCAGGAAGAAAGGTAAATTAGCACTTGGGTTTTTTCAGGCTATTTAAAAAAGTGGAAAGGGTAGGTCTAGTGGCATGCTGTTTGGCCCTTCAACATCTCTATAGTGACATGAAAAATGTGTTTCACATGTGATAGCTCTATAGATATCATCATAACTCTTATCATGTGATAAATTTTAATGATATTGAGCTATATGTTGATCATTCCTTTGAGGAGAACCTGATCTATATCGTGGAAAATTGTGAGAATAATCTCTAAGGGAAGACCATACCTCTAGTGTCAGTGAAGTAGAATCTTGGTAATGTACAACAGGAGACATGCGAGAAGGAATATTATATGCATTCATAGTGGATATACTTTTTCAATAATAACACTACTACAAAATAGGCTTTGAACAGCATTAAACTTTATCAGTGCTAGAAAAAAGCACTAATAATGGACCCCTTTATCAGTGCTTTATTTTTAGTACCCATAAAGGGATCCTTTATCAGATCTTTTTAGTGTTGATAAAGGTCTGAATAAAATTAAATAATGAAATAAATAAAAAATAAAAACGATTTTATTAAAATAAATATTAATTTTTTTATTAATTATATAATTATTGATAAAAATGAATAAATTGATTATATTATATATAAATTACAAATACTTATAAATAGTATATATTTAACATATAGATATATGTAAAATGAAAATAAAAAAATAATAATAAAAAAAAATTAACTTGAGAAAAATATTAAACATTTTATTAATTAAATTATTATTAATAATCTTAATAAATAGTATATATTAAATATAAAGATATATATGAATTTATATAAATATAATTTATAAAATAAAAAATATTTATGCTTTGCATTAAATAATAATTATATATTTAGTGAATAATGGTTTATAATTAAAAATTAATAAGAATTAAAAATATGACTTATTTCATCCAGTAATAGACATAATTGAATTTCATTTGATTTTTCAATTTAACATAGATCTAACGTGCCTTATATTGATTTCACATATAGGCAATTAATGGATTTTTATATACAACACATGCACACACGTAAATATTTTTTTGGGAATTTAATCAATTTTTATTACTTAATATATATATATATATATATATATATTCACCATGTTTTAATATTTTCAATATGTATTCATCTTTATATAAATATATATCCATTTATTTAATAATTTATATTTAATTAATAAAACTTATTCATTTTTTAATATTTTTAATGTGTAGTCATTTTTAATTATTCAATTTCACTTATTTTTAACACACATGCACTTAAGATTAAATATTCATTAATAATGTTAAAAGTAGATTAGTAAGAAAATTTATAAATAAATATATTTATAAATTTATATTTTCTATTTTTATACATTTATATATTTATAATTATAAATAAATAATTATATATATTTAAATAATTATAAAATTCTAATAAATTTATCTAAATAATGAATATATTTAATATATTTATTTTTATATATATTTATTAAATATTTATATAAATTTATAAATATATATAATTATATAAATATTATTTTCTAAAAAATTATTTATATAATTTTAAATAAATAATTATAGAATTATAATAAATATATTTAAATAAAGAATATTTTTACTATATATATATATTTATTAAATATATACAAATGATTATATAAATATTTTGAAATTTTTTTATTTATAATTATAATTATAAATCCTTTATAATCATTTTTTAGCACTGATAAATCTTTATCTTTATCAATTCTAATTAATTTAGCATTGATAAAAGGTGTCTTTATCAGTGGTTTTTTGAACGCGCAGATAAAATTGTCCAAATCTATTTAAATTACCCTAACCAGTCGTGAACTTGTCACGATCCTGAAACTTTCAACAAAATCCACCTTCTTTTGGCTCTCCTCCTTAGTGAATCGAAGCTCAAATCAAGTCTCAAATCCAAGGCTCGAATGATTCAAGGGTCAAATGAATCCAAGGCTGGAATGTTTTCTAATTTTTTGAAATCTATAATTTCTCTCAGATGATTGAAAGATTCAATCCAATGTATCTTATTTTCTCCTCATCCTCCTCACTAATTCATTGATTGTTTGATGTAATCTATTTGCATTTTTTTATCTTCATTCTTTCCTTTCTATCGACATATCCCTATGGTAAACAATTTTTATTAGGGATGTTTGGTTGAAAGGTGATAGGTCTATCATTCCTTGCACTCCACCACCCTCACCACTTACTGATTATGTGAAACCCTCCCACCCTCCCACCACTGAAGGAAGTAACTATTTATTGTTGAGTTTAAAAATTCCATTGGAATCATGGATCATTAATTATGAGACTTCATTCCATTATATAACCAAGAAGGGATGCATGGATTGTTATATATCTCATTTTTTAGCAATGTCCATTTAATCGATGACAAAGATCTTCAAATTATGGGGAAATGCATTATTAAAGATGATATTTCTTATGAATGTTACTTAAACTTAGAAAGAGTTGGACACATACCAAGTTTATGGATGAACATAATTTCTATTGGTCAGCTGGATGAAGTAGGATTTGGATCATTGTTCAAATATATACTATACAAATATATACTAAAAAAATATATATTATACAAATATTTATACACATATATTATTAAAATATATTATTAAAATATACTATATAAATATATTATACAATTATATTATAAAAATATATATTATACTAATATGTTAAACAAATATATTACACAAATTTATATGTATACAACTAAAAGATAAAAATTTGTTATATATTTATATGTAAAAAAATATATTAAACATTAAATATTTAAATATATTATACAAATATTTTATACAAATATATATATTTTAAAAATAGAAATATATATTATATTACAAAAATATATAATATATATATATATATATATATATATTATACAAATATATATATATATATATATTATACAAATATATATATATATATATATTATACAAATAAATATAAATATAAATATATATTATACAATACAAAAATATATATTATAAAAATATATATTACACAAGTATATTTTACAAATATATTTTACAAATATATTATTCAAATATATTTTACAAATATATTATACAAATATATTTCAATAGAGTTCATAAAATGGTTGAAATTCATCATCCAATTTTACTTATGAATATAAAGGTTTTAAAAAGAGGGCATGATCTCTCTTATGAGGAATACAAAGTGAAGATAATGGATCTTTAAGATAAAGTATGATGAGACCTGACAACAAAACTTATCAATTTTTTTTCCAAAATCACAAGCATGAGGAAGTGACATGATAAACATAAGATGTAATGAAATAAAATTATTCTCACATGTTCTCATTTGAGTAATGGAATTTTAAGGTTGAATGTTTTTTAGAGATGAAAAATTTATCATACCTTATTATAGTATGAATTTTCCTTCTATATATTTCATGTGTGTCATAATTGAACAACTTGTTTAATGTGAAATATAGATCTAAATAAATAATTATTTATTTTATTATAGTAGAATATTACAACATAAAATGTAATAAACTTTATTATAAAATAATTTTCAAGAGTAATGTAAAGAACATGATTATTAGATTTATAAAATGCAAATAAATACAAGTTAATAAAAATGTTTTATGCTTTCAATATTCTTTTTTAATGGATTTCCATTAAAATCATATCATCAAGTATAACTATAGAAAGAAAGAATGATGTTAGAAATATGATATGAATTTTATAGAATAAATAAAGACATGGGATGAATAATTTTAAGGGAATTATTTAATGAAATATATAAAAATGTAAAAGGATAAAGTTTTCATTATATCTTCGTTTGATATATATAGTCATTGGGTATACATATAGTTGGTGGGTCCATTAAAATTTTCAGAACTGAAATGCAATCCTTATGTATAGGTGAGTAATTTATTATAAATAATATATTTGACATGTATAAATTAATAAATAACATCCATTTTCAAAGAAAAAGTTTTTTTCTAAATTTTTTTATCATATATATTATTTGTTTTTATTTAAAACATAAATCCCTAATATTTAGATTTTGAATTTTATAAAATGGATTTAATGTTTGGAAATAGTAAATTGAATTTAATTAAGATTATAAATACTATTTTTGCGTTAAAAAGTAGTTACTATTGTGAATAGTTAAAATACATCGGTAAATATGATAATATGATATATATAGTTATAATGATTTGTAGGTTTATAAAAAATAATAAAATATTATCATAACATGTCCTTACTGAGACCCCTTGAACCACATACAAGAATATTTACGCCCCCCAAATCTCACCTTCAATAGGTAATGAGTTAATAACTAGAACCAACGGTGTAATTCCACAAATGGGAGACATTACCCCTTTCAAAGAACACAATGCAGTAAAATTTTCATCCTCATCAGCTTCATCTCCCGAACAATTATCATTTCATATTGTTTCCTTGAGACTCATCTCCTATATCTTTTATGTTTCTTCTACTACATTAAGCATTAATCATCCCATGAATAACTACTACTTGGAGTATTTCAAAAAACATAGGTGTATGTCCACAAGATATAGAGGATGTGTATCAAATAAAAAACACAATGATAAATGTTTAAGATATGAGTTGACGAGGATAAATATCAGATAAATATAAGAAATAGTCTATAGGATGACCCTTTCATTGATAGATCACAATCAGTTCATGCAGATCCCAATATAGACAATGACTTATACATTAGAGGAGACCACAAAGAGGGGATTTGGATTCTTGATATAGGAACCAAATCCCTAAAACCTTAAAATAAGAGAGTTCAATGAGAAGGTAATCATGTTTTTTAATATACTATATTTTTCTCATAATATTATATGTTTTTTTACTGTATTAACATAATCTAAATTAAATATTGGACTACTCATGAAAACAATGTCTTATGCACATGCTTATGTTACCAATCCCTTGTAATAAAAAACTATAAAAAAGGAAACCCTTTGGGAAGATGTAAAGATTATGTTACAATATACTTTCTCTATTTTACTGAAAAATTATATAATGAAATGTTGATTTAATTTTTATAATTCCATTCATAGTTAATTTATTTTAGAAGATGTCTATCCAACTTTCATGTATTTATGCACCAAAACATCCACAAAATTCTTATCCCCCGAAATATTTTCACCCATGCAATGTCATGATTTATCATTTTCCTTCAAGTTCCCTCCACTGATCAATCACAGAGGTTATATTGATTTTTTCATAGTAAAATCATTTTCCATATAATTAATGTACTATTTCATATTTATGTTTTATTTATTTACTTTTAATATTACTCATGTAAGAATTTTTTTCTTATACAGGTGGATTTTTTTGTCTGAGTTGGGGTGGTATTTCCATCTTTCATGCCTTTCTACACCAAAACATCCACAAACTTATTCTACCTCAAAACCTTTTCACCCCTATAGTGTTGGAATTTATCACTTTCTTTCATGTTCCCTCCACTTCTCAATCACAGAGGTAATCTTGATTTTATTACAGTAAAATCACTATCTATAAAATTAATGTATTTCTTTTTCATATTTATGTTTTATTTATTAATTTTTAGTATTAATCATATAATAATTGTTTTCTTATACATGTTGATTCTTTTTTTCATGTTGGGATGTATTGTTCAATGATTCTCATGATCACTAGATATTGGACTTCAATCCTATAACTAAGATAATGAAAATAAATAAATGCATCAATAATGCATACAACCATCATGAAAAGGTGAATTTTTAATACTTATTTAATTAATTTTGTCATAATTTTATCTAATATTTTTAATTTAATTTCCTCATCATTTTTATCTAATACTTAATTTTTTATTTTCACATACATTTTGGGAATTCATATTTTGATTTCAACTATCTGCAACAAGCCACAAAGAAGATAAAATGTTTATTTCCACTAATGTTACCATGATTTCCATTTAATTTACTATAAAACTTTCAAAACTGTATATTAATTCATTTTTTATAAGAAAAAACTTTCTCGTAGTTGAAAACTATAAGAGTAAATTCCACATGATCTTCCTATGCTCTTATAGCTTTCAACAATAATAATGGTTTTTCAGTTAAGAACATCGGGTCAATATATAGTGTGGGAAGATTGACAAACAAAGGGGATGGAAATCATGGTAACATTAGTTATTAAGAATGTTTTGATACTTATGTATGTGTAGGAATTATCTTCACCTCAATCCGATACACAGGATGACCAATATGACTCAAAGTTATTCTTTTTATTTAAAATTGACATTAATTTTAGTAAAAAAAGGCAACTGACATAGACAAAACCAAGACAAAATATTCTTATTGTTTTTATACTTTATGAAAATGATCCATAAGTCATTTGTGATGTGTATTAATCACCCTCAACTCAATCTAATACATGATGTTCCTGGTATAAATCAAAGTGTCTGTTATCTATCTAAAATAGACTTTTTAGTTCAAAAAGTGTCACTCAATGAAAAAAAGAAAAAGTGATCATATTTTCATGATAATTTATGAAATATATTCCTAAATAATTTTTTATGTGTACGAATTAGTATCATGTATAACCGATACATTACATGATCTGTATGAATCAAAGTTCTTGTTTCCCATTTAAAATGATATTTTAGTAAAAAAGACAAGTGACATACTCAAAACCAAGAAAACACATTCTTATTTTTTGATAATTTAGTATAATTATCCATAATTCATTTGAGACATGTAGGAATTATATTCACCTCAATCTGACACATTGTGTGATTGATATGACTTCAAGTGCTTATTTTTATTTAAAATTGACATTAATTTTAGTAAAAGGAAAACTGACATATTCAAAATATATAAAAAATATTAAAATTGTTTTGATACTTTATTAAAACAATCCATAAGTCATTTTTGACATGTATTAATCAGTCACACTTCAATCTGACACACGGTGTGACCAGTATGACTCATAATGCTTCATTTTATTTAAAATTGACATCAATTTTAGTAAAAAGGATAGCTGACATACTCAAAAAATGAGAAAAAAATTATAATTGTTTTGATACATTAGTAAAAATATCAATAAGTCATTTGGGATGTGTTGGAATCAACTGCTCCTTAATCTGACACACAATGTGACCGATATGACTCCAAGTGCATCTTTTTTATTTAAAATTAACATCAATTTTAGTAAAAATGACAAATAACCTACTCAAAACTAAGAAAAAACATTCCGATTGTTTTGATACTTAATGAAAATAATCCATAAGTCATTTTTTATGTTTAGAAATTAGCTCACCTAAATTTGATATGTGATGTTCCTGGTAAAACTCAATGTGTCCATTAAAAATTTAAAATAGATATTTTAGTTAAAAAGTGCAAATTACTGAAAACTAATAAAAATAATCTAATTATATTGATAATTTAGGAAACTAATTCATAAGTAATTTTTTACATGTATGAATCAATGTCACATCAAACCGATAAAAAATTTGATCGGTATGAGTCAAAGTGCCTGCTTCCAGTTTTAAATGACATTGTAGTAAAAACGACAGGTGATGTACTCAAAACCAAGTAAACAAATTTGTATTGTTTTGATATGTTTGGAAAATGATCCATAATTCATTTTATTCAAGTAGGAATTATCTACACCTCAATCCAATGTATGATGTGACCGATATGTCTCCAAGTGCATCCTTTTATTTAAAATTGATATCATTTTTTGTAAAAAGGAAAACTGACCTACTCAAAATTGAGAAAACACATTCATATTATTTTGATACTTTATAAAAACCATCTATAAGTCATTTTTTGTATGAATTAATCAACCAAAATTCAATCCAATACATGATATTCTCGGTATGACTGAATGTATCCGTTATCATTTTAAAATCGATATTTTTGTTCAAAAAGTATCACTCAATGAAAACTGAGAAAATGCACTTGGATAGTATTGATAATTTAGGAAAATGATTTTTAGAATAATTATTATATGTAGGAATTATTATCACAACAAATTGACACATGATGTGACCAGTATGAGCCAAAGTGCATGTTTCAAGATTAAAATGAAATTTTTGTAAAAAAGAAAAGAAATGTACTCAAAACTAAGAAAACACATTCAAATTGTTTTTATAATTTAGGAAAATTATCCATAAGTCATTTGAGATGTGTAGGAATCAGTATCACCTAAATTAGATGCATCGTGTGACTAGTAAGACTTCAAGTTCATCTTTTAAATATATAAGTGTCATTTTAGTTTAAAACATGTTTCACATCGTCAAAGCCAAGAAAAATAGCTTAGATTATTTTCTCATAATTATATCTTCTATTAATTAATTAATTTCCTTATCATTTTTATATTATAATTATTTAGTTAATTTTCATATATATAATTCTTTAATATGAACAATAAATAGTGCGACATGAAAGAATAAACTACAAATCAATATGATACACAATATTATTGGTATGACACAAAGTTTAGTTTTAAATTACCACTTTCTGTTAATTTATTACTTTATATTTTTATTAACATTAGAAAATTTCTCTTTTACAAGTGTATGTTTTGCTCGAGTAGGAGTTATGATCAAAATACAATGGAACACTAATATTTTTGAATGCATGTGATAATTATAACATATGTAATTGTATAAACTATTGTTTGGAATGCATATAATATAGTGTTTTTATTGTATTTGGGTTGTAAATTTAATTTCACTTATATTCTATATCGGTGCTTGATTTTTCTGACTTCTTGGTGTTTTTGGTGCTATATTATGCTGTTACATCACACTACAGTAGTACTGCAGTGTGCTGTTACAACACACTACAACATTCTCCTTTATTAGTGCTTTTTTATGTGTGGATTAATGGGCCCTTTATTAGCACTTATAAAGTGCTAACAAAGGTTAACTTTATCAGCACTGTGAGAAGTTTAGATAAAATACTATGGATTTTAATCTCTCTTCAGTAGTTAGTACTTCTCTAGCGTTGATAAAGTCCATTTTTAATGCTGTTAAAGGACAATTTTGTTGTAGTGTACCCACCATGAAGCTTTGGAGCATAGCTCATGGATAATATATTATATGTTTGAGAGGTTGTAATATCAAAAAAATTTAATGGTACATCCTTCTTTATGATTTGGTTAAACTTGTAGTGTTTGGTTAGTATTAGTTTAGATCTGGTAATCAAGTTTTTTAGTTGGTTAGGTTGGTTCTAGGAGGAAGTATTTGGGGAGGTAACATCAAGCTACATAACAATTTCATTTCATGAATTTCCAATTCACGATGTGAATTCATCTTGTTACACCCCATGAAATCTTTACAATGAATAAATTTTTCAGGAAGATCCCATGAACTACATTTACACCATGAATGTTTCATCGAAACTTCATGAAATATAAATTCATATCATGAAATGGATTCAAAAAATGAAATCATATTTTTTAGGTTTTTAAGTTGAGGTGATTGATTTTTCTGTGTAAGTGGAAAATTGGGCAATTGATGACATGGATTTTCTATTCATGACATGAATGTGTCGCACTCAACATCCCTTTAAAACCTAAAGTTCCATGAATTTATAATATCATTCCTTATTAGACTTCTACCCTTCCATAGATTACCCTTAAGAGTCTTCTTTAAACCCTAAACAACCTCCATTGGATCTTGGAATTCTGGATCAAGGGATTGAAAGTAGTCCCTAAAATTATTCTTCTCCTTCTTATCTCTTCAATTTTCCATAAGGAAAACCCTAGTTTGGGACTTCCAAACATGGATTGAGATCCTATGTCTTGTGTTGATATATTTTTTTGGTCCTCATTGAAGGTAAATAAGGGGGGGCCCTAGAACCACCTCAAAAATTTAGGATTTTCCTGCATCTACTCTTCTTTGGAGGTGGGTGGTCTATAAAAACTCTTTAAAGTCTGTTTTTATTCCCTTAGTATATGAAATAAGTGAGATAACCATCATTTCATACAAGAAACCTAATTAATTGGGTAATTTACTATATAATGAATTTTCACATTCTTAGACCTCCCATGGATCACGTTAGGTCTATTAGTGATTCATCCTAGAATGGGGAATCCACCAATCTTGAATAAATTTCTTGATGAATGATGATTGTATAATTTAACTATTATAGATTTCATGTCTTGTTTGATGTATTATTGATTAGTACACATTTGGATTACCAAGACATATTGTTGATATCTTGATACTTGGTTTGGAAGTGTTCCATGGGAACAAATAAGGTTCTATATCATGGTTTAGATTCTAGTATGAAATCTCCTAAAATTTGGTTTTTTTTCTTGGTTTTGAAGTGCACTATGAGAACTATTATGTGTATATAATTTATTTTAGAGTCCTGTATGATGTGATTACTCCTCCATTGGTATAATATTTCATCATGTGAATACGTAACTGACTCAAATATGGGACATTTACATGGATCTTCATGTTACTTGGTTACTTGATATATGACGTGGGTCATCTGTCTTGATATAGGAGGGTCCAACACTTAATATAAATATCAAAAAATGGAGCCGAAAAAGGTTTGGTTGGCCCATAGTGTTAGCCCAAAGCCCAAGAGTCAATAGATTTATATGATGTTTCATATTAATTTATTAATTAATACCCCTATTTATTTTTTATTTATTGAACTATATATTAATACTAAATTGTTTAGATATCAAGGGTGTTGTCCTAGTGAATTATACTCACACCCTATTAGGTCGCTGTTTTGGTACACAAGAAGATTTCATAGTTACAGGTCTGGAAAAGGGAAAGAGGCCCTATATTGATTTACTACTTGTGAGATGGGTTAGATCATGGAGATGAGACCAACATGGGATTTCTGGCCAAGGTTTTGGATTCTTTTTTTGAGTCTACATAGTCTTTTACTTGTATGAATTCCAATATGTCATTTAGTTCTATTCATCCTAATATTACAAGGTATTTATTATTATTTGGATTGTTCGATTTTTCTATTCTATTTTGTTTGAGATACATTCTGGATTATTTATATTATTCCACTATTATTTTTACTCTCTACCAAAGTTTATAGTCTCCCGACTTTTTTCCTTACACCCTCACTTATATTTGGAGACCTCTGGAATACAGGGAGGCATGCCATTTGTCTAGTAGCTAACCCATATCGATCACATGTGGGAGTATCTATTCAGGGCCCATTATGATTGTAGTATTTAATTACTATAGAAATAATGATCTGGTGATTTAAGACATTTAAAATTTGAACCTCAATAAGGAACTCCAAAGAATAGAGCTCCAAGTACCTTTTGGAAATTCTATGAATGCTGGCGGATGAGGATTCTCACCTAAGAGAAATAATCATTCATGACTAGAAAATAAATATAAGGATAAAATAAAACTAGTTTAGTAACCACATGCTGAAATTATTAGAATCATGGAGATATTTAGTGTAATTTTCAAAATCACAAAGAAGGAAACAAGAGGAAATTTCGTGGAAGTTCAAAATCCATTATTACAATTGAAGATATAATAAATTTTCTACTCAACACCTGTTCCCCAGTGGATTCATGGTTGGTTGACTCTGAAATATCCTTCCATAAATGATATATCATTGGTGCTTGATCAAAAATGTATCTGGAAGCTTTGGGAAAGTTCATCTGGTAGATTATAAATATTTATAAGTGATTGGGAAGGGTGATGTTAAAATACAAATAAATAATGGGTGTAACCTATGAATGAATTAAGATAGATATATTCTAAGTATTTGAAATAATATAATATCAGTGGGGGTATATGGGTGATATAGGCTATAGAATGAACTTCACAAATGGAGTCTATAAAGTGACTTGAGGGTCCATAGTTGTGGAATGGGGAGAAAAAAAGTACCCTTTATTTTAATATAAGATTATATGGTATTGGATGTAATTTCAAATTAAAAAGATCCAAAGGTTTGGAATTGAAGGCTTGGTAACCTTAGTGAGAAGAACATGAATGTTATAGTTAAGAAGGATGTTATAAATCTTGATTACAAAATCATCGAATTTTGTGAGATATGTGTGAGGGGAATGAAAAAGATGGTTTCATTCAACTTTAATGATATGGATCCTAGAACTCAAAATCTACACTTATTTCACTTAGATGTGTGGGGACCTACCCCAGTCCGATCTCATGAAGGATCCCTTTACTTCAACACATTCATTAAAAAACCAAAAGGATGTCATGGGTGTATTTCCTATAGAAAAATTATAATGTTTTTAGTAATTTTGTATAGTGGAATGATTTGGTTGAAAGGATAAGTATTTGAAAGTTAAAATTCATCAAGTATGATAGTGACAATGAGTACAACAGAAGTAAATTCTAGAACTTATATCAAAATAAGAGGATCGGGCTTGAGAGGACAGTGCCCAAAACTATAAAATATAATGGATAGGATAATATAACGAACCAAACTTTGACTGATAAAAAAAGATATATATGTGTGTAATCTATAATTCCCAAATCTATCTAGGTGGAAGAAATCAACATGGTAGAATACTTGGCCAAAAAAATTCCATGGGTTTATATGTGATAAATTATACAAGAAGAGATATGGTTTGGAAATTCACTAGATGTTAGACACCTAAAGATATTAATAAGTCTATACTATACTCTCATTTATGAAAAAGTTAAAGACATGATGGAATCTTAGGACCAAACTTGATTTCACATGGAATATGGAAACAAATATTTTTGTTTTAGTCTATGGGATGATGAAAAGAACATAGTCATCAGAAGTCAATATGTTCTCTTCAATGAGAAGATCCCATGAAAGGATCACAACTTGGATGAATCAGAAGTTAATGGAAAAAATATATATACTAAAGTGAAAGTTGATCTGGATGAATAAACCGAAAGACCAAAGGCTCTAGTGAATCAAGATATCAGCATGTGTTCATAAAAAATTAAACCATTAGAAGACATGCCAGAATGATTAAGGTATTTTGAATCCTGTTGAAATTATATTGAAGTTAAATAATCTATAGTCAAGGTATTTAAAATTACATCACCAGAAAGACAATAGTATTAAATATATTTCAGAAGATATTTTTGAGTTATAAAACCAACCCTTAGGTATGAGGTTGATGAAAATTTATTACTTCATTTGGATTATAAGGAACCTTAATTATTGAATGATTTAGAGAAACCCAATGAAACAAATTAGTGGGATTAATCCATAGCCGAATATTTAAATTCCATTAAGATTGATAAATTTTGGGAGTTAACTAGACTATCAGAAGGAAAATGAGAACTAGAGAAAAATGGGGTTTTTATTTAAAGTAAGAAGTTTACATAAGTACAGATACAAGAAATGGTTGGTGGTGAAAAGATTCCAATATATGGGATTTATTTCTCAAAAAAATCATATATATTTAAGAATATTACTATATTAATAGTGTCTAGTCCTATTTATTTTGATGGTTTATACTTGGAGTAAATGGATGTTAATACTTCCTTTCTTCATAACGAATTGGAGAAAGATATTTACATGAAGTATACCAATGGTATTGAAAACTATCAAAAGTAATTGATTATTTTCAATTTAAAGTGAAGTTTCTATGGTTTGAAATAATAACTTAATTAGTGGATAAAAAAAATTGACACTTTCATGATTGGGGAAGGTTTCATATGATGGTACTATGATCGTTTGCTATGGTTTGTGCCTTCCTGACCGATTAATTTTATGGTTTGGGAGTTGGAGGTGTTTGGAGGAGGTTTGAGGAGGGTTAATTAGAGTTTGAAACTACAATTATACTGTATAGGGTAGTTTATAGTTTAAATAAGGGTTCATGATGTGATATGGTGTTTTTGGATTGGTGTTTGGAGAATCATGTATTGAATTTTTGTATAAGAGTTCTGTTATTAAGTTACTCATTATGTGAAAGAATTATTCATGACACAGATTAATATGATGCTGAGGAACCATGGAAATTAGAAGATTTTTGTCAAGTTTGAAGTTTAAGATATTCACAACATGAATCTATTTCACATCTTCAATTGGAAGGTCTCACATAAACTCATGATGTTAATAAGTGTTTCATGTTGTGAATGTGTTGAGGACTAGCCTATTTATAAATAACATATCCCTCTTAAATTCCTCTCTCATTTATCTTAAAACTTTGGTGAAATATTGTGGATTTTATAGGATCTTCCAACCAATTTATTCTTACTTTGATCCTCAACTTTTTGAGGTTGATATTTGGCTATATTCGGTGAGTAAATTCCCTTGTATCTTTCGATTTCTTCGATTCCTATTTGGGAATTCTCGGTGGTGATGTTGTCTTGGTTTAGAGAGTATATAGAGCTATAAATTTAATTAACATTGATCTGAATCATATTTAATCAAGGTTTCCTTGTGAGATTGTGATATTCTAATTATTTATTCTCAGCCCTTTTATGTATGGTGATTTAGAAAGCTTATTTGAGGATGAATATCCTTATTCTCTTTCTATTTATATGAATATGTGGGGATTACATGATTTTTCATTCCATTGAGTGGAAAATAGGGTTTGTATTAATGAATATTAATTGAATTAATATTAAATTTATGGGAATTTTGGATAAATTGCAAGTTTTATTGTGTTTGATGTTATTGTTTTTGGGAATATACACGTTTATTATCCTTACTAAAAATCACGGGTGGTGGAAGAATTTCTTGTGTTGTAATTGTTATATCCATTGAAACATTATTATGTATACTATTTGATATCACCCCAAATAAAAGGCTAAGATCATATATCGGGGTAATGAATTGGTTTCCCATGGAAATATTGAATTTGTGGGATAATAACCATGTTATTTAATGAATTAAATTAATGAAACTCATTATTAAATCTCTATTGTGGTAAATTATGGAAGTCCGAATGTGTTTTTATGTGTGGATGTGCTTTTTCTTTTTCCTTGTGTGGTGTGGGCTATTGTGTGGTGATGGTGGTGACCAGATTAGATTGCAGAATGTGTTGGATAATGATGTGGTGTTTGGTCAGTGTGAGAAATTACATGGGTACATGTGTGGTGGTTGTAATTCATGGTTGTTTTGGTCAGATGGTTGGATTATGGTGATATATCTTATAATATGTAGAGTTGTGGTAGTGGTTTAATTGATATAGACAAGTTGTTATGTGGTGTGGTTGTATTAATTTATTGGTTATCTAGGAAATAAGTTGAAATGCTGAAAATAAAATGACATGGGATAATAAATGAATATTTTTTTGGCTATAATTGATCTTTACATTTGGATTAAATGAATCAAATGATAAATTAATAATTTATGTTAATTTGAAATTATGTCTTAGTAAATGAAAGTTAGTGGAAAACGTTAAATTCTAGAAATGTGGAACCTATAGTTGAAAGTGGATTTTGTTGTTATATATGGTGGTTGTATAGTGTGATGTATTTAGTGGTGGAACTAGTTGTAATGGATTTCATGTGGCATAGTGGTTGTATTGTAGTGAATGCTAGTGAATTTGATGTTAACCCATAGGTTGGAAATTGTGTTCCATTTATATATCATTTGTTTTATGTTTTTTATATGCATTCCTCCCAAGTTGGATATCCTTACCAATGCCAAACTGTTTTGGGTTCCAAGTGTTTTTCCAAACATCTAGGTTAGTTGTGATATGAATGGATGGATATCCCCCTTTTCTCACTCTTTCTTCAGTACATATGTTACAAGTTGGTGTTAGAGATTACCCAATGATGACATGGGTCAGTGTTGGAGATTACCTAGTAATGATATGGGTTGGTGTTGGAGATTTCCTAATGAAGAGACATGTTAGTGTGGGGATTACCCAGTGGTGATAAGGATGTGATGTGAGGTGGGGGTTATGAATGGTTGGAGGAGGTAACAAGGTTGATTTACTTCTTGTTCATGATACCCTACTACACTAGATATGTGATGAGGCTACAATTTTCATGAGTCTGTGATGTGATTATGACTGATTCTAGCACTGAATGCTAGACCCTACTGGTGGTTGGGATAGGTAGGGATTATTTCTAACCCACATCAACGATGGATGGATATGTGATGTGATATTCATAGAAGGGATGAGAGCATATGAAATTGGATGTTGGGGAATGAGAGAAGAAAACCAGTGCTAAAATATATTTAGTGAGACATTTCTTTTTGTTATTTTGAAAATATGTTATTATATTGGATGTGTGATTTGGTGAGTGTGCTGTGGTGAGGTTAGGATTGGTTAGTTGGCCTAAATAGGTGCATGTTGGTTCTTTTTTTGTTAACTGGTACATCAATATTCTCTTTTAACGTGTTCATTTGAGATGTTTGGTATGGTCTTACTGAGTATACATGTTATTATCACCCTACACTTATAAACAGTTTTAAGGTTTCTAGGAGGATTTTAGAGACCACAATGGACATTACTATCTTAGGGATTAGAGTAGTTGTTGAGTATCTTCCTCATGACCTGTCTTTTTGGTATTTACATGGATACTCATATTTTTATTTTTGGATATTGTTCATGAATTTTGTTATGGTTTTGGGTTTAATTTTATATCATGTGATGGGATTATTTTTTTGTAGATTTATTTTTTTATCATGATCCTTATTATTCTTGAGGGTAATTTCTCCCATATGTTTATACCCTTGATGATTATTTCCAACCCAAGGCCTACTAGAGGTAGGAATAATGGGTCATTATCTCTCTCACTTTATTTACATCCTAGTAGGGGTACCTCTTGGAAGAGGGGATTAGGAAATCATTTCTATTTTAATATATTTTGTGATGATGGGACCTATTTCATAATCCTACTCTATGAAGATGACATGTTGTTGGGGGGTCCGAAGAGTTCAAAAATTCTGGAGTGAAAAGTAAGTTCTATAAAAGATTTGAAATCAAGGATCTTGGATATGTTAAGAAAATATTAGGGATAGGGATAGATAGTGATACAAATTTGGTACTTTAGATTTATCCTTAAATAATACATCTATAATATCATTAATAAATCTTGTTTAAACAAATATAAATCTATCTTGACCCCCATTTAAAGAAACTTCACGTTATCCAAGGCCCAAGAACCATTATTGGAAGATGAATCTTAGTACATAGAGGTAGTTTTGTATGCATCAAATGTTATAATCCTATTGAATGTGATGATACCTATACGGATAGATATCTCCTTTTTAGTGGGATTGGTAAGTTAATTAATTTTAAAACTCTATAAGGGAGCATTGGGAATCTGTGTAGTGGATAATCTAACACTTGAAGGGATTAGGAGATAAAATGATCTACTTTAGTGAAGATGCTTTCTTTGAAGGGCTTGTAGATGTGGATTTTACTGGGGATTTAGATACTCTAGAGAGCATGATGAGCTTTATATTTACGTTCAGCCGAATGATATTCAATTGAATGTTTTACCTTTATTCCATTTTTAAATTATCTATAATAAATGAAAAATAAGCAGTAGTTATGAAAATTAGAAAGAAGTTATGATGGTTAACATGATTACTGAAGGAGCTTAGAAGGTTACCAGAAGGATGATTTTAATTATGTGATAGTAAAATTTCAATTCACTATATGCATAATCTAGTATTTAATGAAATAATGAGACACATTGACTTAAAATTTTGAATATCCTAGGCTTGTACACCCAAATATTGTGCTAAAACATACTCTTTATATGATGGATTTGATACTGGCTAGAATGAACCAAATTTAGTCCTCCATAAATGAAAAGTCAAAGAAATGATTGAGTCACTCACATAGTGAAGTCGTTTTTATGTTTAGAGGTTTAAATAATTAGAAAAAAAATTTACTTAATGAAACCAATATATCTCTCACCCAATCGAACTTTTTACACTATAACTAGGCTTTCTTATCTAAAAACATGTCTTCAGTATCTCCCAGAAAATTCTCTACACAATATACACTTAAAGATATATCATATGTTTGACTCTTATTCATAACATGGGGAAATTAAAACATAATAAGGGTGAGCTCATATTATCATTAAGGGAAAGCGTATGGTGGAAGATATCATAGAATAAACAAGTCATGACCAATATGGTAGGATTAAGTAATAATCCAACATTCTATTCAACCTACAACATGAGAATGGATAATTTTCATGGATAAAATAACAATCTAAATGATCTAATGCAAAACGATAACTTATTTCATAATGATGGAATGCATAATTCTAAACATGATAATCTTACCAAGAAGGCCTCCCACTTGGATATCATACATAAATATGTAATGCATACATCAAATATCAAAGCTAGTTTGTTTAATGAGACTTACTGATGCATTGAAGAGATATCTAATACTAGAACCCACTCATCACTTACTAATTCCAATTCATTCACCACATCAAAGAAATGAATAATAATACAATACATAATCAATATGTCTTAGTAATCCATAAACATCCATATTAGAAAAACAAAATAAAAAATGTAAATATTTTACCCCATTAGTAGAATAATTTTTTTGTAAGGATCCTTTAAGTAATTCAATATATAGAAATGGTATATATTTAAGACAATATTAAAATGATAAATATATCCTGGATAAAAAATATTAATATAATTTCAATAAAATAATAGAGAGCGATATAGAAAATTATTTCAATTAACTGAGAACAATCCATTTATGCAAGGTAAGGTAAAAAAAATAAATCAATAAACTATGAAAAAGACCATTATTTCATTATAAATGAAGATATTTTTATTAAATAAAATTCTGTTTTTAAATTAGAGAGGAAAATAGAATTATAACTTTGAAAATAACTTTCTTAAAACTTTTTAAACTTTGTTGTAAAAAAATTTATACATCACTTCCAAAACTCATTTCATAAGTTATTAAGAATAATTTTTTTAAAAATATTTGTAAAATAGTTTATAATAAAGGAATATTAAAAATCAAATATTCTTAAGTTGGAAAATGTTGAATAGATGATAATAATATACATAAATCAAATTAAATAAATTTAAAACTTTTAAGAAAATAATATTTTTTTATTTTAATATATAAATTCAAAAAATCTAAAAATAATGGTAATAAATATTACTTTTGAAAACCATAAAAACTTGGAAATTAATATAACTAATTAGTAATGGTCATGATATTTATACGATCCATTCAGGTGGAAAAAATTAAAAATACATTCTTTCAACACTTTTATAAAGAAAGTAAAAAAAATACTCATATGAAAATTGTTAATAAGATTACTTTAATACTTTTGAGAAGAGTTAAATTTTATAGAAAATTACCTTTGAATATAATTTATTTACATAAAATATAATTCCTGAATCAAAATAAAGAATAAAGATTTGGAGAAAAAGATTCCTGACCAAAAAATAAGAAATAATGATGGATTTAATTAAAAACATTCCTTAAGTGGGTTTTAGTACCAAAGAGTGAAAAAAAGGAATAATACTTATAAAATCTAGAAATAGTAAAATAATAATAAAATCTTTTATTTTTAGGAGAGAAAGTGCATATATTTTTTTTCTTCATAAATTTAATCATAAGAAATCCTGAATAAAATTGAGATTGTAAAAAAGACCCTTATGGATATTATAACACATGAATGAAAACATATCAAAAGAGGTAAATTGAAATGAAACTTTGATAAAAATGAATAAAAATGGAGTTATGATAAAATATCCCAAATAGTTATTGTATACACCATATAGAAAAAAGAGGTGCATAATACGAAACATTTCTCAAAGAATGGGATTTGAGACAATAAACCCTTTCCTTGAATTTTTGATTGGTAAAAAATGTTCCAACCTCTTGTATAATAAATTTATATTTATTATTTATCTTTATAAAATCCATATTTATATCTATTTTTCGGATATCATTTGTTTATGACTTATTTTTACCCATTTACTCATAATTATTTGTTAAAATCCCTTATTTAGGTGTTAACTGTTTTGTTTCTCATACATGTTTTGATTCGTCAATTTCAATACTTGCACATTGGTCATGGATTCATCACATGAATAATTTTAATAATTTCATATATATATATATATATATATATATCATATTTACACATTAAATAAACTTCTAGAACCATATATGTAGTATGGTTATGAAAAATTAAATATTTCGTTCATGGAGAAAGTAGTCCACACATACCCATGAGTAACGTTTTCATTTTTCAATGGATGAAAATAAAAGAATGTATAAAATGATTTATCCTCAAAAAAAATAATTATTTAATAAATATAATATTTATTCATTAATTATATCTATATAACCATCCATATAGGTGGTTATGAAAAATGAATTACATCACTTCATGGAGGTGGTAGTCCGCACATACATACAAGTGAAGTATCCATTTTTCAAAAGATGGTAAGGAATGAAATTAGAAAATATTTTATCTTTATTGAATCATAATTATGTCATAAATATCATATATATATTCATTAAATATACATATATAGCTGTTAAAGAGAGGTGGTGATGAAAAATTAAATATATCTCTCCATGGAGGTGGTAGTCCGCACATATGCATGAGAAACATTTTAAATTTTCCATTAGAAAAAATGGATATAGAAAATGATTATAAAATTAAAATAAAAACATTTTATTATATTAAATATAATTATATAATTATTTTTATATTTTTATATAATATTCTGTGGAGGTTTAAGAATAAAGAAACTTGAAAAATTCTAGTGGAACAAATTACTCTTCATTAGATAATCTCCTTTGAAAAACACCTTATAAATTCTTAGATGGGTATTTTAGGAAGATAAGAAACTATAGGTCATTGATAATGGTTTTGGTAAGGTATTAGGGTATATATTAGTTTTTAAAAGGTTCTCAAGTAGTTTGAACAAGTGATAATAGAAGGTTTCTATTTATAAGTGAGTGGAGTAACACTCTTGTAAATATTAAGAATTTTAAAATAATATAAAGTAATTTTCATGGGAAAGTGTAACAAAAATAGATAAAATTTGAATACATGGTATTTGAGGGTATAAATAAACTAAAAAAATAATATTTTTCAAGTTTCATTGATAAATGTGTCCTTACCTCTTAGGATAACCCCCATTTTAACCCATTTTACCCTTTACTGTGGTGGAAAACTTTTACAATGGTAATTCATTTTTATCGAAAAACATTTAGTTGAAAATATTATAAAATATTTATTATTATGATTAAAAACATGGAATCCATTTTATTTGATTCATTTTATATAGTTTCTAAAAACCAATTTTAATATAATTATGAATAACGTAACAAAAAACAATTTTTAAAATGTCTTTTTAAGTATCAAAAATGATTTTACAAAAAAATAATGTACAAAATTGATTAATATGACCCTTATTATATTATTAATAGGAAAATAATAATTATGGTACTTTAAAACCAATCCAAAATATATTTTAACTTTTTAACTACTTAACTAAAAAAATTATAGAAAATAAATCATTTTTTAGAATAATCTTTACTTAGGTTTTAAAATATCAAACATAGGTTCCTAAATTTAATATATTTTTTTACATGATTTTTAATTATTAAATATATTTTTGTTTTATAAAAAAAATTTACAAAATTTTAAATCATTATTAATACATAATGATTTTATATAAGATAAAATACTTTTAAAATTAGTATTTTTAACTATTCACTTAATAATAAACCTTTTTAAAAAAACTCCAAAAAATCACCCTAATATAATTTTGACATGCTGAAGTAAAAAATGAATTTCATTTCATAAAATTTAAATTATAAAATATTCTAATTTAGATTTTAAATGAAAATATAAAATTTAAAGAAAAATTTCTTTTATAAAGAATGAACTTATAAACTCAAAATGTTTTTAATAAAATTAAATTTCAATTAGTATCAATATATTAGTTAATAATTGAAACATTACATATAATCATGTTTTAAATGGGATTAATTTAATTTATAAAAAATAAACAACACTAAAACAAATGGTGATTTGGAAAATACCCCCTTCTAACATTAAATGATTTTAATTATATCAAATTAATTATTTATTTTATAATCCCTAAATTTCATCAGTCAAAACAAGACTATGTAATTTAATTATTATAATTTATTACTATATTTATATTTACCTAAGATTTATTGAAATGTATAATGAATCATTTTAGTTCGGTGTTGCATGTAACATAATCTATCAAATATAGTATTATTTAATATATATTTACATATTTAAATATTAGGGTGTTACATTCTACCTCTTAATAAATTTCATCCTCCCAATTTTAATTTTTTATTAAAAAATGAGTGTATCATGACATAGTAATAAAATATTAAGTCACTACTAGGAGATTTTTTATATCTTAATTAAATATTTTTAAAACCATGTATGTATCATTATAAGACTCATACTTTTGAACAAGTTTCAGAAAGCATACCTTGGTGGTTGAGTGATATTTTCTTCATAATGATTGATATATTTATCCTACTCTTCTATTAATTGAGGAATTATTTTACCATCAAGATATATAAAAAACCATGATTAATTTTTCATTCATGAATCACTATAATTAAATTTTAATGGATCATAAGATCCATAAAATGGATTACATGTTATTCTTCCCATCTCTAGTTAATTAGTAAAACCAAAATGGATATAAAAAGGTAAGATAATAATTAATACGAATAAACCTTAATGTGAATAAGTAATACATTAATATCTAAATTGTCAATGATAACACCTAAATTTCAGATTAAATAATTTGATCAATAACTAAACCCTAAAACTCATCAACACATGCTTATCTAAACCAGAAACTCAAAATCAAAAATATTTGATCATATATTCTTCAAAAATCAAATTATTTTTTTATTAAAAAACTTATTAAACTCAATAATCCTTTAAAATATTCTTTATTATATCATAATCCCAAAAAATCATTGAAATATATGCTCCAAAAAATATATCAATCTACCCCAAAATAAGTTAAATCTCCTCGACATCAAATGGTTCTTTAATCCCCAAACTTATCCATTCAACTCAGATTTTATTTCCAAAAATAAATTATCCCATTTACCCTATTAACAATAATTACTCCAACATCAAATCTATAATAACATATTTAAAAACTTCATAATGGTTCATAGAGAGTGTGAATTAACCAAAGTATATCTCCTGAGACTTTCAAACTAGGTTTTTAGTTATAACCACTAGTTGTGCACTAAGTAAAGATTGAGTTAATAATCAACTAATATTTTTTGGGTTATTATCTGTAGGTGCATTTGTTTCAGAAACCACATCCTCTTATTTATATCCATACATGGACATTAATACTAAGAAATCACACAATATTTACTTTACCAAAATTTTATAATGTTTTCATATACTTGGTCTTATCCCTGTGGTTTTTAATAATGTTTTCTCATACTAATACCTAAACAACATAAAATACCTTATCAATTAAATCAAATACCAACAAAAAGGTCTATCTATACATCAATTATCTCATAGAATCTCATTAATCTAATCACTTATGAAATCAAAATGGTATCTATGACTTTGAAATTATAAAAAAACACAACCTTATTAATCCATGATGGTATCCACAACTCTTAAATTATTCTCATATGATAATATCCTAACCTATAAAGTTATCTAAACTTAGCATGGATACTAATTATAATAGATCAGAACCATACACCCAGATTCTGTGCTAAAAACAAACTCTTTACATAACAGAATTTGACACGATTGAAGTGTCCCTATTTTAACCATACATAATTACAAAATAAAATAAATTATTGAGTCACATAAATACAAAATATATTTTTTGGTTTATATCTTTAGAGAATCAAGAAAAAAATACTTATCATATCCCATATATTTTTTACAAAATGGATATTTTTCCCACTATACTTAAAATTATCTTATTTCATAATAAGTCTTCAATATCTCCAAAAAATTAATCCACACATAATACCCTTCAAGATATATCATACATATTAATATTCTTCATAATTTGAGGAAATGAAAACATAAGAAGGGTGTGATAATATTCTCAGTAAGGGAAAGAGTATGGTAGAAGCTATCATATAATAAAAAAGGAATGAGCAATATGTTAGGAGTAAGTATTAATAAAACATTTAATTAAACTTATGAAATTAGAATTAATAATTTTCATGGATAACATAAAAATATATATAATCACATGGAAGACAATACATGATTCTATAATGATAAAATGAATAATTTGAGACATGATAATCTTAACATCAAGGCCTCATTCTAGGGAATCATATATTAATATGTGAGGTTTATTATAAATACCAAATCAAGTTTATCTCATGATAGCTACTGATGCAACAAGGGGTTATCTAATATCGGGCCCCACCCATCACTAACTAATCCCAATGATTTCTTCATATGAAAGAAAATAATAATAATATAATATAGATTCAACAAGCCATAGTAATCAATAAATATTTATATTAAAAAACTAGAATAAAAAAATCAATATTTTTCTAGTTCAATATAATAAATTTATTTGTAAGAATACTTTAATTAATATCACATAAAAACATTGTATACGATTAAAAAATATTGAAATGATATAGTTATCCTTGAAAAAAAAGAATATGGTTATAATTTCAAAATAATAATGGAGATTTATAGAGAAAATAAATTTATTTAATTAAAAACAATCTAGTAAAGGCTGAAATAAGACCATTGATTCATCATAAATGAGGTTTTTTTAGAAAATAAAAGTATTAAAAATTATACAGAAAAATGGAAGCATAACATTGAAAATAAATTTCTTAAAAATTTTGTAACTTTTTTTTAAAAAAAGTTATAAATAACTTACAGAGCTTATTACATGAGGTTTCAAGAAGAATATTTAATAAACTTTTTATAAAATAGTTTATAATAACGTGATCTTAAAAATAAACCATGCTTAAGTAAGAAGATATGGAATGGAAGATAAAAATATTCATAAGTAAAAGGAAATATCTTCAAAAAATTTAAGAAAATAATATCAATTTATATTAATATATATGCGAAAAATTCTAGGAATAATGGGAATATATATTACTTTGTAAAACAATAAAAACTTGTAAATAAAGCTAAATAACGAGGAATTTTCATGATTGTGGGAAAATTTGTTTATGTGTAAAATGTTAAAAATATATTTTTCACCATTTTGTAAAGAAATTCGAAAATGGATTATAAAAAAAATACTAGGAATATTCCTTTTATAATTTTAAAAATAGAATCAAATTTTATATAAAATGATATTTTTAAATAATTTAATTATAAAAAATAAAATTCATGGAGGAAAAATATTCCCGTCCAAAAAGGAGAAAGAAGATTGACTTTTCATAAAAAATCTATTTTAGTGGTATTGAGTACCAAAGAATGGAAAAAAGGAAATAATACATATAAAACCAAGAATTAACTAAATTAAAATTAAATATATTGGGATCATGAGAGAAATATCATAACTTTGAAAATAAATTTCTTAAAACTTTTGTAATGTTTTTATTAAAAAAAGTTATAAATAACTTATAGAACTTTTTTCATGAGGTTTCAAGAAGAGTATTTAAAAAACATTTTATAAAATTTTTTATAATAACGTGATCTTAAAAATAAACCCTGATTAAGTAAGTAGATATGGGATGGAAGATAAAAATATTCATAATTAAAATGAAATCTATTCAAACTTTTAAGAAAATAATTTCAATTTATTTTAATATATAAGTGAAAAATTCCAGGAATAAGGGGAATATATATTACTTTGTAAAATTATAAAAACCTGTAAATTAATATAAATAATGAAGAATTGTCCTGATTGTGGGAAAATTTGTTTATGTGTAAAATGTTAAAAAGATATTTTTTCACCCTTTTATAAAGAAATTACAAAATGGATTATAAAGAAAATACTAAGAATATTCCTTTTATAATTTTTAAAATAGAGACAAATTTTATTTAAAATGATATTTTTAAATCATTTATTTAAAAAAAATTAAAATTCATAGAGGAAAAAGATTCCTGAAAAAAAAATGAGGAAGACTATTGACTTTTCTTAAAAAAAATTATTTCAGTGGTATTGAGTACCAAAGAGAGGAAAAAATAATAATACATGTAAAACCAATAATTAACCAAATTTGAAGAAAATATATTGGGTTTAGGAGAGAAATATCATAACTTTGAAAATAAATCTCTTAAAACTTTTGTATCTTTTTTATTGAAAAAAGTTATAAATAACTTAGAGAACTTATTTCATGGGGTTTCAAGAAGAATATTTAAATTTTTTTTATAAAATTTTTTATAATAACGTGATCTTAAAAATAAACCATGCTTAAGTAAGCATATTTGGAATGAAAGATAAAAATATTCATATGTAAAATCAAATCTCTTTAAAAATTTTAAGAAAATAATATCACTTTATTTTAATATATAAGTGAAAAATTCTAGGAATAATGGGAATATATATTAATTTGTAAAACAATAAAAACTTGTAAATAAAGCTGAATAATGATGAATTTTCATGATTGTGGGAAAAACATTTTATGTGTAAAATGTTAAAAAGAGATTTTCACACTTTTGTAAAGAAATTCCAAAATGGATTATAATGAAAATACTAAGAATATTCCTTTTATAATTTTTTAAAATAGAGTCAAATTTTATATAAAATTATATTTTTAAATCATTTAATTTTAAAAAATGAAATTGATGGAGGAAAACGTTTCCTAACCAAAAAGGAGAAAGAAGATTTACTTTTCTTAAAAAAATTATTTTAGTGGTATTGAGTATCAAAGATAGGAAAAAAAGGAAATAATACATGTAAAACCAAGAATTAACCAAATTAGAAGAAAATATATTGGTTTCAGAAGAGAAATATCATATAATTTCCCTAATGTAAATTTAAAAATAAACAATCCCGAATAAAAATAAGATTGTAAAATAAACCCTTACAGATATTATAACAATTGAATAAAAACATATTGAGAGTAAGAACATGAAATGGTTCCTAAATTACCAAAAATAGAAAATTAAATCATTATAAAATATTCCAAATAGGTAGTACATACACCATATAAACAAAAATATGTCCATGATATGAAATATGTCTCAAAAAATGATATTTGAGATGATAAATACTTACCTTGGATTCCCTCTAGGATGGACGTGTTCCAACTCAATATATTATTAATTTATATTTATTATTAATCTATATAATATCCATATTTGTATATATAATTTTTAAAATCATTTATTCAAGGCTTCCTTTTACCCATTTACTCATAATTCATTCTTAAAATTAATTATTTATGTGTTAACTACTCTGTTTCTCATGTATGTTTTTGAATCGATGGTTCTGTTCTTGAACAATGGTCATAGTTTCATCAAATATATAATTTTAATAATTTTATATATACTATATATATATATATTAAATACCCTTCTATAACTATCCATGTATGGTGGTTAGGATAAATGAAATATGTCATTCATGGAGGTGATAATCTGTACATACACATAAAGGACGTTTTAATTTTCTAATGGATGGAAGGAAAATACCGTATATAATGATTTATCATTCAAAAACCTTAAATATTTCATAAATATCATATCTTTTCAATAGTTATATCTATATAAACAATAATGTGAGTTGGTGATGAAAAATGTATTACATCGCTTTGTGGAAACATATTTCATACGCACACACGGGTACCGTTTCCATTTAATAATGGGTATAAGGGAATAAAATTAGATAATAATTTATCTTTAATGAATTATAATTATATCATAAATATCATATATATTCATTAAATCCATCTATATATCTTTTCATGATATGTGGTGATGAAAAATTAAATACATTGCTTCGTAGATATTGTAGTCCACAAGTACACATGAGCGACATATTCATTTTTCATTAGATCAAATAGAGATAGAAAATAGTCATACTATTAAAATTAAAAATAATTAGTATAGTAATGATTCTAATTTAATTATGTTAATATGCTTATAAAATATTTTAGTGAGGTTTAAGGAGAAAGAAACTTAAAAAGGTCAGTAAGAACTAATACCTCTTCCTTTGATATTCTCCTTTGAAAAAACACCTTGAGGATTCTTGGATGGATATTTTGGAAAGATCAGAACCTCTAGGTGGTGTAGGAGGGTGTTGGTATGTTATATTGGAATATTGTTGTTGAGATAATATTCTCAAGTAGTGTGAATAAGTGAGAAGATGAGGTTACCTTTTATAAGTGAGTGGAGTGGAACTCTTATAAATATTATGATCTTTAAAATAACATAAAATAGTTTTCTAGGTAAAGTGGAAAAGTTTAAATAAAACAAAAAAATTAAGATAAGGATATTTAGGGTCTAAATACAATCAAATAATAAATTTTGGGGTTGTGTTAGTGATAATTGTGGCCTTATCTCTTAAGTTACCCATGTTTTATCTCTTTTTACCCTTGACTGTGGTGACAAAGTTTTACCATGGTAACTCATTTTTGTAACTAAAAATTAAGTTCAATTTATTACAAAATATTTATTATTGTAATTAAAAATATGGAATTCATTTTAAAATATTCATTTTCAAGACGTGATAAAAACTAATTTTAAAATAAATTTTCAAAACACAATTTTTTTTAAAAAAATATCTTTTAATTATAAAAATTATTTTATTCCAAAATACTATATAGATTTGATTATTATGACATTTATTAGTTTATGAATAAATAAAGGAGATACATTTTAATTTAAAACCAATCCAAAACTACATGTAACTTTGTAATTACTTAATTAAAGAAAAAGATAAAAAATAATTCTTTTATTAGAATAGAACTTAACACAAGTTTTAAAATGCTAAACATAGGTTTATAAATTTATAATAATATTTTTAAATGATTTATTTTACTTATTAAATATATTTTTGGTCTATTAAAATTGTTTTACAAACTTTTAAATCTTTCTTGTAATATAACGATGCCATAAAAGTTAAAGTATTTTTAAAATAGACATTTTTCATTATTCAGCTAAAAATCAACCATTTTAGAAAAATACAAGAAATTATACCTAAGATAATTTTAAAATTATAAATTTAAAAAATGAAATTAATTTATTAAAATTTAAATTATACAATTTGGGGATTTATCATTTAAATAAAAATATAAAATCTAAAGAAGAGATATTTTTATTAAAAAATGACCCTTATAAACTAAGTGTTATTAATTTTATTTCATATAAATTTTCATCTTAATATGTTTGTTTATACATTTAAATACTACATATTATCATATTTTAAAATTGATAAATTTAATTTATTGAAATACATAACTCTGAAAAAAAATATTCCTTTTAACATTGAATAGTTTTAATTCTATCACATTAATTAATTATTTTCTAATCATTATATAACATCAGTAAATATAATAATACAATTTAGGAATTATAATTGATTAATATAATTCTATTTACTGAAGGTTTATTGTAATATGCTGTAACAAGTTCTAGTTTGATGTTATTTGTAACAAAATTTATCAAACATTGAATTATTTAATGGAGAATTTCATATTCAAATATTAGAGTGTTTTGCAATTCCATTTCATCCAAAATTTATTGGAAGATAAATTCTTAGTGCTATGGAGGATATTTGGGAAATAAAATCCAAATGACATGATCATGAAGGTTTTAGTCCTTGAATGCCAGAGACAACATTGTTCCTTCGTATGACTCGAGTGAACTATGGATAGTGGAGAACACTATATTCATAGAGTTATATGATTATTTTTACCTAAGTATTGAAGGATGCAAATGATATATCTCAAATTAATCTTCCAGTGAAATATTATTTGGATTATTAAGCCTATTCAAGGTACCAAATTAACCTTATCACTGGGAGGAATTGTGGAAGTTCATCTCAAGCTTATCCTGGTAGCGACAATAGTGTATTTAACATGCATATATGGTTGTCAAAAAGATAGTGAATTTTCAATGAGATTCGACAAGCTAGTCCATATTCAACTTATGGAGACTGTGAATAGTCCATTGACTATTGTGGTTGAGGAAGTGGAAGATACTGAATAAGGGTGAAGTCAACGGATGTCTGACCACATTTCTCTGTTAGAAGTGAAACCTATTTGATCGGTTGATTACCTTTATAAAATATATGTGTTACCAAATGCTTATTAGGATTGATATAAGTAAATATAGTATATGAATAATAGTGAAACATTCGATACATTATTTTAGTGTTTGTAATTATTATTTTTCTGATAATATAAAATTTCATATTGTTCTCTCTTTGAATGATTTTTGAGTTATCTAGAAGATTTGAGAAGTGTGAATTAGTAGTCGTGATTAGGGTGCAACATAATTCTTAGTTCTGGTTCTCTAAGGCATGGGGAAGTTTCATTGGTAGATTCACAATACAGAACCATCAACAAATGAAATATTCTAGAGAACAAAAGTTCAATCATTTATTGATTTCATAGAGGTTTTCCTTCTCAATGAAATATATAAGTGATATTATAAGGAGGGATAGAATCAAAATATTATTTCTTAAGGACCACACACACCATTTCAATGGAATATGGTACCTTTTATATCCCTTATATCCTATGAGTAATGCATCAGTTGTTCATTCACTTATCAAATAAATACATCTATGATTCACCCAAACATTTTATTTTTGAAATATTAACGATAAATGACAGTTTTGGATGATTCTTTATCTTTAACACTTAAAATTAGAATGTATAAATCAATTTCAGGGTGTTTATGTGAATTATACAAAATGGGTTATCACATAATATAACCCTATGACTTGCCCATATCGTACACTTTTATTGGCCTAGATGATGGAGTTATTATATCTTTATATCCTAAGAAATGATATACCCTAAAAAACATAAAACACGTCATATGCGCTCATAGATTTAGGTAATATCTCTCTCATCTCTAACATTTATTCTTAGATCCATATTCCATAAAATATGTGGGGGATTGTCTCGCTAGTAATACAAATTTTAAAAACATTTGGGCTCGATGTTCCAAATCATGTAATATCTTCTAGATTATGAGAATATATTGATATGATTATATTATTAATTAAATAATTTATGATAAATCACAATAATTTTAAATTAAAATAATAATTAAAAATAGCAGAATATCAATTTTTCATTATATTCCATGAATGCATTAAACATGAATGATGAAATATCTTGAAGATATTTTATGACTCTCTTGAATCACATGTTTTATAAATATTATTTAAATGAATCACTCTATAATAAATCATATATATTTATTGTTAATCAATTATCTTAAAGAGTTAGTACATGCACATGTAAGTGCCTTAATTGGTAGTGTAAAATTAATAAATGGATTTATAAGTTTACCTTAAATATGGTTGGATATTATATTAATAATTTACCTTAATAATAGAAAGACCATGATAAATCATCATATATGGGGATTCACTAATATATTTAATATAATAAAAAATTATCTTATTAGTGATACTTTAGTATACATACATCTATTAAATAAATTCACGATTCACCTGATGACAAATGTATTCTATTTTATTAATAATTTTTTATTCATATATACTTTTATCAACACTTATTTTATCATAATTGATCCTAGGTAACCCAAATAACCATGACATATATTTAATATATTAGGATTGATAAACTTATGATTTATCATAACTGATTCATTTATTCATAGTAAAAAAGAAAAACATAAAAAATCAATTAGAATCATTTTTTCTTCTACTATGGATTATTGTTATATATAGAGGTATTAGAAACCTACTTTATCCATGGCTTCCATATTAATTCGTTTTATGAAATATGCATCCATAAAATAGTTAAATGCATTATTATTTATTGGTGAATATATATAACATGTTTTTCAAGTTGATTAAAATAAATATTGATCATTACATACCATATATAAAATGATAAAATAAATTAATTTATATGAATCTCCCAACACTTACTTTAATGATTTAATTGTAAATTATTGAAAATTTATAGCATGATATATTTATTATTGGAATCAGAAGTATGATTGAACTAATTATATAAAATCATTTTTCATCATGGTTAGAAAGAATGAAATAATTTTTCCCCTGAAGTAAAAAAATAAATATATCAATTACAATATATATTTTTATATTTTGTACAAGAAGTAACACTAGTACCATATAAATTATGAGATCTCATTAATTTCTATTGATTCCATATTTCTATTTTTAAATTATTTTAAAACTCATTGACAAAAATGAGTTTTGAGAGATGTTTAAATCCAAATAATTTTCCAAAAAAAAATAAAGGAATGTGTGTTTGGTTTAACATATGAAATTTGGGATTGTTTATCCATACTATTGAGACTATTCAATATTGATGTTACTATTATAGAAATGTTTCTTTTAATTTATGTTGTCATTATTTATCTATTTGATAACTTTTATTATAATATTTATATATGAACCCATTAATTTTTTTAGTACTTGAAGAATATTCAAAATTAGGAAAGATTTTACCAATTAGATGAATTATTGTATGTGTTGAACTAAATAAGTCATAAATGATATAGGTATTTTTAATATTAACTTAAAAATTAACCTTTTCAAGAAAATTACGCATATTTAACCAATTCTAATTTTGAAATTATAAATTTCAAAATGAAGTTAATTTCATCAAATAAAAATTATAAAATTTGTTTATTAACTTTTAAAATGAAAATATAAAATATAAAGAAAAACTACTTTGATTAAAAAATGAACCTTATAAACGCCAAGTGTTCTTAATATTATTCCTTACCAATTTTATTGTTAATATATTATTTTATACATTGAAATATTATATATTATAATCTTTTAAAAGTGATCAATTTAATTTATTAAAATACATAAAGCTAAAAAATAGTTATATGAAAAATATCCCTTTTAACATTGAATGATTTTAATCATATCACATCAATTATTTATTTTATAATCCTTAAATTTCAATAGTAAATGAAAATTAATAAAATTTAAGTATCAAAATTGATTACCATGTTTCAATTTACTCATAGTTTATTGTAATATTTCATGAAACATTTTATTTCGATGTTGTGTGTTACATAAGTTATCAAACATAGTATTTTTAAAGAACAATTACATATTTAAATCTTAGAGAATAAAAAAATTATATTTCATCTGATGTATTCTAGAATATAATGTGTTATAAACTGCAAAATAAAACTCCTAAGAAAAATATGGCAGACATGTTCATGAAATTTTTAGTCCTCGAATGTTAAAGGTAACACTTTTCCTTAGTATGACTTAGGTGAACAATGGATGGTAGAGAATGTTGCACGTATGGAAGAAGGGGATGAGTTTTTCCAAAGTGTTGAATAATGGTTATGTGATCTATTAAAGAAATATTCAAGTGTGATATTGTTGATATTGTGAATATTATTGAATTTAAGAATTCAACTTATAGGAGGGAGGAACTATGGAAGCTTATCCCAGGATTATCAAGGTAGTGACAACTATTTCTTCAGCATGCAGGTATGGTTGTCAAAAGTTGGTGAATTTTTTATGAACATAAAAAATATTGTACATATTCATCAGATGGGGGTTGTGAACAGTCCACCAAAAGTATCATTTTAGGTGGTGGAAGATACTGAAGAATGGTGAAGTCAACAGATGGTTGATCACGTTTCTCAATTAGTAGTGAAACCTGTTTTATCAATTGATTACCTTTATAAAATTGAGGTGAGACCAAATTCTTATTGGGATAGATAGAACTACTTATACTATATACTGAATCTAAGTGAAAAACTTGATTTTTTTTCAGTGTTTGTAATTATTTTTTTCAATAATATAAAAGTTTACAATGTTCTCTCAAGGACACAGGAAAAAATTCTAAACCATGTGAATCATTTCATGTCTATATCATATTTTTCTATTGTCTCTTTAAATGATTTGTTAGTTGATGTAAATACATGATAATTTTGGATTAGCATAAATTATTAGGGTGTAGAAGAATTCTTATTTCTGGTTCTCTAAGACATGGAGAGGGTTTGTTGGTTAATTTCACAGCGCAGAACCATCAACACATGTGATATTCTAGGGAATGAAACTTCTATCATTCATTGATTGTATGGAGGTTTTTCTTCCCAAAATAATATGATAGAGATGTTATAATGAGGGAGTTAATAACTAGGTAGTTTTTTAATGATCACACACACACCATCTCAAAAATGTCTTCCTCCTTATATATCCCTCATAACATATGAGCAATTGATCAACTGTTCATGTACTTATTATATAAATGCACCACTTGTTCTCCCAAACGTTTCATATCATGAAACATTATCCATATATGAAAATATTGGAAGATTCCTGATCATTAACACTTACATTGGAATTCCCTAATCAATCATAGGGTGTTTATGCGAATCTTATAATACAATTTAACACATAACACAAACCAAAGACTTGCCCATATTGTACACTTGGATTATCATAGAAAATGAAGTTACGATATCTTAATACCCTAAGAAATGATATAAATGAAAAGAATAAATCACAAAATATAAGAAAATGTATTTATGGAATATCTCCATCATATTTAACATTACCTCTTAAAACCATATTCCATAAAATATATAGATTCTTCTATCCCTAGTAAGACACATTTTAAAAACATTTGGGATAGAATTTCCAAAGAATTTGATATTCTCTAGGTGATGAGGGTATCCCAATATGATTATATTATTAATTAATTAATTTAAAATCAATATCAAGAATTGGAAATTATAATAATAATGAAAAATATGAGTATTTCTAATTTTTATGTCATTCCATGAATGCGTTACATATTCATGATGGAAGATCCAAAAGTTCTTATATTTCTATCATGAATTACATGTTTTATTCATATTATTTCAATTAAATTCTCTATAATAACTCATATATATTTATTATTAATCAATTTTTTCATTGAGTTATTACATGCACATATAAGTATCTAAATTAACAATATAAAATTAATCAAAGGTTTTCTAAATTTACTTTAAATATTGTTGGAGATTATATAAATAATTTACCTTATTAATATATAACCCATGGTAAATCATCATATAAGAGGAATTTATAATATAATTAAGAGAAAGAAAAATTCTATTATAAGTGATAATTTAATATACATATATCTATTAAATAAATTCAGGATTCATCCCATGATGTATGTCTCTTATTTTATTAATAAATTGATGTTCATGTATGATATTATAATTATTTTTTTATAATTGATCTTGGATAACCCAAATGACCATGCCATATAGTTAATTTATTGGGATTGGTAAAATTATTATTTACCATAATTTATTACTTTGTATATAGTGAATAAATTTTTTTACAAATTCCCTAAAATCAATTTTTGTCTATCATGAATTATTTATATATATAGAGGTATTAGACACCTCCTTCATCCATAGTTTCCATATGATATTCACTTTATAAAAAATTCATGTATAAAATGGATATATGTAATGTTATTTATTGGTGAATATATATCACATATTTTTCATGTTGATTAAAATAAAAATTTAGTATCACATACCACATATAAAATGATCTAGAAAAACCATTTACAAGATACTCACAACACTTATATTAATAATTCATTTGTGAACTGTTGGAAATCTATATCATGATATTTTTATTATGCACATCATAATTAGGTATAACTAATTATATAAAATAAGTTGTCATCATGTTTGGAAAATAATAAATAATTCTTCCCCTGAAGTAGAAAATATATATATCAACAACAATATGGGTTTTTAGATTTTTTTCAATATGTAACCCTGGTAAAATATAAATTATGTGATCTCATTTATTTTTGTTGATTAAATATTTATATATTTTAATGCTTTCAAAAAATCATTGAAAACAATGAATTTTGAGATATGTTGACATCAAAATATTTTTTTAAAAAATAGAAGTAATATGTGATATGTTTAAATTATTAAGTTTTGGATTAGTTATCTAAACTATTTAGTCTATTGAATAATATTGATATTATGATAGAAATATTATTCCTAATTGATGTAATCATTATTTTATCTATTTGATAACATTTATTAAAATATTTATATATGAATCCCTGAAGTTTTTTAGTACTTTAAGTATATTAAAAATTATGAAATCTTCACCCCATTAGATAAATTACTATATGTGTTGAACCAAATAATTTATAAATGATATTTCTATTTTAATAAATATTCATAAAAGGAAGAAAATAAAATTGATTATTATCATACCATGTTTTTTATAAATCAATTCATTTTTATTAATAATATTTTTTCTAGATGTTTGGAATAACATAAAACCATTGAAGAGTTTATAAAAGTAGTGGAAAATTTGATCATAAAATTACATAGAATACCTGGAAAGATTTTACACACCAATGAAAATATGCATAATAAGTAATTAAATATATTTATTTCAAGGGTGATATTTTTTATCCCTATGGAGATAATAATGATATTATTTTTCCCTAGAGGAATAAATAAAAATGTATATTTTATTCATCCCAAAAGGATATACACATACATGTACATAAGTAACTTAAAAACAATATGAAGTTTTATTCAAATACATTTTATGTGATGTAATTTTCTAACCCAAAACACTCATTGAGATTTAAAGGATATAAATGATTACTTAATCCAAAATCTAGACAGAACACACTGTCCTAAACCACTGAGTCTGATCTGGTGTTCCATATGACCTCATGCATGCCTCCTTATACATAGGAGGTTTCAGACTAGAAATGAGGGTCAAGGTTTTTTTGTGGGGAGACTATACCCTTATTATCATGTCACAACAAAATTATTGAGCATAATAATAAATATTTATAAAAGTATAATAAATGTAACATGTGGAAACTGAAAGATGAAATACATTTCATCCAAGTAATCAATGGGAACCCAAAGTGGAAAGCCACACCCAATTGTAAAATGCAGTAGATGAATAAAAAATAGAAATACAGCAATCCTTGGATTCAGTCCCAGTGCCACCTCCATATCTATGCTATATGGATCAAACATCTACCATGGGCCCCTTTCCCTTCATTAGATACCTAATCATGAAATCTATAAGTATAAAAAAATCTCGGTTAGTGTGTGAGTACAAGACACGGTAGAACACCACTAATGCACATGTTTCGGGTTTCGATCTCGAAATGCCCAACAGTTCCGTATCTGATGACACGTGGACCTAATTTCCAAAGGAAGGAATTCACCGGGTAATTTAGCCAGTAATGCTTAAGAACTCACATTTGTCGAGAGGATGGGAAGTCGGGCTCATCGCACCCTTTTGGGGGGAATTATTGCCTGTTCCGGGACTCTCTTATAGATTTAAGATGTATTCATATGTTCGAGAATCTTTGGTTTATACCCAAAAATAGTATCCATGGATTTAACCCTGGTGGCCAATGGTCAACTAGACGCATGGGGGGGGGGGGTGGAATCATTTATGCCTGAGTTTTAACATCCCTTGTTGGATTAATGACCCTGAGGAGTCGGGACTCATTAAGGAGGCACTAGGAGTGGTGCTGTGAACCGATGTGAGGAAAGTCAGATCGATCAATTGTTAGGATTGAACCTCATGGAGGCTTCCTACATACCCTGCCTAGGAAGCAGGGATCAAGTCCACATAGTTCGAATAGAAGTGTTGGAGAATGGACGTGAATGTGGACCCGGAGGTCCGATGGTGATCGGGCTTGAACCTCTTGGAGGCTTCCTATGTACCCTGCCTAGGAGATAGGGATCAAAGTCCATGTAGTTCGAATGGGATTGGGGCTTACACTCTGAGGAGGCCCATGGCGATTGATTGGGGATTACACTCTGAGGAGGCCCATAAATTTGATGTCATGGTCGATGCTTACTCTAAGCCCACGTGAGTCATGCTTGGTGTGAGAAACAAGAGGCTGCAAGGACCAGAGGATCACGTCACCAAAGGTTCGTCCGTGAGAAGTGGAGTGGGTATTACACATAAGGGTGGCCCATAAAGTCGGGTCTTACTTCAGGATGGACGCCCATGGAGACAAAGCGTAGTGGGAGAGGGAAAGGGGTGCTCCTGTGCCCGTCACCTCTCATGTTCCCCGGGGAAGTACCCGGGGATATACCGAGGTGTATGGGGATAGATTCCTTCTAATGGGTATGACGCCCCTCTCTGGGATGGGGAAAAGTGCCCAACCGCCAAATCCTGCAGCCCCCCATCCTGGTGAGTAGAGGCAGGAAGGGGGTTCTTGGGCTCAGACCCTGCATTACCGTGGGAATGTGAACCCATGTATGCTTCAGGAATCCGCCCAAGGGTTAGGGAAACCCCTTTGCCGATATTTATCGTGGGTATGTGAACTCAAATGGAGCGCTGGTGCGCCTAAGGGTTACACCATACGGATCCGGTGGCTCTGGTGGAGGCCTCAGCTCGGGGCCGATGAGTAGGTCAATGAGGGAGTCACGAGGGATCGGGCCGGATTGGAATGATTTTATCTGGATCCGGGAATGGGGACTCCAACGGTTTTGGTGCCCTCCGTGTAGGGAAGTGCTATGTGGCTGGAGAGGCCGTCCGTGAACCAGGGTGGTCTGCGGACTGAGAGGACATCTGCGAACCAGGGTGGTCCATGGACTGAGAGGCTGTCCACGAACTAGGGTGGTCCGCAGACTGAGAGGCTGTCCGCGAACCAGGGTGGTCCGCGGACTGAGAGGCCGTCCGTGAACCAGGATGTTCTGAGGACTTAGAGGCCACCAGAGAACCATGAGGGTTTGTGGCTTCAGGTTTGGTCTGCGCACAGGTTTGGTATGCGGAGGGTTCCATGCGAGCATCGGCGGCCAAGGTTGGTGTCGGTCAGGGGTTCGTCCGTCGAGGCTTCACCTGCGTAGGAGGGTGCTACGCGGTGCGGCGGATCGGAAAAGAGGCATAAACTCCCTGGTCCGCAGGGAGTGCATCCGCGGAGGGGCTATGGTTCGCGGTCTTCTCATTTTATGTTATTTTGAGTTCACAGTTTACCAAATTATTATGCATTTTAGGTTCCTTATTAGTTCGTTCCCAGGTTCATACCTGCTCTGGTTCGCTAACTGGAACTTTAGAAATCCTAAGCCTTCCTCTTGAAATCCTTTCACCCAAATATGACTGATATCCTCTCCGTCTCCCTTATCTGAATCCGAATCCAAATCCCTTTTCCTTCCCCCCTCGGTCTCCTTTTATAGAGTGGGGAAAGAGATGTATCTGCGGTCACATGACCCCATTTGCGGAGGCCCATGACCGAATACCCAGTATATAGCTGACTTGGTCAATCCGTAATTCATGGTGGGTATTGATCACTTCCCCCCCCCCCCGCGAACCAAACGAGGGGAGCACTTTGCAGCTACAGAGGGTTCCCCCTCCATTTCAGGAATGATAGTGGAGGCGGTTCGGGTTGGCTGACACAACTCGCGGCTGGGGTGGTTCATGTCAGTGAACCGGATTGGCGCCCGCCCTGCTTCATGCCCGCGGAGGATCTCCACATCCATTCCGCGAATGATAACGGTCCATGGAGGGGGGATGCTTTGCAAAACCGGCAGTGCGTCGTTAACATTATACCGGTCCGTGGACTGGTTCCTCCTTCTCTATCATTGAGTATTTTCCCTATTTTCCCATCCCTTTTGAGAGGAAATTGGGAAGAATATACCTTGAGTTAAAGTGGATCATCGTTCTCCTTTGCGGTTTTTTCAGGACCCTACAAATGCCCCCCATCGGAATGGGGTCTGATTGGAATGAAGTGGAGGCTATTCCGATGCAGAGTGGTCCTGAAACTCAGTTGGTTCGCAGTAGAGAGGTGGACTTGGTAGGGGACCATGCCTATAAATACGAAGGGCCCTTTCATTTGTCTTCTACCGGATTCTTCGCGAAACCAGAGCTCTTTTCGCTTTTCTACTTCCGCGGGCTTGTTCCTTCACGAAGCGCTTCGTCCGCGAACCGACTGCTACATCCGCGAACCATTTCTCATTCACGCCGTTCTTCATCCATGGATCAACATCCCAGCCACGAACCAACACTTTTAACTAATTAAAAAGTAAGTCACGAAGAGCCGCATAGGAACTCGCTTCGCGGTTTTGGTGCTCTGCGGTTTCGATGATTCGCGGACTAAAATCTTCTAAACTTTAAAAGTTTCTAAGTCTTTCGAACATAACCACTTAAACTCAGGATCGAAATTCCACAGAGCAACCTGGTCTGTGGTTTCCTGGAAAACGCTCCGCGGGCCAGGGTTTTGTGGACTACTTTCACGAAGGGCTGGTTAGTGGGATGCTGACATCACGAACCATCCTTCGAGGCCTCCTCGCAGACTTTGCTTATGAAGGCTCCTCAACTGATCCTTAGCCATATACCTGGTATTTTTGTCCGAAAATTTTTATTCCGGACTAACCAATTTTTGGTTCTCATCGTGCAGGGAGAAAATATGGTTCCCCCTCATTCTGACCCGAGGTCCACTGCAGAGCCGCTCCCAATTGGCGATTAACGCCTGAAGGACATGGCCAGCTCTGTTCAAGATGGAGTCTGCCACTCCCCACTGTCTTCCTTTCTTGCTGGCCAGCTCTCCAAGTCACACCAGGAGTACCCCTTTTCTAACAGCCATCCTGCCTATGGGTTCAGTTTGCTGTCTGATACCCCGATTCTGGTACCATCCCGTGACAAAAATCATGAAGCATGGATATTTACTGCCACTATCCCTCGGTTTGTGATACCTGTCAACGGGCGGCCTGCCCCGAGGGATGGAGTTGTCGGATCTATGCTGAATCACCTTCCAGTATCTCCGATAGGAGAACAACGTCAATAGGAAGGAACAATTCACTACTACCGGAGAATTTCCTGCAATGCCATGGTAAGCGACCAACATGGTTGGTCCGCGAATCAGGACCTCTGACATGGAGGAGCATTTATGTCCTCGGATTGGGGGTGGACCTTCTAGGTCCACCAAAGATGTGTGGAATTTGAGGCAGAATTGCAGGCCATAGGCTTGTATGAAGCTGCCTGGGTGTCCCAAAACTCTACCTACCAGCCTGAAGCCCTCTCCAGGAAACTAATGAGCCGTTGGAGCCCGGACACCAACACCATTCATCTAGTCCACGGGGAGGTGGGAATTAGTCTTTGGGACGTCTTTCAGATTTCAGGGGTCCCCAGTGTTCGGGGTATGTATGACGAATTCCTGCCTCCCCCTTCCATGTGGGATGATGAAGGGAGAACCCCTCCCTTGGTGAAGCGGCTCATCGATCTGGCCCAGGAACGTTTGAAGGATATATCTCCAAGAAAGGTTATCCCTGGTCGCGGGGGGAATTCGAAGGATACGTCTCTGAGATAGCTTGTCTTGTATCGTGACTGGATCAAGGCTTTTTCTAGAGAGACCCAGTCTGTAGCTCTTCCGCGTAGGCCCACGAACTGCCCTACAATGGATTCCCGAAAGTAGAGGGGCAACTATTGGCTAAACCTGGAGCAAGTACAATTCAACGAATGGGGCTGGGAGCTTGTTCCAGATGTTAATCGTCTACTTCGTCTTACGGTAGTTCTGGCCATGTTTTTGAGAGGCTGGCTATTGCCTGTACACGAGTCTATCAGTGTATGGGTCTCTACCTTTGTCATGGCAGAACAATTGGATACTGAAAAAGTTATCAACCTAGCCGTCCCAGTACTGGCCATGATTTACCGGTTGCTTAGTAATATTACTGATGGGAGCTGGCCAAACCGAGTGGCCGGCCCTTTTCAAATTCTCTGGGGATGGATAGGTGTTCATATCAAGAACTACTACACCTTCATCAACCCTCTTCAGATTCTGGGCACCACATTCCGGCCATACTTTCAACTGACTAGTAGGGTTATGCCCGAAGAGTGGGCGACCCAAAGAAGGATAATCAACAGACGGTTCATAACATGCATCTATTATCGAGTCGAATATCATTTTATTATCATTTCAATTTCCATCCGTTCTCTTCCCCAACTGGTGCAATCACAAACACCATAACAGATGAGTTTATCAAGCGGGGCTACCTCTTTTCCCTCTGAGAGGGCATTCTAGTAGCTCCTATTGGCGGGGAACTGATCTACGAGGGGTACGCGCCTTGCTGATTCAGGTGCCAATTTGGCTGTGTCCAGGCACTATGTACTCCTGCACTTAATGGTGCCCCCGAGAATCATCATTTAATGGTGGCCAGGCAACTATGGTTAATTTTTACTCAGGAGGATACCAACAGTGAGGTTATGACCCCCACGGTTGCAGACTCCATGCCCTTATTATCCCAGAATTATGCTGACTCCTAGGTACAATCATACCCAAATGGCCAGCTAGGGATGTTGGTGCCTACTATCTCAAGTCCCAAGCCATCAAAGGGTAAGAGGAAGCGAAAGGGGGATGGTGCTTCAACAAGGACGGGCAAAGTCCTTCGCCACCCTGCTGGTCCCGTGCTCCCGGGGAAGATTTTAACCGACAGAGGTGTATCCTCTCATGCCCTCGAAGCTGCTCGAGGGGGGTTGGTTATTCCTGCACATGCTGCCTTCCTGATGGCCTGGGGCCAATGGAATGAATTTAAAGGCCGGTAAGCCTTTCGTAGCCAGTACCCCCGTTCTCTATGGTAGTATCTTTAGGAATCAAAAGTGTCTTTTCACGGGATGGGTTACATATCCGCCCCCGTTGACATCCTTTATTATGTGGACCCGGAGCGGGTCAATAAATATCTCCAGGATCTCGAAGCCTATATTTACGCGTGCCAGGACTATGCAGTATTAACCCACCGAGTCCAGGCCATGCTGAACCCGGTGACCGATGAGGAGGGGGAAGTGACCAATCTTCAGGGGGCAATGATTTCAATGATCTCCCTATCATGGATGAAGCAAGGTAATTCCCTTCCCTACCTATGAAGTCCCGTCCACAGGTATCCCTAGAGAGTTCTAGGGAGATGGCGAGATCTGAAACACAAATATGACCATTAGCGCCCCTACCATCCCCTACCGCTTCCCAACCCTCTCAAGTTGATCCTTCCAGGCTTGTCGTTCCTATTACGACCACATTCCCAGACGCATGGAGGATTTGGGATGACCTAAGGGCCGGGGGATCAAATGAAGAGGTTTAGGCATCACTCCAAACGAGTCCTCTCAAGCTCCCAAGTATTAGGGCTATCTTTTCTCTGCCACACCTTTAGTTGGAAGAGGACTTGGGAGACATAGTTGCCTCATTGAAGGAGATGGATCATACGTGTGCTCACTCCGAAACCGGCCCTATGGGACCACATGGGTGTCCATGATGATTAGACATCCCGAATTGTCCGAACCGAAAGAAGAGGTTTCTCTGCTCACCCATTCTGACATTCTTCCTCCTTTATTGTGGAGGTTCTAAGTTTTCTCCCCTTTGTGCAGGGTGCCAAAGAATCTCAGGGGGCAATTCCCTCTACAGAGTATACTCCCCGTTGTACCGCAGCAGGTGAGAATGCGATTTCACCCATGGGGGTCATCGAGGAGAGGTCCCCTAGCACAGCTGAGCTTATGGAGGCGACTATTGCGGACACAGCTGGGGTCTTTCCTCCCCCGGCTCCTCCTAGTGTTCCGAGCAAGGAATTGTCCCTGGGTCAGATCCAGAGGCGTCAACAGGCGTCCCATTTTTCGGAAGGACTCAGGCCAGAGACTGCGGGTAATCACGACTTCCTGTTTCCTTGATTATCGACTCATATGATCCGATTCTGTCAGTTGTTGACTTTTCTGGTGCCACGGTGCATGGCCATTCGGAGACCTGGTCGTGGCTACCCAAGCAACTGTATTTCCCGTCCCTTCATCATCTGTGGGATCACCCGTAATCACCCCTGAGCGTGAGGAGATAACGGGCCCCACGGATGGGAAAAACGACATAGATGCTCTCCCTACCCCTTCATCTACCAGAGATATGTCCGAGGAGGGACAACTGGAAGCCGAGACTCCCGCCAATCCTACAGCCTCTATAATTGTGGGCGAGGATGGGGTGCCGATGATTACCAAAGAGGCCTCAAATCTGATGGGGCTAGATATCTCAAACCCAATGGTTCCCGTGGTGACGGAGGAGGAGCCTGCCATCAGGACAATCATCGGGAACCCAGAGCGGGCCATCATCTTATTCACCGAGGGAGTGATTTCCCCGGGCTTGATCTCCGTAGCTGATCACTTGGGGGAAGCATTGGGAGTTGTTGGCCTCTGGTATGGCTATAGGTCAGGGGCGCCTTTGGGGAATCCCAGGGCTCCTATGCCCTTTGAGGATGTAGCATCTTTCTCGAATGGCCGTCGTGGCAATGTAGAGCTTGAGGATGCCGACGCCTTGACGATCAGGAGTAAGCTTGCCGATCTTTTTCCACTGACTCCTTTTTCTTCCACTTTCTAATTAGAGGTACTTATCTTTCTGATTGACTCTCAGGCTTGAGGACCACAACCTTTGGCGTTGGTGATTTTATCGTCATACCCCGCTGTGCCTATGACCACAACTGCCGGGGGTGAAGTTTCCGCCGTGCCAGAGTTTGCAGGTGAAACCGCATCGGGTCCCTCCTTGGTGACGTTCATCCCTGAGTATGTGTCCTCGTCTGGGAGTGATTCCGAGCCCGATCAACAAGTCCTTTCCAGTCTTCAGCCTGCTCGCCAAAGGGCCTGGGAGAAAATATGGAAGCTGATCTCTCAAACGCCCTTGGTCGAGATGCCGACCAAATTACCGAGGCTACGCAACTTGTTTATGCTGCTGGGATTTGATGGATTTGACTATCATGGTGTTTATTACATAGTCAAGCAGGTAGTTGCTGATCGGGAAAGACTGGTTGGTTTCGAATCTTTCCTTTTTGCTGCCCAATCCGAAGCCTACCTTTCCGCAACCTGACAGCTTTTCCTAACAGAGGCTCATGATCACGTCGGGGTAGTTGCGAGGATCCAGGGATAAGTCATTGAGCAGAGTTCTCACCTAGAGGTGCTGAGGAATGAGATACAGCGGATACAACAGGAAGAGGCCTATGTTTCCGCCATAATTTAAAAAGGGGATCGACAGATGGAGGAGTAAATGAGGGTGAGCACAAAGGCGGCCCATGAGGCGGAAGAGTTGTGGGCTGGTGCAGAAGATGAAACGAACTTACTGCAGAATCTCTCTCAAACAATCGAGAATTCTCACCAGCACCTGATACAGCTTTGTGAATCCATCAAAAACCTCCTGTAATATCCTTTCATGATAGAGGAGGTATTGGATTGTGGATGCCCTTCCTACCAACCTTATTATAGAACAAAGAAATATTTCTCCTCAGATGTCTTGTCGTCTTCTCCTATGATAGAAATTATTTGGTATGATCGCAGTATATGTTAATTCCCCGAACATAGAATAATTAGAGTCCAGGACCATTGATAAAAATAAAACAAGCCCTAACTTTTTCCTGGACCATGGGGTCTAGCGAGCATAGTTAGACTATTTCTAGGGATTTATAGAAAATCCCTAAAAACTTTTTTTCTTTTCTTTTAATGCCCTAATTTTTCATGGGATAATTTAGTGTGAACCCAGTGGGTATGGGCTGGCTTTTGCTTAGGTCACACTTTTTGGGGTTTTCGGCCTAACAGGCTTTGTGCCTCTTTTCTCGGGCGGTTTAATGTCCCGCCGTCAATACTATCATTACTGATGTTTTAGGTCGAACAACTTCGACCAAATATGGTGGGACAAGGGCCCCAATGGGGTTTGGTTGATTAAAAAATGTCTTGGTGTCCTTCAGATGCATTTGGGAGGGAGCGTGTTTAAATTTGAACGACATGCAGGGCATGACTCAAGGCATGGGAGCCGCATCGGCATACCGAGGTAGGAAGAACATTGCCTAAGGAGATCTTTCCTTTGGTAGACGGGACATGGGCGATCAATATGCAGAGCCGCTGAGGGCATGGTATGCATAGTCATGTAAAGGTGTCCTTAAGTCAATGACTCTCCATTTCTGATGGCCATAGGACTTTATAAAAGTCTGGCATATGGAATCCACCACTTGTGGCTTAGGGAATTATGAAAACCTCCGGGGGTGGATCGGAAAGGGTATGTGACGTCTGAAAGGTTTAGAAAATATCGGTATCAATTAGGAGTGTGGAAGCAAGGTTCCTGTCTTACACATTTATCAAGGGTAAAGAACGGTTGGGGCTTGGCGCAGTTTAAAGTCATGTAGCTGGGACATCATCTGGAATGGAATGGCTTCTCCTGGTCCTCAGTAATCTTGTCAGAGACGTTCCACTATATTCAAGAAGGGTTGTGAACGAGGTTGGTAAACTGTAACTCAGAGGGTTTCAGAATCCCAGGATAGTCATGGGGGCTCGGAGGCCAAGAGGCGTACGGAGAGATGCATTGCCTAAGGAAATCCTGCCTTTGGTAGATAGGCTAGAGGAAATCAATATGTAGAGCCACTGAGGGCATGGTATGCAAATTCATGCAAAGGTTTCCTTAAATAAATTATTGTATTCCCCAGATAGCCAAGCAACTTTAGGGAAGTTGATATTTGGGACCACCAGGGGTGACTTATGAGAGTTTGTATTTTTCTGAGTATAGAGTATGGTTTATGATGAGAGGGTGCCTAGATACGGGGGAAACATCTAGACTAAACTTCCAGAGAATGGGTGAAGTAATCCCTTCTCATGTGGGTGTGAGACAGTGGCTTGTGCTGGTCTGACATGTGCACTGAAGGACAGAGAAAAGCCTTCATTCCTTATTAAACCCGTGACAGGTTTGACTGTGTAGTTTAGCGTCATGCGATAAAGACAAAAGGCAGTATTAAAGAATGCGGTGCAGTTTAACATCATGATGCGAGGACGAGGGGTATTTTTCTTTCCTTTTCCAATGTTGTGCATTTTAATGTTGTGCAGCAAGGATGATTGACCGTGAAGTTTAACGTCATGCAGTGAAGACGTAGTTAAAAAGGCCTCTGTTGATTAAAATGTAACTGGGCCCGAGGATCATGGAATGTCCAAGACGTGGAGGGGGGGGGGGGGTTGATGATGTAAATCATGGTTCTGGGGCTTCTTGAATTAGGAGAGATGTCATGGAGTCTCTGGGGCCAGTACGCGTACAGATCTAGGAAGAGTATCGCCCATGGAAATCTTTCCTTTGGTAGATGGGCCATGGGATATCAATATGCAGAGCCACTGAGGGCATGGTATGCATAGTCATTCAAAGGTGTCTTCAGGTTGATGACTTTCCACTTCCGATGGCCATGAATGGTTATAAAGATCCGCAATTGTTCGGGCCACGAAGTCTGTCATCGGGGAAGGAAATGTCTGAACATGTCGGGCATACTCGGCCCTGGTTACTGTTAAATCTTAGAGAGCTCCCTACGCTGATTTATTTTGCACACAGAGGTGTACCTTTACTCCATGTAGTTTAATGTCGTGCGGTAAGGACGAGGTACTCCTAGTTTAGCGGTCATAGAGCTCGGACCGTTGGGTGAATATTTCTGTAGTCACTTGAAGGATAACTTGGTCAACATGATCTGATATACTTGGAACAAGGTGGGGGATGAAGGTCAAAAACTACAACTTTGAGTTTTCCCAGATCAGGAGGTATGGTGTGGGGGATCTAAGGCTAGTAAGCATACGAAGCTAGGAAGAGTACTGCCCAAGGAAATATTTCCTTTGATGGACGATCCAGGGGATATCATTATGCAGAGCCACTGAGGGCATGGTATGCATAGTCATATAAAGGTGTCCCCGGGTCGATAAAGTTACACTTCCGATGGCCATGAATGATTACGAGAATCCGAGATTGCTCATAGCACAAAGTTTCGCATGTGGGGATAATGGTGTCCGAGCATACAAGAAACATCTTCACTGCAATTGTCCGTTGAGTCACAGTAGCCTAGTCCTAGCTTGATGTTCATAGATACAGGTCGTCATGTGAACCACGGGCGGAAACATAGGCTATCCAGGTAGGGATACCCTGGCAGCACTTGGATGTGAAGAGGAGATGAACTTTTAAACCACTTCGCCATAAAATTCTGGATTAGGAGGTATGGTATGTGGGCTCTGAGGCCGGTAAGCGTACAACGCTAGGAAGAGTATCGCCTGTGGAAATATTCCCTTTGTTAGACAAGCCAGGGACTATCATTATGCAGAGCCGCTGAGGGCATGGTATTCATATTCATGAAAAGGTGTCCACGGGTCGATGACCTTCCACTTCCGATGGCTATGAATGGTTATGAAGATCCATAATTGTCTGGGTCATGGATTCTGATGTATGGAGAGGATGCATTCAAATGTGCAAGGAGTATCTCCATCTCATATCGCCGTGTGTCTTGGGTGTGTCGCGATGAAGTCCGTGTAGTTTAACATCATGCGATGAGGATGAATTCCGTGCAGTTTAACATCATGCGGTTAGGACGAAGTTCGTGAAGTTTAACGTCATGTGGTATGGACGAAGTCCGTGTAGTTTAACGTCATGCGGTAAGGACGAAGTATACACCCCGTGCAGGTCTAGTCCATGCATGAGGGAAAGGGGAATTTTTAACGTTATTGTCCGTTTAGTTTAACGTCGTGCGGCAAGGATGCATAAATACACCCCGTGCAGTTCTAGACCATACACGGGGAAAAGGGAGCATTTTAAATCTTACTATCCATGCAGTTTTATGTCATGCGGTAAGGACGAGGAGTACACCCCGTGTCATTCTGGTCCGTACACAGGGGGAAAGGGCATTTTTATCTTTTATTCAGGGGGATGGTCCAGGATGGGGAACCCTGGCGTCACTACGTATTCTGTGAGGGCAGGAATCAAGCTCCACATAGTTGTCTGGAAGAAGTTCACCCCATGCAGGGCTGGTCCATACACGAGGAAAGGGGACACTATCTAACTTCTATTTTATTTCATTTGGAGGTGGTTGGGACAAGACAGGGAACCTTGGCATCACTACGTATCCTGCGAGGGAAGGAATCAAGCCATACATAGTTCTCTTAAAGAAGTACACCCCGTGCAGTTCTGGTCCATACATTGGGGGAGAAGGAATTTTTAACTTTTATTCAGGGGGCTAGTCCAGGATAGGAGATCCTAGCGTCACTATGTATCCTGTGAGGGCAGGAATCAAGCCGTACATAGTTCTCTGAAATCCGTGCAGTTTAACATCATGCGGTGAGGACGAGGAGTATTATTAGATTCCGTGTAGTTTAATGTCATGCGGTGAGGACGAACTCCGTGCATTTTAACATCATGCGGTGAGGATGAGATACTTTTAGTTTAGGGTCATAGAGTTTGGACCATTGGGTGTTGGGCAGTTTAATGTCATGCAGCTTGGACAATAACTAAATTTACTCATTATGTGAAATACTTCTTCAGGAATCTCGCATTTGTAGGAGCGGTTGTAAATTGTCCGTCCATGGAGATCAGGGTATATGCTCTGTTGGAGTAGAACTTGTGTACAACGTACGGTCCCTCCCACTTGGGCTCCAGATTGGGAAGCTTCTTTCCAGGTATCATTGGGGTCCAGAGGACCAATACCAATTCTCCTTCCAAGAAAGACCGGATAAGATCTTTTTCATTGAAGGCTCATGTGATCCGGTTCTGGTAGACTTCTAGATGGTGCAAAGTGTGCAGCCGCTTCTCGTCCAGCTGTTCCAATTCACCTAGCCGCTTTTCTGACTGCTCATCATCGGAAAATTTATCACAGATGGAAAAAGGGATTGAGGGAAGTTGGAGTTCAATGGGCAGGACCGCCTCTGTGCCGTACACCAATGAGAACGGGGTGGCCCAAGTAGTGGTGCGGATTGTGGTTCGATAAGCCCACAATGCATGGAGGAGTTTATTCGGCCATGAATTCTTGTCTTTGTCCACCATTTTCTGGAGAATGTTGGACATGGTCTTGTTGAAATCCCCTATCTATCCGTTGGCCGCTTCCTGGTAGCAGGGTGAGTGGTTAGCCTTGATACCATACTCATTGTATAATTTCTCCAATTCAGTAGAGCAGAAGTTGGTGTCGTTGTCCCTCATTATGGTATGAGGGACACCAAATATGGTGATGATATTGGTCTTCACAAATATGACAATATTTCTTGCCCCGACTTCCTTGAGGGGTATGGCTTCTGCCCATTTGGAAAATCAGTCGGTTTCCATGAGGATATACTTCAGTTGCTTGGCCGTGGTGGGAGGATATAGTCCCAAGACGTCCATTCCCCAAATGGAAAACGACCATGAGTACTTGGCTTGATGAAGTAACTTCGGGGGTTGGTGAATGAAGTTGGCACAAATCTGGGATGAGTGACATTTCGTGGTAAAACGCTCATAGTCTCGTGCCACTGTGGGCCAGTAGTACCCAAGCCTTCGAACCTGATGGGAAAGATTGGTCCCCAGTTGATGTGCTCCACATGCTACAACATGTAATTCATTTATTATGGCAGTGGTTTCTTCTCCATCAATATATATGAGGATCACTCCATCGAGGCCTCATTTGTAGAGGACCTCTTGCTGACCCACATCGCCATATAGGACAATGTTGATTGCCGTTATCTGTATTTTCTCTCATTCAGCCCTGTCTGATGGAAGCTCTCCCCGTTGAAGGTAGTTTGCAATGGGGGTCATCCAGCCGGTGGCAGGAGCATATGGCTCTGGGACAGGACTGACTTCGTGGATTTATTATATCTTAGCTTGAACAAATGGCAATACTATTCGGCGGTGAGAAATACTGATAACCGTTTCATCCCGGCCTGGGTCAGCTAGGGCTGTGGCCACGTTGGCTAATGCATCAGCCTGAGCATTCTGAGACCAGGGAATATAGGTTAATGTTGGTTCTGTGGAGAATTCCACCATAAACCCTCGGACATGGTCAAATAGGGGGATCAAATCCTCCTTTTTAATAGCATAGTCACCATTGACTTGCTTGATGACCAGCTCCGAGTCACCTTTTACCTTAAGGTTCCATACTTGTGCCTGGAGTGTGAGTTCCAGGACTGCAATGAGAGCTTGATATTCCACTTCATTGTTAGTGCATCCCTCTAATAAGAGGAAGGAATATGGTAGTACTGCCTTTTCTGGGGAAACGATTATTATCCCCAATCCCACTTTTTTGAATCTGGGATCCTCCATCCTCTTCCCGGTTGGGCTTCAGGATGTGCTGTCGAAGTACATTTCCCATGCTAGGAATTCCTCTCGAACCGAGAAGATTTCTTCATCAGGTATCTCGGTGTCCGGTGCAGTGGTCCTCGTCAAAGGGTGATCTAAAAGAAATTATGCTAATTCATGACCCTTGATGGCTTTCTGAGGTACAAACCGGATTCCATACTGTTGCAGGATGACCACCCATCGGGATAGGCATCCGGTTAGCATTGGGCGGCTGAGGATGTACTTGAGCGAGTTACTCCACAAGATCAAATGGACCTCATGATGCTGAAGATAATGTAGCAACTTTTGAACCGCAAATACCAAGTCCAAACAACTCTTCTCGATATTTGAGTATCGAGTCTCATCATCAATCATTTTTCGGATGAGGTAATAGAGACTATTTTCGCTGCCGGCGTCATTATTTTGTGCGAGGAAGGCTCCCAGTGATCGCTCTAAGGCTGTCACGTACAAGATTAGAGGTCTTCCTTCAACTAGGGGAATGAGCACCGGTGGGCTTAAGAGGTACTTCTTCAAGATGTCGAACACCTCTTGGCAGTCATATGTCCATTGGTACATGACCCCCTTCTTCATTAACCTAGTGAGGGGCAAACATTTGCCTACCAGGTTGGCTATGAACCACCTAATATAGGCTAGGTGTCCTTGGAATCCCCTAAACTCAGTGAGATTTCAGTGAGGTGGTAATCCAAGGATATCCTTTGTCTAATCAGGGTCGAATTTGATGCCGCGATGGCGTACGATGAAGCCAAGGAATTTCCCTGAGGCAACCCCAAAGGCACATTTCAAGGGGTTCTTCTTCAAGCTATGCTGTCGGAGTTTGTTGAAGACAGTATCAAGGTTTGACAGGTGATCCGAGCGCTATCTGGACTTGACCACCAGGTCATCCACATAACATTCAATGAATTTCCCTGGGAATGGTTTAAAGATATGATGCATGGCACACTGATATGTGGCGCCAGTGTTCTTGAGACCAAATGGTATGACCCTGTAACATAATACCCCTTGAGGGACCCTGAAGGTAGTGGCTTCCTCATCTTCTCAGGCCATCCTGATTTTATTATATCCAGAATAGTCATCCATGAAGGATAGATCCTCATACCCAGCCGTCGCATCGATTAATAATTCAGTGATCGGGACCGGGAAATCATATTTCGGACAATGCTGATTGAGATCTCTGAAGTCAATGTAGACGCAGATTTTTCCATTATTTTTATTGACGGGGATGATGTTGGCCAACCAAATGGGGTACCAGACCCCCTGAATGGACCCTTCTTTAATGTGATTATCGACTTCAGCCTCTATTTTGGCGTCATGTGAGGGATGCATATTTCTGGAGGCCTGTTTATAGCCCCGGTGGTCTTCTGGAAGACCCAGGTGATGGGTCGCCACTTTAGGGTCGAGTCCCGGCATTTATATGTAATTCCATGCAAAACATCCCAATGTTGCCTCAGGAAAGAGGTATATACCTCGTGCTCCTCGGGGGACATGGCTAAACTAATGAGAGTAGGCCTCAGATCCTCCTCGGTACCCAGGTTTATTTCCCTGAGCTTGTCCACCATGGTGGAGATACCCTCCTCAAATTCAGAAGGTGCATCCCCGAGATCTTCCCCCTCTTCTTCTCCCAAGTCCACATCTTCTTGATCCGACGGGGGGAGAGTTTCTGGTCTGATCCTTCGAGGTTTTGAGGGAGAGGCATCGTGGGCATCCCCGCTTGAGTATTTGTCCCCAGATAGAGGGTTGGAAGACGTTACCGCATTTTCGTGCTCGACCATCGTGGCTGAAGTCATGAGGACATTCGAGTGCATGTCCATACTTGAACTCCTACTCTCGACATGGTTGATTGGAAAGACATAATCTCTACCAAGCTACCTGAGGGGGTCATCAGGAACCATTTCCAGGCCATTTAGAGCGGGGATCCAGTCGACACCATCGACCAAAGGCTTCTTTTTATTTTTCTCATAAAACCCAGCGTCAATGTAATGTTACTCGGAGAGCTCGAAAGGGTCCTTGTCAGTGTGCAATGTTCAACTTTGTCCATTGACGCATTACCCGATACACTGGTGGAAGGATGAAGGAACAACCATGTGCTTATAGATCCACGACCTTCCCAGCAGGGCATTGAATGTTGTGCTCTTCCGGACCACCAAGAATTCCGTGTAGGCTACCAGGTCAGCAAAATGGTTCTTCAGCTTAATTTGTCCCATTGGTTTCTGCTCGCTCTTGCCGTAACCCAACATAGTTGTGGCCGAGGGAATTAGGTCGTCCTCACTATAGCCCAACATACGAAGTGTCCGTAGGGGAAGGAGGTTAACTCCAGAGCCATTGTCTTTGAAGAATTTCCGTATCTCAACACCATTCAGTGTTCCGGACACATATAGTGGTCTGATGTGTCTTGCATGACGACATCTTCATCCTGATTGGTGAAGGAAATCACCGCATTGCATTCAGCCGGTTCAGTCTTCGTCTGGTAAATTCCGGCGGTAGCTACCTTGGCTTGAAACTCCCGGGGACTAATCAAAGCTTCTATAAGCGCCTCCCTGAGGTCTGTTGACAGAATTAGGGCATCGAGGATGAATAGTTTGGCTGATACCGATGCCAGCTGCTTACGGATATCATATTTCTGCTCCAGCGGCTGACGCTTCTCCGTTGAAATGAGAGTCTTAGATGATGCTTTAGGGGATGGAGCATTTGACGAGGAGGGACCGGTCGCGGGGTCAGATATTGATGGTGTTCCCGTGTTTTGAGGACTTGGCCCGACCAGTCTGTTTGTGCGCACTAGGCAGCCAGACACTTGTTCCTCCTCTGGTGGGTATCACAGAACAACAGGGCCAGAGTGGCTACTTGTGGAGGTGGATGGGCATTCATTCTCATTCTAAGTCCATTGAATGGCTCTCCCATGGGTTTCCATGATATTAACGGTTTGGTTCGGGGTCCAACCGTAGGGTTGGTTTCGGCCGCGACTGCGCCTCCCCTGGTATCCCCTACCTCTACGATTCCTCCACCCGGCTCCTCATGCAGGGAACTCGGGTTCATAACCATACCCTTAGTCAGGGAATGATTCCATAAGATGGATGACGTTAAGATAACCAAATATTGGCTCTTCATCCTCTAACAGGTCAACCTGGTCGGTTGTCCATGATGGTGTCGTTTGGTGGGTCGGTGCCCGTGGCGCCAAATTTGAGGGCATATAATATGCCAGGGTCGGGACTAACTTTGGACCCATAGTGGACTGCTCCTCTTACGATTGTCTCCTCCTTAGATTACGCCCAGATGACCAGCTCGTGGAGGGTTTTGAGGTTGATACTGTCGGCTCTACGGCTTCAGGGGCTGTTGGTGGCAACACCGGCTGCTGTAGTTGAGCTCGGAGTATGCCCTGGGCTCGGTTGATATTTTTCCGAGTCATCCAGTTGAAAAATTTCTACCCCTGCTTTCTGGTGACTTTCTTCCACCCCTCCTCTTTGTCGGAGTCGGGGGTAATGATACATGCCACATGTGCTCGGGGTGTTCCCAGCTTGACCTGTCCAGAGTCTACCATCCTCTGCAGGAGGTCTTTGAAGATGAAGCATTATCAGATACTATTCCCCAACATTTGATGGTAGGGGCAGTAATCTGGCCTGTCATTGCGACCGGCCTCTTCAGGTTTCCTCGGCTCCAGGAGGCGGATCAAGTTGCAGTTCATGGCGGAAATGGAGTAGCCACAGACTTGATCGTCTCAGAATGAGTATAATTTTTGTCTTCATTCCTCAAACCGGTTCCTCTTCGGTCCTCACTGATCATCCCATTTAGGCGGAGTTAGCAACTGATATGCAGGAGGCCCTTGACGATTTGGTGGAGGCCTGAGCAGTGGAACGGGCACAGGGGCCAGATTGAGTGTGACAGCGGACGCTTCAGCTCTAGGGGCTCTTTTCGCAGGATCCTGCGAGGTTATTCGGGACTTCGAATTAGTCCCCTACAGGGAGTCCTCAATTATTTGGGAAATGGATGAGAGATGGCGGAAGCCAGTGGTGCACTCCACTGGTATGAGCGGTGTTCGCAGCTCATATCGAAGATTATCTATGCATATGGATAGCATCTCATCTTGGGGCATTGTCCTGTTCAGGGAATAGGTTAGAACATTCCATCTAGCGATGAAATCTGAGACCCTCTCATTCTCCCTATGCTTGCAGTTCATGAGATCGCTGACCGTTGTTTTAGGGAACTTTGAGCTGAAGTGGAATAGGAACTACTGCCGAAGGTCCTCCCAGCTCTTTATTGACTGGGATGGCAGACTCATGTACCAGATGAAGGCGGATCCTTGCAAGGTCCGTACAAAGCATCTGAGTTTTACTACTTCTTGTTGTTCCGGAGTTCCCATTATAGGGTCGTAATAGGATGCATAGTGCATCAGATGCTATTCCGAATCACCTGATCCATTGATGACAGGGAATATAGGGTTCCCAAAATTGGGTGGAGGTGGTGTGTTGCTCACCCAATCCAGGTACGGTTTCTGCTCTGGCTGTATTAGAGTGCATCAACCTTCCATCGCTTCCAATCGAGTTGTTAGTGCCTCAATGGTGTTTGTGAGACCCTGGTTTACATCCTGTTGGGCCCGGTCCTGGGCAGGCGTAGCTCGAGGCATTTCCTGAGGATCCGGATTGTCCGGAACCAGGGGTGCGTGTGCCGTTTGTGGCACCATTGGAGGGTTCAGGCGTACTTGCTCCAGTTACTTCCTGAGTGGAGAGATTTCTTGGTATTCATCATCCACATTTAGGCAGTTGGATGGGCCGGGCACCTAATTGGATGGGAGCCCTAACCGTGCTTCATTTTCCAGGGAAAACCTTAGTCATTGAGGTGCACTTGTTGGGAGTTTGTGATGTGGCTCCTCCCGAGATGCACTTTCAATAAGGCGATTCCTCTAGAGTAGCTCGGCGTTAAGATGGCTCAATTCTTTCATCTCCTCTTCCTGTTGAGTGAATCTATCTTCAAGCATGAGTGGATCATCTTTGTCGAGAGAAGGAGGCGGGTTAATGGTAACCAGTCCTTTGTTCTTATCCTTGTTGGAAGTTCACAGGGTAGGCGGAGGAGGGTTGGCTGGAAGGATGACCATATTTAGGGTGGCCCTATGGTTCTGGGTGTGCACACCTGGTGGTTCTTTGTGAGTCACAGCCTGACCGGAACTATCGTCTCCCGATCCCTCCTAATTTGCTGTATCTCGGGTGTCACCGTGGGGTTAACCTCTATGACTTTGATAGATGCATATTGCGGGGTAGAGAAGATGTCATCTTCCAAATGGGAAGATGATATCTCGCGTCTTCTACTAGACTTCCCTTTCATGACCTGAGATTTCCTTCGGACTTCTTGACGAAGGGTGATACAGAGAGTTCTTTGATGAGACCTTATGGTGCGCCTTACTCTCGGAGGGGATGATGATTCAAATGAAGGGATAGGATGGGAACCTCCTCTTCTGATTGTCCTCCCTAGACAAGAGAATACTGAATCTCGTGGGGGAGGTTGTTGTTGAGGGGGTAATAATGCCCCCAGCCCTGAGGGCAGGGGTTGGCTCCGTTCCTTGGATATCGAGTCTCTACCCGGTTTTATTGGTCTTACGGGGGCATTTGTTGTTAAAAATTCCCCCAGCCCTACAGGATGGGGTTGTCCCTGGATTGCGGCAGTGGCTGCGGCTATCGCTACTTGCCTGATCTTGCGTGCCCCCATTTGGGGGTGAACTTAGGTTGATGCCGAGTTCTTCTGTGAACCCATCCTTTCTGGGGAGGCAGGCAAAGATCGCTTATTGGCCTCTCTTAAGCGAGAGGCCTGTTGTATGCTCTCGGTGGCCTGATTCAGGAGTTCATGAATGGCTTGTTATTGTCGGGCCTAACGCTTCTGGCACTTACTCAAGGCTTGACTCTGTTGGGTGTGTTGCCTTTCCTGAACAGGGAGACCACTCGATTTCCGTCTTGATGTGATGATGTTGCAAGACACCATGCCGAATGGATTTTTCTAGGCAGGGATCATAGTGAAATGTAGAGCTCCATGTTCTCCCCATCCCCTGATATGGAATCCCGTCGGAGCATCACCGATGAGGCGATGTAGCTGGTGCAGCGCACGGAGGCAGGCTATCTCTATGTTTCCTTTACGCCTCTCGGGTCGTTGTTGCCGTGCTGAAGGAAGAGCTTCCAGGTCGATATGATGAAAGAGTTCTCCTATTGTCTTGACATGGTCTACATACCTGTCGTAGGGCATGAAACATGATTTCAGTCGACGGAGGGTTGTCCATATATTATGGCGGATGCTGTGCATGCATTCCTCCGACAACTCTTTGGGTATGTCAAACTAAGAGGTGGCCGTAGGCCAAAACATAACTGGTATATCATCCCTGGCTAGTCATTTCCTCAGGTGCAGCATATCGGCATATTCATCTGCTAGTGATTCCTTTACCTGGTCAGCCCAACTGAGACGCTCACCATCAGTTTAGTCAGAGGTAGTGGGACCGGTAGGTGCTAAATCATTATGTGGACGATTCCGAGGTGGTTCAGAGGATGAACGTGGCCATAGACCGTCTTCTAATTGCCGAAGGATGTTTTCGGTGACTAACTGGGAATCTAACATGCTTGATCCCATCCTTCTGAGTGACTCGGCATACGAGGGCTTTTCCATGCTTGATTCGGCAGGGGGGACCTTCCTGTCGATATGATATGTCATCGCTGGGAGGACCTCTATATTGTTGGCCATAATAGTGAGGACTACCATTACTGCTTGGTGTTTTACTGCATAGAGGACCTTTGCAGTGCACACCCTGGGGAGGACCTCCAAGGCGTGTCGCAACAAGGGGAGGACCTTCTGGCTGCATAGCGTCGTTATGGGGAGGACCATCACAACAACTTCCATCATGGTGAGGATGACCATCATGGCTTGACGTTCGATGGGCATCCTGGGGAGGACCTTCAAGACACACTGCAACAAGGGGAGGACCTTCTTGTTGCTTGGGTCCAATGCGGGGAGGACCTTCACAATGGCGTCCGTGGTGGTGAGGAGTACCATCACATCTTGATTCTTCACTGCATGGAGGACTTTTTTAGTGCACACCCTGGGGAGGACCTCCAAGGTGTGTCACAGCAAGGGGAGGACCTTCTGGATGCGTAGCGTCATTACGAGGAGGACCTTCGCAACAACTACCATCATGGATTGACGTTCGATGTGCATCCTGGGGAGGACCTTCATGACACACTGCAACAAGTGGAGGACCTTCTTGATGCTTGGAGCCAATGTGCGGAGGACCTTTGCAATGTCAGTCGTGGTGGCGAGGACTAGAATCACATCTTGATTCTTCACTGCATGGAGGACTTTTGCAGTGCACACCCTGGGGAGGACCTCCAAGGCATGTCGCAGCAAGGGGAGGACCTTCTGGCTGCGTAGCATCATTACGGGGAGGACCTTCGCAACAACTTCCATCATGGTGAGGATAACCATCACGGCTTGACGTTCGATGTGCATCCTGGGGAGGACCTTTAGGACACACTGTGACTAGGGGAGGACCTTCTTGTTGCTTGGGGCCTATGCGGGGAGGACCTTCGCAATGGCGGCCGTGGTGGCGAGGACTACCATCACAGCCGCGGAAATGGAGAGGACTACCATTACTACTACTGTGGGGAGAATATCTACACGATACATCCTGGGGAGGGCCTCCAGAATGTACCGCAATGAGGGGAGGGACTTCTCATTGCTTGATGTCTCTACGGGGAGGACCTCCATTATCAGGGTGGAGAGGACTACCATAGTAATCTGATGCCTAGATTCGTGGAGTTTTGTTGTAGCATAACCCCCGGGGAGGACCTTCAGGGCAGGCTACGACAAGGGGAGGGGCTTCTTGTCGTGAGGAGATGTCACTGTGGGGAGGGCCTCCATAGTTGCGACTATGATAGCGAGGACTACTATCATAATCTTTGGTCCCACTGCATGGAGAGTGTTTGCAGCGTATAACCCAGGGTGGACCTTCAGGGTGGACCACTACAAGCGGAGGACCTTCTTGCTGCTCGATCTTCTGGCCACGTGGAGGGTTTCTGTGACTTGCATTGAAAGATAAGCTCTCATGATCGATAATTATATGCCCACGGGGGAGGTCCCCATGGGTGCTCTGGGGAGGACCTTCAGAGCTGCTGGTAGCAACATTGCGGGGAGGACCTTCGCAACTGCTACTGCCACTCACATAATATGGTTGTGGGTGGGAAGGTTTCTGAGCCTGCGATGCGTGCTTAACAGCATTGGGAACCCTAGCTTCCAGCAGAGTAGAGTCTTGAACTCCCTCTTTAGTTTCCAGCTGCCTTCGACGCGTTTGGGGCGCTTTCTTGTAGGTAGTTGGGACCGTCTACTGTTGAAAACAACCTTCACCTTTGGGTCCCTGTCTAATTGGGTCCCGTGACATTTCCGGGATACACTGACGAACATCTTGACTTTTAGCAGGGATATATGCCTGCTCTGGAGCATCCATCATGATTGACGAGTGTCCCCCAGTTGGAACGAGTGAAGCTGCTCGATCTCGTTACCCTTGTGTCATGGAATATGGCCGACGACCCTCCTGGGTAGAAGCAGGGATGCAGATCTGCTCCAAGGTGGCTATATCGTCTCTCATATGAGTCTCCTCAATTGGGGAGATGGGCTCAGGGTCCTGAGTCCTTGATATTTCCGCTAATTCAATTACATTCTGGAAAGTCTGCAAGATATGATCTGGGATCGATACTTGCTCCTCCATCATTAACAGGATATATAGAGAGACATCTTTGGCTGGAACAGATATGAAGGCCCATTCCGGTATCGGAGTAGGAATATCCTGCTCCGGTCCTCTGGTGATCAGTGGGTACTGACAATTCTCCTATGTCGAGGCAGGTGAACGAATCTGCCCCTGTGCCAGGATATGCCGCTTTATCTCTACATTTTCTGCCACATCGGGATGGAGGACTTTACTTGCATCCACTGGGAGCTGGCCCCACATATATTGGTTTCCCACCGTATCGAGTCGGTGGCCTTTGTTGGCAGGGAGACGTGTCCGCCTATGATTTTATGCCACATCTGGGTGGCGGGCTTTGTTGATCGCCACCATACCAGGATGGAAGATATCAGAAGAAACTACTATGAGCTGGTCCTGTAGGTACCGGGTCGCCACCATGTCAGGTTGGTGAGCTTCACGACCTTGGGTAGGGAGAGGTGCCTACCTGGTAAGTGCCGTTCTGTGTTAGTGATGGGCCTGATGGAGCTCAGCGGGGATGCACGCCTGCTTGAATGGTGCCGCCATGTCTGGATGGTGGGCTCGGGAGGAGCAAGCAGGTGTAGGTGCCTGTTCGTGGTACGTCTTCTTGACTGGGCAGCAGAGCTCCTCCTTAGGGACCAGGGTGATGAACGACCCCTGATTGTACGTCTTCCGCCCTCTTCGGGTGGTCCGAGGGGCCAGAGCTCGGGGAGCGTGTGCCTGAATCCTCGGGGAGACATCCTCCTCGGGGAGACATCCTCCTCGGCACGAGAGTGTTGAATCGCGGTGTGACCATGATGACGTCTGCCGCCAGGGGCCTTGGAGCGCAACCCCCATTCGGTGGGGATGAAGTCCTCAACGCCGACCTCATCCGCCTCCCCAAGATAAGGGAGGTACGCATTGTCCCGTTCCGGGGATAGAATCCTGAAACAGTTGGAGACAGAAACAGGGGCTGTCTGGATTTTCCTTTACAGCTGCTGCTGGGCAGGCGACCGACGAGTTCGGGAGGATTGGAGGGCATGCATGGATACCTCCACCGTTGTAAGAGTACCGTTCACGTGGTACTCTCGGATTAGAGTGTCCGAGACCCAGAGTTGAAGACGCTGGGTGGGTGATGGGGTCCTCTGTAGGTGAGGAAGTTTGGTCATTACATTGTTGGAAGCACACACTTGTGAGTACCTTTGTGACGCCATTGGATCGAAGGGAGTTATGAAGGTACCTGTAAATTTTTTTTACAAATACAAACAAAAAACCCTTCAAAGTAGCATCTCATGATCCCATGCGTAGTTAATGACCTTGCTTGGCCCTCCTTGTGAGTAAAAGGGGGGAACATGGTGGGATTAGGTTAAATCCGTCATGCCTGGTTAAGTATTCACATCGGGTTCACCATTTTTTTCGGGTTTTGGTCTCAAAACGCCCAAATGTTCCATATCTGATGACGTGTGGACCCGCTTTCCAAAGGCAGGCGTTCGTTGGGTGATTTGGCCAACTGTGGTTAAGAACTCACATTGGTCGAGAGGATGGGAAGTTGGGTTCATCGCACCCTTTTGTGGGGAATTATTGCATGTTCCAGGACTCTCTTATAGATTCAAGACGTATTCATATGTTCGCGAATCTTTAGTTTATACCCAAACATAGTATCCATGGATTTAACCCTGGTGGGAAATGGTCAACTGGACGTAGGGGGTTTGGAATCATTTATGCCCGATGATTACCATCCCTCATTGGATTAATGACCCCGAGGAGTCGGAACTCATTGAGGCGGCACTAGGAGTGGCGCGATGAATCGATGTGAGGAAAGTCGGATCGACCAGTTGTTGGGCTTGAACCTCATGAAGGCTTCCTACGTACCCTTACTAGGAAGCAGCGATCAAAGTCCACATAGTTCTAATGGGAGTGTCAGAGAACCAACGTGAATGTGGTCCCGGAGGTCCAATGGTGACTGGGCTTGAACCTATTGGAGGATTCCGACGTACCCTTCCTAGGAAGCAGGGATCAAAGTCCACGTCGTTCGAATGGGATAGGGGATTACACTCTGAGGAGGCCCATGGTGATGGATTGAGGCTTACAGTCTGAGGAGGCCCATAAAGTTGATGTCATGGTCGATTCTTACTCTAAGCCCACGTGAGTCATGCTCGGTGTGAGAAACAAGAGGCAATAGGGACCAGATGATCACGTCACGAAAGGTGCATCCATGAGAAGTGTAGTGGGGGCATAAGGGTGGACCATAAAGTCGGGGCTTACTCCGGGATGGATGCCCATGGCGACAAAGCGTGGAGGGAGAGGGAAAGGGGTGCTCTTGTGCCCGTTACCTCTCCTGTTCCCTAGGGAAGTACCCGGGGAAGTACCGAGGTGCATGGGGACGGCTGCCTTCTGATGGGTATGTCACCCCCTCTCTGGGAAGGGGAGAAGTGTCCGACTGCCAAAGAGTGCAGCCCCCCATCTTGGCGTGTAGAGGCAGGAAGGTGGTTCTCGGGCTCAGACCCCGCATTACCGTGGTAATGTGAACCCATGCATGCTTCGGGAATCCGCCCAAGGGTTGGGGAAACCCCTTTGACTCTGTTTACTGTGGGTATGTGAACTCAAATGGCGCGCTGGTGTGCGGGTTACACCATACAGATCTGGTGGCTCTAGTGGAGGCCTCATCTTGGGTTCAATGAGTAGGACAATGAGGGAGTCACGGGGGATCGGGCCATATTGGAAGGATTTTATCTGGCTCTGGGAATGGGAACTATGAAGGTTTTGGCACCCTTCACGTAGGGATGTGCTACGTGGCTGGAGAGGCCGTCTGTGAACCAGGGTGGTCTGCGGACTAAGAGGCCATCCGCAAACCAGGGTGGTTCGCAGACTGAGATTCCATCCAAAAACCAGGATGAGAGGTCTTCCGTGAAACCAGGGTGGTCTGCAGACTGAGAGGCTGTCCGCGAACCAGGATTGTCCGCGGACTGAGAGGCCGCCCACGAAACAAGAGGGTTCACGGCTTCGGGTTCGGTCCACGCACAGGGTTGGTACATGGAGGGATCCACGTAAGCAGTGATGGCCAACGTTGGTGCCGGTCGGGGGTTCGTCGGTCAAGGCTTCACCCATGTAGGAGGGTGCTACGTGGTGCGGCGGATCGGAAAAGAGGCATAAACTCCCTCGTCTGCAGGGAGTGCATCTGCGGAAGGGCTATGGTTTGTGGTCATCTCTTTTTATGTTATTTTGAGTTTGTGGTTCACCAAATATTATGCATTTTCAGTTCCTTATTAGTTCGTTCTCAGGTTCATACCTGCTCTGGTTCGTGAACTAGAACTTTCGAAATCCTAAGACTTCTTTTTGAAATCCTTCCACCCAAATCTCACCGATCTCCTCTCCATCTCCATTCTCTGAATGCGAATCTGAATCCCTTTTCCTTCCCCCCTCGATCTCCTTTTATAGAGTGGGGAAAGATATCTATATGCGGTCACATGACACCTTTTTCGGAGGCCCATGACTGAATACCCGGTTTATGGCTGACTTGGTCAATCCATAATTCATGGTGGGTATTGAGCGCTTCCACCCCCCCACGAACCGAATGAGGGGAGCGCTTCGCGGCAGTGGAGGGTTCCTCCTCCATTTCGCAAATGACAGCAGAGGCGGTTCGGGCCGGCTAACACGGCTCGCGGATGGGGCGGTTCATGTCGGGGAACTGGATTGGCGCCCGCCCTGCTTTGCGCCTGTGGAGGATCTCCGCCTCCATTCCGTGAACGATAACGGTCCGCGAAGGGGGGATGCTTCGTAGAACCGGCCGTGCGTCATTAACATTATACCGGTCCACGGACCGGTTCCTCCTTCACCATCCATGAGTATTTTCCCGATATGCCCATCGCTTTTGAGGGGAAATTGTGCAGAATCTACCTTGAGTTAAAGGAGATCATCGTTCTCCTTTTCGGATTTTTCAGGACCCTACAACATCCTTAACAAGTGTTTTCAAATATAATAGGTGTATTAAATGATAATAACAAATGTGTACCAAGAAAAATAACATACAATACAAATATGATTTGTACTAACCAATCCACCATAAACCCTAGACATACCTTCTTCATCTCCATACCAAATGGATAACGTGATATTTCTATAAGTAACAAAACAATCCACCAAGATAGTGTATCTATCAATTGAAAACCTCATGGAACCATGTGTACATAAAACTTGGTTTTTTACTAGGCCTCAAGTATGGAATAATTCTTTCAAATCAACCAGGAATCCAGTACATCCTCAACATGACATGTTACTCACAAATGAACTAAGCATCGAGAAAATAGATACCAAGGCATTGAGTGTATCCCTAACAATACATCATTGGGTTTAATTGGATATCCAAACTATGTTCAGGTCCATCATCGCTATCACCAAAATTCAAGTACACTCACCCTATAAGGGATAATCATGTCAAGACGGTCTACCTAAACATCCGGAATGGTACCTCCAATCATGTCATGATCAATATCAAACATGGAAACTTGCTACAAGAGAAACTCATGGAATCTATAATCATAAAAGCCTCACATTCTACACACAAACACAACCACATGTGATCAAAATAAATATTGGAGAATCAATTATTCCAATGAATGATCTATATCAAAGTAAACATTTGTAAAGGAGATCCCCAAAAAAGGTAAGGAGCATCCCACCTCAATTCACTGATGATAAATATCAGGGTTCCTTAAGGGAACATCTTCTGAGCCATGTCTATATACTCACAATATGAAAATTCTCACCAATGATTCCTAGAAATTAATCCAACAATTTTATTTCAAAAAGAAATAAAAAATCACATGTGATAAAAGTTTCTATCTCTAGAATGATTATTTAATTATCATGTTATTCCAACACAAGTACTAGAAATTTCCTCCTCAAAGAATAATAAAAAACCACATGTGGTAATACATTATTTACATAGAGTAATATTCCAGTGATAATTATTTATTATTATATGGTAATAATTCTTATAATTTTATGATAATCCAGAATAATAATTAAATTATCATCCTTTTATAATCTAGGACAATGAATTAATTATCATCATTTTGTAATTTTTAGTGTATCATTGTTTTAGAATTATTTATACCTAAATTTCAAGAAGGTATTGGGAATAATAAATTTGAAAAATACCATAAATTGAATATATTTAAATTTACACTTCTAAAACACTACACCAATATTAGAAGAGGGATAGAAAAAATTTACACCTAGAACCAAACGAAAGGTTTGGTTTGATCAAATAGGGCTTCACAGATATCGCATATGAAATTTTTGAGATTCTTGGATGCTAAAGGATCAAATAAAATAAAGGTCTCAAGGGTTCAAATATTCATAAATAAGTGACCATGTATAAATTTGTAGCATTAATTCCACAAAAAAAGATAGTAATTTAATTTTTTCACCAAACCGTTTCTTCAATGAAAAGTGCTTAAGTCTTCACAAACCCTTGAATTAAGGGAAACTTAATCAAAAGAATTTAATTCTAGTATTTCTTTATCTAAAATAATTTAAAAGGATTTATATAGTGAGCTTGGGAATGATAAATATGTAAAAGTATTAGGAAACACAATTTTCAAAAAAATAATGGTGTGTTAGGGTAACTTGGTTTTACCCTTACCCAGACATACCCTTACATGGTTGGATACCCTTACACACACCCTGATTTACCATTATGTGGGAAGAATAAATACTGGGTTACCCTTATACATTGCCTATCTTACCCTTACATGAATCAGTATTACCATTACGTAGCTCTAGGTACCCTTACACAACACCTGGCTACCCTTGTGTAGTGTCCTAGTACCCTTACACAGCCTTAATAAATCTTGGATTTCCATTACATAGTGCTCTAGTCACCCTTCTGTAGCACAATAATACCATTATATAGAACGAAATAACCCATATTTAGTGTATGTTTACCCTTATGTATCCCCTTGTTTACCCTTATGCAGGTCATTTTAAATGATTTACCTTTATGTGGTGACCTCATTTCCCCTATGTAGTGAATCAATACCCATATCCAATGCATGGAAATAATGTTTACCCTTTCGTAAATCTTGAAAAAAGTGTTATTCTTATGCAGTGACTCTAAAACTCACTTTACCCTTATGAAAATCCATAAAATCATGTATAAGGTTGATTTTATTAAAAATTTTGAGTTTCAAATAAAAAAACATATAAATTAAGTATAAAAGAGGAGTAAAGGATCAATTAAAAATTGAGAATATTATATTTCTCCCTCTATAATTAATTATCATACCTAATAAATATCTCTACCAATACCACTCAAATGAATTGGGCTGATGATCTTGAATATCATACTCCCACTCCCACATCTCCTCCTAGATCCGTCTATACTTCCATTGGATCTAGACAAGTGGTGCCATATTTCCTTGAATTAATTTCTCTCTTCAATATATAATCTATAGTAGAAACTTCTCAGAAAATTCATCATGATTTAGATAAACATCCTCATGGTTGATGACGTATGCATGATCAAGAACGTACCTCTAATGCTATGACATATGAAAAACATAATTCATATATTAGTAGGGAGAAATATGATACATACAGTATCCCATTGTCCAAAATTACTTAGTGATATTGAATGGTTCAATAAAACATGGTGTTAGTTTTCCTAACTTCATGATATGTTAGTGTCCTACCTAAGGACTTACTACCAAGAAAACTTGACCACCCAATGTGAACTTCAAATGTCTCCTCCTATGATCAACATATGATCTCTACCAACTCTGAGTAGTGATCAACCTCTTCGTAATTGTTTTCAATCTCTTGAAGGTCTCCTAAACCAAAATGGCCCCCACAACTACTGTCTCACCAACCTATTTCCAACAAAATTATGAAGGACATGGCCACCCATAAAGATCCAGGTAAGTTACCATATGAATAGAAACCTAGTAACTCTTATTTTATGAAAACTCAAATAACTATAGATGACCATCCCATGCTCCAACAAAGTTTAGAATGCAACCTCAAAGAATATCCTCTAGTATGAATATATTATTCTTGGACTATTCATCTATCTGAGGATAGAATGTTTTGAACAATCTCAACCAAGTCACTAGAGTTTTTTGAAATCCATACCAAAATATTGATATGAAACATGAATCTCTATTAGATATAATTCTCAAGGGAACTAAATGCAAGTGTTCCATATCACTAATGTATAGATTTATCAGGTCATATATTGAGTGAGTCTTTCATATCGATAAGAAGTGATAAAACTTCATCAATTGATAGAAAATCACATAGAAAACATCGTTATAAGAACTATATGATAAGGGGGTATCGAAACTGGTTATACACCTGACATGAGCTCTATCTCAATGAAAAATCTTATATTATGAGTACTTCATTATAAATTCATCTAAAAAGATGTCCTGATAGATATCTATGACTTTAGGAAAAGTAAATGGGGATGTCATAGATCCTGTAAAAAATTACATCAAATATCATCATCTTTAGAATCATGAAGTACCATAGATGTCTATAATCGATGATGATTATAGGAAACTATAAGCATCACTAGATATGGTCCAGTTTCATACAAAATGGTGTGTCAAGGCAGACTAACTCATAGGAAAACTTTACCAGTAAGTCAATTACAACAATTACTTGTATAGATATGAAATAATGGGAAGCACTAGTTTCAAATAATAAAATAGATAATGTGGATGTGATAAAAATTTTACCTCAAAAAATAGTTGAACCCTCACCAACATCTTATAGTGTATGGTCTACTACATATACATCAATTACATCACCTCTAAAAACCTATCCATGACTCACCTAAGTCCTCATCATCTGGGATTACTACCAAGGACACCAGCTGGATCCCTAGGTTGATGATCATGTTTGTCTTGCACCTCTATTTAGCCTCAGCCCTGATACTCTAGCACAGAACTACCAGAGATTTCCAATCTTACCACATTTCTAGAATTGGATCCATGTTGTTGTGTATACCCAAATATAGGGTCCAAAATTCCCATAGTTAAATTAATGTGGGTCACCCCCTGAGGGAACTGAGGAAACTAAACTTTTCTCCACATGCATGAAACTACTTTGTTACATGAACCTATTATTCATCATCCTGATAAAAAAAAGGTAATTACTACCGAAGTATGAGGTTCACCCACTTGATTACTAAAGGTTATATGAATACCAACTACTAGACCATCCTAAAATATCCTCTTGATGGTCAAGGTATTTTTAGAACATCTTATTTTGATGTTAAAATGAGGCTCTAGACCTACTATCTGATGTTGGGATGAAATCCGATCTCAAAATTCCTAGAATTCCGAGCCTTATTCCTAGCTAGAAGTGGTACGAGGAGGATAAGTTTAGTAAAATGGGCATAGTATGCAAAAAATATCATGGATCCCTACTAGAGATCCATGAACTCCTACACTTGGTCAATATTCAGTGTATCAGGAAAGAATTCCGTATAGAATTGTTCCCTAAAGGCCTCCCAAGTGAGTCCCTCACGTCAACTAGCCTTTCACATGCCCCCCAACAATGCCCGGAAGGTCCCTACATCATGAATACTATTATCTTTCCCTTCTTTTCCAACAGAATCTCAAAAAATTTGAATATTCCCTCGATGATGTCCACCCAATCCTCTATATCCTATGGTCTTCCAATTCCCTAAAAGGCTAGTGGATGCTGGAGATAAAAATCCATAGCATATCCAACCAAGGATCTTTGTGGAAGAACTCAATGATGGTGTGGACCTACTAGATGCCCCATTAGAGAAGGTGTATAAATGTTCTTTGGAACACCCTCTTTCTTAGCTGGTGGTCCCACCAAACATCTATAAGGAAGCATCTATATAATATAAAGGAGAATTATGAACATAAACATATCCTAACCAATCTATGGAATCACACAAGGTTATCCTATGTGTGTATCCATAACCCAAGGTATAACCCTCCTTGCACTAACCATGGTCTTATCACCACAAATTAGTCATAGTAATATATACACTAAAACATAACAACATGCCTAGTTCAACTAATTAAAAACAACATTGATATATCATACAATAAAGAAACAATCCCGAATAGATAGAAAAAGTCAATGAATTTAATTAAAGAACTACAATTAATCACAAAAATAGGTATAAATAGGAAATTTGGACTTATGCAACTTATCATAATGCATCAATGCAGCCAAAATATCATAAAAAATAGTAACAGTAATCCCATCCATGTTAACATGAAGGTTTTTTACCCATGCGATGGCTTAGAACATAGAAACTACCCTAACAGAGTCCCACAAAACTATCTTCTTTCTACCCTGTCCTAGGTTGGTCAAAAATAAAAGATGAAAAATTGGATTTAATACTATTTTGTAATGCCTCAACTCAAACCACCGGGTATGAGTCAGAGTGCCACATGACCTCATGCAGGCCTCCTCATACGCAAGAAACTTTCGACTAGTAGCACGGGTATAAGTTCATATTTGGGAAGACTATGTCCCCACTAACATTTCATAACACAAGTAGTAAGAATTATAATAAATACTTTGAAAATAATAATTAGTATAACATGTAGAAACCGAAAGATGGCATACATGTCATCTTGGTAATCAATGAGCTCCCAAATTGAAAATCCTAACCAAAGTGTAAAGTGAAATAGGTAAATAAATAAATAAAACTATGGTAATTACTAGAGTCCATCCTGATCCCACATCCATCTCCATGATCAATGTCTTAATCATCTTCCACAATCCCATTTCCCTTCACCAAATCCCCAGACATGAAATCTACAAGAACACTAAAATTCATGAGTAGGGTGTGAATATACGACTTAGTAGGACATCAACAATGCATTCTTAACAATTGTGATCAAGTATAACCGATTTATTCCATGATAATAATAAATTTATAATAATAATAAGAACCTAAAATCTAAATTTGAGTGATTATGTGCAAATAAATCCACCATAAACTCCCCTATTATACCTGCTTCAGTTCCATATAAGAAGAATAATGAGAAGTTATTAGAAGTAACCAAACTAGCCACCAGGATAGTAAATCTATCCCTTTAAAACCTCATGGAATCACAAATACATGCAACTTGGTCTTTCCTAGGCCTCAAGTGTGGTATTATGCCCAAAAGTCAACTAGGCATCGAATACATCCTCAATACAGAATGGTACTTGTAAAACATCTTGGAATCAATAACCTTGATACTTAGGCATAAAGGGAATCAACCACATAGAATTTCATGGTATCATAATTTATCCACCCTATGATCAGGTTCATTTTCACTATCACTACAAGTCATGGGAACTCCCCCTCTAAGGGGTAACCATGTCATGATGGTCTACTTGGGTACCATGAATGACACCTCCAAGTAAGGTAACATACATAACAAGGTAGAGAATACCAGGAAAGAATGTCATCATGAGAATAAGGTATAAATATACATACATGTGATTGACATAAAACATGACAATATGATATAAGAAAAACTCATGGCATTAATTATTATAACAACTCTCATAGGTTACACATACACCCACATGTGATCACATGTAATCGTGGTGAAACAAGTATACCAACTCATGAACTATAGAAAAGAAAACATGTGTAAATGAGAGACCAAAAATGGTAAATAACTTCCTACCTAAAGTAATTTTTAAATAATGTTAGGGTTTATGAAGGAAATATTTTTTGAGCCATGTACACATACTCTCCAGCTTAAAACTATTTCCAAGGATTCCTAGAATTGAATCTCACTATTTTATTTCAATAAGAAATAAAATTTCAATGAGATAAAAGTTTCTCTGTAAAAGATAATTTTTGTATTATAAAGTCATTCCACTACATGTGTTAGTTATTTTTTCCTCATATAATAAGAATAAAACTATCATGACCCCCCAAAGAGTACCCCTCCTGGGCTGACAAAGAGGAAAGGGAGACAATGACCGTCTGAATCTCACCTTCAGTAGGACTTATGTATGAAACTAGAACCAAGGGCATATCATACATATAAATGAGACTCATTACCCTCTAATAGAAACCTGTGGAAGATAGAGATAAGATAGATTCACTAATAAAAAAATTCTATTATATATAAAATAATCCAAAGTGCATACATGAAATGTCACACAAACCTAAAACAACTGGAAATAAAACTACAAGTACCAATAAGGTGAAATTGGTAGTGACTAAAAATACCAAAAAAAATCTATAAAACAATGATCAAGTAATATCTATCTTGTTAACCACCCAGATCTTACTAAACTAAAAACAATTTCTATATATTTTTGGTGAGAATAACATGATAATTAGTAGGATCCTCTTCAGAGCCTCTCATGAAAAATATAAATCATACTAAATTACAGTGAGAAAAAAATGAAACTAACTCATCACCTAAATATTTATACAATGTTCCTAGCCTCACCATAGATATCTCACACCAATTCAGGTTTATAAGTGATATAATATATTATAATAATAAATCAATAAGGGTAACCTATTACTGCTTCCCCAATGGTTTGCTTCTTTTCCCCAACGTCGTATGTCAAGAGCTATGTCTCATCAAAAGTATGTCGACCTGAAGACACAAGGTCTAAGTATCAAAACATGCATCTTGTTCATCACATTATCTCATCCTCCCATATCACATCACCATATAGTAACCAAGTAGTTTCTAGGAGGCACTACACCATGTATAATATGTATTATACATTGGGTATTATACCTCAAGCCATCATAACCAATCCACCGATTAAGGGACATTAAGCTATCACATATTATAAATATCATACCTATAGTAATAATTTGAATACTATATCTAGATATATAAGTGTTTGAAATAACTTCAATCCATTACATCCCACTACACGATTATGTGTTAAATTAATCACCCTGCATACCAGCACATAATACATCAAAGAAAAGAGAGCATGTCCTGAGGGGGTAGCCAGACATCCATCCTCATCACAGAGATGTTGGTAAAAACACCCTCCCAGATTCCACCAGGGGTAAGTCTCCCTACCAACATGGGTGGGGTAGCGTATGAAATCACAAAATGTATAAGATATAATATATCCGATAACCACACTATGAGAATAACATAATACTTGGCTCAATTATAGTTATCATCACTCGAACACTTGAATGCCACTACTAGGGACTGGATATCCTATAATCACATGAGAATTTAAGGAGTTACACTACGTTCATTATTTTTTTTAAATTTCACTTCATGTAAATTAATTCATTAACCATTAATTAAAATTATTCTAATTATATTTTATCAACCATCCAAGTGAAGTACACGACCTCCAGGAATAATCCTACATAGTCTATAGTTTCTTGGGATTAACATCAACAGTTGTAATCCTATATGAACCAACAAAAAGTGTTAAACATATATTAATCAGTATTACCATTCCATAATTATATGTATTATATGAAAACATCATAATCTACCCTCAAGAGGTACAACCAAACACATCCAGCTTCCTCAAGCATTGGGGAAAAGAATTCAGATAAAACAATAAACTTGACCATCTGATTATTAAATATATTTGTTAATACCAAGAATACATCTTAAGGAAAAAATGGATAATTCTAGATTCTACCCATTCCATCATCTATGGTTCCATCCCCAACACCCACATGCATACCACCATGCATCTCTCCATCATAAGCGTTAACTAACACCACAAACTTAGGTCTCTCCACCCATATCTCATTAACCATCCAATTCTCACATCAAATCACAGAGAAAGGCTTATATACAAAGAACAAAAAGGCACAAAAAAATATATTTAACATGGAAAATTGGCCCTAAAATAAATAATTTAGCCTTTACATGAAAATGAGCTTTCACAACTCCCAAAAAAAGGCATACAACCTTTATAAAAAAAGACCACTCTCATCCCCAAGCATTTATCTTCATCGAAAAACCTATTTTTATATTATTTTTAATTAATTGAGTAAATTATTATAGGTTATGACTATTCGTAATATAAGGAATTAGCTATAAAAAACTTTTAAATTAATTAAACAATATTATTTATAGAATTTTCTCACTTTAACAAGATTTAGAGAAGAAAAATTATCATTTAACGTGACTTTAATAATTAATCTCATAAAAATAAGTCCAAATTCAATTTATTTAAATAATTAAATTAATAAATAGAATAAAAAATTCAATTAAACATACAAAATTTCATCAATTGTATTACCATAAAATTATAAGAAACATAATATTTGTTAATAATTTATATTATTTAATTATTTACCGAAAGAAAAATTAATGACATTACTTTCTTTATCCAAATTAATCAATTTAAAAATGTTAAACCAATTATAAAATTTTTTTATACAAATCATAGTATATATATCATACTATCTAGGAAAAGAAGTAGATAACCACTATCTCGATGGAATGAAACAACATTCAATCACTAAACTAAATCAATTACATTATTTAATATAGTTTAATATTTATTAGGTTTATTAAACCAACCTAAAAATAGTGAAACCATGGTAAATTTACGATTTCACATAAATAAATAGGAGAAGAAATGATTCCCCTACCTTCAACTTATGATAATTTTAAAACAAAAACAGAATTCAAACACGGATCTATGATCACCTATGTTGTGATGAAACTACATTCTCCCAATGATTTCGTTCCATGGAAAAACTAACTATAATAAAAAAAATACATTTTAAACATATTAGTACATGATTTTTAATATAAAAATATATTATTTACAACCCATAGATCATGAGACCCAGTGTATTTGTAAGAATCATATCATAATACATCAAAGTGAGGATAACATAAAACTTCTTTATTTTATTCTTTATAATGAGATTTGGGATTCTATAACTTCATGGTATAACATAGGGAATACGTTGAAAAAATGGGTGATCTAAAAATCCCGTTAATGGAATAAAGATGACAAGGAAACATAATATGTGAGTCAACGGTGTAACATGATATCATAAAATAGAATTCACATTAGTAATCACATGGGATCATAATATAAAGAACATAGAATCATGAGATTAGGTAATATTGGGAATTTAGCCAGTAACACAAAACATTACATAAACATGATTTAAGGATAACTACCTAGACAATATCACATGGTGGTAAAAGTCCAATAATTGATTAGGTTTACTTCTTAATCCCATAAATGACACCTCTTGAGACTAAATCTTTACCCAATGTATTGAAGTTCTATCTAGGTGAACACATCATAACATATTCATGATTATTTGTGCCAAAAAATAGAAATAAATCATAAGGAACAAACATAATAATTAACCATGGAAAGAAAATTGGTTGCATAATCTTGTCTCATATCTAATCAAATGAAAATTTCATAAAGAATTAATTTGAGAGATAAATATATGGCACGTATTACCCTTATAAAAGTATTTGAGAAAAATATAGGTATATATGTAAAAAATATATATACACAATTTAGAAGAAATAAATAGAATAAAAGGTTTTCATCATTGATGAAAATGTACTTAAAAGATTATGTGGAATATCTCTTGATAAAAACACCATTTTTATTTTGAAAATAATTTTTAAAAACAAAAATTTTCCAGATTATTAAGAAAAAAATTTCTTTAAAAAACCTTGTAAACCTATAAATAAATATTAAAATTAATGAGTGGTATTGATGGAAGTAATTTTTTCTTCATGTAGAGTATGTTAAAACTAATATTCCTTTCACATTTTTGTAAGAAAATTCAAAAGTCCCTTTCTTGTAAAACGATAGGATGTTTCATTTTCAAAAACATTTTGTAAAAATAACATAGTTGGTAAAAATAAAATAATGGGTAAAATATAATTAAGTTCGAATTATTCATGATATAATATGTAAAGGGGTAGTATATACATAATTTAAAATAAATTAGGTGCATATGATAATATGGGTCTCAAAGAATGAATTTTTGAGACGAAACCCTTACATCAAGTCTATACTTGGTAATGTATATATTTTATCACATGTATAATAAACTTTTATAAATTATTTTCTATATTAATGAAATTTTATAGGTTTAATCCTTAATACCTAAACTATTTAATTCATTTATTTTAATGAAATGTTTAATTACTTATTCATTTATCTCTATATCAGGAGGTTAGAGGACACATGGTTCATAATATGAATACGACATCAGTGTGTTTACTGTAGTCAAAGGGTTCACTATTCCATCATCTAAAAAATAATTATCATTTTAATACATCAATTATACTTTTAAAACCAACCATGAAATATAGTTATGAAAAATGAACTACTTTACAATCATAAAGACGGTAGGTTGTACGTACGCATGACTAACATTTCCAATTTTCAATGATCTAGATAGAAATATGGTAAGTGTTATTTTATATTTAAATAATGATAATTATATAAAAAATATAAAAATATTTTTCAAAAAAACGTACATATACCATATGTGTGATGCAGTATTAAAAAAACAAATCACATTGTTTCGTGTGGAAACACTCCTCTGTACACATGATCGATGTTATCATTTTTCAATAAATGTTAAGGTAAGAAGGTATATGATATGTTAATTTTATAGAATGTTAAATATTTCATGAATATAATATATAAAAATTAAATACATCATAATTAACAACTGTGATAGGTGATGATGGAAAATGAATTACATCTGTTTGTGAGGCGGTAGTCCACCATGCACACAAATGGTGGTTTCATTTCCCATTTCATGGTAGTGGAGATGGATTTAGTGTATTAAATTAATATAATAACATATTATTATATGGTATATAGTCATGTTATTATATCATCATGATTGAGAAATATTTTAAGGATGTGTAATAATAAATAAAACAAAGATGTTCAGTTAAGAACGCTACCTCTTCTTCGAACCACATCTTTTGAATTATACCTAAAGCCTCCCTAGATTAGATTTATTATAATAAAAGGAATCTAGGATGTTTTAAGAGAATTAAAAAGGGATTTGGATAGTTTTTTTTGAACAAATAAGTTTTTTAAGTGTGTAAATTAAAGGATAGGGGGTGCGCTTTTATAAGGGAAATGGAGTGACATTCTTATAAATACCCAAAACTATTCAATAATCGGAAGTCATTATCAAGTGAAGTGCCTATAAAATTGAAAAATAAATTATTTTATGAGCTAAAAGTCTGATCCACAACTCTAAACTAAAAATAAAAAAATTTAAACATGTTATTCTCTTCACCTCAAAGTTTACTCACCTTTTCTATTTTAAATTTTCTACCACAGTAACTATTTGTTTACTATTTTTACTATTCATTATAAACAAAAACCAAGATGAAATTATTATAGAATATAAGTTATTATTATTATAAATATTTAATCAATTTTATCAAATAAAATTCATATAAGTGGATGAATTTAATTTAAAATAAAAACTGCAAACGTGATGAAAAACGGTTTTCTGAAAAATATATTTTTCATGGAAAATATGATTTTACATTAACTCTATGACTAGTAATATTAATTATATAAATTTAAATTTATAATGATAGATATATAATATATAAAATTAATTTAAATCAATCCTAATTAGGGGTTATTTTAATGAATTAAAATGGAGAGACATAACACTATTTAAACCAATTCTCAGAAAAAATTTGTTTTTAAGCCTAAAAAAAACTTATACTAAAATCCAATATAAAAGTGATTTGAATATAATTAATTGGATTATATATAACTAAATAATAATTATGTTAATTTTAAATAAAGTTAAAATAAAAATGGTACATTTAAATTACTTAATTAATTAAAATAAATGGCATTTTTACAAAAAATCAGTATTTTCACTATTCACTAAAAAATAAATATTTTCCTAACAATAGAAAAATTTCACCCAAATTTAATATTAATATTATGATTTAAAAAATTATGTTCATTTTATAAAATGGAATTTCAAAAATTTTCATAAATTAATTATGATATTTTATTGTAAAAATTAATAAAAATAATTTTTGAAGGAAATATAGTTTTTTTAGAATAAAATATCTTTATTAAAAGTTGAGTGATTATTTATTAATAATTTTTCAATAAATTTTAATTGAGTGTAACCTTTATATATATTTCATAAATTAATAGTTACTATTCATACCTATCAATTTAATGACTATATTATATTATCCATGTATGAATAATAATATTTTAATTTCATATAATGGTTCGTTTAAGCTCAATGTTGTGTGTTGAATATGATATCAAACATAATTTTATTCTAAAATATATAGTTGTTATAATATAACTCTTAAATAAATTTCATCATTTTAATTTAAACTTGTTCTCAGTAATTAAGGGTTTGACATTCAAACGTTCCTTTATGGAAAACGTACATCGTAAAGGGGTTAATAAAACTTTCTCTTAAAAATAGAGAAAAGGAAAAACAAGGTAATCACATTAGTAGGTTTACATATAGGAGAAAATTTCTGGGAATTGAAAAAATGAATATGAAAATATGATATATTTAGATGATAATGTTATACCATTTTTTAAAATAGATAAGAGTCTATGGATTTGTCACAAATGATTTTTTTAATTTTAAGATCGTTTTCTTAAAGTTGGGGGATTATTTTACCATATAGACTAAGAAAATTAGGAAATATACTTAATTGAAAAGTATAATTTCATATTTTAATGATTTTTTCCATAGTCTCATCTATTACTCTAAATTATGAGTAGTTCATATGATTTTTTATACCTGAAGAACTAAAATCTACTTCTAATAGATCACATGATTACTTAAAATGATATCAATATATTACTCTTGTCTTTATAAATTAACCAAATAAAGAAATAGTTAGTATAAGGTAAGAAAATTCCCAAAATGAATACACCTTCATATTACTTTCCAAATCAAAAGTTCAACTTAAATCATACTATAACTAAATAAACTTATATCCCAAATATCCTCAACATTGAAGGATTTAATTCTGTTCTTCCCAAATAATATTTAATGTTAAATAAAATGTTAGACCTAAGGGTTACATATACCTCAACCCAATGAAACATTTCACAAAAATATCAATAATCACCTAAAAATCCTATAAAATAAAAATGATTTTATCCTAATTTTTTTAACCAAAATAAAATTAAATTAATCCATAAAATAATTTAAGTAAAAACATTTTTATATTTTCCAGTATATAATATAGGCTAGTGGTAGGCACTACACCCTTATCACCCTTTGGTTGTGCATTCAAACCCCACGACCTTGCCAAATATGACGAGTTATCGCTAGACATGCATGCTATACTTTTTCTAAAACTATATTAATATAATTCCTATTACAATCCCAAAAATATGATGAAAATCCTCAAAATAACATTAATCATCAAATCAGTTTTTAACTATAAAAGTATTCTGTACAAGTTTCCCTCACATAAAATCAAATAATCTTAATTGGATATAATTACCTCATTATGAAGAATATATAAAATATTATATATTTTCAATAATGATTTTTCCATAAAATATCACATTTCTATTAAATATACTTTGTAGTTTATTAGTACCATTCAAAATATTCTTTCAAATCTTTAAATAAAACTATTGTATAATGATCCTTATAAGTTTCTTAATACAATTAATAAAAACAATTTAACAACATGATTCTCTAATTTCAAAACCTAATTTCTTAAATCCTTTCACTTAAATTAATTTCAAAACATAAGAAATTACAAATTATTCCTTAGATTAGGGGAGTTAATCATATACTATGTAAGTTACCGATATCCATGACATTAAACTGTTAGTGGTGCCTTAGGTTGAACTTTATTTCCCTGCATCTTTTTAACCAATATCATCATTTTACTTTATCAATTAGCTAACTTGTGACATCCTTTCCCATATATAAACTAAATTACAGTTCCTTTAAGTAATTTTATATGTTTACACTTCCCCTATTTCAGAAATATAGGAAATTAAACACTCTTTTCTTTATCATCTATAACACTTGAACTTCTATGAGATGCCATTTCTCTATTTTTTAATGTGTTTCCATCCAATGACCCGAAGGACTTAATTTTTTTTATTATAAGTAATCCCCCTTTTAAGGGAAGAAGGGGGAGAACCCAAATAGACATCATGGACTTAAAAAAAATCACACCCAAAGGTCAAGAGAAACAAACCAAACAGAAAACATGAAGAATCCCTTCCCAGCATAAAATCATAGTAAGGCTCTCCATCATTACATAGCTAAACGACAAGCAAGTGTCCAGTGTCAAAGCATAGGCCCGATCTGATGGTTGGCGCCATACCCTCTCAAACATCCAATTCTATAAAGTACTGCAATGATGAACAACTAGATCTGGAACCACCTCTGAGGCCCGATCCATGTGGTCAAGTCTAGGTGCATCTCCTTCCCAACAGATTAAAACCACATCAAAACATCGCAAAACTCAAACTTAATGTCAAACCATTCAAACCATCACCCACATTTCCCACAGCCCAGAACCAACACCAGAAGAACAGTGCAACCTCAAATCCAACTCAGATGAAGAAGAAAACCAGTAGATCACAAAAATCAAAGCTGGCTGAACCAAATAAGAACATCACCAAACCTTAAAACCTAAAAAAACATCACAAAATCTCCAGAAACTGTTACCTCCCCCCTCCGGACCACTCAAATATACCGCCGACCATCACCAGAATAATGCCAAAGGTGGATCCTGGCTGCTCCGGAATGAACCCAAGCTGAATCTACTTCACGTCCGCAGAGACCGTCCGAGTAGCACGCAGACCTAAGCCAGTGATCCACCGAGACATGATTTCGTCGAGAGCCGCACAACCGAACCAATCTGAAACCCCACCACGATGCACCATCGGTAAGTCGCCACTTTCTAAGATGATCTGGAGGAATCTGGCCAAGCCACGTCACATGAGGACCGACCAAGTCACGTCACGCTGAGATGATCCGGAAGAAGCTGAACAGGCCTCTCCATGCTGAGATGATTCAGAGGAAGCCTACTCGAGACCTATTCGCACCGAAGAGGGAAGGGGAACTGAAGCCAAAGGGGGAAATTCAAATATGTTCCATTTTTTAATCATAATTCAAGATGAATCCTTTGGCATGATAACAAGATATCTAAATTCCATTCCTACCGGGTTAGTCACCTTGTTAGGAAAATCATTATATTTACCATCACATTGGTTGTTGGTATGCTTTATCTTATTTCTCTCTATTAACTAAAAGAAGAAAAAATTGTGAATACATTAACTAATAAATGTAAAAAGGGAAACTTATAAACACAAGATAAATAAATTATAAATGATAAGAATATCCCAACTTATTAATCTCTTGGTTTCAATCTAGGTTATCTATAGTAATGTTTCCTATTTTTTTAAATGATAATTTGTTCATGTCCTTCATAAGGGTTCATAAAGAGTTTGTGAATGTGCAAAGAATACCCCAAGAGTGTCTAACCAGGTGTTTAGTAAGGCCCATTATTATACACTAGATTAAAATTGATTCTGGCTCAATTCACCGTTTACATATTTATAAAACCTATGTAAAATTTCACAAGATCCACATCCACTTATAGTATCTATACATAGATTTAATTTCTAAAAAATTAATCTCTATATTATTGAATAAAATTCTTCGATTATTTTTCTATACTTATAATTATCCTTAGTCTTGTTTCTATTATTCTCACAAAAGCTTTATTAGCATGGTTTCAAAATGTTTATTAAACCCTTAATTTAATACCAATTATAGTGACCCATTCCTTTTACACATATTAATGCATGATTTTTTAACATAAAAATCGATTATTTACAACCCAATGATCATGAGGCCTAGTGTCCTTAGAAAACTAGGTTCATAATATATCAATGTGAGGATAAAATTAAAATTATTTATTTTATTCTCTACAATGTGATTCAGGATCCTAAAATAGAATGGGATAACCTAGGTAATAAATAGACAAAAGGGATGATCTAAAGAGCCCAATAAGGGAATAAACATGATAAAGAAACATAATGTGTGAATCAAAGGTATAACATGATATCATAAAAGAAAATTTACATGAGTAATCACATGGGAGAATAACATACATAAAATAGTGTCATAATATTATGGAAACATAAAAATTCTGGAAGTAACACAAAACATGACATAAACATGAGTCAAGTCTAACTAACTAGACAATATCACATGGTGTACATAGTCCCATAATGGATTATCTTTACTTCTAAATCCCATACATGATGCCTCACAAGACTAAAGATTTATCCAATTTATTAGAGTGATATGTGGGTGCACCAACCATAACATGTTCATGATTATGTTCATCATAAAATATAAATCAATCATAAGGCATAAACATAACAATTACTTATTGAAGAAAATGGGTTTCATAATCTTGTCTCGTAACTTAATCAAAGGAAAATTTAAAAATGAATTAATTTGAAATATGAACGTAAGTAATATATTAACCCACTAAAGTAAGTGATAATAATTTGGGTATATATGTTATAGACATATATACATAATTTTTAAGAAAGAAATAAAATATAATGTTTTCATTATTGATGAAAATGTATTTAAAATATTATGTGGAACATTTCTTGAGAAAAATTACAGTTTCAATTTAAAAATCACTTTTAAAAAATAAAAAAAAATTTATAATATTATGATTATTTGAAGATAAACTTGTAAAATTTTAAATTAAGATTTAAATTAATGAGTGGTCATGATATTAGCAATGTTTTTTATGTCGAGTATGTTAAAACAAAAATTGCTTTCATATTTTTGTAAGAAAAGCTAAAATTACCTTGTTTGTAAAATGATAGGAAGATTCATTTTTATTGTTTTTTAAAAATATAATCATGGGTAAAAATGTCTTTAAAATATCATAGGTGATTAATAAAAACATTTTTAAAAAACAAGGATTTGGAAGAAAAAATATTTTCTATCAAAGAGGGCAATAAAGTTATATTTTATTGAAAGAAATTTATCAATAAATTTTAGTACCAATGATAGAGAAATGGAAATATAATTTTAAAATTTCATGAATAAATAGTGTATAATAAAATTAAAGGGTTTTATTTTACAAGGATAAAATAATTTCCTATAATGAAAATTTGAGCCTAAAAAATCCTGATTAAAATGAGACAGATACATGAACACTTACCGCTTTGGTAACTTTTTAATCACAACTCCCATGAATGAAGTAAATGAATTTTAACTTAAAATATCATTAATTATAAATTATTCATGATATAATATGTAAATGGGAAGTATATATACCATTTAAAAGAAATTATGCCATAAAAAACATGTTTCTCAATGAAGAAAGTTTTGAGATAAAACCCTTACCTCGAGTCCAGACTTTGTCTTGTATGCATTTTATCTTCTATGTAATAAAATAGTTAAAATTATTTTATTAATTATTAAGCTTTTATATTTTTAATATATTTTCATTAAAACATTTAATTTATTTATTTTAGTGTAATATTTAATTACTTATTTAGTTTTGTCCCCATCGGGTGTTTTGAAGATGCATTATTTATAATTTCAAAACGACATAAGTGTGTTGACCATGGTTAAAGGGTTTCTTATTAAATAATATCCAAAATAATAATAATTAATAATAATAATTTTTATACATCAATAATACTTTCAATATGAACCATGAAATATGGTTATGAAAAATTAACTACGTTACAATCGTGGAGGTAGTAGGTCGTCTATACACATGAGTAACATTTCCATTTTTCAATGATCATGATGAAAATAAGAAAAGTATTATTTTATCAATATATAATGATAAATATATCATATATTTTATATTATTTATTTAAATAAACTTAGATATACTATCCAAGATATAAGGTAATAAAAATGAATCACATCGCTTCATGAGGCGGTAGTCCACTGTAAAAAAGAATGATGTTATCATTTTTCAATGGATGGTAAGGTAAGATGGTATATGATATATTAATTTCCAATAAATATTAATATTTCATGAATATATAATATATAAAAATAAACCCATAATCATGAATATATTTTATAGGTGATATGGATAACAAATTACATCAGTTCGTAAGGTGCTAGTCCGTCGTACAGAAGAATGATGATTTCATTTCCCATTTGATTGAAGTGAAGATGGATTTAGGTTATGAAATATATATAATAACATCTTAGTATATGGGATATATTTATGTTATTATATCAGCATGATCAATAAATATTTTAAGGTTGTGGAATAAGAAATAATGCAAAGATTCTTGGTTAAGAATGATATCTCTTCTTCAGAACATCTCTTTAGGATTATAACAAAAACCTCCCTAGATTGGATTTATGATAAAAATAAGGAATATAGGACAAGTTAAGGTAAGAAATTAAAGAATTTTTAAATTTACTGTTTGAACAAATTTGTTTTTGAAGTGTGGAAATGAGAGGAGAGCGGGTTCCCTTTTATAATGGAAGAGGAGTGACATTCTTTTAAATACCCCAAACTATTCAATAACGGGAAGTTACTCTCAAGAAAAGTTTCTCCAAAATTAAAAAATTAATTATTTTTTAATATATAAGGATGATAAACACCTCTAAAACTAAAAATAAACATTTTTAAACATGTAATATTATTTACCTCTATGGTTACTCACATTTAACATTTTAATTTTTTTACCTAGGTAACTATTTTTTTGGTGTTTTTCCTATTTTTTATAAACAAAAATTAAGTTGAAATTAATATAAAATATAAATTATGTTGATTAAAAATATGGAATTCATTTTATCAAATTAATTTCACCTAATTTTGATAATTTAATTTAATATAAAACTATAAGTACAATGAAAATAAGTTTTCTAAAAAATGTATTTTTCAAAGGAAAAATGATTTTATACTAACTCTATGACTTGTAATATTCACTATATAAATATAAAATTTATAAATAAATATATATAATCTAAAAATATAATTTAAATAATTCCTACTTATGGTTTATTTTAATTAATTAAATTGGAGAAAAATTTTTCTCTTTAAAACAGTTTTATGAAAAAAAGAATTTTTATGCCTAAAAATAAACTTATACTAAAATATATTATAAAGGTGATTTAAATGTAATTAATTGGATTATTTATAACTAAATAATAATTATGTTACTTTGAAATATAATTAAAATAATAATAGAAATTTTAAATAATTTAATTTATTAAAATAAATGATAGTTTATAAAAATTGGTATTTTTCATTATTAACTAAAAAACCAATATTTTCCGAAAAATATAAAACTTTAACCTTAGGTTAATATTTCTATTTTGTTTTAAAAAATTATTTTAGTTTTATAAAATTAAATTTATTAAAATTTCCAAAATCAATGATAATATTTTCTTATAAAAAGCAATAAAAGTCATTTTTGAAGGAAACTTATTTTTTGAATAATAAAATATATTTATTAAAAGTTGAGTTATTATTTAATAAGAATTTATCAATAAATTTATATTGAGTAAGAAACTTATAGATATTTTATAATTTATTTAATACTATTAATATCTGTCAATTTAATGGACAGGTTATACGAGTCACATTTAAATAATTATATTTGAATATTATATCACGGTTCATTTCAACTCAATGTTGGATATTGAATATGTTTTCAAACATAGTGTTATTTTAAAATATTAGGGTGATAAAATAAAAAAAACTTGAATAGAATTATATATATCATCCACCATAACATCGAAATAATGACCCTGTGTAAATGATACCCAAAAGAGAGAACCCGCTAGAAAATAAGAAGAGCATACCTTAGATCACCACTGATGGAACTTGGTAAGTCATGGATTGATCCCTATAAAAAGGGGGATTTAAAGAAATTTAAAAGACCCCATGGGAACCTAGGTTTGAGAATAAGGACTGGGAGAAAACCATGTTTAGGGGCTTGAGAGAACCACTTTGGGATATACTTAATTATAAGAGGGGGTTGAATCAGTGTTGGGAACTTTTTTACCATTTATAAATTTTACCCCTTTTTCCTCTAAGACCTGCTAGGATCTTGATTCTATTATTCTACTTTTTTAATTTCATGCAAGTATTTGAAAATATTAAAGGATAACATATGATGTTTTTACAAGGCTAACTACTTAATAAGAATAGCTAGTATTTACTGTGTTTGGTGATGACCACTACATGGATTATCCACTATAATGAGTTACCAAGTTATAGTGGTGTGGCTAGGACAATTTTTTTTAACTAATGTGGGTCACTACACATTAGGAGGGTGGAAGGAAAAAATTCTTTTTCCCTAGAGTGGTGATGACCTAGTCAAACATGCAGTTTCTTGCTGGTTTCTTATACTACATATGAAGACAATTTTCACCTTCTTGTTAGGTAATTTTTAACACCAATGAAGTCTTACACCATATGATAATTTTATTGGATGTTACAATGTTGTTTTTTTTACATCCAATAAATTCTTCAATTGTTAATTTCATAGTAATAAGAAAAAAAAGCTTCTTCTTATTCTTCATAACAACATACTAAAATCCACACTTTTACTTATTCTAACTTCAGTAATAATAATATGAATATATTGTGGACTAATTATCTCAGAATTCTTATTCGACCCAAATTATAATCACAAATATGTTTGGTATCTGTTCTAACCTCTATTCTTCCTTCTAGTACATTAAATGTTTGGAATTACCAATATCATAAACCTCCTTTTTGGATATTTAATCAATGAAATATCATCATAAAATCATCATAATCATTATTACTTGAATAATAATCAATTAATAGTTGAGAAAAATCTTTCTCTTATTTAGTCTCAATGATCTAGATATAACTATAGAATGAAATATTAGACTTACTCGATACAAAATATTAATAGTGAATGTGCTATTAGTTCACCTTTGTTCTTCACAGTGCAATAAATATTTATCCACCTAAATTGCATCAAAATTTAAAAATTATTTAACGCAAGAATGATCTTTAAAAAGATTATTATACTGAAATATCAGATATAAAGTCTTTTGATATTCTTCCCAACTTCATTTCTCAAGTTCAATGCACACTTTTTATACAAAGCATATCGCATGTTCATTTCTCAGTCATCATTCTTGTGTAATACAATTTTTATGGTTATTCAAGTTATTATCCCTTGAAAATGGTATTTATTCCTTTAATATTTTATGTGTTTTTTATATCCTCTTTCTGAAGATATTATAAATTCATTTATGCATGTACGTATATATACTATTTCTCCATTATTTTTTCTTCTTTCACTTAGATTAATGAAAACCAGTATGTGCACACATTATCTTGTTATATAACACCTTTACAAGACCCTGAGTGGTGTACTATTCAGTTTACATGAACCATTGTACCGGTATATCACATAGATGATTCATCTTTCACACAACACAATAGTGTGAGATAGTTGTCACTAATGATTGTGTAACAATAGAGTACAAGAATAGTATTCTATTCAATTAATATAGTGGGAGTATAATACCAATGCAATGATTTGTGGAACTATTCTTCACAAAACACTATGATCATGATTTAACACACGTTTAGTGTTTGTGGTTCTTCATTGCATAAGATGTGTGTGGTTATTCTTCACATAACCAAGGAGTTTTTGGGACTCACCTTCTTTGAATATTCAAGATGATGAAATCAATTCTTTACTTCTTCAAATTAAATAATGTTTTAGAGATTATTTGTTTTCGAAAAACCGATTCCCTCAAAAGAAATGTGGGCGACAACAACATGCTTCAGCTTTGAAGATTTAGTTTTTTAAGTGAGGATCATTCCCTTGATTTTTTTAACTTTCACTAAATCAAATATAGCAAAGAAATCCATGTTGATGAATATATTTAATTCTTGAATATGTTTATCATTTATATTATTCAAACGTGGGATTCTACAATATATTACGTCAAATTTTAAGGTGTCTTTTCTTCTGTGATTTACTTCCCCTCATGGTGAGTATATCATGTTTACGTGATAATGATCATGTGATCCTTTTAAACTCATACTTATCCACGTATATCAGATTCACTCATATCCTCTAGAACTTTTTTTTTATTTTGGGAAAATCATCTTCTTAGAATTCATCTTTTCATGTGAAGCATAACATGAATGTGTATTGACCCGATGAATAATATCGGTCATTCTAATTTTGATCATCAGCTTGATTATTGGTGCATTATTGATATCCAGTGGTGGTAAATCATCAAAATTACAGAGTTGAGTAGCTCTTGTGTTAAGAAGAATATGATGACGATTTGGCAGCTGGTGTAGTGTTGGATCAAAAAATATTGAACATACACGTTATTTCCATATGTTTTTTTAACAATGGAATAATACCCGCACATATAGTCATACCACATAATATTAATACTGGGCTTCAAATTTCTTAATAAAACAATACATTCCTCTACTTATTTTATCTATAACCAAGGATGGAACCTAGATACACATCACACACCTAAATGCGGTGAATATGACACACTCACCCCAATGTGTGCCACTGTGTTCACCCACACACACCCATGTGCGATCCGATTCTTCTCTAGATACTCCATGGGCTTTTAACCATGGATTACCATGAACATGTTATATCCCACATGGTTTGAGATTTTTCCCCATATGTAGTTGAGTTGGCCTCCTTGGGTTTCTGTAGTGGGCCTCAAATTTTTAGAAAACCCCCATATAAAGGGTTATCCATATCTTTAACATGTACCATATAAAATATGAACACAAAATAAAAATCTTAGAAAAAACTCATGTGAAATATAATATCTCATTCGTTATGCATGAAATTTAATAAAATTCTTCATGAAATACTAATTTTATTTCATGGAATTATTCTTCTTCATCATGAAAAATAATATTTTTCATGATGTTCATTAAATTATTGAACATTTTTATGGTTCCCATGCAATAATGAAATATTTCATTACCTTCTTAAAATCCACTCACTCATCTTCCTTAAACTTCATCTAACAAAGACACACCAGTGGATGATTCATATTCCTTTTTCATTAATGTAGACATTGTGATTGCTCCACATACTAGTAGCACTTCTCTTTGAGAATTATCATCAGTTCAATAATTATTATAGTTAGAAAATCAAAGTATTAAAAAGAAATTCCTTAAGACAATAAGACTCAAGTAATTTATTCTTAATCCATTCATCCAAGATATAGTCACTTTGATATCAAACTTGGATATATTGGATACATCACTTCTATCAACTTCTTTCCTCTTAACTTCTTTAACATATTGACAACAATGAAATCTTTCTATTTCATCAACCACCTTTGTAAACAAAAAAAATCAATGAAAAAAAATAAATTTCATAAAAAAGTTGGATCTATAGGGACTATAGGATATTTATAGGTAGATATATTTTTAGAAGACCAAGAAAAAACCCTATTAACATGTAGTATAACACCAATATCATGACGCAGTGGGAGGATAGCATGTTTCTTCCCCTGATCAAGCCCACGTCTAGGATCCATGGTTCTTATTTTATTTATAAGGGGGAGGGACTAAATTGAAACCTAAAACCCATGCCTCAACCACCCCCAATTTGTAAATAACCTTAGAAAACAATATGAGGACTCCACCTCACTCCACACCGCAATAGTCAAAACTGGGGAAGAGATTACTTTTTTACCTACTACAATAGTGCAGTCAGTCCAAAAAAGGAAGTAGCCTCAATTTCCTCCTTCGACCCTCCCTATACCACATCTATGAGACCACATTGTAGATGTAACAGCCCGAGATTTTATGAAAAATATTCTTTTTATTTCACTAATGTCTTGTGTTGTACGCTACACCAAAAGGATCTTGCACAACACGCATCCTTGACTTGCCTTGCATTACACACAATCGCGACCTTCCTCGATAGCGTGTGTAGTACGCAATAACGAGTTTCACTAAACAGCGATATGCTATTAAAATGTTATTAAAACTAGCCGTTATGAATAGTAATAACCACTTTTTGAAATTTTGTAAAATTTATTTTTCAAAATGGATTTCATTTTTGTATTCGGAGTATCGAATTTAGCCAAAGGTGAAATTTTGGTACATTTCGAATAACTTTCATATTCTGATGAATAGTGAAAATTATTAAATTTTAATTAAAAACAACCTTTTTAATCGAAATAATTAATAGTGATAAATTATTAATTTGAGTGGTTTTAAAGTATATTTAGAATATATTTTTACAATTTAACACAATGTTGGTCATTGGATGAAATTTCACATTTAAACCAGACATAATCAAGTGTCAATCTTTTGATAGATATTGTTTCTTAAAAACACGCTATTTGTTTTAACAGCGGGATTTAATTATAAAATTAATTAATGCAATTTCTATGTTATGAATTTGGTAAAATAGACTTCATTTTTGAATTCGCAATATAAAATATATCTTAGGATGAAATTTTGGCATTGTTCTGAAAAACATCAATTTTTGATGAATAGTGAAACTACTAAGTGGTAGGTTAAAAACTGAATTTTGCATAAAACTTAATTTTACCGCTTCTGTGAATGGAATTTCGAAAATCCGAGAGACACGGTTAATATCAAGGACTAAAATGTGGTTCAATGAGATGAAAATAATTTTTTGGTGAATAGTAACTTTTTACTTTTTTTTACCGTGGTTAATAGTAAATAGGGTAACTAAGGGTAAATATGATATTACTATTACCCTAACACATGTCCTAATTTTATTGGATAAGTGTAATTCGACCAAAAACAAACTTAGGAATAAAAAATGACCATTTAGGCCCACTTGGATTAGATTAGGACATTTATTATTAATTTATTTAAAGAAGGGTTAAAATAGTTAAAATCAAAGTTTAATAAGTAAATCATTTTTAATATGGGGTTATACATAAGATAAATTCGATTGTAAATATTCATTAGAAAGATAAAAGGATTTCCTACATGATGGTATTTTATTTTTAATTTTTAGACATCAAATAATTTAATTTATTTATGACACAAAGATGATGCAGTAATTATCTTATTAATGAAATATTGACATAATGGATGTTATAAACACCACAATAAATGTAATTTGAGACTTTTAATGAATTCCACTAATTTTCTAGGTTACTATGATATATTAGTGTTGATTTAATCAACTTGGTTCGAACATATAATTCTGTTATGACTTTAACAAAAATCATATATCAAATAGTGTCAAAATTGACACAAAATAGTTTTTAAATAAAATATTATATTACTAATTGTTATTTTATTCCTAAAAATCTAAGGTTCGGCCAAATGACTTAGATACATATATATATATTAATAATAAACAATTTGGGGTTCGTTTGGCATGATATAGTAAGTGTATTAACCATATAGTGAAAGAAAACAAAAAGACACGGTAAAAGTTAAATTAATTAACTTAGAGTTAAATCTAATTGATAAGGTTAAAATAATACCCTAAACTTTTCTAAATCCTATTGGATGATAGGATTTCGACCCATCCCCACATTAGCTTCGAAATAAGACCCTTTGGAACCATTATAAACCGATTTTGACTTTAATATAAAATAATATTTTGAGATATTCCTAAGGTGCCCCTCTCCTCCCTTATAAAAGGACACCTCCTCCCCCTCCTCCTCACACCAAATTGAGCACTCAAGCTCGGCCAACCCCTGCCAAAATCTCTTCTCCACTTCCCTAGCAACATCCTAGAGGTTCTGCTCTTCCTCAAAGACCAATTTTAGTTCCCTAAGAGGAGGTCTCCAAAGGGCGCTTCAAAGAAGAGGTAATTACCATTACCAATTCTTTCATCTTTATTTCTTCTTCCACTTCTTCTTCTTAGGTTGTTTCATTATGAAGTAATAACATCAGTATCACTCATATAATGATATGTCATTATAAGTATGAAACAACCCTATTTCACCATCTATCCATCCTACGGAAAAAGAAATCACCGCGCGTGCGTACGTACAGAATACCGTCTCCACGCCGTGGTGTAATCTATTTTCCACCACCACCTTACATGGATGGGTATAATGGTGTAAAGAATAACTATACATAGTTATTACAACATCATATTGATTCTGATATATTGTATAATCCACTCCAATTCAATTCAATATTTATGGAAATGATATCATCACTCGTGCGTACGTACGGACTACCGTCTCCACGACGCGATGAGATTCATTCTCCATGTTAAACATTTAAGAATGATTATAAAGTATATATAAGAAATAATAATGAAATATATGACATTATAAAGCTACTGGATTTATGTATATATATATATATGTATGTCATCTACTTATTTCCATTCAAGACAATAAGGAAAGAAAAACAGCGTTCATGCGTACGTACGGACTATCGTCTCCATGAACGGTGTTTTTCATTTCATTTATCTATCTATTATATGTATATATATACGGAATATATATGATATATAAATCATATTTTATATTGTGGAAGTAAGTAAATCATGATATAAGTAATAATAATGTCAATAACAACAAGTCAAAACACCTACGATAAATGAAACGATTTTACCCAAAACGCTTCTTTAACATGGAATTTACAAAAGAACGGGTAATATAATGGCATAAGTGAACCATATATGATATCATAACAATTAATATGATTCTGTAATAAGTCAATGACATTATTTAAATCATTATACAGGAGGTTCGGACACATACGAAGCAAATCAGACCTAAGGTAAGGGAAATATCACAATCTCATTTTTATCCGAGATTGTTTATTCGTAAGTATTTACTGGGGTGTATTTTATCATCCACATCCATGTTTCATCAATATGTAATATTATTTCCATCCACCTACAATTGTTTAAATCCATTTTTACCCTTCGTTGAGTTTTTAGTAATATGTATGAAAGGAATCTTTTGTCGTACGAGGTACTTTTTGACTTTTCTGACAAAAGTACGAAGAATGTTTTTTTTAACTTATACGGCATGAATGGATTTTTAAAACATTATTTCCAAGAAGCTTCATTTAAAAGTTTTCAAGTTTATTTTTAATCAACTTATTTTATTTTAAAGTTATATGACATGTTATGAAAGGAAAAATGTTTTTGAAGAATAAAGGATATTTTCCTCAAGAATGGAGTTCAAGTGTTTTATCAAAATTATTTTCCATCTAAGATAATAAAGGGTTCTGTTTTATCCATATTATTACATTGATTTGATTATGTTGTGATGGAATTATTTTTATGAATTCCTTTATCTTATATGAATTGTTTTATGATGTCATGTTGTTTAAGGATCCCATTTTTATTACATGGGTTATGCAATGATGTATGGTTTATGATTATGTGGCACACATAAGAAAGGATTCATTATAAGATGGGTGGGACCTATATCTCCCTCCAATGAATTGGGTAAAGATTTTATATCTCATGAGATAGACATGGCTGGAATGGTAGGTTATACCGGTTCAGTGAAACAGGACTGAAACGAGGGTTACTCGATTCAGAAAGGGACTTTGTCCACTAAGATAGTCTTGGCAATGAGTCTTGACTAACAAGAAATGATTCTCTATGATTATGTGTGAATGCCACAAAGTTTCATGTTTTAAGTTATGATTATTGTGATTAAATTTCACTACCATGATTTATCCCATGTTATGAAATTATGCTCTCTTTTGCAGGTTATGATTTCCAAAATGTTATGTTTTTATGAATACGATGTGATTGACATTTCTTTTGTTTACCCTTACTGAGCATTTGAGCTCACCCTTTTATGTTTTCTTTTCCCCAGGATATAAAGAAAGTTTTTAGGTAAAAAAGAAGAAGATCTTTATGGGAGATGTTGAAGATCTTTCACCACGATTAGAAGATTTTATTCCAAGTTTCCAAAGACACTAAACTATTACGATCCTTGTGTGTGTGTTTTTGTTATGTACTAAGTATTCCGCAAATGTAATGTAATGTCAATGTACGTCAGGCTTCGGGTCTCTACAGTTGGTATCAGAGGAAAGGTTTAGTCAACCTTTGGAAACTAGGATGCGAGAACTTTAGTGAGATCCCTAGAGATATTTATAAGGTATGTCTAGGGATGTCCCTAAGGATAAGTATACGTATAGGATATAGTCCTAGAACTACGGTAACGATCATAGAATTTAACCTAAGATGTTAGATATCGAGGATACTCCACCTTTATTATGTTGTTTTCCCTAGCATGATTTTTGCCTCTCACACTATTCTTTTTTCTGGGTTTTAGAAAATGGCTGGAAACAAGATGATTCACGATAATGGAGGATATGATGGACAATGGAATGATATTCTTCATAATGAAATGGGATTTGGAAGTCCAAACATCATTATTATGCCGAATCAACAATCTCATAATATGATCAATAAAGTAAAATTTGGTAAGTTTCCTGACTCGGCTAATAAGAGAAAGATGGAGTTTCATGATGATCATAGAGGAAAGAAAGTTCAATTTCCCCTATGTAAATCATGTGGGAAGAGGCATCAAGGAGAATGTTTCAAAGGAACTGGAAGATGCTTTGGGTGTGGAAAAGAAGGACACAAAGCAAGTAAGTGCAAAGGAAAAGGGTCGGTTAACACCATGGATGAGGATAATGGTATTGCTACGACATCAAAAATGGTTAAGTGTTTTAAATGTGGAATGTATGGGCATTATGCAAACAAATTCCCTAAGTGAAAGACTCGTGAAGAGAATCAGTATGGTCATATGGGTAGTATTTATGTGGATGATGATGAAGAGACTACAAATGATATGTGAGATGAAAGAATTTTTGAAGCTCGGTCAATGGTTTAAGAATGTAGTGGAATGATTACATGTTTATCATGTGTAAGTTTGTATAAGTAATCTCATGCTACTATGGAATAAAGAGACATCTATGGATTGTTACACTGTTGTCTTCCCTTGTGTTTTGAAAAATGTTACCAGTATCCATGAAAGGTTATTCAGATATTTTTGGAATGTATATGATATGCGCATAATGAAGGGATAAGGAGAAAATTAAATGTTTGATAGTATTCATGAGCTCATGATTGATATAAGGACTAAGTGATATCATGGTTTGAGTATATAGAATTTTGAGGATTTTGGTATGTGGAAAGTGTTAACTTTAAACTGCATTCATGTTTTCACTATGGTATTCAAGAGAATACATGATTAAGGACTTTGAATGATTGGAATGCGACCAACAAAACATATCTTATGATATATGGGAGTGGACTGCAGTATTATGGATAAGCCTAAAGATTGGAATGGATTATGTTGGACATAAGTGAGTATTGTTTAAGGATATAAGTTTTTTTTCGATATTATTGATGGGATGTTATAGTAATGTAGTTTTAGAAAAAGGACAACCTACAGGACGGGCGACAACCCATCGCGTCGGACAAGGCTGTGGGAATCGAACCCACAACCAAAGTGCGACTGGCCTTTATCGCCTACCACTGGCCTACAGGAAGTCCCTGTTTAGTAGAAACTAGTTTTATTATATTAAGCAGTATGATATATGAAGTATAAGTCCATTTTAGGAACCATATGTGATTAATCTCACTATAGATCGACTTATGTATATAATTTTTGCTAACATTTTGTCTGAGACAGATGGAATGACCCGTCATTCTATCACATGATCTGCTAACACTTCACGAATAACAAATTCAACTTCATTTATTTAAGAGATGAAGTGGAAATTGTTCAAGGCATGAACAACAGTGAGATTTTACCAAAATAAAGTAAGTATTTATTCTAATTCAAATTTTCAACTTTAGGGAAATGATCTTGAAAACCAAAAATGCTGTCCTAGTGATCTTATACATGATGAATCAGATGGTACCTTATATCATCACAAATCTATGGATTTGTGATTACTGGCTTTTCCATAGCCATGTTCTCTACCACTCTCCATCAGAACATGATGGTTAGATTTCTCTTCTATATCCATATTTTCACCTATGTGGAAACCCAGTGATTAGTTTATTTGGGTAATCGTTACATTTCATACCTTAGTTTTTAAAGCCAAGTTTTGGTATTCCTTTTTACGATGTGGGTTTCTATTAAAGAAACTTTCGAATAGTAAACCATTTATAACCCCGACGAATTTCGAGGGCGAAATTCATTTTAAGGGGGGTAGAATGTAACAGCCCGAGATTTTATGAAAAATATTCTTTTTATTTCACTAATGTCTTGTGTTGTACGCCACACCAAAAGGATCTTGCACAACACGCATCCTTGACTTGCCTTGCATTACACACAATCGCGACCTTCCTCGATAGCGCGTGTAGTACGCAATAACGAGTTTCACTAAACAGCGATATGCTATTAAAATGTTATTAAAACTAGCCGTTATGAATAGTAATAACCACTTTTTGAAATTTTGTAAAATTTATTTTTCAAAATGGATTTCATTTTTGTATTCGGAGTATCGAATTTAGCCTAAGGTGAAATTTTGGTACATTTCGGATAACTTTCATATTCTGATGAATAGTGAAAATTATTAAATTTTAATTAAAAACAACCTTTTTAATCGAAATAATTAATAGTGATAAATTATTAATTTGAGTGGTTTTAAAGTATATTTAGAATATATTTTTACAATTTAACACAATGTTGGTCATTGGATGAAATTTCACATTTAAACCAGACATAATCAAGTGTCAATCTTTTGATAGATATTGTTTCTTAAAAACACGCTATTTGTTTTAACAGCGGGATTTAATTATAAAATTAATTAATGCAATTTCTATGTTATGAATTTGGTAAAATAGACTTCATTTTTGAATTCGCAATATAAAATATAGCTTAGGATGAAATTTTGGCATTGTTCTGAAAAACATCAATTTTTGATGAATAGTGAAACTACTAAGTGGTAGGTTAAAAACTGAATTTTGCATAAAACTTAATTTTACCGCTTCTGTGAATGGAATTTCGAAAATCCGAGAGACACGGTTAATATCAAGGACTAAAATGTGGTTCAATGAGATGAAAATAATTTTTTGGTGAATAGTAACTTTTTACTTTTTTTTTACCGTGGTTAATAGTAAATAGGGTAACTAAGGGTAAATATGATATTACTATTACCCTAAAACATGTCCTAATTCTATTGGAAAAGTGTAATTCGACCAAAAACAAACTTAGGAATAAACAATGACCATTTAGGCCCACTTGGATTAGATTAGGACATTTATTATTAATTTATTTAAAGAAGGGTTAAAATAGTTAAAATCAAAGTTTAATAAGTAAATCATTTTTAATATGGGGTTATACATAAGATAAATTCGATTGTAAATATTCATTAGAAATATAAAAAGATTTCCTACATGATGGTATTTTATTTGTAATTTTTAGACATCAAATAATTTAATTTATTTATGACACAAAGATGATGCAGTAATTATCTTATTAATGAAATATTGACATAATGGATGTTATAAACACCAAAATAAATGTAATTTGAGACTTTTTATGAATTCCACTAATTTTCTAGGTTACTATGATATATTAGTGTTGATTTAATCAACTTGGTTAGAACATATAATTCTGTTATGACTTTAACAAAAATCATATATCAAATAGTGTCAAAATTGACACAAAATAGTTTTTAAATCAAATATTATATTACTAATTGTTATTTTATTCCTAAAAATCTAAGGTTCGGCCAAATGACTTAGATAAATATATATATATTAATAATAAACAATTTGGGGTTCGTTTGGCATGATATAGTAAGTGTATTAACCATATAGTGAAAGAAAACAAAAAGACACGGTAAAAGTTAAATTAATTAACTTAGAGTTAAATCTAATTGATAAGGTTAAAATAATACCCTAAACTTGTCTAAATCCTATTGGATGATAGGATTTCGACCCATCCCCACATTAGCTTCGAAATAAGACCCTTTGGAACCATTATAAACCGATTTTGACTTTAATATAAAATAATATTTTGAGATATTCCTAAGGTGCCCCTCTCCTCCCTTATAAAAGGACACCTCCTCCCCCTCCTCCTCACACCAAATTGAGCACTCAATCTCGGCCAACCCCTGCCAAAATATCTTCTCCACTTCCCTAGAAACATCCTAGAGGTTCTGGTCTTCCTCAAAGACCAATTTTAGTTCCCTAAGAGGAGGTCTCCAAAGGGCGCTTCAAAGAAGAGGTAATTACCATTACCAATTCTTTCATCTTTATTTCTTCTTCCACTTCTTCTTCTTAGGTTGTTTCATTATGAAGTAATAACATCAGTATCACTCATATACTGATATGTCATTATAAGTATGAAACAACCCTATTTCACCATCTATCCATCCTACGGAAAAAGAAATCACCGCACGTGCGTACGTACGGAATACCGTCTCCACGCCGTGGTGTAATCTATTTTCCACCACCACCTTACATGGATGGGTATAATGGTGTAAAGAATAACTATACATAGTTATTACAACATCATATTGATTCTGATATATTGTATAATCCACTCCAATTCAATTCAATATTTATGGAAATGATATCATCGCTCGTGCGTACGTACGGACTACCGTCTCCACGACGCGATGAGATTCATTCTCCATGTTAAACATTTAAGAATGATTATAAAGTATATATAAGAAATAATAATGAAATATATGAAATTATAAAGATACTGTATTTATGTATATATATATATATATATGTATGTCATCTACTTATTTCCATTCAAGACAATAAGGAAAGAAAAACAGCGTTCATGCGTACGTACGGACTACCGTCTCCATGAACGGTGTTTTTCATTTCATTTATCTATCTATTATATGTATATATATACTGAATATATATGATACATAAATCATATTTTATATTCTGGAAGTAAGTAAATCATGATATAATTAATAATAATGTCAAGAACAACAAGTCAAAACACCTACGATAAATGAAACGATTTTACCCAAAACGCTTCTTTAACATGGAATTTACAAAAGAACGGGTAATATAATGGCATAAGTGAACCATATATGATATCATAACAATGAATATGATTCTGTAATAAGTCAATGACATTATTTAAATCATTATACAGGAGGTTCGGACACATACGAAGCAAATCAGACCTAAGGTAAGGGAAATATCACAATCTCATTTTTATCCGAGATTGTTTATTCGTAAGTATTTACTGGGGTGTATTTTATCATCCACATCCATGTTTCATCAACATGTAATATTATTTCCATCCACCTACAATTGTTTAAATCCATTTTTACCCTTCGTTGAGTTTTTAGTAATATGTATGAAAGGAATCTTTTGTCGTACGAGGTACTTTTTGACTTTTCTGACAAAAGTACGAAGAATGTTTTTTTTAACTTATACAGCATGAATGGATTTTTAAAACATTATTTCCAAGAAGCTTCCTTTACAAGTTTTCAAGTTTATTTTTAATCAACTTATTTTATTTTAAAGTTATATGACATGTTATGAAAGGAAAAATGTTTTTGAAGAAGAAAGGATATTTTCCTCAAGAATGGAGTTCAAGTGTTTTATCAAAATTATTTTCCATCTAAGATAATAAAGGGTTCTGTTTTATCCCTATTATTACATTGAATTGATTATGTTGTGATGGAATTATTTTTATGAATTCCTTTATCTTATATGAATTGTTTTATGATGTCATGTTGTTTAAGGATCCCATTTTTATTACATGGGTTATGCAATGATGTATGATTTATGATTATGTGGCACACATAAGAAAGGATTCATTATAAGATGGGTGGGACCTATATCTCCCTCCAATGCATTGGGTAAAGATTTTATATCTCATGAGATAGACATGGCTGGAATGGTAGGTTATACCGGTTCAGTGAAACAGGACTGAAACGAGGGTTACTCGATTCAGAAAGGGACTTTGTCCACTAAGATAGTCTTGGCAATGAGTCTTGACTAACAAGAAATGATTCTCTATGATTATGTGTGAATGCCACAAAGTTTCATGTTTTAAGTTATGATTATTGTGATTAAATTTCACTACCATGATTTATCCCATGTTATGAAATTATGCTCTCTTTTGCAGGTTATGATTTCCAAAATGTTATGTTTTTATGAATACGATGTGATTGACATTTCTTTTGTTTACCCTTACTGAGCATTTGAGCTCACCCTTTTATGTTTTCTTTTCCCCAGGATGTAAAGAAAGGTTTTAGGTAAAAAAAAAACAAGATCTTTATGGGAGATGTTGAAGATCTTTCACCACGATTAGAAGATTTTATTCCAAGTTTCCAAAGACACTAAACTATTACGATCCTTGTGTGTGTGTTTTTGTTATGTACTAAGTATTCCGCAAATGTAATGTAATGTCAATGTACGTCAGGCTTCGGGTCTCTACAGTAGAAACTCATCTTATGATATAACCCATGGATACACACCAATGTTTGGACTCAAATAGTAGTGTCACCCACTCCCCATTTACCCTATAAACTCCTTAGAACCACCTCTGGGTTCCCCCAACACCTAAAACACACAAAGGGAAGAGGCAGTAAGTTTCAATCCCTTACATCAGATACCTCTCAAACCATTCCCATCCTCAATAATTCAAAACTAATATAGGAGATAAAAGAAGGAAAAATTGTCATCCGATCAACCACCTCATGAGTTACCTCTTAAGGATATCTCCATCACAATAGATCCACAACCTCACTTAGAGGTACAAAATATCAAACCATGTAAAAACAATAACCATTTCTTAAAGACTCTCCCAACGGATATTCCTCTCAAATGAGAGTGAGGGCCCAACAATAAACAAGAGATAAAACCATCTCATAAACCGGAAAATGTTCAACATCCACAACGAGTAATTCTACAAGGGAAGATCAAAACAAAAAACTCAAGGTAAGTAATTCATATATATAACTCTCATTACTAGGAAATATCTTACACACCACCTTCTAACCAAAAGAAATGGATTAATGGAATAACAAAAACATGCTACATATTCTCCTGGAAATCCTAGATCTCCATAGGACTCTCCTCAAAGGTCGCATCATCACCAACATCAATATCACCCCAATAAATGAAATAAGAGTGTTCATGAAGTTAATGGAAAATACATTATACATGGAAGAAATAATATATCCAAATTATATATGGGGGAGTTTTTATTCGATATTCTATGTGTCTAATATGAACCAACATATCAAAAGGTCTAATAAACTAGGGAAAAATCTTACTCCCATGACCAAAAATTATTTCACATAATGAGGAGTCTACTTTAGAAACACATGATTACTAATGTCAAACTCTCGAGGTATACTCATATAATCAGTATAGGAATTATGATGATCTTTCGCCTCTTTCATCTTTTCATGGATTACCTGAACTATGTCTATCATGTTTTACACTAGCTCTATCTAGATAATTGATGATGGTCTAGCCCTAGTATAGAATAATGGGTGATAGAAAGGTCAATAATACAAATATTTAAATGGTTTTATATCAAAACTAGAGTAAAAAATATTATTATAATAAAAATCAACCAATGGAAAGTGCCTCATACATGAACCTTTAAAATATAGAACACAAGAACATAACATGTGTTCAATATTCTGGATAGTCCGCTCTATCTATCCATTCATCTACAATTGAGAAGAAGTGTAACGACCCAAACATTCATTAATGGAAATCCCTCTTGATCAAATTCAATGATTCTTTAAGTAAAATGTTTATATAAAATGTAAACTTCTTTGGTTTTATGTTATGAATTGTGATCGTTTCTAATATAGCCGTTGAACAGTGATCAAATGACAGGTATAAATATAGGGCTTTAAAAAATCTAATTTACTCGGACAAATGAAGCGATAGACTCATCCAGTAGACGAGCCCCATACGAAACCCATTTTTCCGAGATCAAAAAGGATATAGTGTCATTGGGCTTCACTCTTGATCAAAACCAAGCCAAGATTGAATATGTTAAGCTCGAGCGTGACAGCCTATGAGAGAAATGGAAGTTGATAGAGATTACCACCCAAGCAATGTTATCTGAGCCACCCCAAGAGTCAGTCACCATTGCACACTTTAATATTCAGTCTTATGTGGGTGTTATAAGGTTTTATGTAACAAGAACCTAGTACTACGGTTATGTACATTATTTTTGTATATAATAATGAATATACTTTCATTTTATTATTGCTACGTTGTAAATAGTTTTTCTTTTTAAAAGCACAAATAGTACTTTTAGTTAATGTTCAGCTAAGAAATATATTTTAATTAATTAATGGATTTTTGAATTAAATAATATTTTAATAAAATATTATTATTTTCATTAAATAAATTTTTATTAAATATAAATGATCGTATAATTTTATGAATGCAATTGTAAATTTTATTAAGGTTTGAAAGCCATTTTTGTTAAAACATGTGATTTTTTGATAAATGTCAGTTTTTATTTTAAAAGTGAAAATTAAAATATTTAGAAAATTATTTAGATAAATTAAATATTATTTATGGGATAAGGACATCAAAATTATCCAATGGTTAATTTCTCATAATTTTCTGAGACAGTCAATTTTTTGGGTAAAAATTAAATACCGTTTAAATATATAATGTGTTTTATGACATCATAATGACCCAATAGTGATGTAATAAAATACTATAAGATTTATTTTCGGCCAATATATGTTTTACCATTAAAATAATGTGTTTTTGGGTTTGTTTTTTTTTATTTTACAAAGCATTAATAGAGCCATCAAGACTTATTAAACATCTTGTTTTTTTAAATTGTTTTCCTTGGGAGTGTGACTCACCTCCACATAATCCACCCCATTATTTTGAAAAGTTAGGACTTTGGACATATAAATTATTCTTTTCCACTTCACTTTTCCAAAAACCAATTGGAAAAACCATGTAATGGTTTGTGTTTTGGATTAGTTTAATGTGAGGTGTCTCAGACCTAAATAATAAAGAATTCTCTCACCTTTCCTATATAAACCCACCCAAGCTACCACTTCCTCCTCACTCAAAGCCTTAGGAGTTTGTCCAAACTCTTCCCTCCTCTCCCTATAATCCTCCCTAGGTGCCCCAATCTCTCAAGAAGCCTCTCTCAATCCTTTGGAACCACACTTCCAAGTAAGGGGTTTTCTTTTTTTCTCATTTTTGTCCAATTTTCTTAATGTTGTTATGCCCTTTTAATTTCAATTATAAATGTTAGGGTATGGTTTAACACCTACCACATACTTGTCTCTTTATGTTTTAATGACGGGAGACCCCTTTCTCTCTTATTAAATTCCTCCCATGTACACCCGTTACTATGCCGAAATCCTGAAAGAAATTTCTTTATTCTTTTACATTCAAGCAATTCTTTTGTATCATGACTCTAAATTCCATTACAATTGTTGGGTAATGTATTTATATGAACCCCTTACTGTCTATTTCATGTACATGTGATGATAGACCCCTTTATCTCTCATCAACCATTTTTATGAATTCTTACATCACACTGTTACGCTGTCAAAATTGCACTGATTTTATAAGCCAACGTCATTGTGTAGTGAATACCATGCCCATTTCTCTATCAAGGGTATTCACCTTTATGCACATTTACTTATTGATTATAAAGTTACATGTATTAATTCCACATTCCTTTATCTTGGACTAAATTATTATGTTTTATGAATCCATGTTATATGATCCATGTGGCACACTTATGCATGAAATGAAATGTTTAAGAAGGGTGTGCCCTTATAGCGATCCAATGCATTGGGTAAAGTATAGTATCATGATATGTCACGCGAAATTCATATTTAATCATGATAATTAAAGTGCAATGAGGTTTTACTCATGCTTCATCTGTAATGAGTATTTACTCATGCTCCGTGTGCAACGAGCCATGGCTCATGCTAATTCCATGTTAAGTGTTATTGCCACATTTCCATGTTATGATTATCATGCTTTATCATGACTTTATGTTTAGGATTATATTATTCTCTATTGATATTTCTATTGTCTAACATGTATTGTATTCTTCATGTTATTCCATGATTATTCCCTTACTAGGATTTATAGCTCACCCTTTTCTTATGCTTGTCCTCAGGTTATCCCATGAAATGCTAAGTATGAGGGAATGTAGTGGTCATGTAAAGGATGTTTTCAATAAAGATGTTGTATTTCATGTTTTAAGTTGTTATGTAACGATACTACGCCCCAAAGATACTATACTTCTCGATATTATATGTTTTATTAAGTGAAGTTTATGCAATAAATTATGTTTAATTATGTAAAAAAAGACCAGGGTTGTTATAGTTGGTATCAGAGGATATGTTTAGTTATTTTTGGGATTAGGATTAGAAAACCCTAGTGAAGCCTTAGATACAAGACTAAGTATAATAAAAACATCCCTAAGTTTTTGTGAGTATTGAGTAAGTGGTTTATCAAGAAAATACATCCCTGTCTGGATACGAGCAGGTATAGGCGGCTCTGGCACAAATGTATCGTAGGGGTAAAACCTAAAAACACCACTTTGAGCTAGACTCGAACGGGAACTGGTGCATGAAAATGGGCCTTGCTGAACTCTTGGTTACGACACTCCTGGGGGATATGCTTTGGTAAATTCACAAGCTTAGTATGAACTGTTATTAAGGAAACAAAATGCCTTAAGAATATATGTTAGAAAGTAGATCATAGATAATATAGACTAAAGCCAATAGATTCATATGTTAATGAAATAAAAGTTATTTATAAGTCATTAGTTTTGTCCTTGTATTAAGTTTTATGTGTTACCCCTAACTTTCCTTTTATTCCAGCCAATGGCCGGTAATAGGAGGACTCGGGCTAACAACTGATGTGAAGATCAATGTGATGAATGTACTAATGAGATGCCCAATCCAATGGGAGCGGGAATCGAGAACTTTTTCATGCTTATCTCTTAGATAAATCAAGCTTTGAATAGAAACATGGGTCAAGAGGAACATTCAACTACCCCTAAGAAAGAATAAGTCACTATTGAGAGCTTCATGAGACAAAGCCCTCCGACTTTTAATGGATTATTTGATCCCTCAATCACTGAATAATGAATCAAATCCATTGAAAAGATCTTCTCAGTCTTTTAATGTTATGAACAAGAGAAGGTTCTCCTGGATGCTTATCATATGGAGGGTGAAGATGATCAATGGTGGGTGTTGATCAAAAATACGAATCTTGAGGAGGAGATCGAGGCGTTGGAATGGAAGGATTTATAGAAGATGTTTTTCGATAAATATTTTCTGAGCACCCTCCGGCTTAAGATGGAAAGGGACTTCCTTTACCTCATGAAAAAAAGACAACAAATCTATTAGAGCGTATGAGGAAAAATTTACAAGGCTTTCATGATACGCTTATAGCTTTGTCGTTAACCCTGAATGCATGGTTGACCACTTCTTTGGTGGGATGAAACCTAGCCTGCGAAAAGCGCTGGCAATTCGAAAATTCGATAGCTATTAAGAAATTGTCCGATGTGCCCTTAAGGTGAAAATGGATATCGGAGAATCTCAGGGGTGTCATGGGGATACGTAGCGTAAGGTGGAATTCAATGCTGTCAGTCTGATGGATAAATCCAACGGTGATAAGAAGATCCAGCACCCCACTTGCCAAAGGTGCAGAAAGAAGCACCATAAAAATTTCCTAAAGGGGACGAGGAAATGATTTAGGTGTACAAGAGAAGGGAACCTAGATATTGACTATCTCGGAAAGAAAGACCTGCGGTTGTGATAGAGGAGAGGAACGCTCCATTTGAATCACAATTCATGATCCATTTCTACAACTACAAAGAACTAGAGAATCTTGCAAATCAGTGCCCTAAGCCAAGGGTTTTCTAAGACAACCAACAACATCCAAGGTAGTAAGGGTGAGAATTTTCCATCTCTACTGCCTAAGTGAACCCCGACAATGAAGTGGTGATAGGTACTCTAGTTATTCATTCAAGAATGTCGAACATACGTTTTAATTCAGGTTCTATGCATTCTTTTATATTTCTAAAGTTTAGTTGAAAAATCTCAGCACCACTACAAATCATGGAAGTGAAGGTGTCGATGAGTAAAGAAAATGGGGAAATCATTTCATCCCATGAATATAACCTATCCCTTGTCATAATTTGTGGATTAAACATCCCGATGAACCTCATTATACTCCCTCTGGTGGAATTTGATGCAATTCATGTCATGGGTTGGCTTAACTTATATAGAGCCAACATAAATTTCCGTGAGAGGGAAATCACTCTTCATATGAAGAATCAACCCCCAATTCATTACAAGTGAAAGGAGGAAGATGAATCTTCTTTAGCTCCATCATCTCAAGAGTGGATATTACTACCCTATGAGCACAGGTATCTGGATCAGATGATTGAGTCTAAGGAGGCAACCATCCTAGAAGACATGCCTATTGTGGGGGAATCCACTGAAGTGTTTCCTAAGGAATTTCTTGGTCTTCCTTCTAGAAGAGATGTTGAATTCTCAATTGATCTTATACCTGGGGAATTAACAATATCTAAGAATCCATATATAATGGCTGTTGTGGAGCTTGAACAGCTAAAGAAACAATTACAAGAGAATCTGGATAAAGGGTTTATATGCCCAAGTGCTTCACCATGGGGTGCACCAGTCCTCTTCGTCAAGAAGAAGGATGGGTCAATGCACCTTTTCATCGATTATCGCAAGCTCAGCAAAATCACGATAAAGAACAAGTATACTCTCCCACAAATTGATGACTTGTTTGATCAGCTGTGTGGAGCACGTTACTTCTCCGAGGTGGATTTGTGGTTGGGATATTATCAAGTAAGGGTAAAGAAGGAAGATATCCCCAAGACTGCTTTTCGTACAAGATACGGGCACTATGAATTCATAGTAATTCCTTTCGGACTCACTAATTCTCTAGAAATCATCATGGACTTGATTAATAGAGTATTTATATATTACCTCAAAAAATTTGTGGTAGTCTTTATAGATGATATTATGATATACTCCAAAACTAAGGAGGATGATGAGGATCATTTAAGAACTATAATAGAGACCTTGTGGAAGAAGAAACTCTATGAAATGTACAACAAGTGTGAGTTCTGGTTGAAGGAGGTCTCATTCTTGGGTCATATCATCATAAGTAATGGAATATCTATGGATACCTCCAAAAAAGATGCAATTGAGGGGTGGCTAAGGCCAACATCAGTAACAGATATCCATAACTTCTTGGGGTTAGCTATATATTATCGACAATTTGTGAGAAATTTCTCACGATTGTCCAACCCCCTTACCAATCTAACTCAGAAGGGAGTAAAGTTTTCTTGGAATGATGAATGCGAAGAAAGCTTCAAGGATTTGAAAAGAAGGCTTATCACTGAACCCATGCTCACTTTACCCAGAAGTGGATAACTTTTTGTCATATTTAGTGATGATTTGAAGTAGGGCCTCAGATGTGTGTTGATGGAAAATGAAAAATTCATTGCCTATGCTTCAAGACAATTGAAAGTTCATGAACAGAACTATCCAACACATGACCTCGAGTTGTCTACAATGATCTTCGCTTTGAAAATTTGTCGGCATTATCTCTTTGGGGAGAAGTGTGAAATATATATGGACCAAAAAATCCTCAAGTATATATTCAGACAGAAAGAGTTGAACATGCGCCAACGAAGATGGTTAGAGCTGATCAAAGAATATGAATTCTAAATCCATTACCACCATGGGAATGCGAACAAGGTGGCAGATACCCTAAGTAGAAAGGACACAATGATTCTATCATTTATAAGAATTGAAAAGGATCCAATCTTCTTAGATTTGATGACGATGGACATGGAAATCATAAAGAAGGGATCATCATCAATAATTTCACAAATGATTGCTCAAATGTCAATTTTGGAAAGGTTAAAGGAAGCTCAAAAGGATGGTGTGGGAATTCAGGAAAAAATGGAAGTGATCGGAAAAGGTAAATCCTCAGAGTTTAATGTTAATGAAGAAGGAATTGTGAGATTTTGGAAAATAATATGTGTTCCATCAAGTCCGGATCTAAAGAAGTAACTTTTGGATGATGCACATAGTTCGAATTTCTCTATTCACCTAGGAAACAAAAAGATGTATTGAGATCTCTGAGAGAATTGTTGGTGGGATAATATGAAGATGGAGATCACTAAATATACATCAAAGTGTCTGGTGTGTCATCAAGTGAAGGAAGAGAGGCAAAAGTATAAGGGGATGATGCAACCATTTCCCATACCAGAATGGAAATTGGAGAACATCACCAGGGAATTTGTTACCAGAATTGCAAAGACATCCAAAGGAAATAATGAAATCTGGGTTGTTGTGGATTTTCTTAAAAAGGATGCACAATTCATTGCTATTCGGGAGGATTTATCATTGGATCAACTGGTACATATATATTTTAAGGAAGTGGTAAGGCTGCATGAAGTACCACTATCTATTGTGTCTGATCGAGATCCAAGATTCACCTATATGTATTGGAAGAGTCTTCAACATTCTCTAAATACTGAACTAAACTTCAGTACGGCCTATCATCCTCAAACTGATGGCCAATCTGATCAGAATATCCACACTTATGGTCATGTTGAGAGCGTGCTCAATGGACTTTAAAGGAAGATGTGATCAACATCTTCCTCTGGTTGAGTTATATTATAATAACAGTTTCCACTCAAGCATCCAAATGGCACCATATGAATCCCTTTATAGGGAAAAGGTGTAGAACACCAGCATGTTGGGATGAGGTTGGTGAGAGTAAGCTGCTTGGACAAAAAATGAACGAAGAAATAGTGGAGAAGGTGAAAACCATTCAACAGAATATCAAGGCAGCCCAGAGTCGATATAAGAATTGTGCAGATAACCATCGATGAGACCTTGAGTTTAAAGTTGGAGACATGGTATTTCTATGCATATCTCCATGGAAGAAGGTCATGAGCTTTGTAAATAAAGGGAAGTTAAGTAAAAGGTACATCATCTCCTTGGAGATTCTTGATCGTGTCAGGGTTATGGCCTATCGACTAGAACTTCCACCTACCATAACCAAAGCACATGATGTATTTCATGTATCCCTCCTAAGGAAGTAAATACCAGACCCTTCACATGAACTCTCTTCAGAGGGGGTACATTTAGAGGATGATCTTTTTTATGAGGAGCAACCAGTGAAGATCTTAGATCATAGAGAAAAAGTTCTATGAAATAAGACAATGGCCATCGTCAAGGTGTTGTGGCGAAACCACATGTTTGAAGAAGCAATGTAGGAATCAGATGAAATAATGAAGCAGAGTGACTCACATCTATTTTAGTGTGGGAAAATAAAATTTCAAGGGTGAAATTTTTTAAGGGGGGAAGATTGTAACGACCCAAAAATTCATTAATGGAAATCCATATTAATCTAATTAATTGACTTTTTATGTAAAATGTTTATATAAAATGTCAAATTCTTTGGTTTTAAGTTAATAATTTTTACCGTTGCTAATATAGCCGTTGAACAGTGATCAAATGATTAGTATACATATAGGGCTTTAACAAATCCAATTTACCCATACAAAAGAAGAGATGATCACATCCAGTAGACATGCCCCATACGAAGCCCATTTTCTAGAGCTCAAAAAGGAGGTGGAATCATTGGGCTTCACTCTCGACCAATCCCAAGCCGAGATTGAATATGTTAAGCTCGAGTGGGACTGCCTATGAGAGAAATAAAAGTTGATAAAGATCACCACCTGAGCAATGTTATCCGAGCCACCCCAAGAGTATGTCACCATCGCACACCTTACTCTTTGGTCTTATGTGGGTGTTATAAGGGGTTACGTAATAAGACCCCAGTACTATGGCTATGTACATTATTTATTTATATATTAATGAATATATTTTCATTTTATTATTGTTACCTTGAAAATACTTTTTCTTTTTAAAAGCACAAATAGTATTTTCAGTTAATGTTAAATTAAGAAATATATTTTGATGAATTGATAAATTTTTGAATTAAATAATACTATAATAAAATATTATTTTATTTATTAAATTAAATTTTATTAAATATAAATGATCGTATAATTTTATGAATGCAAGTTTAATTTTTATTAAGGGTTGAAAGCTATTTTTGTCAAAACTCGTAAATTTTCGATAAATGTCGGTTTTTATTTTATAATTGAAAATTAAAATATTTATAAAATTATTTAGATAAAATAAATATTATTTCTGGAATTAGGATGTTGATATTATCCAATGGTGAATTTTTCATAATTTTCTGGGACAATCAAATTTTTGGGTAAAAATTAAATACCATTTAAATATATAATGTGTTTTATGACATCATAATGACCCAATAGTGATGTAATAAAATACTATAAGATTTATATTAATCTAATATATGTTTTACCATTAAAATAATGTGGTTTTGGGCTTGTTTTACTTATTTTACAAAGCATTAATGGACCCTTCAAGACTTATTAAACATCTTTCCTTTTTAAATTGTTTTCCTTGAGAGTTTGACTCACCTCCACATAAGCAACCCCATTATATTAAGAAGCTCAGACTTTGGCCTTATAATTTTTTTTCCACTTTCCTTTTCCAAAAACCATGGGCAAAAACCATGAGTTGGTTTGTAGTTTGTATTAGTTCAATTTGAGGTGTCCCAAACCTAAATAATAAATAATTCCATCACCTTTCCTATATAAACCCACCCAAGGTCCCACTTCCTCCTCACTCAAAGACTTTGGAGTTTGAAAAACCTCTTCCATACTCTATCTATAATCCTCACAAGGTGCCCCAAGCTCCCAAAATCCTATCTCAATCCTCTCTCAAGCCTTTGGATGCACACTTCCATGTAAGGGTTTTTCTTCCTTTCTCATTTTTGTCCAATTTTATTAATGTTGTTATGCCATTTTAATTTCAATTATAAATGTGGGGGTTTGGTTTCACACCTCCTCCATACTGCAATATTTATATTTGAATGATGAGAGACCCATTTTTATCTCATTAAATGCCTCCCATTTACACCCGTTACTATGCTGAAATTCCGAAAGAAATTTCTCTCTCTTCTTTTACATTCAAGAAATTATTTTGTGTCATGTCTCTAAATTCCATTCCAATTGTTGGGAAATATATCTATATAAACCCTTACTGTCCATATCATATAAATATGATGATACACCCCTTTCTCTCTCATCAACCATTTTTATAAATTCTTACGTCATGCCGCTACGTTGCCGAAATTGCATCGATTTTCTAAGCCAATGTCATTGTGTAGTGAATACCATGCCCATTTCTCTATCAAGGGTATTCAAATTTATGAAAATTTAATTATTGATTATAAAGTTCCATTTATGAATTCTTCATTCCTTTATCATGGAATAAATGATTATGTTTTATGAATCCATGTTATATGATCCATGTGGCACACTTATGCATGAAATGAAATGTTTAAGAAGGGTGCACCCTTATAGCGCTCCAATTCATTGGGTAAAGTATAGTATCCTGATACGTCACATGAAATGGGTGTTTACTCATGATAATTCAACTTCAATGAGGTTTTACTCATGATTCATGTTCAATGATGATTTACTCATGCTCTATGTACAATGAGCCTTGGCTCTTGCAAATTCAATGTTAAGTGTTATTGCCACATTTCCATGTTATGATTATCATGATTTATCATGAATTTATGTTTATACTTATTTTGTTCTCTATTGATATTACTATTTCATAACTTGTATTGTATTTCTCATGTTATTCCATGATTATTCCCTTACTAGGCTTTATAGCTCACCCTTTTCTTATGCATGTCCTCATGTTATCCCAATAAATGCTAAGTACAAGGGAATATAGTTGTCATGTAAAGGATGTTTTCAATAAAGATGTTGTATTTCATGTTTTATGTTGTTATGTAATGATCCTAAGCCCCAAAGACACTAGATCTCTTGATATTTTATGTTGTATCAAGTGAAGTTTATGTAATAAATTATATTTAATTGTGTAATAAAAGACCAGGGTTGTTATAATAAGTGATAAGGAATAAATGAAATCCAAAATCATTATAGATACCTCTCCATACTCTGGTGGTAAAATGAGGATCACAACTAGAGATTATCATACACGATACTCGGTAGATTCTTACTACCTTCTCCAGACACTGCCTCGAAAAATCCTCCACCGAGACCAACTCCTTAACTTCTATTAAGTGGGATGATTTCATCAAACAATCCACTATCATCGATATAGCATTAAATCCACCATGATATTGAGGTAAACCAGTAGTAAAGTCCATTGAGATGTCCTACCACTTACATTGAGGAACATACAATGGTTATAGAAAACCAATGGGAATGTGGTGCTCAGCCTTTACCTTCTAGAAGACCAAACATTGATACACAAACTAAAAAACTACATACTTAAACCCTAGCCACCAAAAATGATCTCTCATTGATAGAAACATATTCTTTCATGCTAGGATGTAATACCAAGAAAAATATATGGAACTCACAAATTACCATCTCACACATCACCAAAGGGAAAAAAATATGCCATTGTAAAAACACTCGGTGTTGTCCATCGTCAAACTAAACATCAGGGGAATCACCAAAAACAACTTGGTAACTTTGAACCTCCAAATTAGAATCCACTAGTTGAGACTTTTCTACATTATTCACCAAATATGATTTCATTATCATCTAGAAAAGACAAATTGTGCCTCCACCCTATCCCATATCAAGATACATCACTGATATGAGTTATATCACTTTCCAAAAATATTCATATTCATGCATGACATCACTATGTGGATTAATACTCAGAGTATTAGCCATAAAATTTCTATTTCCTGATATACATAAAATATAAAAGTTGTAACCATACAATAATTCTATGCACCGTCACTATCGCAAGTCCAATTCATAGTGTAATAAGACATACCACATGATTTTATGATATGTAAAAACCACAAAATGCTCACCATTGAGGTAAAGTCACCACATCTTCAAGGAAAACAGAACTTCCACCAACTCAAGATCATGGGTGAAAAAGTTCTAATCATGGATATATGACATATAAGAACCATAAGAAACAACCAATATCTTTTACATCAGAACAAAACCCAACCCAAGTTGTGAAGTATCACAAAAAAACTCAAACTAAACTCCCTAAAATGAAAAAAGGACTAGATTGATGTCCAATTTCTTCTTCAAGTACCCAAAAGCTACCTAAAATTGATCAGTACACAAGAATGCCTGATCCTTTATTGTAAAATATTTCAGCAGAGTCACAAACTGAAATAAATCAGCTATAAACCATATTTAATATCTTCTAAGACCAAGGAAACTCTGCACCTCTACAATAGTATTGAGGGTTTCCCAAAAAACAGCCACCTATATCTTAGAAGGATCCACAAATAATACTTTTGGGATAAAACATTCCTCAATAAATTCAATTCACAATCCTAGAACTCCAATTTTAAAAACCTCCCAAACAACTACTAATGACGAGGAACTCCCAAAATAGCACACAAATGGTATGCATGCTCTTCCTAAAATACGAAGTACACAAGGATGTCATCAATAAAAACCACAATAAACTGATCCAAGAACTCTATAAACACCATATTCATTAAACCCATTTACATGGTTGGATTTTTTTTCACACTAAATGAAATCACAATGAACTCATAATTCCCATGAAAACATTAGAAATTTGTTTTTAGAATATCCTCATCTTTCACCCAAATCTGATGATATCATAACTGCATATTGATCTTCAAGAACAAAATAGATCCTTTCATCTAATTAAATAAATCATAAATCCATATAATATGGTATCATTTCTTCACTATTACATATTTTAATGGTTGATGATCGATAAAAAAATGAAATCTATCATTAACTTACTTCACGAACAAAATTGGTGCCCCCTAAGGTGACAGACTCAGATAAACAAAACCTCACTCCAACTAATCATTGAGCTCTACTTGTATCTCTCACAACTTAAAGGGAACTATCCTATATGGAGACATTGAGATAGGATAAATTATTGGATATAACTTTATCCAAAACTCAATCTCCCATAGAGGGGGTAACGCCACAACCTCCTCAGGAAAGACATGAGGGCACTCTTCTACAACCATAGGAAACACCAATGGGTGAACCATTGATATAATCATTATAATCTCAGCCATAAAGTAAGATAAGGATGAAATATTCCTCAAAACCTTATGGGAGTCTTGTTTTTCTAATGAACATGGTTGGTTCTCTATCGTCCTCATAGCACACAACCTGTCTCCTAATGCAATCAACAATAGCCTTCACCGAATTATTATAATCCATGCTAAGGGTAATTTTGTTTGGATGTATCTATAAACATAGAATGTCTCCTCAAGAGTGTTTATTCCCCAGCACAATCTCACAGTCTCTACACACTTCATAGAAATATGCTTGACCTTCAAATGTTGTAGTCAATTCTAAGAGAAATGGAACTCTCCTCAACTCAATTCCCAAAAAAATAGACAATGGTAGGTTATATAAAGGATTTTTTAGATCTTTAATCAAACAAGGAATCCACCCAAGTAGAAAAAATGAAAAGCGTACTTAAATTGAAATCTATCTCTCTCGGTACTAGTAATGCTAGAGCATGAAGCTGACCACAACCTACTCCACAACCTCTCTGGCCCAGATGAAGACCACCTAAATAGTCACACTTTTATCTATAAGTATGAGGAAAATATCATGGATTTACTCTTCTCATCTTGTACCCTCTCTACTGATCATAATCTAGATAGTCATTCTACTACTTCTTTAGTTGAAAATTCCTAAACAGAGGAACTTGAATTAGAACAGCTGAGGAAAGATGCCTACTCAGAAAGGTTGGGAACTCTCACCACTAATGGTATAAACCTATATAAGAAAAATATGTGTTTGACCCATTAGAATAGCCCTCATATAATCCACACTTAGATAAATGGGATGAGGATGGCCGGGACCTACTCCTAGCCGCATGAAAAATTTCTTGTCTAGGTAATAAGAAATCTTTGACCAGAACTCTACATTATGAGGAATCTTAATAAATACCCTATTGTGATGATCGTAATTTGGACAACATCCTCACAAAAACCAATTCTCTTACAATTTTCCTAAAATAAGTTGACAAAATAAATGGTGTGACCTAGATTTTATATTTCTAGATGAAAATCCTCCTCAAAATGCATTTTCATGGCCTCATTTGAAACAAGTCTAAAGAATATCATAGAAGGGTCCTGAAATAGATCATGAACTCCCATAGGTTGGAAATACCCTATAAAAGGGTAATAATATACTAAATATTGGACACCTTAGTGTTAAAAGAAAGAAAATATGCTCAAAACTGGTTTTTGAACTTCTCCCATGAGACCCATGACTCCTCATGATCCCTAAGGAATAAGATCCACCACTTCCTCACTACTCCATGTAATATCATCATAGCCAATTAAACGTAGTTCTTCATATGTGAATAAATCTAATTTAAAGATTTATGAACCTCCTATAAAAAATCCTATGTGACTGAATCCTAAATGGATCCCTTATACTTATACAGACTCTATCATTGAAACTCTTAGAGTTTCCTCTTCCAAGTGTTATCATTGTCAACCTCTACATTTTTGAGATCAGATGGAAAGTTATACTAAACTTATTTAATGTGATCCAAATGAATATGTTGACCTATATCCATACCTATAAGAAGAATAAACATTTAAATACTCTTATACCAGAAATATGGAATACTTTAGGTTACTTAATTAATAATTTTATTTATTTTATTCTTTTAAGGTTTAACCTTTCCTATGATATACCCATTCAAACATGAGTGAAAAGAAAAATAGGGAAATATTATTTTTTAGGCCTCTACCAAGAAACCAATATCCATTTTCTTAGTGTTCTTAGTAAAGTTAAATGTCCATGCATAATATCATAGGGTGCCTTAAATATGTACGTCTCAAATGGTCTCTCGTGTTTACATTTCATACTAAACTTAGCTGACATCATTTCCCTACTAACCCATGCAATATGACATGTGTCTAATAATAAAATCCACCATATCCCTCAACATGAAACATTGATACTATTATGTCACAACCCCCCCCCCCCCACCAAAGAGTACCCTCCTTGACCAGTAATGAGATAAGAGAGATGTTAACCACCCAAGTCCCACCACTAGTAGAACCTGAGTTGGTTATTAGTGATGAGGATATATCACACATAAAAATGGGAGGCATTACCCTCTAAGATACATGTGTGGAATAGAGGGATAAAATAGATAAACCAATAAAATACTTATTATATAGATAAAATAATCAAAATTGAATACATGTAAAGTCATACTAGACTAAAACAACTAAAAATGAAACTATAATTACAAAAAAGGTAAACTCAAAAATGAGCATGAATCCCAAATAGCTCTTACAAAACCATGGGATGGTAATATCTAGTATAATATCCTATATGCTCCTACTATACTGAAAAATAGTTTATATATACATGGGGTGATAATAACTATATATTCAGTATAATCCTACTTGGATCCTCTCGTATAAAAGATAAAGACACTAGAATAAATCCTAGTGAAAAACAAGTGAAACTAACTCATAACCTAAATAGGTATACTACGTTCACAGCCTCACCATAAATATCTCTCACCAAGTCATGCATACAATAAAGATCATTTATTATAATAATAAATCAATAATGTTACCCCGCTACAGCTTCCCCACTGGTTTTCCACTCTACTCCAACATCGTACGTCATAAGCAATCTATCCCCAAAAGTAATCCATGCTAAAAAACATGGGTTAAGTATCACAACACGAATATCATGCATCACATCACCTCTTCATCCAATATCACATATCTATATATTAACCAAGTATTTTTTCAAGAGTCACCACATCCCATATGATATGTATCATACGTTGAGTATTATACCACAGGCCATCACAACCCATACACTGAGTAAGGTACCTCAATCCATCATAGCCAATACATGTCATACCTATAATAATACTTTGTATACTATATATGGATATACATGTGTATAAAATAACAAGAATATATTACATACCTCTACACATATATATGGGAAAATAACCATGATGCATACTAGAAAATAATACTACCATGATAAGAGATCAGGGTTAGAGGGGGTTGTCATCCATCCAACCCCACCACTAGAATTTGGGGGGAAAACGCTCCTATATTTCACTGGGATTCATTCAACCTACCTAAATGGTAGAGGTATAATATAAAATCACAAAACATACAATATATAATATAACTCATAACCAAACTATGGGCATAACCCAGTACTAGGCTCAATTAAATCTATTATAACTCTAACACCCTACTGCCACAACGAGGGGATATATATCCCATAAGAAAACAAGAATTTAAGAAGTCACATTAAATTTATTCTTTTCAATGAACATTTAATTTAACGTAAATTAATTTATTAAACATTTATTAACTTTATTCTGATTGCATTTCATTAACTATCAAAGTGAATTCCATGCCATCCATGCATAATCCAAGTAAGACAACAGTTTCTCATGATTAACATTAACATTTTCATTCTATCAAGAACCAACCTCATGGGTTAAACATTCATTAAAATTTATTACCATTCCATAATTATATGTATTATAGGAAAACATCCAATACTACCATCAAGAGATGAAACCAAACACATACATCTACCTAAAGTAGTGCAGAAAAGAAGGAAAAAAAATAAGCAACCCGACCAACTGAACATTAAACAAATTAATTAATAGAAAGAATCCAACTTAAGAAAAAAAATGAATAATCCCATCTTCAAGCCATTCCATCATATCTAGTTCCACCTTCTACATCCAAACACATATCACTATGTATATAACTATCATAGGAACCAACTGATGCCACAACCTCAAAAGGACTTTAAAACAATAAACATTGTCAACATGGAAACTTAGACCGAAAACAAGTCATTTATCCATTAATTTCAAATGGGCTCTTAAGACCCCTAACAAAAGGTATCCAACCTTTGTAAAAAATAGGCACACTTGGTCCCAAGAATTTATCTTTATCAAAAAATAGTTTTTTATTCCATATTGAATAAAATGATTCAATTATTATAGGTTAAGACTATATTCAACCTAATGCATCATCTATAATAATCCATTAAATCAACTCAACATGATTCCTAGAATTTTCTAGATTTAAGAAGCTTTATAGAAGAAAAATTATCATTTAATATGCATTTAACAATTAATCTCATAAAAAAAATATAGTTTCAAGTTACTTATGTAATTCCATTAACACATGAAAAAACACATTCAATTATAAATGAATACTTGTATCAATTTTATTTCCATTAAATTATGAGAAACACCATATTTTTTAATCATTACTATTATTTAGTTATTTATCCAACCAAAAAACATTATTATATTCAGATACTATATCCAAATTTATCAATTTCAACATGATAAACTAATCATAACAACATATTATACAAAGCATAGTATAGATAACACACTATCTAGAAAAAAGAGGCAAACTGTTATCACAATGGAAATAAACAACATGTGATTGCTTAAAATAAACAAATTTTATTCATTAATCCAGTTTAATCAATATTAGGTTAATTACACTACCATACAAAGGGATAAAACATGTTTAATTCACAATTTCACATAAATTAATAGGAGAAGAAATGAATCCCCTTCCCCGAACATCCAATGTTCTTGAAATAAAAATGGAAAAGCCACACAGATATCTAATAACCTCTTTAGTGAATAAACTCTAATTTATCAAGGATGTTGTTTCATAAAATCATGGAAAAAAGATGAAAATATATCTATTAGAATGATGTAGGTCATCCTACATAACATGGGATGAAGTAACATGAGTAATCAAGAAGAATTGGATAGAAACCACTAGAAAAGAGGAAAATCCTACCCCAGATCACCACAGATTGAAATTAGGATGATGGGGGTTGATAACTATCAAAATGGGGCTTAAAAACATCTAAAATAACCCTTGGGTGACTATAGTTAGAGTGGAAGGAGTGGGATAGAATTAGGTTTGGGGTCCTTAATGGTATTTAAAGGATGACATATTTTTAGAGGACCCTGGTTCAACCCCAATGACCACATTGCAGACCACATAAACCATGAAATAGTGGTAGGAGACCATGCCACAAACCCCTATTCAAACCTGCATTTTGGATCCATGATTGGATTCATGATGAAGATTCTATTTAGATGGGGGAGGGACTATGACATAACCTATAGCCCACACTGTATCCACACCTGACTTGGTAGTAGCATCAAAAACAGCTACGGTTTATCCACCTCAGTCCATGCCTCAACACTCAACACCAGTGAAGGGACTATGTCATAGCCAACCACTATAGTGTATCCATGCCTAAAAAGGTAGTAGCCATAATTTTTCACCTTCAATGACCCCTACACTACTACCAATATACCATGCCATAAAAGCCTGGATTATAACACAGCCCATGGCTCCACACCACATATTGACCTCTAATATAATTGGAACCGCCATTTTCCCCATTTACCCTCCAAACTCTTTGGAACATCCTGTAGGTTCCTCCAACACCAAAAAAACAATGGGAAGGTCTAGTAATTCCCATTCCCTTACAAAAACACATGATATAATACATCAGTTCTTAATAATAATATGCATGTGATAATCCTTTATTATTATTTTTTATTATATGGTAATAATTATTATTATTCATTGATAATACATGATAATAATTCAATTATCATCCTTTGATAATCTAGTATAATGAATCAATTATCATCATTTAATAATCTCTAGATTATCATTATTTAGGAATTATTTATCCCAAACATTCCAAAGGTGTCAAGAGGAGTCAATTAGAAAAATAACATAAAATAAATACTTGTAAATTTTACCGTCTATAATGAAACACCAACAATGGAAGATGGAGGGAGAGAGATAAATTGATATTCTGAGAACTAGAATAAAGGCTCAGTTCGATCAATGAGGACTTCACATATATCACATAAGGAATTTATGGGATTTACGAATGCTAAAAGTTCAACCAAAATGAATGATGTTGTTTCTAATGCTTTCACTAGGGGAGAAAATGAGCACATTTTGATGTGATGCTGGAATCAAATTCTTTTCCCCCCATTCCCTCTTTCTAAAGGTCGGTGGAATTCATCACTTTCATCGGTGATGTCTTCTCTTTGATCAAAACAAGATGATGAGATATTGGTTCCTCATACCATGGATTCATCCATGTAAATCATCACCCAATATAGGTATCCCTCATAAATTTGGTTCATGTTTATGAAACATTTTCCCAATTCCATCTATTTGTAGATGCTGATTAATTAGGCTGATTCTGCCTATAAATTCCAAATGGTCTTTACCATGAAGAAACCTTTAGTTAGGAGAGTCATCATGTTGGGAATCACTAGAATTTCTGGGTAATGGAACATTGGTCACCTGTATTATTTCTCAAATAAGGTCATCTCATGGAGGCATATTTGTTGAAGAACATATGCAATCCCGTGTCGATAAATAGGTATCTAATTCCAAAGGTATATCTTCTAAATATTTCACCTCATGAATCCCATGTTTAGCCTGAGGTAGCTATTACAGAGATGGGTCATGAGTTTAATGTATTACAGAGATGGAGATAATTGATTAGGACACCATCTGTAAACGGGCCATGGAGGTGAGTCCCTATGAGGTAACACCAAAAAGGTTTACTAGTGGATGGATCAGAATTCCCCACAGAAGTGGATTCAGGGTTTAACATCCTATAGATATGGGTGATCAAGATTCCCCTTGAGGCTGATTAGGGAGGTGAATCCCCTAGAGGGATGATGTCACACTTAATGTATGGGTGAGAATTCCCCTTGAATAAAACTTAAGATGGATTGGTCAAAATTCCTCATAGAGGAAGACTCGGTGGTGTGAACCAGAACTCCCCGTGAGGATAATCTGGGATGGATGGATCAAAACGCCTCGTGGAGGAGGACTTGGGAGGTATGACCCTAGGAGGGAGATAACATGTTTACCATTGGTCAGGATTGAACCCTAGGGAGGAATCATACATAACCTATGTAGAAGACATGAATCCAAACCCACATAGTCCAAGTCAATAATTTATGTTTATGTGACAGGACTAACCCATGCAGTTTAACATTATTTGGTAAGGAAACTCATTCCTTGAAAGGAGCATATATGAGGGATGGTGTGGGGTTTATGTATATACTCCACCGTATGGATCTAGAGGAGATGTGCCCCCAGGTGATCAGCATGATCTTTTTGGGATATGGGGCCCAAGTTAAGACCAGTATGGGTATGGATATTGGGATTGGACCATAGGGAGGATTCATATGTATCCTAGTTATTTGGGAATTAAAGTCCAAATATTTCGGTAAAGTTGGGGCTTACATGTTGAAGCGACCCATGGTGATGTGTATGAATGGTTAGGGCTTAGGCATAAGAGTGGCCCATTGTAAATGGATATTATTGGGGATTACATATAATAGAATCCCATTGAATATGGAGGATGAGGATTACTCTAGGATGGATTCTCGTAGATAGAGGTAGATGGGTGTCATGGTCACCACTAATCCCTGATCTAACATGAGTCATGCTAAGTGTGAGAATCAAGAGGAAGTAGTATACCTAATGGTTATGTCGTTAAAGATGTGAACACGAGATATGGTGTAGGGATTATATGTGGAATCTACCTAAGTATGATGTCATTCCATGAGGATAAGATCTAATTCCATCTAAGATGGATCTCATTCCCTGTGAGTTATACATGGATTATTTTATTCTTGTGGCACATGGTATGTGGGGATTACACATGGAAGCTTCCCAGGCCTGGGAGCTTCATTCCACGGTGGGGGAGAATGTGTGGTACTTATGCATGAAATATCCACATGTGTGAATGATTCATCCACATGGGTAGATTTTATCCCATGGTGGAGAATAAGGTAGCTTACCATGATGGTACTATATGGTGAATCAAATGTTCATTTTATATGGAAATACTATAGCTTTGCATCATTTGTTGGGGACATTGATGCTTGGTAGTTTTATATCATGAAGCGAATATGTGGGGGACTCAATACTTACTCCTTGGGATTATATAACTTCCACATATGAACCATAATAAGGGGAATGGTTTTAGAAATTCCAATGTGTAATTTTTTGGAGGAGTATTTGATCATGAGGTCCATGTTAGTGTGCCTATACTGAGAAGAAAAAATAATTAGCTTACCGATACTGAGAAGAAAAAGGTAGGTCAATGCATACACTTGGGGCATAGTGGACATCTTGTGAGGGAACATAAAATTATTGTGTGAAATATTGGAGGGTTTCTCAAAGTGAATGGAGGCTATGCCCAATGGGGGATAAAACAGGGTTATTTGTCATAAAGGAAAGCCAATAAGCATCAAAGAGGAGGTATGTGAAAGTTTAAAGGATTGCGCGTAAGGCTAGGGGTGCATGCAAGAGGAGTCTTTGCGCACACCCGACTTGGGTTGAAAGAAGTTGGGTGAGGATTACCCAACGGTGGGACTAATGTGAGGAACCAAAGGGAACCTATCACATAAGATGCAACACCCCGACCCCAGTTACCCAGAGTCGGTGCATTTTTACATAACATTGGCATGATCACAAGGGATCAAATCCCAAAAGACCGATCAGTTTAGTAGCCTATGTACTAGATACATTTATAAATTTTACCTTACATTATAAAATGAAAAACAATAACAAAATTTTTTCCATTGACCACATTAATTTCCCTTAGACTATCCCTTATTCTATCCCTACAGGTCTGTCATAATATTCTTCTTCGCATCCTATAAAAAATAAAACATAGAAAGGGGTGAGCTCATATGCTCATTAAGGATAACAATATAGCAGAAACTTTCATAAATAAGCATAAATATTTAAGAGAATGTATAAGACTAATTCATAATCCTTTTAAATATAAAATTCTGAAAAATATGGCCAATATAAATCAAATAATTCCATTTACTTATTCACATGGATATTCTACTAGTCAAATAATCCCATGCAACATCAATAGCTAATTTCATAATGATGGAATGCATAATTCTAGACTTCATAATCATATAGTCAAGGCCTTGTGCCAAGACTACAAATAATATATTTTCAAGGCCTTTTTCCAAGACACTAGTTTGTCTCTTGAGACCTAACGATGCATCGATAGGCTATAGCGGGCTCCACCCGTCACTTTCTATTTCCAATTCATTCCTTATATGAAAAGGTTTACACCTAACATAAACATTCTTATTAAAACTAGCATATTAAATGTCAATAATTTATCCATAAACCATTAATTGTGTAAAAATAAAACATCCAAAGTCAAACATATCACAAAACATTCAATACAATATGGAAGTTTTGTATCATAATAAATCAACTTCAAACAAGCTTAAAATCTCTCAAAGGATGTTGGCATAGATGAAATCAAAACTCTTTTAGAGAAATATCTATTACTATTTTGAAAAAATTTAAAAGCAATATAATTATAAAAGAAAACATTTATTTTGAAAATATTCTTATAATCTTGTATGGGAAGCTTCGAAGATGTTATAACGGCGGAAAATAGACACACCCTCCGTATAAGTTAAAAAAAAGACATTCATACCTTAATTTTGTCAAAAAGGTCATAAAGTACCTTGTTTGGAAAATAACGGAAAGATTCTTTTCAAAAAATATATGGTAAAATAATGGTATAAATGAATTTAACCCATATTCTAGTAAATAGTAAAAATGTTTCGAATTACATTTTTTAGAAAACACAGATGTGGTTGATAAAGAGGTCCTAGTAGATACTTACGTATTAACAACCTCAGATAAGTAAAGTGATTGTAGAATTAACCCTTAAGTTGTACTTTTCCTTAGTCGATGGTATGTTAAACTCCTTTATAATAGTTAAAAAATTGTTATTAAATTATACAAGAACTATATACATAAATATGATATCATATATGATCCTCTAATATTGCTTTGTTAATAATATTTTTGTAGTATCATCATTTCAGGTGTTAACTGATTCGTTTTACTTTATATGCTTGGTTATGTAAGCCATGTTTGTTATGGATAAGATGCATTTGATTCATATACAGAATTATATTATGTTCATAAACATTATTTTTAATCATTAAATGAAAATTATTCTTTAATGATCATGATGGAGAATGAATCTCATCGCGTTCGTGGAGACGGTAATCTGTACGTATGCACGAGCGACAATATCATTATATTGATGGTAAAATTATATGTAATTGGATGGTATAACATATATAAATAATTATTAACATGTTATATTTATTATTTACATCAGTTATACTCATTATTATACACATCCAAAATAATTAAGTGTTTGAATAACAATCTACACCACGACGTGGAGACGGTAAGCCGTACGTACGCACATATGGTGACTTTGTCATTTATAGGATGGATAGAATAAAAAATATGGTTGTACCATATTTATAATAAAATCTCAGTATGTATAAGGTACTGGAGTTTTTATTTTGTATTGAATCAAAGAACTAGGAAGTGGAATAAGAAAAGAACTTGAAAGAGGGTGGTGAAATTATTACCTCTTCTTCAGATGTTTCCACTTGAGTTGATCAAAATGGATCCAATGGTTGGATTTCTGATCCATGTAAGGGATCTATTTTGATGGGAGGAAATTTGGGAGGAAATTTGGGTGGGGGTTGGCTGATCAAAATGTCTTCAGAGGTGTGAAATTAAGAGAAGGTGAAGTACCCTTTTATATGAGAGGTGAGGGTCACTTTAGGAAAAGCTGAAAATATTATTTTATAATAAACTAGTTTTCGGGTTTTAATGGATAAAAAATAATTTATTTCGAGGCTAAGGTGGGTATTAGTTGAAAACCGTTCAACCAATAGGTTTTAGACAGGTTTAGGTCGCCATAGTAACCTTATCATTTAGATTTTACTCTTAGTTAAATAGTTTGATATTTAACATATCTATTTTTATTTTTATATTATATGGTTAATAAACATACTATAAACTACCAAGAAAACCCAAAGTGGTTCATTATTAATATATATAACCTTATCTAAGTATTTTTGACTAACCTTATATTTTTAGGAATATTATATCAATTAATAATATAGTATTGTTTTTTTAAAAAAGCTCAATTATGTCAAATTGGATAGTATTTAGTATTTGATTTTTTGAAATCCATAAAAACATTATCACATCGAATAAAATTTATTTAATCAATAGTAAATTATCATATTAATCTATAAAATTAGTTTTATTCATCATAAGTCTCAATTTACATTTATTTGGATATTTATAATATCAATTATTTTAATATTTTATTAATTAGGTAATTACTGCATCATCATTGTGTCATAAATAAATTAAATTATATTTCATCGAAAAATTATAAATAAAATACCATTATTTAGGAAATATTTTTAGCTTTCTAATGAATATTTATTTTTGAATTTCTCTTATTTATAACCTTATGTTAAAAATGGTTTAGTTATTAAACGTTGAATTTAACACTTTTAACTATTCTTTAAATAAAATAATAATAAATGTCCTAATCTAATCCAAGTGGACCAAAATGATCATATTTTATTCCTAAGGTAGTTTCTGGTCGAATTACACTTATCCAATATAATTAGGACATGTGTTAGGGTAATTATAATATCATTTTTACCTTTAATTACCCTATTTACTTTTACCCGTGGTAAATAAAAGTCAAAAGTTACTATTCACAAAAATTTATTTTCATCTTATTGAACCAAATTTTACTTACTGATGTAAACTGTGTCTCTCATATTTATGAAATTCAACTCACAGAAGCAGTAAAATTAAGCTTTATGCAAATTTGTAAATTCTCCTAGAAGGTGGGTAAAAGACGGTAAAAAGTTCAATAAAATTATATATATATAAACTTATTATAAAATGAATCTAATGAATGACATTGAAAATATATAGGTATTATGTATATATTTTGACCTAAAATAAATTAAAATAAAATAACTAATTATTTAAATAAAAAGTCAGTTTTAAACAACAACATAGTGTTTTTCACTATTCACCAAAAATTTAAAGTTCTCAGAAAAATAACTAAAATTCACCCTAAGCTAATTTTGAAATTCTGAATCCAAAAATAAGTCCATTTTGAAAATTAAAACATTTAAGATTTCAAAAAGTGGTTATTACTATTCATAACGTCTAGTTTCATTGGTCGTGGTATGTTAAAACTCCATGTTGCGTACAACACAAGCTACAACATTATTCAAAGGGAAAAATACCATGGAAGCTTGGGGTGTTGCATAAGATCTCTACCTTGAGGGTTCCATACTTTCGTGATGTCGTGAAAGATCAGTCCTACATGTAGTAGAATAGTGTTTCGACTTCCAGAGGATTAACCTGAATTAGGGGGTGTCCTTCAATAAATAGATGAGATATTTAGTGATGGCGTGGGATTTTCCAATCATGGAATAAGTTTTCCTTGCATATATGTCCTTATATGAAACAAATTATCACACAAAGTGTCAGTTGACATTGTATTTGGCGCACAAAATTCTTACACTAGATCAGGTTTCTTATACGCAAAGAATCCATATTTCACACACCTGCATTAACAATTTTAGTGGACTTTGTAGAAAGGATACAAAATATTCAACGTTTGGAATGAAATATTCTTCTGCATGAATTTCAATCTTGAATTCACACCTTGAAACTTGTGCGCACCTTCCTTTGATTTCTCAAAATGTTCCTTGTAGTCAGATGCTGGCTTCAAATTATCTGAAGTTGGTCTTTTGTGGCTTCAGGAGGAATCCATTGCCAAAAAATTCTCTCCCCTCAAAATTTGTGATGAAAGGGGTCCATAAGCCGATTTCTAAGGGAAATGCTAAAGAAATGGGTTGATTCTTAGTCTTGTGCGCAAAACTCGCCAGTGGTCACATAAGATAACTTATGTGCATGTGGAAAACTCGGTCCACACCTATAAATAAGTAAGGGGATTGTATGGTATGTTTAATTTCTACGTGATAATACATTTTTCACTTGTGAGAATAAGATCAATCCTCCAATGTAGAAAAATGATATTTTACCACTTATTTCAAGCAATTGTTCCTTCTTTCACACAACTGACTTTGCAGAAAGTTCAGTGATTTGAGCGTACATTGCCTATTGTTTTGTGTAATATTTCCTTTTACACAACGAACCTTTGATCTTTTCCAATCCTCCCTTAGATATTTCAAACTTATTCAAAATGTCTGGTCTATAAAATAATGCTCATATTAAAGTAGATTCTGATTCCCAAAGATCTTAGATTATTGGAAATCCTTATATCCTTTAAAATAGTAGATTCATATTATAAAATCAAATTCTTACGGTCATAATGATACAGTCACATAAATTTTATCCTCTGATAAACTACCTCCCATTATGGAACTTTGGATTTCTAGACGAAGTGATCATTCCAGCTTTTTCGTTTGACTCACCACGATTATGGTTCACATGAGAAGATGATCTCCCATTATGCAACATAAATGTGCATGAGAATGTTTCCAGGGAACATATGGAAATTTCTATCTATATGATGAATGGGAGGACAAGGATAGTCTCAGGGGATCAATCAGAGGCGGATGAGTTACCCACCCATTATGCCACTAATTTATAGAGTAGTATGAGGGACAATAGATTAGAATGACATAATGATTAGGAATATAGGTCTAGAGGAAACTTAATAAGTGATTGGGAATTGCAATTATGTGTACACTACATGTGCTAGGATTATGGGGTAGAGTTTCACAACATCGAACTATAAAAATTGGTGTGGACATTGTAGTTCCACTTTAACCACCAACAGGTGCTGGTGCCTGAGCTCCTCAGCCGATGGTCCCGGGATACGAACACATTCCATGTCCACCATGGTAAATTTAGCATCATCTTATGGGATATCCACTACATAATTTGATTTCTTCTTGAGGGATTCTAGTATGACAAGTTTCTTTCATTATAGAATACATGGTAAAATAGTGAGCAGAATCATCTCCTATCATAACATCTTATGAAGATGATTAATCATAAACTGAAACCCACTATTTTTCTTCACATGGATATTCTATTCTAGGTGTGGTTCAAAAGTTTCCTCAATATGGACCTGAAGGTGAGTATGTGAGGAAAAGGGAAATAATGTCCAATCACATCACAGAGGGGAGAGGTAGGATTATATTGGTTTATCCTAGAGGAAGGACATTACTATAAGTTGGGGTACAATATGATGGGATTCTGATACCCATTGGTTCTCTACACTTCTTTCCTCACCACATTTCTAAGTGGGTGACTACTATAGGTGAGGGATACAAGGATGGGAATCCACCCAAGAACACTGGTAATGACAAAAATCCTGACAGCTAGTAATAGGGTCAACTTTGGGGAACCCATGGTGGCTAAAATTTACAACATATTGGGTTGTATTGCAAGGGGAAACACACCCAAAAGAATCTCTAGAACTTTACAATTTTTGAATGATTGGATTGACATTCATATCGAGGGTTATGAATTCATGAATGCCATTAGTCATCCAAACATTAGTCCGCGGTCATCAATGTTGAACAATGTTGGGGTCCAACCTATGAAACTTGATGAGTTCAGGATTTTACTTTGAATTATAAATGATGTAAACTTCAAATTACACCCCTTTGAAACTCTACATGGTCTAATGGTTGACAACCTACAAGACTCATGGGAGAAAATGCAGTATCTATAAAGTTTCATAGGTGTGGTGTTGGTGGCCCAGATCAACAATAACATTTTCTATGATTCATACACGCTATCCTATTTTTTCAGGCAGTTTGGGTGCCTTCAATGAGTGGAAAAGAGAGTGTAAATGGGGTTTTGTGAGGAGAGGAATCCTTATATTATTTTCCAACTATGGTTCATGGTGTTGACTGCAGGATCTGGAGAAACCATTATGTTTCCACCAACCAATGTTGATACTGGACAATCGTCAAAATATGCCAACATATCTGAAGGAAATCCTCTGGAATTGTATTCGATTAGTTGAAATAGCAAGTGATGATCCAGTGAAGTGGGGAAGGAGGTGAACTTTTTCCTGGGAGGCGATCTAGACATTCAAAGCAACTCAGTTCAGAACTGCAGTGGCAGGGACATTGTAGGGTATGGCTGCACCCCCACCTCAAAAGGGGGAATGGTCTCAAAATAAGCCTCGAGGTTTAGCAAGAGAGGATAGTAGGAATAAATTGAGGTATCTTATAAAAACATCTATCAATTATTTCTTTCTGTATCTTTGGTACACCTAGAGGACATTGAGAACATCATTATCGATAGAGGGCTTATGGCAGAAGCTGAAGAAGGATAGGATCGATCTGTTGGATGGTGGACTCATTTAGGTTACAAAAAGGTTGTAATTCCATTGCAGATATGTGTACCTAACAACTATAGATGATTACACATGCCATCATGGGTAGTATGAAGCACCCCCACCTTAGAAAAAGGGATTCCTGGTCAAGAGTCGGATTAGGAGGAGACACTAACTGAGGAAGAAACTAATGAAGAAGAAGAAAATGAGGATTCCGATGTTGGGTAATCCTAGGAGATGGATTCTCATCAAAGGAATACCCTAGAAAATTGTGAGATTGTAGACTCTGTAATATTTGGTTGAGTATCTCATGGTAAGATTAACTTACTCATATATTTCTTTGACCCTTCCCTTTCACTACTCAAATCAACTAACTAAAACTTATCTTGTATAGGAGCATCTCAATAGTGATCAAGGGGGCCCCACTACAGGGGGATAAGGTGCATCGATTAGTTTAGAGGAGCATACTCTAGGGCCTACACATGAGGCTAAGATAGGAAGAGATCCATTCATGGTTGAGGTGGTGAGGGTGAAATTTTTTGAACCTTATGTCCTCCCTGTTATCTATGAGAGACCGTGCCCTATAATTATTATGGCAGAACCCACTATTGGGTAGGCTGTTCACCTCAGGTGGCTTATCATCAAAACTTCTCCCCATTAACATAAGAGAATATTTCAAATCATTCAACCATAATCATATTTTCATGTATCTTTAGCATAAACTTCTTTGTCTATTCCATGAAGCTCCTATAAAAAATACATGAGGGGAACCAGTGCCAATAATTGAAATACCCAATGTTGAAGGGTCTCCTATGGTGAAAGTTACTACCGTAACTCATTATCTTGAGCTATCGATGAAAAGATCTTGTAAATTTCCCATATGAAAAAATCATGCATGTCATTCATTGATCACATTGACTAAGTAATTTTCATCCCACACAGTGCTAAAGAGGCCATTTATTCAAAGAGTGGATGAAGTCGGGGTATCCAGGGAATATCTTATGATGCTAGGACCTGTTTGTGAGGATCTGGTCATCTAATCCAATCTGTCTTTGGTGGTTCCAAATGAAAAGGCAGTTGTGGCTGAAATCGATGCCACTGGTGGGGTAGAACTCGAATCTAATAGGGGATATGATGATGAGGATGTGTCAAGTGGGGATAGAAACCCCCATGATTTATATCCTAGACTGTCAGAGAAGATACTGGAGGAAATCCCTACCATTGAAATACTTGCGGACTTTCCTAAGTATGAGCCTTAATATCCTGAAGAGGTGGAATGAACTAACCCTAAGACATCTAAAGAGAACTAAATCATCCAGGGTAAGTCATGGAAATGAATAAAAATATTCATAAACTAGACTCTAGAACCAAATTTGGTGGGCTAGATGTGGTATCTTTACTATTGTCTACATAATCCATGCACCAGATGGGTGGATGATTGTGCCATTGATTAGCTGGTCCTTGATTTCATCGTCAAATGGGTGCATAAAGGGAGCCTAAATTTTAGAATTTCCTGGTGCTAGGATAAGTGTAGAAACATCTTCAAACTCTAAGAAGAAAACTATGAGATCTATCATCTAGAGGGACAAACAAGAAAGTGTACTAATTTCACTAACACCTAACTCGGGACCATCAATAGACTAAGAGCTGAGTTGGAGGAGGCCAATAGGTACATGAAAAAGCAGAAAATCAAGTATCCAAAATCAGGGTTGATTCAAAACGAGCAAAAAATAGAGACAATGATTTGCATCCAGTTTCTGATGAAGAGAAAATAGAGTTCAAAAGGTGTAAGTAGGCCTTATATTCCATGTTCCACAGGTTGGCAGAGCTATGATGTTCGATCACTGGAGCGGAGCTATAAGGACGATCTAACCATGTCTCATGAGAGGCTTCAACATGTGGATGACCCTTCCTATAGTTTCTTTGTTTGAGACTTAGTTTTCTATGTGTATGGACACATTTCTTTACTTTCTTTAATTATGTCACTTTAATCATATTTATAATAAAATCAATGAGAAATACCTAAGATCATGTGGGTCATTGCTATTGTAAGAAACTAGGGATGACCATGTAATAGTTCACTTTGTATGAGAGTGATAGATAACCATCAAACACTCAGGGTATTCTATTATTGTCTACCTATCAAAAATTCTTGGGATTAGAGAGGCTATGGCTAGATAATAGGGCTCTCATAATGAACAAATTTATTTTCCAAAATTCCTTAGTTCATAAACAGGATAATACTAGGGGCATTGAATTCGACCCAAATTGGAGGGATTAGAGAAGTGAGAATAAAAATATCCCAAATATGGAACATAAGGAGAGTGTCATGGAAATATAGTATGTCTTCTATCCATGTTCAAAACCAATTATTCACATCGTTATCCAGGGATGGGGAGAAACAAGTGAGGGTCGACTACTGACCACGTTAAAAACATGGAACCGGTCTCAGAATGTCATCTAATGTCTTCTCGTAATTTGTCATAGGATGGTAGGTGAGATAAATGTAATGATACCAAACTATGAGGGGTCCCTTAAAATTTATAATAGGATGAGGATCCAAATAAAGGGCTCGTGAAGTGTGGTGTTGGAGTGATGGAATGTTCAAATGGACTCCAACACTCTTGAAGTTATGCCAATATGGAATAAAGAACATTGGTGGAGGTACATTGGTATGAAGAAATATAAAACATATCTTATAGGGGAGTGTAATATTGGGTTACAAGAGATGATTGAAAATGTGAATGAAGCAGCAGATGGCCAGCAGTGGAAGAGAGGGCCTCTCAGGTGAGGACCCGAGATGCCTTGCAGTTTTAAGTCATGCAATGACGATGGTGGACACACAATTTATTATCATATGGTATGAACTATGTGTGGTAATGTTTAACATCATGTGAATAGGATATGTCGCATAGTTTAACATCATGTAATTGGGACATTTCACACAGTTTAGGGTCATACTGCATGAACCATGATGAGCAGTTTAAAGTCATAATGCTTGGATGTGAGATCTTCTCCTGGATTAAGGTCATAGAGTTTAGACCATGTTTTTGATATCCCAAATAGACCATTGTAGTGTGTCAAAGTGAAAAAACCAACATTAATGGATCCAAGGAGACCCAAACTCCACATGATATATCTTTTTGGGAGGCAATTCGCATACAGTTTAAATTTGTGATGCTTGGACTTGAACCCTTAGTTTAAGGTTATGGAGTTGGAACAAAATATCTCTTGTATAGATACACCACATTAGTTTACACCCTACCAAAACTCCTAATACCATGGGAGCCATGATTGGTGTGGGAAAAAATGAATTGTAAAGTGGTATTCATAACATGTGGAATCACACATTAGTGGTGACCCCAAAGGTATTGGAACTCCACTAAGATACATGGAAACAAAAAGAAGGCTAGTCAAGGCTTCTGAGATATGGATCATGGGTGACCAATTGGTAGGGATCAACTGCTGACCATGTTTGAAACACCAGAACCTCAACCATACTAGTCAGTAATAGGGGAAAAATTCCAGATCAACGATAGACTATGTTTGAAACATAGGATATTCTATTTGTTTCCAAGAATACATTAGGGAGTTGGCCCTAGATGGGAGGTGAGAAAAAATGGCGTGAGAAAAATCCATTAAGTGAACCATCTAGATTTGAAGGATGATGGAAATCCAAGTTTTGGGAATAATCAAAGTGTGGAATGAGGTGGATCAGAAGGTGGTATACACACCTGGGTCTTATTCATAGTTTAAGGTCCTATTATATGAACCATTATAAATAGTTTAAAGTCTTTCTACTCAGAATATAGGGTGAATGCTTTCACTAAGGTTATATGCATGTCATGAAGGAAATAAACATAATTTGAATGCATCCAAAGAGGTTTATATACCACATAATCACCCTAAATAAAACTACTTACAGTTTAAGGTCATAATGCTTGGACCTGTGAATACAGTTTAAGGTCCTCTTGTCTAAACCATTGGATCATAGTTTAAGATCATGGTGTTTAGAACAAAGACTATATAGAGTACCCCAATCCGATATGTGTAGTGTGGTGTTATGAAATACTTGATGTGAATGAGGGCCAAGGGTCCCACACCACACAAAACAGTCTGAAGTGAATCCCTCATACAGTTTAAAGTCGTGATTCTTGGACTTATTGCAAATAGTTTAAGGTTATATTTTCTGAACCATGGGAAAATTTTTAGAATGGGTATGTTTTTCTTGGTGTCTTAAGACACCCGATGTTAATGAGGACTTGGGAGGCCCAAAATCACACAACACACCCCGAGGGAAACCCACATATAGTTTAGAGTCATGATTAATGGACTTTTTGAGAACAATTTAAGGTCATGTACCAGCACTATAACACCCAAAGCTTCCATGGTATGTTTCTCTTTTAAAAATACAATAGCTTGCAATGTATGCAACATCGAGTTCTAGCACGCCACGACCAATCAAACTACCCACAAAAAAAATAGTTATGAACAGTAATACCCACTTTTTAAAATTTTATAAATTTTATTTTTCAAAATTGACTTCATTTTTGGATTTGGAATATCAAAATTATCTTATGGTGAAATTTTCATATTTTTCTAAAAACTTTTAATTTTTGATAAATAGGGAAAAATACTACGATATTGTTTAAAACCGATTTTTATTTAAATAATTATTTATTTTATGAAAATTTATTTTATGTAAAAATAGATACATAATACCTATATTAGTTAAATGTAATTCATTAGAGTCATTTTATAATAATATTAGATGTGTAAAATTTTATTGAACTATTTAACGTCTTTTACCCACCTTCTTGGCACATTTTCTAAATTCGAATAAAACGTAATTTTTCCACTTTCGTGAATTGAATTTCAAAAATCAGAGAGACACACCTGACATCAGTAAGTAAAACGTGGTTCAATAGGATAAAAATATTTTTTTGGTGAATAGTAACTTTTAAATTTTATTTACCACAGTTAAAAGTAAATAGGGTAATTACATGTAAAAATGATATTATAATTATCCAAACACATGTCATAATTCTATTGTATAAGTTTATTTAGACCTAAAGAAACCTTAGGAATAAAATATTATCATTTTTTATCCACTTGGATTAGATTAGGACATTTATAATTTTTTATTTAAAGAAGAGTTTAAAGTGTTAAATTCAAATTTTAATAACTTAAATTTTTTTAATATAGGGCTATAAATAAGATAATTTAGACTATAAATATATATTAGAAATATAAAAATATTTCCTACATCGTGTTATTTTATTTTTAATTTTTATACATTAAATAATTAAATTTATATATGACACAATGATGACACAATAATTACCTTATTAATAAAACATTAAAATAATTGGTATTATAAATATAAAAATAAATGTAAATTGAGACTTTTGATGCATAAAAAGAATTTTCTAGGTCAATATGAAATTATAGGGTTGATTTAATGTATTTGTTTTGAAATAATCAATTTTTATTGACTTTTACAAAAACCAAATACTAAATAGGGTCAAAATTGACATAAATGAGTTTTTAAAACAAATACTAAATTATTAGATGATATAATATTCCAAAAAAATCTAAGGTTCGGAAAAAGGACTAATATAATGATATATATGTCATTAATTAACCACTTGGGGTTCTCTTCTAATTTTATAGTAAGTTTATTAACCCTGTAATATAAAAAAAAAGAAGACATGTTAAAAGTTAAACTATTTAACTAAGAGTTAAATCTAAAAGATAAGGTTAATATGGAAACCTAAACTTGTATAAAACCTATTGGTTTAGAGGTTTTAGACCCATAACCACCTCATCCTCTAAATAAATCATTTTTGAACCATTAGAAACCAAAAATAACTTTATAATAAAATAATATTTCAATCTTTTCCTAAAGTGACCCTCACCTCTCTTATAAAAGAGTACTTCCCATTCTCTCAAAACCACACCACCAAATCCATTTGTCTCGGCCAAAACCTACTCCAATATCCTTCCAAATACCCTCAATTCAACCTAGAATCCTTACTTTGATCAAAAAGCCAACCTAAGGAGCCCTTTTGATCAAATCAAAAGGAAGCACCCGAAGAAGAAGTAATTATTTCACCACCTCTTTCAAAGTTCCTTTCTTCTTCCACTTCCTCTTTATTAGTTGTTTACATACCAAAATAATAACTCTAGTAAATTCTACATACTGTGATGTTATTATAATTATGGTATAACCATATTCATTATTCTATCAATCCTATGAATGACAAAGTCATCATACGTGTGTACGCACGGCTTACCGTCTCCACGTCGTGGTGTAGTTTGTTATTCAACACTTCACTATTTGTATGTGTATAATAATGAGTATAATTGATATAAAAAATAAATAAATTTTTTTAATGATTCTGTATATATAATATACCATCCAATTATATACGAGTTCACCATCAATAGAATGATATAGTTTCTCATGCGTACAAACGGATTACCGTCTTCATGAACGCGATGAGATTCATTCCCCATCATAACCATTCATGAATAATTTTAATTTTATGATTTAAAATATTATTTAATAACTTAATATAATTCTTTATTTTAATCAAATATATCCTATCCATAACGAACATGACTTACTTAACAAAACATATAAATGAAAATGAATCAGTAACACTGGAAACAATAATACTAATGCAATATTATCAGCAAAGCAATATTAAAGGATCATATATGATATCATATTTATGTATTTGGTTATTGTAAAATATAATATTAATTATTTCACCATTATATTGGAGTTTAATGTACCCTCTACTAAGGAAAAGTACAAGGCAAGGGTTAATTTTACAATCTTGGTATTATCCGAGGTTGTTTATACGTAAGCATCAACTGGGAATTATTTATCATTATAATATGTGTTTCTTAAAAATGTATTTCAAAAACATTTTTACTATTTCCTATAATATGGGTTAAAGGCATTTATACCCTTTTTGACTTTTATAAAATGTTTTTAAAGGAATATTTCCATCACTTTCCAAACAAGGTACTTTATGACCTTTTCGACAAATTAAGGTAAGAATGTTTTTTAACTTATTTGGGGGATGAAGCTATTTTCTTCCATTATAATAATTTAAAAGCTTCTATTACAATCTTATAAGAATATTTTCAAAATAATTTTTTTCTTTTATAAACATGTGTTTTTTAGAATATTTCAAAATAGAAATAGATATTTCTCTTAAATAGTTCTAATTTAATCTATGTTAACATACTTTGATATATATTACACTTGTTTGAAGTTGATTTATTATGATACAATATTTCATATTGTATTGGTGTTTTTTTGATATGTTTGACTGTGGATGTGTTATTTTTATACCATTCATGGTTTATGATTAAATTATTGAAATTTCGTATGCTAGTTTTAATATGAATTTTTATGTTATGGTTCAAAATTTTCATATAAGGAATGAATTTTACATAGTAAGTAATGGGTGGGGACTACTATAGCTCCTCGATGCATCAGTAGGTCTCATAAGACAAACTAGTGTCTTGGAAAAAGGCATTTACAAAATCTTATTGGTATTATTGGAACAAGGCCTTGGCTATGTGGTTATGATGTATGGCATTATGCATTCCATCATTATGAAATTAGCTATTGATATTACATGTAATTATTCGAATAGTAGAATATAAATGTGAATAAGTAAATGCCATATTTGATTTATATTTCCATATTATACTGAAGTTTAAGTTTAAAAGGATTTTGTTTTAGTCTTATACATTGCCTTAAATGTTTGTGCCTATTTATGATAGTTCCCACCATATTTTTATCCTTACTGAGAATCTGAGCTCACCCTTTTATTATGTTTTCTTTTCCCAGTCTATGAATAAGTATATTATAATTGACCTTCATGGATAGGCCATGGGATATAAGTGTGTTCAAAGGGGACACAATGTTGTTGTTATTTTATTTCATGATGTAATGTAAAACTGATGTATGTATCTAGTACTTATAAGGATACTAAACTAATCGGTCTTTCGAGACTTGATCTATTGTGATCATGCCAATGTTATGTAATAATGCACAGACTCTGGGTAACTGGGGTCGGGGCATTATAGATAGTATCATAGGAAGTTTAGTAAAAACCGTGGAAACTAAATTTAGAAAAACTCTAATTTGAGAACATTACCCTAGGATTAACTTTGATGATTAGTATAGAAGAACTTCCTAGAATTTTGGTAATGTAGAGATTTTGTGAATTTTTCAAGAAATACATCCTTGTATGGATACGAGTAGGTAGAGGCGGATCTAGGACAGATGTATCTAGGGGTAAAACCCAAAAACACTCCTTTTAGCTAGACTCGAACGAGAAGTCGTGCACGACAACGACCCTTGTTCCACTATAGGTTACGACACTCTTGGGGGATATGCTTAGGATAATTCAAATTTTATTTACAAACCATTATGAAGGATTTATGAGTAAATATTTCCTCCAAGAAAACATTTTTGTGATTATGGATTATATGCATAAGCTATTCAATTTACATTAGGTATTTTAGTTATTTGTAATTATGTATTGTGATTCATAAACTAATCTAGTGAATGTCATTGTTTAGAAATGGTGCCTAGTGGAAGGAATGTAAACCATATCATTGCATGTAATACATGTCGATATTTCCCTCCTATTCAATATAATTAGAGTGGATCCAGTTATATAACTGGTGTTGAATATCCTATAACCATACTGAGATAACTGACTCAGGTTATGAATAATAACCTTACCCATATGAAGCACCATGATCCCCAATGTAGAGGATCAGTTTTAGACCACTTTATGAGGCAACAACAACAAATATTAAATGGGACTACAAATCCATTTGTAGTTGAGGAATGAATAAGTTCCTTAGAGAATATATTTCATGCTTTGGGGAGTAACGATAGGGAAAACTTTTTCATGGCAGTTTATCGCCTCACTGGACATGCAGATCAATGGTGGTCATTAATCCAAAAAATGAGGATGAGAAGTATTAAATATAGAATGGAGGGTGTAAAAAAATATTTTAAAAAAAAAATACTTTCCTCGTGAACATCGAGTGGACATGGAAAGGCAATTTCTGAGTCTAAGGAAAAAGGAGGATGAGAATGTCGTAAAGTATGAGTCTAACTTTACAAGGTTAGAAAGGCATGTTGCAGATTATATACGTAACCCAGTGAGTATTATTGGTCGATTATTTGATGGGTTAAAACCATTTCTCCATCGAGCATTAGACTAAAAATCCTTCTCGTCGTACAAAGATATAGTCTCATGTGCTATCATGACAGAAAAGGTATTATCTATGTCTTACTACTTTAATGAAAATCAAGAGAATAAGATATATGCTAAACACTCTAGAAATGGAAATAAGGGTAAGAATGGAAAATTTGAATTTCCATCCTTTAGTAAATGTGGGAAGAAACACCCCAGTACTTTTCTGAAAGGGATGGGAGTTTGTTACAAGTGTGAAGAAAAAGGACATCAAGATTGTGATTGCAAGGGAAAGAAAGAGGCATTCAATGTTGAATTCTACAATTGGAGAGAAATGGGGCATTATGAAGATGAATGTCCTAGGCATCAAAAAAACCAACATCAAAAAAGGCCTAGAGAGCAAGGACAAGATTATAAGATCACTAATGCTAAGGTTGAAGCTCCTAATGACGTTTTGGTAGGTACTTTAATCATTTCCTCAAAATTAGGAAATGATTTTTATGATTTTGGATAATTTCATTCTTTCATATCTTCCCAATTTTTCAAGAAAATTATATATTTCCAATTTTACCTAACAATAAAGTTGTCAGTAAAAAATTCTAATGGAAGTATCATTGCAACAAAGTTTTATCAATCATTTACCATTATGGAATATAAATGTGATTTATCTACTGATCTTATTATTATACCCATGATTGAATTTTGATATAATACTCAGTATGGATTGGATTTTGGACCATGATGAAAAAATTTATTTTAAGAAGAATGAGGTTATAATTTTTGATGATGATAAGGAATACCTTATCTTTAGAGAAGAAATGTCACCATCTGATTCTTATAAAAATCCACCCCCAGTAGCTCTACTAAATTCAATTATTAGGGAGGAAGGTAGTGAAATAAATATTTGTGAGGAAAAGAATGCTCAAATAGAGGATGTATCTATTGTGAAAGAATATGTTTATGTGTTTCTAGAGAATTTACTTGGACATCCTCTAGAACATGAAATTGAGTTTCCATTGACTTAATTCAGGCTTCAAGGCCCATATAGATGACCCCTTATAGAATGAACACTGTAGAATTAGTGGAACTAAAGAAAAAACTAGAAGAACTAAGTAATAAAGGATTTATCATCCATAGTTTTTCTTCACAGGGGGCCCCTGTTCTTTTTGTTAAGAAGAAAAATGGATCTATGAGGTTGGGAATTGACTACAGGGAGATCAATGCTATAAAAATAAAGAAAAAGTATCCCCTACCTCGCAGTGATGATTTATTTGATCAACTTCATGGAGCTCAATATTTCTCAAAGATTTACCTTCTATCTGGATACCTTCATTTGTGTGTGAAAAAGGAATACATTCCAAAGATAGAATTTAGAATCAGGTACGGGCATTACGAGTTTACAATAATGCCTTTTGGACTGACTAATGAACCCTATGTTTTCATGGATCTAGTGAATAGAGTTTTCAAGGAATATCTTGATGACTTTTTTGTGGTATTTATTGATGATATTTTGGTATACTCCAAAAGTTAAGAAGATCATGAAAATAAATTGTGCATTATTCTAAAGATTCTTAGAATAAATGAATTATATAAGAAGTTTAGCAACTGTGAATTATGGATTCAGGAGATTTATTTTCTAGGCCATATTATCTCTAAGGATAGAATTTATATTGATTATTATAAGATAAGATAAATCCTATAATGGCCAACACTGATGAGTATAATTGAGGTATGAAGTTTTATTGGTTTAGCAGGTTATTATCGGTGCTTCGTCCAGAATTTTTCTTTATTAGATAACCCATTAACCAAGCTCACATGTATGGGCTTTAAATTTGTTTAGACAAAAGAGTGTGAATAATTTTTTGAATAAATGAAGAAAATATTAGTCAATTATCCTATCTTGAATCTACCATAAGAGAATTATGGGTTTGTTATTTATAGTGATGCTTCAAAGAAAGGACTTGGTTGTGTCCTCATGCAGAATGATAAAGATATTTACAATGCATCACGACAGCAAAAAATTCATGAAAAATAATAATCCTACTCATGATCTTGAGTTAGAAGCTGTAATCTTAGCTCGGATGATATGAATACACTATCTCTATCTTGAAATATGTGAGATATATAATGATCACAAGAGTTTGAAGTATATTTTTTCATAGAAAGAACTCAACATGAGGAAAGGCGATGGCCTGAAGTAATCAAAGATTAAGATTGAACTATACACTACCACCCGGGGAAGGCAAATAAGGTGGAAGATTCTTTGAGAAGAAAGAATCACGGAGTTATAAGATGAGAGTTAAAAGGGATCTTATGATCATAGATCTAGTAATTATGGATCTGAGAATAATCATGGAAGGTGAAACATCGATACTTTTTCAAATGGTTTACAATCCATCTTTAATAGAAAGGATAAGGAGTTCTCAGACTAATGATGAGGAGTTTCAAAAGAAAATTAAAGCTGTGAATGATGGTGGATTGATCGACTTCATATATGAAGATGGAATTTTGAAATTTGGGATGATACATTGTGTTCTCGATATACATGATCAAAAAAGGGATTTTTTGGATGTTGAACATAGATTCAATTTCTCAAGACACCCTAGTAGCACTAAGATGTATAGATATTTGAAGGAACATTTTTTGTGGGACAACATGAAGAGGGAAATTGCAGATTATGTGTCAAGATGTATGGTTTTTCAATAGGTGAAGGCTAGAAGACAATATCCTAGAAGAGTCGTGAAACCACTTCCCATACCTGAGTGGAAATGGGTTGATACTATGATGGACTTTGTCATGAGGATACTAAAGTCTCATATAAGGAGTGATGAAATATGGGTCATTGCTGATCGTCTTACCAAGTGAGCACATTTTATCACTATAAGAGAAGATTTACCACTTGAAAATTTAGAAAGAATATATATTAATGAAGTTGTAAGACTTCATGGTGTATTCCTATCAATTGTTTCTGATCATGATCCTCATTTTACATCAAGATTCTAGATACGTTTTTATAAATCCCTAGATACTATACTTCATTTGAGCACTTCCTACCACCCTCAAACTGATGGACAATCAGAAAAGAATATTTACACCATAGAAGACATGTTGAGCTCTTGTCACTTGACTTTATGGGTATGTGGGGTCATTATTTACCTCTGGTAGAATATTCCTATAACAATAGCTTCCATTCAAGTATTTAGATGGCACCATATAAAGAAATATATTGAAAGAGATGTCACACACCAACTTGCTAGGATGATGTTGGTGAAAGAAAACTCATAGGCCAAGAACGTGTTGAGGAAACAATGGAAAATGTGAAGATTATAAAAATACACATCAAAGAAACTCAAAGTAGGCAAAAGAGCTATGCCGATAACCGAAGGAAGGATTTGGAATTTCAAGTAGGAGATCATGTTTTCATGAAGGTATCTCTATGGAAGGGTGTTATACGATTTGGTAATAAGGGTAAATTTATTCCCATGTACATCAGACTATTCAAGATTCTAGAATGAATCATAGTTGTAGCTTACCATTTGGAAATGCTGCCAAGTCTCTCCAAAGTTCAGGACGTGTTCCACGTATCACTGTTGAGAAAATACATGCCTGAACCAATGCATGTACTCACCTATGAAGAGATAGAACTGGAACCCGATCTGTCTTATTGGGAAGAGCCTATCAGGATTATTGATACCATAGAACAAGTGTTGAGAAACTAGATGACTCGTCTGGTGAAAGTTCTATGAAGAAACCATAAAATCGAAGATTCAATGTGGGAAACTGAGGAACTTACCCTGAAGAACCACCAGAATCTTTTTATGAAGTAATATTATAGAAATTTAAAGAATGAAATTATTTGAAGGAGGGGAGAATGTAACACCACAAGCTTCCACATTAAATTTCTCTTTGAATAATACAACAACATGCGTTGTACGAAACTTCAAGTTCTAGCACACCACGACCAATCAAACTAGCCGTAAAAAAAGTTATGAATAGTAATACCTACTTTTTGAAATTTTATAAATTTTATTTTTCAAAATGGAATTAATTTTTGGATTATAAATGTCAAAATTATCTTAGGGTGGATTTTTGGTATTTTTCTGAAAAACTTTCAATTTTTGATGAATAGTGAAAAACACAGCATTATTGTTTGAAACCGACTTTTTATTTAAATAATTATTTATTGTATTTAAATTTATTTTAAGTCAAAATAGATACATAATACATATATTAGTTCAATTTCATTCATTTTAGTCATTTTATAATAAGATTAGATATATAAAATTTTATTGAACTATTTAACGCTTTTTACCCACCTTCTTGGCACATTTGCAAATTTGCATAAAACGTAATTTTACAGCTTCTGTGAATTTAATTTCAAAAATACAAGAGACATGGTTTACATGAGTAAGTAAAATTTTGTTCAATAGGATGAATATAATTTTTGGTGAATAGTGAATTTGAATTTTATTTACCACAGTTAAATGTAAATAGGGTAATTAAAGGTAAAAATGATATTATAATTACCCTAAAACATTCCCTAATTCGATTGGATAATTGCATTTCTACCTAAATCAACCTTAGGAATAAAATATGATCCTTTTTGATCCAATTGTATTATATTATAACATTTATTATTATTTTATATAAAGAAGAGTTAAAAGTGTTAAATTCAAATTTTAATAACTATTTTTTTAATATAGGGCTATACATAAAATAATTTCAACTATAAATATTAATTTGAAATCTGAAAAAATTTCCTACATCATGATATTTTATTTATAAATTTTTGACATTTAATATTTAAATTTATATATGACACAATGATGATGCAGTAATTACATAATTAATAAAAGATTAAAATAATTGATATTATAAATATGAAAATAAAAGTTAATTGATACTTTTGATGCATAACACAAATATTATAGGTTAATATGAAATTTTAGGGTTGAATTAATGTATGTTTTCCAAAGTAATCAAGTTTTTTTGACTTTCACAAAAACCAAATACTAAATAGTATCAAAATTGACATAAATGAGTTTTTAAAACAAATACTAAATTATTAAATGGTATAATATTCATAAAAATATATGGTTCGACGAAAGGTATTATATTATGATATATATTCTATTAATAAACCAGTTTTGGTTCTCTTAGAATTTTATAGTAAGTTTATTAGCAATGTAATATAAAAATACAAGAAGACATTTTAAAAGTTTAACTATTTAACTTAGAGTTAAATATAAAAGATAAGGTTAATATGGTGACATAAACTTGTCAAAAACATATTTTTTGGGAGGTTTTATACCTATAATCACCATAGGCTCTAAATAAATCATTTTTGAGCCATTAAAAAACGAAAATGACTTTATAATAAAATAATATTTCAATATTTTCGTAAAGTGACCATCACCTCTCTTATAAAAGGGTACATACCCTTCTATAAACATCACACCTTCAAATCCATATTTCTTAGACAAAACCTGTTCAAATATCCTCCCAACTACCCTCCCTTCAATCTAGAGGCATTATTTTGATCAAAAAGCGAACCTATGGATCCATTTTGATCAAATCAAAAGGAAGCACTCGAAGAAGAGGTAATTATTTAATCACCTCTTTCAAAGTTCTTTTCTTCTTCCACTTCCTCTTTCATTGTTGTTTCCATACTATAATAACAACTCTAGTAACTTATAAATGCTATTATGTTATTATAAATATGGTACAAACATATTCATTATTCTATCTATCCTAAGAATGACAAAGTCACCATATGTGTGTACGTACGACTTACCAGCTCCACATCGTGGTGCCGTTTGTTATTAAATACTTCATTATTTGGATGGGTATAATATTGAGTATAATTCATTTAAATAATGAATATAACATGTTAATTATTATGTTTATGTAATATAAAATCCAATTACATTCGATTTCACCATCAATAGAATGATATTGTTGGTCGTGCGTACGTATGGATTACCGTCTTCACGAACGCGATGAGATTCATTCCCCATCGAAACCATTTAAGAATAATTTTCATTTTATGATTAAAAATAATGTCTAATAACTTAATATCATTATGTATATGAATTAAATATATCATATCCATAAAAAACATGACTTATGTAACAAAACATATAAAGAAAAACGAATCAGTAACACCTGAAACAATAATAACAATGCAATATTATTAATAAATAAATATTAAAGGATAATATATGATATCACATTTACGTATGTGGTTCTTGAATAATATAATAACAATTATTTTTCCATTATACAGTAGGTTAACGTACCCTTGAATAAAGAAAAGTACAAGGTAAGGGTTAATTTTACAGTCTTTGAATTATCCAAGGTTGTTTATACGTACACATCTACTGAGAATTATTTATCATCCTCATCAATGTTTCTTAAAAATGTATTTAAAAAAATTTGTACTATTTTCTATAATATGTGTTAAAGTCATTTATACCCTTTTTTGACTTTTTATAAAATGTTTTGAAAGGAATCTTTCCATCGCTTTCCAAACAAGGTAATTTATGACCTTTTTGAAAAATTAAGGTAATAATGTTTTTTTAACTTATACAGTGGGTACAAATATTTTATACCATTATAATACTTTGGAAGCTTCCATAACAAACTTATAAGAATATTTTCAAAATAAATGTTTTCTTTTATAATTATGTGATTTTTAAATGATTTCAAAATAGAAAGAGATATTTCTCTGAAATGGTTTTGATTTCATCTATGTCAACATCCTTTGATGGATTTTACACTTGTTTTAAGTTTATTATTATGATATAATCATTCATATTGTATTAAAGGTTTTGTGATATGTTTGATGGTGGATGTGTTATTTTTATACCATTCATTGTTTGTGGTTAATTTATTGACATTTTGTATGCTAGTTTTAATGCGAATGTTAATGTTATGTTTCAACATTTTCATACATGGAATGTATTGGACTTAGTAAGTGATGGGTGGAGCACTCTATAGATCCTCGATGTATTGGTTGGTCTTAGGAGACAAACTAGTGTCTGGGCACAAGGCCTTTACAAAATCTTATTGGTAGTCTTGGCATGAGTCCTTGACTATGTGGTTATGATATATGGCATTATGCATTCCATCATTATGAAATTTTCTATTGATATTAAATGTGATTTTTCAACTAGTATAATATCCATGTGAATAAGTAAATGGAATTATTTGATTAATATTAGCTATATTATACTGAAGTTTAAGTTTAAAAGGCTTGTTTTTTATTCTTATACACTGCCTTAAATGTTTATGCTTATTTATGATAGTTTCTGCTATATGGTTATCCTTACTGAGCATCTGAGCTCACCCTTTTCTTATGTTAGATTTTCCTAGGATGTGAAGAAGTACATTGTTATTGACCAGAAGGAATAATATAAGGGATATAAGTTTGTTCAAAGGGGACACAATGTTTTTTCTTTTATTTCATGATGTAATGTAAAACTTATGTATGTGTCTAGTACTTCTAAGGATACAAAACTAATTGGTCTTTTGAGACTTTATCTCTTTTGATCATGCCAATGTTATGTAATAATGCACCAACTATGGGTAACTGGGGTAAGGTCATTATAGTTGGTATCAGAGGAAGTTTATTAAAAACCTTGGAAACTAGACTTAGAAAAACTCTGATTAGTGGAAATTACCCTTAGATTAACTTTGAGTATTAGTACAGAATAACTTCCTAGAATTTTAGTAATGTATAGATTTGGTTAATTTTCCAAGAAATACTTCTCTGTCTGGATATGATCAGGTAGAGGCAACCCTGTCAAAGATATATCTAGTGGTAAATCTTGAAAAAACCACTTTGAGCTAGACTCAAACTTGAACTGGTGCACGAAAACAGGCCTTGATGTACTCTTACTTACGACACTGCCACATGATATTCTTAGGATAACTTAAATTTTATATACAAACCATTATGAATGATTTATGAGTAAATAATTCCTTAAAGAAAACATTTATGTGATTATGGATTATATGTATAAACTATTCAATTTTTATTAAGTATTTTACTAGTTTGGAATTATGTATTACGATTCATAAACTAATCTAGTGTATGACATTGTTTAGAAATGGTTCCTAGTGGAAGGAATAGAAACTGTATCAATGCGCGTAATCCATATTTGGATTTCCCTTCTAATCAATATAATAATAGTAGAGTTGGTGATAAAACCGATGCTGAATAACTTATAACCATACTGGGACAACTCACTCAGGTTATTAATAATAACCTTACCCGTATAGAGCACCCTGATCCACAACGTAGAGGATCAATGTTAGAACGCTTCATAAGGAAACAACCACTAACATTCAATGGGACTACAAATCCATTTGTAGATGAATAATGGATAAGTTCCTTAGAGAAAATATTTCATGATTTTGGGAGTAGCGAAATGGAAAAAGCTGTCATGGCAGTTTATCGCCTCATAGGAGATGCAGATCAATGATGGTCATTAATTTAAGAAAAGGAGTATGAATAAGTATCAAATATAGAATGGAGGGTGTTTAAAGATATTTTATTAGAAAAATATTTTCCTTGTGAACATCAAGTGGATACGGAAAGACAATATCTAAGTCTAAGGAAAAATAAGGGTGAGAATGTCGCAAAGTATAAGTCTAACTCTACAATGTTATAAAGGCATGATGTAGATTTTATACATAACCCAAGGAGTAATATTGATCAATTCTTTGATGGGTTAAAACCATTTCTCCATTGAGCATTAGTCCCACAATATTTCTCATCGTAAGAAGATATAGTATCATGTGCTATCAAGACAAAAAAGGAATTCTCAAAGTCTTACGACCTCAAAGTAAAGAAAGAGAAGAAGATATCTACGGAACACTCTAGAAATGAAAATAAGGGGAAGAAGGAAAATGTAGAATTTCCATCCTGTAGTAAATGTTAGAAGAAACACCAGAGTAATTTCTTGAAAGGGATGTGAGTTTGTTACAAGTTTGGAGTAAAATTCCACCTAGCTCGTGATTGCAAGGGAAAGAAAGAGGATATCAATGTTGAATGCTACAACTGTAGATAAATTAAAAATTATGAAAATGATAGTCCTAAGTGTCAAGGAAACCTACCTCAGAAAAGGCTAGGGTAGTAATTCCAGGCATATGAGATCACTAATACTGCAGTTGAAGCTCTTAATAGTGTGGTGGCAGGTACTTTAATCATTTCCTTAAAATTATGCAATACTTTATTTGATTCTGGATCATCACATTCTTTTATATGTTCCTAGTTTTCCAAGAAAATTAGATATTTCCAATTTGACTTAACAAGGGATTTGTCATTCGAAACTCCTAAGGGAAGTATCATTGCAACAAAGTTTTGTCAATATGTAACCATTATGGCCTATAAACGTGCATTATATTCTGATATTATTGACATACCCATGATTGAATTTGATATAATACTTGGTATGGATTGACTTTTGGACCATGATTAAAAAATTTATTTTAAGAAGAAAGAGGTTAAATTTTTTTGATGATGATAAGGAATACCTAATCTTTATAGCAGAAACATCACCATCTAATTCTTATCTAGATCAACCCCCAATAGCTATACTAAATTAAATTATTTGGGAGGATGGTAGTAAAATAACTATGGGTGAGAAAAAGAATGTTCAAATAGAGGATCTGCCTATTTTGCAAGAATATGTTGATGTTTTTCTAGAGGATTTATTTGGATATCTTATAGAATGGGAAATTGTGTTTTCTATTGACTTAATTCATGGTTCAAGGACCATATTGAAGACCCTATATTGAATGGACATTGTCGAATTAGTGGAACTAAAGAAACAACTAGAGTAATTTAGTAATAATGGATTTATTAACCCTAGTGTTTCTCCATGGGGGTCCTCAGTTCTTTTTGTTAAGAATAAAGATGAATCTATGAGGTTGTGCATTGATTATAGGGAGATCAATGCAATAACAATAAGGAACAAGTAACCCTACCTCACATTGATGATTTATTTGATCAACTTCATCGAGATCAATATTTTCCAATGATTGAAATTCGATCTGGATACCATCAGTTATGAATGAAAAGGGAAGTCATTCCAAAGAGAGAATTTCAAACTAGGTACGAGCATTACGAGTTTATAGTAATGCCTTTTGGACTGACTAATGCACCCTCTATTTTCATAGATCTAATGAATAGAGTTTTCAAGGAATATCTTGATGAATTTTTAGTGGTATTTATTGATGATATTTTGGTTTACTCCAAAAGTTAATAAGATCATGAAAATCCCTTGCGCATTATTCTAAAGACTCTTAGATGAAATGTATTATATAAGAAGCTTAGCAAGTGTACATTCCAGCTTCAGGAGATTTCTTTTCTTGACGATATAGCCTCTAATGATGGACTTTATGTTGATCCTTCTAAGATAGGAGAAATCCAAGAATGGCCAGCAACGATGAGTAAAACCGAGGTACAAAGTTTTATTTGTTTAGTAGGTTATCCTCGGCACTTCGTCTATAATTTTGCCCGATTGGCTAACCCATTAACCAAGTTCACATGTAAAGGGGTTAATTTTTTTTGGAAAATAGAGTGTGAAGAATGTTTTGAAGAATTGAAAAAAACATTAGTCAATGCTTATATCTTGAATCTACCATCAGAGGATGATGGGCTTGTTATTTTTAGTGATGATTCACAGAAAGGACATGGTTTTGTCCTTATGCATAACAATAGAGTTATTTCCTATGCATCACGGTAGTTAAAAATTCATGAACAAAACTATACTACTCATGATCTTGAGTTAGAAGATTTAATCTTATCTCTGAAGAGATGGAGACACTATCTCTATGGTGAAAAATGTGAGATATATATTTATCACAAGAGTTTGAATTATATTTTCTCATAGAAAGAACTCAACACGAGGATAAGCCGATGCCTTAAACTACTCTAAGATTATGATTTCACTATACACTACCACCTGAGGAAGGAAAATAAGGTGGAAGATTCTTTGAGAATAAAGGATCATGGATTTATCCACAAGATGAGAGTTGAAAGGGATCCTATGTTCATGGATCTAGTAGAGATGGATATGTGAATAATCATAGAAGGTTAAACATCGATACGTTTTCAAATGGTTACCAATCCTTCTTTAATATAAAGGATAAAAAGGTTCTCAGACTGATGATAAGGAGTTTCAAAATAAAATTATAGTTGTGAATAACGGGAGATTGATCGACTTCATATATGAAGATATAATTTTGAAATTTGGGAAGAGAATTTGTGTTCCCGATATACTTGATCTAAAAAGGGAATTTTTGGATGATGCTTATATCTCCAATTTCTCATTACACCATGGTATCTCTAACATGTATAGAGATTTGAAGGAACATATTTGGTGGGACAACATGAAGAGGGAGATTTCTTATTACGTGTCAAGATTTACGGTTTGTCAATAGGTGAAGGCTGGAAGACAACATCCTAGATGAGTCATGCAACCTATTACCATACCTGAGTGGAAATGGGATGATATTACGATAGACTTTTTCCCGGGGATACCAAAGACTCCTAGAAGGAATGATTCAATATGGGTCATTGTTGATCGTCTTACCAAGTCAGTACATTTTCTTGCTATAAGAGAATATTTACCACTTGAAATTTTATCAAGACTATATATTAATGAAGTTGTAAGACTTCATGGTATACCCCAATTGATTGTTTCTGATCGTGATCCCCGTTTTACATCAAGATTATAGAAAACTCATTAGAAATCCCTGGATAATGAAATTAATTTGAGCACTACCTACCACCCTCAGACTGATGGACAATCAGAATAGACTATTCAAACTATAGATAACATGTTGAGATCTTGCTCACCTGACTTTCAAGGTATGCGGGATCAGAATTTACCTCTGGTTGAATTTTCCTATAATAATAGCTTCTATTCAAGTATTCAGATGGCACTATATGAAGCATTATATAAAAAGAGATGTCACACACCAACTTGTTGGGATGATGTTGGTGAAAGAAAACTCATAGGCCCATAAATTGTTGAGGAAACAATGAAAAAGGTGAATATTATCCAAACCCACATCAAAGCAGCTCAAAGTAGGTAAAAGAGATATCCCGATAATTGAAAGAAGGATTTGGAATTTCAAGTAATAGATCATGTTTTATTGAAGGTATCTCCATGGAAGGATGTTATATAATTCTGTAAGAAGGGTAAATTAAATCTTAGGTACATCAGACCTTTCGAAATTCTAGAACAAATTGGAGTTTTAGCTTACCGTTTGTAAATGCCACCAAGTCTCTCCAAAGTTCATGACGTCTTCCACGTATCACTGTTGAGAAAATACATGCCTAACCCAATGCATGTACTCACCTATAAAGAAATAGAACTAGAACCCGATCTATCTTGTTGTGAAGATCCTATCAGAATTCTTGATACCAGAGAACACATGTTGAGAAATCGGACGACTCGTCTGGTGAAAGTTCTTTGGACAAACCATAAAATGGAAAAGGAAACGTAGGAACCTGAGGAGCTTATGATGAAGAACCAAATGAATATTTTTATGTAGTAATATTATAGAAATTTGGAGGACGAAATTATTTGTAGGAGGGGAGAATGAAACACCCCATGCTTCTAGAGTACATTTCTCTTTGAATAATACAATATTTTGTGTTGTACGCAACTTTGAGTTCTAGCACACCATGACCAATCAAACTAGCCGTAAAAAACATTTATGAATAGTAATTCCCACTTCTTGAAATTTTATAATTTTTTTTTTCAAAATGGACTTAATTTTTGGATTTAGAATACCAAAATTACCTTAGGGTGAATTTTTGGTATTTTTTTTAAAACTTTTAATTTTTGATGAATAGTGAAAGACATTGCGTTATTGTTTAAAATTGAATTTTTATTTAAAAAATTATTTATTTTATTTAAATTTATTTTAATTGAAAATAGATACATAATATCTATATTAGTTCAATGTAATTTATTGGAATCATTTTATAATATGATTAGATGTATAAAATTTTATTAAACTATTTGACGCCTTTAACCACCTTCTAGGCACATTTGAAAATTTTCATAAAACGTAGTTTTACCACTTTTGTGAATTTAATTTCCAAAATCTGAGAGACACTATTGACATAAGTAAGTAAAATGTGGTTTAATATGATGAAAATATTTTTGGTGAATAGTAACTTTGAATTTTATTTATCGTAGTTAAAATTAATAGTGTAATTAAAGGTTAAAATGATATTATAATTACCCTAACACATGTACTAATTCTATTGGATACGTGTATTTTGAACTAAATAAACCTTAGGAATAACATATGATATTTTTTATCAACTTGGATTAGATTAGGACATTTATTATTATTTTATTTAAAGAAGAGTTAACAATGTTATATTAAAATTTTAATAACTAAAACATTTTTAATATAGAATTATAAATAAGATAATTTTTACTAAAAATATTCATTATAAAAAAAATATTTCCGACATCATGGTATTTTATTTATAATTTTTATACATTAAATAATTAAATTTATATATGACACAATGATGATGCAGTAATTACCTTACTAATAAAAAATTAAAATAATTGAAATTATAAATATCAAAATAAATTTAAATTGATACTTTTAATGCATTAAATGGATTTTATTGGTTAATATGAGATTTTAGGGTTTATTTAATGTATTTTTTTCGAATTAATCATGTTTTGTGGACTTTCACAAAAACCAAAAACTAAATAGTGTCAAAATTGACATAACTGAGTTTTTAAGACAAATAATATATTATTAAATGATATAATATTCCTAAAATATAATTTTCAGACAAAATTCTTATATAATGATAGATATTTCATTAATGAACCACTTGGGGTTCTCTTGGTATTCTATAGTAAGTTTATTAACCATCTAATATAAAAATACAAGAAGACATGGTAAAAGTTAAACTATTTAACTAAGAGTTAAATATAAAAGATAAGGTTAATATGGTGACATAAACTTGTCTAAAACCTATTGGTTGAGAGGTTTTTGACCCATCCCCACATTATCCTCAAAATAAATCATTTGTGAAACATTAGAAACAGAAAATGACTTTATATTAAAATAACTGTTGGTCGGAGTGGACACTCAAGAGGGGGGGTGAATTGAGTTCCAATTAAAAATTTCTGTTGAAAACTTTAAGATTAAATCCCCCAAATTTGAAAAACAGCCCAGTCAATTAAGGCAGTAGAGATATAGGTGAATTATTGTTCAACAGGTTTCTCTAAGGTTGATTAATCCTCAGTAAGGTTAGTTTGATGACTAACTTTACTTTTGAAACAAGTTTACTAAACAAATCTCTTATACACACTAACCAAAGTTGACTATCAGAGTATATGTAAAAACAGAGTTCTTGTTTAAACAAAAGAGCACAGCGGATAAAGAAAGGCAAAGTAAAGAAAAGAGTAACAAGCTATTTCAAACAAGAGGTTCAGTCTTAAGCTAAGACTTAGTCCTCTACCACTTGGTGATCACCTGCCACCAAGCAATTTTATAAAAAGATTGATACACAGCCTGTATCGGGCTTTACAACAGTTTTCACAAACTGTCCAGGTTTGACAACCTCTGCCACAGTTATACGTGGGAAAACAAATGACCAAGCCACACCAGGCTTCTTCCACAGTTATACGTGGGTAACAAATGACCAAGCCACACCAGGCTTCTTCCATAGTTATACGTGGGTAACAAATGTAAAAAGGTTTGGGATAGGGATTTTCAGTATCCCTCAGTTTAAGCACAGGAGACAGTGTGTGTAATACTAACACACTGCTCACAAATGTAAAACACTTAAACATAGTAGAGCAAGAGATAGAAAGAAGAAGGTTTAGAGTGCTCTATAGTGTTGGCAGATCAGTTCTGGACTCGTAGGAATGAGTGACTTGAAGCTTTGGTCCTTTTTCTGTAAGTTGACACTAAAACAGAGTGTCGTGATTTCCAGACTTCCAGATGTTCTTCAGAATGAATGCTCAAGAGTTATTCTTTTTGTGTATATGCGTATCTCCTTCTCAGTTGTAGATGTTAGACTCTGTGTGTCCTTCCTCTATTCTTGTTCGTGTATGTCACTGTTCTTTTCGTTCCATTCATTCCTCTTTTTCTTGAATGATTCTCTCTTCTTTTTATACTCCTCCATATATGCCCTTTTTGTTCACCCGAGGCTGACAAGATAAATAGTCTTGAGTTACACATGCGATCTTCCTCGTACATTGTATTATTTCTTGATATGTCTGCAAATATCAATAAACAATGTTAGGTGTATTAATTTGTCTAGACATGACCGTTAGATTAGTATTAATCAAATTGGTAAAAAAAAGTAGAAATATAATAATAATAGACTGGTCGAGAATGTATGTCACTGTGGACTTCAACTGTGGTCTTCCAACTGTGGACTTCCTTCTGACTGCTGACTTCAGCAAAAGGCTTGCTGTCTGTAGGCTTGCAATGGTAGCTTTTACTCCATGTAACTGTAGCCTCTCTAACTGTAGACTTGTACTATCAAATTTGTAGAACTGTAACCTTTGTCAACTGCAGACCTCGATCATCAGTAGACTTAGTCGACAGAAGCTGTCTAACTGTAACCTTGACTGTAGACTTATGACTGTAGGCTTGTTCGACTGTGAACTTGTTCCAACTGTAGACTTGTTCGACTGTGAACTTGAGCAGAGAAAACTTTGAACAGAAGTCTTGTAACTGTGACCTTCGTCTGTGATCTTTGACAATAGATAGCGGTAGACTCGTGACTGTAAGCTTGTATTAGTCTTCGACTGTAACCTTGTAACTGTGAACTTATTGCAACAGTAACTTAAGGTGACAGTTAGCTGTAACTGTGACTTTGAAAAGAAAACTCTGACTGTTAGCTAACAATACTAAACTTATGTAAATACTACTGTAAGCTGTTACAGTAAAGTTATGAGAGTAAGAATATGAACTGTTTAGAATAAAATACGTTTAAGCATAGAATAATAAGATTAATGCAAGGTTTTAATACATCATAATCAATGTTTAAGCATGATTTGGGATTATCATAACAGGTGATTCCAACAATCTCCCCCTTTTTGATAATCACAAATTATGTCAGTATGGAATGAAATATAGATGTATCAGAGAGAAGTGTGCAAAACACAGTATTAGCAATATGAGCACAAAAATTAGGTATAATCCTCAAGGATTTCTCCTTCTTTGTATAGGTTCATTTCTCCCCTGATTTTTCCCTATTTCTCCCTATTTCTCCCTATTTCTCCCCCTTTGTGATTAACAAAAAGAAAGACAGAGAGAGAGAAAATAAACATTGTATTAATAATGAGAACATTACATGACCCAAAACGTGAATACATGATCCCTATCAAAAAAACATAAACAGACTCAGTCCTCTTCATCTGTAGGTAAGGGATCTTTTCCTTTGGAGGAAGAAGATGGAGCAGTAAGTGAAAGATCAACAGGCTTAGGAATTGTAGCAGGAATGTCTGGAGGGGCAGCAACAGATGCTCCTGAAGGCCTGTAGTGAGTAGCTTGCCGAGGTATCAGTGGTCTAAGGCTTCTGAGGGAATCAGCAGGAGACATTACTGAAGAACCACTGGGGTTGGAGATAGGTAGGGCAGGAGGAACTATAACAGGTGTGCAGTCCACATGAAGAAAAGGTAGGAGCAGATTCCTGAAATCCATGATGATGTTTCCTCCTCTGTCCATGGCAGATAAGAAGTCATTTTTGTTTTCTAAGAATTTATCCAAAGCCGGGGTAAACTCTCGTAGCTTGCTAACTTGTTCTTTGAAAGCTTGAGTTACAGGAGGCAGCTTCATAGTTTCTAGCATGAGCTTGAAGTGATGGTTCAACTGATGCGTGGTGAAAATCCGATCAAAGTAATAATCCACTTTACTTTTGATGGCCTCCTGAGAAGCAGTAGCAGCCTACAGGTGCTCACGAACAAAACTACTGACTTCTCTTGTAGTAGCAAGGATCTGTAGGTCTGATGTGTTATTTGCACGGGCCTGAGTAAGCTCTTCTCTGAGCAGGCTTCTAAATTGCTCAAGGTCTACAGGAGAGCTAGATGAAGGAAGGGACTTGACTGAGAATGCCACTGTCTCCTTGAAAGACTGAGTCAGATTTCCAACCACTTTCTGAATGACAACATCCTGATTGCTAAAGTGTTCTTTTACTGATTTCTTGAAAGCCTCAAATACTTCCATAAACTGCTTGACCACTTCTTTGATGTATCGAATCTCACTGGCCACTTGTGTCTGAGAACTGCTCAGGGCAGTTAAAGAAGCAACTGATTGTCTGAGGGCCACTACTGCTCCAGTCCAGCTTTCAATTTGAGTGTGGCACACTTTCATTTCATCCATCACTTCTTTGATTGGACTTCCCACAACACATCTTAGAGATAATTCTAAGGATTGTTCTACATTTTTCAGCTCATCAAAAAGACTGGTTTTCAATTCAGCAACAGACTGTCTGATGGTCTCCTTCATTTCATTCTTTAAGGATTCAAGGTCTTCCTTGGTGGCCAATCTTTCAGTTTCTAACACTGGAGAGCTGTTAGTTAGGATAACTGGATTTCTTGGTGGTTGGTTTTCCTCATCTGAATCCTCATAATTGAGTCCTAACACCATGTATCCTGGATCTGAGGTCCATCCTTCTATATCATATAGTACAGAGACTGAACCAAAACGCTCCCCCTCACTTGGAGCTCCTTCCTGAACATTTTCTACTATCTGCTCGACTCTGGGTAACTCTAAGTTCTCTTCTGTAGCTCTAGCAGGTTCCATACTTGCTTCCTCTGTAGGTTCAGCAGTGAGGTTAGCCTCCCTCTCTGTTGATTCATCAACCACTTTCATGACAACAGTAGTAGAGACCACTCCTGCTTCCTGGTCAGACACTGACTTGTCTGTATACCCTATCAAAGGGCTCATACTAAGTTATTTTGTTTCTTCACCAATGATCTCCTCTTCATCTTCTGCAACAGTTTATTTTGAAGCTCCAGCCTCTTCTTCTTCGACTGTATCATCCTCGTCAGAGGTGTCCTTGACAAAATATTGAGATTCTTATTCTTCTTCTTCTTCTGTAGACTCAGTCTCACTATCTCTTAGAACAGGTTCTCTACTAGGTCGTTTTCTTGGAGGGCTTGCTGCTCCAAACGTCACTGTCCTGACAGGACTGTGAGTAGTCTCAGGATCACTCCCTTCATCAATTGGGGTGTTCTGTCTTGCAGAGTCACCAACTACTGCAGTCTGTTCATCATCTGAGTATATAGGTTCAGGCTCATCAGGCTTTAAGCCTGGATCTCTCCTATCTCTCGGTCTAGAGGGATGAGTAGAAGGGCTAAATTTCTCATAGATTCTCTCCTCATCATTCACCCATGATTTCTTCCAGGGATTCCAACTGATTTTCATGAATTTACAGATTACTTTCGAGATACATACACTGTTCTTTGCCACTATCAACTCTTCTTGACTTCCAGCTGCACCTTTCACTTTCAACATTACCGAAATGAGTTTAGCATGAAACAAGGCACTTGATTTTGAGCTTGCCTTTATCATGTCCTCCATCTGAGCCATCAGCAACCTACAAAGGTTGAACTTCCTTCCATGTTTTAATAAGTACATCAAGTAAATATCCTGGTGCTTCAGAGTTGCAAAATCTCCTCTTCTAGGACTCAGTACATGCTGAATAAACTTAAACAGAAGCCTGTCCTCTCCACTCATTTCAGCAACAATAATCTTTCTTACTGTGCCATTGCCTGTCAGTTCTTCCAGAGCCGTCTCATGATCAAAGATTCCACTATTTGGAGGAGCCGCTCCAGAATAGTAGTTGTAAATACCCTCATGAGGAACTCTTAAACATGCAGCCCACTCAACGGATGAAAAACTGACTTCATTGCCGTTTACTCTGGATACCAGTCTATGCAGATCATCCTCTTCCTCGAACTGTAGATATTCATAGAATTCCTTCACCAGCTTCGGGTAGTACGGTCCATTATTGTTTGCGAAGCATTCGGTCCATCCTTGCTCATTAAGCACTGCCAGTACTAATGATCTGCTCGATAAAATCCACTCTTCACTTAGCTCCTTCTCAGCAACTATTTCTCTCTTAGTCAGATGTGGATTAACAGGTCTTATCGAGGCATTCCCGGTGCCACTGGATTCGACTTGAGTCCTCTTCGGCATTGGTGCATCTTCATTGACAGTCGGGGGTCGCTTTGTTCTGGCCATTGGAACTGAATGCGGTTTTGAGGTTCGGTTGAAGGTTTAGGGTTTAGGACTTGAGAGAGAAAGGGTCGAGATGAGTGGATTGAGATATGTTCGATGTTCTAACTTTTATCATTTAGGGATTTAGAAATAAAAGTATAAAGAAAAGAAACGGTTCGAATTCCCGAAAAATAAAATAAGGTTAAACAGCGAAACAGCCTACAGAGAGATGTAACAGTGAGGTACACCGGTGAGGTCTAACTGTGAGGTTTCAACTGTGAGGTTTCAACTGTGAGGTTTCAACTGTGAGGTTTCAACTGTGAGGTTTCAACTGTGAGGTTTCAACTGTGAGGTAATTAATCATACCTAACTCATGTTTGATGTAACTTAATCTCTCAGAATTCAAAGGCTTTGTAAAAATATCAGCTAACTGATGTTCAGTGCCAATGAACTCAAGAGTGATATCACCTTTTTTATAATGATCCCTCAGAAAGTGGTGTCTCACATCAATATGTTTTGTCCTAGCATGAGATACTGTATTTTTAGAAATGTTAATAGCACTTGTATTGTCACACCTTATAGAGACATGTTTGAATTGATATCCATAGTCTAGTAAAGTGTGTTTCATCCACAAGATTTGTGCACAACAGCTACCAGCAGCTATATACTCAGCTTCGGTAGTAGACAATGCAACAGAATTCTGCTTCTTACTACACCAAGATACTAGTGACTTGCCTAAAATGTGACATGTTCCAGAGGTTCTCTTTCTATCTAACTTGCAGCCAGCAAAATCACCATCAGAATAACTTAATAAATCAAATGATTGTCCTTTTGGATAAAATAATCCCAAATTGGGAGTATGTTTTAGATATTTGAAAATCCTTTTAACAGCAGTCAAATGAGACTCTTTTGGATTGGCTTGAAACCGAGCACACATGCATACACTGAACATGATGTCAGGTCTACTAGCAGTAAGGTACAGTAGACTACCTATCATACCTCTGTAATTGGTTTGATCCACTGGTTCACCAGTTTCATCACTGTCCAACTTGCAAGTGGTGCTCATAGGTGTGTCACTGCCTTTGGTGCCATCCAAAGAAAAACATTTTAGAAGATCTTTAATATATTTACTTTGGTTCAAAATAATACCATTTTTATTTTGAAAGATCTAAAATCCAAGGAAAAATTTGAGTTCTCCCATTAAACTCATTTCAAACTCATTTTGCATTATTTTTGAAAAATCAATACATAAAGAATTTTTAGAAGATCCAAAAATAATATCATCCACATAAATTTGTACTATTAAGACATCTTTAGAAATCCATTTAATAAAAAGAGTAGGACCAGCTATCCCTTTAGTAAATCCTTTCGAAATAAGAAAAGAGCTGAGCCTATCATACCAAGCTCTTGGAGCTTGCTTTAAACCATATAAAGCTTTAGATAGTTTAAAAACATGATTAGAAAAATGGGGATTTGTAAAACCAGGAGGTTGTTCCACAAATACATCCTCAATTATATATCCATTTAGAAAATCACGTTTAACAACCATTTGATATAGTTTGAAATTCAGATGAGCAGCATAAGCAAGTAATATCCTAATGGCCTCTAGTCTAGCCACGGGTGAAAAGGTTTCCTCATAGTCTATTCCTTCTTCCTGACTATACCCTTGTGCAACTAGCCTAGCTTTGTTTCTGATTGTATTACCAAACTCATCAACTTTGTTTCTAAACACCCATTTAGTGCCTATGGTAAGAGTGTCTTTAGGTCTTTCCACTAATTCCCAAACTTTGTTTCTTTCAAACTGATTTAGTTCTTCTTGCATAGCCATTACCCAGAATTCATCACTGATAGCATCATTGACATTTTTGGGTTCAAGCTGTGAAAGAAAATCTTGATGTTCAACCTGATTTCTTAGAGAAGCTCTAGTTTGTGTTCCTCTATCAAGATTACCAACAACAACATCTAAAGGATGATTCTTTAGAATCCTAGTTGATTTGGTAAAGGTTGAACTAGAGATTTCAGGTTCATTTATAGGCTCGGGTTCCACAGAGAAAGATTCTGGAAAAAGTCCAGAACTGGATGTTTTTATTACAGGTTCTTTAGATTTGTCATTTAGGTCCAGAACAGATAAGTCTTCTTCAACATCTTCAAGAGAAGTTTTAGACTCATGTGGATCAGTCTCATCAAACTTGATGTGAACAGATTCTTCCACACATTTGGTTTTCTTATTGAACACTCTATAGGATTTACTAGACATAGAGTAACCCAGGAAAATTCCTTCATCACTTTTTGGAGCAAATTTATCAAGATTATCTTTAGTATTCAGAATAAAGACTTTGCAACCAAAAACTCTAAAGTAATTAACCTTAGGCTTCCTATTATTCCACAACTCATAAGGGGTTTTCTTAAGAACCGGTCTAATCAAGACTCTATTAATAACATAGCAGGCTGTATTTACAGCTTCAGCCCAAAAGTAAACAGGCAGGTCATATTCATTAAGCATAGTCCTTGCAATTTCTTGCAGGGTTCGGTTTCTTCTTTCCACTACACCATTCTGTTGAGGTGTCCTAGGAGCAGAAAAATTATGAGCATAGCCATTGTGTGAGAAGTAAGATTCAAATTCTTGATTCTCAAACTCACGACCATGATCACTCCTCAAGGTCTTAATCTTAAGTCCACTAAGATTTTCTACAGACTTAGAGTATTTAACAAAGGAAGAGCAGGCTTCACTTTTGTGAGCTAGAAAGTATACCCAAGTATATCTAGAAAAGTCATCTACAAGAACATAAACATAGTGCTTCCCATTTAGACTTGAAATTCTTGATGGTCCAAACAAATCCATGTGAACCAGTTCAAGTGGTTGAGAAGTTGAAACTTCTTTCTTTGGTTTAAAAGAAACTTTGTGTTGTTTTCCCTTTTGACAGGGATTACACACTTTGTCATTTGGGAATTCAAGCTTAGGTAGGTCTCTAACTAGGTGTTTCTTAGAGAGTTTTCTAAGTGAGTGAATGTTGCAGTGTCCTAATCTCCTATGCCACAGCCGAGACTCTTTATGAAAAGCATTTAAGCAAGTAACATTATGTTTAGCTAAAGTGTTTAAGTCAACAGCATAAACATTTTCATTTCTTAAGGCAGAAAATATTAAAGCATTTTTGGAATTATAAACATCACAAGAATTGTTTTCAAACTTGACATTAAAACCATCATCACACAATTGAGAAATGCTAAGTAGGTTGTACTTAAGTCCATCAACAAATAAAACTTTGGAAATTAATATTGAGTCAGTGTTACCAATCTGGCCTAAGCCGATGATTTTTCCTTTTGAGTTATCACCAAAAGTGACATATCCTCCATCAACCTTTATTAAGCTTTTGAAGCACGAATATTCCCCAGACATGTGTCTTGAACATCCACTGTCTAAGTACCATACCTTCTTGTAATTTCTTTTCAAACAGATTTCCTACAAAACAGATTAGACAGGAAATGACTTTGGTACCCAGATTTTCTTGGGTCCAGATATGTTAGTAATCAAGGATTTAGGTACCCAAATTTGTTTTATGGGTCCCATACAATTAATAGATGCAACAGATTTAGAGAGATATACTTTATTTGATCTACAACCATTTAAATAACCAGTTGAGGCATACAAATTTCCAAAACTGGAACTAGCAGGATTTTTTCCAGACTTGGGAATAAATCGGGTTTTAGTAAACTGTCTTTGTCCAGGTTGGTATCCCAAGCCAGTAGCATACTTAGGTGCAACTTACTTTCCTAGCAGTTGGGTTAGAGTATCTTTTCTATTTTTGAATGTTTCTAAGTCCTTTCTAAGTTGTTCATTAGATAGTTTCAGTTCTGTATTCTCCTTTAATAATTGAACATTTTTCTCTTTTTCTACATCAAGTGCAGACTTGACACTTGCAGTAAGAGCATGCTGTTTCTTTAAAGACTTATATTTATCCTTTAGTTCATTACACGTTTCTTCCAGCATATTACAGTATTCAATCAATTCATCTTTAGACATATTTTCAGAATCAGAACCAGATTCTGCTTCACCTTCAGAATAATAAGAGTTTAAAGTGGGAGTGTCTAAGGTTACCTCAGATGTGTTTGTCATGAAACATATATTAGCACGATTTCTTTCAGAATCACTGGATTCTGATTCACTTGTGCTGTCTTCTGAAGCACTCCAGGTGGCCTTCATAGCTTTCTTATAATTCTTGTCCTTGTACTCATATTTCTTCTTGAATTTTAACTTAGGACAGTCAGCTTTGATGTGTCCTTTCCTTTTACATTCATAGCAAACTATGTCTTCTTCTTTATCAGTTTTCTTCCAATCTTTCTTCCACTTACCTTGTCTATCATACTTACCCTTGTAGTTTGGTTTTCTGAAGAACTTCTTCTTCCTATAGAACTTCTTGAATCTCCTTGCTATTTGTGCCATCTCGGCATCACTGTCAGAATCTAAGTCTTCACTAGATGAGCTTTCAGTTGGTATATGCACTTTCTCCTTGTCTTTGCTCTTTGATGCAGTAGACTTAAAAGCTACAGATTTTCGTTTTAGTTCCTAATCTTCCTCTTTATTTACCTTGAGCTCTTCTTCGTACATCATCAGCTTACCAATTAACTCCTTGACAGGCAAAGTTCCAATATCACAGGATTCTCTAATTGAAACGGATGTGCCTCTCCATCTGTCAGGCAGACATCTCAATAATCTCATGATTTTCTCCTTTGCTGGAACAATCTTTCTGAGTGAGCTCATTGTGTTGACTATCTCATTAAACCTGAGATACATATCAGAAATAGGTTCATCAGCTTTCATCTTAAAGTTATCATATTTGATAGTATAAGTATTTAACCGCATTTCCTTGACATTAGTTGTTCCTTCATGAGAAACAGCTAAGGTGTCCCAGATTTCAAAAGCAGTTTTACATGCAGAAATTCTATTGAATTCCTCATCTCCTAGAGCACAGTAGAGAGCATTCACTGCCTTACAATTATTATTGTAAGCTACCTTAGTAGGTTCATCCCAAGTTATTCTTTCAGTTTCTGGAATCTTGTATTGAGACTCTATAGCAGTCCAAATATCAAAACCCATACTTTCCAAATGAATTTTCATTTTGAGCTTCCATTGGGCATAATTCACACCATTAAAGAAGGGTGGCCTGTTAGTAGCAGCACCTTCTAGTCTATTATCCATAAGGAAATTTTAGAAAATGTTTTAAAGAGATAAAATTTAGAACTAACAGAAATTTAAGATCTTTTAGATAAAACTACAATCACAGTTTAAAAACAGAGAGTTAAAAAAAACTTTGAGCAAGTATAACAGAGATAAACACACCCTCTGATACCAAATGTTGGTCGGAGTGGACATTCAAGAGGGGGGGTGAATTGAGTTCCAATTAAAAATTTCTGTTGAAAACTTTAAGATTAAATCCCCCAAATTTGAAAAACAGCCCAGTCAATTAAGGCAGTAGAGATATAGGTGACTTATTGTTCAACAGGTTTCTCTAAGGTTGATTAATCCTCAGTAAGGTTAGTTTGATGACTAACTTTACTTTTGAAACAAGTTTACTAAACAAATCTATTATACACACTAACCAAAGTTGACTATCAGAGTATATGTAAAAACAGAGTTCTTGTTTAAACAAAAGAGCACAACGGATAAAGAAAGGCAAAGTAAAGAAAAGAGTAACAAGCTATTTCAAACAAGAGGTTCAGTCTTAAGCTAAGACTTAGTCCTCTTCCACTTGGTGATCACCTGCCACCAAGCAATTTTATAAAAAGATTGATACACAGCCTGTATCGGGATTTACAACAGTTTTCACAAACTGTCCAGGTTTGACAACCTCTGCCACAGTTATACGTGGGAAAACAAATGACCAAGCAACACCAGGCTTCTTCCACAATTATACGTGGGTAACAAATGACCAAGCCACACCAGGCTTCTTCCACAGTTATACGTGGGTAACAAATGTAAAAAGGTTTGGGATAGGGATTTTCAGTATCCCTCAGTTTAAGCACAGGAGACAGTGTGTGTAATACTAACACACTGCTCACAAATGTAAAACACTTAAACACAGTAGAGCAAGAGATAGAAAGAAGAAGGTTTAGAGTGCTCTATAGTGTTGGCAGATCAGTTCTGGACTCGTAGGAATGAGTGACTTGAAGCTTTGGTCCTTTTTCTGTAATTTGACACTAAAACAGAGTGTCGTGATTTCCAGACTTCCAGATGTTCTTCAGAATGAATGCTCAAGAGTTCTTCTTTTTGTGTATATGCGTATCTCCTTCTCAGTTGTAGATGTTAGACTCTGTGTGTCCTTCCTCTATTCTTGTTCGTGTATGTCACTGTTATTTTCGTTCCATTCATTCCTCTTTTTCTTGAATGCTTCTCTCTTCTTTTTATACTCCTCCATATATGCCCTTTTTGTTCACCCGAGGCCGACAAGATAAATAGTCTTGAGTTACACGTGCGATCTTCCTCATACATTGTATTATTTCTTGATATGTCTGTAAATATCAATAAACAATGTTAGGTGTATTAATTTGTCTAGACATGACCGTTAGATTAGTATTAATCAAATTGGTAAAAAAAGTAGAAATATAATAATAATAGACTGGTCGAGAATGTATGTCACTGTGGACTTCAACTGTGGTCTTCCAACTGTGGACTTCCTTCTGACTGCTGACTTCAGCAAAAGGCTTTCTGTCTGTAGGCTTGCAATGGTAGCTTTTACTCCATGTAACTGTAGCCTCTCTAACTGTAGACTTGTACTATCAAATTTGTAGAACTGTAACCTTTGTCAACTGCAGACCTCGATCATCAGTAGACTTAGTCGACAGAAGCTGTCTAACTGTAACCTTGATTGTAGACTTATGACTGTAGGCTTGTTCGACTGTGAACTTGTTCCAACTGTAGACTTGTTCGACTGTGAACTTGAGCAGAGAAAACTTTGAACAGAAGTCTTGTAACTGTGACCTTCGTCTGTGAGCTTTGACAATAGATAGCGGTAGACTCGTGACTGTAAGCTTGTATTAGTCTTCGACTGTAACCTTGTAACTGTGAACTTATTGCAACAGTAACTTAAGGTGACAGTTAGCTGTAACTGTGACTTTGAAAAGAAAACTCGGACTGTTAGCTAACAATACTAAACTTATGTAAATACTACTGTAAGCTGTTACAGTAAAGTTATGAGAGTAAGAATATGAACTGTTTAGAATAAAATACGTTTAAGCATAGAATAATAAGATTAATGCAAGGTTTTAATACATCATAATCAATGTTTAAGCATGATTTGGGATTATCAAAACAGGTGATTCCAACAATAACATTTCAATATTTTCCTAAAGTAACCCTCACCTCTCTTATAAAAGGGTACTTAACCTTCTCTCAAAATCACACATCAAAATCCATTTGACTTAGCCAAACCCTTCTCAAATATTCTCCCAAATACCTCAATTAAACCAAGAGGCCTTACTTTGATCAGAAATCCAACCTAAGGATCCATTTTGATCAAATCAAAAGGAAGCACCTGAAGAAGAGGTAATTATTTCATCACCTCTTTCAAAGTTATTTCTTTTTCCACTTCCTCTTTATTTGTTGTTTCCATACCAAAATAATAAATCTAGTAACTTCTATATACCGTGATATTATTATTAAAATGGTACAACCATATTCATTATTCTATCCTTTCTATGAATAAAAAAGTCACCATACATGCGTACGTACGGATTACCGTCTCCATGTCACGATGTAGTTAGTTATTCAATACTTCATTTTTGGATGCATATAATAATGAGTATAATTCATTTAAATAATATATATAACATGTTAATGATTCTGTATCTGTAATATACCATCCAATTACATATTATTTCAACATCAATAGAATGATATTGTCGCTCGTGCATACATATGGATTACCGTCTCCATGAACATGATGAGATTCATTCCCCATCGTAATAATTTATGAATAATTTTCATTTTATGATTTAAAATAATGTTTAAAAACTTAATATAATTCTGGATTTGAATTGAATATATCCTATCCATAACGACCTGACTTACGTAAAAAAACATATAAAGGAAAACGAATCAGTAACACCCAAAGCAATAATACAATTGCAATATTATTAACAAAGAAATATTAAAGGATAATATATGATATCATATTTATGTATGTGGTTCTTTTATAATTTAATAATAATGATTTCACCATTATACAGGAAGTTAACATACCCTCGACTAAGGAAAAGTACAAGGGAAGGGTTAATTTTACAATCTCTGTATTATCCGAGGTTGTTTATACGCTAGCATCTACTGGTAATTATTTATCATCCTCAACCATGTTTCTTAAAAATGTATTTCCAAACATTTTTAGTATTTCTAAGAATATGGGTTAAATTCATTTATACCCTTTTTTGACTTTTGGTAAAATGTTTTGAAAGAAATCTTTCTGTCTCTTTTCCAAACAAAGATCTTTATGACCTTTTCAACAAATTTAGGTAATTTTTTTTATCTAATACGACGGGTGTAGCTATTTTCCACCATTATAATAATTTCAAAGCTTTCCTTACAAGATTATAATAATATTTTCAAAATAAATGTTTTATTTTATAATTATGTGATTTTTAAATGATTTAAAAATAAAAAGAGATATTTCTCTCAAATAGTTTTTATTCCATCTATGTCAACATCCTTTTATGGATTTTACACTTGTTTGAAGTTGATTTATTATGATAAAATATTTCATATTGTATTGAAGTTTTTGGGATATGTTTGAATATGGATGTGTTATTTTTATACCATTCATGGTTTATGGTTAATGTATTGACATATCGAATACTAGTTTTAATATGAATGTTTATGTTTTGTTTCAAAATTTTCATATGAGGAATGTGTTGGACTTAGTAAGTGACGGGTGGAGCCCGCTATAGCTCCTCGATGCATTGGTAGTTCTCACAAGAGAAAATATTGTCTTGGTACAAGGGCATGAAAAAATCTTATTAGTATTCATGGCATGAGGCCTTTAATATATGGTTATGATGTACAATATTATGCATTCCATCATAATGAAATTAGCTATTGATATTACATGTGATTATTAGACTAGTAGAATATCCTTGTGAATAAGTAAATGGAATTATTTGATTTATATTTTTTTTATTATGCTGAAGTTTAAGTTTAAAAGGCCCGTGTTTTACTCATATACATTTTCTTAAATGTTTATGCTTATTTATGATAGTTTCCAAAATATTGTTATCCTTACTGAGCATCTGAGCTCAACCTTTTCTTATGTTTTCTTTTCCCAGGATGTAAAGAAGTATATTATGATTGAACTGAAGGGATATGCTAAGGTATATAAATGTGTTCAAAGGGGACAAAATGTTTTTTTATTTCATGATGTAATATAAAACTTATGTATGTATCTAGTACTTCCAAGGCTACTAAACTAATCAGTCTTTCAAGAATTAATCTTTTGTGATCATGCTAATGTTATGTAATAATGTACCGACTCAATGTAACTAGGGTTGGGGCGTTACATGGATGATCAACTCTTAGTTTAATATCATAGAGTTCAGACCATGGATTTATTAGTTTAACTTAATTGAATTTAGACTGTAGACTTCTCAAGAAAACATATGTGGCATGGAGGAGTGGAAAACCCAATGTGAAGGTAAAACTAGGAGGTCCAAATTCACACCACATATTTCTAAGGATACTTGTGAGATGGTCCCTATGGGAACCTATATGGATTGAATAGTATAAATTCCTAATGTGAATGAGGACCAAGGAGGTATTACGTGCCATAAATGTGGATTGAGGGTGAAAGGGAGTTGGTGAACTAGTGACTGGGCCTTGAGACAGTTCAGGTTTCAATACGTATCTTGTGATGGCAGAATTCAAGCCACACATAGTTCTCAAAATGAATGCACATATTTTAAGGTCATACGGTCTAGAAAATAGATAAAAGGGCCATTCAAGAATTTTTATATGGTGTGAGAGTCAAACCCCAACATAAATGAGACGAGGAGGATCTGGACTACATGAATTGATCTTGAGTTAGTCATGCAAAGGTTTAAAGTAATATGGTCTGGACCATGATTGGGGTCAAGTGGCTTGAGGATTGATGGATTTTTAGTTTTTCCCAAAGATGAAATGGCTATGCATCAGTATGTATCCTCTAAGGATGGGAATCAATCCATACATAGTTCTTTATAGTTATTTCCCTATATATTTTTGACCCACAAACATGGATGGAGTATTATTATTATTTTGTTTTTTTGGGAGTGGTTGGATGAGTTTGTAAAACAAATCTGGGTGTCTCTACGTATCATATAAGGATATGAATCAAGACACACATAGTTCATGAATGTGGCATGGTGGATAAATGATTCTGAGGGTTATGTACCCTCGATAGGAGAAATTGAAGTGCCATGTAGTTTTTCATCATGCATCCAAGATAGTAGTTGTTATACTGTGTAACATCGTACCACTAGGACAATGGATGTTATGAAGCTTAAGACAGTGTAACTAGGACATAGGGGATAAAGTGTTCCAAAAGGGAAATACATGGAGTGAAAGCTATAACATGATGTGAATGAGGAAAAAGGGTACCACAACACACAATTCACTCCCAAGGAAGAGTTTCAAAAAATTTAAATTTGTGATTCCTGGACTTGAACTATTTTGTTTAGGGCTGTAGAGCTCGGAACATAAGACAAATATAATTTTAAGGCTTTAAATCATAGACCATAGGGATATGTAGTTTAAATTCATAAATATTGGAATTTGGAAAACTGTGTAAAGTTATGTTCCTTGACATATAGTGGCATAATTTATCATCGTTTTTCAAGGATAAGGATAACTCCTCATGCGAAGTACTACTTAAGGAACTTTGAATTGGTCGAAGGAGTGATAATCTCTCCTTCAATGGTGATCAAAGACTATGTGCCATTAGCGTAGACCTTATGAATGATTTAAGGTCCTTACAATTTGGGCTCCAACTTTGGTGGATTTATTACTTGTATCATTAGCGTTATGAGGGAAAATACTATGTCACCTTAGAGGAAGGATCATAGGTGAAGGTTCTTGTTGAATTCCCTTTTGTCTTATTCTGGTGCCTCTCTAGATTATTCAAGGTATGGAGCCTATTATCTTCAAGGTATTCTAGCTCATCTAGATATACTTCTTCCATTCTGTCTGGAATCTGCTGATCATAGATAATAGTTTGGATCGATGAAAGTTGGATCTCGATGGATAGGACTTCCTCTATTCCATACACCAAGGAATATGGAGTCACCTAGGCAGAATTATGAGCAGTATTTTGATAGGCCCATAAAGCGTTGGGGAGGTTTTCCAACCATATATTCTTATTTTGGACCACCATCTTCTACCGAATGTTGGAGAGGGTTTTTTCAATGCCTCAATCTATTCATTTTCCTATGAATGATAGAAAGCATTATAGTTGTACCCGATTTTGTACTTATCATATAATTTATTCAAATAATTCTCCCTGAAGTTGGTGTCATTATTAGATATAATAATGTGAGGGAATCTGAATTGATGGATTTTGTAGGAGATCATGAATTCGATCATGTAATATACCTTGATCTCCATGATAGGAATTTCTTTTTCCCATTTAGAGAAGAAATATGTTTTGGTCATAATGAACCTATAATGGCGAGCTGTTGCTGGTGGATTTGTTCCCATGACAAAAAATCCTCAAACTAAAAAGGGATAAGAATACCTGGTAGTGTAAAGAGGCTCCATTGGTCAATGAAAAAAGTTGGAATGAATCTGATACACATGAAAACTATTGGAAAACTCGATGAAGTCATGGAATAGGAGTTCCAAAAGTATCCCAACCCTTGATTCTGATGGGAGAGCCTCAACCTTGCCAGATGCGAACCGTATTATTTGACTGGTACCTTCTACATAACCTGGGTGATCTCATATCCTTGAATCCAACAGAGGATAATTCCCTAAAACTCACATCTGTATAGGCCTTTCTTGACACTAGGACCATTTTGGTGGGTATATTGTGATGCACGTTGATGGATTCACTCACATTCGGTTCTACCTAGTGGGAGAGCACCACACTAGAGATACTATATGAATGAAGTTGTCCAATTAGAGGTTTATTCTATTTTGGGGGAATTCAGTGTTCCTAATGAAAAATCACTGGTAGTCAACTAGTTTACCTTCTCACTGACATCATTTTCATCAGAGCTAATATGAATGATGATTCCACAATGACCCACCTGGATGAACATTTCATCATGGTGAGTATTTTCAATAGAGGTGGCTAAACAGGACAAGACATCGACATGAACATTTTGCAACTGAGGTACATGGGTCACTTCTAGATGAAAAGTTAAATGGGCCATCAGATTGGGAGTACACTTTAGTAGGGGCACAAGATCTAGATTAGTGAAGGTATATTCACAATTGATCTACTTGATGAATAATTTGGAGTCTACCCTCACATGAAAGTAGGGAATATAATTATCAAGATCCAACTTGAGACTAGTAATGAGATTTTGATACTCTACTTCATTATTAGTGTCGTATTCTGACATCATGAATGAATTGGGAAGAATGATCTATGTTGGGGTGATGAAGACAATTCTTAGGAATACTTTATTGAGATTGAGATTATTTAGCCTCTGAATAGTTGGGATATGGGTGGTAGCATCTAAATACATCTTCTAACATGGAATATCCTAGTCCACCAAGTGGATAGCCTCATCTATGAAATCAACATCTAGGGGATTCTCTTCAGGATATGGATGACCGGTGAGATAGTATTCCGACACCTAACCCTTGAAGACTTTCTGTGGAATGAACATGATGTAAAACTACTAAAGGATCACCACCCAGTGCACCAACTGACCCATCAACATGGGTAATTTGGGATATACTTTAGCTAATTCACACAAGATACTATCTAGATATCAAAGTGCTATAGATAATTCTACAACCTTTTCACTATGAAGATCATCCCAAGGTAGCTATTCCCAATAAGGGAGTTTCTGGAATCTGTGTTAAGGATTATATGATTGAGATAGTATAAACTATTCTATTTTACCTCATTGTTCTTATGAGTAAGGAGTGCACCAAGAGGCCATTATAGTGTGGTCACATAAATGGAAAAATGCTTTCATGAGATAGGTGACATCATAAATGGAGGTCTTAGTAGAAACTAGTTGATTATTTAAAATGTAGTCTAGCACTCTTCATCCCATTGGTAAGATGTAACCTTATTCATGATCCTAGAAAAAGTTGTACACTTTCCATTCAAATTCACAATGAATAGGAATATGTAGGCTAAGTGGCCTTAAAGGCCTTGAAGCTCCCAGTGGTTTCTCAAAGGAGGCATCTGGCTGATGGCATTGATCTTCTCTAGATCGATCTCAATGCCTCATTATCTAACGATGAAGACAAAAAATTCCCATAGGTAAGACCGAACACACACTTCAAGGGTTTATCTTCAACCACCAGGAGAGGATTAAGACACACGCTTTCTCTAGATCTCTGAGGTGGTCCTAACACTGGCAGGATTTAACCACCAAATCATCCATGTAGCATTCCACTAGTGTCTCAAGGATCAGTTTGGATATATGGTGCATGGACCACTGATAGGTGGATCCTACATTCTTCAAATCCAAGGGAATTACTTGATAGTATAATGTTTCTTATAGTACTCTAAAGTCAGTAGAATCCACATATTTAGGTTCCATCCAAATCGCACATGAGCCTTAGCCCGGTTATTAAGGACTCTGTAAGTGCATACAAATGACCAGGGATCAAATCCAGGTGGAGGCAGAATTTCCGGGGGAACAGTGCAGTGTTGTAGCAATACTCTAGCAGGAACTGTAGTAGCCAGGAATATGCCCCCGTTTTGGTCTTCGGGCCACCGATTTGGTCCTTGAGTCTTGTAAGGCCTTCGGGCCACACAAGCCTTTGGGTCAGTAAGGCCTTTTTGCCACCTCAAGGCCTTAGGGCCACCTTAAGTGCAGATGCAAACCAGAAAACCTACAAGGAACAAGCTCTACAAGGAGGATGGATAAGGAGCTTTCACCATAGTAGAAGCTAAACAGATTTCAAGAATGAGAGGGTATGGCACCTTCAATTGGGACAAGCCTATGCATTCACAAGAATTCCTATCCGAAAATCCATGCAAAGGTGGAGGGCTGATTTCACGATGAAGATTCTAGGGAGGAGCAGTTCCAAGTAGTTTTTCTGGGTTGTATGTAATGTTTGAGCCTACGGGCAATGAATTCCTCTAAGGCATACGGGCCATGTAATACTTATTCCTACGGTCCTTGTAAGGGTTCCACCTCACCCCTTGAAAGGTGTATTATCAAAATCATTAAAAAAAATTAAGGCCTTCAGGCCATTGGAGGAGGGTCCATCCAAATCAGTATGTATCTGAAATATGTATCCATGAAGGAGAGATCTTGGAACCCAACTATGGCATCAATGGACAACTCTTTCATGGGAAGGGGGAATTTGTCCTTCAAAAAATGATGGTTGAGTTATTATAAATCATCATAGAATATGATATGTTTATTATTATTTTTAAATTTAATGATATTGGAAAGCCCCTTGGGGTGATAAACTTCCATGATGAATTTGTCTTTGATAATCTTATAAACTTCAACCTCGACCATGGCACCATGATAAGGGTTCATTTTTTCTAGGAGGCTTATTGAACCCATGATAACTTACTAGGAGACCAAGACGGTGGATGTAAACCTGAGGGAATAATGTTGGTATCTCAACATATCACTAGGTGAAGACATCATAGTGCTTCTTTAGGAAGCCCACATACTACTTCTATTCCTTTGGAGTCATGGCTACACTGATCGGCTTTTCCCTTAGGCCATCCTTGGTACCAAGGTTCACCTGAACCAACTCATCAACGGTGGTGGATATTACCTCTTAAAATATGGGAGGATCATGCTCCAAATATTCTTTATAGTCTAAGACAGTAAAATTAGTAGGATGAGGTTCATCCAAGACTTCTAATTCTAGGGGAACACTAGTTCTGATTTGGGAGGATGTGGAATCATTAGTCGGGGACTCCTGCTCTGGTGAGACCATGGTGGAAGAAGTTGTCCAACTAATACCATTAGGCTTTTGACCATGGGGTCCATTATTGATGTCAATTAAAAGGTGGTGGGTTGGTTTACGATTATTCAACCTGGCCTTGTGGAATAGATGAGAGTGCATCGAGATGGTAACCATTAATTGAACATCTCCATACTTTACATGTCTAGTGGTTTCTAGAATCACTAGAGTCTATCCTTTGTAGTAGTAAGAGGTAACCGTTTTACATTCCTTGAACGTAGGGACATGGCACCCCTTAGTCTTGGAAATGAAGAAGAAATTTTCCATGTCTGGTGTCATGGTCTCTAACTGGTGAATCAGGAGAAAAAAAGAATCATCTAAGTCTATCCATGGATTGGGAGAATTAGTTTCATTCTCAACCACATTTGTTTAAACTTGTTTTTTATTATTGTTATAGTAGTTGACATCCATAAACTAGGAATCATAGGATTCTAATGGAGATGAGTCACCTTAGAGAATTCCTACTAAACCGTTGGGGGAGTACATAAAGAATTGGTGATACGAGGAGGTAACTGCTACATACAGATGGAGCTAGGGCCTAACCATTAATACATTAAAGGTAGTGTCCTATGATACAAACATGAATTCATAAATTTCTACCAAGAAAAAAAATGGGTCTTCAACGAGATTAATCCATAAAATCTCTAATCAGTCCTATCACAACCCTAAATATTTAGGTCAAAGGGACTCAGATCTTCTTCAGTCACCCCAAACTTTCAGAGTGTCCGAGTCGGGAGGAGGTTGATCTGGAAACTTGTGTATACTAAAAACTGAAAAAAAATCCACACCATTATAATATAATGTGATATAAAATGGGAGAATGTATCCCTGAATGAGGGAGCCCTAATCTTATCTGGAGATTGAGATGATGACTTGGCACTATGTTTTCTTGACCTCCTTGGCATAGAATGTATTTGTGGACGTTACCTCTATTTAAAACTAAAGGGGGATTCTCAAGGTTTCTGTAAGAGCCTCACACATATCTTCTAATATACATAGGTCCTCAATTATTGAGATCCTTGCAGGTATGCTAGTGAGGTGTTTCAACATATCATACATTCTTGTCAGATGCATGTTTCTTCATGAAAGTGGTTTATCATTGGGATGAGGCGCAATGGGTGATTTTGGATAAATAAATAAATTCCAGATTGTGTTAGAAAGGTCATTCTATTTACTATATAACATGTTTAGAACTAGAACAGGATGACTATCGACTAACTGAGTCTGGGCTTTATCTAGACACAACTGGTAATGATGTGTCTCCAGTTATTCTTCCTAGTCAATCATCTTTGTAAACTGTGGCGGTGTTTCTGATAGAGTAGTATAGGAGGAATGTGCATTCAGATCTCTGTGAAACACATACTGTCTGGTCTCAGTATCATGTACATCTTATCTTGAAGCACTGACATAATAATTCCAGTGGTTTTAATTTATTCGAACTCCTATTTGACAGCATGGACTTGTGGCACTTAGAGGATCTACTGGGTACTCCTCATCATCGAGTACCATAGAGGGATTATTGAGATCAGCGGTATTCACAGATGAATATCCCTTCTCATCTTCATTGGAGTCTTCCAATGCTGTGCAGACCCTTGGAACGATTCCTAAGTCTAGAGACATGATGTCACCAAGCGTATAGAATGGCTTCGACACCAGTGGGGGACTCTTCTTTCCCTTACACTGTTAGTGCCTACTCTTTTCAAATATATAAGGCTATTAAGTGGATGCAGAAGCATCTACTAGGGAATACATGGAGTCTTCAATAGATTTTGTCCAGCCTAAGAGGGAACAAATGATACCATGGTCATGGGAAAATTCTTTATGAGCTAACCAATCATCATAATTCTTAATCCCATGGTTAGAAACTGGATTCCATTCACTGTAACCTTTACTATCAATATATAAATCAATAAAGATATGTGATACTTGTATTGAGACATCACTAAACTTAATTGTGCCATTATCCACCTGGTCCTAGAGCCAATACTTGAACACATAAAATTTCATAATTGTAAGTGCAAGGGTCTTGGGATAAGGGTAGTGGTAAAGATGATCAATGAGTTTGGCTTATTGGAGATTCTTTCACTATGGTAGCTTTAGAATCCCCTAATCCATGGTATTGGGGAAATAAATAGGGACTTGGTTCTCCTTAAAGGAATAAGTATGATTTCTTCTATTCGAGAAGGAAACTCTAGGAACCTGGACCTGAAGAGGGGTTGAAGCCTGACACTCTCACCTGGGAAACTACACATGATGAGGTGGTTCCTACCGATTCTATATCAAGCGAGTCTTAGCTTGATGAGGATGCTACCCACAGCGAGTCACATCCTAGTAAGGCTATGTCGAAAACAGTTCTAGTTGGTTGGGGGCCTCTACCTTTACAACAACAATTATCTCTGATTTAGAAGATCTTCTCACATGATAGGTAGAGGCAAAGGATGTGCCTACATGGATTGCGTCAAGGATTCCTCTAAGAAATGGGCCTTGTTAGAGAAATACCATAATCCTCCTTGGAAGTTCTCAGTGATGAGGGTAGAGACCAGTTCAATATTAATGTTCCACATGCACATCATTAGTATATGATCTTGGGTCAGTAGCATATCACGTGAATAAACAAGGGCCTTCCATCAGATGAGGAAGACTATGACATGCTCATAAGACATTTTATTTCACTTGAAGAGGTCGTAAATAAATTTCTTGCATCTAGTGGAGCTAAAATGGGATAGAAACTACCTACAAAGGTCTTCCCAACCAATGATGGATCCTATGGGTAGCTAGTTGTACTAGAAGAATGTGTACTCGTCAAATGTATGTATGAAACATTATATATTGGAAGCCTCATGCTTCTCTAGGGTCCCCTACATGGGTCTGCACCTTGAGATAAAGGGGATCAGATGTAGCAGCAGTCCGCCCATCTCATTAAAATGGGTGAAAGTAGGGTTCTTGATATTGGGGGGTTCTCACATATCATCCACCCATGCTAGATACACCTTTCCACAAAGTGATATTTCCACTTATCATGTCTACAAGGATTTGAGGCGAGTATTAAGAGAAACTATCTCATCTTGGAAAGGGTTCTTATCTCGAAGAGGATCCCAGAACACCGGTGTACTAACATGGTTATCAACATGGCATACAAGCTCATAAGCTCATAGAGTAACTTGATCTAGGTCCCTAGGAGGATTATTATGCTGCTCGGGTAGATTAAATGACTCATATCTTGGTCACTTTCTATACACCCCAACTAATGATCTATCAGGATACATAGTATTTTTCAAGCTTGATCAGGAGAAATTGGATAAGAAGGACTTGTGGTTGCCCTAATGCAGCAGCTACAAGAGGGATAAGAGCACCATAATCTAGGATACTCTTATCAATAATCTCATAAATGATACACTTCTAATACATGAACTACTGAAACAAGGACATGATCATTGGATCAGCCTTTGTCTTATATACAAAATCAAGATGATCATAGGACTGAAGGGACCCCTTACCCTTATTGGTGTTTTGACCGGTGGGATATGACTCAAATGGATCCCTAAGGCAGAGTAACTACCTTTTTAGGTAAGTATAAACACCTATATAAGGGTCCACATGGAAATGCACTTCCCTAGGGGAGGGAATTCTTTGTTAGATCCTATGTTGGTGTCATAGACGATTGATATCTTAGGAACAACCATTTTCAATACAATTGTACCCAAAGTTATATCATTAATATCGACGGGTAGGTTGGGATGACACGTGATGAGGCTAAAGTGGAGCACATCATACTATCCCCAACCACAGATCTGCACATGTGGGGATGTATGCTCTAGGATTCTGTGGAGCGCAATGAGTCTCTTAATGTATATCAATTGTAGGGTTTGATAGTAACTAGGTGATGTAGGGTGTTGAACCATGATGATTGCGGCCAACTCAACCATGGGGCACTATTGATCAATGTCATCAAAATGATCCCTATTTTCTGGGTTGACCAACTAATGATCACAAAGGTGATGAAGCACCACCCATATTTTCTAGCATAATTAAAAAGAATTTTCCCTAGTGAGGGACTAAATAATTTCAAAGTTAAAGGTTCTATTAAACTATAAAGCCACTGAAAACAAATTAAAAGATAGTGTCTCTTACAGAATTTCTTGATTAGAAGAAGGGACCTACTATTGGATGTACGAAGCTCTGATCGACACAAGATGGGAGGCATGTAGCGGCACTGACGTAGGACAACCCTATAGTGATATAACTAGTAGAGGAGTAGATATATTACCTGACTGTTCACAACATTCTGGAGAATTTTTCAAGGTAAATAACAACTGAATCACAACATCTATGTATGACGGGGTGTGTTTCACTGCCTCTAGTGCAAGAGAAGAGGTTCTCACCAATGGTTCTTCAGTTATCTCAAAATATGAAGGATTCAACGTAGAACAGAACATGTCACCATGAAATCGAGTAGTCTTTGAGAAGGAAAAAGGTTAAAATAGGGACATTTTCATAGTGACTTATTTAAAGGGAGGAAAAACATCCTCCACCTGCATGTACCTATGAAGGGATTCGGGAATTCTGTGCATCTCACCATCTGGGATAACAAAACCTCACATACTGGGCTCTTACCTTATAATCTAATGTAGATGACTGGGGTGAAGGGTCCATCATTTAGTTTCATTCCACCTCAAAATATGATAGGTGAATGAGATTGATGTTGATTTTTCACCTTCCTATATTTTTCCATCAACGGTGATGATTTAACCTTTTGCTGAGGGACGACTCTTCAAGGCAGGGTACTTTTTTAGAATGGGGAGGACCTCTGTGATGGTGTGTTTTTGTGTGGGTAGGACATAAAATTTTATTTTATGGGATATGGGGAGGGCCTTAGTATCAGTTTCTTAGTAGATAGGACCTCCACATTGACTGGTAAGGGAGTGGGTAGGACCTCCACTCTGGTTGTTAATGAAGTGGAAAGGGACTTCAATTTGGTGGATAGGAATATGGAGAGGACCTTCATACTGACTAGTGATGATGGCATAGGGTGGTCTGAAGAATGAGCAGGACCTTCGTATTGATAAAAATGAACATAGAGAGGACCTCTACATTGATTTTCAATGATGCAGGGAGGACCTTCGCTTGAGAAAGAGGAAACATGGGTAGGTCATCCAAGATGACTGTTGAAGGACTAGGTAGGGCCTATACTCAGAAGTGATACAACACAAGGAGGACCTCCATTATCATTAATTAGGAGATAGGGAGGGAATCTGTGTTGAGATTCATAGGTATGAGGAGGACCTCTATAGTGACAACTGATGAAGTGGGGAGGGACTCCTCTTTGATGGATGGGAACATGGGGATGAACTCCATGATGGGTGCTAATGAATCAGTGAGTACCTTCACATGAGATGGTTATAGTGCAGGTAAGAACTACAAACTGAAAATCATCTCATGGGATAACCTGAAACGATTACTGGTGATGTCAATAATTAACAGAGCCAGACGAGCCTTCTTGTGATGTGACTGATGTATCGATCCCAACTAGGCATCGATGGGTCCCTTCTCTATAGTGGTAGAGATCTGGAGGAATTCACTAGAGGTTTAAGGGTTGACTAGAGTAGTAGAAGATGAAAACCCTTAATGGTAATTCTCATGAGCTTGCGATTTATGTTGGAGTTGGGTGAGTTGGACCGGAGATGGTAGAGCAGGTGTACAGTCCATCTATTCTTCGGATTGGAATACCGGTCATTTGCAACATTAACAAATCCTAATTGAAGACATTCATAGTGTCTCTTGGGTGGTAGTAATTTAAGGGGTGACTCTATGATCCCCCACCTCCACATATTAGGGTAGTGATTCATAGGACCTCTCTGGGGATATGTTCCCAAAGAAATTTTTTGTTGGAGTGGGGATAAATGGCTCCCTGTGTAGCCCTTGGTGTTGACAGTGGTGTCGATGAGGCACTAAGGTCTCCTGGTCCTAGTGGGACATGTCCCTAGTGGGAATGACCCTATCCTACTCGTATTGGCATATGGTGGTGTCCATCAACCTCATCTCGGTGATCTCTAAGAGTGATAAGGGGTGTGGGTTCCTGGTAGTTGTGGTCACAATTGAGGTTCTGGCATTGGTGGAGTTGTGTGTGATTGTCACATTGACGTTTCACCTTTACTTGCATTGATGAGAATTGGGTGGATGGTTTCCTAGGTCTTGGGTCCTGCAAAGTAGGAGGATTCAACCATCGGCATGAATTTAAGGAAATCAATTCGCAATGTCCCAGTTTTATCCAGTATTCCACGGATGGAGAGGGAGATTTGTTCTGATAACATCATAGACTAAAATTCACAATGTTCAAACTACCCAAAATTCTAGTGAGTTTCATGTAGTTCCTACTATTTTTCATAGAGGATCCCGGTACCAAATAGATGGATCTGGTGACATGTTCATATTATGATGTCTCGAGCACTAAGAATCTCCATGTTGAGGAGATGAGTTTCACATTGGGTGCACCATTTATATTAGTGGCCTGACATCAGCTGCATTTGAGTACAATCTGTGATCTCATGACCAACATGACTAATCCCCATGGTTTAAGGAGAAAAGTTTATATCAAGTTGAACATTTTAGTTTTAGATGATTTAATTGAGGCAGACCACCAAGAACATTTTGATATGAAGTTCGTGTCACATTATGTTGCCCCACATTCCCACTTTCAAAGGTAGGTGACATTCATCACTTTCATCAGATATGTATACTCCTTGATCAAAATGGGATGATGGGATGTAAAATCCTCCTTTGGATTTCTCATTGGAAGTTGTCTCATAGTCTGGGTCTCCCTCATATATTTGATTTGTTTTCATGAACCTCATTCCCGACGCCATCTCTTTGTGGACAACATTTAATTATGATGATTCTGTCTAGACATTTCAACTGGTATTTACAAGGAATCAACCTTCGATCTGGAGTGTCATCAGGTTGGGAATTAGTGGCATTTCCTAGTGCGGGAACATCAATCACCTGTATTCTTCCCCATAGGAGGGAATATCATGGAAGTATATTAAGTGGGGAACCCAAGGAATCTGGTGTCGATCATGAGGTATCAAATTCAAAATTCATTTCTTCCAAGGCATTCACCTAATCCATCCCATGTTTGTCATGATGTATCTATTATGGATCTAGTTCATGAGTTTAATATCTTACAGTGACAGAGATAATTGACAAGTATTCTTTATGAATATGGAACAAGGAGGTGCATCCCAAGGATGGATCACCTGAAAGTTTTACCGATGTATTGAATGGAGGTGGATATGAAGTTTAAAGTTCTATAGAGATGGGTGATCAGGATTCCCCTTGATGTAGATTAGGGAGGTGCATCCCCTGGAGGGATGATGTCACACCTAATGGATGGGTAAGAACGTGTATTATCCCAGAAATTCAGTATAATGTTTTTTAATTATATATAATTATTTCAAGATTGTGAAATCTGACAGAGTTTGATTCTGAGGCCCAGAGTGCCCAGAATGATCCGTCAAAGTTTTGTTAAGCTTTAATTAGTGTGCATAAGCAGTTTTCCTGAAAAAGTGGAATAAACCATAAAAGATTACTCGGATCAGAAATCTGAGGGCATTGTTGCACTCAAGATGGCGAGTTTACCCTAGGCTCAAATTATGTTTAGTCATCGTGGACCTTCTGTGAGAAAACCCAAAATGGAATAACTGTAAATAAAATAATTAAATAAAGTTATTTTATTTTTAAAATGCTTATAACTCAAAAATAGTAACTCGGATTAAAAATATGAGACCACCGCTGAACTCGTGAGGTCATAGTTTCTTTAGGTAGATACTAACATTGGCTAGCGCAGGTCACCAGTGAATGTCAGGTTTTGGCAGTAAATAAAATAATTAAGTGAAAATTATTTTATTATAAAATCCATAACTTTTAAATGGTAACTCGGATTGGAAATTTTATAGTGTCATTGGGCTCATTGTGGAGTTTTACACTTAGGCAGAGCTTGACCTCAACCGGTGGGGGTCGAGGGTAACTGTTAATAATTTTCTGAACTTTTTTTTGGTACGTCCCGAAAACTCATGAGCATCGTTTTGTAACTATTAAACCGGTACTCAGAATTGAAAGCCGATGACACCATTGAACTCATATCACTAATATTCTCTTAGTGATACCTTCACCTCGACCATAGTAGGTACATGGTAGGAGTTAGTTTTTTGGATTTTGTGGGAGGGTTGGAAAAATAAAAAAAAAAAATAATTAACTTTTATTTTATTTTTAAAACCCCCAATTTGAATCATAAAGGTGGGGTCCAAATGAGGGTGGGTGGGCATTTAATGCTTGGAATTAAATTCCTGGTTACAAAAAATATGTAACTAATTTTATTTTTAATTAATAAGATACATTAGTCTTGAATTAATAACCCAACTTGTTAATGAAAAGCTATTTTATTAACTCTTCTTATGGGTTGTATTCCCATTGGAGAAAGGGAGAGGAGGCCTGGGCTGGAGAATCCTCCAACCAAGAACCACCCCTTAATGAAGAATGAGGACGACGCACGAGCCTAGATTTGAAACATGTTGTGGGAGCGACGAATGCTGGTGTCCCCTTAAATGACCTCATCATCCTCCTCGTGACATCTCCAATGGATGATTGAGGTTGGGGTTTTAAATTGAATTATGATTAAATCTATTCTGTTGATTCTTCATATTCTGGATCCACAATGACGATGGAAAAATAAACATGGCCATCATCCCGCACTTATACCTTGTCCCTATTTATTTTTTTTTCATGCATTCCTCGTGAGTTTATCAACGCCAATTAATTAATGACACTGGAAACACAATGTCTCATTGAGCATGACATATGGAAACGAAGATCTTCACCCGAGGATCGTGAATACGAGAACCTCATAATTTTCAGCCTTGGAACAAAGTTTCAATGGATTGCAGAAGAAGGTAGTGTCTGACACCCGACCGGCCATGTGGAAGGAGGGCGGAGCGCGTCCATGCTGCTGGAAGAGGAGGTCGCGTCCCATCGGCCGTGACAGAGCAGGGTGGCGGCCGACATCCGGCCGGTCACGCGGCGGTGCAGTGGCATGTGTCTGCACCACCAGAGCAGAAGGCTGTGGCCGCAGGGCTACAAAAGAGGCCGGAGGGTGGCCGATACCCAGCTGACCATGGGTGAAGCAATGACATGCATTCGCACCACTAGGAGGAGAACCGTCCGACCATTTCGGTCGGACGTGTCGCACTGAGCGGGAGCGCCGGGTGGTCCCGCATGTAGCAGGGTGACCGAATGACCGTCATGACATTCAGAATACCGGGGGGGGGGGGGCTCTCCTATGTTGTGTCTAGGGTGGACCTCGCCACAGCGGCCCACTCTACTGCGGGCTGCCCAACGGGCTACGGTCAGCGGGCCGTGCCAGTAGGCAGGGCCGAGCCACCCCCTTCGTGGGACAAGTTGGACCATGGCCCGGTGGGATGGGCCCACTGCGGTCCAAGTCAACTGGGCCGAACCTGGACTAGGTCGGGTCGGCCCAGGCTGGGTCAGGTTGGTCCGGATCGAACCCATGCCCATCTAGACCCAAATACGCCATATGACCATATCCTGAGAACCGGACATCCATTTGATGCACCGTCTACGACACTAGAATCCTTGGTTCGAGATAGTCTTTTCGGTATACTCCACTCAAGGGTTGGATAAAGTTGGAGCACAACCGGGTTGGATCGAACCCCGAATCAAACCCACCCCTCGGCACGGAAACACTAAAAACATACAGATCGAGCATCAGATTGACGCGCCATCTATTGCTTTGGGTCACTTAAGATGTGAAAGAAATTTGGGTTTTCCTTTTTGGGAGCTTAGTGGAGGTTGAGGTACGACCGATATCTCTAGGGACAGATTATATGAAACTTGAGTGCACCTGGTGCGAGGAATCCAGTGGCTAGCAGTGAGGCGGAGGTTGGAGACAGATAATACGGAGGTTAGTTACCTATCGACTCTGGGTGGGTCGGTTTCTGTGTGGGTCATTACGGGGGTTTGTACCTATCGATCCTGTGTGGGTCAACACTCAGCGATCCTGTGTAGGTCAGAACCTATGTGGGTCAGTGCTCAGCGATCCTGCGTGGGTCAGCGCATAATGATCCTGTGTGGGTCAGATCTTGTGTGGGTCAGTGCTCATCAATCTTGTGTGGGTCTGTGCATACCGATCCTATGTGGGTCAGTGCAGGGGTTAGTACCTATCGATCCTATGAGTTTCAGACTCTGAATAATCAGCAGTAGTGCCTCTTGACAGAATAAGATGATCTAGCTTCAAAACTAATCATCTATACTTCTATACATTACTGTAAACCAAGTTTGTGCTGAGACTCCATTTGAACTAAGAATTGTACCTTCGTGGTACTATCTTCGTGGTGATACATGTGTGGTACTTTTACCTTTGAGGTACTACCTTCATGGTGATACCTCTGTGGTACCTTTACCTTCATGGTATCATCTTTGGGGTGATACCTGTGTGGTACTTTTACCTTCGTGGTACAATCTTTATGGTGATACCTTTGTGGTACTTTTACGTTTGTGGTAATATATTCATGGTGATTCCTGTGTGGTAATTTTACCTTCGTGGTGTAACCTTTGTGGTGTTACCTATGTGGTACTTTTACCTTTGTGGTATTACCTTCGTGGTTTTACCTTTGTGGTATTATTCCCTCATGTTTGAGATGTGTAGATCTTGATAACTTAGGTGTATGTATGGGAATATACCTAAGTAGATTTGATGTATTGCTTTGTGGTTTTCCTTTGTGGAACTTTAGGAGACCTACGGGGTCTCGGGGTCCCTAATGAGTATCGTTATACTCACCCCTGCACGGGCTTCGCCCGCACCTTGTTGTGTCTTGTGCAGATGAAGTACAACATTGATCGAGGCTGAGTTAGCCAGGAATGGACGGTACTCGGAGGTAGACCAATTGGAGTGACATGACGCAGGGACTACTGATCATGAGATGTACCAACCCTTCAGGTAGGATCTGTGGTGGATGATCCAAGAGTTGGTTTTCACTTTTTAGTTGTATTTTTACTCTTTAGTTATACTTGTACGTTCAGTTGGGATTGTATTCTGACCCCTTAACTTTTATCACTCTTTTTACTACATTAGATTACTTAGTGGTTGCTTCTTGTTGTGTTCTAATCTGTATGTAGGTACTGGTTTAAAGGAAATGCCTTTCTGTTTTAGGTATACACCTTTCCAGTGCTAGTCGCTATCCCCTGGCCTATAGAAGGTGGGCTTGGGGTAGTCACAACACGGGCCCCAGGGGACGGGTCGTGAAAAAGTGGCATCAAAGAAGTTCGGTTGTACCGAAGAACTAGGATTTTGATCTTTTCTTTGAAGCAATAGTGTTTTGTTTTATGAGTGTGGTTTTCAGTTCGGGGAGCCCAGTGTTGGTGCGGCGACTGACAATCCATACACCAGGATGCTGAATTATGATTTCCGACTCAGTGCACGAAAATGCTAATTGCTTGTGTTTTCAAAAAAAATTTCTTTTGATTCCTTTGGAGCTATCTCACCAAGTATTACTTAATGACCATGCCACACCAGTTCTTTATCAGGATGCTGCCACAAAGATATCCACCCAGGTTTCACGAGAGAGTACATGATGACGGGCCACTGAGTGATGAGGCTCCGGTGCATGGCCCTTTTACTACGTTGGAACCTTTGGGTGGTGTACCAGTAGCACCACCACCCGTTGGGCAACGGTTACATCTGACAATACCAGTAGAGGACACCTTTAAGCTGAATACCTTACATGAGTTTCTGCATTAGATACCCCTTAGGTTTGGAGGTGATCCCAACTAACATGTAGCTGAGTACTGGCTTGAGGAGGTGGCTGAGAGTTCTCTAGAGCATCTATAGATTCGGAATGATGACATGTCGATAGCTGAGTATTCATCAAGGTGTACAGACCATTCCTGGTACTCGATGAATACAATACGATCAGTGCTTCAGGGATCAGACATCCGAGCATAGTGTGTTTAAGGAAATATGAGCCATCACTATTCCTCTATGCATTCCTACCTATGTTAGGGTGATGGAGGGAACCTTTGCGGTTGAATGTTATTTGGATGAGTGGATAAAACTAGTTATTGTTAGTAGTGGGAAAGCAGAAAACTGGAGCCAGTCTCAGAGACATGGGCATGTAAAAATGTTTCTGGAAGAAGAATTGTTAGGGACAGATGAATCTGTAGGGATGGAGATGTGGAAGCAGAGTTAGGAGAGAAGCATGAGGAGGTGTACATTTTGACATGTTACAACCACCCCCCTTTGTGTTCCCCACCAGGCTCAGGGAGCTGGGGGGAAAAGGAAAGGAGTAGCTGCATACGATCAAGTAGTGTGACACAAGAGCTCTAGGAATGATTTGGTGAATGGCCTGTGTCTACTACTATCTACCGTATTAATATATATAGGTAACAATCATTAATCGATTCCTTGAATCTTGTCCAAGACATAGAGTTTCTGGTTAATCCATTGACTTGAACCTCACGTCTAGAGATACCTTTATAATGGGACTCTATAATCACACTTACGCCGACAGTGTGATCTGACCCTTGAGGCAAGAGTTTCATTTAGAACCTCTTGGTGTCATCATCTAGGCCTTACGAAGTTAGTTTGGGTATGAACTGGACATCCATAGTTCATACATAGATTGACTATATTAGGTAAAAAGGTTGGGGTTTACCTACAATTTTGGAATGGGATTTTACTTGGTCGACAAAAAAGGAAACCTAGGAAGCATAGGATAAACTCATGCATAAGAGGGTGTATCCGATCACTCTTGAGTCGGCTAGACCTACCCTCGTGGAAGGAGGAGTTTTTAGTTTTCAGTTCCAAATAGGAGTGGAAGAGCATGGGGACATCTTTTCAAGAGATGTTTCTAGGGTTACCTCCCTGAAGGGAGAGGGACGTCTACTTTGGCTAGGTACTACCAGATATTTGTTCCTAACTTCTTTAGGGTAGCGGAACCCTTTTCAGATTTGAAAAAAGGGGGAGCCTTTCCTATGGATGAAGAAGTTTCAGTAGAGATCTCAAGATCTGAGATAGAGACTTACAAGTAGAACTATGCTACCCCGTGAACTGGAGATAGCAGCAGTGGTCTTTGCACTAAATCTGTGGGGACACTACTTGATGGGTGAACGTTTTACTTTCTACTTTGATCACAAGAGCCTCATGTATATCTTCTCTCAGAAGGACCTGAACCTGAGACAACAACGATGGCTAGAGTTCCTCTAAGACTATGACTTTGGGATAGTTGATACTCTTGGGAAGTGGAACATGGTAGCTGATTCTCTCAGCAGGAGGTCTGGTCTGCAGTTGTTTAGTGAGGTGACAGAGCAGCTAGCAGCATTGTAGATATCCTTCATGGATAGAGATGCAGCAATATACCTCTAGTCTATGACAGTCACACCCCCTCTCCTTTAGCGAGTCTGGGAGGAACAACTTGTGGACACTGACTGCAAGGCTCAACATGCTCATATATCATTTGGGCAGGCACATGATGGATTTTCTGAAGGTGAGGAGCATGTCATCCTCTTCAGAGGACGTACCATGGTACCAGTAGTACTATGAGAGGAGGTGTTTAGGGAGTTCCATATGTCCCCTCTGGCGGTACATCCTAGAGTGGAAAAGATGTACCAGGACCTCCGATGTCAGTACTGATAGCCCGAGATGAAGGAAGTAGTGGAGGAGTTTGTATCACGATGCCTCACTTGTTAAAATGTGAAAACTACTCAGAGATAGTAGAAGTCTTATGACAATAGGAGGAGGGAGACCATGTCTTCCTATGGGTCTCACCTCGACGAGGTTTGCAGAGATTTAGTCGGGGTTGCAAGTTATCTCCGAGGTTCATCAGACCTTTCTATATTCTTAGTAGAGTGGGCAAGGTGGTGTACCATCTATATCTTTCCCCACATATACACTGTGTGCATAATGTTTTCCATGTGTTGCAGCTGAGGTGATGCGTGTATGATCCATTGCACGTTATCGACTAGGGCGAGTAGAACATTGACAATGGGGTGACTTATATAGAGTTCCTAGTGGATTTTGAGGATCGAAGGGAGTATGTCCTTCATGGGAGGTTTATATGTCTGGTGTGCATTTGCTGGCATCACGGGAACCTCCAAGAGAGAACACGGGAGCAGGAGTCTTAGATCTATGCTCAGTACCCCCATTTGTTTCCTTATTCTATGTTGTGGCTTTCAGGGACGTAAAGGCCTAAGGTGGGGAGAATGTAATGTCAAAAAAATTCAGTATAATTTTTTTAATTATATGGAATTATTTCGAGACCACCAAATCTTATGTTGCATGATTCCGAGGCCCATAGTGCCCAGAAAGATACGTCAAAGTTTTTTTAAGCTTTAATTAGCATGCTTATGAATTTTTACTAAAAATTAGAATAACTCTTAAATGGTTACTCGGATCAGAAATCTGAGGGCACCGTTGTGCTTAGGATGGTGGGTTTACCCTAGGCTCGACTTAGGTTTAGTCGGTGTGAGACTCTTGTGAGGAAACCCAAAAATGGCGTAACTGTAAATAAAATAATAAAATAATGTTATTTTATTTTTCAAATTATTTTAAGTCAGAAACGGTAACTTAGAATAAAAATATGAGACAATTTCTGTACTCCTGAGGGTATGCTTTATTTAGGCAGATATTAACATTGGTCGGCGCAGGCCACCAAGTAATGTTAGTTTTTGGCCGTAAATAAAATAATTAAGTGACAATTATTTTATTCTAAAGTCCATAACATTTAAAAGGTAACTCGGATTGGAAATCTGAGAGAACTGTTGGGTTTTGTGGGGCATGTTTTACTTAGGCAGAGCCTAACCTCGACTGGCATGGGTCGAGGGTGACTGTTAATAATTTCTAAAGTATTTTTTCGGGTACATTCATAAAACACACGAGCGATGTTTTGTAACATTTGAACAGGTGCTCAAAATTGAAATCTAGGGACACCATTGAACTCGCAGCGCTGATATTCGCTTAAGGAGACCTTCACCTCACCATAGTAGGTTGAGGGTAGGAGTTTGTTTTTTTGGATTTTCATGGGAGGGTTGGAAAAACAATAAAATAAAATAATTAACTGTTATTTTATTTTTAAAACCTCCCATTTAAATCATAAATGTGGGGACCACATGAGGGTGGGCGGGAATTTAATTCTTGGCATTAAATGCCCGGTTACACACAATGTGTAACCACTTTTGTCTTTAATTAATAACCCAACTTGTTAATGAAGAGTTATTTTATTAACTTTTCTTATGGGTTGTATTCCTATTGGCGAAAGGGAGAGGAGGCCTAGGCTGGAGAATCCTCCGACGAAGAACCACCCCCAAACAAAGAATGAGGACGACACATGATACTGGATCAGAAATGTGTTGCGGGAGAAACGAATGCCGACGTCCCCTTCAATGACCTCATCTTCTTCCTCGCATCATCTCCAACAGACGATTGAGGTAGGGGTTTTAAATTGAATTATGATTAAATCTATTTTGTTGATTCTTCATATTATATATTCAAAATGAAGATGGAAAAGGAAACATGGACATCATCCCACACTTATACCTTACCCCCTTTTCTTTTGTTCTTCACGCGTTCTTCGTGTGTTCATCAATGCCAAATAATTAATGATGCGGGAAACACAATGTATCATTGAGCGCGATATATATATGTGGAGATCTCGACCCGAGGATCGTGAATATGTGAACATCATAATTTTGGGTCTCGGAAAAATGTTGTGATGGCTTGAAGAAGAAGGCAGCGGTCAGCACCCGACCATCCACATTGAAGGAGGGAGGCGCGCGTCCGCGCCGCCGGAAGAGGAGGCCGTGGCCCGTAGACTACGATAGAGCAGGGTGGTGGCAGATATCTGACCGGATTCATGGTAGAGCAGTGGTGTGTGTCCATGCCACCAGAGTAGAAGGTCATGGCGGCAGCGGAGGCCAGAGGGCGGCAGACACCCGACCGGCTGCAGGCGGAGCAGGGGTACGCATCAGCGCCGCTGTGAGGAGAACTGTCCAGCCATTTCAGCCGGACCCGTCGCACTAAGAGGGACCTCCGGAAGGTCCCGCGTTCCAGTAGGGTGACCGAATGGCCATCTGGTCATCCATAAAATGGGGGGGGGGGGCTCTCCCCCATGTTGTGGCTAGGGCTGGCCACCCGACAGCGGGCCGCGCCAGTGGGCTGAGCCGAGCCATGGCCCAACGAGCCGGGCCCGCCATGGCCCAAGCCAACCGGGAAGGACCTAGACTGGGTCTGGTCGACCTGAAATAGGTCTGGTCAACCCAAACCGAGTCGGGTCGGCTCAGGCCAGTTCGGGCTAGGTCGGACCGGACCCGGGTCTATCTAGACCCAGATACGCCGTTGTGTCCATATCTTGAGAAACGTGAGTCTATTTGACGAACCGTCTATGGAACCAAAATCCTTGGATCAAGACGGACCTTTTGGTATAATGCACTTGAGTTTTGGATAATGTTGGAGCACAACAGGGTTGGATCAAACCCCGAATCCAATTGGGCCCTCGAAACAGAAACGCTAATAACTTACAGACTCCTCAACCAATTGACGTGCTGTCTATTGCGTAGGGTCCCTTATGATGTGACAGACCTTTGGGTTTATCATTTTTGGAGGTTAGGGGAGGTAGAGGTATGACCGATATCTCAAGGTACAGATTCTTCGAAACTTGATCACATCAGGTGTGAGGAATCCAATGGATGGCAGTGAGGCAAAGGTTGGAGATGGATAATATGAAGGTCAATTACCTATTGGCTCTGGTAAGGTAGGATCCTGTGTGGGTCATTTCAGGGGTTAGTACCTATCGATCCTATGTGGGTTAGTGCTCAACGATCCTATGTGGATCAGCGCATACCAATCCTGTGTGGGTCAGCGCTCAGCGATCCTGTGTGGGTTCGCGCATACCGATCCTGTGTGAGTCAGATCCTGTGTGGGTCAGCGCTCAGTGATCCTATGTGGGTCAGCACATACCGATCCTGTGTGGGTCAGATCCTATGTGGTGCATTGCGAGGTTAGTGCCTATCGATCATGTGTGGGCCTGAACCCGTATAATTAGTAGCAGTGCCTCTTGATAGAATAATATGATCTAGTTTTGTGACTAATCATCTATACTTCTATACTTCACTGAAAACCTTGTTTGAGCTGAGACTCTGTTTGAACTAAGACTTTTACCTTCGTGGTACTATCTTCAGGGTGATACCTTTGTGGTACTTTTACCTTCGAGGTACTATCTTTGTGGTACCTGTGTGGAATTTTACCTTCATGGGACTATATTCGTGGTTATACCTGTGTGGTACTTTTACCATCATGGCACTATCTTCATGGTGATACCTATGTGGTACTTTTACCTTCGTGGTACTATCTTCGTGGTGATACATGTGTGATGCTTTTACATTCATGGTGCAACCTTCATGGTGTTACCTGTGTGGTACTTTTACCTTTGTGGAGTTACCTTTGTGGTATTCTTCCCTCATGTATGAGATGTGTATATCTTGATAACTTATGTGTATTTATGGGAATATACCTAAGTAGTGCTGATGTATTGATTTTTGGTTTTTATTTGTGGAACTTTAGGATACCTATGTGGTCTCAGGGTCCCTACTAAGTATCGTTATACACACCAATACACGAGCTTTTCCATCACCTTGTTGTGTCTTGTGTAGACGACATACAACATTGATCGAGGCTGAGGGAGCTAGGACTGTATGATACTCAGAGGTAGATCATTTGGTGTGACGTGATACAAGGACTACTGATTGTGAGTTGTACTGACCCTTCAGGTAGAATCCGTGGTTGAAGATCTAGGAGATTCTTTTCACTTTTTAGTTTTATTTTTACTTTTGAGTTGTAATCATACGTTCCGTTAAGCTTTTATTCCAGCCCTTTTACATTCATCACTATTTTTACTACAACATTTTACTTAATGGTTGCTTCTTGTTGTGTTCTACTATGTGTGTATGTACATGTTTAAAGGAAATGCCTTCCCATTTTAGGGATATGCCTTTCTGGTGCTAGCTCCCAGCCCCTAGCCTATGAAAGAAAGGCTTGGGGTAGTCACGACACAGGCCCCAGGAGACAGGTCGTGACGGAATGCACCTTGAGGTGAACCAAAAATGGATGGGTTATAAATCCTTGTGGAGTCAGACCCGATGGTGTGTACAAGAACGAAACTTAAGGAAACTCTAGTATGGATGGATCATAACACCTAATGGAGGTAGACCTGGGAGGTATGTCGCTAAGAGGGATCGCCTAGGTTTACCATTGGGCTATATTGATCATTAGTGGGGAATCCTATATACCCTGTGTAGAAGATTGGGATAAAAACCCATGTAGTTTGATTACGAAGTTTAAGGTCATGTGATAGGACCAAACCATGCATTTTAACATCATGCGGTAAGGACGTTTGTGCTATCAAAGGAGATTAAGGGAGGGATGGTGTATGTATTATGCATGTAAGCTGTACTATAGATCTAGAAGAGATGTAGTCCCCTAGTTGAGTGGCATGAACTTACCAAGATGCAGGGGCCCTGGTGATGAACATAATGGGTATAGATATTTGGATTGAACCTTAGAGATTTTTTATACGTATCCCTTATAGTTAGGAATCAAAGTCCACATAGTTTGGGAATGTTGGCGGGTTATGCGTGGAAGCATCCCATGGTGAAGTGGAGGCATGGTTGGGTCTTACGCATAAGTGTGACCCATTGGAAATTGATATGATTGGGGATTATGCATAGGAGCGGCCCATTAGAGATGGAGGCCGAGGCTTACTCCAGGAAGGATGCCTGTAGATGGAGGTAGATGGGTGTAATGGTCACCGATAACCTCTAAGAACACATGAGTCATGATCTGTGTGAGAAATGAGAGTAAGAAATAGTCCTGACAATCGTGTCATGAAAGATGTGCCCGTGAGATATGGTGTGGGACTTACACATGGAAGCTGCATGAGGAGGATGTCATTCCATGTGGGGAGGATCTAATTCCATGTGAGGAGGATCTCATTCCTTGTGAGTTATACATGAAGCGTCTTATGCTTATAGAACATGGTGTCTGAGGCTTATGCATGGAATCTACCTAGGTATAGGATTTTTGTCCCACATAGGGGGAGAAGGTGTGGGGCTTATGCATGAAAGTCACCCAGGTATGGGGGTTTCTTACCTAGGGGTGGAGTTTCATATTATTGTGGAGGAGAAGGTGGAATCCCCTGATGGTCATACATGGGGCATCCCATGTGCATTGCATGGGGCGATACTATAGTTTTACATCATGTGCTGAGGATATTGGTGCTAGGAAGTTTTATATTGTGTAATGCAGACATGGGGAAATCACTCATTACCATTTGGGATTACATAACTTATACTCATTCATCCTTAGTAGGGGCATGTATTTATAAATTCCAAGGTGTAATAGTCTGCAGGAGTGGCTGACCATGAGGTCCATGTTATCATGCGTTTTCTGAGAAGAAGAAGGAATTAGTGTACCTATGATAAGAAGCAAAGGGTATGGAAACACATACACTAGGGCCATAGGGGACATATCACAAGGGTCCTTGAAATTGTTGCATGAAATATTGGATGGATATGCATAATAGGCATGTGAAAGGAATGGGGGATGAAAAAAGGGAGATCAAACATGGTTCTGTGGCATAAGGTATGCCATGGAGAATAAAAGAGGTGGTGCATGCAAGTTTGGAGGCTTGCACGTATGGTTAGGGGTGTGTGCAAGAAGAGTCTCTACTCGCACGCATCATGGGTTAAAAGAAGTTGGGAAAGGATTACCCAACCATGGGACCACTCAAGGGAGGACCCACATGGAACCTTTCATGCAAGATCTCTACCTTGAGGGTTCCAAGATATCACGATGTCTGAACAGATCGGTCTTATGCATAACACAGAAGTGGTTCGACATCTAGAGGATCACCCTGAAAAGGGGGGGATTTAAAAAATATTTGAGATATTTAGAGATGGCATGAAATATTTCAGTCTTGAAAGAGGTATTCCACACATATTCTTCCTTATCCATAGTGAAAAATCGTGAAAAGGGTTGGTTGACATCATATTTGGTGCGCAAAAGTGTTGCATGTGATCAAGTTTCTTATGCACACCATGACTATGTTGCATGCACCTATCATATTAATTCAATTGGTCTTCATATAAAGGATACAAAATCTGTTTTATTTGGTTCACAAAAGTCTTATACGAGAATTTTAATATTTCATGCACACCTCGAAACATCTGTGCACCTTTTTTTGCTTTCTCGAAATGATCTGCGGAGCCAAATGATGGCTTCAGATTATCCGGAGTAGATTGTTTTTGGATTTTGGAGGAATTTGGTACCAACATCTAAAAAGGTTCACATATTATTAAGGAAGAAATCGTGTATTGAGTCGTAGAATTAATTCCACCAAAAAATATTGAAATTTAATTCTGCCTCTCAATCATTTTTCCAACATGGAACACTTAAAGTATTCATTAACCCATGACTTAATGGACAAAAAATAAATTGAATTTAATTCCGTGTTTTTTGGGGTTTAAGAACATTGAAAAAGAGCGACAGGGGGAGTTGGGGAAGAAGAAATACATAAATTTCTTAAAAAACATAATTGTCCCCCAAATTGTATTACATAAGGGTAAAATGGTTTTCCCCTTACCCAACTATTCACTTATACAATCTGCTTTACACGGTTGTTTACCCACATGAACACCCTGGTCCATCCTTATTCATCTCTTGGTTTACCCTTAGTAAAGTATATGAAATATAGTATTAGCCTTGCATACTTTCCAACATACCCTTACACAAGTTAGTCTTACCCTTACGTAGTTGTATATACCCTTACGCAACACCTGGATACCATTACATAGTTCCCTGGTACCCTTACAAAACCTTATGAAATCATGGATTACCCATATTAATCACTCTAGTTACCATTATATAGAACAATACTACCCTTATGTATCGTCTTAATAAACTTACTCAGTGTGTGGTTACCCTTACGTAGCTCCCTATTTACCCACACACAAGTCATATTTAAAGGATTTACCTTTACATAACAGTCTCCTTACCCTTACACAGCATGTAGGTACCCTCAAACAATGTATGCAAATTGATTTTTATTTTATGTAACCATCATAAAAAGCTTGTTACCCCTACACAGGGTCTCTAAAACCCACTTTACCCTTACATAAATCCATTAAATTTTTTATACAGGTGATTTTTATTGAAAATTTAGATTTTCACAAAAAAAATATTGTAAATTAAGAACAAAAGAATGTTTAATGATCTATTAAAAATATAGAATGTTACACTAGAATCAAAATTGGTTTTTTATGTTGTTTCTGAATATTTGTGGAATCCACATAAATCCACACTACCAAAAAATTGGCTTTATCCAAAGATACCCTTTATCAGCGCTACAAAAAGCTCTAATAAAAGGTTATTTTATTAGTGCTAAAAAACTGATAAAATTACCCCTTTATAAGCTCTTTTTTGTGCTGATAAATATACCTCTTTATTAGTACTTTTATTAGCATTGATAAAAATATGAATTTTATTAGCGCTAAAACAACAGTTTTGAGTACCAGTGCTAATAAAAGGTATATTTAATAAAAAAATTATATATCATTAAAAATAATATATTCATATATAAATATAAATATATTGATATCAATATAATATTTTTTTATAAAATAAGATTTATATAATAAAAAATATGAAATCTCACTAAATACAAAAGATATTTAGTGGAAAAGAGTTTTTAAAATAACAAAAAATAATATTAATTACAAATGTACTTATTATTATTGAGTAATATTCCTTTAATAACAATTTGAAGATAATTTTTTTTAATAAATTAATTAACAATTTTAAATAAGGTGAAAAAATGAATTAAACTTTAAATGACTTTAAATTTTGATCCCGGTGTCTGCTTGAGCTCTAACACATATCAAATCGAATAATGTGAAAAATATATATGATGTGATGTTCAAGATAATCCTATTTAGCATTTATTTAGGTCAAAAATGATTCAGAAGCCCACCAAAAAAGAAATTTTTTTCAGGGTAACCAGATTCTTTAAACATTTGATGAAATTTTGTCCTCTTTTAAAGGATTTTTCTTATCCTTTTTTGGTGTATAATCAGTTTAATCTCAAGGATTTCACACATATGGATATTATGATGTTCAAATTTTATCATTTTTTATATTTTACTATTATTTATAATTAAATATATACACATATAAACATAATTGTATATGTATTTAGAAATAAAAATTTAATTTTATGAACAAATATGTAACCATATTTTCATATAAAATAACATTATAAATATATAAAAAATAAAATAAAAAATAATAATATTCCTTTTATTTAAAATAATAATGTTTTAATATCTATATACCGATATAATGTATATATAATGTCAATATATATAAATATATTGGTGTGTGTGTTAACAAACATATATATATTTATCTCTATATTCTAATATATGAAAATAAATATAAATATGTATAATTATATTTATATACACACACATATATATACTACATTTATTAATTTATGTTTTATATCTGTATGTATTTGTTTATTTATAATCCTACATATAGAAAAATAAATTTTATAAATGTATTTAAAAATAATAATATAAATATATATTAAATGTACAAATAAATATATAGATAAAAAATTTGACTAAAATAATATAAATATAAATATATATATCATAAAATATAGAACAAAGAAACATTGAGTAGTGGTATATGTGAAGGCGCTTGAGGGTGAGGACTTAGGTTCGAATGCAAGGGAAGTCATAAGGAACACATGGGTGTGAACATGAGTGAGAAAATATCACTGATAAAGGACCAAAGGATGGATAGTCGATCACTGATAAAATTGGGTGGGGGGGAGTTTCGGGTGATAAAAAATGTTGGGGTCACCTCCCTGTTGAAAAGTACCCCTATTTATAGAAAAAAAATTTATTTGGCTTTTAACAACACTTTTTTTAGCACCGATAAAGACCCCTTCTATAAGCACTATAAAAACTCTCTTAAAAGGTTACTTTTATTAGAGATTTTTATTAGGTCTGATAAACTCCACTTTTATCAATAAGAAAAAATCTCATTTAAAAGGTGGATTTTATTATCGCTTATAAAAGTCCCCCTTTAATAGAGATTTTTAGCACTGATAAAAGAGCCTTTTTCTGTACTTTTTTCAGTACTGAAAAAAGGGACCCCATTTTAAGGTTGATTAGATTAATAATGTTTTTAGCAATGATAATAACAATTTATAGTTCTTTTAAAAGCACTATTTTTAGTAGCACCAAATTAGAAAACGATATTTATTCACATATGGTGTAATGATCATACCATAATATTCAAAAAATAAAACCATTTCCTTGATTCTCAAATCATTATTAGTTGATTGAAATTCACAAGGTAAGTGAAATGTGTTTTGTTGAGATCAGTTATTCATCATATTAGAAACATTTGTTAGTTGACTATGAATAATTATATTCTTACCACTTTACATGAGGATAGTTAAATTTTTATAACATAATTAAAATATAGGTATATTAAATGTAATAATAAAAAAATATCTTACAAAAATTATTTTTTACCCATGAACATCAAAATAATGGTAATATATATATCACATAAATTAGATCATTTGATACTCTTACAGATTTATTCATAAAATAATTACCAACTGCAACTTTTGAAAAATTGATTTATAAAATCAAGGTGCATAGAACACAAAGACAATATTTATTTAATGAGAGAGAATTATTTATTTATTTTTTTCAATCATTGGGAATTTTTTATCACTGGGTTTTCCTGATTAGTTTTTTGACAAGGAGACCACAAACACTTACGTTGATCCACTCTTATTTTGATTTTATTAGGTTTGTTGGTGTTCATATTTACTAAATTGAGTTTTTGTATGCTTTAATTAATCAACCCAAGTTTTTGAGTTACGAAAACATATGTAGATGATGTTAAGTGGAAATGATGATGGGAAACAATGATGAAGGGTGATTTTTCCGAGATAACAGTGACATGCAATGATAGTGAGTGATAGTAGAGATGAACCAATATGGTGAGGGGAAATAGTGAGGAGGTAAGGAAGTGGGGTCCAGGTAAGGATAAAAGAAAAAGGTGAGGCGTACTGTGATGGAAACTGAAGGCCTGATAGTGGGTAAAGGAGATACAGATGAGTATATCTGTAAAAGGAGAGGTATCCATCTGGGGTTTGGATGATAGTAGGGGAGAGATTATTATATGAGGCTAATATTTATATGTAATTCATAATTATTATGAAATAATATAATTATTATGGATTGTAACAATTTATAATTACTTCACTGGCATGGTCCTTAATCTCTCAAGCCCCATCCCATATCAATAATCATATCCATTGGATCTTTCTTAACAATAAGGATCAATCTAAATAGTTGATAATATTTAAATATATCTTATACATATTTATTATACATGGAAATTTGTTTGGGTTAGTAATTATTATTTCCAAACAATTTTCAATGGGTTTGTTCATGGAACTAGAAACACCCAGTGATTCAGTATCCTTGGGTACCTGCTTTCCAAAGGTAGGTTCTCATCAGTAAGTTTGGACAATGATACTTAAGAACTCACATTGGTTGATAGAATGGGAGTTTGGGCTCATAAAAACCTTTTGAGGGGAATTATTTCCAACTTTGGGAATCTCTAATTGATTTAAGATGTGTTCATGAATACCTCATTAATTCACAAGTATGATATGGGTCGCTCTTAAATAAATAACCAATTATTAGAATGCTTAGAGTTTAGAATCTTTTATATGTATATTAGGTTCTTCTTCAATGGTGATATCTTTATGTAAATGAGGTTATCCATTGATGATTCCTCTTATAAAATGATTAGAGATTATTTGGTTGTTATTAAAATGATGTTGATTTTATAGCCTTATAATGGTCCGCTCTGGAGTGTATCATCTTCCTAGGAGATGAGATTTGTTTTGATGTTGGGATCAAACCCATGTGAGGGGCTTCATATCTATCCTTGTGAATGGTTGCAGAACCCACATAGTTTGGTACCACTTAATAGGGAACATCATAACCTTTAAGGTCATGTGATAAGGACCCAACTTTATAGTTTAACGTCATGCGGTAAGGATGTCTGTGAGGGAGTTTCCTAGACAAATCATGATGCATGAATTATTCAAGAGTATCCTAGGGAACCTATAAGGGATATGAATTTCCATGTTTAATTAGACCATACTGGGAATGTAACCCAGAGATAACATGGTTGATTTTGGCTTTTGGGTTTGGAAGTCATGGAGGCTTTCTACGCATCTTGTTTTGAGGGGAATTAAAGCCCACATATTTTGGGTGTGAAGATCTTCACCTATAGAGGCCCTTAGGTTTGTCTCATAGGGAAGTATATCCCTTTGAGAAGACTTAATTGGGGATTAATACTAAAGTGGATGCCCTGTAAAATGTATAATGAGGTATTTCTCAACTCATGGTTATTTTGAGGCTTGTTTAAAGGGTTAATACTTTGGAGTATGCCCAAATTAATGGGATTATGATTGGGTATTTCTTATAAGGAGGGTTCCCATTGAGCTCAGGCTCTAGGTGGGAGTCCTACTTATCCTGACTTTAGTTGGAGTTAATGTTATCACAGTTCAATATTTGGGGATTATGCACTGAGGAAGACCTTGTAAAAGGGGTGAAAACTGGGGTTTACTCCTGAGGAGGATGCCCAAAAAGTGTGGGATCATGTGGATGTGATGACCATTTTCAACCCTAACCCCACACGAGTCATGCTCGGTGTGAGAAATAAAAGGAAACAAAAGATATGGAAAATGACATGATCCAATTTTTCCTGATCTAGATAAACGGCCTTGAGGACCCATTTCTGTGGAATCACTCTGAAAAAAGGTGAGTGGAAGATTCAAAGGATGGTCCTCTACTAAAACATGCATACAACCATGTGGGTGCCCTGATTTTGGCTATACCTTAGGTAAATATGAGTCAAGTTGAGTCGTGATTTAATTTTATGGACAAGGAGGAAGTGGAAGATCTAGTATTCCACGCACTTTTCCTCCACAACTGGTAGAATAGTCTAGGGATATGATAGGGAGAGGAGGGGACTTTGATCCCATCCACTCTAATTTGGTAGCTAGGAGGTAGAGAGGATAAAGTGTAAAGCCTCATGCAAGAATGGATAAGGGCTTAATCCACGAGGGATGCCTTGAAATTGGTCCCATAGAAGGGGAGGAGGATTAAATTACATGTGAAAAGGAAACACAAGCATTATCCTTTACCTCCCTACATGGAACGGGAGGATTTGGGTCTTATAGATGACTAGAGTAGGAAAAATTACTATCCCCTGAATCCATGACTGCGAACTCCCTGACACTTTCTTTAGGGTAGGGATCCTAGTGATCAGGGGGATGCACACTCATATGCACCCCAAGGACCCTGAATTGACAAATAGACAAGTGTGGGAAACCAATGACCGTAGTAATACAATCCCAAATTGGGGACAAGATGGTGTTCCACTCACTATGGTTGTGTAAGTCCGAAGGCTTTAGTGTAAGATTCAACTTGGTCCCTCTCAAAAAATAAATCCAAAGGAGGAGAGGCCTTGACATGGATGAATTTGAAGAAGTCTTGATGAGTGGATCACGTAGGCTGATGTTTAGAAAGAACCATGGGGGTTAACATAGGTATGCTTGGGAGAGCCAGGGGTGGCTCATGCAGGGGATGCTCCACATAGGTAGGACTGAGTGTGCCAAGTAAGGCTTGTGAAGTGGGATCTCCACATAGGTACAAATATAAAAGCTGGTGGTACACTGGGAAGATGAACATTTGGGAAACTATACTTGGTAGGGACCTTTTCCTAGCATTCAATGGTCTCTACAAGTGTTCCTAGAAGTGGCTCACATAGGTCCCTAGTTAAGGAAGGGGACCCCACGCTAGTATTTTCTAACCATGGGATGAAAAAGTGTATCACACATGAATTGTTTTCTTTAAAACCTAGGAGGAATTTAGTTTCACTATCCTCATTTAATTCCACCTTCTTCAGGTTTTTTAAATCTACCTTGAAGATTTCAGAGGGCTTGAGTGAAGGACTAGGGAGAGAAAAACATTTGGAGGCCCTTGGAAAATTCCATCCATCCTAATGAAGACCATGAGGTAAAATTTATAGGTAAATATTGGACCTTGGGTGAAGGGGATATCTCACTCTGATGTATCTCTCATGTATCTTTCATAGTCTCTCATGCATGCCGATCGTATAGGCCAGTACACAAGTACCCTGAGGGATGATGGTTCTTTGGGGTACCTGGGAAAATGACCTATAGATTTTTTTTGATCCATAGAGTTATTCATTTCTCTTCTTATTTACTCCCTAAGGTATTTCCTTTTTTTCTTTTCATCCATGTGAAAAAACAGTGTGTCAACAAATCCCCCCTTCAGGATTAGATCCGATTGAAATAATTGTGGTTGTTCCTAAGGTAAAGGGATGAAAATGGTGGATGGATCATGTAGGTAATCCATACAAGTCTTATACACTGGTGGTATTCTTAGGTGTTCCATGTAGGAGGGGAACATATGCGGTCCATTTAGGGGTTTCATCATCTATAAATAGGTTCCTCATTTCAACAACTGGCTATCGCAAATCCATGCATTCTGGTATTGTGGTGCTCCTCTCCCAGACAGATCCTCCGCTAATTTTTTTTGAAATCATCATTCACATAGACATGTTATGTATCTATCTTCACTATGATTTTTCTTGGGTGAGTTTCTTGTACATGAACTATAATATATGGCCCTGCGTGATGCACTAGTGTAAAACACATGAATAAGGAACTTGCAGGAGGCACTAGAGAAAGTTCATGCCTTTTCCAAATTTTCAAAATTTCAACAATTTTTGAAAAGGAGGCTTATCTAATTCTGAAAAATTGATACTTCTCTTGAAGTTCCAGGGACACTCAAAAGACTGTAGTTTCCGATGAACATGATGAAATGAACCTTAAAAACATGGTAAATGTTGTAGGCCATGAAAACTATGATACCCATGATACCAATTTACCTAATCTTATAGGACATCTGAAGAAATATCACCAATTTTTTTTTGAGAGTAATCATTTTCCTCATATGGACATGGTAACCTAAAGGAGGTCTTTATACTAGCTTTGATGAATTATACTCCTCTTTCCTGGATTCAAGACTACATAAATTTTACTACTACAAAAATTTCTTTCACGAGTTCATATATTAATGTTGGGAAATCATCACACTATTATCCATTCGTCTTCCGTGATTCCTATACTGATAAGTCAAAGGGTTGGATGAAATAATGTGGCCTCTTCCCTTGAGGGTGATGTTTAGACTATGTGGATGTGGGTATACTGGGTATTCCAGACTGGTGCAGAGTTTAAGATGGAACTACAAGATGTAAAAAATCTATGAGGTCACAAGGGAATGGAAATCCTATGTATATAAGAACTCTGAATTCATTCCTAAGCTATTTAGATGTTGGGGTTCTCAAAAAAACACTTTCCACATGATCTATGGATAGGTTGGTATTAGTCTGTTGGATGTCTACCAGATCATTAGGGCTTCAATCCTTGGATATATTTATGATGAGTTCATACCTCTGAGTGTGACATGGGTTGACACTGTGAGGAAACCACCTATGGGGTGTGATATGATGAAAATAGATCAGGTTATTATGATGTAAGACCCTTTCTTGAAGGGGTATATCCATCCTGAGGCATGGATGAGTGCCTTATTGGAGCAATTAGGGAAGGGTCTCACTTGAAAACGTCCAACAGGATGAACCAAGATAGTGAAATGAAGTAATATTGGTACATTATGTCTGATTTTGGAGAAATGGGAGTATAAAAAATGGGGGTATGGGCCCAATGCTTGAGTTCCTATGAAGACACGCCTCGTGGGCTTTTTAATCATGAGGTTAAGCTCTTACCTGATTCCTTTCTGTGATTCCAATGTCAGCATAAGGTAAGGGATTTTTTTGCGGCATCCAAGTTAGAAGAGAAGAAGTATGTGGGGTTAGAAATCTCCATCGTGGAAAATATTTATCAAATCCTAGTGCATGTTCACATTGGGAAGGAACCATTGAGAATTTTAGGACCATTCCAAGTACTGTGAGGATGTCTAGAGACTCACATTAGATCCTACACCAATTTAAGTGGGGTCGAGGTTCTCGGGAGCCCGTTTTGACTGTATGTTTAGGCTGTTTTTGATATCCCACCCTTTTCCCTGATGCCTAGTAAGATCCTATTGAGTCTAATCCTATTTAAGGAGTTTAACTTCTTTTAATATGGGGGCCTGCATACTAGGAGATTTATCAATGATGGGAAGGAAAGAAATGATCTAAAATAATACATTATGGCCTTTAGGGATGGTGTAATAGTGACTTGTATCAATAAAGAAGTTATATATGAGGCCTATACTCTCTACAGGTCTACATGAAAATTCAATTATATGTAATAGATAATCATATCTCCCTTGGTGTGTGTTTGATTGAAAATGCATCTAATGGTAGCCAGACAAATATTGATGCTTATAACCATGGATTTGATGTAAGTAGTAATTAGTATACCTCTAGAAGATGCGACCAATGGATTAACTTCCTGGTATATTAAGGCATGAAATTTATCCTACACTACTAAAAAATGGTCTTTAACATTGTCTTTCTAATTTTGAAGTCAGTTTTTAACCGACGTTGAAGCATCAGATGTAAAAAATATTACTTTTTTACATCGTTTTTTCTAAACTGTTGACAAAAAAGAATTTAATTTGTTTTTTAGAATTGGTTTTAAAAAAAAAATTCTAGAAAAACTCATTCATATCATTTTTGGAATTGGGTTCCTTAAAAAATGATGCCAAAAATTTAAAAACAATTCATTTGGTGTTGGGTTTTTAAAGAAATCGATGCCATAAGTAAAAGAAATATTTTTGGCAACGGTTTTTACAAAAACCAATGAAAAAAAGTAATTGTTTCTTCTTCTATGTTTTATATAATTTCATAATCGTCGATTTGACTGGTCGTGGAGTTAAAATAGAGTTATAGATCAAAAGTGATGGATTTCAGAAGTTAAAATTGTCAATGTTTTGATTGATACATATATTTTCAATGAAAACACGATAAACATAAATTAAAATCATATACACCAAATAAAATATAATAAACATAATATTTCAAACATATTTCAATGGTTTTAGGTTCTTCTATCAAAATGATAAGTTGTTTATCGTCATATCTATTATATTACTGGTAGAACTCATGTGAAAATAAAAATGGTGATCAATAACTAAATTTACACCACATATGGTAAATCTAATATGAATGTTTTATATTTATAACTCAATCATAATAATAAATCATCTTTATAAGAAATATAATCGAGTTTTTTAGAAATGAAGGAAAACAATAATGAATAAAATAAAAGATTAGAATATATACCATGTTCAAATTAATGATTGAAGATGTGTTGAAAACTTATTGAATAGAAGAGGTCAAAAATGATTAACAAAAGAGAAAATAGATTTATATATAGTAAAATAAATATTTTCTATAGAATTGTATGAAAATTTAGGTGGGATTTTAAAATTATAAATACATGCTATGAAAAAAATTGAAATTCTGATCCCATATATTGGTGAATACTCTTTGGTGTCAGTTGTTTTTGAAACTGACGCAAAATAGAATTTATATTAGTCTTTTGGTGTCGGTTTTTTACAAAACCGATGGTAAAAACGTAAATCAATATCATTTTTGGTGTTTTTTTAAATAATCCGACACAAAAATGTTTTAAAAAATTATATTTCATGTCAGTTTATTAAAAAATTGTTCCAAAAATAAGAAAAATTGTTTTGGCGTCGGGTTTTAAATAAAATGATGTGCAAAGTAAAAAAAAAGTTTATGTGTTTTTTTAAAACTGACACTAAAAACTGAAAAAATAGTTTTGGTGTCAGTTTAGAAAAAACCTATTTTTTTTCATCAGTTTAGACGAAAACCGATGCAAAAAAATTATAATGTTTTATATAATTTCTTATGCTTTGATTTAACTGGTCATGAAGCTAAAACGAAGTTACAGATTAAAAGTTATGGCCTCTGAAAGTTGTTATTTTTAAGACTTTTCTTAGAGAATATCAACTTACGAAATCCATATATTTTAATCTGTAACTCCGTTTATCCGCACGACCAGTCAAATCGAAGATTAGGAAATAATCTAAAACAAATTAGAAAAATATATAATTAACACCCACTTTTCGTAGAAAAATGGTGCCAATTTTTTTTTGGTTTTTTGGAATCAATTTTTTTAAAAACCAATTCCCAAACTAATGTTTTCTTCTATTGGTGTCAATTTTTAAAAAAACAAACCCCAAAGAGTCTCTAAAAACACATTTTACATCAGTTTATAAGAAATCGATGTCATATTGATGATGTTAGAAACCATTTTTCTACTAGTGCTACCCCGAAGGAGTTTTTGCTAAAATCATTCCTCAAATCAGGACTGGAACATCTGCCAAGCATAGAGAGTGAGGTGAGAAGGAATTTTCTCCCAAATATGGTGTTTCTTATCCCTTGAAGGATGATTCATCTTCTTTTGATGATGTATATTATGAGGTCCCAAGTTCTCTCAAATGACCTCATGTGAGGTTTAGTCCACCTATCAAAATCAAAAGGGATACAACAACTGAGATTACACATAGGATATCCAGTCATCATTGCGATGAAGAGACACAGGTTACATTTTATTTTCCTTAAAATATAGTGAAGAGGTTTGTAAGCATATGAAATACAAGTTTATTGAATCTTATTCAAAGAAACTAGGATGTCATTATAATCCGTACGACCAATGTAAGTCCAATCTTGGAAGGACATGTCCGTTGATGATGACATTATATGGTCGCTTCTTTGCGCTAGACTATAGATTCTAGGGATAGGATATGTTCAATACCCACATGATATTTTCTTTGAGGATAATCCCACTAAGGTGAGAATTTATATTCGGTAGCTAGAGATGATAATTTATGTAACTGATGACCAAATCCCTAAAACTATATTGGTGAAGGACATGGATAGTTGGGGTACTGATGAGGGGGTTGACCAACCATATTCTAAGGAACATATTGAGCATGTCAATCCTAAACATGTAATTTTTTATTTTCTCATATTTTCCGTTGACCTTATTTTCTTTTATATAGAACAAAGCATTGTTGTTAAGGAGGAGGTAATTTTTGTTTTCAAAAAGCCAGAGGGAAATCATCTTAGGTTCCCTCACCAAAACATCGCCCAAATGGTGCCTTCTTGGGATCGATGAATCAAATCCCAAACAGGGAGAGCTATCGCTAGGTCAAGAGACAATAGAGGATGAGAGGGTGGGAGAACTTCCACTATAGACAATAATAAAAGTCTTTGGAAAGTTTTATGCTATCTCTCTATCGAAAAATAAAGAACACTAAAGGATAAAATCTTTGGCTTAGTGCCTTGTCAGTAGGGGTAAGTCATCATAGTAATATTATGATCTACTTTATCTGGAACAAATGTCTAACACTTTTCATGATTGAAAACTCTCATTCTCACTCCTTTATCAAGGGTATTACAAATGAAACATTGATAACTTAGAAGGGAACTCCAGACCAAGAACTTATCCTTAGGGGTGATTCAGCTCCCTTGATAGAAGAAATGTTATGGGTAAGGACAATTCATCTTCAACCATCCCCATTCCTAAAACTTTTGAGAGATAAGAAGATTCCAGTAATGTCAAAGGTGTATCATAATGTGTTATAAGACGATTATTGAGTTTTTCTCCTTATGATATTTCATGCTCATATCATGCACTAATGGAAAATGTGATGACTAATTCTAACCATATAGTGATAAACGAGGAAGTTTTTTAGGGTCTCAAGTTGTTAGAGGAGGGTGGTGTGTCTAGTTCTGAGCCAAATATTATGAGTGTATCTTTGGGTGAGATTACCATGGGGCCCTGTACATCAATAGATGAAATGAGAAATTTTGGAATGACCTTTGATGAAATAATGGAACGTATTAATCTTCTAGATACTTTAGCAGAATTTGAGGCACTTAATAGGGAATTGAATGGATGAGAGTCTTTATCTTTTTTGTGTTTAATTGATATTTTTTTGTCAGATTCCCTAATCTTGACTTATTGGAATGTCTAACTCCATCCTTGGAGAACACCATAATGATGATGCATGAAAAAATGTTTAATTCCATCTCAGTCTCACTGTTGGGGGGGGGATAACTCATGTAGGCATTGAAACAAGTAGTCTTCTTGAGCCTCATATGGTGAATCCTAGGAAGACCCATAAGGGTGACCCTCATGAAGAGGTTCCAGTTCAAACTTCCTATGTTTTTGATGATAGAAATAAATTTTTCCCAGATTCTGAACGGTTACTAGGAATGTGTCACTTATTTCTTTAATCATCCCCTATTTTTATTCTGATATTACTTTTGATGTTAATAGTGAGTCTTTCCCATTATTCAGTTCCATCAAATTCCGTGGCTGGATCTGAGGGTGGAGATTCTGTGCCAATATAGTCAGTACTAGAAAAAGAAACTATTATTTTCTAAGAGGGGATGAGGCATGGTGATTTAATAAGTGCATTGATCCTATAGTATGTTTCTCCCTCTGACTGCAAATTTGTGTTAGATTAGGAGATGTAAAATTCTCTTCACGTCACACACGATTGAGATTAGTAGGATATATAGAGAATAGTCTCTGAGGTTACCCCTGAAGACCTTCATTCATGAATTCTTAGACATCCAATATTGTTCGTTATGATAGGATATGGAATATTTGATTTCTAAACGTTTAATGTCATTGTGAATGAGATCATTGACAAATGGGAGCAAGAGTGTGATCTTCAAAATGAACTCATAAAGGCGAAGCCTCCTATCAATGATAATGATCCCAATATTGCATTATCCTTGGAAGAGGCCAACCATACCAAGATTTTGGCAGAATGTAAACAATAGACTAAGGAAAAAACCATTCAAGTGTCATACCTTCGACAGGAGTTGGATTTCTCTCATGGGGATCTCATATAACTCCGCCAATCACTACTAAATAATTGGCATTTAATAGCACTGGTATTTATAAGTGCTAGAAAAAAGATCAGTCAAATGGAATATTTATCAGTGCTAAAGAATGAACATATAAATTTAACAATTCATTCGCACTGATAAAGGTCCCCTTTATGAGTACGATATTTTTAGAACTGATAAAGGGCACCTTTTATCAGTGCTTTATTTTTTGCATTGATAAAGGATGCCCTTTATAAATGCTTTATGTTTAGCTTTGATAAAGGGTACCCTTTACGATTGATATATTTTTAGAAATCATAAAGGAGTCCTTTATTAGTGTTTTTAGCACTAAAAAAGGTCCAAATAAATAAAATGAAACAATTAAATAAATAAAAAAAATGAGTTTATTAAAAAAATATTACAAATTTTATTAATTAAATAATTTTTGATAAAAATGAATAAATTGATTATAATATATATAAATTATGAATACTAATAAATAGTATGCATTAACTATATAGATATTCAAAATGAAAATTAAACAAAAAAAATTAAAAATAAGTAAATTGATAAAAATATTAAAAAATTATTAATTAAATAATTATTAGTAAAGTTAATAAACAGTATATGTTAAATATATAGATATATTTTAATATATATAAATATTATTTATACATTAAAAAATATTTATGCACTTTTATTTAAATAGTCATATATTTAGTGAATAATGGTTTATAATTAAAAATTAATGTGAATTAATAATACAGACTGATTGCGTAGAGTAATAGACATATAATTGAATGTTGTTTGATTTTTTAATTTAACATAGATCAAATGTGTGTTATATTGATTTCACCTATATGTAATTAATGCATTTTTATATACAATTCACACACACAAAACTTTTGCATTATCCAATATTATTACCATGTACTTATTTTTCATTTATTCAATTTCACTCATTTTTAACAAATTCACAAAAAATTAGAGATTCATTAATAATTTTAAAAAAATATTTCAAAAAAGAATATTTACAAAAAATATTTATAAATAAATATATTCATAAATAAATATATTTTAAAATGTACATATTATACTTATAAAATTATATATTTATAATTATAATTAAATAAATATTTTTTAAAATTAGTTATATAATTATAAATAAATAATTATATATATTTATATTTAAATAATTATTAAATTTAAAATAAATTTACATAACTATTGAACATATTTTCTATATTTATATTTATTAAATATTTATTAATTATATTTAATTATATAAATATTATATAAATATTTATAATTAAATAAATATATATAAATATATAATTAAATAAATATATAATTTTTTTAAATATATATATATATATTTATAAATAAATAACTACATATTTAAATAAAATATAAAATTATAATAAATATATTTTAATAAGGAATATATTTACTACATTTATATATATTTATTAAATATATATATATATATATTTACAAATTTTTTATTTATATTTATAATTAAAAATAATTTATCAGTGCTTAAGTAATAAGTGCTAATAAAAGTAATCTTTATCAGAACTAAAAAAGCACTAATAAATATGCCTTTTATTAGTGAATAAATAATAATCACTGATAAAATGACTCTTTATCAGTGCTTTTAAAAAATCACTAATTAAAGCTTCCCGATCAAATTAAAAAAACGTAACCTATTGCAAATCTATTGGGATATCAGAATCTTTCCACAGAAGCCACCCATTGTCGGTGCTCCTCCTCGGTGAATTGAAGCTCCAATCACACAAACCCACTCGAATCACACAAACCTACTACCTCTAATTGCTCAAACATCGTCCGACATCCACTATTCAGTTGGAGTTAGGGGTTTCAAAGAAAACATCGAGATCTAGATCCAAGGGTATCATTTTTTATTCAACCTAGTGGGGTAGGCCTATGTTTTCCTTTGTAGGTTCAGATTTTCTTTCTGTATTTGTTGTTTCGATATCTGAATCTGAGGGTTTCTTCTTTTCCTTTGTAAGATCCGATTTTATTTATATATTTGTGCTTCAGTTGTTATATTATGTCACACTTTTGTTTATGATCTATTGTTTTTTTAACTACTGTTTTGGATATCCTATTTTGGTATTATTAAAACTTTGTTTTGAATCCATTTTATTCACTGTCTGCATATATACCCCAACTTTATTTTCTATTTTGAATCAATTTCCTTTGTAAGTTCTGATAAAATTGATTTACCAATCCAATTCTTTGTCTTATGATGGTGCAAAATAGCAACATAAGATGATTCTAAACAATTTATGTAAGGAAATTTATTTATTTAAATTATGTTTTAATATTATTATGTAAGGGTTTTCCCTAAGAATTTATTTTCTCAGAATTGTATTGTTTTTTTAAGAGAAATATTAGTAAGGGTGATACCATATTTATTTGTTTCAACGGATCTCTATTTTCAAAATTAGTATGCTGTTGTATTTATTTTATTATTTTGTGATATTTTTCTATAAGGGTTTCATATATTTTTATCAATTTATGTTTGTTTTATAAAGATATATATATATATATGTGTCTGTGTGTGTGTAAATATATATCTCTCTGTCTATTTATATGAATTTTTAGAACTTATAATGTAAGGGTGATTTTATAATTATTTATTCACAAATTATGGTTCTAGATTTCCAAATTAGGAAGGGATTATATTTTTTACATTAAAAATTATGTTTAAATATGCATTTTTTTCAATTATGTGTATTATAATTTCTATGATATATATATGTGTTTAAATTTGTTTGGGATATAAGCTAAAAGGGTTGGTGTGTTTTTCTTCTTTGTTTCTGATATATCTTATTGATTTGTATTATTACTTTATGACATCTTCTTTATGGACATCCCTAGAATCTCATGGATGGGTCATTGAGTATTAAATAGAACCCCAATAATTCTTAGGTTTATACATCATTTGTTCCAAAAAATAGAATAGATGTTATCAAATTTTATATATTAGAAATTATTTTTAGGTATTCGTTATTTTAGGTCTATATATAAATTTTAGGTCTATATATACATTTAATTAATAATTTATATTTAAATAACCAATAAAATATTTTAAAATCATGTTACTTTCAAAATAATAAAATTAGGTAACTATATATACATTATTTGGAAATAATTAAGCTTTAAAAAATTTAAATAATTATATTTTATAAAAATTATCCAAAATAATAATTATTTATAATTAATATAATTTAGAAATTATTATTATTTTTTAGTTTCATTAGAAAAAATAGTATTATATATATACATTGAATATTATATTGTATATTTAAATAAAATTTATTCTGATAAATAATATACATATACATATATATAATCACATTCAAATAATGTTACTAATATAATACATGTATATATATATATATAATATATTTAAAATATTTAGTTAGATTCAATTTATTTGTTTATGTATCGAATGAGGAGTGACCTCCATTTTATAGTTTTTGATTGTAGAAGGCGTAAACCCCATTCAGGTTTATTTCCTATCGAGGTAAGTGTGAATAATGTACACACCTCTGTCAAACCTCTTTTCGAATCATATAAAAACCTATAATTTTTTTTAAAAATAAAACCTACTAAAAACCAAGTTTCATCGAAAAAAACAATATAAAAAAAATCCTCAATAAATTATTTTATTAATGTTTTATTTAGATCCTGTAGATATATTTGAGTAAAAGATGAAAGTAATTCATTATTAACTCTACCTCCACATCAAATCAAAAAATTAATTTTAGTAACATACACTCGTCAGTTGAAATTACACTGTAGTAACCCTAAACCTCTGGACTGCGCAACACTACAATTGTGTATTCTGATTCTTTCATCTCCACCCTATACATTTCTTTGCTTCACTCTATCATATCTCTAGTTGTATAGAGATTTTCTCTGAATGTAGTTGGTGGAAATAGAGGTTTTGAGTTAATAACAAGTGTCAATGGTGTAATTCTCACAAATGTGAGGCATTCCCCCTTTTAGAGAACATAATAAAGTAAATAGGAGGAATTTACCCTTATAATTCATTATGTTATCGAAAAGGGGTAATGCCTCCCATTTGTGAGAATTAAACTATTAAAAATAGTTATTAACTTGACACCTCCATTTCCATCAACTCCTTCCAGTGAAAAGCTCAACACAACTAGATAAAAGATACAGTGAATGGAGAGAAAGAAATGGAGAGGGTGGAGATAGAAGAATAAAAATATGAAACTGTAGTGTTGCATATCCCAAGGGTCTTGGGTTTATATAATGTAATTTGAGGTGAAGATTGTACATTAATGAAAATAATTTATTTTATTTTATATAGAGGGAGATTTACTGACTAATTACTTACATTTTACCCTCAAATTTATCCATAAGGATCCAAATAAAACTTTTATAAAATAATTGGATGAGGATTTTTTATAATGATTTTTTGATAAAACATGGTTTTTTAAATAGTTTTTATTTTACTAAAAAATATTGGGTTTTATATGATTTTAAAAAGGGGTATATAGAGGTTTTTACTTTTTTCACACCTAGGGAAATTATCCATATGTCATTTGATATGTGTAGGATTCATCCACTCTTCAATTCGACGCATGATGTGACTACTATTACTTAATGTGTCTGTTATGAGTTTAAAATTTATAGTTTAGTTCAAAATATTTCACTCAATGAAAACAAAGAAATCATTATAATATTTTCTTGATAATTTAGGAAATTGACTCATTAGTCCTTTATGATGTATAGGAATTAGTTTCATGTCAAACTGATACACGATGTAATCGATATAAGTCAAAGTCTATGTTTCCAGTTTAAAATGTTATTTTAGTAAAAAAGAAGTGATGTACTCAAAACTGATAAAACACAATCACATTGATTAGATACTTTAGAAAAACTATCCATAAGTCATTTAGACATTTAGGAATCATCTGTACCTCAATATGACGCACGATGTGACCGGTATGGCTCCATGTGCATCTTTTTATTTAAAAAATGACATCAATTTTAATAAAAAGGACAACTAAACTACTCAAAATTGAGTAAAATCATTCATATTATTTTAACAATTTATGGAAACAATACATATGTCATATTTTGTGTGTAGGAATAATACAAACCTCAGTCCAATGCACGGTGTATCCGATAGGACTCAATGTGTCCATTATTAGTTTAAAATCGACAGTTTAGATAAAAAATGTCACTCATAGAAATCCATGAAACTGCACTTGTATTTTTTTGAAAATTTACTAAATTGATACATAATTATTTTGTGACATGTATTAATTAGTCTGATGTCAAACTAATTCACGATATGATCGTTATAGGTCAAAGTGTGTATTCCCATTTTAAAATGACAATTTAGTAAAAAGTTTAGTGACATACTAAAAATTAAAAAAATTCATTATGATTGATTTTATACTTTAGTAAAATGATCCAGATGTCATTTTAGATATGTAGGAATCAGCCGTACCTCAATTCGATACACGATGTGACTGGTATGACTCAACGTGCATCTTTTTATTTAAAAATGACATCAATTTTAATCAAAAGGAAAACTAACCAACTCAAAAATGAGAAAAAAATTTCCAATTGTTTTTTTATAATTTACATAAATGATACACAATTCATTTTTTACATGTAGGAATCAGCCTTACCTCAATATGATGCACAATGTTCCGGGTATGACTCAATTTGTTCTTTATCAGTTTAAAATTGACATTTTAGTTCAAGAAATTCCAGTCACTAAAAACTGAGAAAAGGCACTCATATTTTCTTGATAATTTTGTAAATATATTCATAAGTCATTTATGAGGTGTAAGAATCAGTCTGACATCAAATATATACATGATGTGATCGATATGAGTCAAAGTGTGTGTTTCCAGTTAAAAATGACATTTTATTAAAAAAGACATGTGGTGTACTCAAAATATTGTAAACACATTCATATTGTTTTGACACTTTAGTAAAATGATCTATAATCCATTTGGTAAATATAAGAATTATCCTCACCTAAATCCAATTCATGGTGTTTCCGATATGGCTCAAAGTGCATATTTTTTATTTAAAATTGACATCCACTTTAGTAAAAATCACAACTCACCTACCAAAAATTGAGAAAACACATTCGGATTATTTTTATAATTTAGAAAAATGATCCATAAGTTATTTATGATTTGTAATAATCAGACTCACCTCAATCCTATGCACGATGTGATAGGAATGAATGCGATTTTTTTCAATATTTAACCATCATATTAGTTTAAAACACGCATCACATCACCAAAATCTAGAAAACAAGCCTAGATTTTTTATCATCATTGAAATTCTTAATTCAATCAAGTATGAAATTTTCATTGGGAAGTAACAATAATTTCATGCCAATACTAATACAAACAATGTATTTTACGTTAGAGGGGACCACAAAGAAGGGATTGGGATTCTCGATAGAGGAACTAAATCTTTAAAGCCATTAAACAAAACTAAATTGAGTTCAATGAGAAGGTAAAAATGTTTTTTAATATATTAGGTTTTTCCTCATAATATTATAAGTTATCTAATACATTAAGATAATCTAAATTAAATTTTTGACTACTCATGTAGACAATTTATTTAGAAGACGATGGTGCTACCAATCCCTTGGAAGAACAAACTATATTGAAAAAACCCTTTGAAAATATGTAAAGGTAATGTTATGATATTATTTCTCTACTTTTTCAAGCAATTATATAATTAAACATTTATTTAATTTTCATTATTTGTTTCAGAGTTCATTTATTTTAGAATATTTTTGTCCATGTGTCATGCCTCTGAAAGAAGAGTAATGACAATGTATATACTCAATCAAAGAGGTAATATTAGTGTTTGAAGAGTAAAATCATTGTCCATATAATAAATGTATTGTTTCATATTTATGTTTAATTTATTTCTTTTTAGTATCACTTAAATAATAATTGTTTTCTTATATAGTTGTATTCTTTTGTTAAGGTTGGGGTGGTCTGTCCATATTCCATGCCTTTCTACACCAAAAATTCCACAGACTTCTTCTCCCTCAAAACATTTTAACCCATACAATATTTCATTTATCAATTTCATTCAAGTTACCACTACAAAATTTGTATAAAGATCAATGAAGCTTCTTATACTCCATTATGTAGGTAATGTTTATGTTTTTTCACAACAAAATCATTGTCCATAGAATCAATGTATTATTTCATATTTATATTTAATTTATTTTTTTAGAATTACTCACATAATAATTGTTTTCTTATATAGGTGGATTTTTTTTTGAGTTGGTGTGGTTTTCCATCTTCCATGCCTCTCTACACCAAAACATCCAAAAACTTCTTCTCCCTCAATAAATTTTCACCCCTATAGTGGTTCATTTATCACTTTCTCTCAAGTTCCATCCACTCCCATTGAAGGAATAGAAATGACGCTTCCTCTTCTCAATTAGAGAGGTAATATTTATGTTTTAATAGGAAAATCATTATCCATAGAATTAAAATATTTTTTTATTTTTATGTTTAATTTATTAATTTTTCATATTAATTACATAATAAACATTTTATTATACTTGTGGATTCATTTTTTTTCAAGTTGGGGTGGTCTATCCATATTTCAATCCTTTATGCACAAAATCTTCCACAAACTTCTTCTCCCTCAAAACCATTTCACCGCTCTAGTGGTGCATTTATCACCTTTATTCAGGTTTCCTCCACTAACTTTGCAGTAAGAGCAACAACCCTTCCCATTCTCAATTATAGAGATAATATTGACGTTTTCACAATAAAATAATTGTCCATAGAATTAGTGTATTTTTTTCATATTTATGTTTTATTTATTTAATTTTTTATTACTCACATAACAATTTTTTTCTTATATATTTGGATTCATTTGTTCAATTTGGGGCGATCTTTCCCTCATTCATACCTTTCTATACCAAAACATCCACATAATTCTTCTCTCTCAAAACATTTCACCCTTACAATGTTAAAATTTATAACTTTTCTTCAAATTCCCTCTACAGATCAATCACAGAAGAAATATTGATATTTTATTTGTAAAATAATTTTTCATAGAATTAATGTATAATTTCATATTTATTTTCATTTTATTTATTTCTATTATTACTCATAATAATTGTTTTCTTATATTGGAGGATTTTTTTCAAGTTGATGTGGTTTGTTCGAAGCTACTCATGCATTGTTGGAAGTTAGACAAATAATTTTAATAGAAATTATGGTAACATTGATATTTATTATTGTTTAGATACTTGTGATGTTTAGAAATCATCCACACCTCAATCCAACACGTAATGTGACTGGTACGACTCTATATAATTTTTGCTATTTAAAATTAGAATTAATTTTAGTAAAAAAGACAACAGACTCAATGTGTCCATTATTAGTTGAAAATATACATTTGAATTTAAAAATTTTCACTAAGAAAACCCAATAAAACATGATTTAATTTTCTTTATAATTTAGGGCATAAATTCAAATATAATTCGTGAAGTGTTGGAATCGTTATCACGTCAAACTAATACACAATGTGATCTGTATGAGTCAAGGTGTTTGTTTCAAGTTTAAAATGAAATTTTTATCAAGAATAATAGTAATGTACTCAAAAACAATAAAACACATTCATATTATTTGTATACATTAGAAAAAAATCCATATGTGATTTGGAACATGTAGGAATCATCCGCACCTCAATCTGATGCACAGTGTGGCCGATATGACTCTTAGTGCAACATTGTTTAATGTTGAAATCAATTTTAGTGGAAGAAATGAACTAATAAAAACCAAACAAACACATTAATATTGTTTTGATAATTTATAAAAATGATACATATGTGATTTGAGACATGTATGAATCACCTGCACCTCAATATGATGCATGATGTGACCGGTATGACTCTAAGTGCATGTTTTTATTTAAAATTGACATCAATTTTAATAAAAAGGATAATTGACCTACTGAAAACTAAAAAAATGCATTCAAATTGTTTAAATACTTATGTAAAATTATCCATAAGTTATTTGTGATGTGTAGGAATTAACAAAACCTCTATCCGATACACAATGTGATTCGTATGAGTCAACGTTCATGTTTCAATTTTAAAATGATATTTTAGTAAAAAAGACAAGTGACATACTCAGAACATATAAAAAAATTCATATTGTTTTGATATATTATTAAAATGATCCATAAGTTATTTGGGATGTCTAAGAATAAACCACACCTCAATCTAATGCACAATGTGACCGATATGACTCAAAGTGCGTCTTTTTATTTAAAATTGTCATTAATTTTAGTAAAATGAGAAACTATCTGACTCAAAACTAAGAAAAAGCATTTAAATTGTTTTTATACTTAATAAATATGATCCATAATTCATTTTTGACATTTAATAATAATCTACACCTCAATCCAATACACTATGTTTCTGATATGACTCAAAGTGTCCGTTATCAGTTTCAAATCGACAGTTTAGTTCAAAAAGTGTCACTCACTGAAAAATAATCAAATAGGATTGAATTTTTTTGATAATTTAGGAAAATAATTAATAAGTCATTTTTGATGTATAGGAATATGTTCTATGTCAAACTGATACACGACATGATCAGAATGAGTCAGAAGTATGTGAATCTAGTTTAAAATGACATTTAAGTTAAAAAGACAACTGACTTACTCAAAACTGAGAAAACACATTCAGATTATTTTGATACTTTATGAAAATGATACAAATTTCATTTGAAATGTATAAGAATCATCCCCAACTCAATCTGATACATGGTGCGACATGTATTATTACAAGTTCATCTTTTTATTCAAAATTGAAATCAATTTTATAAAAATTAACACTTTATGTTAATTAATTTTTTTTAAATAATAACTAAAATAATTTTTTTCTTATATAGTTGCGCTATTCTATTTGAAAAGGGGTTTTTTTTATAATATCATGATTCAGGTAAATATTAAAAGGCAAACAGATATTGATGTTTTTTAATGCATGTACTAATATGGATTTATGTAATTGTATAAACCAATTTTTAATATTTCTATAATATATTGTTTTTTTCTTGTGTTTTTGTTGTAAATTTCATTTCATTTAAATCTTGTATTAGGATTTTTTTGTTTCTATCTGGTTTGTTTATGGTGTTATCATGTGCTGTTATTGCACACTAGAGTATGGCCCTTTTATCAGCACTTCTATGATCGTTGAAAAAAGACCCTTTATCAGTGCTTTTATAAGGACATAAAAATCTGTACTTTTTCATCACTTCTATAAGCACTGATAAAATACCCTTTATCAGTGCATTTATAAGTGCAGATAAATGGTCCCTTCAGTGGCACTAAATTAAAGCAGTGATAAATTATTCCTTTATCATTACTTTTAAAAGCATTGATAAAGTTCCCATTAATCAGCACTTTTTTAGCACCGATAAAGAACCCATTTATGAGTGCTTATAAAAGACCGGATCTTTTAACCTTTCTCATGTAGTCAGCACTTTTCTATCACCGATAAAGGAAATTTCTATCACTATTAATGGCCTATTTTCTATTAGTGAATCATTAGAATAATCCCAAACCAAAGGACCAACTACCATTGTGGCTACAATGGAAGTGATTCAACAGGACAAGGAGACTAAATCCGTTTGATTGACCTATCTTCAATAATTGGATGATAGGGATCAGGAGGCCATTCAATATATGAAGAGTTATGTTGATGGTATCTTGTAAAGTATGATGGATATAATCCATCTCATGGATGTTCCTCCAGTTTTTTTCCACATCAATGAGAAGCATTTTGTTTCTAATCATCCAGGTCATCATCCCTATCTTCCTCATGTTATCATAACATTACATTGAAATTAATTTTTATAGAAAAATTATATTTGTATCACCTAGTTTTAACCACATTTATGGGATGTGTAAATACTCTGATCTTTTAATAAGCCATGGGGCCTAGCAAGCATAGTTAGACTATTTTTAGGGTTGTATAGAAAACCCTACAAACTTTGTGTCCTTTTGTCTCACTAACCTAACTTTTTTATAATTATAATATGGAAGAGACTTAATGGGAAAGACTGAGATTTTTATTATGCCACCATTTTCAGGTTTTCAACCTAACTAGTTTTGTCTCTATTTTTTTATTATCACATTAACGTATTTAACGTTAGATTAATGAGATTTGTGTTCAAGGGTGAATAGATTTGACCATAGATTTTAAAATAATGACTCAAGTAGCGCTTGTGGGCCATGAATGTTTCGACATTCTTTAGACATCTAACGGGGAATATTGAGCCATGATTTTTTAGTTTCTCTATGTAAAACATGATATTAAGGAATGTAGGAATTCACATATGAGGTTGATGTTACAATCAATTGAAAAACCTATTTTGTGGGATGTTTCATGAAAGGACAACAAGGGTGCATACTTTATAGTAAAGTAGTGGTATCGTCAGGATGATATGCCCAAATTCTTTTGAGTAACTTATGAAAAGACAACTACGGTTTATTAAATCATATGCAGGAAAATAAGTTCTCAGAAATTCTGATATTCAAATATTGATGGTCGAAGATAACAATTCAGATTTCTCAATACCATAATGGGTGGTTCTTTTAAAGGACGGTGTCTGAGAATAAAGGAAATATCTATATTAGTACTATCTAGGAATTGAAATAATCTCCTAATTTTTTTTGCTCAAGTAAAGTAGGGTATATATTGTTATATGGTCGATGTCATGGGGGAATTCCCCTTTATAATAGGGAAAAAATTATCATGTAGTTTAATGTCAGGTGATCAAGACACTGGCCATGTATTTTAATGAGTAATGGTGAATATATTATTTTATAGTTTAATATACTATGAATAGGATGTCATTCTATGCAGTTTAATGTCATACAACAAGGACATTATTTTATTCATTTTAAAGTCATACTGTGAGGAAATTATGCTATGTTGTTTAATTTCATACAACAAGGAAATTATTCTATGAGGTATACATTTTTATAATGAATACATAAGGGGGATATAATCTAAGGTCTTTATCTTTGATCAAAAGGTTGAAAATTCTCTCATTCTTGATAATATGTATGAAAATGAGCTACCATATTCAAGTGTGAGAGGAGAAAACAGTAAGATGTGATTTAGGTATTCCCAAACCAAAAGAATGGTATGAGAAAAGGTCTTATTATGTTAGATGTTGTATCTATGGATGATAAACTTACCATTGGTTGAAAAACCCATTTTTTGTGATGTTTTATGTAAGGCCAACTAGGGTGTGTACAACATAGTCAATAGTGTAATCCTTTGGATAACATGCCCTAAAATTTATGAGAAACTTGTACAAAGCCAACTGAAGTGTGTTATATCATATTCAAATAAGTAATTCCTCAATATTTCTAACATTATATCACTAAAAATTGATAAAAGTTCGTGGAGATTTGGATTTCCTCAAGCATAGAGTTTGGTTTGTGGGATGAAATTACTTGAACATAGAAGGGTAATTTTAATTAAAAATTTCCCAAGAATGGTGAAAAGAGGTTTTCTATGAAAGTTTGATATGACACAGGGAATATGGAACCTATAGTTTTAAGTCATACAACTAGGACTATATTATTATGGAAATGATAGATGATATGTGTCTTATCGAGCCAAGCTTGTTCCTTCATACTTCATACATTAATGAGGAAGTTGTAAACCATAGTAATGGAGCACTTTTATATTGGGAGAAAGGATATGGGAAAAATATACAAGGGATGACTACAAACTACTTTGAATCACGGGTCCTAATATAATGTTGCTAAATATTATGAGTATGGAAGAGGCTTCTCCTGAGGGAGAAGTTACCACTGGTTGCTAAACCAGTATGGTGGGATATTTTATGTAGATCCAACTAGGGAGTGTGAATTCATAGAAAAATAGAGGAATCCTTCAGCTGATAGACCCATTTTTTTGTAGACTTATGAAAATACAACTTGGGTGTTTTACAACATAGTCGACCAAATGATCTCTTAGGTATCGAAAATTCTTAAATCAGAAGCTGAATAAAGATTACGATGATATGAAAGCATTCATGAATAGGAGTATAAAGTGAAAAAAGGATATGTTTGAGCATAAATAAAGCATTTTTATTGATATTGGCTATGTGTTTTGAATCCCTTGTATAGATTTTACTCCTATGTATAAGGGGAACATCTCAGTTTTCTTGGAGGCCCCCAACCAGGGGACCCAAAATAAGAGCTTCGATGTATATATTTTTTTGTACATAGGAGAGGGTGACATTATTTTACCTAGTAACTGGGACTAGGAAATGAGGCCTATGAGTCAAAATATATCCTTTTGGAACAATAATCAAGCCACATGTAGTTCTAAAATGAAGATATCCCACATCAATTTAATTCATATGTTGAGGAAATAAGTTTTTTTTAATACGAGCTCATGCATAGGGTGATAACCCATATTGAAACCTATCATGTATATTAGAATCATACATGGGAGAGTTATTTATTTACCATATTATTCTATATATTGGTCCAATATTGAATCTTTTGACATCACTATGTATCTCATCAGAATGAGAATCAATCCACTCATACTTCTAGATGGAATCATGTAGTTTTTGTTCATGTGACGAGGACATTTGGCTTGCCTTTTAGTGTCTCCCATCTTGGACCAAGATAGTCCTAACACAAATTGATATGCCTTACTTGTGTAGGGATATACTTTTCCATAAATCCCAATCCCATGTGAACTATGCTCAATTTGAGAAATAAGGGGTGGAAAAAATTTTCCTCCATGACATAAAGGAAACACAAGTGAAGTGTATGGGGAATTTATATTTTGGTGGTGGCTGGGATATGAGGTATAATCTAGGAATTTCTATGTATCTAAATTGGATGGTAATCAAGCCACACATAGTTCTTGAAGTGACATTTAGTTTAAAGTCATGAATTCCAGACATTAGCCGTGCAGTTTAACGTCATGCAGTAAAAATAAAGATGAAATGATGTAAAAAGGGGGAGATGTTATGGTTGGGTCTGAGGATGGAAATTTTGGAATAAATACATATCTTTCCTAAGAATTAATAAATAAAAATGTAGTTATTGATGAACCATATATTTTATTATCACGTGGGATAGATATGAGTCATCTAACGTGAAAGAAATATTGCGATTGGACTAGAGGATAAGACCTGGACATAAATATTTATTGTGTTAAAGAAAGAATCAAGCCACACATAGTTCCATATAGGGTTCCCTATGCCAGTCTGTTTATTACATTGAGGATAAAGGGATATATAATGTTTTTTTTCTCCTGGACCTAGAATTAAAGATCCAACTGTCACTATATATCCCATTGGAATGATAATCAAGCCACATGTAGTTCTTGAAAAGATCATGTAGTTTACCATAATATAATGAAGATGTTGGCAATAAAATTTATAATCTTATAAAATGGGCATGATAATGATAGGTCTTATGCCTATAAAAGGGGACCAAGTTCCATTATGGGGTGGTAATGATGTAAGTAGGGATTATGCATGGGATATGCCCATCTTTTCATCCTCATGTCTGGAGAAGAGGGAACCTCAACCTGCTAAGGGGTTAGAGGGAAGTGATTGGGACTTAAACATGAGATGGAGGCCCATTTTTAAGGGACCATGAGGAGTAACTCTACTCATGGTACTTTGGGTGTTTATTAACATCAAATGAGAGGAACATTAACCATGTAGTTTAATGTCATTCGGTGAGGACGAAAGCTGTCTTGTAGTTTTAATTCATGTGAGTAGGACCTTATGTTAGGTAGTTTATCGTCGCACGACAAGGAAGATGATGCCACACTGTTTAATGTCTTGCTGCACAGACATTATTTCATGCCTTATAATTTTGTACATAAAAGACCCACTACATAGTTTAATGTCTTATAGCTTGGATGTTATATGGTTCTATATAGTTTAACATCCTATAACTAGGATAAATATTGTGTGATTACACAAAATATTTCATGAAGAACCTTGTATTGGTTGAAGTTTTAATTAGGTATCTATCTATTGATATCAATGAATAATATCTGTTAGAGTAGAGCTTATGTATGAAGTAAGGTCCCTACCACATCAGCTTAAGATTTTGAGGCTTCATTCTTGGTATCATTGGAGTCATAGAGACCGTTAAAAGTTTCCTTGCATGAATGAATATAGTTGAACCTTATTGTTAAAGGCTCACACTATCATATTTTGATAGACCTCGAGGTGATGTAAGGTATGAAATCCCTTTTCATCCAATTTTTTAAATTCATCTAGTCAATTCTAGGACTTCTCATTGATGGAAAAATTATCAAATATGGAAACACATAGTGATGTAAACTGAACCTCAATAGGAGGGACTGCTTCTGTTCCATATACCATTGTGTATGGGGTCTCTTGTGTGGAAGTTTAGTTCATATTCTGAAAATACCATAAGTAATACAAGGGCCCATCTGTACATGTATTTTTATCTTTATCCACCATATTTGGAGTATGTTTGATAGGGTATTTTTGAAGGTCTCTATCAATCCGTTATCCACTACATGATAGTGGGATGAATGGTTGGATTTGATATTATATTATTAATATAGATTTTACACCATAGAAAAATATAAATTGGTTCCATAGTCTATATGTACTATATGAGGGAAACTAAATCTGGTAATGATGTGGGATTTCAAAAATATGACAATGATTTTGGCCCCGAATTCATTATAGGTTGTTAACTCACCCTATTTGGAGAAGGAATCAGTAGTGATCAGAATGTACTTGAACTACATGGCTATATCCGGAGGGTATGTTCCCATAACATCCATTCCCCATATGGAAAATTAATAAGAGTATTTGGTTGTATGTAGAAAATATGGGGGTTAACAGATGAAGTTGGCATGCACATGGCATGCATGACATATCTTGTTGAATTCTATGCAATCTAGTGTCATCAAAGGCTTGAAGTATCTGAGCCTTCCAATTTGATCAAAAAGCATATACCCAAACTAGTGGTCACTACAGGATCCTGCATGTAATTATTCTATAGTAGTCATAGTCTCTTCTCCATCGGCATGTTGGAGAATAAATCCATCACATAGTCATTTATAGAGGACTTTATGGTGATTTTGGCCATTATAAAGAGTGATGTTAACCGTCCACTGCCAAATTTTCTCTTTCCCAACTCAATCTATTGGTATCACTCCATCCTTAAGGGATTCCATGATTTTAATCATCCACAAAGTGGTATGGACAAAAGGCTTAGGGATGAGACCAATTTCATTAATTTTTTTGGTTCTTATATGAACAAAAGGTAAGACCATTCTATTGTGGGAAAATATAATGATTTTTTCATACCTGTTTATATCTTCCTGAATTTTAGCTGCATTTTCCAATGCATATTCTTGGGTGTTCTATGATCAGAGGATGAGATTAAATATTGTATCTTAGGGGAACTATTCTATAAACCCTTAGACATAGTCAATAAGGGGGATAAACTCTTCTTTTATGATGTCATAATCCCCATTGATATGTTTGATTACCAGCTCTAAGCCTCGCTTCACCTCTAGGTTGTTCACTGGTATTTGAAGTGTCATTTCCAGGACGACAATGAGGACCTGATATTCTGATTAAATGTTATTTATCCTTTTAATAGTAGAAATGAGTAAGGTAAGACTTTATTTGTTGGGAAAATAAGAAAAATCCCTAAACCAAGTTTTTTGATCTTATGATATCCTGTTATCTTCCCTGTTGGGCTCTTGGATGTGCAGTAAAAATACGTTTCCCACATTTGGGGGATGTCTTGAATAGAAAAGCTCACTTCATATAGAAATTCAGTATTTAATGATGTCACTTCTATAGATGGGTTCTCTCAATATAAATCTACTAAGGCCTGGCCTTTCACTTCTTTTTAAGGAAAAAATTTTATATTAAAATGCTGTAGAATAATCACTCACCATGTCAAACATACTTTAAACATAGGATGGATGAGGATATATTGGAGCATGTTATTTCTAGAGACCTATTAGACCTCTTGGTGCTGCAGGTAGTGCCTTAGCTTCTAAACCACAAATATTAATTCTATACAGCTCTTCTCAATATCTGAATATCGACTCTCTGTGTCGAGCATGGCTTGACATAGATAATAGAGGGTTTTCTCATTTCTAGTGTCATTATTTTTCATGATGAAGGATTTTAGTGATTTCTCTAGGGACATAAAATGTAAATGAGTTTCCTTAACCCAATAGGTGGCATTAATAATGATATAATCAAGAAGTATTTCTTGAGGGTTCCAAATACTTCCTGGCAGTCACTGGTCCATTGATATGTGATCCCCTTCACCATCAATTTAGTGAAGGTAAAACACTTTACTATAAGATTGGATATGAATCCTCAGATTCAGTCTAAGTTTCCTGGAAGCCCTCTCAACTCATTAAGGTTTCTAAGAGGTGACATGATAAAGATTGTTTTTTTCTCTTGATCAAATTCGATGTCGTGATGGTGTACAATGAAGCGAAGAAACTTCCACAAGGTTACCCAAAAATAAAATTTTAAGGGTTTTATCTTTGAGATATGTTGTTGTAGATTATTCAAGATAGTATCCAAGTAATTTAGATCGTCATAACATTGCTTGAACTTGAACACTAGTTCCTCAACATAACATTCTACAGACACCCCGAAAAAGAGTTTGAAGATGCATTGTATGGCATGTTAGTATGTGTAATCGACGTTCTTCAAGCTAAATGGAATTAACTGATAGAAAAATACTCCTTGGGGGTTCTAAATACCATGGATTATTCATATTATGGGTCCTTTCAAATTTGGTTGTACCCTAAATAGGAATTTATGAAGAAGCTAACTTGGTAACCAACCATTACACGGATTAGGATTCTGTGATTGGAACTAGGCATTCATCTTTTGGAAAATACTGTTTGAGGTCTCTTAAGTCAATGAAGAATCTGATTTTACCATTATTATTTTTCATAGGGACAATGTTGGATATCCATTTGGGATATTTTACCTCTCATATGAAGTCATCCTTGATGAAATTTCCCACATCGACCTTAATTTTAGAGGCATGAGTTGGATGCGACCTTTTGGATGCTTGTTTGTATCCCCAATGATCTTCTGGAAATCCAAGTGGTGGGTGTCAACCTTAGGGTCGAGGCATGTAATATCTATGTAATTATTGGATAACATGTCCCAAGTTTTTCTTAATAAGAATGTTTATATCTCACATTCTTCAAAAGTCATGGTATCACTAATTAGAGTAGGTCATAGATCTTCCTTCATACCCATATTTATTTCTCCGAAATTATCAATATTGGTGTAGAAACCTTCTTCGAATTCCAGAGGGTAATCTATGTGGTCTTCCTATTCTTCTTATTCCTCATGCTTTACTTAATTCTACTATACCTGTGAGGTAGGTGATGAATCAAGAATCTCAGAGTTGGGGGAGATTCATCATTTTGGACATCCAGAAGATGAGGTAATCATTTTTGGATCAATCAATGGAAAGATCCATTTTTAGAGCTCTAAAGGGAAGAAGGGGGACTAATGTTGAGAATATCTTTATTATCCCATTATCATGAAAACTTATTATAGACTAGCTAATGAGACAAGAATTTTTTAAAACTTTGGGGATGGAATGAAGATATTTTAATCTAGAATTTCATCCCTGCTCGGAGAGTTAAAAAATTCTTCTATGATGTCGACTTCAGTTTTCATGACTAATATTATTTAAGTTTCCAAATGAGTGCTTGAATTTAAGAACACACCTTCAATTTGATTAATTGGAAGCACATACTATGCACTATACTTCTCGAAAGGATTATTCGGGATCGTCTCTAGGCCAATTAAGGCATTGATTAAAGAGACATCATCTACCATAGACTATTTCCCTCTCTTGTGGTAGATTTTTTGAGTCAATGTACTATGAATCATAGGATTTTAATGGGTCCTTATCACCATTAAATGTCCCAATTTGACCATTAATATAATATTTGAGTTATTGTTGGTTTTCCAAAGTAATAGAAACGCGATTATATATCCAAGGTATTCATAGTAGGACATTGAATGTTTTATCCGGCATAAAAACCATGAATTTTGAGTCAGACACAGGACCTCCAAATTAAGTTCTGAGTTTGATCTCTACAAGAGTCTCTTTCCCATTTTCATCAAAACCTTATAATTTTAGTTTGGAGGGGGGGACAAGTGATATCTAGTGAGACCCAGTTGGTGAAGTGTCCGGACCAGAATGGGGTTGAAGCCTAAGCCATTTTCAATAAAGTTTCATTGGATATAAATGTCATTTATCCTACCAGATATATACAAGGTTCTGGTGTGTCCCTGTATGAAAACATCCTCATTATAGTCTATGAAATATATGACCACATGGAATTATTCTGGGTCATTCTCTACAAGATATACTTTAGCAGCCATAACCTCAACTTCAAACTCACGAGAGCTTGATAAAGACTCTATGAGTGATTCCCATAGGTATTTTGATAGAATCAAAGCATCCATGATTGATATATTGGAAAACACTTGGTCCAGTTGCTTAAAAAAATCATACTTATGATCCAGAGGTCTGTACTTCCCATAATGGTGTTGTTCTTTCTCATGTAGTTTGGGAGATGATGTTCTAGATGTGGATGGACAATTCCTTGGAATATGAGTTTAATGTGCTTCCACTAATGGTGGCTTAGGTCAGCTAGGTCCTCCTGCACACTGGGGATGACTAAGTGACGAAATATCCTCTAATCAATATTCCATGATGATTGTTTTAGGGATAAATCTATCATGTGTGGGGAAATTCCCTCGTTCCTATTGTGATCACTAGAGAGATCTCCTATGAGTTTTAACCATGTAGATAGTTCGAGCTGGGGTGGTGTTAATGTAGTGACTCTAGGAACTACAACGTATTCCCCTATATCCTCAACTCTGACAGCCCCTCCACTAGTTCCCCATTCGAGAGTATGGAATTTAGTTTTATAATGAAAATATTTATCAAATAAGGGATCCATTATGTGAATATCATTAATATATTCGAAGATAAACTCCTCATCTAATGATGATTTCATCTAGTGGGTGATACCTATTGTACCATTTAGCATGGAAGTGACTATTCTTTTAAGAACATCACCACAATGTATTCTAAGGTAACCGATAAATTTGGCCTTGACATGAGCTCGCATTTATCTTATTGCTTCTTATCATTCTGACCATGTTGGTTTTTTAAAGACTATATTTCAAATTACTGACCAGTCGATGAAGTTGTTTGTTTTTTAGTGAAAGTGGTTGAAGGCACAATCAACTACTACTACTATGTTTTGAGGATATCATCAATCTGTTTTATCATTTTCCTGACTATCTAGTCACCAAAATTCTACACACATTTTATCTTGACTTATTTAAATTCATTTTCCAACATTGGATTAGTGGAAGAAACATACACAACTAGGGAATTTCTCAGTTTCACTTTCCATAGGTCCACCATATTTTTTATGAGTTATTCAAAAACAAAAAAAACCCAATATGTGGTTCCTGATCATTTTATGGAAGGGGAAATAGTTTGGAATGCATTCTTCACATTCTTTGCTAGGATTCATGAGATTTGGAAACTTGACCATGTAATTTTCCAATGTTGAGATGAAGTAGCTGGGAATTGGTAATTACAAAAATAATAAACCTTCTTTTTCATCTTTGTAACACCCTGAGAAAATTTAAAAATTATGTTTCTTATAATTAAAACTAATAGAGGAATTATTTACTAAAAAGTTTTTATAAATATTTTCATTAATCAAAATAGGTTTTGAATCAATGTATAACCTATTAATTTTTATTTTTATTTAAATATATGTATATAATTTAAATATCATATAAATTGATTATAAGAATAAACATATATAAATATTATTTTTAATAATAAATAATTTAAATTGATTATTTTTTATTGAAAATATATATTTTATAAAATTATAACATTTAAGAACAATATATGTTTTAAAAAAATAAGTATACGAGTAAAAAATGATTTTAGGAATTTCACATCATACTAAATAAAAAATATTTTGTGAAATTATAGATTAATAAAATTATAATTATAAAATTAAATTTTTATGAAAATGAATGTATTATTTTTATTACCATGAAAATTATTTTTTTCAATGTTAAATATATTATTTTTACATACTATAAAATTATGATTATTCATGTTTAAAAAAATGAAAAAATGAAATCAAAATATTTTATATAACATGTATATATATAAAAACTATGCAAGATAATAAAAAACAATGAATTAAAAAAATAAAAAAAAAATGAAATGAGGAATAGGGTTTTTTTGGAGGATCAGATTAGGGTTTTAGCGGTCGAGGGATCTGTTCGATTGTTGGAGTTGAGCAGAAAGGTGGCACCGAGCTCAAGAGCAAGGACAAGAGACGAGTGCGAGTTGGAAGGTTGAACACGATTGGGAGTTCATACCAATGAAGATCCTCACTACACTACGAGATCTGATTTATTCAAGTATGAATGATGAGTCGAGGACCTATGAGATCGATCTTGAGGTGTGTTTGTAGATGAGATTTTGGATGAAAATAGCCTTCCACATGTCTCAATTTGTAGGTTTGTACAATTTAGGTATTCCTTAATTAATTTATGTTATACAAATCTATTTTCTAAAATCATTTTCAGTGTATTAATTTCCATGCATGTCATTATTCATCCAGTTTCTTATCTCATCAATGTCAGTTCATTTCCAATTTCATGAACTGGATGTCCATATTTGTTACGGATATGGATTCTCTTCAATCAATTCTGTTTAGAATTTTTTTATTGATTTCTCTTGGTATGGTTTTTTCAACAATTATATTTTGAATATACGGCTGTGAAATGAACGTAATAGAGAAGCATGTGTTTCGGAAATCAATATCAGCTTTCACATCTATATTTTGTCTCACTTTTAGATTTTTATAATCCATGAACTAATTTTCTAACATTTGTTTACATCAACTATTTCATTTTGACAAATCTTTAGTCAAAATATCTTTTGAAACCTTATCTTCTATTTGTCTTTTTCATTCATTTGATCCAATCTCTCTTCTATTTTTCATTTTATATCCACATACTTTGTATTTTATTTTCAAACTAAAAATTTCTAAAATCTTTATAGATGAATTGGTCTAATAAATACTTGTCAAAATATTATTATAAAATAATACTTATTCGAAACTACATATATTTTTTTAAGAAAAATGACTACTATATAAAGCCTTCCCGCCTTCCATATTTACTGCATTTTTTTGATATGTTTCATTGCTCTATTTTTTGGCACTATGATTATAAGAAGTAGTGAGTCTTGTAGATAGTGTTTGAGTGTGTGATGTGAGGAATGTGCCACACTGATAAGTGAAATTATATGAAAATAAATCTTGGTAAGGGATTACTTATTTTTAGATACTTTCTTTACCCTTTCAATTCCATTTTTATTTTTGTAAGGGTGAAATATTTATTTTCAAAATTTATTTATTTTGAAATATTATTTCTATAAGAGATAGTTCAATTTTATTTTCAAACACCTCTCTTATTTAAAGATTAATTTTATGGGATTATTTTATTAAAATGATTTTTATTTTAAGATATTCAATATGATTATATATTTTTATTCTTTTATTTATTATCATGTTTTAATTGTATGTTTGTGTAAAGGTTTTCATATATTTAAAATAATGTTTTACATTTCCGATGCTAAGATCTTATTTTGCTAGATACAATTATATTTGAGTTAAGATGTGCATATACATACATGACTTTTGTTTTAAGAGAAAATATTTTTTTTGAAAATATTTATTTTTATGAATGAATTATATTTTTAAAGTTAATTCTGATGGTGTTTTTGTTCTTTAGAATACATTTAATTTCGTGTAAGAGAAACTCATTTTTATATATTTTATTCATTAATTTCCAAGTAAATATAAATTATATAAAAGAAACTGAATGGTGTTATATTTCTCAGAATGTAATTCTTATTATGTGAATGGGTTCCAGAAAGAGAATGATACTTTTTGTTGTTTCTTTCCTTAAATATATACCTTGTTCAGAAATAAATATATTCCTTTTTTTAATTTATCATTTGAAATTTTATTTGCATGGGTAATCCATATCTTCAAATATTATTACTATGTTATATATATAAATATCTATTGTTAAGTGTTACTCAAATTTATCAAAAGTTTGGGCTTGTAATTTGATTCTATTTGAGTTTATGTTCTCAAGAAATTTGAATAAGGAAAAAAATTACCTAAGCATTTAATTCAAAATCAAACATGTTTTTAAATTTGAATTTGTTATTGCAATATAATATTATATATATATACATACTTATAAATATATATACATTCATGATGTTCAAATATATAATTGTTTTAAATAAATGATTAACCAAGTATAAATTAAGAATGCCGTAATCTAGATTATGGCCATACATTGATGATTTTTTTTTCATATACATGTATGCATGAGAAATTAATTAAAATTTAAAAAAATGGATTTTTATGGAAATAAGGAAGAAAATTTAAGTCTGTGGATGTTGATCAACCTTTTATGTGATTTTGCAATGTCATGTGTCATGAGATTTGATCGTACCTAGTTGAATATGCAATTTTTAGTAAGGATTAGTATTTATATATTTATAAATAAAATTGAACATTTTTGTACTAAGCATGATTATAAATATATTTTCAAATCTAAAACAACAGTGAAAAATTTATGTATTTAAAGAAAGCTAATACAATAATGTTTTATAAAAACTAGTACTCAACCTTTGTAAATATGATATTGTATTGGGGATTGAATCCATCCCTTAAGTCGGTAGGCCCAAGATAGACTTAAATGTTTTTAGTGGCCATAGTTATTTTGTTTTAAGGGATTGCTTAATATTTTCAACCAAATCACTGGATTAGTTTCAAATAATTTTCAAAGTGTAATTATTTTTCAAAGAATTATATTATTTTTTAAAAAGTTTTTTTACAAATGTATTTGGAATTGTATTTTTAGAACGTATTATCAATGAAATATTTTAATTGGATTTATCAAAGGTTTTCAAAAATCCTTACTGGGAAATTTAATTCCCACCCTTTGTTTTAAAATGATTTTTTCACAGGTATCTTTGAAGTTTATTTACATATATCATCTCTTTGGGAGTTAGCGTGCATAAGTGTAGTAAACAATTATTTTACTTTTGTTTTAACTCAAATAAATGTAAAGTGTTTTCTAATCCTCCAGAACCTAGACCGGTGAAAGGTCCTCTTTTGTGTTATGTGTTGGGTAATTGTTCAGTTTATTTTTTTAAAAAAATTACACAACTATTTTTAAGTACTGGGTCTAGAAGAGCGGGCTCAGGGCGTTATATTTGGAATCCGAGGAATGTTCTAGACAACTTTGGAGATTAGATGTTGTCTTTTGAGGAAAATAAAGTCTACATGGAAATGTTTTCTTTAGATAGATATGTCTCATTAGAAATTATTTAATTTGATAGATGAAAATTATGAATTTTGTTATGTTTGATGCAATAATTGCCAGAACGTAATTTTATTTGGGGGGGGGGGGAGAATGTAACACCCTGAGAGAGTTTAAAAATTATTTTTCTTATAATTAATACTAACAAAGGAATGATTTAATAAAAAGGTTTTATAAATATTTTAAACAATCATAATATGTTTTGAATAAATGTATTACCCATTACTTTATATTTTTATCTAAATATATGTATATAATTTAAATATAATATAAATTGATTATAAGAATATATATATATAAGTATTATTTTTAATAATAAATACTTGAAATTGATTATTTTTTTATAGAAAATCTATATTTTATAAAATTATAACATTAAAAACAATATATGTTATAATAAAATAAGCATACGAGTAAAAAATGATTTTAGCAAAGTCACGTTATACCAAAGAAAAAATATTTTATGAAATTAGAAATTGACAAAATTATAATTATAAAATTAAATTGTTAATAAAATGCATGTATTATTATTATTACAATGGAAATTATTATTTTTCAATGTTAAATATAATATTTTTCATTATTATAAAATTATGAATATTTATGTTAAAAAATGATTAAATGAAATCAAAATATTTTATATAAAATGTATATATATATAAATGGTGAAACAGAATAAAAAAACAATGAATTAAAAAAAAATAAGAAAAAAATGAAATGAAGAATCAGGTTTGTTTTTTTGGAGGATCAGATTAGGGTTTCAGCAGTCGAGGGGTCTGTTCGAGCGTTGGAGTCAAGCCAGAAGGTGACACTGAGATCAAGATCAAGGATGAGAGATGAGTGCATGTTGGAAGGTTGAGCGCGACTGGGAGTCCTGGCTAACACAGACCCTCACTAGACTACGAGATCTGATTTCTTCATGTCCGAACGATGAGTTGCAGACCCGTGAGATCGAGCTTGATGTGTGTTTGTGGTTGAGATTTCAGATGCAAATTTCCTTCCATATGTCTCGATTTGTAGGTATGTACAATGTAAGAATTATTTAATTACAATCTATTATCCAAATCTGTTTTCTAGATTAATATTTAGTGTATTAATTTTCATCATTGTTATTATTCATCCACATGCTTCTCCTGTAAATGTTAGTTCGTTTCCAATTTCATGAACTGGATGTCTGTATTTTTTACGGATATGGATTATCTTCAATAAATTCTATTTAGAAAATTATTATTGATTTGTCTTGGTATGGTTTTGTCAACAATTACATTTTTAATATGTGGCTATGAATCGAGCGTAATAGAGAAGGATGTGTTTTGACAATAAATAAATTCTTTCACATTGGTATTTTGTCGCACTTTTGGATTTTTATAACGCATGAAATGATTTCCAAACATTTTTTAATACCAATTATTTCATTTTGAAAAATCTTCCATTTGAATCTCATCCGAAACCTTATCTTCTATTTGTATTTTTCATTCAATTAATTCAATATCTCTACTGTTTTTCATTTTATATACACATACTTTGTATTTTATTTTCAAACTGCCAATTTATAAAATCCTTATATATGCATTGGTCTAAAAAATAATTTTCAAACTCTGATTATAAAATAATACTAATTAGAAAATACATTTATTTTTTAAGGAAAATAACTGCTATATAAATCCTTTCCTTCGTCCATATTTGTTTCATTTTTTTGATACGTTGCATTTCTCTATGTTTTGACGCTGTGAGTATAATAAGCAGTGAGTGTTAGAGATCATGTATGAGTGTGTGATGTGAGTAAAGATCAATACGGATAAGTGGGATTCTATGAAAATAAAATTTGGCAATGGATTATTTATTTTTGAATATTGTTATTACACATTCAATTCCATTTTTATTTTTGTAAGGGTGGAATATTTATTTTCAATATTTATTTATTTTGAAATTTTATTTCTATAAGAGATAATTTAATTATATTTTAAAAAGCCTCTCTTATTTAAAGTTTAGTTTTATGGGATTATTTTATTAAAATGATTAGTGTTTTATGATATTAAATATGATTATATATTTTTATTCTTTTATTTATTTTAAATTTTTAATTGTATGTTTTTATAAAAGTTTTCATTTATTTAAAATCATGTCATAAATTTCTAATTCTAAGAGCCTATTTTTCTAGATAAAATTATATTTGTTTTAAGACGTGCATATACATACATGCGTTTTGTTTTGAGAGAAAATATTTGGTTTTCAAATATTTAGTTTTTTGAATGACATCTATGTTCAAAGTTTATTTTTGATGGTGTTTTGGTTCTTTAGAATCTATTTAATTTCTTGTAAGGGAAACTCATTTTTAATTATTTTATTCGTTAATTTCCAAGTAAATAAAAATTATATAAAATAAATTGAATGGTATCATTTTTTTAGAATTTAATTATTATTCTGTGAATGGGTTCTAGTAAGGGAATGATACTTTTAGTTATTTCTTTCTTTTAATTTATACCTTCTTTAAAAATAAAGATATCTAATTTTTTAAATTTATCATTTTCAATATTATTTTCATGGGTAATCCATCTCTTCAAATATTATTACTATGTTATATATATATATATTTAGCGTTACTCCAATTATCTATAGGTTGGGTTTTCAATTTGATTCTATTTGAGTTTATGTTCTCTTGAAATTTGAATAAGGAAGAAAATTACATAAGAGTTTAATTCAAAATGAAACTTGTTTTTATATTTGAATTTATCATTGTAATATAATATAATATATATATATAAATAAATATATATACTTTAATTATGTTAAAATATATAATTGTTTTAAATAAATTATTAACCAAGTATAAATTCACTTATGAATTTATAAATTAAGAATGGCATAATCAATATTATAGACATACATCAATGATTTTGTTGTCACATACATATATGCATGAGCAATTAATTCAACCTTACAAAAATGGATTTTTATATAAATAAGGATGAAAATTTAAGTACACGGATGTTGATTAATCTTTTATGTGATTATGAAACGTCATGTGTCATGAGATTTGATCGTACCTAGAAAATACATAATTTTCACTAAAGATTAGTATTTATATATTTATAAATAAAATTATACAAGTTTTTACAAAGTATGACTATAAATATATTTTCAAAGCTAAAACAATAGTGAAAATTATATGTATATAAGTCAAGATAAGACAAATATTTTTTTTATAAAAATGGGTACTTGAACTTTGTAAATATGATAGAGAAGTGGATTTTGAATCCATCCATCAAGTGGTTAGGCCCAAGATAGCCTTAAAAGTTTTGAGTTTCCATAGTTGATTTGTTTTAAGGTCTTTCTTAATATTTTCAACCGAATCACTTGATTGGTTTAAAATCATTTTCAATGTGAAATTATTTTTCAGAGCATTATAGTATTTTGAAAAAGTTATCTTACAAATGTATTTCTAATTGAATTTTCCGAATGTATTATGAAAGGAATATTTAAATGGGATTTATCAAAGGTTTTTAAAAAATGTTACTGGGAAATTGAATGCTCACCCTTTGTTTTAAAATGATTTTTCATAGATATCTTAGAAGTTTATTTACAAATGTCATAGCTTTTCGACTTTGGGCGCAGAAGTGTAGTGGACAATTATTTTAATTTTGTTTTAAATATGATAAATGTAAGGTGTTTCCTAATCCTCCAGAACCTATATTGGTAAAAGTTCCTCTTTTGTGTAATGTGTTGTGTTAATTGTTCAGTTTGTTTTTTTTAAAAAATTATACAATAATTTTCAAGCACTGAGTCTGGAAGAGCGGGCTCAGGGTGTCATAATCTCCTCAAACTATTTTTGCCTCTGATCACTATGATCATCTTGATAAGGTGGACATATTAGATGATGCTCAAGAGGTGGATCTACATGATATGGTGTTGGATTTGAATTATGAGTGAGTGAAGGGGTCTGTATAAGTAGAACAGTGGAAACCTCTACTTTTCTTATTATCCTTCCCTGAGTTGATGGAATTACTCAGGACTTCACCTTAGTCTCTTCAATGGAGTCTTATACCTCTTGAGAAATTATAAAAAGGTTCCAAAACCTTATAGTATATTTTATAGGAATAAATTGTGTGTACAACTCACTGTGAATATTAACTATACAGATGAGAAACAATTCTTATTAAGGGAGTTTTAGGCTTAAGGAGTATATTTGTCCTTTCCACTAAGTAATGAAACATGAGAACCTTTAATTATCCCATTGTTTTCATTTCTATAGATTGAATACTATTTTATTCTACAACATTGAGATGAACTAGAAGAGAAACTTATGATGGTGGTATTCCCATCTAGTGATTGACTAAGACTATAAACTCATGTACCATTAAAAGTCTGGCCCCTATAGTGATTGCACAAAGCACCTTGTAACACCCGAGACTTTTATGAGAAATATTTTGTTTTTATGTTATATAAATCATCAAAGGAATCTTTCACTACACACAATGCTAGCTTGGCTTGCTTTACAGGAAATCACGACCTTCCTCGATAGCTTGTGTCGTACGCAATATCGAGTTTCACTAAACATCGATATGCTATTAAAATATTATTATAACTAGCCATTATGAATAGTAATAACCACTTTTTGAAGTTTTGTAAATTTTAATTTTCAAAATGGAATTCATTTTTGGTTTCGGAATATCGAAATTATCCTAGGGTAAAATTTTGGTATTTTTCTGAAAACTTTCAATTTTTGATGAATAGTGAAAACACTGGGTTACTATTTAAAAACCGACTTCTTATTTAAATAATTATTTATTTTATTTAAATTTATTTTTATGTCAAAATTGATACATAATACCTATATAAGTTCAATTCAATTCATTGGAGTCATTTTATAATAATTTTAGATATATAAAAATTTTATTGAACTTTTCACCGTATTTTACCCACCTCCTAGGAGAATTTGGAAATTCACATAAAACCTAATTTTACCGCTTATGTGAGTGGAATTTCGAAAATCTGAGAGACACGGTTAATATCAAGGACTAAAATGTGGTTCAATGAGATGAAAATATTTTTTTGGTGAATAGTAACTTTTTACTTTTTTTTACCACAGTTAAAAGTAAATAGTTTAATTATGGGTAAAAATGATATTATTATTACCCTAACACATGTCATAATTCTATTGGATAAGTGTAATTCGACCAAAAACAACCTTAGGAATAAAATATGACCATTTAGGCCCACTTGGATTAGATTAGGACAATTATTATTAATTTATTTAAAGAAGGGTTAAAATAGTTAAAATCAAGGTTCAATAACTAAATCATTTTTAATATAGGGTAATACATAAGATAAATTCCACTATAAATATTCATTAGAAATCTAAAAAGATTTCCTACATAATGGTATTTTATTTGTAATTTTTAGACTTTAAATAATTTAATTTATTTAGGACATAATGATGATGCAATAATTATATTATTAATAAAATATTGATATAATTGATGTTATAAATACCCAAATAAATGTAATTTGAGACTTTTTATGAATTAAAATAATTTTATATGTTAATATGACATGTTAGTATTGATTTTATTATCTTTTTTCGAACTAATAATTCTGTTATGATTTTGACAAAAATCTATTTCCAAATAGTGTCAAAATGGACATAAAATAATTTGTTAAAAAAAATATTATATTATTAATTGTTATTTTATTACTAAAAGTCTAAGGTTCGGACAAATTACTTAGATAAGGTTATATATATTAATAATAAACAACTTTGGGTTCGTTTGGCTTGTTATAGTAAGTTTATTAACCTTATAGTGTAAGAAAACAAGAAGACATGGTAAAAGTAAAATTATTAAACTTAAAGTTAAATCTAAATGATAAGGTTAAAATAGAACCCTAAACATGTCTAAATTATATTGGATGAGAGGATTTAGACCCATCCCAAACTTAGCTTCTAAATAAATCAATTCGGAGCTATTAAAAACCGAATATGACTTTATAATAAAATAATATTTTTAGTTTTTCCAAAGGTGCCCCTCTCCTCCCTTTTAAAGGGAACCTCCTCCCTCTCTTCCTCACACCACTTTGAGCCTTCAAGATCAGCCAAAACCTGAGAAATTATCTTCTCCACTTCCCTAGAAACATCCTATAGGTCCTGTTCTTCTTCAAAGACCAATTTTAGTGCCCTAAGAGGAGGTCTCAATGAGGCGCTTCAAAGAAGAGGTAATGTCCGTTACCCGATTCTTTCAACTTTATTTCTTCTACCACTTATTCTTATTTAGTTGTTTCATTATGAAGTAATAACATCAGTATCACTCATATAATGATATGTTATTATAAGTATGAAACAACCCAATTTCACCATCTATCCATCCTACGGAAAACAAAATCACCGCGCGTGCGTACGTACGGAATACCGTCTCCACGCCGTGGTGTAATCTATTTTCCATCACCACCTTACTTGGATGGGTATAATGGTGTAAATAATAACTATATATGAATATTTTAAAGTGATATTGATTCTGAAATAGTATATATACACTCTAATACAATTCCACGATCATGGGAACGATATCATCGCTCGTGTGTACCTACGGAATACCGTCTCCACGAAGTGATGCGACTCGTTCTACATGATTTTCATTGCATAATGATTACATAAATGAATTGAGTGAATAAATATGATATGTATTACACTAATAACATTATAGAAGTGAGGTATCTATAACCTGAAAGGAAGAATAAGAATTTATTCGACAAAACACATATAAGAATAAAAAGTAATAAACACCCGAATAACAAGTAGTAATGAAATATTACTAATAAGAAGCTACGAATATAACCATATATGATATCATAAAAATATGTATGATTCTATAATAAGTCTATGACATTATTTAAATCATTATAGAGGAGTTTCAGACACATATGAAGCAAATCAGACCTAAGGTAAGGGACAATCTCGCAATCTCAATTTTTATCCGAGATTATTTATACTTAAGAATTTACTGGGGAATATTTATCATCCACATCCATGTTTCCTCAATATTTAATATTATTTATATCCTCCTACAATTGTTTAATTCCAATTTTACCCTTATCTGAGTTTTTATAAAATTATATGAAAGGAATCTTTTGTCGTTTTTCGTATGAGGTACTTTTTGACTTTTCCAAAACAACTATGAGAAGAATGTTTTTTAACTTATACGGCCTGAATGGAATTTCAAAACATTATTTCCAAGAAGATTCATTTACAAGTTTTCATGTTTATTTTTAATCAACTTCTTTTAGTTTAAAATTTTATGACATGTTAAGAAAGGAAAATTGTTTTTGAAGTAGAAAGGATATTTTCCTCAAGAATGGAGTTCAACTGTTTTATCAAAATTATTTTACATCTAAGATAATATAGGGTTATGTTTATATCCTTATTAATACATTGATTTGATTATGTTGTGATGGAAATATTTTTATGAATTCCTTTATCTTGTATGAATTGTTTTATGATGTCACAATGTTTAAGAATCCCATTTTTATTACATGGGTTATGCAATGATGTATGATTTTTTGATTTTGTGGCACACATAAGAATGGTATAATTATGAGATGGGTGGGACCTATATATCCCTCCAATGCATTGGGTAAAGATTTATATCTCATGAGATAGACATTCCTAGAATGGCAGGTTAAACCGGTTCAGTGAAACAGGACTGAAATGAGGAGTGAACTCGGTTCAGAAATGGACTTTGTCCACTAAGATAGTCTTGGCTATGAGTATTGACTACTAAGAAATGATTCTCTATGATTATTTGTGTATGACAAAAAGTTTCATGTTTTAAGTTCTTATTATTGGGATTATATTTCACTACCATGATTTATGCCATGTTATGAAATTATGATCTCTTTTGCAGGATAAGATTTCCAAAATGTTATGTTATTATGAATATGATGTGATTGATATTTCTTTTGTATACCCTTACTGAGCATTTTAGCTCACCCTTTTTTATGTTTTCTTTCCCTAGGTCAGGAAGAAGTTTATTAAGTAGGATATGCCAAAAGGGACTCTAGATATGATGAAATAAATGGGGGACAATGTAGATGCTTTATGAACCAGTTGTTTATGTTTCCCAGTTTCTAAAGACACTATACCTATATGGTCCTTTCATGGTTTTGTTATATGTTATAATAAGTGTACTTAAATTTTGAATTATTAACAATGTATGTAAAGTATGTGTCGTTATAGTTGGTATCAGAGGAAAGGTGTAGTCAACCTTTGGAAACTAGGATATGAAAACTTTAGTAAGAAACCTAAGGATATGTCTAAGCATAGAACACAATCTGAGTGTTTTAGAAATGGCCTTGAATAACCTATGATAAGAACTTAAGTGTATAATTTTATTCTTGATTATGTGGTTTTCCTATTGTAATTAGTGTTGCTCACACTATTCTTCTTGGTTTTAGTCAATGGCCGGAACCCGAAGGAACTGTGTTAATGAGGAATGCGACGGGCAATGCACTGATTTTCCCCCTGAGCAACCAAACATTATGGGAGACAGAATGAAAAATCTTGTAGCCATGCTCACACAACTTTCTCAAGATATGAATCATGTAGGACTTCCAAACGAGCAAAGGAACGAGCAACATTATGTTGAATCCTTCATGAGGCAGCGTCCACCTTCATTCAGCGGGTCTTCTGATCCATTAGTGGATGAACAATGGATCAGTACCATTGAAAAGATATTTTCAGTTCTTCAATGTTCTGAACATGATAAAGTCATCTTAGCAGTGTATCGTTTGGAAGGTGATGCTGATCAATGGTGGAATCTTATTAAGCATACGAGGAAAAGTGATGAAATTGAGTCCATGGAATGGGACTAGTTCAAGAACTTATTTTTCAATAAGTACTTCCATCGTATTCTTCGAACAAAGATAGAGAAGGAGTTTCTTGAACTGAAGTAAAAGGATGATGAATCTATTGGTACCTATGAAGCAAATTTTACAAGACTTGCAAGGTACGCTTCTAGTATTATTATCCAACTTGAGAGTAAGATCGATCGATTCTTTAGTGGCTTATAACCAAGTCTTCGAAGGGCATTAGCCATAAGGGACTACAATAGCTATGAGGAAATCGTTCGATGTGATCTCAAAGTTGAGATGGAGATTCGAGTAACCCATCAGTCATATGGGTTTGATAAGAAGAGGAAAATGGAATTCAAAGGAAAATCTAAAGAGCACACTGAAAAGAAGATGAGTTTTCCCTTATGATCAAAGTGTGGAATGAAACATGGAGGAAATTGTCTTAAGGGGACAAGAAAATGTTATAAGTGTGTAAAAGAAGGTCATCGGGCAATTGAATGTCGAAATAATGGGAAGAAAATGTCTAATGATCCAAACAAAGGAAGCGACACACAAAATGAACCTACTACACTTCAATGTTTCAAGTGCAAGGATATGGGGCATTATTCCAATCAATGCCCATATCCAAGGGTTGATGATGATGATCGACGTCAACAAAATCTTAAGGCTAAAGACAAAGGAAAGTCACATGCAATTACTATCGGCGATGTGGAGTACGACAACGAAGTTGTGAGAGGTACACTTACCATCCAATATAAAGTAGAAAATGTTTTATTTGATTCTGGATCCACCCACTCTTTTATTTATGAAGAATTTTATAAGGGTATCACCATATTACCTCAACAATTAGATGTTGAGTTAGCTGTGACAACTCCTAATGGCACAACAGTTGCATCAAAAGCTTATAATTCTTCTCCGATTGAAGTTTGTGGGAAAGTGCTTCCTGAAAATCTTGTGATCCTTCCTATAGTAGAATTTTATGTGATTCTTAGCCTGGATTGGCTTTCTTTATATGGAGATCATATCAATTTCCAAAGAACGGATGTCACATTTCATATTCCAGATCAATCTATGATCTTCTATTGATGCAAGGATGAATATAACCTTCCAATGGAAATTTCATCCATCTTATGGGTCTTGATTCCACTAAATAGAGGTTATTTATCTCAAATCTTTGGTGAGAAACTCACGATTGAGAATATGCCCATTATTCGGGAGTTTGATGATGACTTTCCAGAGGAATTGTCGGGTCTTCCACCAAATCGCGAAGTTGAGTTTTCAATATAACTCGTACCAGGTTCTTTGCCTATTTCAAATACACCTTATAGAATGACCCCAATTGAGTTGCAGGAATTGAAGAAGCAACTCCAAGAGAATCTTGATAAAGGATTTATACGCCCTAGTGCGTCACCTTGGGGAGCACCTATTCTGTTTGTTAAGAAGAAATATGGATCAATGAGACTCTGCATTGATTATCGAGAACATAACAAGATCACTATCAAGAACAAATATACTCTCCCACACATTGATGACTTATTTGACCAACTACCCAAAACTCAATACTTTTCCAGGATTGATCTTCATTCAGGGTATCATCAATTAAGGGTCAAAAGGGAGGATATACCAAAGACGGATTTCCGTACAAGGTATGGACACTATAAATTTATAGTGATGCCATTTGGTCTAACTAATTCCCCTGATATCTTCATGGATCTGATGAATAGAGTCTTCATAGACTATCTTGATCAGTTTGTGGTAGTATTTATAGACGATATTCTTGTATATTCAAAGATCAAGGAAAAACATGAATATCACTTGATAATTATATTTATGACACTGAGAAAGGAAAAGCTTTATTCCAAATTTACCACGTGTAAATTTTGGCTTCAAAAAGTTTCATTTTTGGGTCACATAATTTCAAAAGAGGGGATATCTATGGATTTAGCAAAAACAGAGGTGATCGAAAGATGGTCAAGACCAACAATAGTAACTGAGATCCGAAGTTTACTTGGTCTGGCTGGATATTATCGATGTTTTGTGAAATATTTTTCACAATTATCTAATCCACTCACCAAGTTGACTCGGAAAGGAGTTAAGTTTGTTTGGACAGAGGAATGTGAAGAGAATTTCAAGGAGTTGATTAGAAGGTTATCCAGTGCACCTGTACTCACACTTATTTTTCGTGGAGAATGGTTTGTGATCTACAGTGATGCATCCAAGAAGGGGATGGGGTGTGTTCTTATGAAAAATTATATGGTGATAGCTTATGCCTCACGACAATTGAAAATCCATGAGCAAAATTACCCAACTCATGATTTGGAGTTAGTTGTGGTAATCTTTGCATTAAAGATTTGGAGGCATTATCTTTATGGATAAAGGTGTGATATTTATACTGATCATAAATGTTTAAAGTATATTTTCACACAAAAGGAGCTGAATATGCGCCAAAGAAGATAGTTGGAGCTGATTAAGGATTATGACTGCTCAATTCATTACCACCCTGGGAAAGCCAACAAGGTGGAAGATTCATTAAGTCGACAAGACCATGCTATCTTATCCATGATGGGGATCACAAAAGATCCAATATTTATGGATTTACAAAGGATGGATCTTGGAATTATAATGGAAGGGTAAAAATCATATCTTTCTCAATTGAATGTTCAACCATCTATACATGTAAAGATTAAAGAGGTGCAGAAAGAAGATGTAGAGTTGCAAAAGAAGGTGATAAATATTCCTAAATTCAACCTTGATTGTGATGGGATAATAATGCTTAGGAATCGGGTTTGTGTTCCTCCCATCCCAGAATTAAAAAAAGAGCTCCTGGATGAGGCTCATAGTTCTTCATTCTATATTCATCCTGGAAGCACGAAGATGTATAGGGACATGAAAGAGTACTTCTGGTGGGATGGCATGAAAAGAGATGTTGCTGAATATGTCTCTCGATGCTTGGTTTCTCAGCAAGTTAAAGCTGAGAGACAGAAGTCTAAGGGGATGTTACAACCATTACACATACCAGAATGGAAATGGGAAAACATCACTATGGACTTTGTCACTGGATTTCCTAAAACATCCAAAGGCAATAATGCTATCTGGGTCATAGTTGATCATCTTACAAAGTCGGCACACTTCATCTCTATTAGAGAGGATTTCTCTCTGGATTAGCTTTCCAGGATATATGTAAAAAAAGTGGTAAGATTGCATGGAGTACCACTTTCCATTATATCTGATCGGGATCCGAGATTTACCTCAATGTTTTGGCGAAGTTTTCAGCATACTCTGGATACAAAGTTGAGTTTCAGCACTAATTATCATCCTTAGACAGACGGTTAGTCTGAGAGGACAATTCAAACTCTAGAAGATATGTTGAGAGCTTGCTCTGTGGATTTCAAAGGTGGTTGGGATCAACACCTACCTTTGGTGGAATTTTTTTATGAAAATAGCTTTCACTCCAGTATTCAGATGGATCCTTATGAAGCTCTCTATGGAAAGAAATGTAGGACTCCAACTTGCTTGGATGAAGTTGGGGAAAGAAAGCTATTAGGACCTGATCTTGCTGATGAGGTGGTAGAAAAGGTCAGATCTATTCAACAACACATTAGAGCAGCTCAGAGTTGACAAAAAAGTTATGCGGACAACTGAAGAAAATACCTAGAGTTTGAAGTGGGTGATAAAGTGTTCTTACGAATATCTCCTTGGAAGAGAGTAATGAGATTTGGAAAGAAGGGAAAGTTGAGCCCTAGATATATCGGTCCTTTTGAAATTTTGGATCATGTTGGAAAGGTAGATTACCAATTGTTTCTTACACCGAATCTCTCCCAAGTTCATGATGTGTTCCATGTATCTCTCCTGAGAAAGTACATACCTGATCCTTCACATGTACTCAGATCAGAAGTTGTACCGCTGGAACAAGATCCTTCTTTTGAAGAACAGCCGATAGAGATTGTCGATCATAGCGAAAAAGTCCTACGGAACAAGACCACTCTCTTGGTGAAAGTTTTATGGAGGAACCACCAATTAGAAGAAGCTACATGGGAGCTTAATGATATGATGGGGGAGAGGTATCCTCATCTGTTTGTCAAAAAGTGACGAATTTCGAGGGAGAAATTCATTTTAAGGGGGGTAGAATGTAACACCCGAGACTTTTATGAGAAATATTTTGTTTTTATGTTTTATAAATCATAAAAGGAATCTTTCACTACACACAATGCAAGCTTGGCTTGCTTTACACGCAATCGCGACCTTCATCAATATCTTGCGTCGTACGCAATACCAAGTTTCACTAAACAACGATATGCTATTAAAATATTATTATAACTAGCCGTTATGAATAGTAATAACCTCCGTTTGAAATTTTTTAAATTTTAATTTTCAAAATGGACTTCATTTTTGGATTCAGAATATCGAAATTAGCCTAGGGTGAAATTTTGGTATTTTTTTGAAAACTTTCAATTTTTGATGAATAGTGAAAACACTGGGTTACTATTTAAAAACAAACTTTTTATTTAAATAATTATTTATTTTATTTAAATTTATTTTTAGGTTAAAATTGATACATAATACCTATATATGTTCAATGCAATTCATTGGAGTCATTTTATAATAATTTTAGATATATAAAAATTTTATTGAACTTTTCACCGTCTTTTACCCACCTCCTAGGAGAATTTGGAAATTCATATAAAACATAATTTTACCGCTTCTGTAAGTGGAATTTTAAAAATCCAAGAGACACAGTTAATATCAAGGACTAAAATGTGGTTCAATGAGATGAAAATATTTTTTGGTGAATAGTAACATTTTACTTTTTTTTACCACGGTTAAAAGTAAATAGTGTAATTAAGGGTAAAAATGATATTATTATTACCCTAACACATGTCATAATTCTATTGGATAAGTGTAATTCAACCAAAAACAACCTTAGGAATAAAATATGACCATTTATGCCCACTTGGATTAGATTAAGACATTTATTATTAATATATTTAAAGAAGGGTTAAAATAGTTAAAATCAAAGTTTAATAACTAAATAATTTTTAATATAGGGTTATACATAAGATAAATTCAACTATAAATATTCATTAGAAAGATAAAACGATTTCCTACATAAATAAATTTTAGTTGTAATTTTTAAACTTTAAATAATTTAATTTATTTATGACACAATGATGATGCAATAATTATATTATTAATAAAATATTGACATAATTGATGTTATAAATACCCAAATAAATGTAATTTGAGACTTTTTATGAATTAAAATAATTTATATGTTAATATGACATGTTATTATTGATTTAATTAACTTTTTTCTAACTAATATTTCTGTTATGATTTTCACAAAAATCTATTACCAAATAGTGTCAAAATGGACATAAAATAATCTTTTTGAAAAAATATTATATTATTAATTTTTATTTTATTCCTAAAAATCTAAGGTTTGAAAAAATGACTTAGATAAGGATATATATATTAATAATAAACAACTTGGGGTTCGTTTGTCTTGTTATAGTATGTTTATTAACCTTATAGTGTAAGAAAACAAGAAAACACGGTAAAGGTAAAATTATTAAACTTAAAGTAAAATCTAAATGATAAGGTTAAAATAGAACCCTAAACTTGTATAAATTCTATTGGATGAGAGTATTTCGACCCATCCCCACCTTATATTAGAAATAAATCAATTTGGAGCTATTAAAAACCGAATATGACTTTATAATAAAATAATATTTTTAGTTTTTCCAAAGGTGCCCCTCTCCTCCCTTATAAAAGGGCACCTCCTCCCTCTCTTCCTCACACCACTTTGAGACTTCAAGATAGTCCAAACCATGCCTAATTATCTTCTCCACTTCCCTAGAAACATACTAGAGGTTCTGGTCTTCTTCAAAGACCAATTTCAGTGCCCTAAGAGGAGGTCTCAAAGAGGCGCCTCAAAGAAGAGGTAATGTCTGTTACCGATTCTTTCAACATTATTTCTTCTTCAACTTCTTCTTCTTTAGTTGTTTAATTATGAAGTAATAACATCAGTATCACTAATATAATGATATGTTATTATAATTATGAAACAACCCTATTTAACCATCTATCCATCCTATGGAAAACAAAATCACCGCACGTGCGTACGTACGGAATACCGTCTCCACGCTGTGGTGTAATCTATTTTCCGCCACCAACTTACTTGGATGGGTATAATGGTGTATATAATAACTATATATGATTATTGTAAAGTGATATTGATTCTGAAATAGTATATATACACTCTAATACAATTCCAAGATCATGGTAACAATATCATCGCTCGTGCGTACGTACGGAATACCGTCTCCACGATGTGATGCGACTCGTTTTATATAATTTTCATTGCATAATGAGTACATAAATGAATTTAGTGAATAAATATGATATGTATTACACTAATAACATTATGTAAATGAGTTATCTATAACCTAAAAAGAAGAATAATAATTTATTCGACAAAACACGCATAAGAACAAAAAGTAATAAACACCCGAATAACAAGTAGTAATGAAATATTACTAATAAGAAGATAAGAATATAACCATATATGATATCATAAAAATAAGTATGATTCTGGAATAAGTCAATGAAATTATTTAAATCATTATACAGGAGATTCGGACACTTACGAAGCAAATCAGATCTAAGGTAAGGGACAATATCGCAATCACAATTTTTATCCGAGAATGTTTATACTTCAGAATTTACTAGGGAATATTTATCATCCACATAAATGTTTCTTAAATATGTAATATTATTTATATCCTCCTAAAATTTTTTAAATCCAATTTTACCCTTCGGTGAGTTTTTATTAAAAGAAATGAAAGGAATCTTTTATTGTTTTTCGTACGAGGTACTTTTTTACTTTTCCAACATAAGTACGAGAAGAATGTTTTTTAACTTATACAACCTGAATGGAATTTAAAAAAATTATTTCCAAGATGATTCCTTTAAAAGTTTTCAAGTTTATTTTTAATCAACTTCTTTTAGTTTAAAATTGTCTGACATGTTAAGAAAGGAAAAATGTTTTTGAAGTAGAAAGGATATTTTCCTCAAGAATGGAGTTAAACTGTTTTATCAAAATTATTTTCCATATAAGAAGATATAGGGTTATGTTTCTATCCCTATTATTAAATTGATTTTATTATGTTGTGATGGAAATATTTTTTTTGAATTCCTTTATCTTGTATGAAATGTTTTATTATGTCATGATGTTTAAGAATCCCATTTTTATTACATGTGTTATGCAATGATGTATGATATTTTGATTTTGTGGCACACATAAGAATGGTATAATTATGAGATGGGTGGGAGCTATATATCCCTCCAATGCATTGGGTAAAGATTTATATCTCATGAGATAGAAATGGCTGGAACAGTAGGTTAAACTGGTTCAATGAAACAGGACTGAAACGAGGAGTGAAATCAGTTCAGAAATGGACTTTTTCCGCTAAGATAGTCTTGGATATGAGTCTTGACTACTAAGAAATGATTCTCTATGATTATGTGTGTATGCCACAAAGTTTCATGTTTTAAGTTATGATTATTGGGATTACATTTCACTACCATGATTTATCCCATGTTATGAAATTATGATCTCTTTTTCAGGTTAAGATTTCCAAAATGTTATGTTCTTATGAATATGATGTGATTGATATTTCTTTTGTATACCCTTACTGGGCATTTGAGCTCACCCTTTTTTATGTTTTCTTTCCCCAGGTCAGGAAGAAGGTTATTAAGTAGGATATGCCAAAAGGGACTCTAGATATGATGAAATAAATGGGAGACAATGTAGATTCTTTATGAACCAGTTGTTTATGTTTCCCAGTTTCTAAAGACACTATACATATACGATCCTTTCATGGTTTTGTTATATGTTGTAATAAGAGTACTTCAATTTTGAAATATTAAAAATTTATGTAAAGTATGGGTCATTATACACCTGGGTTTCAATGCCTCTTGTTGTATTGGGTCCTCATCATGGGATCATAGTGAGAGAATAAATACATTATGTTGTGGTACTAGTCTCATGATCCATTTAAGATTGGAAATGTAGGATTCCAAAATTTTGGTTAGGAAGGATTCAGATCTACCCATTCGGGGTAAGTCTTATTTTCCGACTATATAAGCATGCACCATTTTTCCATGTCTTCTAATCAAGTTGTCAGTAACTCAATAGTGTTCATAAAAAATTGTGGAATATATGAATGAGTTGGGACTTGATAAAATGCAGCGGTTGGATCCGGAATAGGTGTGGTTGAGGATATATCCATTGATGGTAGTACTGCTAGTAATTTATATGGGTAACCCATTAGGGTAGGCCTATAAGGATGAGGCTAACCCTTATCTGGTTTCACAACCAATGGAGGGAATTATCGAGCTTCCACTATTGGATCTAAATATATTGGTGGTTGGTATCCAACATTCAGTGGATATTCCAGGTCCAATTCAGTTTTTGTAGAAAACCCTCTTTGTTGAGGTATGTAAATGGGAACTCTGAGTTGAGGAACTTATGGTAGAACATATATAGTTTGAAGGCTTCCTCTGAGAAGTTATTCATTGAATATTTTCAATTTGTACATCAATTACTCTAGTAGAAAAAATATTTCCTCCAAATAAATGGGATTATATTCTATAGAAGGATGGTGAGGTACAATTTTACCCTTACATTTTTCCTTTTCGGGTGAATTTCAAGGAGGTAATGATGGATTGTTCAAGGGAGATCCCAAATTCAGGGAAATAATTTGGTTTGGGTAAGAAAACCTCCTTCATTTCTTTTGGTGTGAACCTAATTTTAAAATATAAATTCCTCTCATGACTCCTCTGAATTGGCCTCATAACCAATAGAATCTACGGTGGTGGTATTGAAGTCATTAATTGACGTGAAATGCATTGTAGGAACTCTATCAGTGCCTTTGCAAGACTGTCTTCTTCTTCACCCTCAATGTGGCCTTTTAGTATCCCTTTTTGATATATGGTAACCTTTTGGAAAATGGTAGTTCAAAAGGAATCTATAAATAGTTTGGTCATGCACATCCCTAACGAGTATACCAGATAATGGGATGGTAAAAACTATGAGGATCCATTATAGGGAATTTTCTCTAATCAAGAAAACACTGATTCCCATTGTGGTGTGGATTATTGGAATGAAAAAGACCCCAGCCCTGAGGGGTGGGATTATTTCTGTTCTTCTTTCACAAAACTTAGGGTCTGGTTTCCTAACCTCTAAATTTAGGTTAAAAATAGACAAGCCCTATGGATTGTGGTTTCTCTAACCGCTTTCGCTACTATTTTTGTGACTTCCCTTCAGATTTGAGGGAGTTTTTTTTCTGATCATGGTCAAGGTGAATCATTTAGTATTCACTTAGAATAACCATTTCTGAATATCAATACACTATTTCTTAAATTCTCACTATCTGAAGACTATCATACTCTAATCTAAGAACTTGATCTATATACACATATGATTGAAGAAATAATATCTCAATGACATTCTCTCTTCTACTCTGAAATCTATGAGAGTTGGTCGGATCTTGATTTTCTTGAGAATATCTTATGTCATGGATAGGGTATATTTTATGAATCTCTCCTAAGGCTATGATTTTTTATGATACTACCTTTCAAGGAATTTTATGATTAGAGATCACGGTGAAATGAAGTGCTCCATGTACATCCCATCCTATGATATGAACTCCAGATGGGGCATCAATGATCAGCTGTCACAACCTCATTAATGTGTCAAGGCTTAAATGTTTAAGGGATACTTTCTATTTCTAAATCTTTTTATTTATTTAATATAGGAGATATATCATGTCAATTAGGTGTTACAACCCTTCAATTAACTTTATGTGACATAGAAACTCATCATAGGGTAATACCTTTTCTTTCATGTGATGAAGATTTTTTCTATATGTTTAAGAAGATTTCATGCACAGAATCTTCTAAAAATTCCTCTGGAATGATATATTGAGTAGTGGATAAAGGATAGAACATGGCCAATGCATTATTTTTATCTATATATTTCCTCATATTTATTATATCTTCTATTTCTTTCACTAGAAGTTCCTCTACCTGGTCTGACCAGAATAGACACTTTCCTACCATCTTATCTTTATTAACAATATTTTTAGGGATTTATTCTGTTATTTTTGAAGGTAGGAGATAAAAAGGAGGTTCAGAGAATGAACGTTTCCATGAGATATCCTTATGTTGAGAAAGAATTTCACATGCTAATGACAAGGCATCATACATGTCAGACCATGTTTTCACAAGTGCCTCATGATAAGAGGGATTTCTTGTCACTGAATTTCCAATCAAAGGGTTATTTTGATAACATGAAATACTAATGCAGAGATAACTTTCATAGATAATTCCATCTGGGGGAGGACGAACATGGTAGGTTACAACAAGGAAAATACCCTCTTTCTCCTTGATATTATGAAAACATAGAGAGTTTTCATGGATTTCATCCAGAGATTAGCTCTCAAGATTGATTGGATTGTGGTCATGAATCAATAATTCATGGACAAGTGTTTGGATATGAACTTAAGAATTATTGTTAATACCCCAATAATTTGGTAATGGAAGAGTAGGATCTTTAGCGTCTAGAGATAAGCGTATGAGAGATTCAAGAACGCCAGCATTGAATATAGAGGGATCATAGATCAGCTCTTTTATTTACAAATGTCTTTAGTGAGGCTTCTATTTGCATTCCTTCTTGCGAGTTATTCGGTCCACTTGCTGGAGGAAGTGGTTTTCATGGGTATTTATTTGTGACTTCCTTGGAGTGTCCATTAGGATTTTCCTATTATATAAAATTGGAGAGGCTGTATGTTCCCAATCTGGTTGTCAGTATATTATGGGTGGAATATTCCACATGGACCTCCGAGATGGGAGCAAAGGTGTGTTTATTCTATGGGGTGACACACTGATGAGCCACACCATTTGTGGGGATAGAGTTATGTGTCCATCCTTCGAGCACTACTGTCATCACCATTATGATTTTATGGAAAGTCTGTAAGATGTGGGAAGGGATTTATGACTTCCCTTTCACCATTATGAGGATATTCTTGGTGACATCAGGGATTGGAACAAGGATATATGCCTATTATATATATAGAGTAAGTGTATGTACACACTCTTATCCTACATTTTCTATCAATGAATACTAATAGTACTCTTATGTTGGGGAATAGAGTTGATTCTGCCCCATGATTGTCATCAGGAATTTCTGAATGACTTCTCTAGGTGCTTCCAAACGAGGCTGCTGGTAGGCTTGATGAATGCAGGTATGTGTGTGTGTCTTCTTGCTGCATTCTAACAAAATTGGTTGGAAGTCTTCTTCGAGTGCTATAAGATGAGTCTACTGGAAGGATTTCTAGGCATAGGAAATCACATGTTTCTACTTGTGGTATGATACTAAATTTGAATGATATGATTCCTTGAA